>JAKOOJ010000001.1:293910940-298910940 GCA_022577455.1 Arizona elegans | reverse complement strand
TCAGAGGCTCAATAACGAAGCGAAGGGAGACAAAATGGCCGCCGCTACAGAAACGGCGCGAAAAAAACAGCCCCAAAGAAAAATACAAGCCCCTGGGTGAAGCGTTTGGGAAGGAAGGGCCAGATCCTGAAACGGAGGGGCTACCAAGCCTGACAGGAACGTCCAGGAAGCCCCCCAGGGGTCCCTGAAGGGACAAAACAAAAAAAGGCCTACACACCAAGGGATTAACAGCTCTCAAAGGAAACCAAAGGGAAAAAACTCACGAAATCCAAAGGCAACCAAGTCCATAGGGCGAAGCACAGAAACATCAGAAAACAGTCCAGATCCAAAAACACCAATATTTCCAAAAAGGTACAGATAATTTGAAGAAAGCAGTCAGAGCTAAAGGCCCACACGCCAGTCCAACTGAAGGACTGAGCCAAAGCTGGGCCTGCCCGGCAACAAGGGCGGGACTTAAAGTTATTGGCTGACTCAGTCCTTCAATCTGATTGGATGAGTAGTACCCACACTGGCTGCTGTCTCCACTCTCAATGGAGAAGTGTGTCTTATACTCCGAAAGGTACGGTAAGTATAAAAAAAAATTTTAGGATATGCAAATGTTGGTAAAAAGATACTGGAATGGGCAGTATGTTGTTTCTTGCAAGAAATAAATAGTTATCAAGTGAGAGCTGGGTAAAACAATGTATAATCACTATGAAAAATGTATGCTAGATGTTTGGTATTCAGAGACAATGAATGAAAATTAGACCACAAAACAAATACACAACAGAAAAATGAACAGGTTGAGAAGAAAGAGAAGCCCAAAAAAGTTGAAGTGATGGAATTGCAATTGAAGTGCAGAAAAACGAAGAGCTAAAAAGCCAGAGAAAAGCAATGTATAAAGCAGCATACAGACAGATCAGAAACAAAGACAGAAAGGCACAGAGATATATGGTGAAGAATATTATTGTAAACTAATTTTACTATGGTTCCTTTTCCTTTCTTTTTTAATTTCATGTTTTAATTTCTTTGGCTTACTATTTCTTATTCCTTTTTGTATTTGATAGCTTAAATTGCCCCTTCCAATTCTGTATTTCTTTTTCTTTAATGGGAAATACTTTTAGCCTTCAATTTTCAGAATATAAACAAACATGGAGGGCTAACTTAACATGCTATCTACAGTTTGAGGATATCTTTCCTTAAAATTTGGCACTCAATTCTATCAATCAATGTGGTTCTGTTACTGCCAGCTCCCAGTTCCTTATTTTTATATCTCACTTTATTCATATATAAACATGCCAAAACTCCTCGTAATTTTAAACAGCATTTGGACAGACATGTGCAAAGGGAACATGGTAGAAGAGGCAAAGAGGGGCATAAGGATTTATGGCTAGTGGAGAAAGATAGGAAGTTGCAGCCAGGATTGGAAACACGAGAGGGTGACAGGACAAGACAAAAAAAAAAAATGATTTAAAAAAGAGAATGGCAAGATAAATGATACTGGAGTTTGTTCTGATGAGAAGGACAGGAGGCAACTACTGTTGAGGCAGAGAGACACAAGTTTCTGGTAAGCAACAGAATTAAGGAAAGGAGCAGAGCAGCTTTGACACAAGCAATTGTGATCTTATGCTCAAAAGTTTTTAGATGATCTGAGTCAAGTGACTCAGGAAATACAGCTTTACTGCAGTCATTTATTGCAGTGTTACAGTATCACCTTTACAAAATTATCTATTTAACATAATGGGTTGTAGCATATTATTTCAAAATCATTTTACTGAAATATAAGATTCCTTTTTTGAAAATATCTTCTTGCTTAAGCTGCACTGCAGGTTGCAGTCTTGAACAAACATAATGAATCTTTAATGCCTGTTTGTCTCTGATTTACAAACACATCTTACAACTGAACAAACAGTGGTAGTACTTTATTATTTTTCATTGATACTCAGTGCTTCTTTATATTTTAATGCAAAATTAAATGATCCGTCATCTAAGGCATAGTAACTGAGCAATTTTACTTTGGCAATATGTTCTTAAAATTAAGAAGATGGCCAATGAAGCAAACAAACCTACTCAAGGTACAAGGTAAAGCAGAGATTGATTTTTTTTGTACCTGTATCTTTGACACTGCTGGTATTTTTTTATTATTTTTTTTAATGGGATGGCCTCAACCGGTTGTTGCCTTTACTGCTATTGAAGGGATTCTTTTTATGTTTTGACTTGCTAGCCCCTTAGAGCCTTTGAACAAATGGCAGACAAATCTAGCAAACAAAATTAAATCAAATCCAACCTTTCTGGTTCTACTGGTATACAGAGATATTTAAAAAATAACTCAGATATTTTAAAAGATTTGAAAAGATTCCTTACCTGCATACATGTGGAATGTAAGTCTCTCAATCAGTTTGACAACAGTTCCTGCCTTAATAATTGGGATTCCAGATTTTGGCTGCATGTTTTCTTCAAAAACAATATTTTCTGTAGAATCAGGTTCTGCAAATCTATATAGCTCAGGACTTGGAAATCTCATCTGGTCCTCTTTCTCTTCTTGCAACATTGTTACATCTAACATGCGTTCCAGGGTACTTCTGTACTGTAAAGAGATCAAGGCTGCCATCCAGTTGTTCTTCTCTTCAGCCGATTTAGCAGCAAAAATAACACTGTTCTCATCTTTCAAAATGATTTCAAAAGCATGCTTGTACTCGTTAGTGTTATCTTTATCGTTGATCTGTACCTTTCGCATAAGAAATTTCTCTTTCAGACGATATTCTGCATTGCTAGCACCAGGCAGTCTTGGCTGCCCGTGATTTGACTTACAACAAATCATCAGACCATCAAAGAGAAATATATGTCTTTCATGTTTGGCACCCACACGTGTGAGAGTTCCCTCCATAATAAATTCATTGCAGCACTGTCCAATGTCTTTTCCTTCCCAGCCATCAATATTCTTCTGGATCTCGTTCATTTTCTTGATTGCTAGCTGCTTCCCCTTCATTTGTTGACTGTAGAATCGGCATGCAGATTCACTTTGAAAGAGGAGCAAGATATTTATTTATACAGTAACAATCACATATTCAGCAGAAAAATAACATGTTTGTTGACAACTAATGTGGAAAAGAGTTTAATAGGATCTAGAAGATGATAGAAAAGAAATCAGCAAGTTAGCTTCAACTATATGCAGATAATTTCAGATCTGAAAGTGCTGTCATGCTTAAAAATGTAATTGAAAATCAACAGATTCCAGTCATCAGACTTATTTAAACTGTCAAGTAGTAATTAATACTTTATTAAGAAATAATAAAAATATATGAATATTACTTTCCATTCTTATGTATTACATTCACCACATGCCCTAAACTATTACCAAATGAATTAGTACAAAAACTGTTAAATGCTCTAAATTAATCTGCAAGATATTTTTGTTTGGATAATTGTTAATAAAAACTATTTTTTCTTTCTGCTTACCAGTAGAGTCTCGAGATGCATTTACTAGAAGCATGAAGGCAAACACACATACAACTTTAAAACAATAGCTATCCGGACTTTGATGTCACTTCCTCTGAAAAATCATATTGTTGCAAACTACTTTGTTCGTTGTTTACTAAGAAAGGAAACTGAGAAATCCAGATTGACCGCACAGTGCTCCAGGACTAAAAAGTAGGGAGAATACAGAAGTGCATTTACCTAAGCCTTCTCTTTGCAAGACTTTTGGAGCAAATTCTTTCCATACTACTCTGAAGATTAAGCAGGGCTGTAATTGCTTGCTTCAAGCACTCTTTATCTTCTTCATCTTCACTCTTCTCTTCTAATTGCTATGAACAGGAGAGGAACAATTTATATAAATATAAAATCTTACAGATCAGTTTTTAGCTTTCAGAGGAAAGCATTTCTTTTTGATGTAGTTATGTTTGTAATAATCTAACAAATAATAATGCTATGAAAGGAAAGAGATAATTTATCTACGTAAAATTTCCTGGTGTTTATATGGAAAAATCAATATTCTTCACACAGCACTGCCAGATACAGCCTTGAGAATGGATGAAAAATGAGCACATCTTTCACTACACCAGTTCCTTGTTGGCTCTCTGTCTCAAAAGAATATATAATCAGATCAGGCCCCTTTTAATAGGCCAGTTTGAGGTGGTGGGGTTTACAGGAAGTGAGAAATAACATTGACAAGGGAAAGGAATCGAAGTGGTGGTAGGAAGGTGGGTAGGAAGGAGGAGAAAACAGCATTGAAATCCTCTCAATTCATTTTGCTTTGGATTTTTTTTCAAAATAATAATTATTAAAATTATAATTATATTGATAAAAAATTATACCAACAGAAAAATAAAAAGGAAAAAGAAAAAATAGAAGTTGCAGAAAGAAAAACAAATAATATAAAAGATAAAAAAAATCTTTAGTCATGACTCAGAAGATTCATAACAAATATAAACAATTTTACTAACTTATCATCTTTTCTTAAAGTACAAGAAATAATCTTTTTCTTCCCATGAAAAGATTATCTGTAAGCAAATTCCTAAAATCTTGAACTTTCAGTCCTGATCACCAAAAGACTATTAAAAATTATCAGAGACAACATCATATGTATCTTAATCTTGATCCAAAAAGTAACTCCATTTTACTTTTAATAATCTTGATCTTTAGTCCTTTCAAATCATGTCCTAGAACTTGATTTATTTTCATTTTTGTCCTTCTCACAAAATTCTTTAAAGGTTTAACTCTTCTGTAAATCCAATATAGGAAAATTATCCAGGTCAGTCTCCTGATTTGTTATTTATATATCCCTTTTCATTATTAAAACATCAGCTAGATTGTTATATGTTGATCCTTTTCCACATCATTTTTGCAGATTGTCATTTTTAAATCCACTTTCAGATCGGTCTCAGTTTTTGTCCAGTAAAACATGTTCCTCTTCCATAATATTTTTTATGGAGATAGTCTATCTATAGAGGCAGACAAGTCTTAAAATTAACTTCTGGATCCATTGCTCAAAAAAATCCGTCAATATGTCTAATGTTGAAATATTTTGCCTCATTTTGTATTAGTAAGTCTAATAAGTGTAAGTCTAGTAAGTGTTATTCTCCTTTAATTGTAACTGTAAATTCCTTCTAATTCCCTCTAGTATCCAAACCTTCATAGTCCCATACTATTATGTTTTTTTCTTAGAAGAATTCAAAACAAAAACATTTTCCAACAGGATTATTATAATTAATTCCAAATCTTATTGCAATCATCTGGATATAACTTTCCAAAAAGTTTGCTCATTCAGGAGTTCTTAAAAGCTTTTGCTGAGACTTGAAGGAAACTCACCAGTGTTTTCAGAATTTGTGATCCAAAGATTCTTAATAGCTAAAAACCAATTCATAAGCAATTTCCAAAAGTGATTAGAAAAGAAAGTATGTAAATTCTGAAGGTGCCAATTATGGTTTGAACAAGGTGGCTATTTGTTGTCTGCCAGAATTCTAAATCCACGGGAGGCAGCTATCTTGGAGTCTCCTTACAAGAAGCAATGGAATACTTGCAGGCGATTTCAAGTCCTCTCCTTGTCCAGAAAGGAATTATGAAGACCATAATTTGCTGGCTCTTCATTCTACTTGCTGGCTCTTCATTCTGCCGATCCTTGGTTCCGCTTTTGCAGAGCGGTCTTTAATGAACCAATTCTTCACTGCAAGTTCACTTTATTTTGGATCTTCACAAACCTAGTAGTTTTTTCTGCTAATGCTTATGTGTCTAAAAGGATTACTGCACGTATTATTTTTACTGACTGTAACAGAAGAAATTCAGAGCAGTGGTAATTTGTTTTATGAGGAATTAGAAGGAGAAGTTCTGAGGCAGACAGGAGAATTTTGAAGGCTACACATAGTCTGCCTAGCAGACATCTCCTTAATAAATCATGACTTGAGAGGGTTTTTAAAAAACACCTTTGTTTCTGCAATCAACTCTCTAATCAACAGTACAAAGTACTGTACAGCAACACTAACTGGTACCTAAATAAGAAAACTGCAAAAGTACAAAACAACTTTTAAAATAGAGTATAGTTAGATTTATAGTATACTATTTATTTTTCTTACATGTGGATTTTTTAGAGTTTCAACATATAAAAGAAAGTGTTGTAAAACTGCTAGAGTAAAAGCAGGGAGATTTAGTGTTGAGGATGACTTTGGGGCAGTTATCTTTTCTCAGCACAATCTATTTCAGAGTGGATGTTTCTGAGAAAAAAATGGGGAAGGGTCTCATGTATTCCTGGATGAAATGTGGAATGTAAGTCTAAATAAATAAGAAACAAACTCTGAATTTATAACACTGATAAAAGTAACATTTAGCAAATTTTGAAGTCTTTAAGCAACAATAAAAAAAGAGAGTTGTCTTTAAATTTTAGTTAATATGATACAAATCATGAGAAACAGCCTGGTTACACATGAAGAGAACACTTAAATTCTTCTTCCTCATTCCCTAGTTTATGAATTCTGCTATTGAACTAGCAGTATCGAGCTCAACATACATATTGAAATTCCTGAAAATGGAGAACTCCTTTAGGAATATACCACTGACGGTTTATTGAAAACTTCATAAATATTAGATGGAATATTTTCTTACCTTTAAAAGTTCAAAATAGTGAAGACAATGGTAAACAGGTACTAGAAGTAGCCTAGGTAAAACATACTGAACAGCTTCTTTAAAACCATATCCAATTGACTGGAAATTAAAAAAAAAGTATTTCAGTGTTACAAGTAAGCCTTATGATACCTACAATATCCATTATATAAATGCATTACTTAACATACCTGCAAATAGAAGGCTGCTCCAGGCTTTGATAACTGGCTAAGAAAATGATCATGAAAGCCAGTCCGTAAAATATCTTGAGTGTATGATTCATAAGGATCAAATGCTAGCTCCTAAAAAAAGATTTGAAGAATATTTCAACTATCTCATTGCTTCAAATTATCATGTCAACATACATTCAAACATTCATGAATCTATATCATTGCTTTAAGTTAATGAAAAGTTATCCCTGGACTGACAAAGATATATATTTAGGTAGGAAGTATTCAATATACTGTATATATTCTTATTTCTACACTGAAAGTTATTGGTGTTTTTGTCTTTCAGTGTTCACAGGTTGTTTAAAGTGTTCATGATTATAATATTTTAAATTAAAAAATTCTGAAATTACGTTACGTAGACCAATAGTAAACATAAAGCTAAACATTAAAGATTTCAGATATTTACTAGGCATTTTCCAATTCCAACAATAATCAATTAAAGAAATTATATTTAACTAAATTTAGGTGGAGGTCCAGTAGTACAGCAGAATGTGGGGATTCTCTTGATTTTTCAGACTTTATAGAGAGGGTATAAAAGAAGAAAGAGAATTACTGAATTCTGAAGTGATGACTTCCTCCAAAAAATGTGCATTTGAAGAGGAATGATTCTTATCACACTTGTGTGTCTAACCTGTAATTTCATTGCAACTAGAACGTTGCAGTTACTCTTGAGTAAACATTGATGTCTGGGCCCTATACGAGTATGTCCATGCATTTTCCTTAGTGACAATATGAATCACTTATGTCATTTCTTGGATTATTTTATTTCATTTCCTGCTAGCAATAGCAATAGCATTTAGACTTATACACTGCTTCACAGTGCTTCACAACCCTTTCTAGGTGGTTTACAGAATCAGCATATTGCCCCAACAATCTGGGCCCTCGTTTTACCAACCTCGGAAGGATGGAAGGCTGAGTCAACCTTGAGCATGGTGAGATTCGAAGTGCCAAATTGCAGGCAGCCAGCAGTCAGAAGTAGCCTGCAGTACTACATTCTAACCACTGCGCCTCTGCTGTACTTTTATAGAACTTTTACTGGTAGTCCTCACTTAATGACAATGGGAATTAGTCTTGGATGTTAAATGAAGCAGTCATTAAATGAGATGCCCAGGTGACCACTTTGCTCAACAATCACAATCCCAGGACTCTCCGTTGCAACTCTTAAGCAATCTCATGGGTCATTAAGTGAACAGAGTCACTCTCCATGCCTACTGCAGGTTCAGAGGGATTTTGAGCTCTGTGCTTGTCCAAATTTCACAGCCAAGGTCCAGGCATGGATCTTGGGGTCCTTCTATTGCCACCTCTGGAGAGATACAAGCAAGCACAGATCAGCAGGGAGCTGATCCCCAGAGAGGAAAGGGAGTCTTCTTGACAGACAGTGGCCACTTGCAACCTTCCCTGCCAGCTTCCCCATAGATTTTCTGGGGAGGATGGCAGAGAACTGCAAAGGGCAACGATGTGATCATGGGGAACTTAGCAACTAGTTGTAAATGTGAACAGATTGCCAGGTACCCAGATCACTATCATGTAATTGCATGGTGGTATTTTGTGACAGTCAGAAGTGCTTCACAGGTTGTCAAGCATTCAAGACCATAGAAACTTTGAACAATCATTAAGTGATTGACCGTTAAAGTGAGGACTACCTAAATTGTTGATGGATTCCCATTAAAATATCAAGCAGATCTTACCTTGCTTAACTTTTTGGGCATCCAGTAAAGTCTGCTTAGTCTGCTAATATAGGATCCAGGATCTTAAACATCTTTAACAAAAGTTTCCATTTGACTTAATTCTGGTTATGAAGGATATCCAAGTGTTTATTGAAATGATTTAAGAATGATATACAATTTTTTAATAAAATAAAATAAAATATTTCCTTTAAAAATATAACTTGTTTATATGTTTATAGAATAGTCTGCCCAAAGTTAATTTGGGATTAAGTGGCTAAAATAAATTTTAAAAAAGAATATTTGACGTTCCTTGTTCTCTCCTACTTTAGAAGATACTATGATGAAGTGGAGAATTTATGTTTTTAGAAGTTGTTAAGAGGTTCAGTAAAAGAAAATTGCAATGAATTACAATAGTAGGTAGTTAAAACAGCAGAAATTATAATTAGGATAAAATGAAAAATTACAAAGATCTTTTTCCTGTTGCTAGAATGGTGTATGTGCCAATTAGATCTCTATGGGATCTGGAAATGGGTCTTCTGAGAAAGATGGGCGGTTTCTAAATCTGACAGATAGATAAATACAGGTAGTCCTTGCTTAACAATTATTTGTTCAGCAATTGCTCAAAGTTACTGCTCAAAGGTGGCACTGAATGAATTGTACTAATGTCTGGTTTCTGAAGTTACGCTAGTTGAAGCATCCCTGTGGTCATATAATCAAAATTCGACTACTTGGCAGCTTATTCAAACTAATGACCACAGAGACACTTCAAATCCCCTCACCTACTTATCTTCTCCCCATTTCTAAAGTAAAGGCCTGGGAATTTCATCCGTCTCACCTAGCTGCCACTTGCCCCTAGGCCTCTACTTCAGTCCCAGTGCTGCCATAACCAAGGAGTGACCCTCAAGCCCCAGTGCCAAAACCCAGCCACCCTATGGTCTGCACATGATTTGAAGATCAGCAGGCACAATCTTCTCTTGATTGTTGGAAGGTCTTATAAGTTATCTGAAAACTTTACAAAGCATTGTGAGAATGGTGTGAGTGGCCTTGGGTAGAAGTCCTAGCACAGCCAGCAGGTGCCTTGCATAGGGTCAGGCATGACTTGTCAGCACCAGCAATAAGATGGTGAAGGTCAGGTGGGTGTGGTAGGGCCTATGGAGTGCAAGGAAGCGGGGGCAGCTGGGGCCTTCTGCTGTGGTGCCTGAGCCTCACATGGGGCTTGAGGTGGCACTCATTGTCGGTTCTGGAGGCTCTGGGGCTGAAGTAGAGGCCCAGCGGTAGTGGTGGTGCTTAACTGAGACTTACCAAGTTATGCTACTGTGCAGAGAAGCCAAAAAGGCAGAAATGGGAATGGGAGATAGGTGACTGGGAGGAGAGAAAGAAGAGGCAGTCCTTTACCTCACTGAGGCTCAGGCTGAAAAGGATCAAGCCAGGAATGGCTTGGATCAAGATGGGTCTTTGCCTAATGACCAGTGGACATGATAATAACAGCAACAAAGATTGCCAGTATTGCTGTCACTAAGTGATGCAGGTATGTGATATCATGCTTTATAATCACATCGCTTAGTAACAGAAAATCTGGTCCCAATTACCGTGATAACTTGAGGACTATCTGTCCTCAACAAGCCGATCTTCAAGCCAACATAAATATAGCTCCTCTTTAGGATCTATACATTCAAGAGGCCATTCTGGAGAAAGGGGCTTCAACTATGTTCCCTTTCTCTTGAACTCTCTATCAATTTGGACAAATGCCAGGAAAGGGCTTTAGGTCTAGAAAGCAATGAGATACTAGAAAGCAATGGATACTATTGTATTATTGTACAATATTATTGTATGATTACATTATTCAGGTCCCCTAAGTAGCCTAGTCATGTGTTTGTATTAACTGAAGTTTAGTTATACACCATAGTAAACTAAATAGGATGGCTATTGTAAGACTTAACTGCAGAACTCTAGCTTCGCAAATGACTGAATGACTCAACACCTAACTTCATCAATCTGACGGCTTCAAGAAGTCCAGGAAAAACAAATTATCACACCTCCTCTGTCTTTCATACAACAAAAATTATTCTAGAGGGCAACCAAGATTGAATGTCTAAAACAAACACTAGATCAAAAACAAAATTTAACAAAAGTTGATTATCTGAAAGTAATCAACCACTGTTTGACTGAAGCATCTTCAGCTTCTGTTAATAGTGTTGGGAAAAAGTTTGATTTGTAGATTCAATTTAAAGGTGATTTTATTAATCTCCAAATCAGGTTAATCATCAAACTAAATCAGCTACCTTCAAATCTATTTAATAGCTTTTGCATGCCAAAGTTTTTTTTTCTCTAAATAGAATCGATGTTTTGTATAAGACTGAAACAGATTCATAAATCCCTGATAACTAACTTTTTTTGTGAAAATACAACCGTAGGCAGCAAAATCTGCTAAATACAGTTAAAAAGTATAGCAATGTCATACTTCAACCTTGGGGCCAAAAGAAACTGCTGACAACATGGCATTTTTAAAAAATGTATGATATACCCAAGTCAGAAAAACAGGAAAATAGAGCATAGTAGCCCATTCATAAATAGTAGTATAATATTACCTACCTCCGCTAAATCTTCAAAACAGCTTCCTACTAATGGATGGGGACTGCCTTCATCAGTCATTTCTACTGTATCTTCAATATGGCCTAGCAACTTCACACTAAGTTCATGAATGTCTGATACTCGGCTGAATATATTTTCTACATCCTGCAAAACAAATATATTGATATATACAGAAGTAGGAATTGAGATATTTAAATAATTTGTTGATCGTGGGACATCCTAGATAGGAAATAATGAAATAGTATTCCACACAATGGGCCTTCATATTCAACTTTCACTACATCTCATTTTTCAGTACATAGCCTACACAGACACTCTTCCCATCTTAGGCACAAGGCTCTTCAGATTCTCTTCTTTAATTAGATTTGTACTTAAAACTCAGAACAGCAAGAAGAAGCAAAATAGAAAAGTTTTTTTTTATTTGTGGTTAATAATTTAACTTTTTTAAAGCCAAGAATTAATCATATATATATTCTGTTATAACCACCTAATGAAATTTTAGTACTAATTTATAATTGGTATCACATACTTTTAACAATTACAGGTAGCCCTCGACTTATGACCATTTAACAATTGTTCAAAGTTATGCCTGAGCTGAAGAAAGTGATTTATGACAGGTTCTTATACTTAGGACCATCATAATGTCCCTGCAATCTAGAAGCTTTATCAGACTTTAAGAAGGTTCAACTGGTGACTGTATCTTAGCTATATCTTAGAACAAAGCTGGTATACATATACAATAAGGTATATTACAGATATGTAGTTAGCCAACAGAATTTGGGGCTCAAGTGGCTATATTCTACTCTTAAAGCATATATATATTTAGAGCAAGCATGCACTTGATTTTAAGATGCTATGCTGATTATGTTTTTTCCTAATCTAGCACTCTAATAAAATACTTTTCCTGAATAATGCCAACAATATATATAAAATAAATTCAAGGTACTTACATGACCTGAAAACAGTTTTGGATTGGTAATAAAAGGTTCTCTGAAAACTTTTATTATGAGATTCAGTTCCCTTATATATTGTCGAACTTCTGCCATGAATGACTTTACAAGATCATAATAGGTTTGTTCTCCTGATGTGGAAGGTTCTTCATCAGATAACGTCAGGGTACTAATATCTTCTACATCTTGATGGAACATATCCATCAACACCTGTTTGAAAAAGAGGAAGATCTTAATACCAGATATCAAAAAAGGCTATATATTGTATTATACAATTGAATAATAAACTGTCAGTGTGAAAATTAACACAATATATAAGCAAGTACTTGTCTGAGAATTATATTGGCAGAAGGAAAAGTTTACAATCAGCAATGATACTTTACTTTAAATAAGCATAACAACTCAAGTGGATATTTCATCACAATCTCATTTGACATTTAAGAAACCTGTTAATTATACGGAATTGGAAGCTTTGATACACCCAAATGTCTTTAATTCTGGAAATATTGTCAGATATGAGTTATTAACAGATAAGGGGGAACTGAAAGAGAAACGAGAATTGGAACAACAGGGAATTGAGATAGATTGGTACATGTACATGCAAATAAGAGCAAGATATGAAAAAGATGCTAAACTATATGGTTTTTATATGGAGAAGACTGAACTGGATAAGATACTCATGGGAACAGAGGAAAACTTAATAAAAATTTTTAATAATTTTTTGTTGTACATTGAATTGGAGGAGCAAGTAAAAGAAATGATGATAGCCTGGGGTAGAAATTTTGGTTATTCAATTGCATTTGAAAAATGGCAACAACTATGGGAAAGGAACTATAAATTAACAATGTCCACAGCATATAAGGAAAATCAATATAAGATGTTTTATAGATGGCATATGCCACTGGAGAAGTTAGCAAAAATGTTTAAAGATAAATCGGCTAAATGCTGGAAATGTCATCAAACACCAGGATCTTATTATCATATGTGATGGACTTGTCCCGAAGCAAAAAATTATTGGTACAAGATTAAAATCTGGTTGGAAGAAATGATACAAGGACGTATTGAATTTAAACCAGAGTTGTTCCTACTGGGTATCTTTCCAGAAAAAATTAGTAAGGAAAATGCATATTTGATTATACACGTAATAACAGCTGCAAGAATTGTGTATGCCCAAAATTGGAAATCAGAGAAAATACCTTTGGAAGAAGCAGTAATAAAAAATTTTTTAGACTGTGCAGAAATGAATAGATTAACTTTGATGATTAAAGATAAAGAGGAATCAGAATATTTTAAAACATGGAACTATTTTATAGTTGCTTGGAAAAGAGATACAAATGATTGATACTATAATTATGTACAAATGATAATTATAATATTGAATTTAGAAATGAACTGTTAGAACAGTTTGGATGAATATGAAGATAGAAGAAACTTATGGAAGATGGAAAAGAAGCTTAGAAGATAAGCTTAGAAGATAAGACGTCACAGGGAAGGGAGGATTGATGTATTAAATGTTTGTCTTAAAAAATAAAAATAAAATTATTTAAGAAACCTGTTAATTATACAGAATTGTGCAACAGTCAGAATCTCAAGATTCTGTTAAAGAATTTCATTCAGAAATACTGATCAATACTGACCAATATCATGAACCATCAACTGAGGAATGGAAGGTGCAAAGGAGATGTTCATTATTTCCTCTTTAAGTTGCAGCCTTTTTGAAAAATTGTTGGAGGATCAAGATATTAGCATGAAAGATGACGCTAAGAGAAACAAATGAGAATCCAATTTCCTACTTCTCAAAATCCCATGTCCATGTCTAAATTAGGCTAGTACCAAGATGACATAGTTATAAATATGACTGTATATACCTTATCAGCACACATTGCCACTTTGATGTCCTGTTTAGTAATTTCATCATGTCTTATATTTCGTACATAGTTTCCAACCAATTTTAAAATATCTGCAGAAATGTATTCCAATACAGCTACAATGTAAACAGATACTTGATGATCAACTTTATATCCCAGGACTTCCTGAAAGAGACAAACTTATTTTAGTATTTCATTATACCCAGACATACTTAATAAATGTATACATTTAAATATGGAACATTATTCAACAAAAGCACAAAGAAACATTGACAGGTGCACAAATTTATTCAGCCTCCTGTAGATACTAGAGGAATTATAATGGAAGTACACCATTGGGGGGTCAAAGGAACAAAGGTTTATTTTTTATTTCTGAATGTCTGTTTTAAAGTTTTCATAAAATGCCATAATACCAGCCACAATTTTTGGATTTTCCTTCTTTGGTTTCTATACCACTTCACTTATGAAGAATTTGAAGGATTCTAAAGCTTGCACATCTGTTATTTTGCTGATGCTAATAAGAGTATCTATTTATTTGAAACATTTACATGGCTACCCAACTCAATGTGACTCAGATTGGCATATAAGAGCTATGTAATCAGAGCCCAGACCATTAAAAATCAAATAAACCAATAAAATGGCAATCAGAACTGAAATACACAATACTTACCAACTGGGAGTTGTGCTCATCCTGAATCAAGCACCCAGAGACAGATCAGCTCTTAACTAACTTACTACAAAGTCAGGCCCAACCATTTGTCAATGGAGGTAGGGGTGGGGAAATCATTCCAAAGAGCAGGGGCCAGCACTGAGAAGGCACACCTGGGTCCTACAAGCTGATGCCCAGAGTAAACTTGTAGCATATGGGGTGAGCAGATACTCTAGGGAGCAGGCAGTCCCCAATATAACCCTGAATTTGATTGTTCAGTATTGGATGCTGAACTATTTAATCAAATGTTTGGTATTAGTGTTTTATTGGAAGTATAGTAACTCAGATGAAACTTTGGTGATGATGGCATATGCATTTTTAGAATTACATTATATTTTTAGTTCAATGCTAAAACCCATCTTAATTCTTTTTTTATATATAATTCATGCATTTATAATGAAACATGTAACAAATAATTAAACATTTCAGAATCCAGAGTGTCTAAATCTTGCATTTAGACTGGCTAAGAATACATATTACTTTTCATCTGTATTGGTTATGAAAATAGGTTTAATTTAAATTGTTTAATATTGCCACCCACTCCAGGAAGATTCTGAGCAGCTTACAAATTCAATAAAAAGAACAGAATAAAACAGTTAAAACAAAACCTATATAATAGGCAACCCAGACTAAGGAAGTTGCAGAAACGATGCTGGCAATATGGGATAAGGCTATTATGGGGAATTGACCAATAGATCACTCCTACATTAATACCATGCCTTGGAACAGAGACAAGGTAATAATTTCACTTCTTTCAGAGAAGCATCACAGAACTGTCAACCAGTATATCAGGTTGCATCATGAAGGCTGCATCATTTCCCCTTTACTGGAAGTATTTAAACAAAGGATAGATAGCCATCTATCCAAAATGTTTTAATAGATCCTCCATGAAACAGATGATTAGACTACATGATCTCTGAGATCACTTCCAATTCTATGATGTTATGAAAACTATAATCCACAGCCTTTCTCCAGAGCTATGGCAAGTTTAAGTGTTCCAAGTCTCCAAGTATCATGTGTCACAGACACATATAAGAAAGAAGAAATCCTTCTCATAACCTACAGAAGGGCAGGGATAATGCCCGATCTTTGCTATGATGAAGCACCTCCGAGTTCTCCACCATCTAATCCTCATCAGAGTAATGGGAGAAGTAGCATATTGATAGTCAAACTTTCTGACTGGCTACTAATGCCAGTTAAAATAAGCAGATATCTAATTATGATCTTTATTAATTAAGAATAAGAGATTGTTTAAAGAAGTTCTAGATGGATTGGAAAATAAATTCTATTTATAAGTTTTAGGAAATTGGCTTCTCTTTCAAAATATTACTGGTTATTTGAAAAAAATACCCAAATCTATTGAATTTGTAACATCTTATATATTGTGTTCATATTACTTACCTTTAAGAGTGGATGAATTTTTTCTACTGGAAGAAATAATGGATTTCTTCGCTTCCTCTTTTCAATGGCAGATTGAGCATCAGCTATTGCCCATTTATCAATCGGATGAGGAAAACTTTTTTGGACACGATCCTTGTAACACACAGAGGTAGTACAGTTAAATATATAAACAGTAGATAGCTTTTTGCATTACCATGTCCTAAGTAACTAAAGCTACTTTTGGGGGGTGAGGGAGGTTTTTTTTTTTTACTCTGTATTTCATTTCACCTTCAAAGCACAATGTATAACATGTCCAGCAAATTATTTAATCCAAAAATATAATGGGATAGCCTCAAATAAACTATGTACAATTGATAAGACGTGTAGTGGTGCAATGGTTAGAATGCAATATTGCAGGCTAACTCTGCTCACAGCCAGGTGTTCAATCCTGACTGGCTCAAGGTTTACTCAGCCTTTTATCCTTCCGAGGTGGGTGAAATGAGGACCGAGATTGTTGGGGGCAATATGCTGACATTTGTAAACTGCTCAGAGAGCACTGTAAAGCACTATGGACCAGTATATAACTCTATTGCTATTGATAGGCATTTAAAACAATTAAGCAAATAACAGTTTTATTTGACATCTTTAAAAAAATAGTTATAATGGCATTAGAAAAATATCCATTCAGGGGGATATTTGAGAACTGCAATGTCACCAAAGAATGTCTTCATTCTACACTTCTCTTACAAAGAAAAGATCTTCGTCCAATTATTTTAATGCACAGGTGAGCTAATGGGGGGAATACTCTTAAGATCTTTAGGATTTAAGATATTTTGAATATAAAGATATGAACCATTAATTAGAGTCATGCTCAGAGATGATTAGGCAACTGCTAAAATTTTATTTAGAATATGATCCCACATATTCAAATCAGCTAACATTCTAACTGCAAAATTCTGCAGTAGCAAAAATGGCTGGTGGTTAGTATATTCTGCAGTCGCAGATATCGACATACTCTAACAGGGTCAAACCCAATTTGCTGCTTCGTTACATATTTACTTACGTACTTATTTTTCCTATTTTTAAACCTCCCATAATCACTCCTTTGTGCCAAAGGAGTTTTCAATGTAGCAGTAGAAACAAACAATACAACATAGCAAAATTATGTCAAAATTTCATAACAATTAAATACATATTTTATACTCAAGCATCCATAAATTAAAAATAAATTATGGGTATTTCTTAATGCAGGTAGGTCTCTTTAGGTCTCTTGTGGCTTATGATCACTATTGAGACCAGAATTATCATTAGAAGTCATAGCAGTCATAAATCAAATCAATCCTAGTTTTATGAAAATTTTTATAACAGTTGTTATAATGTAGCCACTTTGAGCTGTCATTAAACAAACAATTTTAAGTTGAGGACCACCTGTATATCAACAAGATAATCAATAATGTATAGAATTGGACAATGAACTATAAGTGGTACCTCTACATCTGAGAAACTTCTTGGTTGAGCCTGACACAGCATATTTAGTAACTGCAGAATTAACTCCTCAACATACTGCAAAGCATCTTCTGTAGAAGATAGTTTAGGGTGGACTTGCATCTGGACCTATATTCAACAAATAATTGAACTTATAAGAAAATTCATTACAAAAATGTGGACAGCTAAGAGCCTGGTGGCCCACAAAAGCATATTAAAAACCTTAGATTCAGACCGTAGATATCAAAAGTATTTAAACTGTAGAAAGGAAAAAGAGGCACAAAGAACGAAAGCAGCATTATGGTTAAGACAAAGAACTGTGCATTGAAAATTACTGGTTCAGATTTATGAACCACTTTGAACTCACTGGATGAAATTGAATACAAAGGAAAAAAAGTGTTCAGAGAAGTATAAAAACTTTGACTTGGTCATCTTCAACCAGCAGACAAGGTGATTAACACATTTCCTTTACAGAGTATCATTTCTGAGTGCAATTCAAATGACTGAAATTGCATATTAAAAACTGCCAAAAAATCTTATTTCTTGGAATATTGAAGCAACAAGGGAAAAGGAAATTTGTAATTAACAGATATATCTTTTATTATTTTTAAAATATCAAATAAGCTATATATAAAACTTGGTGATATATTATGAAATGTAAGGCTAAACAGTTATGCATTTTATAGTAGATTTTAGTTTTTGTTGAGAAAATGGGCAAGAGATAGTGCTTTTTAAAGAATGAAATGGTGGAAATCCTAAACTTCACCCTAAGTAATATAGAAATATTGAAAATTCAACAAGTTGACAAACTTTTAAGTACCACCGGGCACAAAAATATTATAAAGGATATCAGTAATATGTTAATGTTGAGTGAGATGGGAGGTTTCTAAATTTGATGTATAAAGTAAGCTTAATTTTATTTATCTGCAGAAAACTTGATTATAACATGAAGAAACTGAAGTAATTCTTACTTTAGTGACAAGATTAAGAATATAAACTATTTACCGTAGAAACAGCAGTAAATCTGAATATTCATTTATACTTTCCAAACCATATAAACACTACTGCACTAATTTATTTTCCTTGATTGAAATCTGTATTTTTAAAAATACCACCATATTCACTTACTCAGAAAATGACATTGCTTTCAATTGTCAAGTTTCATAAATATTTAGAAAAGTAAAAATCATATGCCTTTAGTTGTAAAGCAGACAACAAAAAGGCTCAATTCATATTAGTACCATTCTTTAGGTGCACCCATTTGAATTAGATACTGATCTGAGAACAATTTCTGATGCAGAATACCCTCCTCTTTATTTTATAAACAAAGGAGATTCAACGGCTATTATTTGATTGTAGAACATGCTAAAGCCAGAATGTGGCTTGTTTGGTTTTGATGCTTATTAAATAGGCCATCATTAATCAAAGCAAAGCTTAGTTATCACATTTGAGTAAAAGATCCACTAAGCACTCTGCCCTTAACAGTGGCCAGTCAGATATTAAAGAACCTTATAAGCAGGAAATAAAAGTCATGATTACCTGCTTGCTTGCCTCAAACAGCTTCTCGCAGCTTTATTGCCTCGGTATATGAAGTCCTATTTAATTAACATACAATCAGTTTCCCATATATGTATCTAATGGCTAGGTATCCTGTACATACATACATACATGTCTTATGAGTTGTCAGTATGAGAACTCTAGAAATCCCTAGACTTCACAAATTTCAATCATTTAATGTGTCCTGGAAAAATATTGTGCAATATCAGTCATCACCTGAAAATGTTATTCTTCTCTACAGTGATCCTTTTAAAAGCTATCTAAGAGTGCAGCCCTAAATTTCTGTTGTCTGGTGAACATGAGTAGATATTGCAGAGATGCTGGTCTGAGTTGAAGATGGAGGCTCCAATAATACAGCATATTTCATTTGCCAAGAATTTGGAAAGATGGAAAGTTCTGTCAGCAATGGCTGGCTGAAGGGTACTTTGGTATTTGGGCAGTTTAGCTGAATTCAAACTGTTGGACTCACCAGTTATGCCAATGTCAGTTAATCTACAACCCTTACATTCAATGGGAGGATGCTTAAAATACAACAATGCAGAGAGCTGAAAAGTTCGAAGTTGTTCTTCACTTACTGCCTAGGTCAGCAAATACCAGCAAAGCTGGGAATAAAGGAGACTTACTTTCCAAAGCTATTAGTTCCTTTCTTTCCCCTTCCTTTCATTATTGTCTTCCCTCATGTTTTGTATACATCATTTTTCTATACAGTTCAACAAATATCACCTAGAAAACTAGAATACAACATAGAAATCAACACAAAGATAATTCCAATATTGTATGAGCTTAAAACAGACATAGACCACAGCTTGTGGTTTCATTTCCTCCTCTCTTGCCTACGTTGATCTCTGTTTGGGTCTTTTGTCTAAATTAGATATGGAGGCTTAATTTCTGCAATCCAAAAATAACAATTACACATTTGTTTATGAGTAGGATTTACACTAAGATTTCTAAATAAGCATAGTAATTACACTGAATGATTTGGCTAGCAAATAAAAGGAGATAACAATATTAGCTAAATGTGAAAAGAGCAAATAGTTTAAATATATATACAAGTATTGTGTGTATGTACAGATACACAGACATTTTTGAATTACAACTAATTACTATTCCAGAATTAGATTAAAAAGCTATTTCAATAGTGTCAACATTCAATGCAACATTACTATATAGCTACCACTGTGTAAATTTAAGATGTTGGATATGAATTCAACATTCAGCCATAGAGGTTTTATTTGGTGACTTGGGATGATCATTATCTCATTTCATCTCATTCTATGTCATAAGAATAGTATGGGGAAAAAAATTGGAGGAGGGACTGCAGTGTAACCTACACTGTACTCTTTAAGCAGTAAAGTTAACACATAAACGAAATACAGATCCTATTGATAGTAACACTTCATTTAATTAAACTATAGCTGGCAGTAGTATTCAACTCACACATTTCCAGTAAACAAAGTGAAGTAGGGATGCATCTGCAAAACCTTATCATACGTTTTTCAACTGGAGCATAAAAGTTTAAGCACAATCATTGATGTAACACAGACATACTTAAATCTCAATTGCTCTGAAATGCTTAATCTTAGATCACTGCTCCAATCAAGAAAATGCAATGCACGCAGCAATATACATATAATATATAGAAAACAGTCATTCTTATAAACAAAATAACAGCAAAAACCTATAACTTTTTCATCTTCACTTAAACTATATATAAGAAATCTGCAATCAATGCTAACTTTAATTCAGAGTAACCTGGTTTAAAACTAGGCTAGCACATGCTAGTTAAGAGAATTATAATTAAACATGATGCAGGTTTGAAAGAAAAACATGCATATAGAGTAGAGTAAAATATATGGCTAGGCTAAGACACATATATTCACTATACAGCATTATCCATTTGATAGATTTATATAATGCCTTTCATCATAGCATCCAAAACACCAAATAAGATTTCCAGGTGGTCTCCTATCCAAGCACTTAATCCTGAATCATTTATTTTCAGCAAAATTCTTGATTCACGTCCATTCAAATTAAAATAAAAGAATACATAAGAATGGCTTTAGGAAAAGCAAAGCAGAACACCAGTTTCTCATAAACAGTTGAAGTAGTCTTTCTCCTAATATCTCAAGGCTATTTAACTTTCCCAATACTCTCTCCTCTAATATGCTGAATTACTTGCGCATGTTATTATGATCAATCAGAATTTTGGGGGGAAAAATACTCTTTGTCTTCTTTTAGTTCCTTCAATTTTTTCCCCTCCCTTTCCACTATTTGTCTCTCAGCAGATACAAGAGACTAATGGCCAGCAACTGCTGGGGGTTAGTTTCACACACAGTGCATGGATTTCTACTGCAGTCTAGCATGCATTTTGCAGAATGTGCATGTTGATTTTTCCAAAGGCAAATTATGTAGGTACTGACATTCGATTATCACAATTCCCTGGTGTATATCCAAGCACAGTAATTAGGGAATAAGGTGTAGGTTCTCCCACGGAAAGTTACCAAATACCTCAACTACTTGCCAACAGTCAACAACCCCAGGCGCTAACTATATAACTGTATATCTAAATCTTCACGCCTTATCTGTCTGTCTGTCTCTCTCTCTGTCTAACCTATCTCTAATCTGCACGCATTATCTAACCTTCACGGGCTCATCTGCAGCCTTCTTCTCGAGGTATTTGTAAATCCAACGTGCGCTGGAAGGATAAAGCCTCTCTCACCTTTTTTAGGGCGGCCACAAGCAGACCCCGCCACTTGGGTGCATTCTCTTCACTGAAGAACTCGTACTGCAGCGGAGCCGCTTGCATCTTGCCTACCCCGTCCCGCCCCCTAAGGGGTGGGGGGGAAACGACGGGAATCACTGCCGAGGCCAAGCCCGACGTTGCTCCCGGGCTTGGAGTGAAGGTCGCAGGAAGCGACCAGAACCACCGGAGGAGGACAGAGGCAGCGGGAGCCGCCAAAGGCGGCAGCGGCAAAACCCAACGTCGGGGGACGGAGGCGACATCCCTTTCCCGGTCACCCGCCGCCCGGCCTGGCCTTGTCTCACTCAGCGCCGGGACCGGCCTGGGACAAGACACCACCGGACATCCTATCTCTCGTCTTGACAGGTCCGAGACTGAAAAAGGTCCGAGGGGAAACCGTCCACGAGAGGAAAATGACGGTTACTCTGGAGAAGAAGGGGCAGGGTCTCGACTGCAGCTTTGAACTCTCGGGATTCTTCCCTTGCGCTGATGGTTATAACCGCCGACGCATGCGCAGTTAGCGCGAAGGCTGATTGGGCATGCGCACCTCAGGTTCAGTTACTCCTCTCTCTTTTTTTTTTTCTTCTTCTTCCCGAAGCGTCTTCTTTGGAAGTTGTTCGCTTTGCTTTCCCTTTTCCTCTTCCTCCGAAGTGCGGAAGTGAGACTGTGAGCTAATCATAACCTCTGCTCGGTCTAGGATCGAGAATCGAAAGCCGAATGTTTGAGCGAAGCTGTTTTGAGCTATGGAAAGGAGGTGGGGAGGCGTGATCTGTCCAAGCGCCGCCTGTGGCCTGGAGGACTCATGACTTCGTCGTCGGTCTCTACTTGAACATTCAAAACAAAACAAAGCGGGATAATACTGGATTCCTTTGTATAATTGGTTTGACAGTAAACGAACGTTGCGGATTCTGTGGAATTACAGGAAGCTTGAAGGCGTGTTTTCCCGTGCAGTTACGAAGATGTGTGGCGTTATGTTGGCGGCACAAGAATAACTGATTACTCTTAAGAAAATTAATTCAGATTCTCCAATTTGTGCTGTTAATATTTTCCTTGTTGCGGGGGGGGGGGGACAATTTTCCTTAGCTTTGCAGTTCAGGAATCAAGTTTAAAATATGTCTAATCTTGTTTTCCTAAGCTGTCTGGAAACTGCCTGTACCATGAACTGCAATCATGTAAAATAGTTTCCTCGGCTTCCATAACCCAAAATAAAAAATGTACAGGAAGGAAAGTCCGGGATGAGCCTCTGAAGCAGTGTTTCTCAACCTTGGAAGCTTGAAGATGGGTGGACTTCAACTCCCAGAATCCGGATTCTGGGAGTTGAAGTCCACCCATCTTCAAGCTACCAAGGTTGAGAAACACTGCTGAAGGATGTCTCATAAAACAGTTTCCCTTCACCTGTTTGAAATTCCAGAAAAATGTCATAAAAGCGCCATGCCCATTCCAGGGCTTACAAATGGGAGATGACGACAAAGCTTTCTCCTGTCTTTGTTCCCATGCAAGCAATGTTTGGAGATAACATTGAGTCTTCAAGGGTAGCAACCCCTGATAGCAATAGCACTTAGACTTATATATCGCTTCCCAGCCCTTTCTAAGTGGTTTACTAGTGTCAGCCCCCAACAATCTGGGTCCTCATTTTACTGAGTTCCTCCATAAATTTCTCATTCCAAGGTAGTTATTCAGAGGTAGATATTCTTCACAATATCTTGTGGCTATTCCATGGATTATGTGCTATTTTAAAGTTCCAATTAGTGTAATTGAATGCCCCCGTTCCTAGTATTTTGAGGAGAAAAAAAATTACGGAGAATGGCAGAACAGCCTTTTTCCAGTGCTCCAGAACAGCTGTTGCCAACTGGTGGTCCATGGACCACTGGTGGTCTGCGAGAAAATTTTGATGGTCCACAGAAAAATTATTTGCGTTTTTTATATTGCACTAAATACTATTTATCTTTTTAAACAAATCAAATTAGTGATCTTCGGGATTTAAAATTATGAATTTAGAGGTCCCTGAAGTCCGAAAGGTTGGTGACCAGTGGTGGGTTTCACTTACCTTTGCTACCGTTCGCTCGTGCCACTTCTGCACATGCGCAGGAGCTTCTGCGCAGATTGTATTTGATGACATCCAGGCAGGTGGGCGGAGCCTCCCACTGCTGCTGCTACAGGTTCACCTGAACCGAGGCAAACCGGTAACAACCCACCACAAGGTGACCCTTGCTCCAGAAGACCTCAGATTAGGAAAATTCTACTCACCCAGTTTAAAGAGATCTTTTAGGAATTCATCATTTTAACTTTCTACCACCCTATGTGGAGTAGGTGTAGACAGCCATCTTACTGCTTATTTCTAAATTACGACAATGTGAGCAAATTACAGGAAAAGGGGATCACATGACCTTGGGACACAGCAAATGTCATAAATATGAACCAGTTGCCAAGCATCTGAATTTTGGTCAGGTGACTTTAGACCACAATTGAACTCAAAATTTAAGCGAGCAATTTTTGCCTCATTTTACGACCTTTCCTGCCACACTTGAGTCACTGCAGTTGATAAGTTAGTTAACGCAGGTGGCCAATGGCCATTAAACAAACGTTGTAAGTCAAGGACTATCTGTAGTTAAGTTATTGTAGATTTTAATTGTGGTTGGAACCAATTTGGTGTAATTATGGCACCAACCTAGAAACTGGAAGACCATGAATACTAGTCCTGCTTTAGGCACAAAGGCAATGGGTGACCTTGGGCCAATCACTGTCTCTTAGCCCTAGGAAGGAGGCAAAGGCAAACTACTTTTGCAATCTTGCCAAGAAAACTGCAGGGTTGTCCAGGTGTTCAGAAGGACTCAACACTAACTTGAAGGAACCAATAAAAAATGTAGTAATATGTGTAGTTTACTTATATCTACTTTACTGTGCCATTATGGCTGTTCTGGTATTCTGTAAACTGATATCAGTCTGCTTAGATTTGATAGGAAATAAAAGCTTTCTCATAGTGCAGCTGGTCAATAATTACTAGCTTGGCTTTTCAATAAGACTTCTCAACAGGTATGTCTGCAGCAAGCTTTCTTCAGAATGTTCATTGTAACGATTGCTCATCCCATTACATTGCAACACATGTATAAAAGAAGTGGAGTTTGCATTGTAAAATTTTGACACATTACATCATTTCTCCTTGTCACCTGGTGGATGTCCATGTATACAAGTGTTGCTGTGTGTGGCTCTGTGCTGGAGAACTTTAAAAAAAGTGTTCATTTAAAAAGAAAAGAGTAAGGTTTCAGCTCAAATAGAGGGGAATGTGCTCTGTCGCTGGAAAGTGAACAAGCATGAAAGGTTAGACTAGAATCAGGCCTGTCAAATTGATGGCCTGTGGGCCAAATACAGCCCGCACAGGCCACACCCACCCTGGCTCTGCAAAGGCAAAAAAGTGATATGTCACAATCCATCCCGCAACACGATCAAGTTTGACTCCTGTGGACTAGATGATCTTTATGATCACTTCCATCCCCACAATTCTTTGATCCTTTGAATGAGCACACACAAGCCTTGGAGCTACTTCCACCACCATTGCTGCAATGGAGCAGAATACAATTAACCAGGGCATGTCATGGGGGGAAAATCAAAAGCCAAAGGATTCTGTAAGAGTAAGAGGATTTCTTTAGACGCTAATAATATTAGACGTACTTATGCCGCAATGGTTACTTTGTATTATGCAGTATAATTTAAAGGAAGTTAATTTAGTTATCAGGGTGTCTGAATTTTTTTTTTTTGGCAATCAAAGCTGATTTCGGTAAAAATATTCTTCCTCAATTAGCAAGTGCTAAATTTCATTGGACAATTACTGCAGATGCTAATCCACATGAACAACAAACATGTTAAAAACTTTATTTTACATTATATACATAAGGAAATATTCATTACCAACAACAATACAGACCATAAATCAGTTTTAATGTACTTTGTTCTTACTTTATATCACAGTATAAAGAATATATACAAAAAAGTATGTATTTTCCCTAAAACATGGCATCTACATATCGCACTGAAAAGAATCAGAATAGTTTTGCTCAAAACTAAAATTCCTGTGAATGTGTTATAACCATTTAATTTTGTGAGGTAGTAACTAAATAATTCTGGCTAGGTGTTAAGACATTAAGAGAAAAAATGTGACAACAGTAGTAAGGCAAAACATTTTTTAAACAAAACCAAGATTCCTTAAAACAGTTGCCCCACCTAGTATCACTTTTTCTCCAGAACAGGTAATCAATATATGGTGTCCTTGATGGCAGTGGGTTGGAAGCATCCTTCTTTTCAGAAAAACATATGTGCATGTTGCATGTTATATATTAGTGCCAAGAAGCTGTTATCCTCTACTAATTATTAATATACTCCAGTTTCCCTCACAACTGGCATTTAGAAGTTGTAGCTCAGCATCACAAGGAAGATCATAATTTCACCACTCATGCATATGAGTTGCTGGCTTTCCAGCTCCTGAACTGAGGCCAGTCTACATTTGTTCTGACTTTAGGGTTAGGGTTAGGGTTAGGGTTGGGAAAACCAGTTGCAATAAGCATTTCCTTTTTTAAAGAAATGCTTTCCTCTGTTACTGATTTTTTGTTTGAAAACTTTGTTGCTATGTCTGAGGAAGAGCAAAGATCCTTGAATGCAATTTTAAAACCATTGATTCATATTCCTCGCTATAAGAAAAGCTTCTGTCTACACATGGAATCCAGCAGGAGCCCTATGGCCCTATCATCCTATAAGAATCAGAGAGGAGCTCTGCAGATCCAATAGGGTACAATGGCAATTCATTAGTGATAGTCAATCTCTTCTTAATGAAGGAAAATGTATACGTTGTTTTAATGCAAGTGCTAATGAATATCTGCAAAGTACTGCATACAGTACTAAGGCATTTTGCACATGGCTATCTGGATCTAACTCCAAATATTTAAACACTTCCACAGTGTGGAGTGCTGTAAATTTTTGCATGATATAGAAGCTAGTAAGACTCATCATAATAAAGCTTATATTATCATTGTACACACTTATAATTACACCAAGGTACCACTATTGGATTTATTCCCATTTCAAAATAGGTATTTTTTTCTCCAAGCATAGAAAATAATTAGAGAATTTTCCTTAAATATAAAAATATAGGTGTTCAATTGGCTGGTTTCACAAAGAGAACTACCTAAATAAGCTAAAATTATAACGCCTAAATTATTTCCACAAATGTACTTTTGTGACTGAATACATTACATATTAACACTTTGTGCAACCAAAACACCAGTGTACTTGCATAGAACTAAAAACAAGATTGTAATAGGATTACCGCCTTGATTACAATGTCTAAAAGATAAGATTTATTTATATTAGTAAATTACATAATAAAATACAATAGTGTTATTTAAATGCACTGTTTATCAATAGCATCCCATTAGTCCTTAAAATAGTACCCAAACACAATTTTCTGTCCTCAGCAAACTTTACATATCTGTACAAGTAAAACATTTTGTTCATTATCTACAGAAAAATCAAGAGAGGCCTCCAGTAATACACTTCAACAAAAAATACTGCATATATGTACAAACATTACATAATAGTGAATCAAGAGTTCTGTAGAATGTGCTAATCATATGCATATCATTCAGGCAAGCATTCTTGTTCTCACTCATACTCATACACTACAATAAATTACAAAATAACTGTGGTTGGGATCCTTTCGCTTTTGTGCAATTGCTGTCAGATGTATTGAAGCAGTAGTGTTTCCTTATCTTGTTGCCTCTCAGTAACTGTTCTCATGACCTGCTAAGATGTACAAGTTGCTATTGGCAGTAGGATTATCTGTTGGTCTACTCTCCAGTACCACAACTCTGGGGAAAAAAAGAACGTCCCAAAAACAATAATTTTGGCAAATATATAAAACCTTTATGAAAGCCCTTAATTGCTTTCAGATTTGGGCAGAATGGGGCATGCGACACAACATAAGCCAATTGAGAGTCTTTTTTTCTTGATCTAATCAAGTATGCTTGTTTTCCTTTATCCAATCACACCTTAAATGAGAGAGCAGCTACCAGGGATTGGTCACTTGCCCAGTGAGGTGCCTGAATGGCAATAACACACTGGCCAAGTTCCTTCCCTATAACTGATGGAAGGATTTGAGTCTATAAAGTCCACTACTTAAAGCTGTCCAGAAGAGAAAGACAAGCAAGAGAATTGTACATAGCAGGTCTAGTGATTCCTGCTTCTCCTCAGCAAAAGAATGAGTTTGGCAGCTACTAATGTAATGAGTCCCAAGCCTAATAGATAATTTATTCCAAAACTACTCCTTCCCTATATGTTGTGATTGTGATTGATCATACCTGTCAGATCCAAGGAGTCTAAATATTCTTGTACTGTCAGAAATTTCCTGGGTGATCTATTTGAAAAATCAAATATTTAACAGAGTGAAAGTGCATATAACAAATGCTCAATGAATCAAACTTTGCAAGCATTTTACTTGGCAATATTAAATAAAATTAACTGAAGTCATATCTAAATTGAATAAATACATACATACACATATATACACAATGGCTAACTAGCTAGGGCTACCAAACCTAGCAGCAATTTCTGGACATCTACTAGATAGAAACAAAAGAGAATAGAAAACCTAAGTCTTTGTACTTTGTACTTTGGTCTAGGCTCAACATTGGTAGCCTAGATCTAGCAGCCCTACTTTTAAGTATTATTGCAGTATTTCAGGGGAACTGAAATTAATTCTATAATACACAAAGTGCTAACTGACTCAAACTGTAGAGTTAAATTTATGGTATATCTTATCATTATTCACCTCTTTTCCATACGGGGTGACTAAGGCTAAGGGAGTACTTTAGGTTATTTATTTATTATTTATTTATTATTTGAACTTGTATGCCGCCCTATCTCCGAAAGGACTCAGGGCGGCTCACAACAATAAAAACAAGCAAAATCAATGTTAAAAATACCCAATAAGATTATAAAAAGACCATTAAAATCCCCTTTAAAACCCCTTCAGTCCAAACCAGCCAGACAAAATAACCATGTTTTAAGGTCATGGTGGAAAGAGCGAAGGTTAGGGGCCACCCGGAGCTCCAGGGGGAGCTGATTCCACAGGGTAGGTGCGCCCACAGAGAAGGCCTGCTCCCTAGGGGTTGCCAGCCGACATTGTCTGGCCGACGGTACCCCAAGGAGGCCCTCCCTGTGAGAACGCACCGGGCGATGGGGAGCTGTTGCTGGCCGCAGATGGTCAACCAAATACCCCGGGCCTAAGCCATGTAGGGCTTTATAGATAATTACCAGCACCTTGAATCTCACCGGGAGGGCAACCGGTAGCCAATGCAGGTCCTGCAGGAGAGGTGTAACATGAGAGTGTCGGGACTCCAATTACTATCCGCGCGGCCGCATTCTGCACTAGCTGAAGCCTCCGCGTGGTCTTCAGGGGCAGCCCCATGTAGAGAGCATTGCAGTAGTCGATCCGGGAGGTGACGAGCGCATGGGTGACTGTGCATAGGGCATCACGGTCCAGGTAGGGGCACAACTGGCGCACCAGACGAATCTGGGCAAATGCCCCCCTGGTCACGGTCGTAACATGATCTTCAAAAGTCAACCGTGAATCCAGGAGGACGCCTAAGTTGCACGCCCTATCAAGAGGGGGCAACACCTCACCCCCTATAGCCAACAATGGAATATTCCCTTGGAACCGGGATGCCGGTATACACAGCCACTCTGTCTTGGCGGGGTTGAGCTGAAGCCTGTTCCTCCCCATCCAGAGCCGCACCGCTTCCAGGCACCTGGACATCACGTCAAGGGCATCACTGGGCTGATTCGGGGTGGATATAAACAGTTGGGTATCATCAGCATACTGATGATACCCCAC
This sequence comes from Arizona elegans, assembly GCA_022577455.1. NCBI lineage: Eukaryota > Metazoa > Chordata > Lepidosauria > Squamata > Colubridae > Arizona > Arizona elegans. The sequence goes on along the minus strand of JAKOOJ010000001.1, from coordinate 298,881,307 downwards.
CCCAAAACCACATCTCCCCCAGCGGCTTCATATAAATGTTGAACAGAAGGGGAGAGAGGACCGACCCCTGAGGGACCCCACATGTAAGGAGCCTCGGGGCCGACCTCTGTCCCCCCGCCAACACTGCTTGCGAGCGCCCAGAGAGGTAGAAGGACAACCACTGTAAAACAGTGCCTCCCACTCCCAACCCCTCAAGGCGCCGCAGCAGGATACCATGGTCGATGGTATCAAAGCCGCCAAGAGATCTAATAGGACCAGGACAGAGGAATGTCCCTTGTCCCGAGCCCTCCAGAGATCATCCACCAGTGTGACCAATGCCATCTCCGTGCTGTACCTGGGCCTGAAACCCGACTGGTACGGGTCCAGATATAATGTTTCATCCAGGGCCAATGGGAGCTGATGTGCCAACACACTCTCAACAACCTTTGCAATAAAGTGAAGGTTGGAGACAGGACGAAAGTTATTCAAAATAGCTGGATCCAAGGCAGGTTTCTTGAGGAGGGGTCTCACCACTGCCTCCTTCAAGGTGGCCAGGAAACTCCCCTCACCCAAGGAAGCCGTAATAACTGCCTGGATCCAACCACGTGTAACCTCCCGGACCAAATAAACAAGCCAGGAGGGACATGGGTCGAACAAACACGTGGAGGTACTCAGCGTCCCCATGATCCTGTCCACTTCCTCGGGAGTAACAGGATCAAACTCGTCCCACATCACCAGTCCCGCTGTCACCTCCCCGACCGACCCTGCCTAGCTGGAGTCCAGCCCATCCCGAATCCGAGCGATCTTGTCCCGCAGATGCTGACTATACGCCTCGGCCCGCCCCCGCATATGGTCATCTCCCGCTCCCTGACTTAAAAGGGAGCGGGACACCCTAAATAGGGCAGCCGGGCGATTATCTGCGGACGCGATGAGGGCGGAGAAGTAAATACGCTTCATCGCCTCCATTGCCACCAGATAAAATCGAGTGAAAGATCTCAACTGTGCTCAGTCAGACTCAGAACGCTGGATCTCCAACAGCTCTCCAGGCCTCTCCTCCGATGCTTCATCTCCCGGAGCTCCTCAGTAAACCAAGGGGCCAACCAGGATCTGCGTCGGGTCAGAGGCCGCAAAGACACGACCTGGTCAAGAGCCCCGGCAGCCGCCTTTTCCCACGCATCCACTAGAGTTTCGACCAGGGCGTGGGAAAGAGACACAGGTATAATCCCAAACTCCGTTTGGAACCGCTCAGGGTCCATCAGGCCAGGTGGTCGGTTCTGCCTCCCAGCAGTGGGGGCGGCATAATGGAAGCTCAGATTGGTCCATGACAGGGGTTGAATAGCTGGCTCACCCCCACCGAACTCACTTCGCCACTGCTCCGAGATAAAAACTACATCGGGCGTGTGTCCCCCCGATGAGTCGGGGCCTGTATTATCTGGGTCAGGTCCATGGCTGCCATGGAAGTCATGAACACCCGGGCCGCTCCCAACGCGCCCCCCCCAATTATTGAGTGAGCTCACAGAAAAATCAATATTTCTACTGAGATGTTCTACTTAATATCTTGGATTGCTATGATTCTCAGCCATTTCTATGAGAGGAAATGTATTTACAGCTACCATAGTTTGCTAAATAATCTGAAGTTTCCGCTAATAAGAATACTAAAAATTATTTCATTTTCAGATTATTTTTCAAGAATTAAATATATTTTTTTCATCTCTCAATATTTACCTCATTTGAACGAAAACTCCTGCCTTGCATTCCATGCTTCCAAAAAGCCAAAACGCTATCTTGTAAGCAAACTGGCAGGAAAGAAAACACAAATTAGATTTTTTTGTAACTGGGTTCTAAAAAAACACTTTCCTACTTAAACTGTATTAATTCTATACATTATTTAATGAATGAAGGACTGAAGTTTAGGGTGCAAGAAGTTTTCATCTTTTTCTTATATGTGACAAACTTGTTTCCTTCCAGTATTCTGAATCTTCCATGTGATATCCTAAATTGGATGGGCAGAATGCTATAAAGCAAATGCTATTTTGGGATTATATTATCAGAAACACTGAGTCCATGGACAGTAATTATCTTACTACATTCTACCTTGATCAAGGCCTCACTTGAAATACTGTGTCCCTGACACCAGCATGGAGAACTACCAAGATGGTCTGGGGACATGAAACCAAGCTCTCTGAGGAATAGTTAAAGGAACTAATTAATTTTAACTGGCAAAAGAGAAGATTGAGGGGGAGATGCAACAGTAGTTTTCAGATATCATATGGTGGAGAGAGAGAATTTATTTTCTGTCACCCAGGAGGGAAGGACCAGAACCAATGAATGAATTTGAAATTCATTCAAATTACATGGAAATAAGAGTCAGGTAGGATATTAGCAGTAGCAATTAGACTTATATACCATTCCATAGCGCTTCGCAGCACTCTCTGAACAGTGTACAATGTTAGCATATTGCCCTAACATTCTGGATCTTCATTTTACCAATCTTGGAAGGATGGAAGGCTGACTTAACCTTGATCCCATCGGAATTGAACTCCAGACTGTGGACAGAATTAGCCTGCAATACTGCACTCTAACCACTGTAAGGCGTGCAGGACGCCTTAAGGAGCATGGAAGGCCTCATATATCTTCTGGTTAACTTGATTTCCAGGGATATTAAAACTTTAGAGAATTATAAAGAGAATTATTATAAAGAATAATCCAATGAAAGTTTATAGTCAAACATTTTTGGTTTTCCCTTGACTACGTTTTGGAAGGATAAGATTGTCCTAATTTTATATCTGTTTTTAACAATATATGACATTACTTGGCTTGTCATTAGAGACATTAAAATTGTGCATACTGAGCATCTTTCTACCTTCAAATTTTCATCTATATAATGCAAGTTTTCATTATATAATATAGTGAAGTATTAGAATAGTCAGCTGACTAAATGCTAGGTTCATTTTTACTCACCTATTGATTCGATTTGGAAATCAAAGGTGAGTTCGGAGGACAGTTTTCGACTAGATTTTAATCTGCCTTGCAAATTTACAATTTTTATACAGCCTGAAAAAGTAAAAACATTTATTACTCAGCAACATTTCACAGTGCACCTTATCCAAATATTTATATATGGATCATAGTTGTCACTTACAATCCAAGCAGACTAAAATGGTATCTCTCTCTAGTTGTGTTACATGTACAACAGTTGTCTGTGTAGTATCTATAACAAAAGAACTGAGTTAACATTTTTAATATACATATCAAGAAAAGTAGTATGTAGTTAAGCTGTATCAACATCCTAATTGTATATATATATCAGTTACAGGACAATTTTTCTTCTTAAAAAACATACTCATGCTACCTGCTGATTAGTTTGTAAATAAGATACATTTTTTAAAAAGGCAATGAGATGCAAGCTATCTTTTAAAATGGAAGAACAGAAAATAGTTTAAGAATATACTTTCCTCCAGCAAGCTAAATAACAGCAGGAGATGGGGTTCCAATTAGGAAGCCCATGCTTTCCCTAAGATGGCTAAAATGGAGCATTTTCTATTTCCTATTTTCTTTTGCTGATGGAGCAAGATGGTTCATCCCTCCCACCAAGCATGAAGGAGAAAGCAAGAAGTGATATCCTTAATATGAAGATAATACTAAACAACAAAGAAGACAGAATTAAAGACAATGAGAGGGGAAGCCTGATAAGTTCCCCTTGACCCTTAAATTAGAAATTCTCCATTCCTCTTCTAAGTACCCAATGTCTTCGGCAAAGAACAGATAAGAACAAAGTTTAAGTTCCCTCTCAGGATACAACTCTGATCAGAACCATTTTCTCACAACATTCAGTGGCTGAATCAGCCAAATAGTATTTGTCCAGTGATAAGACATTGAGTGAGCCAGATAGAGGTTCAAGCCAAAGAACAGTAATGACTCCAAAATATATGTAGTTTAACTATTAAATCATCTTGGAATGGAAGCAGGGGTGAAATGCTCCCGGTTCGGACCGGCTCAGGTGAGTAGGTAGTGATGGCGGCGGGCAGTACAGAGAACCGGTATCAAAAATCCCTGCCCCCGCCCCCCATGCCCAGCTGAACCCCGCGATCATCAGAGCCTTTTTTTCCTTTTAAATAGTTCTGACCAGCCAAGCTCTGACAACCCAGCTGAGTTGCCTGCTAATCAGACAACTCAGCTTCGATCGCCAGAGCCACGTAAAAGAAAAAAAGTTTCTTTTTTTCTTGCCCACCCCCCAGCCTCCAGCTTGTTTACCTTAGCTGCTGATCGCATGATGATCGCAATCCATGCATCAGCAAGCATCTGAATCTCCCTGCCTGCAATCAAGCTCATTGGTGAGCAGCTCTTTCTGCTTGCCTGCCTTCCTGCCTAGACTTGTGTACTTCAACTCCCAGCAAAGCTGGCTGAGGAATTCTGGGAGTTGAAGTCCACAAGTCTTAAAGTTGCCAAGGTTGGAGACCCCTGTTCTATTGGGTAAGATTTTTTCCCCTTTGGGAGCTTTAAAAAAATAGTTAATTGGGTTTTTTTTAGTTGTTCTTTTTTTAGACCTAGCCATTTAAAATTTAGGAAGTTTTAAATTTAGCTGCTTTTATATAAAAATAAAAATAAATTAAAATAATATTTGTGCAGCTTTCTGAGATTTAGTGTGTTTCTGTAGTGTTTCACTCTAACTACACAAACACACAAAATCTCACAAAGCTGTATGTGGAATTTTGTGGTTTTTTGGGCTTTTTGTGGCTGTGTGAGGTTCCTGCTTGTTGCAGGGGTCATTTTGGGTCTAGCACAGCTGCTTTTTCATTGTGGGTGAGCCAGTTGTGTTGTGTGTGTGTAAAGTGTGAAAGTTGTTTTTTTGGGCTTTTTGTGGTTGTATGAGGTTCCTGCTTGTTGCGGGGCCATTTTGAGTCTAGCACAGCTGCTTTTACATTGTGGGTGAGCCAGTTGTATTGTGTTGTGTTGTGTAGGTTAAAAAAGGGCAAAGAAGTGACATTGACTTGGCCACGCCCACCCAGTCACCTTACCACCAAGCCCCACCCACTAATTAAGCCATGCCCACAGAACCGGTAGCAAAAAAAATTAGATTTCACCCCTGAATGGAAGTATTATAAACCTGGAATCTGAAAGTACAGAAATAAAAAAAAAATAAAGCACAGAAATCCAGGAAATAGTATAGAATCCATTACAATGCAATTTATGGAATTATCATACGAAATAACAAACCTGTTTCTGTAAACCATGAAGAGGTAGAATTTGGATTGATAGTTTCAAATTTCACTACTTGGTTGAAATCTCTCCCTTTAGTTACACCAACACAAACCAAAGGGAATTCCTGTTCAGGCACTACAAGCATTTCAAACAACCTCAGTGGACATGGTACAGGAAAGTCTATGTGCTAAATCAAGAAATACGTTATTCACAAAGTAATTATCAAAGTAGAATATTATTAAATTATTTCAACAATATATTACAATAAAATAGGCTTTCATTCTGTTAAGTTTTTTTTAGTAAATTCAATTCTCCTTTATGAAATAGATCAATAGCTAACATTCTAAAAATAAAGTCTTAAAGGAGATTGTGGTTTTGCTGTTAAAACAAAATGTCAATTATGATCCTGTGAGGTATCTGAGGGGTAACTTTGAATTTTTAACTATATCTCAAGTCTATGGACAGTGCAAATGTGGAAGCAGGGTTGAATCCATGCTAAAAAAATCCATGCTTCCTAATTGTGGTGGACTCCTACCAACCAGGGAAAAGGTGGAAGAGCAACAGTCTTCCCTACATGCCACTTTGGGAATTGTCCTGTGCCAATGACAATACTGGAATATTTTTCTCTTTTGGACATCATGCTGGAAAAATTTAGTTTTATATCCAAGGTAATTTTTGAACACTCTCCAGAAAATTATCCCTCCACTTTGCTAGCCATTAAATGTCCCCCCACCCCGGAAACACCCCCCCCCCCCGATATAGCTCCAGGATCTTTATTCAGGCTGAATTGCTGTGAAGATGTTTTAATTTCATCTTTGTTAATAACATAGCTGCTGCTTCTACTACCACTACTAATCTCTCCCCCCCCCCCCCCCATCTCTCTCCTTTATTCTTAGAATTAAGTTGCTTTTAAAAGAACCTACCTTGATTAACATGAATTTCTGCATTGGTTCAACCCATTCTAGTAGAATAATACTAGACTGAAGTGCCCCAGAAAGATATTTGTGTCCTGTATAAGGATTCCTCACTGAAAAAAAGAGCAGTCTCCTTAGAACAGGGCTTCTTAAATCTTTTGCTATCCCTTTGCTGTAATCTTAATCTACATAACTCATCTAAAAATCCAAACACCAAAATGAACAGAAATGACCAATGAAACAGTACAATGAAAGGAGGAAGGTGGATTCACTGTAACAGTGTACACTAAAGGAATCTTCACATCTTCCTCTCCAAGGGAGGTAAACTTCAGTTTAGGAAATCCTGCCTTAAAAGTAAAGCATGGACATATAAATTATATATTATGCAACACTAAAGAACTGGGTAGCTGCATAAAAAGCTATCATGAAACTGTTGTTTTTCTGTAGCTGTAGCCTTATTAGAATGAAAGTATTATAAAAGGGTCATAAAACTATCACAATTTCTTTTCTATTTCTATTGGGAAAATTATACTTTTGTGGGGAAAAAGTCCTAGGTAGGAATGAATATTTTCCTTCCTTGTCTGCTGAGACAATTACCTGCATGGAACCAACATCTCAAGTTCATGTGTGCTTAGTAAGATATTCTACATGGAATAGATAGAAAAATATAGAGGAAGATATACACATGTGCTATAACACTGTATGTTAAGGATAGGGAGATAAAGCCCTACTGCACAATTCTAAATTTCCCAGGGAAACTTGGAAACAAAAGTTCCTATTCCTACAAATTATTACAGCCTCAGAAAATTTTATTTTGCAACCTGTTCTGAAAAATGTTTCTTCACAGCATGGTGCAAGTACATCATCAAATTACAAGAGACATTAAAATAGTTATTAAATGTAAAATCCAAGACAATTATTATACAGATGTATATTATAAAAAAGACACAGACTGAAATGAAAAGGTATCCTTACTTACCCACACAACATTTTTGACACCATTTGGTATCAGGGATTTTTGTAGACACTGCAAACTTCCTAGAATGCATAAAGAACAATGAAAATTAATATCATATCTTCCTCCAGATATGATCCTGCTACCTGAGCCTTGATTTTGCTCCAAATCAATTGCTGGAAATAACGTGGTAGGAAAGTACAGTTAGTTGTAACCGTGTACTACATAAATAAAGCAGGTTAATTCTAGTCTGTAAAATATTAAACCACCAGCCCCAATATTAAAGACTTAAAGCCCTAATCTTATAGTGCTATAGAGAAATTTAAGAAAACTTCAACTGAACTTTTTGTGTGGAAAGAATCTAAATGCCGTTCCTTATCCTGTAATTGATCTGGCTTCCTTCCTGTGCAATCCTTAATACGGGGGTGTCAAACTCACATCATCACGGCGGCGTCATGTGACATATTGCAACTCCACCCGTTTCCTAAACCAGGCATCTGCATGGCCAGTGTATGATGCATCCAGCCCGCAGGCCACGAGTTTGACAACCCTGCCTTAATAGTTGTGTTTTCCAACTTGGTAGCTGGGGAATTCTGGGAGTTGAAGTTTACATATCTGGAACTTGATGAACTTAGGAAACAGGCCTTAAGAGGACAACGTTCCCTCAACTTTTTTTAAAATTAAAGCCTTTTAAGATATTCCTTTCCAAACTCAGAGTTCCATGTCAATGGAAGACAAATTCTGCTTTTTTTCCTGTTAGAGCACTGGTGGCACAGTGGTTAGAATGCAGTACTGCAGGCTAACTCACTACTCACTCCAGGAGTTTGATTCTGAATGGCTCAAGGTTGATTCAGCTTTCTGTCCTTCCAAGGTCAGTAAAATGAGGATCCAGATTGTTGGGAGCAATATGCTGACTTTGTAAACCGCTTAAACAGCACTATGGAGCGGTATATAAGTCTAAATGCTATTGCTATTATTCCCTAATCCACTTGGTGCCTAAATCACAGTTCAATCCATTCAGGAAATTATCTTAAACTTTGGAACATTTTTAGAGGGTAAGGAAGAGGAAATTCCAACTTTTTTCAGTCTGCTTTCACTGGCTGTTTAAATGAAGTTTTTTTAAAAATACAATAAATTGTTCTCATCTACAAACACTTGTGAGCCATTTTAAAGACTCCATTTAAAAACACCCCCCCCCCAACAAGGTACAATCCAATACAAACAATATATTTACCTGGGAAGTATTCTGTCAGGTAGTTTATGTGCTGGTATAGCCACTGGTAACTTCTGCATTTGCCGTGCATAGTCAAATAATCCTGGCAAATTATGAGAATAAAGCTGAGAAGCTTTACCTATAAATAAAAGGGTAAATAAAATTACTTTACAGACCAATGTACTAATATTTACAAGGTAATATTTTTTTAATGACATGACTTACCAGATATTGACAGCAAGCAATTGTTCATTACATATAGCCATGTGCATCGTCGGGGAAATAGCTGATAAAAGGAAGAGCAATAATTTATATACATGATATAGTAAGCTGTTATTAAACATCCTGTTTTACGCTTGCTTAGTGCACATATTTTCTTGGTTGTTTATTAAACCTATAATCCATCTTTTAATATACGGTTCCAATAAAAAATAAATGTAAAAAGTGTAAAGTTAAATAGTTGTGGTTGATTCATTACTAGATAGCCTATAGGACCTGCAGGAAAGCCATATGCATAAGGTATAAATCATGTTTCAAATTAAGCACAGCTTGATGTAATTGTACCCTATTTGTTTTTAACATAGCTGAGGGTAGCCAAGACCAAGGAAGTCTTTTCTTCATAACAGTTCATGCCAAGGAGAGTCCCATCAATTTGCACAAGATAAGATCCTCTAGGAAGGAACTGTCAGCTGACATTCATTTGCTATTCAGTAATCATGCTCAGTATGATGTAGTTCTTAATTTTGCTGCTACTGGTGGGTCACCCAAAGTGTCTCATGCTTCAACTCACCCATTTAAGGTGGACATAAGGCATTATATTTTACCTTCAATCATACTTGCTGTATCATTGTCCCATGATCTGGATTGAGATGTTATAAAATCAGTGGATATAGAGTCTATGATGAGACCACAAATTCAGAGTAGGGAGATGGGTGGCATTTTAGCACTTTCTCTTTAAAACAATTCCCTTAACCATTATCCAAAACTGTAGTCTACATTCTGGATACCTGCATTCATATTTCCACATTGTTTTATATTTTCTATTAATTTGAAACGGATATACAGTAATTAAATATAATGAAAGTAAATTTAACAATTAGTGTATACTCAAGTATACTGTTTATTGGTTTTGCACTAATAATATTTTGATATAGATAAACTATTGTCTGATGTTTCATTATCTATTTTGGGTAAAATCCAATGCTTTACATAGACATCCATTTTTTTCCCTAGATATTAAAAAATCTATTTTATTTAGATCAATTAATAGGTAGCATGTCATATGATCACATGTAGAAATACGGACATTTAATGAGATATAGCTATCTTCATCTAAATAGATAGATAGATAGATAGATAAACTATCTACATATCTGAAAAATGTGAGTAATTTACATTCTTTTAAAAAATGTTTTGGAGGTTAGTGTACTCCATCTAGTGATAATTGTAGCTGTAAAATATCTACCCCCAAACTTAACAATTTTCAGCCTTAAAAATAAAGATCTGATCTCTTGGTATTAACAGAAACATGTTTTAGGCTGTATTGAGAAAATTATTCACTGCTACATTTGAAAACCAAAATCTGAATACAAACCTGTTCCATTGATGTTTCATGAAGCTCATTAAGATTTAAGGTATAAATACCTTCCTCAGCACCAAATATTAAGTACTGATCTACAAAGAAATGCAAGTACTTAACAAAAGTTTTCATTTTAGCACACAAAAGTCTCTCAAAGCAATACCCATTCATTTAAAATAGCATAGATTAAAATATACTACTTAAACATAGGGCAGATATATGAATGAATCCCTTTTTAAACAAGCGATTCAAAATATCTTGAGTTACATGGTAAGGAATTACAGATTACACCATGCATGGTTGGAAAATCCATGCTGAAATAAAGCAGATTTGGTTAGTGCCTGAAAGCCATTTTCTTTCTTTTTTTTTTTTTTATAAAATAATTTTTATTGAATATTTTACATTTTAAAACCAAACACACAATAGCAAAAGAAATCAAGAGACAAAAACAAAACATACGACGTTAAAATACAATACTAACAACAGATATATACAATTTTACAACTTTCTGCATTGACTTTTGCCTTTCATTGATTTGCATTGCTTAATGGAACTGTTATACATAAACCATCATTATTTATTAATTTTTGGATGTACATTATGAGCCAACTATTTGGAAGTCTGAAACAGCCCTCCCCTCCCCAATGTAAGGGAGATAGATGATTTAAAAATGTGATAAATAAAAATCAAATATTTCTAATTTTTAAATATTAATTGATAAAGGTCTATATTTTGTCCTAGGTCTATTCAGTTGCAAATTGTGCGGAGGTTACAATTTTTTCCCTTAGGTCAATGCTAGCTTGGTATTTCTAAGACTTTATTAGTGGCAAATTTAACATCTTTGTAAACTTTTCATCTCAATGCCACTCAGCATTTAAAGGGAGTATAAGTTTGTAAGGAGAAGCTTTATCTCTGATGGCTCCATCATCAAGTTCTCTCTGCATAAACAAAGAAAGCTCAAGTTTTTTTAGTTAGAAAAAACTTGAACTGCAAGGAATGAATGCTTCATTCCTTATCATATGATAACAACTCCATGGTTGATTTTCCATATCTAAACCAGAATAATTTTCTGTTGAGAACTGATATATGCAAAACAGGATGGACTCCATGGAATCTTCATCTCTAAGTGAGAACAGAACATTGGATGCTTAGTATTAAGATTATTTTTCATTTCATGTGAAACATACAGCAATAGGGTAATTTCCCCTATTGTCCAAGAAACGTTTTTGTCTTTAGATTTGGCAATGCTAAACCATACTGTTTCATTATGTGAAATAGCATTCTCATAAGGGATGAAGACTGGTGTGCCAGCCTCATTACAGGTAGCTGACCCTGCAATCTTCCTTCCTAAGAAGGAAGAATGTATCTACACATGCAGAAGAACAAGATGACAATACAGCAAAATGGCCTGTACTATTTTCAGACCGTGTGTGTGTGTTTGTGTGTGTAGCAAACTTGTTGCAAGTGAAAAAGAACAAAGAAAGCATACTGTATGAGCTAAGCTAGAACCAATACCGGAAATATAATTTTAATAGAGTAATAGAATTGGAAGTAACCTTAGAGGTCTTCTAATAGAACCCACTGCTCAAGCAGAAACCTATAGACAAATAGTTGATCAATCTCTTCTTAAAAACTTCTAGTGTTAAAGCGTCCACAACTTCGGAAGACAAGTCTGATTAATTGTTCTAATTGTCCGGAAGTTTCTCCTTAGTTTAGGTTTTTCTCTCCTTATTAGTTTCCATCCATTGCTTCATGTCCTGCCTTCTGGTGCTTTGGAGAATAGGTTGACCCCTTCTTCTTTGTGGCAGCCCCTCAGATATTGGAACACTGCTATCATGTCTCCCCAGTCCTTCTTTTCATTAAACTAAGCATGCCCAATTTCTGCAACCAGTCCCCTAATCATCTTTGTTGTTCTTCTCTGCACTCTTTCTAAAGTCTCAACATCATTTTTTATATCACGGTGACCAAAAATGGATATAGTGTTCCAAGTCACTATAAAGTGGCACTAACACTTCATGTGATCTTGATTATATTGCTCTGCTTTTTGACAACTGCAGCACACTGCTGGTTCAGTGATTGTCCACTAGGACTCCCAGATTTTAAAAGTGTAAGAGCCACTTTGGTATAGTGGTTAAGGTACCAGCAACAAACCAGAAGCCTGTGATTTCTAGTTCCACCTAGGCACAAAACTAGGTAGGTGACCTTTGGCTAGTCTCCCCCTTTCTCTCAACTCTGGGGAGAAGCAGTTGCAAATCACTTCTGAAAAACCTTGCAAGAAAACTGCAGAGATTTATCCAGGCAGTTGCCAGGAATCAAAGGCATAATATATATATATATATATATATATATATATATATATATATAAAAACAAATAAAGGTGATTTGAAGGCATGACTGAATAAATGAATAAATAAGGTTGACCAGAGGGCATGCACAAATGCATGCATAAATAAATAAATAAAGGTAACCTCCTCCCCTTGATCTACAGATGACCCTATGGCCTTCAAATTTAGCTATTTTGTTCCATTATCTGTGTAAGACTAGGTCTTATCTGTATAACCAAGATTAAGCAGAATGATGAAAGGCTCACAGAGGATCATTAGTATAGACAATAAAATCTTAAATCATATGAAAAGCCTCAAATAGATATCTAGTGTGATATTAGGTTTAAAGAGAAAACATATAACGTGGTAGATAACTTTCATTCTGTAAAAATGTTTAACAGGATTATAGTTATTCCACGTATCCATACTAGTTCCATAAATCAAATCCATGTTCCATTGGGATTACTTCATAAATTTGCAGATAATTACTAGAACAACCAGAAAAAAGTCACTTGGGTGAGATGGGGGTATAGAAATGTGATGAACGAATGAATAAATAAAATATTGACTGATAAAAACTTTAGAAAAGAATCTTGCTTCAAAAGAGATTACAGAGAACTATCCATCTTTTAGGGGAAATTGCCTGCCTCAGTGTATCAGCATTCAAGTGGCAGCCAGAACTCAAATCCATAATAAAATGTTTTTTATTAAATATTATTTTTTAAATATTATTCCATCCTGGTTCAGGACAAATACATAATTTTAGGAAAGTTTGATGAGACTATTACCTCTTGTATCAGGATTTATCCATGAAGTTGCACAGTGAATTTTCAAGGGGCATCCATTGAAAACCTTTGAAAAACAAGCACCCATCTGTGTAAAATAAAACCACACATAATTTAGAACAATGAATTTACGAGTGGCTCAAGAACTTTCAATTTTCAACTAAAAATGGGCACTTTCAGTGAAGTGAAAGATCTGCATATAACAATATGACATATCACACAATGATTTTGCCTTAATGTGATTACAAATTGTAGGAGATCAAAGTTAGTCTATGGTGGCAAAATTAAAAGGAGTCTAGAAACCCTTTTTGACTAACACTAACAAATTTTGTCTCACAGGCAACTATCTTCCACTCCATTCTTCCCAGCTCATTCCAATTGATGAGCTACAGAAGATTTCGGTTCTGAGTGTCATTTTATTATTTTAGTATGTTTTAATAATAGTTGTATGACTATATTTTTTGGAATGCCATCTAGAATCACATGATCTGAGCTGGGCAACCATATAAATGCTTAAATAAATAAATTTTAAATCCTACTTCTTAGGATTGAAATCCTTAACCACTCCATGCACCTGATGAGGTAAGCCGTACTCAAAAAAGCTTAAACCATTTAATAAAATGTTTTACTCTGAAAAGGTGTTCCTACACTCCTCCTGGTTTGTGATATATAACTGCAGCTACTTAATAAGAAAAAGTTTATTCTGGACCAATAACAGAAATTATGCTCTATTTATTATAGCTACAATTTAGTTATTATTTCAAAACCAAAAGTATCCTTTTATTTCCTTGGCTGTAGTTAAATCTTTGCATCATTTTTATGCCCTTCTTTCTTTTTGATTTAACTTCCTACTTGATTAGCTATGGCAGTCAACACTATTTTGTTGAAAAACATTGACTGCACCTTTTGTATTTTTAATTTTATTTCAAACACAATACATCTGGATCCCGGATCCTCAGAGATTTACAGCTACTCTGTAATTATTTGTTGTAACAGGCATAATATTGTTAATGCAGTACATAAATGTAATTTCTAAATAAAAATTGTATTCAACAATGCCATTGGATAGTATTTCAATTTTATTAAAAGGAGTTTGTCAGGTTCAGAATGGAATACTTACATGTACTTTTGGTGTAGGAGGAAGACCGTTACTAATTGGCTTCTAGGAAAGAAAAGAAACATACATTTAAATACTGGCTTTGAATCTGAGCTAAAATAGCTGGAAAAAAAATCCATTGAAATGGGAAGGTATGTGCTCATGGCATCAAACGGGTACTTTTAAGTATGATGGGGAGACCTAGCTTTCATCTCAAGACTTGCAGAAGGGGCCTATTAATTAGAGTTCTATACTTCAGCAAAACAATGAAGGCAATGTTCTTTGGTAGGTTCAAGTTGGAGAAGAACCAGAAACTTAAGACAGCCCAAAAGGGCAGGTTGTTTCATGAATGAAGGTGGATATAAGTGTCCCAGGATAATGTTGCAGAATTCAATCTGGGTCAGTCATTGGGACCTGAGGTTTAGTCTTCCGAGCTTTCGGCTGGAGAGTCCATCCTCAGGGAACTTCTCTCTAGCAGAGTGCGTGCTTTGGGCTATTCTTTGTGTGCTATTTGAACAGGTTGCTTCCCTGTAATTGTGATTCTCAAAGAAGAGAAGCGCATAAGTTTGAAGTAGAAAAAAGTTAGGGGGTTATTTAGGTTAGGTATGTATTTTTGACTATCTGGTCTAGTACTATCAAAACTGATTTAAAAGCTTAGGTTTTCTCTCTGGTTTATTTTAATAAAAAATATCCATTGTACTGGGTTTACACAATAAATGAAAGTAATTAGAGGGAGTTTTGCATCTGTAGCCTTTGGGATGAATCATCATTGCATATCTGCAGCTAAACCATGATTAGAAACATTGCCATTGGATTTAGAGGACAAGTAATTTCTTTGTCTTCCTATTGCAGTCTAAAGTGATCTTGAATATGCAAGAGCAAGATATTCATTATATTCTTGTGTAAACAGGACACTCTACCACTGGTAATTGATTATGAGAATCATGATCTTCCATTCTATGCTGAATAAAGTAAAATACCTTTTGTTTAGAAAAACATGTTCAAGTAAGAGATATTGGTCCCAACAATGCACATAAATTATCGCCCCACCCCCCACCCCCCTTAGTCATTGTCTTATTTTGCAGTTTTCGGAATATGATCTGACTGGTAGCAATTTTGCTTTCATTTTTGAGTAATTTCTTTTTTGCATTCTTACAAAAGGCACTCACAATATATGTTAAGACTGCCAACCTTACAATTCCTTCCACAATTATAGCTCCTGAAAAGCTTATTTCTGGTAGATGGAAAGTACATTTCAGACATTCACTGAGACCTACATTCCAAGTTTGTACAATAACATTAATAATGGATTTATTATTTTGCTTTTCTTTGCAATACAAATGCTTCAGTTCACTAGCATAAAAATAGCCCAAAATACAAGCAAATCATATGATGCGATAACTTAAAGGAATTTGCATTGAGTTTTTCCAACAATCTGAAAGAACAAAGCAGAAACATAGCATTACCTACCAATATTTCCTTTCTTTCTTTCCTAGGATTAGTGTGCCTATTCTCAGTTGGTTCTTGATGAGGAGAACTTTCCTTGTCACCATTTAATTGCACAGAATTAAATCCATTACCTTCAGAGAAATGTTAAAGGCAATTAAAGAATGCATCACAAAAACACTTCAATTCACGTGCATCATTGAAATCTCCAAGGTCTACTGAAAGCATTTTCAAATTTCCAAAAAGCTACGAAGGATTGTTGAGATTAACTCTCATTTACATAATTGAATCCCAATCTCCAAGATGGAGAATATTTCAGAAGCACTATAAGAGATGGTTGTCTATGTTGGCCTATGAGCTAAAGGATAAATTTGAAAATAGTGAGACATTCCCAAAAACTGATAAAAATACTCTGTTTCTATTGAAAGCTGATTTTGCTGCCTGCTCTGAACCTTTAAGTAGACTAGGCTTGCAAAACAAATTTGTCAATCTTCTGAAACAAAACTCCTTAAATGGCACACATATCAACTTGGTATACTTGAAATATGAACCCAGGACTAACAATTGTAGTTTATTTGCAGTTTGAGCTACAAAAATGTTATGATGAAAAACATCAAACTGAGACCATATACTAATTATTTTTCTTTTAGTTCACTCTAGAATATGCTGAGAGCTGCAAGATTGAAGTATAATAGAAGACAAGATAATATATTACAATTAGTGGTGGATTATCAATGGGCAGCCAAAGACTGCCTAATTTTGCAGACAGTATAACAAAATTTAGTACATTCAAAAAGATTACAGTGGACTGAACCAATAATAGAAATTGTACATAAAAAAGCTTGGTGTTTCCTGGTTATTTTATCAGGTGTGGTGTTAGGAGATGTGTCTTTTAGAGAAGGAACAATATAGTAGGACATAAGTTGTAGTTTAGATAACCCCTTGTCCGCAGAGGCACAGTCTCAGCTTGTATAGAAGCAATTTTTCTCAATATGATCCATTACCTAAAATGTTTGATTTCTGTGGAGGTAACCGAGGGGGTGGTGGTCTAGGAGGGACTTGAGTGTTTGATTTTGCAGGACTCTCTGTAATAGGACATCTTTTAATAGTTCCTTGATTATCATCCTCAGAAGTATGATTTTCCTGTGGAATGTAGATGGATTTAGGCTAAAAAAAGAATAAATCATTATTCTAAGATGTCTATGCAGTTATTTATCTAGAACATCTATCATACTACTTTCATTTTAAGCTCTTACACCCTTATACTTTAAACCTAAATCTGTAAAGACCAGCTGCACTTACTGGTAATGAAAGAAAGAAACTCAGTACTTTAAAGCACATTTTCTTTATATCTGTAATGAGAACAATAAGTTTTGTTCTTTTACTTGTTAATGATATAATTTAGTACAATTACTGAGTTGGTAGAGAGTAAACAATATTTTGTTTTAGCCTTATATCCAATTCTATGTTGAATTCAAATATGACAAATCCTTATAGGAATTTACATCCCTCCTGCCCTCAATGAAGCTATCTTAATTCCTTAAATCAATCAAACTCCCACTCTGGAAATCAAGTAATCTGGACGAAAAGAAAAGAAAGCCTAGAATTTCTTCCTGGTCCAATAATCTACAATTTAAAAAAATTCAGCATTATTACAATTGGCTTAGCCAATATATTCAGCTGGCAGAGTCCAGAAAACAAGCCTTTTCTACTGTAACTCCCACCCTCTGGAATATTGTGTTCCTCAAGGTGAGATCTGCCCCCACCCACCAGGCCTTCCAAAAAGGCCTGAAAATCTGGCTTGTCGATTGGCTTGAAATCCCAATGGGGGCATCCCACTCTTGATGTGGTTAGTATATTAAGAAGAACCCATCTCCACCTCATTTATGCATTGGTTCCTTTCTTATCTATTTTCTTTTTTGTAACTTTTAATGTTTTTTTAAATGTTGCAACATTCTAATTATTATTTTTATATAATTCTAATTTTATTTATATAATTATATATTCATAATTATAATTTTATGTTGCTGTTTTATAATGTTGTAAGTCACCTAGAGTCACTCCACAATGAAATGAGTGTCATAAATTTAACAAATAACAAATCACTTCTAATAGGAAGTGAGAATCCTTTTTACCTTTGGTGGCAAAGGAGGTGGCACCTTTGCTTTCATGGTTGAACTGTGAGAAGAAAACGTAAGTATTAATTATAAAAAGTAAGAATTCAGTATTTTAAAATAATCTAAACAGTGCCATGTATTCCAAAAGTTGTGGTTCACTTTATTATAGCCTGCAAATCTCCAAAGATTTGAGAACAACTTAGCATCCATTTGCCTGTGTAGAATTCTGCAGACTCATGTATGTTACATATAAATAAAAATAATAATCCCCATCATCCCCATCCACAACTGAAAACACAATGACAATGATAAATAAGGTTCAGAAACAAGGAGAAATGCTTTGAATGGGACAACCTACTACATGCAGCTTTCAAAATCTTCTAAAATCAAAGGGACAAATATGTTATATGCTAACTAAAACTGACCTTTTCAAAATAATGTGCTACATAATTTTGAACATATTATTTAAAAGATTCCTAGTTTCTGATTTCAACTTCTAAAATACATAACATTTTATCTGTCTTACGTATATACACACACAAGCATATACCTAGAGGGATACTGCCAAACAGGCTCATATCTTTATTCAAGAAAAGCCTGGAATTAGAGCATCAGACAATAAAAAAGCACCTTATTTATTAAGGGTTTGGATTTAAAGTAAACATGTGACTCCTTACATACAGTCGAGGACTCATATTTTGTCTACTGTACTTTTTATTCTCATAAAAATTTGCCCCTTTAAAGTATGGTTAGAACATTTGGGAACAAAACAATACAAGACACTATCATAATCAGATATATATATATAAAATTTAGATTTGTTTTACTGATATCACACTGCTCAAGGCAACATAGTTCACAGCAGTGTCTGATTCAGTATTAAACATGAGATCAACTAATACATAGCTGTAAGATCTTCAAGGTTTTTTAATGTGAATACTTATGCTGATTTTTGACCATAAAACGATGAGAATTAAAATTGTCTATTGAATTGTCATTTCACATTCTGGTAAAACTGTGATGAGGAACATACATACTTTGTACAGTGAGAACAGAAGTAATTATCAGTCAGGATCTTCTTACAGCTGATCCTATTTTAATGAGGTGACAAGCATTCTATATTTGTATCAGAATGGCCTTTGGTGTGAAATATTCATATTTTTCTTCACCATGGCCCCAGGGAATATGCAATCATAACAATTTTGGGGAGATTTATCTAAAGAAAAACTTGTGAAAGTCTTTCACAGCTTGAAGTCTTGAAGGATGGCAGGAATTGTAGCTCAAAACACATTTTGAAGGTGCTAATTTAACCTTTAGTATTGATTTAAAAATCAATAGAAATAAAAATAAAATTATATAGAAATAAAATTATTATTATTATTATTATTATTATTATTATTATTATTATTATTATTATTATTATTATTATTATTATTTCTAAATCCTGGGAAATCAGCAAAGGGACACCAGGCAGTGCACCTCTTGATTAGCTTTGCCTGCTTTCTAGAATCTTCTAGAAAAAGAAAGCCCCCTGACTTAATATTCTACTACAGGGTCTTTTGAAGGGAAAATAATGAAAGCAGTATTTTTCTAAATACTGAACAATAAATGTTTGAAATTAGTGTAACTTACTGTTTGGAATCATCACTGTCCACTTCATCTTCATCTTCTAGATGTGCTACATGTCCCCTAAAGAATTAAACAGATAGCACAGCAAAACAGAATAGTCAATTATCAATGTGTTCTTTGAAATCCTGTTTGTTTGAAAGAATAAATTACAGTTGCAACTCAGACAAGCAAAGGACTTCTACAAGCATTTGACAAGAATATAGCTCATAAGCACTTGACAGAGATAGGAGACACATGCATACCTCTTTGCATAAGAGAAAGGACTTTGCAATCAAGAAGAAAAGAAATTTAACAATTACCGCTGATGTAGTTCTTCTTCAACTGATTTTAGAAGGCTCCTTTAAAAATAGAAGTAAAATTCAAGGACAAGACACATTTAGCGAAGCACATAAAATCAGACATATTTGTAAATGATTTCACATATTAAAGCCATGCAATAAGTTATATCAAGTATTAAAGATAATACATGAAAACTGAATTGCAATCGGAAACAAATGATTTTTCAGCTAATTACAGATTTCTATTCAAGTGTATGTTGATGAGCTAATTACTGCACCTGATAATCAACTCTATGTAGGACAGGAGGAGTACAGCTTATTTTTATATATAGTTATAATAATTATTTAAAAAAAGCAGAGGAAAAGCCATCCTCAAATAATATAATGCAATGCCATAAGAAAAAAGTTTGACAATATCTTGGATGATCAAGAAAGAAATTTAGGTGCAGTAAAGTACATGTGTAGAAAATAATATGTTACAATGGCTCCTTTTTCTTATTCTGGAAGCAATAAATATTCAATTAAAATAGTTTTACAAGTTGATTAACATATAGTATGCACATATATACAGACAGGTACATTTTATGACACAGATGCATACAAGGAAGCTACATTTCTATATGGAAAAGGAAAAATTCCTTAGCTACATATATAAGCACAACAAATAGTATTCTAGATGTATTAGACAATAAGACCCATTGGACATGCAAACTGTAGATAATAGTGGTTGTAGTTCCAATCACTCTGGAGGATCAAGTTTGGGAGAAAAGCTAATGGTTTTAAAATTCACTTACACATTCACAACTGAATTCACTTAAATTTCACTGGTATCATTATATAAATGTTACCTTCTTGAAGAAGTACATCAATTAATGTTAACATTATTTTTTAATGACTGATTCTGTTTTTAAAAATTTTATCAGTATTCAATTTATTTTGTTTTATATTTGGCATTTTTGTTTTTATAACTAACTTCAGTGTTGGAATAAATAAACAGCATTAAATAAAAAAATAAAGCAGTATATTAACATCATTTATAAAGTGTACTCACTTATTTGCACCCAAGAAGTAACTGCCTTGAGGACCATGACCATATTCTAGCTGCAAATCCTATGGAGCGAAAACAATAATTACAAAAAAGAGCAATTGGGTCATGTTATCTTGTGGCCTTCCTTTTTTCCGAATTGCAACATGGGCTTTGCTACTGTTGTTCTTATATCAACTCAAATAATTACTGTCAATCCTTTCTACAGGAAAGGGTTGCATTATTATGTGAAATGTTTGCAACAAGAAGATATGTAATTCCAGGATAGCCTGGTGCCTTATTTTGGTTTGATGATTTCTTCTTTCTATTTGATCTTTATAACATATCCCATTATTGCTTAGACCAAAGTTTCTCAACTTCAGATTGAGAAACACCGGTTTAGAGGGATTTCCAATCACTAGAAACAAACATTATAGAAGCACAGAAGTTAAAGCAAGGATTATATGTCATCAAGTTGACTTATAGCAACTACATAGATATTCTTCATGAAGTAACTATTTAAAAATATGAAGATACTATGATCAGCTCACATTGCTCATATCTTTTGTTTTGAATAATTTCATAGAAATAATCAAAACTTTTTCAGCAATAGCTTTATCATATGCCTGCATTTTCTTTCTGAAAATGAACACTGTTGCATGGTATGTACTATCCACCTTGGGAAGCATTCCCAAGCAAATGTAAACGATTAGCTATAAGAGAAATAGAATATATGAAATTGCAATATTTAAGTACTACATAATTATGTACACTACTAAGTATGGAATTTTTTTCTTCTCTTTCTCCTTCCCCTGGCCTAGTATTATCTTATATTTAAACACATCCCTCGGGTGATGCAAAATATAATGGTTTTGATTTTTTTCTTTTTTTTTTCTTTTGCAATTTTTGGATGTTATTGGTCATAGACCATAATATACATTGATTGATTGATTGAATGGTTATTATTATGTTCAGCCCAAATATAATTTGTGGCATATTCAAGTACTTTTTAAAAAATTTTTACCAGTTAACAAACATGAGAAATGGTGAGCACTCTTTCTTTCTCTGAAAGCCCAATTTTTTTGTGTAAAAGGAAAAAAGAAAAGAAAAGAAGAACACATCATAGTTTTGGACAACACCACCAAACAATAGATATGTAGGCTATATTAGAAAATTAGAAGATCAGGACAGAATGCCTCTGTCTTATATACTTGCTCTTTCTTATGTATCAATGGTCTCTAATCTTTCTGGCCTGGTGGACCATCTGAAGTGGCAGCGGGGAGGGGGGAAGGGGATGGTTTCATGTGCATTTGCCCACCACTTTAACAAATGCAGCTGCGTATGCACACAAACACCACTTCTGCAGGCCGATTCCGAAAGGGCTGTGGACCGGGTGTTGGGGACCCATTCTATACTATTACTATATGTCCAATCCAGATTGATACCTGACAGACTCCATTAAAATATTCAGACATGGTTTCTCTATTCAGAAAACACCTGCTGGGTAAAGCAGTCCTATCTCACTAAATCAGATTTAATTGATGAATTTTTTGGTCTGTTCTAGCTAAATAAGTCTTAACTACTCTGCAATTTAAAGAAAGCACTTGAACCTTAGATTTATAACATCAAGAATTGGAATAGGCCCATTAAACCACTGGGTTCACTTGCTACCAAGCAACCACTGCTCTTATGCTCAGCCAGAATGAACAGGTTATTGATGTTCTCAAATAATTCTAAGCAATAATTAGCACTTCATATCTAAGTGAATACTATATTATCTTCCGATAGTTCTGCAAAAATATGTTGCAAATCTCTATATTAAGATATTTACAATAAAAGTTTGCACACACTAAAGAATTTAGGTGTTTTATTTTTTATCATAGAATGTAAGGGTTGGAAAAGACCTTAAAATAGTCCAACTGTTTACTCTTAAACTATAGATGATGAAGACAGCTGCAATATAGTTTTAAGCATATTAACTGTTGTATTCTAGCATGTCAGGAATTACTTTGAAGCACTGAATCTCATTGATAGAGAATCAAAAGAATTGTAGAAAACTGGAATCATTGGAGAACTCTGTTCTAGCACTAGAAGATGAAGTTAGATCAGCATTCTGATCATTACTAGGTCGGACGACTTCAGGAACTGATGGACTATTCAGAGAAATATAACAAGCAACAAAAGAAGAATCAGTAAAGGATCTACCCGAACTATGCCAGAAAATGTGAAACACAGCACTATGGCCAACAGACTGGAAGAGATCAATGTTCCAATAACAAAAGAACCAAACTTTAAAAAGTATTCAAATATTGTACAATATCCTTAATTTTATATGCTACCAAAATAATGCTTAAGACCATCCAATGCAGATTAGAGCTCTCTCTATATAAAAAAGAATGCCAAATATTCAATCTTAGAAAAGGACGAGGAACAGAAGATATTATTGCTGATGTATGCTGGATAATTTAGAAAACCAAAGAATACCAAGAGTAAGTCACTATGTGGTTCATTGATGAAAGAAAGGCCTTTTTACTGTGCTGATCATGTAAAACTGCAGAATTTGCTCAGAAAAATGGCAATCTCAGAATATCTCACTATGATAAAGTTATATACAAGTCAGAAACCCACATTATAGACAGAACAGATTGGCAAGGAGTGTGACAAGGCTTTGTACTCTCCCCTTATTTATTCAAAGTATATGCTGAATATATATTAAGGAAGACTGGATTGGAAGAAGATAAAAGCGGTTTTAAAATTGGAGGAAGAAACACCAATAACCTGTTCCAGGTTGGTGACTACTATTATGATATCTGAAATACCATTGGCAATAATAGTAATAAAAGCTCTAGTAATAAAAGCTAAACTAAGGAGCATAATGAAAAAATGAGTAAAAGATTACATATAAAAAAGACCTAATTGATGACAATAGGTAGACAACTAACCTTAGAATTGACAATGAAGATATCAAAGTGGTGGATATTTATTTATTTAGCGTATAGCATATCATAAATGGACTAGCAATATAAATATTGCCTTTTAGGATCAACTATCATCAGTAAAGGAAAATTGAGAAATTTTAACACTTGATAGAACAATCATGAAGACTCAAAATGTCATGAGGTTTCTAAATTGACAAAGATCAAAATAATGCAAGCAATGGTATTTCCTGTGATGCTCTATGGAAGCAAAAATCGGACTTGAAAGTAGCTGGAGAGAAAGAGTCATTTGAACTTTGAGAGAAGTTATGTAATTTCTTACACTAACGGAAATTTATTTTCTGCAAATGTCATGAAGCTGAAATGTTATATACATGTCATGTTCTAGAATTCCTTCTTTTTATCTATTTATTTATTTTGAAATTTATTTATTGCCCATTTTGTGTCTTACAACATAAAAAAATTAAAACCATCAATTATAAAATAACACAGTAGATAAATTTATTAATACAAAATGGCAAAGAAGGGAACCGGACACATGGGGAAGGGAGGTGGAATTAGATTTTATTTAGTCAACCACCTCCAATGTGAAGCTTCCCCACTGAGTCCCCAAACCATCTGTCAGAGCCAGGTCGTAAGGCTCTTATGAAACATCAGGAGGGTGGGAGCCAATCTTACCTCAGGAAAGAGGGTATTCCAGAGGGCAGAAGCCATGGCAGAGAAGGCTCTTTTCCTGGATCCCTCCATCTAAAATTCCTTGGCTGACTGGACCTTCTAACCATTTATCACTTAGTTATTTAAATGCTTGTTTTCTTCCGTTCAATCATGTCTGATTCTCAGAGACTGCCTAGACAAGTCTCTGCAGTTTTCTTGGCAAGTTTTTTTTTAGAAATGGTTTGAGACTGCCTCCTTCCTAGGGCTGATAGAAAGTGACTATCCCAAGGTCACGTATCAGGCTTTGTGCCTAAACCAGAACTAGATAGAACTCATGTTCTCCTGGTTTCTAGTCTGATGTTTTAATCATTACACCAAACTGACTCTTATTTAAATGCTAATATGTAATAATTTCTTATTATTTCAAATTGCTTTATCTTAATATGTGAGATTATACAGCCCATTATATAAAAAATCAATATTGTTACACATTAAATGTTTAATTTTATGGTTGAACTGTTTAATGAATTTGACTACAAATGGTGAAAGCAACATAAGAACTGGACAAAATATTTCATTTTTAAAAAACAACACACACATACACTGACAAAGAAAAAGCAATAGATGAAAATACCAGATTAGATCTTGCAGTGTAGTATATTTCTTCTGAACTGTCCAAAAAATCGTTACTGTCAGGCTGTTTATCAGATAAAACCAGAAACTCAAGTTAATTACTTCTAGACTAAAATAAATCCAAGTATAAAGGGATGTTTTGCATAATAGTGGACTTAATATTTAGTAGAATTTTTAGAAGTCTACACAAGTAAAAGTTGGGTAAGTGTAATATCAAAGTGTAGTTATGGCTTAAAACAAATGTAACAACAGATGAAAAGGATGTCATTTCATTTTTTATCTCTTCCCTCCCCCTGTTCCTCCTTCTTTCACCCCCCTTCCCCAAATTTAAAAATAGAAGTTCACTGAATAAAGCAGATGTGATCCTCACACTTCATGATCCAAATATGTATGACTTCAAAAAGCTATTGAATGAGAATAAGAAAACTCTTTAAGACCAAGCCTGAAGCCAGAGTTTCTTGGGAGTTTAAAATAAGTAAAATAAAAATATTAAATTGGCAAAAGGCCAACTATTGAATTAATAATCTAGTTGAATTCTATAACTGTAAACATGTGTCCTTTATTGGAAGCTGATTCCATATACTCTACCTTAAGTTAAGTCCTTCCTAAAATAATTTCCATTTAAATTGGAGGGTTATCATAAGTTTGTTGATAACTTGGTAGATGGTTAAAATCTAATCTTCCTTTCAAAAGGACAACGGATCATGTAAAAACCGTATCTATGGGTTTTTTTGAAGAATTATACCTTTAATTACAGGAGCAGAAAAGAGTGGCTTGTTTTTCCATAAACAGTTTTTTCCCTAATACAGAGGGAAACTATCAAGTACTATAAATAGTTATAGAAAGTAAAATAGTTTCTATTTAGGTTCAATACTACTTCTGAGTGTCCCAGGCTAGTCTTTAGACCCAGAAATTGTTGAAGATATCCAATCTTATTTATAAGGTTATTGTTATAATTGGGCTGTATACTAACAAGATGCATAGGAGAACTGTTTTATGAATTCTGATTTAAACATCAACGAAAGTGAGATTGTAGATAGCTCAGAATATCTTCCTGCCACTCTCAGAATAACAGCAAAATCTATGTCGAGATTGTGACCATTGTCACACTTACTAAAAGCAAGAAATACATATTGGTTTACATAAATACAGTAAATAGTGAACTTCAGTGTTTGTTTTAACTGACTGTTTTTGGATTGCTTCAAAGATATCAGCTTTCACATTCCTCAAGAGAATAAAAATTAATGGAGACTCCAAATCAGAAAAAAATATTTGAAATTAATTACTTGGAAAATAATAATGAAATACTGAAATGTAAAAATGATGCCAATCTTTGCCAATCAAATGAAGGTTGTAGAAATGAAAGCAAATTAATTGATAAACTGAGCTAAGAGTTGCTAATACAATAAAGGCTATTGTTTGTATAATATGAAATGTATACTGTATATAGTGATTGTTCAGTAAATTCTTTTGAAATTAGGTAAATTTTGATTTCTTGGTGGATATGAGTACATACCAAGTGTACAATCCTGTTTAAAAACCATCTGTATATCTATATTCATAGCAATAATTATCTGTACAGGAACATTGCATTATGAAATAGGACTCCTGACTGATATTACTTATCAGAGACTAAAACAAAATATTAACAGAAGCAATGTGAGAGATGAAAAGGTATATCTAAGGTAGATTACAAATATTTCTCAATGAATTTTAATTTAAAATCAGTAAAGCTGCATGAAATAAAATATCTAGGAAGGATATAAACAAGTCCAGAATGGACAGTACTGGTGGATGAATTCCAACTATTCCCTTCAGTCCTCACTACCTTTGTCCTGGAGGGATGGGAAAGTCTCTGAACGAGATAAAGTTCTGAACTACGATGAGTTGCACAACAAGAACAGAAAGAACCTTGCATGAATTAAAATTCACTGATATAATAACATGGAGTAAATTGCTTAACTTAACATATGTCAACTGCTATTACTGCTTAAAAATTGTCAGCAAACTAGGAGTTTGTCACTTATTTTATGATATCCTATTTCCCTTTTTGTCATAATTCAAGGCCTGGGTGTAATCAAATAAGGACCTTCAAACAAGAATTTTTCCACCATCTTTATTCTCCACTATCTATCCACTATTCATTGGAGAATATGTATCTAAATTCTAAGAATCTCTGGGTGGGAAATATTTTGGCTAAAATTCTAAGCAGTCATGCTATTTAAAAGCCAAATGTAATACTGATGAATCTTTGGCTCTGGATGCTCAGCTTTGTCTCTCATTTCTCCCTAAAATTATCTTACTCTGCCGATACACAGCTGGCAGCGTTTTGCAATTTAAATGGGAAAGAAAATGTGCTAAAATCTCTCTTTCCACATGCTAGTATTATCCTCCTTGCAATCATGTACCAGAATATTTGAAAGGCTGCAGGGATGCTTGATCACATATGATGTACACTGTACTAAATCATGTGGACCAACTGGCAGTTTAGGCAACATTCTAGCACTATAAGACTGTGAACAAAAATGCAAAAAAAATTAAACTAGATATAACTGTTAAAGAATGTAGATATTGCTAGCTTTATCAGCTCTCTCTGTTTGTATAACATTTTATAAGCAAATGGAATTTTACTAAATTAAATATGATAGCAATTTACTAGCTTTTCTTTTAGTACATAATATATAACAGTATCTATATAATAATCAAAGATCCTGATAATTTGAGGGAAGATGAAGGACTAGATGAATATAGTGCTTCACAAAAAGCTGTTTTAGCAAGCAGGTTTTTCCTATGCCTGTCAGTCTCATTTTAGCAATACATCAAGCTAAAATGTGCTTCAAAGGAAATAAAAAATAAATTGACCCAAGCTAAAATAAGATATATATATATCTTCTGATGCAAGAAATTTTTTGTCCTCAGAGATAATTACAAAGGGTAATTTTAAAAGGAATCGATAGATGGATGGATGGATAGTAAGTAGATAGACAGACAAACAGAGATATTGAATATGATGAAATGCTGATTTTAGTTATTGTAGTAACTCCTCCTAGCTGATTGATTCCTTCCTTCCTTTCCTCCCTCCCTCCTGCCACAATGAGAAATGACTCTAAATAGTTTAGAAGATTTAATTTACAATGCAAAAAGCTTGTATGCTTTTCCCAGAATTATTTCAATCTTTCTAGAAGTTTGCATTTTCCAATTATTACAGGATGCAGTTGCCATACACCAAATCCCATCCTCCATTCACTCCATTCATTGCTTTCCTACTTCCTATACAAAATAAAGCTTCAACTTTACAGATGGAAAAGGAGAAATACTCAATAATGGAAAAACAAGATACAAGTTAATTCCTCTTTACTAACTCAAAACTCTATAAAGTGAACAGAATATTTATATTGTGTTCTAGCAGTCTTGGTAGATGCTATTAAATAATTTAAGACACAATAATTATGATAATGGTATCTTCTGTTTTTACTGTATTCTATGCCAAAGCAATTGAAAGAAGTAGAGACAAGAATGGGAAAGCTGAGGAAATTGCCCTTCCAAGTGGCAATACTTATAGCCATTGCTGATTAAATTTTAAAATTCTCAGACTATACATAAATTCGTCAGATGATTCCTTAATAATTTTGAGATCTTATACAAATATATCATATAGTGAACAAAGTATGTAGTTCTGAGATTTTTACAGATTTCTGTAAAGAGATCTTTACAGATTTCATTCACATATTTTAGAGAAGAAATATAATATGGTTGCATTACTTACGAACTCATGATGTGGCTCTGTCTCCTTTCTTAAAGGAGGATCGAATTTTACTTGACCAACTATTAAAAAGAATAAGTAATAAGAAATGGTTATATATTCTCCCATTGATTTTCCAAATTATTGCATTATTATTCTTGAGAGCACTAAGAAACACTGAAGAAAAAAAAAACAAGAACAAAAGCAAATTAGAAGCTATCTTGGCTATAAATAACAACAAAAACAACTCAAAGCTATAAAGATAATTAATGAAGCCTGGTTGAAAAAACTATGAGACTCACATCTTTTCTTCCCCATCAGCATATAAACAAATAAAAGTATCTCCTTAGTTAGCTCTACCACGTGACTGTACAAATTCAATAGGAACTGACTACTGCCTTTTTATCTAAGAAGGTGATTGGTGGAAGGAACCCATGCCCATAACTCATAAGAGGGAAGTAAGTTTTTATATACTTGCTTAGGGAGTAAATCACACAATTCAGCAGTTCGTATTTCAGAATAATAAACATACATTTGATTGTGTTGTAAAGGTAGTTCAAATAGATCTTTGAAATACCACCAGCGGTGAAATCCGGCCAGATCTATCTGGCTCGTATGAACCGGTAGCGGTGGCAGTGGGAGGCTCTGCCCACCTGCCCATTTTGATGCGCGCACTCACATTCCTGAACTGGTAAGTGCATTTCACCGCTGAATACCACTAAACAATCTGCAGATTAGGTAACAAGCAGCACCTGAGTCTACAAAAGGAATGTAAGTGTGGCAAACCTCTCACAAGGTTTCTTGGACTGTAAAGGTGAGTGGGGATATACTTTCAGATTTGGAAGATTCTGTTACTGTAGTATTGGAATAAAGTTAAGAACTTTTACTTCTGGGTGTGCTTCTTTTCTGGACTACCTCACAAGGCTAGCAAAAGGCTAGAATATTTGCATTTCAATATTAAACTAATAAACTAATAATTGGGCTAGGATGCCTAATAAAAAGGAAATGGCAAATATCCAATATGAATTAGGTGTGCAGATATGAGTAGTTTATTCAGGTCAGTTTACGATGAGTGACTCTTACTTACAGTTTATTTCAGAGCGTGTTTTTTCTTCTCTCACATTTCTACTTGTTGAGTGAATTCTATGAGGTACAAGAGGCTGGGGAAAATATTGTATTAAATATTCATTAAAAATGAATAAAATATTCCCCCCTTTCAAAATCACAGTACAAGATATTTTTGTGATCCACTGAAATTCAAATTTAAAATCAGTTTCAAACAACGACATTTCCTGGGAAGGAAGAAATAATTTTGATTTTTAGATTAAGACAACTGCTCCAAAATTTACGTTAATTCCCAGTGGAAAGTCACACTTGGTTTAAAAATTCTACTACCTTATATAACAAACATTATCTACTGAGATGTATTTGGCAAAGACAATTCTTGTACTTCTATCCAATTCAAGGAAGGCCTTAGGCAAGACTTTTCAAGGGTAAAAGGGGAAGATGTTATCTTTGGATTTTAAAAGAACTATCCTTTATTAGGAAAGCATCTCTTCCATTGTTGTTTCTAATCTACCATCAGAACTCCCTGGACAAGTTAATTAAATTAACTGTATGAAAAAATGAAAACAAGCAGGTGGGCAGTAAAGGAGGTTCTCTTCCTCTCTCTTCACAACTATTTGTTCATTCTTTTCTAGTTATTGTTCCTTTAAATAAGTTCATTCTAAATTAGTGAAAAATTACAAGTAAATGCTATTTTGGACAGTAAGCTATAGAATCAAAGATAATAAAAGTAATAATTAATATCTCCTTTAATTGATACTTCCCAAATTTGAAAATTGAAGGTACCTAATAAAAGTCAATTTACTTTGGAAACTGCTCCCTGCACACATCTTGCACAAGGGGCAGTGATTTTAACCATCCTAAGAGCCATGCTTCATTGATGCACTCTTGCATTACATTCTGTAATAAGCAGTATTAATTCACCTCAATATATTTATAGCTATCTAAGAGACTGAATTTTTGTTGTTATCCTGTGAAAATTTGTCCTAGGTTATTATTATTATTTTTAAAAAGCTAAAAATAACATAAATTTACACTATGTATATATCAGGAATTTTAGCCAGGATATTTTAAGTCAACACTTGCCAAAACCCTGGACAAGAATTATAATTTAACCATTATCTATACTTTGTCAAGCAAAACACAATGTATACATATACAAGATCAAGCAATAGCTTTTAAAATACTGAAAAAGACTATAAACACTGTGGTTGCTATGCTGGATTAGAACAATTCTGGTATTCTCATGGCTACTGCATGTCTGTATACTTTCACATAACCTACTAGATCTTTGTGATAAGGACAAAAGACACTATCCTAATTATTAGGTTTGTTTTTGAAGATTTTATTCTTGAATTCAGCATTATAAAACAGATTGAGGAAGCATAGTATTCTTTCAAATAAAATCTTTTTTTCCTAACAGAAATTCAGTTTCATTATTAATTCTGCATTTATGAACAGATTCTCGACTAAAGAAAGATGCATAGCATCAAACAGAAATATGCACATAATTTTAAAATGACCTTCTTTATTATTTTATTATTTTTATTATTTATTATTTATATTTCTTTTATATTGTGTTTTTATTTTCTGTAAGCTGCCTTGAGTTGCCGTGAGCGATTATATAATTTTTTTATTTTATTTATTTTATTTTATTTTCAATTTATATACCGCCCTTCTCCCTGAGGACTCAGGGCGGTGCACAGCCAGAATTAAAAACATGAAATACAAATATTAAAAATGATTAAAATCTATATAAATTTGGCCCAAAAATTTAAAAAAACCACAAACCAATTAAACATTTAAAAAAATTAAAAAATTTCTTCCTAAGCCAGCCCGGCTTGCTGGAAAAAGTGGGTTTTAAGGGCACGGCGGAAGGCACTGAGGTCTTGGATTCTCCTTATCTCTGGGGGCAACTGATTCCAGAGGGTAGGTGCCCCCACAGAGAAGGCTCTCCCCCTGGGGGTCACCAGCCTACATTGTTTGGCTGATGGCACCCCGAGGAGGCCCTCTCTGTGGGAGCGCACAGTCGGTGGGAGGTCGTCGGTAGCAGCAGGCAGTCTCGAAGATAGCTAGGCCCGATGCCATGGAGCGCTTTAAAGGTGATAACCAACACCTTGAAGCGCACCCGGAAGACCACCGGGAGCCAGTGCAGCTCGCGCAGGAGCGGTGTTACATGGGAGCGCCATGCTGCTCCCATCACTACCCACACTGCTGCGTTCTGGACCAGCTGGAGCCTCCGGGTGCCCCTCAAGGGGAGCCCCATGTAGAGAGCATTGCAGTAGTCAAGGCGAGAGGTGACGAGGGCGTGAGTGACTGTGTACAGGGAATCCCAATCAAGAAAGGGCCGCAACTGGCGAATCAGGCGAACCTGATAAAAGGTCCCCATGGTTACAGCCGTCAGATGTTCCTCCAAGGATAGCTGCATATCCGGGAGGACTCCCAGATTGCGAGCCCTTTCTGTAGGGGCCAAGGACTCGCCCCCAATAGTTAGTGATGGAGTCAACTGACTATATCGGGATGCCGGGAGCCACAGCCACTCAGTCTTGGAAGGGCTGAGCTTGAGCCTGTTCCTCCCCATCCAGATACGCACAGCCTCCAGGCACTGAGACATCACTTCAAGGGCATCGTTGGGGTGGCCTGGGGTGGAGATGTACAGCTGGGTGTCATCAGCGTACTGATGGTATCTCACCCCGAAGCCCAGCGGCTTCACATAAATGTTGAACAGAAGGGGCGAGAGAACCGATCCCTGCGGCACTCCACAGATGAGAGGCCTCGAGGTCGACCTCTGCCCCCCTGCCAACACAAACTGTGACCGGTCGGAGAGAAAGGAGGAGAACCACCGCAATACGGTGCCTCCCATCCCCAACTCTTCCAGCCGGTGCAGCATGATACCATGGTCGATGGTATCAAAAGCCGCTGAGAGATCTAACAGGACCAGAACAGAGGAGCAACCCGTCCCGAGCCCTCCAGAGATCATCAACCAACGCGACCAATGCCGTTTCCGTGCTGTGCCCAGACCTGAAACCCGACTGGAACGGATCTAGATAAAGCGAATGTTGGAGACAGGACGATAGTTGGCCAATATTGCCAGATCCAGGGACGGCTTCTTGAGGAGAGGCCTCACCACTGCCTCTTTCAAGGCAGCGGGGAAGTAACCCTTACTCAACGAAGCGTTGATAACACCCTGGAGCCAGCCTCGTGTAACGTCCCGGGAAGCCAGTACCAACCAGGAGGGACACGGGTCCAGTAAACATGTGGCCGTACTAAGTCTCCCCAAAATCCTGTCCACATCATTAATATAATATTAATGGGGCTCCCCTTGAGAAGCACCCAAAGACTCCAACTGGTCCAGAATGCGGCCGTGCGGGTGGTAATGGGAGCAATGTGGCGCTCTCATGTAAACCCCCTCCTGCGCGAGCTGCACTGGCTCCCAGTGATCTTCCGGGTGCGCTTTAAGGTTTTGGTTATTATCTTTAGAGCGCTCCATGGCTCAGGACCAGGGTACTTACGAGACTGCCTCCTGCCACCAATAGCCTCTCACCGACCAGTTCGCTCCCATAGAGAGGGACTCCTCAGGGTGCCGTCGGCCAAACAATGTCGACTGACGGCCCCCAGGGGGAGAGCCTTTTCTGTGGGGGCACCTACCATCTGGAACGGGCTTCCCCCGGAGTTACGAAACATCCAAGACTTACGCATATTCCGCCGTGCCCTGAAAACATTTCTATTCCAACAAGCTGGTCTGGCCTAACTCTCCCTTTTTAATTGGCTTTTAAACTGGCTTTTAAATTGGGTTTTAAACCTCTTTAGATAAATTTGGATGTTCTTAATCTTTGAGCCTAAATTACTTAATCTGTTTCTTAATAGTTTTTAACTTCTATATGTATTTGTATTTATTATGGCTGTTCACCGCCCTGAGTCCTTCGGGAGTAGGGCGGTATACAAATATGAAAAATAAATAAATAATAAATAAATATAAACATAAACATAATATAATATAATATAAACATATAAACATATAATATAATATAAATATAAACATAATATAAATTTTCCAAATTAAATTAAAGATGCTAGGTAATTTAAACTTACCAAAGAAGACTAGCTACTGTATGTTTTAAGTACTTATATCAGATTGGTTATACAGCCAAATGTTTAACTATCAAAGCTATATTTAAATGATCTTACCTCAGGATCATCATCATCAAAATCATGATAAGTAGAATGATCAGGATTATTCATTTTATCCAATAGTTCAATAGCAAGAGTCCGGCTTAAAGGCTGGGTAATAAAAGGGTGCTTAAAATACAAAATGCAATAGATAAGTATATGAAAGAAACTTGCATAATAATTTGAATGTTGTAATTTTATTTATTAAATTTATATGCTGCCCCTGTCATTGTTTAGTTACTCTGGGTGGCTTACAACATCATAAAAACATTAAAAGCATTAAACAAAATTAACCTTAACCTTTATTATGAATAGACTTCTCAAAACATTATGGATGAATTGTAAATAGCCAACAGAGGTATTTCAAAACTTTCCATACTTTGCAAGATAAGCCAGCAATGCTACCCCACTTTTCCATATTTTTAAACTAGGGGGAGGATAAGACTAAGGTACCTGATCATATGGTAGTCCCAGGAAAACTATTAAAATTATTATTGGCAGTGGACACTTTACAAACAATGTAAGAAAAGGGATGGACAGCTTAATACTATCCAAGCTGAGGAGTGGTTGTAGTGAAACCAAGTTCAAATGATAGCACTGTGATGGCGAACCTATGGTACACGTGCCACAGATGGCACGCAGAGCCCTCTCTGCGGGGACGTCAGGTGTCACCTCAGCCCAGCTCCACCGCGCATATGCACGTGCCTCCTGCTGCACAGTTGGTTTTTGGGTCTCTGCCGTGCATGCGTGGGGGGCAGGCTGCAAGCAAGGGATGCACGTGAGTATGTGCAGGGGGCGGGATGCATGCACGGGGGTGCAGGAGGCTTTCCAGGCCCAAAACAGGGCACCGGGGGGGGGCTGTTTTGGGTCTGGAAAGCCTGCACCAACCTGGAAGCCAAAATGCAGGGGTGCCGTGTGAGGCTCCCCGCACCCCATTTTGGGTCTGGAAAGCCCCCTGCACCAACCTGGAAGCCAAAATGGGGTGCGTGGCGCATGGGTGGGCAATGCACATGCATTCATGGGCAAGAGCACTCGCATTGCATTTGGGGGCTTGGGCACTCATGCGTGTATTTGTGCGTGTGTGCGCGTGCTTCGGGCATTCAGCACCAAAAAGGTTAACCATCACTGTGATAGCACATATGGCTCCCTAGCCTACAGATCTTGTTTTTTAATGCTCAACATGCTGGTTAACAACAACTATATCATTGAGGACCAGGCACGTATCATAGAGAGCTGATTTTGGACAAAGGGATTCTGCTGGTATATCACTATTGCGCTGCCTAGCAGTATCTGCACTGACCTAAAACCTAATAAGGAAAATCCATCCAACTAACAAGGAAAATAAGCACCCCCAACTAACGTGTCTAAATTAGATGATTTTTTCCAGCACTTCCTATTGAAAGCTTTTTTCACATGACAAAAGTGGATATACATAATTTTAAAACAGTTTGGAAAGGATAGAAAAGTCATTTATACCTGTAATAGTTTTTCAGCTGTAGGCCTTTTTTTAGGATTCTTTGTAAGTGCCATTTTGATAAAATGATGAAAGCTATTTGACCTGTAAAACAAAATTATAGTTTTCAGAAAGATAGTTAATGTTCACAGTAACTAATACAACGCAACTATATTGCTGCAATATTTACCATTTCATTTTGTCCTTTAGTTTGGGAGGCTGAAAGTTGCTTTTTGACATTAAAAACAGTGCTCTGAAAAAGAAGAAAAGTGGTTACTTCTACAAAATTCCTGTCAGTTGACTTGCATGCAGAGAAGCAACATCGTGTTTGCGCTTTAGCAAGAAAAATTCTCAATTCTCAATGGATCACTGTATCTTCAGAAGATGGAAAAGAGAAGAAAAAATTATTTCAAGCGAAAACTAAGCCAGCAGTCAGTCTTTCTTTTAAGAAAGAAATCTGAAAAAGCTTTGATAAATTAGGATAGTTAGGCTTCCTTGAAACTTTATGACTGTGTTTACATGCAGTATTATTTCTTTTCATTTCATGAAGTTGTAAGATTGCCCCAATCACAATTTGCAACTCTGGATGGAGCATATCATTAAAAATTTAAAAAATCAAATTATAAATAAGTAAATAAATTTTAAAAATCCCCTGTAACACTGAACATCTTATAAAGGTTAACA
Source organism: Arizona elegans (assembly GCA_022577455.1). Lineage (NCBI taxonomy): Eukaryota > Metazoa > Chordata > Lepidosauria > Squamata > Colubridae > Arizona > Arizona elegans. The sequence goes on along the minus strand of JAKOOJ010000001.1, from coordinate 298,845,429 downwards.
TATAGCTGAGGGTAGGTACAGCAAACTTTCACTCTCACAACGGAAGAGATTTATCTACCATCTTGGTCCAACAAATAAGAGAAAACTCTGGCCTTTACAAATCTACAAAAAGCTAGCAGGGTCATTCAAATCTTAGCAGGGAGTTCATTCCAAAGAGCAGCAACAGAATAAGCTCATATCCTAGTTCTTATTAGATGATGCTTCAAAGGAAGGACTTGGAATAAACTCACCTGGACAGTCTTGTGGGATAAGCAGAAATTAATAGGACATAAATGGCCCCACAAATAATCTGGTTTGGTACCAGATTATTATAAATGATTATCAGCATTTGAATTATGCCCAGAACTTTTGGAGCCAATGCAGTTCGCTGAGTGTTACATAGGCATCTTGACGTGTACCACTTGCAACTAATGCCACTGTAATCTGGACTAGCTGCAGCTTTTGGATGTTCTTTAAAGGACTACCTTATATAGAGTGCACTGTAGAAAGTGAATCGGGGTGACTAAGGCCTGAGAGACCATGTGCAGGGTTTCCCAATCCAAAAATATATTTATACGTGTTTACCCAGCTGCTCTGATAAAACTACTGCCACTCATAGTCTAGTAGTTATTACCTAATCTAGCGTTCCATAACCTTTCTGGGTAGGGGACCTGGTGTGGTGGGGGGGGGGGGGAAGAGAGGATGGTTTTGTGTGAATGGCACCTGCTGCTTGCAGGAGTGGAATGATGAGTGCCAGCACTCACTGCTTGTTGTAAGTGGAGTGACCCATGCATGCATGCTCACCTGCCGCTGGCATGGCCCGCTTCCAAATGGGCCGTGGCCCCCTGATCTAATCCACTATCATGTCTAGTCTAGGCTTTTATGGACTCTAAATATGTAAGCTACTTTTTCAGTCTTCATTTTTCCTTCTGTCTGGGGACTTCAGAAATATTCAATGGTATCATAATATGTACCAGATGACCAAGGCCAAACATTTCAGCCCAATGTAAAACAATCTCTAAATTGTAGTGTTTTAAAGCCAGAAATTCAAGTGTCTTGCCTCTATGAAAGTTAGTCTATGCATTTCCAGCTTTATTGTACTCCCAAATACCTAATACCATACCATTAATTTTGATGCAGGAAAGATACATACATAATCATTTCTAATTTTTAATAGAATAAAAATAGCCAGAAATCGCACAACTAAAATTTGTGGATTTCATTTTAAATTTTGGCACTTAGGTTAAACAGCTGGAGGTTGTCCTTAATATATTCCACATTCTGGCATTATCTATTCAAATACTTTATTACAACCAATACAGTTAAAGATAAACTATCTTTTTAAATTGTCTCTTTTTCTTAGCTGTTATATATTAGGTATTTGAATTCATCTCCTGTCTTTTCTGAAACCTGCCATTCATTTGGTGTTTCTTTCTAGCACTCTTTATTTGTACGATCTTGAGCAAAATTTGGTTGTATGAGGAATAAATACAGTCAACAGTAGCACTATTTTCAACCTCTAGAACACCCCCCCTAGCCACAGAGTTATTAGAGCTTACTATTACTTACTCACCTCATGGGGTGCAAATCAAACATTGGAGGCTGAAGTTCTGCTAGTTCAATAGCAGTAATCCCAACTGCCCAAAGGTCACAAAGTTGATTATATCCACCTTTCCTTTCAACTGCAGCAACCTCAGGGGCCATCCTAAAAAACAGAAAAATGGCTTGCAAAATGCATTCTTATTCCTAGATTTCAAGACATCATTCCATCAAAACTTTTTTCAATCTATTTGTGTGATAGTTAAAAGAGTAATGACTGAGAAAGAGGCTAAGATATATTTCAACCGCTCTTCTATCTCCATGAATCCCAAATCTTGCTGCCAATATTCCTCTCCATCTTAGAAAAAAGCTTTTCTTTTGTTGTATCATTTTTGTTAAAAGCTATAAGAATAGACCAGACTAATACTTGATATTGATGTTATGACAACACTTTACAATTACTGTTAATGGTATAAATCTATTTTGCTTTTGAGCAACAAGTTTCCCCTAATATACTGTAGGCTTCCATATAACTGTAGGCATCCATGCAAGGATATTATTACACACAAGTCAGTTAACAAGATAGGCAAAAGACTTTCTGAACCTCTACCACACAAATGGAAAATGGCCTTGAATTTTAGAATTAGATTCCAGGATATCTATGGAAACCTCTATTTGTATCCAGAATGCTTCCAGTACTTTGACTTGTAAAATGTTTTAAATATTATTATAATTGTAAACAAAATTTAAAAAGAAGCTGGTCAGTTGTAAAGCAATGCACTAAGTCTGAAGAATTATATTTCTTTCCAATAATGTTCCAGGGCCTAAAAAAAATAAATAAATAAAAAATAGAATGAAAATGAAATGTAAAATAAAAATGTAGTTACTGGCTTTATATATTGGCAAACCTGCCCTCCACCAAAAAAATGATGATAGATAATGAATATCCTGGGCCGGTAGAGATACTGAAGAGGAGTAACCTTCCAAGTTTGTTTCTAGCAAATTGGTGTTTTGCAACTGTTCAATTTTTAATAATGTAGCATTTGTAATTGGCAATCATTTCACTAATTATAAGCCTCGCTTACTCATTTTCTTTAATAGGCTCTCAAAATACTAAATGTTCATTACTGTGTTTCCCCGAAAATAAGACCCTGCCTTACTGCCATGCACTCAAAAGCCTGATTGGTCTTATTATCAGGGGATGTCTTATTTTAGGGGAAACAGGGTAGTTAAAAAATGGCAGGGGATCCTTGGAATAAAAGTAAATTACCAGTATGGAGTTCCAATGAAAGATTTCCTTTTTGCAATTGTAGCTGTTATTTGTGCTGCTACTCCAAAATCGGCTATAAAAGAATATGAAAGATAATAAGTACACATATTTATAATAAACAGAATATTTAAAAACTGAAAGTCTTTGTATAGTTAAGATTTTTATTAAAATAATTCTTGAAAACTTTTGTAATGCTCTTTTCATGTTTCTGTTTTAGTATCATTATCTTCCACAAGGTGCAAGTATTTATTAAAGATTGGTTACCCCAGTCTCACATTAGCTCATATTGTAATAACAGAAGTCCCTCTTTCATTAGATCTTATTTACAATAACTATATTAGGTAATTTATTGTCATTTTTAGGTAACTGCATAACTGAAGAAAGAAATCCAATCTGAAATACACAGCTGGGACTCAAAACTGCCACTTGAAGTTCTCACAAACAATCTTGACAGGAGTCTTAAGGTTTATTAAATGTTAGCTTGCATAAAACTGAACATACATAGAAGTACTTACCCAACTTTACATGGCCATTATCAGTTAAAAGAATATTCGCTCCCTTAGGGAAAAATGGTAAAAGACATCTTTTTAGATTTTTAAAAAATATTTATATTAGTGCAGGTATCAGTACAAACTTATGCTACATGTTATAAACTGTGTAAATCTTCAAAATATCAATGTTAGAAATGATTTTCATTACAATGCTAAACTTATGTAGACAATAGGCAAGACATCTCAAGATAATGCTGTATCAACTAAACTGCCTATCAATATAGCAGACAAACAAGAACAAATATTGAAAAATTTGAAAAATTTCAAATTTGAAAAATTTGAAAAACAGTAATTTGAAAAACAGTAAAATAAGTATTTATTTTATTAACAGAGATATCTTCTACTTTAGAAGATAAAACTGGAACAAAATAGTATACTCATAAAATAGGTGTGAAGCTATGTTCAGACCTAGACAGTGGCAGTAAGAGTGACAAAATATGTGTACTTTTATGCCTTTTATTACGTCTGTGAATTCTCACCCCATGTCTCAGTCCAGGCTGTCTAGATCTTGTTAGGGAAGAACGGGTAGCTTGATATACTTGCAGTATACTACAAGTTTTCTGCAGATAAAATAACTCATCTTCACTTGAGATTGAATGACATTTGGGAGAGTTACACAAGGGCATTATTTTGATATTGCAGAATCCAAGGAAACGGATAGTCCCCTCAATAATACAAGTTCCACTATCTGAGGAATAGATCCATGCTTCGAGAGGTGATAAATGCTGCTTTGAGGGAGGGTGAACGTAACAAAAACCTTGAGTTGGGGGTGCAACTTTTCTTGAACAGCCCCACTCTCAATCCAGCCATATTAAAACATGCTTTACAACGGCATCTATCTTCCATTTTGAGGAAAGATTCCGAGGAATCATTTGCAGAGGATCCTAGGTGAAGTAGATTATCTAAATCCCTTTCAGTCAGATTTCAGACCTGAATATGTAATGGAAACAGCATTGGTCATTGTTGATGACCTTTAAGCCTTTGTCCAGTTTCAGCTGGTGTACTAATTTCAGCTGGTGCCCCACCCACTTGGGGAATCACACTCTGGACTTGATTTTTGTCTCTGGTCAGTGGCTGAATGATCTAAGAATAGGAGATATAGACATCAAGCCCTTGTCATGGTCTGATCATTCTCTCCTTCACATGGACTTACAAGTCACTTCCACCCACCGCAGGGAGACGGAACCAACCAAATGGTTCCATCCCAGGCGCCTGATGGACCCCGAAAGGTTCCTGATGGAGCTTGGGCCATTTCCTGAGACTCTGGCTCACAACTCGACTGAGGACCTGGTGGTCGCCTGGGACAGGGCGGCTACTGGGGCCTTGGACCGCGTTATGCCTTTGCGGCCTCTGACCCGATGCCGATCTCGTCTAGCTCCTTGGTTTTCCGAGGAGCTGAGAGAGATGAAGCATCGGAAAAGACGCCTGGAGAGCAATTGGAGGACAAGCCGATCTGAATCTGACCGAACACAGGTGAGATCTTATATTAAGACCTACCTAGTGGCGATAAGAGCGGCGAAGTCTAGCTACTTCTCTGCTCTTATTGCATCTGCAGAGAACCGCCCAGTTGCGCTGTTTAGGGTGACCCGCTCCCTACTTCAGGTGGGGGTACGGGAAGATCCCTTAAAGGTTCGAGCTGAGGATTTTGTACAATTCCTGCATGATAAAGTCTCTCAGATTCGGGAAGGCCTGGACTCCGATTGGGTAGATCCAGGGGAGGAGACGGGGGCAGGTCTTGAGAGCGTTATCTGGGAAGAGTTTGACTCTTTGGCTCCTGAGGACGTGGACAGGATTCTGGGCAAGCTTAACACTGCCACATGTTTATTGGACCCGTGTCCCACCTGGTTGGTACTGGCCTCCCGGGAGGTTACACGAGGCTGGCTCCAGGGGATTATAAATGCTTCTCTGAGTGAGGGTGTCTTTCCCGCCGCCTTGAAAGAGGTGGTTGTGAAGCCCCTCCTCAAGAAGCCTTCCCTGGACCCGGCTATATTATCAAATTATCGTCCAGTCTCCAATCTTCGCTTTGTTGCGAAGGTTGTTGAGAGTGTGGTGGCGCGACAACTATCCCGATACCTGGATGAAGTTGTCTATCTGGATCTGTTCCAGTCGGGCTTCAGGTCATGATACAGCACGGAAACGGCATTGGTCGCATTGGTGGATGATCTCTGGAGGGCTCGGGACAGAGGTTGCTCCTCTATCCTGGTCCTATTAGATCTCTCAGCGGCTTTTGATACCATCGAACATGGTATCTTACTGCACCGTCTGGAGGGGTTAGGAATAGGGGGCACCGTGCTTCGGTGGTTCTCCTCCTTCCTCTGACCGTTCGCAGTTTGTGTTGGCAGGGGGGCAGAGGTCGACCTCGAGGCACCTTATTTGTGGGGTGCCGCAAGGGTCAGTCCTCTCACCCCTTCTGTTCAACATTTATGTAAAACCACTAGGCGAGATCATCCATGGTTTTGGGGTGAGTGTTCATCAGTATGCTGATGACACACAGCTATACATCTCCACCCCAGACCACCCCAATGATGCCCTTGCTGTGATGTCCCGTTGCCTGGAGGCCGTGCGGATCTGGATGGGGAGAAACAAGCTCGGACTCAACCCCTCCAAGACCGAGTGGCTGTGGCTTCCGGCGTCCCGGTATAGTCACCTGGTACCATCACTGACAATAGGGGATGAGATCTTGCTCCCCACAGAAAGGGCCCACAACTTGGGTGTCCTCCTGGATTCACGGTTATCTTTAGAAGATCATTTGACGGCCGTGGCCAGGGGTGCCTTTTATCAGGTTCGCCTGATCCGCCAGTTGCGTCCCTTTCTGGATCGGGACGCCTTGCGCACGGTCACTCATGCCCTAGTTACCTCCCGTATGGATTACTGTAATGCTCTCTACATGGGGCTCCCCTTGAAAAGCACCCGGAAGCTCCAACTGGTCCAGAACGTAGCCGTGCGGGTGATTATGGGCGCAGCTCGTTACGCCCATGTAACACCTCTCCTACGCGAGCTGCACTGGCTCCCGGTGGTCTTCCGGGTGCGATTCAAGGTGTTAGTTATCACCTTTAAAGCACTCCATGGCTTAGGACCTGGGTACCTACGAGACCGTCTTTTGCCACCAATAGCCTCCCACCAACCAGTTCGTTCTCACAGGGAGGGACTACTCAAGGTACCGTCAGTGAAATTATGTCGACTGGCGACTCCCAGGGGGAGGGCCTTCTCTGTGGGGGCTCCAACCCTTTGGAATGAACTGCCCCCGGAGATACGGAATATCCCTGATCTCCATGCTTTCCGCCGTGCCCTCAAGACCCTGATGTTCCAACAGGCGGGGCTAAACATACGAACATGTGAATGATTTTTTAAAATGTTATTTAATTCTGGGTTTTATTTAATTGACCAAACTAAGTAATAATTTTAATTAGCAATTTTATGATGTTTGTGTGTCTATATTTTTCTTGACTGTACACTGCCTTGAGTCCTACGGGAGAAAGGCGGTATAGAAATATAATAAATAAATAAATAAATAAATAAATAAATAAATAAATGAATAAATAAATAAATAATTGCAGATCTACCTAAACCAGGAAGCCCTGATGATGCTGACTCACAACCTCATTATCATGTAACTCAACTGAGATGTGCTGTATTTAAAGATTAAAAAGTCCCTTCAGGCATATGAAACAACACTAGATATGTAAGCTTATGTAATAACAAAGTCAAAAGCAAAACAGTGTAATCAGGGGTGGGATTGAAAAATTTTAGCAACTGGTTCTCTGCACGGTTGCTGGGTGGGCGTGGCCATGGGGGCGTGGCTTCCAGCACCATATTGGGAGGGGAAGTTTGCCCTCCCCAGGCTCCGGAGGCTTTCCTTGAGCCTCTGGGAGGGTGAAAACGGCCTCCTCTGGGCTCCGGAAGTCGGGAAATGGGCCCGTTTCCGGACTTCTGGTAGGCACGTTTTTCACCTCTGCGCAGGCCCTGCATTTACCTGGCATCCAAAATGGGCTGCGTGGAAACTCCTGGGAGGGGCGGGATCAGCCAGTTCTTGCAACTACCAGTTCGGCGAATCTGATTAAAATTAACATCCGGTTCATTTGAACCGGTCCGAACCGGCTGAATCCCACCCCTGAATGTAATAGAAAACTCATTCAAGTCAAGAACATTGAACTGTATTAAAGGCAAATTCAATTGAAATCTAAATATTACCTGTGGAAACAATTCATGGGAAAAGTAAGTAGTTTCTGCATGAAATTTATTAGATTGCCTTATTCAAAAGTAAACTGCGAAAAACTAAGGTTAACAAAAACTTAACAAAAACTCTGCCAGGAGGGACAGAACAGAGATCAAAATAGGATAGTGAAATTTCAATTTCAGAATAAAAAGTGTAAAATTGGCAAAAGGTACTACAGAAAAAGTAACCTGGATGTGCTTGTTTGCCTAATATCCCAAACACAGAAAAAAAGAAAAATATTTTCCAAACTGGACCAATTAAAACAGAAAACTGATCAAAACTTAGGAAGGGGGAAAACCTACATTTTGCATAACTTGTTCCATGCATATCTTCTTGAATATGGATGTTAGAGAACGAAACTTTGTGTTTTTTGCAACATACAAATGCTGTTGGTTTAATTAACAATGTGAAATAACTTTAACTTAGTTGGTTCAAAGGAATCAAAGCTCTATTATAATTATTACACAATCTTTCTTGTTTGTAAAAATATTCCTTCAGATAAGTCATTTTATATTATTGCAATAATAATCTCATGGTCACAGTCTTATTTTATTTTATAAAGCTCAGAACTGGGAATTTTATCCACTTTAAAAATGATTTCAACAATAATCCTACCTTTATATCTCTATGCATTTTTCCTTTATTGTGCAGGTAATACAATCCCTGTAATTAAAAGAAAAGGAATAAAGTTCTTAGAGGAAGACTGGTTTTCTGTGAGTGCATGTTCTATATAGTAAAAAAATCAAACTAGATTTTTAAAAATTACATAGGTGTAGTTCTCTTATGTTTGAATAAATATCACTGCATGACCAATCCATGCTTGAAGAAATGACAGAAGGAAAGAGATAGAGAACTGTTACAAAACAGCTGACTTTCAACTAAAAAATGTAATCCTTCACAAATGGTTAATATATTTTTTATTACTAAAAGGCAAGCATAAGCAATAAGCACACAGCTTCATTGAAGCCTGTCATCTGAAATATACTGGTGTCAAAAAGAAGCACTACTGTAATCAATTACTGATCCCTTCTTCTGATAGAAGAACTATACTTCTTCTGTTCAGGATCCGGGTGCCAAGCATTTCTTCTTTCTTATGAAACCTGCCATATGAGTGAGAAGTCAAACAAAAATCTTTGTAATCATCATAGCCGTTCACTTTGTACCTAAATTTCAAAGGCAAATTCTCTGCACAAGACAGGCTGCAGCTCTGTAAGCCAATGTACACAGATACACAAACACATACCTAAGGGCAAGTGCAGAGGCTGCATTTTGTTTTGGTGGTTAAAGCTCAGCTAAGAAGCATTATTTTAGGGAAATGCATATCTTACAATTGTGCAGTTCTATACTCCTCCCCCCTCCCATTATTCAACAGAAATGTCTGGTATCTTTTATTCTATCCTAAAAGCCAACAGTGTAACAATTTGTTTACCTGCAGTGTCTCTCTGCTTACATAAGCAATCTGTTGTTCTGAAAGTGGTCCAGTCACTAAAAGAGAATCCATCCAAATTAAGTAACATCTACTATATTTTCATTGCTAACTTTGAAAAACTCAAATCTGTTGCTTGCTTTCATGTACATATATCCACTGTTCATATTCTGAACTTGAAATAAACATCACAGAAAACTTTTATATTTGAGTTTTGCCAGAAACCCAAGAAAAATATAGAACAAAAATAATAATCTGGAACTCATATTGACGCCACAAGGATTAAAACTGCTTCTATTGTGCTATTATAAATTAACCCAAGCCTGCTACAATGTCTGATTAGCAGAGGTAGTTTAATGTTAAAAAATGATATTTGTAAGATAAATCATGTGCTATGTTTGAACTGGGATCTATTTTCTATGTTCTACGCCTGGACTACTGCAATGTATTCTATATGGGGCTATCCTTGAAGAGTATCTGGAAGCTTCAGCTGGTGCAGAAGGCAGCTGAGCGGGGCAGTTCTTGGGACCCAAAGTGGGCTCATGTTACAATGTTGTTCTGTGAGCTGCAATGGCTACCAGTTAGCTTCCAGGCCCATTCAAGATGCTAACATCCCATCTCCTCCTTGTACACACTTTGCTCCTTCCCACTCCATCCTGTTCAATTTTATTTTAACTGAATTTTAAATTTAAGATCCCTGTTTATTGTTTTAATGATCTATAGTGCATTTTAATTGAATGTTTGTAAGATGCCTACAGTAGCTTTGGTGAGGTGGGTGGCACATAAATTTGGTAAATAAATAAGATAAATATTTAGGGCTTTTAATTTTATGATTTGTATTTTTACCAATGGAACCTGCAGAATATTCTGGTATACTTCTAACTGGCCATTCCCTCCAAACAGGGTTTCTATTCTATTTCCCTTTCTTTTCCCTCTCAATACTCTCCCTAATCCCTAACATTTTATGATTTCTTGATCATTATTTCAACGAAATAAACTAACAAACTAGGAAGCCAACTGAGATGGGGCACCACTCAAGCATATGTATACCTTTGCAATGGTATTGTATTATCTACAATAAACGACTTTGCAGGCATTCTTTAATGCTTGTTTGCTTGTTTTTAGGGCTCTTTCTGAGAGAAGCCAGAATTGGATACAATATTCAGGATATGGTCTGACCAACACAATAGGGAGAAACTATGCCTTGCGCCTTAATATTGACACTGTATATCTATTTTTGCAATCTAAGGATTGCATATGCTGCTGTGGCAGTTGCATCACACAGCTGACTCATGTTCAAATTATGATCCACTAAAACTCTTTTTCATGTACTGCTCCCTATTATGGTTTCTCATCCTATATTCATGCCTTTGATTTTTTTCTATCCGTATATAATTTTGCATTTGTCCTTGTTGAAATTTATCTTGCTGGTTTTTGTCTAAGGTTTTTAAGTTCTTCATAATCTTAACTGTCTAGAGTTTCTAACCCTTTATCCAAGTGTTTTATAAATATGCTGAATAATATGGGGTCTAGAATAGATCTGTGTTACACACTCAACTCTTCCTCCCAGCTTAATACCTTCAATAAGTATGATTATTCAACCAATGCTAGAATCAATGCTAGCCCCCTTGTTGATATCTTCTCTACTAGACCTCAGAGCAGACTTTATTGAACACTCTGCTGAAGCCAAACTATGCCAATCTCTTGGTCAACTAAATTGGTTACTTTATCAAAATAATAACAACAAAACAACTGGTTTGGTTTGGCATGATTTAACTTTGTTCCAGGTTGGCTTCTGATAAACAATGCATTCTTCTCTAAATCCTCACAAACTTAATAATCTGTTCCAAATTTTTGATTAACATCAAGCTGATTAGTTTGTAACTATCCAGATCTCTCCTGTTTGAAGAATGGATCACTATTTGCCCTCTTCCAGTTATCTATTCACTTGCAAGATTGCTGAAAGATTACAGAAAGGGGATCTGAGATGATACACACTGTGGTTCTGATTAAAGAGGAAAAAAAGAGGGTGGGACACAAAACAGCTAACTGCTACCTGAAAATACCGCATATTTGCCTCTCTTACTAGCTAGCCTCTTTTATACAATTAGTTTCTAAATTCTCAATTAACAAGAGAATAACAAAATAATATAGTTTTCAAAAGAATAATTATGACAGAAGGACCTGTATCTCCAGCAATTAAAACTAATGAAGTTTCACATTATTTCACTGTTTAGTTTATTATTTTGTGGTACCCATGGACAAGAGTTAATGTATTTATTTTATGTATGCATTCAATATCAAATTAATGAAAGAACAGAACCATTATATTTGAAATACATATTTCCAAAATAACCCTATAACATTTGCCAACTTACCATGGTAAATGTCCTGTAATGAACCACCTCCACAGAACTCCATGCAAATCCACAATTTATCACGTCTAAAAATCAAGATCAGATTAGTTTGCATACTTATAAATACTTCATGCAATCTTAACTATTAAACCTCATGATTTTGCAATACATTTTGAGGAAAACTAAGCCTTAAATATTTGTCAGAGTTTTGACATCAGTATTTATATTTTAAAATAATATAAATTAAATGGAAAATTATATGATACAATATTTTTTACAAAATACAAAAGTTGCTCTCATAGTAATTTTTAAAATATTTTTGAAAAGATGCAAATCATTGCTCAAAAATGTTAATAATCTTTCAAAAAGTTTTGGGCTAACTATTAGTCTTTTTTCATTCGAAATGATAAAATAAATACCAAATAATTCTTCTATTTTAGGAAAATGCTTCCAGATCATATAAAGAAAAGATGTATCTTTTCTACCTCATAATTAAGAAGTTTATATTGAGAGTTGGTAACGTTAAGTATGGAATTAAAATCTTAGCAGTATATAAACATATTTTCAAACCTACATTTCTTGAGGTTGATTGTGAGACAACATAGATAAAATGTTTTTTCAACTGAAGATTTTAAATTAGAAATTTAATAATTGTAACTGATTGGAACTCATGCCACAATCTGAAATAAACCCAAACTAGATTTGGTCTCAGACACCATCATACTCACCACTTTCTTCCCTCTGACTAGGAGGAAAAAATGGCAGACTATCTACTGCCAATAATATTTCATTTGTTCAATTTAAAGAAAACATATATGCAGTTGTAGTATGTAACTGGGAAGCTGTTACACTAAAGAGTTGTGACTCCATTATTTATTTAGTAATAAGAAACTCACCATTTTATGTGATAAAACCTACATTTTATATTAAGCAAGACATCTTCCATTTTCATACATACACATACAATATTCTTGTATGTCTAATAGCAGAGGGCATTCAACAGAAAATGTTTTTCCACAATTGTAGTACGAGATCTATCTGGTATCTTTTTGCTTCCCAGGCCAAGGGGCCTTACCAGGAAAAACAAACAAACAAAAACCAAAACAGCAAACACTGACTATATTTTATTTTAATTTATTTATTAAATTTCTATGCTGCCTATTTCACTGATACAGCAACTCTGGGCCGCTTACAACGAAATGAAATAACTACAGGTTTTTACAGGAATACAAAGTGAATATGGAGTAGGACAATAAGATGATTTAATTGAAGAATTTCAGTAATATCTGATTACAGCCAATTCTTGACCTACCACCATTTGATCAGCGACGTTCCAAGTTAGGATGCTGCTGAACAAATGGTTGTTATGATCAGTCCTCAAAGTTCTGGCTGTCCTAGGATCCTGCAGTCATGTGCTCATAGTATGGGTGCTGGCAACCTATTCACACATACGACCAGTTGCCAAAGGCCCCATGATGACCAGTTGTAACCACTAGAAAGTCAATGGAAAAGCCAGCAGGAAAGATCGCAAGTGCCTGGGATAAGTCTTCCTTACATGCATACTCTCCCCCAGCCGCTCTCTGCTCATGCTGCCCCTCCCATACCTCGATGCACCCTTCCTAACCTGCGCAGCACCCCTGTGTTCCCATCCCGATCCCACATGACATCTCTCATGCACCTTCTTATTCACTCCCCTACCCAGTAGCAGCTACTAACCTGCTTGTAGGCCTGGAACATGCAACTTTCCACTAGAGTCTCCACAAACTTTGGCTGTGGAAAACTGGAAGTTACCACATTTAATGGTTACGGGATTCAGAACAATGGCAACCATGACTGCAGAAATCACTGTCGCTAAGCAATACGGTCACTCTTTTCAAGTGTAAATTCCAGTCCCAATTGCTATCCTAAGTCAAGGACTACAATACAATAAACAATTATAATCTGTGAGCAAAAATAGTATGAAGTAATTGGAAAAGGAAAAGACAGAGTGTTTGCAAAGTTGGGAATAAGAGCTTACTCAGCTATTTTCTGGAACAAACATTAAAATGTCTCATATAGACCCAGGACAAGCAAGAAATCTGAGGTGATGTATTAACTGAAATTAGGCAGTAGACAATATGCACTTCCTAGGGAGTTTAGAATACCATAGATAATTAGAAATCCAGGGTCATACTAGGTCTTATTTTTGCAAACAGTGAACAATTTTTACATTCTTATTTTATGTACATCATAAAAATTATACCTGAGATAGCTGCCAAAATAAGCAACAATGTTTGGATGTTTACAATCTTTCATCATAATGATTTCCTGCTGCACAACAGCAAAATCTTCACCTATGAAAAAAAGCATGTTTAGCTTATGCTTATAGAAAGAATGCCTCATTACCAATTACATAAAAAGCACTTCAATTCCTTAAAATTAATAAATCAATTATTTCCCCATTATATTTAATTACATATGTCACTCCATTTTTGAAGTACATGATATCACACAATAAAAAGTTAACATTAGTAGAAAACAGTAAAAAAGTATGATCACCCAATATGCCAGTATTCAAGTTATCAATATTTCACTAAGGAAACAGGCTCATCTCTCATCAGGAAAACATAGATTAACTGTTTATATTATTTTGCTAAATACAACAATATTAGGCATTTAAATATAGAGTTACAAATAGGATTTGGTGATTTAAATTTATTAGTTATGTTGCCACTGTTGGAAATGGCTGATCTGTGCTAAATTCTCCCACCACCAAATTTAAAACATAGAATATGGTCCTTCAGAACTCTAGGTGTTACTGATAAGAGAATACCATAGGAAACCATTGAATCAACTTCCAGCAAACACAAAGAACACACACACACACACACACACACACACACACACATATATATATATATATATATATATATATATATATATATATATATATATATATATATATATATATATATAATTTTTTGCAATGTTATGCAGGAAAACCAGATATACCTACTATCAAGGATTAATTACTATATATGCCTATTTTGCTATGGATTGGGAAAGTGACACCAAAGCTATCCAAAAGAGATTGTGACGACATTGTTCATCTTACATTTAAGGATACAGAACTGGGGGCAAGCAGTACATATTTACATCGGGAGTGAAACAACAGGAACAGAAGCTATGAACCAGTAGCTGTGATAAATATTACAAATGCAATTACTGAAAATTCTTTAAATATTCATTTTTGTCATTTGTAACCAACATTTCTGACTGCATTACAAGTTTTTCTGTAAATCAGCAAGCAACAATATCTGTAGTTGTAAATAAAAACCAATGATCTCAATAACATCTAATAATACCTAGTCTGCAGAGTAGTATATACAGTATAACAGTGTAACAAAAGTTGAAGAGATGTGCATAAATTATGCAATCAATAATATACACTTTCTAATTTAGCTCAAAAGTCTACAGCTTCCAGGTATGTTTACCTTGGTAGTGAGAACACTAAAGTAGGCAGTTTTCTCTCTGTTCTATATTGGACTGTTAGTCTCTAGATCAGTGATGGCTAACCTTTTTGCCGTTGCGTGCCAAAGGTGGGGGGAGTGCGGGGGGGGGTCATGCAAACCCGTGCCCCCACCCAGAATTCAATGTGCCCCGCCCATGCATACCCTCGTGCATGACCCCGTGCATGTGCGCGTGACCCCCCCACGCTCCCCCTGCTTTTGGCACGCGATGACACAGTGGGCCCAGTAGGCCCATTTTTCACCCTCCCCAGACTCCAGAGGTTTTCTTGGAGCCTGGAGAGGGCAAAAACGAGCTCTCCCACCCCCGAGGCCCTGAGGGGCTGGAAATGGCCCGTTTCCCAACTTCCGGTGGGCCCAGAAAGCCCAAAAATCAGCTGGGGCTGAGCTATGGCAATGCTCGCGTGCCCACAAATATGGCTCTGCATGCCACCTGTGGCACGTGTGCCATAGGTTCGCCATCACAGCTCTAGATATTCTGTTAATTTATAAAGGACTTTGAAATACAGTGAAAGCATTATCTACATCTATCTTTTCTTAAGCCATCTTCTGAAATTAATAGTTACATTGTAGTGCAATGCCTGGTTTGACAGGAAATTGTTAAAATTATGCCATCTTATTACCATTTCTTTTTTCTTTTTTTAGTTTTAATTTAAAAAAAACCCAAAACAAAACATTCTAAACTTTTGGATGATTAAAGCAACCAAGTAGCTAGCCCCATTTTTTCTCTTCTACTAGTTAATTGGATGCCTATGCAATGTCCTTAGTGCAACATCTTTCTAGTTATGATTGCAGAAATATGCTGTAGTTTAATCACCCTGACTACTAACCACTGATTACCTTAATACTTATTAGTTATTCTAATAAATAGTAAAGCATTCCTGTTCACTTTCTCTACGTCACATAAATTCCACATCATTTTTCATTTCACCTTTCCCCAGCTGCCTTTTGAAAGGTAAATACTTTCAAACATTCTTCCTAGGGCGTGTATCTAGATAAATAGAAAAGTAAATTCTTCAAAGTGTTTCCATTTTTATTTAGTAAACCTGCTTTGCTACCAACAGCACTCAAAGTATCTGACAAAACATATTAAAAATAGAAGTAAAGTATGTTTGAATCACAGATTAAATACTGTCAATAACACATGCAAAGAAAAACTGTAGTAATAGGAATATATACACACACACACACACACACACACTAAAATTAACATTTCAATAGTAACTTTTTTCAATATGCAAATTCAGATGGAATTAACAACTTTAATTTTTTTAAGGAGGCCCATTTATTCATCTACCTTATTTTGCTTTCCTAAGCATTACCATTTCATGATATGGAGGCTAGTTACATATTACTTAAGCATTCTGATAGAAAGGCAATTTTTGATTATTTAAGAAAATGTACAGCTAAAATTACCTATATTCTATTGGATCATTGTATTATTTAAAAAGAAAGAAAACATAAGATGGTGATTAAAAAATACAAGAAATTGAAATCTTGAGATTAAAAACTGCTTACCTGGTTCTAATTTTATTACTTTAATTGCAGCCAGTTCACTTGTGTTAACATTCCGAGCCTATTTTTTTAAAAAAAGAAATTGGGTAAATTAAACTGTGTTTTAGGAGCATTCTAAAAGCACAAATCCAGACACTTAAACTGACTCATTTTCAAAATTTTGATAGGAAGACATTAGAAATAAGTACATCAATTGCTTGGTCATATGCAATTCTATTTAAAAGATAAAAACATCTTCAAACTGAGCTCAACTTGTAGTGATGAGGACTTTGGAGAGAAAGAGAGAGATCCCGATCCCCAAGCATATGCAATGGGAACTTCTGGAAATAAATGGGCTACAAAATACCAAACCATAATAATTAATTGTGGTATAGTACTGTACAAATTATAAAATATAAGAGTCCTTCAGGTAAATCTCATTTTTTTATTTTCTTTGGCAACAAGAAGGAATTTTCTATTTTATCTATATTTTATCTTTATCTATAAAATAATTTGATGAAATTATGTCCCATTTGCCACCAAATATTACTGCATTTGAATAAAACTGCCAACAGCAGAATTAAGGATTCATACAGTACAGTTTAAAAGCCAAAACAGATAGAAAAAGTGCAATTCAATTTTGCCTCAAAAATAATTAATTCTATATTGTAATAGTTTCATGCAATGATATTCTTCTTAACTGCTTTAAGCATGCTGATGGGAAATTAAGTTATAAGCTTAACAAATATAGTCAAAGAGAACAAATCTTGTTAATTTCATCAATCCCTAGCTGTACTGTTCAACTGGATGGTATATAGGCAGTGTAATAACAACACAATTCCATACACACCTACTCAGAATATAGCAGTTTAATAGCATTTACTCCCAGTAAATTTTCATCAATGAAACTTGGGAGCGCATTTGATAAAATAGGTAACAACTATATACACTTCCCAGAAAGCACAATAATTCTTAATGAATATTTAATAAAACCCTATGACATACAAAAAGGAAAGACAGGGATGCCCACTGTTCCATCTCTTGTTTATTTTAATTCTGGAAATACTGAGGAGACATAAGGCAAAATGAGAAGATTCTGTGAGTAAATATTTTAAAAACGTATAAGTTAAGGGCTTTTGCAGGTGACTTGGTGTTGGTTCTGAAAGATTTTTTAAAGGAAATTGAAATATTATTATGTATTATTTATTTATTTAATAGGCAAATTAAAGGAATTTGATGCCTTAGCATTTCCACTCATAAAAGGGGGTCCTACAATTAGAAGTAATAGCAAATAAATTAATCTAGTTGAATGTTTTATTTGTTGGACAGATGAGAGCAGAAAGAAAGAAAAGTGTTCAATAAAAACGTACATATCTAGAACATTCCAAATATATTGGAATGTTATGTTGGAAGTTGTGGACCAGGTTAAATTCTCTGGATGATTTTGGACTGCATCTCCCATCAACCATACCAGTAGCTATACTTTTGTTGGTTATGGTGAAATTTTAGCTATTTATTTTTGTGTCTTTCTGCACATACAGCAATCACTACAAAGTCACTACAAAGTGGCAAAAAAATCTTACTAAGTATTGTTAAAACCACTATTAAGCTAACACAATTAGAAAAGGACTGAATTTAGAAGGTGGTTTTGATCCGTTTTAAGAATAAACAGAAGATGAAGATATTAACAGAAATATGAAAATAGAAGATCAAACTAGAACCTAGAATGTTTTTGTTTGTTTTTGTTTCAGATAATACCTGTTCTGACAACTGATACACTATTTAAAGAGTGGCAGAAGGATATATCTAAATTTGGCAGGGGAAAAGCATGTTAAATATATGGTGCTACAAGATGCAGAGGAAAGAGGAGGACTGGGTTTACCTGATCTGTAACTATATTTGGCAGCTTGCAGCTTGCTTAGATAGGATGAAAGAGTGAGAAAAAGAAGGCTTTTGAAATTAGAAGGACATGACCTAAGATTGGGTGAAATGGATATTTGTGATATGAGAAAGGTCAACATGGATTTAAAAAACCATTATGTTAGACATGCCATGTTTTCAATATGGAATAGATACAAACTCAGATTATGCTCAGAAATACCTGTCTGACTCTCAATACAAGAAGCATAATATAGACAAGGAATATTAAATAAACACAAAATGCTAATTTCTGCCAAGATGAATGTAAAATAAAATCAGGAGAAGAACTGATGGCAGAAAAATACTAATCTTAATGGTTTGCTTATTTACAATTATTAGAAATATTTAAAGTACACAAAACAATTTTTGAACATTCTATGACTGAGTTTGAAACAGAATTGTGTACAAATGATGAACATGTAGTTACTGAAATGTATAAACATTTATTGAACATGAAACAGAAGAATAAGTGAAAGACTGTATGATAAAATAGCTAAATATTCTATTATAATATACTGATGAAACAATACAAAAATGTGTGCCTGAAAAGATTGAAATTTACATTGTTATAACCTTGAAATAATTTTTATGATATATCATTGGTGTTTGCCACCAGATAAATTGTATATAGTATCTAAAAAAGCAATTCAAATTTATATTGGAAATATGAACACAAAGGGACATTTTATCATGCTTGGTGCACATGAAAAAGGCTATAAAATTTTGGATCCAAATACATAACATGATTCACAGAATCTTAAATATTAATATACAATTGAAACCAAAGGGTTTTTTTTGGGGGACTGGACAACAATTGGAAAAAGTTATGGAACTTTGTTTTCATACATGATAACTGCAGTGAGATTATTGTATGCACCAAGATGGAAAGATTCAGCATTATCCCCACAATGGAGTAATAGTAGCTAAAAATGAACCAGTTGCCAAGCATCTCAATTTCGATCATGGGGATGCTGCAAAGGTCATAACTGTAAAAATGGTCGTATTTTTCAGTGCTGTGTAACTTTGAACGGTCACTAAATGAACCATTGTAAATCAAAGATTACCTATGTCTACCTTTAATGCTAACTGGAAACCCCTTATAAACTTTTTGCATGAAACAAGAGAAAATGAACATATGATTTATGGTTTTGATTATTAAAAAGAAAATATAGAAAGAAAGCTATGTTGTAATCATAGAGCAGGTGGTAAACTTATAAATGTACTTACAACTGTTATAAAGAAAAAAGAAGCTACTTCTTTGTATCATTTTTCTTTCTTTTTTTCCCCTTTCTTGCACTATTTTTTATCTCTTTTTCTGTTCTTTTTATTATTTTATGTTTGTTTGGTTTCATATTTAAAAAAATATTTAATAAGTGTGTGTGAGAGAGAGAGGATGGGAGGGAGAGAAAGAGAGAGGGAGAGATATTTATAACCTTCCCTTCTGAGTTAATATGTTTGGACAATTCTGAAGTACTGATATTAGAATCTGATAAGAGGTTGATAAAAGCAGCCAAAATGATAAGAATTGAAACTAAAATAATAAGTTAATTCAAATAACTTTGAATTAATCTGAATCCTCAAATTTATGACAAATCAGACAAAAATCTAGTGTTTTAAATCCTTATGTTGAAAGAGATCCAAACTTTAGATCTGGCAGAAGGCTATGTGCAGACTTTCTAAATTAAATTAAGGACAGTATCATGCTTTTGGGGTTTTTTTTTACATGAGATTATTTTTGACACTGTACATCTCCAAATCTTAATCTGCCATCCTTCTAATAAAGGAATCCTAAAATAAACTATCATCTAAAATTGTTGTGGCTTGTCACTTTGCCGCCAGGCATGAAAAATTGATCTATTTTAATTGTCATATTTCTGACAGTGTTTATTTTGGAAAAAAAAGCCATTGGAATAATATATCAACAAAAAACCATCTTCTATAATTTTCTTTAAGGGTAATATTCCGAGTGGCTGTGGGTACCGGCATCTCGGTCCGATCAAGAGGTTCCATCTTTGGCTATAGGGGGTGAAGTGTTAACTCCTGTAGACAGTGCACGCAACTTGGGTGTCCTCCTGGACTCACGGTTGAGCTTAGAAGATCATATAACAACTGTGACCAGGGGAGCGTTTGCTCAGATTCGCCTGGTGCACCAGTTGCACCCCTATTTGGACCGGGATGCCCTACGCACAGTTACTCATGCGCTAGTCACCTCCCGTATTGACTACTGCAATGCTCTCTACTTGGGGCTGCCCTTGAAGATCACTCAGAGGCTTCAGCTTGGGCAGAATGCGGCTACGCAGGTTGTGATGGGAGGATCCCGATACGCCTATGTTACACCTCTCCTGCGCGACTTGCATTGGCTGCCCGTTGCCCTCCGGGTGAGATTCAAGGTGCTGGTGATGACCTATAAAGCCCTACATGGCTTAGGCCCAGGATATCTGTCAGACCATCTGCAATCAGCAACAGCTCCCCATTGTCTGGTGCGTTCTCATAGGGAGGACCTACTCAGGGCGCCGTAGGCTAGACAATTTCGGCTGGCAACACCCAGAGGTAGAGCTTTCTCTGTGGGCACACCCACCCTTTGGAATCAACTCCCCTGGGGGCTCCGTTTGGCCCCTGACCTTCACACTTTCCGCCGCGAACTAAAAACATGGCTGTTTAAATTGCCCAGCCTGGACTGATGGGGTTTTGATTTTTAATGTATTTTAATATGTGTTTAATATGTATTTTAACATGTTTCTTACTTGGATTGAGATTGTATATCTTAATTATTGTGAGCCGCCCTGAGTCCTATGGAGATAGGGCGGCATATAAATCTAATTAAAATAAAAAAAATAATAAATATTCACAGTAAACTTGCTTAGTTGCATCACATGCAAATATATTGTGAGATAGTAACATAAATCAAATTGCAGGATTGAGAATCAGATGCAGTTGAATTTCATTATTTAAACTAATGCCCTTTGTTTTTAAATATTTAAGCTTTAGAACAGTAGTCCCCAACCTTTCCAGCTTTGTGCACCATGGGGTGGGTGGGGAGGGGATGGTTCTGTGCCAGTAGCAGGCAAGTCAAATGGGCTGCGGCCTGATAGTGGGCCGTGCCCCGGGGGTTGGGGATTGACGACCCGTGCTTTAGAACGAAGTGGAAAACTATTTTCTTCCAGATAATCCTGGACTACATATTTCATCAATTTTTGACTGTGTGCCATTCTAAGAAAGTCTGATGGGGATTGGGGTATAACAATTTTAAAAGGACCGCATATTTTTTCACATATTTTAGACAAGAATAAAACCTAGCATTTTACTTTTTTTTTGTCAAAGGCTTATTTCTTTAAAGATAACCTGTCAAGGGGCACATATCATGAGTGAAATTTAAGTAGACTAAACCATAAAGTTAACAGTTCTCTCTCTTTCTGAAATCTCTCACTCTCTGCCTCCCTCTCACACTCGATTCCAAGCAGCAGGCTATCAGTAAAGGAATAAATAGCATTATCAATAGTCTACTGATAACTTACCAAGAGATTTTAAAATCTGGGTAAGGTTGCCCGTCCTTTGCATATATACACAAATATATACACAGTTATAGTTAAGACAAACCTGCTGAACAAAAGTTAATTCTTCTTAAAATCATACCTTTCCATATGAATGCCTGACTGAGGTGTATCCCTGATACCAACTTAAATCCATTGTGAGACTGTTTATAGTTAATTATTATCAGTTTAATTTATGGAACTACATGTAGTCCTTAGGCTATGCCATTCTTTCAACAACTGTTCAAAATTGCAATAGTGCTGAATGAAAGGTAATTACAATTGGTCTTCAAAGTTATAGCCCTTGCACCACTCCTGAGGTCACGTAATCCAAATCTGAGTGCTTGGCAATCAGCCCGCACTTATGACTGGTCACAGTTTCCCATGGTTACATTCTCCTGCCCTGTGCAAACTGACTCTGCTTCAACTCCCTGCACCTGCCCATCCCCCTCCATCATAGCCCTTTCGGCTGCTATGGACTCCACTGTCTATTCCTGCTGCAGCCCCTTGCTGATCTTTGCCATTTTCTTCCATTGCTGGTCCCTCATCCAAGCATGATTATAGCCTAAAAAGTACAATCTGGACTCTGCCACCAAGTGAAAAGGTCATATGCTGCTTTGCTTAATGACTGCTTTGCTTAGCGACAGAAATTCCAGTCCCAATTCCAGTCATAACCTGAGGAATACCGTTTCCCCCAAAATAAGACATCCCCTGATAAGAAGTCCAATCGGGCTTTTGAGTGCATAGCAATAAGGCCAAGCGCTTATGTCAGGGTTCAAAAAAATATAAGACAGGATCTTATTTTCAGGAAAACACGGTACCTGTAGATATTGTGGATATTTTGTTGTTACAAAGTTTGCTGTGGATGCTTTAGTGTTTATATTGCTGACCCTAGATGTTTTATTGTTTCATGCTGTATTATACTGTAATAATTTTATAGAGTTATGTAGACTATTTTAATTTTTTTTGGTAAGTAACTATGAGGCAAAACAGACTCAGCAATGCAGAAGCACAATAAATATGGAATGAAAAGAATGACTATTCCCAGACATAGACTTTTTTTTTTTAAAAAACATTTTTCAGAAACCTAGCTTTCAACCAGTTCTGCTAATGCAAAAGTAACAATAGCAATATACAGGAATAAATTCTCAATCAGAAGTGACCCATCACACAATATATGTTAAAATCATGCTAAAAATGAGAAATTTAAACAATTGTACAGGTTTTTTAAACAGCAACAATTGGTTATACCCTAATTGGAAAATCTTTGGGCACTGTGGATGCCATAGCCCAAACAAAGAAACATTTTGATTGATTTGAAGCATTTATATCAGTTAATTGCCTAATTAACAAATGCTGATTATATTTAGTAGCTAATCATTGATTACAGAAACCAGTAAAACTCTGCTTTCATACCTCTTGCTCCAGTGTACACACACACACACACACACACACACACACACACATACATACATATATATATATATATTTCTTTGATGCCTAGGCAAAGTTTTTTCTTTTAATGCAGTAACAGTATTGAGTAAAGTGTTTGTATACAAATATGCATGCAAACCATTACTCATGTGGCTGCATACCAACCCTTTCCTTGCATTTATGACATCTCAGTATAGGATATATGGACATTTTTATAGCAGCAGTATTTTCTATTACTTGCCTCCCTGTGTTTTTAAAAATGGTTGTGGTTTTAATATTAGAATTTATTGAACTGGTCTTTGCTAATTGCTAAAATTAAGTTTTTCTTTATCACTGGCAAACATTTTGTGGTATCTGCTAAGCATTAATGTTTTATTAATTAACCAAAGATTGTGTTGATTAAAGAAAATATAATCAACTATAGAAACTCTTTTGACTAGCTTCAGTTGCATAATCTTGTTTCTTTTCTGTTATGGCATATAAAAGAAGACAAATATTAAAATAATCACAATATGATTTATTTAAGCACGCACTTCTGATTTATTGCTTTATCTATGCCATATTTTATATGTGCACTTCTGTGATTAAACACTTTAAAAATAATTTATTTATAGAAGATGCAAATTTTTTTTCACTAAAGGTTGAAAGTCAAGGGCTTAAATGAAAAACAACAGAAATCAATGAAGTTAATAAATCATAGCTAGCTGGAAATTAAGCTAGTAATACTTTACCCAATTTTTTTTAATAGCCTGAAATTGTGTTTTAGGATAATGGAAAGTTAGGTGCAGGAAAATTTAAACAATTGTTTCATATTTACTTTTCTTTCAGCTTTAAAATTATAGAGTTAAAAATCTATTTGCTAGTTTAATAAACCTGAGAAGGCCCAATCTTAAAATCATGGAAGTATTTAAAAGTTTAATTAAAAATGACAAGACGCCTCCCAAGTGCTTTACATTATGTTTTAAATTCGGCCTCAAAACCACCTTAATAAGCCATTACAATTCTGTAAATTTACTAATGTTTTTATCCTCTTAAAAATGCCAAACAAAGACTGCAAATTTCCCTGGCTACTATTTCTGACTCATATTTCAAATTCATGTTTTAGTCTCTTATTTCATGTCACAGGCTCCATTCATGATTTTTTTTTCAAAGTTGTCTGAGCATCTGTCCTCCTGCCACACTGTAAGCAAAGATTTAAAACTATATCTGTACATGAAAGTCTAAATACATATATTTAGTAATCTCTCTGTTGCTATTCTTTCTCATAATAGTTTTTTTCATTACTTGGAAAGATCAGGTAAAA
Source organism: Arizona elegans (assembly GCA_022577455.1). NCBI lineage: Eukaryota > Metazoa > Chordata > Lepidosauria > Squamata > Colubridae > Arizona > Arizona elegans. The sequence goes on along the minus strand of JAKOOJ010000001.1, from coordinate 298,820,904 downwards.
TGGTAAGACTAAACAGATGCTCAAAAAGAATGATACAGTAACCACTCACCCTAGAGTGTTGTCTCTATAACTTGGATAACAACCATGCTCTAACATTGTTCTATCAAATTGAGATACCGAAGAATGACAGGACTGTTTTCTGTTCAATTGCTTTAACATTAAAAAAAAGAAAAAATCTAGTTCACTTGTTTACATGGTGATATAAATAACTCTTAAAGTGTCCCTTCCATTTCTCACTGCGTTGCTGTCTTAAGAGCTGTCCTACTTTGCTAAAGGACTGTAAGAGCATTTTTTTTGGGATTGGGATTAGGCCTCTTTACAATACTTCTGATGGGAATCCAAAACAGATATCTCTTTCTGGAAATGGGAGTCAAAGTGAAGGGGAACTACAAATAACCTATGATGTCCTGCTTTCGAAAATATATTGACAGTTTCTAGCAGGAAAGAAAATCATTTAGGCACAGCATTCGTTTTGGCATTATTTCAGGGACTGTCAAAATAATGATCAGGTGATACATTTCTTGTGGGAAAAAAACACAAACTTTATGACATTGATTTTGGAAGAAGAGAGAATGAAAGAAAAATGACTTAGGGTGAAAATTAATACTGTACCATCATAGATCTCAGGAAGAATCTGAGGGGCACTGATGAAAAGCCAGTGTACATAAGGAAGGCCTGCAAGTTGGTTCACCTGGGGAAGCAGATTAAAGGCCAAGATTCACACTGACTACTTGGCCCTTACAATCTGTGTTTAGCCTCCCACTATCGCCTTGCCTGACCTCATCGGCCAGAGGGTACAGGTTGCTTACAGAGTTAATTTAAATTGCCAGGTTAATCATGCGGAAAAGCTTTTAAAGGGCTTTTTCCCCCTGCTGGTAGTGTCATAATGCCAACTCAGATGGAAGAAATCTGTATGGAAGGCCATGCCCACCCCTGAAAATTAAGTTAGAAGGGAACACCATAGAGCAGGGGTCCTCAAACTAACTTGACAGCTTCAAGACCTGGGGACTTCAACTCCCAGAATTCTCCAGCCAGCATAGCTGGCTGGAGAATTCTGGGAGTTGAAGTCCCCAAGTCTTAAAGCTGCCAAGTTTGAAGACCTTTGCCGTAGAGACTGACACCTCAGATTCATTCATAACAGATAAAGAGAGACCGATTTGAAGACCGGAGTCAACCCCATCGTGTAACAGGGCCGGGGAAGAGAAAAGGGTATCACGGGGAAGGGAGAGGAAATGCTGTTGAAATAAGTTGCCCAGGCCAGACAATTCGCAGGTGGAGGAAGGGTCACCCCAAAGCACCTTTCCCAAGGAAGGAAGGAAGGGGTGGTGGTGGAGAGAAGAGTCGGCGAGGTTGCCCGACGACGGGGCGGAGGACCTGTGCAGGCTGAAGAGCGAAGGAAGGAAAGCAGCCCCCTCGCCCTCCACCGCTCACCTTGTAGACATCGCCGTAGGTGCCGCTGCCGATGCGCTGGATGAGCTCGAAGTCTTCCTGGGGGTTCCTGCGGGACAGGTCGCACACCCGCCCCCCGCCGACACTCATGCTGCGCCGCCTCCCGGAGCACGCAGCTGCCCCCTCAGCCCGCTCCGCCGCAGCCCCCGGGAGGACGAGGTGGGGGAAGGGAAGGAAGGAAAGAGGGTGAGCAGGTGGGTAAGGGGAAAGGGGGGGAGGAGGAGGAGGAGGAGGAGGGAGAAGACGACTCGGAGCGATCACCACCGACGCCACCACCCCCCGTTCTGCTCAAGCAACATGGCGGCCGCAGTCACCGCATGCGCATGCGCGCAGGATCTTCAGCTGCCCGGCGGCTGTCTCGCAAGACTTAGGACGCAGCGGGCGGGGGGCAGAGGCGGCGTAAGGGAAAGGTGAGGCTGGTAGGCATCTGGGCATGCTCGAGGGAGGCCGGCGTGGAACACTCTTGAGGCCAAATATTCGGACCCGAGAGCGGGAGCAGCTGGTGCGGCCTCGGCGGCTTCTTGTCTTCCAGCGCTCAGCCGACGGTGAATCCGGGACCACAAGAACCCTTCTTGGTTTAATGGCGAACCGGCGGACCCTTCTCAGTCTTGGCGGGATAGAAGGATGGACAGACCTTTTCAGATCTGATTACTATTAGCTCTTTTCATTTAATTTGTAAAGCTGTGTACTGGCTATGTAGGTAGTTGGATACAACTACAGTACGGTACGGTACGTTGCGCTTTCTGTCGAATTTAGGTTCGTCGGTCTGACTTTCACGTAAGTGTATATAAAGTCATTTTTGCACCAGGCGCCTTCCGGAGGGACGGGGTTGCAATTCGGTAGCTAAACTGACCCTTTGCTGTAGGACGGATGATCACTTGGCACCGCTCCCTTGTAATGCGGTGTGCTTGTTTATTAGGCGGGTGCGTGGGAGAGGAAAGGCTCCGATTCTGAAATTGGGCTGCACACACAACTCTTGTTGATGCAGATCTGTCTTCATAGCCTGAGCGACAGCAGAAAGCGAATTCATCTTAGGAAGGCATCAAAATCCTATTGCGCAAATTATAATTTTTGAGTAGAGAAGTAAAGACCGCGCTATTTTTGGCACACGGGTCCTAGGTAACTTGTTTTTCCCTTTTTGAATAGTTTGTGATATAATCTGGAGAAGTCCGATGTTTATATTAAATTTTGGATTCTGTTGTAAATCTGAGGCTTAGCTATAAAGAAGGCATAAAATAGAAAATATATTTATTATATCCATATTTTATTTTTCAATAGATAGGGATAGGAATTTTTGTCCTAGGAACTAAAGCACAATGGTAGCCACAATAGTTGGGTACCCTGCTTTTTAGGAAGGCAGGAATTCTGATTCTGGCAATAAAATGTTGTGAGCAATTTCTGTGTATATAATAGCAATAGCACTTAGATTTGTAGACTTTACATAGTGCTTTATAGCCCTCTCTAAGCAGTTTACAGAGTCAGCATATTGCCCCCAACAATCTAGGTCCTCATTTTACTGACCTCGGAAGGATGGAAGGCTTAGTCAATGTTGAGCCTGGTGAGATTCGAACTGTCAAATTGCAGTCAATTGGCAGTCAGCAGAAGTAGCCTGCAGTACTGCATTCTAACCACTGTGCCCCCATGGCTCATACAAGCTTGTGAAGAGGAATGAAGCCTATCATGGATAAATAATACACATTCTAATTAGTGTTACTTAATTAGTCTTTAGAATGTTCCATGTGGCCCATTTAATTCTGAAAAGAAGAATACAAAGTTTTTTCAAAATCTATGTATACATAGGGAATGTGTTAATATGTTCTATGGTAGCTAGTTATCCCAACAATAAATAACAATCCCCAAACCACTCTGGATTCTAGGTGTTGGAGATCTATCTATCTATCTATCTATCTATCTATCTATCTATCTATCTATCTATCTCTCTCCAACACCTAGAATTTAGATTTTATTTAGATTTTACTCTTATTTACAGTTTGGTATATACCCAGAGTGTTTGCCACACATAATTATCCCATGCATTATAATTGGAAATACACTGAACATTTTTGCCAAATAAAAGTTACACTATTTATATTCACTGTCAACATCTTCTATTGCTTTTAGATGCTAGTTATGCCTGCAGTCAAATGTTGACACTCTGTTGCAAAATTGCAAACTGGAGACCAGTTTTGTTTCTAGAAAAGGGTGCTCTGCCACTGAAAAATGGCTCCTCCAGAAGGAAAGCATCTCTCAGTATGTGCTGTGTAACAGGATTAGGCAAGCTAGGACCTATGGACAAAGCTTTTTCAAAGGCAGCTAAGCTTAAAAATTGTGTAAAGCCACTTGAATATGAGTCCGAATTTATCCTAATTGTCCATAAAGATATAAATTTATCCTGTGTAAATGGGGAAGACGGGCTCTCAAAAGGGATTGATTTAAATCAATATTTCAATGACAACGCAGGATGTTCTGGAACTGATTGAACCTATTGCTTATTTGATCTTTTGTGTGCGCTTCTTTCTTTACAAAAAGTTTAAAAGCTGTGCTTTATATTTTTTGTTTTATACTTTTTTGCTATATGCCAGCGGTCTCCAACCTTTCATTTACAGTTCAACTTGCGCAAGGTGAGCTATGTGTGTGTCCACACGCGCTGGCTTGCTGCTTGCGCAAATTGAGCTGCACGCTTGCACAACAGCCCACGGCTCACGTGGCCCAGTTCCAAATAGGCCACGGCCCAATAGTGGGCCACAGTTTTGGGTTGGGGACCTCTGCTATATGCCATCTGAGTCATTTATTCTGAGATGTGGGAGCATCATATAAAGTTGATAAATTGTATAAACTGATAAGTGTTTTGTGGGTCTTTTTACTGTGAACCCTACATACTGCATTATTTATTTGTTTCATTTATTAGAGTTTTTAAAATCCTACTTTTATTGCTTTATAAATAAGTCAAGGTGGTGAACATACCTAATACTCTCTTTTTCCTCCTATTTTCCCCACAACTACAATCTTGTGAGGTGAGCTGGGCTGAGAAAGAGTGACTGCCCCGCTACCCAGCTGGCTTTATGCCTAAATAGGACTAGAGCTCACAGTCTCTTGGTTTCTAGGCCAGCACCTAAACTAATTGACTCTATATTATGTTGTTTGTGTGTGTGTGTGGGGGGGGCGAGATTTGTGATTTATTAGCATGGAAGTTTTATTGTATAGTTTTGTTACTGTAAACCAGAAAGAGTCTAGAATGATTCAGTGGCATACAATGGAGATGATGTAGGTGTCTATTGAAATTTGGCCAGATTCTAGCCTTAATGAAGGGTTTACATAGCATGGAGTAAGCCAATCAGCCTTAAAAGGGCTACACTATGCTATTTTTAAAATGTATATCATAGATCAAATATCTCATGGCCCTACATGGTACCTTAATAGTTGGCAGAATATGCTTATTAATATTCTGATTCTGAAATAGCATTTGTAAGACTTGGGTCCCAGAGAATGGTCCCTATCTGTTTATTTCAGGTCAGCGACCAGAAAAAATAGGATATAAATATATTTCACTTTCTGTACCTAGAGAGTGGGAACATGTTTTGTATTAAAATGTAGATACACTTTTAAATTCTGCTTCTCTTCAGGTTATATGCAATTTTTGCATTTGGATAAATGGATAAATTGGCTGCACTCAAACCCATTGGACTTTGTGAATACTTCCCCGCCCCCCCAATCATGTGAGAGCCGCCAGTAAATACTCTCAATATGGTGCCTACATCTACTGTGCAAGATGTTTCTGTGGATATTTCACACCTAGTGAATTGAAATCCACCCCCTGTTCACATCTAAATGATAGAATGTTTTTGGAATTGATCCCTTTCTCCTGCCTACAAAATACTAATCCTATAAAAGCATGAGGCAATGCTAATTAAATAATGAGATCGTTTGGCATTTTCACATGCTCTAATATGCTCTATTCTCCCCACAAGGACTCTTGAAATGCATTCCATTTCAGGTTCTCCATTCCTAAAGAATGAAAAGGCTGCAATAGAATATGCTTATCCTCATGAAATTCCCTCCTGCAGTCAGTTGGGCTAACTAGAATAAACGAGAAGACGCATAGTATTTCCTCGTTAAGACAAAGGATCCTCGGCCGCGCAGCCTTGCTCAGCCCTCTCCCAGTGGGCCGAGTTGGCTTGGCGCGTTTTCTTGCTCCCGGGCGTCACTGCCGATCAGTTGACGCTAGGGCGGCTATCTTGCTCCCCCTGGCGTCTCCCCAGCGGTACTGCAAAACTCCTGGGCTGCCTTTTGTGTAGCGCGACCCACCCGTGGAGAGTGAACAATGAACGCGGGACAGGCGCCGCCGTCTACCCAGTCGATGGCTTGATTATGCGACCGAGTAGAAACTGGAGGCTCCTTCTGGACGCCCTTGCTGTCCCTCGCTGCACCATGCGCGGGAGCCCTGAAAGCAGGACGGGCATCCTTTGAAAGACGCTGCGTGCCAGGCGAGGGGCGCCCGGGGGCGAGTCATGGGCGGCGCGCGATCGCGGGTGCTCAGCTTGTGCCTCAGCCTCTGCTCGTTGGCTTTGCTCGTCACGGCCATTTTCACCGACCACTGGTACGAGACTGACCCGCGGCGCCACCGGGAGAGCTGCGAGGACCGCGCCGGCAGCGCCCACTCCCCCGACCAACGCCGCCGACTCCTGCCGCTGCCGCACCTGCCCCTGCGGGATGCCAAGCCACGGGTCCCTCGCGGAGGCAGTGCGGAGGCAGTTCCCCCCACCGGGAACCTGCTGCTGCAGCTAGAGAACTGGAGAACGCTCCTGGGGCTCCGGTGGCTGCAATCTCGGTGCGGCCGGCCGCTCTTCGCCACTTACGCTGGTCTCTGGAGGAAATGCTACTTCTTGGGGGTCGACCAAGATCTGGATAACCTACTGGACAGAGGTGAGGGGGGGACCTCGGGCGGGGTTTGCAGCTCTGTTACCACCTCAAAGTGCATTTTCTTCCCATCCCCTGCCAACTGTCAAATAGAACAGATCCCACCATAATTTCTTCACTATATGGATATATACATGGTGTCACATGGTATATGCATATGTCTATTTATATGTATTTTTCTTTTGTATATGCATCTCCTTTTCTTCCCCAAAAGTCTGTCACTCCACACCATAATTATGTGAATTCCATCCTGAAAGCTCCTGGGTCTAGAATGTTACTATAATGCACTTGTCATCTCCAGGTCAGCTCCTGAGAATACACACAAATACGCCTCTTGGCAGCACATCTAGTGCCATCATCACACAAAATCATTAATCATGGCATTGTCTCTTTGTTCTTTCATTTCTTTCCTTTACATTGTTACTGTTGTTGGTTGTCATCACTGTGCTAGTCATTGTCCTCAATAGTCCTCTTCTGCCCTGCAATGCTGCCCATAACTTTCTTGAATACTAGTTGCGCTTTCCACCCTTCTCCTATTTTTCTGTTTTCTGCAAATGTAATATTAGATAGATGGAAGAAAAAAAAACATCCTGATGACTATGTGGATATAGAAGAGCATTCTCCAATGTGGCATTTATGCTGCATATCACTAATAGAGTGCATTTTATTAGTGACCAAGGAGCAGGAGAGTGCATATTAATTTCCTAAACTTTATTATGTTATCTGTTAATTTGCAATAATCCTACAAAGTACCCAATGAATCCATAGTCGTCTTCAACCTCTCAGTGACTGAACCCCATATATTAGCCTGTTTCGTTCTATACCTCTTTCTTTCCCATGCATTATGTATCTTCATAATCTGTATAGTATATATAAATATACCTTAAATTAACTAAGCAATTATTCAGCCTGCCATAGCATCTAGTTTGGGTAGCTACCAATCTGTTTTCAAAACTCCCAAAACAGAGTAATACATAAGACAGCTGTTATAATAGTGAATATTTTCTCTTCAATATGCAAGGACCATCCACTGGTTACCATGTCTTTTATTTCATTGTACATCTTTTAGGCTGTGCTTCAAGAGTATCCTTTCATTCTGAAAATGCTGTGGATCCATTACACCTAACAAAGCAAAGGCAAGATGACCTTCTCTTTTTGATGCATAATGGTCTGTCTTGCAGAGATGACATTTTTTCCTTCAGCTGATAGAAACTACTAATCATATTTCTGAAATAATAGAACACTTCTTCACCTCAAAACTAGCATTTTGACTTTTTGCTTTTCTGTTTATATTTCCAGGAGGAAAACTCTCATGTCTTCTATATTTTATATATAAACATTTTACATGAGGCATCCTCCCAAGTCTTCATACTAGCTTCATACCAATGTGTCCAGATAAGTAAATGGACTTTCAAAATAGCAAAAGCAATTTACCGTAAATTATTTTACACTCTAAACCAGTGGTTCTCAACCTTCCTAATGCTGCGACCCTTTAATATAGTTCCTCATGTTGTGGTGACCCCCAACCATAAAATTATTCCTAAAACCATTGAAAATATGTGTTTTCCAATGGTCTTAGGCGACCCCTTTGAAAGGATCATTCGACCCCCAAAGGGGTTGCGACCCACAGGTTGAGAACCATTGCTCTAAACTTTCAGTCACTTAATATGGAAAGGATGTTTATAGCAGATAGCTCAGTTAAAGTGTTCACTCAGAATGCAACTCATGTTGAACTAAAATATTCCCAATAATCTATAATCCTGAATGGATTATTGCGAAGGGATCAAATAAAGAAAACTTATTTATTCAAAACTCTTGAAAAAGTGTCCATGATTCTGACCATTAATTTCAAGAAGATATTGTATATCTGAAAAAAATCCAGAAGGCATTGGATCATATCTGTTGTCATTCTAGTTGACAAATTGTATAGGAACATTGTGAAGTAGAAAATTATACATAAAGAGGAAAAAGAAGATAAAGATGTGCTTGTCTTCCTTTGCCATACTACTAGATTCTGGGCTTATTCATTAATGCTGAGTGGTGGGAGCCTCAAGTGCTTATGATCACCTTTTAAGGTCCTATATGACTTGAAGCTTGTCTTTCTTTGAAGTCACCTGCTCCAAATAGAATCTCCCTGCCCAGGGCAATCCTGTGAAGAAGGCCTGATGAAAGTCCCCATCCATGTAAAGTAACAAAAGGGGATTGGGAAGTGAACATTTGTTTGTGAGATGTCCCTTCCTATGGACTAGCCTCCCATTAAATGTAAGACTTGTACCCTTTTATTCAAAAAGCTGTTAAAATGTGGCTTTTTAAATGTGTAGTTGGAGACAGAGGTGAAGGAGATATATTTGAGTTGATTGATGTGTATATTTTTGTGATTTTGAATCTGTTGGCAGCTTTATTATTGATATCTTCAATATGCATAACATGTATTGTCTGCCATTAGAGTATATGATTGAAGTGTACTAAGATAGAAGCTTTTGTAATAAATTAATAAAGAAACTTTTTGCAGCCAATAATGTAGCTGTAGAATTTATATTAGAGATGTAGTGATGGCCACTGGCTTGGACAGTTTTAACGAGAATTACAATGGAGGACAGGGTTATCAGTGGCTCTATATTATTTCCATCAATCTATCTTCAAGTAGCACTTAGTGAATATAACGAGAATAATACTGTGCTTATGAGCTTTCTCAAATAGAAGTATCTTTTTAGTCATTGCAAGTGTTGAATACTGGACTAACAGGTCTTTTATGTGCTGCACTCTCTTTAAGGGATGAGCTATTACATGCAATATTATTTTCTTCTATACTTTGAAGAGAAAAACAGTTTCAGAGAAAAGTAATTTGAGATAGTGTTGAATTGGGCAAGGAAAGGATGAAGTACAACCTCAATGACTTCTCTTCATATTGCCCAAGCTAATGGATATTCGTTATTTCCAAATCAGCAATATTTCATGATATTTTATCATCCTTCCTGGGAAGAAATAAGGCTCTCTTCCTTATTTGATTTTAGCCTGCTAAATTCTGTCAAACAGATAATTGAAAATTTGAACTGTAGCTTTCTCTGCCATAATTAAGCAACCTAATCACTCACAACATTGAAATGCTTTTTAAGATGTCAGGCTTTAATTTCTGGGTTAAATAAAAATGTAGTAGGTATTGCTCTGGAAACTGATGTTCTTTTTCAAAAATATTAAAATTATTTTTTCTTGACCAAATTGTTTAACCAATTAGCAATATTTGTTTTTTTTTCAGATATAAAATATCCTAAATTGAAACTCTATAGTACTTGAACAGATATTTCCTCAGACACTGTTTCAGTGAGGATCATGGTGGCACAGTGATTAGAATGCAGTACTGCAGGCTACTTCTGCTGCCTGTTGGCTGCCTGCAATTTAGCTGTTCAAATCTCACTAGGCTCAAGGTTGACTCAGCCTGTCATCCTTCTGAGGTCGGCAAAATGAGGACCCAGATTGTTGTGGGCAATATGCTGACTCTAAACCGCTTAGAGGGTTGTAAAGCACTGTGAAGCGGTATATAAGTCTAAGTGCTATTGCTATTGCTATCATAAGAACAAATTCCAGAATGAAGAAATTGCTAGGTAATATCAGGTTTTCATACTAAGTATAGCTATATATGATTCACATGTTTGGACAGTCCATACTTATGTTATGCAAGTAACATACAGTTACTTAATTGTGTACAACTTTTATTTGTTTTGCTTTTAATCCTTTTAATGAAAATTGCCTTATCAATGTTTAGCCCAAAAGACAGGTAGAAATAAATGTGTAAAAAAAATATTACATGGGGGCTTTTAAATTGAAATAACAAAGTAAGAAAATTAAGCTTCAAATAAATTTCATATCTAAAGCCAAGTTTCAAAACTGAATTGGAAACAAAGCATTGTTATATTTCCAGTTGTTAAAAAAAGAGTCATTTATGGCCAGAGTAAGTTGGTTAAGAAGTCAGAAACCAAACGAGTTGAAGCAGTGGTGGAATTAATTTTTTTTACTACTGGTTCTGTGGGTGTGGCTTGGTGGGCGTGGTGTGGCTTGGTGGGTTTGGCAGGGGAAGGATACTGCAAAATCTCCATTCCCATCCCACTCTGGAGCCAGCCAGAGGTGGTATTTGCCGGTTCTGCAAAATACTCAAAATTTCCACCACCGGTTCTCCAGAACCTTTCAGAACTTGCTGAATTTCACCCCTGAGTTGAAGACATAATTGAGGTTCTAGAAGGTAAAAGAACAAATGTAGGCTGGATTAACAGCAACAGGGTAACAGGTTGCAGGCACACTACTGTAATAAAAGGCATTTCCAGTAATTAGCTACTCTGAAACATACCTTACTAAACTGATATTTATCATTCCTATTAAATTATCTAGATATGTTCTGGTACTGTCAGATATAAATGTTTACTGCCCACATGCTCTTCCTTGTAAGCAATAGCATTTTGGTGTCTCTCCACATTATGATATTCAAGTTGGGTGGTTCTGTCATTCACCTGGGCTGAATACCTGAGCAGACAGTCACGTAGTTCATGGTGCCCACAGTGGTATCGTCTAACTGATCTTCTTTTAATAGTCTTCTTTTTACAGGATAGTGTCATAACTACTGAACAACTTTTTAAAAACTAAACAGTGTTGCCACATAACTGCTATAATCCTCTGTGGCCTCTGGAGAATGAATATTGTTTTACAGAAAATCATTTCCGCTATCCCCCCTTTTAAATAGGCCTTGCCATTTTCAGATGCATTATTGTATAGCACAACTTTTTGTATCACAAGCAATAGTTAGAATTTTAGCATTCACATTTAATGAAAGTAGCCCATAAAATATAGGAAATCTCTCCAAAGAACAAAAAAGTTTTTTTTAAAATCACATTATATACTAACACAACAATATTCACCCCTTAAACAATATGATCACAAAGAATTTTATGTGATCAGATTTTTCAGCGTTGGAAGAATTTATTCAATTGTAAATTGTATAAATGTACATTTAAAGCAATATACATTATATAGTTTTTCCACTGAAGTAAAATTATTTATTTAGTTCTTATCCATACATAATTAATCAAAGTTCTTTGTAGCTTGATAAATCCCAAAATTTCAGAATATAATTCAGCATCACATTCTTATCTTTGAACCATGAAATTTCTTTACCATTTACAACCTGAGGAATATTAGACTAAACTGGTGTCAATGTGCAGCTGCCAGAACGTACAAATAGAAGTTCCCTCTTCCATATTGGACTTCTAGCATAAAGAAGATACAATCCACTCCTTGCTAAATGTCCTCTGAAGCATCCAGTTTATTTGAAAAATAATCTTTGGTCAATTTAGTCTCATTTTAAAAATATACAATATTAATATAACATTATTTAAGACTCTAACCTATTGATTTTTTTAAAAAGAACATTTTCCATATCCATCGCAATATGGTTCTTAAATTGTAAAGACAAAAATAACAAAATTTATATAAATTTCTTACAAAAAGAAGAATTTCAAAACCATTTTCTAATGGTTTCTAATTAGTTTAGGAATTTCAGACAGAGCTAGTGCATCAGAACTAAATTTTAATTGCATATATTTGTTCTTGAAAATTGGGCTATAAATTGTTTTAATTGTACTGCACAATCAGAAACTGTGAAGTTTGTCACTCAGTTGGGGATATGCACTCTTGTTAGCAGCAAAACTGTAAGAATGAGTAAGTGCTTTCATGATCATAATTGGCAGAATCATTCTATAACTTTTCACTGTTTGTTTCTCTAGGGAGACCTCTTAATATTTATAGTCAACCAAACCAAAGAACCAAAGGAAATACTCCACCCTACTGTCACAGAAGCTGGGACTTCTCAAATTGTGATTATTTTGTGCATCTTTTATAAAATTTCAGATAGTTTCCCATGCTGTAGTAATGTGTCTTGACCGAAAAAGGTAGCTACCAAACATATTGTATAAATCAGATTATTTCCAGAGTAATAATCTTTTCTATTTGATAAACAGGATTTGCATTTGAGGCACTATTGACTAATGTTTGCTACTATATATGGCAACTAATGAGCCTAATTCAGCATGTCTATTAATGCATTGTTTTAAACAAATATTTTTATTACATCAGGATATTTAAATGATTATCTCCTTTCACAGGTATCTACTTATCAGCCAGTCACCTTCAGTAGTCCTTTTTTTTTGCCAGAAAGGAAACATGGTTAACTATGAAACAAAAGGTTTTTTTTAAAATGGCACTACTTTTTATGTGAGGGGTGCGATGGCTCTGTGGTTAAAGACACTAAGCATGTCAGCTGGAGAGCTGACAGCCCAAATTCAAGATCAGAGCTCCACGCAATGTGGTGCCCACCTAGCATGCAAATGCAAGTAGATAAGTAGGTATCACTTTGGAGGGATTTAGCCATGCTGGCCACACAGAAATTGTCTTCAGTCAATTCTTGTTCCCTCGACTAAGAAACAGAGAGAGCATTGTGCCCTACAGTCAGACATAATTGGCAGGGAAACCTTTACCTTTTTACTTATATGGACCTCCTTTTTTTCCAGTTGGTTTTAGATAAGTAGCTAAGATATTTTTATTATGGCAAGCCTTTTAGTACTCTTTAAATTGGGTTTTGTCTTTATCTTTTTTCCTTTACTTGAAGATATTCAAGTAAAGGGTGGGGCGAATGCGGAGGGCTGCGTGCGCATGCATGGGGTGTGGGGCACATGCGGGGGGCCACAGACTCGGGGTGTGCACATTGCATTTTGGGGGTTCAGGTGCGCATGCATGCTTTGGGCACTCAGTCCAGAAAAGGTTAGCCATCACTGGTCTATTACCTAATTGCCAGTAGGGATTTTGCTTCAAAGTAAAAATAGACTATGTGTGGACACTGCTCTGCCTCCCAGCTGCTATCCCAGGGGATACGTCCCTATGCACTGGGAGTTAGTGATTCAAAATCCCAGTCAAGTGGCCATCTTTGCTTCTCAGCTACTGTTTTTTTAATCTATTTGAGGCAAAAGTAAACACCAAACCTGTGAGGTTTCTATCAATGCTCCAGGCCAGTCATTTCTACCCCTTTTTTACATCTCCCTCTCTATAGTGAGTTGGGAGAAAAGTTAAAAAATAAATAAAACAGAGATAGCATTCCTGGAATAGGCCGGTTTATGACTGGACAACCTAGTTTAGTCTGGAAATTACAGGCTAGTATTTAGCACTTTCCAACCCCAATGCTGGCTTACTACTGTAAAATATGTCCCATTAAACCAGTTGCATAAGTTTTATGAATACAATTATAAATTATGATTTGTCTTCTGGCTTATTGGTTTCATTTGGTTACGTACAGAATTTATAACTTGCCCCAGTAAAATTTGTACAGTGTACAAGTTCTAATATGAAAAATATAATAATAAATACCCAAATTCCAAACAATAGCAAAATTAAAAATTAATAACAAAAAAGCAAAGATAAAATCCAAGATAGGCATCACAGTCATTGGTGGGAAAATGCAAGACTATAATTAAAATGATGATAGCAGTGCCTACACCTTCATATAAATTCTTTGAAGAAGGCGGTTACTTTATAAACATTTCAATTTCACAATAAGTCTCATTTGGAAGCATCTCATTTACTGGATTTCTCTGTTAAAAAGTCATCACCCAGAACCTGTTCAGAATTATTCATTAAATATTTTTGTGTTTTCTAAAGGTATTGCTCAGAGATGTACAGCAATCAAGTATCACTTTGCCACACCAATACGACGTTTATGGAACATCCCTATCAATTTAACAAAAATTATCCAGCAGGATGAATGGCACTTGTTACGTAAGTACTTGTGTATTTAGGTTGAACGTGTGTGGTCTTTCTAATATGTGCTCCATTGATATAAGGCAGGTTACAAATGTGAAAATAAATATTAGTACACAATGTTACCTGTTCTAAGGTTATTGCATTCAAAGAAAATGTATCGCATCATACCAGTTTTGGAAATGTCATAATATTTTATAAACAATCCACCATCCTGTCAGTTTGTTAAATAAACTTTAACAAATATAGATGTAGCAAAATTTCCTTTTAGAGTAGAGTAGAATAACTTTTTGATAGCAAAAGGCTACCTATTTAATAGTACATTTTTTTTAGTAACTGAGGTGCAAAAATGGGTTAGAAGTGGTCATAGAAATGGCCAGTGTTAATTTTTTTTTAGAAAGGAGTTTTTAAAACCTTATGAAAAGAAAAATCAGAAGATGTGTCCATCCCTTTTCTCTTATTAAAATTGGCAAGAAATAATAGCTCCATGACCTGGCAATTATTTATCATTAAAAATTCATATTACATTTAACATGTGGGTAGTCCTCAACTTAACTGATTCCGGGCTTTATTATTTACTACTAATTAATTATTTGGATTAAATTATGATTTTATTGTACTTGTTTCTTAACTTGTGTTCGCCGCCCTGAGTTGTTCGGGAGAATGGCGGCATATAAATACATGTAATAAATAAATAAATAAATAAACTACTATTCATTTAAGAACTGTTTGAACTTATGATGGTGCTGAAGAAAGTGACTTATGACTACGGTAGTCCTCATACTGTATTTGTGACTATTGCAGCATCCTGAGGTCTTATGATCACCGTTTGTGACTCAGGAGTTTTCCAGCCAGCAAAGTCAATGGGGGAAACAATAACATTATTTGCTTAATGACTGTGATTTACTTAATGACCATGACAAAAAAAGTTTGCAGTTGAGCACAGCTCACTTAAATGACCATATCATGTAGCAATGGATATTTCTGTTCCCTATTGTCATTGAGTAACCTACCTGTAGTTTAGTTCTAGGAATGTGCATGCATAATAGGTTTAATGTAATTTTAATGTGTGCTGATAATTTATCACTTCCTTCACTTATGAGAATAGATCTAAGAAGAATTACAGCAGGTTTTCTTGGGATGGCAGCAGCTGTTCTTCTCTGTGGGTGCATTGTAATTGCAGTTGGTTTCTTTTGGGAGAAAAGCCTCACACAGCATGTTGCTGGTCTTCTTTTCCTCATGTCAGGTACACTTTCTTTTTTGTCTGTTAGTTTTAAATGTAGTTATTCTATTTTTACTGCTAGAACTGGGAAGAGTAATTTGGGGGGCTTTTTTTACTTCAGATGCCAAAATAATTTGACTACCTACTTGAAAGTGAAAGTGGAAGAGGAATATTTATGGATAGTCCATGAAAGACTATGAAAAGCCATTACAATGGTATATTTATTCTATTTATTTTATTATTGTCTCCTTTGTGAGGTAGATTCCTTCTCTTGCATTCAATTCTGCAAGAGTTGGGAGAAGGATACTCTTTATTTTCGATAATTTGCACTGTACTTAAAAATCCTAAAGGCTGATTTGAGATTACCAGGTCACATAAGGCTGTGTAATGGTTCAGAGCTGACATTAATTTCAGGAGACCAGTAGTACCAGAAAATAACTTCCAGGAATAAAAAATTTCTACGTTCTGCAAAACCTAAGCCAAACAGGCTACTATTACTAGGCTAGACATGTCAGTAAATGTTGATGTATTGAAGTCCAAATGCTGCTTTAAATATTATCAAGAAAGCCTGAATTTAAACTATACCTCAGCAACTTGGAAATGAGACATGAATTATCTACAGATATAAATTATATTAGGATATGCAGAATTGGAATAGTCACAGATCCTTGCCTGCCAAGAACACACAGCAAATCCTCAGGCAAGCAATTTCTACAGATCTTTCTGAATCAAAATACCGTACCTTATATGTACATACCATCAAATCTGTTTTCTTCCCTATTTTCACAAGACTCTGGCAGAGAATTAAGGTAAGCACCTATTAATCAGTCCATTTGCTACTATGCCAAGTTACAAAAGTGTAAATCAGGCTGTAGTCTTTCCTCAATATTGCAAGAGCCACATAGTCACATTATACACTATATTGGTCCAGAATGTAGCCGCGTGGGTGATTATGGGCGCAGCTCGTTGCGCCCATGTAACACCTCTCCTACGCGAGCTGCACTGGCTCCCGGGTGCGATTCAAGGTGTAGTTATCACCTTTAAAGCGCTTCATGGCTTAGGACCTGCCTGGGTACCTACGAGACCGTCTTTTGCCATCAATAGCCTCCCACCGACCAGTTCGTTCTCACAGGGAGGGACTACTCGGTACCGTCAGTCAAATTATGCCGACTGGCGACTCCCAGGGGGAGGGCCTTCTCTGTGAGGGCTCCAACCCTTTGGAATGAACTGCCCCCGATATACGAAATATCCCTGATCTCCGTGCTTTCCGCCGTGCCCTCAAAACCCCGATGTTCCAACAGGCGGGGCTAAACATATGAACATGTGAATGTTTTTAAAATGTTATCTACTTTTAGGTTCTATTTAATTGGGCCAAATTATGTTATAATTTTAATTAGCAATTTTATGATGTTTGTTTATATTTTTCTTGACCGTACACCGCCTTGAGTCCTACGGGAGAAAGGCGGTATAGAAATATAATAAATAAATAAATAAATACATAGTACTGTATATAATGTATCAAGCAATCCAGTATCAAATTATCTCTTTTCATAAACCTCCCCTAGCAGCTATTGATTTCTTTGCTGTGCTAGTTTATGACCTTTCACCAGTTGTCTTTTGCGTTCTCAGGGGCTAGTAACCATTGCCTCTAGTTCCAGTCCAGATTTTCAGCAGTAGAACCTGCAGTTATAGACCCTGCTCACTGGCATCCAAAGTATCAGTTTTGAAAAAACATGATTCATCTGATTTGGCTCTCAAACTTACGAATTACATAAGTTAGAGAATTACAGAAATTAGGGGAGGTAGAATACAGAAATATGAAAATAATTTAATAAATAAAATTAAAATTATTAAACTAACTTTAATGAATTCCAACCCCAATATCTATCCAAGATGATGGCAACAAAAGGACCTTAATTTAAAATACATGAAAATAATATATGAAAATATTGATTAAAAATTGGGCACTTAAGAAGCACCAGTTCTTTTTGCAAAGTAGGGAATATTTTGGGATTGAATCCCAGTTCTTGGAATCCTGGGACTGAAACTTCTTTTTGGAGTTATTGAAAAGTTTAATTCTGCTCGTTTGACTTGAATATTCTTTATAAAACTCAGAAATAAAAAATTGGATCATGACTATTTTAAAGTACTAAAAATTTTTATTCAATTTGTTTACCACCTATATTGTTTCAAAATTATTACAATAGGACATATTTTATAATACTGTAATTTAAATGTCAATTTTTTCCTGATACAATTCTGATGACAGATACATTGCATGACATTATTATCAATGCCATTCCTGTAAGTGCAAATTCTTATAACACAATTAAAAGCTTATGTGTATCTAGATTATTTATTTGGAAATTCCTATTTCTATACATCTTTTAACTCTGTTATATGTTTCCTTTATAGGCATCTTTTGCACTATTTCTCTCTGTACTTATGCAACAAGTATATCCTTTGACCTAAACCGCCTTCCCAAAATCATCTATGGTCTGCCTGATGATGTTGAACATGGATACAGCTGGTCTATATTCTGTGCATGGTGCAGTTTAGGACTTATAGTAGCAGCAGGATGCCTTTGTACCACTTACCCATTTATTAGCAGGACAAAGATTAGCCATCTAAAATCTACCAGAGACTCTTCTGTATGACTTAGTATGGAGATACTTTTTTTGTTTATAAGGCAACCGGAAGATACATAAGGGAGCTTAATTCAGAATCCAAACACAAACAAAACCCAAATCCTTTAAATACTGAACATTGACTTAGTAGCCAGGAAACACAAAGCACATCTACGTTTCCATGGTGGCTGATAGATCAAGTTCAGACAGAAAAACTGTTGTGGAAATGATGGTAATTTAGCACAATATATATGCACATGTCACAAATGAAATGGAACTATTTCTACTTGAACAAGAAAACTGTTGCTGTTTCAATTGCTATTTGCTGACCAGTGTCATGAGGTTCAGCTTAATGGCCACATATCTTGAAAATAAATAAAATGACTTTTAAAAAATAACTTGGTGTACAAGATTAAAACAACAAAAGCACTGCCATATTATCCAGTTGGTAAGAATGTTTCCTTATTTTAATTATATTTTATATTATTTTTGTCTTGTTAGGTGATATTTAGTCTTCTCTATTAATTATTTTTAGTAGTTAGTAGAATGATGTTCAAAGATTTCTTGTGTAAGAAATGAGTGAATCATTTGTTTTTAGAAGAAACAGAAAGGTGCTAGAGTAGAATGACTTCCAGAAGGGGATAGGCTACTTTATGTAGGAAAATTTATGCCTATAGTTCCCTGAAAGATGTTCATGTTTCATATACAATCCAATGCCATATATAAAAAAGATGAAATTTATAAAATGAATTACAGCATTTGCATTATTGGAAATAATGCGTACTGTGTGTTTGTTTTTTTGTTTAAAAATAATGGCATATTATCTTCTGTTAATAAAATTCCTGAACAAAAGACTTGGATATGGCTCTTCTTATAAACAATACAGCCACAAATTATAAAGGATATTCTTTATTTGGTTACACCCGTTTCAATTTAATAAATGCATTCCTTTAATTTTTTAAGGACAAAACTATGTGAAATAGTCCCTACATTAGCTCTTGCCTACCTTTGCAACATTCCATGGTGCCAATGCAAAAGAAAGAAAAAAGTACCTTTACATAGGTACATACAGATTCATTCTCAGCTATTTCCAGTACCATAAAGCTAAGACAAACTTATGGGCATGCCAGCTATTTATTTTTTTGTAACTGTCAGTGGCACTGGCCATCCTCAAAATGGACATATACTACCAGCAAAAAACTTTTCTTCATATGCTTGCTCCAAATATACCTGATGTTGCTACTATGACTATGGTAGGTCATGACCATTACAAAAACAATTGGAGTATTCCCTTTAGATTTTTAGAATTTATAGATGAACAGGAAGAATAATATAATCAATTTTCTACATTACCATTCTTACACACGCATTGAATTAGGAAATGTAAATGTTTAGTGTTAAAAAGTTCCCTGATTTTGAACCAATTTATGTAGTCCAAATGGTTATACTTTTCATTGATAAATTAATTTATAATATTAGAAGCATAACAAAGCTATTGCATCTGAATCAGAATGGCTAAAACAGCTGACAGGCACTTACATAATTTCTTATCCACCAAGCAGATAATATAATTGCTTGAATTAGACCAAATGTCTTGATTTTATTAGGAATGTTTGCATATGTTCTTTTGGCTTCTTCCTTCTGAATACAAATAAATGTACCTTTTATTGCTAGTTAAATAATGAATTTGTGTAAAAAGAGACCTGTCCCCCAAAATGTTCTCTCTGTGCAAAAATGCATGGTTGCAAAATTAGTCTTCTTGGGCTCTGGTGGTTTTTTTAAAGTTTTGTATTTTCAGAGACTTCCCATACAATTCTAGGAAAAATACTAAAAACACAGTTTGGATTTTCTTGCTACAAAGCACTGATTTCTGAAGCAGGATTCATTATGATTTTCAGGCACAAATCTGCTTATAGTGCAATCTAATAACAGATAATATAAAAAAGACTTCTATTAATTGGGAATCTTCATCTCCCAGATTCATAACACAAGATTATGAAAAGCAATTGCCAATGGTCTGAATAATGCTCAGCAATTGACTAGCATCCAGGAAACCTATTTCAGAAGTTTCTTCTGAATATATTCCCAAAGATCAGTTAGATCCTGCACAATGATTCTCATGAAGGCAGAATATAATACAATACAGTACAACGCACTATGACACACCAAGCATAATCCTTGTCTAATATTGCAAAATGATGATGCGTAAGTGCCAAGAATCGATGCAAGACTGTCATCAACCACTTCAGAGAGTGCATCATGTTGGTTATCTTGAGGACTGCTTGAGAAATAACATCCCTTAAAGCTATCTCACTATTAATGTCTATTTCCATCAGGACTAGCAACCATGTCTCTTTCACCTCAGACATCTAAATTTAGCCGTGTGTTTTCAGTTACAGATCCTAATATAATCCCTTAGGAACTTTTGCAATGACTGCTATGCAGTTCTCATTGTCAAGTCCATCAACGTGTTTATACATACTTGCCGTTGTTACCTTCTAGATCCTTCAAGTTATCTTCTTGTACTTGCATATGAATGCATTTGTCTTGCCAAGACTAACTTCAAAGGATTCTATGAACACCAGAGAACCAAGATCTGCCTTTTTGTAACTGAGGTGTTTTTCCCTTGTATCTTGAGATGAGGGGGAAACAGTACCACAACTAATACTTTCTTGTTTGATATCTTGTTCAGCTGATATCAAATTACTTTGTCTGCAATCAGTAGAAGATTCTGCCAAGATGGATCTCTCAGTCCGAGAGCAATGGGCAGTATAATTGGAAATACATTTATAAAGTTCTTGATTAAGTAACAGTACAACAGTTCCTCCAAAACAAAGCACCCTGAAAAACAATAGAGAGTAGTTAACTAATATATTCTTGCTTGGTTTAACATTTATTATTTTATAAGAAACTTCCAGAGTATCTAGTAAGTAGTTCACAATCTCTCTACTTTTATCTTTACCTTTCTATATGGTAAGATACAACAAGAGAAAGCATCTCAATGAACATCTTGGTAAATTGATTTTAATATTGGGCATCATACAAATTCCAGTTTTTTTCCATATATGTCAGTATTTCATTATACTTAATTGCTATATCCATTATTATCCAGCTGAAATAAATGACAATGAGTAAGGTCTTGACTGCCAACTGCAACCCAATACAAGAACCCAAAACAAAAATTTTTGATGGATCTGGGATATTTACATTAGAGATAGTCTTTGCTTACTAACCACATATTCAATAACTGAGGTTACCCATGATGCTAAAAAAAATAACTTTACGGCCAATTTACAACCATTTACAACATGCTCAGCATCCCTCAATATTGTGATTGCTATTAGTCAGTACACATCATCCTGTGCCTAACCTATTTTCTTCCCCCTTTCAAAGTAGAGATTGGAGAGGAAGAGATTGCAAGAGAGTAAGCTGTTTGCTCCTCTACACATCGAAAGTAATCTGACTGCATTGATAGTCCAGGTCTGGGAGTTGCAGGCACAGTATGCAGAGAGTTTACAGTACTCGTTCCTCCTTTCCAATCTCTCTGTTCTGTGGAGGAGGGGAAGAATTTCTGTAAGTAACCTCTCTTTTGCCTGACCGTTTGCCTCTGCCCCTTGCAGAGCAGAGATTAGAGAAGAGATTTCAAGGAAGTACTGTAAGCTTTACAGTAAGAATGAGGAAGAGCTATATATCTGGAAGCTGTTCTAAACATAACATAATAACATAACATAAACAGAACTTTGACTGTAGTCTTCAGTTCCCTGAGTATAGGACATTGTTCTAAACATAAGCTATTCTTAGAACAGTGTCCTATACTCAGGGAACTCAAGGCTACAGTCAAAGTTCCTGGGGAAAGTAACAAACCTATTTTAAAAACACCCCCCCCCCCCCAATCTGAATCAAAATAACTTTGTCAGGAACATTTCCTTTACTCTACTATAAATTTCTCAGTATGTACCCTATGACTTCTCATTCACTGCCAGCATCAGCAGAGTCCTGTATATTATTTCACCAGACCCTGCCCTTCTGAGCTTGTTAGTAATTACAAGCATCATATTTTTTTCATCCTATTTGAAACTATTATTTATGATAGATCCTTGGTAGTCTCTGAACTTGGTTGTTTTCTTGCAGATGTTTAACTATAATGAAACAAATTAGGTAATATCACCAGTGCTCCGATCACTGATTAGGAATTAGTGAAACATCTGTAAATAAACCAACCAAACTCAGAGAGCACCAAGGACTCCTCATTTGATTCTGAGCTACAAATATTTTCCCTTATCAGTATTATTACTTATATTAGAAGATAGGTAATTACCGTCAAGTAACATCTGTTTCTATCTAGTTATGATGTGTATTTGACTACATATCATATACTAAATCTCATTCTAATATTAATTATTGAATTCCAGATAATTTGACTCTACATGGGGCTCCCCTTGAAGAGCACTCGGAGGCTCCAACTGGTCCAGAATGCGGCCGCGCGGGTGGTTATGAGCGCAACTCGTTGCGCCCACGTGATGCCCCTCCTGCGTGAGCTGCACTGGCTCCCAGTGGTCTTCCGGGTGCGATTCAAGATGCTGGTCACCACCTTTAAAGCGCTCCATGGCATAGGACCCGGGTACCTTCGAGACTGACTTCTGCCACCAATAGCCTTCCACTGGCCAGTTTGCTCCCACAGAGAGGGCCTCCTCAGGGTGCCATCGGCCAAGTTATGCCGGCTGGCAACACCCAGGGAGAGGGCCTTCTCTGTGGGTGCCCCACCCCTGTGGAATGAACTGCCCCTGGAAATACGTAAGATCTCCGACCTCCGGGTATTTCGTTGCGCACTCAAGACCCTGTTGTTCCACCAGGCCGAGCTATCAACATAACAATTTTAAATTGGGTTTTAAAATTCTGGGGTTTTAAAATTCAGCCGAATTTATTTAATAATTTTAAACTATTTTAACTGATGTTGTTTTGTGTTTTTAATAGGCCGTACACCGCCCTGAGTCCTTCGGGAGAAGGGCAGTATAGAAATAAAATAATAATAATAATAATAATAATAATAATAATAATAATAATAATAATAATAATAATTGACTCATATACCTTTCAAGTTCTTGAAAAACTCTCGGAAGAAACTTCATGTCTTCTGTTATTTTGAACTTTTTTCCAAATGGAATGTCTGTCAAAATGACATCAATGCTTTCTGACAGAAAAGGTAATCCTGAAGAGATAAAGTACACTTAAAAGATCTTGAATTAAGACAGCATTATAACTTAACAGATCCCTTTGGAATGTTTAATTGTTATTCTGTTCTGCATTCCGAAGGAACTAAAAAAATCAAATCTATTTGGGCTTCTATTATTCTAGAACTCCCATTTATACATGGGGCAGAGACAGTGTCCTATATGGGACTCAATTTTTGCCAATTCCTCCTTGCATTGAGTTTCATAGGGTCCCCCAAATTTCTACAGGGCTACAGAGGGAATCAACAAACATAGTATTTCTTCATTTTGCTGCTGAAAGTATCACATAGGCAGAACAATCAGCATTGTTAAAAATTTCCCAGAACAGAATAACAGGAAACATTTCTGGAATCAAACTCTCTTCTTTTCAAATTAACATCTTCACAATTAGCATTAATAGCTGCTAGGCAAAATGGAGACAGACAACAATTCGTATTTGTTTTCAATTCAATTCAACAATTCAATTGCCATGAATTTGGGCAACACCTCACTTCCCATATACTGTATACTATTCCATTACTGTCCCTAGTCAAAGAGCTGTTAACATAAAAAACTTGCTTATCAAAGGCAAATATAGGATGTGTTCATATCTTGATCACCATTTGTATATCATAACTCTCTTTAATTATCTGAAGAAACACCAGTATCAATTTCCAACTTTAATTCCAAGACACATATATTAAATCAAGTGCACAGAACAATTCTGGGAAAAAGAGAGTTTGTTACTTACATTCTAGTTCTATGAAGACTTTTGCAAGCCAGTAAAAATAAAGCAATACATTTATCAAATTTTATACATTGTATATTTTTTATGTAATTTACACAAGGTACTCTTGTTAATATTTACCTGTCACAGAAGATTTAAATAGTTCAATTTTATCTATCAGGCTTGCATCTCTAATATTTGAGTAGGCTCCTTGTAACTGTGAATCACTTATATCTGATCCAAAATAATACACATTCTGTAGAGGAAACAAACAATTACATTAAGAACAAATTTTACACATTATTAATTTTATTTACATTCATAAAATACAATGTTTCCTTAAAGGCACTGACAGGCAGGAAATCTAAGCTGGAAAAGACCCAGGAATTTAGTATCTCTGCCTAATATTTCTTCTAGCCATGAAAGCTATATTTCTTGCTTTCTCATGGGCATTTAAAATATATTTCACTCAAACCAAAGGCTAAAAAATGTATATAAACCTTGCTGATGTGCCAGTACGCTGTCAGCTGTCCCAGAAACAAGCTTTGTATTGTTTCTGACCAAATAAAATAGAGACTTCTTCCCAAGCAGCTGCTTTTTGCATCTTTGGAGAAAGGAACCCAAGGAGATTTTCACAGCAAAATAACACAAATCTCCAAAGAAATAGAATCTGATCACACAGGCTGCATGAAATAAAAGCTTTTAACTTTTGTTTGCTTTTCATAGCATCAGTGAAACCAGAGATAAGGAGGACCATAAATTGGAAAGGGTCAGTCATTAATTCATTGTGTTTCTGCCGAAAGATCTCAAAAACTGAGAAAATGATTTATCTGGCTCAAAATGATTATATACTGATAAAAAAAGGACACAGATTATGTTATACTTAAGAAAATAATGTTAAGTCAGTTATCCATCCATGTTTATCTGTAAATAATAATACAAACATAAAAGGGAACTGAAATATAAAATATTTTAATTATTTTGGAAGAAAAGCTGATTCTTTTTTGTCTGTTATTTCCAGTAAGCAATTTTTATAGCCTACATGCAGAAGTCTGTTAATTTATGACTGTAATCTTTAGATGTTATTTCAGCCTGTTTTAACTTGTAATACACTTGTTTTTGAACAATAACAACAACCACCAGAACAAGTCTCTGACTCAAAAAATAAAGATGTGTCTATGTTCTCAGGAGATGCAAGTTCAAATGAAGTTTGAAACCCTTACTTCAAAAATTCTAAATTTGTCTACTGGTAACTGGTAAGCTAATAATTAAGCTAACCTAGAAGTTTTTTAGGAAATTTATGAACAAACAGCAATAGTTGATAAAATACTTGTTTTCTTATAACATAGTTACAGTAGTTATACAAATACTAACTACTGAATGAATGTTAAGCTAAATCCCACAAAATTTCTAAGAACCATTTAGGAGATTGATTTTAATTGTGAGGACCCTAGGACTTGCAATGCAATGTAATAAAAAAGGTATTTCTTAAAAGAAGAGAACTTACAGGCCATTCCGTTGCAGCTTCCAGAAGTATTGTACCTAGACCACACATAGGATCCAATACAAATGCTCCAGCCTGAAAAGAGAGGAAAAAACCAATTTAATATAATCTGTAAATTATAGGTACTTTAACTGCTTCTTGCTTTGAAAAAATATACAGTATATACTATAAATAAAGCAAGCAAAAGTTAGATTTGATAGTTAATACTTTTCTACATCTTCACAGCACATTTGAATATTTATCTTCCTTTTCATACATCTCAATAATCCTGAAAGCAATTTTATAGTAATTATCCCTGTGTACACCATGGAGATTAAAACCAAGAGACAATAGACAACTTAATTTGATTTGAACTGCTCACACATTTTTGCATATTTATTGAGAAATTAAGCCCCAATGAATTTAAGGAAATTGCAAACTATGCAGCTTTCACGTACTTTAAATGCTTCAAATGCTGCTATAAAATTCCCATAATAGTTGCTTAGTAATTTTGTTCATTACCTTGATTTCAGCAAGCGATGTCATAGCCCAAGCAATGGTAGATCGCAATCCAGCAGTTTTAATATATGCTCGACTTGCCAAGGGAAGTCTGCAAATAATAGACATACTTAGTTAAATAAAAATAAGAACATTCAATGCATATCTAGTATTCTAACATAATGTGCCAATAATGACATGCTTCTCTTCAGGATTGTTTCCTTTCATTCATATCATTTTCCCAATATACCATGTTCTATATCTCAAATTTCCAACACAGTCACTTACAATTATATGAAAACTGAGCACATACAATCTATATTTGCAGTGTTTTGAACACTTATTTGCGGGGGCGGGGCTTCACCTTTTAAAAAATTTATTTCTGCAAATTTTGATATTCTACTAAGCCTGTTTTTACTTCTATTTTAGCTCCACAAGTACTTTTTGTCATAGTGTGAACTCTGGAAATATGTAGGAATTGTTTCACTGTCCAAATAGTTAGAATTTGATTGACCAAAAAAGATAACAGTGCATACACATTGGGGAAAAAACCTTATAAACAAATGGATAAAAAAGGCAGGTAAAGTAACCACATATAAGCCAGCAGGCCTCATAATTTGTGTGAAATCGTTAAACTACAATTAATTAGTAAATGGAATTATATTCAATTTCATCTTAAAATGAATTTTGCCATAATTTTTTCATTAAAAACCACCAGACTCTCATTTTGATATGCTAAAAATTAAGATAATAATAATACATACATAGATAGATACATACATACATGCAAAAAATTAAGCATATATATATTTTCTGAAATTTTCGCGGGTGTTTGTATGTAGGTCTTTGGTTATTCGGGTTTTCTCCCGCGTAAAATTGGAGGTTTCTTGGCAACGTTTCGACGAAGTCTCATTCGTCATCTTCAGGCTGGTGTTCTCGGCTTCGTGCTTCTAGAAGCAATGTGTGTGATGGAACACTTTGAAACCCAAGCTCTAGAAAAATCTGATCACAAACCCAAACTCTGGCTCAGATACGTAGATGACACCTTCATAATCTGGCCACATGGGAAAGAAAAACTGGACAACTTCCTCACACACCTCAACAGCCTAAACCCCAAAATACAGTTTACCATGGAAACAGAAGTGAACAACCAACTTCCCTTCCTAGATGTCTTAGTCTACAAAAAATCCAATGGCTCCCTAGGACACACCATCTACCAGAAGAAAACACACACACACAAAAAGAGCCTTGATGGTACAGTGGTTTAATGCACCCTGTCATTAACACAGCTGCCTGCAATTTCTGCTGGTTCGAATCTCTCCAAGGCTCAAGGTTGACTCAGCCTTCCATCCTTTCTAAGGTAGGTGAAATGAGGACCCAGTTTGTGGGGGCAATAAGCTGACTTTGTATAAAATATACAAAAGAATGAAGGCTATTGTTTAACACATTGTAAGCCGCCCTGAGTCTCCGGAGAAGGGCGGCATATAAATCAAATTAAAAAAAAAAAACCGCTATCTGCACGCACTCTCACACCACCACCCAGCACAGATCAACTCTGTAGCCAAGACACTCATCTCCAGAACAAAACGCTTAGCTGACGAACAACACCTAAAAACCGAACTACACACTCTCACTAACGTACTAACATCCAATGGATTCCAAAGAAATAAGATTACCAACCTAATCCAAAAAGAAACCCCCACTAAAATCCAAGACAGAGAACAAGAAAACGGCAAAGCCCTCCTCCCATACATAAAAGGTACCACAGACAGAATCAGCAAGATCCTCCACAAACACAACATCAAGACAGCATTCTGCACAAACCAAAAAATATCCACCATCCTAAGAAACCCCAAAGACAAAATTGAGTTAGAAAATCAAGTAGTATATGAAATCCCATGCACCGTCTGCCCCACCACATACATCGGACAAACCAACAGAAGAATAAGTGCACACATTGAAGAACACAAGAACTCAGTCAGAAAAGAGGAACCAACTTCTTCCCTGGTCCAACACCTCAAAGCCACAGGACATGATATTGACTTTAAAAAGACCCGAACTATCACCAAAACTGAACACTTTAACAACAGAATAATCAGAGAAGCCATCGAGATAGAAAAATGTCCACAGCATGAATAAATGAGATGATACCTCCCGCCTACCAGCCATTTGGAAACCCGCCCTTATTGACAAACGAGTCCCTAACACAAAGAATGACACCAGACCCACACTCACGAGAGCCACACAGGATGTAACCACCACACATCCACGCAGAAAGCAGACTCAAACCCACACTGATGATGAGGCACGACCAGAAGCCAGATCACAGCTGCATCATTAGCCCCTTTAAACCCCTCCAATCCATACATGAAGCAGACTGACACCACCATGAAGACGTAGCACGGCCACGAACACGAAGCCAAACAACAGCAACACAGCTCACCAGCTCAAATTCCCCTGCTACTCAGACTAACCCGAGCACAACCAAGCCCCCACCTAAACAGAACACACACCCATCCAATCAGAGCACAGCCAACCCCCCATTCAATCAGAGCACAGCCAAACCCCCACCCAATCAGAACACACCTCCACCCAATCAGAACACAGCCAAGCTCCCACCCAATCAGTTCACACCCCCACTGGCAGTTAAAAGGAAGAAACAGCTGCGATCACACACATTGCTCCTAGAAGCACGAAGCCGAGAACACCAGCCTGAAGATGACGAATGAGATTTCATTAAAACGTTGCCAAGAAACCTCCAATTTTACGCGGGAGAAAACCCGAATAACCAAAGGCTATATATATATATATATATATATATATATATATATGTATATGTATGTATATATATATATAAATGTAAGTAGTAAGCATTCACAACTATTATATTACTATGCTATTGTATATATATCACTGCTTTTTTCACATGTTGACAACTGTCCTCACCTCTACCAATCTATATGTTTATATGTCATGTACCCTAGGAAAATATAAATGTACAAATGTTTCTAGTACCATGTTTCAAGTTATTTGTCCTTTTATATGACACAGAATGCTAGTTTTACTATTCTAAACATTTAATTATTGCAATAAAATATCTCTCATCAATTTATTACAAGGTCAACAATACAAGAACAAAAACCATTCCAATCCATTTTTTTGGAGGAGCATGTTTTCTATTAGAAAAGTCAGTATTTATAGAGAAATGAGGAATAATAATTTATAATGTCATCTACCTGAAAAGAGGGATACCAATCACAGAATAAATATCATTTAGATGCACAAAGATCTGTAAATGAATGAAAATTTACAATAATTACTTGCAAATAAATAGATAAAGTAACCTTTTCAAGGATGTTTTAATTATTCTAAAAAGCAATCTCATCCTTAAATGCATGCAAGTATTACACCTATATGAAATATAATATAGGAATATTGTGTAAGACATAGTACAAAACTGAGATCACTAATTTTACTTTTCCATCAGTGCAAACACAAGTGATAGAGATATCCAAGAAGAAGAGAAAAATCTACAAAACCCCAACTAAATACTGGCTAAATATTTTCATCTAAAGAATGGTAAGTGGCAGAAATGTTCTACTAGTGATAGCTACAAACCATTTGCAAGTTTTGCTGCCCATGTAGCAGAATTCAGGAGAGTGAAAGTAAATTCAATGAATTAAATGATAGATCCTACAGGAAATGTGGAAGCATTGCCTAGATTTTTAAGGTTTGCCACTTTTCAAATTCTATCTATATCTCTTATTTTTAGAACACTGTTTACTTTGTATCTTTTATCTGTTTTTAGATTTCTGTAATTTTTTCAGATTTCAGTCATTATTAGATTCAAAGATTTTGGCAGGCAACTTGTTCCACTATGACTGTTGTCTTTTAATAAGTTCACAATGAAACAAGACAACAATACCTCAGTCTCTTAAGAACAGTTGGGACTCATCCCCACTATAGATAGGTTATTGACTGTTTTCACAGGAACTTATAGATATCAAAATATAAGGAAGCTAAATTCTACAAGTGTAACGTAAGATTTTTATTAACAAAAATACACATGAAAAATAACTTCCAGTCATATTTCAGAGACCATTTGATATCTGAAGAAGGCAAAGCCCAAAACTTTCAACAATTCAATTTAAGTCGGATTATTACCTCTAAATCAGGATTTCTAAGATCTGCTTTCCATCCAAAATTTTTCATAAGAGTTATTCCTATAATTTTCCCCAGTTCCTGAAAAAGCAATCACAAATCAAACATGAGAATTATTTGGGTAGGTGGCATATTATGTAGATTTTTAGAATAGAAAACAGCAAACAAAATGGGCTGAATATTATAGAAGAAATAAAACATATTTTACACCCCTACCTTATGCATGTTTACTGAAATCAAGCCATCCAAGTTCAATTATGTTTATTTCAGTCTGTCTTATTATGAAATGGCTTTTAAAAAAACTCTAAGAACGTCTAGCAAGTTATTTTTATATTTTATGTATGTGTATGCGCACGCGCGCACACACACACACACACACACAGGGTAAGGAAATGACAGTACTGAAATTTAATTTGTCCTCCATCTCCTTTTGACAATTAAGAGGAAGGGTAGTTACAACTACTTAGCTTGAACAAAATGTCCATGTTCGTTTCCATCTTCAAGCAGTGCTATTTTTTCTATGTTGATGTCATTCACTAAATATAATTATGGAATCATGCATAAAGAGTAAATTAAATATCCTTTCTGAGAGTTCCAGAATAATCGGGACAGACAGTACAATTATTAAGAAAATTTACTCTTTTGCTAGCCATTTTCAAATGGATGTACAAGTAGTCCTCGTTTACTGGCCTCTTGTTCAGCTACTTTTGAAGTTACCACAGCACTAAAAAGAGAGCTTTAAAACTGGTCCTCAAAATTGTGGCCTTTGCAGCATCCTCATGGTCATATGATCCTGATTTGGGTGCTTGACAACCATCATAGTTTTACAACTGTTGCAGCATTCCATGATAATGATTATCATTTGCATGTTTCACAGTTGGCTTCAAGACAAGTAGTCAATGGGAAAGTCAGCAAGAAGTTACAAGTTACAAGTGACAGTCATGTTTCACTATATGACTGCATCACTTGGTGACAGAGTTGCTGGTCCTAATTGTGGTCGGTAAGATGGGGTTTTTTAATGTTATTTTGAATGTAATAATGTATTTTTCCATGCAATAGAATATGAAGAAAAATCGCTGTAAACTGTATGTACTTTGAATTGGCAGCCATTTCCAGTTGTGCAGTTGAATGTTCTCCTAAACAGAACAGTAGCTGAAAGATTCGCCACAGATATAATTGCAGAGAGGAAATTAACATTGTGAATTAGTATGTTTAAAAAGAATAAAATCTGGAAAATACAGCATATCATGGATATGTTTTAGCCTATAGACCTGTAAGAGATTTATTTAGATTCTTAATATATCAATTTGTTCCCTGCATATTATCCTTCAATTTTCATGAAGCTTAGTAGCTCCTGAGCTTTCAAATGAATATTTTACATACCTGTGCGGTAAATAATTTTGCAAGTATTCCACTACAGCGACATGATACTCTGAAACTAAAATAACTATTGCAAACAATAGTTTTGTCTTGAATAAGTTCAGGAGTGTTTTCTAGAAAAAGTCTGCCCTGAGGCAATAAAATGTTTTTACAAACATTCTGTGTATCACATTTTTGCTGATCTTCAATTGGATTTTTAATAGTATCTGTCTCTAATATTATTTGCATTTTTTGCTTTTCATTTTCAATATGGTTTTCTTCTTCCAATTTCTGTTTTTTGGAATCTGGGTATTCTTGGCACAAGTTTTGTTGCTTTGCTGACTGATCATAAAGACTTCTCCAGATCGCAGTTGTATGCAGCCAACATCTGGGATTCTCATTTACAAGTTTTTGAACATCCTGGATTATTCTTCCTGAAATAATAGTGAATTATTAGTCCATACATTTTATCATATCATTTAACATCTAAAAACAAAAGCCAAGATTTCCTATTAGATTCCATACTTTTAATGCTCCAGTTATGTAACAAGCCAACTTCTTCCTTTGTAGATTTAGTAAATTCACCAGCATGCCTGTATGCTTCCTAATTAAAATAACAACAACAAAAAACTTTTTGGAGCAAAAGTTTTCAAGCCAGTTTAAACTATAATCCAGAGCAAACTGAATGAGAATAAGTCTCCCATGAATTAGAATGATCACGTAATTCTAAAATGCTAGTGGATGCTAAAGTTGAAAGAAATTGGTATTAATCTGTTCAGAATAGAATGCCTTCATTCTGTTCTTCCAAAACTTCAGATAACTGCTTTTCAAAATCCTCAGAAAGCAACTAGTTTCTCAAGATGTGGATTTTGTACTGGAGCTCACAAATCCAAAAGAGTACTATGTTTTTCTTCCAAGGAATCCCAAGACACGTTTTAATTTCATAACTATCTACTTAGTAAATGAAGCCTAGATATTATTATTTTGCCTGCAAAGCACTGAACAAGCATCATATCTGAGAAGTAGTTGGGAATGAAGCACCTAATAGAAAATTAATGCATTCTTTTAACAAAGAAAGGAACAGAAGAACATAGAAGACGGGTTACCTTTATTCCCATGGAAGGAAAGTGGAGGACATTTCTTTAGCAGCAAAAATAATCTTTCAGCTGACTTTAGTTTCTTCAACATACTTAGCTCAAGATTGGTATTGAAGAAAACTTTTCCGGATACATATTCTACCTTGAAAGAGAATGCATGCCAAGAATAAATAAAATTGGATATATATTTGAGATTTTTTAAAAAATAGTATCATCTTTATTAATGGATTAATTCAAGTAACTGACCTTGTTTATAAAATGTACTGGGTACTATGAAAAAAGGCAAAGAGGGATGCTTTCTGTTTGCCTGATTCCATTTATCCTTTGAGAGGGATCTTAGAGTCCTAGTGGACAATCACTTAAATATGAGCCAGCAGTGTGCTGCACCTGCCAAAAAAGCCAATACAGATCTATGTTGCATTAACAGAGGACTAGAATCAAGATCACATGAAGTGTCAATACCACTTTATAATGCCTTGGTAAGATCACACTTAGAATATTGCATCCAGTTTTGGTCCCCACAATGTAAAAAAGACGTTGAGACTCTAGAAAGAGTGCAGAGAAGAGCAACAAAAATGATTAGGGGAGCTGGAGGCTAAAACATATAAAGAACAGTTGCAGGAATTGGGTTTGTCTAGTCTAGTGAAAAGAAGGACTAGGGGTGACATGAAAGCAGTGTTCCAATATGTCTATAGAGATTCTCAGTCATCCAGGTCATGATTGTCCCAAAGGTGCTTTTTCAAGAGGCAACTGGACTTTCTGATTTTTTTGGAAAACATTTTGCTTCTCATCCAAGAAGCTTCTTCAGCTCTGTTGAATTATCTGACATTGAGTGCTGGCACAATGCAAAGCAACAGCCTTGCTGTGAGATTAGGGCTCACGTTATGGAATGTTCTGAATGAAGAAATCCCTACAGTTTTTGAAATTCTGTATAATATTCCCTATGCAGTAAAACTGTTGTTACACAGCAGAACTTAGTTCTGAACTTACATGCACAGCAGAACTGAACATTCACAAAGCTCTAAGTCATGCCCTCAGCAAATCACTGAATTTAATAAAAACATTTTATGATCAATCATAAAATTGGCTTATTTTTCAAGCTTTCTATGATAAATCCCATAATATGGGAAATTAAAAGGTAGATAGTTTTTCCTACTGACAATTATTCTAAAGTCAATGTAAGACTTAGACAACAAACCAAGGAATGCTGATCACTAATGTAGATTTTACACTACAAAGATGAAATCGTTTTTTGAGTCCAGGCAAAAAACACCCAGCATTTATAATTATCATATATATGCACACTGTTACACAGACAAGAGAAAAATCTTCATCCCTGAAAGCAACAATACTTCTCACTGAACTAATCAAAAACTTGCAGTTTACCCACACAAACACCACAGACCACTTTGTTTTATTGTCATTTATTCCAGCAAAATCTCTTGCCCTTTAATAACTGCAATACATCCAGGTATTCCAGGTTGCCTACTATAAAGGAATATCTATGTTCCTTTCCCTGACACCTGCCATTTAATTATTAAAAGCTCAAGAACTCATGATTTTAGAATCTAGATTTTGCACATGTGGACTGGTAATGCAAATGATTATAAACACAGCCTAAATGTCACAAGCCGTTAAAAATGGGATTTCTAGCACCAGACTGAAGTGAGCTGTGGTAAGATGTGACACAAGGTATGGGAGGTGCATACGAGTTCAAACATACATACAGGTAGTCCTCGACTTACAACAGTCCATTTAGTGACAGAAGATACAATAGCACTGAAAAAAGTGACTTGGGACCATTTTTCAGAGTTATGACCATTGCAGCATCCCCATGGTCACGTGATTTACATTCGGATACTTCCCCCCCCTATTTTTTTGCCATTAGGTTTAAGTTAAAGTTTATTTATTTGTCAAGCATATTTAAGATAACAGGTAAAATTTGAATACATGAAAGGAGTAAGTAAAAAGGAATATTAGGACAGGGATGGTAGGCACGCTGGTGCACTTATGCACGCTCCTTATAGACCTCTTAGGAATGGGGTGAGGTCAACAGTAGACAGTTTAAGGTTAAAGTTTTGGGGGTTTGGGGAAGAAACTACAGAGTCAGGTAGTTCTTGACAACTGACTCACGTTTATGACGGTTGCAGTGTCCCGGGGATGACATGATCCCCTTTTGCGACTTTCTGACAAGCAAAGTAGCGGGGAAGCCAGATTCACTGAACCCTGTTACCAATTTAACCACCGCAGTGATACACTTAACAAATGTGGCAACAAAAATCGTAAAATGGGGCAAAACTCACCTTCTTTAACAGTATAACGAAATTTTCATTTAGCAACAGAAATGTTGGGCTCAATTGTGGTCGTAAGTTGAGGACTACCTGTAGTCGTTCAAACGTCGTCGCAGCAGGAGAAACGTATACAGAATCACATGGGGGAGGCCAAAACCGCGCGGTGGGACTTTTGAATAAACATGGCTAACTGCAGGAACTGGTTTTCCGAAGCAGCGAGCGTACAAACGAGCAATTGGCCCAGTCTTTACCTCAACCCAAGACCGCTATGGCCGCCTCTCTCCCCGTAAAGATTTTGCGGCGAGCAAAACGAGCTTCTAAGCCGTTATTTTATCGAACCGAGCCCGGCGCGGCCTAAGGAGACAGGAGCCGCTCACCTGAGTGGCGCCCAAACGAGCCTGCACTTCTTCGATGAGGAAGGGCTCCATCCCGCGTCCCGCCGTGCAAAAATAGCGACTGCAGCAGCGAGCCTCGTTCGGCCTCTCCCGTTTTCCTCCGTCAGCCATTACGACCTTGTCGCGGGAAACAGCCGGTGTCGAGTCCCCCCCGGACGTCGACGCTGCCTCCGCTTTCCTCTCTGGTCGCGGAGGGGAGGCCGCTGAGAAGTTTGCCTCCTGCAGGCAAGGGCGCTGCTTCCCGAGTCGCCTTGTGGTTTTGGCGCCGGCCCATCCTCCTTTTCCAATGGAGGGCGGCAAACTGCATTTGGGGATCCTGTTCTGCCTCTCCGCTTTCGCCGTGCGAAACCTAATTCCTTTTTCAAAAACAAAAAATAAGTCCTCCTCGCTCCAATGGCTTGGCAGCCCCACTTAAAGACGAACTGCGACCTTTTCCGTCAGAAAAAAATCAGGTGCAGGCTGGTGAAGTAGTATAGAACAGAATAACAGAGTTGGAAGGGACCTTGGAGGTCTTCTAGTCCAACCCCCTGCTTAGGCAGGAAACCCTATCCAATCTCTTCTTAAAAACTTCCAGTGTTAGAGCATTTACAATTTCTGCAGGCAAGTTGTTCCACTGATTAATTGTTCTAACTGTCAGGAAATTTCTCCTTAGTTCTAGGTTGCTTTTCTCCTTCATTAGTTTCCGTCCATTGTTTCTTGTCCTTCCCTCAGATGCTTTGGAGAATAGATTGACTCCCTTTTCTTTGTGGCAGCCCCTGAGATATTGGAAGACTGCTATCATGTCACCCTAGTCCTTCTTTTCATCAGACGGGACATACCCAATTCCAGCAACCATTCTTTATATGTTTTAGCCTCCAGGTCTGTAATAATCTTTGTTGCTCTTCCCTGCACTCTTTCTAGCATCTCAACATCTTTTTTACATCGTGAGGACCAAAACTGGATGCAGTATTCCAAGTGTGGCCTTACCAAGTGTGAATTTTAGACTGTATTTTTTTTAGCACTATGGAGAACATTTTTGGAAAAAATCAGAACATTTTGGAAAAATCATTCCACCTCTTATTCAGATCTGGTGAGAAGTATTTTGCAACCCATATTGTGTCAAATACGTCCCAAGGAAATAAAAATGCAAGCCCATCATGTAGAGCAATGTTTCTCAACCTTGGTAGCTTGAAGTCCACCCATCTTCAAGCTACCAAGGTTGAGAAACACTGATGTAGAGGTACCTCAAAGTTCTGTCTTGGGCCCAGTGCTTTTCAATATCTTCAAAAATGATTTAGATGAGGGGATAGAAGGAGAATCCATTGAAGTTGCTGATGACACTTAGCTGGGGGGAATTGTGAACGCTTTGGAACATAGAGTCAAGATTCAGAAGGTTCTTGATAGACTTGAACATTGGACCCTATCCAACAAGATGCAGTTCAGTAGTGAAAAAAATAAGATCGTGCAAATGTATAGGTACAGGATAGATGGTACCTGGCCCAACAATAGTATGTGAGAAGGATCTAGGAGTCTTAGTGGACCGCTACTTAAATATTAGCCAGGAGTATGCTGAGCTGCCAAATATCCAATGTCTTATATAGCATCAAGATCTTACCTAAGAAATGATAGAGTAAAGAATGAATGGAGGTTGAGTGAATATGGGTTGAATATAAAACTGAATTGTCAGTTTGAAAGAAATATTTTGAAATGGTTTGGTCATATGGACAGACTGACTGCAGATTGTATTCTAACAGAGAAAGGGGAAGACTAAAAAAATTGTGGTTAGATTGTTCTCCCTGTTAGGAAATGTCTTTAACAGAAATTTCCTAATAGATGGAGTTGAGAACCTCAAAAAGAAATTTAAGGAACAAAAAACTTTGAATCTTTGGAGGTGGTAGAAGCAAACATGGTTTGCAAGTATAAAAAGACTTAGAAGGATACAGTGAAAAACTTGGTATAAATTACACTTAGAAGGATTTTTTTTCTCTTCTTGCTTTATGAAGTAATTCCTTTCAATTCCTGTTTCATACTTTTATGTACTTTGCACAAAAGTTGCTTACTTCAAAATGGAATAGTAACATTATATATTGTATGTATGTAGTTTCCAGGTTATTGGCCTTCTTAGTAGAGCATCTCTCTGCCCCAGCTTGTGATACATATTTTTGCAAACATTTCCTGAGTTCCCTATTAAAGTCCTGCAGGCAGCAAGTTTTTATTTACATTGCATTATATCTTAATCAGTCTTGTACTAGATGTTTCTGTGAATATTGATTATTATGATTTTACTTCCTTGGCACACTGATTTATTTGTTTCTAAAAAAGAATTAGTAATCTTCTAAATAAAATAAATAAGAAAACGCTATAGGTAGTCCTCGACTTACGACCACAATTGAGCCCAATATTTCTGTTGCTAAGTGAAAAATTTGTTAGGTGAGTTTTGCCCTATTTTATGACTTTTCTGGCCACATTTGTTAAGTGAATCACTGCAGTGATTAAATTGGTAACATGGTTGTTCAGTGAATCTGGCTTCCCTACTGACTTTGCTTGTCAGAAGGTTCCAAAAGATGATCACATGATCCCAGGACACTGCAACTGTCATAAATATGAACCAGTTGTCAAGCATTTGAATGTAAATTACGTGACCATGGGGATGCTGCAACTGTCATAAGTGTGAAAAATGGTCATAAGTTACTTTTTTCAGTGCTGTTGTAACTTTGAACGGTCACTAAATGAAGTTGTTGTATGTCCAAGAACTACCTGTACTTGCTTTGTATTGATGCATGGATTTGAGTCTGTATACACTCATCATCATGTATTTATTTATGTCCTATTTTACATGGACCTATTCATACAAGCCAAGGAATGAAGGCAACTATTGGCTATCCTTTTCAAATGAATGAGGAAGCCTTTCCAAGATGGGACACTATGCAGTTATGTAGACATACAACTAGCAGACTAAGAATTGAGATTTGAAAATGAAAAACTAGCATATGCTGTATGTTATAGTTGTATAACCACTAGAGGGTACTATTGCCATTTGATTTTTATGTTCACTGCTGCTGATAATGAGCAAATATGCTCAATAACTCTTTATCGGAATCTTGGCTTCTGTTTAGAATAATCTCACATCATTGGCTAAAAGAATTCGTTTGCAACTAATCTACAAAAATTACCAGATGGAATGAAATTTGTAAAAAAAAGTAAGACTTCATATCCAGACTGAATTACATAGACTGACTGGATTTTCTTGCCTTTTTTGAATTTACTTCCTGATTAATTATAAAAGTGGAAAGGTAAAATTTGAATCTGGCCTCTCTGCCTGGTACTTATGGATCAGAGTAAACTATTTAATAAGCATGACTATATATCAAAAAATCTAGTAGGTGATTGTTCTGATACAACTGACAAATATGAAAAAAAAATTGGGTAGTACTAAGGGGGAAAAACGTTGAAATTAAGATTTTTTCACTTCAATGATCTTTTCTTTCATTTTTTCAATTTGAAAGATTGGGATAGTACATTAAGTTGTCGAGTGGGAGTATGGGGTGTTTGATAGATTGGGATAGTACACTACTTGTCAAGTGGGGTGTATGGGGTGTTCAGGGAGGTGTAACACCTCTGATGGAGGGGCTAGCGACATACTTTACAGGACTATTGGTTCCCCTTTGGTCCCCACCTGGCACTCAGGTTTCACCTGTGACTCCAAGTAGGTGTAATATGTGCAGCGGCCACATCTAGGTAAACATCTCATCAACAGGCAAAATCAGGTGAGGTTCTTCAATTTTCTGTGAGATACTATATTTATCCATCCAATTGTGTGAATGCTGACCCTAGCAGATTGAGCAGCGAAGACTGATCAACCGTTGATCAAGCAGGCAGACCGAGAAGATGTTGTGGAGCACTAAGAGTCTAAAAAGATATTGACATCCTGGTCATCCACTGAAGCAGGAGAGATCTCCAGCCATAATGTTTCTCCAGGCCACTGGCTCAAGATCTCTTCTGCCAAGAGTGGGACTATCCTTATGCAACGGCTGTTCCCTTTAAAACTCCGTCATGCTCAGGTTTCTGTTGTGCAATTCATCTACAAGTCATCTGCAAATCCTATCAGTTCTAATTTAATTCCTTTGAGTCTTGCGGCTTGAGGAGTGGCAAAACAACAGGTGGAGATGGCCACTGGTAGTTATAATCACAAACCTGCACATGGATGATTCTCAGACCATTGGTTGTTTGTACCTGGGGCATCAGAGAGATTCAGCAGCATCCAGGGTAACTGGGCAAACCTGCTCTTGCATGAGGAAGGGGTTAGAAAAAAATTGCCTGCTCCACAACAACCAGCTAGTTAACCGCAACTAGCAGATCATCTCCCCCTAGTGGTTGAGAATTTGGAAGAAAAAGCATCAAAACTCATTTGAAAGCAGACAAAAGTTTAAAAATGTGCAGACTATGTGCACATGTGTATTTAAACTGAAAACCTGTGTGCATTAAGACTAGTTTGATGAAAACCACAATCCCATTTCAGCAGCCATTCAGGCAAAGAAAAAGGCCTATACAGAATGGCAGAATGATCTATCATTTGTCCCAAAAAAAGAAGTTTAAACATCTCAATTCAAAGTACAGCTGGAACTGTGAGAAATGCAGGATGAATGATGGCAAGAGAAGGCTCAGCAAGCGGATTGCTATGCAGACATGGATGCTACCAGACAGTTTTAAAGCACCATAAAGTTTATGGTCCTCCTAAATCAGGATGCTCCCCCTTGCTGTCATCTGATGGGGTGAGCCTAATCAAAGAACAGGAAAGACTGAAAAACTGCTGGGCTGAACACTTTTCCAACTTACTCAGTAGGCTGTCCACAGTTGATCATGATATCTTATAGCAGATTCTTCAGCTGCCAGCCTTGGATATCCTAAACCTGCCTCCCTCTAATGATGAGATAAAGCGATCTCGCAGATAAACTCAAATAAAGAAAAGGGCAGGATGGCATTCCTGCTGAGATCTAAAAGCACTAACATTTTTCAAGCAATCAAAGAGAACTTAGAAGACATTTGGTTCACAGAAGAGATGGCCGATGTCTTCCATGATGACTTCATTTTGGCTTTATTTAAAAATAAAGGAAGCAAATCCAATTGTAGAAACAACAAAGGTATCTCATTGCTGCCATTGCAGGCAAGAGGTTTGCCCATGTTCTCCTGAACAGACTGATCACTGTTTTGGAATGGAACCTCTCAGAGTGCAGTATGGCTTTTGGCCAGGACAGAGTACAACAGATGTACGGTAATATTTACTAGGCAAGTCCAGAAGTGCATCCAGCCAAAGGAGCCTTTTTTCTCTGTCTTAACAGTAACAGAGTAACAGAGTTGGAAGGGACCTTGGAGGTCATCTAGTCCAAC
Source organism: Arizona elegans (assembly GCA_022577455.1). NCBI lineage: Eukaryota > Metazoa > Chordata > Lepidosauria > Squamata > Colubridae > Arizona > Arizona elegans. The sequence continues at coordinate 298,780,307 of JAKOOJ010000001.1, read as the reverse complement.
CCCCTGCTCACACAGGAGACCTGTACTAGGAATTTGAACCGCCGAACTGTGGACCTTTCTTCATTGACCTGACAAAAGCATTTGACATTGCAAACAGGGAGACTCTCTGGATCATTAGAGTTAGGATGAGGGTGAGGAAATTTGTGAAGTTGATTCAACTATTCCATGGAATGACAGGACAGTTCTTTATAATGGTAATACATCAGCTGCATTTGCTACTTCCAATGGGGTAAAGCAGGTCTGTATGCTAGCTCTAATCTGTTCTTTGCTTGCATGTTATCACATGGTTTTCATCAAGCTGCTTATCACTGGTTTTCATTAAACTAGTCTTGATCTGAAGGAAGAAGGGTACTGATTGCACAGCCCTCTCTTTGATCTTTGCCGCTTAAATGCATGGACAAAGGGTCTCCATACAATCATTCAAGAACTCCCTTTTGCTGATGACGGTGTGCGCCACATAGTGATCTACAATTTATGCTGAACAAATTCTCAGAAACTGCTATGCTCATTGGCCTGATTATCAGTCTGAACAAAATTTCTTCTGTTACTATTTCGAAGATAGTGCATTAGAGCAATGTTTCTCAACTTCAGCAATGTTACTTCAACTTCCAGAATTTCCCAGCCAGTCTGGGAAAATTTCCAGAATTTCCAGAATTTCCCAGTCTGCACTTCTTTAGAGCATGTTGAAGAAAAGTTCTAAACCATTCCAGGCTGATAAGACTCCTGGATAGCTGCTTCCAAACTCCTTGCCTTCCTTACTTGCTCTTGACAGATTATTTTCCCTTAAGTGACTCTGCTTTCTGCAAGGTCAGTCTTCTGTGATTCTGTGAGATCTTTGACAATAGGTGTGACAATTTTATCTTTGTACTTTAGAACAGAAAGTGCAAGAAATTCAGTCCCGAGGAAGGACAAAAATATAAAGCAATTGCCTGAAAAATACTGAAACCTTTTAAAGCTTTGTCAGTCTCATTTTGTTTCTCTGTGCACATATCACAGAATAACAGAGGTGGAAGGGACCATGGAGGTCTTCTAGTCCAACCCCCTGCTCAAACAGGAAACCCTATAACATTTCAGATAAACGATTGTCCAATCTCTTCTTAAAACCTTTAAGTGATGGAGCACCCACAACAACATAAGTATACACACATATGTTATATAGTTCTCTTCCCACTCTGAATGAGAATCAACAAATATATCGGGCTATAAAATATACCTACAGCCAAGTAGACTTGGACACCAACCAAATATGGCTGTTGCTATTGCTTCCATGCACTTGTGCTTTGTTAGCCTTGTGCCTTGAATGTCGATTGCCTACATAGCTTACTCATGACTTCCCTTTTGTACTTAGTCTCTTCTATTTAACCTTTCCTAACTTCAGCCCCTGATATCTTGACTAGACTTGGATTACTTTAAATTACATTTCCTGTCCAGATTAGCTCTTCTGTATTTTTAGTCATGAGTAAATCTTTTTGGAATTAGACCTTTGACGGCATAACTATGCTTTTGCTAGTCCAAAGGAATTTTTAAAGGTAGTAGATACTGTTGGAGGATCAGCAGAGTTATCATTGCTTTTTATTTCCATGTATGTCCCCACTTTCAATAAATGCCAATATTTTGCTGTCAATTTTTGGCAATATTTTTTACAATGAGGCCTTCTAGAGCTAAAAAAGAAAGGATGGCGAGACTGCGTGCCTACTTATGGTTTAAAATATATTAGTTGATATATTTATTTCTATGCACATTTTAACCTAGATCTTGGTTAAAAGGTTTAAATGACTCAAATCTAAGCAGATTTTAATACAGCAGCAGGAGTCTGGAGGTTTCTGCAAACCTCATCCCATTTCTGCTGCAGAGTGAGAACATGAGGAAACACTATCTGCACAGAGGAAGGGCATGTAAGTCCACTAGTACAGAAGTCAAGTACTCCTAAGCAATTTCTCAGCACTGGGATATGCTCTGTGATTATTCTTTGGCCTTGCTCTGTTGCTGTCAGGACTCTGACAGTGAATTCTGTTTCCTTGTTTTTTTGAGGGTGGGGGTGGTAGTATTCTCCATCCTGAATTAGTTTTCTTGAAGGAGTTATTATTATCAGAATTGGTTCAGAAATGTTCCATTTTTGAGTGCGCAATGAAGTTTGTAAAAGACAGCTGATCAGGGGACAGTAGCAATTACAGGGCTGCTCCTGTCCACCACTGTGGATAGGGTTATTGTGTTACTGCACTATTGAATGGGGTTGTCATATTACACATGAGGGCTTACTTTAGCATTATATGCTATATAGCTGGTTACTCAATTAACTTATTTTTGATAATAAGCTAACCAAATGGGCCCAAACTCTTAAGACCAAAACATTGTCCCAGATTTGTTAAGCTTCACTTATGGCACACATGGCACACACTGTTAAGATTTTACTTGATTTGGTAAGCATGTTGGGAAAATACTGTAAATATGTAAGAGCAGTGTGTGTGTGTGTGTGTGTGTGTGTGTGTGTATGAGAGAGAGAGAGAGAGAGAGGGAGAGAGAGAGAGAGAGAGAGAGAGAGAGAAGAATATTTTTGTGTGAATACTTGCATGGGTGGAGTTTGCCAGCTATATAACTGGAAGCCATACAGTGCTGGTGAATGATCAGTGATGTTTTTGATCTACAACAATGCTGAATGACTTTACTAATTTTATTTGAAGATACATAACTTATTCTGGTCTAAAATCATAATAAAGTTTTGATTTGAGAGTGCTTCTATAATTGTCTGACTAAAATCCTTAGCACAACCCTTTTTTAAATAAGAATTACCTGCATCCAGAATGGATCTATAAAGGGGGAGTTACATTCAGTTAACTATACATATCATTTCTTAAGGAATTTACTTTTCAGTGTAACTGTTTCCATGGTTACAACAAAATGTCACCGTTTTTATCCCACCGAGTCAGTGGAGTGGCAGTCACTAAACTAATGGGGGGAAACTGATGAAGGCATATATTTCGACATCTATGATAAGAGGGTTATTTTGTTGCTGAAACATTTATGCTATGTGTATTGTAGCATGGGGCTGAAGTTAATAACCTTCAGTTTGTATAATAGGGCAGTAAATCTGTAATAATACGTGACTATCTGCAGATGAAATGCCCCTCCTCATAATATTCCCCTTTGCTGTGGAGCCCTTCCAAACGATTGTGTATCAATCATTTGGTCAAGTGGTAGCCCCATAAGTTAGTGGTTTTACCCTGATGACAGGGAAATAGTAGCCATGATTGCCAAGGCAGCTGGAAGTTTACTGGGTATAAGCCTAGTTCATGCTCACTTTTTCTTATGTGCCATTCCCAAATGTAGGAATATTTATGAACCAGCCTCTGCCAGCCTTTGTGGCTGGTACTTCTTATGCTTGGGAAATTCTGACTTCAGAAAGTCCCTAAGGTGAGCTTCCAAGAGGTTGGTAGGAAGTTCTTCAGCTTTTAAGAAGATCTGAAAAAACCTTAAATCCTTGGTTCATTTCTGTGGTCTTGGCACATTTATACTAGAGACCTGGCTGATCTAGATTATGCTCCTCCCTTCTTTCAGTGAAAGAAAAAGAGAAAGAGGGCCAAAGAGATCATGAGAGGCACAAATATTTCTCTTTTTAATAACAATTTTATTAAAAAGTACAATAAAAAAAATAGTTAAAACTAAAAATAGAACAGAAAAGAAAAATAGAAAAGGAAGAAAAATAAGTTTATAGTAAAGAAAAAGAGAAGAAAAATATAAAAAAATGATTTTCCCCTTCTTTCATCACAAGTGTGAGCAATTTTAGTGATTTATCACCTCCTCTTAAATTTCAAGAAATGATTTCTTTTTCCGTATATGTATAAACAAACCCTTAAAGCCTTCTCATTCTGTCTTGATCAGCAAAAGTCCATCAAGGCTTACTAGAGATAATAACATACTTGTTTTAACCTTGATCTAATAAACCAATTGTATATTTCTTCCCTGAACTTTTAATACTCTTGATCTTTAGTCCCTTCAAGAAAAAAACAATTTGAAGTTATGATGATGCTGAAAAAAAGTTACTTACATCCTTCACTTATGATATGATCAAAATTCAGGCGTTTTTGTTTTTTTTTTAATTTTGATTTATATGCCGCCCTTCTCCGAAGACTCAGGGCGGCTTACAATGTGCTCAGCAATAGCCTTCATCCTTTTGTATATTTATACAAAGTCAGCTTATTGCCCCCACAACTGGGTCCTCATTTCACCTACCTTAGAAAGGATGGAAGGCTGAGTCAACCTTGAGCCTTGGCGAGATTCGAACCCTGCAGTAATTGCAGGCAGCTGGTCTTAATAACCAGCTTAATAACAGGGTGCCTTAAACCCCTGTACTACCAAGGCTCTTCAGTTTGGCAATTGATATGTATTTATGACAGTTTCAGTGTCCCATAGTCACATGATCATGATTTGTGATCTTCCCAGGGAGCTTCCAACAATAAAAATCAATGGGGAAAGCTGGATTCTCTTAAGGCCACATAGCCTTAAATTTGATAATAAATAATAAATAAAATTGGGCATGACTCACTTAACAATCACATTGCTTACCAATAGAAGTTCTTGTTCCAAATGTAGTCATAAGTTGAGGACTACCTATATTAAGACATCAGCCAGTTTCATTTGTATGTCCAGTGTATCTTTTTCCATATCATTCTTTTATCTGGTCTTTTCAAAATCCACTTTTAGTTCAGTCTCAGTCTTATTTGAAAACCTGTTCCTCTTCCATAGCATCTTTTAAACACAATTTATCTATAAAGGCAGACACTATAGACCAGTGATGGCTAACCTTTTTGCCATCGCATGCCAGGAGCAGGGGGGGTGAGGGGGGTTGTGCGCACGTGTGCCCACACCCATAATTTTATGTGCCCCACCCCCACGTATGCGTGTGCGACCCCCCTCTCCCTCCCTGCTCCCGGCACGCAATGGCCCGGTGGACCCGGTAGGCCTATTTTTCTCTCTCCCTAGGCTCCAGAACCTCTCTAGGAGCTTGGGGAGGGCAAAAACAGCCTTCCACCCCCCTGGAGGCCCTCCAGAGGCCAGAAACAGCTCATTTGCTGACTTCCAGTCCCACTGGAAGTTGGCAAATGGGGAGTTTCCGGCCTCCGAAGGGCCTCCGGGGGGGAAGGCTGTTTTTGCCCTCCCCAAGCTCCTAGAGAGGTTCTGGAGGCTGGGGAGAGAGAAAAACGGGCCTTTCCCACCACTCTTGAGGTCCTCCTGAGGCAGGAAACAGCCTGTTACCCTACTTCCAGTGGGCCCATAAGGCCTGTAAATCAGCTGGCGTGCCCACTGATATGGCTACGTGTGCCATCACGGCGATAGACACTATAGAACCAGACATATTAAAATTAACTTCTGGGTCCATTATTCAAAAATATCCTTCAATATGTCCACTGTTCAAATATTTTGACCATTCTGTATTAGTAAGCCAAATTTAAGTCTCGTTCTATTACATTATTTTTAACAAGAGAATTCAAAACAAAAGCATTTTCCCATGGGAATGATTCTTATAATTAATTCCAAACTCTTATTTCATATTCATCTGGACACTTAACCTGTTTATGACTTTGCAGAATCAAAGTTCTGGAATGTTGGATATTTATTTCAAAATAATTGGTTTTAAGCCCTTAAACCTGTATTTAAAACTTCTTTCACTAAGGATCAAAGGAAACTCACCGGGTGCTGTAAAATTTGTCAATCCAGAGGTTCCTAATAGCTGAAACACAGTTGACAGGCAATTTCCAAAAGAATTAAAAAAAGGAGGTATGTGAACAAGTGTCCTTTTGAAAGTACTGACCACAGTTTTGGCAAGGTGTTTGTTTCCTTGTCTCCAAAAGTTCTAAACCTACCAGAGACCACTGTCTGGTGACCGTGTCATAAAGAGTAATTGTCTGGAGTATCTGTGAGCAATCTCAAATGTTCTCCTTGTCCGGAGATGAATTACCAAGAATTGATCTACTTGCTATCTCTTAAATTCACCAATCACCATGGTCATCAGCTTCACTTTCAGCTGAACCATCTTCAGTTCACCATTTCTTTCCTGGAAGTTACACACACACATTTCTGTCTTTATTTCCTCCCTATCAGGCTAAGATCTATCAAGGTCTTTGGCTTCAAAGTCACCATGATATTTCTAGGTTAATGTGTCCTTGTTTTTTAACAGATGTCTGTTGAATTTACCACCTAGGAGACAAAATAATGTGCCTTGTCACAAGTATAATGCAGCAGCTTGCCAAAAAGAGGAAAGGATATGTCAGTGCTGTTCTGTGACAAATAGAAAAAAATGTCTTGGTCCAACTTGGATCATGAACATCTTCAATTAAGAACGCTGAATCTGCATCTGAGTTGGTAGCAATTAACATGTTTTCATGCACTGTAGTTATGATTTAAAAAAACTCAGGGGGAAAGATGGAGGGGTCACATGGAAGCCAGTGTTTACCAGACTATCATGCATATTATTCCCAGGTGAAGCCTATGTTTTTGTCTTTTCTGTCTGGAAGTAAAATAGATGGAGTTATAGTCTGGAAATATTGGCAAGCTTTTCTGATGAATGATGACAGACTAGATAATTTTCTATTATCATTTAATAACTATTATTGTTTAATTCCTTAATAAGCTTATGGTGATAAATGAGAGAAGCTGGATATGAGATGAGATATTGGTATGGAACAGAAGCATGTTGACTATAACAGCATGCCAAATATTTTTGTAATTTTGAGCACGTTTTGTGAATGGGGATCAGGCTGACACATTGTGAAGACACAATGTTTCAGGAGTTCAGTGAATGCACTAGAACCGTGATGGCGAACCTATGGCATGCATGCCAGACGTGGCACGCAGAGCCTTCTCTGTGGGCATGCATGCCGTTGCCCCAGCCCAGCTCCAATCATGTTTCTCCATTGCGTTTTACTCAATCAATTCCAACATCTCGTGAAAGAAAAAGATCTCGCGAAGTTGGAATTGATTGAGTGAACTTTTTCACTCACGCACTTCACAGTGGGGGAGGTGGGGTCCTGTCCTCCTCCTGAAGCCCATTACAACACAGAGTCACAATGTGACCCATGCTGCTCTTTCACCCCTCTCCCTATCACCCTATCACAGCAGAGGGATGAAAGAGTTGTCGCCCTGTCACGGCGATGGGTGGAGCCTTAGTGCGGGAGTGAAGCGCCCTTGCCTTTGCACGGCAACAGGATTCCACCTTCGTCATGGAATTTGCTGCCAGCAAAGAGGGCTAGGAGAGAATGGCGACGGCTGATCTTGTGGGGTGGGGGCCATCCCCCAAGCCTGGCCTTCCTCCTCCCTCATCGGCAGGGCTAAGAGAAAAGAGGGGGCAGTGGTGGGAAAGTGCTCCCCTCCCCGTCCGAGTATTGAGCACAAAAGCACAGCGGGGGTATGTGGCTGGTCCAACATAAGCGCCTCCATTGGCAAGTCAGATGGTGGAGAGGCCTGGCCTAGTTGTTAAAGCAAGACACTCTTTGGCACCTCCAGTCGCGAGCTACCGCCTTTGTAATGCACCGCACCTTTGAGGAAGTCGGGCAGCGATGGCTGGGATCATGGGGACGGGGGGCAGCAGAGGGGTCAGGGCTGCTCCCTCCTCAACAAGCCAAGCCTGGAGGAGCGTGGATAGTTGCGGGCCAGTGCCGGAGGGTCATAAGGCACACTCCCACATTTCCCCAACATGCGTTTCCAACACGCACTCCTCTGTCCTGAACTGGGATTGAGTGGGGGGTAGGGGGAAGGGTAGGGGGGCTTCTACCAGGAGAAGCCTGGCTGACTTTACTTTTGGTGTGGGGCGGGGAAAGACTGAATAAAAATCCAGTTTTCCCCAATAAATGGGGAAATAAAGGCCTAGCGGTCCAGAGTCCAAAAAGTGGGGTGGGGTCTGTTCATCAGAGGATTGGAGAGGAAGTCAGTTAAAATCTGGGTGGAAGGCTATTCAGAGACGGATCTTCCTGGGTCTCTTCTTCCCTTCCCCTTAGGTTCCCCCTTCCCGGCTTTCTTCCCTAGCTCGTTTTAAGGGGAGGGGGAAGCAAGGTGGGACAATACTAGCTAAAAGGCTGCAAGGGGGGGGCGGATAGAGAACCCCCTCCATGGTATCAACCAGCTCTTTGCCTCCCCACCCGCTTCAGAGCATTTTCCGTGAGGAAGTGAAGGGCCTTGGTTGGAGGCAACGGGCATAAAACGCAGCAGCTCCAGAGTGCACCATGTTCTCAGACTGGTAGCCCTCCGACCCCTTCTCTCCACTCCCCCAAGTCCAGAGGGGACTCCCCCCTGGGTTTCCTGGTTCACATTTCTGAATCCTGTTTTTTTTTCTGGGTGGGGAGAGGAGAGACACTCACCAAAATGTGTGCTTAACTCTCACGCTGGTGCAAAGTCCTGATTATTAAAGACAGGGATGGGGAAAGATATCTTTCCCAAGGACCCAGGGAAAGTGGAATAAAAATAGGTGTGTGTGTGTGTGTGTGTGTGTGTGTGTAAATAGCAGCCCATGATAGCTTCAGCCACAAACAACAGCTGCTGTTATTTTTGCTGAGAGCTTCTAAGCTACACAGCATTCTTTAATAAATACTAACAATAACGAACCATAATATACAGGATTAAAGGGAGGAAGATGAAATCAGAGGAGGGGAGAAGGAAGGAAGGAAGGAAGGAAGGAAGGAAGGAAGGAAGGAAGGAAGGAAGGAAGGAAGGAAGGAGAATGAGATCCTTCCAGAGGCTACTGCACTACACTTCCATCATTTCTGAGTTGTGCTGTTAAAAGAAATCCAGTGCCATCATGGAGAAGTCAAGTTGTGAAAGAGTGATTGAAATTCCTCACAAAGCCTCGTTATTCAGGTTAAATTGCCATGTTGACACTTTGTGATAAATAAGCGGGTTTTGGGTTGCAGTTTGGGCACTCAGTCCCTAAAAGGTTCGCCATCATTGCACTAGAAGTTTGTCCCTTTCTCTTGTATAAATGTCTGCTTTTGAAACATATAAGAGGAGACAGAATGAATGAAGAATTTACAGATATCTGTATTTTGGTGTTAGGAAAGGTGTTAAGATTAGGAAACAAGTTGAAAACAATGAATTATACAGCTCTGACTGTTTCAAGCAATGAGAAGTTTACACAATACAGATTAACAAGATAAGAGGTGTCTGACAACATACACAAATGGTAGACAACTAGTCTGAAACTTGACATAACACAGCATCAAATACACATGTAATGGGATGAAACAATGTCCAAGCATTTCTGGGTTATGTAGTAGCATACAACTTTTTGTTGGTCTGTTTGTTTTGCAAAAGGCAATTCAAATCACAACATACTTCAGGCAAGCATGCAGGAAAAAGTCATTTATTTTTGCACATTGGTATGACATACCTTGCAACATATTTTATTATAATGTATTAGACAAAGATGATATAAACCATCTAAATAATATACATATTGATTTGTTTCTGTTTAAATCAGCAATTGCATTTACACTGGAATAAAGATTATCAGTTTTGGTAAAAATAAAATTATTTGAATCCACTTGTTAACAAAATGCACAGTGATTATAAACCCATTTTGCCTTTTTCTTTAAGCCAACTTTCCTTTTTTTTCCACTGATCTGTCACACTGCAGTTGGGTTCTGGTGGACACATAGAGATGATTGTACATAGTACTAGGAATTCATCTTCATGTAGTTCCCATGGCTACAAAAATTGCTAACTATTTTAAAATCACATGATATAACAACAAGTGCTATGCAAACATCAGATTCATTTAATGTCCAGCTTCTTGACATATACAGTATTATTATGATAGATTTACTTTTTTTTAAAGACTAACCAGATTGGGCATTTTAAGTCACAAAACACAAACATTAAAACTTAGAAAATACACTTTATACATTATAGTATTTAGTAGTCCCTTAATCCAGTTTAAAATAAAGCACAGTATAATGCTTTGGTGGATTAGGTACTCTAACACCGTTACTACAATGAATTCTTATAAAGTTCCTTTTATTATATTTAAATAAGAAATTATGGCTCTGCTCAGAAATAAAATACCTGAGCCCAAAATGTTGCACATTCCCATTTTCAGAGTTTACTTTACTGAAGGAAAAAAAGTCTTAAAAAACAAATGCCACAATGTATTAGAAAATAAAATTAATACTGTGAACAAATTCTCTATGTTCCCCTGACTTTTCAAAGCTAATAAAGTATAGTTCAAATTCAACCTGTGATTTTTCCTGCTTTCCCAAAGGATTTTTTTTCCCAAAAGGCAACTGGAGTTTCTTGGGTTGTTTCTTTGAAAATGTTCCGCTTATGAAAGAAGCGAAACGTTTTCAAAGAAAAAAAAAAAACCAAGAAAGTCCCGTTGCCTTTTGGAAATAGCACCTGTGGGACAACCATGACCTGGATGATTGAGAATCTCCATCAACATCTACTTTGAAACTGTAATAAAGTAATATATGCATATCTTTGCTTACTGAATCTTCTAGCTAGTAGTGCCACTCAGTTTATTATCCTTGAGCATTAGCTTATCTTTATCCTCTCCCCAATAATGAAGGGCATTCCAATTTAGTATGAGAGAAACTACTGATCTGCAGATGGAAAAAAGTGGTGCGGAAGAACTTCATGGCTGCCATTAAGAAAAGTTCCAACTATCCAGAGGTTCTCAGTCTAAATAATTACCTCTGAAGTGGGGGCATAACGATCCTTTGCGTCATTCTTAGTCCAGAGTTTCTCTACCGTGGCAACTTGAAGACGCATTGACTTCAACTCACAGAATTCCCCAGCCAGACAGTAAGCTCACACTTCTTAAAGTTGTTGAGGTTGAGAAACTCTGCTCTAGTTTAAATCCTCTTTAACTAGTTGAAATTTTTGTTTCGGTGTAGGTAATATTCTCTTGTGGGTAATCTGCCAGAGTAGGGGGTAAGGAAGAGAGTCAAAGATGAGATAGGATAATCTCTCCCTTTTTTCTCTTTCATCCTGTTTTCTCCTTATTCCCTCTCTTCTTGTTTTCTATATTTTCTCTTATGCTCTTTCTTTCCACCCAGGCCAGAATGTATTTGTCTTGCTAGAACTCTAAACTGATGCTTTTCTGACAATTTCTTAAAATCAGTTGAAAGGCTATAAGTTGCTCACCCATGGACTAGGACAGTCCTTAGGAGACAAGCAGCTATTCAGTACCCAGATTTTGACTCCTAGTGAATTCCCAGATTACATTACTGAAATTTCCCAGCACAAATAGATGTGGGGTGTGAGTTTTGAGATGAGGTGCTAGAAAGAGGATCAAAAAAGTTTTTTAAAGCCCTTGCATGGTGTCATGTACTTATTTTGAACTATTAAGCTCCCTTCTATCCTTCCAAAAGAAATAAAAGGGTGGGCCTAATTTTTCATGCAGGATCCAATCTGGAACCTGCATGAAAATTTTTTCATCCCTTCAGTGATGTCATCGTATCATTGGACATGGTCTCCATGTACCATGTTTAAATTTCAAGAATGCATAGACAAGCATTTTCTCTGGAAGGTGCAGTATATTTCATTCTCTTATAGCTTCACTTCAACTTCAAAAGTTGAATGCATTTGCATCAGAAATTAAGTAACTGAAAAACAGGATGACTGTTCTGGCTTTCTAGACATCTTACTGGAAACTGTTAAACCTTTTGTGTAGAGGTTGCTACCTGATCCAATATTATTTATCAGCATTGACCTATCCAAGTAGAGTTCTGGTATTTCTTGATATGATTAGTTTAATTGAACAGAAATATATTTATTTATTATAAATAAGAGTGCGCTGAAGTCTAGAGAGCTGGAAGGACATAATGGTTCAAGTGTTGCACCAGGAGAAGGGAGATCTAGCTTCTCCTCCGTCAAGCTAGGAAGCTATCTGAGTTACTTTGGACAATCATTGTCTCCCACCCCTTGGAATGGCCTGTCCATGAAATTGCCAGGAGTCAAGATTGACTCAAAAACATTCAAAATAAAATTAAAGTCTGTATTGAAAACTATTTACTATAAACCATGCTATTACATACATACATACATATATATACATATGTATATATATAATATACAAGTATCTATATTGTATAATCAAAATGCCTCTATAAAAATGCTGCCTGCTTGACCATTTAAGATCTTAGTAGATAGCCTTGTGGATTAAGTATTAAACTGAAAAAATAAACTGGCCAGAGTGAAAGAAATCATGTTAGCATGTTTGAGAACCTTGCACATTGTTAGTCATTCCTTTTCAAGTGTTTTAATAGTTAAAAGGAAGGGCATGCCACTTCTTAAATAGAGCAACTGCTAGCCTCTTCAGACATGGGAGCTGCAGCAGCAAAAAATGTAAACTGATTTTGATTACAGCCAAGGCCCCCAACACCTCAATGTAAGTGTAGCACTTACAGATCTCTACATACCTCTGCATCACTTTTAAGGAAAGGGTATTTGAATTTTGTTTTTATTTCCCCCATGGGGAAAAACAGAACTAGGCTTAATTCCACATAGTATTGGGCTTGGAGTGAGCCATTGTGCTTGTTGGTCACTTAATCAGGATTATTAAATGAAAACTGGGTTGCTGAATTGGATGGATTTTAATATCAATTTTACATTTGCTGCTTAAGGGCTAGAGATGCAATTGTGCAACTTTAGTTTATTTGTTCCTCTTAATTGGTGCAGGGCAAGGCATCTACACACTGAATTGTTATGGTTTCCTTCATCCCTTCTGTCAGTAATGATGACAAAACTTACAATTATTAATCCTTGTTAACCATAGGAAAACCACTCGAGGCCATGAAGCTAAATGCCTGACCTTTGACCTTCCCTCTCCATGAATGTACATCTATGAATGATCCTCATTCTTCAAAATATAAAATAATGCATTTCCAATAAGGTAGCAACTGATAGGAGAGCTGCCATTCTTCCACAATGCCGTTCATAGCCAAAGAGAGAACATGCACATTAGAAAAACTTAAGATACTGATCTTTGGCAGACAATTTTCAATCAAATGTCAGGACTGTTAATATTACAACGAATTGTTCCCAGCTTCACATGGATTATCAACACCATATTTTTCTGAGTCAGCTACATGGATACTTATTTACTTGTATATTATAAGTACACATCACAAATATAAAAATATATGAGCTGTTGACCCATTTTCTTTTGAGAACAGAATTTCCTCAGTGTTTTTGTAATTTGCAGATTAACACTACATACACAGAAATCAATTGTCTTAAACAGTTGGAACACTTGTGATGATTGTAAGAATTGCTTTTAAAATAATCCTTCAGAATTTGCCTGCCTCTGCGGATGCATTCATACAATGGACATCTGCAAGGCAGTCAAAAAGCAAAGATGATAGCTATGGCTACTCGATTAAAGCCCATTCTCTTTATACAATTTGCATGTAAAAAGAGATGTGACTTTGCCTGGTGTTGGCTGCCATTTTGACCTTTTATGACTTTCCCTGCAGACAGTCCTGCTTCACCCCACTTACTCTTGAGTAGCAGTTTCAGCATAAAAATATTTAAGATCAATAAGTGTGACCGCACAATAGGGAGCTGCCATTTGCTACCTACTGAATTGGCAGTGTGGACAGCATAAAAGTAGTTTTACAACTGAAGAATTGTCTCTTGAGTTAATCACTGCTGTTCAGGAATGACTGAATGTGTCCATAATTTGGGATTAGCACTGAAAAAGGCAGCATGAGCAAAGTAGTTACAATGGCTTATTGCAGTTATAAATTCTATTTTGAAGCTACAGTAACAGCCTCTTTGATTGACTCTCATGTTTCCAAGATGGTAGCAGGTAATAGGCCTAAGAATTTTTGTCAGGGATAAGGAAAAACTGAAAATTTTGGTTGTCTGCAACTTCTATCTTTGCCAAGAAATCTCTTCTATGAATTGCCACTAGAATATACACTTCTTTTACACCATTTATGGCCACCGAGAAACGAACTCTTTCCTGAAGAGAAACAAACTCTTTCCTTTCATGAAGTTGGCCAAGCTCTATTGTGATAAAACTGACAAATTATTGGGTAGTTAACAGTGATTTCCCAGGAAATGTTTTACTTTTAAAATAATTTTCCTTTTCAAGAAGTGAAGTACAAATCTATAGTTTGGGGAAACATGTATGTATGTATGTATACATGTACAAAATACATGTTGTGTATTTTATATATATTGTATCTATATTGTGTATATATCATGTTCAATATATATATTGTTCACAGCAAAGTTACCTCCCATTATTTTCTATTCAGCATACACCAATGATTACATCAAATGTGGAGAACTTTATACATGATTGTACAGTTTATACAGCATGACATTGTTATTTACTAGTACATGAAATATGTGACCTTTTAATCAACATATACTTATAATTGATGTATGGGAATTTCCCCATTCCTTCTCTGAATAATCTTTACCAACAAATAATATGGCTTTCTTGATAGTATAATTGCATTGTGACTTTGAATTTAAGATAATCACCACCAAAGACATTAGCAAAGTTGAATAACTAGAAAGTGAAAAGAAAGATAATCATAAAATATACAGGGTTTTCCTATAAAAAAAAGAGTTGGCCTTCTCCTCCCCTTGCTTTATTTTGCCTTATGGCAACCCATAAGAACATGTTTAAAAGCAAACAGATGTGAAAACATGGTTCTTCCAGCATTTGAGATTTCCACAAATCCTCAGATACTTGGCCTAGTCTTTCTTTTCTGTGGCTGCAGCTTTTCTTTTAATTGGGAAAATATATGAATTGCATGTCCCGTGTTTGTACCAACTGATTATAAGTTTACTGGAACAGTGTAACAGAACGGAGGAACCATATATACGATGTCTCACAAATACACACACACACACACATATGCACAAATAAAAATATTAGCAATGGGTAATGGTTGGTTGATATATTATAGAACTGAGTATATAAAATATTTGATTGCTTTCATTTTTATTTAACTAATTGTGATAACATTTTATAAGAGCTGTTTTAAATATGCTTTTAAGATGGAATGGAAAGATATGGAAGACAAATAAAGGCATTTTTGTACTTTATACAGAAATGGGAGTTCTTTTACAAATTATTACTTACATTAGATATTTTGTGAGATGTGTGACATTCTGAGTTGGATACTAAAAGGACTTACAAATTTTTCATTGTAGGGATCTTTAGACTAGTTTCCTGATGAGCCCCAGATTTTACAACAATGGGAATGCCACAAATACTTCATAATGGCTATGTTTAAGAACCAGTCTTCCAGAAGTTGTGCTTACTCTTACTCTGTCTTTACAGAGCAGGGGATAGTGAAGTGACATGGGAGAGGCAGACAGCTTTCATACATCTTCTGTGGCCAGCATCCTCCATTTAGTAACAATAGTCATGCCATGAATTTAGCAGTTAAGTGAAACATTTGGTTGCTTCTTAAATTCATAAAAAGAGGAACGAAATTGCTATTGTGATCAGTTCTCTTACCTGTGGGATTCCCAGAAGTATCTGATTAATTATTGTAGAGAACAAAATGCTGTCTTTTGATCCAGCAGATTTTTTTTTTACTCTTATGCTCTTTTATAGCAATTGATAGCATTGGGTCTAAACCATTGATTGGTACAACAGTATCATATCCTGTTATAAGTTCCTTTGTTGACTTTTTTTTTTGCAAAACCAAGACTGCAAGCTAAGACGCTTTTCTACAGTGTTAGAATTGCTTCTTCCAAGGTTCACCCAGTAGAATGTGCCGTTTTCCAAAACCTTTTAAGTACTTCTATTCCTGAAATTGTTTGATTCATATATAGTTTTGGCTCATTTTTAATGATTACATTATTTATTTATTTATTATTTATTACATTTATTTGCCGCCCATCTCATTTCAAACGACACTGGGTGGGTGGCTTACAGCACATCAACCTTCAAAAAATGCTGTGTTGTAATTTTTATCTTGTATTGGGATATTGCAAAAGCAGTGGGGAGTTTTGTGTGTGTGTGTGTTGTGTTCTTAAGAAGGATATAAATCTTATGCAGTGAAATTAAATGACATTTCTCTTCCACAGATGGGATTTTTTCTAGAAGTATAACAAGAAATATTGCAATACCCTCCCCCTCCCCCTTGCAGTCCCCTGAATGCATCAAGTTGTCGGATACATCTATAAATAACATTTTCTGGAACAAAAGATGGGCCAGAATTATCCTCTGTCTTAGAGATACTATTGAAAAAGATTAGAAAGGAAACTTTATTTTAGCTGGGATAGGAAAGTAGAAACTGAGAAGATTTTTTTTTTTTAGTTTTTAAAAGATTATTATTTGTTCCTTTAGTAATTTAGGTATTCTGAAGGACAACTGGGACAGTGATTCTCAAAGTGCCTGATAACTGTTTTTGACCCCTGAAAAATTGTCCCATTTTTCTCTATGAAAAATGTATAATCTGAAACACTGAGGTACACAACACATTCTGCAAGAACTTTGGGGTGACCTTGCTAGTTGCCTTTGACTTGCCGTTTTATGTTGGTTTGTTGCAGAAAAAAAACATCCTTAATCTTGCCTCGATGCCTTATAATTAACCTTAGTTGTTTGCTAGCATTTGTGATTTGGGAGTGGATAAGCTCTGGGGAAGAACTTGCTGTTCTTGTCTTCTTCTGAACTTACTATTTTTGCTTTGATAGCATCCACCTTCAGAAACAGCTCTGTTTTATCCTTCACATTTAAAATGGGGCTTTACAGAGGCAAATCAAATTGCCTTTCTCTGCCATATGGAATTAAACTAGCTGTATATTAATTGATTCTAATTCTGGGTTTAATTGTTAGATTCTCACGAAAAATAAGGTCAGAGGAGGCTCATGTTAGAATTTCCTGTTGCCTTTATGTAGGTCTAGAAGCAATAATGGTTGAGGCACTATCAGATGGCATTATTGGCAGCAGAGAAGTTGGTTGGTTTAATGTACCATTTCTCAGAGAGCCCTCTCCCCTCTTGATATATTGTCACTCAATTGTCAATCAGATAACAGGGTTGAGTGGGGCGGGAAGTCATGGGGTGGGGGGCAGGGCTGGATAAACGGTGGGGAGAGCAGCATTTATTTCTACCTTATCCTACCTCCCCCCCATCTCCAGTACAATTTCCTTTATTACTCTGTGCTTCTCAAGCAGTTTTGCAAAACTGCTTGAGAAGATTAAACTATGTATTAACACATACTGCAGTAAATTAATAAATACATATATTAACCAATTAAAAGGCTTTGTAATGATCATATTGTTACGTGCCCAGAACCTGGCACATTTTATGGCAGTTCATCTACCCTTAGGGATATTCTCAATTGTTATTTTTCTATGTGGTATTTATGTTGAAGTGCTTTTTGAGAATTGTGTACAAGGGCTGAAACACTATGCTTATCCATCTGTGGCTTTAGATGTGCTTTTTCTAGGTGATACTTTTAGATCTACAGGATTCTGTTGCAATACATCTAGCCATCAGATTGAGGAAGGCTGCTTTGGATGTTTATTTAGCATCAGCATAAATATTCTTTGTATACATTCAAAATATTTTGTGGTTTGCTATGTTAATTAAGTCAAATATTTTTTTTGCCTTTAAAAATCCCCTTTCAAAAGGTCTGGAGGAAGAGATACAAATTTCTTCATCAGTGTTAAAAGAGGTCTACATTAAAGTCTGATTAATCATTTGCATCTTCATTCTGCATAAGAAATGTTTATTTTATATCAACCAGTTGATTAGACTAACTATATGTTAATTCTATTAAATACTTGTTTTCATTCTTGAATTGTGAACAGACTTTGTTACTAAGAACTGAGGTCTGTATTCTTGGATACAATCATTTGGAAAAACCAGAAAGGCAATTGATAAAATAAAGAAACTAGAGATAATAGTTATAGTTCTCTGAAATAATTCTTTAAATATTTTCTGTAAATACTTGCTTGACCTACTTCTTCCATTTACAGGTAAACCGAGATTAGTGAAGGATTCTCAGAACATGGAAAAGGGCTTTTAAAAAAGTGTTCAAAGAAAGAGAACAGAATCAGCAGATTAAATGCTACTTGTAGACAGCAGTGGTGGGTTTCTACCGGTTTGCCCCGGTTCAGGCAAACTGGTAGTGGTGGCGGTGGGAGGCTCCGCCCACCCACCCGGATATCATCATGGACGCTCTGCGCATGCACAGAAGTGCCGTGTGAGCCCCCAGTTCCGAACCGGTAGCGAAGGTAAGTGGAACCCACTACTGGTAGACGGCAATATGCAATCAGATAAAAACAGAAAAATAACCATATTTTGACTCAGTCTTCATCAATAAAAAGCAATGTTTTTCATCAGCCATTTTGAAGAGGGGAATGAAGCTTGAGACTGATGATAAAATGGTCAGGGAATACTATTTACTTTGAATATGTTAATTTTCCAGGTCAGGTTTTAAAATACCAGCTGATTGATGCTTATTTCTTCAGTTGTTTCTTAGATTTATATCCCATCTTACCTTCAGGAGCTTAAGGGTTAGTTAGAGAGAGAGAGAGAGAGAGAGAGAGAGTGAGTGGTCCAAAGCTACCAGTGAACTTCCATAAATGATTATGGCACTGAACCATTTGTAGCCCTGTTCTTACATATTAACCATGAACCGCACTGGGTCTCATCTGTCCACTATCTTTGCGCAATCCTGAAGATTTCAAGTACAAAATGATTGCAAGAGAATAAATTCCTGCTCTCAGGAAGTGAAACAGAATAATCCCATAAACTACGTATCAGCCTGCTTAGGGTGATTCTGCAGCAGATCATAAAATAATTTATCAGAAAAGGTAAGACATTACTCAAGTCAAACTAAATTTCACAGAAACTCAGTGATATTCTTCCAATATGTTTTTTTGACTTTCTAGTCTGGTCTATAGCCCTGGAATTCCTTGGTGGTCAACCAGGGACTGCCACTTGCTAAAACAATAATAATCTGTGAGCACTTTGATGCAGTAATTAGTAGACTTACCAGATCAAGTTAATCTTTTTTTCTGTCTAACTTTCTTAATAGATGGTGGAAATGCTCTAATACAATATATCTTGATTTTAGTACAGGTAATTGTTTAGCAACTGCTTCATTCAGCATTTACCCATAGTTACAATGGTGATGAAAAAGTAACTTGCAGCCAATCCCGGAATTTACAACCTTTGCAGGTCTGTAAAGCAAAGAAAAACTGAACTAAGATGATAAGCACAGCCATGGTTTTTCTTAGTCAACAACTTAGTCAACAACTTAGTCAACAACTGGTCCCAATTGTGATCACTAAACAAGGACTACCTGTAAAGCATTTGATAAAGAATCTTATGATCTGATCAGAAAGTTAGTTAAATATAGGCTGGATGGCTTGACAGTTACATTGAAATGTAGACGAGTCTAAAACTGTATCCAGAAATTGTTCATCAGCGATTATTCATTAAACTGGAGAGAAATATTAAATAGGTTTCTACAAGTTTCAGTCTTGGACTCACTATATTTTTATTAATATTTTGGATGAAGAGGTGCAAAATAAAATCTTCAGGTAGCACAATACTGTTGGATAATTAATTTGCAAGAGTGCACAAATAAAATTCAAAAAGATTTTGGTGGGTGAACTTAACAGTCTTAACAAACAACAAAGAAGCTATCTTATCTGTATAGATTAAAAAATAAAATCCACAGATACAGGATGGGGATAATAGTATTTATGAAAAAAAATGAAGAGAGGTAGGTTGAGGGTGCTTGCTTGTTTAGCTTTGAAAAGAAAAAAGATTCAAGGGAGAAATGATAGAAATGTCACCCTGAAGATATGGTAAGACCTATTGTCTGTCTACCAAAAGGGAAGGGTGGAGAATTATAGATTCAGATTGAATCCTTATACTGTAAATAGTGCAACAAAGAAACAATTTATAGAGGTGGTGGGCTACCCTTTATTGGGTAAAGTTCAAGCACACTTTAGACCACCATCAGTTACAGATATTTTAATTTGGTTTCCTGCACTGACAAGAGTGTTAGATTTGATGGCTTATTTGATTAAATAGCTCGTCTCAATTCTATGAATCTAATTTAGGAATTCACAATTAAGTACAAGGTAAATGCCTTGGGGAATCCTGTGATTTCTGAATAGATGAAATGATATAAAGAATCATTGAACAAGGACTGAGGGATCTTATTTATAGGACTGCTTATGACTACCAAAAGTTTAAAAACTATAAATAAAGCAAACATGTGTGCAGATTTAATGAGGAGTCTTTAAATATAGTTATACTTACTAAGCTTTAAATAGTGGCATGTAATTTAACAAAAGACTGGCATTCCATGGTCATTAAACTCATACAAGGCAGGATAATTTTCCCTCTAAAGGGCTGCTCACTTTGCATGTCATGATTTTAAATGAAATTGGAGTTACTTGATCAGAAATATAATGGGGTTCAGCTGCCTTGACCTGTTACATCTACAGTGCATAATTTACTTATTTCAATGCACCTCTCTGCAAAAGCAAAACTGATAAAACCTTTTGGAAAAGTCCTACAAATGGATCTGGATTATTTTTAACCTAATTATCCTTGCACTAGACAATATTGTTATTTTTAAATAAACCAGATGACTATTAACAGTACTCCACAGTGGTACATCCTGAAAATGAATCCTATCAGTTTGTGATTGGATGTTCTTAAAATTACTTCACTTCTTGAGCTCTATAAAGCAGCCTTTTCCAATTTAAGAGTTTTGCAGATATGTTAAACATCTGCCATGATGACTGTGACTATAGTGATACAAAACATTTGAAGGAGAACATTTTGGCTGTTTCCCTGGCGTCCATCTGCTATAATGTTCTGAATTTACTTCTGCTTTAGAAACCCATTATGAAGTTAGTGATATGCTTCCTCTTTTGTTGAACAATAAGAAATCCATGGGACAATGAAACAGGAGGTTTCCTTCCTTCCTTCCTTCCTTCCTTCCTTCCTTCCTGCCTGCCTGCCTTCCGTCTTCTCTCCCTTCCTTCCTTCTTACAAGCACATTAGAAGCAAATAAATATTCTGTTGACAGCCTTTTCCTTTGTCATGGTGCACCCTATTGTCTGGATTCCAAATTTAAACTACTTGAAATTGTTATCCTTTCTTATATATGAAGCAAAATGAGTGCTTCAGAATTGAAGGTCTGTTAATTCTAGGACAACTTTGTCTTCATTGGGTATTGAAGACATAACAGGTGCTCATTTCTGATCATTAAAGAATTTAAAAAGCAAAGATAGTTAGCATCTGACAGTATAGTATCTCCAAACTTCAGGGCTAGTATGTAGGAATTTTCAAAAAAGGCCCTCAAATCAGCTTTTCCCATAGAAATCTATACACAAAATGCTATAATGTATATAGCAGGGGTCCCCAACCATGGACTGGCACTGGTCTGCAGTATGCCAGCAACTGGGCTGTACAAACAAGCAAAATCCCATCTGTGGGATGCAGGCAGCATGTGAAACCACACCCCCTGCAGTCCGCAGAAAATTCTCTCTCCATGGAACTGGTCCCTGGTGCCCAAAAGGTTGGGGGTATAGCCTCTAGCATACTATTCTGTAAACTTTAGTTGTCCTAGTGAAGAGAATACTTGACTGTGGAACTTGGAGTCAGCTTTTTGAGAACACCCTGAGACAAATCCTACCATATCAGCTGTTGAAAAGGAACAGAATCTGCCATGCCACTGTGGAAAAACACAAACACCACTCTGTGCTTCAAATCAACCAGCACTACATAGTCTTATCTTTGTGAAGTTGTTTCTTAAGTGGCCAGTCTATTAAGAAATGACACGTGAAAGTTTTATAAGCCTAGAATGAAGCAAAGATAGTTTTTAAAAAGTATTATCCATCTATACTCAGACCGACAAATATGGTGACCTAAGAAGAATCCAGGAACAAAGAAAGAACCTGGCTACTTCTGAACATCCTTTTGTCTATCTCTACAAAGGAAGAGATAATCAAGATGGCATTGCCTATTGATTGATCTGATTGATTCTGCTCCTGATAACATCTGTTGTGAGGATGGATCCAAATCTCCTCTCTAAGTTTGCACTTAAATCTTATATTGATATAACTTATATAGATTCCCAAGAAAAGTCACCAATGAGAGCAAAAGCTCAGCATGCTTTTGTTAAGATTTACTCCAAGATCAACCCCATATACTGGATGTGACAAGGCATAAACATACCCTATGAATGTGAGAGAAAACAATTCTTCATGGTGCAAAAGACTTTGGTCAAATATCGAGACAAGTCAAAGAAGAAAAGAATAGTTGCTTGATAGCAAAAAAAGAATAAAATGGTTATTTGTTTTAATCTACCCCTGGACTCATGTTGATATCAAGAACATCAAACAATATACATAGAAAAAAGAAAAGCTACAGAAAACAACCCCCCCCCCCAAATCCTATATATCAGGCATTATCCTTCTAGAGGGAATTTACTAAGTGCCATTCATACCTGCATCATCTCAGTAAGGGTCAGTTGATATTAATGCAGTTTAATAGCCAACAACAATAGGGGAGAGGCTAAGGCAAAGAATGCCTGAAAATTGAACAGCACAGAATAAATGGCGGTGTCCGTTCGAGAGGAAGGAATTTGGGAAGCCTTGGGGAGGACCTGTTTTGGAAGTTATTGAGAAATCTTATTTTTGAGAAAAGGTTTGGTGTAGATGTTCATGAGAATCCCGAACGCATGTTCTGTTAACTATGGAAAAATTGTAAGCATGATTCTTATATTTGATAACTTTTAACTTCATATTGCTTGCTTTTGGATCTGGCTTCCAATTAATTAAAACATTAAACTTGTTTTAATCCCCCCCCTTTTTTTTCTACAAAGGATGTCTGTGGTTACTAGGAGTTGAAAATGACTTGATGGTATATAATAAGGTATATAATAATCACAGTAATCCAGGGACTACTTAAACACCTTTGGAGTACTGGAGCATTATTTCAATTTTGAATTTCTTTTATCACTGGGTGTTTTCCCAACATAAGCCAAAGACTCTCTGTTTGTTAAACTCATTTGATATTGTCCTACCCTTGGGGTCACAAAGAATAATTTTCCATGTTTTGTAATTTTTAACAAACTCTGGCATAACCCTTGTGTAATGTGGAAGACCCTCAGCTTCAATATTAATTCCTTTTAACCAAAATTCCCTTTGACATTGGAATAATATTTAATGTCTCAAATGCCCTGTCTAATTAGCCAATGGTTTTCACTCAATTGTATCCGAGTGTATTGTACAGTCGGAGACATATCTATATCTCCAAAGGGAAAATAACTGTGAGATTAGTTTACATTTATGGTATAGTGTGGATATGCTTTATATGGTTTTCTGCATTGTATAATGGAGTGCTTATAAAGGAAATCTTTCTTTCCTTTTTAAATGGCATGAGGTTTATACCAGATCTGTAGTGATTATACGTGGACAATCAAAATGCAAAAGGGCAGTTTCTGTTAAAAAAAATCAATGTGTCTGTTTTAAACCAAAATAAAATTTCTTATGCTACTTTATGTAACTGTGGCTATAATAACAAAACACTTTAAATCTTTAATGGAAAGAGAACTTATCAAGTGTGAACAAGTAAACAGGAAAACCTAGAACTCTTTGTTCTCCTGAAATAAACATTTTGTCTTGACTAACAGACCTACACCATACCACACTAACCCCACAAATGTACTGACTTGTTTAGCTAAAAAGGCCAGAGAGCTTTATTCCATGTCCCAGGGAAAACGCCATTCATTTTCAAAGGGAGAATAACTTTTCTAGATAATGTTTTAAGGTATGTAGGTATCAAATATTTTTTCTACTGTGTTGCTTTCTTGACTGGGGAAAACAGAGAAAACAGAGCTCCAATACTGTATAGTTTGATTTTTATTTTATTTTTTACAAATTGTTCATGAATGTTAGAAATTCCAAGAATAAGTTAGTTATATGTTTTGTGAAGTAAGATAAATGCTTTATTTGGAAGTCTGCTCCTCAATCTAGCATCTTTTTCTTTCCTCCAAAATTGAGCTTTGAGAGAGAAAAAGTTTTTAGGACAGTGGAGGAGATCAGTTAGAAGCAATCAACCGGCAAACTACAGGTTATGTTTAAAATAATACTCTTTTGAACATTTTTCTGGATTTATTTTAAATAAGGCTTCACATCTAAATGCACACATTGCACACATTTCTTTTTTTACTTTATTTTACCCCTTTTAATGCTACATAGCTTTCTTAAAGAAGTGTGTGTGGGGGGGAAAGACTGATGACTCATCCAGTGTTTAATTTTCTCATTGTCCACTTATAAATATAATCTATCAAGAAAATTGTAAAGCTGGGGAAGGTTGCAGACTGATGTTTCTTAAAATATCCTGTTGTTTACTTGCTAAAAGAAAATATACTAAAAAGAAGTGTTTTGTACAAGCATTATGGAAGTTAATCTGGGGTAGACAGTCACTGGCAATAATTTAAATAGGAATTATGTAGTTATCCTGGAAAATAGAAAAGTTGGTAGAAAGAATATTCTATAGTATTATTTTGCTTTACATGACTGGGCAAGTGTTTAAATTGTTAGTTAGTAAGTTTGATTTAGACTTCTTGTCTGAGTTTCAGAATTTGATCTAAATAAGGAAGAGAAGTCTACCCGCTCCATGGGTATAAAGAGGAGTGCAAAGATTTTCACATCATCATTATAGTTCAGGAGTGTCAAATGTTAAGGCCCGCAGGCCGGATCTGGACCACAGGGTGCTTAGATCTGGCTCATGGGGCCACCCTGGAAACAGCAAAAGACTGGCCTGCAATGCTTCTGCCAGCGAAAACAGACATTGCAGAGGGTTATGGGTGGGTGTTTTCGCTGGCAGAGGGTTGCAGGAGGCCGTCACAGCCGAAAATGGAGCTTGGGAACCCATTTTCGCTGGCAGAATGCTCGGGCCACCACAAGTGACGAGCTGGCCATGCCCCCCAGGCGCCCCCAAGGTCAAATGACCCTGATGTAGCTCTCAATGATATCAAGTTTGACACCCTTGCTATAGTTTCTGCTAGCCTACAGTTGGGAGTTTGGTAGTACCTTTTCAGATTAACACATTTTATCAAAAGCATGTTCCCACCAACCAGGCACCTCCTGAGTCAAACTGCCATCTATTTCTAACAAGAGCCATATATTACTGTGATGTCTGCCCCATTTCCTTGGCTTTTCTTTTTCAGAGGGAAGCCCACCACACCGGCTTTCCATGATTGGTGTAAAGGAATTGGATGTGGAGTGCCATATTCCATCCCTCTTAAAAGAGCAAGCAATCCAGTGTTCCCCACATCCCATAATTAAAAGGAACATTGGGATTCTGTTTTTGTATCAAGACTGTATCAGAAATTTCTGAACAGGGTCCAGTTTTTCTGTTGGCTGCTTTGTATGAATGAAAAGGTTGGGGGAATGGGCATTTCCTACCTTGAACGCCTAAGGAATTTGCTTAACTGTTTCAACTGTTTAACATTCAACACCCTTGAATTCACGTATCCATTAATTATTTTGTTTATGTTTCTGCTGACTGTAGTGCTGTTTATTGACTTGAATTTCCCAATAATGAAGCTGTCAGTCCCTCCTGTTTCATATTCAGTGGCTTTCCAAATTATTCTCCAAATGCATCATTACTCTGAAATCCTCTGAAAGAGTTTTCCTGGGCCAGTTTTGAGTGAGAATGGATAGGAACCCAATGAAACAAGTGCTTAGTCAGCCCTAATCTTTCATCTATATATCAAAGATTAACATCTGATTCAGATCTTTGTGCTTCTCAAGTTTCCTTTTGTAAAACAGCAACAGCAGTGATTTCATGATGTTATAATTAGCTGTGTTAAGAAAGGGTGATGTGATTCCTGCATTAAGATTTTGAGAGTATTGTTATACTGCCAACTATTTATTAATTTTTTACTGATGAATGCTGTCTAACCTTTTCTTGGCTTTGATTTCAGCTGCGTTGGGGCAGCCTTGTGCAATGAACATCACAAAAAATTGAACAAATGAGGACTGCAAAGCATTTTTCAAATTAAAATGCTTCATGAATGATAAAATATGAGAAACATATTGTTTCCAAATCATTGCTAGCTTTTCTGCTGACACTGAATTAAAAGTTAGTGATTTTTCATGCTGGCACTGATCAAGGAAAACATAGATTCTAAAGCAGTGATTGCTTTTTTTCTTTTTGGCAACCAAATCATGACCTTAGAGAGAGCAAGACTAACATGATTTACTGCCCCTTTATGTGATTTTTCTTCTAACTACCTAGCTCAGTGATGTCAAAGGTGACATGCCATGACATTTTGAGTGACACACCAGTATTCACCAACACCTGATGACGTTGTTCAGGATGGCCTAGATTGAGGGACAATGACTGATTATTTCTCTTTTGTTGGTATGTGTGTGACACAACAGCAGAATCAAGTTAGGCATTTCCCAAATTTTTGAGAAGCTCAAAAGGTTTACCATCAGTGACTTAGCTGAAGAAAAGATCATAGTGAACCACGGGAATTGCTTGGGACTGCAAGTCTGCCTATCATGGAACTGGACCACTGAATATTCATTCACAAGTGAGGTCTTTTCTACTAGCACATCTGTGCTGAAGATCACAATCTTCTGGACCTTTCCCCATCTCACCCACCCATAACTTTGGGTGATGATGCTAAACCTCTGTTCATTTTAACAGGCAAAGATACCTCTAATTGTTCGAGCGGTATTTCTCAACTTTGGCAACTTTAAGATGTGTGGACTTCAACTCCCAGAATTCTCCAGCCAGTTTGCAAAGTTGAGAGCACTGCCTTAGGAAATGCTATTGCTTCTAGTAAAACTTGCTTAGCAGAAGATGTATTAATGGAATAGTTAATGAGATATGAATGTTCTTTCTATGAAAAATCTCTTCTGCATGCTTTGTAAGGGCTATCATACAGATAAATGATAGTACTTTATTAACCTGAGAAATACAATTACTTTATGAGGACAAATATGTCTCTGTGTACCTGCATGAGGGAGAGAAGCAATTATCATAACACATATTCTTTAACAGCAACAAGCAGCTTTCTAGTTTTAGAGCCACAATCTCCATAATTTTATAAATTAAGGTTACCAGATGTGAATAGTAAAAACTTGGAAGACCACTAGATGGTAGAAAAGAAATGATATAACATTGGCTGCCACAGTGGTTGTCCAGATTTTTGGAGCCCAATGTGTAACAAAATGATAATCAGTCAAATTTTAATTCCCTCTATTCCACAAATCTGTGCTAGAGAGCATAGTTTAAGGTAAGATTTTCAATGTATTACTTGTATGTACTAGAGCTTTATCTATTTCTAGCTGGGCATTACTAGTTTTGTGCATTAACCAAGGATCTCAAAATGAGATAATTTGAATGGGACTTAGGCTGGCATCATAAATGAAGATGGAATAATGTGCCAGACTAATGATCAATATACAAGCATGTTACTTCCTCAACTTACCTTCTCTGCATTTTTGTTCTTTGATACCTAGCAAATTCAGCTGAGAACATTGTCTTAGTGGCAACCATCTCTCAAGGGCCAATCTTGGTCTGCCAGCCTTGTAAAACCTTATGTATCTTCAGGACATGATCCCCAATCTCAACAGGTTGGTATGAGAATATTACCCAAATATCTGTTCCATTTGCTTGATTATTACTTTGGAGCTTTAATCTTTCTGGCTTCTCCCCCTTTTGTTACTCTACAACTGACACAAGACATAATCTTTATTTACGGGAAAGCTTCTCATTTCCTAATTCAGTCTTAGAAAATGAAATGATGGGTAGCTATAGCTAATTCATTTATTTGCTGTGTGCAGATCTACCTGGAGGAAAAGACAAAGGAAATTGTACTGGCAGACAACACCCTGTTAGCTGTTAAGGTGTTTTATCCCATATGGCAGCCTTTTGTGACACTCCCCATGACACTTTCAAAATTCAACGTCTTGGCCCGAGATGGCTATCTTTTCTAGCTCTTCCTGTTTTGAATACATGCCTACTTCTGATATTGATATTGGTTACTGATATTGATATTGATCCTTGATATTGTTGATCCTTGATATTAGTTACTAATTGGGCCACATACTGCCTTAGGTCTACTTGAATTAAAAGTTTGACACACTTGCATCCATTATAACTCTAGGAAGAGAGTTTTTTGCCATGCATTTTGGTTTGTTTAATTGAGATTTTAGTATTCAATTGTAGGAGAGTGACCATTGAAGATGAGGAAATATATGAAATGGAATTTTAAATACAGCTTAATGTTCAATACCCAAAATAAAATAACAAATGTGACTATATAAAATGAGTGAGGTTGCCAATTTAAAAATTTGCTTGTTGAAATATTATGATGGGCATAATTATGTGAATTTGGGGGTAAATGCCTTGATATGATTATGTGTTAATGAAAAGGAAGTCAGACTTTAAAACTTTACAACCCAAGCTTTTATATAAAATCATATTTTGAAGGTTGAAAGACTATTATGTGATAATTTTAAATATAAAAATAAAATTATGTATGTTGAATTAATGTGATTTTGTAGTAGTAGAATATTTTAAACAGATAAATTGTGAGGAATTTATGCATTGCAAGGAATTAACAAATAATATGGTTGTTTATCTGACTGCATTTTTTAGATTGGTAAATGCAATTCCCAGATTTTGTAGAATACATTATATTTCTAGTCTAAGGAAATAATATATCATTTAATAATACAACAACAACAACAAAATGAACTAGATGAGATGAATTAATGGAGAAAAGAAATGAGACAGCAGAGAGGGAAAATGCAGCAGTGCTGATCTTTAAATCAAAACTAATTATACATTTTATTATCTGTGTCTCAGTGTACCATTGATCACAATTCGTGTACACACTGTTTCTCTGTTACTGTGCATTACACACATCAATAAAATGAAAGAAAACAGATGAAATGAAATAATTTTACACAAACACAATAATCATATTATTATTATTATTATTATTATTATTATTATTATTATTATTATTATTATTAATAATAATAATAATAATCCCTGAACAACCCAAATGTTATTCCACCCTCCCCCCCCAGTCCATAACAGACAAATCAAATGAAATTAAACAGAGAACAAAAAGCCTTCAAAAGTGGGAAAAAAAGTACAGGAAAAAAAATTAAAAGAAAAACTCAGAATTCAAGCATTCCACAGATTGTTCAAAATGATTGAAAGCCTAGTCTAACTTCCATCTTTTTAACCAGGTGATGTGAGAACAGATTTTATTTTTTTTATTTTTATAGATAGGTTAAAAGAGGCTACTAAGGATCTGAGATAGCCACAGTTAATGTGTACATTCACTGGTGATGTAGACTAGGCCTTTTAAAGCTTTCTGTGTGCACATATCATGCACAAATGAAACTGCATCTGCACAGGTAGCCTCTGCACTGAAATGAATGGTAAAATGGTAGCCATTGTATTGGAATGGAATCCCTAAACACCCAAGGCATCCAATTCATTACTCTGGTAAAATTACCATTAATTTCAATGAGTCTGGGCTGCATATACAGATAGAAATCTAGTACGAAATTCTACGTACATAAAAAAAAAATCCATCCCTTATTTTGCTTTATTCACTCAGTCATTATATGGTAATACAATTAGTTTCCCCACGGCATGAAATATGTCTCATGTTTTTGCAGTTTTATGGAGTGATCTTTTTCTACAGCATTGATATTCTGGCCTTGTCATTTAATTAATGCACTGAGCAGGTCATTTCCAAATCTGTGATTGCATGATTTAAGGATAGTAGGATTTTAAGGATGTGAATTCATACAGCCACTTTGCTTACCATAACATACTGGATGTGTATGTTACTGTCCATGAGAAAATGGGTCATGGTGATAGAAGAATTGTCATTATCAGTCATGCACCCATGAATAAAGGAGAAATTACAAACTCCCAAAAGAATATCATTCTATATTTGAGAGAAATAGTTGGAAATATGTCTATAGATTTTTTTTCAACCGACATCCAACAGCACTGTTAAAGTGACAATGAGAAATATATTTTACATATATATCTTTTCATTTTCCAATTGGAGGTGGATAAACCTGAGACTCTTCAAATATTATTGAATATCACTCCCATGATTCTGAACTACTGGCCATACTGCTGGGAACTGGAGTCCAATAATATCCAAAGGGCCATAGATACTCCATTGATACTTAGAGAACAGCTCCTTAATCATTGTAAGCATGCCTATATTTTTATGATATGGAAACATCAACGGCTTTGGTCTTCCCCTAATTATTTGTCAGTTTTCTTTTTCAGAAACAGGCCTATTGTGCGGTTAAGACTGCAATAACAGTGTTTATATGACCATTTTTAAGGTATAAAAGCCTGAATTGCACATGGCTACCCACGCTGCTTCCATGTCACCAGGGAAGCAGCAAAGTCATGCACCCAGTCTGGCACCCATAAATAGAATCAAAGAAACAGAAAGAAACAGAAACAAAGAAAAATGAATTGTTTCAATAAGTTTCATTCTCTCTAATCCCCTTTTAGATTTGCTTGCTTTAGATATTTTAGATGTAGTGGTGAGAGAATTCTGAAAAATGAAAAAAATTAGAAAGACAGCGCATGGAGAAATCAATAGACAAACCAGCTACAAAATAAATATCACTGGACTGTTCAGTTGCACTGTCCATGAATGATAGTTCCCAAGAAAAGCTCCTTTTTGGTACATCAATCTACTCTGAACATTGATAAGTACATTGTTGACATGTACTCATCAATGTCTACAACAATACTGATACTTTTTAATTCATGGAGATAAATGCCAATTCACTGCCAGACAATGCAGATAGTGCCACATTTCTTGCTAGGACCCATTGTTGTTCTGAAGGCCAATGGGTGGTAGAACTTTTTAACTCCAGCATGGAAGAATAAATTTGAATTACAGTATTCTGATGGTGGGTTGCCCTTTACAAATGTTCAGCGATTTCCACAGAGCAAGAGCAGGATCAGAGGGAGTAAGCAATGCAAGAGACCAAAGAATTGGCATCTGGAGCACATGCAGCATAAATACTCTGGGTAAAATGGGTGGCTGAAAAAAAGCTCAAGGATGTTCTGGTGATTTAGAGTTCAACACAGCTGTTCATACTTAAAATGAAGAATGAAGTCCCAATTAATTCCAACAGTCTAGTAATAAACAGGCTAAATTCATCCACAACTCAGTGGTAAAGCACATGCTAGCATGTCAACTATCCAACAGTTCAATTCATGGAATCACCAGTTAAAATAGTTAAAGGGCTGGATAAGCTTCTCCCTGAGATCTCAGAGAATCACTCTAAGTGAGAGTCCTGGGCTAGATAGGTCACCGGCTTGACTCAGTATAAACAACTTCCTGAGTCCTGTACTTGACTGGTAAACAGATCCCTTTCTATGTGACGAAACTTGCACAGCTTCTTCCCTTTAAAACCTAAGACTTTCTCCAGTTCTTGATTATTGCTTCTTAGGAACCTTATATAGAACAACGGAATGAATACCAACCATTTCTGGACTCTCACTCTGTTCATTGAAAAGAAAAGATATGGAAAGAAACACGCTTGCATTTTCAATGGTCGGTCAGCTTCACTATCACTATTCAATGCTATATTACAGATTATGGTTTGCTTCATTCATGCAAAGTATTACAACAAGTACAATGAAAGCATTCCCAATTTGGAGTATGAGAAGGAGCATAGCAGCAAATATTGGTAGATGGAAAGGGCATAGGAGGGAACTGAAATTTATCTGACAAAATATGTCAGAAATACAGGGAAAAATGCTAGGGCTTCGGGCATGAGTCTATAATCCACAGTCTGGAGCAAACGGAGAATTGATTAAATATGGTTTAGGTGGCTATTTTTCTTTTAAGAGAGTGCTGGTCATAAATAGAGTTCTGAAAAAAATGGGAAAGGGTTATCTGTGGTTTAATAACATCTGAACAACCAGGCAGTTAAGGAGGGATCAAAACAAAAATAAAAACAAACAAAATAAAACCTCAAACAAAATTATCCTCCCCATAAACAGCATAGGGTTGGAACCCCCTTGGATTGTGTTGGTCACTCTAGACTCACATGTGTCATTGAGGGTGGTGATTCAGCTTGTTCTTGAGTTAATGAAGAAGGCAACAAAGATATTGGTCAGAAAGTCAAGAACTCCCACTTAAGTCCTTCGCCCAATATGATATAACTTAAGGTTGGTTGTTGGTCTTTCCAAACAACCCCCTTTGACATCCAACTGCTCCTTAGAGAGGGAGGGGAAAGGGAAATACAAAGTAACTCCATCATGACCTTGTAGGCTGAGTTGCAAAGACGGCCCTGCATCCAGGTCTCCATTGCAATGCTGCTGCTCCTGGTGAAGACTCCTGCAGATTTCAAACTCCTACCACAAAGCTACATTCCATCAATAGGTAAGTGAACATGGCAAATGTCTTTTCTCCTCTGTTCAATAATATTAGATCTATATCTATATATCTCTCTTTTTATATATAGATATATATATAGATACTATCTTCAATTGTTTCTTTAGAAGCCCTTTATGTGGCAGTAGGCTTCCAGAGATGAGAAAAATATGTACAAGAGCCAGAGCAGCACAAAGAGGCTTGAGGTCAGAATCTTGGCAGTCCGTGGCCCGCCTAGCTCACCTCCAATCTCTGGTCTTCGCCGGTAGAGGAGCACACCAACACTGATAAAAGCAAATATAGTGAAGAGGGTGACAGAGAAAGCCAGGTTGCCTGGTTGGACTGCAAATGTCTCCCCATTGGCTGCATGGTAGATTGCAGCAATGGACCAGGCTACGCCGATTCCCAGGAAAACATTCACAGCGTTGCTACCAGTGACATTACCTATGGAAGCATCTGCATATTGATCTTGTGTTGCTGCTACTTTGCTGGCAAATGTATCTGCAAAGTGAAAAGAAACAGTATTATTGAACCTTGAGCTGTTGTCCCTACTTCTCAAAGTTAGGCAAATAGTTTTCTAGCAATAGCAAGATGGTACATTGACAAATAATCTAGCCAAAAGCAAGATCTGGATAGACTTCGAAGTTGCACAGTCTAGAACTGATGTTCTACCAATCTTAGCCCAGTGGCTTTTTTTCATCTGCTTCTGACTCTATTAGTAATTAGACAGTTTTAAGTCAACTTGTTAAAAAGAGCTACTAGCAAACTGAAATCTTTAGCTCTCTTTTTACAAAGATCCTTCCCATTAGGTTATGCCAATATGCCGGATTTTAAATATTTTAGATTTTAAAGTTAATCTAAGATTAGAATCTAATCCTGTGGTCTGTGGATTCCCCCCTCCCCCAAATGGGTATGTGCTATCACCCAATCCTTCCTCCTTTTTGGTTCTGAAATTTCTCCAGATCTTCACCTTAGTAGGTTGGATGCACTCCCCCCTGCAATTCTGCAGGAATATTTTAAAGACAGCCTTCTACATCAGGACATATGCCAAATGGCTCTGTAGAATCCCCAAGCTCCTTTTTTGCTCTTTCTACAGGGAATCGCAGATCCTATTCTGAAGAAATAGCTGGCAGAGAATATGAATTGTTTGTGGCTTTTTCTGTTTGACCAGGATTTTGATATATCCCTATTGCTCGATTAAGTGCCTCTTTGTTCTCACTCATCTCACTTATTCACTCAACCGCAGAATAGCATTAATCTTAGTGATCATCGCTATTATGCTATTTTATTCTATTTTTGTTTAGTTTTTATTTATATAATTTCTAGATATATGTGTTTCAGTGTTTGAAGTACACTGTTTTTTTCTGCCTGTAAGGTAGTATTAAATATCAACTGAAACCACCTAAACCCAGTGGTTCAGACATTAAAGGAATTGGAGTAGTCATAACTAAAAAGGGATCACAACCTATGTCTGCATTTCAAATCATTTTTGCACCTGCAATCATTGGAGAACGGATACATGGGAGAAGCAGAAGCTGAACCTACAACTTCAGCTTGCATTTTTCTCCTGCCCAGGATCTTCTTTAGAAGCTATGTAGCATTATACATGGATCCACTCTGTCTGATGGTTAAAAATAATCTGCTTTGCAAATTTCTCTTTTCTCTCTCCTCATCCTTCCTTCTCTGGAACGAAAAGTCTTTTCTCCAGTATGAACTGTTCAACTGTCCAGTAACAAACACCATGATTAAGATGATGTAGTTTTTCTTACAACTATTTTTTGAAATATAAATTGGATTATGGTTCCTAGCTCTGGCTCATAATTACATTCATGATAATGTGATATCATGTCATAATAATATTAAAACAATATGTACTATTTATTTGTACTATTAACACAAACTCTGTAGAAGAAGTTTAGGAGACTGGGATTTAGTCTGGGTTCACACTTATACTTTGTACTTAACTGGTTTTCTGATTTGATGGTCTGATGATGCAGAGCCCCATTGGGTGCTCAGCACAATGGAAAGCCATTATTGGCAGGATCACGCTTCCCTAAGCTAAAGCACATTATGCCTTAGTAGAAAGTGTGAATCAGCTCAGAAAGTGGCTTGTGAAAAGCAGAGGTCTATGATAATGTTCATGATAATGGTAACTTCTGAATCAGGTCTGAGGGCAGATAGTTTGAACAGCTTCGCTATACAGATAGTCCTCGATTTACAACAGTTCA
Organism: Arizona elegans; assembly: GCA_022577455.1. Taxonomy (NCBI): domain Eukaryota; kingdom Metazoa; phylum Chordata; class Lepidosauria; order Squamata; family Colubridae; genus Arizona; species Arizona elegans. The sequence goes on along the minus strand of JAKOOJ010000001.1, from coordinate 298,745,667 downwards.
TTTAGTGACCGTTCAAAGTTACAACGACACTGAAGAAAGTGACTTATGACTGCTTTTCAGACTTATGACTGTTGCAGCATCCCCATGGCCATGTGATCAAAATTCAGATGCTTGGCAATTGGTTCATATCTATGATGGTTGCAGTATCCTGGGGTCATGTGATCACCTTTTGCAACATAAATTTTGGACTCAATTGTGGTCATAAGTCAAGGACTACCTGTATCAACTTAAATGTAAGCTGAAGTACTAAATAGAATAGATAGGCATTACTATGAAACGATCGATTTGGCTCCCATTCTACAAAATCAGATTAGAAGGAAACCCAAGTTGCACATTAATTACTTGTCTTTCTGTATTTCAAAGCATTGTTGGATATCTACCTCTTTCATCCATTACCCCCTCCCCCCTGCATTCTTTAATTTTCCTGAAGGAGATGCTAATCTTATGGTCACAAACATTTCACTAGCAAAGGAGAATTTACTGTTATTTAAACTCCATTCCAAGTATGCAACTAGATGTATTTTGTTAAAAAAAAAAACATTCCAAGCTGTTTTAACGGAATGTTTTTGAGTACAGCAGCCTCAGGTCACCTTGTATAAAGAGAGAGAAAAGACAGCTCAGCCTACAAAAGTACTTCTTTAAAATGTCATTCTTGGCAGGAGTTTAGAAACAGCTTTTTCCTATGGTATGTTGGATGCAAAATTGTGAGGTCTCAGCTGATAGCTAGCTCTTCATCCTCATACAAAGGCAAACCCAAATAGGTAGGGCAAGAATGTTAATTTATATTAAAATTCAAAAGCTGCTTTCACTCATAAAAATAGCACCGTGGACATTTCTATAAGTGCTATTAAAAAAAAAGGCAATTTCTCCAGAGTTCTGCCTCTGCTGCTCCACAGCAACTTAATAATTAGACTGCAGAAGTGATGTCAAAATAAGAAAGTTCATACTAGGTTCTTCTGCAACAGCCAGCAGAGTTCTTGGCAAGCTGTGGGTGGCAAGGTTGCTTGCAAAACACTCTTCATTCACAGGATAGCTTTTATGAAATTTATTGGTTTGCTTATTTATTAATTAGTTCAATTTACATAGAAGCCCGTGTCACAGTCTCATTCTGGACTCTGGGTGGCTAACGATACTAAAAACCATTATAAAAATATCAGAAACAGAAAGGCAATATACATAAAACATGAGCTGAGGTAAAAAAAAAAACCCAGACTCATCAACAGATGAACACAACCAATATATTTCCTATTGTCCAGACACCTGCCTGCCGGGTGATCATCTGACTAACTGGGAGTTGAACACTGGTTCCTTTATCAGTAAAGGCATGAGGAAACTACTGTATTTTTCGGAGTATAAGATGCACCTTTCCCCCCCAAAAAAGAGGGTGAAAATATGAGTGTGTCTTACACTCCGAATGTAGCCCTGCCCAGCTTCTCAAATGGAGGTTTCAGAGGCTGAACAACGCATCAGAAAAGAAGCTTCAGAAAAGAAGCCCCCAAACAGAGCTTCAGAGGCTTTTTTTCTGAAGCTCTGTTTTGGAGGCTTTCAGAAGGAAGAAAAAAAGTTTTTTCTGAAACAGTGTTTCAAAACTTTCAGAGGCAGAAAAAAAAGGAAGGCACAGAGCTCACAACCAAGGAACCTGTTTTTGTTTTTTTTTAAAAAAAATGATTTATATGCCGCCCTTCTCCGGAGACTCAGGGCGGCTTACAATGCGATAAGCAATAGCCTTCATACTTTTGTACATTTATACAAAGTCAGCTTATTGCCCCCACAAACTGGGTCCTCAATTTACCTACCTTAGAAAGGATGGAAGGCTGAGTCAACCTTGAGCCTGGCGGGATTTGATCTTACTTTAATTGCAGACAGCTGGTCTTAAATTACAGAGTTCTGTCTGTTGAGCTATTCAGGCTCCTAACTAAAATTCACCTCTGGGAACAGCTGATTGGGGGTATTCCAGGACGCCAATCCACCTGCCAATTAGCTTTTTTCTTATTTTCCTCCCCAAAAACTAAGGTGTGTCTTATACTCCGGTGCATCTTATACTTCAAAATATACGGTAGTAAATTGCAGGTAGACCTCAACTTACAACAGTTCATTTAGTGACTGTTGGCCATGATTTATGACCATTTTTCACACTTATGACCATTGCAGCATCTCTATGAGCATCACGTGATTTACATTTGGATGCTTGACAGCGGGTTCATATTTATAAGGCGTTATGCAGCCTTATGACAAGCAGACAATAGGGAAAGATAGGGATAGAATTGTAAACCCTAGGGTTCCCTATAAAGAAGGAATTTAATTTTAGTTTCAATTTATTTTATGGCACATAGATCTGACAATAAGCTATGGCCCAAAAGGACATGCTGTCTTCAATCTGGATCCTTCAGCTGAGTGGATGTTGCCCATGCTTTTTGGAAATTTTAGGAATAACAAGAGCCAGATTTCTGGAAATTACCAGATGCAGAAAGGTTGCCTTAGGCCAGTGGTAGGCAAACTTGGCTTTTTCACACCCTGTGGACTTTAACTCCCAGAATTCCTAAGACAGCTTGGCTGTCTTAGGAATTCTGGGAGTTGAAGTCCACAGGGTGTAAAAGAGCTAAGTTTGCCTACCACTGCCTTAGGCAATCAACTTTTGATGAGAACCTTTCAATTTTTGACTGATCACTGCATTTTACAAATATTGTTCTGGCATGGTTGTGTGATCAATGGGTGTGAGAGGTTTTTTGGGGTCTTGACTATACCTTTTCTTCTTCTTTAAATTTATTCTGATAATTATATTATATTTTTATTTATTCATTAATTAAATTTATATGGCCACCCATCTCATGGAAAATGATTCTGGAGAGCATATAACAGTCCATTATTATTTTGATTAAACAATGAGTTTTTTAAACTAATAAATAATTTTGATTGACAATTTGACATGCAGATGAATGGTTCAGTAGAACTATTGAATTGGGACACAGGTGGATTTAACTATAAACTCTAGCTATTGAGGTTAAATATTTAATCTATTTATTTTAAAAATCTGTGTATTCTACCTTTTGTAGGCCTTCCATAATGACAATGCAAAAATTTGGATGATCAATAGATGTTGTAAAGAAATATAGAACACTCTATTACTTTATTAGTTCTTTGAGGTTTGCCACACAAATATGGTAAGTTTACCCTTATTTAAAAATCTCCTTCTTTATTTCATTTTGACTGAAATTCAGCAGCAATTTTTGGAAGGGTTCTGTTTGCCATACTCAAGACTTGGGTACTGTAAGGATCCTAGAGCCTCTATCAAATCATGAACATAAAGATAAACAGCAACATGATAAACATTATGTTAATAAACATAATTTAACTATCACCACATTATTCAGTGAGGCCAACGGGATTGAACTATGTGCATGAGCTATATTACGTTCCAATAAGGAATTCCATTTCTTTAAAAGGAAACTTAGTGGCATCTAAGTTGCAAATAGATGTCTCATTTGGAGAATTTAATTACCTCATCTAGCAATGATTTCATTCAAATACTCCTACCCAGTGGTGGGTTCCTCCTGGTTCGGCTGAGCCGGTAGTGGTGACGATATGACGTCACCAAACCGGTTCTGGCCCCCCGCCCCCCCAATGTTATTCTTACCTTTTATTTGACCCCACCCCCAATCTATTACTGCCTGAGTCCCAGCTGATGGGCTATAAGGAAAAAAACTGTTTAAACTCTTGCCACGGGGCTTCAAAGGGCCGCCCTACAGCTGATCAGTGGTAAAAGGCAGTTTGGTGGTAGACCGGTGCCTCCAAAAACAAATGAGTAGACCGGTGCCTGCAAAAATAAATGGGTAGACCAGTGCCTGGAAAAATACATGAGTAGACCGGTACAGCTCTGCAAGCAGTTAAAAGCCTGGTAGACCAGTACCTCTGCTAAATCCTAAAGAATTGTCACATGACCATCAAGCCATGCCCACAAAATAAGCCACACTCACAGAACCGGTAGTAAAAAAATTTGGAACCCACCCGTGCTCCTACCCCTAGCATTCATACTATTGACAAGATGGTTGTAACTTATGTTGAAACTGCAACCCTATTACATATCTATTCTTTGCTTAAAACTGAACATGACTCACAATATAATTCTGTAAATATTACTCAGAAGTAAATTCATGATGCTGGGAATTAGGCAATGAGATTGGTAAGAAGCTGCCCTGTTCAAAAGATGTTTAATGCAGAGTTAAGTCAATGGACTGTTCCTCACTAGCTTACTACTAAATTTTCAAATATTGATTTTTGACTTGTGCCTCTAGCTTGTTTTTTTTTTAGCTTCCTCTTTATTCTCAACTTTTCTTTCTTCTGGCCTATGAGCTTGGGTTTGGGTCCTTCACTGCAGAATTCTCACCTTTTTTTTTTTGAATAAAAATTAGTTTTATTGATTTGTATCCTATAATTGCAGTTTGATGTATAGACATTTGTAGGTGATAACCAGATCATGAAAAGCTGCTGATTCCTGCATACCAAATAACTGTTGCATAACTGAAAAGATGAATGTGTATCAGCCTTTCTTAGCAGCCTAAAGCAAACCGTTGCCAGTGAATTGGGGAATGTGCACAATCTGATTGGATTGGCAGTTGGATTTTTCTTCCACACTGACAATGTGACAGCTTGGGAATGTTCCCAAGATCACCTGCAAACTAGTGGTGGGTTTCAAATTTTTTTACTACCGGTTCTGTGGGTGTGGCTTGGTGGGCATAGCATGGCTTGATGGGCGTGGCAGGAGAAGAATACAGTAATATCTCCATTCCCACTCCACTCCAGGGGAAGATTATTGCAAAATCCCCATTTCTTCCTGATCAGCTGGGACTCAGGAAGCAGAGAATAGATGGGGGCGGGGCTAGTTAAAGGTGGTATTTACTGGTTCTCCAAACTACTCAGAATTTCCATTACTGGTTCTCCAGAACTGGTCAGAACCTGCTGAAATCGACCTCTGCTGCAAACATACATCCTGTATGGCTGAGTTACTGTCTGTAATGGCATTGAGTTACATAAGTTTCAATGAAGGATAACTTAGAGGGTGTTTGAAGGATTGCATAATGCATAATTCTGTCCTCCAATTTGTTGCTGGTACCTCCCGGCATTGGTCATCTGAGGTGATGGCCTCACAATGCTAAATAATAGAACTGGCCCTTTAACTGTGACTTCCCACTTGCTCGCTTCCTCTGCTTAGGCCTTGGCTATCTTCCCTGGACATGGACATATCAAGATCCTAATCATTCATTGATGCCATTGAGCAATATAGAAAGCATTTTATTATGCTTTCTGTTGAACATCTTGAAATTGACTTGGGAACAAAAGGATTTTAAAAACCAATAAGTACAGTATTAATACTAAATTTACTTAGTGTCACGATGAGTATTTTTAAAATTCTCATCTTATTTAATACTCCCCAAAAGTAAAAGTAAAAGGGAAGCGGTGGCTCAGTGGCTAAGACGCTGAGCTTGTCAATCGAAAGGTCGGCAGTTCAGCTGTTTGAATCTCTAGTGCCGCGTAACGGGGTCAGCGCCTGTTACTTGTCCCTGCTTCTGCCAACCTAGCAGTTTGGGAGCACATAAAAAATGCAAGTAGAAAAATAGAGACCACCTTTGGTGGGAAGGTAACAGCGTTCCATGCGCCTTTGGCATTTAGTCATGCCGGCTACATGACCACGGAGACGTCTTTGGACAGCGCTGGCTCTTTGGCTTTGAAACGGAGATGAGCACCGTCCCCTAGAGTCGAGAACGACCAGCACATATGTGCGAGAGGAACCTTTACCTTTACCTTTTAAAAGTAAAACTAGTAAAAGGAAAAATTGCCTAATAAATCCAGGGATGGGAAAGACAAAGTACTGATTACATGAGATTAAAATATGTTCAGAAAGAAATTCTACTAATATAAAACAAGGAAGAATTGGACACAATCACTGCAATTGTCTTTTGTGCAAGCCTTTTCCCTGTAATCATTCTGGAGAAACTAGGGAAGTTAATTTAAATTATTTAATCCTCTTAATTTTAATTGCTTTGTATTATCCTTTTTATCTTTTTATCACATTGCGAGCCAGCCAGAGATGGCGAAATAGCGAGATGGGCAGCATATAAATTTAATAAATAAATAAATAAATCTTACAACCTCTATTGTACTCAGATTCATTATTCTACTTGGTTTATCTGTTCAGGCCAAAACAGTTTTGTAATCTTAGAGTTAATATACTAGAAGAAATCTGAAAAGCTTCTACAAATGCCAATATATTCTTAACAGATATGATGCAAATGTGTATGTGACATGTTTATATGGAAAAATATATAGACAGTATAACCCAAGCTGTATGTATCAGGAAATTGTGATTATTATTTTCAGATATGTAGATAGTACAGTTTTAATTACATTTTAACCTGTGCAGCTTTAATGTTTTAATTATTTTTACTTGTTTTATGACTTGTTAAGCACCTAGAGTCACCTTGTAGGAGAATGGGTGGCATAAAAATGTCATAATAAATAAAATAAAATGAAATGAAATAAAATAAAATAATAAAATAGAATGAATGAATGAATAAATGAATGTTTATATCTTCCCTAGTTTATGTGCAGAGAAATATTATCTATAATTCCACTGCTGGGGACAACCTAAAAATGCATCAGGTAGTCAGATGTCCTGTTCTTAGAATCACTGTTATTAGTCTTGTCCCAGTGAATTTTCTTCTGCCTTTAAGTCAAATTGGCAATGTCTTGCCTGAATTCTTTCCCCCCTCCACTTCTCTATATACAGTTAAAACATATGTAGCACTATAAATTTATCTTCCACAGAGTTAAGATCCATAGGAGACAGATTACTATTGTTCTATCAGTTCCTAAAGTAACTTTAGAATGATAGAAAAGCAACTATTGCCTTGATGCATCCTTGGGACCATGAAAAGGAAGAAAAATTTAAACCCTCTTTCCATACCTTGTATTGATCCTACTGTGACTGAAATTCATGATGATTGTTTGCTTTCTAAAGCAATACACAACTGATATTGTACTTCTCTGTATCACTTTTAGATAGGAAAAGCTATTTAAGATCTTGCTTATTTTGACTCTGTAATTGTCTTTTTATGGTTACTTAAAATTTGGCAAGCTTTATGTGAATGTATCACTTCCGAATAAGTAATGTAATAAGAAATAGCATTTTAGATAAAGGTTAGTTCCCAGAGGCCAGATGTAATAAATGGAGTTGCTTTTCAGCCACAGGTGATTCAAAAATATTTTTTTCTGGTTTAAAAAAGGTTAATAGGCAGTAACAGATAGGGAAACATAATCTAGGGCTGCAATGGACAGTCATTTGTTCTGAAATGATCCATGAGATTCCAGTGAAATTTGTTTGAAGTAGCTGTGGCCAATTTCTAGATTGTTCCAGTCTTATCGGGAATCCGAAGGGAGACAACATGAAAAGTAATAGCAGGCACTTAAATTATTTTTGGTGTCTTTTCTTTTTTCTTACCTGGTACTGAAGTTCCCAATGCAACAAATACGACTGCAGTTACAGAATCCTTCAGGCCAATTGTGCAGCCAAAATGGGATGCCAAATCCCCAATGAAAGCTGTGAGAAGGCCAATCATGACGATGGACACTACAAAACAAGCCCAACCATTCCAGTAGTCTGTTGGGGGCACAAAGGCAAAAAGGACTTTCCAGAAGACGGTCAGAAAGTGCATCACATAATCAAAGCAGGATGGTAGCTTCTCTTCGCCACATTCATCATCATCGTCGTCCTCTCCTGAAAGAGGAAAGAGAGGGAGGGAGGGGAGAGAGAGCGGGGGGAGAGAATGGTTCATGAAGGATGGTTCCCAACTGTAAGGCTGAGAAAAAGATCACTGAAACCAATGGGAAGCGGGTATAATTGACTTTGATAGGCTAACACCTAACTACATAAAAATGATTACTATAAATGTGTAAATAGACTTTATTATTTGTATTCATGGCAGCTTCTAAAACCTGCTCAGAATATGTGACAACTGGGCTTTAGGTACCTAACACCCACATGGCACAACCAGCTGTTGATGAGTCCAAATTCACAGGCTCTTGTAACAATTCAAAGGATGAAGTGAAAATGATAAATCACTCTTAAAATGATAAAGTGGTAAATGTGAAGCACACGGAAAAGAAATCAATATTAAACAGCAAATATACCATGAAACCAAATAACTGCATTTTAAAAGATAGTAAAGACACAATCAAACTCAATGGGCTTTGAATTGTCATAACTTCTACTTTTTATAAATTTACTGATTAACTGAAACACAAGCATAATGATCATATACCGTAATTGCCTTTTTGAAAAATGAAATATATAACAGCTTAATAAATGTATCACTTAGAGGGAAAGGCCACTGTATTTTTCATTCCTTGTGAAAGAAGAATAGAAGCATTTTCCACTTCATACATCATTCCATAATTTTCTAAATATATTTGTTATTTTGTTACATTGAGTTCACTTTTGCATTAAAAAAGTGTCATGGGGAGTTTGTTTCAGTTTTCTGATCAAATTGTTTTCTGTCTCCTATACATTTTGCATTTATATCAAATTTGTCTTGAATTTTAATTTTTTGTATTAACTGTATCTGTTGTTATAATGAGGGGGTATGGTGGCCTAATGGTTAGGACAGTGGTGGTATTTGGCTGGTTCTATCCAGTTTGGAAGAACTGGTAGCGGCGGCTGTGGGAGGCTCCGCCCACCCACCCGGACATCATCATGTCCCGTTTTTGATGCTCTGCGCATGCGTGGAGGTGGCACGTGCGATCTCACATTTGGGAACCAGTAGTGAAGGTAAGTGAATACCCCCCGTAGGTTAGGATGCTGGGTTGTGGACCAGAAGGCTGGCAATTCAAGACCCAAGTACCACATGATGGGATGAGCTCCTCCTTTGTCTCTCTTAGCATTGCTTCATTTTTTGTTTTTGGCTGTTTAGTCTAAACTAACTGGTTCCAACAAAGGTGCCATGTGAATAATATTCCTGAATCAGGAATGTATGAGTGGAGTAGGAAAAGGTTTGCCTCTTCTTTAATAACACCAGGGCTATGATTACTATCGCCTGGTTTAAAATAGCAGAATGATTTATTTTTCAGAGCTTAATCCAGGAAAGATATACTGAATACACAAAGCAAGGTGATTCCAAGGCAGTTTCAGTATTAAAATGATCACATCTGCCGCCATCTTTATGTCCCAGATAATTGTAATACATTCAGGAGAAGCCCCAGTTGAAAGATCAGAAGTATTATTTGGGAATGCTGGTGGATGAATACCCTTCCAAAGCCTGTTATTTCCTTTGGTAGTTTTCCTCTAGCTGAGTATTTTGGGACTAAAGCCTAGACAGTGTTATCTGTTTTGCTTGATCCTGAAAGCTTCTGGAAATATGACTCATCAGAGTAGGCCATGTTTTCCTCCACATATTACCATTTCTCAAATCACTGTGAATTATCTACAAGTCTTCTGATTACTTCTCCATTAACAATACAATTATGTAACTAGATGTTTGTTGCAGAACATTTTGATTCTTTTGGTTTGCACCACCTGATGTGCTACTTACTCTTGATGTACACTGTATAATAATCTCATAAAAGGCGTTGAACAGAGGAGCCCATACAGCTGCTGAAGACTGAAGCTTTTAGGTATTCTAGCTGTGAGATTGCTACATTTTCTCAACAAAGACATGATCCTTTTATTGAGAAGCACAAAAGAATGCCAGGGAATGCTATCTTACATGCAAGGAAGTTTGAATTATGGAAAGAAACCCAAAACCTGTTTCCTATTAACAAGCATCAGCAAATGGCTTTCTTGACACCATTACAGGGAAAAAAAAACCTTTATCAGCAAGGTTGGAATACACAGAAATATTGTGGATGTCTCACTACTCATTAGAGTATGGATGTAAGAAGAATCCGGAAGCGGCACGGCAGGACTGGCTGGGAAAATGCTGGGCTCCAACGAGCTCGGCAAAAGCCAGCCAGACGAACCAACACCGGGTGGTCTTCGGATCGAAGCTGTCCTGTAGGGACAGTGAAGAGAGGCAGCTCGGTGTCTAAAGAGGGACAGGCAAGTCCCTTGGATAACCCGAGAAACTCTCTTTGAGCCGGTGACAGGGGGCGGCGATCAGAGTGAATCGCCATGAAGCTGGAGCCTCTGGAGCAAGCAATGTGCAGGAGGGAAGATTTGGACAGAGTGCTGGTGTTGGGTGAGTGATTGGCTAACCCACAGACAATAAACAGAAAATTCTAAATATTTTTAACTACTAAACTATTACTAAAATTACCCCGGCGTGGAAATTGCGGCTAAATAGCAACGGGGGGAGATGGCAGATGGAAAGAGAAAGTGAGAATGACAAGAGTGCCATAGAAGAACCCGAATAAAGAATTAAAACTGATTGCCAAATGGAAATGTAAATCTGGAACTTGGATTCAATTGGGATTGGATTATAAATTGATTGGTGGTATATAAAGGTGAAAGAAGAGATGAAAACTGGCTGTTTTCTCTTTTATGGCTCAATAAACACGGATGTGGATTACAAATAAAATGGCGATTTGTTAATTAGTCGAATGGAACTGTGGATTATAGAGAGACATCTGCAGGAGAAGGAAGAGCATGACATGGAATTGTTTACTTTGAGAAAACCTTTGAAGAAATGAAACCTTGAATTTTTAAAGAGATAACTGGCGAGAACTAAGGAGGATACGTTTTGCCTACAAGAGGATAGACTTTGATGATTATAAAAAAGGGACCTTAAAGCTACTTAAAACTGGAATAATTCAACCCGGAAAGAATAAAATGGAACAGGAACTTAACAAACTGATAAAGACGATGTGTTTGGAAATAAAGGAAATGATTATAAATGTGCATAGAAAATCGAAATCTGAGGAGGCAAAGGCAGAGCTAGAGTGCACTGAAGAGGAAAAGGAAATGACTAATGAGGAACAAGAAAGAGAGAGGGACAATGAAGAAGACAAAGACAAAGAGACTGACAATGGAAAATTAAACAATTGTAATATTAAGTATGGACAAAAAGAAAAGAAATGAAGGAAAAAAGGGTGGAACAGGAAAAATATAAAAAACTTAAATGATTACACTGAGATTTACAGTGGAAAGATAAGAAAGATGGAAAAGAGATGGAAAATAATAAGAAATAAAGGACAAAATAAAAGATTTTATGATTTTAAAATACAAAATAAGCATACTGGGATTAACAATGAAAAGATACAAAAAAGGAAAGAGAAAGGAGAAACAATGGGAAATATAGGGCAGAATAGGAGAGTGCAGAAATTTAAAATACAAAAGAAAGGAAGAAGAGAAAACAAAAGGCAAAGAACGAAAAGAGGGTGGAGGAGAAGAAAAAATATTAAAAACAAATGATTACACTGGGATTTACAGTGGAAATATAAGAAAGAGGGAAAAGGGATGGAAAATAATGGGAAATAAAGGGCAAAGATTTCACAATTTTAAGATATAAAATATTAATAATGAAAAGATACGAAAAAGGAAAAGAAAAGTAGAAACAAAGGGAAAACTGTAATAAATGTCACATGCTCAATAATATTGGAGGTTTATAGAATGATAAGTTTTAATAATATTAATAAACCAGTTAGGGGAAATGTAATATTTGGAATATCTCAAACTATATATTTGAAACATAATTAAAAAGAGAAAAGAAGACAAATTAAGAATATTTTAAGAACTAATCGGATTGGGTAAAATGAGAAAGGATTAAGATGCGCTTTATAAATATATACTTGAATAAGTGGAAATTTATTGTTAAAATGTTTTGAGAAAAATATATATAATGATTGAAATTGAATGCAAAACTGAATGAAATTAAAATGATAAAAATGATTTAAATGTTATACTTGCAAGAAGTAAAGCAGAAAAAATATATTTGTAAAAGTAAAAAAGATAAGAGATTAAAAAATGGTTTGAGTAAAGATTTGAAGGAAAAAAGAGAACAAGATGAAATATATCGTTAATAATTAAAAAGATAAGGGATCGGGGTTGCCTGAACTCCACAATGAAAAAAAATTAAATTGAAAATGAATACAGCAATAGAGAGAGATGAAGGAATTGGAAGGGAAGAGAGAGAGGGACTGAAGAGTAGGGAGGAAGGAAGGGAAGGGAAAGTAAAGTAGGAGAGAAGGTAAGACGGGGCAAGAGAGGAAGAGAAGGAGAAGGGAAGGGGAAGTAGAGAAGAGAAGAAGAAGGTGTTGGGGAAAGAAAGTTGGAAGGAGAAGAGGGAGAGGCTAGGTTTGAGGAGAAAGATTGCTGTATAAAAAGATGAAATGGAAGAAAGGCAGCTCTGAACAAACAAATAAAAATATATTAAGAAAAAGAATGAATTGTTTAAGAATAAAAGAGGATAAATATGCACAAATAGTAAAGTTAGAATTTAAGGATATATGAAGAAGGTGTTTATGTATGCAAGTATAGAAATACTGAGGTATATTAAAAAAAAGGAAAGTGGGGAAGGCGATATTGACAAAAATTGTAATTGAGTAAAATGTATTTGAATTTGACTAATTGTATAAGATAAGAAACGACCAACACTCTGTTCAAAAAAAAAAAAAAGAAAAAAAAAAGAAAGATAGATGTGGGTGAAGGTAGGAGAGGAGAAAAGAAAAATACTCAATAAAACTTGTTTAAAAAAAAAAAGAGTATGGATGTAGGAGAAATTATCCACAGATTCAATAGGGCTCTATCAAAATGGAATTCACCAACAAATACCAATGAAGACAGTTTTCTTGTGTCTGTCATCCCCTGCTGAAATGTCAATCTATGATTTATATGTGGATGCTTAACTCATCACTTGGTCAACATTCTTATTTTTTCTCTTAATATCCACTCCCTAACAAGCTAATTTCAGATCTGGAAATAAGCCTATGGTAGTTTGGGAGAAAGTATTTTGGGAAATAAACAGTAATTGCAAGGAAAGAGATAGATAATATAAAAGAGAACTTGCAATTAAGTATGAGAGTTGCCAGTGTGATGTATAATTAAATTAAGTATAAGTTAAAGACAGTTAATTTATTGATTTAACAGCAAAAATCTAATAATATTTATTAAACATTTACTAAATACGATATTTACATAACCAATCAACTTGTGCAAGAGAATTATATTATAAAGCATCTTCCCTATCCTGTCCTCCAGAAGTTTTAGACTAGAACCCTTAACATCCAATTAACAGAACTATGAGTTATAAAAATTTCAACCTAGCATACCTGAGAGGAATCAGGTCAGGGAAGGCCACAAAGCCCAGAAAAATATACAAAAACATGGAGTTGAGAAATAGCAGGATTTGATTCAGCAAATGGAGAAATATTGTCAAATACGCTATTTCGAGAACTACACATCAAGACATTCCCTTTGAAACTCTCATGAGAAGCAGGTGGGAACTGCTGAAGGGCTGGCCATGCCCTGCATGGGCACAGCTGATCTGGATGCAAACTGTAGGTTTAACATGGGCCTATAAATGAATTTATTGTCTTTTCTTGGTGGATGCATGCACAAACCTCAACATAATTTTGCTAGTTCGCTTTTGTTTTCTTCTCAACCCGCAATTTCCTTGTTACTTTTTTGCTAAACTGACAAATTGGTACGAGATCTCGCTGTCTGTATCTTCTTACACTGAAGCGGGTTGGAAAGAGAAGCATCTAATGGTGCAAGTTCATCACGAAACTCTTCATTGTGGCAACATAATCAATCTAGGACTTTGCCACTGAGAAACTGAAAAGGCAAAGGATTCTCACTACTCTTACAATCTTTCCTCTAAGCATTATTGATCCCATTTTCAGAAGATAATTCTGACCTGCCTTGTTCTTATGCAGGAAAACCAAGATATGGTAAGTATTCTGTTCATTTGCTTGATTTAAATGCTTAAACAGAAGTATAACTACTTTGTGATCCTAAGGTTTTCATCCTGTTTGACCGTGGGAACTGCCAATTGTGTATCCCAGTTACAGTTGTATGGATTGGGTTAGAGCCAATTTAAATTCTTGAGTTATTTTGTACTGTCAAATTGATTTAAATTGTCCTAAGATCAGAGAGCACCCTGCAGGTATAACTAGAAAGGGATTATTCAGAATGCTTTAAATAGTTTTAAATCACCAATCACTAAGATTTCATGTATTTTTAAAAAAGAACATTGTGTGAACAAAGCTTTTTGATATTTAATTCTCTCAGAGCACTTTATGGGAAGAGATGCAGAACAATAAAATGTCCATTAGGAGAATCAAACACTGCTTTTATGAGTAATTTAGTGCATTGGTAAATATTAAAAGGCCTTAGCATGATAACTCCCTGGATATTTAGAAATGAAAGTTTGGAATACATGATTTCGATCTATAATCTAGCTCAGTGTTCTTCAACCACATCAACAAGATCTGCAAATTTTATATGGCCAGCATGTCCTCTAATCCTTGGAGAAATGCTGCGCATTGTAACAAAATGTTAATTGGAGGCCCATTGCTACTACATTATTTGTTGTATTGGTATAAACAGTCTTTTTGGTTAGTACTAAGCTTCATTATGCTAATTCTGATTAGTTATTTTATGACTTAGGATGTTAAACTGTTAAATTGGGCGAGTGAGGAGACAGGTCTGTGTGAACAACAGCTCTTTATTTCACAGTGACAAATCCAGCAACGAACCCAGTTGACAGCTCCCTTTATATAGTTTCTTGGCCAGGGTGCTGGCCAATCAACATCGAGGGTTTTCCTGCTTAATTTTCCCCCCAAAAGTGAATACATAACATAAACTATGAGTGAAAATAAGAATCTCACATCAAAAATTAAAAGTTGATCAAACACAGTTGTTGAACTGACTGTCATAGTGCACTCTTGGGGACTGAATATGTATCATTTACTTAGCAAAACTGGTACTATAAAGTATATGAATACCTCCCTATTTCCTTTTACTTAATTGTTATACTTTTTAAAAACAATATTTAAAAACTCCAGTGTTTTTCTCCTTATAACTGTTTGAGTAATAGCTGCTGATGAAGTTTGTCGTTGATGAATAAAGCAGGAAGACCAAAATGTATTAATAAAAAAACAGCTTTCTGGCCAGGTAGCAAAATAAGCCATTTCTGAGCCTCTTTTAGAGGATTTCATGTGGGTCTCATGGAATAAGACACCTATTCTCTTTTGGATAGAATAACTTTCTTCAATTTACCATCCTTCAGATGCTAGTCCCAGAATCTCCAGCCAGTCTCTATCTTAAATTACTGTTTTTCTTAGAGCAGAGTGGAAGATTTTATTTGAAAAACTAGGATATGCTGGACTGCCAGCTTTCTATAAGCATTATCTAAATTATTGTAAGCATATTTAACAAAAGAACAGATAAACAGCAAATTAAATCATTGTCTTTCTGACACATATTGCTTGGGGAAAAAAAGAAATACTGTTAGGGCAAAAATTTCAACTATAATTCTGGTACAAAGAAAATGAAATATAGTCATTTCTCCAGGCTCAAGTTAGGGATGAGAAATGGCCCAGTAGCTAACTTCTGTAAAATTAGAAAATCCCATTTCTTTTTCAAAAAAATCTTTTTCACTGAGTCCTAGTGACACATGGCTTAATCTATCACGAGCCATCCACGTGGCTTGGTAACATCTAGCAACAGTGACTAATAAGCACTGTAGTAAGGTAATGGGTTGCATTCTTCAGTTTAGATTGATAAAGGTCAATATTAACATAGGCATCTACTTTAACCTTGCTTTAAATAATGTTTTAAAATATGAACTAGCTATATTGACTTTATATAAGCTAAAAACATGAAATGTTTTATTGGGGTAGATCTAAGGTCTATCAGAGCCAGCATCCTGTTCCCTGGAATAGCCATCAAAATGTCTTTGGGAACCCAGGAGGCAAGTTCTGAAGAAGTTTAATAGTACATTGCTGGAACTTGGAATCAATGACACGTTTCTTCTAAACCTGACTTTGAAATTAGTTTTATTAAAAAATAAAATATAAAATCTAATTACCAGATTATTGTGACTAAAAGGACCAATTATCCATACCTTAATCTAATTGCCAGAATAAGTTTGAAATGGAGTGTGACTGGCGTCAAAGATGTGGGGAACAAGAAACAGGAAACAGGGAGGATGGTTTAAAATCACGCCCTTCTCTGCCTGTTTTTCATCCCACCCATGGATAAATAATAAAGGTAGATGTATAAAAACACAAACACAAATAATAAAAAAGTCCAAATTTCATCATGGTAATGGTTTAAAAAAGGTGTGTTGTTTTACTGGTCTAGCATTCCTGGGCAAAATAGGCACATATCCGGTGACAGGAGGGGAGGGACTGCCACAGCAATAGCAGTCAACTGATGTGAAGGAGGTCGACACACAACGGGCAAAACAAACAGTGTCACTAGTGCCATTGCAAATTGGAAAACACTATTCTGACATATTGTAGGAAAAGTGGGGTAGAGGATGCACCAACCATTGACCTGTAGATGGGTAGTGGAGAACATTGTGTGTTCCTGCCCTTGAGAAATAGTTAGCAATTATTACTTGCACTGAAGCAACCAGTTAGTTACATCAGTCCTGTGTGTAGCTGCACTCCTGCCTTGCCAACTGCTCTGCTTGAGAGCTCAAGAGGATTTGAACAAAATGCGTCTTTTGAAGTGCATATCATTCTTTCTTTGCTTCCAGTTTCTGAAACTTGCTTTGCATTACAGACGTTGTAGATTCTGAACCTTGGCTACCAATGCTGATTAAAGACCTTGTGACTGTCTGTTTTCTGACTTCGGGCCCCTTGTTAATAACCCTGACCCCTCTTTGCACTGTGCTGATTTCATGCAAATGGATGGTGTGCGTTTGTATGCGTGTGTAAGCTCTGCTTCTTTTTAAGTCAGATGCAAATTTTCACTTTTTCCTTTTTAGAAAGGGATTTGGGGGAGGCAGAGATTGTGCTTCAGAACTGAGTCTGCCTTAAAGGTTCTCTACTGCTGCTCAATCAATAAGGTTACACATAGCATATATTTTAAGCGTTATTGGTGGAAGAATTATCGAGCAGCAATGGTAACACAGCCACACAGTAATATCCATAAAAAGGGTGAATGCTTTCTTCCAACTGCACTATAGCACAGGTAATCCTTGGTGCTCTTTGAACTTGGTCGTTTTTATGCAGATGCTTCATTACCCAAGCCAGTAATGCAGTGGTGAAATCTAAAATTTGTTACTACCAGTTCTGTGGGCGTGGCTTGGTGGTGGGGGTTTAATGTGACTGGGTGGGTGTGGCCAATTTTTTTAAACTTTTAAAACCATATTTTACATGTTAAATCATGTAAAAAAATGCTTTCAAAAGGCTCTGACGATCCCAGCTGAGTTGCCTGATTGTCAGAGGGTTTTTAAAAAAACCTGTCAGAGCTTGGATCGTCAGAGCCATTTAAAAGAAAAAACTTTTTTTCTTTTAAATGGCTCAAGTCATCAGAGCTTGGATCGTCAGAGCCATTTAAAAGAAAAAAAGTTTTTTTCTTTCAAATGGCTCTGACGATCCAAGCTGAGTTGCCTGATTGGCAGGCAACTCAGCTGGGATTATCAGAGTTTGGCTCATCAGAGGCATTTAAAAGAAAAAAAGCCTCCGATGATCGCGCGGCTCAGCTGGGCATGGGGGGGCAGGGGCAGGGATTTTTGTTACCGGTTCTCCGAACTGCCCGCCACCATTGCTACCTACTCGTCTGAGCCGGTCCGAACTGGGAGCATTTCACCCCTGCAGTAATGTCATCAGTTACTTGCTCTGTTACCTAATTTGGATAATAAAATTTGCTTAACGCATTGTAAGTCGCCCTGAGTCTCCAGAGAAGGGCGGAATATAAATCAAATTTTAAAAAAAATGTCTGGATAAAAAAAAATACCAAGCTCAGAGAGCACCAAGGACCCCTGATTTCAACCCTGAACTGCAAATGTTCTCCTTTATCGATGACATGGTTCTTATTGGATACATTTGCATGTTATAGTGAAGTATGAAATAAAGATCAGGCAGACTTTAAAAAAATATTCTACAAGGAACAATGTTGACAGTTTGTTAAACTGTGTTTTCTGCACCAGTAACAATTAGGTTCACTGAAAACATGTGTTTCTATGGGTGCAATTCTTCAACTTAACAGAAGGAAGCCACCTGTGAATAAACAGAACATTTGATACTGGCAGATGAAGCTTCTAGTTCTGCGGATTTGAATGTTGTGGACTGCATGTTAGGAATGGAAAAGTCTCCTGTGGATATGTTCAGAATACAATAGCATGTAGTGCCTGAGAAATACCTAATACTTAATACAGATGAACAGAAGGACTTAAAAGTATTTTAGGATTATTTAACACTAGACATCCCATTCCCTGTCAGGTCATTGATTTAGAGATATATCCTTATCTAAACAGAGAAACGAAATGACTATGGTGGGCAAAAAACCAAAAAAACCTCCCTCCTCCAATTCCTGCTGGCTTGCCCATTTACTTTACATTGCTTGTGGGAAACCTGCAGGGAGAAAAATCAGTAGGGAAGCCAACAGGAAATTGCAAGTCCAAGGTCAGTAGGCAGCTAAATGCTTGTTGCTGGGTGGGAAAGGGAGCAAGGGATTACAAGAATGGCTGAGAAACTGTCACAGAATGTTCAAAATAGGTATGACATGATTGCAGCAGCAGCCTGGTAAGGCTGAAGCAACAGGAGTTTGGCTGCCCTGAAGCAACCGCAAATTCCCCAAATTTCGTTCCCTCGGGAGTTTAAGAGTTTATTAGATTTCTATACCGCCCTTTTCCCGAAGGACTCAGGGCGGTGTACAGCCATATTAAAACACATAGATTTATAAAATTTAAAACCAATTAAAATTGAAATATAAAAATTTGGCCATGAATTAAACATACATTTTAAAAATTCATACTAGGCCAGTCCGGCTTGCTGAAACAGAAGGGTCTTAAGGGCGCGGCGAAAAGTACGCAGGTTGGGGCTAAGACGAAGCTCTAGGGGCAGCTCATTCCAGAGGGCTGGTGCCCCCACAGAGAAGGCTCTCCCCCTGGGTGTCACCAGTCGGCATTGTTTGGAGTCCCTCTCTGTGGGAGCGTATTGGCCGGTGGGAGGTTGTTGCTGGCAGAAGGCGGTCTCGTATATACCCCGGTCCTAAGCCATGGAGTACTTTAAAGGTGGTACCAATACCTTGAATCGCACCCAGAAGACCACCGGGAGCCAGTGCAGCTCGCACAGGAGGGGTGTTATGTGGGTGCGCCGAGTCGCACCCATAATCATTCGGCAACCCAGGCCGAGTCCTGAGTCCTGGATTTTTGATATATTCTGTAAATTAGGTAAATTGAAGTACCTTGGTTCAAATATTGTTCCACTATGATGTACTGTTCTACCTAGTTAAAGATTATGGGAACGAGACTTTAAGTAGTACATAGATTTTTGTTCTTTACTTGACTCAGACCATATAATACATTCTTTCAATTAAACATATAACATGTATCATATAATACATTCTTTCAATTAAACATATAATACTGTATGTATCATATAATACATTCTTTCAATTAAACATATAATACTGTATGTATCATATAATACATTCTTTCAATTAAACATAGTTACAATAAATGAACTTGTTTCACTTTCACTCATTTACCAGTTGCAATTTAGGCAAGGGAAAACTACCACAGCCTTAAATGTACAAGGTAGATACTGCTAATAAAATGTGGATTATGTTCTTTTAGATACTTGCCGAGGAAAGATTCTGATACACACTTTGTCTTTGCGCTTGGCTGATTTAGGAATGAACACAGGAAAATGTCAGAAGATAAAATCTGTCATATGGTTTATCATTTTCTTATCTTTATGATTAAGTGAGTCATTCTTTTCTAGCCTGGCACTTCTGAAATGTCAGGAGCCCTGCCAGCAAGAGCAAGGCAAATTACACGTAGGGGATTCTACAACAGAGCATATGTAGTCTGGGGAAAAAGACATTTCTCTGTCTGCAAAGGCTGATGGAGGCAGAGTTTTGGATCTTTGGTTCTCAACCTTAGATTCCTAAATGAGGTTTGACATCACTACCAGTCACACTTGGCCACGACCCATGCAAACAAAAGATCATGGAAAAATAGATGGTAATGCAAGTTGGGAAATACTTCCTGAAAGCAATTCATTTTCCAATTTTTGTATAATGAAAAAATTTAAGGGTACTGAATAAGAAAAATCAACTGATTTTTTTGTTTTAAATTAATCATTTCTTGAGGGACAGAAGTACCTATGGAGCTTGTAATGTTATATGATTTATTACTCCAGTCTGACCTTTTAATTATCTTTTCAATTAGTAGGATAGCAGATAATCATGCTGAGGTGCAAGTAATAAGATTGTTATTTCTGATGCATAGAAGGAACAACACAATTATCTATCCTTGGAGAAGATACGATGTGTTGGAAACAGTGATTCATGTAGGTGAACTTGCCATGAATATTAACAAAGACAGTGTGCCTTTAGTTTATGAAGCAATGATCAGAAAATCCTGCTCATGGAAGATATATGTATGTATGTATGTATGTATGTATATATGTATGTATGTATGTATATGTGTGTGTGTGTGTGTGTGTGTGTGTATAGTTAATATTTCGGGTTTCTTCCCGTGTAATTGTGGATATATCCCTAAAAGGGTAGAAGTGACGTTTCGACAGAATCCCATCTGCATCATCAGATGGGATTCTGTCGAAACGTCGCTTCTACCCTTTTAGGGATATATCCACAATTACACGGGAAGAAACCCGAAATATTAACTATATTCAGATGGGATTCTGTCGAAACGTCGCTTCTACCCTTTTAGGGATATATCCACAATTACACGGGAAGAAACCCGAAATATTAACTATATTCAGATGGGATTCTGTCGAAACGTCGCTTCTACCCTTTTAGGGATATATCCACAATTACACGGGAAGAAACCCGAAATATTAACTATACACACATACATACCCGTGAAAACTTACATAAACAAATATATATATAGCATTACAGGTCATAAAAAACGGATAAATATTCTAATCTGAAATCAAACCACATTATGGCAGGGCACAATTATGAATCTAGTCCCTGTGTATTCATGCCAATGATGTCTGTCAGGAAGCTCAAAATCTGTGAGATGGTGGGATCACAAATGAAATGTTACCACATGCAGAGAGTCATGCCTACATACAAAGGGTCTTTGATCCGATTCTGTACCAACAATCTTAAAGATGTTGACCCTTCCCAGTGTCCATCTTTTTTATATAAAATAAGATACTCTTGTTCTTATTTTTGTTTCAATTCTTTTATAAGAAAGTAAGTCTTGCCTAGAAAAATAAGCCTCATGTTCTTAATTCATATATAGTTTATTGAAGTTGGACTAATATAGTCACTTCAGTCAGATACCTAGATGGCACTTGTTAAATATATTGTATTTTCCATTGAAGTTTTTTAACAAATAATTTTCTAATATTTATGCACAGACAGTCTATTTATTCTGGCAAGACTCGATATAGTAGTACAAAAGGAAATGTATTTCAGTGGTATTAAGGGATCTCAAAATAGTTTAGAAAGAAAGCAAATATGGAAATTTATTTGCAAATTGGAAGATAACATCTTACAATGAATATGTATCCACAGTGAGATAATTTTTTATTTGTGAAGTCAGAGAATCAAATCAAATTTGTATGCATTAGATTATATAATACTCCCAGTACATGTACTGGGAGACATGTATGCATGTACAGGCATACACACATGCACAGACTTTAAAAAAACATTTTATAATCACAGATATTATGTATTATTTATTTACTCTTCCTGCCTCCTTTTCTTTTTTTGAAGGAACACAAAATGACCTGCATGAATTTCCCAAGGGCCACTATCCAGATTAAATTCTACTCAATGTTAACACATTTGCAGTACTAACTTAGATCTAGAGTAAATTGAATTCAGAGCTACAAAGAACACATGGCTATGTTCTGTTATTGCTTTACTTCCAGCAGCCTTATTGCACCCCATTAAAATAAATAGAAATACATGGCTGCAGTTCTTAACTGCTACACCCCATGTCTCCCCATAAAAGGGACAACATAATTTAAAAATAGTAAAATTGCATTTACCCAGAACCCTCGAAGATCATAGAGAAGGCAAGGATACACATTTTTGGTCTGGTTTAGGTGGGGAAAGCTAGAGCCATCATAGCAAGGAAATGATGTGGACCAGACAGAGTTGTACCAAAGTTGCCTGGACTGGAAGTTGCCAAGGAGGTGGTCTGGGAGTTTGGGAATTTATTTTATTTTTTTCTATGCTTTTTTTAAACCGTTAAGCCTATTTCACAGCTCACAAAACACAAAGCACAAATTGCTTTGTGCTTAAAACAAAATGAAGCTGCAATACTGATATTTGGAAGCTAGCTTGCCAAACTGCCATGGGCGCCACAGAAAGAGGCTTTAGAGACACAAGCTATCCATCCATGACCTAAAATAAAAGAACTTCTCCATTAGGCAGATATATGCAATGCAGACATAAAGACTAATACATTGAAATTACAATGCTAAAGCTATCTACTTTTTAAGAAAAGGGAGACTGCTTCTTCCTTTGTCATAGCTTCTGAAACAAGTGCAAGCTACCAGTATTGGGGTCAAGTTAACTGGATAACCTCAGGCTAGGAAAATGACTAATTTTAATTTATGGTATTTATAGAAATAGAAACTTACCAGCACTAACAGTGATAGCCTCAATGAACTGCTCTCTCCAGCTGTTTGTTCCAACCACAAGAGCTAGATTTGTCTTCTTAATAAGTTTGTCCACAGTGTTCTGCAGATGGACAGACAAAACATGGAACACATTGGTAAATGTAAAGGATGCTGGTTAGCGTCAGAGCATGGATATAGCAAAAGGAATAGCACTTAGACTTTTATACTGCTTCACAGTGCTTTACAGTCCTCTGTGAGCGGCTTACAGTGTCAGCATATTGTCCCCAACAATCCGGGTCCTCATTTTACCGACTTCGATAAGGATGGCTGGAAGACTGGAAGGCTGAGTCAACCTTGAGCTGGTGAGATTCGAACTGCCAAACTGCTGGCAGTCTGCAGAATTAGCCTGCAATACTACATTCTAATCACTGTGCCACAACGGCTCTTCAACATCAAGTGAATGAAATTAAACATGCAAAAGTATCTTGCTTTAAAACGGCTTGAAATGTTTGTGCAAAGTATGTCTTAATGGTGCTTTGTAATTAGACCTACAAAAAGATGACTTGCACATTTTTGTAAAGTATGAATCCATCCATATTTGATGCGGTGAAAAGGAAGTCCTACTTTCTTTGGACATTTTAACTGTTGTTATTACAGTAGTAAGATTTGGCAAACAAGGCTGCTGCTGCGGTCAAGGCAGAATGATCTATTCATCTTCTCCCAATCTGCTACATTTGCAGGACTGGTTCTTAGGAAAGATTGATTCGTGATGGCTACTATGCAAAGAAAAAGGTAGCCAAGAAAGGCTGAATGATCCATTCCTCCCACAGATTTGCCTGCACAACATTCCATGAACCTGTCATCATGGAGTCCCTGGATGTTTATAATAACTGGACAAAAGATTAGATACAAATTAATGCTACTACAGATAGCGCTCGATTTATGACAATTGGGACCAGAATTTTCACTGCTAAGTAAGGTAGTTAAGTGAGCTATGCTCAATTTTAATAAGCTGCCCTGAGTCTTCGGAGAAAGGCTGCATATAAATTGAACTAATAATAAATAAATTTTATGACCCCTTTTTTTTGCCACAGTTGTTAAGCAGATCACTGCAATTGTTAAGTGAATCACACACTTAACATTATTCACTTCATTAAGTGAATCCAGCTTCCCTCATTGACTTTGCTTATCAGAAGCTGGCTGGAAAGGTTGCAAATGGCAATCAGATTATCTCTGGGATGCTGCAACCATCGTAAATATAGGCTGGTTGCCAAATGCCTGGATTTTGATCACCTAACCATGGGAATGCCTGTATATAACACCTTACCTAGTTTATTTTATAAGCTTCTTTTGCATTGAAACATCTGAAGCTCATTCTGACCAATCTACTATGCATAGGGAGGAAAAGTAATTTTACAGGAAGCCAGAACATTGGTTCACTTATTTATTCTCTAAATTGGTAAAGCCAGTGATTGAACTGGGGATAAAAAAAAGGCAACTTATAAAAATAGTCAAAAAGATGCCATGTAGAAACTCCTGACACATTGATGTATCTCTGAAAATATATTAGTACTTCAGAAAGCTGTATTTAGCTGACGTATTTGCTTTGCTACAGCTAAACTGGATATCTTCAGCTTTTACTGATCCTCTATACGTTTAATAACCTTGAGATATGCTTATAGAGCAGAGTTGTAAAAACTTTGCTTTCAACCTAATGCACCTCATATTATAAAATTGAATATGAAATATATAATCATGCATAGTTCATTTTCTTTATAAATGATTGATTTGAGCTGGACCATGATTTAAGTTCAGTGAGGCTGCCTGAAGCCATTCAAAATTACTTTCTAAGGGAATTGACAAGAGAATATTTTGGCTAAGCTGCATGAAAATAAATAAATAAAAGAACTAAAAAAAGATTGCCTATGTCATTGCTTCCTGTGTAATGAAATTCTACCTATTTAATACAGAATGGTATAAAATTTTAATATCCAATTTAAAATTATCTTCAGGGGATGCAAACGAAAGAAAATCAAAGTTAAATTTAAATATATGATAATTGTTAATGATGTAAATAATGCAGACCTTATGTTTTAAATAGTGAATATGGCATTGTGCTTAATGAGCTAGATTAGATATGCATCCATATTCTTTAGCTGAAAAGTTGATTGGGTGAGAAATTAGGTATTATCTCGAACTTAACCACTTTATCCATAGGGTAAAAGGAAGGGATAAAGTACCTATGCTTTATTGTTCATAATTTTTTTACATTTAATGTGTGTGTAATGTTCTTATTTGAAGAAGTAGAAAATGACCAGGCTGAGCCTGAGGGCAGGATCAAACGCATCATCAGTTTGGAGTCTCTACAGCCCTGTAAGAGACCTAAGTCCAGCACCCCCCCCCCCCCCCCCGAAGTCCATTTGCCTTGACCGCAAGTAGATCAGATTCTTATGTTGAGATAGCATGGAACAAATTTGTAATACTTTTGAACCATATCCCGACTCCTGATTTCTTGCACTTAACAGAAATCATTTAAACAATCTGTGTGTAATTGTGTGTAATTTTCTGATTTGAACTCATTTCTACAATGAGTGGTAGGATGTTTTCACAATGTCCTTGAAATACCTAAGGAGATTTATTAATATTTTTGGAAATCCCCCTAGGAAGAGAAAGAAATGAAAGAGAGATATAGAAATAAATAAATAAATAGAGAAAGGAATGTGGCTGTGGCTGCACAGTTTATCTTCCTAAGAATATTTGATGGCTTTCAAATAACAACAACAACAACAAAAACAACAACTAGTGATTTGGGATATGAAATCCAGCATGGTCATCTCGTTTGCTGTGTATTATTTATTTTATTTTATTTATTTATAAAATTTGTATACTGTCTAATAATAATAATAATAATAATAATAATAATAATAATAATAATTAGCCAAAGGGCTATCCCGCTATTTAGAAATTCTAAATTTACCGGACTTGAACATTTTGACTCTACAAAAAAACCACCTTACTCGGAACAGCTTACATCCTCCGACGATACCTTAACAGTTCCTACGTCCTTGGTTAGGACTCGAGCTGCTGAGCTATTAACCAACCTCAAAGGCTGTGAATCTCACTAAAGATTAACTAATAATAATAATAATAATAATAATAATAATAATAATAATAATAATAATAATAAGCAGAGGGCGGTCGAGGACTCCTACAAGTAAAGCAGACTGTGGAAGAAGAAAAATGCAGCTTGAATGATTACATCCAGAAAAGTGAAGAACCAATGATTAAGGAAGTAAATAAAGGAGGCCTTTTAAAGACAACTAAAACAAAAGCAGAATATAAGAAAGAAGTAATTGAGCAGCGAGCTGAAAATTGGAAACACAAAGCTCTGCATGGCCAATACTTGAAAAATATTGAAGGCAAAGCTGACCAGAAACTAACTTGGAACTGGTTAAGATCAGGAGTACTGAAAAAAGAAACAGAAAGCTTTATTTTGGCAGCTCAAGAACAAGACCTAGCCACAAACTGCATGAAGGCAAAAATTCAACATGTTACCACCAACAGCAAATGCCGCCTATGCAATGAGAAAGATGAGACAGTCGACCACCTGATCAGTGGGTGCAGCAAAATTTCACAAACTGACTACCTACAACGCCATGACCATGTTGCTAAGATCATTCACTGGAAATTGTGCCAGAAGTTTGGATTTGAGTACAGCAAAAACCACTGGGAACATCAGATTGAGAAAGTTTTAGAGAATGAGAAACTCAAGATCTTGTGGGACTTTAGGATTCAGACTGACAGGCACTTGGTCCACAACACACCTGACATAACAATAGTTGAAAAGAAAAAAGTATGGTTCATTGACATTGCAATACCTGGTGATGCACGAATTGAAGATAAGCAGCAAGAAAAAATCACAAAGTACCGGGACTTACAAATTGAAGTTGAGCGACTGTGGAAAAAGAAATCGTGTGTTGTCCCGATTGTAATTGGAGCCCTTGGAGCAATACCCAAAGGGCTACCCCGCTATTTAGAAATTCTAAAATTGCCGGACTTGAACATTTTGACTCTACAAAAAACCACCTTACTCAGAACAGCTTACATCCTCCGACGATACCTTAACAGTTCCTAGGTCCTTGGTTAGGACTCGAGCTGCTGAGCTATTAACCAGCCTCAAAGGCTGTGAATCTCACTAAAGATTAACTAATAATAATAATAATAATTATTATTATTATTATTATTATTATTATTATTCTTAAAATATAATTTTTACCCTTTTTTAAAAAACACATGCTGCAATGTAAGAAATAAATACATAATAAATAAAAATATTAGAAAAATTAGCCAAATTATTTCAGTGCTATAATTTGTATGAATCTCACAATTTGCCTTTTCTTAGAACAAAATTCTAATTGCACAGGCACATTTTGGGGGTGCATGTTGAGAATGCTCTACCAAAATATAATCCTAGGTTACTCCAGGACTGATACAGAATTAATAGTAATAATGACATTAGATGTCTACATACTACACCTTGAACTCGTAGGACTCTTCAATAATCACTTCTAGCTTTGTGTGCTCCCCCAGGATGGGGCGCCCCATTTCAGCAATGCGGCGTTCTTCCTCCTCTTTGCTTGTCAGAGGCTGCTTCTCTTCGTTCTCTTCTGGGGATGGAAAAGACAAAAAGAACCAGTTGAGGGATAGTTGAGTCTGTTGCCTTTTCTGCAGCCAGCTTTTGTTTATCCTCCAACATACTCCATTAATGTGGCAAAAGCAAGCAAACAACTGTTACAAGAATACACCATCAGGGCAGCCTCCTGCATTGTAAGGATTGGAGTTTGCTCCTCCTGATAGTTTACCTGGAAGCATCAGGAAATGATATAATGGCTCATAGCTCCTCTGTATGTCAAAAGGAATGCTTCCTTTCACCCCTTGTGCTTTTGAAAGGAACCACAATTTAGCAGGTGGCTCTTTGAGCTGCTCTTTGCAACTGGGAAATAGAAAGGGAATATCTATGGATTCACAGGTCTATGTGATACACTACCTAATGTGGTTGTTTTTAAATAGATCTACTATTAGTTAAGGCTTGTCTAAATATGAAATATATGATTGTAACAGATGCAAAGTGATTTCTATGAATCAGAATTTTAGACTGCTAAAATAATCAAGCAAAAGCAGATAACATATCCAGAAGAGAAATATAAAGAAATATCTTTGGTAAATATCAGCTCATGTTTTCCAGGTTCACAGAGCCATTTTTTTCCTGTTAGGACTCTCCAACAATTGCCATTTAGCTGCATTACTTGGATGAATACCTCTTAATTACAACTTTGGTTTTATAACCAGGACAAGGCAGAAAGGAGTTAAGAGTTTTTGGCATCTCTTTCTACTGATCATCAAGATTTCTATCCAAATATGGCAAGGAACCTTGTCGCCTCCCAAAAGAACATGGGTTTAGATTTGCACACAAAAAGGACAATATATAGTATACCTTTCCTTGATTACATGAAGACAGACTCAGAGGACATCAGGCTCAACACAAGATCATCATATTTGAGTTTAATATTCCTGGCGAGGCTAGACACAACATACAGTATATTGTGTTCATGTTAACCTGAACCTTTCTCAGTTGTATCTGAAACTATTACTTTAGGTGTGTAAAGTAAAGCCTATTGATTAAATTTCTGTGCTAGATGGGGAAGTCTCACATCTTTCTTTTCTTCCCATGGCTTTTCTCTCTCAGAATGTAATCCATGCCTCTTCATATTATTTTTATCATCAAGTGAGCTCTGATATTATAACATATATTGGCTGGAACAAAAGGCCTGGAAAGGAAGGGCTTCATGAAAATGAATTCTGGCTGCTGGATTGGCTCCATTTCTCCCCAACACTGCTATCATGTAGAGATGTTTCATATTTTTGTAACTAGAACCAAAGTATACATTTACATTTCCACTGATGTCTAGGTGACCTTCTAGGATCTGTTTCAATTTTTAAAGTTTTCTTAAAATTTCTGCGGGTAAAGCTGTCAGTGTTCATGGCCCCAAGGCAATGCCTTCACACTTGATAAAAATATTGAAAGTTCCCTATATGCAGGCATTATGTTTCAGTGAGAGCTAAAATAGCCCAATACAAGCTAAGTGAAAGGTGAGGGGGCTCATTGTTATTCTAACCAACACCTGCCCCAACTCCCAGGCAGTGTGAGAGGGTGAAGCAAACCTTGTCTATGTTTAAACTGGAAAACAAGCTTGTAGTTTCTAGGGAAGCATTTAGAAAAGGACTCCTCAGGGTGCCATCAGCCAGGCAATGTTGGCTGGCGACCCCCAGGGGGAGCGCCTTCTCTGTGGCAGCATCTGCCCTCTGGAACGACCTGCCCCCGGAGATATGTAGGATATCAGATCTCCGTGCTTTTCGCCGTACCCTCAAAATTTTCTATTTCACCAAGCTGGGCTGGCGTAAACCGGCCCCCCTTAGATATTTTAATGGTAATGGATTTTAGTTGGGATGTTTTAAATCTGGGCCAAAATTGGTTTAATTCTTTTAATAATTTTAAATTTTGTATTGGATGTTTTTTATTCTTGGCTGTTCACCGCCCTGAGTCTAGCAGGAGAAGGGCGATATAAAAATTTAATAAAATAAATAAATAAATAAATAAATAAATAAATAAATAAATAAATAAATAAATAAATTTTGTCTTCTGAAATGGGTTATAATTAATGGGGAAGATTGAGTATTTTTTTTAGTCAAAGACATAAAAACAAAGACATGAGGACCCAGATTGTGGGGGCAATAAGCTGACTTTGTATAAATATACAAAAGTATGAAGGCTATTGCTTAAAGCATTGTAAACCACCCTGAGTGTCCGGAGAAGGACGGCATATAAATTAAAGCCAAAAATAAATAAAAAAATAAAAAAATCAAATCCCACATACGAGCCACGGTGGGGCAGTGGTTAGGGTGCAGTACTGCAGGCTACTTCAGCTGACTGCCAGCTGACTGCAATTTAGCAGTTCAAATCTTACCAGGCTCAAGGTTGACTCAGCCTTCCATCCTTCCGAGGTGGGTAAAATGAGAACCCAAATTGTTGGGGGCAATATGCTGACTCTGTAAACCACTTAGAGAGGGTTGTAAAGCACTGTAAAGTGGTATATACTGTAAGTCTAAGTGCTAAGTCTAAGTGCTATTTCCTTTCCCACCTTAAATACACCTTCCCTGTATCCCACAATAATGCATGTGAGTTATTGGTTTCACATTATCTGTTGGACTGGGAGCCTAGCACACTGGAATACCTTGAATGTTGATTACAGTAGAAGGAAGGGGATGGTCTCTAGCATGAACTTTCCTGAAGACAGGTTTGCCTGACAAAATGGCAAAAATAATTAATGTCAATGGGCTGAACTGGATTTCAATAGTGGTTTTAATACTTTGTGGAGTTAGAGTCTGTTAAAAGTGAGAAATCTACAAGATAGTGAACTGTAATTTCTATTTCACTTAGGGTTATGACAAGTATAAATGCTCACTACAGACCTTCTGGAAAATCTGTGAAATAACTCATGCTATGGAACTCAAACTTCCATCTGAGACAACCAGCATGGCTACTCTGGATAATGGTAATTGGAATCGTTTACCATACAGAAGACTGCAAGTTACACATTTTTTTTGCCTTCTAACATTTTCAGAAACAAAGAATGAGGTACTAGTTTTTTTCGATTAGTAATCTCCCAATGAGTTGGTTATGAAATCTATGACATGTGAACATGGCACCCTGACATATTCTTTGTATCATAAAGAATCAGAAAACAGTCTTGATTTGATTTTACTTTACTAAATACTTTGTTCTGCAGATGGATAAAACCTGATTCCTGTTTTTACACAGGACTCTTTCACTACGCCCACTTGTGAATGAGTGCTTATGTTGCTAAGCCAAAACCTTTTAGGGCTTGGTATGACATGTCAAGAAGCCTTGCTATCTGTTAAGTGTTTCAGCAGTCCTTGTAAAAATGAAGAGGATGTAAAAAGTGTCTTTACTGCCCAACACAGTAGAAGTACAGTGATGGGAAAGTAAGGCTCCTTCAATGATATGAATAAAGCTGTTTCTTTGTTAAGTTTTATTGATAAGGATCAACAGAAAAAATCCACTTTGCAGCAGTGCTGAGAGTTAAAATTCTAGAAAAGATGGTGACAGAAACTCAAAAAGAAGTCAAATCAGTTTAAAGAGTTGTGGCACAGTTTGAGAGAATATGTGTTCAACCTACATTAGATTTGATATTTCCAAACCAATGTATATGTGCCTTAATATTTCTGATAGTCGTCTCTCCACATAAATTTGTTTTCAATTATCATTTAAATAATTTTTAAAGATTTTTCATAATAATATTTATGTGTTTCATATCAATGATTATACAAATGATACAGTATATTTTGGACAAATAATGACTTTTACCGGATATTGCAAACTTTCCCCCCTCTTGGTCTCAAGAGAAGGATTTTTAAAGACAAAGCAGATATTTGATTATTTTTTTCCTGCTATATTTGCATATTTTCTCTGCATCACAATTAGTTGCATCAGCAACATTTTTACAGAAAACCTATCATTAATTCAGAGCTCAGCCTAGCTGAGTATGGAGTCCGTGAGCATCCTTGCAAATGATTTCTTATAGAACTCAACAGCAATTTATCATTTACCCCAATTAGAATTAAGTGCTTTGTCAATGGCATGTAAGATATAAGATGAATGACAATTTATTCCAGGAACTAGCTGGGCAGCTGATATTGCTATTTCAGTATCTATTCATATTTTTATCCCATCCTTTTTA
Source organism: Arizona elegans (assembly GCA_022577455.1). Lineage (NCBI taxonomy): Eukaryota > Metazoa > Chordata > Lepidosauria > Squamata > Colubridae > Arizona > Arizona elegans. The sequence goes on along the minus strand of JAKOOJ010000001.1, from coordinate 298,714,132 downwards.
AAGGTATATCCAGTTTTCTTTTCTCTGCTTCATTTGCATAACAACTTCTAGGAAAAGCAAGGGATTTATTTATTTTTCCCCTGCCTTTATGATTTTTATAAATAACTCAAGGTGGTGGACATACCTAACTCCCTTCTCCTTTTTCCCTACAACAACAACCCTATGAAGTAGGTTGGGCTGACAGAGAGTGATTAGCCCAAAGTCAGGCTAAGGGTCACTCGATTCGAGCCTGTATGTGTTTTCTGTCTACTGGAACATAGGAAGTTTCAGATGGTCTATTTCTGTGTCTTGCATTTAAATTCTCCTACAGCTGTGATGAGTACATGTTGCAGCAGAATAGTGGGATTTTTATTTTATTTACTTAAAACATTGGCAAAAGAAATCTGGATGATTAAATGTTTTAACTTTGCATAGATTTTCTAAAAAATAAAATGTAATGAAAAATACCGCTGAAGATAATTTGGTACCAAGCACTTTGAAGAAACCTTAGGAACTTCAGCCACGATATTTTGCTGGTTGTAATATTTGGAGCTTTGTTGTCAACAGATTGGAAGTATCTTAAAACACATCATCATCTAGTTTCTCAAGTTAAGCCTTCAAGTAATTTTTAGAAAATAATTGCGTTTTTTTTAAATATAAGCTTATTAGCATGAAACATATGATGTTAGGTTTGTGAGAATGAACTCATAATCAAAAAGTGCTAGTTACTTAGAATGTGGATATGAAAGAAATCAAGAAGTCTTACCATTCAAAGATTTCCCTTAATTATAAAAGCAATGACAAGAACAAGCCAAGATGTTAACAAACATAATGTAGAATGACAACTTCCAATACATCTGTTGGTTGAATCTACATTCACTATAGCTCTAATATGATGGCTGTATATTTCTAATCTATAAAAGCTTTTTTGCTTTCTTCCAGAATTACAAAAGGACCTGTGATGCTTCTGAAGCCAGGTATGCAAGATCCACTCCAATCCTACAATCAGTTATATACTCTTCCTTTTGTCCAAAATAAAAGCTCATAATATTTTAAATCTAAGTAGATTGAAATGCAGAATATTATAACATTTTGTCCAAAACACAAAAAGTAATAAGGAGACTGTTTTATGCAACCTCCAAGGAAATGAACACGTCCTCATACATTCTAATAGGACTCTCACAACAGGAGTCCTTGGTGGGCTAGTTCAGCTTTCTTCCTATGTCATAGGAAGGCTTTCTTCCTATGTCATAGATAGGTTTGTCTGATGTTACAAAATACATCTTTTAACTTTTTGTGAAGGGTGATAGTAGAGTAGTAGTAGAGTTGATTAACTAGTCTGGGGAGCAACTAGTTTGCACTTGGGCCCCCAAGGAGAACTGCAACAGTTTTGGAAATCTTGCTATATATTAATCTTTGAAAGATCAGAGAATAAACTAGTTTTCTTAATACCAAAACAGAGTTCCAGTTGTTTCTGTTGCTCCCCTCTGGGAGGAGATTTCGAAGTATTTCTAGCAGAACTACCAGATTCTGTAACAGCTTTGTTTCCTATGCCATCCCTCCGGTCAACTCACAAGATTCATTTTTCTCGTCATGTATACATCCGGACTAGACTGTGTTGTTTCTCTGTGTCATATAATATATGTGGGTATATGAATAATTTTGTATTTATTTATTTTGTCATGTTTATGTAGTGTATATTGGAGATGATGACCTTTGGAGAGCTGTATGCAACAAAATTTCATTTTAATGTATGCCGATTAGTGTACATTCAAAGTGACAATAAAGTTATTCTATTCTATTCTATTCTATTCTATTCTATTCTATTCTATTCTATTCTATTCTATTCTATTCTATTCTATTCTATTCAATCTGTGTTTTATAAACAGTGGCCAACCAGAAACCCATCCAAAGCCTACAGATAAGGCAATCGGGGCAACAATTCTCTCAACTTTGATTGCTAGCCACTTTTTATATTTTATATTTAATTGATGTATATCTCATTATTCCACAAAGAGTACAAAGTAAAGTACAGGTAGTCTTTGCTTAGTGACCATAAGTGAGATCAGCAACTTGTATGCTGAACTGAAAAATAACTTGACAACAATGGGGCTCATAACCTTACTTCCCCTTCAGTTGCTAAGAGAAGCAATGTGGTTGCTACGTGAAAAATCATGTGACTGGAAATTATGATTTTACTTCCACCTTCTATATTAACTCTGCTTGTTACAAGTGAAAGTGCACACTAGTTGTGAAGCATGTGAATGGTGATCATATGATTGTGGTACGCTGCAATGGTTACAAATATGAGGATAGGTCAGAACATTTTTTAAAGCACTGTCATAACTTCAAATGTCTGCTGCATGAGACAGTCAATAAGTGAGAACTAACTGTTCATGGTATTTCCTCGATTCTTTCCCTTTGCCCCGCAACAATATTGTAAGGTAGTTAAGAGTGACTAGCCCAAAGTCACTCATTGAGCATTGATAGCTGAAAGCAGGCTTAAATTTAATACTCTTTGGTTGAACCCCAACATTTTGACCATCACAAACCACTAGTTTTGGGGGCCATATAATATACATTGCTAGCGAATAATTGATAGCTAGGTATAATAGTAAAAAAAAGATCAGCTATATAAAACTGGAATTGTATCTTTGAACAGAAAGATAATTGAAAATCCATACCTGTAATTGTGAAGCCACCTAAAGGAACGCCAAAACAGAGAGAAAAAGAAAGGAAATTAATATATTGTTTCATTGTGCATTACTTAGATCATTGAAGCTTTGCTCTTAATATGAACTATATATTTCCTAATAGGAATATGATCAGAGTGTATGTTTATCTGAATGGATTGTCAATTAAAAGATTATCTAAATTTCTCAAATATGAACATCAAATGAAAAATAGGAAATCATACCTTGTCAATCATAATTGGTTGAAATACATAGTTAAAGGCAACATTAGAAATTAAGAGAATAATCTTCTCTAACTTGTTTTTCTTCAAATGTTTTGAGACTATAATCATCAAATTTGAACAAAAATACTGTATATTGCATTTGGAAAATGCTTCCTTGGTTGTTTTAAAAAGTTCACGGAGAAGCATTTTATTAGCAGGAAATACATATTCTTTATGCAAAAGATCCCAGACCTAATTCCAAGATCACTCTGATACTCTCCAAATGTGCTAGACATCAGTTCACGTCTCCTGCAGCCAGTGTCCTGTTTGGAGGTGATGCTACAATCCAGTACACCTAGAGGATGTTGGGTGCAGAAGCCTGTCCTGAGATCTCAAAATAAAAAGGATCTCAGGCAGTGGGGATAAAATATAGAATATGTCTAAAAGCCTCCATATGATCAGATGTTAACATTTAATAATATACCATCTGTTACATATTCCAATTTTCCTAAAGCATTATGCCAAACTTTCTTGATTCCTTCACATTCAGTTGTCATAATGTCCATTCAACTGTATGAAGCAGCTCCTTCTGGGATGGCTATGCATGTCTGAGGCCTACTTTTGTTGTTCCCTCTCAAGAGAACAAATACGTGATCTGACTCCAACACAGTAAAAGAACAGGCCTGTGATACATAAACTCAGGAAAATATCCTGACTGTGCTAGGGTTGTAAGATTGCCTTTCTCAACTGTACCTGTCCATTTTGTGTTGGACTTAGCTCTTGTAATTGCCAGCCAAAATGGATTTATGGCTATTGGTTTTATATATAACTGAAGGCTGGCAACTTGGAGAAGGCTGGTATAAGAAAGTTGTACATATTGAATGAGCCTAGGTTTCCAAATAAAACCTGGTTTATCCTTTGTCTCAATGTGTTGAAAGTTTATTTATGAAGAAAGCTAGAATTATGTGGAAATCTATCCTATGTGAATGTCACAGGGATGGATGAGAGCTGTTTTTGTCAAGTTTCATTTATTTTGGCTGAATATAGGAATGCTTCATGATAAAATGTGTGTCCTTTACGAGGTTGTCTAAGAAGACCAAATTGTTTCTGAAAAGTGGAATTTAGAATATGAAAATACTTGAGGTCCAGTTGCAAATATCCCAAAGAGATCAGAATTTCTCATTTTCATTTACCAAAACAAATAACTGTCTGATCGTTTTAAAAAAAGTAATTTTCTTTTGAGCTATTTGTACAGCAGATCCCAAAGACATGCAGAAATGACTTTTCCTTGAAAAAAAGTACAGAAATTGTTATTGTTTAAAGTGGCCCTCTAGTGCCATCAAGGATTGCAACATAGCCATGGATAAACAAGGATATCTGGTTAAAAAGCATGGAAGTTGTAGTCCAAAATATTGACACTAAACTGGCGAAAGCAATTTTAAAGGGAATGCTTAAAAAGGAACCTATTATGTCATGCTGCAAACCATAAGACAAATAAAAAGAGATATTTGCTGTTCATTAACGTACCAAAAGAAAGACTGAATACAATGTGAATCTTGACCTGATTAATTTACAGTCTGGTAAAAAGCTTTGGGGTAAGAACTTATGATCAAATATCATGTAGCATCTTCTATTTTTTCATTAGTTCTTTCCTACCTTGATTTTGGTCAAAGGCACACTGAATCTGAAGGATCATTTTCAAGCCAGTATATATGGAGAATGAATTTAAGCACAAATTGACATTCAATGACTGACATAAATTGTTTTTAATAATCTTTAGTAGGACAGCTTCCTTGAATCTTTTGAGAAAAATAAAGCATGAAATAAATTGAAAAAAATAATTTACATAAAATACATTGATTGACTCCCCCATATGGAAAAGAAATGCAAGAAATGCAGTGCTTACCAAGCTCATTCAACAACAGGGCTGTGGAGAAGACACAGAAGGACAAATACAGAAGAAAAAAAATGAGCAATGAAAGGAAAGAAGACATCCACAAAAAAGCCTCAGATCCAGGAGGCCAGAAAACGTAGAGCTGCAAAGCTGCAGGATACCATTACTACAAAGAAAAATAGCATGAGAATAATGGAAAAGACACGTTTCATGGGAATAAACTGTGAAATTGTGGGAAAATATTAAATGCACTGTAACGTTTTGTGTAACTGACAAATCTTTAATTCAATCAAGGTTCCCAACTTTTAGATCATATTCTTGGATATATGTAAAGACCTTAATTTTGCTTCATTGACAGCTCTGCCAGAGATTGAGGAAATAATATGTCACAATGGATATGCATGAGCATTTGCCTTTTTTTTTCTTTAAAAAAAAAAGGGCAACCAAGTCATTCCTATACCTGGAATTATAACACTCTATATATACCTTGATCCTTTCTTGGCACAAGGTGCATCTTGCATTAACAAGGGGAAGCCTTTGGTTGTAATGAACAGGGCTAATATATGTGGGTTGAAAAATCCAAATTAAGTAGAATTAGCTAGGCTTCTCTATAGTGATTTGTTGCCATTTAATGGTCTGGATTTTTGAAGCCTAGATCTGGTAGCTTTAGTACAGAAGGTAAAGGCTTCAGCCTAAGGACACAGCTACAGTTGGAGGATTGCACTAGGAATGTAATGAGCTATTTTCTTAATCAAGCACAACTCTGTTTGGCATTGTAATGTGACAGGTAAAGAAGTTTTTCAAAAATAAGGCTGGATTAAATCTTCTAGCCTTCAAGTCTTTCAAATCTCATGCTGCCTTGTGAGTAAGACCGAACTGACTCCTGCTCAAGAGAGCTTGCAGATCTCCTGGAAGCTTTTCAAACTATTCGAGGGAGATCTATTCCATAATTTAAGATGCATTTTGTACAGAGAACCTATTGAATTTTCAGCATCAATGCTTCCATTTAATCTGGAAACTGCAAGCCCAATTCTTTAGGATGTATTATGAATATTACATATAGATAGCTATGTTCCTTAGCCAAAAGAAGATAACTTTTGCTTTTATTCATTTAAAATATGATTTTTAAAAGAAGAAATTGATTTCTTGCAAAATATGAAAGGGATATTTGGGGAGCATTTAGCACATTTTTTTTTTGTTCTTAGCATTAAATGTTTGTTCAGCAACCAGTCTCAACATTTTTTAAATCTGCATTTTGCTCATTGTATTTACTTCTAGAGTTTATTATGCTGCAGAATATTTTTATTTAAAAAAAACTTATGCAAAAAGTTCCAGTTACAGTTACATAGGTTTCTTTGAATAAACTTCACTTGATGAGAAATCTATGTTGCACATCAATATATAAACTGGGGCATACTTGTGGCATAGTCTTCCTTGTAATACTACAGATAGATTGGACATATCTATTTCACTATTTTTATCTACCCACAAGTTAAGATATCGGGCAACTCAGTTGGCTTCTGAGTTAGCTAAGTGGGCAAAGAGTGAAAATAAATGTATACTCTTATACATATACATAATGTGAGTCTTATATACTCACATTAAGTGTGAAGTGTTTACAGGATATCTGCATCAAATGTATAGTGAGTTGCAGTTCTCAAGGAATGGACAATGGGGAAAGAAAATATTTAAAATACAATATCAAATGATATAAGTTAAAGATAAATACATCTGTTGGTACAGCAATCATTACTCTCCTTTCCACCATGGCCTGTTCTGAGAGCACAGTCATGCAACTTCTGTTAAATTACACAATGTATCTAGGCTCCATATTAAAATTTATTTTGAGCTGGGTTCTATATTTCATCTGTTAACACTGAGCTTCAATGAAAAATTGAGTAAGAATTCATTCACCTCAAGGACAAGGAGAAAATTTGTGGGGGGCTGGGGGGGGCGGAAGAGCCTTGGAATCAGTCAAACATATTCAATATGAAACCAGCTGGTTTGATTGATCTGTAAAGTCCTCTGGGAGATTTTGTAATTGAAATGTAGACTAGGAGTGCTTCAGATAAATAAATAAAATCAACACCTTAATAATATTAAATTGTTGTGCAATTTTTAAAATTGCATTGAATTCTCTTTATTTCCAGAATATTAGGAGAAATTTATATTTTTAGGAAAAAACCCTAAATATTTAATGAGGAAATATCCTTGAGAGGAGACTGGAACAGACTTATAGATGTATAGGTGTGCACAAACCTGAAATAAAGGTACAAGTCTACTGAGTATAGCATATGATACAACTATTTCATTATGCATGGATATTATAGTCTATTGTTTGCAAATGAGATATAATTTGGGGGAATAATTAAAAGGATGCTAAAAAATCTGCCCTTTGAGAAACAAAACTGCAGTGGTCATAATATTTGGATTTTATTGCATCCATATCACAGGATGTATTATATAAATAATTTATATGGTATGTTTAAGTGGATCATAATAATTATCAAGAATTATTATTTTTTTAAAAAAGAGAAAGAGATAGATGCAAAATTAAAACTGCTAAGCTTGACAGAGGTCATGACACATTAAGTGGAAGCTGAGTAAGAAAGTTGTGAGAGGAGGGAGACACACATAGGGAATGGTCCCAGTTTCTTGTAAGGTGCCTGGGTTTACTCTCACACCTTTCATTCTTCTTCGTATCCATATTGGTTCCTCAAGCACAAGGAAGAAACTGCACTCTTTCTCATATTCCTCACGGTCAAGTATTCTAAGGGTAATGTATTTCCTGTGGGAACACAAGACAAAGGCAAAACAAATGGTTGGTGTTACACACACGCACACACATGCTTTAAGTTTGACCCAGCTGTGATGGTGGTTGATGGTGATGATAATGGGGGGAACTCTGACCCACACATCCCTATTTTTATGTATGTAAGAGAGCAGAAAGCCTCGGTTCTGGAAACTTTCTTAGTGATCAATATAGTTACGTAGATCCTAAAGAATTTAATACTGGAACTGTATTGCTATGGGCATGAAAAGCAAGCGTGGCATTGTTAAATTGCTTTGAAAGACAATGGATTTGCTTTTGACCATTCATTTGCTTCAGACCTATTCACTGTATCTCAATAGCTAATGAACATATTTTATTACAATTATCTTATGAAGTAACTTCACATGAGACACACTCTTTTTCAGGCAGGCATTTTATGCATACAACACGTGGCTATTGTATGCATCAAACCGAGAGGCAGACTTTGCCTGTAGTATATTTGAAGGCATTACAGCACCTGAAAGCACACCTATCTCTCCCATACTCAATGTATGCTTGGCCTTCTTTGAATGAAGACAAAAAGAAGGATCTAACCTTATTTGCCAAAGTTTACTCTGTAGAAGAGCAATTTGAATCTGATCCTTTCGCATAGTTTTCTTTCCACTACATGGCACTGAGTCAAAAGCAGTTTTTGTTCAAATTGTACTTGAAGCAATGTAAAAGGTAGATTAGATAATGATAGTCTTGTATGACAGAGAATATGATAATTTAATTAGATTCCTCTCTGGCTAAAACTATGCCTAAATTTGACAGCTAATGGAATTTAGGATACCCTAATAATGACACTTCTGGTCAGTGACTCAGCTCTCTGCCCTTTTACATAGATAATGGGAATGTGTGTTTTGACAATCTATGAATTGGGATGTGCCAGGCATCCATGAGTGATCAAGACAGGTGCATTCAGGTAGGGCTCAGCCCCATATAGCCGATCCCCCACCTTTCTTTTCACTCATCTCCACCAGACGGGGCTCCCAAATTTCAACGTAGAAGGTCTTGTTTTTCTCATACTCCTCATCATCAATTACTTTGATAGATATCGTTTTGCTGCAATAGAGAAGAATAGAGATTCGAGAATAAGGGAGAAAGAAGAAAATGGGAAGACAGCAAATGTAGAGAAAGGACAAAGCTGTAAGAGGAAAGGAAAAAAATTAAAGAAATTAAAGGATATTTTACAATGCTGTGAACCTAAGATAAAATGTTTCTATGATAATGTTTACAAAATTGTCTAAGATCACAATTGTCTTTGTGAAGGCTACATTTGCATGAAAAATGTAATCTAGTCTGTGCAAGCATACTGTTTATTCTCATTCTAGGACATGTTGACACAATAAGTTGGTCATGTTAGTCAAAAGCCAATTTAACTGACCTGGTTTGGGAATTGTACATTAATGAAAATCTTAGAATGGTATTAGAGATTCTTAATTGTTTTAAGAAGAAAGAATAACTATTATTATTTAATAATAATAACTATTATTAAAATAATCTAATCCTGATGGCCAATGCTAACCTATATTTTCCTAGTGATGTTTAAACTATGGGACAAGAACTGTAAATCTGTGCTACTGTATTATCAATAAATAAAATAAATAATCCTGTAATATCTTTATATCACAAATAGTCAAAATGCTAATTTCCATGAGCCTTACAATCACGTAAGTGCTCATGAGAGTGTTCACCTGCCCCAAAAGGCTGTGTATCTTTTCTTAGAAGTAAATCTCCCAATTATGAATGAAATTACTCCCAGGTAAATAGACACAGAGTTCTGGTAAACACAGAAATACATGCAAACAGACAGATAGTTGTACCTATGAAGGAAAACCAGAAGAAAACCAGTGTTGAAAAGGGAGCTGAGTTTTACCCTTTATGGTAAAAGACCAAAGGATCTTTTGTGTCTGGAACCATATAGAAGAATGACAGTCTTCAAACGTGATTTCTCAACAACACCAACAGAGCAGTAGAAAAGCAGCAGACCCCTACAGATCCAAAGCTGTCTTACAGGATTCCAACCTTTACTAAAAGCCCTATCTGTCCTCCTCCCTCAACACCCATTTGGTCCCATTCCTTTTACCACAGCTTTCCTAATTAGAATTAGCTTCTTGCAGCTATGAAATATCTTTTGTGTTTATTTTCTCTGAGTTATATTTTTTATTTTTGTGGGCATATGCAGTACTATATCAAATTTATTTGCATCTGCTTTTATTTACTGGTTGAAATGTTATTAGTCTTGGATTCTACATGTGTAAATGTGATTCTTTTAGTCTAAACAAATCAGTTCTGACACTTCACATTCAAATATTGTACACGAGGATGCAAAGGACATGTTATTATATGCCCCATAACTAAGACTGCTACTACATACAGAATTAATATCTGTTATTTATATTTAGCATCCATTTGAAAAGTTTACAGAAACAGAAATGTTTGTATATGGAGCTGCATGTTTTAGCCATTACTACCTTGGATTATAATGTATATCACTAAGAAAATTATAATATATACAATGAGCAGTGCTGAATAGAAATAATAGTGAATGGCTCTTCAATTTTAATACATTTGCTAAGACTGGGAAAAGTAAAACCCGTAAACATACCACAGATGAAAAGTTACCTTACTTTGTTCCTTGAGAAAACTAGGCTTATTTGCTAGATTTGTACATCATGTTGAAATTGCAAAAGTTTAACATGTTAAGTCATTAAATTTATTCTACAGGAAACCAAAAAACCAAAAAACAACAACAAAAACAACAACAACAACCCACACCTCAACAAAAAGCAGTATCATTAATAAGTTAGAAAACCAAATATATTTACAATAAAACAAGAATGGAAAACAAGACATTCATTTCAAAAACATCACACACACACACACACACACACACACACAGAGCGAGAGAGAGCGAGAGAGAGAGAGAGAGAGAGAGAGAATTTCAATGCTCAAATTCAGTTCCCTCAAATCAATCAGCTTGTCCATTCATCAATTGCTCCGTCACTTACCCAGATCTTAGGGCTCTATATATCGAAGGGTCCCCCTCCCCCCCCCCATTTGCCAATCTACTGTAGATCATGCCATGGAGTTATCTTGAAACATTCAGAGTATATTACTAATTTCTTTCAGAGCAACATGGCATAGTATTTCACCATTCCAATTTTAGCTTATGCTATTAACTTCTAAACTGCATACATATGAATATGCTTACATATGTGGGTGAAGCCAGATGAAAGCTTATAAATACATTGTGAAAATGGGATTCATTTCTTTTGATATGAAACAATCCCAGGTAAATTTTGTGATTATCCAAAAACAGTGTGGTAGAGAAGAGGACTGCTGACATATGTAATCTGATTTCAACACAATGATATTTAAAACGTAAGTTTGGACCACCTAAGAAATTTACACTTATCTTCTATTGTCTCTTTCGGGTTCCACCTTCTTACTTGTTCTAGGGAGGGAGGCACTGCACAGTGATGTAACACATATTTTTTATACAGACAGTCCTATCATAATGTGAAAAGATCTTATCTTGAGATCTTCTAAAAGTATTCATAGACAACATAAATAGCAGTGGGTTATACAAACCAATGGAGTGATTTGGTATAAGGCAGCTTTCTATGTTTGTCTTGTTAATACTTTAGATTGTGATTGAACAGTCCTTTGAACCAGGAATGCTAGTTTTCAGTTTTGTTTTGCTTTGTTTTCTTTCTTTCTTTCTTTCTTTCTTTCTTTCTTTCTTTCTTTCTTTCTTTCTTTTCTTTTCTTTTCTTTTCTTTTCTTTTCTTTTTTTTTTTACAAATACACTTTGCACTGATTTCCATGTTGTGGTAACACACAGCAGTGGAACAGCGTAGTCCAGCCTGAGGGTTGTTGGAAATGATAGATGTTAGTGACCTTGCTTGATAAATTCATCAAACTGCAAAAGACATCTGGAAGCTGAAGTAAATAAAAGCTGCTGTTTCTAAACTCCTGAAGTTAGGCTAGGATATGTTTAAGTAGGGGGACCCATAATATTAAGTAAAACAGCACAAAAGAACAGATGGATGATATCACATCTATCCACGAAATCTGGGCATTAAGTATTCTCTATAAAAAGTATCCTCTATAAAAAGATAATGCTTTTCAACAAGCATCCATAGAATTCTGTGTATTCTCAGTCAGACTTTTCACACTTGGAAATGCCAAAGGATGGATGTTTCTTTTCCTGGCAACAGGAAAATGGCAAGAAAGAAAATTTGCAGAAAAACAGGTTTTTTTCTTTCGTAAACAATGATTAATTTGATTCCTTTTCATCCAGGGAAGATTTCAGTTATCATTGAATCATTAGGGATGCTTGATCTAATTTCTGAACTAGAGGCGGTTTATGGAATGAGAAGTAGAAATAGGGAGGTACATCCTAAAGAGATGACATATGGAACATATGTGGATTATTAAAGACAGATAAGAATCTGTAGGGTGCCTCTCTTACTAATCTCTCTTAATCAGATGTACAGTTTGATATTTGTGTCTCCAATGGAATTCTTCAAAGGAATACTGAGAGCTAGTCAGAACTGAATGATAAATATTGGTCAGAACTATTGATTCACATTATTTTGCCTAAATCACAAATACTATCCTTTTCTCCAAAGGGATTTTGGCAGGAAGAATTTTAGATGATGCTTGATGACAAATCTATAACTAATGTTTTAATGCTTCTTCTGGTATGTGTTTATGGAAAGGACTGTAGGTCAGTGGTAGATTAGATGCTTGGGAAGTTTTGATGCCTGACAATTCCAAGTCACGTTGGAAAGTCCAGAGAAAAGCTTACTTTTTGCATTGCTGTTTTTTGTTATAATCTGAACAAGCAGTATCCACAGGAGGGGAAGAATAATCAGCAACATTGCAATCTTACAGGTTTTTTAAAAATAGGACAATTCTAACCCTAATCCTGGACTGAAAAAAATATTCCTACTGTGAAAATTTAAAATAAAATTAATAAAAGTTTTTTTAAAATGCTTTTATCAACTCATTATAACTAGCCAGTGAGATACCATGTTTCCCCCAAAATAAGAGCCTGTCTTATATTTTTTTGAACCCTGAAATAAGCGCTTGGCCTTATTGCCATGTGCTCAAAAGCCTGTTTGGGTTTATTATCAGGGGATGTCTTATTTTGGGGGAAACAGGGTAGTATTACAGAAGTATTACAGATCTTGTTTATAAATATTTTATTTTGTAATTTGCTAATTAATTTTATTTTTGACATCATATTTAGCTGTGCAGGAATTCTGCAGTTGGTGCATACGATTATTTTATTTAAAAAACTGAGAAGCACACAACACGCACACATCCTGATGTACAATCAAAGATGACATATGTTCTTGACAGAAATGACAAATGCAGCTATATTCAGAGGAATAGAAGTATTGGGGGCAGAACATCCTATTATCCACATAGCTTACAATAAGCACATGTTACTGAATTTTGTTTCCAGGCAACTGCATATTGTTAATTAGGAACAATAAGAGGAAAAACTAAGCTACCATTGTCTCACACTTTTTCCAGACCATAAAATGATGTTTTTATAGGAAAATACAAAATGTGTAATTTTCTTCTTCCATTATCATTATTATGAAGCTACCAATAGTACCTCAGTACAAAATATTTGTGACAGTGGCTTGCCTCAAAAGCCAAGATAATATTCCTCCATAATTTTTCAATGTCATTATTTCAGATGGTCTTGTACAATCTTTCTTAACCCATTGCTTTCTAGAATTGGTGGACTGCAATTCTCATGATATATCAAACAATACAGCCACAGTGGTTGGAAATGATCACACAATATATTTAGAAAGCACTAAATTGAAGAAGTGGGGATTTTGGCGGGGGGGGGGGGGGAGAGATAGAGAGATTCTTGATTTGTTTCTTGTGAAGTAGTTGGATATTCTCTTTTGACTCAAAGGTTCTCGTAGATATATATATTATTTATATGCCGCCCTTCTCCGGAGACTCAGGGCGGCTTACAAGGCGTTAAGCAATATTGATGGTGCTTCAAAAACTCATCTGACTAGAACCAAACAGAACTGTGCTAAACATTATGGGAAATTAGACTTTCCATTTGAGAATTTGTGTAATGGTATAAAAGAGGATTTAGATGCTACTGCTTCACATGGTATACTATTCATATGAAACAGTCCATCATTCAGATATTTTCCTCTATGCCATTGAAAACAGAGCAGATAGTGAGTGAAAGGATTATGGTTCTGTTTATAATTGGGCAGTGTTTTTTCAACCACTATCCCCAGGTCTGTCTCAAGGGTGCTTTTTTCAAGAGGCAATTGGACTTTTCTTTGAAGACGTTTTGCTTCTCATCTGAGAAGCTTATTCAGCTCTGAAGAAGCTTCTCAGATAAGAAGTGAAATGTTTTCAAAGAAAAATCAGAAAGTCCAGTTGCCTCTTGAAAAAAGCACCTTTGGGACAACCATGACCTGAATGACTGAGAATCTCCATAGTTATCACCAGCTTTGTTCTTCAAATTTAAAAAGGAAAGTCATAACAGATGCTTTATTAGTGAGACTAACATATTAAGCTCTCTCTATTTTATTCTTAAAAGCCCAGCTGCATTTCCTAAAAGAAGTTAGATGAGAAAGAAATCAAGAACTTTTCTGTGTCAACATTTTGATTCCAATATAGAATTTACAGCTGAGGAAGGCCAAGCTGATTCATTCCTGTTGAGTTTTAACTGAGTGGGAAAAGTTGTTTGTTTCGTCAGGATTTTGATGGCCTTTGGTGAATTTCAATATTGTTTGAGTTTATTTTAAGCAATGGTTTGCTTTGCATTTCTTAGAATTCATATCTGTATTCTGTTTAAATTACCATGACAAAGATTCAAGGAACAGAAAAACAATTTATGAATATTTTAAATACACTTTTACTTCACATTGCTTCTCTATAGAAGAAGCAGTCTGTTGTTCACTTCATGAACAAAATACTTGTTTTTCTACTCTACTATATGATGGTAATGCATATACATCTGACCTAGAATTCAATTCAGTGACCACATTCTTACCACATGCTAGGCCTTAAACATACCTAACCACAAAAAAGAAATGTGTTTGTTTATTTATTTACTCATTCATTCAATTTTATCCATGCAGCCTCCAGCAAATCTTCTGTTTTCTGAATTCTCATATTGGAATTAGATTTGCTGAGAATGGAAACAAAATAAGATCATGATGCTTCTGACAATTTTTTTCTTATTTTTTACTCGCAGGATCATAGCTACCTTGTGTTGAGTAGATGAAGATCAATCCTTTTCACTGAGTTCTATAATTTTAAATTAATATCCTATGCATTAAGATATGAATTCACAAAAACATGGAATAGCAAGAACCATGATGAAAGAATCTCCTTTTTTGGCTGTCTCTCTATCTATTTTTGATTTATGGATAGACTATATTTTTATTGCTAAACCAAATCACAAAGATTAGCATGCTGGACAAACAAATTGGTAAATCAATGTAAATTTCCAAAACAGCTATTAAAGGAATTATTTTCTACTCTCCCCCCAACCCCCAGTGGAGTATCCTCTCAAGTGGAGACAATCTGATCAATATAACCAGATGTGGAAGAGACTGTCAGTATATTTATCCAGTGTCTAAATTGTAACAAGCTGTTAGGCATCTGTTAGATCTAATAATTGGAAGCTGAACCAGATGAGATGAAGTGGCTATGACAGGAAGCAGTTAATGCTGGAGAGCTTATTTCATTTGTACTTTTTGTTCAAAAAAAAAAAAAAAAAAACACCAAGGTGTCTTCTTACTCTACTACTGAGGTTATCATTTCTACATGTACAGAATTATGATGAGCCTCTATAGGACAAGTTAGCAGAAGCATGGCCAATCAGGGTTTACACAGATTATGCCATTAAATTGTAATGTAATTAAACTTTTAAGTAACATGGCAATGGATTCATTGTTTAACACTTGACCTGTACATATCTTCTCAATCTTTATTTCTGCCGCCTTGGTGACATGGAGATGACGTAGTGCTAGCATATACAATTTACCCTTACTGCCTCTAGTTCAGAAATATTTGTGACATGGTAGCAGCCCAGTCATATATGTTTAAATGTTTCATCACTAGCTTTCACTGCATCGCTCACATTTTAGGAAGGGTTCCTCTTCCCCCATCCCACTTTTTAACAAGTGATAACATCTGATATTCCTGAGGGCAGTTAAGAACTTCAGACTATAGGAGATTATAGCAGGGGTGAAATCTAAAATTTGTTACTACCG
Organism: Arizona elegans; assembly: GCA_022577455.1. Classification (NCBI taxonomy): domain Eukaryota; kingdom Metazoa; phylum Chordata; class Lepidosauria; order Squamata; family Colubridae; genus Arizona; species Arizona elegans. The sequence goes on along the minus strand of JAKOOJ010000001.1, from coordinate 298,698,266 downwards.
GTTCTGTGTGTGTGGCTTGGTGGGTGGGGGGTAATGTGACTGGGTAGGTGTGGCCAACTTTTTTTTTTTTTACTTTTAAAAGCATTTTTTCTACAACCTTAAGAGGTTGCAGAAAAACATGCTTTTAGAAGCTTCTGACAATCAGGCAAGTCAGCTGGGATCGCTAGAGGCTTTTAAAGGCATTATTTTTCCTACAACCTCTTCAGCTGAAGAGGTTGCAGAAAAAATGCTTTTAGAAGCTTCTGACGATCAGGCGAGTCAGGTGGGATTGCCAGAGGCTTTTAAAGGCATTTTTCCCCCCTACAACCTCTTCGGCTGAAGAGGTTGCAGAAAAAAATGCTTTTAGAAGCCTCTGACGATCCCAGCTGAGCTGCGTGATCATCAGAGGCTTTTTTTCTTTTTACTTTTAAAAGCATTTTTTGGCAGATGAGGTTGTAGAGAAAACGCTTTTAAAAGTAAAAAAAAACAGCCTCTGATGATCGCGCGGCTCAGCTGGGCATGGGGGGGGGCAGGGATTTTTGCCATCGGATCAGGTGATCCGGTCCAAACTGGGAGCATTTCATCCCTGGATTATAGGCAGAAGAGACATTTGGTACCTGAACATAAATATGCAATATCCCTCTATGCTTTTTTTCCCACCAGGTTGCTCAAAACACAACACATAGCATAGCTATGTTTTACAAAAATTACAAGGTATCAGGGGGTCTATATGACTGGCTTCTCAGAGATAACACAGATATGGAGCTATATTTCCAATCAAAATGCTCCCACTTGAAAAGGTAAGTACATGCCTATTTTAATTTTAGCTCTACAGATGTTCCCTCCAATGAAATGTTTCAGGTAACAGAGATGAAAACTGTTCTGGAAGTGCAACCAATTCAGCCTCTAAGGAAGATGTGGACAATTTTCATTTATATATTTTCCTGAATAAATAACATTTATTTCATCACTATTGCAAATGGCATTTTACCTACAGATCTAGTTTACATTCAATTTTACCTAATCTATAATAGCATGGCAATCGTTTGATAGAACCCTTATTGCAACATGTAAGGGAAATCCTTACAAAGGGGTTTAAAAAGTACAGGCTATTTATGATATGATAATGTCTGCAGATTCTGGCTAGAGATTAACAAAGCACACCAACAGGGAAAAGGATGATTAAGCAAATGTTTTGCAACTTCCAGAAGTTGAATGTAAATATCACTGGCACCCACTTTATTTCTATCAGTGCCTATTTTTTCATTCACTCATCCTGTACATGTAAAAAAAAAAATCTTTCTCCTTTTAGCCCTTTTTCTACATTTAAGAAACTTGAATGCCTAATGTAAATTTTTATCTCAACTTACTTTTTAGTCAATAAATTTTACTTATGTCCAAAAGGCCCAAAAGCAAATTACAAATATAATCTAAACTTGCATTAGATAAAAGTTTAACAAATAAAATGTTTAATAAATATTACATAATATATTTGAGACTTATATCACTATACTATATATACTACAAAAAGAACGGTCTCCTTTAAAACAGAACTGGGAAACAAAAGACCGAGAATAATTGATTATTCATGCATAATTCATAGAACATATTTGATGAATTGTTTTTGCTACCCAAAAAGGCATTCTATATTCACTCGGGAGGAGTCTTGCATCTGTTGAAACTACACTGGAATCTCTCTCAGGCATGTTTAACTCTCTTTAGTTATAAGAAATTATTTTAAATGTTACCAATTTGCATGAATGAATTTTATAATTTGATTAGAGTTAATTTAAACTAAAAATGGGAATGCTACATGTTACATGGCTGCCATGCTCTAATAAACTCTTTCATACTGCAAAAAAGATTTGAGGGAAAAGGAATAGAGAGGTAATAAAGATAATATACCAACTCCCATTGCCCCACTTTTCTCACAGTCCCTTTCCTCTCATTCCTCCTTTTCCCCGTGAATTTGAGTTTCTATTTGCAACGGTCTTGAGCACTTCAAGGAGTTGAAATAGATTTTTTAACAAGGAAATAATTTTTTTTCTGTCACCTATTTCAGGAACCACCCCTCCAATCCCGTAAACTCTTTCAGCACAGAAGGCACCACAAATGAAATAATTCTATACCAACAAACCCTAAATTTTCTGAAGTTGAAATCTAAACTGTGTCTATTGTCTAAGAAAGGACTGCATGTTTTGAGACAACTAATCTGCTCCAATTGCTCAGTAAAGTTCAGTTTAACTGAGTTCAACATGCCCATCAATCAAAATTACTTCCCAGGGTTATTTTTATAAGGGCTCTGATGTTTCCATGTTTCTGCTCTGCCAGGCCAAGAACTCATAACAAAATGACACAATTTACTTTTTTGTTTCCAGCGCTATTCAGAGCGAACATTTCCCTTGCCCCATGAAGACCACAACTGGATCAGCAACACTTAAAGAAAATCTCATTTATATGAGGCATTTTTATGAATTCCACCATATTATTTTTGTAATGCAGTGATTAGTACAGGATATTTTTTGTAGTGTGATTGTGTAATCTAAATGATCTGTTTGGTTTAGCTTTTGAAACACGGAATAACTATTCAAAGCTTCACAGAGTAGCATAGAGAGAAAGGGAGGGGAAAAGGGTGGTGTATGTTTGCTGGGAAGCTGATCATTAAAATTTGTATAATACTTACAGCTATTGTTTAATACTTATTTGTGTTATGATATGGTTATAAATAGTATTGAAAAAATATTGAACAAAATAAATTGAACAATAAATTGAAATAGATAGCTATATTGATCAGTGATGAGCAATCTATGTTTTCACTGCTGAAATTGGTCTTATTAAAAGGTTACTTGCAAAGGGATAATTTCAAGGTAAAACATGTACATTTTCCATTGCCAGTAACAACTATTTTGGATCTGAAATGTTTGCTCTTTTATCAACCAATGGAACATTTTGTTTATCTGACTATAAAACTGAAAGCAAGATCTCAATTTGGACAAAGAACTTCGTTTTGTATTGTTTGGGTTCACTGAGAACACATGTTTGTGCTTAACTTTATGGTAATCTCCATTGTTTATATACTGTAGTTTCAACTAAAATAATTTTACAATTTTAATTTGTTAACATAAGTCACATAAATGGAGCTACCCTTGCCTATTTTTTTCTCAATATTAAATACTACCTCAACAACAATAGTAAATGCCAGTATATCTGTTTCCTATCATTAGCTATAAAGCACAAGGAGAAAAGGTGCTATGTAAAAATATATACAAAAGAAGAGTCCTATTTAAAAATACATTTAAAACTTGGTGCAAAAAACTGTTTGCAAGTAAAAAAATTCTTTTTTGATGCCACCCACTTTTGAAGTTATTGGATGTGAACCAAAGGCTTGTTGCAGCAGATAGTAAGTGGAAAATGGAATAGTAGCACCATTTCGACACAAAAATGCCTGTGCAGAGTAATTTGGATCTCAGTATATACTTTTGCGTATAAATGAATAGCTGACAGATATCCTGAGCAATAAATAAGGCTGTCAAGATTTAACCCAGAAAGTACAGAATTCAAGATTGAAAGAGAATGGAGCAAAAAGAAAATGCATTTGCTTATTTGGATTTTCTTTACAAGAGATTTTCAAGTCTCAGCAAAAGTTTTGAAGTCTTTTTCCAGGAGAAAATACCAGAATAAAAAGAGACATTAATTTTGCTAGGGTAAAAAAAATGACTTTGCTTCCAAAACTGGCTGATACCAGGCTTTTTCATAATCAAACTGTACTTGTTATTATCTGTCAACATAATATATATGAGACATGATGACAACCTCTTTAATTTCACAACATATAGACAGATTTAACCATAGTTTCAATTGGAAAAATGTGACCATCCTAGACCAAGCCCAAAAATGCTAAGGTGTTTCTAGAAGCCTGGCACTCTGACAAATTAGTCATCAATAGACACGTAGACATTAACAATATCTATAGACAGAGGTGGATTTCAGCAGGTTAGCGAAAATTTTGAGTTGTTCGGAGAACTGGTAGTAAAAATTCTGACTGGCCCCACCCCCATCTATTCTCTGCTTCCCAAGTTCCAACTGATCGGGAGGAAATGGATATTTTACAGTAACCTTCCCCTGGAGTGGGGTGGGAATGGAGATTTTACAGTATCCTTCCCCTGCCACGCCCACCAAGCCACGCCCACCAAGCCATGCCCACAGAACCGATAGTAAAATTTTTTGAAACCCACCACTGTCTATAGACTATACAAAAAAGACAATCAACTAGCCAAAAAAAGGAACACCTACTATCAGCACCCAGATCAGCATAGATTTATTCCAAGATTAACATCAGACCAACAATCAAATAAACAATATCCTAATCAAGAAAGTGCCAAAGAAGCCAACAGCAAACAGCTCAACCAAAGAATCTCTAAGACCACCCCCACCAACAGTGACAGGACAAGACAGTAGAATATAAACTGAGAGCGCAAACCCCACTCCTTACTAGCACTGATGATGTTACCTAGTTTGGATAATGATAAAACACAATCATTTTTGATCTCAGTACTTCCCAGTCACTTTATCTCAGAATAAGGGAGTCTGCTGTTACCTAATATTTCAATTGGCATACATAAATAATAGCTCCTCACAAATATGACAGTGTAGTGACACTGAAATTGGAGCTACTTGGAACAGCAGAAAATTGCAGCCAAACCTATAGTGGCTTCTGACATTCTAACATTAAGCCCTTGAGACTACCACCTATCTGGTACTAGGCACACCAGCCTGACAATAAGGTCCCTCTTTACAAGATGTCCCTGCAAATAAAAGGCAGTGCTTGTCACTATTTCTCCAAGGACTATCCAGGCTAATAAAGTGGTAGTAGTGTCTGCCCTGTGTTCCACCCTTACCGTCCACTGGCCCCAGGAGAACAAATTTGTTTTGGATTTCCTCCACTTCTACTGAGACAATAAAAACATAGTCCTAATGATAAAATGATCCTTTTTCTTTTTACAGAACATGTTAGAATACAGGCTCAGCAGGAATCCTCATTCAAGTATCAAGTCCTTCACAGATATTTGCTTTGGAACAACTTCTAGCTGTAATCACATCTAGCTGCTCCAATAATGGTGGTGGTTCCCACACTGTCTGAGTAGCCTTATGCAGCCTGATTTACAACAATGATGCTACTTCCATGTCCGCTTGGGATCTATATCTCCAACACCACCACAGCACCTTGTTTCAGCTGAAAGCAAAACTTCTCCAGGACTAATATATTTCCAAGACTGTAAACCTCCATTGGTCAGTTCTTCTATTTCTTCTTCTATGTACCTCCCCAATACTTCATCAACTGCCATCCAATCCAAATAATTGCACTCTAGGGTAGGGGTGTTAAACTGGCGGCCCATCGGCCGGATGCATCATGCACAGGCCATGCCCACCCCATCTCCGTGAAGTGGGAAAACGTTGCAATACATCACATGACGACGTGACGTGGCGAGTTTGACATCCGTGCTCTAGGGTCTGCAAACTCTACAGCTGAGTCCATAAACATATCAGTTCCACAATTATCTATCCTCCATCATTCTAACAACAGCATTACAAAACAATAACCCATAACTAACAGCATGATAAACAACCACTGCCAGACATGTGTAGCTGTTGTTTAACACCAGCACCTGATAGGAAATATGGAAAATCTCTATCAAATGACAAATATTAACCCTCCAGAAATGTGATAATGATTATGACCAAACAGAGAAAGAATCACACATATTAGAAGACACTATGAAAATGTATCTGATGGGAGGCAAAACTGATCCTTTTGCCTAAAATTGTCTTCTGGAATACTCCAGCTAGTTACTGTGGAAGTTATAATTCAACCTATCTGAGACAACCTAGATCAGTGATGTCTAACCTTTTTGCCATTGCGTGCCAAAAGCGGGCGTTGTGTGGGGCGGGGGTTACGTGGGACGGGGGTCATGTGCGTGCGTGCCCACACCCATAATTCAATGCACCCCACCCCCCTGCGCATGCACGCGTGACCCCATGCTTTTGGCATGTGATGGCCCAGTGGGCCCGGTAGGCCTATTTTTCACCCTCTCCCAGCTGCAGAGGCTTTCTTGGAGCTGGGGAGGGCGAAAACGGTCTTCCCCAACACCTCCCAGAGGCCCTCCGGAGGCCGAAATGACTTGTTTCCTGACTTCTGGTGGGACTGGAAATTAGCTGGCTGGCGCGCGTATACGCACTAGAGCTGAGCTAGGACAATGTTCACGTGCCCACAAATATGGCTCCGTGTGCCACCTGTGGCACGCGTGCCATAGGTTCGCCATCATGGACCTAGATTATCAAAGCTGGACTAATGTAAAAAGGCAGGTTATACAGTAGTGGCCAAAATTGTGGAGACCTTTTGGGAAAAGTGTATTTTCTAAAACAAGCTAATAACACCACTTTTTTTGGAGTAGTAGCATAAAATTATATATCAATGGAAAGATAATTTAATCAAGAATATAATGCAATAACTTTTAGGAAGGATTTGCTCTTAGAATAGCAGTTACAGTATAAAGAAGAAAAGTAAAACGCATAGAAAAAAGGAGATATACAAAAATTATCACCATAGAAAAAACGAGATATAAAATTATCCCGTCTGTTAATACTTAGTTGGGTAACCTTTAGCATGAATTACGGCCTTACAACATCTTCCTATGGAGTGAACAAGTCTTTTAGTTCTGCAGCTGTTATAATGTGAAACCAAGATTGAATTATTGCTTCTATTAACTGGGTTTTATTTCTGGGTTGCTTCTGACAAACAAGTTTCTTTAGTCGGCTCCATAGATTTTCAATTGGATTAAGGTCTGGGCTATTCCCAGGCCATTCCAGCAGTGGAATATGATTATTTTGAACCCCCCCCCAAAAAAAGTGGTGTTATTAGCCATCAAACCTCAAAAATACACTTTTCCCAAAAGGTTTCCATAATTTTGATCACTACTGTATAGTTTGGATGGATCAGTAAAGAAATGGAACTCGCAGACAAGAAAGATATTTTATACATCCTCCTTAATATATTCAGATAGAAGAAATATTCAGATTCACATTTATTTGTTCTTAGTTTGTCTTGCATTTTCTGTCCACTCTCTTGCTGCAGTGGTAATGATCAACCACACCTATAACTAAACTGAAAGGAAAGATGTAGATTGTTAACTTGTAATTATATTCAAATATATTCCAGTGACTTCAAGAAGAAAGGTAAATCTAATCTGCCTTGAATCCTCTTTCACTTCTGCTAACCACAGGAACACATTCTGGTGATTATACTGTGCCAACATGGACATGATTTGTCGATGCTGATGACGATGATGACAATGATTTTACTAGCCTATAAACTTGGGATTTCATTTTACCTAACCTTTTCCTCTCAACTAAGTCATAAATAGGTGCAGTTGTGAGCTGATAAATGTGTAATGATCAGCTCTGCTGACTCCATGTCCTGACGCTAGCCATCAAACAACTAATCCAGCATTGCAGTTTAGCTCAGATTGCAATATTTCATAAAATTTAACAATTGGCACCCACAGGTTGAACTGTTTGAAAAGAGCATGAGGTGAATCACACAAGTGGGTAAGAAATTGCAGGTTTAGAAAATAGGTTTTGGAAGATGATGTGATGTCATTTTGCTATATATACCATTTTGCATGAACTGCCTAAGAAATCCAATATTTATTATCTTGCCCTCCTTGTTCCTTAATACACATTTCTGTATAATCTGGGATCACTCATATTAGTAATTCAAAAAAAATATTTATGAGATGTTATAAGGAAAACAATGTAATCAAAAGTTTAGAAAAAGCCTATGCACCTACGAGAGCAATTGGTATTTGTAGTTTGAAACTGGAAAATAGACAGTGTTCAATGCAATCTGAATAGGCTCCCTTCCTCTTTATTATAGCTCTATGGCCAAGCTTCCTGGTCCTCATAAATACAAACCTCCAGTGATGATGGCTAACATTTTTTCCTGGCGTGCCTTGACTTTCAAATACTGTCATTTCTGAGGAATATAATCAACTGTGACAATTTATTTTCCACAGCTCATTGGTTCAAAAAGTCTTTCTGGGACATTTAGTTTATTGTACTGTCATAACTGAAAATTATTTGACACTTGCAAATTTGGGAAATGAAGGCATAAAAATATGACGACTGTAGTATTTAATTTGCCAATCAGACAGTTTTTATTCAGCACTAAACCTATATTTTACTACCTTGACTCAACATTAAGTTCAATCTTGAACAGCAACTAGTCCTTCTGAAAATGAATCACTCTGCTGGATGATTACAGTTGCAAAATTCAGTCAAGAAAGAAGCAGATGGGCAGAAGAGAAGTCAGTAATTAATCTTAATTTTTCTTTTCTTGTATAACTCACTGAAAGAAAGGAATGACGAAAATTTGAAGCTGTTTGTCATGTATGAAAATAGGAGTGGACTATAAAATGATACCATTTCTGGGCCAAGGCTATTATGTTCAGAAATAAAATAACATGAAGGAAGCCAGGAAGCCGGCAATGGCGGCTATTTAAACGGCATTTGGAGGAGGCAGCGCCGGCGGCTCTATTCCTGCAGGCAAGGTACCCACAAGGTCTGACGCTGTCATCAAAATAATGAAACCAGAATTATGCCAAAATGATGTAAACTCCACTCTTTTTGCATGTGCATGCAAAGATTCTATTATTATAGCCTATCTCAATAAAATGTACTTCTAGTGTTCCTATGGAGTTGATTGGTTTGATCTATCTACTGGGGCCGACAGCTGTTTTGCATGCCTGATTAAGCTTTCTCTCCTCTCTTTCTTTTACTCCAGTAAATTGGGGTGACTGCCTGAATCATTTCCAAATATTATATTGCTTTCCGGGACTTAAATAATATTTCAGCCTTCTCTGCTTATGTAACAGTTCTTGCATATTTTAATCAAGGTCATCTCCCTTATTCTCTAAACTGGGGCCTGCGGGAGCAGAGGCCACTAGAAACAAAATTCCCTGCCAAGAAAGCTACATAAGTACAAGAATTCTTTCAGATATGTTTCTAATTCCATGCATTAAGTTAGCTAAGGGCAATTTAATCTATTTGCAAGATTGACCACTTGGCTAACTCATTAAAAAAAAAAAAATCTACAAAAACTAAGGTGGTGATAACTCCCCCAGCCACAGGAGGTTGCATTGACATGCCCGTTATTGAAAAGAGGGATAAGAAGGAAAAACACCACTTTCAGGATGGGACTGTTAAGAATAGTTTGAGTGCAGATGGACAATGAGTTAGAAGTGGTGGTAGAGACATTTCTCAAAAAGTAAATGAGTTGTCCTCATGCTGGAATAAAGAGACTATGTTGACCTTTGCTTAAATAATCCAGATACCTTTTGTAATAGCTGAAATGATTTGAAAACATTATTAACATAATATAAAGTGTTTATGTTCTTACTATCCCATGAATTCTTGATAATTTAATAACAACCAACAAGTCTTTACTAGTCTTCAAAATCATGGTTATATAGGCTTCAATAAAGGAAATGGGAAAAAATATTCAATGAACCATAAATCTCAAATAAAATAGTAGCAAAAATTAATATATATCTTATATATAGCAGGATCAGGAGTTTTTCTTATTTTCATTGATTTAAAAGTATATAGTTTTCCCTTAAAAAAAAACACACACACACAACTAAAACTTGACTGTGTGTAATCTTTGGAAGCGCTACTTATTTAAAAATGACTAATGTCTTCTTCAGTAATCTTTAACAGAATTATAACCTGAAATATAAAAGTGAAAAAGATTATTTATTTATTCTAACATTATATACTTGATTCATGACATTCTTAATTATATAAATGGTACTATGCTTAAATTCATGTTTCATTGGAAGGCCAATAATTTACCGGGCCTTTCCTTTTGTTCACAGTCTCTTGACTTTATACGTTTTCCGTATCAAGGATAAAAAGAAAAAAGATGCTTAATACAGAAATTTAAAAGACACAAAAGCATGATTTAATTGTGAGCTAGGTTGCTTTGTGTATGTATGTATGTATGTATGTGTGTGTGTGTGTGTGTGTGTGTGTGTGTGTGTATATATATATATATATATATATATATATATATATATATATATATTCTTTAAATCTGCTTTCCAAATTTTCTTTTGAGCATTTTTATTCTTTCCACTCTCAGAGGAAACACTCTAATCATACAAGTGGTGGGTTGACCCCGGTTCGCACTGGTTCTATAGAACCAGTACTAAAACTGGCAGGAGGCTCCGCCCACTGACCCCAATGTCATCAAAACGCTTCTGCGTTTGTGCAGAAGCAAGCACGCAAGCAAGCGCACACAAAGCAAGCATGCGCATGCAGCTCCTCTGCAAACCAGTAGTAAAGGTAAGTAGAACCCACCCCTGAATCATATAGTTGCTAAAACACATCTTGATCAAATACATTTTGATCAATTATTTTCACAGAAAGTTCATTTATTTTTTTTAAAAAAATCTTATTCCCTCTATTGCATTAAAATGTATCCATTAATAATGAAGTATTTAATAAAATCATCATGTTTAATAAATACGCTAGTATTTAATACATTAATGAGGTTATTGAACATTTAATTGCCAATATTAAAATATCCTTCTGGATCACTTATTTCTTTATTATATAATGTTTTAATTATAAACTACAAATGTGTGTAATGTTAATTGGATTCACTACACTTCTAGCATATTTTGAATTTCTACTTATAATAAAATCCACCATCTCTCTTCTACATAAAAGTTCTCTCATAATGGTTCTGTGGAGTGGGGGTGGGGAATAGAACCTTCAGTTTTTAAATTGCCCAATCATGATACTGTTCTCAGGAGAAAATGGCATCTAGGGCCATTTTCTTTCTGGGATATAATTAAAGGTGACAAAATTACATATTGAAAAGGTCAGTATTTCCATACATCAGAAAAAAAGTTAATATCGGTGCATTTCAAACACTTTAATCCACATTTATCTTCCGTAAAATGCCCTGCGAAGTGGAGAAAACGTCCTCACACCACCACGGCCATAACCACGCCCCCAATTTTATAAATTGTATCAGAAGAGCTACTGGCCCAGCAGATTGACTTTGGAATCGGTAGGTCACCCTGAACGACTCAAATTTTGAAGCTTTTTATAGCGTGGGAAAGTGGAAGGAGTGAGGGGTGACCAGATAGGCAGTCGCAATTGCATATTTGGAGTAAATAGCTGCCTTTGTTCTCATTACTACCGCGATCTGTGTTTGTTTTTGCTGTGGGATAAAAGCACGGAACATCAAAAGACTGGTGGAAGGGTTCTCTTGGAAGAATATGTAAACTTTAAGTTGATCTTTTGTTTGTGAAAGTGCTTGAGTTGAAGCAGCAAAACGCATTTCTGGGCAGTGCCTTCCAACGGATGTTAGCTTTTTTTCTTTTAGGGAAATTACGTAAGCTGAATTGAGAACTATAAACTTTTATTGCTGGTCCTTTTGAGTGCAATAATAAGCTGTCTCAGCTTCAATATTGGATTGTTGTCCCTTAATCTTCATTACAGACCCTCTTGGCAAAAGTGGATAATTAAAACTTATTAAAAAATGGCGACCCAACAATCCTTAGAAATGCAACAAGTTGCTGTGGCCTTAACTAAAATTAGTGAAAAGATATCAGGACTGTCAGATAGTATGGATAATATGACATTGGAAATTAAAAGAATGAAGCAAGAAATGAATGAAAATTTTGCAAAGCAAACAGTAGAAATGAAATTAATTAAAGATGAAATTGAGCAGATTCATACACATGATGCAAAGATAGATCGGCAAATTGGAGAAATCTTTTTTAAAAATGAACAACAAGATAAAAAAATTTGTCTTTTGGAAGAAGAAGCGAGGAAATATAATCTGGTTATTCGTGGAATTCAAGAAGAAAAAGTGGACAATTTGAAACAACGAGTTTTAAAATGGCTCAATGACTTGGATACACAAATCACATTTACAGCAACAAATCTGGCAAGTGTTTTTAGAATTGGGTTTAAAAGACAAAACGGTTTAAATAGAAATGTACTTGTCAGATTTGCAAATCTTAGTGACAAATTGGAAGTGATGGTGAAAGTGAGAGAGATGGGTGAAGCTTTGAAATTTGAGGAGAAAATTATTCAAGTCTTTCCAGATATATCAAGAGAAGAAAGGGCGTGGAGATTTTTTTTGAAACCAATCACAAAGGTTCTGAGAGACAATGGAATTAAATATAACTGGAGACCACCACAGCAACTAAAATTTTTTTATAAAGGAAGAATGCAAATAATTACTTTGGAAACAGATGCAGTGTTATACTTACATGAACTTGGATTGATTGTAAAGTATGAGGATGTAACAGAGATAAAAGATCAAATGCTCAAGATGGGTGGAACATATGCAAAAACATCAACACCAGAAGAAAAAGGGGCTGCTGGAGGACAAGACCCTAAAGGATTAAAGCGGAAGGAAATCTCACCTGCGATGGTTGAACAAAAGAAAAGTCGTGATGATATAATGGGAGATGGAGTGGATAAGAAATTGAAGGATCTTGAAAAAGAATTGCAGGAAGCTGAGTGCGGGGAAAAGTTACCACCCTTTTCTCTGAGAGATGAATTTAAGTAGACTACCCGAAAGAAGTGACCCGACCATTGGCACGTCCCCTCTCCCCCACTCTCTTTATAGAGGCAGAAACCAATTGAGGATGTGGGGGACGAAGATTGTTTGTTATTCAATGTTTGATGTGTTTTTTGTCCTTTTTTGTTTTTTTTTATTGTTTTTTTTCTTCTATGTTGAATGTTGTTTGGAATGTGGGAGATTGGTGTTGGGATCTGGGCACAGAAAGGAAGAGGAGGGGAAAGGATTAAAAAAATTACAGTTTAAATGGGTTTAATAAAAATAATGACATGGAATGTGAAGGGTACAGGGAATCAGATTAAGAGAAGACGATTGGAACTTAAAATTAAAAGAGATCTACCAGATATATTATTTTTGCAAGAAACCCATCAGAAATCCGAAGACTCAAATAAAATGTATATAAAGGGTATGCAAATTTATGAAAAATCTTTTGGAACTTCAAAAGCAAGAGGAGTTGCTACATTGATATCAGATAGGGTATATTTTGAAAAAGAACAAGTAATTGTGGATGAAGAAGGAAGGTATGTAATAATTGTGGGAAATATTAACGAGGAAAAAGTGACACTGGTTAATTTATATTTACCAAATGAGAAGCAAAAAGAATTTCTTGAAAAAATAACTAAAATTTTGGAAATCGAAAGTGTAGGGAAAGTAATTGTGGCTGGGGATTTTAATTTAATTAGAGATAAAATAGATAGTACTAACCCCACTCGTTGTGGAGAAGCAAATAAAATGGGGATCTTAAATAAATGGATGTTTCAAAACGGTGTGGTGGATGCCTGGAGAGAAGTGAAAGGAACTGAAAGAGTGTACACTTTTTACTCTAAGATACATAATACATATTCAAGAATTGACTATATCTTAGTTTCTAAAGATTTGTTGAATAATGTGGATAAGATAGATGTGGGAATTTTTAAGGATTCTGATCATGCAGAAGTTACGATGGAAATAGATTTTAATTTTGAGAAAAAAGGAAGTTGTTGGAGATATGATGAAAAACTGTATAAAAATGAGGAGGATAAAAAATGGATATTTAAAAAATGGGAAGAATGTTGGAGATTGAATGATAATGGAGAGGTTAAATTTGAAATTGTTTGGGATGCGATGAAAGCAGTGTTTAGAGGGGAAAGTATCAAGTTATCAAGCAGAAAATATAAAAATTATAAAAATAAAATTGAAAAAGATAAAAGCCAGATTAAGGAATTGGAAAATCAATTTTTGCTTACTAAAGAAAAGTTTTTTTTGGAGGAATTAAATCTGCTAAAAAATAAATTGATAGAAGAAGATATAGAATTGGTAAAAAAGAATATGAGATATTTAAATAGGAATTTTTTTGAATTTAGCAATAAAAATTCTAAGTTATTGGCAAGGATGGCGAAAAATAAAAGAGAGAAGAGAGAAATTGGAGCCTTGATAGATGATAAGGGCATAAGACGCTATAAAAAATTAGAAAAATGTGAAGTGGTCAGGAACTTTTTTCAAAATTTATATTCGAAAAAATTAATTGATCGGGGAAAACTGAGAAGCTATTTAGAAAAACATGTTGTGAAAATTGACCAAACATATAAAGATTTAATGGAAGAAGATATAACACAAGACGAGATTAATGGAGTAATACAAAAAATAAAATTAGGGAAAGCTCCAGGTGAAGATGGATTACCTGCTGAGTTTTATAAAGAATTTAAGGAAATAATAATACCAAAATTGCAAAAACTATTTAACGGAATTTTACATGGTGGAGAAGTTCCGTTGTCATGGAACAGAACGGTGATATCTATAATCCCTAAACCAGATAAAGACTTAGAAAGGATTGAGTCCTATCGGCCCATCTCTTTAATTAATCAAGATGCAAAGATATTTACTGCCATTATAAGTAATAGATTAAGTAGATTTATAGATAGATATATAAGTTATAACCAAGTAGGTTTTGTGAAGGGTAGATATATGAGTGATATTGTCAGAAGAGTATTAAATATTATAGATGTTGCTGAATATAATGCTGATAAAATAGGTATAATATCATTAGATATTTTTAAAGCTTTTGACTCTGTACAATGGGAAACTATTAAAATAATTGTTGAGGTACTAGGTTTTGGTAATAAGTTTATACATGTTATTTCAAAACTGTATCAAAAAAGTAGTGCAAGAGTGAAGGTGAATGGAAGGCTGACAGAAGAGATAAGATTGGAAGCGGGTACAAGACAAGGATGTCCCCTGTCTCCAACATTATTTTTATTGGTTATGGAAATTTTGACTAAAATGATAGAAAAAGATGAAGAATTGGAAGGCTATAAGGGATATAAGATAAATCTGTATGCGGATGATACTTTGATTATTTTGAAAGATATAGAGAAAGATTTGAAAAAGATACATAAGCATTTGGAAGAATTTGAGGAAATGACAGGTTTGAAAATAAATTGGTCAAAATCTGAATTATTAATGAATAATAATGGTAAGGAGTGGGAGAATATGCAAGAACAACTTGGGATAAGGATTAAAAAAACATTGAAATATTTGGGCATAACACTTTCACTCAAAGTTAAAGAAATGAAAAAATTAAATTATGATGTGGCGATGAATGAAATTGAGAAAAAGATAGATAAATATAAAATGATAAAGTTGTCTTGGTTTGGTAGAATTGCAATGTGTAAGATGATGTTGTTGCCAAAGTTTAATTTTTTATTTGAGATGTTACCGTTAAACTTGACAGAGAAAGATATTGAAGGATATCAGAAGAAATTGGATAAATTTTGCAATGGTGGGAAAAGACCTAGATTAGTGAAGAAAATGTGGTATCAAAATCAAAAGGAAGGTGGATTAGGAATCCCCAAACTACTCAATTATTATTGGGCTTATGCTATTCGGACTGTGGTAAAAATATTTAAAGGTGAAGATAGTCATTGGAGAGATTTAGAATTAAAGGACATTAAGAGATTTGGCTCAACATGGTTTTTAGATAAAGCAAAATCAAAATGTGTAATTAATAGCTATTGGTTAAAGGGATTGAGTAAAATTTGGAACAAATTTGTTAAAATTTTAATTCCAGATATAATTTTCTTAGGGAAGACAATTGAAAATTGGCCGATTAAAACTAATATAAGTCGTGATAGGGTAATGGAAGATGAAAATATACAAATTATAATAGATTGGTTAAAAACTTTAGAAAATGAAAGGAGGAAAAAAGAAATCATTGAAAAATTGGGTTTGGGCTGGTTTGAAAAAATACAGATAGAAAAATGGACTAAGAAGGTAAGGGACAATTGTTCGATAAGTAGAAGTAAAACTGAATTTGAATACTTAGTATTCCAAATTATGAAAGATGAAATTGGACTAAAGGGACTCGTTAGTAAGATATATAAGATTATAAATTTTGATGGAAAACCACAAAGGGTGATGAAGATGAATTGGGAAAAAGAACTTAATATTAAAATATCAGATTTAGATTGGAACGTGAATTGGAAGAGTAGAATTATGAAGACTTTATCTGTAAGGATTAAAGAGCACAATTATAAGGTTGTTTGGAAATGGTATTTGACTCCATTAAGATTGTCATTGATGGATAAAAAAATTAGTAAACAATGTTGGAGATGTGACATGGAATTAGGGACTTATGAACATATGTGGTACAAATGTGATAAAGTTAAAAAGTTTTGGCAACAATTGGAGGAAAGGATATTTGAAATGATGGGGAAAGCAATAATATTGAGACCAGAAACTATATTACTGTTGATAATTAAGGAAATAGAACCAACAAAATATGAAAAAGAATTGATTAGAATTATGATTATAATGGGTAGAATTATAATAGCCAGATATTGGAAATTAGATGTGAATTTTAGAATAGAAGAATGGTATTGTGAAATGTGGAAATTAGCTTTAAATGATAAAATGACATGTGATATTAAAATTAGAAATGGTGACTATAAAGAAGATATTTTCTGGAAAATTTGGAAACCATTTGTGGACTATGCGCTGGGAAAATTGGATGCTTCGGTACCTGTACCCCGAGAACGTGGATTTTGGCGATCATGAGGATATATCCGAAGAACCAAATCTTCCTTTCTTATGTATAGCACAGGGTGAAGTATTGTATATGTTGTTTGTAATGTTAGTAATTTAAAATATAAAATGAATAAAAAAATTAAAAAAAAAAAAAAAAGAAAAAAAGTTAATATAATTGAGAGAACCTTTTAATGATCTTATAAAAATAAATCATACATAGAAAATGAAAAGAAAATCAAATAGGGGGGAAATTTCCCAAAAGCAAAATGAAACAACCAGCCAATCAGCCATTCAACAACTTTACAAGGCACTTCTGAATGAGACGTAGTGAAAACGCAAAACAAGAGACCCCATCAAGTCAAAGTGGTCCATTACCCTCTTTAAAAAAATATAAAAAAGAGAAATATTAAACTGTTCTCTGCAGATTCTAGATCAGGGGTCCCCCATCTCCGATCTGTGGACTGGCACAGTATGCCAGAAACTGGGCCACGCAAACAAGCGAAGCCTCATCCATGGGATACAGGCAGCATGCGAAACGCCTCTCCGCTCTGCGGAAAAACCTCTCTCCACGGAAGTGGTTCTTGGTGGCCAAAAGGTTGGTGGCTGCTATTCTAGATCAAAAGACTTCATATCAGAATCCAGGGATAAACATAAAATCACTTGAAAAAATAAATAAAATCTCTTTTTGTTTTGCTGATAAAAAGCTTTACTAAGTAACTTTTGAACCATTTGTGGAGCTGCCTGGAAAAATCATTCCATTGTAATAGAATCATTATATTCCATTCCAAGGAACTGGTTGCTGAGATAAACTAAGGATATAATCTTATAATGTAAATCTTAAAAAGCTCACAATAAAAGGACTGGGTTCCTGTACTGCATATGTATAAAAATCCACAGGGTGAGTTATTTTGATTTCAAGCTTGTAGTTTGGCTGCAGTAAAAAAAAAGAAGCATCCAATGTACAAACGTCTCCACTCAGACGTCTAGGAATTAAACTTGCTCAACATTGCAGGAATGGTTAAACATTGTATGAAATGGACTCTGCACATGGATCTCTTTACCGTGAACATCTTTATTTACTTTTAACACAGTTTTAACTTATGTGGCACATTGTTGAAAGTTAAATTGTTGCTTCTTGTGAAACAATCCTCCCTATTTTTTACCTTGCCATTTTCTTTCCTCCAAGTACCAAATCTGTTATGTATAAAAATTTATTTTTGCATCATATTCATTGTACTTTATTATTACACATGATGTCACAAATTATGCAACAGAGCAAAGTATCAAGCAACTCCATGTAAATTTTGTTCTCATTTTCTGTGTCATTTTCTCTTGTGGACTAGGTATAAATTCAGCTAAAGCTTTTTGGTGTTCTTTACTTCACTCAAGAAATTGGTCTCCCATAAAGAAAGAGGCAATGCAATTCTTGCTTTTTCCTGTGTTCTCAACTTTGGATATATTATCACCACAAAATAGAAATTTAAATAAAAAAACCCTTATCAATTAAATAATTAAACTGTGAAGCAGTGAGGTATATGTGGGGATCTGTTTGTCCCATACCAATGGGAAATTGCTAACCATGATTTATGCATTTCTGCATAAGCCTTCATCTGTGCTTTATTCAACAAACTACATTTAATCAAACCATGGTTTAACATCATACATGAAATTGGTCAATACCTCCAAACTACTCAAATTAGAAAGAAAAGTAGAAGAAATATTGTGCTACTAAAAGAATGAATGAGACAACCTTAGGTCTTCTGATAAGATAGTGAGAACAGAAGCTGAAGAAATAACACAAGGCAAATCATAAGCCAGGGGTCTTCTGAGAAAATAATAAAAAGTGACACCAGAGAAACCCCACTTAATATGAGTGGTTATACATGTAATACAACAAAAATACAATACATTTATATTATTGGAGTCTGAATTCCCATTAATTAACTTGGTTAATTAAGAGTGACATAGAGTTGTAATATTATTTGCTGGGGACTAAATTAGATCTCAATGTTGAGGTACTTCAGGATGTGTGATTAATAGTATTAGCAAGCAAATGTGTGTGTGTGAGAGAGAGAGGGAGAGAGAGAGAGAGAGAGAGGGAGAGAGGGAGCACAAGCATGCATGTGGTCACAAAGCTTCTATTTTCAGTCTCCAAAGTGACTCTTTAAACCATGCCTGTCAAATTCCCAGCCCATGGGCTGGATGCGTCACGTGCTGGCCACGCCCACATCCGGTTTAACAAAGGGGGAAAAAGTCCCGATACATCACGACGCTGCCGTGACAGCATGAGTTTGACACCCCTGCTTTAAACAGATATTCTACAAATATTAATGTGGACAACTGAATTTTGTGATGTTTCAGTTTGCTAAGCAAAAAACTGAAGAGGAAAGGTTCCATTCAGACTTTTATTACCTTAGCTTTAGGCCAGCTTTTTGCGAACTTGGCAACTTTAAGATGTGTGGACTGGGTGGGGGAATTTTGGGAGTTGAAGTTGACATCTTAAAGCTGCCAAGTTTGAAAAACATTGCTCTAGGCCAATGTACCATAAAGCTCACACAATACCTGAAAGAAAGCAGAGACAGTTAAAGAAGAAGAAATCAATTCTACGAAGAACTGTTTCCTCCCTTCAAGTTTAAAAATACTGCTTAAACACTTAATTAAAAAAGAAGAAAAGTAAACTTTTATTAGATGGAAGGCAAATCCAATCAAGGATCCTATCATAAATTCCCTTTTACAAAACTCTCCAGGAAAACAACCAAGTCATATATGTGATAAACTGATCAACAGTTAAAATAAAACTCTAAAGGATTAAGGTACTAGGGAACTGGGAAAGAATACGCTACATGTTGCATCATAATGGAACGTTTCTATATCTGAAATACAAACTCTAAGGACATTGAATATATATTTAAAATTTTTATTTTCAAAAATTCAGAACAATCTTCTTACCATGAGTTGTTTATTATTATTATTATTATTATTATTATTATTATTATTATTATTATTATTATTATTATTATTATTATTAAATCTTTAGTGAGATTCACAGCCTTTGAGGCTGGTTAATAGCTCAGCAGCTCGAGTCCTAACCAAGGACCTAGGAACTGTTAGGGTATCGTTGGAGGATGTAAGCTGTTCCAAGTAAGGTGGTTTTTTGTAGAGTCAAAATGTTCAAGTCTGGTAAATTTAGAATTTCTAAATAGCGGGGTAGCCCTTTGGGTATTGCTCCAAGGGCTCCAATTACAATCGGGACAACACACGATTTCTTTTTCCACAGTCGCTCAACTTCAATTTGCAAGTCCCGGTACTTTGTGATTTTTCTTGCTGCTTATCTTCAATCCGTGCATCACCAGTATTGCAATGTCAATGAACCATACTTTTTTCTTTTCAACTATTGTTATGTCAGGTGTGTTGTGGACCAAGTGCCTGTCAGTCTGAATCCTAAATTCCTACAAGATCTTGAGTTTCTCATTCTCTAAAACTTTCTCGACCTGATGTTCCCAGTGGTTTTTGCTGTACTTATTGTTGTTGTTGTTGTTGTTGTTGTTGTTGTTGTTGTTTTACATATAAATGAGAGCCTGTAACTGGAAGCAACCTAGAGCCAAATTGTACCTTACATCCAATTACTTTCCCTGCTGTAATTACCATTTTAATATTCCATTAACTGAAAGGAAAGCAATGTGTGTGTATGTCGTGGGAAGTTTTGTGTCTCTTAAACTGTTTAAAACTATTCATTTGGCAATACATCCTGGTGTCTGAGGGAGCAAATCTGCAGTGCTTCATGGTTTGACACTCCACCTCCATTTAACATCCACGTGAAACTGGTGGGTGATGTTATCTGCCAGTTTGGAGTCAGGTATAATCATTAGGTGGATGATAATCAATTGTACATCATGACTCCTGGCTGAGTGATGGGGTGGATGAGGTTGTGTGGGCCTGGATGGGGAAGGAATAGGCTCAGGCTTAATCCTGAAGAGACTGAAATGGCTTTGCCTGTTTGAACCTCCTGAATCTGGAGGCAATTTGTTGGTGATTCTCAATGGGGCTGTTTCCCCATTCAAGACTTGTGTACAATCTGGAGGTCTTCTTGGACTCAGTTCCTGTACAAAGAGCAGTTGGAAGCCGTGGACAAGGAAGCTTTTGCACAAGTACCAGTTATGCCCTTTCCTAGACTTGGAGGTCCTTCTAAGAATCATTTATGAAATTTGAAAGTGGTGCTGGATCTTGAATGGGTTTTTGTGTGTGTGTGAAGGCACAGACTAGACAGGGTTTTAGCTTAGGATGCCTACTGCAAATCATTTTGAAGAATATGGACCAGGCATCAATTATGTACACAATAATTATTTCCAAGTTAGATATTTGTAATGCTTTTAAAAGGTAATCCAGGAACCTCAGGTAATGCAATATTCAGCAGCCAGAATGTTCGAGAGGCCTAGGGTTTATTACATTAGATTTGATTAATTTTTAGGGTAATTATCTGTCTATATCTTGAATGATTTGAGATTATGTCAAAGATTGCTTGGTTCTGAATCTGAACAGATTAAACAGGGCTTTAAGATCATCTTAATGGTGTCTATGCGTGGCTCTAGTACCAAAGCTGCTTTTTCAAGAGGCCCCTGGATTTTCTGGTTTTTCTTTGAAGACGTTTCGCTTCTCATCCAAGAAGCTTCTTCAGCTCTGACTGGAGGGTTGGGATTCTTCCATTCCCCACCATCCAGTCAGAATTGAAGAAGCTACTTGGATGAGAAGTGAAACATCTTCAAAGAAAACCAGAAATTTTGCTGCCACATAGTTGTTAGGAGTTAGCAGTGAGATTTGGTAATCATAAGCTTGATTAAACAATAAAGCAAACTATATTGGCCACTATGGAGAAAGTTTAAATCAATTTTTCTCATTTTTGATATCAAAAGATATGGATTTACTAAACCATGTAGTTCCTTCTATCACACTTTACTGGACCAGGAATCCATATTTAAACTGGGACACTCTTGTTTATGAAATGTAGAGAATAAAACACTATGCAGTAACATTTTCATAAGGGATTTGAATAATGTTTCTTAATATTTGAAGTAGTCTTTTTCTGATTATTCCTTGAAAAAGGTCTGGGAGGCAAGGTAAATTGTGGTTATGCTATTAATAAATTTCAATACTGCATCAATGATATGCATTTTAAAAAATATTTTGGAATTAATAGTTCAGCATAAAAAAATAACATTTTAAAAGATTAATATATCTAAGGCATATGCAATTTATACATCACTCTGCAAAAATGGAAAACAAAGCAAACTGCAGCAAATGTAACAGTTTAACTCAAATAGCCTTGAAATGAGAACAACCAGATGTACAGGATTAAGTCTCATTACTTTCCTATGCTACAATCTTGAAATTCTAAAATGAAACTAAAACCTGCAGGCTCTAAAAGTGATTGAATGAGAGAATTAAACCAGTTTGCACCTCCCTGACAAGAATTTATGGAACAATTTGAAACCAAGATCTTGCTAACACCCTGTGACAATTTCAGTTTATGATCTTCAACTAGCACAGAACATGCAAGCACAATATCTCTATCCTTCTGGCAGGAATCATCAGGGAAAGAATGACATACTGTACACAGCCATAGTATAGTAGCCCAGCAAAAGACTGAGTTTTTCTAATTAACATATTAATAATGAACTTATTCTTCAATTTGTTGACTAGTTTTCTAGAAGGAGGAAAGATGAACATCAAAATTTGAAGAATATTAAGAAAAACTTAAGAGGAAATGTCTCTCTCATTCCAAATAGATAAATGAGTATGTAGTTTGATCATAAAATCTTAACAAGCTATTGAGAGGGAAAAAAGCAAGAAGGGATGGGAAACAAAATGAAGTATCATGGGAGAGTGTAACTGACTGTATAGAAGTCTATTAGTTTGCTGGTTAGTTATGGCTGGTTTCACTTGACTCCCTTACTGCAATTTCCCAAATCAATGTTAGAAAAAGACTTGAATGATCACAAATCTGCATACATCTGGCAGCTTGAGGCAATAATAGACTTATTCACGAAAGGATCTATTTGTCTTGTTTTTTATATACAGTATTTAGAGGAGTTCTTTTAGAGATCAATTTTATGTCTAAATCTTTGTCTGTAATTAGTCTTCTCATATGACGTGTTGGGTCTAGGCTAATGTACTTGGGGTGAACCTGACTCCATATTTTTAGCTGAGGTTCTTTGGTGTTTACACATCAAGCCCTGGGAAATGTTATACTTCTCTGCCAATTCTTTAGATAGAGGTCAAATCACCACTCCACAGCAATTCCATAAGGCTTTAACGTATAAACAGAAGATTGGTTCTGGGGGGGAAAAAACCCCAAGGGACATTTATATTCATATCACAAGTTCAAGAAATAGTCTTCTGATATATAATTTGAAAAGAACAATAAAAAACAGTTGAAGGCATTCATTTCCATGCTATGTGAACATAACTAAAGACAGCTCAGAAAATCTCTTGTGAAAACTCTAAGGAATCAGATGAGAGAGACAAAAGTTGGGTATGAGGAAAGGCAAAATTGGCTTTCCTGCAATCTGCACAGTCAGAAAAGAGACCCTAACAGTGCCATACAAAGCCAATAACTAAAGGATCATTAGTATACACCAAAAATTCAGCTTCAAGTCTTCCAGAATTGATTTCTGAGCTCATTTTTCAATTTACTTCATGACTGCTGCTGATGTTATTTATCCAGGAATGTAGCAATAAACAATTGCTACAATTGTACAATTATACAATATCCAGGAATGTAGCAATAAACAATAAAGCCCAGGCCACCCCAACGATGCCCTTGAAGTGATGTCCCAGTGCCTGGAGGCCGTGCGGGCCTGGATGGGGAGAAACAGGCTCCAACTCAACCCCTCCAAGACCGAGTGGCTGTGGCTTCCAGCGTCCCGATATAGCCAGCTGACGCCATCGCTGGCTATTGGGGGTGAATCACTTGCCCCCACGGAGAGGGCTCGCAACTTGGGCGTCCTCCTGGACGCACGGCTGTCTTTAGAAGATCATTTGACGGCCGTGGCCAGGGGGGCTTTTTATCAGGTTCGCCTGATACGCCAGTTGCGCCCCTTTCTAGATCGGGACTCTCTACGCACAGTCACTCAGGCACTAGTCACTTCCCGCCTGGACTACTGCAACACTCTCTACATGGGGCTCCCCCTGGGGTGCACCCGGAGGCTCCAGCTGGTCCAGAACGCGGCCGCGCGGGGGATTATAGGGGCGACGAGGTGCTCCCATGTGACACCTCTCCTGCGTGAGCTGCACTGGCTCCCGGTGGTCTTCCGGGTGCGCTTCAAGGTGTTGGTGACCACCTTTAAAGCGCTCCATGGCTTAGGGCCGGGGTACTTACGAGACCGCCTTCTGCCACCAATAGCCTCCCACCGGTCAGTATGCTCGCACAGAGTGGGCCTCCGCAGGGTGCTGTCCGCCAGACAATGTCGGCTGGCGACCCCCAGGGGGAGAGCCTTCTCTGTGACGGCGCCAACCCTCTAGAACAACCTTCTCCCAGAGTTACGTATAATAACAGACCTCCGGATTTTTCGTCGGGCCCTGAAAACCTATTTATTTCAACTAGCTGGGCTGGCTTGAGCTAAATTTTAAATTGATTTTAAATTGGGTTGTTTTAATTTATGGCCAAAATATTTAATTATTTTAATACTGTTTTTTTTAAATTTTGTATGCTCTGTTTTTACTTTGGCTGTGCACCGCCCTGAGTCCTATTGGAGAAGGGCAGTATAGAAATTTAATAAATAAATAAATTAATTAATAAATTGTATATTGCTATTGTGATGGTCTCTATCCTGTTGTGGCAGTTTCTTGTACATCATTTTTAATTTGTCTCAGATTACCAGGTTGAAAACCAAAGATCTGCTTTATTCCTTTAAATCTTTCTATTGATTATAAAGGCATTGCACGTTTATTCAGGGTGGTAATCATAGTTTATTTAATTAAAAATTTCTAACATAGGCATCTTTAAAAAAGTTGCCTCACTCAGATCTCCCTTTCTATTGCATTAACAGTTGTAGATCTTATGGTAATTTGGGCTACTGAATTCCAAAATGGACAGCGATGGCCTTTCCACTATACAGTAGTGGCCACCACTTTTTTTGGAGTAGTACCATAAAATTATATATCAATGGAAAGATAATTTAATCAAGAATATAATGCAATAACTTTTAGGAAGGATTTGCTATTAGAAAAGCAGTTACAGTATAAAGAAGAAAAGTGAAACACATAGAAAAAACAAGATATACAAAAATTATCACCATAGAAAAAACGAGATATAAAATTATCCCGTCAGTTAATACTTAGTTGGGTAACCTTTAGCATGAATTACGGCCTTACAACGTCTTCCTATGAAGTGAACCAAGTCTTTTAGTTCTGCAGCTGTTATAATGTGAAACCAAGATTGAATGATTGCTTCTATTAACTGGGTTTTATTTCTGGGTTGCTTCTGACTAGCAAGATTCTTTAGTTGGCTCCATAGATTTTCAATTGGGTTAAGGTTTGGGCTATTCCCAGGCCATTCCAGCAGCGGAATATGATTATTTTGAAACTCAAAAAAAAAAAAAAAAAAAAAAAAAAGTGGTGTTATTAGCCATCAAACCTCAAAAAAACACTTTTCCCAAAAGATTTCCACAATTTTGGCCACTACTGTATGTAATGGTTGGGAAAGCTACAATGTACTAGTATTCTACGGACATTAGATTGGGAGAGATATGAGAAAGCAAATCCTCTCTCATGCATAGAAATTTTGTGTGTAATTGTGATACATCATTTTTATTGAATTTGTCTAAGCAAATTCTTGTTTGCTATTTTGAGTATTTCTGCAGCTGCAGTTAAGATGGCAATTATGAGTTTTATTTTACTCTAGTAGAGAAACTAACTCAACAGGCTACAGTTTTCCATAAAGTGTGTATGGCCACTAGGGGGGGATGCAGCCCATATGGTTCTGTGGAATCAGATGGGTATAAACATAAAACTTGAATTTTGAACATCTATATTCATTGCTTTTTTTGGAGGAGAACTTGAACACTGAACTTTTAACAAATGGAAAGCACTTACGGGAACTATATCAGATCAAGGCTGTCTTTGTTATAAAAACAAATGTTCTAAAAAAAGCAGTCTTGAACTGAAATAACATATAATAATCACATTCAATTACGTTTTAGAACTTTACAATGTATTCATTTTCCTATCTCTTTCTAATCTGGAAATAATCACCTCTCATTTTCTTTCATGCTTGCTTCCTACTCCCTGAAGTTCATTATACAGTTTAAGTCAATCTTTTAATTAATAAATGCTGAATTGTTAATCCATATGTCTGTGTGTGGGTAACTTCAAGGAGCTGAGCTTGACACAGAATTACAAAGGAACTGATTTCAAGCATTCTGAAGCAGGAGGCATGATTGATGACATTAGTGTGTGTGTATGTGTATATACACAGATATATACATACATATACACAGATGGATGTGTTAAAAATGGAACTGTTATTGAGAAGAAGATACAAACCTGGACTGGGGAGCCAACAATGTGAGATTTAGTCCAGGGCTCTCCAACCTTGGCAACCTCCCCTTCTGGGAGTTGAAGTCTGCCAAGCTTAAAATTGCCAAGGTTGGAGACCTCTGATAGTCTATACTAGTTTTGCAAACATTCTGTGTTTCTTTAATGTAAAGCACAGATCTGTGAATGGGAAAATTTGCTACTTTTGTATTTGCTTTTATTAGAAGATACATTTTTTTGAAGTAGTCTACTTCATCAAATGTGTACATAGTGTCATGTGACTGAAATATACAGGTAGTCTGTGATTTACGATCATTCATTAAACAATAGTTTGAAATTACAATGGCGCTGGAAAAAAGTGACTTATGACCTTCTTAAAGTTACAACTGTCCTGCCATCACCCTGGTCACATAATCCTGATTCAAGGACTTGGCAACCGGCTTGAATTTACAAAAGTTGCAGCGGTCACATGATTGTGATTTGTGTCCTTTCTAGCTGGTTTCCAACAAGCAAAATCAATGGGGAAACCAGCAGAGAAGGTTGCAAATTGCAGTCATGTGATGTTTCACTTAACAGTTGTGGTGATTCGCTTAATGACCACAGCAAAAATGTTCATTAAAATGATGCCTCTCTTAGTGACCAAGCTGCTTAATAACAAATTTTCCAGTCCCAATTGTGAGAATAAATCAAGAACTACTTGTACACAGGCTCTGCCCAAGGGTGAAATTCACTTACCTTCGCTACTGGTTCGCAAATGTGAGCGCGCACGCTCACTACGCTCACACGCGCCTCCTCCACACACACACAGAGCCTTCTGCACATGTGCAGAGGGTCAAAAACGGGACATGATGATGTCCAGGTGGGTGGGCAGAGCCTCCCACCACTGGTGCTACCGGATTGCGAAATTTTATATGGCTGAATTTCATATGGCCGAATTGAAATTCATATGGCTGAATTTCACCCATATGGCTCTGCCCCATAATTAATGGATGTAGCTTGCCATTGTGTCAACACTGCCTCACAAATCTTACTATTGTTATACCATTTTCTAAAACAATGTCAGGACTAACAGTATCAGACTTGCAGAATAATGTATTCATCTTTGCATTTATTTCTCGAAGAGATGAATAAAATAGAAATATAAAATGATCAGCGATAGGAACAGAATTAGTATATATGTGTTATTTTTTCCTCTTTATCTTAAGATCATACAGAAAAATTGCCTGTCATTGGTTTTAGTTGAGAGGCAAAATAATAATAATAATAATCCATAAAAATGAAAGCATTCAGTTGCCAGCAACACATAGAAAATTATTCCTGCAGTATTTAGAATCTATCTAGCTTACTAATAATGTTGTGCCTTTATGTTTTAGTGATGCACTGATATTTGGTTTCAGGATAATCAAAGGAAGCCTGTCTTAAGTAGCTTGAGACATTTGATATCATAATCTGGTCCCCTCTAGTGGTTTTGGGGCCATTTCCCGCCCACCTTCTACAGCTACAACTTGGGAGGCAGCTGCTTGATTCAGGCCTTGGATATTTTAGAACATGAAAACGTCTGTATCACAGAAAATACTTTCAATTCTTTCCTCTTCTCCGTATTCTTATTTGCAGGAATCCACCTATTCTTATCAAATGGCCAATGGGGCAGCAGCATATTTGATTCTCTTCTAGAAAGTGCTCACTAAATTCTTTCAGAATTTAGAATTTATCATGCAGTATTGTAGGAGATAAATAATTGTGTAATCATCATACAGAGAGGAAGCATAAGCACCTGGTTTTGACATAGGACATGCAGGAACTTAGAGGTTGGGGCAGATTTTGGAATAACTATTTAAGCTCATTTATTAAACATAGCAAGGCAGCTATTCATTTGACAATGGATAAAACGGGGCTTAGGATGCTCTTCAGGATGACATTAATTTGCCTCTCTATAGTGTTCATTAGTACAAACTGATTTGCCTCTTGGTTTAAGCAGGATTCTGTCTCATTTAAGGGAGCTTTAGATGGGAGTTGAGTCCACTCCACCAAGCAGATTAAAGGACTGGAACCCTTGGCCAGATGGCAAATGACTGGAGATTTGGAGTCATCCTGTGGTGACAGATGTGAAAAGCAACTGTACTGCTAAGAGGGTCTTAGAAAAGAGAAAAGGCACTGATATTCTGTGAAAAGAAATCTGCAGGGAAATTATGTGCTGAAAGTCTGAGTGATGGTAATACTGACAACTTCACTGATGGGCTGCTTTTGTGAAGTTGCTTTGAACTTCAGCAAGGCGGTTACCCGAGGTGATAGGAGGGGTCATCACTCAGTAGGAAAGCTCATGCTTTGCATGGAAAAGGCCTAGAGATAGAACTACAAGTGACTCCCAGCAGGATTTCTTCTGGGGAGTATAAATGATGACCTAGGAAGGCTAGGAATGTGGTATTAACACGAGGCAATTTTTAATCTTATCCGTTGCAGGAAATGGTGAGCTTCTCTCCCTCCGTCCAACTAAACAAACTGTTGGGACAAAACATTTGCTTAAGCAACAGGTAGAAAGGATGTTGAGGTCTTTGCCTTGGTAGGCTTACAATCTGCTGACTGAAATGTGTAGAGCCCAATATAGGGAGGCAAAGAAGGAACGAACAATGTTCTTTGGTGTCAGTGTTGTCAAGCATTGCATAATGCACCCTGCATAGTTAACACATTAATTATTATAAGCGCTGTACTTGGTAGTCTTTAATTGGCAATGTTCAGGGCACAAAGCTCCTTATATGAACTGAGGCGATATCCATTGAGCTACATGCTGGCCCAAAAAAGCCTGATAAAAAGCCATGAAGAGACAAACTGCACTTATTCAACTGCCACCTTGAAGTTACTTGGTACTTCCAAACTATCTGTTCTTACTCTCTTATCCCACAGAAGTTGAAAGGGAATCACTATTTCTTTTATTGCTGCTGGCCTTGAAATACAGGGAACATGCTGAGATCATGTTGACACCAATTGATGTCTTCCAACTGACCAACAGGAGGTCAAATAAAACATTATTTCAGTCAGTGCACTGTCCCTGAGAGAGTGTGAGTCCTGGAATAAAAAAAAATCCCTTCCCTCTATTCAACATAAGAAGGGAGAATTTTCATTTTTGGTAAACTGATGTGTATTTGAGTATCTGTTTGATGAAGAACAGGCACTATTAGCACAAAGGAAAGCTTTCTAATGGTGAAGTAATCATTCTTGCTCCATTTCAATGCCCACTGAAAACCTGAAGGTCATTATGGTGAAAAAACTACAACTGGGAGACCCCTGGCATCTTTTTCCTGGAATTTTTCTCCCCCACTTCTAATTTCAATCTGCTAGGCACTGTCAGCATTCACTAGATTACTTCAACCTAGAACTTGAAGGAAGATGAACAAAGTATTTCTCTCAAGATTATATCTTCAATATTTCCACCTATACCACTCTAATTCCACTGAGAAAATTGTAAAATCAGTATTAAGAGTGTAAAAGCGGCATTTATTCTGAAAAAAACCAATATGTTTTTGAAGAGTATTCACTGTAGTAGAGGTATTTTAAGACCATTTACAAGGTTTGGGTGATTAGTTTTTCTTAATTTCATTCTCTAACAAACCAGATTACTGTAGAGATAACAAAAAGAAAGGATTCCTTTGCTGACTTTTAAGGGATACTCTTAAAAGTGAGGCATTACTGCATAGGTTAAGCCAGCCATCTCTCCAAATACATTGACATGCTGGGTAGATATGATTTGGAGGGCATCAAGGTGGCAAAAGCAGCCATCTTTTTAAGGAGGGGAATCGTTGAAAGTATTTTGTCTCCTTTTTGCAATAAACAAACAAACAAACAAACAATTAACTGCTGTCTTTCATGAATGTTACATAGACTTAACAGGAAGAGCATATAAAGGTACAGATCATACAAAGACTCAATAGTCTCTGGTAAGAAATATTCCCTTAACTTGGATGGCTGTGTATCCTTTCCCACTCATCTTTACATGTCAAGTTATGCACAAGTATGTATAAAAAAATAGCACATATCCTGCCTAAAAAAAAGACATAAAATTTGTACCACTTCCAGCTATTTGCTATTTTGGGATATTTTATGCATTGTCTTTATTCAACATAACGTAAATAATGTAGACTTGGAATTTAAGGATGGCAACAATTTGGTCAGAAACTCAAAGTGACTGGAATAGCAGCTGAAAAATACCAAATGTTTTTCTAACACCTTTTTCCTCTTTCTAAACAGCAACCATTCATTTGAAATTTGCTTGGTCCCCTCCAGATGCTTTGGAACACAGCTCTCATTGAACTAGTTATAGCCTAAAATATGTCCTAAGGCACTAATCTGGAAGAGGTAAGCACAATGAAAAGTCTAATAGATCTTTTTGATGCCAATGATTTTAAGGACCATCAATGCAGCACTGTTATTAGCAAACTATTCTAAGAAAGTTCAGATTTTCACTTAATTTAATAAAAATGTTAAATTTCACTTGATTCCATTCACACTAATTCAAATTTGACAAAAAGAAAATTATTTCTGGATTTTGGCATGACTTTTGAAGCTGCGAATGAATAACATTAAAAATGAGTATACATTATTACATAAAGAAAGTTCTTTTCATATGCATACTCTGCTTATGATAAAATGTAGTTCAGCACATAGTACATTTCCCTGGAAGAGGTACCCACATTACTAAGAGGTATCTGCAATTTTTATAAAGCCAGACATGTGACTGTTGCATTGCGGAATAAGCCATCACCCTAGCATGCTGCAAACATTTTTGAAGATATATGCATGCATACATAACAGAAATCAGTATGTACTTTCTGGATAAGATCCACTGACTGAACATATCTAAATCTCTTTAAAAACACAGTGAAGGAACTAAACAACTGCCATGGCAATGGCATGTACAATGACTATGTCTCGTTTTTAAATCCATGTAATTACAGATCTCTCATGATGTTAAGCATTTTATTAAAGGGAAAAGCAGGGATAAGCTGCTATGGTTATACTACAAGTTACCTTGGGCAAACATTTTTTCCAGATGATGGTAACATAAGGCATTTCCTGTGTTAGTAACTAAGGCATGCTTAACCTTTCTCTGGGCAGGAATTCTCCAGAACCTTTTCCTCAAGTTGCGTTTATTTCCAGTTTCAAACAGCTGAGTGGTGGGGGACATTCTTCCTATTCATTCTACTGCCAGTTCTCCCCTGCAAATCTCAAGCGTTGCACTAGCATTAAAAAATAAATGTGAGGTTTAGGAATACTCTATATGCTGCATAATCTGTGCCTTTAGAATGTCTATATATGGTCCTGCTATTCAATCTCATTGCACAGAGGATACTGTTAAAAAACATACTCTAACTACCCTTGGGCTGAACGAAGGAAAGTACATACACTCATCCATTCAATTTGGGATTCCAAGGGAAGTGATGTGCATAATTGTTGCATATAGTTGCACATTTCACATGGTTTTATTGCAGGTTTTTTTATAATAAAAGAAATAAAATTACATGCTGAAGACAAACGTGTGAAATGTAAATGTTGCACCATCTGTCATAATCTACATAATTAAAGTTGTAAAAACTCATAAAACATTGCTGCTTGCCATGAATTTTCTTTGTTTTCTATTTCTCATCACCAAAATGTATGGATAAGGTCCAAATATTCTGAAAGAATGCATCTTTTGATTAAAACAGACGTGGCAACATAACTTGATCCTCTTGGATCAGAACCAAGGATTTTTTTGCAGAAGTTGTCTTGACAACCGCATTACAAGCCAGTTTATTTACAGATGAAATGCAACTCGCCACCTATTCACTGTACACCAAGCTTTTCTACTCAGCGAGTATTCAGTGAAATAACCATCAATTTCCTATCAACTCAATATGGGGCAACCACTTCAGAAATCAATAGACAATTCTGAAACAGGTCTACTGAATTACATTGGGCAATTACTGTCTTCTCAGTGTAAATATAGTCCAATCCATACACAACACAACCTTACAGGTTTCTCTTTGTGGTAGCTGGAATTCCACCAGAATATACTACCAAAGTTTATCATAAAAACATTGATATTTAGCAGCACAATCATTTTATAATTAATTGTTTTTTCAGCCCATCCCAATCCATGGATTCTGGTTGGTATATAGCAGAGTAATAATAAAACTAATATGGAGAAAAACAAAACAAACAAGAATTGAAATCATCATTAAAAAAGAATCACCTTCCCTACAAAACAATAGACTGAAAACCCAATGGAAGAAAAATTGTTTGGATTGTTTTCGAGAGTGCCAGAAGAGAAGGAAATACAGGCTTCCATATCATTTGTGCATTAACATACGTTAGATTTCATCCAACTATTTTACTGAAACTCCCCCAAAATTCCAAAATGGAAAAAGGATCAAATATTACAACCTTACTACCTTTGCTAGGTCACTGTTACATCCCTTTCATAAGATGCAAAAAGAAAAGTGATTATTTGTCTACATAATGATAGACTACTTTTGCTCTGGGAATTTCAGGCAGCTTAGGAATTTAGAGTTTGGGAATTCTCACATGAATTGATATGACATTCATTTTACTCATGTATTCGTGGAATGAATTGGAACGTACAGCACACTTACTAACCAAATATTCTGAACCAAGTTCTCAGCTCAAAAATATGTGAAATAGAATAAACATTAGCTCCACTAGCTCCAAAGAACTGTTTCACAATGAAAATGCTACAATTGCTGAAAAAAACGTGACTTCATCCAAATAGCATAGGAGATAGTCGACAGACCAAAAAATAATATCCAACATACTAGTTAGAATAGAATAGAATAGAACAGAATTTTTTACTGGCCAAGTGTGATTGGACACACAAGGAATTTGTTTTGGTGCATATGCTCTGAATGTACATAAAAGAAAAGATACATTCATCAAGAATCATAAGGTACAACACTTAATGATAGTCATAGGGTACAAATAAGCAATCAGGAAACAATATCAATATAAATGGTTAGGATCCAAGCAAGAAAGTTACAGTCATAGTCATAAGTGGAAAGAGTATTATAGTATGTAATACTTTCCATATCAACGCTAACACCATGGAACAATGGATTTATGGACACAGTAAGGTTACTTTTTTACATTACAGTGTAATGCAATCCTAGAATATTGATTAGCTAAATTGATTTAGCCCTATATTTGTTAAAAGTACAATAAACATTAGAAATAATATTTTATAGGAAGCACTGCTCTACGGAGTGGAGAGTTGGTCTCTGACAGAAAGCCACTTGAAGAGACTAGAAGCATTTGAAATGTGGATTTACAGGTGGCTGTTACATATAAATTGGGTTGACAAAATCAGAAATGAGGAGGTGATAAGCCACCTGGGAAAGCCAAGGAAATCATCAAAACCATAAAAACAGCGAAAGTTAGAATATTTTGGACATATGATGCGACACCCAGAAAAATATGGCATAGTTCACTTAATCGTCCAAGAAAAGATTGAAGGCAAACGAGGTCCAGGCAGAAGAAGAACATCATGGCTTCAAAATCTAAGGGACTGGTTTGGACAAAACTCAACAGCACTTTTTCGTGCGGCTATTGATAAAAGTAGGATCACCAACATGGTCGCCAATGTCCAATGATGGATATGTCACAAGAAGAGTAAGCTATGCATAAGTAATCCTATATAATGATCTTACACAATATTCCTCGAGATGAGGCCTTGGAGATATGATGGACTACAAATCTCAGAATTTCCCATAGTCTGACATTTTTTGTCCCAACACTTCTGAGCATTAAGTTAGGAAGGCTCATCCTACACTGGCTCACGTATGTGCACACTGACATGCTTCAGAAACTTTTACTGAGAAATGGTGAATCACTGGTAGATCCTTGGTGATGCATTCATTCTCAACCTATTGAGGCTAAAAGTAAAAATAAGATATTATTAAAATTTATCGGTTATTGTTTTAGAAATGTACATTGTCCATCATTGCTGCAGAAATTTTAATGCTAAAAATACACACAATCCTAAATGGATGCTATTCTTACAGTTAGGACATTTTATTCTAGGAAAGAGGCAGGATATTTGTTTTTTTCCCTTATTGTCCCAAGATCTATAAACAACATAAAGTTATCTTTAGCACAGAAAAATGAGTTTTTATACATTCTTTCAGGCATTCTTTCTTTTATACGTTTCTTTCAAACCTGGAGTAAGAAGCTATAGAAACACCATCAACTTTCCTGAATTAGAAAGTATCTTCAGAATAAAACATATAAAAAACAGTAAAATATGGGAGGGGGGGGAGAGAAAGGGAGGTGTCCCTAGTGATCTGTGAGCTTGGCTGTTTTTCTTGCAGATGTTTCATTACCTAAACTCAGGGGTGAAATCCAGCAGGTTCTGACAGGTTCTGGAGAACCGGTAGTAGAAATTTTGAGCAGTTCGGAGAACCGGTAGCAGAAATTTTGAGTAGTTTGGAGAACTGGCAAATACCATCCCTGACTGGCCCCAGAATGTGGTGGGAATGGAGATTTTGCAATATCCTTCCCCTGGAGTGGGGTGGGAATGAAGATTTTGCAGTTTCCTTCCCCTGCCATGCCCACCAAGCCACACCACACCCACCAAGCCACGCCCACAGAACCGGTAGTAAAAAAATTTGGATTTCACCACTGCCTAAACTAGATAACATCATCAAAGCTAGCTGATCTAAAAAAAAAGATAGATAAAGATAGCTGATGATATTACCTAGTTTGAGTAATGAAATGTCTGCAAGAAAACAACCAAGATCGGAGAGCACCAAAGACCCCTCATTTCAACCCTGAGCTACAAATCTCTTTTATTAGTAAAATATACCTTACAGGCAACCATCAGTCAACTGAGTTATCATAGGAAGAAGACTATTAAGTAATAGCTATAGGCAGATTAGTCATATATATGATACAAATGGTTCAAATAATATTACCTAATTAAGGAAGTTTATTGCTAAGAATTTAGGCTTGCAAGTAGTCATTATTAGGATGAGTGCACATTGTCAGTTTGGTCAAATCAAGGGTAGGTCTCAAGAGATAACTATCAGGATTTTGGAAAGATTTATTTATTGTTTATTTATTTATTTGTTGGTTTGATTTATATGCAGCCCTTCTCCGGAGACTCAGGGCGGTTTACAATGCGTTAAGCAATAGCCTTCATACTTTTGTATATACCTGCTTAGTAAG
This sequence comes from Arizona elegans, assembly GCA_022577455.1. NCBI lineage: Eukaryota > Metazoa > Chordata > Lepidosauria > Squamata > Colubridae > Arizona > Arizona elegans. The sequence continues at coordinate 298,662,883 of JAKOOJ010000001.1, read as the reverse complement.
GCTTTGCCCCCCCCAAGTGGTATTCTTTTTTATACAAAGTCAGCTTATTGCCCCCACAATCCAGGTCCTCATCCCAAAGATCCCAAAATTATAGAAAAAGTAATGCTCTAAGAGTGATACATATAGCCAATTTCCACATGGTCATGGAGAACACTGAATAAGAAGAAAGATTAATTGCCTGGTAGATCACGAAGTATTTCACTAGGTGGGATTAATTTATAAACTGGCTTGGGAATTACAATGCACTACACAAAATGAAATGTGAAGAAAAAGGAAGAGCCTACAAGCAGAGGACTAAGACATGTGTCCAACACTAAAGATAGTCTACTACAATACAAAATACTGCAGAGGACTCTTCCAAAACACCCCTAAAGATTTGATTAAAATTTTAATGGTGTTGGCTTCCGTCGTCGCTAGACGGTCTTTTGGGACTGCCACCACCGCCGCCCGTAAAGAGCTGCCTTTACAGCTGGGAGGCGGCTCGAAAAACTCAGTTTCTTTAAGGAAATGTGAGGAGAGCCAGCGAGAACAGGTAGAGCCCTCTGCGAAGTCCCCAGAGTTTTTTTTTTACTCTTGGGGAGGAAGCAGGATGAGGCTCCCTATCCAGCTTGCTGCTGCTCTGGGCTTTGGGAGAACTCTGCACTTTGCAGAGCTAGACGATGTGACCAACCTAATCAGCGAAAACTAACAGATCGCTTGAATAAGCAGGATGAAATCCGGATTTGGGACTTTAAATCGCAAGTATTTGTAACAGCCCTATGATTGATTTTAAGAATGAAGAGAGAGTGAAAAGGGGAAAAAAAAGGTTTAAAATGACGGCTGGCTGAGGCTTGAGAAGAAAGTTGAAAGCGAAAGTCTTTCCGTTTGAATGGCTTAATATGTTACAAAGTATCTGAAGCAATAGTGCTGGCTACAAGAGAAGAGAAAAATTTCTGTTTCATGCTTTTTCCTTCTTAGAGACTTGATATCGATATTGTGTGGAGAGAAGACTTTTTCTTTAAAAAGAGTCTGTTTGCATGGCAGGATGGCGTTAAAATTGACAAAGCCAGACAACCAAGCTGTGGGGGGGGGGGGGCTCCCCCAATTATAAATCACAAGAACAATTTTTGAGGTTGCAGATGCAGAAGAATGGTTTTAAAGATTTAAAGGAATTTGTTGTGGAGGAGTTGGCAAGACATGATGAGATTATGAACTAGAATCTTGAAAAATTTAGACAGGAAATTAAAGAGTTGGTTCAATAAAAGTATAATAACCTGAAGCGTTATATTGTAACAGCTTTGAAAAGTTTTTCAGAAGTAATTATAAAGATGGATAAAGATATCAATTTAGAAATAGAGTCTAAAATGAAGGAAGCTGATTATAAGATTCATAATCTGGATAATAAAATACAAAGAATTGAAAATGATTTGACAATGATTCAAGAAAATAGCTCAGAAGCAGAGTCTAAAATGAAGGAAGCTGATCACAAGATTTACAATATAGATAATATAAAGCAAAGGATTGAAAATGAAGTTACAATGATGCAATTCAGATCCATGGAATTTGCGATCAGAATGAGAGGAATACAGGAGGACTTGACAGAGAGGACTTGAGAAAGATGACTGCTGAAGTTCTGGCTGTGATTTTAAAGGTCAGCTCTGAAGAAATATTCTGTAAGATTGATAAGGTCTACAGAGTAAATTCTTGGGTGGCAAAGCAAAGACAATTGCCTAGAGATGTGGTGATTTATTTTACTGATAAAGGAATAAGAAATGATACTGTGCAAAAGTCTTTTAACTCCATTCTAAAAATGAATGGAATGAAGATCTGGATATATAAAGAGCTGCCGTCCAAGATGTTAAAAGATAGAAAGGACTTTGTATTTTTGGTGACTGAGCTAAAGAAACAAAACATCCCATTTAGGTAGGATGCTCCAGTTGGTATAATATTGAGATATCAAGGAGAAAGATATCAATTAAACACTGTTGAAAAAGCGGAAGAATTTTACTACAAGGTTTTTAAAATGGGCCCAACATCTCCACGTATGTCATCAGTGTCAGGAATACAGGAGGGGGATAAAGAAAAGCAAAATGAACAAGAGATTGAAACTCAGGCCAAGCAGATGGAGATGGAGGTAATGGAAAAACGACAAGTTATAGAGGGCTTTTTGGATGAGCCGCTTTTGGATTCTCCTTTAGAGGCTATAACTGGATCACCTATAAATACAAGAGAGGCGGCTTTGGATCTCGATTTGATGACTCATCAAGTTAAAGACCAGCATGTAATTCAATCAGCTGATATACAAGTCCTAGAAAGGCAACCAGGGTGGAGATCTAAATCACAACAAGTTAAGAAAAGAAGAAGCAGGTTCTACAAAACTAAAAAAATTTAAACTACAATTCTTTTTTAGCCAACAGATTAATGCCAGTTATTTAAGAGACGATTAAATATAATAAGCGGGATTTATAGAAGGCTGATACATGAAAATATAGCTGAGGCAAATTATAGACTTATACTATTTTGAGAAGAATAACAGATCTCTGCAGTGCTGGTGTCTTTGGGATGTGGAAGATGGCCTGTGATTGAGCGGATTGGAACTTTCTATTTTGGACTCTTTGAAAAATGGATTACGTATATGTTGAGCTATAAGGCAAGAGAACTATGGAATTGGGGCATGCAGATGATCTGGCTGTTACCCTAACGTGGTTGTTGGAATTAATAATCTAGACAAAAGACATTATAGAAGATACCATATGGAATATAAATATAAAGTCACTCAGGGTTTTTTTTTTATATACAGAAATACTTATTAATGATGGGGGCAGATGGTAATTGAAGATACTGAATATGCTGTTGGAAGCAGGACTTGATGTTACCCTAACATGGTCGATGGAATTAACAATCTAGTTGAAAGACATACAGAAGATACTATATGGAATACAAATTTAAAGTCACTTGAGGGTTTTATTTATATATGGAAATATCTTTTAGTGATACAGGCAGAAGAATAAAGATATTAAATATATTATGTATGGTAGACCTGTAGGAAAGTTGGTGAAACAAAATTGATATGGTACAAGGTGATAGGTAATGTTACTGATTGCTTAGTTTAGGAAAAGGGATGTTATGTTTAGATATTAATATACTTAAAAGATCTGAATTAAGAGATATACGTATGGGGGTGGAGGAAATGGGCAGATTATGAGTAGAATAAATGCCAAATTAGGATCTATTATATATTTTTATAGCCGAATGCTGTTTTGAAATGTATAGTATATCGGGGACATAATAATAATGTTAGAAAGAAATGTTTAGCACATAGGGGGTGGTGTAAAAGGGTGGTAATAATGTGACATTAATTTGGATTTCATCTTGCAGAAGCCATGGGGGGAGGAGGGGGAGGGGGGGTTGGGGGGGGGGGAAAGGGGGAAAATTTGTATTTGAAAAACTTTCTCAATTAAAAAAAAATTAATGGTGTAAATGGGCTATAATAAATTGTGAGCAGCTGCAGCAAAGAGTGGATGTATGATAGCAAAAAGTTTTGGTTAAATTGGAGAATGATAATGAGGATGATGATAATGTATGTTTTTATCTGCTCAATAAAGCAGACAATAAAACTGTCAGCTAATTATGGCCGCACCTATGTGGAATCAGTAAAGCAGGATAGGAACATAAAAAGATTCTTGCTGATTTATTGAAATTAGATTCCAAAACATGGAGATACGCACAATTTGTTTAAGAAACAACACCAACATCGCTAAAGCACAAAAGCCACACTTTGCTATGTAAAATTGTTCAGTGAAAAATTTAAGTTAGCATTTCCAACTATAAAACTTGCCTTGATGTTCTGTACTTCAAATATACATGCTGAAAAAGCATTATTTTTTTTGTAGGTATTGCATGGAGTGTGGAATAAAAATACCCAAGTGCCAGATGTTCTTTCAGAGGGAATAGTTTGTGTAAGGAGAACTTTTATTCTGGATTATATTTATGCAGATGGAAATGTAACTTCAGTTTATCTGCAAATATGTTTGATTCAGTGGTGCTCAGCTGGTTACAGATGAATTAAAAAATCAACATTTTCCAATTTTATGGGGCTATTTTTACAATAAATATGTATTAGCAGTTCTTATTTAACTGTTCTAATATAATATAATTTTTAAGTTAAATACAGTTTTCTGTAGGACTATTAAAATGTATTATTATTATTGATTATTGCAGTCAGCCAGATATTCAGACAGGGTTTGACATTTTGATCTAGATGTTTGACTGTGTTACAGATATCGTCACTGGATGGAAACTGTTTCTTTTATTTTTATTATTATTTTATTGCTGTTGTTATTGTTCTTATAGTTATTATCCCATTATACAGGCATCAGATTATTAAAGAAAGAACACTTTATAAGAAGCAACTTGAAATTTCAAATAATTTCATCCATTTCCTCCATCTCTTTAAATAAATGGCATAGCTTGTGTTGGCAGAACTGAATTTACTGGGCTTGTGGGATAAATTTGATATGAAAACTTTCTTCAGGTGGCAGGTGTGTATTGATGGAGATGGAGGCAAAGAAAGATTGCCCAGTTAGAAAATCTCTAGTAAAATAAAATGGTTCTTTACTTCTTTATCAAACCTAACTGAGAGTCGCTTTGGACATTACCTAGAGCAAAGTACCCATATGATGGAGAGCCTTTTTGCATAATCTAAGCCAGAGGCCTTCAAACTTGGCAGCTTTAAGACTTGTGGACTTCAACTCCCAGCATAGCTGGCTGGAGAATTCTGGGACTTGAAGTTCACAAGTCTTTAAAGCTGCCAAGGTGGGGACCCCTGATCTAAGCTGTTGAAAACTTACTAAAAGTACATTCAACAATATGCCTCATCCAATATTTTCAAAAGAAGAATATTTGAAAAATGCTGCTTTGTTGTTAATCCTTGTTTGAAAGCTATGTTTTCAAACATATACTTATCTTATGTAGATGCCTAATATGATTAAAAATGGCCCCTGTATATATCAGTTTTCAGTGTAAAACAGTTTGTAATGTAAAATAATATCTCTATTTTATTAGACTCCTATTCACATTTTGAACAGAGGAAAATAAATGTAAAGGATTTAATTAATACGTCTGGGTAGGTGCCCAGTTGAGAATTGTCTAATGTACAGTATGTATGACTTTTGTACATTAGCACTGGAGGTGAATGGTGATTTGTGGATTCAACAAACTATTTGTACATTTTGGCTTTAGTCTTGAGGACCAAACTAAGGCAGCTTGGTCATTTACAGATATACAGATGGAATTTGCCGGTGTTGGTTCTATCAAATCTCTCCATGGCATTAGCATCTCACAATGTGAGATTAGCTGGCAGAAATGAACTTGTTTGTTTTAAAGTGGTTGGAGGGTTCAAGCATTGTGATGGGGGAACTGCATTTAGCCCCTTTATATGAGTAGCTCGCTTAATTAACGTAAAAACTGTGGATACAGGTAGTCATTGATTTACAACCCTTCATTTAGTGACCATTTGAAGTTACTTACAACTTACACTTACAACTGACGATGTCCTCAAAGTCACAAAATCAAAATTCAGGCACTTGCATGATAGACCTTGTACCTTGTACCATTGCATGATTCACCTTTACCTGCTTAGAGACAAAGACTTAAAACCATGAAGCCAACAACTAAATCAGTGAGGACTTGGACTGAGGAAGCAAAGCTAAAGCCACAGGCTTGCCTTGACTGCACAGATGGTGATAGAATGCTGTATAATCAGGCCAGAAACGTATTAACAAGGGAGATCAGAGCAGCAAAAAGAAACTACTGTGAAAAGCTAAAGAATCAGTTCTCAACAAATGAACCTGCAAACATGTGCAAAACTCTTAAAAATATCACCGGTTACAGCAAACCTACTTCCCATGCTGAAGGAAATCAACAATTGGCAGATGACCTGAATGTGTTTTACTGTAGGTTTGAGAGGAAACTACTGCCACCCATCTCTACAATCCCCATCTCAGACATACCAACAACAGCCAAGCCTCCTACAACTGACCCCATCCCATTGGGCCCACCACCTCTGGTAATTATAGAAAATGAGGTGCATGGTCTATTTCACAGACAAAAGGCAGGAAAAGCATCCGGCCCAGACAAGATAACTTGCTTAAAAGCTTGTGCCGATCAACTGGCCCCCATCTTCACCCGCATCTTTAATAAATCACTGGAGATGTGCTATGTTCCTTCTTGCTTCAAATGCTCTACTATCATCCCAGTGCCGAAGAAATCCAAGAAATCCTCCATCAAGGAATTGAATTACTTCAGACCGGTTGCTCTAACATCTGTAGTTATTAAAACCTTTGAATGGCTTATGCTGGCCTACCTGAAAACCATCACGGATCTGCTGTTAGACCCCTTGCAATTTGCTTACCGAGCAAATAGATTGACAGATGATGCTGTTAATATAAAACTCTGCACTACATTCTACAACATCTTGAATCTCCAAAGACCTATGCAAAGGTCCTCTTTGTAAACTTCAGCTCAGCATTCAATACAATCATTCCAGATTTTCTTCTAATTAAACTAAATCAACTAGCTGTACCTGACCACACTTGTAAATGGATCATAAGCTTCCTAAGAGACAGGAAGCAACAGGTGAAGCTAAGCAAAATCACATCAGATACCTCTACAATTAGCATAGGAGCCCCCCGGGGCTATGTCCTCTCTCCACTTCTCTCTATACACCAATGACTGCATCTCAAAAGATCCCTCTGTTAAAGTACTGAATTTTGCAGATGATACAACAGTGATTGGTCTCATTCGAGACAACAACGAATCTGCATACAGACAGGAGGTTGAACAACTAGCCTTGTGGTGCAACCGGAACAATCGTGAACTAAACATACTCAAAACCATAGAAATGGTGGTAGATTTTAGAAAAAACCCTCCTATACTACCACCTCTTACAATACTAGACAACACAGTATCAACAGTAAAGACCTTCAAGTTTCTAGGTTATATCATTATCTCAAGACTTAAAATGGACACCTAACATAAAAAATGTCATCAAAAAAGCACAACAAAAATGTTCTTTCTCTGCCAGCTCAGAAAGCTCAGACTTCCCAAGGAGCTGCTGATTCAGTTCTACAGAGTAATTATTGAGTCAGACACAGACTTCAATGGATAATTAGAATTGCAGAAACAATTGCTACCAACCTGCCTTCCATTGAGGACCTGTACACTGCACAAATCAAAAAGAGGGCTGTGAAAATATCTACAGACCCCCCACATCCTGGACATAAATTGTTTCAACTTCTACCCTCAAGACGATGCTAAAGGCACTGCACATCAGAACAACAAGACACAAGGACATTTTTTTCCCAAATGCCATCACTCTGCTAAACAACTAATTCCCAAAACACTGTCAAGCTATTTACTAAGACTGTATTACTATTATTCTTCTCATCCTTCCTCTTACCTATCTCCTCCCACTTATGACTATAACCATGTTGCTTGTATCTTTATGATTTATATTGATACTACTCTAATGGCAGAAAGCTAAGAGGAACTAAAGAGCCTCTTGATGCTGGTGAAGAAGGAGAGTGCAAAAGTTGGCTTGAAACTCAATATTAAGAAAACTAAGATAATGGCATCTAGCCCTCTCAATTCCTGGCAAATAGATGGGGAAGAAATGGAGGTAGTGACAGATTTTATTTTCCTGGGCTCCAAGATCACTGCAGATGGGGACTGCAGCCAAGAAATTAAAAGACACTTGCTCCTGGGGAGGAAACCTATGGCAAATCTAGACAGTAGTCTAAAAAGCAGAGATATAACCCTGCCAACAAAAGTGTGTATAATCAAGGCTATGGTTTTCCCAGTTGCAATGTATGGCTATGAAAGTTGGACTATAAGAAAGTCTGAGCGCCAAAGAATTGAGGCCTTTGAACTATGGTGCTGGAGAAGACTCCTGCGAGTCCTTTGGACTGCAAGGCGATCAAACCGGTCAGTCCTAGAGGAGATCAACCCTGACTGCTCTTTAGAAGGCCAGATCCTGAAGATGAAACTCAAATACTTTGGCCACCTAGTGAGAAGGAAGGACTCACTAGAGAAGAACCTAATGCTGGGAGAGATTGAGGGCAAAAGAAGAAGGGGACGGCAGACAACGAGGTGGCTGGATGGAGTCACTGAAGCAGTAGGCATGAGCTTACTCCAGAGGATGGTAGAGGACAGGAAGGCCTGGAGGAATGTTGTCCATGGGGTCACGATGGGTTGGACACGACTTCGCAACTAACAACAAAAACAATGATTTAATTGCTTAATAGTAACTAATGACTATCACTAAGTGCTGTATCTTATGATTCTTTATGAATATATATTTTTTCTTTTTATCTACACTGAGAGCATATGCACCAAAGACAAATTCCTTGTGAGTACAATAAAGAATTCTATTCTATTCTATTCTATTCTATTCTATTCTATTCTATTCTATTCTATTCTATTCTATTCGCAACTGGCATATATTTATGACAGTTGCAGCGTCCCGAGGTCACATGATCACTGTTTGCAACTTTCTTAGCTGGCTTCAAACAAGAAAAATCAATGGAGGAAAGCCATATACACTTAACAACTTTGTGATTCAGTTAATGATTACGGCAATTCATTTATCTATCAGCAACATAAGAGATCACTTACAATTAAGCATCTGGGCAAAACAAAAATAATAATCCTAAATGTTTCACTTCTTGATCTGTAGAAAACAGTGAATCAGACATTTGGATGTTAAAAAGGAAATTCAAATTTAGCAATCTGCAAGTAGAGAACACAGAAGAAGCTACTCCTAAGAAATAGGATGAGAAAGTATATGTGGTGACTATACACCAGGACGAGAGCCAGTTTGGTGTAATGGTTAAAGCATCAGGCTATAAACTAGGACTCTGAGTTCTAGTCCTATTTTAGGGCACAAAGCCAGTTGGATGACCTTTGGGCTGTCTCTCTCTTTCAGGAAGCAGGCAATGGCCAACTACTTCTAAAATATTGCCAAGAAAACTGCAAGCACAAGTCCCGGTAGTAGCCAGGAATCAACACTGACTTGAAGGCAACCCCCACCCCCCGAAATAATGAAAAGTTTAATTTCCTACCAAATGTTCCCTATGAGATTCATATTATTTTTATTTGCACATTTATGTCACATCAAGATCCAGTGAAATCAAGTAAACAAAATGCCAACAGAGAATAAGGTTTTAAAAATTAAAAAAAACCCCAGTCACTGGTCCTTAGCCTAAGGACCTTACACTCTATGTAGCAATCTCCAGATGTACCATTTCTGTGGGTAATTATATTCTCTCCAACTATTTTACTTACAATATTCATGAGGGGCAGATGCTACAATCCATTGAGAACACCACCAAGGTTAGAAACAACAACTGAATCCAAAACCTATACTTGGAATTCTACCACTCTATGCTTTGGTATATAACACGCTCTGTATTTTTTTTGTGTGTGTGTGTGTGTGTGTGTGTGTGTGTGTGTGTGTGTGTGTATTAAATTAATAAAAGTAATAACATCCTAACAAGTTAGTTTATAAAAAGCCATGAGCTATAAGTAGAAGTTTTCCCCTCAATAGTAGCAAATATTGATAAAGATTCTCACCAGTAAGCATCCTTCTTATTTAAAGTAACTAGAATTCTAAAAATTTTCTATAGCCATGTGAAAAATTGTCAATATTTATGCTCCCTATTGCAGATAGTATAGTATAGTTTATTGAATAGCCCGAAGGCCTTTTCAAACAAAACAGAAAAGAAAAAGGTAAAAAGGTAAAACGGTTACAAAAATAGCAATCTAAAAATATATGATAGATGACATTAAAATTTTACAATATCAATTTTCAATAGCTAAGTTGCCAAGACTAGATATTGCAGATAGATATAGCCAGAGGTATGGTATTGGGTAAAGTGTAGGACAGATGCTATGAATCATTGTGGCCCATCTTTAATTTACTCTTTTGCCATTTTCCTATTTCTTTGCTAATGTTATTTTAGTATTGCTAATTATAGCTTGCTGACTATATGCCTATGATAGTTCCTCTTGTGCAGTATGGTATAGATTTTCAAGTGAAGTGAAAACATTAGAAAACAGATAATTCTAAAAATCCCTGAAAAGAGGTTTTTTTGGTCATAATCTCTAGTTTTATAAATTTATTTTCTGATATGGATAATGCCATCTGTGTTTTTTATTTTGTTGTTGTTCCATTTTAAATTTTAATTTACATTATTAATTTCATGTTTATTACTGTTTACTGTGGAAATTTTAATTAATGTATGTATGTAATTATGTTATTATTGACAAATGCCGGCAGTTCTTGTTGATTATGCAGAAGGAGGAAACATTTTTTCATTCCTTACTTTCAGGATTTTAAGCATACTTATGCTTAATACAGAAATACCTTTCTGGACCGGGATTCCTTGCGCACGGTCACTCATGCCCTCGTCACTTCCCGTCTGGACTACTGTAATAGTACTGTTCTCTACATGGGGCTCCCCTTGAAGAGTACTCGGAGGCTTCAACTGGTCCAGAATGCAGCCGCGCGGGTGATTATGGGAGTGACATGGCGCACCCATGTAACATCTCTCCTGCGCAAGGTGTACTGGCTCCCGGTGGTCTTCCGGGTACGATTCAAGATGCTGGTTATCTTTAAATCTTTAAAGTGCTCCATGGCTTAGGACCTGGATACTTACGAGATCGCCTTCTGCCACCGATAGCCTCCCACCGGCCAATATGCTCCCACAGAGAGGGACTCCTCAGGGTACCGTCGGTCAAACTAGGTCGACTGGTGACCCCCAGGGGGAGAGCCTTCTCTGTGGGGGCAGCTGCCCTCTGGAATGAATTGCCCCCAGAGATACGTATGATCCCTGATCTACGTACCTTTCGCTGTGCCCCCAAGACATTATTGTTTCAACAAGATGGGCTGGCTTAAACATGATTTTTAATGGCTGTTTTAGTTCTTTTTTAATAATATTGGGGCCAAATTATTTAATATGTTTTTAAACTGTTTTTAAATTTTATGGATATGTATGTTTTATTGTTGGCTGTACACCGCCCTGAGTCCTTCGGGAGAAGGGTGGTATAAAAAATTTAAATAATAAATAATAATAATAATAATAATAATAATAATAATAATAATAATAATAAATAATACATTACAGGCAGACCAAATGACACTTTGGTTCTCAAGCAAAATGGAGAAAGTGCTTTTGATTAGAAATTTGCTGTGTCAGAAATGTACTATCAATTCTTTTCCTTTTAACTTTTCAAGTTAGACAAACAAACAGAAAGTATGCAAGGTAGGAACCTAGGAACCTGTTTTAAAACTTTTTGTGAGACAGAACTCATGGGGAAGTGAAAGGTTTTTTTTTTTTTTAAATTCAAAATAAAAATACACATTTTTTTTTCTTCCTAGCATTTTTTCTTAAGTGCAGGGTTTGCTTTTTGAGATCAATCAATGGGTGCTGACCCATTGATTGCAACATCCCCCAGCCATCATGTCTAAGGCGGAACTGAAACTCACAAACTCCTGGTTTCTATACTGATGCCTTAACCACTAGACCAAAATGGCTCTTTTTAGTATAACTAAAACAATGTCAATTTATATATTTTAAAATATAAAAATGCATTGTCTGAATCTGGATAACTTAATTATTAAATTACCAATTAAAAAGCTGGGAATGAATGTCGGAAGAACAGACAACTCTTTTATTCCTTCTTCATTCCATTGTATACCAAAGTTTGTCTTTTACTCCTTGTTTATATCTTCTATCTAATTCTGTGAACTCTGATTTATAAACTAGGATAATAAGATGTAATGAGATTTCTGGAAAGGGGGGGAGGAATGTTTGTCCCTGATATCAAATATATCAACTATAGCTTATGAAAGAAAAGGAAGATCATCCAAAGTGTACATTTGTCCAACTTTTGCTACTTAAATTACAATTCTACAATTGGTAATTAATCAATGGATTTATAGCATCTAATGTTAAGAGAGGACATTATCCTAGTTCCAATCTAAAGATTTATCTAACAGCTACAGCACTCAGTCCATACAATTATATGCACTGCTTTAGTTCCTCTGATAGAAGCATATCTTGTGATCGACAGGTACAGTCAATGTATACTGTTGTCCTGTTATTCTGGTCCTAATCCTAAGAATGGAATCTCTCAAGTAAATGTACAGTAAAGCATGGTGAAGAAGGAACAAGGTGAGAATTGTTTACTTAGGTATATAATATATATTTGCTATCTTATTACGATATATTATATAGAAGTATTTTAAGACAAATAGTAAATATAACAAACTGCATTACATTCTTATTGAAAATAGCTCCTCCTGCAGGTGTAACTTCAAACAAAAATAGCAGCTGTGAGAATGATTATTAGATATTCTGTTTCTCAGTGTACTTTCTATATTTAAAGATTGACCCAAGAGAAAACTCTTGTCTTTAAGAAAGAACTTCCTTTTTCCACAGTGAAGCACTGTAATTACACCATCTTAATTTGTGTTTTCTCAAAAATTCTACTTCTAAATATAGATTACAATGAGTTTCTCTTATCAAGGCCATTTTCTTTCTACCAACAACTTTCTGAATATTTCCCGAATTGAGTGGAATTTGTATAATGTACAAATTCTAGTTGTTGTTTAATGACTAGAAATTCATGGCTATGCTAAAATCTAAAATTCATAACCAAAATGATTTTTCCCCTTCCATTCAATTGTGTGCAATTCTTGGAAGACTGCCTGAACCTTTCTTGGAAGTGGGTTTTAGAAGTGGATTTCATATGACCTGACTAATATAGAAAGGCCTAGAATAGATCCCTACAGTTTAATATTCTCCTTTCTATTGGATTATTGCAATTTGCTCTACATGGGCTGCCCTTAAAGAGCAACTGGAAGCTTCAGGTGGTTCAAAATGCTTCATCAAAGAACAATATGTCCACATAGCATTGCTAATATGTGAGCTGCATTGGCTCCCAGAGAGCTTATGAGTGTAATTCAAGGAGCTGCTAGTCATCTTTAAAGCCCTACCCAGGGCCAGGTTACTTGTCAGACCTTCTATCCCTAATGGCTTCTGTAGGTCTGGTAGGTCTGACAAAGTAGACAATGAAACAGTGTCACCTGATGGGCCCCAAGAAGTATGTCTTCTCTGCTGTGACACCTGTCTCCTAGAACAACTTCCCCCAGAAATATGGACAGCCCGATCCTTTTAGCCTTGAGAAGGCTACAAAGGATTGGCCCTCTCTCCCCTCTCCTCCCATACTGTGGCCAGGATGTTGATGGAGCCCTGATGTATATGTGGTTTGTGATAACTGAAGACTGGAGGAGCAATTCACCCAGAACCTACAATCAGGCATCAGTGGATAATATCTGCACAGAAAGGTGTTCGCAGATGGGAGTGCCCATTAATGGCTGCTCCACTCCATTAGAGCTACCATCTTGTGCAAATCCTAATGGAATGAATGTGTGGCAAGGAAGTAGTCTAGGAGTGCAGTTTAGGGGAGAAGAAGCATCACAGCCTAGATGTGGGAGCCCTGGAAAGCAAGTCTTTCAAAGAGACTCAGCCTGACTTAATTCACTATAGGTCTGGCTGGTAATTTACTCTTACAGTCTTCAAGATTGTGTTTTTACCCTGGATTAATATTAAAAGAGCCATTCTGGTGGTTCTTGCTCCTTTGGCCATTTAGTTGGGACTTGATAGTGTGTAGCCACTTACATCGAAAAGCCTACCAGTGCTGGGCTGCAAACCATCATATGTGTCTATATTTCCTACCATGTACTAATTGTCTGATTACTGCAGTCCAGATACAATAGCCTAGAAATTACATCTTTTTTGAAGATGTAACCATTTATAGAATTCTTTATTGATTGTTTAAAAAAATGGGGGAAAGCCCAGATGTATGCATTTACTTTTGGGATTAAGAAAAAAAAAGTAGGAGGATTTTTATTCATCTGATATGATGATAAAAATTTTATTCATCTGAAATGAAAGACAGGATAGTTCAAAGAAATTAATATAATTGTTGTCATTAATATAATTGTTGAGAATGACAGAAGACAAACTGTATGCCAGCTGTTTAAAGGCTGTTAAAAGAAACATCTTTTCCATGTTACATCTCACTGTAAAGTTCAGACTCTCACAGTTTATGTTTTCTTATTAGCATGAGTCACAATTACTGCAGTGAAGTATCACATTAACATTTCAAATAGCAAAAGAGACAAAACCAAGTCGCCCTTCTGCCAGATCTCATTGTGTTTTCTTCATGCTTAGGGCAGTTTTGAGAAATAACAAGTAAGCTTACACATATCTTGATTTTAGCAAGACATGTGATTAAGTACCCTCATAACATTCTATTTAGTGAGTTAATTAATTGTGGCTGGATGGCACAATTTTTAAGTGAATATATAGCTAGCCTGAAAATCATAGTCCAAGGATGTTCCTCTTTGGTTTCTTTTAAAAATAAAGAGAACTGACATGGTGAGAACCACATGGTTCATTCCTCTATTCTTCAGTACTTGTATTAATTTGTAAATGTGGAAGCAACGGTTATGAAATTGCAGATGATTCAAAATTGGGTAGGGCAGCTAATAGTCTAGAAGACAGAAATAGAATTAGAATTAGAAAATTATCTTGATAGATTGACTGGTTCGAAAAATGGGTTTTCAAAATGTGCTAAAACTAGATGAATGCTCTTCTTGTACATTGTTAATTCTAAAGCCAAAACAAGATGCCAAACCAAGTAATCAAATTTAATAGTTACTCTGTGTCAAAAATAGATTGCCTACTAGATCAATTGAGCGGGGTAACATACTCATCTATAATAAATTTGCCTTCTTAGTCTTTATATTTAAATTTTAATCCAAAAGATAGAAGTTTAGACAAAAGATATTTTTTTGACAGCTCTTACAAAAGAGGCCTGCATCATAAGGGCACTTTAACAAACAGCTTTAATTTTTCTATCTGGAAAATAGAAGCTATCTTTTTCCTTATTTTTACAGAAACATTTTGCTGCCAGAAATCACAATAATGTCTCAGAAGATAATCAGCGTTTTAAAAAGGTAATTAATCAGCCAACCTAAGCAACCAACAAGAATTTTTCTTAAATAACAGCAGTGATGAAGCTGCCCCATTAGTAGAGGAAAAGAATATTTATAAAGACTTTAGCATCATTATGGAAAAGGAAAATGCATCTAAATTCAGAAATATGGAAGAAAATACAGATAACAACAAATACAAAGAACACATTCACTAACAAGCTGAACATACATGTTTAGTATTTGGCTTCTGTGTCAGGCTTCTATGATTTATAAAACATCCATGAAATCAAAGGGCTTAATTTGTAGTGGTGTCTTTAAAAATAATCCAGGCAAATTCTTATCAGCATCTTTGCTATTGTTCAAACACTGGGCAAAAGTCTTACTAATAATCCATTATCTGTATTTATTTAAAATAAGCAAAATTGTAAATGAAACACGGATGGTTTTCTTCACAAGTTGAAGAAACTTTGGGGCTAACAGAAAAGACTACAAATCAGGCAATAAACTGTCTTATCAAACAAAGTGGTACCCACAAAGTATGACATTGCTAAATGGCACACAGGCCACTAACTTAGACATACTAAAAATGAATTAAAATGTGTCAAATCCCACCAAATAACCAAATTTTGAAGATCCATATGTTCTTTGAAAGATACTTTAATTGAAAGAGCATCTTTCCCTTTTCTTATTATTGTTCATGATGTATTAATGAGTAGTCTGTTTTCTTTGATGACAAACAATGTAGACATCATTTCTCACTGTATTAAGTGCAGCTTGAAATAAATAAAATATTTCTTTGTGACACATTTTTATCAAATTAGAAACTAGACTTACATCTTTTGTACTGTTTTCATGAAAACACAATAGGTGTGTCCATTTAGTTACCATTTAGTATACATAAGGGAGATGTTGTCACACATGATTCTGATCCCAAGAAGCTATGTAAAGTCAGATGTGATTCTTAAATGGGAAACCACCATGATATCCCAAACTCCTGGGCTAGACTGGGAAGCCCATCTTGTATTCAATGACTCAGGATAGCCAAACTTAAGTTTCAGAAAAATACCATATAATAAGACAATGACAAACCACATCCATATAATTGTTAAGAAAATACAAGGCAATCTAATCTCCAGGCAGAAGTTGAATTTGATACAAAGGAACTTTGAATAAAAGTCTAGAAAATCTGTCAATTTATTGTTTGCACTTTTTTATGCTGTGCGGGATTTGTAATTAATTTAACTCTCTTTTTGTGTACATAGATATTTTTGGAAATCAATAACAACCTGTAGAGCAACAACGTAGTAGAATAGGCATCTATATTTTATTCATTTTATTTTATTTTAGAACGTCAACTGTTACTTTTTATCCTATTTTAAAAGCCAGATGGCTTTCAGCTTTTAGCCTATTATCTCTTTTTAGAATTTGCCACAATATATTCTGATTTTGCTGATTTCCATGTTTTTCCTCTCAGTGCCGATGCCTCATCCTTATAAAAGGCTGTCTCTTGTCAGCTATCCTGTGGTCATGAATTCAGCATAATTTTTATTTTTGATTGAGCTGACCTAGGTCCTGAGACATCATATCAGATAATACGATGAACTAGTTGAGAGGGTCTCTCTTTTTGATGGCGGCTTTCCAACTATGGAATTTTCTTCCCAATAAGCTGCTACCTACTTTATGGCTTTTCAGTATATTGGAAGGGCCTCTGAATTCCCAATCCAGTGAATAATGCATTACTCTGCCATGGAAAATACTGGTTTTCTAGAAGCTTGTTTGTTGTTTGTTTTAATCAATTTGTATATTGCCTGAGTGTCAACAACTCTGAGAAAAACATAAGATTTAAAAAGTAATAAAATAATAAAAACCAATGGGGCAGTAATAAAAGAAGAAACACTATATAAAGTGATTTAATAAAGTAAACACATACACACACATACAATACCCATTTCTTTGTTGATTATTATAAGACTGTAACACATTTTGATATACATGCATTTGGATAGTCTGTAGAGATTCTCAGTCATTCAGATGATGGTTGTCGCAAAGGTGCTTTTTTTCAGGAGGCAACTGGACTTTCTTGTTTTTTCTTTTTTGGAGACTACAGGAACCAGAAGCACTACTCAGGTGACTCTGAGGACACAGATAAATCTCCAAGTGCTTTAACAATCCTTTAATGAGGAGAGTCATTGAAGCACTCTAAATACAAATCCTTCCATTCCCCACCATCCTGTCATAACTGAAGAAGCTTCTTGGATGAGAAATGAAATGTCTTCAAAGAAAAAACAAGAAAATCCAGTTGCCTCCTGAAAAAAAAGGACCTTTGGAAGGGACATGCATTTAGATATTTTATAGTGCTGTGCATTCTTTTATTGATTACTACTTTTTCTCATGTTGCCTTATTTATACTTTATTGTCAACAATTTAACATTTTACTTGTATCAAAAAGCAATACAGGGGAAGAAGTGTAAAAATTCATTAAATAACTAAGATTGTGAAAGTGACTGGGATGTTAATACTGCTTACAAGAAAAGGTTGGATCACACAGATATCAGAATCAGGAAATGGAAATTAGTGCATCCTAATTCCAAAACTGAAGGGATAATATGATTTATGAATGGAAATGCCTATAATGATCTATGGCATTTTAACCTCTCCATCAAGGACAGCATACTCCTCTTTGTATCCTACACTCACAGCAACTGGCTAAAAGTAAACAAGTGAAATTTGTGGTCAATTGAGATGTTGAATTCAGGCTTCTCCAACCTGAACACTTGTAAGAGGCACATAATTAGCAGTCTGTAGAATTTGGGGACAATGTCCAGGTTGTGGAAGACTACTGGTTCCTGACTACAGACGAAGAGGGACTCAACCTTGGGGATCAATTTATACAAGCGGTTTCAACAATTTATCAAGAACAAAAGGCACAGATTATTATTAATGGAAGTTTGACAACAGACTTTAGTATTGAAAAAGGAACAAGACAAGGTTGCCCGTTATCCCCACTGTTATTTATTTTAACACTAGAAGTCTTGCTGAATACAATACGGGACTCAAGTACCTTGAAAGGTATAGTGATAAGGCAAGAGGACTACAGAATAAGGGCATTTGCATATGATCTGGTTGTTACCCTAACACAGCCGATGGAATCAATAATCCAGATGAAAGACATTATAAAAGACTATGGCACAGTATCAGGATTTAGACTGAACCAGAAAAAAACTAAGATGATAGTTAAAAATATGACACAAGATCGAAAATATGAACTTGAAAGGAGGGCAGGTTTTGAGATTGTACCAAAGGTGAAATATCTAGGAGTTCAGGTTGCAGAATCAAATATGAAATTGTTTCAAAATAATTATGAGGTGTTGTGGCGAGATGTACAGAAAGATATGGAGACTTGGAAAAAACTGCAGCTGTCTTTACTTGGAAGAATAGCAGCAGTTAAGATGAACATTTTGCCAAGATTTCTTTTTTTGTTTCAAATGATTCCGGTGCTTAAAAGTGATAAACAATTGAAAGAATGGCAAAGTGGATTGAATAAGTTTGTCTGGAACGAGAAAAAAACGAGAGTGAAATTGAAAATTATGCAAGATGTTCCAGAAAGGGGAGGTCTTAAACTTCCAAACCTACAATTATATTATGAAGCAGCAGCCTTGACTCAAGCAAATGATTGGTTTGGAAGGAAAAAGACTGGAATATTGAATATAGAAAGTTTCGATCTTGAATTTGGTTGGCATGCTTACTTATTCTATGAAAACAAAGTGGATAAAGTATTTAAAAGCCATATACTTAGAGACTCCTTGATGAGAGTTTGGAAGAAGCACCGACTCAAATGGGATTATAAAATACCACTATGGCTGGATCTTGGTCATATCATGTGGAATACAAATATAATGTCACTCGGGGGGGGGTGTTATATAAAGAAGTTCTTTTTACAGATGCGGGCAGATGGCAACTGAAGACATTAGAGACACTGTTGGACGAAGGGATTAATCTAACTTGGTTACAGTATAAACAACTCCAACTGAGATGGAAATAGGACCAAAAAATTGGTATTATGTTGCATGAGGAAGAATTGGTTAGACATATAAAAGAGAAAGGTCGAATGCTTATTAAAAGGCTTTATAATGTTTTGTTAGAAAGGGATTCAGAAACTGAACTGGTTAAAGATTGCATGATTAAGCGGGCACAAAATTTTGCAGAACCAGTGATGTTGGAAACATGGGAAAAAATTTGGGTTCAGAATGTTAAATTTACACAGTCGCAGAACTTGAGGGAAATTTTTTATAAAATGTTTTATAGATGGCATTTAGACCCTAAGAAATTGTCATGCATGTACCCTAATGTTCAACCGAAGTGTTGGAGATGTGACTGCTTAGATGCTACATATTATCATATTTGGTGGACTTGTAAGAAAGTGAAGGCTTTTTGGATAAAAATTTGGTGGGTTATGCAGAATGTTTTAAAGAAAAAAATTCAGTTTTCTCCACAATTGTTCTTATTGGGTATAGTTAAGGGTTTTACATTGGGTGAAACAAAGTTGATATTGTATATGATAATAGCAGCGAGATTACTGATAGGTCATTATTGGAAAAATGAAGCGGTGCCCACCATTGAGGAATGGACTTTGAAGATGGCCAGTTTTGCAGAGATGGCGAAGATTTCAGCATATCTAAAAGATCACTCACAAGAGTCTTATGAATGGGAGTGGAAAAAGTGGATAGATTATGTGCAGAACAAATATCAAACTAGGAAGTATCAGATAGCTTTTAACTGAAAGTGTTATATAAAGATAGAAATATTTGATTTTTGTGAAGATGAAAAATTATATTGGGGATGGAGGGGTTCAAGTTTTATAAAAAGGGGATTTGGATTGGATTATATTCTGTGGAAGTTCGGGGGGGAGGGGTGGGTTAGGGGGGTTTGGGGAGGGTTAGGGTGGTTAGGGAGGTTAGGGAGGGCCGGGGGGGGGAATGGGGAGAAAATGTAATTGTAAAACTTTTTCAAAGAGGGACTCAACCTTAAAGAAAAATAGACTCTCTTAATTTCTAAGATATTTCTTAGACATGTTATGTTGGCTCTCATGAAAATGTGTTTAGTCAAATACCATATTTTTCAGAGTATAAGATGCACTTTCCCCCCACCAAAAAGGGGGTGAAAATTTAGGTGCGTCTTATATACCAAATGTAGCCCTACTCACACACTGGCCTTCACCCTTTGGCCTCTGCCTCCCAGCAATTTACCTCCTTGCAGCAAGCAGCAAGAAGAAACAGCCCATTTCAGTTTCAGCACAGTTGATTGTCTGTTGGATCAACCTCCTGACTCTCAGCTGTTTTGCGTGGGCTTCTGCTGCTTGCTGCAAGGAGGTAAATTGCTGGGAGCAGATTTTTTTTTCTTGTGCTTATCAAGCTATACTGAAAATGAAAATGAAAGTAAAGCAGGCTATTTGCTGTTTGCTGCAACGAGGCAAAATTGCTGGGAGGCAGAGGCAGAGGCAGATTTCTTTTTCTTATTTTCCTCACCAAAAAAGGTAGGTGCATCTTTTAGTCTGGAGCATCTTATACTCCGAAAAATACGGTATGTTTAGTCATTTCAAAATGGATAAAAAAGAACCATAAACCATATATCTTTTGTCTGCCTTATTAGAGATTTATTATAGCAAGTACATTTATGCATGTCAACTTTTACAGTATGAGCTCTCAGCCTTATTGACTTAACAGGTCTAACTTGTGATGTTTCCCTGACTCCTTCCTTCAAAGGCATATGAGCCCAGAAAGATAGGCTAGCAACAGATGCTGCAGTCCTGTTCCATGTGTGCATTAGTGTGTGTGTGTGTGTGTGTGTGTGTGTGCGTGTGTGCGCGCACAGCATGAATAATATGCACTGATGCAATTGCCAGGTAGACAATTTAGCAAGCTGCCTTTTATTAGGAATACTGTATAAATCCACTCAGGGAGTGGATTTGAAATTTTGAATGAAAAAAAGAAAGTTAGCTCACAGGTTAAGAGATACAAGAGTAAAAACATTTTCTGTGTTTGAAAGTAAAAATGGGACTTCCAGCACACCTGGACTTTATCTGAAACACTATTCAGAACAATTCTCACTGTGATGATAATGCGGCACAAATTTTCTTTTACTACATCTTACAGAAAGAAAGAGGAATGAGACTCGACTTCCGGTTGGTGACTTGAGGCGACAGGGTGTCGGGTGAGTGATCGCTGCTCCCTTACACCCTTTACCACCGCGTTTTGGGGACCCCTTAGGGGCGCAGGTCCCGGAGAGACCTGCGGACAAGAGAGAGAGCTGGGCGAACGAGAGTGTGGGACGCAACCCCCCCCCCGCTGGACCCGGCAGCTCTGTCAAACCAACGCGGCGAGCCGGCCTTTTAATGGCGGGCCTGAAGCCGCAATAGCCAGCAAAAAGACGGGAGCTAAGAGGAAGATCTGAGGTGACGTGCCAGATTGGTTACCACCGTTCCATACTTGGAAGCGTTTGGCGTGGAGAGAGGGGCCGGCGGAGTCGGGTGAGGAGAGATCGATCGTGTGAGGCGGCGACGAGAGAGGGAGCGGATTGTATTGGCGGAGACCCGACAAGCCGACCAGGAATACGCAAAGAGCAGTTTTACTGTTATAAAGAGCTCTGGAGATCGTGCCGAGAGGGAGAGGAGGGCGAGAGCTAATGCGGCTGGCGCTGTGATTGGAAGCGGAGTGGAAAGCAAATAAGAGCTTGAATCTCGATTCTTCTAAATCTTTTTTTATTCCTGTGAGCACCGTAAAGAAACAGGAAGCGCGGCCATTATTGAGTGGAAGGAGGGAGTTGGCAGAAGATTGACAGGAGGATGATCTAGCAGAAGGATCCACCATAGAGAACTGCCGGAACGCATTGGAAACAGGGGGTGAGCGGAGAGAAGAAGATTGAATTGCCTTCCATCACTCCTCTAAAACTAAGATACATACAATTGGTGACATTTTGACTTTCACTGCCTACGTTTTGTGATTGATTATTTATTTCCAATATTGGAACTTTGATTGTGTTCTGAATAATAGTATTAATGGGAATTAATGATAAATGGTTAAGGAATATAGAGTATAGAATTTAAACACTGATCTTATCTTATTGCGATTGAATATATTTCCATGTCTATATATGTATATATAAGGGTTTAGATTTAAAATTAGCAAATTAATTACATAACTATAATTATTATATTTATATTTCCATATATAGTCAGTTAAAGCTACCTAGATATATTTATTTACATTTATTTATTATATAACATTTACCTCTATAGACAATATTAATTAATTTATTTATCTATTAATCTATTTATATTAACGGCATATATTAGCTTCAAACATTGATATTTAAGACTCATATTAATTGTTATATTAAGATTGGAATCTAGTTATATAAATTACAATATCTATATCTATAAGGTTGGATTTAAGGAAGATAGTTTACCGAAGTGAGGAATTGATTCCAATTAAATAAGACAGCAAACCTCTCAATAGACTTAAGAAGAGGAATTGCTAAAGCAAGTAAGGTAATACCATTGAATGGTCATTTGGAAAAACATTGAGAAAATTATAAAAGAACAAAAGTTAACGCTGAAGGAAATGGCAACAATGACATCAACAGTCCTAAAATCAGTTAAAAAAGTTCCATCTAACCCTGTATTAACAACACTATCCCCGGTAATTCAGAAACCCCTGGAAGGCTTACAAAAGACAGATAAGCCACCGCAAACTCCAACCCTCCAAACAGTACAATCCTCTCTATTCCTGATTCAAGAGACCATGCTTGCAATGCAGGAGAAATTATTAAATAGTCACTCCAAGCTAAAAACAGATATTCATGTCTTGGACGCAAAAATGACTGAGATCCAGGCCTCTATCGCAAATAATGAAAGGAGAATACAAGATGTAGAACAGAGGATGGATCAAAGCGAGAAAAAACTAGACACGGTAGACCGGACTTACGCGTTACAACATAAAGAAATTGAAGAGTCCCTGCTACAGTTGGAAATGGATAAGGCCTCATACTATATCCGTCTCCAAAATATTTCTGAGGAGAAGGAGGAGGACTTAAGTGATAAAATAGCCGGGCTGATAGCTGATGTCCTCCAGCAGGACAAACAAGATATTATTAAAGAACTTGATGAGGTCTATAGGGTCCAAACGAATTATGTTAGAAGAAACAGACTACCCAGGGAGGTCCATGTGAAGTTCGCCAGGAAGAAAGTGAGGGATATTCTCCTCAATATAGCGAGAGAAGAAAAGATTGAATTCCAAGGAAAGGAGGTGAATATCCTAAAACAGATTCCTAGGAGAGTGAGGGAGGTGAGGAAAAACTATAGGTTCCTGGCGAGCTACTTAAACAGAAGGAATCTCGTATTCCGGTGGATTCTACCAGAGGGGATGATTGTATCATGGCAAGGAAGAAAAGTTAAAATCGACAGCCTGTCTGAAGCACAAGACTTTCTAGACCAAATAAGAGGAGGAGGAGAAGAACAGACCAGCAAAGGAGAGCTTGATACAGCAAACACGGAAAAAGAGACTTCGCAAGAGCAAATCACAAAAGAAGATATAGAGGAGGAGAAGAAAAAAGAAGAAGCGGAAGGACAAGGAAAAAAGACCAGACCAGTAAGAGCGGTTACCCTAAAGACAAACAAGAACTAGAACCCGGACACGAAATAAGAAATGGACGGCCTAAAAATCCTATCATTAAATGTCAATGGCTTGAATGACCATAAAAAGAGAAAAATAATCCTATCAAAATTGGCAAAACAGAATCCAGATATAATCTGTTTACAGGAGGTCCATATAAAAGAAAATGAGGCAAACTTCTTAGAATTCACTAAATTTGGCAAGCTATTTGTGTCATTAGCGGAGAAAAAGAAAAGGGGTGTGGCGATTTATGTGAAAAAGGGAATCGAGGCAGAATTAAAGCATAAGGATTCTAAAGGGAGAATCTTAATGGTAGAAATTAGGAGGGCCGATGCAAAAATGTTGTTGGTGGGAGTATACGCTCCAAACGAGAAACAGGGGCAATTTTATAAAAAACTACACGAACAACTAGGGAATTGGGCCCAGGTGGAAATATGTATGCTAGGCGATTTCAATGGAATTGTTAATCCCCTGAAAGATTACAAAAGTGGAGAGAAAAAAAGGAATAAAAGGTTACCCCTGCCAAAAAGTTTCTTTGATCTCGTTGATGAAATTAATTTAATAGATATATGGCGTACTTTACATCCCCACGACTCTCAATACACCTTTTTCTCAAATCCACAGAATTCTTGGTCCAGAATTGACATGATTTGGACTACTAGAAAACTAGGTTTAGAAATTAAGAAAGCAGACATAAGTACAAACACGTGGACTGACCATAAACTTCTGGAAATACATTGGCATTACACCAACAAGAGGCGACAACAAAGATGGAGTCTAAGATCCAATCTCTTGTATGACAAAGAATTTATAACAAAATTAAATGAAGAAATTAAACGTTTTTTTATCGAGAATGGCAGGCAAGATACGGCGAAGGAAATTGTTTGGGACACCATGAAGGCGTATTTGAGAGGAGTAGCGATTTCGTACATGGCATATAAAAATAAGGAAGAAAGGAAAGTCAGAGACGACTATATGAAGAACTTAGAGGAAGCAGATAGTAAACTCCAACAAAACCTGGGAGATGAAATGGCCAAACAAAAATGGACGATGGCAAGACATAATCTTAACGTCCTGGACCAAAAAGAGCTGGCACAAAAAATTAAGAGGATAAAACACTATCACTTTGAAAACGCCAACAAGTCGGGGAGATGGCTAGCTTATAGATTAAAAAAAGAACAGGAAAAAAATCAGATTCTTATATTAGAAGGTATCAATGGGGACATTCTGACAAAAGAAACAGATAAGCTAGAAAGAGCGAGAAAGTTCTACGAAGCCTTATATAAAGAGGAAGTGATTGATCCAGACAAAATTGTACAATATTTGATGGAAGCCAAATTGCCACAGATAGCAGAAGAAGAGAGAGAAATGTTAAACAATAAAATTACAATGGAAGAACTCAAATCTGCGCTTGCCAAAATAAAGAAAAATAAAACACCAGGCCCAGATGGCCTCCCGGGGGAAATTTATGTGAAATTTGAGGAAGAACTATTATTAGAATTGTTGGACATATATAATGAGGTGCTAGCGGGTACAAGAATCCCAGATTCTTGGAAGGAAACTTATATTACCCTCATTTTGAAAGAAGGTGCTGACCCAAAGCAGATAGTAAACTACAGGCCGATTTCTCTGTTAAATTCAGATTATAAATTATTCACTAGTATAATTGCGGAGAGACTAAAAAAAATCTTAAATGGCTGGATTCATAGTGATCAGAAAGGATTCCTCTCTGGGAGGCAAATGAGGGACAATGTGAGGACAATAATAGACGTCATAGAATATTATGAACAACACCCGGAAAAACAGCTGGCGCTGGCGTTCCTGGACGCCCAAAAGGCGTTTGATAACTTAAATTGGAAATTTATGATTAATCAAATTGATTTGATGGGATTTGGCACAAATTTTAGAAAGATGATCGAAAATATATACAACAAACAGAGAGCAAGTATATTAATAAATGGGGATAAGACACGGATATTCTGGATACAAAAGGGAGTTAGACAGGGATGCCCCCTGTCCCCCTTACTCTTTATAATGGCGCTGGAAATTCTACTGAGAAAGATTAGAGACAACAAAGAAATTAAAGGATTACAAATTAAGAAGGAAATTTTTAAAATACAAGCCTTTGTGGATGACGTGGCCTTAATAATGGAAGATCCCTTAAAATCTGGTCCCAAGGTGCTCCAGGAAATACAACAGTATGGTGAAGTCGCTGGCTTTAAAATTAACAAAACCAAAACTAAAATCTTAGTAAGAAATATGGCGGAGATGAACAAGAAACAATTAGAGAAGTCCTTGGAACTCCAAATAGCAAAGAAGGTAAAGTATTTGGGAATTTGGATTACTGTAAAATACTCCTCTTTAAAAGAGGATAATTATAGTCCATTACTACAAAAAATAAAACAGGACATAGATAGATGGAAGAAACTAAGACTATCTCTTACAGGTAAGATTTCAGCAATTAAAATGAATATTCTCCCCAAAATCATATTTCTGTTTCAGACTATCCCGGTGAATCTGGATAAAAAATATTTTCTAGAGATGGAAAGGAAGGTGCGAGATTTTTTGTGGGAAGGGAAGAAGGCAAGAATTGCTTATAAAACGCTGCAAGGGAAAAGAAATATGGGCGGCTTCGGATTACCGGATTGGCAATTATACCAGAAAGCGGCCAAATTAGTATGGATCAAAGACTGGGTCACACTACAAAATAAGAGAATTCTGACATTAGAAGGCCACGATCTACAGGCAGGCTGGCACGCTTATTTATGGAGCCCAAAGAATAAAAAGAAACCATATTTCCACAGACACAAATTAAGGGAGACTCTGATTCAAACATGGGAAGAAATTAGACAAAGGTTTTATACCAAAATTCCGATTTGGCTTTCAATTATGGAGGCGTTGATCGCTACTAACAAAAGAGATATCGAAAAATTTGGCACATACAAAGACATATTGGACGGAAATGGTACTCTTAGATCTCGAGAACTACTAAATAATCAAGGCTTTAACTTGGACTGGTGGAGTTATATGCAGTTAAGCTCTAGATATCAAAAAGATAGGGACCAATTTGGGATAGAGACGAAGTATAACAATTTGGATAAAATTATGTGGGGGATGGAAAAGAAAATGCTAGCCAGATTCTATAACCTTCTATTAGGAGAAGACAGAGCAGAAGGGATAGCTAGGAACCAACTTAGCATTTGGGAAAAAAATATCGGCCACAGATTAAACTTCAATGATTGGGAGGAGGCTTGGAATAGAAATTATAATTTTACTAAATCAGCAACTTATAGGGAGAATCATTATAAAATATTCCACAGATGGTATCTAGCTCCAGCTAGATTAGCAAAAATATTTCCTAATGCCTCACGAATTTGTTGGAAGTGTGGAAAGGAGATTGGCACCTTCTTTCATATGTGGTGGTCCTGCTCAGAGACAAAGAAGTTCTGGACAAAAATACAAACTTGGCTACAGGAAATAGTGGAAGAGGATATAAAATTATCCCCAGAAATCTTCTTACTGGGAATGACGGGAGAAGGGCTCCACAAAGACAAAATACAATTAACGATTCACATCATAACAGCGGCCAGATTAACTTTTGCAAAATATTGGAAGGATAAACAAATACCTCCAGAGACGACAATAATAAGTAAAATCTTGGAATGTGCAGAGATGGTGAAATTAACCAGTATGCTTAAAGATGAGGAGAACTCAAAATTTAAGGCAGTATGGGAAAGGTGGTATATATGGTGGAATAATAGAACATGACTATAAGGATATACTTATTTCTTAATAGTGATAGCTTTGAAGATACTTACTGTATATGCACTGTATATATGTAACTACACGACACCTCAGATGTCATCTGAGATTTGATATTTTCTCTTTTTATTTTGTAAAAAACTTTTTAAAAACCAATAAAGTATTTATTAAAAAAAAAAAAAAAGAGGAATGAGACTCTCTGTGAGCAGCATGTCTTTCAATGTAGAAGGGTTTCTGACTAGCATGGAGAAAGGACTGTCTTCTTCCTTTCTTTCCAGTGTCTTACTATTGTCCCATCCAGTTGCACCCTAAAACATACCAAACTGTTCTGGCTAAGAGCAGAAAGGCAGGAAACAATAAATACCACCATCAGCATTTATAATTGCAGCCAAAGTCATAGAGGAGTTCCAGATGGCTGCTCCTCAAGACTGAAATTTAGTTTCCATGGACATTTATCATAAATCTGAGTATCTTATTGATGCAGGGGAAAAAATCTCCTACACATTCTGTCACAGTCTGAAGGTTAAATCACTGGGTTCATTTACACAAATTATTTCTCAAGGCAGTAGTAATTAATACCTTGTTGAGACATTTTCCAGCATTGCTTGAATGGATGAGGGTTACACCTGGGTTCTGTGCAATTTCTGGCATGTGTTTATATTGCATCAAGAAATGGAAAAAAAATACTAGAAAGTTTCTTGAAACAAAAACATTTGTCTCTCAGATGTATCATGGAATAAACTCCAGGCAAGGAACCAAGATAAGTAATTAGATTGGCTGTATTCCATGTTTAAGAAATTTGTTCTAGGTCAAAAATACTGGTCTTCTCTTTTGGAAAGAAAGTGGCAGCCTCCTAAAATTTGTACCTAATTTAGAGATAAAACTGGAAATACTCATCTTGTTCTGATTTATTTTACCAATTGTGAAACATTGGATGCATTTTTTTAAAAAATTTGATTTATATGCTGCCCTTCTCCGGAGACCCAGGGCGGCTTACAATATGCTAAGCAATAGCCTTCATCCTTTTGTTTATACAAAGTCAGCTTATTGCCCCCACAACTGGGTCCTCATTTTACCTACCTTAGAAAGGATGGAAGGCTGAGTCAACCTTGAGCCTGGCGAGATTCGAACCTGCAGTAATTGCAGGCAGCTGGTCTTAATAACAGGGTGCTTTAGACCACTGTACTACCAAGGCTCTGTTTGTTCATTAATCTAGTATTTTGGCTTCCATTTAATGATATTTATGATGGTTGTAAGACTGGTGAGCAGCATCCAGGCTAGGCTGTCAGAAGGTATGTTACATGTTTGGATCTCGGCCATATTCTTCTATTAAACTTGTCATTTTATATGAAATCTTATTCTTTAATCCAGAGTCCAGTATCAGCACCCAGATTTTAGAGGAGATGTTGGCCAGTTAGTCAGAATTATTCCCCTGGCCGCCTTAGTTTTATATTTGTCCATTTTTCTCTAATTGAAAATCGAAAAACCTTAAAAATTCCTGATTGAAACCTGAAAGTCATTGTCCTGAAAAATCTATTTTTATAGCATCTTAAATGTGAAATTATTCTTTTCATATTGAGGAAAACAAAATAAAAGCAATAGGACTTCATGCCTTCATTTGTGTTAAGGAATAAATCTAAATGTGCTTTTCTCTTTGACCCTATTAAGACACACACTGAGTTAACCTGATTCAAACCACCAATGTGTTTATCTTAATTAACAATACTTATATAAGAGTTATGAAAGTAGTATTGTATTAGTGTGCATAAGTGTGTGTAAGCATACATTTAAGGACCAGATATTTTATGCTTAGATATTTTAGATTTATAGATAATAACTGGGCACGGTTATATTGTCACAAAATTCAGTGGGCTTGAAACAAACATTGTATGACTTTAATGTTCTGCACTAATTAATCATTTTCTGAAAAGATGAAGATTTGAAAATACTGACATTTGCAAAGTACTCTAAAGCCTGTATCTGGAAGATGAATGTGTGTGAACTAGATCAGGACAAACTATTCAAAGTGTTCAAAATTTCATGCTGTGGGTAGCTGGAAGCACACTCTGTCTATAGTGTGTATTGTAGAGCACTTAGAACACTGTAGAACATTCATTTCTGGCTACGCAAGCTTTTTATGTCTCTATATGTACTGTGGCAGTTAAATTATTTATTGGCAAAACTCAAAAACTGCTGCTTATTGGAGCTCAGATAAGTCCTCTTAAATAAGGCTGCAGTTTGGGTTTTTTTAAAAAAACGAAAATGATCACACATCTTATATACATGACTCCAGAGTCACATTTGTGAGTTGGGTGGCTATATAAATTTAACAAACAAACACATACTGCCAGGGTCCCTTTCTAGGTGGCAAAGCCAGGTTTTTAACGCCTTGTGAAAGGCAAGCAGTCTTGGGACAAGCCTAATCTGAAGGGGACTTTTTTCTACAGGATGGGTATCACTGCCAAAAAGACCTTAGGTTCCTAGATTTCACCACATGGATCTCTCTACTGGATGTGACCTGGAGCATGCCTCTCCTATAAAATATCTAAGACACTGCTATTAAATTTTTTGAAAAGGATATTCCAAGTATCTTGGAAGGTCTCAAATGTGGTTCTATGTTGAGAATCAGGCATAATTAGAATAGAAACTATGATGTGGATCAACATCTTACATTTCTGCTTAAAATTATGCTTTTTCCAAACCAGCTTCCTTTTAGTAATAATAATTTTATTTCTAGTTCTATGACTGCCCCCTCCCCCTTCCCCCCTGTTTGTCCATCAGCCCCTAAAGAAAGACCTCTGGTCTCAATCTTCGCAATTGTCTGAATCAGTGTATGTATTTTATTTATTTATTTATTTATTTTTATTTATGTATTTCGTCAAGCATGTATTTTATGACAGATACAAGTGTAAACATAATTATAAATACAGGAAAACGATACGAATAAAAGAAAACATTAGGACAGGGACGGTAGGCACGCTAGTGTGCTTATGCAAAATTTGAATCTAAAAAATTCAGAATAGAAAATAAAGGACAAACATTGCTTAAGAAAGAAGTTTTTTAAAAGTTTTTAAAAGTTACTTAACATACAACCAACCAACCATTAATCTGGTACAAAGTTTAATAAAAAAGGCTACACTAATCTAAGTTTCCCAATAATAGAGAAAATGTTTTTCTGAAAACCAAGATTTTAACAGCTTGGTGAAATGTATGTCCCAATCTGGACTACAATTCCCCTCATCCAACACATCTGAATAACACCAGTGAGGGAAGAGTGGTGCTCTGGAATTTCAAGGAATGCTAACACTTTAGGAATACCTATGTACATGAAATGCATTCCTAGAATTGTTGCAAAAGGGAAAATAAGGACAAAAAAGAGACAGCAATTGATTAGGAACAGTCAGTTGCAGCATATGTCAGTCATTTAATAAAGTACAGTGATCCAGCAAACATGAATCTGAGTTGCTGATTAAGAAGAAGAAAAGTGTGTTGTATATAGCAAACAGAACCCGTAATCAAAGAGCTAAAAATAACCCAAAGTGCCAAGGAAGCTTGATGTATCAGAGGATTCATTATGGTTCACTAGAAAGGCATCTTCTCCCTCTTCAAAGGCACAAAAAGTCAATCAGCATCTTTCAATCGACTATTTACAGTAATTATTTACTGCTGATAGGAAGCATGAACAAAAGATCAAAAGAATTTTTGTAGAATGGAAGTTTTTACATCTCATTGGCAAATGTTGATTCAAATGATATGAACAAGCAATCTTTGCTGGGCTTGTAGCGCATGTGTGTTTGTAAAGAAGAGATAAAGATGTGAAGACATCCCACCCTGCTATTATCACTGGAATCTCAAAAAGATCCATAGAAATGGTCTGGACCAAATGTACTAAACAAGCATAAATCTGAAGAACTGAACTGAAGAAGCTTCTTGAATGAGAAGCGAAATGTCTTCAAGGAAAAACAAAATCCAGTTGCATTTTGGAAAAGCACCTTTGGGACAAGGATAAATCTGACATTCTATCTATATGGAAGTCCACAAGCCTATTTAAATAACATGTCATCTTGCAAAACACACAGCTTGAGAGATTATGTTTTCTATCTAGCTACAGAAAGACCAACAATATGTGAAATGAGAGTGGGTGGAGCTACCTAAGAAGAAATATTTTAAAAATGGTTAGATATTTTCTCAGATGAAAGACAGAATATCTACAGTTGCAATCCTACAAAACCATACTGGGAGTCAATCATTTTGAATTCAATGGAATATGCTTTTTAATGGAATATGCTTATAGGTAAATTGGTATAGATATTCTGCTCCTGGCATATTAATCTTCATTGGATGAGGAAGGGAACAGATCTGTGGCAATATCATGGTGTGAGGTTTCTTCTAAGGATTAGATACACCACAGCATAGCAGATAACTGTACACAATAGGCTGTTGCTCTGGGTTAGCTCTACTGTTTTAGGCCTTGCAAATTGATGTAGCCACATAAATACATCTTTAATACCCAGTCCTTAAAATGAGCAAAAGTCTCAAAGTCTATGAAGTGGCATACAGTCTTTGCCTCTCTCTAAAGGTTCTTGAACATGTTGGAATTAGGTGCTGCCTCAGTATAGTTGCTTCTTTCTTTTCTGCTTGCTGCCAAATTTCAAACCAAGTTCCAAGCATTGCTGTTAAGCAGTATTACTTTTGAACACTCTACTCAGTCCTAGCCAAACTCCAGGCAGGAATTCCACCAGGATATGCTGTTTACCATAGCTTGTGGTCCTGGCAGCTGACTGACAGAGGTCTTGCCTGCCTGTAATAGTTGTAAATTTCCAGATGTTGCCTCCCACTTCCAGTCTGCTTGTTGTTTTGTTATCTCCTCTTCTCTAACACATCCCACACACTCTGATTTAGAATTTGCTTTTGTAAGGTAAGGGTAGAGTTGGGTTAGGCTGCTTGTCTATATTGTTCTGGAAAATGCCAGGGTGTAGCTCGATTAACCAGGCAACTTGAAGGCCAGGTGTGGATGCTTATGAGTGAGGAGTGAGTGAACTGATGAATGAGTACATCTCTCAAGTTTCTGGGGCTGTAAACTTTTAAAGTCCTTTGGGAAAAGACATTAACTGAATTTTAGGAAAGTGGGGGGGTAGGAAGTATTTCTACCTTGCAGTTGGTTTTCCCAAATGCAGATAGCAGTCCCAACTTCACTTCCTCACACATGGACTACTGTAGACCGATTCCTGATCTAAAATCCTGATCCCCAATCCTATGGAACAACACACATTGGGTTCTTCTGTGTCTTCGCTCTAAGATATATATATATATATATAGATATATATATATCTATATATATATAGATATAAAATATATATATATATATATTTATTTATTTATTTATTTATTTATTCAAATTTCTATACCGCCCTTCTCCTTTCGGACTCAGGGCGGTGAACAGCCAGATAAAAAACATCTATACAAACATCACAGTTAAAAAATAAAGTTAAAATAATTTATAAATCTGGCCCATAATTTAAAACTTGTCAATTAAAATCAATATTAAAATTTTAAAACTAACCCTAAAATCAAGACAGACCGGCTAACTGAAAAAAATAAGTTTTTAGGGCCCGACGAAAAATCCGGAGGTCGAAGATCACTCGTATCTCTGGGGGTAGATTGTTCCATAGGGTAGGTGCCACCACAGAGAAGGCTCTCCTCCTGGGGGTCGTCAGCCGGCATTGTCTGGCCGATGGCACCCTGAGGAGGCCCTCTCTGTGGGAGCGAACCGGCCGGTGGGAGGCTATTGGTGGCAGAAGGCGGTCCCGTAAGTACCCTGGCCCTAAGCCATGGAGCACTTTAAAGGTGATCACCAACACCTTGAAGCGCACCCGGAAGTCCACCGGAAGCCAATGCAGCTCGCGCAGGAGAGGAGTCACATGGGAGCGCCCCGTTGCTCCCATAATCCCCCGCGCAGCTGCATTCTGCACCAGTTGGAGCCTCCAGGTGTACCCCAAGGGGAGCCCCATGTAGAGAGCGTTACAATAGTCCAGACGAGAAGTGACGAGTGCTTGAGTGACTGTGCGTAGGGAGTCCCGGTCCAGAAAGGGGCGCAACTGGCATATCAGGCGAACCTGACAAAAAGCCCCCCTGGCCATGGCTGTCATATGCCTTTCTAAAGACAGCCGCGCATCCAGGAGGACACCCAAGTTGCGGGCCCTCTCCGTGGGGGCCAATGATTCACCCCCAATAACCAGCGATGGCGTCAGCTGGCTATACCGGGACGCCGGCAGCCACAGCCACTCGGTCTTGGAAGGGTTGAGTCGAAGCCTGTTTCTCCCCATCCAGACCCACACGGTCTCCAGGCACTGGGACATCACTTCCAAGGCATCATTGGGATGGTCTGGAAACCCAAATCGTCTCAGTTACAAGAATAAAAAAGGTACACTGGGGGGAGAGGGGAGAGACCCAAATGTTACTTACCTAACCATATAGGAACTAAAAAAAAGGCTAAATGTTACTTCTACAACTATATAGGAACTAAAAATAGTGTAATCCTGTCACTTTGCATAGGCTTTTTTTTAAAAAAAAACAAAACAAAACATCGCATTTTAGGAGAACATTTCTAAAATTTCCAACTGCTGAGCTGAACAAATGCAAATAGGAGGTAAACATCTTCCATTTGAACATATAGTTGTATATTTTAGGTTATGTAATATTTATCTTCAAGGAGCTCAACTCATACAGATAGCTAGAACATTGTTTTCACTTTAGTTAATTCTGGCTACTTTAGTTAATTCAGGGCACATTTTATTGGTGCAGGATCTCATTTGCTCTGTTGAATAGCTGGAAGATTGTAGGATACCTTTTGATTATTTGCGGGGTATCTCTGGAAGAGTACGGCCATTTGAGGGGATTTTAAGTGAAGGAAAGACAATGGAATGCTTCTAGGGAGTAGTTTGCTATTTCCTCCCTTATCCTCTCACTGCTGGAAATCATGCTGCTGAAATTGGGTCTAGTTCTCAATGTGTGACAAGAACAGAGCAGGTGTGTAGCTGCAGAAATGTTCCCACAAAAGGATTCTCTAAATGATTTAAGCAACCAAGAAACAAGTAATACATTGTACAAGAAAATCTTTTAAAGTCAGTGGAACCCAGAGGAAAATCCTTTTGCAACTGCAAATCCTGGAATTAGTCAGATGCTGAGAAACAGCCAAATCTATTCCCCGAACTAATTCTTCCCAGAACTAACCTATGCAATTCTGTAATTCATATAATAGCTGACTAAAGAACAAAATCTCCCATGTTTAGAAGTATGACCTGCAGGCAGTTTAGGCAAAAATCTTTCTGTACACAATGAGTGTTTGATAGATGCCTGGGTTTACTTAGTTAGTTTAGTTTAGTTTATTATATTTGTATACCGCCCTTCTCCCGAGGGACTCAGGGCGGTGAACAGCCATTGTAAAAACAATGTACAACAAAAATTAAAAGCTTATTAAAATAATTCAATCATTCAGCCAAATTTAAAACATCCAACTAAGATCATTTTAAAACCCCTATCAAAACCCAATTTAAAAAACCTTTATCCTGTCAGTCCAGTTTGCTGGAATAATAGGGTCTTCAGAGCGCGACGGAAGGCATGGAGGTCGGGGATCCTTCGTATGTCCGGGGGCAGTTCATTCCATAGGGCTGGGGCCCCCACAGAGAAGGCTCTCCCCCTGGGGGTCACCAGCCTATACTGTTTGGCTGACGGCACCC
This sequence comes from Arizona elegans, assembly GCA_022577455.1. Taxonomy (NCBI): domain Eukaryota; kingdom Metazoa; phylum Chordata; class Lepidosauria; order Squamata; family Colubridae; genus Arizona; species Arizona elegans. The sequence goes on along the minus strand of JAKOOJ010000001.1, from coordinate 298,627,670 downwards.
TGAGGAGGCCCTCTCTGTGGGAGCGTATTGGTCGGTGGGAGGCAATCGGTGGCAGAATGCGGTCCTATAGATAACCAGGTCCTAAGCCAAACTTGTCACTGAGGAACTAAATACTGTATGTATCTAGCTGTAATCTTTCAAGTTGTAGATGAAAATAAAACTACAGAATCCCTAAACATGAACAGGAAAGGATTTTTTAACCGTGCATTGTTCATAATATACTAAAGTTCCACATTATTTTGTACATAATAGCAATTAATCAAATTATTCTGATGCCCATCAGTAGGAAGCTCAGATGTGTATAGCGCCTCCAGGACAATTAGATAAATGAAAGAGAATGTCACAACTCCTGTTTCTTCCAGCGTTTCTGATTTTACTTAAATACATTTACCTTTTGCTATAATTATATTTGAATAGTTAGTCTGGAGAAGCCAGAACAGATATGCTCCTTGATGGTAAATTTGGCTCCATGGAGTCATGCATTCAACTTAGATGGACTCAAAATTCCCTAACTGTAAGTGCTTATCAGAAAACATACATGATGCAACCAGGTTATACACCACTATGGTGGTAGAAATAATAAATTTTACAACCATAAATAATTATGAGCCAACTGAAATGGATGCCAGTTCTGTACAGAACACCCAAGAGAAATAGACTGTACTGTTTTCATCCATGCTTTAGACAACATGTTCTTGTATCAAATCTGGCACTTGCACTTCCTCACACACAGTTCCTACAACCAATCCATCTAAATTCCTCCATATATTATTTCAAGAATTATCTTTATGATAGTTCTGATGATGCAGGCAGATGCAGAAGGGCAGCTTTTCAGGATTTTGATGAAACAAAGTAAACATTTCTCCCTGTGTGTTTGTGAATTTGTATCGGTATGTATGTGTGTTCCAAATTCAAATTCAAACTTTTATTGTCAATGCACAACTTGTGTACAATGATTGGATGAGTCTCCTTTAGTGCAGCCCCCCCCCCCCGCCCCAAACACAAAATACATCTCAATGACTCATAAGTGAAAGAAAACAGCACAAAATATTATGGGCTGTCCCCTGACCTCACTAGATGAAATTGAGTGGATGTCTTAGCAGGGTAAATCCTTAGGGATGATTCACACCCTGGTCAGCACTTCTTTACCCTCCTACCATCAGGCAGGAGATATAGAAGCATAGCCGGTAGAACAAACAGGCTGAAAAATAGCTTCTATCCGTGGGCTGTCAGACTTCTGAATGCAATATAACACCATAACTACTTAGTATGATAGACTTGCAGGGCCAGCACAATGTGCAATATGTTTACACTGGTGTAATATAATATAATGTAATGTTATGCTCATATATGTATAAAGGATTGTGTGTCTGTTATGCTCATATATGTATAAAGGATTGTGTGTCTGTTAGTATGATCTATTGGGTTAGGGCAGTGGTGAAATGTAAAATTTGTTACTACTGGTTCTGTGGGTGTGGCTTGGTGGGGGGGGGGTAATATGACTGAGTGGGCATGACCAACTTTTTTTTTTTTTACTTATAAAACCATTTTTTCTACAACCTCTTCGGCTGAAGAGGTTGTAAAAAAATGCTTTAAAAAGCCTCTGACAATCCCAGCTGACTTGCCTGATCGGCAGAGGCTTTTTCTTTTTTTTTTTAAGCCTCTGAAGTTCGCAGCTGACTTGCCTGATCGGCAGAGACTTTTTCTATTTTTTTAAGCCTCTGACGATCCCAAATGAGTTGTCTGATCGGCAGAGGCTTTTTTTCTTTTAAAAACATTTTTTTCTATAACCTCTTCGGTGGAAGAGGTTGTAGAAAAAATGCTTTTAAAAATTAAAAAAAGCCTCTGATGATTGTGCATTGTTAAAAGGATATTGTTTTTAAAGATTTCCTTTTTGTCCTGCCTTTATATACTGTAACTCAAGATGGCAAACATACATAATATTCATTCATAATCTGTTAAAAATAGTACTTGGAAATGTAGTGGAAGAACAGGCTAGACATAGTCTATTTGCTACCCTCCTGTCACCTGGAAAGGAATGGATCGATTGACGTTTTGCGGTTGATCAAAGGTAGTGGGATTTACATTATTATAGAGTAGAAAATTCCAGAGAACTTAATCTTCAACATGCATTATATAGATTAAACATGAGGAACATCAGTTTGTGATAGAATAAAATAAATTTTACAAATCAATATTGAGATGATTTTTTTTATGATTTTTTTTTTTTGCTATGTCAGGACCTGAGTGTTTAACCACAGGGGATAAGGTTAACTACGCAGAAACAAACATTCTTTTTCCATAAAATTATCTTTTTTGTCTGTAGATCATCATCATAATAATAAATTGCTGCAATAAATAAATCCAAACATTGGTATAGCATCTTCTATACAATGAATACATGCAACTAATTATTAACCTGAAGGCATTAAATAATTTGCTAGATAAGATAACATCTATCCAAAAAAAAGTTTTCCTAAGCCAATCAAAAAGGGTAATAATTCAAGGATAAATGCTGATTGTGCAAACTATTCTACAAGCACAAATCATAATAAAGTAATTAGCATCCCATGTGCTCTATGAAGTCATATAAGATAAATGAGTTCAATTAAGGATAATCTATTTCAGCATACTGATTGGGAATACTGAGTATTTTCCAGTTTACAAGGGGAAAGCAAGCTATTGCCAATGCTTTATGATCCAACTTACTTCTGCACTAACCCCTGAAGCCTCCAGAGACTTCCACAGCCGATTTGGAGGCCACATAGATTTCCTCTCCACTGTTACAATAGGCAGCCTTGGGAACAGCTTGGAATTCTTACTACAGTTATTACCTTGTGGCAAATTCTTTTTAGATTAATCCTCTCCATTGCCAAGTAATATGCAAAGCTTGCTTGTAGTAAGGTTATATGAAAACACACCCCTAAGAGTTTCTGCTATCTCTTGGCAGAAGATTTTATTCATCACATACTATTCTGTCAACATTTCATTGTGCTGGCAACATGTTTCCCAACTTAACTGGGCTAAATTATCACTTACGTAGAACCCTGTGTTACACTGTTTTTTTTTTCTTACAGCAATGAAACTAGAGTATTTAATCTCATTCATAGAATATCTTTTATCTATTAATTCCTCACTCCTGTCTACTTCACTAAGTGTTTCTGAATTAACTAATGGACTAAATGGACTAAAAATCGGGGATTTCAAATTCAACTAAGTTTTTCAGAAATGGCTAAGTTCCTTTGTATTTTGTATGGTCTTTCCCACTATTATTAAAAAGTGTACTTGATATATCAAGATAGCATTTTTCAAAAGAAAAATAACCCTGAATTTAAGACAATTATCTTCCAAAGGAAAATTATATGAAAAAACTAATTTCAGACTTTCAAACTCATCTGCCTGTATTACTACATTCTAAGCAAATATAGGATAAATATAAGGTAACAGTACAATAGGGTTGGGGTTTGTTGTTGTAAATCCTGTCTGGATTTTAAAAAAAACAAACAAACTTCCCAAATTAGTCTACAACTCTGAGAATCCCTGAAGGTATCCTAAATAATAACCAAATCCAACCCTGCTTAATTTCCAAACCCAGACAAGTTTGGCCAAGTGCTATATGTCTATTTTAAAAGTAAAAATCTCACAACAATGGAAAGATGACAGAGCTGCACAGTATCTTCTTACTGTCTTACTCTAACATGTAAGTTTTAGGAGCAGGCACTCTTTCTTTCTATATAATACAAAACTAAGGTACATGTAGTGATATATGGTAATCTCCCTATTCTTGAATGTGGTCTGAAAAAAACCTCTTCAATGCTCTCTATATGAAATTATGTATTAAATACCTAAGATAATTCATTCCTTCAATACAGTTTAATGCCAATTGTATTAACCATTGTTTGCCTGTCACTTATCTTTCAAAACTCTTTGTTCCTTATAATTGCTTATGTAGAGGAAAGGAAAGAAGAAAATTTCCAGCAAGAAATTTATCTTTAATTACAGTATTGCACTTTTATATAGAAATTAGCTCAATGTTTAAAGTCTGGTTATATTTAAATAAAACACCTTCTTTCACACAAGCTATACACAAAGGAAATCAAACTAGGCTCTCTTGAATGTCCCAAAAATATCAGATATATGTTTAGTTGGAGTATGGAAGCATCCTTTGCTATCTTCATGTAAAGTCTAAGGACATTTCCCCCCTCAAATGTCTGCCTGTTCATTTCTGTTTAGTCCTCTATGGACCAATTCAGTATTGAATTTGTCAGTATCTCCTTGTAGTGCTTGAATGGTGCTTAATCCTACCTCAAAATTAGTGTATTATCACTATATTTAACTGTAGAGTGGCGCAGTGATTTGGATTTAAAGGGGAAGAGTTAATTTGGAGTGCATATGGGCAGGCACATCATCACTTTTGAAACTTTATGAATCAAAATTTACTCTATGAAGGAGATGGGCAGTTCCTTCATGAATATGATAGCTAGCTAGCTAAACCACTCTCTAAGATATTGCCAATAGAACGCAATGTGTCCACTCTCATGAGCTGCAAGTCATTTTTTTCTCTTTGAATTTAAATCACTACACAGTCTTGCTGAGTTGTATATACAGTGTTGTGACTCCGACTCCCGAGCCTGTCCTCATGGAGGAAGAGGACTCAGACGGTGAGGGGGAGGAACTGACAAGGCCTCCCTCTCCAGGACCCTCCTCTCTGGCAATGCCTCAGGTTTCATCCGAAGGCCAGGAGGAACAGCTTGGGATGGGCCAGGAGGAAGGCATTTTGGAGCATCCATTGATAGAGAGTGATAATGATGAATCCTGGCTTGATCCCAGGCAGCGTCGGAGGGAGAAGCATGCACAGCAAAGGAAGAGGTGTGGGAGGGCCAGGGAGTGAGCTGAGTCACTGAGCCATGCCCCACAAGGGATAAAAGGGGGCGTGATTGCTCGGCAGGCTTTGTGACGGACAAAAGTTTAAACTCTAAAGAGTCACATTGTGAATCCTGCACTTCGGCTCAGATATATTTTAGACTAAACTTTTGTGGATAATTTGTCGCTCTGGAAACGGACTGCAGATAAGGCCTCTCCTGCTTTTTGGGAGTACAAATTGAACTTGGCAGATGTTTTACAGTTAGCTGCCAGAACTCTCGTCTGCCAGGAATTCTGGTCTGTTTATACAATAAATTATTGGCAGGCGTGTTTGATACTGCATTTGTCTGTGTGAGGACGGGGGACAGAACATGCATATTACTTTCTATTCTGTCAAGAGTCTTTGAACATTTTTTAAAGGAAGATATGAGTGAGATAAGGTATTATGTAACTTTATGGGTAAGCTTTTATCAGGGTTTTTCCAGGGTTCATAACTTTTTTAATTGCTTCACAAGAATAACTGTACCATCTTTTGATGTATTCCTGAATTTATTTTTAAAGTTCCAACTTGAAATATTATAACAAAATTGTATAACAATTTCTCTCATTCACTGAGATAGCTCTTGAGGGGGTTTGTTTTTGTATTACCCTTTGTATTACCCTTGTTTTTGTATTTACCCTATATTAAAAACAGATCAGTTTTTAATATAGTGAATGGACATTGTTTTATTATTCAACTGTAAAATAAAAAGAAATCCATTGAGCTGAACACCAGAGCCTATAGTTAATATGAACATCTCTGCTGTGCAAACATTTCTCCATGCCAAATCAAATCATTTGTGTCCTATTTCTTATTCAGTTAAACATCAAGTTGCAACCAAATAGAAGCTTGTTTGAATGCAGGATTTTTTTATATATATCAGAAATGCTTATCTTAACATAGCAAAATACATTATTTTTCCTGTGGTGTAGGGAACAGAACATTATATTGGGCATGAATGAGTGATAATTTATATTTAATACTCCACGTTTTAAATCTGCCCACAATATTTTCTTAAAAGTTTAAAATCTGCCCACATCCCAAAAAAGGATGTGAAATAACACAATTTAAAATCTCTGTTGTTGTTGTTTTTATTGGCTTTCTTGTTGCAGTTATTTTTAAACACAGCTTAGTGTCATGTTCAACCTGGGGATCCTAGCTTTTCCATGGTACATTTCAGCACTCTCTCCTAACTCTTCATCAAGAGACAGAGGCATGAGATGAGAACAAACAGAAACCATTTCCAGAGAGAAATAGCTGTTCCTTGTGCTTTTCCTAAAGTAGGCTCCTCATTTTGTCTGTCATCAGGTTCTTTTCTGTTGTGACAAACTCTTTACTGCTTGCTTAGCTTTGCTTCCTCTTTGCAAAGGAAAAAATAAAAAGGACTACTGCCATTTACCAACACTGACTGCAGGATTTTGTGTACATCAAAGCAAAAAAGCTTACAAGTACAATTTAATGCTTAAACTGGCTATCATGATTATAAGAGTAAAATAAATCTGTCTCAAAGAGAATATTATTGTGTTATTAACCTTTCAAATTTTATAGTGTAGATTCTTAGAACTAACTCCCTTCCTTGCTAGAAATATTGATAATTGCAAGATAGTTATGACCTTACTGAACCAAAATAATTAACACTATAAAAATATTTCATTTGAGTTTAATTATGGGTGATTGGTGGTTAAAGTGATAGGTATTTACATGCTATTTCAGAATGATCCATTATTGCAATCTGCAATAAAAACCTCCAGAGAATCCCAGACTGTAATATGCTGAGAAATAAAAAAAGGTCTGGAAAAATGCACTGGCAAACCACTTTCTTATGCCTGCAAGGAAAACTACTTGAATGTATCCATGAGGTTACAAGAAGTCTGACCTGAAACAGACTCAATAGATTTCTTGCAATGCCCACTGGGCTGCAAGAAAGCTTACAGAAAAAAAAAATATTTCCTTGGGATAGTAGAAAAGAATGCATTTCCTCTGGGATGGTAGAAAATACTTTCATGGTAGTCAAAGAAAATAAACATTTGGGATATCAACCAAAGTTTGGCATAGAATATAGGATGATGAGACAAATCAGATCTTATAGTTCGTTTACTGCAAAAATTCATCCTAAATTGTCCAACATATCATATTTAAAGCAAATAATAATTTAATATTATATTCTAATAAGATAAAAAGCTTTCTTATTATGAGTTAAGAGCCATGGTAAACTACCTGTGTAACTATAGTTATACTGGTTGCGAATACTCCTAATTTTCAACCTGTAATTTACAAATCTAGCTGGAATCCTATTAAGACAAACCATTCAGCTTCAGCACAGTTGCTATTAGAGACACATTTTATTCAAAAATTTGCATTCTCTCAAGCAGCATATCCTAGCTGGATCTTATTGTCATGGCAATACCTGAATAAAGCATGCCATCTGAGAAAGCTAATAACAAAGTCTCTTTTTAAAATGTATTAAGAATAAACTGGTCTTTTACTTATGTCTTTTCTTAGGAATAGGTGTATGTGCAGGTTGCTAACAGATGATTCCAGAAGGCAGGAAAAGCAAGTAGTAACATCCACCTTAAGAAGTACATACAAAAGTACACCCCCCCCCCCCCAAATAGTCTTTATAATAGACAGTAGAGTTCCTTAAGAATTTGTCCAAGGCCTTTTCTTTATACGGTACTTAATCTGAAAAGATTTTGACATGTAATGTACAAAGTAGTCATTGTTAACAGTCTTGCCATTTTTTTTTTTTGCTACTTTGAACTAGCAACACAGTCTTTGGTTCAACACAACAGTTTTTGCTATTCTGACCCGGTTTCTTTCTTTCTTTATAAAATAAAATTATCTAGCATTACAGATAGTCTTCAATTTATGACCGTAATTGAACTCTGCTATTTTGGTTGTAAATTGTGACAGTTGTTAAGTGGGTCACTAGGGAACTGTATCTGATTTTAAGGTCTTTTTTACAGTGGTCATTAAGTGAACATCATAGTTGTAAGGGCAGTGGTCATAAAGTGAAGGTGTCAGTTGTTAAAGGAACCCATTGTTTGCTATGAGGCATTTTTCACCAGAATCTGGAAGCAAATGTTGGTGTCTGGCAAAAACATGTTAAAACATGGCCGTCAGACTGCAGACCAAATGACAAGGCCCCAAATGCTGCATCAGGGGGAGAGCTTCGTTGGAATTTTGAATCAGGATTTTAAATTGCTTCTTCAGGGTCTGTTGTAACTTTGAATGGTTGGTAAGAAACTGGTTGTTAGTCGAGGATTGCTTAATTACAAGAAGACATTTTACCTGGAGAAAGTGGAGAATGTACCTGAAAATAGTACATTCTGAAAATAGTAATAATGCCAAATCATAAGGTTCTAAGTCAATGTTGAGACTGAAAATAGAACCCAGACATCGCAGAAACAAAAATTAACTTCAATTTTTAATATTATTCTTATCTTTGCCAGTGTTTTGGATTATGAAATGAAATGGGAGTTATCATCCCACCTATGACATAGAAAGTATCCTTTGAATACAGATGCTTGCTATTCTTTCTGACTTATTCAAACCAAACTAATCATAAAAGACTTTTTAAAAATTAAAAAAAAACACACCAGAAATTGTGTTTAAAATTCTCTCCTAAAATATTTTAAACTTGTTTCCTTAGTAGTAAAAGGAAACTGATAGAAGTAGTAAAAGAACTGATACAAGATTTATTTATTTATTTTATTTTATTTGTCAAGCATATATAACAGATAAAAGTATAAACATGATTATGAATATATGAAATGGATACAAATAAAAAGGGACATTAGGACAGGGACGCTAGGCACGTTGGTGTGCTTATGCATGCCCCTTAAAGACCTCTTAGGAATGGGGTGAGGTCAACAGTAGACAGTCTAAGGTTAACATTTGGGGGGTTTGGGGAAGAAACCACAGAGTCAGGTAGTGCATTCCAGGCATTGACCACTCTGTTGCTGAAGTCATATTTTCTGTAATCAAGTTTGGAGCGGTTTACGTTAAGTTTGTACCTATTGTGTGCTCGTGTATTGTTGTGGTTGAAGCTGAAGTAGTCATTGACAGGTAGGACATTGTAGCAGATAATTTTATGTACTACGCTTAGGTTAGACCGAAGGCGGTGTAGTTCTAAGTTATCTAAGCCCAAAATTTCAAGTCTGGTGGCATCAAGTATTCTATTGCGAGCAGAGGAGTGGAGGACTCTTCTCATTAAATAGTATAGTATAGTATAGTATAGTATAGTATAGTATAGTATAGTATAGTATAGTATAGTATAGTATAGTATAATATAATATAATATAATATAATATAATATAATATAATATAATATAATATAATATAATATTTATAAGCATTATCATTCTCTAATGAATTTTTTTAACAAAAACATCTATTATAAACTTTCTCTGTGTGTATGTTGTGTTGATTTTATCTCTTCACTCCCTGTGTGATGGGAGAGGAATCACCATGCAAATATCATCAAGGATTTGTAAACAAATTTTCTCAAGAATGTAAATACTGTATTGCCTTATGTGCGCACACATGCATGTGTTGAAAATTCTCCACAGCTGTAATTTGCAGACAAACGCCTTTGTTTGAAAAGTTTTCAAGACATACATATGTAATGCTTACCATGGTTATGAACTTCTGGTTTAGTTAAACTTTTGTTCGGGATTTAATTCAGAAGACAAAGTGGCAAAAAGGAAAGAAAGAATTTTTTTCCATTAAGTTTATTACTAGAGTTGCCCTAAGATGCACTAGAAAATCAGCAACCAGCATGATATTCCGAACAAGACAGCCCCACAGAAACAGAAAGCAATAGAAGCTGCAAGGCTATATCGTATGTAACTAAGTTAAGGTTGAAACAAACATTTATGACCCCTAATTGTGCATTTATTTGCAAAACTGATTGGTTGTACATAAGGGACTTTGTGGCCAAGAAGATACGCGACCTTTAAAAGCTTGTTTTGTAAAAGTAAACAAAATACTAACAAATTCCAGTTATTTACAGTGCAGTATAACCCATAAAACAAATTTTTTATGTAGAGGTAATATTATTTCCAGAGCAGTTTCCAGCATGAATTTTCATTGGCATATTTTTGCTATGTAAATTAAGAAAAATATAATGTCTTAAAAGCCCCCTGTGCTGGTTAGGGATTATGAGAGCTGTACATCATGACAGTGATTCCTAATGATTGCCTTGCAACCTATTTTTTCAAAGGAAGTAACTTACTAAAAGAAACACATGTTCAACAACATTACCACACTCTAAAACTAGAAGAGTTGAATGAATATCTCTCCCCACTCCCCGCACAAAAGAAGACTCCCTTTTATACCAGGCATGACATAGATCTGAAACTAAGTATGGTATGTGCCTACAGATTTCTTTTTTCAATCTATCAAACTTATTGTGCTTTACCTAACATTTCTGTTTTGTGGACGGCTATCCTAAGTATCAGTCACAGTATTTAGAACAAGCTTTCCAGATTCCAAATATGCTCAATAAGCTAAATTGTTGGAGACTTCTATTACAGAAAACAATGCACTTACTGCCCACCTTACAAAAGATATGATATGAAGCTTGTTGAGAGTAAGTGTATTACTGATTGTGTAGTGAAAAATTGCAGCTCACTTTTACCCTAAAGAGATGTTGTTTTTATTTCCAGTGTGAAACAAAAGAAAGAAAGCAATAAATCGGTTATTTCCCAAAATCCAAGGTAATGAATCGATTTTCTGTTCTTTTTGTAAAAAAAAACTTTTGCTGCATCTTCTGTTAATATATTATTGATTATGTAATTATTATTACAATAGTTTTTGGTGGTGTGGTGGATCAGTGGTAAAGATGCTGGGCGTGGTGGCTGGAAAGCCGGCAGCCTAGGTTCAAGACCCGAACTCCATGCAATGGGATGAGCTCCCTTTACCTGCCCTAGCTCCTGCCCACCTAGCAGTTCAAAAGCATACAAATTCAAATGGATCAATAGGTACCACTTTGGTGGGAAGGTAACAGCGCTCTGTGATGTCACGCCAGACATATGACCGTGGAAAGATTTTCTGACAAAGCTGGCTCAATGGCCTTGAAATGGAGAGGAGCACCGCCCCCTATAGCCAGCAATGACTAGCAGAGTAAAATCCACTGGGACTCCTTTACTTTTTACTTTATTACTATAGTTTACATTATATTATCATTTTCTTAGAACCATGTGTTCCTGATGAATTACTAATACTACTACTAGGATTGTGCAGTATTTTGAATCTAGTCTCCAAAAATTGCTTCAGAGGAGGCATGAATAATTTTTTCCACAACACCTTAAAGTAGCTGTGCCAAAATTGTGCAACAACCACAGAGCACAGCCACATGGATCTGTTTAAAGATGCAACTTTTGTAACATGTGCTATATCTGTGTTTTCACCCACTCTGAAAAACTGTACCTTTTGGACACTGAATCTGGAGTGCAGATTTAGTGCACTCTGGAGAGGCCTATCTAATACAACGATCGCAACCCATCTCTTTTTATGGCCTAACTGTAGTGTTGCTGGACACTACATGCATATAATTGTACTATGAATAATATAAAGCTACAAATCAGCAAAATATTTTTTTCTTATTCATGAATGCTCTTATTCTGGATTCCAACCAGCTTTGAATAGAAGCCTTTGGAATGTAAATCCTAGGCTCCTTAGAGGAAATGTCCTTAAAGTAATAATACATTTAATAAGAGTGGCTTCAAAAGAAAAATACAGTTTGGAATTTATTACATCTCCTGCTGAGTTTTATAAGAGAGGGATGAAAATTATGAAATATCATTATGTTTGAAAGGGAAATGGTTTCTTCATTTAGACTGTAATTCTATACTCAGATACTTGTCAATGAAGCAATTCTTTTAAAATTGGATTTTTTAGTAGAGGTATACCTCGGAGGTATTGCAAGTTTTGTTCCAGACCATCACAATGAACCAAATATTGCAATAAAAACAATCACACAAATTATTGGGTTTTACAGGAACATAAAAATTACTCTTATACTATATTGTTGTTTACTAATTATGCAGTAGCATTATGTGAAAACAAAAACAAAGAAGCAACCTTAATGAAAATATAGTGTATTGCTAAAAAAAAAGTGCTAATCACCACCTGAACTTTCAGTGAATCGTCATCTTTTTGTGAAGTTCAATAAAATGAAGAACAATCGTCCTTGACTTCCAACTGACTTCTAACCATTCAAAGTTACGAGGGCACTGAAAAAAGTGACTTATGATTGGTCCTTGCAATTATGACCATTGCAGCATCCCCAGGGTCACATGATCAAAATTTGGTAGCTTGGCAACCAGCCTATAAGTCATGTAGGAAATCTTGAGCTCAACTGTGGTCATAAGTTGAAGACTACCTGTATTTTCTTTTCACCCGCAAGGGGTACTTGCTCAATAATGTTTTTACAGTACAGCACCACAGATTAACATGGCTGTCTTCCTACAATGTCTACAGCAGATGATACAATAATAAATACTTTTCCAATTAACAAACTCTACACATCTGACAAAATGAGTTGCAGCTTATACTTTTTAATAAAAATGTATTTGTTGGAAAACTGGCCACCAGCTCCTGATTTCATGCATTATCTGTTAGAATCTTTATACTAATTTTTGACACATTATTATGTAGACTAATTTTAGACAGGCTATTCGTCCTCTGGCTATATTTCCTTTCTATTAGGCAACATTCTTCTACATATGCTTCACTCACATGGATGATGAGAACAATATCTTCTACTGCTTTGAGTTGTACAACTGCAGCATTATACCTGTTTCAGTTTATAAACCAAACAATGATGATGGATGCCTTTTCTTTCCTCATCCAGGATACATTTCCTATTCCATCAGTCAATCTAAGGGTACAGATCGGATTAGTGGGATAAGAAAAGGAGCTACTTGATCTTTACAAGTGAAAATGGTTGAGGCTGATATAATGAACTGCAATAGCATGGCTGAACTCCCGTTAATGTAAATCTCTTTCCACAGTCTATTCCTGGCCTATAGCCAGGAGGTCTCTAGGAACTCTAGTTCAGCAACAGTAATAAATATCAATTTTCCTGATTTGCAAATATAGGTTAGCAAATCATATTGTAAATTACAAGTCCAAATATAGCTTTCCTTTTCCTTACCTGTTCTTTGAGTCTGGAACTTTAAGCTACAAACTGCAAGGGTTATATCCTGGTCTCCTTTTAGCTGAGAAATCTTTCATACTCCAGTTAAAATACAGCTAACAGCACCAGTAGTGGGTTTCAAAATTTTTTACTACAGGTTCTGTGGGTGTGGCATGGTGGGTGTGGCATGGTGTGGTGTGTGTGGCTTGGTGGGTGTGGCAGGGGAAGGATACTCTAAAATCTCCATTCCCATCCCACTCCAGGGGAAGGTTACTGCAAAATCCCCATTTCTTCCTAATCAGCTAGGACTTGGGAGGCAGAGAATAGATGTGGGCAGGGCCAGTCATAATTTTTACTACCGGTTCTCCGAACTACTCAAAATTTCCTCTACCAGTTCTCTAGAACTGGTCAGAACCTGCTGAAACCCACCTAGAGACAGCACCTAATCATAACTGAGGAAGTTGTATGTTTTGGACAGCTGCCTAGTTGTAAGCTGGAGGTTGACTTCCAAGTGGTTTTAAAAAGATAAATATATAAATACATCAGAAAAAGGAGAAGAAACCTACAGATAGTATTCACTACAAAATCAGAATTTGATTCAGCCTAATAGTTCTTTGGTTCATTTGTCTCCCAATTTAAACCGTGGCAAAGAGCACAAATGTGGCAACCAAGCTAACATTACTGGCTCTGCACCCTTGAACATTTTGGTAGTTTCTCCATTGCTACTTCATCAACTGGTATCAGAGATATTTATTCCTTTTTCTGTCTCTTGTAGATTCCACCCCTCTCCCCAAGGTTATATACTTGTATCATGTATCACTTTGTAATCAGGCTTATTTATTATTCCAACTTTAGCCCTGTATTCTCATTAGACTAACACTGATCCACCAGCATCTTTCAACACTACTTTTCAGAACTAGTAAATGAGTAGATCTTATTAATTTTTCAGCAGTATAATAACAAAGTTAGGGTTGCACATACGTCATTCATTAGCCAAGGTGAATAACCTTTGACTGCCATTCCATATTAAACCCAGCAATTCTGCAGGTCAGGCACACATTTTGCCTTTCAATTGGCTTGTTGCATTTGGTAATATGATAACTTGAGCAGCGCACTGTGATGAGTTAAAACAGCCCAAGCTTTCCAATCAAATCTTGACTCATGGAATTTCAAGATTGTTTTAAATCTGCAAAGATATGGAGGTTTTCTACTGCTCAACAAAAAGCAAGAGAAATCAGCATTTTCCTAGGCACGCCCAGTCCTCTTACAATTTTATTCTTAGACTAAGCAATCAAAACATAAACTGATTAGAATGCTAATTCAATGAACACTATTAGACAAGTTATAGTATGCAAATCATCACATTGCAGCAGCTATATGAAGGAATTTATCTTCTTCAACTAGCAGATTCAAGATGGCAAAACAAAATTACATGCGTACCTTACCATGTTACTATATCATGCTGCATTGTAAATATTGGAGAACAAGATTAAATAACTTTTTGCTGGTGTCTTTTGCTTGAGGAAAGTGGCAGGTATTCTCAGCATGCATGCAATATTCTTAAGGGTTAAATTGTCAAATATGCTTTTCCACTCTACAGGTTACAATGGGAGAAAAAAATCATTGAGATGATTTTTATCATTAAGTCTAATGACAATTGTGAGGAAAAAGAATTCTGCTTCTTGCTCTTATCTGTTGTGTTCTGTAATGAAACTTATGTCTTGCTTGGAAGAACCTCCCTTTATACAGAGAAGCCATATTAGTGTATTGCAGCAAAAGCAACAGAATCTTGTGGCATTTTAAAGGCTCATAAATTCATTCTGAAATATGCTTTTGAGGAGTACCACCCACTTCCTAAGATATATTTATGTTTGGAAACTATCCAGATATTTTTGTACTACAAGAAAACACTTTTAAAAATCATTGCCCAAGAGACATAATTTTTCTAGTTTAATTTTTCAAAATTGTTATTTTCTTGTTGTTTGAATTCTTTTAACCTTCCTAGGTCTTCTCCATTCTACTGCTTAAATCTCACACTGGCCAGTTTATCCATGATTACAGCCCCTATGCCAACTGCAGGTAAAAAGCCTGTGACATTTGTCTCTGAATACTCAGCCTGACATTATATCTGTCATCAAAAGAATGTTATCCTGTGAATAACCCTGAACAGTAAGAACTAAAACTCAGGACTGGTTCACTGAATTTGGGAAGCTTAGTTATAACAAAACTGAATAATTAATATTTTAAGTTAGCATCCTTGACCTTCAGTTCTAATAGTAATAACAATAGGTGTAATAAAACAGAGTCGATTGACTATAGATCTGAATCTAGTGGAAGATCTCTAAGTCATTTGTCATTAGATCAAGAAGAATTTCTGTCTTGTAATTTTTTAACAACAGTAGTAACAAAATGAAACATTTTATAAATGACAAAACATTTTATAGATAAGTATACACAGTTAACTTATTGTAATGTACTAGAATTTTCTCAAGGGGATTATAAAATAAAATCAAGAGACAGAACAGAAACATATATGTGTCAGTGGTTTTCTTCTATACAATTACATTAAGGTTTAAAGTGAATGAAAGATTTTATGGTTTTGAACAATGTAAAAATGAATTTGAAATAGAATTATGTACAAATAGTGAAATTGTTATTGCTAAAATGCATAAGCTTTTGTTAAAATATTATACAGAAGATTTTGCCTGCAATATACAAATCAATGGGAAAATATGTGGTTGAAAGGATGGAAATTTACATTATGTTCTAGTTTTAAACAAACATTTTATTTTATAAAATGATGTATCATTGCTTTGTGTATTTATATTGGTATTTGTCACCAGACAAATTGTCCAGAATGTATAAAGGTATTTCAAAGCTACATTAGAAATATAAACATAAAGAGATGTTTATCATGTATGGTGGATATATTTAAAAAACCCATCTGGATACAAATAAACATACTGTTAGAAGATTTTAAGACCATGCAAAAAAAAAGCCATGGAACTTTTATATATTTCAACAGCAGCAAGATTATTGTGTGTATCAAAAGCGGAAAAAATTGACACTACCCACTATAAAGGAATGGGTGGTAAAGATGATCAGAGGTGGCTAAACTTACTTCCTTGATTAGAAAAAAGTTATCTTTATGGCTGACTGGAAACGCCTTCTAGATTTTTTGCATGAAACAAACAAAACCCACATACTTATGAGTTGTGGTTTTGATGATTAGAAAAAAAGGATAACAGAAAAAAATGAGCTTCTTTTGTAATCATAGTAAGAGATAACTTTATAATCATACTTATATTTGCTGCACAGGAAATTGGAAGCTTCTTTCTATTTCTTTTTATCTTTTCTTTCTGTACCTTTTTCTTTTTTCTTTTCTGTATTCCTTTATTCTATATTAGTTTATACTAATTTTTATGTTCTCTTTAAAAGTTTTAATAAATTTGTAAAGAAACCCTCCAACAGGAGTAGGCTAGGACACCATTAGGATTTTCAGCAAATGTTTGATAGATGGTAGATATAGTGAGAAGCATGAATATGAAAAATAATTCAACAAAGAGCACAGAATTTGGGTTTGATTGAGAAAATGAAATGAATGCAGGTTATAAATAAATAGTGAAATAATTTAATTGAAATAATTTAAGAAATAGATGAATATTTGTTTCTTTGTACAATAATGATTAAAGATGGAGAAATGGATTGAAAAATGTTCAGATGTGAGGAGCTATAATAATACAAAGACAATGATCACAGGAAAATAGGAAAGGCAGAACATAGCAAGTCAAGTCAAGTAAAAAAACATCTAATGGCTGAAGTTTTGTATTTCTATGGAGCCCAGATTCTATTCCAACCTTGATCAGAGCATTTCACTGGATGAATTTGGATGAGTCATGCTCTCTCAGCACAACCTACTCTAATAAAAATCCAGGATATAAATTTAAAGATAATTGAATGAATGAATCATACCATCAAAATAAGCTACATAAAATATAGGTAAAATATGTATCATAGATGTGCATATGTATATAAACTGATTTTTAAAACCTTACTTTTATTTAATCCCTTCAGTGATTAGCAGGTAGTACAGTACAGGTAGTCCTCGACTTGCAAGCATTTGTTTAGTGACCGTTCCAAGTTACAATGGCACTGAGAAAAACTGACTTACAAACGGTCTTCGTATTTATGACCATTATAGCATTCCCATGATCATTTGATCAAAATTCATGTGCTTGAAAACCAGCATGTACTTATGACAGTTGCAGCATCCTGGGCTCATGTGATCATCATTTGTGGCTTTCCCAGCCAACTTGTGACAAGCAAAAGAAATGGGTAAAGCTTAACAATCATGTGATTCACTAAGCAACTGCAGTAATTCACTTAACAGCCATGGCAAGAATCAATCAATCAGAATAGAGCTGGAAGGGACCTTCGAGGCCTTCTAGTCCAACACCCTGCTAAGCAGGAGACCCAATACCATTTCAGACAAATGACTTTCTAATCTCTTCTTTAAAAACTCCAGTGATGAAGCACCCAGAACTTCTGACAGCAAACTGTTGCACTGGTTAATTGTTCTCACTGTAAGGAAGTTTCTAGCCAAACCCAAATCCTACAACAGTTCTTCCTATGTTTTTGTTTCCAGGCTGTTAATCATCTTAGTTGCTATTCTTTGCACTTTTTCCAAAGTCTCAACCTACTTTTTGTAATGTGGTGACTAAAACTGGATGCAGTATTCCAGGTGTGGCCTCATTAAGGCTTTATAAAGAATTGTATTAGCTTTTTTGGCTGCTGCCACACACTGCTGGCTCATATTTAAGTAATTGTCCACTAGGACTCCAAGGTCCCTCTCACAGCTATTGTTTTTGAGCCTGGTTTCACCTAATCTGTACTTGTACCTTTGGTTTTTCCTGCCTAAGTGTAAAACCTTGCTTTTCTCCACATTAAATTTCATTTTGTTGGATGGGGCCCATTGTTCAAGCCTGTCAGGATCTTTTTGGATCCTGAGCTTGTCTTGTGGGATGTTGGCTATTCCTGCCAGCTTCGTATCATCTGCAAATTTGATGAGTCCCCCTTCTATTCCCTCATCTAAGCCCTTTATGAAGATATTGAAGAGTACTGGGCCTAAGACAGAACCCTGTTGTACCCCACTGCTTACTTCCCTCCATGTAGATGTAGTACCATTAAGGACGACTCATTGAGTACGGTTTGTCAGGCAGTTACAAATCCATCTGGTGGTGATGCTCCCTATCCCACATTTTTCTAGCTTACCAAGAAGTAGTTTGTAGTCTACATTCGCGTAAAAAAAAACTTCAAATCCCTGAATTCAAAATTCAGTTCAAATCCCACCAGGCTCAAGGTTGACTCAGCCTTCCATCCTTCCGAGGTGGGTAAAATGAGGACCCAAATTGTTGGGAGCAATATGCTGACTCTGTAAATCACTTAGATGTAAAGCACTATAAAGCGGTATATAAGTCTAAGTGTTATTGCTACTTTGTCGAATACCTTGAAAGATTGTAAAAGTCACAAAATTGGGCATGCCTCACTTAACAACCATCTTGCTGAGAAATAGAAGTTCCAATCCCAATTGTGGCCAAAACTTGGGGACTACCCATACAAAAGTTTTACATTGGCTGGAATTAATAGATTTGGTCCTTCATCATTGTTTGGGCAAAAAAAAAAAAAAAAAAAGCTTTGTTTTCCAGATCAACCTTATTGCCAAAAATATTTCAGATTATACCGTATTTCCCCAAAAACAAGACCCTAGTTTTTATTTTTTTGAACCCTGAAATAAGCGCTTGGCCTTATTTTCGAGGAGGTCTTATTATTTTGGGGCACGTGGAGCAAGACGGGGCTCCTCTTGCCACCTTACCTGATTTCCAGCTCTGTCTCCCTAACCCTAACCAGAAGAAATGGCGGGGACGGGCTGCGCATATGTTTAAATATTCTTGGGGAGGGCTTATTTTAGCGCATGCGCTCAAAAACCTGATTGGGCTCATTATCTGGGGAGGTCTTATTTTCAGGGAAACAGGGTATTTCTATATTCTGTGTATATTTTGTACAACCTTTGCAATATTTTGGTAAATTAAGCTGTTTAGAAAGACTGTTAATAAAGTAACATAATTAATTTTTATTATATTCCATCTGTGTGCTAGGTATGGAACACAAAAGATTTATGCATATGGCATTCACCACCTTAGCAGGAGGAAATTATTGACTCTACATTTCATTCTATTTCAGCTCCAGTTTGACCCACTTATTATATAATTACATCACTGCACTAAAAAAGTATAAGTCACTGGATCATTTGGAAATGCAATTATTCTCAAACTGCACAAAGGGTAAGTTTGAAGTTTCTGAATAAAACCCAAAAGGTCATGTACATTTAGTTTCCTATGGGAAACCTGGTTAGAAATTTGTAGCAGTCTCCCAGGATGCACACTCAGTAACATATTTTCTGGTCTGCTTTTCTACTGCTTTTCAGTAATCCTAGAAAAAGTATTTTAGAGGGAATGAGCTAAAAATGTATTTTTATACTTCCCTCTTTAACTTGGAAACATAGCTCAGAACCAAGGAGAAATACAGTTGGGAACTGTCTGTCTTTTTTAAAAAGCAGAACTGTTTTTTGAACTGTCTTTACTATTTTGACATTTAGGAAACCGAGAACAAATTAAGATCTTGCAATCCTTTTCCTTGACCACATGCTTTTTCTCTCTCTAGTTTTAAAAGTGCACAAATTTGGTTTTCATGACAAATTTAAAATCTCTTTTAAAAAGGGAATGAAATATAGGAGAAAGATTTGCTTTTAATAGGATTGGAAAATGCAGAGAGTCTGCAACAGAAAATAAAATCAGAGGAGCTACTCCATGGCTAGTCAATCACTAGTTTAATTTAAAAGAATAATTTTCTTATGAAAAAAATCAAATTCAAAGCAAATATTTGACATGCAGTTCTTGAAGGAAGCCATTAAGGCTAAATTCCATCACTCATCACTCAACAACTATTATATAGATTTTCCCAGTGGTGGAATCCAATTTTTTTTACTACCAGTTCTGTGGGCGTGGCATGGTGGGTGTGGTGGGCATGGCAGGGGAAGGATACTGCAAAATCCTCATTCCCACCCCACTCCAGGGGAAGGATACTGCAAAATCCCCATTCCCACCCCACTCTGGGCCAGCCAGAGGTGGTATTTGCTGGTTCTCCGAACTACTTAAAACTTCCGCTACCTGTTCTCCAGAACTTGTCAGAACCTGCTGGATTTCACCCCTGGATTTCCTCCCTCCTCCCCCCCCACACACAAAGAGGCATAATGGACTCAAAGACTTCCAAAATTAAATGGAACTGAAACTGTAACTATGAATCCACATAATTATTCTTCCTACTACCTCTTGGAGTTATTACAAATTGGGCTCCAGTGTCCTTTTCCAAGACCATTAAACTTATTTCAGTTTAAAAAAAGATAAAGCTACTGAATGCTATTTCATTCCATCAGAACTACTGAAACACACGTTGACAGGACTCCAATACTAGCAAATCTGTTTATGCAGATAGATTGCTTGTTCCAGATGCCAGTAGACAGGAGTAAAGCCACCAATGTCCTATTTAAAAAAAAAACAAAAAACCACAGGGAAGTCTTTTTCTCAAACTACTATTTCCTGTAAAGAAGTTGCATGTCTGACACTCTAATAGGAAACTGGCGGATTGCAAGACAATATTCTTGATGGAGCTTTAGGAACAGTAGGACAACTCTATTCCATTACTTCAGCATTTAGCTGAAAAATGTAACCTTGCTTTCATAAATCTGAAGGCAGAAATTGATTTAATTCTGAGAAACTGACTTCGGATGAAATTGACTGCTTTCTCTATTGACTGGAATCTTCTCATTTTAATTAACTGGAGTGGGTGGCTATATTAAATCTAATAAATATTAATAATAATAATCTTTCATGAGAACAATACATTGTGGGTCTGATATGGCTGACAAGGGCATCCTCCACTTTTCTATGTTTTTTCTGAAAATAGTGAAATAGGAATGTATTTTTTAACTTTAATTTTTGTATAAACTTTCCAATGCAAGTCTTGTCAAGATTCCAGAGTTCCTGTGCAGAATCTCTTGTATGTAGATAACATAGTTATCCTCTTTACATCTCTAGCCTTAGTTCTTCACTGAAAAGGGAATGGCCTTGTCATCAATCATGTTAACACCAAAGTAATTCTCTCTCCAGAAACCCTGTCATATATTGTAATGTCTGGAAAACCGACAGCATTAACATTAATCAAAAAATGTGTGAGAATTTCTTTCTATGCTTTGACACTAGGAGTGAGCAAATAAGCACTGTTTCTATGTGGGTCTACAATGCTATAAGTATTATTTTCTGTTTGGCTACACACAAAGACAGTAAACAGATATGGGCAGCCATTACAATATTTAGTGGGAAGGCCTTGAGCTATGTAATTTATGACCGAAGGAATTACAAATATCACAATGTGTCCTCCTTTGAAGTTTCAACCAAAACTCTTTTGGGTTTTTCTATGAGTGCCCTTCTGTGTATCTAACTCCTTATTAAGGCTAGAATATGGCCTGGTTTTAATGAAGATCCATATGCAGCACTCAGGCCTCTCTGATTCTAATTTTACATCAGCATAGATAATTACGGAAAAAAACAGAGTTGAACTTTCCATTTGGTATCTGAGTTTGATTGGATTTGAGAGAATATTGACAGAGCTGAAACAGTAGAATTTGGACCTAGATCTACAGAAATATCTAAACACTAGCCCAATATTTTACAGTCCAGGTTTATTTGGAAAAAACTTTTTCAGCAGCCTCCTACCTTGCCAATATGCTTTGTCCAACACACAGGAGAGCTTTCTCTTGTTAAAATATGCTGGCTTCAATATTATTAGAAGATTAATGGTATCTCTCTGTAAGAATGCTTCTGCCCTTCTCCATTGGGCGAAGTGGAATGAATTGTTCTTGTTTTGCTTCACTTATCTAATTAAAGACTTAATTATGCCTTTATTAACCAATAATAAGAATTCAGAAGACATTTTTCCTTTTAGCTAAAAGGTAAAGGTAAAAGTTCCCTTCGCACATATGTGCTAGTCGTTCCCGACTCTAGGGGGTGGTGCTCATCTCCGTTTCAAAGCCGAAGAGCCAGCACTGTCTGAAGACGTCTCTGTGGTCATGTGGCCGGCATGACTAAACGCCAGAGGCGCATGGAATGCTGTTACCTTCCCACCAAAGGTGGTCCCTATTTTTCTACTTGCATTTTTTACGCGCTTTCGAACTGCTAGGTTGGCAGAAGCTGGGACAAGTAACGGGAGCTCACCCCATTATGCTATGCAGGGGTTGCACTTTCCTATTAATTTTATCTTTTTAGCTACTAAAGGTTAAATTAATAGGAAAGTGCAATCCCCGCTAGAGTTTAATATGCAATTGTATTATTTTGCTGCATATGAATATTAATGTATAGATTAAATTTCATTATTTTAAGATTCAGATTTAAAGCTGAAGAATGACTTGTGCTCATAAATAAATAACTACCTATCTTCCTGCAAAATATTAAGAATCCGAAATTTATATCTGATGGCATACTATTGAGTCAATCGAATATAAATGTGTACAAAGGCAATCCAAATATTTATTAAAATAAAACATATGTTGAAGTATAACATTTTACAAATATGCATACACATTAATAATAGTGATGCAAGCAGTCATGGCAGGAGGATTTTCCCTGCAAGCAGAAAAAACAGCAGAGACATGCAGGGAATTAAAGCAAGATACTAGAAGAAAATATACGATAAAGGCATTTTTGTATAGAGAAAAGACAGTCAAAATGGAAGAAAAACAGCAAATGAACATAATGATCTGGGAACAGAATTGCTTGGATTCTCTGAAACAAATAAATCAGCATAGTGTTATTCAGAAAAAAACACACTGTATGGAACATAATATCCACAGAATCCTAGTTTCTTCAGAATGATGAATGAAGTGTTATGCTAATGACTTTGACCATTAGATGCATGAATGTGATATTAAAATGCATGTACAAAAGGCCCAGAGTTTGTGTTTCAATGGCATGAAGATTGTGTCATCCTTACTCCTCATCCCTCAAGGCCGCATCCAAGGTGTAAACATTTGTGCTGATATTTTCTTTGAAATTCTAATTGGAGGATAAGTGTACAATATCTGTAGTATGAGCTGCAAAATTAACAGAAGATGTTTATCAAATTTGCAGTTTGAGGTAATTAATTTGAGGTGAAAACTAATATTTAAGTACATGCAACTATGCTTTACTTGCTTGCTACACAACAGAGAATATTTCAGTTATAAGTCATATTAAAGTCTCAAGAATTTAGGCAGGATACTTTTAAATACTCTAGGCCTGTATGAATCATGGAAAAATTCCTTCAGTGACATAAGTAAATGTCGGAGAACGTGAAAAATATTAATAATGATAGCAATATTTCAGCCAAGGACACACATGCAGAGCAGCAGTTCTAAAGCTAGGCCAATTTCCCATCCAGCTATCAAAATGCTTTATTTTTTTTCCAAATAAGAGAAATAATGTTACGCAAATAAAAAAAAATGTGTTATAATAATTTTAAAAACTTAGTGCAAACCCTGCAGATATTTGTCAATTACTTTTATACAGAATGACTTTGGCCGATAAGTGAAACATTGCTTGTTCTGAATTCAGAGGTCACTATCATTTCTTTTTAAAATACATACTGTCATGAAAAACTTTAAAATGTTATACCATCTCAACTGAAAGGTTCTCCCTTTATCTTAAAATTCTTTAAAATTTAATCTTTCAGACTAAGGGAAATAATGTTCTCCAAAAACAGTAAAATCACCTATGAGTTTACCCATCTTTACAACAATAAAACTGAGAAAGGAGGGCAACAATGTGATGGTTGGCTAGGTTTGCATGAGCTCAACTATTCAGAGCAGCTTCCAGAATGCTTTTTATAGGCCGTGTTTAAAAGGCAATTTAAGGAGTTGGAAGGGGAGCTGTCCGGAAACTCGAACCTAATTCTGAATTGCAGCCAGTATTCAGCCATGGCCTTCAATGATCATCACACCAGGTATTTTAGCTACTGAAATATTAAATGCATCAATAATAAATAAACAATTTAACACCTTGTATTTGTTTGAGGAATTATTTCCAGGGACCTATATATTTCTTGTAGCTGTGGTAGTCCTTGCACTTCAGTAAGGAGGAGTGCTATGCTGCACAAACAAAATGATCCAGAGAGGAATCTATGTACAAAGTCAAAATCCAAGTTGCCTTAAAGTTTTGTTTCTATGATACATTTTTCTTCAATACACAAAGGGATCAGAATGAATCAAAATTGACTCTTTTTGTGCATAACTTGCTGCATGTCTGTGGTGCAATGATGCGTTTATTCCACAGTCCCTAAATAATATCTCATATGTTGTGCATTATAATTTTTGCGTATACAAATGTCTCATCAAATAAAAACAGATGCTTTCTACTGATGGTCTTTTTGAAACATGGAAACTTAGTGAGTTCATTTTCTTTTGTTTTCCATGAAAGCAAACAATGCTTCCATTGTGATCAGGAAAAAAAGGTAGCATCGCTGTTTCAGCAGAGGTATCAGTGTACAAAAGAAGCTATTCTAAGTTTCCACTGTAGTTGCAGATCTGAAGAGATACCACCACATGCATTGTGGTCATATGATTAAATTCTTATTTAAAGATAAATGCAAATGTTTAGAATCATGGGATAAATAATTTGCTAATTAAGTGCAGGTCACTGTGCAATAGGAGGCCTGTTTTATGTACTGTTTGGGGTGATGTAGGCAATCAGACTAATTGCTCACAATTATGGGACAATTCAGGTAGGGTATTTGTGAAAAGTGAAATACATGCTATAGAATTGAAGAATACTTTGAAATAAATGCAAACACTATTTTTTTTCCCTTTGAAGAATTGTTTTGGGAAAACTCAACTAAGGAGTTTTCCTTAGTTTTGGGACCCTACTAAGAGTAGGTAGAGTTGGAACTCCAAACAGTAGGAGTTTTAAGTTCATTGTTTCTCTATGCTAACTCACATGTTTTCTGTTTCTTGCCTATGGACCAGAAGTGGGTTTCAGCAGGTTCTGAACCAGTAGTGGAAATTTTGAGTAGTTCAGAGAACTGGTAAATACCACCTCTGACTGGCCCCGCCCCCCTCTATTCGCTGCCTCCCGAGTCTCAGCTGATCGGGAGGGAATGGAGATTTTACAGTATCCTTCCCCTGCCATGCCCACCAAGCCACACCCACCAAGTCATGCCACGCCCACCAAGCACGCCCACAGAACCAGTAGTAAAATTTTTTGAATCCCATCACTGATACGGACACACTCATAAACAAATGAAACAGAAGCTGCGATCCAGGGATCAGGAATAGAATAACAGCAACTAGAAAGGTAAATTATAACAAGCATCACATGAACTTTCCTGTTGATTTGTACATTAAAACCTACATTAAAGTTTAATGTTAAGAAATAAACATAAAAAAATCCACTGTGCTTGCACTCAATTTCCAGCATTTTTCTCCAGGTTGCTGGAATCATATACCTCCCTTCAAACTTCTCACAATAGTCACTGATGATAAATGCAACTATTAGCTAAAATATGAGTCAGCCTAGGAATTACTAAAAAGAAAATTAAGCCATATAAAGATTAGCAATTTATTTACCAATTAAGGTAGGACATAATAATCTTGTTGAAAAGACAAAACACTTGCTGTGTTGAGTATTGCTTGACCTTTCACTTATTTACCTGGAACTACTGAATAACAGGTGTATTAAGATTGTTTATTGAATCTAGTGATGGGGGAAAATATTACATCATCTTCACACATGAGTGCAGAATTGATCCCCTGTGGTTTTTAAAGCAAAGGTTATAAATTACTCCATTGCTGGGGTTTCCACCTTTCCCTAGCCTAGTGAGTTTAATTCATAGCTGAAAGAATTGTCTTGACTAGATGAACAAAACGTTTCAGTAAATATTCATCACCAGATGAAAATATATCATCATCACGTACATAAAGTATAACTGCAAACATTGCACCGTTGGATATTTGTTTCAATCTCCTCCTGTTTACAGCCTGCTTTAATGTCATCTAAAGAAGCTGCAATGCTCCATAGGGTTAATACATCCCTTACTCTCTTCCTATGTGGAAAGATGGAGTTTGTAAACTTCAACTTTTGCTTTTATTTAGTTAGATTGTCAGTGATATTAAAAAATGAGCCTAGCTGTGTTTAACATTATTTAATTAGTTTAACTCAAATTATCATACAACTTTAAACATTCTTTACATTAACCCTGGTTCAAATAAAAAGTTCTGCAGTTGTACAGTCAAAATCTTACTGAGGCTAAAAATTGCTTAAGCATCTTCACACTGAATGAATGCATGACTTAATGCAACTTTCCTCAACTTGTGCTCTCCAGATCTGTTTCCACTGTACCTCCCATATTACAGTTGCCAGTGAGACTGACTGTGGATTCCAGATGTTGTGGTCTGCTCTCAACTTGCAATTGCTCCATTGGGAAAGGTTGATATAAAACAGGTGCTCCTAAGCCATCCTCAGAAAATCAGTATCCCTGATGTTTACATGAAGTCACAAACATATTCATAAACATAAATAACAAGGGCATTCCCCACTTTACTTAACCAGTGATCATATTTCTGCAACATGCTCTGGTTAATAATGTATGCAAGGCAAAAACACAAAATACAGTTACGTTCCACCTTTCTGCTCCTATCATCACTCATTATACACGACAAAGCCTAAAGAAGAGTAAAAAAGGAAATAGTAAGTAGTGGATATTGAAAGAAAGAAATGAAGTTTCATATGAAGTACACTGAAGAAACTGAAGATGTCTTAGAAGAAATCTCTTTGAACCACAAACATTTTGAAGAAGAGTCACATGAAAAGCAAGTGAGAAAGGATAAGACAGGAGTGAAAGGATAAGACGGGTGAAAAAAGAAAGGATAAGACAGGGGTGAAATCCAGCAGGTTCTGACAGGTTCTGGAGAACCTGTAGCAGAAATTTTGAGTAGTTCAGAGAATAGGCAAATACCACCTCTGGCTGGCCCCAGAGTGGGGTGGGAATGGAGATTTTGCAATATCCTTCCTCTGGAGTGGGGTGGGATTGGAGATTTTGCAATATCCTTCACCCAGGAGTGGGGAGGGAATGGGGATTTTGCAATATCCTTCCTCTGGAGTGGGGTGGGAATGGAGATTTTGCAGTATCCTTCCCTTGCCACGCCAACCAAGCCACACCCACAGAACCGGTAGTAAAAACAATTGGATTTCACCACTGGGATAAGAGCTCTGTTAAAATATGGCAAATTAAATTCTATGGATTTACACTTGGACTTTTTTTCAGAC
The DNA here is from genome assembly GCA_022577455.1 of Arizona elegans. NCBI lineage: Eukaryota > Metazoa > Chordata > Lepidosauria > Squamata > Colubridae > Arizona > Arizona elegans. The sequence goes on along the minus strand of JAKOOJ010000001.1, from coordinate 298,600,216 downwards.
AAGGCTCCAGAAGATTTAAATATGGCATTCAAAAAGAAATCTAGTAGGCAAAGTTTGTTCTCAGCATGCAAAAGAAATGGTGGTTCTTTGGGTGGTTCACTTTCTAGAATTTCTGGTAGTCCTGCTACAAGGCCTGGCCTGAGTCAAATAAAAGCCCTCAATTTGAATTAGAACTATAGATAGATGGTAAGTGAAGTACGACAATCAGAATAGTGAGATTTCAGTTCAAGAGACATTGAAAGACATTGGGTGTTTTGAATAACCATTTCTCTAACAAGATAGGAATGGAAGATGCTGACCTTTTGTAATAGGTGTTCTATTTTTGGAACATTATTCCTTTTAATACAGTTTGAAGTTTTCCTCTCCCTTTTAACTTTCTTAGTATAATTATTGTGTGCAGCAGTGATGAAATTTAATTGGTTTTTCCAGTTGTAGGTATGAAAGAAGAAGGACGCGTCTCCAGTGAGGATGATATAAAAATGGTTTTATAAACATGTAAACATTTCATCAAGTAAGACAATTTGATGCAGCGTTTAAGGACTAGTTTAAATATAATCTCAGCCGCTAAATCAATATGATCAGTAGATTGAAGCCTTGTCCCTTTTTCTATATGCACAATGCATTTTAAAAAGGGGTGGGGCTTTGATAACCGAGTTTTGCTCACCATTTTGAAACCAGTGACTGTCAGTGTGGACAATCTCTATTTAGGTCAGACTTTCTCAGCCCAACCTATCTCACAAGGCTGTGTCATAGCTGAAGGAGGAAGTGGTATATATGATGCCTTGAATATGTTTGTAGTATCAGTCTATCCCTAAGGACTTTATTTCCTGTCTGCTCCAGCTGAAGACCTTTTTATCAGATCCTGCACAAAAAGGAAAGTGAATTATTTTTTTAAAAAAAGGAGAGGTGGGAGGGGAAGGGAACTAGAAAGTCCAAAGGGAGGGCAAACTACTGCAAGAGTGTCCTTTTCCTGATGTATAAAAGAAATGTGTTTCACATTATTTGGATTTTGAAAACAAATGTGAACAAGCAACCTTGTGTTGTTATTGGATTCAGAAGAGGGAAATCTTCCTGAGCAGATTTTGAAATCACAAAATGAGGGATTCCTGTGGAAGAGGTTAAAGACAATTTTGTGTGCCAATAAATTTGCTCAAGTAATATGAAATTTATTTCAATGATGCACCAACTCTGACCTAAGGTTAGGCACATTCATTACAGTACATTTTATTTAATTTTCATCATTTTTTCCTTGCTGCAATATAAAGCTCCTTGGTAGCAGTTCCAAGCTGGATTTCTTTTTTAAAGCAGAACCCATTACTTCTGGGGTTCCGAAGTCAAAATCTACCATTTTTTCTCAATGTTGGAAATATATTATTTATTACTTGTCTACAGCTTTTATTTTTCCTTTTGCTTTTATCTAGACTATCATTAAATTATAATAGAGAATTTTTTCAATGAATATTAAAGAACAAATTACACCCAAATCAGAATATTAGTTTTCAAGATTGTAAATGTATTAATATGTGGCAGAAACTGAGTCTTGGGATATATGAAATATTATCAAATTATTTTTAATGTAAGCATTAATGATGTTTCTACAATCTGTTTGTTTGCCAGAGAAAATCCATGTGGATGAGAAGTTTTAGATTGATTTGTTTGTTTATAAATTACCGGTAGATCAGAAAGCATAGTAAGAAGAAACAGTGATCTAGACAGGAGGGAAGCTAAATTGAGGAGAGATAGTGAAAGTGATAAAAATTACTAGAGGGAATTGTTCTTAAATCTGATATTAGGATGTTAGATTTAGACATTTTAAAAGGCCACCATTTTTTCTGTTGCAGGAAACAATGAAGAAATGGATGTGCCAATCTGTGGGAATGGGACAAGATGTCAGTGGGACATGAGATCAAAGGTACAGCACTTCACTGTGTGTAGTGTCAGAGGCTGACATTCTCATTCTTATTTCTTCTGTGTAACATTTACAAGAAGCCACTGGGTAAGTCATCCATTGGAGTCAGGCATCATCAGTATGGTGATGATGCATGTAACTCTGAGTAGAACACGTGTTGTGCAATTCTGTCACTGTACCTAGAATCTATTTATGGGGAGGATGGGGAGGAAGAGACTCCACTTAATCCCAAGAAGCCATGTTTTGGATGTGAAGTCCCTTTTGATTCAAAACATTCCATGTTTAACTCCATATAAGGTTACACTTCCCCAATGCAGAGTTGTCCAAGATCCTTCTCAAAACAGATGGAAATTATGGCATGAAAATCTTTATATCAGTTACAGCTCTTTCTGGAACAGGGGAATTTGTTCATTGTTAATCATGCTTTGATTATTTCTTTTTGAATTCCTGCAATTTGGTTTACATGGGGCTCCCCTTGAAGACCACTACATAATGCAGCAGTTAGTCATAAATTGATTTGCCCATGTAACCTCTGTGCATTAAGAGCTATGCTAGCTATTAATGCCATTATGGGTAAAATTCAGTCTATTGTCTTTTTAAAGCCTTTCATGGTTCAGGATTTCAGTATCTGTCACTCCACTCAGCAGTTTTTGCCCATCCATGATGAACTGGAAGAAGGGAATCTCTCCAGATCTCATTTCTTGAGAAATGGAATCTGCCGAGATTTCACTATCAAACTTTCTCACTGCTTGCCCTTTCTGAAATAGTATTCTGAGACATAAATGGGACTGTCTTTTCCCAATTACATCTACCTGACCCACTAGATCAGTGATGGCTAACCTTTTTGCCATCACATGCCAGGAGGGGGAGGCAGGAGGTCACGCACATGTGTGCCCACACCCATAATTCTATGTGACCCGCCCCTGCGCATGTGCGCATGACCCCCTCCCCCACTCCTGGCATGTGATGGCCTGATAGGCCCGTTTTTCTTTCTCACCTGGCTCCAGGTCCTCTCTAGGAGTCTGGGGAGGGCAAAAATGGCCTTCCCCACTCCCCACAGGCCCAAAAATGGCCCGTTGTCAAATGGGCTGTTTTTGGCCTTGGGAGGACCTCCGGGGGGTGGGGAAAGGCCGTTTTCGCCAGGGGTGAAATGCTCCAGGTTTGGACCGGCTTGGGCGAATAGGTAGCGGAGATTGAGGCTAGTTTGCCGAACTGGAAGCAATGGCCTGAACCAGTCCATGGCCCACAGTCCTGCATGCTTACCTGCCTTCCATGCTGCCTTCCTGGTGTCTCGGTGGCCAGCTTGCGAAGGCAGGCAAGCAGAAGCCCACGTGGAAGGCAGGCAAGAATGGCAGGGCTGCGGGGAGGGAGCTAGCAGCTTACTCGCCCCCCCCACCCCACTCAAGCAGCGGCTTCCCTGCTCAGCCCCAACAAGCTATGCATCCATAGCAATGGGATGGTATTGTTCGCCGGGGTGGTGCTTCGGGAGGGCAGGTGGACATATTCATTACAGTTGTCAGCTGCAGACATCCGCGTGACATTCCGAAGCACCACCGCGGTGAACAAAACAATATTGTTGCCAACGGGTGGGATGTGTTGGGTTTCGCATTTGGGATTTTATTCCTGTAAGCCTCCCCGAGTCACTATGAGTGAGTTGAAGAGTCATCTGAATTTCCTAGATGAATGAATGGATAAATAAGTAAATAAAACAATCTCTTACTTTCCTGGAATTTTAAAAAAACTGTTAAGATCTTCCCTTTCAGTGGACTTCCAGCTGAGGTTTGCATCTCTAGCTGCTTGGAATAATCCTCAGTGTTGAGGATTTTGTTGTTACCATTATCAAGGTTATATTACACTACTATGAAGGTTTAAAGCTGTTCAGAGTTAATTATGATTGAAGAGGCATAATAGATAGATAGATAGATAGATAGATAGATAGATAGATAGATACCGTATTTTTCGGAGTATAAGACATACTTTTCCCCCCTTGAAAGAGGCTGAAAATTTGGGTGCGTCTTATACTCCAAATGTAGCTTTTTCGAAGCTTTCTTTTCAGCCCTAATGAGGCGCTAGCGAGTGAAGCGATCTTCCGCGCTTTGCCTGCTCCCTCCAACTCTCAGCTGTGCTTTAGAAGCTTTTTTTTATCCCCAAGCAGGGAATAAAAAGCAAGCATGTACGCTCAAAACCAGCAAACTAATGTGCTGAAGCTGACCAGACTAAGGATGCTAGCCAGATAGTGTCGGGTAGGCAGATTTCTCCCCCCTAAGCTGCATCTTATACTCCGAAAAATATGGTAGATAGATAGATAGATAGATAGATAGATAGATAGATAGATAGATAAATAAACAGCTAAATGTAGTATTATAACTGAATGCTTTGGTGAACCGTTTCATGTAAAAACGTTGCATAAGCTTAAATGGGTTGATGGCAAAAATATCAGAGAAGGGAGATGCCCTTTTCTACAACTAAGGCATTTGTATAAACAGAGGCCTTTACTTGCCCTAACTGGAAATGCTGGGGATTGACTCAGGGACCTGAGCAAGTATTATACTACTCATATCTTTTACATGCCATCATTGTAAAATCAAGTTTCCACTCCCCTATATTCTTCTTTTGATGCTGCTTCCATGGTAGCAAAGTAACACAATGTGATGATTTCATGTTCCACATTTGTTTTATTAAACATTATTAGGGGGAGAGAGAGGCAGGACACAACACAGAGCTTGCTCTTGGCAGAAGCTTTACTTTTGCCATTACATTCCACTCTGGAATGAAACAGGCTCACAGTATAAAACGCTACTTGGTTGGTCACCCTTGATGAGCAAGGATCACCTCCAAATAAATGAGAAGCTGTATAAATATGGTTTCTTTTAGATTTTAAATAATATATACAGATGTATCTGGACCAGCAAGGGCGGATATTTCAGGCTACGCCATCACCAGAAGTGTGGGTTTATGTGAATTCTTGGAACTCAACTTTCATCTCTAATTTTAACTGAATTAAAATTCAGTTTAATTGAAAAAAGAAGTGATTGGAGTATATGGCAGCATCAAGATCATTTATGGAACTTTGTCTGAAATTTGGAACAGACTCCAGTCCAAATATAAGCACTTTTTGTCCTATTGATTTCAATGGGAAGACAATGTTATTTTGTCTGGAAAATAATACAAAGAGGCTTCTATTTCTACTTTTTCTCCCTTTTCATCCTTAAATCTCAAATGTAATCTCAAGGGGCAAAATGCATCTTCCAGAATTTGTATACAAAGATGCAGGACAAATATAAAAGAGTTTGTAGATCGGATTCTTGTGTATAGATATAGAATAAACTTGTAGTACTTTTGAACTCTATCCTGGCTCTAGATTTCTTGTACCTAACATATTCCTAATAATTGATAATATTGCAGTAATTACAGGTCCTATTAAGTTTATGCGGGTATTGCCTGGTCAGTTTATGGAACCAATTTCAGTTACTGCAGAAACTGCAGTTACTGCAGAAAGTCTACTCAGAAAGTGGCAAAAAAAATCTTTATGGTGATTAAGCGAACTATTTGGGCTTTAGAGCCTTTTCACTGTGGCTGCTCAAACCAGTAGGAGGATTTAGGGAATACTCAATGCCATTTCATATGAGAAAGCTATGCCAGTTGCCTGGAGGGGAGGCAATTATGTACCTTTTTTTTGAAAAGTCTATCCTTGAAACTGAAGGTTCCCCAGTTTAAAATATCCTTTTTCTAGGTAAGATGCTGGAGAGATAGCTATCCTGCTACAGTAGAAGCATATTTAGAAGCCAATTATCTTGATCCATTTTATTTTGGCTTCAGGCTGCTCTTGGTTGCTCTGCTTAGTGATTTCTACTGGAAGAAAGACAAGCGAATTCTGGATTTCTCAGTAGTTTTCAATAATAATAATGAGATATTGCTGGAATGGTTCAATGGGTTAGAAATGGGAGTCACTATTTTATGATGATCTGATTTCTAACAGGATAGCTACCACAGAATGGCAGTGATATATTACTGCTTGGTTTGTGCTTGAATTGCAATATCTCAGAGGTTTCTATCTAGGTATTTGGGGATTTACACTATAATATAATTTACACTATAATATAACCGACAAATGGCACCTCAGTCAAGATACGGTATGCAAATCCTTGCCAGTTGCCTGGAGAATGAGGTCAACAAGCTGAAACAGAAGTGTCATAAATGTGTGATTCTCAAACTTACAAATTAAGACGATGGCTTGTTGCAGATGAGGTAAAAGTCCCTCCAGAATGAACAAGTCCATAGTTTGGAGGTTCCCCTTCATTTTACTCTGCTATATGCATCATCAGTGCAAGGAGAACAAATTTAGCTGATGTGCCAGTTGCTACCCTACCTGAACCAGTTTAATCTCAGTGATCTAAAACATATGAAGAATGGTTGCAGGATTTGGGTTTGTCTAGTCTAGAGAAAAGAAGGACTAAGGGTGGGATGACATGATGGCAGTATTCCAGTATTTGGGAGGCTGGCACAAAGAAGAAAGGGTCAACTTATTTTCCAACGCACCAGAGGGCAGGACAAGAAACAATGGATGTAAACTAATCAAGGAGAGGAGCAACATGGAATTAAGGAGAAACTTCCTAACAGTGACAACAATTGACCTATGGAACAACTACCTTTCAGAAGTTTGGGTGCTTCATCACTGGAGATTTTTAAGGAGAGACTGGACAGCCACTTGTCTGAAATGGTATAGGGTTTTCTGTTTGAGCAGGAGGCTGGACTAGAAGACCTCCAAGGTCCCTTCCAGTTCTATTTGATTTCATCTGTGCCTAATAACCTTTTAAGTGAATTACAACAATGCAATTGATACAGGTAGTCCTTGGCTTACAACCATTTGTTGTAACCAGCATTACAACAGCATTGAAAAAAGTGATTTATGACCTTTTTACAACACTTATGAACACTGCAACATCTCCATGGTCAAGTGATCAAAATTCAGACACCTGGCAGCTGCCATGTATTTATGACAGTTGCAGTGTCCCTGGGTCATGTGATTGCCCTTTGCGACCTTCTGACAAGCAAAGTCAACCGAAATGTTGGGCTCAATTGTGGTCATAAATTGTGGACTACCTGTATATGATTATCCGTGAAGGTATTTCACAAACTAAAAGTGAAGAATTAGATCTGCTTGATTTTTAACTTAAGCAGTGAAATTGGTGACTATGAAAGGATTACAATATTTGCTTTTGAATTGTTTTACAATATTTGCTTTTGAACTGTTAATTTAAGGAATTAAATTAAATTAAATTGATCTGTAAATTAAATGGTTTAGGACAGTGTTCTCCAAGCCCCGGGCTATTGGGAACCAGGCAGTAAAAGCGTTAGGCGAGTATATGAAGCTTCATTGGGATCTTGGTTGCACGCATGAAATCATCCCCTCCCCCTCCTGCTGTCACCGCCCCTGCTGGTCCACGATGCCAGAAGGGTTGGGGACCGCTGATTTAATACTCAAATACTTAAAAGTTTGTTTCCTATCCACTATCACCCAATCCATATATTAATGTTAGCTGAGGAGGTCAGGCTTTTCTAGGAGATGGGGGATGGAGGATTTGGTGGAAGCACAAAAAGTAATACAGAGTTGCCTTTCAGAAAAAAAATATCAGTGCAGCCCCAATACAGATAGGAAACATATACAGGATTGAGGCATTTTAAGCTGTTTTTTCCACCATTCTAAAATTTTAGTTAAGTATGCGAGTACTATCATGCTAGATTCAGTATAGTTGTTGGTGCAGCAAAAATACCGCAGGGGTAATGGTATAAGTCACCATGTGCATAATTTCCAAAGCCTGGTAAGCAGAAAGAAGTAGCAGAGGAACAGAGGAATAATATAGAAAATAAACCCTCAGTTGAAGAAATGCAAGGGTGCATAATAATTATTTGCCGAGAACAAATGAATACATATTCTGATTAAATTAATGGAAAATCCAGTTGTCATGGCCAAGACCTTGCCTTCATTAGCTGCTGACGATAATGAATAGACACAGGAATAGCATCTGGGTAAGCAAATACTTACAATGCTCATTATGATAACATCACTTCACCTACTTAATTGACTGGTTTTTGGCCACAACATCTCTTGCCACAATAAATATTCTAAGCCTTTACACTGCAATAAGGGGTACCATGGGATTTTGCAAACAAAATAATTTTCCATTGCAATTTCCCGGGAGACAGGTCAGATTGTCAGGTTCAGATAAACTGAAATATTTTTTTAATGGTGATTTATACTGACCCAGGAATTAACCAGATCAAATCAGTGAATAAAAAAATTAAAGCAGAATACTCTAGGAAAGAATGTGCCAAGACTGAAGAAAACCCTCATGTAAATTGCACAAGAACCCTGATTTCTGTCTGTTTCCTCTGAAATGTATACACTGAAACAAAAGCTGAGATCACTAATGTAACCCATTACTTACTTACATTGAAACAAATACATCATGATACCATACTAATGAGGCTGAAATGAATGACACTTGAAGAGACAATTCTTTCAGCTGCATCCTCTTAACAGTGTAGTATCCTTTCTGGAGAGCCTTTCCTGATGCTAATTTCCTTTCCTTTTTTATAATTCTTTAAAAATATGTCAGGAATCTAAGCAATTAAAACCATGTCCTTCTGAATCTCTTTTTAAACATGGAAGTTCTGAAACACTTATTTCTCTTCCTTCCACAGTAAAGGACTGACTGGTTTTAGAGTTATAGAGCCTTGACCTACACTATATATCAAAACAGCTTTTTCAGGAACATGCCTCCAATATTTTCTTACCGTGAAAGATACCTGGGAGATATATATATATATATATATGTATATGTATATGTATATATATATATATGTATATGTATATGTATATGTATATGTATATGTATATGCATATGTATATGTATATGTATATATAAATATAATATGCTCAATTTGTCTGTTCAACATCCTATATAAGATTTGTGTAAACTTGTGAATCTTGTATTTGTCTTGCCTGGATCTAAGAGACCAATAGTTCACTGTAACTTGCTAGATTTGGTTTAATAAATCAAGCATGTGAATTCTTTTCAGCTTTTGGCATTTCTTGGTAAATTAATTTGTGACAGTAGTGCTTATAAATAAATAGGTATATTTGATACATATATTCAAATATTCAAGCACATTCAAGTGTGCATCACGTTAAGTTCAATAAGATTTATATACACATAAATGTATTTTCAATTCCGTTGCTCAGTATAGAGGTGTCATTGTGACATCAATCTTTATATCTATTTGTTCCGTTCTTCTCTTCAATTTTACTCAAAATCATTTTTATTTATTCTTAAAGAGGTTCACCTTTGTGGATACTTCTTATTTAACCCTTTTCATCCATTTCCAAATTTTCTATTTCCATCAAAATTGCTTTACATCTCCTATGCTTCTTTCAGCCTTGATCATTCCTTGGTCTCTTTGACTACATTTTTGTAACTACCCTTTTCCTTAACTCTATGTGCATGCATGTGTGTGCGCGTGTGCCAGGGACGGGTTTCAAAATCCATCGCTATTGGTTCGCTCGTGGGCGTGTGTGTGCTTGTGTCCAGGCAGGTGGGCAGAGCTTCCCACCGCTGCCGCTACCAGCAAACCAGTAGCAGCCCATCACTGGTGCACCCATGTATTATTATTGCTTCAGTAATTATTCTCTTGTACATTTTTTTTACAGCCAGACCCACTTTTACTCTAACATATCATCAAACATATTTTTCAAAACTTTCCTTTAGCAGAATTTCACATATTTCTGTAGTATTTTGTAATGTAATCACCTTACAAAGCATAATTCTGTTTATCCTGCATGAACATCTAGAGAGAGGATCTGCTGAAGGTCTCATCCCAATGAAAAGTGGGTTGGTATAGAAGTCTTTTTCATCCTATGCTGTCAGATACACTTCTTCTGGAGGTAATTTAGCCCCCTACCCCTTTTTCATATTGGAAGGACTTCAAAATCATTCTTTTTCAATAGGCCTTTGGTGTGATAGAGCAAAATTGTGGATAATTGTCTGACAGTTCTTTTGCTTTATTGTAATAGGGAGGTTAATTAGGATTTTGTTGCTATTGCACACCATTCTGTATCAATTGGGATAAAATATGAACCCCTGTAGGTAATATTTTGCTCCCAAGAGCTCCCATATTGTATTTTCTTTCCTTACATCTACTTTCTACACATTCTTCAGGGAGTATATTATTATTTTGTTCATATAGATTTTTTTGCATTTTTCCTCAAGTTATTTTCATTCTTTTCTTCCCCCCCACACACACTCTATGATTCAACATTAAATATGAAAAAAATGGTCTGTCCCACATTCAGAAGCCCTCGCGGTTCATGTATCTTGTTTTGTTTTTATGACCCTGTAGTCCTTTAATTTGGGGTAGAATCACGGCGAATGGATGGAGCTGAGCATTTAGGATTCTCTTCCTATGTGATATTTGCAGCACATATTTTTTCTTTGTCCCCTAAAAGAGAAACATCTGCTGCTACCTCAGATTGAACTCTCAACTTTCTGAATTGGAGGCAAGAATCTTCACCGTTAGGTCACCACACAGCTTTCTCATGTAACTTCTCAATCTTTAATCAAAATTAAATGCATTTAGATTTATTGCTTTTCCTTGTGTGTGTATAAACCTATGTAAATAATATATTCAAGACAGATTTTTTTCTAACCATATTTTAACCAAATATTCACTATTCTTTTATTCCTGGGTATTCAAAAAGGTTTATTACTTTTCTGCCTTCCCTTGTCTCATTCCCACCCATCAATCATTCACATCAGCTAAAACACTATTCCCTGCCCCATATGCATTCATATTGGAACCGTGGTGGTGCAGTAGTTAGAATGCAGTAGTGCAGCCTACTTCTGCTGACTGCTGACTGCCTGCAATTTGGCAGATCGAATCTCACCAAACTCAAGGTTGACTCAGCCTTCCATCCTTCCGAGGTGGATAAAATGAGAACCCAGATTGTTGGCGGCAATATGCTGATTCTGTAAAACTGCTTAGAGTGGACTATGAAGCACTATGAAGCAGTATATAAGTCTAAGTGCTATTGCTATTGCATAGAGTATTGCACAAATTTTCTCAAAATTATTTCCCTTTTTTTCATTAGTATCATTCCCTGGAACATGGCACGCAATTATCACAGGCCTATGAATTTCTATTTTTATATGAACCACTGCAATTTCAATTACTCCAATTCAAGCATTCTGAAATACAGTCCTAGATTTATGACCACAACTGAGTCTGGAATGTGACCATGTGACCAAACTCTATTTATTTATTTATTTATTTATTTATTTATTTATTTATTTATTTTTCATATTTCTACGCTGCCCACTCTCCGAGGACTCTGGGCAGCTTACACCAAAGACAGTATACTAAATAGCATATTTCCCCCAACAATCTGGGTCCTCATTTTACCCATCTCGGAAGGATGGAAGGCTGAGTCAACCTTGAGCCGGTGAGATTTGATCCGCTGATCTGCTAAACTAGCAGTCAGCTGAAGTAGCTGCAGTACTGCACATTAACCACTGCGCCACCTCGGCTCTTTTTTACAATAGTTGTTAAGTGAATTATGTGATTGTTAAGCAAATCTGGCTTCCCCCATTGACTTTGTTTGTTAGAAGCCTCCTGGGAAGGTCACAAATGGCAATCACACGACCCTAGGATGCTGCAACCATCATCAATACATGCCAGTTGCCAAGTGCCTGAATTTTGATCAGGTGACTGTGGGGACCCTGCAACAGTTGTCAGTGTAAGAACTGACTGTAAGTCATTATTTTCAGCACCATCACAACTTTGAATGGTCATTAAATAAATTGATGTAAGTTGGGGACTGCCTGTAATTAACCCTATAGCCTATTTTCCCTGCGAAGGGAAATCCATTCCACAAGGTATCTATTTGTTTATGTATCTTCATTTCATTTATAAATTAACCTTTTACCGCATGTTTTTTTCTAATTTCAGTCACAATTTTCCAAACATCATGGTAGCCTTTTACCTTCATGGTAAATTTTTTTACAAAAGATTTTTATTAAGATCAAGAAAAATTACACTACATTACCAGTCTTAATTGCCCCCATGCCAGCAACTCCATTTTCTGCTACTTATAAGAATGGTAAAAGTTTTGGTACAGTTTTATCAGTATGCAACAACCACAATTGTAGTTTCACCACACACATGCTTACACTAAAAACTACATTACAAACTAACTGTTTTTCATATTAAATCACTGAAAAAAAACTTTTACATTTTGAACCATTTGAAAAACTTCTGCATAATTGAAGAAAATTAAAGATATCTCACAATGTTACTCTCAGGAGATCAAAAGAAATATGGAGAGGAGAAGGATGTTAGCAACTGACATTTTTCCCTATTGGCAAAGATACATGAATTTCTGAAAAGATCTAAAAATGTGCCTTTTCTATCTTTGATGCTCATGAACCTGACTTTTCCTGACAGAAATTTATGATTTATTGAGGAAAAAAGCTCAGCATCTTAAAATTTACTATAATATTTGAAGAAAAAAGTACAAGCTAAAGAGACAAAAAACATCTCTATATTATTGTATAACTTAAAAGCCATCAAAATTTAAATTATAAATCTATTCAGCTGGCTTACTTAAAATTGGATAGATATGTCTCAGTTCCTATAGTGCAAAACAATTTTCAAGCTTAACTGTTAGCTTAACTGCTATAGCTAGAAAATATCTGGCCAAAAGAAAGGAATTGCCATATCTGTTACATTTGTTGTTGTTGTTGTTAGATGCGAAGTCATGTCTGACCCATCGCGACCCCATGGATAATGTTCCTCCAGGCCTTCCTGTTCTCTACCATCCTCTGGAGTCCATTTAAGCTGATGCCGACTGCTTCAGTGACTCCATCCAGCCACTTCGTTGTCTGCCGTTCCCTTCTTCTTTTGCCCTCAATCTTTCCCAGCATTAGGCTCTTCCTCAGTGAGTCCTTCCTTCTCATTAGGTGGCCAAAGTATTTGAGTTTCATCTTCAGGATCTGGCCTTCTAAAGAGCAGTCGGGGTTGATCTCCTCTAGGACTGATCGGTTTGATTGCCTTGCAGTCCAAGGGACTCGCAGGACTCTTCTCTAGCACCATAGTTCAAAGGCCTCAATTCTTTGGCGCTCAGCCTTTCTTATGGTCCAACTTTCACAGCCATACATTGCAACTGGGAAAACCATAGCCTTGACTATATGCACTATACACAGTGATGTATCTGCTTTTTAGTATGCTTTAGTTTTCTTAATGTTCCATTTCAAGCCAACTTTTGCATTCTCATTCTTCACCCGCATCAAGAAGCTCTTTAGTTCCTCTTCATGTTCTGCCATTAGAGTAGTGTCATCTACATATCTGAGGTTGTTGATATTTCTCCCAGCAATCTTAATTCCAACTTTTGAGTCATCTAGCCCTGCCTTTCTCATTATGTGCTCTGCATATAAGTTAAATAGGCAGGGTGACAGTATGCAGCCTTGCCGGACTCCTTTCCCAATTTTGAACCAATAAGTGGTTCCATTTGTCCACTTCTCACGGTTGCTTCTTGACCCACATATAGGTTTCTCAAGAGACAAATAAGATGGTCTAGTACTCCCATCTCTTTAAGAACTTGCCACAATTTGTTGTGATCCACACAATCAAAGGCTTTAGCATAAGTCAATGAAGCAGAAGAAGATGTTTTTCTGGAACTCCCTAGCTTTCTCCATGATCCAGCATATGTTGGCAATTTGATCTCTATTTCTCCTGCCTCTTCGAAATCTTGCCTGTACTTCTGGTAGTTCTTGATCCACATACTGCTGGAGCCTAGCTTGTAGGATTTTAAGCATAACTTTATTAGCATGTGAAATGAGTGTAGTGGTGGGATAATTTGAACATTCTTTGGCATTGCCTTTCTTTGGAATTGGAATGTAAACAGACCTTTTCCAATCCTGTGGCCACTGCTGAGTTTTCCAAATTTCCTGGCAAATTGAGTGTAGCACTTTTACTGCATCGTCTTTTAAGATTTTGAATAGCTCAGTTGGAATACTATCATCTCCACTAGCTTTGTTGTTGCTCAGATTCCCTAAGACCCATTTGACTTCACATTCTAGGATGTCTGTCTCGAGGTCAGTGACCACCCCACCATGGTTATCAGGGACATTAAACTCATTCTTGTATAGTTCTTCTGTGTAATTTTGCCACCTCTTCTTAATCTCTTCTGCCTTTGTTAGGTCCCAGCCATTTTGGTCCTTTATCTGTTACATAGAACTCCCAAAACTGAAAACATGGAAAAGAATAACAATATCATCTCTGCAATTATACTAGTCTCTGCAAACACTTCAGGGCACTGAAATTTTCCATCTGCATAATTTTTTGGAACTTTGATGACAATTCACATTAAACTGAGATAACCAAAAGAAAGCAAAATTGTAAGACCACACATATTTGCCCTTGAGACATAATCTTGTCTTAGCTTTTCCAAGCAATGAAATACTAAATGTTAATCATACACACTTGCCCTTTTACTCATATAAATATGTCTGTATTGTTCACATATACAGTTCACCAAGGAATAATTGTGGGTAATTTGATCTGAGATAAAGTAGGGTAGAAATGTGACAGAGTTTTATAGAATTATAAAATCTGCAGAGAAGTTAACAGAAAAGTGGCATTTTCCAGATTTCACAACACAATCATTGAGTAAAACCAATCACAATTACAGAAGACTAATCTATGGGTAGAAATCTTTCTGTACAGTTTCAAAATTGAATTAAAAACCTTTTCAAGAATTGAGATATGAAATGAATATACTGAGGTAGAGCTTGAACATTTCTGGTTATTTAATAACATTTGTATAGCCACCTATCTCACGTAGTGATTCTGGGCAGCGTACATAAGAAGACAATAAAAATACATTAAAACAATCAATTGAAATAAAAAAAACAGGATAGAAACAAATTTAAAAACCCCAAATGGTGCCAAAACATGCAAAGAATGCATTAATTGTCATACAACCATCTAGAAGGCTCTGCTCTGCGATGGGATCCCCACACTAGTTGACAGAACCATGTTTAAGAGCCTTCTAGAGAAGGCGATAAGGATTGGGGCTAGACTCACCCTCAGAGGAATGAGGTTCCAAAGGGCAGGAACATGGCAGAAAATCCCCAGGTCCTGCCTGGGGATTGGCTGACAGGACCTGCAATATGCCTCTCCTTCAGATCCATTGATGGATGTAACTGGGGAGAGGAGATCCCTCAAATAGAGGGATCTCTATTTCTCCTATCCAGGAGCCTGGATAGCTCAACAGACAGAGCACTGTAATTTAACACCAGCTGTCTGCAATTAAAGTAAGATCGAATCTCGCCAGGCTCAAGGTTGACTCAGTCTTCCATCCTTTCTAAGATAGGTAAAATGAGGACCCAGATTGTGGGGGCAATAAACTGACTTTGTATAAATATACAAAAGTATGAAGGCTATTGCTTAACGCACTGTAAGCCGCCCTGAGTCTCCGGAGAAGGGCGGCATATAAATCAAATTTTTTAAAAAAATCCCGGTACTATGCCAAACGCAGCACCTTGAATTGGAACCGGTAGCAAACTTGACAATCAATGCAGCTCACATAGCAAAAGTGGAACATAAGTGCCCACACAACTTTGTTTATTTGTTTGCTCAATTATCAGATGCAAGATGGGTGACAAATAAACTTCATAAATAAACAAATAATATAAATAAAATAAAATAAATGAATAATTAAATATGCTATCCATCTTGTTTCTGGATACTGTGCAAGGGCAGTCCAGTAGTCCATTTGAGAGGTGATTGTGGCATGAATGACTGAGAATATAGCTACCCAATCTATGAAGAGGCCCAAATGGAGCACAACACAAAGCTATGCTGGTGGCCATGACTGTCACCAGCTCTTTGAGCAGGAGTCTAAAGTCCAGAACAACCTTTGACTCTGCACTGTGTCTACTTGGGGCAGTACAATACCATCTTCAGCATTAGAGATGATAAATACCCAGTTACAGAAGGTTCTAAAACCCAAAGCCGCTCAGCTTTGTCAGAGTTTAACTGATGCCTGTTGTTTCCCCTCCATACCCTCACAACATTCAGGCACCGAGAGTTCACCAACAGCATCACTTAGTGCATCAGGGGCAGGAATATGCAACTGGGTATCAGCACCTCGCTCCATGGCTTGGAGAAGCTGTAACTGGATTGACTCTAGGTAAACATCTGCTGAGCCAAATATTCTTCCTCAAACATTGTGCTTGCTTAATTTCACAGACCACGGGGAGATAAGTGTAAAGCTAGGCTCATTCTGAGAGGATGCTGTATTGGAGGAGAAAATAATCATTCTAATTCCAGGGAATTCTTCCCTGTTGTGATGATAATATCCTTGCTATCAGTGCACAATGAATAAAATAGCCCAGAGTATTAAACAAACAATGAAATGGTTGTTTTCACTCTGATTGTTATTGGCTGATTAACAGAGGAATGGAGCAAATATTTTTAAAGGCTCATTCATATAAAAACAAAGAATAGATGAGAAGGCCGGGTGCAACAAGCATTTATGGTAGCTCTAGAGGTCAAGAGTGCCAAAAATTCATGCCAATCCTGGGGCCTGATAAATATAGCAGACAAATAGCTCTGGAAAAAATTGCTCACCTGTTAAAAATGTAGAGTTTTTATATTTGGGAAATTAAAATGGACATAGATGGAAGCCAGGCTGAAGAGCAGGTTTCTTTTAGTATCATAGGAGCGTTCATAAATTGTTTTCAATGTTTCAGCAATTAAATTCTCTTAAGAAACATCCTCTTATGAGTCATATATACTTTTTTGAAAGCTTGGAAATCCTCCTGTCTTTATAGATGGACGCTGTTAACATCTCTTAGGAATGGCAGGCTGCCACTGCCACATATCCTGGCTTAGTCTCATGATGCCACAACTCAACATTAAGTGTTTAGTCAGTAATCAAAGTCTCTTATCTTACTTCCCTATTGATTAGTAAAGAATTATAGATGGCCAGTTTATCAAAACTGGTTAAATCTCCCAAATGTGTGCTTTGTTTCAGAAAAAATATGCAATCACTTTCTTGGAATTTTTCAGTATCTTCAAGGAGTTCTCTTCCAAATGAGCAAAAAAGGAAACATACATATAATTACAGAAGTATTCCAAAGGGGAACAGCATTCAATATTCACATTACTTATTTTCAAACCTGGTTAAAACCCTCACTGTATTCCCTATGATACATTCCCAACCAAATATGCACAGTTTTAGAGTTAGAACAAATAAGAAATTGTGAAGAAGCAGGTTGTTCCTGCTACTTATTGCTATTCAGCATTCAAGTTGATTAAATTTATAAAAAGTTAAATATGCTGATTAGAATTAATGATATAATAAATATTAAATAAATAACCTGAGGTCCACTTGAAAACATAAAATGTGGCTTCTAGTTATCTAGTTCTGCATTACCTTTTAATATGCCAAATTATGAAATGAGTTAGGAATAATTGTGTTAATTTGAAGCCTGGTGACGTAGTGGTTAGAATGTAGTACTGCAGACTAACTCTGCCCACAGACAGAAATTCAATCCTGATGGGGCTCGAGGTTAATTCAGCCTTCCATTCTTCCGAGGTCAGTAAAATGAGAACCCAGATTATTGGGGGCAATATGCTGACATTGTAAACGGCCCAGAGAGTGCTATAAAGCATTATAAGTATATAAATCTAAGTGCTATTGCTAGTAATTTATTGGTAGCTCTTTTCACTGTGGCTTGCCCACTTTTTTCCTTGTTTTTCCTCACAGAAGGCCATCTAAAGGACGGTACAGCTTTCTTTTTTTAATCATATCTTTATTAGGTTTCAACGTCATACATTAAAAAAACAAAATAACATAAAAGAGTAAAGGAATGACAAAACAAATTCAAGTGACAAAAATACACTAAACAATATGTATGATAAAAGTGACCTTCAACTTTCATTTAGTACAGAGATATTAACAGGACAACTGCTTTCTCTCCATTTAAAGGGATTAAAGAGATAATCTGTAAAATATCTTAAAATACTCATGATCTACATAGGACAGGTACAGCTTTCAGTGTGAAAAATGTACCAATTTTGAACTAGAGCAAGAGTTGTTACTTGGTGTTCATTAAATTTTCTAATTAAAAGCTTTCTAGAAATCCCAGAAAACTTCTATCTCTTACTATTCCGATATTATATTTGGATATGGATTAGGGATTTTGCTTTTTTAATGTATTTTATTGTACAGTTGTATAATATATTGGTCTTTAAATTCAGTGGACAAATAATTTAAATAAAAAATAACACATAGTCCACTATTCTGTTCTCAGTGGCAACTAAATGCTTAAGAATGAACACTCACATTATGCACAAGTACACTAACAACTTCCTGCTCATGTTATCCAGCATCCCATATCTACCGTAGAAACCTACTGGCTATATTACCAGGTTCTGACAGGTTCTGGAGAACCGGTAGCAGAAATTTTGAGTAGTTCAGAGAACCGGTGGAAAAAAATTTTGAGTAGTTCAGAGAACCAGCAAATACCACCTCTGGCTGGCCCCATGGGGTGAGAATGGAGATTTTACAATATCCTTCCCCCAGGAGTGGGGAGGGAATGGGGATTTTGCAGTATCCTCGTCCTACCACACCCACCAAGCCACACCATGCCACTAAGCCATGCCCACAGAACCGGTACTAAAAAAATTGGATTTTACCATTGCCATTGATAACACATAGCCTTCACAGCCAACAACTATTAACAGCTTTATTCTCCATAAAATAACTCTGTCTGCTTTAGGGTGGTAAGGCTACAAAATTCAGGTCTGAAAAAGCAGCTGCCACACTATCTGAGTGCAAGTTAACTTGCACTCAGCCAAGAAAGAATATAGCAGGCCGGACTGGATAAGATAAAATAACAGTATCTAAAATAATGTCTTTCTATATATCCTAGGAGTCAGACCAGTATTTTCCCTATCACTTCTTCAAATGTGAGGCCTCTAACCAAATTCTTTTCCACTCTAGAAGGTCAGTCACACGTCAAGAGCCAAATGACAATACTTATCTGAATTCTGTTTCACTTTTCTATCACCTTGTTTTCCCTCGGTGTAACACTGTGCATACCAGTCCAGTTTATGGCAGCTCTTGATTCTGCAAATATTTCTGAATGACACCCAAAACATCTGATAAATGAAGAGGTGTGAACCTCTCACCAACAGTAGGTGTCAGTTTTCTTCTGCAGCTGTTTCCTGCATTATACTTCATTGCCAGTTAATAAGCAGATTATACTCTGAACTGTAGTTGTAATACAGTAGTTGTAATAGAAAATTATACTGAGAAGAGATTTTTCTCCTTGCATAGTAACATGTCAAGTCATATCTGTAAGATACTTTAACTATTTAAAGTGCACTGACAACTTCAAATGCATAAAACAATGGGAATGGGGTTTTTTGCATTCTGTGGTTTAGCAACTTAAGAATTGGACACACTGAACAAATCAGAAGAATATTTCAATTTCCAACCTTGCAACCTTCCAGCTTGGTAATCAGAGGCAAAATACAGCAATACTTCAAAAAATATGCATACAAAACCAACTTCTTTTAAATCTACTTTGGAATCCCTAGAGTAATCAGCTGATGTGAAGCAACTTTAAGGAATGGAAAAATCAGTCTGCTATTTCTCATGTGCCTCTTTTTAGTTCATAAAATAGAATATGGGAAAACTCCAAACTGCTCATTCAGCAGAGATAACCATTCTGAGGGTTTAGTCCTAAATTTAAAAAAAAAAAAAGCATTTTCATTACCATGAAAATGGAAATATTTTCCACTTTGCTTGACATAGTTAAAGTTCACATTTTAAGTATGATAAGATACACATTTTTACAAGAAACATATCCACAATTTGTTCGTTCTTTTTTTTTTCTTTTTCTTTTACAGCTACATAAAAATGACTATCACAGATTGATAACCGTTTTTCCAGACCTCACACAAATAGGAAGCACTGGCTATTTTTGCCAGTATCATTTTTGTTTGCCTTTTTTGTGTATGGATCTCTTTCTGTGCTACTTCACACATGCCCCAAATAAGTTTTTTCCAAAGCTTTGATTGCCCAATTGCCAGCACAGTGACTGGAAGGGCTTTCTCCTTTTTTACCTCTAACAAAAGAAGTTACAAGACTCAGCACTCTGATTGGAAGAGGAAGAAAAGCAATTATTTGCACATTTTCTAAGAACCATTATTTTTAATTTCACAAGGGCAACAGATTTTGGGGTGGGGGGAACCACTGTACTTATGTACTTTGTTTCATACTTGGCTATCTCTACTATGTGAGGGGTGATTTCAGATTCTCTTTAGTTTATTATAGTTCTGTCTCTATTGAAGTTGGATGATAAGGGACTGATTGGAAGAATAGGTTTAGAAGTTGGAGAATGTCACGATTATTTTGTTTCATTTTCAAGAGTTTATAGATGGATATTCTAACTAACGCATATTTTAGAGTTCTAATTCCTCCAGAAAAAAGACTAGAACTACTGGGTAAGAAATACATGGAAGGCATAAACAAAGTATTTTCCATTCTAAAATATCACAATATCACCAAGTGATCATTATTTTTAGAAAGCTCGTTTATTTTATTTACCATTTGTAACCAGCAGTTTCAGAATAACAGTATCATAGATTAACTATTACTATATTTGACTGATTAAGCTTGTTCAAAATAAAGATTCAGAATAAAGATTCATCCATACATTCTGCTTGCTGTGGTATGATGCGGTTTTAAAGATGTGTGTGTTTGTTATATTGCTTCCATTTCATCCCCAACCTGGTGCTGAGGCCACCAAAAGCTATGTTTAGTTTAGCTAGTGGTGTTTTCCTTCATCATGAAATCTTTTTCACGCAATCAAGGAAGCCTTGAGAATAGGCTGGGGATGATATAATAGAAACAGCAGTAATATGTGCAGCTCCAGTTGGCCCATCAAGTCTAATGCAGATATGTCCCGATTAGACTAGCAAATTCAGGAGACTGTCAGCCAGAAATCCTGTTCTTTGGTGTTTATATATTATGTTTTAGGCTATATCAGTGTTGGCAAGATTATAAAATAGGGGAAACACATGAGAAACGCACGCATATACATAATTATGGAATGGGGGGTAGAAGGGTCACCGCCTGAAGAAAATCTATTTGTGGAGCAAACTGGTTTCAGACAGAAGAATGGAAAGAAAGCTCCAGAGACACAATCATACCAAAAGCTTTTTGGTTCTGTTTTCTCTTTATTCAAATCAGCTCTTGTGATCATTCAGGCAGATTATTGTATTAATAAGTATTTTGTCAATGGGATGTTCAACATAAGTATATTGACATTCTCTGAAGATGCTTGCAATAAATAATATAAAGTAAGGGTTAAATCTGTAGTCCTTTCCCACCACACATGTAGGACAGCGACAGATATCATTTTCCTGCTGGTAGATGGATGGAAAAAGAGCAGGGAACCATCAATCACTACTCTGAAATTACTCTGTTTTAAATTACTTGAATACAGTAACACTGAATGGCCTTGTGGCTGAGGATGGTAAAGCTAGGCTGTGGGGGCAGCACACTTTGTGACAATATTCTTCCTTTCTGATACAAGGACCAAAGGAAAACACCTTGATGCAGCTGTGATGAAAAACCAAGACTCAGTGTGATCTGGAAACCCTTGTCTCCAAAAACTAATTTAATTGTTTAACTAGATATCTTTTAAATATGTTGGTGAATAGTGCCTCAGGTATACGTATTTAGATACCACGTTTGCATCTAATTTTAGCAGAATTAAATGCACTGTTGTTTTTGGCTTTGAAATTTTAAGTGCTATATTGAGATTTGGCAGAGAAATGGATGCTATATTTCCTCCACTTATTAATAGTATTAATATTAAAGAAAATGAACAAGTCAGGAAGCCTTTATCCTACCTTAGTGTTTCATGGGAACTTAGCTATCTAATAGCAATCACATTCTAAGTATTCTCAACAATGCTGTTTGTAAGAACCATTAGAACTATTATCCATAACTTCCAAGTAACTTTGCTCAAAATCTAGATCCAATTGAAGAACTGCATTTTTGTAGAATATCTTGTTAGTCAAATGTACTAATATTCTTTGTATAAAAGATTGCAAAAATATTTCATTGGCTCTTACTGAAGGCAATACTGTGGGCAGCATCTAATGTTTAGCCTTGAGAGAAGACAAGCGAGGAAGGGGGTGGGGGCAATACCTGTGAGCATGCCAGATAGAAGATCAGAATCTGTTTTCTCTCATTCCACAGTGCAGAGTAATAGATTTAAGTTACAGGAAGGCAGATTTCTGACTAATTCCTAATTGTAAGATCAGATCAATAATGGAACCAATTTCCTAGAGAGGTAGTAGATTTTTCCACACTGAACTTTCCTAGAGAAGTGGTAGATTCCCCCATGTTCAAGCAAAGGCATTAATCTGAATGGTCCCTTCTAACAGGGATACTATGATTCTAAAAAGACACACTTGAAAATAATGGTACAGACCTATACAGCTCCACAGTCATGTTTTTCCATTTAAAAAATGTTATGTTTTATAAAATATAATGTTTTAATGAAAATCTTAGCCGGCCATAAATAATTATATCACCAGTAGCATTTTTTAAAATAAATAAATAAAGCAGCTACTTGGAAGTTCTTCCAGGTCTACAATCTTGATTTACTTCCTTTTTTCCTATGATAGTTCTCACCGATATCCAAAATTATAAAGAAGTGATGTGCCCTGATTTTCAAACTGTATTAGGGTGTTATGTTTTTAGCAATACATAATACTAGGACTATACATATTCTGAACATGTTTAGGAATTGCTTTGAAGCTTTCCCAACTGCAAGCATAGCATAGCATAGCACAGCACTTTGTTTTTGTTCAGCCTGATTTTTTTCCCCCTGGCTTCTGATTCTGAGGTCTAGTTCTTTGATTTTTCCTCAGCAATACTTTATTGCATACCTTCGCTAATTAAAAGAAGAACTTTGAACTGAGTACAAATGTGATATCTGATTAGCACTCCTCAGCAATTTAATGGAAACAGAGCAATACATGGCTTATGCTGGAATGGAGTAAATGCAAGTGTGAGCTAAATGGAAAAAAAAATATTTTAATTGTCTGGAAAAGTTCTGAATGGCCTTGTAGATGTTTTTATTACATAATATGTAACTGTGAGTTTATGTTTTATAACTATGGTGTTATCTTTTCACATGATGGAAAGCTAACAAACCAATTCAGTTGAACTCTTTGGACATTAAAGATATGATACAATATCAATGCCAGACTGATTCTTTTTTTTCCATTGTGGATGAATGGTTAATGTATCTGTGAATGACTAGATTTAAAATTGATAAACTCAGCCATTCTTTCATTGTTGATTAACGTATGTCTACATTTAAGAACAAAACCTCAGAAATTATTATAATCGCTATTTACAAAGATCTCAGATGTGGTAGTGGGAGTAACTGTGGCAGTAATGGGGAAAACTGAAGAAGACAGAGATCAGAGTTTTTTCCTCCATTCCAGAATCATGAAAATCTCAAGTAATAACCCTTTTTTGTGTATTATTGATACTGGATGATTTAGCACTCTAGCTTGGCTGAGGATGACAGTATGCATGGAGGGTAACTATTTAGGAAAGCTATTAAAAAGGATCCATGATGAATGGCTCTGTTTGCCATGCCATCTGTTCAGAAGGAAAGAACCTTTTGAGGTTTTCTTCTGAAGGTACATGGGACATATGGAAGCAGGCAAGTAGAGAGGATGGGACATGTATTGCGCTGCCAGCAAAAAAGCTATCAGTAATGCAGAACAGGTGCTGCTTTTATAATTCACTTTTCCTCCAGCAAATAACAGAACTAGAATAAGGGAAAGAAGACCTTCACTCTTTTATAATAATTATTATAACTCCCTGTTATATAAGTGAACTGCTTATTATTTATTTGGGATCCTACTCTTCCTGAAATACTAATTCATTAGGAATGAGAGAAAAATAAAAATTAACTACTGCATACTTTTTCTTAATTTCCATCCATTTTATTGATTAGCCCTTCTATTAGTGTTTCTACAACCACATCTTCAGTGATTTTGAAAAATGGAATCACTATTTCATTTATCCCTTTTTTTTATTCTCCAACTTAATTAACTAAAAGCATATTTCTGTCTCCTTCAGAAAGCCAAGTAATCCTATGAAATTTCATTATCTGAGGATTGAAGTGACAGTAGCTTTTCCTAAATTTGGAAAAAATGCACAAAAGATTGAGCTAAAATTGGCTGTTTACTACCAGCGGAATCATTGGTAGAATATTTTAAATACTTAATGCTAAAGAGGAAGAATAGAAGGCAATATTGGCTGCTTGTCCCTGTTTGTGGTCTTGTTGAATAACAGTATGCTATATTGGAATAGATTGGTTACTCTTATTTACTTGTGTTTATATTCTTATTTGGGAGGTACCAATTGGAGAAAGACTGCTAAATGGTGAACTGACATAATTCTATTTTTAGTTAATTTGTGTTTTTTTTCCATAGATTTTTTAAAATTCCTCTGAGATAAAACATTCCTTCTCCAAAATCATTTTTGTATGCATGAAGACTGTATATGAAAGGCATTATGAGAATTATCTTTATTTTAAAAAAATGAATTCTAACATTTGTTAGGTGAGTTTTGACACATTTTACTACCTTTATTGCCACAATTATAAATGAATCACTGCAGTTCTTAAGTTAGTAACATAGTTATTAAGTGAATTTGTTTCCCCACTGACTGCTTGTCACAAGTTGCAAAAGGGGATCACATGACCCGGGACATTGCCACCATCATTTATTTATTTATTTATTTGTTTGTTTGTTTTAATTTGTATACCGCCCTTCTCCAGCGGGACTCAGGGATGTGAACAGCCAAAATAAAAATAGAACATACAAAATTTAAAAACAGTTCAAAAAATAATTAAATATTTTTGGCCACAATTTAAAACAACCCAATTAAAATCAATTCAATTTAACTGAAACGGTGGGATCAAGCCAGCCCGGCTAAGTGAAATAAATAAGTTTTCAGGGCCCGACGAAAAGTCCGGAGGTCTGGTATTGTGTGTATCTCTGGGGGGAAGTTGTTCCAGAGGGCGGGCGCCACCACAGAGAAGGCTCTCCCCCTGGGGGTTGCCATCATAAATATGAACCAGTTGCCAAGCCTCCAAATTTTGATCATGTGACCATGGGGATGTGTTGTGGCCCGTCAGCGGCCTGTGCAGCTAGTAGCTGATTCCGACAGTGAGGAGGCTGGTGTGGTGCTGCGCCAGCAGCCTGTGCAGCTGGCACTCGAGTCAGACAATGAGGAGGCTGGAGAAGATGTGGTGTCAGAGGCGGGGATTCAGCCAGGGCCTTCAGAACCTCCAGAAGCTCCCTTAAGTGAAGAGGATGAAGACGAGGAGTCTCTTCTCGATGCATGGGCGCACAGAGCTGCCAAAAGGCAGGAGTGGCTCCTCAGGAGGAGGTCTCCTCGAGAGTAAGGCTTGGGGCTAATTGGCCACTCCCTTAGCCTATTTAAGGAGGAACGCCGAATGAAGCAATTTGCAGAGAACAGCTTCATTCACATACCTTCGTGTCTTGTCTTGCTTATCTTATCAGCTTCTTGCAAATTGTTTCTGGACATTCTGCCAACCACAGTAAGCTTTCAGTATTATTCTTTGAATTCTTGGCGGCTCTTAATGCAGTTAATTAACAGCTGTTGTTGTAAAAAACTGGTTTATTTAGTAAACTAAGGTTTGAACGGACTTTGTGTGTGCTGCGTTCTTTGGGGTCCGTAGCTGGGGCAGAACAGGATGCTACAATGGTCATAAATATGAAAACTGGTCATAAGTCACTTTTTTTGTGCTGTTGTAACTTCGAATAGTCAGTAAATGAATGGTTGTAAGTTGAGGACTACCGGTACTGCCATTTAGCAATAGCAATAGCATTTAGGCATAAAATAGCATTACAAACCACCCCTTAGCACCTTACAGCACTCTCTGGGTGGTTTACAATGTAGAAACATTATTTGCATATTGCCCCCAACAATCTGGGTTTTCATGTACTGACCTCGGAAGGATGGATGGCTGAGTCAACCTTGAATCCTGTCAGTATCGAACTCCAGGCTGTAGGCAGAGTTTGCATATAATAGTACTGCACTTTATCTACTGTGCCACCAAGAATCTGAAATATACTGAAATAATTTTAGTATTTTATACTAAAATAATTTTAGTATTTTCTAAAGATTATTTGTTTCTGGTTTTTTTTAACATTTAACATTTGAACTATGGAAAATTCTGGGTGAATATAAAATTGGAGGTGTGTTATGGAGATTCCGGTATTTTGTGGGTGATCTTTTTAGTATATAATTACTTCTTTTGGTCTCCAGGACAGCCTTAATTTAATGAAAATGAGTCCTTGAAAATTCATTTCTTAGACAGTTACTGACGAAGGGAGAATGAGGAGAGGGCAAAATCTTTGAAGAATTGGGAATCAAGCTATGTCATGCGCTGACATATATATATATATATATATATATATATATATATATATATATATGTATGTATGTATGTTTAGTTTTATTGGGTAGAAACATAAACTTGCATGTCATTTTGTATGTAGATGATATGTCATTAGATGAGAAGTTGAATGATTTGAAGTGAACATTACACTGTATGACAACTTGGGAGGAGGGAGTCCCAACCTTCTTCACAAGGCTCACCTGGGGAATGAGATTTAGAGAGACGCTGTTGGGAGGGACACTCGTCGGGAACAAGTGTTGCCTTTTTCCAGTCTCATGTGCTGTTAAGGACACCTGGGTGCTTTGCTTGCCTTGCCCTGTTTCCCTTGCCCTACTTGCCTGGCCTGGCTATGTGCGAGTTTGCAGCGACATAGTTGTGCTGCAGTCCCAGCGAATTCTTCCTGTGATGAGGACTCCTTGGAACTGTGACTGATCTCAGAACTGTGATACTCCTTTGGACTAATAGCAGCCAGGAACTATTGGAGGTGCATGTTTAGAGCTTGGCTCCTGGACTTGCAGTGAACTGTGGGACTTTGGGGGGAAAGTTGGAGCAATAAAGGGGAGTTAAGCCTTCATTCTGGCTGTGTTGCTTCAGTGCCCAGCCCCGGATCATCACATCTTAGCACAATGGTTATAGAAGATATGGAAAAAGATGAAGAAATTTTAAAACTTAACTTAAAAAGGTAATGGGTTGTATGTAGGCTGCTGGGAAGAAGGAATAAACCGAAAATAATTACAGGTAGTCCTGAATTTACAACCATTCATCTAGTGACTGTTTGAAGTTATAATGACACTGAAAAAAGTGATTGATGATCATTCTAGGACTATATTGTCAAAATCAGGAAAATTAATGATGCAACTATGGTTGAAGAAAACATCTAGTCATTAAATTAATTGAGGTTTTCTGATTTACAATGAAAAATACAGGATATGGTTTGTTGATTGCCAAACATAAAAATCTGTGTTGAACATATGGCGGAACATATGTCCATGTTCTCACTGAAAATGCCAATTTGGTACTAACGTAATCCAATTCCATAATTTCTACTGAAATACATCTTGAAAAAATATATACAAAGCAGATTGGAATATGCCATAATTTCTAGGGGGGAAAAAGAATAGAGAAAGGATACATCCACTGTACCCCCTAAAATCTTTCTGAAATTATATAGCTAGTAAATTGGCTACCTTGAAACAATAAAATCTTTATATCACAAAAATAATAATATAAAAATGATAAAAAAATATGACAGAACCATGAAGCTACACACTCTTTTTGATACTACTTAACAGTGTGTGAAGTTGAAGAATCATGAACATTTATTTATTGATCAAATTAAGAAAGTTGGAACCCTTCAACTTTTATTGTATTTGTTCAGATAGCATCCAGGCTGAAATATTCATTCTTATGGCAATCAGGAAACAAGAATACATAAGCAAAGGGAATTCAAAGGAAATTAAATTAAAATTAAGATGGAATGTATCAAACTGTGATATAGTGTTACATAACATATGGATTAGATTACAGAAATTGTAATTCAATAGTTCTGAATGGGTTCAGGTTGTTTGCATTTTGTGCTTTGATAGTTAACATTTCTTCCTTAGTAAACAATATACATTTGATTTTAAAATGATTCTTTTGCACACACTTTGTCTCATTTTAACATATTTACAAATAATATTAAGCACTAAAAAGCCCACTGATTTTGCAAGTCTATTCAGGTTTAGGAATTAGTTTTCTTATGCTCAATGGTAGCTGCTGCTTAAATTAATTTATAACGGATATTTCTGCTGCCTAAATAAAATGTTTAAAGAAAGATGAGTTATCAAAAGTCATATTTTTTCTTTCGCCAACTGCAGTATTCAGAAAAAAAGATTAAATAAGAGTTTTCTTGCAAATGTTTGGAGTTAAAAATGTAAGCCCCAACTCAGCATCAAAATACCAGCTCTGCTTTTAAATACTTTCCTAGTAAAGCTTCTTATATAGAATAGAATAGAATAGAATAGAATAGAATAGAATAGAATAGAATAGAATAGAATAGAATAGAATAGAATAGAATAACAGAATTAGAAGGGACCTTGGAGGTCTTCTAGTCCAATCCCCTGCCCAGGCAGGAAACCCTAGACAAATGATTATCCAACACCTTCTTAAAAATTTCCAGTGTTGGGACATTCACAACTTCTGCAGGCAAGTAGTTCCACTTATTAATTGTTCTAACTGTCAGGAAATTTCTCCTTAGTTCTAAATTGTTTCTCTCCTTGATTAGTTTTCACCCGTTGCTTCTTGTTCTACCCTCAGATGCTTTGAAGAATAGTTTGACTCCTTCTTCTTTGTGGCAACCCCTGAGATATTGGAACACTGCTATCATGTCTCCCCTAGTCCTTCTCTTCATCAAACTAGACATACCCAGTTCCTGCAACCGTTCTTCATGTTTTAGCCTCCAGTCCCCTAATCATCTTTGTTGCTCTTCTCTGCACTCTTTCTAGAGTCTCAACATCTTTTTTACATTGTGGCGACCAAAACTGGATGCAATATTTCAAGTGTGGCCTTACCAAGGCATTATAAAGTGGTATTAACACTTCACATGATCTTGATTCTATTCCTCTGTTTATGTAGCCCAGATATGAACAGCTGAATGAAAGGGAAGTTGATTCACATCAAGGAAAGATTCAGAATTCACGTACAGAACTCACCTTTGGTTCTTCAATTAGCACCATTCACTGGAACATAAGATGTAACTATCACCAATCTATGGGTTATTCCTTTCTATTCTAGACCAAGTGAAGTCCAAAAACACTAGGGAATTTCTAGAAGCCTGGAACTTTGACAAATTTGCCATCAATAGATACATAGACTATATAGACTATGTAAAAGAGAAAATGAACAAGCCAAAAAGGAGGAATCAAAAATTCTAAGCATCTCTTCACCAGTAATCATCACATTGATCAGCATAGATTAATTCCAAGGTTAACTTCAGACCAATCATCAAGTAAACAATACCCCAATCAAGAAACTGCCCAAAAAGCCAAAAGTAAACAGCCCAACCAAAGAACCTCTAAGATCACCCCACCAACACTGACCAGGAAAGACATTAGAATATAAACAGAGCAAAGCCCAATCTTTACTAACACTGATGATGTTACCTAGTTTGGGTAATGAAAAGTCTGCAAGGAAACAACCAAGTTCAGAGAGCACCAAGGACCACTCACTTATAACATTTTTCAAAGTGATCAATTTCGAGAAAACCCAAACCATGCTAAAAAGCTTGTTTGCCTTTCAGGAAATGGAAAGGCACCCTAACCCTTGAACAGTCCTTTTGATTCGGGTACCTTTGCTTTTGTCTCTCCAGTGATGGTCAGTGAGTTTAATGTAAACTTTGAAATTGCTACATCTCTTTCTCTTCCATATTTCATTGATCCGTTTTTTGATTTTTTGAAATCCATTACTAATTACAATTGCGAATTATGACTTTGCAGTATCTTGTTTCTCTTCAGGCTATTTCATTCAATTTTGGACATGATTGGTCCATTTGGAATATTCTCTGGGTAACCGTTCCACATTATTTTCATTCACATATACCACTTTTAATAGCCTGCTAGCATCTTGCTGAGGAATTTTTTTTAATGGATCATTCTGTAAATTTATTATCAATCAAATGAATGGCTAAAGGGCTTTAATATAATGAATCCAAACTTCTTATAGTTCACAAATGCTTCAAATTATAGACTATGTTAGCCATGATCTATATTTATTCCATTTTTATTTCATTCCATGTCATTGGAGGGATTATTATTGTTTAATTTAATTTTTTTCTTCCATTCAATTATTTCTGATTCTCAGGGATTGCAATCCTTTCAGTTTTCTTGATAAAGTTTTTCCTGGGTTTTAGCCTCATGTCTTAACCACTACACCAAACTGATTCTCTTTATTTCATTCCTCTCTTAATTTCTTTGTAATTATAAGAGACAAACTCTGCATACAAATCTGCCTCTGACTTCACAGATTTATAGTTATTCTGAGAAGATAGGGTAAATATGTGATCCTTTGTGCTTTTATGATGCATTTCTGATGCAACTTGAAGATACTTCTCGTGGATTATTAAGGTTCTTCAACTCTGACACTGCATGTTTATCTGTTGCCTTAGCAGCAGTCCCAAAGCAAAGCAACAGAGGAGTACAAGATGGATTATGAAGGTTTTCAACAATCCAGGCACATTATATTGAAAGAAGATAAGAGAGTACGGTTTCAGATTCATCTTTGTTTAGCTACAATCTTATTTTCAAATTTTATATGCAATTCATGCTTTTTCCTAACTTAGCCATCATTTATGAAGTAGTTAATTTAGCAGCCTCTTTACCTATATTCATCTATTTCAGGGTAAAATCTGAGCAAATCCTTTCAAAAGGATTGAAGTAATTTGGTTACCAGATAAAAGAAATATTAATATGAATGGTTCTTTGTCCAGAACCTCCTATATACAAAACAAAAAACAGCTATATATGTAAAGCACCATATTGGCTAAATATAGTTGAAGAATAGCTGTGAAGAGATATGTTTAAAAATATCAGGGTTTTTTTGAACAGATCTTCAAGCCCATGTTGCATTTATAACATTTACATGGTGGCACTATACGTAAGATTTAAACTTTCCTTATCCTCTCCTGAAAAGTATTCTTACTGCTTGTTTCAATATCACCCTAGCTCTCAGAAATCTTGAAAGGGAGAGGTGGAAGAGGGAATGAAGGGGGGAGGGGCCAGCATGGCTTTGGTCCGGTCTACCCAATGCAAAGAGGAAACATGCCAGCAGTTTGGAGAGCGGCATCAAGCTGGCCACATCCATCCAGTCGGCCATGTCCAGTGAGTGGTGTCAACCTGGCCACACCACCCAATTGGCCAGGCCCACCCAGTTGGCTATGCCCACCCCAGTCCCCCAAAATCAGAGCCGAGGTGGCGCAGTGGTTAGAGTGCTGTGCTGCAGCTACTTCAGCTGACTGCTAGTTCAGCAGATCAGCAGATCAAATCTCACCGGCTCAAGGTTGACTCAGCCTTCCATCCTTCCGAGGTGGGTAAAATGAGGACCCAGATTGTTGGGGACAATATGCTATTTAGTATACTGTCGATTGTTGTAAGCCGCCCAGAGTCCTCGGAGAGTGGGCGGCATAGAAATATGATTAATAAAATAAAAATAAATAAAATAAATCAACCACAGCCCTGATGCAGCCCTCAATGAAATGGAGTTTGAAATGGAGCTCTACATGTTTCAAAGGAAATGAATGAACCCCAGGATATATTCCACACAGTTTATATGGAGTTCTTGAATACTGCTTTGTCCGTTATGTCCTGGACTGTTCCACACAACTCCTCTTCATCTACATCTTCTAGAGGTTATAAAGGTTTAAAAAAAAACCATTTGGATAAAGCATTTTGCTGTTTTGGCTTTCTTATTTAAAAATCTAATTTATCCCTCCCCCAAATCTCAGAGATCTGTAATCATTGGTCTATTCCTGTAATGATGATTTGTCAAAGAGCATAATATTGAGGTGGAATATATCTACAACCAGTCAGTCATCTTCAGCTCATACATAAAATTCACTGGTATTAAGAGCTTGGAACCTTTGTGAAAGATCCAAATTCAGATCTTTGCATAATACTCACTAGTATGGCTCTTCAGTGTTTTAGATCTGAAAGCAATATTGTCCCTTGGAGTATGTGGAAATGAAAATATATACCTATCTGCAGCGCCTTTAAAAAGGAAGATACATCACAGTCCTTTGAATTACATTTTAGGTTATGATTTCACTGAGAGGATATGTTGCTTTCAAAACCAGCTCCAACTGCAAATGATTCAAGAACTTTCAGTGTAATTAAAACATATCTTAATTAGAAAAGAGAGTGCAAACTCATACATAGCTTATTTGCATTGCAGAAGAGGATTACCAGCAGCTCATGCTTGCCAGGAGCACTCATACTGTAAAGACCTTTCATAAAAATGTGAGTTATTTATATCAAAGACACCGGTTTCTATTCATTTTCAAGAAAAATTGATTAGAATTGCAGAGTCCTGCTGAACTAGTTTCTAGAGCTATTTCATCACTCAAAACAATTATTAAATCACTGACACACCATTAGTGCCTAGTAATCCATGCTAAGATTATTTCCTAAACTAGGTTGCACCTGCACCTATCATTACTTTCTGTTTTTAAGAGGTTTTTTTCATCAAGAACAATGGAAACATTGAAACATTATATACAAGATGTTTACAAATAATATTTGATGGAAGCAATATATATGTATACTTGTACTTTTGGGAAAGATCATCCACTGGGAAATTATTGGGAGATTTCCTGTATTCGTATCAACTAGAAGATGGATTTTCTTCCCAGAATAAAAGCCTATGGATTATATGTCTGTGGGTGGAGGTATCTTCTTATATTCTTACAGATAAATATGGTAAGTCAGACAGTTGGTTCCTGCAGTTCAGCACTGAATATTAAACAAGTCTTCCAAGAAATATTTATCAGCCATGGTTACAGATGCAGTAATGGAACCTGGGACATTTTTAATGTACAAGATGTGAACTGCTAGTGAACTGGAAGCTCTTTCCTTGAAAGGGGACGTGTGACTACTGTCATGACCCAAAATAAGTGAGCTATTCCAAACTTTTGTAATACATTGCCCAAATGTTTTGGCACATCTTTCTAAGTTAATAAGTCAAGCTCATTTTGACAGGTAATCACAAACTGAAAGGTTAAGTGATTAAGCTCAAAAGGACCAGAATACACCAACATTGTGTAAAACAGAAAGAAAAATGACTAAGCATTCTCTTATAGTCCAGGCAGTATGTTATAATAAAGGATTACAGAAACATCCATAACTATAAGGCATTTATACTGCAATCCTCTGTAAAATTAAATTGAGCAAAATAAGGACGTCTTAGTTTCCATGCCAAGTTTATTTTGGGAGCATATGTTCCAGTTAAGCTAGCTGCAGGATGTTTTGTATCATGGGTAAATTCCACCTCCCTCAAATATATTTTAATTTTTTCTTTACTTGTTGAGACTTTTGCAAATACACATCAACCATTTCTGTTTTACCTAAGAGGGGCTAGTTTAACTCTCCTTCAAACAGCAACAGCAGTACCAGAGGTAACGGCTTTCCGTCATTATATATGACAAACAACAAAAGCTGAAAAGTATCACACATAAACAACAGTCTAGAAACAGACCCAAAGAGGCAGAATTAACAGCTGGAAAGTGTTACAGCCTTGGTGCTTCATTCACATCTAAGAGACCCTGGAAAACATTCTGAACAGCTATGCTAGAATCCAGCTTCTATAACATTTTAACAAAAAGCTACATAAAAACTCTTAGCAATTCTCTGTAACTTTCTAGACATTATAATTCCAGGAGTCCATTTTCTATCAGTGATGTTTCAGTAATTTCAAAGAATCTTATTCTTCTCATTAACAGAAACAATAAAATGAATCATTCAAAAATATATAAATCACTATAATTTGAGTAAAATATAAAGTAACACATCTCTAAATGCATTAGACTATGCCAAATTCAGATGCAGGATTACGCAAGCATACAATCTGTAAAGACTCACAGGATGAATCATGAGTTTTTAAATATTTTTTTCTGTTTCTGGCAATTATGGTTGGTTGTAGTCAGCCAGATGTTCAGACTGGATTTGGCATTTGTATCAACCTATTAGAGTCCTTCCCAAGGACCTGAGATAGGAAGATGTTGGTGTTTAATGATGTTTAGAGGATGTAAATTGCAAATGATTGATAGTTAATTTGTCAGTGCCAATGGTGTTCAAGTGATGCTCCAGTTGTTTTGAGATTGCACCCAAGGCATCTATTACTATTGGGACTATCTTTGCTTTCTTTTGCCGTAGTCGCTCTATTTCTATTTGCCAGTCTTTGTATTTTATTTTCTTCTCCAGTTCTTTGTTTTCTATTCTGCTGTCTCCAGGTACTGCCACATCCACTATCCAGTTATGTCTTTCTTACCGACAATTGCTAAGTCTGGCATGTTATGTGGCAGGTGCCTGTCTGTTTGAATTGTAAATGTGAATTAGCTTTAATAGTTTTTCTATTACTTTCTCTATTTATGGTCCCACCAGTTCTTGTTTGCAGGCAAATGGTATTTCTTGCAGATCTTCCAATGCACCATTGTTGCCACTTTGTCATGCCGTTGTTTGCTCTTATCATTATTATTATTATTCACACTGCACTGCTCAGTAAAGCTAAATATGCAGAGGACTTTTCCAACTTGGATATATAAAATCTAAGATTTCAATGCACAGGCTACTACATTCAGTAGACTAAGCACATGCTTAGGGCTCCAGGCCCAAAGGGGGCACCACAAAGTTGAAAAAGAAAAAAAAAAACCCAATGAAGATTTGTACAGTATGTACAAAGGAGGGGGGCATCAAGATTTGTCAGTGCTTAGGGCACCAGTGAGCCTTAATCTGCTACTGACTACATTCCATATCTATTCCTAACAATTTCAGTCACCTGTTTATATGTAGTGTTAGCAGAAATTATATTGTATTTTATTTCTTTGAAGACAAATAGTGCAACGCAATGTTAGGTAACATCTTGCCTGAATAGGATCTTAAGCCAACCTTTCCAAATATGGCGGCTTCCAGATGGTTTGTAGCAGCGTTACTCAATCCTAACAATATTAAGTTGTATGGATTTCAACTCTCATAACAGCCAGCAAGCTGGTTGGGGAATTCTGGGAGTTGAAGTCTACACTTGTTAAAGTTGCTAAAGTTGCTAAATGTTGGCTTGAAATATAATTTCCTGAATTACCCACCAATAGTGCCATTGGTTAAGCTGTCTGGAAATAATGAGAGTTATTGTTCCAACACATCTAGAAAGCATTAAGTTGGGGAAAGCTATTTAAAGCAACTTTAACTTTAAAACCTGGTGGCAAAGGCTTCACCAATTGAGAAAAAAAAACAATCTAGAGCTAGGCAATGCTTTAATTCATTCATTTTGTTTCAACATTGATATCTGTAACATTTTCCCATTTTGTTTTGTTCTGAGGTAAGAATCATCACGTCCTGTGCTAAGCACATTGAGCTACAAGCATACTCCACAGTTTTTGGTCTGCAGCTACAGTTTCTGTATCCTTCCATTTAAGACTGATATTTTCCAGATCTTCCTGAAATGTTTGGCGCCAGGTTTTCTTTGGTCTTCCTCTTTTTCTCTGACCATCTGGTGGTATCTAATTAATTGCAGTCTTTGCTGGATGTTGCTCATCATGCAGATCATGTGTCCAGCAAAGTGCATTTTTTGTTCTATCACTATCTCAGATAGTTTTCAGAAATTATACTTCTTTGTAGAATTTTCTGAACTATCCTTGAATGTAGCTTCCTCAACTTTTTATTCAACTATCTTAGCAGCATCATGGATACATACGGGGGAACAGAAGCGGATGATGTAAGATGTCAGAATAGCCTAATTAAATATTAAAGCTGGGGATTTTAACATTTTTCATACTTCATTTCTATGATGCAGATTTCTGAGATTGTTGATTGTTGGAAAAGCTACAATTAATAAATCACAAAACACACATTTAAAATGTAATGAATAAATTTCAAGCTCTGGGAAATAATATTATTACACATTTTAATACCATTAATATATTTTAAATAATGTTCACTTTGCATTAATGTCAGTACTTCAATTAATTTCATTTTTACAATATTGTCATAATGTGATGAGGCTTTTTATTTTAAAATATTAATAGCAGTGCAAAGAATAGCAATAGCAATAGCACTTAGACTTATATACTGCTCTATAGTGCTTTACAGCCCTCTCTAAGCGGTTTACAGAGTCAGCATATTGCCCCCAGCAATCTGGGTCCTCATTGTACCAACCTCGGAAGGATGGAAGGCTAAGTCAACCTTGAGCCGCATCAGGATCGAACCCCAGATTGTGGACAGAGTTAGCCTGCAATACTGCATTCTAACTACTGTGCCACCATGCTTCCTTCTCCATCTCATATGGCTTGTTTCAAATCAAAATCAAACACTGAGAACTTGTGAAAAACTATATGTCTTTCTGGCCTGTTAGAATGCAAATGACATCATGCCAGAACAGTGCTGGCCAGAAATTAAGGGAGTTACAGTTCAACACTTCTGGAAGGCATCACCTTAGAGAAGGTTGATGCATGGACATCAATTCCATGAATTCCTCAGCCAACATGCTGGCTGGGAAGTTCTGGAAATTGAAGTCTATGGATCTTAAAATGGCAAAGGCTGAAAAACATTGGTATAAACATTCCCATTTGGTAATTTTATTTATTTATTTATGTATTTATTTATGTATTTATTTATTTATTTATTTATTGGTTCGATTTATATGCCGCCCTTCTCCGGAGACTCAGGGTGGCTTACAATGCGTTAAGCAATAGCCTTCATACTTTTGTATATACCTGTTTCGTAGGGCTTTTGCCTCCCCGCCAAACGGTGTTCTTTTTTATACAAAGTCAGCTTATTGCCCCCACAATCTGGGTCCTCATTTTACCTACCTCAAAAGGATGGAAGGCTGAGTCAACCTTGAGCCTGGTGAGATTTGAACTTGCAGTAATTGCAGGCAGCTGGTGCTACTTAACAGCACTTTAGTCTGCTGCACCACCAAGGCTCTTTTTGCTACTTTGATAGCCACAAAAAATAAAGCAGACCCACTGTCTTCTAGCTTCAACAAGAAATTGATGGGAAATAGTTGCACAACTTTTGTAAGACGGCTGTGGAGGAATTCTTTGTCAGAATATAAAATATAGAAGTGCCATATTGAAATAATTTTCTTTCAGTACTAAGGGGGAAATGAGAAGTAAAATTTAATTCAGTTTCTCAAAGTCAGGAAGTATCTTAAATTCAGTATCATGGTAATTAGACAAAGCATCTAAGAGCATCAGAACCGGTCTGATGGTTGTTACCATTAATGATGCATACATAAATGTATACATATCAATATTTCATAGTTTTAGTGAGATCTTGTCATATTTTACTTAAGTAAAAAGTAAATTTAAGCTGGGCCTACATGTATCAGAACTTCCTCCAGCTAACTCAGAAATATCTCAACAGCAGGGAGGCAAAATGGTGGGCATTGTACATATATATGTACAATGTTGACATACTTAGAAAAGGGCAAGGCTTTGAACTGTATAGTTATGCCTGTGATTTTGGCTTTTTTGTCCCCAAAGTGAACACCTCTGTGATTTGTAACATTTCTCTGTGATTACTAGTGGTATGAATCTACACTATATAGCACTATAATATAAAATATCTTCACAGGTTTGAAATGAAGAGTTCTCAGCTCTGTGCCTGCCCAGAGTTAATCACTGGCCACTTGAGATAGGAAGAACTAAAATGAGATTTCTGTCTGGTTTGGAGCTTTGCCTCAACAATGAGCTTCTTGGCTCTCAGGTGGTCATCTCTGTGACCAGTGGGCCTCCTCTTTGCTCTTTCCTAGTTCACTTATGATAATTATCTACAGCTCAGTCCTGAGGCGCTTCTCTTCAAAAAGTGCTCACCAAAAGCAAAATTACAAACTGTTATTTCTTACTGTCACTCCATTTGCCCAATGGCAATTCCCTAAGGAAACATCTCATGATTCACACAGATAATTTGAGAGGCAAGAAGTCCTCTTCTCCCATACTCTACAGTAGTTACTACAGTGCTGCTGATACACCAGAGCAAACACACTGTCAAAATTATCGCAATTTAATGTGTATGTATATTTATGATGAATAAAATGCCATGCAACTGTTCCATCTTTTCCTCCTTTAGTCTTTTTTTTCCTGGTAAATAAAAAGACTGAAAAAATATAGAAGAATAGGACAAGACAACAAAAGGACCACACAATTAAGACATACAAAGGAATGTATGTTCCCATCTTAAATCCTAAAAGACCTCATTGAAGATCCTTAGAAAATATGAAGCTAAAAGAAAAAAACAAAGCTAAAATAATAAAAAATAGGCTTTATTTTTAAAATAAACATTTAACATTCTCATTTTTAACTTTCTACAACTATGCAGTCATTTTCAGAGAGAAGATAAATAATCTGAATTTTAAAACTGGGAATCTGAAAATAATGTATGCAACAACCAATACAATATGTGAGCTATGCATATCTATATTTAGTTGACATGGACTTGCAAGATGCAATCAGTCTGAACTACCTTAATGCAGCAGAGGCTCTGATTTAATCTATGTCTCATCTCAGAATTCCAAGACTTGACCCCTCTGCAACACTGCCAACAAATCAGGGTTAAACAAAACAGCTGTCAAGTTTTAGCAGAAATAATAATACTCTTTCACATTATGCAGCAGTTATGCTTCATGCCCCATTCTTTATGACTGCTATTTAGTCTGTGGGAATTGTTCTAGCACTCCGAAATAACTGCACACTTAATGCCAACTGAATATATACATACATTTGTTTTCAAAGACCTGACTTTGTCTTTGCTTCCAGTATATTCAGTATGACATTTTTTCCTTTTTGGTATCAGTTCTTTGAACCTTTAAAAAAAGGAAGTACAGTTTTTCCACATGCTGGTTTTAAAAAATACCAGTGCTGCGCTCCAATAACTAAACCTCACCTCATTTTATTTATATTTAATTAAAATTAAATGAACAATTGATGATAATGTTTAAAGATCTCCTTTGGTCCCACCAGAGAGGGGGGGGGACAGATAATTCTGGAACCCTAACTGAGGCACCCCTTCTTTACAAGGATGAAGAATGTCTTTTTCAAGAGAATAAACAAGTTCACTGAAGATGAAAAATATTCCATGTATGGAATATTCCATGAGCATTCTCACATCAGGGGGCTCTATTTTGAGTTAGAGATTCTTGAACCCCCAGAGAGTTAAGTACTGACAAACATTTTTCTTTCTAGAGACCTGCCAGAAAAAAAGGGCTTTCATATTATTTCAGCTTTGCAATCAATTCTTTCAAAAAAGACAATATGTTCATAAGTAATAGGCACATAAGTAAGATCACACCTTCATATGATATGTATACACTTATCATGTGTTTCCCTTCCAGGGTAAGCAATGATATGCAAACCACTGAAATAAAGTAAAAATAGTATGCCAAAGAAGTTAGAAGCATGAGATAAGAAAAAGAAACATATCTAGTTAATTCAGAATTACTATTATTGCGACTCACCCACAAAATCCTACATATCTTAGCAGACATCAGATATGACTTGATGCCTTTAAGTATTATTGAAACATTGTTGATTCTGTTGCATTTATCAGGTTTTTTGTGTATGTTATAATTCTGTGCTTTCAGAATTCAAATAAGAAGCTTTGAATGCCTTTAAGCCTATCACATCTCAGGTGTAAAAATCTGGATAACCACAGCAAAAAAAATATAGAAATCCTACTTCTTTGTTCCCATACCATGATTATTCAGATTTTTGTAATCTAGATATGTTAGGCCTAAATCTTAGATAGGAAAAGGGGACTGTAATGGTTGAATGGTTACCTAAGAATCTCATCAATCTTCATGATGTTTAGGAATACAGCACATTATAATTTATTATCTAACACGAAATTAACTAACTATGAAATCAAACTTCTGTAAGAATATAGTTTGTTTAAAAAAAATAGAATGATAACAATAGCTAGGAAAGATGCTGGAGATACTTGTGACATACAAGGAAGTTGAAATATTTTCTGGATGATTCCATTTCACAAAAGTATTAAGTTTCTACCTCCTGCATACTGTTTATCAAACTAATTTCTTCATAAATTAAAAACAAAACTGACAACTGTCAGTCTAGAATATGATTTTATTTCTTGACTTCTTCCAGTTTAGTTACAAATATTTCTCTTGCCTCTTTTTCCTTGGCAAAAAACAACACCAACCATTCCCTTATAGGAACTGCTGTGATAATTGATCTGCAATGCAAAAAGTTAGATTGGGAAGAACTTCTAAAACACATGTGAACAGTTGCTACAATAAATTTCTCCATATCATCAATTTTTT
Source organism: Arizona elegans (assembly GCA_022577455.1). Lineage (NCBI taxonomy): Eukaryota > Metazoa > Chordata > Lepidosauria > Squamata > Colubridae > Arizona > Arizona elegans. Next base: position 298,559,689 of record JAKOOJ010000001.1, on the reverse strand, counting down.
GATAGCAGTCCATTCAATACAATTATTCAACACCAACCTATAATTCTACAATTTAGACATAAATATTTTTTTCCTTATCGCTTTAGTGAGCAACTGGAAAACTGCCCTAGTAAATAATTTTTAACAGTTGCAGGCATTGGGTCTGAGATTTCAGCTTCCTTCTTATCTCTCCATATTAAGATACCACTCCAAACTAATTTTTAAATAAAACAGAAAAGGGAGTTACCATGTTTATAAAACACTCTTGTCCACATTCAGACAGGGGGATAAAATCCTAAAATCCTAAAATGACTTGTGCCATTTTAGGCTCCAAGCATAGGAAGAAAGGAATGGAAATAGTATCTTGAAGCAATACAACGAATGTTAACAGTCCAGACTGTAGTTGATGAAAAAGATTTTACATTTTATTATGTCAAAAATAAAAGTAAAAAAGAAAACTAATCTAGCAAACACAGATTGAGCTGTTACCTTTATCCCCAAATCTTCATTTTTTTTTCTTTTTAGATACGGTATTTCTTTGAAAAGTAAAAATAAAATTGCACTGTTATTTTTTTCTGTATAGCCTAAAACAGTCTGATACAACTTAATTTCCTGTCCTCTGCATATGTAGGCCAGATTGAGAGCCAATAGATTTGATTGCAGAAATATTTGTTTGCTATGCAACAATTCAAAATTTGGCAACCTGTGTTGAATACAAATCTCCTCCAAGCAACCAGACAGGGAACCTTTAGGAAAAAACATTTCATCTTAGACTAGAAATCTGTAACAAAAAAAAAATAGAAAGTAATCTGATATCAAATGAACTACTGGATTATCTATTTTAGCTTTCCTGGTGCCTCGGGAAAGATCTTTTTTACAACTTCTATTTTTAACTGGATTTCCTGCCTGTGTTATACTACTAAAATATAATTCATTTCTCCAAACTCCTTAACAGATGGTCTGTCCTATCTGAATGGCTAATTTTTGCAGCTTTACTTGCATTTTAATAACATTTCCCAAATTGGATCTTTTAGGATAAGTTACTAAAGGAATATTCATGATTTGCTTTGAGCTCTGTCAAGCCATGATTCAGGTAAGCCATTACCAGACTATGTATCATTTGTCCATCACATGTAAAGAAGAGTACTTAAATATGACCATGTGCATGTAAACCAGGGATGTTTTTATGGAACAATCACTGATACTTCTGGGAGAAAGACTATCAAAAATGTGAAATACAAAAATGTAGTCATGTTATCTGATTTCTTTCCAGCAAGGCTGTCAGCTAATTAAACATAGGGGTTTTATAATATGTTTACATCAATGAACATATAAGTAGCAGTGATATATCTTAAGAATGAAAGGTGCTTTCTTGGGGGTTTAGATGACGTAAATGTGTGTCACAGCAGACACCATCTTGGAAGCGGCATCCTAAGTGAGACAAAAGGAGGAATTCCTCTTCTAAGATGGCCCCTGCCATCCACAGGGAAAGCTGACATAGAGGAAGGTTAAAGGGGAATTGGTTGGAAGAAATCACATCTGCAAGTCTGCAGGAAAGACCTAAGAATTATGCATGCAAATCTACTGACAGGGAGCAACCAAATTGAGCTGCTGAATGTTAAGTGTCCTGTCTTGTCCTCTCCAGTCTTCTTCAAGATGAAGAATACTTGATAATACACAAGGTGTGCCAAAAGCCAATCGCCAAAGGCCAGTTCAATAGGTTTTATTATTTTTTTTCGGAGAAGGTGTGACTGTACTTCAGAATGGTTAAAGGTCATGCATCAAATGAGTAAAATCTGTTTAGAATGAAACGGCCACCAAGTAAAACATTTAATGTAATTGATATAATCGATTGTCCAGAAGGCCTGAATTGTATAATGGGCCCTGATTTTTGATAGACACTATATATACTTTCTGACATTTAGTAACTGATATAAGAAGTATATTAATTAGGAAAAGACAAGGTGCATGTGTAACATTTAATAAAAATAAAAGCAGCAGGCACACAAAATGGGGAATCTCTATCCACACAGTAATAATTATGCCAGCTGTAGATCTTTGCATATTCACACAAACCAATAGGAAGTGCAAAATGCTTCATTCCAAACCATTCTAGTGTGAAAACCTGTAATACACATCCATTTTCAAGTGTGAAATGGATTGTTTCAAGTACACTGGAAATATTTTGAGATTGGAATAAAACTTTTCCCAGTTCAAAACACTTTTGAAATGTACAAAACAACCTGTTTCACATTCAAGCCAGCAGTTTCACAATAGAAAATGGCTTTTGCAAAATTTCTCAAGGCACATGCTGAAAATTTCAAATAGTTTAAAATGAAATATTTTGCTTTTGTGAATGCAGTAAATTTTGTTTTCCTTATTTCCTATTTTGTTTTCCTTATTTCCTATTTTGTTTTCCTTATTTCACATCAAGTTACTTTCCTAAAAAGAATAGAATAGAATAGAATTCTTTATTGGCCAAGTGTGATTGGACACACAAGGAATTTGTCTTGGTGCATACACTCTCAGTGTACATAAAAGAAAAGATATATTCATCAAGAATCATAAGGCACAAAACTTAATGATAGTCATAGGGAACAAATAAGCAATCAAATCATATTAGGAAACAGTCAATATAAATCATAAGGATATCAGCAACAAGGTTATAGTCATAAGTGGGAGGAGATGGGTGATAGGAACGATGACAAGATTAATAGTAATGCAGACTTAATAACTAGTTTGACAGTGTTGAGGGGATTATTTGTTTAGCAGAGTGATGGCATTCGGGAAAAAAATGTTCTTGTGTCTAGTTGTTCTGGTGTACATTGCTCTTAGTGTTGTTTGGAGGGTAGGAGTTGAAACAGTTTATGTCCAGGATGCAAGGGGTCTATAAATATTTTCACAGCCCTCTTTTTGACTCGTGCAGTATACACAAGTATATAGTAAAGTAAGAGTAAAGTAGTATGTCATGATAGTAACAACCAGGAAATAAAGAACAGCTATGCAGAAACTGAACAGGCAGGCAGTTAGCAAAAGGTAATGGCTTCATTAAGTACCTCATCTGTTATTAATGGAGCAGAGACAAAGTAGCTGACAACAACAACAGAAGTTCATAAAAAATCCTGTTTAATTCAATTTTTGTGACAGTTTGACATGGCCAACCAGTATACTGCTTGTTCACATCTACCCTGCAATCACCACTAAATAGTAATAACTCTGTTTTGTTATGAAAAAAGTGCAACCAGAGCACTTGAGGTAAACTGTGAAAGAAGGGCAGATACAAATTCATAAATAGGGGAGTCTAGATTATAAACAGAGCCCGTGTTCTGCAATATGTCAGCCTTTGGCTGCTTCATTTCTCTGGAGTACATGATGAATGGATCATTCAGGTGCTCGTAACTCCAAAGAAAGTCCACACATTTGATTTAATGTAGTTAAGGCTTAAAAATCAGTTTTGCCTAGCCATATGTCCTGAACAGAAAGATTATGGATATATCCAACCATCCCTCATGTACCTAATATATTTTAAATGGATGTATTTAGATTCATTTCTCCCATATTCTAGAATTAAGAAATGAGGAGAGGTACTCTTTTTTGAATCAATCGTGGTTTGTTTTTTATTTCTTCAATGGCAATTGCATTTTTATAAGGACTGGAAATATTCAATTTTTCAGAGTTTCTTTAAGAGATCAGCAAGATTTTTGATGCCCTTTTGTTTTTCATACTAGAAGTGAAAAGCAGAGTCAAACACTGGTAAAATATCGGGTTACTTAGCTCACATTCTGAAAACTAGGTTTGGGAATTTTAACATTTGTATTCTCTTCACTCCTACAGACCCACAATCTGAAATGTTGATATTTAAGGGCCAGAAAAATAAAATCTCTGAGACCTGTTGAGCCTCCTGTGGATTTTATATCATAAATAAATGAATAGTTCAATTTATTAATGTAGGGAAACATGAGAATAGAATTCACCCTTATTCTCAATCCTCATTATTTCAGTAATGCTTGGGGTAGTATTTTTTCATCTTTATTAATTAACAAGTAATTTTCTTCTGGATTCATAGGATTATACAAAGTCTGACAGCACATGTAGAAAACAGTCTTTAATCTGTTTAATTAATATAGAATATTTGCTCACCTGCTATTTCCATATTCATAGGCAGTAATTAGATTGTCAGTTCCTTATTTATGTAAACATTCATTGACAAAGTAAGAAACACCCACCATTGAATGTTGTTATATATCCTTCCCCATTCACATGTCCTTAATATAAACTGATCTTCCATAATTCCCAACAACCTATCTACATCTAGTTGCTGAAGGCTTGTATGTAGACATAGAAGCAGATTACCTAGATTTATGAAATGTGTAGTCTGTCCTAAAGGAGGAAGCTCATAAACTTGGACCCTATTTCCATTCAATGATAAATAAATTATACCCCAAATTTAATGATTTTTTTTAAAAAATAAGCTTCCTTAATCCAATTAGCATTCTACTCTTTCACAAACCCCCAGACATGTAAATAAACATGAGGACCCAGTTTGTGGGGGCAATAAGCTGACTTTGTATAAAATATACAAAAGAATGAAGGCTATTGCTTAATGCATTGTAAGCTGCCCTGAGTCTCCGGAGAAGGGTGGCATATAAATCAAATTAAAAAAAAAAAATTCATGATACCAGGCCAATTAAGCCAATGCTAGTCACTGGAGGCATGTTATCTCTGCAACATTAAGCAATATATCAAAATAATTCAGACATATTGGATTTATATTATCAATTATGATGAAATAGTATGTATATAAGTCTATTATTTGTGTATATAAAATGGATGGAGATCATAAGTGCCCCCAAAGCTAGTTTCAAAGTTATTCATTTCTGGTAGCCAAAAGAGGCTAAAAAGCTTCAGACGAAACTTTTGACTATGTCTACTGAAATGTGAATTCTATGTGAACAATAAAAATAGACATTTTATATAAAAACGAAACAGAAAAAAAATAGGACAAAGCAATATACATTCATATCTTTGAACATCCAACACAATGATGGATTGTTACAGTAACATGTTCTTGCTTCTCTTCCTTGGCTTTTTTTTCAAACTTGAAAAGTCCATTTCAAGCAGGATATCCCTTTGTTTCTGTAACTTGTGCAACATTCGCTATTACCATTTCCTGGTTCTCAAGTGCTCACTAGTCTTCCTAACACATTCTTGCTAATGGAAATTCAAATGGGAGGGGGAGCAAAAAGCCAGCAACTTTCCCTTCTCTAGTTAGAATAACAGTACAGTCAGTCTCCTGCTGATCCATAATATTTAGCCATTCAAACTTTGATCCTGATATAAGTAAAAACTGTTGAGGATTAAGGAGAAATGCTGTTTAAAGACCATTTTGAGATTACAACCTCATTTTTGAGCACATTTTAATCAGGCATTTCCTGGCTCTGCTCAGCTCAGTCAGCAATTTAAACAGACTTCTGCTCATTACAGAATGGGAAGAAAGATATCTGTTCCAAATTGATGCTGCTGTATTATAAAATTTTATACAAATTGCATACATATCCCAACAAGATCTGAACTTTCTTGTGCTACATGTGTCAGTAACTGCAGATTCACAGACTGAATGGACCCCAACACCCAGCCCTAATATATTTACATGCAGATGGAAAGGAATTGTTGTACCTACAGGCGCTGTGTCAAATTTTTCTGCAACTCTGCTCATCAACTGGCAGCACTCTCCCACCAGTCCCTTTGTTTCAGATCACACAGAGATTGGTTGCTGAGTATGGGCATTTGCAGATTCTCAGTAGGAAGATTATGAGATAAAAGAGACTTATCTACATCTTTAAAAAAAAGCAATCCTGTTTGATCTGCCTTTGATCTTTAATTTTAATGTTTTATTTTGTTCAGCATATATTTATGTAGCCACTTTATATAGTTAGTCCAAACTAGGATGGAAAATTAACATCTGGAAAGCAGCTACCAGAAGTTTACTCTATGGACGTCTGCAGTGTAAGATATATTTGAAGCATCTGATATTCAACCCATATGTAATACAGGATACAGATGAAAATGCACAGTCCTAACCACTTTGGGGAGTTACAAAAGCTTTCATCTCTACTTCCACATTTGGACAGAGGATGCTCTCAACTTTGTTATGTTGGAAGAATAAAATGAGAGACACTGACTCATAGTAGTATGGGCTTGTCATCTAGTGCTCCATTTTAGTTTAATAAGTAATACAAAGTTACAAAGAGCAGTACAGTTTGAAGATGTGAATAGACTTTTGAAGTATATAACAGACTTTGAATTTTCATAATACCTTCTTTGCCTTTCAAAAGCCAAAGAACTGCTCCTGTTATCAGATTAATATGGCATATAAGTGGGGTGCTATTTTCACTTCACATTTCAAAACAAAACCCCAAGCAAGTTTTATGTACAGTATATGTACATTGTCCTGCTTTCACATCACACAAGAAGTATGCTTACTCTGAATTTGAATGCTTTCCCACTTGAATAACTGGGGAAATTAGACTATTATTTTTCTTATGCAATATTCATAACAGTGCTTTTTGCCTAATCAAAATAAGATTTGTCCAGTTCTAGCTGATCCAGAGGTAAGATTTTATCATTAGGAAAGAAAGGGCTTTTTCTTTTGCAGAGGAGATTGTTTTGAACATGTTATCTGATTTCATTATGACCAAAAGTTTTTAAAGACTTTCATTTATAGGTTACACATCTGAAACTATGGACTTAAGTGCTGTCCTATATACTTCAGCAAACTGATGTTCCTGCTATATCTTGTATCAGCAAATAGCAAACTGTGCTTTAGGCAATGCACATTCTCTCAGCTTCAATCTTCCCCAATTTGTAATATATGGAATAATAATGCTGATTATGGTTAAGGATTATAACTACATAATGCATGTGAAGTGTCTAATAATACAGTAATCATGATAATAAAGACAAAAGGATATTCCCTATGTCTTGTGATAAACTATTAATTACGTAGTACTACTAAATAAAAAACTCAATGTAATGACAACATTTTTATTACTTTTAAGCTTTAACCAATAAACTATTAGAGATGAAGGAAACAAACAAATCAAGTTTTTGTTTATTCAATACTCAGTAAGAATGTTTTCAAACCATTGTTATCCTTCAACTTTCTCCTTGTGCTTTGCCTAAAAGGTCTAGCATTTAGCATTCACTTTTTGATAAATTTTATTGGCTAGCCACTGAAACAAGCCTAATAAATCTGTAGAATTGCTACATCACACTTATCCACATATGTATGTAGGCATACATACAAAAAAAAAACAAAGAGAGAAGTAATTTAAAATGGCCAAAATAAACAGATCAGTTATAGTTTAGGTCTAATTACTTCTTCATTTCTAAAGCAAAAGAATCATGCCAATATTATTCATTTTAATAACAGGAAACTCTTAAAATTTGTGTATAGCCTTTCCAAATTGAAGAAAAGATAAAAGAAGAATATATTAAAAATACAAATATTTATTTGAATCCTAATTATTAGCCGAATCAAAACTTGCTGATATTGAACATTCTTGCCTAAAGACAATCGCTGGTGTCCTAGATGTTGCTGAAGTACAATCCCTTCAACTATAGGAATTATAGGCAGTTATTAGGCGTGCTTGAAGTTGTAATTCACCAACAGTTATAATTCAAGGTTATCTACATATCCTTGAGTTTCATTAAGGGAAAAGATGCCTTTGTAAAAGCATTGTGTCAATCCTGTATTTCCAGATTTGTATAAATGCGGTTAATGAATTTTCACTGATTGTTACACACACAGTAGCTATGCTTTTAACAAATTACATGCACTGAGTTTAGCAATTACTTTGCTAAACAATAACATAAAACTAAACTTTGTCTGTGTTGGCATCTGTGAAAGTTATAAAATTCAGTTATAAAGTTATAAAGAATAAAATTCAAGAGACTATATTTTTATATAATTCACATTCTGCCTTTTTTGTAATTTAATCCTGAATATTTCCAAGAATCTTAATGAACTACACAGTCTTGCATAGAACTTCCATGAGATCCCTGGTCATGTTTTCCTCAAATATGCTTATCCAGTCACGTTTAATAGTAGGTCCTTTACCCACATGGGGGACCAGCACTAATCTAAAACCATGGGATAGGGAAAATCATAGGGAAATGCCCCATTTTCCTATGATTTTATGGAGTTTCCATGAAGCTTGACTCTTGCTTCAGAAGAAACACTGAAAAGACTGTTTTGCAGTCTTGCTTCTGGAGATGCTTCTTATTAGTGGAAACCCTTTTCTGGAATTTTCCTCCTACCAATTATCAAGATGCCATTTGCCACCATCTCCTATCCTTCACAGATGCACCAAAGGATGTTGTTGCCTTATCCCACTGCACAGTGACTGATCAGAATACACTGCAAATCTTCATACTTTTAAAATCCTATTTGCTGCCATTTATTTTCCTTCTGTGTTGTGGTATTATTTTCCCTTCATTCCTTTATTTCTTATAGCATTCTTATCCAATCATGTACTATACAGGTCTGTCAAACTGGTGGCCTATGGGCCAGATGCGTCATGTGCTGGCCAAGCCCACCCCAGCTCCGTAAAGGCAAAAACTTGCAATACATCATGATTTGTCATGTGATGCAATCGAGTTTGACACCAGTGATATCGTGAATGTAATTCTGTTGTAACAATACAATGCAGATTGACTTAGGCTATGTTCTGATATTACAATGGACAAAAGCCAAATGTGAAGAATGCAATACTTCAAAGAGTAATCACAAGAATGATACTAATCAATTATGAATCATACTGAAATGAGATGATAATGTACTGTAAAGTAATCTCAGGAAGCAAAGGCCTATTGGAGCAGACATACTTTTTGGTCATCCACATATTTTCGTCAACCCTATACATTATCTTCCTTCATTACATATCATACCTTCAGTTAACCCTGTGGTTGAATGTTCTCCCAAACCAAAGCTGCTTGTTTTAAAGTGTAAAAAAGAATTTAAAAAATGAAATCTTCACTATTTTCGCTAACGAGTAAAGAAATCCTTTACCAGAAATCCTACAAAAATCCTTCACCCCCAAATAGTCTTTTTTATATGTCTTCCCAGTAATTCCTTGGAAGATCAACTACTCCATACCTTGTTTTCTTTATTTTCCACACTGCCACAGAAAAATAAGAGGCATCTTTTGGCGATGACAAAGCTGTTTGGGAAAGAAAATCATCTCTAAGACTCAACCTTCTAAAATAATAGTTCTCAGTTAACATCTTAAATCCTGTTGGCATAGCTAAAATGACAAGAGTTTAGTAGCTGTTACAAACAGTGCACTATTACACAATTTCTGCCTTACCTGATGGATTGTGTGCAGCACACAATGCTTCAGAAATCCTTTATCTGCTCTATCCCGTCAATGCATAAAATATTACAATATTGCAGTCTGACAGAGAGATGGACATTCATCATCTTTTGATTAAACCTTTTTCCTCATTTCTCATCTATTGGATTTTATGACATAAACAGGAACATTAATGCTGAGAAATGTCCAGAACTGCTTTTCATAGATTTTTCCTCTAAGAGATACTTTGTTTATCAGACTTTTTTTTTTTTTTTGCTAGTCTCTAAGTGTTAAAGCAAAAGTCATTTGCAAGTCATGGGAATCCTGCACTAAAAAAAGGGGGAGGGGGCAGTTGTCCATGGATTTATTGTAATGCCATGTGTCTCCATTGCAGGCTTCCCCAATCTTCTGCCTGCAGATATGTTAGGATTATAACGCCCAAATTTCTAAATGGAAACTCTTATGATAGGATTTGTCCAATCAGAGTTGGGCAAAACCATCAGTCACAATCCAAAATAAGACTTTTCAACTCATATAACTTTTATATTTCAAATGTATTTAATGCATTTTATTTCAAATTTTATTCCATTTCCCAAAGAAGTTCCTATTAGCGTTTTAAGCTACCAGTAAATTAAGAGACTATCAGCCAAGCATACAGCTTTTATAGATTTAACATAGAGGTAATCCTTGACTTACGACCACAACTGGCATCAGAATTTCTGTTGCTAAACAAGGTGGTTGTTAAGTGAATCATGCCTGATTTTATAATATTTTTTTGCAATGGTTGTTAAGTGAATAACTGGTTTCTCCATTGACTTTGCTTGTTAGAAGCCAACTGGAAAAGTTGCAAATGGAGATTTCATAATCCCAGGATGCTGCAACCTCATACATACATGCTGGTTGCCAAATGCCTGCATTCTGATCATGTGACTGTAGAGATACTACAATAATCTCTACTACTGTAGAGATACTACAATAATGGAAGAGCCTGATAGTACAGTGTACAGTGGACTAAAGCACTGTTATTAACATCTCATGCTTGCAATTACTACAAGTTCAAATCTCACCAGGCTCAAGGTTGACTCAGCCTTCCATCCTTTCAAAGGTAGGTAAAATGAGGACCCAGATTGTGGGGGCAATAAACTGACTTTGTATAAATATACAATAAAAGTATGAAGGCTATTGCTTAACGCATTGTAAGCCGCCCTGAGTCTCCAGAGAAGGGCGGCATATAAATTAAAGCAAAATAAATAAATAATAATAATTGTGAGATGACCAGTTGTAAGTCGCTTTTTCAGTGCTGCTGTAACTTCAAACAGTAACTAAACAAATGATTGTAAAATTACCTGAAGTGTAAGACCATCGGTCTTCCAGGTGCTATTCAAGGTGTTGGTTACCACCTTTAAAGCGCTCCATGGTTTAGGACCGGGGTATATACGAGACCACCTTCTGCCATCGACAGCCTCCCACCGGCCAATATGCTCCCACAGAGAGGGGCTCCTCAGGGTGCTGTCGGCCAAACAATGTCGACTGGCGACGCCCAGGGGGAGAGCCTTCTCTGTGGGGGCACCAGCCCTCTGGAATGAGCTGCCCCTAGATGTGTGTATGATCCCTGACTTGCGCACCTTTCGCCGCGCCCTGAAGACCTTCTTGTTTCAACAAGCTGGGCAGGCCTAACATGAATATGAATTTTAATGGGTGTATGTTAGTTCTTAATTTGTGGGCCAAATTTTTGTATATTTGATTTTAATGGTTTTTAAATTTTGTAAATTTTATGTGTTTTAATATGGCTGTACACCGCCCTGAGTCCTTTGGGAGAAGAGCGGTATAGAAGTCTAATAAAAGTAAAGTAAAGTAAGTAAAGAATGGTATCAATCAGGCCGCGGTGGTCTAGTGCTTATCAGCACATTGATGCCTTACTTAGAACTCTTGGTCAGCACTTAGAAAATCTGCACATTGACTAAGATTTTCATCTGCGAATTACAAACGGCCACACTGCATAACACATGCAGATATTTAATGACATCCTAGGTTATTGGGAAGAACTCAATGTGTATGAAAGCCAACACCAGCTAAAGAACTAGCTGTTGTGATCTCACACTGTTGTGCTTAGAATAATAAAATAACCTCAAGTTTTGCCAAGCTCTTGGTGACTTAATGGAGCTATCCATGAAAATTTCTTAACAACATGGCAGTTCTGGAATGGTTTTTCAGCTTCCCAAGTTATTCTGCAGCTGGGGTAAAATAATAACAATCAACATAAATCTAAACCCAGAGCCAGTTTAAATATAACATTCAGTAATGGAAGTTAAGACCTTATGGTCTCACAAACATGACAAAAATAGATAAAATAACAGGCAGGAAATAAATAAAAGAATGAAGAGGGGCAAAAGAGAATATTCCCTATTACAGGGAATAGTTCTGCAAATGCAGCTGAATGAATTATTGGCAGTTATCTGGCAAGTGGTGATTGCATTTTTAAAAAAATGGTCTACATTAACAATGTCATGCATTTTACTTCTACTACAGATAAAACATATCCATGATGATGCCATATTTATTCCCCAATACTCTCCCCCTATAAAAATTGTGTTCATACTAGCTGTATTTGTATGTATGTACGTATGTATGTATGTGCATGTAGGCTCACAGCAATACATATTCAGTCCTTGTTAGCTAACCCGTCTCTAAAACAGTATAAAACCACATTATATTTGTTCTTCTTCTTCCATGCATCAATTACACTTTAGTTTTGCAAAACAAAAAAAGAAGAATCTGGTGTGGCGGTGCAAGTTAGTGATAAAAGGAATGGGAATATTGGCTTTGTTACATTTACCTTTACTATTAAAGTTAACATTCTTTCATGTGCAAAAAATGCTATCTTCTTCACTGTCAACCAGATAAAATTAAAGCTAAAATGTCAAGCTCATTTTCAAGAAGTTTAAATGACATTTCCAATTATGTTTAAATAAACAGTGTTATTTTCATGTATAACCATCAATTGGTAGATGTTTGTGTTTGCAAACTAGATTATGTCATTACATACAAGTACATCAGTATAAATATTACCTAGTATTGCTTTCTGCACTTTATCCTTCGCAAAAAAATGTTACAATACACCTTCTGGAAAGTTTCTTTTTAAAAGAACTATTTTAAGCTTCTTGAAAGACTTTTTTCCCTCAAATTTAGATAGTATTTCACGATGCTGTTAATAAAAACTTAGGGAAATTCCTTATCTGAAGTTTCTTTGCTCTTCTTCCATTTATTGAAGTAATTAGATTTGTCTTCCTGATCAAGTGCAATAAATTCTCTACGTAGTTTTGATATCTTTTGAGTCTCCAGAGTTCATTAGCACCTTTTCAATCACAGTAAATGCTCTCCTGAAGCTCACAGTTCCTCAAGGGTTTGAAATATGTTTTAATTGTATATAATTAAATACAGCTTGCCTTACATAGGCTAAAACCTCTTTGTAATGTTTCCAGCTCCAAGTGCTCCCCCTCTTTAATTAACTGTCCTAAATCTTCCTGCAGTCCTGTTTTCGCCCTAGGGATCATGACTTCCTAGAGGAAAAATTGGACTGTATCTAATTATTGCTAAAGAAGGGCTATACTAGTTTACCCATTTGCTTTGTACCAAATATAAGTTAACAGAAAACATCCAGGGACCCCTTATGCAAAGCTAAGTGTTGAAGCAATGACATGCATTGAGGAAAGGACACGTTCAAATGATACCTGCTGAAATATAGATAGCCCACCAAAGAGAGACAGGTATTTTTGCAATTGAAAAATTACTGTACATTGCATTAATGTACAGTAATGTACAGTAATGTTCTAGTTAGTTATATAGGGCAGCAAATAATAGCAAAGGTCAAAATATCTGACCTAAGATTACTTCTTCAGGATATCTCATCACTGGAGAGCAAGGTGAGCACACACTTTGATCAATTCCATTTGTGTAGATTTGTACTTAAATAAATCTTATACTGCATCTTCTTAAATTATCTGAATAAAAATACATGAGTTCAACAACCAACTGGAAAACTAGCTGATGGCATTTGTAAATTGTTCCTAAATTATACATTCTCTATAAAGGATTCCTTTCCTCCTTCTTATATTGTACGTTTTATAAATGGCTGAACTGGCAGGCAGAGTTGTTGCTCTCCCATATATCATTAGAAAGAAAATAGGATAGTATCTAATTATAGATAAAAGAGAAAAGTAGTTTGCTATCGAGACTAAAAAAAGGAAAAAAATGATGAAAGGGAGGATTGCAGGACCTGAGTGGGCTGTGCATGATACCTAGCATGGGCTGTAAGTCAGGAAAAGCATGAAGAATAGTGTTCTAGAATTCTTTCCAGTTATTTAAACATCTGTTTAATATTTTCTTCTAAGAAGAAAGCAATATGCTGTATCTATCTATGCATGTGTGTTTCTGCTCTCCCCTCATATTGCATCTGTATGATTTTGTGTATGTGCACTGGGAAGTGAATAGTTTTAGTATGAAACTCAACCAATTTTCAAAGCCACGGCCCAATTGTGTCTCCCAAAAGGGTTCTTTGGGGATTTTGGATTTATTATTCTCCACAATCCCCAGCAAATCCAACCTATTCTCATACTTAATCTTTTTTCTGACAATTTTTCTGCCATATTATTTGATTGTAACAACTGGATTTTTTAAAAAGGACCTAATCCTACTGATGGGAGATAAAAACAGTTCCAGGCTCCTTCACATATTTCTTTCCAACATTTTGTTGGATGGGAAACAATAAAAAGATAGAGAAAGTATGTAGAACTTGGCTTCTAGAATTCTTTCTAACCCATCAATAGTAGCTCATATCTATATCAAATGATTGGGAGGGGAAGGGCTTAGAATAGAATATTTGTCACCCATTCTGAGCACTTGCTATGCTTTTCCCATAGATACGCGCTGGGGAATTTTTTCTTGATGTTTTTCTCCACAATTCTGGCCAATTGTAGCTCATTTTTTGCTTGATCTTTTTTGTTTGTTGCCTCCTCCCCCAAAGATCAAATTTGGTGCTACTCAGCTTATCCTGCTGACAGAAAGAATTCAGATTCTGTTTACATAATTTCTTTCCAACTTTGTATTGCATTGGAAAGAATAAAAAGGTTTCCTATATGTGTGTGTGTTTATGTGCATGCACACACCAATTGCACTTCTGTGTTTGTTTTCACATAATAATTTAACCTTTTAATTTAACTTCTAAGAAAAAAACTGAAATTCACTGTTTTCAAGACATTTTTTAAATTTCTTTTTTCTTTTTTTGCTTAAGAAGTTACTGCTGATTATCCAAAGAAACCTATTAAAACCACCGGACATAATTATCCAATAATAGCTGAATACACAATAAGACTGTTTACAATTGTCACCTGAGAGTAAAATGGGATCATGGCAATATAAACCAATAATAGTTCTCTTGCGGACCAAAAAAAAAATAATCCTGGTCAACAGTTTACAACAGCTTGCCTTTTATAAATTCTTCATCCCTTTCTATTTTTTTTCCTTAATGTCCTCAATGATGGAATTTCCACTGCTTCTCTAGGGGAAGTTATTTCTCTCTGAGATTCTTCATTGCCAATAACATTCCCTAATAACATAACAGTCAAGCTGTTCCTTGTAACATTCTCTGAAGCACTCCAAATCATTCCTATTCATTGTCTAGAAGCATGTGTTGTACTTTATGCTGATCTTTTAGTATCCAAAAGCAGATTTCAGAACTCTATTGATTGCAATTTTGCTATTGTCTTCATTTATACTAACTTCTCTTTTCAATAATAAGAGAAGAGATAGCAAAGAAGGAAAGGTAGAAGTAAGCAATATTGACTAAACATTTAAATTTCTGCAAAATTCCAAATAGTGAAGATACTTGATATTAGGGAAAATGCAAAATACATTGGACAGTTGTTTACTTATGATTACAATTGGGATCAGAACTTCGGTTGCTAAGTGAGTCAGTTGTTAAGTAAGTCATGACATGGTCGTTAAGCGAATTCCAAGTCCCTCATTGATTTTGCTTGTCAGAAGCTGGCTAGGAAGGTTGCAAATGATGATCACGACCCCAGGAAACTGAAATCATCAACTTGGTCGCCAAGCAACCATGTTTTGATCACATGACCACAGGGATACTGCAATAGCCGTAAGTGCAAGGACTGATTGTAAGTCACTTTTTTTAGTGCCTTTGTAAACTCAATCACTAAATGAATGGTCATAAATTGAGGATTACCTATACTTATTTGTATTACCATTTACACATATGAAATCACTTTTAAATTCATTACCACCCATTCATTTATGTCACCTAACGGAATAATTTTTCCCTGGATCGCATTCCTTTAGAATGTTGCACAATTTTCACCAAACTCATCTCTTCTTCCGTTATCACCATCCTGCTATCTGCAGTAAAACCAGAAGGATAAAAAATGGAAGTTACTTTTATTTTAGATTATGTGGGCTAAGGTTAAATGCCCAGATTAACTTCCAATTGTTTTAGGAGATTTTAATAAAGCAAACTTAAGGAAAGAGCTACCAAAATATTTTCAGCATGTCAGTTGTCTTACTAGAGACAGGAATACTTTAGACCACTGCTACACAATATTAAAATATGCTTATCGATCTTTAACATGAGCAGCTATGGGTCACTCTGATCATTGTATGATTCACCTTGTATCTGCTTATAGACAAAGACTTAAAACCATGAAGCCAACAATTAAATCAGTGAGGACTTAGACTGAGGAGGCAAAGCTAAAGCTATAGGCTTGCCTTGACTACACTGATTGGAATGCAGACTGTGAGACATCTGTGGATGAACTCACAGATACTGTAATATCATGTCAGTTTTTGTGAAGACCTATGTGTGCCGATCAGAAACTTGCAAACATACAGTAACAATAAACCTTGGTCCACAGCTAAACTTAAGCAGGTACATCGTACCAAAGAGGAAGCCTACAGAAAAGGTGATAGAATGCTACACAATCAGGCCAAAAATGTATTAACAAGGGAGATCAGAGCAGCAAAAAGAAGCTACTCTGAAAAGCTAAAGAATCAGTTCTCAGCAAATGAACTAGCAAACATGTGCAAAACTCTTAAAAATATCAGGAAATCAACAACTGGCAGATGACCTGAATGTGTTTTACTGTAGGTTTGAGAGAAAACTACTGCCACCCATCTCCACAATCCTCATCTCAGGCATAACAACAACAGCTAAGCCTCCTACAACCTACCCCATCCCATTGGCCTCACCATCCCTGGTGATTGCAGAGAATGAGGTGCAAGGTCTATTTCAAGACCAAAGCTAGGAAAAGCATCAGGCCCAGACAAGATAATTCCTTCTTGCTTAAAAGTTTGTGCCAGCCAATTGGCCCCCATCTTCACCTGCATCTTTAATAAATCACTAGAGATGTGCTATGTTCCTTCTTGCTTCAAATGTTCTATTACCATCCCACTGCCAAAGAAATACTCCATTAAGGAACTGAATGATTTCAGACCGGATGCTCTAACATCTGTAGTTATGAAAACCTTTGAACGGCTAGTGCTGGCCCACCTGAAAACCATCATTAGACCCCTTGCAATTTGTCTACTGAGCAAATAAATCGACAGATGATGCTGTTAATATGACTCTGCACTACATCCTACAACATCTTGAATCTCCAAAGAACTATGCAAGGGTCCTCGTTGTAGACTTCAGCTCAGCATTCAATACCATCATTCCAGATATTCTTCTAATTAAACTAAATCAAATAGCTGTACCTGACCACACTTGTAAATGGATCATAAGCTTCCTAATAGACAGAAAGCAGCAGGTGAAGCTAGCCGAAATCACATCAGAAACCTGTACAATTAGCACAGGAGCCCCCCGGGGCTGTGTGCTCTCTCCACTTCTCTTCTCTCTATACACCAATGACCGCATCTCAAAAGATCCCTCTGTTAAAGTATTGAAGTTTGCAGATGATACAACAGTGATTGGTCTCATTCGAGACAACGACGAATCTGCATATAGACAGGAGGTTGAACAACTAGCCTTGTGGTGCCACTGGAACAATCTTGAACTAAACAGACTTAAAACCATAGAAATGGTGGTAGA
The DNA here is from genome assembly GCA_022577455.1 of Arizona elegans. Lineage (NCBI taxonomy): Eukaryota > Metazoa > Chordata > Lepidosauria > Squamata > Colubridae > Arizona > Arizona elegans. The sequence continues at coordinate 298,542,259 of JAKOOJ010000001.1, read as the reverse complement.
TTTTAGAAAAAACCCTCCTATACTACCACCTCTTACAATACTAGACAACACAGTATCAACAGTAGAGACCTTCAAGTTTCTAGGTTCTATCATATCTCAAGACTTATAATGGACACCTAACATCAAAAATGTCATCAAAAAAGCACAACAAAGAATGTTCTTTCCACGCCAACTAGAAAGCTCAAACTACCCAAGGAGCTGCTGATTCAGTTCTACAGAGGAATTATTGAGTCTCTCATCTGCACCTCTATAACTGTCTGGTTTGGCTCTGCAACTAAACAAGACAGAAACAGACTTCAACGGATAATTAGAACTGTAAGAAAAACAATTGCTTCCACCCTGCCTTTCATTGAGGACCTGTATACTGCACAAGTCAAAAAGAGGGCTGTGAAAAAATCTACAGACTCCTCACATTCTGGACATAAATTGTTTCAATTTTTACCCTCAAAACGACGTTATAAGGCACTGCACACCAGAACAATTAGACACAAGGAGAATTTTTTTCCCAAATGCCATCACTCTGCTAAACAACTAATTCCCAAAACAGTCAAATTATTACTAAAACCATATTACTATTCTTCTTCTCATCCTTCCTATTATCTATCTCCTCCCACTTATGACTATAACCATGTTGCTTGTATCTTTACAATTTATATTGTTTTATTTGTTTCCTAGTACGATTTGATTGCTTATTAGCAACCTATGACTATCACTAAGTGTTGTATCTTATGATTCTTGATGAATGTACTTTTCTTCATGTACACTGAGAGCATATGCACCAAAGACAAATTCCTTGTGTATCCATTCACATTTGGCCAATAAAGAATTCTATTCTATCTATTGTTAAATCGAACACTCCAGAAAATGAAAGTAAAAAGTCTGATAACAAGCAATTCCACAATGATCTCAGATTTTTGAATTATAATTTTATCTACACACACACAAAGACATCCAGAAGAATATTTGACTAAAGAAAGAATATTAATTTATCACAGATTATTTTTCCTTCTTTATCTGTCAAACATGAGACATGAATTATTATCTAATTAGATTAGTAAATTATAAATGGAATTTAAGGATAAACCACTTGATGCACACACACACGCACACACACACACACACTCTACTAGTGACTACTTCATGGACTCATACACATTATTTTCTTCACAGAAATATGGAAGTGATTGGTCATTATTTTCCTCAGATGTTTTTCCAATCTTTCAAGTGAGTCTATAACTCTTTTCTCCCAAAATCTAATAAAGTTCAGACTCTGCTTAGGTTTTCAGAATGCCAAGCGAAGCAGCCAAGGTTTGCTAGGTGCTGCCATCTGTTCAAATAACCTCTTCCTTGCGTCTTGATACATATTTTCACATGTCTGAACACACAACATACTACTGTTTTGATTATATGAACGCTGTTCTCAAACATGTTGATCTACCTTTATAAACTTTTTATACTATTTTAGCCTTTATCATCTGCAGTGGACTTTTTTTTTTTTTTTAGTAAAGAGAGAGGTACACTGTTAATTCAGTCAATAAATATTGTGCATAGATGTTTGCCAGAGACATATGTCCTAAGGAAACTTTGGTTCCTCAGAATAAATGCGAAGTAAATTAATAGTTTAGCTAAAACAGAGTAATATGAAATTTTGAATATTATTAGCTCAATTTCTTTTCTCATTCAGATTCTGTAACAGAGTTATACATAGTATTTATATCTATATACATTAATAGTAATTGAGATTTGTTTAATAGTATAAGAGATTTAATAATTATTTAATTATTTAACATTAAGGATAAGTAACTGATGAATTGCTAGAATACTATACTTTTCCCTCAATCCCTCCTTTTTAACCTTCCTTATTACTGTCTCATAATATTGAAGAGTATAAAAAAAATATTGAAAGGTGAAAGATAATTTTGGGTGTAAATTTAAGAAATAGATTTATAAATATTGACTAGTATATGAAATTCTGGGAAATAATAAAACAAAAAATACCAATGGCAACTACTAGCACAGCAACAACAACTAATTCAAGTAAGAAAATACCTTCAAGCCAGATGATACTGATGGCTTCTCCGGCCCAACAAAAATCAGTTGAAGTTACAGAAAAGGATAAGACAAGCCCCATTCTTAGTATGCAAAATATTCATTCTGCATTAGCAATGATTCAGGAAGGAATGAACAGAATGCAGGAAACGATGGCCCACAATCATGAGGAGACAAGGAAAAATCATGAAGAACTGAGGTTAGATGTGGGTGAAATAAAAGACAATATTAAAAATATGGACGAGAAAATGGAAAAATCCAACAAAACATAGCAGAGGATCCAAAAGGTGGAAGAAAAAATAGAGTACACGACTAACAGAATGGAAAGGATGGAACAAGGAAACGCAGGATGCATTAACTTACCTTGAAATGGAGAAGGCTTCTTTTTATTTACGATTCCAAAATGTAGAAGAGCAAAAAGAAGAAGACGTAGGCGAAATAATGACGGAAATATTGGCAAAGGCAACTCAAACGGATAAGGAAGAACTACAAACCGGAATAGACGAAATATACAGAGTTCATACGAACTACGCAAGAAGGAACAAACTACCCAAAGAAATCCACATTACATTTACGAAGAAATCAATAAAAGAAGAGATTTACAGGAAAATGAGGGAAGAGACAACTATGTATAAAAGAAGAGAAATTTTAATTCTCAAACAAATATCGAGAAGAACAAGAGACCAAAGAAGAAATTATAATTTCCTAACTACACAGTTGAATAAATTTAAAATAAAGTTTTGCTGGCTACTACCGGAAGGCTACTTCCGGCTACTACCAGAAGGTAAACCAATAGAGATGGAAGGAGAACTAAAAGTCATTTCAATCAATATAAACGGACTTAACTCACCAATGAAAAGGAAATACATATTCACGAAACTGCAAAATATATCGACATCATAACATTACAAGAAGTGCATATTAAAAGACAACAACAAAAACTGTTGGAAAATCAAAAATTAGGAAGACTATTTACGTCCTTAGGAGACTGTAAAAAGAGGGGGGTGGCAATGTATGTCAAAAATCACTTAAAAACCAAACAGATATACACAGACACAGAAGGACGCATCTTAATACTGGAAATACAAACAGAAACAAAAACAATATTACTAGCATCTATATACGCACCCAATGGAAATCAGAAAGATTTTTACAAGAAACTGCACAACATAATTAAAGACCTGGACTATGAGAACATCTGTATTGTCGGAGATTTTAACGCAATCATGAATTTACAGGACGATTATTGGAGTAACAAAAGAAACAAAACCAGAAAGAAAACTTTATCGGAGACATTTAAAGATATGGTCGAAGAATTACATCTATACGACGTGTGGAGAGAGGCGAATAAACAAATCAAACAATATACATATTACTCAAGTCCACATCAGTCATGGTCCAGGATTGATATGGCTTGGATGACACCAGATCTTAGAAAGGAAATACAAGACGTTGAAATTATACCGAATACCTGGGCTGATCACAACTCTATAAAAATAACATGGAAAGGATATCGTAAGCAAAAGAGGTGGACGATGGATACTGGAATAATAAAAGATAAAGAATATGTGCAGATGATGGAGAAGGAACTCAAAATATTTCACCAAATAAACATTAAACAGACTTCGTTACAAAATTTGTGGGACACAACAAAAGTCTACATAAGAGGTCTCGCTATAGCATATAGAACTAAGAAAAATAAAGACAAATGACAAAAAAGAAATAACCTATTAGAAGAACTTAACCTATACGAATCACAACTGCAGTGACAGCCCAATGATAAAACAATAAAGGCAAAACTGAACCTTACCAAACATAAACTGAATTTAATCATGCAAACAGACGTAGCACAGAAAATTAAAATGGCAAAGCAGAAATACTTTGAACACGCAAACAAAACAGGTCGCTGGCTAGTGTATAGATTGAAGAAAGAGAGGGAGAGTAGAATAATATACCAACTACAAGATGAAGCAGGACAAACATACAGTACGAATCCAGATAAAAAACGTATAGTTAAAGAATTCTACCAAAAACTTTATACACAAGAGGAGATTCAGGACTGAGATATCAAGGAATATTTGCGTAAAGCAAACCTTTCAAAACTGGAGGAATCCCACAGAGACATATTAAATAAACCGATTATGATGATAGAGCTAACGGAAGCATGGAAGAAACAAAAGAACAACAAAGTACCAGTCCCAGACGGAATCCCAACAGAATTTTACAAAAACTGCCAGTCCCTGATAGATGAACTATTACTTCAAGTCTTTAATGATGCATTGTTAGAAGCAGAAACCCCTAAATCCTGGGCCAAAACTATTATCTTACTTATCCCCAAAGAAGATACGGACCCGACACAGGTCAAAAACTATAGACCGATTTCGCTACTAAACGTCAACTATAAATTATTTATGACAGTTATAGCACAAAGATTGAAAACAGTAATACACAATTATATACATTCCGATCAAAATGGCTTCATCCCAAGGAGACAGATAAAAAATAACATGAGAATAATTATAAACGTCTTAGAATATTATGAGCAAAAAATCGATAAAAAAGTAGCTCTAATCTTTCTCGATGCCCAAAAGGCGTTCGATAATTTGAATTGGAATTTTCTTATATCACAACTAGAGTTTATGGATTTTGGCGATAAATTTTTAAAAATGATCAAGAAAGTATATTCCTCCCAGACAGTGAGAATTGCAATTAATGGGGACATGACAGAAAAAATGGACATACAAAAAGGGGTGAGGCAAGGTTGGCTACTATCTCCCCTATTGTTTATAATAGCACTGGAAGTTTTATTAAATGAAGTAAGGAAGGAAAAAGAAATAAACGGCCTGAGGATACGGAAGTAGGAGTACAAATTACAAGCCTTCGCCGATGACGTCGTGTTCATAGTGGAACAGCCAGAAACATCAGGAATTAAATTATTAGCGAAGATAGAAGAATATGGCAGAGTGGCGGGACTTAAAATTAATAGACAAAAAAACCAAAGTTCTGACTAAAAACTTAACTAAGATACAAGAGACCAAATTGGAAGAACTATTAGGAATACAAATTGCAAAGAAAGTAAAATACTTGGGAATTTGGCTCACTACAAAAGCAACGACGATTAGAGAGGATAACTATATCAAATTGATGAAACAAATAAAAAAAGATTTGGAAATATGGAATAAATTACAACTGTCACTTTTGGGTAGAATGGCATCAGTAAAAATGAACATATTACCAAGATTACTTTGTCTCTTCCAAGTGATACCAATTGGCCCAGGAAAAGATTTTTTCAAGAACCTCAATAAAGTAGTAATGAAATACATATGGCAAGGAAAGAAGGCCAGAATTAAAATAAAATGTTTACAGGATACCCGGGAAAAGGGAGGACTTGGTCTACCGGATTGGGAGCTATATTACAAAGCAGCATCCCTAAACTGGATTAGAGAATGGATTGACCTAAAAAACAAGAGAACGCTATATCTAGAGGGATTTGATTTGAATAGAGGCTGGCATGCTTTTTTGTGGGAAGGCACAGACAAGAAACATGAGTACTTTCAGCGACACATTGTAAGAGGTTCACTATATAAAACGTGGCAAGAAATCAGAAAGCAACATTACACCAAAATCCCACAATGGTTATCAACTATGGAAGCCTTAATCTACCCAAATACCATAGAAATAGAAAAGATGAGGAGTTACCAAGAATTACTGAATAGTGAAGGCAACTTATATACGAGACAAGAATTGGAAAATCGGGGTATAGTTATTGAATGGTGGCCTTACTTTCAAATAGAGTCAAGATACATAGCAGACTGGACGCAATATGGATTTCAAACTGAATCAAACAAATTGGACAAGATATTAAAAAGTACGGATGAGAAAATGATAACTAAAATTTACAGATACTTAATAAAATATAAATTAGAGGAGGAAACGGTGAAAGAAAATATGCTAACCTGAGCAAGAAATATAGGACACAACATAGAATTGGACAAATGGGACAAATTATGGACAGAGAACTATAAACTGACAATGTCAATACCGTATAAAGAAAACCTTTACAAGATGTTCTACAGATGGCACCTCCCACCGGCACGCTTGGCTAAAATGTTTCCAAATTTGTTCCCAATGTGTTGGAAATGCAAGTCACAAAAAGGGTCATATTATCACCTCTGGTGGTCTTGTAGAAGGGGGGAACATTACTGGCAAGAAATCAAGACAATGATTGAAGAAATAACCAAACAGAAGATCGAAATGAAACCAGAGTTCTTCTTATTTGGAATGATCACACCACAATATACTAAAGAGATAAAATATCTTATTATTCATATTTTGACAGTGGCACGTATAGCGTATGCTCAAAACTGGAAATCCGAACAATTACCAACAGAAGAAAAAATAATTGCGAAAATAACAGAATGTGCAGAAATGGACAGACTTACAAAGGAATTACAAGAGAAAGACAATACCGATTACTATTTAGTCTGGCAAAGATGGTACTCCTGGGTAGAGGGAAAGATAGGACTAATAAAATAATGCTTTTTAAACAGTTAGAAGGATTTCTAGAAAGTTATATAAATGTAATTGATATTTTCATACAGAACAAAATCTAAAAATAGAGTATAAACTTAAGACTTAGATATGCATAAAGGTGTAAATAAGTAAATATAAATATGTACAGTGAAAAACAGGTGAAATAGAAAACAACCACCGATGCAACAGCTTCCAGAAGTCAGTCAGTGGACTGAGTTAGTGTTGGTTTGTTTTTGTTTTTTTGTTTTTTTCCTCTTTTGTATTGTCTTAATGTATTCATGTCTGTATGTATTTTTGTTACATGTTTTTGTTTAACTTATAAAACCTTAATAATAATAAAAAAAGATTCAGCATGGAAGAAATTATCTCCCAGAGTCTCCCAATCCCAATCCTATCCCAAATCCAAATAAAATATTTAAAAATCAGCCAAAGTTGCTGTGTTGGGGGTCAATTTCAAATTTTATTGGAAGGTGGAATGTTAAAATTGAGTATGGGAAGTATATTGCTTAACGCATTGTAAGCTGCCCTGAGTCTCTGGAAAAGGGCAACATATAAATCAAACCAACAAATAAATAAATAAATAAATATTACCCTTTGGAAGCCTCCCATACTTATTTCTATTTTTTTTAAAAAAAAGAGACAAGAAACAGGCTAAAAATGCAGCAATGATCTTTCTTGCACTGTTGTCACATTACTAACAGCTTTCTCCATCCTCCAGAAATTTTGGAGTCAGAATCTTGTCCCACAGTGCTTCCACAACTGTGCCCTAACCCCATTTTATAAGATTAACACTATTGGACAAAAGAAGCTGTGCCTGCCAAGGTTCTTCTGTGGTACAATGATCAGAGAATATAGTTTTACACTTGATTTAAAAAATTATCCTTAACTTCTCAATGTATCCCACAGAGCTTGGCAAATGATGGATCCTAGCTAGAGTAAGACCGCCAAAGTTGCTACATTGCAATAACATCTGTCAGTTTTCCTGCCCTTAACTTACTATATTTCCCTGAAAAGAAAACATAGAATGTGGATTGCTGCTAGATATGAAAGCTTGTTGAAAGAAGTAAAAATGTACTATGCAAGAGCATAAGAGCATACTTCTGCCCACTTTGTTATATGAAGAGAGAGTTATTATGTGTGTCAGGAGACATAAAAGTGAGTTGAGTGCAGTCAGGATGGAGTACTTAAAAAAAAATAGGGCAAAGAATGAACAGGGCAAAACGAATGGACATATTGACAGAAATATACACATACTCATACAGAGAAAGGCTGCAAAAATCTTGCTCAGCAGCAGTATATACTGTATTTACTCTGTAGTGAGTCTCACTGAAGACAGTGGCTCTTTTACTCAGCAGGTTAAGTACGCTTAGGCATATTAAACTAGTCCTATTCAGTCAGCTAACTGGATATCTTCATGTCATCTTCCCATGTGTAGACTGGAATGTAGACCTTTTTATTGTTTCAATTATTTATTTTCATCACTTGTACATCTTTGTCATTAACTCACTTTCATCAACATCTTTATTAGAGTGATCACAGCAACAAGAGATTACAGCTGTGTGCAAACCAGCCCACTACTTTTGCATATCCCGAAACAACTTGGCACACGTCTGCTGCAATGCAACAGTTTCATGATTAATGACTGCCCTGTTTAGCTACCATTCAAAGCTACGTTGACACTGAAAAAGTAATTTTATGATCAGTCCTCATATTTACAGCATCCCCACCGTTATCTGATTGAGATATGAGTAATTACAACTAGTGGGCATTTACAACTGTCACAGCATCCTGTGGCCGCATGTTTACCATTTGCAGGCTTGGCAGCCAGCTTCCAAAAAGCAGATTCAATGAGATGCCAGGAGTAAAATTGCAAACAATGGTCATGTGATATGTCACCTAATGGCTCAGTGTCGTTTAGTGACAGATTAGCCAGGCCCCGTTTTGGTCATTAAGTAAGAACTACAGGTATGTACATATTATTCCATGTTTGTGGCTATCCAATTCAAAAAGACGTTGGAATTCAATTCAAATTTGGAACTAGATGAAAACCTCAAAAAAACCAAAACAAAACCAAGTACTTAATTATACTTGCGAACCAAGTATAATTAAGTCCATAAAAGTCCTTAAAATATTTCTCAGGGCTAATTTAGTGCCTTGGTCCACTGTCTATGAAAAAAGCTAGGTAAGACAGACTAGCTAGATGCCTTTCAAGGGAGTCAAGGGTATCCAGATTTGTGGGGGTGTGCCCACTGCTACAGGACAGGGGCCACAACACAGAAGGCATGCAATAGCCACAAGGTCCCTGCCTAGTGTCCTGAAGGGTTTAAAATATGACAACCAACACCCTGAATTGCAAATGGAAGCCTGCTGGAAACAATTGCAGCTTGTGGAGTAGCTGTATAACATGGCTATACCAAAGCCAATTATAACTACCTGTGCTACCACATTCTGGACTTGTTGCAGCTCCCAAGTGGTCAACTACCCCATGTAGAAAGCATTGAAGCAATCCAAATGGGACGAGACAACTGGTCACAGTTGCCTCAAAATTGCATACTAGTTCTTCCTGGGCGAATGTCAGAATTAAAGATAGAAGATCTATGGTACTGGGAGATCCCCAAAGCCACAATCACTGTGTTACTAGGGTTCAGTCTGTTCCTTCCCACCCAGACCCTGACGGCCTCTGGAAACTGAGAAAGAACTTTGGCAGCATCACTTGGTCAGCCACAAGTGTGTTCAATGTTATCTCAGGACTATATAGGTACCCACATCCAGTGGTGGTATTTAGCTGGTTTTATCCGGTTCCGGAGAACCGGTAGCGGTGGCTGTGGGAGGCTCCGCCCACCCACCCAGACGTCATCACGTCCCATTTTTGATGCTCTGCCGCATGCATTTGTGAACCAGTAGCAAAGGTAAGTGAATACTACCCCTGCTCGCATCCTATAAGTACTTATTTGGTAGACGTAGTGTTAAGGATGTCCCAAATGTGCCTTGCTAAAAGGCAACTAGACTTTCTTTTTTTCTTTTTTCCTTGAAACATTTCAGTTCTCATCCAAGAAGCTTCTTCAGTTCCAAGAAGAGGCTTCTTGGGTAAGAAGTGAAACATTTTCGAGAAACAAAAAAAACCAAGGAAGTCCAGTTGCCTTTTGGAAAAGCATCTTTGGGACAATCATGACCTAGATGATTTGAGACTCTCCATAGACATAATACTAAGGAGAAACAATGACTCAGTTCAGATATTAAACCAATGGCACAGAGTAAGTCACTTTTGCATACTATGACAGCACTGTCAAGAGAGCAAGTATAATTAATATAGTCAGACAGCCATCAGCACTGATTTTGCTACCTAATCAGCACCTGGAGCGAGGTTTCAACTATGCAGAAGATATGCATTCACTACTTCTATAGTAGTGTTATGAAATGAGTGATAAACTGCCAGTTGAAACAACAGTTTAGAGTGGCAGAAGAACAATATGGAGATGACAAATTTGGTGTTTAAATTTTAGGGGCACGGTAGGAGCTTAGATCATTATTGTCCCCTCTGCTACTGGATTTTGGCTCATCTACAAAATCCATTGCTTACAGCCAAGCTCTGCAGTATCCATCAGAGCCACATAGAGTTTCAATTTGACCCTTCCTACAGAATTGCTTCCTGTATATAAAACCAAAAATAGAAAAAAATTCCATTTGATTCACATCCCTCCAGGCTTTCTGTAATGACTCTGTTATCAGTTCCAGAATGAATAAAATAGAGCTGCAGCTGTCAAAAGCAGTATTTTTATTTTAAAAAGTGAATCTTAATTTATTTTAGGACAACATGGGATCCTCTAAGTAGAAGTCACAACCAAGCTTATCTCGAGCCATCTGATTTTAGTTCTGAGTGGCACTTTTTCTTCCTTGTGAAAATTAATCTTTCTTTTAAAAAGCTTACAAACAAAAATCCTGTCTTGTGCAAGGAAAGTAGAAATCCTGAAAAGTGCTTTGAAGATTTTATTACAATACTAATTTTTTAAAAAATGGTACATATTACTGTAGATTTAGAAGATTTAATGGTTTTAAAAAGAAGAATAATGAAATGAGTAATGGATAAAGACAAATTTCAATTAGCAAGTCTGAAACCTATTTTTAAGCTATTTTAGGTTCAGTGAGTTAATCTGAAAAAAGTAAAAAGAAAAATATTCATGAAGAAGATTCATGAAGGGGAAGCCAGTTTGGTGTGATAGTTAAGGTGCTGGTTTAGAAACCAAAAGTCTATGAGTTTAACCCATCCTTGGGCATCAAGACTCAGCTGGGTAACTTTGGACTAGTCATTCTCTTTCAACCCAACCCACTTCACAGGATTGTTGTAGGGAAAATAGGAAAAAAGAGTTCATTGCTGTTGAGTTGTATATGAAAAAAGGCAAGATTAAAAAATAATTCCTAATTCAAGCAACCTGAATGGGATAGAAAGGGACAGACGGACAATTTTCTTGTATTATTTTCAATTAGTAATATTTTGATGATATATAAATCTATTTACATTAAAACAATGACAAATGTAAAAAGCAGGTGATCTCCTGAAACCTGGACTTTTCCTTTTAAGAAACAATGTGAATGTGCAATTTTTAATATGTTGTCTAAATGATGTCTCTCAGTTGAATATTCTAAATACTTGGCTGCTGATATATCATTGGCTGCTATCTGTTTGTTTAATGCATGCAAAGAAGTTTATAACTATAAATGATTTCAATTATTACCCAGTAACGCCATCATATAAATGTTTTAAAATTAAAATTCTGCCCTCTGATTTAAAAAGTGAGAAAAACAAGTGACAATGAAATCAAATGTCAGCATACCATTTTAATTTTAATTATTACATTGAACTGAATTGTTATAGGTTGAAATATTAAGACTAAATGCCTATACATACCTCCCGAATCATCTAACATTATCGTGTTTCCTCGAAAATAAGGCAGAGGGCATAAATATACGCCCTCTCCTAAAAATAAGCCCTAGTGAAGGGGTGGGCGTGGCCAGCACAAGAGGCAGCCCTTCCCTTCCCCAGTCACCTTAGGGCTTCTCGGCCCCTTAAAATCAGATCAGCTGAGCCGCTCCGGCAGCCATTCACAAAACAGCTGATTTGTGGGAGCTGCTCAGGCCATCGCCTCCAGCAAGCACAGCCGCTTTTGCAGCCAATTGTGGCTGCAAAAGAAGCCGGAGACCAAGTGACGCACCCCACATGCCTCGCACCCTCCTTACCTAAAGGTGACAGCCACAGCAGGCAATTCTGTCCACAGAACAGCTGCCTCATGGGTGTTGCTCAGGCTGGCACCTCCAGCAAGTGCGGCCGCTTTTGCCATCGATTGCGACCACTTCTGCAGCAGGAGGCCAAGCGATGCACCCCATGTGCCTCGCACCAGCCTTCTGTGGATAGCAGCAGCTATCCACATGGGTCAGGATGAAATAAGGGTTAAAAAATTGTGGATAGCTGCTGCTACAGTACCCTTCAGAAGGCCAGTGCGAGGCGTGAGTCTCCTGCTGCAGAAGTGGCTGTGCCCGAGGAGCACTTTTGGGAGAGAAAGCAAAGGGGAAGCAACTGCTTACAAACTCCCACCCCACTCCCGCCTCTCTGCCGGGCGGCCCCCAGCAGCCCCAGATGCCCAAAGCCTACGCCCGCCTGGCTCCCTTTTCCACAGTGCCCAGCTCTTTATCAAGGGGGTGGCAGATGGGAAGGGGGAGAAGCGAGATATGTGGAGTGAGACAGGGCTCGTTCCTTTTGCCATCCATTCTCCCCCTCTCACCGGGCATGGCAGGGCTTCCTGCCCTATCCAAATTGGATGCAATTTGGGGGTGTCAGGTGGGGACGGGTGGGGCTGGGGAGACGTGAGATGTGTTTTACCTGCCTTGCAGCTCTGTCATGTGTCTCGCCATTGTCTGCAGGCAAACACATAGTAGGATTAAAAAAAAACTTCTCGTTAGTTCAATAAGTTTGAACTCACGAGAAATTTTTTTAACCCTACAATGTGTTTGTCTGCAGACAATGGCGAGACACGCGATGGAGTACAAGGCAGGTAAGATGTGTATCTCGCATCTCTCCAACCCCACCCCTCCCCACCCCCAAATTGTATCCAATATAGGCAGGGGCAGGAAGCCCTGCCATGCCCAGCAAGGGGGGGGGAAGAAGAGACGACAAGAGGAGCTCCATCACACTCCATGCGTCTCGGTTCTCCCCTGCCCAACTGTCACCCCCCCCTCGACAGAGATGATGGGGAAGGGAAGCAGCCAGGCCATTGCAAGCACCATTGGGGTGGGTGGAGCTGTCTTACCTGCCTTGCAGCTCTGTCACGTCTCACTGTTGTGTGCAGGCAAACACATTGTAGGGTAAAAAAGAACTTCTCACAAGTTCGAGAAGTTTGATTGAACTTGTGAGAAGTTGTTTTTTAACCCTACCAAGTGTTTGTCTGCAGACAACAGTGAGACATGCGACAGAGCTGCAAGGCAGGTAAGACGTGCGTCTCGCATCTCCCTGGAACCGGGAAGGGGGGGGAGAAGAGACGGCAAGAGGAGCAAGCCCCGTCTCATTCCACGCATCTTGCTTCTCCTCCACCCCACATGCCACCCTGGGAGACAGGCGGGTGCAGGCTTTGGGCATCTGAGGATACTGGGGGTCACCCGGTGGAGAGGCAGGAGTGGGGCGGGAGTTTGTTGGCGAGGGGGATGGATGGTTGGATAGGAGGCAGGCGAGTGCCAAGAACACCGGGGAGATTCCCACTTTTGGTTGCCCCAGTGAACAGCTGACAAGCAGCTGTGTTGCACTGCCACAGCAGCACAACACAGCAGCAGCCATGAGATGGTCATGCTTGCTGCCTCCTGCATCCCCAAAATAATAAAAAAAAACCTGATAATAAGGCCAAGCCCTTATTTTGGGGTTCACAAAAATATAAGAGAGGTCTTATTTTCAGGGAAACACAGTAGGACTTAGTTCTTTGATGCCTTGGATAATCTTGCTCAGAGTTACACTGCATAGCAGTTTCTGAACCATTAAGAAATGGATATCTGGGGTGGGATTAGTGTGATGCTAATAAGAATAAGCATTTGGAAGAACATGGAATTTAAGAAAAAAAAACATACTTTTTCCTTAGTTAATTGTAACACAGAAAATGTTACATGCTACCAACAAAATATCATTACAGGTAGTCCTTGGCTAACAACCATAATTGAATCTGGAATTATGGTCATAAGTCATGCAGTCATTAAGTGAGTCATCATGAGGCTGACCCGATTTTATGACATTTTTGTGGCAACTGTTAAACAAGTCACCATGATCATTAAGCAAACATTGTGGTTGTTAAGTGAACACATTGTCTACAAATTGTAAATAAATGATTTCTGACAAAAAATGATAATAAATCATGATGATCATGTGATCCTGTATTTACAGGATGGGTTGTTGGTTGCTGAATGTCCAAAATGTGATCACATGAAGACAGAACTTCGAATCCAGGTTGCTTGTGGGTCTGTAGTAACTTCAAGTGGTTGTTAAGACACAATTGTAAGTTGAGGACTACCTGTTTTTTTTTTATAAAGCAAGCCATCTTATTATGGGTGTCCATGGAGGGAAGGTGGTGAAATAGTTGAAACAGCAGCTACAACCACACAATAAAAGAGATGATGCTTTGATTGTATGGCAACTGTTGCCATCTCAACCATTTCAGTATGATTACTGATGCCAGTACTAATAGATCTAGCAAGTTTTTTTTTTTTATTATTTTACTCTTTTTTTCTGTGTGGAGATTTTGTAGCAGCAGAGGGTTCTTATTTATTTTATTTTCATAATCCAAAAAAATAATACCCATTATAATGTGGTCAAAAAAGACAAAGTCAAAAAACATATATTAAGCTAAAAGAGTAAGTTGGGCTACATGGCCTTATGTTTATACGGACATATTCCCCTACCTGTTTCAATTAGTAATTCTTTACAGGATGAATCAATATAGCTTAAATCAATAGCTAGCAATCTGATTTACACATGACTAATTTTAAATCAGAACTAATGTGTGCAATTGTACTATTTAAAATATACTATAGATGTGAAGGATTTCAGGAATTTTTACTCAGTTGAGATAAAATTTGTTCCAGTTTTTCAGCTGTTCATATTCTCCCCTCTCACACACAATCTTTTGGATTATGACAATAAAATAAATAAAAACCCTCTGCTGCTGCAAAATCTCCACACAGAAAATAGAGTAAAATTTAAAAACTTGCTAGATTTAGTACTGTGTGTATGTTGTGTGGGTGGGTGGGTAGGTGTCTGAAAAGAGAATGAACTATATTTTTAATGAATGATAGAAAATGGATAGTAACAAGCCACAAATTGATATAGGACAGATATTCCATACTATGCACACAAATGTATGACTTCATTAACACTTTGTAAGTCTTGAAATCGGCACTACAGAAAGTAGCATCTTTATTTAAAATTGCAAATATATATACTATACAATATTCTTGTTCTCTACAATGCATTTTTTTCTTTTTCTTTTCTTACTTTTGGAATATATCAGTGGCTACCTGATTCAATATTCTTTCCCTTAAATTATACTGAAGAATCCATTTAATTCAAAACTTCATTCCCAGAAAGCCTGGCTTGACAGAATGGGGACTTGGCTGCAGTGACCAAATTAATCGAGACAGATCTCTAACTGAAGATTCTGCAGGCGGCCCTTAACAGCCTCTAATGCCTAACCCTAACCCAGAGCCCCTTCAAAGTTGATCCATTTTTTAATATACTAGAAAATAAAAGTCTGATACAAAAGGGGATAATCTTATTCCATGTAACAAATTAATTTAATCAAACATAAATGAAATGAAATGAAATCTAAACATAATCAAATTTAGTTTTCTCCTTGGCCTCATTTATTTCCCCCCCACCCCCCGGCTCATTTCGGTTAGCATGCCTGACAGGCTACTGAAAAGCCAATTACAGTTCTTAGCCATATAAGGACAAAAAAGAAAAGACAGGTTGAATAACTCAAATCTTTTCACTGAACATTGTAAATAATAATTTAATATATCCGAATGATAAATGTTACTTTTCATTGTTTTGAATGAAGTTGCGAAGTTGACAGTATGATAACACAAGAAGCTGTAAAGCATGACATATTGTATACTTGTCTGTGTTATATCAAGAACGACACCTAAATTCTAGATCTTACATGCATATACACAATGAAGTTGTGGAGCCTGGCAGGGAAATGGCAAAATTCTATGAAATAATTCTCCCTAGCATATCTCCTGGACATTTCTCCAGGATTTCAAAGATGAGTTAAACTTTTTGCAAATAATTTTATTTAGTTTCAAAAGATATATAATATAAATATTATAACACAAATGGGAAAATACCATAATCCTGTTGTGTGTGGTTGATCACTATTTCTGCCATATAATATAAAGGTAATCAGTAATTTTCTTCTTCAACAGCTATACTCTTAAAAACAGTTAAAACGTTACAGCTGCAATTTTGATGCAGTAATAGTGGCCTATAACATAAACTAGCACACAGTATATGCCTTTAGAGCATTATTTAAAAGCAGTACACAAATAACTGTATATCATTATTGCTACCTCCATCATTCAGGAGTGATATGGATATAGTGCTTTGGATCCAGGGTAGCTTTTCTATAAGCAGGAGGGCTCCATCAAACCACAGAGGGACTGAAAATACAAGGAAAGTTTCTATTTAAAAGGGAAGGTCAGGATTATTGTTAAATATTCTTTCTTCCATCTTTGACGTCCCTCCGATGCTATTTTGAAAGATTCTCTTGCTTATGGAAGCAGACAGTGGATAGGAAATGGAATTGATGAAATCTGTTTTCCACCTTTATTAATGGTCCTATCCTTCCATGAGATTAGATTTCCTTCTTCCATTTGGAGCAGTATTAGCATTTAAGATTCAAACATATTACTCTTCCTCATGTCAAATTCTTGATCAGCAATTTCAGAAGTGTACAAAGCTGATTTATTGGAATCTTGAAACTTCTCACATTCAGGTGAAAAATTTAAAAATGAAAGAAGAAAACAAGTTACCACAATTACTGAACCCTGGTGCATAATTTTAAGTTTTATTATGTGTGTTCCTTAACCACTAAAAGGAAGCATATGTCCATATTTGGAATTGGCAAAACAGCAGATATTAGAAGACTGGTCCATTCAAAAACTTTAGTGTGTGGAAGATTTTAAGTAATGTGAATATTAATATTAATATTTAAGCATAGGATTCCTGAGGATAGCTAGACTTTTAGGTATAACACCATTAATTAGCAAGCACGTGGCATAGTTTCAACTCTGTGTTAATGGTTAAGCTTCAAGAGAAATTTCGTCAAATAGAACCAGCTGAAGGTTATTGTTTTGTGATTGACAGGTAAAGCAAGGTATATATTTTTGTCTTTGGGCTTTGTAACCAATCATGATTTTAGACATTTGTAGCTCCTTGTTGCTTGATAGGTACACTCTGTTTCCTTACCCACAGAATGTTACTGAATGTATCAGCATATAAATTACATATTTTTCTCCAACATAAACAATGACTTTAAGTTTACCCTGAACTTGTTTGATATGTTGTGAGAAAAAAATAAACAGAAAACATATCATAATGGATGGGAACAATCCATAGACAGAATGAGGCAACCTTTTTATATAATTGGATTCCGGTGAAATGAACGTAAGAGACTGAGAGAAACCATATTCATAAGAGCTGGGCCCCAGACATTCTATGGATGTAAGTCTAAGAATTTTAGACTTAAAGCTCACCCAGCATGCAGCTCTGTCCTTTTTA
Source organism: Arizona elegans (assembly GCA_022577455.1). NCBI lineage: Eukaryota > Metazoa > Chordata > Lepidosauria > Squamata > Colubridae > Arizona > Arizona elegans. Next base: position 298,524,867 of record JAKOOJ010000001.1, on the reverse strand, counting down.
AACCCCCTTCCTTTTTATAAGAATTCTATTCACTGACCTATCTGAGAAATCATTTGTTGTTCAGATGCTTATCATGTACAATTGGTTTCTTATTACAAGAAAAATCATAACAACAATCAATATAATTACTGCTATATTGTATAAAAACAACTACCGTATTTTCCGGCGTATAAGACGACTTTTTAACACATGAAAATCATCTCAAAAGTCGGGGGTCGTCTTATACGCCAGGTGTCGTTCTCCTGTAACCAGGCAGACCAGCCCAAAAGACCCTAACGAGCCTTAAATGGCTCTGGCGATCGAAGCTCTGACGATCCCAGCTTTGCCTGCTAATCAGGCAACTCAGCTGGGATGCCAGAGCCATGTTAAAGGAAAAAACTTTTTTCCTTTTACGTGACTCTGCAAGCTCTGACGATCCCAGCTGAGTTGCCTGCCAATCGGGCATCGCAGCTGGGATCGCCAGAGCCATTGATCCAAGCTCTGACGATCCCAGCTGCGTTGCCTGCTAATCAGGCAATCAGCTGGGATCGCCAGAGCCCAGAGTCCTGTAAAAAGAAAAAAGTTTTCCCCCTCCAGCTTGCTTACCTTAGCTGGTAATCGCAACGCTTGCCTTGCTTCGCTTGCCTGAATCCATTCCATCAGCAAGCCACTCTCTGCCTGCAATCATGCAGGCAGGAGTTGTGGACTTCAACTCCCAGAATTCCTCAGCCAGTAAAAACAAAGCTGGCTGAGGAATTCTGGGAGTTGAAGTCTACAAGTCTTAAAGTTGCCAAGATTGGAGACCCCTGTTCTATTGGGTAAGTTTTTTTCCCCTTTGGGAGCTTTAAAAAAATAGTTAATTGGGGTTTTTTTAGTTGTTCTTTTTTAGACCTAGCCATTTAAAGTTTAGGAAGTTTTAAATTTAGTTTTCATATAAAAATAAAAATAAAATAATATTTGTGCAGCTTTCTGAGATGTGGTGTGTTTCTGTAGTGTTTCACTCTAACTACATAAACACACAAAATCTCACACAGCTGTATGTGGAATTTTGTGTGTGTAAAGTGTGAAGGTTGATTTTTTTTGGGCTTTTTGTGGCTGTGTGAGGTTCCTGCTTGTTGCAGGGGCCATTTTGGGTCTAGCACAGCTGCTTTTACATTGTGGATGAGCCAGTTGTGTTGTGTTGTGTTGTGTGTGTGTAAAGTGTGAAAGTTGTTTTTTGCGTTTTTGTGGCTGTGTGAGGTTCCTGCTTGTTGCAGGGGCCATTTTGGGTCTAGTACAGCTGCTTTTACATTGTGGGTGAGTCAGTTGTGTTGTGTTGTGTGTGTGTGTAAAGTGTGAAAGTTGTTTTTTTGGGCTTTTTGTGGCTGTGTGAGGTTCCTGCTAGTTGCAGGGGCCATTTTGGGTCTAGCACAGCTGCTTTTACATTGTGTTGAGGCAGTTGATGTTTTTTAATTTTTATTTGGTGTGCATTGGAAGAGGGGTAGTCTTATATGGCGAGTATAGCCCAAACCCTATATTTTAACAGGAAAAGTTGGGGGTCGTCTTATACGCCCAGTCGCCTTATACGCCGGAAAATACGGTATGTTAAAATGTGGAGTCAGTTAAAATTGGATTTGCAGATGGGAAAAAACTACTGATGGGAAAAATTTTTGTTGTTAAAATGACTATCTTACCCAGAATGCTATTTCTCTTTTAGACTATAGATAAGAGCAACTAAGATAATCAAAGGCCTGGAGACAAAACCATATGAAGAACGGTTGCAGATTTTGGGTCTGGCTAGTCTAGAGAAAAGAAGAATTAGGGGTGACATGATAGCAGTATTTCAGTATTTGAGGGGCTGCCACAAAGAAGAGGGGGTCAAATTTTTCTCCAAAGCACCAGAGGGCAGGACAAGAAATAATGGTTGGAAACCGATCAGAGAGAAACAACCTGGAATTAAGGAGGAACTTCCTAACAGTGAACAGCTTGCCATCCGAAATTGTGGGCGCTCCATCACTGGAGGTTTTTAAGAAGAGACTGGACAGTCATTTATCTGAGATTGTATAGGTTCTCCTGCTTGAGCAGGGGGCTGGATTAGAAGACCTCCAAGGTCCTGTGCTGTGCTGTGTTAATTTTGATTAAAGGCCTCTCCTTTAAACTATGGCAGAAGGATATATTTAAATTTATCTGACAAAACAAAAAATCAAGAATTAAATATAAACTTCTACAAAATGCGAAACTGGAGGTCTTGGTTTGCCTGATGTTAGATTGTATTATGTTGCATGTTGTTTGGTATGGTTGAAAGACTGGATGACTCTGAGAATTGAAGGCTGTTAAATCTTGAAGGTTTTGATCTGACATATGTGTGGCTTGCTTATTTATGATATAATAAGATAAAGTTTAACACAGATTTTAAGAATCATTTTATTAGGCAGTTGATGGTTGTATCTGGGTGAAGTATAAAAGAAGACCTTCCACTAAGATATCATGTGGATATCACCACATGAAGTACTACTATACAGGAAAGAGACGTTAATTGAATCCAAATGGATTACATATCATGACCTATTGTTATTGGAACAAGAAGAACCTAAAGTAAAAACTTTGCAGCTGACAAATCTGAATTTGAATGGAATTTAAACTCGGGAATAACCACTTGATTTCTAAAGTTTATAAAATACTACTTAGGATGAACTTGGAAGATGAATATGTTAAGGATTGTATGATAAAATGGGTAAAAAGCCTAGGTTATAATATAACATTAGATCAATAGGAAAATACATGGATTAAGGTTTAAAGTTTACTTTGAATTACAATTTGAAAGAAAAGTTTTAATAAGATAATATATACATTAATGGTATTTGACTCCAGACAGATTGGCAAGAATGTATAATGGAATTTCCAATAAATGTTGAAAATGTAATCAAACTCCAGTGGTGGTCTTGTAAACATGCTAAATCATATTGGATAAATATAATGGTTATGCAGAAAATACTTAAAGTGCAAATATTAATGAAAGCTTTCTTTTATGTATTATTGATACACAGACAAAAAAATAATTTGGAACTTCATTTTTCTATATGATATCTGTAAGAACTGTATATGTCAAATATTGGAAAGAAAAAGGAATACCAACAGTGCAAAAATCTCTTAAAATGCCTCATTATTTTGGATATAATTTTCTTTCCTATTTTCCCATTCAACTACTACAAGCACAGTGATACCTTTAATGAATGTAATCTGCATTCTTTTATAGCCAACAGCAAATCTTTCATATAGTTATGGAAAGTATTACTATTAGTCTCATTTCCTCTGTATCTTTTTCTTTTCAAAAAGACTGGCGGACATTTTTTCATTTACATCTAATAAAAGGTCATGCATCTTTAATAAAAAATGAAGCAGAGATTCACTAAGTCAGCTGACAAGTCCCAAGATCAAAGGTTGGTGCTTACAAGGGTGCTCTGCCTTTCTAACACTCCTCAGTGATCATACACGGACTGCATTTTATATGCACTCTATTTAATCAGCAGAAACATCTATCTTAATTTGTTTATAATGTAAATTTTACATCCTGGTATTGTTGGTTTTCCTTTGTATTTTATAGAATAAAAAGGATTGTTTCTCTTTTTATTTCTTTCCACACAATTCAAGGTTAAGAATACAGGAAGGGTAATGTTTTAAAATATTACATAATTTCCTATTGCAACTGCCCTTATACATCATATTTCACTGACACATTATGCATTCAGAAAGAAAATCAAAGGCTTAGTTTATTGCTGTGTGGTGTGTGTATGTGTGTGTTTATGAATAAATATACATACACATACACATACACATACATATACATGGGAAAGGGAGGGGGAGAGGTCCTATTCATTCACGGCTTAATATGGCTCAGTTGCATAGAATTATACAAAACGTCCTTGGATTCAGCACATATGTTTCATGTGTTAAGACTAGGTGTTGTGATTGTGAGCTGCCCGTGTTAGGCTTCAAGCAAGCAGAATCAATTTAAATAGTCCAACCATTTTGTTGAAGTGAGTTTTGGGGTGAGGATATATAAAACTATATAAAACTATATATCCTTCCCTCTGCTCAAAGAAATAGCTATAGGACTTCAGTCCTTTTTATTCTAACAACATTATCTGTTATCAGACATACTGTAAGATAGTTTGGGCTGGCCCACAGTTACCCAGTAAGTTTCATGATCAAATGGAGACTTGATTTTGGCTGTCATTGCCTGAGCAAATACTTAAACTACACGTTAGCATTTTTTTCTTTATGAAGTATCAGCTGAAAAAAAGATGTGTGTATTTGTGTGTATGGATTCCATACATACATAGGAAAAAAAGTGAGAGAAGAAAAGTTTCCTAGCAGCCAGGAAATGCTTATCAGCAATGCTTCCTTTTTAACCGCTTTCATATTTGTAAACTGTCAAACTTGGCTGCCTTGCCTAATTGGACCTTCCCCCACATGGTAACATTCACTTCAAAGTGCAAACTATAAATGTTTCATAATGTCACAAAGGCTAATGACAACTCTCTCTGAACTTGCAACCTATCTGTATTTATTAGTCATAGTCTTTTGTTTTTGTTTTTGTTTTGTAAATAGCAGACCCATCCTAAACTAGTTCTGAATATAAGGCCTTCTTGACTATGAGTTCAGGATATGTCTGTGCTTACAAAAGGAAACTACAATTTTCTGTACTGCTTTTTATTATTCTGAGTTAATAATGACTGGAATTTCTGAAAGGGTGATGAGGTCATGGAGTAGTTTCAATGCAAGACACGCTTTCGCTTATATTCACATTCAGAATTCACTCTTTTTGATAGCACTCACTCTTTCACATACATACTATTTCATGACACACATAAAATCTTCAGGACAGTCCAACAGCATTTTGAGCTATATTTTAAAGTAATGTCACTCTACAAGAGTCTTCAGCTTTTGATACAGCATTAAATATGAAATGTTCTAAATAGAATATTTTATCAGATAGACAAGCAAACAAACACTTATAAGCCCCCAAAGGTTAAGCACTACTTACACAATCTCATCATTCTGAAATTCAAGCTCTCCACAGGTGTCCTCGAAGTCCTCTCCACCTCCCTTGGCTGTGCCTTCAATTGTTTTGTATGGCACAATAACATTTCCTCGAGCTCCAGATGTCCGTAGCACTTTCACTTCCATGGTCCCCACACTCTCACTTATATGAGTGACTGGTTCCTCAAAAGTAAATATGCCAGCATGATCATCATCAAAGATTGTAACCGTGGCTGTAGCAGGTGACCCCAGGCATGCCACAGTTGCAACATGGTTGCCCTCTAGAACACCTTCTTCAGATCGTTCTGACACTTTCACATTATTGAGGTGAACAAGGAAATTCTCATCTTCCTCAAATATGTCATCATCAATTATACCAACTCTTATTTCTTTTTGTGTCTCACCTGGCTTGAATACCACTGTCCCTTCAGTGAACTCGTAATCAGACCCTGCATTGGCTGTACCATCTTCTGTTCTGAAATCAACCAAGACTGTTTTGGTCAAATCACCACCTCTACGGGCAATTGTTAGAGCTACTGTGCCACAGTTCTCAAGGCACTGGTAGGTGCTCTGCTCAAAATAGACCTTACTGACAGGGTCATTGTCTGCCACTTCACAGTTGACTTCATGCATGCTGACTGCTTTTCGTGCTTGGTCAGCTGCATGTCGCTTCAATATGTTGCCAGCTCCAGTCATTAACCGAGTAGCCTGAATGCGATAAAAGGCACGACTCTTTTGTTGCTGACTCAGAACTTGATAATTAGCTAGTTCTATTAGCTGTTCAATCTCTTTGTCTGGATGCTTCTGTTTCAATTCCTTCAGGATTCTAGCCATTTCTCTCCTTGCTTCTTCATCATCTTGATCCTTCTCATCCACCTCTAGAACCAGAGTGCCATCCAAGAAACTTTCAACATGGGAATTAACTATCTTTCCATCCATTTCAATATCAGCCTTAGATTGCGGCCCTTCACCCTCATGTTCAATTATCATGCCTCTCTGTTTTCCAGCTCTGTACTTCTTGTAGACATACTTGTAGAATAAAAGCCTTCGATCAGCAACCCATGCAAACACGACACAGATAGGAAAAAAGAAGAAAGTGAGTAAACTTTCCCAGACTTCTACTATTCCAGGTGATATAACTGACAAAATTAAATACAGCCAAGTATACGCAAAAATGCTCCAAGCTGCAGTGACAAAAAACACACGAAGATGCTTAATCTTCCTGATTTCTCCATCAGGAACAACATAAACACAAATGGCTATAATGACAAACATATTAAAGGCAGCACTTCCTACAATAGTGCTTGGTCCAAGGTCTCCTGCCTTGAAGCCATGGCCACACACTTCAATGACAGATAGGAGGATCTCAGGTGCAGAAGAGCCCAAAGCCATCAATGTTAAGTTCGATACAGTTTCATTCCAAACTCTTACTGTTGTCTTGCTGGTCTCACCGTTGGGTTTCTTGATTGTTATCTCTCTCTCTTGGGAAGTAATAACTTCTATGGATGACATGAAACGATCTGCTATAATAGACACTCCTAGAAACATGTAGACCATGGCCACAAAGTATACAGTAGCTCTTGCTATTTTATCACCAAATGAAGGATCTTGAGGTTCCCAAATTGGCAAAATTACACCTTTCTTACAGATATAGGTACCAGAACATTCTTCTGAATGATTGGTTTCTTCAGGTTGATGTTCTGTATGCACTTTGTCCACATGGCATAGCAAAAATGCAACAATTAAAAGGAGAAGACCACCAGGCAAGGCAGTTGAATTCCTTAATCCCATCATGATTGTTCTGTCAGACCAATTTCCAAAGCTTTTCTAACCTGCAAAATACAAAAATGTGAAATATATTACCAACATTCAACTGAAGAAAGCTAGAGCTTTTTTCTTTCTATAAGGTTCACCATTTTACATAATCTTTTACCTTCTAGGGAAAAAAATCCTGAATTTACAAAACTGAAGTCCATAAAGTAATTTTCAATTGCTGAATTATATTTTTAAATCTATAGATCTACTCTCAAATAATAGTTTTCTATTCAACTTGTATTCAGATTAAAGTCATTGAAACAATGGTATAGGTTAATGGTATAGGCAACTGAAGATACAACTATATCATTGCTGAAATTGTATTTTCTGTTTTATAAATAAATAAAATACAATGCCATATTCAGTAACCTGTATCATACAGAATAGTTACATATAGTGTTTCTAAGATGTGTGGACTTCAACGCCCAGGGTGGCTGGCTGGGGAATTTTGGGAGTTGAAGTCCATACATTTTAAAGTTGCTAAGGTTGAGAAACACTAGTCCAGCTAGATGTGACAAAGCTTGAACTGTTTTCCATACTGTCTAGATACGTATGGAAATCCCCAGAACAAGCCCAAACCTTCTTTCTACAATCATTCTCAGAATTATTTATTTCTATTCTGTGCATTATATCTTTTATCTACTAACTGATCCATAACAAGTATTTCTCCTTTATATCATGACCATTAATGTTTGCTTAGGAATATTTAGGAAAAAATAATTAAAATTTTTTGAAAAGTCTAAGTAAACAATATTTTATTTTTAATAGTATTTTCCCAGATTTCATCAATCTGACCCTTGAAATCATTCTTACGTAAAACTTACAAATGCATAAACTTCCATGGTTAAAGCATTAACATTGGAAACAGGATCAAACCACTAGACATACTTGGGGTTCAAATCAGCAGCCCAGTCCCATAGTCCTTTTATCGAAACAATATGCCTTCTTACAATTCAGACATGAAAGGGAATAAACTGATTTATTTATTTAGGATATTTATAACCTGTCTTGAGCTTTCTCAGGAAAAGTAGCAAAGAAATACAAAAGCTAAAAATAGAAGGTAAAAAATCCTAGATAAAAATAAAATTCCATGGAAATGTAAAGACACATCTCAAGGCAAAAATTAAAACATATTTTAAGAGTTCTGATGTCAGAGACCTCACTGAAGCTTTCAAGTAAGCTTCTTGGGGAATAGCAGGGGATCGCATCAATTCCCAGCATTGCTGAGCCAAGGACTCATTAGGACCTTTTTTAAAAAAATAAAATAAAAAAGTAAAGTAAAGTAAAGTAAAGTAAAGTAAAGTAAAGTAAAGTAAAGTAAAGTAAAGTAAAAGTAAAAGTAAAAGTAAAAGTAAAAGTAAAAGTAAAAGTAAAAGTAAAAGTAAAAGTAAAACAAAACAAGACTCTGGAGACATTGTCACATCCTCCTATTACAAATACCTCTAGTCCCTACTCTAGGTAGTGCTCTTTACCAGATCCAACTCTGAAAGAAGCACTTGTCAAGGCAAGTATTCAATCGCTTTCTATTGCAATGTATTTGTACTTCCACTTGATAACTTGTTATAGATTGCTCATAACAAAGAGAGACAGACTCTCATTAATAAAACTGGAAGCAGAAGTAAACACACCTCCCTGGCTGCAGCACCACAGATTCTTTTGTTGGAATGTCCAAAGCACTTTCACACTATTGATGCTTGTTTTTATCTAATTTGTAATACTAGTTTGTATTTTTAAATGGTTTATACAATATTTTATATATTTTATAAAATGTTTACAAACATTTATAAAGGTTTGCTTTTTATAGTAGGCTTTAATTAACTTGGCCTTTTTGGTGCATAGCATAAAATTAGAATAAATAAATAAACAAGTATGACGTTACATGTTTCTTATATACTGTAATTAATCTACTGAGGTAGTTATAAAGAACGATCATGTCAGTAAGGTCTATTTTGAGCATCAATAATGATAATGAATACAGCATGAAATCACAGTGATAAAATAGCAATTAGAACACTAACATTCTAATCCATTAAAATGGCTTTTAAAATACCCAAAAATAAAAATAAAAAAGGCCTTTGTCTAATATTTCAAAAAGAGTAATACAACACTAGTGTTCGCAGACAAGGCACCACAATCAAAAGATTTTCTCTCTGCTTGAAATGAAGCTATAGGTATCCTAATTTATAAACATGGGAGAAAATATTGCTTCACATAATGTTATTATTTATTATAATTTATTTTATTGATTAGACCTCTGTGCCTCCCATCTTGTCTAGAAGCAACCAAGATTAATTTTGTGTAAGATATTTAAATAAACTGTTGGTTCCTGGAGAAAAATGGTAGAGAAATCTAACTATTACTACTGCTGCTGCTGTTAGTACTACTACTGCTAATTATAATTATAGTGGAATTTTTGAATTACTGTAGACTGAGAAGTTCAGATGGCAAGTGCAATGGAGATTAGTATTGAATAATTTTAGTCAGCAGTTTAACTGCCAGGCTTTGAAGAAGCTGATTCAGGATCATTTCCTAAAACAGTCCCACATATAATACACTACAATAGTCGATATGGAAATTTAAAAATGTGAACAATTGTTATAAAACTCTATTTAATTAGAGGCACACTTGGTATATCAGCTTAAGCCGATAAAAGGCGCTCCAAGCTCCTGAGGCAACATCCGTGCCTTAAGTGAAGCACAACTACTTTTGGAACAGGATAAACATTACTTACGTGGATAGGCAAACCAGTCACAAAAAGGATTATTTCCATCTTCTTTGGATTGAATCTCAGTTGATAAGCTCTCATTACCCTGCCCAGGCACTGATTCAAAACTTCTACTGTCTCATCTATATTAGATGAAATGGAAAACTAAAGCTGGGTGTCACCTGCATATTTGGTGACACTCCACCTCTGTCCTTGATAACCTCCTACATAGGTTTCATGTAGATGTTAAAAATAATGCAGTCTTAAACATAATCACAGGCCTAATGATAGTCACAATGCAAATCAGTAATCCTTCAGCACCCTCTTCTCTAACTGGCCATTCAAGCAAAAGCAGAACTAGAAAGGTTCTGTCCTAAATGGTTTTTCTGTCCCAAAAGATACCATGGTCAACAGTATGGTCAGAGATGTCTAAGACACTGAATCAGGTTATACGCCTCTTGTCCCTTTCCCAGGGTAGGTCATCCAACATGAAAACCAAGCAAGGCAGTTTCTGTTACAAATTAGGCCTAAAACCAGAGTAAACAGAATATATGACTTCTGTTCCATTGAAGTGCACTCAGTGTACACTCAGTGCTGATCAGCAAGCAATTGCCCAGGGACCTTGCTCATCCTAGAAAACAGCTCTGGGAGTCACAAACCAAGTACCTCTGGAGGCAACCTTAGTCTTAATATAACATTTGAAATATTACTCTCTACTGAGTACACAGTTTCTTTGCAACAAAAGTAAAAACGGCAAGATAGGCTGCAAATATATTTAACAAATAATAAAATACAGCGGAGTTTAAAAGTTTATGAATCATTTTGAACTTACCATGTTTCTGCGTAAACAACATAAATTGTGATCTCTCCCACATGAATGAACAAGTATGTTTTCAATTCATTTGTTTAATTGGGTTCTCTTTAGTTAAGAGGACTTGTGTGGAAAAGCGATCACATTTAGATCATATTTGGTAAAAATATGATTAGATCATATTTAGGTAAAAATATTGAAAATTCAAAAGTACTCACAAACTTTTAAGCACTACTGTATAATAAAGGAATTGGTTTTACCTTTCTGGCAATTCTGTGAAAGTAAATATCTACGTAGTTCTGCACTTATTTTTAATGTGTTTGGTAACTCCTCTTGTTCATACTGCAGGCAGCATTAGCAAAATTTGCTGACCAAAAAGAAGTTGCTTACTTCCTTTGCTTGGTGAGAGCAGGAGGTGTTAATAGATGCCATCTGTGGCATCACTTAACTATTATTTATGCAAATTGTGGCATTAAAAGTGGCTTGGGAATGGCGCTTTCCTGACAGGCTCAAAATACACAGACGACTGAGGAAGCTAATTTTTGCTGACAAAAAGGGCTCTTCCCAACTAAAGTTAAAGTAAAGTTAAAGTTGCAATGTTAACTTAGGCTCAGGGGAAAATGAATAGATTCACATAACAGAACTATAGAAGGGGCAAAATAAGAGGTGTCCATGGATGCTATCTTTGGCATTTCATTAGTTACACAAATTGTAATGGGAAATCTGATTTTTAAAAAGCTGGCTGTTGGGAATTTGAGATTGCAATTGAGCAGCAAGCTTTTGCTTTATGCTTAACAAAGAGGGCAATCTAATTTACAGCACTTAATTAACACAGGCTCATGGGGCAGCCCATACAAGAAAAATATACAAAAGTAAAACTGTAGCAAAGGGTCAGACCCAAGGAGTTACTGTGGGTGGGACTACAGCAGGGGTGAAATCTATCAGGTTCTGACAGGTTCTGGAGAACCGGTAGCGGAAATTTTGAGCAGTTCGGAGAACTGGCAAATACCACCTCTGGCTGAGCCCAAAGTGGGGTGGGAATGGAGATTTTGCAATATCCTTCCCCCAGGAGTGGGGAGGGAATGGGGATTTTGTAGTATCCTTCCCTTGCGACGCCCACTAAGCCACACCCACAGAACAGGTAGTAAAAAAAAACAGATGGCAATAAGCCAGTCCATTAAATCCAGAGTTTAATATAGAATATCAATACATGTTTATATGGGGGTGGGGGTGTTAAATTATAGCATTCACTGCCATCTTAAAACTTCTTCTTCAGCAATTTCTATTTGGATGGATTTCCTATCCTAGGAAGCTATTTTATATGCAACTATATCCTTTGGGCTACATTTCATTTCAGTAACTGAACTAATATGATAGCAGCAATATAATAACAGATCTCCAGTTATTTTTATAAGCTTGGGTGTTCAGTTGCATCATATATAATGAATCAGCTCTAACTGTTAACGCTGTGTGTCTGTGAGGGTTTCTGAGTGAGTGGTGGAAAAAGAGAGACAAAAAGAAAAGAAAAAGAAAAAAAGAAAGAGAAAACAATTTAACACAGAATATTATTTAAACAAATTATCTTCAGTGATAATACATTTGACCATCATGTACAATTGACATTGACTATAACACTGTTTTTTTTTTAAATGATTAATCTGATACACTTGCTTAGACACAGATTTGGTATGTCCCCAAATTATGCAAAAATTCTGAAGAAGCAAAGCTGGTGTAAATGTGAAATCCCTGCAGCAAGAATGGAAAGAAAAAGGGTTAGGGTTAGGGTTAAGGAATTATTGCACTGAGGGTCAGTGTGTAAGGTGATATAAATAGTGCAATTTAGATCAACTCCAGAACCTTTAAAAGACTTGACCTATGGCCAAAATTGCTGTACCAGAATTGATGAATAAAACGCCCCACCATTTGCTTGAAGATTCATTTACATTCTAGAACTTTCTGAATCAAATTTTAACTGACCAGAAATTATGAAGATTGCACCTTCTTAGCTGTCTTTTTGTTATACCATGTGACAGGTTGGAGGAAGAGAAGAAAAGATATTAATGTACATTAGGAAAAATGTAGTGTTAACTCTGAATCTGAATATGTTGTACCCCTGATATTTAATGCAAAAAAAAATGCTTCTTGAGTACATCTGATCAATCTAATAGATCTGTTATATTTGAAATACTCCTCATAACTGGGCCAAGCAGGGTGGGGGAAGCAGGAGGAAAACTCAGGGCTGTATGCAAGATACTAATGGCCTCCTGTGAAATCTATGCTGTGGAAAGAGCCATGGCTCAATGACTCAGCACATGCTTTGCATGCAGATGGTTCCTAATTCATATACCAGATGAAACAGTAACTTCAGATTGCTTCTGTATTAAAGCTGTCTTTGCAGTTATGATTTTTACGTACTAACATATGTAAAAATGTTAGCTGAGTATGAAATGAAAAGCCAAATACCTGAATTTCCAGCCTGCTAATTTTTACATCTAATCTCTAGTTTCTGGAATGCCTGGAGAGCCATATAACTGCAATTCATGCTAAAGCTGTATTCAGACAGTGTAATAACCTATGATTTACCATGACAAGAATGAGTCAAGGCAATTCTCTGGCTCATGTGCACCCCTCTTCTCCTTTGGCATGGCTGCAAGGAGATCAGTAGCTATCTCGTCTAATTTAAATTAAACTTTTTTTTTTTTTTTTTTGCTGTCTTTTGAGTCAGTGTTGATTCCTGGCTGAACAAATCCCTGCAGTTTTCCCAACAAGATTGCAGAAGTGATTTGCCATTGCCTGCTTCCTAGACCTGAAAGTAACTGGCCCAAGATCACACAGCTAGTTTTGTGCCTAAGGCAGAACTAGAACTGAAGAGTTTCCTGATTTCTAGCCTAATGCCTTAAGCACTACACCAATGGCTCTTGATATTAACTATGGTTAACTATTATATTTGATCTCTAAATCATGATTAAACTGAATTATGTTTTCTGAATCATCTAGCTTTATGGTCCATCATCTGAAATTGACTTATTTAAAGTATTCTACACTCAAGACTAATGACAATTTGTCAGATTTAGATGACAAAACAAGCTACAGTTCATGAAGTCTTTTTTTAAACACATGCAAATGTTGAAAATCAAACAACTTCTTCAAATTAAAGATGGACAATACTAAACATATATATATATATATATGTGTGTGTGTGTGTGTGTGTGTGTTTCTTCTAGCCAGGTTTTCCCTACGTAGCCAAGGTTTTTTTTTTTTGTAGCTCCAGCTCAGTACAAAAAAAAAAAAAAAAAAAAAAAAAAAAACCCTTGGCTACGTAGGGAAAACCTGGCTAGAAGAAAAACACACATAAACCCTACGAAGAAGTAAGAAAATTGATATATATATATATATATATATATATATATATATATATATATATATATATATATAATCTTAAACAATATATCCATAACATTAAAATAGATAAAATATCAAAGGCTTTGGACACAATTTACAGACTTCTGAAAGACAATAAGAGACTGCTGCTACCTGAAGAGTTTATAAGCAGAAGTTCCATTATTTGGGGCACTGTCTTATTATTCTGATAAGGTAGAAAAGTTGAAACTGGTCTTACTACATATGAAACAATATAAATTGCAAACAGGGAAGGAATCAACATCTTAGGCAGTGCTAAAAAATTCTAAGCAGTTAGTCAATAGCTGCATACAAATTTGGCTTGAGTACCTAAGAATTTTGACCTACTTCCCATTCCTCTGCAGGACTGATGCACACTGATTTTATCTAGCTTTTTCTTTATGTATATGGATTAATCTTGACAATCCAAGAAAAGTGTATGCATTGCCATGGGAGATTGTAGACCTGGGTTGGGCCAGGATGAAGCTCTAGTAACTATATAGATTCTATGTCTGGTCCCCAGTGAAATATGTTTTTTTATATGTTATAGTTTTCTGCCATGCTTCTTTTACAGTATTTGGTGTTTTAAACTCTTATTAGTTGCCCCAAATCACCTAGCAAGTGGGCAATGACATAAATTGAATAACCTAATGAATAAGTAAATAAATGCTGATCTTGGCTTAAAACTAAAATACAAATGTTCATTTTTAAGGATGTTGAATTATAAATCAATATTCCTTCCATTTATTCAGAGATACTCAACCTCCAGAAAATTGGGGCATTTATTAAGCAGTAGAAGGCATAATCATTCTCTCACTGGATTGACAAACTGTGGTGGAATAGGAAATATTGAATGGCTAAATTGTAACTTAGGTCAAAAGCACTTTTGGAACAAAATAGTAAATCACTAGGCTGTATGCATTTGCTCACCAGGCCAGTAACAGTTCTTGGTCAGAAACTGAGTGCCAAAATACGAGAATGTATGCTATGATTCCTGGAAGATGTTCAAGGTGAATCCGCGAGAAAAATAAACTTCATAGATGGGAATCTGACATCCAAAACATTTATTTGAATGTAACAAGTGTCTGCATTTAGAGAAAAATAAAGTTCAATGCAACATAAGATTCCCACAAAAAACCCAATTTCATACAAAAACACTTCTATTGTGTGACTCATAAACAGCAATACCTTCAGGCCTTCCCCTTCTTTTTAACAAACATAATATAGCTCTTTAATGTAAAAAGTATTGATATTAATTTTATATGCTATAGAAAATGAATGAATGAAAAAATAAATACATATTTTATTCATCTTCATCATATATGCCACATTCTTCAGTGGGTTGTTGTATGCTACTTTGGAAATGTCAAGATCAGAACAAAATACAACAAAATACAGAAATCAATCCAAAAAGCAGTACAATAGCACATTAAATAATAAAATGCCTTATCAATAGTGTTTAAAAGTCTGACTTGTTTTTTAAGCATGTGTCTGGCTCTGGAAGAATAACAAGGTAGGTAACAGACAAGCTTCTCTCAGGAGGCCATTTCCCAGGTGACCATACACAGGTGTATTTCAGTTGCAGTTGCAAGATTTGGAAAAAGAATATTTACTTAAAGATTTTTGCACTGATTCACATATAGAAATAGATAGAAATTATAATACAGACTTTTCAAAAATGTCTATTTAAAACATGCTTGATCTAAACACACTAGAGATATCAAACTGTTGGCTCTTGTATAATGTAGGGCTTTAATTCACATATTTATAGGAAATATGGAACTAAAAAGGGCTGTATTCAGAACACAGTGAGATTACCCATTCACTCATGTTTCGTGTTCTATTAAGAAATCAGCAGCATGGGGTTTCCTCAGTAAAATGCTTCGGCTAATTCTAATGATATCACAGTTTCTCTAGCAGCATTATCACAGCACTAGGTCATATAATTATATTTATTTTTACACTTCTGTTACATTCTTTCCACACAGACTTCTTCAAGGTAGCATACTTTAGTTGCAGAGAGAACACATATTTCATGCACTCAAAATAATTTTAAAAATTGTTCAGTAGAATAATTGTTTTCTATTTTAAATATGCCTCAAATGTACTAGAGTCACAACGGTTAACTAAATAAATTGAAGATGCCCTACACTGGCCAACCTGGGATGACAACGATGACTCTGTTTTGACTATCACTGAGTCAAAAGCCAAAACTGGGCACATTCTCAATTTAGTTTTTTGCCATGAAATAGTATTTGTAATATCCTGTACATGGGGTAAGTTAGTTACTCTGTCATGATGGTCAGACTATCCAATGGTGATAGTTTGGCCATTTTTCATTTCACTCCACCATTTTCTTCCTGAAGGATTCAGTAACCCAGTAAGTTGGTCTGCTCCTGGGGATTTATGGAATCTAATGGGATGTTGAATGCTTTAAAAGAATTTCCAGAATACCTGCATATTGTTTGGCACCATGAAGCCTGATAGCATGTGTCATTCTTTGCTGCTCTGGACAATACAACATGAAAACAGAGGCTATGGTACAAATGGTAAAAGATTCATCATGGAACATCTGTGACTGTGCACAATCCTGTCTACTGTGTGGAAGGCTTAATTTGTGGCCTCCACTGCATATTCAAGGAGCTGTCTTTTGCATGAAGGGAAGACAGAGTTTATAAAAAAACATTATTGGAGGCCTTAAGTATTTGTTGTGACAGATTTGCAAGGCAGCTTGAGAACAGAATCCTTTTCATCTTGACTTTAAATGCTGCTTTTGTTACAGAACACACTGAGATCTAATGCACCATCAGATCTAATTCTGGATGGAATGGAAACATTTTTAGATTTTGAGAGTGTGGACAAGATATTTATACTTGTCCAGTTTGTCTGATCTATACCTCTGTCCATCTTGCCTTATTTAAATTAGTCAACTGAGCAAAGTGGATCTAAGGATTACTAAATACATCTTTAGATAATTAATAGTGCCATTAGACTCAAAGGGATACAGTCATGCACTCCTGGTTGCTTAATAAGTAACTTTATATGAAAGGGAGAGGGTGGGAGGGAGAGGATCTATTGATCCTGCTTCATTTTTAGCAGCCACTGATATCATTAACCAAAAAATTTTCCTAGGCTATCTCTGGACCTGAAGGTGCTGAATTATAATAATTCCACCTCTACTAGTAAAAATAGCCTCAGAGAGTAGCATGAGAACTTTCTCTGCATTCTAGCAAATATTTTATCCCCAGTGCAATTGTAGGAGGCAGTCATCAGGAGTTTCTTGAGTAGCTATCATCAATACACAGATGACACCCAGTTCTACTCAGTTCTACTTCTCAGAAGAAAGCTGTATGTGTTTGAAAGCAATAGCTAGAACACAGTGACAAGGCGAGCAAGGTAATAATAGGAGGCTTAATCTCGGCAAAAACTTGTGGGTAGTGTTTCTGAAATGGAAATTGCCTGTTCTGAATCAGTTTTCCTACATCTTTCAGAAAAAAAACAACAGGCATTTAATTTGGAGGTTCTCGTATTTATTATTACTCAGGTGACTTCTGTGACCAAGAACAACTGCCAGCTTCACTTGTTATACAGACTTCCTTGGACTGGAATAATCTAGCTATAGCTGGTTATACACTGGTAAATCCATATTTGCACTATTATAATTTGCCATATACCCTTCCCTTTAATCTGGAAGAAACTACTGATAGAGTATGTGATGATGACACTGTTGAGTAGGGCATCTGATTGTGCATGTTCTGCTAAACTGAATTAGCTGCAACTACTTTTAGTGATATGGACTGGATATGAACTTTTTATGTATGTACTAAGTGTGAGATTTCTGGAAAGCTCTCCTGATTGTTAAAGTATCTACCTACTGCACATGCTTCCTTTTATGAATATTAAGTGAATGGTTGTTTAGTTTTCCTTTTCCTCAGAATTTTTTAGTTGTTATGTTTTTACGTTGTTTTAACAGTTTCTTTCTGTATTTTTTAAAATGATGTACTATAAAGAGCTTCAAGATGAAAAGCAGTAGCATATGAAAATACATCCAGCAAGTAAATAAATAAATAAAGATCAGTCAAATGCTTCAGGAGGCTATCATAGTTGATTATCTTAAAAATGGTGTTGAAGAATTAACAGAGGCAATCTATCCATGTCTTGATGGTCATCTATGAAAGTAATCAAAACAAGCTGTTTCTGCTGCAAAATTAGTTAGAATCCAGATTATAACAGATTCAGTCTAAACTTAAGGACTTCACCCCAAGAAAATAATTTATTAAAGGCTATAGTTGAGATAATGCTGCTGTAATAATGCAATTTGACAACTTTTACAGAAGATATACCTTACACTGGAACATTTTAGCATTGCTAACTTTTAACTTTCCAAGGAAAAAGCATTATTCTTCCACTCACCCTACTGCCAATAACTCCTTAATTGATAAGATAACTGTTCTTCTTTTAGCAAGTTGTAAAACTGCTAACATTTGCAATCTTCTATATGAATTTGGTAATACCAAAATTAAGCAGACTTATTTAAAAATAACCACCAAGCTTTTTCCAAAAATGGACAAAAGCCCAGAGCATTCTGAACATAATTTCAGTGTAAAACATCTGTGGACAATCTTTTTCTTTCCTCTATTGAATATTTTATGTTAGAACTATTACCAACCCATGACAGGCCTTTCTTTCTTTATCCAGTAACCGTTCAAAATAAAATCAACAAGCAAAATGTAAACATAGTTACCTAAATATGCCTCACTATGGATATAACATGCAAAATGAAAAGTTTAGACCATCATCTGTACTGGAATCGCAGCCAAATTGACCAAGCTCAGGACTTGATTTCCATAATTAATTTTTATTGTTGTTACTGTTACTGTTGTGTATTTGAAATTAACATTCCATCAGCACTGCAGCACACTATACAAGAAAACAAACCCAAATAAGGTCATGTGTGCCTCCAGAATTTAGTTAACTAAATTTAATACTATTCATCAAGTTCCATAAATTTGCAGACTTTTTCTTGCTAAAAATTCATTTGTAAAATATGCTTTTAATTGTTATGAAAAATGATGTTTAATACTGGTAATGTTTCTATTTGTTGGACTATTATGAATTGCACTGCAATTAAATTAGAAGTAGTACATTTTATATTCATAGAACACTGATTATTGCTTTAAATAAGGTTAACACCATGCTATTTTACTGAAGATTATTCCAAGACAGAATGTGTTCTAACAACCAAAACACTGTTATGAAAGAATGAAAAAACATATATCAATACTCAAATTCCTATTTCCTTATTGAGCATAATTTTAGTTGGATAGCAGCAGAAGTAGAAAAAAGCAGCACAAAGAATCAGGAACAATCTTTGAATTCTGGAAATTTTATTCAGGCATCAGCCTGGTTCTTGAATAATCTTTTTCAGCTTTATGGCTAAAAGCTTGCTTACGGTTTTAAACTGTGATTGAAAGGAAACTGAATTTTGTACCAAAAATTTGTACCATGTTTGTTTGTTTTTAGAAATAAAAATTAGAGGGTCCCATTTCTTCATTCCAAGATTTATTTATTTATTTTATTTATTAATTTTATTTCTATACCGCCCTTCTTCCGAAGGACTCAGGGCGGTGTACAGCCTGATTAAAAGCACAAGGACAGACAAAATTTAAAAATTGTTAAAATTATTAAATAATTGGCCCAATTTTATAACTCCCAAATTTAAAATCCCATATTTAAAACCAATTAAAATCTTTACATTGATAGCCCGGCCTGGTGGAACAACAAGGTTTTGAGGGCACAGCGAAATACTTGGAGATCGGAGATCTTACGCATTTCAGGGGGCAGTTCATTCCAAAGGGCAGGGGCTCCCATAGAGAAGGCCCTCCCCCTGGGTGTCACCAGCCGACATAATTTGGCCGATGGCACCCTGAGGAGCCCCTCTCTGTGGGAGCAAACTGGCCGGCGGGAGGCTACTGGTGGCAGAAGACGGTCTCGAAGGTACTCAGGTCCAATGCCATGGAGTGCTTTAAAGGTGGTAACCAACACCTTGAATCGCACCTGGAAGACCACTGGGAGCCAGTGCAGCTTGCACAGGAGGGGTGTCACATGGGCACAACGAGTTGCGCCCATAACCACCTGCACGGCCGCATTCTGGACCAGTTGGAGCCTCCAGGTGCTTTTCAAGGGGAGCCCCATGTAAAGAGCATTGCATAGTCCAGTCGGGAGGTGACAAGGACGTGAGTGATTGTGCGCAAGGCATTGCGATCCAGAAAGGGCTGCAACTGGCGAATCAGGCGAACCTGATAAAAAGCCCCCCTGGCCACGGCCATCATATGTTCTTCTAAAGACAGCTGTGCGTCCAGGAGGACGCCCAGATTGCGAGCCCTCTCTGTGGGGGGTAAAGACTCATCCCCAAAGTCAGCGATGGCACCAGCTACATCGCGACACATAAGGACCGGTTGGTGCTACTCTATATTTTTTTCAGCATGACAGATGTAATTGCACTTGGAACTTCTGCTAGCCTCATTTCTCATTTTTCCTCATCCATATGACAGAGCAGCATAAGTTTCATTTAACATACCTGTTCTAATTCTAAAGAATTATGTCAGTTATAAGGTAAGCCAAGTTACTTTACAAATTTATAATGCCAAGAAAAGCAATGATACTATCATAACCTCTCTACTTCATAGCATCTACAGTATCTGTTCCACTAATATAATGGCACACAATTAAGCCATAATGTAGATTGTTTGATTTTGGCTTATCATGCTGTGTTAACTTTGCCATTATGGATTCTATTGCAGAGTTTATGGATTAATAGATTATATGAATCAGGTGGTTATGATTTATTAACTTAATGTGCTTAAATAAACTGTGGTTTGGCACAATACACAAACTCAACAAATAATGGCTGCATTTTCAAGTGCATGCTAATAGTTGAATCAGAATTTATTTATTTATTTTATTTATTTTTCATATTTGTATATCGCCCTACTCCCGAAGGACTCAGGGCGGTAAACAGTCATAAATAAATACAAAGACATATAAAAGTTAAAAACTATTAAAAAACAGATTAAATAATTTAGGCTCAAAAAATTAAAACCAAAACATCCAAATTTATCTAAAAGAGATCTAAAACCCGATTTAAAACCCGATTAAAAGCCAATTTAAAAGGGAGAGTTAGGCCAGACCAGCTTGTTGGAATAGAAACGTTTTCAGGGCAAGTATGAAGTAGCCAGTGTCTATTATTGTACCATATTAGTAAAGGTACTACTTTCATGAAGAAGTCTTTCATGTAACCTGAACATGAACCCAGAAAGCACAAATCTGGAAATGAAAATTCAACTGAAGAAGGCCATGACCCATCCTTGTCAGATGGACCAACTAAGTTAGACAAAACTAATTCAGTCGCTTTGCATTGAGGCTGAAGAAAGCCATATTCTATGCAAAGAACATTGTCTATACAGGTAGTCCTTGACCTATGACCACAATTCTCAAGTGTCATAAGTGTGAAAAACAGTCATAAGTCACTTTGTTGAGTGCCGTTGTAACTTTTAATGGTCACTAAATGAACTGTTGTAAATTGAGGACTACCTGTATATTTGTATTTTTATTAATGTTAATAAGCTTTTAACTGTCATCATTCAACTATATCTTCTTGTTATACTGTTTTTATTGTACATCATTTTATACATATTTTACAGGGGTGGGTTCTACTTACCTTTACTACCAGTTCGCAACGGGGCCGCACGCACGTGCTTGCTTCACTAGCACATTCTTCTGTGCATGCCCAGAAGCTTCTGCGCATGCCCAGAAGAGTTCTGATGGCATCGGTGTCGGTGGGTGGAGCCTCCCTTTGGTTTTACTACCAGTTCAATGGAAACAGTCCGAACCGGGGCAACCCACCACTGGCATTTTATTGTATACACATTCTCTTTAGGAGAAAAAGGCATATATAAAATAAATAAACTGCCAATCCTAAAGTGGAACAGCATAAAGTAAAACTTGTGATGGGTCTGTTAGTAACTTCTCACTAGCACCTGTCATTTTCTTTACCCAGAAGCTCCTATGGGTAGTGCTTTGTGACTGAGGTTACTACCCAAGTTACACCATCATCTAATGAAACTTTCCAAATCTGAAGTGGAATCCTGGAGTCACAGCCCATAAATTCCTGAAGTTACCACACTAGGGAAAACATATTCCAGGCCAATGTTTCTCAACCTCAGAAACTTTAGGACGATTTAAGAATTCTGGGAATTGATGTCCACAAGTTTTAAAGTTGCTGAGGTTGAGAAAACACCATGTTAAACAGCCAGCTGCTGGCCTGAGCAATGGGTACTGCCTATAAATTTTATAAATAAATAAATAAATAATTTTATTTCTATACCGCCCTTCTCCCAAAGGACTCAGGGCGGTGTACAGCCTATTAAAAACACAAAGACAAACATCAGTTAAAAATAATTAAAATTATTACATAATTTGGCTGAAATTTAAAACCCCAAAAATTTAAAACCCAATTTAAAAATCATTAAATTGATAGCCCGGCTTGGCGGAACAGCAGGGTCTTGAGGGCACAGCAAAATACACAGAGGTCGGAGATCTTGCGCATTTCCGGGGGCAGTTCATTCCACAGGGCTGGGGCTCCCACAGAGAAGGCCCTCCCCCTGGGTGTTGCCAGCCGACATAACTTGGCAGATGGCACCCTGAGGAGACCCTCTGCGGGAGCGAACTGGCCGGTGGGAGGCCGTTTGTGGCAGAAGTCGGTCTTGAAGGTACTCGGGTCCTATGCCATGGAGTGCTTTAAAGGTGGTGACCAACACCTTGAATCGTACCCAGAAGACCATTGGGAGCCAGTGCAGCTCGCGCAGGAGGGGTATCACGTGGGCACAACGGGTTGTGCCCATAACCACTCGCGCGGCCGCATTCTGGACCAGCTGGAGCCTCCGAGTGCTCTTCAAGGGGAGCCCCATGTAGAGAGCATTACAATAGTCCAGCCGGGAGTGACTGTGCGCAAGGCATCCCGGTCCAGAAAGGGCTGCAACTGGCGAATCAGGCGAACCTGATAAAAAGCCCCCCTGGTCACGGCTGTCATATGTTCTTCTAAAGGCAGCTGTGCGTCCAGGAGGACGCCCAGATTGCGAGCCCTCTCTGTGGGGGGCAAAGATTCACCCCCAATAGTCAGCGATGGCACCAGCTGACTATATCGCAACGCCGGCAGCCACAGCCACTCGGTCTTGGAAGGGTTGAGTCTAAGCCTATTTCTCCCCATCCAGACCCGCACGGCCTCCAGGCAGCAAGACATCACATCAAGGGCATCGTTGGGGTGGTCTGGGGTGGAGATGTACAGCTGAGTTTCATCAGCGTACTGATGGACTCTCACCCCAAAACCATGGATGATCTCACCCAGAGATATATTCTACAAGTGGAGGTGGAATATACCCATATATTCCACCTCCACTTGTAGTCATTCCATCCCTGAATATATTTGAAATAGGACATGTGAAACATTGCAGATACTCATAGTACAGCATATAATTGCTCAGTAGCAGCACTATTGCAGCTCAAGAAATAATTGTCACCACTACCAAAGTTGCCTTCTCAAGTTATTTTAGGGCAAATAAGAGTTCTGTCAAAGGCCACATAAAAGCAAAAGTCATAATATCCCCCCTTTTTTCCCAAGGCAGCATATATCTACCAGCTTACCAGCTATTGGGCAACAATGGCAGTGGGTAGATTATGTTTCCTGTTTATGATCTTCCCTAAATAGAATAAGCCAAAATATTCTTACAAACTGAATTAAATGTTTAGATGTCCAGAGCAGGATATTTCAAATATTAATGTTTCATCTTTCTGGAGATATAACAGAAATTCGTACCTCTGAATCTGTCTAGCTTTGTATTTAAGGCAGCTGATTGACCATAATCAGAACTGATTCTGTGTTTCATGACACAGAAAGGCACAATAAAGTAGTAGCAACCTGGGAACTTCTTTATAGGATGCCAACATGACACTTTTTATCTTGCCCCCAAATGAGGAGATCTATGCAATCACACAGAAAAGTGTGGGAGGTCTGGCAACATCAATTGCTAGGTAATCAGTTATGGTATAAGAAACTCTTGTTTTCAGAATATGTTTGACAAACGCAAAATTGGCATAGATTACAGATAGATCAAACAGATGGAAAGTGGGAGGAAAATATCAGCCATCTACCTAGCTGATTAAAGAAGAAAAAACAGACATAAAGAGATTGATTGTGTATGCATGAATATATTTCTATCTATCTATAAAGTTGTAATAAAGAAAGTAGCAACTTTGAAAGTATCTATGGAGTTGTTACTTCTTTTTAATAGCTTGTTTCTTGTCCCTTATCAATTTTCAGAAGTTTGTCAGTCTTCTATCACCACCTACAGCCACTTCAGATGGTTGAAGTGTCTCACAGAGCCGAGGTTAAAAAAAATCAAGCTGGCTCTTATTGCAGAATGAAACTAAAATTATTTATAAGATGCTGCCACCTATCCATCATTTTCCTTGACAATAACAGAACCCAAATAATACCAATCTCATATTGCTTAGAAAGAGAACTCAAGGCTGCATGTGATTCTAATTGTTTATTTTATGTAAGGAAATTTTTAACTAAATACCTAAAAGGGGGAAAAGACACAGAGACAGCTACTGTAGTGAGTTTAACAACAGGGGAAAATGTCTGTTGTGCTAATTGAAGCAAAATTAACTAGATTTAAACAATAGTTTGCTTTTACTTGTGAGGCTGAGTAACTCTTATGGAAAAATGAAGAAAAATGAAGTAAGCAATGGAAACATAATATTACTTAGTTAATACTCAACTGCAGCAAAAACTGACATTTTGCATTTTCTTTCGATTTTTGTATTTCTTCTTCTCATTTCCTGCATTATATAGCTAATTATATAGCAAACGTTTCTTTTCAAAATTGGACTTATTCTACTTAAAACTCTGCGGTTTGGATACAGTTAGTTTTCTTGACCCAATTCATGCATGCATGCATGCATACAACTGGCATGGCAATTGCTAGTTATTTGCTTAAAGAAGTACGAACACTTTGGATGATTTCATTTTAAGCATCTTAGTACAAACAGACCTATACCTTTATATACTATAACAGACACACACCTTTATATAGGAGAAAAGCGCTATGCACATTGCATGAGCTTCAGTATGATTGGGGCAGGGCTGAAAACCACCTTCAAGGGTCAGTCATGGATACTATAATTTGGTGAAAGCATAGTGATGCTAGAGCACTTGGCTCTGTTGCAGATTTGCATGTATATAAGTCTACCTTTGTAGAGTCAGTGCCAATTTAAAGCTTCACCACACTGAAGTCAGACCATGACTGCCAAAAGGCACCAGTGGGGATTCTTTTCCTGAGAGGTTGGAAGAATGTGAAATACTTTCCCTCTATAACCTGGCCCTTCTCCTATAATCCTTCTGATAGATCTGGGAGAAACGCTGCATTCACATCATCCGGTCGCCCACCCATGCTCCCCACCCCCCATCAGCCCCTCAGTAGTTTCACAATGCAGCAGTGCCATTCAACCACTCTTTCATTTTGAGATGTTGGATGAGGGAGGAGGAGCACAGAAAGGGGGATTCCTTTCAGTGGGTGTGTTCTGCAGACATCCTGGAAAGGGCAACCTGGATCCATGCTTGATCACTGTTTTTTCACAGCGGTACTTTTTAGGCTTGATTTTTTTCCCCTTAAATCAATCCATCCTTCCCTTTGTCTTTTTCAGCCAGATAATACATGAGGATTATTGTTCCTTCTTTGCTGCTCCCCTTCTTCCCCAGAAGCACACCCATAGCCTCCCTTTGCAGATCCCATGCTTTTCCTCCCCTTTCTGCAGACAGTCATATCAAATCAGCTGTTAAGCGTAGGAAAAAGATGATTCTTTAGAGTCTGCATAAAGACTGCATTTTTAAAAAAGCCCTCTTTGAAATATTATCTGCATAGGCAGACCCATAAGCTGACCCTCCAGATAGCAAAATCTGCACTACCATTTCTAATTTGTTGCAGTGTGTGTGTGTGTGTGTGTGTGTGTGTGGTGCATGCATGCATTTTTTCTAAGGAGTTTCTTATTAACATTATGCCACTATCATTATCCTTCAAAACACACACATGCAAGCACACACACACACACACACACACATGCACTTGCTACTTTCCCTCCTTTCCATGATAGAGGGAAATACAAATTTCTGCTCCAAACCATTCATCAGCTTTGCTGCAGCACTGTCACAGAGAAAACATGCCCAAAGAAGCTGCCGAAAGAATCCTAGACTGAACATGGTCCCTTCTTCCAAATGACACACATGGAATTACCACAGCCAGCTGGATTTATTTTACCTTTCTGCAGCAACAGGTCCCTAGGATGCAAGGGAGAATCCCAGAAGCAGCACAAAATCCCCTGAAAGTTCCTACCCTGGACAGCTACACAGGTAGTAAAGGGAGAGGAGGAAAGGGGAGGGAAGATGGGAGGGGAAGTGGGTGTGTTTACAAAGAGATGTGTGCAAAGGAAAAAAGGGGGGCAGACTTGAAAAGGAACCAGTGGACCTTCTAGACAGGGTCAATCTGACACTTGGCATCTCTACCTCCTGCCTACCTAGCTTCAATTTTCCATCCTGGTTTTGCCTTTCTTATTTGGGAACTTCCACCAAAGGCTATCTCTCACCCTCAATATTGGACTAGCTTATCATAACACCCTGCAATTTCACACACACCATAACCTCTAAATATTATTACATATTATTACATCCTTAGGTCTTTTAGGTCAAGTGCTTCTTTTTCAATTTCCCCTCCTAGAGGTCTTGACTATAATGCCCATCAGCCGTGGCACAAAGCAAGCACAAAGCCTGCCGGCTGTGGGCGATGGGCTTCGCAGTGAAATCACCTTTGCACACGCATAAAAGCACACACACACACACACACACACAGCTGCAATGGGTGGGCTCTCGGCAGCACGGAAGGGGGGAGAGGGCTGCTGTGTGATGGCTGCCCAGCCAGCCAGGCTAGCAATCGTTAGCCGCCCAGCGAACGTTTCCATTCATTCCGACCAGACGCGTCCGCTTTTTTCGCTCCAGACTGGCTGGGTTGCAACGTGTCCGGCTTACATCCCGAGACAGAGAGACCGACCGAAGAAGGGCCATCCAGCCCAGGAGCTGACGGATGCCCCCGCCGGGTTCCTGTTAGCGACCAAGCAGCGCTGCGGGCCGGACACAAAAGGCTCTCCCCGCGCTCTCATCCTCCCGCCTTTCTCCCTACCTACCTGCAGACCGAGCCACTCGCAGCAACCCGGGTGACTTGATTCCGGGCGCCAGTCGAGCGCTCCTCCTGGCCGCCTTCTACCTCGTTCGCTTCCTCCGGCCGGGCCAGACACCGCGGATGCCGGCGATCACAGAGAGCTCTCCGCCGCCACCGAGACCATATCTGGAAAGCGCCAAGCGCTGGCGCCCCATGCAGCGCGGCGACAAGAGCAAGAAGCGCCCCCCTTGGAAGGAAGGAGTCGCAGGCGGGGGCAGACGCGCGCTTAAAGGAGGCGCGGCGGCGGCATTCCCCTCAGAGCGCCGCAGGACTCGCCCGCTCCTTCCTCCTTCCTAGCGCCTCCGGAGGCGGCGCGTCCCTTGGCTCCTTCCCGACGCGAGCTCTCTCTAGCCGGGGCGTCCCTGCTCCCTCCTGTTGCCCTGGCCTGCAGACGGGACAGGCGCGGGCGGAGGAGCTTCGCCCGCCTTTTCCACGTGTCTGCAAATTGAGGCGAAGTCTAACGAGCGAGTTTTTCGCGCTCAGAGAAAGGGATTGAAGGAGCTCGGCTCGGCTTTCTCTGACCACCCTGACCGGCGGTGCTTTCTTTCTTTCTTTTTTTTCCCTTTCCTTTTTTTTTTTTTTTAACGGGGAGTGGGTGGCTGGGTGGGCGGGTCTCCTGTCGGTGCTGCAGAGAATATTTCCTGCCGCTACTATAGCGCAAGGAGCAGCCGCTTGTTTGCCAGCAGCTTTGAAATACAAGGCGGCGGAAAGCCACCACCCCCTCCGCCGTCAGCATGCGAGGCCCTCCTACCCACTCCTCAGAATGGCCACAGACGTTGCACGCGCACGCGTTCCTCTTTACTGCAGTTTTCGCAGTTCGCCTAAAGAACTCTTTAGTTGCACCGTGTGAATGAGAGGCAGCTTTGAACCGAGCATATATATCTATTTCGGAGTCGCCCATGGCTTTGTAAAGTAGCCCGGGCGTCTCTTATTCACCTGTAGTGTAGTATATCACCTGTATAGT
Source organism: Arizona elegans (assembly GCA_022577455.1). Lineage (NCBI taxonomy): Eukaryota > Metazoa > Chordata > Lepidosauria > Squamata > Colubridae > Arizona > Arizona elegans. The sequence continues at coordinate 298,496,842 of JAKOOJ010000001.1, read as the reverse complement.
GGACCCGTTCTACCTGCAGTACGTTATTGATCCTTGTGCGCCGTAATGGCTGTATGGTCGATGTATTTAGATTATACAAGTCAGCGTTTCAGCTTGCATACACCGCACAGACACGTGTTGCATAAGCATTGCTTGAAGGTGGTCACCAGTATGGGAGGAAAAAAAATCTCATGTGCAAAGGTTATAAGAATTGAGCATGCTGACTGGAGAGAGAAAAAAGAGGGGGAACTTGAAGGTTTGTCACTAATAAAAAAGGGTCAAAGACTATCACTGTGCCGTTTGGGAACAGCTTTGTAAGTACAAGCAACAGATTTTGGTTAAACATTAAAATAATTCAATAATAAGAATTTGCCAGTGAAAAAAATTACCTAAAGGAAAAATAAGCTTCAGACCCTATTTTGCAGTTTCTAAGTGGACCCTAAGCATGCTTTTTTCTTTCATTCTATGGTTTTAAACCACAACCTCAAAAAAGGAAGAATGACCCCCATCCCTGGTGATGTCAATACTTCTTAGCCTTCCCCTGTAGCCCTGGGAAACTTTTTTTTTAAATAAATGCATAGAAATTGGTAGATTTGTGTTCTCAGACATTGCATTGAAACACTTGGACAACAACAACAACAAAAATACTACTACATGGATGAAAGTTCCTGGAGAAAATAAGATTTTGATTGAAAAGATGCTTTTCAAGTTCTTATTGTCTGTCTTTCAAGTTTCAACTATTTTTTTTTTAAGATGGGTTTTCAGCACTGACTACAACTTAGAACAAATATCAATAAGCTAAATATCACAGCAAATCACATACTCTATTTTGACAAATCCTACTCTTGATATTGACAAATATTCCATTACATTCCAAATAATACATGAGAAAATAAAGGATAATATATTCCCTTTAACTTTTTAAGAAATAGTCATTAAAATGGTTTACAATCTATGGTTTTAAAGAAGTTAAAAAAAACACTAAGTTGGCTTGCAAAACATGTTCTTGTATTGGAATCCTCTACGTTACATTTTATGAAAATAAATGAGCGCTCCAAATATACGTGTACCAAAATTCCTTGTTCTGGCCATTGCATCTTAAGAGATGTCTTCATCTGTATGGATTACCTTGGTATATACTCCAGTGTAATATCACTGGCAGAACATGTTTACTTGAGCCGCATTCTTATTTCATCCTGCCCATGACAGAATCAGCCATTTGTCTAGTAGCTGACCACATAGGAGGTGATGGGAACTGTAATCAAACAAATCTAGAGGGCACCTACCTAGGAAGACTCTTCCAGAGGTAATAAACCAAGATTGGACAAAAAAGTATCTCATCTTGGAAGGATACCAAATGCTTAAATGCTGTTCATATTAAATAACTATTGGTTGTTTTTTCTTTTTAAATATAATATTAGTCAAGGAAAATTTAGAAATGTGCCTTGGTCTTATTTGAGGTATTATACATTTTTATATCCTGTCATTCTAGTGCAATGTTCTTCGAACTTGCCAACGTTTAAGATGTGTGAACTTCTAGGAAAAACACTGTTTTTGTGTGTGCACACCAATCAGGGCTGCTTATGTTGACTGAACTAAGTTCAACATTTCATTTAAAAGATAGAGAAGTGGTGATCCTTAAAAAAATCTAGATTTTTTTTAATGGCTTTAAATGTCACCATCAATACTTTGAATTCTGCCTGGAAACATTGTCTTATTTGGGACAAATGGCATTTTCCTGAGATTCTGCAAAGGTAGCCATAGGTCAAATGTGCTGTAATTACAATAGTCCAATTTATTTACAGCTAAGGCATGTACTACCATAGTTGATGCCTGACTCATTACAGACAAATGGCGTTGGCAAATAGTTTTAAAGTGGATGAAGATTCCTAGTTGCTGCTGCTAGTTAACCATCTAAGAGCAAACCTGAACCATAATTATCTCCAGACAAGAAGTTCTATAGAATGAGTACTACTTCTACCAGAACTGGATGAAATCCCATGTTCAAATCCTGATCTGGGTACCTCTGTCTTATCTAAATTAAGTTTCAGATTGTCAGCCTCATCTGGCCATTACTGCCATTAGACTTTAATTCAGAATATCACCAGCATCCTAGGTGATAGCTGGTAGTATATGAAAACTTGAATAGAAGATGCATATCACCCACATATTATTAGGGCACAGTGACTTCCAAATCTTCTGTTAATTTTTGTCTGAGTTTTCACATACTGTTAAATAACGTAGAGACAAGACTGAACCCCGAGAAACATCATATGCCCATGTTTGGGGTGGGCTGACCATGTCCCTCAACATTACTTTCTAAAATTAATTTCCACTGAAGAAATTAAATCCTTGTAAGATGGTACTTACTGTATTTACAGAAGACTATACATCAGGAGACATGGGCCAATCTGAGAATTTAGCAGGAACATCAGGTCATTCTTATAGAAAAACAAGTGCAATTACAACTCTACTTAATTTCTCCTCCTGCCCTGGGGAATGGAAAAACCTGCTGGTTCACCAAGGACTTCCTGTCTCTTGACAGCAACAATCTTAAGCAGTGAGAATCAAGGTGTGTGTGGCAAAGAGTGCTAGATAGATGGCTTGTTGGCTTGACCCAGCAGTGCTCTTTTTAATACATTAGAATTGTTGTTTATTTAGATTTTTTTTTAAAAAAAAACTTGCTAATTGATACTTTTCTCCAAGTACACAACTAAAATTGAAACAATAACCTAGCAACATTTGAGCTAAGAGGAAGTGGTTACTTTAAATTATCCTAGCATAACTTAAATGTGTTTGCATGTGTGAATGGATTTTTGTAGGGTAAAACTGTCTTCTATCAGAGGTGTGAATGGCTGATCTGAGTATGTAATTAATAGGAATAGAGAGTTCAGGCTAGCTGGGATGGAATGTAAAAAGGAATGAAAGTCTTAGTTCAAACAGAGCCAATGTTTGCTTGAATGTCCAATCTTGCATACTAAATAAGAATACCAACTTTAAATGGATAAAGACTTCCAATAAGAGAATCACATATCCAAAGAAAAGAGCTTTGTCCATGAAATCTCTTCAAGTCAAACTTGTCTCAATGGCATCTAATTGACTAATGAACTCTAATTCATCTGCTCTCAGCAAAGTTGTAAGAGGGCAATGGAGAAGTAAAGAGCTTAAACATGAAGTTGGTAGAGGGTGTGGAGAATAAAAGGAGAATAGCAAAGAAAGCTGAGTTTTGGAGAAGAAAGTACAGAGGGGGAAAAGAAAAGGATAACATCACAGCAAAACAAAATTCACTGTGCCCAAAAAAGAGTGAAAAAAACCTATTATTGACTGAAATGAAACAGGCTGCTATGTTTTTATAATGAAAAGTCCATTGTTTTTCTGCCCTTTCTGCAAACACCTAGGGCTCCAATTTGGCCAGTTCCAGAGGGTGTGAAAGTTCAGAGCCATATGCCAGTATTTGCTTTTCCTGATTTTTAAACACCAGAAACCACAGAGAAGAGGAGGCAGTTCAAATTTCACTTGCTTCCCGACATGGGTGCAAGTTACTCCCAGCAAGGGAGGACCAGACTCAAGCAGGGCAGATGAGAGAAGAAACACAGAACATCATCATTATTGTTATTACAGTGAAAGGTTGCAGTGTAAGCTAGAGTTCATTGTGCTGGGTAGGGTGCAAGCATGGAATCTGACAGAAAATAAGAACAACAGCTATAGGCTGCAAAACCAAACATACTTACCTGAAAGAAAATTGCTGTGCAGTGGATGAGGTACAATTTGCAAGGAAATATTCTTGCACTGTGAATTTAAAAGGTTCTGGGATGGATTTATGCACCCTATAAAAAATGCAAATTGCCTCCCTGTAACTGGCTAACCATGTTTTTGGCATTTGTCCAGCTCTGGCCTTCTCTTATTTGCTTGATTATAGCTCTGACTCTTTGGTTCAGTGTTTTCCTCTTAGGGCAACATCAGGAATTCATGCACCATATTTTTGGAATATCATTATCTCTCTTACTTTTAGTCACCCATATCCTCAGGATGAGACAGCTGTTATCCCCTTAGTTTCTCAGTTATACAAACGTATGTAGAAATTAATAACTGTTTTTGGAAGGGTTTCTACGTGGTTCATTTTTTTCCTTTTAAGAATTGCTTTTCTGGCACCCCTGTATTATTTTACTAATTCATCTGTCAATTAGAGCATGTATCACAAGTCTATCATCACTTTCTTCTACAGTATTCTCCAAATTTTGTACAGTTTCCTATAAAAGTGGGTTTCATGCTAGATTATATCTGCCATATATTCAGTTTTTCCAAATAATGCCCTTTAGATGTATTGGAGCAATTTCATACATCCCTAAAAATAATATTGCTATCAAATACTAATAGATCTGGAAGGCATGAACATGAAAAACATGGGGCAGATAGCATCTAGAGTACACAGAGTGTTGTGATGAATATCTGTACAGTTATCAGTGAACTACTTCAGGAAGGCAAAACTTGTAATCTATGTCTGTGAGGTATGCCTATTGTCAAATCGTTCTCCATTTCACCATGCATCATCAGATAATATTATTTTAGAAGTAAAAATAATCTTGATGAAAGGAATGGAGACACTGAAAAGGAAATTTCATGCTACATGACCTATATTGAAAGTATTCTTTGTAAAAATAAAGATTGAGAAAGAGGACCCCACAATTCACAGTACCCCCTGCTAAATACATTTAATCCACTTTTCTTCACCCTATATTTTTCCCCTAAGGATACTACTATTCCAGAAAATCTATTTTTTTTCCACAGTAAACCCATGAAGAATGTTGTTATGCTGAGGGAGAAAGAAAGAGAGTGAGAAATTGACAGATTAAAGGCCATCCAATGGTTGAAACATTGCTTACCACACTGGATGTTTGCTTTATTTCTGACTTGTCATTCTCTAATTTGTGCTTGTTTTGTCCCTTTAAACTATTGTCTGCGAATAAACCCTCCAGTTCCCCTTTCAAATGATTTTCCACAAGCTTCATCAGTACTAATCTTACTCAGTAAGATTTAATAGCCCATCAACCAGGCTAGTCAAGCTTCATTCTGATTGTATGTGTATATGTGTGTGTGTGGGGGGGGGGGTTCACCCTTCTGCTTTGTTTATAGTGTGGGTGGGTCCAGAACAACGCTGGATGGGAAATTTGGCAGCTGCTTCATAATTTCCTAGCTGTAAGTTATTACCAGGTTGCCATGCCCACAAGAAGGAAAACTGCTTAAACAAGGGCAACCCTTTCTATTCCAGGAAAACAACCGTGATGACCCACACATAAATGGGATGTTACAATTTAATGTTTTCTAAGAGTATCTGTTCTGGTTTTATAGCAAACTATACAACTTGTGCCTCATTGGTTATCATTTCAGAAAAAAATACTTACCTAAACTGAGAAACAAAATGGCTAAGGGCAGGTAAAAAAGGAATGGAAGTAGGAGTGACTTCTGCCACCTTGTGGTTTCCCCATTTTGTTTCCTTGAGGGAATCTGGTAGAAAACACTGGAAATTTCCCCTTTTCTCCCCTCCCCTCCCGCTGGGTGGGGTAGGGAGCAAGAGATTGCGAGATTGACTGGAAAACTCACAGAACGTTAAAAAATGAAGATTGTGTGAGTGCAGCAGTAGCCCAGTAAAAGCCATTAGTCTGGAGCAGCCAAAACTTCCCCAAATTTCTCACTTATAACTGTCCAGGTCATCAAATATGCTCCTTATGACATTAAGAATAGAACAATGGTAATCAATGGGCACAGATTGAAAAAGTTTGTCTACCGCCAGTTTAGAGTGAAATTTAACATAACAGTAAGCATGGAATGTGGAACTTAATTTATTCCTTTCTCCCTGGGTTACTTTATGCAGAAAAAACAACTTATATGAAAGTGCTGTTTGATGTGGGAGAGAAGCTCCCATTGACGTACTGTATGTATATGATGCATGCCTTGGTAAATTAATGATGGATTACTATAATGTACTATACATATAGCTACCTTTGGAAATGGTACAAATGCTGGAATTGGTTCAGAACCTAACTGTTTGATTGATAAGCAATGTACCTAAACCTGATAATGTATCTTGTCAGTGTGCCATAAGATAAAAAACTTGAAAACCTCTGCCTTATAGGCTATTGTGTCCAATATGAAAGGGTTGATATTAGCATGGAAAACATTGAGCAGCATAAGACCCAATACCCCAAACCACCCAACCCTTGTTCTACAATCAACTGAGAGGACTTGTCAGGGATCCCACTAATAAATCTGGCTCACAGTCCAGTTGCCATGGTCTGAAATGGCAGATTTAAAAAAAGGAAATTAATTGCTATCCTTCAAATGTGTGGGTGTCATTTCTTTTTAAAAACATTTTAGTTTTTTCTTTGAGTTGGTTTATTTGTTTATTTAATTTAAATAAATATTTGTTTCTGTTAGATAAACACAATACAGTGGAAGACCAAAGAGAAGGCAAGTAAATATTCTAAATGTTCTATTTAATAGCACAAGGACTTTTTGTAGAACTATAAAGACAAATACAGCATTTGCAATAGTGGTGAATATTTGTAGTTTGGGTGTAGGATGAGGGTGAAGGTTCATTCCCCAAGCTTGTGGGTTGGTTTCCGAATGTTTCATTACCAGGCTAGGTAATGTCTTCAGCACTGTGGGACAAACATCACGTCAATTAAAAACCAGGATCCACGAACACTGGCTGGCAGTGAAATGCCACGATCCCAAATCCTTAATCTCTTCCCACAATGACACCAAACAGCACAATTGGAGCATCACAAAAATCATCGACTATACTATCATTCACCACACTCATGAGTTCATCAAAGCCTGGTACTCCAGAAGCAATTCCATCAACAGACCTACAACCAGCCTACGAACCCCTCAGAATCTAAATCAACTGCACAGCCAACCAGAGACAGCACCGACCCTCAACCAACCCACACAATTCCCCCCCCAGCAGTTCACCTCCCAATGTCCCTGACCCAATGTAACTTCCCTATCACAGGATCCATCACAAGACTTTCACTTGACACACCCACACCTGAAGCCCTTATAAACAGAAGAACACTGACACTGACATCCCCTGAACTCTGCTGAAGATGTTACCTAGCCTGGTAATGAAATCTTTGGAAACCAATCCACAAGCTCGGAGAATGAATCTTCACCCTCACAAATGCAGCATTATTTGGTCCCAGATAGTAAGAGGAGAGATAAGAGAGAAAAAGAAACATATGGCCCTTTTTATTAACCCTAACCCTATCTCCTAAATTTATCTCCTTGCCTGCTACCCCTGAGTTCAAACTGTCCTACACTGCAGAAGCTGAGACCTGGGTGTATAGTTCTTACAATGTGGAAACACATTCCTATGTATTATTGCAAGCACAGGAATCTGCGGCTAGACACAATAATATCAAAATATGCATTGTGTCACTGGGTATTAGTGCTGTTTTGGCGTAAGAGGTAGAGTTTGCACCACAAGATTGCAATGTACAAGCACTTACCTCCCGTTTATTCCCTCACCTCACCCTCAACCTATGACTGCAAGTGCAACTCCTGCTCAGTTCTCAATGAGCTTCATAACTCATTTGCTACTTTGCATGGATCTCCTGTTTCCTCACTGCATAGTTTGCTGGCTATAGGTTTGGCAGCTAGAGTGAAGAAGCTGAAGGTTGGTAATTGTATATTATTCCTGAGTGGTGATCACTGTTGTAATTGTTAAACCATTAGTCTGGGGAGACTCAGGTTCAAGCACCTTTGTCACTTGTGAAATGATTGGTCAGTAACATTCTGGCCAATGTATGCACGGGGTTGTTTGGAGCATAGAATGAGAAGGACACTGAACCCTCTTCCAGCTATAAGATGACATTCTTTCTCAAAACATTCAGAAAGTTTTCCATATTTATCCAATCATTGTGTCGAGGACAAGCTTCATATTGCCTTGCTGGTGGATGGATGATCTCAGCCCTTTGAAATTATGATTGGTCATACAGTTAGCTAGATGTTTAGTTTGGGTTTGGAATTTTTTGTCCACCTATCAAATTCTTCCCAAAGAGCTGAAATAGGTAGATGTTGCTTGATTGTGTTAAGCATATCATCACAGTATTATTATATTTAAATTTATTGGCCACCCGACTCCAGTGGACATTGGTTGGTGTAGAAAACAGAAAAACATTAAAGACTAACACTAAAGACTAATATAATGTAATAAACAGCAAAAACAACAAAACAGAAGGCATTAAACAAATAATAAACATCAACCACAGGCCTGGGACCAATGCCAGGTTTTAAAATCTTTTCAGAAACCTATGAGAGAAGGTGTGGTCCTTATCTCTAGGGGGATGTTGTTGCAGAGGATGGTGGCTGCTGCAAAGAAGTTTCTGAGATCCCACAAGATGGCAGTGTTTAAGGGGGGGAACTGGACTGGACCCACTCTGCTGGAGCATGCGGGGGATGGGGGTCAGAAACAGTTGGAGATAGGTCAGGTTTAGAAACAGACGCTATATACATTACTGGAACTCTGCTTTATCGTTATAGGATAAAATAACATAATTTTGAAAGTATTTTTCTTTCCTTCTTATGCAACACAGTCAAGATGGGGCAATCTTGAGATTCTTCCTTGTTCCTTCTTGTGTTTCTGGGCTAAGTGTATGTTTTCCAAACAGCTGCTGCCTATCTTTTCCAGAACTATGTCTCTACTCTGTATAGGTGATGCTAGAAGACAAGGTCTTTGGGTTTGGGGCTGTAGTGTTTGCAAAGAACTGGTGATACCTTTGCACTGGTAGACTACAAATAGTTTCCATTTTGTTTCTCTTTGGACTAAGAAGGATTACTGCTACCCTTTGATCAAACTCGTCCATATAACTGTGTATACATTGTTTTGCATTTTTATGGTTCTAATTAAAGAATTTTTTCTTAAATATGTGACCTGTTATTTTAAGTAAGCTCATAGAACCTACCCAGACAAAGGAAATATCTAATCACTGCATCTACTTGAGGCATTCTAGTATCAGGACCACAAGCATAGGTTTGAGTGTGGATACCCAAAATAGTGGCCCAATTACATAATATAAGAAGCTGGACCAATGCTATGGATCCTTATGGAATGAAATTATGATCTGATAATGACAAAATGCATACATAATATTTTATTAAATTATCAGATTGCAAGTTCTAGAGACTCCACAAATTCATTTCGTAAAGTATCCACCGAATTCGGCAGTGTTGAGACTGAAGCCTGGAGGCAGAACTGATTGCCAAAGTTGAGCTTAATTACAAAATAAAGATGTCTGAAAATTTTGATACTTCTTTGCATAAATTTAAAAGATTATGTAAGGAAAGTTGCAATACTGTATTTTGAGCCAAGTGATTTTTCCAGTCTCCCCACCACCACCACCACCAAGACCTGCAAAAAAAATTCTTCTACTAATCCATTACTTTCCTCTGGGTCAGGCTGTTATACCTCTGATTAATAATAAAGTATTCATTAGCTTATAAATGGTATTCTTTGTATTATCTCATCATAACACATCCTTGGTTGTTTTTCTATTTTCCCTCACTCTAACTTGATGAGTTGTAGTAAAAAGGAAGGATGAGCTAAAATAACCAATAGCAATGCTTTGCTTTTATTATTGCATTTAATTACTACTCCCATGATATTGTTGCTTTTAAATCACACTAATGTTTTCTTCAGCCCAGCCTGAAAAGCTGGATCTTCCTCTTGGTTTCTCCAAGAGGAAAGGTGACTTTTGATCAGCTGGGCCAGGCAACCTAATTTCAAAAGCTCTTTGTTCACATTGACTGGATTTGCAAATTGCTCTAAGCAGCTAGCCCTGTTAAGGTACTATTATATGAGAATGCTCAACCATTGAGTATTCCAGGGAGACCATTTCCATCCTTCTCTAATATAATTTTACCATCCTGATTCTTACAAGTACTATGTGGTCAGCCCAAGTGTCTTCAGGAGAAAGGTCCAAATATTAGAACAGTATTCTAGAGACAGCAGAATAGAGTAGAGTAATCTGGAGAAGATAACAAAATACAAAGGCCTGCAAATAGAAATAAAACGACTTGGCAATAGTAATAGTAATAAGCCCCTTGGGTGCAATTCCAAAACAATTGGGGCACCATTTAAACACAAACAAATTCACCATTAGTCAATTGCAAAAGGCAGCTTTACTCGGAACAGCTTACATGCTGCGATCATACCTCTAAAATCATCAAATATCTGCATCTGCCTATCCCTAGGAAGAACTTGATAAGTAGATAAAAATGCCAAATTCAGTCTGAACATCTAGCTGATTGTGTGATGAACCACAATAATGTGATTGTGGCCACCATCTTGAATTTTTGATCTTCCTGTAGGTGCTCCTGTCCTCAATACTCATAGTCACTAAAAGTTAGAAGTTTTGAGGATTTGTATGTTTTTAAAAATAACTCCATAAAAGGTTACTGAACAGTCTTTCTTTATTAAATCTCCTTTCCCCAGGTTAAATAACATTAGTGAGTCTGAAATATAAGTTATGTTTTTCAGAGGCATACGAGCAAGAATAGTTACATTAAAAAACACATTTGAAAAACTCATTAGAAGATTGTATTAGGGAGATTTACACAACAAAGAATTACATAAGGGAAATTTGCATTAAAAGGAAGTTTCCTGGGGAGTTGATATTAACAACTATATTCATTAGGAGAAGTTGCACACTAAAGCTCCATATTAGGGAAATTTGTGAACATTTAAAAAGAAATATTTTAACATTCAATGTGTTTTATTAAAATTATGCTATATTTGGCCAATGAAAGTTTTTGTACTGTGTTTACTTTTTGCAGTTATTTTAATGAATGTACAAACGTTCCTAGATTTTTTTAAAAACTTAGTACAGGATTATCCTGATATCCATTACTTATGTGCATACAATTCATTTTCATTTCACTTCCATTTCAGGAACAGAACATCCAGAGAACTTCAGAATGTTCCATTTGTTCTCCTCATCACACCAGTCTGGCTGTTTCAGGAATGATCCTGCAGTTTTTCTAGAAGTTAATCCTCAGAACTGGAAGTAATTCATCATGTTCTGGACAGATTGGGGACTGATCCTGTCTGGAATACCACCAAACCAGTGGTGAAATCTACTTACTTTCGCTGCCGGTTCGGGAACAAGAGCACGCTATGCATACGTGTGCTTCTTCTGTGCACGAACACGCCTCTTCTGCGCATGGGCAGAACCTTCTGCACATGCACAGAGGGTCAAAAATGATGTCCCGGCGGGTGGGCGGAGCCTCCCGCCGCCAGCGCTACCGGTTCACATGAGCCTGATAGATCTGACCGGATTTCACCGATGTACCACACCATATTTACTTTAGAGGATTAAGTTCTGGAGAACAAGTGAATCACTTTAGATCCAGATCAGCATGGGCCAGAAGAGAAACATTCGATTATGTTATCTGGAATATTCTGCTGAAGAATGATAGGTTTTCCTCATACTAATGTATATTATTCTATTACATCTTCCATTAATCTATTTTATGTAAAAAAAAAATCTGTTCATTACTCATGTTTGCGAGTACATTGATTTTCAGTGTAGAAGTAATTGTTCTAATCAGATTGTGGATCAGGTTACATTTATCCTTTAGATTTCATAATGAATTTTAAAATGCAGTTCTTGGCTCCAAAAATAAAAAAAAAAGACTAAAATAAACATAGTATTTATTTATTTACTACATTCATCCCAAAGAAGTCAAGGATAGCATAGAAAATAAATTACCATCCAAAATAATTTAATAAAAGCCTTCAACAATAGACTCATGATGACTGAAATAGTAATAATACATTTGAAATAAATAAACAAATAGTTCTCCTATAAACAGTAAAAGAAACTCCTGTAAAATGGAACAAGACAGCGTTGGAGCCAACAATACTTTTCTTGGGAACAATTCCATATTTATTTATTTCTCATAAGTGCTTCTTTTCCTGTTTATGTATATGCCCAGCCCTACAAACCTCTAGAGTGAAAACTGAAGTAAACCGAAGGGACCCAAGCAGAAACCCCCTCCAATTGATCTTACCACGTGAATTATATAGTAATGGGGAAGAGTATCTTATCAAAAAATAAACCACTCCTGATTATATAGGTTAATATTAACAATCTGGTTAGGTCTGATACCTCATAGGTAGTCCTTTATAGTATAATATAATCCTATTTGTATAATATTATCCCATTTAGCTTCCTGAGTTTGGTATAGCTGCATCTACCAGTTTGTTTTCAAGAATATACCTGTCAACTCTCCAACTAGTGAACCCAAAATAAGGAAACACTCTCAGGAGATTTGAATTCCCAAAAGTAAAACTTTATTAGATACACCATATTGATACTGAAGAAATAAAACCAGCTCTGGTTTTCCCGCACAAAGGCTTTCCTAGTTAAACAGTGGCTTCCTCTTCTCCCCATCCCTGGGTGATCACATTGTTCAATTATGAGGCATCATTTTGTTATGGGAACAGTCCATCACTTTCTCTAGCACCTGCAGAGGTGACCTTGATGGTTGCCAGACTCCACAATCTCTGCATACATTCTCAGCATTCCATTTCCCCCTTCCCTCTCCCAGTTCATTGGCAACTTGAAAAGCATTAAGGTTTGAAAGAAGCAAAGTGGTTCAATCTTGACAATACCCGTGTAGAGCACATTGCAGCAATCTAATTCTGAGGTGATTAGGAAATAGATCACTGAAGGTAGAGTCAGTCAAGCTAGATTTATGATGACATGGGATTGAGGAGAGACCTAAAGCTTTGAGTGATGTATAAGGGATGCTACCTCAGGTAAAATGCCACCTTTCCTAATCCCAAGGCCTGAGACCCCTCTATCCATAGCACCTCATCTTATCAGAATTTAGTTCCAATCTTCATCAAATTTAGAATTGCCTTCAGGCATTGGCAGACACCTGCACAACTTCTGATTCAGGTGAGGAACACTGATCTCACTGTGTTTCCCTTCTCTGGATATAACCCAAGAAGCTCGGGGTACAGATCAGGGGTGGGTTGTATTTACCTTTACTACCGGTTCGCAACGGGGCTGTGCATGTGCGCTCGCTTCACTTGCACGCTTGCGCTTCTGCACATGCACAGAAGCTTTTTGATGATGTCCGGGTCGGTGGGTGGAGCCTCCCACCGGTTTTACTACTGGTTCTTGCGAACCGGTCCAAACCGGGGGCAACCCACCACTGGTATAGATACTGAATAGCAAAGGGAAAGAACAGAACATATTTTGATCCTGTAATATAGAGGTTCCCAAACTTGGCAGCTTTAAGACTTAGGACTTCAACTCCCAGAATTTTCCATAGCTGGCTGGAGAATTCTGGGAGTTGAAGTCCACAAGTCTTAAAACTGCCAAGTTTGGGGACCTCTGCTGTAATACAAGACTGTGAAGTTAAAAAGATTCTTCCAGGGGCACTCTCTAGTTGTAATGTATTATAGTTAAGATTGAAATCACTGTAGCATTAATATAAAATACATTAGAAAACCATACCTTAAGAGAAAATATGTGACGTGCATTTTGTGAAAATATGTGTACAATTTGTACAATATGTGTACAAATGTGTACTTATGTGATATTCAAATACAAATATATTTTAATTTCCATATTTTTTTAAGAAAATGGGATATTAATGAAGAAATTATGTGGAACATAATTAAGAAACAATACCGTAAGGATGAAACTGACATGAATTCAAAGTAGATTGATCTTTGATTGATTCATTCTTTTAGTTTTATCAGCTCACTGGGAAAATTTTCTTCCCCACAGCCAGCCATTTTGGATGCATCCTGTTTTCCTTTTTCTGGTTCATCACCTACTCATGGAACTTAATTGCAAATGTTATGTCTTCAGCAGTGGACATAAAATTGGTTACCCAGAACTGAGTAGATATTTTCAGTTTTGAGAAGGATATTCATATATTATGCATTGCAAAAGCTATGCTTTTGGCAATCAAAGAATTTGAAAAGGAAAATAAAGTCAAACACAAAGCTAACAACTACTGAAATATATTGACATTAGCATAATTTGAATACACACACAAATGCACATATACAGTATTTCTGTGTATATGTAGGTGTGCATGCAGGCTCACACACATACACACAGAGGGAAAGAGATAGAGAAAGGAAGTAATTTATAAGTATCTTAAAGTAAAGCATTGTAGTGCTAGTGCTAGTGGTCCAGTGTTGACCATATTGCATAGGCATCATGTGCTGGGGTGGGGGTGGGGCGGATATGGGAAGAAGGAAAAGTAAATATCATAGAGGAAGGCCTGGCTAGCGCTTGATATAAGGCACGCACTATGCTGCAGAATGCTGGAGGTAGAAAGGTCGAAGACAAAATCTAGAAAAAATGAAAATAATAAAGACCTTCAAAAAATTGAGCAATTGGGGGTGGGGAGGTAATATGGTGCTAATAATGCTTGATCCACTTGGTGCCATACCAAAAATGTAGTAAAGTACTCAGACAACAGGAATGAACAATGTATCAATTTGTCAATTACCAAAACTTTGCATTACTTGGAACAACACATATATTACCAGGATATCTCTAAGAGATCTAGATCCTTGGGAAGGATCTGATATTTAAAGGACCAGATCTAGTCAGATTTATCTGTAACAACAAAACAACAATAATAGCAATACTTGTATTTTTAAAAGATTTTTAAGCCTTATGTGTATCCCATGATACTGAAATTTCAGGCATTTTTTTTTTTTACTTTAAAGTTAGAAATCAAGACAATGTTCTCTTCCCTCCATTCTAGAATGTAATTGATTTAAAAAATAATATAGAGGTATTCCTTCCTTACCAACCAAAATTGAGACTAGCAACTCAGTCAATAAGTGATATGGTCATAAAGTGAAACATCACATGACCACACTGATTTATGGCATCAATTTGGGCTGCAATCATCTGCAGTCATTAAAGGCAGTGTCACATGACTGTAACTTGCGACTTCGTGCCAGCTTCCCCATTGACTTTGCGTGTTGGAAGCTGGCTGTGGCAATCATGTGACTATGGGATGCTGCCACTATTGTAAATGTATGCTGGTTGCCAAGTTCCCAAATCGCAATCTTGTGACTGTGGGAACATTACAACAGTTACAACTTTGAGGACTGATCATAAATGTCCTTTTGCAGCCAAGTCATAAACAAATGGTCTACCTTTGAAGACTACCTATTCTCAACCGTATCCACCAAGCTATTGACTGATAGCACTATTCCTTCCAGTGGAGACAGCATATTTACATGTATACAAAGAAATGCACTTCTGGACCTCTTTCCTCCATTAAAAGAGCCCTTATAGATAAAATGCATGTATTGGAGAGCAGAGTTTTTAATGTATTGGAAATATGACTTAGCAAAATTGATGCACTACTAGATCAATAATGGGCTTACTGAATGATGGTTTTATATGTTCACTTAGGAATAGGGATTAAAAGAATTCTGTGACAGATCCTGTTAGATAGGTTCAAGGTAGGATGAATGGTAATATGATGAAAGCCAGGCTTGTATTTCGCCTTCTGGGGAGGTGAGGGGCACAGGGATTGCATTTATTTGCTAATGCAGTTAGAATTCTGATTGCTGTTTCTTCTCTCTTTAATTTACAACACTGCTGGACATTTTGTGGACCTGCATCTTCCTTAATGTCTATATGATCACCCAACTTGATGATGAGTGATTTGAGTAATTTTTGTAAATTATTAGGCTAGCCGAATGCTACAGCTTTGGCAAGATGCCCAAATGTTACTAACAACGAGTAGCTTTCTCTGAATGATCAGCAGTAGTATAAGTTATTAGGTGGAAATCCTACCAGTAGGATACTTGCTTTGTATTGACCAACTCATCATTTTATGAAGAATTTTCCACAATAAGATGAGTGCTGAGGTGAAGAAGTTATAATTGATTACAACAGAAAATCTACAACAGCACAACAGAAAAGCTACAACAGAAAAAACATAAAAACAGCACCATATAAAAATAAAGGAAGAAAGAAAGCACAAACAACCAGGATGGCATTAAGTAGAAACTTAAGAGACTGCCTTCTGAAATAATTCAGTTTTTAACATTTTCTGAAAAGGGATGAGGGTGGTCAGCCTGATATCTTCCAGGAGTTTGTTCCAAAACATAAAAAGTGTGCTTTCTAGCTTCACAATGCTAAACCTCTAAAAATGTGGGATTAGAAGTACAGTAGTTTCTCCCTGGATATTCTGAGAAGTTGAACCAACAGTAATTGGTGCAGAAAACATTAAAATGATAATAAAAACATGCTCAAAATAAGTAAGGACAAACAGCAACCATGATGATTAATCAACTAATAGTAAAACCAAATAATAGGGCTCTTAACACATTCTGAGCCCCAGGCCCAAGTACCCAGCCAAGTTTTTAAAGCTTTCCGAAAGGACAACAGGATTGAGGCAATTCTGATCTCCAAGGGGAGAATATTATATAAGGCAGGGCCTACAGCAGAAAAAGACTATCTTCTAATTCCTCCAGTTGCTACTCTTTGGCTGATGGGATTTGCAGATTATTATTAAAGGAGAAAAACACTTAAATATACTAATATACAGTAGAATGGAGCAAAATATTTTAACATTGGATATACTGAAGGATATTTTTGAATAATGGACTCAGAATTTTGAGATGGCCTGCCTTTCTAGATAGACTATGTTTAAAAGTCGCTGTAGAAGTGGAACAAGTTTAACTGGACAAGACTGAGATTAATCTGAAAGTGCATTTAAAAATGACAATCTACAAAAATGAAATGGAAAAAAAATGCTACACTACACATACAAATGAAACCAGCTGATCTCTTGAATTAAAAGGGATACAAATAACAAATCAAAAGAGTGACCTGGATAACCTCAAACTCTCATTAAAATTTATGAGAAGGGTCAAAGAAAATAAAAATAAAAATATACAGAATACAGAATAACAGAATTGGAAAATCAAGTTTTAGGGCGTTATTCGAAGGGACTAAAAATTAAGATTGTTAAAAATACAGGGAAGTAATATAAAGTTGATTTATCTGCTCAGTCTTAAAATAGATACATTGTTATTTCTGATAACCCTTATTGGACTTTTGCTGATCAGGACTGAATGATGAGGCTTTAACGATTTGTTTATAGATATGGGAAGAAGAGATCATTTGTTGTATTTAAAGACAAGGTGTTATGTATATATTTGTGATGAAGGGCAAAGTTTATATATTTATAAACTTTATACATTTTTTTACTATATTCTTATTCTTATTTTTACTTTTTCTATTTTTCTTTGTGTTTTTCTGTTCTGCACTTTTTCTTTTTATTCTTTTTAAATTTGTATTAATTTTTATCTTTTTAACTGTAAATTTTAATAAATAGTTATTTAAAAATATCATCCCCTTTCTTTTCTTTTGAGACCAAAAAATGGGTTGCAGGTCAATCACTTAAGCCTTTCTGGACTTCTTCAGGAGCATTAGTAAAATTAGCTTGTACCAGCTTGTAATGACTCATATCCGATTATCTCTTTCCTAAGGAAAAATGCAGGACACAGTTAAGAATGTATGAGAATTGTATCTTCAGAATTTCTACTTTCACACTTTGTATTTCCTCTAAATTAGGTACAGAGAATTAGTAAATGTAACTGACAGTCACTTTCAGCTGGAGTAACTGATAAGCCTTTTAAACAGAATGAGTGAAGTGCCTGAATTAAAAAAAAATATTAGGGAAAAGGAGATATTTTACTGATTACTTCTCTTCTTGGTATCACTCTTATTTCAAACTACCTTACAAGACTCTAGACCTGATTTTCAGAAATGTGGGGATATATATATATGTAGGTCTTTGGTTATTCGGGTCTTCTCCCACGTAAAATTGGAAGTGTCTTGGCGACGTTTTGACGAAGTCTCATTCGTCATCTTCAGGCTGGTGTTCTCGGCTTCGTGCTTCCAGGAGCAATGTGAGATCGCAGCTGTCTCTTCCTTTTAACTGCTAGTGGGGGTGTGAGCTGATTGGGTGGGAACTTGGCTGTGTTCTGATTGGGTGGAGGTGTGTTCTGATTGGTTAGGGGCTTGGCTGTGCTCTGATTGGATGGGGGGTTGGTTGTGCTCTGATTGGCTGGGGGTGTGTTCTGTTTGGGTGGGGGCTTGGTTGTGCTCAGCTTAGTCTGAGTTGCAGGGGGATTTGAGCTGGTGAGCTGCGTTGTTGTTGTTTGGCTTCGTGTTTGTGGCCGTGCGAGCTCTTCATGGTGGGTGTCAGTCTGCTTCATGTATGGATTGGAGGGGTTTAAAGTGGCTAATGATGCAGCTGTGGTCTGGCTTCTGGTCCTTGGTCGTGGCTCATTATCAGTGTGGGTTTGAGTCTGCTTTCTGTGTGGATGTGTGGTGGTGACATCCTGTGGGAGATGGGAGAAGACCCGAATAACCAAAGACCTACATATGTGTGTGTGTGTGTGTGTATATATATATAAAATTTATATACCGCCCTATTCCTAAGGGACTCAGGGCGGTGAACAGCGAACGATAAAAATACATTTAATACATCCCAGTTTAAAATAAAATCAAAAAAGCAATATAAAGGGAAAGTTAGGTCAGGCCGGCCTGCTGAAACAGGAATGTTTTGAGGGCACGGCGGAAAGTGCGCAGATCCAGAATCTTCTGTATCTCTGTGGGGAGCTCGTTCCAGATGGTGGGTGCCCTAACAGAAAAGGCTCTCCCCCTGGGGGCCGCCAGTCAACATTGTTTGGCTGACGGCACCCTGAGAAGCCTCTCTCTATGGGAACGTACTGGACGGTGAGAGGCTATTGGTGGCAGAAGGCGGTCTCGTAAGTACCCCGGTCCTAAGCCATGGAGCGCTCTAAAGGTGGTAACTAAGACCTTGAAGCGCACCTGGAAGACCACAGGGAGCCAGTGCAGCTCGCGCAGGAGGGGAGCCACATGGGAGCGCCATGCTGCTCCCATAACTACCCGCGCGGCCACATTCTGGACCAGCTGGAGCCTCCGGGTGCTCCTCAAGGGGAGCCCCATGTAGAGAGCATTACAGTAGTCCAGGTGTGAAGTGACGAGGGCATGAGTGACCGTATTTAACGAGTCTCGATCCAGAAAGGGACGCAACTGGCGAATCAGGCGAACCTGATAAAAAGACCTCCCGGCCACAGCCATCAAGTGTTCTTCTAAAGACAGCCGTGAGTCCAAGAGGACGCCTAAGTTGCGAACCCTCTCCGTGGGGGGCAATGACTCATCCCCAATAGTCAGTGATGGCACCAATTGACTATATCGGAATGTCGGAAACCACAGCCACGCGGTCTTGAATGGGTTGAGCCTGAGCCTGTTCCTCCCCATCCAGATCCGTACAGCCTCCAGGCACTGGGACATCACTTTAAGGGCATCATTGGGGTGGTCCGGGGTGGAGATGTATAGCTGAGTATCATCAGCATACTGATGATACTTCACCCCAAAACCACGGATGATCTCACCCAGCGGCTTCACATAAATGTTTAACAGAAAGGGTGAGAGAACCGACCCCTGTGGCACCCCACATACAAGGGGCCTCGGGGTCGACCTCTGCCCCCCTGTCAACACAGACTGCGACCGATCAGAGAGAAAGGAGGAGAACCACCGCAACACAGTGCCCCCCACCCCTAACTCTTCCAACCGGTGCAGCATGATACCATGGTCGATGGTATCAAAAGCTGCTGAGAGGTCTAATAGGACCAGGATAGAGGAGCAACCCCTGTCCCGAGCCCTCCAGAGATCATCTACCAATGCGACTAATGCCGTTTCCGTGCTGTATCCAGGCCTGAAGCCCGACTGGAACGGATCTAGATAAGCCGATTCATCCAAGTACTGAGGAAGCTGTCGCGCTTATAATAATAACTATATAATAATATAATAACTCTTACATCTCTTTACAAGGGACTCTTATAAGAAAAGCTAGTCTATCTATGATGGAACCCAAAATATTTGGTCACGGAAGATAACTTTATACAACTAATTTTTCTTTTCATTTCCTTCACTTTTTTCTTCTTGTGGTCCTTGATACCTCGTGCCCCTGACTCCCACCACCAAGCACCATTGCACAGCATACCATACCTGAGTAATCTGAAATTCACCACATGGAACTCTAGCAACCTAGAATCATGCCAAAGACCTTTTATAATGACTCAGGATTCCTTTGTCCAATTTGGGATGATTATTTCTCCCACAGGAGTTCAGGGAAACTCATCATGGTCTTTCAAGAGGGCACCTTGAATCACAGGAACTTATTTTGGGTATTGAAGGAGGATATAAGACTGTATTAATGGGGAGGGAAACAGCAAAAAACATGTGCAAACTGCCCTCCACTCATGCACTTATTAGATCCACTTTGCAGGATTTAGCTCTTTTTACATTTAAAAAAATGTTGCTCAATCTCTCCAGTTCTTTGTCAGAAGCTTTTCAGCAAATTCAGATAATCTATTTATAACTGAACTATTTTATTTTCAATAAGGGGGAGAATATACCTAACAATAGCAACACCTAAACACATTCTAGTACCAATACTATTAAAACAAATGTAGGAACAGATGAGCTTTGGGCTCCTGTTTTGAACCCTGAGGTCCACTAATAAGAGCTGGTGCAAATTAATGGTCAGCACAGTGAAGTTGATTACTCCTCCCAAAACTATCTCACAATGGACAAAAACCTATCAAAGGCACCACAGTAATATTAATATTTGACAAATGAAGAACATCGAGTCTAGGAGATAGGCAATTAGCATAAGGCCAGTCATGGTAGACACGCTCTGTTATAAAACATTTAATTATACTTGTTAGCATTCTGCTATTCAGAGTTAGTAACCTTCACTGGCACGCCCTAAATCAATCCAAAGATTAAAAAGTTGCAGCTACTGACATCCCTTTGCAGCAAAGTAGAAAAGTCAAACCCAGTCTTGCCTGAAAAACCTCTGCTCTGTACCAGTAGTAGCATCATCAGAGTGTCAGTAACCAAAGTGGCATCTCCGTTTTCTTCCCTAGCTCTTCACCATCATGCTTCAAAAAACACAACCAGATCTCAACTAATATTTTTCTTTTTCTAGATCAAGACAAGGCTGTTCTTTCTCCATTGTCAAGGTTAAGTAACATACAGTGGATATGATGGGGTTATCAAAGTTGTAGAACGCCTTTGCTTCATTCATGGCTTGGTGCATTGTGATATGTGTGCACCAAATAGGAAAAAATAGGAATAGCAACCTGTCCTCTTGATCCCAGCAGAAAAGCAATTTGTGATCCTAGTTCTTTAGTATATGAAACCCAAAAACAGGAACACAGAAAAATAGAAAAACTCACGTATTATAAAACAGATGTATAAGAAAATGTGCAACTGGGAAGGTAAAATCTAAGTTTACTTTTCTTATAGGAAGGAGATTTTATTTTGCAAAGGACTTGAGTACAGCATGTGGGTTTTACTTGAAAATGATTAGAGTTGGTATTGGCAGAAGTAACAAATGGGATTGTTCTGGAAATCAAAGGAAAGGAAATCTCACCAGGTATCTTGGAATAAGACTGGCTCTATACTTGAAATGTAGTATTATCTTGTTTGTAAATATGTTCAAGGAGAAATGTTGGGTATGTCCAGTTGACTATGTAGCATAGGAGCCATCTTGCATTTCAGAATTATATTCAATTTATACTTCAGTTAAACAAAGCTTTGACTGATTATTAAGGGACTAAATTATAAATTAATGAGGCTGATAGCTGGAAAAGATATACCGGTAACTCAGATTTTTTCCATGATGGATCTCAAAATATAATATATAACATTTCCAAGTGGTCTTCTATCCAGGCAATGGACAAACCCGTTTAATTTTATAGTAAATCAAATTATTGGAATTGTTTTGTTTTTAACACACTACTGTAATACAGAGTACAAAAGAAACATCAAACTCCTTGCCTTTTATCAATGAACTTTTGTTTAGGAAGCAATTTTGCTTTAAGTTTCCATGTTTTATGTAATGTTCTCTAAAATCTTTGGGATGGGGATGATGGAGAATGTTTATTGTAAATTAATATCCATTATTCAATTAAAAGACAGATGGCTATCACATTTTTAATATGGTGATAATTTTTAGCTAAATTCAATTATATTTGTTTTACCTGACCGCTTGAATATCAAGGCCTGAAGATGTGGCTATAGAATAAGAAAAAGGGGCTGTGCAGACAAGTCCCTCCTTCTTGAAAATAATTCAGTGAGAGCATCTGAGGAGAAGGTTGAGATAGAAAAATTAACAGGGATTAATAGAATTATTATTAATAGAACAACAAAGTAATGGCTTTGGGACTTCGTCCAAATCAGAGTTCGGTGTATATGATGGCAGAAAAAAAAAATCACTAGAGACATTTAAACATTCATTTCCTAGAAGGACCAGAATGATATAAAGTGATGTCATTGTTGATTAATTGTCTCAGACATTCTTCTTAAGACCATGGAGCATTCTCAATAAGGCAAAGTAACATCACATGGAAGGAATCTTAATGAATGCAAGATATGAACTAGGCGTAAATGAAATATCCATTCAATTAGGAGAACTATTTATTATTTATTATTATTAGTTTGATTTTAAATGCCGCCCTTCTCCAGAGACTCAGGGCGACTTAGAATGCATTAAGCAATAGCCTTCATACTTTTGTATATACCTGCTTAGTAGGGCTTTCGGCCCCCCCAAGCAGTGTTCTTTTTTTATACAAAGTTAGTTTATTGCCCCCACAATCCGGGTCCTCATTTTACCTACCTCGAAAGGATGAAAGGCTGAGTCAACCTTGAGCCTGGTGAGATTTGAACTTGCAGTAATTGCAGGCAGCTGGCAACTAAGTGCTTCCTTCACAGCACTTAGTCCACTGTGCCACCAGGCTCCCTATGACCATGCTATGAGTATTGATGAAAAGTGAAGATGGGAGTCCTGATTACTATTTATTCATTTATTCATTTATTCATTTATTCATTTATTCATTTATTCATTTATTCATTTATTCATTCATTCATTCATTTATTTATTTATTTTGTATACCGCCTTCTCCCAGAAAGGACTCAGGGCGGTGAACAGCCAAAATTAAAAAACATACAAATACAAAAGTTAAGATTATTAAAAAGAATTAAATCATTAGCTTCCCAATTTAAAACCCCCAACCATAAAATTTAAAATCCCAATTAAGAACCATTTAGGTTAGGCTGGCTTGGTGGAATAAATAAGTCTTCAGGGCTTTACCGAAGGTCCGGAGATCCGGGATCAATCGTATTCCAGGAGGCAGCTCGTTCCACAGGGCGGGTGCCCCACAGAGAAGGCTCTCCCCCTGGGGGCCGCCAGCCGACATTGCCTGACCGACGGCACCCTGAGGAGGCCCTCTCTGTGAGAGCGTATTGGCCGGTGGGAGGTTATCAGTAGCAGCAAGCGGTCTCGTAAATATCCTGGCCCTAAGCCATGGAGCGCTTTAAAGATGAGAACCAACACCTTAAAGCGCACCCGGAAGACCACCAGGAGCCAAGGCAGCTCGTGCAGGAGAGGTGTTACATGGGAGCGCCACGTCGCTCCCATAATCACCCACGCGGCTGCATTCTGCACCAGCTGGAGCCTAGAACCTACTAGAGGTTGCTATATGCTTATGCTATAATTGGAAGGGATTTTGGAGATCATATAATGTCTTTAATTCAAATTGAATAAACACTCACACTGGATGACTGTTGGCCTCTGATTCAGATTGCAGCAGTATGTGCAGTTCTGGGTGTTCCATGGTTCTCCTGAATTATAATGCTGCTGTGTGAGTCACACTAGCTTTCAGTTTCTTTCTTGGTGCAATTCAAGGTTTTAAGCCATAAATGGCATGAGACCAGATTATTGCCGGGACCATCTCTCTCTGAAAATATCTGCTCATTCCATCAGGTCTGATAGGGTGAGCAACCTCCAAATTCCTTCCATTCAGTGCTGCATCTTAGGGGGTTTAGGAAGTTCACCTTTCCTGTGACAGCCTCTGCCCTGGGGAACACCCTTCCTCCTGAGATATAAGAAGTCCCAGCCTCCTAGCGCTGAGATAGAGTGAGCCTGGGGGCTAGTACAATTCAATGGGCATATATTGAGAAGCATTGCCTTGGGGTGGCAGGAGTTTCCCTTTTGGTTTTTATGGTTTCATTGTTGGTCTGTGAGCTACTAAGGTTTATGGTACATAAGATAAGTGGTTTTATAAGCTTTTATATAAAAAAAATACATTTTTGGCACCATAAACAAGAAAAGAATAGAAAAGCAGATCAATACAGGTTTGTAAGGAAAAACAGTAATTGGAAACTGCAAATCATAGAAATTGAGAATGTGGAATAAACTCCTATAATATTCAGGGCCAGCCCTCCTAGAACCTCTGTTAAAGCTAGCCATGTTGCTTCTTATGCTGCTTGTTCTCACTTATGTTCTTTCAATATTTGTAAGTAAGCCAAATATTATAGAAGTGCCATAAATCTCCAATGCCCTGTCTTTCAAAGGAAGCAAAATATTGGTAACGTTGTCCTTAACAGATCTCATCACTCAAAAAATGTGGGAAGCATGTAACAACATATGCATACAGGAAATGACACATGTGTTCATCAGACCATTTTCCACAGTGCTGAACCCCCAAACCCTTATCTTTGCAATAGCTATTATTTTACAATTCATAAAAACAGGGAGGATGTGTATTAAGTTGGGAAGGAATTAAACATAGCTTTTTCAGAACAGTTTAAATAACATTTATAAAGCTTCTTGCCTTACCATCCACCCACTCGGTGTTGGGTAATTGCTTGCTGTGATAAGAGAAAATGATTTGTGATAACTGCTCCTTGATGTTAGTTTCATCAGGCACCAACTGATGCTTGTTATTCTCTTAGCTACGTACTGTTTGCCTTAGTGAGAAATACATGTAATGTGATGTTCTTTAGCTATTGAATGAGCTGAAAGCAGTTCAGGGTTTATTTACAGTAAAAGACATTTTCACATTAAAAAGCAATTCTGAGTTTCTTTCTTTGTTTTTGGTGCCATGGGGATATCTTGTTAATGTCAACTAGAAAATCAAGGAGAACCATTTTAAAATCAAATTAAACATGCATTTGATTTGAGCAAAACTTTTAAAAAGTTCGAGGGTAGTTGTGGGAACTGAAATCCATTCTATTTATTCATGACACAATATTAAACTAAAGACTCATATGTGCTTAAAGTAAGTGAAAATAGTGCACCAGTGGTGTGCATTCAAGAACCTCAAGCACAGTAAAAACAAAAGGCACAGAGTTGGGGGTATTTTGCTTACATGAGGTCAGAAAAACTTGAGTTTTCTTTCTCTTTGGCATTCTCACAGCTGTATTTTCTGCAATTAGTTATATACTCTTTTTTGGGGGGGGCGCGATTAAAGATAAAACCATCCAGTCATAGTTTTTTCTTAAAAGCTATACAAAAGTGGCTTGCCATTGCTTTTTTGAAAATATATTTTGATTTTCCAGACTAGCTTATTGGTGTGTATACTTTTGAGTCAGTATTGAGTCCTAGCAATTGCCTGGACTAATCCCTGCAGTTTTCTTGGCAAGATTTCAGAAGTAGTTTACCATTGCCTGCTTCCTAGAGTTGAGAGAGAGTTAACTGGTGACAGAGAGTTAACCAGTCATCCAGCTGGCCTTGGGCCTAATTAGATTAGAATTCATAGTCTCCATGTTTCTAGCCTGATGCTTTAACCACTATACCAAGCTGGTTTTCTTAGTTAACACAGTGTTTCGCAATCTTGGCAACTTTAAGGAATGTGGTCTTCAACTCTCAGAATTGAAGTCCACACAACTTATAAAGTTGAGAAACACTGATAGTTTATAGCTCTGGATTTCTCCTTGCTTAACTTCCAAGTATTTCTTTCCAACAAAGTCTGTCAGAAGTTGTCAACAGCTGAGATTTAAACATTTTAGGCATACTTGTAAAGCCTATTATGTGTGAAATAACCATGGAGTTCAGTACTCATCCCAAGATTAAATGAGGTTTGCAGATGAATGTGTGTAGGTATTTAATCATACATGCGGGCTGTCCAGGACAATTACAGGTTTGGCAAAGTCATTCCACCAGAAAAACCTGTTCCAGAAAATTCCAGGATATTTTTTCACAGAAATGCCAGATAGAGATAGGAGTAACAGGACTGCTTCAAATTGCCAGATTATGGAAGATCAAGGGAAAAACTTTCTCCCAATCTTTTTTCTTCACAAGAAGGAATGTACCTTATACTTTCTAGCTGGAGGAAAATCTGCAGCAGGGTGTGAGATTTCTCTGATACCCTATAGGAAGACTGATTAAAGTTCCTCTAGTGATGCCTTAGCTATAATTTGGTAGCAATTTATATCAACTTTCTTTCTCCTACTCAGCCTCTTTCACTGTTGGAGCCTGTGAACAAAACAGGAATGGCAACATTGGCTGCTGCACTCTCCACTTCAGTCTTGCTTTGTTTGGGGCTGAATTTCCTCCACTGTTGAGGATGTGACTCATTTTCTCCCTTTAAAGCCTGAGGAAGTTTCAGGGGTGTAACACTGTTTCTCAAGAAAAGGGGGCTGCGAGGCCCAAGTTTGAACCTTGATGTTCCAGATTGCATATTTAGGTACAGTTAAGCAGAGACATAAACAAACTTATTTCTTTCTAAGATTTCTTCCCTCTTCTGACAAGAACTCACTGCTCTTTCTAGCTGGGAATTGAACTGATTGGGAAGTGCTTTGGAAGTGAAGGTCACCATAAATTCATTCTATATTCTAGAGAAGGAAGGAAGGAAGGAAGGAAGGAAGGAAGGAAGGAAGGAAGGAAGGAAGGAAGGAGGGAGGGAGGGAGGGAGGGAGGGAGGGAGGGAGGCAAAAAGGAGTGACCATTTTTGTAAAATGTAAAGGTTTGCATAAATCTATAACAACTTTTAGCCCTATGGGATCAGACTGAAAACTACTAAGAGTTTATCACTTTATAATCTACAGCGGCTCATCAGATGCTTTTGAAAACCAACATGACCTAAAGAAGCTCACAAACATAGCTGTACTAGCCATATTTCTCAGCACCTGTGATTCAGAACACATTGCTTTTTTTAGCTAGGAAGTAATATTTAAGTGTAATCATGACTGATTACTAGCAATAGCATAATTTTACTCCAAAGCACAATAATACTGAAAAAAATAATAATTTGCTTCTCGTGTTCTCTGGCCTACATGCACATAAATGTGCTTGCTCACAGATATACAAATACACATCCAAGATTTCTATCCACTTCAATATAAGATACTGTAAATTAAAAATTGCAATTGTTAAATATATTAAGAAACAGATAACTAACCTTACTTTCAAAGCTTTTTACTATGTCTTAGGAAAGCTAACAAAATGAAGAATTTGTTCTACCAAGGACCTGTCTGAAAATATTACCCAGTAGGATGCAAAACGGAAAGCAAAACATCAGACACAGTGCTATATACCAGGGGTCACCAACCTTTCAGACTTCAGGGACCACTAAATTCATAATTTTAAATTTCGCAAACCACTAATATAATTTTTTAAAAAGATAAATAGTACTTAGCAATAGCAATATTAAAAATGCAAATAATTTTTCTGTGGACCACCAAAATTTTCTCGCGGACCACCAGTTGGTGACTGCTGCTATATACAATGCATTCATTCTGGAATACCAAGTATATCCTTTAAATATGCATTTACTCACTGCAGAACTCAACCTTGTTCATGCTGTTCTTTTTGGAATGCTGGCTGGCAAGCAGGCCTTAATTAAGGAGTTTAAGATTTCTCTTTTACAGCTCTGCTCCACTTTAACAGAAGTGGACAACTTGTCAAATGTAGGAGGCAGCAGAGGACGAGGAAGTAGGAAGTGTTACAGAGCAATTTCTGATTTCTATCAACAATCTTATCAAACATCAGTCAAAAAGTGTTAATAACATTTGAAGAATGGTGCATATCGTCATGGTGCATCTCTATTTAATGGAAAAAAAATTCATCAACATAATATTGATCTTTTAAACAATTGACAGTTTTTCTTGAAGGTCTCAACATAGTTTGGGAAGACAATATCGGTTCTGAATTTGATAAATGTCATTCTCATTAGAATTGTTTGTAAATTCTTATTTCAACAAGTCAAATAATTGATAATGAAGACAATGGAAAGCAACTGTGAGATAACGGTTAAAGTATTGAACTTAGAGATATTGAAATATATCCCTCCTTTTTAAATTACCAAAGAGCCTTGGTAGTACAGTGGTCTAAGGCACCCTGTTATTAAGCTGGTTATTAAGACCAGCTGCCTGCAATTACTGCAGGTTCGAATCTCGCCAAGGCTCAAGGTTGACTCAGTCTTCCATCCTTTCTAAGGTAGGTAAATTGAGGACCCAGTTATGGGGGCAATAAGCTGACTTTGTATAAATATACAAAAGAATGAAGGCTATTGCTTAGCGCATTGTAAGCCGCCCTGAGTCTCCGGAGAAGGGAGGCATATAAATCTAAATTTAAAAAATAAAAATTAGCTGGATGACTTTGGGGCAGTCATTCTCTCAGTCTTGCACAGTTGTTGGCATAGCTAATAAATAGATAAAAGGATTATTAATAATAATGGTTTTCCCAGTAGATTGCTCTTATTTATATGATTACAGAGATTTTGGATGTAAATATCTAATGTAGATATTTAAAATGTTTTTATTTCTGCTGAAGATGACACATTTATAACTCCCTTTGGATTTTATTGTTCTTTATTCTGGAATACTTTTGAGCTCTTTTAATATTAACTTTTAGTTTCTGTTTTCCTGTTGCAAAAATAACATTAGAAGAAAATGAAATAATATTAACAAGCTGTCAAACAAACAGAATTTCCTCCTCCAAATACTACCATATATTATTTAGGAATGGGAAAATATCATTCTTAAATATACCATACAATCCTTCCAAAGCTGTACATTCTTTAAAAGAAGGAAACCATTTTACACTTTCTTTTTTGAATTTATAATATACTGATGTAATTAAGAGGAGAAAAGTATAGCGGATCTAAAAGAGCAGTGAGTTCTTGTCAGACCTACCTGTCAGCTGGCAAAAATTATCTTTAAGTGGCCTGTGGCATAGCAAATTCATAAAGAGCAGTGTCCTCTTGTGATCTATGGCACGCTGTCCTTGGCCCAAAACATATATTTTTAAAAGAGAGCCCAAAATGCAGGTTGCATCACATTGGCCTGATCCCAGAGAGAAATACAATTGACTCAATACATCACAAAGGGATAATGCTGGATTCTAGTGTATAGCCACATCATAGATGAATCAGGAACTCATTGTCACATTCACCATGCATTCTCACCTTGATTTAAGGCTTGTCATGAACTTGCACTGGTTTCTTTGAACAGCCCTGTAAATTTTGAAAGCATCTGGCACTTGTTTAAAATTTTGTATGATATTTGTCAGGTTGGTTTGCCTTCTTTTTGTTGGTTTGTCTTCTTTTAGGAGGGGTCACAAGCCAATGGCATGATAAGACTATGTGGCTAATGGCTACACAGTAAGATATGCAAAGTCTTTTAATAAACAATGGCAGCTGTTGCTAAGCCTTATCAGAGTTGTTGGAAGAAATCAAGCAGGGCTTTTGAGCACATTCAAGATAAATTGTAAACTACATCAGGTGTGTAATACATGAAATACAAAATTAAATATCCTAAGCACTTAAAGATATATAATCAATCCACTTTTCCTTTTACTAAAAAACAGGGAATTTATATATATTTTGGAATGGGACAAGCAGACTTAAACAACTGAGCCACATTTATACTTAAGGACTACTGTGGAACCTGAAATGTCCCGTTATAGGCACAGTTAACTACGGAGAGAAGATTACTGTAATCTAAAAACACCTGGAATCTACAGACTCATTTAAAGTTTTAATAGAGTGTTTGTAGGAAGGCAGGTTCCAGAAAGTGTATATATTTAAGATAAGATAATCATTTTATGAAGTCACCTTTTCCTGAAAGCTAGAATATTCTTCCAAGATATCTAGGGGGAAAAACGGATGTGTGGAAATTGAAGAAATATTTGACCTAACATTACTTGAAAGAGAGGAAGGTGGTGGCTCAGTGGCTAAGACACTGAGCTTGTTGATCGAAAGGTTGGCAGCAGTGGTGGGTTGCACCGGTTCTATAGAACTGGTAGTAAAACCAGCGGGAGGCTCCGCCCACTGAACCCGACGTTATCAAAATGCTTCTGCGCGTGCAGAGCATGCGCAAGAGCAGCCCCGTTGCGAATCGGTAGTAAAGATAGGTAGAACCCACCCCTGGTTGGCAGTTCAGCAGTTCAGATCCCTAGTGCCGCATAATGGGGTGAGCTCCCGTTACTTGTCCCAGCTTCTGCCAACTAGCAGTTTGAAAGCACATAAAAAATGCCAGTAGAAAAATAGGGACCACCTTTGGTGGGAAGGTAACAGCGTTCCGTGCGCCTTTGGCATTTAGTCATGCTGGCCACATGACCACGGAGACGTCTTCGGACAGCGCTGGCTCTTTGGCTTTGAAACAGAGATGAGCACCGCCCCCTAGAGTTGGGAACAACTAGCACATATGTGCGAGGGGAACCTTTACCTTTTACTTGAAAGAGTGGCTGTTAAATGCAATGAAAATGTTTCATCCAGTTTTTGAAATCTTGCAAGTATATTATACCTTTCAGAAAGCTCTCTTTTCTTTGACAAACATACTAGTTATATAACAACATAATTAAAAGGTTTCACATTTTTATGCTTCATTCATTATGGAAAGGTCTTCAAATGTGTTGATCGCATCAAACTGTGAAAAGAGCTCAGAAAAATGGGAATCCTGGAATACCTCATCATCTCCATGATAAAGTTCTATGTAGGTCAGCAGTCACAATACAGACAGAACACAGTGAAGTAGACTGGTTCCAAGCTGGCAGAGGGCTGAGACAAGATTGTATTTTTTCCCTTATTTATCCAACATATTTGATGAATATATGTTAAGGGAGTGGGATTGGAAGAAGATTAAAATAGTCTTATGATACTGCCCTGATAGCTGAAAATACAAAGGACCTGCAAGCCCTAGTAATAAAAGTCAAGTAGAACAATAAAAAAACAGGAGTACAATTAAATATAAAGATTACTGAGCTAATAACAGGTCAAACAGGTCAGCCTTAGAATTTACAATGAAGATAACGAAGTGGGTAATAACTGCTGCCTTTTAGGATTAACCATCAACCATAAAGAAGCAAGCAGTCAAGAAATATACTTCAAGGTAGCCCTGGGTGGAACAACCATGAAGGCCTTGAAAAACATGTTCAAGTGTTGTGATGTGATTATACCTACAAAGATCAGAATTGTGCAAGCAATGGAAATGAAAGTTGGACTTTGGCGAGGCAAGATAGGAAGAGTATTGGTGCTTTTGAACTTTGATGTTGGAAAAGACTTCTGATAACACCATGAACAGCCAAGTAAGCAAAATGAGGAAAAAAAGGATCATTAAAAAAATCCAGAATTCTCACTTGAGACAAACATAACCATGCTCAAATTATCCTATTTCAGACACATTATGTAAAGATCCAGCTTCTTAAAGAAGGCTGAGAAAGGTGGAAGGAAAAAGAAGAGAATGACCGCCAGCAAAGTGGCTAGACTCAGGTACAGTAACCATGAGGGCACCATTGAAATTGCTGAAGGACCAGGATAGAGTTATATCATCATGAAGAAAGTTTATATGGTTGCTAAGACTTGCTAACAGCTTGAGGGCACATAATCAATCATTTTTTTTCTGATCTAACAAAGTTGTTAATGGGACAATTTCATTGTTTGCAATGTTTAGAAATATTGCCACCTTTTGGACATTTTCATTAGAGTTTAATCTATTGGCCTCATAAATAAATCATCTACTGCATACAATTTTTTAACTCATCAGTAGAATTCAGACATGACTGAATTGCTGCATGTTTTTCCTTACTTCGTCTTTCAAAAAGTGCTACCTTTTCAATTTAAAAAAAGGTGCAAAATTTCCATAAGTCCTTTGATCAACATCTTGCCTTTTCGAGCATGGTACTGTAAAGACAGCCATTTTTTTAAAAAAATATTTTTTTATATATAGCCAAACTTTAACCATCATTTCTGCTATAAATTTGGAATAGCAGAGAGACATTTAGATAAACTTGAGATAGGTGAATGTCTGTGGAGATCATCTGTCTTCCAGGTCATAATTGTCTCAAAGGTGCTTTTTCAAAAGGCAACTGGATTTTTCCTCAAGGAAAAAACAATCCAACTGCCTTTTGCAAAAGCACCTTTGAGATAGTTGGGTACATTACTTCTAATTAGGGAAGACAGCAAACAAAAACCACTGAGACCTAAAACAAGCCAGATGCTCTTCTCACTGTTGCTTTCCATTGTGTTGAAGCCAAAGCTTCCAAAATGTTCAACTACCATAGCTAATGGCTACTCTGACTGGGGAATTCCAGGGGTGTTGTAAAAAAAAAAAATCTGGATGGTGGCAGATTAGGGCCAATAAATGCACAGAAAATTTAGGGAGTATAGGGCTCTTTCAGAAAAGATTAAAAAGAGGGGTTATCCACAATGCTTTTTTTTAATAGCATTATCTAATTGTTGTTGAGCCAATTCAAAGTTCCTTTGCATTATGAGGATAGCTGCAGAACAGTATAAGTTGTTAATGTGGATAATTGAAAATCATATATCAAGACCATTCCTATAAGGATCAATAGTTATTTTTAGGGCATTTTTACTCTATATCCAAATGTTCTTATTTATGAAATTAATAGTATCAGTTCAAAATAATGGAATTACAATTATTTTTTGCTTAAATTTAAGTTTGTGGATTTTTCTGTATCTAAATGTACTAGATTCAATACTATTTTATGAGGTCATTTAGAAAAAATATTTTAAATTTATCTACCAGAGCCTCAGAAATACTTCTTGGCTCTAATCTGAATGTGTTAACATTAAGGAAAATATGGCATGCAGAGTCATTCTAAGTAATTATAGGAAAATACATTTTAAAATATGCAAATAATATATATATTTAAAATTAAAGTTATTTTGTTCCATGAACTGATTCCAATGTACTGAATCAAGAGGCAATGTAATTCTCTTTCAGGATTACATTGCTTCCTCATGTGTGTAAATACAGCATTAGCACACATTAACACAAGCACACTATGAGATACATCCAGAGTATGAGATAATTCTCTCTATGACACATAGATGTCTAATTTGGGGACATTTGATCTCTGAGTAAAATGCTGAAATCTCCCCCACCAGGGACAGAAACAGGACAATATTGATAAATTTCCATAAATCAGAGAATGTCCTTTTGTCATCTTAAATAGGGCAATTATATGGCAACTTTTTCAGGGTTTCTGGAAAGCTTTGGAGGCTTATGTGGATCTTGGTTTCCAGGCTATACACTTTATAGTACACCATGAGTGGTGCTTATATGTAGCCTAATGCAAATTTTCCAGCTTTAATTTGGAGAAGTCATAATCTTATGCATTTAAATCTTAGTTAATCCAGATCTTCAGATTAGAAATGAACTATCTCCCAGGGAAGCTAGTAAATTGAATATGATGGACAAAAATGCATTCAGAAATGCATTCATGTCTGTATCCTAAACTATCTAGCAAATTTAGGATGCAGACATTCTAAATATTAATTTCTCAGTTCTGAAATCATAACCTTAAAGAGACTTTCCTGGAAGTCAATGAAGGAAACAGACTATGCTGAATAAATGTGGTTAAAATTCATCTATTAAGTAATACCTTACATTAACTTTCAATTTTCTTTGATCTATGCATTTCATAGACATAAAACTATAATGAGATTATTAGTGTTGATTATCTGACGTATTATCTGACGTTAACTATTAAAATGTGTGCATCTTATTAAGAAGGAAGATCATAAGCTTTGTAAAATATATTTTCCTTTGAATAATTATATTTTAAATATTGGCAGGGTAAAGTATGAATTTTAGGACGTAGAAAATGTAAATATTTGAGTTATTGGAGCTAGACAGGCATAATTTTAGAATCTCTGCTGAAATCAGTGATGATTAATGTAAGACTAATTGTTATAAATACAGGGACTCACAGTATGATTAAATCTGAATTCAATGAAATTTGCCCAACAAAGAATTTAAAAATGGAAACAGAACCTTGGGGGCCAATACCTTATTTCTGAAGAAAGAATAAAGAGGAAACTTCCCGTTTATCACGGCTCTGACTGCCTCCTAGTACCTTAGAACTAATAATTAAATGAGAACAGCTTTTCTAATTTCCATCAGTGTTTCATATGCCCATATCTAAAGGCATGAAGAGTTAGAACTGCCTAACTTAACATTTATGAAAATTAAAAGATGACTTTCAAGTTCATATTCTCTCTGTCTCTCCCTCTCTCCCTCCCTCACTCCCCTCCCCTCTCTCACACACACATACACACTTTAATATACATAAAGTTTTAAAAAACAGGTTTTCTGTGAAATAATGATAATCTAATACTAGGAATGATATTCTTTTTTAGTATTAAGACAGAAACTTTTAAAAAATTATTATATTGTTACATAGAATATAAAATATAGCATGTCATAGAGAAATATCCCTACAGAGGTACTGTCACTCCTGAGATCTTCACAACACTATAATGCTCCTGAGAGCAGTCTGACAGTGTTTCGAAATAGGATGTAATGCTCTGATATGCATCAGAAAGGCCTCATCTGCCAAAAGACACATGCTTGCTGATGAAAATGAAAAGTGCACCCTACAACTCTTGCTCAACATACTCAGCGTTCAACTAGATGGACGTTTAAAATGAAAGCAAAGAAGCTTTTACAAGATTCTTGCATTTGTGTTTACATATAAAAAGGCAACACAACAGTAGGCTTTTGCCTTATTCCCAATATAATGAATCAGAAATAGCCAATTCAGAAATTTCAACAGAGACTGACCCCCTCCCTCCCCAAAGTTTCTCTGCCTCTCGGGAAGGCATCAGCTCCTGCTATTCCTTTACCGTCTCAGCCAAATTCTGTCTTGTATGAAGCATCTGAAAGCCTCAAGTGTAAATGCTGCTTCTATGAGTACCGTCTTACTAAAACCAAGACATTTACAGAAAGCATCATAAATGAGGTTTTTTTTCTCCTCACTTACCACTGTCAAGACTCAGTAGTTCTGCGTAGGTTCAATAGAACAAAAGCCTCATATGTTCACTTCTCTAAATTTACCAGAAAGAAAAGAGTTTGCATGCTTGTCCTTTAAGTGTCTTGAAACATGGTTTGCATAGCTGGATAGCGGCTTATCTCTGCTTTTCTGCTTTTGCTTCCATACATGGATCTGTTCCCAACAGTAACTCTAAGCTGTTGAAAAGAAGCTATCTGGCAGCTTTCAGCTTCATCCAACACGTAAATGATTTTAAAAAAGAAGAAAAGGCTCCACGCTTTCTCTGGCCACTTATACACCCTTTGGTCTATGCCACAAAGCCTCTTTCTCTTTTCTTTTCTTTTCTTTTTTTTCAAATAAGCTGGAAAGCAATATATTTCTTTTCATGGCTTGCTGAAAACAAATCCTTTGAGATTAGTTTATGCAACTATGAAAAATTGATGCTTGGTCTTACAGGGAACATAAAATGGTTTTGACCTCTTGTGTATCTCTCAGTTGTTTGGCTGCTTCTTTTCAAAATATTTGTACAGCAATCATCAAGACCCACTAAATATATGTGGAAAAGACAGATTTGTAACCACCACCACCCCTCTATAAAATTCCCAGCAGTTTATTTCTAAGAATACCTTTCTACTCTCTTTAGAGGTCAAGGGTTTGTTTGTGAAGTCATCTGGAAGGGTTTCAAGGCAATATTCATCTGGTCTGTGAATGATGAAAGGTTAAGAGTCACATTTTTGTCGAGAGGGAAAGAAGTACAACGGAGAAGTGTGGCAGCTCCCACACTTCCCCAAGAAGACATCTCCCAAATTAGTAACAAAATGGCTTATTAAATACTAGTGCTATTACTACAGGACTTGTATTACCATGTGTTCGAAGTCCTCCCTTTGTGGTTCCCCTAACCCTGATATCAAAGTTATGTTATGATGCAAACACCAAAATGTAATACAAGAAGGAAAAGGGAAAGTCAATGGACAACATGAAAAAAGGGAATAGAATTCTGAGGTAATTGGAGCCAACTGCAATGTAGTACTTAACACATATATGAAGACAAAGACAGGAATCTGCATATATCAAAAAGTTTTGATAGCATTTTTCTGACTAAAAAAAACCCTTGAAAGTTTTTTTTTTAAGAGAAAAGATGCTACCAATCTTCTGATTTTAGTAGCAAAGACTAAGGAGGCTCTCCTATAGTATTGTACTTGTTAATTAATGAATCTAAATTATTTATTTAATTTTTCCCACCTTAATTTTTTTTTA
The DNA here is from genome assembly GCA_022577455.1 of Arizona elegans. NCBI lineage: Eukaryota > Metazoa > Chordata > Lepidosauria > Squamata > Colubridae > Arizona > Arizona elegans. The sequence goes on along the minus strand of JAKOOJ010000001.1, from coordinate 298,460,422 downwards.
TAAATAACTCAAGATGGCAAACATATCTAATGCTTCTTCCTCCTCCTATTTTTCCCCACAACAATCCTGTGAGATGGATTGGACTGAGAGAGAGTAACTGGCCCAAAGTCACCTTGTTGACTTTCATGCCTAAGGCGGGACTACAACTCACAGTGTCCAATTTCTAGATCAGTGCCTCAACCACTTTTTGTATCAAATTATGTGTGTGTGTGTGTATGCACTTGTGTGTGTATATGTGTGTTGTTGTTAGTTGTGAAGTCGTGTCCGACCCATCGCGACCCAATGGACAACTTTCCTTCAGACCTTCCTGTCCTCTACCATCCCCCAGAGACCATTTAAGCTCACACTGACTGCTTCAGTGACTCAATCCAGCCACCTTATTCTCTGCCGTCCCCTGTGTATGAGTGTATAATACACAATACACAATCTCTGTGTATCAGATTAGTACTATAGCCAATATTTCTCAGACAAGTTTAGGCTTTAGCCTCTGAGTATACGATTTTCTTGGGAATGTAAGAATTACTACAGTGTCTAAGAGTCCACCCCTGACCTCCTTAGACCTCTTTCCCAGTTTAAGCATGGTGTCTATGGGAAAGGTCCCTAGTTTAGTAGTACCGTTAAAGCTAGATTCAATTCCTGATTCAGGATCAGACATAATAATGGAAGAAAAAAGAAAGGGTGCATGAATGTGTCGGGGGTGGGGGGATTAAAAAAATAGCTGCTAAGGGGAAATAGTTCTTTGCCTCTTCATCTGTTTTCCTGAAGTCAAACTGGGGGATTTTTTTTTTTAAAATCAAAGTACAGAGCAGAGTAGGATCAGACTCCAAATCACAAGAGTTGTGTTTTTTATCACGCTATTTTTTGCCCATACTTCACAAAAGAGAACTTGATGAGGATCACAGAAAAGGAAAAGCACCATTGAGTTGTAAGATACACCACAATATGTTTCAGTAATGTATCAGTTTCAGAGAAAGGAAAAGAAATATTTGCTCACACAGTTCAGGCCAAAACATGCTTGAAAATTTAAAAATTGGCAGGCAACAGAACCAGAAATGCACTTTTCTCCAATACTCTGATACAACACAGAAAGAGAAATGAGATACTAGATACTAGATCCCTAGATATTCCTTTATTACTTACTGTTGGTTTGCATGATACTTCATAGCATTGCTAGTATATCCCTTTTTCCCACCAATGGAACAATTTAGAATAAGTTCAGAAGTGTACATATTTACCATTTTTCTCTTGAGATAATGTGTTCAGGCCCATCTGGAGCCCAGAGGTTTTCTTGAAATGAAGATGGTTTGTGATATTAATGCTTCACTACCCTGCATACAGCTGGCTAATTTAGAAGAACTTAATTAAGCTTTAAAATGAAAAAGAAATGAGAAGAGACTGAGAACACATACAACATGGGAGGTGTGAGAAGACACATGACGCTGATGAGCAATGAATTTAGGATCAGAGACTAAATAGTCCAAGGATTTGACTCAATATATGATAGCTTTTGTGAACATAGATTTTTATACACTCTTTTAACAGCTTGTGGTTTCCTCAACACAGACATTATAGCAATAGAATTTAGATTTATATACCACTCCAGTGTTTCATAGCACTTTCTAAGTGGTTTACAAAGGTCAGCATATTGCTCCCAGCAATCTGGATCCTCATTTTACTGACCTTGGAAGGATGGAAGGCTGAATGTCAGCCCTGGAGCCATTTTCTCTTGGCATCTTCAGGGCTGCCACAGCAGAGGCTGGTCTAGCTGTGGGAATGGGAGGGAGGAGGTAGAGATAGCAAAGGGATAGTAACCAAAATAAAATTCTTTCCTCTGAGGACCAAGGACGTTCCCACCAGGAGCAAGAAAGTGGGATGTGAGGCTGGATGAACTTTGGATTGTGACCTGATTGGACCATGTGATGGACTGCATGGCCAAGGGGAGGAAAAATGTACTTTTAACTAAGGGGAAACCCGAGGGGGCTTTAGAGTATAGTTTCCCCAGATGTGCCAATATGACCTGCCTAATAAATTCTAACTTTGAGGAGCAGGCCAGTCTCGGAGTTTTGATTCTGTTGGGAGGGTTACTTGGAACCCTGGCACTGAGTCAACCTTGGGACGCTCAGGATTGAACTCTTGGCAGTGGAATGCAGTACTGCATTCTAACCACTGCGCCACTACGGTTCTTGGTTTATTCATCTTTGAGAGATTATTCATCTTTCAAAGTCCTAAAACTGAGGTTCTGCCCAGTATATTTTGTTCCTTCCACCTGGTTTCTCAAAAAACTGCAGTTGATATCAGCAATAAATTCTGCAGCTATTACTTTTCACTAGGCCAGCACTTCACTTCGCTTCTGCATGGTCCACGCTGCTGGCCCAGTGAGAAGTAATCATTTATAAATCCTGCAGCAAAACAAGCAAACTTTAAGCAATCTCACAATTCTTTCTTGTGTCCTGCTTCATGGTAGAGAAATGGTGTGGGAAGCATTTTTTTTAAAAAAAATCTTTGATATCCAAATATGTCAAATTGGTTCTTTCTCAAATTTCCACTCTCCATTCATTCATGAAAGAAATAAGCTATTGATTTTAGAATAAAGAAGTAACTGATACAGTTACAGATTAACAGAGTTGGAAGGGACCTTGTAGGGACCTAGTCCAACCCCTGCCAAAGCAGACCCTACACCATTTTTGACAGATGGCAATCCAACTCTTCTTGAAAGCTTCCAGTGATGAAGCTCCCACAACTTCTGAAGGCAAGCTGTTCCATTGGTTGATTATTCTCACTGTCAGAAAATTTCTCCTTATTTCCTTAAATCTCTCCTTGTTCAGTTTCCATCCATTATTCCTTGTCTGTCCTTCAGCTGCTTTGGAAAATAGCTTGACCCTCTCCTCTCTGTGGCAGCCCCTCAAATATTGGAACACTGCTATCATGTCTCCCCTGGTCCTTCTCTTTACTCTTTACTAAACTAGCCATGCCCAGTTCCTGCAACCGTTCATCGTATGTTTTAGCCTTCAGTCCCCTAATCATTTTGTTTGCTCTTCTCTGCACTCTTTCTAGAGTTTCAACATCTTTTTTATAGTGTGATGATCAAAACTGGATGCAGTATTCTAGGTGTGGTCTTACTAAGGCTTTATAGAGTGGCATCAGTATCTCCCTTGATTGTATCCCTCTATTAATGCAATTTACGATTGCACTGGCTTTTTTGGCTGCCGCCGCACATTTGGCTCATATTTAATTGGTCCAAAATCTCTCACACAGTTACTGTTATTAAGCCTGGTTTCACCCAATCTATATGTGTGCTTTTGGTTTTTCTTGCCTAAGTGTAAGACTTTACTTTTTTCTACATTAAATTTCATTTTGTTAGATAGGGCCCAGTGTTCCAGTCTGTCAAGATCCATCTAGTTCTTGAGCCTATCATCTAGGGTTTTGACTATTCCTGCCAGTTTAGTATCATCTGCAAATTTGGTAAGTTCCCCTTCTATTCCCTCATCTAAGTCATTTATATTGATTTTTATATTGATTTATATTGATATTGTTTCCTGATTGCTTATTTGTACCTATGACTATCATTTAGTGTTGTACCTTATGATTCTTGATGAACGTATCTTTTCTTTTATGTACACTGCGAGCATATGCACCAAGACAAATTCCTTGTGTCCAATCACACTTGGCCAATAATTTTTTTAAAAAATTTGATTTATATGCCGCCCTTCTCCAGAGACTCAGGGCGGTTTACAATGTGTTAAGCAATAGCCTTCATACTTTTGTATATTTATACAAAGTCAGCTTATTGCCCCCACAAACTGGGTCCTCATTTAACCTACCTTAGAAAGGATGGAAGGCTGAGTCAACCTTGAGCCTGGTAAGATTCGAACCTGCAGAAATTGCAGGCAGCTGTGTTAATAACAGGGTGCATTAAACCACTGTACTACCAAGGTTCATTCTATTCTATTCTATTCTATTCTATTCTATTCTATTCTATTCTATTCTATTCTATTCTATTCTATTCTATTCTATTCTATTCTATTCTGAAGATATTGAAGAGTGCTGGGTTCTGTCCACAAGGACAGAACCCTGTGGTATGCCACTGCTTACTTCCCTCCATGTTCTCTATAAGGAAAATCTATTTTCCCCTCCATCTGTGGATTATCTCCCTGCATTCTCAATGCAACTCCACTTGAGCTTTGTGTGCTTCACTGGAAAACACAAAACACAAAAAACATTCAAGTGGAGAGTAGAGATGAAAGAACATATGGGAAGCATGAAGTAGCTCAGCCTTTCTCACCCATATGCATGTAGTTTAACCTTCCGGGCCACAATTTTACAAGCTGTTATCAGTCTTACATTTATTACTTGGTAAGCAAAGGTGTATCTTTATAGAGTGACGTACAAATGGAAAAACAGACTTGCATTTTATTTTATGGGGTGGGTGTGGTTATGGAACACTGGGCACCAAACTATATTTTCCTCTCACATATTGATCTTATCTCTCTCTGTATCCTTAGCTTAACAAAAAAAATTGACTAGCTCAATTAAGGACTTTTTGTAATAGAGTTTGTCAGTTTGCCACTCTGATGAGTATGGCAAATCCTGAAGGCTTTTAAAGTCTTTTTTTTAACTTTTTTTTTTTTTAACAGAGAGGAAAATAATTTCTGCTTTAGTGTAGAAGCAAGAGGGTAGATTGTTACCAACTGAGTTTTGGCTCTTGATTTTCTGTGAGGGTAGCAAATTCACCAAATCAAGGTGCCCATTCCATTAGAATTCTGATAACCATAAATCAGAAGAGCCCTATTTTATTTTCATTGTGAAATCAAATAGATTGGGAAATAAGAAGGCTGCGGTTTTTGGGGGGGGGGGCAGAGAAAAGGTGCCCTAAATTATCATACTTTTTGTGATAACAATCCTTCCTTTCAAGACATGCTTAGAGCTAGGGAGAAATGAAGCTTTTGTTCCAAATAGGATGAATAGGGTGGACATGAGGCAGGTATCATAGAGGCCAGTCCTCCCTTTAAAGAAATGTCCAATCCATATTTGATTGAAAGCAACTTAAATATGAGGAAGGTCAGGTCTGGAATTTTTTTCCCTATCAATCCTTACCATTTTGACAACATGAGACAAGCTGAGCATAGTTTTTTCACTCTGGTGGAGCTGTGTTGCATGTTTACTTCAATTATTTTTCCTGCATATTCAGATATCTATTTTGATGCAAAAAAAGAGAAAGAAATCCACATAAGCAAAACTGTCTCCTCTTTTTTAAAATTATATTTTAAATGATAACCCTAAGGAGTTGTGACAAGGAAGAAAATATTCAAAATGATCAAAGTATAAAACATAATATTAATATTGTCATTCAGAGCAGTTTGTCAAAATTTATCCAAGGCAAATCTTAAAACTGCAATAATTTATGCTGAGCATTGAATATGCTTATTTAGAGAGAACACGATGATGGCTGAATGCCACACTACAATAATATGTAATAAACTAGATGAATATGAGTGATTCAAGCCAGTATTTGGCAAATATGAACATTCTGTAGATCATATTCTTTTATAAAATGGCTTAAGTGTCATCCTATCCTTAGAATAATTAACAGAGTTAAAATTTCCCCATCACTCTTAAACGTGCGATGGAAAATGGAAAATCTCTAGCTACATTACATGAGTCATAAAGGTGTTCAAACAAGGTTGTCTTTTATGAAAAAATATACTTGTGTTCTGAATGTTTATCCCTATCAATGAAAAAAAGAACATTACAACTTCATATTTAAAAAATGAAATGAAATGAAAAAGAATCGTGGTGGCCAGTGGTTAGAATGCGTTATTGCAGATTAATTCTGGGTTCCACTGCCAGGAGTTGGTTCAGCCTTCCATCATTCTGAGGTCAATAAATGAGAACCCAGATGGTTGCAATGGTTGCAATATGCTGACTCTGTGAACTGTTTAGAGAGTGTCGTAAAGCACTGTGAAACGGTATATAAGTCTAAGTGCTATTGCAATTGCAAAAAGGATCACAATAATTAGGATAAACTCTGACTTTGCTATAACCAAGCACATACAAAGGACAGAGGGAACCACTTTTCATAAGTATTTAGAATTAATTTGTATACATTTGTGCAATTTGTAATTTGTAATATATAAAAGGAACTCATGTTTTCAGAAATATCTGAAACTTTTTGGAATGGTAATGTGAGGAGTGAGGAATTATGATTCATACTGATTTCAAATATTTGACTGGGATTGGGAAATGTTAAAAGTTATTTATTTCATAAAACTGTATGTTTTCCAATGTATCATTGTTTATAATTTGACAGAATTAGATTAGTAATGGATGACAGGGACAGCATCATATTAGTAGGCCCTATGCGAATATCCTACTGTCAAAAATATGAATAAATAGCATTATAAATCTATGTTGTATATACTACAGATAGCATAGACTACATATGCAAAAATTCAGGTTAAACTGTACTTCCTAGGAGGCCCTCAATTTTATTTCCACTCAAAAGACTGTACAAAAATATTTTCTTTTTCCAGGCTAACACATGAAAAGAAAAGCAGCTGGATTTTGCATTTTCATCAAATGAAATGCAGTAAAGCACCCAACTGGCCTTTCATTAGGTTGACACTAATGCTTGTTGATCTTTTCACTTTGAACTCAGCCAAGGTATTTTTTAGATGAGGATTCATAGAGAGGAATCTGAAGCAGACAAACAAGGCAAGGCATTCTTGAAACAAAATTAGGAACTTTGGGGTTTTGTGTGTGTGTGTGTGTTTCAAAAACTCTAAATGAATCTAAATTGGTAGATTCATTGGTGGCCTTCTGAATCAGAAAGGACAAAAGTAGGCATGTGGAAAAAAACAAACATAATTATTTATTATGTTTACTTCAGTGTGCATAAACAATTTAGAAAAGTATAGTTCTCTCAACACTGTGTTCACATTTCCTGCGTACTCACAGAATAATGGCAATGTTCACTTCATGCATTACTCTTTTTATCTCAGCAAGTATCCAATTATGCTGACCACAAACGTTGGTTTGGGTTGGGTTTGATCATAATAAAACAGAGACACACCAAAGGATTGGAATGTTAATTCCTCTGATTTTCATTGAAACATAAAACTTTGTCAAACAGATTTCTCCCTGCAGGGAGACTCTACCATGTCCTAAATACTTTTGCTTTTTTTTAAAAAAAAAGGAAAAGAAAAAGAGGCTTAATCTGTTTTTGGCACTACACATTGCCTAGATGTGATTGAAGAAAATCCAAATCCCCTTTCTTTTAGTAAATATTTGTCATTACAAACCCCATCTAGGTACATATGTGACACCGAGTGACTTCTCTTGGATCGCTTCCTTATAATCTGTGGATAATCCAGGATGTGAACCAATTTGAATGAGGACAGATGCTGTAGCTTTCATATTTTCCAAGGCTGCTATGTAGAGTAGATACATGTGTGAACAACATACATATTTAAATTAATTAATAATTTAAAATATAAAAATTGGCAACGTCTGGGTTACAGGTTCACCATGAACTACTGGTAGGCAACACCCTTCTCTTCTCAAGAAAAAAAAAACCCAGCTCAAAGGAGAGATCAACTTGATTTTGCTCATCAGTTGGGAAAAATCAGTTGTGAAAAACCAATAATGGTGATTTTCCTTTTCTAGTTTCATTTTTTTCCTGTTAAATGCTTGCTGCTGCTGCTGCTGTTTTTTTTTTTTTTTCCACTGATACTATTGATACTGCCAATAATACTGCATTGTTCCTGCTGGTAATCTAGCAATGGAGTCTGAATGGGCAGTGATGCCATGTTGTGATGATGAGCTCAGCTTAACTGCAGCCACTATGAAAATAGTTAATTCCATGACAGAAATTACAAATGAAGGAACCACAGGGAAAACAGCCATTACTGCAATGTCGTGGTAGAGGCCACACAGATACACTTTGTTTATGTTATCCCTATACCTTTCCATTCCCCCATAAAAATAATAATAGAATTTTAGAGTTGGAAGACCCCACAAAGATCATCAAGAGTCCTATGCTCTGCAATGTGCAGGAAAACCAATTAAGTCATCTTAAAGAGTTGGCTGTCAGGATTCTTCTTATAAATCACCAAGAGAGAATCCATTCAACTGTGAAGTTATTGGTGGTCTCTTAGCTTGCTTATTTGCTTACCAATGTTTATATACATTTAGCTTGCTCTGGCGCTGTTGGAGGTGTGTGGTTTTCTCCTTGGTAGTTCCTTGATTAGGGTATTGTTTTCTGTTTAGTTGTTTGTCTGGTGTTAATCCATACTTATCTTGGCTGCTGGTAAGGAGGTGTTCCGGTCTTTTTGTTTCCTTTTTTATTGTGCCTTTTGAATAGTATGTAAATGTTATTTATTTCTATGTGTCTGCTGATGACTGATTTGCATGAGTGCCAAGCTTCTAAGAATTCCCTATCATTGAAAATGTTAACTACATGAAAGGCCATTTAATCATACTTGATGGACATGTAAAAAAACCTCTAAAAATAGGATTCAAATACATATTTTGATATGACACTTAAAAGATTAATATTAACCTGAAAACAGAACTTTTCTTTTTATGATTAATTGATAAACAGCTAAAAAAAAGCCATGGGAGATTTTTGATGTAAATCGCAGTGAGATTTTTGTATGCATAGAGATGGAAAAATCAACACTACCCTTTATGGCTGGTGAAACTAACAGATCTTGCTGAGATGGATAAACTAAATTAAACTTTCTGTTTAAACTAAACTTTTCTCTTTAGAGAAAAGACACTATCTACATTTATTCATTATTTATTTACATTTGCACACAAAAATAATAAATGAAGTTGTAAATTATGACTTTAATGGTTAGACAAGTTAGATTATAGAAAGCAAAGTATTACGATGTAATTGAAGAATATTGTTGCATACAAGCAAATAAATCTTTCCCTATTTTCCATTAAATAATTATCATAATAATTACAATTTATTAGGGCCTCCAATAATCAAAACCTTTCTTGCCACAGTTGTTAAGAGAATTACTGCATTTGTTAAGTCAGTGAGACAGTTGTTTGAGGACTACCTGTAATCTCCAGAAACTCTTGAATCAATCATACAATGATGTATGAAGGTTAGGATAAAATTTTTATACTTAATTTACCAATTACATTTCTTCAAATTGCTTTGCACCCCTTCCTTACATTAGTCACAAGGAGGATGCCACCTAAATATGAAATAGAAAGTGTGGCAAAACCTTTCCTGAATTAGAATTATCTTCAAATAATAGTTCCTAAAATAATATTTATATCTAGTGCCCCAAAGTTTGCTATGGAAAAATTAGAACTGTTAAAATCGACAGGCAGCATCCACCAGAAAATAAAAGCAAAATTCATCAAACCACCTACAGCATGCACTGAAAGATCACTCTTGCTGCTTGTCTGTTATAAAATACCATAAGGACGAGACAATTGATAATAGAAAAGTGGTAAGTGTTCTTCACTGTGTCTTAATATTGTAGCTGGGCTTCGAGATCAGTGATTGCAATAAAATAAGACATATGGAATAGTGATGGGTTTCAAATTTTTTTACTACTGGTTCTGTGGGTGTGGCTTGGTGGGAGTGGCATGGCTTGATGGGCATGGCTTGGTGGGTGTGGCAGGGGAAGGATACTGTAAAATCATCATTCCCTCCCCGCTCCAGGGGAAGGTTACTGCAAAATCCCCATTTTCTCCCAATCAGCTGGGACTTGGGAGACAGAGAATAGATGGGGGCAGGGACAGTCAGAATTTTTACTACCCGTTTTCTGAACTCTCAAAATTTCTGCTACCGGCTCTCCAGAACTGGTTAGAACCTACTGAAACCCACCTCTGATCTGGAATCTTGGGAAGACCCTTTATAATTAAGGAGAATGACATTGAATGGGATGGTTTAACAAATTGGGGAAAAAGACCTAGCTTCATGATACACTACTTTGTTTCCATGAAAAATATTTTGAACCCAATCCTGATATTTCCAGTGGAGCTCGGGAAAAGCTCTAAAATGATAGAAAGCCATTGCTTTTATTGGTGGGCAACTCTGAGACAAATGGAGCAATGGTCTATAGAAGGCAGTTTTCTCCATTCCACTTCTTGGCTTCAGTTTTCTTTTTTCTGGTCTATATTATAGGTAGTCCTCACCTTACAACAGTTTGTTTAGTGACCTTCGAAGTTACAACAGAATTGAAAAAAGTGACTTATGACTGTTTGTCACACTTATGACCATTGCAGCACCCCCACGGTCATGTGATAAAAATTCAGATGCTTGGCAACTGATTCATATTTATGGCCACTGTAGTGTTCTGGGGTTATGTGATCACCTTTTGTGACCTTATGACAAGCAAAGGCAATGGGGAAGCCAAATTCACTTAACACCCATGTTACTAAGTTATCAACTGCAGTGATTCACTTAAGAAGTGTGGCAAGAAAAGTCATAAAATGGGGCAAAGCTCACTTAACAAATGTTTCACTTAACATAAATTTTGGGTTCAGTTGTGGTCATACGTCGAGGACTACATTTATATGAAAAAAAATAAGATGAATAATAAATAGAAAAGGAAACATGGCTACTTCTCTCATATGCAATGCATATTAAATTCCATTAATATTCATAATTAAAACCTCAGAAGGAGGGAGACCAGGTAGAAAGTGAGTTTATGGCCACAAAGTTCTAAATTCTATTTTACAGTGAAAGGGATATGTGGAGATCTGGACTTTCATAGTTAATTGGTAGTTCTCCCATAGTTGGGAGAACTACAACTCTCAACATTCTCACTACTAGGCCTGCTGAGTGGAGCTATTTAGAAGTATAGTTCAATGACAGTTAGTAAGTCATTGGGTGCTCATAGCAGAATAGGTTTGACATTTTGAGAGGAATTCTACAAATTTACAGGAGGGGCAACCCTTACAAATAAGGCTTAGCTTCTGATAATACAGTACTTGGCATGAGACCTTTTACATGCAAATTCTGAGTTCTTTTACTGAGCATCTATGTGGGCTACTACACTGGAATGACTTCATTTAAGCTCATCATTACCCAGAGTCAGTTGATTTTCTCCTTAAATTATTGTTAGCAACTGTAAGATCAATAGAACTAAGTAACTGTTTGTTACTGACACCTGAAAGATGTCACCTTTTGTGAGGATTTGAGAGCACTAAATCAATTTTCTGGGCTTTTAAAAAAATGCTGACAGTTTTCTCATTTTGCCACAATACTGGGGGAAGAAAGGGAAGTTGAATTATTTTGTGGAGTAGCTGGTAGTGAAGGGTATCTGGCCACCTTCCAAGACATACTTAGCCAGATTGATATGTAACAGCTTACTGTTGAAGTCATTATTAATGTCATCAAAAATTCTGTCATGCCACGTATATAAATATTTTAAACTAGTCCTTGACATCTGTGTCAGCTGAGATGCAAGGCTCACTGTCTTACAGTTTGGTTTTTAGAGGCAGCATACATTAAAAAAAAGCAAATAAATACATAGTTGTAACAATAAAAGGAGCTTTCTCAAAATGATGCTTAACAGGATGTGATTTTTGTTATCTTCTGGAAAACCTTAGCATTTCCTTTCTCCCTTCTCAAGAGGGTATATTTAACTTTGCCAAGGATAGCGTTAGATTTTGACAATTCTATAATCAAGGAATCAAGTTCCCTAAGCACAAAAAATTATGAATTGACTTCTCCCAATCCGGTATATGGAAATATTGGACATTTCTCTGAATTTATTGGATAGTCTGCTTGCAGGGAAATTGGTAGGATCTGGGCCATTTGTGATCGTCTTCTCTTCTCCCCTTTATATATATTTGTAATCAATAAAGAAGAGATAACACTACTATAGATAATTTGAATCTTCCTTAAAATGAAAAAAATCAATGATGTGTTTTTAAATATATGAGTGATCATTTATTTATTGTTACTTTATTTACTCGTAAAATGTACATCCTGTTTTTATTTTTTTAATAAAACAATTAGTTGGCAATACAGAAATATATCATCCTCAACACTACCGATCTTTAATTTTTTTTAAAAAATGGACTGATTATCATCAATGGAACAATGGATACTACTTGGTATAAATTATATTGTCATGATAGATTAGCATGCAAAATGCAAAACAAACAAAACCCCACCATGAAATAAGCCTTGGGATGGATTGAATAAAATGAACTATTCATCTCTGTTCCCAACTGACCTACAACAGGACATATAAATAATTGCTTAATAATACAGACTACCTTACGGTATTATTAAAATGGTTCTAGATGAGATGCTGTGAGATGCTTATTTATTTATTTTATAGTATGAATTGATTAGTCTGAAACTATATTACTGCAGGCAGTAGAACTCATTGCAATTATAAGTCAGTACCAAATGCTAATGCAAATTAAAAAGGTTCATCTAAGCAAAAAAGCACAGTAATAATTATGACGTTTCTTCCATCCACATGAATTTTAGAACAGGATACCAGTACTACATTGCAAAGAGGTTTATATTCAGCTGAGTGCGGATGGAGAGTGAATTTGGTGTTATGTCTAATTGTCTATCATTTTTCTTCTAGTTAAATCCTCTTCAACGGAATGCCCTCCAGATATGTTGGTCCTCATCTCCCGTAAATTTGCAACCAGCATTGAAATTGAAGTCCCACCCATCAGGTGGGGAATTCTGCCTGTGGATTGATGCATTGTTTGTATCTTTGACAGGTGCAGAAACCGAATCCCCAAAACTATTGCATCCTTGACAAAACTGACAAATTATATTTAATATCTTAGAAGGGGGAAATTATACATGATTAGAATACCTATGTTTCATTTTAATTTCAAACAATTATTTATTTCTAATTAAATATATGTGTAAATTAAAACTGAAAAAGTTTTTGCCATCTATTTCTGAGACTGAATAAAAACACATTGCATGTAAATAACACAAACCAACATTCTTAAATATGGGAGGGAACAGGCAGAAAGAAGGCATCCAATACAATATCTTATATTGTTTCTTTAATGCTGTTTGTATTTTCTTTTCTGGATTAGCTTAATATAACATATTTTTTTAAAAGGAAGAAGGCACTAAAAAATAAACTTACGTAACCATATTAAAGTTAGTAGGAAAGTAAAGATTTAAAACCTTCAAAGGATAATCAAGATAAGAAAAACATACAGGGAGCCTATATTTTTCACACATTAAATATTAAATATATAATGGAACAAGCTAAGGGCAAGCATCCAGGTTGAGACATTAAAGATACTGCATTCTGCTTTCTCCCAATGATATGCTGCTTTGAGTATTTTGCACCAAATGCAAACCCTTAACAGAGAGGGAAAATGTTCTGCCTCTGGGGTGGCATGAGAATAACATTTCTGAGTAAATATTTTTTTGGGGTGAGAGGATCTTTTCCTGTCCTATTGCAGAATTTCAGTCTGGATGATAACCAGCAAAAATACCAGTACTTTTCACTGACAAATCATGTATATATATTTTTAATTGTTTCAACTAGTGCTGTAGCTTCTTTCAATACTCATTAAGGCCAATATTTATCAGGAGAAAATTTCTGAGAATAACCCCTCCTCCCCCAGTAATGTTTTCTGAGGGACTTTCTTATGTTACTATTCTGTGGCTTAAAGCTGTTCCATAAAATGAAGAGTTAACTGGAAACCAACTACATTCTGGATGAGATGCCTTTATTCAAAACAGTTAGTTAGTAGTACATAATGTTTACATGATAAACCTGGATCTAATCTGAGAGGTTTTGGATTTCAAAATTGGCAAAAGGAGCAAAACTTCATATGGGTATATGAGTTTGGGGGATTGAATAACTAATTTAGGTGATTCACTTCTAAAATCGATAGATTATAATGAGATAGAAATAGAAAAATGCAACTATTAATATTATATAATATTCATATTTTAAAAAATGAATGGCCATCTTTGGTAATTTATTCCTTAAAGCACAGTGATTTCAAGTTATGGTGCTGAGTATTATAAAGCAGTGGCCCAAAACTTTTGGGCGCCAGGGCCCAGTTCCGTGGAGAGCAGTTTTTCTGTGCAGAGTGGAGAGGATGTAGTTTTGCATGCTGCCTGCATCCCATTGATTTATTATCAGATCAGTTTTGCATGATGTTAACCAATCTTCAATTTCATATCCTTGTAATGTGTTGTTAAACTGCTTCACAGTGAGTGGGTGTAGATCAGTCAAATGTTTCAACCAAAAACCATGCAATTCATCTTTACCCACAGTGGATCAATTCTTGAACTTCCTTGCCCTTTTCTCCATCATTTCCACTGCAGTTACAAGTTCTTTCATTTTAGTTTCTTTTTCATTGTTATTCATCTCCTTTAGCAGGTTACATTCTTGTTTACTGCTCAGCAATGGTACATTGTCCTATGGCTGTGTCCAATATTGCACTTTTTTTTCTTTGTCAGTCAGTCAGGTATTAATTGGTTCATGTCTCTCCATTGATGGATGGGTAGAAATGTATCTGATTCAATTGATATTGGAGATTCATCCTATAGTGTACAATTCAAGCTTCTGCTGATCTTGGTTAAAGTTGTTTTTTGCTATTTGATTATTTCTAATTTTCTATTTGATTATTTGATTATTTCTAATTTTCTATTGATTATTTCTAATTTGCTTCCTTAATTTTCTAAGTGATCAGATATGTTTTGATCTTCTTCAGTTTCTTTTCTTTTATCTGTTCTAGCTTGCTTGCATCTGATCTTAACATGCTGATCTTATTTTCCAACTTGATTTCCATTTTGGTGATACATTGTTTGGTTTTTATTTTCTAGTTTATTGATTTTCCATTCAAGATCTTCAGTTATAAATGCAGATGTTCTGTACCTTACTTCGTTGGTTTCTTGCAGTGAGCTGATGCATATATTTGATAGTGCACTATAGGCATATTTTAATACTTGTACTAGCTGTTTCTTTGGAACAAGCTTCAACGTGGGAAATCTTACTCTGTTTCTTTTCTTATTCTGTTGCTGTTCTAGATGCTCAGTTCTTTGTTTCAAATCATCTTGCTTTTTAATCAGAAGGCTTTGTTCTTTCTGAGGAGAAAGCAGAGGGGAAGGTGTCTGATTTGGGAATGAAAATGATTCAATAGCTCTGCTGGATTCCTCTAGTGCTAACTTCTGCTTCTACAGTTTGAGCTGCTTCCAGCAAGCCCTGAGTAGACTTCTTATGGATTTTCATGAATTGGAGTCCTTATGAATTGGTATCTTGGATTCTGCATCCTATCCAATTATCCCATAACTTTAAGAAATGGTCCCTAGTCTCCCTTGCTGATCATGAAGATGATGAAAAGCATTCTGCGACCCATTCCTTTCTTTTCCAATACTCCAAGACAACACACCAATTCTCAAACTAGTGGATGCAAAAATACTATCAAACTTGAATTGGGTGGAGTTTCTAGAAACATTTTAATGGATTAGTTCAAAACTTCTTTATAGCTGTGCTGCTCTTATGTTGCTCTCCATGGTCCTGAAATCCATTCCAAAGTCTTAGGTTGATATCAGCAATCCTAGCCATGGTACTGAATCAGCTGTTCTCTGATTCTTCTCCAGCTTGTTGCCTCACTTTCTATTCAATCCACCACTAAGTATGGATTAATATTTGATCATCTATGGTATGGATCTTGCTCCATGAAAGTCTCTGCATTGTAAAGAAGCCTCTAAATGTAATTCATAGGGATTCTTTGTAATTGGGGTCACTCAATTTCATATGCATCTGGAACTTCTGAAGGCTGTTGGTTGCTCACTGGGGAGATAATAATTGTAAGCAGCCATACATGCAATAAATTCTTCAGATGTCTGGGCTCATTCTATGGTGAGGAAATGTGAAGTTAGTTTGGCTGAGTAAGATTTGTTGAACATGAAACAATTTTTTTTTTGGCACAAACCTGAAGGCACTTAAAGTTGAATAATATATGCACATGAAAATCTAATATATTGAAATGTAAAAATAATTCTAGAACTCAGTTGAATGTCATAGAAGTCCAGACAGTTTTCCTTCAGAACAAACTAAATAAAATCTCATATTTTAGATAATTCCCAATAATTAATACATTTTCAGTGATAATTAATTTGCAAAAAGTATGAAAAGTGTGAAAAAATTATCCATGTGCACATATAGAAACAGCAGGCAGTATAGTTTCTCAAATTTTTTCCACTTTAGCCCAGTAAGAAATAGGAAATTTTGCATAAAACTGAATATGAAACACTTGAAAAATAATTCTGCAATAGTTTAAATGGGAATTAGAGGGTCAGCTCAAATTAATGTCCCAGTCCCCATTCAGCTTGTATTCTACAATTGTTTGTCTTTATACATTATATTCCCTGTAAAATATAGTGATGCCTGATTCCATTGGGAAAGTGTTGCAATTGGTCTAGGAATAGTGAGGATTGGAGAGAGAAACTGCAGAAGAAAAGATAAAGAGGCAAGAAAAAAGATAGGAAGGAAGGTATTTTTAATTGAGGAAACATAACAAGACTGAATTTTAGAAGAAAGGATTATCTACCATTCTCCCCTTCTGTTTATGAATATGAGTTCCTCCTCCTTGGCTTGCCCTGCAGCTAAGATGCCCCATTAACTGTTTGTTGAGGTCATGAATACACAACACAAATTTAACTAGCTTCCTGACTCACAGTAATGACAGCCTCCACTTGTCTTTTGTATTCTGTATCAGCAGTATTTTCTGACTTCTGACAGCACAAGCAAGCTGGGCAGTCTGTCTGTAAAGCTTCCTTTCACTTTATGCAGTGCAGTGTGTCCAATTGGCTGACAGTGGCAGTGATTAGCACGAGCCTTTCACCCTGGTGATTGGTAGCTGTCCTCAATGGCTATTTTGTCTTGGGTTGTAGGGTTTTCTGCTTTTTCAGAAATAACTTTCCCACATGTCTGACCACACTTCACATTGAAAGGCATGTCTAACATTTTGTGAGGAATCTTTATATATCTAAAAACGCTGGTATTTGGGCACAAGTGAGAAACTGAAGTATTGGTGAAGAATTTCAGCTCCTGTAAGTTGGTAATGTGCTGGATACTCTCATGTACTTGTCTCTGCCTGTTGTCATTCAGGGAAGTATTCCACATAAATGAAATGGGGCAGTGCCATTTTGTCTAATGCCTGTTCATGTTCTCCATGAGATATTTGTAAGTATTTTGGCTGTTTGTGGGCAGCATTCTCTTGTAAGTATTATTAATTTGGAGTTTTTGGAAGTTGCAAGGAAATTGATATATGTTCTGATAAAACTGTTTACAGTTCTGTAAGAGTGGTCAGTGGGCTGGAAGATGGCTGGGAGCTTTACTTCACCACTTTCCTCCATCCCACCAACCTGTTAGCTGGGCTTTTGAGGGGATGGAGTTGTTGTTGTTATTGTTGTTTTATAAAAGACTGGTAGACAAGTTTACACACTTCCTGATACTTGGGCTTTCAGAAGACTTGGCTAACATGAAATATCAAAATGGCTAAAGACACCAATTCCAAAGCCCATTCTACCACACTTTAGGGAAATAATTTGTGTATTTGTTCTTGTTAGCATCTGAAACTGGGTGTGAAGGGAAACAAACCTGGGTAATCTTACCTGGGTAGTGGGAGGAAGAGAGAGAGAAGAGGAAATTATCTTCTCTACCCTTACCCACTTGTAATGGCAAATGAAGAGGCAAAAGGAGGTCAGCTCATTTGATGCCAGTTTTTTGATGCCATAGAATGGTCATTACATGGGATGCAAAACTGACAGAAGACTCAGAGGTCTTCTACTGCCAATAATTGGCATCAAAGGAGATGTTCTCCACCCTACATCTCTCTTCCCCTCTGCTTTTTCTGTGGTAGTAGCAATAGCAATAGTACTTAGACTTATGTACCACTTCACAGTGTTTTAAAGAGTCAGCATATTGCCACCAACAACTGGGTCCTTATTTTACTGACCTCGGAAGGATGGAAGGCTGAGACTGGTGAGATTTGAAGTGCCAATTGGCAGTCAGCAGAAGTAGCTTACAGTACTGCATTCTAACCACTGCGCCACCATGGCACAGAATAGAATAGTACCTCTATTCTACTTCTACTTCTACTTCATTTTCATAGTTTTCATTTTCAAGACAGAATGGGAATTGGAAGAAAAGACAGCACATTTTAAAGCTGGCGTATTTTAACCTGACTCCTACATTGTATAATAGCACTTTTGTGCTGCCATTCAGAAGAGCCCCATATGCAATCAATTGGATTAGCACTATGTGATAGTATAGTTAGTACTTCCTTTGAAACAGCAGTTCAGCAATGGTACAGCAGTTCAAGAGGGGGAGGTCCCTCTTGTTGAAATGTGCCCACCAGGTTTCCGCGCATTCCATCAGCCGAGGTTGCAGGGTAGGGGCGGGGGGGTGGGTAGCGGTTATTATTAACGAAGGTCTGAGACCGAGGGAGGCCACTGTTCCTCAGACGGCCGGCTGTGAATCCCTCCTTGTGAAATGGGGTCACGGGGTTCAGATGGGTTTGCTGATCACGTACCTGGCTCCCTGCCATGTGGCAGCAGCCCTGCCCGAGCTACTCAGCGTCATCGCCACGGTGGTGGTTGAGACCCCTAGGCTTATGGTCATGGGGGATTTCAACTTGCCGTCCGTTGGTGAGGCATCTGAGGTGGCTCGGGAGTTCATGGCTTCCATGACAGCCATGGACCTGACCCAGTTAATTCATGGCCCTACCCACACGGGGGGAAACACGCTGGATCTGGTTTTTGTCTCTGGACAGTGGTTGAGTGATCTCAAGATAGGGGATATAGTCACCGAGCCCTTGTCATGGTCTGATCACTCTCTCCTTCGTCTTGACCTTCGAACTGCTACACCCCGCCGCAGGGAGGCGGAGCCGGTAAGATGGTTCCGCCCCAGGCGCCTGATGGAACCTGATAGGTTCCAGATGGAGCTTGGGCCATTCCCTGAGGCTCTGGCACATGCCTCGACTGGAGACCTAGTGACTGCCTGGGATAGGGCGGCCGCTGGAGCTCTGGATCAGGTCGTGCCTTTGCAGCCTCTGACCCGGCGCTGATCTCATTTAGCTCCTTGGTTCACTGAGGAGCTGAGGGAGTTGAAGCGCCGGAAAAGACGCCTAGAGAGTAGTTGGAGGGCCAGTCTTTCTGAATCTGACCGGACACTGGTAAGATCTCATATTAGGAATTACCTAGTGGCGATAAAAGCAGCGAAATGTAGCTATTTTGCTGCTCTTATTGCACCATCAGATAATTGCCTGGCCGCCCTGTTTAGGGTGACCCGCTCCCTGCTCCACCAGGAAGCGCGGGAGGACCCCTTGGAGGGTAGAGCCGAGGATTTTGTTCAATATCTGTATGACAAAATCGCTCAGATTCGGGAAGATCTGGACTCCGACTGGGTAGTCTCAGGGGGAGGGACTGGGGCAGGTCTTGAGAATGTTATCTGGGATGAGTTTGATCCTGTGACCCCTGAGGACGTGGACAGGATTCTGGGTAGACTGAACGCGACCACTTGTTTATTGGACCCGTGTCACTCCTGGTTAGTGCTGGCTTCTCGGGAGGTGACACGAGGCTGGTTCCAGGGGATTATAAATGCTTGGCTGGGTGAGGGTGTCTTTCCTGCCGCCTTGAAAGAGGCGGTGGTGAGGCCTCTCCTCAAGAAGCCTTCCTTGGACCTGGCAATGTTGGTAAATTATCGTCCGGTCTCCAACCTTCGTTTTGTGGCGAAGGTTGTTGAGAGTGTGGTTGCGCAACAGCTCCCCCAGCACCTGGATGAAACGACGTATCTGGATCCGTTCCAGTCGGGCTTCAGGCCCGGGTACAGCACGGAAACAGCATTGGTCGCGTTGGTTGATGATCTCTGGAGGGCTCGGGACAGAGGGTGCTCCTCTGTCCTGGTCCTGTTAGATCTCTCAGCGGCTTTTGATACCATCGACCATGGTATCATGCTGCACCGGTTGGAAGAGTTAGGGGTGGGAGGCACTGTGTTGCGGTGGTTCTCCTCCTTTCTCTCTGACCGGTTGCAGTCTGTGTTGACAGGGGGACAGAGGTCGACCCCAAGGCCCCTCATATGTGGGGTGCCGCAAGGGTCAGTCTTCTCGCCTCTCCTGTTCAACATTTATGTGAAGCCGCTGGGTGAGATCATCCGTGTTTTCGGGGTGGAGTACCATCAGTACGCTGACGACACTCAGCTGTACATCTCCACCCCGGATCACCCCAACGATGCCCTTGAAGTGATGTCCCGGTGCCTGGAGGCCGTACGGATCTGGATGGGGAGGAACAGGCTCAGGCTCAATCCATCCAAGACCGAGTGGCTGTGGTTTCCGACATCCTGATATAGTCAGTTGACGCCATCACTGACTATTGGGGGCGAATCATTGGCCCCCACGGAGAGGGCTCGCAACTTGGGCATCCTCCTGGACTCACGGCTGTCTTTAGAAGAGCATTTGACGGCCGTGACCGGGAGGATTTTTTATCAGGTTCGCCTGATTCGCCAGTTGCGTCCCTTTCTGGATCGGGACTTGTTACGCCCGGTCACTCATGCCCTCGTCACCTCCCGCCTGGACTATTGTAATGCTCTCTACATGGGGCTCCCCTTGAGGAGCACCCGGAGGCTCCAACTGGCGCAGAGTGCGGCCACGCGGGTGGTAATGGGAGCGACATGGCGCTCCCATGTAACACCTCTCCTGCGTGAGCTGCACTGGCTCCCGGTGGTCTTCCGGGTGCGCTTCAAGGTTTTGTTTACCACCTTTAAAGCGCTCCATGGCTTAGGACCTGGTTATTTACGGGACCGCCTACTACCACCAATAGCCTCCCACCGGCCAGTACGCTTTCATAGAGAGGGACTCCTCCGGGTGCCGTCAGCCAAACAGTGTCGACTGGTGGCCCCTAGGGGGACAGCCTTCTCTGTGGGGGCACCTACTATCTGGAATGAGCTCCCCCCCCGGAGATACGGATCTGCGCTCCTTCCGCCGTGCTGTGAAGACCTTTTTATTCCATCAAGCGAGCTTGGCCTAATCTCTTCCCTTTTTAAATATGTAAATTTTAGTCTGTTTTTAAATTATTGGGGTGTTTTAATTTGTCTGGGCCAAATAATTTAATTTGATTTTATTGGGTTTTTAAATTTTGTGTATCTATGTATTTTATTGTTGGCTGTTCACCGCCCTGAGTCCTTCGGGAGTAGGGCGGTATACAAATCAAATAAAACTAAACTAAACTAAACTAAACTAATACTTCCTTCCTAAATGTCAGTTTGCTGTTGCACTGATTTATCAATTACACTTGTTTCACCTTTAAGGGACTTTACCTGTTGAGGCCCAAAGCAAAATATGATTTTATTAGATTTATTCCTGGTGATGGCCTGATGATGGGTAAATCATGACAGTTTATACAAAACATTTTAAGTAACTTCTAAAAGTAATGGCTATTGTAACTTGACTAAACAGTAAATTATTGTTTTCACAACCCAATCCACATCCCTCATTAGTACAATTACAGATAGTAAGTAAGTAAGTAAGCTTTTTATTGCAGAGATCAGATTAAAATACACATAGAAGGGGAGTATATTTTACAAATATAGATAGATCATGTGACATCTACTGCCTCAGATACAATCTGTACTGTCAATACTAGTGATCCTCTGCCGTAGGGGTTACCCGTCTGTTCCCCTGTTTTTTTTCAGCCATGACTGCAGCAATTTTTTTTGCCACCTTTGGAGTTATATTGGGGTCTGCGTCCTGGAGTAGGAAATAAAGGCTGAACAGATCAGATGAACCTGGGAATCTCTGAGAAATAGGAGAATGAATCTTGATCTTATGTCTCGGTAGTGGGGACATACGAATGTAATGTGGAACAGAGATTTCAGGGATCAGCCGTCACATGTACAATACTTCCCCCAAGAGCCTACTGTCGAGGACATTCGAGGGGATCCCATTAAATCGTGCCTTCATAAATGCAAACCTATGTTTGATAGAGTGTAACACAGAGAGGTAAGGCGGAGGGTGAGGTGAGGGAACAATACCAAGGGAAAACGGTGAGCATGTTCCCGATCCGTTTGCCAGATTTAATTGTCTATCAATGTCGTCCAGCCGTTGAAAAATCAACGATTTGGCAGCATCAGGGCCTAAAATAAAAGCTTCAATGGGGGAAATCCCAATCTTCAGAAGTTTTGTATGGATATTATGGGCCCAGGGACTATGAAAAGGGTCCCGCCATAGGCATTGGCCTAGGTAATAGCCTGGGAGTCTAGCCCACAATTACAGATGAAACAACCAATAGAAAAAGGAAGGCTGTTAGCATTTGACTTTCTGGCCATGCCATGGTATATGCATTTCCCCCTTAATTGGCAGATCATTCCGTTTCTTAAACTATATTGCCATAATGCTTCTTACTGCTCTTTTCCCTCCTGGGTGAGGTTAGGACAAATATTTGTTCATGTGCTCTTTTATTTTTTTTTTCCAGGCCATCAGGATTCCACATTGAAATGAGGCTGTTAAAAAGTTATTATCACATCTAAATCCATTTGACTCAATAACTTTGCTGTGTATTGATTTGCATATACAACTCTAGCAAATGTCTGCTAAAGGGGAAAAGCTGGAAACAGCTATTGTTGAACAAATAAATCAGTATCCTTTAAAGTACAAAACCAAAATGAGGATCAAGAATGCCTTAAAAAAAGAGAGGAAATGTTGATATTGGGTTCTTAATTTCCAATTTTTTTTCTATGGAACTATTTCTGATTCTTTCTGATCGAAAAATGCCCTCCCCCAAAGAAA
The DNA here is from genome assembly GCA_022577455.1 of Arizona elegans. Lineage (NCBI taxonomy): Eukaryota > Metazoa > Chordata > Lepidosauria > Squamata > Colubridae > Arizona > Arizona elegans. The sequence continues at coordinate 298,437,652 of JAKOOJ010000001.1, read as the reverse complement.
CTACAACCTTTTTTGAAATTAAAACTTCTCTTAGACTCATGGCTGTTGCTGGAAAAGCAGGTGGAAGCCAGGGATAAGAAGGCCTTTGCACATCTTTGGGTTGTGTGTCAGTTGTACCCATTCATGAACTGGGAAGCTTTAAACATTAAAAAACATTGAGCTTTGAACAAGAGTGACTTCCGATTTGGACTTCCCTTGTGATTTCCCATTTGGACTTCCCTTGTGACTTCCCATTTGGACTATTCAGAGTTTCAGCTGGTACACAATGCAGCTATACAGGTTGTAAATTCATGTCAGTTATTTGCATGTGTAACACAATTGCTCTGCTGGCTGCAGGGATTGCCAGTGTGTTTTTGGATGCAATTCAAATTTGGATGGGGAGGAACAGGCTTCGGCTCAACTCTGCCAAGACCGAGTGGCTGTGGGTACCGGCATCTTGGTCCGATAGAGAGGTTCCATCTTTGCTTATAGAGGGTGAAGTTTTACCCCCTGTAGACAGGGCACGCAACTTGGGTGCCCTCCTGGATTCACGGTTGAGCTTAGAAGATCATATAACAACCGTGACCAGGGGGTCGTTTGCCCAGGTTCGCTTGGTGCGCCAGTTGCGCCCCTATCTGGACCGAGATGCCCTACGCACAATTACTCATGCGCTAGTCATCTCCCGTATTGACTACTGCAATGCTCTCTACCTGGGGCTGCCCTTGAAGACCACTCGGAGGCTTCAGCTGATACAGAATGCGGCTGCATGGGTTGTGATGGGAGGCTCCCGATACTCCCATACTACACCTCTCCTGCGTGATCTGCATTGGTTGCCGGTTGCCCTCCAGATGGGATTCAAGATGCTGGTGATTATCTATAAAGCCCTTCATGGCTTAGGCCCAGGATATTTGTTTGACCATCTGCAACCAGCAACAGCTCCCCATCGCCCAATGCGTTCTCACAGGGAGGGCCTACTCAGGGTGCCGTTGGCTAGACAGTGTCGGCTGGTGATCCCCAGAAGTAGAGCTTTCTCAATGGGGGCTCCCACCCTTTGGAATCAACTCCCCCTGGGGCTCAAGTCGGCCCCTGACCTTCGCACCTTCCGCCGCGAATTAAAAACATGGCTGTTCAAATTGCCCAGCCTGGACTGATGGGGTTTGGATTGTTTTAATATGTTTAATATGTGTTTAATATGTATTTTAACATGTTTTATTTGGTTTGATTTTAATTGTTGTGAGCCTCCCTGAGTCCTATGGAGATAGGGAAGCATACAAATCAAATAAATAATAATAATAAAATAATAATAATTCAACATGCTGATTGTCACCTTTAAAGCCCTTCGTGGCTTGGGACTGGTTTACCGGAGGAACTGTCTTTTTGCAATCATTTCTAACCATCCAATCTAATCCAATAGGATGGGCATAAAGGAATGTAGGCTTTGTGGAACCAGGAGATATGCCATAATACCTGCCCTCTGGAACATTCTCCCTCCTGAGATTAGGATGGCCCCAATAATATTGGCCTTTCAGAAGGTGAAGATTTGCCTATGTGCCTGGGCCTGGGGTCCCAAGTATGTGAAGGGCCCCATTTCCTGGATTATAATATCTCTTGACTGCTATTTGCATTTATTTTTATATTATGTGTTAACTGTTTTAAGTATGTTGATGGTTGATTGTTGCCTAGGTCTGAGATGGGCAGCTGTACAAAATGAATAATAGACTAGACTAGACTAGACTAGACTAGACTAGACTAGACTAGAGTAGAGTAGAGTAGAGTAGAGTAGACTAGACTAGACTAGACTAGACTAGACTAGACTACATTTAAAACAAAAGTCATGCAGATTGAAGAGTTTAATCAGTGCACCCAAAACTAAATAAAATGCTGCCAATCTAATCAATTTACTCAAAAAATGTCGCCATTTGACTGTTACAACAGAAAAAGCCCTATTGATCTAGCCTTTTTTGTTTTGTTTTGGAAAGACATAAAAAGAGCTTTCATGGCAGTTTTCAACTATAGATGGCTCTGGCTTGAGAAGTAATGTTTTGTATATCCTGGCCTCACACTATTTAGAACTTTTCAAATAAGAAAATGACATCTTGTTAAAAATAGATTTCACGTTAAGATCAATGAAGTGCATTTTCATGGCTACATTAATCTTCAGCTCCGGGCTTTGAAAGTTGTTAGGGCAAAATACGCCTGGCAAACTCCATCATCCAAAAAGTGGTGCTGGTTTCTTTCATGGGTGGTTCTATGAAAGACTGAATGTGTTTGTTGAAATGTGCAATCAGTCAGAAGTAGAACTGGCACACAGTAATTGCAGGGACATTAGTAACAGCCTTGATAACAACACCCGTGCAATGGGTATCTTGGTTTTCTTTATTAGTGAGTTTGTTTTTACTTCAGATGTGGATCTTGTGCTTGTTGCTGCTCCTATATTTTATGCTGCTTTAATTATTGTCAGCCATCCAGAGTCATGAATTTGGGATGGACAGCCATATCAACTGAGATAATTATAATAAAAAACATGGGGAATAACAAAATGGGATTCAGGACAGTCATCATGCAAAAGATGCATCAATGCAGCATAGTACCGGTCTATGATTTCTGAAGCAAATAAGTTTGTTGGGTCATTGGCATCATGGCATACATGATGTAATTTGCCCACTTTGCTGCCTGCAGATGCCTGTGAGTAGTGTCTAAATAGCCAGAGGTTCTCACAAGCTGAAGACAGTCTGAAAAATCCAGGAGCAAGAGAAACAATGAATACATAATAAGAAGAACAGAACTACAATGGTTGAATCCAACATCTGACTAAGTTTAATGAATTACAGTACAGTTCTATTTACTGATACCACTGTTCATTTCCTCTTGAGCTAATTTCAACAACTTCAAATTATTCAATTCATTTCTTCCCTTTCCCTCTGAATTGGATTTGTAGATTTGATCTCGACAAATCAATCAATGTGTACCTTTGCTCTTAGGTATAAGGATTGTTTCAGCTCCCACCCCCTGTGGTCAGCTGGAATGTTCTTGTCCTTCAATTGTTCTCAGGTCAGAGAGCAATGCCTTTTCTGTTGAAGCTCCTACTCAGATTTAAAAAAAGGGAATCAATCTGATATGTAACTTGACTCCATTATCTGTTTACATGTTTTGTTCTTGTCACCAATTCTACCCTTAGAAAGTGTAGGGGAACTGACACACTAGCAAGGAAGTAAAGGATTATAGGGCCAAAAGGTTCTGAATATAATATGGGACTTCTTTTAATAGCAATAGCACTTAGACTTATATACCGCTTCATAGTGCTTTACAGCCCTCTCTAAGCGGTTTACAGAGTCAGCATATTGCCCCAAATAATCTGGGTCCTCATTTTGCTGACCTTGGAAGGAGGGGAGGCTGAGTCAACCTTGAGCCAGTGAGACTCAAACTGCCAAACTGCAGGCAGCCGGTAGTCAGTAGAAGTAGCCGGCAGTGCTGCATTCTAACCACTGCGCCACCTCGGCTCTTGCATGAATGCATGAACATTGGCTGATGCTCAGTGACACTGTAAACTGTTACATTTTGTTTTAGGTTTCTGTGATTATATTTTCCTGGAATCTTTATTTATTTATTTTATTTATTTATTAGTTCAATTTATATGCCACCCTCCTCCGAAGATTCAGGGTGGCTTACAATGCACTTATAGCAATATCCTTCATTCTTTTGTATATACCTGCTTATTAGGGCTTTTGGTCCCCCATAAGCGGTGTTTCTACAAAGTCACCTTATTGCCTCCACAATCTGGGTCCTCAATTTACCTACCTCGGAAGGATGGAAAGCTGAGTCAACCTTGAGCCTGGTGAGATTTGAACTCGCACTAATTGCAGGCAGCTGGCAACTAAATGCTACATAACAGCATATACCAGCATATACCACCAAGGCTCTCATAACAATCTGCCAGGTTGTTATGCTGTACTTCTTCTGAAATGGATGTGTTCAGCTTGGGGCCAGGATAGTTAAACGATTTCTTCTTCATCATTCACTCTAGACTTACATCTCACCTTTCCTTCAAGAGCTCATGGTAGCTTACATAGCAATCTCTTTTTCTCCCACAACAATAAAATAGGGATAAAAGAAAGTGTCAGCCAAACTGGCCCCAGATCTGTCAAAAAGCCTCCACAGCAATGTTTACTTCAACTTGGGTCTCCCTGGTTTTAATCTAACATCTAAATTATTGTTTGTTCACAAATACTTTTTAAGACCTGGTATATGTTCCTTTGTCGGGTACACAGCAAACCAAAAACATAAATCACTACAATATATCATTTTAAAAATATTTATATGTAAGACAAAAGACAACATTAAACTTACTATATACTTTTTGGAACTTAAAACAGAAGAAAAATATTTTAAACTATTTATTTTTCTTTAATACTGAAATGAGACCAGAAAGAAAAACCAAGAAAACTTTGTATAAAATATCTTGGATTTACTAAAGGAGGAAATGTTTAAGTGAACCAAAAGGCCTGGACTTTTTAAAGGAGACTTAACTGATTTAAACTCATCTTCAAAATGATATCATTGATTAGTTTTCTTTTGTTATTTTAGTTATTTTTAATTTGTTTTACATTCTTGTAAGACACAATAGACTTGGAACATCTCTAAGAGGTTTCTATAAATACAAATGTTTCTTATTAACAGTGTTACTCTTAGAAATGTTTTCAATACATGAAGAGAAATAGTTAAATTACAAAAGGAAAGTCTTTTACAAAATATATTCATTTTACTTCTGCTCACCAGCTAAAACTTTTGATTATAGGAGACCGGCAAATGTACTTGGAGAAAGAACAGCTCTTCTAACATTAATGAGTTTTATTAGTTTATAAAAATATTCTTTTGTGGACTTGCTACGTATAACTGAACAAAATAAGATTGGGGAATGAATGTATTTTTTTTTATTGTCAAAGGGGAAATATCCTTGGTAAATGTTTTGAAAAAATGAGGGGTGGAGAAGAAAAAATATAATTGCTAAGGATCAAATCAATGGTAAATATTGAATGTCCTGATTTCTGAAATGCATTCTGCTTCTTACAATAAAATACTTTTTATTGGCATTTGAAGTATTATTCCCTTGATGGCTTTTTTTTTTTTTAGTTTTCAGTGTCTGTCTTCTTTCTTCTTTCTCTTATATGTCCCACAATGAAATAATATTTGGTTCTTGAGAATGCATTTCTAATTTTGGAGGCAAGTCTGTTAATAAAATGTTTGTTCGGATTGTAATATTTTTAATATGATAGATTTAATAAAGTTTACATAGATATGGTGATAGATATATAAGATGGATTTGATGAAAACTAATCAACTGAAACTTGGCCCAGATAGAATGGAGATGCTACTGGTAGTGAATACTTGAAGCTGATTAGCAATGGGTGGACAATAATTAAAGAACAAGTTTGTTATTGTGGTTAAGATACCACATTGAAACCAGGAGACCATATTTCTAAACCTGTTATAGGTATGAAGCAGTAGTGGGTTTCAATTTCAGCCACTACTGGTTCCCTCATGGGCATGCGTGGTCTCACGCTTCCCCTTCTACGCATGCGCAGAAGCCTCTGTGCATGCACAGAGACATCCGGGTAGGTGGGTGGAACCCAGGGGTGGGTTCTAAATTTTTTTACTACTGGTTCGGGCGTGGCTTATTTTGTGGGCTTGGCTTGATGGTCATGTGACAATTATTTAGGATTTAGCAGAGGTACTGGTCTACCACGATCTACCCATTTATTTTTGCAGGCACTGATCTCATGTATTTTTGCCGGCACTGGTCTACTCATTTGTTTTCTTTTAACACTGAACAGCTGTAGGGCGGCCCTTTGAAGCCCCGCGGCAAAAGTTTAAACTGTTTTTTCCCTCTAGCCATCAGCTGGGACTCAGGAGGCAGCAATAGATTGGGGGTGGGACCAAATAAAAGGTAAAAATAACACGGGAGTGGGGGATGGGGGGCGAGGGGGCAGAACAGGTTCGGTGATGTCATATTGTCACCAGCTCGGTGATGTCATACTGCTACCAGCTCGGCGGAACCAGGCCGAACCAGTAGCAACCCACCACTGGTATGAAGCCACCTAGTTGACCTTGGTTTGATTGCTGTACATCTTGGGAAGCAGGCAATAACAAACCACTTCTGAAATCTTTCCAAGAATACTGCAGGGATTTGTCCCGAGAATTAACAGACTTGAAAGCACACACATCAAAAAGAAACAAACAAACAAAAAAAAAAAAAACAACCTTTGACCAATTTTTAATATTTTAATTGTAATTCTAGTATTTTAAAAAAGCTATCACAATGAGACCCTGCATTATAGTATATAGTATAGGAATATGTAAGTCATAAGAAGCTTCGGTTTATTTTATTTAACTTGGTTTATGGATATTAAATCTATAATGGATGTTGCAAGGCTAGCTGCCTGGTGCATGCATGCCTGTTTTTTGGCCGTTTTTGGCCATTTTCAGGCTGTTTTTTGGGCCATTTTCAGACCGTTTTTCAGGTTGTTTTCAGGCCATTTTCCAGTGCTCCAGTGCCCACAAAGATCAGCTGGCCACTTTGGCACCTGTGAAGAAAATGCCCTGTTTTGGGGCTGTTTTGAGGGCTGTTTTCAGGCCATTTTCAGGTGCTCTGGCATCCATGAAGACCACCTAGCCAGAGCACCAGAAACCAGAAAAACAGCTGAGGATGGTGCATGTGCCCACAGAGTGCCATAGGTTTGCCATCACAGAAATAGAGTATCACATTGCAAAAAAGCCAGTATGTGTCAGGATTCCAACAGAATCAAAACTCCGAAGCAGGAATATTCCTCAAAGTATAAATTTATTATGGGATGTCATATTGGCATATCTGGGGAAAACCTGATTCTGAAAGCCCCTTGTTTTCCCCACCCAAATTAAAGTCAAAGTTCTTTCTCCCCAATCCACATGTCCATCACGTGGTCCAATCCAGTCACTGTCCCAACTCCATCCATGCCTCCCCAACACCTGGCGAGACGTCCTTGGTTCCCAGGGGAAATACTTTTATTATGGTTTCAAAACCCTCATTATCTCTGCCTCCCCCCATCCTGTTCCCACAGCTCGCCCAGCCACTGCTGTGGCAGCCCTGGAGACGCCAAGGGAAAATGTCTCCAGGACTGACAGTATGCAAGGAACCATCTGAAGCTGAATTAGCTGAATCTGTGACTTGTTGAACTCAAAATAGCTTTCTAATACTTATGAAGTTTCGGTCACATTCAGACTTTAATATCTAAGAATGTCTGATGATGAAAAATAAGTTTGGTGCAAATCAATTAAGTTTAATTTTATCAGATTTTATAGCCTATTAACATCTTCAAAATGTTATTGTAGCTTCTAACAATTCCTGTTTCAGCCAGTCATAATTATGGATGCTTGTGTAAACCCATTCTTCTTCTAAAAAGGGAGAGGGGGCTTAAAATACAAATCTTACTTGGTTTGACATCCTTCTGTAAAAGATTAACTGGAATTTAGCATTTCAATCCATTTGCAGAGCAAATTAGATCATGACAGTTAAATCTTACTTCGACTTTCCAGAGGCTGGACTATCCAACTTCTCCACACTCTGCAATGGATATTTTATATGGTGGGGTTTTTTTCCCCCATGGTGGGGATAGGTACGCTTATTACATTGGCTATTTATGGGCAGTAATTGGCATTTGTGTGTCTACATGTGTGTTTGTGTGTATGTGAGAGAGGTAACTGTTAAGAAAAGTAATGACATATCTTCATAAATGGGATAGATAGAAAACAGTTTAATGAAAATGACATCAATGGATATGTCCTTCCCTAGAATAAGAATATTTCATTCTTTGTTCGCTCTTCATACAGTATTGGACGAAATGAGAATAAGTTACTGAATTCACGACTGGCTTGAATTTTTACCGGAAACACATGCAAATTCTCACTGAACAAGCATTTTCTTGTTGCTGAAGATAGCAGTTTCCAAATAATCTTCTGGAAAACATTAGAACATTGTTTTCAAGGGAGTAGTTTGGGCCCTCTTTCTGAACACAAATATTCATTAGATGGGTGGTATTGAAATGTGATAAGAAAGAAAGAAAGGTTTTCTTAAAGAGGGGTAATTTTACTTGATCTCTTTGGTTCACTTTTATTTTTCTTATCTGACCTTAGAGAAAAAAAATTGCTTCAGCTTCCACTACTAACAACAGCAGCAACAACAGAAATCAAGTCAATTTTCCTTCAGATTACTTTTGCAGACATACTTGATACAGAAATTTCATGGACTCAGAACCCCCCACCAAGCCACACCCACAAAGTAAGCCACACCCACAGAATCGGTAGTAAAAAATTTTAGAACCCACCCCTGGCCCATAGGTACATTAGGCTGACAAAATCCCACGTCCTTCCCACCTTGGTGGGTTTACCAGCAACGGGCAACAGTAATAGTAATTCCATTATCTTCTGCAGCAAGTGCCTGGGAGGCAGCTTGCCTGCTATTTTACTTTTCTTACTAACTACCAGGTGATGTCATATTATGAAAAAAAAATTAGGATGGTGGATAGCGTGCAAATGTTTATCATCAGATAAAATCGAGATAGGTGGTACATTTCTACATGAGCATAAATTTGCACATCAATATAATCTATTCATAACACTGGAGTCAATTCAAGTAAATGGATGACTGAATTGATGTGCCCCTTTGCTTTCTATGGAACCTGCTCTTTTACTTTTAGGATCTGTTTAACACTTAATACTGCTTAACATCAATTAGTGAAGAGCACGGGAAAAAGATGTTTTCTTCTTTGGTAAGCCTGATAATATTTATGCCTTGAAGCTGAATAAAAATCTAAGATGAATGCAAGACATGTCATCACATTTTATTATAGCAAGGGAATAAACTATAGCCCAGCTAATAAATATTTTTAAATAAATGAAATAATAAATTCAATCATGTACAATCTAATCTGTTATTCCGTCTATATATTCAGCTGCCTATCTTATTTTTGCTATGGTCCATCAGGTAGCAAAGACATCCAAAATAAATTTCTTTAAAAATAGCTTTTTGATTTTTGATTTATATGCTAGATCTACCATGTGAGTTGGAGAATTAATAAGAAATATTTGAATGTTTTACATTTTACATTAAATTTGGGGGGAAATGTTTGCAATGAATGATAATCAAGGATATGCAATGGCAGTTTATAATTCCTGAAGGAACCTTTTTGAATTAACTTTATGCTGAGGCTGAAAATGAATAATCCAAAACTATTTACCAAAGTCAATTAGCTCAGTTGTACAAAATAAGTCAGATACACTAAAGCCAGAATTCAAGCTTTTATGATTAAGCTTTTAAACCCCTTAATCTCAGTCAGATTTAGGCAAGCCTCAATTTTATTTATGGCAATGTAGAGCTGTCAGTGGTTATGATGTATGATGTAGAAAAATCAAATCCTTTAAAGTTGGAAACTGGGGTCACCAGATGAACCAGATTGGCAGTAAATTCTGTATAGCAACTACTTATTCAGACAATACATAATTATGATTGCTGACTCAGCTGCAAGAGTGGTGTGGTGTGCATTTGATCAAATCTATAAAATTTATGTATGCATGCATGTGTTCTCAACAGATGAGCCATGCTTTTCAGTTCTTATAACAAAATTTAAGCCTTAGAGCAACAGTACACTTTATGTTATCTTTTCCATTTCTTTTTTTATAATAATTGTATTAAATATTAAAATTGAACAGAAAAATAGTAATAGAAACTAGAAAAAATAAGAGTAAAAAGAAAAAAAATAGAATGTGCAGAAAAGTAAAGAGAAAAGAATAGAAAAAATGGAAAAGGAATAATATATATATATATATATATATATATATATATATATATATATATATATATATATATATATGTAACTTATCCCTTCATCATAACAAATATAAACAATTTTAGTAATGCATCATCTTATCTTAAAATACAACAAATGCTCTCTTCTTCCCATTTGTTGTTGTTGTTGTTGTTAGTTGCGAAGTCGTGTCCGACCCATCACGATCCCATGGACAATCTTCCTCTGGGCCTTCCTGTCCTCTACCATCCTCTGGAGTCCATTTAAGCTCATGCCTACTGCTTCAGTGACTCCATCCAGCCATCCCGTTATCTGCTGTCCCATTCTTCTTTCACCCTCAATCTTTCCCAGCATTAGGCTCTTCTCCAGTGAGTCCTTCCTTCTCATTAGGTGGCCAAAGTATTTGAGTTTCATCTTCAGGATCTGGCCCTCTAAAGAGCAGTCAGGCTTGATCTCCTCTAGGACTGACTAATTTGATTGCCTTGCAGTCCAAGGGACTCGCAGGAGTCTTCTCCAGCACCATAGTTCAAAGGCCTTAATTCTTTGGCGCTCAGCCTTTCTTATGGTCCAACTTTCACAGCCATACATTGCAACTGGGAAAACCATAGCCTTGACTCTATGCACTTTTGTTGGCAGGGTGATGTCTCTGCTTTTTAGTATGCTGTCTAGATCTGCCATAGTTTTCCTCCCCAGGAGCAAGCATTTTTTAATTTCTTGGGTGCTTCTTCCCATACCCCATCTCTTAACTATAAACAAAATCTTAAAACTTCAGCATTCATTTCTGGCCAGCAAAAGTCCATTAAGGTTTACTAGATAGAGCTATCTACAGGCAGTCCCTGGGTTATGAACAAGCCTTGTTCCTAACTACATCTTTAACTTAGATTTCTATGTAAGTGAGAACTTGCTTTTATAAATTATTGCCTATTACTAAAAATGGTGGCCAGCATTGCCTTTTCTTAAATTGATGAATCACCAAAGCCACACAAACTGACTGCACATTAAAACATACTGATTCAGTGGTTCCTGAAAGCACTGTGTGGCTTCAGTGCTGTGTCAGTTTAAGGAAGGAGAATGCCATTCATCCATTTTTACTAATAGGCAGTCTGTTTGGGTGTAGAGATTGTTCTTAAATTGGAAGTTCTTAACCTACATCTGCCTGTTATTTGCTACCTTGAGCAAATAAACCAACTTTATATTCCTTCACTGTATTTTTAACAAGGTAGGCTTTTAATCACTGAGCTGTGCTGGCGCAGCGGTTAAAATGTAGTACTGCAGGCCACTTCTGCTGACTGCCAGCTGCCTGCAATTTGGCAGTTTAAATCTCACCAGGCTCAAGGTTGACTCAGTCTTCCATCCTTCTGAGGTCTGTAAAATGAGAACCCAGATTGTTGGGTTATGCTGACTCTGTAAACTGCTTAGAGAGGGCTGTAAAGCACTGTAAAGTGGCATATAAGTCTAAGTGCTATTGCTATTAATCCCTTCAAATAACATCCTAGAACTTGATTTCTTTTTATTCTTTTCCTTCTTAGGAAATCATTCAAAACTTTAACAGATCACTTTAGTAAATCCAGTTTAGAAAAAGTATCCGCATCACTCTTCTGTCTGGAAGTTAAGTCATGGCAACTGAACATTTTTCTTTTTTGGTTTGAAATGTTTTGCTGCTTATCTGATCAAGTTACTTGGATAAGCAGCAAAATATTTAAAAAAGAAAAAGAAAAGAAGTCCAGTTACCATGACTCAACTTTCAAACAACTCTACCAGGATCACTGAGAACCTTCATTGACATCACTCTTCTGGTTTGTTATTTGTAAGTCACTTTTAAATATAAAACAACAATCAATTTCATTTATATATAGCAATAGTATTTAGACTTATATATCACTTCATAGTGCTTTACAGCCCTCTCTAAGTGGTTTACAGAGTCAGCATATTGCCCCCAACAATTTGGGTCCTCATTTTACCCTTTTTGGAAGGCTGGAAGGCTGAATCAACCTTGAGCCTGGTGAGATTCGATCTGCCAAATTGCAGCTAGCAGTCAGCTGAAGTAGCCTGCAATACTGCATTCTAACCACTGTGCCACCACAGCTTTTATATCTTCTTTTCCTATATCATTCTTGTAGTTTATAATTTTAAAATCTACATTCAAATCAATTTTAGTCTTGTCTGGTAGAGCTTCTATAATATGATTTACATATCATCTATCCATGATAAAATTATTAAAATAAATTTCTTGCATTGTGCAATGACTGCAATAAAGTTATCTACTCTATCTAAAATTAACTTCTGAATCCATTGTTCACAAATATCCTTCAAAAAGGTTAAAGTATTTTGCTCCATTCTGTATTAGTGAATTAAATATTCTTCTCCTTTGATTGTAATCTTTAATTTTGTCTACATTTTTGCTCTTTTTTTTCCTGAAGAATCCAAACAACAGAAATTCCCTATGGGAAGGATTCTTATATTTAATTTCAAAGTCTTATTTCAAATCCATTCAGTTACTTGGTCCATTTTTAATTCCAAAATTAATACTTTAAACACTCCTTTTCTGTTTATTCTAAATAAATTGCACTAAGTCCTTAAATTTGCAATTAAAACTTCCTCAACTAAGATAAAATAAAGATAAAAACTTATTGTTCCAAAGGTACTTAATATTTGAAAAATAGCAAAAAAGTAATTCCAAACTGATTAAGAAATGAGGCTTGGTTGAGCTTTAAGTCCGTAAAAGTCAGAGGTGGATTTCAGCAGGTTCTGACCAGTTCTGGAGAACCGGTAGTGGAAATTTTGAGTAGTTCGGAGAACCGATAAATACCACCTCTGACGGCCCCACCCCCATCTATTCTCTGCCTCCTGATTCCCAGCTGATCAGGGATTTTGCAGTAACCTTCCCCTGGAGTGGGGAGGGAATGGAGATTTTACAGTATCCTTCCCCTGCCACACCCACTAAACCACACCCACCAAGCCATGCCATGCCCACCAAGCCACGCCCACAGAACTGGTAGAAAAAAATTTGAATCCCCTCACTGGTAAAAGTCATGTCATGGCTGCGAATTTAGATGTAATCTTCCTCCCAGGCACTTGACTCATAAGTTGATTGCAAAACACTTTCTGTCTGTAGTCCAGTGATGGCTAACCTTTTCCAGACCAAGTGCCAGAAGCACATGCACCCAAAACCCCAAATGCAATGCACGCACACCCCTGCGTGTGTGTCCCACCTCCCCGCACATGCACACACCCCTGCATGCTCCCCACCCCCATGCGTGCACATGCCCTCCTGCATGGCCCTGCCCCCCTGCGCATGTACACATGTTCCCCCGCACATGCTCCGCTCCCTGTGCATGCTCAGCAAAGACCCAAAGACCAGCTAGACAGCACGACTGAACTGGGGCGATGGCTTGCGTGCCCACAGAGAGGGTGCTGTGTGTCACCTCTGGCATGTGTGCCACAGATTCACCATCACAGCTGTAGTCTATTCATGAGAAGCATCTATACAGAATACATAGGAAATTCTTACAATCTCTCCTTTCTCTGCAAACATTTTATTGGCCATCATCCAATTTTTGACCACCTATCTCTGCCATAAATGACATTCCCACTTTTTTAGTGACATTTAGTTTGCCATGTCACCATCAAAAGCCCATTTTTTTGCATTGCCATAATATAAGCTATATTTGGTAATATAACACTAAGCAAGTCTTGGATTACAAGACATGTATTTACTGCAGAATATAGTAGGACTGATTGATATGCAGTGTGAAGCAAAAATGCTGATGATAAAACAGGGTCCCTCTTGGCCCAAAAACATATCTGACTAAGAAGAAGTTGGACTAGCAGAGACAAAGCCAAATCTAAACATGTAAATTCAATGGTTGGGTAGGAGTATGGCATTTAATGCTGAATAGCAAGGTGGGAGTATACTTAAAGTGACTGAACTCCTTGGAAACAGAGTGTAGTATTGGATATAGTATTGAATATATGGGATTGGTTAAAGTTAGCACCTCCAGTGTACATGATTTATATTCAAAAGGCTCCAAGTTTATATTTTATATCACGAGCACAATAAAATAGGTCCTGCTCTTCATGGATCCATTAAAAAAATAGAAATATGTGGAACCTGCATGTTTAGAAAACTAACTTGGCTGGAATCTCATGCTTCCTTAGGGGTGAAGGGCTGCTCAATTGCAAATTTGAAGGTTTCTACTCAATAGATGGACAAAAATGCAATTTAAAATTTAAACTTCCCTTATAAATACCAGAACCTGAAATTACCACAATCAAAACAGCAAGTCCATTTGTGTTATATACTAGAATGGGATTAATTGCAGAGATACGGTTAACAGAAAAATTAGCTCACATTGTCATACAGTAAAAATGCAAATTCAATTCTTCCTGGCCCTAGAGCCCTTAATATTATACTGGATCTCCAGTTCTTGGTTCTATATGATCTTAATTATAGACATCACAAACTATCAGGAATATTCGTACTCAAAATGGAGATATAATAATCATTGTCCCCTGCATTATTCACTAGAACATAGCATTTTATTACCTGTAAGTTATAACACAACTTAAGAGAACAGCCTCATGAGAAGAAATACATTCCTTTCCTTGGGCAAACTCAGGACCTATTTACAAAAGTCTATTCCATTCCATTTTTGCTAATGAAAACATTCCATTAATTTGGTAGTTTGTGGTTTTCAAAGTACAGACATTGTGCCAGCAAAAAAGGGAAGTTCCACAAGTGAAACCATCAATATTTTGTATTCTAGAAGATTTGTGAACACTGCTAATACTGTTTAGAAAGAAAAGAAAGATTTTGTAACAGCAGGCACATTCTTTCCCTCAGCACATTGCCATCAGCCAAAGTCCCTCGAGTATCCTGATAATTGCCTGAAGGTGAGGTGGAAGAGAGGACAAATCAAAAGCTTTAAGCCGATGCTGGAGGATCAGGCCTGCCAGTCAGCAGACATCCTATTCTGTAAAGGCTCAGATAAGTTGTCCCTCTTGTCACAGCAGCTTCAATGCTCCATTCCTAGGCCTCGAGGCTTTCCTTTTGTCCTAGTTCTCATTGGAAATGCATAGCTTTTTCTTTCTCTGCCTGTAGCCAGCTTCTACCATGTGTAACTGAATGAAACTGTATATACAGAATCATCAAATATAAGGGTTGGATGGCACCTTGGATGTCATCTAGTTCAATTCCCTTGTCCAATGCAGGAATCCAATACTACAGTCTCCCTGACAGATGGTCATCCTGCCTATTTAAACACTTTCAGCAAAGGAAACCCCATCATCTTTCAAGACAGCCTGTTCTACTTTGAATAACCCTTTACCATTACAATTATCTCCCCCCCACCCCCAGATAAATTACCTTACCACTAAAACTAGATGATAGGGATGAGGTCTCCAATTCACCTTTATTGATTTGCTAATTTTCATCTTTGTATGATTTGGCTTCCATTGAACTGTAGTCTGAAGCAGTGGCGGGTTTCAAAATTTTTTACTACTGGTTCTCTGGGTGTGGCTTGGTGGGCGTGGCATGGCTTGGTGGGCGTGGCAGGGAAAGGTTACTGTAAAAGCCCCATTTCCTCCCAATCAGCTGGGACTCGGGAGGCAGAGAATAGATGGGGATGGGGCCGGTCAGAGGTGGCATTTACTGGTTCTCTGAACTACTCAAAATTTCCACTACCAGTTCTCCAGAACTGGTCAGAACCTGCTGAAACCCACCTCTGGTCTGAAGGCATATATGAATGACTCCTGCATAACAACAACATAGGAGAGCCTGCTAGATCAGGCCAGAGGGCCTATCTTATCTGCCTCCATGGAGGACAAGCCAATGTCTAACCATCATCCCATTCAGATTCCACAGCATTTGGTTCTTGGAGGCAGGTAGCTTCTGAACTGAAGATAGACTATCATTGTCATGATTAGTGGCAGACCTTAGTGATAGGAAATAATGAACAAAAGATAGTGGAAACCCTTATCTTCTCTATCAGTTCAGTCTGAACCATAAAGGAACTTTTTAAGGATCCAGCAAAATTAAAACAGCTGATTCCAATTTATTTGCTATGATAGCCATACTATAAATCATTGGGCGAATACTGTCAGATGCTTGTGTATTTTTTATAAGTCCAGCTTGAGATGAATGAATTATAGATGGTATTGCTTTCTGTGGTCTTCTGGCTAGTGTTGCTGTTAATATTTTAGCATCCACATTAAACAAAGATATTGGTCTATCTATAACTTTCACATCTTGTGGAATCTTTCACAGTCTTTAATATTACTGTCATATTGGTGCTGATGAAGTCTTTTGATAATACCATAGATAGCTAAAAAAGCAAACAAATGAACCAAAGAAGGAATCAAGCTTGTATTTATGTACTTGAAATAGGCATGAATTGTCACAGTATTGTCCCCCAATTCATTACTTGTTCTACTGATAAGATCTGTCTTGCTCTTTCAGTCTACCAATAACTCTGGCATTCCCATTTTTTGATATATGAAAATCCAACTCCTCCAACATCATTAAAATGTAGCTTTTCATACCCACACATGTATGTATAAAAGCATACAGGCCATTGGCAGCCTTCAGCAGTAACTGGAAGTTTAAAAACACTTTCTGAGAAAATCAAAGACTTTTATTTCTTGGCAGTTGGATGTCAACACCTTGTCAGTGACCTCCTCCTGGATGCAATTACAATGAGTATTAATTATTTTGAACTTTTGGCAATGGGCTGCCTGATGAGAAGGATGCCAAGACTTCTTAAATGTAAAAGTAATTGTCATATTCCAAAATTTATTATCAGTGCCTTGCCATTTAATTTGTCACCACTATAACTTTCTCTATTTTCCCACATTGGAAAGTTCTAGTAGCTTTAGTTCTGGTTCTCAAAGAAAAGTTCATCAATGCATGGTGAAACAAAGGCATTTGTTTTTCAGATGGCTGGTCACAAACTCTGATTAGGATTGAGAAGAAGTAATTGCCCAAGCTCCCCTAACTAGCTTCCATGCCTTGCCTATGGAAGAGACAAACCTGTCTTTCCCACTCCTTGTCTGGCACCTTAACCTATACATCAAGCTATGTCTCTTTTATGGGCTACATCATGTCACGGAATTTTGCAAATGAAATTTTATCTTTTTCCATCTAATAGTAAACTTGGTAAAGATCATGCATTATGTACTAATTATTGACTTATTGCATTGATGTAGATATCAAAGAAGCCGAGTCACTCTCCTTTGTTATGAAGCGTGTGTTTGTGCAGGTTTTTCCTGTTAAAAAAAAAAAAAGGAGGTTGATGCAGATATTAAAAATGTAACAGCCAATAGAGCTCAACAAGCAATCTCATCAGTGGTTAAGAATTACCAGGTGGACTTTATCAGAACTAGATATGGATCAAATAGTGTTCAGCAGGTAGCAGATTTTGACTGAATAAAGAAGACAAAGCTGCAATCCTATTGCTGGATGCTGTGTTTGATAACATTTACGGACAATATATATATACATTACCTTAGCTAAATATGGATTTTCTAAAGCATGTATAAAGCAGATCCATCCATGAATAGTATACATGTTCCTTATTTGAGCTCTCAAATGGGGGGCGGAGGGGGGAGGAGAGAATTGTCCTATATCATAACCTCCTACTGAAGTTTCCATGACTCCACCTCCCCAGGGGATGTGTTTTTCACTCTACCTTCCTGTGCTTTTTCCATTACTGACCATTTTTCCTCCCATGTTTTCATTTTATAAAGGTACTAGACAACACTATAAGTCCTTGACTTACAACAGTTCATTTAGTGACCATTCAAAGTTACAATGGCACTGAAAACAATGATTTATGACCATTTTTCACACTTATGACTGTTGCAGCATCCCCGTGGTCCCATGATCGAAATTCGGATGCTTGGCAACTGATTCATATTTATGACGGTTGTCCCAGGGTCATATGATTGATCCCCTTTTGCGACCTTCTGACAAGTAAAGTCAACGGGAAGCCAGATTCATTTAACAACAGTGTTCCTAACTTAACACCTGTAGTGATTCATTTAACAACTGTGGCAAGAGAAGTTGTAAAATGGGGCAAAATTCACTTAACAAATGTTTCACTTAGTAACAGAAATTTTAGGCTCAATTGCAGTTGTATGTTGAGGACTACCTGTACACTTTCCACTTTGCTCTTTATTTAAAATTCTGCACCTGTGCTCTTAGATAATATCTGTTACAATAAGATTATAGCATCTATAGATTTTTGTATATTCAATAAAGCATAAATTGTATCATATTCTCAACCTAGACTAGGAAGCACAGCAGGATGAACCAATTCTTCTATATTGTAAAGTTGTATTAATATAATCTTACAAGTCCAAATCTGCATTTCTATATCTGTCCCCTTTACAGCCCAAGAAACTAGGGAGGGTTGTTTCTGAGCCTCTTGTCTCACCCACA
This sequence comes from Arizona elegans, assembly GCA_022577455.1. Lineage (NCBI taxonomy): Eukaryota > Metazoa > Chordata > Lepidosauria > Squamata > Colubridae > Arizona > Arizona elegans. The sequence continues at coordinate 298,419,400 of JAKOOJ010000001.1, read as the reverse complement.
TTAGCTGCAGGCAAAGTTGCCTGTTATGCAGTGGTGGGATTCAGCCAGTTCGCACCACTTTGGGAGAACCAGTTGTTAACTTTCTGAGCAGTTTGGCAAACTGGTTGTTGGAAGAAATCATTAGGGTAGAGAACTGGTTGTTAAATTACTTGAATCCCACCACTGCTGTTATGTGACCATTTCCTTGACTGGAACTCCTCCTACATATAATACAAGGCCATTGTATTACCTATCATAACATATACTGATGATATTTTATTTATCTTTGACTATCATGCCTTGATACTGACTTTGATTAATGTGATTAACATTTTTAGTCAAATTGTGATATATTTTGGTCAAAGTCAAATTTAAAATCTATAGGTAAAAACTTTCTTATTCACACATTAAGCAATCACCATTTTTGTAAGCTGTCAATCATGAAATAGTACCTTCTGAAAATAGAATAAATATTCTTCAAATGAATGCAATTCACAGGATATACAGTATTTGTATGGAATTCCTAGGTATATATTCAGGAACATATTCGTAAAAATTCAATTTCTATTCCTCAGCTCCAAAGATATATTTGATGCAATTGGCTAAAACAATTCTAGTATGGTGAATAATTTTATTTTGTATGTAGTTATATTGAAAACCTGTAGAATGTGATCCAATAAAATATGTCATTAATTAGACATGTTTTTTTTTAAAAAGCTAACCTTTTAGGCTAGGTCTATAAAATATGAACTAACTATTTTAGCTTCAGAATTAACTCATTTACAGCATCCACGTTTTTTCCCCTTCTTTCCAAGAACATTCTTTTGTTATCCTTGTCAAGCATGTTCTTAATGTCCTTGGTTTCACAGGAAAATCATTTGAATTTATGCTGCATCAAACAGAAATAATGGGCGCCACAAATTTTCCTCTCACTGTGAGTATTCTGAACAGGAACTGAGTGTTTTCTTCTTTGAGACATTTGTCTGTTATGCAAGTGCTACCAGAGAATGTTAACAATGAAGACAAATTCTTCAAACATGCAACATGGAAGTGAATTTAAGAGTTATCCCTGCATTATGCAAGTAGAGTTCACTATTTTGCTATCACCATTTTAACACTTCCACATCAAAGCTCTACTATTATTTTGAAGCTCAAAGTAATAATAAAAAGGTCAGAAAATAAAACTCCTTGGTTTGAAGATATTTTGATCCATGACACAAATAGGAAAAAGTATTACCACAACAATCTGGTGATTTGGTCAGCAATAGATAATGTTTAATGCAAGGAAGTAAAATGTCTTTTTTACCTGGTTTTCTTTTAAAAAAAGTTCTATCTTGTGAAACAATACAGAGTTGTCTAATTTTCTCACAACAATGAAGTTTGCTAAAGGTACAGTATGTCCTATAAATTTTGTAAACTGAGATATGGATTTCTTTTAAACTAAAGCAAAGCCAATGTCCACTGGGCTTTTACTTCCTCCCCACCATTCTCTCTTTTCTCTCATTTTCAAGACCCATTCAGAAGAGAGCAAAAGAGCTAAGGGAGACTGCTCTACGTCCTTACTTTGCAGTCTCATAAAAGGCAGATATCACAAGAAGGTAATTCCTGAGATACATTGACTGGTTTTGTAGAGTCCTTGGTGGTCTATGAGCTTGCATTTGCACTTTGTGCTCTCTGAATAGCACCGATGATGTTAATTAGTTTGGTAATGAAATGTCTGCAAGAAAACAACCAAGTTCAAAGAGTACCAAGGACCCCACAATTCAATCTTCAGCTACAAATATTCTTTTCTATTGATTAAGTGGCTTTGTATATAATAAACAAAAAAAAATTATTAGATTTATATACCGCCCTACTCCCGAAGGACTCAGGTATTAGGTATATGATGGGATTAGATAATTGGTAATGCATTTTGCTTGAATTCTGCCTTGTCTCAGCATGTTGTATCAACAAGACTATTCTGTTAAGGCAAATAATGCATGTTATATGAACATAATTATATTTCATAAACTGGATTTAGAGTTTAATATGCCGCATGGACCTGGCCATTCTGTTCAAACCCAATTCTGTACTTAGTGGGCTGATACGTTGAATAATATTAATATATGTTTACCACTTTTCCTGTCCTATTAACTTTGTTTTTTCAAGTTTGAGATCCTATCTAATGCCTTAAGCATTTCAGAATGGAAGTTATATATGCACAGAATTCCCTCCATACCCAATTATTTGGTTAATCTTATAATCTTCATGGTTCTGACTCATGGTTTTTCCACCCCGATGATTCCTTGGGGCGCTAGGCATTGGGCCAGAGCATGATTAGTCCTCTGGTGTGATGCAGTTTAGGGTTTTTTTGTTTGTTTGTTTGATAACATGTTTACTGTTTTAAACTAATGTTTGCCCAGAGTTACATTTGTGAGCCAGGGAGCAATGTAAATTGAATCAATCAACCAATTAATCAATCAATCAATCAGTCAATCAATCAATTCACACTTTTTGCAGTCAGGAGTATTAAATAGCACTTCACATGAACAGTGAACCATAGAAGGTTGTGGGGTCCTAATGTTCAAACCCAAGCATTATTTAATTATGTTCTTCTGCTAGGGAACAGTTAGTTTTCTTAAAATAGGTTGCAGCCAAGCAGAAACCCTGCTGGGTAATTAAAGAAATGCCGTGGTTTGAAGCTTTTTTTTTCCACATGAAGGACACAAATTACAGAAACATTTTTTTCTGAGCATGCTTGAAATGAATGTCCATTTTAAAAGTACAAGTGATCCTTTTGTGCCTTGATCTGATAAAAAGAGGTTTTTCCTCATTCCTTGAAATATAATCTTTTACCCCATCGTGTTTATGCTGGAAAATTGCCCAGATAAGGCAATGGTTAGAGGAAAATTGTTTCCAACCCTAAAGCCACAGAATCGTACCTTGTTACAATTAGTTTCCCTCTCAATAGCTTTAGTTAAGAAGGCAAAAAGAAAAAAAATAAAATAAAGTGACCAGGCCAATTATACCTGAATTTTGTAATATCTGAGTAGTTGTAAGACATCTAAAAGATTTCACCCAGTAGACAGTAACCTGTGCTTCTTGAATCACAAGAGGCCACAAACTTTCTATAAGTGGTTGATCAGGCAATTCCCAGTTCCCAGGAAATTTTAACATCATAGAAAGACAAAATAGTAGGTTTGGAGGGGATCTTGGAGGTCCTCTAGTCCAAACCCTTGCATGAATCCTCAGACCATCTTAGCAAAAAGTTTTTCACACTTTCTTTGAAAACCTCCACGACGGTACTCCCAAGATTCCAGGAGGCAGATGGTTACAATGATTAATAGCTCACATACTCAGGAAATTGTTCATTATTTTGAGTTGGGATCTTTCTCTACTGTATAACCTTTAAGAAAATATGTGGCAGCCATTATAAAAATGTCAGCCAACTCAGGGACTCAGAAAGGGATGAGGAAGAAACTCAAGAGTGCCCTGACTTGGGTATCTTAATTGTAAAGAGTAAGGATACTTGTATAGTGGTGATCAAATTGGATATGATATTTTAGGCACAGTCTAACTGCATATGTCTCTCTATGTAGACATAGATCCATGGGTGTGGATTTTCAACAACTACAGATCCAGCTGGTAGTTAGATATCCATCTTACTTTGTTCCATTTTATCAAAGAACCTATGACTATGAATGCCTTACTGAACTCTTGGTCTAATATTTCCACACATTCCATTGATCAGCCCCATTTGGAAGACCAGACCTGGAAATCATTTCTACAGGAAGATTAAAATTAGCTATAATAACCAAATCTTGAAAGTCTAATGCAGTATCATTCCCCCCCTTTTTTTATACCTATGTGAATCAGAGAGGCATCTGCCTCCTTCTGAATATAATCTTGTTTCTTGGGTCTTAAAAAGTGTTTCAGCTCCCTTTGTCTAGATCAGTGATGGCTAACCTTTTTGCCATCACATGCCAAAAGCGGGAGGAGCACAGGGGGGTTGCGTGCATGCATGCCCACACCCATAATTCAACACGCCCCACCCCCCGTGCATGTGTGTGCGACCCCCCCCACGCTCCCCCCGCTATTGGCATATGATGACATGGTAGGACTGAAAGGCCCAGAGCCTTTCTAGGAGCTTGAGGAGGGCAAAAACGGCCTTCCCCAGCCCCCACCGGAGATCCTCCTGAAGCCAGAAATGTCTCATTTCCCAACTTCCAGTGGGAACGGAAGGCCCGTTTTACACACTCCCCAGGCTCCAGAGGCTTTCTAGGAGCCTGGGGAGGGCAAAAATGGCCTTCCCCACCCCCCAGAGGCCAGAAACAGCCCGTTTCCAATGGGCCCGGAAGGCCGTAAAATCAGGTGGCCGGCCCACACATGCACGCTGGAGCTGAGCTAGGGCAACGGCTCGCATGCCCAAAGATATGGCTTCGCGTGCCACCTGTGACACGCGTGCCATAGGTTCACCATCACGGGTCTAGGTAATGATATTTCCATATTCCCAAGGTTATCTTCCTTGCTCTCTCTATCCACTAATATACTGATTTTCTTTAAAAAAAAAACAAGATTAGTCTCCCATGACATATTTTTAGCAAAGCCATGCAGCTTCTATCAATCACTTGTTTCTTTCTAAATGGAAACTAATCAAGGAGAGAAGCAATCTAGCACTAAGGAGAAATTTCCTGACAGCTAGAACAATTAATCAGTGGAACAACTTGCTTCCAGAAGTTGTGAAAGCTCCAACACTGGAAGTTTTTAAGAAAAGATTGGACAACCATTTGTCTGAAGTGGTGTAGGGTTTCCTGCCTAAACAGGGGTTGGATTTGAAGACCTCCAAGGTCCGGTCTATTCTATTCTATTCTATTCTATTCTATTCTATTCTATTCTATTCTATTCTATTCTATTCTATTCTATTCTATTCTAGACCCAAAGCTTGATTATCTTTTCTAGGATTTTTCTAGTGATTGGTGTCAAGTTTGGTTTGTAATTTCTTGAGTCCACTTCTTTTCCTTTTCAAAAAATTGCAATAATGTTGGCTCTTCTTCAATCTTCTGGTACTTAAGGACTTTACAAAATTACAGTTAAATGGTTATGAGGTTGTATCTGCCACCCTGGGATATGTTTCATTTGGTTCTGGTAACTTGAATTCATGCAAAGTAGCTAGGTGTTCTCTCACTGCTGCCTTGCACATTTTGATCTCTATTTCTCTTGTGTCCCATATGGTGCACTTTTTGACAGGTTGGACTACTTTTTCCTTTTGCCAAAGGACAGGTGCAAAATAGGAATTAAATAGGTTAGACTTTTTCCTCTTGTCTTTTTCCATCTTGCCATTTTCTCCAATCAGTTGGAGTTAGTGCTTCCTAGATTTTCCTCTTGTCCTCTATGATGTGGACATTAAAACAATAAAATGGCTGCTATGTAGGGATGTTTATCCAGTCACTCAGGGCTTCCCATACACATTTTCTAACCCTAACCCTAACGACAGGCAGTATTCCAGCTGCCTAATCACTCTCCAGACAACACCTGCCAATCCCAATTTATTTTTGAATTTTGTGGTGGGACAAGTGAATATTCTACCAAGCAAGGCACTGGACTGCAGATATGTTTCATTTTTATGTTGTAAGAACTGGTAGACTCTAATTTTCCGCACATCATTATAAATCAGAGGTGTGGAACAATGTCCCTTTTATGACTTGTGGACTTCAACTCCCAGAATTTCTGAGCCAGCCTTGGAGGCTTCTGGGAGTTGAAGTCCATAAGTCATAAAGGGGTTATTATTCCCCACCTCTGATTATAAATGCCGAGAATCCAAAATCTGCATGAGATGTTGGCACCAAACTATCTGACAATATTTGATAGTGAACCTGCAGATGATCCCAACCTGACAAATTCTGACAATTCATGTGTTATTTTGAGCAACTGAGCACAAAAACACAGAATATGATAGTTACGCTTGCTGATCCGATATGCAATTACCCCTTGATTCTTTAATTTCTTTCAGCAAGAGGGGTTTGAATAAGAGCTGTGAATTCCTGTTCAGTTCTCCTTGAGATATCCTTACTCAGCATGACATGAGCTAAGAATAATACTGTTATGTAAATAGGTTTGTTTGGCGGGAAGTTCGAATTAACTGACCCTCAGCTGATTGGCTGACCACCACAGCTGCAAGGTATATAAAGGGAGCTGGCTCCCTGGGTCGGTTGCTGGAGTCTCACTATATAATAAAGAGCTGTTGTCACTAACTACTCTGGCTTGCTGCGTCCTCATTCACCCAACTTAACAAATACACATACAGATAGGAAGAAATACATAGCGTGTGCAGCCCTGACCTCCTATACATATTCACCCTTGTATGTTTGAAGAAATGCATGTAGAGGCCTTTTGCTTCCCTGTTTAATTGTGTAATTGTGCTGCAGCTTGGGCTCAGATATAGTTAATCCATAAACATGTTCTTGAGGATAAGCAGCCAGATTTCTTCCTTGGCATGGAAATGATAGTAACAACAGGAAAAAAATACACTATACTCATTTTGCTTTGGAAGAAGATGAAGTCATCTCTTCCCACTTCTTTTGGATGCCATAGGATAGTAGACCAGCTGTCTCTTTGGCAAGAACCGGGTGAAAAATAACAAGGAAAGGGACTGGTTCTTTCTTCCTTGATCAGAGACGCTTTGAAACTTTAATTTTTATGTGCATCGAATGACAGAGAAATAAAAGGCAGATGAAGCATCAACCCCTTTAGTGTGTCCTATATGCCAAATATAAAAGGTCTTGCTCTTTTATATCCAACTTTTCTCTTTCTCCTGCCTTCCATGCATAATGGAGCACAGCTAAAAGAAAATGAGCTCTCACCTTCTTTTCCTCATAATTTCCTTGTAGTCTTTTTGAACGAGTTCACGTGACATCCTTGAATTGGGCCATAGAGGACTTAATCATGTCTTAGAGGTGACTAAGTGTTGTATGCAAATTTCACAATTGTCTCTGCCAATTAAACATGGTTGAGATAGATTTAGCCCCAGATATATCTGGTTTAGGGTTAAATTAACCGCTCATTGGTCAATTAACTATCTTTAAGCTGTATAATAAGCAATTAAAACTATTTATAGAGGAATAACCATTTCTTTTGCATTAATAATCAAAATAAAATCCTAGAGAAGCTCCATAAATTTGTGAATTGTCTAGCCCAGGGCTGTCAAACTTGCAGCTTGTGGGTTGGCTGCATCATGTGCTGGCCATTCCCATGCCCAGTTTAGCGAAGGGGGAAAAAGTCCTGATACGTCATGTGATGCTGCTGTGACAATGTGAATTTGACACCCCTGGTCTAGCCACCCTGGGGCTGTGGTTGTTTCCATCTCCATAGATACACAAAATGATTTTTAAAAAGGACAGAAACATGTGGTGGGTATAATACTTTTCACAAAAGTGGTTGATTGCCAGCTGGGATAGTTGGGCTATTAGTTTCATGTCAATAGAGCCTTTCTTAAGTTGCAGAAATATTAGAGTCCTTGTGTTCAATACAATGGAAAATACGTCAGTTTTTGTCCAGATTCCAAAATTATCTCTGTTATCTCATTTATCCAAAACTTTAACAAAGATTCAACATGATTCCCGTTCCTATAGAACAGTGGTTCTCAACCTTCCTAATGCCACGACCCTTTAATACAGTTCCTCATGTTGTGGTGACCCCCAACCAGGGGTGGGTTCTAAATTTTTTTACTACCGGTTCTGTGGGTGTGGCTTATTTTGTGGGTGTGGCTTGGAGGTCATGTGACTGAGTGGGCACGGCTAGCTGGTCATGTGACCGGGTGGCCATGGCTATGTGTATAGGGACTACTCAGAGGGCTGAAAAAAGTCATTTCTGACAGGTCCTCGCACTTTTGACTGGTCTTCGCAGTTATCATCATTTATGCCCATATCATGGTCATCATTTATGCCCATTGTACCATTCTTAACAACCGTGTCACTCATTTCACAACTGCTTCTCTTCACCATGGTGACAAGATAGGGCAAAAACGTAAATTGTGAGGACAGTCGTAAGTTTGAGGACTGGTCAAAAGTGCGAGGACCAGTCAAAAATAACTTTTTCAGCCCTCTGAGTAGTCCATATGCATAAAAGGATACAGCAATAGAGAAGGATGAAGGAAGGGAAGGGAAATTAGAGTAGGAGTGAGGGTAAGAGAGGGAGGAAGAGAGGAGGAGAAGGAGAAAGAAAGAGGAAGTAGGGAGAAGAAGAGGGGGAGAAGAGAAAGTAAGTAAGAAAGAAAAGACAGAGGTGGTAGGTTTGAGGAGAAAGACTGCTGTACAATAAAAAAGATGAAAGGGAAGAAAGCCAACCCCAAACAAATATTAAGATATTAAGATAAAGAATGAATTGTTAAACTTTAAAGAATAAAAGAGAACAAATAGCAATAAATAGCAATAATTAGAAACACACATACAAACATACAACGTATTTTCTTTGAACAGAGTATTTGGCCGTTCACAAATTTAAACAGTTGTAGGAGGTTAGCACCCACCCCTTTCCTAGAAGAATGAAATATTTTGGGAAATATTAAAAAGGCAGAATATTATATTTTCCTGTATGAGAAATGGAGAAGCATATTTTACAGACAAAGCAACTCCCACCTTCCTGCCCCCCACCCTTTGTTAATGGGCCAGAGGCAGAAAGTCAATCCTTTGTCAAAGGACATTTGCAACACAATAGCAACAGAAACTAACACAATGGGCCCCATCAAGCCATGTGATCCTGTCCACCATTAAACCATCTTTCCAAGCAGTCTCCATGTTTCCAGTGTCTTTTTCCCCACTTGGAGCAGAACCCAGAAGGATATTTCTTCCAACACAGTATTTAGTCATTTCAATTAAATTTACAATTTCTATATTTCCTTTTTGCCATATTTATTCCTCATCTATTTTTTTAAAAAACCAATATTACCCTTCATCCTCATCTCTAATCTTAATCAAATTCAATTTTTCCCTTCTATTCTATATTATACCCCTTCCCATTGTCATCTATTTTTATATCCATCCTCACATTGGTTAATTATGTAATACAGTTGTTTAATACAAATTCAACATTTTAATATAAATCAATTAGTTATATAACTACCTTTTTTGTATATTAATCAATATGAACATGAATATTCCAATTATTTCCATGCAATCCAATTTCTTACAAATCAATTATATTTACCAATAATAATAAACCAAATAATTTCCCCCATGTATTCCTCCAAACCACAACTTAACTATTTCTGCTTTCAACACAATATGCAATTAATAGTATCTCAATTATTACAATTCCCTAGTTAAATAGAGCTTTTTTTCTTCTGTGTTTTAAAATCTTGAACCTCCCCTTGCCCTAAATTTCCCATTGTTTGCAGTTTGCACCTACCTTTTTTGGTGAGGAAAAAGAAAAAGAAATCTCTCTGCCTCATTTTGTCATGTTGCAGCCAAGACCCTGCTTACTTTCAATTTCGCTTTTTCAGCATAGATAGGGGGGAAAAAAATCTGCTCCAGGAATTTACCTCTTTGCAGCTAGCTAGCAACAGAGCCCTCCGCAAAACAGCTGAGAGTAGGGCGGCTCTTTGAAGCCCCACGGCAAGAATTTAAAGTTTTTTTTCCTTCTCTAGCCATCAGCTGGGACTCCGGAGGCAGCAATAGATTGGGAGTGGGCAGGGTAAGCGAACGGCGTCCGGGTGATCCAGCAGAGGGTGAGGGTGAGTGAAAGTGTGTGGGGGGAGGGCGAGAGAGGGCTTTGGCGACCCCCGTGAAATGGCCGTTCGACCCCCAAAGGGGTCGCGACCCCCAGGTTGAGAACCGCTGCTATAGAAGAACAGACATTAACATCCTGTCATATATGCAGGATGCCTACAGTACATACATATAGAAAGTGAGGGAAAGGGAGAGAAAAGACCACCTTTTCTATTTTATCAATCTAGATTTGCCAATTCCATCTGAATCCAATCCAAGCTCTAAAGAAGTCTTCCTTCCCAAGAAATGTGGACGTATATAACATTTTATGTGTCTCTGTGTGTTCCCCATCAAAAGTAACACTCCAAAAAAGGGCAGGACAAGGATCAAATGAGCAAATTAATAAATGCTGGCTAAGATTAATTGTTTGTAAAATAAAGTATATTTTCTCATTATGAAAATAATGAATACTCATCTGCAAATGCCAGCTATTTTCTCTCTCATACGCGAACCACTGTCCTACGTAGAAGTAGTTGTATTTCCTCATCCTGACTTCAAACAGAAAGAGCAAAAATTAATCAGGAAATAGGGCAGGAGCACTGGGATGGAGAGAAGGATCTGGATAGGAAAGAAGCAAGAAGAAAGAACTTTTGCTGAGGTATTACAGAAAGTTTAAACTCCAGCAGGCATGCAACCCCTCCCAAGCTACAGCTAATCTTCAAAGGCAGCCATGCTTTGCTAACAGCAGGTTCATCACCCTTTGCCTCTCGCACCCCTTTGTTTGCTTTGAATAGAGTCTTCTATTCTTCTCAGTGTAAGCATGGGAGATGTTTTCCTCTAACCCACAGAAGGTTATTTCAGAGAAAGCACTTTCCCGCAGAACATGTAGAACCATAGACTATTTCTGGGGGCTAGGTTTGTACTGCTGGGGAGTTTATTACAGGGGCAACCAGATGTGAATTAACATTGCTGGGCTATCTCAATCCCTTAGCTCAGTGGTGGGATTCAAGTAATTTAACAACCGGTTCTCTGCCCTAATGATTTCTTCCAACAACCAGTTTGCCAAACTGCTCAGAAAGTTAACAACTGGTTCTCCCGAAGTGGTGCGAACTGGCTGAATCTCACCACTGCCTTAGCTGAAATAAAATAGTAAGAGGAATTAGGCATTTACGAACTGTATCTTGCCCAAGTATGTCAACGAATATGGTTTTTTTCTCTTTCTCTACTCTTTCTCATTCCCTTCCCCTATAGCTGAAGAAGGGAGGGTTTCAACTAAAAATAAATGTAGGTTATAGTCATGGGAATGATACAAACAACAGTAATTACAACAAAACTATTCTGATTGACTGAAAACTCACTATCAATCTTTGGGAGAAGGTGACAATTGCAATTGTATATTACAGCTGTTCAGTGATCAGGTTTCAAAGCACAACTACAATTTCTAATGTAATGAGTTCGCCAGTATCTATATGGCAGTGGTGAAATCCAAAATTTTTTATTACTGATTCCGTGGGCATAGCTTGGTGGGCGTAGTGTGGCTTGGTGGGTGTGGCTTGGTGGAAGAGTACTGCAAAAGGGGAAGGATCCTGCAAAATCTCCCTTTCCATCCCACTCCAGGGGAAGGATACTGCAAAATCTCCATTTCCACCCCACTCTGGGGCCAGCCAGAGGTGGTATTTGCCAGTTCTTCAAACTGCTCAAAATTTCCGCTATTGGTTCTCCAGAACCTGTCAGAACCTGCTGGATTTCACCCCTGCTCTATGGGAAATATAGGGAAAAAACATGCAATTTTTCAAACCATGTGGTTTACCCAAATCACATTTTATTCTTTGAATCCAGATTATGGGTAGTTTTTGCTTGGGTTTATGAGCTTAGCAGGGTTAGCATGGTTAATACTTGTATAGAATTCGTTTAAGGAATATTAAGCCTAGGAAGCTGAAAAACATTCTAGAAGAAGATAATTGCCAACATATTGCTACAAGGAAAACTACTAGGACATCTCCATCTAGTCATTTGGCATCAAACCTGACCCGAGAAAATATTAATTTTTATATATGATGTCAGAATGGTTACTACATTGCTTCAGTGCATCTGGCTTTTGAGATCTCCTCTGCAGTCTTGACTGGTCTCCAATAGCTAGAAGAGGTTCCTGTACATGTGATACACATGCACAGAAACCTCCTCTGGCTATTTGAGTGCTGGCGGGGAGGCACAAGATAATGAAGAGCCTTGAGGTAGGGGCTGCCTTGCACAATCCTAATGTGCATAACCAGCTAGACTAAAATGTGGTCGGGTAATTTGTGATATTGTAGAGTCACAACAAGGCAGCAGCAATAGGAAACCCAGAGGAGACAGTCACGACTGGAGCATGTATGTCATTATTTATTGGGAACAATCCATCAGGAAAGTCTACTTAGTTAGAAGAAAAAAATAATGAACAAAATTAGTGGAAGCATGCATAAGTGAATAATGATTGAGGAATGAATATTAAGTACGCATGCTAAGTAATTTGTAATCAATTATTCTTTTCTTCTACTTCAAATATGACCTGGGCTGATCCCATTAATTATATTATTTTATATCTTGATTTTTAACAAAATAGGAAAGGCAATTTCTAAGCAATCAGATGATCAATAAACAAGGTTGCATCCTTTTAGCCTTATTCTCCAGCCAAAATAAATCTGGCTGCATTTCCTAAGAACCTGGGCTATTCTTGCTTTTCCCAGCCTCACAATTGTCTGCTTTTTATTTATTTATTTATTTATTTATTTTGTCTTCCCCTTGTGGTTCTACCCAAACTTGGAAGCTTTCATTTTGGAATTCCAGGGCTATTGGCCAATAAGTATATGATGCATAAAAATTAACCCAGTCACTAAACCATGGGGAGAGCTTTTATCCCAGTAGTATACTGAACATGTCTGGCATTCAAAAAGCTCAAGAATCTCTATAGCAGGGCTGGGGGAAAAATTCCAAGGTAAATCCTTGGGTCACTTCCAGGAAGGGCTGGCAATATAGAATCTGGCTCAGCACTAACTAGGGATCAAACAGGCCTATTTATTTTAAGGCAGTGTTTTCTGTTTGTAACTATGCATATTGTTGGATTTTATTCTATTCTTTCAATTATATTAAAAAACTAAAAAAAAAAAATACAGATTAGATTGCCCCTAAATTGTAGGCTTACTGTTGCCATTATTTTCCTGAGCCATTGAAATGTGATGTGATCCTGGTTTACAGTACCTTGAAGTACAACTTCTAAATCCACTATTTCTTTGTTAGGCTCCCAAATCAGCTGCAAAAATTCAGAAAATCACCAGAGAGGCAGGAAAATATTTGCTGTCATGCAGCGGTTATCTCGAGTTTTGCATCACAGGTCTAGTAATTCTACATTAAAGCAGATTTGACAAGCCTAAAGTCCTCCGTACAGATGCTGTGAAACTATAATTCAGTATGGGACATCAGTGACTCATGTGGGTTGATTTCTGAATCTTCCTCACTCCATATAAAGAATTCTTGCTAGTCACGGATCTTTAGTGGAACCTGCACTGAGCAGAAGGTTAGATTAGGTGACTTCGGTAGTCGTTTTCAACTTTATGATTTTATGTCATGTGAAACTTTTCTTTTAGTTTATGCATATCCATTTTGCTGCCTTACTCTGAGAACTGGCGTACTAAAATATGTAGTATGTGAAATTTTAATCAGAAAAGCCCCAGTTAAATTCTCATTTCAGCTACAGATTCACCAAACACAGGTCAACTAAAGCTATAATCATGTTTTGCTTCAATCCCTTATACTCTATTGAGGCAACTTTTGCTTTTAACAGTCAGCCCTACCATTAAATAGTGTGAGGTTGCTGCCTAAGGGAGTTCTTAGATGCATGTGAGAGCAGTGAATTGTTAGTTATTTAATGTATTATTATTTTATTTGTAGTCACAGGAAGGGATGAAGAAGATGCTTAGGGCATTTTCTGCTTCAGTTGCCAGAATTATTTCACTTGGGAGAAGGTAAAATTTGCTGCTCTATCTCATGCAGCAAATTGACTTGACACCAGAGCTTCAGTCAGTGATGTGATTGTGTTGTGTGGGTCACAAATATGTGGGGCGAGAAATTTCCTTTTTTTGAAGGTGCACTTGAGCATTTTAATTCCGGGTTTTGTATGTGTGTGCACAGCCTGAAGGTTGAAATAGCTTATACAATTATTTTATAAACCTAAAGACCAATGTTTAGTAATCACATCATCAGAATTTGTCAGATAAGTACCAACAAAATACCAAGTGCCACAAAGAAAATATTGAAGGCTATGTCCAGTTCTTGGCTATATGCTGCCCACTTTGTTTAGCATAGTTTCCCCCCAGCATGGCACCAAGCAGACCATACTGGTTGGAAGCTTCAGTACCAACACATCTCAAGACCATCAACTTTGAGAGACAAGTGGACTCCCTCTTCACACTCTACCCAACTGAGTTCTATAGGGAAAAAATGGTTTTAATCTGAAGAAGAATCAAGGGAGGGACAGTTCTGCCTCTTCCTCATGGATGTTGAATTTTCAAAGGGAAAAACTTCCTTGATTTATATAAAGGCAAATTCTGCAAAATTTTATCTGAAGTTATTATTACTTTTCGTCCTTAAGGAGTTAATTAAATCTTTATATGGCGAGCTGCTGTTGGTGAGAAGATAAGCAGTTTGTTATAACACTACAGGACCTGGTCATAGCTCATTTGAGGGAGAACCTACACACACGATTATCAGGCAATATTATGCAGGCAAAGCTTAGTGCCACTGCTTGTTATTCCAGAGGTAATGAACCCTACTCCACAGGGTCTTTTCCTGACTCTACCACATAGTAATATTGAAGGAGTGTAGATCCCTACAAACTCTAGTTTTTCCACCACAGGTGTGGGCGGAGGGGGTGGGTGACACTTTCAGTGGTGAAAGAAACTCCTATTCCAGTTTGTGGGTGTTTGTTTTCTCCTGAGAGAGACTGAGTGCCCCACACCTCCCAGTTCTCATTTTTATCCCTACTCATCAAAATCTTTTCCAGAGAAATTATTTTTTCTCTCTGGAATTTGGAACTTGTAGCACATTCTTTTATGAAAGATAAAATGCAGACTGATTGTTAGTTGACTTTTTTTGACAAAGGAAAGGCAACCTTACGAATCTCATAGAGGCCCATCTGTGAAAGAGGCCAGCCTCCCCATGCTAGCTGCCTCTGTCCCTTCAGAGATTAGAGGATGGGGGAGATTGATATTTTGATATAAGATGCAATCCTTCTCTTTTTCCTGTAAAAAAATTTCTACTGCAAAATCTGGGGATATATGAAGGGAGGGGAAAAAGGTAACTCCCATCTCAGGTTGAGACAATGAGTTTGTTTCTCCCCACCAAAAGAATTCACTCAGGTGGGTGGTCTCACTGAAGGCAGCATCAGGTCGGCTTGTGGGAGTGATTGCTCTCCATTGTCCAAGAGGAATCAGATGCCAGCAGGTAGCAGATGGGATTCTTCCATTATGAAAGAAATTTTTCTGTTCCTCCTGCGGGCTTCTACATGGTCAGCATTTCAGGCTGGTAAAAAGGTACTTGTCGCTGCTTTCATTTGGCTTCCCAGGGAGGCCTCTTTAAGCAAAGCCTTCCAGAAGCAAAGAGAACAAGCAGATATTGATTGCACAAGTACACGAATTGGAAAGGAAGGGAGGATGCAGCATCTCATACAAGAATCTTTGTCAAAACAAGAGCCCTTCTCTCATTGTTCCCAGTTCTGCAGATTATATCCCCGTTTCCCAACTACCAGTCAATAATGTCAGGTCAATAATCTTGGGACAAGGCAGAGCATCATGCTCAAAATGGCAGACTTCCCAGCCTTATTCAAACTACAACTCCAAGAATTTTCAGCAGAAAGCTAGCCCATTCATATTTTCAGTGCTTCAGTGTGGGGCTGTCTAAGGCTTCTATCTGTCCCCATATCCTTTCCTTGGACATAACTGGAGTGTCTGTTTATAGATGGTAATGGGGTCGTCTGCCACAGGTAAGAGGAGCAACCAACAGCCCTCTTGGACAGCAGTAGAGAACCAGCTGAATCCCCAAAGCTGACTGAGTCCACGAAAGCCTTAGATATAGCTACCCAAACTTAACTTTTTAATATGACACAGGATAATATTAAACATATTTAATACATTTAACGAAATGCTGACGAAGTATAAATTTAATCAAATGCAGTTTTTGTCTTGGAGTTTAGTCCCATTGCACTACTCAAAAGCCATGTGGGATCCTTGGCACAAAAATCATTGTTCATGCCTGTTATATAAATTATACTTTATGAATAGTTTCCAGAAGGCACATATTCTGGATGTATGCTGGCTACTCATAATAATGAATAACACCATGCTGAAATCTGTCTTGCAATTTCACAAAAATTTTATTCCCTTGAGAAGAAGGTTTGTGTAATAGCAGCTATTACACATCTTACTCTGAAGAACTTTGGTTAGTCAGGCCACCAAGTCTGAAAAGTTCCAGTGGAAGGAATTGCTATACAATGTCTTCCAGTGGGAGATATAGAAGCATAGGAAGCTGGGTACTTGCCAGTCTCTAAAGAGATGATGTAACTGAGGACGAGACATCCACGTTCAGCCATTACTCATAGTGAGATGTCAAAGAATGTCCCTTCTTTCTCAGGAAAATCTCTTCAAACTTCTGATTTCCTTTGAGAAGAAGAGAAAATAAACTGTAATTTATTAGAGTCAATGAAAATTGATTAAAAGGAGTACAAAAGAATGTTTGAAGGCCTCAATGGTAATAAATGTATATTAATTTCAGTATTAAAATTACTAATGGAGAAAAATTTGTGTGGATCACTGAAGACATTTGATTCTCCCTCTGAGGCAAAAGATATCACAGCTACCTGATTAAGCTGTCCACACAACTTTAGTATATACTTAATTACAGGTAGCTTCTTCTAACAATAAACCTCTAACTTAAGAAAATGAAAAGTTGCAGAAACAAATAAAAGAACATTGATGATACCACTTTGCCAAGGTTTTTGTGTGCCCAAAATTGTGTTGGAAAAACATCAGTTTGTTATGATCAGCCTTAAAGGTGATGTTTCCGTAATATTTTCCACAAATACACTACTTGAGTATTTTCCACTTTCTGGTACTTATGACAAATGGAAACACTGAAAAATGCCATTCTATACCTTTCAAGGTCATGTTACTTCCCCAAGAAAAACTTGTAATTAACAACAGTTATCTGAAACATAGATCTTTCATTCCATGACCTTAGTTCTATTTCTGTCACTCTTGTCCATTCCCTCTGTGACTTTGAGGTCACTGAATGTATCTAGAACTCAGTGGCTCCATCTGTAATGAATTATTCTTGGCTTGTTGGCGACATATTGGTGGACTGAACAAGATAATGACTCCACAGTGCACACCTTTGTTTTAAAACCTTAGAGAAGAAATATAGGCTTCTTAACCAGATGACTGAGGTCCATAACTCTGTTTAGTAGGATCTTGTATGCTGGATATTGCCCTGGATTGGGCCCAACTCAGATGAGTATAAGCTAATATATTTATAATATATAGAGGCCTGTTATAGCAATGGGCAATTCAGTCAACTTTATTTTTGGGAGTCTCTTTTTTTTCATTGCACACTGGAAACTCTCATCAACCCCACTGTTTATAAATTCAGGGGGAAAAAATGACGTACAAAATATTTTTACATAGTTTCTTATCTACTTATTTTTATGTGGAGCATTCCTGTGTTTTTTAATTTATTTTTTCCATGGGAAAATAGCTTTTCCCCCTCTGTAACTTTGTTTAAAACATATAATTTTCTGCTTATTCTTGCCTAGAGGACAAGATTGTGTGTACTTATTTAGTGAACTACACAATTATAAAAATTGCACATTTTGGTTGATGAAGATGATGGAACGTGTAGATATGGCTAAACTGATTTCCCTGATTAGAGAAAATACAACATTTACATTTATTGTTAGCTGGAAACCTCTTATAGACTTTTGCATGAAACAGAAAAAAAAAATGAATTCATGATTTGTGGTTTTGATGATTAGGAAAAAAAACTTGGTAATAGAAAAAAAGAGAGCTTTTAGCTTTGTAACCATAGAATAAGATGTAATTTTGTAAATAATCTATTTTCCCAAAAATAAGTCCTACCCCAAATATAAGCCCTAGCATGTATTTTATTCATGCGCCTAATATAAGCTCTACCCCCAAAATAAGCCCTTGTTAAAAGCTGATGCAGCCAGCCACCCATCCATTCTGTCTGGTTGCTCACGGTGCCATGACAACAAGGTGAGGTGGGGGGGTGGAGCTGCCCCATGTGCCCCGTACCAGCTTACCTCAGGGCCCATGCAGTAAGGCCATCCAGGACCCGACACCTGGCTTGCGGTGGCAGCACCAGCACCCATGTGCAACCCATGTGGCTGTTGGCCCACTTCTTCTGCTTGCTCGCAGCCACAATGGAGTAGGAGACCGAACAGTGTGCTGGTGCCACGGCTGCGAGACAAAGCAGGTGTTGGGACATGGATGGCCTGGCTGTGGGAGCCCTGAGATAAGCCGGTGTGAGGCACATGGGGCAGCTCCACCCCCTCACCTCATGGCCACAGCAACAGCGTATCATTCAGCCTCCTTCTCTGTTGCGGCCGTGAGCAAATAGAAGAAGTGGGCCGGCAGCCACGCAGGGTCCTGCTGGACAGGGCTTCTGGAGCCACCACTGTGAGGTAAGGCAGGTGTCGGGGCATGTGTGGCCTGGCTGCGAGGGCCCTGAGGTAAGCTGGTGCAGGATACATGGGGCAGCACCACCCCATCTCATGGCAGTGGCACTGCAGCACCACACAGCCTCCTGCCCTGCTATGAGCAAGCAGAAGTGGGCCTCCCGTATATGGGGAAAAAATAAGAAACCCACTGAAAATAAGCCCTAGTGCTTATTTTGGGGCCCAAAAGAAAATAAGACCCGGTCTTATTTTTGGGGAAACACGGGTAATATTTATATTTGCTGCAAGTAAAATTTGATACTTCTTTTTCTTTCTTTTTATCTTTTGTTTTTGTACATTTTTCTTTTTTCTGTTCCTTTCTTCTGTTCCTTTATTTTATATTTTTGTTATTATTTTTATCTTCTTTTTAAAACCTTCAATAAAATTTAGCTATGTATGTAAAAGAAAATTAAAAATGTCAGCATACATCTATGGTTTTCATTTTTTATTGTTTTTATATATATATATATATGTATGTCTTTGGTTATTCGAGTCTTCTCCCACGTAAAATTGGAAGTGTCTTGGCGACGTTTCGACAAAGTCTCATTCGTCATCTTCAGGCTGGTGTTCTCGGCTTCGTGCTTCCAGGAGCAATGTGAGATCGCAGCTGTCTCTTCCTTTTAACTGCTAGTGGAGGTGTGAGCTGATTGGATGGGAACTTGGCTGTGTTCTGATTGGGTGGAGGTGTGTTCTGATTGGTTAGGGGCTTGGCTGTGCTCTGATTGGATGGGGGGTTGGTTGTGCTCTGATTGGCTGGGGGTGTGTTCTGTTTGGGTGGGGGCTTGGTTGTGCTCAGCTTAGTCTGAGTTGCAGGGGGATTTGAGCTGGTGAGATGCGTTGTTGTTGTTTGGCTTCGTGTTTGTGGCCTGAAGATGACGAATGAGACTTTGTCGAAACGTCGCCAAGACA
Organism: Arizona elegans; assembly: GCA_022577455.1. Taxonomy (NCBI): domain Eukaryota; kingdom Metazoa; phylum Chordata; class Lepidosauria; order Squamata; family Colubridae; genus Arizona; species Arizona elegans. The sequence continues at coordinate 298,400,071 of JAKOOJ010000001.1, read as the reverse complement.
CTTCCAATTTTACGTGGGAGAAGACCCGAATAACCAAAGACCTACATACAAACACATATACATACATACACACACACACATATATATACACATATTACCAGAAACCAGTAGAATATTTGGCTATAATTTTCACACATTCCAAAATGTTCCTTAGACTCAAAGGTTCTAGGCAAAGGGATGTCTGGGCCATAGTCCCTTTGTTAGATTGTTGCCCTCTTTTAAAGAAAAAAAAAAAGAATTAATCGCCATGTTTCTGTTAACAGGAGGATTTAATTAATTCTACTTGCTTCATTAAATAAGGATAGAATTTTTAGACTCAGAAAAACTTTTGTTAATAGTTCATTCTAAACTCATGATTCATATTTTACTGGCCACCTTAATTTTTGAATGTTTACTCGGTTTAATAATTGTTCTGTAATCTCTAATCAATACAAGAAACTTTAATGTGCAATACTAATCTAACGTTAACTTGAAATTTCAATTAAATTTTATTCAGCTTGTAAACAGGGCTGAAATGTAAAATTTGTTACTACCAGTTCTGTGGGCGTGGCTTGGTGGGGGGGATAATGTGACTGGGTGGGCGTGGCCAACTTTTTTTAAAAAAAAACTTTTCAAAGCATTTTTTCTAATGCTTTGAAAAGCCTCTGCCGATCAGGCAACTCAGCTGGGATGGTCAGAGAAGCTTTTTAAAAAATGCTTTGAAAAGCCTCTCTGATGATCAGGCAACTCAGCTGGGATCGTCAGAGACTTTTCAAAGCATTTTTTTTACCACCTCTTCGGCCAAGAGGTTGCAGAAAAAATGCTTTGAAAAGCCTCTGATGATCCCAGCTGAGTTGCGCGATCATCAGAGGCTTTTTTTTTTTACTTTTAAAAGCATTTTTTCGTCGGAAGAGGTTATAGAAAAAATGCTTTTAAAAGTAAAAAAAAAAGCCTCTGATGATCGTGCGGCTCAACTGGGAATGGTTTGGGCGGGGGGGGGCGCAGGGATTTTTGCTACCGGTTCTCCGAACTACCTGCCACCATCACTACCGGATCAGGCGATCCGGTCTGAACCGGGAGCATTTCATCCCTGCTTGTAAATCTCTTGACTTTTTTTGTTTTTCTCCCCCCCCACCAGTATTTCCTCTTAGTAAAATTATTAAAGATCAAGTTAAACAAATTTAAAAATATAATTTATCTGTAGCAACTAATGGCTCCTTCTCTCCTGACTATGTGCTTAGCAACCTGCCACATTACCATTACTCTGCTTTCCTCCTCTTCTGTCTTCCTCCTCACTTCATATCCACTTTATATCATATCTAGCCTTCCTTCTTTCTTCTTTTCATCACTTGTCTGTTTTATCAACCAACACACAAAATGGATGATGCTGGACAGCTGGTGGAAACCGGATTCATATATAGTACATGCTATTTTAAACTAGTTGACAGTATTTCTTAAACATAGCAAAGAATTGAACCAACTAGCTGATGCTTCGAGAGTGCTTAGCCAATCAGGGCACCAGTCTGCCTCCTCCTTGTTCCAATGCTCTCATTGGATACGAATACCCAAAGCAGTGCCTAATTGATTCAGATTACTATAAGGCTACTGAAATATATATACTTCAAAATGAGATGGAATACGTATATTTCTATAGATTCAATCAACTGGGTAGCAAAATATTTTCTTTTCATCTGGCCTGTTTGGGTAGTCAGATCCTTCCTGGACCTAGTGGATTGGTCCCAGTGGAGCAATAGCATGCTCAAAAAGGATTTTCAAGGGTTTAGCTTTTGTTAAGCTTTTATTAAGAATGCTGCATTACATGAAAACTTAGTCTAATTGAATACAATGTTCTTATTTTCACAAAGGTGTATAGGAATAACAAAATTCAGGATTGTATATTATTTGAATGCTATGAACTGACATCTCTATCAATACTAGGATAATCTAATGTTTTATTTTTCTGACTGTAAATTTGCTTTAGAGAAGACATCAGTTCCAATACTTTTTTGTGAGCAATATTCTGTAAAGTAGTGTAATATAACACAATGTAACACAACCCATCATTACTTGACATAACACGACAGGGGAATTCTGGAACTTGAAGTCCACACATCTTAAAGTTTAAAAGATTGAGAAACATTGATCTAGAGCCGCCGTGGCACAGTGGTTAGAATGCAGTATTGCAGGCTACTTCTGCTGACTCCGGCTGCCTGTAATTTGGCAGATCGAATCTCACCAGGCTCAAGGTTGACTCAGCCTTCCATTCTTCTGAGGTGGGTAAAATGAGGATCCAGACTGTTGGGGGCAATATGCTGACTCTATAAACCGCTTAGAGAAGGCTGTAAAGCACTGTGAAGTGGTATATAAGTCTAAGTGCTATTGCTATATAGAACATGTTTATACATTAAAAGTCAAACCAAACGTTTGGAGATTTTACCATATGGTTAACAACTAAACAAAACAGTACAAAATACACATTACATATTCATGTTGTGTTATGCTTTGTTGTCATGTTATGTCCTGCTATGATGTATGATGTTGCATTGATGGTCACCTGGGAGTTGAAGTCCAGACATCTTAAAGTTTCCAAGAGTGTTGTCTAGATTGTGTTCATTGGAATGAATAAGTTTCTCCTCCATCCCACAGTCCCAAATTTTCAAGGCCAGTGGAGAATCCATTCTCAGAGGTTTCCCTGTAATGGACAATGGAAAGACCAAAATTGTTAAGTGTTTCAGCAACAAGAATGAAACATTCAAAACAAATGGATATCATATTTCAGTATGTTAATTTAAAATCTCAGGTTGATTGCAGTGGTAACCTGAAAGCTCAGTTATACTTTGTAATATGCATTTTTAAATATATTTTCACCCAACAGTAGTTTTGTAGATTACCAGTCTCAGTAAGTCAATAATTTACTTTCTGCAATTCATTTACTTAGAACTTCACAGAATAAAAACCCATTCAGGAAAAGGTATATACAGTATATGTACATATACCTCAGGATAATATCTGTTGCAACTGATGTTATGAATGAAAAATGCCTTAAAGATATCACACAGATTTTTGTTACTCTTTCTTGCATGGCCACTCTTCTGGAAATTATAACATTTGTGTTTTGTCATTTCAGTGTGACAATATTTTAAAGTTGTTTTTCTGCAAAAGGGGTGAAATTACATGACAACATTGTTCCTGCTTGGCTTGAAATGCAGATATAAAACCTGTATCATACAGAATATTCAGCTGCATTAGAAATGGTTTTACATCTTTCTTCTTTCATGGAGTACCATCAGTACGCTGACGACACCCAGCTGTACATCTCCACCCCAGACCACCCCAACGATGCCCTTGAAGTGATGTCCCGGTGCCTGGAGGCCGTACGGATCTGGATGGGGAGAAACAGGCTCAGGCTCAACCCATCCAAGACCGAGTGGCTGTGGTTTCCGACATCCCGATATAGTCAGCTGGTGCCATCGCTGACTATTGGGGGCGAAGCACTGGCCCCCACGGAGAGGGTTCGCAACTTGGGCGTCCTCCTGGATTCACGGCTGTCTTTAGAAGAGCACTTGACGGCCGTGACCGGGAGGATTTTTCATCAGGTCCGCCTGATTCGCCAGTTGTGTCCCTTTCTGGATCGGGACTCGTTACGCACGGTCACTCATGCCCTCGTCACCTCCCGTCTGGACTATTTTAATGCTCTCTACATGGGGCTCCCCTTGAGGAGCACTCGGAGGCTCCAACTGGCGCAGAGTGCGGCCGCGTGGGTGGTGATGGGAGCGACGTGGCGCTCCCATGTAACGCCTCTCCTGCGCGAGCTGCACTGGCTCCCGGTGGTCTTCCGAGTGCGCTTCAAGGTTCTGGTTATCACCTTCAGAGCGCTCCATGGCTTAGGACCTGGCTATTTACGGGACCGCCTGCTGCCACCAATAGCCTCCCACCGACCAGTACGCTCCCATAGAGAGGGGCTCCTCCGGGTGCCGTCGGCCAAACAATGTCGACTGGCGGCCCCCAGGGGGAGAGCCTTCTCTGTGGGGGCACCTACGATCTGGAACGAGCTCCCCCTGGAGATACGGAGAATTCCGGATCTGCGTACCTTCCGTCGCGCGCTTAAGACGTTCTTATTCCATCAAGCTGGCCTGACCTAAACTTTTCCTCTTTTTAAAATGGAATTTTAAATTTTAAATTTGGTTTTAAATTTATTGGGGTTTTAAAATGTTTCAGCCAAATTTATTTAATTAGTTTTATCTCCATTTTAAATTTTGTATCTATATGTTTTATTTTATGGCTGTTCACCGCCCTGAGTCCTTCGGGAGTAGGGCGGTATACAAATTTAATAAAATAAAAATGAAAATGAAATGCAAATAAGTCCATGTACAATCAATTAATGGCTATTTTCTTTGGCAAATTCTTGGCAGACAGTCTTCAAAACTGATGTTTCTATATGGTTTGCCCCATAATCCTCAATTCTATTTACTGAGCTTGCTCTGATCGCATGTTATGTTTTTGTATATGTATATAAAGCAAAATATTTGCTGATATGAAATATATGAGTATCTGAGGCTTTTTTTTCTTTACTTAAGAAAAAAAGTTAGGGGTTTTTTTTTTGCAATACGAACATTGACCACTAGATGTCGCTGGGTTCTGTAAAGGGAAGGAAGCAGAGTGTGATCCAGGGTCAAGAAAAGGGGAGACCAACCTGGAATCCAGTTATGGAACAGATACTTATCCTTACAATGGACGGCAGTTTTACTCCAACTACTCACATGCTTTGTGGTTTCACTAGGTAATATATTGGAAGGCAATGATTCTCATTTCATTTTATGCAAATAGTCAGTTCATAGTCTGTAATGGAAAATAAATAATTTTTAGATCTAGAGTTGTTTTCATTACATTTTGTGCCGAGGTTTGGATTTCTCCTTGACAGGTGGTTTTTTATTTGTTTGTTTTGTTTTTTAAAATGCCAACAAATCCAATTTACTGCAGCTGTACATACATTGTAATCTGTTTGGTATCTTGTTTGTTTGTTTTCATAGTTATCTACCTCCTATAGGTCTGTCTTGCCCTTCTATTATGTTTTGGATATGGCCTACCTATTTTCTGTTAGCAATAAAATATGAAGGCCAGAAAAAGGGAGGAGGAAATAACTCTCACAATTTTCTATTCTGCTGAATGAGACAAGGTCCTATTTTGTCTTTTATGATCAATTATAAACAGGGAGATTTTTAGGATGGTGCAAATTTTAAACAAACAGACTAGACTACTGTTTCTCAACTTTGGCACTTTGAAGATGTCAAAACCCAGAATTCCCCAGCCAGCTGGAGGGGGGAGGATTCTGGGAATTGAAGTCCATACATCTTAAAGTTGCCAAGGATGAGAAACACTGAACTAGATACTTTATGGCACAACTGCAGAGATCATGAATGTGCTACTGAGTATGAACATTTAAATTGGATTTACGATGCACCCCCTGGCTTATTTTTGGCTTCACTGGCTTTTTGTACATTATGCACTTATTCACGGTTGGCTAAACCATATTAAATTAATCTAGGATGCTTAATTAGCATGACATTGTGAGCCACCAACTAACCACATAGTTTGGGTTTGCGCAACACTCCATGAATAGTTTGTGATTCATTGTGTTGGGTAAATGGAGCATCTCCCCATATTATCCATGAGGCCTGAGCCACTATTCTATTCCCATTTTTGGGACAGTTGAAATCCTAGTTATTCTCTGGGTTCAATATCTAAAATGCTTAATGGGTCGACAATAGATAGGGAAGAGAATTAGGTTAAAGCAGTGTGAGCAGTTATGGGTGTACCTCAGTAACCCCATGCAGCACCTTTGTTTTGTGAGCTGCATTTGCTACTAGTAAGCTTCTGAAGGACTGTCTGGTCTCTTGCAACACTGGTCATCTGCAATAGTATCTATCCCCCTCTGAGGTTCTAACAGACTTGTCCCTATCATCCTTCAAATGGAGCTAAAAGACCTGGCTTTTCTCTAGACTCTTGGGTGCATTCATGGAAATTTTATGTGGTATGGATTATTTGAGATCTGGGTCATTGCCTTCTTTTTGTTTTTATACTATGCTAGATTTATTTTTAATTGTTTGTCCCCCAGAGGTGTTCTTAATTGAGTGGTTTATCAGTGTGATTTATAAATGTATAAATCAATAGCAGGTTTTTGCTGTGTATGATAAATATTCTTATCTAGCTATTTCAGTTTCATGTAGATCCTTAAGTATGACCTTAAGCCCCTATCCAGTTGACATTCTTCTGAGATCTTGCCATCAGCTTGCCTTAGTTGCTTCAGAATTTCTAAGAGGTAGTTCACAGTGATTTCTTGAAGTAGCTTTTCCTCCATTGGCTCTGGGCATCGTAGCCACCAGGACATAAGCTCCCATTTCTCAAGCTCTTATTGGAATTAAGTGATTCCTTCCCACCCCCACTTCAGGGGATTTAATCATTTGCTTGACATTTCTGAGATTGATATCAGCAGTATTGCACTTGTTTAATGTTAACACCTGGGTACCATTGTAGGGAAGTAGAATCTATTGATTATATTAAATTTTCATCTAAAAATATTCATTGAATGAGCAGGGACCCTGTGTAGGCAGCGGCCTTGAAGATTGAGGATATTTTGTACTTTGCAGCAGGGGCGTGAAAAAATCCATTCTCAGTATTGAGCAGCAAGCAATTAAAAAATCAGTAGGAGTTGGATGCAGGAGGACCCTGCAAATTGCCTATCCCACTTTTTTTCCCCCATTACTTTGAGCCCGTGGCTTTCAAAATGGTTAATATCCCTCTTCTTCATTCAGGAACTCACAATAATATGCAGCTGGATGAAGCTCATAAAATATACCTTACTCCAGGCTGATCTAACCCATAAAACCAAAGATTGCCTGCACTGACTGACAATATCTCTAAAATCTCAGACATGATGATTTTCTAAACTTAGCCACATTCATCCTTTGAAACCGGAGAGGCTGGGAGTTTTATCTATGTACCATCCTCCATTGGATGCCTGCCTTGTGGGAGGGATAATCCTAGTTTGTACCAGGCCAGAAGATGACATGAAAGTGGTAGGTGGGAGATTGTACAAATTATAACATAAGTATGTTTAACTTTGGAAAATGCCCATTCCATTAAATTGCCTCTTTCCATATTGCCTGTTAAATTCAAAACACAATCTTTACAAGTGGTTGTATAATGACTTCCCTGCCACATACTCCTGAAGGAACTCATAAAAATCAAATTTAAAACGGACAACTGTTTCTGGTCCCCTTCATCTCCTAAACTTGTGCCAAACCCAGAAAAACATTTCTGAAGAAAAAGATCTCATTACATTTCATTCATTTTTCTGGCATGATTTTGTTCCTGTCAGAGTTCCCGAAAATCCATTTTCCTTTTCATTTTGCTGCTTTGTTCCCACCACTTAGATTTATTTACAGCAAAAATCAATCCCTGCATTGCTGATCATTCATTTTGGCTCCTCTCACTTATTGGAACAATAAACGGCTTGGAAAAGTCACGCGGTTGTATATTCAAAGGTCATTTGGTAATAACAAAACCTAATCAAATCTGGCTTTGTATTTGCAACATTAGGGGATTCTTTTCTTTTTTTTTCTGTAAAAAAATACTGTAGTTTTGTTTGTTCTGTTGATGGATGCACAGTAATTGCTTGTTTGCCTTTACATTTTCTCCCTAGATCCCATAAGCTCAAATGTTTTGATGCAACCATTCACTGTTAGGCCTCCAGGGCTGACAGTCACTTCACCTGAGGGTAAACAGTGAAGATCGGTTCATTCTCTCTCTTTCACATTAGCAATAATGGCATAGGTATTATGACAGCTTTATTTTAAATCAAAATAATCTGTCTAATTTTGGCCATCATTTTAATTGATATCTTAACCTCTTTTTTACTTTGGTTGGGTTGTTGCTGGCAGCTGTTTCTCTTCTTTTGGAAGCAATCTGTATAGTTCCCTCTTAATAAATTATCAGCGTAGGTCTTACACATTTTTGTAAAGCAAATATTCTGAAACTGTGGTACCAAAGCCCCAGTCAGATGGTTTGTGGAAAAGTTGATGAACAATGAGCAATAAATATACTTGGTTTGTCAGCTTTAGCAATCTTGACTGATAAAACAGGCACATCTATTATTTTAAAAAGGCAAAATGATAAATGTTAAATATGAGTTATTTATCAGCTTTGAAATAGGAAACAAACCAAGATGTCCTGGCAACAATAGCTCACATCCTGCTGGACTACTAATATTTTGCATGGGACTGCCTTTAAAGATGGCCCAGAAGCTGCAGCAGCACAAAAGAGGATGGGCCTCAATGCTACTGTGGGAAAATATAAATTGCAGTTGCTATGGGGGTTGCCAGGGGACCAAATGAATGTGCTGTTTAGGACCTATGATATACTATAAGGTGTGGCATGTTAGGCAATGCCAGTCATGCGTGATCCTGTATCACTGATTCAAACAATGAAGGAGAATATGCTCCAGATTCTTCTCCCACAGGGAGTTAAAGGGGCTTGGACCAGGAGACTGGTCTTTATAGGGGTGACCTCTGATCTACAGAATACATTTCCCCTTGGTTGCTCCCTTCCTTCTGTTCACAAAGACTCTCAAATTATTTTATTTCAAGGAGCCTATGACTCCTTGAAGGAGAGTTATTGGTGCCCATTTATTTGGGTGCGTGTGTGTGTATAATATGTATAATACTTATACTATACTATACTATACTATACTATACTATACTATACTATACTATACTATACTATACTATACTATACTATACTATACTATACTATACTATACTATACTATACTATACTATACTACACTACACTATACTATACTATACTATGTAACGTAACGTAAAGTAACATTACATAATATAATACATACTTAAACAAGTTTAATTAATCTTCCAAGAATATCAAATATTTTCTGTGATTCAAGAAAAACAAGTCAGAACTGCTGGAATAAAAGATATAATAGTATTTATAAACTACTCTTAAATGACATTCTGATCTAGCTCATTAGTCTAATCAAATGAGTAAATTTATAGAAGTTTGCAGTATAATGTTACAGTGATAATACTATTTTATACACACATATCCTATTGAATGCACTATGGATAGATGCTATCCATTAGGTTATCAAAATGCTGAATCAATGAGCTGCACCTACATGGTATCCATAGTATACTATGATATTTCCTGTCTTATCTAAGCAAAGTTTCCAGCATTTATATCAATAAATAATGATTGATTGTAGTTCATTATTCCAAAACATTTCCGTCTGCCTTTCCAAAAAAATAATGGTAAGCTAAGATGGAAAAAAGAATTGACTCAATTCTCCCAGCAAGAATGATGGGAGTAATCTTATAAGCTTACTATTTGGTTATTGAGTGATGTAATTGGCAACAACTCCTAGCATAGCATCCATTTGTCACCATGCAACTTCCAACACATGATGGCAACTTTTTAGCAATGTTCTTCAACATTTCAAAAATGTTTATGCATGCTAACTAAGGCTTTGGGTGCTTACCAAAATTTGCTAATTTATCTTTGGCTACAAAGGAGAAAAAATATTTTCACTTTTTAAAAAGTTTGTTGTTGTTGTTGAGAGCTACAGTTAGGATATAGTATTAAGGTGAACTTTCAAAAATAGCTGTGGAATACTTTAAGGTATAAGAATATTTTAAAAAATAGGGCCCGGGGAAAATGAAATTTGATTTAAATTAAATACCTGTGATTATTTCATAGATATACAATAATTTAATAATAATAAACAGCCATCTAGCTACCTAGATTTTTCACTGATCTCAAAAAAGGTAAGGGGTTGGATCTTATTAATATTTGGATGCTAGACCACCAGGAACAATTAGAAGTGTACAGTAGGTTTAGAAATGGAGAGAACACCCCAGAAAAAGCATTGGAAAACCACTTCTACTGTCGATAAGAATAGTACATGGCTGCATCTAGGAATGCACCAGATGCTGAGTTTTACCCACAGGAGATATTACCTTTACCTTATTTAGTCTTGAAGCATTTCATTTCCCCAAATATTAAACATTAAAATTTGGCAGCAGCATTTAAAGCCCTCAGAGGAACATTTCAGTGTTTTCTGGGTTTCAGGTTCTGCAGTTTTGTTTACACTCTCAAGGGTGTGCAAATGAAGCAGAAACAATAATGACTGGCAATTCCCACCATCCCCAATGCACCCTCCTCACACACACCCCCCCGCAGGATGGGCCTTTGTAGGGTCTAATTATATCCACAAGCATGCCAAATACAGATTCACCTTACAAATGGCCTTTGCTGGGTAGCCATTTGTAAAATGGATTAGCATTTAGCCAAAGGTAATTAATTGAATAATTACATGCATTTATTGATTTGATTGATAGCCCACACTTTTTTGGTATAACACTTTAGCACCTCTTCCTCTTATTTTTTCCACAATAGCCGTCCTGTGAGATGAGCTGGGCTGAGAAAGAGTGATAGGTCTAAAGTCACCCAGGCAATTTTTGTATTTAAGGGAGAATAGAACTCAGAGTCTCCCAATTTAGCCACTATAACAAAGTGACACTAAGTCAACAGGCATACTGCTGTGTGAGCCAGGCTTATATGGAATAGAGATTCAGTGTAGCTCCCTCTCTTTCCAAGAAACAGTTTGACGTAGTGGTTAAGGCACCAGGTAGAATATATATGAATGAATGAATGTCTAATAAAATCAGGTTGAACAACCCCTGTTTTTCCCCAGTTTGACCTAATGGCTAAGGCACCAGGCGGGATATACCAGTATATGGATAAATGAATGAATGAATGAAAGAATGAATGAAAATCTAATAAAACCAGGTTGAATAACCATTGTTTTTTCCCTCTTTAGGGAATGCAATGCAATTGCTTTGATTTGCAATAGATTAAAATGTCACGAGTCTTGTTAATCGATTAAAACTTATGGTCTGTTTTTCTTTCTTGCTCTTATTCAAATAACTTTTTTTCTATGATCTTGTTTTCCACTCTATACAACTATTGAATGTCCATACAAATAATGTTTCAGCTTGGTAGCTCTATGACTAGACCAGTATTTTATTAGGAAACACACAGTCAAGTGTTTCCTTTACTCTGGAGGTATATCCATCAACGAATATAACTTTAGAGTTACATTTTCCTAAAATAACAATCTTAGACCCCTAAGCTTTACTCAGAGAAATTAACTCCTACAACTTTTCTGCTGAGGTTAAATTGAACTAGATGTTGAAAAGATGAGAAATTCTGTAAAACAAAACTGACAAATTGCTTATTCTGAGATGCAGTTTTGTCCTTGAGGATGTGATTGTATAAATGGTAAAATATGCATTTGTAAGACAAAACCTTGTATAATTAAGCTGCTATAGGCTATATTCAGGTTTCTCAGGACACGCAGTCATGATATGCAATCATTTAAAGGTAGTCCTTGACTTGAGACATTTCGTTTAGTCACTGTTCAAAGTTATGACAGTACTGAATAAAGCAACTTATGACCAGACCTCACACTTATGATCATTGCAGTGTTTCTATTGTCACAAGATCATGATTTGGGTACTTGGCAATTGACAACTGTTGTGCATTTACAATGGTTACAATGTCTTGGGCCATTTGCAATCTTCCCACTGGTTTCTGATGAGCAAAGTCAATCGGGAAGCTGGCAGGGAAGTCACAAATGGGAATCATGTAATGTTTTGCATAACAAAGGGAGTGATTTGCATAAATCACTGTGGCAAAAAAGATGATAACATTGGGTGTGGTCATTTGATGCCTCACTTAATCACCTTAAAATTTCTCACTTAATGAGAAATTTTCTGATCCCTATTGTAGTTGTAGGTCAAGGACTATCTTAAGTAGAAGAGAAGAAAAAAATAAATAGGGGATTGGCCTATTACCTTTAGACACCAAGAAAAGTCACTCGGAGAGAGGCTGCCTTCATTACCTTTTCTCTACTTTCTTTGTAGGTGATAGGAATGGAGGGAGGTTACATGACAAAGTCTCTAATAGGCTGCGGTCAAAACACAAATGTGCAAATGAGATTCTCTGACTTTCCAAATCAGAGGCAAACCATTTGTGGCTATGTAGTTACTCCCCTCCTCTATCTTTATAAACTTTAATGAAATATACAGTACATGGATAGAAGAGAAACATTATTATATGCATGAGAACTAATCATATCAACTCTAGTGAAATAATGTATACATGAATTGTTTATAATTGCAAATATTTTTAAATTAAATATCATATTGTTTTTCCTCTGGCTTCCTCTGCTTCCTTCTCCTGGCTCTGTTTGCTTTTTAGAGTATGCTGCTTGCCTGTCAATCAAAAGTGAAATACAGCTTCTGCTGAAAAGGTTTGTAGAGTTTGGTTCTGTATTGCCAAAAACACACACCTGCACACCACAAAGTAAGGATAGGCATAATGGAATGCTTGTTGCAATTTTTTGTTGTAATTTCCTTCTGCAATCTCTGGGTCCAGAAAAGTTTGAAAAGGGGAGAAATAGGCATGTTGATCAGTATATTAGAATAGAATGGCCTGGAAGGGACCTTGGAGGCAGTGGTGAAATCCATTTTTTTTACTGCCAGTTCTGTGGGCGTGGCTTGGTGGGCATGGTGTGGCTCAGTGGGTGTAGCTTGGTGGGCATGGCAGGGGAAGGATACTGCAAAATCCCCATTTCCACCCCATTCTGGGGCCAGCCAGAGGTGGTATTTGCCGGTTCTCTGAACGACTCAAAATTTCCGCTAGCGGTTCTCCGAACTGCTCAAAATTTCTGCTACCAGTTCTCCAGAACCTGTCAGAACCTGCTGGATTTCACCCCTGCTTGGAGGTCTTCTAGTCCACCCCCCCCCCGATCAAGCAGGAGAACCTATACCATTTTAGATAAGTAACTGTCTAGACTCTTATTAAAACCATCCAGTGATGGAGCACCCATGATTTCGGGAGGTAAGCTGTTCCACTGGTTAATTCACTGTTAGGAAGTTTCTCCTTAATCCCAGGTTGCTATATAGATATTGATCCATGCAAGACTCAATTTCCGGTTTGTCAAACATCTGGAAGGGTGCATCTCTCCCTCCCTCTCTCTCCCTCTCTCCCTCTCTCCCTCCCACTCCCCCCCACTCCTTGAGCCATAGAACTTCTTTAAATAAACAATCTTTCTGAGATTGCTAATCTATGGCTGAAGAGCGCTGAAGATCTCTAGCTGTTGCTTAGCGGTCATATTCTGGTGAGGTATTTAACATGACTGTGGAGTCCTGAGGTAGTCTCTTTATAACAGATGAAAGAATAAATTAAAGCCAGGAATCTATCAGAAGCTGTGATTTGGCAGGCACAGAAAAACCCAGAGCCTAGGGACTTCTTCCCACACATTAACATATATGGCCATTTTTCATTAGTAGCAGAGGAGTATATTTTTTCTGAATATATTCTCTTTTATCTGTAGAAATGATAAGTGGTCTTTCATTTCTTCTTCTAGTGGGAGTCAAATATCAAATGGAACTTCATTTGACAAATCTATTTCAATTGTCAAACCAGAGCTTGTCTCTCTTTCTCTCTCTGGCTCTCTCATTGACAGGACAATTTAAAGGGATTGTTATTGATGACTTTTCAAGTGGGATTTATTGATTTCTGGACTACAGATCTGTATATAATTGAACAGAAGCTCACCCATCCATAACTTGTCAAGGTCAGGGATAGCTGAGGAGGTTGCAGATTTGTAAATGAAAGGCTGCTTAACTGAATCGAGTTTAGCATGTAATTTTCAGAAAAAAGATATCAAAGGCCATATGTGTCTATAAATAATATTCAATGAGTTCAAAACCTCTCTCATCCTTTCATGATATTCATCTGATTGATGCAGCAAAAAAAAGATTATCAGTTAAACTTCGGTTGAGCAAATATTCCATGAAGAGGAGTCAAGAAAGAATCACCTCAAAGTTTATTCCTTTAATACTTTGTATCACATCCTAGGAACATCCCGGCAAAAGAGAAATATTTTAGAAACATATGTCCCATATACTTAGTTCTGAAAAATTCTGCAACAAGGTTGAATGTCAAGAGAAGCACTCAGTATTTTCTTTATTTCAAAGCTTAACTGTTGAAAGCCATCGCTGATGCTCTCCTTGCCTTCTGCAATGACTTCACCTTTCATCATCAGATTTTACTCTGAAGATTCTCTTTGGCTCTGTCTCAGAATGTTCTGGGTTACCGTAGGAACAGGAATAAACACTTTTAAATGATTCAAACTTTACTGACCACTCTTTAACTGACGCTCACCTAGTTAGGAGGCTAGCATTAGTTTGTCTCATCATTTAAAGCGCTCCATGGCATAGGACCTAGATATCTTCGAGACTGCCTGCTGCTACTGACGGCCTCCCATCGACCTGTGCACTCCCACAGAGAGGGCCTCCTCGGGGTGCCATCAGCCAAACAATGTAGGCTGGTGACCCCCAGGGGGAGGGGCCTTCTCTGTGGGGGCACCTACCCTCTGGAACCAACTGCCCCCAGAGATAAGGAGAATCCAAGACCTCGGTGCCTTCCGCCGTGCCCTTAAAACTTTCTTTTTTCAGCAAGCCGGGCTGGCTTAACACTTTTAAATGTTTTTAATTGATTTGTCATTGTTTTTTAATTACGGGGCCAAATTTATATATATCTTTTTAATAGTATTTTAATGTTTGTAGTCTATGTTTTTATTTGGCTGTACACCGCCCTGAGTCCTCAGGGAGAAGGGCGGTATATAAATTTGATATACAATAAAATAAAAAATAAATAAATTTGAAATATATCATCTTCTCTATCATGGCAGGTAGGAATTGGGCCACCTTGCTTTTTAAAGGAATCTCTTGTTTCTTCAGAAGACTCATTCACAGGAAAACAGTTGCATTACAGAGACATAGCTGGGGAAAGAAGAAGTTTTGGGGTTGGGCTGTACAAGAGAAGGAAATGGAAACTATGATAAAAAATAAGTCAGAAGAAAACCAGTGTCGTTAGCTCTAAACCCAATTTGGGGACATTTTTTATTTCTTTTTGTTGAGTTTCCTCATATCTATAATCCTTTATACAATGGTCCTTTAATCATACAATGAAGTTTTATATATGCTGCCAATAGATATTTCTGAAGGTATGTTTTCACAGAAATTGAGATGGAATAGAGGGGTGAAGAGGAATATGAGTCACAAAACAGGAATACAAATATCCTGCCGAGCCGTCTTGCTTTAGTTCTCTGTGGCCAAGGGAATAGAATTTTGTGTCCTTTTTTATTTTTAGGAGGAATATCAATGCCTTGACGGGGGTGGTCCCTATTATTGAGTGCCTATTATTGTTATTTTCCTTGGGAAGAAGCCTCCAATGTAGGCAAAGGTGCATCTCTCAAACCTCCTACGGGATGTCTGAGGGCTACATGAGTGAGGGAGATAGGCAGTTAAAAGAAATATGAAATATAGATAAATAAATTAACACTCAGCCCCCCTATCTACTTCTAAGGATAGTTGAAAAAGAAAATTCTTTCTTACTAACCAATTCTCTCTCCACCCCCTCCATTCATTCTGGTGTGTGTGTGCTGGGGAGAATGGCTTTGTGCTTGGGGCAGTAATAGGAATGCAGCCTCTCCCACGGACATTTCATGATGAGGAAGCTACATACAATACAATATTTGCCTACTTAAATGACTTCATCCAAAGAGGTATAATCTGAGTCCTCTAAAAGCTATAACCAAATGATAATTTATTTATTTTATTTATTAATTCAATTTCTATGCTGTCCATCTCACTGATTCAGTGACTCTGGGCAGTTTACAATATCAAAAAATGTAAAGTGCTAAAAACAGTTAAAATTAAAAACATTCCATGGAAAACTTGAAAAGTTAAAAACCAAGATGATGGGCAGCCTGGGGGTGAGAATCTTCTTCACCTCACAGGTCAGGTAGCAGAGCAAGGCTTTTAGGCTGTTCCGGAAAGCCAGGAGTGTGGGGGTGGACTTTACCTTTGAATGGAGAATATTCCAGAGGGTTGAGTACACAGCAGAAATGGCTCTTCTCTTGGACCTCAGCAGCCAAATTCTGTGGCTGACAGGATCCGAAGTAGGCCCTTTTCACCGGAACTAATGGTGCAGGGTAGGTAGGTCACTTATTGGTTTGCTTTATTCTATATATTTTTTACATTTTTATAGATACAAAGCCACTAGATATACTGCAGTTCTGTACAACATACAATATTAGAATAACTTAAAATTCTAGATAAAACCCAATAGGCGTCTTCTAAAAAGAGCTCACCAGGCTCAAGGTTGACTCAGCCTTCCATCCTTCTGAGGTCAGTAAAATGAGGACCCAGATTGTTGGGGACAATATGCTGACTCTGTAAACCGCTTAGAGAGGGCTGTAAAGCACGGTGAAGCAGTATATAAGTTTAAGTACTATTGCTATTGCTAAAACACATAAGAGGCCCATCACTGCCTCTAATCCAAAGTCTGGGAAAAAAGCCAGGTCTTAAGACCTCTTTTAGACAAGGTCCTAGTAGGGGCCAATGATCTGGAGATAAGAGTGGTTTCCATAGCACCAACACTATGATAGAGAAGCCATTCTTATTAGGTCCCACCAAATTACACTATTGAATGGATGGAACCCTGACTATGCCAACTCTATCTGATCAAACAGGACAAGGAGAAAATACAGAAGTCCCTCAGATAAGTAGGCTCCATTCCATGAAGTCCTTTATAGGTAATAACCAGCACCTTGAATGACATGTGGAAGTATACTAATAACTAATGCTTATTTATGAAGCATCCATTGCATTCTGGATCAGCTGTAGTGTCCAAGTCATCATCAAGGACAGGCCTAAATAGAGTGCTTTGCAATAATCTGCTCCAGAAGTAATTAAAATATTAACAACTGTCTGAAGGGTCTCCCAGTCCAGTTTGTATTATCAGGCTTTGAGACCTTAGGGGACTAGCAAAATATTAAGATGGCTCCAGTGTAATTAATATCTGCTCTTCACCTGCTCTCTTTCTAACTGTACTTTAGTTTTATGCATTTAAAATTTTAAAGTTTTTAATATTAATTTGTATCCATTGTTTTTTATTTTGTTTTATATCACCCATAGTCACTTGATTATGAGATGGGTGGCCATGTAAATATGATGGATGGATGGGATGGATGGATGGATGGATGGATGGATGAAGATCTATTTGCTTATTAATATACCTTGCCTAGTACAGTGCTTCTGGAATAGGGACAGGTATCAGAAACCAGATAATGGTTCTTTCTTCAGAGTGTGAATAGTTTGGTGTAAAAAGATACTGTAACATAAATTATGCTTTTTATTGTACATGCTGATATGTTGATAATATCAGGATGCTGTAATGTAATATCAGGATAATGTAAAATATAGTACAGAGATTTTTCCTTATCAAAGCATTCCAGCTTAAGGGTCTGTTGCAGTAATTTGAGGATCGGACTCAATAAAGGATTCAGAAATGTAGTATTCAAACAAAGTATTATTTATTTACAGTATGCATTCTATATTCTCTGAATGATTGCAGATAGAAGCAAGGAGGAGGAGCGTGTATCCCCTTTTATATCAATAAGGCGGGATTAGTGGTAGGAGTGGTTACATATGAATACATTAGGAAAGGAAGAATAAATTAACCCTTGATATTCTATGAACATACATTTCCTCCATTCAAGAATAAGGCATTTACCCATGACAAATCCCCCTCTAAATGCCGATTCGACATACAACAGTAATTACACTCAGATTCAGAACAATATAAAACTTGTAATTTTGAAGTTAAATATTTATGTTGTTTAGATTGTAAAGGCTTAGTCAATATATCAGCTATTTGTTCTGTGGTTTCGCAATGAATAGCTTTAATGAATCCATCTTGAGATAATTGTCTTACATGTTTGAATTTGATATCTATATGTCTAGATCTCTGACCAATAGCATCTGCTCTAGATATCTCTATCGCAGCTTTGTTATCTTCATGTATAACAAATGGTAATGAAGGGCTCTTCCAAACGTCTGATAATAGATCATTGAACCATACAAGGTTATTAGAGGCTTTTAACAAGCAAATATATTCTGCTTCAGTCGTTGATGTAGCTACGATATCTTGCTTTCCAGTATACCAGTAGACTGGACAATTGTTAAGAAAGAATACATAGCCGGAAGTGCTTTTTCTGCACTTAGTGTCACCTGCCCAATCTGCCTCAGCGTAACAAGTGAGAATAGGCTCTTTAACATCATTGGGTTCTAATAGTAGGCAGAAGTCTAAGCTGTGTTTCAAATACCTTAGCACTCGTTTAATGGCTTTCCAATGATACATTAAAGGTTTACTGACATATCTGGATATAAATTAAGGGGTAGAGCAATATCAGGTCTGGTCCAATTAGAGATATACAAAAGGGAACCAATAACTGATCTGTAAAGTGTATTATCATTAAACTCAGGAGATGATTCATTCATATTTCTTAAAAAATCAGCTTGCATTGGAGTATCACAAGGCTTTGCATTACTCATATTACATTTGTTCAAGAGTTCTATAATCTTATCTTTCTGGGACAATCTAAATTCTTTTTTAGTCTTACTAATTTGAACTCCAAGATATTTATTTACTTTCCCTAATGATTTTAAAGAAAAATGTTCATTTAATTTTGTTACAAATGTATCTCTTTTCTCTTTATGTTTGCCAATATACAAAATGTCATCCACATAAATTAACACAAATTCTAGTGAATCATCATCCCTCCTAACAAAGAAACAATTGTCTGCAGTTGTGGCATTGAAGTTCATAGCTTTGAGTACATTGACCAAACATTCATACCAATGTTTGCCGGATTGCTTTAATCCATACAAACTTTTGTTTAGTAACCAAGTTTCATTTCTATTTGTGTTTTGGCTATGAGGAGCTCTTACATATATTTCTTTATCAAGTTTTGCATGTAGGTATGCAGTTTGTATATCATATTGAAAGACTTCAAGATTAAGGTCTGATGCTATTACTAAAGCTGTCTTAACACTTTCACATTTTACAGTGGGAGAATATGTGTCGGTATAATCCTCAGGATACTTTTGAGCGTAGCCCTGTGCAACTAGTCTTGCTTTATATAATGTGTTGCCTTCTTCCAGATTTTTAATTTTAAATATCCACCTAGTGCCAATAATTGTTTTGTCTTTTGGGGCTGGTGTTGGGGTGAATACGTTTAGTTCTCGCAAACTGTCCATTTCTTTGGCCATGGCTAATTCCCATTTTTTTCTTTCTTCTGTGGGGAGTTTGAATACTTCCTCATATGTATTGGGTGTTGGTGTATCATCTTTTATGTGCATTATGTAATCCTTATATTTATTTGGTACTTGGTTCCTGTTATATCTAATTGTTCTTTCTGGTCTGCTATCGTTATCGTG
Organism: Arizona elegans; assembly: GCA_022577455.1. Classification (NCBI taxonomy): domain Eukaryota; kingdom Metazoa; phylum Chordata; class Lepidosauria; order Squamata; family Colubridae; genus Arizona; species Arizona elegans. Next base: position 298,380,663 of record JAKOOJ010000001.1, on the reverse strand, counting down.
TAAGTATCTTGCTTCCTTTTTTGTTAATGAATCTGTTTTGATTTTGGGACAGTTTCCTATCCATGTTTTATTGTTGATCTTTTGTGTACTGTGGTTATGTTCTTCTCTTTCTGTCTTATCTTGATTTTTAATGTCTGGTTTTGTAGTTGGAAATATCTCATTAAGATGTATCTTAGACCAATTGGCCTGTTCGTGAAATACAGCTGTCCTAGAAATTATGAATTTGTTGTTATTGTCAATAAATCTGTATTCCTTTGTGCCTGTTTCATATCCCATGAATCTGAGCCTTCTAGATACATTCCCCCCTTATGTCTCAATTGTTTTGGTATATGTACATCCGCTGTAAGTCCAAATACATGCATGTGGGCTATCTTGGGTTTTTTATTATACATCAATTCATATGGTGTTTTATTTATGACACTAGACCAAATTCTGTTTAGAGTATAATTGGAATATAATAGTGCTTCTGACCAGAATTGTTTGCCTAAATCAGCATCTTCTAATGTACATCTAATCATGGTTTGTAGTGTCGAGTTCTTTCGTTCTGCTACTCCATTTTGAAATGCAGAGAAAGAGCTAGAGGTGAAGTGTAACATTCCTTTGTCTTTTAGCCATTGGGAGAATTCTTTTGACATGAATTCAGATCCCCTGTCTGTCATGATCTGCTTTATTTTTACATTGTGTTGTGTTTCTACACGTTTATAAAATTCTTTAAACTTTTGAAATGTTTCATCTTTGTGTTTTAAAGTATAGACAAAGCCATAATGACTATAGTCGTCTACAATAGTAAGAAAGTATCGTTTTTTGTATGTAATTGATGGGGTTAATGGACCAACTAGGTCCATATGTACCAGGTTAAAAATATGATTTGATGATCTTATTGCCTTTTTTGGTCTGGGTTTAGTTCTGAGTTTTGAGGACTTACATACTGAACATTCCAAATAATTTTTACAATCTTTTATTTTAACACCTTCAGCATGTTCAATCATTTTTTGTATTACAGGAAAACTAGCATGTCCTAATTTTCTATATAATATATGTGCACATTCATCATGGATTGGTTTTCCAATTATTGGTCTTTTGATATTATGTGTATCGTTAACAGATGTGGTTTCATGGTTATGATTTGTTTCATGTTCCTCATTGTCACTGTCACTGTTATTTTCATTTTCTATGCTAGTGTCATTTTCCATGTTTGAATCAATGTTGTGTAGCCATCTTTCTTCTGTGACTAAGTATGGTAGATCTCCTTTGATAACCACATTACCTAAGTTTGTTTTGTCTTTCTCTAGAGTTGCTTTTCCCTTTGAGAACACTATATTTATGTTAGAGTCCCTGCTTAACTTTATTGCACTAAGAATGTTATGAGGTATTTCGGGTATTAATAAAACTCCCTCTATTTTCCCTAGACCGGGTAAATTTACACTTCCTCTTCCAATGACTTGGACTTCTTCTTGATTAGCTACTTTAATTACAAATTTATCTTCTATGAAGGAAGATAATATTTTCTTATCATGTGTTGTGTGATTTGTTGCCCCAGAATCAATGAGCCAGGCATTATCTTTTGAGTTTTGGTTTTTGGTTATGGTATACTTATCTAATCCATTTAATGATCCAGACTTTCTATCTCTTGAGTTATCTCTGCCCCCTCTACGTTCTCTAAAATTTGGTGAGTTTCTATACCTGTATCTGTCAATAGATGATTGTCTGTTATGGTATCTGTTTCTATTGTCATGGTTTTGTCTTTCTCTAAGAAATTTTGGACACTCTCTTCTATAATGTTCTTTGGATCCACAATTATAACATTCAATTGGTTCTTGATGCCTGTCTTGAAATACTACCCTTTTGGTCTGTCTGTGTTCTTTGTATGCGTTGTAGCGGCTTCTTCTCAAATTATCTTCAGCTATTAGTCTATTTGATAAACTCTCTATAGATAGATATCCTAAATTAATTGTGTCCAAATGTGATATGTAATTATCCCATGATGAGTCTAATGAATTAATGATAACGCTTTTCATTGTCTGATCAGATATTATTTCTCCCCTTAAATGAAGTTCTGCTCTAGTTGTGTTTAGTGATAGTAAATGTTCACTTACAGTAGTTCCAGGTTTTATCCTGGCTGAGAAGAAATTTTTAGACATTCTTGTTGTGGTTGCTACACTTTCACTATGAAACAATTTAAACATACAATGAATTATTTCTGAGACAGTCAGATTATGCTTAATACTATGATAGATAGCAGGAGATATACTAGATATTAGTAAATAGAATGCTCTGTGGTGAGGGCAGTCCAATTTTAGGGTCCATGGTTTTTTGGGAGGGTTAGTTATGAAAAACAATAAATTCTCTTTTAAGAAAACAACCTGGAGTTGTTGACTCCATTCCTGTAAATTAATACCATCTATTCTCAATTTTGGAAAATCATTAGGCAAGTTTCCAATGTTATTTGTTGCATTACTTACAACTGGAGGCTGTCCATGGTCTTGTAAATGCTGATAATTGCAGAATGGTGTAGGTATGCTTGCGATTAGTCTGAATGGTTCTCTCTGTACTTCATTGTCTCTATATTTGTCTGCGTGTATTTGCGCATGCGCGTTGCTCATTTCGTTCCTGAAGCTGTCGGGAGAGGTTCTCGTCGCTGTAACTCCCTCGTAGTGTTCTTTTTCTGATGATTCGCTCTCTGGCTCGACTTTTGGTGTCCAGGTGATGATCGGGGCTTGCTTCTTTTCATCGAAGTTGTCTTGGTTGAGGCTTCTGGCTCCCGGAAGCGTTTGTGGTGTGGGCGAGTACTTGCAAGGTTCTCTGGGTTCGGGTGTTGGTGTCCTCGCCGTTCGGGTAGGAGCGGATAGGTGCCGAGACGTTTGCTTGCTTGCTTCTGTGTCTTTGCTTTTGAATTGCGTTGCTTGTTTCTTCTTCGCTGTTTGATCGGCTGCTTTTGTCGATTTTTTTGTTATTTTTAAATTTGGACCAAAAGTTGCAAAAAGTGTTTTCATGGCTGTTTCGATTTGCAGTTCGGTTGGTGTTTCTTCGGTGTCTGTAGTGGAGTTTTCAGATTCTCTTGTCATTATAGTTGTAGATTCATCGATCATTTCTTGATCTGTTTCCATTTCTTTGTTGTGTGCCCTGGTGTTGGGTCTTTCTCTTTTGTTTCTGGAGTTTTCTTTCTTTGTCATGTCTGTTTTTTTATTGAGTCAGCCAACCATCCTCTGCTACCAGATTGTTGCAGTAATTCGAGGATCGGACTCAATAAAGGATTCAGAAATGTAGTATTCAAACAAAGTATTATTTATTTACAGTAGGCATTCTATATTCTCTGAATGATTGCAGATAGAAGCAAGGAGGAGGAGCGTGTATCCCCTTTTATATCAATAAGGCGGGATTAGTGGTAGGAGTGGTTACATATGAATACATTAGGAAAGGAAGAATAAATTAACCCTTGATATTCTATGAACATACATTTCCTCCATTCAAGAATAAGGCATTTACCCATGACAGGGTCATACTGTAATTGCATTGATTTTTTTTTTGTCTCTTTGTTCTAATTAATCTAACCCACTATATCTACAATATTCCTCACAATGAAGTTGTCCCTGCAGTTAGTTATCTCTCCCCAGCAAAAAGTAAGTCACTCTAAACCTCCCCCCCTCATTTTAATGTATATGGTACATCTGCTGGAACAAAGATGGGGCTGCAACTGAATGGTTGTACCTGGCATCTTACATTTTTCATTTCTTGCCAATGCCTTTGGATTTACTGAAAAGCAGATAGAGGCTCTTGAAATAGTGGCTTTTTTGCATATGATCAGACATTCCTATCAAGGAAAGGCAAAACACAAAAACCAATTCACTGGAAATTCCAGAGTAACTTGCCTGTCTATTTGTCTCTTTGTTCTCTTACTTATTCACTGTTTCATGTATTCAATGGATCTGATTCAGTGATGCTTTCTGGATGTTTTATGCAACTGTTGTTTATGCAAACAAGACATAGGATCTGCACTAGCACCTAAACCATGACTAACAAACTTGACATGGCAATCTCAACTTTTTGCCATGTCTTCTCCATGAGATTGCCTTTGTTTCATCCCTAGACCATCAATGCAACAACTGAAAGATACCCATAATGATAAAGTTATAATTATTCCAATGTCATCAAAGACTAGCCTCAAAGTGAATAAATTTTGATAGACTGTTTTCTATTACTCGGTGGGGAGGGGGATCAGATGACTGATAGTGAAAGGGAACAGAGGCAATAAAGGCAGGATATAGACTGCCATGGGGACAGCAAATTTTACCTGATATATTTTTCTGCCAACATTAGGAGGGGGTTTATAGCAATTCAACTCAGCAATGGGGAACATTCCATAAAGACACTTTATTGGACAGCTGACAGGCTAGCTGAAGTTTTAGCAGCTTTATAATTGGAAAAGGCATACTTTTGAAAACAAAAAATTGAATGAATTACACTGAAATGGAAACAATAAAGAGTGTTGTTGCACTTGTTCTTTCCATAATGTGTGATTGAAATCCCAAGAAATTCTCAAATCATTTTTCAAACATGTTTCTACAACGGAAGACTGAGCTTTCATAGCAATCTGTTAAGTTACCAAGAAACTAAGATAATGCAAGAATACTCTACCCTATCTTTTTCTTGGAAAGAATTTCTAAAGGAAATGCTCTTTCATCCAATTAAATGAGAATTGGTAGATAAAATTCAAGAGAATATTTCTACTTCCACTTCTAACAATGCTGTTCTTTTTCCTTCCATTATTATAATATGCAGTATTGGCAAGGCTCAGTGCATGAATATTCACAGCTCAAGCCTCTCTCAAATCCCCAAAAAATGATTTATGGACCCTGTTCTACAAAAACATCAGTATGTCTCCTTTATTATCATTATATTTAAAAGCAACACTTGTTACAATTCCTAAGTGCCATTCCAGTATTTATAGTAACAAAATTAAATTGCAAGACCTTTTGATATTTAACAATAGGCTGTGAAATCTGTGCATGTGTGCATGTCCATTCAGAAAGAAGCTTCAGGCTACAGTGTACCACTTGATTAGTTATTTAAAGAACAGTTTTCATATAGTAACAAGAACACTTATTTCAGAGTCACTATTTATAAAGTTGAGAGCCAGTGTGATGTGGTGGTTAAGGCATCAGGCTAGAAACTGGGAAACCAGGAGTCATAATTCTGCTTTAGGCATAAATCCAGCTAGGAGGTGAACTGGTACCAGTTACTTTCTCTCAGCCCTAGAAAAGAGGCAATGGCAAACCTCTTTTGAAAAATCTTGGCAAGAAAACTGCAAGGTCTGGTCACCAGGCCTCAAGACTGAATTGAAATTGATTGATTGATTGGTTTGGTTTGGTTTGGTTTGGTTTGGTTTGGTTTGGTTTGGTTTGGTTTGGTTTGGTTTGGTTTATATGGCTGTCCTCTCACACTCAGTCACTCTGGGCAGCTTGAATGCCTCATAATGATTTTTCTATCAAGATTGGTTCTGAAAAAGAAAGAAAAGCAGCTTCTCTGTTATGAGGTAGGAGGAGAACAGAAGGGTAAAGATTTGAATGGAGATAAACAAACAACCCCCCCCCCCCCCCGCCCACACACACACCTTATAACATTTTTTTTTCTCCCTTTGTCCTTTTTCCCCTCTTGCTATTCACTGTCATCACCTTCAGGATATCTTCTATAATATTAAAACAAAATGCAACCTGCCAAAAAAATTAAAAAGGCAATGACACAAAAATAACAGAAACTCCAATAGGGTGACCATATGTCCTATTTTAAAAAGGATACTTCTCTGCTGGAGTAGTTGCCTGGAGCAAGGTCAATTTAAACATAACAAATTCTACAAAGGGAAATCAGAAAACTTGAAACTATCAATTAAGAACTAGAATTTGGACAACAGACCAAGAATATACATTGATCTCCAAGGTCACAATTTTCTTAGCAGCAGAAAAATCAATTGTGTTTCTAGTTGACATTGCTTTGAAATGTGCATTTACCTAAGCACTATTATTTATCAATGTTTCTCTTCTTTCACCCACTTTTTAAAATGATATGCAACTGGCCAAGTGTTTGACCAGAATGCAGAGCAGTTGCCTATAAGGGGAAACCATAAGATTTTGGAAATTTAGCTTACAGAGGGAGAAGGGAAAGCATGCCAGAGAATGTTAAAAACATACACAGCATGCAAACTGAACGATGCAGCTTTTCGTTCTCTCTGTAATGTAAGTATTGAGGATTGTTTACTGAAACCAAACAGAGGGAAATTCAAGATGGCTATAGTAATTGTTCTGTGCTGAAAAAGCCCAAATGACCAGCAGACAGCAGCAATGAAAATGCGAAACTCTAGCTCATTTTTGTCATCTAGTGTTTTTTCACACTGCTGGATAGTCCTAGATGAAATTAGTATATGTCATATACATTAATTATAAAACTCGCTGCCATCAGATGTGGTGATGACCAGCAATTTAAATGAACTTAAAAGGGAGCTATGCTTATAATAACTATCAATGAATTTTACGCTCAATGTCTACACCTCACATTCTGAATTACAGGTAACATGCCTTTAACATCAGTAACTAGAGAGCAATAGCAATTTTGCTGATGACCTACTTTATATTTCTAGCTGACTACTGGCAGATCAGAATGCTGTGCTGGATCATATTTTCGTATGATCTTATCAATCCCCAAAACTTATTTAGGATAGCCCTCTGTTTCCATAATGGCCAAGAGAAGTTCAGAAGCAGCAGAACATGAGGCAGCATGTTCCTCAAACATTGGCAATGAATAATTATGATAAATTGTTAAATTGACATCCATCAGGACTTTTAGACTGTTATGGATAACACTGTTTTTCAAATATACACTCAATCCTTTTAAAGGCATTCAGATAGGTTGTCTCCCATCATATAATTGGGATGACTTCCAGTGTAAAATAGGGATGGAAAAAAGAGGGTCCAAATGCATAATGCATAACAGTGTATAATTCAAAGAGGCACTGCTTTTACATGTTGAACCGTAACTTGTGCAGGCAGATTGAATACATCTTCCTCCCACTGGTGCTAATGAGAACATTTTTATAATCAGTGATCAAGGCCTTTTTCTAGAGAAAGATACAGAAATGACAGGCGTTTCACAGAATATTAAATGAGTTCTTAAGAGACATATTAGAATAATATGTCAGTAAATTTGGTTTTCCTAAGACCACATGTTTCTCCTCTTTATATGACTGCTTGAATTGGTAGCAAATCTCTTTCAAATGATGTCACAATTTTGGAACATTACCTTTGACTCTGAGGACCAGCAAAAAGGCCAAGAGGAGAACAACTTCCCTCCAACTTCAAATGCTTAGGCATGATGGTAATGATGGCGAAGAGAAAGACTAGCGGTGACAGGATAACCATCTTCTAGTATTTGAGGTGCTGTCACAGAGAAGAGGGGGGTCAACTTATTCTCCAAAAGTCTGAGGGCAGGACAAGAAGTAACGGGTGGAATCCCATTAAAGAGACCCAAGGAGAAATTTCTTGAGAGTGAGAACAATCAGTGGAACAGCTTACCTCCTAAACATGTAGATGCTGCATCACTGGAGGTTTTCAAGAATGGATTGGACAAATATTTGTCCAGAATGGTATAGGGTCTCCTCAAGCAGGGGATTTTACTATAAGACCTCCATGGTCCCTTCCAACCAGTGGTGGGTTGCCCCCGTTTTGGACTGGTTTGCAAGAATCAGTAGTAAAACTGGTGGGAGGCCCTGCCCACTGCCCCAAATGTCGTCATTGGTGATCTGCACATGCACAGAAGCTTCTGCACGTGCAGAAGTAAGGCGTGTGAGCGAGTGAAGCGAGCGTGCATGCGCGATCCCATTGCGAACCGGTGGTAAAGGTAAGTAGAACCCACCTCTGCTTCCAACCCTATGATTCTATGACGATAATCCGCCAGTGAGGCCCTACCTAGAATGGTTATGGAATTTGGGTGCTCTGAGGAAGATGAAAGCTATGCCAAAGTTTCAACCATACTGGACAAGTCTCATCAGAGGAACCGGACAAAGTGTGTTCCCCATAAACAATATGGTGTGCTAGATATTGGAGTTCCTGGACATCTGGTGACCAATGGGCTATAGAACTCAGGACTGTTGGCTGAACAACCAGGACCAACAGCTGCAGGACTACTGGAAGAAAACTTGTTTAGCAATAGCAATAGCACTTATACTTATATACCGCTTCACAGTGCTTTACAGCCCTCTCTAAGCAGTTTACAGACTCAGTGTATTGTCTCAACAATCTGGGTCATTTTACTGACCTTGGAAGGATGGAAGGCTGAGTCAACCTTGAGCCTGGTGAGATTTGAACTGCCAAATTGCAGGCAGCCGGCAGACAGCAGAAGTAGCCTGCAGTACTGCACTCTAAGACCACTGTACCATCATGGCTCATATCAGTGGTGCGTTGCCCCCAGTTCGCACTGGTTCTATAGAACCGGTAGTAAAACTGGCGGGAGGCTCCGCCCACCAACCCCAACATCATCAGAATGCTTCGCGCGCGCATGGCCCCGTTGCAAACCGGTAGTACAGGTAAGTAGAACCCACCCCTGGCTCAAATGTTTACCCATTGTAAATATTCAAAGATTGAAAAGAAAGAAAAAATGATGTTAGTATAAATCAAGTCCAATGAGGATATCTGAAAAGAATATAGCAGTTCTAGAAAGAATGACATCCACAATTAGAAATAAGAGAACAGATTCATAATATGAAATAAAGTATTCAGAGAAGCAGAATTGCCAAACTGCAGGTCAATCTAGAGCAAAAAATTAATAATAATCAAAGCTTTGTCAAAGTAACGCAGACCATAGAGACAAAACTCTTAAATTTGACTTGATGGATATGAAGGCCAGCACCAGCTAAAGAACTGGAAGCTGTGATTTCACTTTTTATTGTATATAATACTAACAACAGCAACTTAAAACATTTGGCAAAAGAGAAAAAATGTCTACCAAAATGAAAAGTATGGTGTGCACACTTTTACTGTGTTTCCCTGAAAATAAGACCCTGTCTTATATTTTTTTGAACCCTGAAATAAGTGCTTGGCCTTATTGCCATGCGCTCAAAAGCCCGATTAGGCTTATTATCAGGGGATGTCTTATTTTAGGGGAAACAGGCTACTAATATTTATATTAGTACCATTAAGAGGACAGCAGCATCTTTTAGCTACAGTAGGTCGCATGAAATGTAGATGAAATAGAATGGTGACCTAACACACATGACTAAATGTATCTTATATCTCCTGCTGTTATAAATAACATTAAAGCTTGTTGTGAATGGGGAAATCTGGGGGAGGAGAAGCTGTAGGCGAGATTCTTTATGAGAGAGTAAGGCATTTTCATTCTTTCTCAGCCATGTTTGCCTTTAATCCATTCAGATACTTAGCTATTACAGAGGACAAATATTGGAGAAATTAATGCATGGTTTCCAATGTTATTTAGAATAGAATAACAGAGTTGGAAGGCACCTTGGAGGTCTTCTACTCCATCCCTCTGCTCAGAGAGGAAATCCTATACCATTTCAGACAAATCTCTGGTTGTCCAATCTCTTCTTAAAAACTTCCAGAGTTGGAGCATTCACAACTTCTGGAGGCAAGTTGATTCATTGTTCTGTCAGGAAATTTCTTCTTAGTTATTTAATAGCAAGTGGCCACTGCCGATCACCTAAAATCCAACCTATCAGTCCATAATTATAGATCAAAGTTTCTTTTCTTTTAATACAAATGTGAGCCATGTTTTTAGTAGTGAACAAGAAACTGCTAGAGGGACTTTCCAAACATTTTTTTCTTCTCTTAAGAATTGTCTCTCTAGGAATAATTACTCTTGCAAAGCAGAATAAACAAGATATAACAAGGCAACATTCATCTTTCTCCCATAAGAACGATTTTGAAGTTTCTCCAAAAGATGTAGGGAAAGGAATATGCGCTGTATGAGCCTAAGGGCACTCCCGTAGAAGAGCCCTCCAGCACTTCAACAGCTCCAATGCTCTGGGATCCCACCATGATAGCTGAGGTTGGCAGCAGATCTTTTATTTGTGTCTCAGCTGTGATATCATCCATATTTCAAAAGACGCAAACATTTGGGAAATGGGGAAACTCTGCACAGCTCCTGACCCATCTGCCTCCCCATGGCCTTCCGGTGCCTGCACTGCAGCTGCCTTACCAAATTTTTTAAGGAAATGCTGGTTTGACTCAGTAGGGATTAAATTGGCAGTTCTACCAGTATTAGCCTTCTCTTTGTTGCTCACTGGGGACCAATAGACATGCAGAACTCAGACTGATTGGGACCAATTGGATTGACTGGACTGTAAAAATGCAGGCAACTACACAATGACAGTAAAAAATATTTAAAACATTCAGATTTATCTTTTTTTTTTTTACAAATGATCAAACATACCAGCAATTTATTTTCTTCTACTTTTGCATAAAGAGGAGGTGAGAGACATTTTAGCTCGTTGAAAACTCAAAAGGATAATTAATTTGTTTGGTTTTGGAAGGATCTTATTTGTCATTTGGAGTGAGTACACTGATTGGCTCATAGTGTTCTCAGCGGGTTGTCAGCATTTCAAGGTTAGCAGGTAGGGAGATGATTGTCAGGTTCATTTCAAGCAGCTTTGGAGAGGTTAGAGAATGAAAATGATATTATGTGGGACAGCAATCAGTGTACTTAAACAGAGCTAAGGCCCTGTTTCCAGTGGATTTAGACAATAGCAGTGAGATTTGATGATGTTACTTGTTGGAGGCTCTGGAAAGAGTAATTTAATGTCATTTAAAAATCCAAATTCAAATAACCTTCAGTCTTATCCAGTAGAATTTATTCCTCTTCCATAACATTATTTATACACAGTTTATCTAAAACGGCAGGCATTTTTAAAATTAACTTCTAAGTCCATGGTTCACAAATAACAAGTACATCCAAGGGTTTTTATTTATTTATCATATTTAGAGACCGCCCGGTGCCTTCATATAGTGACTCTGAACCAGTGGTGAAATCCAAATTTTTTTACTACCAGTTCTGTGGGCGTGGCTTGGTGGGCGTGGCTTGATGAGCGTGGCTTGATGAGCGTGGTAGGGGAAGGATACTGCAAAATCTCCATTCCCACCCCACTCCAGGGGAAGGATATTGCAAAATCTCCATTCCCACCCTACTCTGGGGCCAGCCAGAGGTAGTATTTGCCAGTTCTCTGAACTACTCAAAATTTCCGCTGCCAGTTCTCCAAACTGCTCAAAATTTCCGCTACCGGTTCTCCAGAATCTGTCAGAACCTGCTGGATTTCACCCCTGCTCTGAACACTATCACTTTATATAATAAATAAAATAAAATATTCCTCAATACATCTAAGGTTAAAAATTTTTGCTCCATTCTGTGAGTCAGATTAAGATCTACTTCTCCTTTAATTGTAGTCTTTAATTTTTGATTACCCTGTAGTGTCCAACTTTCAAATTTCCATCCTATTTTTTTTTTCAAACTTCAAGACAACAGCTAATTCCAGTGGAAAGGAATTTTATGATTAATTTCAAAATTGTTATTTCAAATTCATCTGGATTCTCAGTCATTTATATATTACTACTAAAACTCTTCTATTTGTTTGTAATCTAAACAGTGTATCATAGTTTAAATAGTGTATCATAGCACAAAAGTTTTGAATGAAGGTACCTCAAATCTGCTAACTTAATGTTTACAAATTCCAGGACCCATTATTCCTATGTAATTGAAATTTCAAGGATCTACACATAAGTTATATTTGCAAAGTTGTGACTCATCCAGAGTCACCACAGCAATTGTGATCTCCCATGCTTCCTGCCAGTTTCCTACAACCAAAGTCAATGAGGAAGTAGACCAGAAGTTAGAAGTTGTTCCCATTTTCACAGCTTCCATTTCTTTGTTTAGGTAAGGAAATATTTCTGAAAGGATGACCCAATGGATCATGGATTATCTAGTAACTTTCTAAAAACAGCACTCTAATTACCCTTTTGCTGTTTATTCCCAGAAATAAAAAAGACAAGGCTTTAAACTTGTACTTTACACTTATTTTACTAAAAATTGAAGGAAACTCACCCAGTGAAATTTCTTATTCTGAAGATTCTTAACATTTGAAAAGTAGTACAAAAAGTAATTTCAAAAGTTATTAATAAATTAGGCTTAGACAAGTTTTTAAGTCTGTAAAGACCATGTTATATCTGTGAGCCTGGTTGCAATCCCTTAATTCTCAGATACTTGCTCTTCAGCCAATTGCAAAAATCTAATTCCTGAAATCTATTTGCAAGAAACATTGTCTGGGCAATCTCACCTTTTTCCAGAGAGATTTTGCAGTTGTGGCTCCACCCTCTGGCCTGATCTTGGTTGTAATGTCATTCCCTGTTTCTTCAGGGATGTCTAGCTTGCTATATCCTCACTAGAAGTCCTCTCCCTGTTCAAATTCTGACAGGTGCAACATGGTTTTTCTTTAACATATGAGGCTGCTAAATTGAGGTCAATTTAGCTTAAATCAAAGTTTGTGTGAGGGTTTTTGAATCAATGAATTATAAAGACAAGTTCAGATTTAGTAGTAGATGCTATTCTTGATTCTAAATGTGCATTCACATTTCATTTGCAACCTGCCATGTGAAAATTGGCCTATTTACCTAATATGAATAATTAACTTAACAAAATGGAACCATTTCTAATAATGTTAGAGTTCTCCAAGTTTTGGTTTTGAATTACAGGTGTTTCATCACTAAGACAAATGTTTTGAAAAAGTTCATTGCCACAACCATTGTCATAGCTTGGATGTCAAAACTGTCATGAGAAAGATGACAGAAGTTGCATTGTGACCCATGCTTTACCCTTTCTACACATGGTTGGCAATGACTATATATCTTTTTTGCTGTCTGCTGTGCACCTACTTTGACTCAATTTTCTGACTCCTAGGTTTAAGTCAGCCATTTTGTTCCAGCTTGCTATTTAAAAAGAAAATAAGGCAATCAGCCTGACATTTGTCAGTTTTACTCCAGCTCACTTGGCCTGAACTGCTGGGCAAACAGAAAAAATTGCAAGGATCCGACTTGCCTGCATTTTAAAGTTGGATTTGTGAAGCCAGCTTTCATTATTTAGAACTTACCTTTTCTTCTCCTTCACACCAACCAGTTTATAGATGCCGCATGCATCTATAAACTGAGGTAATGGGAAGCAAATTACTTCATATCCATGATGATGTCATCATACACATGATTAGAGATCTTGAGTAAAACACCTTCTTGAAAGACTGCTAATAATCATGAGCAATGAAACTGAAATTGAAATATTACATCTTCAGAGCCTTTTATATACATATGTGTATAAAAGTAGATAATCTGTTAGAAATTTCTGTGTTTTGTCAGTATAACTAAAAAAGGAGATGCCAAATATGAACAAAATCACTTTCAGAGAATTCTTCAGATCTTTTGAATTCTGGTGATTGGGGGAATGGAATTTATTTTCAGAGCTGTTTATCCAGAATGCCCCTGAATGAATCTATATTATGATGCATCCTGGCTGTAGGAAGAAAAGTACTGAAAAAGTATTGCTTTATTTGTTTACAATATGCCGCTAAGCTCTTAAAACTTTAGGCAGTTTTCAGTAATAATATTAAAAACACAGAAATCAAACACATCCAAGTTTTCAACAACAAATATAATAAAAGAAGCATGGCAATTCATTCATGGTAAGTCAAGAAAAACCAAAGTCATCCACAGACACCTGCTTACTTAATATGGTTTTTGCTTTCTTGTGAGATCTCAACATGGAGGCAGGGGGTTATAAGCACATGGAACACCATGGAGACAGATTGTCTTGGGACCCAGGTCTTCCTGATCTAAGATTCCAAGATTTCCCTCCATAAATGCATACACGATCCAGGCAGAGTCTATTTGATAGAATCTGCCACTAAGCCCTAATAGATAAATGAATTCTGTGAATTCTATTTTGATAGTTTCATCTGGTTTGTTTTTAAGTTTTCATTATAACTATGCATATTATAAGGAAAAAAGCCTTATTCTGATCTGAGATGGGGAAGCATTTCTGCCTTCTTAAATTCTACGGTTTTAAAGAATTTAAATAAACAGGAGCTTATTTTTTACTGTTCAGATCTGTTACATACCAAAGTTAACACCAGACGTATCTTCTTCCAATATGTAGTGTGTATCGTGCCTCTCTCCTCGCTTCTCTTTGATACTTTGGATATATTTCATGTTTAATTTAACTCAAATGAGCTCTGGGTTTCCTTTGAGAATAGTGCACATAGAAAAAGAATTTTTATACGTTTACTGTAGGCATTCCAGATGCCTCTTCTCTGCAGATCTGCCACTTTTCATCAGTATAGAAACAGAAGGCAATAGAAGTTGCTCATCTCCCAAACTGTTCTCTTAAAGAATTGACTCACGTCACAATAATGTTACTAATTTGTTTGCTGTCTTCCTTCAGTCCTCAATCAAACAGAACTCCTTTCAGTTCAGCTCAACTTGAGAGAGGTTGTACACAAAACAAACTGCAGCCCTATGAATCTCATTACAGTTGAGGCTTAGGCATTTTCCCCAAGAAAGCTCGCTGAATCCAGAAGATCTTCCTTCTGAGAAAACAGGAATAAGATTGCAATAGGGTTCATGTAGTCACTATTTGTTTTATTAAATTAAAATTATATCCTGTTTTGTAACCATAGGAAAACACAAACTGGTGATGAGCAGAAAAACAAATGAGAAGGAAGGGGGAAAGAAATGAACAACACAGTCTTTAAAATAATTATCCAAAAATAACCCGTAACTAAAAATAGCACTTAAGAAAATGAAGGGCCATAAAAGATAGAGCTAAACATAAACAGCAACAAAATCACAGATAAGAGATGATGTCATCTCTTGAGCCAAGGAGTTCTCTCTTCCGAGCTGACTCATGTTGTAACTGCTAGGTCTGCTTCCAAAGCCAACACAAGAAGTATTTTGCCTTTTGAATGGGTGCAGCCATACAGCTTTCCCTTGACAGTCAAAGAAAAAATGGTCTGGGCATATTCACTGTGGAATCCACACTGCTGGATCTCTGGATGGATCTCTGGGTGGATCCTTTTAACAAGGATCAACAAAAAGCAACAAAATGTATTTATCTTCTATATATATATATAATGGTTCTGTTTGTGTGTCTGTGTGTGTGTGTGTGTGTGTGTTGTGTGTTCTAGCATAACTCTGGAACGCCTCAAGCAATTTCAACCAAACTTGGTACACAGATGACTTACTCTCTGGAAAAAAATATTGTGGGGTTAAGACACCCCTAACACCCCTCGGGTGTGTGTTCTGTTAAGGTACAGCCTATTGTGCCTTAAAATGGCATCTAGTGTACTGCCTTAAAATGGCTTCTACTGTGCAGCACAGTGGAGTTGCCATGGTAATGGCTTCATAGTACTCCACAAGGGAGCTCCCTCTGGTAAGATGGAAAATTCAACATTAGAAATTACGTTTGGTCCGGACATTTTCAACAAGGCTTTGATTATTCTTGAGATCAAATGTAAAGCCATGATCAATAAAACATTACTGCAACTCAGCCTGCTTGCACCACTACGAGACTGACACGACGTACTTCACGCAGATTACATACGAGAAAAGAACTACAATGTTGAACAGCTTAGTGCATATATCATGGACAAGAAGCCACTTCTAAATCAAGATTAGAAAAAAGCATACCAAATGATCATGGATCAGCTAGCAAAACAAGAATGTGGTATCATTTTACTTGATGCACAGGGTTTGGGGGCACAGGGAAAATATTTTTAATTAATTTAATTCTCGCCAAAATCAGAGCTCAGGATGAAGTTCCTCTTCCTGTGTAATATAGGATTGGGATAAATAAATACCTGCGCAACACTGGGTTATCAGCTAGTTATTTAATAAAAACAGGAACAAACGTGGATAAGTTTTTGAGGAGTGATTTGTTTTTCCTTTCTGGTGTGTGTGGATATACACTCCATTCAAAACATTTCAGGCTAAGCACTCACTTACTTTGTGTACAATTTTTGGCACAGCAGTGTATGAAGAAAAGAAGTATTTAGTATGTGACAAGCTCTTGTTTCACTCATCATTTAGATGCAGTATCCATTCATATGGCAAAAGTGAGATACAAGACCATGCCTCTGCCACAAATTCCATATTTTTCATAGCCATAGCTATCCTGTACTTCATACAAATTATGTATCGTATTGGGCTAGTGTTAGTACTGATTGATTAAAAATATCTGTGAACTAGTAACGGATTGCCTTGTCCTGATATATCCTGCAATTTTTCCAGATACGTGTGAGTTAGTTTTGGAAGCTTCAGTAAATTGTGGAGCTCATTTAAAAAACAAAACAAAAATCACCTCTTAAACCTCACCTTCTCATCAGAATAGAAGAAAGGGTGGAAAAAAGAACAAAAAGCAAAAATGTAGACAAAGAATAAGACAGAATTGGTTACAGAATTAGTTAGCAAAGAGAAAGGGGAAAAGAACAAGGTAAGATGAGAGCCTTGATGGTACAGTGGTTTAATGCACCCTGTTATTAACACAGCTGCCTGCAATTTCTGCTGGTTCGAATCTCTCCAAGGCTCAAGGTTGACTCAGCCTTCCATCCTTTCTAAGGTAGGTGAAATGAGGACCCAGTTTGTGGGGGCAATAAGCTGACTTTGTATAAAATATACAAAAGAATGAAGGCTATTGCTTAACGCATTGTAAGCCGCCCTGAGTCTCCGGAGAAGGGCGGCATATAAATCAAATTAAAAAAAAAAAAAAGATGGCTAAAATTTTAGGGAAGGAGAATGTGTTTGATAGTACCATGGAGATTATACAGAGAGACTTGGAACAATTGTTTGAGGCAAACAAGATAGCTGCTGGGGGGAAAAAGGATTCTTTTTAACCTTGTGTTGGGATGGAGGAAGCATAAACATACAGTATTGAAAAGTTTGTATGCCTCACAAAGTCCACAGTTCATTTTTTTTGCAATTCGTTTTTACAGCATTAGTAAAAACAATGCAGGAACATTTGATGCCAAAACCCATTACTGATTTCAGGTTCCATAAACCCAAAATCCAAACAGGGAAAGTCCATTGCCGTACATGGAACTGACCTTAAAAAGCTATCTGACAGTAGTGAAGGACTAAACAATACATTTGAAGATTGGCTGCTTTGTGAAACTCTGAAAAGACATTAAATAAAAACCCAGAATAAAGGCAGATTTAACATTTAAGACATCATTTGAAATTGCTATCTCCATGGAAACTGCTTCTAGAAATGGTTGAGAGTTGTAGTTATGAAAAAAGCAGATGTGAACAAACTTACAAGAGCAGAGGGTCCCAGGTCAAAATGAATTGTACTACTGTTATGGCAGAAAGCAATGTATAATAATGCAAAGTAGATTTAAAGGAGAAACTTGAGGAATATGCAATAAAGTGGTACATATTAGATTGTCAATTAAAAAAGTAATTTGTGTGCTAAAGGTAAACAACCAAGCCAATACTTAAATCAAATTAAAAACACGCAGATAAAGAATTTGATAGAAACAAGAAAAGTTAATCTTTTTACACATAGATTATCCATTTCTATGGCATAAAAGGTAGAATGAAATTAGCAATATGACTCATACCAGAAACGAAATGACACAATGTTATCAGTGTAATGGGATGCTGGTTCAGCTGTATTATTTATATCACAATGTGAATTTGAGAATTTCAGATTTGCTAACATTTATGTTAGTTAGAACTTATACTTGACAGTGGTTTATTAGGAGGGAAATGAGAACTACCATATCAATAAAGCTGAGAACTTGAGTGTTGAGAAGCTACATGTTTTATAGTAATAAAAAGTAAAAGCACTACACACACACACACAGAGAGAGAGAGAGAGAGAGAGAGAGAGAGAGAGAGAGAGAGAGAGAGAGAGAGAGAATATTCATGACTGGGAAGACATGGTAACAAGGTCAGCCAATGAATAGGCATAGCAACTAAATCAGCCAATTGGGAGCTGAGACAGACTGGAGCCAGGGCATGTCTTAGTCTGCAGCTTCTGAGTCTGTAAAGAAAACCTGAAACCAGTGTGTGTGAACTTATCTGCTGATCTGAGCTGAAATGAAACTGAATCTGCTCTTGGTATTGTAAACTTACTTCATGTATTATTGTGTATATAAAGAAGTTAATGAATCCAGCTGAATCCATTATCTGTGTGTGCTTCTGGATTTGATTTTTGCAAGAAACTCTGACACACACACACAAAACTGAACAGCTTTTAATGAATTGTTTAGGCTGCCAACATGTCTAAAAGGTAGCAAAAACAATACCACTTCACCTATGGGAATTGCCTGCCTTGCCCTAGCAAGGAATTTATACAGACTTAGCAGGAACATTTGTGAACACTATTTTGTTTAGTTGCATGATGAAAATGCAAGGGTGTTCCAATGACTTCAATAATAGCCACTTATACCCAAAAGGCATTGTAAGAATTCTTGGCAAGAACGCATATTCCAGAACAATTATTGAATAACAATGGACCATAATTTGTAGCTGAACAGATTCAGCTAAAAAAAGAATGGAACCAAACATATACCAGAACCATATCACCCAGCTACAAATGGCTTGGCTAACAGTTTCAAAGTTATTGAAACTTTGTTCAAAGTTTCAATAACTCTTTGTGGGCCCTGCCAGGAGAAAATATCATACTGAACAAAAAGCTGGCAATTTTAAAATTTGCAAATGTTTTACCTGCAGTGCCCAAAACAAATCAAATGCCAGTGATGTTGTTGGGTTCACACACAGTCTATTGAAGAGAACAAAGGCATACTATTGGCTTTCCCTGTAATGGTGTTGGTGGGGTTGGTCTTACTGGTTCCTGATGGGCTGTTGTTTACTGTTTGTTTGACTGAGTTGGTAATTCTTTGATCTCTCTGTTTGAAGAGACAGATTCTATTTTCATATAGAAGTCACCACACTGTTTCAATTTATAAACATGGTAGGGTTGGCTTGGCAGAGAAGGAGTTTAGTACACTGGGTTATTGTTATTGTTTAAGCATGCTGTATGGTTTAAGCATGCTCTAGGTTATTGTTGTTATTGTTTAAGTATGCACTTACCTTGACCTTCCTATATCTTCTGTAATTCTTGCAGACTTACTGGAGTGAGTTCATCTGGAAGTTTCAGTAAAGCAAGCAGTAGAAAACACATTCCTTTTTTTACAGTGATATCTCAGTACTCCTCTTAATTGGTTCTGGGAAGCAAAATGAGAACCAAAAACAATGAGGACCAAACAATGTAGTGAATTGCAGGCAGCTAACACCAACAAGTTCTAGCTTGTGCATTGAGTACCAAACAAATGATGAGTAAAATGTTGGCCTCAAAATGCATTGAGTACCAAATTTGATGGTTTTAAAGCAGTTGAGTACCAAGGTACCATTGTAGTTTTAAAGTTTTTAAAAGGTACATAAAAAGAAATATGAAGTAAAGAAGAAAAAGAAAAAGAAAAAGAGTGAAATCAAAGAGTGCAAAGGTGCAAGAAAGGAAAACTTTAAGTAAAAGAAAAAGAAAAAAGAAAGAAAAAAAGAAACAAACCCAAAATAGAGACTTTTGAGCTTATTTACAGCAGTTATAAGTATAATTATAATACCTCCTTCTCTAAAGTTCAAACATGACTTTCTTCATAAGTTCTCTTTTTTTGTTTTATACAAAAAAATTCACAAGAGATTTCCAGTCAGCAATAAATATATTTTCCTTTCTCAAATCAGTCAAGTCATTTTGGCTATCTCAAAATCTAAATCATACCCATTCTTTAAAAGGATCTTTTCTTTCAGAAAAATAGATATATTCCCTCAAATTACTATTTTCCTATCTTCATATATCAATTAGCCCTAAATAGTCCATCATATAAAGAAGGATAATTTCCCTTGAGTGATTTTAATATTTTTCTCAAAAAAATATTTAAGTATGGTGAATTCACTCCATTCCACTCCCCCATTCCATTTCATAAGAAAAAAAAACTATTAGTCCCTCCATAAGTCCTTTATAGTACTTCGTCCTAATTTGAGGCATAAACTCCCAATATCAGAGTTTTAATCCCATGCAAATTAACTTCCACCCCAACAAATTTACTAGGCTCATCATTCAATACCAGGGGTGGGCTTCAAAAATTTTAGCAAGGGGTTCACTGCCCGGTTGCTGGGTGGGTGTGGTCATGGTGGCCAAGGCCTAGTCGGCCTTCTGCACCATGGTTGGGAGGTGGGTGTTTTTGCCCTCCCCAGGCTCCAGGAGGTCCTCTGAAGGCCAGAAATGAGCCTGTTTCTGACCTTCTCGAACATCTAGCCTCCGGAAGGGTGAAAATAGCCTCCCCAGGCTCCGGAGGCCCTCTGAAGGCCAGAAACGAGCCTGTTTCTGACCTTCTCGAATATCTGGTAGGCCTGTTTTTCGCCCTCCCCAAGCCTCTGTGCATGCCCTGCACTTACCTGCATCCAAAATGGGCCGTGTGGGGACTCCTGGGAGGGGATGGGCAGGGTGGGTGGGTGGGGCCAGCCAGGAGTGGGATTTGGGGGTTCTCTGAACTGCACAGAATCTTATTTAGAGGTTCTCCCAAACCCCTGTGAACCCCCAGCAGCCCACCCCTGGTCAATACACATTTTGGTTATAGTTGAAGATTTAACCAAATAAATGCATTTTCTTTTTTTAGCTCCTACTGAAATAAATTCTTCATCCAGATTTTTATAAATCAAATACTTTATATCCTTTTTTTCTGATACATCTGTCTTGGAGGCAAATTATATGTTTTAATTTTTTTCAAATAATGGGTTTTTTTTCTCTATTGACGAGCAATTTTCTCATTTATATTCCACATTAAGCATTTGTAATCCATAATCAAGCCAAACAGTTAGACAAATAATATCATCCCTTTTACTTTCCTGTTATAATTGTTGACATTTTTGTGTACTCTCTTCTGACACCTCATTTTGAAGCTTCTCCAATTCCTCTATAACTTTTTCTTAAAACAGAAAAAGAATCCATTTCAATGGGACAAACTTTACTTTTAAAATGTAGAGGTTTTGACAGAAGTCTGTCCAGAAAGTGAGGGGATTTGTAGAAAAAGCCATTACTTAAATCAAATTAAAAATATCACAGATAAAGAATTTGATAGAAGCAGGAAAAGCTAAAGTTTGTCCCATTGAAATGGATTCTTTTTCTGTTTTAATTCATTGGTCAAAAAAGAATACCCTTTTCTCTTAAACAAGACTCTAATACCATTTTTTAAAAAAGAACTAATTTATATTATTAATCTTCAATCTTATATTAAAATGCTTCTGCAAAATGTGATCTTTATTAATAATAACTTTTATTGAAGTCTACAAATGCAAAGATAAAAAACTAATAGTAACTAAAAAAAATACAAAAAAAGAAAAATTATTCATATAAGAAATGACTTCCTCTTTCATCACCAGAAGTTATCCACAATTTCAGTAATTTATCACCTTCTGCAACATTCAGTCTAAAATCTCTTCATCCCATATCTCATCTTTTATCTACTAGCAAATCACAAAGCCTGATCATTCTCTTAATCAGCAAAAGTCCATTAACTACCAGAAACAGACACTCCCATCTTATGTAAATCAATTTCATGTTTGTTTCATTTCCTTTACATAGTAATTTACCTTTTCTCTAAAAATACAAAAAAACCCACCCTTTTCCCCATGTCTTTTATCTATAAGCAAATCTTTAAAGCCTCATCAAAGTTAATCACAAAAGATTCCATTAAGAGTTCTTAGAAACAATTATATATTGAAATGTCATCCCATCAAATAATGTCCCCAGAATTTATCATCTTCTCTTCATCTTCTCTCAGAAACTGAGTTTATCACTTTTCCTCAAATTTAATACCATAGCTCATCACTTTCTCAAAAAATACAACAAAAAAACCCTCTTCTTTCTGTATCTTATTTATAAATAAATCTTTAAAGTTTCATCATTCAGTCCTGGTGAAGAAAAATCTATTAAAACTTTTAGGGGGGGGGAGAACACACATCATATACATTTTAATCTCGGTTGAATAACCCAACTTTGTAAATCTTCTTTTTACTTTTAAAAGTCTTGAGATTTATTGCTTTTAAGTAGTTGACTTCTTTTCATTT
The DNA here is from genome assembly GCA_022577455.1 of Arizona elegans. NCBI lineage: Eukaryota > Metazoa > Chordata > Lepidosauria > Squamata > Colubridae > Arizona > Arizona elegans. The sequence continues at coordinate 298,358,503 of JAKOOJ010000001.1, read as the reverse complement.
TCTATCTTTTCTATTTCTTCATAAGGTTCTCTTTTGTAAGTCCAAAATATAGAAAGTTGTCCAAGTCACTTTTCTGAGTTGAAATCCACACATCCAAGTCACTCTTCTCATTTATTATTTGTGTGTCCCCTTAAGTATTAAAATATAACAGATTTCTTTTGTAAATCTTTGTTAGCATCATTTCTGTATCCATATCTAAAACAGTTTGATTCTCAGATTTATCCATTTCAATCTCTTATTTTGAAACCATTTTTATAGCAATCGACAATCTGCAAAGAAAGTTCTTAGTACCTTGTTGCCAAATATGAATTCTTTCAGAGTTCAAATACTTTCTCCATCCTGTATTGGTGGTCTTCTCCTTTAATTACAACCTTCAATTCTTTCTGGTGAAAGAACTTCACCAGAAAGGATTCTTGGTTCTTTGGTGAAAGAACCAAACTTCAAGGTCCCCTCTTATCATGTTTTTCACACTTTTCCGGGGAAAGATTTCTTACACTTGAATTCAAAATCTTCACATATATATTTTAATAGGATTTTAAACAAACCACAGGAAGTAATTATTTCATAATCTTATTTCCAATCAATCTTAAAATGCCCCCAGTCCATTTAAAAACTTTCTAAAATCAACATTCCAATTGCCCTCTTGCTGTTAGTACCAAAAAACAAAGTTCTTAAACTTACATGAAACTTCTTTCACTGAGGATTGAAGGAAAATCACTCAGTGTAATCAAACTTGTCATTCTGAAGATTCTTAATTTTAAGAAGATTCTTAAAATTGAAAGGCCATTTCAAGTGAAAGTGATTAAGAGATGATGATAAACCAAGTGTCTCTTAGAAGGCTCTGAACTGTGGCTTGGGCAAAATTGACTCTCCTAGCTCCCTGAGCTCTAAAACCTACCAAAGACTACTATTTTATAGTTTTGTCATGGGGAGCCTCTGTATGCAGCAGTAGGGGAGATCCCAGGTTCTTTTCTTAATCCAGAGAGGAGATTGGGAATCAGTTTCAGAATCAGAATAGAGCTGGAAGGGACCTTGGAGATTGTCTTGTTCAGCCTCCTGTACCATTTCAGACAAGAGACTCTCCAGTCTCTTCTTAAAAACCTGGGAGAACCCACAGCTTCTGAAGGCAAGATGTTACATGGGTTAATTGTCCTCACTGTTAGGAAGTTTCTCTTTCATTCCAGGTTATTTCTCACCTTGATTAGTTTCCATCCGTTGTTTCTTGTTCTGCTCTTTGGTGCTTTGGAAAATAAATTGACTCCCTCCTCTTTGTGGCAGCCTCTAAAATACAGGAATATTGTATCATGTTCTCCCTAGTCCTTCTTTTCTCTAGACTAGCCAAACCCAAATCCTGCAATCGTTCTTCATATGTTTTAGCCTCCAGGCCTTTAATCATCTCAGTTGTTCTTCATTGCATTTTTTCTAAAATCTCAACATCTTTTTTGTAATGTAGTGACCAAAACTGGATGCAGTATTCCAAGTGTGGCCTTACCAAGGCTTTATAAAATGGTACTAATACTTCACATGATTTTGATTCTATGCCTCTGTTTATACAACCAAGGATTGTATTAGCTTTTTTGGCTGCTGCCACACACTGCTGACTCATGTTTAAGTGATTGTCCACTAGGACTCCAAGGTCCCTCTCACGGTTACTGTTTTTAAACCAGGTTTCACCTAATCTGTACTTGTATCTTTGGTTTTTCCTGCCCAGATGTAAAACCTTGCTTTTCTCCACATTAAATTTCATTTTGTTGGAAAGGGCCCATTGTTCAAGTCTGTCAGTATCTTTTGGGATCCTGAGTTTGTCTTCTGGATTGTTGGCTATTCCTGCCTGCTTAGTGTCATCTTCAAATCTGATGAGTTCCCCTTCTATTCCCTCATCTAAGTCGTTTATAAAGATATTGAAGAGTACTATTTGGGGAAATAGGCTGACTCTGTAAATTGCTTAGAGAGTGCTGTAAAGCACTGTGAAGTTGTATATAAATCCAAGTGCTATTGCTATTGCTATTTGTGGGATTCTGAGTATATAAAACTATTATCTTTTGTCCCTTAAAGAATTGGCTCATTTCTTTTTTTCTGTTTTACACATGGAAATTTTCTAAAATAAATGATCACAGTTTTGTGGAATTATTTGTCTCCTATAAAAGGGAGATGTTTTATAATGCTTTGTAGGATTATTGTGGATTTTCAGAATTGAGGTAGTTTTTCCTTAAATAATTTCTGAGGCCCCTTCCCTCCCTCCCTTCCACCCTCCCATCAGGGTTTCTACTACTACTCTCATGTCAGGAGCACCAAAGCATTTCTAGGTTGAAAGAATTGAACAGTGACATCACCATTACACAAGGGATGCCCAGTTGGGGGCTCCTTTCCCATCCCTGTTAAGTTGCCCACTGAAGTGGTATTCATTTATCTACTCATGGTCACCTGCTTTCAAACTGCTGGGTTGGCAGGAGCAGGAGCATATGATGGGAGCTCACCCCATCCTGCAGCAGCAACTGTATCCTAACCTCATGATCCACTGCGCTCCCCTCACTCAGGGTTAACAACAGTGTTCCAAACCTGAGTCAAATGGTCTATTTATTAAGAGTGCACACATGGGTTGAACTTGCTTTTAGTTGCAGTACTTTGCAGTCATTTGAGATAGATTGGGCCATTAGCTTTAACTGCATAGGCTGATTGTGAGGTCTCATGCTAGCAAATCAGTATGTTGGAGATAATATAATGATTCCTGCTTGTCTCAGTGCTCAGCATTACAATGATACAGCAGGACTTCTTCGAAATGTTTTGCTGTCTGGAACAAAAAATAAAGAGGTGCCCCATCCAATCAGAATCAGATCTAGTGACGGGAGACCATTCTCCATATCACCAAATCTCCCTCCCCCACTCCCTCCCAGCACTTTGCTGCTACCTGCCTCACTCTGTCTAATGGTAGGGCCAGCTCAGTACTGCAGCAGCATAGTGTCTGATTTGGCCATCATCTTTAGGAATGGTAATATTATAATCATTATGCTTTGCCATGCTCAATAATTCTCCCAGGTCTCACAAGAGACTTATGAATGGGAATGGAAAAAGTGGATAGATTATGTGCAGAACAAATATCAAACTAGGAAGTATCAAATAGCTTTTCACTGAAAGTATTATATAAAAATAGAAATATTTGAATTTTGTGAAGATGAAAAATTATATGGGGGATGGAGAGGTTCAGGTTTTATAAAAAGGGGATTTTGATGGGATTATATTCTGTGGAAGTCAGGGGGGAGGGGAGGGTTGGGGGGGTTTGGGAGGGTTAGGTTGGGGAGCTTGGGATGGGTTGGGGGGGGAAATGGGGTGAAAATGTAATTGTAAAACTTTTGCAATTAAAAAAAAATAATAATTCTCCCAGGTCCTGGGCGGTTCATTATTTCAAGGCCACAAAACAGAAGACATTTTATGTGTGTCCTTTGTTTGTACTCTTTAAAAAACTGAAAGGAAGCGGCTGGAAGGTGGGGACTGAAGATGGAAACATAAGACTGAAAATGCTGTTTCAAAAGAGAGAAAAATTGCCACAAGCACAAACAAAATTTGTTTGCTGTCATACATTATCCTGAATTAGAAGTAACCAGAGAGTTGTCCAAGTTTTTTGATGATACCATGTTATTCAGTGTGCTAAAATCAAAACAAGAAAACAGCTCCCCAAAGAGCAAATGAACAGTCATGAAAATTTAAGTATGGTTCAGCATACTTAAAATGATGCATCTTAAGTTTTAAAAAAAGTCCTTCCTAACTTCATATATATGCTAAGACAACCTGATTTGGTGATAAGTGATCAGGAAATATTAGCTAGGGCAGTGATGGCTAACCTTTTTGCCATCGAGTGCCAAAAGCGGGGGGAGCGCAGGGGGGGTCACACACACGTGTGCCCAAACCCATAATTCTATGTGCCCCCCCGATATATGCGCGTGTGCCCCCCCGGTGCTCCCTCCGCTTTTGGTAAGCGATGGCACAGTGGGCCAAGTAGGCCTCTTTTTCGCCCTCCTGAGGCTCCAGAGTAAGGTGACCAGACGTCCCGCTTTTGGCGGGACAGTCCCGCTTTTGAGCAATTTGTCCCGCGTCCCGCGGCGTTTTAAAAAAGTCCCGATTTTTCATTCTGCCTCCTGGTTCCCGGCTGCCTCCTGAATCCCCGCTGATGGCTAGAGGGAAAAAACCTGTTTAAACTCTTGCCGCGGGGCTTCAAAGGGCCGCCCTACGTTAATTAGCTCGGCTTCCCCCTCTCAGCTGATTTGCACAGGGCTCTGCTCTTGCTAAATTGCTCAGTTTTTTTTTCCTCTTTGTGCAAACCAAGCTCAAAACGAAACTGAAAGTAAAACAGGCTGTTGGCTTTGCGGTTTGCTTGCAACGTTGGAAAATTAGGCAGCAGATTTATTTTCCTTTTCCTCACCAAAAAAGGTAAGTGCAAACAATGGAAAATTATTTAGGGCAAAAGAGGAGAGTTCAAGATTTTAAAACACAAAAGAAAAAAAAGCTCTTTTTAACTAGGGAATTGTAATAATTGAGATATTATTAATTGTATACTGTGTTGAAAGCAGAAATGGTTAAGTTGTGGTTTGGAGGAATATATGGGGGAAATTATTTGGTTTATTATTATTGGTAAGTATAATTAATTGATTTGTAAGAAATTGGATTGCATGGAAATAATTGGAATATTCATGTTCATATTGATTAATATACAAAAAAGATAGTTATATAACTAATTGATTTATATTAAAATGTTGAATTTGTATTAAACAACTGTATTACATAATTACATAATTAACCAATGTGAGGATGGATATAAAAATAGATGACAATGGGAAGGGGTATAAAATAGAATAGAAGGGAAAAATTGAATTTGATTAAGATTAGAGATGAGGATGAAGGGTAAAATTGTTTTTTTTAAAAAATAGATGAGGAATAAATATGGCAAAAAGGAAATATAGAAATTGTAAATTTAATTGAAATGACTAAACACTGTTTAAATTTGTGAACCAGCCAAATATTCTGTTCAAAGAAAATACATTGTATGTATGTGTGTTTCTAATTATTGCTATTTATTCATATTTGTTCTCTTTTATTCTTTAAAGTTTAACAATTCATTCTTTATCTTAATATCTTTATATTTGTTTGGGGTTGGCTTTCTTCCCTTTCATCTTTTTTATTGTACAGCAATCTTTCTCCTCAAACCTACCACCTCTCTTTTCTTTCCTTCTTACTTTCTCTTCCCCCCCTCTTCTTCTCCTCCCTACTTCCTCTTCCTTTCTCCTTCTCCTCCTCTCTTCCTCCCTCTCTTAACCGTCACTCCTACTCTAATTTCCTTTCCCTTCCTTCATCCCTCTCTATTACTGTATCCTTTTATGCATATGGACTACTCAGAGGGCTGAAAAAGTTATTTTTGACTGGTCCTCGCACTTTTGACCAGTCCTCGAACTTACGACTGTCCTCACATTTTACATTTTTGCCCTATCTTGTCATCATGGTGAAGAGAAGCAGTTGTGAAATGAGTGACATGGTTGTTAAGAATGCTGCACGGGCATAAATGTGAGGATGGTCATAAGTGTGAGGACCAGTCAAAAGTGTGAGGACCTGTCAGAAATGACTTTTTTCAGCCTTCTGGTTAGTCCTTTTGTGCATATGGACTACTCAGAGGGCTGAAAAAGTTATTTTTGACTGGTCCTCGCACTTTTGACCAGTCCTCGAACTTACGACTGTCCTCACATTTTACATTTTTGCCCTATCTTGTCATCATGGTGAAGAGAAGCAGTTGTGAAATGAGTGACATGGTTGTTAAGAATGCTGCACGGGCATAAATGTGAGGATGGTCATAAGTGTGAGGACCAGTCAAAAGTGCGAAGACCTGTCAGAAATGACTTTTTTCAGCCCTCTGAGTAGTCCCTATACACACAGCCATGGCCACCCGGTCACATGACCAGCTAGCCATGCCCACCCAGTCACATGGCCTCCAAGCCACGCCCACACAATAAGCCACGCCCACAATGGTGTCCCTCTTACCAATGTTAAAATCTGTTCACCTTACCCTATACACATAGCCATGGCCACCCGGTCACATGACCAGCTAGCCACGCCCACCCAGTCATATGACCAGCTAGCCACGCCCACAAAATAAGCCACGCCCACAATGTCCCTCTTTACCAATGTTAAAATCTGGTCACCTTACTCCAGAGGCTTTCTAGGAGCCTGGGGAGGGCAAAAACAGCCTTCCCCACCCCCCCAGAGGCCCTCCGGAGGCCGGAAACAGCGCATTTCCTGACTTCTGCTGGGTCCAGAAGGCCTGAAAATCAGCTGGCCGGCATGCACACGCGCACTGGAGCTGAGCTAGGGCAATGCTTGCTTGCCCACAGATATGACTCTGCGTGCCACCTGTGGCACGTGTGTCATAGGTGCGCCCTCACAGTCATGCTGCATTTCTCACTGAAAATCTTGGCCCAATGTACAACAAGACTAACCGAAAGGTATATCCCTGAGCTACAGTTGTTAGGAACAGAATGAAAACTCAAACTGCCAATACTGCCAGTCTTTTTATTTCTTTTACAAAGTCATTGAATGATTGCACTTAGAATGCTAAATGAAGTAGGATACTTTGGTAAAGTGGCCTTCAGTCAGACTTCATAGGGCTCGTCTCTATTCCACCCCGCCCCCCGCTCCCTCCACTCCCCCAATTCTGGATAGGGCAGTGGGAAAGTATTGGAACACAAAAAGGAGCAATAAATGTTGAATTGCAGATAATTTACTGTGGCATGACTTTTCCAAAGCACAGTCATGCAGTCTAAAATTCATTAGCTATCCTGAATTCAGAGTCGTTGCCATGAATTAAACTGACTGACAACCCAGTTCTTCGAAAACAAAATAAGTAATGGAAGTTCATTAATGGAAGCGCAGACAGCTGAGTAAGCTGGGTGTGTTGATAAAATGGTTGAGGAAGAAACCAATTTGGAAACCACTAGACAGACTTCCACTGCTGCTGTGATTATGGCCTAAACTGGCAAAATTGCAAAGTGGTAGGAAATTCAGAATCACTGAAATTAAGGAAGCAACAGAGTTCAATTTGCCCAGTCAAACAATAATGAAGCAAAGAGTACCATAAGACAGTCTGGCGAATCAAGAACTAGGAAGATCTAAGAACACAGGTTTCTGAGTCACCGTAAAGCAAGAGCTGGGCAATGGGGAGGTAGATGCCAGTTGTTTACACTGCTGAAGAATTCAAAAATAAATGAATATTCATTTTTGAGGCATATTGCCAAGCAGAAGTAATCAGTTGTAATCAGTGGTGAAATCTAAAATTTGTTACTATCGATTCTGTGGGCATAGCTTGATGGGGGAGGGGTAATGTGACTGGGTGGGCGTGGCCATTTAAAAAAAACTTTTAAAACCTCTTCGGTGAAGAGGTTGTAAAAAAAATGCTTTCAAAAGGCTCTGACGATCCCAGCTGAGTTGCCTGATCGTCAGAGGCTTTTTTTTTTTACTTTTAAAAGCATTTTTTGGCCGAAGAGGTTGTAGAAAACATGCTTTTAAAAGTTAAAAAAAAAAAGCCTCTGATGATTGTGTGGCTAGCTGGGCATGGGGGGCGGGCAGGTATTTTTGCTACCGGTTCTCCGAACCACCCGCCTCCATCGCTACCGGATCGGGCGATCCGGTCCAAACCAGGAGCATTTCACCTCTGGTTGTAATTATTAAGACTGCAGAAGAAACTCTAGATCTTCAGAATCTCTGTTGAAGCTGCAATATGCAGAGCTGGCACTTCTAAATTTTATTTATCTATTAAATTTATATGCAGCCTGATTTAGGTACCAAACTTAACTAAAAAAAATAAACCATAAACATCTTTCAACTTTTGCAATGCATTTTGTTATTAAGGCTCCAACAACCCAAGGGAACCATGTGTATCATGCTGCTTACCTACCTTATTGCCACTGCAACTGAAAAAAAGGAATTTTGATTATGATCTGAGAAAGAGTAGACAAAGCAATATTTTGATAGCCTGGAACTGCACTTGATATTATTGTGGCTATTAAAGGTTATATTGGATAAGTTGCTGTCTGTAGCGGATGTGGCTATATTCTGGATCTAGTTGTGTTCCTTTCCTGAGCTTGACGGTGGATGGCTGCGCCTTGTTTTTAAAATCCGTGAAGTCTATTTTAGGTTTAGAATTTTGTGGTTGTCAGCCTCAAAATAGCAAGAAACACTGTCCGCTGGAATTTGTCAGCATTATCAGTGAGCTTCAGATATTCTAGAATTAGGGATTGAGATTGGAGCAGCTGGATAGTTCTGCTGAAGAAAGAGATAGAAAGAGATAGAAAAATGTTTCCAAGTGTTTAAGGTCATGTTTTGAAGGCCTCTTAATGCCTTGAAGCCTGAATAATAATGGTGGGAGGGGAGAGAGTCACCAATATCAAAAGGAGAAAATGGAACAGGGAGAAAAAAAAAATGAAGCACCAATTGAAGAGGCAGAGGATTTATTTTCAGAAACCAAATTGATCAAATTTGGACTTGCGTCGCTCCCCCCGCCCCCATGTTTTTCTAATTTTTATTCCTAATAAGCAAAATCCATGCCCTCTCCCTCCCTTCAGTAGTGGTGATCCTAGTGATTAGCTGTGAAGGTATCCCAGTTCAAACAGAGCTGCCTGAGATCAACCTTTTCACGCCTTTTTTTCCTGCATCAACTATGACCTGAAATTTCAAGCAGGCTCTACTGCAGGGATAGGTATCCTGCCACCAGTGGATACCAGTATGCCCTTGTTGCCAATTAGGCTCCCTGCCTCACTGTTATTTAATGTTTGGATTCCTTCAATTTTGTAAAAACCGGATACACAGGAAGCTGGCAAGCTGCGAAGCAAAGCACCAGACTCTAGCATTATCTTTATTTCCCTGAATGCCTTTGGGTCTCATAGGCAGTTTTAGAAAATAAAAATAATTAGTGACAAGAGACGAGGGCTTTCTTTGGAATTGTGCCTACTTGTGCATAAAAACAAAATCAAAAGTAAGCTATGGTAGTTCTGTATAGAGCCAGCTTTGGGGAATGTACAGAGGAAGAAGCCAGAGGACAGCAAGCTGACTTCTTTGCCTTCGGACAAATAGGTCTTTTATGACACAATGGTTGCATTTCTGAATGCTTTTATTGCATGTTCTCCAACTTCCAGCTATGTCAGAGTCAAAAAGCTTGCATGTCCGTTCTGTAGGGCAAGCACACCATTTAAGGTTGCAGTGCTACAGGACTCAGCAAGTGGAATTAACTTCTCTTAGTCTCCCCAGTTAACATCCACACTACTTCTTATATAGCCGTGGTGGCGAACCTATGGCACGCATGTCAGAGGTGGCACGCAGAGTCCTCTTCTGGTTTCTGGTGTGGTCTCTGCGTATGCCGGAGCACCGGAAACCCTAAGACCAACTGGCTGGTCCGCATGCTTGTGCCGGAAACCCAAAGACCATCTGGTCTTTGGGTTTCTGGTGCTCCGGCACACATGCACACATACATGCACACGCACACATTCCAGTTGGGCACTTGGTGCTGAAAAGGTTCACCATCACCATTATAAAGCATTTCCTAGTCTATATCAGTATATCTTATGGCCTATTTCAGGATAACATTGTAAAAATAAAAAATTAAAGCCTCAATAATGAGCAGTAAATAGCTTTACTTTCACAGTAATAAGTTTTACAGGTATGATTGATTATATGCAATCAGATCAGTGTTAACTCTTAGCAGCTAAATGGAAAGATCTTCTCCAGGAGGATCTGTCCCCAGCTGGATCCTTCAGGTCTTCTACTAGTGCAGTCAATGGTGCAGTAAACATGTGAGAGCCACAGAGGCAATTCCAGGAAGGAAACAACATGAAACACGTGTGTTTTGTTTTGTTTTTTAATTTGATTTATATGCCGCCCTTCTCCGGAGACTCAGGGCGGCTTACAATGTGTTAAACAATAGCCTTCATACTTTTGTATATTTATACAAAGTCAGCTTATTGCCCCCACAAACTGGGTCCTCATTTAACCTACCTTAGAAAGGATGGAAGGCTGAGTCAACCTTGAGCCTGATGAGATTCGAACTTACAGTAATTGCAGACAGCTGGTGTTAATCACAATGCTTTTAGTCTGCTGAGTCACCAAGCCCCATAGACATGTGTCTATGAATGAATGTGAGAAGGCAACCAGTTACTTCTATATATGATGAAGCTCAGACCTGGGACATGAATGGAAAAGGGCACATTGATCCCTGTTGAAATCAATAGTGCTGTTTGAAGTTACTCTTTTGTCTTTATGATATTGTTTAACCATGCATCACGTAATTATTGTGACAATGGGTGCACTGTTGGAAAACCTGAAGAACCATGTTGAGGACAATACCTTAAAAGCAGCTGTCCTCTGAACCACTCCATATTCTTTGCATCTCTCTGCACCCCCTCCCAACACCAACCATGCTTAGAATAGCCATTTTCCTGACTCCCTCTCTCCAGCCCCAATGGACTTGGAGCTTTTTCTGTGCCAGCGGATTACAATTTCTGTGTTGCCTGTTTATTGCCAACCAAATCTTTTGCTTCTCTGCACATCTGCTTTCCTCTCCTTTCTCTTCACTCAGGGAGGGAAATCTGCTAAACTAGGGTTATCAGACAACTGGCAAACAGAGGACAACTCCTTTCTGTCCTCATTTAAGGCCTTAAAATCAAATATTTCCCAGGTTTGTTTGATTTTTTGAGTATCTCTTCCTCAGCAGCTACTCTCCAAAGTGCAAAGCTTCACTAATAAGTGCTAAAGCAAGTTAATAAGCTCCCTTTGTGACCATAATTAGTTGATGGGTACCCTCCAGCTGCTGCTGCCTGAAATTGACAAGACCTTAATCAGTTACCCACTAAGGCTTTTAACTCCTAACTGGCTCTAGCACATTCCTGCAAATGAAAAACCAGTTTTTCTGATGGTGGAAAAAATAATTTCATGTACATATTGGCCTAAGCACATTTTTTTGCTGCAATTTTTCTAGTGTAATTTTTGTTTGGGTGCCAAAAAAGTTAAACCATTAATGAGTTCTCATTTTTCCCCATTTGTCTTCTTTTCCAATTGTCTATGTCCTCCTTTGCCTGTCCAGATATTTGATAACTCTATGCTAAACAGAATACTACAGGCAGTTTTCCACTTCTTCTTCCTGTCCCTTTACTTACTCTGAAGTAATCTTTTCTATCATCCTTTCCTTTTTTCTTTGGCCTCTTAACCTCCCTTTCTTCATTCCTATTATTATTCTTGCATAGAAGTTAGGATGATGAGACTCCTGCCCCACACTTCTCTTCACACCCCATGCATCCTTTTCTGCCCACATACAGCTCCTTCCTTTAGCATTTCCCTGGCTCCTGAATTTTGTTTCAACTTCTTAGTTCCTTGGAGTTTTTTGTGCGCTGGTCTTCACTGACCAGTGACTCTAGTTTGCCTAAGGTGGCAGTTTATCTCTTCCCTCAGCCTCCATAACAATAGCCAACTTCTTACACATGCAGACCCTTTGCAATCAGATTTTAACCTCATTAATTACTCTCCAACTCTATTTCAACCATCAGGTTATAATACAGAATTTATACCCTGGCAATTTGCTGATAAGTAGGTCCAAGGTCTGATAAGTGCCAAACAGCTAAAAAGCATCAGGAGCCAGCCTCCCAAGTACTTCCAGCAACCTGGCTGTGTCATTAAGTACGGAGATTTTTATAATAGGCCCAAAGCGAACAAAGCATTCTTTACTGGGGCTTATTCCATTTGCAGAAGCACTTTGCATACTTGAAGGCCATTTACTCTAGCTCTCATCAGCTTTGCCTTTTTTCTTCTTGACACAAATGACTGCATACACTGGATTTCCACTGAGCTTATAATGCTATGCTTTGCAGCCCCCAACTATTATTGTGGGCTATTGGAAGTTTGGGTACAAAAACTGCCTTTGCAAACACTGCAGTCAGTTTCCAGTTCTAGACACCAATTGAGTGTTCCTTTTAGTTGCTTTTCCTCTCAGTTTGTTTGTTCAAAATTTTGTATTAATGAGATGTCTCAAACAGTCTTTATCAACTCCAGTCTGCTGCCGCCACCATATGGCTCCTATTTACCTGCTGACAACATAATTAGCCATCCACCTCCTGTAACATTTTCAACACTGGCTTCTGAAACACACCAAACAACAACTCCCACCATTACTCTCATACTATTCAAGAGGTGACAGAATAAAGCTACGCTTTTATCCCATGTTCCAAGAAACAAATTAATTGTGACAAATCTTTGGCAAAAATAAAGGTGACACCTACCTTATTTCAATATATTCATTCCATATTGGCTTACATCAGTGATGGCAATTTCAGTATAAATGTATCTCTAATTTATAACATCTTGCAGGAGGAGGATAACCAGATGGGTCAAGAAGGTGACTAATGTCTTGTCACCAGAAAATTGTTCCCTGATATTTTGGAAGGAGAAAGCAAGGATAACATCTGAAAGAAGATCTCTTTGATTCTTCAGAGACCTTTTTAATGTTACAGCATTTATAAGGCAATTTTATAAGGATAACTGCAAATAATAGAGAGTTACCGTGCATCTTGAAACATTGGTGGCATCAATTATTGTTATTTTTATTGATGAGCATGAATCAAGTATGTAAAAGCAAGGACAGCAGCCTGGCAACTAAATGCAGATTAGTCTGTACTATGACGTTTCCCATAGCTACTTATGGCTGTGAAAGTTGGATCATGTAAAAACTAGACAGGAGGAAAATCGACTCATTCAAACTGTGGTGTTGGAAAAGGTTCTTCCATCTTCCTTGGGCAGCAAAGGTGACAAGAAAGTACTGGAGCATATAAAACCAGACATTTCACTGAAAGATAAAATCACAAAATTCCATCTTATTTATTCTAGCCATGTCATGTGCTCAACCTCACTGGAAAGGGCATTAATGCTTGGAATGGTCAATGGTAAAAGGAAGTGAAACCAAAAATCTATGGTGGATAGACACCATCAAAGCCAATATCAGCTAGAGTATAAAACAACTGAAAGTTGTTGTACAAGATTGGAAACTGTAGAGAGAGCTGCTCCATAGGACATGATTGAATGGATATCATCATCATCACCATCATCCTTTTAAAAGTGAATTTTAGCTTTCATTTAGTATAAAAGCAATCTTGACTATATTGCTGGATGATCTGGTCTTGACAAGGATGGAAGTATTTATTTATTTAATGAATTTAAATAAATCTCAATCCATGATTCTAAGCGGCTCACAATACTAAAACAAAACAAAACAAAAATACCCACATAATGATATAAAAATAAAAAAAGAAATAAAACACACAGCAGTCAGAGAATCATAAAAGTCCCTCAGCAAAGCCAGGAAACTGGCTCCATGATGCACCTGTGCCCTGGGTTTGGGCACAGAAACAGATCTTCAAGGCCACGCACAAGACCAGCAGGATTGTGATTAATTTAATTTCTGGGAAGATGTTGTATAGCAGTTGTCTCACATGTGCTATATAACTGACACCTTTAAATGCCTGCACTATCACATTTTGTACCAGGTATGATTCTAAATTTCTTTTTTTTTTTATTGCAAAAGTTTTACAATTACATTTTCACCCCTTTTTCCCCCCTCATCCCACCCCAAACTTCCCAACCTCCCTAACCCACCCTAACCCTCCCCTCCCCCCAGACTTCCACACATTATACTCATATCAAGTAAAAGGAAAAACCCTCCTTTATATATAAAACTTGAACCCCTCCCTCCCCCTTATAAATTTTCATCTTCCTTACATTAACCTATTTCTATCTTAATATAACATTTTCGAATAAATTTTCATCCTCATTACCTTAAAATATTTCTATCTTAATATAACATTTTCAAATAAAAGCTATTTGATACTTCCTGGTTTGATATTTGTTCTGAACATAATCTATCCACCTCTTCCATTCCCATTCATAAGTCTCTTGTGAACAATCTTTTAGATATGCTGAAATCTTCGCCATCTCTGCAAAACTGGCCATCTTCAAAGTCCATTCCTCAATCGTGGGCAGCGCTTCATTTTTCCAGTATTTACCTATCAACAATCTTGCTGCTGTTATCATATGCAATATCAGTTTTGTTTCACCCAATGTAAAACCCTTAACTATACCCAGTAAAAACAATTGTGGAGAAAATTGAATTTTTTTCTTCAGAACATTCTGCATGACCCACCAAATTTTTATCCAAAAAGCCTTAACTTTCTTACAGGTCCACCAAACATGATAATATGTAGCATCTAGACAATCACATCTCCAATATTTAGGCTGCACATTAGGGTACATACACGACAATTTTTTGGGGTCTAAATGTCATCTGTAAAACATTTTATAAAAATTTTCCCTCAAATTCTGCGACTGTGTAAATTTAACATTCTGAACCCAAATTTTTCCCATGTTTCCAACATCACTGGTTCCTCAAAATTTTGTGCCCACTTAATCATACAATCTTTAACTAATTCAGTTTCTGAATCCCTTTCTAACAAAACATTATAAAGTCTTTTAATATGCATTGGACCTTTCTCTTTTATGTGTCTGACCAATTCTTCCTCATACATCATAATACCAGTTTTTTGGTCCTCTTTCCATCTCAATTGCAATTGATTATATTGTAACCAAGTTAGATTAATCCCTTTGGCCAACAATGTCTGTAATGTCTTCAGCTGCCATCTGCCCGCATCTGTAAAAAGAACCTCTTTGTATAAAACCCCCCCGAGTGACATTATATTTGTATTCCACAAAGTATGACCAAGATCCAGCCATAGCGGTATTTTATAATCCCATTTGAGTTGGTGCTTCTTCCAAACTCTCAACAAAGAATCTCTAAGTATGTGGCTTTTAAATGCTTTATCCACTTTGTTGTCATAAAATAAGTAAGCGTGCCATCCAAATTCCAAATCAAAACTTTCTGCATTTAATATTCCAGTCTTTTTTCCTCCAAACCAATCACTTGTTAAAGTCAAAGCTGCTGCATCATAATATAACTGTAGGTTTGGAAGTTTAAGACCTCCCCTTTCTGGAACATCTTGCATAATTTTCAATTTTACTCTTGGTTTCTTCTCGTTCCAGATAAACTTGTTCACTCCAGTTTGCCATACTTTTAGTTGTTTATCATTTTTAAGCACCGGAATCATTTGAAACAAAAAGAGAAATCTTGGCAAAATATTCATCTTAACTGCTGCTATTCTTCCAAGTAAAGACAGCTGCAGTTTTTTCCAAGTCTCCATGTCCTTTTGCACCTCTCGCCACAACACCTCATAATTATTTTGAAACAATTTCATATTTGATTCTGCAACCTGAACTCCTAGATATTTTACCTTTGGTACAATCTCAAAACCTGCCCTCCTTTCGAGCTCGTGTTTACGATCTTGTGTCATATTTTTGACTATCATCTTGGTTTTTTTCTGGTTCAATCTAAAACCTGAAACTTTACCATAGTCTTGTATAATGTCCTTCATCTGGATTATTGATTCCATTGGCTGTGTTAGGGTAACAACCAGATCATCTGCAAATGCCTTTATTCTGTAATCCTCTTGCCTTATCATTATACCTTTCAAGATATTAGAGTCCCTTATTGTATTTAACAAGACTTCTAGTGTTAAAATAAACAACAATGGGGACAACGGACATCCCTGTCTTGTTCCTTTTTCGATTTTGAACTCTGTTGTCAAACTTCCATTAATAATAATCTGAGCCTTTTGCTCTTGATAAATTGCTGAGACCGCCTGTATAAATTGGTCCCCAAAGTCCATCTTTTTTAAAGTCTTTAGTAGAAAATTCCAGTCCACTTTATCAAAGGCCTTCTCTGCATCCAAGAAAACCAGCACTGCAGGGATCTGTTTATTCTTCCCAAGATATTCCAATAAGTCTATTACTTGCCTTACATTGTCATTCATATGCCTACCCTCAATAAATCCCGCTTGGTCATCATGGATCACTTTTTGAATTACTGGCATCAGTCTGTTGGCTAGTACTTTTGCATAAATTTTATAGTCCGTATTCAAAAGAGATATTGGTCTGTAATTCTCCGGTTTTTTGGGACCTGCTTGTTCTTTTGGTATCAAAGAAATGTAAGCTGTAGTCCATGATGGGGGTACTTTTCCCCCTTGTTGTATATTACAAAATAAGTCTCTGAGTTGTTCCACCATTTCTGCCTGCAAAGTTTTATAGTACACTGCAGTCAGACCATCCATTCCAGGAGCTTTGGCTGTTTTTAATTGTTTTATTGCTGCTATTATCTCCTCCTCTGTTATAGGATAATTCATTCTTTCCTTTTGTTGCTCAGTAATTTTTGTAACTCTTTTGTTGTCTAAATATTTTTCTATAAGTCCATTCTGCACCTCCTCTCTAGCATATAGTTTAGTGTAATATTCAAGAAAGGCTTCTTTAATTAATTTCTGTTGAACAACTTCTTTCCCTCCGATATCGATACTATCAATAGTCCGTATGCTCTGTTTCTTCCTCAATGTGTAGGCCAACCACCTGCCCGGTTTATTGGCGTTGCAGAATGTATTATGTTTTGCATATTGTAAATTTGTTGCAACTTGTTCCGCTATAAGCATTTGAAATTGATCTTTCAAAAGTTTTATGACACCACGTGTTCTTTCATCTGTTGGATTTTTAATGAGAAACTGTTCTTTATTCTTTATTTCTGCTTCCAATTCAAGTCTTTTCTTTTGTCGGATCAATCTATGTTTAGAGTTCATATAAATAAGCACCCCTCTCATGTAAGCTTTGCTTGCATCCCACACAATCTCCATTGGAGTGCCTTTATTCAAATTCATTTCAAAAAACTCTTTCAAGTACTTTTTAAGTTCTATTATATTTTTTTCATATCTGAACAAGTTTTCATTTAATCTCCAAGAGCGTCTCTCAGTCTTGCATGTCTCAATTTCTATCCACACTGGACTATGATCAGTCAAAGTTCTTGGCAGAATCTTTGTTCTTTTTGTCCAACAAGTAAGTCATCTGACAACAAAATGAAATCAATCCTAGAGAAGGATCTATGTCTATCAGAGAAGAAAGTATAATCCAGTTCTTTTGGGTTATGTATTCTCCAAATATCTATGATTCTAAATTTCTTCAAGGGAAGTCCTACCATATTTCCCTGAAAGTAAGACCCGGTCTTATATTAATTTTTGCTCCAAAAGACACATTAGGGCTTATTTTCTGGTTAGGTTTTATTTTTGGGGAAATAGAGTATTAAATGCATCCATCTGGCTGACAATCTTAACTGGTGCTTATTTTGGGGGTAGGGCTTATATTATGAGCATCCTGAAAAATCATGCTAGGACTTATTTTCCTGTTGGGTCTTATTTTTGGGGTAACAGGGTATATAGAATGTATAGTAGTAGTCAAACTGGGAGGTCACAAGGGCATGAATGATTGTGAGCAAGACCTCCTGGCTCAGGAATGGGCACAATTGACACACAGCATGAAGTTGTGCAAAACTTAGTCTAGTTGTGTCTAACCTGCTCCTCAGGCAGGAGCAGTTAATCCAGGAGGACCTCCAGACTATGCATTAGCTATCTGAAGCTGTTATGTATTGATACTTTTCAGCGGGAGTTTCAAACCTGCCTGAGTTTCTGATTGGCTGACAGTCCCTCCAGGATTGTATATAAGGAGGGCTGCAGCCTCTGAGTTTTTGCTGAAGTCTCACTGTATATTAAAGAGCTGTTGTCACTAGCCTGCTTGTGCCTCTCGTTATTCCCGAACCACTTCATTGGCGACGAAGGTGGGATTGAGGCCACAAGAGGTGAACCAGTGAGACCACGAACTTCAGCTAGGCGACAAGGCGAATCACAGGAGGCATACTGAACATGTCTGCCTACGTTCCGCCCAAGCCTTTTGATCCGACCCGCGAAAAATGGGTCTCGTACCTAACAAGGTTTGAATGCTCGCTCGAAGCCAGCGACATGCAAGGGCTCTCCGCTAATCGGAAGAGAGCCCTCTTCCTAAGCCACTGCGGACCGGACGTGTTCAAGATGGCAGAGTCACTTTGTGAGCCAACGCCGGTCCAGACCGTTTCCTGGGACACCCTGATGGCAACTCTCTGGGCTCACTACGCTCCGGTGCCCTCAAAGTTCATGCAACGATACCAATTCAGACAGCGCGTACAACGAGAGGGAGAACTGGTCAGTGCGTACATGGCGAGCCTGCGAAAAGCCGCAACCCACTGTGACTATAGGGACTTGGACGATGCGTTGCTTGAGCAACTAATCTGTGGGGTTCGAGATATAAGGTTACAAAGGCGTCTACTCACCAAGCCTGACTTAACGCCTGCTGGAGCCCTAGACGAGGCCAGGACTCATGAAGCTTCAACAAAAGCTGCAGAAACGCTGCAGCGTCCGCTGACCAGCAAAGACAGCCCCAAGTCCACACCAGTGCACAAGGAAGACGCTGGATCCAGCTCGGAGTCCGAGTCTGATGAGGAAATCTTCCGAACAGAGCACCACAGAAAAGACGCAGGCAGCCCTCGGCGAAACTGCCCCAGCTGTGGCGGGTACCATGATAGACTGTCCTGCAAATACAGAGAGGCTATTTGCAGGCGTTGCGAGAAAAAAGGGCACTTGGCGCGAGTCTGTAGAGCCATTCTGCCCAGAAAACACCAACCACGTGAGCGCCGTAGCCAACCAGAATCAACGCGTCAGAAGCATCCAATGAGAGAAGGTGGCGCGAAGAAACGGCATGAATTTGAACCACGAGATGGCCGCAGCGTACACATAGACCAGGCCAGCACGGCGATCGAGGACAAAGTCAGCACGGTGGTCGAAATCAACGGCAAGCCATGCTCGATGGAGATCGACACTGGATCAACTCTCTCCATAATGTCGTGGGCAACCCTGAAGACCCTCCTGCCGTCGTTCCGGAAGGACCAGCTATCCAAGCAAAGACTACGCATCTTAGACTACCAGGAAACAGGGTCCCCTCGAAGGCGTGGGCACATTCCGAGTCACCTACGGAGACTACAAAAAAGACCTGCCGCTGACCATCGTGTCAAAGCAGCTACCCAGTCTTCTAGGCATGGGGTGGTTCCAAGCCCTTGGCATGGGCTTCACCGGCGTCCACCGAATGTCCGAGCCGTCACTGAAGGACAGCCTTCTGAACGAGTTCCAAGACGTCTTCAGGGACACGTTGGGCAAGTATGTGGGGACCCCTATCTCCCTAAACCTAGACCCCAACGTAGCCCAAATAAGACTTAAAGCCAGACGGGTGCCTTTCGCATTAAAACCAAAGATCGATGCAGAACTGGACAAATTAATTAAACAAGGGGTGTTGGTCCCCGTTGACCACGCGAAATGGGAGACCCCCATAGTGACCCCAGTTAAATCTGACGGCTCAATCAGAATTTGCACCGACTACAAGTGCACGATCAAGGCTTTGCAGCCGAGCGCCTATCCGGTGCCGATCGTGCATCATCTACTACACTCCCTGGGGCCCGGCAAAATTTTTGCGAAATTAGACCTAGCTCAGGCCTACCAACAATTACCAGTTGACGATGCCATGGCAGAGGCACAGACAATTATAATTCATAGGGGTGCATTCAAATGCACCAGGCTCCAGTTTGGGTGAGCGTCGCACCCGGCCTTTTTCAAAGCACCATGGAGCGCCTCTTGCAAGGGCTCCCGGGGGTGGTGCCCTATTTTGACGATGTTTTAATCAGCGCTCAGGATGAACGTCAACTAGGGGACAGAGTGAGGAATGTCCTATCCAGATTTAGGGAAGCGGGACTTAAATTAAAGAAAAATAAATGCATGATCGCTGTCCCCTCCGTCGAATTTTTAGGGTACAGGGTGGATGGCACAGGCATCCACCCCACCGAAAGTAAAGTGAGAGCAATCAAAAACGCACCAGCCCCCAAAACCAAAGCAGAGCTCCAAGCCTTCCTTGGACTGCTCAATTTTTATTCAATGTTTTTGAAGGACAAGGCCACAGTTGCAGATCCCTTATACAAACTTTTAGGTAAAAATGTACCTTGGGTTTGGAGAAAAGCCCAAGCAGCCGCTTTCGAGGCTGTAAAGAGACTTCTATCCGAAGATAGCTTCTTAATACAATACAACGCGGCGCTACCACTTGTATTGGTTTGTGACGCCTCCCCCGTAGGATTTGGTGCCGTCCTAGGCCATAGACTACCAAACGGCCTAGAGGCGCCTATTGCATTTTACTCTCACACCCTGTCAAGCGCAGAGCGGAACTATAGTCAGTTGGACAGAGAGGCTCTGGCTGCAATTGCGGGGGTTAAAAAATTCCATGAATATCTCTACGGCCGCCAATTCGAACTTGTGACTGACCACCGGCCCCTGCTTGGACTCTTGGCCGGTGACAAGCCCACCCCCACCGCCCTGTCCCCACGGTTGACCAGGTGGGCCATTTTCCTGTCAGCCTATTCATACCAGCTTGTCCATCGACCCGGACGGACCTTGGGCCACGCGGATGCCCTCAGCCGCTGCCCCCTCCCCGACTTACTGGTCAACCCCACGCCGGAGACCCCCATTCTACTGATCGACACCATGACTTTGGGACCTATCTCGTCTTGCGAGGTGGTGAAAGCCTCTGCTAGGGACTCTGTAATTCGTACTGTAATGGGTTGGGTCCTTAAGGGGTGGCCGGTCAAGGCAGTCGGTGGGGAGTACCGGGGCTATGTTAACAAACGTAATGAATTGTTTATGCAAGGGGGTTGTTTGTCGTGGGGTGATAGGGTGGTAATACCAACGAGACTGAGAACGAGGGTCTTGGAGTTACTGCACGAGGGGCATCCAGGGATTGTCCAAATGAAAATTTTAGCCCGCAGTTATGTCTGGTGGCCCAACATGGACCAAGTCATATCCGAGTGGGTGGGGAAGCGCAGACCCTGTCAGGAGTCTCGGCCCGATCCCCCGATAGCGCCTATCCGAGAGTGGGAGAAACCAAAAGGACCATGGGGGAGGATCCATATTGACTTTGCTGGCCCCTTCCATGGGAAAACATTTTTAATCGTAGTCGATGCCTTTTCGAAATGGCTCGAAATAATACTAATGCTCTCTACCACAGCCGAGGCAGTCATCAAAGTCCTTCACAAACTATTTGCCACACATGGCCTACCGGATACTCTGGTATCTGACAACGGCCCTCAATTCACAGCGACCCTGTTTGAGGGCTACCTGGCCGGGCTGGGCATCCGCCATGCCCTATCGGCCCCATTCCATCCGGCTTCTAATGGCTTGGCTGAACGTTTCGTAAGAATGGCCAAAGAAGCATTGTCCAGGCTAGATACTGGGGACTGGCAGGCCAGGATAGACCAATTTCTAGCCGTCCAGCATGCCACACCATGCACGGCCACGGGGAGAAGCCCAGCCGAACTCCTCATGGGCAGGAAGCTTCGGTGCATATTAGACAGGCTTCACCCCAATTACACACACGAGAATTTCAAGGGAGAGACCACCAGACTAAGACAGTTCCAGGTGGGGTCCCCGGTGTTCGCTCGCAATTATGCTAGCGGACCTCTATGGGTTGCAGGAACCATAGTGGGCATAACAGGCCCAAAATCATACACCGTAGATATAGGGGTGGACAGACTCTGGAAACGCCACATAGACCAACTTAGAAAAAGAATAGCCAGCGAAGCAAACATCAATTTAGACATCTCCGAACCTAACTACAATAACTTTCCCAAAACAGCTAACTCAAGCCCGGGTTCAAGAGAATACTTAGCTGACAAGCCCTGGTTCCAGCGCTGCCCCAGCGAGTCGCCACTCCCAACCGGGAATAACCATGCCCCAGACAAAATCCAGGAGGTTCCATTGGCGGAGCCGGGAGAGACAGAAAGTCCCTCTGACCAGCTCGACGCCCCACCAAACACTGAACTGCGCAGGTCAACTAGGACGAGAACTCGGCCAGGGCACCTGCGAGATTTTGTGTGTACTTATGTAAATATTTGAGTGTTAGTGCCTTCTGGGAAGGGAGGGGTGTTATGTATTGATACTTTTCAGCGGGAGTTTCAAACCTGCCTGAGTTTCTGATTGGCTGACAGTCCCTCCAGGATTGTATATAAGGAGGGCTGCAGCCTCTGAGTTTTTGCTGAAGTCTCACTGTATATTAAAGAGCTGTTGTCACTAGCCTGCTTGTGCCTCTCGTTATTCCCGAACCACTTCAGAAGCAGTGCCATCTTACCCAGAACCAAAATTAGACTGTTCCTGGAGCCAGAAGATACAAAAATTCAGAGACACTTCAATCTTTTTCGGTTGAGCTGAAGCCTGTTTTGCCTTATCTAGGCCCCCATAAGCCTCCAAGCACTGAGACAGAACCCCCCCCCCCCCATGGCATCACTCAGATGGCCGGGGATGGAGATATAAAGCTGACTATCATCAGCACTCAAACCTCTAGACTCAGCAGCTTCATTTAGATGTTAAATCTTATTGTGCTAATTGTCTTGGATCATTCTGTAACTTTTCATGTTCCATGATGTTCTGTGTGACTGTTAGCTAGGATGGGAATTGATGGTGTTGAGTGTTCAGTCAGGACAACTCATTACCTTTTTTTATGAACATGATCTTTCTCCCAAAAGTGTTTTTTAATAGATGCATATTTGTTAAAGTACTTACAAACCCTGAAATGATATCTTTTCAAAATGATCCATCTGCAACACTCTTAACTCCTAAATTAAGTGCATTATTAGTAGGATTGGGCCAAATCATCCCTTTCCTATTCATCATCTTGTTCCAGAATCTTCTGAAATTGTCACCTGACATTATAAAAATGCAACATTCCATGGACAGGGGTAGCTATTTGTTTCAAACCTGGTTATTCTGGAAAAAGACAATAATAGAAGATGGAAGGAGGTGCATAGTTGCAATGTGAACCATTTTCTCTCTTTTTTAAAAAAGGAAGATTACTATAAAGCACATTAATTAACCTTCCCTTCCTCACAGTAAATTGTAATGTGGGCAGCCATTTTTGTACAGGGCAGCATCCCATTCAGGTTTCCCTGACAGCCATTTCAGAACCAGCATTCACTGTTATTTGGGCTACTTGCCTCAAGAGATTTTCTCACTGAAGTACTAACCCTAGGGCAACAAATTACAGCATCCGAAAAACAGGACTGAATTCAAATTATTTCACTGGCAAATTTGGTCATTTCATTTGCTTACTGTAATTCACTGTTTTAGTAATCTTTCAAGTAGTCTTTCACTTACAACCATTCATATAATCACTGTTCAAAGTTACGGTGACTTGGAAAAAGGATGGGACTTACAACAGGGGTAAAATGCTCCCGGTTCAGATCGGATTGCCCAATCCGGTAGCGATGGCGGCGGGTGGTTTGGAGAACTGGTAGCAAGAATCCCTGTGCCCCCACCAATGCCCAGCTGAGCCGCATGATCATCAGAGGCTATTTTTCTTTTAAATGCCTCTGACGATCCAAGCTGAGTTGCTTGATCGGCAGAGGCTTTTTAAAAAAGGGTGGGTTTGGCCACTTTTTTTTTAACTTTTAAAACCATTTTTTCTACAACCTCTTTGACGAAGAAGTTGTAAAAAAATGCTTTCAAAAGGCTCTGATGATCCAAGCTGAGTTGCCTGATCGTGAAGCTGAGTTTGACGATCCAAGCTGATGATTCCAAGCTGATGATCCAAGACGATGCCTGACGATCCAAGTTGAGTTGCCTGATCGGCAGAGGCATTTAAAAGAAAAAAAGCCTCTGCCGATCAGGCAACTCAGCTGGGATAGTCAGAGCCTTTTGAAAGCATTTTTTAACAACCTCTCCGCCGAAAAGGTTGTAGAAAAAATGGTTTTAAAAGTTTTTTTAAAAAATTGGCCATGCCCACCCAGTCACATTACCCCCACCACCAAGCCAAGCCCATAGAACCGATAGTAACAAATTTTAGATTTCACCCCTGACTTACAACCATCTTCAAAATTATGACATTGCACCACCCTGTGGTCCCAATTCAGGTACTTGGAAACCAGCACACATTTATGATGCTTGCAGCATCTTGTGGTCACATAATCACAATTTGCGACCTTCTCAGCTGGCTACCATCAAGAAAAGGCAACAGGGGAAGGTGGATTCACTTAATAACTGGGTGGTTTAGTTAATAACCACATGATTTGCATAACAACTGCATTGATTTGCTTAATAACTGCAGTGATTTGATTAATGAATGTGATAAAATGGTCATAAAAAATCAGGCTTGGTCACATGATGACTCTGTTGCAATATTTTCAGGATCAGACTCAATAATTAAAATAAGAATAGTATGTTTAAATAAAGCTCTGTTTAATCACAGATGGCATTCTATATTCACTGAATATTCACAAATAGAAGCACTGAAAAATGGCATACAGCTCCTTATATATACAAGGGGAGGAGCTAGATATGGGAGTGGTTAGACATACATACATTAAGCAATGGAAATAAGTTAACTCTTGATATACTGTACAGATACTATTTACATGATGGAGAATAAAGCATTTACTTGTGACAAATCCCCCTCTAAATGCTGATTCGACATATGACAATAATTACATTCAGATTCAGAACAATATAAAACTTGTAGCTTGGTAGTTAAGTATTTGTGTTGTTTAGTAGGTAAAGGTTTTGTCAAGATGTCAGCTATTTGCTCTGATGTTTCACAATGAATAGCTTTAATAAATCCGTCTTGTGATAATTGCCTTACATGTTTGAATTTTATATCTAGATGTCTAGATCGCTGTCCAATAGCATCAGATCTAGATATTTCGATGGCAGCTTTGTTATCTTCATGTATGATATAAGGCAATGAAGGTTTTTTCCAAATATTAGACAATAAATCATTAAACCATACTAGGTTATTTGACGCTTTAGACAGACAAACATATTCTGCCTCAGTAGTTGATGTAGCTACCAAATCTTGCTTACCAGTGTACCAGTAAACTGGGCAGCCGTTAAGGAAAAATATATAGCCAGATGTACTTTTTCTACAAGTGACATCACCAGCCCAATCTGCATCTGCATAACATGTGAGAATGGGTTCATTTGTATTATTGGGTTCTAATAACAAGCAGAAGTCTAAGCTATTTTTTAAGTATCTTAATATCCTCTTGACAGCTTCCCAATGGTATGATAATGGTTTACTGACATGTCTGGATAATAAGTTAAGGGGTAAAGCAATATCAGGTCTAGTCCAGTTAGAGATATAGAGAAGAGAGCCGATAACAGACCTATACAATGTGTTATCTTTAAATTCTGGAGATGACTCATCAGTGTTTCTTAGAAAATCAGTCTGCATGGGAGTATCACATGGTTTGGCATCATTTAGGTTACATTTGTTTAAGAGTTCTATAATTTTATCCCTTTGGGAAAGTTTGAATCCCTTCTTTGTTTTGCTGATTTGAACACCAAGATATTTGTTTACTTTCCCTAATGATTTTAAGGAAAAGTGTTCATTGAGTTTTGTTACAGAAGTTTCTCTCCTTTTTGTATCTTTGCCTATATATAGAATATCATCAACATAAATCAATACAAATTCTGGAGAATCACCTTCACTTTTAACAAAGAAACAATTGTCAGCAGTAGTGGCAACAAAGTTCATAGTTTTAAGTACTTTGACTAAACATTCATATCATCGCTTGCCAGATTGTTTCAATCCGTATAGACTTTTGTTTAATAGCCATATATCATTTTTGTTTGTATATTGACTATGAGGAGCTCTTACATATATATCTTTATCTAATTTGGCATGTAAATATGCAGTTTGTATATCATATTGAAATACCTCGAGATTAAGTGCTGATGCTATAACTAGAGCTGTTTTAACACTCTCAGTTCTTACAGTAGGAGAGTAAGCGTCTGTATAATCCTCAGGATATTTTTGAGCATAACCTTGTGCGACTAGTCTGGCTTTATACAGTGTGTTACCTCCTTCCAAATTCTTAATTTTATATATCCACCTGGTACCAATAATAGTCTTATCCCTTGGGGCTTGTGTGGGTGTAAAAACATTCAATTCTTGTAAGCTATTCATCTCCTTGGTCATTGCTGATTCCCACTTTTCTCTTTCTTTGGGGGGAAGTTTCATCACTTCTTCATAAGTGTTTGGTGTTACTATTTCTCCATTCATACACATTACATAATCTTTGTATTTATTAGGCACCTGATTTCTGTTACTTCTGGTTGTTCTCACTGGTATACTATCATTGTCATGTAAATACCTTGCTTCCTTTTTTGTTACTGAATCAGTTTTTATTTTGTGTTGACTATTTGTCCATGTTCTAACTTTGTTTTTGCGTGTGCTGTTATTGTTTTTCTTTTCAATATTCTTATTTTGATGTTCAGTGTCTGAATTGGTGTTTGGGAATATTTCATTAAGGTGTATTTTGGACCAATAGGCTGTTCATGAAATACTGCTGTTCTTGAAATTATGAATCTGTTATTGTTATCAATAAATCTGTATCCTTTTGTGCCTGTTTCGTATCCCATGAATTTAAGTCTTCTGGATACGTTTTCATCTTTACGCCTTAATTGTTTAGGTATATGTACGTCTGCAGTGACTCCAAATATATGCATGTGTGTTAACTTAGGTTTCCTACCGTACATCACTTCATATGGTGTTTTATTCACTATGCTGGACCAAGTCCTATTTTGGGTGTAATTGGAAAATTGTAAAGCTTCTGACCAGAATTGTTTACCTAAACCAGCATCTTCTAATGTGGATCTAATCATGGTTTGTAGTGTCGAGTTCTTTCTCTCTACCACTCCGTTCTGGAATGCAGAGAAAGGACTAGATGTGTAATGCAACATCCCTTTATCTTTTAGCCATCGTGAGAATTCGTTTGACATGAACTCACATCCTCTATCTGTCATAATTTGTTTTATTTTAATGTTGTGTTGTGTCTCTATGCGTTTGTAAAATTCTTTGAATTTCTGAAATGTTTCATCCTTATGTCTTAATGTGTAGACAAACCCATAACGACTATAGTCATCCACAATGGTTAGAAAATAGCGTTTTTTATATGTGATTGATGGTGTCAATGGGCCAACTAAGTCCATGTGTACTAATTCAAAGATTTGTTTGGTTGACCTGGTTGATTTTTTGGGCCTGGGGCTAGTTTTGAGTTTTGTGGATTTACACACTGAGCATTCTAGATAGTTTTTACAGTTTTTTATTTTAACACATCAGCATGTTCAATCATTTTTTGTACTACAGGAAAACTAGCATGTCCTAATTTTCTATGTAAGATATGAGCACATTCATCATGAATAGGTTTGCCTATATTAGGTCTTTTATCATTGGATGAGTTTTTGTTGTTATGAACTACCTCATGCTCCTCATTATCACTATTACTATTTTCTTCGTTATTTATGTCATTGTCATCCTCTATGTTGGAATCAATATTGTGTAAACATCTTTCATTTGTTATTAAGTAAGGTAAGCCTCCTTTTATAATGACAGTACCTACGCTTGTTTCATTTTTCTTTAAAGCTGCATTCCCTTTTGAAAAGACTATGTTTATGCCAGATTCTCTGCTTAGTTTTATTGCACTAAGTATGTTATGAGGTATTTCAGGTATTAACAATACCCCCTCTATTTTTCCTAGGCCAGGTAAGATTATATTTCCTCTACCTATGACTTGGACCTTCCCTTGATTAGCTACTTTGATTACAAATTTATCTTCAACAAATGAAGATAATATATTTTTGTTGTGTGTAGTGTGATTTGTTGCACCAGAGTCAATGAGCCAATCGTTATCTTCTGGTCTATGTATGTTGTTGTTGTTGTGTTTGTTCAGTCCATTCAATGAACCAGATTTTCTATCCCTTGAATCATCTCTACCCCCTCTATGTTCCTTATAGATGGGTGGACTTCTATATCTATTTCTGTCAGTGGATGACTGTCTGTTGTGATATCTATCTCTATGATCTGTCCTATGTTTATCTCTGAGGAATTTAGGACAATCTCTTCTATTATGCTCCTTAGACCCACAATTATGGCATTTGATTGGTTCATGGTACCTTTCTTGAAATGCCACTTTCTTATATTGCTTATGCTCTATGTGATTATTATAACGATTTCTTCTCGAATTGTCTTCAGCTATCAATCTATTAGAAAGGTTTTCTATGGATAAATACCCTAAATTGATTGTATCTAAATGGGATATATAATTATTCCAAGATGGGTCTAATGAATTGATAATAACACTTTTCATTGTTTGATCTGAAATTATTTCTCCTCTTAGTTGTAATTCTGCTCTGACTTTGTTTAAGTATATTAAATGTTCACTTATGGTGACCCCAGATTTTAACCTGGCTGAAAAGAAATCCTTAGACATTCTTGTTGTAGTGGCTACACTATCACTGTGAAACAGCTTAAACATGCATTGAACAATTTCTGATACAGTTAGATTTGACTTAATACTATGATACATAGCGGGAGATATACTGGATATTAGTAAGAAAAATGCTCTATGGTGTAGGAAGTCCAATCTTAAAGTCCAAGGTCTTTTTGGAGGGTTAGTAATGAAAAACAATAAATTTTCTTTCATAAAGACAACTTGGAGCTGTTGGCACCACTCTTGTAAATTAACACCATCTACCCTCAGTTTTGGGAAATCATTGGGTAAATTCCCAATGTTGTTAGCTCCATTACTTACAACTGGAGGAAGTCCATGGTCTTCTAAGTGTTGGTAACCGCAGAATGGCATGGGGATGCTAGCGACGACTTTAAATGGTAGTCTCTGTCTTTCTCTTGCTTCGAAGCTGTCTGTGTAGCTTTGCACATGCGCATTGTCCATTTCGCTCCTGAAGTCATGGTGAAAGGTTCTCGTCGCTGCAGCTCCCTCGCATTGTTTTTCTTCGGAAGACTCGGTCTCTGGTTCAGCCTTGGGAGTCCTGGTGGCGATGGGAGTCCTTTTATTGAGAGCGCTGGTCTCTGGAATTGTTTGCGGCGTAGGTTGGTATCTGCAGGGCTCTCTGGGTTCAGGCGTCGATGCTTTCGCTGTTTGCATAGAGGCGTGCGATCTTCGGGAAGTTCGTTTACTCACTGTTCTTCCTTTTGTTTTTTTACTGCAGTTTTTCGCTGATTCTTTAGTCATTTTCAATTTTGACCCAAAAGTTGCAAAAAGCGTTTTCATTGCAGACTCTACTTGATTTTCTATTGATTCTTCTTCAGTCTCTGTGTCAGACTCTTCTGATGTATGGATTTTTTCTCTTTTGTTTTTAGCATCAAGTAAGTCCTTTCGCGCCAGATATTTTGAATCTTGTCTTCTGATTGGCTCTTCATCGCTTAGACTGAAGGTTCGTTGAAACCAAGATGGCTGCCATTCAAAATTTTGCGCGGGACCGTTGTTCTTCTCCTTCGTTGCATTTTTGTCTGTAGACAAATCGCTCACCTTTTTTGAGTCTTTATTTTCATCCTGTAACGATGTGCTTTTCTCTCGCTGCTCCGCTTTTTTTCAGTAAGTCTTGGAGGTTCGCGATGAGGTTTTCATCGTTCTTTTGATCTTTTAAAAGTTTTAGTATTTCTGACCTGAGTTTGTTATTTTCTATTTCGTTTTCTTTTTGATCATTGTTCTCATCTATTATTTCTTCGTTGTCTGTAGTACAGTCTTCAGATTCTCTCGATATTTCAGTTGCGTATTCATCAATTATTTCTTGTTCTGCTTCCATTTCTTTAGTATATGCCCTGGTGTTGGGTCTTATTTTTTTGCTTTTTGATTTTTCTCTCTCAGACATTGTTGAATTTTTTATTGAGTCAATTAACCATCCTCTGCTACCAAATTGTTGCAATATTTTCAGGATCAGACTCAATAATTAAAATAAGAATAGTATGTTTAAATAAAGCTCTGTTTAATCACAGATGGCATTCTATATTCACTGAATATTCACAAATAGAAGCACTGAAAAATGGCATACAGCTCCTTATATATACAAGGGGAGGAGCTAGATATGGGAGTGGTTAGACATACATACATTAAGCAATGGAAATAAGTTAACTCTTGATATACTGTACAGATACTATTTACATGATGGAGAATAAAGCATTTACTTGTGACAGACTCACTAAAGATCATATCACTTCAAACTGAAATTCTAATCCCAATTGTAGGATACTTGTTCAGAAGTACCTGTGTTGCCCAATAACGTACACAGTGACTATTATTGGACAGAACTTTTTGGCATAGCTGAGAAATCTGATTCTTATTTTGAAAGATTTTGAGAAAGAGCTTGCTGAAAATGCCATACCTCTGGAAAAGAGAGGAGACCTATTTGTGATGACTTTTACTTTTAGAGTCACTATAAACCCTAGCCTATCACTATTGCTAAATGCATTAGATTTTGTGGAACAAATCACAAAGTGAGAAAAGCTTGCAAACTCTTTTAGTGATTTTAAAAGATTATCTATCTTTTGTGCATTTGTGCAATTCTCAGACCACATTTTGCAAAATAACTTTGTGGCCTTCATAAGGAAGTATTATCTGCAAAAATTAGTTTACTTAAAAAAAAAAAACAAATTTGACTTTTCAGCCTGCCTGTATCATTGCTTAAACCATGAAGCTGACCAGACCAAATTCTCAGCACTTAAAAGAACATAAAAATGACACACAGGCAGAGATGTGCATAAAATAACCACATCTTCCCAGAATAGCAACATTAGAGCCAGGTTATGCAGGATAAAAAGTCCATCCTTTTAAGAAGAAATTGGATTCACTGGAGTAATTTAAAAAGGCCTGGGCCATTTACAGTCAAGCAAACTGAAATGGGTTTTTCTCTCTCTCTAAACTTTGGAACATATACTTAATAAACATTGAGTTCTTTTGAAACAATGATATGGCACTATAAAAGGACTCAAACCTTTTATTAAAGGACATCTCAATGCTAGGGCCGTTCTTCACAAATCACATTCTTTGCCTTACTCCCTCACGGAATCTATACAAAAAGGACGTGGAATCAGAAGGAATAGATCAGCACAGCACAATGTCATGTGACTAGCAGAGCCACTGGAAAGCTTTGATTGTAGTTGTTCTAAAAACCCATTACCAGAGATAGAGATTCTATTTGCTACACTGATTCAAGAAAACTGATTTATTGACTTATCGTGTGCCTGTTTTAGATTCAGTCTGAAAGCAGCACCTGATCATCAAGTCTCAGAAAGGCCTGTATCAATACTGAAGACTTCCTCTGAGTTCTTTGGGAGGGTTCAATGGATTCTGCAACTTTTCAATATGCATGAGGTCAAATATTGCAAGGCTTAGATTGTATGGTCTGCCTCCTGAAAGATATTTTGATTTCTGCTTCCTTTATTGAAGAACATTTAGCACGGCTAGACATTATTAGAGTGAAACCTATTGAACTGAACTATTATTAGACTGAAACATATGAGGTGGAAGTGAAATTATTTAAGTGACAATTTCTTCAAGAACCAATAAGGTATCATTGATTGGCGTAAGTGCCATCCCATAGAAAATAAAGGTCTCTTCTATGAAATTGTATCATCTGCAGGGATTAAGAGGCAGGCCTCTTCCATCACAGCATCTGCTCTGTGAAAGGCACTCCCTCCCAAGATTTGGAAGAAATTGTCCTTGCTGTTTCTAGAGACCATTGGTTATAAAAGAGCTTCTTATGAACAGAACAGAATAAAAGAATTAGAAAAGACCTTGGAAGTCTTCTAGTCAAGCAGGAGACCTTATACCAATGGACAGCCATTTCAGATAAATGGCTGTCCAGTCTCTTCTTAAAAGCCTCCAGCGATGAAGGCAAGCTGTTCCCTTGGCTAATTGTTCCCATTAACAGGAAATTGCTCCTTTGTTCCAGGTTGCTTCTCTCCTTGATTAGTTACCATCCATTGCTTCTTGTCCTGCCTTCTGGTGCTTTGGAAAACAGATTGACACCCCCCCCTTTTTTTGTAGCAGCCCCTCAAATATTATAATGTAAACTTTCATGATAATCTCATTCACATTCAGGTAAAAAAGTAAATAAACCTGGAAACCTGGAAAGTAAATAAACCTGCCTCACAAGTTCCAGGTAGATCTGTTACGGCATTTTCATCATAGAAACCATAAAGAACAACCTTTACATGTACTTTGTTGGAAGATGCTTCACTTGCTTTGGAGTAGAGTGTAGCTAACTATTGCATGTATGCAAGCCTCCAAAAGCATTGGACTTAGAGTTGTTGAAGGTTGTTTTTTTTTAAAAAAAGATTTTTCTATTGTTTTTATCATAACAATTTGATAAAAAGAGGAGGAAACTAGTAAATTGAGGCTTGGATTATTGTTTTCCAAAGGGCACCACAAGATTCACAGGTAAGGATCCCATGATATCCTAACAGCCATGTTATGTCCAGCAGTGGGATTAAATATGTTTACTAGCAGAGTTCCCTGTTAGGCTGTGTTACTATTTTAGAGGCACCACATAGTGTTTAAGGTGACATTCAACAGGGTGCTAAAAACGGAATGCACATAACTTGCAGCCTAACCTGCTTTTTATTTTTTTGTCCTAGTTTTTAATTCACATGGGGGGCGGAGACACTTTGCAACTGGCCCTTGTTGATAAAATCAATATTGGTCATTTTTCTTATTTCTTATGTCATATTTTTATTCATGCTATCAGATTGCCATGAAGTTTTTTTTTATATTTTTTATATTCCACTTCCATAACTGCAGTTCAGGGCAACAAGCTGATCAGAAGATACTTGAACACAGATTCTTGCCCAAGGCAATGATATATTCTTATGATGCTCTGCATTTAGAATTTCTGATGAATGTCTAGAATTTTGAATAGGTCTGGGTCCTATACCTTTGCACTTGAAAGTCTATTTTTTAATATAGTGATAACAAATGATTTCTTGAATGAACAATTTGTGTAGTCATTTATTTTCCTTATCGGGTCAACATATGGTAGTTCTATTTTAAGCATCGCATTAGCTCATCCCATGGAAAAATGAACAAAATTAATCTAGGCTGGGGGTTTGGTTGAAAAAGCATCTTACTAGGTTCTTTCATATTGCAATGCAGTTAACTACCAGAAGATTTTAAAAAGCTCATCCGCAGTGCAATGGCAACCGTGATTGGCTGTTATGAGAGCTGAAGTGAAAGCCTAGGAAAACAAAGATGGATGAGGAGAAAAGCAGTAATCCGATATGAAATGATGTAATTGGGGCACCTGTTTTCTTCTCATATAACCTGTCTCATACTGTCTCCTCCCTGTGGTGATTTTATCAATGTAGCAACTCATATTTCTTTTACTATGACAATTTCAATGACATAAAATGTTTCTATGACAGCGGTGCATAGAAACTTACTTATTAAACAGTATAGCTAGAAATGGAGTACAGTGCAAACAAGTACAAGAATTCAAATACCTCAGTTCCATAATACAGGAAAAGAAGGCTGTCTCAATTACTGAGGTTTAAAAAAAATGGCACTGCCACTAAAGCTTTTAGTTCAATTATCTCATGCTTATAGTGAAAATTCATAATTAAGGAGAGGGTGATTTGCTCTCTCTTCTCAAAAAGCCATCACTAAACCAAATCATGGTGGACAATTTTTATCCTCTTTCTAATTTTCCCATTTTATGTTACACTACATCAGAGTTTCTCAGCCTCAGAAACTTTAAGATATGCAGACTTCAACTCCCAGTCTTAAAGATGCTGAAGTTGAGAGATTGATGCATCACAGCATGAGAAAATTCATGGATTATTTGGACCTCTTTCAGTCTTGGTTCAAGCCTGAGTATGGGTCTGAAACAGTATTAAACACACTTGTGGATGACTCTGGTGGAAGTATGAAGGAGTCGTGTATCATTGTAGCTCTCCATCTCTCACTGGCTTTTCATACTATATATCATATTATCTTTCTGGACTTAATTCAAGGGAGTGAGAAATTCAATGTGACATTGGTTCTCTTCTCTTATGTCAATTCCAATTGGTTTTGATGGGAGGAAGAGATCCTGCCCATGGCCTCTGCTTTCTGGGATCTCTACTCTCAGTGCTTGATGTTCTCCCCACTTATATTTAAAATGGACTTTAAGCCAATGGCACTGGGTGGGAACATCTGATGGCATAAGATGAGGTATCATCAATAAATGGTCTCAAAGATGCTTTTTCAAAAGGCAACTGGACTGTTTGTTCCTTGAGGAGGAAGAAGAAGAAGACATTTCGCCCCTCATCCAAGAAGCCTCTTCTGTTCTGACTGAATGATGGAGATTTTTTCCTTGAGGAGGAGGAAGAAGACAAAGAAGATGTTTCGCTTCTTCTTTTCACTTCAAAACTGAAAAGGTTTCTTGGATGAGAAACTGCCAAATGGATGAGAAGATGCCAAAACATCTTCTTCCTCAAGGAAAAAACAGTCCAACTGCCTTTTGAAAAAGCACCTTTGAGATAACTAAGACCTGGATGACTGAGAATCTCCACAGACATGAGTATGTGGATGACCCTCATCTCTGCTGTGGCTGACCAAGTGATGTTGTGAAGCTTTGTCTCAATGAGGAATAAAATTCAGTTCAACCCTAGCAAGATTGAACGGTTTGGGGTTTTAAAGCCTGCCAGTTCTGGTGATTTTCCATCTCTAGTTCTTGATGGGAATCCTTCTGAACTTGTGGTTCCTGTTCTAGGAATAAGTAATAGCCATGTCCAGGAAAGCTTTTGCACATATGTGTTTTATACCAATTGCATCTTTTCTTAAATGCACCATTCACATTGATCAATGCTTGGTCGACTACTATAATGTGCTATACATGAGGCGGCCCCTGAAGAAAATCCAGGAGCTGGTCCAGAATGTGCAGCACAGGCAATTAAGAAGGCCGTATTGCATCTTCTTAGGCCTGTATTGCACTTTCGCACTGAGATATATCTTGCACTGACAAGTTTTCCATGGACAATCACATGCCTGGAATATGCAAGCAGCTGCTCAAATAATTTTAATGGATGATCAGTTAAAAAACTCACCCTGCCATCATTAGTACAATCACTTGTATTGATTGGTCTTTCAAGCCCATTCTTTATATTTTCATAAGACCCAGTAAAATAAGTTTGCCATGGAAAAGGATGAAAGCAGATTTAGGGTTTTTGTACCCAGTGGATTCACGTGGGAGAAAATGAGTATTGGGATGTCTGTTCATATAGCAATGTAAATGCAGTGATCCCTCCACAATCAATTGATTCCTTTTTTTCCTGCTTGTAGCATATGATTCAGGATGCGTGGTCAGTTGGCTAGCAGTCACACTTTTAATTCTCCCATCTGCTACAAAGGAGGCTAGGAAGCTCCCCATAGGAAGGAAAGAAAACAAGTCCATGGAAGTACAACTATAATTGATGTCACAATAGATGGAAATGGGAGATGGCTTTAACAGTCCTTAATGGCAGTAATAAGAGGGATTAGTTGAAAATTGAATAAATTGTTTCAACCAGATGGTGATGGTTACTTGACCTGAAGGAGTTAAAGCAAATCCTCTGGGTTAATAGCTAGGATAACTAGCTTTTTCCTTTCCTTTCCTTTCCTTTCCTTTCCTTTCCTTTCCTTTCCTTTCCTTTCCATTCCATTCCATTCCATTCCATTCCATTCCATTCCATTTTTATTAAACAGATTTCTGTGCTGCCATAATCAAAATGATTCTTGGCCCCTTACATAGAAAAAATTATAATATGATATGAATCATATCATATATATCATATCATATCATAATATTTACCAAGGAAAATAGGGGGCATAGAATGTTGAAAGGTCATCAGATGGTTGAAGAAGAAAAAAGGGCATTAGATAAATATCTGAAGGATAGTGAAGGCTTACTGAATAGTGGAGAGACTAAGATGGCCTACAGGAAGACCAAATGAAGAACAGAAAAGAGGCATGAGAAGACATGATACTACATAACCAGTGCATTACAAAAATAACAGGTAGGAAGATAATAACAAGATGTGGCAATGACTAAGAGCAGGAAAGTTGGAAAAAAGAGAAAGAGAGCTAATTCTGGCTGCACAAGACCAAGCCTAAGAAAAAATGCATACAAGGCAGAATTGAGAAGACAGCAACAGATAGCAAGTATTTCCCCTGCAAAGAAGCTGAAGAAACAGTGGACCACCAGAGTAGCTGCTGCAAGAAGATTACACAGACTGACTATAAACAACAGCATGACAAAGTAGCAACAATGATGCATTGGAAGATCTGTAAGAAATGCCATTTGCCTGCAAGCAACAACTGGTGGGACCATAAAACAGAGAAAGTACTAGAAAATGAAGAAGCTAAAGTGCTCTGGGTCTTTAGAATTAAAGCAGACAAACACTCGCTGCATTACATGCAAAGACTTAATAATTGTTGATAAGAAAAACAAAAAAATCTAGTAGTGGACATGACAGTACCTGGAGACAGCAGAATAAAAGAGAAAGAACTGGAGAAGGTAACAAAATGCAAAGAACTGCAAATAGAAATAGGACTGTGGCAAAAGAAAGCAAAATAGTACCAATAGTAACAGGTGCCTTGAGTGCAATCTCAAAACAACAGCAGCACCAATTGAACACCATCAGCATTGACAAATTCATCATCAGTCAATTCCAAAAGGCAGCTTTACTCAGAACAGCTTACATCCTGCATCGATACCTCGAACACCATAAAACGTCAACATCTACCTATACCAGGACCTTAGGAAGGACTTGATAGGTGGATATAAATGCCAAATCCAGTATCATATT
Organism: Arizona elegans; assembly: GCA_022577455.1. NCBI lineage: Eukaryota > Metazoa > Chordata > Lepidosauria > Squamata > Colubridae > Arizona > Arizona elegans. The sequence continues at coordinate 298,321,834 of JAKOOJ010000001.1, read as the reverse complement.
ATAATATCATAATATAATCCTGTAAAAAAAATTAAGAAAATTGTAAGAATACAAAGAAAAATTTAAAAACAACATCAAAGAAAGTAAAATTAGGAGAAGACCATCCAAAATAGCCCCAGTATGCTGGATTTTTGACAGATCAGCAAATTTACATAACACACTTAACAAATATGGCCACTTCATAGGTATTGCAAATAAAACTGAGATGTTGAGTTGTGGCACTAAAAGTACATGCTCTTGTACTTATTATAAATGGCAGAAATTATTGACACTGACAAAGATTTTACATTTCAATACAAATCAATAAGAAATCTGGTGTGATAAAAAAATCAGATTGGAATAACAGGCAGTATGGGTTTCTATCTCTCTAATTTCTTTCTTCTTCTTTTCCCTGATAGAACTGTCACTTTAGTTCTTACTTCAGGGTGTTCCATGCCTCGTGTTGACCTTTGCTTTCCAGTTCAGTTTAACCTGCAGGCTTTATCTTGGTAGAACATTACCTTATTACTCTCAGAGGAGAAAACCTAGACTCAAAACATAAAAAAGAACATTTCCAGAAATGATGTCAGATTCCTTAAATTTATGAGCCACAAATAAAAATCAACCTACTCTAGATTTACCAGAAATGATAACTTCTAACATTGAACAAATGAGCCAGTTTAGTGTAGGGGGTCACAAACCAAAAATAACAAATTTAATAAAACATAAAACAAACCAGGAGGCCATGAATTCTAATCCAGTCTTAGGCAGCTGACTGGGCCACCTTAGGCCAGTCATTCTCAGCCATAAGAAGAAGACAAGTCACTTCCAAAAATGTTGTCAAGAAAACTGCAGGGATTAGTCCAGGGGGTTATCACAAATTCAGACTGACTCAAAGGCATCAAAACAAAGAAATAAACACGAATTTATTTTGACTTAAACAAAAAGTATATTTCTCAGTGGCAATGATCACTTGAATTTATTTCTCTACTGAGTTCTTGTTTATCTAAATGTATATCCACCTTTTATTCAGGAGCTCAGTAGCAAAGTAGATAGAGGCAATAAGTGATGAATTGGGAGACCTGAAAGAGCAGGTTATGGAAGGATCATCTTGGAGAAAATCTATCTTTGTGGCTACTAGGAGTTGAAAATGATTTAATGGCACAGTGTCTATGGAGATTCTCAATCATCCAGGTCACGAGAAGTGAAACGTTTTCAAGGGTGGGGGGAACCAAGAAAGTCCAGTTGCCTTTTGAAAAGCAGCTTTGGGACAACTTAATGGCACACAATCAATCAATCAATTTATCAACGCAATCTAGTTTGACTCTAGGAAGTCTACCCATGAGCTATAAGGATCAGAAATTATTGAGCAATTTGTATAAAGGTAAATTTTAGAGATAATTTCAATGACCAAAAACTTTAAAAAAGAAAGAGTGTAGATAAGGACTGATTTAGATATTGGTTACCTATTTCAAATTCTTTGTTTCAAAGTTTCCATGCATCCTTTCCTGGCATTCATATCTTCCCAGGATTCCCAAAATTGAAGGCTGAAAACCATCACTCAATCAAGCTTTATTAATTCAAATAAAGTCTTCTTGTGAATGTAGAAATGAAAATAACCACTGATGAATTGATGTGTTAACACAGATATAGAAATATCTAAGGTCTATTGAATACTTTTCCTGGCTATATAGGGTATTTGCATGTGTGCATGGAAGTAATTTATGAAGTTGGCATTATATCTGGATCAACACACTTTCACCAAGCCCGGGCCAAAATTCTGTCATGTCAACATAATTTAATAACATCATTTGAGAAGACAGTCCAAGAAAGATAGAACACAGGTTCTGGTCACAGGAAACAAGAAGTAAAACAAGAGCTAACATTTAGCAAAATAAATTGGCCCAATAAAGATTTACAATCTATATATACACAAAACAGGACTAGGTAGTTACTTACCAAAAGGAAGGAAAGAATTTTCAAGTTTTCAGGAAATTTAACAAACATATCACTACTGAAGTCTAAGGATTAATACTTCAAAAAAAAAAAAAGCAATATTGAAAAATGTGTATATTTCTAAATAAGAAAATATATTCTCATGCCTGATTTGCAATGTGCTTTTCTGGACATGTATGTGTTACCCAGATACGGGGGTTTCATTCAGGAAACCCATCTTGAAGTAGCTTGCTGGCATGAAATGAATATATATATAAACGAAAACCAACTCTACATGAAAAGACTACAGCTTCAAGCACATAGTTTACAGTTAAAAAGCAACTAATTAAATGTGGCAGTTCATACTGTTTCTATGAGGCAGAGCTTTCCAAGCTGGCAGTATCATGTGAGAATAGAATGGGACACAGAGCTTCAAGCTGTGGTAGAAATAGAAATCAAAACTCAGAATTATGAACATAGCAGCTGCAGACCTTAGTGCTAGTGGAAATGAGATTGGATCTGGTTTCCAGTCTTGAGCATGGATAGATTTGAAATATTATTGTCCTCAATCTTGCATTTAAAACATTTTTTCACTGAAGCAATAAAATCTTTCTTGTCCACTTTCTTGAAGGAAATGACCAGAGTATCTCCTCTGTCCGTACTCCACTTGGTGAATTGCCATTCTCAAGGCAAGAGATGAAGATGTCTCTTCTCATCTCCCTACTTCAGAGCTGACTTTGGTGACCTTGCCTATATTGTTCAACACATGGACAAATAGTTCTTAGGCATAAATATGCGAGGAAAGCATTTCAGAATCCAGATCTGTAGCTGGCCTGCACAAGAGAAATACAGGGGTGGGAGGGAGATTGAAACATCTATTTATCTCTTACTGTGTTTTGAGGAAGGCTGGACAAGTAACCAACCAGAGCAGGAAAAAAAATAATGGATAGGATTAGATAATGGATATGCCCTGAATGTTAGAAAAATGTTCAGACCATGGTGACTCACATTCCTAGATGTTCAGTGCAAATCATAGTGACATTGGACATCAGCTATGTATCATTTGCACAGTATTGCCACAATACTCATGCCCATTTTGCACACATTTGGAAGGTTATACTCACACATGCAGTTGCAACCCTTCCTTTATAAGAAACTGTCAATCATAGAAAAGTTCAATCTCTTTAATTCCTTTCTTTTTTCTCACCCTACCCTTTCATCTATCTTTCTGGAAAAGCTAAAAAAGAGAAGGAAGATGAATGCTTTGTAATTTACTTGTTTCTCCCTATCCTATATTCTCATCTCTCTATCTATGTAGGAAAAGGAATGCTTCTCAGTGACACAATTCTATTGCTTTGCTTTGGACTCCTGGCACTCCTGGTGTATTTTACTTCCACTCATAAACCAAGCAATTTTCATTAATTTATACTTGGAGGCAGGCATTCATGCATAATAATGATGTGTGCTCCTGCTAGCAGAGCAAATGGAATTTTGGGGGTGGGGGGCACCTGCCAGCCTAGAGCATATAAAAAGTATTCAGAATTCTATAACATTTGGTCTTTTTTTATAGAGGGATCTTGTCTTGCTATTCATAATAGAATAATGGCAATGCCCAGGAGCCCTGACACTTGTCTAGGATGAATAAAGTGCCCAACTTAAATTTACCCAAGATGTAACCTCCTTCAAATGAGAGTAGCAATGCCAAATGTTTTTCCTCCATTACGGAGCTATGAGTCCAGTTCAGCAGAGGGAGAAATGCTATCTTAACATCATGGATCTCTAAATATTTTTCAGAACTAACCATGCTCTAGAAAAAAATTCAGTACATGTAATACACAAGGAAGAAAGCTAGTATTCCATCAGCCAGATACTCTTATCCATGATATATCTTAGTACAAGAGACCATCCATGATATTTCATAGATATTTGGGGAAGTCATTGTTTGCTGGGGCTCCAAGATCCAATTAGTGGTTTATACAAAATAAAATAATTTAATTAGACTTGGAATTTACAAGCATGCAAAAATGCAACACTCTTGACATTTTCTTCATTCATGCCTCAGATAGTAACTCAGGTGACATGCCAAACTCCACAATGCTGAATAAAACTGTTTATGAGCCATATTTCACTACTGCAGGCAATTCACTTATCATTTCTCCTTAGTAACAAATATGAGAAAATATATATATGCAAAACCTATACACAGGACAGAAAGCAATAGTCCAGATGGTGCATAGTGAAACAGACCGCCCCCAGGTTGGCAAACTAGTCATTCATGGTTGTATTCAATATGATTTCTTGTTTTTTTTTTAAATCTATGTGCTGAGTAGAATACATACTGAGGGAATCTGGGTTGAAAAAAATATGTGCTTATTTTAAAACCAAAGAAACTATGCTGTGCTGATCATACTACCATGATAGCTGAACATGTAAATGATCTAGAAGCTCTAATAATGAAACTCAAAGAGCACAGAGAAGATGGGACTAAATGACAATGGACTCCTGCATCCAATCTTAAGAAATGACAATGAATGCATTGAAGTGGTGGCAAGTTTCTACGTTATAGGGTTGACTATCAAAAATGAAGAAACTAGCAGTCAAGAAATATGCCTAGCATTTTTTTTAATTTTCATTTATTAGGGTAGCAATGAAAGCCTTGGAAAAGATGTTCAGATTTCAAATGTGTTTGTAGTTATAAATATCTCGATTGTGCAGGCAATGATTTTCTCTGTGACAATCTATGGAAGCCAAAGTTTCCTAGAGAAGCAGGATAAAAGGAGTATTGCAGTGGTGGGTTCCTCCCGGTTTGGCCCGGTTCGGCCGAGCCGGTAGCGGTGACGATATAACGTCACCGAATCGGTTCTCTTTGTTTGGGAGCTGGGCCCTCCTGCCCCCCCATTATTCTTACCTTTTATTTGGCCCCGCCCCCAATCTATTCACTGCCTCCCGAGTCCCAGCTGATCAGCTAGAAGGAAAAAAACTGTTTAAACTTTTGCCGCGGGGCTTCAAAGGGCCGCCCTACAACTGATCAGTGTTAAAAGGCAGTGTGGTGGTAGACCAGGGTGCTTGAAAAACAAATGGGTAGACCGGTGCCTCCAAAAACAAATGAGTAGACAGTGCCTCCAAAAACCAACAAGTAGACCGGTGCCTCCAAAAACTAATGAGTAGATCGGTGCCTCCAAAAATAAATGAGTAGACTGGTGCCTCCGAAAACAAATGAGTAGACCAGTGCCTCTAAAAACAAATGGGTAGACCGGTACAGCTCTGCAAGCAGTTAAAAGCCTGGTAGACCAGTACCTCTGCTAAATCCTAAAGAATTGTCACATGACCATCAAGCCACTTATATGGTTGCAAAGAATCAATACTGCTTGATAGCATATAATCTCCCTCCCTTGCTCTTTCGCCTTTTATTCGTGTGCCAAAAGCTGTACTTTGTGCAATAATTGTTCATTAGAACAATGTCCTATATTTCAAGGGGGAAACTACTGACATGTCAATACAGCATGCTAAAGCTCAAAGGTGAAAATGTGCTTGCTTGCCTCTTTATCCTTTCCCAGTGATTTTTTAACTATGTGTGGCAGCTCCTTTATGTCTGTGTAGCCTGTATGAATGACGGGCAGCCACCACTTCCAGTTTGTCATGTTGAACGAATTAGTACTACTGTCTACTCCATTTCATTTGGACTGCTGTTTTGTTGAGCAATGAAACTTAGTTCTTCAAGAGACCATTTGGAGATGAAAGACAATCCTTGGACCTGATTTTAACCCTTATTTTAATTCTACCAGTTTTTGCCTTCTTATTATTAGAATTTCACGATGTGATTATTGTTACATTTTAAATATCTGAATGTTAATTAAATACAATTTCTGGAGCAGGGTGGAACACAAATGACGGAGAAGATAGAGAAAAAGAAAAGAAAGGAAAGAGTGAGATGATTCAAATATTCAATTGATCCTCCGGGATTGGTTTAGCAGTCAGACTGGAGATAATTTATAAGAAAACCATATATATAGCTATGTTCAACATAAGGGTTGGGCTGTGGGGTTCTTGGTATTCTCTGAACTTGGTTGTTTATTTGCTGATGTTTTATTACCCAACTGGGTAAGTGCACTGGTGATATTTCCTAGTTGGGTAATGAAATCCAGTCTGTGTTGACAGGGGGGCAGAGGTCGACCCGGAGTCCCCTCATATGTGGGGTGCCGCAAGGATCGGTCCTCTCGCCCCTTTTGTTCAACATTTATGTAAAGCCGCTGGGCGAGATCATCCATGGTTTCGGGGTGAAGTACCATCAGTACACTGATGACACCCAGCTGTACATCTCCACCCCGGACCACGCCAACGATGCCCTTGAAGTGATGTCCCGGTGCCTGGAGGCCGTACGGATCTGGATGGGGAGAAACAGGCTCAGGCTCAACCCATCCAAGACTGAGTGGCTGTGGTTTCCGACGTCCCGATATAGTCAGCTGGTGCCATCGCTGACTATTGGGGGCAAATCATTGGCCCCCATGGAAAGGGCTCGCAACTTGGGTGTCCTCCTGGATTCACGGCGTCTTTAGAAGAGCACTTGACAGCCGTGACTGGGAGGATTTTTCATCAGGTTCGCCTGATCCGCCAGTTGCGTCCCTTTCTAGATCGGGACTCCCTACACACAGTCATTCATGCCCTCGTCACCTCTCATCTGGACTATTGTAACGCTCTCTACATGGGGCTCCCCTTGAGGTGCACTCGGAGGCTCCAACTGGCGCAGAGTGCGGCCGCGTGGGTTGTTATGGGAGCGACGTGGAGTTCCCATGTAACACCTCTCCTGCATGAGCTGCACTGGCTCCCGGTGGTCTTCTGGGTGCACTTCAAGGTTTTGGTTATCACCTTTAAAGCGCTCCATGGCTTAGGACCTGGTTATCTACAGGACCACCTGCTACCACCAGTAGCCTCCCACCGGCCAATACGCTCCCATAGAGAGGGGCTCCTCCGGATGCCGTCGGCCAAACAATGTCGACTGGCGGCCCCTAGGGGGAGAGCCTTCTCTGTGGGGGCACCTATGATCTGGAACAAGCTCCCCCCGGAGATATGGAGGATCCCAAATCTGCACACCTTCCGTCGCGCGCTCAAGGCTTTCTTATTTCATCAAGCTGGCCTGGCCTAAATTTTCTCCCCTTTTAAATTTAAATTTAAATTTGTTTTTAAATTATTGGGTATTTTAAATTTGTCTCAGCCAAATTATTTAATTCATATTTATTCAATTTGAAATTTTATATTTCTGTTCACTGCCCTGAATCTTTCGGGAGTAGGGCGGTATAGAAATTCAATAAAAAAAAATAAAAAAAATAAAAATGTCTGCAAGCAAACAGCCAATCTCAGAGAGCACCAAGGAAGCAATTACTTTCTTTGATTAAGCGTCATAAAGTCAGGGCTGACTCCTAGCAACCACATAGATTTTCTCCAGGTATAATGACATACAGCCTGAAAATAACACTAAAGAAAACAAGCTCTGAAAAATAGGAGCCCTCTAAAAGCAAAGTGAAATTATGAAAATATGTGGGTGTGTATATACATCTGTATCACCTGTGTAAAAATCAATCAAAAAAGAGCCAGCTTTCATAAGAGAAACAAACAGTTTCCCTTCGCGAAATTCACCATGTCTGTTGTAATCCACATAGTTATGAGAATTCACTATGATCTAGAAACAACATCAGAAAGTTATGAAAAAAGGTGTTTTTTTTCCTTTCATGCTTCTTGTTTTGTTTTGTTTTGTTATGGTGCATGAGGAATCCTGTCCTCTAGGAAAAATGCAGGAGATTAAAGAAAGACAATGCAGTAGCCTTGCACTTGTGATAAATGTTTTTAATTTCATGATAAATAGAGTTCCTGGACCTGCCAGCGTAAAAGGAATTGTTGTACAAGCTCAAGGTGAACAGAACTACATGCTGCAGCTCATCATTGTGTGACAAATTGGAACATGACAGAAAAGTAAATTGGTGTGTTATAGGGAATGAAGATTTCTCCTCAAACACTGATGAAAGTTAGCTATAAATAGGAATACTTCACTTGTAACAAGAGCTCTGAGGGGCTGGAAAGATTTCAGCTGGGGATGGGAGCCCAAAGGTTTGCTTTTTGGAATATAGTTAAAATCCATAAGAGCAGAAAATAAAACAAGTTATTTAATGTATATGTTTTAAAACTTAACTGGTGCCCAAGGCTTCCCAATTCTTTATTTCCAATATGCTCTCTGAGGTCCTAGAAGGATCCTTGAAATAATACCAATGATGGTGTCCTTACTGAAGTGAGTAACTATTCCAAAGGGGCTGATTTTTATTAGGAATTCAGAATGGGAGAAAGATGTGTATGTATGTATTTATGTGTGCATCTGTAAAATTATAATGAGATGAGATGAGATACAATTTCAACCTTAAACTGGCCTCATAATGATTACTACTTAAATTTTAAACTATAAAATACATAAAATTTAAAACGTTAAGTTGGAAAGGAGTTTAGATCTCAACCAACAAGATCTGCATTGCAAAATTTCAAAGCAATGAAACATTTATGAGAGCGACATATCAAACCTTTGGCTAAATATCTTTTGCAAAAGAGAACCTCAAATTATTCATAACTGTTTCATTACCATTAAAAAAAGCGTTCACTGTTAACATGTTCTCACAAATTACTTCTCTGCAGTTTTGTCCATTGATTTTTCATCCTGGAAATGCCTTTTAAAGAATAATGTTTTTAATGCCATGCAGTAATCAGAATCTTTGTCTATTAAAATATCTTTTTTCTTATAAGAGTTTTACTTTAATCCATTATTTGATGTATCCTTGGACAAATATAGGCAGTTTTACTTTCCATTCATGGTTTATTAATATATAGAATTTTTTGGCCTTGACAACAAGCAAAATAATAGAAAGGTTTATTTATTATCAAAAGCCACACTGAACAGTGTAGTTTGATGACTCATCAGATCATGTTTAACTGCCATCTCTGTCTCCCGGTATATGCCATTTTAATCTCTCAGGATAAAATCAAGATTTACATACAATAAAAAATAAATAAATTAACAAATAAAGAGAGAAATGAGAGCAAAATGGTGGGGAAGATGGTAAGAATTTAGGCTTTATAATAGAAGGAAACTGTCCCTTGAAACCAGCATTTTTGCGTTGGCTTGACTATGGTATTAAGATTGCACAAACATTGAACTAAATTGGGCATAGAACTGAGAGCAAAGCAAATCAACATCATACCTGATTAAATTTTCAAAATAAAAAAAAATGATGAATAGAGATAGAAATAAGATTGGATGAGAAAGAGGTAATCTGGGCATCACTAAAAAAACTTACTGGACTTTAGGAAAAGAAATTACTATACATCATTGTAGCCTCCAAACTAAGACCAGCTATGATAATTTATCTGGATTCATGTGCCCTCCAGATATGCTGTATTATGTTTGATAATGATAGGAATTGTAGTCCAACGTAGCTGGAGACTTTGGCAATTGAAAAGCTGGCCTATTTATTGTGAGGAAAGGGTGATATAATGCCATATTAACTTTCAGTTCTCCATACGTCATGTGTGTAGTTGTGCAGTTTTGTGCCATACCACTCCAATGCACTTGGAGCATTTCAGATTGCAGCCTTATGCTTCATTCCATTTGCTAAAAATCTCCATCTCCACAACAGCATCTGCAATTGTCTCAGGAATAAACAGAATAAATTGAAGCAAAAAGGAAACAAAACCAATCAGAGAGTTTATATTGAGATTTTCCTTTAATTGACTCATTTTTCCTAAAGCTATTCTAATTGAAACAAAAGTGTGATGGTATGCATGCTGCTTAATTTTGAAAACTTTAAAGCTGAGCAGTATATTAAAGAGCTGATTACTCATTGCTGTCAACTGAATTTCCAATACGGATATGTTCTGCAGTTTGTTGGCAAAGGTACATGGGTTTGCATGCCAAACGTTGCCCAGAGTCATCCAGCAACTGTTTAGCTATAATTTATAAGGCATGTGAAGGCTTCACCTAATCATTCAGGTCCTGGAAGTCTTTGTTTGCAAAGGAACTGATCAGCATACTTGCAAAGTGTTTAGCTTTGATCTAGCTAAGGGCCTGAGTGCCAACAAGGTTGCTAAGGAAATGTCAAAAGAAACAAAACAGGTAAAAGTGGAAGATCTTATTTCAAAATGGTAGGCTGCATGGAATCAGCTTTGCATGCTTCTGCACATTAGTTTCCATGGAATTTGTTTTCCAGACTTATTCTTAACAGGTTTTTTTCAAAATGTTGGGAAATTCTCAAGTATACCCTTAGCATTTAAACAATTGAACTGAGTTTTTAATTGGTTGTATTTAACATTCTGTGATTTTGGATTTCAGTGTTTGGTTTATTATTTATAAAGAAAATTTATAACACCATCCAACTCACTCTTCAGGACTTCAGGTGGCTTCCAAGGATAAAAGCCCAATACAAAAACCAATTCAGGCATAGTAATTGATATCTGACAGATTTTACATGCAATGGCATTTAGTCTTTGGCAAACCTGGTGGTTAATATGCAATGGAATATTTTCAGTAGTGTGGCAGGTTTCTTGCATCAGAAAGCTATTGACATGTTTGTCCATTGCAACACTTTTTCTCATTGCCTAGGATTATGGAGCTTGTTTGTTTGTGTATGTAATTTATGTATCTACCCATCTTCCAAGCAAGAGATTCTGCACAGTGTAAAACAATGAACTAAAATTTTGAGTAATCATTCTATTAACAGCAATATGCTCCTGTTGCTGCATTTGGCAGAGCAATGTCAGCAGTTAAACCAAATTGGCTTTTATGGAGACTTGTCTCCTCTTTCTGTCTCCTCATATGTGACTCTCAAGCAGTCAGCATTTCCCAGAATTAGATTTCAAACCACTGATATATTGTATTTAATAATATTGTTATAATTGCATTAAAAATTGACAGGGTCTGTTAATTGATACGCAGCAATTTTATCCTACAGTCATTCAGAAATAATGCGCAATGAAAATTAGGGTTTTTTGTTTTTTTTTTTACTATGAGCAGTACTTGAGATTTAATATTATCAACTTTTTTCATCCTGGATGGCCATTTAGGTAGGTCCTTAACTGCAACCCTGTGCTTGCCATTGTCATTTCTCTCAACATTGTCACCAGGCCAAGCAAGATAAGAGGATCATAGGGCTATGTAAGCCCTTCAGTGTAAATCAGGTTAGTAATCCAATGCCATGTAGGTCAGTACTACTTTATTGTAAAGCTCTAGTAACAGAATTTTGAAAATATGAATATGCTTCCCTCTTCCTTCCTTTTATTTTTGGGACAACAAAGAGGGCTTATGTGAAATGTTGGTTCATATTACATTTCTGTCCTGAACTCAAAGTCTCTTTTATCTGACTGTTGTCTTGGTAGCAAGTCTTCCTTTTGTCTCTCAAGGCCGTTCCCTGCACCCTTTATAGGCTGCCCTTAACTATGGGAAGCTGAAGGAGATTTTGTAGGAATATTTTCCCCATTGCATATTTAATGATGATATCATAAATGCAAAAGAATTTAATTAAACTAGTAATTGAACTTGCTCTGTTGAAAGGAAACAGATTACTGTACTATGCCAAACTGGGATTAGGTAAATATATGTGAATCATGGTTCCACCACTTGAAAAATGAATAGTTCATTTCATAGTTCATATGTGTGTGTGTGTGTTTATTTGGGCATATGTAGGCAGCTTTACTTTTCTGCTATGCTTTGGAAAGGTATGGATTTTTTTGGGCTTGAACACGTGCATAATTGTAGGAAAGTATATTTCAGTATATTCAGTATATAAAAGTATATTTCAGGCCAGATCCTGAAGATGAAACTCAAATACTTTGGCCACCTAATGAGAAGGAAAGACTCACTGGAGAAGAACCTAATGCTGGGAAAGATTGAGGGCAAAAGAAGAAGGGGACGACAGAGAACAAGGTGGCTGGATGGAGTCACTGAAGCAGTCGGCATGAGCTTAAATGGATTCCAGAGGGTGGTAGAGGACAGGAAGGGCTGGAGGAACATTGTCCATGGGGTCGCAATTGGTCGGACATGACTGCGCAACTAACAACAACACTTCTCATGAAAAGCTTATCAGAAAATGCTTCAACACAGTATATAGATCATGTTTAACTGCCATCTCTTCTGAAGCAGGAGCCATGGGAATTTAAACAGCTGTAAGGTATTGCAGTTTTTTATTTTTCTTTGGATTTCCATCTTATTTTGTCTCATATCATTTTAACTGATGAATTGGCAGAAAGGAAATTCCTAATGTTAGAGTTATACTAACCCAACTGTTTTTAAATGGTGAATAATGACAGCATTAATAGTTTCAATAGAAGAGACTTCATCTGGGGTTCTCTAGTCAATTACCATTTTTATTTGCTTGAATTACTTTGTGTGTTTTTCTGAACCCTCCTTATAGAAGAGCACAAGATCATTGAAGGCATCATCTGTAGTCATGAAGAAGGAGAGAATTTACAAACATCTACAGAGTCTTTTCCCATTTGCACTTATCTGTAACCTCATTGTGACCTTCAAGAACCAATTAAAAGGGAGAGTCACTTAAGAAAATGTCCAGCAAATCACATATTCATAATATCTGAGTCATGCTGATGATTAACAATACCTCATTTTCTCTTCCCCCTGCTTCCAGCGTTAGGGGCATTATTTTAATGCACTTTCAAATATAAGCACTCACAGCACACAAAGGAGCAATTCCAGGGAGAAGATTGCAATGCATATTTCAATTTTGCAGGAACAAAAATGGATGTTGAAATTCCTTAGTCTATATGCACCAATGACCTTTCAGTCTTTCATAAGAATTAAAACACCTGAGACTGTGCTGTACAAGAAACTATTGAGTATGTAAAAGAATATTTTTCCTTCCAAATCTGTTTCTAAAAGGATGAGTCCCCAGTGGGTTATGTTGACTATTGCTTTCCAATATAAAAAATAGTTCACTTTTGCATTTGTTTTGTAAACCTGACATCTTTTACAGTGCGTTAATGTTGTGCCCCATGACCTTCATGCCAGCAATGTTGCCATGATCATTCATGTTCCATTCATTATTTATCTTAGGTTTTTCTGACAGGCTAACACTATACCTGATAAGAACATTTTCACGTTACAGATACTGACACTTTTTCCAGTTTCACAAGTTACATTTTGTATAGAACATTCCATGTTCACAGTTGATTTGAATTGTTATTTAAAAGCACCTCTATAATTCAGCTGTTTTAGACTTGTTGGCTCTTTGCAAAATCCCCCAATATTACAGGGGAACAGATTTGAACTAAACTTCAGGGGGAAAAAAAGTAGGTGGGGGAGATCTCTTAACAAACGTTAAGCAAAAGCTAACATATAGTTTGCACTGGTGATTCTATAATGAGCAGACATTAACACTCCCTTTTTACAACCCTGTATTCCAGTGGTGGGTTACTCCCAGTTCGCAAGAACCGGTAGTAAAAATTTGTAGTAGTTCAGAGAACCGGTAATAACATTGGCTGGCCACGCCCCCGAACCGGTCCCCAGCCTGGTCGCAGCTCGCTTACCCTTCATCAGAGACTTTTTAAAAAAACTTTTAATAGCATTTTTTCTACAACCTCTTTGGTTGAAAAAATGCTTTTAAAAGTAAAAAAAAGCCTCTGATGATCGCACAGCTCAGCTGGGATCATCAGAGGCTTTTAAAAGCATTTTTTCTACAACCTCTTCAGCCGAAGAGGTTGTAGAAAAAAAAGTGCCTTTAAAAGCCTCTGACGATCTCAGCTGAGTTGCCTGATCGTCAGAGGCTTTTAAAAGCATTTTTTTCTGCAACCTCTTAAGTTTGTAGAAAAAATGCTTTTAAAAGTTAAAAAAAAAAAGTTGGTCACGCCCACCCAGTCACATTACCCCCCCCCAAGGCACACCCACAAAATAAGCTACGCCCACAGAACTGGCAGTAAAAAAATTTAGAACCCACCCTGCTGTATTCCCTTAATTCAGGATAGAGTCAGGATGACTGGATGGAGCTAAGCATTTACTGGCTGGATGCCTTTCCTGATGCCACATGGAGTTCACAGCAGGTATTTTTTCTTTGCGCCCTAGGAGAGAAACAAATAAACAAAAAGGCATTAAACTATATTATTTTTCAACGTTTTAATTCTAAAATCGAACAAATAGGCAGTGGAGGAAATATTTTGAAAGTCCATGTTTTTCAGACAGGAATGCTGGTGTTGACAACAGCCAGCTGACACACCTAGCAACGAGCCTGAGCAAGCCACCCAAGGGAAGACATCTGTTAAGCCATGGGAGTGGGGGGGAGGTGCCAGATCTGTACTGCTGAAGATGAAAAAAACATCCTTCATGTTGACAGAGGACAATCAAGAGCTTTAAGAGACTTCAATCTGCTGTCAAATAAAGTTTCTTATCTAACTGCAATATTGAGTGCTTGGATGACTTCTCCTGATTTCAAGCCAGGGAGACTGATGAACAACTACTAAGGACAACATATAAACGAAACAACAAGCAAGAAATGTCTTATGATTAATCAAATAGATGGAAGGAGTCAGTAAACACATTTGGAGGTTATAAGCTTGTTTTCTAATTGACTTGTGTTAGAATAGTGTTCTCTAACATAAGTAAAATATCAAATTCCTACTGTGTTTCCCCAAAAATAAGACCCTGTCTTATATTTTTTTGAACCCTGAAATAAGCGCTTGGCCTTATTGCCAATTGGGCTTATTATCAGGGGATGTCTTATTTTGGGGGGAACAGGGTAGTGACTGTATGGGTGTGTCCATGATGGTTTTTCTTCACAATAGTATCAAAAGATGATTAGCATAGTCATCTTTTGGAATGTTTTTTCAACTTCCAACTCTCATCTACTGTCAGCCTTGCAAGATAGACCAGACAGAAAACACAGTCAGAAGAGCTCATTCTATTTTATTGTAAGGTTACATTAACAGAATTATGCATGTCTGAAAGTTTTTCTCTCCCTCCCATCTCCTTTACAGCCAGGAAAGTAGGGAGAATCTCTTCTGAGCTTCTTGCCCAGCCCACATTCCTGCTGCAGGATAAGTTGCCTTTTATCTGACCATTCCCTTGGCTATATCTCTTTGTCCTGTCTCCCATGGTCTTTTCCATACACCATTTCCTGCTTTGAGGGAGATGGGCAGTTTTTAAAATTTGATAAATAAATAACATCTACAGTCTTTATCTCATCCAAGAGCTAATCAAGTCTAATCCTGCTTCAGTCTGCTATTTGATATCAGCTAAGTGACACTTATTGCTTCTTCCCAACTTAGTGGATTCCAGATGTGATGTCAAGGAATGAAAAATTCCTGTCATTCTTCGAAATTAAATAACTAAATAAATATGTAACACTGATTATTGGGATAGGTTTGATTTATTTAATAAAACATTTAATTGAAGGGGAATAACATTTAGTATAAGTGAAGCTTGTAAGAAAATGTTACAGTGTGTGGAATTGATATTTTAAGAAGTTATGCCCTTCTTTACCTATTCCAATTCCTTTCTTCCCATTATTTTGACCAAGCCCCATGCAGATAGACATTTTAAAGTGGTAGGCATTGGACTATTTGAAAGAAATATCTTCTTTAGCTGTTTCCTACTTATTCAAATCTTGGGATTTCCCTGAGCATATAGATGTCCTTGTATTTCTCAGTTACCTTCTTTTGGCTGTTTTGAACTGTGGGATTTTGACAAGGATGGAGTACCATATGTGTAGAAAAGGTTGAGGAAGCATGCAGGGAATGCTTTTTAATTTGAATTTGGCACACAGATAATAAATGCATGTTACTTAATAAAACTATTGAAAAGAGATGGACAGACTCTTTTGCTAGAAACTCTGGCTGGCAGCAGATAATAAGAATGAGTTCGTTAATTTATAACATGCCCTCCCTCCCTCCACCTCCATAATGTACTATAAATTCCCTTCAGTTTAGACCGATACCTTATTCATCAAGTGCTATATCTGAATAATTTGAGCTTGCATGTTACTATATGCTCCAATACATTTTTGCATTTTGAAATATTTCTGGCCTAGCAAAGCAAAACAAAGGCTGCAAGTAAATAAATACTTTAGCATGGACATTTTTCAAGACTGACATTTGAAATGCAGAGAGTAATGTATAAATTGGTAATGAGAAGCTACTGTGCTTTGTAATAGAATGCAAGCAAGTTGCAAATGCAAATTAATGGGTTGCTATCGAAAGGCCAAAGGATTATAATTAGCTGCTCTCAAACTTTTGGGGCTCCATTTGTAGGCTGCAAAAGTTGGGAAGCTCCTTCCAAGTGGAGAAATTCTTTGAAATGTCTGGCAACTGGAAGCTCACTTGGAGAACAAGTGCAAATGATTTCTAATGAGAGTCCATCTGGGATACCATGTTCTCCCATAATGCACAAACATATTTGAATAATGATGTGATGTCATACTATTCAAAGAGAAGGGGAAGGGACAGAGAGGGCACAAGTAGAAGATTAGCTTTTCTTGAAGTGGTAAAGCAATAAGGGGTAGAAATGCCAAACAAAATACTGTAAATAAAAAGAGTCATCTATCTTCCAATAAACAATTCCCTGAGAATTACAATATAAGCTTATTTTTCCTACTTGTCATTTGGCTTCATTGTCTCTATTTTCCAGGAGAAAACTAGGCAGAGTGAAGGTATTGATAGATATCAGTACATCTGGTTCCAAGGGTTCCTCACCATAATTTAATCGGATTTTTACAGACTACCTGCCTTGGATTGCCTGACATGTGCAATCTGTACATGTGCAAAACAATGGCCACCATACTTGTGCCCTTTTCCATTGTTGTTGTTGTTAGTTGCAAAGTCGTGTCTGACCCATCGCGAACCCATGGACAAGGTTCCTCCAGGCTTTCCTGTCCTCTACCATCTCCCGGAGTCCATTTAAGCTCACACCAACTGTTTCAGTGACTCCATCCAACCACCTCGCTGTCTGCCGTCCCCTTCTTCTTTTGCCCTCAATCTTTCCCAGCATTAGGCTCTTTTCCAGTGAGTCCTTCCTTCTCATTAGGGGGCTAAAGTATTCGAGTTTCATCTTCAGGATCTGGCTTTCTAAAGAGCAATAAGGGTTGATCTCCTCTAGGACTAACCGGTTTGATCACCTTGCAGTCCAAGGGACTTGTAGGAATCTTCTCCAGCACCATAGTTCAAAGGCCTCAATTGATCAAGGATGTACATAGAAGATGCTTGGGATATTTGGTTAAACATTCTAGTGACACTTTTCGGGGCAGGGGGGAAGCTTGTCATTAATTTCCAAGATCATGGAGAAAATCTATGTGGTCACTGAGAATTGGCATTGACTTGATGTCAGCCTTTCTTACGGTCCAACTTTCATAGCCATACATTGCAACTGGGAAAACCATAGCCTTGACTATACACACTTTTGTTGGCAGGGTGATGTCTCTGCTTTTTAGTATGCTGTCTAGATTTGCCATAGCTTTCCTCCCCAGGAGCAAGCGTCTTTTAATTTCTTGGCTGCAGTCTCCATCTGCAGTGTCTTGGAGCCCAGGAAAATAAAATCTGTCACTACCTCCCTTTCTTCCCCATCTATTTGCCAGGAATTGAGAGGGCCGGATGCCATGATCTTAGTTTTCTTAATGTTGAGTTTCAAGCCAACTTTTGCCAATGTTTTCACAACTTTTTGTATAAACCTAGAGTGCTTGTATAATAAACCAACCTCTCCCAGCTTGATGACAATCAAATTAGAAGTACAATTCACATGATTCCATGAGTCACATTGCTGAAAATTCTGCAGGTTGCAGAAGGGCATCAGGTTAGGGAAAACTGGATTAGTGGTGATTAACAGCTCTGATATCTAACTCAAATTCAGCCAAGAATGCTTCTCTTTAGGGCCTGAATCCAGGCTTGGCAATGTTGTTGTTGTTCCAAAATCTAAGAAATTTCCACAGCAGAATCATTTTGATTTCCATTGTAGATCCAAGAAACTCTTAATTTGCATGCCCTAATTCTTCCAAGTTAAAGAGAAATGTCAAAAGTACTTTGATCATCTGTTTGGCCTATTTTTTTTCCCCAGATTAATTAGATTGTTGACCTGGTAAGAATTGCCCTTTCCCCACATTTCACTCAAGAGGTTTATCCTTCTTAGAAATTGATTAATTTGACATCAAGTCAATGTCAATTCTCAGTGACCACATAGATTTTCTCCATGATCTTGGAAATTAATGACAAGCTTCCCCCCACCCCACCCCCCAAAAAAAGCGTCACTAGAATGTTTAACCAAATATCCCAAGCGTCTTCTATGGAATGTTTCCAAGATGTCCAAAGACAAGGACTAGACATGAGGACAAGAGCATATCAATTTGGGATACACAAAGACTCTTATCCTGCCTTGGCTTCTCAGAAGCATCTGGTCCACCACTTTGGAAGTAGATAGGTCTCTGGTCTAGGAAACTAGCATGCTTTTGTGGCCCTGTTCATGAATGAGGGAAGGCATAAGTTCTTCACAGGATCTGCCATAATGTATTAGATTTGAAAGTAGGTCTATTTTTCTTAATAAATCCCTTATTTGTAAACTTCCAGGAGTTGTTTTTTTTAATCTGGTGGTCAATATACAACCAATCAACCACAAATATCAACTGTGTCCTGGAATACTGGTTGGATCCAATCTGCCTTTATAGAAAATTCAAGACATGGAATCAGTCTATATCAAATAGTTGGATAATAATGTCTATCTCTCTATTTATTTGATATCATATTACTATGGACACCACATGTACCCTAGTCATTCAATGACATTCTGGGTTGTGGATGATTTATTGCAGTGATGACTTATTACTATAATAAAAGGGATCATTTAGGTTATCTTCGAAACCGCCTTCTACCGCATAGCTCCCAGTGACCGGTAAGATCCCACAGAGTTGGATTCCTCCAGGTCCCATCAGCTAAACAATGCCGGCTGGCAGCCCTGTGGGGGAGGGCCTTCTCTGTGGCTGCCCCAGTTCTCTGGAACCAGTTACCTCCTGAGGTCCAGGCCATCCCCATCCTATTGGCCTTCTGAAAAGCCTGAAGACCTGGCTTTGGTGTACCATGAAAAGAATGGAGGCTCTCTGTTCTGCCCCACCCACTTTCCTGTTGATGGAAAAAGCCAATTTAGTTATTTCCAAATAAGGGAATAACTAAATTGAACCAAAACTTAGTTAAATCAAGTCCTTTTTGTCAAGATGAGAAGCAGAAGCTATTTATTCTTGTTCCGGCCCATCACTGATCCTTCTTTCCTTATTTATCATTGTAATATAGATATTAAAATCAAATCCTCTGCTTTACACTTAAAAAAAAAAGAAGCTTGACTTGCAGCTTCTGCTTTTTGTTGATTTTTTTTCTCTGATACAAAGCATGAGATTACTGCTTCTCTTTAATTTGTCATTCCATGGGTAGGAACTATAAATAGCCCACATAAGAATGCTCCTGTTGTCTTAAATATAATTAGTGAATATCATGTTAAATTAAGTACAATAGGCTTAACTGAATTGTAACCATCTAAATGTTCCAAAATTGAAGACAGAAATTTAATTTAAAGAAAACATACACCGCATTTATGTAGAATTTGAGCTGAGATGATGTTCCTGACGTCTGTATATTTCAAAAAAAGTGAAAGAAAATGACAGAGCTCTGGTTCTGAAGTTTAGCCACGTCATTAATTACCAGCGTGAGGCAGCAAGCAAAATGCAAACATGAGGCTAAAAATGTAATATACATTATATACATTCTAAATAAGAAAAATAGCCAGAATTTTATAATATAGTCAACATAAAAAGAAAATTGCTTAGCACTTTGTAAGCTGCCCTGAGTCTCCGGAGAAGGGCGGCATATAAATCAAAAATTCTATTATAACCAATCCCAATAAAAACAATTCTAGCTTTCCTGTGATTTTGGGATCCAGTTTATTCAGTGTGACATAATATCAGTCTTGCAAGATTGATTGTGCTATATTTCTTCCCCTTCATATTTCTCTTGTGAATTTTGAAGGTGTTGGTCACTCTCAGATGCTATCTGACTGTGGTGAAGTTAAAATATGTATTTTCCCCTGTGTTGCTTTGGTAACAGAGCTCATGTATCTCCGTTAAGGTCACCTTCCTTACTCTCTCTACACTCTGCTCATGGCCAGTCATGCCTTAGTTACCTCCCAAATGGATTACAGCTGTGGGTCCTGTCAAGTTAAACAATGTAGGGCAAAGCAAGAAGCTTTTTCTATTGCTGCGCTCATCTTTTGGGACACCGTTTCCCATTTTCCTCCCCCCTCCCCTCAACCTTAGATTAGCCTTAACCCTTCTAGCTTTTTGGAAGGGCTCTTAAGATGAATGTGCATTGTTATTTATTTATTTACAATCCAATTTATATAGTTATCTCATTTATATCTTATTTATTTCTTTACAATCAAATTTATATAATTATCTCATCTATATGTCATGAGAAGTGACTCTGGGTGGGATCCAATACAGTGGTGGGATTCAAAAATGTTTACTACTGGTTCTGTGGGCGTGGCTTTGTGGGCGTGGCTTTGTGGGCATGGCAGGGGAAGGATACTGTAAAATCTCCATTCCCTCCCCACTCCAGGGGAAAGTTACTGCAAAATCTCCATTCCCTCCCGATCAGCTGTGACTCGGGAGGCAGAGAATAGATGGGGATGGGGCCAGTCAGAGGTGGTATTTACCAGTTTTCCGAACTACTCAAAATTTCCACTCCCGGTTTTCCAGAACTGATCAGAACCTGCTGAAACCCACTTCTGATCCAATAAAGTAAAAAGTTAGACTTCTTGACCTAAACAGCTTTTTGGAAGGGCTCTTAAGATGAATGTGTATTGCTATTTATTTATATACAATCAAATTTATATAGTTATCTCATTTATATCTCATTTATTTATTTACAATCCAATTTATATAATTATCTCATTTATATCTCATGAGAAATGACTCTGGGTAGGATCCTATAATTAATAAAGCAAGAAGTTAGACTTCTTGACCTAAACAGTTCCTTCAAACCTTATAAACCTACATGGGGAGCAGCAGCAGAACAAAATGGACTCATTTCTTTTATGGCATTTTTGTTCCCCAAACTTGACCTGGGATGCTGAATACCCTTAGGCCAGCTGCTCTCTCTCTCTGGTTGTCAGAATAAAAGAAGAAGGAAAGAAGTGTTATACTCTTGGGTTAGTTCTTGGTGCTCTCTGAATTTTAATGTTTGTTTGCAGATGTTTCATTGCCCAATAAAGTAACATCAAAAATGCATGGCAAGAATTTCAGAGTTCAAACTCTGAAATACAGATATTCTCTTCTATTGGGAATATATGCTTGTGCAAATAATAAAGACAATAATATATTCAAGGTAGGAAGATGCATTGTAAATAGCAGCCACCAAACATCAAAAACTGTAAAGCAAGCAGGTTCTAACTATTTGTGCCCATAATTTAAAAATATTAGCAAGAAAGTAGTCGGTTTAGCTGTGTATGCATGACTACAAAACAGCATTCTCATTATCTTAATTTCCTCCCCAATACAAATAGAATTCCCAAAGTTCTTCTCAAATGTAAATATTCTCATTATCTTAATTTCCTCCCAAATGTAAATAGCATTCTCATTAATTTATTCACAAATGCATACAGATTTTTCCACTGTTAGTCTAGCGAGAATATTCTGTCCACTGCCATAAAAATAACACCAGCTCATGGATTAATCTTACGAAAAATCCAGCTCTGTGTCACACAGCACTTTGATAACATGCTGGAAAGATGAAATGGTAGATTAAAACTCAACCTTTAGTTTTCACTGCAACCTGATCCTATTTTTCAATAAATTTGTTGTTAATTTCATTTTCCATGTATTGTGGTCAAGATCGCCAGACCTGGGGAGAAACTGGCTTGAATATGATCTGTGAATTCCAAGAAGTAATGAGTCATCTGGAGGTTCATTTAACAAACGTTTCCAATGATGTTAAGCACTTGTTAAATAAATCTTTGCTCAAAGTGCTTATAGACTTGCAAAGAATCCCACTGCTTTTGGTGGAAACATCTGTTTAGAAGCTGCATTGACTTATGATGAGGATAAACTCATTTACGCACATTGATTCAAAGTGCCTGGAGGTGCCCATGAACCATTAAAACAAAAGATTAGTTTCCAAGATCACATCCATGTGCAGAGAAAGATTTTTGGCCAATGCAACTCAAAGCAATGTAACTTAAAGATAACTCTATAGGCACAAGATGTTCATAGATTCAATCCATTGGCTTCACCATCCATAACAGCTCGAGGCAGCTTTTTCAGGTCTCAAGATCACATCTCATTAGATCTCTCAGGAAACTTTGGTATACATTTATCTTATGCAATATGAAGGCTCATGTGGAATTTTGGATTTTATTTAAAATTGCTTTACCTTTATTTTAATTTCAGGGCCGTAGGTATCATACACTGAGCCATGGTGTTGTAGTGGGTTAGAATGCAGTATTGCAGGCTAACTTACTGCTCACTCCAGGAGTCTGATTCTGAACGGCTCAAAGTTGACTCAGCTTCCATCCTTCTGAGGTCGGTAAAATGAAGACCCAGATTATTGGGGACAATGCTGATTCTGTAAACCACTTAGAGAGGGCTGTAAAAGCACTGTGAAGCGGTATATAAGTGGTATTGCTGTTGCTATTTTAGTGTGGTCATAGATTTCCTGGTCCCCTCACGCACTCTGTTGACAATTTGTGCCCTATGAGAATTTGTATCAGAAATAGGAAAGACCTTCTTGCCTGGAGAACTAATGCCAATAGAGTTGATGCTTTCAAATAGAATTGATGAGCCCTCCTCCCCTCCCAGAGGAAGTAGATTATTTAGACCCATTGCAATCAGTTTTCAGGCTGGCATTCGGTATAGAGAGAGATTTAGTTGTTGAAATGTGTTTGAAATGTGTTCTGATTCTGCAAGTTCAAAACTTGTTCATATGGTTTGTAAATGGGGGAGCAAACATTTCATCACCATTCGAGGGGACAGCATCAGTGCATTTTGAATTGCGCTCATCTGTCAGAACACAGGTCTTTAAATACCTTTTTATGAGATGCAAATTAGTCTGAATGTTGTTTGTTCAGATATTTCTGAGTCATGGACTGATTTCGGACTGTTTGATTGGCTGGCTGTTGTTGCTGGGCTGTGTGATGCACATTAGGATTAGAGATGTTATCTAGGTGCTTCTGAGTCATGGTCTGGTTTTGGCTGTTTGATAGTTTGAGTGTCTAGCTGTTGTTACAGAGATGTGGTCCGATTTCATGTGAGTTGACAGGTTATAATTTTGTTGCTGCGTAGTGGGGTGCCTGTTTGTTTATTTTAAATGCTACCTTTGGGATAGTGGTTGATGCGGTTCTTTTGTTCTCAGTGATTGGTAGATGTCAATGTGTCTGTTTATTGACTTATTGGTGGAAAACCAGGCTTCAAGGAAATCTCTTTCTCTCCTTGATTTCATTTAGATTTAGTTGTACTTGGAGATGACTTGTGACAGAGCCGTGATGGATGTGGTGCATCCATCCTTGTGCTTCTTGTCAGATACACAGAATTTAAACCACACTATTAAGAGTTCTTAAAGTCTTCCTTCCTTGGTACAAACATTTGTTGAGTTTATTTTTTCCACTTTCTTAATATCTCAATTTTTCTATGTTTTTAATAAAGAATTGCATGAATTTTGATATTGCTGTTGTGTTCACTCTTCATCCAGGTAGCTAATTGTTGATAGAATGACACCCATGGCTGTTCACTTTATTGCATTTCTGCTTTTCCTCTTTTGAATTTTTCTCAATCTTGCCAAGCATGATGATCTTTCTCTAATGATCTTTCTCTCTGCATAATGTGTTTGGGCTTGATTTCTCCCAATATTGGTCGATTTATTTGTTAAACAGCCTAAAGCAGAGGTGTCAAACTCAAGGCCCACGGGCCGGATCCGGCCCACGGGGTGCTTAGATCTGGCCCACGGGGTCAGCCTCGAAACAGCGAAGGACCAGCCTGCGGTGCCTTTGCCAGCGAAAAAGGAGATCCATTTTTGCTGGCAGAGGGTTGCAGGAGCCAAAAACAGAGATTGGAAGCCCATTTTCTCTGGCAGAGCACTCGAGCCACCACAGGCACCCCTGACACAAGTGACGTCAAGCTGCCCACGCCCACCCCAGGCACACCCACCCCAGCCATGCCCCCCTGCACCCCCTGAGGTCAAACACAACTCTGATGCGGCCCTCAATGAAATCAAGTTTGATACCCCTGGCCTACAGCCTTACCCAAGGAATCCTTTGCCAGCACTATAATCCAAAAGAATCTTGTTTCCTCCTGTCTTGTTTTTTCGCTCTCCAACTTTCAGATCCATGGGAGGTTGTCAAAAATATTCTAGTCTAAACAAATAATATTTTTCATACAAAAAATATCTCTCCACTTAAAGACCTTGTCTAAGTCCTTCAGAACCTTTTTTCAAATGTGACGTATCGTTTGGTTTCTTGGTACTTTGTAGTGTCACTATTGATTATTAATCCAAGAAAGTTGAAGTTATCAACTATTTCTATTTTTTTTTAGTCAAATATGAAATTATTACAGGTAGTCCTCAACTTAAAACCTGATTGGGACAAGAAATCTGTTTGTAAGTCATGACGGTCAAATGTTGAGGCACCCATATTACTGGAATTTTCCAGGCTTTTTTGCAATGTTTGTTAAATGAATGCCATGGTTGTTAGGTGAACCCACTGATTTGAATGAGCATTCCAGCAACAATGTGACAAAACAGTAAACGATATTGTGAATTATGATCATGTGATCACACAACTCCCCACCCAGTTGCAAACCTGACCCACCTGACATGCGGTCACATGACAACTTCTGCAGGTGCTTTATGGGCCTTGAAGTATCTATTCTTTATGGGCCTTGAAGTATCTATTCTGTCATAACTTTGAACAGTCATAAAACAACCAATCGTAAGTCAAGATTTAACAATAATATTATCAATTGTTAGAATCTTTGTTTTCCTCACATTAAGGTGAATGTCCATCTAGATACTGTGTTCCTTGATCTTGATAACGGAGACCATCTTCACTTTCAGTGAGTAACATGGTATCATTAACACAGTAAAGATTGTTCATGCATTCCATCCGATTTTTACATTTCAATTTTCTTGATATAGTCCCCCTCCTTTGGTTATTTGTTCCATATATAAATTAAATAACTGTGGAGAAAATATGGAGCCTTATCCTGTCAGATCTGCAGTGATGTCTCTTGTTCCTTGTCCTTTCCTGAACCCTGCTTGCACTTTGAGCAGTTCTTACTGCAGGCATGGCATTAGTGTCCACTGAATGATCTTTAATAGAATTTGGGATCGTGTGGGATTAGAGCAATCATGCAGTGTGTGTGTGTGTGTGTGTGTGTGTGTGTATACACAGCTGGTACTGAAGAAAGTATTCAATAGTTATTAGGTAAACACAATCCAGGAAGGAAGGAAGGGAGGGAGGAAGGAAGGAAGGAAGGAAGGAAGGAAGGAAGGAAGGAAGGAAGGAAGGGACAAAGAAAGAAATTCAAGATTCTCCTACCTTGATCCTCTTTGGTATTAGATGGGGGAGAATTTCTGCCACACTTTCAAGAGTCTGTTATTATATTCTGTAGCGATATAGGTAGTTCTTGACTTGCAATTTATGACCATAACTGGGACCTGAATTTGTATGATGTTATCTTCCAAATTCCCTGGAAAAACTTTTTAAGAATTGTAACAATTGTATCTGATTGCTTTACTATTTCAAAGGGAATGCTATCAGTGCCAAGTGTTTTATTCTTTGATAAAGCTTTCTATGCTCTTTGACCTCTTTTTTCATCAACAATGGTCCTTGATCATAAAGTATAGGTTGAAAAGCTGTTGATCCATTTGATCTTTGTGGTATAATGATCTGGTGTGTTCTTTCCATCTTTTCTTGATCTTCTCGGCATCATTCAGCATGAATTCTTGAGTGTGTTTTAGCATTTCAAGTTGAGGCTGGAATTTTCTCTTTAACTCTCATACTTTTTCGAATACTTGTTTTGTTCTTTAATATTTTCTCATTTTACTTTTGGACATGCATTTTTGTGGTAGTATGTCTTGTTGCGTTGTGTTGTCTTGGAAATTTTGGCATAGATCTCTTTTGCCCTCTAATTTTTGGTTTTGTATGTTTCCAAGCAATTTTTAGTTTTCTATTATTCATTTTGGCTGTTTTTACTTTTTTACATTTGCAAGGGCTTTTAATACAATTTGATATCTTCTCATGCCTCTGGTATCCTGTTGTATAGTGGTCTGATTTTGCACCTGACCTTTAAATTCTGCTGGTATACTTAAGGTCATCCTTCACTGCATTTATGACTGGCTTGCTCTTTTTTCAACTTTAGCACAGAACGCCATCCTTTTCTCTGTCATTGATTTTTTTTTCTTTTTTTTTTTTGCCACTGCTTGATGCCGGGTAGCTGAAAGAGAGTCACTCAATGAAAACATATGGTGTCTTTTAAAGTGGGCAGTTCCCTGTAGTTTTTAGTTTATCAGCTATCTGGAATTCTGGCATTAGCATTAGCATTAGGGATCAAGGCAGGAGGTTGGAGCTTAGTATCCAGCATTGTTGTATTTCCTGTTAATATTATTAATATTATCCTCTTAATCCTGGTGTAATGACACTTTCTAAATACTTATATTTTGCTGGCTTGAGATCATCCCTGAACAGATGTGCTTCTCCTTAAAATAATTTGCCCAGAACACCAGCTGCTGTTGGTGATGTCAAACAAACTCCAGCTGATGCTCGGCTCCTGGCACTGCTCTTGGCAGTGGCAGCAAAGGGAGTAGGGTCAGCTTAGTCATGAGCAAAGTGGCTGCCCTAAGTGACAGCTGCTGGAGGGATGGTGACAACAGCAGCCCTTCCTGATGATTCTCATGAACCCCACAGTTGTTCTTCTGTTGGAAAACAGAATTACAAGCAATGCCATGTGGACCTCAAGCTAATTTGTTTCCCTCAAGTATGATCAAAGATTTGGTGTTGATGAAAGATTCAACTGCCAGCCAGATCTTTGCCTCAAGAAGACACCTGTCTTAGGTCAGTCTTGAAAGGGAGTTTCTGGGAGAGGAAAAATGTTTTTTGAGCCCTCTCCTTTTTCCACCAGCATTTCAGAGTCACTCTGTGGTGAGATGGGCAGCAAACAAATTTAATAAATAATAATTTCTGTCATCATTCCTGCTCCCTCTGCTGCTTTGCTCAGATGGACTCAATTTCTCCACTGTAGTGAAAAATTGTGGCTGAAGCTCATAAATTTTGATGAGCCACTCTGAATTTGTTTCTGTCAATTTCTGAGTTTTGCCATTTCAAGGATTTTTTATTTATTTATTTTCTATTGTAAGTTTAGTTTGTCCTATCTCTGTACTCATGGACAATTTTTTATATATTCTATGCATATTTCTCCAACCGTAGGCATATTTCAAATACATATTTTATGTGTGCTATTCAGTCTTATATATCATTGTTTTCAGTATGCAGCATTGTTGTTTTTTATTTGTTCTGGTTTTAATATTCACCTGAGCTGATAGTATGTTGTGATAATTGAGCTTTTAGTAAAGGAATGTAAATAATAATACTGATGTATAGCTATGTTTTAATTGTGTATAGGTTGAAAATGAGTAACTAAACAAGTTCTAGTTAAAGTGAGGATTAAACACATTTCTCCACTATGTTTATTTTTCTGTATCCACATAATTGCAGAACATCTGTTATCAAGTGTTATTCACTAAGATCTCTGTCCCTCAATGAATTTTAAAAGGAAGAGTACAAAATGACCTGAGTCAATAGAGGCTGCTATGGAATGTTTTATTCCTAGTCTCTGTGTGAATCTTCTTTCTTAATGCACAAGAAGGTAGTTTCAAAGATGAAAAGTTCCAGGAAAACGAACATGAGGGAAGAATATAAAGCAATGTTATGGGTACAAAGAACAAATCCAGATCTCACTTCAGGGAATTGTTGTACATCTCCAGAAGCACTAAGATACCTCACAATTTATTTAACAAACTACAGTAGTTGTGGAACCCAGATGTAATGTTGAGCAGGGGAGAGGATCTTTAATTATACCTATTCAGTTCAGCTGATTACAGATAATAAAAATATCTGTAGGTTGTGTTGAGAGTGAGCATTTACATTAGGTCTTCTATATAATCAATTATTGTTTGGTTTTTTTCAAATGAGTACTTCCACAATCATGGACTTGACCCAATCACAGTCCAGGAACAAGTCTATTAACATCAAGAAGTAAGCTGTTCTTTTTCTTCTTTTTCTGAACCAAATCATCATGAAAATGGAAATGTGGCCATTTACAAAAAACAACGAGTGGACTTTTGGGAAATGAATGGCCAAGTTGAACCCTCCTATTGTAGGCTAAAGATGGCATCTACCGTATTTTTCGGACTGTAAGACACTTTGTACTACAAGATGCACCTAGCTTTTGGGGAGGAAAACAAGAAAAAAAATCTGCCTCCCAGCAATTTGCCTCCTTGAAGCAAACAGCAAACAGCCCGGTCAGTTTCAGCACAGTCTGATTTAGCATGAGCAGCTGATTGGTGGTTGGAACAGCCTCCCGGAATACCGCCTATCAGCTGTTCCAGGCTGTGGGGATTGCTGCTGCCACCTATCTAAGCCACCTAGAGCGGGCTGAAAATGGGGTTCGTGGAGGCCAAAAGTGGCACGTGCGGAGGCCAAAAACGGGATGCGTGGAGGCTGAAAATGGGATACGTAGAGGTGGCAATAGGTGGCAGAGGCGGATGGTGACAGTGGCAATGGGTGATAAATGGTATTCCGGGAGCTGAAACTGAACAGGCTGTTTGCTGTTTGCTGCAAGGAGGGAAATTGGTGGTAGCCAGAGGCCGAAAGGTAGGGGCCAGCGGGTGGGCGGGGCTTTGGCAACATTCGGTCTATAAGACGCACAGACATTTCCACCCACTTTTTGGGGAGGGAAAGTGCATCTTATAAACTGAAAAATACAGTAATTTGAATGGATGTGTCAGGGCTGAAGGAGATCATAATTTGGAATGCTGACATCATGCTTCTTACACAGAAAAAAAAGGGGGGAATTAGAGAGAAAAACATCACAGCAGTAGCAAAAATTTCAGGCCCTCTTCCCCATTTCCCTAGGTTCCTGATCCTGCTCTGCTCTCGTTGCTCCTACATTTCCTTGGACTACTACTATGGCCATTACTTTATACTCTAGTTACTAAGGTCTTGTAGGAATATAATTATCTTGCCCAATATGTATATAGGTTGCCTGCTGTCCTTTTCACTTACAAAATGAGTCAATCCTATTCACAAGAGAATTATATAGTTCTGAAAAATTTCTATGCACTAGTTCTTTAGAAATGTTTCAGCTTGTTTTTGAGGAAGGATTATTATGTATCTTTTCTTTTCTGCTGGAAGTTGATTGATTTAAGAATAGTTAATACCCTTGAGGAGGTTTGAAAGCTTTCATTTGTAATGGCTAAAATGCTTTCAAAAATTGAAGTCTAGAAAAAGGAAATCAATGGCATATCAGAGATCTGTTTTCAGAATTTAAAAATATATAGATTTTATTTGTTCTGTTAAAGCCTCAAGACAAACCTTTTGTTCATCTTAGGTATGGAAAATTCCAAAATAAATTTCTTCCCCCTCTGGGAAAAACATGTTCCAGATTTTTTTTCTACTCAGTAAGAAGGCCTGTCAATGTTTTAGGACAGATCGTGACATCCTGATGTTGCAAAGGAACCTTCAACCCCATCTGCTGCACTATTAGCGGCTTTTCATTATAGTTGTGACTGAATATCCACACAACCTTGATTGCAAACATGATTGATTAATTATTAATAAATCATGCTTTTAAAATAAAGCTCGGCATGCTTAGTTCATCATTTGTCAATGTTCTTGAAAAAGAGATCCTGGCTTATTTCTAGTTAGTTCCAGGATTAAATTGCTCATTGCTGAAAGAAAAGAACCATAGAAAATGACTGCTATTCTATTTTGGTTTCTATCTCCTTAGGAAATTAGCAGTGGATCAGACAAGGAAGTGGAAAAAAATATCCTGGAAGAAGACCATCGTGACAATTGTTTGCTCAACATACAAATTATTATTTAATTTGTGCACGCCATCTCATTGCCTTTGTTTTTAGAGACCTTTTTAAACTAATTTTTTATCATATAATAACAAAATCTCTTAGCATAAATTTGCTAGTCACAAGTAATCCCTGTGTCATTAATCACAAATGAATGCACAGTCAGTAACTGCACTCAAATCTTATTTTCTATTATCAGTTTTCTAAATTTAAAGACTCATGCTACTATTACTTGCATTACTGCTTGTAGGGTTCGATTAATATCTTTTTAGCTACTGATTCCATCTGGGGCACTAATCAAAATATTCTTGGCTTTTATCTGTTCAGCTGACTGTCAGTGAATATGAGAAGTTGGGGAAGGCAGGAAGGACATAAAGGACTAAAGTGAACCAATTTCTGCTGGTTCGAATCTCTCCAAGGCTCAAGGTTGACTCAGCCTTCCATCCTTTCTAAGGTAGGTGAAATGAGGACCCAGTTTGTGGGGGCAATAAGCTGACTTTGTATAAATATACAAAAAGGATGAAGGCTATTGCTTAACGCATTGTAAGCCGCCCTGAGTCTCCGGAGAAGGGCGGCATATAAATCAAATTAAAAAAAAAAAAAAAGGACTAAAGTGAACAGGTGAACATATCATCAAAGGAGCTACAGAAAACTCTCCTAGGCCTCCAAAGACTATTAAAGTACTAAGTTTAACAGGCAACAATAAGAGCCTTGGTAGTACAGGGGTTTAAGGCACCCTGTTATTAAGCTGGTTATTAAGACCAGCTGCCTGCAATTACTGCAGGGTTCGAATCTCGCCAAGGCTCAAGGTTGACTCAGCCTTCCATCCTTTCTAAGGTAGGTGAAATGAGGACCCAGTTGTGGGGGCAATAAGCTGACTTTGTATAAATATACAAAAGGATGATGACTATTGCTGAGCACATTGTAAGCCGCCCTGAGTCTCCGGAGAAGGGCGGCATATAAATCAAATAAAAAAAAACAACAAACAATTTGGACATTTCTTTCTCCTTAACACGTAGAGAACATAGCTGGGTTAACCCTGCAGTTCTCAAAATCACATGACAATCCAAAGCAGTTGGTTCTTTCTCCAGAGTCCTTTGTCAGATTGCTATCAAATTGTTATAAATAATATAGCAAAAGAAGGCAATATTATGATCTGTAATTACAGTATATTAATTAATCGTAGAATTAACCATATTAACTATATCAAATTAATTGATTCATAGGAGGGGTCAAAAGTCAATGCTTGCAACCTTAAAAATGGGTTTGATTATGTGGTTCCCTTTTTAACCCTTCATGTGAGTGTATCTGACTTAACTTCATTTAAGGAGGTTAACTCAGATATAATTTCAGTACACTGACATAGAGGAATCATGGATTTATAGTTACTGGAGAGACAGAGAATGTATGTGCTGGCACTGATAATTCATTCTGATGGTGAGAGAGAAATCCCCAAATTTCACAGGAAATCTTTCCTTCCTTCCTTCCTTCCTTCCTTCCTCTCTCATCCAAAGGTTATAAATTCAGTTCTGCTGCTATGAATATAAGATGATATAGACTGTTATTTTTTTCTGCAACCGACAAACATTTATCCTGGTAACAGATCAAACACGCTTTTTAAAAGACAGAGATTTGTGCTATTGGCATGCTGCTGTGAGCCCAACTCATTGTTTATAGAAATGTGTAGAACTAGTGATTTGGCAAACATAACAAGTACATTGAAGAATAATTACATCCTGAATCCTGGGTATTGTCAGTGTGCCTCTTCCAGTAGAGAAATATGCCATAAAAAGACTGTAGGCATCTTATCTATCAGATGCCCATATTTAGTCTAGCATATGAGCAACTTCTGTACCCACATTAAGAGACGTGTTTCCGTTTATGGCAAGTATGAAAGAGAAAAGCCTATAGCATTGATTGAAAGATACAAGAAGAACAAAAGGCAACCAATAGAAAAATAGCCTTAAGTTACAGATGAACAAATCCTAGATGAATCTTAGGAAAAACTGCCTAACTGTAAGAGCGGTGTGATAGGGTGTGAAAGAAAGAGCAAGGCAGGAGGACAGGCATAGAGCAAGGATAGGAAAGACAGAATGCAAACAACAGAGGTGGTAGCATGGGTTTTCATGGCAGCTGAGGTGGTGGACTAAAGATTGCCTTTGGGGTAAAGGGTAGATTTTGACTTTAGGGTTGAAGGATAGGAGTATAATGGCATCAAGGAATTTTACTGCACAATAAACACCGCTTCATGCAAAAAGCCAATTAGCTGTTCTTTCTCCTGGCTTATTATACAATAAGTCTGTGACTATAGATAACAAACTAAATGTGGAACATTTTAACGTAATTCATCCTTGTCCAGTGACCTCAGAGGTGGCATGCAAGCTGTCAAACAAGATTGGACAAGCTGATTTCTATTGTTCTGAGAGGCAAGGGAACCTTCTAAGGAAATGCATTTTAAAAGAAAGGTTTGGGAAAGGGAGGAGGGAAGACACAGACTGCTTGCTCCTTGGTAGTGTGCTGCACAAGATGTTGGAGCTTTTTTAACGCATAATTTCTGAGCAAGTGTGGATGGCTGTTATTTTCAACCATGCATCTACCAACACTGTTATTAGGGAGATTTGAAAATATCTTCAGATTTCGCTACTAGTAATACCATCAAGTGAACTTCTGAAAATAAATCAATTGGCCTAAAAATTGCTAAATAAATATATAACTGAGAATGACAAGACCATAAGTCACAGTGCATAGCAGCTCACAGTCCAGGAAAAGTACAACTGGCAGACTTACTGAAGTTGACTGAAGAATCTTCTGATTTTATTGCTTTCATCATGAATTTCACATAACTGTTTTTTGAATTAAGGAACATTAATCTATTTTTTCAATATTTCATGGAAAAAGTTCACCTTCTAGTTCCTATCTTCTACCTCTACTTCCTTTCTGTACTTCTTCCTTCTAAACCTAAAAAAAAAAACCCTCTATAAATCACAATGATACATAAGAATCACAAGCCATTTTATGATCAAGATTGGTTGTAACCAGTGGTGGGATTCAGCCAGTTCGCACCACTTCGGGAGAACCGGTTGTTAACTTTCTGAGCAGTTTGGCAAACTGGTTGTTGGAAGAAACCATTAGGGCAGAGAACCGGTTGTTAAATTACTTGAATCCCACCACTGGTTTGCAACATCTAAATAATAATGCACTATTAAAGTCCCAGAGTTAAATTAGTTCTTGCAGTGGCTGGCTGAGCTTGATATTTTGCTGCTTTTGGCTCTTCTGGCACTATGGAATTCCCTTATAACAAAGAGTTACTTAGTTTTCTCTGTGTAAGAATTTAAGCAAACAGTAAACCATCCTGTTTAAAACTGCCTTCCAGTGAATTTGTAATTGGCTTTTATGCAATGAGAAGTAATATGATTTTTTTCTGTATTGGGTGGCTGTTTATCTGATCATGCTTCTGTCTGTATTGAACAATATTGTGAGGACATAACCATAAAAAGCCACTTTAAAAATATTAATACAATTAGAAGAATAAAGACTAAAGAAAAACAAACAAACAGAAAAGAGCTCATAAAAGTAGCAGGTGAAAAAGAATACAATTCTTAACCAAATGGCTTGTGCCAATCAAATTGGGTGCTTGGCAAGTAATCACCAAAGATAAATCCAATCAACCATTTAAAAATTGTATTTTAATTTCCCCAAGCAACGAGCAGAAACCATTTTATTTCTCCTTTTTCTTGAAATAAAGGAACAAATTTGCTTCTGTTCAATATGGCTGCCTAAGACATTGTGGTGACATTTTTACCTATTGTTCAAAATATCATCTGTTCAGACAGCAGGTCCTGCATTGTTTTGTTTTCTTGTTTGGAAAATCTAGTAGTAAAAATGGTTTTGAAAACTGTTGCAGGAGAGCCTGCAAATTTTCTCTCTAAAGCTTATTTATAGGACCAGTATGTTCTGGTGCGAGCTGACAAAAGTTTTCCATCTGCCAGAAAAGTTAAATTCTCATTCAGCAGGTCTAACTCCTTTCTTTTGCCCCCTACTTTTTTTTCCCAATGGGAGACTACCTGACTGCACAGCTGCTGAGGGCAACATATCATTGCAAAAGTATAAGGTGGCACACTTAAACCTGTGTTTCTCATTGTTCTGGAAAGCAGTTTCCTGCTAATAATGGAAAAGGTGACAATGTAATGCATTAATGGCCACTTTCCCATTGTTTGGTAAAGTCCTTACGTCATTAAATTGTGGGGTTCGTATAAGGCCTAAACAATAAACTCTACTTGGTTGCAATAGAAAAGGCTCTTTCGATATTTTATAGCAGCTCAGACTGCCTGCTATCTATAATTACAGTCAATATTTCGACTGGAGGAAAATGCCTTAATTTGCTTAATGTTTCATGCGTGGAAAAACAATCAAGCGTTTCCTTCATTTGTAATTATGTTACTGGCTCTAGGTGCACTTTTCCAAATTATAACCAAGCCTGCCCAACGTAAGTACTCAGCTTAAAACCTTTTTACATTTAGCTGTCCTGCCACTGCTGAATTCCACCAAGATAAGCCTTTTTCCTTGGCCCACAGACCTCTTCAAAATTCTAATTCTATATTCAGGAACCTAAATTCCTATTAATATGCTTCCTAATCTTGGTTGGGTTACCTGGAAAATAAGCAGGTTTGGGCACAGATCCTTGTTGTGTTAACACTGTGTCAATTTACCTGCTGTCATTATTTTACAGATGCTGGCCAGATCATGTGTATTGGCTGTTGAAGCCTGAGGCTGGCTTGTTCATTGTGCAGTAAGATTTTGCACTGAATGCAGAGAAGCACCATGTGTTTAACTACAAGTATGATGCCATTGGCAGCTGTTCTATTATTATCCGTTTCTAAAGAGGCTTGGTGAGGAATCAGAACATGCATCATGCCACAGTTATATCCCCCCCCTCCCCAGGAAGTACTTGTGCTAAATAGTTGTTTCGAGGGGAAAAGTAAAAAGCTGCTCATATACAGGCTATTCAATTTCACATACTCTAAAATATGTAGCCAAGCTTTGTACACACAGACAAAAATGTATCCTCTCATGGCTGCCAGTATTGGCCCTAAACAGACAAGTTTTTTTCTACATAGTTGTAGCTTCTAGACTAAGAAACCTTCCCCTTAGCTTGTAGTTCCTTAGAATTCGATAGATTCTTTTTTTCTCACACGGTCATTCCAGTTTATTCTGATTCCTAATTTGGCAACATTTCCACAAGACTAAGTGGCAATTTGCACATCTTCACTCCTTTTTTTTGCAACAAGGACATTAAGGAACTGCAATAAGGCAGCAGAATACTTGAAATACTGATGGATAGTTATATGGACCAAGTGTTGAGTTCTTACTGACATAGCTTAGTCCTCCTAGCTCAGTTGATCTCACTGAATAAAAACAAAGAGGTATCATTTTAATAGCATTCACTCTTGAGAGAAAAAGGAATAAAAAAGGTGGGAAATGAATATAGGGAGCTATTTACATTAGGCCAGACTGTCAATTAATTTCACCCAGTGCTACTGGTAGCTACAGTAAATTTCCTTTTTTGCATATATGTTTTATTTTGATTAAAATGGTAAAAAAAATACAAACTAAACTTAAAGGAAGAAAAAAGAGAAAGAATATGATAAAAAAAGACATGACTTTCAACTTTCATTACATATGTAGACAAAATTAGTAATGCATCATCCCTTGTAAAGTTATGGATAGATATTTCTTCATCTCATATCTCATCCCTCATATCTCATATGTAAATTTGTAAAACATCAACTTTAATTCTGATGTCAGCAAAAAAAGGTTTCTTTGCAAAGACACATCTTACTTTGACTTTGATCAAATAAACCAACTTTACATTTCTTCCTTTTACTTATGATAGTTTTAATTTTTAATTCATTCAAATATTGTAGGATTTGATTTCTCTTCAATTCTTCTTTATCCCATTGTATAGACCTCTGGGTTTAACAAGCTTCTTTTATAGATCCAACCAGAAAACATTCTCTAGGTCCACTTATATTAAATCCAACAGATAAGAAAATAAAGGAAACAATAAATTTGTTGCGAGGGCAGTTTAATATGTTGATGGCAGACCAAGTGGCAACTAACTTACAATATGCTAAACATAACACTTTTTGTAATGCAAATAAACCAGGTAGATGGTTAGCCTACTTGTTAAGGAAAAAAACAAAAGCTACGTACTATAGAAAAAATAGAATACAAAGGTAAAGAGGTATATCAACAAAATATGATTTAAAAAGCTTTTTTTAGAATTTTATACAAAGTTATATGCTAGTGATACAATTCAAGGCAAAGATATAGATAGATATTTACAGGAGGAGAATATCCCTGTAATTACACCAGAGCAAAGGGAAGGACTGAACCAACCAATAACTTTGGAAGAAATTATTTTAGCAATTAAACAGTTAAAGGGGGGTAAAGCTACAGGCACAGATGGACTGACAGCTGTTTATTATAAAAATTTGCAGTTAGAAATGGTAGAACCGCTTAAGGAACTATTTTGTAAGATTCAAGCCGGAGGAGATGTACCCCCTTCCTGGAGAACAGCTTTTATTTCATTGATTCCAAAGGAGGATCAAGACCATAGTCAACCCAAGAACTATAGGCCAATATCGCTTTTAAATACTGATTATAAGATTTTTGCTAAAATATTAGCAAATAGGTTAATGGTAATCATGCAACAAATGATTCATAATGACCAATCTGGATTTATAAGTGGGAGACAAATGAAATGTAATGTAAGACAAATTGTAAACTTATTGGAATATTTGGAAAGGAACAACCAAGTCCCTGCAGCGCTTATCTTTTTGGATGCGGAGAAGGCATTTGATCGATTGAATTGGCAATTTTTATTGAAAATAATAGAAAAGATGCAGTTTGGAGAATACTTTACACAATTTATTAGAGCAATATATCAGAGAAAAACAGCACAAATAATAATTAATGGTGGTTTAACAGAAACTTTTAAAATTGAAAAAGGAACAAGACAGGGATGCCCTTTATCACCATTATTGTTTATTTTAACTTTGGAACCTTTATTGAATAAAATACGAGGGTAAAATAAAATAAAGGGAATTAAAATTAGACATCATGATTATAGATTAAGAGCATTTGCAGATGACTTGGTTGTTACTTTAATTCAACCAGTACAATCAGTTACAGGTTTAATGGATATAATTAGCCAATATAGACAAATGTCTGGATTTAAAATAAATAAACAAAAAACAAAGAAAATAACTAAAAACATGACTCTAAAGCAAAAAAAAGAACTAGAAAGTTTAACAGGATTTGAAATAGTAAAAAAGGTTAAATATCTAGGGGTATATATTACAGCCTCAAATGTAAAATTGTATAAAAATAATTATGAATTGTTATGGCAAAAAATACAGAAAGAGATGGAGAATTGGGGAAAACTACAATTATCTCTGTTGGGAAGAATAGCAGCAATAAAAATGAATGTTCTACCTAGGTTTTTATTTTTGTTCCAAATGATACCAATATTCAAGAAAGATGAAAATTTGAGGGAATGGCAGAAGGGTATTAATAATTTTGTTTGGGCAGGGAAAAGACCGAGAATAAAGTTAAAAATAATGCAAGATATACATGAAAGAGGAGGTCTTAAAATGCCTAATCTAAGATTATACTATGAAGCAGCTGTCATAACAATAATTAGTGTTGGATTAACTCAACAGAAGAAAGAATATTGAACATTGAAGGATATGATTTGTTATATGGCTGGCATGCTTACTTATGATATGATAAAAAGGTGGATAAGACCTTTAAAAGCCATATATTAAGGAATGCCTTGTTACGAGTTTGGAAAAAGTATCAATATAAATTAAATTATAAGATACCTATATGGGCAATACCCAGACATGAGATAGAAAATATAAGTGTAGAACAAAAGCAAGAGGTGATTACTTATAAAGAGCTTCTTAAAATGGAAGGGGGTGTATTGCAGTTAAAATCTTTAAATGCATTAAAAGAAGAAAGAGTAATTCAAACTTGGTTTCAGTATGGTCAGTTGCAAGCTAGATGGAAAGAAGATCAGAGAATTGGTATCATGCAGAACAAGGAAAATTTGGTAAAACAAATACTGACCAAGGTCAAATGCATATAAAAAGATTATATAATATATTGATAGAAATAGATTCAGAAGCGGAATTAGTTAAGGATTGTATGATAAAATAGGCACAAAACATTCAGGAACCAATAATGATGGAAACTTGGGAAAAAATATGGGTTAGAAATGTAAAATTTACGCAAGCACAAAATTTAAGAGAAATTTTTTATAAAATGTTCTATAGATGGCATTTAAATCCTAAAAAGTTGGCTTGTATGTATCCGAATTTACAATCTAAGTGTTGGAGATGTGATTGTGATGATGCCACTTACTATCATATATGGTGGACTTGTAAAAAAGTTAAAGCATTTTGGATTAAAATATGGTGGATTATCCAAAATATTCTTAAAAAGAAGATAAAGTTTACTCAACAATTGTTTTTGCTGGGCATAATTACAGATTGTATGGTTATAGAGACTAAATTGATTTTAAACTTAATAACTGCAGCTAGACTTTTTGTGGCGCAATATTGGAAGAAGGAAGATTTGCCTACTATTGAAGAATGGTCATTAAAAGTAGCGTATCTGGCAGAAATGGCAAAGATTTCAGCATATTTGAAAGATCACTCACAAGAAAGATATATCTTGGAATGGAGAAGATGGATTGATTATATTCAAAACAAATATCTAAAAAGTAATAAATAGCTTATGAATGAATAGAAAAATTAAGAGTATTTATATTTAGTTAAGTAAAAGGGGAGTTAAAGTGTGAAGGGGGGGATAAGAATCCTTAGTTAATTAGCTTAGTTTAGCATATGATTGTTAATTGTTATACCCTGTATTTTGTTCTGGGAAGTTCGGGGGGGGGGCGGTAAGGAAGGGAGGGGGGCATGGGGAAATATTTGTAAAAAAAATTTTTTTTCTCTTTTTGTAAAACTCTTTAATAAAAAAAACCTTCTCTAGGTCATTCTCTTGGTTTGTTATTTGTATTAATTTTTAAAACTTCAGCCAGTTTCTTTGGTATACCAATAAAGTATTCTTTTTCAAATAATTCTTTTGGCCTATCATTTGTAGTTCCGTATTTGGTACTTCTCTATATTGTCTTATAAACCAAGATATAAACCAAAATAACTCTGATTCTCACAAGAAACGATTTATTTTTTATAAGTTAATTCCAAAATCTTACAGTAAAATCAATTTTCAAAATTTAGTTGAACCCATAATCCATTTTAACTTTCTTAGATCACAGTCTTATTTAATTTTTTCCAGTTTATTTCAAATTCCTTAAATTCTTATGCTTGTAATTAATTTTTAATTTTTTTCAGCATTGAGTCAATCCTACCCAGTGACTTTTCAAACTTATTGTCCCAAAGGTTTCTAATAGCTTTAAGATGGTTAACAGGCAAATGCCAAAACTGATTGAGCCTTGTGAACATAGTGTTCTTTAAAAGACTCCACTGAGGTTATGACCAAAGTGATGAATTCATTCATCCCAGTACTCAAATCCATGGAAGACCACTGTCCTGTGGTTTCCTTGTGAACAGCAGCCAATCAGAACACATTTGGGCAATCTCCCATCCTTTTCTTATCCTGAG
Organism: Arizona elegans; assembly: GCA_022577455.1. Lineage (NCBI taxonomy): Eukaryota > Metazoa > Chordata > Lepidosauria > Squamata > Colubridae > Arizona > Arizona elegans. The sequence goes on along the minus strand of JAKOOJ010000001.1, from coordinate 298,282,103 downwards.
AGGTTCCAGAGAACTAGTCTGTTCACCAGTTTGAAAGACTATTCAGTCTTTGATTTAAATATATTGAGCCATTAGCAGAGGAAGCACTTTAATAAGCACTCACTTTCTTATTCTAGTCAATGATTTTCAGATTTGCAGCTAGGGATATAAAATACCATATATAAATTATATAGAACTTGGAGGTGCATAATTAGCTACTTTATTACTTTTCCTATTCTTGTCTTTTGCTTTGTAAAAATGCAGATCATAATCTCCTTCATTATAATGTTTGTCTTTTTGGCTAGCATGTAAATTTGCAGTATTGTTTAATTCAATTTATAATTGTAATGACCCTTCAATTAATTAAGGCCTTTAAGTACAATTTTGGTCTAGTGAAACCATCTGTGTAGTACACAAAAAGAAAAGTCTGAGATAATGCTGGAAACTTTTCAATTGACTTCTAAATCACTGTGTGAAGATAAGGTTCTGCTAGGCAAAATACTAAAGAATCAGAGGGAAAAGATTGGCTTAGTCAAGTCAAGTGACATCACCAAGTATCAGCCACACTATCTATGACTTTGAAGGCCATATATTTTCTTGAAAGTAGCGTGGCTCCTTCCTAACTGTAAAAATGTCATTGTCCTGGCAGTTCCCAATAACTTGCAATTAAAAATAATTTTGGAAGGATAGGGTATACATTTTAAAGAAATGGAATGTATCTACTGCAAAACCATTGCTACCCAGTTTATTTTTAATATTTTTGTAGTGGCACAAATTATTTATTTAACTACTGCTTTTCTGCTCAAACTGAACTAGTCATGTTCAATTTGTCCTTTTAAAATCTATACAAAGAGATGGATATCTGCAGGGAGAGTTATAAAAGTCAATGTGTATTTATTTTCTTATTTAGTACAAATAAATCATATTTATGAAGCTGAGAGCCAGCTTGGTCTAGTTGTTAGGGCACAAGGGTAGACACCAGAGGACTGTGAGTTCTAATCCCACCTTAGGCACGAAAGCCAGCTGGGTGACTTTGGGCCTGTCACTCTCTGTCAGCCAACAATGTCAGACTCAGGCGACAAGCTAGTCAGTCAATTCCTGTCCCCACCAATGAATCAACACTTTGTTGATGGGGTGGGGAGTAGACCCCACACTTGCAGGAAAACTCTGGGAAGGAATCATATTTATGAGGCTGCCCAATTCCAGACAACTCTGGTGGGGCTGCAAGAAACAATGAGTGCTTGCATGGAAGGCTCACAAGGAGTTCTATGGAGTAGATTGGGAAATTTTAAACAAGCAGCAACTTGTAAGATAGCAATGGCAATCCACTGCTGCATTGCTGCTAGGAAAGCAACATGGATGTGCCAGTGAAGTCACCAGGACTCAAGGTAGACTGAGGAAGACGTTCCCTTTACCTTTTATTAGAGAGTTGCCTTGGTTACTGTTGCTATGGAATGGAGACTTCATGCCAACACTTTAAAAACTGTAAAGTTGAAATGGTGAGTAAAGCCCCAAAACTTCTCCCCACAAAATATGTTTGTTTCTCTTTTAAACGCATATGCAAGTCAGTTTAAAAGTTAGGACATGACTATGAAAAAAAAATAGACTGTTGCATAAATATCACACTTTTCATCTGAGAACATAAAACACTGACCCAGAAATATATCCTTAAACAATTTGCCAGGTAAGCTAGTCTGAAGGATAATGATTGATCCACAGATACCAGTAAACTTCCTGGTTAGGCAGATCTCCCTGCTTTTAATCCAATATTCTAATCAATATACATTTGATGTTACAGATGAGGGGAGCAGAGTTGTAAAAGAAGCCAATCTTCTGGTGGAATCCTGCCAGAAAAGATCTAGAGGCCAGAGGCTGAAGCTTCTGTGAGTGGCAGTGAAGCCTCCAGTAAGCAATTGACCCAGGACTAAGTTGTTTCAAGAAAGCTCCGGCCGGAGGGAGCTTCAGCAAGATTTGAAGAACAGATTTACTGTGAAGGTCATAGGAAACAGAAAGAGCCGAAAGCAGGGGACATCTGCTCTACTACATCTGCTCTGACTGTGTGGGATTTAGCTGGGATAGAGTTTAAGAAGAAGCCGGTTGGAAGGAAGAGCAATTAGAAGCATTTTTGGTAGGAAAGCTCCTAAGAAACAAACCCTGTTATTTTGGCGTATTAAGTGGAGTTCCCTTATTTCAACTGTTTGGAAAATAATGCTTTATTTCTTTTTGTAGTTCTCTTTTAATCAAGATCCTATTTGTGTTGATCTAGAAAAGTTGTTTTATATATATTCCATTGAAACAGGTTATTGGATTCATAAGCCTTGGGAATTTATTTTAACAGCAACATTAAAAAAAAATTAAGGTCCACCAATGATAAAAAGATTCATGCAGTCATATCTCCACATTTTGAAAAAGTTTATCAAAAGAAGTGTTGCTGATAGATTAACTAACATGAAAGGCTCTGAGGTTATAGGCCAGCCCTGTCCCACCTGGGTTGAATATTCTTGGATAAGAAAGGATCCCTAAAGATTGGTTCTTTGCTAGGGTACTAATGATTCCTTGATCTGATGTGCCTTGAGGATCAGTGTGCAATCACATTCCCATCTTTAGAGCAAGAGAGGGAGTGAAATAGGTAATAACATTGTTGCTACCTTTGCTTTTTCTTGAAATGGTGTCCAAATGCTTACTCAACTGCCCAACTGACCCATTGCTAGAATAGGCATGCAACTGTTTGTGGACGATAGAAACAGATGACATTGTTCTCTATCAATAGCCAAGATGCATGCTTCCAATATACTGTGCTTCCAGTATACTTTTCCTGGTATGGCCCCTCAAATGATCTTGTTCATTTGGGATAGAGTACTTCAGTTTGTTGCAGAGCAGTTCATCCACAGCAGTTCATTAGCTAATTTGCAGAGGAAGAATCACCCTTCAATTAATCCAGTGTTACTATGGGTTCCAGAAAACGGAGACCTAGACCTGCTGAAGTGCATGGTAAGCACTGAAGGGATGATACTTCTACCATTGAAACAATATTTCCTTAGTTTAGTCATTTATCTAATTTCTACACTAGAAGACCTTGTAGGTCTTCTTGTCCAACCCCCTGCCCAGGCAGGAAACCCTACACCACTTCAGATAAATGGTTATCCAACATCTTCTTAAAAATTTCCAGTGTTGGGGCATTCACAACTTCTGCAGGCAAGTTGTTCCACTTATTAATTGTTTTAACTGTCAGGAAATTTCTCCTTAGTTCTAAATTGCTTCTCTCCTTGATTAGTTTCCACCCATTGCTTCTTGTTCTACCCTCAGGTGCTTTGAAGAATAGTTTGACTCCCTCTTCTTTGTGGCAACCCCTGAGATATTGGAACACTGCTATCATGTCTCCCCTAGTCCTTCTCTTCATCAAACTAGACATACCCAGTTCCTGCAACCGTTCTTCATATGTTTTAGCCTCCAGTCCCCTAATCACCTTTGTTGCTCTTCTCTGCACTCTTTCTAGAGTCTCAACATCTTTTTTACATCGTGGCCACCAAAACTGAATGCAATATTCCAAGTGTGGCCTTACCAAGGCATTATAAAGTGATATTAACACTTCATGTGATCTTGATTCTATCCCTCTGTTTATGCAGCCTAGAATTGTGTTGGCTTTTTTGGCAGCTGCTGCACACTGCAATGAATTCTATTTCATTTTCTTAAAGCATAGTTCACCACTTTTTATGAAACGGTATCCAGTAGTTTCATCTATCGTGTTTCCCCAAAAATAAAACCAGGTCTTATATTAATTTTTTCTCCAAAAGACACATTAGGACTTATTTTCCAGTTAGGTCTTATTTTCAGGGAAATACAGTACTAAAATGCATCTGTTTGACTGACAATCTTAACTGGGACTTATTTTTGGAGGTAGGGCTTATATTACAAGCATCCTGAAAAATCATGCTAGGGCTTATTTTCCAGTTGGTTCTTATTTTTGGGAAAACACAGTATTTTTCCTTGTACGGATTTCCTTGTAGATTTTTAAACTAGCAGTTAAGTTCTACAAAACCATTATTTTTAAAGAATAAGATTATATCTCTTCAACCAATTGTGCCATAATCTTCAGAATAAAACAATATTATTAAAATTAAGATTCTGTAATTTTCAAGTGATCTAAATATAGAATGACAGAAATGCTGTTTCTATGTGGGAGTGTGAATATTGTGATCTGTATTTAATCAGCTGCTTCCATTGTTGTAGCTGATCATTCAGGTTTTATGAATTTTGAGACCACTGTGATTCCTGCAAACTAAGGTAATACTGGATCCTACCAGATCTAATCTCAAACAAATACCATTCATAATATAATATTTCATTTTTTCTCCATTGCAATTGGAGACCTTTTTTCATTCTCTGACCATTTTAATTCCAATTTATTACCAGTTTATCTGCAGCATTTCCTAGGGCTACCAGGTCAAGGCTACAAATATTTGGAAGACCACTAGATGGTATGAACATCTAGACTGTCTGACTTTATTTGCTGCTACTTAGTGGTCATCTTGATTTTAGCATTCCACATCTAATACTCCTAGCATATCCACATAGTATACTGCTATTTAGCACTGATTTCCTGTTTGTAATGATGCTGTGAATACATTTCTCTCATCTCTCTCTTGATTAAAGTGTTTTCAGACTTCTGTATTGTCGGACTTTGTGGAACTCAATTTGTGGAATTGAGTAAATAAAAATGTCATTGCATATTATTTTGTTTTTAATAAACTATTGGAATGACAACTAGACCTGAACATTTAACAGCTGGCTTAATTTCATGCTGGCTTGCCTTTATTTTTCTTATGAAACAGTATTTTATTATAATGTATAAAATATCAGTAGTCATGGGAATTCACAGAAAAGAATTATGGATTTTAATGGTTAATATCATCACTTGAGATTATGCTCCCAAACAATTTGGCAGCCATAATAACTTGGGGAAAATAAATATGTGATCCAGATTCTTAGCTTCTGTAAGTCTTCTACCTGGCTCACCTGATTTTTGTAAGAAATCCATCCTGCATATAGAATATATGAAAATAATCTAGCCTGGAGGCAATGACACAGGCACATTCAGACCAGAGGTGGGTTTCAGCAGGTTCTGACCAGTTCTGGAGAACCGGTAGTTGAAATTTTGAGTAGTTTGGAGAACCGGTAGTAACTTGCCCCATCCCATCAATTCTCTGCCTCCCAAGTCCCAGCTGATCGGAAGGAAATGGGGATTTTGCAATAACCTTCCCCTGGAGTGGGGTGGGAATGGAGATTTTACAGTATTCTTCCCCCGCCACGCCCACCAAGCCACACCCACAGTAGTAAAAAAATTTGAAACCCACCACTGATTCAGACTTATGATTGAGCGGACATGCATAGAATTGTTCTGCCTTTTTCCCAATTTTTTTTCACTCAAAATTATCAAGCTACAAGAAAAGATGCTTTCTCTGTTCTCAGGTTTTGGGAAGGGCCGCATATCCTGGTGATGCTGACACAATGGATTACAATATATGTAGTTGCTATTTGTATTTAATTTCTTTTTCCTGTTTTAATTGTTTAATGGTCTTCACGATTATTCACCATCCAGAGTACCTGCTTTGAAATTCGTGGCTATACAAACTGAATAAATAAATACATGCAATAAATATAAATATTTCAAAGAAGAAATAAAGCAGACTCATTGCCATTATTTAACCTGACTCAGGGGAAAATCTACCCCAATTTTTTATATAATTAGATCTTTCTTCTTAATACTTTTCACCCAGTACATTTAGGTGCAAACACACCATATGTCTACTGCAGAACACCAAAGGTCCTTTATGGAAAATATTTTGAGCTTAAAAAGCTCAAAAGTCCTGGAATATTCATAAGACAATAACTATATTGGAAGAATGTATCCTTCCCTTGGTTATGGTTTTAAAATAAAATAGGGCTATTTTGGGTAGCACTGTTTTAACTTTTCTAAGAGTCTCAAAGTCCTGTGGCTTAAAAAAGAAAAAGAAAAATTCACCATATCTAGTAGTGCTGCTAAGGCTGCGACAGATGAGGGGGGTGGGGGAAGGGACTGGGGACATCAGCAACAAATGGCAATGTTTAAATAAATGTTGGGGTTGCTAATCGATGATTCACAATAACAGGCCATTTCTACCCTCATGATTTGTAACATCTTAGAACATAATAATAACAAAGATCAGCTTTATGTTTAGGGATGGCCTGGTGGTGCTGGAAAATATGATATACCACATGTGTGAAAATGATTTAAGAGAAATTGCTATATAAGGGTTTAAAATGACAGGGGTATCCATGTGGTAGGGTCCAAATAGGACAACTGCCACAATGATGTAAATGAAACTCTGTGTTTTATTTGCGTGGCATGTGCGGCCCATTAAAAAATGGGCAGAGCTTCAATCGTATCATCTCAACTACTATCTCAATTTTTTGGCAACCCCTTCCTCCCTACCCACCCCCCGAGAATGACTAAAAGCTGTGTGCTGAACTATTGCAACATCCAGAAAGATGCACTGTGCTTATGTATTAGAAAATAAGAGATTTGAGCTAATAGCCATAGGATACTGTTAGTATTTGTCAGCTGGCTTGGTGAATACTGCCATGTACTGTATAAGTTTCTGCTGGGCTTCTGTGGCTGTAAGCAGGCTCTAAAACCAAGCATGCTGATATTATTGCTTTTATTATGTGCTCAGCAGAGCTGAGGCAAATATAACTGGGAGGAACCAAAGCATCCTCCAAGGAAATCGGTGTGTGACCAGCGGATTGAGCAGAAAACATAGCCTAGGTAATCAGAATCTCAAAAATGTCAAGTCTTCAATCCAAGCATAATTTACTGAGAAAGTAGGGTTAATTTGATTCTTAAATAGGTCACTAATCTAGGGAGTTTCAGCTTCTGTGCCTCTCAGTCCTTTGTCTGCCTGCGAGGTAATTTTATTGTCCTCATGAACTTGAAATCTATTTCAAGGAATCCAAGATAGATTCTGGGACCATGACTTCCATGTTCAAAGAGGCCAACATGATGTGATGCTTGCTGTGCTGAGGTCATCCATTAGTTTTCAAGGTTTTCTCCACTTCCTGCTCCTTTTCTAAAGATGGATCATCCATGAAAGCTTTGGCACATGGGTGTTTTAGAAGATGTTTTCACGTTTTCTGTAGGTGGGATGAAAGCTAGTGTCCATGACACTACTAATTTTTTGAAAAAGATGCTTCAAAGCATATAGGAATACATGAAGTGTATCTTTTCAAATACTTAAAGCAAATTTATGTGGCTGCTCCCAGTTGTCTCTGCAGACCTGCACATTAAGCAAAGCGGCTTCTAAAACATCCAAGGAAGGCTAGAAAAAGATGCAGCTGCTTTAATAGTCTGAAAAGTAGCGTACTATGTTCTCTCTTGCACTGGTGTCCACAGGGGTAAAAACAGTCAAGATAAATGATTTGGTATTGAGATTCAATTCCACATCTGCCATCTTTACCTTTTTGAAACATTCATACACATTTCCAGAGACACTAATGTTATGGTGCATATTTCAGATCACTGCTTCAGAAAGATCACCACCATCCTAGTTACCACTGAGTATTCATTGCACTTACTTTTGTGATCATAGATAAAAAAAAATTGGGGTCATGGACTTGGTTTGAATTCTCATGGTTGCATACAGTGGAACAGTCAAGGCTATTTTGTTCTGTATAAATATAGAAGCACAAGGCATCTTGAGTTTTGCTCCCTCAAATGCAGCCAAATCTAAATATTCCATTATACTGAGAGCAGTCAGTTTGTCCCAAATTCAAAATAAAACACTCTTTCCATTTTCTGCATACTTCTACTCTCTGCCACTTCCCTAGAGATGAAAGATTTATTTTTTTATAGAAAAGTCATGTTTAAATCAGTGGTGGGTTGCCCCCGGTTCGGACCGGTTCATAAGAACCGATAGTAAAACTGGCGGGAGTCCCTGCCCACCGCCCTGGATGTCATCATCGGCGATCTGCGCATGGCGAACTGGTAGTGAAGGTAAGTAGAACCCACCCCTGGTTCAAATGTTTTAAATTAAATAAATAGTATGCAAATTGTTACACTCCTTTGGGCAGATGAGACAGAAAATCATATAAATATCATTTCTCTCTCCAGATAATGAACTTAGAGCAATAGTGATGGCAAAGAATTTGCTACTTTCGTGATACTCCCAAGTCAGCTGCTCAGGGTAGCCACTTCATGATGTTGAACACCACAACCGATCTTGCCATGATGTCTTTTTATAGCCCTTCTTGGGAACTTGAATACCAACAAGTATTCATATCCCTCTCATTGCCAAAAAAGTGATCAATTACTAGCCCAATCAAATCTTTTAGATTCTGCATTGAAAAATGATTTCAGTGATTTAAAGGTTGATCCTTTTTATTGCATTGTTTGCAATGCAAATGCAATTGTTTCTCATTTTTTTTAAACAGCTTCCCCTTTATTATACTTCAGTGTAGATGATAAAATGTATGTTTTGTCAGCAGCTGTTAATGCGTATATAAAAGGTAAAGGTAAGGTTCTCCTCACACATGTGCTAGTCGTTCCCGACTCTAGGGGGCGGTGCTCATCTCGGTTTCAAAGCCGAAGAGCCAGTACTGTCCAAAGACATCTCTATGGTCATGTGGCTGGCATGACTAAATGCCAAAGGCACACAGAACGGTGTTACCTTCCCACCAAAGGTGGTCCCTATTTTTCTACTTGCATTTTTTACATGCTTTCGAACTGCTAGGTTGGCAGAAGCTGGGACAAGTAATGGAAGCTCACCCTGTTACGTGGCACTAGGGATTCAAACCACTGAACTGCCAACCTTTCGATCAACAAACTCAGCGTCTTAGCCACTGAGCCACCGCGCCCCTTGTGCATATATTAACATGTTCAAAATTAGAACTATTAGTGGCACTAATGGTAAAAGAGCAATAAGAAATTCATTTATTTATATATTTATTTTATTTGTTTGCTGCCCATCTTGCTGCAAGGCAACTCTGAGTGACTTACAACATTGAAATAAAAGCATAAATATAACTTATGTAAATAAATTAATATTTAATACAAATATTATTTTACTCTATTGTAATATTTGGGGGTGGCTTCAAGAGTTCCAAAATTGCCCAATTTTTGACTTGCATGATTAGGTCTCTTTATTGTAATTCCCAACTAGTTTCTGGTACTTGTGCTGAACTCTGCTGGCCCTTGGCTTCCCTCCTATCTTTTGGAAACATTTTCTGACTTTCAGATATACCTCAATGCCATTGGGCGGTGTGCTGCTTTGCAATTTGCGCTCTTCTGAAATAATGAATTATATGCTGCTAGCCTTTTGTTTTAAAAAGCCAAGCTCTTGTCAATCGTGCACATATGGTTTCTATCACTCCTTGATATAATGGAGGTACACAAAGTGCACAAGACTGACCTTGTAGGAGAAATGGGAAGCATAAAAATTTAATAAGCAAGTAAGTATATAAATAAATAAGTTCTCTACTTATATGGAGAGATGCTCTACTTAATTTTGTGTAAAAGACTTGAAAATGTCTTTAGCCATTAAAGTGTGGCATTAGCAAATTACATTAACATAATTTGAAATGCCTTTCTCTAAATTTTAACAATTTCTGTATACTACTAGCAAAAACAGCTTTGGCAGGAAGCAAGAAATTAATGAGCGGGAAGATTTGTGGCCTTTGGCTGTTACTCTACCATCAGTTCCTCAGCCACCCATTAAAACCTGGAAAATATCCTAATATCCATCAGGGCAAGCTGCTAGGTTGGAAAAGACCTGAACTTAAATGTATGACAGGTCCAAAAAGGATATACCAGATTTAAAGGTATAGATAATTTTTGAAAATGTATCTGTGAAGGGAGAGGGGGAGCTTCTGCTGCAATCAATCCACATTAGTACATTTCAATTTTATTCTTTGACCTGCTTTGCAACATCATTTGGAGCAGTTTATCGAAAATCTCTGGATATTCCCTCTCTCTGCCCTTTTGTGACTATTTCTAGACTATAAGTCTAATTTAGTTGTCAGCTTGAATTAAACCTCATTTCAGGTTGTTGACACTAATCATTTTCCGGGTTCCAAATACAGGCTGCTCATGATCAATCACAGTGTAGGTGACAACTAGAAAATGTTTAGGAAGCATTTGAAAATTGCAAGAGCTGCTTAAGTTAGCAGAAGGGTTATCTTCAAAGTTTTCTCTCCTATAGAGGTGAGTGCTTACGGTTGTGTATTTGATAAGTGCAGTAAGGGTTACAACATAGATATGATCCCCCTGATCAGTGGTGGGTTTCTACCAGTTCACATCAGTTCAGGCGAACTGGTAGTGGTAATTTGGCCTGGGTTGCCTAACCAGTAGCGACTGCTGGCTGGCCATGCCCCCGAACTGGTCACTCGGTCGCCGCTCACTTGAATATAGTGAATATTTAGGCGGGGACGCCGAATAGGTAGCAACCGGTGGCTGGTCCCACCCCTGCCCAGTCGCCACTCATTCACCCCACCCGCTCGACGCTCGTCCTGTCTCACCTTCACCATGCACATCCACAGAACTGCCTTCTCCTGCCTACATACAGGTAAGCATTTGTGCTAGCCTACCTCCCCACCCATCCCCACCAGGCTACCATGTCCCAAAGCCGCCAGTGTTGCAGCTGCAGCATGACTAGGGGGCAGCCTGGCTGCAATACCAGCAGCTTCGGGAGACACTAGCATTGGGGGTGGGCAAGCTTTGCAGCCGCATGTCTAAGCCATAATGTTCTTTGCTTAGTGTTTTGTGTAATCCAGGAATTGTACTTTGAAAACAAAAGTTTAGGTTTCTTGTTTTGAGTGAACCAATAATACAGGATAATTAACAAATTCTGACTTATTCATATATAGACATCATCAGGAAACAAGCAACACTGTTTTAAATGAATAATTAAATAACAGAATCTATTCTTTTATCCCCCAAACAAGGCTCTAAAAATTAATTTGCAATTAATAATTTTTGCTGGTACTGTTTGTATGGTCTTCAAAGTCTCCTATATGCATATTGTGCACATTTAGAAAATTTCAGAACTATTGTAAGAACTACATCTATGCTGCTACAGTTTGCATTATCAGAAAGATTTTACTGTGATTTGAAAAAGATATTTTGTGTACCCCAAGGCAAAAATATATGACCAGATATTAGATGAAAATTAGGAAGTTCCAAGTTTAAATCTTTGCTCTGTATTCAGATTCATAGATTTTGAATCTGAATTGCAAAAAAATTATATGATATAATCATCTCAAATTTTAAAAATCACATTGTTCATTAGAGTCACCATTGGCCACAGTTGTTGAAAACTGGTGACATAGTTTGCTATCATTTTTGAGTTATTCAGAAACTGTAATGTAAGACTTAACAATGTTTTTTTTTTAAGAATACCTCCCATGTCCCCCTAAAACCAGAAAATCCTAATTTTATCCCCATTGCATCTCTACTCAGCTGACCCCACTCTGGCCATTGAAAGGTGTCCACTTCTGAATACTGTATGACACCAATCATCTACTAAATAAATGAGTTTGATTTCATCATAATGCCTCAGTATAACATAGCACACAAGATAGTTGTGAGAAATCAGTTTGGAGGAAGAGGTACAATCCATGGGAAGTACACCCCCCCCTTTTAAGGGTTTAGTGAAATTCTCCCTTATTTTTTGCACTCTGAATAATAATAATGATAATATATGCAGTGTTAGCTTCATTTAGATATCAAAAGGGTTTTGTGGCTCCCGGTATTTTCTTTTCTGTGGGAAATGGGTCCGAATGGCGCTTTGAGTATTTAAGGTTGCTCACCCCTGCATTAGGGCAAAGAAGTCAGTGACGTTGACTTGGCCCTGCCCACTCAGTCACATGACCCACCAAGCCCCGCCCACCCAGTCACATGACCACAGAACCAGTAGTAAAAAAATTTAAAACCCACCACTGCCCTTGATGATAAATTTCATTCTGCTGATACCTAATGTTAACAGCAATCTAGAGAGATTTTGATTTTGTGATTACCAAAACATGTTTTTCCAAAAAAGACCTTCTTCCAACATAAACCTTGGACCTTTAAACTAACCTTCCGTATAGTGGTACTAACTTTCCCTAAATACATTGCAGTTCCCAGAATTTCCAGCTACTGTGGTCTTCTGGGAGTTGCAGTTCCAAAAATATGGAAGATGCAATTTTGGGGAAGGATTTGCAAGACAAGTCGACTTCAGAATGTGGAGTACCAATTGAAAAGGTTCTTGGAGATGTTTTTTATTAATATCTAGAGTGTTTACATTTAAAGAATAATGTTGATGCAAACTTCATCAAACAAGCAAATCAAAAAGGAAAGGAAACAGATAATTGTTCATATCAGTTTCTCTGTTCTAGCTCCATAATGAATATTGTTCTATGATGGTCCCTATTATTTCTTTTTTATTATTATAAAATATTAAGGTGATTTAATTTCTTACTAGGCCATTACGGATTAAATGCCATGAAATAGTACTTCTCTGTCGATGATGTTTCTTCCCAGGGAAGAATGCATGAATATGTTGCATAAACAAATCCAGAAATATAACCCAATACTGATTAAATTCTGGCAAACACTTTTTCAGCTCCTGTTGTGTAAAGGAAATAATAATATTGATCTCCCAGATTTGTTGTGGGGATAAATTATATGGCTGTCAGTCACATTGCAGATTAAAAAGAATTATGTAAATAATCAAATAGTAAACACTGCCAACTGCTTCTTTCATTCCTCTTATTTTAGTACTGGACATATCAAAATATTTAATAGATTTAATTGATCATTGTTTTTTTATCATTCTTTGTCTGTCAATAACATTTATATATCCAATAAATTTTTAATCTTTGGAGTGAATGAAATTAAGATCTATCTTCAGTTAGCAGTTAGACACTTTAAGTTCCACTGATTTCAGTGGCAGATTGTATGATAGCACAGTCTAAGGGAAGCCAGTTTGGTGCAGTGGTTAAGGCACCAGGCTATAAACCATGAGATAAACCACCAGGCTATAAACCATGAGAGCCTACAGCAAACTAGGTGGACTTTATTTCAGTGATTATGGATGTATTGTTATGAGACATAAAGAGCCAGTTTGGAACAGAAACTCTAGATATGTTCTATCTATGTGGCCTCTAAGAATCAACATCAACTTGATGATCCATAGTCAATCAATTTAATTAAAGAAGCTGTGACTGCTACATGAAAGATGAGCTCTCTCTGGTTTTTTGATACATAGAATTGCAGGCATTTTCTGATGAGTGGTAGAGGCTGTAGATTGCATAAGTAGTTTTGGAAATTTCTACCACGGCTGATTGAATTCCTAAGGTCAGACTATAAGAGCATATGGCTCCCTTTATATATGTCTCCAGAGAGCACAGATTCATTATGTTAATTCTATTCTTTTTAATACAATGGCTATTTTATGGTCTTTCAAATTAAAACTTCACTTGAAATAAATGGAGTTTATTTATCATTTGCATCTAAACATGGGATAAATATGGCCTTACAATCCATTTTTTCTATCATGTTGCCATGATATTGCCTTCAACTTCTCCTCAGCACATTTGTGAATTAGTCTGACAATGCCTGTAGCTGATTTGGTGTTAAAGCAGTATTTTCTTCTTTAGCTGTCAGTATCCTGTAGGACTTTCAAAATGGGTAAAAACTTTTGCGCTTTCCTGACCATTCTATCAATGATCCTTCCTCCATATTCTACCTCAACAAGAAGTGGGGACAGAGAGGCCTGGATCTGTAGGGTTGAGAACATCTATTGGCCATTTTAGATTGTTGCAGACACCCCCTCTCTCTAGATCCATGGATATTCTATGCTTCTACAATCCTTTTGGGGTTGTTATTTCTTCCTGAGCACAGTGTCTACGATCAAAATCTGATCACAGCCCTAGAAGGAGGAGGTGCCTCCTAAATTGTGGGAGTCCAGCTTGATGAAATCTCAAAAACAGCAGCTCCTTCAGGCCATTAAATAATAATTTAGCAAGCCAGGTGAACTGCTGGGTAAAGTGAGAAAGTTGGAACTTCATGATCTTTCATTTTACCCAGTAATCCCTACATCCTCAAGCAGAAACAGGAACTATTGAGGAACAACATCTGGGCGATTCTTTCTGGTGGCTCTGTATCTTTAAACCAGACTTTGACTCTGTCTTTCGTAATAGAGAATGTTTTCTAACAAAGGATTGTCTTCTCAAAAGTAGGGCACATGACTTCACTATAGCTGACTGAAGTTTTTCTTTCACAATGAGCCTCTGGAGACAAACAAGTAGAATGAAGAAGCCAATGTATTTATAGACTCTATAGCATATTGACAAAGCCACAATGAGTTAAGCTCATTTGAAAGGAGATTTTATTAACCCCCCTTTATAATGATTCTGTTTTTTGTTTTTTCCCCATGTATCTCACAAACCCTTCATCACTTTCTTTTAGCAATAAATATAAGAAGCTGGGACCACAAAGCATGTCCTTCCCCAGCATTCAACCTCAAGTTTCTCTATCCCCACTTCTTATCAATAAGTCATACAATACTTGGCATGACAAGGGAGTTTTTCCCCCTCAATTTTCTACTGCTTCTCTTCCCTATTTTCCTCTGCCATCCTTGTCTTTTGTTAGATATGTCTTCTTCTTGATTTCATCTTAAAACAAGTGATCCTTCTCAACAGACCCTTGGAAAACTGAGCCACTCAATATTTGAAGGGAACAAACATTGCTCATCCAATTTGTCATCCAGAATTTATTTATTTCTCCGAGTAGCAGGTGGGTTTGGTTACCTTTAGATCAGGCATCTTCAACGCATGGCCCATGGGCAGCATGCAGCCCTGGACAGCTAGTAATGTGGCCCCACAAGATAAAAATATTTAAAAACAAAGGAAGTTTGTTATTTACAGTATATATATTAACTATATTAGATATTTTATATGCCAGTCCAAGTCAATTTCTCTTCATTCAGTGTGGCCCTGGCAAGCCAAAAGATTGGACAAACATGCTTTAGATAAAAAAGTAGTGGAGACCAACCAGTTGATCATTCAAAGACAAGCATCAAAATAAAGTAGGAATTTGCCAGATCAAACCCCCTAAATGCTAACCTGCTTTTATGGTTTATGGAAGAGGGTTACTCCTGGGGTTTTGCTGTTGTTGTGAACTGCCCAAAATGCTATTTTAAAGATGGGTAGTTATACAAAACTTTTAAACAAACAAACAAACAATCAATTCACAACTACCTAAAATGAAGATTATTTCTACATGTATATCTCCGATGGATAAGGACCATCCTACTCTAACTTTTAGTCTTTGTTAGCTGAGTACATGCCATGGGTTTAATGTTAGCCAGTAGACGTAATAAGAATATACTCTTGGGGCTTTGTTTTTTAACAATACAGCCATCCAAATCAAATTCTCATGTTCGCTTTGGCAGCACATGTACTAAAATTGAAACAATATACAGGGAAGGGATATACATTATACATTCTTCAGGCGTACCTGGAAATTAAAACAAAAACTTTATTTTTCACAATGATTTTTTTCCCTTTTTTGGAAGTACACAAGCTTAGCAAAGCTTCAGAGTCACATGTTGCCTTTCCATTATTCTTGTTGCCATTAATTTTGAACAATTTAGTATCAACTTTCTCACTACTAAAATGAATATATATGAGGAAAAAAGTATGTAGCTGGCAAAGCCCCGGAGCCTAATCAAGACTGTGGCTGGCTTTTTGGGAGGGAACTTGATTAACACCAGCAGATGCTTTGTGTCGTAATTTGTTATGAGTTGCTCAGTTGTCTTCCTGTGAGGCAAGGCAAAGCCATAATGATTATGCCAGGATGATAGCATTAATGGATGTGTTTGTTATTTAGAGTTTCTGCTAACACACTTAGCAAAACAAAGCAAATGGCATAGTTCACCTTCCAAAATCATCCGGGAAGTCTTTATTGGAGCATAAACAGCATCAGCATTTAAATGTGGCGGAAGTAGTTGGGAGCATACATGCTCTGTCTTATGGAAGCATTTGCTTTCAGGACAACATATACAGATTGCTACTCCTTCCATGATACTCTCTGTCAGGGTTCCAAGTAACAAAATCAAATTCTGAGGCTTGAAGTTCCTCAAAGCTAACTTTTATTAGAGATGTCATATTGGCACATTTGGGAAAACTCGAATCTGAAAGCTTCCGGGTTTTCCTCACCCAAAAGAAAATTCAAGACTTCGCCCACATCTCCCACATGTCCACCACAGCTCCAATCAGTTCTTTCCTGAACAGAAGACATCCTCCAATTTATTCTTTGCACAGCTGCCGGACACCATGGCCTTGAACTTCTCTTAGAGAAGTTTGTTATGGCTATCTCTACTTCACTCATGCAATCCCCCCACCCAACTTCCCATGGTATGATTGTGGCAGGCCTGGATCCTCAAGGCACACAGGTAATATGGCTTCCAAACATGACACTCTCCTTCATCCTTATTTTACTCTTTTGCATGAGTGTCTTCCTTTGCTGTTAAACTGTCTCCAGTGGAAGCCCTATCACAAAGCAGGGAGAAGCAGTCATCTCTGAGAGTGATTTCTGAGTGTCCATGAAATGATTAAATTGAAAATATTTAAAAAAATAATTTGTGTCCAGAAGGGGAAAAGCATCTGTTAGATTTTCTGCTTTGGATGCAAAATACATTGGTCTTCCACTTAATGCCTTCTTTTAATTTCTGTAACATGAGTGTCAAGTCTGTTAGGAATTGCTGCTCATCCTTTTTGATCACAATATGAAAAAACATACATTTCATGGTATGAAAATGAAAGAATCACATCAAAGGCGTTGACTCTTGCTGTATTTTAATCTCACTTTGCTAAAAAAAAAAAAAAGATGTATAGAACCTCTGATCTATTTATTTGTTCTCTGCCTCCAGTATTGTCTTTAAATTTAATACAAAAGCTGACTCCAGAGATTGAGTGGTTAGAAGAAGCAAGAAAAAAAGAAATCAGTACACATATGCTTGTAAAGTTGGGAGAGTTGAAAAAGAGGACAAGTGAATATTTCATATATAGAGAATTTTAGTGAAATACGGGGGAGGGAGCAGGGAAGAGATTGTGGCATTACTTTCCATAGAGTACGCTTCTTATGGTGTAGAGAGTCTCCATGTGACTGCTATTATTTAAGACAGTGGTTCTCAACCTTCCTAATGCCACGACCCTTTAATACAGTTCCTCATGTTGTGGTGACCCCCACCCATAAAATTATTCCTAAAACCATTGAAAATATGTGTTTTCCGATGGTCTTAGGCGACCCCTGTGAAAGGGTCATTCGACCCCCAAAGGGGTCGCGACCCACAGGTTGAGAACCACTGATTTAAGAATTCATCAGAGATCCTAATTACATTTTCTCTCCGAAAAACATGATTGGAAGTTTTGTGGGATTAAATAAGAATATAAATAAATTACATTTTTCTTGAATTGATTTCTAATCAGGGTTAATATTTTTTTCTATGATATTTTTATAGGTTTGTTTGAGCCTTTCCTACCCAATAAGACCATTTCCACTCTCATGTTTCCTGTGCCATGCAGGCATTGCAGTGCTTGTTAATCAGAAACAGATTTAATACTTCCCAGCATCGACTAGGAGACTCTATAAGGTGCTGTACTGAAGCTACTTAGTTGCAAAATAAGACTGAATATTCAAGGCATTGGTAGGGCTAATGTGTTGCATGCAGTGAGTTTACACCACAGTTTGTATGTACAAAACCAGACTGTCACAGGTAAATGCCTTATTCTCAGATATAGGAAATGTATGTATATAGTACATCAAGGGTTAACTTATTCTTCCTTCCTTAATGTATTCATGTATAACCACTCCTATCCCTAACTCCGCCTTATTGATATAAAAGAGCATGCATGCTCCTCCTTCTCGCTTCTATCTGCAATCATCCAGACAATATAGAATGCCTACTGTAAATAAATAATACTTTGTTTGAATACTACTCTTTCTGAATCCTTCATTGAGTCCGATCCTCGAATTATCGCAACAAATTGGTAGCAGAGGATGGTTGGCTGACTCAATAAGAAACAAACATGCCAAAGAAAGAAAACTCCAAAGAAAAGAGAGAAAGACCCAACACCAGGGCACACAATAAAGAGGTAGAAACAGATCAAGAAATGATCGATGAATCCACGACTGAAATAACAAGAGAACCTGAAAACTACACCACAGACGAAGAAGAGGTAATCGATGAATCCGATGATCAAGAAGAGAGCGAGACAGAAAATGATACGTTCAGATCAGAAATATTAAGACTGCTGAAAAACCGTAAAGATGACAAAGATCTCATCGCGAACCTCCAAGATATTATAAAAGACAACGGAGCAGCGAGAGAAAAGCACATCAACACACCGGAGCCTAAAGAACTCAAAATGGTGAGCAAATCACCTACAGATGAAGACATAACCGAGAGGAAGACTAACGGTCCCGCGCAAAATTTTGAATGGCAGCCATCTTGGATTAACCAGCACACCAAAATGGCTAGCTCAGAACCAATCAAAGGACAGAATTCAAAATGGCTGGCGCGAAAGACTTTACCCAGCATAAAGAATAAAAAGGAGAAATCCTATTTTTCCGAAGAATCTGATACAGACACCGAAGAAACGCCAACTGAAATACAAATCGAAACAGCTATGAGAACACTCTTCGCAGCCTTCGGCCTGAATCTAAAAATCACAAGAAAATCAGTGAAAGTATCAAAGACTGTAAATCGAATAACAAAAAAAGAGCAAACTACTCAATCCAAGGACACAGAAGCAAGCGGACAAGCGTCCCTACTTCCATCCACTCCAGCCCAAACGACGAGAGCGCTGACGCCCGAACCCAGGGGACCCTGCAAGTACTCGCCCACACCGCAAACGATCCCAGGAGCCAGAGGCCTCAACCGAGACGACTACGACAGAACGAAGCAAGCTCCGATCCTCACCTGGACACCAAAAGCCGAGCCAGAAAGCGAATCGTCAGAAGAGGAGCACTGCGAGGGAGCTACAGCGACGAGAACCTCTCCCGACAGCTTCAGAAACAAAATGAGCAACGCGCATGCGCAAACTCATGCAGACGAATATAGAGACAGTGAAGAACAGAGAGAACCATTCAGACTGATCGCTAGCATACCTACACCATTCTGCAATTATCAACACTTACAAGATCATGGACAGCCTCCAGTTGTAAGTAATGCAGCAAATAACGTTGGAAACTTGCCTAATGATTTTCCAAAATTGAGAATAGACGGTATTAATTTACAGGAATGGAGTCAACAACTCCAGGTTGTTTTCTTAAAAGAGAATTTATTATTTTTCATAACTAACCCTCCCAAAAGACCATGGACTCTAAAATTGGACTGCCTGCATCACAGAGCATTCTATTTACTAATATCTAGCATATCTCCTGCTATCTATCATAGTATTAAGCATAATCTAACTGTCTCAGAAATAATTCATTGTATGTTTAAATTGTTTCATAGTGAAAGTGTAGCAACTACAACTAGAATATCTAAAAATTTCTTCTCAGCAAGGATAAAACCTGGGACTACTGTAAGTGAGCATTTACTATCACTAAACACAATTAGAGCAGAGCTTCATTTAAGGGGAGAAATAATATCTGATCAGACAATGAAAAGCATTATCATTAATTCATTAGACTCATCATGGGATAATTACATATCACATTTGGACACAATTAATCTAGGATATCTATCTATAGAGAGTTTATCAAATAGACTAATAGCTGAAGATAATTTAAGGAGAATCCGCTACAGCACACACAAAAAACACAGACAGACCAAAAGGGTAGCATTTCAAGACAGGCATCAAGAACCAATTGAATGTTATAATTGTGGGTCCAAAGAACACTATAGAAGAGATTGTCCAAAATTCCTTAGAGAAAGACAAAACCATGACAATAGGAACAGATACCATAACAGACAATCATCTATTGACAGGTATAGATATAGAAACTCACCAAATTTCAGAGAACATAGAGGGGGCAGAGATAACTCAAGAGAGAGAAAGTCTGGATCATTAAATGGATTAGACAAGTATAACACAAGCAAAAATCAAAACCCAAAAGATAATGCCTGGCTCATTGATTCTGGGGCAACAAACCATACAACGCATGATAAGAAAATATTATCTTCTTTCATAGAAGATAAATTTGTAATTAAAGTAGCCAACCAAGAAGAAGTTCAAGTCATTGGAAGGGGAAATGTAAATTTACCCGGTCTAGGGAAAATAGAGGGGGTTTTATTAATACCCGAAATACCCCATAACATTCTTAGTGCAATAAAGTTGAGCAGAGACTCTGACATAAATATAGTGTTCTCAAAAGGAAAAGCATCTCTAGAGAGAAACAAAACAAACTTAGGCAATATAGTCATCAAAGGAGATCTACCATACTTAGTCACTGAAGAAAGATGGCTACACAACATTGATTCAAACATGGAAGATGACAATAGCATAGAAAATGAAAATGACAGTGACAGTAACAATGAGGAACATGAAACAAATCATAACCATGAAAACACATCAATTAAAGATACACATATTAACAAAAGACCAATAATTGGAAAACCAATTCATGATGAATGTGCACATATATTACACAGAAAATTAGGACATGCTAGTTTTCCTGTAATACAAAAAATGGTTGAACATGCTGAAGGTGTTAAAATAAAAGATTGTAAAAATTATTTGGAATGTTCAGTATGTAAGTCCTCAAAACTCAGAACTAAACCCAGACCAAAAAAGGCAACAAGATCATCAAATCATATCTTTAACCTAGTACATATGGACCTAGTTGGTCCATTGACCCCATCAATTACATATAAAAAACGATATTTCCTTACTATTGTAGACGACTATAGTCGTTATGGATTTGTCTATACTTTGAAACACAAAGATGAAACATTTCAAATTTTAAAGAATTTTATAAGCGTGTAGAAACACAACACAATGTAAAAATAAAGCAAACCATGACAGACAGGGGATCTGAATTCATGTCAAAAGAATTCTCCCAATGGCTAAAAGACAAAGGAATGTTACACTTCACCTCTAGCCCTTTCTCTGCATTTCAAAATGGAGTGGTAGAACGAAAGAACTCAACATTACAAACCATGATTAGATGCACATTGGAAGATGCTGGTTTAAGCAAACAGTTTTGGTCGGAAGCTTTATTATATTCTAATTATACCCTAAACAGAATTTGGTCTAGCATCATAAATAAAACACCATACGAATTAGTATATAATAAAAAACCAAAAATAGCCCACATGCATGTATTTGGCGTTACAGCAGACGTACATATACCAAAACAATTGAGACATAAAGGGGATAATGTATCCAGAAGGCTCAGATTCATGGGATATGAAACTGGCACAAAAGGATACAGATTTATTGACAATAACAATAAATTCATAATTTCTAGAACAGCTGTATTTCACAAACAGGCCAATTGGTCTAAGATACATCTTAATGAGATCTTTCCAAGTACAAAACCAAATATTGATAATCACGATAAGACAGAAAGAGAAGAACACGACCACAATACACAAAAGAGCAACAATAAGACATGGATAGGAAATTGTCCCAAAATCAAAACAGATTCATTAACAAAAAAGGAAGCAAGATATTTACACAATAACGATAGTAGACCAGAGAGAACAGTTAGATGTAACAGGAATCAAACTCCAAATAAATATAAGGATTATATAATACACATAAATGATAATACAACAACACCCAATACATACGAGGAAGTATTAAAACTCCCCATAGAAGAAAGAAGAAAATGGGAATTAGCCATGGCCAAAGAGATGGACAGTCTGCGAGAATTAAATGTATTCACTCCAACACCAGCTCCAAAAGACAAAACAATTATTTGCACTAGGTGGATATTTAAAATTAAAAATCTGGAAAAAGGCAATTCATTATATAAAGCAAGACTAGTTGCACAGGGCTATGCCCAAAAATATCCTGAGGATTATACCGACACATATTCCCCCACCGTAAGAACTGAAAGTGTCAAGACAGCCCTAGTAGTAGCATCAGCCCTTAATCTTGAAGTCTTTCAATATGACATACAAACTGCATATCTACATGCAAAACTAGATAAAGAAATATATGTAAGAGCTCCTCATAGCCAAAACACAAATAGGAATGAAACTTGGTTACTAAACAAAAGTTTGTATGGATTAAAGCAATCCGGCAAACGCTGGTATGAATGCTTGGTCAACGTTCTCAAATCTATGAACTTCAATGCCACAACTGCAGATAATTGTTTCTTTGTTAGAAGGGATGGTGATTCAATAGAATTTGTGTTAATTTATGTAGATGACATTTTGTATATTAGCAAACATAAAGAAAAAAGGGATACATTTGTAACGAAATTAAATGAACATTTTTCTTTAAAATCATTAGGGAAAGTAAATAAATATCTTGGAGTTCAAATCAGTAAGACTAAAAAAGGATTTAGATTATCTCAAAAAGATAAAATTATAGAACTATTGAATAAATGTAATATGAGTGATGCAAAGCCTTGTGATACTCCAATGCAAACTGATTTTTTAAGAAACATGAATGAATCATCCCCTGAGTTTACTGATAATACACTTTATAGATCAGTTATTGGTTCTCTATTGTATATATCTAATTGGACCAGACCAGATATTGCTCTACCCCTTAATTTATTATCCAGATATGTCAGTAAACCTTTAATGTATCATTGGGAAGCCATTAAACGAATACTAAGATATTTGAAATACAGCATAGATTTCTCTCTAATATTAGAACCCAACGATGTTAAAGAACCTATTCTCACTTGTTACGCTGATGCGGATTGGGCAGGTGACACTAAGTGCAAGAAAAGCACTTCTGGTTATGTATTCTTTCTTAACAACTGTCCAGTCTACTGGTATACTGGAAAACAGGATCTTGTAGCTACATCAACAACTGAGGCAGAATATGTTTGTTTGTCAAAGGCCTCTAATAATCTTGTATGGTTCAATGATTTATTATCAGACGTCTGGAAAAGTCCTTCATTGCCATTTGTTATACATGAAGATAATAAAGCTGCGATAGAGATATCTAGATCAGATGCTATTGGTCAAAGATCTAGACATATAGATATCAAATTCAAACATGTAAGAAAATTATCTCAGGATGGATTTATTAAAGCTATTCATTGTGAAACCACAGAACAAATAGCTGATATATTGACTAAACCTTTGCAATCTAAACAACATAAATATCTAACTTCAAAATTACAAGTTTTATATTGTTCTGAACCTGAATGTAATTACTGCTGTATGTCGAATCGGCATTTAGAGGGGGATTTGTCACAGGTAAATGCCTTATTCTCAGATATAGGAAATGTATGTATATAGTACATCAAGGGTTAACTTATTCTTCCTTCCTTAATGTATTCATGTATAACCACTCCTACCCCTAACTCCGCCTTATTGATATAAAAGAGCATGCATGCTCCTCCTTCTCGCTTCTATCTGCAATCATCCAGACAATATAGAATGCCTACTGTAAATAAATAATACTTTGTTTGAATACTACTCTTTCTGAATCCTTCATTGAGTCCGATCCTCAAATTATCGCAACACAGACCCAGTGGCATCCATAGGGATAAGGGATAGCAGAATGCAAAAGAAGCATTGCATGACAAGCCCTACCTATTTGTACATATGTTGTGGTGTCACTTCCATGTACAAAAGGAGTGCACAATAGCATATCACTGTGTCTTTATTTTGACAAAAGTAGCAAAAGCCTGTAGAACACATCTGGCTGTCAGGCTACATCTTTTGGCTGTCTTAAACTAAGGCTTCATTTAAAAAGAAAAAAGAAAAAGAAAAAAAATTCAGAACACAACAGAATAACAGAGTTGGAGGTTTTGGAGTCCAGCACTCTGCTCAAGCAGGAAACTCGATACTATTTCAGACAAATGGTTGTCCAATCTCATCTTAAAAACACCCACAACCTTTGGAGGCAAGCCATTCCATAGTTTAATAGTTCTAATTGTCAGAAAATTTCTCCTTAGTTCTAGGATGATTCTCTCCTGCATTGATTTCCCTCCATTGCTTCTTGTCCTGCCTTCAGGTGCATTGGAGAATAGGTTGACCCTCTCTTCTTTAGGCAGCCCCGTAGACATTAGAACATTGCTATCATATCATCCCAATCCTTATTTTCATTAAATTAGAGATATTCAATTCCTGTAAACGTTCTTCATATGTTTTAGCCTCCTGTCCCTTAACTATCTTTCTTGCTCTTCCCTGTACTCTTTCTAGAGTCTCAACATCTTTTTCATATCATAGTGACCAAAACTGGGCACAATATTCCAAGTGTGCTCTTATCAAGTGGTACTAATACTTTATGTGATCTTGATTCTGTCCCTCTGTTAATGCAACCTAGGACTGTGTTGGCTTTTTTGGCAATTGCAGAACACTGCTGGCCCATATTTAAGTGATTGTCCATTAGGACTCCAAGATCCTGCTCACAGTTACAACAAATGAGCCAGGTACTACCTATTCTATACCTATACATTTGGTTTTTCTTGCTTAAATGTAATACCTTACTTTCTTTTCCGCATTGGTTGCAAAGTTACTATGTTGTAACTGCGAATGGTTGCTATCCAAGATAGTCATTAAGGAGGACTACTTGTATTGCCCTGCCTTCTGCAACTCTCAGCTTTACTGTTAACTGAAATTCTTAGCTGTTTTATATACTTGGGGGGAAAATGTGATTTTGATAATGATTTATCAAATCATACTGGTACTGAGTATACTGAAACACCACTAGAACAATCCACCTGCCTGAGAAATGGCATGCAAACGTGTTATGAAGGAATTTCTTCAAGCAGAGGGAATGTTCCTCCTGGATGGAAAGTATTATGTTAGACTTCCTAATTTTCATGGCAGTATAATGATTTTAGAGGAGTTTTTAAAATGAAATTCTGCTTTCCTGTTCATTACAGATTCCTGTCTATGATGCCTTTGGGAAGTTCTAAGGCTAAAAATATTCAAGTGAATATGTGAATAATTTTAGTTTTGTTGGATTGATTCAGGAATGAAATAAGAAAGAAAACATGTCTTGAAATCCTGGAATTGTAGCATAAAATATGTTGTTCCATAAATGGGTTGCAGAGGCTTCGGAAAAATAATGTGTAGAAACCACATGAAGTGTGAGGCAGCGGGGTAGACAAACTTAATTGAAAGTCCATGGGAGGACATAGGGAAAAACTATTCTCCCCCCCCACACACACACGTGTGTAGGTGTGTCTCTCTCTGTGTATAATACAATATTCAACGAATTGATTTTCATTTAATAATATAGTACCCCTTGGCTTCCACATCATGGCTCAATTAAATTAAATTAAATCTTTTTCCTCCAAGAGATGTCATGATAATTGGAGCTGGAGCTATGTGGCTAATCATGAATTCCAGACTACATCACCTCTGTCCTTTAAAAATCTGAAGAAAACATTCATAACTTCTAGAGCAGTGCTTCTGCAGGTCCTTCTTTTAATGTTTCTTTATTCCAGTTTCAGTAAAATAACCACAGGGCTTAATAAAAACTGTTCTGATCTTTGTACTAAAAAAAAGATATGCCTGAAGAATGCAGGCGAAAAGAACATGCTGTATTGAACAATGATTGAACAAAGGTTCAATATACTGTTTGAAATCTGCACTTTCTTGAGCAAAAAAAAAATAAAATAAATAGTTTTTTTTAAGGAGTAAATTTTATTTTTTAAATTCTTGGTTCATACTAATAAATTAGAATGAAATTTCAGTAGCATCTTCCTTGCTCTCCCACCCCCCATTTATTTATTTATAAAATGTATTGGGCACCCATCTTACCATTGGGTAACTCTGGGTGGCTTACAGTTACATCTAATTTAAAATATAAAAACTTAAAGTCAAACCTTTAAACCAAAGACACCTGGGAAGGGCGGGGGGAGTGGGGGCAGCGATGGGATCTGTTATTACTCAACCAACCACCTCCATTGTGTGCTGTTCCGCCACTGGGGCCCAAGTAGATTGGCAAAGCCATGTCTTTAAAAGGTAAAGGTTCCGCTTGCACATGTGTGCTAGTCATTCTCAACTCTAGAAGACAGTGCTCATTTCCGTTTCAAAGCCAAAGAGCCAGTACTGTCTGAAAACATCTCTGTGGTCATGTGGCTGGCATGACTAAACTCCAAAGGCACATGGAACGCTGTTACCTTCTCATCAGAGGTGGTTCCTATTTTTCTACTTGCATTTTTTATGTGCTTTCGAACTGCTAGGTTGGCAGAAGCTGGGACAAGTAATGGGAGCTCACTCTGTTACGCAGCACTCGGGATTCGAACCGCTGAACTGCCGACTTTTCAATCGACAAGCTCAGCGTTTTTACAAAAAGATAGGAAGGTTGGGACCAACCTCACATTGTGGGGTGGGGGAGGCAAGATGTTCCAGGGGGTAGGAGCAACAGCAGAGAAGGCCCTCTTCCTGGATCCCGTCAGACAGAATAATTTGGCTGATGAGACTCCTAGCATGCATGCTCTGCTGGCATGAGTGGTATGGGCCAATCCCAGTGGGGTGAGACAAATCTCATTCCTTTTTATATAAATACAACAGATTTAGTCTGACAGATTAGCTCAAAGATCTTTGGGAATATGTTTGTGCATTTGCCTGGGTTTATATATTTTTGATATGTGCATTGTATAAATATTGGGGAGAGGAAAACTTCTTAAAGTTTCTTCTTAAATTGGAGATGCATTATGTCAGTATCTGTGTGAACCTGTCCTAATACTTTGATCAATAAATCAGTAAGAGCAGGCAGAATTTTCTTAGTTCAAACTTTTGGTGGAACTTTGGGTCCCAGAGAAACTCATGTATATTCCACCATTGGTTAAATGATGCACCAGAAGTAGAAAACAAAAGTAGTAGCAAAGCTAAATACAATTTAAGGTCATGTACATGATTTTAAGTGTTAACTGACTCTTCAGATGTGGAAGAAATTACCTAAGGACATGATAAAGCCCCTTTGCTAGGAGAGAAACTAGATAGATGCATCTTAGAAGACCAACTGATCAGGGGTTTGACTCAATGTTCCAAAATGACCCATCCAATCTATGATTTTATGATTTATTAGCCTAACACTTTCTGGGAAACTACTGATGTTGGGCAATTGAAGCCCTCTAATTTACAGTATGAGGAACATGGTGGCTCAGTGGAGGGATGCAGTGGCTCAGTGGCTAAGACGCTGAGCTTGTCAATCAGAAGGTTGGCAGTTCAGCTGTTCGAATCCTTAGCGCCCCGTTATTTGTCTAAGCTTCTGCCAACCTAGCAGTTCAAAAGCACATTAAAAAAAATGCAAGTAGAAAAATAGGGACCACTTTGATGGAAAGATAATAGCGCTCCGTGCACCTTCAGCATCATGCCGGCTACATGACCACGGAGATGTCTTCATACAGTGCTGGCTCTTTGTCTTAGAAATGGAGATGAGCACTGCCCCTAGAGCCAGAAACTATTAGCACGCATGTGCGGGGGAACCTTTACCTTACCTTTACTTTACAGTACAGTTGCAAGAAACAAGATAGAGAAAGCAGGCTGGGCATGGCTTTGGGAATTCTTTACAAACACTGTGGCTGCAGTGTCCAAATAAATCATCTGTGTATCAAAGTAGTATGTAGCATCTGTTTATGTACTCTTAATCTGTAACCAGGTTACTGTATTTTTCGGAGTATAAGACACACCAGAGTATAAGACGCAACTTAGTTTTTGCGGAGGAAAATAGGAAAAAAGCTGATTGGCTGGTGGATCGGCCTCTTGGAATTCGCCCAATCAACTATTCTCAGAGGTGAATTTTAGCAATAGGTTGTTGGTTGTGAGCTCTGTGCCTTGCTTTTTTTTTCATCCTCTGAAACTTCTGAAACTCCATTTCAGAAAAAACTTTTTTTTCTGCCTCTGAAAGCCTCCGAAACAGAGCTTTTTTTCTGAAGCTTCTTTTCAGAGGCTTTTTTTCTGAAGCTCTGTTTAGAGACTTTTTTTCTGAAGCTTCGTTTCTGAGGCTTTTTTTTTTTCTGAAGCTCTGTTTGGAGGCTTTTTTTCTGAAGCTTCATTTCTGAGGCTTTTTCAGCCTCTGAAACCTCCATTTGAGAGGCTGGGTGGGGCTACATTCGGAGCATAAGACACACCCAAATTTTCACCCTCTTTTTTGGGGAAAAAGGTGTGTCTTACAATCCAAAAAATACAGTATATGCATACATATGTGTGTACAAATGTGCATATAAGAATCTAATCAGGGTGAGTTGCCTCAGAATAACAGAACAACAGTTAGAAGGACATCGGAGGTCGTCCAATCCAACCCCCTTCCTAGACAAGCAGGAAACCCTATACCATTTCAGACAAATGGTTCTCTGATTTCTTTTTTAAAACCTCCAGTGTTGGAAAATCCACAACTTCTGCCGGCAAAATAATTCTGATTAATTGTTCTAATTGTCAGGAAATTCATCCTTCATTCTAGGTCTGTTCTCTCCTTGATTGGTTTCCATCCATTGTGTCACGAGTGTTTCCAGGATTGCTGTGGCTACTTGCCTACTCACAAACAGTATGGTTTTAATCAAGCCATCTCCTGTTTGTAATTACCTGCAAGCCTTCCCCGCCCTAGTTAATTGCAGGTTAACTCCCCAGATAAGCAAGGACCTTTTCGCTTGCTACTTGGGCCTAGACTCCTGATTTAGGCCTAAATGCACAGCTCCTGCAAGAAGCTTAGTGCAACACCGCAGATGGGAGAAGAATGCAGATAAGGACCCCAGACGCCGTTGCAGAGAAACTCCCACGGATGCTTGCCTTTTGTTGTTTTGTAGCACTCAAGCTATCATCGGGACTGCTGTTGCTGGACCTTCTTCCTCCCACAAGCTTCAAGCAATGTTTGCTGTTTGAACTGTTTTTACTTCAGGTGACTTTTAGCTGTGAAGCTTGTGCTGCCCCCATTTTGATTGCCTTGATGATGAATCGACGCCGAAGCTGCTTACCTTCATGCTAGCTTTATCCTCTTGTGAACTGTTTCGGTATTGTGGAGAGGGATCTAGGGAGATAGCCTTGCTTCACATACCCAGATAAGACTTTGTTTTTAATGTGCTTTCTTAAAGACATAGTGCTTTTTAAATGTTTTAAAGTAAATTATATTTTTACACAAGACGCCTCTGTCAGAATTATTTCAGTTTCAGTGTGTTTACTCATGAGCTGGTTCACGGTCCGGGGTACCCCTCAACCCCATTTCGTAACACATTGCTTCTTGTCCTGCTTTGGAGAATAGTGTCAGGATCCCCGTATCTTTGTGGCAGCCTCTTAGATATTGGAATACTGCTACCATGGCACCCCTAATCCTTCTTTTCATTAAACTAGACATACCCAATTCCTGCAGTTGTTCTTCATATGTTTTAACCTCCAGCCCCCTAAATAGTGCCTCTATTGGTATTGTTGCAATAATTCGAGGATCGGACTCAATAAATGATTCAGAATAGTAGTATTCAAACAAAGTATTATTTATTTACAGTAGGCATTCTATATTCTCTGGATGATTGCAGATAGAAGCAAGGAGGAGGAGCATGTATGCCCTTTTATATCAATAGGGCGGGGTTAGAGGTAGGAGTGGTTACATATGAATACATTAAGAAAGGAAGAATAAATTAACCCTTGGTATTCTATGTACATACATTTCCTATATTTAAGAATAAGGTATTTACTTGTGACAGGTATGTTCCTGTTTTCCCCACACTGCATCTGGTTTCCTGTTGTGTTCTGCATTGGGAAGCCCAAAGCAGGCTGTATTTGCTCATATCCTGTGATCAAGAGGAAGGATGGACGGAACTTAGAATAGAATAGCCAATAAAATTTCAAGTCACTGCCCAAATGCCTCTTCCCTTGAGAAAGCTTTTTTTGGGGAGTGGGGAGGTCTTTTCACAATAGCAATAGCACATAGACTTATATACCTGACTGTCCATGTTGCTCCACAGTACTCTGAGTGGTTTACAAATATCAGCATATTGCCCCCAAGAATCTGGGTTCTCATTTTATCAACTTCAGAAGGATGGAAGGCTGAGTCAACCTTGAGCTGGTCAGGATTGAACTCCTGGCTGTGGGCAGAGTTAGCCTGTCATACTGCATTCTAACCATTGGGTCACCATGGATCAATCCTGGGCTAGATCCCCATCCACTTTCAAAGTCAATATTTCCTTTGCTGGTTTCTTCTTTCATACCAGATAAGGTCCTTTTCTGTTCAGGTTTTAGAGAATTATGTTGCTGTTGGAGTGATAGACAAAGTCTAGAGTTCTTTGCAATGATTTAAAGCAGTATTTTTCAAACTTGGTGACTTTAAGATGTGTGGACTTTAGCTCCCCAGCCACCTTCTTAAAACCAAAAGTTCGAAAAATGCTGGTTTAAGCAGACAAAACAAGCTGAAAAACATTACAAGGAAGCAAAATGAAGAGGGAAGTTTTTTTAAGCTTTTCTTCCAACCATAATAAATCTTTTAACACCTGGGCAGCACACTCAACCGATATATTGTCATGGGATATCTAATTGGACATTAAAATCCAACCTTTGCACTAGAACATAAAAAGATATATTTTTTTGGTTGTAGAACAACAACTGTGTCCATACTGGATGTATTTCAGTGTTCTGCTTTAAACTTGAACTAACAAGTACTATTTTGGTGCTACCATGGACCTAGCAAAAATTGCTTTTTACACTTTGTTAAATTAAGTTCTGAGAAGTGTCTAGGCTTTTTTTCTGGTTCCTAACCAGCTGGGTGCTTATTAAAGATAGTAAAATAAGATTCAGCTTTATGATCTTGTGACAGGAGTCTGAATGTTTTCATTAAGAACAGGACTGAGAAAAATGGTGAATGGTTAAAGTAGCCCAGACTGTATTTTTACTGTTCTAATTACACCCTCTTTATTATACATTGCTCTCTGTTTTTTTCTTTTCTTTTTATATTTAGTTAATTATGCAATTTATCCATTCCTGCAGTCCTAGAGGAATTTTGGTATATACTTTCTGTGGCTGACATACTGGAAAGAACTGACTTTATGTCCCAAAGGGACCTATAATAAATCACTGACTGTGGTGTTTGTATTAAAAGTTATAATTTGTATGTTTTTTTAAAAATGGGGAAAGGACCGTCTGTGTCCCAGAATTAGTCAGTCAATAGGAACCCAAGAAAACAATGGAAGCCAGCAATCTTTTGTTAATAAACCCAGATGTTTTATACAATACATTGATGCAGTTTGGAGGTATTTTTGCTTCCAGATTTCATGAGCCAAATAATGTTCAGAACTATCTCATGCCAACCTGCAGTTGGAGCACAGTATCAATTCCACAAATCTTGCACTTCTCAAAAGTTCTTTGTTTATGGCCAGTAAAAGGGTAGAAAGTGGGGATCATTCAGAACCAGTCTGGAAGGAGTGGGGCAAGCCTCCTATCATCAAGGATGGGGTCCCTCAAATTTCTTCCCGATATGCCTCTATACATATACCTGATGTGATGGTTACATAACTCTGTGTTGCCTTGGGTTGTCTATTGTGTCTTTAGCACTTCTTAATGAGCTATGATACTTCTCCATTGTAGAAGGTCACATGAGCCATGACCTGCTTTGAGATTAGACTGCTATAACCATTAATGCTGGCTGTCTCTGAGTGTGTTATACTGCAGCGAATAACACAAATAATTCAAAACAAAAGTAAGAAGGGAAATAATTACTTTGTAAGCAAAGGAATTAATTTCTTCATGACTTGAATAATAGTTTATGTTGCTGGCATGGCACAGACGTTAATAAATCACAGCAATTAGTGTCGCTTGGGAGGTTGGAATTTGTTTTGTCTTCCACAGGCCTTATGATTATCTTATATTTCTTCACCATTTGACTCCAGAATATGAAACTGCAGTTTTCTTTTCTTTTTATTCCTTTTCTACTGATTGATTGTATTAATTCTCAATGCCATATATATGAGAGAAAGAAAAAAGACAGACTAAAACTCATCTGGAAGTCTTATTTGCATTTCTGAGATGGCCCATTGCTGGAGCAACATTTCTGCAGTTCTTGTACTTCTCATCTGAAGCGAACCAGGAATTTGGAGGAGCCACCTGCAGTGGCCTTGTTGGGCTGGGTAGGTGGTGCTGTCTAGGGTTCAAGATAAGTTTTGATCAAGTGCTTTCAAGCTAAATTTCTCTTAGCAGGGCTCTTACAGAAGCAGAGGAGAGAGGTGGCTGATAGCAAGGATACAGAAATGGGAACACCAAAAGGTGCTTTTAAAATTTTCAAGTAGTGGTGGTGAAGAAAAAAGACAAAAGGAATGGAGTTTTCCTTTTTCTTTATGTAAGAGAGACAGAGTAGTCTAGCTGATGTCAGACAAAAGCTGAAGGCCTCATTGGAATGGATTGCTTTTTAGATAACCACATATTGTTGATTGCATAAAACCTATAGTTTTGTCCTGTGTATTGTCCAGTATCTTTGAGTCACAGCATTTTAAGGTAAAGGGGACTGTGGAAGATACAAGTCTAACCAGTTCATGGCACTTACAATATTTGCAGTTTCAGCATGCTGAGCAAATAATCCAGGAAATGTCTCCAGCAGTTATCAAAACCTGCTCAGTCAACACTGTCTAACAATTCTTCCCCTGAGAAAGCTCTCCCTAATATTTCCCTGAAATCACCTTCCTTGTAATTTCCATCCATTAGTTTTGTTCTTTTCTCTCTGACCGGTCGCAGTCCGTGTTGACAGAGGGGGCAGAGATCGACCCCAAGGCCCCTTGTATGTGGGGTGCCACAAGAGTCGGTCCTCTCGCCCCTTCTGTTCAACATTTATGTGAAGCCGCTGGGTGAGATCATCCGTGGTTTCGGGGTGAAGTACCATCAGTATGCTGATGATACTCAGCTGTACATCTCCACCCCGGACCACCCCAGTGATGCCCTTGAAGTGATGTCCCGGTGCCTGGAGGCCGTGCGGATCTGGATGGGGAGAAACAGACTCAGGCTCAACCCATCCAAGACCAAGTGGCTGTGGTTTCCAACATCCCGATATAGTCAGTTGGTGCCATCACTGACTATTGGGGGCAAGTCATTGGCCCCCACGGAGAGGGTTCGCAACTTGGGTGTCCTCCTAGACTCACGGCTCTCTTTAGAAGAGCACATGACGGCCGTGGCCAGGGGGACTTTTTATCAGGTTCACCTGATTTGCCAGTTGCGTCCCTTTCTGGGTCGGGACTCATTAAATACGGTCACTCATGCTCTCGTTACTTCCCGCTTGGACTACTGCAATGCTCTCTACATGGGGCTCCCCTTGAGGAGCACCCGGAGGCTCCAGCTGGTCCAGAATACGGCCGCGCGGGTGGTTATGGGAGCGACGTGGCACTCCCATGTGACCCCCCTCCTGCGCGAGCTGCACTGGCTCCCGGTGGTCTTCCGGGTGCGCTTCAAGGTTTTGGTTACCACCTTTAGAGCGCTCCATGGCATCGGACCGGGGTATTTACGAGACCGCCTTCTGCTACCAATAGCCTCTCACCGACCAGTACGCTCCCATAGAGAGGGGCTCCTCAGGGTGCCGTCGGCCAAACAGTGTCAACTGGCGGCCCCCAGGGGGAGAGCCTTCTCTGTGGGGGCACCTACCATCTGGAACGAGCTCCCCCCAGAGATACGGAGGATCCCGGACCTGCGCACGTTTCGCCGTGCTCTCAAAACTTTTCTATTTCAGCAGGTTGGCCTGGCCTAACTCTCCTCTTTTAAATTTTTAATTCATGATTTTATAAATTGGGTGTTTTAATCTGTGTTTCAGCCAAAATATTTAATAATTTTAAGGGATTTTTAATATTTGTATTATCTGTATTTTATCTTGGCTGTTCACCACCCTGAGTCCTTCAGGAGTAGGGCGGTATAGAAATTTGATTAATAAATAATAAATAAAAATAAATGCATTGTCTGCCAGTACATCAAATACCCGGGTTGAAGAAGTCTTCTCTTCTTCAGAGCAACATATTTTATTTAGGAACAAGACAGTTCCCAAATCTTCTTGGATTTAGTCCCTCTTGAATTTGTCCAGTTTTCCAGCCAGAAGATTTTTTTTTTTTTTTTGTCTATTCCATCATCAGTTCGTTAGTTTGGCAAAATAAATGTCAAAACAAACAAATACCCTTTAAGCAATCTGTTTTTTATATATATTATTGAAGCAGTTACATTACTTCTGATAATGCTGATGAAGTCCCTTAACTGTTCTGAGAACAACAGATAGTTTATGATAATAAATTTATTTATTTATTTATTATGTTTAATGGTACCTAACTCCAATGGACTAGGTGGCATATAAAACTAGAAAAAACATGAAAACAGCTAAAAACCCTGAATTTATACAGACGGCCCAATACAAAATCAATCAATCAATCAATTAATTAATTAATTTTATCAAATTTATATGCCGCCCTTCTCCCATAGGACTCGGGGTGGCTCACAGAGTAGAAACAACATAACAATAAAATAGTGCTAAAACAAGCCAATTTAAAATCCCCAGAAAATTAAAACCTCAGATCAGTGAATTTGCTGAAAAAGCCATGTCTTCAGGTCAGCGCGGAAAGTGCAGAGGTCGGGGGCCATCCAGAGCCCGGTGGGTAACCCATTCCAGAGGGTCGGTGCGACCACAGAGAACACCCTCATCCTGGGGGTTGCTAGCCAACATTGTCTGGCTGACGGCACCCAGAGGAGGGCAGTCCTATGTGAGCGCACTGGGTGGTGGGAGGCCGGTAGGAGGTGGTCTTGCAAGTACCCCGGGCCCATGCCATGAAATAATCTAATAGACAGCATAGATAAATGTAAAGGTTTCCCCATTCAGTTTTTTTCCTGGGGGGAGGCATGCTCATCTCTGTTTCTTAGGCAAAGGAACCAGCATTGTCCAAAGACATTTCCATAGTCATGTGGCCAGCATGACTTTAGACCGAGGTGCATAGAACTCTGTTGCTTTGAAACTGCTAGGTGGGCAGAAGCTAGGGCAAGGAATGGGAAGCTCACCTATCATGTGGCACGCAGGTCTCGAACCCAGGCTGTCAGATTATCATCTGACAAGCCCAGCATCTTTAACTGCTGAGCCACCATGCCCCCAATAGTTAGCATAAACAAAACAAAACAGAGGCCATCAAATAAACTCCAAACCTGAGACCTGAGCCAGGTTATCAAAGCTTTCCAGAACCCCAGGAAAGAAGGCAATTCCTTATCACTGGGTGAGAGTGGGGAGTTACTCCAGAGGATGAGAGATGCAATCGAGAAGGCATGCTTCCAAGGTCCCAGAAGATGACAATGTTTAAAGGAGGTGACTTGGAGTGCACCTATTCTGTTGGATCATACTAGATGGGCAAAAACAGTTGAAGATATGTGGTTTCTCCATGTCCAATGCTGTTGACTGTCAAGGACCCTAAGGGACACACATATGCACATACAGGACAACATTGATTTAGGCAACATGCCCCATTGGGAAGAAAAGCTGATCTTTCAAATTTTGCATCACCAAAGACCTGGCTCTTTCTTCAAATAATCTTTCTTCAAATAACCCTGCTTCTTAGCTTGTTTCTAATCTCTTTCTGCTTCCATAATAAAAGATCATAGACTGTACAAATATATACATACACTCATTCACATCCATGCATTGTAGTGAAAATTGGCATCCAGGGTTAATAGGATCTAGAAGACTCTGAGAGTTGTCATTTATTATATAATTGCTTACCTGTGTATTTGTTAAAAACATCCTCAGTCTTCTAATTCTCAATTTAGTGCCTTCCAAATGAGTTGGGACAACCCCAGGTTCCTAGGTGGTGGGATTTTGGAACTTTTATTCATAAAATGTCTGCAAAATAAAGCTAAAGCAAGCACTATAAGGTGGATCAATGGTCCAATCTGTCCTATCTTCCTATAATATTAAAACAAAAGATTGAAAAAAAAACCCAATGGGCCTCTTTCAGCCTGCTTAATTCTTTTAAAAGTCTATCTGCTTCAGCCTATGTTTCTAAGTCTAAGGTAGTGATTCTCAGCTTTAGCAACTTTAGAATATGTAGGCTTCAATTCCCAGATGATTGGGGAATTGTGAAAATTGAAATCCACATCTCTTAAAGTTGCCAAGGTTGAGAAACATTGGTCCAGGCCTTCAAAATGCTCAAGGTTTTATTTTGCATTTTAATGAGAAGGAAACATAAGTTTCTGAAAGGTGCCAAGAGATGGAAATGGAAACCATGGTGACTTTTCATAATTGATTTGTTTTTTAAAAATCAATGTCATACAGGGAAATATATAATCCCCCTCTTTTATTCTCTTGCCAAAACCAATAAGGCTATGGAAATGACATTATCAAAGGCTGTTCCTCCTAATTTCTGTTAAGAGTCCTTGAAGCAAACTTTTTGTGCAAACAGCCCAGCTAATTAATCAGCACGATCCAAAACAAAATTGGACAGACAACCCCCCCAGGTATGATTTGGCAAGCTGTAAGCCTGACATGTCCACTTACAAACAAAATCTTCAACCCTTCCTTTAAACATGCTTCTTTTTTTCATTTTGAAAGTCACAAAGATTGACAGAATGTGTAAAGGAGGAAAGCACATCCATCATCCAACTCTTCTGCAGCTGGTGAGGCTGAAGGTACAGCTTTCAAGCAGCGTGAAGAGAAGTTTAAATTTGATGGTATGGGAAGCCATCCAGAACCACAGTGGATTAACAGCTCTAGCAGGTGGGGTGGGCATTTGCAATATTGAATGCTCACTTTTCATTTTAACTCCAGGCAGTGAAAACCACTTCAATATTGTCACCAAGAAAACTTAATGGACATGTTTGAGAAATTATCACAAGATGAGCTTGACTTTAATTATACTTTACCTTTTTATACAGAAAACTATGGTTGCCTGTAGGGAAGGCCAATAAAATCAAGATGTGGGTATGACTAAAAATTAAAACCCCACCCTGTTTTTTATCTGTGTGATAAAGTTAAAAGGGGCAGTGATTCAGCTGTATGGTTGTGTCCAACAATTTGACTTTTTTCAACCAAATCTGCTCCACTGCTCCTTATGAAGAGTGAGGGAGGTATCTTTTTTCATGATGAGCCCTGGTGGCACAGTAGTTAGAAAGCAGTATTGCAAGCAACTCTGCTCACTGCCAGGAGTTCGATCCTGATACCGGCTCAAGATTGGCTCAGATTTCCATCCTTCCAAGGCTGATAAAATGAGGACCCAAATTGTTGGGGCCAATATGTTGACTCTGTAAACTGCTTAGAGAGTGCTGTAAAGCACTGTGAAGCGGTATATAAATCTAAGTGCTATTGCTACTGCTATTATGTCATTTATGCATTGCTTCAGTCCAATTGACTCTGAACAGTTTTCAAATATCTAAAAAGTTATCACATAGAAGAAAGAGTGGATTTCTTTGCTATTGCTCAGAGGATGGGACCAGAACCAGTAGATTAAACCTGAAAGTGGGGAATAGCCTCTAAGATTCCTTCTATTTCTAATTTTAAGATTGATTGTTGTTTTTCTGCTCACAGTGATGTTCAGTAAGAGATGAAACAGCATTGAAAACTCCACCAATCATGTTCCTTTAACTTCTCTTGCATCAAAATCAGTGGTGGGAGTCAGTCAGTTTGCACCACTTCGGGAGAACCGGTTGTTAACTTTCTGAGCATTTTGGTGAACTGGTTGTTGGAAGAAATCATTAAGGCAGAGAACCAGATCAAAATTTAAGGAAATGGTCACTTGCAGATCTCATTACTGAGGCAGATTAAGCACAATTTATGATGACCTATTTTTACGGTGGAATAATGCATTTCTACTGTAACCACATGGTTAAACAGGATGAACTACTGGTTTTGCCTTTTGAGGTCTTTCTGAGGAAAAAAAAGACAAGTCTTTAAGAAAGAAGCCAGCAACAGCTGCAAGAGGCATTTTTCTATTCCCACTGCTGAGCAGAGTTTAGCTGGATGATTGTTTCACAGCATAGACCTGAGATTTATTTATTTATTTATATGTTAAGTTTGTATTTTGCCCATCTTGCCAAAGGCGACTCAACTGCTCTTGAGGTCTTCCAGGATTCCAATTCTGCCCTTAGGGCCCCATCTGTGTTCTGATTCTGCTGATCCTATAGTTTTCCCAGTGCTTTTTCCATTAATTCAGTAACTTAGGCAGTCTGTTGCAACCTTCATGAGCATTTGCTCTATTGTGAGTTATAAAAAGGAAATCTTTGCATTTTCCATGCCAGCATGTTGATCAAATATTTAAAAATGCCTGTAAAGGCATATTCAGAACAAGTTCTGCCCTCCTTCCAAACTGCCCACCATAGTTTGGCTACAAAAAGTTGAGCATCAGGAACATGGCCTTGAGCAGGTACTGTAGCAACAAGAGACTGACTATTCAAGTGCTGTAAAGATGACAAGGAAATTAATCTGATGGAGGGCTCAGCTGGTGCTTAATTAGCATAATGATGCAGTCCTACTTTGGAGCCTTAAAAAAAAACTATGCTGCCATTCTGATTTGGGGAAAAATATGATGGAACACTCCTGAAGGAATTATGAAACCTCTGAGAAAAACAAACCAGAAATAAAAATCACCTGATAAGGAATTAATTATTTGCAGGGTAGCAAAGTTATTTAGTTGTAGAGGGGATATCAGATGCACTGTTTATTCTTGCTACGTTACACAGACAAATATGGGATATTTTTGCCATGTCTTAGGCATAATTAAGGACTGTGAGATACCCAGGAAAAGATGTTGAAAGAGGTGAAGGACGTTTGTTTTAATATTGTAACCTTTTAAGGTTCTAGACCAGAAGGCTCAAGTGTAGTTCCACAGAAATGTCAAGAGCTGCCTAAACTTCATTTGAAAGCTTAAGTTTAATGTGTGTGCAGACCTTTCCGAAGCTATTATATTAGAAAAAGAGTGTCCACAGCAGGAGTCCAAGACGTCAAAAGGAGTAACTGCAACCTCACAATTAAAGAGAACATAAAAAGGGGCAGTGCTTTATTCTTGCTGTTTTTACATTTTTGACACCCATGGATACCCCTGAACTCCAGTTTGCCTAGCAATTCACTTTAGAGTAGCCTTTCAAAAGTTTCCATCAGTTTCATGGTCAGAGCAACTAGGAAAGTTGTTTCTCAGAATGTCTCAGGGGAAAGGAGAAATTCTCCAATTAGAAGTTAACCCCTAACTGATTGCTGTCAAAAAGCTTATTGGGATGACTTTCTTCGTAATTTTTCCCTTTGGGTTTAATTAAAGTAGGGAAAACCCAGGAAAGCTGTATGATGCTCATGACATATTTTTACAATGCAAAAACATATTTTGCCACTGAATAGCCAAGGACAAAACCATTATATTTTACACTGAAAATGTCCTTAGAACTCTTCTCCCTTATAAGAATTTCTAAAATGAATTCTCATTCATCCAACTGAGTAAGATTTGCAGGAAAAGAGCAGGAAAATTATCTCCCTGTCATTTATTAAGTTTCCCCCAGCTACTGTATAAACAAGTCCTTTTTATCACACTGGCCATTGGATCCTTTTAAACCAGAAGGACAATAAGGTGAGTAGCATTTCATGACACTGCATATTTTTTCATTACACAGTCTAGTGAATGTTTAACAAACACATATTTTGCTTGCATGTTTTAAACAGTTGCAGTTCCTCACATTTACAACAAATGCTTTATAACCGTTCAAGCAATCTGTCTTCAGTTTTGCAAACCTCTTAGTCCACCTTATGTTGAGCAATCAATCACTGCAGCAGCAACATTTCAAGGAGCTAGAGATGTATTCAGTCTAAAGGGATGGAAAAGAGAAATAGGATGGGCTCATATCACAGTGTAGGCTAAATGGATTTCTCCCATACGTCCATTGATATTAGGTTAAACAGAAGTAAAAAAGCAAATTGAACACTGGAGATGGAAGATTGGCAGTATAATGTGGCAAGACATTTAATTTCTTTTTTATTAGAGCCTTCAGCAGACATTCAGCCTATAGGAAATGGATGTCCACACAAGTCTTATCCAGACTTTTTTTAATTTGGACATTTTATTCGTGTTTAAAAAATAAAATATCAAAAAAGAAAAACCCACACACCACTATCCCAACTACATTATGCAATGTAGAGAGAAAGCTAAAGGTGTTATAGTGATTGAAATAAACTAAACATGACCAAAATAAAGAGAAAACTTGGTAGGAAAAATATCCATAAACTATGGATAATATAAAATTAATTAAATCCTTAAGCTTATTAAATCTGCAGTATACAGACACATTTTAGAATATGTAGTACTTTTAGAACAAAGAGACTTGAAAAGTAGTTACCTACTTTTGAAAATAGATAACTGAATCATATCCTGGATCCATTACTTAAGATCAAGAGAATAAATGTTTTCCTTTGCCATGCCCCATACTTGATACACTCATAAAATGGGGAAATCTATATTCTATGAATAAAGTTCAATATCCTACTTAGATTCTTAACTAAACTATTTTTGCAAAATTTATGGAGATGATAGATAGATAGATAGATAGATAGATAGATAGATAGATAGATAGATAGATGATAGATCAAT
The DNA here is from genome assembly GCA_022577455.1 of Arizona elegans. Classification (NCBI taxonomy): domain Eukaryota; kingdom Metazoa; phylum Chordata; class Lepidosauria; order Squamata; family Colubridae; genus Arizona; species Arizona elegans. Next base: position 298,241,470 of record JAKOOJ010000001.1, on the reverse strand, counting down.
TGAAGATAGGTAGAATTGTCTTCTGTGTTTAAAATCACTGGTTTCTCAGCTACAGTAATAATCTTCCTTAAGAGTGAGTGTCAGTAGAACCTTATTTATTTATTATTTGATTGATTTATACTCCACTATTCAATATTCATCCTAAAGGCATGCGGTGGCTCAGTGGCTAAGATGCTGAGCTTGTTGATCAGAAGGTCGGCAGTTCAGCGGTTCGAATCCCAAGTGCTGTGTAACAGAGTGAGCTCCCATTACTTGTCTCAGCTTCTGCCAACCTAGCAGTTCGAAAGCATGTAAAAAATGCAAGTAGAAAAATAGGGGCCACCTTTGGTGGGAAGGTAACAGTGCTGTGTGTGCCTTCGGTGTTTAGTCATGCTGGCCACATGACCACAGAGATGTCTTCAGACAGCGCTGGCTCTTCGGCTTTGAAACAGAGATGAGCACCGCCCCCTAGAGCTGGAAACAACTAGCATGCATGTGTGGGGGAACCTTTATCTTTAACTTATTCATCCAATGGTTCAATGCAGCCTGCAACAGGATTGCCTTCTTTTTCAGTGTTCCTTAATAGTAATTTGGTGAGATGAGTTAAGCTAGAAGAGAATGTTTAGTTACCCAATAAATTTTCAGGGCTGCAGTTGGACTTGAAACTGGGTCTCCCAAATCCTAGACCATTTCCTTAACTAATGTGCCACATTGACTTCACTTAGCAATAGAAGGTGGAGAACTGATACCAGGCTGGGGATTTTCTTTGCAACCGTATCTCCTCCCTGTCGATTGCTTCATGGAAGCAGATTGAAATCCTGCTTAGAGTTTCCTTCTCTCCATTCCACTCCACTGGCTGCAGTGCCTTCCTTAGGATGGAATAGAATTTTTATATGGAAATGATTGACAGTTTGCATGCTGTATCTATGCAGAATGTTTCATTAGCGTTCTTCAAATATATCCCTCTTAAAATCTCACAATATTTTAGACTGCAGTTCCAGTGAGAGTGGCCCAATGGGCTAAACAGCAAAGAATAAGATTTACTTGAATTCAAGTAGAAACTCTACTTAAAAATCCGCTTCAAGGTGCTGGTACTTACCTATAAAGCCCTCCATGGCACGGGTACAGGGTACTTGCAGGATCACTTGCAGGATCACCTCCTACCGGCCTCCCACCGCCCAGTGCCTTCACATAGGACTGCCTTCCTCCGGGTGCCTTCGGCCAGACAATGTCGGCTGATGGCGCCCAGGATGAGGGCATTCTCTGTGGGCGCACCGACCCTCTGGAATGGGTTACCCACTGAGCTCTGGATGGCCCCTGACCTCCGTTCTTTCCACGGTGACCTGAAGACATGGCTTTTCCAACAAATTGCCTGATCTGCTGGGAGCCTTAGTTTCAATTTCTTGGGGATTTTAAATTGGATTATTTTAGTATTAATTTTATTGTTCTGTTGTTTTATCTTTGTGAGACGCCCCGAATCCTTCAGGAGAAGGGTGGCATATAAGTATGAATAAACTAAACTAAACTAAACTAAAAAAAAGTACTCCAATGGAGCCCTATTATTTAACAAGGCTGAGCTTTTCTTATTGGAACCCTTTAAAAGAAATTTAACAGCTCTCATCTGTCAGGTTTGCAGGAAGGATGTCACTTTTGTCTCCCCCGCCCCCATTTAAATGTTTGTCACCTCAAATACCGGTATGTTGAGTGTAAGAAGAAATATAAATATTTTACTGTTCCTATCTGGATGTCTACTGTATATATTGTCTCTCCCATCCTTTTCTTCCCAGTATGTAAATTGTCCCCTCTCTGTACTGGTCAAATTTTGTAATTGCTGCATTGTTCTCAGTACTGAGAACCCTGTGTTGCTTCTGCCTATCACGTCATTCTGACTGATGATGTATTTGTCAAAAGAAAAGGATGACAGCCCTGTTCCAGTAGTCACACTCATTCACACACAAAGCCTTTTAAGTGCCTTGCTTGGATGAACCTCTCTGTTTTATCCGTTCAAAAAGCTCAAGTTCTTACCAAAACATAAACAAAACAGAATTCTTATTCCATTTCCAGTTACCAAAGGTATAGTCTGGCGAATGGCATAATTTTTGCAGGTGCGAAGTTCTACACACACACACATCCCATCCCCTGAAGCTGCATATTGACATATCAGCTTAAGAATGAGCCAGAGTTCCCCAGTGTGATGCGACATACACACACCAGTGTGCAGAGATAATTGAATCACACATACTATAAATGATTGCTCTTTTAAAACTCTTTGATGCTAAAGTGGTGATGCTTCATAATTGAACACAAATTAGGAATCTGGTTTTCTGGATGTGTTATTTGGGGGGTAATTTTACAGCTACAAGATAGCAGCTAACAAGAAGGCAATGTGCTAAACTCATTGCTCCTTTAGATGGCAAGTTAATACCTCTGACTTTCAAATGATCAGAAGTCTCCTAGGTTAATGGAGATCTTCACTTATTAATGATCTATAGGTTCTGTGAGGAACAGTAGCAATTTAATGTTTGAGGAAACTCATTCTTTTGAATAGAGTAGTTACAATAGTGATGATACCAATAGCAATAACACTTGGACTTATATACTGCTTATATACCCTCTCTAAGGTATATAAGGTATGGACTTATATACCCTCTCTAAGCAGTTTACAGAGTCAGCATATTGCCCCCAACAATGCTGAGGCTACAGTATTATTGCTCACAGCGCAGCATCAGCATCAACTGATATTTTTCAGCATATATGTCACTCTTGAGTCTGTAGTCCCAAAGGTGCTTTTTCAAGAGGCACCTGAACTTTCTGGATTTTTCTTTGAAGACGTTTCACTTCTCATCCAAGAAACTTCTTCAGCTTCTTGGATGAGAAGCGAAATGCCTTCAAAGAAAAACCAGAAAGTCCAGTTGCCTCTTGAAAAAGCACCTTTGGGACAACCATGACCTGGATGACTGAGAATCTCCATAGACATCTTGAGTCTGTACATTCCAAACCCTCTTTAACAATAGTGAGCTTCAATAGAATTAGGGAGAGAGGAGTATCTTGCTACAACAATGTGAAAGTAGCATTCCTCCTCTCTCTAGAAATACATTCATTCCACTGTTATTCAAGGTCAACCTCCAAATATGTGGCTTTGTCACCCGTTACTTGAAGGAAAGTTAGGTGAATTTTGCAAGGTTCAACAGAAATGTTTTTAAAGACTAAATAGTTTGGGGAGTGATTCAAGCAGGGGAATCTGTGCATCCCCACTTTTTTAGATGATTATTTCATTGCAAGACAATGGGAACAACCTTCTTCTTCTTTTTTAATTGTAAGCTATATTTTTTTACTTGTGGCTGAAAAATTACATTAAAATGTTTCAAACAAATCCATTTTCAAATATATGCATTTTTTTATTTTGATTATGTGCCATCAAGTTAGTATTGATCTGATCATTTAGATCTTCCGTTGGTAAATCCATTACCTGTATAACTGAGTCCATCCACCTTGCTGCTGGTTGACATCTCGCTGTTAATAGTATAATGAAGTAACTCTAACCTAAACCCAAATATAAACCAGCAAATTTGAGGATGATGTGAACTGGCTGAAAACTTTAATACTGTGTGAAAGCAGATGAAAGGTAGCATCAAAGATGGCAAATAGTTCTTAATAGCTATTTTGGGAATGTAGTCCAATAAAAGAGAACAGCAGGCTTATCCTCATATCCTGCTTACTGAGACATGAAGATGCTTTATCAACTGTTTCAACTGTTTTTGAGGGATGTGTCCTCAAGACATCACCTCTGTCTAATCCCCAGTCAGTTGCTAAGGCAGCCTAGAGTTATTCTTAGTTGGTCGAGTTTGAAACTAGTGCTTTCCTTCTCCTCCCCTCAAACAACTTGCCATCCGGACAATTCAGGGTGCTTGTCAAATTTGATAGGATGGACAGAAACCCTTGAAGACAATCAGTCTCTCAAGTAAGTTGGCTCTATGCCATGCTTTAAAGGTAACAATCAACACCTTGAATTGTGCCTGGTTTGAATTTATCTAGGATTTTCCAATATTTTCTTTAAAGTATGGAGCATGAAGGAAGATGGCAATTTCTGCATTACTTTCTCCCTTCTCAAAATTAGCATCTAAACTGTAAACATTTTGGCTCATTAAGTATGCGTGACATTATAATGAACTAGACCATTTTAACTGATGCTCACTATGCTGTATTAATTACCTGCAGATATACCAGTTCTACTTCAATTTCACAGCCCCGGTTTGTGTCATGTTTATTTAAATGCTGCATTTTAGGCTTATTACTGATAATCATTTATTTATCGCAACTCTGCACTTTTGAATTAGAACCATGGGCCAGATAGTTTTGAAACATACTGTCACAATTGCTGTCTCACTCCTTCTAATTTATAGAAGCTAGTTACATTTATGAATAACTTGAAGGTAATTATTTGTAGGAAATTTTTAAAAGACCTTAAAATTAATTGCTTGCATGCATTCCTTATATATTACTCATATGGTATGAATTCTGAACCAAATGATATCACTTGGGAGAGATCCTAGGCTATTCCAAGGAGAAATGGATTATCAAGACACCCCAAAGAAGGTGCCCCATAGGTCTCATTGGGATGCTTTCTTTAAAATAATTTATTCTCCCCCAAATCACCACATAACAGGTGCCTACAACTTTCATTGGCCTAATGAAATGTTCACCTTTTGGTGGCATATCGAAAGCCATGGAAATGAGATGTTTGAAGAAAGCTGCTGGAGTGACCAGAAGAAATAAAATGATAAAAGAGACCATAAGAGAAAATTTTGAATTGAACTACACAGAAAAACAGCAAGTAAAACGGTTTGCTCACCTGAAGAGGATGTAGTGGGATTCCATACCATACAAAGCACAAGGAAGAGGAGAAGTTCAAAGAACACAAGGCAGATCCAGAAGAAGATGGAAAGACAACATCAAAGACACACTTACAACAACATCAATTAACAATGGTTGTGGCTGCCAAAAGAGCAAGAACCAGAACTTTGTAACTCCCTCGATACCCAAAGCGGTAAACAAGAAAGTTAAGAAGAAGACTGAAAATCACTCTGCAAAAGAGAATCAGGCTACCTAAAACTATTTTTGAGAGAATGGGAGATGAAAGTAATTTAAATTGATTGTTTTAATTAAATAATTAACTGTTAAATTTTGACATACATATGCAATCAGATGAGACATTTTGGAAAGTGCTTGGGGCTGAGGTCCCAAGAAACATGGCAAGAAGTGATGGAGCTCTGACCAGCCTTTGGAAGTTGCTCAAAGGCATTCCCTTGCCTTGTCTCATCTCTTCTTGCCTCTGTTGGAGCAAATGCACCTGGGAATTGGGAATTGCTCTTCTCCTGATTTCTTGGGCAATTAGAATTGCAGGAGCAACTATGGGGAGGGAGAAGACAATTTAGGCCTTCAGGGATCATGCAGAAAGATTGGATACCAAAACATTTGATAAGTGAAGAACTGCCACCACCATTCATTCTTATAAAGAGTGGAAGAGCCATTTTTAACCTACAAATTTACCTCCAGTGGAATTTTTTTCTTCATCATCTTCTATAACCCATTTTTTTAAAAAAATCAGGATCAACATTTTGGGACCAGCTTTAGCTGTCTGTCTTGAGTAAATGAGTTTGTTTTATCAGCAATATGACTTTCATTTGTGATAACAAGAAAAATAATTTTTATGTAAGAAAGCAGTTTATGCAGTTTTGTCACCTGCAGATCGCTTCTCAGTTTCTGGCTTAATTTCTACACATGCAAACTAGGCTTCTTCAGATGTGCGAGTTATGCCAGCTGGAAATTACAGGAATTGGACTAATGTGTTGAGTGGAGACTGCTGCAGTAGCAATAGCAATAGCACTTACACTTATATACTGCTCCATAGCGCTTTACAGCACTCTTTGAGAGGTTTACAAATGTCAGCATATTGCCCATCCCAACAATCTGGGTCCTCATTTTATTAACCTCAGAAGGATGGAAGGCTGAGTCAACCTTGAGCCGATCAGGATCAAACTCCAGGCTGTGAATAGTGTTTGCCTGCAATACTGCATTCTAACCACTATACCACCCTGGGTCATAGATAGAAGTAAAACATTCCTTCAGCCATTATTTATCTGAGTAATAAATGTATGATCAAACTGAGCAGTTTCAAGAGTCGTTCAATAATTTATATTTTTAAATCCTGCCTCCGAAATAATCTTTAAAAATAAATGTAATTGCAAATCTTGTTTCACTGAAGTTGTGATAAACAGGAATATAGAGGTTTTGAGACAGGAAATAAACATTTTTTTAAAAAAAAATAGTTTAAAAAATAGACCATAGCAATATTTCTTAAAGCAGGATAGAAACTGCCAGGATAATCTCCTCTTATCTAATTAAACCTTAAATTAGGAAGAATCTTATTAAAAATCCTCAACTTTCTATTGTGGTGTTTGTCACTCAATTCTACACTTGATAATCCTTTTTAAAAGGAGTTAAATAGTGGCAACATTTACACAAACAGACAGACAGATGTACAACTTTTAAGGCTGGGGATAGATGATTAGATGAGATAAGAAAGCCTTGCAGAATAGCCAGAACATAGCTCCATTTAACTCAGCATATTCAATTTTATTTGATTGTATCATTTCTTGGTGAGCAATTGAATGAAATACTGCCCTCTCACTCCCAGCTTTGCATGATTCCAGGAAAAAATGGTTATAAGTCTGCTTTATTAATTAAAGCTGAAAATTCAAGCCAGGCCTCCATAACAGAATAACAGAATAATGGAATTGGAAGTGATCTTGGAGATCTACTTCAACCCCCTATTCAAGCAGGAGACAAATGGCTGTCTAGTCTCTTCTTAAAAGCCTCTGTTGATGGAGCACCCACAATTTCTGAAGGCAAGCTGTTCCACTGGCTAACCACCACCATTCAGGATTTTTTCCTTAGTTCTAGGTTGCTTCTAACTAATGCTTCTAACTAATCCTTGATTAGTTTCCATCCATTGTTTCTTGTCTTGCCTTCTGGGGCTTTGGAAAATAGGTTGACTCTTTCAATATTCCCCTCAAATATTGGAACATTGCAATCAAGCCACTCTAGTCCTTTTCACTAGGCTAGACATACCCAATTCCTGCAACCATTATTCATATGTTTTAGCCTCCAAGCCCCTAATCATCTTTGTACATGTCTTCTCTGCACTCTTTCCAAAGTCTCAACATCTTTTTTTTTATACTGTGGTGACCAATACTGGATGCAGCATTCCAAATGTGGGCTTACTAAGGCTTTATAAAATGGCACTAAAACTTCATGTGATCTTGATTCTATCCCTCTGTTAATGCAGCCTAGGATTGCATTGGCTTTTTTGGCTGCTGCATCACACTGTTGGCTCATATTTAAGTGGTTGCCCACTAGAACCTCAAGATCCCTTTCACAGTTACTGCTATTGAGCCAAGTTTCATTTAATATGTACCTGTACATATGTTTTTCCTTGCCTAGAATCTTACTTTTCTCTCCATTAAATTTTATTTTGTTAGATAGGGCCCAGTATTTGAATCTGTCAAGATCCATCGGCATATTTAAGCCTATCTTCTGGGATTTGGGCTATTCTTGCTAGCTTAATGGTGTCTACGAGTTTGATGAGTTACCCTTCTATTCCCTCATCTAGATCATTTATAAAGATATTGAAGAATTCTGTGCCTAAAACAGAACCTTGGGTATCCCACTACTTACTTCCCTTGATGTAGATGTAGTTCTATTAAGGACTACACGTTGAGTGTGGTTTGTCAGCCAATTACAAATCCATCTGGTGTGATGTTGTCTATCCCACATTTTTCTAGCTTACTAAGAAGCAGGTTGTGGTTTACTTTGTCAAATGCCTTAGTGAAGTTCAAATATACTATGTCCACAGCATTTCACTGGTCCACTAATTTAGTCACTTTGTCAGAGAATGAAAAAAAAAATTGTTTGGCATGATCTGTTTTTGACAAACCCTTATTGGCTTCTGGTTATAACTTTGCTTGTTTCTAGGTGTTCGCAGATCTATTATTGATTATCTTTTCCAGGATCTTCCCAAGTATTAATGTCCATATTATTGTTTTTATTTTATTTATTTATTTTTTATTTTATTTTTATTTTATTTCCAATTTATATACCGCCCTTCTCCCTGAGGACTCAGAGCGGTGTACAGCCAGAATTAAGAACATGAAATACAAATATTAAAAAACAATTAAAATATATATAAATTTGGCCCGAGAATTAAAAAATCACAAACCAATTAAAACATTTAAAAATTTCTTCTTAAGCCAGCCCGGCTTGCTGGAAAAAGTAGGTTTTAAGGGCACGGCTGAGGTCTTGGATTCTCCTTATCTCTGGGGGCAACTGATTCCAGAGGGTAGGTGCCCCCACAGAGAAGGCCCTCCCCCTGGGGGTCACCAGCCTACATTGTTTGGCTGATGGCACCCTGAGGAGGCCCTCTCTGTGGGAGCGCACGGGTCGATGGGAGGTCGTCGGTAGCAGCAGGCGGTCTCGAAGATAGCTAGGCCCTATGCCATGGAGCGCTTTAAAGGTGATGACCAACACCTTGAAGCGCACCCGGAAGACCACCGGGAGCCAGTGCAGCTCGCGCAGGAGCGGTGTTACATGAGAGCGCCATGCTGCTCCCGTCACTACCGCACTGCTATGTTCTGGACCAGTTGGAGCTTTTGGGTGTTCTTCAAGGGGAGCCCCATGTAGAGAGCATTGCAGTAGTCAAGGCGAGAGGTGACGAGGGTGTGAGTGACTGTGCACAGGGAATCCCAATCAAGAAAGGGCCACAACTGGCGAATCAGGCGAACCTGACAAAAGGTCCCCCTGGTTACAGCCGTCAGATGTTCCTCCAAGGACAGCTGCATATCCAGGAGGACTCCCAGATTGCGAGCCCTTTCTGTGGGGGCCAAAGACTCGCCCCCAATAGTCAGTGATGGAGTCAACTGACTATATCGGGATGCCAGGAGCCACAGCCACTCAGTCTTGGAAGGGTTGAGCTTGGGCCTGTTCCTCCCCATCCAGATCCGCACAGCCTCCAGGCACTAGGACATCACTTCAAGGGCATCGTTGGGGTGGCCTGGGGTGGAGATGTACAGCTGGGTGTCATCAGCGTACTGGTGCTTGTATATTAGGGTGCTTGTATGTCGTACTTTACAGAGGTCTGCCCCCTATTTTAAATCATGCTCAGTTTGAACAACTGTTCAGTCCAGATGTGATTGAACAATAAAGAAGTCAGAGAACGAACAGCAAGTACCTTGAAGATGCTCACCATAGAAGAATAAACAAGTTAAGTAGCCACAGTCTCCCTACTGTGCTGAATACCTTTATTTTAAAGACTTTTCTAAACTTCTGCCACTATTGAAAAATGAAAATATTACCTGTCTTCCTATCAGTTTAATTTGGATGCCTCAATTTCATTCTGGTCATGGTGGCTTACACAATTAAAATATCCAGAATATATGTGACTTCATAAACAAAAAATACCCATAGTAAATATAAAATATAAACACCAAACAATAAAATGCTAGAACAGCAACTAAAAATAATAAATACAAAAATGTCAAAAGCGTCATAGTGAGCTGGAGTAAAAACTTGGTTTGAATCCATTTTATAACCTCATTTACTGTGTTTGCTTTCCAAGTATAATATTATGTATAAGTTTGTTTAAAATCCTTGATGTCCTTCTCTGTACTTCCTAACATCTCTAAGTCTAAAATCATTATATCAATCTGAGTCTATTCAATTGGTTAGAATAGTAATTGAGACTTTGGCTCACCTTGCAAATCAATACTACTATATTTCTTCCTAAGAAGATCTATAGGGATTTCACTGCTTGAAGGATATCTTATGTCTCCTTTGTAGTCATTTTCCTTGGCAGTTGTATACTAATATCCCTTGTAGTTAGGGTCCTCAATTGTGCCCTAATTGTCATTGGTGAATATTTGGTATAAGATCTATGTAACTTTGGATTCAGAAAACCATTCACTCAGCATAATCAGTTATCTTTGGAATAATAAAACAATCATTTGAACCTTCTCCAGTTTTTTGGCTTACTTGGGGATTAATTTTTGTCAAAATATATTTGGAAGTGCATCCATAACAGGAAGTTTTGATATCAGGGGAATTCTCCAGAGGAGGGTCACTTCTCTTGGGATGAGTCACATTACCTTATCCAAATCTCCTGATTGGAGAAATTTCTTTTTCTCTTTCCCTTGTTTCTTTGTTTTGGAGGCAAACCTTTTTTGAGTCTGAAGGAACCAGCTGCTATGTATGAACACAGTTTTTCTATTGTTGTTTTTGGAAACATTACATAATTCCAAAGAAAAGAAAGTGAGAGAAATAGGCCAGGTAGGACGTCTGGAAGAGATCAATATCAGCATTAGCCTTGATGGTTGCAATTGAGACTTGCGTGACTTCCCCATTGACCAATATTTGTAAATTCACTGGGCTGAAGGGAGGCGAGGTATGTTAGTATTTTTTCTTATGTCTCCTGTGCACTGTGTATTTGAATGCATGAATGTGCATGCGCATGGGCACGCACACACACACACACACACATTTATCTGATACATGTTTCCACTACTGCCAAAGGCAGATGCCACAGCCACGAGGTTGTGGCTCCAACAGTCCCATCCAGCAAGACCCTGTATGCCACCAGCCCACTTCTGCTTGCTCGTGGCTGCAACAGAGCAGGAGGTCGAGCAACCTGCTGGTGTTGCAGCCATGAGGTGAGACAGGTATCGAGATGTGGATGGCCTGGCTGTTGGGGCCCTGAGGTAAGCTGGTGCAGGGCATGTGGGGCAGCTCCACCACCACCCTGCCTCATGGTGGTGGGCCCAAAAGAAAATAAGATTGTCTTATTTTCAGGAAAACATGGTACCAAGAAATTGCAGAATACCTAAGACTGTTGTTGGGCAGAAATAGAAGGCAAAGGAGATGGAAATGACAGGGTATGTCCCAATGGGCTGTGAATGTCAGAATAAGTGTAAAATTAGTTGTTGACAAAGGCTGCCCATGGAAGTTCCAACCACAGCTGACCTGTCGCTCAGCATGAGTTAGATAATAAGAGGATGCTAAGTATGCCTCAAGAGAATGGGAAAGGTGAGAGACTGTTCATAAATGGGCCATAATATATTAGCTTTGATCGGGGGTGAAATTCAGCCAGTTTTATCTGGCTCGGGCGAACCAGTAGCAGCAGCTGAGGGAGGCTCCAGCCATCCGCGTGGATGTCATGACATCATTTTTGCGATGATTTTAAGCCTCTGAGCATGTGCAGAAGTCTTTGCGCATGTGCGGATGATGGCATGTGCATGCGGAGCAGCGCATGCACATTTGTGAACCAGTAGGGAAGGTAAGTGAATTTCACCCTTGGCTTTGTCTCACAATGGGATAGGGCAATCCAGAATCATCCCTTTTCTTAAAAGAGTCTCCCCCACTCAAAGATGCTTTAAAATTATTGCCTAATTGATGTGAATGGCAGAGAGGAATCGTAGACTGCAATTTCCTGAAGAAGTCCCTCAAAAATGGGGAAATTAACATAATTCAGGAAGAAACCGGTTGCTAGAAAAGCAAAGCACAGCATGTTTGATCCCTTGAGAAATAGGAGGCCATGGTCATTATTAAAAAGCAGGAACCACAGATCTGCAGTCTGAGAAAAAGCCCAGAAGATCACAAAAAGCAGAACTATATCAGTGCCGAAAAATTATGAGCAGATGAAGTGCATCACTCCAGCTGGGAAGCTGTTAAGTCAATATAAGGAGTCTTATGTTCAGATAAAAGAGTCACTGAGTGCAGCAAAGGGAACAAGACTATCGATTATCTTTTCAGTGAAAGATTTAAGCATGTGCTTCAGTCATTCCGTGAGGTTTCATGTGTTTAATTCGGGTTGGACCTTGTCTCCATTTGCCATGAAAATCATGCCATGCATTAATATATTCCTGCTGTGATAAACTGGTTAACCAGCAGCAAAGGTGATCCAAGACTCATTTCTTTCTGGAATAGTTTTAATGAACTGTACAAAACAGACAGAGTGCTATTAAACAACATAAACCTTTACCCTAGAAACAATTAAAGCTGCTAAATGACTCTGGTGTATTTACTCATCACAGTGTGCACGACCACCAGCATTTGGAATGAAAGCAAAGTAATTAATAGCCAAAGGCATCTTTTCCACCATCTAGAGAATGAGTGCTAAGACACAAAGGCTTTGAGAAAGAAATCACATAAATGAATCCAATCCTCAATTCATTTAAGTGCTAAGTCTGCAGTCTTATGCTCACATAGCTAAACTCATAGCACAGCCAGGCGGCTGCATTAACATGTGTCTCTCAAGTCCTTGACTCCACAGAAAAATATTTCAACCAAAATGGTTGGGCCTGGTATCTTAGTTCTAGTAGTCTGCCTCAGTTTTAAAACTAATGAGGGTTGTGAGTTCAGATGTTTCATCCTTCTATAGACCTGGAAAATAAAGGTAGTATTATTGGAAGAATACTTAGGAAATGTAGACTGATTGTCTTACATGTTGCACTTAGACAGAATAAGGGCTATATATTGTTTACCTCCAAACTTTTTGTCCTTAAAATATCTCAAGAAGGGACCTTTAAAAGTCAGTTCTTGTTGTGGTTCGCCAGCAGCCTGTGGAGCTGGCAGTGGAGTCGGACAGCGATGAGGCTGAGGAAGAACATGGGCCAGTCCTGGAGGCTGAGGAAGGCCCGGATGAGGGCTGTGTGTCGGAGCAGAGATGGGGCCAGGGCCATTGGGGAGTGACGGGCGGACTCCGGAGTCTCCAGAGGCTGACAGTAGAGAGGCAGAGGAACAGGAGGAGCCTGTTCCTAGTGCACATATGAAAAGAGCTGGCAGAAGGTAAGAGCAGCTAAAGCAAAGAGGATGACTCGGGAGTAGGGCCAAGAGATGACTGGCCCCTCCCATAAGGCTTAAAAGACCAGCAATGGCTCTTGGGCTCTTTGTCGGAAAACAACGTTGATAGTCTTGCTGCACTTATCTCTTGTTGGCGTCTTCTGCTTTTGAACTTTTGCCAAGCGAAGCCTTTGTCAGTTTGCCTAATTATACCAATTAGACTGGTGATTAGACTGAAGAATTTGTATTATGAAGAGTTTGTTTTAATTTAGTTTGGACTACGCTGAGAATGAGTTAATTCTCAGCTGTTCTAATAAAGTCTGTTTGTTTTGGAACTGTTTGTGTCGATTACCTACTTACTTGGGCCTGGGTCACAACAGTTCTATCTATGTTAGGGAGTCACTACATGGAATTATTTACGTGCCTTTCTCACAAGAATATCAACCCCTTCCTGAGTTATAATACTGTATGTGTGTTATTTGTACATTACAGCAAACCCCACAGAAATTTTTAATTTCATGGACTAGAATTCGTTTTAATTTAGTAGAAATTTTGAAATATTTGGGAGCATACTATGGGCATTCACACCACATGGTTTGCAGGGAGAGCTCCAGGCTAGCCAATTCATAAAATGCTTAGTTGCAGGCCAGTCACAAAACTCCCATTTACCAGAAGACACACTGAGGAAACAGTTCTCTGTCACCCTCTAGGTCCCAAGTAACTGTATAATATTCCCAAACTCACCTTTCCTCCAGTGGTGGGTTTCAAAATTTTTTACTACCGGTTCTGTAGGTGTGGCTTGGTGGGAGTGGCATGGCTTGGTGGGCGTGGCTTGGTGGGCATGGCAGGGGATACTGTAAAATCTCCATTCCCACCCCAATCCAGGGGAAGGTTACTGCAAAATCCCCATTTTCTCCTAATCATCTGGGACTTGGGAGGCAGAGAATAGATAGGGGCAGGGCCAGTCAGAATTTTTACTACCAGTTCTCCAAACTACTCAAAATTTCCACTACCGGTTCTCCAGAACTGGTCAGAACCTGCTGAAACCCGCCTCTGCTTTCCTCCCTCCATTCATGGGTGAAGGAGAGAATTAATGTGGAATCTGTTTTTTTAAAAAATAAAACAATTCTTTAAAATATAAAACAGAGGTTATTTTGTCGACGCCACAAAGGTGATATAGGCAATAGAGCTGACAACCAAAGCTAAATCCCTTGAATTAAAATAATCACATATAATTTATTCCTCCTTTGTTGTGGATAGGATAGTGCAACCTATCCATTTGCACTTCATAAAATGCCACTCAATGATGTGCTTTATTCAAAGTTCTGGTATTCATTGGAAGATGCCAGTCCTCTGCATGCAAGGTTATAATCTGATGGTTATATTTCTTGGAAGTAAGCCCCTTTGAGTTCCTGAGTTGAATCTATCCACCTCCAAAATTGAATTTGCTTAATCCTGATTTAGTTAGGGAAGGTATTTAAATCATAGAAGCTTCAGATATTTAAAATCTAAATTGTGCAACAGAAACACCCTCTAGCAAGCCCTGCTTCAGCTGCAGGGGTGTCTGCAGGGTGAGTGAAAAAGATTTACCTTGCCAAGGATGTCTACAGGGAGAAGGATCAAAGAAATCAAGATGGTACTCACAACTATGGAATTGGAGCCCTGCTTCTTTTTTATATTGCAATGCGTGTAGAAAGGGGCATGATTAGGTATGCCATCTTGATTTTTTTTTTGCCTGACTTCTATTTTATGCAGACCCCCCACCATCTGATTGATGGAGGTAAGCAAAGGTCTGTGCACTTGTATGAGCAGCATGAACAACTCTGCACTGTGAAGAATGCAGTTTGCTTTTTCATTTACTGAGCTGTTTCAAAGATTGATGAGTTCAGTTACCTCCAATCCAGTCAATCCATCAAATCTGTATAAAGGGCATGAGATGAAACAGACTATTCCGTCTCAGAACTTTGAGAAGCATATATCTGAAGGAGCCTTCCCAGATTGGAAACCTCCCCAGATGCTTTTGGCTTCAATTCTCATAATTCCAAACCTTGACGCTGCTTGACTGGGATTAGTGGATGTTGAAGTCCAAGATATCTGGAGAATATCATACTGGGAGAAAGCCACTTTGAAGTTGTGCAGGATTATGACATAGGTTCTTTTCTTATTTCCTCTATTGTGATGCTACTGCTTGATATTTTAAAATTATATTGCATTATCCTTATTTACACCTTTGTTGTGAGTAATTGAAATGTAATCCATCCTGGTTGCATTCACATGGAATAGTATGGTTATTGAACAAGTCATAAATTATTTATTTGTTTGTTTATTTGTTTATTTGTTTATTTGTTTATTTGTTAGATTTATATTGCCACCTATTCGCCCATGGCGACTCAAGGTGGCTTACAGAATATAAAAAAAACACATTTAAAAACAGTAAAACTCATAAAAAAATAAAATATATATATAATCACCCCAACCCCCACCTCCCACCCCAGTGACAGCTGATCACATGAGCCATTTAATAGGCTGCATCCCACTCTGGCTTCCCCAGGCCCATTGACAAAACCAGGCCTTCAGCATTTTCCGGAAGAGAATTAGGGTGGGGGCCATTTCACAGAGAAAGCTCTTCTTCTGTGACCCACCAGGTGTATCTCCCTCAGGGATGGGACCCACAGCATTCCCTGCCTCCCCTCTCTGATGGTCAGGTATATGACCTCAGATAACCTGGTGCCAAGCCATGAAGGGCTTTAAAGGTGACAACAAACACCTTGAATTGCACCTGGAAGCAAATTGGCAGCCAATGCAACTCATTCAGGAGAGGTGATATATGTGCACACCGGGGTCTGCACAAAACCATGAGGGCCGCTGCATTTTGTACCAACCAGAGCTTCCGAATGCTCTTAAAGGGCAGCTCCATGTAGAGTGCATTGCAGTAGTCAAGACAGGAAGTGACTAAGGCATGAGTGACTGTGATTAGGGATTGCAGGTCCAGGAAGGGCGTAACTGGCGCACAACTCACAGTTACGTGAAGGCCCTCCTGGCCGCAACTGTCACCTGCTCTTTCAGCAGGAGTCGTGAATCCAGGAGAACCCCCAGATTACGCACAGGGTCTGTTTGGGGTAGTGCCACCCCATCCAAGACCAAAGATGGCAATTCTCCCTGAGCCAACAAACCCCAAACTCAGAGCCACTCAGTCTTGCCAGGGTTTAGTTTAAACCCATTGCTCCTGCTAATGTGTGTTTCTATGACACACGAAGCCCCAAACCAATATATCAAACAGCATGTTAATGCAGTGTTTGAATCTACCCTCTTAATGTTTCAAAGTTAGAGCTTTTCATAAGTGTCACAACCCTCCACCCCACATACCCTCTCCCTCTTCTGGCCTCCTTGGTCCTAGGTGGAATGCTAATCGGGCTTCCTTCACAATATTGATCCTAGCAAGATGGTAGATAGCTTGGCATGAAGGTGCCACTACAGGGAACAACGGTGACTCCTTTTTTTAAGCAAAGCAAAAATTACATTGACTTTCTCTGTTGGACTATATTAAAGCTGGACTCCAGTCTTTCCTACCAGTTTTATTTCTTTATGGTTTCGGTTGTACCATGGAGAGAGAGAGAGAGAGAGAGGGAGAGAGAGGGAGAGAGAAATTATCCTGCATTCATAATCATCCTGAAAATAAATAGTTCATATGCCATCGTAACAAACTATAACTTGAGGAACTCACCAGGATCGTCTATTCCTATCCTCAGATACCGAGGTGAAAAAGCGGGATACTGACACTTTTAAAAAAAATGAGATGACAAAATGTAGATTTTAGCATTCGTTTCACTTATTTATTTGTTCTTATTTCTATAAGGAAGGCTTCTTGCTGAAGCCTTCCCTCCCACATAGCTACACCAAGATGCCAGATCCCTAACCATGTTTTTGCTGACCACTCTTGCAAGCTGTGACTACAGTCCCTCCCCAGCTTCTGGTTCAATTTTTCAAGAGATCACAAGTCCTTCTATTTCAATCTCTGTCATCTGTTCGACCCTGAAACTCTTTTCACCTTTGAGACATTTTTCTTCTGTGTAGATGCCATTTCTGCTCACGAGTTGCAGCCCTGCTCTCCAAGGTGGCTAAATGAGACTCTTCAAGCAGGCAAAGAATCCATATCCAAATTCCCACGGCGTCCTGAAATTCTATGGCTATGTTTGCACAACACAGAAAATCATAAATGAGCCATCACTAAATTGCTCAAATCCTCTCTTGTTAAATAGTGCCCGTGTGGATTTTTTTGTTGCTTTTGCAACAGCTTCCTTTTTTTTTTTCAACAAATAGCTATAGTTTTCCTTAGTAAAAAGACCACTATATCAGTGGACAGTTTCTTTCTCTGATGCCAAGATAAAAAGGATTTATTATCAACCAGGCAGATCCATCCTCACCAGAGGTGGGTTTCAGCAGGTTCTACCAGTTCTGGAGAACCGGTAGTGGAAATTTTGAATAGTTCAGAGAACTGGTAGTAAAAATTCTGACTGGCCCTGCCCCCATCTATTCTCTGCCTCCCAAGTCCCAGCTGATGAGGAGGAAATGGGGATTTTGCAGTAACCTTTCCCTGGATTGGGGAGGGAATGGAGATTTTACAGTATCCTTACCCTGGAGTGGAGTGGGAATGGAGATTTTACAGTATCCTTCCCCTGCCACACCCACCAAACCACGTCCACCAAACCACAACCACAGAACCAGTAGTAAAAATTTTTGAAACCCACCACTGATCCTCACCCATCTAAAAATACAACATCCTTCATTTCTAAATAGCAACATTTCTTCTATTTTCTGCTTGAAAATTATTTTCTCGCCTTTGCTGCATTCCTTCCAAAACATGGACCCTGCAGAAAGAAATCTGTTTTGCAAATCTGCTTGTTTATTTCTCTAATTCTTTAAACATAGGCACCAGCTCTTCAATCTCAGAGCAAAGTTCAAACAAACTTTATTCTTCTTCTTCAAGGATTTGTCTCTCTCCATAATAGTAAAAAAAACAAAAAACCTAAGTATGGGATTCTGCATTTCAAGCATTCTGGCACCCACTCACTCACAGCCACACATCATAAATGGGTGACAGATTGCCCCAATTGCTTGGGATGCGTTGAAAGAGGAGCTCTCCCTTTATCTTTCAATGCTTTGCCAGGATGCGGGTTAGGTTCCAGTTATGGCTAGACCCTGGATCCTATTTAAGGGATCCACACTCTAGGATTATTCCTAGAAATTGATAATTTCAGATTATCAGCCAGAGAGCAGTAGGCTTCACAGGTATAGGTACCTGAGACAGTATTGGTATGAACCAGCAAGACTGAAGCACTTTATGCAATAACATGATGTTACTTGATGTTTCAATTTATTCCTGTAACTCTTCTATATTCCAACAAACTATGTACCATTGGCATGCAACAGAGCCAGTGTTGGATTTCTACCGGTTCACCCCGGTTTGGGCAAACTGGTAGCGGTGGTGGCGGGAGGGTCTGCCCACCCGCCCAGATGTCATCATGGATGCTCTGCACATGCGCAGAAGTGCCACACGCAAGGGTGCACCCATGGATGCTCACAATTCCAAACCGGTAGCGAAGGTAAGTGGAACCCGCTACTGAAAAGAGCTATGTTGGCCATGAGAAAAAAAATCAAATTCATACAATTGTATGAATGTGCCTTGCATGTCCTTTATTAGACTAAGCGATTGGTTTCATCCTTTGAAGATCTGTGTATGCAGTGAAATCACTATATACAGGGAACAGGAAAGCATCTTACTGTAGGCTGCCAAAAACAATTCCAGAGCGTGGAAAGAAATGTGTAAAACATACCTTATCAGCTGGCTTCTCTAAAAAAAAGACCATGCCATCAGTTCATGAACTCTATAGAGACATGAGAAGTCAAATTAATTGAACAAATGATCTCTAACAAATTATTTGCAGGACTCTGATCAACAGTGCGACGGCAGGGGAAAAAAAAGGCAAGATGTAACATGCAATTAACTTTATCACATTTAATTAAGGTAGCTTTCTCTATAGCTCAGTGCTCTTTTCAGCCCACTGGAATCAGGCATTCATTTCAGCAGGCATTTCACATAAAACTTAAGATGTTCCCTGGAATTAAACTGAATTCTGCTTTGTGCTATGTGATAGGTTCTGAAAAAAGCCCTTTAATCTTTTATGCCTTCACATCCCAGCAAAGTAAAATAAAGCAAAAGGGTATTATTACATTTTAGGATTTGTAAATAGATAATCCATATACCTACTTATCTCATTTCCTAGAAATTTGCAACCTGCATTTTATTGCCCCAGTAAATTCACACCTCATGCTAGGCTACAATACTTTAAAGATAGTTTATTAAAATCACCACAGTTAATTCAGGTAATCAAGAACGGTGAACTCTAAATCACTTTAAAAATAATAGCTGGCTTTGCATGGTATTTTATGCTAAACAAACAAACCATTATAGCTTAGCATAATGTAAATTAAACTTCATTCTGTCAGTCAGCTACCACTTCAGTCTGAAATCCCAGGAAATATTGGTCTTCAATCTTAATCCAGCTGCTTTTTGGGCTATAGTTTTTCCCAGCCTTGCTTTGCTGTAACACATCCAGATTGTATCCAAGTTCCCACGCCAGGTCTGATATAATAAGAGGGCTGATAGTGTGGAGACAATCTTTAGCACAGCTCTATGATGCTAAGTGCTATCCTGGTGCATGTCTGAGTTGCCACTGATTGTGTTAGATCAGTCTAGTTAGAATTAACAGAGAAAGGAGTGGTGACTAGGCTTGTACTCTATCTATCTATCTATCTATCTATCTATCTATCTATCTATCTATCTATCTATGCCAGGGTGTCTTACTAATCATCTTTTATCTTCAAAAGCAGTCACAACATTAATACAAGACATTTTATTTTTTATTTTATTTTATTTTATTTTGAATTTATATACTGCCCTACTCCCGAAGAACTCAGGGCGGTGAACAGCCAAAAGATAAAACACACATAATACAAAATTTAAAAACAATGTAAAAGCACATTAAATAATTTGGTCCAAACAATTTAAAACACCCCTATGTTTTAAAACAAATTTAAAATTAACAATTAAAAAGGAGGTTAGGCCAGGCCAGCCTGTTGAAATAAAAAGGTCTTAAGGGCATAGCGGAAAGTGCGTAAGTCCGGGATCCTCCATATCTCCGGGGGGAGCTTGTTCCAGATGGCAGGTGCCCCCACAGAGAAGGCTCTCCCCCTGGGGACTGCCAGTTGACACTGTTTGGCCGACGGCACCCTGAGGAGCCCCTCTCTCTGGGAGCATACTGGCCAGTGAGAGGCTACTGGTGGCAGAAGGCGGTCTCATAAGTACCCAGGTCCTAAGCCATGGAGCGCTCTAAAGGTGGTAACCAAGACCTTGAAGCGCACCCGGAAGACCACCGGAAGCCAGTGCAGCTCGCGCAGGAGAGGTGTTACATGGGAATGGCACGTCGCTCCCATAACCACCCACGTGGCCGCATTCTGGACCAGTTCTTTCATATCTTCCCAGTAGCTTATTGATTTTTCCCCTTTAAGAATTCAAATAAAAAAAATATGAACTATAGAGATGAGGCTTGCTTGTTATTATAGCAATGAGTTAATGGTTGAAATTGGTGATTGTGAGAAAATGGCTCATAGTTAAAATAGAATCCAACACATTACATGCTTAAGATTAAAAAAGAAACTTGGATCATTCTTCAAAGAAAATTTCTGTCTCACTATCTCTATGAATTCTTTGATCAGGTGCTAAAAGAATAAAGACAAGTAGCAGTCACAAGGATCCAAATGACTTTGATAAATACATTTGAAACAGATCCCTAAATCTGGCAGGTGATTCAGCCTCATTTAATTGAAGACTTCTCTTCTGAATGCCACTGTTTTCCCAACTGGGACAACCAAAACAGGAGAACAAGCTGCTCGCTTTCAATATGAAAGAGAAAATCATAGTAATATGATCCTTTTCCTTTGTGGAGGCTGACTTTGTTCATTCTACTAAATTATGGTGTGGTCCAGTGGTGAAATCCAAATTTTTTTACTACCGGTTCTGTGGGCGTGGCTTGGTGGGCGTGATGTGGCTTGGTGGGCATGGCAGGGGAAGGATACTGCAAAATCTCCATTCCCATCCCACTCCAGGGAAAGGATACTGCAAAATCCCCATTCCCACCCCACTCTAGAGCCAGCCAGAGGTGGTATTTTCCAGTTCTCCAAACTACTCAAAATTTCCGCTACCAGTTCTTCAGAACCTGTCAGAACCTGCTGGATTTCACTCCTCATGTGGTCAGTTTGTGGCTCAATGTGTAATGTGAAGCCAACCGTTCTGATCTATTAACCAGAGTTGCCCAATCTATAGTGGGCAGGATTTATACATAATTTTTTTTATTTAAATTTTTTATTATTAAAAAGTACAAACATACAAACAACAACAAAACATACAAAACAAATAAACATAAATCAAATCCTTACATCTTCTTTTTAAACTTATCACATTGGTAATCTGCATTTATATTGATACCTTTTCTCTATCTTTTTCTAATATATCTCTTATATCTATATTCCTAGTACATCGTCTCTTCGCATTTTCTTAATCTACATATTTAATTTATTATTTTCCTTAATTGGTACTTAATTTCTTATCTATAATTTTTATCTTCTCATTTATATCCATATCCTTTTTTCCTTTTCTCTTCTCCAACCAGTTATACCATTTCTGCCATACTAAATAATAGTATGTAATAATACTAATAATATAATAGATTTATACATAATTTTTAAGGACACTTTGTATAGACTGATGATGCAAAGTAAGAAATGTGGCAGATTCCATTTGTTTAAGAATAAACTCCATTGAACTCAATGGATCCAGTTTGTAATTCCTAAGACATCGTAATGCTAATAGATTCACCAACATTCAGGGCTCAAGAGCTTTTTCCTAAAAACAACTTATCATTGCTGAATTATTTGATGACATAGAGATGAAGCTTTTTCTGATACCCTTAATTTAGTTCAATCCAGTCTCAGAGATTAGGCAGGCAGATGGAAGGAGGTTACAGATAAAGGACCTAGCCTGACTAGGTGGCTCAGTGGCTAAGACTCTGAGCTTGCCGATCAGAGTGGTTTGAATGCGGTGAATGCGGTGCGGTGGTTTGAATCCCTAGTACAGGTCTCCTGCGTGAGCAGGGGGTTGGACAAGATGACCTCCATTCTCCATGCCTGGGGAATTCTGGGAGTTGAAGTCCATACATCTTGAAGTTGCCAAGATTAAGAAACTTTGATTTAGGAGAAAAGGTGTAAGAAGATCTTATGCATATTTTAATTAAAGAAATGTTTTCTTCCTCCTTGAGGGACCCAAAGAACTGCTAGAACCTGTAAAGACATATAGTGCACTAGTCAAAATGGACAATTGCACTCAAAGGGACATAAGAGAAGCCACAATGGGAAAATTCAGCTAGTGATGGAATCTGCAATGGAAGGAAAGTAAGTAAAGGCTGACATTATCTGTTTTTGCTCTCACAGAAGGGTTGCTATCTTGTTCTGGCAGATAAGCCCTACATTGAAGAACTCACAGCTGTCTTTTCTCTAGGACAGTCAAGTGTCCAGCTTAACGGAGGGAAATCTTGTATCACTCTATTTAATACATTGTTGAGTTCAAAGTTGTCCCTAAATATGAAGTTCCTTAGGTGCGTAAACGTGGTTTTTTCAGCTAGCCTAGAGCTACCCCCCCAATCAGTAGGCTGATTGTATTATATATACAGTGACATCCTCTCTCTCATAGTCGTGTTACATCTATTTTCATTGTTTAATGGGTTTGTAAAATATTTTAATTCCTGGTTTTATTTTACACTCTCCAGAGTAACTTTGGGTGAGATGGGCAGTCATATAAATTTGACAAAATAAATATTTTAAAATATATATCACACCTAGCTCCAACTCTGGGCAATGTGCAACAGAACCCCAGTACAAAACAAGTTCATATTTTCAATTAAAATACAACAACCAATCTGAAACTTACATTTATACCCCACTCCCATGAGAAATTCCAGTCATCCCAGCCCAAAGGCCCAAGGAAAAACCAAGTTTCTAATTCCTTCTGAAAGCCAGAAGGCAGGGCAAACTATATCTTGAGAAGGGGAAATCATTCCAGAGAGCAAATGTTCAGAGGACATTTCAGAAGGCAAGTGTGCAGCAGAAAATGTAAACCTCTTGGGTCCCATCAGATGGAATGTTTCTGGAAAGGGAGATCATCCTATTGGAGTATGTGGCATAGACAGATATCACTGGGAGTCTCACAGATACCCTGGTCTTGTGGCTGAAGAGCTTTATAGATAATAACCAGGTTGAACTGCCTCCATAAGGAAACTAACACAACTCATGGAGAAATGGGCAGCTTATACAAATATGATAAATACATGGTACACTGAGCTATGCCCGTAACTACCCATGCCACTGCATTCTGAACCAATTGTTGCTTCCATGGCTTTCAAAGGCAGCTCCATGTAGAGTACATTGTGTAGTCTATGTAGGAAGTAAAGCGAACAGGGCTTCCTGGTCCAAGGATAGATGCAACTCATACACAAGACAAAGCCGTACAAAGGCCCTCCTGGCCACAGTTGCCATCTGCTTTAAAAAAAAAAAAAACCTGGAGCACCCCCAGATTTTACACTAGGTCTGAGTCCAGGAGAGCAACCCTATATAGAACTAAAGACTCTCCAGTTCCCAGATGCAGGAGACCCCAAAACTAAAGCCACTTAGTTTTGGCAGGGCTGAATTTTAGTCTTCTTTCTAATCCAGCCTTCAGACACTGAGATACAATGAGAGGCAGAGATATACAGTTGAGTATTGCCAATATATAGATGATACTGCACCCCATATTGACAGATTACCTTACCCCTTGGCTTCATGTAGATGTTAGAAAGAAACAAGAAAACTGTAGAAACATATTGCAAATCAAGAGCCTAGAGCTGGATTTCTCCTTTGCAATGCCAATTGCAACCAACACTGGAGAAAAGAGAAGAACCATTGAACACAGTGTCTCCCATTCCCAGCTGTCTAAGCCAGTCCAGGTGGATACCAAGATAGATGGTATCAGAGGCAACTGGGAGATTGAGGACAGTCAGGATGGGTGCATGTGCCCTATTCCTGACCTGCCCAGAAATATTCAGGCTGAGCAAATGCACAAGTATATCAGTCTCCATTTTGGCAAGTTTCTTGGGCATTTTCCATTGGACTACTGCCATTACAGGTAGCCCTGGTTTAAAGACTGCCATGTTTAGTGAATGTTTAAAGTTAAAACAGTGCTGAATAAGTAACTTTACGGCTGACCCTCACACTTACAACTGTCATAGCATTCTGCAGACATTTGCATTTGCATGCTTCACAGCCCGCTTCTGACAGAGTTAAAAGAAAGCTAGCAGTAAAACTGCAAATCACAGTCACATGATGTCTTGCTTAATGATGGAGTTACCAGTTCCAATTGTGATCACTGAGCAAAGACTGCCTATATTTTTAAATTTGCATTCATATGCATAAGCAGGGTTGTACACATTGTATGCAAATCTACCTCTGAGGGGTCCTTGGTGCTTTCTGAGCTTGGTTGCTTTCTTGCTTTCTTTCAAGCTCAGAGAACACCAATGACAACCCCCCTCCCATTTCAACCCTGAAGTACAAATATTTTCCTTTATTGGAATTCTACTTCTTTTAGTGATAGGCAAGAGGCTACCCTACTTCCCACCTCCATTTACCTTTGTACTTGCATCAAACAAACAAAAAAATACAGATCTCAGGTTCAAAACATTCAGTAGAATTCCAGTATTTCCCTACTCTCTCTCTTCCTATACAAGTAATAAGTTAATAAACAGTTTCAATACTTACCCAAGGAGAAAAGATCATCTTTAATGAAAAGGTTGGCCAAGTAAATTTACAAGCTTTCCATTTGGATGAGAGAATAATAATAACAAGGTCAAATAAATAACTAAAGCAACATCCTTGCTTTGATAGCTACAGAAATCTTGGCAGCGTTTATTGCTAATTGCCTTTGGGGAATTGATTAATGGAATGCACAGAAAACTCTGGCACAGTTTTAATAACCATGGCAGCCCAACCCTATGCTACATTGTGGAAGAGAAGAAGAAAACTACCCAAAGTACATTGGCCAATTTTGTCTTTTGCAAGAATAACATTTTCATTGATGGGAACAGGAGCATCCTCATTCTGAGTAAGAATGAGTAGCATTCATCACTCACCTGTCTCTACAACACAGACAAAGGCAGTTAGCAAAGCAACACAACAACAAAATATAAATTACAGTATAATAAAAGAGGAAATAATTAAGAACACAGACAATTAGAAGCAATAAAGGAAATGAATCCTTAAGGACTTAACTGCAAAAATAGCTGCTGATATATAATGATGGGAGGCCCCAGTTCAAAAGGAAGAGAGAAAGCAAAGCCTTTAAGTCAAGCTCAATCAGAGGCACCCTGAGAGCAATTGCTGAACAGCAGGCAAAAGACATCTCCCCTATGAGCAATATGGACTTAATTTTAGTTACAATACTGACAAAAAATAGGAAACAGGAGCCTTTTCTTTTACAAGCTGATGCTGCCCTGGGTGGTGAGTCATCAAAATGCAGCTTGGAAGGTCTTCCTGAAAAGTGAAATATCCTCACAATCTGGGCTGTGTTGTCTACTCAAGTTGTCTACTAGAAAACATTGGGGGGGGGACCTTATGTAGTTAAGACTATGCCTGCCATAAAACTTCGTTGGATTTTTCTCTGCTTCCCACAGCTCTGATTTCTTTGCTTGTTTCTGTTACCTCTCTGCCAATCATTCCTATTGGCTTCTGGGCTGGATATATTGTCCCTTAGGTTATGATCAGTTTACTCCTTTGACAAATCTATTTGGCTCCTGCTTGAGATGCAGAAAATCCCAACTTTGATCTTCAGGATTCAAGTATGGCTGAGACGGATCCCAACTAAAATCCTAGATAGCTGGTGCTAGTCAAGTGTGATAATACAGTGGTTTTGGACAATTGAGGTGTCCTTGACATCAGATCTCTTTATTTATTTGTTTATTTGCCACTCCATTTTGGGGGATTCTGCATGGTTTGCAATATTAATATAATGAGTTAAAAATACATTAAGACAATTATAATAAATCAATGTGATGCATCACTATTGGAAGGTTAGCATGATCATGCTCATAGCAGTATGTAGGAAGTTTTGGGAGCATCTTGTTATACTTAATTAACACTGCTATGCTGCAAGCTAGATTGGGTTTCAGTAGACTTCCAGGTGTGATTCTAAGTGCTGCTTTTCACTTTTAAAGCCCTACATGACATAAAACTGGGTTGCTCTCCTAAAATATGCCAACCCTACACACTCCCACAGAAAGGCTGTTTCATTTAAATCTTACAATCTTATGGGACCTTGTCTCTGGCTGACCCTGATCTCTGGAATAACACACACACACACCCTCAATATACAACAGCCCCAATTCTGCTCATCTTTAGGAAAGCCATTAAGTCTTGGCACTGGAGGGTGGATGAGTGAGAGTCCCCCTTTTGACTATTCTGTTATATTACTTGGTTGCCCAAGTAATGTTTACCATTATAGGGTTGAGGTATGGTTTTATTATTTGTTTTATATGTTGTACTTCATCACAGAGTCATGGTAATTGAGTTGGGCAGCCTTGTAAATCTTGTTAAATGAATAAAGGGCTTAAAGGTAACTACTATGAATGTGTGTGGTCGCCAGGGTGGAGGGTGTGGGGAGTTATTATTTTACTAATTTATTATTTTATTATTTTTCTTTTTATTCTTTTTATTTCTTTTATATCGTTTTAAATCCATGTAAGCAGCCTTGAGTCGCCATACGTGAGTAGGCAGCAATATACATTTTCTAAAATAAATACTAGCGCCTTCAATTGCACATAGAAGCTAATGAAATTCCTATTGTAGCAGTATTGCATACTTGTGTCCATCACTCCCTGGATCCCTGCATGCTGCATAAGTTGCAGCTTCTGAAAGGTCCCCAAGGGTAGCCCCATGTTAAGCACATTTAGGTTATAAACTTTCTGAATTAAACTAAACTATACTTAATGGTATATGTTTCAGGTCCAAAAGATAATTTTGAGTTGCTAACCTGAGATCATATGATTGCTGACCCTGAAGTATTATATGGTTGCCATCTTTAACCAAACATTTTTATCCATATATGCAATGTTTAGTTTTACATAGGTAAATGAATGCCAACAATTTGAAATACCAATGCAGTAACTTCATTACACACTTCTCAAAAGCTTGCTTACTAAAGAAATACACAAGATATTTATGATCTTGACAATTATCATTTTTTGGCCATTTTCAGTACTGATTTAAGTATAGATACTTTGCCAAAATAAAAGAATGTAGAAAGTCATTTATCAAATTTGCCTTTTTTTTCATTAGAAACTTTTCATGCATTTCATTGTCCTATAAATTCAAACATTTTTAATCCAAATATTCTTCTCAGTTGGCATTGCTTTTGATACGACTTGTCACAGCATTTGCAGCTCCTGAACCTTTCTTTCGTGTTGAATGAGATTCATACTGGTGAGCTATTCTTCTAGCAATAGCTGAGAAAGGAATCTAACACTTAAATGAAGGATTTGATCAGCATTTTCAGTTAGAAATTCCACAGCAGAACAAAAAGATGGAGATAAATACTTCAAATAGTCTTTGAAATATTTCATCCATACACAATTATTCTTTGAAATATCCAATCCATAATTTCAAAAGAGATTGGGGGAGGAAATCTGTCTTATTTGAATATATAATTTAGTCAAGCCATTATAATTTAGCAACAATTTTTTTTTCTACAATTGAGAAGCATTGGTATATCACATACTGTATATCTGGATTTGGATACTCTGTTTGAGAGTATCCAATGATATTTCAGCAGAAGAAAGGATCTATAGCAATATTTCTCAACCTTGGCAATTTCTAGATGTGTGGACATCAAATCCCAGGATTCCACTGCCAGTATGGCCATTGATAAGAATTCTTGGTGTTGACATTACCAAGGCTGGAAATTACCAAGGCTGGAAAACCTATAAAGCATTCTGATATTGAGAAAGTAGCAACAAAATGTTCTCAAAATGTGCCAATCAAAACTCTGAACTGCACAATATGAGCAATCCAAAAGTTTCAACTCCCCCTCCCCTCATACGATCAAAATGTATACAGAAGTACAGATTTCTTTTAGAGAAAACAGATTAATATGAAATTGGGACAAAAATGAAATTTCAATAAACACATGGGACAAACTCATGTGCCTGAGCTCTATTGTTACTTTAAAAATTATGCAATTTGATGTGAGCAGGTGGAAGCATTAGCCTCTCACACTTGAAATAACGTCATTTTTCCTAATGTTGAATAGGCGTTCGCAATGTCACTTTTAAATACTTGAATGTCAAGCTGATCTTAAGACGCAGAAGAGGATTAAATGGCAACGCTATAGAAAAACATCTTATGTTTTGAATATGAATTAATTTTGTGTCACTATTCCCAGGGAAGAAAGGTATTTGGGTCATGAGTACTGAGCTCATAGTATGATATTTTACTGTTTACTGTTACAATGATATGCTACCTCCAGGAAGAACTTTATTTAATTAAAAACAGAGTTTAAAAGAAATAGCTATAGATCTAAGAATATAGAAAATAGTACAGATCAAAATGAAATTGGCCAGAATGGCAGTTTTATAAATAATGTTGTAAGGAGAAAAGTATTGTAGTGGGAGGTGTGAAAAATGAAAAAGAACTAGATTTTAGAAAAGCAGCTTTTGCAATAATATGTTTATGTTAGTCCTTCTCACCAATATCAATTTCACACAAAAATGCAAGGCAATACAACAAAATTAATAATCCACTTAAGGCAAGGCAGAATAATGCAAAACGCAACTATCTTTTGATATTCCCAAGACAGGTCATTCCAGGCAGTACATTTTTTACTGAAAGTACAACATGGAATACCTGATTCTAAATTCAACCAATCAACAAAATCATATGTTAGATAGAACAAGACTCAAGACTCAATAATAGAATACAATTTCCTGACTGGTGGGTGCTGACTTGATGGATAAGAGGGTCTACTTCAGTGTTTCTCAAATTTGACAACTTTAAAATGTGTGTCCCAGAATTCCTCAGTCACTATGCAAGGCTAGGGAATTCTGGGAGTGGAAATCCACACATCTTAAAGTTGCCAAGTTTGAGGCATCCCATTTCCTGTCCTTTCTTGATCACATTTTCTTTTTAACACCATTGTTCTTTTTCAAAAGGTTTGATGCTTCTGCTTTGATGTCTTTGGAGGGATGTGTGTGCATGTGGCTCTGGATTTACATATGCATGTGGAGATGCATATGGTAAAATTACTCAGTTAAATAATTTTGCAGATATATTTGTTTTTTTTTTAAAGGAGATCTTCAGGGGAAGGTGAAAACACCTACCTCATCTTCCTTGAGCATCAGTTATTTCTGGTGCTAAAACACTAGCCCTTATGATGGCCTCACTGGGCATTACAGCCGCAACATGGGGTTCATGTCCTCTATGGGACTACATTTAGTTTTTAAGTCAGAGACGCTTTGTGAGATGCACCTTGATGAAAGTGGTGAAAAAGACTTGGCTGTTTTCAAAGCAGATGTTCTGTCCCCGTCGCACGCATACAAACAAACAAACAGACAGCCAGGAGTTAATGAATCAAACAGTCAGGAATTCCTTTAAAATAACAGTCTTGGCAGCAAACCATGAACTGCCTGCCAAGAGATTTTACTCACTAAGGGAGGATTTTTCTCCTCAGTCCAATATACCAAATTAATTCCTCAAAGCAAAGAATTGTCAAAGTCCAGTCCGAAGAAATCCAAAAAGAGATTCTAACAGGGTTCTAGAAACACGATATGACTTCCAAGCTTTTCAATTTGTCCGTCACAAGGCCTGAATAGCCGACACACATCCTTTTATCCCTTGGGGCTATGGTCCAGTAACTGAGCTCAATCTCTGGCCCACCCATGCCTCTTTCTCTGCTGCACATGCTTATCCTTCCGACGCTGTCTGGGATCCAGCCAAAACTCATCCCCCTCGCTCTCTATCTGCAGCTGCTCCAAAGTGCCTTGCTCCTGACATATCTCTTGGCCTTCAGAGGAAACCTGAGGTATTGCCAGAGAGGAGGGTCCTGGAGAGAGAGGCCTTGCCAAATCCTGTCCTTCACCTTTTGAGTCCTCTCCCTCTGTAAGGACAGGCTCGGGGTTGGAATCACAACAGCAGTTATTTGGCATGTAAAACTGTTCCACCGCCATATTGGTTTGTTTATATCCCACTTATTTTTACAAATAAATCAAACATGTCCAACACACTTCCCTCCTCCTAAATGTCAATGGAGATTCTGAGTCATCCAGGTCATGGTTATCCCAAAGGTGCTTGTTCAAAGACAGCTGGCCTTTTTTGTTTTTTTCTTGAAGGTTTTGCTTCTCATCCAAGAAGCTTCTTCAGTTCCATGGATCAGCTTTCATGGATCTCTCCACATTTTCCAACTTTTCAGTTTATGTTCTAGCTCAGGGGTGTCAAACTGGTGGCCCGCGGGCCAGATGCGTCACGCGCAGGCCACTCCCACCCCAGCTCCACGAATGGGAAAAATGTCACGAAACATCATGTGACAGCAATGTGACATGGCAAGTTTGACACCCGTGCTCTAGATGATGTCTAGCTGCCATTTTTTTGATGGTCTTGTAAGCTACCTGTCCATACATAATAAAAATAATTTTCAAATATTTGCAATGATTTTTAACTATAATTAGATAATCCCCTCACCTATCTATTTCAATAGGTGATATCCCTCCATGCTTAGTGACATTTTTGAACAATCCTTGCACATTACAACAGCTTTTGTGTCATCCCCCCCCTTTTTTTTCCTTAGGCAGGTGTTAAAAAGGTTGAAAGAAACTGACAACAACTTTTTAAAAAATTCAATACATGAAAGCCATTTCCTTCCCACTGTGAGTTGCATTGCAGGTTACAAATAGATTTACTCTTAATATGGTCTCTAACTTTTTCCCATAATGAGTCAATAAATAATGATGGTAATGAGTGGTTTAATTGAAAAAGCTATCTCAATCGATTCTAATTCTGTAAGCAGTATCTAGTTTAGAGTGAGAGCAGAAATGAACTGCCAGTATTTCCTATGGCTATTTTATAGTTCTCTGATTTTGCTTTTCATTTCATTTCATTATTTGTTTTATTTTAGGAGCTCAATTTTGCCAAAGCAAACTGTTATCAGCTAAACAAAACTATGGGGCCATCTAGGACAAAATATCCTCGATAACTTCAGAGTTTTTGGGTACAAAGAAAAGCCCTAACAGCCTTTAAAAATAAAGATTCCTATGAGTTACGTTCCCACTATCCTAAGGTAGACAAGGTAGTTGAAATATTTTTTTCTGCACTTACTGCAGTTTACCTGCACTTACTGATGCTGGCAGGTAAACCGTAATGAATTTACAGTTTCATTACGGTTACGTAATGAATTTATTGAGGCCTACCAAACCCAAAGCTAGTCCAATTTTGCAAAATGAGGGAGTGAGCTACATTCATGTGTTCGAGATATAATTTTCTCTCTACAAATCCAGTTACAAGGTGCATTAAGACTCTTTAGGAGTTCAGAAATAGATTCAGAAAAATAGGTTCAGAGGGTGCAGGGATACAAATATATCATCTCTCTGCAATACTTTAAAGCAGCTGTTATCTATCCCCAGGATTGCTCAACTGCCTTCTGTCTTTCTCATCTAGGCATTTTCTCCCACTCTGGCTAGCCAGATATCCTTAAGTGGACAATGTGACAAGAGCTCCCTTCTGGTTTCCAGCAAATGGTACTAAGAGATGTTTTATCTCCAACACTGAAGATACCAGGTAGCTTTAATGTTTGGCTAACTTTCCTGGATTGTGTAATCCCCATTCCAGGATTCCCAAATTGGTTTGGTGCCATTGTTGTTGTTGTTGTTTTTTCTTTGACCCTGGTGACTGCCTAAGCTTGTCTTTGCAATTTTCTTGGCAAGATTTTCAGAAGTGGATTGCCACTGCCTTCTCCCTAAACCTGACTTGCCCAAGGTCACTCTCAGATGTAAGACAGGACTAGAATTCAGAAATCCCACTCCTATACCCATGCTGTAAAGCAGGCTGGCTTTCATCACTACATTACTGGTGGTGAAATCCATATTTCAGCCTTTTGTTGTGTAAAGAAATCTTCCTTTAAGTCTGTCCTGAATTTCCCCTGACCCAGCTGCACAAATGGTCCTGAAACATTTTTTTCTTAACTAAAATGCTCCAAATATTAGTTTTCTTCAAAGGAAAATTATTCTGACTTCTTTATCATTTGGTTTGTCATTTTCCTTCCCTTCTCTAGATCAATAAAATCTTGAGAATGGTTTTTTGAAAATGGTTTTTAAGTTACCGGAAGTGTTCAAAACATTGCAACTTTAGTTGCATTGTGCATTTATCATTTTCCTAACTATATAATTATGGCTGCCTGCCACATACCAATTCAGGCCATTTATCTTCCTGGCTCAGAACTGTCTAGAAATAGTCCTCACTTACTAACTGCCTGTTTAGCAACGCTTCAAAGTTACAACAATTGAAAAAAATCAGTTTGGGCATCAATCTTCGCATTTACAACCATTACACTGTCCTACAGTCATGGGATTGCCATTCACAAACTTCATAACCAGTTTACAACAAGTAGAATTACTAGAGAATGCAGAAGTGAAATTGCAATCGTGGTCACATAATGTCTCGCTCAACAACCAAGGTAATTCCCTTAATGGATCACATCTCATTCAGCCTTGCTTTAGTTTCATAGATGTTTAAAGGAAACTTGGAACTGTGCAAGGGTGCAGGGATTATTAAAAAAGTTTATTATCTTTCTTTGTTTTTTCTCTAATATTGGGGAGCTGTGTCAGGTTAACATCAGAATGACAAGTGTTGTGGAGACAGCAGAAATGAAGGAAGTGATTTCATCTGCTTAAAAAGCAAGACAAGTACAGGTTAAGCCAGGGGTCGGCTTAAACATTCAAAGAGCCATTTAGACCCGTTTCCCACAGAAAAGAAAACACCAGGAGCCACAAAACCCTTTTGACATCTAAAATGAAGATAACACTGCATATATCGTCTTTTACCTTTATGGTATGTATAAAAAAACTATAATGTGCTGCATTTATGAAATCAATGAACTGCTGCAGAGAAAACAAATTTTTATTTCTGCATGCAACAAAAACATTTTGAACTCCCCCCCCCCAAAAAAAAAGGATGGGTCAAAAAGCTCAATAAATCACATGCCGGCGGGTG
Organism: Arizona elegans; assembly: GCA_022577455.1. Classification (NCBI taxonomy): domain Eukaryota; kingdom Metazoa; phylum Chordata; class Lepidosauria; order Squamata; family Colubridae; genus Arizona; species Arizona elegans. The sequence continues at coordinate 298,208,215 of JAKOOJ010000001.1, read as the reverse complement.
TCACACATTGGCGGTTGTGATGCATATTTTGAGTGATAGGGAGCCGCAGCAGAGGGATGAAACAGCCACATGCGGCTCCAGAGCCACAGGTTGCAGACTCCTGGGTTAAGCCAACTGTTCTACCATAGTTGTAGTACACAGGTGTCAAACTTGATCACATCACGTGATGTATTGTGATGTATGATGTTGTTTCTTTGCCTTTACGGAGCTGGGTTGGGTATAGCCTGTGTGTGATGCATTAAGCCCGTGGGCCACCAGTTTGATACCCCTGTTGTAGTAGAACTATTCTTCAAATGTTCCCATCGGAAGGGCTTGCTTCACACACATCCTCATGGTTCTTCAACCCCAAGGAAATATTTATTTCTCTTATTCATCTTGGCAATTGGTACTTCATGATCATATATCTCCATTGTTCATGGCCATTGTTTGGTATGCTTTATGCATCTTGATTTCAATAATGTAAAAGTAGTTTAATTTCATAGTGAGAGAAAAATGGCATTAAATAAAGTTATTAAAAAAACAGAATACAAACTCAGTTACAGAAAAGCCAGAGAGCTTAGTTGAATCTTTTTTTGGTTTTGTTGGAGCATCCTGATGCTTCCTGTCAGTTTATCTTTATGTTAATTAGTGGAGAAGAACTAGGATCCTTTGATGTTCTCCCTGAGGCACCACAATGTCTTCAACCAGCCCTGCCATGCCACATAAACATCTCACTTAAAATAGTTGAACGATCATGTTTTCAGCTTTCTTTGACATTTGACTTCATGATGTGCTGCATAAATCTTTAGGGCAAATGGTGGTAAGAAGTAATGAAACAAAATATTCCATGGAGTGAATAGCTTCCGGTTGAAGGCCTTTTAGCTGTTATCTAAGGTTGTGATCTTCATCCAATTAATCATGTTCCAATTTCGGTTCCAGACTGCCAATCTCCTCATCATGAACTTTTCCATGATTTTTCAAGGAGTTGATAGATAAGTACAGAATTTTACATATGTTGTATGAAGTAGTGTGAAACAGTGTGTTCTCCTATTTTGTAATTCACAATGGCATCTGTTCAAATAAATGCAAATTAAGACCAGCCTGAAGATGCTATGGATCGATGGCCTTTATCCCACTATCCACTACCTCTGAGATTTATTTATTTATTTATTGGTTCGATTTATATGCCGCCCTTTTCCGGAGACTCAGGGCGGCTTACAATGCATTAAGCAATAGCCTTCATATTTTTGTATATACCTGCTTAGGGCTTTCACACACACACACACACACACCAAGCAGTGTTCTTTTTTTATACAAAATCAGCTTATTGCCCCCACAAACCGGGTCCTCATTTTACCTACCTTCGAAAGGATGGAAGGCTGAGTCAACCTTGAGCCTGGTGAGATTTGAACTTGCAATAATTGCAGGCAGCTGGTGTTATCTTAACAGTGCTTTAGTCTGCTGCGCCACCAAGGCTCTTGGTGAGATGTATACATGTATGCAGTCAAATACAAATTTATGACACAGGGCTATTTGTCTGTAATGCACTTTGCTTATGGGAAGATAACCAATCCAGGAGTTGCTAACTTCATTTATTGGCTGAGGCTGGTGCTTTGTAATTTTTTTAATCTATAAGGCAATCAATAAAGTGATAGAAAAGGAACCAAAAAGAGGCAAAATTTAATTTCTCCTTTCTATAGCAATAGCAATAGCACTTAGAATTATATACCATACCATCATGCTTTACAGCATGCTCTGAGTGGTTTACAGAATCAGCATATTTCCCCCAACAATCTGGGTCCTCATTTTACCAACCTTGAAAGGATGAAAGACTGAGTCAACCTTGAGCCTGTCAGAATCGAACTCCAGGCTGTGGGCAGAGTTAGTCTGCAATACTGCATTCTAATCACTGCACCACTAGGGTTCCCTGCTGCATCCATTCTACTTATATGTATATATGTATATATATGTGTGTGTGTGTGTGCGTGTGCGTGTGCATGTGCGTGTGCGTATGTGTGTATGTATGTATATATACATACACACACATATACATATATATATACATATACATATGTATATGTATATGTACATATACATATACAGAAAACAAATACATATATATATATATACACACACTCACACACATACATACATAGATACATACATACATTATATATACATACATATAACATACATTATATGTACATACATACATTATATATATTGCATTATATATATATGCAAGTCTTGGCGTCTAAGATTGAGAGCATCTTGCCGACATTTCGATGAAGTCCCACTCGTCATCTTCAGGCTGGTGTCTTTGGCTTCATGCATGTGCGAGCAAAGCATGATCGGAGATGCCATCTCTCTATAAATACTGGTGGGGAAACACCCGAGATTTTAATTTTTTGCATATACACACCCGCGAAAACTTAAGAAGACATATATATATATGTCTATGTAAGTTTTCACGGGTATATATGTGTGTATAGTTAATATTTCGGGTTTCTTCCCATGTAATTGTGGATATATCCCTAAAAGGGTAGAAGCGATGTTTCTACAGAATCTCATCTGCCATCATCAGGCTTATGTGAAGGGTCTTTTGCTGTAACATCATGTATATATATGTATATTGTGTGTGTGCGTGTGCGTGTGTGTGTGTGTGTGTGTGTGTGTGTGTGTGTAATACATAGAATGTATTCACTGATGCATTTTACCAATCTGCAAGAGTGATAGGCACTGAGTTTTCTATTGTTTTCCTGGTAGAAATGACTATAGTCAACTGGCCAATTTGCACAAGCTCTCACTTTTCTGTGAACTGTCCAGAGTGCTGAATATATCTAATATCTGAATATCTCTAATCATTCTTTTTTTTTAATTGAAAAAGTTTTTCAAATACAGATTTCCCCCCCTCCTCCCTAGCGCCCCCTCCCCCTCCCCTCCCCCCATGGCTTCTTCAAAATAAAATCATTGTTATCAAATTAGATAATACTTTACCATCCTTTTACACCCCCCCCACATGCTAACCATTTCTTTCTAACATTGTTATTATACCCCCCTTATACTATACATTTCAAAGCAACCTTCAGCTATAAAACCATATACTAAATCCTAATTCAGCAGTTATTCATCTCATAATCTACCCATTTCCTCCACCCCCATACATATATCTCTTAATTCAAATCTTTTACTTATATTAATATCTGAACCTAACATCCCTTTTCCTAAACTAAACAATCAGTAACCTAACCTATCTCCACCTCTTTTCCTACAGGTCTACCATTCACAATATTTTAATATCTTTATTCTTCTGCCCACACCACTAAAAGATATTTCCATATATAGACAAAATCCTCAAATGACTTTAAATTTGTAATCCATATGATATCTTCTGTAATGTCTTTCAACTAGATTGTTAATTCCATCGCCCATGTAAGGGTAACATCAAGTTCTGATTCCAACAGTATGTTCAGTATCTTCAATTACCATCTGCCCCCATCAATAATAAATGTTTTCATGTATAAAAAACCACCCGAGTGACTTTATATTTATATTCCATATAATATCTTCTGTAGTGTCTTTCATCTAGATTATTAATTCCAACCACCATGTTAGGGTAACAACCAGATCTTCTGCATGCCCCAGTCCCATAGTTCTCGTGCCTTATAGCTCAACATATACGTAATCCATTTTTCAAAGAGTTCAAAATAGAAAGTTCCAATCCACTCAGTTAGAGGCCATCTTCCTCATCCCAAAAGCACAGCACTGGAGAGATCTGTTATTCTTCTCAAAATAGTATTAGTCAATAATTTGCCGCAGCTATATTTTCATATTAATCGTCTCTTAAGTAACTGGCAATAGACTGTTGTTTAGTCTAAAATTTTTTAGCTTTGTAGAACCTGCTTCTTCTTTTCTTAACTTTTTGTGGTTTAGATCTCCATCCTGGTTGCCTTTCTAGGACTTGTATATCAGCTGGTTGATTTCCATGCTGGTCTGTAACTTGATAAGACATCACATTAAAATCCAAAGCCGCCTCTCTTGTATTTATAGGTAATCCAGCTATAAACTCTGAAGGAGAATCCAAAAGCGGCTCATCCGAAAGGGCCTCTGTGACTTGTTGTTTTTCCATTACCTCCATCTCCATCCGCTTAGCCTGGGTTTCAATCTCTTGTTCATTTTGCGTTTCTTTATTCCCCTCCTGTCCTAACACTGATGACATACATGGAGATGTTGAATCCTTTTTAAGAACCTTGTAGTAAAATTCTTCCGCTTTTCCAACAGTATTTAATTGATATTTTTCTCCTTGATATCTCAATATTATACCAACTGGAGCATCCCACCTAAATGGGATGTTTTGTTTCTTTAGCTCAGTCACCACAAATCCAAATTCCTTTCTGTCTTTTAACATCTTAGACGGCAGCTCTTTATATATCCAAATCTTCCTTCCATGCATTTCAAGAGTGGAGTTAAAAGACTTTTGCACAATATCGTTTCTTATTCCTTTATCAGTAAAGTAAATCACCACATCTCTAGGCAACTGCCTTTGCTTTGCCACCCAAGAATTTTCTCTGTAGGCCTTATCAATCTTACAGGATACATCTTCAGGACTAACCTTTAAAATCACAGCCAGAACTTCAGCAGACATCTTTCTCAAATCTTCTCCTTTATTTTCCTGTATTCCCCTAATTCTGACCGCAAATTCCATGGACCTGTATTGCATCATTGTAATTTCTTTTTCAATCCTTTGTTTTATATTATCTGCATTATAAGTCTCGTGGTTAGCTTCCTTTTTAGACTTTACTTCTGAGCTCATGTCTTGAATATTTATCAAATCATTTTCAATTCTTTGTATTTTATTGTCCAGATTATAAATCTTATGATCAGCTTCCTTCATTTTAGACTCTAATTCTAAATTAATATCTTTGTCCATCTTTTTAACTATTTCTGAAAAAGTTTTCAAAGCTGTTACAAACTGTTGTTTCAAATTGGCATATTTGTTTATATACTGTTATCACCGCTAGATGAGAGCTACAGTGACGTAGTAACATCATTTGAAGTTCTCACACAGCAGGAACTAACTTTGGCCAATGTAACCTTGCGACTACTAGAAGAGGCCAGAAGGAGAGAAGAAAGAAAACAACTAAGGGAAGAACCTGAGTCGATTAATGTAAATGTAAAGGCAAATAACCATATATATGCTGTAAAACATTGTTTTAATTGTGGCAAGAAGAGTCATATAACCAGGTTTTGCAGAAGGCTGAAACAAAACACCATGGTTAAAGATAAAAAACAATATAATGTAGCTATGTCTGATAAGAAACCAGTTAACCACGATTTGTGGGTTATTGATAGCGGGGCGTCGCTATGCATTGTCAGAACACAAAACTATTTTGTGAAAATGTTGCCTAGTAATAATAAGGTTTCTTTAGCAAATGGGTGGAAGCTAAAGGCATGTGGTGAGGGAACGGCAATATGTCCATATGTAAAAGAAAAAATGCATATGTTATATGTTCCAAATCTAAACTTTAATTTGATTTCGGTTAGAGTATTGGTTAAGCTAGGATATACAGTAACATTTAGAACCAATGATTGTTTAACTGAAAAAGGTGAAACCAAGATTATTGGAAAACTGAAAGATGGTTTATATGTATTATCTAGTAACCATGTTACAAATGTTGTATACTCAAATGTCAAACCACATGATGAATGTGTTCACTTGCTTCACAGACGTATGGGGCATATCAGTTTTAAGATGTTACAGAAAACTGTAAAATTAGTTGATAGGTTGAAGCTGAAACCATGTAACCAGTATTTAAATTGCAATATTTGTAATCAGCAGAAAAGTAGAACAACCCCTGCTAATAGGTTTGACGGGTTTAAAATGAAGAGACCATTGGAAGTGGTATTTGCTGATTTAATAGGGCCAATGAAGGCTAGTTTAGGGGGTGCTTGCTATGTTCTCAGTATAGTTGACCATTATTCCAGGTATGGTTTTTGCTACCTATTGAAGACTAAGGTAATACTTTTCAGTATTTTGTTCAATGGATTAAGTTTGTGGAGAGAAAAATAAATCAAAAAATAGTTACCATTGTAACTGACAATGGTACTGAGTTTGTAAACATAAGGTTTAAAACAGTGTTAGATAATGCTGGTATAAAGCACAAATGTTCAGCTCTATATAGACCACAACATAACTCATACATTGAAAGGAGAGGACAAACCCTACAAGCAATGATGAGACCAATGTTAGCTGATGCAGGTTTACCAGCTAATTTATAGGGAGAAGCAATTATGTGTGCAAATACACTCTTAAACAACACCATAAATACAACCACTAACAAAATTCCATATACAGTATGGCATGGAAGGAAGCCGGATTTGAGCTACATACACACATTTGGATCACCTGCATGGGTACATATTCCAGTGCAGTTAAGGCATAAGGGCCAGAGTAGGGCACAACAATTAATATTTGTTGGTTATAATTCAAACCACAGGTCCTACAGATTTTGGGTAAAAGGAACAGCAATGGTAGTTAACAGTGCAAATGCCAAGTTTATGGAGCATGTAGGGTGGAATAAATTAGGTACTGAAAATGAGGTTATCATTGAAACTCAGACTGAAGCTACCAATGAAATGCCAGAGATCCAGAGCGAAGAGGTAGAGAAAGTCGTAGTACAGGAAGAGGTAAAGGTAGAGAGGCAATCTGTAAGTCCTGAACTCCCAAGAAGGTCGAGTAGAGTAACAAGATCACCTGATAGGTATCAGGCAACTACAGTCTATCAAGGAAATAAAATCACTACTACATTTAATGAGTTGACCACATTTCCACCTGAAAACCAGAAAGTGTGGAGAAGTACAATGACTAAAGAACTACAATCTTTGCAGAATTTGAAAGTGTATGAGTCTGTAACAATTCTAAAAGGGAAAACTATACTCGGTAGTAAGTGGATATATAAATTAAAGACTGGGATAGATGGGATACCAATATATAAAGCTAGGCTAGTAACTCAAGGATTTAATCAGTCTCCTAATGATTACGATGAAGTATTCGCTCCAAACTTAAAAGCCATTACATTAAGAGCAGTGTTGGTATGGGCAACTAGAAATAAATATATAGTTAACCATTTAGATGTAGAGACCGCATATCTGCATGCACCATTACAGCATGAAATTTATTTTAAAAAACGCTCAGGATTTGAGGAAAATGGGAAGGCTGACTGTTGGTTATTAAAGAAAAGTCTGTATGGGTTAAAACAGTCAGGTTATGAATGGAACCAGTGCATTGTAAAAACATTGAAGAATATTGGATTTAAAGCAGGATAAACAGATCCATGTTTATTTAAAATGGAAAGGGATGGTATAGTATCATTATTACTTCTTTTTATGGACGATATAGCTCTGATTACAAAGAATGAGCAAGAGGCCAACAGGATTGTTGATGAATTAAAAGCTCATGTCAGGATTAAAAATCTAGGGGAGATACAACAATACCTAGGTGTAAGGATCGAAAAAACTAGGGGAGGATTTAAATTATCCCAAACTGATAAAATTAATAATCTATTAAAACAGTTCAGAATGGAATTGTGTAAACCATCAAAGACACCTATGGTTCAAGATTATTGCAACACTGATGTGAAAAGTCTGTTGTTTGATAAAGGGATATACCAATCGTTGATTGGCAGTTTATCATACATTAGCAATTGGTCTAGACCCGATATTTCTTATAGTATTAACCAATTAGCTAGATTCAACACAGAACCTACAGAAAGACACTGGCAAGGAGCAAAACGTATTCTTAGATATCTAAAATATACCATGCATCATGCATTATATCTACAACCATCAGAAGAATTGCATGTAACTGCTTATGCAGATGCTAGTTTCGCAACAGATGTGAATACAAGAAAATCAACCTCAGGAATCGCTGTATTTCTGGGAAAATCTTTGATATGGTGGCATTCAATAAGACAGCAGCATTTAAGTATGTCTACAATGGAAGCAGAGTTTTCTTGTTTATCTTTGTTATGTACAGCTTTGATTAGTATTAAGCAGCTGATGCTAGATTTAGGAATAGATATACAAGATCCTATAATAGTATACGAAGATAATCAGGCAGCGATAAAAATGGCGACAAATATAGCTGTAAAGACTAGAACAAAACATACAGATCTTCGGTATCTCAATGTAAGAGAATGTATAATGAACAAGATGATAGAACTTGTATATTGTGCATCAGAAGACAATGTGGCTGATCATTTCACAAAAGCACAGGGAAGTAGGAAATATATAGATACATGTGAACAGTATGGTTTAAGATTGTAAATATATTAGTCTACCCAAAGGGGAGAATGTTAGATGCTTATCCTATGGTTGGGTAGGTAATATATAGAAAACTATGTTCTGTAACTTTCACTGCTACAAGATGACTAATTGGCTGTGCTAAGCAGACATAAAAGAAGGCAGGAAGTTCATTCACTTCTGCTCCTGCTATTAGAAGGTTGAACTGCTGAAAGGAACTGTGTCTGTGTTACTGAAGAGAACTTGAATTGTAAGCAAACTATGTTTTTGTGTTGAACCGTGATTATTTGAAGAAGTGTTATCTTTGTTTTGAGAAGCCAAGTTTGTTTTTTTTACTACAAGTAAAGACTGTTTATTTTTCTTTAAACGTTCAGAGTCTGTGAGTATCTGTGTTTTGCTAAGCAATGTATCTATTCACTGTCTGGTCCCTTGAACCACTGCAGAGGGCAGTTTTACCCTCAACAATTACGTTTTCCAATCTTCTGATAAGCAAAGTCAATGAGGAAGCCAGATTACTTAACAACTGCAGTGATTCACTTAATAACTGTAGCAAGAAAGGTCATAAAATGGGATGAAACTCACTTAATACATATCTCACTTAGCAACAGAAATTTTTGACTCGACTGTAGTCATAAGTCAAGGACTACCTATATGTGAAGGGCCAGGCATATCTAACCACTGATGCAGGACTACTGAATAAAAACAGGTCAAAATGACTTTAGGAGATACTAATGGAGGGAAGACCTTCCTCTTGGTTGTTGCCAATATGAAGAGGTCCCATCACTCTTGGGAGAAAAATCAGGCTACAGCACGTGTTAATTTATTAGCTTTTTTAAATGAAGTTTCTGTGTAGGATTTAGTGCAGACTCTTCTGTCTTTTTAATAGATAAATTAATGTAACGTGGGAACAATCTTAAGCATTCTCGAAGATCTTAGGACAAGACCGTCCTTTCTGTAAGCCTGACTTTCAGTACCTAAATGCCTTATGCACTTCAAAACTGCTTGAGTTTTTTCCTCCATAAATAAGCTTCAGAAAAGTTGGCTTTCCATTTTAATAAATATATCTCCCTGTAGCTGAGGTAAGAAATATTTTGCTATCAAAGATCACATCTGAACTTTGGATAGTATGTTGATGTTTTGCCAAGGGTCAGGGCAGTGATCACATGCCCAGGCAATTGATTATTTTGTAACAGAGACAATAAGCACACCAGTGTATAAGGGGAACGTTAAACTTTATTATTAACTCAAGGAACATAAAAACATAAGCATGCATACTGAGCAAGACGATTTCCAGATCTCTTACAAGCTGCCAAGAGTTCCTTAATAACAACAGAGATATTCCAAGGTGGCCAATTTCCACAGTACCCAGCACTAGGTACTGTGCACTGTGCAGAAACTCCCAGCAAACAGCAATCACCCTAAGGTTTTTATCAAAACTTGGCACCATGATTTCATGGTCCTGCTATGGTCAGGAGACTGCAAAACTTGACCTTGACTGGTTGGCACATCACTCTATCTCACTCTGAGGTGAAAATTGAAAGTCTAAGAATTTCACAGTGAGAAAAGCTTTGAAGCTACGTGAAAACACACACACACACACAGCTTCTTTATTCAGTAAACAAGAATTTAAAAAAGTAAGCAGGCTAGGTCAGAATAAGCTCTGACTCCTAGATTTTTCTCAATATGAAGGAAAAATCAAAATCAAAATATGCCACTAAATTCCTTGAAATAACAATGGTCTTCTGCATTGCCACTGCAAGCTTCTTTTCAGGTTCATGTAGAAACCTGAAAAAAGGTAAGGCTAAAACACAAGGAATTGTGCTCATTTAAGATTTAAAGCATATATGTGACACTCAGCAATTTTGGATAGAGCAGTGTAGAAATAGTAGTAAGTAAATAAATAGACATCTTAGTGTTCTGTCTATATCCGTATAGCTATCTTGGCAACAGCTTGCCAATGCCTTCTTCCAGAATAGAAGAGAGAGGAGAAAGGAGAGGGGAGAGAGGGAAGGGGAGAGAGCGCTCTCGTATTCTGTTTCCCAGAAACATCTTAGTTCCCTAAAGATGGCCTTTGGACCAAAGCAATGTAGTGGCAATTAATGTTTGCTTTAGGCTGCATCAGTGCATGTCCACAAACATGTCACTGAACAATCTGACTGAGTCCAAATAGAAAGCTGACTCTAGCAGGCAGAAGAAAGAAACAGGAATCAAAAATGACAAGTATAACCTTTCCAAAATGATTAGCCTGACCTGCCATCACAGAAGGAGAAAAATGCGGGGCATCTTAATATGTGGATGCCTTGCAAGAAGAAAAGGAAATGCGAAAAAGGGAAATGCGAAAAAGAAGTCTATCTCATCTTTTCTTCCAGTTCTTTCCATCCTGCTGGCTCTGACATAGAATTAGAAGTTGTAATATTGGGGTCATTGTTATTTTACTCATAAATGCCTGATTTTATATACAAAACCAGTATATTTGAAATCTATGGATAGCATCACTGTGGTTTGAAAGAAAAGACTGGACAATGTAACAACAATATTTGAAACTAAAAGATACAAACCATGCTTTTACTTAATTATGATTGCCTAATCATGGTTTGTTAAATAGGCCATAGTTCGATGGGTTTGCATAGCCCCCAAACCATGAGATTATTTAGCTTGCCAAATCACAGTTTAAAAACAATCTGAAATAATGGTGTCTCTCATTTCCCCAAAACCACAAAACACAATCTTGAACTGTCCACTGTGATAGATGGCATGGCTCCTGATTTTGACAGATAGTTTTACAATAATATTTTAACATTCCAGCATAAAGAGAAAAATAATTTTAAACAGTGAGAAAGCATAAGGCAGATGGGAGCCTGCCACTATCTCATACACAAATGTGCATTCATTTATCCACATTTACGTCCTTCTTTGATTTCAGCCTGAAAGGTAAGATTTATTTAACAGCAGGTGCAGCAAAAAAAAAAAAAAAGGTATATGCCACAGAACAATGAAGGGTTGATTTAAAGATTTTCTTTTACAAGCGATCCATCCTGCTGCAAATCACATGGTACACTAGAGGTATTAGATTGTAAAAACACTCTCATAAAGACAAGCCATTTAGATGAGCTATTTAGCAGAAGGAGGGTTGGAAGGAACAGATTGTTATTGGTAAATGTCAGTTCAGTACAGACACATCCTCTGATTATTATTTCTTTAATAAATTCAAGGAACAGTTAAGCTGACAAAGATCACAAAGAAAAAAATAAGATACACTGTGTCGTAGATTCAAACAGCGTATAATATTAACCTAACACATTAGGTTTATCATAATGATAAATAACAAGCTAGGAAAGAGGAAACTTCTTCAAAAGCTATGGTCCATTGAGAAGAGCAGCTGTTGGGAAATGTCAGCCAATTAACATAGCTCCCTGGGCAAGGTATCCCTTCTATTTAAATGGTGGGGAGAGACACTATCTTAGAATGAGAAGCAAATGCAGGAAAGCCTATAAAATAAAATAAAAAATCTGCAATGTTTTCAATCTATAATACAAATGGAGGACGTACAGCCCAGGCCCATATGCAGGGGTAAAATCCAGCAGGTTCTGACAGGTTCTGGAGAACCGGTAGCGGAAATTTTGAGCAGTTCAGAGAACCGGCAAATACCACCTCCGGCTGGCCCCTGAGTGGTGTGGGAATGGAGATTTTGCAATATCCTTCCCCTAGGAGTGGGGATGGAATGGGGATTTTGCAGTGTCCTTCTCCTGCCATGCCCACCAAGCCACACCATGCCCACCAAGCCACACCACGCCCACAGAACCGGTAGTTAAAAAATGTGGATTTCACCACTGCCCATATGATCTACCAAATCCTCTTGGTGCAGACCTTGCAGCCTTCCTCTGGCCATGATTTATAAAAAGCTGACAGCATGGGGTGCTGCCATTTTAAAATTTAAAACAGACGGCTACATGCCAACAGTAATATACAGATGGCTACATGCCAACATTTGACATACTGTACCTACAATAGGTACAGTATGTCAAACTCACAAAACTCTCCCGCAAACAAGGTGCCATTATATATAATGTGGCTTTATCCATTCCCAAAATATTAAATGCAAACCTTGGTTCCAAAAGCTTGTCCCCTCTCATCTTTGCAAATAGAGGAGAAGAAAAGGAAAGATGAGAAATTAGATAAAGGAGTGTATAATAAAGACTATGCACTGCAGCCATCAAAGATAGGTTTTAAGCAAAACTTCATCAGCTTTCTTGATAGATTTCTGAAACTTTGAATAGACCCTGTGTAATTCTATATAGCTCAATCTCATAAAAGAGATGACGTAAAAATCTCCATCTAATTGCCATTTGAGTCATTTAGTAGTTTAAAAAGCAATTAGATGGCGGTGAACTTAGTAAATCCTATCAGATGCACCCTCTTGCATCAACCAATTGCCCTCTGCAGGCAACCTTAATGTAGAAAGCAAGAAAAGAAAAATGGAATGTTCTCCGCTGTATTGAAGTGTTTCTCATTAGAAATAATTTAATTTTGAGATACTCAAATTATGTAAAGTAAATCTGTAGTAATTACTTGTGGTAAGACCCATATGAGAAATAAAAGTAAAATCTCTTTCAAGTCAGGAGTGTTTCTTAGTGATATCTAAGAAATAGGTATTTCCATGTAAGGTTTCTGTGTGTGTTGAAAGAAAATTCTTTTGGTCCATTTTCTGAGCCAGGTCACAAAAATAAACACTGGGCAATTTGCTTGAGGTGGAGAATGGTTTATTTGACAACGTAGAGGATTGTACAGCTCTCAAAGGTGGCCACGAATTGAACAGGAGAGACAATAATATTGATACAGAAATTTGTCTTTTATTAGTTTTGTGGACATGCTTGCAGATGTGTCACTGGCAGGTAAAAATGCAACCTTGCAAGACATGCAAATTCTTCATCCCTTCTGTGTTGAAGTGTTACAATTTCGGTTGACGGGTTCCAGCTCTGGGGTTTGTCTTTGTGTTGTTAAAGCATTTTCCTGTCTTGTGGGGATTCTTTATTTGTGATTGAGTTAAACTGAGGTTTACTGATTCCTTAATGGGAAATGCTTTGTAATGTTCAGCTCATGTTTTAATATAGCCACTAGGGCAGGGATGTCAAACTTCCGGCCCAAGGGCTGGATGCGTCACGCGCTGGCCACACCCATGCCCAGTTTAGCGAAGGAGTGAAAAGTCCCAATACGTCATGTGATGCCGCTGTGACAATGTGAGTTTGACACCTCTGCACTATGGCTTAAGTGGTTTTTGTTTGGTCATCTGGGGCTCTTTAATGGGTCGGGGTAGCCTGATTTTGAAAGTGGAGTGGGCTGGCATGGAGTTTTAATGGGGTAAAAGATATGGGTGGGATTTTCATTCCACATTTGAAAACAATATGGGATAGGTTTGTGATGGCCTTCTCCTTGTATTTTTTAAGCTTCCAAATCTAGCCTTTACCATTGGTGTTTTCTAAGAATCTCCCATCCAAGTACAAATCAAGCCCAAACCTGCAAAAATCATTGATAATTGTATACAACAGGCTGGTCACAGCAATGTAGTAGTTAAGGGAAACTGTATGTTTGAGACCTACCTTACCCCAAAAGCCAGCTCCCGGTTACCTTGAGCCAGTCATTCTCTGTCAGCCCTAGTTTACAGGCAATGGTGAAGCACTTCTGAAATCTTATCAAGAAAACTCCGGATACTTCTAGGCCATCACTGGGAGTCAAAAACAAACAAACCCCACTTTGCTGAGCCCATAGGGTAGAAGGCCAAATGTATTAAAGCAAAGGCTCCTTGGATAATCCCATCACGGCCTTTGTTCTGCTATAGGATAGTAATTTAGTGGCTCCCCAAACCACTACTTGTCTTCTGGGAATGCCTCAGCAGGCATCTTCCTCCAACATGGTGTGAGAGAGAAATAGGGCTCTCGTGCTCTAGGCTATTTTCTGGTGACTGGAAGGTTTAAAACAGTTTTAAAAGGAAGCATTTGGTATATTGTAATGGAATTTCCTGGCCTTGTATCTTAGAGACCTTTGGCTACAGGATTACTTCCCTCACAGTGGGAGAGTAATCAATCTTGCAGGAGACAGAAAAATGAAACAAGAAAAAACTATATGAACTGAAAGTTTTAAACCTAAAGGTTATTTTAGGTTTTTTTTCCTTCAAAATGCATACTTTTTTGAGAAATTAATGCCATCTCATATGCAAGAATGCTGCATTCACAACAATAATTATTTACCAAATTAAAAATAGAATGAAACAGAGATCATGAGAGAAAAGAGATTACACATCATCACACAGTTATGCAATAGTAGATTTACACATATCCTGGATGGTATTATTCTATTGGCAGGTACAAAACACCTATACAATAGCTGAAGCTTGTTCAGTAGAATTCAAAATTAGCGGAAACATTACAACTAGGAAAATAATTACAACATATATTAATCAGTAGCACAGGGAAAGTTAAAACTAACTTTTAAACTCCTTTTTGTAGCCACTCATTGAAATTCATTTAGCACTATTGGGTCCCTGGTTATGTTTTGTCCTACTTCCTAACTACTACGTCTTTTCTATCCAGAGGTATCTCAAGCCATATCACCTTCGTAAATGTATTGCTAAAACTGCATTTCTTGAATTTCCTTGCTGCTTGGCTCCATTCCTTCTCACTAGCCCATAACTAAATAAACAGGCTATTTTTTAATATACAGTGTCCTACATAGAACATTGCTCCTGTTAACTTTGTAACGGGACCGGCCGTCGTGAGAGGATGGTTGGCCATTAGCCTCCATTGGAGAAAAAGAACATTGGACCCTCTCCCTGTCGTGAGAGGACAGTGGAGTCCAGCCCTATAAATGGATATTTTGTGACCTTTATGCTCAGTTATCCCTTGGACTATGACAGATTCCCGGACTGGCTTTTCTTTTCACATCTTTGGTTCAGTTGATGCTCCAAAAAAACAACCTTCTTGTGCTGCGAGACTCCCCCCTCTCGCAGGCCTGGCCCTCCACGTTATCGAGGGCCTATCTTGATGACGGGCTTTGGGACCCCGAGAGATGGCATGCAGCAAAGAGGAGGATGAGGGGTTTTTTAGCTAAATTTTTAAGGAAAATTTTAAGGGGACCCGGGAGGATGGGTGGGGGTTGTAAAAGTGGACCTGGGGGGGTCCAGATAGCGACTGCGTGGGATGATGGGTTGATTAGCTGCAGCAGAGGGGTCGCGAAAGGAAATTTAACCTGGGGGGCAGGGGGACGATAGAAAGGGCTGTGTAATTGAAATCTTGAGTGGGAGGGGCAGGTATGACGAGCGCAGGGGGTCATATCAAGTGTCGGGGGTGCGCGCGCGCTGTCTCCGAGCGATTGCGCACTCCGGCCCCCAATGCGTGACTCGTGTCCTGGGTTGTGTAGAGCCTCAGGCCCAGGGTCCGCGGTTGATGTTATGTAATGCCAGGTCGGTGGTTAACAAGGCCCCCCTCATCTGTGATCTTATTTTGCAGACCTGGCAGGTATTACAGAGACCTGGTTGGGCCAAGAGGGGGGGGTCCCCCTCGTAGAGATGTGCCCACCAGGTTTCCGTGCATTTCATCAGCCAAGGGTCCAGGGGAGGGGTGGGGGAGTGGCGGTGATCATTAGGGAGAGTCTTTGTCCGAGGGAGACCACTGTTCCTCAGATAGCCGGATATGAGTCCCTTTGTGTGAAGTGGGGCCGTGAGGTGCAGATGGGTTTGCTGACTACATACCTGGCTCCCTGCCACGTGGCAGCGACCCTGCCCGAGCTACTCGACGTCATTGCCGGGGTGGCGGTCGATACCCCCAGACTTATTGTCATGGGGGATTTCAACCTCCCATCCGCAGGTGAGGCGTCAGAGGTGGCTCGGGAGTTCATGGCTTCCATGACGGCCTTGGACCTGACCCAGTTAGTTCAAGGCCCCACTCACATAGGGGGACACACTCTGGACCTGATTTTTATCTCTGGTCAGTGGTTGAATGATCTTAGTAGAGGGGACCTAGATATTAAACCCTTGTCATGGACAGATCATTCACTCCTTCAACTAGACTTTCCTACCGCCTGCCCCCACCGCAGGGAGACAGAACCGACCAGATGGTTCCGTCCCAGGCGCCTGATGGATCCCGAAAGGTTCCTGACAGAGCTTGGGCCATTTCCTGAGACTCTAACACACGACTCGACTGAAGAGCTGGTGGCCGCCTGGGAAAGGGCGGCCACTGGAGCTTTGGACCGCGTCGTGCCTTTGTGGCCTCTGACCCGATGCCGATCTCAATTAGCTCCTTGGTTCTCTGAGGAGCTGAGAGAGATGAAGCATCGGAAAAGACGCCTAGAGAGCATTTGGAGGACTAGTCAATCCGATTCCGACCGGACACAGGTGAGGTCTTATATCAAGACCTACCTAGTGGCGATAAAAGCGGCAAAATCTAACCATTTTTCCGCTCGTATCGCATCTGCAGAGAACCGCCCAGCCGCCCTGTTTAGGGTGATCCACTCCCTTCTTCGGGGGGAAGTGCGGGAAGATCCCTTGCAGGGTCGTGCTGAGGATTTTGTGCAATTCCTGCACGATAAAGTCGCTCGGATTCGGGATGGCTTGGACTCCGATTGGATGAGTCCACGGGAGGAGACCGGGGCAGGTCTTGAGAATGTTATCTGGGAGGAGTTTGATCCTGTGACTCCCGAGGATGTGGACAGGGTTCTGGGTAAGATTAGTGCCGCCACGTGTTTATTGGACCCGTGTCCCTCCTGGTTGGTACTGGCCTCCCGGGAGGTTACACGAGGCTGGCTCCAGGGGATTATAGGTGCTTCTCTGAGTGAGGGTGCCTTTCCTGCCGCCTTGAAAGAGGCGGTAGTGAGGCCCCTCCTCAAGAAGCCTTCCCTGGACCCGGCTGAATTAGCCAACTATCGTCCAGTCTCCAACCTTCGTTTTGTGGCAAAGGTTGTTGAGAGCATGGTGGCACGACAACTGCCCCGGCACCTGGATGAAGCTATCTATCTAGACCCGTACCAGTCAGGCTTCAGGCAGGGGTACAGCACAGAAACGGCATTGGTCGCGTTGGTGGATGATCTCTGGAGGGCTCGGGACAGGGGTTGCTCTTCTGTCCTAGTCCTATTAGATCTCTCAGCAGCTTTTGATACCATCGACCATGGTATCATGGCATCATGAGGGGGTTAGGAATAGGGGGCACCGTTTTGCGGTGGTTCTCCTCCTTCCTCTCCAACCGCTCGCAGTTCGTGTTGGCAGGGGGACAGAGGTCGACCTCGAGGCGTCTCGCATGGGGAGTGCCACAAGGGTCGGTCCTCTCGCCCCTCCTGTTCAACATTTATGTGAAGCCGCTGGGTGAGATCATCCGTGGTTTTGGGGTGAAGTGCCATCTGTACGCTGATGATACTCAGCTGTACATCTCCACCCCAGACCACCCCAACGATGCCCTTGATGTGATGTCTCGCTGCCTGGAGGCCGTGCGGGTCTGGATGGGGAGGAACAGGCTCAGACTCAACCCCTCCAAGACCAAGTGGCTGTGGCTTCCGGCGCCCCGATATAGTCAGCAGGTGCCATCGCTGACTATTGGGGGTGAATCTTTGCCCCCCACGGAGAGGGCTCGCAATCTGGGTGTCCTCCTGGATGCACGGCTGTCTTTAGAAGAGCATATGACGGCCGTGGCCAGGGGGGCCTTTTATCAGGTTCGCCTGATTCGCCAGTTGCAGCCCTTTCTGGATCGGGACACCCTGCGCACGGTCACTCATGCCCTTGTTACTTCCCGGTTGGACTATTGTAATGCTCTCTACATGGGGCTCCCCTTGAAGAGCACTCGGAGGCTCCAACTGGTCCAGAATGCGGCCGCGCGGGTGGTTATGGGCACAACCCATTGTGCCCATGTGACACCCCTCCTGCGCGAGCTGCACTGGCTCCCAGTGGTCTTCTGGGTGCGATTCAAGGTGTTAGTTACCACCTTTAAAGCGCTCCATGGCATAGGACCCGGGTACCTCCGAGACTGTCTTCTGCCACCAATAGCCTCCCACCGACCAGTCTGTTCCCACAGAGAGGGTCTCCTCAGGGTGCCATCAGCCAAGTTATGTCGGCTGGCGATGCCCAGGGGGAGGGCCTTCTCTGTGGGAGCGCCAGCCCTGTGGAATGAACTGCCCCCGGAAATTCAGAAGATCTCCGACCTCCAGGTGTTTCGCTGCGCATTGAAGACCCTGTTGTTCCGCCAGGCCGGACTATCAACACAATAGTTTTTAAATTGGGGTATTTAAATTTATTGGGGTTTTAAATCTGAGCCACTTTATTTAATTATTTTAAATTTTATACTGTTGTTTTGTCTGTGTTTTTAAATAGGCTGTACACCGCCCTGAGTCCTTCGGGAGAAGGGCGGTATAGAAATAAAATTATTATTATTATTATTATTATTATTATTATTATTATTATTATTATTATTATTATTATTATTATATTATTATTATTATTATTATTATTATTACATTTCAGCAAGCCTTTTATACATTCATTTGAAAAAGGCTATATTAAATAAATTATATAACCTCACTATAAAAATGCAGAAACTTCTACTGTCCTTTTTCCACAGCAAATGCTGTCATGGTAGTAACTTTGAAAAGGAAATGTTTCAGGAGTCTATTGGGGGCAGAATGGGGGAGATCATAGCCCATCTGTAAGCCCTGATATGCTCTACAGATTGAACATATTTATTTTTCTCCACTGGGAGTTGGAAATCCAAAGCATACCACAAAAATCTTTTGTCTTGCTGGATTTGGAATACTCATGGAGAAGGAAGTGCCCAATCATAAGTCTTTATGGGAAGGAAATTCTAACTTTTGCACCAGTGTTTCAAATATTTTCTCTTCCTCTCATTCTTTTGCTTTCTCTCTCTCTTGTTGAAATTGATTTTATTTCATTTTTATCCAGATGGTGGTGTCACTTGGAGTAGAGATTCCAAATATGACCTCAAATGAAGATGAAACAATGGACAAATGCATTAAAAAAGAAAATCACAGTTCACACAGAAAATTTCCCAGAACATTGGAGCAAATTCAACAGGGTAATATTCAGCTGTGACAAATATCAATCTCTGCATCTGGATAGAAAAAGTCAGTTTTGCAGACACAGAACTGAGGACATTGCCTTGATTTGGAAACCGTGCGTTTGAGAAGAATTTGGGAGTATTAATCAATATAAGTGGTGGGTATAGCACTGCAACAGCTAAGAAGCAATATCTAATGATCATAGGAGAAAAGAATTCTATTGTACTGTGCTTATTAGACCACACTGAAATATACTGCTCAATTGTGGGCACCACGCTTGAAGAGGGACATGGAGAAGTTGAAGTGAATTTAGGGAGAGCACTGAAATGATAAGGACTCTTATGAGGAGAACTGATAAGGAATAAGGTTTATTTTGCTAGTAAAAGGGAAGAATAACAAAAGTTATACTAGCTGTCCACATATCTACAAAGTTGCCACATGTGAGCAAATCTGTCCTATGTTGAAACTAAGAGCAGGACAAGGAACTGTGACTGAAATTAAAAGAAAGGAGATTCAAGCTAACCGTTAGGGAGGAATCATCTGTAGAAATTCCTGTCAATCAGTACAGCAATCTGCTTCAATGAGTGGACACACATGCATACCCGAGAGCTGTTTTAGGTGGGAGCTAGATGGTTACCTGTATAGAGTGGTTTAGTGGGCTAATTCATTGAGCAGGACTTGAATTAGACATGCAATTCTCTTTTCTAACACATAAATTTTATGTTTTTATGATCTGGGCAGACTGATATGGGGCACAGGTATTTCTTCAGATATCTGAAACTTCAGTTGCAAAGGACTAAAGGAGGAAGTTCACAGGACTAAAAAGATAAGAATAAATAGACTGAATTTGTCTCTGAATTTAATCAAAAGCCACTTAATTTATTTCTGTATTAGAGAACTTTGTCCCATCTAATGAAGGCTAGTTTCAGTAATAAATACTTCTGGCACCAGAACTGTCCTTAAAATACTCCCTTCTGCCCTCTTGTTTCAATAGATATTGGGCAAAATGAAAGGTGACAATAATGTACCTTGGCATCATCTGCAAGTTTACTTTTACTGCAATCTTCGTGTGAGGAACGGCTGATAAATAACAGTGGAAGAAAAGGTTTAATTGCCTCCTCTGATCAGCTCTGATCCCATTAAGCAGATGTGTTCCTGCAGGTGATGCATTTTGCATTTAAAACAATCTGCATGCTTGAGTGCCTGCTGAGTTCCACTCTTTTTAAATTTATCACGGTAGCAGTAGAATAAGCAAGGGCACAGAACCTTAATAAGCAGATATTTTGCATAGCTCTACTTGATTAATATTCAGGATTTTGTCAAAATAGCATGAAATATTTCAATACTCATATATGCAATATTTCTAATGAGTTTCCAACCATAAGAAAGAATCTTCTGAGAATGACGTTCAGTTGATCAAATATAAATTGGTCCAATGTTTTATTCAAAACTAGATAATTGTCCCTGATAAAACCATTATGTATTATTTCTGCAACTTTAGGAACAAGGCGTATGCTAATCCTTGCTGTCTTGAGGGCTCTTTAGGAAGAAATGCAGAATATACATTGAAATAATAATATATAAAGATTAAGGGCAAATTGCTATTTAACTTTATTAATGACTAGAACCCCCAAAGTTAAGTTGATTTCAGCATTTAGTGGCTTGTTCTCTGACAATAATATGGAAGTAGATTGCCCTTGTCAACTTCAGGACTTTTCCCAGATTACTTTATAGCCAATATTTTTCTGAAATGGTATAGGGTTTCCTTCCTGAGCAGGGGGTTGGGCTAGAAGACCTCCAAGGTCCCTTCCAACTCTGTTATTCTATTCTATTTCTATATTTTTATTCCTATTCCTATTTCTTCTGACCATTTTCTATCCAAGTACCATTTAAGCCTGACAACGTTTAGTTGTTTTCAAAAACAGTTAAGGCTGATTAGATGTTGCTTCCTGCTATGGATGGAATAATAATGAAAGCAATTGCAATTTGATGATTTAGTGTGTCTATCTGTCTGTCTGTCTGTCTGCTTCCCAATCCAGGTTAGAACACAATTAGTACACTAAATGAATCTGTCTGAAGCCTTCCTGGCTACAGCTGCCACTTGCGCTTGGTAGAAGTTGTAAGTCCAAAAAGAACATCAAATTGCTCATGTGTCCCAGAAGTAGGAATGTAATACTAGCCAGGATTTAAATGGATCATCTCCAGAATTGAGTGTCCAAATGTCCACAGCAAGACCATTAAGCTCTGTGGAACCTATAGAGTAAGGGTGTCAAACTCAGGGCCCACACGTTCCGATACGTCACGTGATGATGCCGTGATGATGTGAGTTTGACATACACACACCCTATAGAGGGATCACTGGCCATTTTCTTCTCACCTACCTAACAGACTGGATCTGACTACAGATATTGAAAGATAATCATTGCAACAGTCTGTCACCCTTTCCTAATTTCCATAGACAGTCCACCAACCAGTATGTATTTATTGATTCGATTTTATTTTTATAGCTGCTCATCTCTGCAAACAACTGAGTGGCTTTGAATTCAAAACATGTATTACAATTAAGGTATTAAAAACATTTTAAAACAATATCTTATGCTTTAAAAGCTCCTAAGTTTCTATTGATCTGAACCTGTGCAGGATTTCTGAGTCACATATCTGGAGGTGGGGCAGATTTGGGGGGAAAGATACAGAAACATAAAACTCATTTTGTTATGTTTACATTTAGAGGCTTTATTTAAATAAGCGTTTAGTTACAGGTCTGAAAAATATTATTCCAATTATTTTATAGATTTAAAAACAAAACAGAATGATAAGCATCTCTATACAAGTAAAATGAGGTGTTGACTAGTATGAGCTTTTGAGATATGTTGACATTAACTAGCCTTGCAACATATGAGAGCAAAAAGTCTTCCAAATAAAAATTCAGACAATTGCTTATTAGTTTTGAAGATAGATGCTAAAGGCATTTACTGTAACATTTCCAATTTAGTCTCAAGGTTTAAGAGCCAGCAGCCTAATAAGCTCTTGGGAGAAAAATGAATCAATTTTATCAATTTCCAACAGGATCATCTGTGCAAGCCGATTAAATGAGTCCTATCAAAAAAATTAAGTGCTAAAACTGAAAACCTGCCACTTCATCATTGTCAATGAACACATTCTGGAAAGATCAGTGCAAACATGCTCAGAATGCATTTGATATCCTATTCTGTTAGAGCTGAGCAAATTGAATCCAATGAGGGTTTAAAAGAAAAAGAAACATTACTATTAATATAATCCTACATATGTTACTTGGAAAATACATTATATGATGTTTGATAGAGCTTACTCTATTACAGGTAAGTGTGTGTAAAAAGGAGCTGGATCTGAGTGGGCTGTTCTGACTATTTAAGGTTACCAGGATGCTATGAAATCTGTCATGTCTATTACTTTGCAAGTTGACAATGTGTGAAGTGAATTCAGCCACTACACTAGTAAAACAAAGGTTGGAGTTGGAGTGCTGAATATTGAGAAAAGGAGCTCTGTGCAGATCTCACTAGTAATCCCTTCAAGAGTTTCTCTCTAAGATTATTAGGATAGGTTGCCTCCAGTCAGGCAGAACTTCCTAATATACCTTAATTAGTCTAATGTGAATCCTTAGCCTTCTCTCTTCAGCCTAGCTCTAGAAAGAATACAAATTTTAATAAAAATGTGTGAACATCTAAAAAAAAGAGAGAGAAACTATGCAACCACATTGTCTTCTACATGCAGAAGGTTTTAATAAGAAATTTCCTTTTAAAAACCAATAAAGCTAAATATTTAGATGTAAAAAAGCAACTCACATGTGTAGTCCTGGGCCCACAAGTTGCTCAACTTTGCTTTCTGGTAACAATTTTAATTTTTTGTTGGGAGGAGATATTATGGCATTCCACCTGCCTCCCTCATGAACTCCTAATCAGTACAACAAGAAAGCTAACGAAGAAGGAGTTGTTGGATGATATAGTAAGATCTACCACAAGTTCCATTTCAGCAGGAAATGGGGGGTGGGACATAAATCTAGTGTCTAGTTGAGTGAAGCATAATCCTATTATTGTTACTAACTGGTAACCTAGAATCTTTAAAGTGATTTTCTGTATTTTCTTAATTGAACTTTATAGAGGATAGGATAGGATAGGATAGGATAGGATAGGATAGGATAGGATAGGATAGGATAGGATAGGATAGGATAGGAGCTGGAAAGGACCTTGGAGGTCTTCTAGTTCAAACAGGAGAACCTATACAATTTCAGACAAGTGACTATCCAGTCTCTTCTTTAAAACCTCCAGTGATGGTGCACCCACGATTTCTGAAGGCAAGCTGTTCCACTGGTTAATTGCCCTCACTGTTAGCAAGTTTCTGAGCCATGGTGGTACAGTGGTTAAAGTGCAGTACTGCAGGCTACTTCTGCTGACTGTCACTTGCCTGCAATTTGGCAGTTCAAATCTCACCAGGCTCAAGGTTGACTCAGCCTTCCATCCTTCTGAGGTGGGTAAAATGAGGACCCATTGTTGTGGGCAATATGCTGACTCTGTAAACCATTTAGAGAGGGCTATAAAGCACTGTAAAGTGGTATATAAGTCTAAGTGCTATTGCTATTCTCCTTAATTCCAGGTTGCTTTTCTTTTTGATTAGTTTCCAACCATTGTTTCTTGTCCTGCCCTCTGGTGCTTTGAAGAATAATTTGAGCCCCTCTGGATAAAGTGTGGTAGAATGCCATCAAAGGTCTTTTTTATTTAGGGAATAAAAATATGGTTTGGCTGTTTCTCTGTTTCCTTTTCATTCTAGCTCAAGGACATGGCAAGCTGTGCTGATGGCCTTACACCACCACAGGCATTAAGACGCCACTAACAATTCTCAGACCAGCTGTTGCTTTTTTCCCCCTCCAGACCACCCACATCAGACACCAAACTGGCTCCAGAAGAGGACATTTTTTTCAGACAGTAATAATTCATTTGAATGGTAGGATTTGAGGAAGTATTCATGTCCCATTATAGGACAGCTGGTAGAAGTTTTATGTTCTTCTTGGATCCTTGCTATTAAGCGTTATGGGCAAGGAGTATTTCAATACTTATTAGTGTCAGCAGCAAACAAGCCAAAAAGCATTGCCAGGCATTGGAGGAATGTCAGTGTGTTGGCTGCAATCAATTGCAAGGTACTAAATATTGACTGTTAAAGATGTGGGACACTGCAATAATGGAAAAGTATGAACTTCGTGAAGAAGAGATTTCCAGAATTAATGCAACATTTCTTTGGCAAAATATTCTTTTTTACTGTTGTTGTTTTTTTATTTGATTTATATGCCGCCCTTCTCCGGAGACTCAGGGCGGCTTACAATGTGTTAAGCATTAATAGTTTAATAGCGTTAATAGTTTTGGAAGGGTCATGCTCATGTATATATCCTTAACTGCATATGGCTCTCAAAACAAGAAGAAATTAATACAAATGGCCACCATGTAATTAAAAGTAAAAAGGATGTGCAAATGGATAGGGAACTGATCTATTTAATCCCCATCTATCCTCTAGTAAAGGTATGAGGTATGATAAGTAGAGATAAAACGCTTCCTCTTCCTGTCTCAGCCCCAAGCCTTGAGACGACACAGTATATCACTACAGCCTCCTCGCCCTGGGAGATAGGAAAAAAGTGTGTATTTTGTAATTGGAGAACAGCCTTGTCAAATATTGGTTTTGAACAGGGGTGGGTTCTAAATTTTTTTACTACTGGTTCTGTGGGTATGGCTTATTTTGTGGGCGTGGCTTGGTGGGGGGTAATGTAACTGGGTGGGCGTGGCCAATTTTTTTTTTTTTTACTTTTAAAAGCATTTTTTCTACAACCTTAAGAGGCTGCAAGAAAAAAATGCTTTTAGAAGCCTCTGACGATCAGGCAACTCAGCTGGGATCGCCAGAGGCTTTTAAAGGCATTCTTTTTCCTACAACCTCTTCGGCTGAGGTAGGCGGGGTAAGCGAGCAGCGACCGGGCCGGGGACCGGTTCAGGGGTGTGGCCAGCCAATGTTATTACCGGTTCTCCGAACTACTACAAATTTTTACTACTGGTTCTTGCGAACCGGTGCGAACCAGGAGCAACCCACCACTGGTTTTGAAGCATAACTGGTTAAGACTTGTGTGAATTGGGCTATCTAGTAAGCTATAATATAGTTTATTGATTTGCTTGGCTATATAACACAGGTAGTCCTTGATTTACTACCATAAGTTGCTAAGCAAGACAGATGTTCCTAAGTGAGACAGATGTTAAGTGAGTTTTGCTCCATTTTACTATTCTTTCTTGCCACAGATGTTAAGTGAATCACTGTAGTTCTTAAGTTAGAAACACAGTTGTTAAGTGAGTCTGGCTTCTCCATTGACTTTGCTTGTCAGAAGGTCACAAAAGGTGATCACATAACTCTGGGACACTGCAACCATCATATGAGTGAGTTGTTAAGCATCTGAATTTTAATCACGTGACCATGGAGATGTTGCAATGGCCGTAAGTGTGAAAAATGGTCATAGGTCAGTTTTTTCAATGCCGTTGTAACTTTGACTGGTCACTAAATGAACTGCTGTAGATCAAGGACTACCTGTATTATATGAAGGAATAAAAGTATTCCTTTCATCTGGATTTAGGATTTAACAAGTCACCACACAGCCACAATTTCTTGATCTTATATGGCTCACAAAGTTATTGCTAAAGATCATATGGAATAACTGATGTGATTTGAATTCTGAGGAAAAAAAGAAGGATGTGTTAAATTAATCAGATGTGACAAATGAATTCTGGAACTTAAAGCATTATATGCCAGTGGGGTCATAATTACATATCTAATATACTGTATCTGTGTTTTCATTGGTTTAACCTGAGTCACATTTGCAACTACTACAACCTGATTGTTTTAACGACTGTCTCAAATTGAGAAAAGATGCATGTTGATACCAAGATCATTTATCAATAAGCTTTCACTAAACCTGGTTTTGATTGGTTCAACTTTGAACACATCTACCCACAGCCAGCTTTTTCAGAACACATCCTAAGGAGGAGGATGTATTTCGACAGCACTGGTGACATTATCAAATCATATTTGCCCTCTGAAAGTTCTCTTAAGGTCTCTCAGACAGGCTGCAAGAAGGAGAAATGACATTCTATTGCCATCCTTTAGCCCAAAAGCAATTAGTGACAGGAACTCTATTTTGTCCATCTTTAGTGATTCTGACATGAGAAAAGTCAGTTAAGGCCAAAACCAACCTCTGAGTAATTAGCTGTGTCTTTAGGATGATTTTTTTATTGATTTCTGTGTATTCTCCCCTTCTTTCTCTGCTGCCCTAGAGGGATTCGTGATCAACCATCCCAAACAATAAAGGAGAAGATGGTTCTTGGGAATAATGTTCTACGCCATAGGCAGATTTCATATCATTCTTCTGCCAAAACCAAATTCTTACTGTATGCTATTTTATTTTCTCATGTTTGCAATATTACTTGTAATATTTCAAGTTGCTGGAGCTGGGAAGGATCAACAGTGTAACATAGTCCATCAACTTGACCAAAAACACTAAAAATAAAATGCATTATCTGGACAAATATAACAACAGTTCAGAGATTAAAGGCCTGGCAAGCCAATATTGTTGTTCTTGATTTTTTTTTAAAAAAAATGCTACAAGTAAGCAAAATGCAATTCAGAGATTTTTTTTTTAATAAAATATGCCCAACTTGAAACAAATTTTAAAGACACAGGGAGTATATTCTATGAAAGTTCCACCATATTTCTTGCTGATGTGAGAAAAACAATTTAATCCTATGGATTAAAGCTGTGGATAAAACACAGCTAATGAACTTCAGCTTCCTTCTTACTGTATACCAGAATATATCTTAAAATCTTAGCTCTTTTATTAGTTTTTTTTAATGTCACAGGTTCGTATTTCAAATGTTTATTATCTATTTTATTGTTTTACTGATAAACTGGCCTGGAAATATATGAGTAGAAAATCAAACATTTAAATAACTGAATTAATATTGCAATATTACTTTCCTTCATCACCCATTCTCCAGGCTATAGATATTTTTTAAAAATTCCTGCTCTCTCTGAGAAAGCTAAATTCATATGATTTAGCTTAGAATGAGCTATTCAAAATGCTAGAGGAAGCAACTTTAGAATTTAGGAGAAAGCCAGGTACTGACCAAATTAATCTCTGATTATTTGGCTTGACTTTAAGATTGATTTATTTGGGGCATATTCAACAAATTGTAATTAAACTATGGGTTAGTGCAGGGACCAATAATTTTTCTGCAGCTAACACTTGAAACACTGTTTTCTAGCCAAGAGTCTAGCTGAGAGTCACAGAGGTTTCTTCCCTCCATTTTGTGTCTGGGATCTAGCATAGTAAGAACATGCCTCTTTTGATTTGTCCCCAACTTACTTACCTATGTTTCCCCAAAAATAAGAGCCTGTCTTATATTTTTTGAACCCCAAAATAAGCGCTTGGCCTTGTTTTCGAGGAGGTCCTATTATTTTAGGGCGTGTGGAGCAAGACAGGGCTCCTCTTGCAGTCTTACCTGATTTCCAGCTCTGTCTCCCTAACCCTAAGCAAAGGAAATGGTGGGGACTGGCTGTGCATGCATTTAAATATTTTTGGGGAGGGCTTATTTGGGGGGGCTTTAGCACATGCGCTCAAATGCCCGATTGGGCTTATTATCGGGATGTCTTATTTTCGGGAAAACAGAGTACTTACTTATCACATATTTTTGAACTGCCTATCTCCCTCAGAGAGGGAGTCTGGGTGGCATACAATAAATGTTACAATGTAAAAACAGTATATACTGTATAAAAATTTAAAAATTAGAAGGGTGCAAGGATGATTAAACACTGTTAGAACTATTTGAAAGCAGTAGGGAGCTTTTTCAGGGCACTATCCATCCCCATGGCTGCACATTCCTCTGGGCTCCCCACATGAGGTTGTTGAGCAATGTTTTGACCCCTTTTTGGAAGGCCAGGAGAGTGGATGAGTGCCTCACTGATCAGTGCCTCACTGATGGATGAACTTGCCTCCCTGGTGATTTAAATCTACCCAAGATTTAAAGTCTTTTTATGGGCTGTTTTACTCTGTTTTTTACATATTCAATAATTTTCTCTTTCTGTACCATAAAAAGTTTACTAATAACTTTTTATAGATTTCTCAGCACTAAAGACAAGGCTTTTATAGGTGGTACAAAGCCCAATTCTTAATTTGTGCACCTCTATCTTAGGGAAATAGGGAAATGGTGGCTCAGTGGCTAAGACGCTGCACTTGTTGATCAAAAGGTCAGCAGTTCAATGGTTCAAATCCCTAGTGCCATGTAACAGGGTGAGCTCCCATTACCTGTCCCAGCTTCTGCCAACCTAGCAGTTCGAAAGCATGTAAAAAATTTAAGTAGAAAAATAGGGACCACCTTTGGTGGGAAGGTAACAGCGTTCCGTGCACCTTTGGTGTTTAGTCATGCCGGCCACATGACCACGGAGATGTCTTTGGACAGTGCTGGCTCTTCAGCTTTGAAACAGAGATGAGCACCGCCCCCTAGAGTCAGGAATGAGTAGCACATATGTGCGAGGGGAACCTTTACCTTTTTATCTTAGAGAAACAGCCAAACATCTGAAGTGTCCTTTTTTCAAAATGGAGTGAATCCAAAATGTAAGTTTCTGAGATATTTTTTAACAGTCCAAGAGAACTGCTTTAACTCTTCCCAGCAAGAGTTAAAATTGTAGAATTTTCTTTCTGTGGGAAGCAAGCAAAAACATTCAGCACAGACAGAGCCAAACTCATATGACTGTCATTTTCATAATCCATGTGATTATTTAACAATTTCCTCTGAAACATGAATTGAAGAGACATAGTGTTCTTTGCTTGATGACATTATGTGATCTGACACTCTCCAAATGTGTTGGCATTCTTCTTCTACCAGTGCCCATCATAGTACCTGGTATTCCAAGTAAGTACACAAAACTGAGCACATGATGTAGACCACTTTTTCTCAAATTGATATCCTTCAAATATATCAGAACTACGAACCCCAGAACCCCACCGTTAATATGACCATTGGCCTTGCATGGACTGCTGTTACCTTCCCACCAAAGGTGGCCCCTCTTTTTCTACTTGCATTTTTTACGGGCTTTCGAACTGCTAGGTTAGCAGAAGTTGTAATCATATAGAGATCCCAAAAGGCACTGCAACAGAAGAAACTTTCACATCAGTGAGCCCTGTGGTGCTGGAAACATGCAAAATGCTCTTAATAACTTTTTTAAAACCCTAATTCTCATCTTCCCTCAATCAGCTCACAAAAAGTACAACCTTTTTTTAAGGGGAAAATTGACTCTAAAGCAGATTGTAAAACAGAATACATTTTAATGAATACCTATCCCTACTTTTTATAGAATTAAGGAGGAACATCTGTTTTTCAAAAGCTGCTAACTCCCAGCAACTCCCAACACCTCCATTTTATGAGCAATTGTGAAAAATACTGGGAATTGCAATTCAGTAATATTTGGAGACAACAGACAATATAAACTTGACCTTACTAGAATAAGGTCACGTTGGCAAAGTTGATAGCTGCCTTGTTATTATTTTTCCCAGCTATCATTGTGGTATTGTCTAAAGAAAACCTAAGTAGATAAACACGTTATATCTGTAGGATGTGACCCTTCACAATTGTTGTGATTTGTTCATATCTCAGAAATCATAAAGTAACATATTCTGGCTTTATAAACACCATCTGTTATAGCCTGTTATACTTTTTTTTATGAAAAGATCTTTATTTTCTTCAAGGAAAATAGAATTATGTGTATTTATTTGAATATGTACTGTAGTAGACTTGGAAGAATCATTAGGTTTTTCTGAAATGTGTACTTCATCATATGTAGTGAAGCAAGTTCATTTGCCAGGAAAAAAAAACTGTGTCATTTCATTGTTGACTCTTTTTACTTGGCAGTGCTGTATGTCAGATATAGAAGTGGGAAACTTATTACATTATGCCCCCCATTTACATAGAAGATAAATTGATCTTAAATTAAACTTCATTTAGCAGTAGGACTGCATGAACAGATGCTGTAGGTAGGATATGTGTAAATTGCTTCTTTGTAATGAGGTGCAGCAAAAAAAAATCCTCTTCTATTCACATCACATAAAAATATAAAATTACTATTGACTTGCCATAAGGGATTCCTAGAGCTTATTTTTTTCTCCTTTTCTTTAAAAGATACTGGTTAGATTATTCAATACTCTATTTCTTTCTCATCCTTTTTATTTTAATAATAAACTGCCTCTTCACATTCTTTTTCTAAATGTTATGGCAGAAAGAAACTGGCCAGTTAATATCCTTTCATTATTATGTATTTTCTCATCTTCCTTCAAGTATAATACTGCTGTTATATAAGATGTGAATGTGTCATACAATAAATACTAATGTTGTACTTCTAGAATACAGTACAATGTATAAGGAAGAGAGGTTCTTATTATTATTTGTATATTTCCTGCTTCTATAAAACATTCACAATCCCAATTTATTCCAGGTATATGTTGCCCTATATAGACATGACTGCTTCTTTTGCTTTTGTCCATTATTTCTTTCCCTTTTTTTACAACCATCACCACCACCACCACTGATAACCACTAATTCTGGTCTAGGATTCATTTTCTCCCTGTTGAATTTCCTCTCTTTGGGGGGGAGGAGGGGGGCTAAAAATGGATGATTTCTATGATTCCATCAGATGGAAGATATACACTCTTATTACCTCATGAAAAGCTCAAAGGCAATGGCTGCTCCGCAGTTTTTTTAGACCAAATTCACCCTCACATTTTTGAAATTTTTTGAGTCCTCCATCTTTACTCTGATTTCAAGAAGCAGCATATCTTTCATCTCATTCATAGCTTATTACAGTATAATATTAGGCTTCTGTATCTCAGTCACCATAGCCTTTCTTTATCAAGGACTTCTCTTAATTTACTAAACTGCAGTTTCAGCACACTGATGATTCCAGTGCTGAAGCAACCAGATATGGTAGCAAGGCTTGGCAAGCAAGTGGTTATGGGCATTTAATTAATTCTACTGAACAGACAGGATTGGGACTCTTTAGTAAGCTTTGATTTAGTTTTTAGCTTTGATCTCATTACTCCTTTTAATTTCACATTGATCTGAGTACCAGAAATCCATTGTTTCTGAATTTTGCAATTTCTTGTCCTTTATTCTCTTTTTCTTCAGCTGTAGAAACATTTTCTTAATTCTCTTCATCACTGTCATTCTCTTCTGATTTGTCTGTTCATCTTCTTCCTATCCTCCTTTCTCAATTTATCAGCCTTTTCCCCCACTTCTATTTCATGTGATTGTACGGCATTCCCTGAAAAGTTAATCTGAAGCTGAACCTAATACTTTGAAGCCAGGAATCCTTAAATTCTTTTCATTCAGTTCAACCACTGTTCTTGTAAGTCTCCATTTTCTCAACAACAGTTCTGGCTTCCTGTTCCACGTTCTTTGCCTCTCAGCCCCAATAGATAGACCATACCAAGAAATCAACTCCACAGGAAAGCTAAAACCACGTATATTGAAATTGGGCATAATAAGAGAATCTTGCTATTCTCCTTGTTCTGTACCTCCCCGTTTCTCTTGTCCCGTTTCTCTTGTGACTCAGGGGGTGATTGCCTGAGCCACTTCAAATGCTATCTTGTTGTGGACTTTAAAAATGCTTCAGGCCCTTAGTAATGTTTTTTTGCATATTTCCATCAAGGTCATCTTTATCTACATCTCTTGTAATTCTCCTTTCTCAGTTGTGAACAATAATTGTGTTTCCTCTACTATCTTAGATGAAGCTTTTACTCATATCTCTGTTACTGAATGTTGTAATTGTTCTATTGATGTATCTGCATGCTTTTCAGTACTCCAATTTACATGCTTTTGTGTCTCCAATTCCATTTTCTCTGGTTTTGTCATTTTTTTTCCATGTGGCTTCTTTGTTAGCCATTTGTTTTTCTACAATTATCTTCCTTAATTGCTTCTGTACTATTCTGTTATTAGATCTACTTCCTCAGCTACCCTATCCACAATCATTAGTTTTTTCGTCACAATATGGTCCTCAGCTTCTTCTATGATCATTGCCTTTTTTAATCCAGGTGCCTTTCCCTATAGTACAGTTTTTCTCCAGCTGTAACTTTTATTTTTGAATGAACATTAAAAATACTGTAATTAATTGTACTTTCTTAAACCGATTTGTTGTCTTTGTCTTCTGATAAGGAGGGAATATGATCTGTGATTTTCCTTCCTATACAAGTTGATATTTCAAACTTTTATTCTGTCCCCTCCATAGACAATCTTGCCATTGGTAATTTAAAAGGATCTTTCCTTCCTAATCTTTCTACCATAATTACTCCATTAATCAGTTCTGTAAGCATAACAGACAGTTATATATCTCTGTTTGCCATTTCCAGTACAATTTTGGACATCACCAATCATATATTGTTTTCACTAGTCATTTACCTCAAACGCAATTAGCAATAAGAAATCCAAATTAGCACCCATATATTTTAATTTTGGAAGAGTTACCTCTTTTTTGTGTGGTTCTAATTTTCTATCCACTTCTGTTTTCCTGAAATATCTATTTTTCCAATTACCACCATATCACTTTTCTTCCCAAAGATCTGTAGATTTACCCACTTTTCAAAGCAAAAGTTTTTCTACTTTGTACATAAGTCTGTCAGTGGATTTGTTATTTTCTTCAGATGTGCCTAATCTGATAGATGGCTTATCTCTGTTCATTTCTAAATCATTCATTCTGAGCTGCTTTCATTACTTTATTTGATCCTTATATTTTATTTCTATCTTTAATTCATATATAATTGATCTGAACATATTGACCATTTCCTCTAGTATAAGTATCTAATCATTTATTTAATAATTGTGCTGACTATGTACAATTTCACATAACACGTTCCTGTTTCAGAATGCAAACTTTATTTTTGAAAAAAAAACAGATACCATTTTAAATTCTTTGCATACACTTTTTTTTAAAGACAGTTCAGGAAGCAGCTTATTATTCAGAAAGATAATTTAAAATAATAATAATAATAAATTTCTGCCAAATCTCATTTAATCAAATTTGGAAAGAGCATTATGAAGTTCTATTCTGTTAGATTCCATCTACTATTAGCCAGTACCTATCACAAGTACCATGCTACTATTTTTCACAATCTTCGCTGTGAAATTATTTGAGGAAAAAAATCATGCTTTACATTGAACAAATATGGAATCATGAAGTGAGCTTGGAGTAACACGTGCTGGCTATATTAGCATCAGGATGTTCCATCTGTTATAATCCTGTTTCATTTAATATCAAAAGTACAACTTTCTCCCCTCCAAAAAATATTATACATATATTACTTCACCATTGCAGCAAAAGTTATATTGGTAACAGCAGGGAGGAAAGGACCAGAAAGTTTAATAATTTCTTTGCTGAAGAACAAAAAAAAAAAGGCTTTCTCCTGCTGAAAACTCTTTGATGGCATGTAAAAAATGCAGAAAAATATTTTGTGTAGAAAAATATTAGTTCATTTGATGAATTAAAGGAATTTGCTTATTATAGTTTTTGTCATCAAGATTCTTTTGCACAAATACAGCCTCTTTATTTTATATTTAAGGAGGGCATTTCACACCATTCCTCTCACTTTATGTCTCTAGCACCATGCTTATGACCAGAATAACTAGAATAAAAAGTCCAAAACAACTTATCCATTTCTAAATGGCAAAACCAGCCTGGTTACATTTTTGGGTGGATAACCATTGTCTGCAATGACAGTTCGTGTATCATGAACATGTATGGTCCTTTTCACGGTTCAAAAAAACAGGTTTCTGATGTAAAGAAGCCCGAACAATACCAGTAGCAACAGAGAAATAAAAAAGAAACGGAGTAGATATGAGAAAAATCATTTAGAATCATATAATCACAGAACTGGAAAAAAATTTGGGGATCTATCATGCATGATACTCCATTATTAACTACAGGTGACTGCCTGGCAAATGAGAACCCTTCCCCCCTTTCCAAGGAAATCTGTTTATTGCCAGTTTTTAAGAGGTTTCCCTTAATATTTAGATGAAATCTGCTTGCCAATAATTTTCAGCAATCAGGTCCTAGTCTTACTTTCTCATACATCAAAAAGCTCTGTTCTATCTTGTACCTGACTGCGTTTTATGTATTCGAAGAAAGGTGTCAAACTTCCTTTGAATCTTTTTTATTCCATTCTAAATCACTGGCTGTTTCATCTCCTTATCAGACCACTTAGTTTTCAGTCCCCTCACAGCCTGGTATCTCTGGGATGTAGTCTAATTTGTCAAAATCTTTAAAATGTGATGTCTAAAATCCAATAGACTCTAAATGTAGAGTAATGAGAATACAGGAGAACTATTACCGTACTTTCTGAACATAATGTTTTTGTAATATGGTCTAAGTGTCAGCACTTCCAGCTGCATTTACTCTAGTGCTGACATAAGAAGGAGAAGCGAAGGCATCTGGAAAGGGATGTTTGACTTTTCACCTACTTATTTTCCCTGGAGATAATATCCCATAGGAGATGGGATGGGAGGGGGGAAATTCCTTTGAGCTGGAGTAGATTAGGGGTAGAATGACTTGGAAGATGGCCAATGAGTGCAGGGGAGTGGGGAACGGAAAGGGAGGGTTTTGGGGCTGGAAGTTAGTGTTGGCTTCGAATGGAGCTGGGTTTAGAATGTCGTGCTTAATAAATAGGAGTTTTTCTTCAAAGACTTGGTTTGAAATGCAATTTATTTGAGACGACCTCGAAACTTGACACTAAGATTGTAATAGTCTTTCTAACTGCCACTTTGCACTATTGGCTTTTTCTAGCAAGACAAATTCCTTTTCGTGCTCTTTCCCCAAGCTAGTTCTCTTCCAACTTTTTGTGTCTCTCTCTTTGATATTTTGTGTTCAAATGCAAGATTTTTCCATATATCTCAAGACAAAGAAGCAACTTTGATAAGCAGTGAAATGTTTCAAATCTATAAGAAAAGAAGTCCAATTGTTGTGATTCAACTTCCAGAAAACTCTACCTGAATGACTGAGAATCTACATCAAGATATAGATGATATAGCTATAGATGATATATAGATATATACAGTGGTGGGATTCAGCCAGTTCGCACCACTTCGGGAGATCCGGTTGTTAACTTTCTGAGCAGGTTTTTTTTTTTTTTTTTTTTTGCTTTAATTTATATGGCGCCCTTCTCTGGAGACTCAGGCGGCTTAAACCAGTTTAGCAAACTGGTTGTTGGAAGAAATAATTAGGGCAGAGAACCGGTTGTTAAATTACTTGAATCCCACCACTGGATATATATCTATATCTATAGATATAGATATAGATATAGATATACAGTAGATATATAGATATACAGTATATACATGTTGATCTTACGCTAATTCACTTGAATCCATCCAGTTAAATAGATTCATTAATATAGTATTGAATTAATATATTAAATATAGCTATTTTAAATAGCAGATTGACTCGACCAGCTACAGTATGTAACACCCAGCCTACACATTGGTGTGTTACTAGAAATGATAAATGCTTGAAATCTTTATTGAATTTTAGATTCTTATTTTGATGGGGCTATTATTCTCATGATCTACCAGGATAATAAGTATTTAATAGAAACAATAATTGTTCTTGCATAACTTTTTGACAAATCCATAGCAATCTTTTATAATCAATTAATTATTGATTATGGTCACTGCTTGATTGTTTAATAGTCTTTTTTTTAAAAAAAACTAGCCAGTAAAATAAAACCTCATCTAACACACCAATTGGGTAAAAGAGGTTTCTATTAAATCCCAATTTACAGTATTGACATAAAATGTGCAATATTAGCGTGTATATTATACATTAGGCAAATTACATGAATGATATCAATTGTCTGGATTTCTTCAGAAACAACATATTTCCTGCTGAATTTGCAGGAAAAGGCGCTGAGATGTGTTGCAGTAATTCGAGGATCGGACTCAATAAAGGATTCAGAAATGTAGTATTCAAACAAAGTATTGTTTATTTACAGTAGGCATTCTATATTCTCTGAATGATTGCAGATAGAAGCAAGGAGGAGGAGCGTGTATCCCCTTTTATATCAATAGGGCGGGATTAGTGGTTACATACATTAGGAAAGGAAGAATAAATTAACCCTTGATATTCTATTAGTATACATTTCCTCCATTCAAGAATAAGGCATTTACCCATGACAAATCCCCCTCTAAATGCCGATTCGACATACAACAGTAATTACATTCAGATTCAGAACAATATAAAACTTGTAATTTTGAAGTTAAATATTTATGTTGTTTAGATTGTAAAGGCTTAGTCAATATATCAGCTATTTGTTCTGTGGTTTCGCTTTAATTAATCCATCTTGAGATAATTGTCTTACATGTTTGAATTTGATATCTATATGTCTAGATCTCTGACCAATAGCGTCTGCTCTAGATATCTCTATTTCAGCTTTGTTATCTTCATGTATAACAAATGGTAATGAAGGACTCTTCCAAACGTCTGATAATAGATCATTGAACCATACAAGGTTATTAGAGGCTTTTGACAAGCAAATATACTCTGCCTCAGTTGTTGATGTAGCTACTAGATCCTGCTTTCCAGTATACCAGTAGACTGGATAATTGTTAAGAAAGAATACATAGCCGGAAGTGCTTTTCCTGCACTTAGTGTCACCTGCCCAATCTGCATCAGCGTAACAAGTGAGAATAGGCTCTTTAACATCGTTGGGTTCCAATAGTAGGCAGAAATCTAAGATGTGTTTCAAATACCTTAGCACTCGTTTAATGGCTTCCCAATGATACATTAAAGGTTTACTGACATATCTAGATAATAAATTAAGGGGTAGAGCAATATCGGGTCTGGTCCCATGAGAGATATACAAAAGGGAACCAATAACTGATCTGTAAAGTGTATTATCATTAAACTCAGGAGACGATTCATTCATATTTCTTAAGAAATCAGCTTGCATTGGAGTATCACAAGGCTTTGCATCACTCATATTACATTTGTTCAAGAGTTCTATAATCTTATCTTTCTGGGACAATCTAAATCCTTTTTTAGTCTTACTAATTTGAACTCCAAGATATTTATTTACTTTCCCTAATGATTTTAAAGAAAAATGTTCATTTAATTTTGTTACAAATGTATCTCTTTTCTCTTTATGTTTGCCAATATACAAAATGTCATCCACATAAATTAACACAAATTCTAGTGAATCACCATCCCTCCTAACAAAGAAATAATTGTCTGCAGTTGTGGCATTGAAGTTCATAGCTTTGAGTACGTTGACCAAACATTCATACCAACGTTTGCCGGATTGCTTTAATCCATACAAACTTTTGTTTAGTAACCAAGTTTCATTTCTATTTGTGTTTTGGCTATGAGGAGCTCTTACATATATTTCTTTATCGAGTTTTGCATGTAGGTATGCAGTTTGTATATCATATTGAAAGACTTCAAGATTAAGGGCTGATGCTATTACTAAAGCTGTCTTAACACTTTCAGATCTTACAGTGGGAGAATATGTGTCGGTATAGTCCTCAGGATACTTTTGAGCGTAGCCCTGTGCAACTAGTCTTGCTTTATATAATGTGTTGCCTTCTTCCAGATTTTTAATTTTAAATATCCACCTAGTGCCAATAATTGTTTTGTCTTTTGGGGCTGGTGTTGGGGTGAATACGTTTAGTTCTCGCAAACTGTCCATTTCTTTGGCCATGGCTAATTCCCATTTTTTTCTTTCTTCTGTGGGGAGTTTTAATACTTCCTCATATGTATTGGGTGTTGATGTATCATCATTTATGTGCATTATGTAATCCTTATATTTATTTGGTACTTGGTTCCTGTTACATCTAATTGTTCTTTCTGGTCTGCTATCGTTATTGTGTAAGTATCTTGCTTCCTTTTTTGTTAATGAATCTGTTTTGATTTTGGGACAGTTTCCTATCCATGTTTTATTGTTGCTCTTTTGTGTACTGTGGTTATGTTTTTCTCTTTCTGTCTTATCTTGATTTTTAATGTCTGGTTTTGTAGTTGGAAATATCTCATTAAGATGTATCTTAGACCAATTGGCCTGTTCGTGAAATACAGCTGTCCTAGAAATTATGAATTTGTTGTTATTGTCAATAAATCTGTATCCCTTTGTGCCTGTTTCATATCCCATGAATCTGAGCCTTCTAGATACATTATCCCCCTTACGTCTCAATTGTTTTGGTATATGTACATCCGCTGTAACTCCAAATACATGCATGTGGGCTATCTTGGGTTTTTTATTATACATCAATTCATATGGTGTTTTATCTATGACACTAGACCAAATTCTGTTTAGAGTATAATTGGAATATAATAGTGCTTCTGACCAGAATTGTTTGCCTAAACCAGCATCCTCTAATGTACATCTAATCATGGTTTGTAGTGTCGAGTTCTTTCGTTCTACTACTCCATTTTGAAATGCAGAGAAAGGGCTAGAGGTGAAGTGTAACATTCCTTTGTCTTTTAGCCATTGGGAGAATTCTTTTGACATGAATTCAGATCCCCTATCTGTCATGATCTGCTTTATTTTTACATTGTGTTGTGTTTCTACACGGTTATAAAATTCTTTAAACTTTTGAAATGTTTCATCTTTGTGTTTTAAAGTATAGACAAAGCCATAACGACTATAGTCGTCTACAATAGTAAGAAAGTATCGTTTTTTGTATGTAATTGATGGGGTTAATGGACCAACTAGGTCCATATGTACCAGGTTAAAAATATGATTTGATGATCTTATTGCCTTTTTTGGTCTGGGTTTAGTTCTGAGTTTTGAGGACTTACATACTGAACATTCCAAATAATTTTTACAATCTTTTATTTTAACACCTTCAGCATGTTCAATCATTTTTTGTATTGCAGGAAAACTAGCATGTCCTAATTTTCTATGTAATATATGTGCACATTCATCATGGATTGGTTTTCCAATTATTGGTCTTTTGTTATTATGTATATCGTTAACAGATGTGGTTTCATGGTTATGATTTGTTTCATGTTCCTCATTGTCACTGTCACTGTTATTTTCATTTTCTATGCTAGTGTCATTTTCCATGTTTGAATCAATGTTGTGTAGCCATCTTTCTTCTGTGACTAAGCATGGTAGATCTCCTTTGATAACCACATTACCTAAGTTTGTTTTGTCTTTCTCTAGAGTTGCTTTTCCCTTGAGAACACTATATTTATGTCAGAGTCCCTGCTTAACTTTATTGCACTAAGAATGTTATGAGGTATTTCGGGTATTAATAAAACCCCCTCTATTTTCCCTAGACCGGGTAAATTTACACTTCCTCTTCCAATGACTTGGACTTCTTCTTGATTAGCTACTTTAATTACAAATTTATCTTCTATGAAGGAAGATAATATTTTCTTATCATGTGTTGTGTGATTTGTTGCCCCAGAATCAATGAGCCAGGCATTATTTTTTGAGTTTTGGTTTTTGGTTATGGTATACTTATCTAATCCATTTAATGATCCAGACTTTCTATCTCTTGAGTTATCTCTGCCCCCTCTACGTTCTCTAAAATTTGGTGAGTTTCTATACCTGTATCTGTCAATAGATGATTGTCTGTTATGGTATCTGTTTCTATTGTCATGGTTTTGTCTTTCTCTAAGAAATTTTGGACAATCTCTTCTATAATGTTCTTTGGATCCACAATTATAACATTCAATTGGTTCTTGATGCCTGTCTTGAAATACTACCATTTTGGTCTGTCTGTGTTCTTTGTATGCGCTGTAGCGGCTTCTTCTCAAATTATCTTCAGCTATTAGTCTATTTGATAAACTCTCTATAGATAGATATCCTAAATTAATTGTGTCCAAATGTGATATGTAATTATCCCATGATGAGTCTAATGAATTAATGATAACGCTTTTCATTGTTTGATCAGATATTATTTCTCCCCTTAAATGAAGTTCTGCTCTAGTTTTGTTTAGTGATAGTAAATGTTCACTTACAGTAGTTCCAGGTTTTATCCTGGCTGAGAAGAAATTTTTAGACATTCTTGTTGTGGTTGCTACACTTTCACTATGAAACAATTTAAACATACAATGAATTATTTCTGAGACAGTCAGATTATGCTTAATACTATGATAGATAGCAGGAGATATACTAGATATTAGTAAATAGAATGCTCTGTGGTGTAGGCAGTCCAATTTTAGGGTCCATGTTTTTTTGGGAGGGTTAGTTATGAAAAACAATAAATTCTCTTTTAAGAAAACAACCTGGAGTTGTTGACTCCATTCCTGTAAATTAATACCGTCTATTCTCAATTTTGGAAAATCATTAGGCAAATTTCCAATGTTATTTGTTGCATTACTTACAACTGGAGGCTGTCCATGATCTTGTAAATGCTGATAATTGCAGAATGGTGTAGGTATGCTTGCGATTAGTCTGAATGGTTCTCTCTGTCCTTCATTGTCTCTATATTCGTCTGCGTGTATTTGCGCATGCGCATTGCTCATTTCGTTCCTGAAGCTGTCGGGAGAGGTTCTCGTCGCTGTAGCTCCCTCATAGTGTTCTTCTTCTGATGATTCGCTCTCTGGCTCGACCTTAGGTGTCCAGGTGATGATCGGGGCTTGCTTCTTTTCATCGAAGTTGTCTTGGTTGAGACTTCTGGCTCCCGGAAGCGTTTGTGGTGTGGGCGAGTACTTGCAAGGTTCTCTGGGTTCGGGCGTTGGTGTCCTCGTCGTTCGGGTAGGAGCGGATAGGTGCTGAGACGTTTGCTTGCTTGCTTCTGTGTCTTTGCTTTTGAATTGCGTTGTTTGTTTCTTCTCCGCTGTTTGATCGGCTGCTTTTGTCGATTTTTTTGTTATTTTTAAATTAGGACCAAAAGTTGCAAAAAGTGTTTTCATGGCTGTTTCGATTTGCAGTTCGGTTGGTGTTTCTTTGGTGTCTGTATCAGATTCTTCTGAAGAGTAGAATTTTTCTTTTTTACTTTTCATGCTGTGTAAGGCTTTTCGCGCCAGCCATTTTGAATTCTGCTTTCTGATAGGTTCTGCTTCGGCCATTTTGGTGGTCTGTTGAAACCAAGATGGCTGCCATTCAAAGTTTTGTGCGGGACCGTTAGTCTTTCTTTTAGTTATACTTTCATCTATAGGTAATTCGCTTACCATTTTGAGGTCTTTAGATTCTGGTGCGATGGTGTGATTTTCTCTCGCTGCTCCGCTATTTTTTATGATGTCTTGGAGGTTTGCGATGAGATTTTTGTTGTTTTTTTGGCTTTTCAGCAGTCTTAGTATCTCTGATCTGAGAGTGCTGTTTCTGTCTCGCTCACTTCTTGGTCGTCAGATTCATCGATTACCTCTTCGTTGTCTGTTGTGTAGTTTTCAGATTCTCTTGTCGTTATAGTTGTAGATTCATCGATCATTTCTTGATCTGTTTCCATTTCTTTGTTGTGTGCCCTGGTGCTGGGTCTTTCTCTTTTGTTTCTAGAGTTTTCTTTCTTTGGCATGTCTGTTTTTTATTGAGTCAGCCAACCATCCTCTGCTACCAGATTGTTGCAGTAATTCGAGGATCGGACTCAATAAAGGATTCAGAAATGTAGTATTCAAACAAAGTATTGTTTATTTACAGTAGGCATTCTATATTCTCTGAATGATTGCAGATAGAAGCAAGGAGGAGGAGTGTGTATTCCCTTTTATATCAATAGGGCGGGATTAGAGGTAGGAGTGGTTACATATGAATACATTAGGAAAGGAAGAATAAATTAACCCTTGATATTCTATGAGTATACATTTCCTCCATTCAAGAATAAGGCATTTACCCATGACAAGATGCTCTTGTATATCTGTAATCCAGTTAAGAGGTATTGCAATCAATGAGAATCCTAGATCTTGTCCCATCTGCATCATGCACATATTGGGCATGAAAGACAGCCTCTAAAACCTTTATGCATGGTGTGAACAACATATGCCATTTTAATAGGAGTCTTTTCAAGTTCCAGTGGGATACAGGACACAGTGAATTGTGCACCATGGGATTTACCAATGAATCAGAATACCATGGCAGGATAGAGATCTGAACTTAGTGGGTGGAATGTGAATTAGCATGTCTGTGGCACTTCTGTGAGCCAGGCAGAAACACTTCAAGCAGCTACATATTTTTCCTGGGATTGTTTCACTGTGTCCACATTGATGAAGTTGGACTGTCTTTCGTTATATTAGTTATATCACTTGAGGCTCACAGGCAGGGAAGGGGAGGGAGGGAGGCCCCCAGGCCAGAAGTTGTTCTCTCCAAAACTGCCTCCTAGGGCCTTT
Organism: Arizona elegans; assembly: GCA_022577455.1. Lineage (NCBI taxonomy): Eukaryota > Metazoa > Chordata > Lepidosauria > Squamata > Colubridae > Arizona > Arizona elegans. The sequence continues at coordinate 298,165,534 of JAKOOJ010000001.1, read as the reverse complement.
TTTAAATTAGGACACTTTAGCAGCCCCACCCTGCAGGGAATTAAGAAACCCATTGATTGCAGGGCTCCATAGTTCCATAGCTCTTCTTCCCAGCTTTTTCCTGACTTTGCCTAGCCTCTTCTATTTCACAGAATTCCATCTTTTTCTACTTGAGTGTGTTCCTGCATTTGATTGCCAGCATTTATTCTGGGGTTCGCTGCTTAATTCTCTCTCACTATGCAGCTCTTTTCTTTCTTTGCTACCGCTGTTACTCTTTTGTTTTCCCCTCTCCTCTCCTCTGCCCCTTTACTTCCATTTTCATTAGGCTACCATACCTAGAGTACAAAATCCTGACATCTATGGTAGTAACAACTCTACTGCTAGAGTTCTCATATTCTGCTGGCCATCTGGACTTTTACAGCCCAGATCTGGTAGCCCTAATACATATTTCCATGAGCTTCTTAAAATGGAACAGGAACTGTAATTGGAAGTGGTGGTTTGATTTATTTCTAACTTCAGATGAACAATGAGTAAAGGTGGATTTGGTTTACATGTCACTTTGGCAGTACCTTGCAAACTAAAATATATAAATTAGTGTATGATTAAAGGCAGCAAATCATAATCTGAATGGATATCTTTGAACATGGTTTATGTATTCCTATTTGAATGAAAGCATCAGAAAGCAGAGTTAGACACATAAGAGAAGACACATAAATCCAAGGGAAACATTACAACAAAAAAGCCTTATCATAACTTGGTTAATTGTAAAGTGAATTGCCTTAATAGTGCACATTGCATGGATGCAGCTTTGTTTAATGAGCTGATAAATTATTCTCTAGGCTATCCCACCCCTCCTCTGGATGAAAAGTAACTTCTTGTGGGTGTCTTTCCTGAAATATTTTGAATAACAGACAACTTGATATCTGTTATCTTCAAGACCTAAAGCACTTAGTTTCATTACTATGTAATGCTAACACCATTTATACTTATCAGCAGTTTGCAGCATCCCTGTGAAAATTTGTCAGCTGGCGACTGAGAAACCTATTCATCTCTCCTGTGTAAAGAACAAAACATTACAACTCTGCTTTCCAGCCCTTGGCTGCCCTTGACCTTTTGGTGACATGCTAGGGGCCAGATTCAAAAATCAGCCCAAGACAAAAATGAAATTTGATTGAACATCTTAATTGCAGTTAATACATTTCCCTTTATGTTATATTAAAACTGTAATGGTGATGTGGTCTAGAGATTATACTAAAGGCTTTTAAGAGCTACGTGCAATTTTAATCTTCTCTTTGTTTCCTTTCTTATACTTGCTTCATTATTTGTGAAAAAGATATTGTGCAGAAAATTCCTAAAATCATGAATGCGGAATTGTTGATCTTTGGGGTATTAGATGCTCCAGAAAAGAGGAAGAATGCCCCTTTGTGGATCCTGCTGGTGGAAGGTTTTGCAAAAGGCTTGTCTAAAGTATGTACTTTTCGGAGTATAAGACGCACTTTCCCCCCCCCCCAAAAAAAACTGGGTGGAAATATCTGTGTGTCTTATACAGTGAATGTTGCTGAAGCCCCGCCCACCTGCCAGCCCCCACCCTTCGGCCTCTGCCTCCCAGCAATTTACCTCCTTGCAGCAAACAGTATGGTCAGCTTCAGCACAGCCTGATTTAACACGAGCAGCTGATTGGTGGTTGGATCAGCCTCCTGGAATACTGCCTATCAGCTGTTCCAGGCTGCAGGGATTGCCGCCACCCAGCAGCACCATCTCCACCCATCACCGCTGTCACCTATCGCCACCTCCATGCACCCATTTTCGGCCTCCATGCATCCCATTTTCAGCTCATTCCAGGGGGCAAGGATAGGTGGTGCCAGCAGCAATCCCTACTGTTAGATCGGCGCAGGAATGGAAGACGTGACCAGCTCGTTACATAAGTAACTTTTATTAAGAACAGAAACAGTAGCAAGACTGCCGGTGTGCTGCCGGAGCTCTCCTTATATTCGCTCCCGGCAGACGCACCTCCCCTTGCCAGGGATTCAAATCTCCCGCCCGATGGCTAGCAGCCAATCAGGGCGGATGTCCTTATAAGGACATAACACTCCTCCCCCCTTAGTCCGAACTGTCAATCTCGTCCACAAAGTCACGTAATCGCGCAGGTACGTAGGACGCCTCGGCACCCTAGCTGACCTGCGCAGTCCCACTTCTTCTCTGTCTCCGGCCTGGACGGACGGGGCTCTTTCGTCTCCTGGTTCCTTCTCCGGAACCGGGCTTGGTTCGGCTGTCGAGTGAGCAGGGTCACCCCCAGCGCCTCCGGCCGGACCGCAGACCTTGGATGGCTGGTTCTGATGGTCTTCCTCCTGGCCTGTGGATCTATTGCCTCGTCTCGGTTGCTCAGTTCCGACCCGGGAAAAGCGTCTGAGTCTCGGTAAGTCCATTGCTTGCTCCTCCCTGGTTCCCCGGGCGCTGTGGTTCAGTTGCGGTCCGGCTTGCTGCCGTTCGGGTGGTGGTTCCGTTCGGTGCCCTCAGGCCCGGTCCGCCATCTGCGGGTGGTGCTGGCTTGCATTGTGCCGTCCGACCTCGCAGGGGTGGCGTTGGTCCCCTCGGTTGGGCTGGCGTAGGTCTCCCCCGTCTGGTTGGCGGTGGTCGACCTGGTCGGGATGTTGTTGCGGGGCTACCTCTGCGGGGCGGCGGAGGTCTCCCCTGCCGGGGTGGTGTAGGTCTCCCTGGCCGGGTTGTTGTCGGCTTTCCCTTCCCCCTAGTCCCTGGTCTACCGTCAGGTGGTGCCTGGGGTCCTCCTGGTTGGGTTGTTGTTTCCAGGTTGTCTTCTGCGATGGGCGGGGGTCCTTCTCGCCGGGGAGTCGTGTGCCACCCTCGCCCATGGGTAGTGGGGTGCCCGTCTTGGCTGGGTCCCGGTCTACTCGCCTGGAACTGCGGTCTCCCTGGCTGGGCTGGTGATGGCTGCCGTCACTGGTTGGGTGCGCTGCTCCTCCTCTGGGCAGGCCCCGGTCTACTTGCGGGCTGGGTTGGTGTTCCCTGGCCCTGTTGTGCCGGGTGCCCACCTGGCTGGGTTGGTGTTGCCATCCCCCGTGCGGTTGGCCCCGGTCTACCTCGCTGGACTGCCGACGTGACAGTACCTGGTAGTGGGCTGGGCCGACCTCGTCGGAATGGCGCTGTTCTGCCTCGCAGGGGTGTGGTAGGCCTACCCTGTCGGGGTGTCGTAGGGCTACCTCGCCGGGGTGTTGTAGGCCTACCTCCTCTGGGTGTGGTAGGTCTACCTCGCTGGGTTGTTGGAGGCCTACCTCGTTGGGGTGTTGTGGGTCTCCCTCGTCAGGCTGGTTTTCGTGTGCCCCCCCCACCTTTTTCGGAGTTGGTCGATGTGCCGTCTACAGACCTGTCCATCTTCCAACTCGACGGTGTAGGATTTGGGGCCGGTTGTGCTGGCAATCTTCCCCTTCAGCCACTTGGGAGAGCCGTTGAAATTCAGCGCGAAAACTGAATCTCCGTTGCTGAAGGCGCGAAGCGGGCGGCTGGCGGTTGCGGTCACTTCCGGGCTGTATTGGGGGTGCAGCCGGTCCAAGGGTGACCTCAACCTTCTGCCCATCAGCAGTTCGGCCGGGCTCTTGTGGGTGGTGGCATGTGGCGTGATGTGCTGGGTGAGGAGGAAGTTGTCTATGCGTTCTTGCCAGTCTCCCAGGCCCATCTTGGTGAGGGCTTCTTTGGTCAGTCTGACCATGCGTTCTGCTTGTCCGTTTCCGGCCGGCCTGTAGGGGGCGGACAGGGTGTGGCGGATGCCCAGTCCTGCCAGGAAGGACTCCATGGTCAGGGATGTGAGCTGGGGGGCGTTGTCCGAGACCAGCACGTCCGGTAGTCCATGTGTGGCGAACAGACGGCGCAGGGCTCGGATCGTCGCTTCAGTTGTGGTAGATGCCATGGGCACCACCTCGAGCCACTTGGAGAAGGCATCTACCACGATGAGGAGGTGTCGCCCTTGCATCGGACCCGCGAAGTTGATGTGGATCCTCGACCAGGGGTTGCTGGGGGTCTCCCACTTCGCGACTTCGGATTGCGGCGGCGCTGGGCGAACTTCTTGGCACGGGTTGCATCTGGAGACCCATTGCTCAATGTCTTTGTCCATGGAGGGCCACCAGATGTAACTTCGTGCCAGGGCCTTTATGCGGACGATGCCCGGATGCCCTTTGTGCAGCGTTTCTAGCGTCCGCCATTGCAGAGTGCTTGGAATCAGCACCCTGTCTCCCCATAGCAGACAGCCTTTTATGGTGGACAGCTCCTTCTGTTTCCTGGCGAACGGGCTGAATTTCTCCTCTGGCTTTTCCGATGGCCACCCTCTGAGGATCCAGGATTTCACTTGGCGGAGTGTGGTGTCCTTTTGGGTGTGGACGGCCACATCTGCGGATGACACCGGACAGCTGGCGTCGTCATCTATATGGAGTAGATGGAGCGTGGGGGCTGGGTCTTCGACTGGATTCCTCGACGGGCATCTGCTGAGCGCGTCGGCGTTTCCTATGGCTGTGCCTGGCTGGTGCACGAGCCTATAGGAGTAGCCGGCTAGGAAGATGGCCCATCTCGTCATCCGTGGGGACATGAAGGTCGGGGTGGGTTGGTCGCCTGCGATGAGTCCCAGGAGTGGCTTGTGGTCGGTGACTATGGTGAAACATCTTCCGTAGAGGTATTCGTGGAAGCGCTTCACTCCAGCCACGATGGCCAGGGCTTCTTTGTCCAGCTGACTGTAGTTACGCTCCGCGCCGGACATTGTCTTAGAGAAGTAGGCAATTGGGGCTTCCATGCTGTTGGGCAGTTCATGGCTGAGGACTGCCCCCACCCCGTATGGAGACGCATCACAAGTCAGCTTGATGGGCAGCGTCTCGCTGTATTGGATGAGGACGCTTTTGGACGTCAATAGTCCTTTGATGGCCCGGAACGCTGCTTCCTCTTCCTGGCCCCACTTCCAGGAAGCCGATTTCCCCAGCAGGCGGTGGAGCGGCTCAGCAAATGTGGCTTTCTGTTTTAAGAAAATGGCGTAGAAGTTGAGCAACCCAAGGAACGCCTGAAGCTCCGTTTTGTTTTTTGGGCTTGGAGCTTCATGGATTGCTTCCACTTTTGATTTGGTGGGGTGGATACCTGTGCTATCAATGAGGTAGCCCAGGAACTCGACTTCCTGTACTCCTATGATGCACTTGTCCCGCCTGACCCTCAAGCCCTTGGCCTTGAATCGCTGCAGGACAAGCCTGAGCCTTTCAAGGAGTTGAGCTCTTGAGTCACCGGAGATGAGCACATCGTCGAAGTAAGGCACCACCCCTGGAACGCCTTGGAGAAGGCGTTCCATCATGGATTGGAAGATGCCGGGGGCAGCGCTGACTCCAAATTGGAGGCGGTTACATTTGAATGCCCCCCTGTGCGTGACAATTGTTTGAGCCTCCGCCGTTTTTTTCGTCTACTGGCAGTTGCTGGTAAGCCTGGGCCAGGTCCAGTTTCGCGAAAATTGATCCAGATCCCAGGGAATGCAGCAGGTGTTGCACCACTGGGACTGGGTATGCGCTCTGTGCCAACGCCTTGTTGATGGTACAACGGTAGTCGGCGCAGATGCGCACAGACCCATCATGCTTCAGTGGGGTCACAATGGGGGTCTCCCATGAAGCATGATCGATCGGTTCCAGGACGCCCTGGGCGATCAGCTTATCCAGCTGCTCGTCTACTTTGGGCCGCAGGGCAAACGGAACTCGGCGGGGCTTGAGCCTAATTGGGGTGATTCCCTTGTCCAGATTGAAAGAGATTGGCCTCCCCACAAATTTCCCCAGTTTACCATCGAAGACTTCCTTGAACTCTTCGATGAGGTTGTCGAGTTCGCCCCTGCGAATTTGGTTGATGCCTTTGATTGAAAGTCCCAGCGGCTTGAACCACTCCACTCCTAGCAGGGTCGGTCGGCTGTCCTTCACGACGGTGATGGGGAGCTTGCCTTCGAACTCTCTGTAGGTGACTCGGATGCAGGCTCTTCCTAACACTCCGATGGGGTTTCCCCCAAAGTCGACGAGCTTGGAGTGTAGTGGCTTCAGCTCTCGCTTGGTGATGCTGGGATGCAGGCGCTTCAGCTGCTGCCAATCCATGATGGAGTAGACCGAGCCCGAGTCTACCTCCATGTTGCAGGGTGCTCCTTCCACGTGGATGGTCACGTGGAACTTGGTGGCGTTGTCCGAAGTCGTGTGTGCGATGGTCGTCTGGTGGACCGCTCCGCTCCAGGGGAACTCGTCATCTCTGCATCTGGAAGGGCCAGAGGACCGTTTGGCTGACCTCTGGTAATCCTTCCGATTCTCGCGGGAGCGGTGGCTGGGGGGCTCTGGGGCTGGTTCCTTGGCCCTGCAAGCTTCGGCGATGTGACCCCTTCTGTTGCAGCGTCGGCAGGTCGCATCTCTCCACTTGCAGGTTGCCCTGGCATGGTCCCCTCTGCAGCTGGCGCAGCGTTCCCCCTTGTAGCTCCGTTGGGCGGTTTCCCGCCTTGGGGGTCTGGATACTTTGTGGACAGTGGACTCTCCCTCCGACTCGGATCCAGCTGTGGAATCCTCTGTTGATGATTGCGCCGTGGAGCGAATCTTGTGGATTCCCTTTGCTCTGCTTACAGCGGCCGCTGCTTTCTCCGAAATTTCGGATGCGGTGGCTTCCTCCACCACATCCTTGAGCACGAGTTTCTTCCTGCTCAGGAATTTCTTCTGCAGGCCTCTGTCCCTCATGCCGAAAACCACGCGGTCAGCGATGGCATTGTCCACGTGGTCGAACTCACAGCTGGCTGCGATCTGGCGTAGGGCGGCCACAAATTCCTTGATAGTCTCACCTTCCATCTGGTCCCTCTGATGGAAGGTGAAACGGTTCGCCACCGGTGTTCCTGTTGGGGCATAGTGGTCTTCCAGGATTTGCAGCAGGTCTGCCCATGGCACTTCTTCGATGTCTCGTGGTGCTACGAGATCGATTGCCATGTCGAGGACCTCAGAGCCGCAGTTGGCCAGGAAAATGCCCTTTTTCCGGTCATCATCGGCATCCCTGATGTTGTTGCCTCTCAGGTATTGCCGGAATTTCACTACATAGGATTTCCACTTGTCCTTCCCTGGGCGGAAAGGAGCAAGGGCTGGCAAAGTGACTTCAGCGGATGCCATGCCTTTGGAATGCCTACTGTAGTTTCAGGTGCCGGAGTCTTGGTCTTGTTGGCTTGGTGCCGTGAGGTTCGTTTCTTCTCTCTAGTCCTTTGTCGCCAGTGTTAGATCAGCGCAGGAATGGAAGACGTGACCAGCTCGTTACATAAGTAACTTTTATTAAGAACAGAAACAGTAGCAAGACTGCCGGTGTGCTGCCGGAGCTCTCCTTATATTCGCTCCCGGCAGACGCACCGCCCCTTGCCAGGGATTCAAATCTCCCGCCCGATGGCTAGCAGCCAATCAGGGCGGATGTCCTTATAAGGACATAACACCTACCACCTGGAACAGCTGATAGGAGGTATTCCAGGAGGCAGATCCAACTGCCAATCAGCTGCTTGTGCTAAATCACACTGTGCTGAAGCTGACCATGCTGTTTGCTGCAAGGAGGCAAATCGCTGGGAGGCAGAGGGTTTTTTTCCTTGTTTTATTCCCCAAAAGCTAGGTGTGTCTTATACTTCAGAGCATTTTATAGTCTGAAAAATATGGTAAATTCCATCAATATCTGAAGGGGCACCTTCTGGAAAATCCCACAGGGAGTCAGCTCTTCACAGTCAGGGTAGATTTATGTGTTACTTCTTTTTCTCAACTAACTTTACAAGGTTGGATTTGTTTTGTTTTGTTTTCATGTGGCAAAAAGAAAATGAATCAGGGTTGCCTATTTAAAAATGTGGGACTTGCTGAAGACTTTATGTCAATCCACCTAGATTCTCACATGGTCTTGTTAGCCAGGTTTGTTGACAGAAAAGAGAGTTAGGTTAAATAATTTTGAAACTGGATGTGTATGTATTTTAGATTCCTTTTTATCAGTAAATATGTTAAGGCAAGTCCTTCATGATGCCAACAATCTTCTTTCTAATTCTCTTAAGTTAAGGGAAAGCTGGCTTCCTGTTTAAGAGATACAAATAACATATCCATCTGTTCTTGTGCTGTAATATTTTACAAAACTTCAGTCTCATTCCGAGGATCATAAAATCCCATTATATTTTATTTTACCTGTCCATAAACAATCTCAAAGAAACAAGCAGGAAGGTAGCTAAGTTTGCTGATGAGATCTAATGGCATTAGATTGGTTGAATAAAAAAGAACATTGAAAAATTCCAGTCAAATCTATCCAGTCTGAGTCAATGGATGTTCAAACAGTAAATCATGTTCCATATAAACAACTGTAAAATCTGGAATAATATATAAAGACAAGCTGATGAAAGAGACAAGCAAAACTGTTAATTTCTGTCTTGTTTCCTTTTCCATTTCTTCAGCATTGCATCAGTTTTTTAAATGCATTTAAAAATGCATTTTTAAAAAATGCATTAAAATGTGCATACATTACTGTAACATATGCCCGATGATAACTGGAAGTGCAGATTTGTCACTTTTTACACACACAGTTTTTCTGCCTTCATAGAAAAAGATATTCCAGACAAGATGAAGCTAAGAGTTATTTTACTGCTCCTTGTTCTACATGGAGTAAATAGAAGTCTGCCTGAGAAATCTTCTATGAAGATAATAGATACATTCCATACAAAATGAACAGGGAGTCCTTGGGAAAAAAATTAAGAGCAGCCAAAAATGAACTACTCTTTTGGAGATTTCAGCCAGAGGATCTGCAAATCTGATGTTCATGATGGGAGAAAGGGAAGAATTTTGAGTGGAGGGGGGAAAAGGGAGGAGAAGGTTTTTATTTGAGATCATGGCAACTTTATAGATTCAGTTAGCAGAGTTTAACCTTGAAGATGCTCCAGATCTATGGCTTTGATCAACATGCTACAGCCTGGTGTTAGACTTCAATTGGCAGAACAGGACTGGAACCAATTAGGCATATTCACAAGAATGCAAGAACTCCTGAATAACTGCAACCTTGCATATGCTGATCAATATCAGTAACTATTGTATTCCTCCCTTTGGTAACATGAATGTTAGGAAGTAACAAGTGCCATTTAACAAGAATATTTTTTTACTGAAGAAAAAGCTACAGTCACCATGGTAATGCATGAGCAAAATATTTCACATTTATTTAAAGGCAACAAAAGGCTATTCTTACATATTGGTATATTTATTAGCGCAGCAATGTAGCATTTATTCATTTATTTCCTCGCATTATAGAGCCAGAAATTACCTTAGGGGTCAACTAGTCTAGGCCTCAATTTATTATTATGTCAACATCTATGCCACTCCATTCCCAGGAACTCATGAGGATGGGGTTTATAACAAGCTTTATAGGCGAATTCTTTGATATATGGTATTTTCACATATCAGAATAAAGCTACATAGGACATATCAGGATGTTATAGTAACATAAACTTTTTTTTACCCTTTGCTTCCTATTGTTCCACACTGTTATTTGCGCACATATATCCATATAACACTATTAGTTTACAGGAATAAGGAGAGACATAGAACACAGAGTCAAATACTCACAATATTTCAAAAACTATCAGTCCAAATCACTGAAACAGCCAACTTCATTCAGCAAAAGTGCATTTCCCAATCACCCTATTTTTAATTGTTTCTGAGATACCAGAAGGGTTACCAATACAGTACAATAGAAGGAAGTATCACCTAACAAAGGACTGCAACTCATAATGTATTTAAATTATACTGACATGGCTTTTTCCATCCTTCAATGTTTTCTTCTGTAATTTCCTTCCATTTGTCATACTTTTTATATAGATTTACAAATACATAGAAAATAAAAATATTTAAGATGTATCCTCTAATTCATTCCAACTTCAATAAATCAGAAATTGTCATTTTATAATTATTTTGTAGATGCTCTTTTACTTGTTTAGGGCAGCCACACTGAATAAATAAAAAAGTTTGAAGAACTTGTTTTTATCTTCTTGTGATTGTTGTTTTGATTATGTACTATTTATTACTCTTAATTTAGTATCTGTAAAACTCCCGAGAGCCCATAAGAATTGAGGCAGTGGATCAATAGCAAAAATAAACCAACCCCTGTAGATTTGAACATAGCAAGAGGTTTCTCCATACTTTTAGCATCCATTTCCATCTAACGCAAAGAACACAGTGGTGTCATAGATAACTGAGGTTCCTGTTTCTCATATCAAGGCCAAATGCACAGCTGCTTTTAGAGAAACTTTCAGATAACATATTCAAATCTACAGACTTTATGACATAAAGTCGTATCTTACTGACATCACTATGTCAGTAAGATAGGCAACAAAGAAATTTAATAAATAAATAACATGAGATGGATTTCTAAACTTTCCGGAAATTGAGGAATCTCTCAAGTTTTTCTACAGTATTCTAGCACTGAAATAGTCTCAGAATTTTTCCATCTGCTAGGACTAGCCACATATTGATAACATGTTCTGCAGTTTCAAAGAATCACAGCTTTAAATGATGTCATTAGTCAGTGACCACTGAATTTCCAGTATTATATTTCTAGAGCAGGGGTGTCAAACTCGATTTCATTTGAGGACCGCATCAGGGTTGTGTTTGATGTCGGGGGTCAGGTGGGCATGGGCAAGGTGGGTGTAGCCAGCTTGATGTCACTCATGTCAGAGATGCCTGTGGTGGCCTGAGCTCCATTTTGGGCTGCGATGACCTACAACACTCTGCCAGTGAAAATGGAGCTCATGAGGGCCGCAGGCAGCCCTCCTGAGCTCCATTTTTCCTGGCAGAGGCACCACAGGCTGGTCCTTTGCTGTTTCCAGGGTGGCCCCACAGGCCAGATCTAAGCACTCCACAGGCCGATCGTCCCTCAGGCCTTGAGTTTGACACCCCTGTTCTAGAGCATACTTGCTTTAATATCAGTAAATTGTAGTATGATTGTAGAATAGCCATCCCAAATAGTTAAAACCTTTACTGTGTACAGAAGTTTAACATTGTAATGAGAATGAATCTATAAGACAGATATGTCATTCTTCCTAGCTTTTCTGTATTGCCATTGAAATTTCACCTCCCTCCCATCCCAGAATCCAAATCAATGATTTAAGAAAGGAATTAGAATTAGCAGCTAAACCTACTTAAACAGTCAATTATATTTCAATAGATTTGATTACAAGTAGGCAGATTTTATTGTATGAATATTAACACCATTCATCCAAGTACTGAGATTTTTTTCTTTCTTCAATACACTATGTAACTATGGAAACATGCAAACCATTTATTTCAAATTATACAATACACACATGCAGACCACAAATCTCTAAGGAGACATGTTTCTCAGCAAATTTTATAAACCTACAAAACTGGTTTCTTTTGAATATATATATATTTATAATAATAATAATAACTTTATTGTCATTGTACGTGTATAACAGTATACCCATACAACAAAATTCACTTAACCACCCAAAGACCAGGTCCAACACACATAACAATCCCCAAACACACTCCAACCCACCACAAATTCCCCACTCCTAAACCACCGAAACGTCCACACAACAGACCAAGTAATACTGTCCAACAGCTCACTGTTGGTGGCCCTTTAGTTCATTGTTGAGTGCAATTATAGCTCTGCGATAAAAACTATTCAGAAAATGTGTAGTCTTGAGTTTTAATTGTTCTGCCCGAAGGCAACAGTCCAAAAAAGATTATAAGCAGGATGGGAAGAGTCTCTGAGAATGTTATGCAACTTTCTCAAATACCGAGATTTGAAGATGTCGTCCAGGGCTGGTAGCTGGAGTCCAATGATATTCTGGACAGTTTTAATGATTCTCTGTAGAGCTTTTTTGTCTGCTACAGAGCTGCTCCCATACCATGCAAGAATGCCATATATCAGGACACTCTCAATAGTGCTGCGATAGGACAGAAGTAGATGCTGAGATATATTTATCTTCCTGAGCATTCTCAGGAAGTACAGCCTCTTCTGTGCCTTCTTCACAAGCATGTTAGCATTCATAGTCCATGAATTAGGACTGCTTTTCAAGTTATAATTATGAATTAGGACTGCTTTTCAAATTATTATTTCAAAAGAGGGACCTACAACAAATGGTTATAAATGTTCTTGTTTAGAAACCCCACTTAGATATCTATATATCATAGTACAATGCAATAACCCCAGATTATATATTTTTCTTTTTACCCTATTTATATGGGGGTTTGGGGGGGGAGTTCAAGTCCTATTATAGTTATGCCAAAATGGCCATAGCTGGATTCACACTGCTTGCTAAAGCATAATGTAATTTTATTTGCTTTCAGTTTAGCAGATTGGGCAAACCCAGTCATCTGTGGTTTATTCAATAAGCTATGTGTCAGGTTTCGGTGCTATCTTGAAAAAACTTCATTCTCAAGCGCAAGCTCTCTAATGAATCACTTTTATTTTAAGAATAGCAGAGTCCGACATTTCTGATTCATTTTGCAGCCAAACTGGCCCCTCCTTCCAACCCCCTCCTCTTCCGCACTCCAACCCCAATGTCTCATTGGCCATCATGCAAATCCATCTCTACATCCCAGCACGTTCTTTTCACAGGAATGTGCCCCCCTCCTCGTCTCCCAGGAAACCCTATCTGTAACATACAAAGACTAGGTAAAAGTTCATCTCAGCAATAAATCAAGCTACTGTTCTATGTCAGCGCTGGAAGAGAGCCTAATTTGGAACGCTGACATCCGGCCCCTCTCCCTTCACTTCTGCGACATCACCTATCCCATAGGGAAAACACAACAAGATTAGTCTCATCAGCCCCTCCCTGGCTGTGCACCCCCCCCCCAGCTTTCCCGGGTGGTCTCCATGGAATTTTGCTATAAGGTGATCAGCTTGAATGTTTGCGCTCTTCACCCAGGAAGCCTCTGACACTGGGTAACCCTTCCATTTAATTAAGTACTGGAGGCGCCCCCTGTGCCATCTTGAATCAAGAATCCGCTGCACTTCGTAGTGCGTTTGGCCCCCAACAACCAGGGGCCCAGGGGGTTCACGTGGCGTTGGCCTTAAAGTAGACCCCACTACAGGTTTTAGAAGGCTACTGTGAAAAATGGGGTGAATTTTCCCCAAAAGCCATGGCAACTGCAATTGAACTGTAATGGGGTTGATTATTTTTATTATAGGAAATGGTCCTATAAATTTTGGACCCAATTTCCTGCTCGGGAGTCTAAGTCTCAAGTACTTGGTGGAGAGGTAGACTTTCTCTCCCAGTTGAAATGGTCTTTGGGGAGTTCGGTGCTTGTCTGCTTGTTCCTTATAAGATTGAGCCGCCTTTGCCAGCGCCCTCTTAACATTTTCCCAAGTTTGTCTCAACATTGCCATCCAGTCGGTCAAACTGACTGAGGAAGGGGGCTCCCTCGGGTATTCTGACATGGGAACAAAATCCATGCCACTGACTATTTTGAACGGGGTTAGCCCCGTGCTGCTGTGGACAGCATTATTATATGCAACCTCCGCAAAAGATAGGAGGTCTGCCCAATTGGACTGCTGGTAGTCGACGTAGCATCTTAAATACTGTTCTATCATAGCGTTCAGTCTTTCTGCCTCATCTCTCATCCTGGGGTGGGGAGGTGCTGCCTTGTCTGGGCTTCGCTGCCATTCCCATCCCCAGCTCGCCCTTCTCAATTCACTTAGGGGTTTTTCCTTATCTTTTACATTTGCAAAAGAAAATTCTGCCTCTAAGGCTTTTGGCACAGTCCCCGGGTACTTATCTGCCTCACGTTTCTTTGCTTGAAGTTCTGCGGGGAGGGAAGGCGGAGAAAGTTGAACCTTTGTATTTTCCAAGTTGGCTGGAATCACGACCGCTTCTGCTCCTCCCGTCTCTTGAAGCAGGCTTTCCTCCGAGAGCTTGGCTTCAGCCATAGTCCGTCTGACCAGATGTCTGGGAGGGAACGGGATGATTTAAACTCAGCCAGCCTGGATTTGGGGAAGAGTTTGGCTATCTGTCAGGTTTCGGTGCTATCTTGAAAAAACTTCATTCTCAAGCGCAAGCTCTCTAATGAATCACTTTTATTTTAAGAATAGCGGAGTCCGACATTTCTGATTCATTTTGCAGCCAAACTGGCCCCTCCTTCCAATCCCCTCCTCTTCCGCACTCCAACCCCAATGTCTCATTGGCCATCATGCAAATCCATCTCTACATCCCAGCATGTTCTTTTCACAGGAATGTGCCCCCCTCCTCATCTCCCAGGAAACCCTATCTGTAACATACAAAGACTAGGTAAAAGTTCATCTCAGCAATAAATCAAGCTACTGTTCTATGTCAGCGCTGGGAGAGAGCCTAATTTGGAACGCTGACACTATGGTTTACTGCAGTGTACAAACCTAGTTTCAGTACATGTCCTTGATCCTATCAAAGGCTACCAGGTAATGTGCAATATGATTACATCAAGACATGATGGAACTGTTTCTGCATATTACACTGGAGAAGAATTTGGTACATCAATACCATTTGTTACTGTGTGTAACAAATGATATTGTTACAAATATTTGTAACAATTTCATTTGTTACACACAGGTAACTGTGATTTATAATACATTCTTGGTTCAACTGGTTAAAAGTAAATGCTTGTTAGCATCCATCAGTTGGTGCTCTAATTTGATGAATTAGGACTGGGATACATCTATTTCTTAGTATTGGCACAGTCTTAATTTCCATGGAAACAATCTACCCAGCAAGCTTCCTTCCTTAAAGACACAACCTACACTGCATAAACGTCATAGAAAGGAACAGCAGATAACCTTGACTTTCATTTTTCTTATTACAATGAATGTTAATAAAAGCTAGCCAGCTGCTATACAGATAGAAAAGGCCTCAAAGGATAGAACTGTGAAGAATAACAAATCAAGTACATGTATTAAGTCTTCCTTCTTATAAAAGTGCACACTAATGAATTAGATTAAAGGTCGTAGTGGATTGAGTGCTCTGAAAAATGTGTGGGATTACTCCTACATGCCAACCTGATATTTCATTTAAAATGATATAAATTGATACTGATTCAAAAGTAATAGCTAGAAGTGTAATTCAAGTGCCATTTAGCAGCACTTAATGCTGAATAAATAAGCAGAGGATCCATTTCTATATTTACATTATAAATAGCACTTAGTGAGGCAACTTCTTTTTCTAAGCTAGCACAATTACATTTTTCTTCACTTACACAGCCATTGTTACAAGTTCTGGACTATTTCCCCACTATCAATTATCAGGTATCATTGTGTTTGGTGTCATGCATGCACACAATGCACATAGAGGAGCTAGGCTGAGGTTACACAATCACATCTTGACTTTTCTGACTTTCTTCTCAACAGGCTTGATCATATAACAGTGATGAAGACAGGCTATATATCATTCCACAATGGTTGAGTGGTACCAGAGAATGTTATGACTTATGGGAAAATAATCTACACGTCTAAAGGGAGATTATAGCTGAAGTAAAATAATCTAGAGTACCCTCCTTTTCTATGAAAAAGAACTTGGGAACTATCAAAATGAATGAAGTAGCCAGAATATAAACAAGGAAAGTAAGTAAACTAAGAAGCTGTTACAACAGATATGGCTGCTATACTTTGGGCTTCATAAATTATTCCAGCTAACATTCTACAAACAAGATTTCCTTGGGACTGGTAAGAAATTTAGGCATCCTTCTCCATTTTCATATAGCCTTCCTCAATTCCTTTAAAGAGAAACTGTAATTGGCAAAATTAATGAAGTATAAAGCCGTCAATGGCTGCTAACTATGATGACTATACAGAATTATCTAATTCGAAGTTTGCTGGAACCTATAGTGGAGTCGGAAGGTGTACTGCCTTCAAAATCAAACTAATGAATAAAAAGAAAGCAAAACTCTTTTAACCATAAATATTAAAATGCAAGCATTCAGTGTGCAATGAGATCATTACAGAGTTTTCCAGTTCATAATAATACAGCAATTTGAAAATTAATTTTAAAAGTAAACTATTTAAAAACTACAATATATTTGGACAAATCACAAGATGATTCTAAACTGCATGCCTGAAGAATTCTTTGCCCAAAATAATGTAAATTACAAGAAGAGAGTTCAAAATATTGTACATTACAACAAATATTTAAGGAGAAACATCTTCATGAATATAACCTGAGATATTCAATTCCAAAATTTATACAGGGACTAAAAACGGAGACTATGCACAACACAGAAAACAAATATAAAAACCGACTGTAAATTCCTGGCTGTACATCTTTCCCTTTTTCTACAGAAACAGATGATATCCTGAAGTAAAGTGTTCTCTGCTTAAATTTTGTGGCCTTCTCTAGATTTTTGGAGATTCCCACTTTAATCTGAAGTTGCTGGGAACGCTCATTCTTCACTCAGTCTCTCCCCACAGGTATATCCTGACCTTGGAAAAGACCAAGCTTAGTGTTTCTCAACCTTGGCAACTTTAAGATGTGTTGCCTTCAACTCCCAGAATCTCCCAGCCTGCAGGACAAAGCCTTTTCTGTTTCCAGCAGAGGAAAAAGCTCTGATTGAGAGATGAACCATCTCTCAATCATAGGGACAGAAAGAGAGATACAAAGTCTAAATCAATAGTGACTGGATGTTCAGAAAGTATTTTTCAGCCTAGTCAGGGTAAGAAACTTAACTTTAAAACCTTTAAATTTAGGCTAGGTGGCCCAGTGTCAAAACTAAAACTCAACTATTATTGTCCTAATAAAGGAAAAGCAAAAAATATACAACCTGACGTTGAAAATGGAGTCAGGTTGGCCAGTGCTTAACAATTCAACAAATTTCAGAGAAATCAGCAGGTAAATAAACTAAATAATACATATGAATCAGTACCAGCAGAGGAGCTGAATGAACAGACTAATTGCTGTAACTTTCTGTCTTCAAGCACAGCATTAAAAAAAAGCAGCATAATTTTCAATTATTTACAAGAGCTGAAGCAAATGACTGTAGCATTATTAAAATGATTCCACAATGTCCCTAATTTAAATAATTCTATAATTCACAGAGGGATGCTTAGATAAATTTAGTTGAACTCCAAATACATTGGAGTGTTGTATTCTGAAAGAGCATGGCTTGAGCTTCGTCTTATTCTATGCTTTGAAAGGAAAATATATTTGAAAGGAAAATTTTTTCCTTTGAAAGGAAAAAATAGAAAAATATATTTTTCTGCTTCTGGGAGTGGAGAAGTAGGGAGATTCCCAAAGTTGCACTGCCCCCACTCAATAATTCTTTTGCAGCTGCCACCATGATTATTCCATTGACTGCGGCTATTCTTTGCCAAGGCTTTTTCTGTTTCTGCTTTTTGCTGTTTGGGCCCTGAGCAACCAGAATAGGAGAGTCCACCCCAAGAGCCCTTGAAAACCTGCACTTTGGAGAACTGTCAGAATTTCTGTACCCATAACAAACTCCCCTGTGCAACGAATCACTGAATTAAATGGAGAACTTCTCAGCAAAGACTCTTTGAATCTAACCACCATGGCTGGCATACATGGTTATATTTATTTATTACAATATCTCACCCCACCCCCCCCACCCCCACTCTTTCACCATAATGACTCTGGGCAGCCACATACAAGTCAAAATCCAACATAATATAAATTACAGTGATGAATATATCATCAGCAACCAAGACAAAACTACAAATATACATCAATATAACCATCCCACAGGTTCTGCCAAACATTCTGTCCACCATGTTTGGGGCCCAGTCACATCTTCAAGACCTTACAAAAAGCCAACGAGGTCAGGAGGATGGTTGAAAGAGCGGGAAATACTACAGAAAAGTCTTTCTTCCAAGGTCCTGCCCGATGGCACTTTAATAGACAAAATCCTCTTTAATGCCTCTCCTGCAGGCAGTCTCTCAAATAAATAGTTTAAGCGAGCTTCAAAACAGGTTTTGGTTGTTTGGTTGTTGTTTTTTTAAAGGATGCTGTTCTAACAAGAAAACAGCTCCAGGCTAAGATTCATCATCCAGATTCAATCATGGTTTTAAAAAATACTTTCAGCTTGGTTAGCCCATGAGGTTTGTATCTCTTTCAATATGGTGTATAGTGGAGTTAATGACTTCTTAATAACTGAAACTCAAGTGATTTCTTTTCATTAGCAACCAAGCAGTGGTGGCCTCTATTATTGCTTCTACTGTGAATCTCTAAAGTGAATCTCTGTGTACCAGAAACTCACTTTAAACTTCCTGAAGCAGATGCAGTACATAGGAAAAGCAAAAAGAAATAAGAGGCTTAAATACCTTGACTTCCATTATGTATATTAAGCAATAACTCTGAGGACAAATAAACAAACATGAGCTTTCAAGTATAGAAAAAACAGTAACTTTGGCCAGAAAGAAGAAAATTAAGTTTTTAGAACAGCAGCCAAAGAAGCACTTCTATTTATGAGTTCAGTGTATAAATAATATTATTAAGTATGTTATTTAGCATTAGATTAACCCCACATTTCACTGTTTTGCTTATATTCTACTTAATTAGCTAAAGAAGTATACAATATATACACAAATTCTTCTTGCTGAAACAAGAAATTACACAAATTTTAAACATACCTCAAGGTTTTGAAATCTGTAATGGGGCTATGATGAATAAGTTTTTGTTAAACAGCTTGCCTCTGCAGAAGAACAAATCTCAAAGTCCCTAAAAAGGAAGAAAAGCTTTTTGAATCAGTTTAGCTGATTATACCCCTGAATGCAAACACTTGTCAATACATGTTGAAGAAATGTCCCTTAATTTACCAATCTCGTTACAACAAAAATAAATTTACTGATGCTTTCAACCTCTCTTCCCCGGCTTCCCTTCCAACTGTGGATTGATTCACACAATGATTTTGGCTAAGGAGGGAAATACACTACATGCTGATCATCACCGTACTATTGTATAAAGCGATGAAATAAATATAACCCATTGGGAAAGGGGAGGAATTGAAATAAATGTTGTATTTACATTACATAAGTTCACGCAGTGCAGTTCTCCAGGAGGAATTTCTATAGCAGCCACTTTCCAGCAAAGGACATTAGTGACAGAAGCTATCATCTTCTCCTCCAGCATCTCATTTTGTGCAATTTCTCAAAGCTTTCAAGAACTGAGGAGTTTTGTTGATAGTCATTTTAGAGCCTCTTTACAGGAAAGAGGTGGATACTCAGATGTTTTAGCTCTACACGATTGGCTGGTTGCTTTGTTTTTAACAACACATAACTTTTCAGACTCATGCAGGCAGTTAAAGAAGCAAGATGATTTTTTGACATTCAATGAACTATCACAATAGGCCAATGCTGAAGCTGATCATTTTCTCCTCTTGATTGCACTGCACTCAAGGCATGTGTGAACATCTGAAAGGCTAGATGCGGGATACATTTGGAACTATTTATTTACAGAAAAGTGCTTCTAACAAAACTGATCTTAGGCTCGGAGAGGCAGCCTAAGATCAGTTTTGTTAGAAGCACTTTTCTGTAAATAAATAGTTCCAAATGTATCCCGCATCTATTTGGAGCAAAATAAAGACAGCATAATTGCTTAACCTCAAGAGAAAGCTGTATATCTGAGATTTGGAAATTATAACCTCCAGATTTTGCTCTATTACTGCCCTGAAACTTCAGCCAACAGGTCTTCTGGCAGCCATATTTCAATAACATCTGGGGATTACAGGCATCTTTCCTCTCCAATATTTGATTGCCTCATATTTTTATAATGACTACAGCAATGGTCTCTACATTTCCATGTTCAAATTATTTATATTTTTTAAAAACAGTTCTTGTTGCCATTTCACTGCTTTCAAGTTACAGACAAGGCTCTATGGGAGAGTCAAAACAGATGCAGGGCTTCCACTGTATGAGCTGGCCACCATCTAGATTTTTTTGACTCCCTGCACACGTCGCAATTTGAAAAGATAGTAGTTGCTTACTTTGTTTCTCTGAGATTTGGTATCTAATGATATGCTTCCTCTGAAGATGGAAAATCATTTTTTAACTGTTATTGGTAATAGTCACCTGGGCCATACAACGAATGAACTAATAGCAGATCAGGGAATTAGGCCTAAGATAAAACCAGTTCGGAAAGCCAGTCGATTGGAATAAGAGTTCTACAGCTTTGCAATAAGATGACCCTCTAGATAGAACAGCAATTCTCAAAGTGTGGTCTGGAGACCCCTGGGACATTCCAATTCAATTCAAATCTTTATTGTCAGTGCACAACATATGTACAATGGGATTGGTTGAGCTCCCATCAGAAGTTACTCCTGATTCCATTTTTGCTTTTTTGCTCACCTTGTGGTCATTCTGTTTCTCTGTTTAGGTTTAAGTAAGGAAATATTTTATTCATTTATTTATTATTTATTTTATTTTGTCGAATACATATTAGATAATATATATAAGCATGAATTAAATACATAAAATGAGTACAATTAAAGGGAACATTAGGACAGGGATGGTAGGCACGCTGGTGCTCTTATGCACGCCCCTTACAGATCTCTTAGAAATGGGGTGAGATCAACAGTAGACAGTTTTAGGTTAAAGTTTTGGGGGTTTGGGGATGAGACCACAGAGCCTGGTAGTGCATCCCAGGCATTAACAACTCTGTTACTAAAGTCATATTTTTTGCAATCGAGTTTGGAGAGGTTTACTTTAAGTTTGTATCTATTGTGTGCTCGTGTATTGTTGTGGTTAAAGCTGACAGGTAGGACATTGTAGCAGATGATTTTATGAGCTATGCTTAGGTCATACCCAAGGCGGCATAGTTCTAAATTTTCTAAACTCAAAATTTCAAGTCTGGTGGCATAGGGTATTTTGTTACGAGCAGAGGAGTGGAGGACTCTTCTTGTGAAATATTTCTGGACACATTCAGAAATATCTCTGAAATGATGATCCAGGGGGATAGGTTGTTTAATACATAACAAAAACAGTTGACTCTCTCAGCCTGTCCCTGCCACAGGTACAGAAAAACCATTGGCGATTGGGTTTGTGCTAATAGATGATACTAGATGGGAATCCACCAATGACTGTCTGGATTGCATTCTGTGAGGGCAGCAACACCACTGACTAGCCTTGTTGCAATAACACAGAAAAAGTAAGCAGTGCTTTCAGTATTGACAAAATCTTGAGTAAAGAGGAAGAAACAGTAATAACCACTATGAGGAAGGATCCTTCAAATGTTCCAGCTGGCAAAACACTGGTACGCTGTGAGTTGCATTTGATAGTATTTCTCTCAATATAATAACAGTCACAGAACATTTTGCTTCCCTTATAACTTCAAGCTTTGTCTGTTCCTCTTCTCTTGCAATAGCATCCTTCTTCCCTGTCCTTCCTTTCCCTTCCAATTTCAGAATGAATTTCAGGTCAGGGGTGTGTGAACTTTGTACAGAAATGTCATGCTTGAATGCTCCCTGTGAAAGGCAAGGATGTTGTGTTTAATCAACAAAAATCCCATTCAGGCTCATACAGCACCCTGGGGCTTTTGCATTCAGTGTCCTTGTGCATCAAACTGGTAAACATGTGTGGAAAAAGTTTGCAAGGAAATCGTTGTGTAACTCACACTTTGGGAAATGCTGCGGAAGAAATAGGAAAAACCAGAGATGCTCAGGATGGGAAAAAAGAGGGGGGGGGATCTGAAAACCAAAGTTAGCATTAATGAAGTCATTAAATAAAAACCATTCTCTTCTTAATCATTAATCAGGTCATGCCATTTTTAAATGATACATTTGCTGAACAGGTTCTCGCTTAATTTTCTAATTTCCTATGTTCTGTGTAAATTTTAAGCTGAGCAAAGGTGGTTAAGGAATTTATGTTTGTGGATTTTATTTCTTTTTCCAAAACACTATATGGAGGAAAAAATACCTTGTTCTCTGCCAGAAGAATTGATCTCCCCTGTTATTCATTATCATCTAAATGCCAGCAACTCACAAAAGAAAGAAAAGCGATACATCGAAGCTAAAATCAAAAGGCAGAAATAAACTAGAAAAGCGACAATAGGGATAAACCTAGCATAAAAATCATGGTAGCAGGAATATTTTTATCTGCCACTAAAAGTGTGGGTACTTCTACTGAAAAACCATCTCATTAGAACCTCCCCAAATTTGTCTATTACTATATGCTACTATGCAAAATAAATAAATAAATGGGAAACATACATAGTACCAAACCAATCTCTTAAGATTATCTTGATTTATGAATATGCCACACATTTGTTGTTAATGTTAATTGTTTTGTTAATGTTAAAATAGCCTAGTATTTTATTTAAAACAGGGGTGTGAAACTCAAGGCCCGCAGGCCAGATGCAGCCTGCAGGATGCTTAAATCTGGCCCACAGGGCCACCCTGGAAACAGCAAAGGACCGGCCCATGTGCCTCTGCCAGTGAAAATGGAGTTCAGCCTGAGCTTGGTTTTCACTGACAGAGTGCCCAGGCTACTACAGGTGCCCCCTGACACAAGTGAAGTTGAGCGGGCCATGCCCACCCCATCCATGCATACCCCATCCCCCCGAGGTCAAACACAACTCTGTTGCAGCCCTCAATGAAATCAATTTGACATCCCTGATTTAAAGTGTGTCCACCTCCCTTCCAAAAGACCATGATGAACATAGATAGTAGAAAGGATCTGGAAAGACAAGACAGGCTTGGAGGAACAGTTTGTCACCTGGTGACTAATTTGTAGCTATTTTGTGTTCACCAGTGCTTCTTTCTCTAGGAAAGGAATGTTGGAATTGTCTATGGTCACTTAAGCAAAGAGAAGTACAGAGCTGCCTTACATACTGTCATTTCGCTGCTCCATAATAGCATAGATTGGCTTGAGAATTTTCATCAACTTGGATAACAAAACTTGGGATTCCGATAAGTTATTCCATCCTTGGCTGAGACGAATTTTCTAGCTTGCAAAAATCACAGGCATCACATTCTGTATTCAGGGTTCCTTGCTTTAATCTGTGTGCAATTTACATAACACACAAAACTGGGAAATTATGACTTCTGTTCTAGCCTTATTACCGCTGCTTGATTCTCTAACTGCTTAAATCATGTAAAATACCACGTGCAAGCCATGACTGATTTCTTTAATCTTTGTCAGGGAAAGTCTTTCAGATGTACTTCAACTTGAAATGGCTTTTACAGAAACAAAAATGAGAGACGAATAAATGTTTTCTTTGCCATTTGTAGGAGAAAATAAGGAGTGTTTCTTGCTCTTTTTTTAAAAAAAAAACTTTTCTTTTTTGTAAAAAAATAGAGGGAGGGAAACAAAGTTATTTATATGAGATGTTCTAAAGCAGGGGTATCAAACTCAAGGCCCGGATTCACCCTGGAAATAGTGAAGGACTGGAGTATGGTGCCTCTACCAGTGAAAATGGAGCTCGGGAGGGTTGTGTGCGGCCTTCCCGAGCTCCGTTTTCACTGGCAGTGGTTTGCAGGAGGTCATTGCAGGTGAAAACGGAGCTTGGGAGCCCATTTTCCCTGGCAGGAAGTGGTCTTCAATGAAATCAAGTTTGACACCTCTGTTCTAAAGGCTGCTTATATTAAAATTTGCTTTCCCTATGGATGTATCTCATAAGCTAAGAAAATTACCTCAACAGGATGTAATGGTCAACTACAACTCCCAAATTTGGTAATGGTGGCAGGTAACTGATGTGAATTGAAGTCCAAATATATGGAGGAAATGGTGGTGACCCTTTAAATACACCAATCAGGTATCATCATTGCTGGACCTAAGAAGAATTTTGCTTGGTGCAGAACTCCCACATTATGATGAGTTATCAGTGTTATAACTTAGACCAACTCAATGGAGCATGACCAAATAATGGAATGGCTTCTCCTATGCAGACTATTTTTTGCCCGAAGCAAAAAAGATTTCAGTATATAATGGTAATGCTTTGGCAAATTATATGACTTCCTTAGATTGACAAAAATATATAAATACATCGCAGAACTTTTATGCTACAGAGGAAATTTAATTGTACAATTATAAAGGGTACAGAATTAACCTCTGCAACGTGATATGAACAATGGGGAGGAGCAAGACATCCCAGTACAGAAAAAGTTATTGGCCCATTCTTAGATTGAAGAATGAAAGAAAATGGTGCCTGATGGATGACTATCCAGGTACTTATATCTCTCTATTTCAAATACATGGTTTACGCGTATGTTTCAATAGTGTCTTGCTCCCAGTTTGCCCCGGTTCAGGCAAACCAGTAGCGTCAGTGGCTGGAGGCTCCACCCACCCAGACGTCATCAAAACTGCTCTGTGCATGCAGAGAAGCGCTGCACGCTCGCAAAGCAACCCCCCTTGCCCGCGTGCTACCAATAGCAAACTGGTAGCCTCGGGATTTGAAACCCAGTACTGGTATGTTTATTCATATGATGCATATGTATCTGTTTTATTTTTTATGTGAGTGTTTTGAGCACGTGGTTTATGCATAAGTCTATTCATAGGAAAAATAAGGACTTATGCATAAATCCTACACATAGGAAAAAATGAACATTATGTTAATATTGACTTGATGAGAGACCAAAAAGTGTCTGCTAAAATTAGGTGTGGATATAAGAATAATGAGAGATTCTGAATATGGAACAGGCTACTTTTTACTCTGTCAACGATGTTTCTTCATAAAAACAAAATAGCTATGGATGAAAGGGATAGTGAAAAAAATGAGAATGAAGTCAAAGCTATTACAGGAAGAGAAAGTATGAGTTCTGCATGAAAAAAAATAGATAAATTTCCCAGTAGAATGAATGATAAGTGGGCTGTGGAAAATGCTTGATGCAGCAAGAAAAAAAATATTCCAGACCTCCACAGAAGCATATGGAGCAATGCTAATGGGAATTATAAGTGGCAGAAAGAAACTTATTGTATTTTGTAAATCTAATTAAACTGCATGATAAAGTAAATAGTCTTGAATTTTGGAAGCTGTGCACAAATTTGAAGCTGACGGTTGTTTCTGAATGTGGTAAATTACATATTGATGGAAGCAATGCATGCATGATAATGCTAATTAGTCTTATTCCCAATGAGTTGGGAATAAGACAAAGAAATGTAATGTTTCATTGATTGTTCAATGGCTTTATGGTAAAGTGTAGAAGGAATGCTTGTGATGATATTAAAGATATATCAGTTGGGAACATGAATGCACATGTGCTGTTCAGCAACTGTTAGATTATATGATGCAATGAAAAGTATGGATCTGAAAATGAATACAAAAACCAGGGTTGATAATATTTGACAAGAAAAACAATACCATTTGTACATAAATGGCACTTGGAACAAATAAATGAATATGGTATCTTGGAAGAATCTATTAACATGGGGAACTGGTTGGTTAACACCTGGTTGGATAATTCCCGACCTGTCTCCAAACTTCCCTTTTTGGGGAAGGTTGTTAAGAAGGTGGTTGCCTGGCAGCCCCAGAGGTTTCTGGATGAAACGGATTATCTCAATCCCTACCAGTCAGGATTCAGGCCTGGATTTGGGACAGAGATAGCATTGGTCACTTTTGGATGATCTCTGGCAGGAGTGGGATGGGGGTAGTGCATCCATCCTTGCTCTACTTCAGGGGCCACCAACTTTTCAGACCTCAGGGACCACTAAATTCATAATTTTAAATCCCACGGACCATTAATATGATCTGCCTAATGACTGGCTAGGTGGCCATGTGACTGGGTGGGCATGTCCAACTCAAGGTCACTCACATTGAGGAGTGCCTCGCTGGCCTCTACTCGCTCCTCCCTCCCAGCCACTCCTTGCCTGCCCACCTGGGCTCCTTAGGGCCCCAACAGGAAGCAGTTGTTGGAGCTAAGCAGCCACACACAAAAAAAGAGTTGGCCAAACAGCTCAGTTCAAATTGGATCTGACCAAAAAGCACCTCATTGAGGACTATGAGCATAGGCTTTCCAAGCAGAGGGAAGACCTGCAGGAGTGCAAGGCCAGGTCCCGGCGCCCGGAGGCTCAGCAGGCTGAGATGGTCGGCCAGTTCCAGGCCATGATGCAGTCCCACTGGAATGAGGCCCTCCAGCCTTCGCCCAAAGCCCCGCACCAGGAGGCCAAAGCAGACCCCAAGTCGGAATTTCTTCCTCCCTCCGACTTGCACAAAAAGCCCTCGAAGGGGGAAACTCTCTGCAGCAACACAAATGTTCTTGCTGTAGTTTGAGGACTCCTGATTTAGTACAATATTTAAAATGTAAATAATTTTTGTACAGACCACAAAAATTTTCTCACGGACCACCAGTGGTCCATGGACCACCAGTCGGTGACCACTGCTCTCCTTGACCTCTCAACAACTTTCAATACCATCGACCATGGTATTCTCTTGGAGCAGCTTCAGGGGATGGGAATGGGAGGCCTTGTGCTATCCTGGTTCACTTCCTTCTTCTGCAGCCGCTCTCAGTCAGTGTTGACTGAGATCTAGCCCTTGCCCACTGCTTTGCGGGGTTCTGCAGGGCTCAGTACCCTCTCCGCTCCTGTTCAACATTTATATGAAGTCACTGGGTGAGATCATCTGTCACCACAGACTGAGGTATCACCAATATGCTGATGATACTCAGCTGTATGTCTCAGCCCGTGGTCAGTTAAGTTATACCATGTCCTCCCTCTCGCAGTGCCTGGAGGCTGTTAGGGGCTGGATGGTTATCTGAGGAATCCTTTCTTGCCAGTCACATCCATCCAACCTATCAGAGCAAGCAGGCAGGGAATGCTGCGGGTCCCATCCCTGAGGGAGATACACCTGGTGGGACCCAGAAGGGACTTCTCCGTGGTGGTTCCCTCTTTCTGGAACACCATTCCCCCAGAGATTCCCCCAGAGATTAGAAGGGCCCCCACCCTAATTCTCTGCCAGCAGGGAACCCAGAGCGGGATGGAGCCCATTAAATGGCTTGTGTGATCTGCTATCGCCGGGGCAGAGGGGTTATTTTATTATATTATACTATATTAATTTATTTGATTCTTTTTATTGGTTTTATTGTTTTAAATGTGGTTTTATATTCTGTAAGCCGCCTTGAGTCGCCATGGCTGAATAGCTGGCAATATTATATATTTTTTAAAAAAGTTTTTTATTTTTTTAAGCAAACAAATATTTAATACATCAGTTTTTTCTTCCCTGTGACATCTCAGTTTTATCTTCCAAACTTTTCTTTTTCTGTATAGCTGTCATTACTTCTATCTTGATCCTTATCCAGCCATCAGAGCAAGGAGGCAGGGAATGCTGCAGGTCCCATCCCTGAGGGAGATACATCTGGTGGGATCTAGAAGGGCTTTCTCTGTGGTGGCTCCCTCTCTCTGGAACATCATCCCCCCAGAGATTAGAAGGGCCCCCACTCTAATACTCTTCCAGAAGGCACTGAAGACCTGGTTCTGCCAGCAGGCCTGGGGAACCCAGAGCAGGATGGAACCCATTAAATGGCTTGTGTGATCTGCTGTCGCCAGGACAGGGGAGTTATTTTATTATATTATACTATATTAATTTATTTGATTCTTTTTGTTAGTTTTATTGTTTTAAATGTGGTTTTATATTCTGTAAGCCGCCTTGAGTCGCCATGGGCAAAAGCTGGCAATATTAAATAAATAAATATAAATATAAAATATAAAATATATATAGACCCGGGTACCTCCGAGACCGTCTTCTGCCACCAATAGCCTCCCACCGACCAGTCCGTTCCCACAGAGAGGGTCTCCTCAGGGTGCCATCAGCCAAGTTATGTCGGCTGGCGACACCCAGGGGGAGGGCCTTCTCTGTGGGAGCCCCAGCCCTATGGAATGAACTGCCCCCGGAAATTCGTAAGATCTCCGACCTCCGGGCGTTTCGCTGCGCATTGAAGACCCTGTTGTTCCGCCAAGCCGGACTATCAACACAATAGTTTTAAATTGGGTATTTAAATTTATTGGGGTTTTAAATTTGAGCCACCTATTTAATTATTTTAAATTTTATACTGTTGTTTTGTCTGTGTTTTTAAATAGGCTGTACACCGCCCTGAGTCCTTCGGGAGAAGGGCGGTATAGAAATAATAATAATAATAATAATAATAATAATAATAATAATAATAATAATAATAATAATTATTATTATTATTATTATTATTATTATTATTATTATTATTATTATTATTATTATTATTATTATTATTATTATTATTATTATTATTATTATTATGCTACAGCTGCAGCTCCACCGCAAACCATGGAGGAATATTCTTTATATGATCCCCAGCACAGAGGGAAGGAGGAAGAGAGAGAGAGAGAAAGAGGTGAAGATTAAGGCAGCCTGCTTCTCGCGTTGTTGAGCCTGTTTTAGAAGCGTCCCATCGAAAAGCGGAGTGGGAGCATATTAACCAGGCTCACTGGCAAAGGACGAGGTGCTACTCCCCGTATTGATAAAGGCAGCCGTGACGCTGGGCAGTAATACCATACAGATAGTCATCGATTCATTATTTAACGTGTCCTTCCTTTTGGAGGCTTCAGTAATATTTTAGAACCCCGCAAATGGAAGCAGTTTTTTTTCCCCCACTTTCGAAAGAAACCAGGATGTGACGACAAACCCTTCTCGGACTAGAACTCTTGAATCTGTTTGAATCTGCAAGAGTATACGGTGTTTCTCATGGCTGGCGGGGGAATTCTGGGAGTTGAAGTCCATCTTAAAGTGAGAGATGCTGGTTTATAGGACCCGGAGGTTGGGTCCTAACGATAACCCCTCCGAGAGAAGAAGCTGCCTTCAACAGTGCCTGTCATTCTGATTAACTGCATCTGATTCACTGAAAAACCGAACTCCTACTTTTACGCGCTCAAATTTGAGATCCGGAAGAAGGTATCTGTCCGCAAGAACTACGGGAGCTGCCGGGGATCTTTGGAAACATGGCGGCCGCCGTAGTTGTTGCGGCCCAGAGAGTCTGCAATGCCGGCATCCTCAGGACCGCGTGCAGAGGTGAACCCTTTCCTTACTTTCGCCTGGGCTGAGAAGGTTTCCATGCACGGGCTGGATCGGGGGGCTTCCTCGCGTTAGCCTTTCTTCTTCTGGACCCTTCTAGCCTCTGCCCTTGTATATGATCATTTGTATTTGATTGCAGCCATCCTAGCCGCTGCAGCTTCGGTTGCTTTTTTTAAGAGTAGCAAATCTGCTAATAAAAAAATGAGAAGACGGGCTCTGAAATTTAGTATTTCCTCACAGGAAGTTTATCCACGGTTGAAAGTCAAGGCAAGGTTACTTAAATGGGAATAAATCCAACTGAACTAGGGAAGTCAGCTTCTGAATAAATAAACGTAAACTGTTCACAACTAGCATCCGTGATTAACTTAACCATTCCTAAGCCTTTGCATAGCACAGTAAACCATAAAATAACTACATAACTACTAGCTTGCATTACCCATTTGGCAAACTTGATTGGCTATCATGAAAAAACAGTGGAACTGCATTGTAAACTTGCAGATTTACATATTAGGAATAAACCAAAATAACTAGAACTGTTGTATAACTTTGTATTTTACTGTGCAATTTTTGCCTGCATTGCAAAGAGCATGCTAAATTGGAATAGACTCTGGTTAAGAGAGATTGCTTTCAGAATTTATTGCGGATATAGTTTAACCAATAGTGCTTAGAATAATCACCTCAAATCAATTGCAAATCAATTTACCAATAATAAATAAATGTTAAAAATATTTCAAATGCAGAGAGTTTAGCCCTTTCTTGTCTCTTTGTTCTCTTCTGAAATTGTGAGTCCAGTTGGTACCAACATTCACTGGCCCCATCTCATACTTCCCAATAAATACTGCAGCATTCATTTGTCTCACAGGCCTTGCTTTCTATGACATTCCCCTGAAGCAAAGTGGTAACTGGGTAAAACACAACAATGATAATCTGTAATAGAATTTTGTTGGGTGGGTGTGTTTTTGTATGAATTATACCCATTTCTGAACCTCCCAACTTTGAGGAGTAAGAGTTGATGATACTGAGAATGGGCTCCAACTGTTATTCATAGGTAAGAATTTTTGTTCATGGACAAAAAACAAGTATATATTGTTTTATAATAAATTAAGTGAAAAGATAATAAGAGATAAGAAAGCTTCTAGCCCGGAAGGCTTTTCTTTCTATTCAAAATCATCTCTTCGCTTCTGTATTATAGCGAAGAAAATGCAGAGTCCATGCTCTCAGTAACAGAGATGCTGAAGGAAATTATTTTGTCTAGAACAGAGGTGGACAACTGGCAACTTTATGGCCTGTGGACATGCTGGCTCAGAAATTCTGGAAATTGAAGTCCATAGGTTGTAACGTAGTCTAGAGCAATATTTCTCAACCTTGCCAAGCTTATAATGGATAGCATGGCTGGGGAATTCTGAGAATTGAAGTCTACCCATCTTAAACTTGCCAACATTGAGAAACACTGGTCTAGAGAATTATCTAGAAAATGTGTGTGTGTGTGTGTTATAATATTAAACAATTATTCTGTAAATTGGCTAAAGAGATGTAGACTCTCTGTTGCTTTTCTGGGTTAATGCTTTATATTTAAATTGGGGTAATTTGCTTTAGCATAGAAATATTAATGAGTGAATTGATTAAGTTAATACATTTAAATTATTTTAATAGGTGAAAAGATATGTTTGATCGGTTGGTCAGCAAAAGTCTAAAGTTGTTATATTTAGTACAAGAATCTATCAAAATTATTGGTGACTGAATCATTTTAAGAACTCTACATTTTCTTCACTGCCATAAAGAAGCGAAGAGAAGATTTTGAGCAGAAAAAGAAAAGCCTTCAGGGCAAGAAGCTTCCTTATCTCTTATTATCCCTTCATTTAATTTATTATAAAACAATATATACTTTTTAATTAATGTATTATACTTTCACTCAATTTATTACTTTCTCTTATACAATGTATATAGATATTATCCAAGAAATGTATCCAAATATACTAACATTTTTTGAGATATTTCTTATTCATAAGTTAATATTTTTTCAACCTTTCAATAATTGGGATATTAACATGCTTTTTTCCCACAGGTTATGCTTTGATTTCAAACCATGGAATCAGTTGCCAGTATGCTGCCTTGGCATGGACATTTCAGACACATTGCAACATTTCTGCATCATATAATGTGACAGTGCAGCAGAGAAGGCAGAGAAGCTTTTTCAATAAATGTAAGTATTTGGAAGCTGCTAATCAATCCTGTAACCTATACTTTTATGTTAATTAGATTCACACCCCATCTTTCTACTTTTATAAACATTGAAGGCAGCTTACCACATTTAAAATCAAAATATAAAGTTAAATTAAAATCTATTCATAGTGAAAATCTTGGTGAAAACATTTTATTCCATAGCCTTGATGCTACACAAGAGGAGGCATTTTCCCACATGTCAAATAAACAAGCTTCTGGTAGCAGAAGCATCTCCTGTTAATCTAAGTTATTAGTCAGGCTTGTAGCAGGAGAGATATTTACAGTAGTTGGTCAGGCAACCAGCCCATAAATTATTTAGGGCTATAAAATCAGCATTGTTGCCTTAAATTTTAGATGATAGGCAATTTGTGCAGAGTTCTTCACTAATCTAACTGCAACACTTTTCTCCAGTTAAATTTTTGGACAATTTTCAAGGATACATCAAGGAAGCAGTTCACTAAAGTGTGAATAACCTCCATTAAATACCATGGTATCATGCTGCGCCGATTGGAGGGGCTGGGGGTAGGGGGCACCGTGCTGCGGTGGTTCTCCTCCTTCCTGTCTGACCGGTCGCAGTTTGTGTTGACGGGGGGACAGAGATCGACCTCGAGGCGCCTTGTGTGTGGGGTGCCGCAAGGGTCGGTTCTCTCCCTTTTGTTCAACATTTATGTGAAGCCGCTGGGTGAGATCATCCGTGGTTTTGGGGTGAAGTGCCATCTGTACGCTGATGACACTCAGCTGTACATCTCCACCCCGGACCACCCCAACGATGCCCTTGATGTGATGTCCCGGTGCCTGGAGGCCGTGCGGATCTGGATGGGGAGAAACAGGCTCAGGCTCAACCCGTCCAAGACCAAGTGGCTGTGGCTTCCAGCATCCCGATATAGTCAGTTGGCACCATCGCTGACTATTGGGGGCGAGTCGTTGGCCCCCACCGAGAGGGCTCGCAACTTGGGCGTCCTCCTGGATGCACGGCTGTCTTTAGAAGAGCATATGACAGCTGTGGCCAGGGGGGCTTTTTATCAGGTTTGCCTGATCCACCAGTTGCGTCCCTTTCTGGATTGGGATGCCTTATGCACAGTCACTCATGCTCTCGTCACATCCCGCCTGGACTACTGTAATGCTCTTTACATGAGGCTCCCCTTGAGGAGCACCCGAAGGCTCCAGCTGGTCCAGAATGCAGCCACGCGGGTGGTTATGGGGGCAACTCGGCGCTCCCATGTAACACCTGCGCGAGCTGCACTGGCTCCCAGTGGTCTTCCGGATGCGCTTCAAGGTATTGGTTACCACCTTTCGAGCGCTCCATGGCTTAGGACCTGGTATTTACGAGACCGCCTTCTGCCACCGATAGCCTCCCACCGATCAGCACGCTCCCACAGAGAGGGGCTCCTCAGGGTGCCGTCAGTCAAACAATGTCGACTGGTGGCCCCCAGGGGGAGAACCTTCTCATTCCAGAAGGTAGGGGCACCTACCTTCTGGAATGAGCTCCCCCGGAGATACGGCGGATCCCGGATCTTCGCACCTTTCGTCATTCCCTAAAGACGTTTTTATTCCAGCAAGCTGGGCTGGCCTAACTCTTTTAAATTGTTTTAATTCTTAAATTGTTAAGTATCAGTTTTAATATAAGGGTGTTTTAATTGTTGGCCAAATTAATTTAATTGGATTTTAATACTGTTTTTAAAATTTGTATTTCTTGTGTTTTATCTGTTGGCTGTTCACCGCCCCAAGTCCTTCAGGAGAAGGGCAGCATATATATATATATATATATATATATATATATATATATATATATATATATATATATATATATATATATATATGCATATTCTTTCTAGCCAGGTTTTACCTATGTAAACTAAGTTGTTATGCAGCTCTGGTTGTGTGAAATCTCATTCACAATTTCACACAACCAGAGCTGCAGAACAACTTAGTTTACGTAGGTAAAACCTGGCTAGAAAGAATATGCACATAAAAGCCTACGAAAAAGAAAAAGACATACATATATATATATATATATATATATATATATATATATATATATATATATATATCTTTTTCTGTTTTTCGTAGGCTTTTATGTGCATATTCTTTCTAGCCAGGTTTTACCTACGTAAGCTAGGTTGTTCTGCAGCTCTGTTGTCAGAGCTGCAGAACAACCTAGCTTACGTAGGTAAAACCTGGCTAGAAAGAATATGCATATATATATATATATATATATATATATATATATATATATAAAAGCTCCCTGACTCAGAAAGGCTTATAGCTGGCACATTAGCCATATTGCGCAATTGTGTCACTCACTATATTACCTGTAAATTTAGTGACTGGGGGATCAAGCATTCCTGTACAGGAATGGACTGGAACTCTGGAACTCTACTTGTGCAAAGAGTGCAGCTGCCTGACCTGTGGATACTTTCAGGGTGGAAAAATGGGCCTGTTTTACCATCCTTAACTGCCATAGTGTAGGCTCAAATTCTCTCATAGCAAATTACACTTCTCAAGAGTTTACATGATTTCTCAGTTGGCTAAATTAAAATAGTCCTGTGAGATCGCTAAAGTTCTCACAATCAGAGCTGATGAGTGTTGATTAGTCCAATCTTACCAGAGGTGGACATTGAAGTCCTAAACTTCAACCATAAGCAACTCTTGTTAAAATGGCAAATGGTGTTTGATCTGGAAACTGTAGTTCGGTAACATTTAGAGAATCAAAACTACTTTGAGGATATTATGAATTTTGTTCCTAAAGTGTCATTGGGCTATGCTACATGATGTGAACTCTCTTGCAATGTTTTATTTTTTTTCTTATATTTTTTTCTTATATTTAGCACTTATATTTCACTGTGGCATATACTAGGATAACTGATTGAGGGGCGGACATTAGAGGATCCATTAATCTTGAGTTATATGTATGTATGTATGTATTTATTTATAGATGCCAATTTCACAGAAGTAGCTCTGGGAAACTGACAAGGATTACAGACACAGCAAAATCCACAACATATAATCCCAAGTGTCCAAAGATGAACAATAACTATTCTCACCAAGGGGAAAAAAACATATTGACAGTAATAGGGCGATCTAACCACCTGACCCAAATAGCCAGGTTTTCAATTCAGGGTTGGGGCCATCTGAATCTGTGAAGGATACTATTCCATTGGACAGGCGCACCATTGAGAAGACATGACTCTAGGGTCCAACAAGATGACACTGTTTGTTAGAAAGGACCTGGACCTCTCTAGATCTGGTGGGATAAGGGAAACAATAGGAAAAAGGTGGCCCCACAATTAGCCTGGTCCTCTCCAGTGTACAGTTTTGTAGCTGAAAACCAGTACCTTGAATCACACCTAAAACATTACTGGGACCAATGCAGCTTGCAAAGCAGCATTGTTTTATGGGCATAAGAAGAAATGCTAACAACTATCTGCACAATACATTTTGCATCAGCTACAACTTCTGAGTGCTCTTCAAGAGCAACTCCATGTAGAGCACATTGCAATAATCCAAATGAGTCACTGTGTGTGACACCGTTCTTAGAATGGGAACAATTGATACCTAAGACAAATCTGTGCAAAAAAACCTTCGAGCAGGAGCCACATGTCCAGGAGGACCCATAAATTGTGCACCAACTCTTACTGCACCTCCATGCAAATTAAAGATGGAAAATCCCCAGCACTAGATGGCCTTAAAAGTCCATGGCCATTCAGTTTTGCCAGGGTATGATTTGAAGCTTATTCTCTCCTATCCAGACCCTCATAGCCTCCAGACAGTGGGAAAGGACTTTGGCAGCATTGCCTGATCAGCCCAGGGATAGAGATGTACAACTGAGTATTATTAGCATATGAAAGATATTGCACCCCAGGCCAACAGATGACTGACTTCATGCAGATGTTAAGAGCAGGGAAAGAAGAAAGCTCTGAAGCACTCCGCAAAGCAGAGAATCATGAGCTAGATCCCATTAATACTGGCTGGAACTAGCCCTGGAACAAAAGGGGAAAAAAGAATTTAGATTAGATTAGATCCTCCATGTAGCATCAATACTGGATGAATGAAAATATTAACATACAAAAGATGAACTCCCTTTCATCTGCCTCTGAAGCAGAGATGAATTGTTGGAGTTTGTGTCTCAAGTAAGCTTGATTAGGGCTAAACCAGTCCACATTTCCTAAAATCTTCTATATCTTTACTTGCTGTATTAACTGGAGGCAATAAAAATGAATTATTAATTTCCTGATGAACAATTGACAGTGTTTGTTGTGCCTAGGACTAGCTAAGTGCTATAAATTTTCATATTTTGAAAATTTTTTGAAGTATTACTTTCTTTTACATTAGCCATGCACTGTCATCTTAGGAAAGACTGTGGAACATTTTAAGTAGCACTTAGCAGTATTGTCACCACCAGCTGTGAATTGATTCGCCTGTGCTCCATATTGACTGTGGAAGAGGAGTAGGGAATTGATTTTTTTAGTAGTGATGAGTCATGTGGCTGATGGGAAGAAAAGAGTATGGAATACAGAATGCCAGGAGAGAAGACAGTAAAACCAGAATATTTGGGTAAATTGAGGTTCAAAATGAAACAAGACACTGAAATTATTCATAAATCTCTTTTACTCTAAACTCATCCTCAGGGCACAATTAAACAGTTCCTGCTATAGTCACCATCTGTAATGTATTCTTTATGGCCCTGTACAAGAAAACAAATCAGAATGGGTTCTAGCATGAACTTGGTTGGATCTTATAAATTTGGCCTTTTATCAGTTATAATCTTGATACTCTAATTTCATATTAAAGATCAGCATCTCTTTTGCAGTTTGTAAGTCCCACTAAAAATATCATTTCATTCTGAAGCCCAGGTCAAGTCCCACTGGCCCAGCCATTAGGAATTTAGTCAGCTAATAGCAAAAGGAAGACTGATGAATATGAAAACTATGAAGTGTCTACCCTTTTTTTTTCTTAATATGAAGAAATGCTGCTTTTAAAAAAAAATCTTTTTAAAAATCATTTTAACTTGTGCATTATACCTATTGCTATGATATTTATTTGTATATTATTTGAATAATGTTTATGCCAAAAAGGTAAAATAAAATGTTGATAATCATATAAATAATTATATGATAAAAATCATACATATTCAGATCATTAATAATTAAATGCAAGAGTTATTTGAGAGTGGTAGAATGTATAAATATGGACATAACCTTTAAAAAGAAATGAGGGAAGGGTTAGGTAAATACCATAAGAGCCTTGATAGTACAGTGGTTTAGTGCACCCTGTTATTAACACAGCTGCCTGCAATTTCTGCTGGTTCGAATCTCTCCAAGGCTCAAGGTTGACTCAGCCTTCCATCCTTTCTAAGGTAGGTGAAATGAGGACCCAGTTTGTGGGGGCAATAAGCTGACTTTGTAT
Organism: Arizona elegans; assembly: GCA_022577455.1. Classification (NCBI taxonomy): domain Eukaryota; kingdom Metazoa; phylum Chordata; class Lepidosauria; order Squamata; family Colubridae; genus Arizona; species Arizona elegans. The sequence goes on along the minus strand of JAKOOJ010000001.1, from coordinate 298,128,978 downwards.
AAAATATACAAAAGAATGAAGGCTATTGCTTAACGCATTGTAAGCCGCCCTGAGTCTCCGGAGAAGGGCGGCATATAAATCAAATTAAAAAAAAAAAAATACCAGCTCAACCCTGAGAAACAGGAGGGGTAGAGAAAGAAGTTAAGGATTACTCCACCTTGATTTTCTTTGGGGTAAGAAGGGGCAGATGGAAACTCCAGGTTTCAAAATGTTGTTATTATACCCTGTAAAATAATAGAATTCCATTAGTTCTTGTGGTATCCATTTCCTGCCCTAGCTATCTCAAATGGCTGATCCATATAGTCAGTAAAGCTTTATATATGGTCCTCATTCAACAACTGTAACTAGAACTAGAAAATCCATCATTAAAAGACATGGTCATAAGGAAAGCAAGACCACACTCAGAATGGAAGTTCTGGCAGTCCCAGTTACTGTTGTTAAACAAGGACCGTGTGAGTCATTAAAGGAGGTCCTCATGTGACTGCAACTTCCTGCTGATTTTGCTTGTGGGAAGCCGGCAATAAAGGTTGCAAATTGCAATCACAGGACCACAAGACATTGTGACAGTCGCATAAAGTCCAGTGATAACTGCTACTCATTTAGCACTGTCGTAAATTCAAACGGTCACTGAACAAGTGCTTGTTTAACAAAGACTGCCTGTACTTTGCTGCAGACATAGACCTAAATGTTTCTGTATTTTATATTCTTTCATGTGATGATAAGAAGATGGATCCCATGTAAGAAAAAAAATTTAAAACAAATGTCTTAAAAATATGAGTTACGATGGTAATTGAGACTAAGTGATGTCATGGCATTTCTTTTTTTATTCTTTTTTTTCTTTATTTTTTTTTTATTGCAAAAGTTTTACAATTACATTTTCACCCCTTTTTCCCCCCTCAACCCACCCCAAACTTCCCAACCTCCCTAACCCACCCTAACCCTCCCCTCCCCCCCAGACTTCCACACAGTATACTCATATCAAGTAGAAGGAAAAAACCCTCATTTGTATATAAAACTTGAACCCTTCCCTCCCCCTTAAAAATTTTCATCTTCATTACCTTAAAATATTTCTATCTTAATATAACATTCTCAAATAAAAGCTATTTGATACTTTCTAGTTTGATATTTGTTCTGAACATAATCTATCCACCTCTTCCATTCCCATTCATAAGTCTCTTGTGAACAATCTTTTAGATATGCTGAAATCTTCGCCATCTCTGCAAAACTGGCCATCTTCAAAGTCCATTCCTCAATCGTAGGCAGCGCTTCATTTTTCCAGTATTTACCTATCAACAATCTTGCTGCTGTTATCATGTGCAATATCAGTTTTGTTTCACCCAATGTAAAACCCTTTGCTATACCCAATAAGAACAATTGTGGAGAAAATTGAATTTTTTTTCTTCAAAACATTTTGCATAACCCACCAAATTTTTATCCAAAAGGCCTTAACTTTCTTACAGGTCCACCAAACGTGATAATATGTAGCATCTAGACAATCACATCTCCAACATTTAGGCTGCACATTAGGGTACATACACGACAATTTTTTGGGGTCTAAATACCATCTGTAAAACATTTTATAAAAATTTTCCCTCAAATTCTGCGACTGTGTAAATTTAACATTCTGAACCCAAATTTTTCCCCATGTTTCCAACATCACTGGTTCCTCAAAATTTTGTGCCCACTTAATCATACAATCTTTAACTAATTCAGTTTCTGAATCCCTTTCTAACAGAACATTATAAAGTCTTTTAATATGCATTGGACCTTTCTCTTTTATATGTCTAACCAATTCTTCCTCATACTCCATAATACCAGTTTTTTGGTCCTCTTTCCATCTCAATTGCAATTGATTATATTGTAACCAAGTTAGATTAATCCCTTCAGCCAACAATGTCTGTAAGGTCTTCAGCTGCCATCTGCCCGCATCTGTAAAAAGAACCTCTTTGTATAAAAACCCCCCGAGTGACATTATATTTGTATTCCACAAAGTATGACCAAGATCCAGCCATAGCGGTATTTTATAATCCCAATTGGTTCGGTGCTTCTTCCAGACTCAACAAAGAATCTCTAAGTATATGGCTTTTGAATACTTTATCCACTTTACTATCATAAAATAAGTAGGCGTGCCATCCAAGTTCCAAATCAAAACTTTCTGCATTTAATATTCCAGTCTTTTTTCCTCCAAACCAATCACTTGCTAAAGTCAAAGCTGCTGCATCATAATATAACTGTAGGTTTGGAAGTTTAAGACCTCCCCTTTCTGGAACGTCTTGCATAATTTTCAATTTTACTCTTGGTTTTTTCTCGTTCCAGACAAACTTGTTCACTCCAGTTTGCCATACTTTTAGTTGTTTATCATTTTTGAGCACCGGAATCATTTGAAACAAAAAAAGAAATCTTGGCAAAATGTTCATCTTAACTGCTGCTATTCTTCCAAGTAAAGACAGCTACAGTTTTTTCCAAGTCTCCATATCTTTTTGCACCTCTCGCCACAACACCTCATAATTATTTTGAAACAATTTCATATTTGATTCTGCAACCTGAACTCCTAGATATTTTACCTTTGGTACAATCTCAAAACCTGCCCTCCTTTCAAGCTCATGTTTACGATCTTGTGTCATATTTTTGACTACCATCTTAGTTTTTTTCTGGTTCAATCTAAAGCCTGAAACTTTACCATAGTCTTGTATAATGTCCTTCATCTGGATTATTGATTCCATTGGCTGTGTTAGGGTAACAACCAGATCATCTGCAAATGCCTTTATTCTGTAATCCTCTTGCCTTATCATTATACCTTTCAAGGTGTTAGAGTCCCTTATTGTGTTTAACAAGACTTCTAGTGTTAAAATAAACAACAATGGGGATAACGGGCATCCCTGTCTTGTTCCTTTTTCGATTTTGAACTCTGTTGTCAAACTTCCATTAATAATAATCTGTGCTTTTTGATCTTGATAAATTGCTGAAACCGCCTGTATAAATTGGTCCCCAAAATCCATCCTTTTTAAAGTCTTGAGTAGAAAATTCCAGTCCACTTTATCAAAGGCCTTCTCTGCATCCAGAAAAACTAGCACTGCAGGGATCTGTTTATTCTTCTCAAGATATTCCAATAAGTCTATTACTTGCCTTACATTGTCATTCATGTGCCTACCCTCAATAAATCCCGCTTGATCATCATGAATCACCTTTTGAATTACTGGCATCAATCTGTTGGCTAATACTTTTGCATAAATTTTATAATCCGTATTCAAAAGAGATATTGGTCTGTAATTCTCTGGTTTTTTGGGACCACCTTGTTCTTTTGGTATCAAAGAAATATAAGCTGTAGTCCATGATGGGGGTACTTTTCCCCCTTGTTGTATATTACAAAATAAGTCCCTAAGTTGTTCCACCATTTCTGCCTGCAAAGTTTTATAGTACACTGCCGTCAGACCATCCGTTCCAGGAGCTTTAGCTGTTTTTAATTGTTTTATTGCTGCTATTATCTCCTCCTCTGTTATAGGATAGTTCATTCTTTCCTTTTGTTGCTCAGTAATTTTTGTAACTCTTTTATTGTCTAAGTATTTTTCTATAAGTCCATTCTGCACCTCCTCTCTGGCATATAGTTTAGTATAATATTCAAGAAAGGCTTCTTTTATTAATTTCTGTTGAAAAACTTCTTTCCCTCCGATATCAATACTATCAATAGTCCGTATGCTCTGTTTTTTCCTCAATGTGTAAGCCAACCACCTGCCCGGTTTATTAGCATTGCAGAATGTGTTATGCTTCGCATATTGTAGATTTGTTGCGACTTGTTCCGCTATAAGCATTTGAAATTGATCTTTCAAAAGTTTTATAACACCACGTATTCTTTCATCTGTTGGGTTTTTAATAAGTAACTGTTCTTTATTCTTTATTTCTGCTTCCAATTCAAGTCTTTTCTTTTGTCGGGTCAACCTATGTTTAGAGTTCATGTGAATAAGCACCCCTCTCATGTAAGCTTTGCTTGCGTCCCACACAATTTCCATTGGGGTGCCTTTGTTCAAATTCATTTCAAAAAACTCTTTCAAATACTTTTTAAGTTCTATTATATTTTTTTCATATCTGAACAAGTTTTCATTTAATCTCCAAGAGCGTCTCTCAGTCTTGCATGTCTCAATTTCTATCCACACTGGGCTATGATCAGTCAAAGTTCTTGGCAGAATCTTTGTTCTTTTTGTCCTAACAAGTAAATCATCTGACAACAAAATGAAATCAATCCTAGAGAAGGATCTATGTCTGTCAAAAAAGAAAGTATAATCCAGTTCTTTTGGGTTATGTATTCTCCAAATATCTTTTAATTCCAAGTCTTCTTTCATATCAAAAAAGGTCTGTGGTAATCTAATCCTTGATTTCGCCAAAGTCTTTTTATCTAATTTAGAATCAATTACTCCATTCCAATCTCCCATAATTAAAATAGATCTATAATCCCATTGTAGTATTTTAGTATGTAGCATTTTATAAAAATAGTCCTGTTGTTGATTAGGAGCATAAATTCCTATCAAAAGAATTTGATTATTAGCAGAAAGTAATTCAATTGCTACAAACCTGCCGTCTTGATCAGCTTCTATAAGTTTGGCTGTTAATTTTTTATTTACATAAATAACCACACCATTCTTTTTTTGGTTAGTTGAAGATATAAAATGTGTTCCTAATTTGGAATTTTTCAAATAGTTTTGATCTTGAGCTGTAATATGCGTTTCTTGTAAACAAATTATATCATTATTATGTTGTTTTAAATATGCAAATACTTTCTTCCTTTTCTGTGTTGCATTCAACACGTTCACATTCCAAGATAAACATTTAATCATCATTATTCTCTTTCTGGAGCAGAGAACAGAATATTCGGATTTCATCCGAAATCTTCTGTCCTGCATTCCCCACGGCCCCAGCCTTTTCATCTTGTCTTTCCTGCTGTAACTTTTCTTTAAGTTGCTTGGATTTTGCTCGGGTTATACGCTGGTCCTTGACTTCAGCCATCCAAGCCGGCTCCAAAATTGGAGAAGGTTCCAGCAAAGGCTCATCCAGGAAACCTCCTTCAGCGCCCTTCAACTCCTCTGATTCCTGCTTAGATTGTTGTTGCGGTTCTTGAAGTTGCTTCTTATCAGTCTCCTTAATCTCCAAAACTGTAGATGTACGTGGGGATGGTGTTCTTTCTTTAAAAATATCAGTATAAAATTGCTCCGCCTTCTCCACAGTATTCAAACGGTGTTTCTCTCCCTTATATCTCAAAATTATGCCAGTTGGAGCGTCCCAACGAAATGGGATCTGATTATTCTGTAATTCTTTAACAAGAAAGCCAAAATCTTTTCTGGATTTCAACATCTTAGGTGGAAGCTCCTTGTAAACTGTAATCTTGGAGCCGCCCACTTGCACAGAAGTGAGAAAAGATTTTTGCAGGATATCATTTCTTATTGCTCTGTCTGTAAAATATATGACCACATCTCTAGGCAATTGTCTTTGTCTGGCCACCCAAGAATTGACTCTGTAAATTTTGTCTATTTTACAAAAAACCATATCAGGATTAATTTTTAAGATCACAGCTAGGGCTTCAGCACAGATCTGTCTCAAATCTTGTCTCTCCTCTTCTCTAATTCCTCGAAGCCGTATAGCAAATTCCATTGCCCGGAATTGCATCATGACAATCTCGTTCTCAACTCTCTGCATCTTATCATCAACATCAAAAAATTTATGATCATTATTTTTCATCTTAGCATTAACTTCTGATTTAAATTCATCCACTTTTGACTCAACTTTCATAATAAATCCTGCCAGGCCAGACGCCACATCTGTTATTTTTTTGGTCATCTTCTTTTGGTTCTGCTGCATTTCCTGCATAATTTCCTGTTGAGACTTTTGAATTTTATCATCTATTTTATTTATTTTATCATCTATTTCCTGTTGAGCTTTTTGAAATTTGTCATCCAGGATTTTTGAAATAAATTCTTTTAAATCTCCCATATCAAAATCTTTTTTCTGAGCTTGTGACTGCGTGTCCTGTTTGCGTGTGGGGGATCCCCCCCATGTTTTGCCTTCCTGCTTCTTTGAAGCCATCCTGCCATGTAGGCTAGCTTTTCTAAAGAGGGAGGTTCCGCTTCTTCTGCCACCTCCACAAAGCCTTCTAAAAAGGTCCCCCAGATTTAATCAGGGCAAAGCTGTAATGCAACAAAGTCAAGTAAAAGGGAGAGATTTTCCTCTTGTTCCTGTTACAGCCAGAGCAACTTTGTGGCAACTTATTAACTTTGTAACAAAGCAAGATGACTTCACCAATCCACACTCGCTGATTCATTTACTCTAATGCTGAGCGCCATATTTTTTCCAGTCACTTTCACTCATTCAGAAATTTCTGTCATGGCATTTCTTGATGCTATCATTAACCAAATCCCACCAATCATTAGATGAAGACCCACCCTGATCTAAATCATTCCCAGTTTAGCCCCTCCCAGCCCCAAACTTCAATTCTTTGAAGGTAAGAGACCACCTCCCCTTCAACTCCCCCAATTGCCTATTGCCATCATTTCTGCCCTTTTGGCTGTCATGCATCCTGCTTTCGGGCAGCAACTAGCCCCAAAATCATGCGGCTCTGTGGTTGCTTGCTTCACTGTTTCTCTAAGCCCCCAAGCCACAGCAAAGTACAAAAGCCCCAGGAAGTCCAGTCCAGTAGCATAGTGTCAAGCCACAGGTTCCATGGGAAAGCCAATAGTTATGGTCAAAACCATAACCAACTTGGGAAGCCCCAGAAGATGCAGCCTAGCCCAGCAGTGTGGCACACAGACCATTGCACTCCAGGACCCTAACGACCCTCACTTCACTGCTCCAGTTGACCTTTATTGCTTTCTTATTCCTGTTGCTGATGAGGTAGGATGAACCTGACCCTCCATGAAAGGTAGCTGTTTGGCCACACAAGGCCTTCTTCACTAGGTCAGGCAAGGAAGCTGCTGTTCCCCAGCTTCCTTGTGAAGGAAGCCTTGCTCAGCTAGCAGTTGCCTTGCAAAGGGGCCAGGGTGGGCATGCATGATCAGCAGCAGGAGCAAGAAGGCAACCAGGCTTTGCAGAGTACTGGGCAGCAAGTGCTGGGTGCCAAAAAGGCAAAGATGGGGAGGATATGGATCGGTGGGGTAAATTGAAGCACCCATGTGGTCGTAAGTATGGATGGCCTGCCAAGCACCCAAATTTGGACCACATGACCATAGAGCATTCCAGTGGCCATATTTGCAGGAACCAGGAATATGTACCATTAACAGACCCTGCCATAACTTTTAATGTTCAGTGAATGAATGATGTACAGTGGCACAGAATGGATGTTATTTACCGTATTTTTCAGAGTATGAAACTCACCTTTTTCCCCCCCTAAAACAAGGTGAAAATTTGGGTGCGTCTTATACTCCGAATGTAGCTTTTTCCGAAGCTTTTTTTCAGCTTTGCCTGCTCCCTCGAGACTCTGCTGTGCTTTAATGAAGTGCTAGCGAGTGAAATGATTTCCATGCTTTGCTCCAACTCTCCAGCTGTTCTTTAGAAGCTTTTTTTCAGCCCTAAATAGGCGCTAGCTGAGTGAAGTGATCTCCTCGTGCTTTGCCTGCTTTTCTCATTGCTGCTTCCCCTCAGCTGTGCCTTAGAAGCTGTTTTTTATCCCCAAGCAGGAGATAAAAAACCAGCAAAATAATGTGCTGAAGCTGACCAGACTAAGGACGCTAGCCAGATGAATACCTGGTAGGCAGATTTTTTCCCCCTATTTTCCTCCCCAAAAACTGAGCTGCGTCTTATACTCCAGTGCGTCTTATACTCCGAAAAATACGGTAAGACGTCATAGCTCTGACCATCAAAGCACCCCTGCAGTCATGTGTTTGTGATTTGTGACTTTCTCTGTCAGCTTGTCACAAGCATAGTCCGTGGGGAAGCTGGCAGGAAGTCTGAAGTTGCAGATATTAAGATCCTTGCAGAACAACCCATGCAGTCCTTGTTTAGCAATGGCAATTGAGATTATCAGAATTGCCATCATATCTCAAAGATTTACCTGTAGGCCTATGGCTATATACAGTTTTACACTTTGGAAGGCCCTTGGTGATGGAAATAACTATTTGATATTCTTGTGGAAATAAAAAAGATTATATAAATTGATGCAATTGTTAGGTAATAAATCATGATGATGACCGTTCTCAGACTGACGAAGTTACTTGGCTAAGCAGCAAAATATTTCAAACCAAAAAAAAAAAAAAAAGTCCAGTTGCTGTGACTCAACCTCCAGACAACAGGTCATTATGTTTTTATGTTAACCTATAAATTTGGTGTTAACTCCAATAAATACTGAACTGCAGGGTGGATTTGATTTAAATCAACATGATTTAAATCAAGATTTAAATCACTAGTAAAAAGGCTTGATTTAAATCAGCTCGATTTAAATCATAATTTTTAAAGAGCAGCTGTCATCTCTGTCCCGCAGTGGCTCCTTCTCTGACCTGCTGTTGACTCACCGACAGTCCCAATATTGCAGAATATATAGCCTCATGCTACATAACTAAGCTCCATTTCATGCTGAATAAACTAAATTGTTAATGTATCTTAAATAGAAAACTATCTTTAGATAGATTTTTACTCCAAAAGCATTTTATTAAAATAAATTTAATTTTTTAAAAATCTGATTTAAATAAAAAAATCAATTTAAATTTTTAAAAATCCATTTTTTATTTTTTTTAAAAAAAGTCATTGATTTTTATCCACCCTGCTATACTGCAAACAAATTAAGTGCAAGCCCATCTTAGCAGCTGTTTGAGGTATATTTTGCTTGAGGTATAGCTGGCTTAAACATAAGAGTAAATAGCATAGACTTTATTTGAACTGCTGTTAAAATATATTATGATTTGGACAATTTATACGTGTCTGTTTCGTAACAGTGACAGCCAACCAACTCTGGAAAGGAGTTGCAGCAGAGAATACTGCAGGTGGAAGGAAAGGGCGAGGCAAGCGAACCAAGCGGAAAAGAACGAAGGATCTCAATAGAGGCCAGGTCCTTGGCGAAGGTAAACTCCTGAAATAATAAAGAGTCCAGAAGGGATGAAATACTCAAATCAGCCTAACTAATACTGAACTCAGATGCTGATATGATATAGTATGAGTTAAATCAGAGCCCTAAGAAATAACTCAAGGCAGTGAACATATCTTATGCTCCCTTCTTCTATTTTCCCCCAAACAACAACTTTGTGAGTTGGGCTAAGAAAGACTGATTGATTCAAAGTCACCCAGCTGGTTTGCATGCCTGAGGTGGGATTAGAAACTCAGTTTTCTGATTTTTAGGCTTGTACCTTAATCACTGGCTCCCTTACATTGTTACGTTGTTATATTATAATCCCTTATATTGTTACCTTTTACATTATTATAAAAAATCCACCCTCCTGAAAGTTTTGTATTGTTTTCATTGTTCATTTGTGTTAATTTTGGTATTTGGATTTTTAGGGGTAATGTGTACATTAAAATTACACTAAAAGGAAGTGTAATGGCAATTTTTAAAATAATTCCAGCTGTATCACCAAATGTTAATTAATTGGAAAAGAAAATCCCCCCAAAAGTAAAATGGTAGTTTGGGAGGTAAAGATAGCTTACATAGGGGAGATAGCTATCTTTTTGGAGTGGGAAGGTATGCCTGGGAAACAATAATAGTATAGGGAAGCTATCATTGCTATCTTCTCCAAACTCCCTAGCATCTGCTGCCTGAAGTAAATTGTGGCCTCACTACACCTAATATTGTAATAGGGTCAACCATGCATGGAAGGAATTACTGTTGAATCCCAGAAGAAAGACTTCTCTTAGGAAATGAGGATGTACTGCAATTTCTTATTGCAGGATCCATATAACAATGGTGTATTTATAATGATTTCCGTGGGGTGCTGAAAATAGCCAAAGAGAGTGATAATCAGAATTTATTTCAGGAAATACGTTTTCTACTTGAAAAAAATTGATTCCAAGTTGGAAGAGAGGGAGATACTGTATGTAAAAATATTGACTCACTTTCAGTCATAAGTTCTAGACAGTTGGATTCTCTCTCTATCTTATTAAAAACAGTTAAACCTATGGAAGTTCTGGTTAGCCAAAATTGTCTGCCATTTTTTACAGTTTTAATTTTCCTTAAGATACCATGATAAACTGTACATATAAAATGAACGAGTGCAAACAAAATCATTTTATGACTTCTGGTATTTGCTGTGGAAGTGTAGGTTTGTAGTATGCTAAATAATATCCCTGACAGGAATATTTGTTTAAGTTGTAATTGTTTTTGTGTTGATGTGTTCAGGAAAAATTGGTTTCCTTTGGCCTGGCCTCAATGCTCCATTGATGGTATCTGGAAAAGTTCAAAGCATTACTCAAAGAGATGAAGAAGAGCAGAAGGCTTTGCAGTTAGCAAAAGCTGAGGAACAAAAGCAACTAGACAAAAGACGGAAAGTACGGGTTAAGAAGGAGAGAGGTTGGACTGGACGATCCTGGGGAGGTGTCAGTTTAGGACCTCCTGATCCTGGTCTCAATGGAGGTGAGATAATTATGGAAAGAATGAACATTTTGTTCTCTAGAAGCAGGATTTGTTTGGTAGATTCATATTCTGTGTATGCTGCTAATACCAAGTTTTATACATAAGTGAAGGCCATGTAGAAGAATACACACACAAACAACAACAAAAAAACCCACCCTAGTTTTGGGGGGAAATGGTTTCCTTGCTAATACTATTTTAAGAGGAAAGGATGGGAAGATACATGTAATATTCCACACTATTAGTTCAGGCTACATATTTACTACATAGATTTTGATCATATCTAATAACTGCAAATATTTATTAAAACACCTTGGAAAAGATTCAGAATATAGCTCAATTGCCATATTTTTCCAAGTTGTTAATGGTAATTTAAAGTTGTGAACTGTCCAAAAATTTAAATTAGTGTCTTGTAATGTTTATGAATTCTGACTACAAATTCACCATTTCCCCAGTGACTATGAGAAGAATTGAACACCCAAAGCAGAGAGAATTCCAGATAAATTGGCTCAATATAATTTGCCTGTTGGAAAACGAACTTACTGGAGAAACTGGAATATAATTAGAAATAATAATTGTTTTCTCATTCCTAGACATCCTGTTGTAGTGTTGGCACAGTAAAAAGAAGCATTTATAGTCTGGCTGTTCTTGTTTAGTTTAAATACAACCTGATCTGTGTATGATTGCTTACTCAGGTAATGCTTAGTCAGGTGAATAAGACATTTCAAAATTAATTTAATAAAATGGTTGTCATCTGTTTGCTTTATAATTTGGTGCTGCCTACTTTACTTAATTACATTTTGTCACTTTAAAAAATAAGGGCAAAACAAAATGTAGTCCTACTCCTTCTCTCCATACTTCCATTTGCATTTCACAAATGGCTATTGTTCTGGAGGTACTTTCATCCCTTATGGAATAGATGTTCCAGTTCATTAGTCTCCTATTATTGCTGCATGGACTGGTTCATATTTGTCCTAAGTTAAAGGAACAACGGCATTCACATGGAACAAGGCCATTGATGTACCGCTGTCATCAAATGATTCCTTGGAGGCCAATTCCAACATCTGTAAAATTTAGTGTACTCCACATGACTTGATCCCACAGAGGTCTGATTGTGATGAGATGCACCTTAATTGCTGTTGGAAAATAATATGGATATTGTATGTGCAGTATAACACTAATACATGTCTCCTTAACTGACAGAAACATTTGAAGATTTTGATAGCAGAGTACTTGAGGTAAGAGGTGTTTTTTTTTTATTAAAAATGTAAGCTTAAGTGTCTTTAAATATAAAAAGCAATGTTTAAAATCCAATGTAAATTTTATTCCTTTCATAATAGCTCTGTAATAGCCTGTGCAACTTGTAGAGAAGAAAGGACCCCATTAATAAATTAAAAATCATTGTGGGCCACAAAGGAACATATGGTGTACCAATCAATCAGCTGTTTGACAGCTACAAAATGACAGTGAAGCCTAGAGACATTGGAGGTGCTTGGCAAGGTGTCTTTTGGGCAATGGCAGTGAATGTATTGACTTCTGAAAAACCACAAGCAGGTTGTAAAAGGCTGTTGGTGAGCCACATGTTGTGTGGGCCTGGTCTATAGAACAAGAATTTGTCAGACCAATGGATTCTGAAATAATGTATTACAACCTCAAAGTAAAATGTGCTGGGTTGTTTTTTTAAAAAAATTCTTGACTGCATCAAGGTCAATAAAAACTAAGATCATAATTTGAAGAGAGCATTTTTTTTTTAAATAGAGGATATTTCTGATCAATTTTGAAAAACTAATAAAGTTAACTTAGGTTAATCACATGAAAATGAAATAGACATAGAAACAGACTGTTCTCTAATTAATCTGCATTCTATCCAAACCAAAAGTATGCCAGAATAAAATTATATAAAGGGGGGGTCGGGATCATTTTTTGTCTTTCTCCTCTTGAAAAACATTGCTCATTTTTTCCCCTTAAAAGTAGTTTTTTATTCATTAGATGTATTAAATGTGATATGATACTGAGTGGATTTGGATTTGGGATTACATTCTTGCATTTCTGATTTCCTGTTCTTTTCTCTTCCTAAATACGTTGTACAGTAACTCTTCATCAGTGGCTTTAACTCATACTCCCTTTGTAGTATTCTCTCTCATCCTTTACATAATTCAGATTTCTACTAAACAGGAAGCAAATGCCCAGCAAAGTTGCCTTATAAATTCCTCACACATCCCAGCATTATAACAACCAGAGTTTTAGAAATGCTCTCATCTTATCTTCTTCTCCAGTAGTCCTATTATTTTGTCTGATGTCAGAATCTTGATTGTTTATAACCTTATTATAAATAATTCATAAAAAATGGATTACTGTTTACATAGCCATTGCATATTCCTCAAGACAGGTATACCTATTGGCGCTTACAGAACCTTTTGTCCTCTCCTAGTTTTGCAGCAGTTCACTGTTTTTTTAAATTAAAAGTCAGCATAACAATTTGTGTACTGCACTGTGTGCATTCTAATTCATGTATTATTCTAAGAAGTACAGATCAGATGAATATATATTCAAATGTAAATCTAACAAATTTCCTTTCATCCCTATCCATACCCATCCATACTGGATACTTTCTGCATGTAAAACTACAGTAGTTAAAATTATTTTTTAGAATCTTGAGGCATTATACATTATACTGAGTAATTACTTATCTCTATTCATCTATTTAAGTTACTAAAATAGATGTTTATGAGCCATTTCATGTTGAGGCCAATCCAGGATCATTATTAAGATCAATATTGCAGTCAGAGATGCCCCCTGTTTGATGTCCACAGAGTATCCAGAGACTTCCACATGCCCATAAAAGTGAAGTGCTCTTGCTACCAGCAGCTCTATATATATATAAGGTTTATGCTTCAGAATTCATAAAACACAATGCAACTTTCCTAAACTTTTCTGAAATATTTGTTAGGATTTTTCCTCCACCATCCAGATTCAATCTTAATTGTATACATGTAATTAACCTTGTATGATAGTTAGCAAGTTAGCAAACAACTGGATCAAGTGTTAAAACTTTTCCACTAGCATTTCAATTTGATCTCTTGTTACTTGGTAGAGTTATTTATTCTAGTAAATTAAATTATAATTCTCTGTGTTAAGGTTTTTCTTAACTGAATTTTAAAACGGTGCTAAGATTTTTCACCAGCTTTATAAATGTACTTGATATTCAAGAGAATTTAATACTTTAATTTAGGTCCTCCATTCTGAAGAAACATAATTATTAGAACTAGTAATACTCAAAATTCAGACTTCAAGAAGTGCACTGGAGCATGCGGGAGCATACATACATCACTTGATTGCAGTTCCTTAAAGGAGCCGTGTCTTTTCCAAGCTTCAGTCTTGATCTTGCTGAGGCTAGCAGTTAATAGGCTGATTATGATTTCTTTGCAGTTGACACCCTTTTCTCTTCTTGATCATTTGTCTTATGGTCATGTGTTAAATATCAGGACGCTGTCTTGGGGCGATGAGAGAAGAAAAGAAATTATTACCTCACTTTTTTTATTCCTCCTCCAATGCCACAAAGGGAATAAAAGCATGGGATTTTTTAAAAAAATTGTGAAAGAGAAAGTAGACTAGAATAAAAGTGCCATAAAAAGACAAGAATAGCCTTGGTGGATCCTGCCAAAGACCATCATAGACTATTGGTTTGTTTTTAACAATAGCCATGGGAAGATAGGGTGAGTAGAGTAGGTTCAGAAGCAGGAGCTGGAAAAAAATCTGTTCTTGTTTTTCCCATAGTTGGCTGTTTGTTTCATGTTAGATAGATCTATCCTTTGTGAATGGATCCAATTTCCTTCCAGACCTAACCAAATTGGTAGCCATCAACACATTCTGTGGCAATTAATGTAGCATTGAAGGAATAATTCTGTCCTAAATCTTCTTCCAGTTTTATTGAAGAACCTAAATCTTCTTAGCTTTATTGGAGAACCTATTGAGAAGGGAGAAGAATATTCTTCTGCCCACTTCTTTCATTCTCTACCTGTGATTTTATACATTGTGATCATGCCCCCGATCCTTTTCCCAAGTTTACATATTCCACTAAGACAGATCAAGCAAAATTTGTGGTCAGCTTTGCTTTCTTCCAATGGGAGTGAACAAGTTTGGTAGGCAACAAAGACCAAACACATAGATTTTAAGTAAGTATGCCTTGAAAGAAATGACTGTCATGCCAATGTACAGTAGGTGTGATTTTTTCATACAAACCCCCCACTTCCATTGATATCAATGGGGATTTTTATATTATATATCTGACTTGGTGATCCTCAGAGGAAAAAAATGCTCACGCTAGTCTTTTTAAAATTATTTTCACTGTTCCTTGTTCAATCTTGGCTCATAGTTAGCGTCAATTGCATTCCATTGGCAGTGTGCCCAGCATTGCAGTTACTGCTTATTTTTATTCTGAAATGTTTGGGAGCAACAGAAGAAGACTCTGGGTTTAGATGCTACAATAAATTATTCCCTTCTTCTCTATTTTAATCAACATGTAAAGGATTGAAAAAACAAAGAGGCTGAATATTAATTTGTAATTATTTGGAAGTTGTTTATTTCTAATACATCAAGCTGAATGCCACAGACCCAGATACATTTGAAGGTTGTCTCAGTCCATACTGTTGCTGGCTTTCTCTACCTTCAAAGTAATGTAAGATGCCAAACGGAGAAGAATCTATGTGTGGAATTTAGCTTTATGAGTGATGGGAGCATGGAGAGAAAAGGTATCGGTGTTAAATTGTTCTGTGTATGAACTCTTCTCTCAGGCAGCGTGTTTTCCTTTGATATCAGGTAGTTTTAACCCTAGGACTGTACCGTTAAAATAGTTAGATTGAAAGTTGCATATCTCAGATCTAAATCAAGTATTGAAAGTGCCTTTGATTTGACCATTAGTATTGTATAAAACTTTTTGTTGTGTTAGCAAAGTTTATCTGTGAATCTGCTGCTCAGAAAGGAAAGAAAGAACGGAATCCACCAAATCCTTTGGAAGATATAAAGTTGCTGCTTTGAGGGCCTTCTAATATCATTTGGCCATGTACATGTAAGTACAAGTACATGTATACAAGTAAGAATATAAGTAGTGTTCTGCTGCAGCAGATCCCTGGGCCTTCTAATCCAGTAGCTTGTTCTCATAGTGATCAGTCAATTGCTCAAGGTAGTCCACTAGTCTCCTAGCAGATGGTATTCAGAAGCAATCACACTGCCATCAAGGCTAATGGCCATTGTTCCCCTTAATTTATATTACCAAATTTTTTTTATTATAAAACGCTCCGGACTATAAGACGCATTTAGCTTTTTGGGGATCGCCACCACCCATCGCCACTACCGCCTATTGCCGCCTCCACACACCCCGTTTTTGGCCTCCATGCACCCCATTTTCGGCCCATTCCCCACCGCCCAGAACAGGCCCAAAATGGGGCATGTAGAGGCTGAAAACGGAACATGGAGAGACCGAAAATGGGGTGCGCGGAGGTAGCGATAGACGGTGGCATTCCCCGCAGCCTGGAACAGCTGATAGGCGGTATTCTGGGAGGCAGATCCAACTGCCAATCAGCTGCTTGTGCTAAATCAGGCTGTGCTGAAGTTGACCAGGCTGTTTGCTGTTTGCTGCAAGGAGGCACATTGCTGGGAGGCAGAAGCCGAAGGGCGGGGCTTCAGCAACATTCACTCTATAAGACGCACAGACGCCATATTTCACAGTGAATTCCAAAATTTAATTTCACACTGTATAAAATAAAATCTCTTTGTCCTGATTCTTTCAGGATTCACTTTCATTGGGTGATCTCTGATTCTAATAGCTTCTCCTTCTCCGCTTTATCCACACTTCGCATAATTTTGTACACCTCAGTCATGTCTTGATTCCCTTCTTGGAAATAAGTACTCGGCTTCAGCATTTGCCTGATTTTTTCTGTGAAGATAGAACTAAAGAAATCATTCAGCTTCATTTTTTTTCCTGTTAGGATTGCCACCAAAATAAAGGTGCCTTGTGAAGCCTTGTGGAGCATGGAAGAACAAAGGAACCCTCACACTACACCAGAACTTTGGTCTAGTCCAGTGTTTCTCAACCTTGGTAGCTTGAAGATGGGTGGACTTCAACTCCCAGAATCCCCCAGCCAGCACTGCTGGCTGGGGGATTCTGGGAGTTGAAGTCCACCCATCTTCAAGCTTCTAAGGTTGAGAAACACTGGTCTAGTGTGTCTAGAAATGTGATTAATAGTAACAGTGGAACTTTTAAAAAAAAATGCTGCTTTTTGTAATAGAAAAAGCCAAGGATTAAATTTGAGATATCTGAACACAAAGCATGTGCTCTGTCACTGAGATTTTTGAGCATATGTTCAAGTGGTGGCAGACACATGCTATATACAGCTTGAGGCAACTTGCTATTTCAAAAGTAGATAGAATCCAGGCACAGATCATAGCAAAGCGTCTGTCAGATTTTTAAGACTATCTCCATGGTCACAAGGCCTAGGTAATGTTATGCGACAAAAAATAAGATTCTTAAGAGAGAGACCAGAAAACTCATCCATTCTTTTGAAGCCATTCATAATTTGAATGAATATGTTTCTACTAGCCAAATTATGAAAGCAGGGCTTGGGATGTCTCAGCAAAACGATTAGCAGAAATTAGGGCAAAGAATTTCATGTTAATCCCTTAATGCCACTGGCAACTCAACAGCTGCTTCTTTTCCATCCAAAGATTTTAGAGTGCCAAAAAGCACACATACAGCAAAATACAGATCAAGCCATTAAGACAAATAGATGAAGATGGGTCACAAGTGCATTTGAACAATCTATTTGAGGTGCTATGGGACTAAATTAATTGTAATGAATTGTGAAACTTAATTTTTATTTTAATAAAAATCATATTTTGTTTCCATTTTTAAATGGTATCTTGATTGTTCTCCTTAGTCAAAGTCAAAGTCTTTATTGTCATTGTACATCATGTATACAACAAAATTGGTTTAGCCTCTATTGGTGCAGTCCATAAAAGAATACAAGACAAAATGAATAATATAAGAATAATCCTTATACAAGTAGGGAAAAAAACTAGTCATACGTTTCCATATGTACGTCATATTCTGTGCAACATGTATATTACTCTGGTGTATGATCTTATATCATGGTATATACATATTACACACTACACTGGCACCAGTGAAATTCGTCATATTAATCTGTTTGTGGTGCTATATTGTCTTTAGGAGTTTGACAGCCCATGGGTTAAAGCTGTTTTTAAACCTATTTGTCCGGCTGGCTATACTTCAATGTCTTCTGCCCGATGGTAAAAGTGAAAAGAGACACTGGCCAGGATGTGAATCACCCTAAATATCTTCCTTACTCTGCTGAAACAGGGAGACCGGACAATGTCATCCAATGGTGTTAGAGGACAACCAATGTTTTCTTGTGCCAAATTAATCACTCTGTAGTGCCTTCCTGTCCACGGCTGTTAAACCAGCATACCATACTGTTATACAGTATGTGAGGACACTTTCTATCGTGGACCAATAGAAAGAAGTCATCAGCCGTTGTTCCACCTGATTTTTCCACAGTACTCTAAGGAAATGAAATCTCTGTTGAACCTTACTCAACAAAGTAAAAAACTCTACTTCAGCTTTTAAATGAATGGGTTACAGGTAATACTTGATGGTAATCGAGCTCAGAATTACAGTTGTAAGTCAATAATCATTCAGTGGGTCATGATGCGATCGTGCCCAATTGTACAACATTTTTTGCAGTGGTTGTAAGCTAACGCCACGGTCGTTAAAGAAATTCATTATCTTTAATGCTTCCGGAAAGCAGAAGTAAATTCTGAAAACCAGCAAAAATGCTAAAAATCGTGGTCACATGACTGCGGATGCTGCAAACATCAGTAAATGCAAGCCAGTTGCCAAGCACTTAAAATATAATCGCGTGGCTATAGTGGGGGGTGCAGTTATCGGAATTCCAGAACCAGATCATATGCAGCTCTGAGGAGGCCCATCGTAACTTGGAACTGTCATTAAGTACCCAGTCACTAATTAGTATACTACCTGTACTCATTCCAAGAAATAAAGAGGCATTAGTAATGGAAGGATGATTTCCAAATATAATAGAAGCAAAGAGCTATTTACAACAATGTAAAGGATCTAAACAAAAATGCTTAACATTTAATAATATTAAATAAATAAATAATAACAACAAATCAAGCAGATTATATTGGGAGAAAGAGGCTGAAACCATCGCACTCGAAAATATGTCCAGCCTTACAGTAACTTGATTCAGAGTTACATAGGTTTCAATTTATTAGTGTTGTCAGAAAACACTTGAAGAATAAGATTTTTGAAAACTACTGCTGAGGTTTTGTCAGTTAAGAATGTATTTTTCTCACAAAAATCTTAAAATCTTGTAACTAATAATTTAAATATTGAGTCACTCTTATACAGTTGAGAAGGACCAGCAAACAATTCAGAATGTAACTGTTAAGCTTATGTTTTTCATTGAAGAGGAGGAAGTTTTAAATTATAAGCAGTATAAAAATGATTGTAATTTTGTGCCCTCCCCTTCCCACTTTCATCGTGTTCTGCAATCATTTCTTTAGATGCAAATGTGTGTTTACTTTTGAGGGCAGCAGTATTAAAGCACCAAATAATAAGCTAGCACTATAACAAGTAATTAGGAATCCAGACACTTTCATAATATCAAGGAACACTACAGTATTGTAATATATGTATATTCTCATTAATATTTATGATCTATTTATTTAAAACATTTGATTGGCCATCCAATCAACCAAAAACATTCTGGGCAAGTTACAGAAAATTTGACAGAACCTAACAAAATACAACTG
Source organism: Arizona elegans (assembly GCA_022577455.1). Taxonomy (NCBI): domain Eukaryota; kingdom Metazoa; phylum Chordata; class Lepidosauria; order Squamata; family Colubridae; genus Arizona; species Arizona elegans. The sequence goes on along the minus strand of JAKOOJ010000001.1, from coordinate 298,109,591 downwards.
TGTATGTCAAGTCTATACTGTCTATCAAATTGTATCAAAAATGTACAAGTTATATCAACATGTAATGATATAATAATAGAATAGTAAGTCAAACAGAAATGGCACCATGGAATAATTAACAGTGGGGGGCTTATATATGATTGTATAGTTCCCTTTGTTACTTTTGTTTCCATTTCTGTTAATAAGGGGAATGGTTCTACAGAGTGCTTGACTGTTGGCCTACGCTAATCAGCATTTTCCTGAAAATTAATTATACTGTAGAAGAAACTGCTTTTTGAACAAAGATGCCAAAGCAGCATTACTAGTATTTTATGAACAATGAATCCTAATAGCACCCTTCTGAAAACACTGATTAATCTGTCTTGCTGATGCAACAGGATAGTAAATATCTGCATATTGGATGTTGTATTTGTTAATAGCTTCCTAGCTTTTGTCTAAGACTACACCCTCAGACTTTTCTTTGTACACAAGTAATTTATGGTGAAGGGTATTGGCCTGCCCTTAAGTCCAGCATTAAGAGATGATGTTTTGACTTTAAGCTTGTGCCATAAAAGCAATACTTAATTGTTCCCTTGGGATTTTGTTCAAAGATAAATGAAAAGTTTTCTAAAGATTTGGAATGGTATATACTAAAGTCAACCCATCCCTTCCTGTATTGCTGAGCACCAGAACTGAAAAGCTTCTAAATGTAGTACAGTGATTCAGGAGTTCAATTTCTGGTTTGAAACCCATAAAAGTAACGTTTAGGTACATACTTCCGCCAAGACCCATGCAATATAGAATGAAACTGATTGTGTACTGCCTACTGATGATCTATGTAACTATAGATTTTGCTATGTTTTCAATGATTATTTTCTTAATAGTCCTTAAGCTGAGATTCCTTGGCGTTTTGATTTCTGTTGCTGCTCTATAACAGCACAGAGTAGCTCATGGTATTTCTGCTTTAACAGCTATATTCTGAGATTATAGATTTTGTCTATCATTACATTTATCTATACTGAGCATATTTTATATCTCTCAATATATTTTCTTTGATCCTCCCATCTCATCAGGTCACGACTGGTGCACATGATTTAAGGCTACACTTCCACATTACCTGAAAGAGAGAAACATACAAACATGATATTCCTTTTATGAGTTTTTCCTCTTATCTCTTTAATACCTAACAGTAATGTTATTAAAGTTTCCTATATTGAGCTTTGAGTTATGAAGTGATGTTTGTCATTATTGAAATAACTTCTGCTTTGACTGACAAGTTAGCAGTTGTAAAGGGATTAAATATGTCTATTAGCATGTTTTACATTTCTAATTACTTAACAGAATAGAACAGTCTTTAAAAAGAAAACACAGTACTGTAGTTTTATCCTTCTGTCCACTGTCTAAGAAAGTGTTGGCTGAAGAATCCTTAAAGTTGAAATCCACGCATCTTAAAAGTTGCTGAGGTTAAGAAATGCTGTTCTATAGAAACCTGGATGTAACCAATGTACTTGTGATTCTCCCTCACCTTTACACATACATCTGTGCAAGCATGTTCTTTTTCATCATCTGTTCACTCATCATGTACATTCTAATCAAATTTGCTAAGTAAAAAATCTTGTTGAACGGCGGGTATTAGACTCCTGAGTGATTATGTTTAACACGGAGTTACCTGCATTCTCAAGGACATGATAGCACTGAAGCCAAAATAAAGGCTTTTTTTTTCACATCTGTAAGAGTTACAAATTTCTTAGCAAGGCAATTATGCACCGAGCTATTTTCTTTTCCTACAAAGGGGAAGGAAGGAGGCTCCAGCTGGTGCAGAATGCGGCCGCGCGGGTGATTATGGGAGCAACGTGGCGCTCCCACGTAACACCTCTCCTGCGCGAGCTGCATTGGCTCCCGGTGGTCTTCCGGGTGCGCTTTAAGGTGTTGGTTCTCATCTTTAAAGCGCTCCATGGCTTAGGGCCAGGGTATTTGCGAGACCGCCTGCTGCTACCGATAACCTCCCACCAGCCAATACGCTCTCACAGAGAGGGCTTCCTCGGGGTGCCATCGGTCAGGCAATGTCGGCTGGCGGCCCCCAGGGGGCGAGCCTTCTCTGTGGGGGCACCCGCCCTGTGGAATGAGCTGCCTCCCAGAATACGATTGATCCCGGACCTCCGGACCTTCCGTAAAGCCTTGAAGACGTTTTTATTTCATCAAGCCAGCCTAGCCTAAATGGTTTTTAACTGGGATTTTAAATTTTATGGATTTGGGGTTTTAAATTGGGTAGCCAATTATTTAATTTTTTTAATTATCTTAACTTTTGTATTGTATGTTTTTTAATTTTGGCTGTTCACCGCCCTGAGTCCCTTCTGGGAGAAGGGTGGTATACAAATTAAATTAATAAATTAATAAATAAATAAATAATTGCCAGTGCTCAGTGAATGGAGAAAAGTAGTGCCAGTCCAGGCTGCCTGTACACGTGACCAAGCTTGAAAAGTCTCTCTGGAATTTTGAGAGAGATGTGATAGCTGTGATTGTGATGGGTGACCGGGCACATTTTCTTTCTGAGCTGCACAAAAACAGCTGACGTGGGTAGTTTTTTGTTGTTTTTTTTAAGGCAGTCACTTCTTGGTTGACTTGTTTCTGTGTGCTGCTTTTGCCATCTGCTGGAAAAGGAAGAAAGGAACCTTGCTCTCCTGCCTTTTCCTCCCCCAGTTTATCTGCAGTCTAATATACATGCAACATTTCACACATTTTTAAGAAGCAGTCCATGGAATTGTGTTCTCTCAGTCCATAGCAGCCATATCTACTTTTAGTTAGAATGTGCTAATCTTTCAATCCTGATTTAATAAGTCTTGGTTAACATTGTTCATAGTGAACATTGAACACCTGGTGCTCTGACATTTAATCCAGAGTTGGGAAATTGGAGCCATTCTGTACTTGTGCAGACTTTGCATAATCTTAGAGCAATGGTTCTTAAAATATCATTTCTGATAATATGAAATCCATACATTTTCCTCCCATAAATCAGTGTATGATCTTAAGAAACATACCTTGCAAATGTCTGTTGACCCAAGGTTTGCTTACCGCAGAGGGCATATCTTGCAAATCATCTATATGAGGATCTTTGCTCCTTAAAGATTCCCTTTTTCCATAAAAATGCATATAGAAGCTCTACTTTATCCTGGTTAACATTTAGATATTGTGCAAAATCTTCGTGACATTTTACCACCTTTCTTGACATAGTAGTTAAGTGAATCACTGCAGTTGTTATAACAACAATAACAAAGTTATCAAATGAATCTGGGTTCCCCCTTTGAATTTGCTTGTCAAAAGGTTGCAAAAGATGATCACACGACACTGCAAAAATCATCAGTATGAGCCAGTTGCCAAGCATCCGGATTTTGAACATGTTACTATGGGGATGCTACAACTGTCTTAAGTGTGAAAACTGATGATAAATCATTTTTTTCAGTGCCATTGTAACTTGGAATGGTCGCTAGATGAATGGTTATAAGTCAAGGACTATCTGTAAAAGAATATTTGAAAACATCTAAAACATGCATGAGGTCCAGTAGTGCAAAAAAGTTTTAATCTTCTCAGGCTCTGGTACTTGTTAGGGTTTTTTTAAAGTCCTCAGACCCCTGATTAAGAGGCAAAAACTAGTGGTGGAAAATTGGTTGCATTTGGATGATTTTTTTTATCTTTACTCTCTCATGGAACCCAGTCAAAGGTCTTGTTGCACCTTAGGCTTCTGTGGAACACAATGTGAAAAACTGTCTACTGTATTAGACGATGTTAGTACAGGTTATATCTAATAACAGTGCCAATCCAATAGAGACAAGCAACACATTGACACCTGGAATTGATTTTTCTTACCATTATTACTTTCCTTGGTGGTTGAGGCACTTGGCTATTAGGGCAATTAGTCATTGGGGACCAATGGGATTTTTTTAAAAAATATTGTTATAGCTTTTAATCAGGTCTGTGTTGTACTCCTTTTTTCTCTGTGTGTGACTGCCTTGTACCCTGCCTAGGATCCTTGTCAGTTAGAGCAGCCTATACATTTTCTTGCAGATATTTCATTATCCCTAGCTTGAGTAATGAAATTGCAAGAAAACAACCAAGCTCAGAGAGCACCAAGGGTCCCTGATCTCATCTCTAGCTCAGAAAAACAATAATCTTGCAGTTATTTGCTTCCCAAATGAATAACTTCCCTCCAACCCCAAATCATTGGGGGGGGGGGGAATCACAAATCTTTGTTCATGTTTAAAAAATAAGAATATATGTTACTGAGTCATTCTAATCAAATTGAATAATTGCTACCTTTTCCTTCAGCTAAGATCTGTATTTAACATGACATCAAATGAAGGCCGAAAAAGATCCATGAGGGCCCTTGTGGCTGTTGGCAATGGAAAAGGATCCGCTGGTAAGTAATTGTCCTCCAGTAGATGACTCAAAGCATGGAAGCTATAGTTAATCCCTTACAATAGAGGTAGAAATCCCCTTTTGTTGAATGTATTAACATTTGGGGAATATTGCAGCAGGCAAGCATCTTTTAGAATTAGAGAAGAGCTCAAATAGCTTGTATGTCTGCTGTAACTTTCCAGACTCGTGCTGAAAAAGATCAGAAGATCCCAGTAAATTTAAGGTTTGTGAAATGATAGCACTGGATGTCGTTGAACAGGCGCCCTGAACCTTGAACGTATATTGCAATGGACTTCCTCTGAATATTATTCTGCAGAAAGATGGAGAATCACATTAAGTGTGGATACTGTTTCCTTGTATGTAATAAGGTTGTTGTTGCTTCTGTTAAACAAGCTTGACTGAAAATGGATGCTATTCATAGCGTTCTCTGTTAACCCCCAGCACTTCAGATATAAGCATGTATTGAAGGATAGACAAATGAATGAGCTTTTAACTATATTCATTTTGTGGTAGCAGGCCAGCAGCAGGCTCTTCAGATTTCCTCCCCCCCCCCCTCTATTTTTTGAAGACATTTCCAGCTTTCATCTCACTTGTGATGTTGTTTTCATTTATTTCTTACGGTTATATGGTTTCATATAGCACCATTATTTGCTTTTGTCCTATTTCTCCTTGTAGAATTTAAATGTATGCAGTATAAGTCATATATGAGTTAATCACCCAAGAAGTAAAAGAGAGCGGTTCTATATTAGGACAGAAATGTAGAAACGACACAGTATTGCCTAAATCTGGCAAAGACTGAAGAAACAGGGAAGGAAGCTTTCTAAATCTGTCAAGAGTCTTCTTGGAAATAATCTGTTTTGTAGCAGCCGCACAACCCAGATTGTAAAGATCAGCATCAAGAGCCTATTTATGTTCAGAACGAAAATACCACCCAGCAACAAAGCCAATATAATTAGCCATATTTGTCTGTTAGATTCCCTTATCGTTTATAATTTTTTACATGATAACAATTATTTATCGTAAAAAAATTTAAAATATAATTAAAAACCCTTATGACAGTCAGTTTTGCTGAACAAAACCGGACCTTAGATTAATCAAGGAGCCAAGGGCATATTTATTGGAGGTAGTGGAAGGGGGCAGATCTTTTCCTTTTTACTTGGATATATTTGCAGCTCTTAAAAGTTCTAGTTCTGGGGAAAGGAAACTGGCATAGAATTTAATATTACATAGATAAGGGAAAACCTTAGTGCTGTATGTAATGTAATGTATGTGTGAATGTATGTATGTATGTATATATGTATTAAATTTCTATGCCGCCCATCTTACTAATGCAAAAACTCTGGGCAGCTTACAATAAAATAAAAAGTTAAAAAGTACTTAAAACAATTAAAATTAGAATAAAAAGTTTAAAAATTAAGAACCAAGATGATGGGCAGCCTGGGGTGAGAATCTTCTCATATACAGTAAAGAACATTGATGCTATATATAGGAGTTTCCTCATTTTTTGCAAGTTTCCATTTGTGGTGTTTGTTTTCTAACAGCCCATTTGTATTTATCAGGTTTTGCTCTAGGAAAAGCATCTCACATGAAGAATGCACTAAGAAAAGTATGTAATGCAGAAGCTTAACACCGCCTATTGTTATTAAAGTCTGTCTTTACTTCTGTGGTTTTGAGATATAAAGTCACGATCCTGTGTTTCTACCCTTCTGTGAATACATTTGGAAAATGTTAAATATCTCAGACCATAAACAACCTTTCCTATCACTTTCTATTTGCTGCTTTTATATGCATTTGGCAGACACTGAACTTGAGTGTCTGCCAAATAAATACTCTGTCCTTCAGCTGTCCTTCTCATCACAAATTCCATAGACATCATTCATAGAATAATAAGGACCGTGAATTGACAGTGGTATGGATGGGAAAATGTTCTTATTCACTGCTGCCACTTGCGGCAAAGATTCACTCAATTTCCATTGCTGCACGTAGGCTGATACTCAAAAGATAGATAGGCTCTTCTGCAGAGTGCATCCCTTTTTCTCCTCTTTATCATTTTGAACAAATTGCAATGTTTTCAAAAGACAGATTTGAAGGATTTCACAATTTTAAAAGTCAGGGAAGAGCATCCACTTGAAAGATGTTGTTTGTCATGTGTACAGAATCTATGACTTTGCATTTGCATTCATGGTGAAGTGCAGTGGCTCACAGATACTTTGTGCTTTTCTTTGTGCTAAATAAATCCCTATTGCTTTTAACTTTTTTAGACCAAGGGGAAGGGAGGGGAGAAGGAAGGAAGGAAATTATAAGAGAACTGATTGGTTTATATTTTGATGAAAATAATAGGTTATCAAAAGTTTAAAAGGACCAGATCAGACCTCTCAGTTGAAGCCAATTTATGATTCAAAGGCATACTCAAAAATAACTAATAGAAATCAACACATATATACAGATTTTAAATACTATATGCAACTGTTTTTTATTTTCTGCATGTAATCTTTTTTATTTTGACCTAAGACTTTGGAAGGAATATAATTTCTACGGAGTTTTTTTTTTACTTTTCATGGGCCATTTTAATTTCCCTTTTCTTGGAAAAAAAAAAAGGTTTGCAAATCAGTTTTTCCAGATGAATTACCGTATTTTTCAAACTATAAGACGTACTTCCCCCCCCCCCAAAAAAAAGTGGGTAGAAATGTCTGTGCATCTTATACAGCTAATATTGTGGCAGGGGGAGGAGAGTTGGTACGTCACCGATCAGCTGTTCTAGGCAGCGGGGATCGCTGCCACTGCCTGTTTGTGGCGATCAGCGGCGAACGGGCGGTGGCAAACAGGCTGCCGACCCGGCAAATGGGCCACAGAGGCACATTTTTTTTCTTGTTTTCCTCCTCTAAAGCTAATGTGTGTCTTATAGTCCTAAAAATACGATAATTAAACATCTCTTTTCTTTGTTTTTTTGGTATAATTATTTTTCATATCTTTTTCTTTAGCTCTAGGCGAAGAATAATAAGGTTTTCCTTAATTCAGACTTGACATTTCTCTTGAATATCAATCTGCTAGATTAAATTTAGCCCCTTATTTGGTCATCTGGATTGAGGAAGCTATTGCCTTCAGGTCATGAAGGCTGACAAAAATTAATATTTTATGACCCAAATTATTAAAATGTCATCTCGTACTAAATAATCTGGAAGAATTTGTTAAGCATAGTAGATTTTATTTATTTGGCAAATGTCATCCATCTCACAAAAAGTGACTCTTTAAGTGGTGTACAGCAATTAAATAAAAAATAAATGTTGTAAAACAAGCTTTATTAAAAATATAAAAGTTATTAAAAGTACAGCACAGAAGAGAATAAATATTAACAATAACAATATTAATATCAGTAGACAGTACTCCCAGCTATCATTTTGATTCTTTTAATTGAATTAAGTACTAGTTTATAATTGACCTAGAAGTAAGTTTAATGTTTTCTCTTTTATCAGTCCTGTGACTTAACTTTAGAATTGAGTTGGTACATTTTCTTAATCATTTCTAGTTTTTTTTTAAATAATGTTGTTTCCCCAGGCAAAGAACAAAGCTATGCGCCATTTACAGTATGTTGAAAGATATGAAGATCATACAAGTAAGTATTAGAAATAGATTTTAATTGAAATTTTAAAAGTGAGCTAGTTACAGTATTCCCCCCCCCCCCCCAGATATTATAAAACTCTTTATTTCTTCCATCTCTTTGTCTCAAAATCCAAGTTTCATGAACTTTCAAAATGAGACAGCTTAATATGCCCTATCTGAAACTTTTCCTTTGGCCACATGAATGAATAGCTGTTTTATTCCATCTCACACCCATTCATTCTTTTGTGTGAATTTATCCAAATTCACTAGAAAATGTTGGGGATGCCTGCAGAGTTCCCTAGGCCCTTTCCTCTCCCATCCCTGAGATTATCAACATCTGATTAGCTTTAGCAAAATTATTTTGCTTTTTCTTTCAGATTATGCCTTGATTTTTTTTAATGCATGGTAACTACTGTGATTTATTTGAATTAGCCAGCACAGATAAAACACAAACATAAATTAATTGCACCAATTTGTGGATTGCCACAAACTGCCTTCTTATTCATGTTACCCTAGCAATAGAAAAGCAAAAGCTTAGTGTTTTCTCAAGATTCAGAACCAGAAAATCAATACTTGGTTTTCATTCTGGTGCCATATTGTTAAAGATCTAAACACTGTACAAATTGCTCTTCAGACAACTTTCAAAGCAATGCACACTCAACAAATGAAGATGTTTCCATTTCCACTGCTGTACTGCTTTCTATGTAGGAATTAGATTTTCTGTGAACAAACGGTAAACGCTTAAAATAATGGATTGAAATCATTCAGGATTCAAAATACTTATTTAGTAATATTTTGTTTTTATTTTAGTTTATCATGATATTGCTACCACTTTTAAGAAAACGACTATTCGGATGAAGAAGCAAAACAAAGGTGAGTTTTAAAAAAGACATTTGCATAGAAATCTGGAATTTCTATTATGGGGAAAATGTCTATTATTTTTTATTCAGATTCAGCTAATATTCATCCAGTTTGGACTCCAGCGTGACTTACTCAATTAAGCTGCTTTAATTTTCTTTTAAACTCTTTGATAGGAGCTTGGATTAAGTCTGTTAAAGTCACAAAGTAACATACAGCACAATATTTACTTGTGGAAGAATCAATGATAAAAATATTGTTCTACTATTCATATAGTTACCTCAGTGGAGTGTTCTCATTTAATAAATTGCACATCTGTTATTTATTTATTTATTATTTTATTTTATTTTTCATATTTGTATACCGCCCTACTCCCGAAGGACTCAGGGCGGTGAACAGCCATAATAAATACAAATACATATAGAAGTTAAAAACTATTAAGAAACAGATTAAGTAATTTAGGCTCAAAGATTAAGAACATCCAAATTTATCTAAAGAGGTTTAAAACCCAATTTAAAAGCCAGTTTAAAAGCCAAATTAAAAAGGGAGAGTTAGGCCAGATCAGCTTGTTGGAATAGAAATGTTTTCAGGGCACGGCGGAATATGCGTAAGTCTTGGATGTTTCGTAACTCTGGGGGAAGCCCGTTCCAGATGGTAGGTGCCCCCACAGAAAAGGCTCTCCCCCTGGAGGCCGTCAGTTGACATTGTTTGGCCAACAGCACCCTGAGGAGTCCCTCTCTATGGGAGCGAACTGGTCGGTGAGAGGCTATTGGTGGCAGGAGGCGGTCTCGTAAGTACCCTGGTCCTAAGCCATGGAGCGCTCTAAAGATAGTAACCAAAACCTTGAAGCGCACCCGGAAGACCACTGGGAGCCAGTGCAGCTCGCGCAGGAGGGGGGTTACATGAGAGCGCCACATTGCTCCCATTACCACCCGCGCGGCCGCATTCTGGACCAGTTGGAGCCTTCGGGTGCTTCTCAAGGGGAGCCCCATGTAGAGAGCATTACAATAATCCAGGCGTGAGGTGACAAGGGCGTGAGTGACCGTGCGTAACAAGTCCCGATCCAGAAAGGGATGCAACTGGCAAATCAGGCGAACCTGATAAAAAGTCCTCCTGGCTACGGCCGTCATATGCTCTTCAAAAGATAGCCGTGAGTCCAGGAGGATGCCCAAGTTGCGAACCCCATCTGTGGGGGTCAACGACTTGCCCCCAATAGTCAGAGATGGCGCCAACTGACTATATCGGGACGATGGAAACCACAGCCACTCGGTCTTGGATGGGTTGAGTCTGAGTCTGTTGTCATGAGAAATGAACAGTTGTTCTCCAATCACTGAGTGAAATTTGCCCTGCAGTTGAAATAACCACAAAAAGCTGCATTTGTAGCTTTTTCATAAAATACATTTGGTCAGACTTGGAATTTTAAAAGCTTTATAAATCTAATCTCTTGAAACAAGTTTCTGTTGGAAAATATAATAGGACTATTATACTCAATGAAAGTGACAGTAGAATATCTGCATCAAAAATAAGTATAAATCTACAAAGAAAAGTATTCTATATTCCATTTTACAACCGATGTGCCACTCGGCTTCCTGTATTAATAATATTCCATTGATTGCATTTAAGCAGACTTCTCATTTTTAAAATAAATAACAACACTAAACAAAGATATCCATTCTTACCTGTTTTGTTTGATCTTATAGTAATATAATTGCAGTAATATCAAACAAAATATTAGGAAGAATATAAATAGTCAAGGTCTTAAAAATAAAAATACAACATTATTTACTTTTTTACAGATGATATGTGTCTGTCAAAAATTGAATTAAATAAAATTCATGAAGTAGCTAATTTAACAGGTAAACCTGCTAATTAACATGGATTAAACATAGAAAATGTTTATTTAAAAGACAAAGGAGGAACGAACGGAAGGCATGTGAATAATATCTGAAGGAAATTAAATTAGGCTTTTCTGTTTCAAGTGAATTGCAACAGACCAGACACTTCTTGTATTAGGAAGAAATTCATCACCTTTTGGAGCACTTAGCAAACCTGCTTCAAAGAATACATTATTGTAGATAGTCTCAAATAATATAGTCCTCAGATAAGTTGAAAAACTTGTAATAATAGCTGCTGTTTATAATATTGCCATTTTTATTTGAATCTGACTAAATTATCTTTCACAGGGTATGGACTTCGTTGTCACCGCGCTATCATCACACTCTGCAAACTGATTGGGGTTAAAGACATGTATGCCAGAGTTTATGGATCGAAGAATATACTGAATCTCACTACATGTCTCTTTAAGGGATTAGCTAATCAGGTAAAAATTAAGTGAGTGACTAACACATGCTCTCAGTATGTTAAAAATATTACCTTGGACCTGTATTTTAATGATACTTTATGAACTGTGCTTTGCTGTAGTGCAGTGGGAAGAAGGTACAAGGAGGGAATGTTCGAATTAATTTAAAGTGAATACTGGAAAATAGTTTCCTCTTGATCTCCTAAGCATGGTTTGTGGAGTATGATAATTTTCTCCAATTTTGATTAAAGATAAGTTTTTTACAATCCAAAGATGGATTGTATTTGTTCTTAAAAATACTGCCTTGGCTGAGACTTGAGGCAGGCATAGAATAAGGGCAACATTGATGCAATATAAAGCTGAATGAAATTAAATCAATTAGGAGTTTTGCCCAGGTATGACAATCAGAAGCCAAATAAAAAAGTTCCTTATTGTAGCCTAGTGTTAACAGCTTGAGTGACAATCTCTCTTGGATTTTGGGCAAGTAGAGATTTTCTCTCATCATCTGCTGTCTGATCCATTATTATTGAAATATGCCATGCATTAACTTGAGTCCTCCTATATGGAATATATTGATTTTTACCATTCTTCTCTTTTTTTAGCTAATTTTTGTTTTCTGAGGGGAGTGCTTTCATTTCATTCATAATTGAGGGATTTTCAAACAAACAAGTTTCAGCTTTATAATATTGCTGTATTTTACTCAGCCTCATTTGTGCTTTGTACAACTTGCTTTCTGACTGGGTTGCTTGCTTTCATTATTATCATATGTGTGTGAAATCATCTCAGTTCATCTGACCTCCAGTCACTTTTTATGCCAAGAAAATCTGCAAAGGTGGAAATCAACCTGCAGATCTCACTTGTTAGTAAGAATGCCAGTACATTATTACGTAAAATAGGCAAAATAGTTTTGAAGAACTAGGAAGAGTGAAGAAGAACTAGGAATTAATTTGAAGAACTAGGAAGTGACAGATACTGCTAGATTGAAAGGTCCTTTGCCCGATACAACAAGCTCTTCCTGTGCATATTGTTCTTTCTATGTCTTCACTTTTCAAATCTTGAACATTCACGCCTCATTTCAGTCTTTCAGCCTTTCCGCCTTTCCTTACCAAAAGCTATCGTGTCCATCTTTTCTGATATACTAAAATATTGAGGTTAAACCTGAGGCTAAGTGATACTATGTCTGATACTAAAAACAGTAAAGAGGAGTGAGAATTAACAGCTAAGGATAGCTTTTAATGAAATTATTGGTTTACTAAATTTTGGAAACTGATGAATTGGTATTTCTATAGATTAGAATCCTCTCTTTGAATTATCCCCACAGGAAACTCATCAAAACCTAGCAAACAGGAAGAAGCTCTATGTGATAGAATTCCGTGAAGAATGTGGCCCACTGCCCATTGTTGTTGCAAAGCCTAATGGACCAGTCAGAGAAGATCCTGAACCAGAAGAAGTAGCTCTTGATGTCAAACTGGAATGGAAAGAAGTGAAGGCAGAACAGGGAATGAAGAGTAGATGGGCTGATGTCAAAAGAGCGGTTTGGTAGATTTGGGCAGTATTTAGATATAAAAATTAAAGAAGATCCAGCATAATTGTACAATAAGGCAATATTTGGTTTCCACAAGAAGTGAAAAAAAATCTTATTGCTTGCCTTGATTATTGCAGTCCTTATAATTTAGTCATTCTAAACAACATAGCCAACTTTCTACAGTTGGTATCTATTTAAAATGCAATCATTTTGTGGCGTGCAGGCTGTAAAGGAAAAGGAATTTACAAAATCTCTTGACAAGAAAATGAATCTTTTCCCAAATAACTGAAGAAGATAACAACAGTATGGAAAAATAAAGTTGTAATTGAATTTCATTTCACTTCACTTATCTCTATATGTTCAAGAAGGAAACTTGGGCTTTTAATGAATGTGGTAACTTGATGCATTTGGCTTTTAATACTACTTGGACAATACTGAACCAAAAGGAACAATTGGAAGAAGTCCCAGTAATGTTAACAAGTTTTGGATAAGTCCTTGCCACATTCATCATTAATGGAAGCATAATGGTTGCAGAAAGCTCCAGGTCCAATTTCAGGGCTGAGGAAAATATGATTGAAACCCTAAAGAGTGGTTTTAAACAATTTAGGAAGTTCTGAGATAATAGAAGAAATCATTTGCCATGGTATAAGACTTTAGCAATATCAGCAATCTTAAGACTTACATCCACCACTCCAAACATATGTTGCATCCTTTTTGGTGATGGACCAAAAAGTTGTCGTTGTCTAGGTTGATAGTAGGATAGAACTTGTTGAAGTCTTGATTGAAAAGGGATTCTTTCCTGAGAGTCCAGATAATGAAAATGCCATTACTGAATATCAAAGGAGGGATTTAAGAGGGTAAAAGGTAAGAAAGCTGCTTGGTCACTATGACAATGATGATGTATTGTGGAGCTAGCATAGCTGTGGCCTGATATCCTTGTATATGTTGTTGCCAAAGATTAAATAGTTATGAGTTCAGCACAAAATCAAAAGAACTGGTGACAAGGTATGCTTTATGGACAGCCCTAATTTATTCCTAATGGCTTAAAAGGGAGGTTGCTGCTCAGTGGTAGCTCAACATCCATAGTAGCTAAAATGGTATGAGATTGCTGATGAATTCCAGTTTTTTTAGGAAGTATATGGTATCTTCTATGTAGCTGAGAGTGCTTCTGGCATAAAGTGACTCCTTTTATGTATAAATGTGATTAAATTGTGTAATAAGTTAATGTTATATCCTGAATAAATGTCAAACATTTGGTTAGCTTTTTAGTACAATCTAGTTAGCTCCTATTGCATAGCTCTGGGTGATGACGCATTTTTACAAACCGCATTGAGAAGGTATTTTCTGGTTAAGGAAAAAATATTGATGTACTGAGCAGATAAATGAGTAATAATTTACCATTAGCTAACAAAATTCATTTGCATAATTTAATTATATATATATATATATATATATATATATATATATATATATATATATATATATATATCTATCTCAAAGGAAATTCTAAACATTTGCTATATCTAAAGGAGCAAGCTGACACATATTTCCACTTTTAATTATATAGTTGATTGAGAATTCTCTTCCTTTAGCCCAATAAAAAGTCATGTTTTCTTCTTAGAAGACACAGTATATATGCTTCTAATGGTTTACCTGGCTTTAAAAACTAAAATCAACTCTTTCCTCCTTCCCCTTTTCCCTTTTATTTTAGCTGAAACAAAGCTGCTTTTAAATATGTCGTTAAAACAGTGAATGCTTTAGGATGTCACTTGGGAAATACAGAGCTTTATACAGATTTGGAAATAAATTCATCGAAGTTACCAGCCTGCCCAAATTCATTAGTCGTAACAAGCAGAGACAAACTCCAATTCTCTTGCTACGTTCTGTGATATTGCTTTGCTAGACTCAGAAGAGAGAAGTTCTCTCCTGTTCCAGCCTGCTTCTTCAGCATCCATGCAGAAGCTTCAGGCTTGTGACTAGTATTTATCCCACCATTTTGGCCTTCTCTCTATGAAGATTTGGGAGGTACAATAGAGATCCTGGTGAACCCTCCCCTTCCCCCTCCCCCCTGCATATAACACACACACAAAAGCTCTTGGTTTTTCCTACTTTGCTTTTGAAGAAGATGATACCTGTTATGAACCAGTGCTTCCTCTAGTATCATATGTGCAAACCCTGAGCTTCACATACTCCTTGAAAGCCTTGAGTGCACCCCCCACCCCGCAAATTGCTCTTTAATATGACACAAGAGGAATTTGTTCATGCATGAATGAACAGTAATCATATTTAATAAAATTCCCCCCCCTCTCTCTCTCTCTCTCTCTCTCTCTCTCTCTCTTTAAAAGTAAACTTTTAAAAATATAACTGATATACATTTCAAGTTACCATAATTGCTTTTGTTACATAATTTTATCACAAGTGCTTTCATTCTGTTTTAGTGCTAGGGAAGGGCACTTCCCATTGTGCTCACAGCGCACAAGGCAGAAGAATTTTAACTCTTTCTTCCTGGTGGATCCTGAGAAAAAGTGCCTTTTCCAGGAGCTGCCATGAATTGAGGCATGATGGGTCTATTCCATATTTAGATGGCTTGAAAAAACTAATTTTGGAAATTATAAAAGAACAGGCAAATTTGTTGGTTCACAGACAAAGAAAAAGAGGCATGATTTTCTGTCTCAATTACCAAATAATTTGGTTAAACCTGAGGTCTCTATGATCTTAATTGCAAAGAAGGGGGTTAAATTGCCTTTATAGATGCATGTCTTATCCAAGTTCCAGACTAGAAATTCTGTAAAGACCCATATTATTGCAAATCTAGAAAACGAAAGAGTCACCAATCAATCTAAGAAGACATTTAATTATACCTAATTCATATTAGTGGTTATCTGGATATTCTTAGAATGCTGCTCCCATCAACTCCAGCCAACATGGGTCAAGGTCTCTACTGCAGACTGGAATCCAACAGATTCTAGAGATCTCTAAGTCTCTACCAACTCAGCTGTAGCCCAACTATGTCCAGAAGGTGTCAGCCTATCCTTTCTCAAAATTATGGACAAGAAAATCAAGCACACTGAAGCTCTGTTTTTTCTTTCCCAAACTGAAATGTTCGAATTGGTTATCCTTAAATTATGTTCATTAATGCTACTTGTGTAAGTACAGTTACAGGTTAGTGGGAATATATGTGCACTTACAAAATTCTATTGGCTTAAGTATTCTTTTCCAAGAAAAATCTGGAGAGGACCTGCTTTGTTTCTGCTTTTTTAAAAAAAACTAGATGTAAGTGAATTGTCCTCAATCAGAGATTCCATAAATATCTCTCAAATTCTTCGATTGAAAACATTTTAATTTGAAAAATAGATTGTCAACCTCCAAAGTTTTGTTTACGCAGAAACTCCTCCTCTAACTAATAGCCAAAGCAAGCAAGAAAATCATAATGAGATCGAGATATTAACCCAAATGCATTTCCCAGCTTGTATGCATAATGTTTTTCCCCAAATGTTGCATTTTTCCTGCATGCCTAATATCGTTTCCCAGAATTACAAACCTACCTTTTTAATGGTGCAAGTTTTTCAGCAACTACTTTTCCTATTTGTTAATTGATTTTGATGGTAGTTTTTTTTTTTTTAATTTGATTTATATGCCGCCCTTCTCCGAAGACTCAGGGCGGCTTACAATGTGCTCAGCAATAGCCTTCATCCTTTTGTATATTTATACAAAGTCAGCTTATTGCCCCCACAACTGGGTCCTCATTTCACCTACCTTAGAAAGGATGGAAGGCTGAGTCAACCTTGAGCCTTGGCGAGATTCGAACCCTGCAGTAATTGCAGGCAGCTGGTCTTAATAACCAGCTTAATAACAGGGTGCCTTAAACCCCTGTACTACCAAGGCTCTTTTGAATAGCCAACTGTTAATGCTGTTATAATGCTGTTGAATAGCCAACAGCATTATAGATCTACGTATGTAGTGCTACTCAGATGGGTTTCAGCAGGTTCTGACCAGTTCTGGAGAACCGGTAGTGGAAATTTTGAGTAGTTCGGGGGGAACCGGTAAATACTACCTCTGATTGGCCCCGCCCCCATCTATTCTCTGCCTCCCAAGTCCCAGCTAATTGGGAGGAAATGGGGATGTT
Source organism: Arizona elegans (assembly GCA_022577455.1). Classification (NCBI taxonomy): domain Eukaryota; kingdom Metazoa; phylum Chordata; class Lepidosauria; order Squamata; family Colubridae; genus Arizona; species Arizona elegans. The sequence continues at coordinate 298,092,791 of JAKOOJ010000001.1, read as the reverse complement.
GCAGTAACCTTCCCCTGGAGTAGGGAGAGAATGGAGATTTTACAGTATCCTTCTCCTACCACACCCATCAAGCCACTCCCACAGAACCGGTAGTAAAAAAAAATTGAAACCCACCAGTGGTGCTACTCTAATTGGATCTGTTTTCTGCTAGTTTTCTTCATAGCAAAAGTTTGACAGTTCTCAGTGCCCAACCTTGGAAGATTTCAATGCAGGGGAATGTATGTTTCAACATACAGTAGTGCTTATTCAAATGCCAAACCCATAGTGCAAAATATGTGACAGCTGACCCAGTTTTGACTTCTTTGCCTGAGAAGCAGCATTCCTAAACTATTATCATCAAACTCTTGCTACACCATATCAAGGAGGAAAGTCTTGCAGGGAGGGTAGAGCAAGAGAGTCTGATTCAATCAGTCAAAATTTGTTGACATGACAGAAAGGTAAGACAGGTAGAAAGCTAGTCATAGAAGCCGAGTCCCCAAATCCAAATTATCAAGGTTCCAGTTAAATTTTCCTGTTGTATACCATATAATGATAAATATAGCATTTGATGAAACTCAAGTAATGCACACTATCATCTACAGAACAGTACTCCATGCCAGGGGTGAAAGGTAAAATTTGTTACTACCGGTTCTGTGGGCATGGCGGGGGGGGGGTGTAATGTGACTGGGTGGGCGTGGCCAACTTTTTTTTTTTAACTTTTCAAAGCATTTTTTTCTAATGCTTTGAAAAGCCTCTGCCGATCAGACAACTCAGCTGGGATCGTCAGAGACTTTTCAAAGCATTTTTTTTAACCACCTCTTCGGCCAAGAGGTTGCAGGAAAAAATGCTTTGAAAAGCCTCTGACGATCCCAGCTGAACCACACGATCATCAGAAACCTTTTTTTTTTACTTTTAAAAGCATTTTTTCGTCGGAAGAAAGAAAAAAATGCTTTTAAAAGTACAAAAAAAAAGCCTCTGATGATCATGCAGCTCAGCTGGGCATGGTGGGGGGGGTCAGGAATTTTTGCTACTGGTTCTCTGAACCACCCACCGCAATCGCTACCAGATCAGGTGATCCGGTCTGAACCGGGAGCATTTCACCCCTGCTCCACGCCCCTCGCTATATTTTGTTGTTGGAAAAGACTTAAAATCCAGTCTGAGCCAGCTGGTGGAGGAAATACGGGAAATGTTGTAGATGAAGAAGGATTGTTTATAGTTCACATTTTTTCAGTGTTGGTTTGGCAAAAATGGAGGTTTCTTGTGATTTACGTAAATCAATGTTGGCCCTAGGGTCACATTTAATACTTTACATATTGAAATGAATGAAACCATCAGTCTAGGGAAAAACAAAGAAAAAGAATGCTAAAAACAGAAAGCCAAAACAAGCAAAGAAAGAGAAAATACTTGTCTTAAAACATTAAAATAGCTACTTCAAACACAGCTGGCAGTCTAGCAACTTTCTAGCTTACCTGTTCTCTCCTTTTTGCCCCTTCCACTGAATGGTTGCCATATATGGTGCTAAGCTCCCACCATTCATATTTATCGATTTTCAAAGCTGTATTTGGAATTGTAAAAAAGAAAAACAACCAGGCACATGCTCAATATACAAAAAAGCAACATATCCTGCCAAGATATTCAATGACTGTTTCCAGTCAACACAGGTGTAATAGTCTAAGTGTGACTTTGGCCATGGCACAACTACTCTTGAAAAAGATGTAATGGAAAAGTAGCAGATTGTGATCCCTTGTGCCCCTTGGAAGCCCTCAGTCTGTTTTATGCAGCTCCCCAAATCATGCAATTTAAATTCAGCTGCAAATCATGTGTTTTCAACAAAGGCATTTTGCTGTTGGGAACACTAAATGGAATAAAACTGGTGTTCCACGCCTTTCCAAAGCTTAATTAACCTATGCTCCTAATCATAGAGAACCTGTCACTTCAAAAAGCTTATAGAAAATTCATGCCAGATATGGTCTAGTTCCTGCTTCGTGAAAATATTGGTCTACACCTATTTGCCAGAGCAACAGAGAACAAATTTACTTCATCATCTACATATCAGTCTTTCAATCATCACAATAAAAACAGTTACAGAAGAAAACTTGAATAAAACCAAATTCTATATTGGTTGATCATTAAACTGCAACTGCATTCAAGGCATTTCCCTGATCATCTGCTTTAATCGTATTCTTCACCTTTCCCATATTTCATAACAAATAGTGGCTTATTAAAATAGAACATCAAAGGAACTGCATGTTACTGGTACAAACCAGTTCTTAAAAATATTCACCAGCCCTAGACACACCTTTCCACAGAACTATTCTTCATTATTCTTCATCTGCCTCTGCCCTTTTACCTCTGAACAAGTACCTCATTGGCGGGTTCCTCCCGGTTTGGTCCGGTTTGGCCGAGCCGGTAGCAGTAACGATATGACGTCACCGAACCGGTTCTCCCCCCCCTGCCCTCCCACCCACCCACGTTATTCTTACCTTTTATTTGGTCCCACCCCCAATCTATTGCTGCCTCCTGAGTCCCAGCTGATGACTAGAGGGAAAAAAACTGTTTAAACTCTTGCCGCGGGGCTTCAAAGGGCAGCTGATCAGTGTTAAAAGCAAACAAATGAGTCAGGTCGTAAGTGCGAGGGCTGGTCGTAAGTGCGAGGACCTTCCAGAAATGACTGACCAGCTAGCCATGCCCATCTACTCACATGACCTCCAAGCCACACCCACAAAATAAGCCACACCGACAGAACCGGTAGTAAAAAAATTTAGAACCCACCACTGAAGTACCTGTGCAGAGCAGGTATTGAGGTCCTGGGCCTAAATTAGGAATTTTCTCTCACCAGTGCCGCTTTGTTTCTCATTGTTCATAAGAACAGCTAAAAGTATAGCAAATATATCATGTACTTCTATTGAACAATTTAGGACCATGTTTCTCAACTTGGCAACTTTTGTTGAAGTCCACACATCAACGCTGATTTAGGAAAATAAGTACATGTGGGATATGCACTTGCTTCAATTGCAGATGCTGCAAAATCCTTTGTCCCACCAATTTCCCACCATTGTCTTTGCAAAAATATATCTATAGGCATTTCCTAACAAAGAGGCTATTGTATAAAAGACACCTCCCATCATTCCAGGCTGATTAAAAGTTCTGTCATATTCATGATGAGTAAGATATACAACTCAGCTAGTAAATTCCACATAGAAGTCCTTTCCGCATCAGGAACAATGTGGTAAAATTTGGGCTGCCAAACATAGTCCTCAAAATGCATAAAATCATAGCATCATGGAGTTGAGTAGTCAAGTAGTCCCCATGCTCAGTGCAAAAATCAGATTAAAATCTTCTGACTGTCCACAGTTTACAAGAATGCATACATTGTAGCAGAGACCATCCTTCTGATAACTAGTTTCATGGTAAAATTACTCTTATTGTTTGGAAGTTTTTCCTAATATTCAAACATAATCTATCTTCCTGTAATTTAAATTTATCATTCCCTGTGCTGAATTAGTAGAGAACATTCTTGGCCTTTTTTCAATGAAGTTCTTCTTCAGATACTTGCAGAGTCATATTCCTTCAATTTCCCTTCTTAATAATAAATAGATCCTTCAGTCTTTTGTCTGAAGATTTAATTTCTAGTTCCCTGATCAACTGCTTGCATTTTTCTGAATGTCTTCTAGTATCTCTGAATTAGTGATACCTAGAACTGGCGACCATGATCATGGTGTTTGAGCCATTGAGTAAACCAGAGAATCAACCACACCAGTTTTTAAAGGAAATAAATATTTGAGTCCATTTTGTTCAGAATTCAGCATTGACCACTCATGGATATTCTCAGTTAGGATCTTTCCTACTGAGCCTGTCACTGGCATTCAGTACCATTGGCTGTGGAATTATTTCTCAGATTGGAAGAGATTTCTGCTTGAAAGTATCTGTTTACTGCCCTGAGTCATTTTATTGATTTGTTGTGAATAAATAAATAAACTGAAGAAGACTTAAAAACTATTACACACAGCCTAAAATTGCATTGGACTTTGTTGTGGCTATATCATACTGATAACTGATATTATCATTTCAAGATCTTTTTCAAAACTACCATTAACCAAACATGTGATTTATGCTTCCTAAAGTGAAAAGCTTTGCATCTGTCTTTGTCATTATGAATTTTCTAGCTATTTATTTATACCATCCAATTTTATGTTGTTTGCTCATCCAAATCATTAAGTAAAAAATCTGTCAATGTTGAATGGAGAACTTGATGCATCTGAAGAAGTTATCTCCTTCCAGTATGTTGGGGAACTTTAAATGATTATTGATATCAATTCATTTAATTGTTACATTATCTAGGCCTGACTCAAACAGAGTAGTAATCAGAATACATGCATCATGGGGTATGTGTCAATTTCTTTAATATATCCCCTCTCACTGTTACAGTGAAATTACTCCATCAAAAATGAAATATGGATAGTTTGATGAGACATTCCTGATTAATCCATGCTGATTTCTACTGATCATGACACTGTTTTCAAGGTAGCCACAGAGCAACTGCTTAATGGATTTCTATAGAATCCCAGTACCAATGTCAAACTGGATGGCTTAATATTCCTGTTCCTGTAGTCATTGGGCAATTTATTCAGTCTCCAGGATTTCTCCAGGGTAATTCTGATGCTTAGTCAAAACCTTTCAGCAAATCCTTCCTACCTTGCAATTCATCTACTTCTGGACATCTACAAAATATCTGCCATACTACAAAAAAGATGTTGAGACTTTGGAAAAATTCAGGGAAGAGCAACTAAGATTATCAAGGGCCTGGAGACTAAACCATATGAAGAAAGGCTGCAGATTTTGGGTCTGGCTAGTCTAAAGAAATGAAGAATTAGGGGTGACATGATAGCAGTATTTGAGGGGCTGCCACAGAGAAAAGGGGGTCAAATTATTCTCCAAAGCACCAGCAGGCAGGACAAGAAATAACTGATCAAAGAGAGAGGCAATCTGGAATTAAGGAGAAACTTCCTAACAGTAAGTACAATTAACCAGTGGAACAGCTTGCCTTCAGAAATTGTAGGGCTCCATCATAGAGGTTTTTAAGAAGAGATTGGACAATCACTTGTCTCAGATTGTATAGGTTCTCCTGCTTGAGCAGGGAGCTGGACTAGAAGATCTCCAAGGTCACTTCCAGCTCTATTTTCTATTCTATTCTATTCTATTCTATTCTATTCTATTCTATTCTATTCTATTCTATTCTATTCTACTCTACTCTACTCTACTCTACTCTACTCTACTCTACTCTACTCTACTCTCTCAATTCAAAATAAAGGAGTATTTCCTTAGGTAACCTGCTCCTATTCTAACCTTTACAGTTGTGCGATGCATTGTATATTCTATGGCTGGGAGATACTTTTTCTATGTTCTCACTGAATAAATGATTCACTGATTTATTTTGTCGTTAACAACTTTCACCATACACTAACACAAGTTATAATTAGGAATTTTTTAAAAAAGAGATTTTTTTTTGTGATGTGTGTGTTTTTTTAAAGAACAATTTCTAAGATTTTCTCAGAAAGTCATGGCTACTAATTTCCTGTGGGAGGAACCATAAGGAAATAATCTCGTTGAACAGGTTCTAGGGTTGGTCATCACCTGTTCAAGTTCCTCCCTCCCTCTTTTGTACTTTTGTATCTTTTTTTGTCTGCCCTAGATCTCCATGTGTTCAACGTGGTATATTTCATCCTAAATTCTAATGACAAACACACACACCCAAATCTTCCTGTATTTTTCCTTTCTTTTACTAGCAGCTTTATTTTTCTTTTTAAATTTAACAATCCCTAACATAGAATTAGTTGGTGTAGATCAGGGGTGTCAAACTCGATTTCATTGAGGGCCGCATCAGAGTTGTGTTTGACCTGGGGAGTATGGCCAGGGTGGGCATGGCCAGCTTGATGTCACTCATGTCGTGACGGCCTCCTGCAGCTCTCTGCCAACAAAAATGGAGCTAGGAAGCTCCATTTTCGCTTACAGAGGACTGCAGGAGGCCGTTGCTCCATTTTTTCTGGCAGAGGCACCACGGGCTGGTCCTTCGCTGCTTCCAGGGCAGCCCCACAAGCCAGATCTAAGCATCCTGCGGGCCAGATCCAGCCCACGGGCCTTGAGTTTGACACCCTTCGTGTAGATCATTTCCAACAAGTACACCACCATAACTGTTACATCTGTTTTTAGACCAGTCATTATCAGTTCGGACCACCAAGTAATATTACAATTTTTAAAAATTGGATATTTACTACTTAATTTATGCTTTGCTTAGAATAAATGAATTTTTCTCACACAGACATGCATCGCTACTTTTCCCAATCCTTTTTGAAGTACTGGTATTTGAAATCGTTTTAATCACTCAAAGTAATGTAGTGTTCCAGAAGAAGAGAGTATCTATAGTTTAGGGTTGAATGTGAAGTTCTTGGTTCTCTCTGAGATTGGTGATTTGCTCGTAAATATTTCATTACCCAAAATAGATAACATCATCAATCTAATTTAATGATGCAAACAAACTTAGCCACATCATTATTCATGTTGATAGATTACTCCTCTGAAGAAAATTTAAAAAAAAGCCTCCGTCTAAAAGTTGAACTTGAAGTTTTTTATTGTACAATTTACATAATTGTAAATTACAATCTATTGTCCATTTACATAAAAGACATTGTAATACAAATGTATTTTAAGGTAGATACCCAGTTTCCTTCACTCTCTTCTAACAAGGACTTGGAATCTGGGGTTCAAAGATTAGGGGTAAATATTGATAAAGAAATTTACTATTGACATGTAATAAAGTATATTATTGTTTATATAAGGTTTCTAAAGGAAGTTCTTTACAAAATAACAAATATGTCTGTAAAATCCATAGAAAGTTGGGTTTAAGAAGATTTCCATCTCAGGAGGGAGAACACCATATGAATTACATAAGTCAGTGTGACTGCAAATGCAAAAACCTAGAAGAAAAGAGAAGAGAATTTAGCTTGGAAGTTTGTCCAGTCAAAGTCATGTGGTCCTGTGGTCATTGTCTAATTTTCTTCTGGCTTTTCCTAACACTGACCCTTTCCCAGAGCAACAGTCTTACTGTCATTTTTTCTTGCCTTTGCTATTAATTTTCTGTCCCAGCACAGAAACATTTTCTGTTTAGCCCCTTCTCTCTTTTTACTTTAGTACAATCAGCTTTTGGGATACATCACAGGCACATTTATTGTATGCTGATTTTATACACACACACACACACACACACACCATCATCATCATCATCATCATCACAGCATAACTATCAGCCGATCCACCACACTTGGATGCTACTACTATTGCAAAGTATCAACAAGAGCTTCAAGCTATGAGGACTTGCTCTTCTAATGTCTGTGTAGGTTGTACATAGATCCACTGTATCCATGTTGCTTTGCAGATGTCTTTTAAGATTGCAATATTAAATATTATTAACATTTAAATATTAAGAACACTTCTACTGTACCAGATTCTCCATTTCCCAATATCTCTGATTCCAGATTCAAATGTTCCCCAAATTTATCCAGACTATTTGAATAGCTTCCACAATGATGCACATGGACGCATTTGGGAGTTTGGGAGTTCACAGAGAATCAATAGCTAATCAGTGCTCACCTTTCTGTTTGACTTTCTACCCACACACTTGCTTTTGTAAGAATAAAATTAAAGGAGACCCTCAAGTAAACTGCCTTGAGATTTTAGAGAAAGTCTAATTTTAATAATTAACTCATAATAAAAAAAACTGAATCACAATAGGAAACCACTGATCACAAAGTTATATTGCCATCAGGGAGTTATGTCTGACCCAGGACTGGAAAGTCCCTAAATCTGTTGTCCAACCAATAACCTGAAGAGCAGAATTAAGTAGGTGTGACTATCCAACTGAAATTAATATAAATTTCTTTGGTTTTAGCTGGTCACACTGGGGTTTTATGAGATTTATAAATGTGAGAAATAAATAAACGCAGCTGAGTGTCTTATAAGGAACCTTTAGAATCTCTTAACTGGGGTTCTCACTAGTACAATAAGTAGATGAGGATTTTCAGGTTATACATATAGTGAAGTCCCTATACACATTCAATTGAAAACATATGTTTGAGGTACCATAATCCCTATGGAACCAGAATTTATTACCAAGGACAAAGTTGTGGTTCCTAAAAGTATCATAGCATCAATCACCTACCATCTGGAACGAGCTCCCCCCAGAGATACGGAGGATCCCGGACCTGCGCACGTTTCGCCGTGCTCTCAAAACTTTTCTATTTCAGCAAGCTGGCCTGGCCTAACTCCCCTCTTTTAAATTTTTAAATTTTTAAATTTTTTTAATTCGTGATTTTATAAATTGGGTGTTTTAATCTGTGTTTCGGCCGAAATATTTAATAATTTTAAGGGATTTTTAATATTTGTATTATCTGTATTTTATCTTGGCTGTTCACCGCCCTGAGTCCTTCGGGAGTAGGGCGGTATAGAAATTTGATTAATAAATAATAAATAAATAATAAATAATAAATAAGGAACACAAAAGGCCATGCACAACAGTAAAGATTTGTCATCACTCCTAATCTCAATGTTAACTCCTCATAAGAATCTGATTTTTGTTTATTAATGAAAATGCAAAGACATAACTGTTATTACTGTAATAAGTTATGTCCAGTACTATGTGTAACCTTATATAACAATCTGTCCTAAGATTTATATACTGCAATTCCTAATATAATCTCTAAATCTTAATTGTTTGTTTTCCACAGTGACTTGTACTGTACTGTTATTGTATTTTTCAGAGAGTGAAGGAAGAAGTTATCCTTGACTTTTGCTTTATACAATAATCCATTTATATTCTTGTAGTTGACAGATTCACCCACACATACCTTAAAAGTATCTGTTCACATTCAGTTTCAGCCATTTTAGTTAAATGCATTTTCTATCTATACAGTCTTTTTCTCTTTAGGGTCACCCGTAGATAAAAATGAAGTCAACACAAGATATACATAGATAGTTTTGTTTGGGATCTTGAATTAAGCGCCAATTACTCCCAAACCATGCCAAAAGATGTTATATATTTGCAATAAATTTCAAATCACAGCCAAAAAACCAGCACTTCTTAAATCTCTAATGTCCATAATGTCATTTAGCCAATTTATTTTATAACTGTATATGCCTATCATTTGAGGAGAACCATAATTCAGAGGCACAGCACATTCTGGTCTCAGAAAGTTCCAGACTCAAACCTGAGAACTAATTATCCATGAAAAAAAAAACTATAGGTAAGCAGACACTACTGGGATAAACACACAAATAGCTTCACTTATTATAAAATACCTTTTTAATAGAATTCTTCATTGTAAGCGGAGCTGTCATCTAAAGGTATCAGAGATATCTCAGCCTTATATCTGTTACTCCATTTTCATATTAAGGTAAAAAACAGCTCTGAAGCAGCACCCAAATATATGAGAAACTGGCAAGATGTTACTTCAAGACAGTAACTGTCTCGGCCATTTTATATTTTAATAATAAAATAAGAAATTGTTATCAAATTAATCAAAAAAAATTGTACCCAAAAAGTTTTTAACACCCCCCCCCAAAAAAAAACCACAACATTCCATTCACTTCCAATTTGTAAATTAAACCCAGTTCTCTTTCACTTGCCCAGTGCATTTGGAAAGCAGGAGATTGAAAAATCCTGCCCTAATTAATGAGTCATTTCAATTTTACTTGAAGGACATATACTCACCACAGCTGCTATATCTATTTGGTAATCCTTGTATTTGCCAAGAACATACTTCATTTGTATCGTCGTGTAGGCTTGCACAACTGCTGCACTCAAATAGAAAAGTGATGCAATTACCTGGTAGAAAGCATCCTGGAAAAAAAGGACATGGGGGGGGGAGTCTTAAGAACTCTGCAAATTCTGCTATTTATATGTAGCCAGCAACATTCCCATCTCACCCTTGTGCCACTATAAGCATCTAAAATGAGCAGATTGTTCTGATTGCATTCCTTTTCAACAATGGCCATTTACAAAGTGCTGTAACATCAGTAATGACTTTTCCTACTTGCGCCAAGCATGGCACAACAATACCACAGCCTCCTTTAGCTTATGCAACGTTCTCAAGTTGTTTTCTTCTATTCAGTCATAAGCCATACTGAATCAGCTTCAATTCAACTCAAAAAAATGTTAAGAGGAATATTGTAGATGAATAATTAACTGGACAAAAAGTGATAATAGGAGAAATTTGTTTTTTAGCCGCTGTCTAAATTATTTCATTGTTGGACTGCTGGCACATAATTGGTTTTAGTAAGCAGTGGTATAAATGGCCATGGTGAGCTTGATTATGAGGATTTCAAGAGTTGTGCAAGTTTTCTTATTTTTTATTTTTTTATTTTATTTATTTGTCAAATATGTATAATATAACAGATATAAGTGTAAACATGATTATGAATACAGGAAATGGATATTATTTATTTATTTATTTAGTTAGTTAGTTAGTTAAATTTATATGCCGCACTTCTCCCAAAGGACTCGGGGCAGCTCACAAAAGGTTAAAAACTGAAGAACAATAAAAATATATAATTAATTTAGCATAATTAAAATCCCACAATTTAAAAACCCATATTAAAACCAATTAAAAATATTAATAAATGGGGACAGTAAGATAGGGACGGTAGGCACTAGGGGTGAAATTCAGCAGGTTCTGACAGGTTCTGGAGAACCGGTAGCAGAAATTTTGAGCAGTTCGGAGAATCCATAACAGAAATTTTGAGTAGTTTGGAGAATTGGCAAATACCATCTCTGGCTGGCCCCAGAGTGGGGTGGGAATGGAGATTTTGCAATATCCTTCCCCCAGAAGTGGGGAATGAATGGGGATTTTGCAGTATCCTTCCCGTGGAATGGGGTGGGAATGGAGATTTTGCAGTATCCTTCCCCTGCCACGCCCACCAAGCCACTCCACGCCCACCAAGCCATGCCCATAGAACTGGTAGTAAAAAAAAATTGGATTTCACCACTGGTGCGCTTATGCACGTCCCTTACAGACCTCTTAGGAATGGGGTGAGGTCAACAGTAGACAGTCTAAGGTTAAAGTTATGGGGGATTGGGGATATAACCACAGTCACGTAGTGCATTCCAGGCACTGACCACTCTGTTGCTGAAGTTGTATTTTCTGCAATCGAGTTTGGAGCAGTTTACCATAAGTTTGTATCTATTGTGTGCTCGTGTATTATTGCGGTTGAAGCTGAAGTCATTGACAGGTAGGACATTGTAGCAGATAATTTTATGTACTACGCTTAGGTCAGACCGAAGGCGGCATAGTTCTAAATTGTCTAAGTTGTAATTATTGAATAATGAAACTTGGGGGGAGGGAGTCATGGGAATATCCCCAAGGTTAAGGAATTGCATCCTAGCATATCTGAGGAAATTAAGTGAATCAATGATTTGATCAATGCTTCATTTATTGACTTTGAAAATTCCTGGAGAACGTATGAAATATCAGATGTATGGAAAAGGAAAATATTGTCCCTATATTCAAAATTAGGAAAGAGGAGGATTCTTTGACTATTATAATGCTAATACTGATGTCTGGGGAGATTCTAGGAAAAAGCATAAAGTGATTGATCTGTAACAGAACGTAATATAGATCTGATAAAAACAAGTCTTGCTACACTAACATTATCTCATTCAATCAGGTAAATTCCTTAATAGATAGTAGAGTACCTGGACTAGTTTCTCAGCAAGATTTTTTGGAAATGAATTGCCATTGTCTCCTTCCTGGGCCTAATAGAGAGTGACTAGCCCAAGGTCATACAAATGGGTTTGTATCACAGGCAAGACTAGAACCTCAGGTCTCGCAGTTCTTAGCCTAATGCCTTAATCACTACACCAAATTGGCTTTTGTAAACATTATATGATTTAATTGGGTATATAATAAGGGAAATATGTCCTAACGATTAAATGAATACATAGAGTGTTCAAAAATCTTATGTAAAATGTGTCCATCAATGGCTCCAAATCAAACAGCAGAGATGTATCAAGCGCAGTGCCATAAGATTCACGCTTCAGTATTTGACAGACAAGAATGCATACCAATTTTTCAAATAAGACTGAATTTTGTGGGACAACTAATACAACAAAAATCAAAATCGTCCTTGATTAATTACAGAAATAGAAAGAAATATTATGGAAGTTAACTAAGATCAATGTAAAGTCATGTACTTAGAAATCAATGACTTCACAGTGATATTTTTGAAAATATTGAAATAGTAGTTAAGTGAATCTGTAGTATAATGTGGCTGCAAACAAATGCAAATCTGTCTACATCAATAGAAATACAGTTTCTAACTCATAAACAGTAGAATTTGCACTGATTAGGTCCCATCCTGAGTTTTGGTTTGGACACAAAATTTTAGGAAGGTGTCAGAAAAACCGAAGGGCAAGAATAAAAGAGGATCATGACTACTGATCAGCTTAATCAAAAAGTCATGCTAGAACAATTGATCCATTTGCAGACATAACTTACGAATGAAGTAGTTCTAGAATGGGCAGGAAGACCTTTTCTATCCCAAATTATTGGATGAAATGTGGGCATAGAATGGCTAGGAGGAATAAGAATCCCAATGATCAGTAGCTGAACTATTCATTCTGAGGTATGGCGGCATTGTGGAAGACTAGAATCTGAAGATAACATTCCAGAGATCAGTGAAAACAATTTATCTTTACTCAATGTTCTCACTAGCCAAGAATTATAGTTACTAACATCTTCCCACATCTCAATGGTCAAAAAGATGACTGGTTATCAGTTCTTCTTTAAAATGCACCTAACGAGAAATTACTTTATATTGTCAGTTATTTTAATTATTCTTAATTAGGAAGGAAATTCAGGATTATAAATCTAAATTTTCATGTGTATAATTTGGGACTCAAAAACGGTTAAATAATAATAAATATTACAATTTGGTGGTATGAATGTTGCATATGATACATGAATGAGAATTGAAGAAGATAAGTGGAACTTATAATTTTAATTTAATTTAATTTAATTTCCAATTTATATACCGCCCTTCTCCCTGAGGACTCAGGGCGGTGTACAGCCAAGATAAAAAACATAGAATACAAATATTAAAACATTTAAAAATATATATAAATTTGGGCCGAAAGTTAAGAATCACAAACTAATTAAAAAATTTAAAAATTTCTTCTAAGCCAACCCGGCTTGCTGGAAAAGATGGGTTTTCAGGGAACGACGGAAGGCATTGAGGTCATGGATTCTCCTTATCTCCGGGGGCAACTGATTCCAGAGGGTGGGAGCCCCCACAGAGAAGGCCCTCCCCCTGGGGGCCACCAGCCTACATTGTTTGGCTGATGGCACCCTGAGGAGGCCCTCTCTGTGGGAGCACACGGGTCGATGGGAGGTCGTTGGTAGCAGCAGGCGGTCTCGGAGATAGCTAGGCCCTATGCCATGTAGCGCTTTAAAGGTGATAACCAACACCTTGAAGCGCACCCGGAAGACCACCGGGAGCCAGTGCAGCTCGCGCAGGAGCGGTGTTACATGGGAGCGCCATGTTGCTCCCATCACTACCAGCGCTGCTGCATTCTGGACCAGCTGGAGCCTCCGGGTGCTCTTCAAGGGGAGCCCCATGTAGAGAGCGTTGCAGTAGTCAAGGCGAGAGGTGACGAGGGCGTGAGTGACTGTGCACAAGGAATCCCGATCAAGAAAGGGCCGCAACTGGCGAATCAGGCGAACCTGATAAAAGGTCCCCCTGGTAACAGCCGTCAGATGTTCCTCCAAGGACAGCTGCCTATCCAGGAGGACTCCCAGATTGCGAGCCCCTTCAGTGGGGGCCAAAGACTCGCCCCCAATAGTCAGCGATGGAGTCAACTGACTATATCGGGATGCCGGGAGCCACAGCCACTCAGTCTTGGAAGGGTTGAGCTTGAGCCTGTTCCTCCCCATCCAGATCCGCACAGCCTCCAGGCACTGGGACATCACTTCAAGGGCATCGTTGGGGTGGCCTGGGGTGGAGATGTACAGCTGGGTGTCATCAGCGTACTGGTGGTATCTCACCCCAAAGCCACGGATGATCTCGCCCAGTGGCTTCACATAAATGTTGATCAGAAGGAGCGAGAGGACCGATCCCTGCGGCACTCCACAGATGAGAGGCCTCGAGGTCGACCTCTGCCCCCCTGCCAACACAAACTGCGACCGGTCGGAGAGAAAGGAGGAGAACCACCGCAACACAGTGCCTCCCACCCCCAACTCTTCCAGCCGGTGCAGCATGATACCATGGTCGATGGTATCAAAAGCCGCTGAGAGATCTAACAGGACCAGAACAGAGGAATAACCCCTGTCCCGAGCCCTCCAGAGATCATCCACCAACGCGACCAGTGCCGTTTCCGTGCTGTGCCCAGACCTGAAACCCGACTGGAACGGATCTAGATAGGATGTTTCCTCCAGGAATTGCGGAAACTGTTGCGCGACCACACTCTCAACAACCTTCGCAATGAAGCGAAGGTTGGAGACAGGACGATAGTTGGCCAATATTGCTGGATCCAGGGATGGCTTCTTGAGGAGAGGCCTCACCACCGCCTCTTTCAGGGCAGCGGGGAAGTGACCCTCACTCAAAGAAGCATTAATGACGCCCTGGAGCCAGCCTCGTGTAACCTCCCGGGAAGCCAGTACCAACCAGGAGGGACACGGGTCCAGTAAACATGTGGCCGCACTAAGTCTCCCCAAAATCCTGTCCACATCATCGGGAGTCACAGCATCAAACTCCTCCCAGATAACATTCTCAAGACTGTTCCTCGTTACCCTGCCCTGATCTACCCAGTCAGAGTCCAGATCCCCCCGGATCTGAGCGATTTTGTCATACAGGTATTGTCCGAAATCCTCCGCCCTGCCTTCTAAGGGATCCTCCCACACTCCCAGATGGAGCAGGGCGCGGGTCACCCTAAACAGGGCGGCCGGACGATTCCCTGATGACGCAATAGAGGCGGAAAAGTAGTTAGACTTTGCCGTCTTTATCACCACTAGGTAGGCCTTAATATGCGACCTTACCAGTGTTCGATCAGATTCAGCGAGACTGGCCCTCCAACCACTCTCCAGGCGTCTTTTCCGGCGCTTCATTTCCCTCAGCTCCTCAGTAAACCAAGGAGCCACACGGGATCGGCATCGGGTCAGAGGCCGCAAAGGCACAACTCGGTCCAAGGCCCCACCAGCCGCCCGATCCCAGGCGGCTACCAGGTCCTCGGCCGAGTCATGTGCTAGATCCTCAGGAAATGGCCCAAGCTCCATCTGGAACCTATCAGGATCCATCAGGCGCCTGGGGCGGATCCATCTAATTGGGTCCGCCTCCCTGCGGCGAGGGGTCGCGGTTCGAAGATCTAGGTGAAGGAGTGAGTAGTCAGTCCATGACAAGGGTTCCACGTCTATATCCCCTATAACAAGACCACTCAACCACTGGCCAGAGACAAAAATCAAATCCAGAGTGTGACCTCCCCTGTGAGTAGGGCCATGAACTAACTGGGTCAGGTCCATGGCCGTCATGGAAGCCATGAACTCCTGAGCCACCTCAGACGTTTCACCGATGGATGGCAAGTTGAAATCACCCATGACTAAAAGCCTGGGTGTATCTACTGCCACCGTGGCTATCACGTCGAGTAGCTCAGGTAGGGCTGTTGCCACGCGGCAGGGAGCCAGGTACGTAAGCAACAAGCCCATCTGAACCCCACGGCCCCACCTCACAAGGAGGGACTCACATCCGGCTATCTGAGGCACAGTGGTCTCCCTCGGACTCAGATCCTTGTTAATAATAACCGCCACCCCCCCCCCGCCCCTCCCCTGGGCCCTCGGCTGATGGAATGCTCTGAAGCCTGGTGGGCACATTTCCACCAGAGGGACGCCACCCTCCGGGCCCAACCAGGTCTCCGTAATACCCGCCAGGTCCGCTCCCCCCTCTTGTATAAGATCGTGAATGAGGGGGGCCTTATTGACCACGGACCTGGCATTGCACAGCATCAGCCGAAGGCCCAGCTCCTGAGTATCTAAGCCACCTAGTATCCGAGCGGAGCCTTGGGGACCGGGGCAAGCAATTGCTCTCAAACAGCAAGTGCGAGCCCCCAACACCTGATGTGGTCCCCTGCTCCCGCCATATCTGCCCCTCCCATTCACCGTGCCGATGGTACAGCCCTCATAGATATCGCCCCCCATCCCTTTTCCAATCCCTCGTCCGGTGCCTCCCGGATCATTACCCTGTGCCGGGCACGGCTCTGACCCTGGTGGATTTCCCCCCCCCCATCCGCCATAGTCGTCTTCCCAGTATCTTTAAAAGAATAATTACAAACCCCCCCCAGAACCCCTTAAAATCTTTAAAAATTTCCCTAAAAAGCCCCATAAATTCTTCCTTGCTCCATGCCATCTCTCCGGACTCCAAAGTCCATCATCGAGATAGGCCCTCGATAATGTGGGGGGCCAAACCTGCGAGAGGGGAGAATCTCACAGGGCGAGGAGTTCTGACACCGAATACATATAGCCATCAGGGGAGACAGTCCAAGGGTGGGGGACCGCTGATGTTACAAGCGTAGGGAAAATTCCAGTCCTTGGTCAGGCTGCCAAGCTCCACTGTCCTCTCACGACAGTGGCTAAGGAGGTGCATATCATTCAGCCCCGAAAGTTTCCAGGGCGGCCGTCTCTCACCAGGCCAATCCATGGAGACTTTGATAGAAAGCTCAAGGGTGAGGATAGCCATATTCCGCCTCCTCAGGCCTCATGTCCATAGAACCAGTATCCCTCCTGGGATTAGCAGCATCAGGGAATCCAATATCCAGCTCAAGGGAGGTTTAAGTTCGTAAATGTTCGTCAGAGAAGTTCTACATGGTAGGGAATCCAGACAGGCCAGATGGGAGTGGGGAAAAAATTAGGAGTAGTTCAGCAGGCCAAGATGGATGGGAAGCTATGATCGTAATAGGCCAAAAGGCCAAACTCAGTCCGAAGGAAGGAGGGGGGGGGAGATTCAAACCGCATAAGTTTGTAGTCATTTTCCGGCCCCAATAACCCTCAACCTTCCATTCTAGTGGGTGAAGCTCCCCTATTTCGCCCCCCCCATCCAGCTCACCCTGGGGGGGGGGTCTCTGGGTCTCCCTGGAGGTAACCCTTCCCTCAAGGGTCATATACTCTCCAGTCACCCCAAAATCAGATCTAAAACCACTGCTGAAGAGTCCTGGGTGAATGAGCTGGATATATCCATGAAGCCCAAAGTTAGGATTTCTCACACATGCTGATCATAACAAGCTGTGATAAAGGGACAGAAATGGCTAGACTGCCATCATCTGAAGCCATTTGCTTCAATACTTTGAGAATGCATCTTCCTTTTGTATAGCTCACCAGTTTTTCTGCATCATGTAAATTAAATTCAGGAATGAGGAAGGATATGATGCATTGTTGTAAGATCTGGTAATTTGGAAAGAGATGAGATTTAACATACGCAATATTAATCTCTCTGAAGTAAACTTACCAAAGCAACCCAAGCGCTTTTCCCACCGTGAGCTCCACACAAATATAAGAGGAAAAGAAGTGTAGAAATTACAAAGCAAAACACTGAGACAAACATCACCCAGCCTTGACTCATTTCCATATAAACTTTGGTAGAAGCCACAAGGATCCATACCAGGCCACCAAAGACCTACAAGAAAATATAAAAATAGTTTATCAGTAATAAGTAACATGTTGACTAGATTTTCATAATGTGCTAGACTATGCTAAAATAGACAAGTTATAGAAATCCAGACATGGTATCTTTACAAGACTTAAAACAGATTTAGAAGAATGCAGTTATTTTTTTAAAAAATCATTTATATCCATTTGTTGTCCTAGAGGAGGGGTGTCAAATTCAATTTCATAGAGGGCCACATCAGGGTTGTCTTTGACCTTGGGGGCCAGGGTGGGCGTGGCCAGGGTGGGCGTGGCCAGCTCAATGTCATTCATGTCAGGGGTGCCTGTGGTGGCCCATTTTCTGCCAGCGAAAACGGGCTCCTGAGTTTCATTATTATTATTATTATTATTATTATTATTATTATTATTATTATTATTTTATTTAGTCCAATTTATATGCCACCTTTCTCCGGAGACTCAGGGCAGCTTACAATGCATTTAAAAAACCATTATAAAAACATTTAAAATTAAAATATTAAAACCCATTCACACCATTCATTGCCGGATCTCACAAGATCGCAACAGCAAGATCAACGGCTCCAGGCCTGCCAGAAAAGCCAGGTCTTCACCGCTTTTCGGAAGGCCAATAGGGTGGGGGTGGTCCAGACCTCAGGAGGTAACTGGTTCCAGAGAGCTGGGGCAGCCACAGAGAAGGCCCTCCCCCGCGGGCCCGCCAGCCTAAATCATTGATGAAGATATTGAAGAGTACTGGGCCTAAAACAGAGTCTGGGGTACCCACTGCATATTTCTCTCCATGTAGATGCAGTTCCGTTGAGGATTACACATTAAGTGCAGTTAGTCAGCCAGTTATGAATCCATGTGGTGGTGCTGCTGTCTAACCCATATTTTTCTATCTTATCAAATAAGAGGTTGTGGTCTACTTTATCAGTCCAAGTAAAATATATCCACAGCATTTCACTGGTCCACTAATTTTGTCACTTTGTCAAAGAATGCAATAAGATTTATCTGACATGATCTGTTTTTGACAAACCCATGTTGGTTTCTGGTTATGACTTTGTTCACCTCTAGGTGCTTGCAGATCCATTGTTTGATTATCTTTTCCAGTATCTTCCCAGGTATTGATGCCAGGCTGATAGGTCTATATTTTCTGGATCTATTTTTTTTCTTTTTGGAAGATGGGAACTACATCAGCCCTTTTCTAGTCCTATTGTAATTTCCCAGTGCTGCAGGATCTTTGAAAGACATGATTCAGTGGTTCTGAGAGCATGTCTGCCAATTTCTTCAGAACCTTGGGGTGTAATCCATCTAGTCCTCATGATCTGAACTTGTCTAGAGTGGACAGTTGTACTTTTACCATTTTCTTGTTTATTTGACTTGCATTTCTAGTCTGCAATTTACCGTATTTTGGGGGAGGGGAGTAGGTCGGATTGTTTTTTCCTTTTGTGTAAAGACAGATTAAAAAAATAAGTTAATCAATTCTTTCTCTCTGCTGCTCATCACCTTTTTGTCATTTTCTCCCATTAATGGATCAACCATTTCCTTGATTTTTTTTCTGTTTTTTACATGTTGAAAGAAACAGGGGCACAGTGGTTAGAGTGCAGTACTGCAGGCTTCTTCTGCTGACTGCTGGCTGACTGCAATTTGGCAGTTCAAATCTCACCAAGCTCAAGGTTGACTCAGCCTTCCATCCTTCCAAAGTGGGTAAAATAAGGACCCAGATTGTTGGGGGCAATATGCTCTGTAAACTGGTTAAAGAGGGTTGTAAAGCACTGTAAAGCGGTATATAAGTCTAAGTGCTATTGCTATTCTTTGTTATTTTTGACTTTTGTCACAAGCCTTCATTCTGAGGCTTAGTTTTCCTGACTTTATCTTTGCTGGTTCAAGCTATTTGCTGATATTCTGCCTTAGTTATGTGCCCCTATTTCCACTTTTTATACTTGTCCTTTTTGTCTTTCAGTTTAGTAGAGATGTACTCATTAGGACCCCAAATCAAGGCACATGACATGAAAAACTATAGCTTGATATCACATTTTCCCTGATCATGAATGTTGACAAAGTGTCTATCTGAAATCCCTTCCGGCAAGCTAAGTACCGGGAGATGTCACTTACCACCAATGGAAAAGCATTACGGATATATCCATATGTAAACACTGGTTCATCCATATATCAGTTTCCTTTAGGGGTCTTGGAAGAGCTTACTAATGAGTTACCAGTGTGATACAGTGTTTACCATCTTCTGCAACTACTGTAGATGCTGTTGAACCATTGACTCAGTTGGCACAAACTCATTTTCTTAGTTTCATATTTGCCATCCAGCACTTTGCTAACAGATACGTTCCTCTGAAGCTTGGGTTTGAGCCAGCATTTCTTTTCCCAGCTCTGACCTTTGTAACTCTGCTACTGATACTTGCTTTATTGCTTTCTTTTTAGTATGTAGTAGATTTGTCATCTAACACTTTGCTTACAGATTTTAGGATTTCAGAAGTTCTAAAGCCTTTTCCAAGTGAGAAATGGGACAGGATTTCTTCTTCTGGACTTCAGGTCATGAGAACAACAAAGGCTATAGGAGGTTTTTTGACTGGATTTCGGGCTCTGATGTGCTCAAAAGCAGTAGAAAAACTGAATCAGTCAAGTTGTCAAGATCCGGAAAGCATAGGCAGAAGTATTGGGAATATTTTATTTCAATACTGCTTTGCTCAGTTGTGCCCTTTTATCTTTGCTCACAATTTCTGCCTCTCTATCTCTTTGCTTATGTGCCTGCAGCAGAGTAACAAATGCAAGCTTTTGTAGGATGATCCAGGCTCCCTATAACTTGGTATAGCTAACTTATTCTCCCACTACTTTCTTTGTTCTGTACTATTTATTTCAAAAGCACTTGCCCAGATAATGCTGGTTAAAAGGGGAAGCTGGAGTCATTTATTTAAAGGCTTAGCCAGAGAAGGAATTTCCTGTTCCATTTCCTTCAGATTCCAGGTGAAAGGATAGGGCACCTTCTCTTCAAAACATATTTTGGAGATTTAATTACCTGCCTGAGTAAGTCCCTTTCCCTTGGGAAACAGCTACAACCAGGTCCCTGGAACTCAAAGGAGATGTGAGAATAAAGCCTAAATATGGCAGGTTTGTACTCTCCATTTCCCATCAGACACCTTGCTACAACTCACCACTGATAGAACTATAGTTTCCAAGAGAACTAATAAGGTACCACATTTGCATGTTGTTTACATTTTCCTTTCCATAACAAAGGCACAATGGCCCTAGTTATCAGTTGCAATTGAATCACAAGTGTGAAATGAGTGACTATATAAATTTAATAAAGAAATGCAATCAATTGTTACACAGTAACTTTGCATTGACTGCCAAAGCAGACACAGGCTTTGTTCACACAACACACAACTCTAGTTATAATTAAATCTCTTTTCCAACTCTCAGGGTAACTATAGCAGTCAGCTATAATTCAACCCTTCCCAAGAAAGGAAGGGCTTTGAGTTCAAGGATGCTCAGAACACCTTGCATTTTTGTCATGGGCAGATACACAATATTTCATAGTTTATAAACATTTCCTATCAAGTAGCTATTTTGCCACTGCATCAATCTTCCCTTACCCAATTCATTGTGTTTATTGCTTACAAGGTCTTCTACTTTGCATTAGTGTTTGTCAGACAGCAAACAACAAGAGAAGCAACCAGTGACAGGCAGTTTTAAGATAGGAAAATAGGCTGCATGTATCCCATGCTTTATTTGAATCTGCTTGGTTGAGCTTTGACAACCATGATTTGGGACTTTTAAAATATTATGAGAACTCAGCCAACTGTGATTCAATAAATCCTTTTAAACAAACTATGGCTTCATATGGTTTGTCAGTTGGACAATACTTTATCAGCTCCCCACTTGGGACAGCTTCCTTATTCCTTGGTTTCCCAGCCTTGAAAACATTTTCATTTGCCCTTCTCAGCTAATTTTGGTTCGGCTAGTAGTGTGGGTTCTTTCAAATCTTCTTGATTGCATACATGGATAGAAATTCCTCTTAAAGCACTAACACGTGGCTGAAACAAGTAATGCTGAATCCAATAAGGGTTCTTGTTTATATCAGATTTTAACAGATTAACAGAGTTGGAAGGGACCTTGTAGGTCATCTAGTCCAATCCCCCGCTCAAGCAGGATACCCTACACCAGTGATGGCTAACCTTTTCTGGACCAAGTGCCCCCCATACTACCATCCACCCCCGTATATGTCTGGCAGAGATCTGAAGACCAGCTGACCAGTGGGAGGTGCGCACGCATGCGCAGTGGAGCTGAACTGGGGCGACAGCTCACGTGCCATCAGAGAGGGCACTGCGTGTCACTTCTGGCACATGTGCCATAGGTTCACCCTCATGGTCCTACACCATTTCTGACAAATGGCAGTCCAATCTTTTCTTGAAAGTCTCAAGTGATAAAGCTCCCACAACTTCCGAAGGCAAGCTGTTCCATTAGTTGATTGTTCTCACTGTCAGAAAGTTCCTCCTCATTTCTAGGTTGAATCTCTCCTTGGTCAGTTTCCATCCATTATTCCTTGTCTGGCCTTCAGGTGCTTTGGAAAATAATTTGACCCCCTCCTCTCTGTGATAGACCTTCAAGTATTGGAAGACAGCTATCATGTCTCCCCTGGTCCTTCTCTTTACTAGACTAGCCATGCCCACTTCATGTAACCGTTCTTCATATGTTTTAGTCTCCAGTCCCCTAATCATCTTGGTTGCTCTCCTCTGCACTTTTTCTAGAGTCTCAACATCTTTTTTATAGTGTGGTGACCAAAACTGGAGGTAGTACTCTAGGTGTGGTCTTACTAGGGCTTTATAGAATGGTATTAGTACCTCACTTGATCTTGAACAGAACCCTCTGTTAATGCAATTTAGGATTGCATTGGCTTTTTTGGCTGCCACTGCACACTGCCGGCTCATATCTAGCTGGTTGTCCACTAAGACTCCAAGATCCCTCTCACAGTCACTGCTATTAAGCCAGTTTATATGTGTACTTTTGGTTTTTCTTACCTAAGTGTAGGACTTTACTTTCCTCTACACTGAATTTCATTTTGTTAGATAGGGCCCAGTGTTCCCTATCTTCTAGGGTAAGCCTATCTTCTAGGGTGTTAGCTACTCCTGCCAGCTTAGTATCATCTGCAAATTTATCAAAAATATCAGTTAGAACCAAAACTCTACCATTAAGAACCAGAGCCAAGGAGGCTGATTAGATACTATATCCTCTTCCACCTCCCCTAGGTTTACATCTTAATAATTTACTCTGCAATTATCTGGTAAATTGTTCTGTTGGGCTGACTGTAATTTGATTTGGGGAAGATTTCTATCAGCGTGCAGGAATTTATCACCCGAGCATTTTGTGAAGACAAAATAGGGAGAGAAAATTCCACTTAAAATTTCTCATCTTGAATTACTCAGAGTAAGGGCACTAAATATACAGCATTGCTATTTTCCTGACTTGTGATTTCTATCCTGCTTCAACTGGGCCAAATCTAAGCAACTTAAAAAGGCATGCAAAACAAAGAAGCAACATAGTTTAAACCACCATCATACACACATTTTCCCTAAATTCTGTACTACTTTTTACTCTGAAAACAAGACTTCAACATTATCAAAAATAATTATTGTCTACACTATATAATAAACAAGAAAGGTACATGGGAACTTTGAAAAGATTGTTCTCTAGGTAAAATGCATGTTTCTCCTGACATCTCTCCCAGCTAATAATTCCAATTCTAATGTAAATAATCCCTGTAGAAATTTACCCATAATTTGGATTTCCCTGGACAACATACATCGGAAAAGGAAGTTGTGACTGAAGACACATATTTTGTCTGAAGTCTGTGTAATGGCTCTTTTCACTTGAGCGATCATAAGTAGATTAATTTGAGTGGAGAACTACAGATGATCCAAGACAATGTATGGATATTTACCATAGCCGCTTGGAGGAAATCAATAAGAATAGGCAATTATGCTGTAGGTGAGAAAATTTGATTACTGTAGCCCAGTGGTGGGATTCAAGTAATTTAACAACTGGTTCTCTGCCCTAATTATTTCTTCCAACAACCAGTTTGCCAAACTGCTCAGAAAGTTAAGAACCAGTTCTCCCGAAGTGGTGCAAACTGGCTGAATCCCACCACTGCTGTAGCCCCAATACATCTAAAGGCAACAGCTTTAGAAAAGGCTGCACTGTATGCTCACATTCCAGACCCCACCTCTCTCCTAGGAAGAAATATTTTCAGTTCCAGGAGCTCCACTTGTTTGTGGAGAAACAGAAAATGGTGATGCCCAAGTGAGGCCAAGTAAAGTAGCCCCAGGTAATGCAGGTTTTAAGGTTTTTTTCCAGGTGGAATTATTTGTTTTAAAGCAACACAATAACAATACATTATTAGCACTGCTAACATGTACTGTTTAGTTTCCTTGTACTAAATTATAATCACTGAATCTTGAGGTTTCTGATCCATTGTTTGAAGGACATCTATGGGCTCTGCCACAAAAGAGCTTTCTATTGCTTCAGAAGCAGTGGTGGGTTTCTACTGGTTCGCCCCAAACCCTACCGGTTTGCGGGAGGCTCTGCCTATCCGTCCGGACATTATCACGGATGCTCTGCGCATGTGCAAAAGATTCTGTGCATGCACAGAAGCACCATGCATGACTGAAGCGCTCGCACGCTCCCAGTTCGGAACTGGTAGTGAAGGTAAGAGGAACCCACTATTGTTCAGAAGCAACTCTGGACCTGGATGCTCTTATGATATGAGATAGAGATACTGTAGATGAGAGGGGGGGAGGGGAGAGAGAGGGAGGAAGGGAGAGACAGAGACCGACAGTGTCAGAGAATAGGAGGGAAAACAAGAGAGGCAGAGAGATGATCAGATAGATAGATGATAGATAGATAGATAGATAGATAGATAGATAGATAGATAGATGATAGATAGATAGATAGATAGATAGATAGATAGATAGATAGATAGAGGCAGGCGGGCAGGCACGCAGGCAGAGCATTTTTAGTATGGCTCAGTTACAACTCCTCTACAAGCAAAGCAAGGGTGTTTCCTTCTTCGCAATATCATGAAGTTGATGAGTGACTTGTTTTCCCAGGGATGCACTCTTGCCGGATAGAACCAGTTGTATCCCACCTCTTGGTAGTGGCTAAGGAGATTTTGTAAATCCAAGAGCTGCAGCAGTTCAGGGACCAAACATTTATTATATTCTATCCTAATAGCTGCACTCTACCAATGGGTAGCTATTCCCAGCAATTAGAGGTCAACGGAAGTGAAGAATATTGTTCTGAATTGTTGGAGAAGAAATGGAAGGGGAAAATCATTGACAGTGCCCTATAACTGTGGGCAGAGTTACTTGCAGAAGTACAGCAAACATTTCCACTGCTCATGTTCTAATCATTATTTCACTCAATTCCACTTCTCCAGATGGCAAGAAGTTCTAGGAGCAAAGATTCACTGGATGGTGAAAGATTACCAAATTCTTTGTACCAAGTACAAAACTGGTGTTTTGTAATATTTGCATTTATTTGCACATATGCAGGTTGAATACTGAAAGATGAACAACTTAAATATTTTAAAAGGTAGGGGTACCAGAAGACGTCAGCAATTTGAAATCTGCCACACTAAGATGTCTATGAGTCCAAATTTGTCTTTTCTTTTTTTATACTTAAGCTGTTGGTTATGCAATTGCCCTGCTTGGTTTGCAGAAAACAATGTCTTCTCATTTGTAAATTTGTGTTGCTTCCTACACCTGATGCACATTTTAAAAAAGGCAATGCTTCAGTTGTACAGTTGCAGCTGCAATTTCGAGCTCCTCTGCCCCACAGACACTTCTGGCGAAGGGGAAATTCTAGGAGTACAAATTAGGACAAGGAAAGTCCAAACATGCAGAGCCAGCTTATCGTTGTTTTGCTTCTAACCAATGAAGCCAAGCTTTCCTCTTCTACTGAACACAGCATTATAGCTAAAAATTCTTACTGAAATGCATAAACTGTATGTAATATCCAAAGCTGTAGCTTTACAGTATATTGTGAAAAAAGGGCACAATCTGTGAGCATCTTAATTCAGCCAGTAGTTGTGTTTGCAGGACATACATATTCATACATAACTGAACTCAAGTCAATTTTCTGTGTCTACACAACAGGATGATCCATCAGCTCACCACAGGAGCCTGAATTTCCACAGCACATTATCCTAAAACCACTGGCTTCTGGTTCAGGATACCATAATGGAGGTTCTACACTGTGAATCCAAATTTCAGAAAGTCCTGGTAAGTAGGATACAAGGCTGAGCACTACAGTATTTGGGAATGAGGAGAGACCCACTCAGCAGGTCCTATATTTCAAAATTGGGATATTAGAGAATGACAGGAATGTTTCAAAAAGGGCTCTCCCTTTCTTTGAACAATGTCAAAGAGCATGGCTGCTGTGCTTGAAGAATAGGAGCCTGGATAGCTCAACAGACAGAAGCACTGTAATTTAACACCAGCTGTCTGCAATTAAAGTAAGATCGAATCTCGCCAGGCTCAAGGTTGACTCAGTCTTCCATCCTTTCTAAGGTAGGTAAATTGAGGACCCAGTTTGTGGGGGCAATAAGCTGACTTTGTATAAATATACAAAAGTTTGAAGGCTATTGCTTAACGCACTGTAAGCCGCCCTGAGTCTCCAGAGAAGGGCAGCATATAAATCAAATTTAAAAAAATAAATAAGACAAAGGCATTTTTTTCCCTCCCATTTCAGAGCTCAAATGGCATCTACAGTCCTTCTTTTTTTCTTTTTTTTACAGATGACCCCCATTATGGCTTGGACTTGGAACCTATCCCAGGACTTAACTGCAACCAAACTCTACTGTTAGTCAAGAAGTTCTGACTTCATGCACAAACTGGATTCCTCTGTCGCGTCGTACCATTTGCAATGTGGTGGGACAAGAATAACTGCTGCTGAATACAAGATTGGCTTTCTGAGATACAGTAAAAGAGGTTGTTTTAAAATATTTGTTGCAGGGTGTGTCACCAGATTGTGCAATTCCTTTTGACCAGCTCCTGTTCAATGCTTAACAGCAGCTCAGTAGCTTTCCTTAGATAGGGATAGAAACCCCAGCTTTCATCTGTTAATTCACTTGAGTTATTCTACCTCTATCTCCTGGACATTTGGGAAGGGTACATTCAGGCCAGAATTATATACCTTAAGACAGGGGTCTTAAGGTATATACTCACATCATCATGGCAGTGTCACATGATGTATTGGGACTTTTTTCTCCCTTCACTAAACCAGGCGGGGGTGGGGCCAGCACATGATGCATCCGGCCCACGGGCCATGAGTTTGACACCCCTGCCTTAAGACAAACAAGAAATTTCCAGCTTATTGTAAATACTAAAATGTAGGAGAGTGCTGGATCTATCCGGATCATGCAATCTGGTAGGGCTGATGATGGGAGGCTCTGCCCCGCCCCCCAGACGTCATCATGTCCCGTTTTTTACCTCTGTGCATGTGCAGAAGGCTCTGTGAATGTGTGCAGGAGGCATGTGTGAATGTAGCAAGCGTGCACACGTGCGCTCAGATTTGCGATCCGGTAGCGAAGGTAAGTGCATTTCACCCATGCCATGGCTACTGCTTCACTTGTTTGCGCAGCCTGATTTCTGGCATGGCGTGGACCTGTGCTGGTCCTCGGACCAAGGGTTGGGGATCCCTTCCCTAACAGATTTATATAAAACTTGTGGCTATTTTTTTAGTCTGCCATGATAATCTGTTTTACCAACAACGTAACTCAGAACAGTGTTGTAACTGTTTCAATGACATGCGCTGGGGATGAAATGAAGGCAAGACTGCGGGCATTATTAGAAAAATATGTTTATAGGGCATGTTTATGCTGTAATTAGTTGTAAGTGGGGAAAGGCCATTAAAGAAGTCTTGAGAGTCTTAAGAAGCTCAGCTAGTGCATCAAATTCAATCACTATCCTGTTTCTTACTATGGTTAGCCAAATATCTTTGAGACTTCTGTAGGCTGAGAACTAGTGTGCAAAAGCTGAGCAACACTATCACATCTTGCAGTAGCAGATTCTATTCTTTTAACTATTCATTTGCTAAAAGGACACCATTTGGAGTCCACGGGTTAGCCTTTGGTTAATAAGCTGAATGCTACATTCCAAAAAGTTGTTATAAACAGCCTAAAAAGTTAATGGAATTTAGACAAAATCCAACATTGATTTGATGTAAAGTTAAATATGATTACATAATATTACTTAAATGCAATAAGATCATCACATATTTTATAACTTATTCTTATTTCACATTGAAAATTACAATTTGGACACGCTTTTGGAGGGATTAGAGCAGGGGTGAAATGCTCCTGGTTTGGACCGGATCGACCAATCCAGTAGTGATGGCGGTGGGTGGTTCGGAGAACTGGTAGCAAAAATCCCTGCGCCCCTCCCCATGCCCAGCTGAGCCGCGCGATCATCAGAGGCTGTTTTTTTTACTATTAAAAGCATTTTTTCTACAACCTCTTCGGCCGAAAAAATGCTTTTAAAAGTAAAAAAAAAGCCTCTGATGGTCGCGCAGCTCACCTGAGAATCTTCAGAGGCTTTTAAAAGCATTTTTTCTACAATCTCTTTGGCCAAAGAGGTTGTAGAAAAAAAAATGCCTTTAAAAGCCTCTGACGATCCCAGCTGAGTTGCCTGATCATCAGAGGCTTTTAAAAGCATTTTTTTTCTGCAACCTTTTAAGGTTGTAGAAAAAATGCTTTTAAAAGTTAAAAAAAAAGTTGGCCATGCCCACCCAATCACATTACCCCCACCACCACCACCAAGCCACGCCCACAAAACTTTAGATTTAGAGTAACAAATTTTAGATTTCACCCCTGGATTAGAGACTATATCCAAACACTTAGTTGCCTTGGCACTTCAGAGTGCACATAAATACCCCATTTTATGCTGTTTTGTAAATTCTTTACTTCCTTGAGCTATTTGTAACCATTACTACAAGGTCCCATCCTGTCCAGTCATCTCCAGCTCAGAAGTCTTCATATGTGTATAATTTTTCCACCCCAATGTGCTCACTTTACATTTCTTATGCCAGTAGTCCTCGATTTACAACAGTTCATTTAGTGACTGTTCAAAGTTACATCATTGAAAAAAGTGACCATTTTTCACACTTACAACTGTTGCAGCAGCCTCATGGTCATGTGATCAAAATTCATACGCTTGACAATTGACTCATACTTATGACAGTTGCAGTGCCCTGGGGTCACGTCATCACCTTTTGCGATATTCTGACAAGCAAAGTCAATGGGGAAGCCAGATTCACTTAACATAATATTAACTGCAGGTAATTCATTTAATAGCTGTGGCAAAAAAGATCGTAAAATGGGGTAAAACTGACTTAACAAATATCTCACTTAGCAACAGAAATGTTGGGCTCAATTGAGGCCTCGTAAGTCAAGGACTATGTCAGGGTTCCAACCAATGCCATAATTAAAACATGAATCTCAAGCCGAGGTTCAAAAGAAATCCAGTTATTTATTAGGAGCATCATGTCGGCACGTACCAAGTGAAGTCAACTCTGACTTCACTTAATTCGTGCCTTGGCTCTGACCCTGTTTGATGACACAAGGTGTGTCATCAGTCACATTCCCCAACGAAGCAATTTCATGGGTTGTAGAAGTCACTCCCTCCAGCCACTGTGGATCTCCATGGTGATGGCCTTGACATTTGCCAACTGGAATGTGCTTTGTTTTGACTGAGGTGCAAACTCCTCGATACAGCTGCGAGGCTCAATTCCCCATTCCACTGCCTATGGCAACTCAAGAGCAGGTCGGGAAGGCTTCACTAGTTGACAGACTACCTGTACTGAACTCTGATGGCCATTTTACTACCACCCTTCCATTCTGGAGAGATGCTGTTGGAACCCCTCACTGTCCCCTTTTAACCTTCTAAAGAATTTATTAGCATTAACAAACTTGACTACTTCAGCTGTCACTCTTACTTTTATCCTATAGTGTAAAACAGCACCAAGGCTATCCACATAGTTTTCTTGCCTGAACAAAGTTCAATCAATCTACATCGTGGCCATGGAGAAATCATTTAGTGGTGGCGAATTCAGAAAAATAGCAAGATGATTAAGATCAACCCTGGCGTATGTATCTTTGCCCATATAAGTGAAAGAATACAGGATTCTTGAGATATTCAAGTCATCTGGAAAACAAGGATCTCTTTTAGAACAGGTTTTCTGAAGAAGAGGGATTTCAAATCATGCATACAGCATCCTTCATATCCGCAATGGTATCTTCCAGGTATATTATATTGCAACCCTTTCTTCCCTTACCAGGTGCATTTCAGATGCATTGAAATTATAATTCTATAATTCCCCACCAGCGTGAGTCAGTGGATATTCTAGATGGGAATTCAGGAAGCCATTGTCTCAACACATCCAGAGGGCAGCAGGTTTGAAAAGACACAACTTGCTTTACCCTAATGCCATATTCCACCTTATGAATATTATGAAGGATATTGAATATCCCAAATTCAAAGATGATGGCAATCAATATTTCTCAAGGGCCCATGTGAATTTTAAAAGAAAGGGCAGGCACAGGTGGAAGAGGAGGAGGAGGGGGGAGGAGGAGAGAGAGCTTTGCAGATTAGCAGACTAGACTTTGCAGATTCATGGCATAGAACAGTGTTTCTCAACTTTGGTAGCTTGAAGATGGGTGGACTTCAACTCCCAGAATCCCCCAGCCAGCGCTGCTGGCTGGGGGATTCTGGGAGTTGAAGTCCACCCATCTTCAACCTACCAAGGTTGAGAAACACTGGCATAGAAGCATGCCTCTACATCAGGGCTGTCAAACTCCCAGCCCGCGGGTTGGATGCATCATGTGCTGGCCACGCCCACGCCCACGCCCAGTTTAGCAAAGGAGGAAAAAGTCCCGATACATCACATGACACTGCTGTGACAACGTGAGTTTGGCACCCCTGCTCTACATTCTTCTTAGCTATTCTACAAATGCTCTCAATAAAGTTTGGTCTTTTTTTTTTTTTAAGACAGCCTGCATCAGTATATTGCAGACTACCTGGTTTAACAGGTTTCTAGCAGCTGCTCCACACAAAAATGAAATGGGCCATTAATTCTTCCCCTTCTTTCCAGCACTGGAGCCATAAATCTGTTCAACCCCCGCCCCCCCCATCACTGGTCTTGCACCACCTTGTTCTTTATCTTTGCTCACTATCAGGTTTTCTGCTATTGTATCAGGTGGGTGGGAAGCCAATTCTAAACAACCGAACTATGTACCCATTCTCTAATCTTTCACTGAGTGGGCACCACCTCCATAAGCCTTACTATTTGCTATTTCCCCATGTCTGCAGTTTATTATCAGTTTGTTTAATGGTGAAAATAAAACTGGGTGTGCTGGGATCTTGGGCTTTCGCAACAGGTACACACTGTGGCACCTCTTTCCTGCTACCCTTAAGCTTTTGGGATAGGTATATTTGCCCAAACACATCAACTGTTGGGGGAAAGTAATTTTAGAGTACATTGATTTTATGAACAGTAGCTTCTAAACTACACTCAGGCAACATACCCATTGCTCATTTCAAAGTGAAATCACTCCCGTTAAGAAAGTATCCCATAATGATTCGCATTAGAGTAATAAACTATAAGGAGTCAGTCCAGAAAATTTCTTCATGGTGGCCAAGGAGGGAAGCCTTCAGGTATCAAACCAAGGCCAGAGCACTGTCCCACTTTGTCCCTTAGTACCTGATATTGAGAGAGATGGTACTTCTCCTTCTGGAGTCAGGATGTCAGTAGCAGAGACAAAATACTTCTATTTTGTAATCTCCCTTTGAGTCCTATAACAGTACATCATGTTCCATCTTTTAACTGTTCCCATCCTTCCATTCTCAAACACTTATCTTCTGCTGCAAATGCAGAAACTACAATGGAATACAATTCTGCAACCCAGTCCTTATACACTGTTAACTTTTCTGTTGTTTGATCTTTTCTGTTGTTTGAGTCATTTAAATAATAAAAAAATAACTCTTTTCTTGAGAGAGAGACAGAAATGCACAAAGGGTGGAAACTTCTGATAAAATAGGTTAAAGTTGGCCTGTAAAAGCCTGTGTTATAATCAGATAAGTTTTAAAGTCCCACATACATTTGTCTCCAAGAATGATAAAAGTTCCTCCACACACTCTGCTTGCCTTCACCAAAAAATATCACTAACCTTCTGTTGAGGGCATACATGCTATTTCCCTCCTAGGTGGCCCACCCTAAAGGCAATTTCCATCCATAATTTTTTGCTCTGTTACAAAAATCATGTTTTTCAATTTCTACCAGCACTAGCCATTCCAAATGGCTAAGCTTCAATGAACTGTCTCAAAATAAATTAGCCTGTTTTACTGGCCACCTGAAGCTACCGCAGGCACACTCCCTGCTCTGGCAACTGGCCACTTGTTTTCAGAGCTGCGCATCTGTTAGCAGGAGTCTCTCACTGTACCAAAGATCTCTGTTACCTCTCTTGCCAATCTAGGCAAGGCGGGAAATATGGGGAGAGAAGGAAAGGAACTGGATGTTTTGATTGCCAGTTCTCCCAGCATCACAAAGACTCTCTTCTTCCTTCAATATAATACCTTATGCCACCAGACTTGAAATTTTGGGCTTAGACAACTTAGAACTTCGCCGTCTTCGGTCCGACCTAAGCGTAGTACATAAAATTATCCGCTACAATATCCTACCTGTCAATGAATACTTCAGCTTCAATCACAATACATGAGCACACAATAGATACCATAGAAACTTATAGTAAACCACTCCAAACTTGATTGCAGAAACTACGTCTTCAGTAACAGAGTTGTCAATGCCTGGAATGCACTACCTGACTCTATGGTTTCTTCCCCAAACCCCCAAAACTTTACCTTTAGACTGTCTACTGCTGACCTCACCTCAGGGGTGAAATGCTCCCGGTTTGGACCGGATCGCCCGATCTGGTAGCAATGGCGACAGGTGGTTCGGAGAACGAGTAGCAAAAATCCCTGCCTCCCCACCATGCCCAGTTGAGCCACGCGATCATCAGAGGCTTTTTTTTTAATTTTTAAAAGCATTTTTCTACAATCTCTTTGGCCGAAAAAATGCTTTTAAAAATTAAAAAAAAAAGCCTCTGATGATCATGCGGCTCAGCTGGGATCGTTAGAGACTTTTAAAAGCATCTTTTCTGCAACCTCTTCGGCCAAAGAGGTTGTAGAAAAAAATGCTTTTAAAAGCCTCTGACGATCCCAGCTGAGTTGCCTGATCTTCAGAGGCTTTTAAAAGCATTTTTACAACCTCTTCAGCCGAAGAGGCTGTAGAAAAAAATGCTTTTAAAAGCCTCTGACGATCCCAGCTGAGTTGCCTGATCTTCAGAGGCTTTTAAAAGCATTTTTACAACCTCTTCAGCTGAAGAGGTTGTAGAAAAAATGCTTTTAAAAGAAAAAAAAGCCTCTGACGATCAGGCAACTCAGCTGGGATCGTCAGAGCCTTTTAAAAGCATTTTTTTTACAATCTCTTCGTCCGAAGCCATGCCCACAGAACCGGTAGTAACAAATTTTACATTTCACCACTGTCTCACCCCATTCCTAAGAGGTTTTTAAGGGGCATGCATAAGTGCACCAGCGTGCCTACGGTCCCTGTCCTAATGTTTCCTTTTATTTGTATCCATTTCATGTATTCATAATCATGTTTATACTTATATCTGTTATCTAATACATGCTTGAAGAAAATAAATAAATAAAGCGCAGAAGGGGAATGCAGGTTTTCTGCTGTCAATTCTTCAATCTTTGTGGTGTTGCAGAAAGGAGGAATTCCCCACTCTCACTCTTCCCTCAACACACAAACTTCTGATGTAGGCAAAATTTCTATCCAGGCAGAATAAAGGTTGGAAGTGTAGCTATGGCTTCTTTAAGGCAGCATAGTATTTTTGTCTATTTCTTTAAATCAGATGAGATTATTATGCTGTCTTGTGGAAGAGCTTAGTTTGTATCATAAAGCTCAGAAATTTAAGTACAAATCAGGAAATTCCTGATTCAAATAACACCTCTGCCGAACCCTTACAAGGTACAGCTAAGTAAGCCAGTCCTTAGAATATGGAGGATAATTCCCATTTAAACTAAAATACCAAAGTCCCTAGGGGTACCACAAGAGGCTGTGAAGTCCGGGGGGGAGGGTTGGAGCAGGAGGGGGGAGGAGGGAAGGGAAAATATGTGTAAAATTTTTAAAAACTTTTTAATAAAATAAAATAAAAAAGAGGCTGTGATTTAAAAATATACATAATTTTTGAATTTTGTACATTATGCTAATGCTCACCATAGTCAGAATTTTTACACACTGTAACATGGCCTCTAATTTAGCCATATTGCTACTGTTGTAAATGTTGGAAAAAGAGAATTGTGTATGTCAGAGGTCTATGGTGATTCTCAGTCATCCAGCTCATGGTGGTCCCAAAAGTGTTTTTCAAAAGGCAACTAAATTTTCTTGGGGTTTTTTTTCCCTTGAAGATGTTTTGCTTCTCATTCATGGATGAGAAGTAAAACGTCTTCAAGGGGAAAAAAACCAAGAAAGCCCAGCTGCCTTTTGAAAAGCACCTTTGGGACAGTGTAGGTTAGAAGTAAATTGAATTGTGTTGTTTTCATGTTTGTTTGTTTGTTTGTGTGGAATGGATTTCCTGAGACCTGAAAATTAGAGGGTATAAAAGCTGCCTTAGAGAGTCAAGAAAGTTGCAGACAGATCAAGAGTATTATGGGAAAATAAAATAGCAGATAATATGTCATCATTCAACTTAGTCTGCTGTGTTATCCAAAGACTATTATTGAAGAAGGACTTAATCTGGATTCAAGTTGGACAAATTTCTTGCTTGTCAAAAAAATTTGAGTTTGGAAAGGGGCGTAATCTTGCTACATTCATTAGATGTGAGTCAAAAGACGATCAACTCCATTTTATATATCAACTTTCCCCATCATATCATTTTCCACATCTTGGGACCACAGATCCCAAACCTCCTCCTTCATATATTTAATAAAATCCTATTAATTCTAATCTCAAAACATCTGGAAGGAACCAGGTTAGGAATGATAACATGGAGCTGTGGCTGATCTATTGTAGATTGTTATTCATATATTTTGGTCTTTCAATAGGTATTATTGTGTGAAAATGGATATAACTTTGCTGCTTCAGTATTCATAGTGTCAATCAGTCTATTCAGAAGTCTCTTATTTGCTTACATATCCACAATATTTTATAGGCAAATACAAAGTCTTCCATTTGCTTTTAAAAAGCTATTAAAACAGATTTACAGGATTCCCAGATTACTGGGAACAGATCACTGTTGGTTTGTTTTTCCCTCCATAAACATACCATGAATTTTATTTTCATATTTGGATTTCTCACACATCATTGTATTTGTTTTTAAAAAATGCAATCACACATCTGTTGCATGAAATGTTTCTTACCTGTAACAATAATTTTAAAAATGATGATTTAAAAATGCAATCCTATCTATTGCATGGAATGTGCAATCTGTTCCTTTTAAGAGTCAAAGAACAAGAGATGCTGCCATTCCTGTTGTATAGCAATACAAAAAACTGAATATTTCAGCAGAAGTATAAAACATGTTGCTATTTAAGCAATTTGAATTCTCTCTCCCTCCCAAAAAAACCCAGGCATGCAGTACAAGCTATATTTTACCTCCCCAACAAACCCCTTAGTATTCTTCTTGACCAAGAACTGGATTTAGTATAAGCATAACAGCTTGCTAGATTTCAGGCTCCCAATAACTTTAGAGCCCATCAAAATATTTACATTGTACAGGATTAACTTGACTTCTAAGCTAGGAATTGGTGGAAATTTTATAGGCATGGCACAGCTATATTGGTTGATTATTTATTTATTTATTTATTGAATTCTATAGGGATTATGGAATTCATACGCCATCAAACTCAAACAGTGTGATTCTAAGCAGTGCGCAACAGAAGAGTAACTATAAATCTAAAGACATTCAAGTCATGTAACATTACAATAATCATACAAGAATAACATCAAATGAAACTTGACTGTGTGCTTTCAGTAAACAAGTGCCTCTTTATACCACTGGTATTTCAAATCTTTAGTATTTTCTTCTCACTCTTTCACTCTTTGTGTAGCACTGGATAATACTGTAGCTGAGTAGTGTTGAGGATTCACAGAACTGTCAAATCTAGCCTGAGAATAACTGGTACTTATCAATCACACCTCACATGTGCAGATTCCAATGGAGTGTACCAAGTGCTTTTACTGACATTTCTTCCCACCCTACTCTTTCCATCCACATAGTTATCCACATAGAAAAAACTAACTGGAAAGTTTGAACTAAATAAAAAAGACCATATTTTCTAAGTGTGATATATCCAATTCTCTCAGTGTTTGAAAATGGCAACTTAGTAATTATTAACCATTGCAGAACCCTTTATGAAATAAAATACCCGAAAACAAGTATTCCAACTCATTTCCCACAGAAAAGGTTATATGTCAACCTGT
Source organism: Arizona elegans (assembly GCA_022577455.1). NCBI lineage: Eukaryota > Metazoa > Chordata > Lepidosauria > Squamata > Colubridae > Arizona > Arizona elegans. The sequence continues at coordinate 298,056,573 of JAKOOJ010000001.1, read as the reverse complement.
TTCTCCTCTACTATTACCTAAATAACCTCATGACAAAACTTGGGGGTTTCCAGCGTGAGTCATGGCTGACTGAAGACATCTCAATGAACAAGCGGAGACAACAACCACTGTGAAGAATGAAGGAAGGTAATAGACAAGTCCTTTGGATTTTTTCAGAGAATGGGAGATTGGGAGATTGCCCATGAGTGCTCTCCGTCTAAATCTCCAGGGGATTCTGTTCCATTAGGCAGGCACTGCTACTGGAAAAAAAAACTTGGGCATTCCACAAGATGGCATTAAATCGGATAGCAATAGCAATAGCACTTAGACTTTTATTCCACTTCATGGTGCTTTACAGCCCCCTCTAATCGGTTTACAGAGTCAGCATATTTCCCCCAACAATCTGGGTCCTTACCAACCACAGAAGGATGGAAGGCTGAGTCCACCTCGAGCCACTCATAATCAAACTCCTGGAGTGAGCAGTGACTTAGTTTGCAATATTGCCTTCTAACCACTGTGCCACCATGGCTCAGTGATGGAAGGGATCCTGAGCATGCCTTCTCTGCTAGATCTGCTGGGGAAAGCAGAAATAATGGGAGAAAGGTGGTTCTGCAGGTACTCTGCAGGCCCTATGCTATGTAAGGCTTTACAAATGATAACCATCACCTTGAATTGAATTGAACCCAGAAGCTTACTCAGAACTAGTACAACTCACGGAGCAGTGATGATACAGTGTAATAAAAGAGAAGCCAAAAACTACTCATAAAACTACATTCTGGACCAATTGCAGCTTCCAAGTGTCCTTCAATGGTAGTTTGATGTACTACAGAGCATATTACAATATTCCAAATAGGAGGTGATTAAGGCGAGACTCACCATGAGCAAGGACTCCAGATCCAAGTACGGATGGAACTAGCATGTGTAAGATGTGCAAAAGCCCCCTTGGCCATGGCTGTCATTTGATCTTTGCTCAGAAGCTGAGGAAGACCTCTAAACTGGGCACCAACTTTAATTGGGAAAATGCACCATCATTCAGAATTAAGATATAAAGTCCCAAGAATTGGGGTGCCCTAAAACCCACACCCATTCAATCTTGCCAGGGTTGAGCCAACATCCAAGCAATGGTAAAGGTCTTTGCCCATTTCCTGCTTGGCCCAGAGTGGAGAAGTACAACTGGATATCATCAGCATACTGATGATAGTGCACCCCAACCTTGCACCCCATGGTTGATGATTACCTTGCCCAGTGGCTTCTTATAGACATTAAATAGAACAAGGGAAAAGAGTAGAGACCTTAGGCTCAACTTGCCTCCCTCTACACAACACTGATTGGAATCAGTTCTGGAGAAAGGAGGAGAACCATTGTAACACAGTGCCTTCCATGCCCAACCCACTAAACTGTTGCAGACTGATTCATAATCAATGATATCAAAGATCACAGAGAGATCAAGAAGGACCAGGATGGATGCACTATCCCCATTTTAAATCCAACAGATGTCACTACCAAGTACTATCAATGTTGTCTCAACGCACTATTCAGTCCTGAATCCTAACTGAAAAGATTCCAGATAATTTGTTTCTTTCACTGCCTTCTGGAGTTATAATTCAACCACCTTCAGTAAAAATTGTCCAAATGCATTGGGTCCAGTATACTGTTAAGGAGGGGAAAACAACTTCCTCCTTCAAGAGACACACAGCCACCCACCTCCCAGAGGAGAAGTATTCACCTCTGCGCAAGCCCAGCCACTTCCAGCCCCCAAGAGACCTTAATCAACCAGGTAGGACAGAGATCTAAAATATAGGTGGCTGAATTCACCACTCCAAGGACCCTATCCAGTTCATTAGAACCAACAGAACTTTTAGCACTCTTTCCAGTTAACCAGGCAAGTCCGTCCCTCAGGCAATTCCAGAGAACCTGTACAACTGGATTCCAACTCTGAATAACTTTATCCAGTAGATGTCTAGAGCAATCTTCTCAGGGGCCCTACAAGAGTTCCTGTGGCTCCTCCTTGCCCAGAAGGGACTGGGTCACCTTAAACAAAGCCACTGGCCAGCTCTCTCTGGACACCATAAGGGTAGAGAAATAACTATTCTTTACCAGAGATATCACATAAAGTAGTCCTTAAGGAAAGATTGTAACATGTCAACCAAATTCACTCTTTGTTTTTCATTGTTTCACATACTGTCATCAGGCCAAAAGAAAACATGTCTCGGACACCTTCTGCATACCACCTCTCTGGAAAGATGTGTTGCCATTTCCCCCATCAGTCTTCTCTTCTTAAGACTGGGGATAGCAGATTTCTCCTTAAATATTTTTTTCTAATTTTGGCCCTCCAATTTGGCCTAGGAACACCATTTTCATAACTAAGGGACATTGGGTTTGGCTCAGTGATGGATGTAGCTTTAGGGGAAAAGTTTATTGCTTAACAAGTTGGGATAACTAATTCTCGCTTACAACACAACATTCTGTTCTGTTCCTGAAACCTGCAGACGATCATGATCAAGTTCTTAGAAATCAGAAAGAATTTCAGTGGATAATGAGATATCAATAACATTTAGATGCATTAATTTAAAAAAGTTGGGGATAGAAATCTGGGACTTCATTCAGCAGATAAGCAGAAAGGCAGCTGTTTTGGTTTAACCCACTTTGAAGAATTTGAAGCAATTCAAATTATATATTTTAAAAACTCATTAGATTTAGAATCTAAAATAGCATCACTGCTGTATTAATCAGATAACCCAACCAGTGTGAAGCTAAAATGGTAACCATTAAGGCCAAATCACCATTATTCATCATGTAATTCTTTAGATTTAAAGCCAAGATTGCAGCATAATACTTTTCCTTATAATTTGTATCAAAGTTTTAATAGACATAGTAAAACTTAATATAAATTAAACTAAAAGAAAAAAAATTCAAAAATTCAAAAAGTGCAGGGAAAAAAAGAGAGAGGAAAAAAATAGAAGAAAAAGACCAATAGAAAAGACATAAATCTCTGGTAGCTCTTAGTGGACTTTTTGCTTAGGACTGAATGAGGATTTGTTTATAGATGCAAATATCTTCTTCGATATTTTTTTCTCTGCTATATTTTTATTTTTTCTTTCGCAACATAATGGCTTTCCTAGACTAAGTACGAATCTCACCCTCTCACCTTACAATATAGCTGGGGATATAGTTATGGCATGCTGTACATTTCATATTTTTTATAAATACATATATATATAAATATTTATAAATGCAGTAGTCACCTCTCGCCTTGACTACTGCAACGCTCTCTACATGGGGCTCCCCTTGAAGGGCATCCGGAGGCTCCAGCTGGTCCAGAACGCAGCAGCGCAGGTAGTGATAGGAGCAGCATGGCGCTCCCATGTAACACCGCTCCTGCGCGAGCTGCACTGGCTCCCGGTGGTCTTCAGGGTGCACTTCAAGGTGTTGGTTATCACCTTTAAAGCGCTCCATGGCATATGGCCTAGCTATCTTCGAGACCGCCTGCTGCTACCGATGACCTTCCATTGACCCGTGCGCTCCCACAGAGAGGGCCTCCTCAGGGTGCCATCAGCCAAACAATGCAGGCTGGTCACCCCCAGGGGGAGAACCTTCTCTGTGGGGGCACCCACCCTCTGGAATCAGTTGCCCCCAGAGATAAGAAGAATCCAAGACCTCAGTGCCTTCCGCCGTGCCCTTAAAACCCACTTTTTCCAGCAAGCCGGGCTGGCTTAAGAAGAAATTTTTAAATTTTTTAAATGTTTTAATTGGTTTGTGATTTTTAAATTTTTGGGCCAAATTTATATATATTTTAATTGTTCTTAATATTTGTATTTCATGTTCTTAATTCTGGCTGTGCACCACCCTGAGTCCTTAGGGAAAAGAGCGGTATATAAATTGAAAAATTAAAAAAAATTTAAAAAAATAACATAATGCAGGTGGAATTCACCATTTTAAATAGTCCAATTGGAAAAGATGTCACCCAGTCCAAATATGAATGGTATGAATTCAAATGTTAAAGGTATGGCTCCACCCAGAGATTAGACTCTTAATTGACTAATATAGTGTGACCTGCCACAATCCCTAGAAACACCAGAACTAATGGAGCAAAGGTTTTGGAATTTCCCCATAGTCTGTCCTGTTCAGAAGTAACTAAGCAGGTCTACATCAACAGTTGGAGTCTCCTAAAACAGAAGGAACTGGTAAAAACAGCTGATTTAATGCGGCTTGCAGGTCAAAGCTGAGATGTGACACAATAATTCCATGATTGGAACTGGAGATACTTCTCAAGATGATTTTTACTCAGTATAAGACAGTTAAGGAAATAGTTTTCAAAATACATCTTTCAATTAGCATATATTTTTGGTGAACACCCTGGAAAAATGGTATTTTGTTTACAGATCAAAGTTTTATTTTCACCTAGGCATAGGTGAGCTATTCAATCTCTCTTATTGTATTTGTAATGTGATTTTTAGTTTGATTACTAAAATATTTATGCCTTGTAGTTAATCCTTATCTTCTAGGAAAGAAAAGAAGGTTTGTGTACCTTCTGTTATGAATGGGAGGTTTAGAAAAAGATGATTTGAAGAGAATTGTACATGAGAATAATAATGCTACTGGCATTTTTGAATTATTGGATACAGAAGTCCATATTTTTCTTCTCCTTGAGAAATCAGCAACTAATGGCCCCTCCAGGTGTGAAGAGAGAATTTTGAGAATCTTTTAGGGAAACTGTAGGACTGGAGTGGAAATTCCACCCCCCCTCCTGCTGACAATATACACTGCTCAAAAAAATAAAGGGAACACAAGCAGAAGACATCCGAGATCTGAATGAATGAAATAGCCTTATTAAATACTTTGTTCATTACATACAGTAGTTTTATGTTCCCTTTAGTTGTTTGAGCAGTGTATAAACTACTGTATGTAACGAACAAAGTATTTAATAAGGCTATTTCATTCATTCAGATCTCGGATGTCTTCTGCTTGTGTTCCCTTTATTTTTTTGAGCAGTATACTTGGCTACAGTTAAAATTTTAGAAGACAAAAACTGAATCCATTCATCGCCCAAAATTACCCTCAAATGGGGTTGGGTCCTTTGCCATTCAGTATATTGTGAAATATTTTTCTTAGGCTGTGTAAACTAGGCTAGTACACTAACGAATAAAACGCTTCTCAGTTTGGGCAGAGCTTGTTAGAAGAATATAGCAATTATGTTTTGATTACCTGGGATTAGAGTATTATGTGAACCCAGTCACAGAGGCCCAATCAGTATTCATAAGGAAATGACCTGATGTTTTCAAATAATTGCTAGGACATGTGTCGAGATTAAAGCTTGCAAAGCGTTCAATGCAGCGCCCATATAGTAATAAACATTGAAATCCCTTTAACTGAAAAAGCATATCCACAACCGAACCCCACCCTGCTAAGTCCCTAGACTTGATTAATCTGTACAATCTTGTATTTATTGAGCACTTAATATTTGGAGAGGATATCAAGTCTCCCGTTGAAGAAGGAAATACTATCTTTCTGGGTAGCTCTTTAATAACTCCACTCTTAAGTCTTAAAAAAAAAGTTAGAGCTGCAATATAATAGCAGACATAGGTAAGAGAATCTACAGGCTCTTTTAGCACACAGATCTAAAAGGTAACTCAAGGATGTTGCTGCCAATTAGCAGGGTTCCTATAGAAGTAGAAAGTCACTAAGCTATCATATTGTCAGGTATTTCCCTGGGAAACCACCTGTTGAATGCCTATCTTAAGGATAAACCTCCTTGAGGATAAATACGTCTCCTTGTTTACTGTAAATACATAGAATATTAGAAACTCGAGTTCAAAACCTCATTCATTCTTGAAGTTCAGGAATGGAACCTCAATGGCTCCCTCTACGTTATCAGTCTTACAGAGTTGTTCTAGGTGAACAGAAAATAAGCTCTTGGTAGATATCCCTCCAAGCACCTTGAAAGAATTAAAGTGATAATTTCCCAGGATGGATGTGGTGAGCTATGAGAAAAAGAATTATCCACTAAATTTGATCAACTCAAAAACCTGGGAGCTGCATTGGCCATAAGACTGTCAATCTCTCTTAGCTTTTACAATCACTGCAACTGTAGCTACTCCTCTAGTCATTCACATTCCAAGCATATGTTCTACATATTCTAATATCTATTAAAGGACCCAGGCACCTCCACATACAAGAATTGCATGCCTTGTTTCTCCAGGAAACAGCAAACTCAATAGACCTTGAAGACTGGTTTTCAGTACACAGGTCACCAGTTCAACCAAATAATTAGCTACTTGAGTGCTGCACACCTGCACAGTGCACCTGCTATGTGCATGAATTAGCAGAGTATAACCTTGAAAGTCAACTAAACATGCTCTTGAGATTTAAAAATAGAGATTTTTAACTCTGAAGCCCATCAATGTGAGGTGGAGGAGTGGGGCCATGTTAGTTACCTCCTTGCTAGTCTAGTTCTTAAAAAAAAAAAACTTGCTACCCAGCCTCATGTTATTGTTTTCAAAATATAATTCATTCTAGCAAACTATAGCTTATTCCCCTAAAAATGTATTTGGTGTCAGGAGGAAAGGTATTAGCAAAACTGGAAAATCTAGATACTTTGCTTTCAGAATCCCTATGAAACAAATCTGAAGGCATCTAACCAGGGCTTTTTAGATACAGCCTAACCGTCAGAATAAAGATAGACAGTTTTTATATTGTGCTCTCTAGCAACTAAGCTAGATTTTTAAAAGAAGAAAAAGCTATACTCACAAACTCAGGAAGAACAAGAATGTCAGGAAACGAAGCCAGGACTGAAGCCCCACTGGGTAAAGCAGCTGTGGCAGTCGCTGAAGACATTGTGCTGTTTCCTTTTCAAAATCACACAGACAAATCCTCACTCTACACAGCTAGATTCTAGTTTCCTTTCTTCTTCTTGGGTATGTGAGACCTTAACTGTTCAGCTACCTTAAAGTTGCCTGCCCTCCAGGGATGGAGCTTAGTATAGGTGTGGCTAACCAACCAGAGGTACCTGCCCATACTCTTTATGTGACCTTAGGAAAGTAAAAAGACTGTTCCAAAGAATACATCTTTTTTGCTGTCTCATAATTCCGCAACCACTTTTGAATGTTCATGTGTAGAGGGCAATATAACTAGAATAATGGGCGGCTAGTTCTGAAGTTAAGATGATCAGTTCTTGGATAGCATCACTGGAACTATGTTGCTTCATTATTCTGGTACATTCTGGTATGAATTTTAATTTCAAATTTTTAAGTAATCTTCTTGTGCTAGGATACAGAGCTAAATAATAGAAGCCAAAGTAACAAATAACTTTATGAAAACAGCAGAAATCATGTCTCTGGCTCAGTTATGAGAGATGATGCCTCAATCAGAAAATGTGGTGCAACACAGAATACCCAGTTAGTAGTCTGGGAACCAGGATTCAAATCTTCATGCTACAAAGAAGTTTATAGGGATAATGGAGAATGGAGAAAGGATAATGGAGAAATCAGTGTGATTTGCTTGTTTTATACAAAGGTAATGTACTCCTCCTTAACTAGGCATGGACAAGCAGTCTGAAAGTTCAGGTTAGTGTGATTATATGTGGTTATTGTTTCATTTACATTACGGTCAATATAAAATACTTTACTAAATGCCAGACTGTTTTTCAAGGAATTCCCAACCATTAATTTAATGCAAGAATTCAGCAGGGGAAAGGAAGCAATAAAAAGGCAAAGTGGGATGCAATAGGCAGCTGTTCACATACTCAGTTTCAGCAAGGAATGGAAATGCTTCCCAAAAATGTGAGCTTTAAAGAGTGATCTGAAGGAAGAGATGTGAAATCAGTCAGATTTAGTAGTGAATCACTTTTCAGGTAAATAGAACAGGAATAGGGAACAAAGAAAACATTGTCATGGAACTGGAATAATAAAATTGTGACCAGGGATCAATTGGAATATAAGAACAGAGTGTTAAGAAGCAGCAAAATTATGGATGACTTCAACAACAAAAAAATAAGAAATTTATGTTAGAACCTGAATCAGGTAGGAATCCAGTCCCAGATTTAAGGAGAGACACTTGTGATCTGATTGAAGAGCAAGGTGTGTGATGTTGTAATACAAATCACCCACCTCTGTGAGTGGGCCAAGATGGGACAAACAGAAGACCTGTCAGTATAGGAGAATTCTGTTATTTATCTATTTTATTTATTTATCAAATTAATATGCCATTCATCTCACAGTGCAAGATGACGCTGAGTTATTATAACATATAATAAAATTTATTTTATTCCCATATTCCCAATGAATATACAGCAACTGGGTATTCTAGTCTAGTGAAAAGAAGGACTAGGGTGACATGAGAGCTATGTTCCAATATTTGAGGGGGCTGCCAGAAAGATAAGGGGGTCAACCTATTTTCCAAAACACCAGAAGGCAAGATGAGAAACAATGGATAGAAACAAATCAAGGAGAGAAGCAACCTAGGACTAAGGAGAAATCTCCTAACAGTGAGAACAATTAACCAGTGGAAAGGCTTGTCTTCAGAAGTTGTGGTTGCTCCATCCCTGGAGGACTTTAAAGAAGAGACTGAACAGACATTTGTCTGGAATAATATAGGGTCTCCTGCTTGAGCAGAGGGTTGAATTAGAACTCTGTTTTAATTATATCTTCTTCCAGAGGTGTTTCCTCGCTTTTTCAATGTTGTGCAAATACAATTCTTGCTGCTATTAAAACAGGCTATTATGCCTAACAAAAATAGTTCTGGCTTATGCTGTCTTAACATTTTTCTAACCAAGTATGCATTTTCGTCCAATTTTTTTTTTTTTTTTTTTTTTTGGCTTTTGGGCATGTCCATCACAAAAGGAACATTTGGTTCTAAAACTTACACTCCACAAGCAAAGGTCATTAATGTGTTAGGTACCAATCAGTCAAACTGACTCCCAGCAATTGCCATTTTGGCATATCTCTAATAATACTCATTTACCAATTCATATGCTGCTCATCTCCCTAATCCATTATACCTCTTCCAAGGATACACTGAAAACTACTCAATCCCTCTGTCTACCAATTTTCTTATCTTCTTCTACTTCCCCTGAATCCTTGACAAATATATTTGAGCAGAGTTGCCTTATCAGTGAACTGGATGGCATATAAGTTGAATAAATAAAAATTTCCCTGGGCTGTTCTCTGCTTGCAACATTTGTCCAAAGAATGTGAGTTTGCATTGAATGTCACTTCAGGGGAGGACTCCGTCTTTATTTGACCAAGAGGGAGTGGCTGGTTCTTCTTGCAATCCATGATAACCATCTCCAGATCCATATTTAAAAGGAATTTATGGTAAATTATCATTGAAAAGATATTTAACTATTATGATCTCAAAGATCTTTATTTGTAGAAATATCCTTATACTTCAAGAGCATGTCTAAGTTTGTCATTGCCAATCTCCCTAAGATTAATTTTCCTTTTATTTCTCCAACACATTATTCACATTTATCTATTCTGGAGCTCAAGAAATCTAAAATATCTTTACCTTTGCTTCCAGAGTTGAGGGAAAATGGTGAAAGGGAAAGGGAAAAACAACAAGAACAAACAAAACAAACAAGTCCTCTCTATTTTTTATGCATCTCAAAAAAAGTAAAGGTGATTGCCACAACCATACAGTCATAGTCCTGTTCCTTTTTTATGTAAATCAATGCAGGTAAAATAAAGATAAAGCTTTCACCACGTGGTTGTGATATTGTTGACATACACTCCCCAAGGACACAATTTGTTTGCTCTTAATTGTATCTTCACTAAGCATGTTGGTAAATACTATTTTCAGGCAATTGTGCATCACAACTTAAGCTTCACATCTGCCATACATAAATCAGTTTAAGAAATTCTTTTCCAGATTTTAACTCCTTTCTTCATTGTGACTAGTGGTTGCAGGTTGTTTTGTCAGTCTGTGGTCAACATTGTGCACAATGGATGAATTTAATAGTAACCCAGTTTTTTTGCTTTCTGTTTTTATTTTCATAATGAGCTATTCCCATTCTATTTTTCATAGTCAAATTCTTTTGGGCTCCTGTTTTATCCTTGCTCTCATCTCTTCCAGCCTTGCCATTTTTGTAGTACATTTGCTGCATATGTTAAAAGAGATATGAGAACAATTTATATCCTCGTCTCATTCCCTTCCTCACACTGAGCCATTTTATTCCTCCAAATTCAGATATTGCAACCTTTAGCAAATGTTCCTGAAATGAACAATCAGACATTATCTTTAAACGGTATGATCTGTATAATAATGTAATCAAAGGCTTAGTTCTAATTAAGTAATTAAGTAAAGAGACAATTCCTGATTTAATCCTTTTGCTTTCTTCAATATCTATCTCATATTAGTTATCAGTTTTCTTGTCATTCTGCCTTTCCTTTTTTGAAAATAGGGGGAGAGAGAGAATTGCTTCTCTCAACAAAGGAAGTAGGAAGTAGGAAGTCATCAGGCAAATGCCACAACCTACGTACAAAAATCAGATATACAGTATCATGATGTAAATACAAAATGGTGTATTTGCCTGATAACATCATCATGTGTGTAGCCTTATTTTGGCATCATTGCAGTTTGCTGTAGATCCTGCTGTCAAAAACTTACTTGGTCATTTGGCATTTTGTTCTCCATATATTACTCTGTTCTTCTTTAGCAATACTATGCTTGTGCAAGGAACTAGTGCAATGGTTTGAAAAGGTGTGAATTCTCTTGCATCACTCTTTTTCAAGATAGGTACACTGTTCTTTTTCAAGTCTTAGGCCACAACCTTCTTCTGAATGTGTTTCTAGAGAATTGTCATCAATCTAATTATCTTTTCTCTTGTAAGAATTTATCTTTTGTAAGAAAATTATCTTTTCTCTTGTAAGAATTTCATCTGTGCCAGCTGCTTTGCAACTTAAAAACTGTTTTCCAATAAAGACAATTCCTGAATATTCTGTGTACATTTTTCCCATTTGTAAAGGATTTTTATATATTTCTATATTTCTTTAATCACATTTCTATTACATATTTTAAATTATTACTCCTGAATGGTTCTATCTTAGTTATAAAATTTCCTATGATTTCTCTAATTTGCTTATAACATTTCTTTTTCTTTTCTTGCTTGTAGTTGTGACATTCTTAAGCCTTTCTTATTGTTTATTCCTTATTTGTGTTCAGTTACTGTATGTCTGCTTTATTCATCATCCTATTTTGATTAGCCTTCAGAGGATACATCGTCCACAAAGATAATAGTTTTAGCTATTAGATGACCAATAATTTTTTGTTTCCTTTATCATTAGGAAATTTTCCTGATGTGTTGTTGCTATTATTGTGAGTTGCAGTGAAATGGGTGGCAAGGCAAGTTTGTTTGGCCTGAGCAACTTCATTTCAATCACTTATCTCATGTTTATTTTTATGTCTCTTTTCCTCTTTCCCAGTCCTACTCAACAGTTCCAGTGGTGGGTTGCTACCAGTTCACCCCAGATTGGGGAAACCGGTAGTGGCTGTGGTGGGAGGCTCCACCCACCCACCCGGACATGGGTGCAGAAGCGCACATGCCCATGAGTGAATTGGTAGTGACGGGATTTGGAACCCACTACTGAACAGTTCGGATCTGGTTTGCAATAGATTTAGCCTCAGCTCACTGTTTTATGTTTTTATAACTTATTCTGATAAGCTGACAATAACCAACCTCTAACATGTTCATGGTACAATCCTACACAATGCTACACAAACTATGTCACCTTATCTGGATTCTAAGTATTATCTGGATTCTAAGTATCACTGTCAATAAAGGATAATGCCATTGGTTTGGTTCTGATTTAGCACTGGTCAATCTAGCTACTAAATTCAATGACACTAATTTCTAAATAAATACTTAGAGAAGCAAAAGGGAACCTGTTGCCCTCCAGCTATTATAACATAGTATAAACAATAAACTCTTAGCCATTCTAGCCAATGATGGAGGTTGCTGGTAGCTGTAAGTCAATCACTATAAGACTGTTGTATCATCTGAAAGCCTCTCACTGGGATATTCTTAAAATAAAACAAAATTTGTCACCCAATTAACTTTTTTACTTAAATGGTATAAATGCGTCAAATAAAAAAAGGCAAATGAAATAATTCACAATTAGTAGATAGTCGAGTTGATTATTACCTAGTTTCAGAAGTTTCATAGGTCCTATTGTTGGTCTGAAGTCGGTACAGGTAGAAGCAAATATAGGCATTCTCTGATGTCATACATGAAGTCAGAATTAAAATAATTTCCAATTTGGGGACTTCTCAAGATTTGTTTTTTTTAAGACAAAAGATGAGTTGCAGAAAGTATATTAACTTTTATCATATATATGAATTTGGCAAGTGAGTCTCTTACTCTCCGCCACTCATTAATAAAAAGGAAACTTTAAAGTATAACAACATTCAATAAACATTTAGATTAGATTAGATTAGAATTCTCTATTGGCCAAGTATGATTGGACACACAAGGAATTTGTCTTTGGTGCATAAGCTCTCAGTGTACATAAAAAGAAAAGATACATTCGTTAAGAATCATAAGGTACAGCACTTAATGATATCATAAGGTACAAATAAGCAATCAAATCATACTAGAAAACAATCAATATAAATCGTAAAGATACAGCAACAGGTTACAGTCATACAGTCATAAATTGGAGGAGATGGGTGATAGGAACAATGAGAAGATTAATAGTAATAGTAATAGTAATGCAGACAGTGAATAGTTTGACAGTGTGGAGGGAACTATTTATTTAGCAGAGTGATGGCGTTCGGGGAAAAACTGTTCTTGTGTCTAGTTGTTCTGGTGTGTAGTGCTCTATAGCGTCATTTTGAGGATAGGAGTTGAAAATTTATGTCCAGGATGCCAGGGATCACAGCCCTCTTTTTGACTCGTGCAGTATACAGGTCCTCAATGGAAGGCAGGTTGGTAGCAATTGTTTTTTCTGCAGTTCTAATTATCCTCTGAAGTCTGTGTCTGTCTTGTTGGGTTGCAGAACCAAACCAGACAGTTCTAGAGGTGCAGATGACAGACTCAATAATTCCTCTGTAGAATTTATTTAATATTTAATTTAATATAGTTAGGTGATTTTAGTATTCTATATTTTAAAATTCCATAAAAATTGGGGATGAAAGTGAACTTGCCCATCATGGGGATTATTAACTAATAAAGTATATTAAGAAGATTCATTTATAATAGCACCTGGATCTAGTTTTTCAAATAGTGGAAACAGGTATTTAGCCTACATACAACCCATGCGTAGGTTCTGAGAATGTAGGGGTATTCTGCAAGAAGGGTTAAAGGGTCAAGATGGCAGCTCAGCTGCGCAATCAAAACCCTGCCCCTTTTGTAAACTTCTTTCATAAGAAACCTGATGGTTGACTAGTTCTAGAGCTTTTACTGACCATGCTGTTGTCATGGAGATAAGCTAAAGTTGAATGTTAAGGCAGCATTCCGATCTCTTGCCTAATACCACAAACAAGGTAATCTTATAAGTCTTGGCAGAGAGACATTTAGCGGTTGGAGCCTGATTTCTCACAAAAGAGATACCTGTGACAGATGATTCCTTCAGTGCCATTTTCTTCCATATGAAAAGGACTTAGAAACTTTTCTAAACTAGGCTTCAATCAACCAAATCAAGCCAAGCAATAACCATCCTTAAAACAAGGCATGTAAAATAGTCAGCTTTGCATGACATAATTCTTGGATTGGGTTCATCCAATCACATTGGAAGTATAAACCCTCTAGGGTTTTTCTCCATTCTGTTCTCAAATAATATTTTGTTAGGGTTTTGCAGGATTAGTAACTTTACTCTAGACAAGAAATACAATGCTTTGTATGGGGATCCTTTTAAAAAATTGCTTACCTGTGAAAAAGGATCATGAGGAGTCACTTGAAATATTTGATCGGATCATTTTTATAGGTCTCAAATAAAATAGAAATATATGTACAAATCATTAAGCATGGATTGATTTAAAGTAAATATTACAATTGCTATCGCTTCTTTTTTAACTGAGAGCTTGATGGTTATGTTGGTCTATTTTTTAAAAAAAAATTATTAAGCATTTTTTTAATACGAACAAACAAACAACAACAGAACATACAAACAAACAAAAATCCATCTTTACATCTTCTTTTCAACATGTCGCATTGGTAGTCTATATTCATATTTATACATTTTCTCTTTCTTATTTTAACATATCCCTTATACCTATATTCCTAATATATCATCTATATGTGTTCTCTTAATCTACATATTTGATTTACTATTAATATAGATTGGTACTTAATTTCCTATCCACAATTTATATCTTCTCATTTATTTCCCTATCTTTTTTCCTTTTTCTCCTCCAACCAGTTATACCATTTCTCCCATACTAAGTAATAATCTGTTTCATCTTTTTCTTGTATCTCTTGTTGGTCTATTTCAATTTTCAAGAAGTTCAGAACTTTTTTCAGGACCCTACAAACACCAGGTGTGTGTGGTAAGGCATCCAAACCATTATAAACTATAAAGTGGTTCCATAGTCTTGTAAGGGCAACACAGTGGTGGGATTCAGCCAGTTCACACCTATTCGGGAGAACCGGTTGTTGGAAGAAATCTTATTTTGTTTTTTTCCACTTTACAGGGTTAATCCTGTAAGGAAGGCAGGAAGGAAACATTCTGGTGTTGTTTCTAGCCTAATCTTTATTGCCCTGCTTACAGAAACTGCCTCTCTGATTAACCCTTATTACATTGTAACAGCTAAGGTGAAGCGTCCATCAATGTGAGTGATGTTGAGTTGGGCACGCCCACACAGTCACATGACCACCAAGACATGCCTACCCAGATGGTAATTAGGGCAGAGAACCAGTTGTTAAATTATTTGAATCCCACCACTGGGGCAACATGTACTTTTTAAATGAGTTGAACACATTTTTTGGAAGATTCGAAGCATCAAATAGTACCCCATGAGGAAATCTACACCTCGTCCTGATAAGCAAGTGCTTAGCGTGCAAGGAATGCGCAGATGAGTTGGCTTGTGTTCTTACAGATATTTTCAATCTTTTATTGCCGCAGGCAATGGTCCCTTCATGTTTTAAGACTGCAATTGTTTTGCCAGTACCTAAAAAGTTTACGATCATGGTTCTTAATGATTATCATCTGGTTGCACTTATATCCGTCATTATGAATGTTTTCAAAGCCTGATAAAGGATTTTATTGTATCCACCTCCCTCCAGCACTTGATTCACATCAGTTTGCTTACTGGGTGAATCGCTCTACAGAGGATGCCATTTGCTCTGTTCTCCATCAGAGCTTGGCACACTTAGAGGAAAGAAATACATGGGAATGCTGTATGTTGACTTTAGTTCAGCATTTAATATGATCGTTCCTCAGCATTTAGCAGACAAACTAGGCCTTTTAGCTTTTAATACTCTTTTGTGCAACTGGGCTCTTGATTTTCTCACTGATAGGCCCCAATATGTGCAAGTTAGGAGGAGGTAGAGGGTTTGGTGGACTGGTGTAATAAGAACAGCTTGGTTCTAAATGTAGGAAAAACAAAAGAGATCATTATCAAATTCAGCCATACACCCAGGGGTGAAATTCAGCCGGTTCTATCCGGCTCAGGCAAACCGATAGTGGCAGCTGCGGGAGGTTCCGCCCACCTGTGCTGTTGCTATTTTCTTATTCTGGTCAGGCCCAATATAAAAGACTGGAGGCTTTCTTATATCAAAGGTATTTATTTCTTGTCTTCCTCAGGAATACATTTGGACTGCCAGAGTTCTGACAGGAGCAAAGGCTTATATACAAAGGAGGCGGAGCAAAAGGTAAGTAGGGACCAATGGCAAGGGACATAATGACATCACATAATATCATATATACAGATGCACATATTTACAGAGAAGAAGTTAGGTATTTTCCACAGTAACAAATCCCCCTCTAAAATACCTAACCAATAGTGAATTATTAATATTATATATGTACATTAAGTTTAGAGGTCAAATATACATGTTGTTTCGTTGCTAATGGCTTAGTGAGAATGTCAGCAATTTGTTCATTGGTATCGCAATGAACAGCTTTAATAAATCCTATACTTGATAATTGTCTCACATGTTTGTATTTGATATTGATATGTCGAGACCTTTGGCCTATTGCTTCGGAAGCTGATATATCTATTGCTGCCTTATTATCTTCATTGATGATAATTGGATAAATAGGTTCATCCCATATATTAGATAACAAATCATCGAACCAAGTTAGGTTATTGACTGCTTTAGATAGGCAAACGTACTCGGCTTCTGCCGTAGAGGTGGCAATTAAATTTTGTTTGCCAGTGTACCAATGCACTGTACAGCCATTTATAAGAAAAACATATCCAGAGGTGCTTTTTCGGCTCTTTGGTTCACCAGCCCAGTCTGCATCAGCGTAGCAGGTCAAAGTTGGCTTTTCAGAAATGAAAGGTTCTAAGTATAGACACACATCAATGCTAGATTTCAGATATCTTAAAATTCTCTTGATTCCTTCCCAATGGTATAAGTTAGGATTGCTTACATGTCTTGACAACAAATTAACCGCAAGGGTGGTATCAGGTCTAGTCCAATTATATTATGTATAATAAGGACCCAATAATTGATCGATATAAAGTGTTATCTTTGAATGACTCGTACTCATTGTGCTTATTTCTATGAAAGTCGGTTGACATGGGAGTTTCACAAATTTTTGAGTTAATCATATTGCATTTTTGTATGAGTTCTATAATTTTATCTTTCTGCAACAATTTGAAACCCTTATCTGTTTTATCAATTTGGACTCCTAAATATTTGTTTACCTTTCCTAATATTTTTAAGTTGAAATGTTTGCCCAATTGTTCAGCAAAATCATCACATTTAGTCTTATCACGCCCAAAATATAATATGTCATCAACATAAATCAAAACATATTCAATAAAATTATTATTTCTTTTTGTGAAAAAGCATAAATCAGATGAAGTAGTTACAAAACCCATATCATTAAGTATTTTTGATAAACACTCATACCACCGTTTGCCAGACTGTTTCAATCCATAAAGACTCTTATTCAATAGCCAAATCTCTCCCTTTTTTGTATCCTTTCCTGGTGGTGCTTTTACATAAATTTCTTTATCAAGATCAGCATGTAGATAAGCAGTCTGTACATCAAACTGATATACGTCTAAACTTAAGATGGAAGCTAATACCAATGCTGTCTTCACACTTTCTGATCTAACGGTTGGAGAGTATGTGTCCTCAAAGTCATCTGGAAATCTTTGAGCAAAACCTTGAGCTACTAACCTAGCTTTATATAGGAATTTACCATCCTCTAGCTCTTTGATTTTATAGATCCATTTAGTGCCAATGGGGGACTTTTCTGTGGGTAGATCTGTTGGTGAGTATACCTTTAGTTCTTTCAAACTGTCCATCTCTTTTTTCATTGCTTCCTCCCACTTATTTTTTTCTTCTAGAGGTAACTTGAATATGTCATCATATGTATTGGGGGTCAGGTACTTAGCTTGGATAGACAGTACGTAATCATCTAATCTTTTAGGAATTGTGCCTCTATTGGATCTAATGGGCCTATTCTGGGGTTGTTCATTGCTATGCATATATTTAGTTTCCTTTTCAGTTAATTGGTCTACTTTCAATATCGGATGTCCTTTCTTCCATTCATCATTAATTATTTTTGGGTATTTGATTTTGTTTGTTGTTATAATTTTGGGGTTGGTATCTGTTGGATAATGTTCTGTGTGTGTGTGTGTGTAGCGTTTTTTGATTCTGGGTATATCTCGTTGAGATGTATTTTTGACCAGTTCGCGTGTTCATGAAACACGGCAGATCTGGATACAACGAAATGGTTATTTTTATCAATAAAGCGATATCCCTTGGTTCCTGATTCGTACCCCATAAATATTAGTCTTTTGGATATTTTCTCTCCTTTGCGCCTCAATTGTGAGGGGACATATACATCAGCAGTTACACCAAATACGTGTAAATGTCCAATTTTTGGTTTTCTTCCATACATGAGCTCATATGGAGTTTTGTTGAGTGTACTTGACCATAAGCGGTTTAGAGTATAATTGGAATAAGTAAGGGCCTCAGCCCAGAATGATTGGCTTAAACCAGCATCGTCTAACACACATTTAACCATGGTTTGTAGCAAGCCATTTTTCCTTTCAGATACTCCATTTTGAAAAGGGGAGAAGGGACAAGATTTAAAGTGCAATATTCCTTGTAATTTTAGCCAATTTGAAAATTCATTGGATAGAAATTCCGACCCCCTGTCGGTCATTATTTGTTTAATTTTAACATTGTGTTGGGTTTCTACCATTTTAAAGAACTCCTTAAATTTTTTGAAGACTTCACTTTTATGATTAAGGGTGTATACAAAACCAAATCTACTGTAGTCATCGACTATGGTTAGAAAGTATCTTTTTCTATATTTAATTGAAGGTTTCATTGGGCCTACTACATCCATATGGACTAGCTGGAAAATTGAGTGTGTGGTGCGAGTGGCTTTCTTGGGCTTAGGTTTATTTTTGAGTTTGGATGAATTACATACGGAGCATTCCAAATAATTTTTACAATTTTTTATTTTTAAATCTTCGGAACATTCTAACATCTTTCATATGACAGGAAAACTTGCGTGTCCTAGCTTTCTGTGGAATAAATGACTACAGTTGTCATGTATAGGTTTTCCATTGTGTAAATTTTCAGATATATTAATATTAGCAGTTGGTACATTATTATTACCCTCTTTATGACTATTTGGCTTTGCCTCTTTGTCTTTTAATTGATGGTTTGCATAGATTAGTTCGTTACTTTGTGGTAGTAGATATGTTAGTCCTTCATTTGTGAATAGTTTGCCAATGTTTCTGTTGTTTTTACTCATAAATACTTTTCCACCTTTGAATGTGGTCTCTACTTCATTTTCTATGCTTAATTTTAGAGTTGCCAATATATTACTTGGAATTTCGGGCACAAATAGCACCCCCTCTATTTTTCCTATACCTTTTATATACGTGTCACCTATTCCTCTTACTAGGACTTCATTTTGGTTTGCTACTTTTATGTAATATTCCTTTTCAGTGAAGTTGTTTAATATTTTTCTATTGTGAGTTGTGTACATGTGGCCCCAGAATCGATGAGCCAAGTGTTGAGTGAATCTGGTGTTAATGTATCGCTGTTTCTTATTCCATATAGTAATCCTTTCTTGTTTTCCCTAGGGTTATTTCTGTACATTTGTCTTTCTCTAGAATGTGGTGACTCCCTGCATTTATATCTGTAGTCAGGGGAAGTTCTGTCTAAGAAATGTATTCTCCTATCTTTGTGGTGATATGTGTCATTGTATCCTGTGTTCTTGGGGCAGTCTCTTTTTTGATGCCTTTCAGATCCACATATTGAACATTCCTGTGGGTATCTGTCTCTGACTCTAAAATCTGTCCTTCTTTGATTTCTACCTTCCCTTTGTTGTGCATATCTTTCCTTTCTAAGTCTATCTTCAGTAATAAGTTTATTGGTAAGGTTTTCTAAGGTAATTTGTTCTAGACTTAAGTTATCGATTAAGGTAATATAGTTATCCCAGCTGTGGTCTAATGAATTGATTATAATGCTTTCCATAGTGTTATCAGAAATAATTTCCCCCCTTTGGATAAGATCTGCCTGATTGCGTTCAGATTCAGGATATGTTCACTCATAGATGTATCATGTTTTAGTCTGGCAGAATAGAAATCTCTTGAAATCTTAGTGGTTGTGGCTACACTTTTGCTATAAAACAAATTGAATAATTTTTGGTACGTTTCAGATACAGTTAGATTATGCTCAATACTAGGAAGTATACTTGGAGAAATAGAAGCAATTAATATATAATATGCTTTATGATGGAGGCAGTCTATTTCATAAGTCCAAGGTTTGTCTGGTGGATTATCAATAAAAAATAAAATATTTTCTTTCAAATACGTAATTTGTAAACACTGGCTCCATTCCATTAAGTTGCTTCCATCTAATTTTAATTTTATAAAGTCTGAAGATAGTGTCCCTGAGTGTTATGAGAAGTTATTAGTGTTCAGGAACTGTCCATGGTTTAAGACCTTAGTATACTCGCAATAAGGCTTAGGTATGGTGGAAGCATGTCTGTATTTACTTATCTCTATGTTCTGGCTGGATCTGTGCTGACTTGTATTTATGTTTTCTTCTTTTTTCTTTGCAGGTTCGTTCTGCGCATGCTCAGTCCTCATTCTTCCCCAGCAGTCGACGTGGGAGGTTCCTGTGCTTGCAGCTTCCAGGATGAAGTCCCAGTCGGCCTTCTGTTCTTCGGCTTTGATTCTGGAGGGCCTCTGGTGACTGAAGAATGCCCGGGATGCTGTCCTATTCGTCGGGAAGTCTCCGAAATCGCGGCAATCAAAGAAGAAGCCACCGGAGGCTTGTTGGCCATTTTCTTCAAAGCGGTTGGGAAGCGAAGCTCGAAGCGGGCCGCCATTGGCGGTGAAGCCAGGTTGCTCAGCAAGGTATTCTTCGGTAGGTAAGTATGATTGCCAGTGCGTCTTTTCTCGGGTGATTAGTTCTTCTTTTAGGCAGTTTATTTCTTTTTGACTTTTGGTAGGTGTTAGTTTAGAATTTTCTTTTTCATTTTCTGATTGTTTATTTGGTATTATTATTTTAGTCCCGAATGCTGCAGTTAACACCTGTATAGCATTATCTATTTCAAGTGCAGTAGGTTGGGAGTTGTATTGTTTAAGTAGTTGTTTTTTATTTATTTCTGAATTCGGGTAGGCATCATCTTGGTAGGTTTTGTTTCCCGCTTTGTATTTTGAGGTTTGGGATTCTTTTAGTGATTGGTCGGCCATTGTGGGAGTATTAGGTAGGTAAGATGGCCGCCATGAAAAAGGCGGGAAGCTATCACCATCTTCAGTGTCGTTTTTAAAGTCAGGGGTTGAGTTTCTTACCTTGGAATTTTCTTGTTTGTTATTTTCGTTATCTGCTGCTGTTCCGTGGTTGTTTATCATGCTGCGGATTTTCACAAGCAGATTTGATTCAACTGTAGTTGTTTCTATTAGTTCTAGTATTTTTGTTTTTACTTCATCTTCTTTGTTTGAAGTTGCAATAGTGTCTTCTGCTCCAGCTAGTAGTTGTTTGTATTGTGTTAGCAGTTCATTTTCTTGTAATTGCGTTTGTTTCTTCATGTCTTCAATTAGTGTATTTTTGTCAGGAGTCAGTTGAGCTTCCATTCTTTTTGTTATATATCTAGTGGCAGGTCTTCTTTTTTCTTTTTGTGATTCTTGCATCTTTATGTTTGGTTGGGCCTACCAAACCATCCTCTTGCTACCAATTTGTTGCTATTTTCTTATTCTGGTCAGGCTCAATATAAAAGACTGGAGGCTTTCTTATATCAAAGGTATTTATTTCTTGTCTTCCTCAGGAATACATTTGGACTGCCAGAGTTCTGACAGGAGCAAAGGCTTATATACAAAGGAGGCGGAGCAAAAGGTAAGTAGGGACCAATGGCAAGGGACATAATGACATCACCTAATATCATATATACAGATGCACATATTTACAGAGAAGAAGTTAGGTATTTTCCACAGTAACATGTGCGGACGTCATGGCATTGCTTTTTTGCGACGATTTTAAGTCTCTGTGCATGCACAGAAGGCTTTGCACATGCACAGATGACAGCGGGCGCGAGCAAAGCAAGCGCGCGCAAGGTGCATGCATATTTGCAAACCAGTAGGGAAGGTAAGTGAATTTCACCCCTGCATACATCTCTATATATTAATGATTCAGCTATGAAGGTAGTTAGTAATATTAGGTTTCTGGCTGTGCAGCTAACAGATAGGTTAGCTTGATCACTCAACAGTGAGACATTGGTGAAGCAGGCACAGCAGTGCTTGCATTTTCTACATTGTATGAGAAAAACACATCTTCCTTCCCAGTAGTGGGTTTGTCTTACCTTTGCTACCTGTTCACAACTGGGAATGTGCGTGTGCGTGCACTCGCTTCGCAGCGCTTCTGCGAAGAGCATCCATGATGATGTCCGGGGGGGGGAAGCCTCTCGCCACCACCACTACCAGTTCGCCCGAACCGGGGCAAACCGGTAGAAACCCACTACTGTCCTTCCCCTGTCCTTACCACTTTCTGTAGTGGAACAATTGAAAGCCTCCTGTCTTGTTACTGTTTGGTTTAGAAGTATTACTGTTCCAGGAAGGAAGGCTGTGCAGAGAGTGGTGAGGATGACAGAAAAGATTACTTCCTTCTATCCAGGACATGGATATAAGCGCTGCATGACTAAGCAGTATTGTCAGGGATGCTACATATCTTCTCCATGACCGGTTTTCTTTGTTACCTTCTGAGAGGATGCTTCGCAGTATCCAAAGCAGAACAACTACATTCTGTAATAGATTTGTACCATACAATATCAACCTTGTTAACTCTCAAGACACTTTTTTCTGCTATGTATTAAAAATGGAGACTCACTGGAAAAGAGCCTAATGCTGGGAACGACTGAGGGCAAAAGAAGGAGATGACAGAGAATGAGGTGGCTGGATGGAGTCACTGAAGCAGTCGGCGTGAGCTTAATTGGACTAAATGGATGGTAGAAGACAGGAAGGCCTGTAGGAATGTTGTCCATGGGGTCACGATGGGTCAGACACAACTTTGCAACTAACAGCAACAACAACCATTCAAAATGGACTGTGATTAACACACAGAGACACACACACACACATACACACTGCATTCATAAAGTATTCAGACTTCCTTCACTTTTGTCAATTTTGTTGTGCTAAAGCCTCATTCTACAGTTGTTGAAATTCATTTTTTTCTCATCAATCTACACTAATGAAAAAACAGAATTTTAGAAAAAAACTGAAATATCACATTGGTATAAGTATTCAGACCCTTTGCAACAACACTAGAGATTTAGCTCAGGTTCCTTCCATTTCTGTTAATTGTTGCTGACATGTTTCTACACCTTGATTGGAGTCTACCCGTAGTAAATTAAATTGATTGGATATGATTTGGAAAGGCATACACCTTTATATAGAAGGCTGACAGCTGACAATGCATACTGTAGCAGAGCAAAAGGCATGAAGTCAAAGGAACTGCTGCAGAGCTCAGAGACAGGATTACTGCATGACATAGATGCAAGGCTACAATAAAATTTCTGCTGTACTGAGAGTTCCTAAGAACACAGTGGCCTCCAAAACTCTCAAATGGAAGAAGTTTGGCACAACCAGGACTCTTCCAAGAGCTAATGGCACAGTCAAGCTGAGCAATTGGGGGAGAAGGGCCTTAGTAAGAGAGATGACAAAGAATCCAACGGTCAGTCTGACTGAGCTCCAGAGATCTTGTGTGGAGACGACATAGAGTTTCAGAAGGACAACCATCACTGCAGCCCTCCACCGATCTGGGCTTTATGGCAGAGTGGCTAGATGGAAGCCTCTCCTCAAAACACATGAAAGCCCACTTGAAGTTTGCAAAAAAAGCATCTGAAGGACTCTCAGATTGTGAGGAACAAGATTCTCTGGTCTGATGAAACCAGGACTGAACTGTTTGGCCTCAATTCTATTCTCCATTATGTCTGGAGGAAACCAGGCACCACTCATCACCTACCCAATATCATCCCCACAGTGAAGCATGGTGATGGCAGCATCATGCTGTGGGGGTGTTTTGCAGCAGCAGGGACTGGGAGACTGGTCAGGGTTGAGGGAAAGCTGAATGGAGCAAAGTACGGGGACATCCTCAATGAAAACCTATTCCACAGTGCTCAGGACCTCAGACTGGGCTAAAGGTTCAGTTTCCAACCTGACAGTATTCCTAAGCACACAGCCAAGACAACACAGGAATGGCTTAGGGACAACTCTGTGAATGTCCTAGAGTGGCACAGCCAGAAACCTGACTTGAAACCTATTGAACATCTATGGAGGGACCTGAAAAAGGTTGTCCCACGTGACTGAGTTTGAGAGCATTTGCAAAGAAGAATGACAGAAAATCCCCCAATCCAGGTGTGCAAAGCTTGTCATGTCATATCCCAAAAGACTCAAGGCTGTAATTGCTGCCAAAGGTGCTTTAAAAGAGTACTAAGTGAAGGATCTGAATACCTATGCCAATGTGATATTTCAGATTTTTCTTTTTAATGAATTTATAGACATTTCTAAAATTCTGTTTGGTTTTTTTGTCATTATGGGGTACTGAGTGCAGATTGATGAGAAAAAATTGAATTTCAACAACTGTAGAATCAGGTTGCAGCATAACAACATTGACAAAAATGAAGGGGGTCCAGGGGTGAAATGTAAAATGTGTTACTACCGATTCTGTGGGCGTGGCTCGGTGGGGGGGGTGGTAATGTGACTGGGTGGGCATGGCCAACTTTTTTTTTTTAACTTTTCAAAGCATTTTTTCTAATGCTTTGAAAAGCCTCTCTTACGATCAGGCAACTCAGCTGGGATTGTCAGAGACTTTTCAAAGCATTTTTTTTACCACCTCTTCGGCCAAGAGGTTGCAGAAAAAAATGCTTTGAAAAGCTTCTGAGGATCCCAGCTGAGCCACGCGATCATCAGAGGCTTTTTTTTTACTTTTAAAAGCATTTTTTCGTTGGAAGAGGTTGTAGAAAAAATGCTTTTAAAAGTTTTTTTTTAAAAAGCCTCTGATGATCGTGTGACTCAGCTGAGCATGGTGTGGGGGACGCAGGGATTTTCACTACCGGTTCTCCGAACCACCTGCGCCATCGCTACCGGATCAGGTGATCCGGTCCGAACCGGGAGCATTTCACCCCTGAGGGGTCTGAATATTTTCTGAAATGCACTGTGTTTGTGTGTGTGTTCTTCTTTTGAGAGCGAGCATTGGAATTTCATATTAATGTGTGTCATTGTGTACACAGAAAAGTAACAATAAAAGTTATCTTATCTCTTATCTTCAATGAACCATCTATTTGTTTTCTTGGCAGTTCATACAATTCAGCAGCCCATAGACTAACCTCGAGTTTGAGGAAGGCAGATGTGGATAAACACTTTCAAATGTTCTGGTCAAGTTGCATCCCCTGAAGGAACATACATGGAATTTCAAGTTCTTACTTGATTCAAAGCAGAGGTTCAGAGTGTATCAATAGCAAGGCTTGTTTCTGCCAGTTTATTTGCTAGATATATTTCTTCCTAGACCAGGGTTTTAAGTAAGTACCCCGGCTTAGGGCCGGGGTACTTACGGGACTGCCTTCTGTCACCAATTGCTTCCCACCGGCCGGTTTGCTCCCATAGAGAGGGCTTCCTCAGGGTGCCGTCAGCCAGACAATGTTGGCTGGCGACCCCCAGGGGGAGAGCCTTCTCTGTGGTGGCACCTACACTCTGGAATGATCTACCCCCAGAGATACGTGTGATCCCAGACTTCCGGACTTTTCGTCGGGCCCTAAAAACTTACTTTTTTCAGCTAGCCGGGCTGGCCTGATTCCATGTTGGTTTTAACGTTTGATACTGGTTTTAATTGATATGTTTTAAATTATGGGCCAAATTTCATTTAATTAGTTTTAATAATTATTTTAACTTTTGTGTAGAAATGTTTTTATTTTGGCTGTTCACCGCCCTGAGTCCAAAAGGAGAAGGGCGGTATACAAATTTAATAAATAAAGTTAGATTGCTAGAACTCACAGCCAGTACAGAATACAGTTATGAGGTGTATTATGGTGGGCAACTAAAATCATATGGTATAGATTTGTTTATCTGAGCTATAGCCAAAGTCAAGATGTTGGTAATTACATATAAAGATATATAGCAGAAGTGAGAAATGTGTTAATGCCATACTCTGCTTTGAACTTTGCACAGGCTTCCAGAAAACGCTTCCTAATTTGCAGTTAAACATTAGCAGTGATTTGGATTTCAGCATCAAACCACTTGGAAATACTTTCTGTAATGCTTAGAATTGGTGAGTTACTTATCTAATAGACTGAACGGTAGTACAGGGAAAAACAACATTAATGCATAAAAACTATTAGATATTTCACATGATAGCAAAATGGGTTGATGCTTGCTTTCTTTGTTATATACCCATGCCCATACACATGCGTAGCTTTGTTCTGCTTTGAAACATTTATTTTTAATTTTTAGAAAAAGTGAGCTATGCAGACACCATTTTACATTGAAGTAAATTGTCCCATCTTGCAATGTTTTCATGCCTCTCTTCTAGAAACATTTGGCTTGCCATTTCTAAAAGTAAAATATGTATTTCAATTGTTCACATACTTAATTAAATTATTCATTACTATTTTAATTAATTATAATCCCAACACCATGGGATGAGATATCATCAATATACTGATGATACTCAGCTTTATATTATATTTCCATAGCTGGTGATCAAATGATGCTGTAGCTGACCTTTCATGGTTCCTGGAGGCTGTGGAGACCTGGATGGGGGACAATAGCTGTGGTGGGTTTCAAAAATTTTTACTACCGGTTCTGTGGGTGTGGCTTGGTGGCGTGGTGTGGCTTGGTGGGCATGGCAGGGGAAGGATACTGCAAAATCCCCATTCCCTCCCGATCAGCTGGGACTCGTGAGACAGAGAATAGATGGGGGCGGGGCCAGCGAGAGGTAGTATTTACCAATTCTCTGAACTACTCAAAATTTTCACTACCAGTTCTCCAGAACTGGTCAGAACCTGCTGAAACCCACCTCTGGACAACAGGCTTCAACTGAACCCTGGTAAGACAGAGTGACTGTGGTTATGCAGAGCCTTGGGATCTGGAGGTTTATCATCTTTATTTCTGGATGGGGTGACACTACCCAGTAGCCCCATGTAGAGCATCCAGCTGGGATTGGATTGTGAGTGACGGAGTGCAGTGCCTCACAATCCAGAAAAGGATGCAATTGGTGTACTACATGAAGTTGTGTGAAGGCTCTTGTAGCCACAAATGCTGTTCTATGTTGTTCTAGGTATATTTTAGCTCAAAACAGATCTAGGATAGGGTAGACCTTCAAGAAAAGGAGCTAGAAAGAAAGAAGAGCTGAGAAAAATAAGATTTTTCATTACCCATTGCCAAGGCTTGGTAGCACAGAACAGGACACAAGCCACAACTATTACTGAACTGCCTCCCTGGCCAGTAGGGAAGAACCTAATGAACTTTGCTAATAATTTCCTGGCACAAGTGCTTCTGGGATAGCAGGAAGTTCCTAAAGAAGTGAGTGGGGAATTTGCATTCCCCAAACAAAGACTTTTGACCCAGTTAGTGTGATTGTAGATTACCTGAACTGCTGGTAAGAAGATGTGACTAGGTCAAGCATGTGGATGGGACAGGGCCATTAGCTTTCAATCCAACCCAACACAGCTCATGGGGTTATTCTTGTGGAGAAAAATTGAAGAAAGGAGTACTATAAATAGCTCCTTGGGCTTCTGTAAGAAAGGCA
Source organism: Arizona elegans (assembly GCA_022577455.1). NCBI lineage: Eukaryota > Metazoa > Chordata > Lepidosauria > Squamata > Colubridae > Arizona > Arizona elegans. Next base: position 298,029,218 of record JAKOOJ010000001.1, on the reverse strand, counting down.
ACATTCTGTAAGAAAGGCAAATAGAAATCTAATCTACTCTGTGTGTGTGTGTAAAACAATAGATAACAGAAGGGAATAACAGAAGACTGCTAGAAGGATTTGAATGGGAGGAACTATATGCCATGGTCTTGATCCACTGGCCCACATTTACAATTTCCTATATAATTTAGAAACCAAGGCAGAAACCAAGGTTAGATTTAGATTTGTTTAAAGAACGGAGTCTCTCTTTGTTACATCTACCAGATGAACACTGAAACACATTTTCTATACCTGATAAAATAACTGTCATGCAATCTCATGAGAAAATGGTCATTTGTCACCAAGACCAAAGGTCATATTAAGATGTTGTAATTCTGTGATTTCTTGTCTAGCTTACGAGATACATTATTTTTCAAAATTCTGCAAGAGAAATGGAACAGTCAGTCTGGCATAGCTTAAAGAGAACTGCCCTTAAAGAGAATTGCCCTTAGGCTAGAGAAACCTGGAATATTTCCAGGGAAATAAATTATTATTCAGTTGCTTTTCCTTGTATACAAATTTATATACAGAGCTCAGACAACTTTCTCTTACATTTGTTACATGTCACATTTTTTCCATCAAGATATTGGTCTTTTCTTTTACCAACAAAATAGCATAAGGAAGTAAATAGTTGGCAATACAAAGAGCCATCTGCTTGGAACCAGTACCTTACTTCAATTCTCTGTCCCATTCCTTTTAGGTCCCTTATTATTCTGCACTGCACTGCACTGCAAAATATGGCAGCCATTGTGTTGGTGAAAGCAACCATTTTCTCAGTCAAAAAGCTCATTTCTCTTACATAGTAATCAACACAGATTTCTCAGGAGCTGCTTTGAGGAATTAATTTCTTCATTTCATAATTCTCGATTTATATCCCATCTTTAATATTTTTTTCAAATAACTCAAGGCAGCAAACATATCCAACACATCTTCCTCCTTCTGTTTTCCCCACAACAACAATTCTGTTGGGGGTTGGGCTGAGAGAGAGTGACTGGCCCAAAGACACCCAGCTGGAATTCATGGCTAAGGTGAGACTTGAACTCACAGTTTCTTGCTTTCTAGCCTAGTACTCTAACCAGTAAGTGGCTCTCTTTTTGGATTGCATTGTCAGAAGCCTAATCGGAAGTACACAAAGGCATGTTATGAAAAGACATATGGATCAGATGCCCCAGGTACATGCATGGCTACCAGATAACTGTCTCAGGTCCAGAGGTAATCTAAAGAAGGAGCTTCTAGGCAGTTATTCAAGAAACAGTACAGTCAATCTGAAATATATTTGTAAATAGAGGAACTTGGTTTTTTGCAAAGACTACTTACCCCCCTTTAACCCCACTTATTTCTAGAGACATTTTTGCTAGATATTCAGGAAATCATAGGCGGGTGGGTTGATGGAAGGAGAAACCTCAGAAGAACTATCTCAAGAGTTACAGCTGAGCTGAGAAGAAAGAGTATACTGTATTTTGTAATTTTTCAGCAGACCATTACAGACACCTGGTGGCTACTCAGACAATTACATGTGGCAGAATAAAACTATTTCATATTCATCTATATTTTGAATTAATAGCTATATTAAAATGGGTGGGTTAGGTCTCCCAAAGATAGCAATGTTGCCACCTAGCTAAACAAAATGTGTCCATAATGATTTCTACTTCTGGACCAGAACATAAATTTAAGGAAATCAATTGGTGATATTCTTCATGGCTGGGGCTATGCATGTCTCCTGCCAATTGTTGAAGTGCCAATTCCTGCTACAAGAGGAAAAAGCTACCAGGGCCCTATCTCTAACATTTAGCTTCTTTTTCTTTAAGAGTTCTCTGGTTTTGGTTTTTTCCAAAGATACGTAAAGAAATATGTAGTTCATGCTCTATTGAAATGCTCAATAAGGAACTATTTTCTTATGGTTGCATTTTAAGAGTTTGCAATTCTTCAAACATTTTATCTATTCTTATTTAATAAACTTGGCAATGCCTCAGCAGGGTTTTATTTATTTATTTACTTTATCAAATTTTGAAACCATTCATCTCTCACACAGAAGGACTCTGGGCAGTGTATATGGACTGAATTGAGTTTTGTGCCCTTTTGCTTTGAAGGGTAATCACTGTTACCTCCAAGTCCCAACTCCATGGGATTTAAGCTACTACAATTATGAAAACAAGAGGACTTCCAAATAATTCTGAGGTGTGGGGGGGAAGCAGTCATTTTGCAATTGCCAAGAAAAAGACAGGCACTATTGGGGGGGAAAAAGCAAACGAGCAGCAAAGATTAAAAATAACTAAAGAAGTCTCTGTGGAAAAGCAAAGCATGTACCCTAAATTAAAATAGTTTAAAATATATATACATATACATATACATACATATATATATATATATATATATATATATATATATATATATATATATATATATATATATATATATATATTGAAAGACACAAGGTTTTTCACTGTTTTCTTTGTTTTCTGGCCACTTACCTCTTTCGCTCCCATCATCTCAGTCCACATTCTCTCTCTCTCTCTCTCTCTCTCTCTCTCTCTCTCTCTCTCTCTCTCAGCTGCCCCTCCCTTTTAATCTTGGGTTCCTTCTTTCTTTTTTGTTGTTTCTGCTGGAAAAAGGTGTATGTAGGTGAACGTGTGTTTGCTTGTGCATTTACATTTATATGTCTGAGAATGATTTGTGGGCACTGAAAGGGAGAAGGGTTGGCATAGACAGGCGGAATCAATTTTACCTTTAATTGATAATTATACATTGTTAATACTGTTTTTTTAAGCACAGCCTCTAGTAGGTATATATGTATACATGTAGTTATGTGTATGCATACATGCATACATATGCACCTATAAGTATATGCAGTTTATATATGTGTGTCTGCATGTGGATAGTAATACTGGTAGTCCTCATAATTGAGCCCAAATTTTCTGTTGGTAAGTGAGACAGTTAAGTGAGTTTTGCCCCATTTTATGGCCTTCCTTGCCACAGTTGTTAAACACTGAATCACTGCAGTTCTAAGTTAGTAACACAGTTGTTATGTGAATCTGGTTTCCCCATTGACTTTGCTTATCAAAAGGTACAAAATGACCCTGGAGCATTGCAACCATTATAAATCTTTTTTTTTAAAAAAAAGTTTTTTATTTTTATTTTTCATCAACATGTTTAAATGTACAGTCTTTTATCCATCCTTATACATTGTTCGTTCATCTTCTTCTTTAACTTCCATTAGGTAATTCATTAATTATTTGTTCGGGTCTGCTCTTTTAATTTCCTTCTTTCATTTCCTTCTTTTGTTTTACTACAACCTTTCCTTTTTCCCTTCCCTTCTCTCTCCTCCTTTCTTTCTTCTTTCCTCATTCCTCCTCTCCTCTCCTCTCCTTTCCTACTTCCTTTCCTCTTTCTCCTCTCCTCTCTTCTTCCTCCCCTTCTTACCCTCTCTCCTGTTCTTCTTTCCCCTTCCTTCTTCCTCTCCTTTTCCCATTCTTCTTTTCTCTTCTTCTCACCTCCAAACTCCCCTACTTTCTCCTCTCTATTCCTCCCCTCTTTTCTATTCCTTTGTTGTTTCCTTTTTTAATTCAATCTGAGATGGTATTCGAGCAGACCCGATTTCTATTTACATATGTCTTCATTTCCAATTTCATTTTTTACTTTACTATTATTCCTCTAGTATTCCTGTACAATTTTTAATCAATCCATGTATCATCTGGGTATAACATTTGTGCTATCATCTTCAAAGTTTACTATTATTTCATAACATATATATTTATCTTTCCTTCTTTCATTTAATTTTAATATACTACAACATATTCATCTCAAAGTTCTTGTCTTTATCCTGTTTATTATCTATACTCACTTTCTATCCATTGATAAAATTTCCCCCAAATGTTATAATACTCTGTTTTCTGTTTTCCCTTTAATTGCCAATGTCAACCTATTCATTTCTGCACATTCCAATATTTTCTTAATTACCTCTCCCTTTGTAGGGATTTTTTCTATTTTCCACTTTTGTGCAAATATCATTCTTGCCGCCGTTATGATATGTATTATTAAATTGGCAACCATTATAAATCTGAGCCAGTTGCCAAGCATCTGAATTTTGATCATGTGACCACAAGGATGCTGCAATGGTTGTGAGAAAAATGGTCATAAGTCACTTTTTTCAATGCTGTTGTAACTTTGAATGGTCACTAAAAGAAAGATTGTAAGGTGAGAATTACCTGTATCCATGTGCATTTACATGCTTTTTAAGAGTGGGGGGATGTTCAGTTCACAAGTGAAGCTTTGTATTATATAGAATTGTCTGTCTGTTTATAATTTTTTTACCCGTTCCTTTCAGAGATCTTAAAATTAGGCTTCACTTCTCTTTTGTATGACATGCTACGAACTACTTAATGGATTACTTACTAATTAATTACTTTCTAATGTAGACTTTTGTGTTGGTGAAAATAGCTCTTTGGGTACTCATCCAATTCTGTAGTTGCTAATTCCATTATTTTTGTGTTTCTTGCTTCTTTCTGATGATGACTCTTTGATGAGGGACATGCTCTGAACCCTTTATCTTAAAAATACATCCAGTGGATAATTAAGCAACTCATTGGAAAAATATCAAATCCCTTCTAAAGGAGTTGAACAATGCAACTGACAGCACTCTGAAGATCTTGTCTTGACAGCTAACCAGGGTGAGAAAGGGTTTGTCAGATTATTAATGAACTGGCAGAGACATGGTAACAAGGTCAGCCAATGAATAGGCATTAGCAACTAAATCAGCCAATGGGAGCTGAAACAGTTTGGAGGCTGGGCGTGGCTCAGCACTGTGCTGTGCTGAGAAACGAAACTGAAACCAGTGTGTGAACTTGTCTGCTTATCTAAGCTGAAATGAAACTTGTTCTCTGCTGTTGGTATTGAATATATATTATTGTATATAAAGAAGTTCCTTATTTAAATCAATCCTGCTGAATCAGATTACCTGTATGTGCTTTCTGGATTTAATTTCTGCAACAAATTCTGACAGGGTTAACGTTTAGATGGGAGAATACCAAGGATTACCAGCTCTTCAGATAACATTAGGAGATGAAAAAAACTTTCCAGAAGAAAGCAGTGGTAAATGTTACCTTTGTTATATGGATGTGGATATGAAGTCACCAAGCATCAAACTCAATCAGGAGGATTTTTGCCCAGTGGTGAAATCTAAAATTTGTTACTATCGGTTCTGTGGGCGTGGCTTGGTGAGGGGGGGTAATGTGACTGGATGGGCATGGCCATTTTTTTTTACTTTTAAAACCATTTTTTCTAAACCATCTTTTGAAAAAAAAATGCCTTCAAAAGGCTCTGACGATCCCAGCTGAGTTGCCTGATCAGCAGAGGCTTTTTAAAAAACTCAGCTCAGCTTGTCAGAGGCATTTAAAAGAAAAAAAGAGTTTTTTTCTTTTAAAAACCTTTGATGATCCCAGCTGAGCCGCGCCATCATCAGAGGCTTTTTTTTTTTTTACTTTTAAAATCATTTTTTCGGCCGAAGAGGTTGTAGAAAAAATGCTTTTAAAAGTTAAAAAAAAGCCTGTGATGATTGTGCGGCTCAGCTGGGCATGGGGGGGGGGCAGGGATTTTTGCTACCGGTTCTCCAAACCACCCACCTCCATCGCTACCGGATCGGGTGATCCGGTCCAAACCGGGAGCATTTCACCCCTGGTTTTGCCCCATGTTACAACCTTTCTTGCCACAGTAAAGTGAAACATTGCTCTCATAAAGTCAATGACCCAGTTGTTAAGTGAGTCTGGCTTTCCCATTGTCTTTGCTTGTCAAAAGGTCACAAAAGGTAATCACATGGACACTGTGACCATCATAAATACATGCCAGTTGCCAAGCATCCAAATTTTGATTGTGTGACCATAGGGATGCTGCAATGGTCTTAAGGGTGAAAAACATTTATAAGTCACTTTTTTCAGTGCCGTTGTAACTTTGAATGGTCACTAAACAGATGGTTATAAGTCGATGACTATCTGTAATGACATCCTTGATGTTTTCAACATATGTGCATGTATATAAAAACAGTAGCATTTGTACTGTTTTTATAGATTTATAATTGGTACTGGCAATTTATTCATTAAGTGAACTGGTCTTTAACTGAAACCATGGCTGTGCTTATGATCTTACTTCAGTTTTCCTTTGCTTTAAAGACTGAGAAGGTTGTAAATGCGTGGACAGGTTTCAATATTAATTTTTTTATCACTGTCAAAACTGCAAATAGTTACTGTACAAGACAGATAATAAACAAGGACTACCTGCATTCATAGACAAGACAATGCATACTAATGTTCTCTTACTAGCCCACTGAAGGTACAGGTATTCCTCACTTAATGACACTAATTGGGACTCACAACTCCATTGCTAAGCGAAGTGGTCCTTAAACAAGACATCACATGACTGCAACCTGTGACTCCTATCACTTTCCTCATTGAGTTTGCTTGTCAGAAGCCAGATAGGAAGATTGCAAATGGTGATCATATGACCATATGCTACCACAAATGCTGGTGGTAGCCAAGCTCTCAAAATCACGACAGTAACCACTAGGAGACCAATGGTTGTTGGTGCAAGGACCAAGTCATAAGTCATTTTTTTCAGCGCCATCAAAACGTCAAACAGTCAGACGTAACTTGGAAGAACTGAACAAACTGCTTCAGAAGTCAACAATCCTCTCTTCTTGGAAAGAAAGTTGCTTAAAACCTCACTTCAATACTTAATTGCATGTGTTAATGCTAACTTTTCATGGAAAAATGTTGATGTAGCATTATGCTGATTTTGTAAAATTTTAGTCACTTAAAAATATATGTTCTAATTTGATGGGAGGAGGCATTTTCCACATCGGAAAGTATTTTGTAATGCTGACATTGTGATGAGAGACTTTGGCAGTTGGTGGTATAGCAAAATAAATAAAAAACATCATGGCACTTCAAAGCCGTAAGCCCAAATGAACTCTTAATTATCTTTTTAAAAAACTATAAAAGTAATTTTGGTGCCTACATTTCTCCATGTGCAGATATAGAAGGAATCCTCAGTATTCCTCGTGAACTTAAGGATAAATTAGACAAAAGAGTTTTATCTCATAAATCTTGGCATGCTTGATAAACAGATGCCATGAAAAGAGGAAGCCCAAATTGAGATTGGCTGCACTATCAAACCAAACAGAAGGGATGTGTACTACTGGTACCTCTCAGGATTGGTGTTAGCATTACTTGTCAGGGAGTAACAAGGTCTTTGAAGCAGTGGCACCAGCAGAAGGGTCCAAGAGAGCTCCGACTGAAGTCAGCAGCATCTTGACACATTGCAATACAAGTCACATCCCCAACACATCCCCATATACCTCATGGGGGGCAGAGTTTGTGACCCAGTGCTGTCTTATCCTTCTGAGCCGCCCTGAGTCTTCGGAGAGGGGCGGCATATAAATTGAATTAAATTGAAATTGAATTGAAAAAATTGACAAAAGCTGGAAGCAACTATGGATACCGCTATTTTGAATCCAGAGAAAGATGGGTGAAGTTAAAAATAAATTATGTCCTATGTATGCTGTAACGCCTAACAGTCACACACATTTACAAATGTGGGGAGGTGCACTTTACAGCAAAGTTTTGGCGGGAGTTCCTAAAGCTCCTTAAGGTTCAGTCTTGACAAGTACATCTTCTGTAGTTCCTATATAATAGTTTAAAGATGCCTAAAATTGTTGATAAAATTATGGGCTTAATACATTTTTTGCATCTGTAATGGCACAACCCCACTAGTGGTGGAATTCAATTTTTTTTACTACTGGTTCTGTGGGCGTGGCTTGGTGGGTGTGGCTTGGTGGGTGTGGCTTGGTGGGCATGACAGGGGAAAGATACTGCAAAATCCTCATTCCCTCCCCACTCCTGGGGGAAGGATATTGCAAAATCTCCATTCCCACCCCACTCTGGGGCCAGCCAGAGGTGGTATTTGCCGGTTCTCCGAACTACTCAAAATTTCCACTACCGGTTCTCAAAAACCTGTCAGAACCTGCTGAATAACACCCCTGAACCCCACTCATAAAGCAGCAATTAAAACACTTGCATGATTTGGGCAAAGGAGGCAAGTCAGTTATATTCATTGGCAAAAGATAAGTTAACTGAAACATCAGTATAAAACAGAACTAAAAAACACAAGTTTACCAATAAATTACTTCATGTTTCTACATCAAAACAAATGTTCTATATATTGTAATAACAAAGAGCAGAATACTTTTACATATATTAACATTACCGAAAGGGATGCTGTTTGCACAGCATTTTCAGATTTAGTTAACATCAGGACAAGATGAATCTGCTTCAGTTCACAGGAGTAATCTTGCTTTTTGTGTGTGAATGTGCACCCCAATAGGTAAACAGATGGTATTTTGTATTATGTTGCCACTTTAGCTTCGTGCTTACTTTAGATAGAGTTAATGAGATAAAAATCATTTATATTACAGCTACCATAATGCGTGTGAATATCTCTTCCCAGACATCTTGATAATTATTCCCCAGGCCATTTGGAGGCAACAGATTATTTGCCGTAGCCTTAATAAATAATTTGTTGCATCCAAATGGGAAATAGTTTTCAAGCAGTGTTGTAGAGGAATACGAAATTCTCTGGAAGCTTTATTGATTAGAAAACAGACACACTTCCCAAACTGCCAACCACTACACAACCTTTCCTGTGGCTTTCAACCACAAGAGATTGGATGATATAAAGGCATACACTGAGTAGTGTAGTTAATATATCCGATAAACCAGCATTTCTCATTCTTGGCAACTTGAAGATTATGTGGACTTCAACTTCCAGAAATCCTCAGCCAGTTGAAGCCCACATATCTCCAAGCTGCCAATGTTGAGAAACACTGCTATACACTATTTCATTTAGGGTTTGTGTGAATCGGGAATCGGACACCTCAGAATATGAACCCAGAATCTTCTGCAATGTGCAAGATACTATAGCAAACCAACAAGAATTCCTTCACAGAAGAGGAAACGTGAAGATAGTTCACTGAAGACAGAAAGTTCAAAAATCCCCCCTATTTTATGTACAATATTTATGGAGGGTTTGATATGAAGGGGGGGGAATAATTATTTGGGATAATTACAGGCATGAGAAATCAAGGATCAGATTACAGTAAATTGAATACTTTTACATACAGAACTCAGCAATATGCTACAATACGGATTTTAACAAATATGTGTTTGCTTCACCTAAAATGAGATCGTGCCAGCTGATGGGTGAATTCAGTTGCAACTGAATTATCTTCTTAAATGTTAACTGTTTGTTCCAGTATACAGACTCCAGCTCATGTCATTTCAGTGGTAGTAGTTGCTGAAGGCATGCAAAATATACAGCAGTGTGGTGATGAAGGCAAACAACTGAAAAAGGGAGAAAAAATGGCAACATTATTATTTCCATTCCCAAAGCAAGTTAGTATATCAGACTAGGAATAGCTCTAATTCAAATTTCGTTCCAAACGAGTCAAGAACTAACCTCACACCTGTTTCTCTTTCAGCTACCCAGCTTGCTGGGTTGTTGAAAGATAAAATGAAGGTGAAGAAAATCTGAGACAACACAATAGAAACCAGTTTTGTCACATAGCTTCTAACTTTCCAGGCTCCTGGCCTCCAAAGGTGTTAGCATACAACTTCTATTTTTGTAATGGCATGTGAGCTGTAGTCCCTCCCTCCCAAAAAAAACCCCAGGTGTCAAAAGAGCAGGCCTTCCTAATGAACCATGAGCTTCTTTGTATACCTGTTTAGCTTGGGAAGCAGATTAAATTTACCATTAATCAAAAGGAACATGTGGGATGAACAAACCATTTTACACTGGGAATGCTTCTCTGATGCTCAGGGCTTTGTCCTCCCCAGCACTTAGGCTATTAGTTCTCTTGTTGAGTTAAACTCCTACAGTCTGATGGAGTAGTTTAACTTGCAAGTCCATTACACTGTTTACACTCAAAACCTCCTAATCTCTATCCTGGAATAATTATTTTGTTTATTAATTGGAGAATGTATAGAACATTTGACAAGTCTATATATTTTATCATCTCTTGCTGTGTATTTTCATGTAGCCTACAACCCTATGCCGGAGTAAAGGGAAGGCTTCTTCTATAGAAAAGTGCTCTTCATTATAAACCCAATACTAAATAGGTAGGGTTAGACATGCTTGACCCATAAAGCAGGCCATGTGCTATGTGAAAGTTAATACTGATTTACAACAGGTCTTTGTGCATACTTGAGCCATTAAGAATTACATTTGGCCTTTAATGTGCAGGGCCTGTATTCCAAAAGGTAACAGCTGGAGACAAAAGTAAATTTACAAAATTGTAATGTAGTTTAATTTAATTTACTCAAATTAGGTGGCATTTCATGCGGTGGGGTGTCACAGTATAATAAAAATGTTTTTAAAAATCAAAGGAAGGAAGGAAGGAAGGAAGGAAGGAAGGGGAAAGAGATGTACGTATATTATAAAAATAATATAATTAAATTTAACCTTTGTCATTTCAACAAATTTCCATTGGTAATTTCATCAAGTTTCATCTTAATAGAAATACTTTGGGAGATTTACAAAAAAAAAAATTGTACACATGGCAATCTTTAAGTCAATTTAAATGTCCCTGTTGTGGATTTGTGTGTTGTTTTCCAAAGAAAAACTACTTTTTACCCAGTATTGGGTAATTTATCCAGGTTCATTAACCAGCGATTTAATGCAAAAAACAGTTCAGAACAAAGATTATCTAGCTTGTGACCTATGAATTGAGTTGTCCCAAAGATGCTTTTTTCAGGAGGCAACTGGACTTCCTTGTTTTTTCTTTGAAGACGTTTCACTTCTCATCCAAGAAGCTTCTTCAGTTTTATAGGATAGTGGGGAATGGAAGGATTCCACTATCCTGTCAGAGCAGGTTGTTTGGGACAACCATGACCTGGATGACTGAGAATCTCTACAGACTATGAGTTGAGTTGAGTCTGTTAAGAACTTCCTTACAGTGGCTGGACTTAAGACTTAGTACTTTCTTCATAAAAACAGCAAAGCATGTATTTAAGTGAAAGAGTATTATGATGGGAAACAGATGAAGTATCTGAGTGGGTAAAGGAACACTTTTTGAAATGTTGAGCCTAGCAGGGGCTGCCCTGCTATTTTCATTCTGGTTCCAGCAATAAAATGTCACCAACAAGAACTGAAATGTGAGCTTTCAAACAGAACAGGTAGTTGCTCAGGTGATGTGAGGTTCTTACCGTGGCTGCAACATTGAGCTGATAATAGAGAGGGATAACGTCTGCTGGCACTTCTGTCTCTGAACGGATTGTTGCATTTGCCTGCAACACAGCAGCGCTCAGGTAAAAAATGCCTGTGGCTCCATGGTAAAGACTGTCCTAAAAGAAAAGAGACGTAGATATGGATAGGGTTAAAAAACAAGAAGGAAATGTGGAATCCTTCAGGATATGTTCATTATTATGCAGAATTGCATATGAAGTACAGACCAAAGTCATCCTAGTAAGCAGCCCATTCACAATCTGAGAGTATTTACCCACTTCAAAACTCTTTAAGCTACAGGAGTTGTTGCCACCTTACCAGAATTCTCCAGGATTCAAAGTTTTTATGGATGCCAAACAAGTAACTCAGGAGGAGCAGAAAGGAGATGACAAAGGAGCTGACCGAGACGTACATGACCCATCCTTGCAGCAAAGGGAAATACACCGTGGTAGCTGCTACAAGGATCCAAACCCAGCAGCCAAAGATCTGTCAGGGTGAAAAATGTTGAAATATAAATGTTTATCATTAAACTTTTTTACATTTCAGATTGGTTTAGTCTCTGATTTATGCCTGTATTTATTTATTTGGTTGATTGGTTGATTTATACATTTCATTAAAATGTAACTCTGGAGCAGAAGGCTAAAGTACAAATAATACCACCATGTAAAATGATCTATCTTAAAACAGCACAGTAAACACACTGACAACAACATATCCATGCACAAATGTCCAACTGAAGCTTAATTGGACAAGTGTTTCATATATAATCTTAGAAGCTAGCAGGATGTTGCACCAATCATTGTTGAACCAGTAACAGAGTTGGAAGGTACCTTGGAGGTCATCTAGTACAACCCCCTGCTCACACAGGAGACCTATTCTAGGGATTCGAACCACCGAACTGGTGAATTTTCTGATCGAGAAGTTCAGTGTCTTAGCCACTGAGCTACCTAGTCAGGCTAACCATCTCAGGGTCTGAAAACTGCATGTATATGAAACCAGTTCCAGCTGAGCACCTTTCTATATTCTCTTCCTTTTCCAGTATTATATTGGCTACATAAGGAATGATGCTCAGGAAGAATAAGTATTTATATTATTTAAATAATGAATTGTAAATATGTTTGCAATAGGCTGTTATGAAAATATGCAACATCAGCAAGGTTTTTTTTCCCCCTAAGAAACTTCTAGTCCAAATTAAAAATAATTCCCTTGGATGAATAATACATGCATATACTGTGGTTAATATGAAGTCGACAAACCAGCAATAATTGTTCAAAGAGGGCACAAAAGAGAACCAGTCCTCATCTCTTTTTCTTTGAACAAACAAAACTTTTTTAAAAAAAGCTAAATCAAGAACAAGAGCAAAAACTTTTTTAAAAAAAAAAGCTAAATCAAGAACAAAATAAAAACAAATGCATGAGAGAGGAAAAAAATAAACTAGAGAATGACCACAGTGTATTTCTATTACATGACTTCACATTGAATCCTAAGGAGAAATACTAATATTTTAAACAACGATGTTCAATATTTCCATCCTGAACAATATATACTGTAGTAGAAACTAAAGTAATCCATTAAGAAAACTGTTGTTAAAAAAGTAAAACCCGAAGAAACCACTTGGGGGAAACCTAAAGGTGCTTTTTACTGAACGTTTTGGTTTTTCTTTGAAGATGTTTCCCCACCATCCAGTCAGAGCTGAAGAAGCTTCTTGGATGAGAAGCGAAACATCTTCAAAGAAAAACCAGAATGTCCAGTTGCCTGTTCAAAAAACCATTTTGGGACAACCATGACCTTGATGACTGAGAATCTCCATAGGCACTTGGGGGAAAGGGATTGTCCATTAAATCTGAATGTCTGTTAAATCCAATTTTAAATAAATGAATGTCACTAATTTATGTCACTTATGCCATTGAGCCATCATTTGCACAAGTGACATAAATGAATGCAAATTCCATTGAAAGATCAATTATGCAATGGTATTGCATATTAATAGTCCAGTCTGCTTTGGAAATGAAAATGTGAAATAAAACTGAAGTCTGAAGAAATGTGCAAAGTAAAATTTTGTCCATTACATCCAAATTTCCCTAAATGGAAGTCTGAGGAATTGAGACTTTCGCCCTGTAGCTAATACTTGGTGACCAAACTGGACTATATTTATTCTTAATTGCAAGGTTTTATCAGTGTTCTGTGCTGTGCTACGTTATCTGCCAAAGCAATTTCCAAAGAGAGTCAGTCTTATTATGGAAGTATCATGAAAAATCAGTAAATGACAAGTTGTGTACTTTACTATTGCTTTTGCTGCTTCTGCTGCCACCAGAACATTCTGTAAATAGCAAGTGGAGGGAATTGGGTCATTTTTAATAGATTGATCTTTTTTGTCTGTTATTTATTTGTATCCCACCTTTATTATTTTTACAAATAACAGCAGCAGACATATCCAACACAACTTCCTTCTCCTATTTTCCCCATAAAAAGAACCCTCTGAGGCGAGTTGGACTGAGAGATAGAGTGACTGACCCAGCTGGTTTTCATGGCTAAGGAAGGACTAGAATTCAGGGTCTCCCAGTTTTAGCCCAGTGATTTAACCAGTAGGCCTAACTGGCTCTTATACAATAAAAAGCAAGCAAAAAGTGGGATACTTGGAAACAGAGCGGATGGCATCCCATTGGTGCCCAAACACCTTTCACCTGTAAGGAGAACTGACGCGGGCTGGAATCTTCATTTCCTTGCAAATGGGGCACTTAAAAACGAAGCGGATGGCTTTTCACTTTTCCTGGTGAAAAGTGTTCCAGTGGTAGCAGAAAGGAGTTTGTGGGGGGGAAGAGCAGGAGAAAGGCACCGCAAACACTTTTCACACCCAGAATGAAAGTTTCTGGGATCCGTGATCTCATGAGAGTTCAAGCACCCAGTCTCTGCAAAAGAGGATAGGTGCCTGAACTCGTGCGATATTACAGCACTCAGGAGCTTCCATCAACTCTTCCTCTCCCTCAAAGGCACAGAAACCACGGCACAGAGGAGACAGACCTTGTAAGGTAAGTGAGTCTGGCATGGCGGGAAGGGAGGGGGAAGCGTGAGCTAATTTAGTGGGTTGGGGAGCCATTGGGGGCCTGTTCCATCATTAGCTCCCCCCCCCACCCATGGCCTTCCCCACCCTCATGTGCACTTAATGAACTGCGCATTTAATTAGTGAATGCATGGGTGAAAAGCAGGGAGTGATTTCGTTTGAGGTACGAGATTCACTCCTACGAATCCTCACGGTACGAATGAAATGGGCAGGCTCCATTACATTCATTACTTCAAGACTACCTGTTCAAATTGACAAGGAATGGTATTTTGTAGTTGAAAAGAGTGGATCAATTTTTCTCATAGGCTTATGGGTTTATATTAAAGCTATGTACCAGGGCAGGTTGCAATCAATTAATGTAGATACATTTATTTATTTATTTATTTGTTTGTTTGTTTGTTTGTTTATTGGTTCGATTTATATGCCGCCCTTTACCAGAGACTCAGGGCGGCTTACAATGCGTTAAGCAATAGCCTTCATACTTTTGTATATACCTGCTTAGTAGGGCTTTTGCCCCCCCCCCCAGCGGTGTTCTTTTTTTATACAAAGTCAGCTTATTGCCCCCACAAACCGGGTCCTCATTTTACCTACCTCGAAAGGATGGAAGGCTGAGTCAACCTTGAGCCTGGTGAGATTTGAATTTGCAGTAAGTAATTGGTGTTACTTAACAGTGCTTTAGTCTGCTGCGCCACCAAGGCTCTTGGATTTACTCATCCAAGGTCAACCACTCCCTTTCACATTCAGGTTCAGGAATTCAACTCTCTGATCTCTTAATATTATTCATCTTATCTTGACACTGGAATGTGGAAACCAGACCTTGCAAGGCTCTACACTAATTTAACAGCAAATGTGTGCATTGGCTGAATACAGAATATATGATTAGAACATGAAGCTGGCAGTTACAACTCCAATCGCATTTGTTCTTTGTGAATTCGGTAGAAGGTTAGCTTCATGACTAATGGTCAAAATGTTTGGTTTGATCTCCTTGATTATGAACAGCAGGACAAATTATGAAAAAAAGCTGTATGTCACAAATGTATAAAAAGTTGCTTAAAATTGTAATATATTTTTAAAAATTTATTTATTTATTTTATATAAATAAATAAAAATTATTTATTTTTTCTAAAAATGGTAAGGCATTACAAATCTTTTATTTAAAAAACAATTTGTATAATGATAAATATTTAAAATGACTTATTCCATAGAGAGTAAAGCAGCCTTGCAAGTATATAAATAATTGTGCTGAACAAAGGGTGGTCTTAGCACCTTAAACAACAAAATTCCTCATCCTCATCATCGCCATCTGTCACCATATTCTGAGCAGCAGGACAATAGTACATTTTAGTTCAGTTTTGTGCATTTTTATTGTATTCAGTGAGGTTTCTCCTTTTAGAATTGCGATCTAAATAATCAACGTATTTCTTTAAAAATATAATATAATTATATTAGGCCCGACATATATTCGAATTCCGGTCTCACAAACAGCCTGCTTAACCCTTATCCATTTTTCACTCATCATGATTGTGATTGTCCTCAGAGGGAAGGGTTGACAAATGACATCATATGCATCATTACGTCAGTGCAAATGATGCTATGACATCATTGTGGCTTATGCTAGACCTGTGGCTGACTTAAAATTGCAATCCTATCTCTCCAGACAACAGTTGCATGTATACTTGCCTTTGTGTACAAGCTCTATGTATACATGCATAAAGTTGTGCTGCGGATGCACCTACCTATAGTTCCCTGCTAAGCACACATGTTTCTAAGCTCTCATGCATAGGATCGTGTTACATAGACACCTATACCACAAACCTAGCCAGATTCAGTTGTTTTGGTGGATGTTACCCATGAGTGATATTGATTGCCTATATTCCCTTTTTGTCATCAATAAGCCATCTCAACAAATCCACATTAAAATAACAACTAACAGTAGTCCAGTCCCGCCTGGACTACTGCAATGCTCTCTACATGGGGCTCCCCTTGAGGAGCACCCGGAGGCTCCAGCTGGTCCAGAATGCGGCCGCGCAGGTGGTTATGGGAGCAACGTGGCATTCCCATGTGACTCCCCTCCTGCGCTAGCTGCACTGGCTCCCAGTGGTCTTCCAGGTGCGCTTCAAGGTTTTGGTTACCACCTTTAGAGCGCTCCATGGCTTAGGGCCGGGGTACCTACAAGACCGCCTTCTGCCACTAGTAGCCTCTCACCGACCAGTACGCTCCCATAGAGAGGGTCTTCTCAGGGTGCCGTTGGTCAAACAATGTCGACTGGCGGCCCCCAGGGGGAGAGCCTTCTCTGTGGGGGCACCTGCCATCTGGAAGGAGCTCCCCCCGGAAATACGGAGGATCCCAGATTTGCGTACTTTCCGCCGTGCCCTCAAAACATTTTTATTCCAGCAGGCTGGTCTGGCCTAACCTCCCTTTTAATTGCTTTTAAATTTGTTTTATAAATTGGGGTGCTTTAAATTTGTTTTGGGCCAAAGTATTTAATATATTTTTAAATGGTTTTTAACGTTTGTACTATGTGTATTTTATCTTTTGGCTGTTCACCGCCCTGAGTCCTTCGGGAGTAGGGCGGTATATAAATTTAAATTTAAATAATAATAATAATAATAATAATAATAATAATAATAATAACAACAACAACAACAACAACAACAACAACAGACTTCCGGTTGACGTCACGGCAATATCAGACACAAAGGAACGGGTCTCCACATTCCCTGTACTGAGTTCTTCCTATTTGTTGTCTCCCTAATACTAGACCCTAATAAAACAGATTCCTGGTGTTGATAATGTCCCAAATCCTGTCACTGGCTTCTGTAGGTATAGCAAGAAAAAAAAAACCCTTGCTCAAAATCTTGAAGAAGTTAGTGTAAGCAAAATTTTGTCTTGAATAGGAGCAGTGATTCGATATCCGATTCTGATCTGTTTTGCACAAAACGTCAACTTAGAATCAAACAGAGATCTTTAAATGGGACTTCCTGAAATATTATATGTATAAAACTAGTCATTATTCAGAGAAAAGATTATGAATCAGACAAAGAAAAACACCTGTGATTACATTTGGAGGCTATGAACAGATTGTGCACTTTAAGGGTCATTAATGGCTCTGCAATTCTCTTTGGCTGTCAGGTTCTTGCATACCTTTTTCAGCATACTTTGTAAAGGTGTTTCCAGAAGTACCCACCACTCCCACTTCATTTCCAAGAAAGAAAGAAAAACAAAAACTCCATCTGAAGATATTGAACTCTTTTGATTACCCACCAACAGGCACACACCCACTGAATGCCAGTGAGCAAGGATTACTGTCAAGAAAGTTAACGCTCCCCCTTGCTGAGAAATTATCAAACAGGTTCTTCAAGATGGAGAGTGTAGGAATATGCATTGAAAATTAAAAGCATTCAAAATGAAACTTCCACATATTATTTTAAAAGCCATAATGTTATCTATCTACAGTATGTTGTTTTATTGTTTGTAAACTGCAGGTTCTTTGCATAGGAAGTACAGTTGCAACTATATTATAATTGTGGTTTCTATAAATTCTCAAAAAAAATATATTAGCTAGTGCAATATTCACACACACAAAGACCATATTGTACAAAATTATATTCTAAACTGAACCAGCCAGGTGCCAGGTTCAAGACGATGCTTAGCTATAGTATTACCAGTCATTTTTCTAAAGCTAATTTTACTTTTCAGAGTTGTTATAGTAAATCAGGGTATGTAGCTTTGAGCTCCTAGAAGAAAGTAGGATAAAAAGTCAATTAAGAGAACAATCTGCCTTCACTGAGCTGCAGATAGTTTTGAGTGCAGAATATTGCTGCTCTAGTGACATTGTCTAAGTTGCTTCTGGCCATAGACACACAAAAGTAAAGAAACATTTGGGATCCAGATGTGCTTGAATATTTTAAGGGACAGGAAGAATTTTTTTAAAAAAAGAAATTGGGGTAAAGAAAATCAAAAGGCATGTTCCTGTATTTCATCTTAACTTTGATTCCCACATAAGCAGCCATATTCCAGTTTATATTTCGTTTTTGTCACAATATCCTTCATAAATAGCCTTCCTTGCCTTAACACTCAAATAACTAAATATTTTAAAATATATGTATCATGAAGAATTATGCAATTTAAATCAACCTCTTCCCAGAGGCTTGTCATTTGTAGCAATTCACCAGACTTTCATGTTGCTCTCTCATGCAAACTGTCAATTGTGTCACTTGTGAAAATGATGGTGGAAAACAGAAACCCTCTTCCACTGAGCTGCCCATGTTTTATGCCTGAGGGCAACCACTGTTATTACAGTCATTGGGTTCTCCTGTGCCATCATGGATGTGAAGATGCATTGCCCACATTGAGGAATGGTTTCCGGAGCAATATTGCAAAGAAGGCATTAACTAACATGCTATTGTTTTCTTGCTTGCTTCAGTTTTTATTATAAGCCCTCAGTCCCACTAAATAGACCAGACAAAAACATCAACTCCACGAGAAGGCTAAAACTGCTTTTATTAAGATTCACCATGATAACAGAATCTTCAAGTCTGGTTTTGGTGTACCCTCCTGACTTTTATATTTCAGTGAATTAGGGAGGTATCTGTGCTGCTTCCAAATGTTATCTGGGTAGCTTGGATTTAAAATATATTTTAACACTGGTTGCCTTGGCAACCGAGATTGCATCAAAGTAATCTTCCTTACTATTTACACAATCTTTGCTGAAGTTTTCATATAAATAAAAAATACACAAGCACTACATGCATGCAAACACACACACCAGTAGTGGGTTGCTCACAGTTTGTAAAACTGTAAAACTGGTGGGAGGCTCAGCCCACCCGCCACGTCATTTTGGGTGATCTGAGCATGCGCAGAAGCGCGTGCAAGCAAAGCAAGTGGAAACGCACGGTCCCGCTGCAAACCGGTAATAAAGGTAAGTGGAACCCACCCCTGACACACACATACACACAATTCCAGTTGAGTTAAAATCCATGCCTCATACAATGAGAATGCAATTAACATAAGGAACATAGTCACTCTGCCATGTTTTACAGCTCTTGAATTATAACTTCCTGAAAGTTCTCCAAGTGAAGCAAAATAAAAAATGCAATGCCGCTACTTCCCAGTGAATTTCATTATCACACTATGTAATGGGGACTAGTTACTTTGATTTTCTATTTTTTAAAAAATAGAACAAATTCCTGAAAGCCAAGTTCCACAGATGGATGTAACCATAGGGAATCTCCAAGACTGTCAATACTCAGCACTTAACAATCTGAATTCAACTGCATTTAAATAAGAACATTCTATTAGGGTTTGTTCCCACACTGGATTTTTGAAATCCAAGATACCTGCTGAATCCTCAAGAGATAACAGTTGTGCATCTTTGTTACCCAAACCTTGACGAGACTGACATAGCATAATTATTTTTTGTGGCTCAAATCTAGAGACTTACTAGGAGTAGGAATGGGTGAAAGGGCAGAAGGTCCTGCTTGTCTCTCTTCCTCTTTTCTTCTCCCCTACAAACAGCCCTGTACAAAGTCTGGAGAATCCTGTTTAATGAACTAGACCAGGAGTCTCCAAGCTTGGCAACTTTAAGCCTGGTGGACTTCAACTCACAGAATTTGCTGGCTTTGCTGGCTGGGAAATTCTGGGAGTTAAAGTCCGTCAGGCTTAAAGTTGCCAAGATTGGAGACCCCTGAACTAGACTGAAAGTGGCAATGCTTCCATCTCTCTTCTTTAGACATGTTATTATTTTGGGTTTTTTTAACGAACTCAAATTCATTAATAAATTAAGGAATGTTCTAAGTTGCTGCATGAACCTTCCTGCTGTTATCCCTGAATTAATCAGCTCTGCTCTTTGTCCCCTATGAAGCACTTTTAGTGGAATCAATCTTTATCCAAGAAATCACACGCCTACCTATAACTAGCCTGTAAATCAATACTCTTTGAATTATTGTCTCCATAATTCACTGTTTGAAAAATGTTGACCCATATCTTCAGAAAGCAAGTCCTGTATGAGCACAGCATCTTACCCAACTTCACAGCAGTCAACCTGAATAATCTGAGAGTAATTAGGGAGGGTGGAGGAAAAAATCCACAAGCCTTGTAAACCAGTTTGAATACAGTAATGCAATATTAATATCTCCAAGCTAATCATTCCTTTGCTGAAATGGTTTCTAGCTAGACTTTTCTGAAAATTAGGAACAAAGAGTGACATATGATCAGCTTATGTCTGTTATGGTATTATATACTAGTACTAGTTATGGTATTATATACTTTACATATATGAATATATAAAGAATATATAAAGAAATTGATAAATATATATAAAGAAGTCTATAAATTTATACTTATGTCTTTATCTCTATAAGTCCTCACACTTATGACAATCACTGCATCTCTATATCATGCAATTAAAATTTGGGTGCTTGGCAACCAACATGCATTTATGGTAGCTGCAGCATCCTGGGGTCTTATGATCATCATTTATGACATTCCCAATTAGCTTCCAACAAGCAAAGTTAATGGAGAAAGTTTGATTCATTTATCAGCTGCATGATTCACTTAACAACCATGGCCAAAAGATCAGAAAATCAGGTGCAAGTTACTTAATACACGTCTTGCTTAACAACAGAAATTATGGTCTCCATTGTGGTTTTAAATCAAGGACTACCTTTTCCTTTAGATTAACACAGCTCGCTTCTAACAAAGGTACAACTTTATGCTGTATGCTAACTGTGGATAGATGCTTCAACTCCTTAAATAATTAAAGTGCACATTTTAAGAGCAGTAGGAAGCAGATATATGGCATGTGCTTTGATGCACAACTGAACAAAATATGCAATTCTTGATTCATAAAATGTAGTATTGAAAGTTTACCAATCTTCAAATAAACCTTTCATTAACTATGAGCATAATTAGCATAAAAACATATGCATAAATCTGCATATATAATACAAGTAACTAGTACCAGGAGTCATCAATATGACTTTGTGTACTATTTGTGTTCCTATAGTGACACCATATAGTGTGCAAAATTTCTCAGTGTTAAATTGGAGATAGGAATTTTTAAAAATACAATAAAATTAAGTTAGTTGACTTACCAGCTCTGGCAAGATTAAGGCATATGGTATCGTTTTAAAAATGGCCAGTCCAGAAGGAGTATCTTCAAGTGCTGGGCAGCCAGGCGCCGGTCCTGAAGTTTTGGAATCCATTTCTATTGTCTCTGTGTAGCTGTTGTTACGATCTGCTATCCACAATTACTTCTGCAGCAGAACTGTTGGCATGTGAAGCTTAAAATAGTATCCAGTGGCACACCCATATGGACGTCAAAGGTGAAATCAGTTCCAGCCTGGCAGGTAGCTCTAGTCATCGTGGAAGAATTTCATACACCACCAAGACTAAGGCAGCTCATCCATAAGAGATCAGAGGTCAAATATCCTGGTGGATATATTTGTGTGTGATTAAATAGCCTTTGGTATCGGAAGGAGATGAACCTACAAATTCTGACTCTTTCTAAAAGGGTTTTTTTTGAGGCTCAAGTTTTCTTTTGGTTCCATTCCTAAGCATTGCAACTGGCAAGTTTCTTGCTATCTATCTGGATTCTGAATCAACAAGTCTGCCTCTAAGAATAATAATGCAAGAAATCTGACATATCCTCTAGTCCAGTGTCTCTCAATCTTGGCACCTTTAAGATTCAATTCAAGACATCAATTCTCAGGGTTCCCCAACCAGCAGTTTCCAAGGTTGAGAAACATTGTTCTAGCTAGTCCAATGGAGGAATTTGGTAAGTCACCCCCCAAAAAACAGACTTTTCAGCTGAGCCTGTTTTTAAATCTTCAATAGAACAAGTTGTGTTTTTAATTTTAGGAAGTTACTCCTAATATTGAGCTCAATTTTTTCTTGATTTCTTCCTACTTCTGTCCCGCTGCTTCAAAAGAGAAGAGCTTTTTTGTTTTCCCTTACACTTATTTAGTTTTGCACCAGTAGTGGGTTCCACTTACCTTCACTACCAGTTTGGAATCGGGAGCACACGCGTGCGCTCACTTCGTTTGTGCGCAGCACCTCTGTGCATGTACAGAACCTTCTGCACATGCACAGAGCTTCCATGATGACGTCTAGGAGAGTGGGCGGAGCCTCCCACCATTGCGACTACCGGTTCCCCCAAACTGGGGCGAACCAGTAGAAACCCACCGTTTTGCACCCTAAATATCCTCAGCTCATAGAAGATGCTTACAGGTCCTCATCTCATCCTACAGCTCTTCTCTCTGACTCCCTCTAACATCTCCACATCTCTTTTGAAATACAGTACGGAGAGCTATACACAGCATACAAATGCAATCTAGCCAGTGCTGAATAAAATCGAGCTATTGCTTTCTTACCTGTATTCTTGTCTTCCACTCTTAAACCTCTGAATTAGTTGCGCTATGTGACCACTCCTACAACAGAAAGGATTAAAAATCAAGATTTTTTTTTTAACTGCTTATTTTGGAAGATTTTGCTGCTTAAGAACTACTTACAAGTACTGCTAGAAGCCAACAGGGAGGGGTAGCAATAGAGAACAGCAATAGAGAACAGGCAGAAAAAGGAAGAATCTAAAACCTGCTGTGGAATTGATGCCTGTTTTGTTGTTTTGTTCAGAAATCAATACATGGGGTATATTCTTGAGGAACAATTATATGGCTTCAGGAACTGATTGTCAGCATTAGCTTTGAATTCATGTATTCACCGTTCTAAAAAATGCAATCTGTCTTTGACACTTACATGGCCTTTCTTTTTAATGAGGAGCAGGAAGTAACAGGGAAATTAATTTGTACTGCATTTGAGCATCTTTCTCCAATCCTTCAACTAATGCAAAGTAAGAAGATGCAACCAAGTGGGCACAGGAATGCATTGTATAAGAACCATGAAACATACAATTTCACTTGTACAATCTTTCCCAAAGGATGGGTAAATAATCACTGAACTGGTTACTGAACCATAGTACAGTATTTTGGTAATAGAGACTTGGTTGTTTTCCCCCCTAATTACTGTCCTCACATTGCTGATCAAAAGCGTGTTTTTAACTCTAGTGCAAATGAAATTGAACCTCATGCCAAGAAGTTAAACAGTTTATGTTATTTTGTTTCAGCACATTCTTTCATGTTGCTGAGCATTTTCTCCTTGGGATAGTTCATAGTGAAAGCCTAGTAACTACATACTAAACAAGGATTGCTATGAGGTTTGGTTTATTGGCTGGAGCACATTAGTTCAGGTACCATTCTTCTATATTTTTGAGAATAGTATAAACATTTGAAATAAAATGAGATGTGCTTCATTTTTACTCATCAGATATAAACATTCTATAAATCTACTTTTTTTTTTTTTTTTTTTGCTTTAATTTATATGCCGCCATTCTCCGGAGACTCAGGGCGGCTTACAAAGCAATAGCCTTCATACTTTTGTATATTTATACAAAGTCATCTTATTGCCCCCACAATCTGGGTCCTCATTTCACCTACCTTTGAAAGGATGGAAGGCTGAGTCAACCTTGAGCCTGGTGAGATTTGAACTTGCAGTAATTGCAAGCAGCAGATGTTAATAACAGTGCTTCAGTCCACTGTACTACAGGCTCTTTGTACTACTTTGCTGTAACTGTTTACAAGCCTCTGAATTTCCGTATACAAAGATACACCCAGAATGGATGTTTTGCATTAGCACATTAGAAATTATGCTTCCCTTCGATAAATATATACAGACACACCCATACAGAGAAAAAATATGCTCATTTTCTACATGTTCCTGGTCTGAGAGGAAGACATATACACAGTAAAGTGCTTAGCCTAAAGTATGTTTGATTATACACATATTTTAACTTTGTAGTTTGAGGCAAGGAATGTAAGCCTATTAATTTAACAGCAACTTATTTTCTAACTATTTTAAGTGCAGCACCAACATGTTTGATTGAACTGATTCCATTGTCTTGCTGTTAATTGATTGGGAACACATCCAAAAATATGAGTACTTCTAGCTAGCCTTGTTGAACCAGTTTCTTCTCTACAGCTATATTTCTGCTTCGGGATCATAATGCAAATTAAGAAAGGTAATTATCATTTAATTTTGTGAGATCTGTACCTGGAGTTCAGGGCAAAATCCAAGGGTGAGTTTCTGAAAGTAGTAGTTTATATAGGTAGATAATTAAAATGAAGCCATTTCCCCTCTCTCCTTCAAACCAAGGGTCCCCAACCCCTGGGCCACGGCCCACTACCAGGCAGCATCCTATTCAGAACTGGACTCAAGTGGCAGACACTTACACTTGCAGCATCACTTGCATAAATGGAGCTGGGCATGCTCACACCTGCCCCTGCACAGTTCCATTCCTCTCTTCAACCATCCCACCCCCTGCCCGGCTGCCCAGCCAGAGAGATTGGGGACTGCTGCTCTAAACCTTCAAGATGTATTCCATTGGGTCTTTCAAATTCTGACACAGCTTTCAAAAATGCTTGCAAGCCTTCAAGCAAAAACAAGAAGAAAGCCCTATGCATACTGAACTTCCATTTGTGAAAAGTTGAATTCCACACCATGTGGGAGACTTTGTGAGGTGGCCCACACTGCAAACTAGTCTCATTCCATTCTCAAAAGGCTACACCAGTATCTTTGCTTCTTATTCTGTAGAATATTGCCTGGCAACAATAAAAAAACAAAAGATGTTGATAAGCCCCACTGAAGTACTAACTTAGCAACATAGATCTCTGTCAAGTCTACTTCCATCCTACCAAGCAAAAAGCAATGGGAATACAGGTAGTTCTCATTTACCAGCCACAATTGGGATGGCAAATTGGTCATTAAACAAAGCAGTCACTATATGATCTTACTTCAGTTTTCCTTTGCTTTACATATATATGAAGGTCAAAAATACAAGAATTGGCCACAAAGTTACTTTTTCATTACTACTGTAATGGTCACTATATGAGGCAGTCGTTAAGTTAGAACTTTCTGTGTAAATTGTGGAACTGTAGATCCCAAAGATACAAATCCCAAGAGAACTTTCAGTCACATGTTGGCAAAAATGGAACAAATTACCTTTGGCTCATTATTCAGGATATCAGCACAATATGGATCTGACAAAGTTTTGAATCTGGCATGCATACCTAAATAATTCAAACTTTAGGATAAACTGACATTTCTTTTAGAATAGAGACATTCCTACCTATTCTTAACATTCCACAACAGTGATATTAATAAATGCCACACTCTTGCATTTTTCAGACTTTGCCAGTGATTAAACATAATGTTCAATTAAATCCATTTACTAATCATCATAAACATTTATGTTATAGACATGTTCAGTTCATATACGTTCAAAGCAATGTCTGTTCAATTCAGTTCTGATATTTATTTCAATTATCAGATATCAGATTCAATTTTGATATTTATTTAAAGTGATTCTTAAGATTTACTATAATTTCTGACATTACTCATTTGTCTCACATTCATTGTTAGTTAGTTGTTTAGATACCAACATTCATCAAATGAAATTTGCTTAATGTAAAGAAATATAAAGGAAACAGGAAAATGACTCCATGAAAAAAGATAAAAACACGATTAATCTTTAGGATGCATTTACTTCCGTCATAAATATACAAATCAATAACCAACATGATAGTTATTTTTTTAAAAAAAGTTTATCAATACATTGCATTTATGAATTTGGTATAAAAGTTTTAATCAAATGATAAAAATACAACATTTTGGAACACATTATCAGTTCTATTTAATTAGTTTGTGTTGGCTTGGCAATTGGTAGATGAATAGCCACAAATGTCTTTCATATTAGAGGACTATTTTTTCTAGCCTCTCCTAAAAAGTCATATGCAGTTTCCATGACATCGAAAGCTTTGTGAGGGCTTTCCAACGATAGTAGAGAAGATAGACTGCCCCCTCTTTCTCGGTTTTTCTTCAGGAATTCAGCTATTATTCGCCAGCGAGTGCCTTCAGATTCTTCTTCTGCCCACTTGTATTCTGGGAGTGACACAGACTGAAGAAGTGGATAGACGGTGTCATGGTACACCAGGATAAACACTGATTTCAGAAATTCGCCGTCTCTCTAATTAGGAGGAAGAGGAAGCAGAATATTTAAAATGTACTGTTCCCCAATGGCACCCTAAAACTTTATCTTTTTTGCATTAAAATCATCATTCTTTATCTGATGATACTACATTAGAAATTACCCATTTTTATATTATATATTACATAAATATTTGAAAACTCAATGAAAAACAGGCCTTGTACTTTTTTCAAGTTTACACCTGTAAAAACTGGCTAGTGCTGACAAATGACAAAGGAAAGATAAATTATCCTTAATGACCCAGTTTTTGAAATGTGAATAGGAATGAATTAATTTACTAAATGTAGTAAATTAAATTACAATAAGACAAGAATAACCTTTTTCTCCTCCTTCATTTTTACTGACATTACAACAACTTCCTGCAATTTCTTCAGGTTCAAATCTTACCAGGCTCAAGGTTGACTCAGCCTTCCATCCTTTCTAAGGTAAGTAAATTGAGGACCCAGTTTGTGGGGGCAATAAGCTGACTTTGTATAAATATACAAAAGTATGAAGGCTATTGCTTAACGCATTGTAAGCCGCCCTGAGTCTCCGGAGAAGGGCGGCATATAAATCAAATAAAAAAAATAATAAAAAAAACAACTTCAACTTCAACTATTCAACTCACTTCAACCATTCAACTCACCAAGATAATAGAATATTGTGAATTAAACTAATTACACAAAAGCACACATAGAAATTATTTGATGTTGATATTGTTCTTATAATTGTTCAGCACAGAAACACTTTAACATTGCTGATGTTATAAACAATATGTTTTGTGTCAGGTTATTGGATCAATAAATACTAAATATTAAATTTACTTGGAACATTATACTTAGAATTGGTACATTCTACTGTTCGATATTATTCAACTCTTAATTGCTAAAATGAATGCAAATAGTCCTTAACTTATGACAACAACTGGGACCAGAATTTTAGTCACTAAGAGATGCGGTTATTAAGCGAGTCAGAATGTGACCAAACCTGAGTTTAAAACCATTTTTACTGCAGTCATTAAAGAAATCACACAGTTGTTAAGCAAAGTTGGCCTTCCCAATGGATGATGTTTGTTGTAAACTAGCTGGGAAGATCACAAATTGCAATCATGGGGCCACAGGATGTTGCAATTGGTCATAAATGCAAGCTAGTTGCCAAGTGCCTGAATTGCGATCTCATACTGCAGAGATTGTGCAACAGTCATAACTTCAGGGATAGGTCCTAGATCACTTTTACACTTTTTAAGTAACTTTGAGAAGTGTTTAAATAAATGGTCAAGGACTATCTGAAATTATTTTTCTAGAAAATGCTAGAAATGTACCCAAGTCTGGATCTCTTTTTATGTTATTGCTGTGTTGTAAAACTGAACAATATGGAAAATCACAATTGTAAGGAACAAATTAAAAGATAAAGTCATAATTCAATTGTAACCTGAGATGTTCTTATTATATTTCACTAAACCGTATGTCCCTTTAAAATACACAGAATTAGTATTGTATCTGCAAATAGTTAAAAGAAATTTATATGCTTTTTATATGCAAAAGACCTTTGACTTACTCTTCAGAAAAAGGCCTAATTAAATTGTGGAAGTTTGCTTTGAAGCCCAGATTAGCTTCTTACATAAAAAGTAAACCTGATGCAGAATTTAATTCTAATTGGAAATGATTCTTGGATCTGAAATGTGGGTTTTCTTATCTATAGAAAACCCACATTTTATTATTCTGATTTATAACTTTCAGTGTTGATCTAATGTACTGTTTATAATTTTGTCAGTGATTAATATTGTGCTAACCAAACATGTTCAATTCAAAGTCCAACAGGAATAATAAACCATATTTTATTTCCTGTCTTTCACATACTCAATATTTTTCTTACTTATATTCTTTCTGCTTCAATTTTCTCAAAACATTAAATCAAATTTCAAATTCAAAAAACTGAAAAACTAAACCCTAACCCTAACACAAAGAGACATAGCATCACAATTTCATTATATCTTTAAACTATTGGCTTCCTATTGAAAAAGCTTACCTTTTCTGATCTCTTCAGGGTACTTTCTTTCTCTGCCCAGGAACTCTAAAAATAATAAATTTCAAAATTTTATAGACAGTTTTTATTTATTTATTTATTTATTTATTTATTTATTTATTTATTTTTATATGTCGCCGTTCTCCGGAGACTCAGGGCAGCTTACAATGCGTTAAGCAATAGCCTTCATACTTTTGTATATTTTATACAAAGTCAGCTTATTGCCCCCACAAACCGGGTCCTCAGTTGTCAAATTTTCAGTGTTTGTATATCAATACAGAGGAATTAAAAGGACTGTGGATATGTAATTCTTTGTGGTTTGTTGTTTTTTGCATTACACCAACAGAAAGTTGGGGGTTATCACAGGAGTTTCAAATCCTGAAAGAAACATGCTATTCCAAAACCTTCTGAAAAGCTCAAAGAAAGAAAAGGCCCTACTTTCTGATTTACTATAACAGATATGAGGTGAGTATAGTTCCTCAAATTATTATTCAAAACTGTTTTTTGAATTCTAATCCAGATATTTTCCTTTTTTTAAAAAAAGAGAGATCTATAGTTCTTATCAACAAAATTCCATCAATGAGAAATATCTGTTACATACTTCTGTTATATCCAAGTAGAAAGTGATTTCTACCAGTCCTTCTATCTCTCCTGAAAAACTGCATTACAGAACTCTTCAAAAAAAATTTAAAAAATCAATTTCTATTTTAATGGTAATCTTCGTAGACTGCATTTCTTTTCATCAATAAGTGTACCATTTTGAATGTAACTGAATCACTGAGAATTGGACAGCATATAAATAAATTATTAAATTATTGTTTTCGCATCTAGGATACTCTTTTCAATATTGGAGCCCTATCAAAATACACCCTCTTAATCTACTCTTACTCCAGCTAGGCAGATGCATTTTTCCAGATTTTTCTCACTGGAAACAATATTTATATTCATATTCAATTTACATCATTGAGAAGTTAACAGAAATCATTCCTGCTATAATGAAATACTCAAAATTTAAAAATTTCAGAGCTTTCATTTGAACAAGCCATACCCTATTGTTGAATTCCAGCCCCTCTTAAGCCAACCTTTCTAAATTCTTCAGGCATTTTCCTTCAACTTCTATATACTTTACTTCTATAATATTTCTTGAAATTTAATACCATAGGAGTTGTGTCTTAGAAGAACTGTTGATAGAAATATGTAAAGGAATTGAAACCTGTCATGTTGAACGATACATTTAATCTGAATTCTATTTTCAGATTTAGCATTTTACCCACCCTAAGTGCATCCATAATATCAGGTTGTTCCATGAGTTTAGGAAAAGTTGCCAAAATTGGATTGCTGATCAAATCTGCAAGGGGAACCAAAACATATAACATATTCATATGGCTGTTTCAGT
The DNA here is from genome assembly GCA_022577455.1 of Arizona elegans. NCBI lineage: Eukaryota > Metazoa > Chordata > Lepidosauria > Squamata > Colubridae > Arizona > Arizona elegans. The sequence continues at coordinate 297,999,377 of JAKOOJ010000001.1, read as the reverse complement.
GACATTTTACTGCACATATGACAGAAGAAATTTAAAGAAACCTATAAGCATTATCCTTATACAAGCAGTCCTTGCAAACCCAGTACAGGCTATACGTGCACTGAGGAAGACCAGGGAGGGCCTGGGAGGGTCAGCAGAGACTACACACAGGTGGAAAGATATGCTGTAAGGGGGAACGACTTACCAGAGCAACTTGTAACCTTCCCTGCTTAGCTTCCCCATTGACTTTGCTTGTGGGAAGATTATAATCATTTGTAGCTCCCTGCAATTATATAATGGACATACAAACATCTGCATCGTGATCACATGACCACAAAAGTGCTATGAGAGCTTGAACTTCAGGACCAATTGTATGTCCATTTTTTTCAGTGCCACCATAATTTTGAACAGTTGCTGAACAAATGGACATAAGCCAAAGACTACTAGTATGTCACTAAGTGGGCTGCCTAATTCTATTGAATGAATGAATTTCATTTGAATAATCTTATTTATAGTTCTTGATTAATAGGAAAACCATTATCCTTTAGCATCTGCACTTTTTCAAATAATTCTTAATTTAAAAAATATATCCAAGCATTTGTAGCCTATATTTTATTAACACAGTTACTTATAAAATTACTGATATTTTTTTAAAAGCTGCATAAAACTGAGTATGTTGGTAAATATTATCTAAAAAATTAATAACAGATGGATGGAAATTAGATAGGATTGACCCATAACTGAAGACATATTATATACAAGACACCTGAGAACAAAAAGAGAAAGTCACCCCTCCTAATATAAAAAACAAAACAGCAAATATTGACAATTCTTACTAGGCTAAGCAGGTAAATTGAATGAGTGATTTCTATTCATAAGCTGCAGTCACTGGCTGTAATTTGTTGGTTCTATGGCACGGGTGTCAAACTCACATCACATTGCTGTCACGTGATGTTTTGTGACGTTTTTCCCCTTCACAGAGCTGGGGTGGGTATGGCCTGAACATTCAGCCCGCAGGCCACCAGTTTGACACCCCTGTTCTAGAGTAACTTTATGCAACTTTAGGTGACATAAAAAAGTGCATTTTGAAGTTAAAATCAGAAATTTTATTCTAAGCTTATTCTAAACAAAAACAATAAAACATGGAATTAAATCTCAACCTATTCATGGATTTAATTAATTTTCCAGAATTAGCTATAAAATGCAATATTGGTCATAGTTTTTCTCCCTCACAAGGTGTTAATGCATCCCATCCTCCCATTAAGCCCACAGCTGTTAAACTTGATTGCATCATGTGACATTACGTGACGTATCACATTTTTTGCCTTTGCGGAACCGGGGTGAGTGTGGCCTGTCTGTGATGCATCCAGACCATGGGCCAACAGTTTGACTCCCCTGCATTAAGCAAAAGAATCCATCCCATCATTCAAATGCTGACCCTATGTAAAGAATTGGTGGTACATTATAGTTGACTTTATTGCAATATATCCCAAGTTTGTTCACCAAAATAACAGTAGCTGGTAAAATAAGAACAATACTGACATATGCAATATTTCATACTTGTAGTTCTGTGAAAAGAAAAGATGATGAAAGAGTTGCTATAGAATTAAAAGAAACTCTCAACTTGCAAAAACAAATCCCTCCCCTGCCAAAAATGGCACCTTGCATAATAAATGCTGAATCCGTGGGCAAGAAAGACAAGTTATACAGTTTAGAAGAAAGGCGGGTATTATTTTTTTTGGTCTCAGTATTTCTAACTACACTTACCTTAATACGGCCATTTTTTAAAAAAAAAATTCAAGAAAAATAAATTCATTTCATTTTACATTATCATTATCATACCAAAAATGGATTTCAAACAGAAAAAAAAAAGAAGGAAAAGATATTTCTGGACAGAACACCGTAATTATTGGGTGGTCCTCATCCAGACTGTAAGATGCATATTTGGTCCAGGCACCGACTTGAAATACATGTTTGGGTTCAGCACAGACTCAAAACAATCATGTTCTAGAAAAAAATGTGCTCTGGGATGGGAGACTCTGGGAAAAATGCAACATCATCCATAGCAGCTACAAGGAACAAAGATGCTAAGAAGAGTGAGATGGGATAGAGGAGCCAGCCAGGTATGTTGTGCTTGAATTTTAGCAGAGTGGCAAGGCATTGGGCAGATCAAGCAGGTGAGTTGCTGCACAGGTCATGCAGAGGAAAAAGTGGAAATGAGACACAACACCCACACATGACACCACCATCACCCCGGCATTTTTCAAAGAAAACCCAGAACAATTTAAAAGTTCTGGGCTTCAGTTCAGCCAGAGGCCAAGACCCACTTCAAGCAATCCAGCCACAGTCTGTATTATGCATAGAAACAAACATAGTATTTAACAAACAGAATATATTTTGTAAATACCTAGCTGAGGTACTGTTACAGTCACAACTGTATAACATTACAGTTACAACATTAAAAATAAAGGACCCTAACCAACTGAAAGCAAAAGAAACATGTTTTATGAGACTGCATGAAATATCACTGGGACATCTTTTTAACATGGAAGCAACTCCAATCCAAGCCCGAGTACTGAAAGTATTTGCTGTATTTTCTGCTCTTCAAAGCTGCAACTCTTACCTGCATGTTGCACATTTGGTCTGTCTTTCAGGAGTACATCGCCAAGGATCTGACGATAAAACAATATAAGATGCATATAGCACATGCTGCCAATTAATACTTCTGGTAATAGGCTGGTTTAAAAAATGAAAAGAAAATGCAACATTCATTTCAGGTATAATCTCAAGTGACATTTGGGCATATCATAATATAAACATTTTTTCCTGACTAGATCTGAATTATTGCTATGGCAATCATTTAGTAATTTTGGCATTAAACATAAAAACAACAAATTCAACTTTTAAAAAGTCCTTTTAATTTATAGACAATTCCACAGCAGTTCTATTAATCAAGATCTAACTATAATATAATACTTTTTTCTAAACTACCTTTTGAAAAATATAAGAATTCTGCTCCCAATAAGGTAGGTAACATTAACATTTCTTTCAAGATGTTTAATTTCTTGTGCATGAGAAAAGCTGTCATCAAACCTCATCAGACTAATATTGTTTATTAAAAGAAATTAGATTTCCATATTTTATTTTGTTTGACATATTTAGAGACCAATCATCTCCCTCAGAGCGACACATGTCATCTAACCTAAGAAGGGCATTTTGTTCTTGTACATATTTGCTTAGAACTGTAAATATGAAAATCTATTTACTAAGGACACTTTTTATTAAAAAGTTTTAATTATTCAATTAAATTGATTAATTAAACACTGTCGTTTTTTCTGTATTATACTAATTTGGCCTAATTTTATCATGGTAGCTTCCTCTATTTTTTCTTCTGGTTCACAATTTGAGATACTTCATTCTTTTTCCACTATTGTTTGATGGCACCATTTATTAGGGCTGTACATACTTTGGAAGAAATTTGGAAGAAGTATTTAATATTTAGTGAAAACATAACCCTTTTCTGTTATTCCTTAAAGGAACATAAATAGCTGATATTGCTTTAAGATATCCCCACTACTAAAAGTTAGTACAACTATTAAAACAACAACCATTTTTCAGAGTTAGCAGAAGCTAGGAAAAAAACAGGCTACTTTAAGAAACAGAGAGTGATACTACACTCATGAATCACTTTTGAATATTTTAATTGTTTAATTTGCACATTTTAATTGCTTTTGTACATTTAGTAACTTTGAGACAGTTGACATTTGATGACAAGACATTTAGTATTTTATATGTAATAGAGACAATTACATTCACTGTAGAGCTTTATTTCAAATTATGAGACTTTCAACATGATCTGAAAAAAATCCCAAAACTGATTTTGAAGGTGTGATATTGTAGGCAAAACATAGGTATCCATTTGCACAGTAAAAGGTGAGACACAAAATAACTAGTGCTCACTTACTTCAATATGCCTTTCGATCTTGTGCTAATAGACCTCAGTTTAACTAGAAGTTGTGGCTGCTTCCTCAGTGTTATCATATGTTGAAAAACATTGCTGCTGGCTTTAGTAAAAGAAATAATACAAACAGTCAAACATACTGACCCGTAAATAGGTTCTTTTCCCTGTTTTCAGCAATTTCTCAACCTAGTAACATATTTTATTCTGATTTCATTATCTTCAGGCCTGTATTGTTTTTTTAAATTATTCTAGTCACCTGTTTCAGCTTCTTTTATGTCTATAGATAGAATGCCCTCACAAACATATCATAATGCTATTCTCTTTCAAGAAATAACTTTAAATCATTCTTTTCTTTGTGGTTTTTGCTACTTGACATAACTTTGCATTTTCATCTACTCTTTACAAGTGGTTCTATTTATTTCAATAATAATTTTCTTTTTTTATCACCAATATTTCTTGCAGTTAATGTACAGCATTACATTATGTACAACTGGCAGAGAGTTTTGTACATGCTTACTGCCACATTTAATATTTCCAAAGCTAACAATAAAACACAATAGGATTTCTGACTATGTAAACTGAGACCTTTCATTTGCTTTTTTATTTTGTTATAAAATAAATTATACCTCTCCTTGAAATTGATGGGTCCACTTCTACCCTTTTTTCGTATGGAGTCCCACCATTCAAAAACAGCTCATATGTTCTGCAAAACATTTAAATAAAGATACATAAAGATACATTTCTTCTGAATTAGCATAGGATTGAAATTACAGGGGGGAAATGATGGTTTTTTTCTTGCACTAGGAAGACTTAATGAATTATGTTGGCATATACTTGAAGATTCCATAAACACAATTAACCTAATTATAGCAAAGATTTTTAATTTTTAAAATCTCTTTTATGTATCCATATAATATTCTCTTCCAGATACGTTGTATCACACACAAAATTAAACAATAACCTCATTGTATCCTTCCCTTGGCAGACCAGAGCTTCCTTGGGACAATGAGAGAAAAAGGAGATTCCTAAAATCTAGGTAGTGCTCTCACTCACAAAAGCTATCTGAACTTGATTTTCAGAAATCTCCCATGCCTCTGTATCCCACTGTCTTCTCTGTTTAGGAAAGGCTCTACCCAAGTGTAATACCATATTTTCCGGCGTATAAGACGACTTTTTAACACATGAAAATCTTCTCAAAAGTCGGGGGTCGTCTTATACGCCGGGTGTCGTTCTCCTGTAACCAGGCAGACCAGCCCGAAAGGCTCTGACGAGCCTTAAATGGCTCTGGCGATCCCAGTTCTGACGATCCCAACTCTGACAATCCCAGTTGATCCCTGCAACTCAGCTGGGATCGCCAGAAACCATGTAAAAGGAAAAAAGTTTTTTCCCTTTTACTCTGACGATCCCAGCTCTGACGATCCCAGCTGAGTTCCCTGCAACTCAGCTGGGATCGCCAGAACCATGGCTCTGACGGTCCCAGCTCTGACGGTCGATCCCATCCCAGCTGAGTTCCCTGCAACTCAGCTGGGATGGCCAGAGCCATGTAAAAAGAAAAAAGTTTTCCCCCTCCAGCTTGCTTACCTCAGCTGCTAGTCGCAACACTTGCCTTGCTTCGCTTGCCTGAATCTATTCCATCAGCAAGCAACTCCCTGCCTGCAATCAAGCAAGCAGGGAGTTGTGGACTTCAACTCCCAGAATTCCTCAGCCAGCAAAGCAAAGCTGGCTGAGGAATTCTGGGAGTTGAAGGCTACAAGTCTTAAAGTTGCCAAGGTTGGAGACCCCTATTCTATTGGGTAAGTTTTTTTCCCCTTTGGGAGGTTTAAAAAAAATAGTCAATTGGGGTTTTTTTAGTTGTTCTTTTTTAGACCTAGCCATTTAAAGTTTAGGAAGTTTTAAATTTAGCTTTCATATAAAAATTAAAATAAAATAAAATAATATTTGTGCAGCTTTCTGAGATTTAGTGTGTTTCTGTAGTGTTTCACTCTAACTATACAAACACACAAAATCTCACAAAGTTGTATGTGGAATTTTGTGTGTGTAAAGTGTGAAAGTTGGTTTTTTAGACTTTTTGTGGCTGTGTGAGGTTCCTGCTTGTTGCAGGGGCCGTTTTGGGTCTAGCACAGCCGCTTTTACATTGTGGGTTAGCCAGTTGTGTTGTGTGTGTGTAGAGTGTGAAAGTTTTTTGGGGGGCTTTTTGTGGCTGTGTGAGGTTCCTGCTTGTTGCAGGGGCCATTTTGGGACTAGCACAGCTGCTTTTACATTGTGGGTGAGCCAGTTGTGTTGTGTTGTGTGTGTTTAGAGTGTGAAAGTTTTTTTGGGGGGCTTTTTGTGGCTGTGTGAGGTTCTTGCTTGTTGCAGGGGCCATTTTGGGTCTAGCACAGCTGCTTTTACATTGTGGGTGAGCCAGTTGTGTTGTGTGTGTGTAGAGTGTGAAAGTTTTTTGGGGGGCTTTTTGTGGCTGTGTGAGGTTCCTGCTTGTTGCAGGGGCCATTTTGGGACTAGCACAGCTGCTTTTACATTGTAGGTGAGCCAGTTGATGTTTTTTAATTTTTATTTGGTGTGCATTGGAAGAGGGGTAGTCTTATATGGCGAGTATAGCCCAAACCCTATATTTTAACAGGAAAAGTTGGGGGTCGTCTTATACGCCCAGTCGTCTTATATGCCGGAAAATACAGTATTTCATTTTTAAAGCCTGTCACAGTCACATTGAACTCAAAAAGGTGGATTTAAGCCACTTTTTCATTTCCAAAGTAATTTTTACACCGACGTTTCTACTTGGCATGCAATACCTGCACAGTTCTCTAAATCATGCCCTGAATCACCAGTTGAAAGGTATCTCTGATATCATATATATACCCTAGGTGCATTTATGAGTGACATTTAAGGCAAAGCTCTTTTGAACTAAATTATTTCTGTTTTTTTAATTCTATTCTAGTCTATTTATTTATGTGCTATTTGAACAGAAATAACTAATCTTATTATCTTCTTTTTTATAAAACATCCATGGATTAAAAAAAACTAGGTTTGAAAATATCAGGTTGGTTGTGACAAAGGAAACCTTATAGACTTATGTACTACTGCATAGTGCTTTTACAGCATTCTCTGAGCTGTTTACAGAGATAGCATATTACACCTAACAATCTGGGTCCTCATTTTATCAACCTTGGAAGGAGGGAAGGCTGAGTCAACCTTGAGCCAGTCAGGTTCAAACTCTTGGTGCATTCTAATCACTGCACCACCATGGCTCAGTGGTGTATAAAACTGTACATCAACACTTATACAGCAGTGCTTTTCTAGGAAGCACATGATCTAGAGCAAGAAAAATTCATTGATGTCATAGGTAATGGGCATCCACAGGCAGAATCCTGGACTTGTTTTGGGCTAGGACACAAGTGTCAAACTCACGGCATCATGTTGCCATCACATGATGTATTGTGACATTTTTCCCCTTTGGGAGCTGGGGTGGGCATAGCCTGTGCCTGAACATCTGGTCTGCGGGCCGCCAGTTTGACACCCCTGGACTAGGACTTCAGTTCTTTGTCAAGGGACCACATGGCAAACATTACTTTTAGACTCTAAATGAAAATGACCATCTCAGTTGCGTCCCTTTCTAGATCGGGACTCTCTACACACTGTCACTCATGCCCTCGTCACCTCTCGTCTGGACTATTGTAACGCTCTCTACATGGGGCTCCCCTTGAGGTACACTCGGAGGCTCCAACTGGCGCAGAGTGCGGCCGCGCGGGTGGTTATGGGAGCAACGTGGAGCTCTCATATAACACCTCTCCTGCGCAAGCTGCACTGGCTCCCGGTGGTCTTCCGAGTGCGCTTCAAGGTTTTGGTTACCACCTTTAAAGCGCTCCATGGCTTAGGACCTGGTTATCTACGGGACCGCCTACTACCACCAATAGCCTCCCACCGGCCAGTACGCTCCCATAGAGAGGGGCTCCTCCGGGTGCCGTCGGCCAAACAATGTCGACTGGCGGCCCCTAGGGGGAAAGCCTTCTCTGTGGGGGCACCTATGATCTGGAACGAGCTCCCCCTGGAGATACGGAGGATCCCGGATCTGCGCACCTTCCGCCGTGCGCTTAAAACGTTTTTATTCCAGCAAGCTGGCCTGGCCTAAATCTTCTCCTTTTTAAAATTTTTAAATTTTAAATTTAAATTTTAAACATGAATTTGATATTATGGGATATTTTTAAAATTTAGCCAAATTGTTTAATCTGTTTTAACCTATTTTAAATTTTGTATTTTCTGTGTTTTTATCTTTTGGCTGTTCACCGCCCTGAGTCCTTCGGGAGAAGGGCGGTATAGAAATCTAATAAAACATAAAACAAACATTTTCCTAGAAACTATCAATATGGCATACCACAAATATTATATTTATCTGCATACTGTTCTTTCTCCCAGAGAAGCCCATACTAACTAAATATATATAAATAAAATAATCTAAAATGTTTGATTGTAATATAGGCTTTTTTCACACCAAAATACATAATTAAAATATATAACTTCTATTGTGTGCTACCTGGAAGCAAGAATTAGAACACAGAATTTCCTTTCCCAGCAATGGGAAAATGTAATCCCTGTAGCATAGGAATGTAATTTAGAGATGTCTAAACTGAAGAATGTAATAAAAATTAACAACAATGTTTACAGACTTCAAGGCAGACCTCCATTATTAGAACAATTGATAGGACAGATTGTTCCTGTATATCAAAAAACATTGTGTAATACAAAGGAAAGTTTTATTTATGACTGCAGGCAATAATATTAAAAATTAGGTATAAAACAATAATACAGGAAACTCTAAAAATAAGGAAATTATTATGTATTTCCATTGGCATGTTTTCAAACTGTATTATTTTAACATCTTTCAAGCAAGATTAGCAAGCTTAACACCCTTAGAAACTATTAAAGGGCTGCATGCCTATCACATGACATTAAAACCAGACCATGCAACACTTGTTTAGCACAAGCCTTAGAAAGAATGTCTTTTGCTGCAATAGCCAAGCCTAGCTCAGAGATCTCTGGTATGGCAATTTCCCTGGACTGAGTTCATGGAATGCAGAAACCATCATCATATTTGGGTGGGAAAAGGAAATAATGAAGAAGAATTAGTCAGTTTTGGGGTGTGTGAATGTGTGCTTTAATTATATTGAATGTAAAAGAATACTAGATCAATTTGAGTAAAGCTGGTTTAATGAGGTTTGTCAGAAGAAAACATAGGACTAAATTCTGATGTATCAGTCATCTTCATAACTCTTGACAAAGGAAAATTGTATATATAAAACATCATTGAGTGAGTGACAAAGAGGAGCAAATAGAACTTGGTTAAGAGTTCAGTGGAAAAAGTCAAAGAAGATGACTGGGATGGAGGGAACTGGTCTCAAGCTGCAGAGGGATATGAACAGGGGCAATACTACAAAGAAACTATACAGGAGACAGAAAAGGTAAAATTGGGCGGGGGGCGGATTGGAGGAACATAACACAAAGCACCAAGCTGCCAAGTAGAACTTTTCTGTGGACCTTCAGAACAGAAGTCAGAGACTTCCCATTGCTGATGATTCTAGAACTCTGGGTGAACAGCAGCTGCTATAAGCAGCAATGTCTAAAGAACATTACTAAGATCTGCCAGAAATGGATTCCTGTTCTGCAGTGAACAAGAGGAAGTGACAGATGGCAACACAATGGATTGAACCACTTATCTGTTGTCCTGATTTCGTATCAAGACAGAGTGCACTAGAGCTATGCCAACAAAAAATCTGAATGATGTCTTTCTGGACTAGATTATAGATGTTTCAACCAGGAGACACAGTAATAATGGGAAACTTCAACTATCTAGTATAGAGAAGTACAGAAATAGCCTTGAAGTGTATGAAAGGAAACAGGAACTTAGACCAGGAAAACAGGAAAACATGAGAAAAAAACTCAAGATTACCCAACTTTACTTTTTTTTTTGGTAAAGAGGGGGAAAAGGAGAAATGCTGTCAGGTGTGAAGAATCTTTTATTATAACTCATACCAATAGAATTCTATTATTTCTTGTGGCAAATGTTTCCTGATTTGGTCTATCATAAAAGGCTAATGCAGGGGTGGGTTGCCCCCAGTTTGGATTGGTTCTATAGAACTGGTAGTAAAACTGGCGGGAGGCTCTGCCTACTGACCCTGACATCATCAGAAGCGATCTGCGCATGCGCAGAAGCAAGGTGTGCGAGTGAAGAGAGTGCGCGCACGTGATCCCATTGCGAACTGGTAGTAAAGGTAAGTAGAACCCTCTCCTGGGCTAATGCCTACGTATTTGCTGAAAAATCACCTCAACGAAAATTCCTCTATCATCTTGTTCACTTCATTTCCCAAAAGACTGAAACAGAAATAAGGGAACTAGCTGTCCTAGATCTGTTTTTAATGTACAGGGATCAGCTGGCTAAGAGATAAAAGCACTGTGGGCCACAGGGGTAGCAAGACAGCCAAAAGGCAGAAATGCTGTGGAGGACTGATAGGCAGGTAGCAGGAGTTGAAGCACACACTGTCATAAATGTGGATAGACTGTCAAGCACCCAAATTTCGATCACATGAACATGGAACAAAGCAACAGCCATTACTCCCGGTCATAATAAATGATCATACCTGCCATTTGTTCAGCACCATTATAATATTGAATGATCACTGAACAAATGGTCATTAAACAAGGATTATCTGCACCTCTAATTGAAAGTTCTGTTTAAGCTTTACTAAACCTTTCCCTTATCCTGCCCCTTTTAGTCAGGTTCAAACCTTAGCAAAATCTACCTGCTTTCTTTAACAAGAAATATATAGTGGAAATCTAATTTCAAGTAACAACCCATCCAAAATGAAGTGAGTATACAGTTATCAAGCCTGCCATAATGTCTGTAGCATGATGGCCAGAGACCTTCAGATCAATATGTACTTTGTACACCCAAGATTTTTGCTGCTCATAAATTGCATTTGTTGCATTGATCTCTTTAAAGGAAAAATGCATACCTGCAAATATTTCAGAGTCTAATAGCAGGAAACAATTGAGGATTTTCTTCATTCTTGGGCAAAAGTCTCCCTGTATATAATATTAGTTAGGGGATTCCAGGACACATAAATAAAGCACAATTCAGTTCCTCACTAAGCCTATGAGCAATAAACATGTGATTTATACCTGTAACATTTGCAGTTCTGAATACTGGAATTTCTGGGTTAACCGATGCAAAAAAAAAAAATCACATCTGGCACAGGACTACAAAAAGGAAATCCAACAACATTTATCAACTGAACTGTCTTCTTATTATGGCTCCACCTTTTTCCACTCATCACAAAGAAAACTTACTTGGAAGGAATTGGAAATCCACTTGAATCAAAAAGTTTTAGAAATGCCCAGCCACAACTTAATTCTCCTCTCTCACCTGTTGACTAGAAAAGAATGATAATGAAGTTAGAAGGTAACTTGATTAGGCACAATTCAAGCTTAGATCGGCAGCACTTGCCCTATATTTATTTGCTGATGGCTACAACAACCATCCCATTTAGCAGCCCTTAAAGTGTTTCCAGATTACCCCACTAAAAATAGCAATGCAATTTCCTGATCTTTTTGCCCCCGAAAGATATAAAATATGCCCACCCTGAATATTAGATTCACAAGCTCCCTAAATAGAAAGTTTGTAGAAATCAATGACAGGCTTTATTTTCTCTCATCATACATACCAATGCCAGCTTGTTATTCAATACAGTTAACCATGCAAACAAATCATGACTAAAGAGAAAAACTACTCAGGAGACTACTGGCTATTACTGTTAAGAAGGCAATCAAGCCTACATATTCAGACAGACTAGTCATTCATCACATTGTGCCACAAAGTGGTTTGTTTGGTTTTTGCATAGTGAGTTTTGTGAAGCAAACCAGTACGGAATGTAGACTGTGATGCTTAAAACAAACCTATTTGTAACCTCACTGCAATCCCAAGTGACTAGTCATTCTAGAAATAACAAAGTATCAGGTAGTTTCACAAAACATTATGAACAATATTTGATATTTCATGACCAACAAGAACAAAGGTGGTAATGAGGGTATCTTGATGGTCATTATCATCGCTTAATTTTTGTTTACGTAGCAGCTAGACCTTTTTTTGTATCATTTTTATTTATTCTGTTAAAAGCATTAATGTCTAATATGTTTAACCTCAAGACAAACCACCTAAGAAACAAACTGGTTGACCATTCCATGAAAAAAATGACAAAGAACATATATTAAAACGTATCAGCTCCAAAAGAAGTGGATTTTTAAAAATACTGAAATCTACTCGTTTCATTCGTATGGATTATCATGCCAAACACTTCTCTTGCTTCGCTTCTCCACCCAACATAGTCTGCTAATAGTTTCATACACTGAGTCATCTCCATGGACTTACATTGTGGTAAGTGATTCCAAGTTCAAACAATAGTCCAATGTCTGGAGATGAATTATTGGATCTAATGAAACAATCACCATCAAGAATACATGGTAAAATGCCACTGACCTACAAACAAACAAAACAAAATGATCTTTTTTCTTTTAAATATTTTAAAATTTTTGTATAAATTTTTGTAAACATTTCAAGAAGTTAATGATCAAATTAAATCCTGGCTTTACTCATTTTTTGACATATTGTAATGTAGATATTAGTGCTAATTGCCCAGCTCAGGGATGGGCTTTCAGCAGCCAATCCTCAAATGTCTATTTTGTAGCTCCCCTTCAGAATTGTGCTGCCAATATTAAAGTAAACCTCTCATTTTGGGAGGACTGTTGTTTTTAACAAAATAAGGTTTAAAATATGCAAGCTATTTAATATATCTGAGTAAAAAAGGCATGTAGCCGTATGCCAAGAAACAGTAAAATATTTTCGCCTGAAAATATTTGACCAAAATGCTTGCAAGGTTATCATCATTACATTCTTTCCAGCTTTTTTGAAGGGACACTCAACCCCTCAGAACAGATTTTTAGAAGGTACAAAGAATATCAAAAGAAAGGAGAAATACTCAAAACCAGTTCCTCACATCCTCTGTCAGAAGCATCACCTTATAAGAATTCTGGATATAATCTCTCAGAAAAGATGGCTAAGGTCACAGGTTATCTATTGGCTTTGTGAAAACTAAGATATAATGGCAATACAAGGGGAAATTTCTAAAGTCAAAATTCTAAAGTTTTAAAAGTCCTCTTTTGAGCCTCTTAATAAGCATCCCTGCTAATACTAAAATAAGGTCAAATCTCTGTATGGAGGGACACTTCTGCCACATGAATTATATTTTATTTTAATTTATTCGTGCTTTCGTGACCTTATGCCATTGGAAACAAGTCTTGACTTATATTTAAAACACAACAGCTTGTCAGCCCAACATTTGACCTTGATTGATCATAATAGAGCTTGGTTAATGCCAAAACAATGAGACCTTCACAAAATATTCAGTATAACCTAAGTTCAACCAATCTTGTTCAGAGCAGATTTTTGCTTATTTGTTTTATTTTGTTCTTAGTTTGTCATAAAGAAAGCCAGTTTGTTTTAAGGTATCAGGCTAGAAACTGGAATAGAGTTCTACCCCAGATTTAGGTAAGAAACTTTGGGTAAGAAACTTTGGGTCAGTCACTTTTTCAGGCCTAGGAAGAAGGCAATGGCAAACATTTTCCAAAAATGTTGCCAATAAAACTGTATTGCATTAAGTGCACAGTTGCCCACAGTCAAAACTACCGTAATCTGAAGATGCACAAAAACAGTCTCCCAAAGATGGGCCCCATCAAGCTGTAACAGAATCCTAGGGTTCCATTGTTAAATAACCCTAAGTATATAATATTTGGTGAAACATAAATGGTTTTTAAAAAATGTTTAAGACAATAAATCAATAAATAAACGTTTAATGATCTGTTCTACTAAGGACTGTATTGGAGAACCACATTTCCTTTAAAATAAAAACATTCATTTGAGAAAGGGGAACTCCCTGAGCTGCTTTTCTTAATCAAACCACCCTCCCTTTGATATTGTGCCTGCTCCTCCTTTCCAGTGGTAAATATGGAATAAGAAGACATTTAACCAAGAAAATATTTCAGTTTCCAGTACTGTGAACTCTGACCTATGTTGTTTATTTTTCAAGAATAAAACATTAGAAAAACCAACCACTGTTATCTAAAATCTTATATAATTATATCTCGGATAGTAAGGTTTGAATAATATAAGCTATGATATAATTAAATGCCATATATTAATCTATATTATAATAGGCTCAGACATCTTGGATATTGAAATAAAGTTGTGATTTTTTTATGATTTAGCTTTTCATCTTCTGAATCAGAAATAAAACCTAATCAATATTTTTATAAAGATTTGTGAGGGATTATCATCCGAGAGTAATATGAACATTTATAAAATACAGACTACAATACTACATTATTTGCTTATTCCTCTGAGCAGGTAAAATACACCTTATCACATTCATCTATAGTATACTGCATACTTACCCTTGGAGAAAAGGTCCATGTTTTGGGGTTTTTTGGCTGCCATGTAACTCTTACAGTATGAATGTTGCTCAAAATCTAGAATAAGATAAAGCAAGGGGAAGAACCACTGAATTAATAGTGCATCTAAAAACAATGAAGTGATAAAATCAAGAGAAGAACTGATGGCAAAGGGATATAGCTGTCACTTATTTAAAGTTATTAGAAAGATTTAAAGTAGACCAGAGTTTTGTACTCCAATGATGAACATGTAATTGCTAAAATGTATACACTTTCATTGAAATTTGAAACAGAAGAACAAGGGAAAAAAATGTATGATAAAGTAGGCTTAAAATTTTAATTGAATGGATCGATAGGAAAGTATGTGATCAAAAGGACTAAAATTTACATTATGTTACAATTTTAAAGAAAACTTTTACAAAATGATGTACCTTGGTAATGATGTATGTTGGTATATACCTCTGGCTATGTAGACAGAGAAACTGTCTACAATTTATAAATTTATATTGGAAATGTGCAAAAGAAAGGACATCATGTTTATGTTTGTGGACGTGTAAAAAAGCCAGAAAATTTTGGATTCATACACTAATTTAAAGGATTTTAAAGATTAATATAGAAATTTAATAAAATAAAATAATAAATAAACTGAATTCAAGGCTTTAATTTGGGATTGATAAACAACTGGAAAAAAGTATGGAACTTTGTTTTTCTATTTGATAAAAGCAGCAAGATTATTGTACACATGAGGATGGAAAAGACTCGGCATTATCCACAATGGAGAAATAGTTGAAGTTAATGGAACTTGCCAAGATGGCTAAATTGACTTCTTTGATCAGAGAAAAGACATCCGTGTTTATTGCTGACTAGAAACCCCTTGCAAACTTTTTGCATAAAACAGAAAAAAAATAATTTATGATTTATAGTTTTGATGATTAGCCAGGACAGATTATAGAAAGAAGAGAGCTATGTTATAATAATAGAGTAAGAAGTAAATTTATAATTGTATTTATAACTGATGTAAAGAAGTTTGGAAACTACTTAGGATATCCTTTTTATTTTTATTTTTTTTACTTTTTTACACTTTTAGCTTGCTGCTTTATTTCTTTTTCTTACTTTATATAGTTTTTAATCTTCCTTTTTTTAAAATCTGTAATAAAAATAAAAATAATGAAGTGGTAGTAAAGAAGACACTCCAATTATTTTCAGTATTCGTTTAGAGCAGTGGTTCTCAACCTGGGGGTCGCGACCCCTTTGGGGGTCGAACGGCCATTTCACAAGGGTCGCCAAAGCCCTCTCTCGCCCCCCCCACATGCCTTCACTCACCCTCACCCTCTGTCTCTATTGGAGGGCTGCGTATCCCAGCGTGCAATGCGATGCCCCACGCTTTAGCAAAGAGAGCAGAGAGAAAGTGTGTGCGTGCATGCGTGCATGCACGTGGGTGTGCGTGCACGTGACTAGAAAAGATTCTAGTGCAGGAAAAATCCTGGGGAGTTCAGGGACTCCCTGCTGCTGCTACCGCCGCTGCCGCCGATACCTGCAGCTGCAAGAGCTCAACAGAAAAAGTTTGGGTGAGTAAGTTGGCGAGTTCAGGGATTCCCTGCCGCCACCCCACCGCCAATGCCTGCAGCGGCAAAAGCCCGCAAAAGCCTCGCAGGAGAAGTTTCTGGTGGGCGAGTTCGGGGATTCCCTGCCGCCAACCCACTGCCGATGCCTGCAGCGGCAAAAGCCGCGCAGGAGAAGTTTCTGGTGGGCGAGTTCGGGGATTCCCTGCTGCCACCCCACTGCTGATGCCTGCAGCGGCAAAAGCCGCGCAGGAGAAGTTTCGGGAGTGCTCCCTGAAGCTCCCGTTTCAACCCCTGCCTTTGCCTGACATAGCCTGAAGCTCCTGTTTTGGGTGCAGGAGAGAAAGCAGGAAAGGAAGGGAGAGAGAGAGCGAAAGTGGAAGGGAGAGAGAGAAAAAAGTAAGAATGAAAGAAAAAGAGACAAAAAGAAAGAGAGAGAGGAAGGGAGAGACAAGAAAGAGAAAAAGAAAGCGGAGAGAAAGCAGGAAAGGAAGGGAGAGAGAGAGCGAAAGAGGAAGGGAGAGAGAGAAAAAAGAAAGAATGAAAGAAAAAGAGACAAAAAGAGAGAAAGAGAGAGGGAGACAAGAAAGAGAGAAAAAAAGAAAGTGGAGAGAAAGCAGGAAAGGAAGGGAGAGAGAGAGGGAAAGAGAAAGGGAGAGAGAAAAAAGAAAGAATGAAAGAAAAAGAGACAAAAAGAGAGAAAGCGGAGAGAAAGCAGATGAGGAATAAATATGGCAAAAGGAAATTTAATTGAAATGACTAAACACTGTTTAAATTTGTGAACCGGCCAAATACTCTGTTCAAAGAAAATACATTGTATGTTTGTATGTGTGTTTCTAATTATTGCTATTTATTCATATTTGTTCTCTTTAATTCTTTAAAGTTTAACAATTCATTCTTTATCTTAATATCTTTATATTTGTTTGGGGTTGGTTTTCTTCCCTTTCATCTTTTTTATTGTACAGCAATCTTTCTCCTCAAACCTACCACCTCTCTCTTTTCTTTCCTTCTTACTTTCTCTTTCCCCCTTCTTCTTCTCCTCCCTACTTCCTCTTCCTTTCTCCTTCTCCTCCTCTCTTCCTCCCTCTCTTACCCTTACTCCTACTCTAATTTCCCTTCCCTTCCTTCATCCCTCTCTATTGCTGTACCCTTTTATGCATATGGACTACTGAGAGGGCTGAAAAAGTTATTTTTGACTGGTCCTCGCACTTTTGACCAGTCCTCGAACTTACGACTGTCCTCACATTTTACATTTTTGCCCTATCTTGTCACCATGGTGAAGAGAAGCAGTTGTGAAATGAGTGACATGGTTGTTAAGAATGCTGCACGGGCATAAATGTGAGGATGGTCATAAGTGTGAGGATCAGTCAAAAGTGCGAGGACCTGTCAGAAATGACTTTTTTCAGCCCTCTGAGTAGTCCCTATACACATAATCATGGCCACCCGGTCACATGACAAGCTAGCCACGCCCACCCAGTCACATGACATCCAAGCCACGCCCACCCCTGGTTGGGGGTCACCACAACATGAGGAACTGTATTAAAGGGTCACGGCATTAGGAAGGTTGAGAACCACTGGTTTAGAGTATCAGCTTTCTCTATCAGTTCAGTGAATTAGAAGTATGGATCCTATTTAACATAATGTGGTGAAAGATCCTTTCAATGATTTTTGTAGTCAGATGAATCACTTGATGGATACTTAACTGTATAAAGAATGTCAAATCAGTCACTCAAAACTCTAATAGAAGGAAAGACTTAAATCTACTCAATGTAACATTCTAATAGCAGCATGTATGGGGAAAAACTGGTAAACATGTTGAACTTACTTGGTTGCCATCAAAAAGGCAAAGTCGGATATGTCTACTGAGGACCTGTATACTAATGCCAGGAAAAGGAATGCCTTTACAGTTCCATAAAGTCATAACTAGGGATATCCGAGTCGGCCTTGGCTGAATCTGAAACAGATAAAATAGAACCAAACTTTTAAAATAATTGGAAAAATAGAAGTGTTGACTAATTGTATTATTGTGTTTAAAAGATGTACATATAATCTTATAGAATATTCTTATAGAGCCACTCCTTACTTACCAATTCTATTAGCTCTAATTGTAAATATAATAGTAATTTTATTAATGCAGTTAGCACTTAGGGAACTGGAGCTCAGGAAGAAATTGTTTGTTTAAGGAATCTCTTTGCCCATCTGGTTGCCACTTCTAAAAGACTGAACCACTTTTTCCTTTTGAAAAAAGGCAGATGCAAAATTGGAATTAAGCGGGGCAGCCTTCTCTCTGTTGCCAATCATCATCTTATAATCCTTTCCAACCAGCAGACTATTTCTTTGACTGCCTCCTTCCTTCCTTCCTTCCTTCCTTCCTTCCTTCCTTCCTTCCTTCATTCATTCATTCATTCATTCATTCATTCATTCAATTTCTATAACTGCCCACCTCAGTAAATGACTCTGGGCAGTTTACAATTCATAGTTTACATACCAAAGAATCCATTTTGTTATTTTTTCATTCACTTCAAGTATTCTTAGTCTTCCTGACTCCATCCTTGGATTCAAATTATTTTTTGATATTGATTTTGTTACATGCCCTTTTTTATTTTTTTAAACTCATTCACTGTGTTTATCAGAGAGCTCTTTATGCAAGCAGATTGGTTCATCGGCTATCTCCCATGTTTCTTTCTATCTGATATTGTTTGTATTTGGGCCTTCATTATCTCATTTCAACACTTCCTGAACTGGTTTCCCCTTCAGGATTTTCATGCATGGAACCCTTCATATTTATTCTCTTACTGGAAATTAGCTTTCCTGAATTCTAGAATGCTAATCTGACTACCTTCAGTTCTCTCTGTCTGCAGTATGATTAATCATAAGATCACATGGTCACTTTCTCCCAAGTTCCTATAACTTCCACTTCCTCAAGCTTTTCATTCACATTAATAAGTATTAAATCCAATATAACTAATCCCTTAGTTTCTTTTTCCACCCTTTGCATGTCATTTCAAGTCACTTGAAAGAATCTTGGATTTCCTATTTGCCAGAGAGTTGGATTTCCGATTGATGTTAGGTAATTGAAACACATTACCACAGTTGTATGTTTCATAAATGTATTACGGCCATCTGATCTGTGATGATTTCATCTATATCTTTGGCTAATTGGGTGATCTATAGTACACATTTACAACAGTGTCAATGTTTCTTTTTCCTTAATATTCACCCAGACATTTATGGCAGGGTAATCATTCTTGGTATCACAAATTTCCCTACAGATTATTTTTATTTATGCCATCACCTGTCCCCCTTTTCTTGGGTCTGATTTTTTTAAACAAATTATATCCTTCCAATACTTCATTCAAATTATGAGTTCCATTCCACCAGGTTTCCAAAACATCAACAACATCATATTTCCCTGCTTGTACTAGAACTCCCTCTTTGTTTTCACTCCCTTTATATTCATGTAAAAGCATCTTGAATCCTTTAGTACTATCTTACAATTTTATTATATACCTCATGACATTCTTCCCAGGCTTTTGCACCGTTACTCCCAATTTCTTCATCATGTTATCCTGAAGACACTAGCCTTTATGTGCCTTTTTTAAGAACAAGTACTTACACTGCCTTTTTCAGGGCTCCATACCAGATCTTGGAAAGAAAGATTGGAAGGTGTAAGCACAGGTTGAAGGAATGAAGATGCCTGAAACTGATTTCCTACAAAAAAATAGATTTACACATTTAAATTTCCTTTCACCTTTTATGCTTACTGGATACAGTGTCTTTGATAGTTAAAATTTCCAAATCTAAAGCTATGCTTTTTTTAATTTATGAACTAAATAAACATGGCTTGAATCACAGATAATAGTTTTTTTATCAATGAAACTGAGGTCTAGAACCAAATTATGAGCAGAAACTATCTCAATTACTTAACACATTTAGGTAAATGACATATTTTCAAATGTTTTTGTTTCATTCATAGTTTATATTGTAAAATATACACTTTAAAAAACCTTATTTTAATAGGAAGGTAGCATTTAAAATTCTTTAATACAGTTTCTATCACTGTTGTTCTTCAAAATCTAAAAGAAAATACGGTAATAAATCAATTCAAATAGCATTAAAATCAACAATCTGTGATGCCATTTTGTAATGTCACCATATTATACAATATTTAATGTTGTCCTTAGAAGCATCACATCTGATTTAGATTTAGTGGAATAATTTTGTAGAAAATCTACCTTCATCCAAGAGCTGTGCAAGTGTTGAAGGTCGAAATCCAGCAGGCACTGCTCCCATAGTTGTCAGGGCATCTAAGGTATTATTCTGTTCATTTAGACAGAGATATTTTATTGATTAAGGAAAGCCCGTCTAAGTCAGTAGAAAAGGAAAGTTAGCAAAAAAGAACTGTATTTTTCGGACTATAAGACACTCCAAAGTATAAGACGCACCTAGCTTTTGGGGAGGAAAACAAGGGGAAAAAATCTG
Organism: Arizona elegans; assembly: GCA_022577455.1. Classification (NCBI taxonomy): domain Eukaryota; kingdom Metazoa; phylum Chordata; class Lepidosauria; order Squamata; family Colubridae; genus Arizona; species Arizona elegans. The sequence continues at coordinate 297,978,902 of JAKOOJ010000001.1, read as the reverse complement.
CCTCTGCCTCCCAGCAATTTACCTCCTTGTAGCAAACAGCAAACAGCCTGGTCAGCTTCATCACAGCCTGATTTAGCACAAGCAGCTGATTGGCGGTTGGATCGGCCTCCCAGAATACCGCCTATCAGCTGTTCCAGGCTGCGGGGATCACCACCGCCCAACGCTGCTGCCGCCTATCATTGCCTCCACACACCTCATTTTTGGCCTCCACACGTCCCATTTTCAGCCTCTGCACACACCATTTTCGGCCTCCGCATGTCCTGTTTTTGGCCTATTCCAGGTGGTGGGGATCGCTGCCACTGCCTATCCCCACCTCCTGGAATAAGGTGTTTGTTATCCTCTTCTCATTCCTTTTCCCAGGTAATTAAGGAAGTTGTCCCATTTCATTTTTTTAAACATTTAATGAAATATCTGCTGCTGAAAGTTTCAGCAATACTGTTCCAAAGTCATGTTAGAAATTAAGGTAGCAATTGACTCTGAGTAAATGAAGAAAAGATTGTGCTATGAATATTTATTCCAGTGTAAATATTTTCAGCTTGCTCACCGAGCATTCAACAGTAGGAATAAAACCAGATATTTGCTCTTCAATCAAAATCTTTTGACAAAACAAAGGTGATGTTTCAAATCATTACTGATATATAAATGTAACTCTGCAAAATGCAAACTTACCTCTGTGAGGGCCTTTTTGACAGCACTCCAGTGAGAGTCTGTTCTGCAGACAGTACAAACATAAGAAAAAAGTACAATCATATGTTTATGGGAAATATATAGACAAGCAAATTAGCATTCAAATCAATCTACTTTATGGGCCCAATTCAAAAGGCTCAATATGGTATCAAAGCCTTAACAGCTTGGACTCAAGAGCCCTTGAAGGAGGACCTAATAATATACAAGTTTATTCCACACATTTAGATCTTCAGTAAGACTCTTTATGTAAGTCCCACCATGAATACATTTAAAATCAAGAACTAATTCTTTTTTTAATGGTAGGTCCCATATTATAGGCAACTTTAGGAATAAGATTGAAGCTATGTTTTTGGATGGTTTTGTTTAGTTTCTTACACATTGCATATAAAATTACTTACAAACTGAGTAAGCTGTCATAATATACCAACTGATGATGCTGTATGTCTGCATTAAAGTGTGCAGTCTACCTTTTCAGGATATCGACTCCACCTGCTGTTTCATCTGCTACCTCAATGTCCTCATCTGTTTCCTCTTCACTTGGCTCTTCTTCTTCCTTGTCTTTTGCCTGTCACAAGAAGTACGCTGATCAGCCAAACTGCATCCTTATTTTTGTAATTGAAGGGATATTCTGACAACATGAGGCAGAGCAATAGCCTATCACGAGCCTTATATTCTTCATTGAAAATAATACTCCATCATAAATAGCAGAAGTTTCTAATGGACAAAGTGGGAAGAAGTACTTTTCACAAGTTCCCCACATGTCTAAAGCCCATCACACTACTTTCCAAACTGTTTAGAGAGTTTAGATTTATCTCTGATAAATCAAGAATAGATTACTGGTTGCTGCCTGACAACCTAACTAAAGAAGTTTTTTACCTTCATCATCACTATTTCCTTTTGTATCTAAAGAAGTAAATGAATCACTTGCCCACTCAAAAATTAACATCTAGATAGCAGTACCCTATTATCGCTTGTAAAAATCTGCATCTCTCTATTACTGTATGGTGATAATGGTTGATTTAGAACTGATAAGATGGTGTTTATTTATTTAACCTAGCCTAAGGTTCTTAGAATAGTGCTCAGGCTATAAATATTTGTATAAATAACTACTATAGGTGGAACAATCCATGTAATTTTCAGAAAATGTTTGTAAAAGGACTGGTTGCAGAGATACTAGCACTGTCTTTCTTCCATATAGGCATGTACAATCAACAGGTAAGACTCAAATATAGACTAGTTTTATTTCTATATAAAAATATAGGCTTTACTGCAGGCTATGGAAAAATATTTCACTTTTACTTTTATACAGTGCAATGCTATCAGTTTGCCATCTTACAAAAGAGCACAGGTATCAACAATAATTAAAACAGTTAAAACGGAGCAGAAAGGGAAAAAGTATACCAACCGTAAGATAGGTTTTAGGCACAAGGCCTTTCTCCCCTTTTGAATTTTTAGCCAACCACCAACCATCAGGCTTTTTCTTAATAATAATAAGAACTTCTTCTTTCTTCAATAATGAAAACAGAGAAAGTAAAAGTGGGTAAGTATATTAACACTGAAAATGTTTGATTAGTCCAATACAGTGCACAGAATAGATGGTGTATGTTTTAATGTTTGTTTAGCATCAAATGTGATCATTATTCTTATTTTACCAACTGTACAAAATGTTACTGAAGATGCCAGACAGAGGCATAAAAAGAAAGTCAAATGGTTTTGCAGATATTGTAAACAAACAGAAAATCAAAAAGTTAATTTGAAATCTAAAAATGTTCCATTCATCTTGATACAAATTATTTTTTTTAAAAAATGAACATTTCAAATGAATATTGGTAGATTTATATCACTGTACTTATATAAATCTGTTGATCCACTTGGCCCCTCTGCTACAATCTAAAACATACTTTAGATAATGCCTACAACTCAGGTCAAAGTTATATAGGTAAAGATGGGTTGGTCTCAATTCTCATGCCACCTTAAATGGTATGCGGCACAGATAACAACAAAGAAGACAGGCAGTAGAGGCAAACAAGTGGAACTAGTAAACTCAAGAAATACTAGATTTTACTTGCTTTAAATGTCAAATCCCCTTCTTGCTGTGCAGCAAAATCACCAAGAGCGATGAATTCTGTATTAAATGAACCGTCTAGTTTACTTTCATCATCATCTTCATCATCCTCATCATCCTCGCTCTCTTGCTCTTCTTCATCATCATCATCATTTTGGGTACTTTCTCCTTCCTCATTTTCTGTCTCTTCATTTTTCTGCTGTTCCTCTGGGCTGCCATTCTTTTTCAAATTCCTAACAACAAAGAAATAAAAACAAGAAATAACTGATGTTTTGAAAATCACTTATTTTAATCAGTCCTTGGTTTGACTAATATGTAGCTTGAATTAGCAGTAAACATATATAGGAAATAAACAATGCTTCTGATTTTTTAGAAAAAAACAGGCTATACTTTGAATGTCCTAAGTAAAACTGATTTATTGAACATAATTTTATCTTATTCTTCTTAAAAATACTGAATGCATTATGAAGATCATGAAAAATATAGTTTACAAATATAACATTTAAACAAGAAATTTAAATGTAATATTCTTAAAGTATATACATCAAAAATAATACATTTAGAAAATAAACTAAATGAAGCGAACAATCCAAAAGAAAATAGGCATATCTTTTCCCTATTCCTGAAAACTATAACATCTGGCATTAACTGAGGTTAGGCAGCTTCCACAAAATGGAAGCAGATATCAAAAAGATATGCACAATGCATTTAAATTTCTATATTGTTATATATCTTAATTTTATGTTATAGGAAAGAAGATATCTATATTTGAAATGCATGCTGCGTTTGCTTCCAGTCTTGGTAAGAAACATTTATACTGGTTCTGAAACATGCCTATGCTTAAATTTAAGCAAACTTGTGATAGTTCGCTATAACAAAAAATTAAATCTCTTAAATTTACCTACATGCTAGAGTCTTTGACCACATTGTCCTGATTAAGGACTGTAGCAAGTTTTTCCAGTTGCTGAGAAAGCTCAAATAATTGTTTTTCTTCTTCTTCTTTTCTCTGATTATAATTTCCTACTGGTGCAGGCTCATCTGACTGTGAGATAAAAACACAAACACATCAGAATTTTGAGAAAATCCATATGTATTAATATTTACCAAGTTTTATCATCTTAGTTTATATTTATATCTTGTCATTTCTCTGGAAGCTCAAAGTAATACATACATGAAATTTTCCCTTTATTTTAGTCTCAGAGCACCAATCCAATGAGATAGAAGGATCAAAAACATCCATGTGAGTGCCATGGTCAAGAGGGGAATTAAATTTGAGTTTTTCCAGTGTTAACCTCTGCATGATACTGGCTTCCAAGTCACAGATGTGCTGACATGTAATTAGTTATTACATGTAAACATTCACATGGTTGTTTATGCTGAAAAAGAACACATTTGTTCTTGTGTGGATTATTAGTATTATTTCTATTTTAAAAACGGATTTAATTTAGAATAACAGAAATTCAGAAAGCTATATATACTGGAACATGGAAAAAATAGCTTCTAATTTCGTTATTACTTTAACAAACAATATCTTGGAATCTTCCCTCTCTTATTTTTGGATAAGTATTTTGCCTCTTTGGAAAAAATACGGTATTCAATGCTGTGATATCTACAAAGATCAAAATCATGAAAGTCATGGTATTCCCTGTAATACTTTATAGAAGCAAAAGCTGAACATTGAAGGAGGGTAGGATGTTTTGAATTTTGGTGCTGAAGAAAACACCTAGAATTCTGTGGACAGCCAAAAAAAATCAAACAATTAGATAATTGAACAAATCAACTCAGAGTTCTCACTTGAGGCACACATGACCAGGCTCAAATTAACCTACTTTGTACACATTATGTGAAGATCTATCTCACTACAAAAGGCTCTAATGCTGAAAAAGATGAAATTAAATAGAAGATGACCAGCAGCAAGATGGATTCATCCATCTAGATTCAGTTACAGTGGCACTGAGTGCATCATTGGGAGACTTAAAGAACAGGTTAGAGATAGATTGCCATGAAGAAAGTATATGTGTGGTTAGCAGGAGTCAAAAATCATTTGTTGTACATAATCAACCAATCAACTATAGCCCTAAATATTTACTTTCTTTAAGTTCTGAAGAGTTAAGGTATTTTCATCCACAGATTTCTTCAGTTCCAAACATCTATAAACAGAAAAAAAATCCATATTTTATATGCTGTCTACCAACCATCAAATATGCTGACCCTAAAATATTACAAATAATATTGTGCTTAAATTTAATAAACAAGTTAATATACTAAGGTGAGCAGGTATGTTAATAGCATATTGCCACAATCAGATTTTTTTTGTATGCACATACCCCTGGAGAAGGAATAATATTGATATTAAAGTTTGTTACATTTGCCTGGTTGAAGAATAATTAAATGCTTCAGTTGCTCATTCTCCTATAGGATCTCCTGCAGGTGAACAACAAAAATCTACTTAACCAAAGTACAGTAACCAAAGGTGAAGCAAAGCCACTAGGTACATTCTGGGTGCTATCATTTTTGCAAAGAATACTCTTTAGTTTCTCATCTTATATAGAAAAAAATCATTCTTAAATAAAAAATATACCTCTGGAAACATGTACTATAGATAAATACTAACAAATATAGAGGGGAGGGGGCATTTGCTTTACGGTTTTTATCATTCTGAAATATAAGCCACCTGAATTCTTCGGAGTAACTAGCATACAAATTCATGAACAAATAATCCTGACTATTCTGTAAATTGGCCTTGAATCTACTTTCATATTGAAAGCAATATAAAATGTTTTAAAAATTAATGATAAAATATAGCAGTTAAAGTGAACCAACTCACCGCAGAAGGAATGGCACATACTGAATGCTAACATTCAAATATAATACATTTGAATGTGAAAAATCATGATATTAAACACTGCACGTTAATCCACTGATACTCCATTGAAGAACAGTTCCAAATATTTATATTAATGAACAATTCAATATACAATTAGTTTTTATTTGATTTCATTGTGTGCTGTAATGAGACTAGACAAATAACATTGCGGGATCTCTCATCTTTGAAGTAAAATATATGTAGAAATGAGTCTTATTTTTTATAAATTTTCTTCTAAATAAAAAAGTTTAAGTCTCAACTATTTTTAAATCACAAGAAGTTTAAGTCTCAACTATTTTTAAATCACCTGTTTAATTTCTTTACATTTTAAGTGCCATATAAAATGTTACATTTGCTTCTATCAAAAGATTACTGTAATTAAAATGTACATTACCTCTCACTAAGGCTTTTCCTTTTTTCAGAATCCAGAGCCTTCACTGTTTTGCTTTCTTGAAGCAAAGTTTCCACCTGAAATATTTTTTAATTAAGACATAATTTGTTGAATAAAAGCAGTTGCACAGCCTTATATATTTAAGACTTGTACCTATATTGTATTTAGGATAAAAATCAATATTCCAAAACAAGTTTCCCATATTCTCTAATATTCACACATATACACACATCATCTGCCCAATATTAATAATATTCACCAGTCCAATTACACTCTTAACTTCCCCTTTATTACAAACAAGTAACTTCAGAGTAGGGAAATTCACTAAATAGAAATCATACATACTTATCTAAATCCCATTAAATTCTGTGTACAAGTAAATTTTACTATAGTGCCCTCTGCTGGACCTTGCTACTTTAATCAGTCTGAACCACTTGAGTCTATTTTATGTGAGATTCAACTGTTGCACTAAGTTAAAGTTAACTAGGATGTCTATATATGTGTAAGAAATACAATATAGAAAAATGCTTATTCTGATATATCATACATATATATTCATCTCATTGTTTCCATTCAGAAAAGGAGTATAAAATATAAAGTACAGCTCAGAGTTGCCTTGAACTGCAAAATGGACAAGATATAAATTTAACAAATAATAAAATAATAAACAAAAGTAATAAAATGCCAAATCTAATGCCCATCAGTTATACCTTTCAATCCTTGTAAACCATCAAGCCTATTTTGCTAAACAAGTCTCATTTTCTTAATCCTTTCATAACATTGGAACCTTTACTTGCTGTATTCACTAGGTTTCATTTTGTAAATACAAATGAAGTACTGTATAATTTTAAAGTAAAAGATAAACACAATCCTATTAGCTTCTTTTTACAAAAATCCATTCCTGGCCACAGACTACCAACTACTTTTCTGTCAGCATTTGCATATCTTAACATTTCTCCATTCTTCTATATTTCATGAACATTGTACTAAGGCTTGTAGATTAATCTACTCGCTCTAGTTTTCTGGCATACATAGATAAAGTATAGAGCCCCTTTTTGAGGGAGATGGGCGGTTTAGAAATATGAAGTATGTGTGTTATTTACTCAATTTTCCCTACTGAACACAAATTCAATATAAAATTTATTTCACCTATCAGGTTACCTTTCTCACTGTTGCTGAGAGTTTTGTTGAGAATGTCATTGGGAGAATTGGTTGTCTTTAACAACTTTTTTTTAACCAAATAACTCTTACTAAAATGTAGGATTACAACCTAATGGTTCAATCAAGACCATAATATTTTGGATTCTTACTCACTGGGGCGTGCATATACATCCCCCCCCCCGCCACTTTAAGATACACACGTGTATCTTCTACATACTTAAACCATAAAATTCAGACTAGTTTTGTAGGGATTCACATATTCAACAATGAAAACGGAGGCATAACATTTGGGGAACCACGTCAGGTTTGCACTGAAATAAGCCCATACATGAGCTCCACAAACTGAGGTTTTGGGGGGATTTTTTTCAACCAACCGCCATCCTCTAGTAGTGGGTCACAACCGTAGTGGGATGCAATGGAAATTTTTCTTTTGCAATCCCAGCTGGCTCTCTCCCACTCTCTCCGAGGAAGATAACGGCAAAAGACACTTTTACCTGTTCCCGCAGTTCTCGGCCTCGACGCAACGCGCTCTGCAGAGGGGCCCTTCGGCTCCGACGGCCGGTCATTTGTATAGACATTGCTGAGGTTGCTTTGCGCAGAGGGGCCACTACGGTCGCTAAGGAGACCAACGCTGTGGCGCTTAACTAAAACGTCATCAATCGGCGTTCTAAAGATTCCAAGCACGATTTAGGAGAGAATCGCGCTAACGGCGCTAGGGGTCTCCGCAGGTAGCCAAGCCGAAGGAGAGGGATGTTCCCGAATAAAGGGAACAGCTGAGGGGGGGGGGGGGGAATCCCAATTTTGCTCTGCTGTAGTAGCAAAAGGAACAGGAGATAAAATACCATTGTTGATTATGTTTCTCGTAATTTGATGGCTTTAAGAATTCTTACAGCCCCATCCAATTAGAAGCCAAGAATACGAGAAATACGAATATATGAGTTTACAGTCGGTTTTGTTAAATATATGCCTGGTAGTTCACATCCTCCAATTTTATTCTCTAAATCTCCTTCTAGAATCTATTCTAGAGTGAACTTGAACCCGATTCTCTGGAATTCTAGCCCAGTACTTACTCCAAACTCATGTCTTCTACTCTATGAGACGCTCACTTGGGCAGGATAAACAGCAATTACATATCCAATAAATGTATATCCCAGCTTTTTCTTGAATGCTCAAGGTGCCTAACAATAAATTGAAACTAAAGTTTTAACTATTATAAACTTGATAAAATAAACAATATCATTGTTTCATTGAAACAACCATTGTTTCATTGAAACAACCATTGTTTCAACAAACATCCCAGAACGAAGGTTCACCAAATCGAATATATGAAGAGTTAGATTATCTTTTTGCCACCAGATAGATGCTTACTGTACAGTACTTTCAATCAGGTTGGATTTTTACCTTTCTTATTAACAAAATACCTGTAATAAGAGAAATTTCAGTATGAGTCCATTGGTACATTGACTCTCATGGCTGCACTAGAAAATCAGTCTAAGAATTTATAGCGAAGGATTCATCATGTACTGCATCTCAATCCCCATACATAAATACCATTTCTAGTCCTTTGTTTCTTTATAGTTGATTAGACAGATTGTTTCATATATCATACCAAAATAAACAATTCAGATTTAAAATCACATTCAATATAGGTTTTTATCACATTCAATATAGGTTTTAGTTTACACATTGCTCTAGGCTTAAATACAATTTATCAAATAAGCTAAATGTAGCTTGACATAATACAGTAAACTCACAGAAAACAAACCACATTATGGTTTAGCGTGTGAATCAGGCCAATAAATTTAGGATTAACCTTTAATGTTTATAAGTGGTAATTCACATATTAGGATATAAAATTATGCTTGTCTTCAATTTCACAGCCAAAATAAAGAACTTTAAAAAAAACTAACACAGAATACATTGCATTGCACTTATTTATTTTCTATTTAAACTTTGTTAGGAAGATCCAATTCATAAAACATCCTTAAGTTATTAGTTGTCCAAGTAGGGAATGTTAAGCTGTTCATACAGACAAGTTTCAAGAGACAGATGACTTCTTTCTGCAGATGCTAAACTTTTTTGTAAATATCAGTCCCATGAAATGAGATAGCAATTTCATAGATATCTTCAAACCATGTTTATGCAGGGGGATTTTTAAAAGAAGTCCATTAATATACATCAAATATGGAAACTTGATTGTAGTTCTTTTTGAGGCATTTATATTCAGCTGTTGACAGGTGAAAAAAAATAAAAATCAGTTCCATATAACTTTTAAAGTTTTCTCAAAATGTAAAATATAAAACAAAAAAGAATACAAGTTAAAATATATAGCAAAGGGTGTAATTTTAGTAGTTGGGAACAGCATTAAGAAAATCAGGCACAGTTCCATCCACTGAGAAGTTTGTTGATTTTGGTACAACTGATAACTGAAACGTTGCGGGAACCCTAATAAAATGTCTATATATACAGTAAAGTATTAAGAGAAACAAATCCCTGAATTTAAAAATCAGCATATTTTCAATTAAAAAACCTAACAAAAAATAAGTTTTAATTAAAAATAGGCCTGCAATATGTTCAGCTGCCCTGAAACTATGATTGTAACCCAGTAAACAAGGTTGAAACTTGTAACCCCAAAGTAATTTCAACCACTTTTTTAAAAAACCATGAATTTCCAGACTGTTGTTAAACTTTTGCAAAATGAGTAGTAACTATTCTCTCTTCCCAAAGCTCTCCCAGAACAACTAGCATTCAATAAGCAAAAATTATGCAGAAACAGGTCTTCTTCTCTGCCAAAAATAATAATGGCTCTGCGACTAGTATTAAAACACAAAAACCTTTCAAGGAAAAGGGTACAAAATTAAAACATTAATTAGGCTTTGTGCCTTTATTTTGATACAAAGAATCATAAAAGTTATTTGGTTATTTAAAAAAAAAGCAAAATAAAACAGAACAAAAATTAAGCGTTAGCTATTTGGCCTATTTCTCTTGATAATCAGCTTTAAAACGCAGGGATCACCGCTTGAACTTTTCATTGACCCGGCCTAGGGTTAAAAGGCCCATGGCAAATGAGCGTTTCGGCATAAAAGAGCGCTGCAGGTCAGCGTGACCCCCTCCCGGTCACCATTCTTGGGCTATTGCGGCGGCTTCCTCACCGCTTCACGCGAGTTCCAATTTATTCTGCGTTGCTGCTAGCTGGTCCTGCAGCCGCCGCTTCCGCCACTTGAGGTAATACCTCCGCGCTCTGTTCGCCTGCCATCCCACCACCACTCCCGAAGCGAAGGCTAGTAACACCGCTAACTTGACCGAGCGATCCGACAAGGGCTCCGAGCTCAGCGCCATTGCCATTCGCCTTCAATCTGATATGGCGCCCACTAGAGGACAGTCTGCTTTTATCTCCTCCTGGCGCCGAATGAAAAAAAAGGAGTTAAGAATGTTCTCGGCGCAGCAACTAGCGGCTATTAGGCTGCAGTTATCCTATCGAAATCCATGAGGTTTCCCTTTGAGTAAGCAAAACTACTGCATACGGCAACACGTCGCTTTAGATTGGCGTTTTTCAAACTTGGCAATTTAAAGATGTGTGGACTTCAACTCCCAGAGTTCTCCAGTTAGCATGCTGGTTAACGAATTCTGGGAGTTGAAGTCCACACATCCTTAATCTTGTTAAATTTGAAAAGTACCAAGTTAAGTATAGCATGATCTTTCAGCATATTGTAGCTTGAAATGTGAAATCAAATAGTGATTTATAAATCACAATTTGATAAAGGATAGGCATTGCTGTTTGGTGCCAACTATAAGTTCTGTCTCATCCCTCGTAATTTTTTTTTCAAAATAAGTATTACATTATATTAAAAATTAGCCGCTTGTAAAACAAAAGTACCAGCCTCCAGCCTATTTATTTATAAAAATACTTTCAAATTCAAACCTATAATAAAAATTCCTCTGTGATGATAGAAAAAAACCTGGAGACTACTTGGGGCATTTGGGACTGACTGTGGCAGCTATCTTGTGAATAAACAAATCACAATATATTATATTGCAAATATATTATGAATAAGCCCCTATATACTTTCAAAGCCCCAAATATATCCATAGTTCAAAACAGTTACTGCCTGACTCATTATTTTATGTGAATCCAGTATTTGGGATTTGTCAACAAACCAGAGTTTATTAATCATAGCTTAGCAATGCCTCAAAAGAGGAATTTGAAGATTGATTAAATGGGCCAATTAAGTTTGTTGGAATTTATATCTCAGAAAACATGTAGAAGTTGCATCACTTTGTAGTAAGAATGTATTGGTATAAAAATTGAGGTCAACTTTTCTTGATTTCATGAACATGTTTTTGCAATTTTTTGCAACAATATAGAACCCTTTGCTTTCTTCTGGAATATCTTTTAAACTCTCCAGTGTAACCTATGACTCTATTTTTCTCTGATACTTCCACCACCAAATATTAACCCAAACCTACCCTGCTAACAAGATCAGCCTGGTGCTGTTATCTTTTAAACTATGAACCTGATCCTGTTTGAGATGTGTTTAACATAACTGCAGTGAGTGTAAACTATAAAAAAAAAAATTGAAATTTTTTTCTAAAGCAGATCTGGAAAGTATTGAAACTGTTTCAGCCAGATGCAATGTATTTTCAGTGAAAAAACTCTCCAAAAGCATAAGACTTTACTGAAAACTTTTTCATATACTTGTAATCTTCTAGAACAGGGTTATCAAACTCACAATATCACAGCGGTGTCATGTGACAGATTGTGACTTTTCCCCCCTTCCACGCCAGCACGTGACACATCCAGCCTGCAGGCTGCAAGTTTGACACCCCTGTTCTAGAAGATGAAGTTTTGTTAATTAGAGATTGGAATTGCTTCTACAAACAGAGCTGTTTTATACTGCGAACATGTGCACCCTTTTTCTATAAATTGTTATGACTACCAACTTTCCTCAGATTGATAACAGGCAGATGTTTTGGGTCAATATAACATTCCTAGATAGACCCAAGTTGGCTAGATCATTCAAACTGGCTATGCTCACTATGACTAGATATTTCTTTTGCCCTAAATCTTATTTGCAGTATTATAGATAAATCTAATCCTATACAATTTACTTTAATTAGATAGAAATCCTGAATACACAAATAGACTTAAGTCCAGATTTTGAGTCCTCATTGAGCTTAGAGACTAGGCAAACATATTTTGCCTAATGTGTTGTGCAAATCCAATCCATATGGTTAGTTTATGGTTTAATGTGACATGCAAATTCAGAAAATTAGATTTATAATTTATTATGTAAGATATGGCTAAATAGGTCCTGTAACCACAGCTGATCAATTTTGGAGTGCTGAGATACTTGGCCTCATCTTGCAATAATATTGTTTTTCTCTCTACCACAATAGATATAACTTAGCTACATGCATTTTAAAAGTAATTACTATTCATTTTTAGCTTTCAACCCTATAATTTATTTATTTATTTATTACATGTATTTATATGCCGCCATTCTCCCAAAGGACTCAAGGCAGCGAACACAAGTTAATAAACAAGTACAATAAAATCATAATTTAATCCAAATAATTAATTAGTAGTAAATAATAAAGCCCAGAATCAGTCTCAGCCTATTTGTTTGAAAAGCCAAGTCTTCAAGTCCCGATGGAAGGAGCGGAGATCAGGAGCCGTCCGGAGCTCAGTAGGTAATTCATTCCAGTGGGTGGGAGCACCCACAGATAACGCCCTACCCCTGGGCACAGCAAGGTGACATTGTCTCGCCGTTGGAATCCTGAGGAGAGCGGCCCTATGTGAGCAAACAGGACGGTGAGAGGCAGGCAGGAGAAGGTCATGAAAATATCCCGGACCTAAGTCATGAAGGGCCTTATAGGTGAGGACTAGCACCTTGAAGCGGACCCGGAGAACCACTAGTAACCAGTGCAGTTCACGCAGGAGGGGTGTTATATGGGAGTAACGAGGGGCTAATTCATAGATCAGTTGAATAAGATCAGATGTCAGCATCTCAGCGCTGACATAGAAAAGGGAGATAAAGCCTGAACTTTTGCCTGCTAAATCCCTTTGAAGCTCGGTCTCCTTGGAAATGAAGAGGGGGGGAATATTCCTGTGAACTGACGAGAAAAGAAGTCAGGAGAGTGACTTGGAAGATAGCCAATGAGAAGCAGAGAATTTGGGATCGGAAAGGGAGGGATTGGGGGGCAAAGGTCAGTCCTGACCGCAAGAGTCATGATTCGGTTGCTGTACTCGAATAAAGAGAAGTCTGACATCAGGAACAATCTACAGTAATCAGAGGGGGGGGTCTACTGTCTTTAAATATAACTAAGTAAACAGTTTCGTACTATTCCTATGTTCCTACTATATTATATATATTATATATATACTATATTCCTATTCTCCTATGTTCTGACCTCATGTGGATAAAATGCTTTCTCAGCATTCCCAAAGTACTCCATGGAGAATTAACATTAACATACTTTTCAAGTCAAACTTCCTTTTTTGAGAAAGCCAAGTCCCACCAATGGCAAAGAAATAAAACAAGATGGGGAACTGCAGCCAAGCACTAACCACAACCTCCAAAAACTGCCAACTCTGCAGCTATCTTGTCTAGCTATGTCTTTGAGAACACCCAACCACCTATACATGTAAGGAAGCTATAAATGTATATGGTTTTTTTTAAAAAAAAAAAAAGCAAGACAAACATTGCTGTTCTGAAATAATTTCCTGGGATAACAATGTAGATCTCACATTTAAGAAAACTACATATGTGAGGTTAGCAAAAGCAAATTCTAATATTTCTGCCCCTGTATACATAACACCAATTTTGCTCACTTGCTGTTAGAGATGGCATAGACATTAATAGGAAAATATTAAATAACAAGTTCCAGAAAATATAAAGGTAAATTCAATGGTGAAATTCAATTTTTTTTACTACTGGTTTTGTGGGCGTGGCTTGGTGGGCATGGCAAGGGAAGGATACTGCAAAATCTCCATTCCCAACTCACTCCAGGGGAAGGATATTGCAAAATCTCCATTCCCACCCCACTCTGGGGCCAGCCAGAGGTGGTATTTGCCGGTTCTCCAAACTACTCAAAATTTCTGCTACTGGTTCTCCGAACTGCTCAAAATTTCCACTACCAGTTCTCCAGAATCTGTCAGAACCTGCTGGATTTCACCCCTGAGTAAATTAATAGCAGTTTGAGGGAATCTTGAAACCTAAAGATCAGTAGTAAAAACGATTACTTCTCATAACGATGGAATTGTACAGCTTATTCTTTGGCATATGAGTAGGTTACTTTGCATTAGATGTCTTTCACGTGCCTTGTTTGCTGGTGTGGCACCACATTTGATCAAATGTTATTGTTTGCAAACAAAATAAATACTGGTTGTTTTTCCTTCTTGTGTCTGGTTAATTGGAGGTGTTGGACAATGAATATTTGGAAATTGTTATTTCTGTGACACTGCACATTAAAATATACCTAGTTGCTTAGTTTAAGATATTTGAAGAAAAGACTGCCTACCTTCTCTTTCCCAAAGTCCTATGCTTGCTCCCTAATGCATGTTCAGTGCAAAGCTGAAACATGTTAACCATATTAATGTAGCTCTACATGCATGGATTTGAACTGCATGCAATCTAAGTACCAGAATGAATGAGGAATTGAGAGGCTGAGAGAGGACAGAGTGGCTATTTTTTCTAATAAATGCAAGCATGAGCTTACAAAAATTTGGAGACCAAGTTAGTGCCAGATATTCCTGACAAAATAATGTCCTTCAGGTAACAAAGAAGTGGAAGCAACTGACCACAAAAAGACTGTCTATACCAGGGTTGTGCATGGGGGGAAGGAGAGATCAAAAAAGTCAAGATGCCTCATCCCCATCATCAAAGCCACACCCCTTTTCCTTTTAAAATAAGGGCAGAAGTTCAGTCAAGAAACACTGATTGCCCTCTTGGTTTTTTAAATCTCCCTGCCAAATATTGCTGCCTTACAGAATTATCTTTGCTTTTCATACTTTTACACAGACATGTAGGACAGAGTGTGTCTCAATTATCTCTTCACATACACAACATAATACACATTCAGGCCTTTTATTCTGATGCTATCCATGCTTTTCATAGTATTGAATACTATTTTCATTCTTGTGTGTAGATAAAAAGATGTACCTTTTTAAACATGGTGTTTTTCATCTCTACTTTTCATCTCTCTGCCTATCACTTCTTCAAAGAGAATATATTGGTAAATTGCTCTAAGTCTTTGCTGCAGCCTTGGAAAGAGAAATCAGGGTCAGTCCCATCAGCTCTACTGAGAAGGCAGCTCTTTTACCAGAGGAATAGACTAAAGGAGAACCAGCAGCAAAGTGTTCAGCAACTTTTGACTCCTCTTCTTCTTTAAAGTATTCCCATCTGATTATCACAAGGAAATTGTACAAAGCCTTAGCTACTGAGTTTGTTTTATCTCTTGTTGTTTCTAATCCTTTCTCCTTTTCTGTCACATCATTTAGATTAATTATATCAAATGACATAAAAGCAAAGACAGCCTTATTACAGGATTTTGCAAGCCTTTTAAAGAACTTTTTTAATCTGAAGACTGAATTAAAGGTAAAATAACTCATAACATTATCGCTGAAGCTTCCGAGAGTCACTTTTCAGTGTAAAATGGGCAGCATATAAATTTAATAAATAAGTTCTTCCTGATAGCTAGTTCCTAGTAGATGATATTCTCTTAATTTTTTTTTGAAAATAACAAAATTATTTGTTTTCTGACAATTGCCTTTCAATATATACTATTTGTAAGTCGATGCAAGAATATTTTCCTTTAAGTGGTAGGATGCTCAAACTAGGAGATAAATTATTCATATTTGAATAATTAACATTCATTTTTAAAAGATCTCACACTGAGCCTCTGGGGAATGGTATGCACAATTATGTGCAGTATTACAGGATACACAAACTGACAATGTTGCTATAATGCAGCATCTAGCTTGTTAAAAACAAATACATGCATATATTCCCAGTAGCCAGTCATCATCCCTTTATCCTGCAATGAACTTCTGTAGTTGCTCTCAGGCAATCTTTTATGCCATTAATGGCTCCATATTAAGTAGAAATTCAATAGGTAATGCTAAATCCCTTTCACATCTATGGAAAGAAAAATTGCAAACTCTGCATTTCAATCATGATTGGTTCTTGGATACAAGGGAAATGTAGTAATTTGAAAAGAAATACAGAAAGCTGCCGTCATTGATTAGCATAAATTATGCTAGTTACTACAGTTCCTCTTTCTAGCCCTTTTAAAATAGAAGACATCTGAAATGTAATGTGTGGCCTTTTGCCAAGTATGCCTCTGCTGTATATCCATCTCTTTAAAACACAATATAACTTATTTATTCCTGGTTTAACTCTAATGCAAAAACACTCATGATGGTTTGTAACTATTTATGGCTGCTTACTACCATGTAAACATAGATTACATTAGTTTATTCAAACAATTCTTTTAAATCCTGGTTTAATGCAATAAGCAAAACAAACAGACTAAATAGCTAAAGGGGGGGATATTCCCTGCAAAATTTGTCTGTTGCTTTTCCAAAGTACAGTGGGGCAAAAAAGTATTTAGTCAGCCACCAATTGTGCAAGTTCTCCCACTTAAAAAGATGAGAGAGGCCAGTAATTGACATCATAGGTAGACCTCAACTATGAGAGACAAAATGAGAAAACAAATCCAGACAATCACATTGTCTGATTTGGAAAGAATTTATTTGCAAATTATGGTGGTAAATAAGTATTTGGTCAATATCAAAAGTTCATCTCAATACTTTGTTATATATCCTTTGTTGGCAATGACAGAGGTCAAACATTTTCTGTAAGTCTTCACAAGATTGGCACACACTGTTACTGGTATGTTGGCCCATTCCTCCATGCAGATCTCCTCTAGAGCAGTGATGTTTTGGGGCTGTCGCTGGGCAACACGGATTTTCAACTCCCCCCAAAGGTTTTTTATGGGGTTGAGATCTGGAGACTGGCTAGACCACTCCAGGACCTTGAAATGCTTCTTACAAAGCCACTCCTTTGTTGCCCGGGTGGTGTGTTTGGGATCATTGTCATGCTGAAAGACCCAGCCACGTTTCATTCAATGCCCTTGCTGATGGAAGGTTTGCACTCAAAATCTCACGATACATGGCCCCATTCATTCTTTCCTGTACACGGATCAGTCGTCCTGGTCCCTTTGCAGAGAAACAGCCCCAAAGCATGATGTTGCCACCCCCATGCTTCACAATAGGTATGGTGTTCTTTGGATGCAACTCAGCATTCTCTCTCCTCCAAACACGACGAGTTGTGTTTCTACTAAACAGTTCTACTTTGGTTTCATCTGACCATAGGACATTCTCCCAATCCTCTTCTGGATCATCCAAATGCTCTCTAGCAAACTTCAGACGGGTCCGGACATGTACTGGCTTAATCAGGGGGACACATCTGGCACTGCAGGATCTGAGTCCCTGGCGACGTAGTGTGTTACTGATGGTAGCCTTTGTTACGTTGGTCCCAGCGCTCTGCAGGTCATTCACTAGGTCCCCCCGTGTGGTTCTGTGATTTTTGCTCACCGTTCTTGTGATCATTTTGACCCCATGGGGTGAGATCTTGCGTGGAGCCCTAGATCGAGGGAGATTATCAGTGGTCTTGTATGTCTTCCATTTTCTAATTATTGCTCCCACAGTTGATTTCTTCACACCAAGCTGCTTGCCTATTGCAGATTCAGTCTTCCCAGCCTGGTGCAGGTCTACAATTTTGTTTCTGATGTCCTTCAACAGCTATTTGGTCTTCACCATAGTGGAGTTTGGAGTGTGACTGAGTTTGTGGACAGGTGTCTTTTATACTGATAACAAGTTCAAACAGATGCCATTAATGCAGGTAATGAGTGGAGGACAGAGGAGCCTCTTAAAGAAGTTACAGGTCTGTGAGAGCCAGAAATCTTGCTTGTTTGTAGGTGACCAAATACTTATTTTCCACCATAATTTGCAAATAAATTCTTTCCAAATCAGACAATGTGATTGTCTGGATTTGTTTTCTCATTTTGTCTCTCATAGTTGAAGTCTACCTATGATGTCAATTACAGGCCTCTCTCATCTTTTTAAGTGGGAGAACTTGCACAATTGGTGGCTGACTAAATACTTTTTTGCCCCACTGTATGTCACCTAGGCAAACCAATAACTATCCAGCAGAAGCCACAACATTATCACACAAATGACACAAATTTGTGTGATGACATAACAACAAGTCACTATCTCTACTGAGAGTTTTGATACTGCTCCCACTTTTGAGATCAGAATGCTGAATGAATTGATCTCTCGAGCTGATCCAACAGAACTATCCTGTAAAGGAGTTTTACTGTAATGCCATAAAAATAAAAAGCAAGAGGCAATACTTGACACTTTTTTTCATTTGCATGAAGAACTTCATCCTTTCATATTCTAGGAATGATCTTTAATTTATTTTTAAATTATTTATTTTAATAAGATCTTCTGATCTTAAATAAATTGAGCTTAATATTGGAAACACTGACTGGAAATTAGGAGAATTGATATCCATATAACTGAAAGGCTGCAGCTTGTGGAAAGCTGTCCACTGTTACACACTGAAACCTACAACCACAATTTTTTTAAAAAAATGCACATAAAAATCTGTTCAATTGCCTACAGAGATTTGGCACTTCTTTTTTTTCACTTCCCTTTATCAAATTCCCTTACAGTCCACACTCCCCAAAAGCCGTTCTATGTGATCCGCTCTATTATCTCAACCTCATGATACAATTTCTGGTCCCCTCAGAGACCTTTTAACGATTTTGGTGGGAGGCACATTGGTTTCAAGAGCAGGGGCGCTCCAGTGTGGTTTATAAGACACGAAGTCTGGAATCAGTGGACCCCACTGGCGTTTTTTCAGAGTAATTAACTACTCGCCAACTTTTATTCTGGAGAAGAGAAAAGTCACCCACACTCAGTGACAGCCATGATACGACGAAAAACAATCTTAATCGGCGCGCGCCAAGGCAATCCCTCCGAGATCAAGATGATATGGAATTCCAGTCGCCTGATATAACGAGAATCTGGTTGGGAGTAGAAACGTTCGCCTTAGGGCTGACTGACACGAGCGTCCGCGAGTTGCACGGAGTACAACACCCCCTCAGCCGCGCTCTCCTTTACCCCCCCCCATCCCGTTCCCCATCCACAAGCGGCGAGCTGTTTCCGCCGTCCCGAGTCACGTGCGCCCGGGGATTAAAGCGCCTCGGCCAGGCTACTCCGCGATGGAGCCTTCGGGTCGAAGTCGATCAGGGATCCCTCCAACTCAGGCGACGGCGCTGCCGTCCGCTGCCTTGCCGTCGGGGAGGCCGGGCGCGGCCCCGCCTAAAGCAGCCATGGGCGACTCGGCGAAGGAGGAGGAGGAGGTAGCCCCCGTCACGGGGTGGTCGGCCGGGGAGGGGCGCATCTTTGAGGGGCTGCCGCTTCCGCGTTGCTCGGGTACCCCGACTTTAGGCCGAAGGCTCCTGTCGCCCCTTCCTTCCCCACCCCAGGGGTTGTGCTATTTCCCCCTCTCTAAAACTACTTGTAAACTACTTTCCCTCTACTACACGTTAATAGCGTCCCTTTTGCGCGGAGAAACAAACGGGAGGTTGCGTAGTGCAGTTACTTTGGCATCCCCCGGGCGCCTTTGAAGAGGATTCGCACTTGGGATGGGGCTTGCTTGCCGGTTGCCGCCCATCCTCCGTTTCAGATGTCAGGCGAGCAAAACTATCTTTTGTTCGTCAATGATGCCTCGAAAAGTTTGTCCTTACGGGCGAATAAACCGAGTGCGTGTGTGCGTGTGTGTGTGTGAATGGGAGACGGCATCTGTTTTGGATTGGCGGGCTCCGTTGTTGCTCTGTGTTTCTATACTACTTTTCTGCAACCGCGCTAGAGTTCAACAAGTTGAAGGAGACATTTGCTACGCATTCCTTGGCTCGTTTTGGCTCAAGTTAGAGACACTGCCGGAGCCTTTGGTTGGGTGGGGCGAATATTGTAAAAGAAACGCTGAAAGCAAGGGTCCTGGCCAAGCGGCCTCTTATTTTGTACCGTCCGGTTGTTTTGTCTTTGAGCCCATCTATCTCAGCCAGTTTAGGAATGATGGGAACTGAGGTCTGGCATAGGTAAAGAAAGCTAAATGCCTTAGAACAGTGGTAGGCAAACTTGGCTCTTTCACACCCTGTGGACTTCAACTCCCAGAATTCCTAAGGCAGCTTGCCTGTTTTAGGAATTCTGGGAGTTGAAGTCCACAGGGTGTGAAAGAGCCAAGTTTGCCTACCACTGCCTTAGAAGAGGGAGTGTGAAAAAGCTTGTGCCTTTTCTCACACTCCCCTGTTCTAAAGCATTGTAACAGACCCTGCCCCATCATAGGCTTCCAGGGGTGTGTGGGATCCAATCTGGATCAGTTACCAGAACCAGAGGTTTAATCTTCTGAGCTTTCGGACTCATGCTGGAGCGCATCCTCAGGGAACTTCTCTCTCACCAGAATGTGTCTACCAAAATGTATGTGTCCCAGGATGTGTGAGACACATTCTGGAAGAGAGAAATTCCCTGAGGGCTCCAGCATGAGTCCAAAAGCTCAGAAGACTAAACTTCTGGTCCTAGTGTTTGGTCCTGCTACATTATCCTGGGACACATATATTCATCTTCATTCCAGGGGTATGTACTGTGGATTGAAGATGGACAAAGAGAAAGGACATCTCTGATCAATTCAAAAACACCCATAGCCTTATGTATTTTGACTGGTTGAAATGAGTTGCTGGCTTTTTCCTCCCCTGTAAGCCAACAACATAGCTATTATTGATTTTATTTTTTTTTTACTTAAAAATATTTGAAATATCTTTTGTTATTTTGCTGGTTGTTGCAAATGTCCTAATTGAAAACAGAAGCTGCCCTAAAGGCCAAGAATGCCTTCTCCATCACAGGAATGCTCCATTCTGTAATAAACTAGATTTTATCAAAAGCTTCTTCGAAAATTTGATTTGTTCACATCATAGAAAATAACTTTCTTTTCCAGATTCCCTTTTTTTTAAAGTGTGTGATCTTACTTTTCCAAGCCATAAAATGGCAAATAGGCATTTGACACTTAATCACAGGAACAGCTGGATCTCAATCTGCACATGGCCTTTGCTGATGAGACTGGTGTGATTCTTTTGTCCTAGGCATTTGCTTGAGCAAGTGAATGGGATGCACTAATTCATGTTGCAGATGGGATGCTATGATCTGTCATTCACACAGTACTGTAAGCTTTATCCTCTATCTCGAGTTCTCAGATAATTCTTTGTGATACCCCTTTAGGTATCTCCAGAATGTTATATACCCTCTGGTTGCCCTATCTCAAAACTAACCACACAGAGTTTTTCTATATCACCTTTCAGGACTTGGTTTTTCAGTCCCTTGCACATTCTTATTGCCTTTCTCTGAACCTTGTGTTTTTATGTTGTTTTAAAGAGTGGAATTCAGATGCAATTCTTAAAGTCTGATTCAACCAATTCATATAAAATTCTGTAATTGGAAACTATACTTTTCTTGATAGAGCCAAAACCCAATTGCATTTGGCTTTTTTCCACATTGTTATACAGGCCATTTGAAGCTCCATACATATGGATATTTACATCACTTTTCAAGACTGTTTAATCAATTGTAACTAGGGGGTATAACTCTTAAGATAGCGAAGTATAATAGAAACTTTTTTTTAGTTGTTTTTTTGTAGTGATGCTTCTAAGTCTGTGTTGATTTCTAGTGACTGCCTGAACAAGTTCTTGCAGTTTTCTTGGCAAGATTTTTCAGAAGTGATTTTCTATTACCTCTTTCCAAGGGCTGGGAGAGAATGACTGGTCACTGCCTTTTGTGCCCAAGACAGAAATAGAACTCATGGTCTTCAGGTTTCTACCCTGATGCCTTAACCCCCATACAAAACTGACCCTAATAGGAACATAGAATGGACAAATAAATTAGTTTGTTGCTGGCTCACTACTGTCTTGCCTGGTTAGGTAGGGGCCAAAGGTTGGAGCACGTGTTTTGGTCTTGTGGGAGCATGTGTTGTTCCAGTGGATAAAAGTCCACATATACATGGGCATCATTGTGATGGCTACCTAGTGAATTACTGGAAATTCGCAAAGAAGGCAATATTAATTCATATGGACAAATGGACTTGATAAGATAGTTGCATGTGATAGTATTTCTTTAAATGTAATTTGTTCTTGGCAACGAGGGTGTAAATGAAAAAGGCCAATAAAGCAAAAGTATGAGCAAATAGTTTGCATGTAATGGATCTTCAAAAAAGCATTTGCTGCTTTAATCAAGGAGAGAACCAACCTAGAAACAAAGAGAAATCTCTGGACAGTTAGAAAAAGTAATCAGTGAATGACTTGCCTCCAGAAGTTGTAGATGTGCCAACACTGGAAGTTTTTAAGAAGAGATTGGACAACCATTTGTCTGAAACGGAGGGTTTCTGTTTGAGTAGAGGATTAGACTATAAGACCTCCCAAAGTCCCTTCCAACTGTGTTATTTTGTTACACAAAATATTTTGTTACTTTGTTCCTTATTTTAACAAGTTTTTGCCAGTTGAGTAGTGTTTAAACCAGACATACAATTTGAGATTGTTTTGGAGATTAAGACATGAGTTTTATCAATAGTTCTGAGTTTCACAGGTATTCCAGGCACTGCTGGTGAAACATGCAAAGGTACACTCTGCTCCCTGTCATCAAGTTGAGATACGGCATAAAATTTTGCTTGTCTTGTTCTTAAAGTGGTACCTGGATAGCTCCAGGTACACATCCAAATGTGAGAATAATGTCTGAGCTGAAGGTCAGGACAAAAGTTGGGGGAGAATTCAATCTGATGAGTTAAACTGCAGGCCTTTGACATTTTACATGACAACCAAAATAGAGTAGAATGAGTGGGTAGGAGTTTTCCAGCTCAGCTCTAAAAGAAAGGTTTTAAAAAATAATAATTTCTGCAATAATAGCTGCCTTTGTAATCTAAAGAAGCCTAATGGGGCACTCATTTGAATTCTTCTTCCCAGTTCTTATTTCTGGACATCTGAAATGGGGCTTTGTTGCAATAGCATTGGAATCTTTCTCTAAGGCTGTAGCTATAG
Source organism: Arizona elegans (assembly GCA_022577455.1). NCBI lineage: Eukaryota > Metazoa > Chordata > Lepidosauria > Squamata > Colubridae > Arizona > Arizona elegans. Next base: position 297,955,580 of record JAKOOJ010000001.1, on the reverse strand, counting down.
AGGGGTTGACCTCTACAGTATTGTATGCTCATAGAAAGATGCTACATCATTCTGCAGTGACTAGCTCTCATCTTGAAGGGAATCCATATGCTTCCATTAAGGTTGGCAAGTGACTAATGAATGTGATTAGTTAATGAACAAGGTACCTTTATTCCTCTTATGATGGGTATTCCTCTGGTGAAAAAAAAAATCAGGGTTGTTACACCCACAGTAGGCAAGAATGTTATCTGTGGCTTCTGTTCAACACTTTCTTCACTGCATTCAAGAGAGAACTCTTCAGAAACTAGCAAGTGAAGCTGTAATAACAATAGCACTTAGACTTATATACTGCTTCATAGTGCTTTACAGTGGTTTACAGAGTCAGCATATTGCCCCCCTGGGTCCTCGTTTTACTGACCTTGGAAGGATGGAAGGCTGAATCAACTTTCAGGCAGTCAAGATCAAACTCCTGGCAGGGAGCAGAGTCAGCCTGCAGTACTGCATTCTAACCACTGCACCACCACGGCTCTATAATGAACTGGATGTTGGTGGATTCTGATTCCCAGCATTCTTACATTGGTTCATGCTGAGTGAAGCAACAGAGTTAAACTTCAGCTAAATTTGGAGGGCCACAAATTCTCCACTCTTCTCTGGGAGTTGCTGCTTCAAGGAGTTTCTGAGTATGACTATGAGACTGAGTTGAGGCAGCAGCTGGACCAAAACCAATTTCTGGTTTAAAGTCCCCAGGTTGCTGGCTTAAACTAAAACCAGGTGGCTAAGATGCTGAGCTTGTTGATCAAAAAGTCAGCAGTTCAGTGGTTCAAATCCCTAGTGCCACATAACGGGGTGAGCTCCCGTTATTTGTCCCAGCTTCTGCCAACCTAGCAGTTTGAAAGCACATAAAAAATAGGGACCACCTTTGGTGGGAAGGTAACAGCGTTCCATGCATCTTTGGTGTTTAGTCATGCCGGCCACATGACCACGGAGACGTCTTCAGACAGCGCTGGCTCATCGGCTTTGAAATGGAGATGAGCACCGCCATATATATATATATATATATATATATATATATATATATATATATATATATGAAGACATATGTATGTGTGTGTGTGTATGTATGTATGTATGTATTTTTCTCCAACTGGGTATTTTCCTACGTAACCAAGTTTGCAGCCATAGCTCAGTGAAATCACATCCACTATATCCTAGGCTTCTTCAGACAGCAAGCAAGCATTTTGCTGCCTATTGGGAAACTAATATAGATCTATTTGGGACTGATTAGTCCTCATCAGTTAGCTACACCCTTACCATATATTCTCTCCCCTAGAGGCTAAGTATTTGCTTTTATATATTTCAAATATATATATATATATATATATATATATATATATATATATATATATATATATATATATATATATATATATATATATATATATAATTGAAAAAGAAAAGCATAAAATAAATTATGCTATGTTCCATCCTGTTCTTCGTACTCTCATTCTAAATAGGATGACCCCTCTGAACAGTCAGAACTTTTGTGCCAGACTTTTTTCCCCCAAGACCTCTACTTAAGTAATTAAAAAAGTTAACGATTACATTTTAATAACTAAACCATGCAGATAAAGCAATCTCTACTATTTTGTCTTGCATAGTCTTGCTGATATATGGGTCTGTAAATCATCCATCAGTAAATGTTTTGCTGTGAGCCCTCTAAATTAGGACAGGATGTCAGTCTTAAAAGTTCAGACTGATTTCCAAGAGACATCACAAGGTACTCTAAACCTTGTGTATTTTTATGCTGTAAACTTTAGAAGAGATAGTTAAAGCTAGTTTATCGTGCAGTCCTGTGAATGTTGATTTACGAGTCTGATCTGTTGAATTTAATGAAATTCACTACTCGTGGTGTGGACACAGAACTACCCTGTTTCCCCCAAAATAAGACATCCCCTGATAATAAACCCAATCGGGCTTTTGAGTGCATGGCAATAAGGCCAAGCGCTTATTTCAGGTTTCAAAAAAATATAAGACAGGCTCTTATTTTGGGGGAAACACAGTAATGTTACATATTCAGCAACAGTTTCTTATAGAAAATAAACACTGCCATCGCTCGTACATACTCACCACATTCATTTTATTTTTACATTTATTGTGAATAAATGCTGCCATCACTGATTGATATCATTAACTATATAGAGCAAGGCTGGGGCTGAAATGTGCTATGATGTAATCATACTGCTTTCTAGTAACAAAAGAATGAAATGCTATTGTAGGATAGAGGTGAGGAACTGACAGCTTTACAGAAATTGCTGAACTACAACTTGCATTTCATAGAATAGCCAATGCTAAGCAATGCTTGGAGTTCTGAGCAATGCTTAGCAAGTTCTGAAGGGGCAAAAAATGCACAGAAGATTGTTAAGAAGCTAATCTACCTATTGAGTGCAGCAGTTAAAATTCACCCATATTGAATAAACCTTATTTCTTTGTTTTATCAATAGACCCTTCTCTTGGCGGCAGCATATGTCTACGATGCCCAATATAATAGGAACATCCCATTTGAGACTTCACCAAAGGCAATCAGGTAAAGCCAGGGTTACAACAATTCTGAAGTGCAGTGTAAAGAGATATGTTATTAAGCATAAGCATTCTAAGACTCAGTCATCACTAAAGATTATTTTTCAAGCTATGCAGCCAAAGGTTTGGCTCTCCAATAAACAATAAGTATTAGTCATATTGAATGAAATTAACTTTTGGTGTTTTAATTGTCTCCAGTTTCCTTCACATTTGGATCCAAATGTGGTTAAAAGTAGTTGCTGCTCTTTTAAAATAAAGTTGAAATAATAATTATTGAAACTACTTGCTGGCTTTTTTCTGAGTCTGTGTGTTTATATACAATATAGTTTGATTGAGTAATGTGAAGGTCTAAGACTCTGAGATTTTGAAGTCTTTGAGAAATGCCAGAAATGAAGTGTGCCCCATGTACTTCTTACCATAGCTAAGTCACTGTTAAGGGGCTAAGTGCACACCTCTTTGTGAGTCTAAAGGGATGAATAACCCTTTAGTGGAGCTGCTGCAGCTTTAGATCTTCTCCACAGGGATATTTGCTTAGTGTCTATTTTGTTGTGTGTTGCCAGAGCAAGTTCTCCATAGCTTGTCCTGTGTTTTAGTGCAAGTTTAGATCTGGTGGGTTTAAGCTACAGTGCAGAAGATATTAATGGATAATTGGGTTCTATTATTTTCAATTTTTCACCAAGCGTTTGCAGAGATCTTAAGCTAAGGCTGGTGCCATATTCTTCTGAAGATACTCTATAATTTGCTGCTATGTGCAGAGTCAGAGGCTTGGGTATTGTTTTATTCCTTAGTATCAGAATAGTAAATGACAGAATTAAGGTCTTTTATTTGACTTAAGTCAGAAATAACATATTTCTTAAAAGTATCTTAAGAGCCGCGGTAGTACAGTGGTTAGAATGCACTACTGCAGGCTACTTCTGTTGCCTGCCGGCTGCCTGCAATATGGCAGTTCAAATCTCACCAGGTTTAAGGTTGACTCAGCCTTCCATCCTTCCTAGGTGGGTAAAATGAGGACCCAGATTGTTGGTGACAATATGCTGATTCTGTAAACCACTTAAAGAGGGCTGTAAAGCACTGTAAACCGGTATATAAGTCTAAGTGCTATTGCTATTATGCAGTATGCAATTTTGGCTTTTCTAGTAGTTCTTTTCCCAAATTCTAAAGTACATGTTTTCATTGACCTAGAAACAACTTCAGAGTAATATCAAGGACTCACTTTTATGAAATGTTGAGAGCAATGTCTCATATTTTGTTGAAAAACAAGGACATAGTCTTTGCAAATATATACAATTATAGTTTTTTTAAATTGTTAGAACAAGCTAAGGGTTCTTGTTTGAACCTACTTGCTTTTTTTAAACCAATGTTCCAATCATTCCCATATGTTTTCTTTACTCAGGCTTTATTATCTCTATAACCATTGGGCCATGCAAGCAGGTACTTATTTCTTCATTTTTGTAGTCCTGACACTTGCACTATTTGAAGAGCCAGCTGTATACCTACTTCCTTTCTTGGTAAGTATGTGATTAAATATATAACAGGCAACTCTTGGAAGTTAGAAGCTGTAACAGTGTGTGTAGAGATAGAGATAACCCATATTTACGCATTCAAAAGACACAATAACAAATTTAGGAAGCAAACAAAAAGATTAGAGTGCCTTCCCTCTAGCAGCCAAAATTCAGATACTGTAAGTAGAGATCAGCAGTAGACAAATAAACAGACAAAAAATAATACTGTAATCAAGGAACCAAAGAGGAAACCACACTCCCACCAAAACTGGCAGGGCAAGCTATCCTGTACAAACACACACTGATGATGTTACCAAGTTGGGTAATGATACGTCTGCAAACAAACAACCAAGCTCAAAGAGCACCAGGGGAATTTCAGAGAAGTGTGTGTGTTAAAGCAATCTTAAACCTGGTCATTATGACAAGCAGTTTTCCTCCTTTGACTTGGATTTAGTATTTTTATTTCTGAATTTATCTATTCTTCTTTTCAATAGATTACATCAGTGATTGAAGTCTTGTGCCTTTTTGTCTTCTTTGGAAGACTCATCCATTTTGCACATGTTACACCTCGTAATACATTCTGGAAAGACACAAAGAACATCTGCATCATGATAACAGTCTTGGTGGGTTTTAACTTGTACAGCATTTGCCTTCTGCAAATAGTGGCTTGTCACAGTTTCAGATGAAATCGTTTTTTGAAATCAATAGAAACTAAAGTACTATGTTGGGATTGGAAAGCCTAGAAATGCTATAAAATGAACAAATCATGTTATTGACATAAATTCGTTTTAAAGATGCCTAAGTTTGGATCGACCAGTTGACACTGAAAGATCTATATAACACCATATAGTGGTTCTGTCCTTGCTTGCTGCTGCTGCTGCAGTTCAGTTTTGGATGGGTGAAGTCCCCTCTTGATCCATAGTTGTAATTGCTATGAGATTAAAATGAAAGAAGAAACATACATGGTGTTTCTTCTCTCATTTTAATGTGCTGTTTTGAGCTCCTTGAAGAAAAAATGGGATATAAATCTATTCATAACACAGTAGTAGAAAATGGATGAAGATTCATGCTATTCTACGATATTTTGCATCACCATGGTGGGCAGCACATTTTGGTTTGAGATTTTGGGAAGTTAACACATATGAGTTTATTTTGTGTACAATGACACAGATCATGCTGTTGAATTTTGATAGTGCAATTGTAGCAAAGGGATCTGTTGTGAACTGCCTAGAATTTGGTTTTAAGATGGGTGGCCATATAAATATTTTAAATAAATAAATAAAAATAGATCTAGGACCTGCCTGTAGTAGCTGGGTTGTCTACCACATATTTCGATTGCATTGGCATGTTGCCTATACTAAAGGCATGCTGGAGTCTCTGGTATCATTTATTCATATATTTGTGAATTGATCCATATCAGTTCTAAACAGCGCCTATGGAGGCTTACTGATGGATGCTAACTAGACCAACTAGGCAACTGATACTTAAAATTGTTGGATAACAACCATAAAAGAGCTCTTTTGCCATAGTTTTTGATACGATTGCACACCAGATCTTGTTTGCTTAAACAGCCCCAACTCAGCACGTATAACTACTGTGTATATAGTATATATGTATAGTATTATATTAGCATATTAGTCATGGTAACTACTGTGCTTTGGGATAAGAAAGAATTGTGTTAGTCTAACACAATTAGACTAACAATTAGTTGTACTTGCAAATGTTACATTTCAAAAGAAGTTTCTGTTAATGGCAATGAAAGGAACAAGGATAATTTCAATAGTGGATTGAAGCTGGAATGACCTTGGTTGTATAATCTTTATTCAAAAGTGCTTATCACTTTTCATTGTCTGGAACTCAAATTTCTTTAAAATATCTAGGCTGGATTCATGCATTTTCAAGGAGACTGCTTTATAAAGATTCAAGTAACCCCTCGTGTTTTGTTGTACTGTCCTCTGTATACAAAGTTTTGTTTTAAACGATTGCCTTGGTACAACAATGGTGAAAGGTTTTTAATTTAGTCATGTAGAGAATCATTGGTGCACCCTACTCATTCTGGATTCCAATCTGCAAGTAAACTAATTTACAGTCCTTATTCTCATTCTATTTCCCCACATTTCTGAAACAGAAGACATGAAGAATGACAGTAGAGCTTTTGAGTCTCAATACCCAGCAACTAAACATTGACTCCTTTGTCCTATACTCTGCTCTCTTTGTGGATGTTAGCACAAATCTCTGGTGTATAAGACCCAAATTTACCATTTTATGAGGTCAAATTCTTGACTCTTGCATACCAATATCTTGTGTGTGAAATCTAAATGCACAAGCATAACTTTATTTTCAGCTTATTGGAAAAGGGACTCCTACCTGTTATTAAGTGTTTATTTAAACTTAATTGCTTAAATGTAAATCACTTTTCCCTCTTCCTTTCAAATTGTAGATGACATTGATTGACCTAATTATCTATGGCATTCTTAGAACCTTGAACATTCATGGTGTTCGGTGGTCCAGGCCATTGAGACCCATCTTTTTAATAAACTTTGCAGAGAGCCGTCAGGTAAGAAACTAGAGTGGGTAATTTCCATGTTTGACAGTCTATAATACAGTTATTATTTAACTATACAGTTAGTAGATAATGTTGATGTGGTTGCTATTATGTGTGTGAGCTATAGGGGATATTTTCATCTTCTTTTTGAAATTGTTTTTTTTCTTCCTCTTTCTCTCTTCTGTGCAAATAGGCAGGCTTAACCTGGCCTACCTTTAGCAAAGCTGAGGCATGAAATAAGGTATTGTTGAACCCCTGAAAGCCAGGGAACATGATGGACTGACCTGTGAGGGTTTTGAGAATTCTGCATGTGGTGGTGGGAGCAGCTAATTTGAAGAGAGTTCTAGAGGACTACTACTACTACTACTATTATTATTATTATTATTATTATTATTATTATTATTAATAATAATAATAATAATAATAATAATAATTAAATTTGTATACCGCCCTACTCCCAAAGGACTCAGGGCAGTGAACAGCCACAAAATAAAACATGTAGATACAAAATTTAAAATAAAGATAAAACCAATTAAATAAATTTGGCTGAACCATTTTAAAACCCCAATAATTTAAAACCAAATTTAAAATTTCCATTTAAAAGAGGAAAATTTAGGTCAGGCCAGCTTGATGAAATAGGAACGTCTTAAGCGCACGACGGAAGGTACGCAGATCCAGGATCCTCTGTATCTCCGGGGGGAGCTCGTTCCGGATAGTAGGTGCCCCCACAGAGAAGGCTCTCCCCCTGGGGGCCGCCAGTCGACATTGTTTGGCCGACGGCACCCGGAGGAGCCCCTCTCTATGGGAGCGTACTGGTCGGTGGGAGGCTCTTGGTGGTAGCAGGTGGTCCCATAAATAACCAGGTCCTAAGCCATGGAGCGCTCTGAAGGTGATAACCAAAACCTTGAAGCGCACTCGGAAGACCACCGGGAGCCAGTGCAGCTCGCGCAGGAGAGGCGTTACATGGGAGCGCCATGTCGCTCCCATCACCACCCGCGCGGCCGTACTCTGTGCCAGTTGGAGCCTCTGAGTGCTCCTCAAGGGGAGCCCCATGTAGGGAGCATTACAATAGTCCAGACAAGGGCATGAGTGACCGTGTGTAACGAGTCCCGATCCAGAAAGGGACGCAACTGGTGGATCAGGCGAACCTGATGAAAAATCCTCCCGGTCACGGCCGTCAAGTGTTCTTCTAAAGACAGCCGTGAATCCAGGAGGACACCCAAGTTGCGAGCCCTCTCCGTGAGGGCCAATGATTCGCCCCCAATAGTCAACGATGGCACCAGCTGACTATATCGGGACGTCGGAAACCACAGCCACTCGGTCTTGGATGGGTTGAGCCTGAGCCTGTTTCTCCCCATCCAGATTCGTATGGCCTCCAGGCACCGGGACATCACTTCAAGGGCATCGTTGGGGTGGTCTGGGGTGGAGATGTACAGCTGGGTGTCGTCAGCGTACTGATGGTACTCCACCCCGAAACCATGGATGATCTCGCCCAGTGGCTTTACATAAATGTTGAACAAAAGGGGTGAGAGGACCGATCCTTGTGGCACCCCACATATAAGGGGCCTCAGGGTCAACCTCTGCCCCCCTGTCAACACAGACTGCGACCGGTCAGAGAGAAAGGAGGAGAACCACCGTAGTACGGTGCCTCCCACCCCCAACCCCTCCAACCGGTGCAGCATGATACCATGGTCGATGGTATCAAAAGCCGCTGAGAGATCTAATAGGACCAGGACAGAGGAACAACCTCTGTCCTGAGCCCTCCAGAGATCATCAACCAACGCGACCAATGCCGTTTCCGTGCTGTACCCAGGCCTGAAGCCCGACTGGAATGGATCTAGATACTATTGAGGCGACAGCTACAGAAAGTGCAGGTCCTATTCCCTATGCATCATTCTGTGGTTGTTATTTTTTTTATTTAAAACATAGTTTTTTTTAAAAAAAAAAAGTACTTTCCCCAGGAAGGACAAGTGGGGGAAAAATTGCATGTCAGCTGTACCTGGCATATAATGGAACAGGAAGTATGTTCTGTGTTGTTTGTTCCTTTTGTATTTGAAGCTGCTCTGAGCATGAAGCTTAGTTGTTGAAGCACCTGAAATGTGATGCCCAAAATGCCCATCTCCATGGCAACATCATCCTCTCTGGTTTAAAACTGAAGCCTGCCTTAAAAAGCTGCATCCATATTTTCAGTTGACATATGATCAAGCTAGATTTCACAAAATAATCCTGCCTCCTGGTGCCTGTGCAAATGCCTATAGCAGAGAAATCTGTGTGTTTATAATTGCTGCATGCATGAAGGCTCTCCTCTACAGGCAGAATAATTGTAAGAGAGCAATTTTTGTAGAAAATTTGAAAACTGAATAAGCTTAATTGTTACCTATTACAGAACACTGAAGAGGGTTCTAGTCGTTTGCTGTTTCCCAAAAACAGCATGCATGTGTACAATCAGGATCAAATTAATTAAGCTGCGGGTAATAACCATTACAACAGCTTTGAGTTTCAAGAATGTAAACAAGACATGGATCCAGAATTGCCAGGAGGTAGGGTGGAGATTTGACTTGTACTGAAGGAAGCTTCTCAGTGGTGAAATTCATTTTTTTTTTTACTACTGGTTCTGTGGGTATGGCTTGGTGGGCATGGTGTGGCTTGGTGGGCGTGGCTTGGGCGTGGCAGAGGAAGGATACTGCAAAATCTCCATTCCCACCCCACTTGGGGGCCAGCCAGAGGTGGTATTTGCTGGTTCTCCGAACTACTCAAAATTTCCGCTACTGGTTCTCCAGAACCTGTCAGAACCTGCTGGATTTCACCCCTGAAGCTTCTGTTTGTATAGATGGGAGCCTCCTTTCCATTCATGGAGTATGTGACCCACTAAACTAGTCTCGAAGGTTGATTGATTTTTGTGATATGACTCTAGTAATCCTTTAAGGGAAAAAAAAAACATTTCCAAGGATATAGAGAATGGTACTTCATCTCATTCGTTTCCTGGAATATAGAACCTCTCAAATATCTGAAAAATCTCAAGAGATTTTTAGAGATTGGTTCCAAGATTGTTTCCCCCTGATCTGTTACTTGCAGCTGGAACTAATTCTATAGGGAAAGGTAATCATTACAAGTAATAGAAGAACATGGATGCTCTTTTTGGCAGATCCGGCGAGCCTTTCGAAGCATCCGGAACACACTGCCTGAGATCACTTATGTTTTTCTACTGTTCATGTTCAGTGTCCTGATGTTTTCTCTCATGGCTCTGAAGCTGTTTGGAGACAGGTATGGGGGCTCAGGTTAGCATCACTGCCATTGTTTTTGGGCAGGGGTGAGTGGGTGGGAAGTATTGTTTTATAATAAATAACACTCAAGCAGTTTGTTTTAATTTCTCCTGTTTGATTGTGATCCCTCATTTTTTAAATGCATGACTGTTTTTGTTTGAAGGAATTTGAAGACCTTGGAAGGCTTGCCCTATTTTACAAATTATCTTGAAGTTGTATTTGATATGTACGTGCTGGTGACCACCGCAAATAGCCCAGACATCATGTAGGTAATTCTCTTCAGACCAGAAGTAGTTGTTAAATTGAGATGACATGATGTGCAGGAATTCATTGTCCTTCCCCTGCCATTTTCACAGTGGAACAGTCTAAGATAACCAGTCCTAATATGAATCCTCATCTTATATTGGAGGATGGGGAAACGAGATAAGTATGTAATAAATGTGAATTGCTGTTTCCAGGCTCCCTGCATTTCATTTGTAAATTAGGCATATAAAGATTTTGCTTTAGAAGGGGTGGCCATTGGGAAGAAGTAGTAGTTACCTAGGCAACTTTTGGAATGTATTGTAGATATTTATCTCTTGTGGAGAGCAGATATATGACTATTGCTTCAATTTTGTGCAACAATTATGATTATAGGTGGAACTCTATTCAGATCAGAACCATGCATCAAAAACCATAGATACATGAAATTGTTCATCACAGATAACAATGTCTCAGCTATATTTATCAACTACAGATACACAAAATTGTGGATAATGAAATTGTGGAAAAAGACACCCATCTGTATAGAGCTATGTGAACGGGTTGGGTTCAAACATGGTTTACCTCTTATTTTAAATCAGCCAAAATTGCCTGGGTTCATTTATCCTAGTAAGCAATGAATTACAATGGCTAGATGTCATGATATAAAATGAAATAAATCCCATTAAAAAGCCTGAGAATAGGTGATTCTGTTATGGGAAAAGTGTTTTCGACATTCTCATCCATTACCAAATATCTGCTTTTTTCTCTGGAAATCACTAGGGCCTTCTCTTTAGTATATTTAATGCAAATTTTCTTTCTTTCTTATAGGATGCCGGCTTATGACTTCAGCTCGTGGTACAGTTTATTTTTCATAATATATGTAATAATCAACACCTACATTTTCATGTCAGTCTTTTTAGCAGTTGTGTACAACAACTACAGGAAACACTTAAAGGTAAACTCTGTATTTGTGTAGCCCTTGCCCTTAACCCTGCTTACTGAGCTCACACTTGAACCTCTCCAGTTTATACCCCTGAAATGTGATTTGGGGGTGGGGCAGGGGAATAAGACACAAAATAGGTATATTAAGGCTGTGATAAATTTAATGCCTCAATTTTAGCCTCCCAAAACTCCACAAAAAGGAACTGAACATTGTCCCCCTCCACTGCAATTGCTGTAATACAACTATGGACCTTTAAAGCCATTTTTGAGAGCATTATTCCAGCCACAAAAATGTTGTCCACTTCACCTTAGCTGTGGACTTAGAGTATTGACCTATTTCAGGGCTTTCCCTAATTTAAAAGTAAATGGTATTTTTTACAAATCTTTGGTGTTCCAAGTCTGTTGATATTTCCCTCTTATGTATGGGTGATGTTGTTTAAGAACTGGAGTGAATATTCACAGCTTGCGTATCTGAAATAGAGATAGTTAGTTGCCTTCCATTAGGGGCAGACAGAAAACTGTCTTTGTTACAGAGACTTTGAGAGAAGGGGATATAGTGGATTCCCTATAGAATATTGTCCCTGAGTCTCAAAACTGCTTTCTGAGCTTCCCTATAAGCTCATATGATAACTTTTCTTCTTTAACAGTTATTCGTGTTTTCCAGAATGAGATCCGCAAGCTTGCTTACATGAAACGTCACAAAATGATAGAAGCCTTCAACCTCCTAAAGGTCAAAGAAAGAGATGAATTTGTTATCCAGCAAGATCAGTGGAAAAGTTTGGTAAAAATGGTGGCACCTCATATCAGTGTATCCCATCGTGAACTCCTTTTAAGGATATCCGATGAAGAACAGAAAGGCTACGTGGGTGAGTATCAGTTAAAGATGCTTTGGATATATTGATTGCTTCAAATTCTGATGCAAGCTGATCAAATATGCCCCTTGAGTCCATGTGACACTAAAGATTATGGAGCAGGCAAAAGGGATATCAGCATTATTATATGGTCTTCAACTGCCTTGGTGATTTTTTTTTTTTTAAAAAAGGAAGAACCAGTTGTAGATTGCTTTTAATATAAGTCTTTAATTCTACTGAAACAAAGCCCTACTTAACCCATATATTTAAGGGGGGGAAAGACTATCCATACTTGGACAGAACCTTAGTCGTCATATGTTTATGATTTGATGAGAATAAATGTAGTCAAGATGTGATCAAGTTGTATCCTAAAGTCTCTCTTGCACACTTGTGTCAGAAAATGATTGAATGTGTAGATTAAGTCTGATCTACCTATTCTAAGATCACCTTTCCCTGTTGAGTTGTTTCCCACAAAAGAAAAATGGATGATAAGTTAAGAGTCTGTTACAAAGTAAACTAGTGAAAAGTTTACATTACAACACTATCTTCTGCTTTAAAAGTTAAAAATAGAAATAACTAATCCAGTAGTCCTCAATTTATGATCACAATTGAGCCCAAAATTGATGATAAGTGAGAAACTTGTTAAGTGAGTTTTGCCCCATTTTACGACTTTTCTTCTCACATTTGTTAAGTGAGTCACTGAAGTTGTTAAATTAGTAACATGGGTGTTAAGTGAATTTGGCTTCCCCCATTGCCTTTGCTTGTCAGAAGGTCACAAAAGGTGGTCACATGACCCCGGGACACTGTAACTGCCATAAATATGAACCAGCTGTCAAGCATCCAAATGTAAATCACATGACCATAGGGATGCTGCAATGGACATAAGTGTGAAAAATGGTCATAAGTCATTTTTTTCAATGCTGTTTTAACTTTGAATGGTCACTAAGTGAATTGTTGTAAGTCAAGGACTACCTGTACACATTTTTAATACAGATGAGGATTATCTTCACAGAATCTGGTGATTCATTCCATGCACAGTCTGCAAAATACATAACAACAACAACAACAACAACAACAACAACAACTTTATTGTCGAAATTCACTTAACACCCAAAGACCAGGTCCAACACACATAACAATCCCCAAACACACTCCCACCCACCACAAATTCCCCATCCCTAAACCACCCAAATATCCACACAACAAACCAAGTAATGCTGTCCAACAGCTCACTGATGATGGCCCTTTAGTTCATTGTTGAGTGCAATTATAGCTCTGGGATAAAAACTATTCAGAAAACGTGTGGTCCGAGTTTTAATTGTTCTGTATCTTCTGCCAGAAGGCAACAGTCCAAAAAGATTGTAAGCAGGATGGGAAGTCTCTGAGAATGTTATCCAACTTCCTCAAAGAGCGAGATTCGAAGATGTCGTCCAGGGCTGGTAGCTGAAGCCCGATGATATTCTGGGCAATTTTAATGATTAAACTGATTATGAAATGATTAAACTATTGCAAAATATTATTGTCCCTTATAAACATGGCATGCATGCTCATCAGTGTCTCTGTCAAGCTATGATGATGTCAAACTGTGATATCATGGCGCAAATACCACAGGGGTGTATTGGTGCTATGATATGAGATGCAAATGTGTAGGTTGTGGGGTTGCATGATGATATCATCACACACCGGTTGTCCTTTTCCCCTTGCTCCACCTGTGAATGCATATCCTACCATACATAAGCAATGAGCAAAAATTGTTGCTATTCTTTGTATCATGCTGTGATCATTTTAATAAAAAGTTTTGATTAGGACTGCTTCTTAATTGGATTCTGTCATTCTTTTGTGCATGACAGACAAAAAATCCTTTGTACGTCTGGCTGATCTTTTGAATATAGAGGTGATCACACTGAAGGCCCGCATCCACCCCTTAGACATCTGGTTTCCACAGGTGTATAACTCGACTCCCAGCCTGGTTTTACGCAGTATGGTCCAGCACAGGTACGTCTATGTTCAGGAAATTACTTGCAACAGTCCCAGTATAATATTTCTGCTTGTCCATGTGGGTGGCACATAATGTAGCAGCTGCTTTAGTATTCCAAATGTATTTTATGAAATGTAATCTCCTATTAGACAAATTGATCACCAAATTGATCTGTACTTCATTTCATTTTTCTGCAGAGCATTCATTTGGATATATGATATTATCATACTAATTAATGCGGTCTTCATTGCACTGGATGAGAAGAATCCTTATATTTCCTATGCAGAGTGGGTGTTTCTATGCTTGTATATCATTGAAATACTCCTGAAATTATATGTCTTTGAACCCAGGACTTTTTTTGCAAGAAACCAATTCTGGAACTGGTAAGTAATCCTTAGTCTTGGTCTTTTTATGATGAGCAAACCAGTTCCACCTACTTTACATCCATTCACTGGGGAACATTTCACATGAAGGCTAACAATTTGGCTGCTTCACATTCAAGATTTGGGTTGTTCTAACAATAAATCACATTTAAGAAATATTAAACAGTTTGGTATTACAATAGAAAAATATTGAAGAGCCAAAATAAAAGAGGAAAGTCTCCTTTCTATATGTCTGTGGATATTCTCAGTCATCCAAGTCATGGTTTTCCCAAAGGTGCTTTTTCAAGAGGCAACTGGACTTTTTAGTTTTTCTATGAAGATGTTTAGCTTCTCATCCAAGAAGCTTCTTCAGCTCAGCTCAGCTCAGCTCAGCTCAGAGCTGAAGAAGCTTCTTGGATAAGAAGCGAAACATCTTCAAAGAAAAACCAAAAAGTCCAGTTGCCTCTTGAAAATGCACCTTTGGATCTCCTATCTATGTATTCTTGCCCTTGGCAATAACATGTTAAAATGCCTATTAAAAATCAACAACTGCTCTCTTACTGATTAATGGAAGATCTGACTGGTACTTAATGCTTGTCTGACATCAAAGATTTCAAAATATTGGCAGATTTTTTTAAAAAATAGATCAGCACTTGGGAGGTGAAAGAGGAAGAACAGATTGTTTTGATAAGCCACCTTTCCATCTTTCCTAGGTTTGATACTTCTATCATTATTGCTGCTTTGATTGCAACAGTATTGAACACTGCACTTAAATCAGGTATTATATGCATTATATTATCTTTTACCTATAATTTTATATCTCTTTTATAGAAAAATGAGAGTAATACACTTTCTCCATTTTATTAGAGGCCTGTTAAGATTTTTAGTCAAATAAGAGTCAGATTAAAAAAAAACAGTGCAAAACTGAAAAGTTTGGGGGAAACTTACATGGGTTACATTCAGTCACAGTACAGATCAGATTCTGGTATAATAGGAACAAGTGTAGTTTCCACTGTCTGTACATTAAATGCTGTTCTCTTTCTCTCTGTTCAGACCCTTCCTGGAAACAAAAATGAGGAGGAAATTGGAAAGACCCTGTTTTGTTGTAAATTCCTCCCATTATGCTTGTTTCAAATTTTCTCTGACCATTAGTCTTAACTACCCTTAACTAGCATTATCTTGTTTCATTAAGATTTATCACAGGTGATTAATTTCAGACAACATTGAAGCTATAGTTTAAAAATATTAGTTCAAGCTGTTCACAGCAGAAGAGCAAGAGTAAGGGGCTCTCATTCTTATTTTTATAATTACCACAACTGTGAGGTAATTATTACATGTAAACTGGCTTGCGGCAAAGTGCCCAGTACCATAAACCAGTTTAACAGGGTTACATAGTTTAATTTCTTATGATTATTTTCTACCAGTCAATTTAAGCAGAGTATCCAGAAATGAATTTCACTGATATTTATCTACAGCCTAATTACAAATAACGTTGAAATTGATGGTTCATTCAGGAAAATACAGAAATTTTAATAGAAGATGAGAGGCTGCTGCTCTATGTGAAGTAAATGGCTACAGCTAGTAATGAGGATCAAGGCACTTTTTTTTATTACTTGTAAACTACTTGGCACATTTCTTTTTTCCTTAGTGACTGCATACAATAGCCAGCAAATACTGGACATTGTGTTTATCTTACGAGTTCTTAGGCTTATAAGAATTATCGACAGCGTCCAAAGGTAAGTGGTTTTTAGAAGAACACAGGTATTGTATGTCTGCAAATTAGAACAGGTAGAGTGCAGTTGAGGATGAATAATCTGAATTGGCCTTTTCCATCCTGATTATTTTCAGATGTGTTGGATTGTGACTCCTAGCCATCAATAGGCATCATGGCTGAGGATAAGGGAGTTGCAGTCAAATGCAGTTATATGAGGTTGGAGAAGGATAATTCAGTAAGTGACATGTTGATAGTACACAACTGAATGCTGAAAGGCAGCAGATGGCATGTAGTAAAGGAATGAAAGCAACTACATGGATTAAAAGGTTGAAAAAGTGATGCCATCTACTGAGTGAAAGTTTTCACTGAATTGGCTAATAGTGGTTTTAAACACATCTTACCTCTTCTTCCATGGTGTTTTTATGCAGTATTTCTTTCCAGGTTCCGTGTTATTATGAATACACTAATAAACATTGTGCCTACGATGCTAACC
Organism: Arizona elegans; assembly: GCA_022577455.1. Taxonomy (NCBI): domain Eukaryota; kingdom Metazoa; phylum Chordata; class Lepidosauria; order Squamata; family Colubridae; genus Arizona; species Arizona elegans. The sequence goes on along the minus strand of JAKOOJ010000001.1, from coordinate 297,939,131 downwards.
TTTGGAGCATTAATTCTGGTAAGCAATACATAATTTTGTCCTTTTCTTTGCTTCTCCCATATAAGTAAAGGCAGGTCTTAAATTCAATCTCCAATGTTTCCCATTTAAAGGAAGATCACAGCAAATGATGGAGAAAGATCTTTGACTTCCTGGATAGCACTTGCCTGTCAAAGTACTTGATTAGACAAAGAGATATTCTCAATAACAGGCAATCTCTGTGCATCTTTATTACTTGCTTGATTATGTCAGATGTTGTCAGTTGAAGAACTGTGACAAGTGTTGGTTTATGTATCTGCTTGAATCAACCATAGCTCTATCTGCAGTATGACTCATTTTTAATAATACTGGCTCATGGCCTATAGACTAAAGGTCAAGATTTTTAAGTGACGTGTATTGTCCTTATAACTTTTCAGCATCCTTCTGGCAGTTGCTGTTCTTGGCTCTGTTTAAAAATATGAAGATTAATTCTAATGTCTCCTGCATGCCAGTAGTATCCTCTGCCATGACTGTGTTTGGTTTATAAAAAATTGAGTTGAACAACTTTCTTTTTAGAGGTAGAGATAGGGAAGACAAGATGCTCCACTTTTGAGCTAAAATGGAGCAAGAATTTATAATTACCTAGGAATGCTTGATCGTGGGGAGATTGATTGCTGAGTAGATATGCATAGGATCATACTAGAAGAATAGTTCCCCTTTTAAATTAAAGTCAATTATTTTAATTCCATTTTAATATGCCAGAAGAAAATGGTAAAGATTATGATATCTGTTGTACTCAATTTAGGAGTAATTCATAATTATGGCTGAAAATTATATTTTGTTTATCATGGATGTAAAAAATTCATCTGAAAAAAGCTTCTGAGACCATTGGTGGAATGGAAGAACTATACTAAACTGAGTTCATAGTCATCATAACCATGGTTTGCTTATAGCTTGCTGAAAAAAAATTGGCTGAGTTCATAAATCATATATAAGCACTGACAAACCTTTAAAGATCAGGTTTGGACCATAACATGCTACGTCTCTGTGACTATAACCAAGTTCTGGATGTGAATTCTTGTTTTGCAAGAGTGCCCACAGTATGCTCTCTCAAAATTCTAGATGTGTTCATGCTCTAAAATTGTCTAGTGACAGTGATAAAGAACAAGCTTTCCTGCTCAATACATTTTGCCTTTAATATAAATTTATAAGCTAGTATAAGAAACAAACAAGTAGATATCTTCTTTTTTGTCAGGTGGTTTATTACGTATTTTCCATTATTGGGATGGAAATCTTCCATGGGAAAATCCAATTCTTTGCCGGAAACACTACCTCAACACAAGCCATGTACTGTGGAAATGCTGTTTTGAGTGGAACTACATTTGCACGAGCCAAATATTGCAGGAATAACTTCAACGACATTGTGTCTTCTTTTGTTGTCCTTATGGAATTAACTATTGTCAACCAGTGGCATGATATCCTTTTTAGACAGCCATTGTGAAATACAGAGATAAAGATACAGCTTTGAGAAGGAGCATCATTATCATCAAGGCTTGAGTTGCCAAACATAGTAGGTACATCTGTGAAGGAAGCTTCCAAAAGAAGCACTTTGATGATTTCATCAAATCAGTTTATGCAGTCTTTACTCCCTGAGCTAGAATGTTTGGCAGAATGTGTGTGTGTGTGTGTGTGTGTGTGTGTGTGTGTGTGTGTGGTATATTTGTACATGTAGGTGCACATTTGTCTTTTCTTTTGAGCTCTCCCTGGAATTCCCAGCTTTATTATTATAAGGCAGCTTTTGAAGATAGTGAGCAGAAGCTTGTGATAAAGCTCAGAGGGCTGCTTTCACAGAAGGGGTCTGAAAGTTGTTGTTAGAGAACAGGATAATGAAAGGCGTTCAGAATCATTGTTTGATCATCCCTGGTCCTGTGAGAATGCAGTTTCTCTAGAATCAGGCTTTTGATCAAAAGAAGTCTTGATAGATTTATATAACTATGAAATGCACATATAGTAGCTACTTTCCTTGTTCTCCTTAATATTGTACTTCTTGCCAATGGGTTTGCCCTTGTGACTCATGAGAGTGCAAAGCTGTTTTTCATCATCTTTCACATTGTTGTGGTGATTATGATTATTAAGTAAGTCTACCTCTTTACAGTCATAACATTGGAAAGTTTTATTTTTGCATGCATATTTTTCAGAAATTTGAAATTGTATTCATTTATGGAATTTATATGCCATCCACATCTATCACAACTATATGCTAAGTGGAGCATATTTATTTATTTATTTGTATTTCGTCAACGATGTATTTTATGACAGATACAAGTGTAAACATAGTTATAAATACATGAAATGGATACAAATAATATATATATAACTATACACACACACACATATATATATATATATGCATATTCTTTCTAGCCAGGTTTTACCTACATAAACTAAGTTGTTCTGCAGCCCTGGTTCTGTAAAATCTCATTCACAAGCTTCTGGGCCTTTTTTTTTTTTTCTGTTGACAAACTGCAACTCCGTGTTGTCAACAGAAAAAAAAAAAAAAAGGCCCAGAAGCTTGTGAATGAGATTTCACAGAACCAGGGCTGCAGAACAACTTAGTTTACAAAGGTAAAACCTGGCTAGAAAGAATATGCACATAAAAGCCTACGAAAAAGAAAAAGACTATATATATATATATGTGTGTGTGTGTGTGTGTGTGTGTGTGTGTGTGTGTGTAGGTCTTTGGTTATTCGGGTCTTCTCCCACGTAAAATTGGAAGTGTCTTGGCGACGTTTCGACGAAGTCTCATTCGTCATCTTCAGGCTGGTGTTCTCGGCTTCGTGCTTCGTGCACGAAGCCGAGAACACCAGCCTGAAGATGACGAATGAGACTTCGTCGAAACGTCGCCAAGACACTTCCAATTTTACGTGGGAGAAGACCCGAATAACCAAAGACCTACATACAAACACCCGCGAAAACCTGAGAAAATATATATATATATATGTATGTATATCTGTTATATACTGCTCAAAAAAATAAAGAGAACACAAGCAGAAGACATCCGAGATCTGAATGAATGAAATAGCCTTTGTTCGTTACATACAGTAGTTTTGTGTTCTCTTTAGTTGTTTGAGCAGTGTATAAACTACTGTATGTAAAGAACAAAGTATTTAATAAGGCTATTTCATTCATTCAGATCTCGGATGTCTTCTGCTTGTGTTCCCTTTATTTTTTTGAGCAGTATATATTTAGCATATCTAACTATATGCTAAATGGAAATTACCTGCACTCTCTTAATGACAGGTTATTATTTCCTTGGGGAGAGTCTTGTTCATTTTCACAGTGTACTTCAAGTATTGAAGTTCTGGGCCTATGTTTATAGTTATTTGAAAATAAATACATTGTCTGGTTTATTAGCAAGCGGGGTAGGGAGGGTGGTCATGAGAATATTAGCTAGTAGTTTGACATTTGGAGAAGAGTAGTTAGTATTTCTGGGAGGCCACAGAACCTTGATCTGGTTTTTCTGCCTTCCAAATTCAAATAACAAACCATAAGTGAACGTTGCATTGTCTTCTATAGTCATCAACATATTTCCATCCATATTAAGTCATGAACCTTTGATCCAAAAAAATTATTCCCAAACTCTTTTTGATTAGCATAATGGAGGAAACAACATCCTTTTTGTGATACACCATGATGTTAGTACTCAGGAGAATTATTCCTATCCACGTATTATCTGCCAGTTTTATTGTTTGCCAAATTAGGATAAATCTATCTAAAATTTTAACCCATTTACATAAATTTTTATTTTTCATATTTTGGCTCTACATTCTTGTAAAGAATTGAGGGATTATATGATGCAGGGAGGCTGCAATACAATGACTAATCCTATATAAAAAAAACCTAACTTAATATAGTAAAACCTCTTACTGAGTAAGCACAGATAAAAGCTTTGCAACCCTATTCTCTCATTCTTATCCATTTTGAGGGCTGTTCAGATTTCAATAGGGCATGCTAATAGCAGATTATAGGAAGCTACCTTTTACCTAATACTATTTTTGTTCATTCTAGTACTAAATTAGGGTTGGTCACACAATCAGCCCGATGTTTACACTGGACTTGGCATTTTACCAGTCTATGCAGTCCTTCTCAAGGGTGTGGGATAGGTGGATGTTGCTCGATGGTGTTTCGCATATCTGAAAATAGTAGGTTGGAGAATCCTGCCTTTTTGTCCAATGATAATTCATGTCCATGCAAATTGCCTCATAAAGAAATTGTACCAACTAGGGAGATATTGATTGATGGCATTTGAAATGTGTGTCATGTGACATGTTTGATTTCCAGCATCTTTGTAGCATTCATTTTGGAAGCGTTCTTTGTGGAGTATTCTATTGAGAAGAGTGAAGTGGAAACTGCCATTGAGAAGAAAATTCAAGAACTAGGTATAGGAGTACAAGAGTAAGTAAACCAAAAATACATTTTATTGCCCAAAGCAGATCATTTATAAAGCAGTTTTGGTAGAATTCTTGTGATCAGTAAATGTTTTCTCCGGACCCAACCAGGGGTGAAATCCAGGAGGTTCTGACAGGCTCTGGAGAACCAGTAACGAAAATTATGAGTAGTTTGGAGAACCAGCAAATACCACCTTTGGCTGGCCCCAGGAGTGGGGTGGGAATGGAGATTTTGCAATATCCTTCCCCCAGGAGTGGGATGGGAATGGAGATTTTGCAGTATCCTTCCCCTGGAGTGGGGTGGGAATGGAGATTTTGCAATATCCTTCCCCCAGGAGTGGAGTGGGAATGGAGATTTTGCAATATCCTTCCCCTAGGAGTGGGGTGGGAATGGAGATTTTGCAGAATCCGTCCCCTGCCACGCCCACCAGGCCATGCCCACCAAGCCACACGTACAGAACCGGTAGTAAAAAAAATGGATTTCACCACTGGACCCAACCATTTGTCCCATATCATTATCTAAAATGTTCTGTTATAATCTGTAGTAGTTATAACAACTTTTTTTAGTGTTATGAAACTAAGACTTTCCTAACTAACATTCTATTCCCACAATAGGAATAGACTAGTTTCCTAAGAGAAGTTCACTAGCTAGACATCAATACAATAGCAATATTACTCTGCACTAAAATTACAAGAGCAAGCCTGCTACAAAATATAGGGCTACCAGATCTTGGCTGCAAAAATTACAAGTGACCACTAGATGGCAAAAGAAGCCACCACAATCCTTGTTGTTTGCTGCCACTTAATGGTTTCTTTGAATTGTAGCTACCAAGCACAGGTAGCCTTAGCAAAATGGCTAGTAGAGACTATGGAGGCTAAATCATGTTATGGAAGCCTATGAGTTTGAGTAATCATCTATCTGTAAGGTAACATGTACTGTAACTGGCTTTGGGCAGAGTAACGGTCCCCCTGCAAAGCCAGTTATACTGCTTGAGTATTCCTGGATATAGTGCTTTCTGTGAAAATATAGATGTCACTAAATAGTCATAAATCTTTTTTTTTAAAGAAAAACAGCTTCGGGTAGTTTACCAGCTAAGAAAAAGCAGTCCTCAAGCAAATAAAACATCTTGTTTTGGATTAGTCTAGATGAGTCAATATTATCAATTCTGTTTGGAAACTTTTTTAGACTATGTGGGAACCTAAGTTAGTACAGAATAAGGCAGCAAAATTATTTCTAAGGTCTTAAATGGACCTTGGTTCACATATCATTCTAAAACGTGGTATATTTGGCTATTGTTTTCTGGAATAAACATCAACTGTTGTATTCATAACATGTTTGTAACAGTGGTGAAATCCAAATTTTTTTACTACCAGTTCTGTGGGCATGGCTTGGTGGGGGTGGTGTGGCTTGGTGGGCGTGGCAGGGAAAGGATACTGCAAAATTCCCATACCCTCCCCACTCCTGAGGGAAAGATGTTGCAAAGTCTCCATTCCCACCCCACTCTGGGGCCAGCCAGAGGTGATATTTGCTGGTTCTCCGAACTGCTCAAAATTTCCGCTACCTGCTGGATTTCACCCCTGCCTTGTAATCAACTATTTTTAAAATGACTGGATTTACATAATATTTTAACCAAACCAAAGAAACAGTATTATGGCTTAGCACATATTGTGAGCACAGCCTTATTTTATGCTGTTTATGTTAGCTGCTAGATGGCTCTTGGCATAAGATTTCAGTAGACGCTGTGATGATATCACATGCATAACATCAGACAAATTATATCACTTGTGTTATGTCAGCATGACACATATAGCTTCTCCTCCCCCACCCTTGTTTGCCCTCTGCAGAGGTATCCATGACACACAAGTAGAAAAAACTTGAAATCAAAGAGACGCTTTTAAAAAGGTCATTTTTTAAAAAATGTATATGTGTATTAAGTGATGGTTTCTGTTTTTAGGGATGACCTTTTTGATGGTAGGTTGATAGACAACCTTGAAACCAGTGAAAATGATCTTGGAAGTGAAGAGGGAATGGCAGTGAAGAAGAAACCTAAGGGGTTGATGTTTAAAATTGCCTCTAGAAGTAAGTGCACTGTCAGAGAACTTGTGTTTATTGTTGGGCATGGAGAAATAATAACTACTGTTAGGAGCAAATCATCATGCTGTGTATATTTTAAGGTATTATGGGTTTTTCCCTTAAGGGGGGACATAAATCTAGTTCCTTAATTGCATTCCTCCAGACAAGTTGGAAAATTCCCATAATTCTTAGTTCAGCTAAGAGTCTTGATTGTTGAAAACTCAGGGAATTTCTAGACAAGAGTAAACTGGAAAAGCCTATGTAAGTGATGTCAATTTTTCTCTATGGCTTTTAGTTTGCTGGTTTTCAAAATATAGGAAAAGATGGTATTGTTGTTATGTTGACCTACAACTCTCTCTTCCTTGCTTCATGGTAAATTTTTTAGAGATTTAGTAAATTTTAATATAGCATGAACAACTTTGATTCTACCCATACTACCTAAAAAGAGCAATTTCACTTACATATAGATTGATTGGGTGGGTGGGTGGGTGTTATAGCTATGGCCCTTCACACTTTCTATACTGTTGCTCTTCCTTTTTTTACCCCAATGTCCCCTTCGGTTATTTGATGTACTTTATTAATAGTAAGGATTCAAACTTTAAAACCTAGGTTTAGTGTAAGTGGGAATGTAGGTTGCAGTGTCCACCCTCTTCACAAAAGGAAGAAAGGCTGATCCAGCCAAAACCAAATGGTAGATAATCCCCTATCCCAGGGGTGTCAAACTCGCGGCCCGCAGGCCAGATGCGCTGGCCACGCCCACCCCCAGTTTAGCAAAGGGGAAAGTCACGATACAGCACGTGACATGACACCGTGCGTTTGACACCCCTGCCCTATCCTCTCCGATACTGTACTGCATGCTTATATCTAAGGCTTCTAGTGTTGGGTACAAAGAACAGTCATGATATTGACAGCATAGGCTGTTCCAGTCCACAACGTAGCTTTGTACAATCAACCAAACAAAAATGCATTGCCCGCTCATATCTGTGGACCAAGTTAACTGGGATGAGTTTTCATGTACACTGTACTTGGAGAGGTTCCGCTAATTGATTTGTTTTTGGCCCCAGGATACAGGACTGTGGATGCCTTACTCCAACGCATGTTTGAAGCAGAGATAGCTCCAGAAGAAGAAGGTCCTTCCCTTGATGAGATCTTAAATCTGTCCCCAGATGAGACCTACCCAGGGAACCCAGCTTTTGACCGGGCTGTGTAATGTGGAGAATGAGTGGAAATAACTGGAATTTTTTGGAAGAAAGTCTCCTATTTTAATCGTTCTCTAGCTCACTAGGTACCAACTTTAAGCTATTACTGGTCCCTTCTGTTACTTGCAACTGAAAGATTATTGGTGCTGTGTTCAAGTTCTTCCCTCTAATGAATCAAGCACTCAAAAGCTTTAATATGTACAGTATATAATAGATGAAATGCAGTATTTTTTATAAATGGAAAGCATATTGGATATGTTTGAAATACTTTGAATTCTCCTACATGCTTAACGTATTACTTGGATACCTAATATTGAAAGTTATATTACTCAATGCAGCTCTGTCCACTACAAGCCAGAGATTTTTTTTTGGGTCACATTATCAATATCAGGGAGATATCAAGTAATAAAGGCAGGGGATCCAACACTACTTACTATTGTTCTTCATTCATCCACCCACCCACCCATCCACCCACCCACTTTGTCTTTACTTATACTGTAGATCCCATCACGTCTCTGAAAGCAGAGTGCATGGATGCACTTGACTGATGGAAGTAGATCCATGTCTGAATTACTTTACATGGTCAGTTTAAATAAAGATAGTAGTATCTAAGTCCTAAATATAAAGCACTCATTCACATAGTTAAGAGGCTGACACTGCCTCACTGGTCCTGCTTCTCTCATTGTCTGGTGTAAAGTGCTGTTTTTTACATTCCATTCATCCAGAGATGGAAATCAAGAAGCGGGAAAACACTTGATCCTGGCTTTTTCCCCCCAAACAGATCAGCCTTGAACTTTCCACAGTATCGGAATGTTACGGTTGTAATTCCTGATTCAAATTGTGTACAGTATCAAAATTCAAATATATGAAAACATATTTAATGTTAGGTTGAAAAATAATTAATTTGTATCCTTGACTTTAAAAGAATCGGACTGAGGTGGAAATCAAATGGAGATGTTTAATACACACGTTCAAATGAACCAAAATGAGTAATTCATTTTTTGCCTAGGATTGAAGTGCAAGCCATCTTAAGAACGATTCAGTTGAAGTTGGGATATAATATCTTATTGTCAGGAATGTTTTTGACATTCTTCATCTTAAGTTTCTGGGGTAGTACTTACTAGAAAGTAGTTCATCACATTACTGTATGTGTTATACTGTATGTACTGGGAGAGGGAAAGGTAATTGGCCATTTAAGGGCTGGGAAACATATTTCCAATATATTTTAGAAAGAAATTCTTTGTACAAGAAGCTCAGGACTCATCAGAATGGAACCAAATTTGGCCCTCTTCAAAATCCAGATCTGTTGTTCTTCAAAAATGACTTCAAGAAAAAAGAATCCACCAGTGAGTCTGTATGGGAGAGAGACAGACAGGGATCTGTTGGCTTAAACCCATTTCCCTCTTTTTCACCTAGGTGGAACAGCTATTAAGAGGTTGGAAAGAATTATAGAAGCCATGCTTTGCACGCTTTCCCTAGAATAAAGCTCATTTCCATTCTGGAAAATCCTTGCCAATTAAAACAACTTTAATCTGAATTGTCACTTATTTGAGCAAATCAAGTCCTCCTTCCCCATCACTAGTTTGGGGGTTTGCCTTCAACTGATGTATTCTATACCCCTCCATGTAGCAATGCAGATCTGTCAGATGTTTTAGATGAACGACTTTCACCTGAAGTCATTGTTTGATTGCTGATGAAAGTTTTCCAAAGTATGTAGTGGATAAGTTTGTTCCCCTGCTATACTTATTCTCAAAATCTTATTTTTTTTTCCTTTCAACTTATAGGTATACAGGTATTAGTCACTTACTGACTGCAGTTGGGGCCATTAACTATCACTAAACAGCATGAGATTTTAAATATCATGTGACCATGCCTGTCTTATATGTCAGTTTCAGCTGTGGTTAAATAAATCTTCCAGTCAATAAGCTCAATGCCACATTGGTACTTAATGGCTAAGTAATAGCTTTAATACAATATAATTGTACTTTTAGCTCAAGATATGTTGTCAGTATTACACTTATTTATTACACTTGATGCCTTCTGTTATTTACTATTATTCAATTCATTTATCTGGAAAATTAAAATGAATGGACTTGACTAGACAGTTTTCCTTTGAAAGCACGTTTTATTGTTTATAAAGTACCCACAGGAAAAAAAAAGACACTGGAGCATTTAGATATTTACATTTGAGTTTCCCAAGTGCTGACTTCTTCATCCATCTCAATTTTCATTCTCAAGCTTTGGGTCTCTCCATATTAATTTTTTTTCCAACACTCCACTCCCTGTTCCGTATTTTTCTGCTGTCCAGTTCCAAAAAGAGGGTTCATCTCCAATGTTAACATTTTTGACAAGTGTTAGAAAATGGACGCCAACACTTGTCAAACCATTAACAGTGCACCATTTAAGCATCAGAAATGCAGTGCCAACCTTTGCAAGTTAAACCAAAGTTAAACTGCTGCTTGACGAAACAAGATGAAACCTCATGAAAACTTGATCAAATAATCTCCAAACTTTTTTGTTGTTTCACAAGAGTTCAGCATTTACTTCCGCGATCGTTTGTTTTCAACAAGCAACACTGCAAGCCTGTTACGGAGAACTATTATTTTATTGGAGTACGTTTTTAAAAATAAGTCTTTCAAGGTTGCCCGTAAAGCTCCCAAAGAAGGCAAGTGGTTGCAGTCTTGTATGTTCAGCAAAGTGACGAAGAAATTAACCCAGACTTCTCCATTGGGAATCCTAAGGGGGAAAAAAAGGAAGTAAAAACTTAAATCAACCTTCCCCAGAGGTGGCCAGATATTTCTCAGAACCAGCATCACAAGTGGAAAGCTGTGTCAACTATTTTGGAAGATGGACTAGACCTTTATCCAAAACAGGCTGTACAGCAAATCTCAAATTATATTTCCTACTGGTCAATACCAACTCTGGGCTGTTGGATCAACAATAAAACATTTCAGTTTTTGTCTTCAGATTTTTTTTTCTAGGTTTCAGAAATACATTCTATTCTTTCAGACTTCCATCTCTTTTTGTATTTTCAATGACATTCCTAATTGAATGGGTATAGAAAATGGTAAAAAAAAATTAAAATCATTGTATTTCTAACCTTGAGGGTCCTTTACATGAAAAATAAATGTGCTAATCACCATTTTTGCATTTATTCTATTAGCTGTCATAAGCTGAGCTATAATGCAACTAAAAATCCTAATGTTACTTTATATTTTACAAGCATAATCAGATTTTATTAAAAGTGCCTTAAGATCATTCTGTAGAGCAGTTTTTAATGTAACACAGAAATAATTATGTATCTGGGGAATATAATGCTAGTGGTATCCGAGGGACATATTTATGTTTTGCACTGGTGCTTTCTATTTCTTGGAGAATAACCTTAGAGCAAATTAATTCTTTATTTCAAAAATAAATTGCATATTCTTGTGCAGGATTTGCAGAATATAAATAGAAATTGTCCACAAATCCTGTGTTTCCCAACTTCGATTATGACAGAGGTTGATAGCATCTTCTGTAACAGGGGTGTCAAATTCGATTTCATTGAGGGCCGCATCAAGGTTATTTGACATTGGGGGTGGGGCGTGGTGGCCAGGGGGCGTGGCCAGCTCGACATCATTCATGTCAGGGGCATCTGAGGTGGCCAAGTGCTAAGGCAGGACTTCTCCGAGACCCTCACTCATTATAATCTATCTACCTACCTTCCTTCTTCCCTCCCTCTTCTTTTTCTGCTTCCCCCTTCCCCTTTCTTCTTCCTTTCCCTTCTTTCTTCTTTCCTTCTTTTCCCATCTTTCCTTCTTTTTCTTTGTCTTTCCTCTTTACATTTTACCTTTTGTTGTTTTTAGTTTGTTTTGCTAGCCCTCTGCCAGCGAAAACGGAGGTCCATTTTTGCTGGCAGAGGGTTGCAGGAGGCTGTCATGGGCCCACCAGGGCTGCGTGCGGTCCCCCCCAAGCTCTGTTTTCGCTGGCAGAGGCACCTTTGCTGTTTCTAGGGCAGCCTCGCGGGTCAGATCTAACATGCAAGGAGCAATTCTACAGGAGAGAAAATATATGACTCTGGAAAATTATTATTGAAATAAAGTAATTATAGACCAACCTCCTAAAGATAGCATCAGGTTTCCAGATTCCTTGCTCATTTTTTACTTTCATATATGTGCCAAATAACATGCAGTACACTGTTGCAGCAATTCCGAAATAATCAGTCTAAGGAATAAAAACATAAAAACATTTAGCTTCAGTTGTTTAAAAATATCTGCTTTTAATCCCATCCTCCCATGAATATGATCCTATTGCAAACAGCCTCCTTTTCCCTGGCTTATTCTGATGCTCTTCTGGAATAGATTAGATTGAGCAGTGTTTCTGGGCCTGAACATGATTGGAATGCAGAATCTTAGATACACCGATAAATTATTACTGCTGTGTAATAGGTGTTCTAAAGAAAAATTAGTACCATCTGAATCAAAACTTACATCTCTGAATTGAATTTTCCTCCATGATCAACAAAGTCTGTAATTACTAGTGACATGGGCTACATAGCATAGTAGAAAATCATATATGTAAGTCCATACCTGGTAATTCCATGGCCTGCCTGTAATCATTTCAATACACTGAAACCCAGATGTCTCACACTTTCCCTTGAAAGTGGTTCCTTCAGGAAACAGGTTCATATCTATGCTTTGGCCAAAGTCAATAATTGTCAGACCATGAGATGTGCCATCAATATCACATGTGTCGTTGTCCAAAAACCTTGTTTAAAAGCAATTAACAATGATTACTATTAAGCAATGCAACAAGTCAGATTGACAAGAAAAGATCTCATAACGTTCACAAGTGAGATACTTGCCTTTCGCCAAATATAAAGTTGTCAGGTTTAATGTCACCATGAATTATTCCACACTTGTGAAGTTCTTCTACCATATGCAGGATTTTTATGGCGAAGTAGATAACCAGAGCTTGGGGCATCACCTCTTTTAGTTTTTTGTATATATTTATGGTGTTCTACAGAGGAGAAGCAGATGATCATATGGACAAATGAATATGCCTGAAATCCTGTGTATAGTGGATATAGAAAGTTTACACCCCACCCCACACCCTATTAAAATGCCAGATTTTTGAGATGTAAAGAAACAACTTCAGCTGTATAGTTATCAGACAGCAAATTCCACTTAGACCTTGGAGGAAAAAAGCATCCGGCTGGTTTACAAAATTATACCCTACTAGAAAGATTTTATACATAAATTCGGCAAAACAATGCTTTCTAAACAGCTACACTATTTTAGCTATTTTAATTTGGCCAAATATTTTCTGTCAAGGACAACTAATTCTACTTGCAAGTCATAACACATTCATCTGCTGGGGGGGGAAGAGATAGAAAAGGTGAACATGGTTGTAATGCAGGTTAAAAAAAGGGGTACATCTTTAATTGTGTGTTCATGACTCCCTTCTTGACTTTTTATTAACCCCCCCCCACACACACACACACACAAAAGGACATCTATAACTCCTCCCTTTCTGGTCCTTCAGACTGTGATGACATTTGTACAAGAATATACACACGGATCAAAACCATATTTACCAGTAAAGTTCCATAACTGTAAAGCTCCCCTATTAGAACACTTCCATTCTGAAAGAAGTGAGCACCGTAGAATTGGATGCAAAGGTGATGCATACTGGGCTTCAGCCTTTCAGTCAGCTGAGCTGCTATATAGAATTCCCAGGGACTTGCAGGTTTCTGTACCTATAAAGACAATAAACAGTTCTGCTTTGCTTCAATGCAAGGGAGCCAGTAACCACATAGAAAGATTTTTTTAATGCTATTAATTTAAACCAAAACCTGACATTTTCTATTGTTTCAAATGACAATGGTCAATTGGCCATAACACTACCTGGAGTTTGAGGGGCACTACAAAATATCAAGAGGATATACTGATCACCTCTCCCAAACCATGTTAGAACATTTTAAAAATCTATTTCATTGTTGATCCTGACCAGAAATACACCAACTTCCACATTGCATAAAAAGCAGTGTGTGTCAATGCTATAGCATGTTTCTAAGGTACTTCTAGAACATCCCTGGCTCTTCAGATTAGATACAGTCTGCAGAGTCTTACCTATCCAGCTTGTCCAGGCACCCATTTCTCTTCACTAAATTCTAATCTGACATCAACTCAGCAATGGACAGGAGAGATTATGGGGATCAGAGATTTAAAAAAAACATTGTTTTTACTGGTAAAGCAGGTGGATTAATTGATTTTAAACAAGATTCCGGAACTTAGAGTCAAATATAATACCTTCAGTATCACTCTCTGATTATTCTTAGAGTTTTCCATATCAAGGACAGAAGCTTGATACACATGGGCAAAAGCTCCTTCTCCAAGTAAGCAATCAATGTGGAAGGATGTGGATGCTGAATGAGGATAAGGAAGAGATAAGCATGTAGAACAGGTCTTGGGATTATAGCCCAAATTATCCATTTCCAGCTAAATAGGGTTTGTCTCAAATCCATCGGCTATCGCCTCTCTAAAATTTCAGTGAAAAAGGAATGCCAAAGCACACCAGACAGAAGTGCAGGAAATGCAGAAGCAGGATCCATGCACTGGGGAAGGATGGTCCTTCTTTTTCAAGATCAGCAGCAACGAGTGTTGACCAATATGTTGCCTCTAATTCTGGAAATGCAGCCAAATACACATAAGAGTTTATACTATGAGAACAGAATGAGTGGGTTATCAATAGTTATCCTTTCCAACAAAGCAGAACAATAGAATTTAATTCCTATTATTTCTTTAAGTGTGTCACTTGCCCTACAAGCAACTATATGTACTGAAGTTGCATGTAATCAGAAATCATGTAAGGATCATGTAATAATCATGGTCTTCCGGGTGCGCTTCAAGGTATTGGTTCTCACCTTTAAAGCGCTCCATAGCTTAGGGCCCGATTATTTACAAGACCACCTTCTGCCACCGATAACCTCCCACCGGCCAATTCGCTCCCACAGAGAGGGCCTCCTCAGGGTGCTGTCGGTCAAGCAATGTCGACTGACGACCCCCAGGGGGAGAGCCTTCTCTGTGGGGGCACCCGCCCTCTGGAACGAGCTACCCCCAGGAATACGACTGATCCCGGACTTCCGGACCTTCCGTCGAGCTTTGAAGACCTTCCTATTTCAGCAAGCTGGGCTGGCTTAAAATTTTAATGGGTTATTTTAAGGGTAATGGGTTTAAATTTTTGGGAAGCCAATTCGATTTAATTCTGTTTTAAATTATTTTAAATTTATATTGTATGTATTTTAATTTTGGCTGTTCACCGCCCTGAGTCCTTCGGGAGAAGGGCGGTATACAAATTTAAACAATCAATCAATCAATCAATCAATCAATCAATAAATAAGGTTAGGCCCTTTCTTGTCTCACTTTTCCTCCCTCAAGTGGAAAAATGAATTGGAACATATTTCCATTTTAGCAGAGTCTTCCCTTAGAGTGATAGTTTAAATTTCCAATCAATTTTTAAGGGTCAGCTGAAACTCTGAACTACTTTTGTAGCTTTATCAGTTTACTAGTGTAACCTGCTGCCTTTTGCCTTCTATAATTCCAAGCCACTACATCAATGTAGTCTGCTCTATTAAAAAAAGAAAAAGTATCAACTTCAATTACACAATTGCCTTCCTTATATTTTACAATTTTAATTCTTTTGCTTTGGCAAGAATTTTTACCATTATTAAAACAAATCTTGTCTTAGAATTATGGATGAACACAATCAAAACAGTTGGCATGTTGGCTTCATGGCAATAAATTCTTCCATAAAGCTGTATTGCTTTAATGGACACAAATACAATGCAGTGTCCCAATTTCCCTTTTATACTGAAATATGCCCAATAAAACACAAGAACATTTTTAAAAGTTTCATAGCTCTGAAAAGAATAACACTAAACATGCAATGGGCCTTACCTAATGTGACAACAGTTTTTGGTCTGACAACCGGAAGATTCGATGCCGATTGGAAAGTATTGGGATAAGCACTTATTGGTTTTGGCAGCTTGGACAGAAGTTGGAAGATTAAACTCTCATCCCAAGGGTTTTCGATGACTTTGTAAGAGAATAATAATAGTCAAGTTACTGACAATAATCAAGAAAGTACAAGAAACCCTTAATGATAGGCATTATTAAAATCTGGAGAATTAAAACCAAATGAGAGAAAACAGAGACGAGCACCACCCTTTAGATGTCTGGGTTTCAATTCCCCCCCAAATTCAGCAATGGCCATGCTGATTGGGAATTCTTTGGAGTTGTCCGCATATCTGGAGAGAGACCAGACTGGAGACAACCAACATAAAGTTCCAGAGCCAATGAAACACATATTCCCAGGCACTGGGATGCAAGAAGGCCCGCTCTCTGTTAAGAAGCAAGAAGTAATGATTTATCTAAGTATTTTCTACTTCGATCTTTCCTCTCTAAAATATTTGAGATGGCTTGCAAATACAATACAGAAAGTCCTCAGTTAATAACCACATTCAGCAATTATTCTAAGTTACAGTGGCATAGAACAAGTGGTTCTTAATGTCCAGACTTCAAAGTTCGGGCCATCCCAGCACCCCAATAGTCACATGATCGTGGCACTTGGCAACTGGCCTGCACTTAGAATAGTTACAATGTCCCACAGTTACATGATCACCATTTGCAACCTTCCCTACCGCCTTCCCCCAAGCCAAGGCAATGGGGAAGCCAGCAGGGAAGATTGCAAGTCGCTCTTGCAAAACACTCCCATTCCTGCCACTTTTTGTCCTTAGGAGCTGGGTTATGGAGTATGGGAACCCAAGAATCTCATACTTCGTAGCATGTGCCTGCCTGGTTGCATTTATGCAGTGGCACAATAGCCACCTGCATATCCTCCCCACCATTAGCAACAACCACTTGCAGGTCCTCCCGCACCTAGACATTGTGCTTTATGACCACATTGTTTAGCGATGAAAAATCCAGTCCCACTTAATGTTCTTAACCGAGGATTACTTGTACAAAGCAATAATCTAACAATTAAAAAACAAAACCTGACTGTTGGCATATTTAAAAACAAGTCAAACCGAACTATAATTACTAGTAGAGATAGGGACCTTCCATTACTAAGTGGTCATTAAGTGAGTCAGATCTGATTTTGCCTTTTTGTTCATTAAGCAAATTCCATGGCCATTAAGTGAATCCAGCTACCCTCATTGACTGTGCTTGTCAAAAGCCAGCTGGAAAAGTAGCAAATCACCATGTGACCTCGGGACGCTCAACTGGGGTAAATACATGCCAATTGCCATGTGCCCCAATTTTAATCACATGACTTCAAGGATGCCATGACACTCATAAGTGCAAGGATTGGTCACAAATCACCGTTTTCAGCATCGTTGTGACTTCAAACAATTGCTAAATGAATGGTTGTAAGTCAAGGACTACCCATAAACTATTCTCGGACGCTATGTGGATTACCTCTTCATCCACTTTAGTCTAAGAAAAGCATGACAATTATGTATTGTCCCACATTACAGCAAAAGTACTTCCTGATGCAACATTTTACCTTTAGCTTGCATCTCTTGGGCTAAAGGCATTGAAATGGTATTGAACGGTGTAGAGGAGGCAAGGTGAGCAGCTTCAATGAAACCTTCTGGGCTTTTCAGACATGGAGCAAAAGTTTGGTTACATGGATTAGCCCATACCGTATAGTCATTTGTCAGGCCCTCTGCTGGCTGGCTTTCATCCTAAAAGGGAAAACCAAAATCATCATCAACAACCTTTTTCTTTTCTAAACACGCAAGATAGCTGAATTCAGTGTGTGTGTGTGTGTGTGTGTGTGATAATTACAGCAAGGCTCTCTCTCTCTCTCTATATATATATATATGGTCAGAAGTGGGAAAAAAGATGGAACTTGCAGAGATGGCTAAATTAATTTCTTTGCTCAGAGAACAAACAATATCTCCATTTATGGATGACCTCATTGACTTTTTGCATTAACTAGAAAATATTTATTTATTTATTTTATTATATTTATATGTCGCCCTTCTCCCAGAGGACTCAGGGTGGCTCACAGAATTAAATGATAAGAACAATAAAAATAAAGTACTAAAAACAATCAATTTAAAATTTCCCAATTAAAAATCACCCATCAGATCAGCAAATTTGTTGGAAAAGCCATGTCTTCAGGTCACAGCGGAAAGAGTGGAGGTCAGGGGCCATCGGGAGCCCCATGGGTAACCCATTCCAGAGGGTCGGTGCGCCCACAGAGAATGCTCTCATCCTGGGCGCCACCAGCTGACATTGTCTGGCCGATGGCACCCGGAGGAGGGCTGTCCTATGTGAGCGCACAGGGCGGTGGGAGGCCGGCAGAAGGTGGTCTTGTAAATACCTCGGGCCTGTAAATCATAAATATGATTTATGATTTGCAATTTTGATGATTAGTAAAAAGCTGGATAGCATAAAAGAATGTGCTTTGTTTTGTAATCATAGAGTAAAAGATAATTTTGTAAGTGTTTATATTTGCTTCAAAAGAAACCACAAATAAATAAATAATAAATAAATAAATAATTTTATTTCTATACCGCCCTTCTCCCGAAGGACTCAGGGCGGTGTACAGCCAATTTAAAAACACAAGACACAACAATAATTAAAAATTAAAATAATTAAATAAATTTGGCCGGATTAAAACCCCAAAAATTTAAAATACCCCAATTAAAATATTATGTTGATAGCCTGGCCTGGCAGAACAGCAGGGTCTTCAATGCGCAACGAAATACCCGGAGGTCGGAAATCTTACGTATTTCCGGGGGCAATTCATTTCACAGGGCTGGGGCTCCCACAGAGAAGGCCCTCCCCCTGGGTGTCGCCAGCCGACATAACTTGGCTGATGGTACCCTGAGGAGACCCTCTCTGTGGGAGCGGACTGGTCGGTGGGAGGCTATTGGTGGCAGAAGACGGTCTCGAAGGTACCTGGGTCCTATGCCATGGAGCACTTTAAAGGTGGTAACCAACACCTTGAATCGCACCCGGAAGACCACTGGGAGCCAGTGCAGCTCGCGCAGGAGGGGTGTCATGCGGGCACAACGGGTTGCGCCCATAACCACATGCGCGACTGCATTCTGGACCAGTTGGAGCCTCCGAGTGCTCTTTAAGGGGAGCCCCATGTAGAGAGCATTACAATAGTCCAGCCGGGAGGTGACAAGGGCATGAGTGACCATGCGGAAGGCGTCCCAGTCCAGAAAGGGCTGCAACTGGCGGATCAGGCGAACCTGATAAAAGGCCCCCCTGGCTACGGCCGTCATATGCTCTTCTAAAGACAGCCGTGCATCCAGGAGGACACCCAGATTGCGAGCCCTCTCTGTGGGGGGCAAAGATTCACCCCCAATAGTCAGCGATGGCACCTGCTGACTATATTGGGACACCGGCAGCCACAGCCACTCGGTCTTGGACGGGTTGAGTCTGAGCCTGTTCCTCCCCATCCAGACCCGCATGGCCTCCAGGCAGCGAGACATCACATCAAGGGCATCGTTGGGGTGGTCTGGGGTGGAGATGTACAGCCGAGTATCATCAGCATACAGATGACACTTCACCCCAGAACCACGGATGATCTCACCCAGCGGCTTCACATAAATGTTGAACAGAAGTTGTGGCACTCCCCATGTGAGACACCTCGAAGTCGACCTCTGTCCCCCTGCCAACACGAACTGCGAACGGTCAGAGAGGAAGGAGGAGAACCACCGCAGAACGGTGCCCCCTATTCCTAACCCTCTCAACCGCCGCAGCATGATACCATGGTCGATGGTATCAAAAGCCGCTGAGAGATCTAGTAGGACTAGGACAGAGGAGCAACCCCTGTCCCGAGCCCTCCAGAGATCATCCACCAACGCGACCAATGCCGTTTCTGTGCTGTGCCCCCGCCTGAAGCCCGACTGGCACGGGTCTAGATAGATAGCTTCATCCAGGTGCCCCGGGCAGTTGTCATGCCACCACACTCCCAACAACCTTCGCCACAAAACGAAGGTTGGAGACCGGACGGTAGTTAGCTAATTCAGCCGGCATCTATTTCTTTTTCTTCTTGAATTTTTGTCATTCTTCTGTCTTGTTCTTTTCTCTCTTTTTATCAAGTTGTGTCAGTTTCTATGTTCTTTGTAAAACCTTTAATAAAAAGTACTTTAAAAGATGGCTAATATTGGAGTCCCCTCTAATTTTATCCCCGCAATGACTCCAACAGTTGGATTGTGCTGAAAAAGAGCATTTGGCTTGCAACCCTCCGGCGAGCACGAGACAAGTGAAGGTGTGAATCTAAGTCTCCCTGATCAAATTCAACACTGTGATAATCTTAATTATT
Source organism: Arizona elegans (assembly GCA_022577455.1). NCBI lineage: Eukaryota > Metazoa > Chordata > Lepidosauria > Squamata > Colubridae > Arizona > Arizona elegans. The sequence continues at coordinate 297,919,104 of JAKOOJ010000001.1, read as the reverse complement.
CCATAAGTTGCATCCTTTTTCCTACATGGAAGGGGAAATGTGTGCTTTTTGAAATTTCATTCAAAAGAGATTTAAAAAGATGAAAAGACGTTCCTTTATCAAGGTCCCAAAGAGCTACGAGAACAACCAATTTTGTCTCTATAGTATGCCCTCATCTACGCAGCATATATGTAGTAAATTAATCAATTACACAGGTATTCTTATATCAAGCAGTATTTTTCAAATACCTACCCTGAATTATTTTTTTTTAAAATTTGATTTATATGCCGCCCTTCTCCGGAGACTCAGGGCGGCTTACAATGCGCTAAGCAATAGCCTTCATCCTTTTGTATATTTATACAAAGTCAGCTTATTGCCCCCACAACTAGGTCCTCAATTTACCTACCTTAGAAAGGATGGAAGGCTGAGTCAACCTTGAGCCTTGGCGAGATTCGAACTTGCAGTAATTGCAGGAAGCTGTTCTTAATAACAGGGTGCTTTAAACCATTGTACTACCAAGGCTCTTTTTTTAATTAAGATATATCTCAAGTAAAGAGTTCTGGATATTGTTATGTGGGAATAATATAATCTTACTCTTAGGGTAAGAGAAGCATTCTTCACTTGAATATAATTCCCATAATAATTTATAATGTGTGTGAAATTCCTATACATATATTTCAAAATATGTTCAAAAATTCAGTACAGTGTTTTGTAAATTTTTATGGGGTTCTTTAATTCTAATGTTATCTTTAAAAATGATGCAATTGTCAGTTAAATAGCAATAGCACTTAGACTTATATACCACTTCACAGTGTTTTACAGCCCTCTCTAGGCAGTTTACAGAGTCAGCATATTGCCCCCAACAATCTGGGTCCTCATTTTACCCACCTCAGAAGGATGGAAGGCTGAGTCAACCTTGAGCCTGGTGAGATTCAAACTGCCAAATTGCAAGCAACCAGCAGTCAGCAGAAGTAGCCTGCAGTACTGCATTCTAACCACTGCGCCACTTCAAAGAGGTATTTGGATTTTCTGAATCTTGAATTATTGCATAATGCATACTATTTGCATAGTCTGTCTTCACAGTCTATGTCTTCACTTAGTGCAAATTTTCTTTCCTGGCCCTTTAGGAGTGCTTGAATATAAATCTTATTCATTTGGTTGTTTTGGGTTCAAAATGGAATAGATCTGCTATGTCTTTCATTCCTCTTTATGTTGATTCAAAACTATAGCATATTATTTTTTGGAAAAATATGTTTTTATCCTTTTTCTCATGCTAAATTGATGCTACGGAATAACTCAGTCCTCAAATATGATTTAAAAGTAGTTTTATGAAAGAACTGGATGGATGATAGTATTTTTATAGATTGGATCAACCTGTGGATGATATGTTTTTATCGTTTTCTGTGTTAAAAGATACATTATGTTTCTCAGTTGCCACTCGCTGATAATATTTACAATTGCAATTTTTATTATTATCTCAGTTTGGATCAGCAATATTTTCAGTTTCAAAGACATATAAGTTATTAGAAGAGATCACTAAAACTTATGAGACCAAAAAGCTCACAATTTTTATAAATATCTGTTATTAGTAAGACAAACTGATACTTAAATTTTATTTAAGACAGAATGGAATAAGGCAGTGTTTCTCAACCTTAGCCATGTTAAGATGGGTGGACTTCAATTCCTAGAATTCCCCAGCCAGCACTGAAGTTGAAGTCCACCCATCTTAACATGGCTAAGGTTGAGAAACACTGGAATAAGAAATCGGAGACCTCAATTCTGTCTGACCCATGGAATAATATTTTCACCAAGTATTAATATTACCTTAATGCCAAAAATCTTGCTAAATCTCAGATTATGGCTTATATGATATAGGATAATATTGCCGTACTTCAAAACATCTAGAAACAACTAACAGACCATTATAACCACATGGCATCGCTGTAGCACACAAACCAACTAAAGCCCCTCAAAACATCCTAAGTAAACCAAGAGTCAACTTGGTTGAGTTGGGTGGCTATAAAAATTGAATGAATGAATAAATAATTATTGGACATGGAAATAGACTCCATGCTTTTGCTATTGCCACAGGATTAGTTCTTCAAACTGAAAAGACAAAATTATGACCGTAATTACCTCATGGCCAGATGATTACAATTCGGCCACTTGGCAACTCACATTTAGAACTGGTTGCACCATCCCAGTCATGTGACTATTATCTGTGACATTCTCTGCTGGTTCTGGTATTTCTTGCTGGTTTCCAGAAAAGACAACCATTCAAGAGAATGGATTTGGAATACAAACATGTGATTTGCTTAACCACCACTGTAAAAACAGTGGACCAAATCATGTGGGTATCTCAACTTGCGACTATCATGACCATTGTATCAATCCCAATTATGGTTGTAAGTTGAAGACTACCGGGATGTGTGTTTGTGTTTATATGTGTATAAACACACATACACACAAATTTATTTTTTGCATTTTTTTTTGTTACTCTTTTCAATATTTTATTTTTCTAAATCTGATTTATTTGATTAAATATATATAAACAAAAAAAATAAAGGCAATTTGCTTACTCTTGGTTTAGAAACAGTCGAAGTGTCTCTGGGACGTTCACCAAATACTTTGATAGATGTTGACTTTGGGACTGACGCTAACTGCAGGACCCTAAAAATCAAAGGAGGAACATTCAGAGTCATTTTTCAAATGAAACATTTTACATACAGTAGATTTAACTGTCCACGAGAGCAATTATTTTCCAGAAATCAGATCCACTATAACAGAATATAATAGATCAAGAATAGGTAACCTATAAGTCCTCAAGACTTACAGATCTATCTATCTATCTATCTATCTATCTATCTATCTATCTATCTATCTAGGGACTCGGCGGCTCAGTGGCTAATACAGTGATCTTGTCAATCAAAAGTTTGGTAGTTCAGTGGTTCGAATCCCTAGTGTGCGTAATGGAGTGAGCTCCCGTTACTTATCCCAGCTTCAGCCAACTTAGCAGTTCGAAATCACGTAAAAAATGCAAGTAGAAAAATAGGGACCACCTTTGGTGGGAAGGTAACAGCATTCCGTGCACTTTGGTCATGCCGGCCACATGACCACAGAGACGTCTTTGGACAGCGCTGGCTCTTTGGCTTTGAAACAGAGATGAGCACCGCCCCCTAGAGTTGGGAACGACTAGTACATATGTGCGAGGGGAACCTTTACCTTTTTTAAGTCCTCAAGATGTTTTGGACTCTCATGTACCAACACAAACCAATGATAAGAGATTACAAGAGCTGCCCAAAACATCTGGAGGGATCCCAGGTCACCTAAAATTCCTGTGCAAATAATTGTTGATTACAGGGAAATTGTAATCAACATTCTTGACTACAAGAATATTGTTTTCTTCACAATAAGCATAGTGAGTCACCACTGCCTTCTTTCAAGATTTTCTTTTTTAGCTTCTCAGTCTAGTCTACATTCTCAGTTTCTTAAGTAGTTAGGTAGGATTTCCCATCCAATCACTGTTTGTCCTTTCATAGCTTTTTCAAGATGAGCCAAAATCAGCTAGCTGTAACAATTCATATTATAGGACAAGTACAGTACACATTCGCTCTTTCAAGAATCAAAGCGTGACTTTTTCCATAGTTTGTGATGCAAGAAAGTGAAGAAAAGGGAGACTGATAAAAATGATTAATGAGAAACTGAAATCTTGATTCAACAGCTTAGATACTAGATGTGTTAGTAAGAGTTTTCATTGCAGAATGTACAAATAGGCTTACAGTACAATCTAATACAAACTAATCTCAATTGCAAAGATGATCTGACGATTTTCAACTTACTCCATGTTCTCATCTTCAAAAATTGTAAAAGCAGATAATGCAGCAGGAACACTAGGCTTAATGCTGACAGCCTCACCTGGATCTAAAAGGAGAACCGAAAAGGAAAGATAGGCTTACATTTTCCCTGCCTCTGACTGAAGTCTTACATAGACAGAATGTATATATCTTGTAACTGCTTGAGCCATTGCCTCCTCAACCCTCTGAAGCGCTTCCAAGAGGTCTACAAGCTGTAAACCAAGCTGCAGTTGAAGTCACATAGGTAATTGTGAGAATCTCCTGATACAAGAATTATCCGAACTGGTACACAGATCTGTGTAAAACTCTCCCTGATCTCGGCAGCTCCCTGATAGTCAAACAATACAGTGGATCCAAGAGGATGCTGAAACTGCAAACCAGTTCAGCGTGGGGCAGCATGACCTATCTATAACTAAAATTGGACCATGTTTACAATTGGCTTTTGTGGGCGATGGAAAAGGCTTGTTGTGATCTTTAAAACCCTACATTAAGCATGTCCAACCTGCAGCCGAAAGACTGCCTGGATCCTAGACAGCTAGTAATACAACTCCACAAGATATAATAAAAAATGTAAAAATAAAGGAAGTTTATAATTCATATACATTAACTGTATTATATACTTTATATGGGGCCCAAGATAACTCCTCTTCACTCAGTGAAATCCAGGCAAGCAAAAAGGTTGAATGATGCCCCACATGATTCAGGGCCTGGTATATTCCAGACCACCTTCTCCCATTAGTACTTGCATGCTCCCTAAGATCTGGCATGGAGGACGTCCACCAGAACTCTACTCTTAAGAACTGCTTCTATCAGGTACCATGAAGGATGACCTTCCCTGTTGCTGTTCCCTCCTCTACAATAGCATCTCCCAGTGTTCAGGTTGTCCCTCTCATCCAATTAAAATTCTACAAAGCCATTAAGATCAGATCTGTAGAGTCTGATTAGAATTTATTTTTTCCTTCAGTGGAAATATTTGGTTGTTTGATTGTTGTCCTAATCTTTTTGTCCAATTCTTTTTTTTTCATTGCTTTTAATTTTGGTAGAGCATGAAGGAATATTAGCTAATCCATTGCATATGATTGGAATTGCATATAAGCACAAGTCAGCAACTAAATAAGTATCCTTCACTTCGAAATATAAACGTAAATAGATATTCTAATTAAGTTATTTAATTTTCTCATCATAGGCATTTATGTTTAATTCTCTCTAAAAAGCCAGCAGTAGTCATATATATATCCCAAAGGTCTGTCTCTACAAGAAACTAAACAGATAAAAACATACCCTTGCTAATATTATGATATCTGACTCCTATTTATTAAAAATCCTCAGCTATATCTAAAATTAATCCTCACTTTTGTTAATATAAAGATTATGAGATGTATCTTTATTGGATTTGTTCTGTAGCTCACAAGGGAGCTCCTCACACTGCTCAGAATAAATTTATATTTTAACAATAATGAGGCAGGGAAGAAAAGAACTTCCATCTATTGTTTTAGGTCCTTCAGCTGTAGCATCATGAAATCACTTTGGCAGAGATTCTTCCAATTATGTCTGCCTAACAAATCTTATAATCCAAGACAAATTCTTGAGCATTTGCAGAACTTGGGGCTCCAAATTTATGATGAGGTCTCTCCAGCTTCACTTAGCAGCTATGCTGCCAGCATAATGGAAGCTATAGTCCCAACCCATCTGGAGATTCCCAAACTGAGGAAGACCATTATGAAGATAATTTATCATTTGTACATAATGACATTTACCTTTGTTTCTGAAGAAAGCCTCACCATCTTCATCATCTTCGGAAAGTATAGTTGTATCTTTTAGAGAAGTCACTTGAAACATGTCCATGATGAATCCTCGGTAAGTCAAAAAAAAAAATTCAAAGTAAAGGGCAGGTAAAGTAAAAAATAAAATAAAAATCCAAGAACATTTAGGAAGGCAAAACCATTGGAAGTATTTAAACCTTTTGATTTCAATTCATGAAGACCAAAGTCCAAAGTTGTCTTTTAATCCTAATAGTTCTCAGTAGGTTTACATGCAAGCTGAGCGCATGTGTTGCCCTAAACCAGGGGTATCAAACTCAACGCCCGGAGGCCAAATCCGGTCCACGGGGTGCTTAGATCTGGCCCGCTGGGCATCCTGGAAACAGCGAAGGATTGTCCCGCGGTGCCTCTGGTAGAAAAAACGGGCTCCTGAGCTCCATTTTCAACTGTGACAGCCTGCTGCAACCCTCTGCCAGCGAAAACCGAGCTCCGTTTTCGCTGGCAGAGGGTTGCAGGAGGCCGTCACAGGGAGCCAGCAGAGCACTCATACCACAACCCCAACTTGAGTGATGTCAAGCTGGCCACACCCACCCGCCACACCCATCTCACCCCAAGGTCAAACACAACCCTGATGTGACCCTCAATCAGGGGCAAAATCCAAATTTTCCCCCTACTGGTTATGTGGGCGTGGCTTGGTGGGCATGGCAGGGGAAGAATACTGCAAAATCTCCATTCCCACCCCACTGGGGTCAGCCAGAGGTGGCATTTGCCGATTCTCTGAACTACTCAAAATTTCCGCTACCGGTTCTCTGAACTGCTCAAAATTTCTGCTACCGATTCTCCAGAACCTGTCAGAACCTGCTGGATTTCACCCCTACCCTCAATGAAATAGAGTCTGACACCTCTGCCCTAAGTGACTGTGATCACATGATTCTGGAGCGCTTGGCAACCTGTTGTAAATGTGAACAGGTTGCCAAACACCTGGATTTCAATCACATTGGGGTGTTGGTACAATGTTTTGTGACAGTCCGAGGCCATTTTTAATTCTGCACAATTGTTAAATAAATAGTTGTAAGTTAAGGATCGCCAGTACTAAAATAAGGTGCAGTCAGAGATAGGAGAAATGAAGAGACAAATAGCTACATATAAACTATTTAACTCCAGGTTTTCCTGCATAATATAGGTTATTATTGTGATTCAAGGATTAATTGACATAAAAACATAAAATTGTAATTAATTGCTTCTATTAGATCAGGAGTGTCAAACTGACGGCCCGAGGGCCAGATGCATCACACGCAGGCCACGCCTACGCCAACTCCATGAAGGGAAAAACACTGCAATACATCACATGATGGCAACGTGACTCAGCGAGTTTGACACCCGTGTACTAGATGGAATGTAGTCTTATCAGCCTCTCTTTTCACTTTCAGGAAATAAGGTCTTCCTCGTTAGCCACACCGTTGCAGCTTAAAGTTACTTTATAGTGACATTTGCAATTTTAGGATATTTTAATTGTCTTAATTGCAATCTACATGGAAGTAATGTGCAAGGTAAAAATAGCTTACCAGCTAAACCTACTTTTCCAGCTGAAAAATATAGACCATATTTTTCATGTGGTAAATATATGGCTTTTTTCAAAAATAAAAACTGGTTAATTAACAAACATTTTTATCAGGTTTTGTCATGGTTATTTAAATGTATTTATGGATTATAAATTTGCTTTTTATTAGTTGGATAATCAGTTTCCTTATTAGTTCAATCGAGATATATTTTGAAACTATATGTATATACATTAATATTGTCATCTTTAGTAAATTTACTTAGTATGTTAGCTGTGGAGCACTAACAAAGTGCACATAAAATTATCACTTCCAATCTACCCTTTCTTTTGCAACTCAGTACTGGCTAACAGATGTTAGCAAATATGGAGAAGAAAAAAATGTTTAGCTACATTTTCTGATAAGATCTACTAAGAAAGAAAAAACGAGAAGAACTTTATAGCTTTTTTGAGCAAAGAAGTTGCTTGTTCTGATTTATTTTTAATTTAATTTAATTTAATTTAATTTCCAATTTATATACCGCCCTTCTCCCTGAGGACTCAGGGCGGTGTACAGCCAAGATAAAAAAACATAGAATACAGATATTAAAACATTTAAAAATATATATAGATTTGGGCCGAAAGTTAAGAATAACTTAAAAGCAAAAAATGTTTTGCTTTTAATTAAACAGAAAAAAGTAAAACAAATGTATATTCTAACATTGTTGTATTCTGTGAAGAATTATTTACATTAGACTTTGAGACAGGGTTTAATGCTTTTGGATGTTCCTATTCTTTTGAAATATATACATTAGATGGGCATACTAGTAATATTAGGAAACTGCTAGATAGCAGAAGTGGATTCTCCATGTCCTTTTATTGCTATGAGTCTAGTGAGACTAGTCCTTCAACACTGGAAAAATAAATTTATGGCCCAATTATTCTGTAAATTGAAGACTTGATATTACTCGTGAATTATGAATGAGTTGCTTACAGGCAAAAATTGTATTTATGGATATTGCAATGAAGTACGGCCATCTTTTATTGAAACTATTGCATAAAACTTTATAAACATATGTGTCCTTTCTAATCTACCTAATCACCACTTCCAGAATTCTTTCCCTGAATGTCCCATTATGTGCATTGTAAGGCAGCTACTTATTCACCTGAAAGGGTTTCTTCAAGCATACTTATCAATGTTAAGCGTCTATAAAACTAAATCTAAGAGTCTATAAAAATATCCCCCAGGGTATTGTTGTTGTTTTTTTTTAAAAAAAACAGGCTTTATACTTACCCAAGGCTTCTTTTGTGTGAACAGTAGGAGAAGGCTGCACTTTAGATGGGGTTGCCTGTATTATGCTTGATGCATTTAGAGTCATATGACGTTGATCAAAAAAGCCTGACATATTTCTGTTATCTGGTACCAAAAAGTGCAATATGAGAATTTGACAGAAGCACACAAGAGGTTTACATTTATAGGAAGTACTACAGATTATTATTATTATTTCTAATGTACATTTGATACAACAATAACAATGGAAGAAAGAGTATTTAAAAAAAGGAAATTTCTTTGAATTTTAGCTTGATATGCCCCCCTTTTAAAAAAACAGATAGCTCCCAAAATTGATGAAGTATTTAAGTTGGACAGATAGTCCTCAACTTACAACCATAATGGTGACCAGAATTTCCATTATAATTCAACATGCTGGTTATCATCTTTAAAGACCTACATGCCATATGCCTGAGTTTTTCACCTTTCCTTCCCACTAGGTCAGATAGGGTAGGTGGACTTTAAGCCCCTTCCCTTAAATGCTATGACCTTAAAGATATGCCTTTTCTGTAACTGCCTCAGCTCTTTAGAATAAACTCTCAGCTGAGATTCATGGGGTCCCTACCCTTTTAGCTTTCCAGACCTGGCTTTTCTCCTTCTAGTATTGGGTTAGAATGGGGACTGAGTCAGGAGACTATTTCTTGCTCTAAGTTGCTTAGGATATGCGATATGTTTCTTAAATAAATAAACAGTGAAACAGCCTGCCTCCTGGAATCCTTAATGTGCATCGTCAGAGAAAGGTTGGGCAAGGTTTTTTTTGCTTAGGATGTTATAAAGATTTCTGCTTTGGGCAGAGATTTGGACTGTATGTTCTGTGAGATCCCTTCTGGCCCCATGACACTGTACTTCAAAGATCTCAGACTACAGGCTGCAAAAGACTAACACAGAGACAATTATACCTTGTACAATCTCCTTAAAGTACGGATTAGTAACCCATTAGAGCACTCACAGAAAGCAAGAAAATATATTACCGTCTCTCATTTCCATAGAATGCTGCTCTTTCCGATTTGAAGGCTCTACGTGCCTGCCCAGAAAAATCATCACATAAATTTTCCCATATTAATCTGCTTCTAATTATTACAAAAACAAAATTGTACTGAAATGTCTTACACACACACACTCACACATATGGAGGGGGGGAGGGGGAGATGGAGAGGCAGAGAGAGAAAGCGTGCTTCAAAAACATGGCATGGTTGTCCACAAAGAAGATCTTACTGTAAGTGCTGGGAGTGGTTGTCCTTCTGCATTAAATAAAATGTAGAAGTATTCAATCCCACTATACAGACTGACTTTTATCAAGAATGGGATACGAGTTCTAAAAGACCCTTTTAATCATCTGTTGTCACTAAAAGTATCTTTCGCTTTGGGGACGAGGCAATTGTGGTGCCCCCTTTTTGTTTTGCTTGTTTTATTTTGACCCGCTTGGTTTTGGGGTTTTGTTGTTTGGTATTGTACTCTTCTAGTTGGCTGTTTCTCTTTTAGTTGTTTTAGTTGTGAGCTACCCGGAATTGTTTAGAAGTCAGGTAGCCTATAGATTAAACAAATAAACAAATGTCTACATGTCAGCTCGGATGTCTTAAATTTAATATTTCAATATTTTAACAATGTGTTTAATATTGGATTTCAAATATCCTCAAATATAGAAAATCTTGTTCATACAGATCTCCTAGCACATATAGTGGCATATAATGCAGAACAGGTTCACATGCATCAGGTTGATTGTTGCTAATACTAATTTTGATAAATTAAGATCTTAGGAATACAAATGTCAGAGATCAATAGTCCATTCCTATCCCAGCTTATTAAGATATGGTTATCAAAACATCCCCAGCTGCAGCATTGCACATATTTAATTATGGCTTGTTTAACCAGGGTTTATTGAACAGGTTATGGTGATCTGGTTCACCAGTAACCTAGGTTATAAACTACAAATACCAATAGTTAGATTTATATATAACAAAAATTAATCAAACCATATGAATTCTTCATATGATATATAATCCAACCACAAGATGTAACAAATCTAATTCCCATCTATCCGCAGAACGTTAATTCTTGGATTTAAAAAAAGCAACTGAACCTGAGAAACCTAACTTTTACTTACATCTCTCCATCATGGCAATTATGGAAGATAGTATACTTCTGAGGTGGTTGGACAGAATCATTGCTGCTGACTTGAAGTCTACGCAGACTATTTGCACATTCTTTAAAATCAGGGCGAGTTTCAAATGCAGCTTTCTCACTTAGAGCTGTCATCGGAGGATCAAATACTAACTGTTGTCCAAGAATTTCATTGGTATTGGCCACATTGCTCATCGTTGACAAAGAAGTTGAAGACGCTCCAATCTCCTTGAAAGCAGATCTTCGTGGGTGATTTCCAATAGGCTGGGAAGTTAAAGCATCTCCTGATAAACTCTGATGTTCTCTCCTCAAGTTCGGAGCACTCTGAGTTACAGAAGACGCTATCCACTCTGGCCAACATTGTGCTGTTGTCATTTGTACACATTGATCACCCTTATTAAATTAAAAACAAAATACAAATCCTGTATTTTTAAGTGACTTCTTGCCATTTGTATACTTAATTGTTTACTGATTTCCATGCTCTAATGCAGGGGTCCCCAACCTTTTTGATTCCGTGGGCCAATGGCAGCAGTGGTGGCAGCAGCAGGGGAAATGGTTTCGCAATTGCAGCCTAACTTCCTCACATACACAAATGAAGCTTCATGTGCTAGCCTGTCTCTTCAGCAATCCGGTTCCCAACGGTCCATAGCCCAGAGGTTGGGGATCCCTACTCTAATGTACTCGTAGAACAATTTTGGTAACTTTATCTGGAACACTTTATTTTTTAGAAACACTAACCGTACTTACATGCAAAACATACTTGATCAATATTTTACAATTTACTTGCTATGTTGTACTATAACTCCAGCCAATTCTAGTTTCATAATAGTCAAACATCTATAGGCCACCAGATCAAGAAAAGTTGCATTAAAATTGAAACAGATTGAAAAAGGTTTTACTAATTCAAATGTGAATTCCTTCCTATATTGAAGGCATAGATTGGAAAAGTATTTCATTATATTATAAAAATAATAAATTTAAAGTTACATTAGAATTATGGGCACATATTATAATTAAGAAGGAGTCTATTCAAATAGTAATTCCTACTGATTTTTATTGAAATAAAAGAACAGCCATATTTCACTCATAAAAATAACTATTTGATAAAGAAGATTCAAGATTCTAACTTAGCTTTTTTACTTAAACAGCTAGGAAAACCCTGGGAAGCTAGTATTATTCAGTAAAAGAGAATTTTATCTAGAGGAACTACTGTAGTTGCCTATGTTCACTAAATGGCAGGAAAATTACTTTGCACAGGTAAAGTACATATATAGATTTGGAGTAAGATACTGTATTTTTCGGAGTATAAGATGCTCTGGACTATAAGATGCACCTACCTTTTTTGGTGAGGAAAACAAGAAAAAGAAATCTGTCTCTATCTTCCAGCAACTTTGCCTCTTTGCAGCAAACAGCAAACAGCCTGCTTTACTTTCATAGCTTGATTAGCACAAGAAAAAAAAATCTGCTCCCAGCAATTTACCTCCTTGCAGCAAGCAGCAGAGGCCCGCAGCAATAGGCAATGGCAATCCCTGCAGCCTGAAACAGCTGAAAGTCAGGAGGCCAATGCAACGGACAATCAACTTGTGCTAATTAGGCTGTGCTGAAGCTGAAATGGTCTATTTCTTCTTGCTGCTTGCTGCAAGGAGGTAAATTGCTGGGAGGCAGAGGCCAAAGGGTGGGGGCCAGCGGGTGAGCAGGGTTACATTCAGGGTTTAAGACACACCTAAATTTTCACCCCCTTTTAGGGAGGAAAAAGGTGCGTCTTATACTCTGAAAAATACGGTAGTTCTAGAAGAGCTCCTGAAAATGTTTTTAAGTCCCTTATAGTTAAAATTCTGCTTATGAATGGACATTATGAAGTAGACATTCTTGATCATCCTTCAGAGGGATATAGGTAGATACTAGGACAAGGGCTTTTTTCAATCAAAGTATTCCAGGAGCAATATGTCCAGATGTTGCTGGACAGCATCTCCTAGCAGTTGTAGCCACTACGGCCAATGATGAGAAGTGCTGGGAGCTGTAGTTCATCCTACAATTCTTATCTATGGATGATAAGAACTGTAGTTCAAAACTGGGAAGTACCAACTGGAGAATATGGATTGATAACCCCCCCCCCCCCCGCATACTAATAAATCACATTGCAAATATACCCCTGTCGAGCTTAGCAAGGACTGGTGAGCAATTGGCTGTAACACATCTTTCTGGCATGAAGATGAAGATTGGGAGAGCTGGTCCAACTTCTGCTGCAGTTTCTGTAGCTCAAGGAGGTCACTTTCTTTCTTTTTCATTAACTCATTGTCTTCATTCTCTGAAAGTATCAATACCCATACATTAACTATATTGTTAAAATAATTCTTTCCCTCTCCTTTAACATTAAAGGCTGATATATTTTGAGTAACCCTGACCCTTATTACCCCAACATGGCAGGAAAATAAAACAGAATGTCAAATAACATTTGTTATCGATACCCTGAAATCTATCAGTCTATTAATTTTACATCCATCCATCCATCCATTCATCCACCTGCAGCAACAATGGGTAAAGCAATGCAAATAGGCATTTAGGAATCAAAGAATACATGACCAATGCCTTCAACATGATACACAGCACTGCATTTAGAGCAGTAATCCTGATTGTTATCTTACGGTAACAGGACAGAACATTCTCCTATAGAAAGAAAAGATTTCAACAAGGAAAAATATGATACAGATACTCTGAGAAAAATAGTTGATAGTTTAGCTAAAAACTAGAATTTTTCCTAATTAGAAAAGGAAATAGTTCCACTTCCATTTTGTGTACAAGAATAGGGCAAGATCAAGAGCCTTGATAGTACAGGGGTTTAGTGCACCCTGTTATTAACACAGCTGCCTGCAATTTCTGCTGGTTCGAATCTCTCCAAGGCTCAAGGTTGACTCAGCCTTCCATCCTTTCTAAGGTAGGTAAAATGAGGACCCAGTTTGTGGGGGCAATAAGCTGACTTTGTATAAAATATACAAAAGAATGAAGGCTATTGCTTAACGCATTGTAAGCCGCCCTGAGTCTCCGGAGAAGGGCGACATATAAATCAAATTTAAAAAAAAGAAAAAAAAAAGATATTGTTTAACTTTACTAGGAAATTCAGTAAAAATTCCATTGCACTATGCCCGTGACAGCGAACCTATGGCACGCGTGCCACAGGTGGCACATGGAGCCATATCTGTTGGCATGCAAGCGTTGCCCTAGCTCAGCTCCAGCACACATGCGCACGCCGGCCAGCTGATTTTCAGGCCTTCCGGGCCCACCGGAAGTTGGGAAATGGGTCATTTCCAACTTCCGAAGAGTCTCCGGGGGGGCGGGGGGGCTGTTTTCACCCTCCCCAGGCTCCTAGAAAAGCTGGAGCCTGGGGAGGGTGAAAAATGGGTCTTCCCGTCCCACCATGCCATCACGTGCTAATAGTGGGGGGGGGGCACATGCACATGCACAGGGGGACGCGACCCCCGCTTTTGGCACGTGATGGCAAAAAGGTTACCCATCACTGCACTATGCTGACCAAGCTGCCTCCAACTATAACGTTCAGATGCAGTTTTTGTATGTGCGTTTGTTCTAATAAAGTTGAATGCAGAAGACATTCAAGCATTGATAATTGGCAATGCCAAATTCAGGAACGCAGCAGACTATAAGGTACCGGTAGTTGTTGCAGACTGGCATACCTGGCATATTTGGGAGGACAAGTATATATGATCTTACATCTGTGCTACCTTTCACAGACAAGAATGTCTTCTCCCTTGCTTGTGGCATGAGATTTAGCCTATCACTGTTAAAAAGGTGTAAATGTATGTATGTATGTATGAATTTACACCCTACTGAAATCAATGGGTAATTATTGATGACTTTATTCTCACTGAAATCGGTAAGACTTATCTGCAGATAACCTAAGTTATAATGTTATTTATGAGTGTCTTGAGTAAGTGTGAAATGAACAGTCTAAGAAATTTCCATGGCTTGTTTTTAGGAACAAAACTATGGTGCATTACTCTACCGATTTCGTTGCTTGTTTTCCAATGCATCTTCACTTATTCCTGGTCTCTTTTTGTACCTTAAGTTGCTAACCAATCAAGAGATGAAAAACAAAAGCAGTGAAAAAGGAAACCAAACCGGGAAATGCTTTGCTCATCCACTGGTAGTCCTCGATTTACAACTAAAATTGAAATTGTAGTTGCTAAGCAAGAAATTTGTTCAGTGAGTTTGCTCTATTTTACAACCTCTTTTGCCACACTTGTTAAGCGAATTGCTGCAGTTGTTAAGTGAATCATGCGATCATTAAGCAAATCTGGCTTCCATCCTTTGACTTTGCTTCTTGGAAGCTGGCTGGGAAGGTTACAAATGGTAATCACATGACCCCAAGACAATGCAACTACCATAAAAACATGTGGCTAATTTTGATCATGTGATCATGGAGATTGCAGCAACAATCATAAGTGTGAAAAAGAGTTAAAAGTCACTTTTTTTGATGCTGTTGTAACTTCGAACGGTTACTAAATAAATGGCTGTAAGTCAAGGACTACCTACTATACAGCACTGACTGAAACCTTATTTCCACAAAACCCATTTAAATCCCATCTCGGCTTAACACATGTGGAAGCATTAAAGTATTATGTTCCATGTTTCGAACTCATGAAACTGAGTTAAACTGTAGTAATTACCCAATTCCTTTTGCCTTTTCAAACATTCTGCCTTCTTCAGATATGCTTTGGCTCTCACTTCTTCAAAGCACAGTTCAGAACCTTCACAAACAAGTAGTGCCTTGACATACATCGCCTTCTGCTCAAGGGCAGCATGACTTGATGGCACCGGTACAACTTCTGACTTGGAAATGGTGGTGATGTACTTGGGTTTTTCTCTAGGGAGAAAAATGGAATTTAGGGCCCTTTATAGCAGAGCCAGAAACAACACAACAAGCAATTAGGCTTAAGCACATGCAATGTTCTATCCAATCAATAAAGTAATATAAATATTTTGAGAAATGCTATTAAAACAAAATTCAGTAGCTAAATCACAGGACATAAGCCATGGGAAATCAAGGCCCCAAACCTCATTCATACACTAAACCTATTGATTTGGACCAGTAATTTTCTCATGATTAAAAATGGGACAGGCAATATGCTTAGTTTGCTGCTTAGGAAAGATTAAAAACTTGCGCATGTATGAGATTTTTTTGGGGGGGGGGGGTATAATTCAAAATGGGTGCAATAAAGAGTAAAATGACTCTTATTCAGAAGTGTCTATAGAGGGAGTAAGACTTAAAAAAGAATCTTAATTTCTTTGCACCCCTTCCTAATACATGCTTTTATTGTTTTCCTCAGCTAAAAGTCAATTAAAGCCTTGGGACTGCTCCCCCAGATTCAAAGAATAAATAAGTACATATGGGCATATGTCCCCTCACACATACCAGATCTGGATTATACAAATGAACTAATGGTGAAATTATAAATCTACCTATAATTATAGTCCTCAGGGAGAAGGGCGGTATAGAAATTCAAAAATAAATAAATAAATAAATAAATAAATAAATAAATAAATAAATAAATAAATAAATATAAATAATAATAATAATTACTGAACACCGTGTTCCTAAAACACTGATTACTTACATATTCTCTTGTCCCCCGCAAGTCATAGGGTATAATTCAGAACTGTTTGAATTCTAAAAAAAAATAAGATAAAAGTTCAAAATGAGGACTGGTCTAGCAAAGACTTCAAGTTTTGTTTTTTTTAAAAAATAGAGGCAGAGAGAATGAAGACAATCTTTGGATACTTTTTCTAAATCTAAGTGAATGAAGTATCTACTGTACTATATATGTTATTGTTATACAGGTGTTCATTTAAACAAGAGTTGGGGAGGTGTAGAATTTCTTTAAAAAATCAAGAAGGGAAGTGCTGCCAAAAGGTTTGCTCTAAATCAGGGATGGTGAACCTTTTCGGCACCGAGTACCCAAACTGGAACGTGTGTGCACGAGTGTGCATGTGCGAGTGTACGCACCGGAGCGTAGGAAACCCAAAGACCAGCTGGCTGGCGCGTGCATGCCTGTTTTTTGGTCACTTTTGGCCATTTTTCAGGCCGTTTTTCGGGACATTTTCAGACCATTTTTGGGCCATTTTCCAGGCCATTTTTCAGGCCAAAAACAGCCTGAAAATGACCCCAAAATGGCCTGAAAACAGCCTGTTTTTCAGCCATTTTTCGGGCCTTTTTCAGGCCATTTTCCAGAGCTCTGACACTTGTGAAGACCAGCTGGCCAGAAGAGCAACTGGCGATGGCGCACGTGCCCACAGAGAGGGCTCTGCGTGCCACCTCCGGCACGCGTGCCACAGGTTCGCCATCACAGCTCTAAATGGTAGGGAAATGTGGCAGGCAAGTAGAATTTACTGAAAGATCTCGGTATGTTGAAACAGCAATGTATTTGTAAGGGTTTCATCACAAAAAAAACCCCACATTAGTCATATTCAGGCATCACACAAGGAGTTGGAGTCCCTGTGGCCCTCCTGAATTTTTAAGCCCCAGCATTCTTTAGCCTTGTTTTACTGTCTGGCAGGGCAGTCGAGAATGTAGCTCAGAAAAGGATTTCCATCTGTGTTAAAATGAAGTCTAAAGGAATCTAGCTGAAGTCTTTTGACTTGCAATTCTTTTCCTTTCCTCTTAAAAGGCTGCAGTTTCTTTTGAAGAGCCACGGTTTTTCAGGATATCCAAACTTAGAAAAAACTTCAATAATGATGTTTTAGGCCAAGGGTGGGCAACTGCTACTTGGGTGGGGCCAAAACATAGCATCCCAACCTGCCTGCAGGCTTCAAAGAGCCATCTGGTGATGTGGTGAGAACACTGGATAGGGGAGAGCTATAAATGTTGAGCCAATTTTTTTTTTCCCCTTGATGTGGACATTTTTAAACATGCAAATGGGAAAGGTTATATTTGGTAATGCTTTGGAAAGCTGAGTCTTAACACCGTCTAAGAATTCCAAACAGTAATTATTTGAATAATGGCATATTTTAATGCCATTAAAATGTAAAAGGAAAACATTACAATCATAACTGCTTAAACATAAAATGTATCAGATCGTCATCTGTAGCAGTACAATTAACAAAAAAAAACGTGTAAAGGGGATTTTTTAAATATCATGGTATATTTAATAATATATTCTATTTTTAGTTACCTGACTCTGGTATGGACAGTCTGAATCATTTTTAGAAGCCAACTGATTAGACAGCTGAGGATTACGTTGCTGCAAAACACCACCTACAGAAAAATATACTGTTAGACGTGTAAAGGTGGCTACCAATTATCAGAAGTAATACTGTACCAAAACACTGGACATTTCAAAACCAATTTTACCCTATGCAAGGCCTTCCAGATGTTCTAACTACAACTCCATCATCTACACTTGACACACCGGCTTGCTATTTTGGTTGAGGATATTGGCAGTTCTTATCCAATGCATCCGGAGAGCCAGGTAAGGCCTGTTCCCCAAGGAAGATTACAGAGAGCTAAACTAGATTTTAGAGAAGAGTCTATGTTTCTTTACGTTCACATTTTCAAGTTAGGCCAACACAAAAGAGAAAATTTTAAACCTTATAAACAAGGAGAGATTTAGATTGCAATCTCATTATTTTGAGACATTTATTAACGTGATGTTTTCCCTATTTTACAACTTTTCTTGCCACAATTGTTAAATGAATCACTGCACTCGATAAGTTAGTAATGCAGTTAAGTGAGTTTGGCTTCCTCCCACCCCTTGATTTTGCTCATCAAAAGGTTGAAAAAAGTGATCAAATGACCTTGGGACACAGCAACGGTCGCAAGTATGAACCAAAAGGGGAAGGCGAAAAACAGGCCTACCGGGCCAACTGTGCCATCGTGGGCCAAAAGCGTGGCAAGTGCGGGAGGGGTCACACATGCATGTGCGGGGGGGGCAGGGCGCATAGAATTATGGGTGTGGGCACACACATGCGCGACCCTCCCACGCTTCCCCCGCTTTTGGCACACGATGGCAAAAATGTTAGCCATCACTGCCCTAAATCCTTCTTAAACGCTTTCCCGCTTTCCAGACAACCTTCTCTGCACTGCAATATTGAAGGAAGAATTACCTTCTATGAATGCAATGCATCTTATACGTTAAATCTCATCTCTATTCTCATACATTAAGCTTCCACAAAGTTATTTTTTTTCCTTTCTTTTCCAACTCCCACTTGTTCCCCTCTTTTGGCATACCCTTATTTAGATATGCTTTCCTCTCTGCTCAAAATATCTGGTCCTGTTCAGTTCTCACATCTACCGGTAGTTTTAATCCCCAATATCAGAGTGGTGACGTTGCAGACAATTTAGCTCACTTAGCTTAATGTTTGAAATCCATAGTAAAGCATCTTGAAGTATTATCTGGCTTCTTCATTTATAAATCTCAACAACAGAGCAAAGTAAATAATTACCAAGACTTTTTTTCCCCGACATTGAGCTGAAATATCTTATTCTGTTAACATCATGCTATTAGATCAAGCTTTGCCTTCTTGGACACAGAAACAAATCTTTCTTTGTTCTTTATGACAATCCTTCAGGTATCTGGCCAGTGCATTTCCCCCCCCCTCCCGCTCGCTACCGTGCTAATCCCCGGTCTAATGCTCATAAATTCCTTCCACCTTTTCTCTTAGCTCTTGTTTTCTATAATCCTTCTTGGCTTTCAAAGCCTATCAGCAATAATGTGTGTAGCCCTACCTACTTCACACACAGCAGTCTCACTTTACCCATACAAATATTGGATTCAATCAACATGCTAACATAAGGCTTTAATGTTCACTTGCCAATTAAAAGCTAATGAACTTCTATAGTTTCTGAGTGCACACACAATACACATGAAAGCAAATGCATTTGATAATATTTTTCAGATGTAGAGTTTAAAAACAGAGTTGAACTGTTATAGTCAGAATATATTTTGGAGAAGGAAGCAGCCATGTTGGTGAAGTATTTGTACACATCAAGTTTTTGATACCATTATACAAACATTTTCTTCCCTAACAAGAGGTCACACAAGTTCTCTAAATCTGACACTCCATTTTGAGAAATCTCAAAATCCAAAGAAAGTTGGTGAACATCACGCCACTCAGTTTTTAAAATAACACAATGTGATAGCAGTCTTGAGAAATAGCAAGTATTTTTTTTTAAATCAAATTATTACATTACATGGCATACATTTGTGGAATCAAACCCACCTGGAGTTGAAATTTCATTTTCTGGCAAACTATTCTGTAACAACCTAAAATTAATGTGAAAATGTATTAACCAATGCTAGAAATCTGACAGAAGAAACTCAATTTTTCTCCTTTAATTAAGATTTAATTTAAGAACTAGAAGAGAAATAAAAACTTTGTTTTAGGAGTGTTAAAAGTCAGCTTACAAGTACAGTTAACTTGATTTATGACCACAATTGGGACCCATATTTTGGTTATAAGTAGTTGTGGTCATAAATCAAGGGATTAACTTGACCAGACCTGATTTTTTTATACTGCTTTTATGATGGTTCTCAAGCAAATTACAGAGATGTTAAGCAAATACTTTAAAAAGCCCCCAAGTAGGCTTTTTTCCTCAGAAACCACGAAAAAATACCACACATTGCAGTTTTGTGTCTATGGGACACTGCAACAAATCATAAATCCAACCAGTTGCCAAGTGCCTGACAAGTAGTCATGTGACTTCAGGGAGAAGAGAGCACAACATATTATGATGATCAGAAGTGCTTTCCAAGTTATCATAATTTTGGACTGTTGTTAAACAACCAGTCATACCGTGTGTCCCCAAAAATAAGACTTTGCCTGATTTTTAAGTGTGCGTCTAATATAAGCCCTACCCAAAAATAAGCCCTAGTGAAGGGGTGGGCATGGTTAGCACAGGAGTCGGCAAATGCCTGGGCCAACAGCAGCCGCAACCCACATAGGGCAGGTGAGTTGATTACCTGACCAAGCAGCAGGCAGAGGCAGGGGAGGCATGCAATCTGGACGCGCTGTGCAGGCCGTGGCAAAGTCGAGGGTCAATGGACTGGAGTGGTGGCCGATTGTGGGAGGTTTGTCATGCAGTGGCACTGGCAGCAGATGGAGACAGAGGCACGGGGGAGGGGGGAGGGGGGAGGCAGGCAATCCGGACGCACCACACAGGCTGAGGGAAAGCCGACAGCCTATGGGCCAGAGCAGGTGGGTGGTTTGCCTGTGGTCTGCATGGCATGTCAGGATCGCATTTCTGTCCTGCACCTCTGCCTCTGTCTGCTGAGACGAACCTCCCACGGCTGCCCACCTGCTCCAGCTCACTGACTCTTGGCTTTCCCACGGCCTGCATGGCACATCCAGATCGTCTGCCTCCACACTGCGCCTCTGCCTCCATCTGTTGTTTGGATAGGAAATCAATTCAACTGCGCTGCTACACGGGTTGTGCAGCCCCAGTGGGCTGATCAAGGGATCAGTGGACTGCAGCTACTGCCGGATACCGTCAGTCCCTATGTGCTTGCCGGGGGGGGGGGGGGGGGGGGGGGCGGCAGGGAACCCAGCTGGGCTGATCTTCCTGAAATTGTGTTTCCTGAAAATAAGCCCTACTGCTTATTTTGGCACCCCCAAAAACATAAGACCGTATCTTATTTTCAGGGAAACATGGTAGCTTCCGACACTATTCACACTGAAAATGTTTGAATTGAATTCTTATTTTAAGCCATCCCATCATAAGATAAACAGTAAAAGAACAGTATCTAAGCTCCTATTTGTAATTTTGTTTTGTAGCATGCTTACCAGGTAACACAGTGGTTTGAACTCACAGTACAAAGATACTTACTGTATATAGATTGGCATCAGCAAGCCAATCATTTTCTCTCCTTTCTAGTCTAAAATTTCTATTTAACTTTCCAACCCCTGGATCCTACCGACAGGATCTGCTGGCATGAGTGGGACAAGTGTGGGGCGCACAAATCAAAGCTGTGCAAAGGTTCTTCTAGCTATGACCACTTGTTCTTCAACATGTGCAACTCCTGGACTTGCAATTCCTTCAACAAGTGCAACTCCTGAAATTGCAACTCCTGGACTTGCAATTCCTACTCAAAAACCAAGTGGTGTTTGTGCCTAGGAGATTACTGTACTCTCTTGAAATCTCTTTCTCTCCATTCTCTTTGTGTGGGAGTGAGGTAAAGGGTGTCAGGCAAAGTAGAGATTGCCTATTGAAATTGTTTGTTTTTTTTCAGAGCAGAATGATTGGAGGGAAAGAAATTTAAAGAGAGTATGATAAGCTGTTTGCATAGTGCACATAAACCTCCCAGCTCTGGCCTGAGGCATAATCCACAGTACATTTGATATGTAGGAGAACAGTTTACTTTCTTCAATACATCTCTCTAATCTCTCTACTCTGCAAGGGGGAAAAGGGAAAGAAAAACACACAAATCAAGCGCAGTACAAGTATTGACTGTAATGGCAATCACGATTGAGGAACAATGTGAAGGTTGTAAATGGACCTGGACCTGAAAAAAGTTATTTTTTCAGCAATGTCGTGCTGAATGGTGACTGAGCAAATGGTTGATAAACAAGGATTTCCTTTACCTCTAAACGGCTACATGCCTTTGCCTCCTATTTTATCTAAGACAGTGTCATTCAGTTTGGAGTTCTCTAAATATATTGGCTAGGAACTCTGGCTCTAGCTAACTGCAATTACATGACAATAATATTTGCTAACATCTCTAAGATATGTTCTAAATAGATTTAGCAAAGACAGTTTGTCAGCTGGCTATAACACACTTATTTCCTCATTGGACCACCTACTTTTTGCCTTCAATTTTATGGACCAAGAAATCATAGCTCAGTAGGAAATTAAAAAAAGTAATTGCAAGTCAGTTTTTTTAAAAAATGCAGAATTTGATTAGATAAAATAGTCACTATGCTCAACTTGCTTAATAGACATAAGCTATCAAACACAGGCCATACAACAGAAACATACCGATAATGCTGATATAATTTCTCAATTGGCTGGGCTTCATTTTGGATACCTCGCTGAATAACAATGCATGCCTGAGGCACATTTCCTTGTCCTCCAAGTTGTTGTGCCCAAGAAATATACAGAATGGATGATTTGTTACCAACTTCTTGGCTGTACATGTAATCAAAAAACTGACTTGGATTATCAATGAAGTCAGCCTAGGGGAAAAAAACAAGGCAAGCTCATTAACATACTATTTTTTTAAGGGGGTTATCTCAACTATGATAAACTCACATTATAAAACAGAAGAAAAAATAGTCATCAGTTTACAAAATATCATTCCATAAATGTTATGAAGTATTTTTTTTTCAAAACTGGACTTTGGAGCCAGAATTAGTTATTTCCACAAATTCAGTAGTGTTTAATTTAATCATAAGTAAAGTCCTATGGATTTCAGTCCATCTACTTGGAGTAGAACAGACTGAAAATTCAGTAATGTTAATTATGTTTAAATATCACTCTAAGTTAAAGTTTCCTGAAATTTTCCTAATGAGAAAGAAACATATTCTTATGCCACTGCCTCATCTGGTTTATTTTTTGCCTACCGGAGTGAATTAACTAATATTCTTTCATAGGATGAGACCTGTCCCCAATTTAACAGACTAGAGTTGGAAAATATCTTCATAAATGGTCAAATAAATATTCTCCTGTATCTCAGTTCACACAAGAGAAGGCAGCAGAAATACATAAAAGCAATGCATGAGCTTGAGAAGCTAAAATAGAAGTTCATAGAGATTAACAACAGTTTCATATGAAATTCCATTTTGATCTGATTTAAATATAAAATACTTACATTGGATTAACTATATTGTCATATCAACATATATAAGAGACATTTCATAAGATCAAAATCAACCATGATCAAAACAAAAACTGGGTAACGTTCTTTAATGAAGAAAGCTTAATTCCAGAATTGTACAAATCTACTTCTAACATCAACAATACCACTACTTATTTATTGCCCTATAGTAAAGTCTTAGAACTTAGTTTACATCCTATATACCTACAAATTTGACACAGCAGTTGATGAATCTCATGTCGTCATGATACCTCTTATCACTTAGAAATGTTTTCACAAGCCGCTCTAATAAAGACGACAGGCAATTTTGCTTTCCTTCTGCTTCTGACATTCCTTCTATCCACTGAAAATACCTAAAACCAAAAAGAGTTAACGTAACTACTATCTTATAGTAATTTAACGATCTATATTAAAGACAAAAAAAGACCAACCTGTACCAGGGATCAAGTGGATCATTGCCACTGTAATTCTGTATATGAGCTTCAAACATTCTGTGAAAAAAACAAAGACCTATCAGCTTTTGTAAATGTGATGTAAATGTGTCATATGATAAATACAAATACATAACTATACCACCAAAGATTCCTGATTGTTTACTATCACAAAATTATAACAATATTAACAAATGCAAGATAAAAATAATAATAAAAATCACACTCGGAAAAGAAATGAAAAGTCAACTCTGTAAAACTCCTGTTGAATTATGTTCTGAAAATATGCAGTCTGCTGAAGCATAATCACTACAGTATTTACCACCACGTTAGTGTTACTTCTTAGTGACAATCTGTCCTTCAAGTCTTCCAAAAGTCCATCCATCACCAATGTAACTGAGTTCATCCTCCTTGCTGTTGATCAGCCTGCCTTTCCTTTCACCTTTGACAATATTATAGACATCTTCAGAGAGATAGGTTTTCATATAATGCGTCCAAAAGATGATAATTTGGTCCTGGTAATTTGTTTCCTGAGTGAAAATTCTGGATTGATTTGTTCTATGATCCGTTTTTGTTTTTCTTGTTTTGGCTAGTCATGCTGTCTTCTCCCACTTTCAAAAGTGTCAATACTCATTCTATCCTGCTTCTTTGAAATCCAACTTTCGCTTCCATAGACTATCACAGGAAAAACTACTGACTGTATGAACTAGTCCCGTGATGGCGAACCTATGGCACGGGTGCCACAGGTGGCACGCGGAGCCATATTGGTGGGCACGCGAGTGTTGCCCTAGCTCAGCTCCAGAGCGCATGCGCGCACTGGCCAACTGATTTTCAGGCCTTCCAGTCCCACCGGAAGTCGGGAAACTGGATGTTGTTGGCCTCTGGAAGGCTTCTGGGGGGACAGAGAAGACTGTTTTTGCCCTCCCAAGGCTCCTAGACAGCCTCTGGAGCCTGGGGAGGGGGGAAAATGGGCCTACTGGGCCTACCGTGCCATCGCGTGCCAAAAGCAGGGGAAAGTGTGGGGAGGTCACGTGCGCATGCACGGGAGGGCGGGGCGCATTGAATTATGGATGTGAGCACCCGTACCCGTGGCTCCCCACGCTTTTGGCACACGACGGCAAAAAGATTAGCCATCACTGATATAGTCTTTGCAGGCACATCATGGCATCTGAATATCTTTTCAAAGATCTTTATTGCTACTCTACCCAGTACTATCTGTTGTATGTAGGGGAAACCAAACGTATTGGGGCCCTTTCCCTTTTTCCTAAGAAATCCCAATTGGCCTGAAATAAGTTGAAACACAAATAAATGGCATCCACCATTTTTATCACATAGTCCATAGAGCAGATACTTTGCTTTTGAAGTGTGATTTAAGATATTCATCTAAATAATAAAATAAATGAAAACAGCATGGTCATAATTATAAATATTATCTGAACATTTTAATGTTTTGAAGCAAATATTGCAGTCGAGCTTTCTATAGCTCTGCATAAGCATCCTCAACTAGCAGTTTGTTCTGCTCTAGTTGGTTAAACTGCTTCAGATGTTTTAGATTTAACAGGTTCTTCTCTCAGTGATGGTTTCAGCTTTCCACTGGAACTACTAGTAGTAGTTCCATTGGATTCAGAGTGAAGAAAGGTAGCACCCACTCCTCTTAGAAGAATGAAATACTTTAGGAAATATTAAAAAAGGCAGAATGTTATATTTTCCCTAAAGAAGAAACATGCTTCCAAAGATAGAAACTCAGTCCCAGATCTCTATCCCCAGCAGATATTTGGGTGGCAGCTTATCTACAAGACAAAAGACTGGGCCATCTTATCTACAAAACAAAAGACCTCAGATCCAGGATGTTGGGTTTATCCTTCAGGTCAAAGCCATTCAGCCACAATAGGAAATTGCCCTTCATTGCATCACCCAGCAAGATTCAACCAAGCCTGGGACACAGACAACCTCAGCTATGACTGCATAGCCCCATGGGAGTTTGACAGCAGCCAATAAGATACCTGCCCTTGCCACAGAAACAGGAAGTTCAAAGGCAAGGCCCAAGAGAGGGTATAAATATATATCTTTCTCCACTCCGTGTGTTCAACTGCACCAGGACCATGTGCTTAATGGTACTGCTCAATTAAACCATCCTTCCAAGTAGTCTCTGTGTTTTCAGTGCTTTTTTTTTCCTTCCCACTTGGAACTGAACCCAGATGGACATTACTTCCAACAAGAGCTAAACTCATAGCAAGCCACTTGAGAACAGTACAATGTTTGCTTTTAATCATTCTTGGATGTCCTTAGATATTTCAACTCTTTATCGTGCTAGAATGGACTATGACTTGCAACCATACAAAGCTTCACTCAAAATGTCTTGGCGTGTTGTGATTCAAGACCCCCATAACATTATGGAATCGCCTCCGTGTTTCACAGTAGAGATGGTGTTCTTTTCTTTAAAAGCATCATTTTTCTTCGGTGAACATAGAGCTATGATTTACCCCAAAACTCTAATTTCTTTTCACCTATCCTCTTCTTTCTTCCCAACTCATCTCTATTTAAATCCTAGTCTAGCCTCTCTAGGCACCTGATGAAGTAAACTGCAACTCACAAAACTTACATTTTTTAACAAAATTTGATAATTGGAAAAGGTGCTACAACAGTGGTCCCCAACCATTCTGTCGCTAAAGAATGGCAAAGATGGCGACGGGGATGGCTTTGCATGTGCAACCTAATCCTACATATCCGCAAATAAAACTTTGCGTGTTTGCCTGCTGCTAACACAGCCCAGTTCTCAACGGGCCACAGACTAGGAGTTGGAGACCCCTGGTTACAAGACTCCTGATTATCTGCCTGTTGCATTCTTTAGTATCCAAACTGAAGTTGGGACTTCCTTCAGAATTCTGAGATTATTTTCTGGTTTTCCCATGTCTGTTTTCATCCCTGATTTCTTTTCAGGTGCTATCATAATACTGATTCTTGTGTCTTCTAAAGGCTCTTTAAATTCTTTGTTAAATTCCTTTGTAGATCTTTGTCTTCACTGGCTTTGCCTCCTCTTTTCTTGGTGATTTCCAGCTTTTGTTCTGACATCCATTTTACTTTCTTCTGTTTATTTCACACACTTTAGCAGCCTCTTTCCACAATCATCCTTAACAACTTCTTTAAGTTCAGAACACAGTTCCTCTGATGACCTATCAATGAGGTTCAGGACTTTAAAGCAAAAATGGTGGAGAATTTATGTGTGTGTGTATTCGTTATATTTTATTGATTTGATGGTAATTAGTTTGATTGCTATGAGCCTCTCAGAGTTATTCAGTCAGGAAACATGCATATATTATTATGGTTGGCTGCACAATCAACCCGAGGTTTAGACTGAATTTGGCATTCTTATCCACCTATCAAGTCTCCCAGGACCTGGGATAAACATATGTCATTGTTTAATACTCTTAAAGGTTGCAGGATTCCAAATTAAGCTGCCTTTTGCAATTGACTGATGATTTTTGCCATTGTCGAATTTCAGATTTATTACTCTTCTCAGCATCACATCATGGAAACTGGTTGGCTTTTTTTTCTGCTTTAGCTTGATTTGAAACTTGCACATGAGCAGTTTGTGATGTTCCATAGTCAGCCCTCCTGGGCACGACTTTGCTATTATGACTGAGCTGTACTATCACCTTGTAGAATCTCACCCAAGTACTGTCCTTGCTATATCCTTCCCAACTATAAAAGCATCCTTGTTTTTCATGTCCTGAATGATAAACAGTATGATATTCTGCCTGAAAATTCATTTCAGTTCACTGATGCCTAAGGTGTCAACGTGTAGTTGATTCATCATTCACTGTGCTGAGTTTTCCCACATTAATGCCCCTTGCATTCCATGTCCCGGTTGTAATTCTGTCTTTGCAACTTCAATTTTCTTTTCCTACACAGCAACGTCAGCAATTGAACTCCCCAAAGGCTTTTATGTAGCTGTATTGTAAACACCATTAGCATTCCAAAAGAACCTCAGTAACATGTCAATATGATCCAACTTAGAGGTCCATCATCCAGTACAACAACAATCACTTTATCTTATCTATTTATATGGTTTTCTTGATAAAATATAAAAGTGGTTTACCACTCTTCCAGGCAGTATGAAGTGACCCCTTTGCCCTTGCCACCAAAATGATCACCTCTTCTAGAATTTCCCCATATCCCTGCTTCCCTTAACTAGGCAGCTGGAATGATCTTCATATTTTTGGGTGACCTTGCTACGTTTTCCCAACACACCTGACGTTCTTCACTCATTCTTCCCAGGACAACTCTACAGTAACGCAAATCTTTATTTATGTGGTCCAGGACCAATATACAGACAAAAATAAAGACAAAATTAAAACTGCAATACAGCAAGACCAATGCGGAGGGAGTACACACTTTTAAGTACTAAAAGTACAAATAGAAAAGTATAAAGCAATCACAAACAGCTAAAAACAAGAACTAAGTTAATAAATTAATTAAGGGAAGTGGGTAACTAATAAACACTATAAGCTATTGAATTTGAAAATAAGACAACAGGATTTGAGGGGGTTGGGTTTTTGCACCACTGTATATATTTCTTATATGTATGGTATTAATTTCCTTTTGTTTGTAGGTGTGTGCTTTTCTTTAGTAATTTCTATTTTTTTACACTTATGCTTATTGATGATTGTACCTGCTTATTGTTTTCCTTTTTCCTTTTATTATCAATTAACAAATAATAAAATACATATAAAACCCCTAAAACATGAAAGACATGTTTTAAGATGAATGACTGCATATGTGAAAATTTAAGAGTGGTCTCCATAAAGCACTTTTTAAAGCCTTCTCTATCCCACTGGTTTCATAAGATTCACTTCCAATTTAAGTAAACTTAAGTTTGTCCCCATCACCAAGTCTTTTCACAGAATAATTAAACCTAATTATTTTCACCCTTCTACAAAAACAGAGGAAACTACAATGGTACTGCGGTGAGTGTCTCTTCTAAAACAAATTTCCTATAGAGAGGGGTGTTGCATGTATTATCAGGGCCAATTTCAAAATATACCAGCCCAAATCTAATAGTCTTTCTGTACTGTACAATATGCTGCAGAGTGCACAGCTGACTTGAGCTATAGATAAGATTGCAACCCCTTAAATTTGTTTTAGATTGTAACTGCTATACAGGTAGTCTTCAACTTACAACCACAACTGAGCCCAAAATTTATGTTGCTAAATTTGAGAAATTTGTTAGGTGAGTCTTGCCCCATTTTACGACTTTTCTTGCCATGCTTGTTAAGTGAATTACTGAAGTTGTTAAATTAGTAACATGGTTGTTAAGTGAACCTGGTTTCCTCATTGACTTTGCTTGTCAGAAGGTTGCAAAAGGTGATCACATGACCCAGGACACAGCAATTGTCAGAAATGTGAGTCAGTTGTTAAGCCTCCGAATGTAAATCACATGACCACGGGGATGCTGCAATCGTCATAAGTGTAAAAAAGGACAGAAGTCACTTTTTCAGTGCCGTTGTAACTTCGGGTAGACACTAAGTGAACTGTTCTAAATCAAGGACTATCTACAGTATATTAAAGAAATTCTGCATGGCAGGCTGTTAAATATAAAAGTCAAAAAAAAAAAGTCACAATCCTGGCCAATGATAACAATAAATAGCTTTGTAAATAACAGACACCTCCCTCCAATTATGATTTCCTAAAAGATTCCTGACTACAAAACAGTACACTTCCTCTGAAAGTAATGAAGACCAAAGCAAAAGAACTTCAAATGACGGAGTTGAAAAGTAAAAGAAGCCAATCACAATGTGGACCAATTTCCACATCAGAATCCTCCTATAGAATCAAATGGCAACTATATAGCCAAGGTTGCTATTGAAGTGAAATTACATACACTAGTGGCCAAAATTGTGGAAACCTTTTGGGAAAAGTGTATTTTCTAAAACTAGCTAATAATACCACTTCTTTTTGGAGTAGCACCATAAAATTATATATCAATGGAAAGATAATTTAATCGAGAATGTAATGCAATAATTTCTATGAAGGATTTGCTATTAAAATAGCAGTTACAGTATAAAGAAGAAAAGTGACACATGTAGAAAAAACGAGATGTACAAAAATTATCACCAGAGAAAAAATGAGATATACAAAAATTATCACGTCAGTTAATACTTAGTTGGGTAACCTTTAGCATGAATTAAAGCCTTACAACATCTTCCCATGGAGTGAACCAAGTCTTGTAGTTCTGCAGCTGTTATAATATGAAACCAAGATTGAATGATTGCTTTTATTAACTGGGTTTTATTGCTGGGTTGCTTCTGACTAACAAATTTCTTTAATCGGCTCCATAGATTTTTAATTGGGTTAAGGTCTGGGCTATTCCCAGGCCATTCCAGCAGTGGAATATGATCATCTTGAAACTCCAAAAAAAAAAGTGGTGTTATTAGCCATCAAACCTCAAAAATACACTTTTCCTAAAAGGTTTCCACAATTTTGGCCGCTACTGTATATTATATTCTTAAAACTTTTGACTCAGCAGGACAATATTAACCTATAATGTTAACAAGCAAACATTATATACCATAATGTGTGTGTAAATTGCAGTAAAATAAACTGTTAACAGATAACAGTATGAAAAAAAAAAATACCTAGCCAAAGCCCAGGTAAACAAAACCCAAACTATTACTGACTTCCTTCCCCCCCCCCAAAAAAAACCAAACTAACTCCAGTTATCTGACAACTAAGAGCAATGGCAAAGCACTACTATCCCCAGGGATGATCACAGACTTGGTACTACAGCTAAAAAAGTGTCCAAGGCTTGCTCTCCCAGCACTGCTCTTCAACAGAAACAAAAGGGAGATATTTAACAGGTTTGTGTGGTATTTATATAGATGCATAGATATTGTAGCCTGAAATTGCTGTGCTTCAGTACTCCCTTTCACTTGCGTGCTGCATGTAGGAACCTGTTAGAGCAATGTTTCTCAACCTTGGTAGCTTGAAGATGGGTGGACTTCAACTCCTAGAATCCCCCAGCCAGCAGAGCTGGCTGGGGGATTCTGGGAGTTGAAGTCCACCCATCTTCAAGCTTCCAAGGTTGAGAAACACTGCTGTAGAGGGTAATTCCCATGCAAAAGATAACTCCCTCGCCGCCATCACAATTATAAACCGCCTCTTGAGTCCGGGTCAGATACTAGGGAGGCAAAACGTTGCTAGCCTGGCTGACCGTCGCAGGAGTATGAAAGCGAGTACGGAAGAGATTTGTTCGGCCAAAACTCCGCGGGAGGCGAGATCGCTTCGCCCTTCCAGTTACTCACTGTGCGCGAACTGAGAGGTCCATGGTGGCCTCCGAGCAGACGGCCTCCATCGGTAACTGGCAGGAAACATACAGAAAAATTCAAATCGTCCCGCGCAGACGCACAGGCGCTCTGGTCTTATGATGATTGGCCCATGTCCCAGGAAGCGCAACCAATCAGGAGGCCAGCTTGATCCTTTGGTTTATTAAAAGCTCCAAGTACCTTCATAGAGAGGAGGAAAAAGAAAAATCCGGCGGCGCTGGATTTTCACTTCCAGTTGTAATTTGAACCCCGCCATGTACGTGGCAGGAAAGCAAAAGGGAATCCGTCTTTCTAACGCCCAGTCCCGTAGAATTGTGTTCAGGCTTTGGCTCCCTCGCTCATCTGA
The DNA here is from genome assembly GCA_022577455.1 of Arizona elegans. Classification (NCBI taxonomy): domain Eukaryota; kingdom Metazoa; phylum Chordata; class Lepidosauria; order Squamata; family Colubridae; genus Arizona; species Arizona elegans. The sequence goes on along the minus strand of JAKOOJ010000001.1, from coordinate 297,887,603 downwards.
AGTCGAAAATATAACTAATGTTTTAATTGAATTCTTAACGAAATATTTATAGTAGATCGTTAAAAAAAGGAACTGCACCCCTCTGCAGTCGATGTCTGATCCTTGCAAATGTTTACATTGCATCTGCACACACGTTTGTGGAGACGTATGACGGCTTTGTTAAATGTTGCACCTTTTTCCAATTCTTTCCCTAGTTCCTGTGCGAATGTCTGTATTTGTATGTGGATGTGTTATATAAACGTTCCTTTCTTTGATCTCTCAATAGAAAGTCATCGTCCTTGTCATTACTACTTGCAGATTTGCACTAAATGAACATAGCTTTTAAGCTATGCCAAGGGATATATTTCTTGGTTGCTAAGGTCCCCTGATATTTTTTTTTACTATTGTTTCATTGTTATTGTTATTTTCTGAAATTTCACTTTACTAAACCATTCCAGAAGAGGGTAGCAAATAGTAATTTTTTTCTACAAAAGACACCCACCCACCCACACACACACAGAGAGAGAGAGACAAAATGCCATGCCTGTTTCTTAACCAATTTTAAAAGCTTGACCCTCTGGATGAATTAGCCTGTTTAAAATTAGAAATAGTTCTTCCATTAGCAACCGAAAATCAATCCTTTGCAGTAAATATAAGATGCTTGCTGACATTTTACAATGCACTTTTTTTCTCTCCTTCCAATCATGTCCAATCCTTGAAGAGGTCCTGGCCAAATCCTTGCAGATTTCTTGGCAAGGTTTTTCAGAAGTGGTTTGCCCTTGTCTCCTTCCTAGGTCTAAGAGAAGACTAGTTAGAGGTCACCCAGTTGGCTTTGTACTTAAGGCAGAACTAGAAGTCACAGTCTCCCAGTTTCTAGTCTGATGCCTTAACTGCTACACCAAACTGGCACTCGTTGTGATTCTACACAGGTTCATACTAAGTCCATTTATTTCAGAGGAAATTGTTTCCAGGTAAATGTTTATTATTTTTTATTTGTGTATGTAGTTGATGGGGAAAACAGACCATAAATAGGCAATATGAAAATAACAAGAAAATGGATGTTATGGAGTTTCAGGCTTAAAATCAACGTATTTATTACTGCAGAATGACATCCAAAAGTATACAGCTTGTATTCCAATGCTTTACCTGTCTGTTCAAAGAAACTGTGTGGTGAATTTACTGTCAAGAAAGGACTTTAAAACATAGCCACATATTTTTTGTAAATGATGCATATAGTCCTTGTTTAGTGGCCACAGTTTGGACCACAGCAACTCAATGGTTAAGTGAAGTTGTTGCTTAATTAAATTTTGACTATGCTTATGATATTACTTCAGTTTTTCTTTGTTTTACCGATCTATAAAGGTCAGAAATATGAAGACTAGTCATAAAGTTATGTTTTCATCAGCACTGTAACTGAATGGTTGCTAAATGAGACAGTCACAAAACAAGGACTACTTCTAATAGCAATTTTGTGCGAGAGGTGCCTCAGGACTGATTCCTAGTGACTGACTGGGCAAATCCATGCAGTTTCCTTGGTAAGATTTAAGTATAATTTGCCATTGTCAACTTCCTAGGGCTAAGAAAGAGTGTTTGGCCCGAGATTACCGAACTGGCTTCGTGCCTATGCTTTGACAGAACTCAGGGTCTCCTGATTTCTAACTTACTACCTTAACCAATACATCAACTGATCGTCATAGTAGCAATAGTTTTTTTTTTTAAATTAAGGATGCAATACCGTAATTCCTAGTGGGCATCACAAGGCCCACAAGTATTTTTAGATCTTCTTAAGGGGAAAGTCAACTCTCTGTTTTAAAAAAGCCCACAGTCCTAAAGCTGCAGAGACACATGCTTCTCTAATACCAGAATTCAGTGATATAAAAGAGACCAGAAAGGCAACCTGGGAGCATTTCATGGAGGAGAGGTTACGTATCTACAGATTTGCTATGTTCAGAGTCATTATGGGAACAGGGAGGAAATGGTGCTAGTTCTGAATCAGGCATAGTTTTTTTTCCCCTTCTCATTAGAATCAGTGAGGAGAAAAGGTACAATAAGAGAAAGTTAGATGTCTAATAAAAGCAGGGGAGAATCTCATGTCCTGATTGCCTGCTTCATTTTCGTCCCTCTCTCTTTGCCTGGTCTGTGTCTTTGATATAGTTTGAATTCTTGCTTTTTTCTTTTCCAGGTGTCCCCAATTTCCAGTCCGTGGACTAGTACCAGGCATGCCAGAAACTGGTTCTCACAAACAAAGCCCTGTCTGCGGACCGCGGGATGCAGACAGCATGTGAAACCATGACCTCTCTGGTCCCTGGAAAAATCTCTTCACAGAACCGGTCCCTGGTGCCCAAAAGATTGGGGGCCACTGTCCTAGAGTATATTTCTCTATAGCTCAAAAAATTATAAAGCATTTAGAAAGGCACATGTTGATAGATTTCAATAAATATTACTATGTTTTACCTTTTTTATATTGAAGTAGGATTTTTTAAAATAAAGCTGTGTGATTTACAGAAGTTGTTAAGTGCCTTTGGTGTTTTTCCAGACATTATCAGGCCAATTAATCTCAGTTAGTCTTTAATGCAGTCAGGTGTGTATGGTTGTAGCCTAGGATTTTGTTTTGTATAAATGTTTTTTCAGATTTAATAAGAAACATCTGGGTGTCAAGTGAGCCATGCCAAAATTGACTGTAAATCTGATTGGCTAAAAGATATCTTCTTGGTAGCTGGCAAAAATATACCATGTTTTCCCGAAAATAAGACCCTGTCTTATATTTTTTTGAACCCTGAAATAAGCGCTTGGCCTTATTGCCATGCACTCAAAAGCCCGATTGGGCTTATTATCAAGGGATGTCTTATTTTGGGGGAAACAGGTTTTTTTTTTTTTTTTTGCATACATTATTCTCATCTTCATCTGACCAAGGCCCTTGCAAGCATGTGTCAATTCCCATATCATAAAATTATGTGTTGGATCTTGAGCTTTTGTTTGGCTTTGGCCTAGGCAAGTATATGAATAATAAGTATATGTTACATACATATAAGTACATATAAGAAATATGAATATAAGGGAAAACTTCCTGATGGTAAAATCTGTGAAAAAGTAGAACACTCTACTTCTGGTTTTTAAGAAAAGGCTAGAAAGCTACTTCTCAACGATGGTTTAATTGATCTTTCTGAGCATTGTAGAGAATTGAGCTACCCAACTCTTGTGGTCCTTCCCAGCTCCACAATTCCATGATTTCATAAGCTGGGTCATTGTGGTTACTAAAATGTGGTTTATATCTTAATGGATATGTGAAATGTATTCAATAAACTGTGGTTGGGAAAACCAATAGTCAGCCCAATGAATGAGCATGTCATTCTCTTTGGTCATATTCTACCTGATAGGATATCTGGCTGAGGAGGCATCATGTTTATCAAACTGAGCTTTTTGGGGAAAATCTGGGCTGAAACAGTGTGAGCCAAAATGATCAACAAACTCTTCAATTTTTATATAACCAAAGTAACACTACAGGTTACAAGGGTAATTATAAGTAAACGTGAAGGGTCTCCAGTATTTACAAACATGAGATGTTCTTAGGAGGCTTCCCTAGAAATAGCTGGATGCGGCCTATTTCAAGGGGGAATGGAATGGAGTACTTTGGGAAAAGGCATGGCCAGCTGGTTCTACATGTGTACTTTTCATCTTAAAAGTAAGCAAGTCTAAGCTGATGCAGAGGCCTGCCTGGGAACCTTATGGCAACTAATAAAAGTTGAGGGTTCTGAGTTTAATAAATAAATTCCTGGTGCTGTAGCTCTTTGTCTGGAAGTGATCATGCAGAAAAGCTCTTAAATAAAGGATGGATGTCTTCTGGAGCTTGCTTTATGATTTACATTTTCCTGTGTGAACATTCATCATTGTACAGGAAAAGACACGTGATGTATGAGTGGTGGCCCAAGTGTACTTTTCACTACAGGTACACGCATCAGACAGATTGAAAAAGCTGCTAGCTGGGAAGATGTGGCTTTATTATGTCCCACAGGGCTTTGAACTAGTCTGACTCGATTAAGTTGTAAACAAAACCAAACGTATGGCAAAGTGTTAAAGCATTTCAAATACGTTTTTTAAAAATACAACAAGAACAGGTGATGAATGATAAAATATTACTGACTAGAACAAAAGTTCCGTTTGGTCTTTGGCTTGCACTGGAAACATGAATTTATCATTTGGACTGCTTTGGTTAACCAATCCACTTTCAATCTAAGAGCTTGGAAGAGCAGGCAATCCTTTCCTTTTTCTTTAAAACAAGGGATTCTAAAGGCTTGAAGCAACCTTAGCAATTGTCTCTGCTGAAATTCTATTCCCTTCTTTTGTTGTTATCTTCATGATAAAAGGTATCCCCGGAACCGCCCTTTAGAGAAAACTCATTTCAGAACTTCCACCTACACAGCGAAGATTTCTTAAAAGTGTAGGTGGTACTTTTCTCTCTCGCAAGTTTCCAAATCATCTTTCTCTCTCTCCCTCTCCCCCCTCCGCCTTTCTCCCTCACAAATATACACCACTGCTCTTGTATCATGTATTTGTCATGTGTTTTTAACCTCAACAACTTTATTAAGTGGGCCTCAACTTCCAGAATTCGCCAACCAGTATGTTGGATGGGGAATCCTAGGAAGTGAAGTCTACATAAGGTTGAGAAACACTGATGTGTCCTAATGAAGTTACATTTCAGCATTAAATTTCAAAACAGGTCTTGCCTTCTGTCTTTGGTTAAATCAGTTAAGTGCTCTCTAAGTACATTAGACTATAAGTTTCATCATCTTCTGATAGGGTGAAAGGGCAGGTACATGCTATTTGGTCTCCTGATCATATGAGATATGATTCACTGGACAACAAATATGAACACTTTTGGGTGTATCGTACATATTTTTCACCTTCAAAGCTTCTCCCATCAGAGCATACAACAACTCAAATAAGTATTGCTCCATCTATTCGAAACAACCAGTTGTGCCTCAATGTTCGGTTGAAAGCGATTTGAGCATGGCAATTTTCCAGGGCTGTGTGTATGTGAGTGAGTAAATAAAGGCGAATATACATGTCCCAGGAGCATGAGTGACCATATGCTGAACCTGGGAGCATGTGTATATCATTGGAGGGTGAATGCATAACACGAAAATACAAGAAATTAAAGAGTATAACCCATAGAAAATATATGGAAGCAAAAGTTGGACTTTAGGAAGCAGGATAGGAAGAATATTGACACTTTTGAATTTTGGTGTTGGAAAAGACTTCCAAAAGTATTGTGAACAGCCAAGAAAACTAATTAATACATCATCAAACAAATCAGCCCAGCATTGTCATTAAAGGCACAAATGACCAGGCTCAAATTATCTTACTTTGGACATATGCAAAGACCCAGGTTCTGGAAAAGATTCTAATGCTGGGAAAAGTAGAGGGAAACAGAAGAAGTCGATGACCAGCAACAAGGTGGATGTGCTTAGTTATAGTGACAATGAGTGTACTATTGGGAGATTTGAAAGAACAGATTAGGGACAATCATTTGGAACAAAATCTGTGGTCACTAGATGTTAAAAACAACTTGATAACACATAGTCAAATCAATGATTACTTGAGAGAATACAGTTTTATTTGCCGGCTAAAACAATTGCTGACCATCCATCTTTCCAATAATTAATTTCAAAAAGGGATTTTATTAATATATTCCTCTTGGTGAGCTTTAAAAGTTTTATTTCATATAATGAAGTGAAATTGACATAGCTCACTGGTAGTAGCTGGACATGCAATACTCCATTACACACATGATAGGGCCCTCAAAGTTTACACCACCAGTCCTTTTCAAAGTGCCAGTCTCTCCTACACATTTCTTCTTTCAGTATCACTGAAGCATTTGGGCAAACCTTCATGGCCATGGGAGCATGTGGTACACCAAGGATTCCTAATTCCTAATGGTTGTCTTCAATGTTCATTCACCTTGTTTACACTATAATTGACAGTACCACAGGAATGCAAAAACGTTGCTTAAAAACATTTTAAGTACTGTTTTAAGAATAGTTTAAAATTTAGTATCATATATTCCGATTTCAGTGAACTTCCAGAGTTTGGTAAAATGCAGCATTTGTTTTTGTTTTGTTTTTTTAATAAAAATGGGCATCATTTACAATCACAGGAAAGAATCACTCCACTTTATAGGGGCATTCATTAGATCCCACCACAAATATTGTGCCTGGTTTGGGCACTCCTTTTAAGGAAGGTTCAGAACAATGGAACTTTTGTCCAAGTGTGTCCTCTGAAATTTTAAATGATTAAAAAAACCAATACAAACAATAACATCAAAACTAAAAGCCCTGAGTAAAGAAAAAAAAAGGTAATGGAATTCGGCAGCAGGTGAGCTTCCTTGGAAGAGCAGCTAGCAAAGAGAGCAATGCAATCAATAAGGCCTTTTCTTTGGTCAGCAGCCAAAAGATCTCTGATGGCAGCCCTAGCAGGATCACTAATCAAACTTACTTTGTAGTATCAACACGTAGTCCACTTTTGAATCAAATGATTGAAGTAACTCAGAATAACTTAAAATCTTGCAGATTGAAAGAAAACAAACAGACTGGTCAGAGATTCAGTACACCTATCCACATACACATACAGAGAAGCCACCAATCTTTAAAGTTATGTCTGCCAAAAGATATTAACAGATTAACAGAGTTGGAAGGGACTTTATAGGTCATCTAGTCCAACCCCCTATCCAAGCAGGAGACCCTACACCATTTCTGATAAATGGCAGTCCAATCTTTTCCACTAAGTCTCAAGTGATGAAGCTCCCACAACTTCTGAAGGAAAGCTGTTCCATTGGTTGATTGTTCTCACTGTCAGAAAGTTCCTTCTCATTTCGAGGTTGAATCTCTCCTTGGTAAGTTTCCATCCATTATTCCTTGTCTGCCCTTCAGGTGCTTTGGAAAACAGCTTGACCCCCTCCTCTCTGTGGAAGCCCCTCAAGTATTGGAAGATGGCTATTATGTTTCCCCTGGTCCTTCTCTTCACTAGACTAGCCATGCCCAGTTCCTGTAACCGTTCTTCATATGTTTTAGTCTCCAGTCCCCTAATCATCCTGGTTGCTCTTCTCTGCACTTTTTCTAGAATCTCAACATCTTTTTTATAGTGTGGTGACCAAAACCAGATGCAGTACTCTAGGTGTGGTCTTACTAGGGCTTTATAGAGTGGTATTAGATCCAAAATGTGCTTTCAGAATAATAGAATAAAAGAGTTGGAAGAGACCTAGGGGATCTTCTAGTCCAACCCCCTACTCAGGCAGGAGACCCTATACCATTTCAAACAAGTGGTTGTCCAATCCCTTCTTAAAAACCTCCAGTGATGGAGCACCTACAACTTCTGAAGGCAAGCCAGTCCATTGATTACATGTTCTGTCTGGAAATTTCTCTTTAATTCTAGGTTGGTTCTCTCCTTAATTAGTTTTCATCCATTGCTTCTTGTTCTGCCTTTAGGTGCTTTGGAGAATAGATTGATGCCCTCTTCTTTCTGGCAGCCCCTTATATATATTGGAACACTGTTGTCATTTCACCTCTAGTCCTTCTTTTCATTAAACTAGATATACCCAATTCCAGCAACTGTTCTTCTGAACACGAAGCGCGTGCTCAGTGAACCAGTTGTTATACCAGTTGAATCTCACCACTGCTACAGTCCCCTAATCATCTTTGTTGCTCTTCTCTGCGCTCTTTCTAGAGTCTCAACTTGTTCTTTATATCATGGCGACCAAAACCGGATGCAATATTCCAAGTGTGGTCTTACCCAAGGCATTATAAAGTAGTACCAACACTTCACATGTTCTTGTTCTATCCCTCTGTTAATACAGCCTAGAATTGCATTAGCTTTTTTGGCAGCTATAGCACATTGCTGGCTCATACTTAAGTGATTGTCCAGTAGGACTCCAAGATCTTTATCACAGTTACTATTATTGACCCAGGTACCATCTATTCTATACCTATGCTTTTGGTTTTTCTTGCCTAAATTTCTTCAATTCTCTAGCCCCAGAGATACTGGTAGTTACATATTCTTTCAAATAGCAATGAAGCAAGGCAAATGTCCTGCAAATGTCTCTTCTTTGTCCAGTTGATCTTCCTCTTCTTATTGTGTTCTTCCTGGCAAAAAGGGCAATTCTTCAGAGGCTCTTCATTTCAGGTTGGTCACAACGGCCAGAATGTGCCTCACTTCATTTCTGCAGTCCAAGAGTGATGATGATCTCAGAAGTTCATGTGGTGAAATCTCTTAGAACCGAAGCTCAAGTTATGAGTCACTGTAATCCTTTTTTGATCCATCTGTGGAATTCCCATTGTACTCTGAAATCATGGAAGATCAGTAAGTGAGCATGCAAATCTGCAAATAAACGAATTTCCAAAAGCCCAAAGACTAAAATATGAAATGTTAGGGGGATAAAAACAAATCTGAGCCCTTTTAAATTCATACATTTTTCTTCCTAACTGAAATGGAATTTGATTTTTCTTTCTTTTTATTATTAAACTATCAGACTTTCCAGTGATGAAAACTGCAGGCAGCATGCCAATCTGCCTTACAATAACACAGCAGTAGCCTGTATGAAATCATTTTTCTATACTGATAACACCTTGTCAATTCAACCAGCAGTAGCATTAAATTATTGCAGACATAAACCCTCACCAACAGTAGCATGAAAGGATCATGCAAATGAACTGAGCCAGCTAAAGAATCAAAGCAACAGGGAAAACCCATCTACCCACTCCATGCACACCAGCCGTTCTTCCTCAAAACACTGTATTTGCAGTGCCAAAAGGTCCCCTCACTGGAAACAGTGGTTGTCTTTATTATGATGAATGGGCTAACTCCTAGACTGCAAGTGTCAAAGCAATCATACAAAAGTATGAAGGCTATTGCTTAACGCATTATAAGCCGCCCTGAGTCTCCGGAGAAGGGCGGCATATAAATCAAATAAATTTTTTTAAAAAAAATCCTATCTTTGCAGCAAGTCCAGATAGTGCATTTTCACGCAAGTGGTAAAGGAGCAATCTGTCTTTACAGTCTATACCCGTGATGGCGAACCTATAGCACACGTGCCACAGGTGGCACGCGGAGCCATATCGGTGGGCACGCAAGCATTGCCCTACCTTAGCTCCAGCACGCATGTGCACGCCAGCCAGCTAATTTTCAGGCTTTCCGGGCCTACTGGAAGTCGGGAAACAGGCTGTTTCCGGCCTCCGGGGTGTGGGGGAGGCCATTTTTGCCCTCCCCTGGCTCCTTGAAAACCTCTGGAGCCTGGGGAGGGCGAAAAACGGGCCTTTTGGTCTCACTGGACATTGGGAAACAGGTTGTTTCTGGCCTTTAGAGGGCCTCCAGAGGGGGAGGCCGTTTTCACCCTTTCCAGGCTCCAAGAAAGATATGGGTGTGGGCGCGCATGTGTGTGACCCACCCCCTGCGCCCCCCCTGCTTTTGGCACGCAATGGCAAAAAGTTAGCCATCACTGGTCTATACATTTTTTGTTTCCTACACAGTTCCAGGTGGGATAACTTTTGCAATCTCCTAACATCATTTAAGTTGCATTGTAGAAAAGCCACGATAAATCTAATCCTACACAGAAATAAAACCAGTGTGATTTATTGAGAAGTCTACCCTCCTGGATATTGCTAACCCATCGTTGGCCATGCTGTTTGGAGCTGCAGAGAACTGTAGTTCAACAGCTTTAGCTGGGCTTAGCATTCTGCTTTTCATGATTTTAAGAGAAGAAATCTAATAACACCCATTTCAAGAACATCCTTGACCTTATCCAGAAGAGAGTGAGTCACTGTTTCATAATTCATAAATCCTCTGCTAGTCTGGGTGGATTGGTGAGAATTTATACTTTCAATTCATAGACCTGTCAACAGAAATTGCCCAAAGGATTACCACATTTTGCCCATCTGCTATTACTGCAATGGGACTAGCAGTTTAGTTCCAATTTGTTAACAATAAATATTTTGTTGTTGTTGTTGGGTCTTAGTTTTTCATAGCCTAACACATTGTTAGAGTAATCCATTTTAGTAATACTTTTACTTTTTATCTTGAGTGAACTGTGCCTGATATAATTGGTCCTTGATCATAAATAAAATAAAAATAATAAAGAAATAGCATCTGGAGAACTGCCAATTCCCCACTTGTGACTATAGGTCAGTGCCAGAGAAGAACATGGTTTGTCCATTATTTCTGCTTTTAGAATATTCCTTTTCCAAGTTGTTGTTTTAAACAGTTTTTCAATATCAGAGAGAAGGCACTGTCTTTTTTGCCTTGTTTCAGGCTCTGAGAAGCCACACTGGTTTGCGAATTCTGGGAGCTGGAGTCCCCTAAATGCTAAATAAAGGAAGGCTGCTGTAAAACCACCATTATGAAATGCTTTCTTTGTCCTTTTTTTCTTTTTTCATACAGATTAAGGCTATTTCTAAGATAACCATCATCTTCTGTCTATACAACTGTACAGGTAAAGCAGCTAATGCTATATTATGGCTAGTGCAGTGAAGAGGAAGTTACTCCCAAAGTTCATAGAAAGGATTTATAGAACATTACAATCTTACATATCAAATCCCAATGCAAAGAGATCCTTGGTTTACCTTCTACTTAGTTCCTTCAGTCTGAATTTGATTGAATAGGTGCCATCCAGTTGTTGTTGATTCTTAGTGACCACATAGATGTATTTTCTCCATAAAGTTCCTTCAGAGTGGGACAGTAATTCATTAGTAAATCAATAATGATCCAAGGAAAATCAAGGAATCAAGCAATGTCCCCTTTTGTTTCTCATCACTCTGTTTCTCATATCTTAATACTGTTTTTATTTTTATATTTGTTGAAATAGAATTTGAAGTAAATTATATTAAATGCAAGCAATTTCAGATGCGACTGATGTTGACATCCATTCAGGTTCATTGGGAGTTATTAAAAATGGCAAACTAAAATGCCCATGGTACAATATAAAGAAATATAAAGCAATAAAATTACTGTAGTAGAATATATAAAACAATACAATATTCATAGTATGCAACACAAACAGTAAAGCATCCATGTTTTGATAGTAAAGCTCAAAACAGATTTTGATGGCAGCCAGCCCTAAAACAATTGACAGGATGCCATTAACTTTGGAACATCTGCAAACTTTCATCACACATAGCTAGATAAATACTGCATTTTATACTGCATTATTATATCAACTATAGCAACATTTCTATCAGAATAAACTCTTCATTTTTCTAGGGAAATCTTTTTTAAAAAAAAATATGTTATGACTAAGATCCAAATACAACTATTATTGTGATTTTTTTTAAGGATTCATCCCTAAGGGGAATGTGGATTCATCGTGCACTAAATTGATCATATCAAACAGATTTTACAGCTGTGGTAATTCTTACAATTGAAGGCTGGTGAGAAGATGCTGATCAGCCTATGCCCAAGTGCTGGAGAGGAACGTGGCAGAATGCTCAGTGGCAGCAGTGTGAAGATACTATGAAAATAGGATGGCACTTGCAAATTGGGTAGCCTCCCTGCCAAGCTACCCCATAAGGATGCTGTTGCAGGAAAATATTAGATGAGATGGTCATCTGTAAAAGCATGGAGTTCCTGGGAAAAGTGAGATGTAAGTGTAATAAATAAGCAAATAAATAAGAACGAGGAAGTCTAATTTTGCCGTCAAAGGAGTTATTTCCTCCTATTGTCATTTCTGAGGGGGTGGGCGATGGGGACAGTGCTGATCAGGAACATAGCAGATGTGATGGATTAAATCTATAATCCCACTCTGAGTCAAAAAAATCCAATTTAAAACCTCAATACCACAAGTCATATAGGGCAAACCAAGTGACTAACACCACATCAAGCTTCACTTGCTATTTTTTTTTTTTAAGCAATGCAGGTGTTTCTGTGTTTTTAAAACGTTTGCTGTTGAAAAAGATGGCATTTCTCATATAGTGCTTTGTCTAGAGCTGCTGCAATATTTTAAAGGTCAAACGGCACAAACAGGATCAGCCTAGGCTTGCCTTTGGCACATGTGGCTTAAACTGATTCCTATCTGCAAAGACAAGCTTGAGAGAACTTTGAGTGATGGCACCAGAAGGAGAAGCGACGTTCTTTTCAGCCTGTTGCTATGGCTCAGAATGAAATCTCTGTCAAAAAATCCCAAGGCTGACTTCTCACTTGAGTAGTCGATAGCTGAGCATTGGTGTCCAGTGATGGCAGTTGAAAAACTAACTATAAACTACCATTTATAAACCTGGGATTGCATTCAGACTGGGAAAAACTCCAGTCCTGTGAAAGAAAACATCTCCCACACAGAGCTGAAACTGAGGGCAGAAAAGTTCAATCAAGGGGAAAAGTCCAACAGATTCTGTGGTTTCAGAAGATGTAGAGATACGTTAGCAGTTGTTATACCTGCTGCTATACACGACTTAAGCATTCAAATCCTCCTTACTTTATGTAATCAGCAAAGGGGATAGTAAAACTCTTCTCATCGTTTCCCCCACCCATCTTCTTCCACTTATGATATTATATTGATATTGTTCCCCAATTTCTTATTTGTACCCTATGGATCATTAAGTGTTATACCTTATGATTCTTGACAAATTTATCTTTTCTTTTTATGTACACTGAGAGCGTATGCACCGAGACAAATTCCTTGTGTGTCCAATCACACTTGGCCAATAAAAAATTCTATTCTGTTCTGTTGTTCTGTTCTGTTCTGTTCTATTCCTCACCTGTTCTTTTTGGGAACACAATTTAATACAGGCAATCCTCAACTTACAACCACAATTGAGCCCAGAATTTATGTTGGTCAAATGAGCAGTTTGAAGACCATGAAGTGATAATTCAGCCAGAATGGAAGCTAGAATGGTTGAAAATGTTGGAAAGATTTGGAGGAAATAAGTGGCAGGATAATAGACAAAAAGGCAAGTATGTAAGAGCTTCTTGCTGACAAATAAAAAATGGGGGGGGGGAATAGGCTTGTACTTGACCTCCTGGTGAGCACCCCTATGCTGTAACTGCATCTTTTTTCTGGTCAGAGATTGTTAATGAGAGGGAAATGATTTATATATAGCCATTAGTGCAATCCAGTGAATAACAATTAGCAAAGTAACAATTAACTGTTTTCATCACCCTGGGAGAAATGGAAGAATAAGGCAGGACTGCACAACCATTCCTACGCAGTTAATGGATCAAGTAGTGAACATTGTCTAACCTACGGTAGATGTACAATCAATGGATGAGTTTGGTGGAGATGTTTACATTCACAATTTCCCCTTCCAGGTAGCTGGATATGTCTTACAATTGTGGCAGGTTATCAATCATTACAAATGCTTACTAAGGAATCTTTTAAAAACATCTGGAAGAGCCTCCCTGTTCCTGGGATGTAACCTAAGAATCAAGGAATCATGAGAGCAGCCTAAAGTGAACATAGTGTAAGTACTTTATGAAGAACTGAAGCTTGGATATCAGTAATAGAAGCAAACAGCAGAGTCAAAGAGTAAAAAAGAAAAAAAAATCAAAAGCTGTTTCTATGCCAGTTGCCATGAAAGTAGTATTCTGCTATTTAATTAGCATGAATAACAGCCAGATAGGGACACAGTTTCCTCTTAGATCATTTTCCCTTTTAGTCACGATCACATGACATCCCCATAGCAACTATGGAGAAATATGGAAAGCAATATTAAGGAAAGCATTAAGTCTAAGGCTTTTTTAAAAATGTTATGTAGCAGTTGAAAAGAGAAAGTAGAAATCATGTGATCAACTTAATCTCTATAGACTGGTGAATTATTGCTTTTGATATTTTTTTAAAAAAAATCAAATACAAACAAATCTTGGGATAGGTATGCAACAAGGTTTCAAAGTCAAATATTTTCATGACCAAGTAGAAAAATCACCCGGTAAATATTTTTTTACACTTTATAAGATGACCATAGGGGAAATACCAAACCTGTTTTTAATTCACTTTGGGCATGCACAGAGTTTTACCAGCTTGCTGAAGAAAGAGGAAACTATCTGAAAATGTGGAACATGTCAATCTGTGAATGCTTGCCATGACTCTATAGGGCTGCAGTTAGGATTTCATGCCCTCTTTCTATGGCAAAAGAATAGTCCTTTTCCTCCAGCATCCTGTTTCTCACAATGAGCCCTGCCTGAAAGCTCTTGCCATTGTTGCTATAGTAGAGCAACTCACATTGTGGCCTTTTGTACTTGAAGGTTGGATATACCTAGCATGGCAATCAGTCATGATTGTATGGCATGTTGAGAATGTCTGAGTTAGCGCTATTGTTAATGTTTAACAAATGTTTATTTATGAATTATAAGGCTATATGTTGCTGAATATGAAGAATAGATTGAAAATGAGATATTACTGCACAAGGGTGGTCACGCTAGGATAAAACTGAACTGAAAAATGAAACCTCTTGCTCATATCACCTCTTTGGAGTTTTGTGGATAGTTTGTAATTCAGAACCAATGACCAATTCAGAAAAGAACAGAAGAGACATTTTTTCTCATAAGAAGGAAGTCCTTCTTCCTCTAGAAAGAAGCAAACCAATACTGTTAGTTCATAGACTCATCATCTCCGAAACAGCTGAGGGGTCACCGAGTCCAACCCCCTGCTGAATTCAGGATCTATAAAGCTGTTCAGTAATTATCCAGACTTCAGCATATGTCTCCAAAGTGATGTCTTCAAACTAGCTGTCTGGCCATTCAGTCTGTTTTCTTTTTCTTAGTGAGAAGCAGTCAAATGTTCCCCATATTCCAAAAGAAAAAATAAATGAGAGGTTGAGTGCAACTTCTGTCTAATCAGCCTGTTTGATAGCGATACTTGGAAAAGTTACAGAATGGATAATTAAAGTGTTCATTTGTAACCTAGGAATGAGTTGCTGAAGGGAAAAAAAATGATGCTAACTAAACCCATTTCTTTTCAAAATGAAGTTACTGGTAGTCCTTAAATTACAACCCTTCATTCAGTGACTGTTTGAAGTCATGCAACGTGGAACAATTGCTGCTTACACCTAGTCCCTGAAGTTGTAGTTGTTGCAGCAAACCATACAGTCACGTGATCAAAATACAGGCATTTGGCAATCCACCCACATTTAAAACTACAGGGGACCTCACCTGCCCTCACCTATCTATCTCCCTCCCCAACTCTTCCCTTTAGTCTTCCTGCACTCTGGGCCTCTTCTGCCCCATGCACAGCTACCTTAGCTGACCTTCACCATCTTCTTGTTCCCACCATTGACCAAACAAGGGCAGCCTGGCCCTTTGTGCAGCAACTGCAGAAGGGAGCCATGCAAAACCTCCTTCCCAAGGTTGGGTGAGGTGATTTCTTTGAAACCGGGCTAGGGCAGCTGGGGTTTCCTGGGGCAACTGTGATTTCATGTTGGTGGGCTGGGTTGGGGTATCTGGGATTTCCTGTGGTGGCTGCAGCTTTGGTGCACCACAGATCTGGGACTGGGCTGGGCAGCTGAGGCTTTCCATAGGGCTGCAGGTGAGGGGTTTCCTGCAACTCCAGACCTGTAGCTCAGTGGTGAAATCCAAATTTTGTTACTACTGGTTCTGTGGGCGTGGCTTGGTAGGCGTGGCAGGGGAAGGATACTGCAAAATCTCCATTTCCTCCCCACTCCTGGGGCAAGGATATTGCAAAACCTTCATTCCCACCCCACTCTGGGGCCAGCCAGAGGTGGAAATTACTCAAAATTTCCACTGCCGGTTCTCCAAACTGCTCAAAATTTGAACTACCAGTTCTCCAGAACCTGTCAGAACCTGCTGGATTTCACCCCTGCTGTAGCTCACACAAAGTTCTTGAGCCACAGTACAGCAAATAGCTCCAGATACCCCATACAGTTCTGTGGGGTGCTTACTGTCTTGCAAGGTAAGATGCAGGATGGTCAAAATGGCAGAGATAGAGATGAAAATACTGTTGGGGAGAACTGAAGGGGAAGTATTCCCTTATCTTGGATGAACCAAGGCTCAGGACTAGGAGGGAGCAAGCCAGAAATCATTTGGATCAGGGTGGGTCTTTAGCTAATGACTGGTAGGATTCAGTTAACAATGGCAACCAGAGGTGGGTTCTAAATTTTTTTACTATCGGTTCTGTGGGCATGGCTTATTTTGTAGGTGTGGCTTGGAAGTCATGTGCCTAGGTGGGCATGGCTAGCTGGTCAGTCATTTCTGGAAGGTCCTCGCACTTACGACCCGACTCATTTGTTTGCTTTTAACACTGATCAGCTGTAGGACCGCCCTTTGAAGCCCCGCGGCAAGAGTTTAAACAGTTTTTTTCCCTCTAGTCATCAGCTGGGACTCAGGAGGCAGCAATAGATTGGGGGTGGGACCAAATAAAAGGTAAGAATAACGTGGGGGGTGGGGGGGAGAACCGGTTCGGTGACGTTATATCGTCACCGCTACCAGCTCGGCCGAACCGGACTGAACCGGGAGGAACCCACCACTGATGGCAACGGGGTGCTGGAGTTGCCATCACTAAGCAATGCACTTATGTGGCATTGCGCTATATGGCCACACTGTTTGGTGACAAAAATTGCCAGCATAACTCAAAGACTAACAGTAGTGCCCTGGCATCTCAGAAATTCTGTACATACAATATACTATAGATTGATAACAGCAAAACTACCTGTTCCTGTTGGCAAGCTGATAAAGACTGAATTGATTATACTGGTTTAAAATGAATTGTTTAACCAATATATAAGGGGTGCTTGGTTAATGACAGTAATTGAAACCGGGAACTCTACTGCTAAGGAAGGCCATTGTAAAGTGTGATGTTACGTGACTGCAAGTTGTGGTCGTTAAATAAATCCCATACATTGCTGTGTCCCACAGTCATCCGATCACATTTGCGAATCTGGCTTCCCCATTAGGTTTGCTTGTCAGAAGTTGGTATTGAAGGTTATAAATGGTAATCACATGACTGTGGGACATTGCGACTGTCTAAATGCTAGCCGGTTGTCAAGCCTCCAAGTTGCAAACACATGACTGTGGGGACACAACAACTTCACAGACCAGCCAACTCAGTCTCCTTGTTCAGCACTTTTGTAACTTCAAATGGTCACTAAACAAATGGTCCTTAACCAAGGACTACCTGTGCTACATTCACATAGCACACTAAGCACTGTGGCCTGCTTGTTTTTGTATAAACCTAGTTGTTATGGCTTTTAAACAATGATTTACAGTTTAGCTTTATAGGAACCCAACCACTACAGCTTTTTCAGCAAGCCATGGTTAAAACAAACCCATAGGCTAATTGAAGAGTTTAGCAGGAGGTACAGTAGTTCAATTTCATCATTAACCTGATATTGTTGATTAAGCCACTACGGATCAATTCAAATAAGACACTAAGCTATAAATTATGGTTAATAGACCATAGTGATTAGTTTCACTCTAATGGCAAATAGGCTAAAACAAATTAAAAGAACACAAATGATAAAACAATAGCCAAAATCATGAGTAGGTAGTCATTTTAAATTCAGCATCCTCCTCCTTTTAGCTAAGTATAAAAACAAATATTTCTTAAGTGTAAATAGAAAGTGAGGGTGATCTCAATCCAGATCAGAACCGTAGCAAGAACCAAAGTGTCAAAATCCACTTCTCCTGGAGTCATGAACTGAATCACAAGCCCTTTCTATCTGGTATTTATATTTTGACTGTTTGTATGGTGTACCTCTTCACAGTTAGCTGAACTCTGGATATATGTAATTATTCCAATTTTCTGGGCTCACATGGTGTCCTGTAACATAAAGTAAACCACACAGACTGACTGGTTTGGTTTGCACAACACACTAAAATAAAATGCAGTCTTAAAAAGTTCACACTGTCTGCCTGCATAGCACCTTGCTTTCTTGCATCTTGAGTGCAACAATTCACTTAAAAAAAATTAAAAAGTATTCAGGAGAATGCTTGTACAGTGGAAGTCAGACCTGCCCCCTCTCTAGGGGAATTCCACCTATGCTTGAGCCTCGCCTCCAGTTGTCCTTTATAGCTTGGAGAGCTGCCAAGGGTCAGGGAGTAGGGTGGAGGGGGAGGGTAGAGCTACCAGGGCTAATGGAACCAAGACAGGGCTGTGAGAGCTCTCTAAGAAAGGAGAACAGTAGACTGACAACTGCCAGTGAAGTCATTAGCCCTCAAAGAGTCGAAGTCATTGGTAGGACTCTCTATCTGATGCCAAGGAAGGAAGAAGAGAGGGAGAAAGGAAAGAAGTTGACTGACAGATCGATATAGACTGACCGACCGACCGACCTCCAAAAGAATGTGGCCATCAGAAAAGCTTCATTCCAACCTTTTCCAAACCACAGAAATTGGAGTCCCATGGGAACCATTCATTAAATAAATCCCTCCCCCCTTTCCATCATAAGATGTCAAATGCTTTCCAATGACATCTTGCCATAAGATATCCATAAGATGTAGGAGTCTCCAAGAAACATCTGATGGAATCAAGTTTTCCACAGGGAAGTGTCAAAAACTCTTAAGATAGTTGCTGTGACTATACAATCAAGGCCCTGCAGCACATATAAAAGAAGACAGTTTAAGTTTATTTATTTGTCAAGCATATATAAGATTACAGGTAAAAAATATAAACATAATTTGAATACATGAAAAGTGTAAGTAAAAAGGAATATTAGAACAGGAACGGTAGGCATGTAGGTGCACTTATGAACGCCCCTTACAGACCTCTTAGGAATGGGGTGAGGTCAACAGTAGACAGTTTAAGGTTAAAGTTTTGGGGGTTTGGGGAAGAAACTACAGAGTCAGGTAGTGCATTCCAGGCATTGACCGCTCTGTTACTGAATTGACAGGGCTTCAATTGCATAGTCGCAACCACCTCTTGACTTTTGTGCCCCACTTCTGTAGATGGTCCTGTTTAGCCATTAGAGAATGACAGATTATTGAGATCCAGTAATCGTGATCAACACCAAGCCGAAATTGTTTTAATTGAAGTATGTTCAGTGCATCAGTCTGTCGGTCATGTTTTTTTATTTTGCAAAATAGTAGGAAGTATTTTCTCCTTTTGAAAGCTCTTTTTCAAACTTTAACTTACGTGAATCAACTTGTGACACAGAATTTCTGCATGACTCAGGAGGGAAATGAGATATATCCTTTAAGGGAAACAGTGTTTTCTACTAATATTTTACCTTGTTCTCTGTTTTTATTTCAAGACTAAAACTGTTTTAGTTTAGGTACAGTTAACCATATAGAATAGATTGTGTATAAAATGAGTGGGCTAAATATAGTGAAAATATAGGATAGGGCTACTATACATCAGGCCTGAAAAAAATCCTAAATGAGCAGCAAGAGAGCAGCAAGAGTTAAGAGTTTTCTTATCTCATCTTATCTTCACTGCCATCTCTGAAGGTTTTCTGGATTTTGCAAGCCAAGCACAGGAGCTGTCACATGTGAAAGGGAGGATACAGCCACTACCACCACTAACATCTCCTCTTCTGCTATGCCTCTTGAATTAGCTATTGGTTCAGCATTAATTGCTGGAAGTGGATCTCTCAGTTATCACTCTCTTTGTCTTTTTGCTTCCCTTCTCGTTCTTACTTTTTTGAAGGAATGAGGAGGAAGACAATAGGCATACTATATTCAGTTTGCAAACATCCAGACAGCCAAATAAAGGCTGCCACCTAATGGCCATCTAGATTTATGCAGCCCAGATTACTTCACTTTCTCTGGTCTATCTTCACTTGTCATATCCATAAAAGTAACTTCTTTACTATATCATGACTTAATGAATATGAAGCTTCTGTATTCCCACGGACTCTTAATCAAGCAAGTTCAAGCAGTAAAAAAAATGCAATAGAGGACAAATTAGGCTAGAGTTCAAGGCGTATCAATAATTCTGCTACATACCATTTCTTTCCTGGTTTATTTGCCTTGCCTGATTAAAAGATTTTGAAAACTACAAAGTTTGTTATTATTTTGTAAATTATCAGTTGGCTTAATCAAATCATTGCCTTTAAACCTCAGAGCAACATTATCGGGGTCATAGGCAGTGGTGGGTTGCCCCCGGTTCGCACTGGTTCTATAGAACCAATAGTAAAACCGGTGGGAGGCTCTGCCCACTGACACCGACATCATCAAAACACTTCTGCACGTGGCCCCGCTGCAAACCGATAAATAGATAAATAGATAAATAGATAAATAGATAAATAGATAAATAGAACCCACACCTGGTCATAGGGTAAAAGACTGAAGGATTCAAAAGTCCTCACCCAGATGTCCGCTGGCTCTAACATCCTGACCCCACCACCTATTCTGGTATAGTTCTTCAGTAGTTATTGTTGCTATCATCTATTTTTTAAGATGTGCCTCACTTAGCTATCTTCCTTTAATCTCTGTGTTTGTGAGAGTTTTCTCCTACTTGTACTGCTTTTTCAGCAAATCTATATACATTCTTTTTATAATTTTCTACTGGGCAAAGTGGTACATTATAGGGCAACGATTATTGAATCAAGCAAGGCAGTGGTGGGTTTCAAATTTTTTTACTACCAGTTCTCTGGGCGTGGCTTGGTGGGCGTGCCGTGGCTTGGTGGGCGTGGCACTGGAAGGATACTGTAAAATCTCCATTCCCACCCCACTCCAGGGGAAGTTTGTTTGTTTATTTGTCAAGAACGTATTTGGTAATAAGTATAAGCATGGATTGGATATAAAATAGATACAAACAGAAGAAACATTAGGACAGGGGCAGTAGGCATGCTGGTGCTCTTATGCACGCCCCTGCAAAAAAAAAAAGGTTACTGCAAAATCTCCATTTCCTCCCGATCAGCTGGGATTCAGGAGGCAGAGAATAGATGGGGGCAGGGCCAGTCAGAGGTGGTATTTACCAGTTCTCCAAACTACTCAAAATTTCCGCTACCGGTTCTCCAGAACTGGTCAGAACCTGCTGAAACCCACCTCTGAAGCAAGGTACAGTACATTAAATGATTTTACAGAATGCCAGGACTCATTACTTTCATGGGAATTAAATCTGAAAAAGTTGTGGCTGCTTCAGCACCCTCATGTTGCTGTTGCTTCAGTGCCACTACTCAGCCATGGACCCATGATCATAATTTCCAATGCTTCTTGATAGCTTTCCACAAGGCAATGAAATATTCCCATTCTCTCTGGGTTTGCTCCGAAGGAAGGAAGGAAGGAAGGAAGGAAGGAAGGAAGGAAGGGTTTCCAATTCTCCCTGACAGTTTCCCACAAGGAAACTTGATGGGGAAGCCAGCCGGAAGTTGGAAGTTGCTCCTGTTCACACAGCTCTTTTGCCTACCCGTGGTAACTCTGTTTTTCTGTTTAGGTAAGGAAATATCTCTGAAACAGTAACTCAACAGGTCACAGGTTATCTAGTAAAACATTGAAAAATTGAAAAAAAAAATAACTTCTATAAATTGATCTCTTGTGCTTGCAGTATAAAAGCATGTAAAAAAATGGTTTCAGGCATTCCTCCACACTTTGAAAATAATCACTCTCACAAAAGATAAACAAAATGAAACATATATTTTAAAAAGTAGCTTGAAAGATATGAAGCTTTATTTTCAAAAATGCATACAATGCTCTCAGCATTTCACAAGTTGGTGTTCACCTGCTATAATTAATGATGTTGGAAGAAGGCGGTTTCCAAGTTACATGTTAGTTCTCAATAAATCAATAAAAAGAAAAGTCAGTCTTGGGCTCATTCTGAAATTACACAGAATACTATTCTTCTAACACAGACTGACAAAAGAAACTAAAACTCATTGCAATATCTCATTAGAACAGTTAATTATACCATAAAGATACTTTCATCCTGAAGCAAAGACTTCTGATTCTGAATGCCTGGATCTTCCCCAGATTTGTGAGGTAGTTCCAACTATTTACCAGAGCTCTGATGAAATGGTCTTTGCCACTTGTTTTCCCAGTTCAAGCCCAGAAACTTCCATCTCTTTGTTCCTCAAGTTGTGCCTTTGTCTTTTAAAACAACAACCTTCTTTCTCTATTGAGGAGGGAAAGGTTTGAAGGAATCTCCTGAGCATAAATGCTAAATCCTTTTTAGAAGTTATGAAAAGATATGTATTCAAATTCAGAGATTTTCTGACATTTAGATAGGTAAGGAAACTGCAGTATTGTGAATGCTGACTGGTTATCTAAAATAGTTGTGTTCTATAATGGGATCTAATTTTTTCCTTGTTTAACACACTGAAAAGTTTGCATTAAGTTTCTACCAATTTCTCCTCTTTTACTTAAATTATTCCTTAACCCAATCAACAGTCACTTTATTGTATATCACTTTTCCAAGTGTATTAAGATATATCCTGTGCATGGTTACTCAGAAACAAGACTTATTATCATATTCAATAGCCCAGAAAGTCTCCAGAAAGATGGTTTGCAATGGCAGTTAAAGAGTATATCTAAAGAAGCAGGTTTGGAGGTATACTGTTAATTATTAGTAATAATAACACAGCCATTTGCTGACTTTGGCCTTTATAATAGAAAGATGGTAATAATCCTTTACCTGCTCCTGAACAGTGGCATAGAAACATAATCATACAAACATACATTATTGTATATGAAAATAATTTCCAATCTTAACTCTGAGTTTGAAAAGACTGTTATCTTATTCAGATCAATTGCTGGGCCTGTGACATCTTCTTTTATGAACAGAATCATAATATGTCTTAGACTGTCAACCCTTCACTTGTTAGAAGACAGAGAGTCTCTTGGAGGAATCTATAACTTCTAAAGTTTCATTTGATATGATCATGTGGGCAAACCTACGTCCAAAGGGAACGCTTCTAATTGGCCATTAGTCTTGGGCTCTGCTTTGAAATCTGTTCATATATGTCAAGACATATCCATTTATTGCTCCAAAGCAGATTTAGTGACCAGCCTTGTGTCAGTTTCATCAGAGGGGATTTAGAAAAATACAACACAGAGTTCTTTGACACTGAGTCTACAAGAACCCTGAAGAAACAGCTGTGTTTTTAGTTCAATTCCCAGAGTGCTCAATTCATCCACTTTCTTCTCTGTAATTGACATAGTGAAGCCTATAACCAACTTACCTGTGACACTTTATTCTCCCCTTCTCCAAAATACCTTGGAGAGTCATGCTAATGTGACAACTAGCCAGAAAAGGACTGATAAGGTGCCATTGGAGGGCCATATGGTAATGGATGTTACATCTACCATCACCGATGATGACTGGATTGTTGTCTAGATGGATTTTAATTGGAAGCCCTTCAACCAATGAAAAAGTTTACTTGTGTAGAATGTTACAACCCTAATAAATTTATATTTAAAATTATCAATAATTCTTAGTAGTGATCTAGAATGGGGGGGGGAGAGAAAGTTTATAAGTACAGGTATCCTTGTGTGATCTCACACTAATTGGTTGACAGTACTTCTTAATTAAAATAAAATTTCCAATGCCCATAAGCTCATCAAATCATTAAATTTCATGAGAATATAATGATCTCACTATGAGATTTTTGACATTTAAAAAACTATTTTGCTCCAAGGTTCCATAAATGATACTTGATCTAAATTTTATATTCAATTTACTATAATAGTGCTCTCAACCTTTTTTTAACTCCTGCCATCAATCTATCAAAGATACTGATTCCCATCTAGACAAAAAGAAAAGATCTGCTTTTCTACAAAGGATATACATTTATACATCTATATGCACCCCATTGCTATATTTATGGTAAATTGGTACATTTATATGCATCCCATTACTATATTTATGGTACATTAATATATTTACTATATTTTAGTACATAAAATTTATGTACTTCTGCCAATCATTTTATTGCTATAATTGTAAAGTTCAAGGATAAGAATTAATTTCATCACTACAAAAGATATGGCAATAGTAGAAACCTCATGTAAAAAAGTCTCTTTATACATAGGATAATATAATGCAATGAAAAGTGTGCTTGCCTCAGCCAATGGGGGTGGGGGATGGGGGTATGATCTATACATCTGTCACTAAATAACCACTCAAGCACACATTGCACCCAATGGCTTCTATATAGGTACTTGCTTACCATTCCCAAGAGTTTCCCTCCCTCTTGTGTTTCCTTTATTTAATATGCACCAAAGGGAGGTAGCATGGTTGAATCATCTTTCTCAGAAACTACAGTAGCAAAGCACCCACACCCATATATACTTTTTCCTTTTTGATAGGGTTAGGCCATTCACCAGGGCCATAAAGAAGAAGTCAAACTGCCTTTGTGCACTGAGTGAAGACTAGTTGCTCTTCTCTGCTGTTATCTGTCTCTCTTTCTCATTTAGTGATTGGGGAAAGTAAGCCATATCTCATCTAGGATTCTTCTCTGAACCAGAAGCACCACCCCAGCAGTAGGGAAGCACTGCTCTCTAATACCAGAAGTTACTAATGACTCAAAGCACAGGACCATCTAGCTGTCTTGGTTGCATTAGAAGTAGCAGACAAAAAAAAATTTTTTTTTTGTTATTAGTATTAGCCTTCCATCTTTTTCAGTGAAATGTAGCTTTGAGATATTACATGTCATAATCTATCATATCTTTCACGGATTTATTAGACACCAATGGACAATAGCAACCAATTCAAATAAAATCAAATAAAGATGGAAGGAGCATGCTGAAATTTTGACAGCAACCAAGGTCCCTTAGAACAGGGGTCTCCAACCTTGGCAACTTTACGACTTGTGGATTTCAACTCCCAGAATTCTTCAGCCAGACATGCTGATGAATGTAAGACCATGATGGCTGAAGAATTCTGGGAGCTGAAATCCACAAGTGGTAAAATTACCAAGATTGGAGACCCCTGCCTTAGAAAATATTCCTTATTTACAAAAACTTCTAGTACTAGAAGGTGACGTTAGATAAGTACTCATTACCAAGTCAAAAGATTATAGGAACTGATGGAATACTCACAGCAATTTGGCAGTAAAGAAAGATTCTAACCAAACTATGCCAGCAATCTTGAAAAATGACCCAATACCCAACCAATGTAGAGATCAGTCTATATTCCAATACCAAAAAAGGAGAGTTAACAGAGTGTACAAACTATTAATTTCACACGCTAGCAAAATAATGCTTGGGATCATCCAACATAGATCAGATGAAAAAACAGTTGCAGATGTTCAAGAGATGCCAGATGTTTTAGAAAAGACTGAGGAACATGAGACTTTATTCCTGATGCAAGCTCTATAACTGAGAAAGACTCAGTGGTTTGATTTAGTATCCAAACAAGAGAATGATCCTCAGCATCCTCTGAATAGATATGTGCCCCAAACTCATCGACTTGGACAAATATTTGTGAAGACACGCAAAAGCAAATTAGAAGATGGAGGAGAAAATTTAGGGAACAAGGCATAATCCCAGAAGAGAATATAGCTGAGGGATCTAATCTCCCCTATATTACTTGGAGGGACATTCAATAGGTTGAGGGTGGGACTGCCTAAGTGTAAATTCAATATGCTCAAGTGGGGGTTGCTGGCAGATAACAACACGCTGTGCAAATGTGGAGGGATGCAGAGCCCAACCCATTGTTGGTCTGTCAATTATTTCCAGTAGAATACATTGAAAATTATTTGTTTCTGACCAATGATAACAGCCAAAAAGATGGCCTCATTTTGGCAGTTTAAGGTTTGATCTGGACACAAAATAAATAAATAAAAACTGAGAAAACCAAAGAATACCAAAAAAAATCTGAATCCAAAGCAAGAAAGCTTTGGGTTTTGAGAAAGCATCTCAGATTTGACTCAACCTAGTTCTCTTGAACATAAAGACAGAGAGAGGACAGGCACATTCAGAATTGCAAGTTTCTGTTAATGTAACTTTATAATCAAAGTAATATTAGCATTCATAACCTAGTCTGGAGTACCTTGAAGACTAACATCTCTCCTTATTTATTCAACCTACAGTATATGCTGAAAATATATTAAGGGAAGCTGGATTGGAAGAAGAGGACAGGAGAGGCTTTTAAATTGGGGCCAAAACCATCCATTACTTCTGGTCCTAATTTCTATGTCAATGGAAAATAATTCCACCTTTTTGTAACTACTTATTACGTACTTGAACACTGATATGACTTCCCTCATTTTCTTTTTCCCAAGCTGAATATCAGCCTGTGCTCATAGGTCATGTTTCTATACCATCTTTTTTTTTTTTTTTTTTTTTTTGCATCTCTAGAAAGTGCATTAGCCTTTCTAGCAGCTCTCTCATACTTCTAGCTCATCGTCATCATGGCATGCTTCCAAGTAATGAATACTTCATCTTTTACATCAGACTTATATTTTTCCTCCCTAAATGTAATACTTTACATTTCTTTACATTTTGAAGGACATTTTGTTTGTTTGGTCTGTCAAATGATATAACCACCCATCCCACCAGAAGTGACTCTGGGCAGTGTATAACAATCACATAAAACTGCAGCATAAAAGCAGTCAAAAAAATTATAGATAATTATTATTAAAAACCTTTTAAAAATCACTTTAAAATTACATTGTACAAACTACCAATGGATAGAGAAGTACAACAACTGCATATCAGATGTTGGTCAGACCTCCCAATCTAATGTCATTTACAAATTTGATAAACAACCCATCAATCCTGTTATTCATCTTATTAATAAAACTGTTTCATAATCCTGACCCCAAGACAGATTCGAATACACTCTATTGATTATTGCTTTCCAGTTTGATGTAGAGTAATGCTGAGCCTCTGAGTCTGGTTAACCAGTTGGTTGTGCACCCAGCATACTATAATGTCATCCAACTACTACATTGTAACAGCTTGTCAATGAGAAGTGTCAAAACCTTTGCTGAAGTTGAAATACATTATATCAGCAGCACTAAAATAATGATCTTGTCAAAGCAGGAGACAAAATTTATTTCACATAACATATCTTTGAGAAAGACATGATGACATTTAGCACTCATAGTATTCAAGAAGCTTACAAATGTTCTGATTCATTATCTGCTCTAACATCTTTCCATGCATTGAAACCCATTGGTCAATCACTTCTGAAATTCTCCTCTCTTTTTTTCTTAAAGAGGTGGGGGGATACATTTATTCTTCTTCATTTGTCTGGCACTTCCCCAATTCTCCAGGACTTCTGAAAGATAATTGTCAGGTGTCCCCAGAATTCTTCAACGCATTCCTTTCCTGTTTGAAACTACATTAGCTATAATTTCCTTTTCAAGAACTCCTAGATCACTACAACTTCTTTGTCGCTAAGATGTTCTTCCTATAGTGTCTATCTTGCTATTTTTCTTAGTTTATTAAAATCAGCATTTCTAAAATACATAATGTGGATCTCACTGGTTTTTTTAAACAAGCATTTTATTAAAATCAACAACCTTTTAAAATGCATGAACACTTACAATCCAAAATATCCACCACCTTAATAGCTTCAAAGTTCCCTCTCCTTCGCCCTCCCTTGCATTAGCAGGGACCAAATTGAAAACAATATGTCCTCAAATACTGACCTTAACTTTTGGGAACAGGAAATTATCAACATGAATTCCACTCCAAACACATATGTTGAGTTTTCAAGTGGGAAAGGATGGTCTGATCTGTTCAACAATCCTCCACAACTTTAACAACTGTAGACCGGAGATTTGCCACAGTGTCCAAGAACATTGTTTTGATTACCTCACATTTTATTTGATGGTTTATTCAATATTCTATTTAAATGAGAGTTCCAGGATACTAAAATCTTGCTCAGTGATTTGCAATGAAGAAAGTAATATCGGTGGACCCCTCCTTACAAGTCCTTACTCAATTTCAGTTATTGCCTACAATAAACATCTAGGTAGTGAGCTTCTCTGACCACCTGAAGCCTTTGCATGGGAATGGAGAACTCCCACTGTTGCTGAACTATAATATAATTCTTATCATTTCAGCCAACAATCAACCTAGGAATTGCAGTTCAGTAACATTCCCAACCCAAACTGTACTCTACAGCTGGAATTCAATATTAGAGCTTAATATTTTATTAAGGCTATGCATGTTTCAAAAAATAGTTATAAGTGCTTTGGACCTTGCACAGTCACACCAATTCTCTGCTATTTATTAAAATAAACTGCCTTTTTCCAAGCCACCATGTACAGACTGTGCAAAAGTTGTGGCTGCTTTAAGGAGTTTATTCATTAAAGTTAATGCCACTATTATAGGGAAACTAGGAAGACACTATATCCAACTTGACCAAAGACAGCATTCTGTTTGAAAAGCTGTTCAGTCCACATCTGGTTTAAAGATGAAGAACCATGGAAAGGGAAATCCTTGAAAATTATCCAACCATAATTCCACCTGCCTTACAGACTGAATAGACACACTACTATTGTTTCCATACAGTCTTCTGAATCTTCTCTTCTATGGTGAGATGGACTTATTTCTGCTTAAAGAGATAGGCATTTAAACATTAAAAATACATATTTATTTGACTGTTATGCAAATTTCTGCTGAGGTGAAAATGGCTACAATCAAAAGAGTGAAGCAAAGAGAGTGCATATTATGGCACAGAGACAAACGATAACCAGTACTTCCTGATTTATAGCTTATCTAGTACTCTTCACAAACTCTCAAGAAGTATATTTATAGTTCTTCGAGCTTGAATCTCAAGAAATTATGGTTTCCACTTCACAGTATATTGGAGGCATTGAAAACCCATAGGTCAACAAAGTGCACCCGTCATGTGTAGGACAAGAGATATCTAACATATCTCTAAAACTGACTTAATCATTCAGCCGGAAATCCTCCAGGAACATTGTTCCAAGGTCCACCTTGTCATTAAACAAAAGCAATTGTTGCTGTTTTTTTGTCCTCATATTGCTTAAAGCTTGGTTTCAGTCATGTGACTCTTGAGATTCCATTTCAAAATAAACACCTGACTTCATATCTGAATTAGTTTCCAGCAGAGAAACTTTGAAATGGATTTTTTCCAAGAGAATAGCTAACATGAATTACTGTATCAGAGAATGTGATCAGAAAATAGTGATCTGATCCACTGAAAATGTACTGCAGATGTGAGAAAATGGTGACCTCTTCTTACTGTTTTTGAGCCTCAAATTACAGGAGACAAAAGCAGCAGTCACCATAATCACCCACCACCTCACAGCAACAAGTAAAAGGCCTGGTTCTCACTGAGGTCGGAAATGTGAGTAGATGAATATTTTAGATTACTTTATGAAAAAATATGATTGATTACTTCATCAGACAGAAAATCCTTTTTATATAACAGACCTAGATATCAAGGCAAGGTAGTCAAACCTAGCATTCAACTGGACATGTTAGCTTTTGCTGTATGCAGTTGGATAACTATTTGTTATCCAACAAAGAACAGAACATGCACAGAACATGCACAGAACATGCTAAAAATCACTGGATGATGTCTAAGTATCTACAATTTTTTAGCCATTTCTATCATTATGATATCTAAAATGTTGAAATCTTGAGAAAACCAAAGCAATCACAATGAAGATGAAATCAGAAAGAGATCTGAAAATTCAAAGAAGTTCAACACAAAGCAATTTTCATTCTTTGATATAGCTTTAAAAAAGTGTGTAGGGGAAGGGACAGTGGTGGTATTCAGCTGGTTCTATCCCATTTGGGCAAACCGGTAGCGGTGGTTGTGGGAGGCTCCGCCCACCCACCTGGATGTCACCACCTCCCGTTTTTGATGCTCTGCGCATTCGCAGAAGGTCCTGCGCATGTATGGAGGTGGCATGCACGAGCACCAGTGGTGGGTTGCCCCCGGTTCGCACTGGTTCTATAGAACCGGTAGTAAAACCAGTGGGAGGCTCCGCCCACTGACCCCGATGTCATCAGAACCCTTCTGTGCATGTGCAGAAGAGTGGACACGTGCGTGCGCAAAGCATGAGCGCCTGCGCCCTCATTGCGAACTGGTAGTAAAGGTAAGTAGAACCCACCCCTGGCGAGCACACTCACATTGCGAACTGGTAGCGAACCTAAGTGAATACCATGTCTGGGAAGGGATATAAATAGCCACAGTTCATTCCATGTTTCACACACACCCCAACATTGTTCACTATTTCCTGAGTTCAAATCTTTGGATCAATTACAATCTCTCAGCCCAAACTGTCACAGGTGGGGAATTTTTATTTTTTTAGTTTATATTATTTTATTGCAGAAGAAGGGAGCAGACTGCCTTGGGAATCTGGGAGTTAAAGTCCAGGCAAGTTTCTGAAAGTTGCTGAGGTTGAGAAATACTGGTCTAATCCCAGCATCCCTAGCCATTTGTCTTTATCCCTTGTTCTTCCTGCAAACAGTTCAAGGAAATACAGATGGTTCTAACAATCATTAGATGGTAAATACATGCTGGTAGCCAAGGGCCCAAATTTTGATCATGTGACTGTGGGGATGCTGCAACAGTTGTTAAATGCGAAGATGAGTTGTAAATCACTTTTTTCAGTGCTATTGTAACTTTGATGGTTGCTAAATGAAGGGTTGTAAATCGAGGACTACATGTACTTGAATGAGAGAGCATCATAAAATCGCAGGACTCCAGACTAAGCCAGAAAGTTATAAAAGCAGTCTGGATAGAGGCTTTTTGTCAGGAAAACATGTCACAAGAAATGAAACTCAGCTCAACTTTTCATAGTCAAGGTCTTTTCTTCAATCGCATACTCTTGCAGGAATATCCTCCAGATATATGACTTATGCAGAAAATATAATTCTTTTGGCACCCAATTGTGATGCAGTTTTCTACTCGGTTATTTTGAAGGTTGATGTTGCTTCAGTCAAGAAAGTCAATGTCGTGTAGTGGTTAGGATGCTAGACGGGGATTGAGGAGACCCAGGTTCTAGTCCTCCTTAGGCACAGAAGCCAGTTGGGTGACCTTGGGTTGTCATGCTTCTCAGTTCTAATTAGCATCAGAGTATGCGACAAGCCAGAAGAAAAACAAAAGCCCCTGTCACATGGCACATCGATAAGCCTTACTGTAAGAACTAGGCAAGCACAGGGCAGAGCAAGCAGAATTTCCAATTGTGTGGGGTAAATGTTAAAAACAACAACCCTGGTGTATTGCTTCCATTGTCTTGTAGCATTTTATAATCATCTGCCATTTCTCAATTTGCAATATTATGTGCTCGGCTTTTTTGGAATTTTTGTTCTGTGTAGGTTTTACTGTATGCTGTTTTTACAGTATTCTGGAGCCTTGGATGAAGGGAGATTTAAAAACATAGCACGTAACTAAATATTCCAGCATGCTAACCATGACACTATGCTGGTTCTGTTGGAGTAAAATCCACCTTTGTTTCACCTTTTTGTCATACAGTCAGTGAAATATGTTTCTAAGCAACAGAAGATAAAACACAGGGACTGTATAAACATTCATACTGCAAATGGTTGACTTCATCCCTCCTACATCTGAAAAACTATTTTCAAATGCCAATTGTATTTCCACTTTATTGTAAATAAAATTTATATTTCTATAAACTGTTACTGTATTCCCATTTCCTCACGGACAGCATGGCTTTTTGTAAGCAGGTTAGATAGTTCTTCTCCTTTACCCTTGACAAGACAGTTAAAATGCAAATATTTAAATTTTAATTTATAAAGGACACTCTGTTCTGTGCTCACAAAACATTTACCCCAAAACATTTTGGCTCACATGAGCCACCCACACAAAAACCAGAACAAGCTGGAAGAAAAAAAATAAAGCTTTCGACTGTTATCTTATTTACATTTCCCCCCCCCCAAAAAAAAGAAAATGTTTCTTTGCAATCTAGATTTGACCCTATATGGGGAAGATATGGCAAGATCTGAGAGTGGTCTACAGGTTTAAGAAATATGGGAAGGTATTCACCTTTTCTCACACTACAAGAACAGAAATGGAATTGTGAATAGTCTGGGAGGCTTCTGAAACTAAGAAATGGGGAGTAAAACTTGAAGGTTGCTGGGAGTGCCAGGAAAACAACCACAACAGGATATAAACATGTTTTAATGACAATATTCAGTAAGTAATGCAAAATACTCTAATTTACTTGACGAGAGGATCTCTAACTACACATATAAAGTTATCTTAGGCTGAACATTGACCAGGTACTGTAAGTTCTCGTTTGCACACTGAATGACAGCAATTCTCCTGGATTTCAGACAGAGAATTTTTCTCCATGCCTTACCTGGAGATGGTATGGATTAAATCTGAGTTCTTGGATTTGCAATGTTCTTTTTCATTATTGAAGGAGAATACCTCTTTGGTATGTCCATGGCAGAGAGCACAGAGCCAACATTGCCAAGGTACAATAACTTACTCCTATTTGTCATTTTGTGACTTGCAAGATATACTGAGTTACAAACTGGTCAATCACATTTTAACCTAATGTATTATGCAAATTGTGCAAAGACCCAGGTCTCTGGAAAAGGCTTTAATGCTGGGAAAAGATATATATATATGTCTGTGCTCCTCCAGAATTTAAACTTCAGGCTTTTCCTCTCGCCTTTCAGAGTTAATGGATACTTGTAATTCACTTGTCTCCTTGGTGGCTCAGACATATATTGTATCTAAAGGTCCTCTCTAGCCTGCAAAACCACTTATAAGATGGAGTTTCTTCTACAACTCTTCTACACAATACAGCTTGCAAAAGTCTGAGCATATTTAGTGGTTAGTTGCTATATTCACTGTTCTAAAGCAAAATATTAAAGATAGCTACTATAAATTAATTCTAGTTCCTCCTCAAGAAATGTTATTGTAAAATGTTGCTGGAACCAGGCTACTACATTCCTAAAAGTTGGAGATAGAACTTCCTTCCTATGCTTTTAATCCAAGTTTTGATAGGCAGAAGGAAAAGTCAAATAAGAGTTACAACGCTTTGGAGTAGTGGCAATTAAAACTTTGTTGCCTGATTTTCTACAGTAAAGTTTCCTCAGATAGTAGAAAAATATTACATAGTGCATCTGTGTTAGTGTTAATCATGAGAAATATGCACAAAACCAAAATGTGGTTGGGCCTTGATTTTGGGGAAGGACTTCATGCAGCTTTTGGTCTTTTTGTAATAATTTTATTAGAGTTTACAAAGTTGAAAGACTAATATAAGTCTTTATAAGAAAAATATAGAAAAAGAAGTGCAAACAGATAGAAAAAAATAAAAAATAAGAAAATATACAAAGGATATCTGTTCTCCCCTCTAAATAAATTTAAACAACTTTAGTACCTTAACACCTTTTCTACTATTTTGCAGCTTTTGGATCCTGATGAGAAATTGGAATAATATTTTGCAAACAAGCTTACTAATGTTGAAAGCCCCTATTTTTCTGAACAACATCCCAGAGCAATAGGAAGCTGTCTTAATGTCAGACCACAAAGTTAGACAGCTGAGATAACCAAATGACAAATATCCATAGCTGAGGTTATGTTTTGTTTTATCATGTCAGATACACATTTTTAAGGACTCAGATGCAAATTCTTACTACAGTAGGTTCAAAGTAATATTCTAAAGTCTGATTATGAGATTTTTTAAAAAGTCTGTTCATCCTAAGTAGAAAAATGAGACAGTTGTTTCATCAAGCTTTCAAATGGCAAAACTGTGAAGTTGAAAACAAAATTAAAATTATTAGGATGATATTGCCGCTAGGTCCTCTTGCAAATTTGGGCAGAGTATGAGATGTTGCTGCACAAAGATTCAAAACAAGAAAAATGTATGACAAGCTGAAGTTAGAGACAGAATAAATTAACTTAATGTTATAAGACTATTTTCTAGCCTCCTGCACAAGCAGGATTTTGTTCCTTTATTTGTTGGATTTATATCCTGCCTTTCTTCCAAGGACAAAGAGAGACATACACAGCAGTCCCTCCTCCAATTTTTCTCTTGACTGCAGAAGGAAGGGATCAATAGCAATAGTAATAGCACTTAGACTTATATACTGCTTCATAGTGTTTTACAGCCCTCTCTAAGCAGTTTACAGAGTCAGCATATTGCCCCCAACAATCTGGGTCCTCATTTTACTGACCTCGGAAGGATGGAAGGCTGAGTCAACCTTGAGCCTGGTGAGATTCGATCTGCCAATCAATCAAGCTACCTGGAAAGCTCCAATTTGGGGAAGGCTACCATAAGAAGAATCCTGCTGAAGCCGGCAATGGTCCTTCTGTTCTGCCAAGCAGTTTAGCCTGATATCCAGAGAAGTCACCTGAATTCAACAGTCCTTGCATCTTTCTCACCTCTAACATTCCAATTACTTCCCATCATTTTTAGCATGTGTAGTATTCATCACTGATAGATGAGAGGTGTGTGTGTATTGGGGGGAGCAATTCCTGTACTGATTCAAAACATTTCACCAGGCTTCAAATGACTGCATCTCTTAGACTTCCATTTGTAATCTTCCTTTGCTTCTAGTCCTTCCAACATTTTGCTTCCATAAAAATCCAGATTCAAACCAGGAAAGGAAGTAGCTGTAAAACGTCTAAGAGCCGTCTATCTGGAAGCAATTTTGCCTTTCCCATATATTTTTCACTTCTTTTCAGAGCCATCTAAATGAGAAAGCTTCAGTACAAATCGTAGCAGCAAATGGTACATTGTGGGGAGAATGGTACTTTTTTCATCTATGTTGAATCTAGAAGTCATCAGTTTAATTGGCCAATGTGGAATTCGTTTTATGGAATAATCAGGTAAACTATTCTGGGTACTCCAGCCAATCCATAACTCTACCTGAATTCCTATTTTGCTGATACAGCAGACCTCCACCTCATTCTCTGAGATACCTCTTGTTTCTGGTCTTGTTGGCTAGATGTGGACTGTCAACTTGTCAGAAGTTAAATACAATGAACAATATTGTTATGGAACTTGGGCTGGATGATTTCCTGGAGCTCTTTCCATCTTTATGATTCTATTGATTTAAGACTGGGTTTGGCTCAGGGAGAGTTAATGCTGGAGAGGATTTAATGACTCTGGCAAGTATCTCCTTGTTATGGAAATTTTACATTAATAGCCCACAATGTTTCTGAAATGGCCAGACACTTTTCTGGAAGGAGCACAGACATTTGGAAGAAAGGGGTCTGCCTTTCTTGCCACCACCTGACCTTTTCTTTTGGCTTGTAAAAACGTCCTTAAGGATGGATGGGTGTGTGTATGGGGAGGGAGGGAGGGAAGATAATCTAGAGTTTGGAAGAAGGCAGGCTGCAAATAAAGGGCTTGAGTTTGGGAAACATTTTAAGGTATTGGATGTCCTTTGAAATATAGTGAGGCAATAGTCAATTTTGGATGTTCAGCGAGGTTCTAATCCTATGCCTCTACTTTTAGCTTGAATATCTGTAAATAAATATTAAATGCCAATCAGCATGCAGTGGGAAATCAATGCTGGGTAAGTGCTGCATCTTAATGTAAGTTCATGTAATAGTACCTTTTGTTGTGCTCTTAAAAAAGAAAAAAAATCTCAGCCTGGAGCCTTTTCCTTGCCCTGTCTCTGTCTCCGTCTCCGTCTCCCTCTCTCCCTCCCTCCCTCCCTCTCTCTCTGTCTATAGAAATTCTAGGAAGCCAGGGATGACCCTGCCTTTTTCTTCTGCCATTGGCCTGGCCTCTCTGATGTCATAAAAGCACACAGTCAAGAGTTAGAAGGATTTGAAGGCCAAGCCCCATAGCAACAGTTCTTAAATTAAATACTACAGGAATAGTTGTCATGTGTTTTCAAACAAAACATTTGCCAATCGGATGAGCAGCTGTAGATCTTTCATTGGCCTAGCTGCATAGACAAATACTTGCTATTTATATGATTACACGTATATTGGAGTTGTTTTACTCTTTCCAGATACGTCTCTTTCTCTTTTACCAAGATAAAAAAAAAAGATCATCTCTAAAATAGCACACACCTTATTAATGAAGGAATGTTACTTAAATAAAATTATTCTTCTGGGCCTGTAACATTTTTAATTGCTCTTGGGGAAAACCAGACTTGCAAAATAAAAACACATTTATCACTGCTGAATTCTTCCCTTCTACAAGGATAAACTTGTCACTGATGAGTAGGAGGGCTGCTGGTTAATTAGCACAACTACTGTCTCTCAGTTTTGGGTATGACAGGAAAGTGGGTGTAAACAGTATGAACAGGGAATGAAAATAATTCTCAAGAGATCTCAGTGGGTTCTTTATTTAAATTTATCTGACAGTAGCTTGATTACCAGGCAGTATTAATACCCAACCAGGTTTCCTGTCTCCCACTCTGGGCTGGTCCAAGATATGTTGTTGCTTAGCCAGCTCAACCTATCTACCCCTTAAGTTAAAAACTACAATACACAAGGCCTGCAGCATTTGAAGCAGAAAGAACCAGAGACCTTGTTATTTCAGTAGTAAAAATGCAACAATATAAATTAAACTAGTAACACTATGCAGTCTGTTCATGAAAATCTACATTCTTAGCCTACCTAATTCCAGTGCAAAAATACTGAAGGACAAACTAAACCTTATGCCCTACCATATGTAATGTTATCCAATACCTGCTGCTTCACTTCAAAGGACAGTTAGTCCTCAAATTACAGCAGTTTGTTTAGTGACTGTTCAAAGTTTAAAATGGCACTGAAAAAAGCAAGTTATGACTGTTTTTCCACACTTATAACTGTTGCAGCATCCTCATGATCACATGATCAAAATTCAGATGCTTGGCAGCTGACTCATATTTCTGACGGTTGCAGTGTCCCAGGGTTATCTGATCACCTTTTGCGACCT
Source organism: Arizona elegans (assembly GCA_022577455.1). Lineage (NCBI taxonomy): Eukaryota > Metazoa > Chordata > Lepidosauria > Squamata > Colubridae > Arizona > Arizona elegans. The sequence goes on along the minus strand of JAKOOJ010000001.1, from coordinate 297,850,980 downwards.
TCTGATAAGGAAAGTAATAGGGAAGTCAGATTCACTTAACAACCATGTTACTAACTTAAAACTGCAATGATTCACTTAACAACTGTGGCAAGTAAGATTGTAAAATGGGGGAAAATTCACTTAACAAATGTCCCACTTAGCAACATACATTTTGGGCTCAATTGTGGTCGTAACTGGAGGGTTACCTGTGTCCTGTTAGACGGGGATGATGTGCAACACAAAACCTGCTAAGGGAACGGTTGGAAGGGCTTTTCAAATCAACCAAGTGAAAGAATAAAAAAAGTCACCCTACTGCAAATCAGTCTTTCTCAATCCAGAGTATTTTGCCTACAGCAGTAGCCACTCGCTAGCATTGCGTATAGTTTGAAGTCATTGTAGTGATGATAAGATTGAAGGAGAGTTAAGGGAAAAGTGAAACTAAGAGGGTGAAGTATATTCTTCTCTCATCATTTCTGCACTGCAATCTTTTTTCTCTCCTTATGATGGCTTTTTTCTAAGTAGCTATTACTGATTAATTGTTCTAATTGAATATTGTTTTTAATCACTCTTTGTTTCCTCAGTTTGAGGCTCCTTGAAGAGGAATGTAAAATTTAAAAAAAATTGCAATAATAATGTTTCTGCTATGTAAAAATTATTTAATATTGAATGCATTTAATAATAGCAAAAAAAGATTTTAATTTAGCAATATTTTTGCTGGCTGAAGGTAACTTTTTTTTCTTTTTAAAGAACATGGCCAGATTTAGCCGGAAGGAAATATAAATCAAATAGGATAATTTCACACATGTAGAATAGGAGGAGGATTTTTTTTTTCTGTTATGTTTTTTCAGGGCTGATGAAAAAAATTGGATTTTCTTCACCAACTCCATTCTTCCAGATATGTCACAACTCCAGTTCCAACTTGACTGAAGAAAATCCTGTTACTTTTTCTGATTTGAGCAGATGTCAGTTTGGAGAAAGTTATTTTGTTACAGAAAAAAAAAGCCTGGCAATATTTTCTTCCTTATACACATGGAAAAGTTATGCTTCTCCAATTTGTTATCCTAATGTTATTGCTCCCTCAATATATACTAATTACCCTCTTATGGCTTGTTTTTGATGGTAGTGTAGGAAGTTAGCACCCCTCCCTTCCCCTAGAAGAATGAAATGTTTTAGGAAATATTAAAAAGGCAGAATATTATACCTCCCTGGATGAGAAATGGAGAAACATGTTTTTTAGGCAGATAGCAGACTCACTCTTAATAGCCCCCACACTTTCAATAGTCCACAGCAGATGTCAGCACTTAAGAGATAAAGAGATAGCTAGGTCTATTCATAAGCAAATGCCCTCACCCAAGATCCAACAAAGATAGAATTATCCCTCTACCCGGTGGTGGGATTCAAATAATTTAACAACCAGTTCTCTGCCCTAATGATTTCTTCCAACAACCAGTTCACCGAATGTTCAGAAAGTGAACAACTGGTTCTCCCAAAGTGGTGTGAACTGGCTGAATCCCACCACTGCCTCTACCCATCTAGCAACAGAACTCACCACATGGCACCTGGGGAGATTGCATCACCCAGCAAGGCTTAATCAAGCCTGGAACTCAAAAGACAACCGACAAAGTTACTCCTGCATGGCCCCATGGGAGTATGACAACCAATCAGAATACAAGCTCAAATTCAAAGCCCAACAGCTGGTATAAATCTCTCTCTCTCTTTTTCACCCATGTGCTTTTTCGCCCAGGACCTCAAACCATGTGGTCCTGTCCACCATTAAAACATCTTTTCAAGCAGTCTCCATGTTTTCAGTGTCTTTCTCCCCACTTGGAACTGAACCCAGATGGACATTTCTTCCAACAGTAGTTTTGTAGGTGACCGACATTTGTGTATATCAGTTTATCTGTATTAAGACTCTCACTTCTGGAAGCATTTTCAAAGCTATAGAACCTGTTTTACAACATTTTCTTCATCTTCACCTTTAGTGGGGTTGGACAGAGATCTTTAACCAGGAAATTAATGTTTGTCCTCATTTGCCTTTCCATTGACCATGATAGCAGGTCATCAGTCATATTTTAAAGGCATTTTTCAGTGAAGGCCAGATCATCTGCACAACTGTATATAATCACACAAGCTTTTAAAATTTAAAATATGCTGTTATGTATAGCTGTGCAGATGCAGATGTATTTATTGACTCAAAAAAAGATACCTGAAACAACCCACATGACTTCCACTTCTCCCACAATTTCAACTCTTGTGGCTTTCAGCATGTGCTCTTGCTATAAACACAAATGATAAAGCATATGCGACCTTTCAAATTGTTTCTGCTGCTAATGCAGCACTACATACTGGTATATGATGCTTAATCGTATTATAAATACAGGTAATACAGTAGTATATTAATGAATGTACCTATCAAATAATTTTATATGAAAAAGGACTGACAGAACAAGGCTAGAAAATAAAGGGAGTTTCAGTTGTGATTCTATTGCAAGAATGATAAACATTCTTCCATAACCTACGCCATATGTGTCAAATGTGCCTTGTGTAAGAAGAAAAAATTTAATGTACACCTTTGTTTTTTAATACAGACCTATTTACCTGCACTCTGTCTGAATCCAAAGTGAGATGTTTTATGGTGTGCTGTTTGTTCAATTGCTAGTGCAGCTATGCTCAATAATTAGGTTTTCCCGACACATGCAGTGATGTTTTAGGATACATTCCAGCATTCACTAACATCCTACAAGCATGTCCCATTCTCACACATTTTTGGAGGCTGCAGAGGCAAAGCAAGAATGGTGTATGCTCTTATGTAGTCTCCAGAGGTTACACAAGAGGGCATTGCACAAGAAGAGTAGGGCATGTTTTCATGCAGTTTTCAGAGTCTGCAGAGGCCATAGAAGAACATTCTCTAAAGCTGATTCTAGAACAAAGGCCTCATGTGACCTGGACAATCTTGGATAGGCCACATGGGCCTGCCAACAAAAAGACAACACTGCCTAGAGATAAACTCTGGGCCACATGATCAGTTATATCTTGGGAAGCAGTGCAAGGCAGTGTTTTTGAGTGACAGTGGCGGTGCTAGCGTTGAAACCAAGGCCCAGGCCTCTACTTCAGGTCCAGCCTCAGCACCATTCCAAGTGATGCTGTTCAGGACAGTCCAGATGCAGAATGGGACAACTCGTCATGGCCAAGTTGCTGCAGCCAAGTTACTGGTTCTTATCTACCTTTGGCCATGGAAGCTCAGTGGATGATTTGGGGCAGTCTCTCTTTCTCTCATAGAGGGAGTGCTATATATACAACCTGAACTAATAAATAAAAATCAGATATATAGATTAATCAACAAACAAACAAATAAAGATCAGGGAATGTAGATTGGTGAGCTGTCCAGCTTTCTACAGATTCTTTCTTTTATGTCCAGTGATATTCATTGCTAAAACAGCTGGGTGGTTATCCAAGATCATATAGTAATCAACTTAATAGTTTTCTCCAACAAATAGCTGAGGAAGAATATGAAATCATGGTCTGTACAGTAGAAGCTTTTAACCACTGATTCTTGTGAATTTATACTTAATTCAAAATTGCTTGCATACATAAATATTAATCTTTACTGATATTAATAGGCATTTGGGAAATATCTGTCTTTAAATTACTGTAAATCATCCTGGTTAAGGAGTTGGATTTAACTGTAAATATTTCAGCCCTAAGAAGGAGGCAATAATAAGCTTCTGAAAAACTTTGCCAAGAAAATTGTAGGGACTTGCAACAGAAAAAAAAATCTAGGTTCACTTCATGTAATTTATTGGGGGACTATTCAGATTAATCTAGCTCACAGGACTGTGTTGTGGAAATAAAATAAGGAGAAGCTTATTATGCTTTGTTCCCAGAGAAAAGATAAAATGTTAGAGCAAATAAATCATTTATTACAGAGCCCTATACATTTCCTATCTAATGTTGAAATTCAATTCTTCTTCAACCCACAAAAATATGTAACACACTGAAAGTGCAAGTTAACAGTAGTAGACAAAATGCTGACACTAAAATTTAATTTTAGATACCAGCAGTACTATATATTATTAAAGCTGTTTGTTCAGGAAAAAGTCTGTATATTTTCTGAGGTTTTTTTTTCATTTAATGTGGCACTTACATCTGACAATTTTGCAGAAATGTGAACTAAGTCATCAGAGAGGAGAAGAAGACTCATGAAAAAAGTAGTGACACATGCTTTGACTTAGAAAAGCATAATCAGATATCTAAGCTAATAATTACTTCTACACAATAAACATTTGAAGAGTTTCGTGTTACTGTATTATAATCTATTCAAGAATCCTGTAAGGTTAGCAATATTATCCTTATATCAAAAAAGGATCACAAGAGTGTGTGATAAAAAGGTTTCTCTAAATTCATCTAATACCTTTTAACTCAATAGTAAGGTTAGAATTCATTGTTGTTCCTCGTGGCTAGAAACAATGGAATTTAAGAAAAGTTCATGATTTTAGAGTTGACAGTTATTTCATCCCATTCTTCCATAAACAGTTTTATAGTCAAAACAACAAAGAGTCTTGCTAGACTAATACATTTATTTACTGTATTTCATGGACCAAATTAAAAGTGATTCATTTAATGCACTCATTTAGTGCACAAACAATGTTACCTGTGACTATCGAAATCAGAGGACTTTATTGTTCTTCTTCGGTGGTCTGACTGACAGGTACACAGCTTAGGTAGATAACTAGTTACAGAAAAGAGGGGAAAAATAAATTTCTTAGAATCAGGAATAAAGGAAATAAAGGGGTAGAGTCTGATTAATTCTGTTAGTATACTTAGATTTTGATAGTGTACATCAGGGGTGTCAAAATAGCATCATCACAGTGTCGTCATGTGATATATCACAATTTTCCGCCCTTCGCTGAATCAGGCGTGGGTGTGGCCAGCACTTGACGCATCCAGCCCTCGGCCCGAGAGTTTGACAGCCCTGGTGTACATACTTATATATATTATATTGAAACTCACACAACTATGGTCCAGACAACTACTCTGACTCAGACAAAACAGCCATCAACAGGCCCACAGACATAAACAATACAAACTGGGAAAACACATGGGAAAATCTCATTGGCAATAAAAATTAAATTATGGTTAGGATTAAGATTTGGGCTAGGATTAAGTCATCTTGGAGCAGTGGTGAAATCCCATTTTTTTTACTACCGGTTCTGTGGGTGTGGCTTGGTGGACGTGATGTGGCTTGGTGGGCGTGGTTTGGTGGGCATGGTAGAAGGATACTGAAAAATCTCCATTCCCACCCCACTCCTGGGGGAAGGTTATTGCAATATCTCTATTCCCACCCCACTCTGGGGCCAGCCAGAGGTGGTATTTGCCAGTTCTCTGAACTGCTCAAAATTTCCGCTAACGGTTCTCTAGAACCTGTCAGAACCTGCTGGATTTCACCCCTGCCTTGGAGTCAGCGCACAAAACTGATGTTTGGGATATACTCTAAAAAGTCCTGTAAGGAATGTAGGGATGACAACTTTTTGTTCAGACCTGTTTGAGGACCACAATAAAATACATGGGAAAATCCTATTACCAATTAAAATTGGATAAAGATAAGAGTTAGGGCTAGGGTTGTGTCTCCTTATAGCCTGGGCTGAAAACTGGGGTCAGGGAAATATTTTTCAAAGTTCGCTAATAAAGTAGAGGTGACAGCTTTTTGTTTGGACTTTTTAGACCAAAGTAAAATAGGCAGGAAAATTCCATTGCCAATGAAAATTAAACTATAGTTCGAATTAGTGTGAGGATAAGGTTTAGGGTTAGGTAACCTTAGTGTCAGCGCTGAAAAGTGATTTCAGGGATAGATTCTTAGAGATTGTTAAAGAAAGCGACTGTGAAATCCATTGCTTCAGACTTGTTTGTGAATCATAGCAAAATACATTGGAAAATCCCAATTGCCAATGAAAATTAAACTAGGGTTAGAGTTAGGGGTAGGTCTCCTTGGAATTATAGCCATAAACTGATGTCAGGGGCGTATTCTAGTAATTTCTCTAAGGAAAGCTGAGGTGACAGCTTTTTGTTTGGAGTTGTTTTTGGACTACAGTAAAATACATTACGGTAAGTTTTGGGTGAGACCTTAAAAGATATGCGGATAGAAGTAGAACAACTGTTACAAAAGAAAGCAAAGAGAGTACCTACAGTAATAGGCACTTTGGATGCAATCCCAAAACTTCTGGAGCACCATTTGATCACCACAAGCATTGACAAAATCATCATCAGTCCATTTCAGAAGAGAGATTTAGTTGGAACAGCTTACATCATGCAATAATATATTTAATACCATCAAACAATATCCATCTATCTCAGGTCCTTTGGAAAGACTTGATAGGTGGATAAAAACCAGTGGTGAAATGCACGTACCTTCGCTACCAGTTCAGGAATCTGAGCACGCGTGCCTCTTCTGCGCATGCACAGAGGGTCCAAAACAGGACGTAATGACATCCTGACGGGTGGGTGGAGCCGGTACTACCTGTTTGTGCGAGCTGGATAGAACCAGCTGAATTTCACCACTGATAAAAACTCAAAATGCAGTCTAAACTCCTGGCTGAATGTGCTACCAACCATAATTATAGAGGAGGAGGAGAAGGAGGAGGAGGTGGTGGAGGTGGTGGAGGTGGTCATCTTCTTTGGATATGATCAACATATAACCAATGATAACAGACAAATTCATTGGAAAAAGAAGATTCTTCTGCAAGGCAAGGTCATGATATGATTCCTAAAACAAACCCTTGTTTATTCTTATACCTTTATTTGAATTATGATTCTCTTGGTAATTAATTTGAATGAGGTTTAGCAGCATCTTAGCAACTTCTCAAAATACTTTGCAAGGCCAGACCTGGCTAGAATTTGGACAGAATAGGCCTCAGGAAACCCCGAAACTGAAAAGAAATCATAAAAAAGTAGCAATGAGAAACACTTTCTATATTGATGGCAAAGAAACTACATGTTTGCACCCCTATACTCACTGGGGGCCAAACTTTACACTGAATCTCAAGGGCATATTAAACATGACACTTAACATGTTTAAATATTAACAACAGATATTTTAAAATGCAAATAGTATCAGCAGCAAGAGGCCCCACACTGATAGAGCAGGTCTAGAAAGAGACTGAATTATTTCCTCCCCTGCTGGGCTCCTGAAAGGAATAATAGGAAATCCCCATGGCACAAAAAGATTAGATAGGCATGTCCAGGAAAGGAATCTTCTCTGAGCCACGCACTAGAGAAATGGGAAGGCTTTTTGGTGCTTTCTTCCCAAGATGGTCAAATTGAAAACAAAGTGTCCTTCTGAATGATTAAAGCTAGTTGGATAGGTGAATCATAGTTTCATTTGTTTTGAAAGCCATCTGTATCTGAAAGTATCATCTGAGGTGGAGCCTGGATCCAAAGAGAATACAAAAGCTTGGATTAATGTAGCTAATATGGTCCCCCAGACATATACAAAAAAACGTTATGCTAGCATAAGTATCCCTTACCAGTTGCAAATGGGCAGAGTTACATCCACAATCAAACAGCAAACAATTTCACATCACTATTACTTATGCCATAATTGACTTTTCTACTTGTGTTTTTTGGTTTTAATGGTTGAATAGACCTAAACAATTATTTCAATATAAGAACCTCAGACTAAACACTACGTTAAAACTGAAGCAGGTTCTTGCCAAATGTTTGCAATGCCTCGCATCAAGTTTGATTTCCTCCCTCCATAAATAATCTTACATGACATTAATCAGATTTACCAAGTAACTGAAGTGATAATTCCTCTCTCAGCACAGATTTAACTGGATTTTAAAATTCCTGCAATGCAGAAAATGTTGCATTTTTAAGCCAGGCCAGTTTGTAAAGAAAGGAAAAGCACACTTGAATTTTGAGTTTTGAATTAAAAATATTACAAATGAACTGGTATATTTGATTAGTTAACATAGTCCTCTGAACTGCCTTTTTTGAATTAAAACAAATGATTGTGCTAATAGGATAAACCCTTTCTTTTCTGGCTCATCATATGTATTCCACAAGACAAATTCTATATAATTGATTTGGAGAACAAGAACTGAAGTTATATGTGATTTCATTGGCATACCAAGATTTTTTCCTCTTTTATATATAACTACTTTGGCAAGTATGTATGTCTGGTGGACGGAAATGATAAGCAGCTATATTACTATAAGGAAGGTTATTAGAATTTAGGATTGTTTGCCAGTCCCAGAGGAAGATTAAACAGACGCCCCCCATCCATAATTAAATCTGTTAATCTACAACAGGGGTGTCAAACAGGCGGCCCACATGCCAGTTGCGTCACATGCAGGCCACGCCCACCTCAGCTCTGTGAATGGGAAAAATGTCGCAAAACATCACACGATGGCAACGTGACGCTGCGAGTTCGATACCCATGTTCTACGACAAACTTCCCACTGTAGAAATAATGCTTGGAGAAAACATCCTCACAGTGCAATACAACTATTGTAGGCCACTCAGAGTCAGTTGATTGAGTTGGGTTGCTATAGAAATTGAATGAATGAATGAATGAATGAACGAATGAATGAATGAACGAACAAACAAACAAACAAACAAACAAACAAATAGTCCCAGGAAAGAAACTACAGTATAGAATAGTTCTGCTGTAATTCCATTCCTGAATAGGCATTGATGGCTTTACATCAAAGGAAAAAAAGATATGGATATATTATAAAAACTATAACTAGTTATAACTATAACTATAGTTAATAATAACTATATTATTAACAATAATATAATTAACATGCTATGCCTGGCTTATCTTAACAATAGTTTGCTGAATAAGACCTCCACATATCACACTAAGTCACAAACCATGTTTCACACACTGGATTTTGCCACAGTCCACCTGATTGCATACTCCCTATTTTGGCTTGCAGTTTTCCTTGAAAAAGAAATGTTAATCTAACTTTCTCAGTTTTAAAGAAAATTTAATTTAATTTAATTAAATTAATTAAATTTATATGCCGCCCCTCTCCGAAGACTCAGGGCGGCTCACAGTACATTTTAAAAAATAATTAAAAAATTGAAAAATTAAAAACATTTGACATAATAACTTTTGACATAATATTGGTCAAGATATAGAGTCATTTGGAGGGACCTATAGGAGATTAATACGGCAAGATGGCAGATAGAGTGTTGTGATATGAGCCCCACCCATGTGCACTTTCAAACATCAGCACCATCTTATCTGTATCAGTGAGGTCTATGCTCCCTTATTCACAGAGTGTCATAACCTTTGGGTGCTTTTGAAGTGATTTCTGTGTCGGCAGCAGATAACTGCTAGTCAGTTACTTTTCTCTAGATCTAGTTGGCCTCCGAATGAGATGGGCGGCATAGATAGATAGATAGATAGATAGATAGATAGATAGATGATAGATAGATAGAGTGAGTAGATAAATTACGGCTGGTTGAAATATGTTTGAATATTAGTGATTTAGGCTTGCCAGCATTCAACAATGTGACTTCATAACTTTTGTTATCTATTTTATGTGGAAAAACCACAGAACAGCTGTGCTTCATTTCCAAGAATATGCAATTTTTCTTCAACTTTTCTATTTACTACAATATCTAATTGTGTCTGAATCAGCACTGTTTCTTTATTCTGTTTTTCATTTATGCAAACTTAAGTTTATGCACTGTGAAGAATCTACTGGTTTCAGAGCTTACGTTCACTGTGAATATTACCCAAATACATAAATCATTAGAGAAGAGTGCATGATATATAACTCCATTAATTATTTTTTTGAATAACAAATTCAAGGACTTGGAATTAATAGCTAGTAAAGCATCATTTCAAAAGCCAAACTAGGCGGTCAGGTATTATAAGACACTACCTCAGGTTATACTGTTAATATTCTTCCCACTGATGTGGATCTATAGTGCTTTTTAATTGGGCAAACATTACCAGACCACTTTTTAGAAATAAAGCATTAACAAAAATGTTCAACATCTGCATTTTTATTGGAATGTTTGTCTATATCAGAATCGGTGGTGGAGACAAAAAAGGGACAATAAGTCAGAATTTTCATCATATTTCATGTACCAGTCCATATTTACACAATACAGTAATCCTGCAAATATAGTGCTGAAAAGCAAGTTAATAGCCAGTGATAAGAATTCTACAATTAGTGGCCATCTTTTTAATGGTTAGTTTTATCCCATAATCATTTATTTGACTTTCTGCAAAAGGGATAAAAACGGTGTATCTGTATAGTTTACTGCATAGCAAGAAAAGTAGCTTGACTAATCAAAGATTCTGGCCTAAATCTTCCCCCTTTTTAAATGCGGAAATTTTAAATGTGGAAATTTTAAATTTTAAATTTGTCTTATTTAGAGGATCATGGGTAAGGCGTTTTAAATTGGGGAGCCATTTTGGATTTAATTCTGTTTTAAACGTATTTTAATGTTTATATTGTATGTTTTTAATTTTGGCTGTTCACCACCCCGAGTCCTTCGGGAGAGGGGGCGGTATAAAAATCTAATAAATAAATAAATAAATAAAAATAAATAAATTCTGTAGTACTTGGTGAAACCCAAAGGTGCTTTTTTCAATAGGCAACTGGACTATCTGGTTTTTCTTTGAAGACATTTCACTTCTCATCCAGCTCTGACTGGAAGATGGAAGATGGTGGTTTCCCCATCATCCAGTCAGAGCTGAAGAAGCTCCTTGGATGAAAAGTGAAACGTCTTCAAAGAAATACCAGTAAATCCAGTTGCCTCTTGAAAAAAGCACCTTTGGGACAATCATGGCCTGGATGACTGAGAATCTCCATAGACATTTACTTGGTGAAATATGGTTTATATCACTAACTAAAGTTGGATTTTATAATTATGAGTCCAATTATTAGTTTGAATTTGGCTCAAAATAATATTGTCTATGTTCTCATATAAGAATAAGAATAAGAATAAGAATAATTTTATTTCTATACCGCCCTTCTCCCGAAGGACTCAGGGCGGTGTACAGCCTATTAAAACACAAGACAACATCAGTTAAAATAGTTTAAAATTATTAAATGAATTCGGCTCAAATTTAAAACCCCAGAAATTTAAAACCCAATTTAAAATTGTTATGTTGATAGACCATAACAAAGATAGCATATAGCAAAGATAGATATAGCAAAGAAACTGATAGTAAACAAGTATCTTGGAATTGTTCCTTACAGGTCACAAATCATGTGTTGTAGACTATCACCATTCATGACTTTTTAAGATTCTGAGAGATTGTCTGGGTCACATGCTCATTTGAGCCACTTCAATGTTGCCAGATCTAAGATGCAAAAACCTGGATAACATCTAAATGGGAGCAAAGAGACACAAAACTTCCCACAGCATCTTTTAGCGATATAACTCCCCCCCCCATACCTTTTCTCTCTTGAAATCAATAACCTAGCAAATTAGGTACAGAGAGGAGGAGACGAGCAAGGCTGATATCATTGTTAGTGTTTTTAAAAAATGCTGCTTTAAATGAAATGTTTTCAGCAAGCCGATAATTCCAGATACTAAATCATGCTTTGGATGTGTCCCCATTTTTGTGGAGCCTAGAGCCTTGCTGCATCCCTTTTACTATCTTTTACATTTGCATCTTCAATCTCTCTTTGAGGTAAGCCTGCAAGTGCAATACTATTCTTTTCAGCCAACAGTTGTTATTTAATGCAGTGTTTTATGCCATGGTCTTTTTTTCTCTTCAGCTGACTATTCTAATTTATCTGTTCATTTGTACTCACTGGTAAGAAGAAGCAACTCTTAAATCAGGGGTGCACAACTTCTGTCTTCACAAGAACTATAGCAGGTATTATGTGACATGTTAAAAGCTTTAGACACTTCTTTTGTCCATTAATCTCCTCAAATCACCAAAAATGCACTCTAGAGAGTTTCTGAGGCTACCACAAGAAAGACCAAGGTCTGCAGGTGGCCTGTTTTCTATACTTTTTGCATTCTGCACTCATAAAATACTTTTCTGTAAATAAGACAGAAGTCAGTGCAGCTTATTTTTGCAAATAAATCAGTCCAGTCCCTTTCTTTAGTCTTTATGTTAATCAGCTTCACTCTTATTGTTGCATTGCCAATGACAATGCTAATTGCTATCTGTAGGATCAATCTCTAGGAAAAATAAAAGGTTTAGAACACTGATGTTATCCCAAAGATGTTATCCCCAGAGTAAAGCTGCAAATGGAGCAGAGTTTGTGTCTTGATATTTGGGCCCCAACTCTCTTGGGTAGTAAATGCCCAACTCTCTTGAGAGTAGAAAAGACAAAAGCAGCATGCAGTATAGCTATCTCTGTGTGAATTTTCTCAGTGTACCTAGAATCCATTGCAGTCACGTGAGCTTTGTTCACTGGCCCTTTTCTCTTTTCAGTTGTCAATATTAACACCAGAAGTGACTTTTGACTTCATGGGAACCAGGAGGAGAACTGGTGAGTCATTGCTCTTTTGAGCCATGTAAGCCCTCTCTCTCATGGCAGGACTTGAAAAGAAAAACACACACACACACACAAATGGATCTATAGAGCCTCATCCTAGCCAGATACTGAACATCTTAACAGAGGAAGCTGACTATGTTTATTCTCACAGATATTAGCCAGCACTTGCCACAGGCTTCATAATTCAAGCTCTGAGAAAAATATTCAATATATATTTTCTAAATCATCAGAAATAAAATGAAGTAATTAAATTAATTCAACATAGTAAAAATGTTGAATAAATACTTATTCAAGTATTATTATAGCATAAGAATAATATATTAGTACAACATTCAAAGTAGGTGTTTTGAATGGCAACATATGAGGGCATAGGCAAGGTGTTGTAGTCCTTAAAGAACCCATGATTTTTGCAAAGCTCACACAGCTGCTTCGGGACCTCTTTTGGTATGCACAGAGCTGAAAGCAGCTTCTGAAGAAGCCACACCCAGCCCTAATTAATATTTTGTCAATAACATTATTAGATTAGCCCTATTCTAATTTCACTTCCATTGGATAAGAGATAGCCCTGGAATTTTAAACTTTATCTTTCTAGTCCTTGGTTTGTTTACAAAGAACATTGCTGTTCTAAGAGTACAGTTACCATACTCTTACCTTCCATCAGACCAATTGCAGACGCTCAGAAACCAGTTGATAATGACAAAGACTAAAAAGGGGTTCCCTCCTGATTATTCTTGTTTAGCAGGGGTGAAATTCAGCTGGTTCTATCTGGCTCAGGCAAACTGGTAGCGGCGGCTGCGGGAGGCTCGGCACACTCGCATGGATGTAATGATGTCGCTTTTTGGGATGCAAAGAAGGCTTTGTGCATGCATGGCACGTGCACATTTGCGAACCGGTAGGGAAGGTAAGTGAATTTCACCCCTGTTGTTTAGGCATTTATAAGATTAAATTGTTCTCTATTCACATACCCCTAGTATCGTGCTATGGGTACTAGTTGGTCATTGTGTGTGAATGGAATCTACAAATTATAGAAGAAAGATGCAGAGAAAACATTGATCAAAATTACTTTTTTTGTTCTGGCACCCGTTTCCACTTTTATATAAGAATTACAATCTTGTTGACAATTACTTCGGAATAACCCTCAGTAAAAACAGTTGCAAGACACTTTGGAGAAAATAGTATGGCAAGATACTTACTTTGTTTCAAGCTAAAGTATTAATAGCTTATAGAATAGAAAGTTCCCTAAAAGAGAGAAATAAGAGTGGTGATGTTAGACTAACAGGAAGCTTAAAACCAAACAATTCCCCATATATTTCATTGTAAGTGCTATGCTGCAAGAAACAAATGTTGACTAATAAGTTGTAACTTATTCCAAGAAACTGAATTACTTCCATCCCTTTTTACATTCTGGAAGTCCCTCAAACCATAGGCATAGGGCTCTAAGAAACCACAAACATACTTAGACAAGCCCATTGTTAAGGTACTAATTCTTATCCACTCTTTGCCTACGCTTGTATGTTTTTATAATATTTGTCTTTTAATGTGGATTTATATTTTTTATGTTCATTGTTTTATTCAATTGTTGTATGCTGCCCAGAATTGCTTTTTGTGAGATGGGCAGGTACATAAATTTGACATAGAAATAGATGATAGATAAGATAGATAAATAGATAGTCAGATAGATAGATAGATAGATAGATAGATAGAAAGAAAGAAAGAAAGAAAGAAAGAAAGAAAGAAAGAAAGAAAGAAAGAAAACTCCCGGTTATTGAGTGTTTGCAGATTCCAGAAGAAGGTGGCTTGAAAGGGATTACAGTTTTTTCATTGTGTTCATTTCTCTGTAGGATTGAATTATTTGGGTGTAGCAGGATTTTTTTTTTCCTAATTTCCTCATTCCTAATTTCAGATATGCATGATTTTTTTTCACTCACCCTCACCTTAATGACATAAAATGAATAAGACCTATTCTTTAGTAAATATTGTTCAAGATGAAAAACATTTTGGATTAGAAGGATACTCAAAAACTAAAAATTGGATTAGATAGCAGACCGTTGTTGTAGTTAACTACTAAAATAATGAAGAAATAATTGAATAGAGAAAAGTAAAGTCTTACACTTAGGTAAGAAAAAGAAAAAGCACACATATAAACTGGGGGAAACCAGGCTTAATAGCAGTGACTGTGAGAGGGATCTTTGAGTCTTAGTGGACAATCAGCTAATATGAGCCAGCAGTGTACAGGGCAGCCAAAAAAGCCAATGCAATCCTAAATTGCATTAACAGAGGGATATAATCAAGATCAAGTGAAGTACTAATACCACTCTATAAAGCCCTAGTAAGACCGCACCTAGAGTACTGCATCCAGTTTTGGTCACCACAATATGAAAAGGATGTTGAGACTCTAGAAAAAGTGCAGAGGAGAGCAACCAGGATGATTAGGGGACTAGAGACTAAAACATATGAAGAACAGTTACAGGAACTGGGCATGGCTAGTCTAGTGAAGAGACTAGCCAATACTTGAGGGGCTGCCACAGAGAGGAGGGGGTCAAGCTGTTTTCCAAAGCACCTGAAGGCCAGACAAGGAATAATGGATGGAAACTGACCAAGGAGGGATTCAGCCTAGAAATGAGGAGGAACTTTCTGACAGTGAGAACAATCAACTAATGGAACAGCTTGCCTTCGGAAGTTGTGGGAGCTTCATCACTTGAGACTTTCAAGAAAAGATTGGACTGCCATTTGTCAGAAATGGTGTAGGGTCTCCTGCTTGATGGGGGGTTGGACTAGATGTCCTATAAGGTCCCTTCCAACTCTGTTAATTTGTTATCTGAATCTGTGAAAAATAAAACTTTGAATACCTTTGTAAGAAGCCTCCCAGAAAGGCTAATTTATGTATTTATTTATTCCATTTCTGTGGCCACACACCTCAGTCAGTGACTGTGGGTGGCTTGTAAGTCAAAAATATATTACAATTAAGATGCTAAAAACATTTTGAAATATCCAAAATAAATATACATAACAACTGAAAAACTCAGCCAGTTAGCAATACAGCCAGGAAATGGGGCCCTTAACACATTCAGCATCTCAGGCTTGGGAACATAGTCAAGCTTTTAGGTCCTTAAGAAATGCTAACAGGATTAGGGCCATTCTAATCTCAAAGGAAGGATGTCCTTTGAATAGGGCCCACTATGGAAAAAGCCCATCTTGTAGTGTCTGCCAGCCAACACTTTCTGGCTTGTGGGATCTGCAGTATACCCATTCTGCTAGATTGGATTGTATGGTTAGAGACTCTTGGAAAAAGGCAATCCCTCAGATACCCCAGTTCCGAGCCACAAAGGGATTTAAAGATATGATAATTGTTCTTGAAGAGATTAATTCAATAATTAACATTCTATCCCTATTCTGGAGATAAAAATTGAATTCCCTTCTTTTAGCATAGGGTCAATTTATCAGATACTTTACAACACCAAACTAGGGGTTTTTCAAACCGGACTACTCACTCCAAGCTACCAGTACTGGGGAATGAAAGAGAGAAATAGACTGATTTTACCTGTTACATCACCTTAAAAAAACTTCCCAGAGCAATTGGGAACAAAAGTTCCTTTCAATGAGAAAGTGGATTGCTCACAAGGTATACTGAGCTTCTAATGTTTAACAACCTGAATTATATTACCTTCAAGCTGGAAATGAGGTTCACTGACACCGAACTAGTTTTGAACCTATTTCTACCAATATTCAAGGCTAATACTATACAACCTATTGTATTCATTCTTAGTTTCTCAATATAGGCATTCTTGGCAATTAGAGAGGGACAGTAATGGGGAAGTTATGAAATAGATCTAAGAGAACCTCTTGCTTTAATAGCATTAGGCTCTATCTATATGGAATCATTATAGATTTCTATTAATGTTGCCTGAAATATCCATGTTTTTTTAATCTTACATTTTCCTCTGAGAAACAAGTTTGAAAAGTTTGATTTTAACAGATTAACAGAGTTGGAAGGGATCTTGTAGGTCATCTAGTCCAACCCCTCATCCAAGCAGGAGACCCTACGCCATTTCTGACAAATGACAGTCCGATCTCTTCTTGAAAGTCTCGTGATGAACCTCCCACAACTTCCAAAGGCAAGCTGTTCCATCTGTGGCACTTAACAACTGCATGATTGACTTAACAACTGTGGCAAAAATGATCATAAAATGAGGCACAACTCACTTAACTGGGTTGCTTAGCAGTAGAAATTTTGGGCTCAATTATGATGGTAAGTTGAGGACTACCTGTAACTACTTGATAACAGCAAAACAAAAATATGTGCGCACACCAAATTACTATGAGAATATTTTTTATATTACAACACTACAAAACCAGTTTTTAACTTCCTTTAAAATGTACATATCTGTACACAAGTTCATTTTTAGCATTTTCGGTTTGTGCTCTTCAGTTTACTCAGACATCCTGCATGAATTTAAATTCATAATTTTAGAGAATTGGAGAAATAAGAAGGACCCAAAGGCAGGCAGTATGTGCACTTATTTGCTCATAGTTGTCATCCTTACTTAAGAAGATCCTTCCTCAAGAAGAGATTGTCTTGAAAATGGTGTAGGTAGGGGCAGGGGCTGTTGGAGCAGGGAGTTGAGCTAGAAGACCTCCAAGGTCCCTTCCAACTGTATTATTCTGTTATCCTCAAATCGCCTCCTTAGATAATGGCAAAAAGAGCTCTATCCTTACACCGCGTCCGTGCGTATGTGTGTGTGTGTGTCCGCACGTGCGTTTTTACACGCCACTCCTTCCGTTAGGGCATATAGAAAGCACCACCTCGGGCAAGAGCTTTTCTTGTCCCGACGAGGCAACAATTTACTAATTACTTAGCTCGTTACGCTTACATTGTCCTGCGAGGGAAGGGGAGGCGCTCGTGAGATTCCTGCCTCAGGTGAGAGGAGCACCTTGACTGGGGGGGGGGAGAAAGGGGGTGACTGCCGCTTATTAGGCAGCTGCAAGTCCCGGGCCAGGCTTTCCGGCTCTCCAAACCAAAAGCCCGACCATGCGAGGGAGAAACTTTGCGCCCCCTGAAAAGGAGCACTTTTTTTCTCTGGAAAAACCGGTGGTGGTGGGGGGACCAGGCGAGGTAAGGCAAAAGCCGGAGCGCCTCGGCGGAAACTTTCGCGCTAACGTCTCCCGAACCCTTGTTATTCCCCCGCCACAGACTCGGCTCATCCGCCCTCGCTCTCGCCTCTTTTTTCTCTCTCTCTCTCTACGGACGAGGCTGCTCGCTGAATGATTGGCTACCGAGGCCGGGAGCCAGGCAGGCGGGCAAGTCTCGACCGCAGCTTTTTGTTGCTGTTGTTGTTTTGAGCGCGCGGCGAGGGCTGGGAACAGAGCCAAGCAATCTCTGCAGTTGGGAGTCCCGGCAGCTTGGAAGCCAGGATCTCTCTCCACACCCCACACCCCCACTTTCATCTCCTCCTCCTCTCAGTCCCAAATCCCAAGCAAGGATTGGCCACATTGGGATTGGAGTGGTCTGTCTCTTTCTTCCTCCCTCCCTCCCTCCCTCTCGCCGGCTACTGAGGCTTGCGGTGGAGACTTCCCTGCTAGGCGCAGTCGGCCTGAAGCGGAGGAGGGTCAGGGGGCTTTCAAAAGCGTGACATTGCAACGGATGGGGGAGACTTTCAGGAGTTTTGCGGATGAACTGTAGCTCTCCAGATGTTGCTAACGTACAATAATTTGCAGTGCCGCCCGCGGGATCGATGCTGAGTGAGAGGCATTTCTCCTTGGTCAGAATGAATGATCCCAGATCTCTCTAAGGGAGGAAGTTAAAACGATTTGGTAGGTGGATTGATTCTGTTGGTAAAGGTGTGTGTGGGGGGGGGGGAGGAGGTGGAGAAATTTAAGTTCGTTTAAACTTTAACGGCACGTGTGCTGTCCCTGTACGGGACTTCCCTACGTTCTTCAAAGCGGGGGAAAAAAATAAAGTTGGGTAGAGAGAAAAGACCGTTCTTCAAAAGATTGCATGTGAGACACAGAGGGAGAGAGAGGGTTGTTTACCTTATCTTCTCTGTGCTGCTTTGTGTAGCACTGTGGAAATGTTGAGGTGGAAAGGAGAAGCCTTTTTATTCCAGTTACATGAACTTGTAGTTTTATCGGTAACAATGCAGAAATAATTTGCCATTTCCTTGTAGGATTTTTTAAATTCTTAGCCCAGTCTACATCCTTGTGTTTTCGTGATAGTCTCCTATCCAAATATTAATCAAGTTTGACCTTGCTTAGCTTTTTTGACTTGAAACAAGCAAGTTAGTCTAGGTGCTGCCATCTGCTGTGACACAAGATGTAATAATGGACACCAATTTAAATTATTTCAAGAAGGGGTTAAGCACATTCATGAAAAAGAAGGATTCTACCTGTATATTCCAATTGCTGGAAAGCAGTAGTTGAGGAGGACTGTCACTTGCATGGCCTATTTGTGAACCAACTAGATATATTGGATTGACTGTGTGAGATAGAATATTTGAAGCCAACCCTCAAGTTGAACTACAATTCAACCTTGTAATTGAAGGGGGGGGGGTGTTATTTAACCTGAATTTCTTATATTGAGAAATAGCACTTCTGGAACTATCTGGGTTATCTATCATGCAAAGCAATATAAGGGTTTGGTGTAATGTGTGAATCAAGTAAATTTTAAATACGTTGTGGGATCAGCACAGCTTGATTTCGTGATTCTGTTTTGTGAAAACAGTATATAAAGTGTGGGGTTCATGCTGGAGGAATTTGGTGGAATACTTTTGTGAAATGAAGTTTGTACTCTTAGTTGTGAGAATGAAATGGAAGACTGATGATGAAGTAAAAGCAAAAGGATTGGAAGAAGGAAAGATGGCATGGTATGACACAAGTCTTTGAGGAGCTTAAATTGGACAGGATGGGAGAAAAGGACACTTTCTGAAGTACTGTGTGGCTGAATCTGGACCAGACAGTGTTAGCTGTAGTAGAAGAATGAACGAATGGATTATATAGCTCAGTAAACCACTGTTCAGTTGACTATATGTTAACTTGTTATATGAACCCAGCTACCATGTAGTGTAGTCAATGTGCTAATTGCTGAGATCTTGTTTGGAGATATGAGATGGCTGTTGATACTAGTTGCTGGTGGATAATCAATGCCAAACAGTCATTTTACTTTTACAGTTGATATAAGTTATGACTTACACAATGTTAAAATATTAAAGCAGGGAATAATTAAAAATAAAGTTAAATATTTTAGAATGTAAATCAACATTAAAATATTTATAAATTTCCACATATAGAGAACCTAAAAACAAGTAATATAGGACAAGGAATCCAGCTTTCCTCCCTCCCCCTTTTTTTGATGAAGTGTTTGCTGATCGATGGAGTGATGTAATCTTGGTAAGAATGTCATGTATTAAGATGAATTGAGCTGGGGAGGTTCAGAGAATATGTTAAAACAGAACAGCAAAAGTGACAGATGCACCGTATTGAGAGGGAAAAGAATTGGATTGGGTTAGATCATTCCAATCTAACTTAAAACTATCTCAACTAATTTGCTGGATGATTTCTGCTGGGAAGAGGAAGGAAGAGCGCGGCCTTTTGATTGTTGGTTCTGTTATTTTTGAAAATATTAACTCTAGTATCTTCCAGGAGTGACTCAAGTGAGAATTTGTAGCACTGTAATAAAGGGATTACAGTCTTTTCTGTCAGGCAGCTTTCAAAATAGCAGCAGAACACTGTTGCTCAGCTTGTGGCATTTAAGTTGCATATTGTCTGTTGAAAAAGTCATTCAAAGATTTAGGCCACAATACCATCAATATTCTGATGACCATTTTTACATTCTCTGTGAATCGGATAAGGCAGAGCAGGGATCTAGAAAGCATGCGGAGGTACTAATGATGAGACATTCCCAGCCTCACAGGTGAGAACATACCCTGCTCTGGATGATCTGCAGTGTCCCAGAAAGAGCAAGAAAGAATTTATTGCTATCCAGCAGCCTGGTTTAAGGTGACCTGGACCATGTTGGGTAGGGAGGGCCTCTTAGAAAATAACTGTGGGCTGCTCTGAGGATTATTCAGGCTTTCTAGTAAATAACACGAAATTCACTTCAACTGGACACTGACTGGGCTGGGCAGGTTGAGGTGCATAGGGCACAATCTGGAAGTATGATCTCTGATGAGTTTGAACTGCTGACTATTGAGGAAGTGGATAAGGTTCTCTGTGCTGTCAGGTTGGCTACCTGCTTACTAAATCCAGACCTCTCTGGGTCATAAAGATGGCCAGGAAGATGACCTGCCATTGGATCCATTCTATGGTATTGCCCTTTTTGTTGAGGGGAGTGATACCTCATGCCTTGAAAGCAGCAGTGGTATGACCCCTCCCCAAGAGGGGTCTGACAACTTTGTAACAAATTTTGAACATATGACCAGTCTACAACTTTTCACCCAGGGAGGGCACTTATTGAGAAGGTAGTCTGTCTGCAGCTGAAGAGAACCTTGGAGGAAATGGATAATCTAAACCTATTTCAATTTGGTTTCAGATCAGGAGTTATTACTGAGACAACCTTGGTTGAACTTGTTTATAAGCTGTGGCAGAGATAGGATGGAAGTGGTACATCCATCCTTGTGCTCTTTGACTTCTAAGTGGCTTTCAATACTATTGACCAGTTTCCTTTTGAACCAGTTCTGTGTGGTTGTCTTCCTTTCTCTGGAGCCAATTCCAGTTGGTCTTGGTTTGAGGGATGAGATCACTTCCTAAGCCCCTTGTGGGTAAAATGCCACAGGATTTTACTCTCTCTCTCTCCTCCTTTTGCATGAAACCATTGAGTGAGCTCAGCTGTTGGTTTGGAATCATGGTATACTGATAATACCTCACTATATTTTTCAACCATGGGCTGGCCAAATGAGACTGTCACAGTTCTGTTCCAGGGCCTGGAGGCTGTGAGTTTTGGATGAGGAGGTACTGTCTCCAACTGAATCCTACCAAGACCAGGAGTCTGTAAGTGTTTGGATCACCTAAATCTGGGGTTTATTCCATTTGCACAATAGGTTGCATTTTCCCATTTAAAAACAATGCAAAATCTGGGGGTTGGCCTGGACTCATATCTTCTGCTCAGGTGGCTATGAAGGCCTTTATTATACAACTTAATGTGATGTATCAGTTGTGCTATTTCTTAGATTGGAGACTTTTCAGTCAGTCACTCTTGCTTTGATCACCTCATGGCTTGATTACTGCAATGCATTCTGTGTAGGGCTGCTTTGAAAAACATTCAGAGGCTCCAACTGGTCCTGATCACAGCAGCACATTGATATGCCTATAACACCTCTGTTTTGTGACGTATATTTATTGTCAGTCTGTTTCTGAGTGTGATTCAAGGTGCTGGTCATAATCTTTAAAGTCCTACATGGCACAGGGCCTGGTTATTTGAGGACCACTGTCTCCCATCATACTGCTGGCCAATTCAGTTGAGTAGGATTGGCATGCTTCAATTTCCTTTGATTAAGCAGTGTCATCTAATAAGGACTTCTTCTTTGTAGCAATGCCTACCCTGTGAAATGAGGCTACCCTGAGATCCAGATAGCCTCCACTCTTCTGGTGTTTAGAAGGATTGTGAAGATCCTTTTTTTACCCAGGCCTTTGGCAAGGGAGAGTGAGACTTTGCTTTGTTTCTGTTCAGTCTGTTCTTGCTATCCTTTATCTTTCCCTCATCCTCTTTTTAATTGGCTTTATTGTAATTTTCTTGTCTTGGTTGCTGTAAGCCTCCCAGAGTCATTGGGAGTCGGGCAGTGTAGAAATTTGATAAATACATACTGGTACATACTCAGTTCTGCTTTGCTCTCCCCAATGTTTTGGAGGATTCAGCCTGATTATAGTTTGGTACTGCATGGTCAAAATCACATTCTCAGTGATCTGCCTCATGTCTATTTTGGAACCTACCTCAAAACACTGATGCTAATATGTAATGCCTTAAAAATCAGACCTAGATTGGATTTTTTTTCGATATATTCTGCAATGAAGATCGTGGTATTGAGAAGTGTGGAGGGGACAAAAGCTCTGGTGCTGTGTTTAGCTGATGCCAGGAAGATGAGGGGCCTATTTGGTGATGGCGCCATCATTGCTGCTCAACCTCTCTGTTGAACTCCTGCTTCAACCCTCAAGCATGACTTGTAGTTCATTTCAAAGTCTGCACTTCATTATCCAGATGATTATATTTTTGGCCTCTGATGCCTTTGCTCCTGACTATTTTGCATTGTGCTTTTATTGTGACAAGCTCTTCCCAATGTTTAGGTGATAGTCATCTAAATACAAATCATGTTCATTGGTCATGTCTACTCTTCCACAAGGCTAGAATTCTCTCCCTGGACAGAATGAATCATCTTGGGATGTGAAGCTTCTAAACCAGGGAAGAGGTGGAGTCTAGTGGTTTATTTTATTTTTTTATGAAGCTTGTTGGGGGGGGGGAGTAACAAATATCGCGGGGTGCGGCTGCATCTCTGCTTTTGTCAAGCGAAAACGGTTTTCTCTACGGAAACGGTTTGCTAGTTGTCAGCCTCTCGGATTCTTCCCCGTTGTTGCTGGCACGTTTTAAGAAGAGAAGTGGAAGGTGGGCGTCCATAGAGAACGCGAAGCAGAGCCCAGCGTGGCTACTGCAAGTCAGCAGCCTTTCTCGATCACGACTGCCGTCGTCACCGCGGCGGCTTCAGGAAGCTCCTGAGGACATAAGGAGGGAAGGAGCAGGGCGGGCCGCGGCGCAGCGCAGGGGTTGTGGCAGGCCGCGCGTGTGTGTATGTGTGCCTTCCCTCCGCCCCCCCCCCCAAACAAGCATATAAATGTAAACAGTGCCCTCGCGCTGTGGGCGGAGCCGGGCCGCCTCTAACGCGCCCGGATTGGCCCTGCTGCCTTATTTTTTATTGGCGACGGGGAGGGCTTTCTCTCCCTTTCCCCCGGAGAGGCAGAGCGCGGGGATCTTGCTGTCGCTCGGTTGGCTGCTGTTCGGTCCGCGCGGCCAGACGCCAGCAATCTCCGAAAGGCGCGCGAGCGTGTTGCTCACCAGCCGCCCTCGGCGCCCGGGGAAGAGTCCGGCTTGCCTCTGTGATGATTCAGAAACCCTGACGCGTAAGTACGGCCGGCGGGCGGGAGGGAGGGGAGGGGGGCGCAGGGGGCGGGATTGGGGGCCGGGGGTATCTTGGTGTGCTCCCGAGTCTCCACCCTCTCCTCTAGCTGTCCCCTCCCCCTTTGCGTGTCTGTTTCTCGCTCTGTTATTCTCCTGCCTTGCACTCGCGCTCTCTTTGTTGGGTTTTCGGTGGGAAGCGACCTGTCTCTCGCGGCCCCGACCGCAGCTCTCCCCCGGTGTCGTTCAGCAGCGAGGGAGGGGCTTTCCCGAGGCGGATGGGGTGACTTGGCCTTGGATTTCTTTCCAAGTCTCGGCGCGGGGCTATTTCCCCCGCACCCCCCACTCCCCGCACCATCACCTTTTTTGTTCCCTGCTTGCGATGGTTCCCCAACTTGGTGGTGGATGCTTGGCTTGCGCCGGCCTTTTCTACAACCTGTTGTTGTTGTTGTTTGCGTGAGCGCCTAGTCCAGTCGCGGGACACGGGCGTTTGAACGAAAGTAAATAAAAGGTGAGTTGGAGCTGGCTGGGTGGGTGGGTGGGAGGCAGGCAGGCTGCGACCCTTGCCTTGCGGCTGGGGTGACCTGTCGTTTGTCGCTCGTGCCTTTTTTTTTTTGCTCTCGATTTCGCCGCTCCCTGAACTTAATGAGTGTGGATTTTCTAAAGGTGCCAAGTGAGACGTTTTTCCCCGCGTGTAGTATAGAGAAGGATTTGATCGTAGCCGTGGAAGGATGAGGGGAGGTGGAGTGAAGAGAGGAGCACTTTGCAGTGTACAAACTATTGTGACGCACTTTTACAACTGATTGCTCTTGCCAAACCTTCCAGACTTGCTGTGATCAGCATATTCGATAGAACAATGGAGCGAGAGCCTGGCCGACTTCCCCGTCCTGCACAATCACCGCATCTACTTCTAACATTTCAACACTGTATCTGATCCTCCTGTATATAATTTGGAGGGCTGGAGGGTGCGGATCCTGAGTTTAAATATTTCACCATCACCCCCCCTTTTTTTTTTTTAAAAAAAAAAAAGCAAAACAAAGTCAGTTTGCTCCTTTGCCCTTCCCTCTCCAAAGATCAGACCTGGAATATTGCTTAGTTGGCCCCCGGGTTTTGTCTTAGAAAACTTTTGTGACTGTTTTGTTTTCTTTTCAACAAGCCTTTTTACCCCCTGAGAGATACTGGATTGGATATAGCAAAACACCTTTATCCATTACTGGTCTTTTATTTTCCAAGTTTGACATGGAAGGAAGGTTAATTAATAGATTTGAAATCCTGTGGTGAATGTAAAATGTCATGGAATTTGCATTGCTAATATGTTAGTGATTTCTATCTATTGCAAGTCATCATCACTGTTACCAAGTTTGAATGAACTTTGTGTAATTTGAGATGTTTTTCTCTTCTCCCCCCCTTTTTTTTCCCCCTTCTTCCAGGGTTGGGGAAAAAGAAAGACCAAATGGCAAAACAATCTTCTGATTTAAATTCTGAATGTGAGAGAGAAGGTGGACAATTGCAGCCTGCTGAAAGGCCAGCTCAGCCTCATCACCTTCGGCCTGGGGCCCCTACCTCCTTACAAACTGAATATCAAGGTAATCATTTGGGTGAACGGGACAGTTCATCACCCGGTAGCCCTCAGGGACCACTGGCACCACCCTCCAGTCCCAGTCCATTTGCTACCAGATCCCCGTTGTTCATGTTTGTAAGAAGATCCCCACTGCTCTCCAGATCCTCCAGTGGGTATTTCTCTTTTGACATCGACAGGAGTCCTGCACCTATGAATTGTGACAAAGCAACACAGACTCCAAGTCCTCCGTGTCAAGCTATCAATCATTATCTAAGTGCAATGGGTAAGCAAGAGCATGGTAAGAAACTTTTACACTCATCTTTGAAATGCAGTCAACACTTCCTACTCCCCTTTGAAGCTGTGTTTGTGGTTTGGAGCTTAGGTCTAAGAAATAATTTGTCTTATGTAGTACTAGAACTCCAGTTTAAGGCACGCTATACTGATTAAAATGTTGGATAGAGGAGATCCAGGTTCAAATCCCTACCCAGCTTTCAAGCTCATTGGGTGATCCTGATTTCATCATTTTCTTTCCGTTTAAGCTTACTTTATAGGCATAAAAATAGGGGAAATAAAAAAAAAAAGAATATGAAACTTTTTGAAGGAAAGGTGGATACAAATGTAATAAATGCTAGCATTTGAAAATTTTGCAACTAACCCTCCCATAATGACGACTAAGGATAAATGTACTGACTAATTTATGGAGTTCTTTGTAAAAGTCACCAGGTAAAATGAAATGTTTTGATAAAATTAAAGTAATTAGAATGAAAATAAAGATAAATTTTCATAAGGATAACTTTTTGTAATATAGAAAAAAAAATGGGGAGAAAATTCAAATGAACCAGAAATTTCAACCAGAATAAACAAGGTTTATAGCTTGTTGAAAATATAATAGTGGTCTTTTGTTTGGAAAGTGTTTTAAATGTTTGTGGTTTTGGAAGAAGTAAGATCTAAATTGTATTACTGCATGCAAATGTCATTTGCAGTGTATGTTTGAAAATGACATAGTAGAATGGAGATAATGGTCAAGGATTAGGACCATAGTATACTCAGAAGTTGATTTTAAATCTTTATTCCTTTATTACAAATGAAAATCACAGTCTCACAGTTATTATTCCCAGGATGGGAGTTTCCATTGATGCCAAAAAGCACTTCCATCTTAGGGCATATAGCGTTGAGTGTCAATGCTATTATCCAGAGTAGGCCGCCTATGCCTATTCATTCCTTTACTGAAAACTAGAAGAAATGGGAAGCAATGTGTTTATGGTCCCTATAGTTTGGCTCTAGATGAGGATTATAACCAAAATGTCCAATGACATTTTCTTGGTCCTTTCTTTGCATTGTTTAGAAACATAGGAGGATATCTCTGCCTTATTCCATGTAGAGATTTTGAATTCCACTCATTCCACTTTCTTCCATGCTTATCCAATGGATTTGTGCTAGTTAAAATGGGCTTTATTTGGCTTCTGAGTGAATAATTGGTTTTCAGAACATTTTTGTATAATTTCAGTAGAGGTGTGTCGAGTAACTGAGTTCTAAATTTTCTTTTATTATAATGAAAGTTTTTTTAAAGTATCCAGTGATCAAGAGCTCTGTATTTCTTTTCCTGAAAAAAATGATGGATGTGTGCTTTCAGATAACTACAATATACAGTTTCTGTACAATATACAGTTCCTGAATGGGATGCTGAGCCATTGTTGCTTTAAACTGCACCAATCTTCCTCTCCTTTTGAAATAAATAAATTGGTTATATTTTTTTTAAAAAATGAAAATGTTTAATTTTGTTTGCTAAGTATCTTTAGGTCATGTAATAACCTCCCATAAGAGGTTCTAGGAAAAAGAGCATGTTTGTTATGATCGTCCAGTCCAATGGCCTTTTAAGACGAGGTCTTGTCTAATGAAAAATTAAAAGGTTAACACTAATTAGGTGTTCTGCAAATTGATTCAAGTATGTTCCTACTTGATTCCCATTTGGGGTATATATGCATGAGGTGTTGTAGTGCATCCTATTCCCTGTGGTTCAGCATAGCTGATTTCCTGCTTTGAGTGCAGTGTTTATAAGCACTAAACCAGGAGTAAGAGAAGCTACTTTGCACAGATATGCACTTAAGCCAGTATACCCCCAAGAGCATATATCCTTTTTAAAGTGGCTTAGGCATCTTAGCCTTATATTGCAGGCATGTTTACCTTCCACTTTTTACCATGGAAACTGAAGGTACTTCCTGAAAATTCCACCAATCAGAATCTAGAGAGGAAAAAAAAAATCCCTTGGTTTTTAAAATAGATTCTGTTGGGGCTTAATTTGCCTGGCATAGCTGAAAGAATAGAATATTGAATGCATCTCAGGAAATTGTACAGCCTATTGATTAGGTGGTAGATGGTGATAATAGTGTGTGTATATATATATACATATACATACATACATACATATACACACACACACACATACATGTACATATATATATATATATATACACACACACACACAATATGTAAACTAAAATGAGTGATTTTTTTTCTATTTCAGATAACGTGGTGCAAGCAGTTGTTACCTTGAATTATAGAGGTTTTGTAGCATTTTTAAAATACTGCTTTTTCTGGTGAGGAAATGCAGTAATGGGGAAAATTACACTTACTGAATCTCTGCCTACAGCTGTTAAAACAGAGGAGCTTTGTTTGGGGAGAGATGGCAACAGTAGTAAAGAATGAAGTTAACAAGTAGAAAAGGGGCATTGCATGTTATTGGAGGTCAAATATGTACATTACTGAGTATTTTCAGCAGCCTGCTTGTATTGAATTGGTTAAGCCAGTGGTTCTACTAGAAATGATTGTTTTATTTCATTTCATTTGTTGCCCTGTTCCTAGGAGTTCGGACTTTATATAATGTGAAAGTAACAGAAGAAAATATAATGTATCATTTTAAATTCTGCTAAGAAATGAAATTATATTAAGAAGTATTCATGTAGAAGATTGATTTATCCAATCTCTTGAGGAGAAAAATCCAATCTTAGAGCAGGTATCATCGATGCTATATAATCTTCTTTGTTGCTTAAATGATATAGCCATTCTTCAGTTTTGTTCAGGTACATAGAAAGGTACCATATAAAAGCTGGTCATGAATTAATTTTCGTTCCCACAGAAACTAGATCCAGAAGTAATGGGCATAAATTGTAGATACTTAACTTTATTTTAATATAAGGAAAAAGCTTTCTGATGGTGAAATAGTATAAATGTGGAATAGTTACTTTGGAGAGCCAGTTTAGTCTGGTGGTTAAGGAACCAGGCTAGAAATCAGGCAGCTGTGAGTTCTGGTTCCGCCTTAGGTGTGAAAGCTGTCTGGGTGATTTTGGGTCAGTCCCTCCAGTACTCTATGTCTGCCTCAGGTGACAAGCTGGTCTGTCGGTTCCTTTCTCAGTTGATTGATCAGCACTCAGCTGATCTGAAAAAAGTGGATCCTGCCAGGAAGAAAGGAGTAGTTTACTGATGGTGTTGTGGGTTCTTCATCCCTGGATGAACTACTCTTATGGATAGTCTAATTGGTTTTCCACCACATTAGGGAGGGTTGAACCACATTAACTCCATAGTTCTATGATTGTATTGTACAGATGGGCTCAGATTTTGTTTAATGAAAAATGCTCTTACACATTTCACAGATGCTAGGGTTGTTAAGTTCAATAGGATGTATGCTGTGGACAGTACACATAGGATTTTTAAGAACGTAAGAGTTTACTTTCTAAGTTGAAGAGTTTGATATTCTTGATAAATTAACTTACTCCTCTAGAACAGAACATAAACATAGTTTCAGAGAACTATTTGGAAGATACAAGGACTTCCGTGATGTCAAGACCACCTTCTGCAGATATTCTAGAAATAGTGTAGGCGAACAAAAATTAGTGCTTGTTAAAATTCAGCAGACCAGGTAAATGGCTTTATATCAATATATGATTTATAGAATATGTAAGACCCATATGGGACATAGTCTGGATGGATCCTGACAATCAACAATTTTTCTTCAAATGGATGTTTTAGTTTACAAATTTCTTTAAAAATGAACATAGGCAAATGAGTTTTGAAAACATTAACTGAAAAATAATTGCATCTTTTTATGAAATTCAAAAACTAACTGTAAATAATTTGAAACTAATGATTACTATAAGCTGGGCAAACTCACCATAGTCTAGTGATTTGTGAAGATTGTCAAATCTTACAGTGTGGTTTTTAAAAACCTCAAAGGAGATAGTTTAGGAGTACAAAATGACAGATTTGCTCTTGTCCTAGCTTTTATATGTAGTTTTATTACTCAGAGTCAGTTCTTAGAATTTCTTTCCACCTTTAAATCTACAACTTGATTTTTTGTTGTTTTAATGTAAAGTTTTTTTAAAAATTATCTGTGCTAAAAAAAAATTGCAGAAAACCTCCAACAAATGACTTGTGATACCTTAAACACTGTTTATTATTTATTACCTATGTATGAGAAATTATGCAGAATAAACCATTTAGAATTAACTAGCCAAGTTAAGTGCACATCTTCTTTCACTTAAGTAACAGGGATTATGAATTTTAATCATGTTCATTTATGATGAGTTTAAATGAAAAATTTATTCTTGTGTCATTTTTTTTAAAAAGTTCTGAAGATCATCTTTTTCTTGCAACTTCAGGCAAAGTTTACATCTGAATTTAAAATGATGAAGGGGAGGTTTATTTGCATTGTGCAGTTTATATAATCTTTTCATATTTCAGGTTAAACTGATCTTATGTTTGAATTGTTTTAAATATAGACACATTGCTTTCCTATTTTCAATAAGAAATAGTGCTTCACAATGATGATACTAATTGAGATAGAAATATACTATGAGTCAGTTGAATATTGAAAAGTCATTTGAAATGACACAAGAAAGAATAAGTAATGTAGACTAAAAAAAAACTACACAATTATGCTGAAGGTGTAAATTAATTGAGACAAAAAAGGAAGTTTGTGTTTTATATTGCTGCCCAGTTGGTTTGTTTTCTGAGATTATTGCAAGTTTAACAAGCTCACTAAAAAGAATGCCTACTTTCACAGAAGGAGCAATTTTAACATCAAAATGACATACTGTTTATGCCAAATTATATCCAACAACTTTGTATGTGATGACCAAGGGAAAAGATACCTTGTTTTTTAAAAAACAGCTATGACATGTACACTATTTACATGTTCTTATTTCTGTAGATTACCTAAATAATATCTGGTGAATACAGATTATATTCTTCAAAAAAATTGGCACTGAACTTTTTATTTCAAGTGCCCTGAAAAACATGAAAGATACAATATTCTTTTATGTATTTATTCAGCATTCAGTTCTGTGAACACCCTTGATCAATGGCCAAAGTATTGGCATAGATTTCAAGTTGGTGAAAAATTTACCCATAAATGGTTTTTGCATTATAAATAATCCTTTTGTAATATATGTTTTTTTCCTCATAGTTCTGCTTCTATTAAAAAAAAATCATTTTTGCAGTTAGAAGTAATTGCTTCTGGTTTGAATGGGTTATGGCTTGCATAAGGAAAGTCGTGGCAGTGTTTTCCTTTTTCTTTCCCCGGTTGCTGCTGCTACACTTCCTGAAATTCACTAGAGGTCCTTCTGACTCCAATACAGTCTGTGTTGACAATTGGAAGCGCAAACATACTTGCTTTGTGAGTAGTAGCTGAAGAACCTCTGTGCCAACTCTGTTTCTTGAATCGTTTTGTAGAGGTGAAAAATGAGAAGGGATAAAAGAAAAACTGGGTAATTTATTTTACCTGTTTATCTCAGCTGATCTACTTTGACTAATTGACTTGCAAAACAATATAATTATATTCTTATTAGGATTTTCATCCTGTAAAGAAGACGATACTCCGGTTTCTCAAGTTTTTGAAATGACTGGCATTGTATTTGATTTAGATGCTTAATAATGACTTAGAAATGAACAAAAAGTAAATAGTTATATCTAGCATTTCTGCTTGATTATGGAAGTCTCATAATTATGCTTTTTTGTACAATGTAATTTTCAAATTCAGTATAATAATTAGCTATTTGCTACAGCAACAGTGTTACATAGTAAAATATTTCAAACATTCCAGCCAACATTCAAAACCTGTTTGAATAGTTGAGGAGTTTAATACACCCAATGCTTTTATATGATTACTAGACAATCTTTGACCCTTGGGTCATCGTTCCAAAGATATTTCCTTACCAGATTCCTCAATGCCTTCAACAGTGGCAGAGCTTATAATGTATCTGAAAAATTCTTAAAAGTTCAGGGAGATATTTAGAGATATATCTGTCTTGAAAAACAGTCCATGTTGAATTGTATAGTACAGTCAAACTTCAGGAGTTGACCACAGGAAATATATTATTTTTAATTATGTCATAAAATGTTTAATAAAATTTGCCAAATTTCCATTGCATGGGAATTATGGGTCCTGGATTCTGAACACATTCTGTAAATTAACCCATTTGAGATAACCTTGGTTTAAAACTCTTATGATGTACTGTTTCACCCAGTTAAAAGTTACATACATGAGAGTTTTAGTAGTATATAGATTAATGTGAAATGAAGTATATGTGGCCATACCTGTAATAAAAGAATCCTTGCAAAGAAACAAAAGAACAATATTTGAACAAATAGTACTTGGCTAATTATAATATTTATTTCTTTGCATTATCTTTATATTTGTGATAAAGAATCTGCTTCAAATACAGTAGTGCTGTAGAGGATGCTAATTTCTACTGCTCTGATGAGAGAACATTTCAGAGCAGCTGAAGGCCAGGGAAGCTGTTGTATGAGCATTTTGTTTTCTTCAGGCATTGATTCATTCACAATATAGTTCAAACAGACCATTTTATGATACGGATATATTTTAAGAATTTTATCTCTTATTCCTGTATGGTATAAAGGGCTTTCTAGTATAGGCTAGTTTCGTATTGATTCTATGCTTTTCATGCTCTCTTTGAAATGAGTCAAATGTGTTTAAAATAATTTTTACATTTAGTTTCCTGTGTTTCTGAATCACTCCACCATATTTTTGGCTCTTAGCGTGTTATTTGGTTGAATGAAAGAATCTGTTTCCTGATAGGAACTTTAAAGCAAAATTTATTAAATATTAATAATATTTTGTGGATATTTTAAAAACTGCTTTCAATGTCCCCTGTATTTTGATTGAAGTATGTTTATGAGATTAAAGTGATGTAAATAACCTGTAAGGGTTGGTAAAAGCAAGTATGTAATTCATTTCCAAAGCATGAAGAGTTCAGCTCCATTTCTCAGATTACTGTGGCATCAGATTCCAGCAGCTGTTCAGTGTGTTGCCTCCGATTAATGCGACTGTTGCCCATATGGGTATAGCAATTCATTATGCCAAGAATGTTGAAAGATTCCTGTCCTCTGTTTTCTCCAAGTTACTTGCATACCTGCATCCTTTCTTTCTTGTTACGTTCTTAATCAGATTGAGAACTATGTATTTGTATTATTTGTTACATCGAGAGATTGGTTATAAGGATAAACTCTTGATTTTTTGATAAGTTTAGCACGAATAGGTTTTACTGCTTTTCTATTGGGTTTTCTGAGCTCATATTAGCAATGCCTTGTGTGTGTGGAACACCTGTGCTTCTCTGCAGCAGCAGCAGTTTTGGGGGTTTTGTAGGAGGGTGGGAGGAAACAAAGCACTTTAAAAAAAAAATCTCATGTGGGATCTTCATTTCTTTTCCATCATATTAGTATCACTATATCAATGAAATCCTAAGCTATTTTCAAAATAAAATATAAATGCTTATAAGCCTCCTTAATTGCTGACATAGGGTATATGTTCCAATTCTAATTTTTGTCATGACTGTAGTTTTTAATTGTATGCAAGTGAGATGATTGCGTGTTATCGTCTGCATTTCTCTTGCATGAGATTGGAAGTATTTCAGAAGTATTTCAAGGACCATTTCCTGATCTTTCCAGGAAATTCCTCACTTGACACAGGTTTATATATTATACAGTGCAAATGTTTTTAATTCAAGATACCCGGCACAAAAGTGATTTAGAGATTGGCAGATCAGGAAGGATTATTGCAATAGAAAAGATAAACTTGAAATAGCCCCTTTAAGTTAATTATGCTTGGCAGAACGGTATGTTAAATTGATGTTTAAATATTGCCAATGCAACATTTATTAAAATTAACCAGAATTTTACTAAAACATTTATTACAATGACAATCTTTATGAGAGTAGTGATATAGACATATTTCAAACTTTTTTTTTTGATTGTGGTTATCCTGAGAAATAGCAAGAAGTATATGTATGTAATAGAACAGAGATTCATTGTAGTGCATGATGGACATCTTTACAGTAATGATTGCATTGACATCATATCCATTGTTTAAATGTAGCTTTAGTATTTTGAATGGATATTATGACTTGAAAATGTATTTCTATTTTGCATAACTAAATGACTTGACGCTCCTAATCTTTTTGATCTTGCAGCCCCACAGAAAGTCCTTTATGAAAACCTCAGATTGATTTCATGGTTAACCACATGAAACATTTATATTAATTTCTTGACTTACAGAAACTGTCATTTAGAATCAATTAAGGGTTTTATATACCTTTGCAGTCCCATAGGTCCCATTATATGTTTATATGATTTTGGTAGCTAGTTGAACACTTCTGCTTTTGTCTGGTTATGTGAAACTAACATCTTGTCAAATGACATACAAAGCTTAAGCAGGTGGCTCTCAATTTCTGATCCTCCAGGTTCTTGGTATAGTTTGATTTCTGTGTAATATGCAGAAATCTCACTATATAATTGAGGACAGTGTAAATCATTGCCTTTTTTTCCTAATGAAGAACTTCACTGATTAGTTTTTGCCCAAATCTAATGACATTGTTCTTATATTTTAACACTGCATAGTATAACATTTTTAAATTTAATTTTTAACAATTTTGTTCTTTTTGGAGAGTCCTTTCTACCACTTAAATTAGATGTCATGTTAATAAATACAAGGTGATACTATTTTCTTGGTCTAGTTAGTTTGATTTCATCCAGAAATCCCTGAGTTGCTTATAAACAGATCATGGGATGACATTTTTTGAAGCTATACTTTATTTCTCAGACTGCTGAGGCACCTATTACTATACACATTCCCATTGGCAGAAATAGTAGTATTATTTTTGGCCAAGGTTGCTCTAAGATTTGATTCTGCTCTAATTTCTACTTTGCCAATTTTCTGCCTCAGGCATCAAAATATTTTGGCTGGCACTAGATGTCACGTACGTAACTTGAATACTACATTGGTGTTGGAACTTGCTTGAGTGGCATTTTATAGTTTGGGATTTTCTTATACGTAGCTCTGTACTATCAGGGGATGTACTAGTAGATCTGATGTATTTGAGTTAGATTTAGGAAGAATCATTTTTATATATTTCATTAATTCATATGAGAGTAACAGAACTGCAAATAGGATTAATTTTAATGAAGTAATCTGTGATGGTTTCATTAAAAAAAGGGGGGAATAAAGTGTATACTTAAATAAAACATCATTAATGTTTTCCCCTCCATTATACATAATCCATTGGTTAAGCATCATAGTGGGAAGTATGAGTTTGTATATGTTGGTATATTTTGTCAATGTCTGGAGTGTTTTTGTTTAAAGAAAATCTTCAAAAGTTTGCATAACATTCAGCCTGTTTCAATAACACCGGTTTGGTTTTTATGAAAGTTTGGCTATTTTATGTGCTGAAACAAAAGCCATTAAGATCTTCAGTATCCTTTCACTTAAGTTCCTATTCTCTGTGCACTTTCATCCAAAAGTCTATTAATGATGTTGTTTGTTTCAATGTGATCTTGAATGGCTCAGCCAACATCTCTTCATTCATAAATAAGGTATTTGTTTGGCTAGTGCAACTGAATACATTCAGAACTTGGAAAAGAATACTCCGAAGTAGTTCAAGGAAGACAAGTATTCCATAGATGTCCCATAGGAGAGGCAAAAAGAATCAGACCCAAAAAAATCCCAGCACTGTATAGTTGTAATGCAAGCTCCACCCCTTTCTACATATGTTGTGATACTGCATGAATCGCCAAAATGAGCAGAGCTTGCAGCATTGATGCCTGTTTTTTCATTACATCAAAAGCAGCCTAATCCTGCAAACACTGCTAAATGCTACTTTGGCTTCCTCCACTGTTGAACATACTGAGAATTATTTTGATTTCTATGATGGTACTATTACCGTGTTTCCCTGAAAATAAGACCCTGTCTTATATTTTTTTGGACCCTGATATAAGCACTTGGCCTTATTTTCGGGGAGGTCTTATTATTTTGGGGCATGTGGGGGGTCTTCTTGCCGTCTTATCTGATTTTCAGCTCTGTCTCCCTAACTCTAACCAGAGGACATAGCGGGGACTGGCTGCACATACAGTTTAATATTTTCAGGGAGGGCTTATTTTTAGAGGGGGCTTATTTTAGCGCATGCACTCAAAAGCCCGATTGGGCTTATTATCCAGGGAGGTCTTATTTTAGGGGAAACAGGGTAGTATACAATTACATGTACAGGTATGATGATCAAATTAGAGTTCAGTAGTTTAATTTTAGGCAGAAAAAATGGCATTGTAATATAATTGTAGAAAGCCTTTTTTTCTGATATGATGAATTAAGCTAGTTCTCCTTTAAAATGATTGAAAAATTGAGTCAACTAGTATTGCAAGAGGACTGTTGAATGAATTTCAGCTTACTAAGCAACTAAAATTGAGCCTGATATAAACTTTTATTTTGAAACCTGATAATAGTCTTTCTCAACTATAATGTGAAAACAATACATTTGTAGACCAATGAAATGTTAGTTTGGCTCTGAAATAAATTTTCCACCCAGTTTGGAGCCAGGCACATTTGCTTAACATTTTCACTGCTCTGCGAGTGATTGTTGTGAGATTGAGAGTTATAGATATTCCCTTATGATCCTTTTAAAGCTTTTAATGCCAAGTTTGTGGAACAATTTGTATAAAAAGAGCTGTAATATTTCTTGCTTATATTCTCCATTCATTTTTGTTGGCGGAAGACGTTAGACCAGAATCATAGAACTAAGAAGAGTTCAAAGGCATAGAATTGAGTGACATAGGGAGCAAATGACAAGATTTCTCCTCATCCTCCACAGAGTTGAGAGATTGCGTAAAGAGGCTCTCTATCCCTGAGCTGCTTTCTTCTGTGCTGTAGCACATCTCTAAAAAGCGCTAACCACACAGGTTAACAAGCTCTGCTCTGTGATCTTAATTAGTTGATCACAACCTTCAAGCCAATTGAGGCTGTGTCTGACACTAACAGGACTCTTAATCAATTTCATGCTAAAGGCTTTTGTTTGCCTCTTAAGTGGCTGGTGTTTTGCAATCTCAATAGCGCTACCACATTCCTTTCAATGTCTATTCCACATTGTGTATTTGCTTATTCTGAGGTAATCTTTTCCTCTCCAGTGAATGTATACAGATATTAATTCTCTTCTTGCTAATTATCCCAGCCCCAGGGTGAGCATTCCAAAGGGCAGAGGAAAGAGCTATAAGATTTCCCTTTTACCTGGCTTCCTCATGAGTCAAATTCTGGAAACCTTCTCCGCCATTTGGTCTCTCCCAGCTGTTTACGAGTTGTATGTTTCCAACACTGCAAAGCAAAGCAAAATAAAGTAAAGAAAGATCATATGATTTTTCATTTAATGACTGCTTTGCTTAATGATTGAATCATGAACCAATTGCAGTTGCTGAACAAGGATAACTTGTATTGAGCCAAAAAAAGGACCACAGTTAGTGTGATGTATGAACCTAGGAGGAATCTAGTCCTAATACAGTTTTTAAATTATCATGTCAGTTTTTTCTTATCCACATTCTACACTCAGGAATTTGCAACTACTATGTTATTGGAGTAACAACGTTCCATGTTTCACTGTACATTTTGTGCTGGAATGTGATGTTATGCTGACCACATGACTGCGGAAACATTTTCAGATAGCCCTAGCTCAATGGCTTAAAGAAGCAGAAATGACCTCCACCCTCTAAAGTCGGCTACGACTAGCGGAGTAATACCCGCAGAGGGTCCTTATATTATAGGAGAAACAAAGGAAAGAGGGGGGAATAAAGCAGAATATATGAGGAGAAATATGCATTATTTTATTATGCATCTTGGCCTTGGTTAATAACTGGGCATAGGAATCTGTGTGTTGTGCCAACCATGTCATAGAAAAGATGAGTTCTGATGGATTTGTAAAGAACAAAACAAATCACGTATATAAGTTTTGATGGTTTGCTTCAGCGTCTATTTGTGAATAAATTACCTGAGCCTGCATGCTTAAAATAGATGTTTCCTTACACTCAATATGTCTTAAAAAAAGAAAAAGTAATTGCCTCAAGTGGTGCTTAGGACTATACTGCCTCCCTTTTTGTTTTGAATACATGTATTCAATGTATCTGTGAGTACAGATTCACAGATAATCCTTGATTTGCAACCTCAGTTGGGATTGGAATTCCCATAAATTGTTGTAATCCTAACTCACCACATGACCAGACCTGATTTTATTACCACTTTACTACAGTTGAGAGTGGAATCATCATAGTCCTAAGTGTGAATCCATCTTAAATAATGGCAGGGTTTTGTTTTTGTTTTTTTGGCTAGAAATCATCAAAAAACTTCCCAAATCGTGATCACATGACTACAGGAGGCTGCAAACAGTTGTAAATGTAAGCTGGTTGCCAAGTGCTCGATCAATATACCAATTGCGATCATATGACCATGGGGACAGTTAAATTCAAATTTAGGTTGTAACTGAATTTTTTTGGAGGCTATCATTACTTCGAATAGTTGTTAAGAAACAAGTAACGACGGTCATAAGTTAAGGACTATATACTGCTTGAGCTGAAACTGCTTGACATCTTCTAAAGTAAATTTACTTGAGAGCAGAAAGCAGTATGCTTCTTGACCTTTGAAAAGAGTGCATTTAAACATAATTTGGAAGACAGCTGTAAACCTGATTCCAAACATCTCATATTTTGCTAATAATAGGAAGCTATAACAAATCGTAGCTGGTCGCTTATATGCAAGGAATGAAGTTTAGTACATACTAGTGTTTTGATTAATGTGATATGCAGCCCTTTAACAGCATCTCTGCAATGCTGGCTTATATGAGAAATTATTCCTCAGATTTTGCATGATTACAGAGCCTGGTGTCAATATTTATTTCTGTAGCTGCCTATTTCAAACAAGTGGCCATCGGCAGCAAACAATCATAAATTAAATCACAGTCCCCCAATGTTTAATCCAGAGATAATGTTAATATGTGCCGTTTGGAAATTATCAGAGAAATGACAGATAGAAGTGCTACTGTTATTACTAACTTGTGAGGGAATTGGGATATAAATAAGCATGATATCAGAATATAAGATTCCATGTTGTAGATTCATTTCGTCATTTGGGGGAGATAATCCTCTGGTATTTTTATTGTGTTTTAATTGTATGGATTTTTTTTTTTTATTGTGATTCTTTATACAGGTAGTCCTGAACTGGCAATAGCTTATTTAGTGACCGTTGAAAATTACAACAGCACAGAAAAAAGTGATTTATGACTGTTTTTCACGCTTATTGTTGTTGTAGCATTCCTATGCTCACATGATCAAAATTCAGATGCTTGGCAACTGACACTCATTTATGATGATTGCAGTGTCCTGGGATCACGTGATCACCTTTTGCATAGTCAAGAGACTTGAAAACCATGTTACTAACTTACCAATTGCAGTGATTCACTTAACAATTGTGGCAAGAAAAGTCATAAAATGAGGCAAAATGTACTTAACTGCCTCATTTAGCAACATAAATTTTGGGCTCAATTGTGGTCCTAAATCGAGGACTATCTGTATACTATTTTATTGGTATTTTAGAGTTTGATTTCCCAGGTAGCTGTTGGAGCACTCTTGAATTGTTTGTAAGAGTCTGATCCTAGCTGAGTGAAAACGATGTCAAAATCCACAGACATAGCTTTACACAATTTACTACTACTTTAGGTGAAAAAAATTACAATTTAATAGATTCAGTTGATAATAATGAATAAAGGAATACAGAGTTAGATATATACTTCAATATAAAATATAATCACAGATACCATGATGACATGTTTAGTGTAATTAGTTTTCTCTCTGTATTTTTATTAAATTGTTATTATAGCTTTAAGAGAAATAAGTAGTAAAATCATTGAGTGCATGGGCACTGTGGGGAATGGAGGTGGAAAACCTTTTGGAAATGTAAAAAAAATAAATTGTGTCGTTTTGATACAGCTTCCAGATGGCAGTCACGGCCAATACCTGAGGATATGCAGCCAGAAATATGGATTGCACAGGAATTACGGCGCATTGGAGATGAATTTAATGCTTCCTACTGTCCAAGAAGGGTAACTTTCAACATTTTTATTCTTTTAAATTCTTTTGCTTATTTCAGGGATGTAGCTGTCTACTCAAACAAAAGACAAATGTTAAAGCAAATGTTATGTAAGTATTTCAACATTTGCTAAAATACTGATTACTCAAACATACCTGATTTCAAACATTATTTGAATACTTTGCCTTTTTATATTGAAAGCACACTTAGTTATTTGTAGTGTATTTGCAATTCAAGGAGCACACACATTTTATACAGTAGGCCTGTGCTCCAGACCTCATGCAAACACAG
This sequence comes from Arizona elegans, assembly GCA_022577455.1. Lineage (NCBI taxonomy): Eukaryota > Metazoa > Chordata > Lepidosauria > Squamata > Colubridae > Arizona > Arizona elegans. Next base: position 297,811,168 of record JAKOOJ010000001.1, on the reverse strand, counting down.
CACCTATCTTCTACCAATTAAAACACCCTTGTCTTGTTTAGGCTTCAGTGGAGACATGAAAAAAGACACTACTTTCAAGCTTACATGGATGCCTGAAAAAGAAAATGGCTCTTTTATGACAGGCTCTGTGTCAGGGGTGAAAACCAGCAGGTTCTGGAGAACGGGTAGCAGAAATTTTGAGCAGTTCGGAGAACCGGTAGCGGAAATTTTGAGTACGGAGAACCAGCAAATACCACCTCTGACTGGCCCCAGAGTGGGGTGGGAATGAAGATTTTGCAATATCCTTCCCCTGCCACTCCCACCAAGCCACACCCACCAAGCCACACCATGCCCACCAAGCCACACCCACAGAACCGGTAGTAAATGGATTTCACCACTGCTCTGTGTCAATCACTACAGCAAAGATTGATGGTTGGATAGTTGGTTGGATGGATTCATGGATTCTACACAATCTATCAACTAATTTTAATTACATTGTGTGATATATTAATGATGTATACGCAAACCAGTAGTACATATTACTGAACTCTGAACTGGTGAACCGTTTGAAACTGCATACTGCATAATTGTTATATATTCCTGCCTACACAGTTTCTTTTAGAACAGTATAAGGATCTGCACTATTAGTATTTAATTTAACTTTCATCCTCCAGTATTCTTAGCTTGGCATTTATAAGTAGTCCTTGACTTACAATCATTTAATGACAATTTGAAAAAAGATAACTTACGACCAGTTTTCACATTTATGACTGTTGCAGCTTTCCCCATAATAACATGATCAAAATTTAGGGGCTTAAAACTGGTATGTGATTATGACAGTTGCATTGTCCCAGAGTCATGTGATCACCATTTGTAACTTTCCCAGCTATCTTCAACCAGTAAAATCAATGGGGGAAACCAGATATACTTAACCGCATGATTAACTTAATAACTGCACTTGATTCACTTAACAACTGTGGCAAAAAAGATTGTAAAATGGGACAAAACTCACTTAATAGCTGACTTGCTTAGCAGTGGAAATCTTGGGCTCAATTGTGATCGTAAGTCAAGGACTACTTGTACTTAACTGTTATTTAATGCTAAAACCATACCAAGATTAGCTCAGCAATGGGAACTGACTTTTGTTCCTGCTGGGAATGGAAAGTTAAACCAAGTAGCAGTGGATTTGGCAGGAGATCATGTAGAATTCAGTTCAGGCTACTGAACTAAGGTAAAAGTAAGCTATAGTTTAGAACTTAGGACCAAGCTTGGCTTCTTTAAACTCAACTTTATTCAATTTAAAACTGAGAAACTGAGCAACTGTTCAGTCTGGAGACAATGAAAGCTGATTTAAAATATTTTTTTTAAAAAAAAGATAAATGGCATATCATCTTTTTGGATAATGAGGTGGTGTTTTAGCTTTCTCCCTTTTCTTGGATTTTTGAAATGTTAAAAAACAGATTCTTTTCAAAAAGCACTGAAAACCTGATCTTATTTGAAGTCGTTATAGAAATTTGCAGATTGGACCAAACTAATTTAGAGAGGAGGAGGATGTTGAATCTTTCCTAGGACTGCTTTTTTAGGGTCCCCTAGATATTTTTCCACTCATGAGAGAAAACCTATAGGGATTTTTTTTTCTCTTTTAGGTGGAAAGATTTCTAGGGAATCAACATCTCTTTGTATTGCAAATTCACAGCCCTCCTTGGCAGCTTTTCCTAGGATTGGGTGTACATGGCTAGTGACCGTGATGGCCTTATCATAAATCAATGCTCCTAATTTCTATTTTAAACCACTGAAGTCAGTGGTTGTCATCATGTGTTGAAGGAGTGAACCTCACAGTGTAATTCTGTTTTCTGGTTATTGCTAATTCTATATTGTATGAGATAGTTTGATATGTTTTGTAAATCATTGGCATCTGTAGTGAAAGTAAAAAACAAGGAAAGCTTTCTATAAAAGAAAATATCAAAGATTAATCAACTGTATTATCACATAAGCATTTATAAATTATATTCACCATCTGATGAATGAAATAAATTCCTATGAGGGAAACCTGAAAGTGCATTAGGTTGGGATATGTGTGGAAATACTGGACAGGATTGACCTGGGAGCTGAGTGATATACATACAACAGAGTTGGAAGAGACCTTGGAGGTCTTAGTTGTTTTAGATATAAAATAGTTTAAATATTAATAGTAAAAGTAGTGCATTATATCTTGTTAGTTCCATTAAAAAAGAATTGTGTGATCATAATACAATTAATGTTACCAGTAATTGTAACATGGGAAACACACTACATTCAGCAGGATAAATGCTATCTGTTTCTGTTGTTGGGGGGATGGGGAGCACATTGAGAGTAGTCTTCCATACATGTTTGTGCAAGTGGCTATACTTAGTGTCATGGGAATCAGGAATAATGCACCTTTCCTCATCAAGGCATTGAACCATATTGCCAAAATCTCTTCTGAACATGGAAACTTCAAACGAATGTAAAATAAATGTAGCTCTGAAGTAACTTTAAATTAAAAATGGTAATATGTATTCTGAGATACATTGAGCTCACAATTTTGCAATTGCATGCACACATTCCCTCTTTCTGTATAAAATTTAATTGTATTGGGGAAGGGGACAGGGCACCAAAGGAAATATGAAATGGAAGATTCTTTTTTTTTTTTTGCGCAATATTCTAACAGAAGCCTTACATTAAGAAATTAAGCACAAAATGCTTTACTGGTAAAGGAGGTAAAATGATAGGAAATGCTTGAGTTGTGAAATATTAGTAAACTGGATTACAATTAAGGGAGAAAAAGGGCAATTCTGACCAATAAAATGATAAATTCCTTTCAGAGAAAAAACAGATAGCATCTTGACAATTGATGCGTGCATTGCATGTCACCTTAAGGCTTGGTGAACTTTGTAAATGGAATAGCTTATGTTTCATAATTTTGTATAATTAAGGGTTTGTGGTGGTTCTAATTGTTTTAAAAATAATGAGAATCAAATAATATAGTTCCATGCATTCTGCCACTATATGGGAAACTTGTATTGCATGTGACAAGTCTGGATAAATAGAAGCTCTGTGTTGCTTTTGGTCATACATAAGTAGATCCTTTTTTGAAATTCAGTGTGTCCAATTTGATATTGTCCAATTACGAATAGTTGCAGCTTGATTCTTTCTGCTGAAATTTTGTGTATGCAATATATGTATGTCTTAAATGTACATATAAACTGCTCATTTTCAACTATACTTTAAATGTCTTTTCTGTTTCTATGGCATTCATCCTGTCCTCTTGCTGTCCTTGTATATGGTATGGGTCTTTGGCTTTTAGGTTGACAGACTTAATACTCTTATTGAGAAGTTTTACATACTGTTACCACAAACTAATTTGTGATAGCAACATTGAATAGATTCCTCTTTGGTTTTCCTTCACAGTATCTGTGAAGCATTCATAGGTTGCCTATTTAAAGTGAATGCATGAGAAGGGAGAAGGAGAGATTTGCGTAGGAAAGGTGGTGGTGGGCTTGTGATGCTGAATCTTCGTCATAAGGGGCCGCAGCCAAAGGGCAGGGGGAAGGAGGTAAGAAAGAGTTAAGCTTCCTGCTGCCATTTCTCTCCTTTGATTGCCCATGTTGTTTGCATCACTGGTTGAACTTGCCCCAGTGATGTACCAATTTTTTCCAGGCTGCTGTTTTCAGCCTGAGAAATATTTCCTCAATACTGTTTTGCTTCCCATTAGCTATTTGTTTTGGCTAAACTTCTTTGGCTGTTTAGTAGGTTTTATATTTAGCTCCTTCCGGTTTTTCACGCCTTTATTTTGGACTATGTAGCTTTCTTGTTCAGCTGGCAAAGCATCACACACCTGATTTGTCATACACGAAAATAACGTGCAGAAGGGTGTTCTGTAATGAAATGTTATGATGAGTCATTTAGTTTATATGTGAATTGGATTTTAGACAGTTTTTAGTTTCCTCATTCATATCTGGAAACTTGAGTAGAATGTGCAGCTAGCTAAATGTTACAAATGATAACAATAGTAAATTCACAGGAGACTTCAGAAAGAGCAAGTGGCTGTCAAGGTCTGTTTTTGTTTCCTATGCACCTGCTTCCCTGGATTGAACTTGCAGATTGTTTTGATTTGGATATTTCTTCGTTCCACTGTTGTGCCGATGCAGACACTTGCATTACATCAAGCTTTTGGAAGTGACAAGTGTGCAGAAATTAACCCCTTAGGAAACCACTAAGTTGAGGAAACAAGTACATACTTCCTTGGAATCTCCTAAAACCTGAAGCATCAATAAAGGTCATGTTGTGGTGATCTTGACAAAAGCAGCACTGTTCCCAAGATACTGCAATAATACAAAAGTTAATGTCACTCAGTAGTCTCCAAATATAGTTGTACAGTATGTCACACTTTCATGACAGACAAGTGTTTTTAGGACAGAAATCAGATTTCATTGACAGTTTCATTAGAATTTACACCTTGGTCTGTTGTCATTTCCTTGTACATCTTTCTTATTATAGCTGCTTATTTCACCTCAATTGCATATTTTGGCCCCTTTTTTGGCCATTTACTTTTACTTCAGTTCAGCCCTTAATCTCATAGCTTTGTTATTTAAAACAATCCCAATATTTTAAAAGGTGTGGCTAGCTGAGGTCTTCTACTTAGTTTAGACCAATGTTTGAAGCACACACTTAAGATGAATGACTCTATGCATGTAAGTATTCAAACATCAAGATTTACTTGCTGTTTTGAATGAAATTGCCCAGTAGCTTTAAAGCAGCATTTGGGTTCTGCCCTCTGTTTTGCTATGTTGTAGTCACAAAACAAATGTAAACTGATATGCTTTGGTGAAAGGAAGACGTTTGTCTAGACTTTTTAAACATTTGAATTCAAGTCTTTCTTTAAAACTGAGCACTGTATTGTGGTAAATTAGCCTGTCTCTTTTTCTAGAGTTGATGGTCAGTTATTTGTAACAGACAAGAGATATATCCTTTTATCTCCAATCTTAAACCCTGGCTTCTAAGATAAATTTATCTCAGGCCAGTTTCCTAGTTCTTCTACAGGCTAAACAGTTTTGATTCTGTTATTTATATATCAAACTTCTCCCCCACACATGTTTTCTTTTGTGGTTATTTAGGGAAAACATGACGTGCTTTACTATATTTTAATATTTTTAGAACACAGGCTATGGACACACTAAAGTGGAGCCCTTTTCATTAAACTGAAAAAAGCTACTACATGCAAAACACCCTTCTAGATCTGCTTTAACAAGTCACTGTCAGATGGGGAAAAAATAAAGTATAGAAAATCAATCTCTTACACTGCAGTCATTTTTTACTTACCTTTATTTTGTAAGTAGCTACAATTTCCATCACAGAAATAGAGTCTTGTGTTTTGTAGATTCCATAGAGAGAGCATACCTTTCTTTGTGCATTTCATTATGCATCCCCTAAGTACAACCCAGAAATGTTTCTCTTGTATTCTTCCCTCTCCTTTGAAAAGTTAGATCATACGAATGAAAAGTCTATGCAAAGTGCCAGTGCATATGTGGAATGGAGCAAGGGGCATATCTGCTTCTGTCCTTTCACAGAGACTGGCTGTCATTTCACATCTATATTGGTTCTTGGGGGATTTTGTTGGAGTAGTATGCTTTTTGTATACTTTATGAATTGATGTTTGTGTCAGGTTTTGGAGACATTGCCATTTTTTGTGGTTTCCCATCTGCTTAACCATAATTAGCAATGGGGAAAAACATAACCCCTGGAACCTATGCATTCTCTCTGTTATGATTGATACTGCTGTTAAGTTTGCCTTGAAAGGCAATACAGTAATTCCTTTAAACAACAACCTAAAATAAGACTTATTGTTTTGAAAGTAAATTTGTGAAAGGCTAATTTTGGAAGAATACTGTACTTCCAAGATAAAAATCACAAGTTGTTGTTAGAATGCCCTTAGAGAAATTACAGGCATGAATTGATTTGCTCTCATCTTATTATGTAGGGATGGAAGTGCCATAGCCTTACCAGAATCCCATTATGTCAGGTGGATCAAGCAAGAATTTGCTGCTGCTGCTGTCCTTCCCTTGCTTGGTTTTTAGAAATATCAGAAATGTTTTATCTTTGTTTGGCTTGAAAACTGAAGGAAGACGTAAACAGTTCAGATTTTAGGTAAGCTACACCATATGACTTTTTCCAGCTAAAGCAAAGGTAACTGCAGTGGTGCAAGAATCTGGGGGGATAGGACAAAGAAATGACTATAGGCAGCAAACCAATCTTTTTTAAACCTTAATCTGAGTTAAGTGTAGTTATAATAACTTCCCATGAATTTAATAACTTCCCAATTTTGTAATAGCTTTTAGGAGAACTCTTAAATTGTGCATCTCTTCCTATAAAATAATTTACCTTCTTGCTAGATTTAAGATCTTTGAAACAGATTTATGACTGCATTTGACATAATAGGCTTTATTACAGGAAAGCTTATACCACAATAAATCTAAGTCTAAAGTATCCCAAGATATTATATTTACAGATTAACAGAGTTGGAAGGGACCTTGTAGTCCAGCCCCCCACCCAAGCAGGAGACCCTACACCATTTCTGAGAAATGGCAGTCCAATCTCTTCTTGAAAGTCTCAAGTGATGAAGCTCCCACAACTTCTGAAGGCAAGCTGTTCCATTGGTTGATTGCTCTCACTGTCAGAAAATTTCTCCTTACTCTCTCCTTGTTCAGTTTTCATCCATTATTCCTTGTCTGGCCTACAGGTGCCTTGGAAAGTAGCTTGACCCCTTCTCTCTGTGGCAGCCCCTCTAATATTGGAAAATTATTATGTCTCCCCTTGTCCTTCTCTTCACTAGACTAGCCATGCCCAGTTCCTGTACTGGAACTGGTCTTCTGAGACTTTTTAGTGTTTGTTTGATACAGATAAATGAAAATATCTAGTCCATATGCTAATTGTATTTAATTAGTTTAAAACAACCTTTTCTAAACAAAGGGTTGAAAGAGAATTAATTGATTTGATTGTCCCCTGGATTATCTGCCTTATTTCCTCTCATCAAATGAGACTTATGGACGTTGAAGTCAGGCAGCACACAAATGTATATGTCTTCTTTTTCTTACATGACTGCATCTTTTCAAATATATCTGCATGTATTTATACTCAAAAAAAGCAGAGGGTGTTTATACAGGTGGAGTCACTTGAGAATAATTTGGAGGTTCACTAGTTCATTAGCTCTGGCACGGATTGCCAATAGCTTTATTTAGGTTCTTGGCATACATTACACCAAATCACTGGTTTCTCAGATAAATTATAGCTACCAGATTTCATCCTTTGGGAATCTCTGTAACATTTTCAAGAGTCAACAATTTAGACAATGACACAATTATGCTCTGAGAATACCATCCTGGTTTTGGCATCTCCTGTTTCTTTCCCTTTCTGTGTGCTCTACCAGATCTCATAAATTATATACCATTTGTTTCTGGTAACAAACCTCACATTAAGCAGCATAGAACAAGATTAAATATAGTGACAGTTACTCCAAACACTGTTAAAGATACAATTCATTCACAAGACTTTCTTTTGCCTTCATTTCTTAGACAACTGGAATCAGAAAACTATGGATTTTGGAGTCTCTCTTCACCTAGAAGGTGAAATGTCAAAAAGCTGCCATTCATGAGGAAAAATAAGCTGTCTATAGAAGCATTTATTATTATTATTACTTTGTTAATTTCTCATCTCACAGGAGTTTTAGAGCACATTAGATAGACTTGAGTTCTATATACTGTGGTAGGGAGAATCCATTTGAATGAATAAATTACAGTGAGTGTGCAAGCATGATTGAGGCAGACAATGAGGACATCAATCAGTGACAGAAAATGGATATAGGAAAAAGAATTAGCTAAAAATACAAAATGCTATGAGTTAATCATTTTTTTCATGGTTTGCTGAATGTCCCCAAGTAATTTTGCATCACATTAACACAGCATTAGCAATAGCACTTCTATACCACCCAGTAGCCTATGGAAATTCTCAGTCATCCATGTTCATGGTTGTCGCAAAGGTGCTTTTTCAAGAGGCAACTGGACTTTCTTGTTTTTCTTTGAAGACATTTTACTTCTCATCCAAGAAGCTTCTTGGATGAGAAGTGAAACATCTTCAACACACACACACACACACACACACACACACACACACACACAGACCAGAAAGTCCAGTTGCCTCTTGAAAAAACACCTTTGGCAGAACCACCCCATAATGTTTTACAGTACTCTCTGGGCGGTTTACAATGCTAGCATATTGCCTCATCCTCAGAAGGATAGAAGGCTGCAATAACCTCGAGCCCCATAAGAATTGAACTCCAGACTGTGGGCAGTTTGCCTGCAATACTGCATTCTAACTACTTCATATGAACCTTAAATAAAAAATAATAAAATACATGACTCAGAAAGGATGACTTTAGGATTGAGCTATAATATTGTTGTTTACACTCCATCTTTCTGTAAGGCCAAAAGCAAATATATTCAGTTGAATATGATACACACAATTTAGACTAAGGATTAATAATCTCTTCCAACATATACTCTATAGTATCATTAGTCATGTGTGGAGTTGTTTTTACAGCATTTAACCCATGAGCATTAAAACCAGTTACTATTATTTATTTTTCTCATCCCAGTAAGTAGAGATATAGAAAATGACTGTCTTTTTATTTGAAGAAACTCATTCATAAATAGCAACCATGCATTTGTTTTGCAGCCAATAAACAATGATACTCTCCCTCTGTTGTAACACCAGCTCAGTCAGGCTGTTTGCCCATCCAGTCCTTTTTGCCTTACAGGGGCTCTAGAGGGGCTTAAGCAGACTGGATCTTTCTAGAAGCAAGATCCCTGACATTATGTTCTGATCTCTTCCTTGGAAAATTTTGATTTACACAAATTTGTACTGTGCTAGCAATTATATGGTTAAATTAAAAAAAAGAGGGTTGCCTGCCATGAAAAAGAAAAATTGAAGCATGAAAAAGCATTTTTTTCTTGTTTATGTCATTTATTAAAAACAAATGATAGAAAGTATCCATGTATTTATAAACAGAAGTTTAGTGTTCATGCAAAGAACTTCTGATCTAGTAATCTGACTAAAGCTTTTGTCATTATACACAAATATTTGTTCCCTTTGAGATGTAAAGATACAACTATACTCCATATGATTGCAAAAATCAATAGGAGATCCTGCTTTGTTACAATCCTAGTTCTATCCTAATAGTTGTCTTATTGGCCATCTTAACACTTTTATCATTTGTGCTTTGCTAAACCTACCCAAAGTACTTCATGTGTTAGTACTGCAGTTCATAAATTGGCCTATACTATACATTTGATAATCTTTACTGCCTCATATGAAAGGTCCTTGTTTTAAAATAACTTTATTTCTTCTTTCAGGGTTTATTGGATTACCAGGGAGTAAATCATCAGATCATAATTTTGCGTCTTTTGCATTATATCGTCCGCTTCATATGGAGAATGCAGTGACTAGTGCTTCAAGAGGCCATGAAGATTGTTTACTTGGTTCTAACAACAAAGCCCATGAACAATCTCTCTGGATGCAGCTAATAGCCATTCCTGACTTTGGGACATCCAGCAAATTAAAGGAGCAAGAGGACTCCATGTTAGAGAATTAACAAATTGTGATGGATTTTTGGAAATGGGTCAACATTTTTAGAAACAAGATTTCATATGACAGTAGAGCTGACACCATTTTTTGTTGATGAAACTTTTTTTTAAAAAAAACCTGCTTATATAAAGCTTTTAAGAAAAGTAATTGAATCGTGTTCACATTATGAAATATGTAGGCTGCTCCTCTATCTTACAACAGAATTGACTGAGCCAGCTACTTTTGTAAAGCTGCCTTAGTTTTTATATTAAAGACACATTGTACAGCTTTTTTAAGAACAAATCTTCCCAAGTAGTGAGAGGCCAGACTCTAGTATTAGGTCCTCCATTCATTCCAGATGACTTCCACGCAGAAGAGCTCATGATCATTAAATGAAGTTGGTGGAGACAAGATGGAAAGATTGGAATTGATACTTCCGGTTATTCCTCCCCAAATGTCTGCCATTTTAAGTCAGCTGCCTTTGTGCGTCTACACCAGAAGGAATTTACACAGAACATGTACCCATCTGCTGTGCAAGTACCAGATTGGATCTTTCTTTTGTGCAGAGCTGCTGCTTCTTGCAGTCCAGAGGAAGAAATATTGAAATTGCTTTGAAAATTGAAATTAAACTGTGAAAGTTTAAATGGTCCAAATAATGACACCAGGTTGCCTTTTATAATTTTCTTCCTATGTTATTTGTATAGAACGTGTATATTCTATAGCATAAACTGATGTGGGGAGGGGGGGGCAATGTAGCAATAAGTTTTTGCATGTGGGTGAAAGCAGTTCCTACACCTGTGCAATATTGCCCCAAGTTGTTAGAACAGGGTCCTACTGCATGATTCCTGGCACTGTTTTGATCCTCATTATGGTATTTACTGTAGTTTAAATCCAGTTTGGGTGTCTGTAGGTTTTTTAAAAAAAGAAGCACTCTGGATTTAGTTATTGCTGCATTTATTCTTAATGAGTTAGTAACCATAATGTGGAATGTACAAGGACTACTGACTCAGTGTGTGGGTTTGGGGATGATAGCAGCACAGTATTCAAATTGATTCTGAGGGTAAAAATTCCAAAAGAGATGGAAACAATTTTTTTTTTCCTTTTATAAATTTTAACAGCAGAATTTCTGGAACCTTCCCCTCCCCCAAGTGCAGCCTCCATAGCCTCATGTGAGAAAGTAGCTGCATTTGCCTACTATGTTGGTGAGGACTACTTATAGTTTACTTAGGAAAAAAAAAACATTGAATCAATTCCAAAAAGCTGAATTGTGCAACCTTAATAATCAGAACAAAGCAAATTGTTTCTCTGAGCCATAAATAGTAGTAAGGATAGTGATTCCCAAACTGTAGACTGAAGGTCTGTCATATGCCATGGGAGAGACGAAGTGTGTCTGCAAAAGGAGAAACTTGCCATATTTGATGTTGCTTCGTCCCCTTTGTGTGCCTAGAGATGGAAACAAATATCCTTCTCAGGATAAGGGTTCTCTCATAAAGTTCCTGGTTCGGGTTCTCCTCCGTTTGCCAGGTACAGTCATAAACATAGGAAGCTGCCTCATTTTGAATCAGAGTACTGGTCTGTTTAAGTTAGTGGTTGTTGGATGGGTCTTTGCCAGCCCTTCTCAGAGATGTACAACACCTATATATATATTTGCATACAAGTGTATGCTGGACTACTTACTAATTCTAATTCTTACCATTCTGTCTCAAAGCCTGATTGACATAGAAGAGGGCATGATGGCAGCAGGTCCAGTTCACTGTGGTATTTTCTGTAGTTGAAAGGAAGATACCTCTTCGTTACTTTAGGCACTGATTGAAAACTAAGTATTTATGAACTGGACCCAGTAAAGACAGAATACATTGTGCTCCAGAGAGAAACCCTTGAAACAATTTAAAAATTTAAACAGACCATTAAGGGGTCTAATGGAAATCTTATTTAGCTTTCCTTGCCTTTGGTGTTTATAGGAGAGATGATCAAACACTTCTATTTTTTTTTAATTAGGAAGGGAGTCAGTTGCTTCCAAAAGGATTAAAACAAAGTTCATAATATTGAATTTATAAAATTAATACAATCTTGAATGAAAATGAATCAAAACATAGCAAGTAAATTAACAGTGGTGGTTAGCAGATGTGCATGCTGACTTGTTTTAAAAAGGTTTTTGCTTCTGAGAAATCTTTTGTCACCCATCATACTTTATTAAATATAAAACGTTTGACTCTTCAAATGTCGTAGGTGATAGTAAAATGTAAAATTACAGATATAGTTTGGGAAAACTCAAAACTGAAAACAAGAGTAATTTAATAAAAATTAAACGAGCAGTAAAGTTGTACTGCACCACATTATGGTCAGGTAGTTCATATGTCATTTTTAATTGGCCACGTGAGGCAACTGAAATTGAGTATTTGCATAACATCTTCTGTCCCTCTTTCTCTGCCATATAATTTTATCTGGTTCTTGATTAGCTGTATAGACTGGTACAGACTATAAACATGATTCCAAATACTGTGGCACTTCTGGTTTCACCAGCACCACTGAAAATGTTAACAGGCTTAGACTTCTCTTGAAGCCATCTAAAGTGCATTTGTAGAATCTAGACTATGATTCTCTGTATTATCAACAACACCTCTGTGTGATTTCTCTGTATTGTTTCATAAATGTTCAATTCTTGTGCCTGTCTGGAATATGTGGAATGTTGGTCCACCTAGTGGAGAATTCACCTATTCCCAGTATGTATTACCATATTTTTCGGACTATAAGACCTAGCTTTTGGGGAGGAAAAGAAAAAAAAAATCTGCCTCTGCTTCCCAGCAATTTGCCTCCTTACAGCAAATAGCCTGGTCAGCTTCAGCACAGTGTGATTTGGCACGAGCAGCTGATTGGCGGTTGGCCTCCTGGAATACTGCCTATCAGCAGTTCCAGGCTATAGGGATCACCACCACCACCTATTATCTCCATGCACCCCATTTTGGGCCTCTGTGTGTCCAGTTTCTGGCGAAAATGGGGCACATGGAAGCCAAAAATGGGACTAGAGGCCAAAAACAGGGTGTGTGGAAGTCGAAAACGGAGCATGCGGAGGCAGCAATAGGCGGTGGCAATCCCTGCAGCCTAGAACAGCTGATAGGCGGTATTCCAGGAGGCAAATCCAACCGCCAATCAGCTGCTCGTGCTAAATGAGGCTGTGCTGAAGCAGACCAGGCTGTTTGCTGCAAGGAGGCAAATTGCTGGGAGGCAGGCCGAAGGTTGGGGACGGCGGGTGGGTGGGGCTTCGGCAACATTTGCTCTATAAGACACACAGACATTTCCACCTACTTGGGAGGGGGTGCGTCTTATACACCGAAAAATACGGTACTTTAACCCATTGTTTCAGAAGTCCATTAAATTAAAACACACACCAAGATATCTCAACAAGCAAAATGTACATTCAGGTAAAAGTTGTCTACAAAACTGCCTGGTAGTGGAGACTAAGGACCGAAAGCAGTGAAAGTACTAACCATCTTTTGGAAATGGGGATGTTGAGGGTGTATTATATTAAAGTTCCTTACCCATCGCAACAGGCAAATGTCTTTCCAAACTGACAGGGTTGATTAGCTGGTGCTGTATGCATTGCTCTCAGTTTTAAGAACAATCTCAAAACTTCATGCCATCCTCTTTTGTCCCATCTTTTATAGGGCTGTGCAGCACTTCCTATTCAATTTCAAAAAATGCTTGAGAATGCAGGGGAGAGGAACATTGCCCTTGACTGCAACTCCTTAAAGCATCTGTCGCCTGTATCGCGTGATAGGTGTGAGATTTCTTGAAAAAGATGCAGATGTCTTCAGGAGTGCAAAGGTGCATTCTCCCGTGCATTCTATAGCACATTTTTAGGAAGAAAGCCATGTTAGTCTATGGTAACAAAAACTTGGAAGAGTTCTAGTAGAAACTTCTGAGAATCACATGTTATTAAAAGACATTGGCTTTCGTGAGCTGCAGTTACTTAATCTGATGCATACAGTGGCTAGATTTAAATTAGGGTGAGGTGGTGGGAAATTAGGGTGTTTAAATTAGGGTTTAAATTAGGGTGAGGTAGTGGGAAAAGGGGGAAAAACAGTTTAGGCTGAAGCTGTTTTATCTCACAGGTAACCTGTGCATCTGATGAAGTGAACTGCAACTCAGAAGAGCTTATGAGTTTTAATATAACGTGTTAATCAGAAAAAGTGCTATCAGAGCCCTTCTGATTTTTTCAAGCACCATTTGGAATTGTATTTGAAGCACTGCTGACATCCAGTTATAGATTTAGCCAGGGAGGCACACACTGTGTTGCTTTGCATGCTTCGCTTTTGCTGAATCAAGCATTTCTTTGCTAACTCTACAGGAGGGAGATTTCTTGTTTGATAATGTCGGTCCATAACTTTCCTAAATCGATTTGTTATTTTAATTTCAAATAGAAATGACAATGCTGTTAATAGGAATTTGATCTGTATATTTGCATGTTGCTTGCAAAATCTGATTTATTGGAAGAGGAAAGGAAATGGATTTAACAGCTAGCATTGTGCTGCTCAGATTGATTCTGTGCAAAATGCCAGAAATTCTTTTTGTTCCAGTGATGCTGATATACAACATTAGACACCAACTTTTTGATGTTTGTGTTTGCTATTATTCAGTGTGTCATAAGATCCTGTATTTAAATTTGACCATATTTTAAATGGAAATAGTTACCAGAAGTATCTTTCAGCACAAACTGGCTTATGTTGGTTGCCAACATGGACCCAGGATAATGTGCCTAGATTTCATCTTTCTTTACTCACCAAAGCATGAATGAAACTTTGCTCCTGCTTCTGTACCTGGAGCACTCCAGTGTTAAAATTAAATCCTTCTGTAGACTTCAACCATGGTTGGGATTTTGGGAGTTCCATGCATGCACCTTATGTTGGAAGACTCCTTTGTTCCTTACTTGGATTGGAGCAAATGCTGCTCCTTAGGATACCCTAATTTGAGGAGTGGCTTTCTCTTAGGGATGGGTATGTGGAAATAAGGAGCTGCTGTAGAAAGGGGGGCTTTGAAAAGCCCAGTGCATGAGCAGTGGCGTCTGCTGCCTTTTTGCATCCCTTGTCCTCCCCTCTCCCCCAATTTCTTTAAAGGCTTGGCTGGCCCAGTGCCTTGAGATGTGTACACATCCATATGTGTTAACTGATAGCATGGACACGCAATGAGCTTGCTGCCATGGCTTAAGGCGAGCATTATAAGCCTAATACATATTTTTAAAATTCTGTGAATTATAACATAAACAGTAAATGACACGATATTGGCACTGTGTGGCCCAAACCCAAGCTTTCTTTTTTCCGCAGACATTTATCTATATAGATACCTATATCTAAAAACTAAATCAAATAATACCCATTTGGTTTTCCAGTTCACTGCAGGTTTTGTGCCTTGACAACCCCACTGTGAACTTAGTAAGACTCGTGGGTTTTTAAAATCTTGATGTAATTTAACATATATAACCTTTTTGTCTATTAGAGGATTTAAAAAATAAAATAAAATTCCCTTTTAAATAGTCCTGCCAAAACATTTTTATGAAGAAATTCCTTTGGTTGTGGAGAAACCAGATATAAATTTCTTCCCAGAGAATTACTAAGACTTTCAATGCTTTTATTTTCTTTCAATGATTGTAAATATTTGAATATTTATTAGATTAGAGCAGTTCTTCTCATCTGAGCCAAATGTTACCTGTGTGCAATGTTTCCTCTTTTCTTACTATTTCATGTAAGATTTTTTTTTGTATAGCAGCAGAAATTTCTCTAAACTTCTTTTTGTAAAATTGAACTTGTTAAATACTGTAGGTTTCCCTTTTCTTTGTAATTAATGCACTCTACTGTTTCATAATGCTGTAACTTGTAGAAATGTTGTATATTTATTTTCTGCTTATTTAAGTTCTTGTGAAGTCTTTTTTTTCTTTAAATTTTACTTAGCATATATGAAAATAGTGATTGATCAGTTTAGAGCACTGTCTACTAGTTTGAGATAGTTGGCGCTATTTTAGATATTAACCCCCTTATTTTCTCTCATTGTTCTTGCTTCCTTCTCTGTCTTGTTACAGCGTTCAAGTATAAAGTGCAAGCAGAGAGTACAATTCCATTGTGTCATTAGGAAAGCTCCATACTCAAGCTTTGAAACATTTGAATATGTTCTTGTGGGGACTGATGGTGGTTTTCAAAGAATTTTTACTAGAGCAACAAACAGTGCTCTGAATTAGTCTTAAAAAATGATAGACATGATCCAAGGACTTGCATGGGCATGTTGTGTTCAGTGAGAATTCAGATGACCCCAGCACAAAAATCAATGTCTCTGGAAAATTCATGAAATACCAGATGACAACCTTGTTGGTGCTTCCTGTTTCTTTCTTGAATTGTGCTAATATTAAGGGCTGTTAGTACTGCATCCCTTGACCTCAGTTTATATAGCACAGGATATGGCTGTTACCTCATGATCAAGAAGTACCTACAATTTATTCAAGAACTATTAAATTTTTAGCAGAAGAGTGAAATTTTGCACCCCGGTTTAAAGACCACTAGTTATTGTAGGACAGACCTCGTCATCAGGTACAAACATCAATGTAGCACTGATCTTGTACTGATTAATCACTAATTTGTTTCATAGAACCCAGCATATGTAGCATTTTTATTGCAGTTTCCCTGGCTTGTGTTTTGCACTGATGAAAATTTGACAGGGTAATTGCCACTTTACTTGTGCAATACTGCTGTAAATAACTGCAGATCTTTTTTTAAGATGCAATCCTTTATGTTCTTAATAATGAATTTTATATGAATAAAACTTTTCAACTACTATTGTGTCCTTTTAAATTTATTTATCAGGAGTTTTCTACACAGATTTGCTTATGTGTACAGTTACACTACATAAATCTGCATACAATTCTATGTCAACATCTCAAAACCATACCTGTAACATAATTCACGAGGCTGGGTAGCAGACTGTCCGGCTAAATAAAATCAGTAATATTATTTCTAAAGTGCATAGTATCTAGCTACTGCTAAAGTTGAGGAAGCAGCAAAATGAACAGGGGAGTTAAAACAATTAAGAGTCTCAATCTGAAAAAAGGATATGTTTTTTAAAGCAGAGGTAGGAAAAAGTGAATTAAAAACATAAGAGTGTATTATATTTGCTTTTTCTACGATACCAGATCTTTTTGAGGGAAGATTTTCTAAAATCCAGAAATGTCTTGGACAAATAACAGGTTAGTACAAATTAGTTAATATATGATATTTCTCTACAAAAGGAATACTTCAGCAAACCGCTACAGGGGATATTTTTTTATACCCCACATTCAGAAGCTTACATTTCTCCCTGTTTTCTCTTCATTTTAACCTGAATGACTAAATGGAATATGTATATTTAGAATGTTTTTGATTAGTAGGGATTGCTACTATGAGCTACCTGGAAGGAGATACGCACTACAGAGCCAAATTTGGAAACAAAATAATCAGCAAGGAAAACATTTTGGAAGATCAGCAAACTGCTTCTAATATCTTTAATATGACTCACATGTTGACCTATTTGTTATTTTTTAATTTAATATATTCTTAAACTCTAATACAAAGGCTTGAATCTGTTTAGTAATTCGTTGCTCCTTCATTTTTTGGAATTGGGTCCTGAGGTAAGAATTGCCTTATCCCTGCTGCCCTTTAACAAGGACCTTTTAAGATGGTTCTCCTTTGCCATACTTTTGGAACTTAATTTTTATAGTAATTTTGTTACAATATTTTGCAGTCTGGGTTCATTAATTTTTATTTTTTCATTGTAGTTTTATGCTTTTAAACATTTTTATTGATAAGAAGCCATGCAGAGTTGTGGCATGGGGTGGATAGAAATAGCGTAAAATGAATTATTAAAAGATATACAGAGAGGGTAAAAGTAATTTATGCAAATTTTTATTAGCAGAAGATTCTTGAGATATGTCTTCAAAGTATTTAAAAGTTCAGTTTAAAATATTCTAATGCCAATTCAAAATTAAGAGAAATAGTTATATCCATAATAAATATAAGTTTAAAGAGTGGGACCATTTAGCCTCACTAGTAGATCCATACTTTCTGCTATAATGGAAATATGAACTCTGATTCAGTGGGCATGCTGTTGTACTGGCACTGTAAGAGTAGAAAGCAACACATACCTAATTACAGAGTAGTGCAAATTTTTCCATTTGGATTGCTTCCTGTACAACATACTTCTTTGAAGAACTTTCTGGATCATCTTGTTTCAGACACTCAAAATAGTTTCTAGACCAAAGTAGAAAGTCACTATTTTTCACATGACTATTGGTAAGTAAGATCAAACTCTGATTCAGAAATGGGCCAGAGTATGTTAATACATCACTTTTCTACTCTTATTGAATCTGTGGAATGATGGCAACTACTTGGGAATGTACCAGGATCTTAGGAAAAGAGATTCTGGAAGAATCAATTAGTATAAATTGTAAATGTCCACCCAAATCTTTTGTGGATAAAATCTTATTTGCTCTTGGTTGGAAACTGACAAAATATATTGAGATGACACGGATCCTATCTTATGTTATCATAGATATTTTTAAAGCCTGTAGATGTCAGGGAAATTATCAGAGGTCCTTCTGTTATTTGCATTAGATCTCTACCTGACCTAGCTGGGGAAAGTGGCCAAGAAGACTAATCAATGCTTCTTTGTGGGAATTGGAGACTCCAGCATCATTGAAAGACCTGTTGATTTCCCTGCTTTTCAACAAATCAAGCCTGATTCCAATGGAAATGAGCAAATATTGTATCTTCAATCTTTCCCCCTTGCAGAGGTTTGGTAGGAACATATTCATAGTTATAACGAGCTTTGGAGAAGCAGATTATCAGGACCTGGAAGTCTGGATTTTCATTTTTAAGCCTTTACCTACACATCAAGGAACCAAAATTCAGACACGTAAGTTTTAATACCAAAAATTAGTAGTGTTTTGAGACTTGAGTTAGGAACCCTTCAATCCTCTTATTAATTCATTAAGACATGGTCTCTTTGAAGCTTTGGAATTTCTTTCCCAGTTTGTTTGCATGACAAACTAAGAGAATCATATTAGATAAATCTGTAATAGGATGCCTCATTTGCTGAATGCCCATACTACTTTCTTGGCTTCAACTTCTTACAAATGACCATCGGTGAGACTTGTATTAAGGAAGGACAACTATTCTTGTCCTAGATATTTGATGCTTTTCATCTCAGTATCCTGGACTGCCTACAAAGATTGGGAGTTGGTGGCACTCTTATGATGATTCTGCTACAATCTAGGTGGCTAGAGGAACTATCCTTAGACACAGGTCTATTTTGAGATGCTACAGAGTTTGGTCTTCTCTATCACATCTAAATTTGCATGGAGAGGAAATCCATTTGTTTGGGATGAGACATCAATATACTGTTGTATAGCTTTACTTCAGGTCAGATAGGAGATGCAATAAAAGTTCTAACCTGGTCTGTAAACTGGATTAGAAGAAACAGGTTCAGATTCCAGCTGAACAATGCAAAATGACTTTAATATTAACTCAGAAGCCAACAGATTCCAAGACTACTATTTTCTAATCTGAATGGGATTGTGGTTCCTCAGAGTAACCAGGTTTACAATCTAGGAATTCTCTGAGACTCTCTTCTTTTGCTAGAGGAGGAGGTAAAGGACATGACCAGGAGGGCTTTTCCCCAGATTTGGCCAGTGTACAAGTTCTGGTCTTATCTAGAAGAGAATATGCTGAGAAGTTGCTTATGACTTTATCAACTCTTGCTTAAATGATTCCAATTCACTCTTCAATTTATAATGGAGTCCTTGAAGATTTGGAAACTTCAATTGGTCCAAAATGCAACAGCCTGCATGCTTAGTGGCCAGTCTCTATATTGCCATATTATACCACTGTTGTGGGAGCAAGGTCAACACATCTACTGCTTTATCTGAGTGACAAAAAATGAACCAATGAGTCTTTGGATCCTCTAATACAGGGGTGTCAAACTCGGGTCGTCACAGCAGCATCACGTGACGTATCGCGACTTCCCCCCATTCCCTAAACCGGGTGTGGGCAGCGTGTGACACATCTGGCCCACATGCCAGGAATCTGACACCCCTGCTCTAATAATGTCCATTTATGTCCTCTGTAAATCAACTTGGACACAGCAAAGATATTATCAATCCATCCTCTAAAATTGAAGAACATTATTGGATATTTATATCCAAAGCCTGCTGCCCTAGACTAAAAAGTCTATTTAATCCAGTCATTGCTTGAAGGCAAATATGTGCTGCTGCTGAATTTCTAGATGTGGACACACTGATAAACAGTCTGCCTTTCCAAGCAGCTGCATTTTGATG
The DNA here is from genome assembly GCA_022577455.1 of Arizona elegans. Lineage (NCBI taxonomy): Eukaryota > Metazoa > Chordata > Lepidosauria > Squamata > Colubridae > Arizona > Arizona elegans. Next base: position 297,791,202 of record JAKOOJ010000001.1, on the reverse strand, counting down.
GGGAAACAGAAAGTGATAAGGTTTCAATCAGCATGTGCATGCTGTGCTGAATCAGCAGGCTGCCTGAATTCTGGCACTGTGCCTTCATTGAAGGGCCTCTATGGCTCCCTTACCCCTTGTGCAACCTGCCAGGCAGCCCTGCTTCAGATCCCAAGGGTGAAAATATGACCAGGTGAAAGCATGAGCCTGGATATTTTAAGTCAAAAAGATAATTTATAATGATAAAAAGTTATTTCAGCACATCTAAAGGGAGAAATGGCTATTTCTGTATAGAATTCATAACCAAACCCAAAATATGCTTCGTATTGATCTTGCACTCTGGGTCAGCTGTCTACTGGTAATTATAAGTAAATGGAGTGTGTTTGTACATGAGACTTTTACAGGTAATGTAGTATGCAAATATGGGGACAACATCCCATTTAGCTGGAACAGTCTTGGGAAAAAAATTCCATTGGGTCAACATTTGACTTGAGAGGTTCTACTTTTTAAGACATTTCAAATTAATAAGACTCCTAAACCTCAGATCATCTCAGAGAAATCAGGGCTGGAGCCACCGAGACCATTTGTAGAAATTGCAGTTCCATGGTCTGACATTACAGTGACATTGATGGAAAAGGAGACAATATCTGATCTAGTCATGGAACTCATCTTCCCAATAATAATATTGATAGAACACCAAAAAGCCTCCCTCCAATGGACTCTCCATTTTCATATTAGCTTTAATTTTTGTATGAGTTGCTTGAAATTGTAGAGGGCATCATGGAACATGCTACCATTCATGGTACCATGCTACCTATAAAGAGGATCAGGCCAGCCTGGCCAATTCAGGAATAATCCAGTGCTCCCTGTAACCACTTGATCAGTTTAGATGTTAGCTAAATTAGTACATTTTTTCCTGAGTAATTCCAAATTGGATATAGGAGGAGGAAGGATGATCATTACAATGTATCTTGTAAATTACATATCCTGATTCAATTCTCTCTTTTGCTGTAGGCTTTACACCTAGTGAGAAGCAGGCAGAAGAAATCATACTCAGAGTGGGTTAATTTAACCTTCCTCACTTAAAAAGGGAGGGGGGAAAACTATGCAAAATCATCTTAGCATACTTGAATTTCAGCGGAAAACTTGGTTATAAACTGTGCTGTGTTTTATCTAAACTGCAGTGGATCCTTAAAAAGTATCGTGTAATCATAAAACACTTCAGCTGAGGTGCAATGTAATAGGGCAGCCCCTCCTGATGTGGGCCATATATACAGCCATCTATTCTTTGGACAGTTGTAATAACAGCATTTGTATTCCATTAAGCCCTGTCAAGAGTGATTTCATGACCCAGCACTGCTACAGTTAGCTACAACAGTCACAACAGCTGTGGTGCAGAGTGGAGATGTCTTTCCAAGCCCAGAGCAACTCATATCCCACAGGTGCTAAGGAAACAGTAACTGTTTATACAATCCAGGAGCTCTCATTACATTTCAGATGCTATGGTACCAATAAATAGACCTCTCGCTAACTGTGCAGGCAAAGAACAATTTCAACCAGTGTTTCTCAAACTTGCCAACTTTAAGATATGTGGATTTCAATTCCAGCTAAAAGTGAGATCCTGACCGTGAGACTTGCAGATCCTGAATCTGATACCCAAAGGAGGGTCTGCTGACATGCAGATATTTCTAACTACATATATCTATTAAAGGACCGACTTAGCTAGATACCAGTCTACAACATTTAACAAAGCATTTTTGGTTGTGGGTTCACATTTATGCAAGAGTAATAGCTCTTATAAAGGCACTGGGTTGTTTTTTTTTAAGAAAAAGGTACACATTTATTTCTTGTTATGGGAGTTGTAACTGCTGCACTTTTATAGTGATGAGAAATTTGTGGATTCCATTATTGGAATTACTAGCATTAAGCTGAACCACATTTAATCATGCTTAAAATAACCTAGGCCAAATTTAGGCTTTAATTCATTAAGACTTGTGTGCAAATTACTCATACTGACTTTGGCAACTTGCAACTAGCACAAAGTTTTTAAAGTTTCAGTTTCTACCCTCACTATTGTTTTCCATCACAATTCTTCTGGACTGAAAAGCAGATTATAATTTTTAAATAAATAATATTATAAATGTGAGTAGATATAAATTGTGGAAACAGAACTGGTCTCTTTTCAGCATCCACCCAAAACCTCAAATTGCTCCTCTCCTGAACTTCTTAAGTGGAGACAGTATTTAAGTTTGCTATATGGAATAATTATTGGCTACCACTTCATTACAGAAATGTGTGAATTAAGCCACATGATTTCCAAGAAAGTGTTATGAATTATATCTTCACAAGTTCTTGGGCTGGTGAAGTCTGGGGTCCTTCATAATGTTTGCTATAGGACAGTGGTGGGTTCCAACCGGTTCTCTTCGTGCACGTGCTTTGCACGCAATCGCTTTGCTCGCACACACACCAAACTTGCACTCTGTGCAAGCACATTAGATTTCTGCCCAGCTGAGGAGCAGCAATCCACTCTGCTGCACCTATCAGCTGGGATAAAAAAACGACAAATTAAAGTAGGTATAATGCGGAGGTCGGCGGGAGGGCCCAGCTCACAGTCATAGAGAACCGGTTCGCTGACGTCACATCATCACCACTACTGGCTCGCCCAAACCAGCCCAAACCGAGAGCAACCCACCATTGCTATAGGATGAATTTAAGAATCAAGTCAGTGCATAGCCCAAGGATCCACAACAGTAACATGAAAAGAGTACACATCCTCTCTAAGAACTACAGTGTGAAAATATTTTGGCATAAAGGAGAAGCAAGGAAAAGTTCTAACATCAGAATTTCAAAACTGATGGGTTTTTGGTTATTCCATTAGAGAGCTTCTTAGAATTACATATGGGTTGCATGCACCATCAGTCACTTTCTTAGCATCCCTGAATTGCTCATTGAATTATGTACTAAGGCTAGATATTTTTGATTTAAATTTTTTTTTTAAATAAATCTTCTGATTTGATTTGATTTTTAAACCCCATCCTATCCCAAATTTAAAACGAAGAGAATTCCGATTCTACTTTTATGGAACATCATTGCATGACCATACTTTCCTAAAAGATTATAACAAAAAATTGCTACTCTTATCCTAGATTAAATTTCTTGCTCCAACTAAATGGCAGCATTTAACTGACTTTGGCTGAAGTTAAACACAGACAGTTCAAATAAGTAAATAACATCCTGAAGGAAGGCAATAGCAACCAGTTTTATATTGTTCCAAGAAAACAACAGAGATCACCTACCAGAAGTTAAAGTTGACTTGAAGAGGATTTTCTTATATCTTTGTGAAGTATAACTAATAACTGCTATATAATTTAACACATTTGTTATCCAAACATGGAATGTTCAAAATAACCAACTCACTTTACTGTCGTGGAATCCTTGATATAGAATCATGGGTGTTAAACTCACCGTGTCATGCCATCTTGTGACATTTTGTGATGTTTTTTCCTTCATGGAACTGGAGTGGGCGTGGCCTGTGTGTGACCCATCCAGCCCGTGGGCTGCCAGTTTGACACCCCTGAATTATAGAAGTATAAAAATCTAAGAACAATTAAGCAGAATCCAGGCCTTTTATCTTGTTTGTGCTGTGTTTTCTTTTTATACTAATCAGATGTATTTTTAAATGCAAAGCATAGATTCTATTTTGTTTTAACCTATGCCGTGAGGGACTGCTGGCTTACAGTTCACTGTAGCTTCTGTGCAGCTGCAGAAAGTGCAGGTTCTGATAGTAATGAAAAGGTAGGATTGAAGTTTACAAGTAAAACTTATAAAGAGGAAAAACAACTTTTCAGCACAGTGTGCCCAGCCCAAAGCCCCTTTCCACCAAGAGAGGCCCCTGCAATCCCTCCCTCCCTTCCACCCGCCTGAATGAGCCTGGCTGCGGGCAGTCCCCAGCACTTCATCAAGAGAGGTCAGGAGGGGAAGGGTAGCTTGCCCTTGCGTTTGTTCCTATTATAAAGCTATATTTAAACAAGAGCAAGAGAATTTCTTCTGGATTTGTTAACAGCAGGAGCAACTCTGTTCTACTTTTAAAACCCTGGAATTGCTAATCTGTTCTCTACATTTATCATAAAGAGATACTGCCAGCCTTTAAAATCCTCTTTCCTTAACACAGAAAAGCTAAGTTGTCTGCAGATTCAGCTACTTTTCATTTATTCGGTATAATTATATTTATATAATGAAATAGATATTTGTAGGTGCACTTACGATCACAACTGGGACCAGAATTTCCATAGCTAAGCAAGATGGTTGTTAAGTGAGTTATGCCCATTTTTACAACCTTTTTGTGTTGGTTATTAAATGAATCACTGCAGTTGTTAAGTGAATCACATGGTTGTCAAGAAAATCTGCCTTCCACAAATTATTTTACTTTTCAGAAGCCAGCTGGGGAGGTCGCACATGGGGAGCATGTGATCCTAGGATATTGGAACCCTCATAAGTGCAAGGTTTGATCCTAAGTCACTTTTAATGCCATTGTAACTTTGAATGGTCACTAAATCACAAGGTTGTAAATCAAGGACTGCCTGTATAAGCAGTCATTTGGATAATCTGAACCTCACAGATGTTTAAGCAGTGCTGAAAAAGCCAACCATCTACTTGCAGAAACACAATGCTAAATTTACCCCATCAGTAATTCATACATTAATAGGTAACTGTGTTTTATGGAGTATTTTTGAATTGTCCACAAATATCATAGCGCTTCTCATGCCACTAGCTAGCGCTTATTGAACTTCAACATTAAAAAAAAAACTCAAAACTTATTTAAAATTAACTATTCTGTATCAGTCACAGCTTTTCTACAGGTCTTTAATCGAAATGTGAAACCTCCAAAGTGTAAGAAAACCGTAATGAGGCTATCACGTCTAGGAAAGGGCAGACAGTATTTTTATTTATTTATTAAATGTATTGGCTGCCCATCTTACGTCTTTGATTCTGGGTGGCTTACAATGGTTAAAAAGAATAAAATAATGCAAAATCTGTGTATGCAATACAAATGAAATACTATAAAAATTCAAATTCTCAACCCTAACTAAAAGATGGGAAGGGAGGGAGTAGGAGGGGCAAGGAGGAGGTGGGATCTATTATTAATCTATCAATCACCTCCAATACAAAGCTCCAGTATTGGGGCCCCAAGCCAACTGGCAGAGAAAAGTGCTTAAGATCTTGTGGAAGGTCAGGAGGACTGGAGCCAACCTCACTCCAGGCAGCTTTGAGATGTTCCAAAGGGCAGGAGCAGAGAAGGCTCTTCTCCTGGATTCCGCCAGCCACAACACCCTGGCCAATGAGGCCCACAGCATGCTGCCTCTGTCAGCATGGGTGGGGTACGCCAATCCCCTTGGGATGAGACAGTCCCTCAAGTAATCTAGACCCATGTCATGAAGTGCTTTAAGGATGATTATCAGCACCTTGAATTGCACCCCAAGCTAAAATGGCAGCCAGGAAAGCTCGCAGAATGGCGGTGTTTCATGGGCCACTCTTGAAGCCCAAAAGCTACCTGTGTAGCCTTGCTCTGCACCAGCTGTAGTTTCCAAATGCTCTTCAAGGGTAACCCCATGTAGAGTGGATTGCAATAGTCCAAATGTGTGATGACTAGGTGTGAGGGAATGACTGAGTGCAGGGACTATGGATCCAGGAAAGGCTACAACTTTCTGTAGTAGTTGGTAGACAGTAGTTTGTGACTGAGGTTGAATGTTCCAGATATTAACAAACATTTTGCAGATTTTTAATTTTAAATACATTCATAGCATTCTTGATGTCCCCCCCTCATTGAACCTTGGCATTGACAACCGGAGAGAATATTGTGACCAAAATTTGTTTCCTTTTGTCCCTAGTAATAGTACTGACATAGTTAAATCAAGGGGGTGTTTGTAAATCACCATGAGAAGCATTTCAGTATATTTGCATACAAAGGTATTAAAATGATAAAAACACTACCCAGATCTGTTAGAATCACTCTCTCCTGGCTTAACCCCTTCAAGTTCCATTTTGCCATGGGCAGTTCCATTCTTTCCTTCAAGAGGAAGAAAACTATTTTGTTCACTCCTGTGTTTCATGCTTAGTTTGAGGTAAAGGCTTAAACTCTCCATTTCTTGTCTAATAGTAAAAAAACCTCAGTCCTTCAGTGCTAATTAGGGGAGCTGAATTGAGTTTCATTTCTGGTGTGCAGGAATTGGCTGCCATATTACAGATCCCCAAAGGCAAATCCCAAAAATACTTGGCACTGAATTTAGAGTGGTTGAGCAGGAGGATCCAATATATGGTAGCCACCTGTCACAAAATAGAAGCAAATAATGGCTCTCAAGTTCCAGAGAGGATGGGCAGAGGAATGCGGCTGGCACCAGTAGAAAGCAACCCAATTCTTGGGTAGGACAGGAAATCATCAGTGTTTGGCTGTGCACAGTTATTTGAAAGAGAGAAGCATTAACCATTTTCACATGAGAGCGCAATCATATTCCAAAAGAAAAGAAAAGAAAAGAAAAGTCTGGTAGAATTTCTCACATGTGCATAAAAGGACAAAATGTCCACAATTGCTTCCAACTTGAATTAAGGAAAAAGGGATATCTCTGCTTGAATCCCGAATAAGCATGTGTGATTCGGCACTGAGCAAAAATGATATATTTTGGACTAAATGGAACATAAAATTTAATTAGGATTGTATTACAGCATCAGGTAATAGGATATTTCTGAGGCAACATTACATATTCTTCAACAAGAACAAGTCTTGTCTCCCTCTTAGGGTAACCAAAATTGGTCACTGCTCAATAAATATTCTACATCTTAGGTTACCGTCTAATTTACCTGAATATCTTATATAGAACGCTTTGATATATCTATGCATATATTGCCAGAATCTGAAAGACACTTGGTGATTTACAACTTTAAAATCAAATAAAAAGAATTCATGCTAAAAGCACAAAAACAATAGAAAATAAGGTATAATAATTACATTATTAATAATATCATCCAGCATGAGGTGATATCAACTTCCAAAAGCCTTATTTGAAGGCATTTCAACAATCATCAGAAATATCCCCAATCTAACTTCAAGGGAAGGCTATTCTGTACAGCAGGAGCCATTCATACCGTGATGGCGCAGTGGTTAGAATGCAGTATTTCTGCTGACCGCCAACAGTTCGATCCTGACCAGCTCAAGGTTGACTCAGCTTTCCATCCTTCCGAGGTTGGTAAAATGAGGATCCATATTGTTGGGGGCGATATGCTGACTCTGTAAACTGCTTACAGAGGGCTGTAAAGCAATATGAAATGGTATATAAGTCTAAGTGCTGTTGCTATTGCTATCATTGAAAAGACTGTCACAATCCCCACTGGACTCATCCCACATGGACTGGGAAGAGGTCACAGCCCCATCTGAGCTGAGCAGACAGGATGGGTCACCTCTACCTGAAGAAGGCAATCCCTCAGATGCCAAGGGCTCAAGCTATTAAAGGTTTTAAAGATCAAAAACAATACTCAGAATTATATCAAAAGCATTTACACAGCAACTAAGGCATCTGCAATGCAGGTGCTACTCCTCTTATAATAGGTTTCACCCATCAGAACACAGGCAGCCCCAAGTTATAATAAGAATTGCAGCTTTTGAGGACTTCAAAGCAGAGGTGAAATGCTACCGCTTTGGGCTGGTTCGCCTGAACTGGAAGTAAAAAATGCTACTGGTTCACCGAACCGGTAGTAAAAAACTGTAAAAAAAAAAAAAGTCCCAACGATCAGCTGAGCAATGCGTGATTGACGGAACTTTTTTTTTTTTTTTTTTACTTTTTAAGCATTTTTTTAGTACCGGTTCAGGCAAATAGGTAGTAAAAAAATGCTTTAAAAAAGTTTTAAAAAAAGCTTCTGACATTCACGCAGCATAGCTGTGATCGTCGGAACCTTTTTTTTTTTTTTTTACTTTTTTAAAACATTTTTTACTACCTATTCGCCTGAACTGGTAGTAAAAAATGTTTTAAAACAGTTTTTAAAAAGGTTCCCAAGATCCCGCGTCACAGTTGATTCTCCCCTCCCTCGCTGTTCTACTTACCTGCCCAAGCCTACTTTTGGCGCGTAATGTGCATGCAGCGCACGTTTGGTGCAAACTGCGCATGTGCACACGTAGTGCACTTGGCACGCAGCGCGCATTCGTGGCCAGTGAACCGTTAGCAAATCGGTTCAGATTTCACCACTGCCTCAAAGATACAGATTGCCAAAGTTACCTATTTGGGGATTGGGGTGGTGGTGAAGAGAACATGAGTTATAGAGGGGAAATTAATTAATTAATTAATTAATTAATTAATTTATTTATTTATTTTATTGGATTTCTATACCGCCCTACTCCCGAAGGACTCAGGGCGGTGAACAGCCACAGAATAAAACACATAAATACAAAAATTTAAAATAGAATAAAAACGAATTAAATAATTTGTCTGAGACAAATTTAAAATACCCAATAATTTAAAAACAAATTAAAACTTACATTTAAAAGGGGAAATGTGTGCAGTTATCACAGCAATATACCCCAATCAACACCATTTTTAAATTATTTGCTCCTGTTATGATATATAGCTTTCCCGATAAAACATTAATAAAACTCCTTAAAACATTAACTTTATTATATCAATGTGTATTAAAGCAAGGTGGCACAACAGTTAGCCTTTTGAATTAGGACTGGAGTGACTACTTAGACTTAAATCCCCACCGGGGCTAACTATACAATACATAAAATAAGCATTGTGCCACTGCCCTTCTGGCTTTTATGTTTCCCCGTTCTGTCACACAAATACACAATGGCCTGATCCAAATCAGGGCTACTTCAAAAGGAAAGCATCCTCTTTCCCGCCAGCCTCTTTGTTTATAAACATTCCAACAGCGTCCTGGCACAGGCCAAGAATTATTTTAAAAAAGTAAGAAAATCCACTTGTGCCAGTAATCGTTTGGAAAAAGAGCTGAGCTCATGCAGGTGACAGTAGAGGCAGTGGATGTTTTATAAGCAAAGCTTGCTAGCAGCTCCTAATCTAGAAAGATGTACTTACATTAGAGCAGTGTTCCCCCACGTTGGCCAATTTAAGATATGTGAACTTCAACTCCCAGAATTCCCCAGCGAAAGTCTTGGCTGTTTCAAGTCCACATATTACTTAAACTGGCCAAGTGGGAGAAGCACTGCCTTGGAGGAAATGAAAGATGAAAAGGAGCTGCATGACACACATTTTACATATCAGGCAGTTTACATGTACGGGTAGTCCTCGACTTAACAACCGTTTATTTAGCGACCGTTCAAAGGCACTGAACGAAGAGCCGAGGTGGCACAGTGGTTAGGGTGCAGTACTACAGCTACTTCAGCTGACTGTTAGTTCAGCAGATCAGCGGATCAAATCTCACCGGTTCAAGGTTGACTCAGCCTTCCATCCTTCCGAGGTGGGTAAAATGAGGACCCAGATTGTTGGGGGCAATATGCTATTTAGTATACTGTCTTTGGTGTAAGCCGCCTAGAGTCCTTGGAGAGTGGGCGACATAGAAATATGAATAATAAAATAAAGTGATTTGTGACCATTTTTCACACTTACGACCGTTGCAGCATCCCCATGGTCACATGATCAAAATTCAGATCTTGGCCTTTGGCTCATATTTATGACAGTTACAGTGTCCCGGGTCATGTGATCACCTTTTGCAATCTTCTTACAAGGCAAAGTCACGGGGGAAGCTTAATTTCACTTAACAATTGTGTTGCTAATTTAACAACTGCAGTGATTCATTTAACAAACGTTTCGCTTAGCAATGGAAATCTTGGGCTCAATTTATTTATTATTTATTTTATTATTAAAATTTATATGCCGCCCTTCTCCTGAAGGACTCGGGGCGGCTCACACAAATAAAAACAACAACAATAACACTTAAAACCAATATGAAAATTAAAATCCCCAAGATTAAAACCTCGTAGTTGATCAGGGATTGTGGCCATCAGTCAAGAACTACCTGTATAAGGTTCGCTGGACCGACAGTCTGTTTTCTCAGCCTAATTTATCCCACAGGATCATTTTTTGCAATACACATACTACCTTGGAGAAGAGCAAGAAACCCTAATCAGAGAAGAGAGAAAAGAGAGAAAACTCTATTCCCTTCTTGGAGGCCCCTTTCACTGAGAGAGGCCCCTGCACTGACTCCCTCCTTCCCTCCTGCTTGAATGGGTCTGGCTGCAGGCAAATTCCCAGCACTCCAAGCAGGGTCATGAGGGGAAGGGTAGCTTGCCCTTGCCTTTGTTCTTATTACTGGGCTACATTTAAACAAACATTTATTCTGGGTTTATGGAGAGCAGGAAGAGTAACTCTGATGATGCTTTACACAAAAAAACCCCAAAGTAATAAATTATTCTCTGGAATACCAACTTGCAAGTCTGCCTTTTCCTTTTCTCTTCTTTCCTCTTAACCTAGCAAAGACCTTCTCTGAGCATTAGATTAATTAGATTGGCTAAACTGAGTGGTGGTGTGTGGTGCTCGGAGTGGGATATTCCGTGTGCTATTTGTGTTATGTACGTGGCTTCTTTCATTATTTCCAATCCAGTAGCAAGTTGGAAAGAAAGAGGTGTGTGGGGTGCCTATTCCTCTGTTAGTCAATTCATGAACAGGATAACTCTTCAAAAACAGAACAGGATCAAATTTGGTGTGTTAGTCAACAGTCAACAAACGAGATTTGGGGTTCAAAAAAATTGACTTGATACAGCTTGTAGCTGTGGAGAAAAATACTTCCGGAAAAAAAAAAGCTCCCTAATATGGCTTCCATTCTAATCCCCACCCCTTTCTTAGTCACGTGGCCCAGACTGGAATGTACCCAGACCACCTGCACACATACCCACAAATACATATAGATGCAACATAGAGCAGAAACATGCCCACACCTAAAAACAACTCAAAAATAAAATAAAGATGCCTTCTCTGGCTATTTCTGGTAAAAGAGCCTGGAAAGAATTCCAGAAGCCATGCTCTGCATACTTTCTCTATCTTATTTTGGTGATGGCATATTTTCAGGAGCATCAATGATGTTCCCTGCTAGAGCATCAGGATAATTAAAGAACTGTCTTCTGTTCTTTTGAGTGAAATATTTACAAGACTTTCACGCTTTACTATTGTTTATGATACAGAAGTACAAAGCAGACTTTCCCAATTGAATGTTTTTTAGAAGTGTTAGACCACACAATCCAGAATTCCACTTAAGCTTTCATAAGATCCAGGAAATGATGGCACAGAATGAGTCAGAGAATGAGGAAAACAAGCAGAAACAGGGTAGTTATTCTTCCCCAACCCCTCTCACTCCAGCAGTTGAAATGGTAGCCATGAGAGCTTTTCTGCATTTATAATACAGGTGGTCAGCAATTAACAACTACTTATTCAGTCACTAAACTTACGACATTCCAGCCATCACAAAAAGCAGTATTGAGTCCAATACACCTACATCCTGTAAACAGAACTACAGTATGTGATCTCATTAATACTGTACTTTTTGCAATGCTTTGAATATTTTAGATTTTAAGATGCGTGGGCTTCAATTCCCAGAATTTCTCACTCAACATGCTGGGAGTTGAAGTCTACATGCCTTTAAGTTGCTAAATATGAAAAACATTGCTTTAAAGAACTGGCCATGAATCTTCGGATCATGTAACTCAGTTAGAGAAGAGAGTTTGCTCACAATTGCCCCAATAAAATTTGGATTAAAACTGCCCATCTTACCCTGTATTGCCATAGTTAGAGAGTTCCTCAATGTATGACCACAATTGAGCCCCAAATTTAGGTTGTTAAGTAAGACATCTGTTAACTGAGTTTTGCCCCATTTTATGACCTTTCTTGCTACAGTTCAGTGGTGGGTTGACCCCGGTTTGCACCGGTTCTATAGAACCAGTAGTAAAACCGCCGGGGGGCTCCGCCCACCAACCACAACATCATCAGAACACTTCTGCGCATGCGGCCCCATTGCGAACTGGTAGTAAAGGTAAGTAGAACCCACCCCTGCTACAGTTGTCAAGTCAATCACTGCAGTTGTTAAGTTAGTAACCAACATGGTTGTGAAATGAATTTGGCTTCGTTGACTTTCCTTGTCAGAAGATCACAAAAAGTGGTCACATGACCGCGAGATACTGCTACCGTCATAAATATGAGTCAGTTGCCAGGTGTCTGAATTTTGATCACGTGACCATGGGGATGCAGCAACAATCCTAAGTGTGAAAAACAGTCATAAATCACCTTTTTCAGTGCCATTGTAAGTTTGAATGGTCACTAAATGAACTGTTGCAAGTCGAGGATTACCTGTATGCTGGAGCTTTAACTGGCTCTGCCAATTACATTATATGAATGTAGCCTATGTGTCTGTTTGTATGCATGCCTGTGAATGTGGCCATGAGTAGGAATTATGGTGAGATCCTATACCTCAACATGTACATTATTAATCCCATCCATTAATTAATCAGATCACCAGCATTTCTAGGCAGAAAGCAGTCTACAGACTATATGTACAGAACTTCAATTTTATAATTAAAATATTGTCATGCAAAAAACAAAAAACCCTTCTATAAATAAAAATCTTATTGTTTTGCAACTGTCTGTCTGATCTCCTTCTTAACTACAGTATTTTCTTTCCTGCATGGGGAATAATGCTAACATATGGCTGAGAGTTAGAAGAACAGACACTACTGGGAACTGGGAAATGTTCTTCTTGTATTGGGAGGAGCAAAGAATGATCGACTCTCTGCAGAAGCTGGGGAGGGAGAAAGTAATATTTTAGTGAAACCAGCAGCCATTCCATCAAGACCTATTCATATTTCAGATCTATCTGCATGCAAGCCTCAGACTCAGAGTGCAGGTCTGGACAGAAATGGTCAGTAATGAGCCATATACTGGTAAGCATCATTTTACCTAGCAGCTCCATTCATTTCGTAGGCATTTCACTAGTAATATTGTTTATAATTTCTGTTTTAAACACTATCACCCATCTGTCTGTCATCTCTCTCTCTCTCTCTCTCTCTCTCTCTCTCTCTCTCTCTATCTATCTATCTATCTATCTATCTATCTCTATCTCTCTATCCATTCATCCATCCACCCACCCACCCATCCATCCATCCATTAATTCTTTCCATCATCTATCAGCACTGAAATAATGTGTTTCATTATTTAAAAGCAAATATGCTTTTCCTTTTTAGCTGCACCGGAGAGATTAGTCAATTAGCTCTAAACCTAGTTGCAAGTAAACAAAAAGGAGCAAAACAAGACATAGTTTCATTTTTCACCTCAAAAACAAAGAAAACCACCCCCGTTTTCTACTCACTAACTCCCAAGAGTGCTCCTGTAAACAGCTGTGAGTTAAACAGCCGTGAGTCTATGACCTCTGTCACATTTTCGTCTGCCCCATTGTGTCTACCTCCGAGTGCTTCAGACCCCATTGTGTTTGATTTCCCCCTCAATAGTTTCACTGGTTTATGGAAAATCACTGGAGAAGAGCGAAAATAAACTAATAGGTAAAAATAGCTCCAAATCTAATATTTTTGTTTAAGATCAGAGGAAAGTCTTCCCTAAAGTATTTATCCAAATAAAAATGTGTGTGATGCTCACCTAATATAAAATATAAATTAGATGGTACCATGGGAGGAAAGGGGTCTGTTTTTGTACCAGCCTAACAATTTTTAAAAGGGCAACATAAGGCTTGGTAGGTATTTGTGACTTTTGTTTTAAAATTCAAGCACTGAATCAACCCCCAAAGTGGCTGATACGTGAAGAATCCTGACTTACACGCAACATAAAATGATCAGGAGTTTGAAGACATTCATGTGTTATCCAAGAAATTCCTATGATACTGTAAGGCTTGGCAGCATTAACTTCCACAGAGCCAGCTGAGGGGGCAGAGAAAGGAACTTGGCAAAGGCTAATTAAGGGACTTAATAGACTTAATGAACAAGACATTTCTGCATTCCTGCTTTACAATTTAGTAACTGTTACTGTATCTATGATTGGGTGACTTAAAACCAAGATACACAGCCCATCAAATTATATGGCACAGTCCTTGACTGAAAGATAGGATATTCAACTGGAGCCGCATGTCTCTTAATTGTTTTGTTAAGTGTTGCATGCAAAAATTTAAGAAAGGTTCTTGCTCATCCCCTGTCTGTGGCTCAGAGTGAGACTAGAAAAGATAGTAGAAACTGTTTAAATTCAGGCTCATCCTGATTACACATAAACTAGAGGTGGTTTTGAAATCAACAGAAACCTGTGGGTGAACACTTTAAGCCTTCCTTTCACTATTTAACTCCCTCCAGTATGTTCCTTGGATGTTTTTCTCCAGGGTTAAACTCCAATATCAAGGCAAGGCTGAGAGAAAAATGCAGAGAAAAAAAACTTCAAGAAGATCCTTCTCACTCTAGAACTTGTATTCAAGATCATTTTATGGGATCTTTGGTCTCTTCTCCTTCAGCCATGCCACCTCTCAGGATTAATATGAGCAAAAAAGGGGGCAATTGATTAGGAAAATTCATGGCACCCTCAGAGGTTTGGAGGAGGAATGGGATGTAAATAAAAGTTACATAAAAATGTTTAAAATCTCTGACATCTGCTTAATATTTGCCGATTTTTTTCAGTATAAAAACTATCTGCAAAACCACCCATTTTCAGTCTGATTAAATATGAAACTATATCCTCCTAATTCTTTCTTGATTACCAGTGCACTTAAACCTGTACCATGCAGATTTTATTTTTATTCTGAAAACACACTCGTTGTTTATTTAAAAGCATGGCAAATATTTTCAATCTAACAATAGTAAAGTACAAAGCCAAAGGATGCATTAATAGAAGGACTGATACCATGAGAGGAGTCCCTATGAAGAGTCTCAATCATCCAGGTCATGGTTGTCCCAAAGGAGCTCTTCAAAAGGCAACTAGATTTTCCTGTTGTTGTTTTTTTTCCCTTTGAAAACGTTTTGCTTCTTGAAGTGGTTCGGGAATGATGAGAGGCACAAGCAAGCAAGTGACACAGCTCTTTAATATACAGTGAGACTTCAGCAAAAACTCAGGGGCTGCAGTCCTCCTTATATACAATCCAGGAGGGACTGTCAGCCAATCAGAAACGTATGCAGGTTTGAATCTCCCGCTTAAAAGTATCAATACATAACACCCCTCCCTTCCCAGAAGGCACTGACATTCAAAAATTAACATATTTACAAACAAAATCTCGCAGGTGCTTAGGCTGAGTTCTCGCCCTAGTTGACCTGCGCAGTTCAGTGTTTGGTGGGGCGTCGAGCTGGTCGGAGGGACTCTTTGTCTCTCCCGGCTCCGCCAATGGAACCTCCTGGATTTTGTCCGGGGCGTGGTTATCCCCGGCTGGGAGTGGCGACTCGCTGGGGCGGCGCTGGAACCAGGGCTTGTCAGCTAAGTATTCTCGCGGCCCCGGGCTTGAGTTAGCTGTTTTGGAGAAGTGGTCATAGTTAGGCTCGGACATGTCTGCGTTGATGTTTGCCTCGCCAACCGCCCGTTTCCTCAGTTGGTCTATGTGGCGCTTCCAGAGTCTATCTACCCCCACGTCCACCGTGTATGATTTTGGGCCTGTTATCCCCACTATGGTTCCTGCGACCCACAGAGGACCGCTGGCATAATTGCGAGCGAACACTGGGGACCCGACCTGAAACTGCCTTAAGCCACAGGTCTCTCCCTTAAAGTTTTCGTGCGAATAGTTAGGGTGAAGCCTGTCCAACACACACCGGAGCTTTCTCCCCATGAGGAGCTCTGCTGGGCTTCTCCCTGTTGCCGTGCATGGTGATGCATGCTGAACCGCAAGGAATTGATCTATCCTGGCCTGCCAGTCCCCATTGTCTAATCTGGATAGTGCTTCCTTGGCTGTCCTGACAAATCGTTCAGCCAATCCGTTGGAAGCCGGGTGAAATGGGGCTGATAGGGCATGGCGGATTCCCAGGCCGGCCAAGTAACCTTCAAACAGGGTTGCTGTAAATTGGGGCCCATTGTCCGACACCAAGGTATCCGGCAGGCCGTGGGTGGCAAACAACTTTCTTAGGGCCTTGATAACCGCTTCGGCCGTTGTGGATGGCATTAATACAATTTCGAGCCATTTTGAAAAGGCATCCACTACTATTAAGAACGTTTGGCCATGGAACGGGCCGGCAAAATCAATGTGGATCCTCCCCCATGGGCCTTTTGGTTTCTCCCACTCTCGGATGGGCGCTACTGGGGGATCGGGGCGAGACTCCTGGCAGGGTCTGCACTTCCCCACCCACTCGGAAATGACCTGGTCCATGTTGGGCCACCAGACATAGCTGCGGGCTAAACACTTCATCCTGACGATGCCAGGGTGCCCCTCGTGCAATAACTCTAGAACTCTACCTCGTAGTTTAGTTGGAATTACCACTCTGTCACCCCACAGTAAGCACCCCCCTTGCATAAACAGTTCATTTCGTTTGTTGGCAAAACCTTGGTACTCCTCCCCGACCACCTTGTCCGGCCACCCTTTCAAAACCCAACCCATAACAGTCCGGATAACAGGGTCTCTATTTGATGCTTTCGCCACCTCGCCGGAGGAGATGGGCCCCAAAGTTAACGCGTCCAACAACAGGACGGAGGTTTCCGGTGTTGGGTTGTCCAGCAGGTCGGGAAGGGGGCAACGGCTAAGGGCATCCGCATGACCCAGGGTTCGCCCAGGCCGATGGACGAGCTGGTACGAGTATGCCGATAAGAAAATCGCCCATCTAGTTAATCGGGGGGAGAGGGCAGCGGGGGTTGGCCTGTCGCCTGCTAGCAGTCCTAGCAACGGCCTATGGTCAGTCACAAGTTCAAATTTTCGGCCATAGAGGTATTCGTGGAACTTCTTAACCCCCGCAATCGCAGCCAGAGCTTCTCTGTCCAATTGGCTATAGTTTCGTTCTGTGCTGGACAGAGTTCGGGAGTAGAAAGCAATGGGCGCCTCTAGGCCGTTCGGCAGTCTATGGCCTAGGACTGCACCAACTCCTACGGGGGAGGCGTCGCAAACTAAGACGAGCGGCAGCTCTGCATTGTACTGGATCAGGAAACTGTCCTCAGATAGGAGTTTTTTTACTGCCTCAAAAGCGGCCGCTTGCGGTTTCCCCCAGACCCATGGTACATTCTTTCCTAGGAGTTTGTGAAGGGGATCAGCGACCGTGGCCTTATCTCTTAAGAACATTGAGTAGAAATTGAGCAGTCCAAGGAAGGCTTGGAGCTCAGCTTTTGATTTGGGGGCTGGTGCGCTTTTGATGGCTCTCACCTTGCTTTCGGTAGGGTGGATGCCTGTGCCGTCCACCCTGTACCCCAGAAATTCTACCGAGGGGACCGCTATCCTGCACTTGTTCTTTTTAAGTCTTAGTCCCGCTTCTCTGAATCTGGACAGGACGTTCCGTACCCTGTCCCCTAGCTGGTGTTCGTCTTGGGCGCTGACTAAGACGTCATCGAAATATGGGACTACTCCCGGAAGTCCTTGCAACAGGCGCTCCATGGTGCTTTGGAATAAGCCGGGTGCGACGCTCACCCCAAATTGGAGCCTGGTGCATTTAAATGCACCCCTATGAGTCACGATCGTTTGCGCCTCTGCCGTGGCGTCGTCGACCGGTAACTGTTGGTAGGCTTGGGCCAGGTCTAATTTAGCAAAAATTTTTCCGGGGCCCAGGGAGTGTAGTAGATGGTGCACGATCGGCACCGGATAGGCGCTCGGCTGCAAAGCCTTGTTGATCGTGCACTTGTAGTCGGCGCAAATTCTGATTGAGCCGTCGGACTTAACTGGGGTGACTATGGGGGTCTCCCACTTGGCATGGTCAACGGGAACCAACACCCCTTGCTTAATCAGTTTGTCCAGTTCTGCATCGATCTTTGGTTTCAATGCGAACGGCACTCGTCTGGCCTTCAATCTTACTTGGGCTACGTTGGGGTCTAAGTTTAGTGAAATAGGGGTCCCCACATACTTGCCCAACGTGTCCCCGAAAACGTCCTGGAACTCGGTCAGGAGGCTGTCTTTCAGGGTTGACTTGGACATCAGGTGGACGCCGGTGAAGCCCATGCCAAGGGCTCGGAACCACCCCATGCCCAGGAGGCTCGGCAGCTGTTTCGTGACGATGGTCAGCGGCAGGTCTCTTTCGTAGTCTCCGTAGGTGACCCGGAACGTGCCCACGCCTTCGAGGGGGACTCGGTTCCCCTGGTAGTCAAGGATGCGCAGTCTCTGTCTGGAGAGTTGATCCTTCCGGAACGACGGCAGGAGGCTCTTCAGAGTTGTCCACGACATGATGGAGAGAGCTGATCCGGTGTCGATCTCCATCGAGCACGGTCTTCCGTTGATCTCGACCACCGTGCTGACTTTGTCCTCGACCGTTGTGCTGGCCTGGTCGATGTGTATGCTGCGGCCATCTCGCGGTTCAAATTCGCGCCGTTTTTTCGCGCCGCCTTCTCTCGTTGGCTGCTTCTGGCGCGCTGATTCCGGTTGGCTGCGGCGCTCACGTGGTTTGAGTCTTCTGGGCAGAATGGCTCTGCAGACTCGCGCCAAGTGCCCTTTCTTCTCGCAACGCCTGCAAATAGCCTCTCTGTATTTGCAGGACAGTCTATCATGGTGCCCGCCACAGCTGGGACAGCTTCGCCGGGGGCTGCCAGTGTCTTTTCTCCGGTGCTCTGTTTGGAAGACGTCCTCATCCGACTCGGACTCCGAGCTGGATCCGGCGTCTTCTCTGTGCACCGGGGCAGACTTGGGGCTGTCCTTGCTGGTCAGCGGACGCTGTAGCGTTTCAGCGGCCTTTGTGGAGGCTTCGTGAGCCCTGGCTTCGTCAAGGGCCCCGGCAAGCGTCAGATCAGGCTTGGCGAGCAGACGCCGTTGCAGCCTAATGTCCCGAACACCACAGATCAGCTGCTCAAGCAACGCATCATCCAAGTCTCTGTAGTCGCAATGAGTTGCGGCTTTTTTCAGGCTGGCCATGTACGCGCTGACCGGCTCTCCCTCTCGTTGGACGCGCTGCCTCAGTTGGTATCGCTGCACGAACTTGGAGGGGACGGGAGCGTAGTGAGCCCGGAGAGTTGCCATCAGGGTGTCCCATGAGACTGTTTGAACCGGCGTTGGCTCACACAGTGACTCGGCCATCTCAAACACGTCCGGTCCGCAGTGGCTTAGGAATAGGGCTCTCTTTCGATTAGCCGAGAGGCCCTGCATGTCGCTGGCTTCTAACGAGCATTCAAACCTCGTTAGGTACGAGACCCATTTTTCGCGGGTCGGATCAAAAGGCTTGGGCGGAACGTAGGCAGACATGTCCGGTATGTCTCCTGTGGTTCGCCTCGTCGCCTAGCTGAAGCTCGTGGTCTCACTGGTTGGCTTCTTGTAGCCTCTATCCCATCCTCGTCGCCAATGAAGTGGTTCGGGAATGATGAGAGGCACAAGCAAGCAAGTGACACAGCTCTTTAATATACAGTGAGACTTCAGCAAAAACTCAGGGGCTGCAGTCCTCCTTATATACAATCCAGGAGGGACTGTCAGCCAATCAGAAACGTATGCAGGTTTGAATCTCCCGCTTAAAAGTATCAATACATAACACTTCTCATCCAAGAAGTTCCTGAAGAAGCTTCTTGGATGAGAAGCAAAACATTTTCAAAGAAAAAAAAAGCCCAAGAAAGCCCAGTTGCCTTTTGAAAAGCCCCTTTGGGACATGAGATGAGTGGTTTAGGAAAGACAGTGATTATTCCAATCTGTTTTGTATGTCACATTGAGCTCCTTAAGAAAAGGTGGCACAGACATTCAGCAAACAAATAGGCTTTATACGGTAACATATATGTATTACATGTTATTTGTTCAACTGTTTTGTTTTAAACCATTTTTTAATTTTAAACCTATTTTTGGAGTACCCAATAAGTAGAAATCAGTAAAATAATAACATTTATGCTCTTCATGCTTAAAACATGCTTACATGGCTGTTCTGTTCTAGGGGAAGGTATCACAGGTACCAAACTAGAACTCAGTTCTTGCTATTTCTCCCCAGAATAGCAACAGAACAGTCTATGTAAAAGTTCATTGCTTTGCTTTCTTAAGACACTTATGAAAAATATAACTCACATCATATGTAGGGAACACTAGAATAAAGATTTGAATTTTATTTACACTTGAGGAACTATGGAAGGTATAATTCTCCACGTTTGGGAAAACTAAGCAGGAAAACTTAAGATAACTTGATGAAATCTTGATGAAATCTAATAAGCGATCAGGAATACAGACAAAGATATATGATGCTTCTAAGAGAGATGATTCTTACTACATATCAAAATACCATTATTGTAAGAAAATGCCCCTATACTATTTAATATTAAACAAACTGAATATCTGCTATGGCAGCTTGAGATTTCCATAAATACAGTGAATAGTTCATAAGTTCTTTGTAAATTGTCCCTGCCTTAGTCCATTGATTTTGATATTTCTTCTTTCATCTGTCTGAAGAACAAATAACCAGGTCATGATTCCTGTGACGGGTGAAGTCGCATGTATTTATTCCTATTTAACAGCACATGACACAGATTTAATATGAAAATATGTCTTTTATTTACTGCAATACTGGAATTGTTGCCAGTTCATATCTACAGAAATATTCTGAAGAAATTTTATAGCAACTGCCATTGTTTGACTCTTGGGTCAAAATCTTCCTGTACAAAATATAGTTCACATAAGTTTGAGTTTGGAAAGAGTTGAAGAGAACAGTTTGGAAGCTGCTGGTACAAGAGATTCTGAAAGGGTCTGAATTCTGTAACAAAATGCAACAGACCCGAGGGATTGCTTAATGTTAAAATAATTAACATACAAAAGGACAGAAACCAGGGCAGGAAAGGAAACCAGTTCATCATTTTGATCTTTGTCTCTGTTTTTCTTATGCCTCTCACGCAAGTCATTTTTCTATTTCAGTCATCTATGTTCCTCATTTCCACCTTAGCAGGTTAAGCCTTGATTCTCTCTCTAGTGTGCAGCAATAAGAACCAGATCTGCAGTTTCATGGTATAATTCATGGTAAGTACCAAAAAGGCATACAAGATATTAGATTATTTTGAGTTCTGGTCTCTTACTACTCATGCCCTTTCAGCCTCCTCAGATCACAGATGGTAGCAGACAGCTGATAATACCAATTTAGGATTTGGGGAAATGTTCTGTTGAGATTTCTAATATAAGTATTAAAATATTATGGCCAAATTAAGTGGCTGTTATAACTAGCAATTCAATTAAACGGAAGTACAGTTTAAATGTCATAGTGAGGGGGCTGAAATGATCATAGAATGATATAGCTGAGCAATTATTCCACATGACTAAAAAAAGAACCCTCTATATTTTGCAGAATGCTTGCATGAGATGCATGAAATTCTATCCTTAGAATAAAATAAACTCTGTATGATAACAGTTCTTGGTTTCAGGTTTCAAATAAATTAGGACCATTTGGCACAAACAAGCAAAAGAGAAGAGCTGGAAGGAAAGAAAGATAATGGAGACTGGAAATATGTGGATAAGGGGCTCAACTGGGGGAAAGGAACATTTCACATGTTGCAAAGTTTACAGGGACAAAACAATTAGGCATAGAACAAAGCAAAGACCCCTTTGCTTAAGTTATGATGGGCAATGAAACACACATGAAAAAGGACCATTTTAGGCTTACTTTAATTGGCCAGGGCAAATTTTATTCAGTGAACTTGAGAAATTAGAGAAGAGCCCCTCTCCTATCCAAGAATCATCAAAGGCAAAATAAAATATTAAAGAGAATATTTATTATGCAGATAATTAACCCAATTCTACACAGAACAATATCACTTTTTCTTTTTTCTTCTTGTCCCCTGCACATCTCCAGTTGTTCATCCAACTCTGCTGCTCTTCTGGACCATGCAAATTGCATATTTGGGATTGGTGAACTGGACTCTGGGAATGGTAGCATTTATTTTTGGGCAATGCAACCCTGTACTGAAGTCAAAGAGCTTCTCCAACATTCTGCTGATTGCATTGCATCAAACTGAAAATAAGTAGGAAAAAATCTGTAGCAGCAACTCTTCTTTTTCCATTAATAAAAACCCTTTTCCTTTTTCTTTTTGTGCAGTGGAAAGGAATGTATCTAACCCTATCCTTGGGATAAGATAAATTCAGTTGGGTTTGAAAACAGGATAGAGGATTGGAAGTGCAAATCCCTCCCACTTCTGAAGTGCAAATCCCCCTCCTCCCTCCAAGGCCCCAAATTTTCCAGCTTTGAAAGAAAATTCAAGGAAAGGCTGGAACAAAAATCTCTATGGTCCGGATGGTGACATATTGGGACCTAAAGAGCCATGGTGGTGCAGTGGTTAGAATGCAGTACTGCAGGCTACTTTTGCTGATCACTGGCTGCCGGCAGTTTGGCAGTTCAGGTCTCACCGGCTCAAGGTTGACTTAGCCTTCCATCCTTCTGAGGTTGGTAAAATGAGGACCCAGATTGTTGGGGGCAGTATGCTGACTCTGTAAACTGCTTAGAAAGGGCTGAAAAGCACTGTGAAGCGGTATATAAGTCTAAGTGCTATTGCTATTGCTAAATTGCCCATTATCTCACATATACTTTAGTATTCACAAAGAGGCATATATTTATCATTGTTTTAAGTTGAATCCTGTAGCCTTGTACATAACTCAGAATAAACCTCATGAAACTTAAACGGACTTATTTCTAAACAGATACACCTATATTAGCACTGTTAATTGCACAGTGCTATAAATATCCCCCACCTGAATTTATTTCACTGATGAATGTTCTTAATAATGATCAATTCATAATCTAGTCCTATTTAGCATCATCTATCACAAGCATTAGTCTGATTTTGAAATGGCCTTTGTGTTTTAGAGTATTTTTTCTTAATTTCTTGCAAATTACTTTATGAAGGTTCCTTATGAAACCCAGGATATAAATTTAATGAAGAGTGCCATAGAGCAGCTACTTCTGTCTTGCAGAATTAGATTATAACCATTGAGGCTGATTAAACTAGAGAGCTCTTTACATGTGAAACTGCAGGTACCTTCAGATGTATAATAGTCCCTCTGTCACAGAAATGTAGTATCTGAATGTTTCAGCATAGTTAATTTTACACAATATACTGCACTGCAGACCTCAGATATAACAGAGAAAGTTTGAGTCATGATTTTACTGCAGAGGGAGAAGAGCTTGTTTCTCTTGTTTGTTTTCTTACAGATAAAAAGGCCTTTGAAGAACCCAACTATGACTTGGAAAACCTGGGAGGAAGAAGGGTGAAACCAGGACTTCATTAAGTATGGCACACAAAAGAGGAAGTTCTCTGCTAAAAGTTCCATGACATCAGCATGAACGTGCAATCGAATTGGCTCCTACAGAAAGCATTTGTTTAGGGTCAGGAACACATTTCTCTGTCAAAGTTCATGGAACTGCAAATTCTGTGACTCCAGAATAGAGACTCATCCCCTTCTCTTCTTTCTCTGGGCTACCAAAAGATCAAAAAGAGGTTCAAACTAGCTGCTTTTGAAGACCTTTTGAAATTAGACTGCTCATGTTCTGTGGTTATTGTCTGCTTGAAATCAAACAAATCAAATCTGGCTGTTGCTGTTTTTGTTGTCATTATTTTTACTTAAAAGAAATTACCAAGTCCCCAAGTTAGATATGTTGATTACCATTTGCCCACTGCCTCATTCTCTTTGACTTGATTTGTTAAGAGATGTACACTATTTTTGCAATGGAGAAGAAGATAAGGTAATGATATCTCCTATTTTGTTCCTTCCTCCTATTATTGCCTTATGCATTTAAAACATGTTTGATCTTCCATCAAAAACTTTAAAGTGATCTAGCAATGAAGAATAATACAATTCAATATTGGATTTAAGATAACAAATCTATAAAGGCCACAGAAAAACCAGGGTCAAAAATAGAAAGAGACATAGAGTAAAATGAAACTTCCTGGGAGGTAAAAGTTGTCTTCACACCGTGGTTGAAAGGCTAGAGAAATAATATCAACAGAGGATCTTTGCAGGATTATACCACAGCTGTGGTGCCACCACCCAAAAGATGCCATCTTCACTCCTATATGATTCACCCTTGAAGATAATAGTGCTTGAAGCAGGATCTTAGACACTGAGTTTCCAGCTAATGGGAATTAAATTCTTGAGCCAGGCAATTAATACCACCTAATGCTTGCTTCAATACAATATTGAATTGTATTATTCTTCATTGCTAGATCACTTTAAACTGAAGGGTTATGAAAACACAGTTATTTAATTTTAACCCGTTTCATTTGATAGAAAACCAAAAAAGTAATTTACTCTCTCAAGGTAAATGTGAGGAAGAGCAAGCAGAAACAGTCAGTCTTGTCTGGCTTCTTCTGTACATGGGCAACCTCTAACACTTGCCTCTTTGCACTCACTTCAAGGGCAGGATTATGCCCATTCTACCAAACATGGCTAAAGAAATAGTAGTGCTAAGATGAAACTGCTTTTGCTGCTTCCCAGCTGCCTTCCTTTACATTAGCACTCTCTAAATATGTTGAACTGTGATTCCTGTCATCCTGGACTGGCATGTCTATTGTTGAGTAGTGATGATGGGACTGGCAATCTCTATCCAGTTTGGGGAAGGCAGGTTAAGAAATACCACATTTGCCCATGTCATCTTGGGAAGTGTGTGACAATTAAGTCATCCCTACACAGCCTGAGAAGTGGAAATGCCTAGAATTATCCCAAGTATTAAATATGCTGCTAATCATATTGTCACTCTTTCCTAATAACTCAGCATAGAATCCTCTTTTGGTCTAAAGCTAAAAAAAGAGCAAGATATTAAAACAGAATAAGAAAAAAAAGTATTCTCTTTTTTTAAAAAGATGAATTCTATTTTAAACCCCCAACAAATCAACATTGTCACTCAGTCTCAATAATTCAGCTGTTTTTCTCCTAGGAACCTCTTTTGGCCCAAAGCTAAAGAAACATGAGATTATTATTTTTTAAAAAAAAAACACTTTTATCGCAGACAATGTTTGGATAAAAATACCAGTGACTTCATCCTCCCTGACTATACACCCTTTTGATAAAGTGTTTGGAAGAGGTCGGGTCAGTCACCCTACTGGTCTAGCCAGTTTGGTCTCTTTTAAGTTCAGCTCCTATATAAATGCTGAAATGCTAAAATTCATGAATAGCCATCATTCAAGGGACGTGGATGTACTCTCGGCAGTTCCCTTTCGTAGGCCTGCAGCATACTGTCTAGACAGGAGTCTGTCTCTGTTTACACACAGCACCTGTGTTTTCCAAAACAGCTCCCTCGCTTTCATTCCCCCTTTGCCTGCCCCCAAAATGCCACCTTATCTCTCTGCGCCATCTTCTGTGTAGTCTATAAAATAGAGCTGAAGCTGGGATTAAGTGTTCCTTGCTGGACAGCCTCACCATCAAAGCACAAGCCCCATTAACTTCAATGGAGTTTAAACTGGGGCAGGGTTTTGAGTCGCCTTTGTGTGCAAATTTGTCATGGGTGGACTGGCCATTAACTGGATGTAACTGGAACCCTCAGGGCTGCCATGGGTCCACCACCTGGTGCTATGACTCGACCAGAAAGTGCCCTCTGTTATCGGGGGAGAATGTCATGTTGGTCCTTATGATTGATTGGATTTCTTTGCAGGCACATAGTTAAAGTCAGAGGGCAAAAGAAAATCTGAAATGCATTATTTCAGACTCTTGGGAATAGAAGACAACACGCGATTTAAACACTCCATGTTATTTGTACAACTGGGTGAAATTCCACAGGCTCATGGAAAGAGAACAAGAGGGGTTTATATCAGCTGCCGCAGGCAATGTCACTCCCCAAAGAAGGATGCCCGGCATTGCTTTCAGCTGGGTTTTCAAGGCTATCTTAGGCAGACAATAACCATTCTGATTATACTAACCAATAAGCAAAAACTGCACGTGATGCATGTTATTTATTATGGCAACATTTATGTTTTTATTGCTGTTATTAATGATTTCATATTGAGAATTAAATCAAGTAAAAACCAATAATGATTACATCAAGACAACCAGAACATTAAAATACATTAAAAATGGAAAATTCAAAATACTTAAGACCATAAGTATGTTTGGAGGTGCCTGAATAAATAATGAAAACTAGTCTAAAAAGCAGCAAAAATGGTGTCGGAGATCTCTTTTGGGGAAGGGCATTCTGTAATTGGAACACTACTATGAGAAAAACCTTTTCTTAACCAGATGAAGATGGTACTTAGAGAATATATTGTTCAGTTACCTTTGCACCAGACAGGTTGCTAACAGAAGAAACTCTCTTCCAAGTACTTAATCCCTAATTCTTCATGGGGGTTTGACAATAAGCAACACTATATGAATTGGGCTGGAAAGAAATAAGCAACAGTCTGTGAAGTTATTTTAAGACCGATGAGACATGATCCAGGCAAGTAGTGCTAATCAGAATTCTAGCTATTGCATTCAACACTATGTATAGTTTCCAACTGTTTTTAGAGGCAACTCTTTATAAAATGTATGGCAGTCGTCCAGATGGGATGTTATTACAGCATGGCTAACATCAATGGAATCTGGTGAAAGACGCTTCATGCCACAAAGTTCATCCAGGTTTCAAAAGAAGAAGCTCAACTCCATTCAAAATTGATTAAATATAATCTTCCAGTCCAGAGGAATTAAGACTGTATTTTGCTAAATCCAATCTGCTACTGAATCCAAACACTTTTTCAATCTCACTGTTATTGATGACAAGGAAAAATCAAGTTGGGTGTCATCTACATGTTGTTGTCCCTTCATATCAAGTCCCTAGGTGACCTCCTCCAGTACTTTCTTATAGACATTAAATATTTCTATAGCAAAAATACCAAGTTGTTAAACTGTTTCACCACAACTTTCTAAAAATGACAGGGCAAGTAGTAATCACTCCAACATCATATTATCAGAACTGCTTGGGAAAGATGCTCGGTAGATTATATCAAATGCTAAGAGATTAAAAAAATATTGTACTCTAACTGCACTTTTTCCATAAGTTTTCTTATCAATAATATCTTCTATAATGTCAGCTCAAACTGTACTCTTTGTTGATTTACAGAAATTGCCCAACTGGAGCATGCAGATCAGAGAAAATACCAACAATTTCAACTTTCATATACATTTATTGAAGCAGGTTTCTAAAAAATTCTTGAATTTCTCTCATTGGGTCTACATGAAAAATATCTACAACAGAGTCTCCGTTTAGTTTTAACAGAGGCAAGATTCTGATGTGGAAAACCAGCAGATGGGGAACAAAACTGTAAAAATGGCAATCCTTCACATCAGCTTCCTATTTGAAATAATATGGGCATTTATGCTAGAAAATAAAATTGAGGAAGATGGACAGTCTAGAAATATGAAATATAAATAAAAAGATAAGTAAATAAACAAATAAATTAAATGTTATCATATCTGCTGTATATATGTGAGAATTATGTGATTCATTCCAGAATGTGATTTTAAGATATTACAATTTTATTTATAAAATTTAGACAAACAATTCTATATATTGGTTCAGTTGTCCATTAGTAACTCAGTAAAGTAACTCTTGTAATCCTGCTTTCAGAGTTGTAAGGAATTTTGAGATAAATATGTAACATGCAGATTTAATTTAACTGACCAGAATCTTGTTATGTCTATTTGAGAGGGTTTTAAAAACTTGTTATTACAGTTTTGTTTTTACTGACATGCAGTAATACAGAGAGAGAGGGGGAGAAGAGAGGGAGAGAGCGAGAGCGAGAGAGAAATTAAACTATAAACTTTTAAATTGTTTTGAACTTTTTATATGGAAAGTGGATATAATATGCATGCATGCAATATTCTTAAAACCACGGGGTTGGATGTAACCACAAAAATATCCATCTGCAGGCTATTTCCTGGCCTCCTAAAGATTAATTCAGTGGTCTTTTGATCACTGAAATGGGTTGCCATAAGCAGCAGCACAGGTTAACGATATATGGTGGAAAGTAAAACAGCCTTCCCAAAGGCGTATTTGGATTAAAGGTGGATTGGTTCAAAATGAGAAAAGTATAAAGAGTATTGGATTCACTCATGCAATTAATATTACATATACCAAGATTGCAGATAGTACAACAAAGAACAGCTAATGTACATCAGGCCAAGCAAATGAGTAAGTTCAGATGTATATTCAATATGATTAGACAGCAACTGTGGTGTTAAAGGAGAAATAGTCCAGATTCCTTATATTTACCATAGAAGAAATACTGAAGTAAAAATATTTCTCCTATGGTAAGTATACGAATCTGGAGACATTAAACAGCCTGATGATGTCAGTTGTGTATTCTTTCAAAATGAATGACTATTACTTTTTGATGGACAAAAATATAGTATAGTCCAGGTGTCAGCAACCTGTGGCTATGGAGCCACATGCGGCTCTTTGGACCCTCTGCTGTGGCTCCCTGTTGGGTGACCCCACCACTGGCCCCGCCCCTCATCCTCTCCTCCAGTCACTCCTCGCCTGGCCTGAGAAGGTAAGGGTGACGGCGGGTGATGGAGAAGAGGCTGGGGCAGAGACAGAGAGATACAGAGAGCCGGGGGAGAGAGAGACATAAAGAGATACAGATAGAAAGGTGGGGAGAGAGGGAGAGAGTGGGGGAGGGAGGGAGAGAGGGATGTCAAAAGGTTTTGTGGTTCCCGGTGTTTTTTAATAACCGGTTCTCTGTCCTAATGACTGGCTGGGTAGGCATGGCTGGGGGGGGGGGTCATGTGACTGGTGGAAGTGAGTGACGTCGAGTTGGCCACGCCCACCCAGGTTTTGTGGCTCCCGGTGTTTTCTTTTCTGTGGGAAATGGGTCCAAATGGCTCTTTGAGTGTTTAAGGTTGCAAACCCCTGGTATAGTCTATAGCTTCTTTTAAGCTTTTTATCCTTTTCAAAATGGATAATATTCTAAATCCTAAACATAATTATCTATTATCTAAAAAATGGCTCCAAGGATCCAAGTCATTTAATTTCAACTAGGAGTCTATGTTACACCAGTGATATCACAAATGTATTTTTGTTTGTTAGCAATATGATGGAGAAAAGAAGAAAATGAACTTCCCAAAAACCTCAAATCTTGAGGATTGTTACTTCATCGCAATTGTAAAGATTTAATCTATAACAAAACTTTATTATGCAACTATACTTCCCAGGGAGGCATAAGGGGAACAAATTTTTGTTGTGAGGCATCTATATAATGCTTCTTTGAGAGTTGCACTGGTTTCCATTTGACCTTTAAAGCATAGTTCAAGGTCTGCATATCTGCTGGCTTGCCTTCTTCTGTAACCTGTGCACACCAGTAAGATCTACTAAAGTGGGCTCTTTGGCCCAGTCTTTTCCATGGTTGGTCCTATTCTCTAGAGCAGGGGTCTCCAACCTTGGCAACTTTAAGACTCGTGGACTTCAACTCCCAGAGGTCCTCAGCCAGCAAAGCAGTAGACACTCAGATGCCCACTCCCTCCTGTCTTCAGAAAACTGTGAAGACTTGACTATTTCACCAAGCCTTGGAGGGGAGGGCTTCTATGACTATCCTTGGGATAAATAAGTACTTTTAATTGTGGTTTTAAAATGGATGACTCTTGGTGTATTCATTTTGGCTTAATAATATATAATCTGAGTTTTAATTTTGATTATTATTTTGTTTATGGATTTGAGGAATTATATGCCATTCAGCCAATTGAAGGGAATGATTTATAAACCCTGGCGAGAGAGGGAGAGAGATAAAATAGCAAACTGTTGTCTCGAGAATGAAAAGCATTAGAAAATACTACATAGATTGGATGCATGATATTTGGTAATCCAAATGTTTTTTAATAAAAAAAAAGCACAGACACTTAATCATCATTTTACAAAAGAGAACTAGGGAGTTAACTTACATAAAATTTGAATATATTTATATCTAAAGATCAAAATTCAGGCATATGAAAAAGTATTTACACCCCAATGAAATGTTTCAACACATTTCAACATACAGATCTTCATTTCAGCTATATTGATAGATAAAGAGATCATAATGTAACAAATATCCTGTACTATTTACATATTGTGACTATAAATCAAGGACTACCTATAAATGGAGCAATTCCGTTTAAAGCTTAATTTTTTCACTTGCAAAATCATACCTTATTTTTCTCGTCTTTATCTTTTGAAATCATTAGAATCTGATGCTGCTGCCTGCTTTTCTCATTAACTTCAAGAGATTTAGCTTATATGCCTGTATCTGTGTGTAAGCATGCACACAACTTCTTTTTTCCCAGTTATTCATTGATTTATTGCATCCATGGAGCATAAGAATACATGTCTCTTAGTTATATGTCAATTATACAATTAAAATGCAAAACTATGATTGATGGGCAAAATTCAAATTATAAGGATTTAAAAATTACCCATTAACAATAGTTTAAATGGCAAATAAAATAAAAGAAACTAGATTTATATAGGGAGCGAGTGTGTTGGTGAGCTGCTTTGCAGGCAAAAATTGTGAAATTTCAGAAAATGGCTCTCTTCTGGAATTTCAATAAAAATGCTATTTTATAATGATCTGGCCAGCATGCTTTTCTTTGAAAGAGACGATCCAAATATTCGGAGTAGTCAAAAATTGGGCAGAGTCACTGACTATAGAGGCATTTTCTTGTAGCTGATTTCAAATACTCCAGAGGGCATTTGCTGCATCTGGAGTTTCGTTAAAGCTGATTCAAGAGGGAGGATAAGGATATACTTTAAATATGGCTCACATTCCATACTGGTTTCTATTATGGCATACTAAGAGGCAACTTTACTGTTTGCACTTAGATTAACTTGTATGGAAATATTTGGTATCCTCTTAAAGGATTGGGGGGCTATCAAATTGTTCTCGTGAGCGAGAACATCTGGTGAGTATCCATGCACGGACAGAAGTCCCCTTTTCAATCAGACAAAGCCTGGGAGGGACTTGAGTTTTATTCAATATTTGAAAGCTCTAAGGGTAATCAATGTTGTGATAGGCTGAATGCCGGACTCTGCTCAAAGAAAGGCTATGAATTTACCTTTTGGAGTTAATATTTTTGTTTTGAAGTAATTCAAGATTAAATGTTGGAGAAATGCCCCATAGTTCTCTGCTCCATAAAGAAAAAAAAGAAGCAAGCTTCATTTTCAAAAGATGAAGTACTGGGGGAATTAAATGACCATCAGCAGAGTATCACAATTTGAGCAGTACATTTAGTTGCTGAGATGTTTTACTGGTAATTTGAGGAGTGTGGTTTGGGCCAGCCAGATACCTGGTGATGTATATACAAGAGAGAGGTATCAATAAATGGTTCTTGTTTAACCAGTGCCCTCTTTCATTTATTTATGGGGAGTCTTTGGCTGAAGACCATGATGTTTGGGTTTTTTTCCAAGTTAATAAATAGGGATTATTATTTTTTAATAGTATTGATATAAATGAGAGAGCAATCTATGCAGATCAATGGCTGTAGTAGAAAGTAAGATTAGATTGTTGGCATAGAGCAAAGCAGACAGTTCACTGTCATCAATTTTGGCTGGAAAAGCTTGGTGTCATAATATCATTGAGACTGAATGTGCAGAGATAGAACACAACACCAACACCCTTAATGTAATAGAAATACTGCAAGAGACAGATGGAAGGCCTGTTGAAGAATGAATGAATTCCTTGAAGGAATCTGTGTGAAGCCTCATTACCAAATCCAACAAACTCATATCCATATACTGTATAATGCGTTGAGTTTAAGCCATAATTTGTTTCAGTCTAAAGAATCAAAGCTGAACGGAAGTCCACAAATGCAACCTAAGGTTTTATCATAGCTATAGTTTATTTATTATTCAGATGGAACACTGCAAAACAATGACCAATAGAGGAATAACCGAAATGGAATCCAGCCTGTTCCTTGCCAAGCAGTCTGTTATCAATAACCCAATCTTCTAGTTTATGCAAAATATCTTTGGAGTGTAGCTTAGCTGTGATGTCAAAGAGGCTTATTAGTATATAATTAATTGGAGAAATTTACTTATCTCTCTTGAAAACTGGGATTACAACGCTTAGGTTCCAGCCTTCTACGAAATGGCCAGTGAAATGTATATAATTAAATATCTTGTCCAAATAAAACTCTACCCTTCTAGACTTCAGAAAGAAAATCTTCACTTGACTTGAGAGAAAGGACTTAACCAGTAATTTGAGCTATTTCCTTGGGTCTGGGGGCCAGAAATCAGCATTGCTGGACTAAAAAATAATATTAAAGTTGATATATGGATGTGAGGAGGCAAACAGAAATGGAAATGTTGCTTCCATCCAGATTTAGATATCCTTGTGTCTAAGGCATGTCCTCCATGTACTAACCTCCAGGACAGTGTTATGTTCTTGGAGCCTACAACAACAAATTACAACAAGTCCTTGTCTCTTCTGAAAAACTGGAGAATTCGTTTTCTTTATCTTATTAGATTTAATCTGACATTTTGATTATTTGATTTATATTTCTAACCACAAGTATTTATGGAAATTCAGTGTTTATATGTTTGTACATGTAACATTTAATTGAGATTTTGAATGTGTAAATTCTACCAGCACCACTGGTTTTCAGCATCCTTGGGATCAACATCCCTGACCACAGGAACCAGCAATTGCATCAACCTGCATGTACACCAGGAACTCTGGGACTGGTTGTCCCAGAGAAAACTCATCACAGAGAAAATTGGTGTATTTTTATGCTTCTCAAATAAGCCTCAATTGTTCTTCCTAACAGTTAATTATTAAATAATTGTTCTTTCTAACAGTTTCTAAAATAACACAGAAAAAAAATCTGTGGCATTAAAAACAATTTTAAAGATGACCATAATAACTATAGTTACAGAAGGAAGTATAAAAACTCCCTTCTCTGTTGGGGGATATCTCTGTAAAATTTGGATTTCCCCAGCTGTAAATAAACATAAAAAATAGCATAGCCTCTCCCTGTCAGGACTCAAACATACTAAAACCTAAACCTCATTTAATAAAATAGAAATGCAGTTGCTGTTTTCACATAACATGCTACATTCTAATAAGTAAGCTGTATTACAGCTTAATTGAACATCTAATTATACAAAACATAAAAAAACTGCTAAATTTCCACACAACACATAGCAACAATCTAACTCCATTTTAGCCTTGTGCTGCATAAATCTGGTCTACTTTCTAGTTTTGTGTTTAAGTTCAGATCTTGGGGATACTGTTCTTATCTAAACCTACTTATTCTCACAAGACATTTGTGAAGAATATGCTAGGTACTTGATGTACAAAGTTATGGGATCCACTCAGAATTGGACTCTGATGGGACAGGCCTTATGGAGTTGACTGGGGAGGGGTCTTGCTCTGTTATCTAGTAAGAATTTGGGCTTGTCACAAAGAAGAGGAAGTCAAACTATTCTCCAAAGCACCTGAGGGTAGAATAAGAAGCAAGGAGAGAAGCAACTTAGAACTAAGGAGAAATTTCCTGACAGTTAGAACAATTAATCAGTGGAACAACTTGCCTGCAGAAGTTGTGAATGCTCCAACACTAGAAGTTTTTAAGAAGATGTTGGATAACCATTTGTCAGAAGTGGTGTAGGGTTTCCTGCCTGGAAAGGGGGTTGGACTAGAAGACCTCCAAGATCCCTTCCAACTCTGTTATTCTATTCTATTCTATTCTATTCTATTCTATTCTATTCTATTCTATTCTATTCTATTCTATTCTATTCTATTCTATTCTATTCTATTCTATTCTATTCCTAAACAAAGTAGACCAGGTCCTCAGCAGGGGCAGGTTCCAAATCCCGTCGCTACCGGTTTGTTCATGTGCGCGGTGCTTCTGCACATAAGTGTCTGGGTGGGTGGGCGGAGCCTCCCACCGCCGCCGCTACCAGTTCGCCTGAACCGGTAGTAACCCACCACTGGTCCTCAGGCATGTGAGACCTATGTAAGGATGTCTTGCATTTATATACATTTCGATGTTAATAGCACTTTTTAATAAGAACAATAAGTCAGTCTTGTAAGGTAAACCAGTAGTATGTCCTTTTGCAAAAGAAGATGAATCTAAAAGAAGAGTTTTTTTGGTACATGTGAAGAGTGGACTAAGCCTTGATATATATATAGCTATTCTGCTTATATCGCCTATTTTCTGTAACTTAACTTCTTAAAAAACAGTGCTCAACTTACAAAAGGAGTGCGTCCTTTTGACTAGCCCCACCTATTGAGACATTCTTCTAAGGTTCCTGAAAAGATTATGGTAATATAGGGAAGGGGTGGGAATTACTGGATTAAAAAGGATAGGGTCAAGAGTTCAATGTGTGGTTTCATGAAAGCTCTCGCTCTTTCATCCCCTACCAAATAAGCATTTATCACAACTTGTCCTGACAGGCTACTCAAAGGCCCAATACCCAGTGCTTCCTCCCAAGAACATGATGCTGCTATGAATGGGTGGGCACTTGAACTTGAAATACCCAAAGGCTTTTATTGGAACAGAGAGAAGAGCCTTGTTTATACTCTAAAAGAACTACTTCATCTCCAACCCCTTCCCCCATCTGATGAGAGGCATCTCAGGCATTAGGCCTCTCATTTCCTGTTTCAGGATGAACACAACACATCTGGTGAGTTTTTTCCTTCTGCCACAATGGCTTTGTCACAGAAGCTGTACTTTTGTTTACAGTAGAACACTTCCCCTCACAAGTGTGGATATTTATGTGAACGTTGTGTAACGTCAGAATCAATTAGCCAATGGCACCAGATTGTCAACAGAGAACTGAGAATCAAGGTGTTGCTTTGTGATTGGAGGAATGAGTATGGAGAGGGGAGAGCTGAGTCTGAATTTTCTCTAACTCTGAATAACCATTACAGTACTGTAGTCAATTATGTTATTTCAGCATAAAACTACCTTGCAAAATGGTGGGTTAATGGGAAAATAAAATCAGCCTTCTAATGTCTACTGCTTCAATCTTCTGGAAGGAAAGGTAGCAGATCAATGTGCAATAGAAACTTATGAACTGACACTGTTGATACTTTAAACGGATGATGAATAGTTTTTGGTTTTATTTTTATAGTTCTGCTGTGGTTTTGATCTGTACCACAAATATTTGAGATAAATTAATAAAGTTAGTACATGTTAAAAATTAAGCTCATATCTGTCTTGCCATATATAAACATCTACAGCTCAGTTATCGATCATGATAAGTGAAATGATATACTTACATTCCATTCATTCAGAAAGAAGGAATAGGGTGCCAAGAAATTAATAATGGGTGGAGGGAGCTAGTTATATCTTTTCAGAGTCACAATATTATTCTAAGATTTTCATTGGCAGGTACTGATAGAATTGAGAGTACTGATGAAATTGTAAGTAAGTTTTCTTAAAGAGGTTGGCTGATTGTTCCCAATAGCAGCTATATGAATGGTTAGGAAATACTTGCAAGAAGGATTCTTTCAATTTTAGATGTGAAAAGAAAGTTAGAATGCAGTTTGAGTCCAAAGGGCAAGGAGTCATAGATAGTGGGGTATTGGGTTGTTTGAGCTAATAATATTTTGGGTGCTGACTACTTCTGTCAAGTGATGTGAGCCCAGTGTTGGCCAGGAATTAGGCGTCCCAGATTCTAATCTCAACATGGCTGGAGTTCAGCAACTTATGATCTTTCTGCCCAACAGATAATCGTGAACAGAAACTGAGAAAAGATTCCATATGTTCACTTTTTTTCTCTGTGGGGTTAGGCTGAGAGAATAACTAACTGAAAGCCATTCGATTAACTTGTGTTGCTGAAGGTTTCCCCACTTTATATCCAGGCACCTTAAACCATTATACCACTCTGGCATTCCTATTTTAATCTCTATGGCCCCGCATGTCTTGGTTCCTGTTACCTCCAAAATCATATCCATTGAATTGAATATAATTGTTATATTGTTCAATTCAGAAGAGGATGCTTCTGCCACTCAGAGAGACATGGGGACTAAGAGCCAGGAGGCAAATCTTTGTGGCCATCCTTTGTGTGGCCACTCTATAGAGCAGGTGTAATGGTTAAGGCACTGGACATGGAATGGTAAAACCTTTGGCCACAAAAGTTCATCCCAACGTTTTTATCTGTAATGAGGTTAATTAACTCTGTCTTATTTTACCATGCTTTGGGGACTGTCTATTTGTTTTTACACTTGTTAAAAGCTCTGGAATTATGTTGGTTCTTTATAGATGCATACATATCTCTATGCTTGCACAGTTTTTAAATCTCTGGTCCTATTGAAGAATTATATGTCTTTTAGCAATTCAGCTCTCTGGAAGAAGAAAGATCAGAGATATTCTCATTCTGCCTCCTGACTTGGGTTCATAGATCTCCAGCTGTTTCCCCCCTCTTCCCTACTTTGCTTTCTCCACTCCCCTTCCTTCGCTTTCACTAATAGTTCTATGACAAGCAACTGCAAAGCATTTCCTTTTTTCAGAACTGGGCTAAATGGATGATAACATACAATCCAGCAAATGTAATAGGCACACCTTGCAGCTGGCAATTTAGCTAATGGAACTGTAAGAAGTGCTCCGATGGCCAACAGTCAGGCTGGCCCAATGCCTGTTGAAGAACAAGTAATACTGACAAGAAGAGCTATTGGCTGGTTCAGCTCAGGTGAAACTGTCACAGGTTACCGAAGGTTGCTCATAATCTCTTGAGGCTGTTTACATATGAGATTGGAAATTACCTAGGTGAAAGCATGCATTCAATCCAGCAGCTGTCATGCCCTTGGTTGTAGTCTATAAACAATCCTGAGGGTTTTGTACTTGGCTTCCTCCGACACAGCCTGAATTTACCTGTGTACATCCTCATGAGTCATGGCTGGTTTTAGTATATCAAGCTAACAGCTATGTTGAGTAACAACCCCTCCCCCCTCCAATAATTAAGAACCAGCCAACCTCTTTGGTAGAGATTCCTGGGGAATCCAGCCTTTTCAATATGTCATTTAACTATAGCTTTGTCTCCCTCCTACTGTACTGTTCACCCCCCCCACCCCCGCCCCAAGCCTAATATTAGCTTATTATGTCAGGCATCTATCAATGTTGCTTATGCAATTCTATAAGATACACTCCCTTAATGGGGTATTAAAAAAAGAGCAACTGAAAACTGAAACTAATTGCACTATTAATTCACACAGAGCTATGTCCCTATTAGTTTAGTCAGATGTAAAATAATGGAAAGGGAGGCTTAGTCACATGTAAACAGTTTAGGCTTAATTGTTTTAGTTGCTTTCCACCATGTAAGGGGGAAAAAAGCCTTTTTGCATAGAGATGAACCCAAAAGATTACATTTTTCAAGCTATTCCAAAAAGTAAGACTGGGGGGTGGGGGGGCTTTTTTCTTCTTCTAAAGTTGTTCTAATGTGGAATCATCCCTCCTGTTAGATTTGAACATTCATATTACTTTTTTTTAACAGCTCCATTTCATTGCTCATCAAATGGAATTAGTACAGCACTTTGATCTTAGTAGAATTGTCTTTGAAATATAAAGCTATTTTGAAGCTTTTCCAAAGTCAGCACAATTGGTAGTACATTTGATATATCCACATAGAGCATGATGTCTAGAATAAAATGAAAGCTAAAATATAATTTCCTTCCTTTGCAGCTATTGAATCAATTCAAGCTAAAATACAGATCCCATTCTTCTTAAAATGTTCATATTTGCTATTTCCTATCAATGCAAGTTTAATTCAGAGTACAGTAAAGAGAATAATTTTGAGAAAACAATGGTTAAAAAATACTAAAATCGGCTCCACAGATGATACTAACTGTAGAAGATTTTCTGCAAGGCAATAGTTGAAGCTTTTTACATCCCCAAATAAATAATTTGCATTATTTGGTACATCACTTTAAAAAATTATTTCTCTGGTAGCCTGGAAATCTGATAAATTTCAAAGACTATTGGTATTATATAACTAAAGGATGCTGAGTACCATCTTACAACCATATACCAATTAATAGGTAACAATACTTCCTTTAAAAAAATCCTGGCCATCTATGCTTTGAATAAAAAGACAGCTCGCATTTAAATATGTGCTCTACTCAGTTTAGAATACAGAGCTATATTTTTGGCTATATATCTGCCAAACAAAACCTTTGGGGACAAATTCCACCACATGAAGAAATAAATGCAAGGTCTTAAGTTGGATAAATTCAAGTGGCTGGTTTTCTTTAAAAGAGAAGGGGACAAATTAGACACACTTTTAAAAAAAGCGTAAGTCACTACTTTGAATCTGAATATTGCTGAGTACATCTGGTCCTCTTAAACAAGAATGGGTGCAGATTTTTCTGCTGTGTTGTAAGCCTGGTTTCTCTTTAACTTTCTTCCTGTGGTGACACATATCTGTATACTACTAAACCTCTCCTGTTTTTTGCCTGTTCATAATCTTCAATTGGATGAAATAGTGCATCACAGGGCAACAGTTTTTGAATCAAGGTACTTCAAATGGGCTAACTTAAAGAATGTGTCCAAAATACAATGATTGTAAAGATTTATTTGCCTTTCTATCCCTGCTTTCTCTTTTGTTCCAGTTCTAGCATATGTACACAATTGTGGCTGCAAATATTTGTGTATGTGGGATGGTGGATGGTGAATAGATCATCCTTCTACACAGTGCCATAAAAACACATCTTCAATAAACAGAATGAATAAAAGAATCCTTTCCTCTATCATGACTTGGAGACTGGTGTGTTTGTGAACACGCTGTGCTATCCCCTAAACAAATCTTCATATCATATTATCATCTATTCTAGACAAGTACCTTGATTCCCTCAATTTAGGAAGGACAAAGAGAGTATTTTGTCAGAGTTGGAAAGAGAGTGATAAACAGCCACCCTTTACGCTCCCCTCATGGATATTGCCTCAGTAGCTCAGATAATTTTAGTTTACAGCAATAAGAGATTCTTTAGATGATCATGGATACCACTTGACTTCAAAAAGCAGTGTGCCAGATCTGCTGGACTTGGAGGATTTCCTGCTTATTCCCTCAGAGACAACCCTGCACATTTGTCATAAAGTCCTTTGCCTCACCCTCCACAATTACTGACACACCCGTGCTTCTAAGCTCACTTTCTGTGAAAAGAAAATATGTTCAGAGGTACCCAAGGAAAAGACTGAATATCCTATCTAGCATAGAGATTCGACTCTGCATGCATGCATTCATTCAGTTAATGACTTCTAATTGGGCCCATAATTATAGCTCTCCGGAGGATAATATTACTCAAAACAATAAAATGCAATTAATAAATAACACAGGAAAAGTACTTAAAAGCAAACTGAATGCAAGGCTGCAAAAAAAATTCCCGGGAGAATCAGAATGTCCCAGTCTAGTGCCAAAAGATATTAGCTTGGGAAGAGCATCCCACAAGTGGTGCTTTAAAACTGGGAAAGCATTCTCCCTGACAGTCACTCACTTCGTTTAATCTGGGGAGACCAGCAGCGACAGCATTTCCAGTACGAATGCAATTCACACAAAGGTGCATAAATGAATCTCCAGATCCATGATTGGCATTAGAAAGAGAAAGCACGATGGGAAAAGGTTTGTTTCTCCCCCTTTCCTCCCAAATATAATATGGTCTTTGACTCCTCAGGCAATGCAAATTCTGGAAATATTCTATTCTATTCTAAAAAATTTGATCAATAAATAAAATAAATACTTCTTCAACTTTCTCCTTTATCTGATGATAAATACACACTGGAAAACATTATGTTAAATTTACAGCAAAGCAAGTCAAGAAGAAACTTGGAAATCATTTAGTAAAATGTGCAACATAAATAGAAACTAATTTGAAATATATTAGTAACAAGAAACTAAAAGAGCATTTCTTGTCAAGGTATAAAAGAACGATAAATATATAAAAAGCAGGCACTAAAAATATTTTTTTGGGTAGAAATAATGGAAAGATGATAAAAATGGTAAAAGATGGTAGTTCAGAATGGTAAATAACAATTGATTACAGTATCAAAGAAAATGGCTTTAAGGTTTCAGTTCTTTATTCAAATATATATATATTTGAATACACACAGGCAGTCCTTGACTTACAACAGTTCAATTAGTGACTGTTCAGTTACAACACCACTGAAAAAAGTGACTTACGACCATTTTTCACAGTTACCACCTTTGCAGCATCCCCATGATCATGTGATCAAAAATCAGGTGCTTGGCAACTGGTTCATATTTATGACTGCTGCTGTGTACCTGGGTCATGTGATCCCCTTTTGCGACTTTCTGACCAGCAAAGTCAATGGGGAAGCCAGATTCACTTAACAAACTGGTTACTAACTTAACAACTACAGGGATTCACTTAACAATAGAGGCAAGAAAAGTCGTAAAATGGGGCAAAACTCATACACACACACACACACACACACACACACACACACACGAGCATTCAGTCTTTTATTAATTTGATTATACATGTAAAATAATATTGCTTTATATATTTGATGAGGAACTCAAAATTTATTTACAGCTAATCTTTTTCCAACAAAGCACTCCCTAATTATCCTTTATTAAATTATCAACGGCTCAATATATTCACTTTACCAGAGGCCTGAAAGCACTTAACGCATCCTTTAAAAGGTACCTAAGCTGATTTCAGGAAATTAGAGGCCTATCTCAGGTTATTCGGTGTAATCTATTGCTAAACATCCAAAAGCTATGGCTATAAACAAATAGCTTACATATGCTGTAGAGAATTCTGAAAATGTACCGTTACAGATAAAAGGTAAGACATGCAGCTTAAATTCTTCCAGTCTTCCAACAGAAAATTATTTTCAAAAGGATAAAATTAAGCTGCAGCCTTCTTATTTGTATTACATTAAAAATGATATATAGTGAGAGGAATAGACAATTTGCAGTCTGTAAAAGGATAGACTCAAGTATATTAATCTGTGCCAGAATGGCTAGATTAATCCTTAGAAGAAGCAACCTTACTGAAAAATAAACCCCATAATTTCTGCAAACAGGCGTCTTGCTTCTCATCAATTTAGGATGCCACTGAAGGTGTCAGTAAATACATGGATGACGGGGGAAGAAAGAATCTAAATGTCATTTTAACTGTCAGCTATTCATACATAGGATATTGGTTCCTAATTTTATAATATCAGAGTTAAACATAACATGGTGTTTGTTATCTTTGTATGAATGAGTGCCTAATAATCCAAGATCAGAGAACTAAATTGAAGAACCAGCACTGCTACCTCCAGCCTCCCAACTACAATTTGCGATAGATAGATAGATAGATAGATAGATAGATAGATAGATAGATAGATTCATACATACATACATACATACATACATACATAAAGTATTTTTCTGTTGAAGCACCTGATCTACCCCAATATGGGAGGGAGCATACTGTTTCCCTTTTGCCTTTCAGCTCCAGTCCAGGAGCACTCAAGCAGTCACTTGAACTTGTGGCTCAGAGGTTAATACAACTGCCTAATATGCAGGCAGCCCAAATTCAAATCCGAGTAAGGGTATGGCTAGCTGATGAGAGCTAAATAGTTTGAAATAGATCAATATTAGTCTCCCTTTATTTCTTTATCAGCAAAATGCTATCAGGCATAGAGAAAAAGATGGATTATTTTAAAATATTTTAAAATCACAGTGCTCTCCAAGCGACACATTTTCCCCATTCAAATTACAATTTTAGAACTTTTGTAATACTTGTGCAACAATGACCTTATCATGAAACCTAACAGTTCCGATTGCTATCAGCTATCCTTCAAGAATCCAGCCTTGTCTGCCTGCCTTGTGCCAAGTATTTATGCATGCTCTTTCTGAAGCTGAGCTAATTATCTTTCTGGATGGGCCTTATCTAATTCAGAGCTGATGTCATTATGAAAACAACCATTTAATAACTCCAGCCACATCAAGTAAACGAACAGCGGGAGGCTGCAACGAGTCCAGTCAAAGAGAGGAGGCAACCTGCTGCGCCGTCTGCTCTAATGAACGCAATTAGTCTGCAATGGCAGAGGGGGAACAGCCGTGGCTTCTGCTGGAGATAAAAAAGCAGCTCACCTTGTTTCTGAAGACTATAATCTTGCGCAAAGATAGATAAACAAGCTGCTTAAGCAGCCTTATAAATCCACACAAGATTATGTTCTGCACAGAAGAGTCTGCTCTTTTTCACTAGGACCTTATTCTATTTTTTAGATGTAATTTAGTCTCTAAAGCGTAAATCCATGATGGCGAATCTATGGCACATGTGCTCGAAGTGGCATGCATACCGGGGAAGCCTGGATAGCTCTGCGGACAAGGCACTATAATTTAACACCAGCTGTCTGCAATTAAAGTAAGTTCGAATCTTGCCAGGCTCAAGGTTGACTCAGCCTTCCATCCTTTCTAAGGTAGGTAAATTGAGGACCCAGTTTGTGGGGGCATTAAGCTGACTTTGTATAAAATATACAAAAGAATGAAGGCTATTGCTTAACGCACTGTAAGCCGCCCTGAGTCTCCAGAGAAGGGCGGCATATAAATCAAATAAAAAAAAAAAAGTGACTAGCAGAGCCATTTCTCCAAGCACAGCAGCCATCGCCCGTTGCTCTTCCGGGGTCCGGCCAGCTGGTCCTTTCCAGCTGGAAACTGGAAAAGCAGCTCCCTGGTGTGCATGCGTGCACAGGGAAGCTGAGCTTCCGGTTTCTGTTGCACATGTGTGCTGGCCAGCTGGTCTTCATGCGCATATGTGTGCCAGAAACCAGAAGACCAGGTAACCAGCGTGCATGTGCTCACCAGAAACCAGAAGCTCAGCTTCCCGGCACAGCTTCCCCGGTATGCATGCCAGGGAACTGCCCTTCCAGTTGCTGGTGCACACTGGGGAGCTGCCCTTCTGTTTCCGGCACTCCCCACGTGCGTGCCCCTGTTTTGGCACTTGGTCCCGAAAAGGTTTGCTAACACTGGCATAGATCCTAGTAAGATATGATAGATTGAGGGTCAATTTCCCTGACTGGAAGAAATGGATTGAGCAAATACTTTGTATCCTTATTCTTTCTTTCTTTCTTTTTTTTTTATGAAAGAAGATTGCACACTCCTCTATCTCTACATTTTTACTTCATGGATGTGTAATTATTGTACTTTTATACCTTTATATACTGTAGTTTAAACCTATTTCAACTTCATGGTTCAAATCCAGGTTCTATAATTAAGAGGGTTCCCAGAATACTATTTCAAGAGTGGCTGATGATGGGAGCACTTCGATCTTTGAAGGTAGAACTAAAGTTTTGTTACCCCTTCTTTCCACGAAGGGAATCCCTTCTGACTTAAAATTTAACTGCATTTTTCCCAGCCACAGAATGGGTCTGTAGAGTCTGATTGACAAATTCATGCATGAACAAGGGGGAAAGTGACAGTGAAAATTAGAGTCATGTTTCTGTGATTCTTCCTCAGAAGACTTGATGCAAGCTGCACCTATGAAGATTCTCAGTTCCAGGTTATGGTTGCCCAAAGGTGCTTTTTCAAGAAGCAACTGGGCATTCTGGTTTTTCTTTGAAGATGTTTCGCTGAAGAAGCTTCTTGGAAGAGAAGTGAAGCGTCTTCAAAGAAAAACCGGAACATCACCTAGTACTGCACCTAGATGGTGACAACTTCTAGCATTTCCTTTAGTCTAGGGGTCCTCAACCCCTGATCTATGGACCACTACCGGTCCATGCAAGCAGCGGGTGAGGGCGGGAAGCTCCATTTGTGCAAGTGGTGTGCATGTGTGTGAAACTATCTCCTCTCCCCACTACTGCCATTGCTGATCCACGGAGCTGGAAAGGTTGGGGACCACTGCTTTAAGCAACTCAGGGTTTTGTTTTTCTGAAAGTAAGACATTAAATTTGCATTTTTTTGTATGTATTTCTCCTTACCTAGGCAAGAGCTGCAAGGAATAA
Organism: Arizona elegans; assembly: GCA_022577455.1. NCBI lineage: Eukaryota > Metazoa > Chordata > Lepidosauria > Squamata > Colubridae > Arizona > Arizona elegans. The sequence goes on along the minus strand of JAKOOJ010000001.1, from coordinate 297,747,306 downwards.
TCTCATACAGACTTTCATTTCGAGAGCAAGCTGATGTATATAGAATTGTTACTGGTTTGTGCCCCAGCATTTTAAGCATTTAACATTTTAAGTGGCAACCTGTTTCAAAACTAATATACTTTTGGAAACCTCTTGGTCTGCCACTTTTTATAGATGTTGATTGCAACAACAACAAATCCTAGAATTTAGTGAGAAAAAGGGAAGAAAGAACCAGGGAGGATCATGCCAGCATAGTACAGATATTTCTTCAGAAGCTAGAAAAGTCTTTAAGTATCAGCAGAGATTTGGGGAAACAACAATCAGCTTTCATTTGAAAGACAGCAGTTACTTACTAAAGAAAGCTTCTTGTTTTATGGCTCTCAGTTACCAGCAGCTTTTTCCCCCTGATCTTGCTTCTCTAGGGAAAGTAACTGGGTAGAAGAAAATGAGCTACAAAACAAGCTTGAAAGAATGAAAAAAAAAATGCCATGGAACTTTCAAAAATAACACTTGCTGTTTTGAAAGCCCGGTGCAATTAATAAGCAAACAACAGCAGGAGTTAGAGCAATAGGCTCAGCCTCAGTATAAATCCTTAGATAGTTTTATAGAAACTATCTTATTATCTGAAATAAGACTCATCAATGGCAGGACCATGAAATTCACGACAGGGTGAAAGATAAGTTGGTTCCCAGAGGAGCTCATGGAAAGGCTTTAAAATGAGGCAATTTGAATATAAAATCCAACAAAGCACACAGTCAGGCACGCTGCTTTCTTGGAAGCCAAAAGCTCAGGCACTGATCTCCTTTGTTATTGAAAGCCCATCTACCAATGCCAAGGCCACACCCTCCTCAGTCCAATAGATGTTGGCAGGACTACCCTCCCTGTTCCTTTGGATCTGGCCATCAGCAAAGGCAACATATGATTGGCAATGGTTTGTTTTAGGGATCAGTAGAGTTCAGTCTTGCAGGATTTGTTTTGTTTTCTTTCACTAGGAGATCCACAAGCTGGAGCCTGTGAAAAATAGATTTTATTTCTTTATCCCCCCACCATTCCCCACCCCCAGAGGTGACACATATGTTCTCCTCTGCTTCGCTGTAGCCACACAATTACCCAAAGACTTAGGTTGGTCCAAAGAATAGAGACTGAAAAAAGTAATTCAGTGTGAATTGTTTGGCTCTTTCAAGAGCTGAATCTAGATTTTCCTAGTCCTTGTCCAACACTCCAACCACTTCAGTTGCTTCCAAATCTGTGACCCAATGGACAACTTTTCTTCAGGATTTTCTGTTAATAACTGCTTCCTGGGTTCATGTATACTTGTGTCATTTGTGATAACAGGTAAACAATTGTCGGTTTTCTGACTGTTTTGTTTCTTCCAAATATCAGGATCTTCTCCAATAACTTTTTTAAAATTTAATTTAATTTATTAAATTTATTGACTGCCTGTCTTACCACAAGGTAACTCTTACCTTTGCAGTTTGTATTCAGCTTCCTTATTGATGCTTCTAGAGATCAGTCTGTTTTTACTTCATCTAATGCTGAAGAGACTTCTTACGTAAGGGACAAATGACCAAGCTTAAAATATCCTACTTTGGACACATTAGGCAAAGGCTTAGCTCTGTGGAGAAGACATTTATTTATTTATCATATTTGAATAGCCATCATATGAAAGTGAGTCATTCTGGGAAAAGTGGAAGGTGTTGAAAAGTGTTCAGAGACTACAGTTGGTCCAGAACGCAGCCGCACGAGCTGTCGTGGGTGCACCTAGGTACACCCACATTACACCAATTCTCCGTGAGCTGCACTGGCTCCCTATTGGTCTCCGGTCACAATTCAAGTTGTTGGTTATTACCTTTAAAGCCCTACATGGCTCAGGGCCAGGTTATCTTCGAGACCGCCTTCTGCCGCATAGCTCCCAGCGACCGGTAAGATCCCACAGAGTTGGTTTCCTCCGGGTCCCATCAGCTAAACAATGCTGGCTGGCGGGCCCGTGGGGGAGGGCCTTCTCTGTGGCTGCCCCAGCTCTCTGGAACCAGTTACCTCCTGAGGTCCGGACCATCCCCACCCTATTGGCCTTCTGAAAAGCGGTGAAGACCTGGCTTTTCCAGCAGGCCTGGGGCCGTTGATCTCGCTCTTGTGATCTGGCGAGATCCGGTCATGAATGGCGTGAATGAGTTTTTAATGTTTTTAATTTTTAAATGTTTTTTTATAATGATTTTAAAAAATGTATTGTGAGCCGCCCTGAGTCTTCGGAGAGGGGCGGCATATAAATTGAATTACTTAAATTAAATTAAGGAAAGAGAAGAAAAGGATGACCAGCAGCAAGTGGATAGATTTGATTGTAGTGGTGATAATTACACATTGGAAGAATGGAAGAACCAGGTGTTTGTGGAGAAAATCTACCTATATAATCAATGAAAATAATAAAAGCCCATCTGAACAATTTATTCTATATCTAGTCAAAGATATTCTCAACAAAATCCAGCACCGTGATTCAAAGCATAACATTTTATTCATTCACATTTTCTGATGATCTAATCATATATTACAACTGCAAAAATAATATATGTGTCAATGTGTTGTCTCTTTAATATTTTGTCTTGACTTGTTACAGTCTTTCCTTCAAGTAGCAATTGTTTTTTTATTCCAGGATTCAGTCTTTGAGCCTAAGAAGGCAGTCTGTAATTCCCTCAATTTTTTCTCTGCATAATTGCTTTAGATTTACATTGCCTCATATAAGCTTAAAATTTAAATATTGAGCAATAGACTGGTTTTGTACTCCCTTTATTCTTTCAGCAAGAGATACCTTAAGTCTTCCTTGCTTGCAGCCATCAAAATGTAACACCAGCATATCCAAAGTTATTGAAGTTCTCCAAGCAATTTGACATCTAATTTTTATTTTTTTCTAGTTCAGTAATTCCACCACATATTCTGCGTATTGATAAATAAATAAGAAGATGGTGTACAACCTTAGTGCATTCCAAATTTTGAACCATCTAGTTCCTTCTAGGAATTTGATTATCACAGATAACTGGAGCTCACAATTATGCCACATGCACATTCTCTGGTCAGTGAGGTGGGCAGCATCTACATTTATCTCTGTCTATCTAAGAAATGAATAACCCTCCAAAATATCCCCAGTATTACAAGTTCTGCCTACACAAAATGGGAAACATACTATCAACTAATTGCATTTCTTCCCAAGGTTAAGTGCTTGATTTCGCCTAATTTTACAACATTCAAGATTTCCACCTCTTCCCCAAATCTACATTCTTCTTAATCTCAGCACTAGTATAATGGAATAGAGGCCTATTCACACTTGACAGATTGCACTTACTCCATCCTGACCTTGGTATATTTTATAGAAAAATAGATATAAGAGCACAATCTAGTAAAATCTAAAATAGAGTTCAACACATTCCTATTCAGGCCCATATCTGTAGACGTTCCAAAGGATTGCCTGCTTGTCTGTTGTGAGGAACAGGTTACTCTATTACTTGGTAATTAAAAACTGCATCACATTACGTAATTGATGTAATGTGATGTAGTTGTTATGTTCTTAATAATAAAGTATGTTTAAGGAAACAGAAAGGGTAAAATTGTGCAAAGCATAGTCTTTTTCTGGATTCTGGTCAGGCAGTATGTCAGAAAGAAATTATTCTTCGGAATCTATCTCAATGGCCATTTAATATTAGCATTCTTTCTTGCATAGACCTCTGTGGGGTTTCAAGCATCTTGAATTTTAAAGCTCTCAGATAATAACAAATCCTTCAAATCCAGGATTAAATTTGCCTCTATCAGAAACCACATGTCCAGCTGTATCTTTTATTGTAGCACACATTCCAAATTATACTGAGGGGAATGCTTGAGCTATGTATCAAACTAGCCTCAGACAAACTATTTGGAAACTGCATCAATCCCATTAGAGTTGCATTAAGAATGCGATTTCAGAACTCTTCAAAATATCAATGTAAAAACATATTCAATTAATTACTCGCCATGCATGCAAAAGGCCCCTGTTCCAAACCTGTATTCTCTAGGAATGGCTTGGAAAGTCCCCTTTCTGAGCTACCCTTGCCAATCAGTGTAAAGAGTATGAAGGTAAATGGACTGACAGTTTGATATTAGAGCGTTTACTGTGTTCCAAAGGGATTTCATTATTTCCTTTCTGCATTTAGGGGAAAAAAATCCCTACCCTTAACTGTGAATTTAGAATATGAAAGTATTGAAGATGCAGATAGAATATAGAATAACAGAGTTGGAAGGGCCCTTGGAGGTCTTCTAGTCCAACCCCCTGTCCAGACAGGAAACCCTACACCACTTCAGACAAAATGGTTATCCAACATCTTAAAAATTTCCAGTGTTGGAGCATTCACAACTTCTGAAGGCAAGTTGTTCCAATGATTAATTGTTCTAACTGTCAGGAAATTTCTCCTTAGTTCTAAGTTGCTTCTCTCCTTGATTAGTTTCCACCCATTGCTTCTTGTTCTACCCTCAGGTGCTTTGGAAAATAGTTTGACTCCCTCTTCTTTGTGGCAACCCCTGAGATATTGGAACACTGCTATCATGTCTCCCCTAGTCCTTCTTTTCATTAAACTAGGCATACCAAGTTCCTGCAATCGTTCTTCATATGTTTTAGCCTCCAGTCCCCTAATCATCTTTGTTGCTCTTCTCTGCACTCTTTCTAGAGTCTCAACATCTTTTTTACATCGTGGCGACCAAAACTGAATGCAGTATTCCAAGTGTGGCCTTACCAAGGCATTATAAAGTGGTATTAACACTTCACGTGATCTTGATTCTATCCCTCTTGTTTATGCAGCCTAGAACTGTGTTGGCTTTTTGGCAGCTGCTGCACACTGCTGGCTCATATTTAAATGGTTGTCCACTAGGACTCCAAGATCCCTCTCACAATTACTACTATTGAGCAAGGTACCACATATACTGTATTTGTGCATTTTGTTTTTCTTGCCTAAATGTAGAACCTTACTTTTTTCACCATTGAATTTCATTTTGTTAGATAGTGCCCAATGTTCAAGTCTGTCAAGATCCTTCTGTATCTTAAGCCTATCTTCTGGAGTGTTGCTATTCCTGCCAGTATTGTGTCATCTGCAAATTTGATGAGTTCCCCATCTATCCCTTATCCAAGTCATTGATGAATATGTTGAAGAGTGCTGGGCCTAAAACAGAGCCTTGGGGTACTCCACTGCATACTTCCCTCCATGTAGATGCAGTTCCATTGAGGACTACACATTGGGTGCGATTGGTCAGCCAGTTACAAATCCATCTGGTGGTGATGCTGTCTAACACACTTTTTTCTACTTTATCTAGTAGTAGGTTATGGTCTACTTTATCAAATGCCTTACTGAACTCCAAATAAATTATATCCTCTGGTCCACCAATTTTGTCACTTTGTCAAAGAATGCAATAAGATTAGTCTGGCATGATTTGTTTTTGACAAACCCATGTTGGCTTTTGGTTATTACTTTGTTTGCTTCTAGGTGTTCGCTGATTTGTTGCTTGATTATCTTTTCCAGAATCTTCCCTGGTATTGAGGTCAAGCTGATAGATTTATAGTTTCCTGGATCAATTTTTTTTTCTTTTTTGAAAAAGGGTACAACAATTTTAAGAGTACAACAATTTTTTAAAAATGGAGTTGAACACCAAAATTAAAGTGATTAGCAGACCAGTTTTAGAATATACTTTTCATTGGAAATAATATTACTTAAATTATGCATCCTTGTATTTCATAACTTCTCCACTAACAGAAAGAAACTAAATAAGGAACTTTTAGAGTGAAGACTGGAGCAATTTTGGAAGAAAAAAATTACTTTTTCCTGCTGGATATCAAGGTTCTTCCCAATCAAGAATAGAAAACTAGCTTGGAAAATAGTTGAAAAATTTGCTGAAGTCCAAAATACAGGATATTCTAAGTGGAATCTATTTTATTTTCTGAGTATATTTGAAAACTGCAACAATGAATAATTGACAACTTCAGAATTTTTAATGAAACAGAATACTTCAAAGAAAAGCAAATATATTGGCATTCAACAAGACTTGATCCCCACAGTGGGATAAAAAAAAACAATAGGACCTTATGAAAAAAATGAGTAGGAGAGTACTCTGCTAGAATAAATGATAACTTATCTTTCAAGACTCTTGGCTAACAGAAATATTAAAAATGGAATTAAAGTACCAAAGAAAAGCGATTTCCAGCTTATTTAATAACATAAATATACCAGTAGTATTAATGTTCTTGCCTCTAGAAAAAGTTAATATACTGCATAGCACAATCCCTCAATGTAGTTATCTCCCAACTGATTGTTCTCAAATAGTTGCTGAGATAAACATGTCTTGAGATGTTCTTAGAAACAGAATGGAATGTTGATGTGTATGTATAAATACTGTATAAATTCATAAATAATTACCTGTCACTGTTTCAGGGAAGACTGAAGTAAGGAAGCTTGTGTGCCAACTTAATCTTCCTCTCCAAGAACTAACTTTTGACGGGCAACTTGGAAATCCTTGTACTGTATTCCTTTCTTCTGATTATTTTTAATGGACACATAGCTTGAACAGTTTTTCAGATAGAAGTTGGCCATCATCGTGGAAAAGGCTGAGCAGGCAATTATAAGAAAAGATCATGATAGAGTGGCCATCCATCTACTCTGCATGCAAAAAACTGATTACTCGGACATTTATAGGTTTTTAAAAAGAGAATTTGGGTTGGACTGCTTAATAAAAGTAGCAAGCAGTTGGAATAGAGAAAACTTCACGTTAAAGGGATTGGCAATCTAATATCTAAAGAATGTTAGGGATGTAATAAAGTTTGTCCTGAAATATTAAGACCTGAAATACATTTAGACATCAAAAGGACAGTGGTGGAATATGTTACTTAGTTATTCACAACCTTTACCCCTCTCCTTACGATTTGGAATATGAGATTTTTCTCTCTCATTTAATCACTATTTCTTCAATTGGGCTGTTACTCATCTTGTTGTAAGACCTGACTCATGTGATCATTTTTCTGCTTGCTCAATGCTTCTAGCACAGGTGTAAACACTTTTTCCCCCAATTCATATTAATTAAAGTTGGACTGCAACATTCCGTTCCTGGTAGATTTTCTGGACTGTTTTCAAGGGAATCACTGCATGAGGTACATTTCCATAGTCAAAATAATTTCAGTTATGTCTGTAGCAGAGAAATGGCATGGTATGGGGCAAAGATATTTGCTCTCTAGGAAAAGGCACAGCAGCTGTGCTATCTGAAGGTGGTTTTCATGAGAAGAAGAAGAAAGAAATGGGTTGTTCACCTTGCAACAAAAATAGGTTGAGAGATTCTTTGAACAGTCTTTTATTTTCCATGAAACAAACAACTAATACGTTTTTCTCTTTGATTGTATGGGCCAAGGCTGCAATCCAGGCCATGGTTAATCGTGTTTAAACCTCATTTGTTTCAAAGGGATTTAAACAAATAGAACTGCAGGCTGGGCTTTAGCCCAGATTTTCAAATGCTCATTGCCTACAGCAAGATCCAAACTTTTGAAAATATTTCAAACCACTTTTTTGGCACTCAGCTGAGCTAAAGATTTTCAAATTTCATTCAGTCATGACAGCTCCCAATTCAGCTCTTTATGATAACACTTTCAAGTCTACAGTGGCATCATTCATGCCATATGCTCAGGAAGACCAAAATTAGTCCAAGAAGTTCTTGCTCTGATTTCATTGGTACAGTGCATAATGACTGCACCAAGGACAGCTGTCAAAAATATAGATGAAGACTGGAGTTCAGGGAGAATAAGCAACTACACTGTGTCTTTTAAGGCTATTTTAGAAAGCTTGCTTTGAAATTAGAATTATTTAAGGGAGAGTGATGATTATACATGTGAAAGCAGTAACTTCTTTTCCATCATGGGCAATTTAAGGATAAACAGTAGCAACTTTTGCCCAAGGAACTAATTAAATTCTGGATATAATTCTACTGCTATTGCTACAGTTACAGCTATAGCTCAGTTACATTTTTACTGTTCAGAGCACAAACATCTACACACAAATTGTGAAAAAGGTGTCTTAGAAAAATAACCCTGTCTTATAATATTACTGCTAGGATGCAACAGGCAAAGGCCACAGCCCTGCATGCTTTTTATTAGGGAATAATACACAGGTACCTCAGCCCAAGGCCTCTCTTTTCACAATGGTTGTTGCCCCTCTGTTGAGATTTAGAAATGAAGATTCCCTCTCAGTCCTGTCCTTTTTGGAGAGCCCCTTCAAGTGGTTCCCCAATATCAGAAGGGCCCCAACAGTATTATCTCTAGAAAGCCATGAAGACCTGACTATGTCATAACGCCGGTGCTGAAAGTCTTACATTTGGGTCTCTCCTGATTTGTATGATGTCATGGTTGTTTGTCAGGGTGTGGAACATTAATTATATTATTTTCTTATGTTATGTTTGTATTGTAATTTTTTTTAACTTCAATCTTTTTACTGTTGTAAGAAGCTATAAGCTGCTCAGAGTCAGGCATGATTGGAGCAGTACAGAAGTCTAGTAAAATAAATTAAAATAAATGATATCAGCCTCCAGGTCCTAGTATTTTAAAATCTGTTCTAGAAGTTCATTGTATTTCAGGAGTCGGTTCTTGAATGGTAAGAAGGCATGAATTTAGAATGTCCAGTAACTTGGAGGCAGCTTCAAGTTGTTGGGGATTTTCTATTTTGCAAGTTAGTGAATTGCCCTCATGCCCATCACATGCAATCCACTCTAATTCTGTATTTTTAAAAGTGACTGGATGCCTTTGATGTCACCGTAGGTTTGTTAGCCAGCAAATGCAGTGTGGGTTTTGAATAAGGAGAATTCACAATTCCTCCCATCTCAAGCCTTCAGGAAACTTTCCTAAAATAGGGAGTACAACCCTGGCAGCAAACTACCAAGCAGAAGCAAAGACTGAAATTGCCAAAAAGAAGCATCCTAACCGTCCTATTCATAAGCTTCCCTCTACACCTCTTTACCCCTGCCATTTCTTCTCCCTGACACTTGTCTTCTTGCAAGAATGGAGTCCCAAAAGGATGAGAAGAATAAGATCATCCCTTCTGGCCCAACCCTTTCTATCCACAGATTCACTTTACATATTGAAGAATTAATGGAGAAGCCATCACAAAAAGGTACCGTATTTTCCGGGGTATAAGACGACTTTTTAACACATGAAAATCTTCTCAAAAGTCGGGGGTCGTCTTATACGCCGGGTGTCGTTCTCCTGTAACCAGGCAGACCAGCCCAAAAGACTCTAACGAGCCTTAAATGGCTCTGGCGATCGAAGCTCTGACGATCCCAGCTTTGCCTGCTAATCAGGCAACTCAGCTGGGATGCCAGAGCCATGTTAAAGGAAAAAACTTTTTTCCTTTTACGTGACTCTGCAAGCTCTGACGATCCCAGCTGAGTTGCCTGCTAATCAGGCAACTCAGCTGGGATGCCCAGAGCCCTGTAAAAAGAAAAAAGTTTTCCCCCTCCAGCTTGCTTACCTTAGCTGGTAATCGCCACGCTTGCCTTGCTTCGCTTGCCTGAATCCATTCCATCAGCAAGCCACTTTCTGCCTGCAATCATGCAGGCAGGAGTTGTGGACTTCAACTCCCAGAATTCCTCAGCCAGTAAAAACAAAGCTGGCTGAGGAATTCTGGGAGTTGAAGTCTACAAGTCTTAAAGTTGCCAAGGTTGGAGACCCCTGTTCTATTGGGTAAGTTTTTTTCCCCTTTGGGAGCTTTAAAAAAATAGTTAATTGGGGTTTTTTTAGTTGTTCTTTTTTAGACCTAGCCATTTAAAGTTTAGGAAGTTTTAAATTTAGTTTTCATATAAAAATAAAAATAAAATAATATTTGTGCAGCTTTCTGAGATGTGGTGTGTTTCTGTAGTGTTTCACTCTTAACTACACAAACACACAAAATCTCACAAAGCTGTATGTGGAATTTTGTTTGTGTAAAGTGTGAAGGTTGATTTTTTGGGGCTTTTTGTGGCTGTGTGAGGTTCCTGCTTGTTGCAGGGGCCATTTTGGGTCTAGCACAGCTGCTTTTACATTGTGGATGAGCCAGTTGTGTTGTGTTGTGTTGTTTGTGTGTAAAGTGTGAAAGTTGTTTTTTGCGCTTTTTGTGGCTGTGTGAGGTTCCTGCTTGTTGCAGGGGCCATTTTGGGTCTAGCACAGCTGCTTTTACATTGTGGGTGAGCCAGTTGTGTTGTGTTGTGTGTGTGTGTGTAAAGTGTGAAAGTTGTTTTTTTGGGCTTTTTGTGGCTGTGTGAGGTTCCTGCTAGTTGCAGGGGCCATTTTGGGTCTAGCACAGCTGCTTTTACATTGTGTTGAGGCAGCTGATGTTTTTTAATTTTTATTTGGTGTGTGTTGGAAGAGGGGTAGTCTTATATGGCGAGTATAGCCCAAACCCTATATTTTAACAGGAAAAGTTGGGGGTCGTCTTATACGCCCAGTCGTCTTATACGCCGGAAAATACGGTACTCCCTTATAGGAAAGGCATCAGGCCCAGGCCTTTTTTTCTTATGAAGAAAAAAAAAAAGCTAAGGTATTTCATAAAAAGCTCAGCATTACAAAACTGGACATTTCCTCTTACTATGTGCCAGCATGCATCGTAACAGATATCTGTTGTGCTCCTGATTCTACAGCTAAAGAAAAAGGCTTTTGCACTTCTTCTATTGTATCTGCGGATAACATCATTATAAATGCTCCAACCCAAACCACCCTGCAGGAATTCTTTGATCATCAGCAAAAAGGTCAGCAATTTACTAATATACCCAGCTTGCCTCCAAACTTTCCAGACCTAATATTGGAAGGCTGCATTGTTACATACAGAAAGTACGTTAATAGAAAGGGACTCCCCCCTACTCACAGGCTGCTACCCACTTCAAAAGCTTTCCATCAAATACTCCCCTCCCACCCAGGAAGAGACGGTTTCTTGTTCTGGATGCCTTTGATGTCACCGTAGGTTTGTTAGCCAGCAAATGCAGCATGGGTTTTGAATAAGCAGAATTCACAATTCCTCCCATCTCAAGCCTTCAGGAAACTTTCCTAAAATAGAGAGTATAACCCTGGCAGCAAACTACCAAGCAGGAGCAAAGACTGAAATTGCCAAAAAGAAGCATCCTAACCCTCCTATTCATAAGCTTCCCTCTACACCTCTTTATCCCTGCCATTTCTTCTCCCTGACACTTGTCTTCCTGCAAGAATGGAGTCCCAAAAGACCCAAAAGGATGAGAAGAATAAGATCATCCCTTCTGGCCCAACCCTTTCTATCCACAGATTCACTCTACATATTGAAGAATTAATGGAGAAGCCATCACAAAAAGGAACCATTGCAGAAATTGGAGTTCTTCCTAATACCTTTTGAAATACCTTTATCAAGACTGTTTATAAATAGACCTTGGATTTGCTGCACAGCAAGAGTGTCTGAAACAGAATTTTACCAAGGAGTAATGCTCTTGACACAAATATTTTGAAATTAAGTTTGGAACAATATGAATTTAAATAATTATTTTGTTCTTAAGTAAATGTATTTTTATAGATCTTTTAATACTCCTATTTTGTGATTTGTTAGATTAAATCCAAACTGTTATTAGTCAATGCAACAATTTAATTTATTAGTTAATTCATTCAGCTTTTATTTATCCAAAGCAAAAGGTTTGCAAAAGGCAGAAAAAGTAACATTTTCTTCAATCTGGGCATGGTGAATCATGGTGACTATTGGATTCATCCATGTAACTTTTTGGTAACAATATGGAAAATGGTCAATCATCTTGATGATTTCACATCCAAATGGTTTGACCGAGTTTGGTTTTTTTTTTAGAATAACTATGGTTTACTAGATGCTCTGCCACCAGCTACAGGCAACATATTAACATATACATAAATAACAATAACTATAATCCTAAGAATTCGGGATATACAAAATGTAGTCTATACCACTTAGCATTGGCCTTTACCACTTGCTACTGGGAAGTATACAATTCAGTTCTTTTTAATTTTAATCTGCATCTTAATAAATGTTGAAACTATGTCCTGCCCATAGGGTCAGATCAGCTGTGTCAGAACAATTCAGCGTATGTGATGCAGGATGCACCTGTAATACAGTAGCACTATTGTATAACTACTGCAGGAACAGAAGATGACAATCAGATAAAACTGTGCTGTAAATGCAGTGTGAGTGATGTGAGCCAACCCTGTGTCAGCTAGAAGTGTGTTAAGTAACAATCCAGACATGGTGTGAGTAAAGAGGCTTTTGGCACAGCCATCTGTATTCTACAACAACTGTCAGAGTGGTTCTTTTGTACCACTGGCAACTCGTACAGCACAGACTTTCCTGATTTATGAGCAGGAACTGAGTAGGTTGAATTCTGGAAGTGTAAAAGGAGTTTGAATCCATTTCTGCAGGCACACACCCAATGGGGAGTCATGCCAAGCATATCACAGCTGCATCTCCACATGTAGAACAGGATAGTTCTGGCTGCAGCTCACAGATAGACACATACTCACGCATATGTTTATGCATGTGTATCTGTGTAACTTACATATGCATGTGCTTATGCATACATTGACAAAGTAATTACTCCCTGATCTTCATTTAGCAGTTCATTACTCATCTAGAAAAACAGCTTCCCAGTGTTGTATTGCTAGAGTACTGGGCAGTTATACTATGGCTTGCAGTGGCTGCCAAACATTTGCTATGACAGTTCACAAAGAGTTATTTTTGTTTTCTGGAAGCACTACTCAGGTTTGTATGTCTCCTTCTGGACCAAATTAAAGTAAATCTTGACTCTCTGTATTCATATTTACCAGTTTGTTTTCTGTCAGTAATGTAACTGTACATCTTTCAAAATAAAAATTGTGAGATACAATGCCAACAAGGAGGAGGAATGTGTATTTTGCTTTTTAGGTTCTGAGACCCAGGGAATCAAGTAAACCCTTGACTGTTTATAAGATATCCTATATCTGTGATGGCGAACCTATGGCATGCATGCCACAGCTGGCACTCAGAGCCCTCTCTGCGGACACGCAAGCCGTTAGCCAGCTCAGCTCCACCACGCATGCACAAGTGTGCCTCCTGCTGGCCAACTGATTTTTGGGATGGGTGGGAGGACAGATCGCACGCGGGAGATCCACACGCATATGCAGGTGGGGTCACACACACATGGGTGGGGGGCAGGGGGAGCATGGGGGGTGTGCCGGACCGCCCGCAACCCATTTTTGGTCCCAGGAGGCTTCAGGGAGGCCTACTAGGCCGAAAACGGGGTGTGGGGGGTGTGGCGCGCCTCCCAACCTGTTTTGGGTCCCAGGAGGCTGCAGGGAGGCCTACTAGGCCCAAAACAAGGCATGGGGATGCAGTGCATGTTCAGGGGGGAAATGGGGTGGTCACATGCACATGTGTGTAGTGGGGGGTGGTCGTGTGCGCATGTGCAGGGAGGCACACATTATTTATTTATTTTATTTTATTTTATTTTATTAAATTTCTATACTGCCCTTCTCCCGAAGGACTCAGGGCGGTGTACAGCCAGAAATAAAACCATGACAATAGAAAAATTAAAAACAAGTTAAAACAATTAAATCAATTGGCTGAAAATTCTAATAAAACAACCCATTAAAATAGTAAAAATATTATTATTATTTAGGCCAGCCCTGCTTGTTGGAATAGTAATGTTTTTAGGGCACGGCGAAAGATACACAGGTCGGTAATCCCACGAATCTCTGGGGCAGCTCATTCCAGAGGGAAGGGGCCCCCACAGAGAATGCTCTCCCCCTGGGGGTTGTCAGCCGGCATTGTCTAGCTGATGGCACCCGGAGGAGCCCCTCTCTGTGGGAGCGTACCGGTCGATGGGAGGCTATCGGTGGCAGAAGGCGGTCTCGTAGATACCCAGGGCCCATGCCATGGAGCGCTTTAAAGGTGGCAACCAACACTTTGAATCGCACCCGGAAGACCACTGGGAGACAGTGCAGCTCACGCAGGAGCGGTGTTACATGGGAGCATCGGGTTGCTCCCATAATTACCCACGCGACTGCATTCTGGACAGCGGCAGTTGTCCAGAGGCTCCGCAGTTGGAGCCTCCGGGTGCTCTTCAAGGGGAGCCCCATGTAGAGAGCGTTACAATAGTCCAGACGGGAAGTGACGAGGGCGTGAGTGACTGTGCGTAAGGACTCCCGATCCAGAAACGGACGCAACTGGTAAATCAGATGAACCTGATAAAAATCCCCCCTGGCCACAGCCGTCAGATGGTCTTCCAGGGACAGCTGCGAGTCCAGGAGGACACCCAAGTTGCGAGCCCTCTCTGAGGGGGTCAAGATCTCACCCCCAATAGTCAGTGATGGAGTCAACTGACTATGACGGGATGCCGGAAACCACAGCCACTCGGTCTTGGAAGGGTTAAGTCTGAGCTTGTTCCTTCCTATCCAGATCCGTACAGCTTCCAGGCACCAGGACATCACTTCAAGGGCATCATTGGGGTGGCCCGGGGTGGAAATGTACAGCTGAGTGTCATCAGCGTACTGATGGAAATCATACCCCGAAGCCACAGATGATCTCGCCCAGCGGCTTCACATAAATGTTGAACAGGAGGGGCGAGAGGACCGACCCCTGTGGCACCCCACAGACTAGGCGCCTTGGGGTTGACCTCTGCCCCCCTGCCAACACAGACTGCATACAGCTGGAGAGGAAGGAGGTAAACCACCGCATAACGGTGCCCCCCACTCCTAACCCCTCCAGCCGGTGCAGCATGATACCATGGTCAATGGTATCAAAAGCCGCTGAGAGATCTAGCAGGACCAGGACAGAGGAACAGCCCCTGTCCCGAGCCCTCCAGAGATCATCGACCAATGCGACCAATGCCGTTTCCATGCTATACCCAGGCCTAAAACCTGACTGGAACGGATCCAGATAATTGCATTATGGGTGCTGGCACCGGTGCACGCTTTTGGCACACGATGCCCTATATACTGCGGTTCTTATATAATGTTACTTTCAATAATAAGAATATAGCATTGATCATGGAAGGAGGAACCATGTTCTGTATGTCCTTCAGACATTTATGAATTATTGAGGTTAGGACTAAAAACTAAAATTATTAGTCACTGCAAATCCTTCACATAAAAACAAGTCTGGAATTTTTCAAAATCAAATATAACAATATTTGTTCTATGGAAGCATGTGTTTGCGTGTGCGTGCACATATACATACACAGTAGAATTTATATTATGAATTCTGTTCCATACAAAATTTTTCTCACTCCTTTCTCTTTCTGAAAACAGGTGGTCCATTTTTTTCTTATTGAGCTTTAGAGATGGTACTCCGTTAGCTTTCTTTCCACCAGTCTCCTGGAACACTGTATTTTTTTTAAAGGAACCAGTCAAGCCTATCATCATAGCTACTGAGTTTTCAAAATCAAAAACACCTTGATTCTAGAACCAAAAGTCAAAAAGTAGCTTCTTGTACCTATTGAAAGTGTTATTTTGTTAATGAATAATATCATCTCACTTCGTTAGTTCCCTGAATAAATTCCGAAACTGTGAATATCATGCCTGAATTGTAAATTCCACAAGATAAGGACTAGTTCCCTTTTCTCAATCTTAAGGTTCCTCTTTGGCCATCAAATACATATGACAAATAATTTCCATTTTCAATCATTTTGGCCAGCTGAAAAATCAACTAAATGTAACAAATTAATTATTTACAAAAATGTTTCCTTCCTTTGATTTTAATAAAACACACTGATATTGCACCATTTTAAAAGAATTCCTCTTTTAACTTGACATGGACTATTTAAAACTTTTATAGGAATTTGCTTCTCTGTTTTACATAACTTTAATCTGATAAAAATTGAGTAATGCTGATTTATCTGATAAATTGAGTAATGCAGCAACTTTACACAGACATGTAGATGTAAGCAAGTCTGAAAGAAACAAGGAGACCACGAACATCAACTAGCAGTCAGAAGACATTATGATAACTCCTTAATTTCACAACACGTGGACAGATTTAACCATAGGTTCAACTGGGAAACTGTGAGCATCCTGGACCAAGCTAATCCAAAAATGCTTTAGAATTCCTAAAAGTTTGGCTCTCTCACAAATAGGCCATCAATAGGCACATAGAGATAAACAACATCTACATACCATTTAAAAGAGACAATAAAAAAGCCAAAAAGGAAACAAAGAGACCAAAATATCTCCCAGCAATCAACACCCAGATGAATAGAGATTAACACAAAGATTAACATTAGTCTAACAATCAAAAAGCAAATAATACCCTAGTCAAGGAACTCCCAACTCTGACAAACAAGCTAACAATAAACAACAGTCCAATCAAGGAACCACCAAGACCTTCCCACGTGACGGGGCAAGCAACTAGAATATAAAATGAGAGCAGCCCCACTCCCTACTAACAGTGATGATGTTACCTAGCTTGGCAATTAAATTTCAGCAAGAAAACAACCAAGTTCAGAGAGCACTAAGGCCCCTCAGTTCAACCCTAAACTATAATTATTCTCTTGTATTAATTTATTAATTGTAACTGGAGGCACTTCCATATAATGGTTCCACCACAACCCCATATTCAATTTGCATGTACATCATATCAGTTCAGAGCATCCTTTTAAATAGACTGGGAATTCTCCTTGGCAAACAAAAACAATGGCAACAAGAGCAGATGGTTTTGCTTTGATTTCAGTCACTGGACAATAACTGAGCTCTCTGAGCACTGACTGGCTTTGACATCTCTGTTGATCTGTTGGTTAGAAACAATGCATTTTGACTGGCGGTCAGCTCTCAGCAAGTACTGCACAGATTTTGCTAAATCTCAGATAAACCACACCTGATTGTATGCACGGTATGCTGAGCCATAAACCATGGTTTGTAAATTACAGTGACTGTGTTGTTGCTGAAACTAACTACTTTCTAGCAATACATCAAGCTAATCTTAAAGTAGCATAGTTATAGTTTAAGCAGTACTTCAAAAGAGATCAACATTTTATTTGAAGGACTCTAAAGTAAGACATCTACAATGTGCTAGATTGTCAAACCCTTGACTTGAGAAAACAACCAGAATGTGCTGCCTGTTCTTGTTCCTGTATCCTAGGTTTACATCTTTTTCAAGTAATATTTCTTCCAGTGTAACTCTACCCAGGAATTTTTATATTTAAAGTGCAGTTGTTAAATGAAAGAATACCTTTTCTCCATTTCCATTCAGTTATAAATAATTTCAATTATTGTCCATACAGTACTAAATTTTTAAACTCTATTAATTATACATTAATTTCAATTATTTCAATTATTAACGTATAGAACCGTGATGGCGAACCTATGGCACGCGTGCCACAGTTGGCACACGGAGCCATATCTGTGGGCACGCGAGCGTTGCCCTAGCTCAGCATGTGCATGCCAGCCAGCTGATTTTTGGGCATTCTGGGCCCACCAGAAGTTGGGAAACGGGC
Organism: Arizona elegans; assembly: GCA_022577455.1. NCBI lineage: Eukaryota > Metazoa > Chordata > Lepidosauria > Squamata > Colubridae > Arizona > Arizona elegans. Next base: position 297,729,867 of record JAKOOJ010000001.1, on the reverse strand, counting down.
TATTTCCGGCCTCCGGAGGGCCTTCAGGAGGCTGGGGAAGGCCATTTTCGTCCTCCCCAGGCTCTTAGAAAGACTCTGGAGCTTGGGGAGAGTGAAAAACAGGCCTACTGGGCCAACTTTGCCATCGCATGCCAAAAACAGGGGGAGTGTGGGGGGTCACACACGCATGCACGGGGGGGGCGGGATGCATAGAATTATGGGTGTGGGCACACACACAAGTGACCCCATCACACTCCCCCTACTTTTGGCACACGATGGCAAAAAGGTTAGCCATCACTGGTATAGAATATATATTTGTATACAAATAATAAGATTTCTGTAAGGTATGCATATACTTTAAACAAATATATTAAATAACTTTGAACCAGTATTTGTAAAGTTCAAACCACTTTTTTTAAAAAAAAATCATATATGCTAGAATCAACAACAACAACAAAACATGTAAGAGTTTAAATACCCCACCCTGAGGTTTTTCCTCTCTTAATTATTTCCCCCCTCTCTTTTGTTCTTTGAATTAGAACATTGAAAAAGCCCTTCACACTTCAAGATCTGAGAAAAGTGTAGGCTGACTATGTGGTGAGGGAAAGGATGTTATCATAAAGAAGATCAGAGTGATTAATCTCTTAGAATATGATCCTAGACTTCTGATCTCACTGTAACCTGCAGCAGTGTTTATCAGCCTTAGCTGCTTTAAGGTGTGTGGACTTCAGCTCCCAGAATTCCCTAGCCAGCAAGCTGGGAGTTGAAATTTACATATCTTAAAGTGGCTAAGGTTGAAAATACTGACCACTTTATGGAAGAGTTCTAGTTAAACTGCAGAAACACCCAAACTACAAGTACATGCCAAAGCTTTTCCCCCCTAACATTCATGACCAAGTATATCTTACATATGCCTTTTGCATCAAGAATGGAAAGAAGATAAATTGGAAAGCCTTGGTTGATCAGCCGGGATTGTAAATTGTATCAGAATACTATGAACAAAATGAGAACGCTAATGAGGTACAGAGAGAATTTTTGTATGAAAGTATTATTTTTGGGACTCAGAGCAAACTTCTGGGCTTTAATTCTAAATGGGCTACTTTTCATTTGGCTGTAGTTGCGACCTCTCAGGGAACCAATTAAAAACCAGCACAACAGAGCCAAACAAATCTGTAATTTGTTCATTCCTGTCATACGCTACAGGGGCCTATATTGGCTGTCGATGGTTCTACAGTGGTGTTTTGGCTCCTGCCCCTGGCTGAATTATCCTTTTTTTTTTTCCTTTCCTTTTGGAAATATTCAGGAAAAGTGCCTTTGAAACAAAACAAAAAAACCACAAAAATACCAGAATCAAATACCCATCTCTGATTGTGTGAATTGATAGAACTATAGAAGTCAATACTTTTTGTTCTCTTTTATATGTATCCATTTTATGTAGTCATAATTATGAATTATATCTGTTACCTATTACATGCTTGACAAAATAAATAAATAAATAAAACTTTCTACAAGTAGACATTTTTCAATGGGAAAGAATGAATTACACTGTGTTTTCAAATGTATCTTTCTCTTTGGACAAAAGCACTGACTCTAGTATCACCAAGGCTAGCCAGGCTCTGAGCTAGCTGCGTATGATAGAAAATTGACAGAAAACCATGATTGGCATCACAGAATAACACCCACAGTTACTACAAAAACGTATTTCTAGTGGTCCTGCTAGAACTCTGTGCATCCAGGCTGGGACTGCAAAACCACTTCCATGTCCACAGATGTACTGCGTAATAGTATAAACCTGTTTTTACACACACACAATCAGTATATCAGCATTTTATATTGGATTGTTTTCAGCCATTTATTTATTGGGATATGTCCCCCTCATAGCTTTGGGAAGGACAATTGAGAGGTGAAGTGTGATTAGATCCATTCAGTGGTGCTATCCTCCTTGGGGGAGAGAGTGGTCCTGTTGCCTTGAAGGAGGTGGTTGTATATTATCCTTCTTCAGGAAGTCATTGTTGAACCCAACAATTTTCATCCAGTCTTCCTTTCAGGGAAGGTTTTTGAAAAGGTGGGTTGCAGGTCCAGAAGGCCTGGAGGAAACAGGTTATGTAGGCCATTTTCAGTCAGGTTTTAGATCATGGCATAGTACACAGATAGCGCTGACTGTGTTGGGGATGACCACTGGCGAAGTTGAGGCCTTAGTTGTATCAGTGCTAATGTTTTTCTCTTTATTCTGATATCATCCAACAGCAGTTTCAAATTGTACAAAATCTGTTAAGCTCTGTTACTCATGACCTTGTCCTGAGTCAAGTGATTCAATAACTGGAATTAGCAGTAGAGGCAGGATAGGGATTGGCTGTGGGACTGTAAATTTTATGTCAAGAAAGTTTTCTGTCAATGCAAGAAGAGGAGGACAGAGCTCAGCAGTGGCAAAAAGCACCTTACCACCATCCCTGCCTCCCTCTTTCTTACAGGCCTTCTGTCTTATCAAAACTGAAGCCTGGGGCAAAGGACAGATACTTCTTATCAGAGACTTTGGGGCTCTAAAGGAGGCAAAAGCATAAATTGCTGCTCTGGCTTCCCCAATAGAGAGTTGTAATTGTCACCTTCATATGACAAAACCATCATACTTTAGCTTGAGAGTCAAGGGCAAAGGACAATGGGCACATTGCCAAGCTGAACCAGTGGCTTTAAACATAAGCAACATAGCTTTTATAATTGACAAGAAGCAGTCTTGAAGGATAAACATAACAAAATCTAATTCCTAAACTGCATAATTTTCTTTTAAATGGGGTACATTATAATATACCTTAAATAAAGCAGTAAAACAACAAAAATGCAGCAGTTTTACCTCTCCTCCAGTTATCCCACTTTACCAAATGGGTGAGATTCTATTGGACCAGAACATGATAGTTGATTTAATAAATTTGTGAAGAGGAAATAGAACACTTCATTACCCTGCTCCATTTCTTGCTGCCACCAGCATTTTACTTCTCCGCATTGCTACTATTATCCAACTCTTGATATTTTTCAATGACTTAAAAAAAACAAGTACAAAAGAGCAATCTAGCTTTAAGATTATGGTATTCTAATAAGAGCTAATCCATGCCAAGTGATCATGAGTATATAGTATATTGCTTAGATAATCCATTCCCCGTGTTAGCAAGAACTGTTGATTTAATGCTTAGATAACAATCTCTGTGATTAGTTTTTCTTAACATAAAATATTCAAGAAAAGTCCATGAATGCTACATTACCTTCCATATCACCCATACCATTAAGCACAAGCATCTACTAGTTGGTGCCAACTTATAGCTGAAAAACAGAAAGTACTCTTCTAAAAACGTGAATCAGACTAAAAAAGTTGTCAACTGAATAATGAAGGGTAATTATATAACTTTCCAAAGTATGAACGTAGAGATGAAGTAAAATCTCATGGTACCAACTATTCAAAGACATAGAGCACATATAATGTACTATGTGATCTCATTCTATTATATTAGAACACAACTGAAACTGTACCATTAGTAATAGGATCACCATTTCCTTGGGAGCAATTAGACCCAGGTTCATTGCTGACTGACACACCATCTGCGTTTTTTGAACAAGGAAAAGCACCTCTGTTATGTTCCCCACATTACTGCACTCATACGTATCTTTGCACATTTTATTATATTTTTAGACATAGGGAAGTACCTCTTTTGAAATATCATCTGTTCTCAAGCAGTGAAAAAAGGGAGTTGCTTGTTCTAGGTGAAAGCATATACTTTAGAGGCTGCATGATGCAAGAGAAGGAAATAGAGCTATGTGTCATCTGGGAAATCTGGAAATAAGAAAAGAAACGTTCTAATCAAAAAATATTTATAAATCTAAATGTCATTGATCTGTACCATGTAATTTAACAGAAAAAAATCCCACATTTTTAAGAGATTACTAACAGCCAGTTTGCTTACTAAATACAACAACCTAATTGTTCAATCAAGTGTGCTTCCCAAGAACAAGCTACATCATATCTGTTTTGCACAGGTAACTTTATCACCATTTTCCCCATTTGATGGTGCCCTCATCAAAAATGGAATTCTACTTGTAAAAATTCTCAGCTATTTTGCTGTGCATTTGAGAGAGAGAGAGAAGAAAGAGTGTTCATGGAAATAGGAATCATCTAAGAATGAATGAAGTAGATTTATATCATTTTAGCCATTGTCTATCCACGGCAGGATGAAGGCCTCTTATGCATGTTTCCAACTAATATGGTCCTGAGCTTTCTTTTCGCAGTTGGGCCCTTAATACTTGCTGATGTCATTGATCCATCTTGTTTTAGGTCTCTTTCATGGAAGCTTTTTATCAAGTGGGATCTATTCTATAATTGCCTTGGTCCACCTGCCATCAGTTCTTCTTGCTATGTGACCAGCCTGTTTCCATTTCAATTCTTTTACTCTTTTGATGATTTCGTATACTTTCATTTGTTCTCTAATGCATGTGCAGGTCTTGTAATGCTGAGCACGTACCTTTCTATGGCTCTTTGCGCCATTCCTAGCTTTTGTTTATATCTACATAGATTTATATATACATAGAGAAAAAAGCCAAGCCTAGTGCCTAGTAAGCTAAATCCTATCATGAGGATAGTAGCAAGCAAAGGACTCCATGTGTCTGTATGTTCATGGGCACAGGCCTTTCTAAGTAGCAAAGAAAGAAGAGCCAGAGATAGCAATAGCACTTAGACTTATATACTGCTTCACTGTGCTTTACATCCCTCTCTAAATGGTTTACAACAACCTAGGTCCAGCAGCAGTCAGTAGAAGTAGCCTGCAGTACTGCATTCTAACCACTGCACCACCACGGCTCTTATAGCCTAACAATCTCATAGACAAAAGCAAAGGGAAAGCAAAGCACAAAGACTACGTCCTTAACTCTCTGCTTATATCTATTTCCCTAAGAAGTCAGCTATACTGGAGTCACACTTCTAACATGAAATGCCCCCTCTCTCTAACTGTTATAGGTTGTAAGAATAGGAGATCAATCCAGAACTGTTGCTGTAAGCTTTGATACCTAGAGCATTCTTTTTAGAGAAAATAGGGGTTTAAAATCTTGCTCTGTTTTGTTCATTAGGTTTATAAACCATGTTACAGAGTTAACTCTAAGACAGTGAAAATTCCTTAACTTAGAGCCGTGATGGCGAACCTGTGGCACGCAGAGCTATATCTGTGGGCACGCAAGCGTTGCCCTAGCTCAGCTCCTGCGCACATGCGTGCGCCAGCCAGCTGATTTTCGCGTCTTCCAGGTCCACCGGAAGTCGGGAAATGGGCTGTTTCCAGCCTCCAGGGAGGTGGGGCAGGCAGTTTTCACCCTCCCCAGGCTCCAAGAAAGCCTCTGGAGCCCGGGGAGGCGAAAAACAGGTCTACCGGGCCCACCGTGCCATCACGTGCCAAAAGCGGGGGAGGTTGGAGGGGTCATGCGCGCATGCGTGGGGGGTGGGGCGCATTGAATTATGAATGTGGTCATGCATGTGAGACACCCCCCCCCATGCTCCCTCTGCTTTTGGGACGCAACAGCAAAAAGGTTAGCAATCACAGACTTAGAGTGAAGAAAGAGTGTCAGCTTTATATTGACATTGACTAAATTCATATACTGTGCTAAAATCTACTAATTTGTCTTTTCAGCATAGCATAGTGTGATCATGTAATTAAACAAACGTTAGCTTGATTATGATAGCAAGCCAGTTTGAAATCATGGTTTGATTTGGAACTCAAACTTGGGTATTTGTGGTATAAGTTCCTTCCTGTCTTAATAGTTTCTATGTCCTAATCAGGGGTGAAAGGCTCCCGGTTTGGACCAGATCAGGCGATCCGTTAGGGATGGTGGTGGGTAGTTCAGAGAACCAGTAGCAAAAATTCCTGCCCCCACCCCCCACCCGTGCCCACCCAATCGCCCAGTCCCCACTTGCCCACTTGTTGCTTCTTTTGGGCTCGCTCGTTTTTCCTGCCTTGCTTTGGCTGCTGCAATCCATTGCATCCGCTAGCAACTCAAATCTGCCTGCCTGCAATCAATGCAATCGGTGAGCAGCTCAATCTCCCTGCCTGCCTGCCTTGTGCCTTCAATTTGGTAAGTAACTGGGAGCTTTAAAAAAAAAAATTGGGATTTTTTTTTAGGAGTTTTATTTTTTTTTTAGACATGGCAATTTAAAGTTAAGGAAGTTTTAAATTTAGCTGCTTTTATCTAAAAATATAAATAAAATAATAAAATAAAATATTTGTACAGCTTTCTGAGATTTGGTGTGTTTCTGTAGTGTTTCACTCTAACTACACAAACACACAAAATCTCATAAAGCTGTATGTGGCATTTTGTGTGGAAAAAGTGTGAAAGTTGGTTTTTGAGATTTTTGTGGCTGTGTGAGGTTCCTGCTTGTTGCAGGGGACATTTTGGGTGAAGTGCAGCTGCATTTACAATGTGTGTGAGTCAGTTGTGTTGTGTTGTGTTGTGTTGTGTTGTGTTGTGTGTATGTAAAGTGTGACAGTTGGTTTTTGGTACTCTTATTGTTTTGTGTACTTTATTATTTTTATTATTTATTATTATTGGCCATGCCCACCCCGTCACCTGACCATCAAGCCATGCCCACCAATTAAGCCACGCCCATACAACTGGTAGAGAAAATTTTTAGATTTCACCCCTGGTCCTAATCCATTAACTAATCTGCACAGATGCAGGGCAAAAAAGGAAGGAAAACTAGAAATTTAAAAGGAAGGAAAACTAGGAATCATTCACACAAGGCAAGTCTTTGCCTTGTGCAATAAAATTAAATACAAACTATAGCTAATCAAGGTATGTGAAATGTGGCTGTTTTACTCTGCTGGATTCAACAGATCCAGCAGAAAGGTGTAGATGAGGGGAGAAAAGGAGAACAATTCTGCCTCAAAAAAAAAAAAAAAAAGAAAAGAAAAGAAAAGAAAAAAAGAACCAAATCTTCAAGTTGCAAATCTGATCAATGATCTCCTTTGCATGAAATCTCTTTCGGCCTTGAATACTGAGACGGCAACATGAAAGGGAAAGGTGAAGAAAATGCCTCCCTAGCAAATTTCTGGGTATCTTTTGCGAAGCACTCAAAGTTCTTAAAGGCCACCACTCAAATGTCATAAATCAAACCAGCTTCAAAAACATTTAAGAATCATTCTAACGATGAATGAAACTCTTTCCCTCCTTTCTTCTCTCCCACTCCTTCCCAGAACAGAAAGGAAAAGGGTTGGAATGGGATGGGGGGAATGCTGCTAACGGAAAAATACTTTTCAGAGGAGGCCTTGCCAGGAAACCGTAGGCACATCTGCTCTTAACGGGTTTCAGCTGAAACTACTGAAAATATACATGGGGCTATTTATATGGAACAGCTTGTATACATGATAAGATTACAATTTGGAGGATAACAATGGGCTTAGCTATGGAAAAAATAAGCCTGCTAAAACTTCTTTTCTACACATGGCTGTAACATTTCACCACATACGTTGTTGAGGGGGACCAAAATTTGTTGAGAATTAGGAAAATCTCAGCATTTCCAGATTAGCATCAAACAAACTCAAGATGTTTCAGCAACTTTTTGCCAAGACTTAACTCCTTAGTCTACTGAATTCCCAGTGAGAGACAACTTTGCTCAATCAAAAAGATCCTGAAGGATATGGGCAAAAACAATTTTAACACTAAAAATTCCGTAATAAAATCTCTCCATTATATTATGTTAGGGATGTAAATATCCCATATGGATTAGATGTAGATTATTGTATTATTTAACGATAAAGAGTGGAACTATTATGGATATATATATATCTGTACAACTGAAGAAAGCCCATAGAATTAATGTAACAGGCACTGAGTGGAGCAGCTGCCAGGGTGCTGAAAAAAATGCCTGGGTGTCTAAGGAAGCTTTTCTGCTTTCATCAAAATTTCATAAGCAGACCTATGTGTTACATCACAAGCTCCACCCTTAAAGAACTTGTGTGTGATATCCCAAATGCATATACAGAATTACAGGATAACAGAGTTGGAAAGGACCTTGGAGGTCTTCTGCTCACAGGAATCTCTATACCATTTCAGATAAATAGATGTCCAACCTATTTTTAAAATCTCCAGTGTTGGACCATCCACAACTTCTGGAGGCAAATTGTTCCACTGATTAATAGTTCTAACTGTCAGGAAATTTGTCATTAGTTCTTTGGTTGGGTCTCTCCTTGATTAGTTTCCACCCATTACTTCTTGTCCTGCCTTCCAGTGCTTTGGAGAATAGGTTGACCTTTTCTTCTTTATAGCAGCCCCTCAGATATTGGAACACTGCTATCCTAGCCCTTCTTTTGACTAGACCAGAACATTCACAACTTCTGGAGGCAAGTTGTTCCACTGATTAATTGTTCTAACTGTCAGGAAATTTCTCCTTAGTTCCAAGTTGCTTTTCTCCTTGATTAGTTTCCACCCATTGCTTCTTGTTCTACCCTCAGGTGCTTTGGAGAATAGTTTGACTCCCTCTTCTTTGTGGCAACCCCTGAGATATTGGAACACTGCTATCATGTCTCCCCTAGTCCTTCTTTTCATTAAAATAGACATACCCAGTTCCTGCAACCGTTCTTTCTATGTTTTAGCCTCCAGTCCCCTAATCATCTTTGTTGCTCTTCTCTGCGTTCTTTCTAGAGACTCAATATCTTTTTTTTATATTGTGGTGACCAAAACTGGATACAATATTCCAAGTGTGGTCTTATCAAAGCATTATAAAGTGGTATTAACACTTCATGTGATCTTGATTCTATCCCTGTTAATGAAGTCTAGGACTGTGTTGGCTTTTTTACACAATGAGAGAGTAGTACCATAGTGGCCTTACACTGGTTTCATCATTCTGCCTTTCCCCTTCATTCCACTCCTCCCTTAGATGCTCCTGGATGGAACAGCCTGTTTCTAGAAAGGTATTTATTCATTATAATTAATTGTATGCTGCCTACTTGAACAATTCTGCAACAGTGCATTAAAAATCAATTAAATCCAAAATACTAAAAATTGCCTTTAAAAAATGCTTTCATAAAACTCAGGCAACTAAAGTGACATTAAAACATCATTCTCACTCCCCCAAAAGCCCGCAAAGAGGAAGACCTTCACCTTTTGCCTAAAAGCTAAAAGGATGGAGGAAAGTTTACCTTCAGGGTTGAGTTGTTCTAGAGTGAGGGAGCTATCAGTGAGAAGGCCATTTCCATTTTAAGATCCCTTAATTTGTCTCGGGATGGGCATCTACAGATCAGGTTTGAGCAGATTGATTCTAGTAGAGGAGATAGCCCTGAAGGTAACACAAGACCCCCAAGACTAGAAGAAGGGTTTTAGGGCATCTAACTAACTTCAGTTGATTTTTAAAAACCAGATTTGGACTTGATTACTTGAAAGACACCAGGAAATTTCAGGACAGCATGCTAAACTGGGAAATTGAAAAATATCCCATTAAAAGGCAATAGTAATTCATTTCTAAACTGTTGTCAAGAAAACATCATGATTATGTCCATGTCATCGCTAGGTGTTTAGCCCAATTCAAGGGAGACTGTATTTAGTTTCAAAGGATAGCTGAAAAGAAAATTATTTTGCTTGTCTTGAAAGATCCTGGTTCTTGCTTCCAATTTTCTACAGTTTTACATTCTTTTTAAGTATCTTATGAAATATGCTTAAGCAGCCTGCTTGGATTAATGACTTTCCTGGATCTGGTAATCTTAAAGTACGTATGATAACTCCCATAATCTCTTTTGGCTATATATGCTAAGAGTAAAAAGCAGGTTGTTACTCAACATATCTGTGGGGTACCTTGTTGAGGAGAAGCAGCTTGAAATGTTTTTCAACAAAGAGTTTTCTATATCCTGTCCCCAAATTATGAACTTCATGGCTGTTTGTGAGGAAGCCCCCACTGTTACATGGGTTTAAGATGCTGCTTCCCCCTTCACTGTCTCAGATCATCCACTGCCAAAACTATGGGTTAATATAATGTTCTGTCTTGAGATAGAGAACTTGGCACTGAAAAATACAAATTCGCCACATGAAGCAGGGGTATTAAAATTGTGCTATCAGAGACAATAAATTAAATTGCCATCCAACAAACCCTTTAAGGAGGTCTGACATAACCATAGCAGATTTTTCATTTCCCACTACACCCTGCTGCGTATCTTCACCTGTTTTATTAAATCATAAAGTCTCTTTTTAATAAGTGAACCAGCAGAAAACAATAGTGAATGACAAGTTTCATTAGATTTGGAATTTTTTTTTTCCAGATGCAAGCAGAGAGTGTATATTATTTCCTTTTCTTACAGAATTAATTTTGGTATCTTTTCCACTCAGTAATATTTGTTTGATTGTATAGTTTTATTTTGCTTTTAGAAGAAATATTGCAGTTAAGTTCAAATAATTCCCAACAACATACAATTACAGAACTAAGAGCACTTTTGCTTGGAATCAAGACTAGTTTCCACCCCTGGAAGTGGGAGCTAGTTGGGAAATAAGCACCTTTTTTAAAAAAAAGTGTCTCACTTTCCTTCTGGGTGAAGGAGGTTCTGTGAGTTTTTGTGTTGTTTCAAAAAAACCTGCCAAACCTGTTTAGTTGGATTTGGTAGCAGGAGAGAAAACTTGTGTTTATCACAAGAAGCACAGATTCTGAAACCACTGTCCTTATTCCTGATAGTTACTGTCTGAATCCATTGTATAGATTTGCCATAGACATTTCTCCTAGATGTTTCTGCAGAGAATCATTTCAAAAAATAGGTGGGGGAAGAGGAAAATCTGAAAGACACTTTAAAAACGTAAAAATTGGAAAAGTAGGTCAAAAAGGATTGATAGCAATCTTATTGTCTCAAGGCACTAAGTAACTGTGTACCCGTGAGAACAGTGCCCTCAGAACCGATGAACTGTAGCTCACCAGATTTCTACATGTCTGATAGATGCAGCTACTCTTTTCTAGTTGTAGACTTGTTACTGCTGAAAGGAAGCAGCAGTAGGGTCATCTTGTCCATCTCATTGCATCAGGCTATGATTTATTTCATTATCCTTAAGCCATCCCTGATAGATGATGCATGTCAAGTTGAGATGGTGATGTCATAACCTCCTCATGTTTCCTGTTCCATTCCACTAACCACTCTAATAACTATGGCAGCCTTTCTCCCCCACAAATCTCTGTGGAGCGTCTGCTGTTGCTGCTTGCAGAATCCCAATGCCATTCACTGTTGCGCTTTGTGCTGCCTTTGTTAGAAGTAAATGCTTTCATTAGTGGCTGCTCATACTTTATTTGTAGAAGAGATCTCAATCTTGTTGTCTAGACTTAATGGGTGACTTAACTGGAGTTTTGCCATAGATTTCAGCTGGGGGAGGTTTTCTCCAAATATGGCTGAACAGAGTGCAAATAATGATTAGCAAGTGGCAAACTGGAGTCTCCAAGTCTTACATCCCTCATCTGCCATTCAAGACATGATGGGCATTGTTTCCTAAATAGTGACCAGATTCTAGGTCTTGGTTCTGCACTCATATTACTAGAATTCAACTTCCATCTGTATGTATGTGACCAATTCTCAGTAAAGTAATCATGATGCAATGCCACAAAATGTTTTGGATGGTTCATACATGTTCCTTGTAAAATATCAGTTGCTTTTCATATTAGTCTGGGGCAGAATAAGATTTCTTTGCCCTCTCCACATCTTGATGTTATGGCATGACATGACATCATCAACATGTTATCTCACGGTTTTAAGTGAATGATGTGTCAGCATTGTTCTGTTCATTTCATCAGGCTTGTCTCTTGCAACCAATGAAGTATGGCAGAAGACAGGAAATCAATTGGCACAATGAGGTCACAGAAGTGATTGTTTTGTACTCTGTTGTATTTTCTAGGCAAAGAAATAAAGAGGAAAGAAAAAGATGCACTGGTGTGGGCTTCTTCATTATTACTAATTCAGCTCTCTAATTTAAAATCTTGCCAGTAGAACTCCTTTCACCATCTCTTTGCTGATGAGCTAAACTAAAACATGTCTAGATCAGAATATATACGAGTGGACAGAGAGACCTAACTTGCTGTTCAGCCAGTCTGTATTGTATTTTTGCATTTAGCATCCCTTTAGGAATACAAGCTGGATCAATGCAAAAAAAACTAATTAATGCATACCCTCATTTTTGAAACTAATTTCACAATGGTTCAAATGAACGATGCCAAGCCAAAGGCCTAATATTTTAATTCTTAGCATGATTCCTTGGAAATAAGGGAGTTTCTGTGCACGTTCATAGAATTACATGCAGAACTGTATGCCTATACGCCTATGTGAATATCTTTATCTTGAAACACCTGTAGCTATCTTGGTTTTTCCTGATCATCGTGCCATCTTTTATTTTTTCCCTTGAAAAGCCGATGCCCCTACAGTTCTTCTGATTGGCAGTGCTAAAAAGCTGTCAAGAAGTACCTAATGGATTACTACATTTCTGGAGAAATGAGCTTTCTTCTGACCCAAGTAGATTTTACAGGGAAGGAATAGTCAGAAAACTAGATTTTTGCACAATCCTCTCCTTCGCAATTTATTGCCTTGACTCTCAGTTTTACAGCATTATTGCCTTCGGTTTACAAGTTGAATATTTACATAAATGGATTTAGGTCAAGACGAAGGGCAGGTTTTAAATGTCCCATGACCACTGGCATTCTGAACACATTCTCACTTACAGCAGATTGCTGGTTTAACTCTGCAAATGCTGGCATTTCCCCTGTTGCCAGATGATAATTACAATGGCTCCATAATCTACAGTCATACCTTCCATCTATATCCGCACGGTATGTTGCTAGTCTGCCACAGCAAGCAAACAACTTAACCAAAGTCATGGGAGGATATATATTTAACATACAACAAGCAAAGGCAGCAAAATTAAAGAGCAATTGAACCAAAAAGAGAACTATATAAAGCAAACAACTCTTTTAGACTCTATCAGGGTGTTCACAAACCTTAACCCTAACTCCCCCAAACTTGAAATATTCAGATGTGCTAATGTTAGATTTCTTTCCTCCCTTCCCCGTGTGCACCTTCAACAGTTCTCTGCCTCAGAAGATGAATTTTTTAATACTTGGATATGGAAAATGTAGATGGAGAAAGTTTAACTCAGTTCTATTTTTACACACCAGGCTCCTGTTAAAGGGGGGGGGGGAGGAGGAGGAGCCACAAAATAAACCATAAGAAAAAGCAGCAGAAGCAAAAGAAGCAGAAAAAGCAGCAGCAGCAGAAGCAACAGCAGCAGAAAAAGCAGAAAAAACAGAAGCAAAAGAAGCAGAAGCACAAAAAGCAAAAGAAGCAGAAGCACAAAAAGCAGAAGCAAAAGAAGAAGCAGAAAAAGCAGAAGCAGAAGCCGCAGAAGAAGTAAAAGAAGCAGAAGCAGAAGAAGCAGAAGCAGAAGAAACAGAAACAGAAAAAGCAAAACAAGCAGAAGCTGCAGAAGCCACAGAAGTAAAAGCAGAAGCCGCAGAAGCAAAAGAAGGAGAAGCAGAAGCCGCAGAAGCAGAAGCAGAAGAAACAAAAGAAGCAGAAGCCGCAGAAGCAAAAGGAGAAGCAGAAAAAGCAGAAGCAGAAGCCGCAGAAGAAGTAAAAGAAGCAGAAGCAGAAGAAGTAAAACAAGCAGAAGCTGCAGAAGTAAAAGAAGCAGAAGCAGAAAAAGCAGAAGCAAAAGAAGGAGAAGCAGAAGCCGCAGAAGAAGTAAAAGAAGCAGAAGCAGAAGAAACAAAAGAAGCAGAAAAAGCAGAAGCAAAAAAAATACAACAACACAGAAGCAGAAAAAGCAGAAGTAGAAAAAGCAAAACAAGTAGAAGCAGAAGCCACAGAAGTAAAAGAAGCAGAAACAGAAAAAGCAGAAGCAGAAGTCTCAGAAGTAGAAGCAGAAAAAGCAGAAAAAGAAGCCAAAGCCGCAGAAGCAGTAAAAGAAGCAGAAGCAGAAGCCAAAAAAACAGGAGGTGGTGGTGGTGGTGGTGGTGGTGGTGGTGGAGGAGGAGGAGGAGGAGGAGGAGGAGGAGAAGCGGCAACAATAAACAGCTAAATTTCCTTAGAATTATTTTACCCTTCTCCCACCTCCCCAAAACTCCTCTCCATAATGGTGGGTTTGAATAATTCAAGCTAAAGCCACACACACACACACACACACACACACCAGCTTTTTCTGTCCATGTAGAACTCTTTAGGGATCATCAATGTGAATGACATTCCCATCAGGCCAGTTGGATCAATGACTTCCTTGGTCCTCATTGCCCGCTGTGCTTCTACTGCACAAACCAGACAGTATTCGTTCTTCAAAGCTCTGGTTCTCCACATGCTACATTTTGGACCAGAGCCTCTGTCAGTACACAGCAACTCATTGAGATAACACGGAGGCCAGGATAGCACAGGCTGCTCCAAGCACAAGGCACTGCTAAGCTCCCCAAATGTTGTAAAACAGGTCAGATTAGGATAATGCAAACACACACCAATGATGTTAACCAGTCATTGCTTTGGCCACCTGCCAGGTGACACCTAGTTTATTTCTGCATTTAAAAAGTGCTCTGCCAGTTTTGGAACTGCTTCCCTTTTGCAGTAATTGAAGTAGTATAAAGCAACATTCTTCTTGTTGATACAGACGTGATCTGTATTGTTTTCAATATTTGAAACACATGGTTCATATCAAGAGTGTAGCCTGTGGTTGAGCGGGGTGGGGTGGGGATTTTGAGGAAGAGATTGCAAAATTTATTCAGCTTATACAGATCTGAGTATTCTCTTCAGAGTTCCAGCTTGCAGAGCTTTAGCCATTTTTTCTCACTCAGCAGAAAGTGTCCATCCTGTGCCAAATGGGATAGTTTCACACTTAAGCATCCAAATAAGACACTCTATGCTTCTCAGCCTTGGCAACTCTTAAGATGTATAGACTTCGACTTCCATAATTCCCCAGCCAAGCATGATGGCTGTGGAATTCTGGGAGTTGAAGTCTACCCTTAAAGTTGTCAAGGTTGAGAAGCACTGCTTTAAAGTAACTAAAATTCTAAAGTCTTCCAGCATGAGGTTTAGGTTCTTCTGATAGATTTGCCACATTTAATTGTCAATATCTTTGTCTATGGGGAGATAAGATCCCCAAATACCTATCCATGTAGAATGGAAATAAACATTTTTACTTTCCATGCCCACCCATGTTCCCTTCCATACACTGATTACTGAAGAATGAATATTTAAAATGGAAGTCACTATGCGGGGGAGGACTTGCATCCAAAGCTTTTATACAAGGCCTAGTGCCTTAGTTTATGTATCTCTGATCTTACTTAAGGAGACTTGGAGGACAAATGTAAATTACTGATACTCAGATGTTGCAGATAACAGATGCAAGCTGATCTTTTTCCTCCAAGTGCCAAAAGAGGCAAAGAAGAGATGTTATTATGCACAATCAGCTCACCCTCACCTCCAGAGCAGGGTTAGTATGCGTATTTAATCTTTAAATAAATAGTATAGTCTTTCCTGAACATGGTGAATCTCCAAATGTAATTCAACACATCTGTATGGTATCAGATTGGGAAAAGCTGCAAGTTACATACATTCAGACCATGTGCAATTAAAAGCAATACATACTTAAGTATCCAAAGGATAATATATTAATTCTATTGCCTGGGGCAAATCATCTTACTATTATCACTATCCAGCTTTCTACATTTCTAATAATTGAAATGTAAATTTCTAATAATAGAATCTGTGTAACGTCCCTAATAACTGAATAACATCGATATAATAGATAAAAATGTCCCAACGCCACCCAAAACTATATTTTGAATATATTACCTGTTCATAGACACAGTTCTAACCAAAAGTCAAATGATATATGGAACATAAACATGGTATGGTTCCTACTCAGAGGATCTCCAATTGATAATGCAGTTAATACCCAGCTCAGATGACCAGAGGAGACAAATCTCCATGGGTCTAACTAATGCCTACTGAATCAACAGAAGAGTCGGGAAGGTCATTCCAGAACTGCAGGACAGTAATAAAAAATCTTTTTTATGTCTGAGATGCCATGCAACGGCTTATCTAAAAGACTATTCTCTGTATGCCTGAATTGAATTTTCCATTTAAAGCACGTCAAACCAGAACTATGTTCTGTAAACGGGCAGCCAATTTATCAGGTCATAAATTTGATCTCTGTGTCACACATTCGCACACATACACTGGAGAGGGAGGGAGAGGAACAGAAAGGAGAGAGAATATGCTCATACCATATAGTGATCTTGACTAGATCCACTCCCATGGTTTTGTGGCAGAAAGGCATACCCGTATTTATTGGTGAAGCCAATTTCCTCTTTGGGGTGTGAGCAGAAGACTTTCTTATTCTGAATTCAAAATCTCCTCTCCCTATCATTTAAAAGCATTGCTCGGCACAAGGTACAGCAGCAAAACTAGTCATGTGCTTTGAGAACAGGATAAAAATCAAGATTGTATTGATGTAGCAGCACATTCGCCACCAAATTTATCAGAAGTAAGCAGAATTTTTAAGCTAGCTTACTTTGGGGAAAAGAAAAAAGCTTAAAACGAGCCCTGTGGACCAGACCAAATGCTCAGCAGCATCCCATTTCTTCAGCAGCCACAGTTCTATGCATTTGCAAAAGTCCATAAAGAGGGCCTGAAGGTGAGACCCCCACCATTGTGGTTCTGTGGCAGGTATTCACAGCCTCATTGCCTCTGAAGCTGGAGGAAGATAAGAGAAAGGCAATAGCCAGTTTTGGCCTTCCTCTGGCCTTTAGCCACTCCAAACCACAACCCCATCACCAAAGGTTTTGTTGCTTAAAACTCAGCCTCCCTCCTCAATCTCTAGCAGCCTAAACATATCTTTTACCTTTCATCACCTTTTCCCTCTGTCATATTACAAGGCTGTTGGATTGCCTCAAGGATTAGGATATTAGGGGAGTCAATAACAGCCTATTAGAAATAGCCTATAGGTCAAAACCACGGGCAGATCAATCTATCAATGGAACAAATAGCATGCTAAATAAAAGAAAGGAAATGTACCGTGTCTTCTAGTCTAAACCCAAACTAATCAACTGTAGCTGCTGTGGACAATGCGACAACAGCTTTCAGTCACTGGCTCTGCCTGGAACCTGAACTGTGGCAAAAGAACAGCGAGTGCAAAGGAAATCTTGCACACACAAATACATAAGCGTGCAAACCAACCAGCAGAGTAAAACAAACCACATTCCTGCCTTTTAATGAGGGAGCACACCTGATGGCTGGCTGCTAGCCTGGCAGAGTAGGGCTCCTTCGTGGCTAACAGTGATTATAAAATGTGCTGGGGGAGACTACAAATGGCTCCATAGGCTACATGAAGTATTCCCATAGTTGACAGCTACACAAACACACCTACTCACCCATGCAGACCTGTGGACAGAAAGGCTTTTGCCAACAGTGTAATTAAAAGGACACGAGCGACAAAAAGGGCCAAGCATGGAAATAGAACAGATAGCCTTGGATCTCGTGCAGCACTTGGAGGAGGTGGGAATCAGGGGGAGGGAAGAGGTAGATTCTCAGTCCATAATTCATAACCTTCCCCCCTTGGAACCCCTCTTCTCATAAATTAACTGGTTATAATTCACACAAGAGGCACAGATATAAAGTTCCAAATTTTCAAATACTACATGTCTTCCAAAATTTGATGCATCTGAGAAAAGATGCAGCTGCTGGATGTCCTCATCATACTGCTCTGTTCTTTCCTACCTGGTTTGGCTGTTTCTCTTCCTCTAATTTCTTTATTGGCATTTTTGAATAGGAGGCTTCTTTCTTTTAGGCCAAGCTAGAAATATCATTAAATATACTGCATTTGCACTGAATGGGCAAAAGGAGAAGAATCACTGCCCTATGTTTGGCAAGCATTTGATCACATACCTAAATCATAAAAATGGCACCACAATAAATTTTCTAACATGTATAGCAGGCACCGGAGAGGGTAAAGGAGATGAGAGCTGAATAAAAATCAGACTCGAGCCATTGGGAAAAGGTCTTCCACTCTTCCTTCCTGCAGCAGCTACTTACATGGTGATCACCAGTAAGATTTAGACTGATGTTTCTCAGAATTGGCAAATTTAAGATGTGTAGATTTCAACTAAATTCTGAATTTTGTGAACTGAAGTCCACACAAGTTAAAGTTGCTAACTTTGAGAAGCATTGATTTACAGGGATGGACTTCAAAAATTTTAGCAAGGGGTTCTCTGCCCGGTTGCTGGGTGGGCGTGGCCATGGTGGGTGTGGCCTAGTCAGCCTCCTGCACCACGGCGGATTGCCCTCCCTGGGCTCTGGAGGCTTTTTTTGAGCCTCCGGGAAGGCGAAAACGGCCTTTCCAGGCTCCAGAGGCCCTCTGGAGGCCAGAAACAGGCCGGATTCTGGCCTTCCTGAACTTCAGGTAGGCCGGTTTTTCACCCTCCCCGAGGCTCCGCGCATGCCTTGCATTTACCTGTATCCAAAATGGGCCACATGCGGACTCCTGGGAGAAGTGGGGCAGGGCCAGCCAGGAGTGGGATCTGGAGGTTCTCTGAACTGCACAGAGGTTCTCCCGAACCCCTGCGAAACCCCAGCATCGAACTCCTGCTGATTTAGACCAACCACTATTTTTTCTGATAGTTATGTCTCCCTCCTCCCCTGCCCCTGCCATAGTTGTAAGCTGTGTTCTGATTTTAGTTTTAATTCCTAAGTCATCTCAAGCAAGCCATGTGTCCTCCACTCTCTGGAGATCACGACTTAAAGCAGAGTTGTAAATTCTTTCGCTCAGTAATTGGGAGAGCAAAACATGCCTCAGATTTACCCTTGACTAGTTCAGTGCAGCAGCAAACTTTTTCCTGGAGAGTGTCATTCTCAGAATTGCAGCATCTGAATATGCTGTTCTGAGCAGAATTCTGAATTACAAGAATTACAAGAATTGTGGTTGCCAGTCACAAAGAGAACCAGAGTGGCCTTAATCCTAGCAAATATTAATTCTCCCCCAACCTCACCACCTGCAGCTGTGAAACTGGGGCCTTTTGGCTGGGCAAATATTGCTCCATCTTATGTTTGCTGTAAAATGTCAATTTCTGAGATACACTCAGGACACAGTAAAGGTTCTTTTTTCCCTATGGGCTGGTTCAATTTTTTCTTCCTTCCTTGACAATTGTGCTTGCAAATTCTGCCCTCTTGACCTCACTTCCCCCTACTGAATGTTAGAAAATTCATGAAATGAAGACAAAGGGGAGGGAGCATGAATCATGCACTCCTGTCATTTTCAGTCACCATTTCGTTGTCTTATATAAAAAAGAAATCAGCAAAGACTCTTTCTTTCTAACATGGGGTGGAGAGAAAAGGGAGGAAAAGTGAATGATGACCATAGGATGACCGTGGTGGCGCAGTGGTTAGAATGCAGTATTGCATTCTAACCGGCCAGGAATTGCGTTCCTGGCCGGTTGAAGGTTGACTCAGCCTCCCGTCTTTCCAAGGTTTGTAAAATAAGGACCCAGATTTTGGAGGCAATATGCTTAGAGAGGACTGTAAAACACTGTGAAGCAGTATAGAAGTGCTATTGCTATTGTATTGATATAGTAGAAGTGCATGTCCAATTTCAACTATTTGACTAAATGTGACCGTTGTCAGGTCTAGGGAATTGGCAAGAAGCAGCAGCAGCAGCAGCACTTGCCTTTATTGATTCATTCGTTCAGAATAACAGAGTTGGAAGGGACCTTGGAGGTCTTCTAGTCTAACCCCAGGCAGGAAATCCTATACCATTCCTTCCTTTATTCCTTCATTCATCTTCTATGACCATCCATCTCAGTCAATGACTCTGGGCAGCTTGCAATTCAAAAGATATATTACAGTTAAAATTAAAAACATTTTAAAACAATAAAAACAATAAAACTCTAAAAACATCCAAATTAAAACATACATAGGAGCAACCTTGCTGCTTGATAAACTTTATTTGAATAAGTGAACTTCCATACCATAGTTGAAATGCAGACTAGGGCTCTGGTAGGACCCCTAAGCCACCATTCTCTAGCCGGGCGATATCCATCTTACCATTTCAACAATGTTAATTAGGAAAAGCAGCTCCAGATCCAGCAGAGAGGCTTAAGTTATTATTAAAACATTTTATTTCTCTCCTTCCCTCTCTCATTTTTATGTTTATCTTAAGCCACAACAAGCAAATGAAAGGGGAAGAGAAAAACATAGGAATTCCAAATACATGACAGTGTAGCCATTGAGCTCTATAGTCACACAGTCCATACCTCCCTTCTCGCTTGCTGAATAATCTATTTTTTTTATCGTAAGCATGCCAATATTTACTTTTTTTTTACTTAATGTTAAAGATGAATCTACCATCTTTTGAATTTAAAAGCCCTCAAGGAAACTTCGCAACAGATTAGTTTAACAACAGAATAGAAACTTCACCATAAAGTCAAATAATAAACACCTTAGAAATAGCAAAACTGTCAGAAACAAAAATAAAACTAGCAGTAAAAACTTGATTAGGGGAATCTTAAATACATATCAAATGTTGATAGGGTGAAAAATATTAAGTCTTTAGATTACAATTCTTTTGTTTGCTTGGAACAAGTTGACATGATGTTTTATAAAGGATCTAGCCTAGACATCCTGAAACTGACATCTTCCATATGTGTTGGGATGAAAATCCCCTTCATTCCAGCCAACTATCTGGATGGTGACAAACTGGGGGAGTTAGAGTATATGCACAGGGTCTAGTCTACTAGGTCTCTTAGACATGCACAATTGTTCCAGGATTGCACGGCATTTTCTAATATGATAAGGAAACCTTATCATTCACCTATTTACTTGCAGAAAACTCTCGTCTCAAGTACTACACAGAGATTCCAACCAACAGGACATACATGAAGATGAGTGATGAAGCTAAAGTGATAAATGGACAGCTCAATCTCTTTTCTCTCTTTTCTGCTACTGTTACCCATCTTCTTTGCCCAGCACGCTGATGCAGAAGGGACAGGATCACAATGACAGAGATTTAAATTGTTTAGTTACCAATTAGAAGAACAAAAGTTAAATAAAATTGGTCCAAGTCCTGATGGATATCATACAGAAAACAGGTCAATCCAAAATGAATATAATGAATATAAATTAATTTTGGTTTTGTATTACTATTATATAAAATGTAATTTTTTATAAACTTTTAGGTCACATTGTACTTGGAAAGAAAAGTATCAGAATTAGTTATAACATTTTCATTTGCCAATTTACCTTCAATAGCAGATTAATCTGGAGGAGGGAGTACATGTGAATAATCCTAAATTAAATGCATGTGGCAGATTTTGAAATCTCTCAGTATTGGCAATCCTTTCTTGAGGATTAAAGTGGCTGAGGTGCAAAGATAGGATGTTGAATACTCTTAACTGCTGAGAAAGTTAATGTAAAACCTCTGACAGCATCATGAGCTTATGCACAGAAAGTGGAGTACAATGGCTATATCTCAACTTCCAAGAAAAACAAAATTCAGCAACAAAAAAAGGAGAGCATTTACATAAAATGGAATAGGCCAAGTTTCACCTCTGAATGAAAACTATATATGAAAATATAAAATAAAATATAGACTTTGAGACTAGAATGCTCGGATAATCTGGAGACCTGCTCAACTACACCGGAGTAAGTATTGATGGACAACTTTTTATGCTTACTTTTTAAATCAGCTTTGGCACAGGCAAGTATTAATTGCCTAAAAGTATTTCTTAACACATAAAACTGTGTTAATAATAACTCAGAATTACAATAAGAATCAGTCCTGTGTAAATAATAACTCAGAATTACAATAAGAATCAGTCCTGTGTAAATAATAACTCAGAATTACAATAAGAATCAGTAGTGCTACGGAGATATTTGGTTATTTAGCATGTTTGAACTAGCAAATTGCAATTTGGCATCTTCCAGAAGATTTGAGTTACAACTCCCACAATCTATTGTTATCTGTCACAAAGGTGAGGCTGATGGAATGACTTTGTAGATGAGTGATGTATGAATTAAATGATCCGAGAAATAGGAGAAGTGAGAGGAAAACCACAGAAAATTCAAAATCAGTTAACGTTAATCTTTGCCTTTGTTGCTATACATTATTGATTTACATTCTATCTCTTTGAAGATGATTAAGCTATAACATATATTGATTCTTCAGCCTCTTCTTTCCCACAACAAACCTGTGAGGAAGATTGTGCTAAGAAATAAACATACAAGGCGACTTTGTATCTAAAATGGGATTCAAGCATAGATTCTGAATCTGACACTCCAACCAGTTTATCACATGATCTAATAATTATTACAGTATTAGCAATAACAACAAAAAGTGTGGTTAGCTGATCATATGCTGAGCAGAGGATTGGACTAGAAGGACTCTGAGATCTTTTCCAATTCTATTAACACTGTGGTTCTGCATTACAACTATGAAAATATTCTTTATTTGTCTCAGGTAAGCCTTAACAGTATATAACAATCCAAAATCTTTCTTTGGGAGAGACAGAGAAAAATATTCACAAGCTAAAATGTGCAGCCTTTTCCCTACCATCAATTCAGTTTACAAGAAGTGTGATAAAATCCCCAACAACATTTTACATGTTATACTCTCTGCCATTAATTTTCCTTTTTTTTTTCTTTGTTAGCTCAATGACATCATACAAGTCCTCTTGAGCATGACACTTCTGGCTGAACTCCTGTTTGGCTGATTAAAATAAAACCCTTTTTAATTTCAATGTGCAAACTCTTTCTTCTGTATTTAATAGGAATGATTAACCAGAGTGACTTTCTGAAGGTTTTTTCCTCCTCTTCTGATACAATGTAGGGACCTAATGCACGTGTGGAGCCTTGCCACCCCATCTTGGAACTGTGGGCGCATCATTTTGCACATTTGCTCCCCAAATCACTGGGTTGGCAAGTCAATCTCACTGAACTCAAGGGACTTTTGTTTGAGTCTGAAAGTTGCCCAGTGAGCCAGGAATTACCAAATCCAACAAAGCTTGTTTTAGATTCTCCCTATCCTGAAATGTCAGATCTGAGGACTAAGAAAGGTAGTAGAAAGCTTTTTGGCAGTGGGTAATCTGGGCTGGCGCTTAGCCCTACATTTGTGGAAAGCTGCCAGAGCTTTAAATCATATTCTGTCTCTTTCTCTCGCTGTATTATTATGTGCATCAGGATTTTCCTGCCAAACATAAAATAAACCCTCAGATAATCTAGAAAAGATTATCTTTTCAAAAATCAAATTTTGTTTAGAGATTGAAAGTAAGCTTGTATGTTGATTAAGAAATTGTTATGCTTTCCCCCCTAAGTAGACCCTTTTCAGGTGAGTATTAAAAACAGTTTTCATGAAATCAATTTCCCCAATTTTTTAGGTTTTGGGGAAGGGGTGTTACAGAATAAAAAAATGACAAAAATAAAAGACACAGTTGAGTATCTCCTGTTGTAGAAAAGCATAACAAATATCTTCTTTTTTAGAGACAGAAAAGACATGTCTGCACACAGACTTACTAGCTTAAAACTAATTCCATTGCCCAGGAAACTGGATTTGGTAAGGGTGAAGGAGAAAAATTTTAACAGAAAATTCTCTGTGCTGCTCCCCTCCAAAGCAGAGAGTAGTAACAATTGACAGGTATCTTTGGAGCAAGCCATTATGATTGAAGAAGTAGAAAAATGATTACTGCCCCAAAGTGATAGATATGCCCCAATGTAGGTATGATAGTGGGTGTTTCTTGTACACATGAATTGAAGTTGGATCCAACAAAAAGTTATGTTATTTGACTTGAAGTAATGACTCTGTTCCAGATAAGCTTAAATATACTCGATAACATTTCGAGGACCATTACAAAACTGACGTCATACCAAATAAATTACAGTTAATTAACACCAACAGCAGCTGCAAATATAAAGCAGTAACACAGTAACAATCAGGTAGTAAAATTAAGCTGCCAACTTTCAAGTGTTATGCGACTGAGATGTTTGAGTGAGTCAAAGGTTTCAAACTCCTCCCCTCCCATATGTAGAAAGTAATTAATTTATTAAGTCCAGACAATTCTCCATCTGATCCCAAGGATAAGCTGTTTTTATATGACCGCTATCTCTCAAGTCTAGAAGGTTGTTGGGAGGGACTTTTCTTACTACAAATATGAATATCTTAGCTTGTCTGAGTTATGATGTGAAACTGTCACTGTGGTTAACTCCAAAATACTAGGAACTCAAATGCTAAAAATATACACTCAAGACAAAATATACAGAATAATTTATAGTTGTCTCCACTACAATTCCCCGCACCATCACACATAGAGATAATTTTGCCTGCTTACTTTTATTCTGGCTTATTTGCTTGCTTACTCTTATTTGCAAAGATCATGAGCACTTATTTCAATGACCTTTTGGAGATGACACCAATAATATGACCGGCAGATGAGCTCACTTTGACCCCTAGCAGAACTCTCCCTCTGAGAGCTGGTCTACAACAGATCTATCAACTCCTGGCAGAAAAAAAGAGCAAAAAATTGAAAGCTTGTTATCATTCTTTCAAACTTTCTGTTGATCTTCTTGCAAGAGATAGCACAGACTGTATCCTGTTTCTAAATCCTGTTTAATATATACCTAAGGGTGATATTTCTCAGACATTTTGGAATGAACATTACACCCATTCTATGTTTTATATTAGACAGAGTTTTCAGATTTGGGAACCTAATGTAGGTAGTAGACTAAAAACTAGTTCTGTCATAATCAAATTCCTCAGACCCTAGGACAGGGATCAACAACCTGTGACCCATGGATCACTTGCCGTCTTTGACTTAATTGCCTGCAACCATTGGTCTAACAAAAAAAGCAACTGTGATCTTTGCTAAGAGTTTCTTTATGACAACCGGTTGTGAAGGAGTCAGAAAGAGGGTGAAAATAAGAGGTAACATATGGTGCAATAGGTAACAACATCCAATTTTGGATGGTTTTATTTCATGGTTTAGATCTAGTGGTCTGATCTTTGTTAGCCCTGTACTGGAACTACAATATGATGGTAGGCATGACTGACAGGAATCATTTTGTGATGATACTAAAATCAATGCTGTTTCACTGTTGTAGTGGGGACATGGAAAACACTTGTGGGAGGGACAAGCAAAGAACATTGTGAGTCTATGCCAAGGGTATACTTTTCATTATCCCAAATTGGGAGAAAGAAGGCATTTTTGTTTCTCTGGCACAGATAATGTAGTTCCAGTATATTATTTTATGTCCAACTGCTTATACAACACTATTTGGAAGTCTATTTTTTGGTGTGTGTTTTAAAGCATATGGCATTCTGCAAGCTTTTAACTTATAAATTCACCAAACAAACTAAATAAAATTTAATACACTGTTTTAGTATCTGTTCTAGCTTAACATATTTTCATACATTGGGGAAGAGGTAGTGCAAAATCTACTGTGGTCAAAATATTCATTCAAATTTCAAATTATTTTTCCATTATTTACTTTGCATTACAGCAGACTTGTAATACAAAACATTTAATTAAGTAATAAAACAATCACGCAGCAGTTTGTTTTATTAAATCATCATATTACAGTATAACAACTTACAGAAGGTGTTCTGTCTAACCTCCTAAAATGTTTAAAGTCTGCAGTTTCAACTTTCAAGGACCAAAACTAGAAGTGCTTTTCAGGACTCATCAACATAAGTACTAAAGATTCACTAAAGGTGTATCAACACTTCTAATGGAAGCTAAATACGTATTAAACTTTGGTTTGGAAATTGCATGTACTTTTGATTTACATTTCCATGGTAAATAAAGTATTTGTATGTGTTTTCAAATGTCTGATTAAATAGATGGATTGGAGGAAAACACCCTGACCAAATAAAAGCATTGCTCATGATAAACTAAACATGATCAGTTGATGGGTTCTACATTATAATAAAACATAGTTGACTGTTCCTAGGTATTTTCACATATAGACATATCAAGTTTCTTTCTCTTATTCTGAAGTAAATATTAGTATGATTACTTAAACATGTTTACTCAGAGGAAATTATATAAGAGGATAGCTTAATGGGGTTTTATGTTGAACCTAATAAAACCCCCAACCTTTATTTAGGTTGCCATGATGTTTTTTAATTAATCTCATCTACAGCTACCAGATCTGGTCTGCAAACATCTGGATGACCATCAAATGACATCAAAGGCTAAGGATTTTCTTAATCCCTTTCCTGTCATCTCACATTTATCTAGATTTCACAGCCTGCATCTTTGTATCTCATCTCTGCTGCCTGGAGAATCTTTTAGATTAATAGTTTTAATTGCTTGCTATTGCTTTTATAAAAAAAAATTCTGACACAGATTCATAAGCCTCTGTTTTTAACTAAATCTTTTTTGAGAAACACACATCTTAAAATAAATAATTAAAAGAGATATTTTAAAATTATATTTATTGCATTTCTTGTCCACTTTTTGTGGTAAATAAGCAAAGAAAATAATGAGCAACCAAACAAAAATCCTAAAAACTGTCATTCAGAAACACATATGAGGATCCTTTTCTTATGTGAGATCATTAATCCATCTAGATCACTGTACTTGGGCATGGTTTACCAAAGTTTAGATTTTCCCTGAGATTCTTTTAATAATTAGTGCCAGAACTGGAAACCTGGCCCTGTTAACAGGCAAAGTATTCCATCATTTTGCTATGGACTCAACTTAGCAATAGCACTTAAACTTATATACCACTCCATAGTGTGTTAGCACTCCATAGTGTGTTAGCATTCTCTAGGCAGTTTATAATGTCAGCATATTGCCCCCAACAATCCGGGTCCTCATTTTACTGACCTCAGAAGGATGGGAGGCGGAGTCAAGCTTGAGCAGAGTTTGCCTGCAATACTGGCAGTGGACAGAGTTTGCCTGCAATACTGCTTCCTAACCGCTGTGCCACCATAGCTCTTGAACTTCACCATCACATCAATTCCAATCAAAGGCATTGTCTGAACTCACAGAATGCAGTTGTAATAAATATAGGATAATATTTATTTCATTGTTCTTCTTTTGTTGAAATATTTTACAAACTCAGTGAAGAGTGCAGATGTGGAAACTGGCAGTATTTTTAATCAATTAAAAGAGGGAATGGAGACTATTTCACAATGTCCCATGAGTAGGCTGGCTCCAGTTCTTACAGTGAGCAAAAAAGTATTGTCAATTAACGTAACAGAATAATCTTTAATGCCTTCAACAAAGATCTTGTGCGTCACAGATTATTCATCAGCTTCCATGTATAAGATCTGACATTGGTGCTAAGGACTCAAAAAAACCCACTTGCAGGTAAGTTAAAATACAGTGCCAAGTTTCCCAGGCTTGTCCCTTCCCGATGAGTTGGGACTACAACGTCCATTATTCAAGATTGGTGAGGATTGTGCTCCCAACACATTTAGAAGGCACAAGCTTAGGGAAGGCTGCATTATGGTGTGGTATTCAGCGGATAAGACTTTTATTACTATAACATGTGTTGGAGATTAGAGATGAGGGCTTGGCAGAACAAAAAAGGCACGCTTCAATATTTTGGAGACTTGTCATGCAACCAGCTTGCCAGCTGGATTACTGCATCTTTATTAACCAATTACCATTCCCAAACAAACATGGACATAAACTAACTGACTTCTGTTATGTATTTACTTCTTGCTACAACTATAAATCTGCTGCCTTTTAATTTGCTAACATGCAATGCATGAAAAATGCATCAAGGAAGAGGTACATTTCTCAAATGGAAAGGATGCTTCCCCTCAGGGAAAAAGCAGCTGATCTCTAGAGATCTGATCAGTTTCCGTTCCCTTAGAATTAATTCTACTGGTCCGTATTAACTTGAACACTCTAAGGGGAAAATAAATCATAAATTAAAACTTAAAACTTAACAATTTAGAGAATTGGGTGGATGTGACTGTCCCAAGCAATTTCAAATTTAAATTCAAGTGCAAAGCACATGACTCTAAAATAATCTCAGTCATAATTTTTTATATATAACATTTTCTTTGTCACATCTTATTTATAAATAAATACTTTAAATATGCTATAGAAAGTGTTAAAACATTTTTTAAAAATTAGAGTCCTGTCTAAGAAGGTCTCTGTTGGTCTTTCTCTAAGATAACCACACTATATTTTGTACATGGGATTGCTCAAATCGCTTTCTAGCTGGACCATATATTTTATAATAAAGTAACAGTTTAAATATAGAGCCAATTTTGGAATGTATGAACTGGTCCTAAGGGAACATAAATTACAACGCTGCAAAAGCACATGGAACATTTGTCATAAGCAATGTCAAAGCTAATTTAGCCAACTACAATATGGATAGTTGGAGTTACTTTTAATATTAAAATTGTACTGCATATATGTCAGTTTGATGTAGATACAAAATGACAAAGCAACAACTAAAACATTTGCTGTTAACATGGAACAGATAAGTAAAGAATAATAGAAAACATCAAAGACTAAAAATAAAAGAAGACTTAAGGAAAAAGAAAACTAGTAATAGTATATAAATTGTTATTGTGGTGATTTAGGAAATAATTCTCTTAATGGAAAAAATTAAGAAAGATTGACTGTGATTAGTATTTGGATGGAAGATCACCAGAACTACAGGGTAGACTAAGAAATAAAAAGAAGGCAATAGATTAAGCTTCATCAATATTATTACCAACCCTCATCCCCTATACAGATGTCTACAATCTCAATTTGTAGTAAGTTTACCTTCACTTTTATTTATTGTGATTCCTATAAGCTACTGGTGCTGCTATTACAAATTATAAGACCTATCATTAAGAAAAGAAGATTAGACAGGCTATGATGTTTCAATCTTATTTTGAATGTTTCAATTAGCATCCTGTTGGCCAATATAAGAAACAAAATGCACGGAAAGGATGGATCATTAGGCTAATCCAGCAAGATTGATTTTATCATACATATTACAAGGATCTCAAACTTCCTGATAGATAGGCAACAGGCAGGACTGTAACATGAATCAAAGGGGAATTGGGAGGTCACCTAGTCAAATGTAAAGATACTTCATCTACTTGCTATGTGTATATGTATGTGCATATGTATGTGTATGTGTGGAGTTGAGTAGTTGTTGAATATAGTAGGACAACAGAGAAGTCAGCATAGGGAGGTGATTACATCTAAATGAATTTAGCTCCTTGCTCTGGTTTGTAGCTCATAACATAATCTTGGACCTGTTAGCAATTCTGTTATTGTTAGTAATTGCTAAGAACTGGGCTGGGGTAGATAGTAATACCTCATATCTTTTGCTCCTAAACATATTTTGGAGGTGGACGGTTATGATACACTCGGCGGCTCCACTGGTCAGACCAGGACCAATCAGATGACAAGGATCAGTTGCTCGCAGCAGAAATCCAAGAATCCAACCTCAAAGGAATGGAGTAGTCTTTGACACATCTGTCCTAGCTGAAGGACTGAGTCAAAAGCTGGGGACCATTGGTAAGGGAGGCGTGCCCTCACAGCTGACAGACTCAGTCCAGTCAGCTAGCAGACAATGCTATTATTATTATTATTATTATTATTTATTTATTTATTTATTTATTTTATTTTATTTGTATACTGCCTTCTCCAACAGGACTCAGGGCGGTGAACAGCCACGGTAAAAACACAACATATAAAATTTAAAAACAATTTTAAAAACATTAAATAATTTTGGCCATCAATTTAAAATAACCCAATTAAAACCAATTATAAATTTAAAACCGCAAGGATGGGGTCAAGCCAGCCCGGCTAGATGGAATAGATGGGTTTTCAGGGCCCGACGAAAAGTCCGGAGGTCTGGTATCCTGTGTATCTCTGGGGGTAGGTTGTTCCAGAGGGCAGGTGCCGTCACAGAGAAGGCTCTCCCCCTGGGGGTCGCCAGTCGACATTGTCTGGCCGACGGCACCCTGAGGAGGCCCTCTCTGTGTGAGCGAACTGGCCGGTGGGAGGCTATTGGCAGGAGAAGGCGGTCTCGTAAATACCCCAGCCCTAAGCCACAATGGAGAACATACATAAACACAGGTTTTAAACAGACCTATTTTTGCTTATAGCAATAGCAATAGCACTTAGATTTATATACTGCTTCATAGTGCTTTACAGCCCTCTCTAAGCAGTTTACAGAGTCAGCATATTGCCCCCAACAATCTGGGTCCTCATTTTACCCACGTCGGAAGGATGGAAGGCTGAGTCAACCTTGAACTTGGTGAGATTCAATCTGCCAAACTGCTGGCAGCTGGTGATCAGCAGAAGTAGCCTATAGTACTGCACTCTAACCACTGCACCACCGTGGCTCATATTATGCAATTATAAGGATTCTGTCAGAAGAAAAGCTATCTTTAACTGCACTGAAGAGCCATCCATGGTGGTGCAGTGGTTAGAATGCAGTATTGCAGGTTAATTCTGTCAACTGCCAGGAGTTTGATTTTGACCGATTCAAGGTTGATTCAGCCTTCCAAGGTCGGTAAAATGAGGACCCAGATTGTTGGGGGCAAATATGTTGACTGTAAACCATTTTGAGAGGGCTATAAAGCACTATGAAGCACTATATAAGTCTAAATGCTATTGCTAAAGTAAGAAAGCAATTACACAGTCACATTCATAGATATTCTCCCATAATTACATCAACATTGTGCACCTCCATTCTACAGCATGTTTAATAGAACCGTTAATCCAGGTTTGCACGGTTTTTAATCATACTGACAAATTTGGGAGAACTGATCCGTCTATAAAAGAAGCAGTGCTTTAGATGGTTAATTAACCAAGTAACCACACTCATTCCTCCTGTGTATGAATTAACAAATGAAATGTTGGCAAATACCACAGAGCAGAAAGCTAAATGAACATGTCTGTTGTATCTCTTCATCCAGTGGGGCCATGAAAGCTTATTTACCACATCCTTCAGACTACAGTTTGTTAAGCTCTGACACTCTTCTATAATTTAGTGCTGAAATTTGCTTATTTTGTTAGTTTAAGAGCCAGGATGGGGAGTAGTTGTTAAATATGGCAGTTGGCAAGCCAGCATCATTAATCAGATCTGTGCCTTGTTTGCAAAAAGTTATTCATGTTTTGGGCATTAAAGTTTAAAGCTGAAATTGCAGCAGTAGGCAATTTGAGTAGATGTAGCTTGTCCATCTGCAACAGATGTATGACTGTTTACTCAACAACAGATTATATCGGGGGCATACTGAGTAAGGTTAAGTGGGATAGTCCCATTTCATTATATCAGATCACAGTGTCTGTCTGTCTGTCCGTCCATCCAACCAACCATCAGAACTAGTTTCATGAGGACTGCCAGGGTTGATTCATATTTTACAAAAAGAAAAGAGTCTATCATCTGTTGAGTGGTCCAGAATCATCAGATGGACTATCCATCGACTTATTAGCTGTGATTGCTTGCGACTCTGATCAAATCTACTGTATGGCTTTGATGCATTGCTCTTTCTAGTCTCATGGAATATAGATTTTTAACGTCTCATGAACTTCAGACCTTAGAAACAGTTCTATCCAAACCTCTCAGGAAAATGTGATTGGCAGAGAAAACTTTGTAAAAACCAGAGAATTGTGGCCTTCTGAGATATCTAGGTACAAGTATACCCTAGTTAGCTTTGTTCAAATTTGATCTATTTCATCCACTCGGATCTCCTTTTCTAAGAAACTGCTAATTTAGGCAACAGATATGAAAAAAACAAAGCAGAAGGAAACAAGAAGATAAGAATTACTTTGACTCATGTTGCTCTTCTTTCACTCAGATTTAGATATGAATGTAAATTCTTCAATTCATGAACTTGTTTGTATAAGTTCATGGATATACAGTAATGTTTAAACCACATGTGATGAGACAGTACAGTATTATCTGGAGTTCTGAAAGCCAATTAAATATACGGTAGTTTTTTTTTTTAATTTGATTTATATGCCGCCTTTCTCCGGAGACTCAGGGCGGCTTACAATGCGTTAAGCAATAGCCTTCATACTTTTGTATATTTATACAAAGTCAGCTTATTGCCCCCACAAACTGGGTCCTCATTTCACCTACCTTAGAAAGGATGGAAGGCTGAGTCAACCTTGAGCCTTGGAGAGATTCGAACCAGCAGTAAATTGCAGGCAGCTGTGTTAATAACAGGGTGCGTAGACCACTGTACTATCAAGGCTCTTCAAGGCTTTGCAACATATTGTCAAATTTAAGCAAGAACAATGGCAAAATTTCTTTCTATGTAAAGGGCTTACTGTTTAAATACTCTTTATTTCACCATCAGCAACTGGATTGGAAATGTGATATACTAAGACATGGAGATGATAACTCTTGACATTGTTTTTTACAGCATTCACCATCATGATAATTTTTCTTTTGTTAAGACCATGCAATGTTCCCCTGTACAAACTACAAAACCTTTAAGTCACAAAGCTTAATGCTGAATTTAAGGAACACACTGGTAAAAAAAAAACATGGGATAGCCAATGACTTAGGACAGTCTTTCCCTTCAGTTGAGTTGGGACTGGAACTTCCAAGAAAGGAGGTTGAGAGATTAGATAGACTTTGGTTAAGATCATTCAGGTTGCTATGCTCTTATTTGTCTGGATTTACGGTGATATATGCCTTTTTGAGTTACCATAGACACACTAAGCCAAAGGAAGGCAGTCTTTTCTGAGCCTCTTTGGAATTTTGAGAAGATGTCATGGTGAGGTTGTTCTCTGCAATATTGATAATACCCTGCAATGCTCTTTATCACTCTTGTTTTTTAATCTTTTGGGGGTTTTTTTCTTGGCCTTTTTTCAAACAAAGAACTTGACTGTATCATCCACAATTTCTATTTTCGAAAATATCTATGTGTTTATGTGGGAACCTAGAAGCATCAAGGAAGGGTCAACCTATCTCTTCACTAAGCTGAAATAAAAGATAAATTCTCTTTTGAAACAAGCTCTATTCCTGAGGAATTCATGGGTGCAATCATCATTTTCTTGGCAACACTATAGAGGTGGCTTGCCACTGCCTTCTTTCAGAATGTATTTCTACTTCACAATCTAGTCTATAACCTTGAGATGTTCTACAATCTCACATTCAGAAACTACCCAGGCCCAAAGCTTCCAAAACCAGACAAGGCTAGCTAGGTGGTGTCAGACAATTTCTGCTCATTGGAAATTAGGTCAAAATGTAAGTATCCATGTGCAAGAACAACTCATGAGGAGGGAGACTGGGGCTGCAAATGCTTAGAAGAATTATCTGAAAGCAAGGGATAGTAGTTTTCCAATGAAAGAAGCAGGAGAGCATGGGAGGTAGCAAAGAAGTATCAGGGCCGACATAAGCTTGGCTGCTTCAATAACATGGAGGATAACTGCCCTATAAAAAAATTCCAGAGGGGTATATTTGATTATTTTAGTCTTGAAATATTTTATATGATTTGAAAGTACATTATAAATAATGAAAACAAATAAACAGGACCTGTCATTAGATCATACATCAAAAAAACAGAAGAAACAATGACATTAAGGCCTGATTTTCTTGCTATTGATAGTGTACTAATTGCTAGCAATAGGGGTTCAAAGAGCACTATTCTCCTCAATGCCCTAAATTCTCTTTATCTTTTCAACGCCCAGCCATACTAGAACTTCCAAATCATCCCCCTCTCTCCTAAGTGTGGTGCAGGTGTACCCCCATCAAAGGGATTTCACATTTTGTGGGCCAGTCCTACAGGGTGACAAAGAGGCAGTGAAAGATAATCTGTCCTGCAGTGTACTTTTATAATTAAAATCCAACATCTTCCCTTCTCTTTATTTCTTTAGGTGAACCAGCATTTAAATTGAAGAGGAGAGTGTACAAGGATGCTCTGGTTGTAAGAAAATGGCTGCCAAAATGGCTGCCAAACTAGTTTAGCCTAGTTTGTGGGAAATAGTTTGAATTTCCCCTTCTCCATTTGGCCTTTGATGAGATATGGTGGGCAATAGAAGGATAAAGATGCAGACCTGTGGGAGGCACCTGCCATTGCCAATCCAGAAGCACCTGTTCAGGATCCAGTTGTTGCCTAATTTATCCATCATCTCTGCTGTCTGCAATCTAGTCTCTCTGACTCCCTCTGTAACGCTACAAAAGCATAACTAGTTGAATACTTCCATCTGGAAAATTAGACTGCTGAGACAGCAACATTGTACTTCAGGCCATAATTACACCAAGCTAACATTTAAGGCCAATGTTATTTCAATACATGGAAGAGGAAACATATAAAAATGAATGTTGTCATTTTTTAAATCAGGCCTGTCATCCGTAATATAAGTATATTTCAACTTCATAAGACAGATGGAAACATTCTATATATCTACGTTAATATTCTATGCTCAGTTGGTGAAATAAACAGCTGTAAAATATGTTGTCCTTTTCCCAGGGCTTTTGTTTTGTTGGTAAATCCCTTAGTATAAATAAAGCTTTGGCATGTATATTATCTTTTCCTTCTACTAAAAATAAAAATGATCTCCAGAAAGATAACTTGTACTTAATAAAAACAATCATCCTATAGAAAAAAAAATGTATATGATATCCAACCCATCTAGCCTAGGTTTATCCACTTTTAAAAAATAGCTTTAGGATTTTGGGCAGAGAGGTCTTTCCACTATTGTCCTTGGAAGAGTTTTTCAAACAGATTATGCTAAAGACTTCTGGCTTACAAAACAGTTGTTGAAACTGACCTAAGGTTCTTCTGCACTTACTATCCTCTTATCATCTAGATTTACAACCTTATTAACTTTAAGGTATGTGGACTTAATTTAATTAAAGTCATTAATTAAAATAAACTTCTGGTAAGGGGACAGGAGCTGCTTGATTGTCTCATTAGTGGTATGATTTTTGCAGCACTCACCTGAACTGGACTGCACTTGGTTTTTGAATCGGCCCTTGGGATTTGGTTTCTTCAGTTATGAGCAGTTTTGTGTGTTCTGATATAACACATGTTATTCTTCTGCGGCATGAGCTGCAATGGTTATCAGTTTTTTTCCAGGTCCAATTCAAGGTGCTGGTGTTGACCTATACAGCTCTACACAGCATGGGATTTGAGGGACCATCTCTTCCCTATTTCATCTGTCCATCCCACCAGATCTAATAGAACAGGCATGTTATGGATTCAGTTATATAGGCAGCTACCTTTTTTTCTGTGGCACTTATATTGGAAAGGCATACATCTCTCTATAGAAGTTCTCATGGCTGACAATGCATACTGTAGCTGAGCAAAATCCATGAGGTCAAAGGAACTGCCTGTAGAGCTCAGAGACAGGATTATTGCAAGGCACAGATCTGGGAAAGGCTATAATAAAATTTCTGCTGCACTAAGAGCACAGTGGCGTCCATAATTCTCAAATGGAAGATGTTTGGCACAACCAGGACTCTTCCAAGAGCTGGTCACCTGGTCAAACTGAGCAATCAAGGGAGAAGGGCCTTAATAAGAGAGGTGACTAAGAACCCAATGGTCACTGACTGAGCTCCAGAGATCCTGTGTGAAGATGGGACAGAGTTCCAGGAGGACAACCATCACTGCAGCCCTTCACTGATCTGGGTTTTATGGCAAATTGTCTAGTTGGAAGTCTCTCCTCAGTGCAAAACACATGAAAGCCTGCTTGAAGTTTGCAAAAAAGCACCTAAAGGTCTCTCATATTGTGAGGAACAAGATTCTCTGGTCTAATAAAAGAAAGATTGAATTGTTTGGCCTCAATTCTAAATGTTATGTCTGGAAGAAACCAGGCACCGCTCATCACCTGCCCAATATTATCCCAACAGTGAAGCATGGTGGTGGCAGCATCATGCTGTGGGGAGTTTTTCAGCAGCAGAGATTGGGAGACTGGTCAGGGTTGAGGGAAAGCTGGATGGAACAAAGTAAATGGAACAAATGAAAACCTGTTCCACATGCTCAGTACCTCAGACTGGGCTGAAGGTTTACTTTCCAATATGACAATGTCACATCATACCCAAAAAGATTCAAGGCTATAATTGCTGCCAAAGGCACTTCAACAAAATATTGAGTAAAGGGTTACTTATGCCAATGTAATATTTCAGTTTTTTTCTTTTTAAGAAATTTACAGACATTTCTAAAATTCTGTTTTCACTTTGTCATGTTAATGAGAAAAAAATGAATTTCAACAACTGTAGAATCAGGCTACAGCAAAACAAAATTGACAAAAGTGAAGGGGGTCTGAATATTTTCTGAACGCACTGTAGATGCATAAATAAAATAGATGCATAGATGCATATCATGTGTCTATGAGCTATTATCGATCAGTGGAATGGCTTGCCTTCAGAAGTTGTGGGTGCTCCATCACTGGAGGCTTTTAAGAAGAGATTGGGCATTCATTTGACTGAAATGGTACAGGGTCTCCTGCTTGACCAGGGGGTTGGACTAGAAGACCTCCAAGCTCCTTTCCAATTCTGATGATGATGGTGGTAATGATGATATCTATCACAAAATGCATGAATTTCTATAGTCATATGAATTTACTTTATGATCTCCTCTGACTTAGAGATGTCAGAGACTGAGATGCCTGCTCTCAAAAGTAGTCAACTTTAGCAATCAACCATGTAAGGTTGTCTCAGCCAGCAGTCAGCTGGTGTGGGAGAAGACAGCTGACAGGAGACCCAATCCTGCCAAATGCCGAACAAAGGTGTTCTGCTTGGCATCTCCAGAAGCAGAGATGTACATGCCTTTAGTTAAACTAAATCTTCTTGTTGTTGTGAACATGTGCCTATTTGCATCCTGAACCTTGGCTCTTCAACCCAAGCTCAGCAAAAGAAGTTCCCTATCAAATGGACTTTTAGATTGTTATGGACTATGTTTACTGGTCCTGTTTTGGCTTTGGGCTGAACACTTTCAGACAAGATCTTGCTGTCCTACCAATATTACTAGATTGTTTGTGGATTTGCACCTTTTGACTCTCAGCCTGCCTTACCTATAATTGCTTACTACTTATTCTGAAAATATTTGCAAATCAATTTTGTGTATGTGTTCAGCCTTAAGCAGTACATCTACAATGGAATCTAAGGACATCAATCCATAGTTTTTGACATAAACACTTCCATTCATAATTAAAGCTTGACTTCCCTGAGTGTATTCATCAACTCTACTCCATAAGATCAAATAATATTCAGATGTAAAACACCCTTCCTGTTTTTCTCTTTTTTGCACTTAAGGCATTATTGTAATTGATGAACTGAGCAAGTGTGATTTCAGAGGGAACTTGGGATTTTCCCCAAAGCTATGCTGCATTGCTCAAAAGAGGCCCTCATTGAAGCTTAGAATGAGCATGTGCCAATATACAACCAAAAATACAACCAAGGATCACTTCTAACTCAAGCATGCTCATGCTATTCCAAATAAGCATTATAGTTACTTTGCAACCTACCCCACACCTGCAACTCTGGGTGGCCTACAACAATTCAATAAAACAATACATAAAAAGCAATCATTATAAAAATATAAAATATTAAAACAAGAATGTCATTTAAAATATACAAAGAGCATAAAAAATATAATCGGGGAGAGATTATATCTCATATAATTTGATCCCATGCCAGGAAAGGCTTCAAAGGTCAAAAACAGCACTTTGAGTTGGACCAGAATCAGACTGACAACCAATGCAGCTCGCAAAGCAGAGGTGTAACATATGCTGTTTTAGGGGCAAATACAACTGCCCACATCATTGCATCCTTCATCTTCACTGCATCCTGAAACTCTTCAAAGGCAGCCCCATGTACAATGCATTACAGAAATGCAATCTAGAGGTGATTAGGGTATGACAGACTGTTACTCATTTCTCTTCAAACTAGAAATATCTATCATACTTATACTATCATATTATCATACATATGTAGCAAGAAATCTTTTCTTTTGGATCCTATCACTTTTGGCTCCCTTTTCTCCCTTTCTATTAAGCAGATTGCTATCACTAGAATGAGGTCAGTTCATCTCTGTCTCAATTAAAACCGAAGTTTATGGATTGTAGCTAACAATGACTGGAATCAAATGTTCAAACAAAACAATGCTGGTTGTTTTGTTTGAACATGTTGTGTGATGCCAGACACTGTCAACTATCCATCATGGTTTATGGCTTAATGTAACTGGGGAACCCAGATAGCTGTAGTTTATTGAACAAATTCTGATTAAAACAGCTGCAATTCAGTGAAATGAGTGAACCAGCTAGTGTTTGAGCTGCCAATCAAGGTAATTATATTCTGGGGACAGTCCTGAGTCTCATGATAGCAAATCCCAGTTTCAGATACTTGCCGTGATATGAAAAGACTCCTGATATCTTCATTGTGCATTGGTGTGTGTGTTAACGGAGTCCCATGACCTCCTTAATATTGTTACTACCATTGTTATATTCAAATTAGGGTCTTTCCTTCATGACTACTGTATGAATGTGGCCAGGCAATTTAGAAAATGGAGAAACCACTACAAGGACTGAGTCAAAATGAGACGGCTTTCTATCTTTCTACAAAGTAACTCCCACATGACTTGGGTTCAAAAGCTGTGGGTGTGCTGGGTTGCCAGTCTCTTCGCACAGGCTCTTCATTTTTCTGTTGCCTTTCAAAAGCAGGGAACATGCTTTGCCAGGGACAGCTAAAAGGATTTTATAAGACAATTCTGAAGGAAAAATCAACTCTCTGGAGAGCTGCTGCTGGTAAGTATAGATAGAACTGGACCAGATAAGCCAAAGGCCCAATTTAAGATGAGCTTTTATTGTGCAATTGTCCTGTTTTCACGCTGTACTCTGTTTCCCTATGATTTCTTCTTATCTTTTTCCTTATTACAGGAAATGCACTGAGGAGAGAAAAATGGGAAAGCTGCACAAGATAGGAAGCAACCTCATTACAAAGCAACTTGCCCTCACACAGAACTTGCACCTACTATTTAGAACCTGATAAATAACAGCAAAATAAACGTTTAAAATAATTAAAATATAGACATGAGCTGAGCTGCTTACCTAAATATTGAGCATACTAAGTGGAGATTGCATCGGCTTTGTGGTTACATGTGTCATTAGTTCCACATTCTGGATTTTTTTCTGTGAAATGTTCTAGTCACATCTTCCCACATTTAAATTGAAACTCGGTATCTTACTTTTTCGTATGTATTTTGGCAGTAATCTCTACTTGCCCCATACTATTGCTTTACTCCCAGATACAACTCTAATATACATAAAATGTAGCACCAAATACAAACAAGTGATTTGATTCTAACTCTTTTAAAAATGGATCCTGAAATTCTCTTAGGTCTTGGTCAAATAGTGCCATTCTTCTCAAGAGCAAGTATGTACCAGTATCATTTTCATGCAGCAGCTGGGCAGATGCCTGAGACAAGTAAACAAGGTTCTACCTAAAAGTGCATTTCAAGAGCTAGACTTTGCATATTATCTCAATAATGGTATAATTCAAATCAGAGCCTGAGGATGTGCAAAAGACAAAAGGGAGTTCTAAACTCGGTACGGATTGTACCCTACAAAATACAGGTTTGTTTGCCTTCTTTTGATAAGGTCATTTCCTGTTTTGAAGCCTGAGTGGGCTGGGAGCTTTTAAAATAATCTGGGGAACATTTTCAGGTGAAAATCAGTAATGCAAGAAGAATTACATAACTTTGTGCTTCCAACCAAAGCATCCTCTGCCCTCATTCACTTGGCCAACCAGTGATGGATAATTTTATATATCAGACTGCCATCCAAAGCAAGGTTACATATCTTTATACTGATGGATTTAATTTCAGTACCTTAAGCATTGTTAAGAATGCCAGAAATTGGATATAAAAGAAAATGAGTCTTTCCGTCTTTACGAAGGAACTGCAGTTGTCACTTGCATACTCAAACATGGTCAGACACCAAAATATCATGGCTTGTCTGGTATTTAATAGCCTAAACAGCAGGTATAATGGTGTTTACCACTCCATGAGTCTTCCAAACATCGTTGTCAGACTCATCCACTTGGTAAATTATAAGTTGTACATTTTAATTATGCAAAATCATTTCAGAAAGTGCAGCCCCAAGACAGATGCGTTATTGCTGTTCCAGTGCTTCCACCTTTTTTGATCTCAAAAGAAGTTGATCTCCTGGGGATTGTCTGTCAGTAATTGCTTTTTTGAGTTCTTAAAACTTATGTCTGTGTCATCAGTGATAGTAACTATCTTGTCTGCTCTTGGCCTCTTTTATGATTGCTTTCAAATTTTATGGGGCTTCTCCAGAGAGTCTTACTTCTGCATTGTATAGGCAAAATATTTAAGATTTACTTTTCTTATTAGAGCTTTTAGTGTATAGTCTGGTTTACTTTAACTAGTAGTAAATATTTTATTTTACTTGCAGAGTAAGGAATTCTGAACATTTTTCTCCAGTAACAAATTCAGTGCAATCACAAAATTGAAAAGGACCTTAAAGGATCTACTACAGCATCTCTGATAAATTTGATGACCACTCTAACGAAGGAGAACTCAAAATTTCATGTCAGATCCCAAAACATATATCATAGACTCACTGGGAAGAGCAAAGCCTCTTTACTAATACAGCCCATGGAGGAGATAATATCTTGTTTACAATCATTGAATGTATAAAGTACCATCCATTGCTGCATCTGCCAGCCTAGCTGAATATGGAATTAATCATTTGAGAGCTGTTTCCTATCATTCAGAAGGGCAAGATATAAAATAATAGATTTAAGTTGTGGAAAGGCAGCTTCTAGGTGAATGATATCAAAAAAAAATCATAAGAATATTTTCATAATACAGCCAAAAGGAAATGGCCTTCTTTTTTACTTGAAATGTTCAAATACGAATAGAGTTGCCATCTATTAGGGATATTTTAATTTGAATTCTTCTATAGAGCAGAGACTTGAACCCAATGACCCTTTCCACTCCTATGAATTAAATCATTACAATCTTTTAAAATGTATTTGAAACACTGAACTGGGCCTGAATGCTCAGAACCATGTGCAGCTCATTAGCTGCTTTTTTAAAATTTCTAATAATTGATATGTCTTTTCCTCCTGGGGGGTCTAGGTAGATCACAGTATACTAAAAATATGCAAAGTACCACCAAACATTAACATTAAAATAAAACAAAATGAAGCCCATCATGTGGCACACACACCCCTTCACTAATTAGTTCCTGGGTCACCTGCATCCAAATGGTTGTACTGTCTACTTTAAATGCTTGTTGGAGATGCAGTCTTAAGTGCTTTCCAAAAGGACAAGAAAAGAGAGACATTTTCAGCTTGGGGGAAGAGGGGGAGGGAGATTCCTGTACAGTAAAGAAGCTGTCACCATAAAGGCCTCCTTCCTGATTCCCCCCAGCTCAACTAATGGGAGGGAGATTCTCACCCTGCTCTCTTGGCTTGCATGAATGGACAAAGGAACTATACTAACCAGATGGTCCTGAAGGTAACAAAGACTCAAGCCATAAAGGGATTTGCAAGCAATAACTGACACCTTGAATTGGACCCAGAATCCTAACTTATCCAGTACAGCTCCCTCAAGATTACTCTATATCAGCACCCACCAGTGCACAGCTGTAATTTCCAAACTGCCTTCAAAGATTGCCCCTAACAAAACGAATTACAACAAGATTTTTGTAACTCTAAGCATGAATTATTGTTGCCAAAACTTTTTTTGAAACAGAAGTGAATGAGATTTTGGTTGGATCACTATTTGGATTCCTACAAGACTAGTTCCATGCACTTAAGTTACCACCTAAACAAACAGAAACAAGTCTACACATTTTTTGCTATACTAGTAAAAACATGAGCAAAATTTTTTTGCAATAGGGAAACCTAGCTGAACACAATTTTTTCTGTTCCTCAGATGAGTTCTGAATCATGGGGATGAGTGTTAAACGGAAATACATTCCTCAGCCTGGTGAATTTATATGATGCATCAAAAAGGTAATGCATTTCATCAGATAATCACTAAGGAAGTGGGAGTTGCGTTTGGGCATATCTATGGCACTATTGAAATACAGTTCCGAGCGATTCCTTCCAACTTTATGATTCAGCAGATGACTGGTGACTTAATATGTTGTGTGGATTAGGCCTTCATGTTAAATTGTACTGCAATTAATTATACACCGCCTGTCATGAAAACCTACCAACTATGCTTTATTAAGCAATCTTAGGAGTAAACATGTTGTAAAAGTTTATGTAAAAACGGAGTGAGAAATGAGCAATACCTTAAGGCAGGGGTCTCCAACTTGGCAAATTTAAGCCTCGTGGACTTCAATCCCCAGAATTCTGCAGTTGACGTTCATAAGGCTTAAAGTGGCCATGTTTGGAGACCCCTGCCATTATTAATTAATTACTAGCAAGTAAATATAAAGATATTTAAAAGAATTCTGCTAGTGCAATTGTTCATCTCTAGTCTTCCCCCAACAAAGAAAGAACTTTCACTTGACAATTTACCCACTACAGAATATGTACTACGAGCTATATTCCAGGAAATTTAAAAAAAAAATTAGGAAGTATGTGCTCTGAAATTGTTCATAGGGTTTTGCCTTGAAATAAAGGAAGGCGTTTTCAGATGGTGCAAGGAACAAGAAATACATTTTGCAATAGTGATGGT
This sequence comes from Arizona elegans, assembly GCA_022577455.1. Lineage (NCBI taxonomy): Eukaryota > Metazoa > Chordata > Lepidosauria > Squamata > Colubridae > Arizona > Arizona elegans. The sequence continues at coordinate 297,687,306 of JAKOOJ010000001.1, read as the reverse complement.
ATTTTTCAAGTTGGAAACAATTCACAGATTAGTTTTTGTTTTTTAAAAAAAGGCTGGGAAAACTTTTTAACAATAAACATGTCACAGTTAAGAGTGTTAAGAGTAAAAGATCAGGATCATACATGAAGTTCCAATTAAAGTGATTTATTATTAATCATGTGTATGCACAAGAATCTACTTAACTAGTTCAAAAGGAGTCTGTTTGTGGCTATGTAGAGACGTCTAGGCTGATTCCTCTTTTGACTCCGCTCCCAGGCTCTACCATTCCTTCTCCTATATTGAGTCAGGATTTTACAAAATAACCTAGTAGGGAAAACATTTTAACCAAACTCATCTTTCATAAAGCTGGGATGTTACAAAATAGGACTCTTGGAAACCCATCCAATAAATTCAATCCAGATAAAATAGTGTCATAGCATTGTACAGAAGGGAATTAGACAACCTAGAACACCCAGACAAAAAATAGTTTTCTAAAAAAATGAATAGGAAAATGTGTAATATTTATAAGTGACATGAATTAATTGTGCATTATCTCCTTAAAAATAACTACACTTGTTCTCTACCATTAACTAATAGAGACCCTACTTTAAGTGAAGCATATGTGCTTCTAGTAAAGTATTACAGGCACAGTTTCAGGGTATGTTGCAAATCTTTTACATTTTTTAATACTTAATGTTTACTTAAAAAAACAGTTCTCAATAAAATTGACTTGACTGGCCACAACCCTCTTAGACTTTGGGAAGACTTTAAGACCTGGCTGTCCCTTCAGATTCTGGGGCTAAGTTATTAGAAAAGCTTGATCTGTCAGGTGTAATAGATGTTGGCATGGAATGTGTGGTATTATTGCTATATTGTTCTTGTTGTTATTCTAGTTGATTTTGTTTTATTCTGTTTTTATTGTTGCATGCTACCTGGAGGCACAACTTTGTGAGTTGGGCTGCCATATAAATTATTTAAATAAATACTATAAAATCTAAATGTAAAAAACATAGCACAGAACAGAAAATAAAAATAAAAATTATCTGAGAGTAAAGCCACACATATACAAAATTTGAAAGTATATGAAAATATATCTTCTAAACATCCATATTTAATATTTCTGTCCCAAATGATATATGGCTAGAAGTAATATTTTAGAAACAGTTTCATCAGTACATAATTATTGTAAATACAGAGAGCAAATATGAATAAAACAGAATTTAACTAAAAAGTTCTTCAGGATTCTTTTCTGTTGTTAATTTTCAGGCATTGCTGTTTCCTATATTTTAAATATCACTAATCCAAAAAAAGATATATTTTTCAATATTTGCTGTAATAAACTCAGCAACCAAACATAAACCACTATACAAGACTCCAGGAAATGATTATTAAACCCACAGTAGAATTAATTGCCAAAGGCTATTAGGTAATTTTTCCACTTTGCTCAGAAACATCCACAAACACTTTCATGTGTTTGAAATGAGTAAGATACGCCCGACTGTATCTGGAGGACCACAATCAAATTGCTGCTCCAGTCAACACACTGCCAGAAATGAATGAAGCAATCTCTGAAACACTCTTGGGGGAAAAAACTGATCTTTGCAGAGTCCAGCAAGTCTGTTTTGCACATTTCTAATGATATTTATTCAGCGCACGTTGCAAGAACAGGTAGAGCTCTTTCTCACCTTTGTATGTCCCTGCAGAGAATTCCTTTTCCATGTGGGTAAATTTACAGGCGCTTTGTTGTCCTGTGTTGTATTGCCTTAATCTAAATGGGAAGAGGGGAAACATTAATTAATAGATCACCATACTTCTACAACTCTTCCAAAAGTTTTACAATATAGATTAAAATCAGGCAAAACATCAGTATTATAATTACAGCAATTAAAATCCTCAATAGTGTAAAATCTTGCTTTGTGTCCTTCCTCTAGCAACATAAATAAATAAAAGTTTTGTGAAGCAATTTGGCCTTCATTACTGCCTAACCTCAGGAAATAGGCCACCAAATATACCTGGATGAGAGGTGTCTAGAGGTTGACACCATAATAGAAAAGCACTGGCCCTTAGGTCCCACTGAACTCCACAGGGGAAACTTCCAACCTCCCTGCCTGGGATGTTCAGACTTCATGGAGACATTCTACTTATCCCAGATGGTCCCAGAGATACCTGGGCACCAAACCTACAATATCAGATTCTTTGAGTACAATGGCTCTCTCAACCAAAACCTGGGTTCCTTCATTCAAACCAACTATAGCTTTGAGATGATTCCCCCCATCCCTGTGTTTAGCACTTTGCAAAGTCTTTTTCAGAGGTTACAAAAGCTTGAGTTATTGTCATCAGGGTAGTAGCTATTTTCATCTGAGTAATCCTTTTTTTCCTTCTCCATTCTTCAAGGCGATTAGTACTTTCAAATTGCAAGATAGATGTCAAGGCTCCGAGTTAAACAGGCAGGAAATATGACCAGATGAGCCAATTCTATTTTATTCTAAGGCTGCATTACAGAATCTTGCAAGTCTGAAAATACAGATCTTCTGCCATTACTTTTAACAGCCTGATAAATTAGAGCCGGTCCTTTCTAAATTTCTTTCTCTGACTGTTAAGCTCTTGCAAGGTCGTCCCTCTCTTGTCTGATTGTTCCCTAGGCAGAATCTCTTCCCCTCATCCCTCAAGACCATTCTCATATACCATTACAGGGTTCTCCAAAGTGGACAATATTGACCCCCAGGGTTATGATTATTATTAGTATTGTTAATAGTAGTGGTTAAAGTAGTATTTATTGAATTACTTTTATATAATCAATGTTTGGGGTTGATGAAGAATCAGAAATTTCATAAAGAAGTCAATGAGCTGAACATTTTAGGGATCTCTGCTACAGTTTAATGTTACTAAAGGGCCAAAATCAGGTTACTTATATAGGGAACCGATCATGGAATGTTCCAAATAAGGTCATCCCATCTGGTACTGAAGGCTATCAAACAATAGTAGTTTTCTCTCTATTAACAGGGTTCCATGATGGAAGTTCCGTATCCTACCATTACATGCTATTCCATTAGTAGTAGAAAAAATTTGCAAAGATTACTCTCTAAATAGAAGGAACGTTGGCTTACCTGAACGTTCATTTTCTTGGCGATGCGCAGCAATTCATCTATGGGATTCTATCATTCTTCAGATATAGGGACTGAGGGAGTACTGTGCCTTTAAATCTTTCTTGTGGCCACTCCCCTCTGCTCTGTTATCACCTCAGTTATTTCTCGAAGGGATTCCACGTGATACCTAACCTGAAAAGAGAGGAAGACACCAGAGACCACCTCCCCATCCCAGACAGCCTGAGAGGTGGGATGAATTGCTGCGCATCGCCAAGAAAATGAACGTTCAGGTAAGCCAACGTTCCTTTTCCATGGCGATGCTATGCAATTCATCTATGGGATATGCCCAAGCACCCAACTACTGGGAGGGAGGCCGGCTGGGCTCGTGGACCCCAGGGGAGTGGACAGACTGCAGAACCCGTCGGCCAAAGGAAGCTTCAGCTGAAGCCAGAGAGTCGATCCTGTAATGGCGGACAAATGGGGAAAATGACGTCCACGTAGCAGCGCGACAAACGTCCAGAATGGATGCCTGAGTTGACCAGGCAGCCGACGTGGCAGCGCTGCGGGTTGAGTGAGCCAAGATCCTTCCCGGAGAAGATCTGCCCTGTGAGCTATAAGCAGAGGCGATGCAAGCCTTAATCCATCTAGCTACAGTCTGAGAAGAGACCTTCTGTCCCATGGATGCCGGGTGGAATGAAACGAAAAGCGCTTCGGTTTTGCGAAAGCATGAAGTTCTGGCGATGTAGCGACGCAGGGCCCTTCTGACATCTAGTGTGTGCCACTGGATCTCCAGGGGATGACGAGGTAAGGGGCAAAAATCAGGTAAAACAATCTCTTGTTGTCTATGGAAAACGGAATTGACTTTGGGCACAAAGGAAGGGTCAAGCCTAAGAACAACTACGTTGGGCTTAAATATACAAAGGTCACTGCGGATGGAAAGGGCAGCAAGTTCAGACACCCTTCGTGCCGATGTAATGGCAAGAAGAAATGCCACTTTCAGGGACAAAAATCTAAGGCTGACAGAAGCCAGAGGCTCAAAGGGGGCAGCCGTGAGGGCCTTCAAGACTAGGGGCAAGTCCCACGATGGATATCTATGAATGGGAGGGGGACGGAGATTAGTAGCCCCCCGTAAAAAACCCCTAATGCGTGGATCGAGGGTCAGGGACCTAGCGTCACCCGATCCCAGGACTGTCGCTAATGCAGCTACCTGACGCCTAAGAGTGGAGGGGGCTAGCCCTTTAGCAAACCCTGCTTGAAGGAAGTCTATAACCTCTGGTACTGTTGCAGAAGTAGGGTCAACGTGATGAGCGGCACACCACTGACAGAATGCTTTCCAAGAGGCATCGTAAATCCTAGTGGTTGATGGACGCCTAGCCGCCTGGATTATTAGGATGGCTTCCCCTGATATATTGTCCTTCCTCAGGCGGACCCGCTCAAGCGCCACACGGCTAATTGTAGCCACTGGGGATTTGGATGGAGTACAGTCCCTTGGCTGAGCGAAACCGTGTCCTGAGGAATACGCCATGGGGGTTGAACGGAAAGGTTCACGAGGTCCGCGAACCAGGCACGTCGGGGCCAGTGTGGAGCCACCAGAAGGATCTCTGTGCGTTCCCAAAGCAATTTGCGGATCACACCCGGAATCAGAGGGATGGGGGGAAGGCATAAAGGAGCCCCTGGGGCCACGGGCACCGAAGGGCATTGACGTTCTCGGCTCCCGGACAAGGAAAACGAGTCACGAACCTGGGAAGCTGTGCGTTGTCCCGATGGGCGAACAGGTCCACCAGCGGAAGTCCGAATCGGCGAGTCAGCTCCCGAAACAGGTCCGGATCCAATTTCCACTCTGAAGGATCTAGCTGTTTTCTGCTGAGCCAGTCCACTGTTACATTTGCGGACCCGGAGATATGTTCCGCCCTCAGGGACAATACGTGAAGTTCCGCCCAGTCCAACAAAGTCTCCGACTCCCGCATGAGAGCCTGAGATAGGGTGCCCCCTTCCCGATTTATGTGGGCTTTTGCCAACATGTTGTCCGTGAGGACCAAGACATGCCGGTGGTGCACCCGCTGTAGAAAGTGGGCTAGGGCCAGTCGCACCGCTCTCAGTTCCAGTACATTGATATTGTCCCGAGAGTCCAACTGAGTCCAAAGACCCTGAATCACCTGTGACTCTAGGTGACCCCCCCCAACCAGAAAGACTCGCGTCTGTGGTGAGGACTATCCTGGATGGCTCGTGAAATTGGCAACCCAGTGCCAGGGTCCCTGACACCCACCACCGGAGGGATACACGTACCTGCAGTGGAAGCGATACAATGGTCCTGGATGACCCCTGGCCCAGTCTCTGAAACGGCAGGAGGAACCACTGGAGTGGTCTTGAGTGACGCCGTGCCCACGGAACAATTCCTAAACAGGAAATAAATTTGCCAAGCAACCGAGACAAGGTCATGAGAGACACTCGCCTCAAGTCCAAGACATGAAGAACCAGGTCTTTGATGTTCTGTTGACGCTCCTCCGAAAGGAAGACCTTCAGGTTCACTGAGTCGATTCGAGCTCCAAGGTGGATGATGGACGTGGCAGGAAGAAGATGGCTCTTCCGACGGTTGATAGAAAAGCCGTGGAGCTCCATGATCCGGCACACTGTCAACATGTCCTGCTGCGCTTGGGTGTGGGAACTGGACAAAATCAAAATGTCGTCTAGGTAACACAAAATGCGGATAGGGATCAAACAAATGGAGGCCGCCACGGCCGCCAACAATTTGGTGAAGACCCTCGGGGCCGACGAGAGACCGAACGGCATTGCCCGGTACTGGTAATGCCGTCCGGCAAAAGCGAAACGAAGAAACTTGCGGTGTCGGGGGTGGATCGGAACATGGAGGTAAGCCTCCTGAAGATCGATTGATGTCATAACATCCTCCTTCCGAACACAATTCAGGATGGTTTTGAGAGATTGCATCTTGAATCTCTTGTACCTGATAAATTTGTTGAGGTACTTGAGATTCAAGATAGCTCTCCAGTCCCCCGAGGACTTGGGGACCAGAAACAAAATTGAATATACCCCTTTCCCTTGATGAGAAAGTGGTACCGGCTCTATAGCCCCTATGGTTAATAGATGCTGAATTTCCACCCCGAGGTTGTCCCTCCTGACCTTGTTGGTGGGTACTGGGGATTGAATGAAAAAATTTTTGGGAAGAGTTTGAAATTCCAATGACAGGCCTAGGCCCACCGTGTGATGGACCCAGGGATCGGACGTGGTGGCCTCCCACTGGGATAGGAAATGAAGAAGCCGCCCCCCTATGGGAACAGGGGGAAGAGAGTCATTTGCCCCTTCTACCTGAGCGGGAGGACGAACCCCTGTAGGGACGTCTGGAAGATGGCTGGAAACGCCCTCTGTCACTGTTACCCTGTCTGCTAGGGAAACGGTCGTATCCCTGAGAAAAGGGTCTGTTGTAGTAGTAGGGCCCCCTGGGGCCTGGCTCAGTCCGAAAGGGCTGTCGCTGGGCATAAGGGACATATCTACGTTCCTGCCTATTGTATGTGACCGGCAAGACCTTCCGCTTATCTTTCCCCTCTACCAAAATAGGGTCCAGAGCTGCCCCAAAAAGAGAGGAGCCTTGGTAAGGGGCGGAAGCAAGCTTCCACTTTGATTTAGTGTCCGCCTTCCAGGGTTTGAGCCAAAGGAGCCTGCGTGATGAGACAGAAGACGCCATTGCTCTGGCCGCAAATCTAGCTGCATCTAGGGAGGCGTCAGCAGAGTACTCTGTTGCGGCCACCAGTTTACTAAAGTCCTGATTAATCCTGGTGTCCCCTGGGGGTAATCGATCTTGCAACTGGCGAAGCCAAATTAACGTAGCCCTATTAAAGAATGATGCAGATGTCGCGGCCTTCACAGCCCAGGCAGCTGCTTGATGTGTCTTCCTGAAGGAGACCTCCACTTTACGTTCGTCAGATTTTAAGATTTCCACGGCGTCCGAGGACAACACCGCAGAGGACGAGAGGGAAACCACTGGGGGGTCTACAGAAGGTAAGCCAAGCAAATTTTCCAAGACTGGGTCAGCACAATAAAGTTTTTTGTCATGGCCACTTGGGGCAGATGGAACACCTGGGGTCTCCCATTGTCTCTTAATGACATCCTGGAACAGTTCAGGGCATGGAATGAAATCTTGGTCAGGAGCCGGAACAGCGAACAGGTCGCCATGTGGCTGGACGGCCGATGGACCTGGATCATTTGGATTAACTATCCTGCCCATATTTGTTGCCGCCTTTGCCTTCCTAAGTAAGGTCTTGAATACAGCTGGTCTAAACAGGGTGGTAAAGGCTGGCCTATCAGGGATTACCTCATCATCATCCGAAAACTCGGGGTCTGGCTGATCCCCGTCACCTGATTCTGCCTCCTCACTAGGAGAAACCTCCAAGGGCGCCGGAGGTAGCGGGGCTGGAATGACAGCAGACGGTGGTAGCTGAGGTGGCAAGGGAGGCTGAACCACCGTCTGGGGCAAAGGTATCTGCCAAGGCGGTATCCCTTGTTGTAGGCCGGAGGAGATAGCTTTGGCTAAGGCATCTGTAAAGAGAGACTGAAAGTCAAGATGAGGAGGCCAACCCATCCCTTCCTGCGGACGTAAGCCAGCTGCTGTGGGCGTAAAGGTAGCCGAAGACCCCGGTCTACCAGGAGAAACGGTTTCTCGAGGGTCAGCAGGCCTGTCCCCCCCTTGAACCGGATCTGCAGCAGGAACAACATGAGGAGGAAAATCAGAGTCATGATCGTCCCCAGGTTGCTGAACAGAAGGGATATCCACAATCACTTCACCCCTGACTTGAGCCTGCTTTTGAGCTTTGGTAAACTGTCTCTCAAGGGCTTTGTGCCTCGTTTGTTCCTCCCTGCCTCTGGTAGATGAGGCAACTGAAGGCTGGGCTGAATGAGATGTATTGCCAGCAGAATGGGCCGTAGACCTCTTCTTGGAGGCTTTCTTGGGCCTTGGAATAATTGGAGCCTGCTCAGGGTCTGAGGAAAACTCCTGGTCAGCCATAGTGTTATTGGAGACCAGGTGGCAGCAGAGTACTAGAGGAAAGAAAAGGGAACCCTTTGTCAGGAAACCAGGCCCACAGTGGAGAAGAAAAATAATAATAATAATAATAATTTCCTCAAAATGGCTGCCAGTTCCCAATCGCAGTTTTAAGGCCCAAAGTCCCTGAATAATGGCAATACTCACAATCCAGAAGACAGCGGTGATCCTTCCTACTCACAAGTAGGCAGCTTCACAGGTGGCCCAGTTGGATAAGCGCTAGGGAGTGACCGTCCCCTGAAAGCGCTGCCTCGCTGAAGGAGCCAGAAAATGGCGGCCAAAAAATGGTGCGAAATTGCAAACGGCTCTCTTTTGATGCAAATGGCCTGAAATGAGGTGGCAGAGAGGGCGCAGGAGAATGGAAGATCCCTAGAGCGCCGCGAGGAAATTATGGGAAAGGCAGAGTTTGAACTCGGGTCCCCGAGCAGGTACTCTGCAACCGCCACTAAACAGGGAGCGAATGAGGCGGCGAGGGAATAGCCAGCGGACCAGCAACTCCACTTTGCTCGCCAGCAGCCTGGAATTTACGGCTCTAAGGCTGTGCGGCCTCTCCAACGCAAGGAAAGGCCGCCCGTTGTTAAAGGGGGCAATGGACAGTCCGGATGGCTTACCCAGTGACGTCCACGCCCGCAGCCGATGGCCAGCCACCTCCGCGGCAGCCGCACACCGTTTGAATTTTTTTTTTTTTGTATAAAACGCTCCCTTGCCTACTCGAAAGAAAAAAAATTATACTATATACAAAAACACTATATACACTATCTACAAAACGCTAAGGCACTAGCTAGAAAAAGGAGAAAATCACCTCAGAATGAGGAGAAAACTAAACTCATGTCCCTACACGAAGACTGAGAGAAATAACTGAGGTGATAACAGAGCAGAGGGGAGTGGCCACAAGAAAGATTTAAAGGCACAGTACTCCCTCAGTCCCTATATCTGAAGAATGATAGAATCCCATAGATGAATTGCGTAGCATCGCCATGGAAAATAATTCTACAGTATTCAGGACAATTTTCTGCACAATTACTTTAAACAGCTTGTCTCCTTTACCAATACTGACAGAAAATGAATCCAGCTTAAGAAAAAGCTATCAGGAGTTGATGTTTTGGCAATGATACTGTCACTAATACAGATAGTGGTTACTATGGCTTCTGATTGGTGGGTTTCCTGTTTCTTTACTTTCTCCACTCCAGCTGAAAATAAGCACCAATTGTTTTCCTTTTGGTGGCAGATCTTTCAAAACATGCAATTTTTATTGTGTGAATAAACAATATCCAGTAATCATAGAATCATACAATTGGAAGTGACCTCTCACAGCTATCTAATCATACAATTAGAACTCACCCATTCAAACACTTCCAACAAAGTGATTGTTTCAATGCAAAATCAGTTGTTTTGAACTCAAAACCTTGTCTTGAACTCTAAATGAAGTGCTTTAAAACATTTTGCACCCCACTAACTGAATATAGTCAAGTCTTTATTTTGGTCATCAACCTGCAAGGTTTAACTGAAGATATATTTGCTATTGTTCTTAAAAATGAGAAATAAATACAAAGATAACTTTTGTTAGTCAAAAGATTTCCTGGGAAGGATTTGATTATTTGACAGAAATAGAAGTGCTACAGAAAGAATTGAGCTACAAGTAAAAACTAGAGGTGCATCTTGCAAATTGTGGGCATAATTTAACATAATTTTAAAGCTTTGAAGCTTTGTAGTGGCTTTTGAATATCTTCAGTGGAACTGCAATGTGTGCTCATACAAAGGATAACAGATATCATTCTATTTTCAGAATTCCTTATAAGAAATTATGTCTAGATTTGTTTATTTAAATTTGTTATACTTGTACACTCCGACAGACTTTTAGACTTATACAATCCAAATCCAATAAAAACAGTAAAAAACAAACAACATAGACAAAATGAGGCTGTCTGTTATTAGCTTAGATCCAAATGCCGGTTATTCCAATATCCCATTTCCATCAGTAGTCAGAGAGATGCTTTTATACATACATACACACACACAAAGAGAATCATAGAGTTGAAAGACACTCTTTAGACCCTTGAGTCCAATCCACTGCACCAGATAAAAAAGTAAAATTAAGACATCCCTGATAGATGTCTATCCAGCCTTTCCTTGAATGCTATTAATATAAGGGAATTCAGCACTTGCTTAAATAAGTGGTTCCAATGTCAAACTTCTCTTATTACAGGAAAGTTCTTTCTCCAGACATTCAGCTGCAATCTGCCTTCTTGTAACTTAAGGTCATTATTTTGTATTCTCCAGGTCAGAGGTACAACCTTCCAGTATATGCAGCACACAAGCATATCCACCTCACAGCCATCTTTTTCTCAAGGCATCATATTGACTGAGCTCTGCATACTTAAAAGATAATTCAGAAGTGCTCTGAGCCTTGTCTATATATAGTACCTTTCTGCTCCCAATTAAACAGCTGTGACTTTTTCAGACTGCCTCATGAGTCCTCCCCCATCCTATCCCCAGAATGTTAATACTATAGATGAATTGAATTATTAGAGTGGCACTTTTTAATGCAACCTTTAAAACTGCCCTGCTACCAAAGCTTAACTCTTCATGCATATAAAGTCCCATTGAGTGACCATGGCAATAGCACAGTTTCATAGCTATGCACATTTATCAACAGCTGCAACCAAAATTGTACTTTGCAGTCTAGAGTCTCTATCTATGAATGGGGGTGTATATTGGGGTGTATACTTTTCTATTTCTTTATATCAATTTATATTATGAGAATAAGGGGTAATTTTAACCAAGAGGCTGGAAAGCATGTTAAAGCAAGAGCTTAGCATATTCTGAATGTATAAATTGAACGCAGTCAAATGGGTACTACGAAGCTGACTACAAGGAATAAAGTCCAGTTTGCTATCATTTTTTAAATCTACTGCAGAGTTTCAAGGTCCAATGCAGGGGAGATGAAATAAGAGCTCCTACAAATGAAAAAATGGTCCAGGCCTAAGTCCCAAAGAATTTCAGCTCCAGGATCACAAAACAGAAAAGTTGTACAAGTAGTCCTCGATTTATGACCACAGTTGAGTCCAAAATTTCCAGGTGAGATACTTGTTAATTTTGCCTCATTTTATGACCTTTCTTGCCACAGTTGTTAAATGAATCACTGCAGTTGTTAAATTAGTAACAGGGTTGTTAGCTGAATCTGGCTCCCATTTAAAGACTGTTGTGGCCCCGCCCTCTGAGCCTGTCCCATCGGAGGAAGAAAGCTCCGAGCATGAGGAAGAGGAGTCAGCCAGGCCTCCCTCTCCAGGCCCCTCCCCTCTGGCATTGTCTCAGGTGCCGGCCGAGGGAGAGGAGATCAGCAGGGAGACAGCTGGTTTGTCTCAGAGTGATGAAGAAACATCATTCCTGGACGCACGCCTCCGAAGGCTTGATAAACGATTGCAGCAGCTTAGGAGGCGTGCTAGGGATTAGAACTGAGTCACTGGACCACACCCCAGAGACTATATAATAGAGGGTAGTGGTCAGGGATCCTTGTGACGAACAAAAGTAAACCTTGGATAGTCACTAAAGCCTCGTCCGGAACTGCTGGGAGAAATATTATTTCTGCTTGGACTTTTTTGTACGTTAGTATCTTATCTTTCTGTTTGTGAAAATAAAGGCATTTGGCAGACGGTGTGTCTATCGCTGCCAAGTGGGAGATAAGACCTGGGTGCGTTCCAAAGTGTTTCCTTAACCCTCGGCTGGCTGTGTTTGTGTGTGTGTGGGGACGGGGACAGATCAAATACATTGAGCTTGTCGATCAAGAAAGGTTGGCAGTTCGAATCCCTAGTACAGGTCTCCTGTGTGAGCAGGGGGTTGGACTAGATGACCTCCAAGGTCCCTTCCAACTCTATTAGTGTTACATAAACATTGCTTATCAGAAGATAACAAAAGGAAATCACGTGATCCTGGACCCTGCAATCGTCATAAAAATGAACCAGTTGTCAAGCATCTGAACCCATGGGGATGCTGCAACAGTCATAAGTGTGAAAAACAATAATAAATCACCCTTTTCATGTCACTGTAACTTTGGTCACTAAATGAACTGTAATTTATGTTGTAAGCTGAGGACTACCTGTACTTTGAATTTCACGGCAGTTTTGCTAGAAGGAGACCGTGTTGCTGTTCACAGAAGACAAAGTGGGAAGATAGTAATGCAGCATTGAATTTAGATTGCCATACATGTGCATGTCATTGCTGTGTATGTTAGCACATTGATTCACTGATGTTGCCTAGTTCAATAAGCAAACATCTGCAAATAAACAACCAAGCTCAGACAATTTCATAGTTTAACTCTGAGCTACAAATATTCCTTCTATTGGATGTCAGAGCATTAGGATAGTTGAACTGATTTTTTTTATAGCTCAAGTGGGGCATTATTGGAAGTGCTTTGATTTAAAAGGATTTCTGTGTGTATCTGTGTGTGTGACTGTGGGTTTTCCCCACTGAAGGGAACAGGTCTTCAGGTCTTGTAAGGGGCATGTAACTTAACAGATTTACAGCTCTTCCTCAGTTCCTCAGCTCAAAGAGGAAAGATTAAATTCACAACAATAATCTTAGTACAATGTACCAGAAAATTTATCACTCCGGCCTTCTTTCCTTTAGTATGGAAAGGAAGTTGTTCTTAGCATTTCAGAAATTCGAAGACTATAATGGAATATTTCCAAACTTCTTCTGAGGACTTGGGGAAGTAAAAAATATTGCAGTGTGGAAATGCTCTAAGCCAACAGAAAATAATTCCACATTCTAATTTAGCTTGTGTCTCAGCCACCCAGTGTCCAAAATTCTGTGAAGACATTTAAAATTTGGAACACTTTGTTAACAACATAATGTTTTTACAGTTGCTTATTATTCAACAAGTTATGCAGCAGTTTATTTTTTTAATGAATCCAATTATGAATAATGTACACAGATTAATGAAGTATATGATAATTTAAGATAGAACATTTGTAATCGAGGAAAAGATATTACAGTAATATAACAATCACAAGCCTGATAAGAAAATAAGATTTCCTTTAAAAATTCTCAATTAGAGCATTCATTCATCCATTTATTTTTAGGGAGAAAAAAATCAAGCTGAACTTGATTTCATATCAACTGATTACTTAATTTCTGGAACACAATATTATTGTTGTTGTTTTTATTGATTTTATTGATTGAACACAGAAAGTTGTCTCATACAGATTAGTCTATTTGTCTGTCTAGCCTTATATTGATCACAATACAAGTAGTCCTCGACTTACAACAATTCGCTTAGTGACCATTCAAAGTTACAACAACACTGGAAAAAGTGATTTAGGACCATTTCCCATACTTATGATCATTGCAACATCCCCATGGTCATGTGATTTACATTCAGATGCTTGACAACTGGTTCATATTTATGAAGGTTGCACTGTCATGGGGTCATGTGATCTCTTTTTGTGATCTTCTGACAAGCAAAGTCAATGGGGAAGCCAGATCATGTTATTAATTTAACAAGTGCAGTGATTCACTTAACAAATGTGGCAAGAGGAGTTGTAAAATGGGGCTAACTCACTTAGCAAATTTCTCACTTAACAACATAAATTTTGAGCTCAATTGTTGTCAGAAGTCAAGGATTACCTGTAAGAGACACTAGATTTCTATGGCTCCTACTTGAGATCTAATGCTACCTGATCTTTTCAGTGGAGATCTCTGGCACTGAACATGTAACCTGCAACACAATTCTTCCACCTTATACTATATACTTACCTAGTGAACCCCAGATAACCCAAAATATTTGGGATCTTGAAGAGGAAAAGACAAGTAGTATCTTCTTTGTTGTTAAAATATATATAAAAATGTGAACTCACTGCTCTTTTTCAATACTTGAAAAATCTATTCCCTGAAGTAGGCTACCTTACACAGCTGAAAGGCAGGGCCTGTTCTAAGACAGGCCCTACTGAAAGATATTACATCTGGGAAGGTGTCATGCCACCATTTGATGATATCCATTAAATAAGAAACAAATGAGACATTAAATTGGTCTAAAACAGAGGGTGAAGAATCTGAAGTTCATGAGTCATGTTACAGTCATCAAATCTGTGAGAATGCAAACTTTCTTTTGGGTTACAGTGGAAAAAATACAGGTCACAAAAAAAATACAATGCATATTTTACAATATTTTGCAATTAATCATTTTACAATTAATGTGTAGATATACCCAATCAAAGGGGGTGGGGGCTTCAGAACTACCACTTAAAATATTAACATCCTATTATAACTGCGGTTCTTGATTGCTTCCAAAATCCAATTTTAAAAAGCAGGACTATTGACCGTATAGATCTGTCTGTCCCAATCTGAAAAAAACCTACGAAATTTACTGCAGTTAATACTCAAGCCAAACATGGTATATATTGTAAACCACACTTTATAAAAATGGCAGCAAATCAGATTGTTTGGCACAGATTTTGACTTCAGATTGCCTTAGGATGCCATTTTTCCCATGAAAATGTGATTTCCTCTCAAAGAACATTCGGCGACATGTCTGCTGTCTTCCTTTCCCATCTCTGCAAATTGTGGTTCTTCTGAACATCCTATTTCACAAAGCAGCAGCTGCAGAGCCTTAATATATATCAAAGTGAAACACCATCAAATAACTGGCTTTAACATTCAAATGACTTATTGGCAGAAACAGGTTTAAAAATAGGAGTTTTCATGATAAACAAACTCAGCCTCACAGGAAATGAGTGAGGAGCAAATCGCAGAAAGTCAACATGTAAGATTTTTGGTGAAGCCCTAATTTTGTTGTGTAAACATACAGCATTCTTATAAAATGGTTATTTCCACAGTCACACAAGACTCTTGGGAGTAAACCCTTTAACCCTTTAAGTATCAGTTTTAGTAAGTTAAAGAACTGAACACACAAACATAAGACTACAATGAGTGTATTTACACGGGAGAAGAGAAAAATTAGATCGCCTATATATAATATAGGGAGGCCGATAGCCTCCCACCGACCAATACGCTCCCGCAGAGAGGGCCTCCTCAGGGTGCCGTCAGCCAGGCAATGTCGGCTGGCAACCCCCATGGGGAGGGCCTTCTCTGTGGCAGCTCCTGCCCTCTGGAACTGTTTGCCTCCAGAGATACAAAGGATATCGGATCTCTGGGTCTTTCGCCATGCCCTAAAAACTTTTCTTTTCCATCAAGCAGGGCTGGCGTGAAACACCCCCCACCCTTTTTTTTTTTTAGCCTTTTAAAATGTCAATGGGTTTTAGTTTGAATGTTTTAAATTTTGGGCCAAAGTCATATAATTCTTTTAAAAATTTTAAATTTTGTATTGGTATGTGTTTTAGTTCTGGCTGTGCACCGCCCTGAGTCCACTAGGAGAAGGGTGGGATACAAATTGAATAAAATTAAATAAATAAATAATAATAAATAATGAAAACTAGGCACAAAGAACAAAATCCAATGCGAGAGAAAGTCAGCTTCCCCCTTTCCTTCCTGTGCTGCCTTTCAGACATCCAGATCTGATGGGGGAGAAAGACCCACATGGGAAAAGGGAGAATTGTCTCTCCCCATTCTACAGACAAGAAAGAAGAAACTATATACCTTTAGGAAATGAATAGGGCTAATGTTAGATTTGTTCAAATTTGCAGCTCTTTTAAACTTTGGATATAAATTAATCTACTTAACAGACATTTGCTTATTTTTATGAGAGTTTTGTGTCTCTATTAATGATGGCCATTGGACCAAAAAAAAAAAAAACCATAAAAAAGAAAGAAATCACTATTCACCAGGGTGAAGTTTTTTATTCCCGTGACAGACATGTTAGTTTTTGACAGCAAATACAACAAAGAGCTTGATAACATTTTTAAAAATCCAAAGATATACACACAGACATATGCAGATATGCATGTGAAGGCAGACACACACACACACACACACACTCATCTAATTATAAAAGATAGAGCCTAAAGATCCTAAATATCTCAAATGTCTGTACCACTTCTAAGCAAAATCCACTTCTGTACATTTTCCGACTAGAAATGTCATTACCAGCATCCAAGAAAGAGGACATTTATAAACTCCGGTCTTTATTGAAAGACTTAAAACTAAAAAGAAAAAGGCCTTGAATTTAAAGCCCCAAACAAAAATAATAATCATTCCTATGAAAAGACAGAACATCTTTTGGTCTTATATCTGTTGTAATAAGAAACAAAGTAATACTAATAAAAAAGACCCTTTCTCAGAGAACTCTTTCTCTGGAATAGTTTTTTCTCAATTTTCATACTACTTACACGTAGGTTTATCTATGATAAACAGTTTGGATTCAAAACCAGTGTTTCTTGTGTCCCTAATGGGGCTTCAAATAAACAATACATTTCATTTCTTCATATTTGTGTATGAAGCAGAGTCAGAATGGAAAACAGAAATGAGGAAGTGTGGAAGTTTCACCTAGAAACCCTGAGACCCAAAGATGGAATCTTGTGTATGTGGCATAAATGCCAATTCTACCTTCCATATCTCAGTTTTGTTAAAAAAGGAAAAACTGTATATTTGAGATGTAGGAGGAAAAGCTCCTCTCCAAACCTCCCACTTCAACTAAAAAAAAGTATCTTGTGCTGCATCAGAGAAGCCACAAAGAATTTCTAATATGAATTGTTAAGCCACTAACAGTAGAAATTATAGCAAAGCAGCATGCAGAGCACCTAAGCAACTTTCTTTTTTTAAGAAATAAGTTTCCAGTCCCTACAGTTGCAAGAGAAGTTTGAAAATATGAGAAAAATGTGATTAAGATCATAGGTCCCTCAAGAATATCCACACTTATTGTGGGTGTCTTCCTTTTAAAAGAGCATATTACAATTTTTTTCAGGACAGCTCCAGCATATGTTATTTCTTAATGCTAAATGTAATTGCACAACTCTAATGTTTTGGAGAAAGACACATCTAAATTGTATCGATTGCTTGCATCAAAAAATTATGTATGACTTTGAAATAGTGATTTCAAAAGTGTGGTCATAAAAACCAAGAAATCAACTGATTATACCATATCAACCAATAATAAAATATAACTTATTTAAACCATAGAAGGGTTGAGGCAGAAAGGGATCATCACTCACTGGCTTACATTCACTTAAATCCATTAAATCTAAATATATTTATGACCTCACACTAAACATACTTATGATCTCAGACTAAGCTAATCTAATTAAAAAGAACTGAAGAAAAAAAATGCAATTTACTTCTGAAGAAAAAAGGGAACACTTCTACCACCAGAAAGCCCATGATTTAAGTTTCTATCTTGATGGATTTTAGAATTTTTCCACACTAATATTTTTGATGAAAGGAGCTTAAACTCAATTGTTCCAGCATCCCTAATATTTGATTTTTGTTACAAAACATGATGTGCTTTGCTCAGACTAGTTTTGCTTGTTTGCCTCTCTTGTCAACAGGATATCCTCAATTTCATTTTTTAAAATAAATTTTCACAACCATAAGAACAAAGAATTACAGCAAAAAGGAGAAAAGTCATATATATGATGATCAGAAACCTGCATCCAAGGAGACAAACATATATGGGACGGAGAGGTACCAAAAGAGAAAGAAATTGAAGCTGTAGTCCTTTCTCCAGGGCAAAAATAACAATTGCATTATTTTGTATTTGAAACAGATAACATGTTTAACGGGCTGAAGTTGGCAGAGAAAATACAGGAATAATTCCCAGAGAGAGAATTGTTACACTGCTGTTATCTCTTATCAAAAGGCTTTTGCAGGTTTCAGAAACACCCCAAAACCCAGCAAAGTTTTAGTAGCTGACTGAAGATCCCACGAACCCACCTTTTACATTGATTTCATTCCCAGAAAGAAATGTATTTATGCCTCTTAAAAATAAGGCACTATTCAAAATTTGAGTTCATTTAATACTTAATTCGTATTAAATATTACAATGAACCCCCACTTAGCCCTGCTAGTTTTTCTTGTGAAGAAAAGCCATTGTCCCATCAATGAAAAGCTTTGTTGCTAGGATAAAATTGATCATTTCTATCAGTTTCCAAACTGAGGAAAAGTCTAAATAAAATAAGAATTTATACTCATTCCCAGTAAATTGTGGAATACTATAATCTCTCTCCCTCTCTCTTTCTCATTAAACCCTTTGTGAAGAGTCTGAGAAAGAATATGTTATGCTTAACAAAAGTCTTCCTTTTCTTTCAACATTCTATCACTTTTCATGAAGCTTTTGGGGATTAATTTTTCCTTCTTTATTTTTTCCCGCCTCCTTAAAGAAAATTGGGAAGATGTTTTCTCCTCTGCAGCACGACTGTTCTTTTATCTGGGATAAAATTCTACACTGCGGGTGCTGAATTATGAGAGTTAACATCTGCCATCCTACATCCTAAAGACAATGCAGAATATCTTTGGTTGGTTTTTAGGGGATTTCATGGGCATATGGAAAGAGCTCAGAATTCTGAACCAATGCTGCAACATGTCTAGACTTCAAAGGCTTCTTGCTTCTGAAAAGGTTAAACAATTTTCCTAGCGAAACCAAGTGTGGGTTGTGAAATGAAGAAAATTTTCCCCAAGGGCTATTCATTTAGTATCACCAAAAGTCATCAAGTTTCGGTTTCAGTTATTTGTATTTATTTGTAAAAACAAAGATTAAAGTGGAAGAATGAAAACAAAAATCTAATATTGATTTTTATATTCTACAACTATTTTATTTCAGCAATGCACTACAAACTTTTAGTTGAAAACTATTGTTTCTTTATAGTTTGGAAAATCTGTGCCCTTGTTTCTAGATAATGATTTGCAATGGAAAAAAATAGCAAATAGAAAAGTGTTTTCTGTTTTTGATTATGTAAATATATAATTAATACAATTTAATCATATACCAGTAGTTTTTCATGTTAATTACTAGCTATTTCCTTCAATTACAACAGACAAGATAGATATGTGAGGACACCAAAATAAATATTAGATAATTAAATTTGTAAGCAATCACAGTTGTAATTGTACAATCAAAAGTGGAATAAATGTTTTATTTAAATCAGAGAACAGGAATAATATTCAACTTCAATATAAATGTGTTTGAAGCATTTTACTATATTCAGTAAAAAGAACTTGAGCACAAAGGAGATTGCTGAATATGTAACTGAAGTTCTCAGAATTCATTTTTTTTCTGCTAAGGGCAATTCATCAAACAACATCTAAATACTAAAGGCTCTTTTCAGTGGTTAGTTCCATCAGCAAGGAGGGGAATCGTTTATTTGTGTGTGAGTATGTACACGTACACACACACACACACACACGAAAAGTGAACAGAGGCAGAGGAACATCAAAATAGTCACATACCTATTATATACATATCTACCTCTAGTGGTCTTTCTGCTTTTAATGTGCTGTTTTTGTTGTAATTCTATTGTTTGCTTCTCTTATCGGTTTTATCTATAATTTGTGGGCACTTTTCTCAAGCTTTTAGCAGAAGACATTGTGTTCCTAAACTTCTTGCAATATGTGAAGTACTGTACAGTGTACTCATTCGGTGGAAAGCCACAACTTTTGAGAAGGTTGGGTAAATGAGATTTGAATTCAACACATCTGGAAGTACTAGTTTGGAAAAAGCTGCTACAGTTCTGCTACAAGAGCTTAATTTTTCAAGATTAATTTAATTTTGAAATAGGAAATAGATAATGTTTCTGGATCCAAAGAAACCTAAACTACTGCATATTTAATTTTTTGCATTCCAAATGCAATGTTAAGCTATTTGCACTTCCATAATTTGCCCCTTTTTCTGAATAATTCAAAATGTTTGATTCAATTTGTATCCTTCATATAATCATTAATAGTTTAGTATCAACATAATTGAGTTTTCATTTTAAATTAAGCTACATCTCAAAATCTATTTTACTGTAATTTTACAATTACTCACAGTACTCATATTGGGAGTCTTTTTATATTTAGCATGAGAAATAATATATGTATATTTAGAAATAAACATCTTTTAATCAAGTATGGAAAAGCACTATATTATTTCAAGGTAAATAAAGATTAAACGAACTAAATACAAAATGATACAATAATTTGGCCAGTTGAAACAAAGAGTTTCACTGTTTAACTTCTAGTTACCTGATCTTTTTTTGCTGCACTAAATAACTATTAGTAACCAAAATACAAGAAACTAAATAACCACTTTCTTTGTAACTTAGAAGTAATACTACTGAGAAAAAGAGAATCAATGATTTAAGAAAAGTACCTACTATGAAAATCCAATTCCCAGCTAAGCAACACTTGAAGCAATAATTATTTTTAAAAATTCAACTCTTTAAAGCAGTTTGGTCTCCCACGCTCTGTCTTGGAGTGAGTAAGACAAAATGACACATTCTGAAACTATTCACTAAAGCTCCCATTTCTCTAATAACTAAAGTTAAAATTAAATTAAACTGTCTCTGAAATGTTCAAAACAGAATTCTAAAAGTGAATGCCGTTAAATTCAAAGCAAACTAACCCAGAAATTGTGGTATTTGACAATCTGATTTCTTTTTCTTTATTGCTGAGTTTAGGAAAGATGATTTTTTTAAAAAAACTCTTTCAATCACTATCTGTTTTTCTTGTGATTATTAGTAATGAAAGATTAGCAGTCTGTCAAGGTAAAATTAACTGAATGACAAACTTCGTAAGTGTATGCATGCGTTTGAAGGTGCAAGTTGGAATTCAGAGGAGCTAAGTTACTTTAACTATGCATACATTTTATCTACTCATGTCTCAAAAATCAAGAAGACAAGCAATGTAATATATACTCCTCCATGTTTCTTCTGCTGCTGATATTAACTATTTAACCAAAGCCTATTTTTCTTCTGTTACCGATAAGCCAGGGAAACAAAGGATTTATCTATACAATTATAATTCGATGAAAATAAATGCTGCATTAGGATAGTTAAATAAACAGAAGCTAAGATATTAAGTGCCCCTAGCAAACTATATTCATGAAGTAATAAAATCAACAGTAGTGACTGCAGAGACGAAGTCCCGAAGTTTAAAGTGAAAGCTTTAGTACCTTTATCTTAATATATTTGATATTCTTCCACCCTTTTTTGAACATCCCACATTATTAAAATTGCGATGTGCAGATGATATAGATTGTTTTGACTCATTTGTTTCTTAAAACGTGTACTGCAAATGTGAATGTATTACTTTGCACATACTGTACACAATTTACCTACCCCCATTCTTAGTAAGAACAGAACTCAGCATGACTGCATAATCATTATGTATAAAGTGCTCTGCTGTCAACCTGAAATGCTCCAGAAAAATTTCAACACTTTGAAGTACAAGGAGAAAATAATAAATAGCTGTACTATAAACTACAGATGATTGAAGTTTATTTTTCAAGTCAACATCAATTTCCAATTAAAATATTATTCCATTTATCAGAATACGTCTAGGAATATGTTAAATTCAGAACAGTAACAAAGAACAGTTTTATTAATTGCTTATTAAGAGTAACAATTTTTAAAAAGTGAAAAGACCAGAGATTTCTGAACGCTGTTATATTAGTAGATCACATATAATAATTGACATGTACAAAATCATATGAATAGTAGATGTTTAGCCTAATTAGGATAAACATCCACTGATTATCCTTGGTTTTAGCTAATCTCTCAAAAGGTTTTACTTCTGAGAACAAAGTTTAGGACTGCACTATTATTCTATGATCTATGATCTATTCTATGAGCCACATGAATTTTTAATGTCACACCTGAATATGTTAAAAACCAGTATTTTAGATGCATTAAGCATCCCCTGTTACATGAGAGAGGAATCACTTTTTTAGATATTGTTTATTATCAAATACAGCTTTTATTTTGGAAGGGGGCACAATTTGGTCACTGTAAACTGAATAGAATTTTTTCTACTATATTCATCTAACCACATACTTCGATATAAAAATTGCTTGATTAGAAAACCAAAATAAGGAGAAATAATTCTAGCTGTCCAGATATCAATTATAATATCCTGGTTTCAACAATAAGCACTAAAAAGATTTAATCAAAGACTGATTCAAAATAAAGATTACAGGCACATTAAATTAACTAAATTTAGTATCCATTAAAATTACATTTATCATCACACTGAATTCAATGAAGCTTATAGTCAAATGATTTTGTCCCAATCCAGCCACAAACACATTAAGGAGAAAACAATAGTAATAAACTAAGCATTTGCATACATGCATGTGCACTAACGACCCCAAGGAGACAATATCAGTGAGGTTTTCTCTTAAGTAAATTTGCTTAAAATTGTAGTAGGCAGTTTGAAAGTATGTAGATATAATTCATCCTTTACTTGCTTCTAATACTTGCATTTGTAGATTTCCTACAACCTAAACAATCAATTATATTAAAAGTTAATCAGTTAATCTGGGGATATATGAAATGCTTGTGGATATAATGAATATATAATAATATATTTGTTATAATATTATCTCATATAATATATATAATAAACAGCAATTCTTTTCCAACCTCTTTAAAATACTATCTGACTTCAGTCAACACCCAACTACCCTCAATTCACACTGATACATTCTAAGAAAGATCGAGGATTTGTAGGTGGAACACCATTTCTAAAAATGAAAGCTAACTGCATTATCAAAAAAGGATTTTTTTAAAAAAAATGTAAAAGCTTTTCTGGTAAGTCAAATTTCATTTTTGCATACATTTGGAAAACAGAGCAGTTGCATGAAGTTATATTGAAAAAGTATTTTAAAAAGTTTCTTACTCACTTCAGTAGCTTTATAGTAATATGCTGTACAGACCTTACTCATTCTTTACCACACCAACCCTGTGTGTGGTAGACCATTACTTTTGTCTATTTATTATCTAATAGTAGACAGTGAGCTACTGTTCAGATGCTAAAGACCCTATGATGAAAAAAAAGTTGAAAAAACATATCTAACAGATAATATATTGTATATTTGTCTATACTAAATATGAATAAACTGACTATAGAATAAATATTCCAAGAATAGAAACTCATATTCAGTATTGCAATGAATGCTAACTCCGGTTGGCAGTTATTTATTAACTATTTCTTTATTAGAGCTGATATACTGATTCATTTCAGCTTTGGCCAGACTCTGCAAAATTTTGCTCATGAAGTCTCCTCACCTTTCAATCAAGATATCTGAGGCTAAGCTGGAAGTCAAGAAAATATAATTTGCTTCAAGTGCAATTTCTGTGAGTAACTTATTTTTAAATCTGTTGTTGAGCAACTGTCAAATAACGCACGGGTTGTCGATCTTTTAATCAAAGATAGCTGAAAACAAAACTGAGAAAAACACCTTGTGGCATGACTAGTTATATTAAATTTCTTTCTTTCAAAAACACTTGTGTTTTAATGCCTTTTAGAGCATACACTATATGTACCTGACATTTAAAACGACACACCCAAGTGCCTATTTTTATCTTTAGATGAAACCTCACTTCGAGCTCCTGCCAGTTTCAAATTTAGAAAAGCCTCCACGTTACCCCACTGAAATGAAAAAAGAGTAGGAAAGAGAGCACCCACATGGAGGGAAAAACGTCGTGTAGATCTCCATTTAGTGCAAAAAAGGCTTGTCAGCTGTTTGTTTGTTTTTTTAATTTGAAGCAAAGATGTAAAATACTGTTTGTTCGGTAACTGCCATTTCTGGGATGTAATATTATATTCAGACAAACAGCTGTATTAAGTTGTACCTGCAACAAATAAAGATGGGCTGGGCAGCTGGGACTTTATTGTACTAAAATAGTCTAACCCTTTATCCACTTCTGAGTTCTACAGCATAAAAAACAGTGGCACCAGATTAGAGATAAAAATGTTCACATTAGTCTTTGAATTGATAATAAACCAATCATTTTCCATCAGAGTCCTTTTCCTTTTTTTTTTTTTTTAAAAAAGCAGCTTTCATAAAAAATAATCTGAATCACATTTCTCCTTGTTCACTAGGAATTGCTTTTCTTTTGTTGCTAAGTAGTTTCTAAACTTCCAAATAGTCTATTTCATTATGCCACACATTATTATTTTGGGGGGCGGGGGTTGTTTGCAACCCATTTTATAAATAAATATATATATATATATATATATATATATATATATATATATATATATATATATATATATATATATATAAAAAGATGCCCCCATGTTGAAAGGTTGAAGATGATATTACTATGTATGCTTAATAGTATCATTGGCATTAAAATGGAAATATTGAATAACTATTCTAAAACAATCATGTATATCAATACTAGGATTATATAAATTTGATTAATGTAACAATTATTATCATCATCATCATCATTGCTGTTTGTATCAAAATGAATTATATCATGTATTGATATTGATGTAAAAATAAAAATCCAATAAAACTTTTTAAGAAATTACTTCACCTCAATGATCTAAAATATGGGTGTCAAACTCAAGGCCTGGGGACCAGATTAGGCCCACGGGGTAATTAGATCGGGGTTGCCCTGGAAACAGCAAAGGACTGGCCCGTGGTGCTTCTGCCAGTGAAAACGGGCTCCCGAGCTCAGTTTTCGGCTGCCATGGCTTTCTGCAACTCTCTGCCAATGAAAACAGCCCTCCCAAGCTCCGGTTTCACTGGCAGAGGGTTGCAGGAGGCCATGGCAGCCAAAAATGGAGCTCAGGAACCTGTTTTCTCTGGCAGACTGCTCGGGTCATCACAGGCGCCCCTGACAGGAGTGATGTTGAGCTGGCCACACCTACCCTGGCCACGCCCAACCCAGCCCCCTGAGGTCAAACACAATTCTGATGCAGCCCTCAATGAAACAGAGTTGACATCCCTGATATAAAGTATATACCACAAATACATACTATGGATAATAGACTGCTTTCAGCTTATTTGGAATTTAACTCACTTTATCACAAACTCTAAGATGTCATAATTTTAGGATTTATCTCCAGTTCTTTAGTAACAGAGCCTCATATAATATTATAAATACTATTACATTAATACGAATGTCATATTACATTCTAGATGGCTGACATTAGGAAGGGATGGATCAAGCTATCTTTGTGTATGTCATTCATACAATTTAGAAAATCCTCTTTTCTAAATTGTTTTCTTTTAAATCAGGACAAAAATTACATTGAAATAATATATTTAATGCAGTTTCACACAGATGTTTAGACATATTTTCTTTCATTTTCTTTCTTCTGAGTTATAAAATATATTTTCTCCAACGCATGTTTGTTATCTTTGTGGGGAGGGAGGAAACTGTACCTCAAAATTCACAGAAAGGTCTAAGCTTAAGAAAATGGCATTATAATCTGGTCCATTAATATAGGAGGTACCAATTAGGTCAGTTTTCCTCAAACCGCAAACTTAATAAAATTTAGGCAGACCATCCTTAAACATTCCATGCAGATATGACTCTAAAATATGGAAAATATACTGAATTCAAACACATTTAATAAGAATTTAGATAACTGAAATTCTTAGTTATCAGTAAAACAGTATTATTGAAACAATGCCTTCAAATGTAAGATGAAATATATATCTCTTCTAAAAACCCACTTAGAAAAAAAATAATATCTCACTTGGACAGATAGTTTTGTATATGCATTTTTGGAATGGTACTCCCCATTATTCTTTAGTGTAGGACGAAAAGGATATAGATCAAATCTATTTTGGAAAGTGAAACGTTATTTCTTCTAAAGAATGTTTTGGCCTTTGCTCAGTAGAATTAGTTATAAATACCACAAAAGAAACAAGTAAATAATAAATACTTTTCACTGGCATTTGCTCTGTGTGCTAATATTCTCTGTGTGTAAAAATATTCTTCCAGAAAAAAAGTTTCTGATACAAAGCATTGTAGGTGTAGGGAGTCAAAGTAAACACAGAGTCATTTGCACAATTAGTAAAAGCTTGGATGGGCCTCTAAATAGATAAGCCACCCAGAATTGCTTGATTATGAGATGGGCATATAAATTTAATTATATGATTGAGGGGGAGCTTCTACTCATTCCATCAGCTAACTGTATGAATGAAATTATCTCATTTGGCTTAGAAATAAACTAAATAAATAAAGTATAAGATTGGGAGACATAACTAGAGGCGTGTGCAACTATGGTTGCATTCCCTGGAACCCAGTAAAAATTTTGATACAAAATTTGGTAACAAAAATGTCAATTTTCAGCAAATATTTTTCCTCTTTCTGTCCACCTCTTATAAAATAAAGTAAAAAAGCAAGACAGTTAGCCTCCTCTGGACTGAAGCAATACTTCTATTTGGCATTAACACTCCCCCACCCCCCCCCACCCCCCGCAGATATAAGTTCTGGCTGCTCCAATAACATCACTGCGTTATCACTACAACCTTACAGATCTTGGAAGCTAGAAGAATAACAAACTAATAAATGTATGCTCGCTGTTGTTGTTGTTGTTGTTAATTGCAAAGTCGTGTCCGACCCATTGCGACCCCATGGACAACATTCCTCCAGGCCTTCCTGTTCTCTACCATCCTCTGGAGTCCATTTAAGCTCACACCTACTGCTTCAGTGACTCCATCCAGCCACCTCATTCTCTGTCGTCCCCTTCTTCTTTTGCCCTTAATCTTTCCCAGGGTTAGGCTCTTCTCCAGTGAGTCCTTCCTTCTCATTAGGTGGCCAAAGTATTTGAATTTCATCTTCAGGATCTGACCTTCTAAAAAGCAGTCAGGGTTGATCTCCTCTATGCTCTATGCTCCCTACCCTTTGATAAATTTATGGACATGGCATTATCAGAATAAAGGTTTTAATGTACTGCCACAAGATTAAGGGATACCTTATGTAGACTTACCAATTAATGTTTTTGCTAACCCTGCATATTTTTTCAAACAACTAAAGAAAACCTCCAAAGTAAGAAGCTTTACAAACATTGAAATTTGCTGTGAGATTATGCATATGCATGTCGGTAGACCCATTTCAATCAAATAAACAATTCCTTTGGGGGAAGAAAAGAGCAACAATGTTTCATCCAGAATGGTATCTATCATCTGTTGTTGTTTTTTTCAAATAGAATTTACTTTAAAAATTAAAAATCTGTTAGCCACTTCTGTGAAGGGCACATTTTTGGTTGATTAGTCTAAAAATTAAACATCTAGGCTCAATGTTTAATTATAAAGAACAAAAATGACTAGGCATGTCTTACCACACCCCCTTATGTGTGACACTTTTCTTCTCTCACCTTATCAATAAACTGTCCTCTTTCCTTCGTGGAATTTCAAATCTCTACAACTTCTATTCCATTCTGAAGAATAGCTGAAAGATTATTAACATGAAAAAATTATGTGGGAGGGATGAGTGATTTTGAAAGGCAATGGTATAAACACTGCCTTACTGAGTGGGAAGTTAAAACAAACAGGCCTGTAGAAGGCTAGTAAATATCACTGTCCTAAAAACTTTTGGCAATACAGTAAAGTTTCTTTCATAGGCAATTTTATTGTCTACTAGAAAGATCTGGAATGCTTGTTAACATATTCCCTCATGTGTTTCCTCACCAAATTCTAATTGTTCCAAAATGTATTCATTTTCTTTTATCCATGTTTTGGCAACCTTTTGCTGAGATATATGACAGTATATAAAGCAGAAGTACAACCTTTAGGAATCTCCTCCCCCTGCCTTGCAATCCACTGGGGATTCTGAGAAACCCCATTCTGTCATCTACCACAAACATTCGGTTTCTGCTTAGACCTAACTCTTTGAAGAAGCGAATGCTGATCTTCGCATGGATTCGCACTGCAGCTGATTAACACTGCACTTCAGAGGCAGTTTAATGAATTCATCTCATTAAAGCAAGTGTGTTTGGGGGCTGGTTGACTTTTCCTAAAATGTCTTATGATTTATGTAGCAGCAAATTATACAATGATAAATGTGCCACAGTAAAGAGGTGGTGTATCTCCCCCAGTAAAATTCACTTTATTTTAATACCAACTTTTGTGTATGCATTACTGTAGTTTCTTTCTCAAGTGGTAGAAAGTTCTCAATACAAAGTTTGTGCCTTATAATTATCACTACCATACATCCACTTACATATCTTAAGTGTTCTGAGGCTCCTCAAAAATACTCAAAATACTACGGCGATACCAAACACCTTAAAAGGAAGATAAACCATCAATTCCGATGAAAAGTTTTTAAAAAATCAAATTCACTGCATCCTACAAAATCAATTTAACAGCTCAATCTAGTACAAATGCAACTTCATATGGGGAAAAAAATCAATGACTGACAGAGCTATCTAGTGCTCCCAAAAAATAGAGCTGGCAACAAAGTTTAAGGCAGCAAATTAGCAGCGTTAAAAGAGGAAGCAGCAGCTTGCAATATAAAACACACACTGTGTGGCCTGGGAGAGAAATCATGGGAGTTGCTGCCGTTGATTGCTTGGGAAGGCTGTTGTAACTTATTGTTAGAAGTGGGAGAAAGGATGGGTTGTTGTCAGAGACAATTAAGTATACTGTAATAATCTTGACATTTATTATAAACCATGTCAATTCAGTGGTCTTTATGTGCCAAACTTGAGGTCATCTCTATTCTTTGTTTTAATGTTGTGCTCAGGCTGGTATTCTGGAGTAAAACCATGGTCCTGCAATCCACACTTTCATTTCTTCAGTGTGTTTTGGGACCCAGACTGATTGCAAGGCATTCAGAACAAGGAAAAGGATGATGGAACATGATGCTTTGTTTTCTAAATAAAGACAAATCACTTGAAAAAAAGAGGAGGGAGGAAAGGATGGAGAGCTGGGGCAAAAAAATCCCAAAAGGGGAGGGTAGTCAGCAGTTCTATGTTTTCTTGAATTTTGCCTGGTTTCAGAGGCCACTTCTATACAGCTTGGAAGTGGAAGCTTTGTGTACTGAAGCTAGGCATAGCTTGTCTACTTTTTGTGTGAGTATTGGAGAGGGAGCATGGAGGCATATCTTTCTGGGCTTTGGAGCAGTGGTGGGTTCCTCCTGGTTCAGTCCGGTTTGGCCGAGCCGGCAGCGGTGATGATATGACGTCACCAAACCGGTTCTCCCCCCGCCCTTCCACCCCCCCACTCACGTTATTCTTACCTTTTATTTGATCCCACCCCCAATCTATTGCTGCCTCTTTAGTCCCAGCTGATGACTAGAGGGGAAAAAACTGTTTAAACTCTTGCCGCGGGGCTTCAAAGGGCCGTCCTACAGCTGATCAGTGTTAAAAGCAAACAAATGAGTTGGGTCATAAGTGCGAGGACCTTCCAGAAATGACTCTGACCAGCTAGCCATGCCCACCTAGTCACATGACCTCCAAGCCACACCCACAAAATAAGCTACGCCCACAGAACCGGTAGTAAAAAAATTTAGAACCCACCCCTGCTTTGGAGAGTATCTCAAAGTTCTGTGTTCCCTGCTGTGACTGTGTGGGCTATTAAAGGTTGTGTTTTTGTGTATTTTTTCTAAGAATGGATGTTTTTTCCTCACCTTTTTGAAAGGGGCAGTTTATGGATGTATTTTTTTCATTTCATATGTCTGTGTGCCTAGAAGAAATTTATTTTGGGGGGGGGCAGTTTGCTTTCCTCTTCTTTTTCTGCATAATTCTCTTCTAGAATACCCAGAGATTTGGGGTAGAATGTCTTTGGTATGTTTATATGTGTTTCCCTAGCTCATAAAAAGAAATGCGGGAAGGTGTTTTTCATGTTTTGGAGATAACATCAGTGGTGAAATGTAAAATTTGTTACTACCGGTTCTGTGGGTGTGGCTTGGTGGGGAGGATGTGACTGAGTGGGAGTGACCAACTTTTTTTTTTTAACTTTTAAAACCATTTTTTCTACAACCTCTTCGGCCGAAGAGGTTGTAAAAAAATTATTTTAAAAGACTGACAATCCCAGCTGAGCCGCACAATCGTCAGAGGCTTTTTTTTTTTTTTTTTTTACTTTTAGAAGCATTTTTTCAGGCAAAGAGGTTGTAGAAAAATGCTTTCAAAAATTAAAAAAAAAAGCCTCTGATGATTGCACGGCTCAGCTGGGCATGGGGAACCCAGGGATTTTTGATACCGGTTCTCTGAACCATCTGCCATCGCTACCGGATCGGGTGATCCGGTCCGAACCGGGAGCATTTCACCCCTGGATAATATGTTTCTGTAAGCATCAGCAATATATATATATATATATATATATATATATATATATATGTGTGTGTGTGTGTGTGTGTGTGTGTGTGTGTGTGTTTTTCTTTAACTATATATATATTTAAAATGGGTACTGGTAATTGGTTTAGCAGAGTGAGGTCAAATCTGGCATTTGGAACACAAAGTCAAAGTTGTACCATTTTACTAGTCAGACTTCATGGCTGGCTGCCACTTTTGAAGTTGCCACATTAGTTTATCAATTTATATATTAGTTCATGGGGTCTAAAAAAAGTGAATATAAGCATTAAAGAAACACTAATGTGAACTGTTCCAAATGGCAAAATCTACCAGCTTTCTATTTTAATGTGAGTTTTGTATTTAAAGTGTCTTCAAACATTTAGATTTTGGAATATCTGTTGGGTTAAGGTGGGAGAGAAACAACATTTCCAAAGCAAGGAGGAAAGGAGAAGTTTGTTCAGCTAAAGTTATTTAGAGGAACTTTCTCATACATGCTTCTTTTCACAGCTTCTATGTGGTTGACTTGAAGTATCTTTGTTGGCAGATAATCCAGCAAAGGAAGAACCAAGATGAATAGCTACAACACGCCCTCAACCACTTCTAGTCAAGCGTTATTTGTATGCTGTGACAATGCCACTTGTCACTGGAGTAAAGTGCAAATTTTAACTCCTGGATTCACTCTTTTTTAAAAGCAAGTTTCTAGGTCTTGTGGCTAAATTAATATATGTTTGAAAGAATGTAACAATGATTGTTGAAATATTCGAAGTCAAAGAAATGCATGAATAAAATTTCCATTGCAGAATGAAGAGATTCTGTGCCTTGATTCATAGCTCTTATTTCACCACCATGGCTACCAAATTCAGAAAAAAGTAATGCAAAAATAATGACAAAAATATAGAACGCCTAGAAATTTTTTTTTGCAGCATGCACAAACACAAGCAATTCTTATACTAGTTAAATTAATCCTAGAACTCCATTCCAGGATGTGTATAGATACACAGTCACCTCTCTTACTCACTTTAAGCAAGATCCAGGCCATCTATATTTACCATACTAAAAATATCTATACATTTCAACTAATCTACAGGAATAATCTCTTCAAAACTGTCAATAAAGGATACAACCCACAGAATATTGCATTAAGATACTGTACAGCCCTCAAAAACAGATCCCCTAATAGTCTCCATAGTTCTTTTGCTTAGCATACCTCAAATAAAAATTGTTTAGTGAAGAAAGCCTAAACTGTAAAGACCAAAATAGAAACTCTGATATGGTCTCTTTAATTCTAAGGCAGAGGTCTTCAAACTTGGCAGCTTTAAGACTTGTGGACTTCAACTCCCAGCATTCTCCAGCCAGCTAGGCTAGCTCACAGAATTCTTCAGCCAGCTAGCAGAATGCTAGCATAGCTGGCTGGAGAATTCTGGGAGTTGAAGTCCACAGGTCTTAAAGCTGCCAAGTTTGAGGATCCTGTTCTAAGGCATCAATAAATAATTGCTATGATGTGCCATCAAGGTGGTGTTGACCCATAGCAACCACACAGAATTTCTGCAGGAGTATTTATTTCCAATCAGGTCTTTCAGGTTTTCCAACAGTGCACCCATTACTGCTGATGGGATTAAGATTAAAATGACTTTGATTGCAATTATTATAGAGGCTTAGAGTAAATCTATATCACTGTCATAAGATTCCTTTGCACTTTTCTAAAAATTCTATTCTGTTTTGAATTGTTGCACTCTTATAACTGCATCAATAAACATTCTTCTTGCTTTAGACGGTAAGAAAATGGAAATTACATTTTGTTTTGTTTTGTTTACAATATGATTGACAAGAAAACACAAAAGGTCATCCAGACAACAATATACAAGACAGCTAATAGCGGAATCTGTGAAGCATGTGTCTTAAAAGTATCAGTGATTTAGCACTTTCAGGGTGGTTTTTCATCCTGAATAAATACCAATCAGCTGATTTTCTTAACAAACACATGTTGAATAATATAGATTCTCTTAACTACAAAGGAGAGGGGGGCATTTTACAGAGAAAATTATAAGGAAAACACAAATAACATTTTTGAAGAAATGTTGCAAGAAAATTCCCTTTTACAGAAAGTTGCCAGATTGTACATTTGTTTTGTAAATTCATAACTGGTGCAATTGCATTTATTGCTTCAATCATCTTCTCTCCTGGTGGATAAAACAAGGCATGCCTCGAAGAGCATGAAAGGGGGAAGACAAATAGCAGGAGGGAATAGGATGCAGAAAAAAACCCACCACTTTCATACTAATATGAAGTTACATGTGGAACTGAGTGGCACCCAGTTAAATCCGTTGGTACATTCCAACCAGAGGGGTCTAAGAACTATGAATCCGGGAGATTGCAAATGGTAAGAAGGCAACATATAGTACTCCTGTGAAATTTTATCAAGGTACTAGAACAACCATGCAATGAAATTTCATCTGGAAATACTTTTATTCACCCCTATTTCTTTTGTTTTATAAAACAACTATAAAACAAACTATTTTCACTCTTCTGTTGTGGTCCACCAGCAGCCTGTGGAGCTGGCAGCAGAGTCGGACAGTGAGGAGCCCTGGGAGAAACATGGGCCAGTCCTGGACTCTGGGGAAGGCTCGGACGAGGACTCTGTGTCGGAGGCAGAGATGGTGCTAGGGCCATGTGGGAGTTATGTGCTGACTCTGGAACCTCCAGAGGAACAGGGGGCAGAGGAACAGGGGGAGCCTGTTCCCAGTGCTTGCATGTGCAGAGCTGCCAGAAGGCAAAAACAGTTAAGAAAAAAGGGGCAACTCGGGACTAAGGCTTGGAGATGATTGACCCCTCCTATAAGACATAAAGGAGGAGCAAAGGCACGTGAGCCTTTGCAGGAAGCAACTTTGTTCATGCTGGTCGGTATAAATTCTGAAGCTCCATTTTGATTCTGTGCTCTGTATGGCCTTGCAAAGCTAATTGCCAATTAGGTCTTTGGCAGCATGTCAAGGGAGATAAAGGTGGATGCTTATCAGCCTTATCCTGAAGGACTGTGGCAACTCTTTGTGAATGATTATGGGCTGTGAATGAACAATAATTCACACCATTGGGAAAAAAAGAGGGTTTTTGGGACTAATCGTGTGCAAGCCTAGGTCAGAACATCTTCTAAAAAAGCAGTATGTTGTGGAACAGGCATATTTTATTTTTATTTATTTATTTATTATTAAATTTTTATACCGCCCTTCTCCCGAAGGACTCAGGGCGGTGTACAACCAAGATAAAAAACCAACAATATAAAAGTTAAAAACAATTTAAAATTATTAAATAGTTTGGGCAATAATCTAAAATAAAATAACCCATTAAAATTATATTTTAGGCCAGCCCTGCTTGATGGAATAATGTTTTAAGGGTGCGACGAAAGGTATGAAGGTTGGGAATCCGACGAATCTCCGGGGGCAGCTTGTTCCAGAGGGCAGGTACCCCCACAGAGAAGGCTCTCCCCCTGGGGGTTGCCAGTCGACACTGTCTAACCAACGGCACCCTAAGGAGACCCTCTCTGTGGGAGCGTACTGGTCGATGGGAGGCTATCGGAGGCAGAAGGCGGTCTCGTAAGTACCCAGGTCCTATGCCATGGGAGGTGTATTTGATAGCATTCACTCTAAGACAGAGAGCAAAAGCTCTACATTATAAGTTGATTATTCCAGTGCATGTTTATTTTCTGCTCAAATTACAAAGCACTCTGTGCTATATATTTACATATGGACTATGCCAATAGTATCTTTCTGTTTGTTCAAATGTGATACTGATACTTGTATCTTCATGTATTTTAAAACAAAGCAAAAAACAACAACAAGCAATACATCCTGTATTGGGATGGGATGATCAATTACATCCCATCCCAATACAGGATGTAAAATATTTAGTTCAAAACAATAAAAATAAGTTAAAATTTATGATTATACTTTAATGCAAAATAAGAAAATGTTCTTTTAGCACATTAGTAAAATTATGCTTAAAATGTTCAATCATATTTATACTTTTGTCCTGAGTATTATTTAGATAAGAGGCCAGCTGGAAATATCAGGCAGTAGACTACTAGGAAAGTAAAGAAAACCAAGACCAAACTACGGAGATAAACAACTCCTGCATGTTTGCCAAAAAAAAAAACACCAAAAAAAACCAAAAAAACCAAAAAAACCCCCCACCTTTCTTAGACATGAGCTTCACCCTCAGGCAACATATATCACAGATATACCAATAGCAATACCATTTAGACTTATATACTGCCCCATATACTCTCATACCGCCCCATACACTTACAGCAATGTCTGGGAGGTTTACAATGTCAGCATTATTTGCATATTGCCCCCAACAATCTGAGTCTTTATTTACCAACCTCAGAAGGCTGGAAGGCTGAATCAACCTTGAACGCCATCAGGATCGAACTCTGGGCTTGGACAGAATTTGCCTGCAATACTGCACTTAACTACTGTGCCACCAGAGCTCATGAATATCAGATATACTCTTGATTCACAGAAGCACATACACAAAGAAAGAGAATTTCATTATAAGAACCATCCTTCTAAATGAGTCCGAGACCAATCAAAAGTCCAGCATTTTTGTTCCTTACAGTAATCAACCAAATGCTTTTAGTGCACAGGAAAACAGAAAGTGTGGATGCCACGTTTGAAGAGATCTTGAATCATAGGATTCCCTCTCTGGGAATTGATTTGGCTCTGATAATTTGTCCATTGATCTTATTGGATGGTTAGTTCAGTCTCCTAAATGTCTGGTTTAATGCCAATAAGCTACACTCAATTTGACCCATTTGCCAGAACTGTTCAACTGATGGATGCACGCATGTGTACCGCCCAGCTGCTCTTCCAGGTTCTCATGCTCCGGCACATGCGCGCACCAGTTTCGACACTCGGTACCAAAAAGGTTAGTTCTTACTGCCCTAAGTCATCCAACTAGCTTTCATGTCTATGGCAGAACTGAACCCATGCTCACCCACCTTCTAGCTTGGTGTCTTAACCACTTATGGAATCTTTGCATGCATATGAAGCTGACTTTTGGATACTTAATATGATAAAAATCATATATGAAGAACATAAAGCATGTGTGACAATAAATGGAATGCATAATGAATAGTTCATTGCTGAATTGGGAGCAAGACAAGGATATACTGTATTATGTTCCCTTGGATCAGTTTTATAGAAATGTATAAAGAATGTTTGGAGTGACGTGAGTAGGGAAGGAGATTGGCAGAAAATAAATAAATAAATAAAAAACAAACAACTTTTCCAAGTAACTCTTTTTTCCCTTTCATCTTTAAAAAACATCTGAGGAAGATTGGTTTGATACTGAGAATAAATGAGGGCTGCATTGCAAATGATACATATGTGAATGGATCCCAGGAAAAAGAAGACCAAAACAGGCAAGATGAGAGATGAGAATGCAATCCACTAAATAATGGATGGACATGGTAGAAAGACAGATGGTTTGCAAGGAAAGACAGACAAGGGAAACTTTAGTGAATTATGTTGGCATAAATTAATTTCAGTTATTATTTATTTTTCTAATTTTACTCTTTTATTTGGTTTTGTATTTTTAGTCTTTTTCTGCTCTGCATAAAGTTGCTTAGATTGAAAGAGCTGTGTAATTATTATATATGTTATGCATATCTCTCTTTTTTAAAATAAAACTTTCTTGTCCTATGTCCTTTGGCAATTCTAGCTTTTACTAATATCCTTAAGTACATTGCATAAGCTGTTTAGATTTTGTTTAATAACAAATTGATTAGGAAGGTCAAGAGACCATGAAGTGAAAGAAAGCAACAACATATTCAAGAACCAACCTCCAAAGTCAATCTGCTTTATGGTATATTAGACAAATGATAATCTACAATAGTTAAGGCTGGTTTGATATAACTGAAAAAAAAACAATAAAAAAGAAGGTAGCAACAATATTCATTATGTGACAACATGCTGCATTTTCATGCCAGAGAGTATGATATTTTACCTTATATTATATTAAGCTTATATTACATAAAGTGCTAGAAAACAAGGTGAGAGAAAAATTAAAAAGCTTGTGGTATTATTATTTTTTTAATGAGTAGAAAATACAGTCAAACTTTGGGATCACAGCTGTCATACTATTAAGAGGCTTCTGTATCTACACTAGGTCAAAATTCTGAAATTCTGAATACTGTTGATTGTTTTTCTGGAGCTTTCAGTTTACAAGGTAATTTACAATATTTCCACTTTTCATGTCATTAACCTTCAATTTCTCATGGTATCATATATCGTTTGACACACTTTAAGTAATAGGAGTGAAAAAAATATCTTATGTATGCACAACTGAGTATTTAAAGATATTTGCAATGTGGAAGACTCATCAGAATGTGGAGGTTCAGAGAGACAAATGTACTCAGGAAATGTCCTAACTAAACATTAATTAAAATAGCTGAATTAATAAAATGCCCTTGAATAAAAAAAATGATCCACTATGAATCAAAATTATCGCACAGTTGTCTTGGGATGATCATGAGTGAGGTATCAAGAAAATCAAGATGATGTCAATAATTTGTGATTGAAGCCCTGGTTCTTTTAATATTTACAAATGAACAATGCATCTAATAAGGGGGCAGGGCATTGATTACGTGGTTGCCACCATTGCCCTGACTTTTTTGACATTCTTTTATGGACATACCTGATAGCAGTTGTCAGAACAAGGAAAGTAAAAGAAAGCTAACCATTCTAAGAAATTGGAAATTATCTTTTTTGCTTATAGTCTCTAAAATCAGAGTAAGGCTAGAGACCCTTTCTATTTACTATTTGATTATTATATATTAAAATAAATTTCTAATTAAAAAAAACAGGACCAGGGATAGTCTATTTTTTAAAATGGAAACCTGGAAAAAGGTTCCTTCAAGAGATACAACCATCATGTTTTTGTGTCATTATTTATCTATCTAGGTTTTTTGGGCAACATGCAAAATAAAAAAAGTTAAAATCAGAATTACAATAGAACAAATTAAAAAATAATATTTAAAATGAAATTAACAGTTGACATGGTAAATTTTTTAAATGGCATTCATATTCATAATCTCAGTTAAGTTACATTTTCATAAAGCTGAATGAGTTGAATTACTTTATGGCTTTCTTTGGAACTTATATTGCTTTCAGTATAGTAATGTTATTGTCAGCTTTGGAAGCCATATTAGGCCGGAAGCTCCAATGCTGCCACCTTCTCATGTGTGGGAAAGTAGGAGGGGGGATTAAGGAGAGGGGTTGGTAGTAGACATAATAGCATTCTTCCTGTCAGTCAAGGTCAGGGCGATCCAGCAGATGGAGAAGGAGTGGTCAGGGGGCTGGATCGAGATGGAGCGGATGTTGATTGGAGCATGTGACCAACTGGGGGGGAAAAGGGGATGGTTTTGGGAGCTTTGACTTACTGAAGGAAAACCCGGGCTTTTCAGATTCGGGTTTTCCCAGATGTGCCAGTTTGCCTATTCTAGTAAAGAGAACTTTGGAAAATGTTTGCTTCCACGTCTTTACTTGGAGTTGGGGTTTTTCTGGAATCCTGACAGTTATATTCAATGCCCTCAGCTGATCAACTATGTTTAGAAAATTCAATACGTATTCTCTTATAAGAAACAACTAGCAAAGCCAAAACAAAAAGGAAACAAAAGACATCTATAAAATTGCATTACTCACATATGTGGGCACAGCCAACATTTTGAAATGAGCATTGATAAAAGTAATATATAAAAACATTCCCAGTGAAAGCGAGATAACAAAAGCATCTTTCCTAACCATAGGCAAGATTCATCTTGTCGTCATGATTCAGGAAAGGAAGTCTATCAGACAAGAAAGAGAGTTCTTCTAATGGAATGTTGCAACAAGTGTTTCCTAGGAAAGAAAAAAAAATCCTTTGAACTGACTCTACTTAAGAAGCATCTTTTCACACAAGATGCTCGGAGAGACTTTTTGTTACCAAGCCATCATGTTTTTGTAAATTTGCAAGGAAACCTAAAAAATTCGCTTTGGGATAATAATAATAATAATAATAATAATAATAATAATAATAATAATAATAATAATAATAATAATAATAATTCCTTGGTTAGGACTTGAGCTGCTGAGCTATTAACCAGCCTCAAAGGCTGTGAATCTCACTAAAGATTAACCAATAATAATAATAATAATACCTTAACATACAATTGTGCTAATCTTGTGAAACCTAGTTCCATGTAAGATTTCCTATAACTGACCTCTATTCAAAGTCTTCTGTAGAAGAATGTAAATATTCAAGTTTAATCCTCCTTCATATTTAGAGCTCCATTGAAAATGCAAGAGCACAAATATCTACATGCACTAATTTTTCTGCATATACTATAATATTCAAAGCCATATAATATTCAAAGCCAAAGAAACAAAACAAAACAAAATCAGCACAGAAAAAGGTCTGGAAACAAAGAGAGAGTCTGGAATCTGTTCAGAAATTGTCCTTGTATCTATATATGGTTTAGAAGCTAAACCACAGTTTTAACATTACATCTCAACCAGTTTCTTGTGGTTTTGGCTACTGATTCTCTTTTCTATGAGTGCATGTCCTTCTTTCATGATTCTATTCAAAGTTAATACTTTGCATTTAAATAATACTTGCTTGACTCAAAATATTTCATATACATTATCACTGTATTCCTTATAGTCTGAATAACTAGGCAAAGCACTTTTATTAATGGCCTATGGAAGACATGGGACAGAGGCTGAGGAACAATGGATTGCTTGAGTTAACTTTGAGCTATGGAACTGGGTGATTTCCTGGATCAAAGTTTATTCTGTGCAATTTCCCTACTGCACTATAACATAAATAAAACTGTTGCCATCTGACTTATTTTTGTCCTGCTTAATAAGCCTCATCTAACTTCCATTTGTGTTATGTTTATATGTATGTTGCAAGTACAGATGAGATCAAGTTTTGCCCCTACGTAATCTGGACCCTGCGTGTTTTCAAAAACCTTTGCCTGAACTTTGTCCTTAGAAGGACTTTAGGCTACCTACAGATCTCACAGTTCTATCCCTGAGAAGCACGTAGTGCCAGACATTGTGGGCACCGCCCAGGACTAATGTTCTATTTATACAGCTTAGGAGGCCCAAATAATTACAAGGTCAAAAGCTCATGTTAAAGCTGATATGTTACAGCACTCTGCTAAGAATTTGCACCTTTTAAAACATTTGTCTACAATAAAGCAAATCATTTTGCTTTTACTTATCAAGGGGAACACAATCAGAATACCAGATACATGGGCAAAGCCAAGTTGTATACATAAAAAATAGAACTTGATCTAATAGTTAAGCATTAGGCTAGAAACCAGGAGACTGAGTTCTAGTCCCACTTTAGGCAGGAAAGCCAATTGGGTAATTTTGGGCTAGTCACTCTCTCTTATCCCAATCCACCTCACAAGGCTGTTGTGGTGGAGAACAGGAAGAAGAAGGAATATTAGGCATGTTCACCACTTGATTTATTTATAAAAACAATAAAGACAAGATAAAAATAAACTTTCAATGCATCTTTCCTTCTCCTTTGTGTGGGGAGATCCAATATCTTTCTGCCTCTGCAATAATAATAATAATAATAATACACTATTTTGACCATCTTGTTTCTCTAATTCTTCCAAACAGCTGCCTCTCCTTTATTTTTTAAAACACAATTATTTTAAAATGCAGACTGATCCTCTACATTCAATTCCCCCTCCCCCCTGATTTTAAAAAAAATGAATCCAGAATTAGAAGTCAGAAATTTCATGAAAGCATGGATCCTAATATGTAATTTTCCTTCAGATGTTTCTAAATGCACTTCTGGGCAGTGTGGGTAGCGTAATGACTGGGCTGCCTTTTATATCAGGTTCCTCACTGATTTATCCTACAATCTTTCACTGTAATCACTCCATGTCAGAAGCTTATGCAAGAACTTTAGGCTCCACCTCATAAGAGACTAGCAAAAATAGGTTGTCTAAATGTAACAGAGGAAGGTCAACAGGCACATTTGTGTGTTCCTCGTTTATGCAACTAGAAGAGCCATTCTCAAGCTGGCGTCCTCCAGAAGTAGAATTGTCTCTGGCCATGCTGGTTTAGAATTTGGGACATTGGACTGCCAACCTATCTGAACCAGTGGTGGAATTCAATTTTTTTTACTACCGGTTCTGTGGGCGTGGCTTGGTGTGTGTGGTGTGGCTTGGTGGCATGGCAGGGGAAAGGATACTGCAAAATCTCCATTCCCACCCCACTCTGGGGCCAGCCAGAGGTGGTATTTGCTGGTTCTTCAAACTACTCAAAATTTCCACTACCAGTTCTCCAGAACCTGCCAGAACCTGCTGAATTTCACCCCTGATCTGAACTAGAATTACGTGAGAGGAAATGCATGACTAAGACTATACACTTCAGCTAAGTAGCAGAGTGTACACCACCAGGCTCCTAAACAGAGATTAAATTGGTTTCCACAAAACTTAGCCTAGAAGAGAAAACATAATAGAGAAAATAAGAGCCTTGGTAGTACAGTGGTCTAAGGCACCCTGTTATTAAGCTGGTTATTAAGACCAGCTGCCTGCAATTACTGCAGGTTCGAATCTCGCCAAGGCTCAAGGTTGACTCAGCCTTCCATCCTTTCTAAAGTAGGTAAATTGAGGACCCAGTTGTGGGGGCAATAAGATGACTTTGTATAAATATACAAAAGAATGAAGGCTATTGCTTAGCGCATTGTAAGCCACCCTGAGTCTCCGGAGAAGGGCGGCATATAAATCAAATCAAATAAAAATAAATAAATAAATGGGTTCTTCAGTGGCTGGCTCCTTAATGCTTTTAAGTTTAGATGCATGTTTTCAGAATTCTTATTTCATAGACAAATTCTTATATACACAATACTTTTGACTATAAGGTATGTGGATAGATAATTTAAAAAACAAAAATTAAAAGAAGAAGAAATGGACTGGACGGTTATATAATAATAAATAAAATGGAGTCTTGCATGTTTAAGATCTTAAAAAGTTCCTACTTAATATTTCTTCTGTTTTTAGCACAGGATCTATGTATTTCCTTACAAATGTGAAGGGGTTTCATTTTTTAACTGGATTTTTTTTTTTGCAGAAAATTATTCACAGAAAATTATTTTCTTGCTATTTTCTCTTGTAGTTTTTGTAACAGAAAAGACCTAATTGGCATGTTATACATTTAATCTCCAGATCTATCTAGGGCAGTGCTTTCCAAACGTTTTTCTTTATTACCCAAAACCACTTATCAGAAAGTTTTTATTTAAATGTCCTTGCTGTGAGTAAGCAATGGATTAGACCAACTTCCCCCCCACCTTACCCAATTTTTTTTGGTATTTACCCAGATTTGGGAAGCCCTGGGCTAAGGCTCTTCCACACAGTAGACTTAAAGTCTGGTATCCGGGCATGGGAGCCAACAAAAAACTGCTGATTTAAGACTGAGCAATCCTTACACTGACTCAGCAAAACTAATGTGGGGAAGAGAAGGAGGGTGGGGAAGGCCTCCTTTTGTAATCCCTCCATGGGGCCCTTCTCTGATGTTTCTCTCTCCATTTTATAGCAAGAGAGGTTGGGAAGACAAGAGACAAGTTCACCCCTCCTACTATCAGTTCTATGATCCTATAGAAAGGGAGAAGGGAGAGGATCAGGCTTTTTAACTCTGCTCCTCCCAGCACGAAATAGATCAACTTCTCCCCATTTCTCTTGGGGGTGGGGGGAGGAAAATGCAATGGAATCTACTGTTTATGCCAGCACCCTGAGGCTTCAACCCAGGGCTGCTGAAACAGCTTATGCTGGGAACTTCATGGTGAGGTTATTTGCTCCTACTCATCCCCACTTCTCCTGTGGCTTAGGTCTATAGGGCTTAGCCTGCATTGGGATGATGAAGTTGTTTCATCACCTTGCCTAGGAGTCTTCATTGGCCATTGCTGTGCCAAAACTAGAGAGAAGAAGTTTCTCTACAATATGTGTGCTACCCTTGTGTGACAGTGCTGAAGTCCCAGAGCTGAAGAGTGTCTTAAACACCATTTCTCTTCTTCTGTGGAAATGGAAGCAGGGAAGAAGTGGGTTTTTTTAGTGCAGTGAGAAGTGGCAATCCAGATCTGCTTCCTCTCCTTCTCCCCTTTTCCAGCCACCCAGGGGATGGTAAGAGAAGGAGACAGAAATCTTTTGGCACACCGGGAGAGCTCTGACTTCTTGGCTGCCAAAAGGCAAATGGCCCAGCAAGTCAGAGGCCAGGCCCTGAGGGGATACATCATCAGTAGCCTCAGTAGAAATTGGACAGCCCTTAATTTGGAACGATTTGACTGACTGATCTGACTGTTCTCAGCACAATTGAAAAGCAGTACTTTTGAAGCATTGTAATAAAAGACAAGTAGAAGATGCTTTCAGGGTGGCATCTTGGAAGGAAATTGAGGACAATGGTCATGAGTTTATGTCCTCAAGAAATGGTTCCTGGGGCAACTTTGTACCAGGTAAACAGAACTTGCATCTGAGCTCTAAAATGGTAATCTAATGCAGAAACAGATTAAGCATTGGTCACACTTTCTCTATTCCAGTTTACTTATTTATTTTTCTTTATTTAAAAATTTATATTTCTACCTCTCATTCTTCGAGATGGAATTTTTTCCTAAAGAAAAGTTCTTGAAAACTCAAAGTACTGCATACAGTGCTGTTCTCCAGACCTGCAGTTAGTGTCATAAAAGTGCTGCCTTCATATGGATTTTAGATTTCATTACTCAGGGTCAACACAGCTGCTTTCACTTTTAAAAAGTAAAAAGAACTCCTTTGAGTCAAGCTCAAGCCATGTTTTGGCATGATATGGAAGTGGTTGGATATTGCCTCCTTCCAGGATGTTTTTTTTCCTCCAGCTTTCCAGTCTTGCCTGTAGTCCTGCACTTCCCCACTGCCCTGGTAACAAGGCAACCTGGATCTATTGGCTGGGGGTTGCCAAGGGAAGCATAAAGTCCTAGCATACTTCAAATCATCCTGAGACTCACCAACACACCCAAAATTACTTTATGCCTTCCCTTGTCATAATGGCAATACTAAAAAGAAGAAAAATCTAATAAAGGTCCACGACCACCAAAACTGCAAACAAAGTAAGGTGCGAGGACAAGCCAGTCAATAAATAAATTAAAATATGCTGCTAATTAATATTTTGAAATTCCCAATATAATTTAGCCCCCTCTCTAGGAAAAAAAAATCTCAACATAGTGAAGATTCAACTATTTGCCCAGTGGGGGAATCAGTGGAAGTAATAACATTTAAACTCTTCTCTTTGGTAAATAATGTCCAGTGATTGCACAGCTTCAGCAAATGATCAGAATACTGACATCTGTCAAGACCAAATTTTATACCATACACTTATAATTTTGTGCATTCCCATTTTATTTGCTATTAATGCAAGCATAATACCTTGATCCTTTAAAACTAAAAACATGAAAAGCCTTTTTAACATTTAAAATTAATAATTTAAATATAAACTGTTCTTAGACATGAAGTGCAAGAATGCATATGCTACACATAAATACAAAACACTTTAGATTCAGATATGAATCAGGTTACAGTATGTTTGTCTAACATAATTCCTTTATTAATAACACCCCCTACAGACTTTGGGCAGGAACTGTTTTTACGAAGCTCAAAAGAAAACCTGAGAAAATGAAAGGATCAAATCGATTTTTTAAAAAAACAGATGAAAGGCTCAGATAGATTTTTCTTACATTTTCTAAATGTGTGTTACTGGTACGTACTAGTAGCTAAGGACTGAGACAAGGATGACATTAACTGATACGTGATATAAACCATGGGCTCAGCACATATACTTTAAGCACCACTCTCTTTAGCTATATCTGATAGGGCACTATATTTATTATTACTACTTATTTTTAGCTTTCCAAAGCATACAACTATCATAAATGCATAAAATTAAGACACAATAATAAAAAGATTAAAACTAGATTAAAAGGCTTCACAAGAGATTCCATTTCTTCGATTCTGAATCTGAGACAAATTGTATATAGCAAGAATGGTTCATCAATGGTTCCAAGACTGTGTGTCACCCAAAGTCACTTGTTGAGATGAGCAGCCATGACTGTTCTATAAAACTGCTTAGCTCAGGGCTAGCCATGCCCGATTACTCAGGGCCTATTTTTAATTGTTTTACAGTTGAAGTAATTCTAGTGGCAGCCAAAACTAATCTTCTATTTGATCACCCAGTATCTAACTCTTCTTTGTCATCTTTTCTCTAGGTAAATTTTGATAATTTTAAACTGCCAAAAGCTTTCATGGTTTCCACAGATGGATGCAATGGTCAACTGATTTTTACTGCAAGGGTAGGGCCTTATTTTGT
Source organism: Arizona elegans (assembly GCA_022577455.1). Classification (NCBI taxonomy): domain Eukaryota; kingdom Metazoa; phylum Chordata; class Lepidosauria; order Squamata; family Colubridae; genus Arizona; species Arizona elegans. The sequence continues at coordinate 297,642,682 of JAKOOJ010000001.1, read as the reverse complement.
TTTTGTGTGGAAGCTACAGATGGACTAGTTGCTTGGGCAATGCCAAATTTAGCTGTTGATTAATTTTAAAGTTTATATACCCACAGACTAAGGTTACTCAGACAAGGAGAGAAAAGTGTTATGCATTCTTAGTTTCAGAAATATCATATAAAAGTACTTAATGTTTGTAGTTTTGTGTCATTAAAACTTAAGAATTAGATTATCTGAAAACATAGTATTTCTGCTTCGTGTTCTTGAAGCAGACTCTAAAGAAAAGAGCCTAAAAATGTGCCACTAGTGTCTCCAAAATTGGATCAAGCTCTATTTACAAGTATGGTTGCACTAGCCAAGATAGTATGATAGTGTTAAGGTAATGATGATTTAAAGCTGACCGGTTGCTGTAAGGCTATAAACCGAGACGATGAAATGAGAATGAGTCAGCAGAGTTACTGCCACTTTAAGAAGCTGGGTTAAGAAGCTGTCTATATAAGGGACACCATTAGAGGCTCTCCTTGTGTATTTCTCTCCTTATGTTCTATCTCCATTGTGGTCCTCCGTGTATTATCTCTCCGTGTATTTCTCTACCTGTGTGCTTCCTGTTATACACACACACACAGACACACACACACACACACATCTTGTAGATAAACCACTGTTTGCAAAACCTCTGTGTACTGTATTTGGCTCCTGGGTTGTCTCAAAATAGTAGTCACGCTGTGCACACTCTGACAGATAGACTACAAAAACTGTACCAGAGGAGTAAGAGAAAAACCCCTTAAGTAAGCAACAGTTTTTCAGGACAGCGCTGTTGCTGGTTTCTCTCTCTCTCTCTTTCTTGGGAGCTCCTACGTGCTAGGGGTGCTATATCTGGAGGCCACAATCTACTTATTTTGCTATGAATATATAGAAGCATTTACTGATACAATGAAGTATTCTCTGTTAATCTATAGCTGTATATATTAAATTCCTATTGTCCTGACTTAAACAGTAAAAAAAACATTACTGAATTTACTAAATGCACTTTATTCTTAGCTTCTAGGGACTTAAATTCCTACTCACCAACCTCAATAAAATCATCAGTCCCTTGTCTATGATGCCTTCAGCATCTTTCTATATTACTCCTGATGCTGGAGAGCTGGGATGATCTTTACACAATCAATTCAATTCAGAATAGAGCTGGAAGGGACCTTGGAGGTCTTCTAGTCCAGCCCCCTGCTCAAGCAAGAGACCCTATACCATTCCAGACAAGTGGCTGTCTCTTTTTATAAATCTCCAGTGCTGGAGCACCCACCAATCAAAGACCCTGCTGGAAATATCTACTTTTGACATACATTCCCCATGTTTTTTTTACTCATTCCTCCCAGGAACTCCATCTCCCTCCATGATGGAGATAGCACAGTATGATTTGGGGGGGGGGGGGGTGTTAATTGGTTATTGTATTGTACAGTTATTATCGGTTCATGTTTTCTTTTCTATGCGGTTTACTTATTTGTATTAAAGTGTTTTTTTTGCCTGCTTTGTGTTTATTCAAAGAGTTTTTTCACATCTTTAACCTTTTTCTAAATTAAAATTTTATTTAAAACATTGTGGTTTTGCTTCCCTTCAAATGATGTAGCTAGTTTTTTACTGGCTTCTGTAGTTCTACCTATAGGAGTAGGCTGATGTAGCGACAGCTGGTTAAATGTGTATATCCATATATTTAAGGTTCCAGTTTCTAAACTAAGCAGATAAAGTTTCTATTCAAAATGTGTGCCACAAACCATTTTTCTCTTTTTTCCTACAAGTTGACAACTCATTCCATGCCTTTATTTACTGAAGAAACAAAATACATTGCATAAAAAATACAGGCTATTTTATTGCACTATATCTGATACAGAAAAATTTCATTTGTGGTACTAAATACAATATTTCAAGCAGATTTTTGTAGCTCACACAGAGCAGGGAAGATTATTAACTCATTACAAAATTGTTACCTGTAAGAGCTAGTGATTTTTCTTGCCAAAAGAAGTAACATACCAGGAAGCAAACATATTTTTAGAAACCTACTGCAGCCAAAATTGTCTTCCACTGTAAAAGCAAAGTTTTATTGAGTTTCTTGCAGTTTGGCTCTATCAGATGGCCTGGGACCCTGATTTTTTTGGGGGGAGGGAGGGAATGGCATCTTGAAGATGGTTAATGGATTAGACAGAACCCTACCTTCTCCCTGTAGGCACTTCATGCCCTTCCTCTCCATCTTGGTTAATTTAATTTTAACTGAATTTTAAATTTATGGGCTTTATTGGTTTAATGTTTTATATGGTATTTTACTGAATGACTGTAATCTGCCTAGAGTCGCCTTGGTGAAATGGGCAGATAGAAGTTTAATAAATGAATTGAATAAATAAAATCTTTATCTGTACAAACTTCATTTTGCTTACCTTCAAAATACATGCAAGATTTGTAGCTCAAAACTAAAGCACATTATCAGAGGAAAGGTAAATTTCAAGGTTTAATCTCAACATATTGAAGTAGGGCTCAGAAACTCCCATATGAAATCCAGGAATTATTCTCAATCACTGTAGGCAAAGCTGAGCTCAGCAGAACAATGGTTTAACTTGCCACACAGTATAAACCCTAATTTTAACTCTAAGTAATTCTTCTGAAAGTCCTGTCAGAATAATCTATAATGTCACATATGGGGGATGAGTGGCTCTATGAATTGAATAAATAATAAATAAAAGGTTTCCTGATGGTCACTTTCAGTATATCTCTGAACTCAGACCACAACCAACACTGCAGTAATAGGAGCAAATATGGGCCTAGGACTTGTTTACAACCAATATATTGTTCGACCAATATATACTGAGATAAAGTTTAACTGGGATAAAGTTTAACCAACGATTCATTCTCTTTTTGATAGGGCTACCAGATATGGGCAGCAAAATCCAGACACTAACAAAATAGTAAGGGAGGGGGGAGAAAAAAGAAAGAGAGAGAGAGGGAAAAAAAAACCCCAATCATGCATTTCCTTTTAGACTAAAAAACATTATGCATAGAAGACATTCCAAGTCAAAGAAATTATGTGCATAAGATAAGAAAAAGAAATATTTTAATTTACACAAATACTATTTACTACATCTTTTCATATTTTTCTATGTAAAGTCATATATTTACTAACTCTTCATTATTCTATGTTCTACATATTTTATTCTTGCAAGCTACCCTTTCTTCCATCACATGCATTCCTTGCTTGATACACTATCTTTTATTCTTTACCTCTCCCTTTCTGAGAATCTCAATGTATTCAACCTAACCACAACTTTCTTGGTTTTCCCCTTCTTTGGACCCATTCACCTATTTAAATGTATTGGTTTTGCAATTCGAGCCTCATATATTCTCTCTACTGAAAAAAAAAAAATCCATTCCAACATACCTTTTTCATATAGCAATAGCACTTAGACTCATATACCGCTTCACGGTGCTTTTTCAGCCCTCTCTAAGCGGTTTACAGAATCAGCATATTGCCCCCAACAATCTGGGTCCTCATTTTACCGACCTCGGAAGGATAGAAGGCTGAGTCAACCTTGAGCCGGTGGGACTTGAACTGTCAGCAATCAGCAGTCAGCAGAAGTAGCCTGCAGTACTGCAGTCTAACCACTGCGCCACCATGGCTCTCACTGTTGTATTCTGTCCACATTCATTCACCACCCATTCATTTGTTACCTTATTTCTTCATGTTTCTATTCATACACTTATATAAGTCATTCCCACTGCATTCAACCTTTTATTTCCCACATCTATTTATCAGATGCACGTTCTACACAGCCGTATTATCTTTTTTAAAATCACACATTGCTCATTATTTTTCTACCAGTATTTACACATCTTTAAAAGTCTCTGTTCAGCCATCTGTAGTGTAGAGGGGAAGCTGTAGTACTTACCCTCTGAAATACTGTACCCCTCTCCCTGAAGATCTGACTGGCCCCAACTCTACTAGCTTTAAAAAAAAAAAGCTTTAAAAAACTGGTTATTTCACCAAGTGTGAGGGTGAAGAGTTTAACAGAGAATCCATGAGATAGTTATTACAGATGTGACAATTGTTTTCTCAACACAATTATATACAGAGTGTTGCTGTTTAACAGCTGCACTATTTAACGACTGTGTGAAGTTACAACAGTACTGAAAAAATAACTTGACATCCAGTGCTTTCAGTTTTGATCCTTCCAGGGTTCTGTGGTCATGTGATTGCAATTTGCACACAGCTTCTGACAAGCAGAGTCAATGGCAACACCATCAGTAAAATCATTAAGTCGTGGTCATGTGATGTCTCACTTAACAAGCACATCACTTAGTAACAGAACTGCTGGTCCCAGTTGTAGTAATTAGGGAAAGACTGTAAATTATGATTAGTTGTTTGCAAGATGGATGGCCATATAAATTGTTTTTATAAAATAAAGTTTAATGTTTGCTACAAATCATTTAGGTTCTCAGTCAACAACATGGCTTCTACTTTCACATCCCTAACAAAGATTGCTTAAATTTTACTTGGTATTGAACCATTTGCTAAATATTCCACTTGTAGTGAATTTATGATTTACTTCCATTGTATAATACTCTTCCTGCATTCAACAACCCACCATCAACTCCAAAGCGACAAAGAAAATTCTACAATTCAAACCTATTCACTTTATCATGTTCTTCCTTTAAACTCACAAACATATAATAAGCTAACCATCTCATATAGATCAATTTCTACTAAAAATATCTTATAGATTGATTCTAGAGCGTTAATATTAAAACCACACTCTCCTTCATAGATACATAGAGCATAGCACAATACCATGTATTTTAAATATAGGTAACCTGATGTCTCCCTCCAGGAAGCCATATCGCCAGGTCAGATGGAACAAATAATAATAAATATATATAGCAATGTTAATGTTTTATATTTAATCATATTCCTTTGTGTCAGGCAAAATCTTTACACTATTGTTCTGCCACTGTGCAAGTTTGAGTGCTAGGAACAAAATTGAGATGCCAAAATATGTACCAGGTTTTTCTTCTGTACAATTTCAATGAGAATTATCATTTGACAACCAGAACATATTCATGTGAAGGTGAAAACATTAAGCACAATGTCATAAATAAACCAAAACTTCTTATTGTTTCTGTTAAGTCTTTTTAGTTATTAACAGTTGCCCCTCGTCCAGCTTTCATATCTCCTGGGCAATCTGACAGCAGTAGAAAAAACTCCCTCTGAAAAGAGTCAGTGTTGCATGATCTCAGCATAAAATATCAGGGATTGTGAAATCTAAGAACATCCTCCCCATGGAATCCTAAATAGTATATATTTTCTTAGAGCTTGTGAATGGGAACAAAATAGACATATACCCGCAGAAGCTGTCAGTAAAACAATCATATAAACTGAGAAATTAAAAAAAGGCCTGAAGTCTGCTTTTTCCCAAAAAAAGTATCTGATGCAAAACGTCAATAAATTCTAATTCAAGCTCAAAATTTACTTCATGCCAAGTTTTGATTCTATAATTTTTTTTCATATGATTTACATTTCACAACAGAACTGCAAGTGGCATGTGTTTTGTTTTCACACTTCTTGACAATATTAAAATGAAGATTCACTCGTGTCTGTTAAGTAATGAGGACTTCACATATCTAGTCACAAAAGAGGAGGACCACCTGCCAAGCTTGGCATCAACCACAGCATGATTCATTGCTACAGGTGTCCCCTTATTTTTTTTTAATCAACCTAATACTAACAAAAGGACATTACACAATTCCATGTAATGCTAATTTAATTCATGTACGGTATTCATATGTATGTATGAGACTGCACTGCAGAAAAATTCCATGACAGCAGAAATAATCCCAGCTGCACAGAGCCAGCAACATGCTAGAAGCTTCTGTTGCCTTTGCTTTTACCAGACTGTCTGTCAGGCTCAAAAAACCAGATCCGCATGTGACAGATTCAAGTTGACTATTTTACTGTGTTCTACCCATAGTACAAGAATTTTCCCAGACTGCTCACCTTACCTTGCCAACAGATAAGATGCCATGGAACTTGGAAGGGGGTGGTGTTAGTTTTAGATCTCTTGCCACTGTGCAATGATACAAGGTTAACTCCCTATTTGATCCCTGCTCTTTGCCTGGTTGGGGATTTCCTAACACTGCCTCTTCAGGTACCTGGCAACTGGAAAAATCTTCTAATGAGTCGGAAGCATCAATGATTGGCACATTAGCTCCATAAAAAGAAATCTATCCCTGCTATCATTTTATTTTATTTATTTGTTTTAATTTCCCCATTTGTACATACTGAGTTATATTGGTAGAAAATAAACAGTGTTGTCAAAAGCTCCAGCTGCATGGACCAGGTAGGAATTTTTATCAACATAGTTCAAAGTAACACAATATAGCATCACACATTAAAAATAATAACAGAACTGAAAACTTCCTTAACTTATCCATTGGGACTCTGTTCAACTTGTCACCCACACCAGGGGGAATTCATTCATTTGCCTATTACCTAAGGACCTGTAGGATTGAGGAAAACTATATGTCTGGGGGAAGATCATTCCAAAAATTGTTCTGGATTCCAATAAATATAGGCTGAGGAATGTTGGAAACATCAGAACTTCCTGTTCATGTTCATGGGTCTCCCAAATATTGCTGCTTATATATATGTAGGTCTCCAAAATATTGCTTATATCTAGGAAAGTCAATCTATCATATATTGTATGGTACAGTGTCATTAATTTACTGTCAAAGGATCTTAACAGTTGATGAGGTTAATGAATATTCAGCAGAGCATCTCTACTACTACTATAAATCTTAGTGGGAAGGAAAATATAAACCAGAGCCTTATTCCTCTGTTTAAAAAGATCACAGCAAAATCACTGATTCCTGGCACATATACAAAGCATACCTCTACATAGATTCATAACTTGGCTTCTCTTCCTTAGTCTCATCTGACCCTGGCAATTGAAAGCAAGACTATATTACAAAACCCTGTTTGATCTTCATGCGTCTGGAAAGATTGCAAAAGAAAATTGAGATTTCTTGGATGGGCAATTTTGTGGGGGTAGAATATAATTCTATTTGATAGAATAAAATACAGCAATGATGTATTTAATGCTACAGAGGTAAACAATGTTATCTATTTACACTATGTTTTTTTTGAGACAAATGTTTGATGATAGGCCCGCAAAAGAAAAACTTGATAGTGACAGTGTGTTGTGAAAATATTAGTCATATCACATATTTGAATCTTGTGGCATCAGCCCAGAGTGCTTTTCTGACTGCTCATTTTTCAATTTCAAAGTGTAAAGTCCATTCTCACTGAAATATTTCTATTTCACTCAGCTCTAACAGTTATTTGCACTTTAAGGTCTGGTGAACTTGGTAAAGTTCTATAGTCAGTGTCATTGATAAAACTGTAGATGGTATTTTACTGCTAAAAAATCCTAACACGTTAGCCAATCAGAGGGTTACGTGAAACAACTTCCTAAAGATATACATGACTACTCAAAGTGCACTGGGCTCTGATACATTAAAGGACAAGAGAGAAGAAAGAAAGTATTCTCTTAAATACTTAGGTGTATGAGTTTTATTCGGTCAATTGCCCAGATAAAGTAGATCTTTAAAGTTTTATACTTGGATGTGATCAAATAGGAGAAATTTGCCAATCCAATTAATGAAGGACTTTTTCTTCACCTGTTTGTGAGAAGCTGGCAAGGTTTAAAGAAATGGTCCACTAACATGTATATGGCCAAACCCCAGGTGGTAACAGAAAAAGGAATTGAGGGTGGGAAGATTGAATTGAATTGAATACTTTCAATTCTTTCAAATACTTCATTTGGCCAAGTGTGATTAGACACACAAGGAATTTATCTCCGGTACAGAAGCTCTAAATGTACATGCAAAACAACAACAACAATAATAATACCAATAAAAGGGGGAGTAAAAAAGATAATAAGAAAGATAAATAATACGATATGAGTAAGTATACTGTACATGTACATTAGACAGCTCTGTGAGAATTGGGTGTTCAGCAGAATGATGGCACGAAGGAAAAACTGCCCTTTTGTCTAGTCATTTTGGTATATAATGCCCTATAGCACGGTCCCAAGGGAAGAAGCTGAAAGAGCTTATGTCCAGGATATGAGAGGTCTGTACTTTGACCTGCAATTCAATTCAATATACAGATCTTCTAGGGAAGGCAGGCTGGTTGCAATTGTTCTTTCTGCAGTTTTAACTGTCTGTTGGAATCTGTACTTGTCCTGTTTGATTGCTGTACCAAACCAGACAGCTATAGAAGTACAAATCACAGACTCAATAATTCCTCTGTAGAACTGTATTAACAGTTCCTGGAGCAGTCTCAACTTTCTGAACTGACACAGGAAAAACATTCATAGTTGTGCCTTTTTATTGATGGTTCTAAACGTCCATTTCAAGTCCTGGGAAATTATAGAACCCAAAAACTTGAAGGACTCTGTTGTAGATACTCATACAATACTTTTTGAATCTCTTTCTGGTCACATTGGTTTTTTAAAAACATTTCCCAATACAAACACTAATAAAAGAGGCTTTTTAGATAAGCCTAGTCTATAGTATTCCTCTGATCTGGAGCATAAATGCATTCAATATAGTTAATTATAAAGTCATTATTTTTTTATTCAAATTGACATAGTTTATTTAAGTCTCCCTAATTATTTCTTATAAATACAAATCATAATTTAAAGTACCCGATGTATAATTCTTTGATATGAATCAATCCATTTTTAAAGTTTTGTGGCCTTTTCTTTGAAGGACTGCAACGTAACTTTATATTATATGCAGAACAACTGTAATATTTATATTGCACTGTTTTTTTAAAAAAAACCAAACTAGGGGGGAGGGGGGAAGAGTAGGAAGATATATCTCCTTCCTACTCATATTTTCATTCCTATCAGCAATAATAAGGTGCTGATAAATAAGGTGATTTTAAAGAACATGTTCTACTTACTCATTTTAGCCTGAAAGGCAACATACCAGAATGAGGATGTGTAGGCAACAGCAATACATTTTATTAGGTCATCAGGAATTTACAGATAGCCACATGACATCCCCCTCCCACCTGACATACAAAAATCTTGTGAATCTAGTTTCATTTACTATAATCTACAACCACATGAGTTAAAAAGCACACCTGTATTAAAAACGAATCAAACAACAAAAAATACCACTAACCCCCACACACTCAGAAAATCAAAATGATGTGTAATCATTTGCTAACTGGCAACTTTCAGCTCATCTATTTTGCCACTGTAGCTTCTACACCCTTCCTATTTTTGCAGTCAAACTACAACCACTTCTGAATTACTGGTTTGCAAGTCATCTACTCCTCTGCTTATCAACTGAGCCCCTGCAAAGCACACCATGTGCTGCAATCTAGATGACCTGGCTTTTTGCACAGCTATTATGAATCAAGATAGAAATGGTTTAGTCTCTGAATTTAACTATAAGCAGTGGCACCACAGAAGAGAGAGGAAATGTGAACACACTTTTCCTTGTGAGCTAACAATTCTAGCTAGTCAATGTATTTCCATCAGCATTTAGGGTGATTCCACTTAGAAACCAAAAGGAAGCGTGTTGGAAATACATACAAAGCACACTGCCCTATATCCCAGGGAAGTGGAGGAGAAATTTCCTGACAGTTAGAACAATTAATCAGTGGAACGACTTGCCTCCAGAAGTTGTGAATGCTCCAATACTGGAAATTTTTAAGAGATTGGACTATTTGTCTGAAATGTACCTCCGAGATCTTTTCCAACTCTGCTATTTCTGTTCTGAAGGTAGAAGCTAGTTAGGGATCTCTGGGTGATATGCAGAAGATCAATAAGAGTTTCTGTGAAGAACAACAGTTAAAAAAAAACAACCCACTGTTTCCCTCCTAAACCAGACTAACAAGAAATAATAGTTTGGAGAAAATTAGGAGCAGATCTTATGTGGAAGTGTTTGCCCATTTGTAACTAATACCAATTACAAATCCTAAAGTAACTCTGTATTCAAAGGCACTCGAGCCCTTAACTGTTCATAAAAGTGAATTAGCAAAGATGTGGATTCAAGATCTGTAATTCAGGCCCACCACTTCTCATAAAAGCACTTCATATAAAATACTTTTCCTTGAGTAGGTGAAACACAAATATTTAGACCCAAAGGTCCTTTTTCAAAAGGCAACTAGACTTTGTTTTTCCTCTAAGATGTTTTATTTCTCATTCAAGAAACTTTTTCAATGCTGACTCTTCTTGGCTTCTTGGATGAGAAGCGAACCATCTTCAAGGAAAAACAAAGTCCAGTTGCCTTTTGAAAAAGGTCAATGGTTGGGACAACCATGACCTGAATGACTGAGAATCTCCACAGACACACACATTTAGACAATTATTTGCAAAACTGGATATACAAAGATGTCCACTTAATCATATTTCTGATAAGATTTAGACTTTACAGTAGAGAAGATGACCACAAATCTTGGTGCTACACCTGGTTCTCCAGCCAAACTGCATAAAATATTTTCAGTTTCAGCATCTTACTCAAAGCCAAGGTGTCAAACACAAACCAAAAATACAGTTCTGTAAACGTTTTTATTTAACCAACCACCTCTCGGAATTTCAAGACAAGGATAAAATTAGCTGTGTGAACTACGGTATTAAAGATATGTTCTGCACAACCAGGAAGTATCTATTTGATCTGATTGGATGCTCTATAAAGCTTCTATATGAGATTAGATTCCGTCATTACAGTACTTCTTTAGCTGAATACATTCAGTATAACATACTCATGTAACATTCGTATTGAATTAAATTAATAATGAAGCATGTTGAGTTTTATATGAATAAGATGTCAGGATCACAGATGCCATTCTCTTATATATAATGAAAGGTTGTGTTGTATTGTATCTTTGATAGGACATGACTAAAAGAAATGTTCTTGTATAATCAGAGACATATAAAAGTAAAGCCCAATTTATATTAAAATGTATATACAAAAACTATATTCTGAATTCAGATTTTCATAACAGGAGAGAAGCATTTCTGCACCATCTGTTTTGTGTTCAGCTCACCAAACTTATTTGCAACCCTGTTCACAGCTAAGTAAGATCTTAAAGCCGAAACAGATCAGCTTAAAAATGGAATAATAATAAATTAAATTATCAAATTGTTGATATGCAATAGAACACCATACTACATGAATATATAAAAGCATATTACACTGAACTACACTTCTGCTAACAAGACAGAGCGACTAAATTCTAAGAATTCTCTCTATGCTAAACAGTTTGCAAAAAAAGAAAAGAATCATACTTACCAGTGACAGCTATCCTCTTCTTTCCATGTTCTTGAAAAATATATCTATAGAGATAAAAATTATGATCTGAAATGGTAGCATTTTATTAAAAATACTGCAAATAAAAGTACTGCAAAATATCATTTATTTCTGTTCTTTTAAAAAATATAATTCTTGAAATGATTAAGAGAGAGAAAAAAACACACAACTCAGCCTTCCTGCTCACTGAAATAAATTACTCATGCTGACTCACCAACCACAACTTCCTTCCCTACATTCTATTCATACTTTAGAGTTTGAATAATCAACTTCTCAGGATCTCTGGATCTCAAATTCTTCCAGGAAGGAGGCATTTTAATCCATACTGTGGGAGAGAAATATTTTCCAACACTGTTCAAATAAAGACATCCTGCTCTTCCTTTTTTCTCACTGAAACCCTACATCTGAAAGAAGTGATTGCTTCCCATTTTTTCTTGTTCACAGGGAACAGGTACTGCAGGAAACGTTCAGTATTTTGTGAATGTGCTTCAAATATTTGCATGCAGATATAGTTTATGCTTTCTTGATTTATATTAAGATAGCTTAAACTGGAAAATTCATATTATTGTAATGTTATAATAAAGAAATATATAGGCAAGTCATTTACTGGATAAAAACATCTAAATTAATACTGTCAGCTATACTTTTAAAAATAACTTTTCTTAACTGCAACAACATTATTGAAAATATATCAGCAGTAGCTAGTGAAAACATGATCATAAGAACCAAGAATTAAATAAAAGTTTTTATTTGTGGTGGTATCTTTTATTTGAAAGGGTGTATAGTTCAATTCCTGTCAAGCGCAGAAAATCAGAAATCCAGGCAGTTCCAATGAATATAGGTTTATATGCAGGCGCAAAGGGACTCGAGACTGATAATGTGTTTGACCCCTCCCTCATGCTCAGCTTGGTCATCTCCAATGACTCCATTTTAATAATAGCACTTAGATTTAAATATCATCCAACAGTGCTTTAAGAGCACTCTCAGGGTGATTTACAATGTCAGCATATTGCCCTCAACCATCATGGTCCTCATTTTACCCACCTTGGAAGGATGGAAGGCTGAGTCAACCTTAAGCTGGTCAGGCTCGAACTCCTGGCTTTGGGTAAAGTTAGCTTGCAAGACTGCAGTCTTACCACCGTATTAAAGAAGTAGAATTGGGGTAGACTACTTATCAGCAACAGACTGGCCAAATGCAGAATTTACTTGACTATCAGCTTGCACAGTATGTTGGAATGGGTTTTGTTTAATTAGTTATCACTTTAAATGTATCCATGTATGTATATATGTATGTATACCGTCTTTTTTTCTTAAGGGAAAAAAACCTCAGAAACAGTAACAGAATCTTGCAAGTTTTCTGCCTGTGTCTTTCCTTTCCTTCCTGTGTCCTTTTCCTATACCCCAGGGAGTCTAGTGGGAGGAGGGGGGCTAATATGAGCCTTTTGCCACATTCTCCTACTTCTTTAGACTTTTCCTTCTGTACCTGATGTTTCCCTAAAGGCTTCTGGATTCCTTCTCCAAAGCAATTTCCCTGCCTCCCTGCATTAAAAGAACTCTGGCTATCAGAATCCAGAAGTCTTTTCTGCTGCACTGCCCGTCCTTTGGAAATCTTACCTTCTAAGGTAAGGTCTTCCCCCTCCCTCTTATCTTTCTGCAAGAGCCTGAAGATTTGGCTCTGCTGGTTGGCCTGGGGACCAGATTGGGGGGGGGGGGGCTTTCACTCTGGAGCTGGCTGCTACACAAATGCCAGACTCCACTTCCATACCTTCCTCTCTGCTTTCCATCTTTTTGTTATCATATTGATATATTCTCATGTTCTTTTTCACTGTTTTTTTGTTTATTTTTTTGTTCTATTTTATTTATTTATTTATTTATTTATTTACTTACTTACTTACTTGTTTACTTATTTGTCAACAAGTACAAGGAAACAAGTAACAGTATAGACATAGACATGGACACATGAAAAAAATTTGGCACAAAAAAAAGGATATAAATAAGCAAAACATAGCCATAAACACATAAAATGAGTACATATAAATGGGAACAGTAGGACAGGGCCCGTAGGCACGCTAGTGTGCTTATGCACGCCCCCTTAGGGACCTCTTAAGAAACGTGAAAGGTCCACAATAGACAGTTTAAAGTAAAAGATATGGGGGTTACTTATTTTGTTACTTCTGCTTACACTCTTATCACTTCTTCCTTTTTATTGTTGTAAATCACCTAGAGTAGTCTCATGGTGAGATAGGAAACAAATAAATTTCACAAATAATAATAATAAATGGAAGATAAACTATGAATAACACAACTGTTAACTAGACCGGCAAATTGGGAAAAAGCACCTTAAAAGGCAATCTTCCCATTTTGCCAAGAAAACAAGTTGGATATCTCCCATAAATTCTAGGAATTAAACTGTACTGTACTGTACCTATGGTTAATCTTATCAGATAAAAGTATTGCCAGTGTAACAAAATTGTACAGGCTTCACTGAGTCAGATGTAATTTCGGTAACTACATGCTTATGTCCAGATATTGTAGCTATGAAACCATTAAGAAAAGTTTGAAAAGAAACAGCAATCATTGACCTTTTTAACTATTTGTTCCTAGTAATAAAATTGCTTCCCAAAAAATGGCCACATCAAAAAAAGTTGTAAAAAGCAAAGAGTTGTAAATAAAAATTCCTTGTAGATGGTGTACAATTCTGTCAACAATCCTCAAGATAAATCAAACATAATAAATGTTGGTAATGCCATAATATAGAAAAAAGCATTATGCTATATGCAGTAGACATGTAAAAAAAAAAATCCAAAAGTACTGGAAAGAAATACAGAGCACAACTGAGAGAGTTTTAGAAACCAAATTTGAATTGAAATCACATTTCAATAATTCCAGGAGAATGAACTACTAACAAAAATTACTAAGATATATATTGGATAAGGGATAAAATTAGCAGAATATTAGAAAAAGGTATGTTACCAATGTTATCTGATTGGGAATTTAAAATTGGTGAATATGCAACAATGGTAAAAACCAACTGAAGTATGCAGAGGCAAATTCAAATATTTAGATTATGTTTTTAAAAGGAAAAATAATTCATTAAAGAACTGAAGTCAAAAATACATATCAAATGTTTATAAATATGTATATCAGAGTACAATAAAATAGAAGTTAGAGCCTTAATATTTAGTATTAAATGTTTTTAATAGTTGTTTCTTCTGTTTTTTCCTGTTAGGTGATTTATCTTTAAAAAACAGCATAGTGGAGATATTTGACATTCAGGTCAAGAGATTTAAAAAAGACTTAAAAACCCTTTCCCCTTTTGTTAAAAGTAATTTAATGTTTTCTGTTTTTTATGGTTAATTCCTCATCCACAATGTAAGTCAGTAACTTTTCTGCCTACTTACTGATTGTATCTTTGTCTTATTTTTTTTTCTTTTTTGCCTTTTTACCTTTTATCTTGTTCTCTTTGAAACAGAATATATAATATTTCTCTTTATCTATGTTAAGTATCGATATTTACAGACATTGGTTTACCAGAACTTCTTTGATCAGCCTTTGCTAGGTAACAAACAAGCCACAAATAAGGGTCATTTGAACCAGCATGTCTCAGCATGTCAGAGTGACAAGTCTCTACCAACAATTAATACAACAGAGAAAGCCATAACTGCTACATTTCCTGCTGCTGCAGTAAATAATTTCTGTTCAAAGTAATAGAAAGTGCAGGTTTGTATAAATCTAATCAGCAGACTCATCACTGTGACGTGCTGAGACTTGCTGATTCAAATGACCTTCACATTTGGCTTGTTTGTTGATGAGAAAAATGATAATTTTACACCTGCAATAAATGTACTCATTTACAAGGGGCAGGTAATTAATTTAGTCTCTATCTAGCTATTAACTCGCAGGTAAATTACAAAAGAACGAAGTATTGTAAATGTGAAAAAATTATGATTTTCTCTTATTACTTCTATTTATAAATATTTCTTTATATTAATTTATATGTGTAAAACATACATTTGTGTAAAACAAATATGTGTATTTTCAACAGGATGTTCTACTTACTGAAGGATGAAGGCTTGCAGATAATTGTGGACATTGTTATTCTCCATCTCTTTTCCTATTATCATTCCTATTCTTTTCTTAAAAAATAAAAACTGAACATATTCCTCCTTAAAGAGATGTTGAAACTTCATTATGCAAAATGTGCCTTTTCTGTGACAGCCTCTGGCCTGTGGAACACCCTTTCCCATTGACATTCATTTGGCAAGGCTCTACTCTCCTAGCCTTCTGAAAAGCCCTGAAGCCCTGGCTTTTTCCCCTCAGGTGCTGGGATAGGGTCAGGTGGATGAGATGATTAAATGAGGATGTTGGAAGCTTAACTTTGGTGCCAGGTTTTTAATATTTTTAATAGATATCTCTAATATGCTATTTTTTATTGATGCTGTTTTGCTGCCACCAATAGCCTCCCACCGACCAGTTCGCTCCCACAGAGAGGGTCTCCTCCGGGTGCCATCGGCCAAGTTATGTCGGCTGCGACACCCAGGGGGAGGGCCTTCTCTGTGGGAGCCCCAGCCCTGTGGAACGAACTGCCCCCGGAAATACGTAAGATACGTATCTTACGGAAATACGTAAGATACGTAAAATACGTAAGATCTCTGACCTCCGGGTGTTTCGCTGCGCACTGAAGACCCTGTTGTTCCGCCAGGCCGGGCTATCAACATAATAGTTTTAAATTGGGGTATTTAAATTTTCTGGGGTTTTAAATTTGAGCCAAATTTATTTAATTATTTTAAATTTTAATTGCTGTTTTGTCTTGTGTTTTTAAATAGGCTGTACACCGCCCTGAGTCCTTCGGGAGAAGGGCGGTATAGAAATAAAATTATTATTATTATTATTGTTGTTGTTGTTGTTGTTGTTGTTGTTGTTGTTGTTGTTTTATTGATGCTGATTTGGAGCCATCCAGGGTTTCATACAAGATGGGTGACTATAAAGGTAAAGGTTTCCCTGGTCCAATTGTGTCCAACTCCAGAGGGCCATGCTCATCTCTGTTTCTTAGCTGAGGGAGCCAGCATTGTCCCAAGGCACTTCCATAGTTTTGTGGCCAGCATGACTATATGCCAAGGCAAATAGAACACTGTTACCTTCCCACTGAAGTGGTACCTATTTATCTATTTGCATTTGCTTGCTTTTGAACTGCTAGGTGGGCAGGAACTGAGGTAAGTAACGGGAGCTCGTGGTATCATGTGGCACTCAGGTCTTGAACTCGGGCTGTCCAGCCGACAAGCCCAGTGTCTTAACCACTTAGCCATTGCTCTCCACCCCCACCCCCCATAGCTATATAACTGTTTTAAATAAACTAAAATAATACATAAAATGTTACTGGATTCAGGTGATAGTCCTGTTTATCAGGGATAAACTCTTTGGACTATTGATTCTTGAAGGATATATGTCAGTGGTCCACATGCCCTTGAAGTTTGATTACTTAAAGCCTAAAATATGGCAGGGAGGGAATTTTCCTCTGGCCTCTGATGATACTCCACCATTATTTCAAGTGGAAACACAACAGCCTTAAATATCCAACTTATCGAAGTTTTTTTTCAAAAACACATGTCTCCACTGCTGTGGAAACAAATTCTCATTGATTTGCATCAATTTAGATTTTTTCATTCCCATTGCAAAATTAAAATATACAGGAAACAAACAAAACAACATCAACAAAAGGAAGGCATTTAGAAATAAGACAAAAAACTACATCTCATCAAACTTCACTTGGTTTACATCTTCAAAGTAAATCTAACATTTTCAGTTTGGTCCTAAGTACATGATGGTGGACAAAAATCCCAACTTCAATCTCAGCACATCCAAGGAAGACTTTTGCTTGAAAGGCAGAAACCACTCTTGATAACTATAGATCAGAGGTGGGGAATGATGACCCTTTTATGACTTGTGGACTTCAACTCCCAGAATTCCTGAGCCAGCCATCCTTTCAACCTCTGCTGAAGACCATATTAAGCTTAATGGGAGAGTGAACTAGCTACGTCCACAATTATGGAATAATAAGCAGTGAAGTAAGTCACTCCTTTAAAGGGATGGGCAACCTGTTGAATGCTCCATTTTTTTCTGAAGAATCATACAAACTGATCTGGGTGAAGCTAAGCAGGGCTGCAACTGAAAGTCTGAGCAGTCACCTACCAGGGGGAAAAGGTACTTCTGAAAGAGATCTGAATTATTTTAAAAGGGTGTTTGAGATTAAAGTTAAGGTCAAAGTAGTTCATTTCTGGAGCACCACAATGGCCAAAGTATCCGATTTGCTTCTTAGACTGGCCAGGTCTGTTCAAGTAAATAGTTAATGAACACACTTTGAGTTTAAAATTCTTACTGAGTCACCGAAGGCCAAAAACGATGTTATCTTTAATGTACACTGTGTAACCAGATCTATTGTTTAATTTTAATTAATTGTAGATATGAAAGAGTATTATCAGCTCTCTGGTATACTCTCCATTTCCATTCATGTCTCTCCTTCTCCCACCATTGCCATTCATGGCTACTGACTTCATTAAGCATGCAGAAAGTATGTAAAACCTTTTCTCTAACTGGTTTACTGATAATTGTGACATATATGGCTGCATTTTCTAGTGAATAACAAGATAGCATGCTGCATCTGTGCTTAGATATATTTGTGTATTTGGAACAACAAAAGGGATTTTCATATTTCAATCTGAGTCATGCAAGCAGCAGGGAAGGATAGTTTAGAAACAGTTTGCCTCTTCCGCAGGATTCCATTGGTGGTGGTGATATTTCTGGACATTTTGTTCAGTCACTCCTAGCCTAATCCAGCCCATTTTCAAAGAGTCTTTCTTTTACCAATTTTTTCTCTCCCCCTCCCCCAAGTATGTTTTGTTTCTGGAAGATCTCCTGCTGACAGGCAGGCAAAAATGGACAGAAAATTCCAGCAATCCATTGATATAATTATTTCCAGCATTCCATGAATTGGAAAAATTTAAAACGTTTCCATAGATTCCAATGGATTTGTTTCATTTATTTGTTAGCTACGCATTGTAGAATTTATAGGAACATAAGGGCAAGCCATTGCTTGTAGAGTCATGCTTAGAAAGGGATCTAAATTTCCCTCCCATTATACAAACTTAGTATATGTGTAGTTCAGTTCCAACAGAATCTTGAACAATATATTTAGCTACCATGTTTTCCCGAAAATAAGACCCTGTCTTATATTTTTTTGAACCCTGAAATAAGCGCTTGGCCTTATTGTTATGTGCTCAAAAGTCCGATTGGGCTTATTATCAGGGAATGTCTTATTTTGGGAGAAACGGGGGTACTAGTGGTCCTTCTCCTTTGAAATGAACTATACTAGCACTGTTTGTCTTCTGTTTGCACAAATCAGCCTACCACAAAAGTGATGAAGGAAATAGTGGCAAAAATATGTCTTGGATAGTTTTCAATCTAATGAATCATAATGTTCCTGACAGAAATCAAAGAATTCTATACACCCATTCTTAAAACTAGTATTCTCAAAGAGATTAAATTTTTAAAAATTAATTAAAATAAAATGTAAGTTCAGGTTCAGTTATAGGGCAGCATAGGTATAGCATTTGTAACTGACTGGGTTATCTTCAATGTGGCACAAGACTGTTACCTGTATTGTGAATACTTATATAAAGGAATAGGAACAATCTATTTCCAAATCAGGGACTTCTCATTGAATGTTAGATGGAGGTCTAAATGGTTACCTATATTTTAATTCTATTGAATTTTAGCTATTGAATTTTAGCAAAAGATAATTTCTGATAAAATCCCACATCCCTTTTACGAGTGTTCAAGAGGAAGAGGGAAGAAATTCAGGCATATAAATCTTCTAGACTGCTGTCGCCGAATATATACATTCTTTTGATCTCATGATTATTACAAGGATACATCAATGTAGTGCTTAAAAATAGCATTTCTAGCATTAGTAAACAAAGTGTCAGATATGAATGTGGTTAAGTACAGTACTCATTCTAATTCAGGCTATCAAATTACTGCTTTGAGTAACCTTTGTATTAGTAATTGTTTCACAACTTCTATCACCCTTCTGTAGAACTTATTTCTGTATTTATTTATTTATTTTGCTTTAATTTATATGCCGCCCTTCTCCAGAGACTCAGGGGGGCTTACAATGCGTTAAGCAATAGCCTTCATACTTTTGTATATTTATACAAAGTCAGCTTATTGCCCCCACAATCTGGGTCCTCATTTTACCTACCTTTGAAAGGATGGAAGGCTGAGTCAACCTTGAGCCTGGTGAGATTTGAACTTGCAGTAATTACAGGCAGCTGATGTTAGTAACAGTGCTTTAGTCCACTGTACTACAGGCTCTTTTTGAACTACCAACTACAGTTAATCAGAAGACTGGATGTTCTATGGAGGAAGGCAGAAATAAAGTAAATGGCATTTCATTCCTGAAAAGGTGGAAGCGTGGGAAAGAGTCAATGTACTGATTCTATAAGGCATAAGAGAAAGCAAAGGAAAGTTCTGGTAGGCTTTCAGGATTACGTTGTTATACCCTACAACAAGGGTCTCAAACTCAATTTCATTGCGGGCTGCATCAGGGTTGGATTTGACCTCGGAGGGCCGGGGTGTGCGTGGCCATGGTGGGTGTGGCCAGTTCATTATTCATATCGGGAGCACCTAAGGCAGGACTTCCCTGAGACCCTCCGTCACTCTCATTATAATCTATCTTCCTTTCTTCCTTCCTGTTTTTTCCTTCCCTCTTCATTCTCCTTTCTTCTTCCTTCCCCTCTTTCCTTATTTTTCCTTCCTTGCTCTCTTCCCATCTTTCCTTCTTTTTCTTCGTCTTTCCTCTTTCCTTTTCTCCTTTCCTGTCCCTTCTTGCTTGCTCAAATGCAAAAGGAGAAACATTTCTCCTTTTGTTTGTTTGTAGTTTGTTTGGATAGCCCTCTGCCAGTGAAAACGGGGTGCGGGGGCACCTGCACGCCCCCTCGAGCTCCATTTTTACTGGCAGATGCACCATGGGCCAGTCCTTTGCTGTTTCCAGGCTGGCCCCATGGGCCGGATCTAAACACCCCCCCTGGCCAGATTTGGCCCATGGGCCTTGAGTTTGACACCCCTGCCCTACAACAATAAAGTAGATTTTAGTGGTCTCTGCAGTGCTTATTTTCTGCCTTTGTTTACCTCAAAGCGGGGTGAAATGCAGCAGGTTCTGACAGGTTCTGGAAAACTGGTAGCGGAAATTTTGAGTAGTTCGGAGAACCAGCAAATACCTCCTCTGGCTGGCCCCAGAGTGGGATGGGAATGGGGATTTTGCAGTATCCTTCCCCTGTCAAGCCCACCAAGCCACGCCCACAGAACCAATAGTAAAAAAATTTGGATTTCACCACTGCCTCTAAGGGTTGATAGTTTCTCATTGCACACAAAACGCTTTTTCAGATCTGATTATTAACATTTTATAGTCCAATATTATCTATATTTATTGATGATAATTTAGCAAGGTCTTCAACAGCTCTCTTCTTAGTAACTGTTATCCTATACTTTTCAACGGTGATTAAATGCAAGATCTCCTGTATGCAAAGAATGTCCCTGCTTAGTCTCAAATATTTGTAAATAGAAGAGTTGATTGAACCATACTATTGAGGGTAGGTAGGTCTTACACTACTCAGTAATGCATATTTTTATTTATTATTTCCAACTTTTAATGTCTAGCTCAGCTTGTTGCAGCCTGGCAACAACTATAGCCTAGAGCAAGCATGGGCCAGTAAACCAATCACTACCACCATGTTTTCTCTACTTTATGGCCTGACTTTTTTAAAGATATTCAACAGGTGCAGATCCTCCTATGACAATGTTGTAAAGAAGTAATAGCTGGGCTGCTAGATTTCTTCTTTCAGAATTCGTTAGAGCAACTGAGTCTGCTTTCTTTGGTATTGTGCTCACATTATGCTCATTCATATCCCTTACTTTGATAAAAAGCAATTTGATCTTTCCTTACCTTTCATTTCCTTCCAGTGGTTTCCACAGGCACTGATACAGAGCACAATGTAACCGCAAACTGGCCTCTTGTCCTGAGAATAATCAAACCAAGTCTCATGTCAATCCTGCATGAAAAAGAATGATGGCAGAAAAGGAAACAAAAGGATAATACTTTCCCACATTATTCCCACATATACATTACTACTGTCCCTTTAGAGAGACAGAAATATATGTTGATATTAAAGTAAAGATGTTGAACCAAATTATAATTTGAGACCAAAAATAGCCTAATTGTGTGGGGTTTTTTTTTGTTTTGTTTTTAAAGAAGAGGTTGGGGGAGTGAAAAACCAACTGAGAAAAATAAGCAAATGGTTCTCCTTTCTGGTGAACTTGAAGACCTTTCATAGAAAGGAGGCCTGGGATTTTTTTTCCCCCTTCCATGAGAACATTAAGAATCAATCTTTCCCACACTGGAAGTCGGCATCAAACTCTTAGTTTTGTGGAATCTGGACGTTTCAATAAAGATAATATTGCTACTGTGAAAAAAAGAGAATCAGAAAATTGAATGTAGTCGAATTAAATCTGAAAATATAGCTTTGAATGTACTCTGTGTATAATGGAAACAAGGCATGAGTATGTCTAGCCTGGGATGGTTTCTTCTGATTGTGGAACAGCAGTTTAAAGGCTTTGTGTGAGAGAAGACTTACTCATAATTTGCACAGAAACCAAATATTGAAATTTCAGGAGATATATGCTTCTCAAGTACACAGTACCTAGTATACCCAGCTAGATGGCAGTACCCAGCCAACCTTGGCTGATCTCAAAAAATTAAGCAGGATCACAACTTGTTAGCATTTGAATGGAAAAGATTAAGAAATTGTCAGGACTGCAGGTTAAATTGGGCAGTTAGAAAAACATCCTGGAAGAAGACAGCAGCAGGCCAGTTTCATACTACTACCAGGAAACCTATATAGATGTGTCCACGAAATCATCAGGATTTGAGCTTGACTTGAGGGAGGCTTTACTTTTAGATCTATTACAATGATTTTATACTGTTTGAGACTGTAAAGCCTCTGGTCTCCCACTTCATTACGACCAGATGAAAAAAAAAGCAGCATTGCGACACAAGTTCTGCCCCTATTGGGAATGTGTGCAATTTCCTGTGCTGCCCATAAAAAAGAGGTGAGGCTTACATTGCAATCTCAAATGCTGCTTTCTGACTCACTCTTACTGCCCTGACCTCCTCCCCTTTCCCCACAAACCTTGGGATACCATCACCCCTGTTCTTACTTGAGTTGTCCCAAGGCATCTTTGTGTCAGGCTTTATTGTATAATCTCTGCTGAGAAATCGATGGAGGGACCACATTTATGTGGGTCCTGGGTCAGTCTGGATCTAGCTTTCAAACCACTTGAATGTCATTCAAGACAAGAATTGACTGCTTTGCTCAACCAACACAATTTGCTCAGCAGGAAACATCAAAGGCCACAAAAGAAGTGATGGGGAAGATAGATGTAAACCGAATTACAGCAGTTTAGCAAAAGTGACACTGAAGCCATATACAATGGTGTGTGTGTGTGTGTGTGTGTGTACACACATAAACTTAGACACTCTGTTCTACTATCTCTGTGAATAAAGCACTATAAAACTATGCCCAGTTTTATTAATTTGTTTTTCTTTATGAAAAGCTTAGGTGAACCATCCTTGCGCCCTTGAAGTTCTTTTCTGCAGTTTCCAGAGCCCCCTCCAAATTTCAGATTCATCTACTGTGAGATAGGAATTACATGAAAAGCATACTATGTTTTATAAAAGAAATCCTGAAATCCAACTCCCAAAGAAAATCCTGGTTCCGCCTACTGCAGCCCTCACCTCCTGCAAGCCATTAAATATGCCCCCAATCACCTAGCCTATCACCACTGACCATAAAGAAATCATGGTCAATGGTGCTGAAAGCTGCTGAGACAGTTAAGTGAACTTAAAAGGTCACATTCCCCACCTCTGTTTTCTTACAGAGAAGAAACAGGATTGTTTCTCTTCATAAAGTAGATTTTATCTTGAATACATCCCACCCCCCAAAAAAATCTGTACCAGACTTTTTAAAAACTACAGCTCTTAGGTAGATAAGGTCCTTTTGTTATTTTCCAAGGAATTGTTATTTCCTTTTTAGAGCATTTCCTGAAACTATAGATTTTATCTGCTTTTTGATAGGATTCTCACCAAAGTTATTTCCTGACAGGGAATCCTGTTTCATGTTTGACATCAGATGTTCTTCCTAAGATCAGAGAAAAGCTGGAGGGCCTTTCTAAGCAGTAACATTGTAATGGAGTTTATTTATTTATTTATTTATTTATTAGTCCAATTTATATGCCGCCCTTCTCCGTAGACTCAGGGCGGCTTACAATGCATTATAGCAATAGCCTGCATACTTTTTTGTATATACCTGCTTATTAGGGCTTTCGCCCCCCACAAACGGTGTTATTCTACACAAAGTTGCTTTATTTCCCCCATAATCCGGGTCTTCAATTTACCTACCTCGAAAGGATGGAAGGCTGAGTCAACCTTGACCCTGGTGAGATTCGAACTTGCAGTAATTGCAGGCAGCTGGCAGCTAAGTGCTAGCACTTAACAGCACCACCAAGGCTTGCACATGCCAACACAGGGATGTGGTGAGTTAGCTTCGCTGGTTCAAATAAGTGCTCCTAAACCCTTCTCCTCTAACCATTACTGTGGCATCTTTTCACAATCTTGGGAAAGAGAATCTGTTTGGGAGAAATACACATAGAGATAGATCATGCTTACACCATATTCAAAGAATAACTTACACACTATTCAAAAGAGACAATAAAATAAATAAAAGACAAAAGAGTCATTAGAAAGCTAAGAAAACAAAAAGACCAGAAACAATACCCACATAAGCAGATATTAGTACCAGACAAATAATCAAGCAGAAAACAATACCCTAATAAAGAATCAACTAAGGAGGAAACCACACCATTACCAGCACTTGCAGGGCAAACCACTGTATATAAACAGGGAGCAAACCTCACACTCACTAGTAGTGATGATGAAGCCTGGTTACACTAATGAATGAAATATTTGCTAGCAAATATTTACAAAGCACCAAAGACTTCACAGTTCAATCCTGAGTTACACATAGTCTCTTCTATAGGCAAGTTTGGTCACTGCTTTTATCTCCTCTCACAGCTACTTCAGGGAGAAATCTGTACTGTTGGCTTTCTTGCATCTCTTGAGATAGTGAAATGGCTGCAATGCATGGGGAGTTAAATTTCATGTCAGACGTAGACTATTGACTTCAGTATAAGATACTAGCTATTTATTATTTAGTTAATGTTAAAGAGATCACTGAGAATTAAAGACCATGGAAGAAAAGTGAAAGGAAAAGATAATGAATCCTGTAAACCATGGGTGTCAAACTGGCGGCCCACGGGCCGGATGCATCACATGCAGGCCACGCCCATCCCAGCTCTGAGAAGGGAATAAACGTTGTGAAACGTCATGTGACGCCGTGAGTTTGACACCTATGCTCTAGACCAAACTCGCAGCATCACGTTACCGTCATGTGACATATCGTGATGTTTCCCCTTCACGGAGCTGGGGTGGGCATGGCTTGCGCATAACACATCCGGCATGTGGGCCACCAGTTTGATACCCCTGCTCTTAAAGTCACAGCTAATCTAGGTACAAGTACATATCCAGATGTGTATATATGTACACACAATAAAAGTAGAATAGGTTTGCAGATATAAAGAACATAGAAACATTTCCCTAAATGGTGATTTCTTTCTGATTCTTCAGCTCTTTTGACTGGGACATGTTTCTTTCCTGGCAGAAGCCAGACTTGCAAAAGGTGCTACCTCCATGTGATCGAAGCCAAAAAAAAAAAAAAAAAAAGGAAAAATGGAGATTACCTCACCCCTTTGAAAAAGTGAGAAAGAAAAGCCTTCCTGCTGCTGATTAGTTACTCAGAGTTTTGAGGCATTGCTGATCTCTCCTATTACCTAGACTGGCTAGTTTAGACAAGGTTGATAACCAACTCTCTTGGAATGTCCTTTCCATTTTCTCTACAAACATCTGAAAACATCTGTAACAAAGTTAGAGGGTTATGGCTTTTTAAAAGTAAATGCATTAAGGGTAGTACACTCAATCTGGATGAGGATTGCAGAAGGAGAGGTAAATAGTAAAACCCTAGATGTCAAATTCCCAATAAAGATTGAGCCCCCATACATAATATTGTTTTAAAAATCAGTTTGGCAACTCTAGAATTGTCCTCGTCTTTTAGTTTTCTCCTAAATGATACAAAGTAGAAAAGAAACGTTTTAAAATAAAGTTACTACAAATAGTATCAAGATAAGGCTTCACAATGTGAGAGGGACCTTGGACTCCTGCTGGACAATCACTTAAACATGAGTCAGCAGTGTGTGGCGGCAGCCAAAAAAGCTAATACAATCCTTGGTTGTATAAACAGAGGCATGGAATCAAAATCACGTGAAGTATTAGTATCGCTTTATAAATCCTTAGTGAGGCCGCACTTGAAATACTGCATCCAGTTTTGGTCACATTATAAACAAGATGTTGAGACTTTGGAAAAAGTGCAAAGAAGAGCAACTAAGATGATTAAAGGCCTGGAGACCAAAAGATATCAAGAATGGTTGAAGGATTTGAGTTTGGCCAGTCTAGAGAAAAGAAGGACTAGGGGGGATATTTGATAGCAGTATTCCAGGATTTGAGAGGCTGCCACAAAGAGGAGGAAGTCAATTTATTTTCGAAAGCACCAGAGGGCACAAGAAACAATGGATAGAAATTATTGAAGGAGAGAAGCAACCTGGAATTAAGGAGAAACTTCCTAACAGTGAGGACAGTTAACCAGTGCAACATTTTGCCTTCAGAAGTTGAGGATACTTCATCACTGGAGCACTTCCTGAAGTGGTACAGGAAACTTTGGTTGGGCTCCTTGAAAGACGAGAGCTTGCAGGGGGCCGATCTAGCATCCGAAATAGAGAGCAAAATCGGCTGCTCTCCGAACCAGATGCTGTTTACCCTTCCGAGTCCCAAGTGGAAGGAAACGAGGGCTGCCTTGTGCCGCAAATATACCAAGGCGGAATCCTGATGTCGCACTTACAGCAGAGAGAAGAAGCTGTATTTTGCTCTCCATTGTAGACACCAGATCGGCCCTCTGCAAGCTCTCATCTCTCGAGGAGCCCGACCAAAGTTTCCAGCGCCGCTTCAGGGAGCGCTCCTCGAGAGACGAGAGCTTGCAGGGGGCCAATCTAGCATCCACAATGGAGAGCAAAATCCAGCTGCTCCCCGGACCAGTCACCATTTACCGCTCCAAGTCCCAAATGGCAAGAGATGAGGGCTGCCTTGCACCACTGGCTGGCACAAATATACCAAGGCGAATGCTTATGCTGCGCATGTTCAAGTAGTGCTTTGCTCCCACACTTCTTCCGGCCCTTGTTGGTGCTCCACACTCCCCAAGACACTGGCTGGCCCATGAGATGAGAGAGAGAGAGAATGAGAGAGAGAGAAAGAGAGAATCAGAATGAGAGAGAGAGAGAGAAAGAGACAAAGAATGAAAGAGAGAATGAGAGAGTGAGAGAGAGAGAGAGAGAATGAGAGGGAAAATGAGAGAGACAGAGAAAGAGAGAATCAGAGAGAGAATGAGAGAGAGAGAATGAGAGAGAAAGAGACAGAATGAAAGAGAGAGAATCAGAGAATCAGAGAGAGAATGAGAGAGAGAGAGACAAAATGAAAGAGTCAGAGAGAGACAGAATTAGAATGAGAGAATCAGAATGAGAGAGAGTGGGGGAGAGAGAGAGAAAAAGAGGGTGGGAGAGAAAGAGAGATTGAGAGAGAAAGAGGGGGAGAGAGAGAGAGAAAGAGGGGGAGAGAGAAAGAGAAAGAGAGAGAAAGAGTGGGGGAGAGAGAGAAAGGGGGGGAGAGAGAACGAGAGAACGAGAGTGTGTGGGGGGGGAGAGAGAGAGAGAAAGAGGAGGCAGAGTGCCTGAAAGACCCCATCCCATCACTGGTAATCCAGGTGCTTCAGCAAGCGGCGCTCTGGATTTGTATTAGTGGTCTGCGAAATTTAAAATTATGAATTTGGTGGTCCCTGAGGTCCAAAAGGTTGGGCACCCCTGTTCTAGATCCCTTCCCTGAAATCCTGCCACCTAGTGGGACCTTGGAAAAGTGCCTTTTCCTTGGCTGCCCCTACTTTTTAGAACATTCTCCCCCTCTTGATTTGGCAGCCCCCCCCCCCGACTAGCATTTAGGCAGGCGATCAACACCTGGCTTTTTTACGAAGGGGCTGGGATAGAATACAATAGAAAGAATGAAATGAGGGCAGTTGGAATGGCTCCAGGGCATCCTAAGAGGATGATTAAGACACTGGGTTTTTGTTTTATTGTTTTATTGTTTTATGGTTGTTTTATAGTTATTGGTTTTACTGTTGTTGCGCCCACAGTTGTTTAAGAGGGACAGCCACATAAATATTTTAAAGAAAGAAAGAAAATGAACATTAAAAAGGAATACTTTGAACATATATGTAACATCTTACAGCATGTCAGGAATCACATGATCTTTTTGTGGCATACAAAACATTTGGGTTCAAAATAATAACACAAAAATCAACAAAGAACTCAGGAGAATCTTTTCTCTAGCTCTGCTGCTTCCCTAAGAAAGAAGTCAAAAAAAAATAACTACAACTTTGGGAAAGATCTGCTTACCTACCTATATAATGGAGTAATAATCCAAACTCAATAGCTGCCTTCTTGCTAATTGGTCCATTACAAGTACTGTGTTTTGCCAGCATATAATAATGAGATACGTCTCGCAATAAATATGTCAGCTAAGCACTACAATATTGTTTCTATAATTTAATGGACTTGCAGTGGAGAGAAGAGCTGGTTCATGTTTCACATTTCATTTTGCTTTTCAAATAACCAATAACACATTGCTAAAAGCTGGCTGCATGAAACAAGTGCTTCATTCGTTGTTTTGGCTTACTGCTAAATTGCAGCACTTTGAAGAAAGGAGAGCAGAGAAAGAGAGAGAAGAAGCCAACTGTTTTCTAAAAGCTGATCAGCGGACATTTAATTGTGGTTACAGGTTTTTTTTTAAAAAAAATATTGCTTTTGGCTTCCCCTTCCCCTTTCCTTTTCTATTGCCCAAATAACAGAGTAGTATCTTGTGCCATGGAAAACAATAACAAAAAAAAATCCCCATTAAATATCAGGCACAGCGGGGAATAAAAAGATGCTGACATTAGGCTTTGCAAGGACAAATTAATTTATGAAAAGAACATATGCTTGCCACATCTTAAAAAGAAGAAAATCTCAATGGATAAATTATAGTAACCAAAAGTCAGTGCAAATATAAAGTTCTGGTGCAATCAAGTTACAAGAGCAAGTTGCTTTCAGTTCATGCAAAACTGCCCCAATCTTGAATTGGGTACAGATATTGCACATGTGAATGGAAAAGAAAAGCAGCTTCATTACCACTTGAGACTGGGAATTAAATGAGGAGTCCCATTTTTTTACTAGCAAGACAATATTTTGACCTCAGTGCTAAAAAAATTATGGAAATGTTATACAGCAGAAACACTTCCCATTGACAGTTGAAGCAAAATCTTCCCTGACAGAAAGATTTGTACCACAGTGGGACAATCTATTTATGGAATCTGTGGATGATCCACCTCTGGAGATCTCTTAAAAAAAGGCTGGATGGTTTTATTGAGTTTCCTGCTCATTGCAGTGTTGGATTAGATAGTTGTTGTAGTTCGTCCACTTCTATAGATGCTATGGTTTTATATATTCCGTAGGTACCAGCAACATGTTTTGATTTTAGAAAAGTATTGATTAGGGTTGGCTGTTCTATGCTTGCCAAAATTCTGATATTGTGTCTTATTTAGACACAGACTTATTCAGCCAGAACAGAAGCAAGATCACCATCACAGCACGCTGACCCATTTCAAGACCCTACTGGGGGTCTTTACATTAATAGGGTATGCCCGTGATGGCAAACCTATGGCATGCATAGCCACATCAGTGGGCAAGCAAGCTCAGCTCTGGTGCGCATGCGCGCATTGGCCAGCTGATTTTTGGGCCTTCTGGGCCCACCAGAAGTAGGGAAACAAGCTGTTTCCTGCCTCTGGAGGGCCTGGTTGGGGGGTGGGAGGAGGCCTGTTTCTCTCTCTCACCTGGCTCCAGAGCCTTTCTATGAGTCTAGGGAGGGTGAAAACTGCCTTCCCCACCCTCCCGGAAGCCCTCCGGAGGCCAGAAATAGCCTGTTTCCCAACTTCCGGTTGGACAGGAAGTGACTTTTTTGCTGTCCAACCGGAAGTTGGGAAACAGGCCATTTCTGGCCTCCGGAGGGCCTCCGGGGGGTGGGGTAGGCCATTTTTGCCCTCCCCAGAATCATAGAGAGGCTCTGGAGCCAGGTGAGAGAGAAAAACAGGCCTACCAGGCCATTGCATGCCGGGAAGGGGGGGGGGTCGCACGTGCATGCGTGGGGGTGGGGCACATAGAATTATGGGTGTGGGCATGCATGTGCGCCACCCCCCCTGCCCCCCCTCCTGGCACGCGATGGCAAAAAGGTTAGCCATCACTGGTGTATGCTATCTATTATGCACTTTCTTCAAAAAGGTAAGGTGAGCTGAGAGCTGTACTTCTTTGACAGCAACTTTCACCAAACTTATGGCCTTCATATTATGTTGACTTTCCCATTATCTCTAGCCATCATGGCTATTTATTGGTTGAGAATAATGGAAATATTAGTCCAAACATGTGCAACGCTGGCCTACATCTCTGTGTAGAATTCACTATGAGAATGGTTTACTTCAAATAAGCTCTGGAAGGAATGAATCTCTCAGCCTGCAAGACAGGGAAGTATAGATAGTCCTCAACTTACAACAATTCATTTAATGACCATTCAAAGTTACAAAGGCACTGAAAAAAATTGACTTATGACCGTTTTTCACTTACAAACTTTGCATCATCCCTATGATCAAACCCTATGGTCGTAAAAATGGGACAAAATTAACTTAAAAACTGTCTTATTTAGCAACAGAAATTTGGGATTCAATTGTGGGCATAAGATGAGGACTACCTGTAATCAGTTCTTCCTTCCCCCACTCCCAGTAAAATCCTGCTGCAGTTGAGACCATACCAAGTGGTCCCTGTGGCACTTTGCCAAGGGTGGTCACAAAATGGTCTCAGGGGATAGCGGTGGTTAAGCAAAGATTAGAGCTTTTCCTAAAGGTGTATTTCTTTCTATGGAAGGCACTGACGCATCCAACCACTTAACGATAAAAATACGTAATTTTCTTGTCGATTATACTGTTGTGACATTTGCAAATCAAGCTGCAATCCACAAAATCATTTTGAGGGAGTTCTTGGATTAAAACAAAATTGAGTTCATATGTATCAGCCTTAAAATAAATAAAGCCAGTAGATAAGATGGAAATATGGTTTCTATTTGAGGCATAAAGCAGTATGCTATCTGGAAACAAATCTTTATAGAGAAACGAGAGCTGGTTTATGTAAGAATAAAATGGCAAACTGTAAGAAAATGATTCAGCAAAGAGAATGGTGAAACTGTTGAAATTATCTTCATATATTACATGCATAAAGAGGATCCTCTTGGTTAAAAGAACTTGGGAT
Source organism: Arizona elegans (assembly GCA_022577455.1). Taxonomy (NCBI): domain Eukaryota; kingdom Metazoa; phylum Chordata; class Lepidosauria; order Squamata; family Colubridae; genus Arizona; species Arizona elegans. The sequence continues at coordinate 297,611,695 of JAKOOJ010000001.1, read as the reverse complement.
ACACCACTGGCTCATTCATTTTCTGAAAGACTTATTTAGATTACATCCCATTCAGTTAAAATATACTGCATTTTCCAAGATCTACTTGGACAGTTTGTATATTGACTTACACATAGTTTTTGCTTCAAGTATTGATTAAGTGCACTGTGTCATGGAGTTATCGTGAACATGTAATATGCCTGTTATCCTGTATATATGGATATGTTATCCCATATGCTTGTTATGTACTTTAGCAATTCCATTAGTATTTCATTCCTAACCCTAATAAGAAGAGGCAGTTAGGATGGATGTTTACGCTAGTTCAGCGTTCCCCAACCTTTTGGGCACCAGGGACCGGTTCCGTGGAGAGAGGTTTTTCCACAGACTGGAGGGGACATGGTTTCGTGTGCTGTCCGCATTCTGCAGATGGGGCTTCGCTTCTTTGCGAAGCCCCATCAGACTGATTTCTGGAAAGCTGCAGACCGGTATCAGTCCGAGCTATTGGACAAACTTCAGGTTTTTATTTTAGCTACTATGTGGTGATTCAGTCAAGAGAATGGCTTCTAGATAATTGACTAGCTACTTAAGAATTTTTAGTTTAAGATAACTATATGTTTTAAATTTAGTAATCCACCCAGATTCTCTGGGCTTTAGAATAGCAATACTGAGGTAGTGATTAGGAGGGCTGGGGGGGGGGGGAAGATTTCAGGCCTTTTCCCCAGCATCCCAGGGGTGAAATGCTCCCGGTTCGGACCGGATCGCCTGATCCGGTAGCAATGGAGGCGGGGGGTTCGGAGAACTGGTAGCAAAAATCCCTGCATGCCCCCCCATGCCCAGCTGAGCCGCACAATTACCAGAGGCTTTTTTTTTAATTTTTAAAAGCATTTTTTCTACAACCTCTTCCGCCGAAAAAATGCTTTTAAAAGTAAAAAAAAAAGCCTCTGATGATTGCGCGGCTCAGCTGGGATCGTCAAAGGCTTTTAAAAGCATTTTTTCTACAACCTCTTCGCCGAAAAAAATGGTTTTAAAAGTAAAAAAAAAAAATTGGCCATGCCCACCCAGTCACATTACCCCCCCACCAAGCCACGCCCACAGAACCGGTAGTAACAAATTTTAGATTTCACCACTGCAGCATCCCAATGAGACTTCCTTAGCACATCAGTTTGCAGGATTTATAGACGGTTAAGATTCGAATGGGTGAGGCGGTGATTGGCGGTTTCTTGGGAGGTGTTGATTAATTAATGAATTGCTGGCCATGGTGTTGTCTCTTTTTTATTGGTCCACTTTGAAGTAATAAAAAAGTACCCAATTCATTTTAAAAGACGTCTTTCCTTCATTGTGATCTGGGAGTGGGTGGGGGGGGAATCAATATTATAAAATATAGGCTACATTTTATTTTACCATACCTTGATTTTCCCCCCCTTTTATTTAAGTTTTATATATTGTATGCTTCTGGGACTCTGGCATTATGTAGATGTTCTAAATAAATACACATTTACATATTTGCTCCCCCTGGATAATAGTGTTTGCTCCCCCTGGATATATATGATGATCTTTAGAAACTAAAAGCTTGTCTAACTCCCACCAAGAGTTTTAGAGACAGTTGAGAGTAGACATCAATTTGATATTCTTGATGTTACCTGAATAAAAAGCTACTTCATATTTCCCCAAAGCTTTAAAAAGTAAAACCTCTGTTGGGTTGAGTTACATGGACATGTTGAAAGCCCTACTTTCTGGCAAAAGGAAGCTAAATTAGCTTCAATAGGTTCCAAAATTATATTTATCACATATACACACACACAAATACAAACTCAAACGAAGTGTCTTTAATGCAGCTTTTCCCATCTAGGCATTTTTCATCTTTTCTGATACATCTGCAAACATCAGGTTAGGAAAAAACGTATATGCAATAAGTAGCCAATCCAATCTTCTATTTGTCCAGGATTCTAGAAAATTACAATAAAGTGGACATGAAAACAGAAGTTGGTAAATGTTTAGTATGTGTGGGGGTGGGGGGGCAGGTGTCACATTTATCATACTGTATATGTTATCATTGTGTTAGAGTTGCACTGTCATCACTTGTGATACCTAACTTAAAATAGCTCTTGCGATAGAGATGCAGTATTTATTGTGTGATTATCACAAATACTTGATACAGTTCTACAGAGGAGAATGATATAGTTCTACAGTTGCTGATTCAGTTCTACAGAGGAATTATTGAGTCTGTCATCTGCACCTCTATAACTGTCTGGTTTGGTTCTGCAACCCAACAAGACAGACACAGACTTCAGAGGATAATTAGAACTGCAGAAAAAATAATTACTACCAACCTGCCTTCCATTGAGTACCTGTATACTGCACGAGTCAAAAAGAGGGCTGTGAAAATATTTACAGACCCCTCACATCCTGGACATAAACTGTTTCAACTCCTACCCTCAAAACGACGCTATAGAGCACTGCACACCAGAACAACTAGACATAAGAACACTTTTTTCCCGAACGCCATCACTCTACTAAACAAATAATTCCCTCAACACTGTCAAACTAGTTATTAAGTCTGCATTACTATTAATCTTCTCATCGTTCCTATCACCCATCTCCTTCCACTTATAACTGTATGACTGTAACCTTCTTGCTGGTATCCTTACGATTTATATTGACTATTTCCTAATATGATTTGATTGCTTATTTGTTCCCTATGACTATCATTAAGTGTTGTACTTTATGATTCTTGACGAATGTATCTTTTCTTTTATGTACACTTGAGAGCATATGCACCAAGACAAATTCCTTTTGTGTCCAATCACAAGGAATAAAGAATTCTATTCTGTTCTGTTCTATCTCTTGCAACCTTTTCGAATCTAATACTTCTTAGATACATTTGAATTACAATTTCTAGAATAACTGGGTATGGTAAGAGTTTTTTTCCTACACATCTGGAAGTGCTAAACTGGAATCCCTTTTACCTGGATGAAGGTGGAAATAATCCATATCCATTTCCGTGCATGCTGTTTTTACCCTATTTTTAGATTTTAAATCTTTTAATTAATTTAATTAAAGTTAAGACACCTATCATTACCTCGCTGCTAGTTTTTCAATTATTCTCCACTGAATTTAAGATCTATATTTTTAAAATCATCTTTGTGTATTTATAATCTAGCATCAGGTGCCACTTGCCCTCCGTAAATTACATTCCTCAAGATAAAAGATTTTGCCATATTGCACAGAATTTCTCCATGTAGACATTCTCTTGCTTATGTCTGTTAACATAACACAGTGCAATTTCTAGTGTAAATGTATACTTGATGAAAACTAATCACATACATCAGAATAAACAAGATGAAGTTGTGTTTAGCAGGTGTTTTAATAAAGCAATGCCAAAAAACTGCTGGATCAGAAAAGAGCAGTTCTTCTCCAAAACTTCTAACTGATCAAAGTATATGTGGCTAAGCTTTATAAGCCACATTTGTATGCAGTACAAAAATAAATCTCCTCAAACTGCATTCAAAACTCAGGCTAGAGCAAAGGTTTTAATCAACAGAAATGAAGCTGGAAAACATAAAAGGAACCAGCTTATTATTTCAATAAATCTTCATTTTTTTTAAAAAAAAAAGTTGTGTCCCAACTTGTGTGGTTGGGAGAAACCACATTTTTGAAAAATAAATTGTTATGAAAATTCTTAGAGACAAATTGTTCTTTGCTATCAATTGATCTTTAAACTTCCCTATTACATTTTCCATGTATTGTTCGATTATCTGCCATCACATCAGTGTTGACTCAGCAACCACATAGATTTTCTCTGTGATAATCAAAATAAAATTTTATTTCATCTATGTTTTCCAAATTTATATGGCTGCCCATCTCACAAGAAGTGACTCCTGGTGGCAAATAACAAATATACGTATAAATAATAAACATGTCCAACACAGTTATATAACTCCCCTCCTGCCTCCACACACACCCCGGAATAAATCAGCAGTAGCACCACCTCAAGATTTAACTGGTCTTCTGACACCCCCAGGCCTGATGACAAAGCCAGGTCTTGAGGGACTTCTGGAAAATAAGAAGGGGTGGATATGATCTCATTCAGGAATGAGAATGTTCCATAAGGCGGGCACCACTACAGAGAAGCCTTCTTCTTTGATCCATCAATTGTGGTACCCTGAAAGTGTAGTTTCCCCAAAAGACGGCACCTGCACCATGCCTCTCTTGCCAGATCTGATGGAACAAGCAGATGTAATCAAGGAGAGGCAGTCCTCCAAAGAACCAGGCCCCATGCCATGTATTTATTTCAATGCTTTATCAAAACACATAGTAATATAAATTACAACTTACTTTAAATTTATCTGTATCAGAACTAGTTAAAACCCTTGGTTGAAAGGCTGGAGTCTCAAACCTCTTTGTTCAGAAGCAGTTTTGATTTTCATTTCTTGGCTTCATTCATTGCGAGTAGCTGTTTGTCAGTTCCTTCTGCCACCATCTTCCAAGGGATGCGAATCTGGTACTCAGTATCTGTCCTGGTTTCTGAGAGAGATACAATTCACACTTTGTATATTCTTTTTGGTGAATAAAAGATAAACATAGAAAAATTAGGATACAAATAAACCAATTAACCAACCAATCTCCTGGCCATGCCTACCTGCATGCGGCTAGAGGTTGTAGAACTTCTCCTGATCCCACCTTAAGGTATAAAACAATTTCACAGAATTTAGATTTATTAGAAAGAAAAGAACAATAAGAACATTTTAGTTTTAAATACTCCAAACATTTAATACAGAAGAGATAAATATTGCATGGTTAAAGAAAATATATGCAATAAAGTAATGCTCTTAGCAGACCACAAGCAGGTACTAGTCTGCTACCAATAGGAATTACTGTAATTTAACAAGTTCTTGGAGAAAATGTTACAGAAATTCCAGAATTACTCAGCCTTAAAAGTGGGAAGGATTAAAGGTTAAAATTAAATGGAAAGCACTAGATGTTATATAGAAAAATAATTTAAAAAGGACGTGAAATTTAAACACTAAATAGAAAAACAGAAATTAAAAACTTAACGCAGCCTCTAGCTTGAATATTTAGCTATTTCTTTTGGAATTTGCAGGCTTTCCAAATAAGAAAAGATACCTGCTTCCCCTCCTATGTATCCCTATTTTTCCAAAAATTCCGAAGTCAAATCAAAGTGCAACTTGCAGTCCTTTTTTAGGAGCGCATAGAATAATAGGGTCAGAAGGAACCTTGGAGGTCTTCTGGAAAACCCCCCTGCTCAAACAGGAGACCCTATACCACGGATGGCTAACCTTTTTGCCATTGTGTGCCAAAAGCGGAGGGAGTGTGGGGGGAGGGTCACGCACGCGTGTGCCCATACCCATAATTCAATACGCCCCACCCCCCCCCGAGCCTGCACGTGTGACCCCCCCACGCTCCCCATGCTTTTGGCACGTGATGGCACAGTGGGCCCAGTAGGCCTGTTTTTTGCCTTCCCCAGGCTCCAGAGGCTTTCTTGGAGCCTGGGGAGGGCAAAAACAGCTTTCCCCACCCCCCTGGAGGCCCTCCGGAGGCTGGAAATGACCTGTTTCCTGACTTCCAGTGGGCCCAGAAGGCCCGAAAATTAGCTGGCACGTGCATGTGCGCTGGAGCTGAGCTAGGGCAATGCTCACGTGCCCACAGATATAGCTCCGTGTGCCACCTGTGGCATGCGTGCCATAGGTTCGCCATCACAGCCCTATACAATTCCAGAAGAGAGACTACCCACTCTCTTCTTGAAAACCTCCAGTGATGGAGCACTCACAACTTCAGAGGTAAACCTTTCCACAGATTAATTGATCTCATTGTCAAGATAATTTAGCACAGTGGCCCCCAACCTTTTGGGCACCAGGGACTGGTTCTGTGGAAAAGGGGTTTTCCCATGGACTGGAGGGGGAGTGGTTTCACATGCTGTCTGCATTCCACGGATGGGGCTTTGCTTGTTTGTGCAGCCCGGTTTCTAGTATGCTGCGGACTGGTGCCAGTCCATGGACTGGGGGTTGGGGAACCCTGATCTAGCATCATGCCTGAGATCATCCTGGGTAGCTTAGAAAGACATTCTATTAAATAGCACAGTGGATGGCATATAAACTGTATCCCTGCATTGTCCTGGCTATTGAAACACAGCAGGCTATGTCAGAAATTGGCTGATTGTTGGATAGATTGTCTGGTCAGAAAGATGAAATGACTACATCATAGCTATACATTACCTGCTAATTTTCTAATCCTAGCCAGTTGCTTAACAGAGCAGCCCAGCAATTAGGGCTGGTGAACATGGATTTCATTTCCATTAATCAGGTCTCCATGACACACACCAAGTCAACAGTTTCATCCTGGACTGAGTCCTGGATAATCCATGTTTTACCAGCAGTTGACCTTGCTTTCAAGAATAGGACTAACAGGAGGACTATTACTGCTGCCTTAACTTACTTGTTTAGCCTGCAAACTTAAAGGAAGAAAGGTCAGCCAGGGGCCTGCTCTTGTTTCCTATAGTGGTTTCAGCCTTACACCATATCTCCCCCTGCTGGTTATGGACTACAGTGATTCTCAAATTGATATTCATCTCCCATCTCCCTTTTGTTGTGCTAAACTGGAATAATTAAAGTGAGCTGAAACTGCAAAGAGGAATGTTTCAGGCGAATTTTAGCCCTTTAAGCTACAATTTTGCAATTCATTATCCCTATAAGTAAATTGGGAAAAAATATAGGAAAAACGAGACAGAAAGCAATGGAATGCACTACACTAGCAATGGCGGAGTGGTGAAATCTGGCTAGCTTTTGGCATGAAATTTGGAGCTTTTTCGTGCAAACTAGAATCAAACAGCCCTACTTACAACAGAGAGAATAAGAAATGCAGACATATAGTATTCTGTACAAATGAAGCCCAAATTAATCGTAACAATGTTCTATGAGTATTAAAATTTGTTGAAATACACCTAAACAGTAGCTTCTTGGTATTTCAAAGTAATGGTCATTCTTCTGGGTTAAGAAAGATCAATTTAACTGTTACTTTTACTTATAGGTTACCTATCAATTATGACAGTATTTATTCAGTAAGACAACCCTAAGGCCAAGTCATCATTTCAGGATTTACACGGAAGCGTTAACATCCCTTCCACTGAAGATTCAGGGAGAAAACGCACTCAAACCTGACATGAACTCTTGAAAAGCAGACATTTAAATCACTGTCAAGGTAGGCAGACGTATCCTTAGGCACTATAAAGCAGAATCATAAAGAAGTCAGGCTCACCGTCTCCTGACAGAAAATCTAATTAATGAGGAAATATATGTTGCTGTCCCAATAGGGGTCTACAGGAAACTCTGAGCCTGAATTCCCCAAATAAAATTGGAGATAAATAAAGTTTAGCAGGTAATTATCAAAGCAAAAGAAGCAAAAGCAAATCCTTCCTGATCACAATGAAGCAAAGTCCTACATTTTAGAATAATGACCTATTTTAAGGTCAAATGTCTTCCAAAAATATTGTTATTAAATTGGCGTTGAGTTAGTGACCAAATACATACATACAGCAGTTTTTCTTCAGGGCAATCTATCCCCAACCTGTTCCTTCAGGTCTTCCAACTTGAACTTATAACTGAATCCATCCACATTCTTCTGTAATTGAGTCCATCCACTTTGTTCCTAATCATCCTCTTCTTTTTTTTCCCCTTTTTTTTCTTTCTTTTTCTCTCTTTCTTTCTTTAGTTCTTTCTTTCTTTTTTCTTTCTTCCTTTTCCCCCCCTCCCTTTTTCTTTTGTTCTTTCTTACTTCCTTTCTTTGCCAACATTAAGGATTTCTTTCTTTGGCACTGATGTGTAGACTGAGCTCTTTCAATCTTTGGCTATGCCATTCTTCAGTCCTCTTCTTCCTAGTCACATCTTTAACATTATAACTGAACCATTCCACCTCCTGTACCAATAGCACAGCATAGATTTGATTTCTATTAACTCCATCTGGTGATATCTCTGTACATAGGCTTTATTTTGATTTGTTGGAAAACTTTGTTAGCAGTCAACAAATTGCAGGGTCAGCAAAAACAGGAATTCATTATCCTACTTAATATGCTTTCTAGGCCATATAATCTCAGTATGTTTTCCTCTTTAATATTTCCAATTTTGGCATTCCAGTTCCAACCGCAAGTAACATAACATATTTTCTCAATTTCAGTTTGAATTTATCTGTAAAACTCAACAACCTCTTCTTCTCTATCAGTGATTGGAGCATAAACTTGGATAATTGTCATATTAAATTTCTGCCATGAAATCTAAGTATTATTATTTGGTCATTGATTGCATTGTGTCCAAGTACATCCTTGCTATATACTTCCTGACTATGAAAGGAACACTGTTCCTTCTTCTGACTTAAAGTGTCCAATTTCAGTCCATTCCAAATTGCTGATGCTTAACATGGTATATGTGTAGCTGATTAATTTCAGCTTTCAGCATTGTGCTTTCCCATGTTCATGCTTCGTACAGGAGGATAAGATGTTATGACTGGTAGTACAAGAAGTATCTGTTATGAAGCTTCTTCCTAGCTGTGAGCAGTGACATAGTCCTACTACAAATTTGCAGGTTCTGTATTTCTCAAAGCTTTTTTGTTTTAATTAAAACATTCCCATGAATTGTTATGTGTGTTTATGTACAACATTGTGCAAAAGTCTTAGATTTGAGATTGTAGCAATCATATACTAACCATATATAATTATGTCTCAGTCTCTATGTCGCGATCCACTCGACACCTCACCTGGCTGCTGCGCTCAAGAACCCAACCGTTCCAGATGACAGCGGCCAGAAAGGGCTGGCGTCGGGGGGGAGTTAGCGTCGGGGTCTTTCTACATTGCTGCACGGTGGTGGGGGTTGTTAATTCTATGGCTATAGGCGGCCGGTCACGGTGGCGGCTGGGGAGAGGGAGTAGTGGTTGCCTTCATGCTGTAATGAGACGGCAGCACATGCGCACGAAGCCCGGAAGGGCGGTGCTTATGCCTATTTAGCCGGCGCGTTATTTAAAAGGCGTTGGGAAGCAGCCGCTCCCAACGCCGACTTTGTGTGTATCCGTATACCATCAGCTTTGCCGTGCAGCATGTGAAGGCTTCGTAATAAAGGAGTTACAGCAAGCCCAGGCTACGTGTGCTCCTTTCGCCCTACTTACACGGAACCGCAACGCATCGTTGATAGAAAAGTCGGCGTTCCTCCTCGCTTTCGGCGGTGGTCGGTGGCATGGCGGAGGGCGCAGCCGCTAAGTCCCCGGCGTTCGAGGAGAAGTTGGATACGGACATAGAGGGCTTGTTAGAGGCCCCAGCATCTGAGGAGCTGGACGAGACAGTCGTACGCCCGAAGGAGATCACGCCCTGGGCGGGCGCTGCCGACTTCCATAAGGACGAATGCTTTTCGCGAGGTGAGAGAGACTCGCTGGGCCTGGGGTCGTCATCCCCCCCCCCTGACTTGGGCAGCGCGTCGTTCCAAGGGTGGAGGGAACGGAGGTGGACGGAGGAGGATGAGTACGACATGAGCTATTCGACTGGACTGGCGCCGTCCACGCTGGATGTCTTAAGGGAGAAGTTTGGCGAGGCGAGCTTTCGGGACGCCCCCTCGTGGCAGCCATGGATACCGGAGGCACAGCCCTGGCAGGGACAAAGGCCATCTCATAGCACTTCGGAGCCGCGTTTCCGTCTGGCAAGCCCGAAGTTGCGCATCGGGGAGGAGATGCCAAGGCTCGAGTATCGCGACCGAGGAGCGCCTAGTTCACCCCAGACTGTGTCCCATACAGGTCGTGTACGGGGTCCCGATGGGGCTGGTGATAGGGCAAGGGGTCCACGCTACGACCAGCAGGGGCCGCAGGGACACAGTAGTCAGCAGAAGGGCGGCCATCGTAGGAGTGATGCCAGGGACGCTCAAAACGTTAGACCAACAGCCCCGGGGCCCGGCTGGGGTCCTGGCCCGTGGCACACCCAGCAGCAGCTGTGGGGCCCTCGTCCCCTACAAGCCTCCTTCGATGGCAGTCCAGATAGAGTATCGTTATTTTTGAATCAGATCCTCAGTTACATGGATTTGTATGGTCATCTTTTCCCGTCACAATGGTCTATGGTGGTAGCCATCACCACTGTTCTGTCGGGTGAAGCGGCGGATTGGGTCGCTGATTTACATAGTGACCACGCCAAGGAATTGGCTGATGTGGGCCTCTTTTTAGAGGCGCTGCGTTGCCGCTTTGAAGACCAGTCACGCACCCAAGTGTTAGAAGGCGAGTTGGTGGTGTTGAAACAAGGGGGTCGGCCTGCCAGACAATATGTCAAGGAGTTCCGAGCTGTGGCAGGCCGCTTACGGGCGTGGCCTGAACGATTACTCATCCATCAATTCCGCCTAGGTCTGGATCGGGAGTTGAGACAGGCGTGTGTGTATAGAGGGCTACCACCAAAACTAACGGAGTGGTTTAAGGCTGCAGTGGACCTCGATGTGGGCCTACGAGAATTCAGACCCCGGGGGGTGGCTAGCTTCTCCACCACCACACGGCGCAGTAGCGATAGGCCGGGGGGACCCGGGGGGTGGGGTCTTCCCCTCCTCGCTCCACTCCCCCTGTTGGGAGGGGTGCCATCCGATGTTTCAGGTGCAATCAACTCGGTCATCGCGCAGCTGATTGTCCTATACCTCCTGTGTCGACTGCCTCCAAAACACTGTCGTCTGCAGGAAGAGGTCGGGAATGGGCTCGTTCATCATCGGACTGGTCCAAAGGGGTTACACCTACAACGACATCAGCCTCTCCCCGTGGACCGGCCTCGGAATTACGGTCTCTCCCGCTCCAAGGCAGCACCCCTGTAGCCTCGGACAGCAGTGATGACGACGCAGCTGGAGACCCCATGGTGAGTGACCCGATACGACCTTTTGTAATACCTGTGGTCCTCAAACACTTACATACAGCAAAAAGACTAGAACAAAATGCCCTTATTGATTCCGGGTGTACCCGCTGTCTCCTACAAAGGTCTGTAGCTTCGGAACTGGGTCTACAACTGGTCCCCTTAAGGGTCCCCATACGGTTCGAACAGATGGACGGGTCGTTGTTGGGGGGTAGGCCTGCAACCCAGGTAACCGAGCCGGTCCGTCTGGAGGTAGGAGACCATTGGGAAAAAATTCGCTTTGTGGTTGTTGAGACTATGGTAGAGCCCCTTATTCTTGGCCTAGCCTGGCTAGATAAGTGGAGACCAACCATATGGTGGGAGGGCGGGTACCGGAAACTACGACTGGGGCTTGGACCTGATCCAGTCCCAGAGGAGTTAGGCAGGAGAGCAGAGGATGCTGGGGATGCAGTACACCAACAGCCGACGGATGGATACCCTGTGGAATATAGTGATCTGTCGGCGGTCTTCGACGAGCAGGAATGCGAGATATTACCTCCCCATCGGCCAACAGACTGTGCCATAGAACTGAAACCAGGGGTCCGTTTGCCAAAACCCCGCATGTACGCTATGACAAAACCAGAGTTAGAGGAATTAAGGCGATACATCGATAAAAATCTGGCCAGAGGCTTCATTCAACCCAGCAGGTCCCACATGGCCGCGCCCGTCTTGTTCCGGGAGAAGAAAGACGGCGGGCTACGTCTGTGTGTGGACTTCCGGGGCCTGAATGCTGTGTGTGTTGAACATCTGTATCCCTTACCTCTCATGAAGGACCTCTTGGCCATGCTATCGACTGGCAAGGTGTTTACGAAACTGGACCTGCGTGAGGCGTACTATAGGGTCCGAATTAGACCTGGTGACGAATGGAAGACCACATTCAATTGTCCCCTGGGCAGTTATAAGTTTCGAGTAATGCCCTTTGGATTACAGGGGGCACCGGCCGTTTTCATGCAGGTAATAAACGAGGTTCTGCATGAATTCCTTTATCGAGGTGTTCTCGTCTATTTAGACGACATTTTGATTTATACCAAAACAATGAAGGAACACATAGTATTGGTACGACAGGTGCTTAAAAAACTGTTACAAGCGAAACTGTTCGTCAAACTGTCGAAATGCGAATTCTACCGTACAAGACTGGATTACTTAGGATATCGGATTTCCGGTGATGGAGTCGAAATGGACCCCAAGAAGGTGCAAGCAGTGCTGGACTGGCAAGCCCCGAGAACACGGAAACAATTACAAAGCTTTCTCGGGTTTGCGAACTTTTATCATCAGTTTATACCAGCGTTCGCCCAAATAGCTCTTCTGTTAACGAATCTGCTTCGCACAAAAGACACAGGCCAAAAGGTGAGGCCAGATCAGGTACTAGCCTGGTCTGCAGAGTGTCAGCAGGCGTTCACTAGTTTAAAAACCCTGTTCTCCCAGACTCCAATCCTGAAGCATCCAGATCCCTCCTTGCCCTTCGTGGTACAGGCCGATGCAAGCGATGTGGCTGTGGGGGCGGTCCTTATGCAAAGAACGACGGCAACAGACTTAGTCCCTTGTGCGTACACGTCTCGTAAGTTAACCCCAACAGAGAGGCGTTGGGCTATTTGGGAGAAAGAAGCGTTTGCGGTGAGGTGGGCCTTACTCACCTGGCGGCATCTATTGGAAGGCAGTGGGAAAAGGTTTGAGGTGTGGACAGACCACAAAAACCTTGAAGCACTACAAATCCCAAGACGACTATCATCAAAGCAGGAGAGGTGGGCGCAATACTTCCAACGCTTTGATTTTGACCTCAAGTACGTCCCGGGGGGTAAGAACTTCTTGGCGGATGCTTTATCGCGTCTACCCCAATACAAGAGCAGGAGGGAACAGGTAGTACAGGCATTGATACCAAGGGTCCAGCAAGTAGGCCGGACGTCCCATACCATGCCACTCCAGTGGGAAAAGGAGCTAAAGAATGCTTTGGCAACAGATACCTGGCTAGCAGAGCATAAGCAAGCATTAATATATCGGAACGGTTTTGCTTATATGAGTGGCAAATTATACGTTCCCCTAGCTCTGCGGGTGAAGATACTACACAAGTGTCATGACGTGAAAACCGCTGGCCATTTCGGATTCATCAAAACATTACACCTGGTACGACGTCAATTCTGGTGGCCCCGTATGAGAAAGGAGATCGAAGACTATGTAAAGAGTTGTAAGGTGTGTGCAATGGCGAAATCCCGGCCTGGAAAGCCTCTTGGCCTTCTACAGTCTGTAGCAGACCCCAATCGACCATGGGAGGAGGTCGCTATGGACTTCATAGTGGACCTCCCACTCAGTAATGGATATAACGTTATATGGACTGTAATAGACCTCTTCTCAAAACAGGCCCACTTCATACCATGTCGTGGGCTACCCTCTGCCCGTAAACTGTCCAAAATGTTTCTTATACACATTTATAGGCTGCATGGGGCACCTCGCCGTATCATCTCAGACAGAGGTGTTCAGTTCACCTCGAAGTTCTGGCACGCCTTCATAACCATGATCGGCTCCTCACAAGGATTGAGTTCCGGGTTCCACCCGAGTACCAATGGAGCAGCGGAACGGGCAAATGCTATGATAGAACGATACTTACGATGTTATGTCTCGTATCAACAAATGGACTGGTCGGAACTACTCCCTTTCGCCGAAGTTGCTTACAACAATACAGTCCATGGGAGTACAGGGGTTACCCCATTCCATGCCGTCTCCGGGAAGGACTTCCCCGCTATCCCTGAACTCGATAGTCCATCCCCAGATCAGCCTACCCCTGATACCTGGGCCAGTCATGTTGGCAGGGGTTGGCCTCATATAAAAAAGGCCTTAGAGAAAGCAACCCTTATGCAGAAACACCAAGCCGACAAACGAAGGGCAGACCATAAACCCTTTGTAGTTGGAGATAGGGTATACCTTTCTACCAAATACCTGAAACTACGAACACCGAGCCGTAAATTAAGTCCTAAGTATATAGGCCCTTTCCCTGTTCTAAAGGTCATCAATCCGGTCACAGTGGAACTTAAGCTGCCGCCGTTACTCGGCAAAGTCCACCCTGTGTTCCACAGCAGCCTATTAAAACCTGCAGAGGTAGGCCGGGAACCTATAAGTAGGCCCGGCCCGATAAAGGACAACCAGTATGAAGTGGAACAAGTCCTAGATGCAAAACTTAGTAGGGGAAAACTCAAATATTTACTTAAATGGAAAGGGTACCCTTTCGAGGAGGCGTCTTGGGTAGCCGCTACCGATGTGGAGGCTAGCCGCCTAATCAATCGCTTCCATAGATGATATCCCCATAAACCAGGGCCCCAGAGCGCGGAATTACGGCCCTGAAGCATGCTTAACATATGTCTTTATGTCTTCCAGGAGGGCACCTGGTAGGGGGAGCCGCCTGTCGTGATCCACTCGACACCTCACCTGGCTGCTGCGCTCAAGAACCCAACCGTTCCAGATGACAGCGGCCAGAAAGGGCTGGCGTCAGGGGGGGTTAGCGTCGGGGTCTTTCTACGTTGCTGCACGGTGGTGGGGGGTGTTAATTCTATGGCTATAGGCGGCCGGTCACGGTGGCGGCCGGGGAGAGGGAGTAGTGGTTGCCTTCATGCTGTAATGAGACGGCAGCACATGCGCACGAAGCCTGGAAGGGCGGTGCTTATGCCTATTTAGCCGGCGCGTTATTTAAAAGGCGTTGGGAAGCAGCCGCTCCCAATGCCGACTTTGTGTGTATCCGTATACCATCAGCTTTGCCGTGCAGCGTGTGAAGGCTTCGTAATAAAGGAGTTACAGCAAGCCCAGGCTACGTGTGCTCCTTTCGCCCTACTTACACGGAACCGCAACGCATCGTTGATACTCTATATTAGAATACAACCAAAAATACAGGAAATTTGTATGCAGTATTCAAAAACAGGAAAAAACAGAAAAAGCAGCTTCCATATACTAAAGTGGCAAGTATGTAGTATAACCTTCCATTATGTTTGAGCAACAGCAGATCCCTGGCTCCTGTAAACCTAAATGGAATGGTAGCTAAGTGCTATCATTGTTAACACCTATATGTCTCCTACTATTTCATGACAAAATGAGAGCTATGCAAAAAAAATATATTACACCAGGTTTGTGCAAAACATGCTTGAGAGAAGAACAACAAAGATGATTAGGGGACTGGACGTTAAAACATACAAAGAACGGTTGCAGGAATTGAGTAATGAAAACAAAAATATGGGGTGACAGGGTAGCAGTGTTCCAATATCTCAGGGCCTGCCACAAATAAGGAGTCAATTTTATTCTCCAAAGCAGTTGAAGGCTGGGCAAAAAGCAATGGAGAGAAGCAGCCTAGAACTAAGAAGAAATTTCCTGATAGTTAGAATAATTAATCAGTAGGCCTTCAAAAGTTGTGACTGCTCCATCATTGGGAGTTTTAAGAAGAGACGGGGCAAACTTTTGTCTGAAATGATATAGGACCTCTTTTTCGAATAGAGGGGTTTGGACTAGAAGACCTCCAAGGTCCCTTCTAACGGTCACAGAATTTGACAAACATAAAGTCATAGTTTTACATCAGCAAGACCACTCTCAAAGGGAAATCAACAAACAAACTGAAAATTCAATATATGGTATTCAAGACCGAAAAATAATTATAATAATTTTAATGGTCATTAAAATTTTTCTACAACAAATCTAATGATGGCCTAAGACTTTTCCATAGTACTATATGTGTGTGTTGATATGGATTGTGGCTGAGCTAGGGGAAATTTCTTTCAAACCATTCTGATGCAGGTCTCTCAAGATTAATCTCTTTTCTGAAGAGGAATACATGACAATTCAATTTTCCCCTACCTGCAGTAATAGTAACATTTAGTGGAGTGGAGAATTCTTATAGATAAAATAAGGAGCAGTTCTCCTCCCATAGTACAATAGTCCAATTCCAAGTTCCCCTTCATCTACTCAACTATTTTAGGAGAACAAAAAAGGTCCTGAGAACCTATTGTATCTCTTCCTCATCATATATAGTTTAGTCCTAACAAAGGAGTAGTTCTCTAAAAGCTTAATCTCTCTCTCTCTCTCTCTCTCTCCTTTTCTCTTTCTCTCCTTCCCTCACTTTCTCTCTCTCCTCCACATTCCTAAGCAGACTCAAGTAGGTTAGATAATAGCTTTACTGCAAAGGATTAAGCCATGAATGCAAAGAAATTCAGTGTAAAGCAGCTACAAAAAAAATGGCCTATACATTTGTCACTCCCAAGTTTCAAATTTTGCAATTCTTCTTTCTAACTATTTGGAAGAACAAATTTTGGCTGCCCTTTTCTTAGCTTTGAGATTTTCAGCATCTTACTCATTTACCAAATGACATGAGAACCAGGGGCTCTTACCTTACCAGCTTTAAACCTTACAAATTTTATTAAATATAAAACAAAATGCAGCTAGAGAAAGATAATAAATGTCACAGAGTTGGAAGAGACCATTTCAGTGTCTGAATCTCCTGGTCAATTGAAGAGACCAGATTAAGCAACCATAACAAATGGTTGTCTAGCTCTTGCTTGAACACACCCAGTGAAGGGAAGTTCATTGGCTCTCTGGGCAATTGGTTCCATTGTCAAACTCCTCTTGTTGTATGGAAGCTACTTTCTAATGTTCAGTTTGAGGAATTCTGGAAGTTGTTTTCATTATTGCAGAGTACTAAGAATGACTATTGATAGCACTGCTCCTGTGTTTTGACAATTTAGAGATTAAAAGTGGATTCTTGATTTCTATTTTCCTTATTTTTCTCAAGTTTCCTTATATTACTAAGTAGATTTGCAGCATATCTCCAAGGCAAGAGTTAGAAACATCATGCTGCCCACTGAAAATCAAATGCATGTCATAAAGTTCATTGTCTTCACTGCTTATTTAAGTTCAGAGTGTAGGAGATAAGCAAGATGACTCTTTCTCTTCATACAGGAAAGCAAATGTTATATAGCAAGTTTTACAAACATTTGGTGGGATTATTCTCCAGCTTGCAATATAGGATGTTAAGGGTATAATTTTCTTTAAAGGAAGACAGGAAATAAGAAGATGCACTATGTGATGGAAGCTCCACATCTGCTCAGAAATCCAAGCAAATAACCCTAGTGACATTGTACTATAGAGTAACTATACTCTAACTTAACTAAAGTTTAGGTTTGCAGTGCTATAGTTTAAAGTAACTGAAGGAATGAATAAAAATGGTATTTTTGCTGTGCATATTAGTGCTCACTCAGAAAGGACACTGATGATGCTTTCCAAAATCAAACTACAGACCATTCAAACAGAAATGAAGCAATTCTGATAGCAGACTCTGTATTTAAGATGTTCATGTTACTTTGAATATAATCCCATAGAATGAAAACTATGATGCAGGCAGATCACATCTTTTTTGCACCTTCTTAGGTAGAAATAAAAAAAGAAAAGTTCTTAGAGAAAGAGGGAATGTTTCACTTTCATTGATGATTTAATAAATAAATATATCATAAAAATAGCTGCATTGACAAAATGTCTTTTTTTTTTTTTTATTGAAAAAGTTTTCAAATACAAGTTTTTCCCCCTTTTTCCCCCCCCCCTCTTCCCTAACCCACCCTTTCCACCCAACCCCCCCTGTGACTTCTTCACAAAATGTCTTTTAATGGGTCAACGTGGGTTTAGGTCAGTATGAAATCCAAAATTTTTTACTACCGGTTCTGTGGGCATGGCTTGGTGGGCATGGTGTGGCTTGGTGGACTTGGCAGGGGAAGCATACCGCAAAATCTCCATTCCCACCCTACTCCAGGGGAAGGATACTGCAAAATCTCCATTCCCACTCCACTCCAGGGGAAGGATATTCCACCCCACTCTCAGGCCAGCCAAAGGTGGTATTTGCTGGTACTCCAAACTACTCAAAATTTCCACTACCAGTTCTCCAAATGGCTCAAAATTTCCGCAACTGGTTCTCCAGAACCTTTCAGAACCTGCTGGATTTCACCCCTGGTTTAGGTAGAATCACATTGATCAAAGTAGCTATGGAAAGGTCAGTGAAATAAAGAGCCCAGGAGCCTTTTAATATTTAGTAGACATACAAATGTATAAAGTGGATACATCAAAGCTCCTGGTGTATTTTTCAAAAGCTTTAGAATCCAAGTGTTTAGATCAATCAGCTGAACACTGTGATACTCACAGGACAAGTTAGACAAGTGTTGCTGAAGTTCACTCAAAGGACAGAACCCTGACTCGATGCCAGAACAGGTAACACCCCCATAGGCTGTTATAAATGTTTTACTGAGTGGCCCTAGTCTCATATTTGCTCAGTTCGTATCTTTATTTGACTTTTTACAAGCTATTACCAGGTATTATCACTCATTACCCCATGTCTCTATAAATGAAGTAATCTTCTTAGCCTTGTGGAATTTAATACATTTGTTATCTTTTGCCAATTCTGAATTAGTAAAAGCAATTTCTCATCACTCCTAAATCTAGATCTTTGAAAAATAATTCTTACTATACTGTGAATAACCCTTATGGCCATTATTTGCCATACGTTTTATTTGTGAAAATGGTCATGAAAAAGCCCTACATCCTACTGAACTGCGTTTTAAAATACACATTGAAGTACATTTCCTCAACTGGTTGTTTCAGTGCTACATTACTGGCAGGATAAGTTATGTAAATATTGCCCAAGTTCAAGAAAAGGACAGAGATCTGAAACTGCTGCCAAGGCAGGTACCACCCTATCTAAATTACTCATATAAAGGGAAGAGAACAGGGAGGCTTGTGGTACCAGTGATAAATTCTTGTACAAACCATACGTATTATTTTTAAACACGGGGAAGACGTCATAACAGAAGCATGTGGCTTCAACACTCAGCAAAACAAGATCACAAAAGACTTTGTTAACTTTCGGTAATCCTTCTTTACTGTAGAGCTAAACTACGTAGAATATACAGTACATGCTTTAGTATCAAGAGATCTTTAAGTGTCAATAAATATAGATCTGGAAGCAAGAGAAGGCATCAGAATGCTATAATTTGTGTACTGAGCTAGAAATGTTTGTATTGTATGAAAAGAACAATAAGAACTATTTTATTATCAGTGGATTAATATCACTAAATTCACTACTTCCAATTGAAAGTATGTACTGTATAAACAGAAACCTAGATTACAATTCTTCTCCCGAACTTCTGTGAGGAAGAGCCTTCAAATAACACTAAAAAGTGTAGCCTCTGAACACACTGTATT
Organism: Arizona elegans; assembly: GCA_022577455.1. Classification (NCBI taxonomy): domain Eukaryota; kingdom Metazoa; phylum Chordata; class Lepidosauria; order Squamata; family Colubridae; genus Arizona; species Arizona elegans. Next base: position 297,592,599 of record JAKOOJ010000001.1, on the reverse strand, counting down.
AGCTGTAAATGTTAGTCTTTTAGTAGATTGATACTTAACTAAGAACTAAGCATGTTAGCTTTTCAGAAAGCAATTTAAGACCTGATTATTTCTACAAGCCTTCAGCGTCTGAGAGGTTTTATTTGTTCTCCTTTGGAGGATGAATGTAGGTGTCATAATGAATGTTTTTAGTGCCTGGGTAAACTTTACTATTGGTTTGTAACTCTGTTATTGTAAGCTGCTCAAAATCAACCATAATCACAGCATCATATAACCTAGTAACTAAATGTGGGGGGCGGGATTCTTGGTGCTCTCTGAGCTTGTTTGCTTGCAGACATTTGATTACCCAACTTGATAACATCAGTGTACATAGTGTAATGTTTGCTGAGAATAGCTTGCCCTGCCAATTTTGGTGGGGGTGTCATTTCTGTAGTATCCTTTTCATAGATTCTACTTGTGCTGTAACAGGTAGTATAGCCAGGCACTTTTTGATAAAATTGTGTGGCTACTCATTTTGTTGGAAGGTGTTGTATATGTGTTCTTTCTTTTTTCTGGTGTTGTTGCTATAGCAGTAGAGCACTTGGTTAGTGGGGGGGGGAATTTTCTGATAGATTTGGGTTTTTAATTTGCCATCATTTCCTCTGCTGATGAGGATATCCAGGAAGGCTAGCATGTTGTTCTTTCTGTACGATTTTCCTTTGAAGATTTTGGTTATTTCATATATCTTGTCTAGTTGTTCCTTTTTTATTAGACAAAGGCGTTGTTTATATAATGAATCCATACTTATGGTTGTATATATGGAAGTGCTATAAATTCTAGATGCTGTACCAGTCTCTGCTACGAGAGTGACAATCCTATGTGTGTTCCTCTTTGTATGCTTTGTTGGCATAGTTGTTCATCAAACTGAAAGTAGGTTAATGAGGCAAAAGTTGATGAGTTCCATGAGTCTCATCTGTCTTGGGTACTAGGTTTAGTTGTGTTGTGTGTTACTGCTGCAAAGGATTTTTTCTTTTTTCTTTTTTTTCAGAGTTGTTGCAGAACATTTATTTGTTTAATCCCCACAGAATTCAGAGAAGATTGGTAACCTTTTCTCCACCAATGTGCACATTCGCCCTTCGTGAGGATCATGATCAACCATCGTTCCAGGTATTCTTTACTTTCTGGAAAACCATAGTAATTTTCAAATCTTGCTTGTTCTCTGAAGATACAGTAGTGCCACTCCTGTAAATAACAGGAGGTGGCATTGCAGCAATGGCAGGTGGTGGAAAGAAACAAAAAAAAAAAAAGACCAATACATAGCTGATTGCCCTAACTTCTCAATCTCACATCATTTAATGATATTTTAGTTGGGAGAGTATCAGCCAGGCAAGAAAGCAGGATCAAGTGGGAGTTAGCCTTGAGTTGTTGTGCAGCTGTAAGAAAGCTAGGACTGACCCCACCCCCACCCCTAATTGACATGAATCATCTGTTTGTTCCAGGGGTGGTATTCACTTACCTTCACTACTGGTACACAAATGTGCATGCATGGGCCATCTCCATGCATGCGCAGGTCCTTCCACGCATACACAGAACGTCAAAAATGTGACGTGATGACATCTGGGTGGGTGGGCGGAGCCTCCCACAGCGGCCACTACTAGTTAGCCCAAACCGGATAGAACCAGCTGAATACCACCACTGGTTTGCTCCCAAGGAAGAGTAACTAGTCTGGTGAGATTCTGGTACCGTAAGTAGAATGCAATAAATTAGTGAACTTGAACCTTTTACATATGGATCTGATTGTTTGCGTCTGACACAGGGTTCATTTATCCTATTTTTTAAACAAAGAAATATTACAGTTTATCTTCTAAGGAGTACTTTCTGATCCATAGCCTGAATATTTCCAGCCCTGCACTACTGCACTTACCTCCTTGACAGACTGAGTACTTGAACACAACTGCTTAATTATCTGGATAAACTATACATGATACTAATATCCAACTAACTATTCTCTTGTTCCCTGAATTCTCCCTTTCTTCCTTTTTGATAATAAAGACATTGGTATTAGCCTTCTTTCCTGTCCTTTCATTTTATTTGTCACAATTAAAGTATGAACTGAGTTGCTCTGTATTCTCTTTGTTATCCACAGCAGATGGGGAGCAAGTAAGTAAATAAAAGTTTTACCATTTTCAGTGAATGAATTATATATTCTTTTCTCATTTTGTTTTGAACTAATCTAAGGATTTCTTTACTGCTTCCTCATTATGAATTTCAACTTTATTAATACCTACAAATCAAGATTACTTTTATATACTCTTCCTTGATGACCTATCTCTCTTCCCATTTATTTATTTTTATTTTCATTTGTATTTGTATCCCACCTTTAGTATTTTTAACAAATCACTCAAGGCAGCAAATATATCCAACATACCTTCCTCCTCCTATTTTCCCCACAACAATAATCCTGTGAGGTGAGTTCGGCTGAGAGAGAGTTACTGGCCTAAGGTCACCCAGCTGCCCTTCATGGCTAAGGTGAGACTTGAACTTTTTTTATTGGTAGTGGCGCAGTGGTTAGAATGCAGTATTGCAGGCTAATTCTGCTGATTGCAGATTGCCAGCAGTTCGGCAATTCAAAACTCACCAGCTCAAGGTTGACTCAGCCTTCCATCTTTCCGAGGTGGGTAAAATGAGGATCCAGATTGTTGGGAGCAATATGCTGACTCTGTAAACCGCTTAGAGAGGGCTGTAAAGCACTGTGAAGCGGTATATAAGTCTGCTATTGCTATTACGTAGGAACATTAACTTCCGAACATCCTCAAATTTTTCCCTCATTGGAATTTTTGGGTATTTTCTTTTAATATCCTTTTTAGAAGTCCTCTTCTTTCTATTAGACTCTCCTGCCCTAGAATTCATAGTTCTTAGTTTATAAAAAAAATGTGGTATTTTTTAGTTGTGCATTTTACTAATTTTGGTTTCAGTTTTTCTGAAAATCAAGAACATGATCACTTTTCCATAATGTTCCTGTTACTTCCACTCTCATGACTAATTCTGCTCTATGATTTATTTCCTATTAGTTAAGATCAAGTCAAGGATACTGATCTTCTTCTGAGAATTAGTGAATCAGCAAAATTCTGGGATTTCCTAGAAGGGCCATATTTGATGTAATTTGAGGCACAACTGATGTCAACGTAGTTAAAGCCCACCCAACTAAAACTGTCTGAAAGATCTTTCAGCTGTTTCTGGAAAGCATCATCCAGATTTTCTGCTTGGATGGGTAACAGTAGACAATAACAAAACAGTACTGCTTTTATTCATTCATCCAGGTTTTTTTACCCTGATGTTCTTTCTACAATATAGCCTCAGATTTCAAAACATGTTTGAAAACTTTTGGCACACAATGCAATCTCTCTCTCTCCCTCCCTCTCTCTCTCTCTCTCCCTCACACACACACACACACACACAAAGGTCTAACATCTGCCTTCTTTTACTAAGAATTCAAACTCACTTTGCTTATTTCCTACATTCTGAACACTAGTGAATAGGAAATGGATGGCATGAATCTTACGAGCCATTATTTCTCCCACACTCCAGAACTTCAATTTCAAAGCAGATGGATTTGGTTCAGCCAGAGCCTCAGCAAATCCTCGGTTCTCTAAAATATAACCCATTTGATCCTGGAGATTTGAACTAATTCAAGATCAGTAGCTATTCCTCCACTGTTTCTTTTTTAATTAAACATATTCAAATCCTGTGCTTTCCATTAGTTCTTCACCATTAAGTTTTCTCTTTCCTTTGCCATTGAATTATTTTTATTTTGATCATATTGGGAAAAAAAACCTATTTTTTTTCTCCAACCTCATTATGAGCTTCAGCTTTCCTAACCCCGACAATATACAAGATATGTCTCTTGTATGTTCTTTTCCTTAATTGCTTGTCTTTTCCTTCATTGTTTTAGATTTTCACTAAGAATTTCTAGAAGTCATATTGGTACTTACAGTCCTCCCAGAATTATAGTTACATTCCCCCAATGTTTCCATTACTATTCCTTTTTTAAAAACCAATTCTTCCGGAACAGCTAAGATGAAGTGAAGGATAGTTGCTTTTCCTGTTACTCCATCCTTTGCAGGTCAAAGTAATCATTGAGAGCGATCAGGAATTTCCCGAAGGACTTTGCTTGCTAAAGTTTGTCTCCCAGCAGATAATTGGAACTGGAAAGTGAAGCAGCAGGCCACAAAAGATGAGCTCCTGGACACAAGGTTGTTGGAGAGGGATTAAAAATAAGAATAAAGACAGAAGCTATGTGGTTGGAATTTTGGAGAGTCAAGTGGTCTGAATGCAAAAACTGTGGTGAGGTATAGCAGCAATGAATATGTGCAGTGTTATGTGGCTGAGTCACGTTAAAAATTTGATTTACTGTATGAAGATTTTGGTCACTCCTTAGGCATTTGATGTGCTCTTTGATCTGTGTGGTAATATTGAATTCACACGCCTTAAAAAGAAATCCACTGATCTTGGGATTCCAGAGAGAATATAATATTGATGTCATCCAAATATTAAAATAATTAAGGCGTATTCATGGATGCATGGCAAATCAAGGATGTTGTTTTCTTTGGATAATGAATTGACGTACAGTCAGCCATGAAGACATTGAAGCTTTTATGCTCAGCTGTGCAGTCCCAGTCCTGGTGCACCTGCAGTATTTGTGGTTTTGCTTTCTGGTCAGAATTTCCCACAGTGATAGCATGTCAAAAGCAACAGCCTCTAAAATTTGTAAGCTGCATTTCACTTTTTGAATGGGCTGAGAGAGTTCCTTGAGTTACCCAGAAGCTTTCAGATTTTAAAAAACAGCCTATCTAAAAATTAATTCCCAAACTAACCATTTTGAGGCCACCTTAGATGTTCAAATTCAGCTGAAAAAACATCACTTGAAATGGGATATTTTAGCCTCATCCAACTATTAGCCTTTAACTCTGGGCAATATTTCAAAGGGGCTACATTGACTCACTGAATTCTTGATAAAATGACTCCATTGGAAAAGATTCATAAAATATATCTAGTAGGAATCCATTTTGAAGTTGGATCAAGCGACTTGGATCAAGCAACTTCAAAGCAATTAATAGTCTTTTGGGTTTTTTATAGATCTAATCATGTATTTTCTATATAATTTAAATGGTTTGCATCATAATGTCATGATATACATTTTGATTTTTGTCCCTCTTCCTCCTTGTTTCCCAGATACTTCTATTCCCAGGAAAAGGCAATGCATAGATCTGCAGTATGACTTTCTTGGCTGCAAGAAAATTTTAGATTGTGTGCATGTATCCACACCAGAAGTCAAACTCAATCAAGAGACTTGATTTCTTAAGATGGTGTTTTGTTGTAGCCTTTTTCATTCTGCTGGCTTCTAGATGTCTTGTGATCAACTTTGTTGGGAATGCTGAACCATAGGTTGTAAACTATTTTCTGTCATAAGAAGTAATAGACAACAGAAATGAGTTTCACAGATTTATTTTCTGTGGCATCCATAAACAAGTGTATCTGAGAAACTCTTAGTTTTTCTGCTATTTTAATTTGTACTCCTAGATTATCTCTGCGTTGTGTGTCTAAAAACTGCAGCTTCTCTATCTCCCAGATTTCTGCTTTTCCTATATTGGAAAAATAGCTATTTGGCTTTTGTACCTATCATGTGCTTACAAGATTGGAAGGTAGGCAGTGCTTAAGTTTGACATGTTAACAGTAAGTAAATCAAAACATAGTTTAAGGGAAATCCACAATTATATACTGTAATACCCTTGTTATGATTACCTCAACTGACACAAAATGTGAAAACCTGATAATTTGATGCTTTCATGAATTCTAATAAAAGTGCTATACAGCAGTGAAGTTTAAATTGCATTTTTCTAATGAATCAACAAAACTACAATTGTTTTGTAATTTTTTGTCACTTTGTAATTCCCTAATTATTATACCTCAGTTTCCATTTCATTTCAATGAAGAATCCATATGATCCAGACATTGGTTTGCTTTAGTTAACCAGTTTCCTGTCATTATAATCCTTAATTATAAAGCAGGGTGATTGACAAAATACAAGACGACAAGTTCCTGACCACAAAGTATACTCAATCCAAATATCTCTGGATGAGTAGGGATAAACACAGAAAAGGTTTACCTTTGTTTCAGTTAGGCACCAACCTGTGAAACAGAATTGGTGTCTCACCTTATTCTCTCAAGGCTTTTTATTTCTAAACTCTAAAGTGTCTCTGTATGAAGCAATAGCCATTCTAAGGCTTCATGGTCCACTTAAAAATTAAGGAGAGCAGGGTCAGAAGAGCTTAATTGGAAGAATGGGAATTTTTCATAATTCCTGCTTTAGCTATAACTACATCCACAATCCACAAACTTTTCATATGTTTCATGCCATGAAACATATCCTAAGCTATTCCACAGGTTAACTAGTTTGTTCTTTGCTTATACATTAAAATTATTTGAAAGGATAGCTTTTCCTTGTTTTAACAAGTACATTTTTAATTAAATACATTCATTCCATGAATAATGTGTAATTTCCTAAGGAGAGAAGGAAATACTGACCTTTTTATATGCCAAGAGCGACCCCTACTTAGAGTTGTAAATCTCCTGAGCACCACTGACTTCTGTGGAGCTATCCTAAATCACAGCAGCTCAAAATCTGCCTCCCAGTATGACATCTGGGGCCATTCTAGCCTTTAAGGTCAGCAAAGAAAGATTAATGTTGCCCCTAAGGAACCATGTTACCAAATCTCTCAATGCTGATGGCTAAATTTCTATTGGCTTCGCTAAGGTTAGGACTGCCTTGTAAATCTATAGGAGACAACAGCATGGTTTTTCCAAGAACCTGCGCAGGCTCTGAAGATTTGCTTCATCTGTCATGTTGCCCTTTTCTTCTTTCCCATTCCAAAGATTTAAAAAAAGAAAATGTCCTTCTTTCCTAATTATTTCAGTATGTTAGAACATGAAAGTTTTACACAGCTTAGCCAGCTACTTTGGGGCCAACTTGGCCAGCTTTCAAAACAGCAAAAAAATATTGGGGGACAAACAGGGTGGAAATAGAGATTTTTAAAAAATCAATCCACGTACAGACACTATTTGTATGAAAGATGCTGGATGCTCCACCTGCTTGCAACTGTTATTTTACATGCCATTTTTTTGGGATAGATTCTGTGAATTATCTCCATCATGTACAATTGTCTTTGTCTTTCTAAGGAACCTCTTTGCCCAAAATTACGTACTTAACTGACACCCTTAAGCAGAGTTTTAGGTTTTTCTTCTAGGTAAGCAATTATTTTGAAGAAGGACATGTGTAGAATTTTGAGAACTCTCACAAAATAAGTAAGGAATTGGTGAGACAACACCAAGTAATTATGACTGAATTCAATTCTCCTGGACAAAATTGATTGCATTCCCAGAGTGTTAAAGGAACTGGTGAATGTCATCTTAGTGACAATGACTGAAATCTTTGAAAAATCCTGGCACCCATGGGCAAGAAAATTAGAGAATAATTATGAATGTTGAATATATTGAATGTTATTTCAATATTTTAAAAGGAGAAAAAAGGAAACTTCCAAACCATTAAACTTGACATGAATACTGGAAAAATCCTAGCAAAGAAAAGTAAGAAAAGTAAGAAGGTACTTAGAAATGAATAGCGATTACCAAAAACCAATATCAATTTGTTAAGAACAGGTTGTACAGCAAGTTATTATTTCCTTGGAAAATGTGCCTTGATTGGAGGACAATGCTCTAGTTGTTGTGTACTCATACTTAGCATCACTGGCCTAGTGTAATGAGTGGTAGAGAAGGATTGCATTTCTTGGTCTTGTAAAAGCTGAAACGTTTGTTTTGATCATTTTCAAAGCATGATCAATATTATCTGATGTATACTGATTAACTATCAATTTACAAATTTTGTCAGGGTGACATGCTGGTGATGATGATGTAGTTATGTTCCAATACAGTTGGAGAATGCCAGGATGAGGAAACTCACTTTATACAGTATGGCTTCCAAAACTGGCTGGTTCACAGACTGATAAATTTTAAGTGACTATTATGAAAACAACTATTGGCGGATTTCCTCACTAAAAATGAAAACTGCTGCCTATTTTATGGTGCACCAAAAGGCTGTTGGAAAGACATTCAAAGTCTGTTCTCTAAGGTACATTTAGATATATTTGCTCCAGGGGTGAAATCCAACCAGTTTGGACCGGGCAAACTGCTAGGGACGATTGGCATCGGTTCACCGAACTGGTAGCAATCACCCCTGGTTGGCCCCACCCATGCCCGCCCGGTTGCCCAGTTGCTCACCCCTTCCAGCTCACTCGGAACTTCTGGCTGCTAGGCCCACTCCACCCCATCCCCGCCCTATATTGCACGACAACTCCCCCAGTACCTGGATGAAACGACGTATCTAGATCCGTTCCAGTCGGGCTTCAGGCCTGGGTACAGCACGGAAACAGCACTGGTGGATGATCTCTGGAGGGCTCGGGACAGGGAGTGCTCCTCTGTCCTGGTCCTGTTAGACCTCTCAGCGGCTTTTGATACCATCGACCATGGTATCATGCTGCACCGGTTGGAAGAGTTGGGGGTGGGAGGCACCGTACTACGGTGGTTCTCCTCCTTTCTCTCCAACCGGTCGCAGTGTGTGTTGACGGGGGGGGCAGAGGTCGACCCCGAGGCCCCTTATATGTGGGGTGCCACAAGGATCGGTCCTCTCGCCCCTTTTGTTCAACATTTATGTAAAGCCGCTGGGTGAGATCATCCGTGGTTTCGGGGTGGAGTACCATCAGTACGCTGACGACACCCAGCTGTACATCTCCACCCCAGACCACCCCAACGATGCCCTTGAAGTGATGTCCCGGTGCCTGGAGGCCGTACGGATCTGGATGGGGAGGAACAGGCTCAGGCTCAACCCATCCAAGACCGAGTGGCTGTGGTTTCCGACATCCCGATATAGTCAGCTGGTGCCATCGCTGACTATTGGGGGCGAATCATTGGCCCCCCCGGAAAGGGCTCGCAACTTGGGTGTCCTCCTGGACTCACGGCTGTCTTTAGAAGAGCACTTGACGGCCGTGACCGGGAGGATTTTTCATCAGGTTCGCCTGATCCGCCAGTTGTGTCCCTTTCTGGATCGGGACTCGTTACGCACGGTCACTCATGCCCTCGTCACCTCCCGTCTGGACTATTGTAACGCTCTCTACATGGGGCTCCCCTTGAGGTGCACTCGGAGGCTCCAACTGGCGCAGAGTGCAGCCGCGCGGGTGGTGACGGGAGCGACGTGGCGCTCCCATGTAACACCTCTCCTGCGTGAGCTGCACTGGCTCCCGGTGGTCTTGAGTGCGCTTCAAGGTCTTGGTTATCACCTTTAGAGTGCTCCATGGCTTAGGACCTGGTTATTTACGGGACCACCTGCTACCATCAATAGCCTCCCACCGACCAGTACACTCCCATAGAGAGGGGCTCCTCCGGGTGCCGTCGGCCAAACAATGTCGACTGGCGGCACCCAGGGGGAGAGCCTTCTCTGTGGGGGCACCTACGATTTGGAACGAGCTCCCCCCGGAGATACGGAGGATCCCGGATCTGCGTACCTTCCGTCGCGCGCTTAAGACCTTTCTATTTCACCAAGCCAGCCTGACCTAAGTCTTTCCCCTTTTTAAATGGAAATTTTAAATTTGGTTTTAAATTATTGGGGTTTTAAATTTGTTCAGCCAAATTATTTAATTTCGTTTTAATCTATTTTAAATTTTGTATTTATATGTTTTATTCCATGGCTGTTCACCGCCCTGAGTCCTTCGGGAGTAGGGCAGTATACAAATTCAATAAAATAAATAAATAAATAAATAAATAAATTATATATATATATATATATATATATATATATATATATATATATATATATATATATATATATATAAGTTCCCTTCACCACGTGGCCCAGCTACTCGCCTCACCAGTCACCTCGCCCACTCAGCTCACCAAGAGTAAGCAATGCATGCCACCCACTCGCACTTCACCTTGGGTCGGGGGCCGGGGCCTAGGGATGCAACATTCCCTGAGGCTGCGGAGCTGCCGCTTGTTCACCACCTGCCTCGACCGGGTTGGGGAATGCACCATTCCACAGCTCTGGCCTTGCCCCGGAGCCTCCGCCCACTCGCCGCCCGCTCTCCCTTCACCATGCAGCACATCCTTACTTTCCTCCTGTGGCTGGCTGCCAGGGAAGGCAAGCCAGGGCTGAGCCGTTGATGCTGGGCTCCCTGCCAGCCCGCATCTCGCCCTCCTTGTCACAAGATGCCTGCAGCCACAGCCTCTTTTTTTTTGGTGCGCCTGGAGGCACTTCTTGCACCGAAAGATGCAGCAGCTGCAGGCTTCTTGCAAGCGAAAGTTACCGGAGCCGTTCTCCTTGTTGAACGCACCGCCACCAACACCGCCCTGTTCCATGCACCGGCTGCGCACACGAACATCATTTATATATTCATTTGTCATTCATCAGCGGCAGGTTGGGTGTGCGCAGGCGTGGCCAGTGCATGGAACAAGGTGGGCGATGGTGGCAGCATGTTCAGGAAGGGGAGCAGCTCCACTGTAACTTTCACTTGCAAGAAGCCTGCAGTCACTGCATCTTTCGGCACAAGAAGTGCCTCCACAGGTGCACCGAAAAAAAGAGGCAGGCATCTCATGACAAAGGAAAAGGCAGAATAGAAATTAATAAAATTTCCTACCAGATTCTGTGGGCGTGGTTTGGTGGGGGTGGGGGTCATGTGACTGAGTGGGCATGGCTGTGAGTGACATCAAATTGGCCACGCCCACTGTCACAGGATACCCACTGACTCCCACCAAGCCATTCCCACAGAACCAGTAGGGAAAATTTTTAGATTTCACCACTGATTGGCTCTGAAAAAAACTGAGAAGCTGAAATTCTTCTAGCATCAATCCTTTTATCCTAATCTTGTTAAAGAGAAGCCTGTGAACATTGCGCTTGGGGGGAAAAATTACCTTCATTTCAGGCAACTGTCAAAGACTTGACCGTGCTTGAGTTTATTAACTTGGAGACCTGGAGGAACGAGTGCATTTTCTTTCTTTACAGTTACCCATTTAATGCTATGGACTGAGTTTCATGTAACCATCTTGGCTTAAGAAAACATGATTTATTAGTAAAGAACAAATGTGCCTGTATATTTCCCATTCTTGCCCATTGGGTTTGTGCTCCTGCCTTAGTTTGATTACACAATAGTTACCCGTTACATTTTACTCTTGGATTACACACCAGGATATGAAGTCATCCAGTCTTATCAGTCACTACATTATTCTTAGAAGAATTGTGCATCATTATCTCATGGACTAAGGGGGGCAAACAGATCTGAAAATTAAAACCCCCACCAAAGATTGCCCATGACTTCATGACATGACAGCAATAGTATTTTAACTCATTCATTCCTTCAAAGGAAAATGTTCCCTCAATTCTAAGAGCCAGATCAATTTCATCTCAAACATCTGGGCTTACTGGAAAACATTTTTATTTATTTTGTACTAAAGGAATGTAGATAACCATTTTATAGGATATCCCATAGAGTGGCCTCCTAGCTACTTAAAAATTGATCCTGCCAAATAAGAATAAAATCTTATTATACCTCATCATTACTTGAGATACCCTAACAAGTAAAATCACTTCAATTTTATTACTGCTTATTTATTTTACAAATGGTCTGCTATATTTACTTGGTATTTCTTCACAAGAGGGGTAATGTTATGAACAGTTTAAAATTACTATTAGTAGTAACAGTTTACTACTAGTAGACAAGAAACTTCCATCTTGACCTTGATGTTCCATAACTCTTTCAAGGAAGTTCCAGTTATCTTCTCGATCCATTCCCCTTATATTATGTCCTCTCTTTCCTGTATTTTCATGAACCCTGTCAAGCACTGTTGCTTTTTATTGTGCATCATCCACTCATAACACATTGCTTGCTGATCCTCATCTCAAGGGAACAGACGGCCTTTGTTTTTATAGGACTAATTGTTTTTTCTTTCAGTCCATGGTACCTTTGGTAATCATGTCCAAATCCAAATGTGAACCCATTTATTTTAGTTTGCTTGTTCTTTCTCAGTGTGTAGTTTTGGGGTTTTTTTAGATAAAACTTGGAAAAAGATTGTGTTAACTATTCCATTCTTTGTTGTCACAGAATTATCTTTACATTTCATTATCTTTTCTTAAGTTTTCAAAGTGTTCCTCTCTAGGATTAACACCCTCTTTTCTTTTCCAGCAAACTGTCCATCTTTATCTGCTGTTGAGCTCAAGAAAATAAAACTATCACTTCTTCAACTGCAAGTTTGCTAAGCATGTTGCCTAACATTATCTTTGCCCCCTTAATATCTCACGTTAACCAAGTTTTTTCACTGAATATATAAATCATGTTTTAACCTCCAATTCTGATTCCAGCTGTTAACTCTTCAGCATTGTTGTACTTAAAATATATTTGCTGTATATATTAAAGATACGGGATAGCATACATCTTCTCTCACTCCCTTCTGTTCTGACCAATAGATTTTCCACAGTTACCGCAGTACCTTTTTGTTCACTGTAAATATTTCTCAGAGGAGAAATTGGGTGTTCTGGCAAATTTTATTTATTTATTTTATTTTATTTATTATCAGATGTATATACCGCCCTTCTCCCGGAGGACTCCAGGTGGCGCACAGCCAAAGTAAAAACATAAATACAAACATTAAAATACAGTTAAAAAGATATATATGCGTTTGGTCCCATAATTAAAAAAACAATAACAAACCTATTTTTAATACAGTGCATATTCCACCATGACAAAAATCCCTTACTGAAATCAGTAAAACAATTATAAGCTTCTTTCTTGAAATCTCTTGCTGTTCATTCTGTTCGTATACCCCTTCACCTTTTCTAAACTCCATCTGTTAATTTTTCTTTCCACATATATAGCTCTATTTTTTTTCCTAAGATCTTACCTTAAATAACACAATTTGGTAATTGGCATATTCTTTTTATCCCCCTTATTATAGCAATATACACTAATATTTTCCCACAACTAGGACACATAGTATTGTCCCTGCTAGGACACTAACTTTCTTTTCTCCTACAGCTTTAAACAGTCCAATTTTATTTGCAGCTGGAGATTTCGAATTTCACTATTCCAAAGGCAACTGGATTTTGTTTTTCCTTGAAGGCGTTTTGCTTCTCATCTAAGAAGTTTCTTAAGTTCTCAGCTTCTTGGATGAGAAGCTAAATGTCTTCAAGGAAAAATAAAGTCCAGTTGCCTTTTGAAAAAGCACCTTTGGGACAACCATGACCTGAATGATTGAGAATCTCTACTGACATTTAAATTTGATTGTTGTACATCTCTTGCACCTCAGAAATTATTTGCATATACTAGACCACATTTAACATGCAAATGTTCCTGCAATTTATTGGATTTTTTTTTAAGTATTTAATTTTCAACTGACATTTCTGGGATTTCTTCTTGATCTATCTTATCTGATGCTAAAATCCATGTTCACGTTCATCTTTCCCAACCCATCATAACAGTTTGTTCTTAAATCAAGTTGAACCTTGTTAACTGGGAGGTAAAAATGGTTTGGTTTTAACAATGTCTCATCTCTTTCCATTGCAATGCAGGTTCCCTTTTATGCAAGTTAAACACACTAAATCTATTCCTTATATTGATCTTATATTTGGATTGTGAACTGTTCCTTGTGGCCATGTCAACATACATTCCCACAATCCTTCAGTCAGCAGAAAACTATGCTGGCAATAATTTCTGCTGCCCCAGAGACCAAGAATTATTCTGCCTCATCAATGAGGCTGGTGACTAATATAGACATTACAGTTTTAATGCTAAACAACTTAAGAGTGGGTCCTTGGGCAGTTGCCCTGATTGCATTTCCGTTCCCACCCAGTGGCAACTGCTGGTGGGAAAAACAATCATCAATCACTGTCCGTAACATGTGGTAGAGGTTCAAAACTCTCTGTTCATTTTCCCAGGTGCTGCTTCTCAAAGCCACACTACTTCAGACTACAGCTGCACAGCATTCAGTGCACATGCAATTTTTGCCTGAAGCAATTAGGTGGGAGGACATCCATGCTATTTTTCAAGAAGCACAGGAGAAGAAATCTTTACCTTCTCCCCATTTTGGCTGCTGGTATAACTACATGCAGCATGTCTCTCTCCCTCTCTTTTGGCAGGACTGTTTCTCTCTAGAGTTCTTAAAGAGATTCTGCTTTTTTAATTAATATATATGGCCACCCATCTCATGTGATGTGCATGACTTCAGGCAGCTACCAGCTAAAGCAAAACAAAACAGAACAGAAACACAACCAATAATTAAAAACATAAATAACATAACACAGCATAATAAAATACTTCCCAGTCAATATAATCAAAAAAGTGAGCTCAATCACACTAATCAGGACCCCAGGCTTGATGGCAAAGCAGGTTTTTAGCACCTTGGGAAAGGCCATCAGGGTTGGGGGAAATCTAATCAGAGAGAGAGAGAGGGAGATTGACATTCCAAAGGAGAGACGCCAAGGCACAAAAGTCTCTCCTCCATGGTATTGCTAGATGGTACTCCTTAGTGGATGGGTCCTGGAGCATACCTCACTTGCCTGATCTAACAGGACAGATAGATGCTACTGGAGAGAGAGTTCCCTGAATAATCCATAACCATGAACAGCTTTAAAAGTAACCACCAGTGCCTTGAATTGCATAGCCAAAGCCACTCATGGAGCAAAAGTGTTGCCTATGCCACCCATAATTGCCCACATTGCTGCATGTTGCAGTGCAGAGTTGTAGCTTCTGAATACTCTTCAAGAACAGTCTCATGTAAAAGGTACTGCAGTAATCCAAATGGGCGTTGACTTACCTGAACGCTTCATCTGGTTGCTCTGGGTCCAGTGGTCAGGAACGGGTTACTTCTCACTTCAATATACTTGATTGAGTCTGCTTAGCTGAGAAGCTCCGCCCTTCCGCCTTGCTTCCCAGCTTTCTGATGAGAGACGATAAGCAGACCGACACGTAGAGCTGTATGAGACACAAACAACAGGAGGCCGAAACGGGCCGAACTGATGAAGATTGGAACAGGGAGGGGCTGACCACTGGACCCAGAGCAACCAGATGAAGCGTTCAGGTAAGTCAACGCCCAATCTCGTTGCTCCTGGGTCCAGTGGTCAGGAACGGGACATGCCAAAGCATAGACCTTATAGGGAGGGACCCGCCCTAGTGGAGGCCCGTTCCCCGTGAACCTGTTGAAGCACTCTGCGGCCGAAAGCCGCGTCGGCTGAGGCAAAGCGGTCTAAACGGTAATGTCTGATGAAAGGGGTAGGGGATGCCCAGGCGGCAGCCCTACAAATCTCCTCAATAGAAGCCTGAGTGGCCCAGGCCACCGAGGTCGCTGCACTACGGGTGGAATGGGCCGTGATGCGTCTAGGAACAGGAAGAGATTGTGCCTCGTACGCCTTGGCGATGGTAGCCCTGATCCAGCGACCCAGGATAGGTGAAGAGACCTTCCTGCCCAAGGAGGAAGGTTGGAAGGAAACTAGGAGAGACTCTGATTGTCTGATGGGGGCAGTCCTCCGAAGGTAAATACGGAGGGCTCGCCTTACATCGAGAGTGTGCCAGGCCCGTTCTAAGGTATGGGAAGGGTGAGGACAGAAATTGGGAAGAACAATTTCTAGGGACCGGTGGAAAGTAGAGTTTATCTTGGGAAGAAAGGTGGGGTCCAACCTCAGCACAACTCTATCTGGATGAAACACACACAGGTCAGCCCGCATGGAAAGAGCTGCTAATTCCGATATCCTCCTAGCCGAAGTGATGGCAATGAGGAAGGTCACCTTGTAGGAAAGAAAACGTAACCCCACCTCCCTGAGGGGTTCAAAGGGCGCCCTCGTGAGGGCATCCAACACCTTGGGCAGGTCCCATGTAGGGTACCTGTGTAGGGTGGGAGGGCGAATGTTAGACGCCCCTTTGAGAAATTGTCGAATGAGGGGACGGTTGGAAAGGGACCCCCTGGACCCACAGCAAAGGATAGAAGACAGGGCGGCTACTTGCCTGCGGAGTGTGCTTGGAGCGAGACCCCCATCCAGTCGATCTTGAAGGTACACCAGTACTTGTTCCGTGGAGGCGTCCATGGCGACAATGGCGTTCTTTTGGCACCAGACAGAGAAAGACCGCCAGGTTGAATCATAAATACAAGTCGTCGATGGGCGATGAGCTGCCTGGATGGTCGCAATAACCTTGGCTGGAAGTTTCCGGTCTCTTAGCAGTTGCCGCTCAACCGCCAGGCGGTTAGTTGTAACCATTCGACGTCCGGATGGTGTAGAGATCCCTGACGAAGCATGAACTTGTCCGGAGGTAGACACCACGGCTGGCGGACGGAGAGAGCCCTCAGGTCCGCGAACCAAGGTCGTCGAGGCCAGTGGGGCGCGATCAGAACCAGTTCTGCCCTCTCCAGAAGCATCTTGCGAATGACCCTGGCTATGAGAGGAAGAGGGGGAAAGGCATACAGGAGGCCGGGGGGCCAGTTGCTGAGCAGGGCATCCACGCCCTCCGCTGCTGGATCCGGGAACCGGGAGAAGAATCTCTGCGTTTGAGTGTTCTCTCGAGTGGCAAAGAGATCCACGACAGGAGTCCCGAACCGGGAAGCAATCTCTGCGAACAGGTCTGGGTCCAGAGTCCATTCCCCGGGATCCACCGTGGCTCGACTGAGCCAATCTGCCTGACAATTCGCCACCCCTGATATATGCTCGGCCCTCAAGGACCTCAGGTGATTCTCCGCCCAGGCCCCCAACCTCTCGGCCTCCTCCATGAGGGGCTGAGACCGAGTCCCCCCTAGGCGATTCACATGGGCTTTGGCAGCCACGTTGTCTGTTCTCTCCAGCACGTGTCTGTCCTGGACTTCGTTGACAAACACGCGGAGGGCTAGGTGAATAGCCCGGAGCTCTAACCAGTTTATGTTGTGCTTCAGGTCGATTCGGGACCAGCGACCCTGGGCGAAGGAAGACGCTAGATGTGCCCCCCAGCCGTGAAGGCTGGCATCTGTGGTCAGGACCAGGAAGTGGGGCACCCTGAACTCCCTCCCCTTGAGGAGGGCATTGGAGATCCACCATTTGAGAGAATTGAGGACTGCCGGGGGAAGACGGACCTTCCGTTGGGAAGTCCCCAGAAGGCGTTTCTGGTAAGGGAGGAGGAACCACTGCAGGTGCCTGCAGTGGAGACGAGCCCAGGGAACAATCCCGATGCATGAAACCATCTTCCCTAGTAGCTGGGACGTCGCCAGAGAAGGGGCTTTCCCCTTCAACACTGACCTGACTAAGGATCGTATGCTGTCCAGTCGATCCTGGGACAGGTACACCTTGCATTCCCTCATGTCTATGATGGAACCCAGGTGATGGATGCGAGTGGAAGGCCTCATGTGACTCTTGGACAAGTTGATCGAAAACCCATGGTTCCTGAGGACCCGGAGTGTGGTGTCTAGGTCCTGGAGTGCTAGCTGCTCTGAGGAGGATTGTATGAGGAGATCGTCTAGGTAGAATTGGATTCTTACCGGAATGGATCTGAGGTGAGCCGCCAGAGCAAACATCAACTTTGTGAACACCCGAGGGGCCGAGGAAAGGCCGAACGGAAGGGCCCTGTATTGGTAATGATCGTTCTGAAAACAGAACCTGAGGAAGCGACGGTAACCAGGGTGAATGAGAACATGAAGGTAGGCTTCCGTCAGGTCTATGGAGGTGAGGAAGTCCCCCAACCTGATCCCTTCCAGGATGGACTGAAGGGATTGCATCTTGAACCGCCGATATGAGATACGGCGGTTCAGGGACTTTAGGTCGAGAATTGCTCTCCAACCCCCTGATGATTTCTGGATGACGAAAAGGCGTGAATAGAAACCTAGTCCGCGCTGCTCCAGGGGAACAGACTCTATGGCTTGAATTTCGAGAAGATGGCGAATGGCGGAGATCATAAGTAGACGGGATGCCCTGACTCGAGAGAGCGGGCAGGACAGAAATCGATCTGGGGGGGTAGAGAGGAATTCCAGAGAGAGACCAAACCTGGTAGTCTCTCTGACCTATGCGTCCGACGAGGTAGCCTCCCACTGGTCGGCAAAGGCTGCCAGACGACCTCCAATGGGAAGCCCACCCAGACCGTCAACGTGACCTGCGGAACCCCCGCCCCCGTCCCCCTCTAAAGGGACGTTTAGATAGACCTCGGGAAGAGGAAGAGAGCTGACGGTCCTGGAACCGTGACTGGCGGGGTGGAAAGGACCTCTGTCTACGGGAACCCGTGAAACCTCCCTCCTGGTTACGAAAGGGCCGAAAGGACGACTGAGAACGAATCTCAGACCGACGGGACAAGGATGGAAGGATGCGGCATTTGTCTTTGGATTCCACCAGAAGTGGTTCCAGAGCCGCTCCAAAAAGCTTAGGCCCCTCAAAGGCGGAGGACGCTAGACGCCATTTAGATTTGGAGTCAGCCTGCCATTGGCGGAGCCAAAGAAGGCGACGGGAGGCCACGGTCGAACCGATGGACTTGGCAGCAAAACGGGACAAATTTAATGTGGCATCCGCTGAATACTCTAGAGCCACAATGATCTTGCTAATGTCCTGTTGCGCCCGAACGTCTGAAATAGGGAGTCTAGCCTGAAGTTGCTTTAACCAAAGAATGGAGGCCCTATTAAAAAATGAAGCGGCCATGCTAGATTTAATAGACCAGGCCGTAGCTTGATGAGACCTAACCAGGGAATGTTCCAAACGCCTGTCTTCAGGTCGGAGGTTGTCCTCTGGGGGCCCAGCTAGGTTGGAAGAAGCAGACAACTCCGCAACTGGCTGGTCAACCGAAGGGACCTGCAATAGAGATGTTAATTCAGGAGCCAAACTATATATGCGTTTGTCTACGGCATTGGGGCTAGGCCCAGAGGCTGGGGAGGACCATTGACGTTGTAGAACGTCTTTGAAAAGCTTAGGACCTGGAATTTCCTCTGATTCTATTACCGGTTCCTCAAAGAGCGGGACTGATGTGGAAGGGCCTTCCTTAGGAGGAACCTCTGCAGGACGGGAAACTCCCAACCCGGTGGTTATCTTGGCCTTGTGTAAGAGGGACCTGAATAACTGGGGTTTGAAGAGGCCCACAAAGGCTGGCTGATCGGGAGCCAAACCTTCATCCTCAGACATCTCCTGGTCCAGAAGGTCCGCCCCAGTGAAGGAACTCTGCTCAGAATGACAGGAAGAGGGAGCTATGGTCTGCCCTGCATCCCGGAGTTTCCCATATTGCGTGGCCACACCTGTTGCAGAAACCACAGAACCCTCAACATCTAACTGAGAACCCTCCTGTTCAGATACCCAGGAGGCAGTTCTTTGGTTCAATTCCTGTCTGACCCCTTCTCGAATAGCCTCCCGAATGTAGGAAGCTAGTATAGGGGTTAAGAGGGTCTCTGGGGCCACAGGGGCTGGATTCGAGGTAGTCCCCGGTTGATCAAGCGAAGGCCTGATGATAGGAGGGGTAGGATCGGGGTTAGACTCAGGTTGTTCCCCAAACAAGGTGACATTGACTTCTGCCTGAGCCTCAGGTAAAGGTGGAATCCCATCAGGAGATAAGGCAGGGCCAGAATCTTGTGGTACCGGAGAAGCCTCCCTCGGTTGAGGAGTTGCACTAAGAATGGCTGAGGGCGGTGGGCTCAAGGGAACACCTTCCTGCAGTGAAGCAGCCTTCGTGGCCTTCTGGATAACTTTCTCTATGGCTTTGTGGAGTTTGAGCTCCTCTTTAGCCAAGGATGCAGAAGACTGTGCAGGTTTAGCAGTTCCAGCCGTATGATGGGTCTTTTTGGTTCGTTTAGCAGGAACAGTTTCTGGTCCTTGTTGTTCCTCGCCTTGAAGGCGCTGTTTAGTGGGCCTGGAGGACCTTTTAGAAGCCATCTCGAGCTAGGGTAAATATACATTAATGATCATAAGGAATAAGCCCAAAGAAGCCCCATCCAGCTGCCTCTACCCCCAAGCCTTGTATTAGGAAGGCTTCGTTAATTGACGCTGGGATAAGGCCTCTAAAGGCCATGCGGTCGTTTAAAATGGCCGCCAGGTGAAAACGAAACAGTCCCAGGCTGCCCAGGAAAAAACAGGGCCTTTAACGGCCATGCGGTGCTTAAAAATGGCCGCCGGGTGACTAAGGGACCGCCGGGGGGGAGGGGGGGACGCGACCCACACCCCCTACTCCATACCTTCAGAAGAGATGGAAGCCGCAGATCGGGAGGAGACCAGTGAAACTGATCCACCCAAGGAGCCCGGAGCCGTCCTCGAAGCTTCCCCACGTGCACGAAACGCCGCTCGATGAAACCGTGGCTACAGGGAAGCCTCCGGAGTTGCTAGCTCCCACGTGGGAGCAATCGCACTCACCAGCGGCAAATTCTTCCTGCGGGAGGACAGGCGGCTCTCAAGGACAGGAGAAGGCAAAGGACTCCGTCGGAAACCCTCGCAAGGGATTCCCAGCAACGAAACGTTGCCAGCGGTCTCGGGTGTTACCCCAGGCTCAACCAAAAGGGAACCTACAGCCCCCACCAAGCAGGATAATCCCTCAGCGGATTTGGGTGCAAAGCCCTTCTCGCTGGTAAAACTCACCAAAGCTCTGGGAGAAGCTGTAGAAAAATCCTGCAATAATTATATTCAGGAGCTCAGCTCAAACGTGTCTTCTCAATCGGATTGAGTCAGAAAGCTGGGAAGCAAGGCGGAAGGGCGGAGCTTCTCAGCTAAGCAGACTCAATCAAGTATATTGAAGTGAGAAGTAACCCGTTCCTGACCATTGGACCCAGGAGCAACGAGATTGGGTTGTATCATCAGTGATAACATTTAGCTACCTTGTCGTCTGTTGATCTCTTTTAATGGCATCTAATACTTCCAAGCATCAGCGTCTTCTCTAATGATTCTTGCTTTCACCTTGTGTCAAACTTCATTATTAATGTTTCTAGTGAGTAGTCTGGTTTTACTTCTGGCACTGAATGATTTATTTCTTCTTGTGGTCTAAGGTATTCTCAACCATTTTCTCTGGCATTATAATTTATTATAATTATAAAATTATAAAAACATTATAAAAACTGCCCAGAATATCATTGGGCTCCAGCTATCAGCCATGGACAACATCTTCAAATCTTGCTGTTTGAGAAAGCTGCATAACATTCTCAGAGACTCTTCCCATCCTGCTTACAATCTTTTTGGACTGTTGCCTTCTGGCAGAAGATACAAAACAATTAAAACTCAAACCACACATTTTTTGAATAGTTTTTATCCCAGAGCTATAATTGCACTCAACAATGAACTAAAGGGCCACCATCAGTGAGCTGTTGGACAGCCTTACTTGGTCTGTTGTGTGGAAGTTTGGGTGGTTTATTGGTGGGGAATTGTGATGGGTGGGAGTGTGTTTGGGGATTGTTATGTGTGTTGGGCCTGGTCTTTGGGTGTTAAGTGAATTTCGTTTTATGGGTATACTGTGTATACATGTACAATGACAATAAAGTTATTATTAGTTATTAGTATTTAAAGGCATATTTTTTCTTGATTTGGCTTTCCCAATTATCTTTTTTTTTTTTAATTGCAAAAGTTTTACAATTACATTTTCACCCCTTTTTCCCCCCTCATCCCACCCCAAACTTCCCAACCTCCCTAACCCACCCTAACCCTCCCCTCCCCCCCAGACTTCCACACAATATACTCATATCAAGTAAAAGGAAAAACCCTCCTTATATAAAACTTGAACCCCTCCCTCCCCCTTATAAATTTTCATCTTCCTTACATTAACCTATTTCTATCTTAATATAACATTTTCGAATAAATTTTCATCCTCATTACCTTAAAATATTTCTAAATATAACATTTTCAAATAAATTTTTCATCCTCATTACCTTAAAATATTTCTATCTTAATATAACATTTTCAAATAAAAGCTATTTGATACTTCCTAGTTTGATATTTGTTCTGAACATAATCTATCCACCTCTTCCATTCCCATTCATAAGTCTCTTGTGAACAACCTTTTAAATATGCTGAAATCTTCGCCATCTCTGCAAAACTGGCCATCTTCAAAGTCCATTCCTCAATCATGGGCAGCGCTTCATTTTTCCAGTATTTACCTATCAACAATCTTGCTGCTGTTATCATATGCAATATCAGTTTTGTTTCACCCAATGTAAAACCCTTAACTATACCCAGTAAAAACAATTGTGGAGAAAATTGAATTTTTTTCTTCAGAACATTCTGCATGACCCACCAAATTTTTATCCAAAAAGCCTTAACTTTCTTACAGGTCCACCAAACATGATAATATGTAGCATCTAGACAATCACATCTCCAACATTTAGGCTGCACATTAGGGTACATACACGACAATTTTTTGGGGTCTAAATGCCATCTATAAAACATTTTATAAAAATTTTCCCTCAAATTCTGCGACTGTGTAAATTTAACATTCTGAACCCAAATTTTTTCCCATGTTTCCAACATCACTGGTTCCTCAAAATTTTGTGCCCACTTAATCATACAATCTTTAACTAATTCAGTTTCTGAATCCCTTTCTAACAAGACATTATAAAGTCTTTTAATATGCATTGGACCTTTCTCTTTTATGTGTCTGACCAATTCTTCCTCATACATCATAATACCAGTTTTTTGGTCCTCTTTCCATCTCAATTGCAATTGATTATATTGTAACCAAGTTAGATTAATCCCTTCAGCCAACAATGTCTGTAATGTCTTCAGCTGCCATCTGCCCGCATCTGTAAAAAGAACCTCTTTGTATAAAAACCCCCTGAGTGACATTATATTTGTATTCCACAAAGTATGACCAAGATCCAGCCATAGCGGTATTTTATAATCCCAATTGTTTCGGTGCTTCTTCCAAACTCTCAACAAAGAATCTCTAAGTATGTGGCTTTTAAATGCTTTATCCACTTTGTTGTCATAAAATAAGTAAGCGTGCCATCCAAATTCCAAATCAAAACTTTCTGCATTTAATATTCCAGTCTTTTTTCCTCCAAACCAATCACTTGTTAAAGTCAAAGCTGCTGCATCATAATATAACTGTAGGTTTGGAAGTTTAAGACCTCCCCTTTCTGGAACATCTTGCATAATTTTCAATTTTACTCTCGGTTTTTTCTCGTTCCAGATAAACTTGTTCACTCCAGTTTGCCATACTTTTAGTTGTTTATCATTTTTAAGCACCGGAATCATTTGAAACAAAAAGAGAAATCTTGGAAAAATATTCATCTTAACTGCTGCTATTCTTCCAAGTAAAGACAGCTGCAGTTTTTTCCAAGTCTCCATGTCTTTTTGCACCTCTCGCCACAACACCTCATAATTATTTTGAAACAATTTCATATTTGATTCTGCAACCTGAACTCCTAGATATTTTACCTTTGGTACAATCTCAAAACCTGCCCTCCTTTCAAGCTCGGGTTTATGATCTTGTGTCATATTTTTGACTATCATCTTGGTTTTTTTCTGGTTCAGTCTAAAACCTGAAACTTTACCATAGTCTTGTATAATGTCCTTCATCTGGATTATTGATTCCATTGGCTGTGTTAGGGTAACAACCAGATCATCTGCAAATGCCTTTATTCTGTAATCCTCTTGCCTTATCATTATACCTTTCAAGATATTAGAGTCCCTTATTGTATTTAACAAGACTTCTAGTGTTAAAATAAACAACAATGGGGCCAATTATCTTTACTTTAAACAGAGATAATGTGGGCCCTTTTCTATTTCATAAGATGAAAAATGATGAGGTAGGCACTTCCATCACTGGACAAATTAATCAGTCTTTCAGAAATCAGACTATCTGGTTGCATCTTAGCAGATTTACTTATAAGTAAGCATCAATGAATTCTACATACTGTTCTGTTCCTGTAAGAAAATGTTTTAAAGTTAAGAGAAATTTTATATTTTTTAATGTTATAGTGAAATTGCTGTCTGGTGGCCAAACCAAAAAAAAAAAAGCGTATCAGCATCATAAAGAGGAACAAAACTCCGTTCTGGATCCAACTCTGTATATTGTTGTGTGGTAATTGTAAGTTATTGATGCAGCCTACAATTATATTTGCTTTTTTTTTGCAGCCTTGTCACACAATCCCAGCATAGGCTTAGTTTGTGATTAACTAATTCCAACAATGTGTACAACCACCAGATATTTTCTGCCTTTTAGAATCAACTATCAGCAGTAAAGGAACAAGCAGTCAAGAGGTTTGCCACAGACCAACATTTGGTAGAGCATTCATGAATGCCTTTGAAAAAATTCCAACATGTGTCTATACCAGTGGTGAAATCCAATTTTTTTTACTACCGGTTCTGTGGGCGTGGCTTGGTGGGCGTGGTGTGGCTTGGTGAGCGTGGCAGGATACTGCAAAATCCCAATTCCCACCCCGCTCCAGGGGAAGGATACTGCAAAATCCCCATTCCCTTCCCACTCCTGGGGGAAGGATATTGCAAAATCCCAATTCCCACCCCACTCTGGGGCCAGCCAGAGGTGGTATTTGCCAGTTCTCCGAACTACTCAAAATTTCTGCTACCGGTTCTCCAGAACCTGCTGGATTTCAACCCTGGTCTATACCTACAAAGATCAGAAACATGCAAGCCAATATATTCCATGACACTCTATGGAAGTGAAAGTTGGGCTTGGAAGAAGCAGTATTGATAGCTTTGAACGTTGTTGTTAGAAAACACTCTGAAGAATACCATGGAGTGGTCAGCCAGGAAAACCAATGAATCATTAGACAAATCCAGAGTCCTCTCTGAGGTACAAATGACCAAGCTCAAATTATACTACTTTGGACATATTCTTTGTAGAACCGGATCTCTGAAAAAGTCTCTGGTGCTGGAAAAAGTGGAAGAAAACAAGAAGAGGATAGCCAGTAGTAAGGTGGATGGACTCCGTTACAGTGTCAATGGAAACACCACTAAAAGACCTGAAAGAACTGCTTAGATATAGAACATCATGGAGAAAATCTGTATTAGGTCATGAGGAGCCAAAAGTGATTTGATGGCACACAATCAATCAATCATTCCAGACCAAATAACCTTCATGCTAGTACTGTGCGCTATATCCTTTAAGGGGTCCCCAACTTTCAGTCCGTGGACCGGACTGGTCAGCAGCCCATTGGGAATCGGTCCGTACAAGCAGCAGGCAATCGTCCGAAACTTTATCTGCATATGTGCAGGATTAGGTTGTGCATATGAAACCATCTCCTCCCCCCTGCCGTTGCTGCCAGTCCGTGAAGCCAAAAAAGTTGGGGACTGCTGCTCTAAGATATTTTTTGCTAGGACTTTTGCCAGCAGAAATCAGACAGGATGTTAGAATGTTATCTGATTAAAATTGTTGCACATTTGTTCCTTTGTTAAGGATGTAAAAGAATTCAAATGCAAAATGTTTCTCAAACGAATGTTGGAGTTTTGCTTCCAAAGTCACTTATTATGGTAATTAATGCTAGCAAGAAACAAGTCTACCTACTGTTTGTTGTCTTCTTATTTTAAAAATTTTTCTAAAAACATTTGAGACAGCTGACAGGTATCATCCAAATTATAGTCGGTCTAGAAAGCACTGGGGAAAGCATGAAGGTTGTTTAAAAAAGAACCTGGCGTTGAAGTAGGCATGCTACCCTGTTTCCCCAAAAATAAGGCATCCCCTGATAATAAGCCCAAATGGACTTTTGAGCGCATGCGCTAAAATAAGCCCTCCCCGAAAATATTTAGACGCAGAGCTGGAAATCAGGTAAGATGGCAAGAGAAGCCCCATCTTGCTCCACGCACCCCAAAATAATAAGACCTCCCCAAAAATAAGGCCAAGCGCTTATTTCGGGGCTCAAAAAAATATAAGACAGGGTCTTATTTTCAGGAAACCATGGTAGGTTTTTGAGAAGTTAAAGTTAGACGTGATCCCTTGAACTCCAAGTTTACTGTAAAACAATAACTACTACTCTTTAATCTGGTCAGGCATTTTTTCATTGGACTTAAAAAAACTTCCCCTCCCCCCAAAGACTTGCACTAGAAAACAGCTTCACGAAAGCAGTATAATAGAGCAGGCTTTCTTTTTTCGGGGGGGGGGAGGGGGGATAATCTAGACATGAGTTGTATCAGTCTCAGAATTTGCAACAAAGAAGGGGCAGCTGTTGAAGGCTGGAAATCAGGAAAATGAGATGAGTTGCTGACAGAAGGGAAGCACAAAGTCTTGGGCAAAATACATAATTAGTCTGTGTAACATTTAGGTTTTCCCATTCCTGCTAAAGTTTTCCACTTCTTGAATATTTTCCTTTATGAAATACATAATTAACAAACTCTTGTAGTTACCATCTCATGCTTAGGAAATAATGGTCAAATAATGCTGCCTCAAGCAATGTTTCATACATTTCTTTTCTTGCATCTCCCTATTTTTTCCCTATCTCTTTCCCACTGCAAAGATATTTTCTCTCCCGGTCTGCAGCTTTAACTGTGATTCACAGAAGCATCATCTCCTTCCTTAGCTACTACAGCCTAGTCATTAGTTACTACATCCTGGATATTCTTCAGTTGTGTACCAGATATCTCACGTCTGGATCATTCCACATTGGTTTTTACTTCCTGTATCCAATACAATCACTTTTTTATTTTATATTCCATCTATATTATTTTTACAAATAAGTCAAGATGGCGGACATATTAAGTGTTGTACCTTATGATTCTTGATGAATGTATCTTTTCTTTTATGTACACTGAGAGCATATGCACCAAGACAAATTCCTTGTGTGTCCAATCATACTTGGCCAATAAAAAATTCTATTCTATTCTATTCTATATCCAACACACCCTCCTATTTTCTCCATAACAACAACCCTTTGGTGGTGAGTTGAGCTAAGAGTGTGTGACTGGCCCAAGGTCACCCAGCTGGCTTTCATGGCTAAGATGGTACTAGAACTCACAGTCTCCTACTTTCTAGCCTTGGGTCTTAACCACTAAACCAAAAATGTATTATCTCAAGCTGTCATGTGTTGCTTAAAATGTTTTTAGGGAGTCTCTGAAGTACAATATACTTGAAAGACAAAATATTTGTTTATCTCCCTGCTTTCCATCTTTACTTTCAAGTGGATCCTTTGGTATTCTCAGCTTTCTGAAATACCTTTAGAGCTTAGGAAACTTATAAATATTTTGCACATTCACCAATGTTGCTGTTAAGTTGGGAATTATTAACTTCCAAAATGCTTCCTTGACTGGTTTGTCTTCATGAGATATATCTTCAAAACCCTTCTTTTTAGGAGGGTTTCTTTTCTCGCTGCTCCTCCCTCCACAAGCCCTCTCAATCACTACAAAAGTTAGTGTAAACTACTATACATGTACTGTACTGTACATGTAATGTTACAATTACCTTCTAGGGTAATTCTAGGGTAATTCTAACATTACATATGCAGTATTACATGTACAAACCATCTAAAATCAGGATTTTAGTTGCTTACTTTAAATACTTTTATTTGATTTATTTAATACATATCACTGTATTTTTAATGATACTTTGAAAGTTACCTTCAACAGGTCCAGAATGGAACAGTAAGATATATCTTTAAAGAAAAGGACAAAACAGGAAATTTATCAAGCAGCAGCTGCTTAAATTGACCCCTTTTTTTCCTGATTTTTTTTATCTTTCTTTACTATAGGCTGGCAAGTTATGGGGGAAGAAATCAGTATACTTGCTTTTCACAGCACCAATACAATTAAAGAAAATCCTAAAACATACTTTACCAGTACAAAGCTGATATTTGATCTGATGTACATCAAATACAAATTTACATGGAAAATTCACGATCATTGTTAACAAACTCTACAACTCCAAATTTTCAATATGCGACACAAGATAATGAGCATTTTTTTTTAAATCACTGTGTTGCTCTACAATTAAAATAAGGAATTTAATAATCACACTTGCAAACATTGATGCCCTGTGGAAATGTAAGAAAATCTAGGAATTATTCCAACATCTGGAAAGGGAAATTGAGTAGCTAATAACATGAGTGTATTTCAGAAAGTGATCTTTTGTCTCCTGGTCATTTTTTTTTTCTCTCTCTTTTCTTTTGTCTTTTCAGTTCCTGCTGAATGTGAGATCTTGGGAAGATGCACTTTCACACTATTAGCAATCTCCAAAGGGACCCTGGCAGCCAATTAGAGAGGCCAGTGGAGGAAAAGGACAAAAGAACCAAATGCAAAAATCAATATCAATATGAACTATCTGTGCCCTCCTGGCCTAAGACTTGCAACCCAAAGACTTCATTTCTTAAGGGATTAGGATACACTTACGAGAACCTCTCTGCTAAAATAAAGATGGGGAGGTCTAAGGAAGGCTTTTTGAATTTAATGAGCAATATGATCTTTTCAACAGGAAGATTTTCCCCGATTACTTCCTCAATACACAACTAACTTAAGAGGTACCATGTTTCTTCTATAATGTTTGGTCCACGGCATACAGACAAGGAAAAGAAAACAGCCAAAAGTAACCCCATTACTTGCCCCTTCCAGATTTCCTGTCTTGTTCCAAAAGCCGTAAACAATATACTTGGCTAAGGTTACCCTGCCAATCAGCTTGAATTATTGACTTCTGCTACAAACTATTTACTATGGTTCTTGGTGGATGGCTGGAGACAAACCAAAGCTCTTCTGGGGGTAAATGAAAAATGCAGGTTGTCACTTAGAGTGAATGCTCTTCAGGTTATTGTTGCAAAAAACTATTCATCCTTGATTCTACAATGCTGCTGATAATTTGTACTTTGCACGTCTGTGTCTAGACCTCCTGCGTAGTCACCATACACCTGAAAAGTCAAGAGGTCCATTCAGGTGCAGTTAGTTAACAACTTCAAATTTTGAAAACAGTGGTCGTTCTTTTCCGGACACATACCAAAACAATGAAGGTTGCTGCCTCATTCTCTGGGAATGCTTTTCACTACTAGGTTTTTAGCTAACTTGAAATAATGCTCTATAAACATTACTGGCAATGTCACTATTCAGAAAAATACAGAGGAAGATTCACCCATTTATCTATAGTGATGTACTTACAGATTAAGAAGCTACACAGATCAGCAATTTGGGGAGGGGGATAATCAAATCAACAAAATCTGAAACTGTTAGCTAACTGTAATAGAAAGGCTGTTGTATGTACTTTTGTACAGGGAACATGTAAGCTATGTTGAAACTACCCTGTTTTCCAAAAAATAAGACATCCCCTGATAATAAGTCCAATCGGGCTTTTGAGTGCCTGCGCTAAAATAAGCCTCCCCCTGAAAATAAGCCCTCCCCGAAAATATTTAAACGCAGAGCTGGAAATCAGGTAAGACAGCAAGAGGAGCCCCATCTTGCTCCACGCGCCCCAAAATAATAAGATCTTCCTGAAAATAAGGCCAAGCATGTATTTCGGGGTTCAAAAAAATATAAGACAGGGTCCTATTTTCAGGGAAACATGGTAGATGGGTTGCTTCAACAAACGATTGTGAACATTTTCATGTTGACATTATGATTTCATGTCATGAACTGTAGTAGACTTTAAATAGGTATGTTCCATGATTGTAATAAATTGGACCAAACCATGTAATACATTTATTGTTATATAGGTAATCCTCGACTTACAACATTTAGTGATTGTTCAAAGTTACAAAGACACTGAAAAAAGTGACTTATGACTGATTTTCATACTTACGATCATTTCAGCATTCCCATGGTCACAAGATCAAAATTCGGACACTTGGCAAATGACTCATATTTATGAGGGTCACAATATCCCAAGGTCAGGTGATCACCTTTTGCAACCTTCTGACAAGCAAAGTCAATGGGGAAGCCAGATTCACTTAACAACCGTGTTACTAACTTAACTGCAATGATTCACTTAACAAATGTGGCAAGGAAGGTCGTAAAATAGGGCAAAACCACTTAACAAATCTCTTAGTTAGCAAAAGAAATTTTGGGCTCAATTATGGTCATAAGTCAAGGACTACCTGTATTTGAACAGGAGAGGTCAGGTATTCCAAATCCTGATCCAAAACTACTTCAGATATTTATGGACAGCCGTGTGTATTTAAAACTGAATTTGTTAGATTACACAATACAATTAAAATCATTTTTGCAATATTTACAAGGAATACATGGGAAGTCGCTTGACCATTTTTATTTTTCTATGCTTTTCATTATGTGTAATTTAATGACAGTAATTTTTGTTGAGATTTGTATTTTGTTTATTAAATATTTTTTTTAAAATACTTTGATTTTGAGTAATGTTTAAAGAGTAATGTTGAAAACTGCATTACAAGATTGTTGATGAACAGAAAAATCTGGACACCTAAGGAATTACCCTACTCTTATACTTAACTGCTGCTTCTTAGAAAGTAACTTGCCAAAACTGCTATTGCTCAAACTTTCCTGTAATGCATAGTCATTGCATTTGTGGGTAGACAGGCAGTATATGCATCCTCTGACTGCTCTCAAAGTCAACCTCCAAGAATTTTGGTTGGCCTTGATAATTAGCCATTATCTGTGCTCACTCTTCCTTCTTTGAAATCCTCCAACAGACACAAAGAACTCAAGGGAGGAGAGAGGTTGGCTTCGGTTTTGCAGACTTTCCAAAGCAATGAAAAATTATCTTGCCAATTTCAAGTTTCTGCAGATCTTAGTGTAAAGTGAGTGAATGACCCAGCCTGTCCCCTTTCCCAACTTCAAAAAGATTTGGTAGCAAAAAACATGGCTGGTGGGGTTTTTTTAAACTTCACAATGAAGCTTGCAGAATCTTTAAAGTATAAAAAATAAATGTAACACACACACATCCTATAATCCTTGCTTACCTCTTTCCTTTTGACCACAAATTATCTGAACATGTTTAAAAGTTTTTTCTTCTCTCAACATACCTAAAGAAATTTTTCTAAATGAAATTAATAATTGGGCTGAAAGAATGTTTGGTACTGTATGAACAGGCTCCTCCTAACCCAAGCAAAGATACATTTCCAATTTTAAGTGAAATCTTAACTGGTTCTGATGTAAAACTTCTCAGTGACCAGCCCACCCAACTCTGTCTGCACATTTCTATTAGTAGCAGATTTTGCTTTGTAAATCAGTGAGTGATTATCATTCAGTACCATTCTATTTCTTGAAAAAAATGACCCTGGATGACATTATCACATAGATATCATTTCTACTGCGCGAGCTGCACTGGCTCCCGGTGGTCTTCCGGGTGCGCTTCAAGGTGTTGGTGACCACCTTTAAAGCGCTCCATGGCTTAGGGCCGGGGTATTTACGAGACCGCCTTCTGCCACCAATAGCCTCCCACTGGCCAGTACGCTCGCACAGAGTGGGCCTCCTCAGGGTGCCGTCCGCCAGACAATGTCGGCTGGCGACCCCCAGGGGGAGAGCCTTCTCTGTGGCGGCGCCCACCCTTTGGAACAACCTCCCCCCAGAGTTACGTACAATAACAGACCTCCGGATTTTTCGTCGGGCCCTGAAAACCCATTTATTCCAACTAGCTGGGCTGGCTTGAGTCAAATTTTTAAACTATTTTAAATTGGAATTGTTTTTAATTATGGCCAAATTATCTAATTATTTTAATCAGTTTTTAATTTTTCTATGTCTGGTTTTTACTTTGGCTGTGCACCGCCCTGAGTCCTATATTGGAGAAGGGCGGTATAGAAATTAAAACAAATAAAATAAATAAATAAATAAATACTACCAGAGGGGTATACCCTCTGGCTGTAAAATGTGTTTTTCCTATTTTCCATAAAATGTTTCGAACTTGCTGCATTGTTCTAACCATGCTAAAAAAATACCGTCACAGAAAACTTTACCCTATGGAATGAGTAATTCATATTTTGCAAAATATTGCAGACTATGATTGTCTAGTTGCTGGAATGTGCAGCAGATGTCAAAATTAATCAATCCTTATTTCTTTATGCCACAAGTTTTTTTATCGTTTTTTAAAATGAAATTTCATTGCTACATGAAGCTCAATTTTTGTTTCTCCAAAGCAGGCTGTCAAACTCACAGCCCACGGGCAGAATGTGTTACGCGCTGGATGATATGTCCAGTTTAGCAAAGGGGGGAAAAGTTGTGATATGTCATGTGGCAACGCCGTGATGATGCACGTTTGACACCTCTGCTCTAAAGGATAAAACACAATGGCTGCCTTTAGTGACCAATTGGGATTTTTTCTTTATATGCAACAGGATATTCTGATAAACCTCTTCTGCCTCAAGTTTGAACTTCATCATAGTTGCAATATACCAAAACCTATGAACAAATTTTGCTCTGACTTCTAAAGTGTTCCTTGGTGGTTTTAAAAAATCATGAATTATCTTTGTTCTCAGGTATAATCAGGAGTTATAAAGCATTATAACAGAACCACATACAGTTTCATTGTGGCAGGATTTGGTCAGTGGATCAAAGACTCCTCGCACCGAACCAACTAATTAAAATTAGCATCTTCAGATATAATTGCATGCAGAAACAGGATATACAGTTAATTAACTGATCCATTAACATACTGTTTGCTAGCTAATCTTCTCTAGTTCCAGATATATCTGCTCCGACTGCTTTGTTGTACTTTTGTGAAACAGATTCAATATCTTAATGCAGTGAGATGGGAAATAGCATTTAAGGTCATCGCAAATATTTAGGAACTTTTCAAGCATGCAAGACATGCTTAATCACTGAAGCAGAATAAGTTTGAGAGCTTTTTTACCAGCTTCATTACAAAATTAAATATGTTATCGGAGAAGTGCTTTCCTTTTTGCACTAGGGATTCAATAGAAAATTATGTAGAAGAAAATGTTTTATTGCTTAAGCAGCTGTGAGATAAACTAAATGGCATACAATGCCAAAAGCATCCATTTTTATACTATTTATTTTCAATAGAACGGGTTCAAATTGTTGCAAGGGACACATAGAGATTAGTTCATTAGCCAAAAGGCAGAACCATATGTATACATGGATACAAAGTCTTTAGTGAATTAACAATAAACAGCACCGCGGTGTAGTGTTAAGTACAACTTATTTTTTAAAAAACTTTATTGTGAAATGCAGTAATGTAAAATCACAGCTGCCAATTCTTTAGCTGGTATTATTGCTTTCATTTGGATTGAGTTCTCCCTAAGAACCAAGGATGTTGTAAAGTATCAGTGCAGCATATACGTAGATCCAAGCAGTGTGCTTTTGTTATTATTTTGCCACTTGGCCACTTACCTGAAATTTGACAGGATTTATCCCCTCAAAGGAGACAATTATGCCTGAATATTTTTCCAAATCTTTGAGACAAAATTATATTTGCAACTCTCTAATGACAATTAAAATCATATTTTATCTTCCATTTGGCACATGCCACTATGAAAGGCTACAATTATTGCTAATATAGCTGAATTTTATAATAATTTTAATGGCAAATTAGCTAAAAATTGATTAAAGAAGCATTTTCTGTCACATATATACAGAGCAAAAAGCTTTGCTGTATTTTCTAGTTATAATTAATAGGGAAGCATGATGATTTGGGGATTTGCATCAGGTTTAAAATTTGAGAGTCACATACCTTCCTGGGCTGTTACAGAAGGAAAATGACCAGAGGAGGCATAAAGTGAGATAAGCACCTCTAGGGTACATGGGGTACCTTTGCAACCTTATAAAGGGATGGGGCATGGATCAAGGTGCAACTCTTAGGAGACAGCCCTGGTAGAGGATTGTGTAAAATGCAGAAGCTTCACTTCACCTTGGCTGAAGAGATAGAGGCTGGCTAGCAAAGGTCCCTTCTTCCTACCCCCTGGGCAGAGACATTGTTTTGTCTCTCTTTGGTACTGAGAGACATACTCTGCACCCAGCCCGGTTCTCCAGGTATGCTATGAGATATCAAACCTGGGCTGCTTCCTGCTTCTGACCTATTTTTCTGCCATTCACTCCCACCTTGATCATGGCTGTGAATGTAAGGAGGCCCTGAGCAAAAGCAACGTTACTTCACCTATCCTATTGTCCCCCAGCTGGGGCAGACAAAGAGAAGCCCCAGAAAGGAAGAACTGTTGGCAAGAAGTCACAGACGGGGAAGTAGGAATCTCTACTTACCTGCTCCTTGTGACCTTTGAACTCCCTCTAAGCAGCTTCTTTCCAGCTGTCCTAGCAAGACAGGGGTTAGCAGAATAAGTAAGGCAAGGTGCCAGCATTCAGTGCTTCTTATGGACCAACAACTCAGTCAGGGTGTGAGAAAATGGTGGGAGCAAACAAGCAGCAGCATATCTCTGACAAAACCCCAGCAAGCCTGCCTAAGAGGGGAACATGATCCTGACACCACGGAAGGTAGAATACTATACTGTCTTCACTCAAGGCCAGGACAAAGATGTTCTCCTTGGGTGACTTTTGCGAGTTGTACTAGTGATGTAGTCACAGACCTCAGCTTGAGCTACGATGTCTGGAACATTGCCAGAATGATCTGGAGGGCTACATGTGACCTGTGAGTTTGAAATCCCAACTACAGAAGCTTTGGAGTTCCATTTTGCTTTCCAATCACTATAAAGTCATTGTCTGAGGCAAAAGGCACATTGGTCTCTCTTTATCAGAGATACATTGTTTAATGATCTTGCAATATTTTCAGTTTTGGTATGGTTTACTTAGGGAATATTTAGAAAGTACCAAATGAACCTTGAGAATCTTCAAAGATAATAAATTCTGGAAGTAACTCCCACATATTTTTTTTAAATATATTTTTTCAGAACTTTGTGGTCATGGGTTTGGAGAGCATTCATGCTTTTTTTTCCCTCAACATACTGTGTTGCTTTTTTGTGTCCTTATATATTGTCCTTAGCTCCTTTACCAATTTAATTAAATTGTGGTAAATTGTGGATTTCTACCTGGGCATAAATCAATACAAAGAAAATCTAAGAAATAAAATACTTGAAATCACAAATAAGCAATTTTTGAAAATAAAATCGTGGGAAAAGAAAATAATTTTGTCTCTGAAGGAAACTTTGGATATAAAATAGTGCTCTGAATGAGCAAGACTCTGATTTGGAGCCAGATCCTGGAAATGAAATGCTGATTTCAAACAGAAAGGTACTGAATATGTTTTAAATAAATATTCAAATAAATATTTCTGTATTTAAGCAAGGTATCTTATTTCTATTAAAATGTATTAAATAAAAGCATAATTTAGATAATGAAACTCATTGATTTAAAGCAATTATCAGGCCAAAGGATTAATATTTTGCTCATGGAAACAACCACCCAAACCATTAATTATACTGGAAATTCTTGTAGCTAATGGCCAAAAATGCAGGCCATTTTTCCTACTTTCACCCTCCCTCTGAGATGACCAGGGAACCCTGAAGCTTCCCTTTGGGTAATAAAAAAGAAACAGCAGCTATATGATTTGTTTAGTCTCTTCCTGACCCAGAAGAGAAAAGAAGATGGTTCTTTAAAAGAGATATCATACTGCTGTGATCGAAGTAAAAAAAAAAAAACCAGCTTAGTAAACAAATTAGATTCATCCATTTTCTTTCCTTAAAGAATGGTTCACCGGTTTAACAATATATGCATTCTAATTGTATAGTTGTTCTACATTTTTTCTCACTTCTTGCTGGTCCTATTGTAGATTTATAAAATAGATTTTCAAAAATAACACTGATCCGTTTTGAAGTTTTATCTTTGCACAAGAATAAAGATTCCTTGCTGTTTTCCTTTTTCCATTCTACCTGTGTACCCCCCTTGAAATGACCGATACCTGCAGAGCTAGGCATTCAATTGCACATTTAAGCATTTAGAGTTTGATTTTAGAGTAGGACTTCACCCTGAAAATTGGAGAGAATAAAATATTTGACAAGTATTGTATTAATGGGGAAATGTTATCCTGGCCAAGCTGAAACTGTTGGTCAGTCCATTATCAACCATTTTAGAATGAACAGAAACTTTTCCCTTGTTCTAGCTAATTACTTCCATTGCATGCCAAAAATTCAGAGGAAAATATTAGGTATATTTGCACAATACAGTGAAGCACAAGTACATTTTAGCTTAATGTTGTGCAAAGTCAGCTCATAGGGTTAATTTATGCTTTACTATGTTGTGGTAATTTATTATTCTTGCTGACAGTTCAGCTCAAGGGAAATACAAGCAGTAGTTTTGCAGCTCATCTAAAACGTGAATGGAATGGAATGTAAAGTTTGAATGTATTCTGTATGAATATGTACATATTTAAATGTATACATTCATTTATATTTAATAAATAAATATGAGATATTTTGTACACACATTTCCTTAAAACTGACTGCTCTCCATGGTTTCCAAGAGCCAGGAGTTGAACTGTGGTCTTTATGTATGGAAAGCATGTGATCTACCATTAATGCTTTATAGAAGTATTGTATCCTTTTATCTACAGAAAAGTTCTAAAGAAGTCGCCTGAAGGCTGCTGTTGCTACCACTAAAATCACACCCACCAACACTACCTCTATTAGAACATGTGTACACTGCAGGATGAGTAAGATTTTACTTCTAGAGAGATTATTATTCAATAAATAGAAGAGAAACAAGAGAGTTCATAAGCAAAGTGTAAGAAACTGAACAGCTAACCATTTCCATCCATTAATCACAAACATAACAACATAAGAATGTTTCATATATTACAGATTAATCACATAAACCATGGAAGCCTTCTTGTATGTGCCAAAGGTGCTTTTTTTTTTCAAGAGGCAACTGGACTTTCTGGTTTTTCTTTGAAAATATTTCGCTTCTTATTC
Organism: Arizona elegans; assembly: GCA_022577455.1. Taxonomy (NCBI): domain Eukaryota; kingdom Metazoa; phylum Chordata; class Lepidosauria; order Squamata; family Colubridae; genus Arizona; species Arizona elegans. The sequence goes on along the minus strand of JAKOOJ010000001.1, from coordinate 297,555,876 downwards.
AAGAAGCTTCTTGACTTCTGACTAGATGGTGAAGCTTCTTGGATAAGAAGCAAAACATCTTCAAAAAAACAAAACAGAAAATCCAGTTGTCTCTTGAAAAAAAGCACCTTTGGGACAACCATGACCTGGATGACTGAGAATCTCCATAGACATCTTTTTGTCTGTCTGTCATTATACATGGCAGTGACCCTGGCAGACAGGAGGGAGAACTGCAGGCTGGACAACTGGCATGTAAAAGATATCTCAGACCACAGAAGGAGAGAAGTCATGGAATACCATTCAGAAGGGATCCTCCCTAGTTATCCAACGAGTAAAAGGAGAGGAGAGAAATACTTCCAGTCTTGCAAGATTTTATTGATACAACTTACAGTAAAGACAGAGTTGATACTCCTCTTTGTGTTTCTTATCTAGGCTAACACTATCACATATATGCCGTACACACATATAATGCAATGGTATGGGGGAAAGACCTTGGGACACTGAGCAAAGAGATGCTGCCAAGGGAACAGTCAAATAAGAGACAGCATAGCCCACAACTGGATAGCGGATGGGGCAAGACACCCAGAAGAAATGCTCCCAGTTTTGCAGGCTGTAAAGGAAACTTGGGGGGAAGGATTGTACTTTCAGACATGCAAGATTCTGTCCAGGTAGCTTTACAATAATTAGCTCATCTGATTGTGATTTTTATCTGGTTTATCCCACAAGGCTGACACACAGAGAAAATATTATTCACCTGTACTTTGCAGAGTTCATGCAAAAGCATTTAAGATGGCCATGCCCATCCATGAGAGAAAAGAACACTGTTGAATAAAATAAAAATATCAGAGAAAATTATGCAATACTTCATCCAGATACAGAGTATAAACATCAAAGCACAAAAAAGCAGCAGGAGGAAAGAACTCAGCAAAAGGTAGTCATTAGAAGCCGAGATCATTAGGTCCAGTTGTTCCTCAGCTAGAAAAGTACCTCATTATTTGATCAGGCACTATTTCTCAATCTACTTCATAGGGTTGTTGCAAGAATACAATTGGAGGGACAGTATCATGTAAGTAAGGCAGGGTACAAAGGCAACGAAGAGCACAAATCTCCCTAATTCCAAGACCCAGTGAACATCTGGCGGCAAGTAACTGCCCAAATATTATTTTCACACGTCTTTGTGGTTCTGCTCTAGAGAAAAAAAATTAGTTGTCCAGGCAAAATTACCCTATCACTTGAAAGTCGGAGTTTAGTACAGTCATTCCAATATTGACAATCACCAAAGGGGCTTAAGCAGGCAGGTTGGCTCCAGAAGGCGTGTCTGCCTCTAAAACTGACAGCAGAATTGTAATTATGTCTTGGAGCCTAATCGGGGCACAGAAACTGTTTGATCTCTCCCTTGCCTTCCACCCGAAACATCTAATTTCATGAGGTATGCATGCTTAATAAGGGGGTAGCTGCTGGTGTGGGTGACTTAGATGGCAACTAACTGGTACTGCAGGGTGACTTCCTTTGACTTGTGTTCTGATATGGGAAGGAACTTCATTTAACTGCTGCTCAGATCTCCCTAAGGCTTTAGTTACAGATCTTAGAGCAACTTAAATGACCTGTTAATCAAAGAGGTATAAAGTAAGTAGCATGCCTGCTAGAGTGCAATTTTTTTTATAATTCAGTCTAAACCAAGATATGGAAGGAACTTACTTGTAATCATTTGACTAAAAAAAAAATCCTTGTAGCCCATTATTCTTCTGGAGCAGGAGGATTAGTTAAGGAAATGAACAGTATGACTGCTTAAGGCTAGGAGTTCTGTGTGCTTTATAGCTCCCTCTTTTTATGGTGATTATGAACTCAGATGCTAGCCACTATCAAATAATGCTTTTTAATTTGTTCAAATATGGTTGGAACTAAGCTGGTATCAACCCCTGCCATCTCTGGCCACACATCCCCAGCATGGCTACTGCTTCCGCCGTTGGCCTCCCATTAAAAAAAGTCCAACTGTGAGGAATGCTGTGTGGCTGAGTCTAATTGCCATATTAACTTCCCACAATGCCTTTAGTGTACTATCATATTTTAGTGGCAACAACATTTGAAATTTTGAGAGAATGTGGTGGGCATTCCCACAAAATGACTGCCCTGGGGTGCTTGCCTGCTGTCAGATTTCAACCAGACACTACAATAAATCTCTGCTCTCCAGGAATTCAACTCTGCATTCAGCAGTTAGCTAGCAACACAAAGTTCAACACAGCTTAGAAAAATGACTTTATGGAAGGTGTGAAAGAAGCCCAAAAAATTTGCTTACTGCAGAAGACAGAAATCTTCATAAAATGACTCCATAAGCCCGTTCAGTCACAAAGAGCCATGCAACCTGTGAGGATAACAGCTTGCCTTCAAGAGTTGTGGGTGCTCCATCACTGGAGGCTTTTAAGAAGAGACTGGACAACCATTTGTCTGAAATGGTATAAGGTCTACCACTTGAGTAGGGAGTTGGTCTAGAAGACTTCCTTCCTTTCCAACTTTGATGATATTCTATGTTCTATATGTTTTACAATTCCTTCTAATATCCATGGATTTTCTCGACTACCTCATTTTTCATTTAGCCTTTCCTTTTCACAGGCAGGTTGGTACTGTTCCAAACAAATGTGGTCATCTGAGGCCTAGAAGCATTGCTGAATATAAAAATGGTGTTAGAAGCTTATTCTTTGCTCTGTTGCATGCCAGTTTCCAATTATTATGGTTTTAAAAAGTAAAATGCTGTCATTCAAATGCAGCAGGAAGTCTTGCTTGCTTCAAGGGAGATGTCTTGGGTGCCATGTTGTTAGCAATTAAGCTAGCATAGGAGAGACCAGTGGTTCCCTAATGGGAACCAATATTTTAACAAATCCCAATAGCCATCTGTGACCTTGAACAGGACAGGCAAATATCCATTTTAATTCAGAAATGCGGAAGAAAAAAAGACTAACATTTAATTCTTGGAGCACTCACACTCACTCACTCACACACTCACACACTCACACACACACACACATGCTCTAATCAAATTTAATACTTGTCTGCAATACAGGTAATCTTTGACTTATGACCACAACTGAGCCCACAATTTCCATTGCTAAGCAAGACAGTTGTTAAGTGAGTTTTGTCCCATTTTGCAACCTTTCTTGCTACGGTTGTTATATGAATAATTGCAGTTGTTAAATTAGAAACATTCAGTTTTTCTTCCCTTCTATAAGCAACATAAGCATTGCTCTGGGAGTAATAGAGTATTTTAGATATTGAAAAGGAATGGCAGCCACAGACACCTGTGGCAAGAAAAAATAGGATATAACTTATTTTTAAAAAAGGAGCTTCCTTAGTTAGGGGAAAAAACACTGAACAGGTGTTTCAACAAAATTAAAGGGGTTAATTTGAAATAAGTTTTGCAATATACCAATAAAGCAGGCAATTGTGCCTTTGGCTCGATGAACAACAGCTGTGCCTGCACAATTTTTCACAAAACTTTGTTGTACGCTTCAACCCAGAAAACAGTTGCGCATTGCAAAGGAGGTGAGCATTGCAAAGGAGACAAGTGTGTAGTCCAAAGCAGATGATTATGAATTTGGCAATATCACTCCCTGGTATCATTCCCAAGTGTAGGAAGAGCAGAGGATATGCCAACTGCAGTGTGGTCTATAGGAACTTGGTTACGGCAACTTGGACACCAACCCAGACAAATATATATGAGGTGAGAGCAAAAGTTATTTGAAGCTGCAGTATTGGTAAGGAGATTGTTCTAGTACTTAACTCTGCAAAGTGCAAAAGATAGGCACAGGAGGAAAGGGAGTATTGAACCAGAAGGCAGCCATAGAACCTGAATGATTCCCTAGATCCCATCTATCCCCAAAAACTCCCAAGATGAACAATAGTTAGCGAGATTAAATGAAAGAGGAAGCTGCTGATGAGGAGGTTGGTTGGGAGGGAAGAATCTGAACAGATGGTAAATCAATGCTTTTGAGACACTGGGAAGTAGACCCAGATATCAGCATGTCATATCTGTCATGAGGTATATCTTGATGCACTTCAGAATTTAACTAGGGTGGGAACTTGCATCTAAGTCTTGCTAAACCACATCTTTTTGCATCTCTCAACATTGGTCATGCTGCCTGCACTACTGATTCTTCATCCTTTATTTAGGGGCATACATCATTTGATATTTTCAGGTGAAAATGTTTCATTTTTTGAAACATTGTAGGTTTTGCACTGTTATATCATGCAAACTCCAATTTAGCTCTTATTTATTTGTTTGTTTAGTATTTATTTACATCCCACTTTTATTATTTTTCCACTCAAGGCAGCAAAACATATTTAAAACTCCTTCCTCCTCCTATTTTCCCCACAACACCTACCCTGTGAGGTGTGTTGGGATGAGAAAGTGTGACTGACCCAAAGTCACCCAACTGGCTTTCATTCATAAGGCCAGACTAGAACTCACAATACCTGGTTTCCACGCTGGTGCATTAACCACTCCTCATTTTACACAATTTATTCCAAGCCATCCATTCAAAAGATATTTTATTATTTTTATTAATTATTTATTTGTCTAACATCCCCAGCCATCAACCATTTTCTTAAAAAACTCAATTAAGTGCCTCTGCATGAATGTTAGCGCAATTGCAATTAGCTACCTGTGTATAATTACTTCTAAATATTCCACGTGCCTTTCACGTATCATCACCAAAAATCTTTGAAACAACCCAAGATTGCCAAAACTGTTTGCGGAGAATGTACTTTGCCTGTAAGTTTCACAGCACCAGAACTCCTTCAAAAAAAATAATGCATGACCGTGATATCTTAGCTTTCACAGGAAAATTAACAATCATGGCCTGCATGAACAGTAGCAGCCCTCTTAGAAAATACTGTTTTGCTCCAACACACAAAACACCTGTTTTCTTGTTAAAGTAAAAACAAGCCAATAGTCATAGCAAAACCATGAACGGAAAAACCACAAGTGACCAAGCACTTCTGAGTCATCATCCTACCTCACCCCACCCCCAGCTTTCCTCATATACTGTGACATTCCTCTAAAAAACTCTCAGCCACCTGCAGCCTGGCCAAAAACTGCTGATCAGCAACTCTTTTGTTTGCCTTAAACACCGGCATAATTACATGTCCGTATACTGCCCAGATGGCTGGAGCCTTCTTCAGAAAACATTCACCCATAAGCTCTAATGATTAAGGAAAACTGGCAGGGGCCTCTCCCCCTAGGCAGAATCCTGCAAAAGCTCCCGCAAAACCATTTTTCTTCTTTTTTGAAAGATAAACAGAGCACTGCGGTCATATCCAAAGTTTTCAGAGAAGCCTTTGTTGAGAAGCTTCTCTTCCAAAACATTTCCTTTCTTCTTCAAAACGTTCACAATTCTACACTTAACATTTTCTCTGTACATGAGAATCATACACGATCTCAGTACATGAACATACAAGAAAAGCTCCCGCAAAACCATTTTTTAAAAAAAAGATAAACAGAGCAGTGTGATCATATGCAAAATTTTCAGAAAAGCCTTTTTGAAGAAGCTTCCTTTCCAAAACATTTCTTCTTCAAAACGTGCAAAGTTCTACACTTCTTAATATTTTCTTTGTATGTGAAGAACATAAAAAGTTAATCAAAGAATTTCCATGAGTCCAATATAATTCCAAAATATCCAATCCTGTCCTCTTTCTGCTAGATTTACAGAAAGAAGGGGAAAAAAGTAGAACTCAACTCAGTCATAATTATTGTCCCAAGGGTAACATTCTGGCAAAAAACTGTATTCTAAGTTTTATGTAAAAAAAGATACAGTAGACATTCCCCAAAATTATGCAGAAATGGTCACCGAACAGAATTTTACATTCTCCTCAGGTGTGGTAGATAAAGTTGTGTCAGGGAAAAGTTTATTTATTTATGTAACATTTTTTTATAATCTGCCCCAATCTCAAAGAACTGAGTGCAATTTACAACTCTAAAACCTAAATTGTATATATAATTCCAAGTACACTTCTCTAATATGCACTACCAATCACTCATGAGAGCTGAAGTCATGCTGAAATAAAACAACTAAATTATGTCCTGAGGATTAGAGCTGATATGGGAGGTGCTACAGAAAAATGGCCTTCTGTCTGATGCATGTCTTTCTCTTGAGGAGGGCTATGCTCAGCAGGCCCTCTCTAAATGAACAGGCAATTCAGTTCTGGCAATAGTATATCCCGGTGCAATACCATAAAAGACTTCAAAGGTATTGACACTTTATCTCAAACAATGGATTATGTGGTTTCATATAGATGTTAAATAACATAGAAAAACTACATCAGAATTCCACCATTTCTCCATGTGACCACCAAATGAATCTGCCTAACCAGGTACTAGAATTGCCATGAAACCAGGGTGGATTTGACTTACATCGAGTTGATTTAAATCACAATTTAAATCGTGATTTAAATCACTAGTAAAAAGGCTTGATTTAAATCAACTCGATTTAAACCATAATTTTTAAAGAGCAACTGTCATCTCTGCTACTCCTTTGACCCACTGTTGACTCACCGATAGTCCCAGTGTTGCAGAATATACAGCCTCATGCTACATAACTAAGCTCCATTTCATGCTGAATAAACTAAATTATTTATGTATCTTAAATAGAAAACTATCTTACGATAGATTTTTATCCCAAAAGTTTTTTATTAAAATAAATTCGATAAAAATCAAAAAAATCTGATTTAAATCAAAAAAATCTGGTTTTTTTATTTTTTTTTTTAAAAATCATTGATTTTTATCCACCCTGCATGAAACGGTACCCCAGCCATTGAAGGTGATCAAGAAGAATACCATAATTTACCATATTCAACCTTACTAAGAGAACCAAAAGCATGCAGTCAGGTCCATCAGAGTAACCAATGTTGTTTCTGTCCCATAATTGGGCCTGAATCCCAACTGACAAGGGTCCAGATAATTTGCTTCCTCTACCACCTTCTGAACAACCTTCTCTATAATGGAAGGTTGCAATTCAGCTAAAAATTGCCAAGAAGAGCTAGTTCTATATGTACTTTTTATAAATAGCTTTACACTTTTATATGTCTGGATCCAACATATCCCCAGGTTATTAATGTGCCTTCCAATCTCACCTGACTTTCTCTATTTCAAAAATGTACTTTTTAAAGTGGCATGCATCAAGTACACTAGTTTCCATCACTATCTTCATTTCTAATAATGCATTAGAAAATTTAAAAAAAAATAGCATGGCAAGTCTTTTAGGTATAATGATCATATGGATATACATCTGTAGAAGATGATTTTTTTTTTCTTTGTGGAACGACAGCTTTCAGGAAATTGTCTCAAGAATACGGCAGACGTTTGTGGACTGCTGAATCCCAAGGATTTCCCGTTTGCCCACGCCTTGGGCATTATCTGAACTTTAATGTGACCTTGTGACTAATCTAGATCTTTTTCCTTTCATGTTTCCTAGCTGTATGAACCTTGCATTTCTGGTTGAAGAGTGTCCAAGTGACTGAGTTGATTTCCTTCTCACTCCCTGTTCCTTCCACAGCTATACAATTGTAGACAATTATACTTCCTCAAAAGAAACATGACTGTCTGTGCTTACAGTAATTAAGTTTAGAGAACTCACAACCAGATGGATTCAGGCTCTCTGATCCTTTTTGCTTCATTCATTGTTCATACAAGGCATTAAAATAATAGATTGGGCACAGATAACTATAATACGGAGAGGGCCCCAAAAGTGATCCAATCAGTGAAGATTTAAGTTTGAAAACAACCAAAGTTCAATATATTTCTAGCCAGCCAAGGATTATAGGACACTCTGGAGGTCCAGCAAGCAAGTTAAAAAAGTTTAACTGAACAACGGTATCTACAAGTCCACAAAATAAATATAAAACACCAGGAAGGCAGGTATAAGGACTGTAAATTAAGCAAGTCTGGAGTAAATAAGGTCCAAAAAGTAAGAGGGGGATCCAGAATAGAGAGTTGGAGAAAAAGCTCAGATTCGGAAGTAATCAATCCCCGGAAGCACAAGACATTTAACGGGTTATTTAGAGGAGTCCCATGAAGATAGGAAGCCATCTTAAAATGTATACTTCTGTCTGCCTAGGAGCTGCCAAAACCCATCCTGGCCCAGCCAATCCAGAATTTTCTCAGAAAATCTGTAATGATATGAAGCAGATTTAGCGAACAAAAACCCACTGAAGACAACATATATGACTCAAGTTATGTTTTGCTTGAATAATTGCCTTCTTTTCCTCTTGATAGTCTAATCCATCCACCATAATTTTAATATTTTTCACTTAACATTTTATATTATTGTTTTTAGAGTCACATGCTGTGAAATGAGCAAATACATCATCATTTTCGCCATTGTCTATCCATTACAGGATGAAGGCCTCTTCCGCATGTTTCCAACCAATATGGTCCTAACAGTGGTGGGTTTCAAATTTTTTTACTACCGGTTCTGTGGGTGTGGCTTGGTGGGCATGACATGGCTTGGTGGGAGTGGCTTTGGCATGGCAGGGGAAGAATGCTGTAAAATTTCCATTCCGTCCCCAATCCAGGGGAAGGATACTGTAAAATCTCCATTCCGTCCCCAATCCAGGGGAAAGTTATTGTAAAATCCCCATTTCCTCCCGATCAGCTAGGACTCGGGAGGCAGAGAATAGATGGGGACGGGGCCAATCAGAATTTTTACTACCGATTCTCCGAACTACTCAAAATTTCCACTACCGGTTTTCCAGAACTGGTCAGAACCTGCTGAAACCCACCTCTGGGTCCTGGGCTTTCTTTTGCCAATGGGGCCTGCAATACTTGCTGATGTCATCAATCCATGTTGTTTTAGGTCTCTTTCGTGGATGCTTTTTATCAAGTGGATCCATTCTATGACCGCCCAGGTGCCATCAGTTTTTCTTGCTATGTGACCAACCCATTTCCATTTCAATTCTTTTACTCTCTTGATGATATCATATACTTTCATTTCTTCTCTAATCTGTGTGCAGGTCTTTCTATCTTGAAATGCTGAGCATGTATCTTTCCATGGCTCTTTGCTTCATTCATAGCTTTTGTATTGATCATGAGGTTAGTGTCCATGTTTCACTGGCATATGTTAGAGCAGGTAGCACACACTGATCGAAATTTTTTCTCTTTTCAGGAATATAATAGAATGGAATGGAATGGAATGGGAATGGGAATGGGAATGGGAATAGAATAGAATAGAATAGAATAGAATAGAATAGAATAGAATAGAATAGAATAGAATAGAATAGCAGAGTTGGAAGGGACCTTAGAGGTCTTCTAGTCCAACCCCCTGCTTAGGCAGGAAACCCTACACCACTTCAGACAAATGGTTATCCAACATCTTCTTAAAAACTTCCAGTGTTGGGGCATTCACACACAGAAGTTTGCCCCTAAACTTCTGGAGGCAAGTTGTTCCACTGATTAATTGTTCTAACTCAGGAAATTTCTCCTTAGTTCTAAGTTGCTTCTCTCCTTGATTAGTTTCTACCCTTGTCCTACCCTCAGGTGCTTTGGAGAATAGTTTGACTTCCTCTTCTTTGTGGCAGCCCCTGAGATATTGGAACACTGCTATCATGTCCCCCCTAGTCTTTCTTTTTATTAAACTAGACATATCCAGTTCCTGCAACCGTTCTTCATATGTTTTAGCCTCCAGTCCCCTAATCATCTTTGTTGCTCCTCTCTGAACTCTTTCTAGAGTCTCAACATCTTTTTTACATCCTGGCGACCAAAACTGGATCCAGTATTCCAAGTGTGGCCTTACCAAGGCATTATAAAGTGGTATTAACACTTCACGTGATCTTGATTCTATCCCTCTTGTTTATGAAGCCTAGAACTGTGTTGGCTTTTTTGGCAGCTGCTGCACACTGCTGGCTCATATTTAAATGATTGTCCACTAGGACTCCAAGATCCCTCTCACAATTACTACTATAGGGGGAGGTTGTTCTTGAAAATTATGCTTAGCTTGCCAATTGCCTGCCAACCACATTTAACATATGAATAAATAAAGTAAAAAAAACCTTTTTCTTAGTTCAGTAATCCAAGTTAAAGCGTAATGGGTTCAGCATTGTAGCATGACAACAATTGGGTCCATTGTTGAATTAATATTTTCTGTTATTGGAATTTACTTTTCAGCAACTTAAATCTGCTATATCCTACACTCTAGACAAAAGTAGACTACCATTTATATAACTTCCTTTCAGTTATTTGAATAGTTCATCACAATCACTTTCTCAAGGCTAAAAATAACCTTTAATCTACTTCATTTCCAGATTATTGGCACTGCCATTCCATGAAACTGTTCAAACATCTTTGTATTCTTGTTAATCTGTGGTGGCCAGAACTGGATATAGTAAAAGTGGGGTCTGACACTTAATTCCAAAAGTGGAATTAAGTCAATTATTTCCCACAATATGAAAAGCATAGTCATGTTTATTCAACCCAAAACTGCACTTGTCTTCTTTGCAACAACAACACTGACTTTGGTTTGCAATCAACTGCAATTTAAAATCTTCTTGCACGTCTTCATTCAAATCAAAAATAAACAAAAAATGACTCCTATAGCACTTCATTTGATACCTCTGTTCAACTGAATGAAGAAGTATTGACTCGCACAATCAAAATACAATTGTCCAGATTTGCCGCCCAGCTCACCACAAGGTGACTCTGGGTAGCTTACAATGTTAAAAAGAATAAAATAATACAAAAACATGTATATAATAAAAATAAAACACTATAAAAATACAAAGTTTAAGGAAGTTATCTTATCAAAAGTGGGTTTGGCTTTGGCAGCATTCAAGAAAAGATAAATAAATTGTAAGACAAATGGCATCATTTGTTACTGACAAATGCTGACTTTTGATAGCTATATTATTTTCAAATCAACTATTAATGATCTGCTGCAGAATCTTCCCAGATATCACTTTTACAATGATAGATATGTAATTTTCTGGATCTTTCTTTTCTGTCTTTTTGAAGACTGGGACAATATATACTATCCTTCCATGCTTCAGTAGTTTTCCAGAATTACTTAAATAACACCTAAAAGTTCAGCAAAATCATTAGTTAGTTCTTTTAATGTCTTAGAATATAATTCATCTGGCCCAGGAAATTTAATCTCTTTCAAATACACCCTAATCCCATTTCTATCAATCTCATACTTGAATCCTATCTTCAATGATTTCCTTGCAGATATATATACTTTGGGGGTTGGAAACAACAACCAAAACAGGTTTTTTTAGTATTTCTACCTTGTCTTTGTTACTGGTAGCATTTTGAAATCTTCATCAATCAGCTAATATATTGCTTTTTTGTTGTGATGGTTTTTTGGAAGAATTTCAAGAAATTAGATGAAAACATTTGGCTGATGCTGCCTTAGTTGTATCACTATCAGATATTTCAGCTGCTCCACTAGAAAATATTGCTTGCAAGTTGTTTATGCTCCTTTCTCCAGAAACTAATATTGGAAGATATCAGATAGGATAAGTTCCAGAAGATTACTGATGTTGGCCCCAACACAGTCTATTCTTCAACTTGGCATTTTATGGGTACATTTTCCATGTGTGGGACTGATATAACCACGCTGCAAATTGGGATGTTCCATCTCCAGATGCAGGTTATAATGAGGGATGGGGGAGGAATAACTATACTGAAATAGATTACAGTGTCATCAGCTACAACTCCCTATTTAATGATATGTAACTTTTAACAAAACTTGGCTGTGAATGGATTGGTATACGTATGAAGTAGATGAGAATTAACATAAGAGTGTGGGATCTGATGGTGAAGAACACACAAACATGATTCTAGATTTTATGAGTATTATAATAGCAATGGCACTTAGACTTATATACCACTTCACAGTGTTTTACAGCCTTCTCTAAGTTGTTTACAGAGTCAACATATTGACCCCAACAATCTGGGTCCTCATTTTACTGACCTCGGAAGTATGGAAGGCTGAGTCAACCTTGGGCCTGTGAGAATTGAACTGCTGGCAGCCAGCAGAATTAGCTTGCAATACAAGCAGGAAGGTATGTTGGAGATCGGCGTCACCCATTTCTCTTCTGGGTTTCCGGCGCACGCATGCGCACTGGCTAGCTAGTATTTTGATTACTGGTGCCCATGTTCACGCGACGATCAGCTTGCCTTCACGCATGCAGCAGTGGCAGAAACCGGAAGATCAGCCAGCCAGCTGATCGTCATGCATGCATGCACGCCAGTAACCAGAAGACTAACTGGCCGGTGCCCATGCATGTGCCGGAAACCGGAAGTTCATTTCCCAGTGCACACATGCCCACTGGGAAGCTCCTCTCAGCGTGTGCGCACACCAGCCATGCCGTCAATGCCCGCATGCAGTCCCGGGACATCCACCCCCTTGTTAGCCAGGAACGCTGCCACTAGTCGCTCCCCTGCGCCCGCCTGCCTAGCCGCTGCTGCCACCAGAAAAGGCCCCAAAGCTGCGCTGCCCAGGATCCATGTGGGCTGCAACAGGGGGAAGCCAGGCATGGCTGGCTGGAGGCTACCCAGAGCGCAAGGTTGGCAGTAGGAGGAGGAGCTGCCTCTGCCTCTTTGTCAGTGTGAACAGCCTGCCGCCGCAGCGTCTTTGCAGAGGCAGTGGTGGCTCCTCCTCCTCCTGCCAGCCTTGCACTGCCCGGAGCACGAGGCTGGCAGGAGGAGGAGCTGCCACTGCCTTTGGAAAGAAGCTGCGGCAGCAGGCTGTTCGCTCCAGTAAAGAGGCAGCACCCTTGCTGGCGCAAACAGCCTCCAACGTGGATCCCGGGCAGCGCAGCTTCAGGGCCTTTGCTGGCAGTGAGGCAGGCAGGTGCATGGGAGCGACTGGCTGGAAGTAGCCACCCACTGTGTTTTGGGTTCCAGGTTGGTGCAGGAGGCTTTCCAGGCCCAAAACGGGGCACGGGGGGGCACATGTGTGTGGGGGCCTGAGCATACACAGGGACATGCGTAGGCCCGGGGCGGGGCACATGCAGGGGGTCATGCACAAATGGGCAGGGGGTGTGCGCATTGCATTATGGGTGCCGGCACACGCTTTTGGCACACAACGACAAAAAGTTTAGCCATCACTGTCCTAAAGTCACTCCCACGTAACATTATAGTGAGTGACCATGAGCAGTGCCTTCCAATCTTGGAATTAACCTCTAATTGAAATGTAGCTCATCTTGTTATTGGTGTAGTAAATTAATAAAGAAGTTTTTATATTAATATATTATCTAATATGGAAAAACGTTAAAATCTGGGAACATATTGACTACTGATATGTGACTTAATCTGCTGCGATCATTAGTCTGTCTGTCTGTCTGTCTGTCTGTCTGTCTGTCTGTCTGTCTCTCTCTGTGTGTGTGTGTGTGTGTGTGTGTGTGTACACACCCGTGTATGTATATACAGTTTGCAAGGAAAGTATGCTCATACTATGTAACTACATATCTCTGGTGAATGTGAATGTATGTATATTGATTGAAATACAGAAGAAAAAAAAGAAGGCAACTCTATTGCCCTCCCATCCCGAGACTGAAGTAACTTGTCTTTCATGAAACTTGAAGATGGTGTCAAAAGCCCACTGACCTCTCTACTTAAAGCTCTGCTGCCAAGTTGCCAAGAAGGACCAAGATCTGCAGCAGAATCCCTGCTGTCTTCTGAAAAAATTATTTCCTCTAACTGTAAACACAGGAGACTGCCAGCTCCCAGACACACTGGAGATAAGGCCTCACTCTCTAGATAAGCTCCGTCTTATTCAGCCTGTTGACTGCTGTTGGCAGATAAGAGGCTCTGATGGTTATAACAGGCCTGTCAGGGGGAGAGAGAGAGAGAGAGAGAAATAGAGGGAGAGTAACTGAACATAGTAACCAACAGTTCTCATTGTACGGAGAGGTAAAAGGGATGAAATGTGGGGAAGTCTTTGTTTTTATAGAGCTCATGTTTCTCTACTCATTCATGATTGGTGGAGATTAATCCCTGGCTTGGAAGGCAAAGTGATCCACATGCACTGAGATCATCAAGGGATAAGAAGCAAGATTGCAAGAAGCTAGTTGCTTGACACTGCTGGTAGTTAAGCAGGACTGGGAACATTTTAGACATCATTCCAAAAACTGCCACCAAAACGGATAAAAACACAACCAAATTAAAAACATTGAAAAAGTATTCTAAACTAAGTATTCTTTCCTAATTAGCACAATATTGTTATTAGGCCAACCCAAAGCTTTGCTTTGTTTATTCATTTATATCCCACTTTTTTTTCTTTTTTTTTTGGTCATTTCAAAATAGTGTACATACCAAAAGCTCCCACCTGCTATTTTCCCTGCAACCACCCCAGTATGTAGGTTGGACTGAGGAAGATAACTAGCTCTAGATAGTTTTTATGCTTAAGGGAGGTCTCAGTCTCCTGGTTTCTAGCCATAGCATCAAAATGGTGCAATGGTAAATACATTTAAGGGACAGAAAAATTAAGCAAAAGTGCCTTGTCTAAAACTATTTCAAGCTACCTTTAGTAATTCTTTAGAACAGTGTTTCTCAACCTTGGAAGCTTGAAGATGGGTGGACTTCAACTCCCAGAATCCCCCAGCCAGCCGCACTGGCTGGGGGATTCTGGGAGTTGAAGTCCACCCATCTTCAAGCTACCAAGGTTGAGAAACACTGCTTTAGAAGAATGAGGGAGAAGCAGCAGACATCACATTTGCATGCATTCACGGGTATGGTTTCTAGTTGTAGCTAAGCCTTCTGGGATAAAAGAAAAGTGATTCCCTCAGTTTTTGGAAATAAAATTCAACCGTTACTCAGATATATCTCAATCCTTCAGTGAAATTCATTAGGAACTTGTTAAACAGGTAACAATTTAAAAAAAAACTGGCAGTTTTTTCTTAACAAAAGTGATCATTTTAGGTAGCTTATTGGAATGACCTCTGTAACATCAACGTATGTGCTAAATGTATAATGTCATGCTTATTTATCGACAAGTTAATATTTCACTCCTAAACAAAGTAATTCTTCAAAATAATTTTTAAAAATCTAAATTTGTTTGCTATGATAATCCAGTAAAAGAAAGAACCTTCCTAAATTTTGAACAGAAAAGAAGATATCAAAATAGCCCTATTTCCAGGAATAAAAATCAACAAAGTTTCCAAGACTACAGAGTTAAGCATAAGATACATTATAAGATGAACAAAACAGTCAGTTAAATTAGACAAAAGTCTCACTGCAATATTACATTTATTTAACATTTATCCTGTTGGTAGTATTTCCTTCCTCCCAATAATCTTACAAGGCAAGTCGGCCTACAGTTACCTGAGAACTTCTGTGGAAAAAGTTTTGTCTTCCTATTTCTAGTTCAACACCAGATGCTAATTAAAATATATCATATTGTTTTTTAATATATATATATTTATTTATTTATTTATCAATCATAATTGTAGAACAATTCTTGATTGTTAGGTCTCCCAATAAAAGTCCCGTTACACGAAACAGCTACCACAGACTTCACATATTCTAAGGGAGATATGCATTTCATGTCATATCACATTACCTCTAGATCAGTATTTTTCCATTGCAAATTAGTTTTTAGATTTGCCTGTCAAAAGAAAGTTAAACAATCATTTTTAGCTCAGACTTTCCAGATTTAGTGTCTCCAGGTAAAATAGACTGCAATTCCCCTATTTCCCCAGCCATACCCAAAACAGAAAGATTATTCTACACTTTTTCATGTAACATACACTCTAGCTAAAATTGTAATTTGGATGAGCCCTGGTGGTGCAGTATTAAATGCAGTACTGCAGTCTGCAGTTCGATTCTGACAGGCTCAAAGTTCATTCAGCTTTTCATCCTTCCCAGGTCGGTAAAATGAGGACCCAGATTGTTGGGGACAATATGCCGACTCTTGTAAACTGCCCAGAGAGTGCTGTAAAATTCTATGAGGCGGTAAATAAGTTTAACTACTATTGCTATTGTTGTGTGTGAGTATGAAACAAATATTTGAAATAATACAGCTGTGGATGACTTTGAAGATAAAGTAGTAAATCAACAGAATATAGCTACTGCTTGGGAGGAGCTATTTACATAGTGATCTTACCTCTTTCATAAGATATAAAGATGGCATTTTCTCTCTATTTAGATACAGCAATAGCACTTAGACTTATATACCCCAAGGTGCTTTACAGAATTCTCTGAGTGGTTTACAAATGTCAGCATATTGACATATCGGAGAACCGGTAAATGTCACCTCTGCCTGGCCCCACCCTCAATCTATTTACTGCCTCCCAGTCTCCCAGCTGATTGGCTAGAAGGAAAAAATCAGGGCTCGCTTTTCAGTAGGGAGACAAAGAAAAGGAAAAAAAAAACCAGACACCTTCGCTTTAAATTGACAAGCCAAGAAGCCTCCCAACTGATAAGCTAGAAGGAAAAAATCAGGGCTCGCTTTTCAACCAGATTGCTTGGTAAAGAAGGAAAAAAAAAAACCAAGACGCCGTCGCTTTAAATTGACAAGCCAGGAAGCAGCTGCTAGAAAGAGGTTTTTACTTGCAGAAAACGAAGTGACATTCAGCAGTTCGTTTCTGGATCAGCTGAACAACAAACTGGATAAGAGGAATGATTCTTATATGGTTCTATGTTTCTGAAGTTTTGGGGTTTGTGCAACATGGGCTTTGTGTTTCTAAAAAGGTTTTGGCGATTTCCATTGTGAAATATCCTGTCTTGAATGAGTTTTCTGCCTGCTTGTAAATGGAGCCCAATTTCCAGCTTCCACTTTCTATTATTTCTAAGCACCGTTTTCTTCTTACAAAGTTTCCTTTATGCAGCTGGCAGGAATGTGGAATGAGCCTCAGGCAGGTTCCTTTGTTAGCAGCTTGATTTTTCCTTGCTTTTCTGGGAGCCTTTTCTTATGAGTAATATGTGAAATGAAGAGGGGCAGAGCAGGTTAGTGGGGTGGGGAGGGAATGGAGATTTTGGAGTAATTTTCCCCAGGAGTGGGGAGGGAATGGGGATTTTGCAGTATCCTTCCCTTGTCATGCTCACCAAACCACACCTACCAAGCCATGCCCCACCAAGCCACACCACAGAACCGGTAATAAAAAAATTTGAAACCCACCACTGAATCAAAGACCACCCATTTATTTATTTATTTATGTATTTATATTTTAATTTAGACTTGCTGGCACCCATGCTTCACTACAAAACTATGTGCTCAGGCTTGATAAATTGACACTTGCAGCCTGAAACTTAATGTAGAATGTGTAACTCCATAGCATCAGAGTGTGTTAATATAATGTAAATGGCAGTTGGAACAGAGGGGGAGGGGGAGTAGAATGTCCCAGCCCACAGCATCCATTGGTATTCATCTGGCTAGCATCCTGTCAGTGTGTGAAAGATCTGAGGGGGTGTTTGGAAACTCAAACAGTATTTACTGTGTGAGCAAGAAGGAGACAAGAAGGAGGCTGGGCATGACTTAGCTCAACTGTTCTGTAGTAAAGCTGCTTGCTGCTGTGAAAGTAAAACTGAAAGTGAAACTCCTCTGCTTGTGTTTTGCATTTCAAACAGATTTCTTTTGAGGGGGGGAGGTGGAGTACAACTCCTTAGCATCAGAGCATGTTAATAATAATATAGGAAATACTAATGCTCTGATGGTCATTTCGAACAATCCTTTCTTAATGAGCACCTAGAAGCCAAGAGGAACATATATGGCAAATTTGAAGTTTGTAGGCTTTATGATTCTGGAGATTTCGTGATTAATGCATGAGTAGTTTTCGCTTTTATATATATAGATTTTACAAATAACTCAAGAGGGGGTGAACATATTCAACACACCTTCCTGCTCCTATTTTCCCTCAAAAAATAACCCTGTAAAGTGGGTTGGATTGAGAAGGAGTGACTGTCCCAAGGTCACCAGCTGAGTTTCATGGTTTAAACACACATGAAAAATATATGAAAAGGGTGTCAGGCTTTAATCGCAGACATCTTCCCTTTTATTTATTCCCTCTTCACAGATGCTAATGTATTTGTCATTTGATTTTCCAAGATAATAAATAAATCTCATGATATATTCAAGATTTCAGCCCATCATCTTTATTTGAGGGTTTCAGACACCACTTAGGAATTACTAATACATTGGCACTTATGGGCATTTGCTCTGTGGCTATTATATAAGATCTGATAGTTAATGCTTCCCTATAGGTAACTGGCTTTCCCAGCAACTAAACTGTTTTGTGGCAACCTAGGCTGCAGTTATAAAATATTTACCTGGAAATATAATCCACCGAATTCAGCAGGGTTTACTTTATACGAGACAAGCATAGGTTTGCATGTAAAACTGTGAACAATTTCAATAAATTGGATTTCTATAATCAAGTTCTGAATTATAGTCATTTTCTTATCAACCATGACATAGAATGGATTGATACGAAATAGCCCAATTCTTACAACATCCTTAACTGGAAAATAGATGATTAGTGGATTGTGAGGTATCAATTAATGCAGCTGATTGTCATTGAATTAGATTTAGTTTAGTTTTGCACAAAATAAAATTAATCCCACTTAGCCATATTCTGAGGACACCAAAGCCCAGTCAATCACTCCACTGTGCCTAAAAATAAGACCGAATGATGAACAGAATGGCTGAAAAAGGGAGAGCAAAACTCTCCTGTACCCAACTCATTGTTAAGATCCGATAATATTAATCCCATCTTCCAGACACAGCTTGAATACAATCATCAAGCTAGTTGCTGCTGGTTGAACAATGGAAAAGACTAAGTGATTTAATGATGTGCTCTACAAATACAAGGGCCTTTTTGTCATAGAGAAAATAAAGGAGGATCTACATTCCTCAAATGACATCTTCTGACCTAATAACTTTGATCATGTGCTTCCAGAATCCAATGCCAGGAGATTTGATTGGCCTTGCAGCAGACAGGGTTAGGTTTGTTATATGAACAGGGCCAGAGATAGAGAACTGCTTGATTGTCAAGCAAGGATGATATTAGTTTTACTTATATTACAACAGCAACAAACTGATTTATTCTGACTTTGGAAATTGGACTCATCTGGTATTTCCATCTTCGGGTACATGCCTTGCCCAGTGAGCTTGCTAAACTTTACAGAGATCCACGAAACTCTTCAAGGTTCCACGAAACTGTTCTGACGTATAGAAGGAGGACTTCTTGTTTTCTTTGTGATGTGGGAGCTATTTCATAAAAGAGTACCTACTATTTAGGTGTAATGAAAATTATGTAATCTACAAGATTACAAGTAAATTGATTATATAAGCATGTGTAATTTACAATCTGCAAATACCAAGAAAACATATTGTTCTTCCAGTCTTTTTATAAGGACTTCAAAAGTGACTATTAATCAGGTTAATTGGACTTTTACTATTATAACGGGGTTACCTGAGTAATAAGAATTTCTTCCTGCCTCACACATAATTAGCATGAGACCGAATATTTAGCTTCATTTGTGTTCAGAGATATTGTCACACACTTAAACCTAATTGGATGTTGCAATCCTATTAGTTCATTGCAAAAGATCATTTCATCTTTTCTCAAAGCTCTCCTTTTGCCCCAATTTATTTGTGGGTGAAGATTCATATAATGAAATGTGAAATAGAGTTATTTAAAGCGGCATTTAAAGGACTACGATGTCTTAATTCATGGTCCTGTTTGTGTTTTACTTCATTTTATTTATATAAGGCTTCTAAAGTGCCATCCCTATTAAGAATTTCTTGGGATAGCTTGTAATAAAAAAGTCAAACCTACATCTATTAAAACTCTTTCAAGGTCAAAAATAGTTTTTAACATATTAAAAATAAGAACTTAAAAGATATACACAACAGAAATATTTCTTTCCTAGCTCTTGTGTCTTTCTCTTAAGACTGTTGCTGCCTTAATACCAAACACCCATCGGCTCAGTGGAAATCTGACTGAGATTAAATATTTACAGAAAGGCCCTATCAGGATTACTCAGCAGTTGCACCACTTCTGTTTACATGAATCATAGAGGTTTGACTGCAAGGCTCTTAAAATTAGAGCTCCAGAGGAGAGTTTTTATTATGTTGATTTTTTTTTAAAAAAAAATGTCCTCAGAAGACCTTTTGGTAACTGTTCTGTGGTTCTGATCAGAAGTTGCAGCTGCTCTTTGGCCTCTCTGTTTACAGACATATCATGTGATATGGGTTTTTCTGTATATATGTGTGTATGTGTGTGCACACGGTGGGGAGGAGAGAAAGAGAGAGAGAATGTGATTCTGTTTTGGTCTTAAAAATATCAACCTTCCTTGTTCAAGGAAAACATAAAAAAAAAAAAAAACCCAGAACACAATCATCCATTCCAAGAGTTGTGTATTGCTATTGCCATCTACTGCTTAAAAATGCAACTGCTGTATTACTCTGGTTCACCACCTTGCAAGTAAACAGCTCTAAGCCATGAAATACTGTCCTAATATCTAACAGAGGAGGCATTCAAACTATTATGTTCTATTGATTTTTGATTATGGGCTATTTGGATGATCATACATTTTTATTCTGGCTTATTATAGGTACTGTTAAGACAGATAATGGGAGAGAATGCCTGACAGCTATGACTCTGATTACAGTGTAATGTGAGTAGGAAGAATACCAGAAATTAGAAGTATTTTCCAAATGTGATACTTAGTGGTTTGGTTTGGCAATCCTGAGAAACCATTGTTTCTCATTCAGTATACGAGTGCTGGTGAGTCTAAAAAACTTCTGCATCCCTCTTTCCTTCCTTTGGATACCAGCCAATTTGTGTCTGATTCTGATGTTAAACTTCTGCTTTATACTATACATGTAAACAAAAAAAAATGTGGTTGGTTGGTTAAGTCAGAATCATAAAACATGTGGTCCAATTCTGATTTAATATGTTTAATAAGTTAAAACAATACACAGTTCCCCAAATTTCAACATAATGGGAATCTGTGGCCAGCAAGAGTCTGCCAATGTCTTCCTCTTTCACATAAAACAGTAAAGGGAAGTTTGAGTGTTTGACGTAAAACTCGCAATACTAAGGAACTAATGCTGAGTCATCCCAAAGAAAATTTATCTTCCATTTGTGTACAAATGCATCTGTACTTTAGTATCATACTTTTGAATCCCCAAGAAACTTAAAATAAATAATTTAAGAGCAGTATTTTAACTTGAAAAGTAGAGAAAGCAAAACACTGCTTTTAGAAGTTGTAAAACCTCTTTAAAAAACAGTAAAGCTGATCTTCATTGGAAGCTCAGAAAAAAGAAAGTGACTTAATCTGCCACTACATCAACCAGTGCCTCAGAAAAATTTTCCAATCTTACAAGCCCTAGATAAAATGCTCTTATCTTTGAACATATTCTTAATACCTGAGCTAGTAAACTAGGGCATAGATTTTAGTAATGGTAAAGTAGTTTTAGGGAGTAGCTTAGAGGTGAAGATGTTTACCTCCCACTCGGAAGGTTCAATCCTAGGTAGCAGCAGATGTTTCTCTATTAGAGTGCAAAGAAAAAATATCTGCTGTGAACTCTGTGTAGGCATCAGAGGAAGGGCAGTTCCACTCAGTCGCCCCAACTCTGGCCCGATTAAAGGACCATAAAAGGGGGAGAAAGGAGTAGTTTTAGGGAGAGATAAATTATAATTTGGAGAGAGCCTTTCTGTCACCCTTATTGCCTTTACTGAAAGGGCTTTTGAAACAATACAAAAGTCTGTAATAACACCCATATCCACACATATATTATTTTACTAAAAAAGAAAGCAAAATGACATATGTACTTCAGCAGTGGTTCTTAGAGTTTTATCTAGTAGAACTTAGAAGAGACGCTTTAAAAAATTGGCCTGTGTGCAGTATGCCAGCTGGACTTTGGGCCAATCACTCTGACTCAGCCTTAGCCCAGGAAATTGAAAAACATTTCTCTACCAACACAGAAAGGACCACCATGGTAAATTACAATCCATAAACTTCCATGAAGAGGTTTTCATCCTGCAGCGAATAGTGGGTTGATGATGATGCTCATTTTTTTTTTTTTAATTGAAAAAGTTTTCAAATACAAGTTTTTCCCCCTTTCCCCCCACCCCTCTTCCCTAACCCACCCTTTCCACCCAACCCCCCCTGTGACTTCTTCACAACAATAGGCTATTTCATAACTAGTTACATACATAATATCTTCCCTTTCCCTTAATCCCTTCTCGGAATACTGACCCTTAACTTGTTAATCTTATAACTCCCATTTTTACGGTAATCTGCCCTTTTTCTCCTCCCCTAAACTTATTGAGTATTATTACAAATTAACCTTTAATCTTTTATATATATTAATATAACATTTTAAATCGGCCTTCTCCCTGCAACCAAATTTGTTCAATTCTGTCCACTTCCTCCACTCCTCTAAATATATGACTTGAAATCAGAAAAAAGTGTGAAAAATTATAATAAGTCACTTTCTCAGTGCCGTTGTAACTTTGAATGGTCACTAAACGAACTGTTGTAAGTCACGACTACTGGTATTATTGGATACCATATTTCACCCTTTTAGATTTTTTGTTTGAGTGAAGTTTCTTTTTTCTTGCCACCTAACTTTGCAATATTTTTCAATCTCTTCAGCACTTGGTGCCATCTAGTGGAGACAGCTAAGATTACTGTAGTGTTTTAAGATGAGGGCGAAATGTGACTAAAGAGGCTGAAAAGTGCAAACTTTTTAATAGAATCTGTTCTATTAATGAGCATCATCATCGGCTTCCGGTTTGCTGCTGGCCGCCGCCAGAGGTTCCTCTGGGATCGTCAGCTCCCTCTGCCTGTATAGAGCCGCCGTTACAGCGGATGGCGGCTCGAAAAAACTCCGTTTCCAAGAGGAAACGGAGAGAGAGCCGGCAGGGGTGGGTAGAACTCCCCGCAGAGTCCCAAAAGTTTTTTTTTTAACTTTTGGGACGGAGCGGATGAGAAGCCCCATATCCCCTGCCGCTGCTCCGGGCTTTGGAAGACCTCTGCCTATGCAGAGCCAGGCGTCAAGAGCAAGCCTGTGAATCTAAAAGAATAATTAAAGAAATGAAGAACTGGACCCTTAATACTGAACCGCAAGTATCTCACCTTTTCAAAAACTATTTAAAAGAAAAGAGCAGAGGAAAAGAGGGAAAAAGAGCCTTCTAAAATGGCGTCTGCTGTGGCTGGAGAAGGGCTAAAAGGGAAAGTCCTTCCGTTTTTCATTATTACAATGTAGCGGAATAAATATCATTGGCTACATTTCTAGAGAAACCTCGCTCCTGTGCTGCTCAGAAGTTTTTTTTAATGAGGGAAAGTCTTTTTGTTTTCTATTTCTTCTCTTATTTTTGCTAAATCTTGTCTGTGTGGGAAATGGCATCAGGACTTATACAGCTGGACAAACAGGGGGGGGGGAATTTCCCCCCTTAAGAAATTGCGCCAACAAATTTCAACTCTCCAGCGTCAGAAACCCGATTTTAATATATTAGAATTTATCCTTGAAGAGATTGTAAGAAGGGATGAGATTGTGAATCAGCAACTTGAAAAATTTAAGCAGGAAATTAAAGAAATTGGTGAATTGGTGAAATCAGAGTCTGACTTCTTGAATAAAAAGATTTCAAAAGTTGCTAATGGTTTATCAGGCTTTCTGATTCGGATGGAGGCAAAGACTGAATTATTAGAGACTAAAATGAAGGAAGTCGAGGAGAATTTGGATGACATGACTCCAAAAATTAAAAAGGATTTGATAAACATTCAGGATAATAGCTTGGAAGACAAATCTAAAATGGAGACTGACCAAAAGATTGGTAATGAGGAAAATGTACAACAGAGGATTGAAAGAGAAGTTTTAATGATTCAATATAATTTTACAGAATATGCAATTAGATTGAGAGGTCTGCAGGAAAATAATAGAGATGATTTAAGGAAAGTATCTTCTGAAATTCTGGCTGGGATCTTAAAGGTTCAACCTGATGAAGTGTATTGCAGGATTGATAGAATTTATAGAATAAACTCCTGGTGGGCAAAGCAAAGGCAACTGCCTAGAGATGTGGTGATCTATTTTACAGATAAAGAAATTAGGAATAATATTGTGCAGAACTCTTTTAATTCCAATTTGCAATTTCATGGAAGAAAGATTTGGATTTTCAAGGAGCTCCCGCCCAAGATGTTAATGGAGAGGAAGAAATTTGGCTTTTTAGTGACTGAATTAAAAAAAAGAAATATCCTATTCAGGTGGGACATCCCAGCTGGTTTAATATTGAGATATCAAGGCGTAAGATATCAATTGCACACTGTTGAAAAAGCGGAAGATTTTTATCAAAAAATTCTAAAAATGAATTTAACACCTTTAGGCATAATACAGGATAAGCAAAAGGAGTTGGAAATAAAAGGAAAACATCAAATTACAGAGGCTGTGATGGATAAACTGTCTTTGGACTCCTTGGAGACCCCAGCTGGACTGTTTATAAATAAGAGAGCAGTGTCATCCGAACCCAAGGTGATGAATCATCAAGTCACAGACAAGTGCGCAAATCAATCAGTTGATATACAAGTGATGGAGAAGAAAGATGAGATGATAAAATTAACCCAACAAGAACAATCCACAAAGCAGAATGAAAATCAACCAGCAGATATACAATTGGTAAGCAAGAAAAGAGGATGGAAATTCAACCCGAAAAAGAAAAAGAAAAGAAACAGATCTTATAGAAACAGCAATTTCCAAACTAAGCAACAGTGAAGCCAGGCGCTTTAAAAAATGAATGAATATTAGAAAAGACAGTGGTGGCGAACAATTGTCTGATACTATCCTGAGGATTGTGGCAGATCTCTGCAAGGCCATGATTTTGGGAAGTGGAAAGAGCCTCACTTTGTTGGATTTGAATCATCTAATTTTTTCTTATTTACTTTTTTTTTCTCTTGGAAATATATTATAACTACTTTGAGTTATAAGGCAGGAAAGTTTTGCTGGGGCATGCAGAAGATCTGGATGTTACTCAGTAGGATGACGGGAATTAACAATCCTGATGAATACCACAACTATAACCATACGGATATATTCATAATTATAATGTCACTCGGGTGGTTGTTTTTACTTTTATACAGGTGTGAGGATATCTACTACTGATGGGGGCAGAAGATGACTGAAGATTTTGAACAAACTGTTGCACCAGCATGTTATTTTACCCTATTATGGGTGATGGATTTAACAATCTAGTGGAAAGACATCAAAGAAGATATTATATGGATCATAAACTTAAAGTTATTGTCTTTTCTCTTCTTACATAATGAAATGCATATATAGATATGTGTATATCTTAGTAAAGTGGGCAGTTGATTATATTTAGAATCGTATTGCATGATTTTGTAGGAATTGAAGGGCTGAAATAGGTTAGTTTACTGATTGTTATAAAATGGGATGCATATATAGATATGTGTATATTCTAGTAAAGAGGGTAGTGGATGATATTTAGAATTGTATTGTCTGATTTCAAGTCATATATTTAGAGGAGTGGAGGAAGTGGACAGAATTGAACAAATTTGGTTGCAGGGAGAAGGCCGATTTAAAATGTTATATTAATATATATAAAAGATTAAAGGTTAATTTGTAATAATACTCAATAAGTTTAGGGGAGGAGAAAAAGGGCAGATTACCGTAAAAATGGGAGTTATAAGATTAACAAGTTAAGGGTCAGTATTCCGAGAAGGGATTAAGGGAAAGGGAAGATATTATGTATGTAACTAGTTATGAAATAGCCTATTGTTGTGAAGAAGTCATAGGGGGGGTTGGGTGGAAAGGGTGGGTTAGGGAAGGGGGGGGGGAAAAGGGGGAAAAACTTGTATTTGAAAACTTTTTCAATAAAAAAAAAAAAAAACATATGCAAAACTTCACCCAAAGATAAATTCATGTGCAAAAGTAAAATAAGACAGGATCAAGTGACATCCTAAAATAACCTCACCCAATATTATGCCCCAGAGCCTGAGTATCCCACACATATGGAAGGTAGTAGCTTCTGGAATGCTGCCATAAGGAAAATCCATTTCCTCCCTAATACATAAAGTATATATAGAGAAACCTTCCGCACAAACACACAGTTCAGGTGTATGTTGTAAGCTCCTTGATACATCACAAAGAAATAAAGTATATCCTTTAGGCTTCTTTTGCTGAGGGATGTAGGAGCTGGTTAGAATGAAGAGTCTCATACTTGCTAATTCTTCTGTTTATTGTTTGTCCTGGATAATATGATTCATAATTCTGCTCCAGCCCACCCAACATTGGTTTGCTCTCATAGCTAAAGAGAAGATACCAACACAAGAATTTTTAAAATGCGGGGGAGTTGTTTCTTCCTCTAAAATATATAGCACAGCAACTCACTATTTAATTCATTCAACTATTGTTATCCTCATCATCTTCAGTGATGAGCTGAAGAAAGAAAACATGGAGGACAAGAAGTCTGGTGCTTCTGGTGAAAACTGGGAGACGTATAAGAATTAGCTTTGATTTGGATTCTTTGAATGCGCGGTCTAAATTAATCAGACATATTTTAATTAACAAGCAAAGCCTGATATTGATATTAAGCATATTGAAGCTTAAAGCCTGGCGGGTTTTGCACTGTTGAAATAAACGGCTTGCATAGGTCAGATTCTGTTTGTGTTTGGGATGAGCAAGTACAACTGGTGGCACAGCTGAAAGCAAAATACATCTGGGAGATTTAACAAGAACAATGATTACAGCAGTGTTTCTCAACCTTGGCAAAAT
Source organism: Arizona elegans (assembly GCA_022577455.1). Classification (NCBI taxonomy): domain Eukaryota; kingdom Metazoa; phylum Chordata; class Lepidosauria; order Squamata; family Colubridae; genus Arizona; species Arizona elegans. Next base: position 297,529,177 of record JAKOOJ010000001.1, on the reverse strand, counting down.
AAAAAACATCATAGCCCTTAATAAAGCAAATCCTATATTAAAAAGTATTCTGTATGTATCCGTCATCTCTTGCCCTTTTTAGAGGTAGAAATTAGAAATGGGGAAAATATTGCTATGTATACTGTTATATATTACAATTACGATGTAGACGTAAATATTAGAAGTTGAAAGAGCATTACCATATATACCTGAATAGTATTACTATTGTGATTAGTATGGTGTATAAAGTAAATTGACCCAGACAATACACTGTTCATTAAGCACTTACGTATGTGAAAGAAAAAACTATAAATTATAATTTATAATATAATATATTATATTATTTATATAATAATTATCCACTAAAATATGTCACCATGCCCATATTATTTATTTAGAAATAATTTTCTGTTTATAAAACTAGCAACAAATTCAGAACAACTCTATATACAGGAGTGGGCAACAGGCTTTCAGCTGGGGTCACGCTCTGGTTTGCCAACCAAGAGCCAGAGAGTGTCTGGTTGTTGTGTCACGATTAACACGGGCATAGCCAGAAAAATAAAAAGGCATTCTTGGTGATTATGAGATTTTAGACAGCAAAATTTACGCAGGCCCCTTTTGATCCTTAAAACAGGGGTCCCCAACATGTGGGCCGTGAGAGGTTTGCAACCGGGTCATGGAAGCGGTCAGCGAGCAAGCGCACACACATTCTCACTTCCACAAGCTCACGCGTACACTTCATTTAGGTGAGCAGCAGGCACGTGTGCACGCCGCTTGCACAAATGAGGCTGTGCGTGTGCAAGCACAATTGCAAGCCGCTCGCACAGAACCATCCCTTTCCCCCCCACCAGTCTCCAAAGCTGGAATCGTTTGGGAACTCTGCCTTAAAATATATTTTAAAAGCATTTTTTAAAGATTTTGAGATTTTTTTATTTAAGAGATGGAATTTTCACTCTTGAAAGCTTATGGCACTAATTTTGCCCCTTAAATTCCCCTCAATTAACATAAGCAGTGCCCCCAAACTGGGGGAAAGTATTGACCTTACCCTGTCCAGTTGTACTTTGAGGAACTCCATGAAGGATGAGGGTTGTCCATAAGCTCTGGAAAATTAGACATTTAAAAAAAACTCATTTATCATCGAATTGCTCACCTTGATAATTAAAGTACTGTATACATACAGATCAATTATTTTTGTGATCCTTAGGTAATGGCCTCGCTTGTCAAAGATTCCTTCTTATTCCAGCTTTTATCTCTTTTCTTCTATATCTAATAGAGACTGTACAATTAGAAAAGCTAATAATATTAAACAATAACCCTATTGATGCAAAAACAACTAGGATTTGAGAGAGGGAGTGTATTATACCAGAAGGTTGGGGAGAAAAAATCCTGGTAAAGTTGCTGAATAAATTCAGGCAAATCTTTCCTTCACTAAAAGAAACTTATACCAGCAAAAGCTTCTCAAAGGACTGTAGCAGTGAGTTGGGTTGAAATAATACATGATGAAATTGTCAATTACTAACATTGTTAGTACTTTTCATAGCATGCCTTAACTGGCTGCCACCAAAAATAGCACTCCTACTTGCTAATAAGGACTTGAGCTATAAAAATCTGGGTGACCACTAGAAGACAGTAAAGAGATAAAGAAAACTTTGCTTGCTGCCATCTGGTGACTACTGAGATTTCTGCCGCCTAGATCTAAGAGCCCTAATTTAAGCACAGACTGAAAAGAGGAAGATAGCTAGAGGAAACAGAGGTTTTGAGCTAAATAGGGGAGTGTTCAAATTTTACTTTTACCTTATAAGGACATCAATTCCCTTCTTTGATTAGGTGAGCTTTGGAAGATGTAAGTATTGCCTCACTCGAGTCACAGATGTAGGCCTGGAGGTCACCTGAAGGTCAAGTCTTCAGCAACCTCCTCCTCTGCACAGAGATTTCTAGGATCTAAATTAGTTTTCCTTAAATCTTGGATTACAACTCCCATCATTCCCAACACTCATGGCTGGAAACTGGTATTGGTTTCAAAGCATATTTACAGGTCAACAAGTACATTCATGTTACTTTTTCTAATTCTGACATAAATTGCAGATAATTCATGATATGATGAAGAAGGAAGATTATGTCAAGATTGCCACATTCAATATTGTGTCTCATATGCCTTAGCCTATTTGCTCAGGTTTCACAACCTGTGGAGCAGCATGAAGAAATGATGCATCCCTGCAGTAATTTTGGTTTCTAGTTTCAACTTTCCATTCCAAGAAGAAAACAAAGATTAATACTATTATCACTCAGTAATATTACATCGTTCAGAATGGCTGCAACTACCCTGCTATTAGGATTGTAAATCAGCATCAACTAACTTTAACCAACTGATAAAAGAAAAAAAAAATCACCCCTCAGTATGTAAATGTATAAGATGGTAAATCAAATAGTGGCATCAACTAATCATGGAAAAGATCAAGCAAACTACTACTATTGTATCTCACAAAAAATACTGATATTTGCATAGAAATGGGACTAGCCCTAAAGCTGAGGCACAATGCAATTGCCCCACATAATGCTCAGCATCTTTCTTTCAGATGCTAAGCATGAATGGTGGCATGGCCTAGTATAAGAATTACTGGGGATTCCCTGAAGAAGTTTCATGTGTAGCTAACATAATAAGATAACATGCATTTATCTAAGACATAATTTGCTGATTCTCTTCACACAAATTGTTAAATTAACCACCTGTGCTATATTTATACAAGTAAAGTTAGTTCAGGAGCCTACAACTAAAATACTGTTTTTCTTTTTGGAACAGAAATTGGAAATCTATGACACAAGTAGTCCTCGCCTTACAACCATTTGTAACCTGGCGACCATTCAAGATTACTACAGCGCTGGGAGAATTGACTTATGACCAGTCCTCATATTTATGACTTCTGCAGCATCCCTGCAGTCATGTGATCAATAATCTAGATGCTAGGCAACCAGTTCACACTTAAAGACAATTGCAGCAGTCTAGTCACATGATCACTATTTGTGACCTTCCCAGCTAGCTTTCAACAAGCAACAAGTCAATGAGAAGCCAGTAAGAGGATGCAAGTTGCAGGCACATGATGTCTTGCATAACAACCAGGTGATTTACTTAACCACAGCAAAAAAAGTCACAAATTAGGTTGTGATTATGTGAGCCTCATTTAAAAACTGTACTACTTGACTGTACTGTACTTCTGGTTCTTATTGTGGTTGTAAATTGAGGACTACATAATCAGATATGTTGATCTATAGATCACGGGAATCCTTGTGTTGGCCTGGACTAAAAATTTGTACCTGGCAATATTCAGTCATAGGAACAATAAGAACTGATCAAGAATATATTCAACAAGAATGCTGCAAATAAAAAATATATCTACATTGATATTATGCTTTTGATTTAAGGTGGATTGATTTTCTAATTTGCATAGTATAGCAAAGGATAATTTCCTTTTTCACTCTGAAGCTCCATTTGAATTAGACTATACTTAAAGCAAGAAGAATGTGATTTGCTCTATTGCTAGCAGTAAGGGGATTATCTAGAATCTAAGAAATCTAGAATCTTATTCTTCCTTGGAAATGAAGTTGTGGCTCTCCTTCAGATTCATTCAAGGGTTTGCGGAATTTACCAGGTTTTTTTTACTACTTTTATGAATTAGAACTGGTGAAAAAAAAAACTATCAATTCTGAGCACAGAATTTAGTCTGAGTAAATAAACTGAACAATTCTTCCACAGACCTACTTAACATCTTCCCCTCCCAGCACATCTTTATTTTAAATTCTTCATTTTGATTCAGTTTGATTTTTCTAGTGCAATTTAAGGCAGGGACAGATTGTTGTTATTAAGTAGTAGTGAAAATATAAAAATCTGATTTGGTAAACACAGTGAAAACTCTAAGATTTAATTTGTTCATTCTTGGATTATTTTTAAGTTTTAAAAATCAGAACCCTGAAAAAGTTTGACGCTTTACCAATAGCTTCACAAGCTAACTGAAAAGTAAATTCCACTCTGCTTTGTGGAGCTGACTGCTCAGTTATCTATAAAAGTTGATTTTTAGTTGATTTACAGAATAATACCCAGCAGGATGGGTGTTAGGCTGATAAAAGGAAGTTGAATTCTCAGGGGCCAAATCAATTTAGGATAGAAAGTTCAGCTTTCTCCCAATAGGATCTTTCTACTTTCTCTCACCCTCCACAGGTTCAGAATTTCATTTCATAATCCCACAAACTTGTGATTAATACCAACCCCACTCCAGTGAAAAATACAACTGTAGTATGATTAAGAACGTTATTTCTTTATATAGAGGCATCCCAAAATGCTAAATTACAACCTAAATTACAAACGTTTACAAGGAGTACAGTATTTGCAATCCGGTGGTTGAGGCTGAGCTGAGGCCTGAGGTTAACAGGATGCTTCCACTCTGCATCCCGTTGCCCTGGGAATGCAGGGAATATCAGCTAGGCTTTCACATACACTTCCAGTTGTTCCAAAGATGTTTTTTTTTAGGAGGCAGCTGGGCTTTCTACGGACTTCCAGTTGATTTTTACACTACAGCAGGGGTGGGCAACTGTGGCCCTTTTACAACCTGTGGACTTCAACCCCCAAAATTCCTGAGGCAGCCAAGCTGTCTCAAGAATTCTGGGAGTTGAAGTCCACAGGTTGTAAAAGGGCCACAGTTGCCCACCCCTGCACTACAGTGTATCAACTGGGGTCCTCCCAACACGAAGGCCTCTTTCACAATATTATTAAGCAGAGCATCAGCCGGCAAAGTGTAGACCAGACCAAAAACTCATGACTAAGGAGGCAGCCCCCAAAATCGATTTTAAAGTAAAGGAACCCCGTCTTACCGAACGCCGCTTTCTCCTAAGGGATGCTGATCCCCAAACCCACCCCCGCACGTTGCGGCTGTCGACAGGTTCGTCTTCAGCTTAGCCCGGAAAACCAAAAGCGGACGAGAGAGTAGCAAAAGGGGCGCCTTCTTCCACGTGTGCGGAGAAAGCGCAATCGCCGCGTTTGTAACGGGCGCCAGAAATGAAACTCAGCCTTCCCTGCCCCACTCATTGGTCCTGGCCACGTTACCGGTTGCTTTCAAATCTGACGACAGCCACTTCTTCATTTGTTAAATGAAACAGGAAGCTTTTCTCTGGGGGCTGCGCGCAGCTCTTTTCACTGGTCCCATTTTCTGAAAACTTATAAAGGGAGAGTAAAGATTGCTGTGGTTTCCCCGCCGTTTATTTTTTATTTTTTGGAAGCAATACACGCCAGTTCCGAGAACTTTCATTCACGTGCAAATTTCGAATGTGCTTTGGGAAAGTGGAAGTTGCTGCTTTACGGAACCGTGAGTACGTATTTTTATTTCGTATGAACACGAGTTTATTCCATGGTTATTACGATGGCTGGTTTCACAGTCTGCCAGATGTTTAGCCCGGATTTGGCATTGTTTGTCCATCTAGCGAGGCGTTCCCAAGGACCCGAGATAGGCAGATGTTGTTTAATAATATTAAAGCTATCGTGGTAGGATGCAAGCGGTTCCAAGAAAGCTGCCTTTTGCAATTGAGTGATTGCAAGTGATCTTGTCAATGCCTGTGGTGTTACTATTAGTACTACTTTTGCTTTTTTGCACTAGTCATTCTGCTTTTGCTTGCAGGTGTTTGCATTTTGTGGTTTTCTCCTGTTCTTTCTCTTCTCTTCTGATGCCTCCACTATCCAGGTTTTTTGTCTGTCTTATCCACAATTGTTAAGTCTTGAATGTTGTGTGGCAGATGTTTGTCTGTTTGAATTGTAAAATCCCAGAGCTCTTCATTTTCTATTACTTGTGGTCAGTGGTGGGATTCAAATAATTTAACAACCGTTCTCTGATTCAATGATTTTTTCCAACAACCAGTTCATCAAACTGCTCAGAAAGTTAACAACCGGTTCTCCCGAAGTGGTGCGAACTGGCTGAATCCCACTGCTTGTGGTCCTACCAATTCTTGTTTGCAGGCAAGTGATTATTTCCTACAGATAATAATAAAAACTTTATTGTCATTGTACGTGTATACACATTATCCCCATACAATGAAATTCACTTAACACCCAAAGACCAGGTCCAAAACACATAAACAATCCCCAAACACACTCCCACCCATCACAATTACCCATCCCTAAACCACCCAAACATTCACACAACAGACCAAGTAATGCTGTCCAATAGTTCACTAATGGTGGCCCTTTAGTTCATTGTTGATTGCAATTATAGCTCTGGGATAAAAACTATTCAGAAAACGTGTGGTCCGAGTTTGTTCTGTATCTTCTGCCATAAGGCAACAGTCCAAAAAGATTGTAAGCAGGATGGGAAGATAGGCCTGTGCAACATAATTGTGTCATGACATTTGATGTAAACGCTATGTGCCATCTTTTTGGCAGCAGCTATTTGGTGAATTGTTTCTTCAGCTTCTTTGCTTTTGCTCTTCTGTTGCTGTTTTCTTAACTCTGGTTTTGTATGCATTTGTTCTTCCAGCTTGATCTTGTGCAATCAGAATTGGCCCCTCTATTATTATGGTTGGTATTACATTTTTATCCCACCTTTGTATGAATTTATTTGGTCAGCTCAAATCAGCACAATGTTCTTGCTCTTTTCCCCACAACAACCTTGTGAGTTGGGTTGGGCTGAAAGAGGGTGACCAGTCTAATCATCCAGCTGCTTTTCATGCCTAAAGACGGCTTCAAACTTAGGTCAGCTTCTTAACCATGATAGAAAATTGGTGCTGTCTTTTTTATTACTATCTCTATAAAAATGGAAGAAATCTGTTTCATGTATTTTAAGACTATATGTACAAAACCCTTTGTGGGTATTTTACACGTATCTTCCCTATTTCCCAGACATTTTCCACAAATGTTAATATTTCTTAGTAGCAAATTGAGAATACATACCGTACTTGGTTAAAAACTTTTGACATACAGTAGAAAGGCATAATATTGGAAGGGGTGAGAGGGAATCTTTTATGTGCTTCCATAGGTAAATATCAGAGACTCACTGGCTGAATTAAAAGAGCATGCAAAGCCTCAATATGACTTGTGGCTTAATGCATTGTGAAACCAGTAAGTATGATTTGTAAATTATGTTTTAACATTATCTTGTTTAAAACTGGAAAATTGTTATTAGTTTATTTGCTAGGTTTATAGGTCATTTTTTTAAAAAGAATAGGAACTCAAGGGGAGACATTTAATATTCCATCTCTCAATTTTCCCCACAACAAGCTTGTAGGGTAGGTTGATCTGAGTCATCTAATGAGCCTTTATGATTGTTAGTCAACTGAAATCAGGTCTAGTAACTAATATATAACTCTAGAAATGAAAAAAAAAAACAGATTTGGAAACCATGATTAAATGAATGAGGCCTGAATGAATAAATAAATGTGTATATTGTTGTGCTATCAATTTGTGTACTATCTCGCTTGTAAAAAAATTAGAAATAAATATTCATCAAACTCATTCTTTGGGCATGCAATAAGAGCTTATATTAATTTCAGTTATTAATATTAGTACTATTAATTCATTTAGGGTAATTAAGCCCTAATAAGGTACAAATAAGGTCACATAATATATTCACATGACCCTGAGATACTGCAACTGGCATAAATACATGCCAGTTGCCAAGCATCCAAATTTTGATCCTGTGATCATGGGGATGCTGCAGTGGTCATAAGTGTGAAAAATGTCACATTTCAGTGTTATTGTAACAATCACTAAATAAATGATTGCAAGTCAAGGACTATCTGTGCAACTCCAGTCCTCTGGGAAGCGCGCTTGTGTTTTATTCCTGTACTAAGGTTTTTGAATCTATGTTATCACATTCATGAGTGATCACCATAAATGTGGCTTTTTTATAGGTGGTGCACAACATACAACCATTTAACAACCGTTTGAAGTTACAATGGCACTGAAAAATATGACTTGCAACCAGTTCTCACATTTATATTTTTTATTTATTTATTTACTTATTTATTAGATTTATATTGCTGCCTATTCGCCCATGGCGACTCAAGGTGGCTTACAAAATATAAAAAAACCACATTTAAAGAACAGTAAAACTCATTAAAAAATCAAATAAATTAATGTAATAAAATCACCCCTGACCCCCACCTCCCGCCCCAGTGACAGCCGATCACGAGTCATTTAATGGGCTCTATCCCGCTCTGGGTTCCCCAGGCCTGCTGGCAGAGCCAGGTCTTCAGCGCCTTCCGGAAGAGAATTAGGGTGGGGGCTGTTCTAATCTCTGGGGGAATGATGTTCCAGAGAGAGGGCTCCAAGGACCATGGAGACGGCCCTTCTTCTGTGTCCCACTAGGTGTATCTCCCTTGGGGATGGGACCCGCAACATTCCCTCACAGCATTCCTACTGTTGCATGATTAAAATTCAGGCACTTGGCAACCAGCCTGTATTTATGACAGTTGCAGAGTCCTGGGTCATGTAATCGCCATTTGTGATCTTCCCAGTTGGCTTAAAAGGGAGGATGCCACTTAATGACCACATGAATCACTTAACAACCATGGCAAAAAGAGTCCTAACATCAGATGAGATTCACTGAACAACAACCTTGCTTAGCAACAAGCAATTGGCCTCAATTGTGGTCGTAAGTTGAAGACTACCTATATACATCAATCAATGTTGTGTTTGGGTGCCGTGGCAATACACGTGAGGTATTGCATGAAGTATTGGAATGTGGAGTTATGCAGCACCATTTATATATAGTTTTATATAGTTCCTGCTTCAATTTAGCTGATGTTGTGCAATTGTGGTTGGTTGCCTGGAGGTCTTAAAGTTCCAAGACTGCCCATCCTTCTAGATTTAATTATTGCTTTAAAAGTAACTTGTGGTTTCATGTCCCATTAGGACATGTGGCAAATGACATAGTAAAATACAAAATACAGTCTTCCACAAACGAAGTCTTCCATTTGATTTCTGAAAACTTCCAGTTAAAGCATAGCTGTTAAAGACTGCAACTTGAGAACTTGGAGAACTTATACCAATTAAAAATGGATGATATAAAAATAGACCAGCTGTTCCCATTGCAGATGCTCTTTATTTTAAGAATTAAAATTCCTAGATTTCCCCAACCAACATGGCTATTCCTAAAAATGCTGGAAGCTGGGTAAATTTAAGATCTGACCCAGTATGAGGCAGTTTTGTATGGTCATTAACTCGGCAACTATATCACAATAACTGATCATGGCCACAGATCACTGTTAATAACCACCCAAAGACAACATATATTTGCATGCAATGTATTCATTCAGATGTAAAAAAATGACTCCAATTCTCTGAGCTGGCAGTTGAATAGAAAAAAAATGGAGTGAAGCCAGTCACAACCTGGAAAAGTTATCATATTTGGTCAGATTTTAGCTGCCAGAAATCTCTCTTCTGGGACTAGTGAAAGATCAAATTATTTTATGCGGTATAATTAACCATGCATTGCAGCTTCATTTAATATGTGTCTTTGCTTTGTGTTGGTGAGGGACCAAAGGCTTTAATTCCCAGAAGGCGTTAGAATTTTGGTTATTCTCCCAGGCTTTGGGGGCAAGTCCCTATAATATTTGAATTTGCTTGGTAGTTCTTCTTTTCTGGACACACATCTCTCTTGTACTCTTGCTTTATTGTTGTAGCTTTTTATAATGTAAAGCGCTAAGAATTGTTGGAACTCAACCTTTTAAAAAAATCTATATAAAATCAGGATTTTTGAAGCAAAGGTATGGCTGTGCTATGAAGATGAATTTAAAAGGACTTCATATATAGACTGTCAAGCCCAGCCACAGCTCGACACACTTACTGGAGGGGGAGAGGCATGACAACATGTCCCTCAAGTCTACGCTGTCAGGGGTCCAGCTAAGCACTGGGTGCATTAGAGGTGATGGCAGAATACTGATTCATCAGGTGGTGGTGGTGATCGACTCAGGACACGTTTAGGTGAAACGGGATGAGACAGCAGGGGAGACACAACGGAGAAGGCGGTGGAGGATGATGCGGCAGGAATCAGGAAGTGCTGCAACCCACCGAAACCAGGATCAGCTGAGACGTGCTATTGGAGAGTGAGGCACTGCCGGCGCGGACTGTTTAAACGGCGCTGAGAGGCGGTAGCTCTCAGCGCCAACTTTGCGTGGTTCATACTCGGTTTGTTCTGACACCCATTTGTTGCGGATTAAAGATTGATGTCCCCTACAGACTGACTTCATTTGGTGATTCAACGTATTCCTGCATGAACGTGGAGTAGACGGCCGAGATAGACAACTTAATAAAGGCAACTACGTATTAGGCAGTAGGACACTATATAGCAGTGTTCCCCAATGTTTCCAGCTTTTGGGTGGGGGAGAGGGGATGGTTCCGCATGAGCGGCCGGCAATGCAATGCGCGTGCATGCAGCTCCATTTGCGCAGGCAATACACTCGTACCTACCGCTCCCTCAAATGGAACACACGCACATGCGTTCGCCTGCTGCTTGCACAAGTGAGGATGCGCATGCATGCGCCCCTCCCCAGCCATTTCCCTGGCCAGTTGCAATCCCCTCAAAGCCCACAAGTTGGGGACCCCTCCTATATAGAACAAAACCCCAAAGTAGCCCAGATTGAAAGATAGAATGTCACAAACCATTTAGCAAACATTCTTCTTGAATACTGACAGAACATATAAGTAGCACAGGACACTGCCCATGTTAGTATATTTTGTGTTACTTTTGAGCAATCTGAGCCTTTGGAAATTTATATGGAAATATGTCAGACAGTGAGATAAACTCCTTTGGTGTCTGCATTTCTCCCACTGGCAATTCAAAACTATTAACCATCACTTTTGTGTGTGTGTTGTTTGTTACAATTTAGACATGATTAAATGCCATTAGCCAAAGAATGCTGCACTGCATGTATCTGATATTTTATGTACAGATGGTCTATTTTTCAAGTTTATCATCAAGACTTTTTTTTTGCAAACAAATTTTATTTACAAAAGTAGATGTATTAATTTGCACTGGCATGTCAGCCATCCAACAATATATAAACCTCTCTTGTTCACTCTGAAAACATAAAAAGGGAATGGGAAAATTTGTTAGATGTAAGTTTGTGAGCTTGAAAGCAAAGCTGTATCTTTGCTATGTATCTTTCATTCCATGTCAAATACCACATTGGTACTGTGTTTGCTGACTCAGGTAATTGCTTTCACAAACTCATTGCCTGTGGATTTCCCAGCAAAAGAGGTGCAAGCCTCAGCAGTGCACGAACTGGCATCTTCAGTGGTTTGAATTTCAAGAGGAGATCAGAAAAGCTTGTAATACCTAGAAAATATTTTGAGAGAAAACAATTTTCCAGCTGTAAGAACATAACATACAAAAATGCTGTGTTTCAGAAACAAAAACAGGTAGTCCCTGACTTACAACAGTTTGTTTAGTGACCGAAGTTACAACGGCACTGAAAAAAGTGACATACAACCGTTTTTCACATGACCTTTGACGCACCTCATGATCACATGATCAAAATTCAGACGCTTGGCAACTGACTCATATGTATAATGGTTGCAGTGTCCTGGAATCATGTGATCATCTTTTGCAACTTTCTAACAAGCAAAGTCACTGACGAAGCCAGATTCACTTAACAACCGTGTTACTTACTTAATAACTGCAGTGATTCACTTTAACAATTGTGCAGAAAAGGTCATAAAATGGTGCAAAACTCACTTAACCACTGTCTCACTTAGCAACAAAAACATTTGGACTCAATTGTGGTCATAAGTCGAGGACTACCTGTATAGCTCTTTGGTGATGTACAGCAGTATTGATTTTCCTATTATTTAAAATACAGACACCCAATAGGCACATTTTGACAGGGTTCATAGATCTGACTATGACTTAATACATTTAGTATATGGATAATCACATCGCCATGTTTTAAAAATTATGCCTTCTCTAGCCTATTGGGTTTTATTCATCCAACAATATTAAATGGTGACAATGAATCTAGTCTTCATCTGGTCTATCAGAAATTCATTCTGTCTCTTGCAAGTGGTGAGGTATGCGTCAGAATGCAATGAAATTCTATAATAGTTATTTAATGATGAGTTATTTAATTAAGTTATTTAATACAGTGAAATCAATTTTATTGGATTTTCTTAGTAAGTGCTTCGGTTCCTGGTATTTACCAGAAATGCTAAGGCCTTTATCTGAAAGCTGAGATAGCCACTGAGCTAACGGGATAGAAAGTCTAAAATAATACAAATCACTAGATTTGGAATCTGTTCCAAATATAAAATGTGAGTTTCCTTTGTGTTAAAATATTTTTAAAAGAACCAAAATGGTAAATTTACCTTCCAAACCTGCAGCTAACAGCTGTCCTGGAATTGGGACTGAATGATATATAAGGAAACACGCCAACATACTTAATTGAGATTCATCAATAAGTTGTCCACTTAAATAGGAATGTAAACAAATATCACCGCCAGCTGAAATACAGATAAGGGAGATATTTTGGAGGATATAAATGGGATCTCAAGGTTGACTCAGCCTTCCATCCTTTCGAGGTAGGTAAAATGAGGACCCGGATTGTGGGGGCAATAAGCTGACTTTGTATAAAAAAGAACACCGCTTGGGGGGGTCGAAAGCCCTACTAAGCAGGTATATACAAAAAGTATGAAGGCTATTGCTTAACGCATTGTAAGCCGCCCTGAGTCTCCGGAGAAGGGCGGCATATAAATCGAACCAATCAATCAATAAAATCTGCACCAAATATTGGAAAGTAGAGTTCTGTTCAAAATTCTAGCAAACCAGCTATCTCTTCCTCTGAGATATTTCATACCTTTCACTATCATCATTACCCATTTCCTCTTTCTTCTCTCAATTACCAGTTAAAAAGTATTAATTATGGATTCCACATCATTAATAGAGGCGCACCTCTTAATTTTTTTTCCAAAGTGTGTTTTTTCCTTTGGCTAATCTTGGAACTGCCTTGTACCTACTGATACTTCCCTCGTATGCCTATGCCTCCATCTTCACTATATACCAACAGAGAACTAAGTTTGTAATTACCACGTTAATTTTCTTCATTTCTAGGATAAAAGTCAAAATTAAAGTAGAAACCACTTTCAATTTAAAGAACTTATTGTAGCCTTCTACCAGCAAAGTAAATAATGAAAGCTTTACCTTGCAACCACTGATCCAAGGTATTATCTATAGAACACTTCATCACAGGTAAAAATTCTGAATTCATAAAAAGTCCTGCATGTGGATTTTTCCTTATTCTTTCCTGGTGACTTCTGGAATTAAAAAACTCTAGAACCAATTTTATCTGCCACAAATCAAATGTCTCAGACATTTCCTTTTTTTCTAATCTTCTCACAGCCTAGCACGAAAGAAAATGAAGATAGAATTAAATTAATACAGTAAGGGCAAAGGAGTTATGTGTAAGATAATTATCACAAGGTGATAATGTTTCACTGAATTTGATTTTCCTCAGATATATGTTTGTTATAGATAATAATGGAAACTTGTTGAATTCTAGAAGGCATAAAAATAAAATGTGACTGAGGATGAATTATTACAAATAGCTTTTTAAAGCATAATTCAAGCAATCAAAATAAATATAGATTACAAATGCACTTAATGTTTGTTTTCTTTAAACTAGAAAATAAGTATATATATGAATAAGAACACATGCTGAGGAGAGAAAAAAATACCTGATCAATTGCTATATAAGCCGGCAACATCTCTGGATTCTCCTGAGTAACACACTCATACAGAATGGATGAAAAGAGGTCAAAAACTTCCTGTTTCTGAAGCAAGAAAAATATATTTTACAAAGCATGCCATCTACTCTTTTAAACATTTGTGCTTTTTTTCTAATTAGTCCAATTCCAAAACAAATTTGGGAACCTTCCCAAAGTTTCTGCATAACAGAAAAGTATTTTCTGTTCTATACTACCTAGACTAGGACACAGCATTTAGTTCAATTTTTTTTCCATCTATAGACTTGAATCACATATTCTTATTGGATCCCAATATCAGAAAGCTAGAATTAAATGTAAAATAATGAATCCCTTGTTCATTTATTTAAAATGCACTGTGTGTATAGATATTAACTATTTCATCATGGTTGGGAACTATTTTAGGAGAAACCAAATCCCTTGGCATTTTCAGAGCTTTGGTGATGAAGTCATTGGTGACTTGGCAACCACATAGGCATTTGCCATTATGTCCCTAACCTGGTCTTTTAAGTCTTCCAATGATGTTCTCATCACCACTGTAATTAAGTCTATCCACCTTACTGCTGATCATCCTCGTTACTCCCTATGTCTTTGACTACAGTTCCCATAATTTCTGATCAACATATCCTCTGGGACAATTATGGGAATTGTGGCCCAATATAGCTGGGAAATCCTGGTTGGATAAGTATGATCTATGTCATTAGACACTTCCAAATTTTTGACCAATATAATCAATTCCCTTATACACCCTCTCCCATTTTCCTAGCTAGGTTTATACCTGACAACGTACTTGCCCCATAGTTGCAGCTGGCTTGCAAAAATAGTCAGCAAATGAAAGCAGCGCTGGATCAGATGTGAAAGCAGAAATAGCTTCTGGCTAAAAATAAAATGATATTTGAAATTAGAAGATTTCCCTTTTTTTGGTTGCAAACTATTATTCTTTATGAGAAAGTACATTTTACACACCACCACCCCGCATCATCGGTGTCTTGGTAAGAAGAACTACTTGAAAAATACTCATGCCTTCATCGCCACATGTTTAAACTAGTGGAGTACACTCCGTGTGGTGCTACACTCAGTACAGAATAGAGTGATCTGACTGCTGACGCCCAAGATGCACTTTGACAAACTAGCACCTATTCTTAAGCCATTGTATTAGTAATCTATAAACTTCCAAGCCCAATTCAGAATAATAGTTATTACATATAAAGCTCTACATAGTACTACATTGGACATGTTATATTCAAAATGATTCTTCCTGTCACATGAAATCATGAGACACTGCTTAGAGTCTAACCTTTCAAGAATTGGGCTCAGGGGTGGGGGTTTTCTATAGCAGTTCCAATCTTTCATAATTCTCACCATCCAAGGTATCAGTCTCTTTCCCACCCCCACCCCACTAGCATTCCTTTTCTGTTATCCATGTGTAATTCAAGGTGCTGATTATTAAACCCTATATGGCTCAGGCCCTTGGGATCATAGAGATAACCTCTCCTAAACAGATTTACAGAGTTGGAAGGGACCTTGTAGGTCATCGAGTTATTATTGTTGCTGTTGTTGTTGTTTATTGAATTTGTATACCGCCCTACTCCCGAAGGACTCAGGGCAGTGAACAGCCAGATAAAATACATATAATACAAATGTTAAAAAAGCATTAAAATACAATTAAATAATTGGCCCGGAAATTTAAAACACCCCAAATTCTTGAGACAAATTTAAAATTAAAGAATTTTAAAGGTTTAAAAGACAGGTTAGGCCAGGCCGGCCTGCTGGAAAAGAAATGTTTTGATGACACGGCGAAAAGCGTGCAGGTCCGGGATCCTCCGTATCTCCAGGGAGAGCTCGTTCCAGATGGCGGGTGCCCCCACAGAGAAGGCTTTCCCCCTGGGGACCGCCAGTCGACATTGTTTGGCCGATGGCACCCTGAGGTGCCCCTCTCTATGGGAGCGTACTGGTCGGTGAGAGGCTACTGGTGGCAGAAGGCAGTCTCGTAAATACCCCGGTCCTAAGCCATGGAGCGCTCTAAAGGTGGTAACCAAAACCTTGAAGCGCACCCGGAAGACCACCGGGAGCCAGTGCAGCTCGCGCAGGAGGGGGGTCACATGGGAGCGCCCCATCACTCCCATAACCACCCGCGCGGCCGCCCCCCAAATAGGAGACCCTACACCATTTTTTGCAGATGCTGCCCTCTTGACCAAAGTGAAAAGGGGAATGCCTGCTGAAGGTCCCCTCTTAACATAAGGGAGAGCAATGGCTGCTACGTTCCTTGGGAATTGCTAACCCCCAAGGCAAGAGTGGTCTCTATTCTTATCACCTTCTGGAGCAGGGGTCTCCAACCTTGGCAACTTTAAAACTTGTGGACTTCAACTCCCAGAATTCCTCAGGCTCATGAATTCTGGGAGTTGAAGTCCACAAGTCTTAAAGTTGCCAAGGTTGGAGACCCCCGTTCTGGAGAATAGTTAAAATTTAAGTTTTCAGAAGTCTTTGAGACGATCTGGATCATTATGGTTTGTTATCGTTTAAAAAAAAAAAAATGAACACCGTCCAGAATCTCTGAAATGAGGTGGTATGTGAATCAATCAATCAGGTTAGCGGATAACCTGATGGTTTTTGAGTTTTAGGCTATTTTGTCTTGCCTGTCTTTCCTCTATTACTTATTTGTTTATTTGTAGTGATAAATTCAACAGAACCTTGTCAGCGATTCCAAAGCCATCCTGAAATAAAAAGATTTTTACAATTCATCTGAAGTCAAATACTGGGCAAAATAATTGGCAACATACAGTGGGGCAAAAAAGTATTTAGTCAGCCACCAATTGTGCAAGTTCTCCCACTTAAAAAGATGAGAGAGGCCTGTAATTGACATCATAGGTAGACCTCAACTATGAGAGACAAAATGAGAAAACAAATCCAGACAATCACATTGTCTGATTTGGAAAGAATTTATTTGCAAATTATGGTGAAAAATAAGTATTTGGTCACCTACACACAAGCAAGATTTCTGGCTCTCACAGACCTGTAACTTCTTCTTCAAGAGGCTCCTCTGTCCTCCACTCATTACCTTTATTAATGGCACCTGTTTGAACTTGTTATCAGTATAAAAGACACCTGTCCACAATCTCAAACAGTCACACTTCAAACTCCACTATGGTGAAGACCAAAGAGAAGTCGAAGGACACCAGAAACAAAATTGGTAGACCTGCACCAGGCTGGAAAGACTGAATCTGCAATAGGCAACAGCTTGGTGTGAAGAAATCAACTGTGGGAGCAATAATTAGAAAATGGAAGGCATACAAGACAACTGATAATCTCCCTCGATCTGGAGCTCCATGCAAGATCTCACCCTGTGGGATCAAAATGATCACAAGAACGGTGAGCAAAAATCCCAGAACCACACGGGGGGGACCTAGTGAATGACCTGCAGAGAGCTGGGACCAACGTAACAAAGGCTACCATCAGTAACACACTACGCTGCCAGGGACTCAGATCCTGCAGTGCCAGACATGTCCCCCTGCTTAAGCCAGTACATGTCTGGGCCCGTCTGAAGTTTGCTAGAGAGCATTTGGATGATCCAGAAGAGGATTGGGAGAATGACATATGATCAGATGAAACCAAAGTAGAACTGTTTGGTATAGAAACACAACTCGTCGTGTTTGGAGGAGAGAGAATGCTGAGTTGCATCCAAAGAACACCATACCTACTGTGAAGCATGGGGGTGGCAACATCATGCTTTGGGGCTGTTTCTCTGCAAAGGGACCAGGACGACTGATCCGTGTACAGGAAAGAATGAATGGGGCCATGTATCGTGAGATTTTGAGTGCAAACCTCCTTCCATCAGCAAGGGCATTGAAGATGAAATGTGGCTGGGTCTTTCAGCATGACAATGATCCCAAACACACCACCCGGGCAACGAAGGAGTGGCTTCGTAAGAAGCATTTCAAGGTCCTGGAGTGGCCTAGCCAGTCTCCAGATCTCAACCCCATAGAAAATCTTTGGAGGGAGTTGAAAGTCCATGTTGCCCAGCGACAGCCCCAAAACATCACTGCTCTAGGAGATCTGCATGGAGGAATGGGCCAACATACCAGCAACAGTGTGTGCCAACCTTGTGAAGACTTACAGAAAACTTCTGACCTCTGTCATTGCCAACAAAGGATATATAACAAAGTATTGAGATGAACTTTTGATATTGACCAAATACTTATTTTCCACCATAATTTGCAAATAAATTCTTTCCAAATCAGACAATGTGATTGTCTGGATTTGTTTTCTCATTTTGTCTCTCATAGTTGAGGTCTGTAGTGCAGTTAGAGATAAGGCAAAAATTTAAGCCAGATAATGTATTTTGGGGAATAGACTTTGAAGATAGAAATCAGAGCAGATCACTGAGGTCCTACACAAATTCTTATGTGTTTAGTCAAAAAATCATTACCAAAATTTGGCCATTTTGCCACTAATTAAGGATTCGGGGTTATGGGTTGCTAATTCCTGCTGTGACTGTACATTAGTCAGAGCAGTCATTAGTTTAAACAGATTCTAGACAAATACAAAAAATAAAGTTACATAATAAAAACAGGGATGTGATACAGGGCAACAGAAATTTCTGTTGGGATGCCAGGGCACAATACAGGCATTCCTCAGAGATATTGCAGATTTGGTTCCGGAATACCACAATAAAGCAAATATCACAATAAAGCAAGTTACACAATTTCCAGGTTTCCCGATGCATGTAAAAGCAATGTTTGCACCATATTGTAGTCTGTTAGGTGTGCAATAGCATTATGTCTAAAAAAAATGTACAACCCTTAATTAAAAATACTTTATTACTAAAAATGCTAATCCTTATCTGAGCCTTCGGCAAGTAATCTTTTTGCAGGTACAGGGTCTTGTAAAAGAAATCTGCAAAGAGCAATAAAGTGAAGCTCAATAAACCAAGGCATGCTTGTACTTTGCAGGTACTATTAATCTGCTGGCACCTGCCTTTCTTTCTACCATATCTCTGAATTTGTTTTCCATTAACCAATTCAGCTTTCTAAGGACCATCTGTTAGTTAAAAAACGCTTTCAAAATGGAAAATGTGTTATCTAGCATCATTGCTGGTATGATTAGATGGTAGCACATAGCATGGTAATTTCAAAGGGGGAGAAGAGCTACCTTTACTGCATAGGTATCTATCTTTCGATGCATTACAGTCTGTGCTAGCAAGCTTCGCCAGCCCATGGGGTCTTCTTTGTAGGAAAGCTGCCCAGCTCTCAGTTTTACATAGAGGACACCATCCTTTGAAAGAATTGATCTGGGGGAAAAAAGAGAGAAATATTGAGTTGAACTGTTTCACTTATTCTTTTTGTACAAACAGTGCAAGATGATATGCTCTGTATGGTTGCTCATATAATTTAAGAATGGATGGTACAGCACAAATACTTTAGTATACTAGGTATACAGTGAAAGTCAGCTAGGGCAGCAGGGGCCATGAAGCACAGAGGGCTAACGGCATAGAAGGGAGGAGATAGTGGCTGAAGGGAATTAAAGTGCCCCTGTAGTCCTAAGCGCACACACGTTGCTAAGTGCCTGAACTCTGATCATGTGACTGTGATGGTGCCACAACAGCTGTATCTTTAAGGACAAATAGAATAGAATAGAATAGAATAGAATAGAATAGAATAGAATAGAATAGAATAGAATAGAATAGAATAGAATAGAATTCTTTATTGGCCAAGTGTGATTGAACAACTAAGGAATTTATTTTTGGTGCATATCCTCTCAGTGTATTACATTTTCTCAGTACTATCTGTAGCACGCTTAAACAGCTGCTTGTTTTTCAAGGGGCAACTGGACTTTTTGGTTGACCTGGATGACTGAGAATCTCCATAGTCAAACAGCTGTTTATATTTGGGTTCCAACATTTCTCCAGAGTCAATAAAATTGCAAGACAGCGTGCAACTATTCAGAATGTTCACCATAACACTTACTTTAAATGATGCACCCCTTTGCTTAAATCGATCAGCAGTTCCCAATATCGGGGGCCTTTCACTCTGATCTGGAAGCATAACAAATTGAAGTTGTAGATAAGATTACAAAAAACCTTCAAGTTCCTTATTTTAGAGGAAGTCCCCATACTTTTTAAAGAATCCCTCCTCCTGGCAAAGTCAAGGGAGTCTGATATAATGAGGTATTGCCCTTGAAAAAAACAACTTCTTAAACATCCATTCTCAGAAATGCTGTCTGCATGTGTTAGAAGCTACATCTCAGTCACTTTGCAGAACAGAATCGCCTTGCATACCTGCTTCAGTAAATGAAGTTCAGGGAGAAGGGTGGGTGCCATAAGTTCCTCAGATGTTTGTTCATACCACTGAGTTCCCTTTGAAATACAAAACCGTTTAATCAAGTTATGAAATGTAGAAGTAGAAAACATTCACAAACCACATAAACTGCCTTAGATGGAATGTATAGAGCCCCCACTCAAATTCAAAATACTACTTTTCTCATTACAGGCATGAAAGACGTTTTCTAAATCACATGGGATGAAACAATCAGGTTTCAAGAAAGCAGAAGGATCACATGGAAAAATCTTCTAATTTTAAGGTTCCCTGTCATGGGATGTTTCTACCATATACGTTTCCAGGGACAGTGCTTTAATCTGTCCTCAGTACTACAAAATAATGAGCTGATCCTGCAGATATCTTCTGTTCTTCATAATTGTATCCTTCATTTCATGTATTTATCTAAAGGTTGTGCCAAATTATGCATGGAGTGTGGCTGTTTCTTTAAGCCAACCTTTCTTAATTGGACCTGCAGGACCCTGGAGTTCCACAAGTGGTCAGAAGTAGTTTTATGAGAGATTTTGATAGAAAAACATCCCCATTTTTAAAACTTTGCACTTTGACCATTATTATTGGATGATTACATCCACGACTTAATGATCATATTAATGTACTGTGAACTGTAGATATGTTTTATGCAGGATTTTCCTGAGATCTGAAAATTTATATCAAAGGGTAAAATACAATTGGAATACACCAAATGTTCCAAGAGGGAGGGTTAGGGTTTAGTGATGGATAGCTATTTAAAGTGTAACAGCTACATAACAATTTTGATAGTCTAATTTTTCACACTACATCAACAAAAGATGTAATAACTTTGTAAGGTTTTACAAAGATATTACATTCCTTGGATTATTTCTAGAAACATCCTTTTTCATTTTGAAAAAGTTTTGATTTCCTAACTCAAAGCAACAATTGTGATTTACCATCCCTCCCATTCTTTCAAAGCTTGGCTTTCTCCAGGTCAGGCAGCACTGTGCAGTAATTTCACCTGCCCTAACAAGGGTGAACAACTGTGGAAGAGTTATCTTTCCCCACCTGCATTTCAAAGAATAAGACCTTTTTTTTCTCCATGTGTCACAGAATTTACATACCTTATAGGTAACCTCCAGCAATGCATAGCAAGGGGTATCTGTATCCACATCCACAGGGTCAAGGAGTCTGGGTTCAGCTGCCAGGACATACAGATGCCTCAGGGCTTGAAGGTGATACCTGTGCAGGAAAGAAATAATCTAGGCTGTGTCTCTTTCTGTACGAACCCATCCATCCTACATTTGGAGAGATGTGGTCTCGATTCTGTGAAACTTTTTTCAAACTGATGCAGATTTCATAGTTATTGAGAAAAGGAATATGCTCTGGAGACCCTTGAGAAGTTATCAAAGATAAATTTGGAATTAAAATGTATGAAATTAGAATTTGTAGATTTGTATGGGTGCAGGCATATATACACACCACAAAGATTTCTGAGTTGTAACGTTTCTTTTTTCTATGAGAGGGAGAGAGAGAACGAGAACACATTTGTTCCTTAGCCAGAGGATAATTGTACTGGCATGGAGACTGATTAGACCTTCAGTTTCATATAACTGAAATAAAATATATGCTTCATTCCTTTACCTAGAGAGATTCATTTTAAAAAACCTATAAAGCTTTTCACAAAACTGTTGTGGTTTTAGTGCATTAGTATTTATAGACTGTAGAGGCTGGGTATTTACCCAGAGTCATCCTATGATAAGATGTGTAGACAGACAGATTTAATTGAATTTTGGAGTTGGTCAATATCATTGGCCAGTCTGGCACTCAGAAGTTCAATGTGATTATTCCGAAAGTAGAACTTTATTGTCATCGGTTTAGATTCTGTCTTCCTTTGCATGGTGCATATGGAAAAAAGTAAAACATTTCTAATTCCATGATGTTTTACAGCTTTTTCATATTTCCTCTTCCTTCCACAATCTGTCCCAAGTCTTCTTTACATAGTGAAAATTATTCCATTTATTATACAATATTAAATAAATGTGGAATTGGGCAGCCAATAAATTTAAATAATTGAAGACCCAGCAGCAATATCAAAATGTTAGGCTTTCTCTAGATCTCTGCAATTACTACATAAAAATTTCAAGATTTCTTTGTTTTTAATAAATTTGTATGCACTAGACATTACAAGCTGAAAACCTGTTTCCCAAATGACAAACATTATCAGACCAAACTATTTCTACCATTAAAATTTAAATGTACTTCCTAATCAGGTCCTTTTACCTGTTATCAGTACTGTGAACTGGGAAATGAGGGTAGAGTGCACAAAGAAGAGCAGCAATCGATGAATTTGAAGTGCTAAGTGAATATCTGCAAAGAAACAATATTTTCCCATGAGTCAATAAAAAGCATTTCCTTGTCAAGCAAAATATGATCCCAACTTATAATGACCGTAATATCAGTTCTATGCCAAAGAAAGGTTACAAAGAGCTACAAGACTACTCAGTTATCTTGCAAAGTTAATTTAATGGGCATTCCAGAAAAAGAGTTTGTCAGCCCTATTAGCCAACAGCTTTTAGATGGAGATGACAGGGATTTCATTCAAGATTTGCAAGCAAAATATGCTGTTTTTCCATGGACAGATGGAAGAATAGCTCAATCCTGATTGGCTTGCTTTTTAAAATTTATTATATGCCATCAAGTCATTGTCAGTTCTTATCAACCAAGTATGTTTTTCTTCATGATTGACTCACTTTAGTTAAACATATTTACAGAAACATATTCTGCATATTTTATTTTTCTTGTAGGAAATTAGCTTTTGAAAGAAATTGAAATTACTACAGAAAGATGCATGGAAAGACTTAGATCATCAAACCTAAGCTTCTGTGTCACTGTAATGTCACTCAGTCCTGCTCTTTAGTCTATTTTGTTTTTTTTTTACATAATAATTTATATCCTATCTTTCTTGTACCCATACTTATGATTACGCATCATGATGATAAACAATAAAACCAATACAAGGGGATGTGATTTTTAAAAGTTACCAAGAAGAATTATACCATAAAGGTGAGAAAGTAGAACACATAAATATCTGATACAATTTATACATAGTCTTATTAAGTCAAGTCTTAATAAAGCAGTGAAAGACCATTGGGGAAAGTGCCATTACTGAAAATGCTCTTATGAGATCCTTTCAATGCTTTCATATTTTTGTTCGTCCTTGAACAAAACAACCTGGTAGTACAGTGGACTAAAGCACTGTTATTAACATCTGCTGCTTGCAGTTACTGCAAGTTCAAATCTCACCAGGCTCAAGGTTGACTCAGCCTTCCATCCTTTCAAAGGTAGGTAAAATGAGGACTCAGATTATGGGGGCAATAAGCTGACTTTGTATAAATATACAAAAGTATGAAGGCTATTGCTTAACGCATTGTAAGCAGCCCTGAGTCTCCGGAGAAGGGCGGCATATAAATTAAAGCAAAAAAAAATATCTAAAGACTGGTGTTCTCGATTATCCTAAATTCATATAACTAAGCAATACTGTGGACAAAAGATATATCCTTCCTTGCAGCCTATCTGTATACCAAGGTTAATCGCAAAGAGATCTTAGATTCTTCAGGGAGTTGTTTTGCTTTGGTTTTTTTTGCATTCTGGATGTTTATATGCATGGAAATATAAAGGATTAAGGAGCAGAAGATTCTTTTTCAGATCACAGATTACCTTCCTCCTCCCAGAAAGAGGAGTCCCAGAGCCATATGGTGTGCCATATGGAATCCATAGTTCATTTCTCCACCAGTCTTCTTGTGTAGGAAACGACAGAGCTGAAGAACCTTCAGGTTCCCAGATCCTGCCATCACCATTGCAAGGGAAAGCAACACCACACTCAGACAAGTCTCTAGGTTATAGTGCCCAGCCTAAGAAATATGGAAGAGATTGTTTTTTTTATACCTACTTTTGCACATTCTAAATATGCTTCTAAGCTGGCAAGATTGCCATCTTTAGAGAAACTAATTTTAGCAAATGACAGACTATATAAAGCGCACCAACTTCCGCAATACTTACTTTGAAAAAAAAGTCATTTATACCAATAATAAGCAACCCACATCCTGTACATAGGCACCCAAACCCGGTGCCCAGGATCACTCCCATCATTATTCAATGAGAAAATACTGATTTTAATGGTCAGGTTTTGTTCTTTTGCGGGCACAAATCAAGCTTTGTATTAAATGTTAAAAGTTCTTCCCTATCACCTAAACACTGAAAGAAACAAGATGAAAATCTATCCCCCCTCCCAGTATTATAGCCATATAACTACAGCCCCTGACAGGTAAACATAATAAAAACACCAGCTCCCAGTCAACAAAAAATGCCCATCGAAATCTAAGCAGAGCAGCTAAAAGACAAATTGTCTCTACTAGTAATCATCAAGGGATTTGGGCTGCCAATCATTTAAGACTAGCAATGTTAGTAATTTATTGTAAATAAAGTTGCTAAAATTAAGAATCCTTGGAAAAGAGAGAATGAATGGATATTACTTTTGAGAGGCATATGAATTCCTACTAGACTAATAAATCTCAAATGCTGTCCAGTCTCTTCTTAAAAACCTCCAGTGATGAAGCACCCACAACTTCTGAAGGCTAGCTGTTCCACTGGTTAATTGTCGTCACTGATAGGAAGTTTCTCTTTAATTCTAGGTAGCTTCTCTCTGATTTGTTTCCATCCAATGTTTCTTGTCCTGTCCTGTGGTGCTTTGGAAAATAAGTTCACCCCCTCTTCTTTGTGGCAGCCCCCCAAATACCGGAATACTGCTATCATGTCACCCCTAGTCCTTCTTTTCTCTAGACTAGCCATACCCAGTTCTTGCAACCATTTCTTCATATTAGTCTCCAGGCCTTTAATCAAATTAATAATTTGATGGAATCCCCAAAGTTATTTTCCCTACTAAAATGGAGGAACAGTGTTATTAAAATGTTGACATAAAATGTTCTCTTTCTTAGTATATAGCTTATACCCTATCTACAAAAAGTCTGATACTTTCCAGAAAGAATATATTGTTTTTTATATTCATATAACTTAAGCAACTTGTGTAATTTATTATTATTATTTTAGGTGTGTGTGTATGGACATGGAAAGATAAGGCAGCATAGAATTTTCTGTGAGCTAGTTTGATGACCTAATAAACCACAACCGATTTAAACAAGAAAAACTAGTATAAAGCTTCACTTGTACTAACACTGTAATGAATTTAAAGAAACTTACAATGGAAGCTGTAGCTGACGATAAACACTTCATGAAGTCTTTTGCAAATGCAAACTAGAAAGAGAAATTCAAGATGAGCAAATATATTGTGGCAATGAAAAAAACAAGCACAGAATGGAAAGAGAACTCAGAAGTTCCAGTCATGCAAACTAGATCTTCTGCAACAGTGCTACCCAGAAGGAATTTCCCCTCTTTCATAAAATCAGTGTTAAATATATTTGAGGTTCATCTAGCTAAAACAAGAATCTCTATCAGGCAAATGAAGAATGTCTCCTCATTTATGGTCCCAGTCTCATGAAATTCTCTAAAATAAATATGGACATTCAGCTGCACAATTGTTCTGACCCAGCTCCCAAATAATAACAAGCCCTTTGTAGTTAACAAAACTTTCCCTTTATTAGGAGTGCCAGCAGCCGCTCTCTCACAGCAGGCAGGCTACGAAGTCTCCAAGTCCTGTGGAAAGTGACACTCGCTCCCTTTCCCCCGGAACTGGCCCAACACACCAGGAGTCTCTCTCTCTCTCTCTCTTCCCACACTTGCAAAGGAAGTCCTGGAAGGTACGCTCACTTTCGTCCAGCAGTAAACACACACACACGCTCAAAAGGCGCTGCAGATTCCAAGAATAATTCTGATAATTTCCAGACAGGATTCAGAAGTGCAGGCTATCAGTGGCTGACTAACAGGGAGATGAATAGTTGTCTGCCACACCTATTAATCTCCACCCCCTTTATCCCCAGAGCTAGGGTGGGGCTTTGCTAGCAGCAGTGACTGTTCCATCCCAAGGACTTGCCCATAGATTTCCACTGCTCTCCTCTTTTCTGCCTTCTGTGCATCCGCGCATCAGACACTGGACCCAGCTGTTCCTCCTCTTCCTCATCAGCCACCTCCAGACCACCCCCTGTTGACTCTCCATCTGAGGGCTGATGGATGACCCAGGCTCCGCCTCTGTCTCTATTTCTGGCAGCTCCATTCCCCCTCAGAGCTCTCAGATTGCCTTGATACTAGCCCTGACTCCAATGCCGCCTCCTCATCTGATTTGGCTACCAAAAGGGGCTGGCAGCCGACAGGCCACAATAACAATATTGTATCCTATACTACATTTTGCAATGTTATGTTTTTAATTATACTGAAAGAAAAGCATTTCCTAATTTCTACTCCATTTTAAACTGTTGGCTGATAGTTAAGGAACAGATTATTATATTTAGCTAGCTGTCCAACAAGTACAGCTAGTTAAAAGACTAATTCTACCTTCCCCAACTCAGTGTTGTCCAGATGTTCTGTACTGGAATTTCCACTATCCCTAGACAGCAACAAGAATTTGCCTGGGGAAAACTGAAATAACTTATCATGGGGAAAGACTGGGGAAAGTCAAAGCAGGAAGAGTTTTTTAAAAAGGCAATTGTATTACTATAGAACAACGCTATGTATGAAGAGAAACAGATGTACACAGTATCTTTTTAACTAAGATAACTAGCAAAATTCAGGGATCAAAAGTTGATGAAAAATCAAGCAAATTAATACTAGATATATTTCCTTAAGAAAACCCTCAAACTTTTCTTGGAAAGAGTTATGCATAGATTTATTTGCTGTGACTTTTAAAAATATTATTTCAAGTAAGCTAAAGTATCAGTGAGCATTTGTCCCAGTCATTTAGATGCCCAGACACCATCATTACTTTAGCCATGAGCTAAAGGAGAGCTGCCTTGTTCTACTCGCAACTTTTGTGCATGCTGACATTAGATTTCCACAGGTAACCTTGCATTCATGAAGCCTGACACGCTCATTTGTCTTTCAACCAAATGGAAACATGGTTTTTTGAATCATAGTAATGTACTCTGGACTTGCAAAATATCCCAGCTGTGTAGATCACGTCAAATACTAATTAGCCATTAATCTACTTACCAAACAGTTAAATGCAGCCAGATTTTCTGAACCAGCAAATCGAAAACCCAGGGACAAACAGGAACCAGCAATGATATAGACATGAGCCTGCCTAGAAAGAAAATTAATATAAAAGTTTTTGAAATATTGTGAAGGATTAATCATAGTTCCCTGCATTTCCTCAATTGTTAAAAAAGAGGAGATAAAAAGCAATGGCTCCAGGCAGTACGTAAGCTGCATTCTCTTAAATCCTGGAGGGGAATACGAAAGGAATGAATTGAGTATCTGAGGAAATGCCTTGAAACAGCTTTGCTTGTAGAAGATACAGTGACTACTGACTCAGATAAAACCTTCCATTCTGCCCTTTTTATATAGTTAATCCTGGTTTTCCAAAGGAGAAATGGAATGAAGACTGATCCAGAAAGAATACAAGGAAATGTAGCTCCTTTATGAAAAGTTCATTACAACTGCATTAATTGCATTTAATGCAAATTTAGAAACAGAGGTCCTAAAGAAAGAGGTGGAAAAATTATTTCCTAGTACTGCGAAGAATCAATTAAGAGATGTATCCTCTACACCTCCTTCTCGTTTACTACTTACTACAGTTCTGTTTGCTAAGAAAGTAGCTGTCATACACAGACTGCTGTTTCCAAAGATATGAATCTGATTTGTTTTAAAAAAACATCTGCAAACGGATTCATTGAAATATTAGATTAATGGCCACCGGCCACCTCTGTTTTAAGAGGTTTGGATTTTACATCAGGTCCCAAAGTACCAGTCTACCCTCATCTTCAAATTAAATGGTATGCAATCTATTACATGATATGCAATCTATTAGCTTTCGTATGAAAAGGTTTGTTTCATCCAATGAGAAATGTGAAACAAGCAATTTGGGGATTCACACAAGTCCTCATCTCAACTACCAGATTTATTGCACAAACCTCCTATTTGAACTGGGAGACCCTTCCAGCTGTATTATGAGATGAAGCCAGAAATCAGCACTTTTCTCTACTCAGTAATAACATTTGAAAAGTATCATAATAATTTAATATTTGAAAAATATCATAATGACTACAATATAGGAGAAGGAGTGGCAAAGCCTGAGGGTGGAGTCAAAAGAGGAATCTGCCTACAGTCTATGTTGCCACAAGCAGAGATTTTCTTGGGATATGCATTGATAGTTAATATAGCTAACATCAACGGCTGGGAAGGCCTAATGTAGGGCAAAAATACTAATTCCCTGTATTATTCTCTTCCAGAAATTCAAGAAACAGAAATATCTGTATATAATTATCTCCAAGGGTACTTCCTCACATTGTATTTGCAGTATAATAAATGTTGTCCTCCATTTAATCCACATGGCATCACTAGTCTGATTTCAAAAACAGGACTAGTCTATATTTTCAAGTTTCTGGCATTCACAGTCACTTTGTAGCAATTTTTACATAGAAATGAGTGTGTATAGAGCCGTGCAGTGGTTAGAATGCAGTATGGCAGGCTGACTCTGCCCACTGCCAGCAGTTCAGTCCTACCCAGCTCAAGGTTGACTCAGCTTTCCATCCTTCTGAGGTCAGTAAAATGAGGACCCAGATTTTGGGAAAATTAAGCCGCTTAGAGAGTGCTGTGATGCACTATGAAGTGGCATATGCTGTAAGTCTTATTGCTATAAGCCTGAGAGTTGTCCTTTATTTCACCTGCTTAAAGGATTCTGCAAGAGTGAGCACAATTACTTACGCCAAGGTCTCCAAATTAAGATCTTCCGATGACGGCATCTCAGTTGCATGAAGAGAGACACTGTTCTCTCTAACAATCTATGGAAATATAGTAACTGCAATTGGTGATTCTCAATTTTACAAAAGGCATCCACAGTCTTAAATTAATCTTTTATTAAAAAGTACACAATCAACCATCCTTCTATGGCTAGTGGAGATGGTACATATTGCATTGCAATATAATGGGAAGTTACCAGACTGTCAAGGGCAAGGGTGGAAGAAATTTTCACCCTTTCCGTCCTACCACAGAACATCCTCTGCAAGAAAGGTTCTCTGAACCTAAAAATCACGTTCTCTCATTGCTGCCACCTGGAGTTCCGTTTAGAGAGGGTTCTGGATAATGGTCTGGAACTTGTTATTTCCAACTAAATTATTAAGCTACAGGAAAAAAAAATTGGGCAGGTTTCTCAGATTTCTAGAAGTTTGATTTCTGAAAACACCACTCATATTTTCTTCAATTTATGATATGTTTATCAAGATGGGAATAAAGTGAGATTCTCAGCATCTTGCAAATCAACATTATACTGTATAGCCCCAATCACAGTAGGACCTTATGTACAATCCTGCCTAACTGACTTCATATAAGACAAATGACTTTCAGTCTATGCTGAAAAAAATTCTGGTGTCTCTTGGGAGATTAATAGACATTGTACAATTGTTGCCCAAATAAATTTAGAGCCTTGGTAGTACAGTGGTTTAAAGCACCCTGTTATTAACACAGCTGCTAAATTCATTTGTAATAAGTTGAGGTTCAGAAGCAGATAAGGACACTAATAAACAAAGCATTCTTGGAAGACTGAAAATCCAAATATCACTGATTATATATAACAAGCATATTGAAAAGCAGCAACTTACTTGTGGCACATTGCTATCAATCCACTTTGAACTAGGCATTATATCATCCCACAAAATCAAGCATCGAGCAAGTGTCTTCAAGCAAGAAAAATGACAAGAGGGTTAAAAAATTAAGTTATGATAATGGGGTCAGAAACTACAGTGATTTAAGAAATCAGAAAAAATTAAATCTATTAGAATGAAATATACAATTCACCTATCCTTGCGCTCTCAGATCCAATACAGATGTTACATTACATGCCCCCATGTACAGAGTATTATGTTATTTTCAGACTCACACATACCTTGGAACAGGGAGAAATACCTCTAATTTTGCACAGTGTTTTTGCTGTTTTCAGTTACATCAACCACCAGGAGACAGACATTACATGACCAGTTTTTGTCCTATTTGTGACTTATCAGACGTAAGAAGCCAGATGTTATTCTTTGACTTCAACTCTCTACTGGAAACTGAACCCATGCATTCCAAGCAGAACAAAACCAATCACATGATATCTGTATCCTGATGGTTAATAAAATAAGTCAGTTTGAAAAGATGTTACCAGACCTTTTCTGAATTTTATGGATTGATCAACTAATTAGCAAATATGAGTTGTTATTCTATTTCCACCAAACCATAACCAGGTTTTTTTAGACAAAAATGATACAAGATACATCTGCCTAAATTTAATCCTTTATTAGAATAAACCAATTTCTGTGCTTCTTTTCTCACTGTGGGGAAATATCAAACTGTCATGAATTATTTTGGAAGCACATAACAAGATAAATTGCCAACATCATTGTGGGGAATTTTTTTTAAATGTTCATAATTAAAAAGGTTTTAAATATATATTTGTCATTACCAGCATAAAATTTTAAAACAGGCAATAAACCCTTCTTAAGTTTAATTTAAGTATATCTCAAATATGAGATAATAACCTCACAGAAAGAACAATGGGGGATGTGCCAGTTCCAGTCTAATGGAGTTTGTAATGACACAGATAAATCCATCATAATTTTGCCAAGCAGATTAGGTTACAGAAATACATTTTGAATTTTGGAATACAATATACACGATGCTTTATTTTTCAGGCAACAGCTTTATTAGATTCAACTAAGACATAAGATTCAATCTGATTTAAATTTATGTTGCTGAAAAATTTAAAAGGATGATTTCTTAACTGTTATGAACTGTACTGAGTCACATGGAATATGAATATACCGTATTTTTCAGACTATAAGATGCGCTTTTTTGTCTCCCAAAAAGGGGCAAAAATGTCTGTGCATCTTATAGACCGAATATTGCCGAAGCTCTGCCCTCCTGCTAACCACTTTTTGGACTCTGCACGCCCTGTTTTCGGACCTTTTTTGGGCCTGTTTTTTTGGGGGGGGGTTTGGCTAAAAAAGCCTCAAAAATGGGCTGTAAAAAGCATCAAAACGGGCCAAAAAAGCATCAAAAACGGGCCAAAAAAGGCCTCAAATACGGGCTGACAAAAGCCCCAGAAACAGGCTGAAAAAAGGGCCAAAAATGCCTGAAAAAAAGAGAGGCCATAAACTTTTTTTTGTTGTTTTCCTCTTCTAAATTTAGGTGCGTCTTATAGTCCAAAAAATATGGTAAATATTGCAGATATTGGTGCTTTGCTGCCTATTACCTCTGTTAGCCATAGCAAGTCTTGCATGTCTTGCAAGTCTTGCATGTAAAATGCAAAATGAGCTGAACTGTGGCAGGATGCTAGCTCAGTACATAATCAAAAAAAGCGTGAAGAGGAACACTGGAATGAGTGATTGAACTACCTGGCAAGATAATATGTAGCACATTTAAACAGACTTGATATAACAGTGTACACTATCACTTCATTTTGAGCTGCTTCCTTTCCTAATAGAATAAAGGCAAACCATAAACATACCCTTAGTAAAAGGAATTCTGGTTTTACAAAGTCCAACAAATACATTGTGTCTGGAGCACAAAGCCAATCAGCAATCGACCTAACAAAATATAAGATAAAAGGAGAATTGTAAATTAAAATTGCTTGCCTAATGAAGCACAGGAAAATGTTACAATGCATCTTAAATGGCTGTGTTTGCTATTGCTGTATAGTATATATTTTTCCTTTAATCTCCCAGATCCACTGCCCAGTTACTACAGTCCTTGCACATTAAAAAAAAGATACAATGGGGTCAGTGCTTCTTGCTCAGCCTGAATTGCAAATGTTTCTAATATTTACTGAATGCCAAAGCCTCTAACATATCCGACAGAGAACACTGAAGGTGGAACTATCCTTAAGCATTCATACTTTCAATTACTACTTTAACGAAAATGTAAGTGATTCAAAATATTATTTTGATACTGGTATATAATAAACAGAAATGCTGTATAAAGGAATGTTTTAGGCACTCTTTCACCATCTACAGTTTCCACACAATTCCAGGAAAAAAAGATTGCTACTTTAAAAAGTATCAGAAGGTGCTTGAGCAATAGCATGCTCTGAGCTGTGAAACTGAATCTAACCAATGCAGTTAACCATTCATGTTTAAAGATAACTAGGATAGGAACAAATAGACTGCTTGGGAAGAGTAACATGACTATTTTTTCCTAAGGCACAAAATATCCCCTGATCCTAAGTGTGCCATACATTGTATCTAACCATATCTCCTAGCCTCATACCTGTTGTTGGTCTTGAGATAGATCATGGCTAATGCCAAAGTTGCACCTGGGCAAGTTACATCCACATTTATAGTATCTCCTTCCTGTTAATAAAACATACATTCAGTTTAAATCCTATAGTGATAGATACTGCAAACTTCTATAGATGAGGGATACTTTCATTTAGTTTGCTATAAACTAATTTACACCTTCTAATTCAATATGGGAACCATATTCTTTACTTTTCCATGAAATCTATGAAGCAGTTCTGAAGTCAAAACTACATATTGTAATTAGGAAGGTGTTTGCAAAAAATGTGTGTGATGAAATACTGCATTGAAAATTAAACATGCAACATGTTTATAGGATTACAGTAACAGAATCCTGCAATTTTACATGCACCTTCCCACTCTCTGCTTTTAGCCTAAAGAGAACTAGGGAAGGAAGGAGAGACAGCTTTTCAAACTTTATTCTTGCTTTGCACTCAGATTTCTCTTATCTGCCAGTTGCTATGATTGCAACTCTTTCCCCTGTTCTTTGAGATTATTCTCATAGTCAATTACAGGTAGAATCTACCAAGGCTTAAAAAACAAGGAAGATACTTGAGAAAGTTCCATATTAAATAGAACACATCTGAGCTTTACAAGTGGTAATGTGGATGAGCCAATGAAACTGTTTTGTGACATGCGCAAATAAATAAAGGCTCTAACAAAAAGGTGAATGGTACAAATAGCAGAACTGCACACAAAAATTCTGTTGCCCATAGTGCATCATCTGTAGTGTTGGTGTCAGGTGATGTAGATTATTACTTAGGTAATATCTAATATCTTAGACAATGTTGGAAAAATAAAAACATTACCTTAATTTGATAACTTGGAGATTTGTGTTTTTCACGGTGCATTCCAGCTTGAAAACGCCGGTGGCCACCAACCATATATTGATAAAGCTGCTCCGGCACATTCAAATCAGACATGCCTATCAAATTGCTGCCATGCTGAGGAAGAAACCAACAATGCTAAGCATTTTATTTACTTTCTGTACTTGAAGAAAATGTGATCCAATTCAATTCCTGTTATTTGCAGGGAAACTTAAAATATACAACTTGTTCAGCAAATTGACATTTGCAGTTTCTGAAGGAAACTATAGCATACAATTTGACCTGACATAAAAACTGAGAGGGGAAAAAAGCACGCTTACCCCAAGACAAACCATGCCCAAAGCTAAGCCAGCAGCCAGTGAATAGGACTCTCTGTCAGTGCAATATTCCATTTCAGGACCTGGGGGTCGCCCTGGGTAAGTATATACATATATCCAACTATTAATCAACTTTTAAAATGAGCAAGCTAACATTCCATTTTTATTCAATATATCTGAACTATTTTTACCACTAAAAAGCTTAGACACAACTGATGGTCCTCAGATGTTCAGACCATTTTTCACATCTCAACTCATTTTGTAAGATAACTGGAACAATCCAACCTCTCTTTCAAAATCCTGGTAAAATGGGAAATCTTGGAGGTTTTTTTATGCAAAGTACTTTGCACCAAATTAAGAACAAGAAACGACGATTACAAATAAATTAAGAACAAGTAAAGAAAACTACCAAGAACTAACGAAGAGGAAAGAAAAACAGTGGAAATGGAAAAAGCAACCAGGATGGAGCAAGGGACTTATATTTGGTAGATCCCAGGTGGTGTGCTTTTGCTGCCATGGTGCCCACCTCATGGAACATCTCCCACTTCCACCCCCAAACCACCCTGTGTTTCCCCAAAAAGAAGATCCTTATTTTGTTTTGATCCCTGAAAAAACAACTAGGGCTTCTTTTCAGGTGCGTCTAATTATTGACTCACCATGACACAGTGGTACCGACAGCCCCTCCCAGCAGGAGCCTGCTGTCAGCCCACTTGCCGCCACTCACATGCGTTGCTCCCGGCCTCCATTTTGCCCTCAGAGCCTTCTGGAAAGACCTCTGCATCTGATAACAGAGCTCAGGATCGATCCGGAGCTCTTTTATCTGCTACAGAGAGCTTTCCGGAAGGTTCTGATGGCAAAATGGAGGCCAGGGGTGCTGCGCACGTCAATCCAGAGCCCGTTTCTTGGTTGCAGAGGGCTTTCCGGAAGGCCTCTGATGGTAAAACGGGGGCCAGGGGGCGCTGCATGCGTCAATCCAGAGCCTGTTTCTCAGCTGCAGAGGGCTTTCCAGACGGCTCTGATGGCAAACGGAGGCCAGGGGCGACACGTGCGAGCGGCGGCAAGCGGCCGCAGAAGAAGGTGGCCACAGAAGAAGCGGCCGCAGAAGAAGGCTAGGCAGGTGTTGGGGTGTGCGAGGCCTAGTAAGTAGGGCAGCTCCACCACCATCCCCATCACCAGTTTAGCTTAATTTTTACCTCTTCCCATCTCCTGCACCCTGGGATGGGCGGGGTCTTAATTAGGACTAATTTTGGAAGTAAGGCTTTATTTGAGTGCACGCATTCAAAAACATGGGGTGGATCCTGTTTTAGGGGAAACATGTTTGGTTAGCTTTATTCCTCTTGATATTCCAGAAGCTCCTCAAGAGCTGATTATTTCAGCAGGCCTGGGGGGTCCCAGGGAACCTGAAATATGTTTGGCTCCACTATGGAGGTGGATAATATATTCATTCTTTCACTGCCTGGGGTTTGTATACTTTTGATTTAACTTCTATTTTTAATGTTGACTTTTTATACTTTTAATGCTTGTCTTTAGGTATGTTTTTTATTAGATCGTTGCATGTCCTTCAGAGTCACTTCTCATGAGATGGGCAGCTACATATTTTGATTGATTGATAATTAAGTTAAGCATTCATCTCAGCCACTTTAAGAGTTTCCCTTGTCTTAGTGTAATTGGTCACCTTTACTTTGTAAGACGGCAACATGGAAATCATTCAGACCATGTGCAGAATACAGATCTAATCCCAATCAGCTTCCTCCTTACCTATTTCTGACAAGAGAACTTCAGCAGTGTGCCTATGAGCCGTCCCTTGGTACACCAAGCCTATTCCTATCACAGCCGCCACTTGCACATTATGAGGAACATCCAGCTCGGTGGAAGTCGGAGGCAAAAGAGCCGGTATGTGGATACTGAGCAGCCGGGTGATAGACATATCCATTGTACCCAACTTGGCAGCAGAAACACCTAGCAACAGCCCAATGCTCATCATCTCATGACCCTGCCATTAAGAGGGAAAAAACATCTTGATCAGAAGCATGAATGAATCCAAGATAATACAGGCAGTCCTCGTTTACAACCATTTGCATTTACAGCCTTTGCAGGTCAATAAAGCAAAGCTGATCAAAAGCATAGTCATGGTTTTACTCAGTGACTGCTTTGCTTAACAATTAACTTCCCAGTCCCAATTGGGGTTACTAAATGAGGTCTATCTATACACAAAAGCACACATACTGTGCACCATACACTCAAAATTAAAACTCACTGTAAAATTATTGTTCTTAACTTTTAAACATTTATATATCCTTGGGAGCAACAGGGACTCTCTGGCTCATGGGAAACATGCTCATGTAAGGCGAAATAATCTCCACCAAAGAATTGCAGTTCTTTTTGCTGGAGAGATTTCTTGATGGGGAAAGACCACAATGGAAAGGGGGGGAAGCCACAAAAATCAGATACCATATCTTACCTAAAGAGAAGTACTTTTACTATTACAAGCTACAACTGGAAATAACCCAAGAGCTTATTTTATGGGTTAGTGATGTGGTTCTTAAACTGCACTGCAATTTATATTAATATATTAATTATATATTAATAGCTTACTACAACATCTGCCACAAATATAAAAACTGCTGTCAAAATTGCAGCATAGAAAATTCTGTAAGGATTCATAAAAGCGTTAATATTCAATATAATATATTTGTAAAGCTTGCATTAGAAACCATCGTGTTACTGTCAATACAAGAAAACTACCCACAGTACAGATTCGGCATTACAATTAACATAATTGTATGATTAATGCAACATCCATGCCAATCACTACAGTGAATTAAATGTTTAGGAAATTCACTACTCAGTTAATCAGTGGGCCTGTTCAATTTGTGAAGCAGCTTTTAGTGTGATAATCTCCCAATATAAAAAAGAGAACATATATATTGGCCCAAAGAAAACATTGTCTACCTCTTACTTTTCAATTATGGCCTCACCTTTGTTAAGTAGTCATGGATATTGAGTGTTGCAAGCTTTGTGAGATGGCCATTCAAACCCAGAGCCATGAGAAAGCCCGCATATTCATTGGCAAGTTCAGCGTTTTTGGGTTTATTGTAGACAATCCACGCAGAGTCTATTTGGGAAGCCGGAGCAATCTTCAACCCAGCAGCCACACCATTGTGAAAGTTTGCCCAGCAAGCCATATTAGGAGGCACATCGATGTTCCCACTGTTGAGATCCACTGTGGTATTCCTAGGGGGAGCCCGGCCTACATAGGTGGATTAAAAAAATTTTTTTAAAAAAAAATGAAGTTTAAAACAACAAGAAAGACAAGGTTTTTTATTCTGTTTTTTTGAGTGCAATAGGGGTTCCAAAGCACTGACAGCAGCCCTTTATAAATTATTTTGAGAAATTCTATTGAACACAAGGAGCTTCAGTACTTCAAAAAATGCACTCCAAACAAAGAAAATAATCCAAAGATTATTTAGTACAAAGGAGAAATAAAAAGGGAAATCACTTGGGACTGTTTGAAAAAAGGAGTATTATAAGTGCAAGGTAGGAGAATGAAGGAATGTTAGATTAACTCTGAATAGCAGAACAGGTTTGGATACAGGTTTTTTTTCCCCCATTCTACACCTGCACAGTTCAGGAAGAAGCAGCATAAGGAGCACAGCCTCCATGCGTCACAAGATACGATGTGGATATACATGGGAGAACCTCCCAATTCTATAGGATATGATTCTTCCCAATTCTGTAACACCTCACAGGTCCCAAAAACAAGTGGATGCATAAACAAAATTGTTGTAGCAATTGATGTGGTGGTTGTAGTAGCTGTCTTGGCTGGCTCTCTCCCTCAGTGCATTCATCAGTTTAACATCTAAAAATCCTGGTTCCTAAATGCCCCTTTCCACAAATGTATTGAAGGCTTGGGATGGACAAATTTGTGATAGCCAGTGGCTGCACTAAATATAGGGCTGGAGGTAGAGGCAGGTTGGAGGTAGGTACTAAGTAGGTAAAGCTGGAATTTGGGGTGTCCTTTAATAGGAAAATGCCTATTTTAGGGATCACACTACAATTATCATCATTCCCCAGCTAGGATGGTAAAATACTGTTGATAAAACACAATTTTAGCCTAAGTAATTTCACGTCTTCACCCAAGTACACATCAAAGCATGCATCATTCTGCTGAATATACCTGTCAGGTTCAGTTTGGGAATAGGCAACGGCTCCGTTGGAACTGGGTGATAAGAAAACAAAGTAAACATCCCCCTTCCCAAAGGGAGAGCCATAGTTCTTTGACACAACTGCAGAAGCCTGTAACAGAAGAGAGGGTGTAAGCAACAATATTTTAAATAAATGGAAACATTTTAACGGGCAACTGCTGATATTAATAAATATGGTGCAGAGGGGGGGGAGGGAGGTTGTGGTCTTAAGTTAGTGTTGACTCCTAGCAACTTCTTTGCCGAGTCCCTGCAGTTTTCTTGGCAAGGGAATTTCAAAAGTAGTCATCGCCTGCTTCCTGGGGTGTGAGAGAGTAACTGGCCCAAGGTCACTCAGGTGGCTTCACGCTTAGGGCAGGACTGAGGCTAGTCATAGTTTCAATCCAGGTACCTTAATCATTTACCCCAAACTGGCTCTCAATAAGTATGTTACACAATTTATATATGGACCAAAGTTCTTCCATTTAAAAATCTCTATTTTGTGATCTGCTTTGGGCACGTTGTTTTATAAATGGGAAAAGCAGCATATATATTTCTTAAATTAAATTCAATAAATATGAATGAATAAAAAAAGAGTACAGTACAATTATAAAACAATAAGAAACAGCCTACAATAGATAGCTTTACAACTGCATCAGTCACTTAAGAGAAAGACTTTAAAACTAAGTGTTGCTGATGCATGAATATGAAT
This sequence comes from Arizona elegans, assembly GCA_022577455.1. NCBI lineage: Eukaryota > Metazoa > Chordata > Lepidosauria > Squamata > Colubridae > Arizona > Arizona elegans. The sequence continues at coordinate 297,490,705 of JAKOOJ010000001.1, read as the reverse complement.
AGCTAAGATACTTCTCCCAGCTGCTCACATAAGATTCTTAATGGGACTCTGTGAATTTCATTCTCACAGTTTCATTAATCAGGTTTATTGAAAGGTATCTTGAAAATGGCTGTGTACCTAACCACCCCCCTTCCTATTTATCAGTGACTACATTAAGATGATGCCTCCTGAAGTAGGGAAGAAGTTGTACCCCCACCTGTCATATGTGCAAGAAATGTATATATGTTGGAGTCTCAACATTTTGCAAATAGCCATTTTCGTGCTCAGAGATTTCTATTACAGAATGATTTAATTTCCTCAAAAATGGGCACTTCTGCAGTGAAAACATCCTAATAAAAGAGCCACCAAGAATTCAACATAAAATGGGTGGTTGATCGAATGAATGAATGAATGAATTCATTCATTCATTCATTCATTCATTCATTCAGCGCTTGGTATAGCAATAATCAAGTGACAAATAAATGTACAAGGCTAAAGTGTACCGCACAAACTGTAACAAGTAAAACTGAAGGCAAACTTCTCCCTGAGTAAGATGAAGATTGTCACAGTGTGAATTCTGTCCTCTATTACTACACAAAAGTCTGGCTCTAACAGAAGGTGTCCATTCCATGGGTCTTTTCTGCATGATCAATGCTCTTGCCTCATAGCAGACAGTGGCTTCTCACGCTATCTTAGCAGCTCCAAACAATTCTGTAAGTTGTTCCTATAACAACTACCGTTCAAAATCTTTAAATACTGCTTAGATTGTTTCTCCATAACCATCTCCCCTCTCAAGTTTTAATTGGGCCGCAAGTACAGCTGAGTGAATCACCTCCTTACTTCTTACTTCTCCTTACTCTTCTCTCCTGCAAATGGAGCATGATCTGTGTAAAGCTACACTGATGAATTGGATGCCCACAAGATGTTCTGACTCCATCAAGCATAACCAAAATAAGGTTATTGGTTTAATTCAAATTGTAATTGAGGTGCATCACTACTAAGCTTCATGAAAAAATAAACCAGATGTGAGTTTCAGCAGGTTCTAACCAGTTCTGGAGAACCGGTAATGGAAATTTTGAGTAGTTCGGAGAACCGGTAAATACCACCTCTGACTGGCCCCGCCACCATCTATTCTCTGCCTCCCGAGTCCCAGCTGATCGGGAGGAAATAGGGATTTTGCAGTAACCTTCCTCTGCCACACCCACCATGCCACACCCACCAATCCACACCCACAAAACCGGTAGTAAAAAAATTTGAAAGCCACCACTGAAATAAACATATAGTCTGGAAATACTAATTTCATGTTTCATTTTTACATTAAGGCCTTGAATAACTCTCCAAATATTTGCTAAAAGCTCAGTGGCATTTTTGTTGGTTACCTCTATATATCTGAAAATATTCCAGATTCTATTCACTGATACCAACTGCTGCTTTTAGTAGTGACTATCACTAATTATGAAGAGAGACTTATTTCAAAATCCTATTTTCAAAACCATTTTTTTAAAAAATGGTTTTTTTACTTTGTCAAATATTTTAAAAACATCAAATGACAACAAAGCTAGTGGAGTTTTGATCTACTGTATTTAGCATAATGTTTATATTACGCTCATTACATTATGCCAGATTTGCACAACATGCTAGGCTTAAACAGATTAATTTGGGATTCATTGTGCTGTGTGAACACTACTACTGTCACTTCAGTGTACTCTTTATCTTCAGACCTTAAAAGGTGTTGCGATCGCATTTCCTTCCTCAGACAAGCTCTGGCAGTGGTTGACATGATCTAATAGACAAAATCTCCCTGTGATAAAGATCTATCCCATGCACAGGCAGTAGTACATCAATACGGGGAGAAACACCCATTTTCAGTCCTCCCAGGACTTGGGAAGCTATCTGTTCCTTCTCCTTCTGTCTTCTGTTCCTCAGTATGTCCCCCACTACTACCACATGCAAAAGCCAGTAAGAGTAAACCAACTGAGGATGGTGCTATTGTGAGTACTAGTGAAAGTGGTTCAGCCATCCAATTCTCTGCAAGGATATAAACCATAAAAAAACCCAGAGAACCTGAGTTTCTAAGTGTAGCCCTATTATTCTGCTCTCATTGCATGTCACTGTTTCTGTTTTGGCAACAGGGAGAAAATGTTAATTGCCAGTCAGTGACTGAGAGGATCAGATTGCTTGGATTCCTTCTATTAATGACAGCTGCAAAACAGAAATCTATTTTCTGCCAATCAGCAGACTCTATTGTCTAACCAGTGGGAGTGGGAAGAATTACTTAACACTGCAAGAGCTGTAACTTCCATAGTGGAGGCGCACATGCGGTGTCTTGGATAGGATGGCAATTTACTCCAGCAAAAATATAAGAACCAGTACTTCCCAGTATAATGTTCTGCAATGCAACAAAGTACAGTTCTTTGTACTTTGTATATAAATTATAGAGGCCAAAAAAAAAAAAAAAATTACCGGTTTTCTTTTTCTTCAATATATTCATGGTCACTGACTTCTGGCATCTGAACTACATTGACACGAACTGGATGGGCACTTTGTAGAAGCCTGCGCACCTCTTGCACTCTCAGGTCTTCACTCCATATCAGTGACATCACTTCCTGGTTCATATCATTCAGTCCATCATCTTCCTCCTCTGACTCCACAGTAGCAGGCAAATCGGATGACAACATCTGCGGGTCAGACTGTGGGGAAAAAAAGATAGTGTCATCCCCACTAGATGGACCTGACCAAGAAATCAATTCTACAAGAAAGCTTACATCTACTTTTACTGAGATGAGCTATTATAATAGAAACTTGCAAATCTGATCATGATGTACTTCCTCATTCTTATTGTTCAGTGAATTAGGGAGACATCTGTCAGTTGCTTCCTAATATTATCTGGTTTTCTCAACTTAAAAAATAGCTACAGCCCTTTTTGCCTAGGCAATAGCTCCTGCATTACTCCAAGGTTATCTTACTCTCTATAGATATGCACTTTGACTCAATCTTTGACTACGAGGATGCATATTCAAATATTTGTTTGACCTTCTTTGCGGGAAAATGCAACTTTTATTTAAATGACAAAAACCCCACTAATCTACATCTAACTACATCAAATTATGGAAAGGAATACTTGAAAATGATTTTCTCAGTTTTGCTTTTTTTTGAAATTCAATTACTTACTGCTTTACATTTTGGAAGGTTTCCCTCACGAGCCTGTTTGGAAAGATCTTGACGGCCGATCAGAAGGCAGACTGCTTCTGGCCAGTCAGAGGCAGGCTGCTGTCGACAGTGATAGATTGCGTCTCTGATAGGAAGAGCAACTCCAAAAGGCAAAGTCTCCAGGTCTCTTAAAGTGAATCCTTTTTAGAGAGAGAATGAGAATCATTTCACATTCTAGAAGTCCATATTTACAGAATATTCTATAAGTCCATTTAAGGCCCCAGGAACAAAGAGAGAAAATTTCCCACAGAACAGAACTGCAAAGACTATTCTTAAGCTGGATATGCGTATTTCTTTTATCCCACTATTGTCCTGTACCAAATTGCAATAGCTAAACTATAAAATCTGTTTTGGCCTATGACAATAATGGGATAGTTTTCAAGCAGCAGTCCACCATTCAAATTGCCACTGGTTCACTAAATTTACTGCCTGTTTCTAGCTTCATATATTAATCACTTAAAAATGAAGTTTCCAGTCTCCAAATATATTTAGGAAGTCTAACACTGCATGTCAAACCTATTCAAATGTCTTTGGTTTGATGTACAAACTCCTTACCCTCTGAAAAAACAAAACAAACAAAAAATAGAAGAACTCCTTACCTACATTTGCCATCCAGACAACTAGTTTTTCTGCAAGACTAGAAGCAGATGGACTGTTCCTCATACTGCATCTGCTAACAAGGAAATAAATATAACTTACTGATCCTTTTGACACCCAAAGATATATCTGCTGCATCTTCTCCCAACATGTTGCCCCTTCAAAAGGACCTCAATTCCCTACTTCTACTGTATGCTTGCCAGGTATTATTGGAGTCATAAAACAACATTTCTGGAATAAACAAAGTACCCAGAAATTTATAAATGGGAAATAAGGGAAAGGCAAGTCAGGATGCTTGGAGAGAAAATGTTTACAAAAATTTCCAAGCACTTACAACTATGAATCTCCATAGACATTTACAACTATGAAATCTGGGCTGCTGAAGAGAGCAGAAGGCAATTTTTTATAGCTTTGCTAGTGTTATGTAATAGCTGACAAGAAGGGCTGTAACTGCAACAAGTCAGAATACACAATTTCCAGAAACATGAGTCCCAACACTTTTAATTAAATATTGCCTGAAAAGGAGGGGAAAAACCCACAGGAAAGGAGTCCTACAAGCCAATCTAGAGCTACGGTGGCGTAGTGGTTAGAGTGCAATACTGCAGGCTACTTCTGCTGATTGCCAGCTGCCTGCAATTTGGCAGTTCAAATCTCACCAGGCTCAAGGTTGACTCAGCCTTCCATCCTTTCGAGGTGGGTAAAATGAGGACCCATATTGTTGGGGGCAGTATGCGGACTCTGTAAACCGCTCAGAGAGGGCTCTAAAGCATTGTAAAACGGTATATAAGTCTAAGTGGTATTGCTATTGTTAGAAGAATATGGGCAAGATCCCTCTTTCTTAACAGTAAACGTGAGTCTCAGTCTCTCTGTCCACTCTAACTCCTTCATTTTGCAGCCTTGCAGGAAAAAGAAGTACAACATACTTAAATAGTGAAAGAAGAAACTGGAGAGGTGCAAAAACACAAGGGAGCCCCTTAAATATCCTTAGAACTACATTCATGAGAGCTAACAAATGAGAACAGATTTCAAATGGCAACACTCTCTCCTCCACCAAATAACATACCTAGATTCTTCCTGTTCCATCTGCTGCTTTCGCTGTCCTAAAAGAGAAAAGGAGAAGCAATGCAAATGCAAGCACTCCTGTCTTTTTATAGCAGGGGTGATGCAACAAGTAATAGGTAAAAACATCCATTTCAGAATCTGCATAGCTCTAAAATTGTATTACCTGATGTTATCCTGGATAAATAGTTGGAGGCTTCATTTGAAACAGCACTTTCATCACCAAGTATATACAGTACAACGCTCTGCTCGGGAGAAAGTAATGCTGCATTAGAGTCTATTTACATAAGAACCAGCAAATTCATCTTAACAGGAAAAGATATGAGCCAATATTTGAGGTTAAATAACCTGGAGATCTTTACTAAATATACATGAGGATGCACTTCCATATTCAAGGCCAGATAAGCCAGTGGCAAATTTACATGAAGGTATGGAGCAGCATTCTTTAGATTCAGACTATTAACTTATTAAAACCAATATTATTTATAAGCAGTAACTGTTCAAGGCCTTAGACAAAGTCTAATTCTGTACCTTCAGATCATTTCAGCTGATAGTGCCAAGAGTATTATTTGAAATCTGTATGTAAAACAAACATTGCCATAGGCAGGAGACACTGTTGGGGAGTCGCATCCTGTTGCCATGGCATCAACTTCACAGCTCGCATAATAGTGCTCTAATTTAGGAAGGGTATCCATGCTAATACCTAAATTATGCTTCCAGAATTTTGGTTTCATTACACCTGATGGAACGTTACTGCTCAAAATCTTATTTCAAATAAATATACTTACAACTTTTTTTTGTTTGCTTTTTTGTTAAGGAAAACAGGTGCATTTCTATATTAGACATCAAAATTTAATGAATAAGTAAAATAAATATTGAAATTCCAAATTCCAGTATGTATTTCTCTCTCAGAGAATAGGAAAAAAAACCTATTTAAAGGTACATTATGAATCTGTTCAACTGTAATAAATCTTTGTTTAGAAAGCATCCTCAAAGTTAAATAGGGGAGGGAGGAAGAATATGTCCTTTTCTATATTAAGTAATGCCCAAGTTATTTTCTGGCAGAAATAAACTAATATAAGTGGCACCTGCCTACCTGTACATTTTTCTTTTTAAAAAATCTCCAACAGTTCACTGATAACACAATAATTCTGTGCATAAGCATATCATCTAGAACCAGGGGTGAAATGCTCCCAGTTTGGACCGAATCGTCCAATCCAGTAGCGATGGCGGTGGGTGGTTCGGAGAACTGGTAGCAAAAATCCCTGCGCCCCCCCTCCATGCCCAGCTGAACCGCGCGATCATCAGAGGCTGTTTTTTTTACTTTTAAAAGCATTTTTTCTACAACCTCTTCTGCTGAAAAAATGCTTTTAAAAGTAAAAAAAAAGTCTCTGATGATTGCACGGCTCAGCTGGGATCGTCAGAGGCTTTTAAAAGCATTTTTTCTACAACCTCTTTGGCCAAAGAGGTTGTGGAAAACAAAAATGCCATTAAAAGCTTCTGGCAATCCCAGCTGAGTTGCCTGATCGTCAGAGGCTTCTAAAAGCATTTTTTTCTGCAACCTCTTTGGCCAAAGAGGTTGTAGAAAAAAAATGCCTTTAAAAGCCTCTGGTGATCCCAGCTCAGTTGGCTGATCGTCAGAGGCTTTTAAAAGCATTTTTTCCTGCAACCTCTTAAGGTTGTAGAAAAAATGCTTTTAAAAGTAAAAAAAAAAAGTTGGCCATGCCCACCCAGTCACATTACCCCCCCAAGCCACGCCCACAGAACTGGTAGTAACAAATTTTAGATTTCACCCCTGTCTAGAACCATATGCTAAGTAGCTGTTGTCAGACATATCTGACATACAAATATCTAGTTTATACAAACAAATATATTTTCTCCATTATTTGAAGCAGAACTATAGCATAACAGCAATTGTTTGTTGGGTAATTCGTTCCAACAAATCAATTATCTGTGAACTCAGCCAGTCTTCCTCCTTTCTTTCAATCTCTTGTTTTCTCATATCCAGAAAATTCTAGGTGGCTTGCAGCTGAAAACTTTTTTTTTCATTTCTTAACCATTTGAATTCATATTCAATGAATCAAATAACTTCTCTAGATTGTTAGTTTAATACATACCAACACTACCAGCTTGCTCCTTTCACAGATTCCAGGCAAGTAAGGATAGGGTGGCACACTTTCTCCCTTCAAGCAAGAGCACAGCCACTGAAAGATACTTGGTGGCTCAGCCGAAAAAAAGGAAGGATGATGCATAAAGCCTGTTTGGGCTGAATCATACAGAACAGGAATCATTCATATACCATTTGAATTGAAAGATACTTTTTCTGGGCATTAGACTTTGTATATATAAACCCCACGGTTTTTCAAAGCAGGCAACTTTAAGATGTCTGGACTTCAACTCCCAGAATTCCCCAGCTATCGTGGGAGTTGAAATATAAGACTCTATTCTGGAAGTTGAAGTTCACACAATTTAAAGATGCCAATTTTGAAAAGCACTGATATAAATTGACATTGGTGATCTTCCGGTTGTACTTCTGGTGTTTTTGGAAGCCTGGACAGCGAGCTCCGCGGCCAGCTCCAATCTCTCCTTATCAGAGGATCCATATCAGGGACCATAGCCACCCTGGAGGGGTGACGAAGTAAAGGGGAATCGCCTAGCAGGTAGAGGGGAGCTGCATCTCCCTTCCCTGACTAGGAAAGCCCCCTCCGCCGACAACAAGGAGCAGTGACAGTAAACATGGCTAACATGAAGCCGAAGACAGCTTGAATACATAAGACTGTGCAGGATGAAGAAAGTGAGTGGCATGTAATCTGGATAAAAGAATATTTGCTATTGAAAATTGACCCCAAGAAAGTCAAGGGGGAAGGATATTTGAACTATTTGCTAGTGGCGAAATAAGCATATTAAAAAAAAAAAATTAAGTAGAGAATTTTTTTTTAAAGAAAACTAAGGAAAAGAAAATTGAACTCTCAAAGAGAGGACATGGGATTGAAAAGTTATTTTAAAAAATACTGGAATTCGATCTGGAGCTTGTTTTTCATTATTATTAATTCTGCCCACATCTTAGATTTATAATTTAAAACAATTAAAAATGGACTATCAGCATTACGCAGAGCCAACAGCAACTTGAAGTTTGAGCATCATCTGCTGCTAAAAGGAGAACTGTGTAACTTTGGGATTTTCCACATTTGCTGGACTATGAGTATTTACTTTAAAATTATTGGAATTTATACAATAAACAAGACTAGGGGCCAAGTGACCCCTGAATATTGTTGAGCAAATAAAAGTGACTGGAAGAGGCACGGATAACCCCCTGGTTTCTTTTCTTAAATTGGACTGACTGTAAAATGGAAGTAAGTGGAGATAATGAAATGGAACTGATGTACCAAGACATTAAGGATTTCATAAAAGAACAACGTAAGGAGATGATGGAAATATTTGGATGTATAGATCATATAGATCAAAAATTGGAAAATATAATGCACGGAACAACAAGTAAAGACCAGGACAAAGAGGAAAGAATAGAACTACTAGAAGGAGCGGAGGAGACAGCAGAATTGGAAAAGCAACAAGAAGAAGACAAGAAGAAGATATCATTAAAATTGATAGTGAATAAGGGATCAGAGCAAAAGGAAAATACTTTAAAAGATGTGAAAAGGAAATGGGAGAAAAGGGAGATAGCTGAGGAGAAGAAAAAGGGGTTGGAAGCTGTAGAATTAGATGGTGGAGGAAAAAGGCGAGGGGAGAGAAAGCTAGAGGGTATAGTCAAAATATAGATTTAAGAGTAGATGAAATAAAAGAATTAAAAGAATGAAATGGAAAAGAATTGGAGAGGAGACAACCCCAAAAAAAAGGAGACTAAAAATTTGGATGCGGGTGAAAGATGTGGGATAAAGGGAAAAGAAAAGAAATATAAAGCAAAATATTTTATGGAAATATTTCAATAATGTGTATGAATATTAGAACTGCATTGTATATAATCTAAAAGATAAAAATTATTTTTGAATATATATATCAGTAATGTAGTAATGTAATGTATACTATTATTAGAATTATATAGATTTGAAAATTATTTTGTAAATTAGAGAAATAGAATTTGTACAAGGGTATTATTAAATATGTATAAAAATGTGAGTAATAGTGAAAAGCTAGAATTAAGCAGTTTGAGATTAGACAAAGGCAGAATATATTTTAATGAGAATTGTAAGGATTGAAGGATTGGAAAAACAACAATATGAATAGATATACAGTAAATACTTGAAAGAAATTATGACTGATGCTAGAAGGGCATACTGAAATATGAAATAAATAAAAAAGGGAAGAACCACGGCTCCGATTGCTAGAGTGATAGGTGAAGGGGGGGAGAGCTAAAAGAGAAGTAGAAATAAGAGGGGGGAAATAGTAAAAATAGATATTAAGATGATATAACGTATAGAAGAACTATGAGAAGGTTTAGAACTGAAGGATGATAGTAGAAGTTATGTGTTAATAAAATTAGAAAAAATGAAATGTAATTATTAGGAATAATATTGTTATGTTCATTTGTATTGAAATGTATGATACCCAGGAATCTAACTATTCACACAATGAGATGTATAAAAATAAAAAATAAAAAACTTTTTAAAAAATAATAATATCCCCTGCCGCTGCTCCGGGCTTTGGGAGACCTCTGCCTATGCAGAGCCAGGCGTCAAGAGCAAGCCTGTGAATCTAAAAGAATAATTAAAGAAATGAAGAACTGGACCCTTAATACTGAACCGCAAGTATCTCACCCTTTCAAAAACTATTTAAAAGAAAAGAGCAGAGGAAAAGAGGGAAAAAGAGCCTTCTAAAATGGCGTCTGCTGTGGCTGGAGAAGGGCTAAAAGGGAAAGTCCTTCCGTTTTTCATTATTACAATGTAGCGGAATAAATATCATTGGCTACATTTCTAGAGAAACCTCGCTCCTGTGCTGCTCAGAAGTTTTTTTTAATGAGGGAAAGTCTTTTTGTTTTCTATTTCTTCTCTTATTTTTGCTAAATCTTGTCTGTGTGGGAAATGGCATCAGGACTTATACAGCTGGACAAACAGGGGGGGGGAATTTCCCCCCTTAAGAAATTGCGCCAACAAATTTCAACTCTCCAGCGTCAGAAACCCGATTTTAATATATTAGAATTTATCCTTGAAGAGATTGTAAGAAGGGATGAGATTGTGAATCAGCAACTTGAAAAATTTAAGCAGGAAATTAAAGAAATTGGTGAATTGGTGAAATCAGAGTCTGACTTCTTGAATAAAAAGATTTCAAAAGTTGCTAATGGTTTATCAGGCTTTCTGATTCAGATGGAGGCAAAGACTGAATTATTAGAGACTAAAATGAAGGAAGTCGAGGAGAATTTGGATGACATGACTCAAAAAATTAAAAAGGATTTGATAAACATTCAGGATAATAGCTTGGAAGACAAATCTAAAATGGAGACTGACCAAAAGATTGGTAATGAGGAAAATGTACAACAGAGGATTGAAAGAGAAGTTTTAATGATTCAATATAATTTTACAGAATATGCAATTAGATTGAGAGGTCTGCAGGAAAATAATAGAGATGATTTAAGGAAAGTATCTTCTGAAATTCTGGCTGGGATCTTAAAGGTTCAACCTGATGAAGTGTATTGCAGGATTGATAGAATTTATAGAATAAACTCCTGGTGGGCAAAGCAAAGGCAACTGCCTAGAGATGTGGTGATCTATTTTACAGATAAAGAAATTAGGAATAATATTGTGCAGAACTCTTTTAATTCCAATTTGCAATTTCATGGAAGAAAGATTTGGATTTTCAAGGAGCTCCCGCCCAAGATGTTAATGGAGAGGAAGAAATTTGGCTTTTTAGTGACTGAATTAAAAAAAAGAAATATCCTATTCAGGTGGGACATCCCAGTTGGTTTAATATTGAGATATCAAGGCGTAAGATATCAATTGCACACTGTTGAAAAAGCGGAAGATTTTTATCAAAAAATTCTAAAAATGAATTTAACACCTTTAGGCATAATACAGGATAAGCAAAAGGAGTTGGAAATAAAAGGAAAACATCAAATTACAGAGGCTGTGATGGATAAATTGTCTTTGGACTCCTTGGAGACCCCAGCTGAACTGTTTATAAATAAGAGAGCAGTGTCATCCGAACCCAAGGTGATGAATCATCAAGTCACAGACAAGTGCGCAAATCAATCAGTTGATATACAAGTGATGGAGAAGAAAGATGAGATGATAAAATTAACCCAACAAGAACAATCCACAAAGTAGAATGAAAATCAACCAGCAGATATACAATTGGTAAGCAAGAAAAGAGGATGGAAATTCAACCCGAAAAAGAAAAAGAAAAGAAACAGATCTTATAGAAACAGCAATTTCCAAACTAAGCAACAGTGAAGCCAGGCGCTTTAAAAAATGAATGAATATTAGAAAAGACAGTGGTGGCGAACAATTGTCTGATACTATCCTGAGGATTGTGGCAGATCTCTGCAAGGCCATGATTTTGGGAAGTGGAAAGAGCCTCACTTTGTTGGATTTGAATCATCTAATTTTTTCTTATTTACTTTTTTTTTCTCTTGGAAATATATTATAACTACTTTGAGTTATAAGGCAGGAGAGTTTTGCTGGGGCATGCAGAAGATCTGGATGTTACTCAGTAGGATGACGGGAATTAACAATCCTGATGAATACCACAACTATAACCATACGGATATATTCATAATTATAATGTCACTCGGGTGGTTGTTTTTACTTTTATACAGGTGTGAGGATATCTACTACTGATGGGGGCAGAAGATGACTGAAGATTTTGAACAAACTGTTGCACCAGCATGTTATTTTACCCTATTATGGGTGATGGATTTAACAATCTAGTGGAAAGACATCAAAGAAGATATTATATGGATCATAAACTTAAAGTTATTGTCTTTTCTCTTTTTACATAATGAAATGCATATATAGATATGTGTATATCTTAGTAAAGTGGGCAGTTGATTATATTTAGAATCGTATTGCATGATTTTGTAGGAATTGAAGGGCTGAAATAGGTTAGTTTACTGATTGTTATAAAATGGGATGCATATATAGATATGTGTATATTCTAGTAAAGTGGGTAGTGGATTATATTTAGAATTGTATTGTCTGATTTCAAGTCATATATTTAGAGGAGTGGAGGAAGTGGACAGAATTGAATAAATTTGGTTGCAGGGAGAAGGCCGATTTAAAATGTTATATTAATATATATAAAAGATTAAAGGTTAATTTGTAATAATACTCAATAAGTTTAGGGGAGGAGAAAAAGGGCAGATTACCGTAAAAATGGGAGTTATAAGATTAACAAGTTAAGGGTCAGTATTCCGAGAAGGGATTAAGGGAAAGGGAAGATATTATGTATGTAACTAGTTATGAAATAGCCTATTGTTGTGAAGAAGTCACAGGGGGGGTTGGGTGGAAAGGGTGGGTTAGGGAAGGGGGGGGGGAAAAAGGGGGAAAAACTTGTATTTGAAAACTTTTTCAATAAAAAAAAAATAATAATAATAAATGGACATTGGTGATACCTAAGACTTTCTTGAATGAAAAAAGCCATCGTTTCTGGACATAAACAATGCTAACTTCCTTGATGGCAGGTGTACTTCCCCTGCTATTATTATTATAATGGGAATCTGTTTGTTTTTCTTGGGTGTCACCTATCATACACAGCATGGGCACATTCTTAAATTAGAATAATATTCATATCATCTGTGGTAAGATGTGACAGACTTGATTGAAAAAGGCTGAGCTTTCTCTCACATTTACTCAGAAGGCAAAACAGTATCATCCAAAAAAATCCTCCTTAGGATTCTCTTCATTTCCAAAAATTCAGGTTTATGAAATAAACGTTCTGACAGCAGCAACTGTTTTTAAGCAGAAGAAAAAACTTATTGTGTGTGTATGTGCTTAGAAGAAATATAATAAGAATTGTTTATGATGGGCTATAATAACCATAAAACATTATATATTTCTTATTCAACTTCACAGTTAACTAAAACAATGTTACAAGATTTCCCACAAAAGTCAGGAAGAAAGCTGATATCAGCAGAGATTTGATTACTTTAATACCTCTATGATAAACATGAGGGGGAAATCAAATATTTTTATTAAAATTATTAATAATGCACACTACCTTCGGTCAAGAATTCTAATTTTTTTCTTGATACTTACTGGGATCAATTATGCATGTTTGCTTGGAATCCTTGACAAGCATGGGATAGTCTCTGTAATAATAATCAAGGTACGCTTCCAGTTTTAAATCCCTAAATGGAGAATATAAAAATTGAATGATGAATACAAAAAATATAAGACATGTATTTACTTATTTATTATATATTTAAATTATATGACACTTCCCTTGTTAGGGTGCCTATTTGTTAAAAGCATGCAACATATAAACTGTGGTTTACAATAAAATTGTTAACATTATATAGATAAAAACAAAAGTAGTGATTACAACAATAATAAAGCAATATGCAACAGCAAAAATTACAGTAAAACTGGAACAAAACAATATTCCATTATTCTAAAATGTTTTTTTTAAATTTTGGGGTAAACAAAAAATATTCTCTTGGTGCCAGACAGATCATAATGAAGGCATCAAATGAGGTTCTCTGGGACATTGCTGACATGGCTTTTTCTTTTGTGGAGGGAAATTATCTCAGTGGAGAAAACATTTGGAAAACACCTTTGTTGAAGTTCTCAACAATGAAGAGGCAAACAAAAACGAACTCAGCAAAAGAAGCCTTTTCTCCTTTCTCTTGTATTCACTCTGCTGACTGAAATGTAGCAGATAAAACTCAGAGTAAGTTATATCTGTTTACAAGTTTTGTTCCAAACTGACTTAATTGCCACCAAAGAACACAACTAGCTCAAATTTCTTTCAAGGAGATCCCACCTTGCCAGTTGTACCAGAAGAACAACAAGAGAACGAATTCCTTCACTCATCAAGCAGTTCAGTTTGAGTTCCTCATAGATTAAATGCAGCACACAGAAAATTACAGGGATGTGGGGGAAGAGAAGACTGGTGGAATCCAAGCAGTGGTTGTATGAAGGATTATCCTTAGGGAATTTGGCTTCCAATGGATCCAGTCGCAGAGCTTTAGCCAAAGGGTGAGACTCAATATTTTTATGGTAGTCTGAATTTAATAAATATTCCCAGTCCTAGTAAAACAAAAATAACAGGTAATAAGAGTGCTTCATACTGGATTGTTAGATTTGTTAGCATTTTGACACAATAACAACTGAGGTCAGAAATAACAAAGGTAATGTTTAAAATATACATATTAGTATCACATGCTGGAATCCTAAAATATTGACGCAAATATATTTAGATAATATTTACTATTTTAATATTTTAACATTTGATCTTATTGCTTTAATTTGGTTGTAAGCTGCCTAGAATAACTTGTAAGTGACATGGGCAGCATACAAATTTAATAAATAAATAAATATGATAATTAGTATCCAGCATGGTAATTCATTGGGAATAATTATAATAATAATTTATTAAATTTATATCCTGCCTGACCTCCAGCAACTTTGGGTGGTTTATAAATTGCTAAAAACATTTAAAACAAGGAACAAAAACAAATATAAAAACACAAGAACAACACAAAAGAACAGAGATGGCAGAGAAACTAAATTCAGAAGGGAACACTGGCATGTCTTGCTTGGACTACTGTAATGCACTCTACATGGGGCTACCCTTGAAAAGTATCTAGAAGCTACAGCTGGCACAGAATCAGCCACAAGGACTGTTCTTGGGATCCCTAAGGTAGCCCATGTTACATTGCTGTTCCACAAGCTACACTGATTGCCAGTTTACTTCTAGGTCCAATTCAAGGTGTTGGTTATCACCTTTAAAACCCTTCATAGCATGGGTCCAGCTTACCTGAGGAACTATCTCACCGTGATGGAATTTGCCCATCCCACTCATGCCAGCAGAGAGGCCATGCTATGGACACAGTCAGTCAAGGAATTCCAGCTGGTAGCGTCCAGGAAAAGAGCCTCCTACCCTTTGAAACATTGTGTACGTCCATCCCCCTCCCCTGGTGAGATCTGCATCCACCCTTTTGACCTTCCAAAAAGGGCTGAAGACCTGCCAACTGGCCTGGGATCCCAATGGGGATGCATCATTCTGGAGATAGTTAATGGACTAAATTAAGATCCCACCTGCCTCCATGTGCATCTTGCTCCCTTCCATCCCATCTTGTTAATTTTAAACCAATTTAATGTTATTATATACTGTTTTAATGTTTTTATATGTTTTAATGGTTTCAATAAGGTGAGATGGGGGTATATAATTTGAATGATATATGAATAAATAATACCAAAAAGGAAGAAATGGCATGTCAATTATCCTCATCAAAAGTCTGGGCAAAGAACCACATATTCAGGGCCGTCAAAATACCAATAAATTGGGGATTACATAAATTTCTGGGCCAAACCCCTTCTAAACAGCAGGTACTGCTACAGAAAAGACACATTTTCAGGGTCCTGAAGGTGGTATTCTTTAATCAATGGGACCCAAAGCACACCAATCCTGTCAAATTAAACCAGCTGAGCAGATACTATTGGCAACATGTGATCCTTCAAGTAACTAGGACTTATGCCATATAGGGCTTTATAGGTAGCAACCAGAACCTTGAATCACACCCCAAAACAAGCTGGCATTAGTTCATGAAGCATAGGTGTTACCTAGGCATACTGAGACATTTCCATCACTGCCTCCACTGCCGCATTCTGGAGCAGTTGAGACTTTCAGATGGTCTTCAAATAGAGTGTAAAGTGCATTGCAGTAGTCAATTACTCCCACTGCCAATTTTAACTGCCTGATCAGTCAGGATGGCTCCTTCTTAACTTTCTTCTTCTGAGCCTTAAGCCACTGGGGGTTTCCCCCTTTCGAGTCTGATGATTTCCTTGGCAGTATCTCTTCTCCTCACCTGGCAAGGTCACTCTCGCATAACATTACACTTATTGACTCAAATGGCTGAGATTGAGGAACTGGTCCTATGTGTCTGCAAGATGGTGGGGAACCATACCCTGTAATGTTCATTCATTTAACTTCAAACACTTGTGACTTGGGGGGGGGGGGGGGGCTATCTAAATTTGATCAATGAATCAAAATAAATCATTTCTCCTGAAATGCCCGGATTTCAAATAGATTTTTGCAGGGTCTCCCTAATATTTGGTAGAGTTTCTCACTATGAGGGAGCTTACTAAGTCAAAGTAAAACCTGCTTGGCTAGGTAGACTATGGCCTCACTTGGTACAATATGTACATACATTTATAATTAGAGATATGCATACTATTTACAGTTTTGAATAACTCATCTGATTTTATTGTAAGCATTCCTACAGTAGTTCGAAAGAGTTATTTATTTAAAGCTTGTACCATTTTTCAGTAAGGTCAGAACAACATGAGAACATTTCTGTGTTAATTGAAAAAGTGTCAAAAAACTTCCTATAAGATGTGGGGGTGGGTGGGGGTGTTGTACATGCATATGTATGCCTTCAAGTCAGTCCTGATTCCTGACAATTGCCTGGCAGTCCATGCAGTTTCTCAGCAAGATTTTTGGAAGTGTTTTGTCATCACCTGCTTAGTGCTCAGAGTGTCTAGATTAGTCATCCAACTGGCTTTATGCCAAAGGCAGGACTAGAACTCATTATCTCTCAGTTTCTAACCTGGCACCTTTAACCACTGTACCAAACTGGTCTCAAGGTCAATATAGCCTATTTCAAACTCAAAACATCTCTATTCATAAATGATGTTGATTTCCTTCAGTAACAGATGGAACATCTTTGAAGATTACAAATAAAGTTGCTACTCATTAAATCATAAATCAACAAATTATATTAGCCTTCATACAAAAACAAGTCTCTTTTGGCAGTTCATATATATATATATGATCCATTCAAAAAATTCCTGAATAATATGAATTCAGACATATCTAACCTGTCTGGAATGATTAATTAAATAATTCTTCTCTTACTTCATCTGATCCTGTCTCTGAAGGCCGAGCTTTTTTGGGAGCAATGACTGGCGAAAGAGATCCTTCAAAATCTAGCTGAAGTGAACAGAAAAGAAATAATCATATAGAAATTCAGTATATCACATGAGTATTCAGAGCCATTTGTGATGAAATTCAAAAGTTCCACATACAATTTGCCATTACTCCTTTACATATTTTCTACTACAAGTAATTTCAAAGAATGAATGTATTACTGTATCTCCTAGTCCACAAATTATGGATGTATGAATTCAATACATCCATTGACGCTTGCAACTGTTTGAAAATTAAACACGCCCAGTTTAATGGAAACCAACTTTGAAATAAAAAAGCTGGACATAATAGGCTAAGGAGAAGCAATCAGATATAACCATCTTAACTGGTTGGTGAATTGCCTTCAGAGAACAACTGCCTTCAGAGAACATAGACTCTTGACCACAAAGTATGCAGCAAAAATGGACACACAATTATTCATGTAAAAAGGAAGTTTATGAATTGTTTTCATGTATCAGTTTTTGGTATAGTAACACAAATTTAGTGTGAATGGTTAGGGCAGTAAGAGAAGAATTTCTAATAAGACTAACATGCTAATGTATTTAAGGGATAGCCACTGGGAGATTACAGATAAGATTTGACCTCTGACAAAAACAGCAAGCTCAAATCAAATTGTAGAATGTTGCTATTTATATGTATGATATTTATATAAAATATCTTCCTATGTTTCACTCACAAGAAAAATATTTGTAAATTTTAAAACAGAAAATTCATATTTCAGTGTTACACTTACATTAAATTCAAAATAATGAATAGTAACTCTATGTATCAATTACTTCTATTCATGCACAAAAAATCATTATGAGCAAATGTTCCTGTAATAGAAATTCATATGCATCTAAGATTTCTTTTAATAATACTGTGTACTCAGTCAAATAAAAAGCACTAGAATATTTCTGCAAAATATAGGACTTGAAAGTAAAACATGGGGAAGAGACGAAATAAGAAGAAGAGTGCAACATTATTTCAATAGTCTCTTTTCATTAATATTAACATGGCATATACTATTTTACTCAAGGTATCTGAAAATGATAAGCACTTTTGGAGAACAAATTTTCTGAATAATATTAGCAGGTGACTAGAAGTCAAGAATCACAGAATGGAAGGAACTTGGAAATCAGCTCAATACTAGTAAGATTCCGCTACTAAAGCATTCTAGATAAATGGTCATTCGGTCTTTGTTTAAACACCTACAGCAAAGGTAAGATCAGAGTTTCAAGGCAGCCGCTGTCATTTATAAGATTGCAAGTTTACTTACATTGCGTGTCCATGCTACTCTCTCTGTGTTATAACCCATCATGTTCAAGAGACAGGTCACAAATAAGGTCCACTCTGAATAGTAGCTTGGCCCTCCAGGTGCATTGTAGGCATTATACCATCTGACAAGTATTTGGACAGCAATCTCTTTGGGCAGGATACTCTTAATGCCTTGTAAACATATTCTGACTATTCAAGGTAAAGCAGAAAGAACACAAAAAAAGAATGTGAGTAAGTCAGTAATCCAGAACCCAGTTATCTGTAAGACAAAGAACTTGTTCTATGCTTCATTTGGCATATTTGAGGCCAATACAATTATTTCAGCAAAAGAGCAGCTTGCATATTTCAATAAAATCAAGATGACTAAGCTTCACATTGCATGTGGAAAAATGTGACAAGTTTCCAATGAAATGAGATGAACAATAGCATTTTTAACATTAGCTGTTTTTTTTTTTATTTTGAACTTAATTAGACAGAGAAATGAATTGTTAAAGTCTCAGATTCCACAGCCGTTCTAATGAAGGCTGCTTTTAATTTGCTCAATTCCATAGCAGTTCTTAATTAAAAAAAGAAAAGAAACGGAGAGTATGAAATTAACATCATACCTAATTCTGAAGTTGCAATTTCAGGAATGGTGATTCTAACCATTGAGCCATTATTAAATTCCTAGAAAAAGATAGATTACATCATCCCACAAGGAAAACATTCAGAATCTGCAATATATATTATTATATAAGCTATGGCAGACTTAAGGTATCCCAAAGACAAATAGAAAGCTGTTGTCTTCAGCCTTGTGCGGGTTTTAGTTAGAAAGGATTCATTGTTATCCTCCATTTTAATTGTTCAAGACAGTTAATATGCCAAGCAAACTAACTAAAGCACAAGGAGGCATCTCTTTATAAAATAATTTAATGATACAGATATTAATTGTACAATACTTTTATAACTGGTGTGATTAAAAATCAATCAATCCTATAGCAGTAAATCACTCACTACATTGTACCATGTTGTAAAATGTACTTAAATACAGTAAAAGAAACTTGCCTAAGGACCTAAATACTAGCATGACCAGGAAACAAGACAGATTTCCTTGGACCAATACTTTCAAATGTTCTGATCTTTCTGTTTCAGATAATCACAGTAGATATATACTATGTGTATATTACGTCCTACTTCTAAAGCAGTTTTAGGCTCAAACCTGCTAGACAACAATTCTATTCAGATAAGTTTCCAATTCTCCAAGCATGTCCCAGTATTAATAAATCTCTGATTTCCTCCAGATACAAGACAGTTGGGTTAATATTTACACCCAAGCCACCAACAAGTTTGAATAAATCCTTCAAACCATATTTTAGAAGTTCAAATACAAATGATATTTGAGCAAATCACTCAATTTAAAGAGTTAAATTTACCAGAGTCACTCTGTTCTGAACAGGATCTCTTACAGAATGAATAAAAGTTGAAAGTTGCTGAAAAGTACAATCATCAATATAAGAGGAGTCTTGAAGTTTGGAGGAATCCCTCAACTCCGGAACAGGGGACAGCACACCTTGCTATAAAAGGAGAAAATGTTTTGCAATTATAAAAATTATTACAGGAACTTATAGTTGGAAAAAATCTGAGATGATGTAATTCAACCCTCTCTTAAATTAGCAACTCTGACTGCTATTTGAATCAAACATGAATAACACATAGCTCCAGTGAACATGCTGAACTTCAATAGTGAGTAGCAATGGGAACAGCAGTCCACCAACACATTGCCTGAAGCCCTAATTGAGTTTGACTTCTGATGAGTTCCATGCAGTTTTCTTAACCTGTAATCAGGCCTAGATTTACCATTTTTGGACTTTGTCCTAAAAGACTATGTGCAATCCTCAGTATAAATCAGTGTTTCTCTGCCTGGCTAGGGAATTCTGGGAGTTGAAGTCCACACATCTTAAAATTGCCAAGTCTGAAAAAAACTTGTATACATTCATTACAATCTTGGATACTGATAAATTGGAAGAGATGATTTGGCATCTGTGTCCAAAAAAGTCTGAGTAACTGCCGATACAAGGGCACCCTAAGGAGAAAAAGACCACTCAGTAATGCAAAATTTTTGAAATGTTTCTTTAATATTAATATAGAGAGCTGTGGAAAAATATGCAATTCAAGTCTTGCCAGCTAAAGAAATACCATTATTCCTTACCTCATCTAAGGGACCAAGGAGTTTATTCAAAGGCTTGGAAGGGGTGCCGATACTATCCAGAGGAGTGCTTGGACGAGGCATTTGATTTGACATTGTCATTGATGGAACCGGTAAACCAGGTATAAATACTTTTCCTACCTTTTAATAGGAAACAAAGCAGACAATTGTTTCAATATAGGTAGTTTTTAAAGGTAAAATATTTTTAAGATATTAAGCCTAAGCAATTATTTTAAAACAGTTGAACAGCCCAACATCTTAAAAGTTGTCAGATTTGAAGAACACTGATCTAGAATGCTGGAACAAAATATATACTTAACACCTATTGTGATAAACTGAATATTGAAAAATGTCCATGTAGAATTGGATAATATCTCATGTGCGAGAGCAAAAACAAGCAAAATCTGAAGATTTAACATATACAGGTGCCCATCACTTCTCCCAATGAGAAATGAACAATTGTTGATTCATTACATGGTAAAGGTGAAAGAAATAACCTGTATATAAAGCTTAAATCTTAAGAACCTTGTTAAGATTTTTCTAATATTTACAATAAAAGTATTTAATCAAGCTGTGTTCTTGAATCTACATGCAGATCTTCTAGTTCAAGTCTGAATGAATCCTGACAATACACAGCCACCTTAGATTTTAACTTAACTATTACTTAACCTACTAGTGCCTACTCAAACAACTGGCAATGCTTACACGCCCAAAACATAACAAAATAAATAATGCCCCAAATCTGTCTCCTCTCATACTGAGCCTATGCAAGAGTATATGTTTATAATGTTTCAAAATCTTATAAAACTTTTGTTTATTCTTTTCATTATTGAATTGAAAGAAACAGATATTCTCTAAAGTACAACAGAGAATCTAGTTCCTTCAGGTAAATGTTGCCTTCCCTTATCAGTGGCTGATTTAATGAATTTCCAGTTCCCTTATTTTAATTTCTTTCTTTCTTCTGGAACATTTTCTATTGGAAATTGCCCTTTTTGTGTTGTTTTCCCTGAGCGATATGATTTTTACTATAAAAGAAAAAAAAGCTCTCCCAGAGAGGAAAAATTAAAAAGGTGCTCCCTTTTGTATTGTTGATTGCAGCTTTCATTTTTTATATTCTTGTTTTCAAAAACAAGTGGGAGTAGGAAAGAGGAAGAAACAGAAATGACTATCACATGCCTGACCTACATCTCATTGAAATAGAGGCAACTGAGTACAATAGCACACATCTGAAGAAAACAAGATTCATACACAATACAATGAAAGGGAAATGGAAAGAAGAACAGAGATGCTATTACACATAGGAGAAATACTAAACAAAAGAAAGGGCACATAAACGGAATAGAAAGGGCTTGCATAAGATGGAAAAAAGGAGAAAAATGTTACAAAAGAAACTATGGATAAAACATAAAGCTATTAATGAAGAGAAATAATGTACATACTCGAACCACTCCAGTATAGAGCACTAAGTTTCCATTGCCTTCCAGAACCAGCATTGTATCAACGTTCTGTAAATCCATCAAATGAAGAGAATACGTTAATCTGCAATTATCTGGGTAAATGCTGTCAATTAATACAAGTTACATATAATTCACATACTCATACTTACATCAACTGGAGCTGCATCCTTTGCATGGATGTTGGTAATGGCACCAAAGATCAACTGTGACTTGTCATTACTCTGCTGAAACTTTACACATCTAAAAGTGGAGTTGGGAGGAACAGCACAATCTTACATAAAAATGACTGTAATATAATAGAAGCAACTTTTTCTAGAAACCAAAAAATGTCTATCAATGATATAATACAATACGCATAAATATTTGACCTAGAGACTAGATCAAGATGGAGTGCCTTTAGCCTTCACAAAAAAAAAACCAGCTTTCCTTTGATTTGGAGCAAATGTCTGAATTGGCAGGTTATGTTTTCTTATTAAGTAATGACTAAGATCATCAGAAGTCTGATTTATTCATAGGTTATAAGCCATGTTAAGTATAGTTTGGCATAACTGAATGGTAGTGCATATGGTATTCACTTTAGCTCCAAAAATGAAACTTCTGAGCAGATTCACCCAAATAATTACAAGTTAGCAATACCACTTAGGTTTATATATTGCTTCATAGTGCTTTAGAGCACTCTCTAAACAGTTTACACAGTCATCTTATTGCCCCCAATAATCTGTGTCCTCATTTTACCGACCTTGGAAGGATGAAAGGCTGAGTCAACCTTGAGCCGGTTAATACATTGTGAAAAAATTCAAATAATATTTTCCTATCCAATTGGAAAACTAAGCTGTATCTTTAAATGTATACAATAAATAAAAATAATAAATATCAAAACATACTTACCGCAATTGGAGCTGGGATTCCACTAAATAGCACAAAAACTTTTGCCCACAAAAATCAGTTGTAATAAATACTTTGGAGGCTTGACAATTCTTCTCCCTATCAACATTTAAAAGCAAAAAATAATATAGACTTCTTCAAGTAAGAAACTTAAGTATTTGCCCTATCATTCTAAATGCTATATATTTGTATATATAAACTCAGAAGGAAATCATAGAGTTCAATCAGAATGAATGGGTAGCCATACTGTGGATTTAGATAATGACTAAGATAATCAGAAATATGATTTATACATAGATTATAAGCCATGAGTTGCTAAGTATAGTTTGGCATAACTGAATGGTAGAGCATATGGTATTCACTTTAGCTCCAAAAATAAACTTCTGATGAGATTCACCCAGATAATTACAAATTAGCAATAGCACTTAACTTTATATATTGCTTTATAGAGCTTTATAGCAGTCTAAGCTGTGGAGGAAAACACCATTAATGCTCTTTATTCTTTACTGTTTCAGTGCAATAACTGTATTTTACTTCACAATAAGCATATGATCCTGGCTTATTAAATCACAATGTGAATGTTCACTCATATGAACTCAATATTGTCCTGTCATTTATACAAGAAAATATGTTCACCAAAGAAAACGGAGATAGTGGTTTAATGCAGGGATCTCCAACCTTGGCAACTTTAAGCCTGCAAGACTTCAACTCCCAGAATTCCCCAGGCAGCAAAAAATTCTGGGAGCTGAAGTCCTCCAGGCTTAAAGTTGCCAAGGTTAGAGACCCCTGGTTTAATGCATTCATGGTTGCAAGAGAGTTTCAAGTCAGAGCTTGTTGTTCCTCCAAATGCCTGGCTTATCATTACATGCAAAAATATGGCCACATAAAGTATTCTTTTCTGAAGATTAAATCATTTGGTTTGAGGAAGTCAGGATTCTGTAAAGACTTCTTTTAGATGGAATAAATTCTTCCAAACCTCAGGGTAGTGAAGGCTTCTGTCCATAGATGCTCTATGCAAAGCTCTGGAACAATGAGTTCAGTTTCTGGGGCAAGAAATGACTCAGAAGCACTGTTTGGAGAATGGCAGGCACTGTGCCTCCTAGGCGATTGAACATGACTGGAGAAGTTGAATCTCTGTACCCCTGAGAAAGAATGTACCCCTAAGGCTGGTGAATGAGATCGGCTGCAAAGACAAAGAAATATGTTTATTTTCTCTATGAGAATACATGTACAGCAGCTAACTTCCCTTTCCACTACAGGCCCAAATTCTTACATTTTAGGATTTCAAGCACTACAGACTAAGAACATAACATAAGAACATAAGCAATGCCCTGCTGGATTGGAACCCTGGCCCACCTAGTCTAGTAGTCTGTTCTCACGCTGGCCAACCAACTACACAAGGGAAGCACTAGTCCCCCAACCAATGGAGAGGCAGGAACACTGCCAAATCCCCATGACTTTAATAAATTGGTCCAATCCAATCCTAAAGCCAATCAAATTAGTAGCCAGTACCACATCTCATGTTAACTACTACTACAGAACAAGGATTCATATATACCAATAAATTAAATGAAATAAAATACTGTGGGATCCAATTTGGGTCGGTCATGGGGCCAGAGTTGTCCCAAAGGTGCTTTTTTCAAGAGGCAACTGAACTTTCTGGTTTTTCTTTGAAGACGTTTTGCTTCTCATCCAAGAAGCTTCTTCAGCTCTGACTGGATGGTGGGGAAACCAGAGGTTTAGTCCTCTAAGCTTTTGGACTCATGCTGGAACCCATCCTCACTCTTCTCTCTCACTCACTAAAATGTGACACATCTAAACCTCTGGTCCCAGTGGCCGACCCAGATTGGATCCTGCAACGTTATCCTGGGACATGCATATTTACCTTTGTTCATGAAATAACATACTATATGCATTTATGGCAATATATAAATATAACTGTGACCCTGAAATTATTAAGGGTTACTCAAAAACTGAGAAGGGGAAATTAAGAACTCAAGTACTTACGACTACAGCAGGAACTCCTAAAACTTAAAAATTTTGAAATCTCACTTAGTTTAATTGTTTACAAAATAGTCATAAATAAAGGAAATATAGATCTCAGCAGCATGCCTGACCCCTGCTATAATGATAATCCTGAAATAAGAGAAAGTACAAGGACAGGAAAAGTGAGCAACCTACCTCAAAGCTGCCATGTTGGAAATGGAAGGTGAACGGGAATGGATGCTGGGGGATGATGCCGACCTGCTTTGGCTACAAATAGAGGAATAGTTCTGGAATGGAGAAGTCATAGGCGAGTCACCCTTAGATAAATTCTTAAGATGGGCAGTGAAGGAACTGCTGGCAGCTGCATGCTGTGGGGTCCATGCCTGCTCAGAGACCTTCAAGACTGCACTTTGCTCCTACAGATAAATAAGAAATGTGTTTGTGTGATTTAAATAATCATATGTATAACTTCACATTTTAAGACAGGATTTTTTTTAAAAGTGGCCTTTCAGATTTTTTAAGTATCACTTCCATAAATTTCCATTAATCCAGCCAATAATCATTAATTATGGGAGTTATAATCTAAAACTTTAGGAAGCCACTAAGTTGCTGACCTCTATCCAATATATAAATCTTAGAACCCAGCCTATTCGGATGACTGTGCAGCGTAAGCTACACAGAACAACAACCACTCACAGAATAGGCAAGCCATCAATTATCCTCATGTTCTAGGATACCATACTCACTTCATCCTTAATTTTTTTACCTCTGCTTTTACTCTTCGAAGGGCCCATATGGAATGCAAGCACTGAGAGGCATCATACGTCATTAGAATGGAGGGCTCAGCATTGACGAAAACTATTCTCATGGAATAATCAGCAACATACTGTATTCTGGCAGAGGTAAACAAGGCTGCTAAGTGGAGAGAGGATCAAACTGATTACTTGTCAAGAGACATGATTTCTAAACAATTATCTGTAAAACTTGCCACATTTTTAAATAGCTTCAATTATAAATAAAATAAATCAATTTTCAACTTATGCCCCTGTAATTTTTTTCCTTGGTATGTCTATTATGTCCCCTTTTCTTTTGTAACTAAATTCCACTACTGAAAAAAATGGGATAAATGTTAACATTTTTTTATAAAGTGAAGATTATCCTCCTCCAAGTTTAGCTAGACCGGGTGATTTCATGAATATGAACATGTTTTTGACAAAAATACAGAAGTGATCTGCTGCTGTCTTTTTCAATATTTTTTAACTTTCCAGGTTAGCTTACAGCCCTATATTTCCTCCCATCCCAGTATTAACCAAGTCTAGTCCTCCTTAGCTTCCAACAAAGTTAGCCAGCTGCTGAGCTGTTTTCTGATAATCCTTTTCCAATTTAATGTCTTCCAGATGTGTTGCACTATATTTTTAATCATCCTAATCCACTGGGTACAGTATGGTGACTGGATTTATGGGAGTTTGCCATCTAAAATATCTAAAAGGCACCAGATTGGGGAAACGTAAACAATTCAAGTGTCAGCCCTGGAAGCCAACTTTTTCTTTGGATCTTCAGGGCTGCCACCCTTAGTGCTGTGAAACTGGGAGGGGGGATTGCATGGAATGGTGGAGATATCTAGCCATAACAACATTCCTTTCTCTGAGAGTCAAGGACATTCGGCCTACACCTGGCATGACTGGGAGGCATCTCCAGTTGGGACGGTGCATTGATTGGACCATGTGATGGGCATGTGGGTGCAAGGGAAGGGACTTGGACTTTCTTTTGGGTGGGGAAAACCTGGAAGCTTTCAGATTCGGATTTTCCCAGATGTGCCAATATGACATCTCTAATAAAATGGAACTTTGAGGAACTTCGGAGTCTTCTTCCGTTGGGGGTGTTACTTGGAACCCTGACATTAAGCTTACTGTTCTGTGTTCAATTTCAAGATAAATTGAATCTTGAATATATATATCAATTATTTATATCTGAACTATTTATAAATAATTCGGTATGTATCCCAATATCTCATATTTTTAAGTTACCAAATGCAGAGAAATCAACAAAGCTAAGTGTCTCTGATTACAGCTGATCTAAAATTATCTTACTTTTTGTGCATTACATAATTTACCTCCAGACTTACAAACCATTGGTGTTATTTCATCTAATGGGTGGAGCATGCTGAACATGGTAGGCAAAGGTTCTCTAAAAAAAAAATGAACAAAAATTCTAAATACTACAAATGTTCTGATAACAACTTCAAATTGAAGGCCACATAAGCTCCAAAGTAACAAATTGCATATTAGCAATGAACTGTGATTTGATCAGAAATGTTCTAATAAGTTAGGCATACAAGTTAAAGTAGAAGAAAATATGATGCTATGCACATACACATGCATATTTGCATAATTCCCATCCATTATTCTGAACAACAGCTTGAAAATTGGGAATATGGCAATTATGATATTTTGTCTTTATATTTCACTTTTTTTCTGACAGTGCATATAGCCTATTTTGGAGGGTCTCCTCAATTTATCACTGTAACAACGATCTTGTAAGATGTGTTGTGATTGACTAGTCACACACTTGCCCACTGTTCACACAAATGGGGATGCACACAAATGGAGCTGCGCAAAAGGAGTGTGCGTGCACACGCTTGCATGCTGTTCACACGTGGGGATGAATGTGTGCAGAACCATCCCCTCCCCCCACCGGCCGCTGGTCTGCAAAGCTGAAAAGGTTCAGGAACTCTGATCTAAGCAACGATCATCTTACTTTACCTGTTTGGATTTAGAGATACTTCATGCGAGGAACTGCTACGTTCAAATAACAAGCCATATTTTGTTGGCCAGACATTCGCTACCTATAAAAAGTTATATTAAAATATATTTCATTATAGTGGGAAAATATCCAATTTAATCCAAATAACAGAAATTTCATGTTTTAATTATTTATCCATAATTTCTATTTTGCTGAAAAATTGTCCTTTTAACAGCGTTCAATTATAAAAAGCATTTCAAAAAAATGCAGACTCTACTACAGCCACTTTTCTGGTTAGAAAAGAGGAGAAATAATACTTCGATACAGCTTACCTGAAAGGGTAAAGAAGCAGTGTAATCCTTTCCTTCAATACTGTGGATATTTATGCAAGAGCTCTGTAATATGCAGATACATTTTTCTACTGACTGACAGCTATCTAAATTGGGAGACAAGTGAGATTCAAATTATCTTCCATTCATCTATTTTTGTCACAAAAAGGCTGCATTTTCTGCACTGATTTCTGGAGCAGCTTCATATCAACGTGGGCAATGCTTTTCCAATTCCTGATTTTAAATCAAATGGTCTAAAATATTACTTTTACCTTTATTTCTTTCAGATTTTTCCTGGGGTATTGAGAAGTCACACCACAATGCCTAAAATAAAATAAAAAATCAGTGAAATAAATAATTTGCTTTGTTTTCATCTATGTTCTGAAAATAGTCCTATATATTCAAAACTAGATATCATCATCTATAGCAGTGATGGCGAACCTTTTTTCCCTCAGATGCCAAAAGCACTTGCGTGTGCCGACACCCATAATGAAATGCCTCTCACAGGTCCCGCCCTGCACATGCATGCGCAACCCATCCTCCCCCACCTCCTGTGCATGCACACGTGACCCCCCACGCTTTCCCCGCCCCCGCGCGCATAAGTATGCGACCCCCGTTTTGGTGCTAGCATGTCTCCCTGAAGCCTCCTGGGACAAAAGACGGGGTGGGGGGCATGCTGCACTCCCCACACCCCATTTTTGTGCTAGCAGGCATCCCTGAAGCCTCCTGGGACAAAAAAGGGGCACGGGGGGCACATGCACACACAAACCCCTCAACCCCGCACATGCATGCACGCCTCCCAGCAGAGACCCCAAAATCAGCTGGCCAGTGGGAGGCACGTGGGCATGTACACAGAGATGCTCCGTGTGCCATCTGTGGCACACGTGCCATAGGTTCGCCATCTTGGAACTATGGTATTATCATTTTGATGTTCAAATTCTGGCTTCAGTATAGCTCCGCTAAAATGGCAACATCCATACATAATAGTGAGATATTAGAAGGTAAAACAAAATGAAAAAAAAAATCCTGAAAAAGAAGAAAGCTCACCAGGCTCAAGGTTGACTCAGCCTTCCATCCTTTCAAAGGTAGGTAAAATGAGGACCCAGATTGTGGGGGCAATAAGCTGACTTTGTATAAATATACAAAAGTATGAAGGCTATTGCTTAACAATGTTCTGTCCCCATCTCACACATGCACACAAACAGACAGCCGGGGGTTAAATAAACTGGCAGACAACCGATCTTTCAATAAGAGGATTGGCAGCAACCCAGTAGCTGCTTGCCAAGACTTTACTCATAAACAAAATACACACAATTCAAGAATTGTCAAGTCCAGTCCGTAATTAAATCCAAGGCAGATAATGTTATTTCCAAAGATGCAATGTGACTCGATAATAGTTAGTTTTGTCCGTCACAGAGTCTGAATGGCCACCTCACCCCCTTTTATACCCTGTGGGGTGTGGTCCAGTGACTCAGCTTAATCTCTGGCACGCCTCTTCTTCTGTTGCGCGCACTTATCTCTGTGACGCTGCCGAGGATCCAGCCAAGACTCATCTCCCTCATTACTGTCCACCTGTGGCTGCGTGGACGTGCTTGGCCCCGGGCCTATCTCTTGACCTTCGGCGGATACCAAAGGCATTGCCAGAGAGGAGGGTCCTGGAGCGGGAGGCCTTGCCAACTCCTCTCCTTCACTCTCGGAGTCCTCTCCTGCCAATGACACAGGCTCAGGTAACGGAGCCACAACAAACGCATTGTAAGCCGCCCTGAGTCTCCGGAGAAGGGCGGCATATAAATTAAAGCAAAAAACACACACACAAAAAAAAAACCCTCTCACCCCACCAAAACATTGTTAATCCAGAGTAACTTTACACAGTTACTTTACACGGTTACGTCACTCCTACTCCAGAGATGATGGAAAGGTTTGGGGGAACCTGTTCTGAAGCTGCATGCTTTTCGTATGATTCCACTGATTAAGCTTGGAATGCCAACATTCTGTCCTGAAAACTAAGGCCAAATGTGCAGGTTACAGGAAGTCCTCACTTAACAACAGTAATTGGGACTGGAAACTAAGCAGTGACTAGGCAACATGGTTGTAAGTGGCAATATCACATGACCACACTGACAAGTTGCTATTGTTAAGTGACTCCTGTGTGGTTGCAGCATCCTGCAGTTATATAATTTCCATCTGAGGCCTCCTGCCAGTTTCCCCTTTGACTTTGCTGTTAGAAACCAGCGGTGAAGGTTGCAAAAGGTGATCTCATGAGGATGGGATGCTGCAAGGCGATAACTGCGAGCCAGTTGCTAAGCACCTGACGTGCAATCACATGATCATAAGGATGCTGTGACAGCCACATCTGTGAGATCTCATTGTAAGAACTTGTATCTTTGAACAAGTGGACATTAAATGAAGACTGGCTGTCTTGCCTGATTTTTTTTTAAAGCAAAGATGTGGGACGTTGAAATTAGGTCAGGACTTTGATTTTATGAGAAACGATAAATCCTCTTCTTTTTCACTATTTTCCTCCTGAAAATCATTTGTATCTCATGCTTTTTTTTTTCCAAGTAGAAGAAAGAATGTTCTCATTATTAGTAGGACAATAACCATTTCAGTGGAATTTTTTTAAGCAGGATACAATCTGCTGAGGAAAAAATCCCTTTTTTTTTCAGTCATGTAATCTTGTTCTCATATGCCACATTCTGCTGGACAGATGTTTTTTAAGCTGAAGTATATATAAAAATCAGGAACTGAAATTATAGATCACATGAACATTAAATTGTGCTAATGAAGCTTTTTCTCCATTCTCTGGTCATTATTTTCAAAACAAATTTGAAACAAATCCTGAACATAAAGAATAAAGGCAATCATGACTTTAACTTTCCTTGGCAATGTAGCTAAACAAACTCTATACCGTACCATTTTTCATACCTGCAGAACAGAGCTGTCAACAGTAAATGCTTTATAAACTGCTGAAGATTGGCTTTTACTTCCTCTGCTCCAAATGACCATATTACCAGCCACATATAGTTCTTCATCATATTCTACTTCTTCCCCAACCTCACTGATGCCCTTCCTTAACTTCCAACTTTCCTAAAAGGAAAAAAAAAATGAATTACTATTATTGTGCAGTAATGCTCATTTAGATCATAAGTGTGGTTTGAAAAAAAAAATGATGATACTACATAATTTATTCTGGTGGTAGTTGAAGATTAGTGGATTTAACTTTCTAAAAAGGCTAATGTAAAAATTATTTTTAAAAACTGACCACAAAAGTGTTTTCTAGCTAGCATCAGTGACAAAAGCAATATGTGTTTCAAGTATCACCTTGTTTTCCTGAATTTCTCAGCAATTTTTCGTACTAATACCGTATGCTTATGAATAAATTACATTTGGCAGATAGTAAGCATTCCCAAAATAAAGAATCAGTCTTTAATGCTAATGTTTATCTGTTGATTAAGTTCTAAGCTCTACAAACCTATAGCTCTACTTGTGTGATCAATGCTTTTATTCACTTTTTAAATGCTGTATCAATTCAATGTTTACCTATGAATTTCTAAAAACCCAGAAACATGTTTAACAGAATATATTTCCCCTATCCTATCCACTTTACTGCCTTATCAGTTTCTCATTCTATGCTAAGTACAAATTTCCTAAATATAAAATACTGTTTTCAAAAGCATTTCTACCTTGTGCTTCTCATGGATGGTAACTTCCTGAAGTGACCCCACCAAACCAGCTGCTCCATCTGATGACCAAAGTTCTGAGGCTGGTTGCAGCTGCCGTAGTTGCAGGTTCAGCGCATTAGGATGATGTTTGCAGTGGTCACGGCCAAAAGGGACAAACTCCTGCAAATCCCCTGCTGCAATCATTGTTAACCTCTCTTCATAGATGTTCGACATGAGTTCCAAATATCAACATTATTTCTAAAGCAAGTCCAAAACAGAAACCAGATTACACAGGTTCCTTCAAAGCATACAAACTGTGCAATTCTTACAGTTTTTATTAGCCTCATTGATATGAATATCCCTCAAAATCATAAATTTGTAACTAAAGAAGGAACTAAACTAAAATCTCTTAACCGCCAAGTCCATCTTTCAGTGCACTGGAAATCATCAACCAAAATATCGTTATAAAAATTCTACCTAATAATCAATACAAATTGCTATCTCTAGTGATTTAGCACAAACATTTGAAATGGATTGCTGAATTCCAAAGAAGCTATAGCCTTTCATTCGACAAAGTATTTGCAATAACACACTCCTTATTATATGTGCAGGACAATCTTCGAAGATACAATAAAACAATGTATATTGATATTCTAAGATATAAAGTTGCTTTATAATAACCATAAACTATACCACACTCAGAAGGATCCAATGAGTTAAAAAATTACTGCCAAATAAATGGGCATAAATTATAGAATGATGCAAAATTGTTACACCCTTTTATTGCCTACATTATATTTAAAAATTGCAAGAGTGAGATTCTTCCTCACTCCCTTTCAATATAACTGTTGATATTGTTTCCACTTATGATTATTCATTTGCAGTTTCAAACAAAAATACTGTCACTTTACTTTTTCCCCTCTTTGGTACATCCTTTGAAAATTTTGGAAAAAAAGCCTGAAAATGTCAACTCCAAAAAAAGGAAAATAAATACAACTGCTTTCTGCGTCAGTGACCATCACTTTGAGAGCACAAATTTGTCATAACTACTGATGATGAATGGATGAATGAGTTAGAAACACTCCGAGGAGTCCCTGGACGTGCAACGTGTATGCCAGCCTTTGATGGATTGGAAAACTAAAGGAAGGCGGGAACTACCTGTGATAAGCTGTGGGAGGCAGAGGGACTCACGGACCTGAGTGACACAGGAAAGGGCGATCGGCTGCGGGCCTAAACTGCAGCGGCTTCTCCCCGTGTCTCCCCTCAGATAGCGATTACAGTTGCAGCAGCAAGTACCCCCCGCTTCCAGGTTCTCAAGCGGGCGCGGCCATCTTGGAATTCCCATCACCCTCCGCGAGGAACGAGGGGCGGGGCCTACAGTGGGAATTGATGAGTTTCTCGGGTTGGCGAAAGGGAAAGCGCCTTTCTTCTGTTTCGTCTTATTGGGAATAGGGCGCTGGGTACGAAGAAGCGAGCGAAGGAACGGAGTCTTTCGGTTGTTACTATGGTGATAAGAAGGCTGAGGATAGTGCACCCTCAGCTGTTTCTATGGCAATTGGTTGCTGGCTGTAGGGAAGGTCGACGTGATTGGTTATAGCACAGTCCAATCTCCGCTTAGTGAACTCAGAGACGGCCTCCTGCCTGTCATTTGAGATGTAAACGGGTGATCCATGCAAAATGTTGACATATTGGCCCGAGATAATAGAATAAACTGATAAAGGAGAATATTTCTTGCTCAGGGTTGACATCAGGGGTCCTTGGTGCTCTCTCAGCTTGTTTGTTTTATTGCAAATGTTTCATTACTCCAACTAGGTAGCATCAGTGATGTTACCTAGTTTAGGTAATGAAAGGTCTGCATCTGCAACAAAACCAAGAGAGCACCAAGCATCCTCAGAATAAACTGAACGATTTAAGGCCGTGTTTCTCATCCTTGGCAGCTTGAAGTTGTGTGAATTTCAACTTCCAGAAAGGGAGGCTTGGGAATTTGGGAAGTTGAAGCCAGCACCTATATTGTTCTACATCTACACTAATGTGCATCATGCTTTTTTGTTGTTGTTATTTGCAAAAAATATTTTGGTTTTTTTTAATGTTTTTTAAAATAAATTAGACCTTGTAATCTGAAACAATATAAGGTAGGAGTGCACATCAAAATGTAACATGTACATAGTCTACACAAATTGTAGATTTGACTTGATTTCTAAAATGAGGCATGTCAATTACTTTGGTTTTTTTTCAACCAAAGCAGTGAGGGCACTGTATTTGTTGCCATATTCTGTTTCTAAAGGAAATGGTACTCCGACCTTAATATGTATACTAATATATTATCATCATCACCAGATTTGTTTGGATTATATTATTATTATTATTATTATTATTATTATTATTATTATTATTATTATTATTATTATTATTATTATTATTAATAATAATAATAATAATAATAAATTTTTATACCACCCTTCTCCCAAAGGACTCAGGGCGGTGAACAGTCAGAATAACATAAATATAAAAATGTGAAATAAAAACAATTTAAAATAATTAAACCAATTTGGCTCATCAGTTAAGATTCTCAGCATAGAATTTAGACAATTTGAAAATTTATGCCAGCCCGGCTTGGTGAAACAGAAAGGTCTTAAGTGCACAACGGATATCTTCCATGCTGTGAATGAAAGCTGTAGTTTAACATATCTGGAAAGTACCAGTTTGTTCAGTGAATTACATGATACCTAATCCATATTAATAGAATTTTTGGCTGGGTAAATGAGCAGAGATCAATTTTAATCAATCAGTTCAGAAAAAAATCCAATTTTAATATCCAGTCAACATGGCAACTGTTAATAACGCTAATTACTGCTGTCTGTGCTTCTTCCACCTGATTTAATAAATGTATAGGGCAGGTCTACTGACTTCCATCCCAACTCTGCGTGGAATACAACATGAAACAAAAATAGAAGAATACAAAACACGTCCAAGGAACTATGCTAACACATCCAAAACAACTCTTACTAAGGGTATATCAATCAAGCTAGGGGAAGGACCAGATTTTAGGGGCTTAAATAAGGTCAGGTAGAGGTCAGTGGTGGGTTGCCCCCGATTCGGAGCGGTTCGCAAGAACCGGTAGTAAAACCAGCGAGAGACTCCACCCACTGACCCAGACATCATCAAAGTTGATCTGCGCATGCGCAGAAGAGCGTGTGCGCGTGTGCGGGCACAATGCAAACCAGTAGTAAAGGTAAGTAGAACCCACCCCTGGTAGAGGTCTCATAAATCTCTGGTAAACATTCTAAGGGACAAGTGCTGGGGGAGCTTACTTCCCATTTAGTTTACTTCCCTTTGGTCTCATTGTCATCTAATCTCACTTAATCAAGAGAATGTTGACCATTGGAGAAAATAATTGTACTATGGACAAAATTGAATGCGTCTGATGAAATAGAGTATCAAAGATTAGTATTAAAGGTTAGGCAATAATAAATGTGTTCGTTCATAAGATGAAGCAAAACCTATGCATGGTTTTACATACCTTGCCTTTTTTCTCATTTAAATGGAACTATTTGAGCTCCTTAATTATTTTAATTGCCTCTTTTATATTTTTTTCTTGATATATTATATTTTCTTTCAAATGTGGAGACTTGAGCTATATGCAATACTGCAGATATATGTAGATTTGTATAATGGGTATTATTATATTAGTAATTTTAGTTCAATTCTTTTCCCACTGATTGATCAAATTTGCCTTTGTCAAAA
This sequence comes from Arizona elegans, assembly GCA_022577455.1. Classification (NCBI taxonomy): domain Eukaryota; kingdom Metazoa; phylum Chordata; class Lepidosauria; order Squamata; family Colubridae; genus Arizona; species Arizona elegans. Next base: position 297,455,514 of record JAKOOJ010000001.1, on the reverse strand, counting down.
CTACCATGCATCAAGTCAACATCTTCATTAAGTTATTTGCTATTATCCCAATATCTTTTTCCTATCTATTTAAAGAAGAAGCCAACCTCATCAACAGATTTTAAAAATCTAAACATTAAAATATTGTTATCAAATATCACCTCCATCCATATACTCACTGACACTCAAAAAACTTAGTTGTTTGATATAGCAGGGTTTACTTTGATGGTATCCTTCCTGATTTTTTAAGCAAGACATAGAATCATAGAATAATAGGGCTGGAAGGGACCTTGGAGGTTTTCTAGTCCAACCGGAGCCCTTCGTGGTTTTTCCCTTTGATTACTCTTTCTAACAATGTGCCTGAAACAGATACTGTGTTAGTTAGCCTATAACTCAGTGTTATGTTGGAGATGTAATAAGAACAATGTTTCTTTAAAACATGTTATTACAATGTTGTATACTGACTGCCTTCTGGGAGAAAGTAGCTGACTATATATAAGTGTGAAGGTGGAACAAAAGCTAAAATTTTCAGAGAATAATATTCTCTTGAATCAAATACCTAGTACCTGGAATTTGACCACTGGACAACATAAATGGATTCTCCATATCTTTATTATAACAATAGCACTTAGATTTATATACTGCTTCACAGTGCTTTACAGCCCTGTCTAAGCAGTTTAGAGTCAGCATATTGCCCCAACAATCTGGATTTATTATTATTATACAGGTTTCAGTCATAATCCCAGCTATATATTATAAATCTCGAGAATCTAAATTACATAGAGAAAAGACTCATTCTTTGGTTCAAGTTGATTATATTGTACTTTGTCCTCTGCAAGGAGAGTACTATATTATAAAAATATTTTTCCTCAATCACATACTGCCAGTATGATTTCAGGAAAATATGTTTTTGATTTTAAGAAATTGCAACAGGTACTAAATCTATATCATCCCTACTTTCAGAAGCTTTTTTTTTTTTAAAAAATCCAAAATGTTGCAAACTCTGCTTGCATCCAGCTATGATCATCCTTGTTTCTGTGGAAATCAGTTACAGCAAAACTAGGAAAACAAAGACATAAAACAATATTGTAAAAATTAAAACTAAAAAAAAATTGTTAGATTGTAAAAATAATAATTTTTTAAAAGTGTATTATTCTATTTTTAATTGCACATTCACTAAATTGATATTCAGTGACTTACTGTTCCAGGAAATGGCTAACAAGCAAATCTCATAAATTTCAACAAACCCACCAAAGCAAGTTCTTATTATTTTCCCAGATAGTGTATTATTAGATCAAGTTGTTTTCAGGCAAATGAATGCAAATGTCACAGTTATGCAAGCGTTCAATAAGGCTCATCTGTTGAAGAACCCTTTTCTTAGTGACAAGTCCCTGGAGGTCATCCAGCACATTAATATGCCAAGCGATGCTTCCTGCAAATTGTGCCTTGGACTGAGACAACTCATTCAGAACTTGCGGGATAAATCAATTATTGTAGTGCAGCAGCAGTCTCATTCAGTCCCAAAGCACCAGCTATTGTCTAACTGTGGCAGATAATATATAAAAAAATGAACTGATTAAAAACATTTTTCTTTTTTATATGGTTGAGGAGCAGAACTAAATGTACCAATAAATTCACTTTGCACAAATACAAAGAACCCTTTCAAAAGTTCACACTCTGATGTTCTTTGTTCATTAACCAAGAACAGAATATAGTTTACCCTTTATAAGAACGATAAGATAGTAACTGTTAATTTGGTATCACGTGTGAGATAAAGGAACTTTACCTTTTTTTCAGGTATAGCATGGCTATTCAAAAGAAATTTTTACTTTCTCCACTGCATTATTATTATTATTATTGCATGTCATCCATCTCATCTGTTTTATTTTTTTCCCTTTGAATTCATACATTTGCCACTGAAGATAATTTTTCGCATACTTTTTGACAAGCTCTGTGTGCAAATGTGCTATAATAAATGTGTTGGCTTTTTAAATGTCACAAGATTATTTGCTAATTGTACTGCTGTGTTTCAAATAAATTAATGTTTTCATATCAGTCTGACCCTAGGAATGATCAATCAGCTTATTAAGCTACAGAATATAACAGCATTTAATAGAACAGATGTCCCCAACAGAGGGCTGATCTCAGTTCCTCCATGATAAATTTAAATAACTTCAAAGAGAAATTACTGTACCATTTATGTTGTTGTTGGAAGGCACTTGATCTTTTGGAAATTTCAAAAGATGCTAAATTCTATGACTTTTCTTTAAAGAGATGGATCACAAGAACATTTCACTGCTACTTCAGTGTCTATACACAATACATGTTACTTATCCTGGTTTCTGATGTCGCAGATAACCAATAAATCAAGCCCTAAAGGGCCTATATTTGAAACAATTTATAATCAATTTTCCACCATGATCTTTAAATTTGTACAATATGCTTTCTGAAGTACATCATTGTTGTACCAAATCAGTATGAGAAATGCTATGGAATTTCCACTAATTCCACTAATATGGAAATTATCTATCCCTGGAAATTGCACTGCTCGAAGCAATTGTGCTTTTAAACATGCTTTTGGGGACGGGGGATTGGACCAAGAATAATTTTAGCATTCCATTTCCTGCTTGGATTCATTAAGCCAGTGGAAACTCTTGCAATCAGTAATGAGTATATGGCTTTTTTATTATGTGTCCTACCATTTTCATTGGTTGTTAAAGAGTCCGCAGGACTGTTTTTTAAAATTTAGAATAAACAAATAACCATTCATTCCTACAATAAATGGAAGGACTCATTCTTCAGAATAAATAATTGTAGCACAATATTACAGAAAGGATATGCAAATGCTAATAAAAATCTGAGTCACAGTTTAAGTCTCATGTTTTTAAACAGCTAATTTGATGACTTTTGATTTGAAAAACTAGGGAATTATAAAATTGGAATAGGAAAGTCATATAATTGAATCCAAGAAATCCAGAATTAGAGCTTCTTTAATCAATGGTTAGTGGCACTGAACTTATTTATTTATTTATTTATTATATTTCTATACCGCCTTTCTCCCGTAGGACTCAAGGCGGTGTACAGTCAAGAAAAATATAGACACACAAACATCATAAAATTGCTAATTAAAATTATTATTTAGTTTGGTCAATTAAATAAAACCCAGAATTAGATCACATTTAAAAATCATTCACATGTTCATATGTTTAGCCCCGCCTGTTGGAACATCAGGGTCTTAAGGGCACGGCGGAAAGCACGGAGATCAGGGATATTCCGTATCTCCGGGGGCAGTTCATTCCAAAGGGTTGGAGCCCTCACAGAGAAGGCCCTCCCCCTGGGAGTCGCCAGTTGACATAATTTGACTGACAGTACCCTGAGTAGTCCCTCCCTGTGAGAATGAACTGGTCAGAACTTGTGGGACAGAACTTTGTTGGTCTAAATTCTCAAACCATGCAGCACTGAGGTATATGCCCCTATCTTGTCCATAGAAAGATAAATTAATCTAACAAGAAATAAATAGAATCTAGCTTTGTTTTGTGAGAAGGCCCCCCCTCTCCAGAATAAAATATTCTACAGAATATTAAAAGAGGCAGAATAGAATATTTCCCCTAAAGGAGAAAAGAAGGGAAAAAATCTCCTTAACAAACAGAAAACAGCCTCAAGCAGAAGCCTGAAGAGACTAGGTTTTATGAATGGACATTTTGGCCATTCCTCCATAAACAAAGGGTAGCTGCAACTCCAAATAAGCAGCACAATAGGCAAGGAGCCAAAACTGACCACATTAGTTCAGGCAAACAAAACACCTAGGATTTGCATTTCCCCTTTTGCCTGTAGAGCCAGTCATGACCCCTATAGGATCAGATCCCATAGGAATCTGGCAACAGTCATTAAAATATTAAAGGACATATTCTTGCATAGGAACAGATATCTCAATCACAAAGCCCCGCCCCCAAAAAATTGTATAAAAGCCCATATACTCTCAACCCCAATTTGTCAGTAACCCCAGAAACCTGCTGCTGTCACTGTTGTTTCTGGCTACCAAATAAACGGAGACAATAACAGTAACAGAGTTGGAAGGGACCTTGAAGGTCATCTAGTCCAACCCCCTGTATAGGGATTCGAACCTGTACTAGGAGACCTGTACTAGGGTTTCGAACCGGCGAAGTGCTGGCATTTCTGATCAACAAGCTTGGTTTCTTAGCCACTGAACCACCTAGTCAGGCTTAAAGACCTTCTTTCCAAAACTACACCCTGCCTCCAATTCATTTTTGCTACGTCTCTCCCAACTTGGAATAAGACATGGATCAGATTTTAATTCCGACAGTTTAAGTAGGAAAAGAGAAAAGGTAAAAAATAATTACATGCAAAATAATAAGTGATGGAGGAATAGAAATTGAGAATTGCTGAAATCATCTCCCCTTAGTAAGATTCCTCTAGAAGTAGGAAAATGTACTGTATAACCATTTTGATAATTAGTTCCATTGTTGAACTGCTTTTACAGTTAAGCTTCTCCTAATGTTCAGCCAGAAGTCAGGATTCTGTTCTCAAAAGAAGTGGTCATTAAATCTTTGTCCTTTCTTACATGACAGGCATTCAAGTGTAATGTCTTCACCCAATCCTTCAACCTTTCTTCTCATGGATTGGTTATCCTATCCAAGTTCATTTTTGTTGCCTTCCTCTGAATCTATTTATATTTCCTCCTTCCTTCTTAAACTGAAGAGTCCAGAATCAGAGCACAATTCTTAAGATGACCTTTCCTAAAGAGGAACTATTATTTCTCATGTCTTAGATGCTGCTATTTTATTTATGTGGTAAGTATTCTGTTGGCTTTTTTTGGGGGGTAGATACATCCTATGACTAGCCCATATTCAGCAGTAAAAATTAAATACCGGTATATGTAGAATGGAAATACAGAAAAGCAGGGTTCAACAAGCAATTTAATAAATGCTTTTGAGAATGAGCTTGTACAGTCTCTACCAATACACAATGAACTCTATCCTACTGGGAGGAAAAATACCAGAGAGTTGGGGGGGGGGAGCCAATATAGCAGTAATATCTGAAGAGGGAAAACATTTTATTTTAAAAAGAAATCCTAGATTGATATATTGAACAATTATTTCAACAATTGTTACAAGTTATTCACAACAATTCTAGCTGATATACTGAAAATAATTTTGGAATAATTTATTTGTGGGTATAAATGTGGGTTTTTATCTTTAAAAAAAGCATTAAAAAAGCATATCCAACACTTGGATATTTTAGAGTATTTGGAGCAACATAATGAAAAACAGGTCACAATGATTCTCTTAGATGCAAAGACCTTTGAGAATTTGAACTGGGATTTCCTGTTCAAGGTTTTAGAAAATAGAAATTTTGGAGATAATTTTATAAAATGGTAAGTTTGATTTATATTTCACAGAAAGCACAAATAATGGATAATGGAGATATAGCAAAGCAAAACACAGGAGCCATGGTGGTGCTGTAGGTTAGAATGCAGTATTGCAGGCTAACTCTGCCAACTGCCAGGAATTCATTCCTGACCTGGTCAAGATTGTCTCAGCTTTCTATCCTTATGAAGTCAGTAAAATGAGGACTCAGATTGTTGGGGGCAATATGCTGACTATAAATAAGGTACCCAGACGTCCCGCTTTTGGCGGGACAGTCCCGCTTTTGAGCAATTTGTCCCGCGTCCCGCGGCGTTTTTAAAAAGTCCCGATTTTTCATTCTGCCTCCTGAGTCCCGGCTGCCTGCTGATGGCTAGAGGGAAAAAACCTGTTTAAACTCTTGCCGCGGGGCTTCAAAGGGCCGCCCTACATTGATTAGCTCGGCTTCCCCCTCTCAGCTGATTTGCGCAGGGCTCTGCTCTTGCTAAATTGCTCAGCAGTTTTTTTTTTCTCTTTGTGCAAACCAAGCTCAAAACGAAACTGAAAGTAAAACAGGCTTGTTGGCTTTGCTGTTTGCTTGCAAGGTTGGAAAATTAGGCAGCAGATTTATTTTCCTTTTCCTCACCAAAAAAGGTAGGTGTAAACAATGGGAAATTATTTAGGGCAAAAGAGGAGAGTTCAAGATTTTAAAACACAAAAGAAAAAAAAGCTCTTTTTAACTAGGGAATTGTAATAATTGAGATACTATTAATTGTATACTGTGTTGAAAGCAGAAATGGTTAAGTTGTGGTTTGGAGGAATATATGGGGGAAATTATTTGATTTATTATTATTGGTAAATATAATTAATTGATTTGTAAGAAATTGGATTGCATGGAAATAATTGGAATATTCATGTTCATATTGATTAATATACAAAAAAGGTGGTTATATAACTAATTGATTTATATTAAAATGTTGAATTCATATTAAATAACTGTAATATTACATAATTAACCAATGTGAGGATGGATATAAAAATAGATGACACTGGGAAGGGGTATAATATAGAATAGAAGGGAAAAATTGAATATGATTAAGATTAGAGATGAGGATGAGGGTAATATTGGTTTTTTTAAAAAAATAGATGAGGAATAAATATGGCAAAAAGGAAATATAGAAATTGTAAATTAAATTGAAATGACTAAACACTGTTTAAATTTGTGAACCGGCCAAATACTCTGTTCAAAGAAAATACATTGTATGTTTGTATGTGTGTTTCTAATTATTGCTATTTATTCTTATTTGTTCTCTTTTATTCTTTAAAGTTTAACAATTCATTCTTTATCTTAATATCTTTATATTTGTTTGGGGTTGGCTTTCTTCCCTTTCATCTTTTTTATTGTACAGCAATCTTTCTCCTCAAACCTACCACCTCTCTTTTCTTTCCTTCTTACTTTCTCTTCCCCCCACCCTCTTCTTCTCCTCCCTATTTCCTCTTCCTTTCTCATTCTCCTCCTCTCTTCCTCCCTCTCTTACCGTCACTCCTACTCTAATTTCCCTTCACTTCCTTCATCCCTCTCTATTACTGTATCCTTTTATGCATATGGACTACTCAGAGGGCTGAAAAAGTTATTTTTGACTGGTCCTCGCACTTTTGACCAGTCCTCGAACTTACGACTGTCCTCACATTTTACATTTTTGCCCTATCTTGTCATCATGGTGAAGAGAAGCAGTTGTGAAATGAGTGACATGGTTGTTAAGAATGCTGCACGGGCATAAATGTGAGGATGGTCATAAGTGTGAGGACCAGTCAAAAGTGTGAGGACCTGTCAGAAATGACTTTTTTTCAGCCCTCTGGTTAGTCCTTTTGTGCATATGGACTACTCGGAGGGCTGAAAAAGTTATTTTTGACTGGTCCTCGCACTTTTGACCAGTCCTCGAACTTACGACTGTCCTCACATTTTACGTTTTTGCCCTATCTTGTCACCATGGTGAAGAGAAGCAGTTGTGAAATGAGTGACATGGTTGTTAAGAATGCTGCACGGGCATAAATGTGAGGATGGTCATAAGTGTGAGGACCAGTCAAAAGTGTGAGGACCTGTCAGAAATGACTTTCAGCCCTCTGAGTAGTCTCTATACCCATAGCCATGGCCACCTGGTCACATGACCAGCTAGCCACGCCCACCCAGTCACATGGCCTCCAAGCCACGCCCACACAATAAGCCATGCCCACAATGGTGTCCTTCTTACCAATGTTAAAATCTGTTCACCTTACCCTATACACATATCCATGGCCACCCGGTCACATGACCAGCTAGCCATGCCCACCCAGTCACATGACCAGCTAGCCACACCCACAAAATAAGCCACACCCACAATGTCCCTCTTTACCAATGTTAAAATCTGGTCACCTTACTATAAACCACTTAGAGAGCGCTGTAAAGCAGCATTCCTAACCTTTCCAGGTTTGTGGTCGAACATGGGGAGGGGGAAAGAGGGGATGGTTTTGTGCAAGGGGCAGACATATGCACAGCTTCATTCACATAAGCTGTGGACCCATGCGGCCTGCCATTCGTGCGAGTGGGGCCACAAGTGTCAGTGCTCTGTGGCTCTTGCAAGTGGGACTGCCTGGTTTCAAGTGGACCATGGCCCACAGATTGGGGATTCCTGCTGTGAAGCACTATGAAGCAGTATATAAGTCTCAGTGCCATTGCTATAACAAAACAATGTGAGATACAAAAAGGAGTAAGACAGGCTGCCCATAGTCCACTCTTTTGTTTATTTTGGTTCTTGAAATACTGAATAGAGACATAAGAAAGATGAGAGGACTGTGGGAGTAAAAATTTAAAAGGAGACTTTTAAGTTAAGGGCTTTTGCCGATGATTTGATGTTGATTTTTGAAGACTTTTTTAAAAGAGGGATTGAAACAATGGGCAAATTAAAAGAATGTGTACATTAGCAGGTGTTAAGATTAATAAACATAAGATGAAGATGTTAACAAAAATATGAAAATGCAAGACTAAACAATTCCTGAATACACAGGTTTTAAGATTGAGAAAAAGCTAAAATATTTGAGTATCTCTATGACAAATATGAATTGTATGCTATTTCAAAATAACTATGCAAAGACATGGAATGAAATTTAAAAATATATGTTAAGATTGGAGAAACTACAACTGGCATTGCTGAGGAGAATTTCTATGATTAAAGTGAAAGTCTTGCCTAGAATGTTTTCACTTCAGACAATACTTCTTTTGACAACTGATACATCATTTAAACAATGGTAAAAGGATATATCTAAATTTGTGTAGCAAGATAAATATAAGTTCTTACAAGAGGCAAAGGAAGGAGTTGTTCTTCTGGGTCTTCTTGAATCCAGGAGATAATGTGTAGCTGGTCTATCTCAAGCTGTGAGAGCAATTTAATTTTCACTATGTTGAAATGCTGAGTAGTTAACTGTTTTTTAATTAGTGTGGGTGCAAGTCTTCTGTCCATCCATAGTTCCCTCATATGTTTCAGATATTGCCTCTCATTAGGTGTACTGTATTAACATTCCATCAATTCCAGGTTCTCTTGTCCACTACATGTATGGTTTGTTCCAGTAGCCCATTTATGATAAGATTGTCATGATTCCCCAACATCTGATGCATGCTGTCAGAGTGTTTACAGCACAACTACTATTTTGAGACAGCCCAGGAGCAAAATACAACACACAGAGGTTTTTCAAACAGTGGTTTATCTACAAGATATATAAACATACACGTTCTAAGCAAATCCAGGCAAGCAATCATTCTTCTTCAACTCTAACACAAAGAACTGCAATGAATACCCAACACAAGGAGTGAGAATATGCCCTCTCCTGGCTGAAATTTATAAACACCTCTTAAAGGGGTAAAAGATTTGTGTGGACCCCTTCAGAATCTTAAAAAAGCTATACCAATGCTTATTCATTCTCATTGAATCAGCCTTACATTTCATCAGCTTTACAGCTGCATCAGCCTTACATTGGCTAGTCAGCATTAAATCATAATTACCCTGACACAGTCCTTGTTAATTTATGTGACATCTGAGCCAATATGATGCTCTTAGTTTGGGTCACACTAATATTTGAGGTAGGCAGGTTAAGCATTAGGTGGTCTTTATCCAAAGAATCCTACAAGTAAAGTTGGTACCAGCTGGAATATGAAACTCAGTCTCCAACATCAAGGGTGGTACTCTAACCACTACATTATTCAACTTTATATAAATACACATACAGAATCACCCCATGACATTTGGATCTCTATAGATGTGACCAGATTTCAAATGTTTTAGGGAGTTCTATAAATGTAGTAAGTTATTTGCCATATAGGTTTAGAAATTAATTAGAAATTCAATGAAAGTCTTAGAAAGGATTAAAAAAAGTTCTCTAAAATGTGGAAGAAGCTTTGTTGACCACAAACTCCAGATATAACAGCAACATGGCTTAAAGATATGAGCTTGGGTTATATCAAGATTAGCATGATTTTCACCTTTGTTTGCAATAAAATGTTTCACTCGAAACTACAATAAAAAAACCCTAAGTAATTTGTCATTTGCTTCAAGAAAATGTTCATAATATCGTATTGTTAGTCCTCAGATGAAAAACATTGAAACTCAGGAAAATGGCTGCTAGTTTGACAAGAGAACAATGAAAAATCCTGGAATCTACACATGGTGCTAATTCCAGAAAGAAAGTCCAGTTTGGAATCTCCATTAAATAAAATATTAATATTAATATTATTACAAGACTCTTCATCTGTTTTCAGGATATTAATCAAATTAAATTCTCTTCAACTCCTGACAAGTAAGCACATTCCTATTGGTGACTTTGAAAAGATTTGAAATAAGCAATGAAATAATGAACAATTAAATTCATCTCCACTAGGTGTCAGGCAACCTTCATTGTGCCTCGAGCACTGATAATGACCCTTTTGGGCTGGGTGTGTCAAAAATTCAGAAAATGCCTAACTTGATTCTGCTGGCATGTCATCCCCAACTCACTGAACAAAAGAGAAACAATTATTTACATATTCATTTATTTGAAAAAATATAGCTTTGTGTTATGTAAAGAAACATCAAATAATTACAAAAATGAAATATGAGTGGAACAAACTCCGGAGGCTGTATGAGAGCACACCTCACTCTTGTGTCGCCTCTGAAAATTGCATGAAAACAGAGTGTGCTTTCGAATAGTTGTTGGTGGATGTTGATGTATCACTCAAAACATGATGTATTGTCTTTGATATGCATGTCACTGCTCTAGGATTTCTTATTAAAGGATTTTTTATCCTTGAACAATTTATGATCTGCTTCTCAAAATATATGTGCAGCAACCCATATGTTCCTTCCTTCCAGACAAATTTTCTGTAGCAGTAAAAACAATGGAAACAATCATGAGAAAAGAAAGCAGTTAGCAACAAAGCAACACTGAACTGGAAAAGGACCATCTAAACCAGTGTTTCTTTTTTTTTTTTTTTTTTTTTTTTTTTTTTTTATTGAAAAAGTTTTAAAACAAACACAATTTCCCCACAACCCTCCCTCCCAACCCCCTCCCCCTCCCCGACTTCCCAGAGCAGAACACAAGGTATTTCTATTAACCTTAACAATGAACTAAATTGCATAACCATTCATCAAACTAACACCCCCTAAAAAAAAAATTCTTAACCCCCCATATATAAAATCTTATTTCTTAAACATAATACTTCTAATATCACTTATATAGCGCTTATACAAATAAAAGAAATCATTCATAAGCTATTTGATATTTTTTGGTCTGATACTTATTTTGTATATAATCAATCCATCTTCTCCAGTCCTGTATATACCTTTCTTGTGTGTGATCCTTCAGATATGCTGAAATTTTAGCCATTTCAGCTAAATTAGTTACTTTCAATATCCAATCATCAATAGTAGGCAAATAGTCCTTCTTCCAGTGTTGTGCTACCAACAATCTTGCTGCTGTTATCAAGTTCAAAATCAATTTAGTCTCTGCAACTGTACAGTCCGTAGTTATACCCATTAAGAACAACTGTGGAGTAAATTTCAGTCTCTTTTTAAAAATATTCTGCATCACCCACCAAATCTTTATCCAAAATGCTTTGATTTTTCTACAAGTCCACCATATATGATAATAAGTTGCATCATCACAATCACATCTCCAACATTTAGCTTGCACATTAGGATACATACATGATAATTTTTTGGGATCTAAGTGCCATCTATAGAACATTTTATAAAAATTTTCTCTTAAATTTTGTGCTTGTGTAAATTTCACATTTCTAATCCAAATCTTTTCCCAAGTCTCCATCATTACTGGCTCTTGAAAATTTTGTGCCCATTTAATCATACAATCTTTAACCAATTCCGTCTCAGAATCTATTTCCAATAAAGCATTATACAACCTTTTAATATGCATTTGTTTTTGATCTCTAATTTGTTTTACCAAATTCTCCTCATTTTGCACAAAGCCAGTTTTTTGATCTTCCTTCCATCTAGCTTGAAGTTGACCGTACTGAAACCATGTGTAAATTATACCTTCTTCTCTCAGTGTATCTAAAGATTTCAAATACATTACCCCCCTTTCAATAATAAGAAGCTCTTTATAGTTAATCACCTCCTGTTTTTGTTCTATACTTATATTTTCTATTGCATGTCTAGGATTTGCCCATACAGGTATCTTATAATTTAACTTATATTGATATTTTTTCCAAACCCTCAACAAAGCATTTCTTAATATATGAGCCTTAAATACTTTATCCACTTTTTTGTCATATAACAAATAGGCATGCCATCCATATAACAAATCATGACCTTCTAAATTCAAAATTCTCCCCTCAGTTAAATTAAACCAATCACTAATTTGTGATAAAACCGCTGCTTCATAATATAATCTTAAATTAGGCATTTTGAGACCCCCTCTTTCACGTGTATCTTGCATAATTTTCATTTTTATTCTGGGTTTTTTCCCAGCCCAAATAAAAGTATTAACACCTTTCTGCCATTCTCTCAAATTCTCATCTTTCTTAAGCACAGGTAACATTTGGAACAAAAATAAAAATCTAGGTAAGACATTCATTTTAATTGCTGCAATTCTTCCCAATAAAGACAACTGTAATTTTTTCCAATTTTCCATATCCTTCTGTACCTTCTGCCAAAGGACCTCATAATTGTTTTTGTATAATTTTGTATTTGAAGCTGCTATGTATACCCCTAGATATTTAACCTTTTTAACTATTTCAAAATCTGTTAATCTCGCCAGTTTATCTCTTTCCAGTATAGTCATATTTTTAACTATCATCTTTGTCTTATGTGGGTTAACTTTAAATCCTGATACTTTCCCGTATTGATCGATTATATCCAATATATATGGAACCAACTCTATAGGTTGGGATAAGGTAATAACCAAATCATCTGCAAATGCTCTTAATCTATAATCTTGTTGTCTAATTACAATACCCTTCAGTTTTTCTGAGTCCCGTATCTTGTTCAATAATACCTCCAAAGTCAAAATAAATAATAGTGGGGACAGAGGACACCCCTGCCTTGTTCCTCTCTCAATTTTAAAAGCCTCTGTTAAACCTCCATTAACTATAATTTGTGCTGTTTGCTGCTGATATATCGCTCTAATTGATTGTGTAAAATATTCCCCAAAATGCATTTTCTCTATTATTTTAAACAAAAATTGCCAGTTCAAACGATCAAATGCCTTCTCTGCATCCAAAAATATAAACGCTGCAGGGACTTGATTATTTTTTTCCAAGTATTCCAGTAAGTTTACGATTTGTCTAACATTATATCTCATTTGTCTCCCTTTTATAAACCCTGATTGATCATTATGAATTATTTGTTGCATAACTGGCATTAATCTATTAGCCAATATCTTAGCAAAAATCTTATAATCAGTATTCAGAAGTGAAATTGGCCTGAAGTTCTCAGGTTTAATGGAGTTTTGGTCCTCTTTTGGAATTAGTGAGACAAAAGCTGTTTTCCAGGAAGGTGGTACTCCTCCTCCTACTTGTATTTTATTAAATAAGATTTTAAGTGGTTCTAACATTTCCGATTGTAAATGTTTATAATAGACAGCTGTTAATCCATCTGTTCCTGGAGCCTTACCTATTTTTAATTGTTTAATTGCCCCAACAATTTCCTCGGACGTTATTGGGTGATTCAATCTCTCTCTCTGTTCCAATGTTAATTCAGGAATCTCCATCTTTAAATATCTATCAATATCAACATCTTGAATCACATCTTTAGCATATAACTTTGTATAAAACTCCAAAAAAGCCTTTTTTATTAAATTCTGTTGATAAATTTCTTTACCTCTAAATTCTATCTTATCTATAACACGTAATTTTTGTTTTTTCCTCATCGTATAAGCCAACCATCTCCCAGGTTTATTAGCATTACAAAATGTATTATGTCTGGCATATTGTATGCTAGTTGCTACTTGCCCAGCCAATAACATATTAAATTGCTCTCTTAAAATATTAATCATATCTTTTGCCTTTTTATCTCCCGGGTTAGTTATAAGCGATTGTTCTTTCTTTTTAATTTCCTCCTCTATCTCTTTCCGTCTGTTTTGTTGTTTTAGTCTATATTTATTGTTCAAAAAAATTAATGTTCCTCTCATATATGCCTTACTCGCATCCCATACCATCTCCATCGAGGTTCCTTTATTCATATTGTTAACAAAAAATTCTTTCATTTGTTTTTTAAGCTCAGACAAGTTATCTTCATATCTAAATAAATTCTCATTTAACCTCCAAGACCTCCTTTCCCCTCTTTCCTGCTCTAATTCCACCCAAACCGGGCTATGATCAGTTAAAGATCTTGGACATATCTTCGTGTTCTTCACCCTAGAAAAAAGATCATTTGTAGTTAATATAAAATCAATCCTAGAGAAAGATTGATGCCTATCTGAAAAAAAAGTAAAATCACTTTCTGATACATTCCTTTCTCTCCAAATATCTCTGAGCTCCATATCCTCCAGAATATCAAAAAAAGATTTAGGCAACTTAGCACGCATGGATATCTTAGATAGACTTTTTTTATCTTTCTGGGTATTTATTACCCCATTCCAATCACCCATTAGAAGTAAAGATCTATAATCCCATTGTAATATTTTAGTATGTAAAAATTTATAAAATTTATCTTGTTGTTGATTAGGTGCGTATACTCCAATTACAAGCAGCTTCCCATTCTGTGTTGTTACTTCAATTGCAATATATCTACCTTGAGTATCAGCCTCAATTAAATTAGCCACTAAACCTCTTTTAATGTATATAACTAGGCCATTTTTCTTCTCTGGTGCTGATGCCACAAAATGTGTACCTAATTTCGAATTTATCAAATACTTTTGATCTGAAGATTTAATATGCGTTTCTTGCAAACAAATAACATCATTCTGAAATTGCTTCAAGTAGTGAAATATTCTCTTTCTTTTTTGTGGAGAATTTAAACCATTGACATTCCAAGATAAGAATTTATTTGCCATCTCTTGGCGCCCCAAGCTTTGAGAGCATCAGCTGAACCTCCTCCGCCATATTATACTTCGGCCTAGCTCCTCCCACTGCTTGTGTTTTTTGAACTTGTTGGGTTGAATCTTGAGGCTGTCGTGCCAGATGTTGTTTGTAGGTAGCTCTTGTCAGTCGTTGATCTTTTGGCAGCTGTATCATCGTTAATGACTCAAGGGTTGGTGGTGGACCCCCACTCAGCAGTAAATCTTCTTCCAAATTGGCTCCTCCAGCTAGAGCTTGAGCGTAAGTTTGTGGTTGCCCTCCATCTTTCTCTTGTTGTGTCGTTTCCAATTGCTTTCTAGCGCCCCCTGGTGAGGGTGGCCTTCCAGCCTTTAAAACATTGACATAAAAATCTTTTGCCTTGCCAACTGTGTTTAAACGATGTCTTTGCCCAGCATATGTCACTATTATCCCAAAGGGGACATCCCATCTGTACTGGAGCTGCTGATTTCTTAGTTCATTCACCAAAAAACCAAACTGCTTTCTATCTCTTAACATTTTAGGAGGAAGCTCTTTCAGGACCACCAGCTCTTGTCCATCCACTTTAATCTTGTTTCTATAAGAAGCTTGCAGAATGTCATTTCTAATTCTCCTTGTTGTGAAATAAATCACCACATCTCTTGGTAGCTGCTTTTGTTTTGCCAGCCAGGAATTAACCCTATAAATTTTATCCATTTGAAATGCCACGTCTTCTGGCCTTTCTGAAATCAGCTCTGCTAAAGCATTGGAACAAACATCTTTTAAATTTTCACCAGTCTTTTCTTTCAAACCTCTCATCCTGAGGGCAAATTCCATTGATCTGTATTGTAACAAAACCATTTCATCATCCACTTTCTCTGTTTGTATCATAACCTCTCCTACTTTAGTTGCAAGCTCCAAATTAGCATCATCAATTTCCCGTACTCTCTCCTCAATCTTTAACATATGAGTGGCCAGTCCTGAAACTGCATAAACAATGTCATCTCTTATTTCATCATGTTTTTCCTCCACCACACTTTTAATTTTCTTTAACTCCTCTGAAAATTGTTTCATCATTTCTGTCTGATTGTTCAGGGCACCCATTATAAATTCTTTAAGGTCTTGTGACTGTGTATCAGCAGGAAGTTGTTGTTTTTGAGTCACTACAGGGGAACCTCCTCCCCCTTTTGAAGTTGGTGGCTTTAATTGTTTAGCAGCCATTTTATTTTAAAAAGAGTTTTTTCCTTTTGCAGCCACAAAATCTTGTAAACAGTCTTACAAAGTATGTTTCAAAGTTTTTTCAAAATAAACAATCCTCTCTTCAAGCTATACTCAGTCCCCAACAGTTTTCTCTTCAGGCAGAGGGCTCTTAACAAGCAGTTTCCTTTTAAGTTTCACTTTCCCTTCCGCCCATAACAAAGGCTTCCTCTGAAGCCTCCAGCTCAAGAGAGCTCCGTTTGCAACAATGTATTCACGGAGTTAAGTTCTGTTTCTTTTAAAAAGCTTGCACTCTTGCTTCAGCTCTGTCTGCCTTGTTAAAAAATCATTAGAACTCACTGTTTGCCGGCAGAGTTGGACGCAGACGTCTTGCTCTGTTAAACAGAGGCACCAGCGATCCGGAGCAATGGGAGGGGTGAACTGGGGAGCTCTCACCCTCCTAGTCCCTGGAATTAATCCAGTGACTTTCGGGGAGCTCTACCCACCCCCTCCAACTCTCCTCTCCTTCTTTGCCCGAAGGAGAGTTTTTTCAAACCGCCGGACAGCAGTTTAACGCTGTCAGGGCGGTTTTAACAGATCGGGTGGCAGGCGGTCTATGGAGACCGTCCTCGTCGTCAGCGGAGCCAGCGGAAGTCCTAAACCAGTGTTTCTTATGGTATAGTCCAAAACCCTTTCATGAGCTCACAAAATCAAAATTATTTGCCAGCCTATGTTGGAAAAAAAAATAGAAAATTAAAATCCCATCAAACAATTCTGAGTGAATGCATCAGCTTTAAATGTATATCTAATTTCAAAAGCATTCAAGCATTCACTCAATCATAAACCCATAAAGGAAACCTTTGTCAATCCTGAACTCTGAGAAGAAAATAGCCCAACCCTGAGACATTAAGACTAACATCCCACATCCAGAAGAACATGAAACTGAAAGTCTCAATCCTTTTATTGTTTATCTTTAGCAAATCTTGTTATGTTATGAAGATTAAAATACTATAAGGAAACCTATAGCATCTCTCCATATTTTTTCACTTTGCAAGTTGTATCCATTGCTTTCTTTGTTCTGGCCCTTTCCTGGCCAGTACCCTTAAACCACTAAGTCTTTTATAGATTTTGTTCAAAATTGTGCACATAGACTAAATTATCTGTATTTTGCCCAGAGAAATTCTTTGCATCACCCACTTTGAAAGCTTCATTTTTCTTTTTACTGTACTCTGTCTTAGACACCCACAGAAAAATGTTTTCCTTAAAAACACTAAGTAAGCTGAGTTTTAAGGGATGGGCATTCATTTTGCTTTTTTGCCTTAGTATGTGTTGGTGAGTTTCTTCTGCCTATTTATCTATAAAGCATGAATGCTAATTCTGTGGTAATCATTTACCACAGACTGTGAATATGATCAGAAATTTGAACTAACTTCCCAAAATGTTCAAAAATAAGTGCATTGTTGAATAAACCTATTATGCATATGTCACATTTCTGTGAAAAGCTCTCATATTCCAGCATCAGTCCATACACCTACACAAACAGGTATGAAGAGAGGGCCTGCTAATGGGACTTTCCAAATGCATATGGTCTTGCCATAAAAGCTGGTTAAGTTTGGTTAAAAGGATTGTATTATCCCCACATGATTTGATAAACTGTTGCTTGCTTAAAGTCAGTGTACATTACTTCAAGATAGATGGGTTGAAGAATCTGACCCAGTAGAAGGCAGCTTTGATAATGTTGTCATTATCATTATCATCATCATCATCATGCAACAGTAACAATAAGGAGGAGCTTAGGTGGCGCAGTGGTTAGAGTGCAGTACTGCAGCTACCTCAGCTGACTGCTAGTTCAGCAGATCAGCGGATCAAATCTCACCGGCTCAAGGTTGACTCAGCCTTCCATCCTTCTGAGGTGGGTAAAATGAGGACCCAGATTGTTGGGGGCAATATGCTATTTAGTATACTGTCTTTGGTGTAAGCCGCCCAGAGTCCTCGGAGAGTGAGTGGCATATAAATAAATAAATAAATAAATAAAAAATAAATAAATAAATAAATAAATTGATTGTTTTTAAAGAATTTTCAGATACAACTTCCAGGATGATTAGGGGACTGAAGACAAAAGCATATGAAGAACGATTATAGGAACTAGGCATTGCTAGTCTAGCGAAGAGAAGGACCAGGGAAGACATGATAGCACTGTTCCAATATTTGAGGGACTGCCACAGAGAGGAAGGGGTCAAGCTATTTTGCAAAGCACCGGAAGGCCAGACAAGGAATAATGGATGGAAATTTTCAAGGAGAGATTCAACCTAGAAATAAGGAGAAATTTTTTGACGGTGAGAACAATCAACCAATGTAACAGCTTGCCCTCAGAAGTTGTGGGAGCTTCATCACTGGAGGCTTTCAAGAAGAGATAGGACTACCATTTGTCAGAAATAGTGTAGGGTCTCCTGCTTGGGCGGGTGTGTGTGTGGACTATATAGCCTACAAGATCCCTTCCAACTTTGTTAATCTGTAAACTACTTGGGAATTAAAAGAACACAGGAAAACAGAGAACCTAATTTGGAAAGAAAAGAAAAGGGTCACTGTAGGTTTTCCAATTATTTTGTTAACTAGATTTCTCATCTGTGAGAGCCAGCTTGTCAGCTTACTGTCCCTGCCTAATTTTCTAAAACAACAACAACAACAGGGGGAGGTGAATTAAAGCATAAGAATGGGTGCTCAATTACCCCTTCTCCAACTGCCTTTTTCTGGTTGAAACTGCTTTTCTCAAAATGTGCATTTCCCTCCTTATGGTACAGATTAGCTCACTCAAAGAAAAACAGCCAGGAAAGGGGAGAAGAAATTCTGAGGAGGATCAACAGCCCCCCCTCTCCATCTCCGCATTCTGTGCTTTATATTTATTTTTCCCTCCCTCTGTTTCAGAAGAACCTGGCAGTAACATATGGCTGCTGCCATCACGTCTAGCTTGGCCCTTCTATGCTAGCGGCAGCAGCAGCGTGTGCCTTTTCTTAGCTGCTGATTACTTCAAGATGTTAAACTGTTGCTGGGGCCAAAGGAGAGAAGCAGAAACTCAATACATTGCCAGAAGTACAGTTTAGAATAGATAATGAATTAGAATATATACTGCACATTTTTCAAAATTTTTAAAAAAGGAATGTATTGGTTTCCTGTCCTCATTTTTATTTATTTGCTTTTGACATGCACTTTACAAGGCCCTATGTCTTCGATGTTCTTTAATTTTAGGAGAGAAAGATATGTATAGCAGCAACTATAATAAAAGAGTCTTGGAAATCCTAAAATACTAATACATTTATTACTAAATCAAAGATACCTAATCTAATGCTAATCTAGCAAAATTATAGAAAATCTTTCCTGTCAAAAAGTAAACATTTCAGATCCTATGAAAGTTCAGGTCAGATTTAAATTATATGTACCATTAATAAACATATGATCATGTCTCTCATTTTCTCTCCTCACCCCTACCATCCCATTCCCCATTTTATGGAAAAATAAACATTGTGGATTGGGTCTTTAATGTGAAAGCTGAGAGAAAGCTTTTAACCATTTACTCCCTGTTGGGTTTTCTTTCCTGATTAATAATTTAGATTTGAAAAACTCAAATCTTTTTCAGGGGACTTTTTAGAAAGCGGACATAGAGCTCAAGAATTAGATTCAGGGCAACATTGATTTGCATAACAAGTCTCACTTGAATTACTTTATAGTTCTCTGGTAAACTTTTTTTTCAGATGGTAGTTAAATTATACATAATTTATAGGGCAAGGTTTATAGCTTGGTGGAGAGGCACATTCTTTTTATATGTGTTAGATTCCAAACTTATCTGGAGTCTTTCAAATCTTTTTGATTGCAAAAGGTCATTGCATGAATTCAGTTCTGCTTCTTTTAAATTTCATAAATGGCATTAAATATTCTGTAGAATTTCACATTAAAGCTCCATAAATTCTAGAGAATTTAAAAAGCCATACAGCTTTTTAGAAAGATAATATTTTAGCAGATGTCAGGTTATGGAGAAATCATTATCCACTTATCAGAGGAATTGTAGAGGGAATCTAAATAAAGCCTATTAAATCCCACTGGTGACTTAAATCCCATCATTTTACCTCTAAAACTACAAAAAGAATAATTGATATTCAAGAGTTCTTGAATATCACAACACCATAGACTTTCCTCTGATGCTACCATGCAATGCCTGCACATAAACCTTGCACAGAGGAAGAGGATTTTTTTAAAACTTGGGAAATGCAAGTAACATTTCAGAGTTCATTTCTACAACAAGCTCAAGGGTTGTTATAGAAATGAAGATCCGAAGATTAAAGCTTGACAAAGCAGTATCAGTGGTTTGCATTTCACGAAGGGAACCCCGTCTGCAGTCTTCTGCAATCAGAGCCTTCAGAACACCAGGACGCTTATCATCCTTCCCTATCAGTCCCCCTCAGGTAGCTACAATTCTCCAAGTGCGCGCTCTCTCCCTCCCTTCCCCCATCTCTCTCCTTCTGAATGCTATTTCTCTATATTGGATCCAATCCCGCTATCCCTATCCAGAATTCCTCCTTCCCCCCCACGACCCGTCCTCCTCTATTCGCTCTCAGCCGCAGGGCAGGACCGTCCCACCCCCGCGCAACCCACCTCTCGCCACCAGTACCGAGTTGGAGGGCGGCCCTTTCTCCTTGGATCCGCCTCTTCGTGAGTTGCCCGAGAACTTTTGTTTTGGGCCAGCAATCTGGCCGGAGGGAAGTTTTGTGGCGGCAGCTCAGCGCCCGAGGCGACCGCTGGTCGGGGTGATGAGAAAGGGGAGCCCCAGAGTGCCCGGATCGGATTCTGAAAAAGCCTGCCTGGCCGCCATGAAAGGGTCTCGGGGGCTGCCACTGTTACTGCTGCTGTTGTTGTCCTCCGCCGTGGAAGGTAAGGCGTTCCTCTCGTCTGCTTGGCTCCCACGGACGGGGCGCGAGCAATTCTTTGGTTCCCCCCTTCTGGAAGTGGCAATGGGGGTCCCTGGGTCCTCCTCTCCGCACAGGTGGCAGAAAGGCGATCCTGAATATCAAGGGGCGCCCCAAGAGACTTCCCAAAGTTGGGGTGGAGGGTTGACGGGTCGCAATCTGACACCTGCAATTATATAAAGAGAAAAGGCTCCGCAGAGGCTGGTGGTCACAGTATGCAGGGATTTTAAAAACACCCATAATGAATGTCTATGGAAATGCTCACTCATCCAGGTCATGGGTTGTCTCAAAGGTGCTTTTTTCAAAAGGCAGCTGGACTTTCTTTTTCGTGAGAAGTGAAAGGTCTTCAAGAAAAAACAAAGTCCAGATGCCTTTTGGAAAATCACCTTTAGGACACCCATAATGAATGCTGATTTCCATTTCCCACATGCCAAGTATTCCTGACTAGTTTCTAATGCGGAGGCAGACTATGCCAGAACCAGAAAGTGGGTTTTGTCTGAACTCAACGAATTCTCAAATGCTTCCCAATGCTACAGGGGAGCCAAATCCAAATGCAAACCTCAATTGGAGGGGCGCAATTGGGGGCGGCGGGGCGGGGGGAGGGAGAGGAGGAATTCTAGATAGAGATAGGCTTCTGGGGATGCACTGGGTGAAGAAAGCTGCCTGCCTGGCACCTCTTTTCCTTCCTTGTTTTGGATGAGACTCTAATCATCAGGCGGCACTACTTAGCCAGGCGCTGTAGAGTCCAGCGGGCAGCGGGGAACTTGAATCCTCTGTAAAGTTGTAAAGAGGAAGCTGGCATATCTGCAGAGTAAGCCCCTCTGAAGCCTGTCTGGATGGATGACGAGGCTGAAGCTGGTTACTTAATGCTTCTTCCACTTCTTTATTCTAGTAAATGTTCAAAAAAGGCAGCTTAATGAGTAAAGGACAATGGTAGATGGGGCTGTTGAAGAATGCTTTGTTTGTGCCTATTTTGAGTGAGATAAATTTATGCCGCAGTAAGACGAATTCTGTGTTTAGAGAACCATTTGGTCAGGGTGAGATATGTACAAAGATCATTATTTGTATTATATTAAATTACTTGTCATGAAGGGCAGAGTGCCCTAATTAAACAGAGATGATTTAGATTACAGTATTTTTTTACTAATATTAGATCTTACACAAATAAATACGTTCTATAAACTGTGCTTGCATTGATTTTACTGCTATCTGTTCTTATAAAAATAAAGAACTAGGAATAATGGATGTGTCCCACAGTAATGTGTTAAAAGGTGTACAATGTAGGAACCCAGGTTCTAAATCTCATAAAATTATCTTCTGATCAGTTTTACCAGGTCATAAAATTATTCTCACAAAACTTTATTCTGCATTTCTTGGATACAAATGTGATGAGCTAGAATGATAAAGCATATAGTACCAAACCTGCATTTAATAATGCATGTATGCAAGAAGGCTGAGATCCGGTACTGTTTTTGGCATGAGTATAGGAAATGCATGCCAGCTGGTAATATGACTCATCCCATATCTGAAGAAAAATATGCCAAAGAAAAATATAGCAGCATTAAAAGGGTAATCTACAGTAATCTATTCTGGGGATAGGAGGGCGCTATTCCCAAAAACCAAAGCGAATTGATTCCTTTGGTGAGTGCCTTGAAAAAGTCCTCTGAAATAACTCTCATCAAATCTGGAGTTTGGAAGTGATGCTGGAACATGTGCTTCTTCAGCCTTTATTTTTACCCCAAAATCATAGTAATGATTTGTTAAGCAAGTCCCTCATGGATTCCTCCATATAGGCAAAATCCATATTTCTCATGCAGTGAGGTGTCTGCACAAATGGTAGATATGCCAGAGATGCTTTGTCCATTCATGCTCTCTAAAGGCAAAATGCCTGCTAGTTCTCTGAAGACATCTTCAAGCAATCCTATCTCCCGGTAAAGTACAGTGACACAAGCTACATCTTCAGTCATCCCTATTAACCATGCTAGTTAACCTGATTAGAATGGGGTCCAGGACAATGTGGAGGTTCATGATTTGTCTATTTAACTATTGCTGATATTGTTTCAGAAATGGAGACCAACTCCCCCCTTTTAATTAAAATATCCCATTTACTCTTTCTAAGAAAAACTTTTCAAGATTTTTTGTCTTATTAATTTCTGTTCCATAAGGAAGGTAAACTATTACTACGGGCAAATCAAGAGCAGTGATAATGCCATTCTATACTGCAATAATAAGGCCACACTTGGAATATTGCATACAGTTCTGGTCACCAGGGTACAAAATGAGATGCCGAGACCTTAGAACAGGAGTCCCCAACCCCCAGTCCATGGACTGGCACCAGTCTGTGGGATGCCAGTAACCAGATCACGCAAACAACCAAAGCTCCATATGCGGGATGCAGGCAGCACGCAAAAGCTCGCCCTCTCCGATTTGTGGCAAAACCTCTCTCCACAGAACCAGTCCTTAGTGCCCAAAAGGTTGGGGGCCTCTGCTCTAGAAAGTGTGCAGAGAAGAACAACAAAGATGATAAAGGGTTTGGAGCAATGGTGGGTTTCTACCGGTTTGGCCCAGTTCAGGCGAACCGGTAGCGGCGGTGGTGGGAGGCTCCGCCCACTCGCTCGGACATCATCATGGATGCTCTGCACATGCGCAGAAGGTTCTGTGCATGTGCAGAAGCTAGTGAAGTGAGCGCGCACGCGCACACTCACAGTTCCAAAACAGTAGCGAAGGTAAGTGAAACTCACTACTGATCTAGAGACTAAATCATATGATGAACAGTTGAGGGTGGGAGGTATGTTTACCTATGAAAGAGAAGAATTAGGGGTGACATGATAACTGTTTTCCAGTATTTAAGGCGCTGCCCAGAGAGAAGAGGGAATGATATTGTCTAAAGCATCAGAGAAAAAAACAAGAAATAATAGGTGGAAGCTTGTTAAAGAGAGATCCAACTTAGAAATAAGGAGAATTTTTCTGACATTAAGAACAATTAATCAGTGGAATAAATAGTCTCCCAGACTTGTGGATGCTTCGTTGCTGAAGGTTTTCAAAAATAAACTAATTGACTGAGATGGTATACGGTTTCCTGTTTTGAGAAGGGTGTTGGACTAGAAGATCTCTGAGGTCCCTTTCAGCCCTATGATTCTATGTTCTATCTTTTAGTTTTGTTAAGTTTCTCCTTCTTTTTTGTCTGCAATTGTAGTGGGGCCGTCAGCAATAATATTAAGGGGAAGTTATGCCAGTTTCATTTTTCTTTAAATCAAAAACAGTCAAAATGCAGTAGTGTTGGAAAGAAGCATTTTAAAATTTGAATAAGGTGATATGATAAGGGTTCCTCTTCAACTGTCCCATACATTTCACCTTTAAAAAAAAAAAAAACTCTATAAAGCAGCCCCTCCATTTCCAAAAATGAGCTCTCCCAAATTCAGAAGATAGCCTTGCTCCAGAGCAAAATAACAATGGGGATAGGTGAGATTAGTTTTTGTACCATGTAGGCACATATTATTGAATGAGTCACATGTCATATCTCCAAACAAGATGAGATATTAATTACACACTAGGATTCAACTGAAAATACAGTCAAGTTTCCTTAAAAAATAAGATACATAGGGGACAAATTCTGGCAAAGCAAACATTCAGAAGTTCATGGATTCTGAAGAATAGGTAAGGAAATGCAATTAATGTGAAAAGAAAGGCAAGTATGGGCACCTCTTTCTGGCACCTATCTGGCTTCCCTGCATTCTGGCAACATTTAAGGCAGAAATCTGTGACTTTGGAAGGTAGACAAGGGAAAGTGAAGTTAACTTTTTCTATAGATGAAGCAAATATGCAGGGATTAATTAATCACAGTGTTTGTGTTTAAAATAGTGAGTTAATGGTTTCACACATGCACTCCTATAGAAGTCCTATTTTGGGAGCAGGGATGATTTCCAATTTTATGCCTGCTTCTCCTTTGACTTTGTGGGAAGCTGGCAGGGAGCGCTGGAAATCACAATCACATGACCATCGTAGCGTGGCAATGCTGCAGTGGCCACCACTTTGCCAATACAACTGGTGTGAGGAGCCTTAAAATTTCAATTACACAGGAGTGAATGGTCCTGGATTTTATCAGCATTCTTTAAGATAGTAGATTAAGGTCCTTGATTCAAAAATTATTGTGTTGTCTTGCACAGTTTGGAATAATTAAAGGTTACAAACACATAAGCAGGCAGGAGAGTTTTAGTACTATATAGATTATCAGCATCTTGAACTGAATCTGCAAGCAAACTGGCAACCAGTGTAGCTCACAGAGCAGAGGTGTGATGTGTGCTGATCTGTGTGCTCACATGCTGTGCATGTGATAAGTATGTATAAATGCATTGCAATCTACAGCCCATTTGTGAAAAAAAATGTTAATAAATGTTTCAGAAGCTCTTGGGTGTCTGTCTCTCTGTATATGTGGGTAATACATTTTCTAAAATGAAATAAAATAAATAAATAAATCTCTAGCAAAATAGAGCAGTTGGGAGAGGACCTTTTCCTCCATATCCCAATAGGATATTAATCAGAGACAACCATGGATTAATAAAGGCCTTCACACAAACACTTCCCCACAAAAGAACCCTAGGTGTTTAGTAATAATTTTTCACATCAGAAAATAATCAAGGAAAGCAAAAAAAAAAAAAAAGAATATTTACAAAACTATTGTAAAAGAATGTTTATAAAGAGTTGTTGTAAAAGGTATTGCTAAGAAACTAGCACACAAATACAGATGATGAAGACAATAAGAAGCTTTGAAGATAACATGGAGGACAATGTTTTTGAAAGTGAACATGAAACACAATGTAGTGATAAAACTATACCTCTTAATTTACAGGTCTTGCTATTGGAAAACAAGAAGCAAAGGAATTTGGCTTGACAACATCTACCAAGTCATATTCACCTGAGATGGACTCAGTAGGTGTACAACCAGTAGCCCAGTCCTTTCTGGCCTGGTTAAACTATACTTCTCCAGTCAGTACATTGTCACCTCCTATGGATTCCAGGCTTGTGAAGATCAATACAGTCACCTCATCAGGAGATCATGCAGGTCATCTTCTCCAGTCAATTAAGTTTAATCCTACAGTAGGAACTATACTAAGCGCTGAACATATGGATATCAAATTTAATTGCTCGATCAACGTTCCCAAGTCACTGGTCAACCAAGACTTCCCACCTATTACCTTGTGGAAGAATGGGAAGGAAATTCTTGATGTTGGCAGCCACTATTACCAGTTTGATGATAATGAATTAACCACTATGAAAGCTGCTTTCAGGTAATCAATTTTATTTCATTTAATTTTAATTTTTAAAATTTTCTGGAGTTAAATAATTATGGAATGTTAGAACCCTAAGATTACAGATGATTTTCCCATTTATATTTGGAAGGCACATCAGATTTAAGAAATTTAATTTTAGGACTATTATAAAAGAGTCAAATATGAAACAAAATGGGGACAGTGAGTGAATTGATTTCATTCTTTCCTTATCCTGAATTGTGGAACATTTATTTCACTGAATATCCTTGAAGAGATTTAGAAACTACAATGCAACAGCAAGTGTTCTCTTGCTAAAATATTTATGTACTTTATGAGATGAATGTAGTCACTGCATTTGCAAAGAAAAGATTATCTAGAAATGTATTTAGAGAGCTTCTAGCCAAACATAGCATCCATTACTTTGAGCTTGGATTGTGTGAGTAGATGTCCTCCTTGTAATGGCATGTGGGAATGACCTTAAGAGATAGGAAGAAGAGATAGGAAGAAGAGCCCTAGCCTAAACAATGGTCTGATAAACAAAATATGGGCCTGAAGGAGGAGGGGTGGCAAAAATGTCTCAGAAGGAACCTTCCCTAGTTTTTTGGAGCATAAAAATGAGGGATTGGAGAGGTACTTTCAGACTTGCAATATTCTCTTAATGTAACCTTACAATAAGGATAGAGCTAGTGGTCTTAGGTGTGCTTCTTATCTGGACTATTTCAGAAGGCTAACAATCCACCTTTATTACCCATACATCTTTCCCCTCTCTATATATACTAAGCAAAATGAAATTTCAGCCCATGGGATTCATAGAGTAAAGTCCATCCCAATCCATGAACTTGTTACTCTAGCTGTCTAGCCTAGGAGGCTTTCTGAAGACCACATCTTTAAAACTCTATCTTGTTCTTGCTCCTTTAGCACAGCTCATGAGAGCTGCATAGAGTGAGGATACACCCCAGTATTTCCAGTACTTGGAAACATTTTTAAGTGCTGAGAATGCTCTTTTTAAAAAGTCCCAGAGTGATTTCCCTTGTGGATTGCCTTCCTACGATATTTATTTTTAATGAACCTTAAAATACTGCAGCATTTATTTCAGTATGAACAAGGAATACCAGAGTCTTGACTAAGTCACAGAGTGAACACTGATGGCCTTATAAGTCTTTTTTTTTCTCCCTTTTCTTCTATAGTATACCCAATGCTCAGCATTCTGATAAAGGATCTTATAGCTGCAAATTGACAATTGAGAATGAGGAAATTGAATCAGATCCTATTTTGGTTTTGTTGGAAGGTAAGTTTAGATCAGGAATAAGTACTTGTTGGCTAAAGCGGGTGATTTTGCAAAACAATTTGACAGTGATAATTCCTAGAGAACCAGAGGTACAGGAGAAATGGATTAAAACAGGGAAATTATTTATAAAATAAGTAAGGAGGTGAATGAGGTTCTGCTCATCATGCTAACTCACTGAAGATATTCTCTTTCTTTCCCTCTCACTCCCTCTCTCCCCTCCCTCTCTCTCCCTCTATCAGCTTCTAGAAAATTAGTGGAAATTGACTCTCCTTTGCCCCCCTACATAGATGCTACTTACTACAACTTCTAACATCCCTGTTGTCTCAATAATTGTAATTTAGCATCACCTGGGAAAACCTCATGTTTCTCACATCAGTTCTAGCTGGAGATGGGAGGAGAAACACTACAGGCAGACGGTATTGTTTTTAAATGCAAAAAAAGTATCATTCTCATATTCTCCTTTGCCAGGGAAGAGATGGTTTAGAAATATAGTGATATTACCTGAATGATAGATATTACCTCAGTACTCCCATGTTACACCACTCCTTCGCGGTCTGCATTGGCTCCCGGTTGTCTTCTGAGTGCAATTCAAGGTACTGGTGATCACATTTAAAGCCCTACGTGGCCTAGGACCAGAGTACTTGCGAGACCACCTCCTGCCACCGGTAGCCTTCCATCGCCCGGTTCGCTCCCACAGACTTGGTCTCCTCAGGGTACCTTCGACTAGACAATGTCGACTGGTGACCCCTAGGGGGAGAGCCTTCTCTGTGGGAGCCCCTACCCTCTGGAATATGTTACCCCTGGAGCTCCGGATAATCCCCGATCTCCAAACCTTCCGCCGGGCCTTGAAGACCTGGCTCTTCCAACGGGCGGGCCTGGGTTGACTCTAAACTGATTTTGTAGCTTTTTAAATTCTTAAATCTTAAATTTAAATTGGTATTCCCACGTTTAACCTTATTTATTGGATATTCTGTTTTAATTTGTCTTTTAATTTTTGTATTCTCTGTTTCTTATTGTTGTGAGCCGCCCTGAGTCCTTCGGGAGAAGGGTGGCATACAAATCCAATAAATAAATAAACAAACAAACAAACAAACAAACAAATAAATAAATAAATAAATAATAAAAAAAATACTTTGGTTGCCCCTGAGATATTTTTATTCTCTCTTAGACAATATCATTGGTTACATACTGGTCAAGAGAATGGAGACCAGTCTCTTTCCACTTCAGGGAGCAAGTAATTAATGCATCTAACATGTATTCAGAGTACACTTCAGGCTCATTTCAAATTTAGAAATCTCTGCTTTGTAAGGGTAAATGGACTTCAAAAGGAGTTTTGGGGACTTTAACATTTATGGATTCCAAATCCCAGAATTCCATAGAGTGCATGCTGGCTAGGGTATTTGGGGAGTCCTACAAATTTTAAAATTGCTGAGGTTGAGAAAACTGACTTAAAGTAACTTTTTCTCAGGCTGGAGCCCTACAAGTGTGTTCATTGACTAGGGATACTGGAAATGGGCACATCTGACTGGGCACATCTAGATTGTGTGAAAAAGGCCTTGGGGAATCACTGTGACTCTCTTCCTTAATGCACAATTTCCATCTATGTAGACAGAATTTTTAAAAAGTTCTAAGTATGAAAACAGAATAGGGTATGAATGGCAGTGTGAGCCAGATTAGCACCAGACTGGTAGAAAAAGCAGGTTACAGAAGATCTTTGATGGACTATCAGATTGATCTTTATAATCTATTAATTAAAATATGGAGGCAAAGGGAAATGTTCTAAAGCACGGTACAACAAATACAACAATTCTAGCACACCATTAGTCTTTGTACTGAGTATCAAGAATCTTTCCTTAGCCTATTTTTTAACTAATTCACCATTTTTAAAATACATTCACCAGTAGATTGCTGAAACTCAGACACAACATGAATTGGTTCACTGATCATTTATATATGTATATATTTTCTTATGTGATTTTTAAAAATTGTATTTAAAAATACCATAATGGAAGATTACTCTATGAAACATCAAAAGAAGCCACAATCTCCTTGACTGTTGCTTGTTTTAAAATTGCATGGTGGTGGGAGAATTCTGGGAGTTGACGTCCACACATCTTAAAGTTGCCAAGTTTGAAAAACACTGATCTCTTGTGTTTGTCCCTTGATCACATTAAGGTTGCTCATCTCTGAGGCTGGACAGCTATTAAATATGGGATTTATTATCTCAAGTCCAAGACCTCTGAATGACACTGCAATGAGAAATCATTGTACTTAATGCTTAAAGCTTAATTGTATAAATCCAGTCTTTCCAATCTGAGGAAATCCAGATGTCATGGCTTACAACTCCTGTCACCCACAGTCCTACAATGGAGAAACCCTCATGTGTTGGAGAGGCCACTGTAGTTCTACGTGTCTCTTGTTTTCAACTTCTGAGTAGTGCTTTTACTTCTGTTGCCTGCAGGACTGCCACATTTCATTAAGCAGCCGCAGGGGCTGAATGTTACCCGAAATGAACCGTTCAATCTCACATGTCATGCTGTGGGGCCTCCTGAGCCTGTTGAGATTCGCTGGCATTGGAACAGCAACCTAATCCCCAAAAAAACTGACATTTCTCCATCTGTGCTGAGCATGCCAGGTGAGTTAAATCCATTTGTCCTGACACAAATCTAGCATGCACAGTTTGCTATTCTTCATTGGAGCAGGAGAACATTAAATATAACTGAAACGTGTAATTGATCATATGGTTGAGTCCTGGACATTCTGTCTTGTTTAAAATGAGCAGATTAATGATACATTTATTTTAAAAGGAGTAGTCCAAATGGACTAAAACAATTAAAAAAATTTTTTTTGCCTATTGCTGTAGGGAATGATTTAATAACAGAAAACTAAGAGTTTTTTAGAGTCAGCAATATATGTGTGTGTGAGCGTGTGTGCCTAATGGTATAATATATAGTACATATTGTGTGCAGATGGATAGATATTTTACATGAAGAAGATCCTAGATTTAATTAGTGATATGTCATAGTTAAAAAACTAAAAGGATATTTACTATGCTAACAGATTCAAAAGTTGTTTTAAGATGGATGGCTATACAAATGTTAGAAATAAATCAATCCTTTAGGCTTTTATAGTTGAATCCATTGGCACATAATGGATTTAACTAGTATTTTAACTAGTAATGTTACTACTATCAGAATGGGCATTGGTAGATTGATATTTAACCCTACCGTTTGTGATACTACTTTAGTATTTGATAAAATCTCTACATTATTTCAGAGATTGCTTTTGTATACATTGGGGCTTCTTCAGAATTCAATATTATAATTGATTTACTACCATATCTAATATTTATTTAAATGTAATTTCAAATGAAATATAATTGACATAATATAATTTGATAGATCTATATTTTTGAGTATAGTGTGTTTATGGAAAATGCAATTTGCAAATACTGTATTTTAGCGATATTAAATTCTATAGGAGGAGGAATGGCAGAACCTGAGGGCGGAATTAAAAGAGCCATCAACCTAGAATCCCTACATAGCCACAAGAGGACTAAATCTAACCCACCTTGAATTTTGTTGACCTTTATTTAACTCCAGGCAGTGCTAACAGTTGAGAAGATTCCAGTGCATACTCATGATTAGTAATAAATCAGTTTAATTGGAACTTGTGCCAGACAGAAATGATAGGTATGGGTTATGCCAACATTTAAAAGCTATATTCATTTTGAAGTCAAGGAGTGAAGGAAAAGATGGTCATACTATCACAACTGAAAGGCCAACTATTTTTAATTCTTCTTCTTGAACCATTAATATTGTTTTAGGAACATAGTAGTCCCATTTTTTCCATAGTGTGTTTAAAATTGTAAGTCTCAGTCAGAGGCTGGAATATAAGTCACTCATATAAGTCCCATTTGGAGGATGAAGAGTAGGCTAAACAACTTAATAGAAATATTACTCTTAATCATCTCATTATTTCTCGCCTTGATTACTGCAATGCCCTCAACATGGGGCTGCCCTTGGGGTGCACCCGGAGGCTCCAGCTGGTCCAGAATGCGGCCGTGCGGGTTGTTACGGGAGCTTCTCGTTACTCCTGTGTGACACCTCTCCTGCGTGAGCTGCACTGGCTGCCGGTTGTTCTTCGGATCTGCTTCAAGGTGTTGGTTCTTACCTATAAAGCCCTTCATGGCATGGGCCTGAGATACTTGCAGGACCATCTCCTACCGGCCTCCCACCGCCCTGTGCGGTCATATAGGGCTGCCTTCCTCCAGGTACCATCGGCCAGACAATGTCGGCTGGTGGCCCCCAGGATGAGGGCGTTCTCAGTGGCCGCACCGATCCTCTGGAATGAGTTATCCATCGGGCTCCGGACAGCCTCCAACCTCCGCACTTTCCGCACCGACCTGAAGACATGGCTCTTTCAGCGAATTCCCTGATCTGCTACAAGATTTTATTTTGTTTGGGGTTTTATATTGGCTGCTTTTAGGGTTTCTATTGTTATATGTTTTAATTCTGTATGCCGCCCTGAGTCCTACGGGAAGAGGGTGACATATAAATTTAATAAAAATAAATAAATAAATAATCAATTAATTGACCCAAATCATAATGCTTGGACTGACAAGAACTGAAAATCAACAACACTGGGAAAAATCATAGATATCATTGCAGTATAAATTAATGGAGGACAAGATCCTTCAAATGATAGCTAGCCCACTATTATTGCTTTTTCCCCAAACAGGCTAACAGATACATTTTGGGGATATTGTAGGAGAAGCAGTGGGGTTAATGTTAAGCATGAAAGTTTAAGTCCACAGGCAAAGGTACAATTAAACTGATTTATTGCTTATGATACCTATGCACAAGAGTTTTCTCCACTAATGATTAACATCTGCTTGGAGTTAGATAAAGGTCAACAGAATTATGGTGTGACCTTGAACCAGTCACTCTCTCAGCCCTAGGAAGAAGGCCAGGGCAAACCCCTTCTGAAATCTTGCCAAGAAAACTGGAATCACCAGAAATCAACATAGATACGGGGGGCGGGAGGACGTGACCCCAAGGCCCTGCCATTTTCTTTGGGGGCCTATAGAGGAGCACGCGACCATGGGCTGATTAGTGCTCTGAAGTGTGTACCCCTGCCTTTAGTTAACTTTTAATGTTGAATTTTAACTATCTTTTGTCTCTTATCTAAATTTTATATACAGTTTTTACGTTTTAATAGGTAACTTGTATACCACCCAGAATATTCTGGGAAAGGGATTTTGTTTGTAAGCCCCCCAGAATTGCCTTATTGAAGAGATGGACAGCATATAAATTTAATAAATAGCTAAATAAATTTTGTTCTTATTAGATATAGTTGGAGAGCTATGGTTTTAGACTGCATAGAGGAAGGAGAAAGGAGGATGACATTTGGGATGAGAACATATCCTTGGAAAATCCCTTGGGACATCCTTGGGTTAAAATATACTTAGGTGGTCACATTTTATGAAACTATTCTCTGTGCCTTAATTGTTATTTTTACATATGTGTGTGTGTGTGTGTGTGTGTGTGTACACACACACACACACAGAGAGAGAGAGAGCCTACAACTGCTCTTTAACTCATACCAAAAGTAAAACTATTTTTCAAGAGCGCAGTTATGGTCCTTTTTCTGAGTAACCATTTAATAACTAACAAACATGCTTTATAGTACCAGCTGAATGACAAACAACTACTGGACAAAGTTGCGGTAAAATCACCCAACGGAGGCAGGGCTGGAATGTCAAAGTTCAAGTTTTGGCAGTTAGAAAATGTTTATATGGTTTTAGTATATTTAATATGTTAATTATTAACTTCAGTGCACATACCTCTTCTTACCAAAAACTAGCATGAAAGTTGCAGTTCTGTCTCTTGCTAGATTACTACTGAAATTCCTGTGGTTTAAAAAAGGTCCACAGCATTGCGTGCAGGCTGTGCAAAAGAGGTTACCTATTTCTATTGGGTACCGTTCTTTTTGAATTATTTGCTGCAATTGGTTTACTGAACTTTTCCATGCATTGACATTGCTGTGGCCCAAAGCGGTAGCATAAGGTATTAAAATAGCTCTGTCAAAGAATTCAGTTATATCTTAGGTAAAAGAAAATCTCTTAAAAAAGAACAAAAAACACCAAGAAGTCAAGCTTTCTCTTAAATGCTACCCTTGTGGTCAGAGAAATGTTGTATTTCAAGAGAGATTTGCTCAAAATGTAAAATAACACCTGAAAGTTTGTTCGTAATCTTTGTTCAGGAAAGAAGCCAAATAAAGTTATAATTTATTTTATTCTGTGCCATGATCATGTTTTCCCACAGCCACATTCTCAGTTTGTATGTTTATTTTAATTTGGGTTTGCAGGTATTAATGAAGCTGCTATTTTCCACTGTGAAGCTCATAACAAGAAAGGATTAGCAACATCATCAGAAGCCCGAATCAATATAAAGGGTCAGTCTTATGTGTTGGAGTATCTTTTATCCTTCTAAAATTTTGTTAATATACATTCTTGAAGAAGCATGTTGCATTTCTTGCTGAGGTCCACTGCTCTTAACTATAATTGTTTCATAAGTTACCCAATAAAATACTTTTTAAATTAAATTTAAAACTTTATTTAAATGTATCTTCCAATGTCATCGACAAGGAAGGGAGACATAAGTATTTTCTATAAGAGGGGTTCTATAAAAGTGAGAACAGTATTGTACTGTACTGAAAAAGCCCTCTCTTTTTAAATGTTTTGCATTTCCCAAAGGAATCTGGTCTACCTGAAAGACACAAGTCAGATTCAGGAAGTATGGAAAAATTCAGTAAATACTAGCAGTGGATTCATGAAATTGTTAAGATGGAAAATGTGTTGTGGCTTAATTTATTCTGTGAATTAAGCCTAGACTAGCTTTTCCTAAACTGTTGCTTTCAAATGTATTGGAAAAAGAAGGCATGACTGTCAAATAACTAACTGGACAATCTTATGTGTATGTTTGAAGTTTCAGGAATTTATTACAAGTCACCTTGTTAGATTGGATTTCCTAATTAGATTTTATTCTTCTTCAGTGCTGTATACAGTACATTCTCTATGAGCCATACTAAAATTTCATCTGAATGTTCAGTGATACTATTAGGAGCATGAATGGATACATAGATTCTGGAAATTAAATGAATTGATTTAGTATAGCCTCTTCTAATATATATACTACAGTGGATGAGTTGGATCTTTAACTCCAAAATTCCTAGCCAGC
This sequence comes from Arizona elegans, assembly GCA_022577455.1. Taxonomy (NCBI): domain Eukaryota; kingdom Metazoa; phylum Chordata; class Lepidosauria; order Squamata; family Colubridae; genus Arizona; species Arizona elegans. The sequence continues at coordinate 297,420,722 of JAKOOJ010000001.1, read as the reverse complement.
AGGCCTAGATATTAAGAATTTTGAAGTCCTAAAATATGATTAGAGGGCGATAAGTTAGAGAAGCCTAAGAAAGAGATTTTTCCAGATATGGTTAATTGGCCAGCAGTAAACCTGGATAAAAATAGATCATCCTACCCCAGTTCCTAGGAGAATGTTACTTTTTAAAAATGCATTATTAAAATTCACTCTGATTTGTTTCGGCACTTTTTTCAACAGTAAATTAAACACGTTCCTTTTCCTCCATCTTCAATCTTAAGGACAATTAAGAAAGAATATGATCTTATGGTAAACTGTTCTTTTTGGCCATAGTAGTGTATAAAATCTATTTTCAATGCAAATAGCAGCATGCTATACTGTACAAACCATTCATTTATACGGTTATTTCCAAAATAGCCCATCCTAATGTTTTTTCATTTATTTGTTTTTGATTTTTATAAGCTTGTACCACTATTATTATAAATTGATAAAATTAGAAATAATAAAAAAATAATAAAAGAAAATCATCAGAAAGTGTGAATGCAATAATGTTGAGTCCCGTGTAGGTCTCTGCAGAAGCAAGTTCCATTTAATTCAATTGAATTTAGTAAAGAATAAGTTCCACTGAGTTAGCAGAATTTATATATATATAATATATTATATATATGATAGGAATTATAATTTTGTATACCTGTTATATTCTTCTTCTTCCTCCTCCTCTTTCTCTTCTTCTTCCTCTTCTTCTCCCTGATGCACCCCTCCCAACCTCATGTGCTACAAATGCATTAGGACTTTGCCTATATTAGTTGGGAATTCTGGGACCATACCCTAACTACTAGTAATTTTGGGGATGTTTTATCTGGAGGATACATTACAAACTGTTTGAACTCTGTAACTAATTACGTTGTGCATTATAATTCCCATCATTCCCAGATAGCACATGGATTGGGGAATGAAGGTTATATTCCAAAATAACTGGAAAGTGCTTGCATGGGGATGTCTCACTTAGGATACTGGATTTTTGTCAGATAAGATTAGGTTCAGATCCCCACAAAGTTTACTGAACAAATTTGGGGATCAGGCCAACTCAAAGTTTGTTGTAAAAATGACAATTGATGAGAAAGCTGCATTCATCACCTTGAATTCTTTGGAAAAAAAACTGAGAGAAAAATCAACAGAGTAACATGATATTGAGGGGATCCATTGAATTCAAAATGCTTTCCAATACATTGGTAAATATCCATCCCAAATATTCAAACAGATTTTCTGGACAAGCTGACAATCACAAATGAGATAATTATTTATGAATATCTTATTGTTTCTAATGCAGGACTTCCATCTCCACCTATGAAGGTTCATGTTCTGAGCACAAGAGCCCACACAATGCTGCTATCCTGGGTCCCAGGGTTTGATGGTTATTCACCTTTGAGTTCCTGCAGTGTTCTGGTAAATAGAAAGTTATATTTAACATTATTGTAGTGCTTTTTGATGTGAAGTTTTATATAATGCTTACTTTTTCTGTTTTCAGCAGCAAGGCTGCAGAATAAATAATTGGTGATATTCTCCTGAGTGTATTGGGATTGCACTCTTCTTTTTGCTAAACCAGTCTTCCAGTCCCAACAACCCCAGTCAGTGAAACCAAGGGCCATCTTTTCTTGGAACGGTGCAGGTTATGATCTAGGAAGAAAGGAGATGGGGAAAAGCTGGCTTGGTAAATGTAAGCAACTCCTCATCCTGAAGGTTTGAGGTGAACATTAATAATAGCAACAACAACAACAAAATCTTAGCAAAAAGAATGAAATTCCCTGACAGCCTTCCTTCCTTTATCCTTTCTGCTAAGGGGGCTTAAATTCTTATAGACATTTCATTAGTCAACTAGATATGCTAGAAGGGAGTGGGGTTTCTTCTCTGTTTATGTACAAGTAATTTGCCCTGTCAATGTTGGTAGGAGTGTTCTTGGTAGTTCCTTTATTGGTCTGCTGTTTATTGTTTGATTGTTTGTCTGAGTTGGTGATTCCTTCATTGGATTCCTTCATTGTTTACTGCTTGTAAACAATAGCATTAAAAAAGAAGAAGAAGCAAAAAGACCAAAACTCCTCCTTGCCAACAGTCAACATCCAGATAAACAGAGATTAACATGAAGATTAATACCAGACCAACAATCAAGCAGTCCTTGGCAAGATATGAACAGATGTAGCCTTTTGCGGCTGTTAAAAGAGGACAAGTCTGTAAGGATCCCTCCCCCTCCAATGAAATGCTGGCCCTGAATCACACCTACTCTAAAGAGCGCATGCAGATTTCTAGATGTGGGTTCTTGGTTGAAGCCAAGAAAATGAAGCCAGGGGCAGCTATTGTGATGCTGATCCATCTCTCTTAGCATCCAGTCTACTCACAACAAGCATTTGCATAGGATGGAAGGTGTCAACTTTTGTGAAGTCTCTGTATTTTTTTTTGAAACTGTGCCCCCTTCAGGAGATCCTATTTTCTTCTTCCCCTTTAAATGCTTTTGCTTCTTGCCAGATTTTTTTTTGAACCACATTGTCTGTGGGGGCATGTTGTTTATGCTGGCTTCCAAATGCCCTGCCTTTTTCCCACTGCTATTGTGTTCATTAGGCTGGTTTTAACTGCATTCCACATTCTGATTACTGGAATGTTTGTTGTATAAGCTCCTCAACAAATGAATTAATGAACGTTTTGAACATCTATCCTTTTTGTTTTTGTATTCTATCTATTCGACAGGATTCCTGTAATCATCAAAGGGAAAAAAACATAATCTAATGTTGCATAACCTTAGGCAGTTAGCCACTTAACATTTAAATATCTCACAGCGCTGCTGTGTACAGTTTTGTACACAGTGCAGTCATGTCAAGAACTGTGGGCTTCTGTGTAAATTAGTGCTGCCCAATCACTTTTATTTCTACTGAAAAGTGGGAGACTTTCTTCTTTTTCTTTTCTTTTCTTTTTTTTTGGGGTGGGGGGGTGGGGGGACTTCTCTGAAACTTCTGGCTTCACAGTAACTGTTCTTATTTGTGACATTCCTGGAAGAGAGGACAGCTTAACTACTTGAATTCCATTGGCTTCTGGTGAATTTAATCTAATTATAGATTGCACAGGATTACATTTTGAGGGTTAGGCCAGATTTAATCCCAATTGTTGCGTGACAGACTCATAGAAATCAATTCTATAATTTCACTGGGCCTATTATCTGGATGACCCAAGTTTGATTATAGTTCATAAATGATAAAGGAGGATGGTATTGCTTGTATATTTTGGTATATTTGGTATATATTTCAGGTATATTTTGCCTGAAAGGAAGCAGAAAAAAAAGCAATTCTGAAAATGTAAAGACACAGCAGATATTTGTATTTGTTATTGTTCTAATCTCTGTCCTTATAGAGCTGTGCAAAGAAATATTTTACCTTTATGACATTTCTTTTTTTGAGAGAGAATACCTCTCCAGGGTCACCCAGTACACTAGAGGTATTAATGGAGATTAGAATGGTTATGGTTCATCCAACATTCTAGCTTTTTCACTGCAATAGTGGTAATAATTGACAAATCACATTCCCTAGTATACTCAGAAATTACTAGCTTTTAGAGAAGAAAATTTTGTGCACCCGATGGTAAAGAAAACAGTTTGTTACATATATAGGATCTAATAAGATCAACAATTGAATCTTATGCCCTAATGTTCAAATTATTTTGGGGGTAATAACACATATTTATGAGTAATATATAACTGAGCTTTTAACTCCAGATGCATCCTTTTGGAATTTGAATTAGGTTTTCATTTTGGGACTTATCACTTTGGGATATTTGCTATGTTTTTTTTTAAAAAATATTCTCATATATAATTTTTATGACAGACTTTTTTTTAATATAGAGTAGAAACAATATAATTTTTAAGTTAAAGATAAATGAAGAAAAGTCATAGAAAAGTGAAAAAATCCTTAATGTCTTCAAATATGGCTGAGAAAAAGATTTATCTGAAAACTTGGATTGCTGCTGATCAGTTGGATTAGAAATCTAGTTCACTATACTGTTGAATGGCTTCCCATGCCTACTGGTTATTAGATGAGAAGTATCTCCAATCTCTTGATGTTAGTTGTGCTGTGAGAAAAGTCTAAAACATCTGAATACTACATTTGAATAGTTTGGACTGGAGCCATAAGGCCATTATTGCTTCTTATTTCATTTGTGATTGTTTCTTGACAAATGGAAAACTCCAAAGAGTTGAAAGTAAAAATTGCACATAGACAGAAAGTCCAATTCCTCAAAAAAAAAAAAAAAAAAGGGCAGAGAGTCACTTCCACAGAGCAGGTTTGTAGTCTTCACCCTTTGAGATCATGCTATGGTTTTAAATAATTGCTTCATGCTGCCAAGGAAGTGCCTTTCCTTATTGATAGCCAGGCCGCATCAGCATTTCCTGAAACTTGATTCATTCCATTGAGAGGCCAGGGCAAATGTTTTCCCTTTTAGTACCTAAATGAAGCTTAAGGAAAAATTTCCTGGCAAATTTATGTGCAGGTGAGCCTGACTTTTCAGTTTCCTGTGATATAGGCATAAAATCCATTGAAGCCACCCTCATTATCTTTTAACTATTCTGAATAAACAGCTTTTAGGGACTGTCATAGCTGGTGGAAAATGCCTTTCTTTTCCGGATGTCATCATGTTGATGGTATTCATACTGCATTGTTACTGAAGCTCTGGCAATAGATTAAAGAGTTTTTAAAAAGTCAGCCTTATTCCAAATGTTAATATTTTATATTAACTATTACATTCATAAATGAAAACTGTAGAAATACAATTCTGAGTCAGAAAGTATAAAAAATTCCAAAGTTAATTTTTAAAGCAGTGTATGTAAAACATCCAAAAACTGGACTAAAATTACTGAAATGTTGATGTTTTAAAAGGTATAATGGTTTAGTTACTATGCTTAAATCAAGTAATCTCTTCCACCTCCTTTTTTTACTATAAAGAGGAAATTAAAAGCCAGAGGTATATTTATAACTCTTAGAATTGAAACAATCCAAGAATAGGAACAGCTGGTTATAATTACCTCTCCATTTACTTGCCAAAGCATCTCATAGCACTGTTGAATGCCTTTTATGCTTTTCTTTACAGAGGTAAATACAATAGTATTTAATGCTATTATTTATTGAATGCTGCAAAGGCTGAAAAGAGACTGAATTGAAACGGTACCTATTTTTGTGCATGCTTAAATGCATGTGTGTGTGTGTGTGTGTGTGCTCAGGAATGGGATTGGGAATCCTGTGAAATGTATCTTCCCTTATACATTGAGACATTGAAATGCCTATAAAAGGGAGCAAAGCTGTTTTCCACTGCAAGTGGGAGTACGAGACAGTGCCATCCTTTGGCTCTCTGATGACTTCTATAATCAAATCTGATTGACTAAACAATTATATGACCTTGCCTCACTGACTATGTTATTCCTGATGGCCTTGATGTGTCTCCTGAGAGAATGGCCTCCCTTACATTATAATTGTACAAAACGAATTGCCAAAACCTGTAACATAATGAAGTACAGCAGCAAGTAAAAGGCAATGAGTTTTATGGGAGTTATAGAGAACCTGAATATATGAATATTTTGGGTTACTTAGAACTCTTCCTTCAAAAAAATTTCAGTCATAAACCTAATCCCAACCAAGTCTCTTTGACTTTAGTTCTAATCAACTTTTGTAAAAATAAGCAAAGCTTAGATTGTTAACAGCATTACTTTCATTTACTGGGTGAGTTCTGCATCATGGCAGCATTCCAGATAGGTCTAGGTCAGGGAAGTCAAACTTGCAGTCCTCGGGCCAGATGCGTCACATGTTGGCCCTGCCCTCACCCGGTTTAGCGAAGGGGAAAAAAGTCCCAATACGTCATGTGACACTGCCGTGACGACACGAGTTTGACACCCCTGCTCTAGGTCATTCTTTCAATCCATCCAGTGTTCATCATGGAGGAGTACCCTTTGCTACTTTTTGTCATCAAAATGCTTTCTATGAGCTCTGGCAAACAAGGACTCCTCAGCCACCTTCTTAAAACTGAAAATTAAGCATGGATAATTGAAGTGATACTTTCAGAGCATTCCTTCCTTAACATATTTGCTTAACATTTTTTAAACTAGGTAAAGGAAATTGATGCACCAAGTAACACTTCTATGATGATTTTTAACACTTCTGTACCACCGCATCAGTATCTTATTCAGAATCTATCAGCCGTGAAGGATTACAACATCAGTATTTCTTGTATGAATGAAGTAGGACGGTCAAGTCTCAGCCCTTGGATTATGGCCAGTACAACTGAAGGAGGTAAGAATTATCAACAAGGCAGCCTGATGGTAGTGGACAGAGGAATGAAGGATCATTCTCCAGGATATTTGCAGTAGATCAGCGAAAAATTCTGATGCTCTATGGCTTAACAATAAGCCTCTTTCTTCCTTAAATTTGTGTACTGAAATAAAGGTAGGGGCAAACGAAAATAAATGTGGTGTGAAATGAGATAGATGAATATTCCAATCTGTACAAACAAATCCCTGGGCTGATTGAATGCTCAGAGGCACTTTGTTCTATAGAGCAATATCCTCCTTCCTAGCCACAATTTTACATTTGATTACAATTGGTGGCTCATGCCAATGAGATCATTGGCAATAAGCAATGAGCCTCTCCTATTCCCATACCTGTGCCATGTTGTTAATATATGACTATCTGCAAAAACTTTCTAAAATGAAAATCTCTAACAAAACTCAACAAGATAATGACCTACAAGTAATTCTTTTGTCATTTACTTGCTTTTCTTTTTCTTTTTGAATGTACATACTCCATTCTCCTGGATCTTTAGTACAAATTGTTCTTAATGAAAATATATGTTATGATTCTGCTATTATTCATAGAACTATAATTTAGGGAGGATTGAACATATAGAAAGGGATGTAGAAAAATACCTTATTTGTAAAAGGCAGCCTGCTAAAATTTGAATTTCTGTCAATCCCAGCAAGAATATCATTCCCCTTCCTTGGTCTAGAGAACCAAGCCAGTAAATATTGTTTTTATATCTGTTTGTTTTTTCTGTTTCCACCCAAAAGATTAATTACTGTTTTGTTTTTTTTTTTGTATCTGTATTCTGTTCTTAAGCTCCATCTGCTCCTCCTTTGAATGTCACAATCTCTATAAATGAATCCAGTTCTTCAGTAATAGTCAAGTGGATTAAGCCTCCTGCTTCACAGATGAATGGCAAACTTCAGAGCTACAGGATCTCTCATGTATGGCAAACATCAGAACGATCTGTACGTATGAATTAATATTGATTAACTAGTCAACACTGGCTATCCCAAAGAAAGAATTTTTTTAAAAAACTTGGACAACCACCAGCCTTTTAGGTGGCATAAAAAATATCATGAATACAAGCTGTTTTATCAAGAATCACACTATATCCATCTAATTATGCCTTCTGTCATTAGCTACAGCTTTTTAAAATCTGAACCAAAGATCTTTTTCCTCTCCCTGCACTTGATCTTAGTCAAAAATCCAAGAAGCAAAAAAAAAAAAAAGAAAGAAAGCTTTACATGCTTTCTTATTTTGTGTGTCTCATGCTGTATGATTATACAAGGAAATGATCAATCAGAAATTGTGTCAAGAACATAATAAATTGTGTCAAGATCATTTTCTCTCTTTCTGGTTACCTCCTTTTTGATTCTCTCTCAGAGATCCTCTTTCCACACAGAGCAAGATACCTTGAAAAGAACAGATAGCTATATTATATAGAGTAATCAGACTTCCTACAAAAGAAGGACATGTCATCTTTTTTGTTCTCTTATCTCTGTCCAGCAGGCATGGCCTTAACATCAAATATTGTGCAGCTTCTTGAGTATCTCTTCCTGAGCAGTTTTTCTCCTTGGTGTAATGCTTCCCTAAGAAGTCCTAATTGCAAGTTAAGAAGCTCAGCTCTTTGACCTAATTACAGTTAGTCCTTGAGTTACAGTGGCAATTGGGACTAGAATTGCTGTTGTTAAGGGATATGGTTGTAAAACACAACACTGTGACTGCATTCTTTAACGACAGCAATCCCAGCAGCCCTGGTTGCCATGATAACCCCAGGGCACCTGGCTCATTAAGCAAGAAGAGATAGGAGTTCCAGATGAAGAGCATGGGGAGGGTACAGAGGTGTCACAGGCAGGTGCAGGCAGCCCAGTGGAGCCCACAGGTGGGTCAGGAAGAGCTATTGGGAGGTGGGGGAAGCTGGGAAGCATGAGGAGGCTGACTAGAAGCTCGTAGTCTATAGTCTCCTGGAGTGATTACAGAAGTGACTTGATAATTTCCCTCCCAGTTTCCCCATTGACTTTGCTTGTGGGAAGCTGGCAGGTAAGATTGCAAATGGCAATCAGGTGGCCAGATCATTTGTCTTGTTACCATGGGGATACTGCAATAGCTGCAATTTTGTGGATCAGTCGTAATTCCCCCTCATTCAATACCATCATAATTTTTAATGGTTGCTGAACAAGTAACCTGAAGACTATCTATAATTGTTTAGTACTTTCCAGGAGGCTTGCCTGCTGCCACAAATTGACAAGATCTTAATTTATTACATGGTGAAGGCTTTTGCCTCTTAATTGCTGTAGCAGATTTCTACAATTGAAAAATCAGTCTTATTGATGCTGGAAAAAGTAATTTCATATACATGCTGGCCTAAGTACTTTTTTTAAAAAAAGTATTTTAAATTAAATTGTCCTTTGAATTAAATTGATCATACAAGTTCCCCCTACCTGGTTTATGGACTATTTCCTGAAGACTGGAACTTCCATCTCTAAGTCATTAAGTGAGATCTCTCAATGCCATGCCCAATTCCACGATCTTTTTTGCTATGGTCATTAAGCAAATCACCATAGTCACTAAGTGAATCCAGCTTCCTTCATTGACCATGCTTGTCATAAACTGCCTGGAAAGATTACAAATGGTGATATATGACATTAGAAACTGCAACCATCATAAATATATGCTGGTTGCCCAGTTCCCAAATCGCTATCACATGACCATAGGGATGGTGTGATGGTCGAAAGTGTGAGGACTGGTTATGTCACTTTTTTCTGTCTATCATAACTTTGAATTGTCACTAAATGAAAAGTCATAAATCAAGGATTACATGTATATCTTAGCCATCATAAAGGATATTATGGTGAATGATAGCTAACTTCTCTCATTTTATTTAGGTAGTCCTTGTTTTACAGGGAATTGTTTAGTATTACAGCAATCACATTCAGATTAGTGTTGACCTCTCCTTTAACTGTATAAACAGAAATGAATCCCTTTGCCATTGTGATTGCAGTCATAAGATTGAGATTACAGTCCTATATTGCACCTAAGATTCATCATGGTCCACCTTTATATGTATTGTAGGAAAATTCTGCAACAATGAATTTCTTCCTCTAGTAGCCTGGCGGGCCTATTCTGTTCCAGCTGTGGCTTTCAAACTATCTTCGAAGGCAGCATTATGATATATGCATGTATATCATAATGCAGTAATCCAGATACAAGAGGATAAGGATATACGTCACTGTTCACTTCCAGATGTGTTTTTATGTTGTGCTTTCCAAATAATGTTATTAAGCCATGTTCAGCCTGAAGATGTTGCGTAGCTGGGAATCTTCCTCCACAGACTCTTCATCTCTGAGTGTGGCCACCCTCAGTATTGTGCTAAATGTGTTATACAACAGGGAAACAACAGCTTTGCTACAGAAATGAGATTTTCTGGATAAGTAAGGGGAACTTTTTAACTTTTCATTTCTCTACCCCAGATAACTTTATCTTAAAGTTACTTTTCCAATCCAAAAGTGTAGCACAGAAGATACATTGTACATTCATCAACGTGGTATGAATATCTCCTCAGAGATTATCACACTGAGTTATTTAAATATGGTATATTTTCCATAAAAGATTATTTATGTTTGTTTTCTATAAAACGTTAGCTTTCTGTTCCCTTTTTAAGTAGTTCATTTTTAAGGATTTAGAAATCACAGCACAAAGATACTGAAATCAGCACAGTGGTATTACAGTCTTCTGACTAGCACAGAGTAGAGACGCTAACTCAGCAACTTATATTACAGATGGTAAACTAAAGGTCACTTCCTGATCCTCAGAACAAGATATAAATCTGTGTGTCTAGCTTTCCCAATAAAATATGCAATGCCAAAACTTTTTCATATATGGATTTATCCTTTAATACAGTTCATCCCCAAATCCTTTTTTGCCTGATCAAAGATTAGACATTAACTGGGAATCAAACTGGACTGGCAACTGAAACTGATTTGGATGCTAGTGACAATTTAGTCTTCTCCATGACATTTAAATGCAAGTTTAGAGAATTCTGGGCAACTGTGTGTCACTTGTTCACTCTCTGAAAAGGCTGTCCCATTCTCCAGTTAATAGGACTCAGCCAGAAGTATCCAATACACAGAATACAATGTTTTTGTCAAAAAAGATGACAACAAGCATGATGTTATTGTTACACTCATTTTGTCCTTTGCCTATCCCTTGACCCCTTTTGCGGACACTTTTGTGCTCAGCCTGCTCTCCAATGTAATAAAGTTATCTTTGTTCTTTTTTTTTTTTTCATCCTTAAGTAATAAGGTGAAGTCAGTGTAGGTGAAATATTTTTGAGTTTGCCTTTCCAAAGGTTCAGTTGGTATTTAAGAAGAGGAAAAATGTATTAGGCAGCCTTCAATTTGAAACTGGGAAAAAATCTGCTGCTTTAAGGAGTCAATAACTTAGGGCAGTTAAAGTAGTAGCACTTTCTTTCAGATGACTGTTGTGAAAGAACTTATGTGAGTTCTGAAGCACTTCCTCCAAATCATTTTTAAAGCATGCACAATTCTTTCAGTTTCCCATTGTCTTCTGGATAGATAGATATAATTCCAAACAGAGTTCTGAGCTCAAACCACTGTTCCTAAGAAACCAATCCCAAAGAAATTACATAATTTACAGTGGGTTACAATGATGTGTGAAGCCAGTCATAAAGGTCTTTACTGTAACCACTATGGGATTTAGGTAAAATGAAAAAGTCTTCATGTCCATTCTAAATTTTAAAAAATAGAGTTACCTGATGGGCAGCATAAAAATTTAATAAATAAAGGACTTCCAGCTGATGTTATGGCGATATCAGAGACAGGGAATGGGTTTCCGTGTTCCCTGTGCTGAGTTCTCCCTGTATGTGGGTTCCAAGAGGAGCCAAAGCCGCCTTGTAGGGGCAGTGAAGCTAAGGAGGGGGCGCCCTGAGAGATTGCAGGAGAGATCACAACTCTCCTGCTGAACCTGGACTTTTTTCCTTCTATGCCATGCCAAGGAGAAGAGGCAGCCTAAAGATGGCTGCCACAAAGCTGGGACAGCCAAAAAACACCTAAGACTGTACTGGAGCGGAGTCGGTGAACAGTGTCTGGAACTGGGTGAGAAGAATCCTTTTTATTTAAAAGTCAACCCCAAAAGGATATCCAGGAAAAGAGAGGCTCACTGCTATTTTTAAAAGCAGCGATTTAACATTTTGAGAAGAATTTCAAAATTGAAGGAAAAAGAATCAAAGGGAGAAGGCAAAAATCTTTAAAAATACAGAACATTGGATTTCTAAATTGGACATTGTTTTGGATAGGCATTTCAAAATGCTGGAACTATTTACTTAAAAAAACTAACATCACCTTTATATTTTGGATTGTTACCGTTAAAATTGGATAAAACTGGTTAATATTGAAATTTGACTTAAGAGTGCCACCTGTTGACAAAAGGAAGGCATAACAGATTCTCAAAATCCTAGAAATACTTGGCTATTGGAGATTTAAATGTGAGAATAAAAAAGAATTATTATTAAAGTGACTCCTGAAGACTACAACACAAGACTGAATTTATAGAGGGACTTACGAAGGTTCTGGCAAAAAAGTTAGGGACTATTCAGAGGAACAGGTCGATTAGCTTTGGAATATAAAGATTCATAAATATTTAACTTTTTGAGAAGTGACTTTAGGTTTGAATATATTGTTTTTGGATTATTGGTCAAAAGAAGGACAAAATAAAACTAAACAAGATGTTCCACCAGCAAGAAATGAGTGGAATTTGGAAAGAAACGGCATTGATAACTCAAAATATGAAGGATACTTTGACAAGAAGCTACAATGAGATTATGAATAAAATGCAAACCATAGATGAAGAGCTGGAAAACAAAGGACAAGGAGTGACCAAGATGCCCAGGAAGAGGAGGAGCCAATTGAAAGAGTAGATGAAAAAACAACTGATAAACCAAGAATTAAAACGAGAAGACAAGAAGGAGATAACAAAAATAATAATGACTGATGAAACAAGCCGAGGGGAGAGTATTTTAAGGGAATTAAAAAACGAACTGGAGTTGCAAGAAGACTTTTTTGGAAGAGAGATAGGGGCAAGAGTAGACATTTTGAAAATTAGACAATGGAATAGGGCAGAGAAGGGAAAAATGTTTAAAATCTACGCACCTTTCGCCGCGCTCTCAAGACTTTCCTATTTCAATAGGCCAGCCTGGCCTAACTTTTTCTTTTCCCTTTTTAATTCAAATGATGAATTTTAAATTTGTCTTAAAAACATTAGGTTGTTTAAATTGTCATGGGCCAAATTATTTAATCAGATTTTATACTGTTTTTAAATTTTGTAATTTATGTGTTTTATCTGGCTGTTCACCGCCCTGAGTCCTGGGGGAGTAGGGCGATATATAAATCTAATAAAATAAAAATAAATAAAATAAAATGATTGGTCAAGATGTGGAAGCAGATAGAGATAAAGATCCAAGAGCGGAATATGGGAGGCAAGCTAAGAAACAAACAATTAAAGCTTTAAAGTGGGCAAGAGACAATGGATAGAAAGGGAATATTTTTAAATATAATACTAGCATAATTAAGTTAGAATAGGGAGGGAAACTAGAGGGGGGGATTAATGGAATACACATTTTTATATAATAAGGGAAGCAATAACGGAAAATCAGAACTTGAACAATGGTATTATTAAGCATGCTTGAATAATATGGTGATTGGCATAAAAATAACATATTGAAATATTGAATAATTAAATAATGGAAGATTATAACTTAACATAAATATGTGTATTATTATTAGAACTATATAAGCCTGCTAAATGTAACAAATATGATTAATAATATTTTATTTGTAGTAAAAGAAATGACACTTAGAATATGGTGATTGGCATAAAAATAACATATTGAAATATTGAATAACTAAATAATGAAAGATTACAACTCAACCAAAATATGTGTACTATTACCAGAACTATATAAGCATTACTACATTGTCAAATGTAGTAAATATGATGAATATTATTTTATTTGTACTAAAATGTAAGACACTCAGATGGCCACACTGTTCACGCATTGATATGTTTGTAAAAAAATAATTAAAAACTCGAAAAAAAAGTAATAAAATAGATAAAAAATTATAAATTATTTGTAAAAAATTATCTATAGTGGATGATAAATACTTTATTTTGCACTCTTACAAAGGGATATATCTTACTGAACATAGCAGAACTTAATTTTGAATTAACATTCACCATAAAAGGATATTTTATCACTGTACCTTATGAAATTATTCTGAATGCGATTATTTAAATTGACATAACCTACTTATTCCCATTTTGTCATACTTTTCCTGATAATCCCAGCCTGTCCTTTTTTTTTACTTATTCTCCTTTTTGAAATATCTTTGATAAATTATGTTATGTCTGGTAACCCTTATGACTTTTGCTGACCATGACTGAATGACAGGCTGTTAAGGATCTGTTTAAAGATAAGGGATGAGATATGGATGAAGAGATTGTTTGCTACATTTTACAAGAAGGTTGTTAAAGTTGTTAAAATCATTGAGACTTGTGATAAAGGGGAAGTCACAACATACCTTCCTCCTTCCTCCTCCTATTTTCCCCACAATTTCCCCAACTCTATTTGGGAGCTGAGGTGGACTGAGAGAGAGAGATTCACCCAAGGTCACCCAGACAGCTTTCATGCCTGAGGCAGGACAGGAATTCACAGTCTCTTAGGTTTTAGCCTAGTAGCTTAACCATTAGATCAAACTGGCTTTTTAATTTTTGTATACTTTGTATTAGTTTTTAATCTGTATAACTGTAATCTTAAATAAAATTATTTATATAAAAAAAGAAAAAATATTTCTGACAAATTCATTTTCTCAGAGTTGCAGCCTTAGTAATTTTTTCTTAGTTCCTATTTACAGAGAATTTTTATACAGCTCTATCCCTCAACTATGTTATCATACTAAACTAGTCTGTCAGCTGCATTATGAGTCACAAAAAATGTGGAGGGTGACAATTTACTAGGTGACAATTTACTAGGAGGTGGTACCTACAAGTACTGTGGTTTTTTTTTCCAGTTCTTCAGCTGATTCATAGGCTCTACAGGAAATTTACAGGAATAGAAATTTATTTCAAGTTGGGTGTGCTAATGCTATCAGATGGAACCCACATCTCATTGGCAAAATGATGCCTAAATTTGCAGGGTTTTTTTCTGTTTGATGCTATTATGACTGCAAGTAGATGAAAGTAGATGAAATCTCCAAATACTAATTTCATCACAAAAGACCATCAGGGTGATATTCCATCAGGGTGATATTTAAGACAGACAAAAGATATTAAATATTTATTTGATTCCATTGAAATCACAAATTTAGTAGGTAGTACTTGTTGAAATAATATTTTCATTGACTATTTATACAGTATTAACCTTTTTGAGATTTTCAGGTCATTAGTGTTGTGGCCCATCGGCTGCCAGCATAGCTAGCAGCAGAGTCAGACGAGGGGGAGCCTGGGCCAGCTTCAGAGCCTTTGGAAAGCTCTGATGAGGAAGTAGAATCAGAGACAGATGCAGAACTGGAGCTTTCTGTCTGTCCCCTGGTGGAGACAGCTGTATTGGGGCCTGAGCAGAGTGAGGGGGAGGAACAGTTGGGACCTATCCCAGATGTGCATATGCGTAGAGGAGAGGCGAGCAATGGAAGGCAATAAACTGGCTCTCAGGGAAAAGAAGTCATAGACACTAGCAAGCCCTTCCCTGGCTGGGAAGTAAATAGTAGGGGTTTGGAAGTGGCCTGTTGTGCAGACAACCATTCGTTTTCCCATGTACATCAATCAAGTCAGATTCCTTTCTCAGGACCAGGTTTTTTGAGACTAATTGCTTTATAATTGAGGTGCCAATGGAGTCTCCCTGCCGGGAAATAATAGGTAATGAATTTGCCTCAGCCAGTGTGAACAGGGACTATTTCTCCTTGGCCTAATCATTGAAGAACTTTTTATCTTGAGTTCTCATGTGAACCGAGACTATTTGTGTCCTGTTTCGAAAGGGGAAAAGACTTTCATTTGTGAGTAATTATTTTTGATTTGGTCTATCCAACGTGAATAAAGATTGTTCCTATCCTGTTTTAAAAGGGGGGTTGTTTTACTCATGAATAAATGGTTTCTTATTTCTTGTAAAGGCTGGGTTAGAACAATTAGTAAGTATTCTTGCCAATTTCATCTTGTCCATGTGTAGATAGGAGTAAGTCCTATTTTGCTCACTTGGACTTTTTCTCAAGTAAGTAGGCAGAGATTGCACACTATTCCAGGAGCTTAATCAAACGATTGTGGGCAAATATTGTTATTATGATATTAAGTTGTCTTAGGACTCCCCACAGATTTGCCTGCCCAATTTTTTTTCTTCTCTTTTCTATTTTGTAGAAATTAATTCTATTACTTTTTGCTTCTTTTTAAAACAATACACCAAGGATCAGTTTAAATGACACATCAGTTCTAAACCATCAGGGATTACACAATTAGCATGATGGAAGCAAACAAGAGATTTTTGTTTTTGTAATAGGCAGGGAAGAAGACTGAGCATGGAAATATTAAAAAAAATCAATTGTACAAACTGCTTCCTACAATGTGCTTTGTTTGTTTTTGTGTTAAATTACACTTTCTTATTATTTTGTCTGCCAGTCAGATGACGGATTTGTAATGAGTTAATCTGATCATCCACAGCTGTTTATTGTTTACAATGGTGTGTGTGTGTGTGTGTGTGTGTGTGTGTGTGTGGAATTTAGCATGGGTTCCAAACAGCAGTAAAATGGATTTAAATAACATTGTCAACTTTTTAATTGTTCCTATCTAGTGCTTGAAGTACTATAGTTACCAAGACAGTTACTGTACATAAATACTACATATTGTGCTGGTATTAGCAAGTGCCTTGTTACGCTTATTTGTAAGTAAATAAAGGCAAAAGTTTATTTGCAAATCTGTCAGGTACCTATGAAACTTGTCCACTAGATACTGGTAAAATAAAAATTATTTTTCTCTTCACAGAAGAATTACTCTTTTTCTACCAATAAAGATACAAATTTCATCCATTTTCCATTTATGGCTACAAATGTCACCTGCATAGTGCAAGTAGCTGCTGTCACTAATGGTGGAGTTGGGCCGTTCAGCGACCCTGTAGCAGTGTTCATTCCAAGCAATGGTAAGTCAGATTAATACAGTGATATGACTTAACTTATCAAAAACTTTATTTTTGCACTACAAAAATAGTGCAAAATAAAGTTGTTGAAATTCTGGTCATGTAGCCACAGGGTAACAATAGAACACTAGCTTTTTATATGGAAAGCTCCAAATTGAGTATGAATTGAAATTCTCAGTATCTATACTGCTATAGTCAGTGATCTGTTTTACAGGAAGTTTCCAAGAAAACACATGTTAGAAAAGCCATATAGATTAGGCCCAGGAAATGAGAAACTGCTTTAAAATTGTATTGAATTTTATGGGGGGAAAGTGTCCTCGGCATATGTGTATGTGCCTGTGTGTGTGCGTGCATACACATGCGTACTACACACATGGACATTTTCAAGTCAATCTTGATTCCTGGCAACACCTGGACAACTCTTTGTAGTTTTCTTGGCAAGATTTTTGAAGTGGCTTGCCATTGTCATTTTCCTAGGGCAGAGAGGGAATAACTGACCCAAGTTTATTCAGTTGGCTTCATGAGTAAGGTTGCACTAGAACTCACAGTGTCCTATTTTGTAGCTTGGTGCCACTGTTTCCTTATGTGGTTTCCTGGATATTTTGGTGTTGAAATTTTGGAATTTGGAATCTGCAGGTTAGAACATAGATGCCAAATATTGAGATTAGGGCCTGTAGCTGATGTTAAACCACTGGCTGAAGGTCCAGTTCTTCCAATTGGGATTACTGTAATGATGACTGATAATAGCCCCTTAAATTGGAACAGTGTCAAAGAACAAAACTAATAACTTGTGAGTAACTATCAGAGTTTCTGTGAATTTGGGGCTATGACTATACCAAATATACACTTCTCCAAAAAATTTAAAATGTTGAATTTCAACCAGCAATGAATACTTTGTCACCCATAGATTTGGGTGACAAAGGTTTTTGGGAAACAGTCAAATTCCCAATTTCCTCACCAATATTCTCCAAACTAATGAAAGCTTTTTTCTGGGCAAGGCATAACATTTTCCCTTCAGCGTTACTAAAGAGAAGATGTTCTAAAATTTCATTTGAGACATATTTTTTCCCATGTGGAACTAGAGCTGTCCAATCCATGTTATTTTATTTTACTATTAGACAATCAATGAATCCTTGGATAGTTGTTTCAGAGATTCATCCTTATCAGATTCTTCAGTGCCTTCAACAACGCATTTGAAAAGTTGGGATACATGATTTATGTTTTATAAATGTTTTATAAAAGTTACCAAATTTCATATGTCTCATAGAGACATAGGTCCCAGTTTTTTAATGAATTCTGTGCATTAAGTACTTGGTTCAAACATGTTGCACTAAGATGCACTGTTTTGTCCAGTTAAAAGCTACAGGAATAATAGTTTTGGATCTACAGGAATTTTTGTAATATCTGTATTTTACTTTTTTTTTTTACATTAGTATCCTGGGCAATCTGACAATACTCATATATTCAACCTTTTTTCAGATATCAAATCATTTATAATTCAGACCATACCAAAATATTGTGCAGCAGCTATGAAAATCAGACATCAATTCCACAGTTATAACATACTTTTCATATCAACTATCACATTTGTCTTCAGTCCTCTCCTTTTCATTGTTTTAGTTATACCTTTTATTTCTAACTTTTTGGTTATAATGAGGATCCCTTCCTTCTGTGAATTTGCAAATAATGCTTCTTCCCCCCCACCCCACTATAACAAGATGGCAGTCTCCTTTTCTCTGTAACTTGTCTTATTCTTATAGGTTTGATATCTGTTGCACCTTCTACAACACTAGAATCTAGAAATACAGATTCACTTACAATAGTCCTTGGATTTATATGTGGCGTTGCCATCATTGGACTAATCCTGTACATATCTGTGATTATCAGGAAAAAAATTACAGAAGAGATCAAATTTGGGTAAGTGCCTAACCAAAAACCAGGTTAGTAAACTCAATCCCCGATATATGGTTTCTAAAATGTAATTCAGGTATCAATCTGCAGTTCTTTGATGGGTGATAGGGCACTTATGGCAAACAATTCCCCAGACAGCTGATATTCATGTCCACCTTCCATGGTCAAATGGATCCACTTCATGTAGAGTTGCATTTTCTAACCAAAGAATCATGATAATTAAAATAACAATATATTTTGAGAGTAAGATTACAAGTAGCTGATTCTCAGTGTTTGCAATTCCCTATGGCAAAAATTACGGCATAACTCTATACTAAGCAGGATCTTTGAATAAAGTTCAGTATAGTTAATTATTATTTAAAGTTTGCTTTAAAATTCAGGCTTGGCCCAAGACTAATTATTGAGCTGCAGTCCAATGTAAGTTCTGTTTTGAATATAGTGGAACTTCTTCTGTGTAATCACATTCAGTGCTATGAGTAATTACCTAAGGGTGTCATGCTAGTGTATTGGAAATAACAATGACATAACTAAACAAGATGAATGACTCCAAAGATTGTTCTTTGGAGGCTAAAGTTGTTTGAAAGTTAAGTGTGGTTAAAAAAATCAGATTTATATGGCAGCATGACAGTATCATGTCTGTTCAAATGTATATTTCAGATTACTATACTAACAACTGCAGGTTGTGAGCACTGTTTTACTTTTCATTTACTAAAATCACTAAGATTGGAATAAGATGAATGCTGCTTTAATGATGCTTGAAAAAGTAGTAACAGAAAATACAGGATGGGAATTCATATAATCAGCAAGTTTAGATAACAGAGGTCCTGCTGTGCAGAATGTTTGTGAAGCATGATTCATTTGTGCATGGGATTAGAAACAGCTTTGTGCACACTAAGTAACTTAATCTCTCTTTGTTACTTTCACTGCAAAATACTTCATACAAACTCTGTAAACTCTTGATCTTTTTATTCCATTTTCTCAAATTTATGTCCCCTTCACTAAATTGGCGAGATGTATATGTTTGGTTAGGCATTGTTTGGTCTAGTGGTCTAGATCAACGTCACCAACTGGTGGTACCTGGACCACTGGTGGTCCGCGAGAAAATTTTGGTGGTTCGCAGTGCACCCGGGTGGAGGAGCTGCTCCGGGATGACCAATGGGCCAGTCCTGTGACTAGAGTTCTGGAATATGGGACCGCCTAGGCAGCTCATGGTGGGGCTGGAAATCTCCGCCGTAGAGGGTGGTACGTGCAAAGTGCAACTTTGCAGGTGGTGCAACGTGCAAGGAGTAGTGCAGCCCTTGCCAGCCAGAATGAGGTAACGGTGCTATTGCGGTGGAGGGGGTGGCGGCACAGGCAGGCCGAAGCAATGGGTGGCGGCAACCCATGGCTCTTTCATCCCCCTGCTGTGGCTCCCTGTCGGCTGAACCCACCAGTTGCTGGCTCCACCCCTCACCCTCCCCTCCCAGTCACACCTGGCCTGGCCTGAGAAGGTAAGGGTGGTGGATGGAGACTCGCTCCATATTTCAGAGTGGGAGCGAAGCGCTCCTGTACTTGCTTCATCTCTTGCACTTCTTCTGGCCCTTTTGGTGCTGCTCGCACCTCGGTCATTCGGGGAGACGCACAACTTCCTCTCCATCCCAAGACACTGGCCTGGCCGTTTCTCTCTGTTGCTGCTGTTGAGTCCTTAATTAGTGTTCTTAAGACTATTGTTATGTGAACAAATGAGAAACCTTGGCTGTATGTGTGATGTTGAAGGTGAGAAACACTACTTTTGTGATGTTGAAGGTGAGAAGTGCAGCACTTACTATAGCAAGAGTGATTTGCGACGTGCTATAAAAACAGCAAAGCAGGCCTGTAGTCAGAAAGTACAGAATTTTTTTCAAGATCCTATGGACCATAGGCGCAACTGGCAAGGTATCCAGGTTATTACTGGCTATATGGCAGCTTCCCTGACATGTAAGAGTGACATAAATTTTCTAAATAAGCTAAAAATGTTTTTGGACAATTTGAGGCCTCAAATAACATTCCAGCAAGAAAGGCTGTTCCACTTCCTGATGAATAGGTGTTCAGGATTAATACAACTGCCGTTTAGGTCCTGCAAAAGTCAATATACGAAAGGCTGTGGGTCCCGATAATATCCCTGGGCGAATATTTAAGGACTGTTTTGACCAGCTGGCTCTTACAGACATCTTCAATCTTTCACTGCATTAGACCATGGTTCCATCATGTTTTAAGACTGCAATCATTGTACCAGTCTCCAAAAAAATCTATAATTACATGCCTTAGGGATTACCATCCAGTTGCTCTCACTTCTATTATGATGAAGTGTTTTGAAAGATTGGTAAAGGACTATATTGTTTCATGACTTCCCCCTACATTTGACTCATTACAGTTTGCTTATCGTAAGAACTGCTCTATAGATGATGCACTTTCTTGTGTGCTTCATCTTAGTTTGGCACACCTGGAGGAGAAGAATACTCGTGTGCAAATGCTGTTTCTTGATTTTAGTTTGGTGTAAAACACAATCATTCCTCAGCATTTGGTGAACAAACTGGACCTATTAGCTTTTAATACTTCTTTATGTAACTGGAAACTTGATTTCCTTATTGATAGGCCCCAGTTTGTGC
The DNA here is from genome assembly GCA_022577455.1 of Arizona elegans. Classification (NCBI taxonomy): domain Eukaryota; kingdom Metazoa; phylum Chordata; class Lepidosauria; order Squamata; family Colubridae; genus Arizona; species Arizona elegans. The sequence continues at coordinate 297,399,690 of JAKOOJ010000001.1, read as the reverse complement.
AAGTTGGAAGAAAAGTTTCCAATTTCATCTCCTTGAGTACGGGGTTCTATGAGTAATTATAAACCATGAAGTAATTTGCCCACATTTAACTCAGGCAACCAAAGAGGCTTATGCTACCTTAGTAATTTATTTTTGCATTATCTTTATTAGGCCTGGTTCTTCTGTTTCAAGTACATTTGTACTTGTGTACAAATGTACACATAGATGTAGGAAATCTTAGCACTGAAATCAGGAAGTATTACATCAAATACAGAAGGGGTACAGTAATAAAATTTAGAAGTATGTAAAATAATTACAGATAGCACTAAAAAAAATCCTTGACAAACATCCTGGTATTGACAAATTGTAATGTGGTGAATCAGCTTTCAAATATGACGGGTTATATCCTGTTTTTAGCACATAAATTTTTTATCTCTAATCTCTTCCAAAATGGGAGGGAACCACTTTCGGTTACATTTTGTGAAGATTGTTTTATATGAGCAACAAAGACTTATTGTAATCTCAGTTCACAAACCTTGTGATCAGTTCTTGCCTTTTCCTTTTTACACTTTTGAAAAAACTAGATGTTCTAAATGTACCAAGAATATTTTTTCATAGGATGCTTCTGGAAATTTAGCTCTGCTGAGAACTTACTGCAAAACCATTTTTATTTCTTTAGAGCAGCATTTCTCAACCTAAGGCCTTTTAAGATGTGCAATTCCCAGAGCAAATTCCCTTTGTTAGAATATGGTACATTATCATATTTTAAATCCTACTGTAGGTTACCTTATTTAAGTATAAATGTAGCTCTTTTTCGGAGCATGATTCTCTAATAAGGAAGATGGTGCCTAGAATTTTATATCATGTGAACAAACTTTTATTCATGCATTTCATCTTTCACTATCCTTCTTCTTTAATCCCAGAGTATTTTGCCACCCAGATTGTGCCCTGAAGAAGATTTGAGGGCAATGACAGTAAATGTAGGCAGAGGAAATGGCTCTTACTCCCTGTGCCCAGTTGCTGAAGCCGTTTTGTTGACCGAAGGCATTAAGGGAATATAACCTATTAAAACACCATCTATATGTTAGATGTATATTTCCTTCCCATTCAGTAGATTGAATTTGTGAAATGCGGGTGTTTTTAAATTCTGTTTGCTGGACTACGCTTTCTTTTTAGTATGTCACAAAAAGTTCCTTTTGAGTGCACTGGATATGCTGACTCAAGGAATGGTGATCTCAGTTTATTTGGGTATTTCCTTCCTGGGGCTAAGAGTAGTTGGAGAGGAGGGAATGAGTTTAATTGGACCATGGACAGAAGAGGAAGGAAGGAGAATGTGCTTTTTGTGAGGGTAATCCTGAAACTACTTCTCCACTGACAGTTTTTAAAATAGAACCTCAATTGCGTTAACTGTCTTGGCCTCTTTATTTTTTAGAAGCTCTGGTTTCTTTTTAAAATGTTGCAACTGTAAGTCATGAGAGGGAAATTAAGTATGAAAATGAAAGTTTTAGGTAGTACGTTGCTATTAATGAACGCCATTTTCGAAATGAGTATTTAAAGTAATGTTCCACTTCACCAAAATAGTTGAATGACTCAGCCTTTCTTTTATATGGGAGGTAAGTGTAATTATTGAATGTTTATAGAGATAAAAGAATGGAAACAAGTGTATAACTCAGTCAGGGGGAAAAATGAAACATGACTGGAAAAGCTAGAATTTCCTTTCCTTTCTCATTGTTTCAATTCAACCTGAGCCAAACACCTGCCCATAGTAATCCCAAAGGAAGACAATAATTGCTCATAAAGCAGCTGCAATCTCCATACCCCCAATTCCTAAAGAATTCACAGGAATAAAGTTATGATGGCATTATCATATTGTATTTCTTTCCCCACCAGGTATGCTTTTAGCAGACAAGAGACAGAACTGGCTGTAAATTACAGAGTCAAGAAATCTTATGGCCGCAGAACTGTGGAACTGACATGTAAGTTTTAGATAGGTGTTACAATCCTTTATGGGAAGAGAGGAAGGGAGGCCGTTTATAAAACAGAGCATGTAAGATGAAGGAGAATTATGCATAAATACATATTCACACACACACAAACTATAGAAGAGAATAAATTCAGGGATGAACTGTGAAGTTCTTAATGCTTCTGAGCTTGGTCGTTTGCTCATCCGTCAATAGACATATGAAGTTAAACCACATTTACTGACCATTCAAAAGAGGCGATTAAAAGAGCTGAGAAGGAAACTAAAAGACACATCCTCTCCAGCAGCCTACACCCAGATAAGCAGGGATTAACACTAGACAAACAAACAAGCAGAAAACAATACCCTAATCAAGAAACTATCAAGGAGAAAACCACACCCCTGCTCCGTTTTTGGTTCCAGGAATCTTCAGGGAGGCCTGCTAGCATCAAAACGGGTCACTCGTACATGTGTGTGGAGCAGGGGGAGTGTGAGGGGTTACACGCACATGTGTGGGGCCTGCAGGGGGGCATTGCATTATGGGTGTTGACACATGTGTGCGTGCTGTCGCGCGGGCACGCTTTTGGCACCCGAGGAAAAAAAGGTTCGCCATCACTGCACTAGAACATTCAATTTCTTTTCTGGATCCACTTTTTTGGAAATGTTCCAACAGTTTTCTAGAAGTAAATATTTTGGGGGGGGAAAGACAATTGTTCACGGTGTTCCATTGATGGCTTTCTCCTGCAAAATCAGTCATAGCTAGAGAGACTGTAATTTTTCATATTGCATGTAGAGAAAACCTCTTACTTGAATGCATTATCCCAAGAAAATTTACTATACATAATGCATTGGAAAGAATCTTTCTTCCTTAATAATCAGGCTTTCTGTAAGAAAAAAAGCTTCCTATCTCGTAAGGATGAAATATTTAATTCATAGGCAACCTAAAGTAATATAATGAAAACTTGTGTAGTACTGGAGACATTTGTACCCATATGTTGAATAGCTCTAAATCAGGGGTGTCAAATTCAAGGCCTGCAGGCCACATTCGGCCTGCAGGGTGCTTAGATCTGGCTACCCTGGAAACAGCGAAGGATTGGCCCACAGTGCCTCTGCCAGTGAAAACAGAGCTCGGACCACCATAGGTGCCCCCGACATGAGTGATGTTGAGCTGGCCACGCCCACTCTGGCCACGCCCACCCAGCCCCCCAAGGTCAAACACAACCCTGATGCTGCCCTCAATGAAATTGAGTTTGACACCCCTGCTCTAAATTAATCATAAAATAGCAATTTTCTACTGCAGGATTTGATGGTGTCTTCCCGTACAAAGTATGCAATCAGGAAACCCATATATTAAACATGTATCTCATATCTTATTTGTGCATTACTTTCCCAGTGGGTAACCTAGGAGTAAGTGAAGAACTTCAGGAAAAACTACAGGATGTTATGATTGTCCGGAACAACTTGGCCCTAGGAAAAATCTTGGGAGAAGGTAAGTACCATCCATCTATTCAGTTGTCATAACTGTCAAGCAAGACATCTTTCCTCACCCTGCATAAGATGAGTCAAGCTTATGGTAAAAGCATTTCATTTGCAAACCAACTCCCTTAGAGTATTACCAGTCAAATATGTTCTAAAGAACAGCTTGTATTAAACAAAATAGGCAGGAGCCTTGTAAATTAAAAAAAATATTTTTAGTGTATCACTTAGTATGTTAATTTATTATAGTCATAGCCCAGAGCAACTTATATATAAAATAATAATAAAACAAATACTTAAAAATTGAAATATTACTAAAAATAGCAAAATGCAGAAAATTTTCTTAACTTCAAACAATATTCACACTTTCCCCAAAATCAGTGATTTATGTTCCGCTGTAGTCAAGATTCAGAATCTGACTAGACTTTCAGCTGATGGATATTTTCAGTCCCACTCAAATATCTCTATAAAAGAAGCAGTGCAGCAGCACATGACCTACAGTTTGAATTTCCTTATTGCCATATGGTAGAGATGCTGTTCTTTAGAAATATTACAAAACCTCCCTGCCAAATAAGCAATGGGAATTAGAGCTGGCCAATGTAACATCTCTTCTGGTATCTTTGAAGACAATATTAAACAAATATTGGGCAATTTTTTTCTGGTATCACTGGAAGAAAGTAAAATGGGCACAGGCTGAAATTATGTTGGAGGTCAGTATCTCTAGTATGTTGACATGTTCTGATCAAAATCCATTAAGATTATGCATTAGGTCAAAATTCACAATTCCCTAGGTTGGCATTAAGTGATTTCCACCAGGAAAAATGAAATTTATCTTTAAATGATCAAAAAAACCCAACTAATTAAGAATTAATTTAAGGTAATAGCTAATACAGTACATACATTTTGCACAGTTTCAATTGATACTATTTCAGTGTCAGGGCAAAGTCACATACAGGACTTATTGATGTTCAACTTAAACATACAATGAGGCTAATTACTGGGTGCATAAAATCTATACCTAGTTACTGGCTACCAGTTCTTAGTCACATACTTTTCCCCGTACTTACGACAACAAGAAGCTCTCATTCCGAAGTATAGTAAGATCCTGTTAAATTCCTCTCTACCCATTCATGGCTATATTCCTGATCTCTTAAGATGCCGATTAACGTCAAGAAACCCACCACTCTTGACAGCGCTTAAGCTGCTGGCCGATCATCAGAACACCACACAAAAGTGGATGCAAGCGTGGAGTAGCTATTCCCCCCAAGATATTTCTGAGCATATTAATCCTAATAGTATACCTCCAGGATTTAATTTACCCCGACACATATGGGTGACATACAATAGAATTAGAACGGCTCATGGGGTGTGTGCCAACTCCTTGTATAAATGGGGAAAGTCACCTTCAGCACAATGTGATTGCGGGGCCCCCCGACAGACTATCCAACATATAGTGAGGGAATGCTTTAACAGAAGGTATCCAGGAGATTTTAGGGACTTCCTCTGCGTAACAACGACAGCTACTGACTGGATGTCCAAACTCGACATTAAACTCTGAAATGTTATTTTTGTTTTCCTCTTAGGTTTCTTACTGCTTTTTTTTTAATTGTTTTAATTGTTTTAACCTGTAAAAATGAAGTGTTTTAATATTGTGTGTGACCAGCCATACGCTAAATAAATAGTAAATCAGGGCAAAGGATGAGTTTGGAACTCATTGTGGAACCAAAAAGATGTTCTTTAAAAAAAAACTTTCAAGGGTTTCTAATGCTTGCTTATAAAATAGCTATAAGGCAGAGGTGGGTTCCAAATCCCGTTGCTACCAGTTCATGTGTGTGCACAGTGCTTCTGCGCATGTGCAGAAGCATCCGGGGAAGTGGGCGGAGCCTCCCGCTGCCACTGCTACTGGTTTGCTTGATCCGGTGCGAACCGGTAGCAACCCACCACTGCTATAAGGTAGCTGTGGTATTACGCTAGCTTCAAACACTTTTAGCCCACTTCGTTATATAATTACTTCCTTTGTACAGACAAACTTTAAGAGGCCAACTAGACTTTTTTTCACCATCTCTTTTAAAGATTAAATCTGAGCCTTCTAAGTGCCTGTAGCATGGAAAACAATTCTGAGAAATGTAAAAATCAGTAACATTCTTTCTCCTGTTGCCATCTTTGTTTATATCTAAGAGGTCTCTTTGAAAATATCATAATTTCCATTTTGATAGACAAAAATTAGGTTATTTTCCATGCTAGAGGGGCAGCTGATCTAAATGCTATCTGCTATATATAATGTTGAGATAATGGCTGCACCATCTTCATAAAAAAAACTTTATATGAAAGTGATGTCAAATGAGGCTTATATAACTTCTAAAATGTTGTAAATGTATTCCTTTAAGATTACAGTTCAAGATTTCGTTCAAGTATAGAACTTTATTAACTCTCACATGACTCTTTGTAACTTATATGGTACAAAGTATTGTACAGTACTAATCTTTTCATTTCTAGGTAATAAATATTTAAATGTCATTAACCCAGTCACTCTGATAGTTTGGAGTCTTAACTGAAGACAAACTTCTAACTCCTATCAGACCCATCCTTCTATCCATTCCCCTCTCCAAATCCTTTTTCCATACGTTCTGCTCATTTGCAACATCTAGTAATACTGTCAATAATACAAGGAGCCTTGGTAGTACAGTGGTTTAATGCACCCTGTTATTAACACAGCTGCCTGCAATTTCTGCAGGTTCGAATCTTACCAGGCTCAAGGTTGACTCAGCCTTTCATCCTTTCTAAGGTAGGTTAAATAAGGACCCAGTTTGTGGGGGCAATAAGCTGACTTTGTATAAATATACAAAAGTATGAAGGCTATTGCTTAATGCATTGTAAGCCGCCCTGAGTCTGTGGAGAAGGGCGGCATATAAATCATTTTTTTAAAAAAAAAAAGTGAAGATATCTATCACACTGGATTGACCCTTTAACAGTTTTCAATGCATGCCCAGATTTGCAGTTTGAGTTTGTAGAAGATCATTAATGGCCATGGTAGAGATTACGATCATTTATATCCTTTTCGCCAATGTTCCAGTGCAGCTTTTACCTTTGTTTTTCCTGTGAATGTATGTAATCTCAGGGATTAGATAGCTTGATAACATGAGGTAAGTATGCTTCACCAAGCAGCTGAGCCTATCCCCATTAGTTCTTTGTTGATCTGAAGAATCCTCTCACTCTTGCTAACTACATTTTGAAATGGGATTTTATGTATGGAGATAAACATGGTATTATTTCTCCATTTAGGTGAATTTGGATCAGTCATGGAAGGGAGTCTCAGTAATCCTGATGGAACCACTCAGAAAGTTGCTGTGAAAACAATGAAATGTAAGTATTATCTGGTCTCTACAGCTGTAAAGTTATTTGTGTTTAAGAAATAATTAGGAGCAGTTAAAAACATAGATAATCAAACAATGTTGTAGAACACCTCCAAAAAGATAAAATTCTTTCCAATTAAGAATCCAGAAAATCTATGAAGAGACAGAAGGTTGTCTATTACTCAGTTATCAATTGTTGAAAGGTATATACTACTTTTCATTTTATCAAGTACAGTATATAAGAATAATTTAAAAAATAATCACATATCTGCTAGCAGTGTTTATTTAAAAAGCTAATCTCTGTTTTGAGGATTTTTTTCCTCTGAGTCTACCTAAGGAAAAGAAACAGATTATAAAATAATCTCAAATTCCATCTTGCATTCAATTCTGTAATCTGTTAGTTTCTAAAATAGAAGTTTACGAGGGGCGGAGCCTGACAGCCTGATGAGCTGGTAAGAGTTTTTCCCGGCTCCGGAATAGTGGGCCGATAAAATTTATCATCTAACTAAAATGGACAGAAAGTTGTGGAGGTCTGTTTATGATTATCTAGGCCAACAGCGGAGGAAAAAAGAGAGTTGTTTGGGACAGTGAATAACCGATAAAGAGTGTTTAAAGTGTGAGGCCTAATCGCTGTTGTTGGAATGCCACAGAAGAATGTTTGGAATTGTTTTTAGACAGCAGCTAGCTTCAAGGAGTGATTAATAACTTTACAACCTCACACGGTTAAGCAGCCTGTTTTATTACGGACAAAAAAGAAAAACGGGGGAAAAAAAACAACACCTGCTGGAAGCAGAAGGTTTATTTGATTGTTGCCCAGGCTGTGAAGATTTATGCCACCAAAAAAACAAAAAGGTGTTAGCAAATATAAGTGGCAACGTATCCATCCTTCAAATCACACCGCGGCACGATTAAAAAGACAATCTCTGGGTGAATCGGAACAAGAGAGCTCAGAAAGTGAAACAATAATGGCGGCGAAAACTGGCTCACAGCCAGCAACAGTCGATGAACTCAGAGAAATGCTGACTAGCACTAAAGATGCGATTTTCAAAAGAATGGATGCTTATGCAGAAAAAGTTGACAAGCGCATGGACCAATTAGCTATAAATATTAGTCATAATGGTAAACAGATTAAGCTTCTTAGAGTGGAAACTAACCAATTAGGGAAACAAATGAGGCAGTTAGAAGAAAAGCACTCTTTGGAGTTTGATGAGCATGAGAAAAGGCTGATTTCTCTGGAAGATCAAAGCAGAAGATCATCAATATGAATTCGAAATTTACCAGAGATGACAGGAGAGGACTTGAGGAAATTGATCCCACAATGGTTTAAAGAAATAATCCCTAATTTGGCCACAGGAAAAGAGGACATTGAACACATCCACAGAGTGGGCGCTTTCAGAGCTGGATTTCGCCCCAGAGACATTTTGGTAAAATTTTCTAATTATTATAAAAAAGAGCAGCTGATGATGAAACTGAGGTCGTTAGCTGTGCTGAAGTTTCAAGGATCTACAGTTCAAGTTTATAACGATCTTTGTTACCAAACAAGTGGAGGCGCAGCGTTAAATCAATCACCGAAGAGCTCAAGAGAAGGAAGATAAAGTATGCATGGGGATACGCAGTATTTATGAGGTTTATGTATGATGGGAAACAATATAGGATTACCTCTTTGGAGCAAGGCATTGAGCTACTTAAAAGTCTGGGGCTGGAATTGCAGGACGATGCTGTTTCCTAAAAGTGCCAATGGTGGAGGAAGAGGAGCCATGGCAAGTGGGAAGTGAAATCGACAAGACTGAGATGATACATCTGTAAAATATTAATACTAGAAGGCTTGCTGGTTCTGGACTGTGGGCTTCATCTTCCCCCCTCCCTTTAAGAGAATGGCTGGAGCATTAGGCTACTGGGGATTTAGTGGGGGGAAAAGAGTTTGGGGAGATTTGGGGGTGGGGGGTGGGGAAGGGGGGTAGGTTTTGAGGGTTATTTAGTTGAGGTCGTTTTGTGTTTTCTTATATGTTGGTTTAAGTTAAAGTGCACAAGGGATCGTAAAGAATTTGTATGTGCTGAATATGGATAAAACTATAAGAATTACAACATTCAATGTCAAAGGTTTGGAGGCAGTAGTGAAAAGGAGAAGAATTGAACAATTGTTAAACAAGGAAAGATCTGACATCATTTTCTTGCAGGAAACTCACCAGGATAAGGAGGGAGTAAATGAAGTGCGTTTGAAGTGGTCACTCCATTATGAAAAGTCACTGGGGACTTCAAAAAAAAATGGGGTGGCCGTACTGATTTCTAAAAGAACTGGATTTATTATGGAGAGTATAAAAAAAGATGGGCATGGTAGATTTATTATGATTAAAGGTAAAATTGAAAATTTATTTATTTATTTATTTATTAAATTTTTATACCGCCCCCTCTCCCGAAGGACTCGGAGCGGTGAACAGCCAGAATTAAAAACACATAATACAAATATTAAAATACATTAAAACAAAATTAAATTATCTTTGGCTTCTCCAATTTTAAAACCCCTTACCCATAAAATTCACCCAATTAAAAATTTTAACCCAGCCCGGCTTGCTGAAATAAAAAAGTCTTCAGGGCCCGGCGGAAGGTATGGAGGTCCGGGATTAGTCATATCCCTGGGGGTAGTGAGGGCGGGTGCCCCCACAGAGAAGGCTCTTCCCCGGGGGGTCGCCAGCCGACATTGCCTGACAGACGGCACCCTGAGGAGACCCTCTCTGTGGGAGCGTGTTGGCCGGTGGGAGGTTATCGGAGGCAGAAGGTGGTCTCGTAAATAACCGGGTCCTAAGCCATGGAGCGCTTTGAAGATGAGAACCAACACCTTGAAGCGCACTCGGAAGACCACTGGAAGCCAATGCAGCTCACGCAGGAGAGGTGTCACGTGGGTGCGCCATGTCGCCCATAAGTACCCGCGCGGCCGCATTCTGCACCAGTTGGAGCCTCCGAGTGCTCCTCAAGGGGAGCCCCATGTAGAGAGCGTTGCAGTAGTCGAGGCGGGAAGTAACGAGGGCATGAGTGACCGTGCATAGGAAGTCCCGATCCAGAAAGGGGCACAACTGGCGTATCAGGCGAACCTGACAGAAAGCCCCCCTGGCCACGGCCATCATATGCTCTTCTAAAGACAGCTGTGCATCCAGGAGGACACCCAAGTTATGCGCCCTCTCCGTGGGGGCCAATGTCTCGCCCCCAATAGTCAGCGATGGCACCAGCTGACTATATCGGGACGCCGGCAGCCACAGCCACTCAGTCTTGGAGGGATTGAGTCGAAGCCTGTTCAAAATATACATTGGTTAATGTTTATGCCCCAAATGTGGGACATAGAGAATTTTTTTTTAGAATTGTTTAAAGTAATAGAAGAATTTAAAGAAGGACATGTCATTTTAGGTGGAGATTTTAATATGGTTATGAATAATAGATTGGACAGGACTAATCCCACAAGTGCTGAAAGGAGGAATAATATCACCATTTTAAATAAATTAATAAAAGAAAAAGATTATGTGGATGGGTGGCATTTTCTTAAAGGTGGGGAGCCCGGTTTCACATATTATTCCCCAACCTATAAATCCTATTCTAGAATTGATTATGTTTTCGTTTCTAGGGATATGGCAACTAAGTTGTGTAGAATGGAAGTGGGAGTAATTAAAATAACAGACCATGCGGTGGTTAGTTTAGACTTTATGGTAAAAAAAGACTATAGAGAAGCGGTTAGATGGAAGGTGACTACAAGGATTCTTAAAAATGAGAAAGTGGTTGAGAAAATGCAAAAGGAGATATCAGAATTGTGGGAAATTAATGAAAAAGGAGAAATAGCAACGAGAATGGTGTGGAACACCATGAAGGTGATGACACGGGGAATATGTATTAGGGAAGCCTGTAGTGTTAAAAGGCAAGAAACTGCATTACGGGAAAAATTAGAGGAACAGATTAAGAAATTGGAAAAAAGAGTACTGGCATACAAGAAATAAACAGAAATTAATAGAATTACAAGCTAAAAAAAAAGAATTAGAGAATAAAAATTTAGAGGAAGTTCAGAATAATTTAATATACATGAAAAGAGATTTTTTTGAAAATAGCAATAAAAATCCTAAGATGCTTGCCAGGCTCACACAAAAGGAGAAAGCTAAAAATTCAATAGGTATAGTGAAAGATAAATTGGGGAATTATTGTAGTACAATGAAAGGAAAGTTAAAAATATTCCAGGAATTTTATCAAGAGTTGTACAAGGGTAAGGAGGTTAAGAAGGATAGAATGGAAGCATATATTGGGAAATATATAAAAAGGGGTGTGGAAACAGAGCATAAAGAATTAATGGAAAGGAGTATATCGCAAAGGGAAATTGCAGAAGTAATTGAAAGTTTAAAGGTGGGTAAATCACCTGGGATAGACGGCTTAGGAACAGAATTCTATAAAACATTTAAAACATTATTAGTACCGAAATTATTAAAGCTGTATAATGCAATATTAGAAGGGGAAAAGATTCCAGAATCATGGGAGCAGTCATTAATAATATTAATACTTAAACCAGATAAGGATCCGACGCTCCCTGACTCGTACAGACCAATATCATTAATAAATCAAGATGCAAAAATTTTTTCAACTATTTTAGCAAGAAGAATGAATAATTTTATAGATAATTATATAAGGGAAGATGAATGTGGATTTGTAATGGGCCCTCAAATGCATAACGGAAGAGTGCTAAATGTAATTCACGAGATCAAAAATCTAAAGCTTAAAGCGGGGATATTAGCGTTAGATATCTTTAAGGCCTTTGATTGTGTGAGCTGGCAAGCATTAAAGATGGTAATAGACAGAATGGGGTTTGGAAAGAAATTTAAAGGTGTAATAGATCAATTATATTCTCGGAACTCTGTCTTAGTGGTAGTGAATGATGGAGTTACAGACAAGATACAACTCACCAGAGGAACAAGGCAAGGGTGCCCACTCTCACCTGTCCTATTTGTATTGGTTATGGAACTTTTGGCCAATGCATTAAGAGATGACGGGGAGATAGAAGGGATAGGTAAAAAAAAACTAAATATGTTTGCTGATGATACATTGTTAACAGTTAAGAATATAGTGGATAAGATGGAAAGAATTGGATGGCATCTAAAAGAATTTGAAGAAATAACTGGATTAAGAATAAATTGGTCAAAATCTGAGTTGATGCTGTTTAATTACACTAATAGGGAAGAGAAGGATTGGGAAGAGAAGCAAAGCGAAATGAGAATTAAAGGTCATATTAAATACCTGGGAGTTAGAATTACAAAAAATTTGGAGAAGTTAGAAAAGGAAAATCTAGGCAGCTTAAAGAAGGAGATTTTGGAAAGTTTGAATAAATATAAAAGGTTGAATTTATCATGGTTTGGAAGAATTGCCTTAGTTAAAATGAAGATTTTAGCAAAGATCAATTTTGCTTTTAGGATGCTACCAATAAAAATATCAGAATTAGAGTTAAAGAGTTGGCAGAAGATAAATCTAAAATTAAAACCAAATTAGAATGGAACTTGGAAAATATATTTTTTATGGAAGGTAGAAAGAAATGGGCTTAGAGCATAAGCAATCCTCTTCTGGAGTTTCATTGGGAAATTTGGAGTAAATATAAAGGGAGGTTGCTTCCGAAGAACTCTCCATTATCACCAGTAGTAATTTTGGAAAAGCTCCCAGGGAATTTGAAGAATAAAGTGAATGAAATTTTAAAAGAGAAAAATAAAATGAAATTAAGGGAATGGTTAGGAGGAATGAGGACACGTGGGGAATTGGAAGAGGTTCTAGGAGGAAAACGGTTGTCTTGGTTAAATTATAGTCAAGTGGAACAATTGGATAAGAGAAAATGGAGAGTGTAGAGAGTTAACGAGGTTTGAGGAATTAATTGAAAAAAATCAAACTGTAAAGGAAGAAAATAAAGGGATAAAAGGCTTAATGAGCGGAATTTATAAAATATTGTTGGAGGAAGAGGAGAGGGGAAATTTAGGAAAGATGGTATGGGAAACTGATTTGAAGATACAAATAGGGCAACAGAGTTGGGACAGAATTTGGCAACAAAGAGTGTTGAGAAATATGTTAGTAAGAATAAAAAAGAATTACTACAAAATGGTTTGGAGGTGGTACTTAACTCTGTTAGATTAAGCAATATGAATCAGCACTATTCAGATAACTGTTGGAGAGGTTGTGGGGAAAAAGGAACGTATTTACATATGTGGTGGGATAAATTTGTGCAAAAATTGTGGAAGATGGTGTTTAAGGAGATAGAAGAAATTGTAGGAATAAAGGTAGAAGAGGCACCAAAGGTAGCATTACTCTCACTATTGGAAGATATAAAATGTAAAAAAGAGACTAAAGAATTGATAATAAATTTGTTGACCGCAGCAAGGCTAATGATTTCTAGGAACTGGAAGATACAAGGTGTTTATAATTTGGAAGAATGGTATAAGGAGGTATGGGATATTGCCATAAATGATAAATCGACTTGCAATATTAAAGTAAGGAGGGGCATAACGAAGGTAAACGATTTCAATGGAATCTGGAAACAGTTCCTAATATATGTGTTTTCTGGAGGAAGAGGGATACCACCACCAGAAGCAGCTTTTAAGATTCTGGAAGCAGGAATGATCCCGAGGGGTGGGGGAGCACTTGTTGATTGTTTGTATTCTGTATATTGTTATATATTATATATTATGATTCATGTATGTTATATATGTTAATTTCTTTTTTTTTATATGTTAATAATAAAATATGGAAAAAAAATAGAAGTTTATGTTTGAGAATATAGGTCTTATCACAATTTAATCATGAAAGTTGTGGTGTTTGCGCATAATTTCAGTAAAAACTGAAATATTTGTGTTTAAAAAATTTGCCTTGAAACATTCAAAGAGCCTGCTTCCAGATATGCAGTCGAAGCAACTACTTTTATTTAGTTATGCTGCATTCCTTTGTTCTGATCTTTGACTAAAATCATGGGGAACAATGTCGGTCTTAATTTCCACCACAATAACCTACTCATACATCTGATCACAAGGGATAATGTTCTATCAACAAATGCTTTGAATATGCAAAAAAATGTGCTGTATTTAAAATACTAACTTCTTACTAAACCTTTTTATTTATTCTTATTGTATTTCAGTGGACAGCTTTTCCCAACGTGAGATTGAAGAGTTCCTCAGAGAAGCAGCTTGTATGAAAGACTTTGATCACCCAAATGTCATCAAACTTCTTGGTGAGTCAACTAGAAAACTACTTTTTGGGTAAAAATATTTTATTCCCAGCCCAATGGAAAGTCATAATAACTGCCTAAATCATGTTAAGCACTCTTTTTACATATCTATTACATACAGAAAAAAATGTAAGCACAAGATAACTTGAAACATGCATCAGGAGATAATTGTACATTTCAGAAATCTCCAGATGATGTTTATGTTAGTAATTCATTGCTAAAATTATTATTCAAACTATCACTGAAAATATCCTTATCCACACTTAGACAATTGTAGATTAGTAATGCATCTAATATGAAATTTCAACAAGATGTTGTACTATGAATATTGTTAAATTACTGAAATTATAGTCCAGATTATTTGGAACACACTAAATTGGCGAAGTTTAACTTACTGAATTTGTCACCACAGCACTCCTATGGCATAGAAAATTAGATAGAATCAAAGAAGATCAATTGTTTGTATCTGTAATAATTAAACAGAATTACCTCAGTCAAAAACAATATATCATTAAATATATTTGCTAATACGCAATATTAGAGGGGGGTTGTTGGATATCTAAATCATATCTTATACAAAAAATAACAAAATAAATCAGGTGGATCTTCTATTTTGTTTTTCTGCTCACAACTGGAACATCACTGTGTGTATTTTGTTGTCTTTATTGTGAGATCTTCCTGAACCAATTCCCTGTTTATACTTTCTAGCCTGCTTAAATGAATGAAACAAATGAGTTTGAAATTGGATTATTTTATAAAAGACAATTTTAAATGGTTGCTCCTTTTTATATTTTGTAAATATTCTTATTCTATTTGATGTTATTATAAGTCAGAGATCTATACGGCTTCACTGTGATGATGTTCAGAAAGTTGTTGAAAACTTGGCTGTTCTTCCACGCCATGGAGTAAAGGTTGAGCCCTTGGTAGGATGCTTTTTTGTTATTTAGTGTTTGTGTTCTGGATGCTTATATTGTATTTCTTTTTATTGTTCATTGCTTTTTAAAAATGTAACTCACCCAGAATCATCTGGAATCAGGTGGCTCCTAAATAAATCTTTTTAAAGCTTTACAAGTAAATTTAAAAATAGATAATAGACAAAAAAACCTGAATTCATTTTCTTAATTCTTTATTCATTTTCTTTATTCTTTCCAGGTGTATGCATAGAACCCAGTTCTCAGCAGATCCCAAAGCCCATGGTGATTCTTCCATTTATGAAATATGGAGATTTGCATAGCTTTCTTCTTCGGTTAAGGCTTGGCGTAGGCTCCCAGGTAAGCAACAAGAACTGATTGTGAAATTTCCTGAACACATGATTTCACATAATGGTCTTTTTATCATCAGTCATAAAATGCCTGCTTATTAAACAAACCTCACCAGCTTCTTTCTAGCGTCCTACAATGTTTTCCATCATGTCAGCTTGCTTTTGATATATTTTGCTGGGTATTAAAATATACTTTCAAACAAAATATTGGGTTGTACATTCACATCCTTCAATGTGAAGCTTAGAGTCATCTTTGGAATTAAGGATGTTGCTGAGAGTTTTGTTTTACCTTTTTATAAAAATTTAAAAGAATATTTAAAGTCAAATCAAATGGGATAGAAAGCCTGACAGGCAGCAAAGGATGCTAATGTGTTGCAAAGAACTTTGGCATTTAAGTGTACCAAACTGGTGAGCCAAGACTTAATTGGGAGATGAAGACTTTAAATTTATTGGCTTTCAACCAATCTAGTTCTCTGTTAGATTAGTCTGGTTCAAGCACAAATTGCCTCATCTGTTTTATATAAAAAGAGATGTGCAGTCGTCAACCACGTATTGTGACAAATCAGTCTATATCTCCTCAGCCCACAGCTAGGGGGGACTTTGTAATTGACTGTAGCAGTTTTATAATTTTATAAAGATAGGCCTATATATACAACATAATGCAGAGGCCTAAATGAGACACAACCAGAGAATGATTAATTATGGCCAGACTGTCTCAATCCAGATAAAATTGTTGCTTTG
Organism: Arizona elegans; assembly: GCA_022577455.1. NCBI lineage: Eukaryota > Metazoa > Chordata > Lepidosauria > Squamata > Colubridae > Arizona > Arizona elegans. The sequence goes on along the minus strand of JAKOOJ010000001.1, from coordinate 297,383,695 downwards.
CAATAGTGGCAAATATCTGTAACTTGGGTGTAGGATGAGAGTGAAGGTTCATTCTCCAACCTTGTGGGTTGGTTTCCCAATATTTCATTCCCAGACAAGGTAACAAACTTCAGTGGAGTTTAGGGGATGTCAGTGTCAGTGTTCTTCCATTTATAAGGACTTAGTGTAGTCAGTAGGTCTTGTGATGTGGTGGGTCTCATTAGGTCGGGGTCTTGTGGAGGGTCTTGTGATGCCCCCATCGGAGACTGAATCTGTGGAGGACGAGGAGCCAGAGCTGGAGCCGATGGAGATTGAGGGGGCAGCTTCGTTAGCTTTGGAGGAATGTCGGGGAGGAGCAGGCTGAGGCAGCCCAGGACCCGTCAGGATTGGGATGACTTGTCAGCAGAGAGGAATAGGGGCAGGATGACCGAGAGAGGGCAAGCAGTGGACATGAGGAACAACAGAGCTCAGGCAATGAGCAATGACCGCCTCCTCCTGATCCGACAGCACAGAGAATGGAGAGAAGGCAGGTGTCAGGCATGGAAACAAGCCATCCAAATCCCCAAGGAACTAATTTGGGAATTCCAGAGGCTGGCTGGGAAGGTGAGGGACTGGCTGGAACGTCTGCTGGCCCACCACTTCAAGGAAGCCCTAGACCCATGGAAAGCTTGTGGCATCAGAGAGACACCGGAACGCATACAGGCTTGGTACAACAATGCCATAGCCGTAGTTCTGGAAATCAACCCTCACAGAAAACCCTCCACTGAGATGCCAGCAAGGCGGCCTCTGGGTCGCTGCAGCAACACTCCCCCCCCCCCCACCGTTCAGCATTGTCAAATGCTATCAATGGGGCCAGCACAGTCACCGGGCTTCCGAATGTTTGACTCCAACCCTGGTCCCACAAGAAAGGCCTCCAATTGCGCTCCGTGCAAGGACGACTCCACCCAAAATCCCAGAGAAAAGGAAAATCACCAAACAGACTGTTGAGGCTCCACTCCTTCCCACAGAAATCAAGGGAACTCCAGCCGAAGAAAACCTGGTCGAAAGGAGCAGGACGACCCGATGGTAAATGAAGCCATCCACCCCTCACTGTCAAAACCCGAATAGTAGTACCTGAGACAGGAGCCCAAGGGGAAGTAGAAGCAGTCATAGACACCGGCTGTACCAGATGCCTAATCAGCCTCCCCATAGCCAAACAACTAGGCATACATACGACCTGCTTTGAGCAGGTTGATGGGACACTAATTGGCGGAACCCCTGCCATACTAGTCACAAAACTGGTCAGACTAGAGATGGGTCATCACTGAGAGCTCATTCAATTCATCATAGCCTCAAAAATGACTGAATCAATCATTCTGGGGCTTGCTTGGCTAGACAAATGGGGACCAACCATCACTTGGGAGGACAGCTATAGAAAACTAAATATAGGCATCGGACCACTGCCTTCCGTAAAGCCTGACCCAGGCCAAAGCTCAGTAATCCACGCCAATGCAAGCAAGCCGCAGACCGCAGCCCCTGCGACCGAGGGACCGCCCTGTTGTCCGTAAGAGCCAAGGGAGTACCGAGACCTATCAGGCATCTTTAGTAAAGAGGATTGCAGCTTCTCCCCCTCCCCAAACCGATTGTGCAATCAAATTCATGCTGGGAGCTAAGCTACCCAAACCAAAGATGTACTCCATGACTCCCAAAGAAATGGAGGAACTAAAAAAATACATTGATGCCAATTTAGCGCGAGATTTCATCCAGCCTGCCAAATCCAGGGTAGCCGACACAGTACTGTTTAAAGAAAAAAAAGATGGGAGGATGAAACTCTACGTGGATTTTCGCAGAAAATGCCGTGTCAATGGAAAACACCTACCCCCTCTCACTCATGAAGCACATGCTAAGCCACCTAGCCAAGGGGAGGGTGTTTATGAAATTGGACTTGAGGGAAGCCTATTACCATATCAGAATCAAAGAGGGAGATGAATGGAAAACAGCCTTTAACTGTCTGCTTGGCAGCTTCCAATTCAAAATCATGCCGTTCGGTCTGCAAGGGGCCCCTTCAGTCTTCATGTAATTAATCAATGAAGTGCTACATGAGAGCTTATACAAGGGGGTCCTAGTTTACCTAGATGACATTCTCATATTCAGTGAGACCCTTGAGGAGCACATAAAGCTGGTGCGGCAAGTACTGAAAAAACTCCTAGCCGCTAAGCTCTACGCAAAGCTGTCAAAATGTGAATTCCACCAGATCTCTCCCTTGACTACCTAGGCTACCGCATATCCAGCAGAAGGGTGGAAATGGACCCAGAAAAAGTAAAAGCAGTGCTAGACTGTCAATCCCCACGCACCCGCAAACAGCTGCAAAGTTTCCTGGTGTTCGCAAACTTTTACTGACAATTTATAACAGCATTCACAGAAGTTGCCTTGCCCCTAACAGAACTGTTTAAAATGGGTCCAACCCCTGCGAAGCCATGACTAAGCCAACCGCTTGCTTGATCAATGGACTGTCAAAGAGTTCAAGAAATTAAAGAAGCTATTCGCCAAGGAACCAATCCTCCAGCACCTGGACCCAGAATGGCAATTTATAATCCAAGCAGATGCCAGTGATGTGGCCATAGCATCAGTGCTCATGCAAAAAGACCCACAGGGAACAGCTCCTACCTGTGCCTATGTGTCTAAAAAACTGACACCAAAAGAAGGTTGGCCATCTGAGAGAAAGAAGCCTATGCAGTCTGCTGGGCCCTTCTTTCCTGGAGACACTTTCTAGAGGGGGGTAATATACCCTTTGCGGTCTGGAGAAAAACCTCAAAGCCTTAAAGACCCCTAGGAAATTGTCTCGTAAACAAGTCCACTGGGCGCAATACTTCAGGCATTTCAAATTTGAGCTGAAGTACATCCCGGTAGGAAAAAATCTACTGGCAGATGTTCTATCAAGGAAATCCCAATTCAATAGCCGCAGGGAGGAAGTCGTCCATGCCATCATTCCCCCCCTCAGTCAGCCGCACAAGTCACCACCAGGGGCCAAGCCAAAAAACAACCCGAACCTAGCCGGGACAAATTAAAGCAGCACTGACAGCAGTGCTCCCAACTGACCAGTGGTTCATAGAAAACAGGAACATCTTAATTGGAAGGAACAGAACTGGAAAAATGGAAAAATGATAGCACTCCCTCCGATGGAATGGTGATAAAAAAAGGTGCTAGAATGTGTGGAGTTGGATAGGCTAACAATGGAAATAAAAGAAAGAGGAGAAACTTTATATATTTTCAAAAAGATTTGAATATTTTCTTCAAGGAGAACAGGAAGGAACAAACAACATTACAGAACTTATGGGACACCACCAAGGCATACATGCAGGGAATAACAATAGTTTATGTGGCGAGGAGAAATAAGGAGAAAAGAAAACAACAAATGCTATTACAGGAGAAACTCAAAAAAATGGAAACTGTCCTGCAGAAAGAGCCACAGAATGATAGAATTAAGGAAGAAAGAGACTTAACGAAACATAAAATTAATTTAACACAACAAGAAGCAATGATTCAGAATATAAAAATGACAAAACAAAATTATTTCAAAACAGCGAATAAACCGGGAAGATGGCTGGCTCATAAATTGAAGAAAGAAAAAATCAAAAAGTTGATACAGCACCTACAGGATGAACAAGGGAATTTACACCATAAGATAGAGAGGAAAAAATATTATTCATAACTACTTTCAAACGTTATATAGTCAAGAGAGTATCTCAGAAGAAAATATTAAAAAGTACTTACAAGAGAGGAACCTGCCTAACATATCAAAAGAAGCTAGGGAAAAGCACTAGTATTGGTAGATTCACAAAAGGCTTTTGATAATTTGAATTGGCAGTTTCTAACCATACAATTAACCAGTATGAAATTCAGAGAAAAATTCATCAGAATGATCAAGGCGATATATTCAAATCAAACAGCGAAAATAATGGTAAACTGAGATCTAACAGATAAAGTCACCATAAATAAAGGGGTTAGGCAAGGATGCCCACTATCCCCTCTTCTATTTATTCTTTTGCTAGAAGTTTTGTTAACACAGATTAGGGAAAATCAGGAAATAAAAGGGTTAAAAATCAAAAAAGAAGAATCAAAAAACACAGGAATTCCCAGATAATATGGCTTTTACAATAGAAGACCCCCTTGAAACAGGAGAAATATTAATTCAGGAAAGTAGAGAAATTTGGAAAGGTCGCTGGTTTAAAAATAAATAAAACAAAGATAATAACAAAAAATCTTACACAAGGCCAAAATAAGGAATTAGAGAGGATATTGGAAATTCATGTAGTGAAAAAAGTAAAATATCTTGTAATCTGGCTAACAGCAAAAATCTCCTCCATAAAAGAAGATAATTATTCAAAACTATTACAAGGAATTCAAAAGAACTTGGAGAATTGGGCGAAACTACAAATATCCCTGGTCGGAAGAATTCCGACCATCAAAATGAACATCTTACCAAAAATTTTATAATCATTATGTTGGATCAAAATACATGCTTAAATTGTAAAGTTGATTCATTATGCCTCAGTAAATAACTTGGTTCTGTCCAGATATTTTCAGAATTGTTTTTCTAGAGTTATTGCTAGAGTTCATGGGAGTCTGAAAGACACCAGATTATACAGTCCCAATTTAGCACGAATGGAAACCTACCTAGAACAGACCATAATTATTCCATTATGATTGTTTGGTCCTGGTTCAAAATAGTCATAACCTTATGTATCATATATTGCCTGGAGCTTCCCAGCTACAATCGCCATCATTTTGGCTAGGAAGTGAGTGTTAGCCTCTGGATATAGTTATGATTTAAATCTTTTTGCCTGGCATTTTGAACACAGGGTTGCCTTGTTTCAAGCAAAAGGCACTGTTGTTTTCCTGACATTTGTGTTGTGTTTACTGGAATTATGCTGCACATGCCACAGTCCTCTTGCCAAAAAGGAACTTGGCATTCCTTCCCCCTCCCCCCCAAAGCCTGACAGTATCGTCATCCAGTTAGGAACTCTATGCCAGTTTTCATGTAATTACCATTTCCTGTAATTGAAAAGCCTATGGTAATTTCTACTGTCATGCATAGAGTAGATATTGTTCTTGCCTAGAGAGAGTACACAAAGATTTTAATTGTTGGGAAAGCAATGCTTTTTGTATACTTTATGACAAAAGCAATTGTTTTAAAAATGAGTTAAAATGAGGCAAAGATATTGTAAAATAGGACCACACATTATAGAGCTTCAGCATGTGAACCTGCCTAAATAGTAGATTAATGGAAAATGACATTTTCATACATAATTGGAGTTTCCTCAAAGAGTGGCTTTTTTGCAAGCTGCTGTGTAGGAGTGAAAACTTGACAACATTCCTTCAACTTTGTTCATTACATCTTTCAAAACAGTGTTTATGAACTGATTTAAAAATAGATTTTTTTATCATACAAGAAATGTTAGAACTGCTCTAAATATATTTTACTTTACTTAATCAAAATGCAGATAGTTATTTTTGCCCTAAAGCAGTGATGGGCAATTTTTTCCTTGGTATATGGCACTGGCAAAGAAACTTTTTGAGAAAAGCTTAGGCCTCAATTTTCTGATTTTAACGTTTTAAAAAAATAAAATAGGAGCATTGTTTCTAAGTGAAGATTTTCTTAAGACAATTTTGACTACTTGTAACTATAAGGCATGTATAATTTTGGTAACAAAATATAATTTGCCATTTCATTCTAATATTTTTCTTTAATTTCCTATCTAAAGATGTTCTGATAGACTCTTGTCCAAAGTACTAAAATAATATGATCCTGCTTAAAATTTTAAAGATAACACAAGGTCAGATACATCCTGCTGTCTGCTCTAACATTTAATACATCCAGATTACTGCTTGTTTAAGAAATAAAAACATCATATGGCAATAATCCAGTGGATTAATACTAAAGTTTGATAAGGTAATTTCAGAGGGAAGGCAAGAGTTACAGAATTCGGAATTGAGTCTCATTTCTAGCATAAATAAGAACCTTCACTTTAAAAAGAAATATTATGTATCTTAAGCATAATAATGAAGTTTATCTAATAATCTGGAGATTGCTAGTAATATTTCTTTCAAAGTTGATCACCCTTGTGACAGAAAATCTTTACTTCATGTCTTTCACTAACAATGAGAAAACATTTAAGCTTTGATGAATTATTTATTTTTGTTGTATCAGTTAGACTCATATTTCACTGAGTTTTTCTTTCTATTTTGTTTCTATATGCCATCTTGAGTTAAATAGCATCACCTAGCTGGGCATTTGGGTAGGTAGAACCTGGTTCTCTCCCTCTCTCTCTCATATCAATATATCAATTTATCTGGCAACCCAATTCACAACTACAAATATGGGCTTTGCATGTAGGATTAATACCAAACAAAAACAATGAAATAGTAACTCAAATGTTAAAAAGTATAGCATCCTATTGACAAGCTCATCCAACCTCCAGACCCAATAACCAAAGAACATCCAGGTCTTCAGGAATTTACCCAGTACAAGAAAAATGATACAGATATTTCCTTGTAGTCACCATGCAAAGAGAGAAACTCAAAGAAGATTTTACCTGCTTTTCCCTGCCATCTTGACTATCTTGGTCACAGTGAAATCAGTCAATGAATTACTATAATTGCAACATATTTACACATGAAATCACTTTGATATTCCTTTAGGCGTTTTAGCCCAATCTTTCTCAATCTATCTGAAAGGGTTATGCATTTATTAATGCCTTTTGTTCAGAAGTATTGGCATTCCAAATTAAAACAACATGGATACACTGCCACTCACTCTAGTAGTAGTATATTAAATAAATTATCTTTCTAGCCAACTCTGTTTATTTGTCTTAAATCCTAAGGGTATTAGACTTATGGTTTTTCATTTGTTATTTAGTATGATGATTAATCAGTATCATATATTAAGAAAAATGTGCATCTTATTCTTTTCCCAGTATGTTCCACTGCAAATTTTATTGAAGTTTATGATCCATATTGCTCTAGGAATGGAATACCTCAGTAGCAAACATTTCCTCCACAGGGACCTGGCTGCCCGAAATTGCATGTAAGTTCTGTAGTGTTTTCTTTTCTACTCAGAATTCAGATTGATTTTTAGTCAGAAACTCTAAATCTTAAAAGTGGAAAACAATATTTGGGGATCAAAATCTAGGAAATATAACTAATCAGAAATCAAGGAAAAGTAGTTTTCAGATTATTCACTGCATTTTGAATGTTTGAAAATTTAATATAGAGTAACTACACAATATAATTCTGTTGAGATTCTTATACTTCAAACTCCAAACTCTGAGTGTACTTTATTCATGACAGAGGAATTCCTTATAAAACTACAGCATTAGGCAAAAAAAATACTTTGGAGCCTAGCTTTCTCTATGGCATGTTAGCTGTATACTGGTCTAGATGCACAGTTACAGTTCTAAGCATTTGTTACTGTGAAACATGTAGAAAGTATATTACAAGGATTTTGATGTAATGAAGGGAGGGGTGTTTTAATCTTAGTGTACCATTTTCCCAACCTTTCTTCTCTGAATCTTGGGAAATAAATATTAATGAATATAATCTCTTGGAAAATAACTTGAGAAGAGACTGAAGGGAAAGAATCAAAGACACACACTAGATGCCATTTGTACATAAAAGGTACAGCAGTAATATTTGTGAAAAGAATTTCAGATCTTGACTCCACCCCGATAAAAGGGATTACAGGGTTGTAAAAAGAAAAAAAGTTGATTTCAAATTAGACATAAACTAGCAGAGAAAGAATAGAACTATAGTTTCCCTATCATCAGAGACATTAGTTCTGCTTTACATTTAAAAGCATGAGTTATTCTTTGATCCATTCAAGTATTGCACCTTATGAAGGAAATGTTTTGGAATAAATTCAGAGAAAGACAGCAGTTATGAAAAACAAGGCCTCTGAAGTGGGCCTGAAATGAATAGTAGATAAAAGACTCACTAGAGGTTATGATAACAACCTTCAGATACTTGAGAGAGACAGAGAGGAGACCGAAAGGTAGTTTTCTTACCCAAAAGGGCAGGGTTTGATTTAAAACATTTTAAGTTACAGAAGGAGACATAACAGATAACTGTTAAGACAAAGATATTGACAATTATTTAGAAGGGTGGTGAATTATCTCGAGATTTTCAGGTAGCCTTTAGATAACATTTTTCAGTACAGCAGAATCCTGTACTCTTGGTTCCATACATTGATCAAGGGAATGGATCAATTGACTACAAGGTTACTACTAGCTCTGTGATTGTATAAAGCAATAATAGAGAGGGAAGGCCATTTAAGCATCCTTTCCCCCATGCTGCTTCTATCCTTCCTGCCATATGTGTAGGGCTCTGGAAACTGAAGCAAAGATCATTACATGCCAGTTGATTAAACTTTTCTGATTTAGGCCTTCCCATTTTCTCTGTTGTGCATTCCACAGTCTATGCTTTTTCTCATAACCACCTCCATGGAAAATGGAGGACAACAGTGACAATTAAATATAAGAGTGAGTAAGGACTGAACAATATGCTACATGCAGTTTTGTAAAAAAAAACAAAAAACCAACCCATCATTTGCTTCTTTAATTTGAGGAACTTTCCATACTTGCAAATAGTAGATGGTAAAGTAAACCCCAATTCTGAAAACTGCTATTTTTATCAGGAGGAGAGGAAAGAATTAAATTTATCGTATTGTTAAATGCCATTCTTTTTGGCATTTTATAACATGTATATCAAAATCTGAAACAAGTATAAAAGGGATAGAAAACCACTCTCTGAGATTCCCCGATAATTATAAGGGCAACTAGATAATTTTACATTCTGCTTACCTCAGTCCCTTCTCCTATTGTTATTATCTTTCAATGATAAACTAGGAGGTAGGGGACAGTGGAAGAAATTTTGTTTTTTATTGACCTTAAGCTACTCTAGGAGCTCTTTACCTGAAGAAAAAGGGGAAAATGCTTCAAAGTTGTAATATATTCTTTATCATCCTTAGTCTGATTCTTAATATGTGTCAGAATCAGAAACAGCTTTAACTTGGATTTATTTTGGAGGGGCTGGAATCTCGATTGATTGTGTGCCATCAAGTCAATATTGACCACTTAGTTCTTCTTCAGAGAGAGACTATGTAGGAAAGTCATTTTGATTCATATCATCTCTTTCCCAAAGTATACACACGTATGAAGTAATGTTACATCTTTGAGGAGCCTCTTTCTTGTAATTTGAATTCATATTGTTGGAAATGAATTCAACCAACAAGCATGGGTCGATGAAAACAGAGACTTTATTAAAAGAAAATAATAAAAACTATTTTGCAAAATAGGGTGGGTATATCCCAGCAGATTTCAACAGAGGAGTTTTAGCCAGAAAGCCACACCTAAAATTTCAAAAGCATTACATTTTATAGTTCCCTATCCCAATGGCCCATTTCCCTCCTCCTTTGGACTTATTGGACAGGCCCTCCGGGATTTCAGCTAATCCAAGATGCCTCAAAGGAATACATTATCTCTCTCTTTGTTTTCTCAGATTACTTTCTCTTCAGCACCTCCCATACCTCTTCATACCTGTCCATTACACATCTATATAGCATCTCTCAGTTTTAAGGAATGTCTCTGTGCACCCTCTGCAGGCCCCTCTCCTATGCCAAAGAACAGAATAATGTCCACATGTCCTTCTCCAAACATATGCATCACAGACATGGGAGAAGAGTTCCACAAAGCATATAATCTAATTTACATTGTAAAATTCAGTCTTAATGTAGGAAGGATACAATTGATTTCATACATGTTTTTACAGAGGTACATGTATTATAAAGGCTTAACAAATAAATGCTTAAATGGAAAGTACTTTTGTAACAGCATAACATATATTGTATAATAGAATAACAAGTTTCTATTCAATTATTACTATTCCCTTCATTACTATTTTATTTTTGAATTCCCTTATATCCTACAATATTAACTGTCATACATTAATGGACAGGTTGCGGGATGACATGACAGTGTGTGTAGCAGACTTTGGTTTATCCAAGAAAATTTATAGTGGAGATTATTACCGGCAAGGGCGTATTGCAAAGATGCCTGTTAAATGGATTGCTATAGAAAGTCTTGCAGATCGAGTCTACACAACAAAAAGTGATGTGGTAAGTAAATGAGATGGTGTTCCAATTTAACAGTTAAGTCTGGCTCCAGGAGGAAAAATTGTCAATTTGGATTGACAGAATTCTTATTATAATATAGGAAACATGCTATATAATTGTGCCCCTGTTTTTCATACAGCAGTATTTATACCGAGTCAGCTGGTACGAGAATAAAAGGCTTATTCCTAAAATATTTATATTTGACCTGTTCATTTTAATAACACATAATTATTCAAAATTATTTCTGCAGACAACTATGCCCTAATGTACGTCACTTTCTTCAGATTTTACAGAATATTTTATTTGTTGTTCTGAATCTTCCTTCAGTTTTCTAACAAGGATTAGTTAAAAAAGCTCAAACTAGTTTATTTTTGAATAATTAATACTAGTGTGCCTTAAAAAAAAGATGCACTGAAGCATAGTCATAAAAGTAATTGTTTGGTAATACAGTATCAGTGTATCAAGCTGTTAATACAAGACATAATTACAGTACAGAAAAATTGGGCATCCTATCCTTAAGCTTATTTGTCAAATAAAGCTAGGGGTGCAGCTCCCTCTACTGAGTGAGAGAATATTTATTAATGTGTCAGACAAGTTCTAGAGCCATTAATTGTCCTTTTCTGTGGTGCTTTTTTAGATGCAAGTTACCAGCAAAGTTAGGTTAAAGAACAAGCCTGCCACATACAAAATTACTCCTATTGACTCCTTTAAAATGTGGTAAACATAGTCTAATATCTGTGAGAAGAAATTAAATGTAATTTTTTAAAAATTGTTTAATTTTTTTAAACAAAGTACAGCCAGTTCCAACTAGCAGTGGTTCTCGATTTCCAAGCCTCATTAACTGAAAAACTTTGTCTCAGATGCCAGAAATTAAATTGGTATGTTTCTGCATATTAACATTAATACGATACTATTAAAGTGTACTTTTTGTCAAAGAATTATTAGCTAAAATTACAATCCTAAAACATTAGAACTGGAAATTAACTAACTTGGTCAGTTTAAATATTTACTATTTGCTCTTTTTATGTAATAAAAAAATGTAATTTGCAATCAGGTGAAGTTACTGGGAATACAATATCACCAATATGATTTTCAACAATGCATCAGAAAAGGCAGCATAGTTCTTTTTAATGGGCAAAAAACAATCTCAATATGTTTGGTGGGATCCAAAAAGCATCCATAGACAATTATGGGTATCAGTAAATTAAGTTATTTTAAAATGCTGTTTAAGTAAGTTACTCCTCAATTTTCTTTACCTGTAGTGGGCGTTTGGTGTTACAATGTGGGAGATAGCAACTCGAGGAATGACTCCATACCCAGGAGTGCAAAACCACGAAATCTATGACTACCTACTTCATGGGCATAGACTAAAGCAGCCAGAGGGCTGTTTAGATGATTTGTAAGTATTTTGTAATTGTGATAATAATGAAGCAGAATTGTAGCGATTGAATACATGGCTTGCTTATGGCAGTTGTTATATTTACAGCTTGGTAATCTGGAGATGGTTTTTCTTTGCTTTAATACACTATTTTTTAGGCTTTTTAAAAAAAAAGATGGCAACAGCAGCTGCATGTGCCTGTAGATGGTGCTCCGAAGTGTTGTGTGGAGACAGTTTTGGAATGTAGAGAGTGGTATGTGGACATGGAGGAGTGTGTAGAGCGAAAGACAAGAGGGAGACAAGCTTGATAAGATAATTGAGAGACTGAAATTTGTGGAAGAAACAGAGAGGTGAAGAAACAGAAAAGGCTGAGAGTTGGAAGGGGCAGTTGGAATGGGAGATGGAGAGATGGAACAGAGGAGGTGGCTGATTTACGATTGTGAGGCTTCCTTGGTCTCCCCCTAGATTCCCCTGGCTGTTGCTAAACCCAAGAGCAGCTGAAGCTCTGACTGATGGTGTGGGTCATCTGATGAAGGCAGAGCTGACTGAAGAGACAAGCTTCACAGGCCTTTGTCGGCAGCTGGGCCTACTCATGTGGTTAATAACGCAGGCTATTATTGGGATTTCCTGAGGTTAACTGGCGAGTGGGAACTTGGAACTGTGAACTTCATCAGACATTGTAGGAGTACGCAGTTGCTAAATTTCCAGTGCAGCATAGCAGGCCTTTTGGCTTCTTTTTGGACTACCTTCTGCAATCTTGCATCTGCAATCCTCTGAATGTTCTGTAACTGGGCTGCTTGGGAAATCCTGGGGCTGGAAGGGAAAGTTGAGTGAGAGGCAAGTGTGTTGGTCCCTCTCCCTCTGGTGAGAGCTAGGCGGGAGGAGAGGCTCCCTGCTTGGTGGGTGAGAGCGACCTGACAGGGTGCCGTTTGTGCATTGAGTGGATGTATTCTGAGCGTGTTGGGGGATAAGGGGGTGCTGGATGTGATTCCTCTGTGCAATGAGGAAGGGGTGGTGTGAGTTTGAGGGTGCTAAGAGCAAATGCTATAGTGCCTATAAGGCTCACCTTGCCCCCGACTGTCAGTGGGAGTAGGTTTTCCCCTTTTTAAGGAAGAGTGTTGGAGATGGGGGATGGAACGGTTCTCAGGGAAGGCAGAGGAGGGCGACCTATTTCAGTAGTGTTGAGTAACAGGAGATATTGGAGGCAAGGGGGGCCCTGGCATGGAGAACGCAACCTCGGTGTTTAGTACCGGTCTCGTGTTCTGCCCCCTTGCACTCACCTCATTTACCTGGTCAGTAGATGTGTGGTGGCCCTGGTCTTAGGCTGCTGCTTTTAAATATCAGATCAGCCTGCAATAAGGCTAGCTTTATTGCTGATTTGATCCTCGAAGAGAAGGCTGATCTGGCTTGTATAACTGAGACCTGGCTGGGCCCAGAGGGAGGCATTCCCCTCGTAGAAATTTTGTTTGATTTTATTACATTAATTTATTTGATTTTTTAAATTAGTTTTATTAGTTTTACTGATTTTAAATGTGGTTTTATATTTTGTAAGTCACTTTGAGTCGCCATGGGCAAATAGGCGGCAATATAAATTCAATAAATAATAAATAATAATAAATAATTTTTGACAATATCTGTAGACTATGGACAATTGCTCTATGATAAAATAAAACAACTAAAAATTGCAGCCATTATGTTAAAGAAAAGTTTTGAGAAGCTGGTCTCTCTTGCAAGATTCCTGACTAGACTCTCCGTAGCAATTTTTTTTTTTTTTTGCAACATACTTTAAACAAATCTGGTGTTGCACATCCACCAAGTTCAGGGCACTAATTGTAAAAATCCACAGCAAAAACAAATCAGGGTGAAGATCTAAAAGCACAAAATATGGTTGAAGACAAACCAAAATCCTTCATTGCTCTGGTATTATAGAATTGCCTGTGGTGTGATGGGTGGGAAATAAATTTAATAAATAAAGAAATAGATTACCAAGATAATATATGTTCTCAGGCCAGCCTTTCTAACGACAGCATTCAACAAATGGAATGTCAAACTCTTCCTCCCATAGTTGCCTACTTCGTCTCATTCGGGAATAATATCTGGTTTATGACTGTAAGGTTAACAGGCTGATATGGGAAGAGATGCCCAAATCATTTGAATATCAGTTTTCAATTGGGCCTAAAAACTGACAGCTAATATAGATAATAAAGCAGTTGTGCCCAGCCCCTATGGGTTTCTAGCTGCTGTATTTTGGGTTAACCATATTTACAATTTACAAATTATTTTTAAAGGCAGTCTTACATATAACTCATTGTGATATGCTGAACTGATTTAATATTTTTAGAATTAGGCAAAGAAGCTATGATTCAAAATAAGCCAGGTTTGTCACTATTGACATGTTCAATTTGAAATGGATTAATGTTATCCATTCAATTGCAATACATTACTCGCAAAGGTAGTTTACTGGTCCTCAAAGGATTAACTTTGTCGCCTTTCTATTGCTAACATTCCAGGTACCCTAACACAGAATCAACCCAACTTTTTATTTGACATTCACAAATGAGTGTCTGCCTTTCTCTTCCTTTAATAATTATCCAGCTTCCTTCTTCATGGCATATTTCTCATCATTTCAGGTATGAAATCATGTATTCCTGTTGGAGGGCAGATCCTGTGGATCGACCGACCTTCTCAGAACTTAAGCTTCACCTGGAGAAAATATTGGAAAGCTTACCTGCTCTGAGTGAACCAAGCAGTGTAATTTATATTAACACAAACTTGCAGGAAGAGGATGCAAAAGATCTCATGGAAGATGATGAGTTTCCCCAAATAGACACAGTCCTTGATCCAAATGAAATCATACAAGCTTGTTCCCAGAGACCGGAGCCTACAGTAGTCACTGTGGATATCCACGAAAGCAGTGGAACACAGGATAGATATATTTTAAATGGAGTCAATGAAGAGCACCGGGCCAGTCTGATAAGAACAGAGGAGGAAGATGTTTCATTGCTTCAGCCCATTCGCTTGCAGAATGGGAGGCAATGGTCTCAAGCCAGCACACTCCCTGTAGGAAGTGCATTGGCTAATGAACTGCTCTTTGCAGATGACTCTTTGGAGGAGTCTGAAATTCTGCTGTGAAGGAAAACTAGCCTTCTCTAATGAACTGCAGTTCAGAGACCCTTCTGAGCTAGAAGTGCTCTGGATAGCCATTGGACGTTCTCATCACGGAAAGCCATTCCTGTGTAGCATCCTCTCCAATCTTTGTATAGAAGATAACTTTAGAAGAAACATTTGTATCTTTATAGAAATTATATTTTAATAAACAAATGTGGTAATGGTCTGTTTTATTTATTTAGAACACAATTTTAATATTTTTGGTCTCTTTCCTGTAACAGGTTCTTTTATTTATTTATTTATTTATTTATTTATTTATTTATTTATTTATTTATTAGTCCAATTTATATGCCACCCTTCTCTGTAGACTCAGGGCGGCTTACAATGCATTATAGCAATAGCCTGCATACTTTTTTGTATATACCTGCTTAGTAGGGCTTTCACCCACCCCCCAAGCGGTGTTGTTCTATACAAAGTTGGCTTATTGCCCCCACAATCTGGGTCCTCAATTTACCTACCTCGAAAGGATGGAAGGCTGAGTCAACCTTGAGCCTGGTGAGATTTGAACTTGCACTAATTGCAGGCAGCTGGCAGCTAAGTGCTAGCACTTAACAGCACTTTAGTCCGCTGCACCACCAAGGCTCTTAATGGATGGTTTGTCAATAGATTATCTTCTGGCTCCTTCACAACTTCTATGTTACAGTAAATATTGATAGATACTGACCTATACACACACACATGATACATACACACAATTTCTGATAGTTTTCTTCATTGAAAAAATGCCCTTTCTCTTTTGTCAGCACCTTACACAATACATACACCACACTCACAATTTTCTCCCGAAAACCCCTCCCAGAACTGCCAAGTCTGCCTTCTGTTGCACCCCCATAGCAAAGAAGGCTTAGATGTCATTTGAGAAAAAGGAGCTTTCTGATTGTGGGTGGGGTGGAGAGACTGAAAGAACAGTTCGGAGGGAGGATTAAATCTGCTCTATTGGTGCTGCCACAAATCTGTACGCAATGCAAATTTTTAAAAAGTATGGTATATAGTTTGACCTGCTACTTGGAAAAGGCAAGAAACATATTTTACTATAAAAATATTTCTGAGCTCACATCCTATTCCAGTGTTTCTCAACCTTGGTAGCTTGAAGATGGGTGGACTTCAACTCCCAGAATCCCCCAGCCAGCGCTGCTGGCTGGGGGATTCTGGGAGTTGAAGTCCACCCATCTTCAAGCTACCAAGGTTGAGAAACAATGTCCTATTCTATTTTGGATTTTTTCCTAAATATCTGGCCTACCCTTCTAGCAGAAAATTCAGTATTTTGCACCATCCTGGAATGGAATGGAACTACTTGTATTCCTAACACCAAGAACAGAGCAACCCTTTTTATCTTCTCAGTTAAAATTAAACTAAAAATTGTAAAGGTTAAAATAAAGTCATGTGAGATGCTCTACCAGCTTTCCTGTGAAGGCTCAACATTATCACCATTGCTGTTCATTCTCATCATGAATGCTATCACAAAAGAACCACAACCTGCATCGCCTGGACCTTGCAGACATAGAACAACTGTCTTAGCCAATTTGGAAAGACAACTCAATAGAGAGCAGCCCAAGCATTTCCACCATACAAGTCAACAATGAGGATCTAGTGAAGTCCAACACTGTCAGTTACTTATATTTGATTTTACATATTATAACAGCTGCCCGTATAGTATACGCACAAAATTAGAAAAAAGTAAATATACCAACAGAAGAAGAGTTGATAAAAAAAAATCCTAGAATGTGCCGAGATGGATAAATTAACAAAAGCGTTTAAAGAAAAGGAGGATACAGAATATTATATAATCTGGCACAAATGGTATAAGTGGCTAAAGAATAGGAATAATGGAGAAGAAAAATAGGGGTGAAATTTAAAAATGGAAAGAATGAATATGTCAATGTATAGAAAGTATAAAATCAATATGAATGTTAAGAAATACACTAATTAAAAGAGAAGGGGACAAGAAGAAACTGGAATAATATAACGGGAAAAGGGGGAGAATGTGAATATTAGAAGAGAATCATGAAATAGCTGTTAAGAGTATATACACAAATGTTGTATGTCTTGTAATGTCATGTTACAATAAAAAGAAAAGAAAGAAAATAATTTCTTAATATAATTTTCTTTTTCTTGTATTTTTTTCCTGAATTTTTTATTCTTTTGTACCATTCTCTTTTTCTAAATTTAGTTTGTATTACCGTACGGTCAAATAAATAATATGGGTTGGGTTTTATTTATAAAATAAATAGATTGTGAAATAACAGGCAGAGATACACTTTTTCCATAGTCTGCAAAGAGAAAAATGGAACACTGTGACTATGTATATCTATATTTCTCTTCTTACTGTTTTCATGGGATAAAGTAATTACACAGTAGGTGGTGCTAGAGTTAAGGATAAATTACTACTGCTTGTATTGCATAAGAGAGTACTGGACCTAATCTGAAATTTAGAATCTGCTTTTGGGAAAATACTATTATTTAACAGAAGCAAATCATCAACACAGCAAAATGTTTTGATTTTGATATTAAATTATCCCTAGGGGGTTTTTTTGCGGGGGGAGATAAAAAATAAATATGTTTTATGATAATCACAGGAAGAACTTTTTTGGGGTGGTGGGATATCTTTTCTAGTCTGCAAAAACATTCCACCTTGTAGACTACAGCAATAAAATGCTCAGGATTGAATATCAATCTGAACAGTTTATTATTTTTATCTATTTATTATTTTTATCAAGGGGCATGAAAGCCAGACAGAAGTTGTCACCTTTTCCCTTGATAGCCTGCACTGCTTTACTGCATTCTGCACAAAGTGCATTTGGATCTATTTTTTTCTTCAGTTGTCTTCTACAGTAGTACATTCCTCAGCTTCTTAGAGCCAATTCCTCACCATATGCAACTTTCCTTTTATAGTTTTACCAATTACTGGTCCGCATCTACATACAATTCAAAGTGTTGAATTAGGAGGGCCCTAGTTTTCAGATGTCCGCTCCCATTCCAGTCTCCCAAGCCATTGCATGCCTGAATGTCTGTCTCTCATGTGTCCTTATTTTATCCTTCCACGTCTTTTTGAAATAGATAAGGCTGAGAGGTCAGAAATTAAAAAAAATAAATTAATGGGCAAGTCAACATTTAAATAAATCTCAAACCCTTTTATAGCATCTTCTAGAGCAAATAGGTTCTGCAAAAGAGGTAGATTTGGGATTGGAAAGGATTCTACTCCTCTTAAATAAAAATCACCAACCACTTAAGCATGCTTGAGTAGACTCGTTTCCAGTTTTGCTTTGCTTTAAAAAAGAAAAAAAGAATCAGCAACTTTCCCTTTGAGCCATTCTGCTGAAATAACAAAAGTCCCACAACTGCACAGTAGCGAACTATTTTGCCAGGCTGTTTGTTATTACTGAGTTCATTATTTAGAATCATGTAGAAATTAAATGAATATTAGGATAACAACCTGTGTAAAGGGACAAATTTAATGACTGTTTGAGATGCCAGTAAAGCGGTCATGAGGGGCTATTTTATACAATCGTCTGGAGAAGGGGAAAAAAAAAACATCCCAGGAGAAGATGCAAAAAAGATGCAAAGCTCTTGGATGAAACCAGAAAGAAAGAAAGACATGGAAACGGTCAAAGACACCCCCACTCTTTGCCCATCCCGTCTCCTGGTTCCCCCCAATAAATTATTCCAGCGACTCCTTGGGCAGGAGAGGACATGCCAAAAACTCTTTTAAGTAATACTATCGTCCCAAACTGCTGAGCAGCAGGTTGCGCTCGCCCTGGCCTGGAGATGCTGTTGGAGAGGAGAGCAGCACTTCCAGCAAACCAGCCAGCCCCCTCGAGAGGCAGCGATCGCAGGTATGAACTTAAAAAGGGGGGGAGCGGGAGCAGCTCCCCCTCCCCCGAGGGAACCCGTTCTGCAGCCAAGGAGGAGCAGCGGAAACCGAGGAGCGAGGCATTTCTCGCTCGCTGGGGAAAGCTGCCGCGCGCCTTAGCTGCCGCTCCAGCTGCTCTCATCTCCTGGCTGGGCGAGCGGCAGTTCGTGGCGTGCGGAGAAGGACTCGCTCACACTTACTCCACTTTGCTGCCCCGGCCACCGCAACAGTAGCAGCACACAGCCATGATTTCTGCACGGCGATACAGTCTCTGCAGCCTGGTCCTCGTCTTGTGCCTAGCGGCCGGGCAAGAGTTGCAGGCTTCCCAGGTAAGGGGCTGTGCCAAGGCAGGGGCTCTTCTCTGCCACGCGTCCCTTGTTTCCTACTAGGGGTATATATATCGTAATGCCACAGCTTGTTTTCTGCAGTGAATGCATGGAACTGCGAGAGGGGCTTTTTCTTTTAAAGAATTTGAACCTGTCTCCTCTTTTACCTGTCCTTAGTCTTTTTGTTTGTTGGCTTGGTTTTTTTTTTGGGGGGGGGGGGTTGTTTGATTTTTTGGCAAAGGCAATTAGGCAAATGTAAAAAGTGACTGGCTAGGTTACCTTTTAGTACAAACTCACTTCAGATCAAGCGGGAAGGGAGCCAGGATGCTTCCAGACAAGCCCAGCGTTTTTCAACCTTGGTAGCTTAAAGATGTATGGATGTCAACTCCCAAAATGTCCCAGCCGGCCAATAACAGAATTACAAAGTTGGAAGGGACCTTGGAGGTCCTCTAGTCCAACCCCCTGCTCAAGCAAGGAGCCCTGCTCCATCAGATAAATGGTTGTTCAATCTCTTCATAAAAATCTCCAGCGTTGGAGCATCCACAACTTCTGGAGGCAAGTTGTTTCACTGATTAATTGTTCACAGTCAGGAAATTTCTCCTTAGTTCTAGATTGGTTCTCTCCTTGATTAGTTTCCATCCATTGCTTCTTGTTCTGCCTTCAGATATTTTGGAGAATAGCTTGACTCCCTCTTCTTTATGGCAGCTCCACAGATAACTTCTATCATGTCACCTCTAGTCCTGCTTTTCATTAAAGTAGTACCCAATTTCTGCAACTGTTCTTCATATGTTTGAGCCTCCGGTCCCCTAATCATCTTTGTTGCTCTTCTCTACACTCTTTCTCAACTTTTTTATATCACGACGACCAAAACTGGATCCAGTGTTCCAAGTGGGGTCTTATCAAAGCATTATAAAATGGTACTAACACTTTATGTGATCTTGATTCCATCCCTCTGTTAATGCAGCTTGGGACTTACATTGGCTTTTTTGGCAGCTGCATCACACTGCTGGCTCATATTTAAGTGATTATCTACTAGCACTCCAAGACCACTCTCATAGTTATTACTATTGAGCCAGGTACTACCTATCCTATACCTGTGCATTTAGTTCTTCTTGCCTAAATGTAGTTCTCACCATTGAATTCCATTTTGTTAGATAGGTCCCAGTGTTCAAGTCTGTCAAGATCCTTTTGTATGTTGAGCCTATCTTCTGGAGTGTCGGCTATTCATGCCAACTTGGTGTTATCTGCAAATTTGATGAGTTCCCCTTCTTCTCGTCGAAATCATTGGTGAAGATATTTTCATCATGATGAAGATATTTTTAAGTTCAGAATGAGGTCCTTTAAGAAAGGCACAAAACAAAAGTGGTAGAAGATGCAATGATAGACTGGCATCTAAAACAGCAAGTTATAAATTTGATCAATAATACTGATACAATCATTTTTATTTTATTAGGTGAAAATATGGAAAAGTAGCTTTGCCATCACAGATACCTTAGTTCAATGAATGTTAGCCTAGAGGAAAAATGTGTGTAGCTCCAGGCATGCTGGGTTTATGATTACTTTCACAGTTGAATTGGAATTATCAGGCAGCCAGTTGCAAGAGAAATTGCAGTTTTTGTATATTATTTGTTCATTATGTATCTATAATCCCTTGTTAGACTAGAAAATCAAATTCAGTGTAACAAAGTTTACTGTATTTAAGTGTATCAGAACAATTTAAGTTAAACATAATCCTTTCACAAAAAGATACACAGCTCGACTTTTGCCTTTCTTGGCATCTGCTGCATACCACACACAATAAGTATCTTGGACAGGAAAAAGCCTCACTAACTATTTCCTAAGCCTGGCATAAATGTAATTCTGGCAATGTTTAAAAAGAAAAGTCACATATAACATCTGACTCCAGTTCCCAATATTAGCACTGACTTTGAGTAATGGTAAAACTAATTCACAAAAAATCCTTTTTATAGCATCTTTATCTGTCTCTTGCTACTAAAATCACTTTACACAAGTTCACGAATGCCTGGATGCAGTGGTGTGCACATATGAATATATTTGTTTGAGTGATTAAAACATGCAAAAATAAATCTATACACTGTTATTGTAGGTGGAAAGAGTAGAACTACAGTTAAGATGCAATTAGGAGTATCAGGTACAGAGATAACATTTCAATGCCATAGTTATCATTGCTTTGAGAACAATGCAGCCTCTTAACATGAAAGGGCTTTCTTGGCTGCTTTCTCTGCAGATATCTCAAGGCCAAAGTACACAAGAATGAACATCTTGGTCCATGTCAGAACTGCAAAGTTGTGCAGTGAGAGTAGCTGTTCAGTGGAACCTTATGTCCTTGCATTTAATTGGCTGGCCACCCATTGATGACAAGTTTTCTCAAATGTCATTCAAAAAGGCCTCCTGCTGATCATTATGACATCCAAAGTAGAAGGCTGCTCACTCATACCCATTCCTGTTTCTTTATGAGGCTCTCAGGATTCAGTAGATTTTGATTTTGACCTGAACTATCCAGAAAGTTCAATCAAATGTTCAGTTTCTGGGTGTCCTGCTCTGTTTTTCAGGAGCCGGTACACTGGCAGCTTCTCCAGCCTGATCTCCGCTGTAGACTGCAACTCCTAAAATTCTCATTTTGCATTTTACTGGCTCTGTGGCAGAAAATTCTGGGATTCATCTCAACACAGCTGGAGAGTGTTGACCAGATTGAATCAGGCTGCCTAAAGGACAAGACACATGAGGACAAGATAGTTCCAAGGATCTATTATTGTCTGTCTGGGATATTAATGAGTCAATTGGAAACCTAACAAAACTTTATTTGCTATATATAGAAATTACAGTTGTACCTTTTCTATCCTATTGTTTCTTGGCAGTTTCAGATAGAGTAAATTATAATCTGTTATATAACCCTAGCCTAGAGAAATTACATAGGACAGAGACCCCCCCCCAACCATTTGGACACCGGGGACGGGGGAACATGGTTTTGCATGCTACCTAGATCCCACATATGTGCAGATGAAGCATCATTCGGTTGTATGGCCCAGTTCCTAATGGACCACAAAGTGGGACCAGTCCACAGCCCGGGGTGTGAGGACCCCTGGTGTAGAATATACAAATGCACTTCAAATGTATGTTGGAAATGTGAACAACAAGAAGGGACATTTCATCATGCTTGGTGGACATGTAAACAAGCTAGGAAATTTTGGATTCAAATATATATTTTAATTTAGATGATTTCAAAAATTGCTCTATAACCGAGACTACAAGTCTTCCTCTTCAGGCAAATAGTTGGGAAAAAAGTAATGAAGTTTTATTTTTGTATACGATAACCTCAGCCAAATTATTGGATGCACAAAGATAGACCTACTATGGAGGAAAGACCTACTAGAGCGCAGATGATGGAAGTTGCTGAGAGGCCCAAATTAATTTCTTCGATTAGAGACAATATCTATGTTTATTGATGACTGGAAACTTCTTATGAACTATGCATAAAAGAGACAAAATTCTTATGATTTGTGGTTTTGATAATTAGACAGGATAGAATTTGGAAAGAAGAGTCAGGAACTTTAGAGAAAGAGATAAATTTATAATTCTATTTATAACAGCTGTGAAGAAGATGGAAGCTACTTCTTTGTATCCTTTTTCTTTCTGTATTTTTCTATTATTTTTTCTTTCATTCTTGCACTTGCAAGTTTTTTATTTGTTTTTTTTTCTTGCTTATTTTATATTAGTGGTTTTTATCTTTGTTCTTAAATTTTTTAAACAAAATTATTTTTATAAAATTACAATCTAATATCAGGTAGAGCCAAACTATTATAAATAAACAATAGTGATAAGCAATATTATAAAACATTTGTGTCGACAGCAGCATTATGCATGTTCTTCTGACACAATGAATATCTTACACTTTGGTGAGTACACTTTTTTGTGTGTGTTCATTAAGAACTTAAAATTTAAAATTGGGTTTTAAATGTTTTATATAAATTGGATGTTTTAAATTTGTTTCTTGAGCCCAAATTATTTAATCTATTTTTAATAGCTTTTAACTTTTGTATGTTTTTTGTATTTTTATCTTGGCTGTTCACCGCCCTGAGTCCTCCAGGAGTAGGGCGGTATACAAATATGATAAAATAAATAAAAATAAACTGCCCAATATTACTTTTTCAGGTTGATATCATTGTTCAATTATGATTTTTCTAGAATGGTATGGGGCAACTTGTTCTACTTGCAAGAAATTAACAGGGTACTTTTTTCTCTTTAAGGAAATGCAGGATATAAATAAACTAGAAAAAACAGAATACATAATTTTCAATATATATTGAATGTTATGGTTTGTAAATGTGACATGTTTACATGCATCATTCTATGATTTTTCTTTCTTTTCCATAGAACTGCATGACAAAACAGCAACTCCTGGGTACCATCCGCCAAATGCAGCAGTTTCTCAAAGGCCAGGAAACACGGTTTGTTGAGGGACTACGCATCATGAAACACCGACTCACAACTCTGCAGAACACTGTGACTAAAGCTATCCCAGACCCACAAACTGGTAAAAAGAATACGGAGCTTCTTCAGAGGATGGGGCAGGGACCTTGTTCAGGTTCAGCTCATTAACCAAAATGAAATTATAGGATAAAGATGGACCCTTTTGGGCATCCTACATCCATGATTCATGATTTCCTAAACCTCACACTTTGGTTGGCCGCACAAAACACAAAAACATAGTTAGCTAATGTGTAGGTTGGTATGGAAAATCATATAATGGGATTTGTTTATGGTTCAGCAGATTGTATAAATCAAGGCAAATTAATTCTGGATTAGTATGGGATATAATTACAACTTTCTCCTTTTTGTAATAGTGCAGAAGACAGTGCCCAGTCCTCTACTCAGACTTCTGGCTGTGCTGTGCTGGCTAGGAACTATAGTTAAAATTGTCTGAAAGGCATCAGATTGGACAGTGCTGCATTATGATCACTTCAAAATCTTCAGTGTGAGATTTCCACATGCATGGAAACATATTACAAAAGAAACAAGGGATCTAAATAATTAATCAAAAAAAATTTGAGGTACAGCAAGATTTATAATCCCTTCACTGTTGACAAGTGAGACTACCCTCCTGCTTTACTACAAGTTTTGCTCATTCAAACAGATAGGTAGTAATAGGAGAAAATCATTTTGCTTCCTCAAACAATATCGATCTGTCCACATGTCTCAGAACATTCTTCAAAGGCATTTCTCAGTCATATGAGATTACACAAAGCCACATTCTTCTGAAAACAACAGAGATAATGCTGCAGTGTCTATTTCTTTGAACTTATATATTGAGTAAGGGAAAAATGCCCCCCCTTCATCCACAAATCCATTTCTGCACAAGTAGCATACTACTGGAACCCTTCGCAGAGCATGCAAAATGAACCTATTCAGCGGTACAGTCCCACAATTAAAATAGTTGTCACACAAAAAATTAACCAACATGGTTCCTCCAAACAAATGTAGCTGACAGGAGTTAGTAGCTATTCACCAGCCATTCCTTTTTAAGCCAGCCTTAAAAAGCTATTCACCAGCCTTCCTACCGGGTCGCCAAATTAAGAACAATATGAGAGTGATAATAAATGCACTTGAATATTATGAAGCCCACCCGGAGAAACAATCTGCGCTGGTTTTCCTTGACGCCCAAAAAGCGTTCGATAATTTAAATTGGAAATTCGTAAAAAAACAGTTAAAGAGTATGCAATTTGGACCAAATCTGGAAAATATTATAGGAGAAATATACACGAAACAAACAGCGAAAGTAATTTTGAATGATGATATGACAGACCAATTTGACATAACAAAAGGGGTTAGACAAGGTTGTCCACTTTCCCCTCTACTGTATATCTTATCCTTGGAGATCTTGTTAAAAAAAATTAGGGAAGACCAAGAAATTAAAGGATTAAAAGTGAGACGAGAAGAATACAAGACCCAGGCTTTTGCCGATGATCTTGTACTTATAGCAGAAGAACCACTAGAAGTAGTACCAAAACTCCTTAAGAAAATAGAAGATTATGGAGAGGTGGCTGGTTTAAAGATAAATAGAAATAAATCAAAATTACTAGTTAAAAATCTGACGAAAACTCAGGAGATAGAATTGGAGAATAGTATACAAATTCAAGTTACTAATAAAATTAAATATTTAGGTATTTGGCTGTCACCAAGAACCTCTATAAAAGAAAATAATTATGATAAACTAATAACACAGATAAAAAAAGATCTGGACAATTGGAAAAACCTACAAATCTCATTAATGGGAAGAATCTCCACCATCAAAATGAATACACTACCAAAACTGTTGTATCTGTTCCAGGTTGCACCAATTAAATTAGAAAAAAACTTTTTTGTGAGCTTAAACAAGATCATTTCTAAATTTATATGGCAGGGGAAACGTCCACGAATAAAATTAAAATTACTCCAGGACTCCAAGGAAAGAGGAGGAACAGCACTCCCGGATTGGGAACTTTATTACCAGGTGGCAGGACTAGTATGGGTTAAAGATTGGATGGAGTTGAATAACAGCAGAATATTAACTATTGAAGGCCATGACTTACAAACGGGCTGGCATTCCTTTTTATGGGATGAAAAGTACAAGTCACATACCTACTTTAAAAGACATACACTCAGAAATGCTCTATTACTAACTTGGTTAAAAATTAAAAAACAACAATATACAAAAATCCCAATTTGCTTTTCACCTTCAGAAGCGTTAAAACACCCAAACCTAACAGAACCCCAAAATATATTAGATATAAAGACCTAATTGACCACCAAGGAAAACTGAAATCCAAACAACAATTGGGAACAGAGTTAAATAGAGAAATTGATTGGTTGACCTTCTCACAGATACAATCCAAACATAAGGAATACATAAAACCGTATGAAATATGTAAAGAAAAACAGGAACTAGATAAAATTATATTAGATTCGGGAGAGAAATTAATTAGTAAAATCTACAAATTTCTGTTGAGATACAAAATGGAGGAGGATATAGTTAAAAATACGATGATCAAATGGATGCAAAACTTTAAATACTCAATAGAATTGGAGAGATAGGAAGAATTCTGGCAAATGAATACAAAAACAACATTGGCGGTGGCATACAAGGAGAACCAGCTAAAGATGTTTTACAAGTGGCATATGTCTCCTACAAGATTGGCCAAAATAAAACCGAAAAACAGTTCAGCGTGTTGGAAATGCAAGAATCCACAAGGCACCTTTTACCACCTATGGTGGACATGCCCGGCGGCAAAGAAATTTTGGTCCAATATTAAGAAATGGCTAGAACAAATCACTAAACTACAAATAGATAAGAAACCCGAAACCTTTCTGTTAGGAATTTTCACAAAATTTTACCCCAAAGAAATAAAAT
Organism: Arizona elegans; assembly: GCA_022577455.1. Taxonomy (NCBI): domain Eukaryota; kingdom Metazoa; phylum Chordata; class Lepidosauria; order Squamata; family Colubridae; genus Arizona; species Arizona elegans. The sequence goes on along the minus strand of JAKOOJ010000001.1, from coordinate 297,357,439 downwards.
ACTTGTTAATACATATTTTAATGGCAGCAAGGATAATATATGCCAAAAATTGGAAATTGGAAAAAACCCCAACGGAAGAAGAAATAATAGATGAAATCACACAATGTGCCGAAATGGACAGGCTGACAAAAGAGCTAAAGGAAAAAGAAGACACTAAATTTTATAAAGTCTGGAATAAATGGTATCAATGGCATAGGGCTACTAAGAAAGAAATATAACTAGAAGTCAGATAGAATAGAAGTACAAGTGTGCATATAATTACTTCCTTATAGGTGAATAAACCTACAGAGAGAAACTCAGAAAGCGAAGGTATAATCTAAATATATAATATACAGATTGTTAAAGCAGAAGTCTTAGAGAGCAGAAGAGAGGAGAGGGAAAAAAGGCAATAAGAAACTATTAAGATATAAGGGAATAAGTATAACTGTATTACTTGAAAGACCATTACGAAACAAACGCTTCAAATGATTGATTATTTATAAATATTTATTGTATAATGTATTTTTATGTTTTTGTCATATATGTTTTATGTGTTTTATATCTGTTTTAATGAAGTTTATAAAAAAATTTTATAAAAAAAAGACACGGTATGACTTGTGAGAAAGGAAAAGTTCCATTTTAAGATTACTAAATCTCATGTACACACAGATCTCATGTGGTTAGGAGCAGCTCTGGATGCTTGTCTTATTCCTTCTGAGACCTACTAACCATCTCTATCTTCTGCCAAACTCTTGCAGTGTTCTGTCCTAGATTAGAAGCTCCACTGAATGGCAAAAAATTTGGCACGAAGAATTTGGTGGATCATGAAGTCCATTTTACCTGTGATCCTGGATTTCAGCTTGTTGGTTCCAATTCTCGAGTGTGTCAGCCAAATGGCAGCTGGACTGGAGAAGTTCCACACTGCAAAGGTACTGCCTTACTATTTCTTGGCTGGGGCACAGAAACCGCCTATCTATCTGTCAGAACAAATTTCTACATGTGTAGCTAGAAGAATGCCGTCATAGCAATCATGCCTATATACAAAGTTGACCTAGAGCAGTGATGGCAAACCTTGCCCAAACCGAGTGCCCAAACTGCAACCCAAAACCCATTTATTTATCCAAAGTGCCAGCATGGCAGTTTAACCTGAATACTGAGGTTTCAGTTTAGAAAAAACAACTCATATGTGCTCTCACAGCTGCTCACAAGCATAAGATGATCCAAACAAAGTAAGGAAAACATTCCCAAGTGCTTTCATTGACTTAAAATTATTTGGCAGAGAATTCCACAGTTTAAGGATTTCATTTTCAGAACTAACTGTGCTGTCCTTTGTCATCCTTTCTATCTTCTCAAGTGTTTTACACAGGTCATAGAATTTATTTTTCCAGATTGAATTATTGGAATTTCAAAAAAGCTCTATTTCCAGATTTCCTAAATCTAACCAGTGTAAACAGGAAAGATCAAGTTCTTTAAATTTGGCTTTATCTGGAGAAGCAAGAAAATTCTCCATCTTGTAGAACTGTAAAAATCTATTACTAAAATTCACCTTTGCAGCTGCTACAATGCTAGAAAATTCCTTGCAGATTTCCTGATGGCTTGTAGGATTGTCTGCAAATGTTGTAGAATTTTCTAAATGCATTTTAAGAACTGTATGAAACCAGATGTTTCCCCCACCATAGAAGGTGCCCCATCACTAGTAATTGAAACCACTTTTTCTGGTCTTATGTCTTGTGACAAAAAAGCCTCCATCACAGCATTGTAGATATCTATCCCTTGTGTTCTTTCAGGCAAAGACACCAGTTTCACCAGCTCTTCTCTCATGAAGTCACCAACAGCATAACGCAAAATTACTGCTAGCCTTGCATGATTATTTATATCTGTGCTTTCATCCAAGCACATGGAGTAACAGGTTGCCTTTTGTAAATCAGTGATGAGCTGCTGACTAACATCACTTGCCATGAGCTGGACTCAATCATTAACAGTATTTCTGCTAAGTTGCATCTCAGAGATGTGTTGAATAATTTTGTCCTTGTTTGGGAAATCATGAAAAAGGAAACTACTCCCAGACAACATGGCGATTTTGATAATATCCCCATCAGAAAGGGACTTTTGCCTCAATTTTAGTGGGGAGAATGAAAAATAAGGGACAATGTGAGGACGATAATAGATGCAATGGAATACTATGAGATGTTTACGGATAAGGAAGTAGCATTTATTTTTATCAATGCTCAGAAGGCCTTCGACAGGGTTAATTGGAAATTTATGTTTGCCTTGTTAGAAAGGATGGAATTTGGAGACAATTACTTGCAGGCGGTAAGATCTATTTACTCAACTCAAATAGCTAGAGCTTTAATCAATGGGGAAGAAATGGGCAAGATTGAAATCGGAAAAGGCAGGAGACAAGGATGCCCACTGTCCCCACTCTTATTCATACTTACACTAGAACCTCTCCTAAAGGAAATTAGGAGGAATCAGGGAATAAAAGGGCTGAAGGTGAGATCTGAAGAATATAAAATTCAGGCTTATGCAGATGATCTGGTTTTTATTGTAGAGGACCTCCTAGATTCCAGTAAAAACTTACTTCAGAAGATAGGGAGATACGGTAGAGTTGCAGGTTTCTGAATTAACAAAGATAAGATGAAGATTATAACAAAGAATATGGCACGGAACTGCTGGAGTGAATTGGAGAGAGAATTGGGCCTTCAAGTGATTAAAAGAATAAAATATTTGGGTGTTTGGATGTCTTCTAAAAATGCGTCCATTATGGCAGATAATCATACAAAGCTGTTAGCAAACAAAGACAGATTTAGAGAAGTGGGAACACCTGCAACTCTCCTTACTCGGTAGGATAGCAACGATTAAAACTCATGTGCTCCCGAAATGGAACTATTTATTCCAGACTGCCCCCACAAGATTGGATAGTGGTTTTTTTAAACGGTTAGATAGTTATGTGAGGAAATTTGTTTGGCAGAAGAAGCCCCAGATTAAATTTAAAATGCTTCAAGAGGCACCATGTAGAGGGGGATTTGGTTTACCAAAATGGGAGTTCTACTACCAAGCGGCTAATTTAACTTGGATTAGAAATTGGATACTTTTAAATAGGAAGAGGATTCTTACATTGGAGAGTTATGATTTTTGTCAAGGTTGGCACCATTTTCTATGGAGAGAGAGGGGTAAGAAATGTGGGTATTTTAAGAGACACTACCTTCAGAGAATCTTATTAGAATCCTGGGAAAGGGTTAGAAATAGGTATTATTCAATGATCCCGATTTGGTTTGACCCACTGGAGGCAGTAACACACTCCGCACTATATAATAAGAAAATTTCATTGACATATCAGGACCTGCTTGATCCCCAAGGGGAGCTGAAGACCTGTGAGGAGCTTATGAACCAGGGCAAGAAGGTAGACTGGTGGGCTTCTGCCCAAATACAATCAAGAGTCAGAAGGGACAAAGGAAAGGAGGGAATCTATAGGTCATTACAGGAGTTAGATAAAATTTTACTGGGAATCGAAAAAAAATACTTTCAAGGTGTTACCAATTATTGGTATCACGATGGATTGGTGAGGAGGTGATTAAAGACACCATGATTGCCTGGGGGAGGAACCTTGGATCTTCTCCAGATCTGGACAAATGGGAGGCGATATGGAACAGGAATATGAAACTCACTTTGGCAACTCCCTACAAGGAAAATATTTATAAAATGGTCTATCGTTGGCACATCCCCCCGACAAGAATTGCAAAAACGTTCCCGGGAGCTTCTCCAGCTTGTTGGAAGTGTGGGAACAGTAATGGGACATACTACCACCAATGGTGGACCTGCCCTAATGCAGGCAAATATTGGTCCAAGGTCTGGAACTGGATAGTGGAAATTACGAGTTATAATTTAGAGCTGAAACCAGAAGTTTTCTTATTGGGAATGAAACCAGATAAAATAAGTAAGGAAAAATGGTACTTGATCCTCCACATTATTACTGCAGCTAGGATATTATACACGCAAGAGTGGAAAAATGAATTAATACCCAAAGAGAATAAACTGATTTGGAAAATTTCAGAATGCGCAGAGGCCGATCGGTTAACGAAATTACTTAGGAACCAAAAAGACACTGATTATTACAAATGTTGGAACCTATGGTATATTTGGGTGAAAGAAAAAAGAGGGAAATGAAATGGATCTTATCAGTGATTTAAATTATATAGGAACATATTTGTGTACGTTCGTTGCAATAACTTTGTATGTATATATATAAAGAATTGGTTTTTAAAAAAGAAAGGGGCTTACCATGATTTGCTATGCAGAGTGAAATTTGAAAACTGGCAGCTGTCAGATGATTTGTTCTAGAAAGATAGTTGCAAAAACTAAGATACTGGGAATGATATAACAAAATTATTGTTGAAAAAAATTGGAGGAAGTAGTTGTCGCCTTCAGCTCCCTAAGAAAAAACCAAGGTATAACATAATGTGAATTTCTAAGTTACAATTAAAGCCAGTTAATTTTGTTTTTAATTATTCTGTTTTCTTTCTTGTATATGTTTTTCCATGAGAAGTGTTTTTTTTTTCCAGAAACCCAGCCATTGCACTGGATTTTGTAATTACAGTTAAGTCGACCTTTATACATAAAACCTGACTACTATGGCTTGTTCAACAAATCACAATAAAAGGCTTGTCTGGAAAACTGGCTTTAGTGGTTAAGATATTTTATGATAATATGAACCCTTCCTCTAGTAGTGTCCTGAAGAAACCAACACTGTTTTCTAATTTCTGACTATACACGCTCTGCTCAAAATATTTGAAATGAAAACTGATGAAAATGCCAATGCATTCAGCAGAAAAAAATTCACCTCCTGGGTATGGCTACCAGATATGGAGAGGAAAACTCCAAATGACCATTAAATGACAGCATAGATATGGAAAAGTGTAAACTTTTGTCAGAGTGTTCTGGTTCTTTGAAGTGTTACCTGGAACCCTAGTAAAGACATTGTACTGCATTCAATTTGTATACCTTTTTAAAGTCTCCTTTCCCATGTATTTTCAGAATTGCCACATTTAAGGGGCTTGATGTTACCTAATTTTATGCACCTATTCACCCATCACTAGCCTGTTTTTCTAAGATGCAAATGCAGATTAGCAAGATTGAATAATGTCTCCTTTATGAAACCAAACACATTTACAGGACAAGGCAGTAAGCGCCAACATTGGTCTCAGGGTGCAATTCAAGGTGTTGGTCATTACCTTTAAAGCCCTATATGGCTCAGGGGCAGGCTATCTTTGAGACTGCCTTCTACCACATAGCTCCCAGTGACCAGTAAGATCCCACAGAGTCTGTCTCCTCCGGGTCCCGTCAGCTAAACGTCGGCTGGTGGACCCACGGGGGAGGGCCTTCTCTATGGCTGCCCCGGCTCTTTGGAACCAATTACCTCCTGAGGTCCGGACCGCCCCCACCCTATTGGCCTTCCGCAAAGCGGTGAAGACTTGGCTCTTCCAGCAGGCCTGAGGCCGTTGATCTCGTTATAATGATCTTGCGAGACCCGGCCATGAAATGGAGTGCATGTGTTTTAACATTTTTAAAGTTTTAATGTTTTTCTTTTTAATATTTTTTATGGGATTGTTCGCATTGTTTTATTCTTTGTTGTAAGCCGCCCAGAGTCCCTTGGGAGTTGGGCGGCATAGAAATGCGACAAAATAAATAATAAATAAATAAAATAAAGACAGAGTAAGTTGAATTTAAGCATTATATTTCTGTCTAGTTTTCCTTTGTAAACTATAAACTTCCACTTTAACTCTTGATTGGCAAACTGATCTTCTTACTCCTCTCCACCCCAGTATATAAATAAAAAACAAAATAAAATAAAATGTTTAAAACTAAAACCATTTCCATTTTCTCTTCTACTTGGATTTTGACAACAAGGAGCACAGACCTTTTTATCTGTTTAAAACAAACCCTATCACCCTACGGCACACATTTAACTGGAGTGGGGTGTGATGGGATGATTTTCATGGGGACAGAAGAGGGACTTGGCCCCGAAGGCTCCACTCCCTACCTATAGCCTTAGGCATTGAAAGCCTGGCTTGCTCGCAGCACGAGACGCAAATAAGACACAGCACTTCAGCCCTCCTGGACGCTGCCATCTTGTAAACATGCTGCAGGACTTCCTGGCAAGCCCCCTCAGCTTTGCTGCCTCAGTCGGAGCCTGATTCCGGAAGCAGTCCAGTAAAGCGCGGAGGTTGGCGAAGCAGGCGTTGCATGGGATGCGTAAAGCAAGGCGGCTTGCCACTCGGTCTGTGCTGGCTGCCCCATCTTCAGACGTCCCAGTCTGTGTTGGGGCAACTACGTGTGTGCCCACAGAGAAAGCTCTGTGTGCCACCTCTGGCACGCGTGCCATAGGTTTGCCACCAGGGACCTAGAGGAATATGCTAAATGGAGATCAACCAAGATAGTATTCAACACACAACTGATGCAAGTTGTTCTCTTTATGTTAATAGCCGGGGGGGGCGGGGGGGGCAGGGGGGGAACCTGATCACTCTGCAGCTTTAGTAGGACATTTGAGAACAGGAGGGGTAAATTAAACTTATCTTAATTTCAGAATAAGGAATAGTTTAGTGGCATCATTGGAAGCATCCTGAGAAAGGTGATCCTACAACATAATTGGAATGAACTATTCCATATATTCCCCTGGGTAGTTCTATTAGTTTATTCTTCTGTAACTTGTATAAATTACACTCTGTCATGTCTGAATTACACAAGTATTAGGCTGAACACAATCTGCTTCATCCCAAAACATGGCTTGAAATGGCAAGTGATTATGAGTGAAAAAAGACACTTGCTAAATAAGGCTATTACAACTGCTAATAGGTGCTTTTGCCAATCTAACCTAATACCAGACATAAGTGCATTGCTAATTACATCTTGGGATACTACTTATTTAAATAAATTAGCATTACATAAACTCTAGAGCCATAATTACAAAACTCCCGATCAGCAATTTCTCATTAATTTAATGTATGTTTATACTTAAAGCCTACAATTCTGCTCCTGGTCTTTCCCTTATGTAGTTAAGGGGAATAAAATGCAATAAGCTTTGGTTTCTAGATGCTTTCTTCTTTCTTTCCTTGCTCCTTAGCTTTTGACAAACAGCTATTACCCAGATGAAGTTTCTCTCTCTCTTTTGTCTCCAACCCAGAAAAAAATCATAACTTCTTAAATTACTGTCTCTCAGACTGCCATTAAAATGCAGATGTTAAAAAAGGGAAACTGAATTTTCAGAACGGTATTAAAATGTTATTTGAAACTCCTGGAATCTGGTGGGTTGGTTTTTTTTATCAAGTCTTTCAATACGTGCACAAAAATCGAATAAAGTTTCACAACAAAAATGAAGCATTCAAGCTAAATCAAGTGAAACCATTAAAAAAAAGGAAAGAGTAGCAGGGGCATTTTTTGCAGGTACATAATAGAAAGGAAGATGGAGCAAGTCGTCTTATTTTGGGTTGAAGCTACAGAATCCCGAGCCTCTTTGCATAATTTTCTTCCAATGTTCCATTGGATAGTTAGACTAATATGGATAGAAAGAGTTTGCTATTATTGGAATTTTTTCCCCCTGTCAGCTTAGGAAAGCTTTTGCTCCTCTATCTTAAAATGACAACCCCTCTGGACAAAACGGAGGAATTTGGAGAATTCTGAGATTTTGGGAAAGTACCAAAATTCTTAGAAAAAATCCAGAAGGGAATATACAGGTTTGTTTGGTTGCCTGCTTTATTTCTCTGAAACAACTTTACTCTTTTTTCAGATTGAAAGATTTTTTAAGTGCAAATTGTTCATGATCAGAAAAATAGGCTCTCTCTACCACCTCAAAGAATAAAGCTAAAAAAAAGAGAGGAAGGAGGGGGAAAAACCATTACACAGGCATCCATTTTTTAAAGTTCATTTTTTTTAAAATGATGACCATGGGTACTGAAATTGTTTTCAGACAAGAAAGAAGGAAGAGCCAGATGCAGCCAGCTTTTTTGTTTAGATGACAGAATGATCCTGCTTAGGGTCCCCAACTCCCCATCCAAAGCTAATCCACACATCTTTCTCAACACTTCCAGTTGTTACAGTATGCTATTGGACATTTTCCCCCCAATGCTGGAAAAGAATGACTGGAATCACAAATAGGATAGAAAGACATTCCTCAATGCAGCATTTTGAGTAAAGTCCCTCTTCTGCCCTTTGAAATGCAGCCTTTCCTTCCTTTCGTCTCAAGCACTGTCCTAGTGTAAAGGGCGTGTCAAGTTAAGGATGGATGAGATGAACTTGCATATACATCCATACATGTGCCCAATATGATGGAAGAGGAGGAGGAATTAGCTTGCCTTTTTTTGTTGTTGTTTTGCATTATTTTGTTTAAATTTTCACACGCTCCTTCTTAGCGAGATTAAATTTTTCAGGCCCCTGCACACAGTCTGCATAGCCCAGGGTGTTTGTTTAAAGGAATTCCTTTCTCATTGTGCAAAATGCTAATGCACCATTGAACCTGTGCCTAAGCTACTGTGAGAAGGCTGCTTGCATAGCCCTCCATTGTGGCTGAAGATATGGAAATGTTGCCTTTAAACAGATGTGATTCACGACGTTAGCCCCTTATTTCTATTCAGAAGCAAGGCACGAATGAAGACAGCACTTCGTATAATCTACATAAAAAAAAATTTTCACAGTGACTCTTGGGTTTTGCAAAAAGGAGTTGGTGGCTGGTTTGTGGGCAAGAAATCTTGGTTTTGAAACCACCTTAATGCGTTTTTTATACTACAGCCCTCAGTATCTGCTTCCCCAGGGGACCAGATGAGAATTTCAGCTCACTGGAAGTTTCAACAGTATGTGTGAAACAAGAGGGGGTTAGTTAAACCCCGTAGAGTGATTATTCAATAACTTCATGGTTTGAGGACCTCTGATTATTTAGAATATTCTAATAATAGTAGTTTGGCAGATATAAAAGCTACTGCCATCCTACAAAGGCCTATTTCCTCAAGCAATTCCACACCACACTTATTATTTCAATGCATAACAAACTCCGGAGGAAAGGTAAAAGGCAGATCAATAGGAATGGCGGAGCCATCTGGCTTGATTCTTCAGAGAGAGAATTATGTGGGTCTTTGCTCCTTCTTGTAAGATAGTGCCTTCAAAAAATAAATGCGGGCTTTTCAGTCCCCATCTCTTTCCTGCAATTACAGAAGAAAATGAGGGATCACATCTGCAGTTGTGTTATGGTTCTGAAGATCTTTCAGCCTTTTAGAAAAATGCTGCTATTGTGAGATGGTCCTTTTGATTCCACTTCCAATATCAAGAGGCAGGTTGAAGTTTCCACTTTGACTGATGTCAGCAGGACATGGTTAGAAGCCGAGAGCGAGGGCCTGTTTTAGCAGAATGAGCTGGAGATTCCCTCCCTTCCACGTAACAGAATTAGCCTTGATAATTTTGGGGTAAAGTCATAAATATTGCCATTTAAAGCGCAGAAACCTCTGTGAGTCTTTGAAATTCAAGATCCAGAAAGATCCCCTCAGTGAAGAGAAAGGATATAATTTCTCACCTTTGCTAGAGTTGGTGGAACACTCACTCTGCTGAAGATGGTAAGAAGTACCTAAAACTACAACTCACTCTTCATTCTTTTTATGAATTTGTTCAAATGCACGTGTGCAAAAGCCAATACAGAGACTACATTATCCCTTCATATCAAGTGATTTTGCTTGTCATTCAAGGACAAGTGATTGTTTTCTGTAGGCAACATTTTATATGCTTATACAATGCAGCTTGTGAGCTGAAAGAAGCAAACTTTCTAAGCATGTAATTTCCTTCTTTAATCAGATGTTAGTCTGTGCTCAAATCAGTGCCGGAATGGAGGAACATGTACAGAGACAGGTGACCAGACTCAATGCATTTGTTCACAAGGATGGACCGGCCCCAACTGCCAGTATCAAACCCAGACAGGTTTGTATTTTGCTGGGGGGGGGGGGCGAGGACTAAGGATGGTGGAATTGAAATGTTTCACTCCTCCTTTCTTTTATGCACCAAGGGAAGATGCATAATATGTGGCAAACAATGGTTAGCTCAAGTCAAAATTAGCTGTTTAAATTAGGATTTGCTGTAAAGTGTATAATTGCAATTTCCTCCATTTTTGCAAAAGGCAGAAGAAAATCTGAATGTATTTTAGAAGGGGGAAAAACCACTCTTTGCATAAATATGAAAATGATTTTAAGGAAAAGGAAAGAAATAGTATAAAGAAAGTTTATGTCAAGAGGAGGAACAATTTTTATTTGTTACAATTATATCCCGTATTTCCTCAAGAGCCGGATATAGCGTTTTCTTCTTCAGTTTAACTCTACAAGGTAGAGAATGGCTAAACCAATTTTCCCTAGCAAGCTTTCACCCTGGTCTCCCCAGTATTAGTCAACACCTTAACTATTATACCACACTGGATCTGATTCTTAGGTTTTCCTTTTATTAAATTAATTTTTATTGAAGAATTTTACACAGTAAGAAAAACAGCACAGTTTTAAGAAAGAGAGAATATAGTGAATAAAAGGAAAAGAAAAATGTTTTCAGCAAAAAGTATATAAAATTAGAGCAAACCCCACTTCCTAATAACACTGCTGATGTTACTTAGTTTGATAATAAAACATCTTCAAGAAAACCACCAAGTTCAGAGATCACCAAGGACCCCACAGGTCCATCCTGAGCTACAAATATTTTCTTCTAGCAGTAATTTCTTCCCACTTCTTTTTTCAGTACCTCCAGCATGGAGCATAACAAATGACCCGGCTTTTAGTCGCAAGCCGCGCTGTGCCCAATTAGATCGAATGCAACACTGCAGCTGTGAAGCGGGCTTCCATATGAGTGGCACTACAGAAAACAGTATTTGCCAGGGTAAGAGATCATTTGAACGATACACCTGAACAGAAAAAGTGATGAGCTGTTCCTGCTTCCAGATCAGTTTAACCCCAGTTTCAACATCAAAATCTATTATTGGTAGCACTAGTATTTCATCTCTGTATTTCACACCTCGGGGTAATCCTGACTAGGAAACCAACGTCATTACAGACACATGATGTCTTTTGGACTGTTAACATCAGGTTTCTTTTACAATTTCCATCTACTCAGTTTTGCTCCAATTTTTAAAAGCAATAGCTAATGGCTAAATCATGGTTACACTTATCTCCCCTCCCCTTCTAACAATATAAATTGCATTATCTTTGATATCAGTAGCAGTTATATTGCAGGAACACTTCTCACTCTCCTTGCTACCCCACCCACATAGTGATGCATTTTGTTCCTGCAGGATTGTCATGTCAGTTTCTTTTCTGGCAGATGTGAATGAATGTGAAATTTACAAGCTGGAGGGAGTCCCTCGTCTGTGTATGCATGCTTGCATCAACACTCCTGGCTCATACCACTGCTCCTGCCCCCCTGGATACAAGCTCTTCAATGATGGGAAAAACTGTGAAGGTGACATAGAGCTTTCCTTTTACTAAACAGATGGAACAGATGGCATTTTATAGAAGCTACATAACTTTCCTCCCCAAACGTAGGCCTCGAGCAGCATGTCATGCCGCAAACATGAAACATGTGTGCTAGAATTTGCGCACATAGCTCATCATCATTGCTTTCTACTGTAAGGTCTCCAGATTTATTAGCAACACTCTTCAAACAGAGGCTAAAAACCGCTTTAGTATGCCTACTATTAATTAAATTCATGATCAAATGAATATACGGGCCATATATGTTCCTTTCTTGAATACATCCCTTACCTACTGCAATGGAGAATGGGGGTGGGGTGGGCGGTTTGTAAACTATGTTTAGCAGGATACCCTCAAAGAATACACAATCATTACCCTTTCAAAAATACCACACAGTCTCAAAAAATAAGAGGACAGCAATTACTCTACTATTTACAATAAGAATGGTTTCAGAAGCTGTGGATTTTATATTTTGTGGCTGGTAGGAATTGTGTATTCTTCCTTAAGTGTAGTTTGGCTGGAGAGATCAGTGGTTGGGTGGGTTGGGGGGGAGGCTGAGTAATTATGCCCTAGTCCTTATTTAAATATAGGTTCTGCCAATATATTGTAATATTTTGTTGTGGGTTCTTTTATGCATAATCAAGTCAGTGAGCTCCCGTTGCATACCGGTAGTAAAGGTAAGTAGAACCTACCCCTGATATAGATATTTCCATGAGACGGTTGCAATATTGCAGGCCAAACTTCAGCCAAACAATTCTGGATGCCTTTTGTTTAGCGCCAGCAAAGCCATCTCAGATTCAGCTCTTTTGTGCCATTTCCTGAGGAGGTTGTGGCACGGTAGATTTTCTTTTTCTTGTCTTCCAATTCTATTTCATAATTTAGTGGCCCTGTTCTCTTCTTTTAGTATGTAGGCACTCTGCCACTTAGCCTATAATTTGCTTTCTTTAACAGGATTTGGTCTCCTACGTTAAATCACTAAACCTTTATCATGATGTCTTTTTTGGCTTTCTTTGGCTGTTTTCTAAATGTTCCTGGGCAATGTGTTCTTTAACTTATTCCTCTGCATTAGGATATATTCAATTAGATTTTCACACCAACCTTCCTTAATGATATCTAGAAAACATCTAGAAATATAAGCCTTATCCTTTACAGTAACTGTTCTTGGAATCTAGGGGTTGTTTCCTTGCTTTCCTCCTCTTCTGCTGTTAACCAACAATGTTTTAATGTTGTAACTATCTTTTGTAAGAGTCCAAAATGTTTTTCCCATTTAGGAGTCTTCTCTATCCCTATGGGTTCACCCTTGTTTTCTCAGCTTTTTATAAAGCTTTCTCTTTCCTAGGAAATCTCACTTCTATTAAATTACCATGGCTAGGAAGAATCCTAGGTTCCTTCCCTTCTTGCTTCTACTCCATTCTCATGGAGTTGTTTTCTCAGTAGTTGGCAAACCACGCTGAGGAATGCAAACGTCAGCACAATGATCCTTAAAGACCCTTCCTCAGAACATGAGGTCTGTCACGTAAGCAAGGTCACATTGTTTGCAGCAGGAAAACCATGAGCCTTGGATGGGCCCTTGTAGTTACTCCCAATATCTTAGCCTCCTTCTTGAATCCTTTTCTCTGAGTCCAACCTTAAGTGGAAAATCAGTTCCAATCACTAGGTTGCGTAGCAAATTAGGGATAACTCCTACCACCATTACATGGTCCTTTCCCTGTGGCCTGTAGTTTGGCTTTAACCAATGTGATCATCTCAGTTTGTTCATACTTAGTTGTAAGAAGCTCTTTCCTCATAGATGCTGCCTTCTTTACTCAATGAATTAGCAGTGTTCATCTACTCCACAGTATCTACTAAGCCTCTCACAGTAAATCCATTAACTTTTGCTGGGATCATATTTTTCTTCCCAGTGACGCTTGCACTTCCGCAGCCATTCCTTTTTTCCTCTGGCTTTCTTTTATAGTCTTTGGACAAATAACCACTTTTCCCACAGTTGTAACAATTATTTGATTCTCTGACCTCCCAAGGCCTTCCTGTAAGTTGCATAGAGGCTGAAGGCTTCTTTACTCCTCCTACCTTTCTCTCTACCAGCTCCTTAAAGTTCTTAAATTCTAAAACAGGCTTTCTTATTCTCTTCTCTCCTTCTGCATCTTCCCTTCCAATATCCTCTTGACTTTTGTGCTGCTTGTAGTCCTAAACTAGTTCAATTGCTCTTTGATTGACTCTGGGTTGTGTTCTTGCACCCAAGACTTGATATGAAGTACTTGAAGAAAGAGTTCTAAACTTAATCCTCTACCACTCTTTCCTTGCTTACTTTGTCTGACCTCAGCCATTTCCTGCCTAGGGCTTCCATCCTTGCCCACAATTCATGAGCCCCTTCATGTTTGTTTTAGGTGTAATTTCTAAGCTCCACCTATAGGGAGGGACATCATATCTGTAGAGGATTATCCCTTTGACATGAGAGTAATCCACTATTTCTCTTGCTGGAAAACTACTACAAGGCTGTCAAAGCCTTTCCTGTTAAACATGGGGCTGGTCACCCATTCACTTTCAGACCACTTACAAGAGGTAGCTACTCTTTTGAACATGGATAAATAGGCTTCTATGTCTTCTTCCTCTGCCAACTTGGGGGTTTTAATGTATTTGAGACCACCTCCATTCTCTATAGACTTTACTCTCTTTAGAGCAGAGTGTGCCTCTTCTAGTGACAGTATCCCTTTAAGCAGGTCTATCAATGCCTAATCTCTCTTTTCTTGCTTCTCTTTCACTCCTTTCCCATTCCAGTCTATCTTTCCTTTCTTTCTCCCTCTAAAGCATTTCCTGTAAATGAACCCCAGCCTTTCCTCTCCTGCTGGCTTATCAGTTCTATGATATCGGCCCTAGTATCTCTGCCTAATCCCATTTCAGGCTGGTCTACCATTTGCTTTGGCCTTACAACAGGTCCAGGGCGGACACCTGTCTCTGCCAAAATAGTAGCCTCTAAGGGAGAATCTGTCCCTTCTGCCTTTTCCATGCCTATTTATTTGGTAAGAGTCTTGGTTTCTGCAGTCAGGATGCTGGTTAATTTTTGCAAAGTTTGAGCAGAGCAATGGCACTTTTACCTTTGCAGCCCCCTTTTTTTAGCCGAAGTTTATTTTTCATGGAAGTGTTTAGAACCCTTTGAGTCTAAGCCACCTCCACTTGTGGGCTTACCACCTTGTGTTAATATCCCACTTTTTATGAACCTCCTACCTTTGGATATCCCACATTTCTTATGGATATCCCATTGCTACAATCACTTTATCACAGTTCTTTTATCTATACCAGGTCACTGGGCTCCAAAATCCAAGAGACAATACAATCACACAGGTACCTGGCAACACACATATACACACACAAGTATTCAAAGTCTAGTTCTCAATGCTCACCACTCCACTCCTTCCCCTTATACTACACCTCCTTCTACCATTCAAGTTACTACTCCAACTCCCATTGTTTGAGAGAATTAGCTTTTTCTATCTGTGTTAAGTTGCTTCACAAACAAACATCTCCTTCCCTCTCTCCCAAATACCGGGAACTGCCTCTCTGCTCAGCTTTTATAACCAACAGCTGCTCAGCTGGCTAGGAAGAGGACTTAAAGAGACAGGGCTACAGCAGAACAGCTCCTGGCCATTTTGTAGGCAGCCTGTTGTCTCACAATGTTGATGCCCAAATGGGATATAAACCATATCAAGAATGAGAGGAGGGTTGCAACCCCTATACAAATGTTTGCCATCTTGACTTTCCATTATCATAGTTTGCAGACATCCATGCATTCCTGCATTTTGATGTGGATTTGATGCCTAGTTAAAATACAACAGTCTGGGCATCAGATTTCCCACAGATAAGACCATTTGTGATGCACCATAATATGAAATGCTAGCTGTGAATGCTGACAGAAGAATTCCCCCAAACAAAATATTTGTTGTACTGCAGTTAAGGTATGTGGAAAGGTATGGTGGTAAAGTGCCAAGAGCTGTCTCAGGCTGAAAAGGGACATTGTACCATGAAGTATGTGCTCTGTATTACTGGGCTGCTGTAGAAAATTGACTTCAAATGATGATAGAAATTAGTTAATTTTAGTGTTGATTCAGTTTCTTCCTTTAAATGAGTCTTAGGAGAATGGCCTGAATTTAACCAGCTTTAAAGTTCTTAATAATCACTTGAGAAAATCATTTTAATCCATATGCCTTTCCTTGGTAAAGCATTTTTACAGAGGAAACAAAAAGTGTTGAGAGGAAACACAAATGGACACAGATTGCTAAAAACTGAATTGTGGTATGATATGAGTTCCAGCAGAGTAGTACCTTCATCTTACACTAAAACAGAGTTAGCTTGAGAGATCAGTAAAATGACCCACTGGGTAGAAAAAGTGAAGAAGGAAAATTTCTTCCCCTTTTATCGTAATATTGTACAAGAGCTTGAGATCATCCTCTAGAATTATGCCATAAAAGATTTGGGATGGATAAAAGAAATACATATATTACATACAAAACAGTTAAACAAAGACATTCTCTGCCATAAATTGGTGGTTTAATCAGTTACTTGAGTAACTATATACATCTGTTCCTCTGCTTATGTTCTTGAAGAGACATCAGACAGACTGCCTATTGGCTGAACAAAACGCAAGCCAGGTTTTTCTTATATTCATTCTCTCATGCATAGAAAATCATCCCACGGTGTCATCATTTTGCATACATAAGATCCAACTGTCTCAATCTGCTTTTTCCTGCATTATACCTGATGTATTCCTACATCAGGTATAATAAGATTGTACATGCTTTGAAAATTTATTGAAAAGTGCTTTGGATTTCATATTACAGGAGACTGTGGGAGGTTTAAAAAGTCAAGATGCCATCTGTGACCACACAAAGACCCACTCTTTTTTTTTTTAACATACTTCATGTATATGACATATGTAAAAAGGGGCTGGGCTACCATCCTGATTTTTTTTTTAAATGCTCCTGCTCTAAGTCTGAATGTAGCCTCTTTCTTTTTATTAAGAAAGCATCTTTATTCCTAACAATACCTTGAATTCCCAGCCATTCTCAAAAAAATAAAATGGTGGATGGTCACAATATGATGAGATGGAGCAATATTCATCTTCTAAAAAAAACAACAACCCACCATAAATGATTGCTGACATGTGAAAGGATGGTTACAGGATCCATGTTTCTTCTGCATATCCAACTGCTTTGTGGTTGGCCACATCCATCCTGGCAGCCACTTCTGAACATGCAAGCCTTCCAAGAGAATCCACCGAGGGGAGATGGGGAAGTATAGAATAGAATAGAATAACAGAATAGAATAGAATAACAGAGTTGGAAGGGACCCTGGAGGTCTTCTAGTCCAACCCCTTGCTTAGGCAGGAAACCCTACACCACTTCAGACAAAAGGTTATCCAACATCTTCTTAAAAGCTTCCAGTTTTGGAGCATTCACAACTTCTGGAGGCATGTTGTTCCACTGATTAATTGTTCTAACTGTCAGGAAATTTCTCCTTAGTTCTAAGTTGCTTCTCTCCTTGATTAGTTTCCACCCATTGCTTCTTGTCCTACCCTCAGGTGCTTTGGAGTAAAAATTGCTAATTTGGCAGCTGTGGCTGTGCAATCAAAGCTCCACCTACTTTTTGTATGTGTGCAACACATTAAAAAAGTAGAAATTTAATCACATTACTGTTGTCATCTTGATGCTTTTCACCTCTCTGAAGATGTCCCTAAACCACTACCCACGTACCATAATCTGCACAATTTCAGAAGATTCTCTACAATAAGCTCTTAAAAGGCCAAATGTTTTTGCCAGGCTTAAAATTTGGGACTCTCTGGTATAAATAGGATAATAAGGAAGTAATCTTATGTAAACTTACCCTGCTGCCTCTTGCTGCATTTTTTCCATTACTTGAAGTTATTACTATTCTTAGAAAATTATGTGTTTCTTATGTAATGATAAAATGTTTTAGCCTTGATATAAAACTAAAGTGCACATCTTAATGCAACTTATGGCTCTTAAAATCTTAGATGTGGTCCCACAGACATCCAAAGGTTGTCTAAATCAGAGAGGAAAAAATTAAATGAATAACTGGTGAGGAGTCCTATTAGTTATACTGAATTTAGTTTTAATTTTGCTCACACTGACTCTTCTATGGATTGCAGCCCCTAGCACTTTACCCGCAGGCCAATTAGAGCCTTGATGTGGAAAAAGTGATGCTACAGATAGAATAGATTTCAAGGGGTTTTCGGCAATGCTCAGATAAAATCCATAGAAGTCAAATAAAATTAGGCAACAAGTACAGTTAAAAGCAATAGTATCTCAAAAAATAATAATAGAAAAATGCCATGAGATCTATTCAAGGTGCTTTTCCAGATAGTAGAAGTCTGGTGATTTTGAATTCTCTGAATTGCAGTTAATGGTGATGTGATGAACAATTAGGTCACTTAACTGTAATAAAACTTTACTTGAGCATTAGTCTTGTTCTTGAAAGGGGATGTATGAAAGTGGAATGAGCTGCCTCAGGAAGTAGTAAAATCATCTTCACTGGATTGTGTGGGGATGTCTAATACTCTGTACTGAAGAGGGGAGAGGAGAGGCTTGTCCATTCACACAGAACATGCTCTTGTTTAGATCTGGCAATGGAAATTCTGGCAGCAAATTCTCAGCCATGGTCCAGTAGCAGGTCATATATTTGACTTCTATGGATTTACATCAAAAAGCTCTCAAGCTTAGTTTTTGGCAGCTCCATATAGGACAGTGCAAGAATTGTGCCTGGAATCCAGCCCATCAATATGGACTCTACAAAAATTGATGGACCATTAATCTGACTCTGTATAAGGCAGTTTCTGTGTTTCTGTTTGAATTGACTGTCTGCCAACCTCAAAAGAGTTGAATATATTCCTCTATCACTCACTCTTCTGTTTACCTTGCAGATATAGATGAATGTGCACTCTCATTGCACAGTTGCATTAGGGGAACAACATGCATTAACATCGGAGGAAGCTTTCAATGTGTCAGGCCAGAGTGTCCCCAGACTGGGGGAAATGTCAGCTATGTGAAAACATCACCCTTGTAAGTAACATCACCCTCCCACCAAAAAGCCCTGGTGGCGCAATGGTTAGAATGCAGTATTGCAGGCAAACTTTGCCCACAACCAGTAGTTTGATCCTGACCGGCTCAAGGTTGACTCAGTCTTCCATCCTTTTGAGGTCAGTAAAATGAGGACCTAGATTGCTGGGGGCAATATGCTGATTCTGTAAAATGTTTAGAGAATGCTGTAAAGCACTATGGAATACATAAGTCTCAGTGCTATTGCTATTGCTATAATGAGAAATGAGTTTTCCCCAGCATGGTGCCTTTCAGATGAGTTAGATTACAACTCCAGTTATTCTTAACCACTGAAGCAAAAATGTGGGAAAAGTGCTTCCACAGCAGAAATCTGCATTAAGCCATTTTTTAAAAAGTGTATATTTTCTGTTAACAACTGGCTACCATTATAAAAATACGACTATCATATGACTTCCTCCTGTTAATTAATTCAAAACACCATTATTATGCAGTGGCTTTTAAATGGTGACTAACCACTTAAGAGCTTCTCCATTGGTTGACTTCTGAGTGAAGATTTAGCATGAAACTGGCATCATTTATAATTTCCAATGTGATTTCACTACCTCATAGGTGTGTGATCTTGAGGTCTGTGGATTCATTTGGCATTTTTAAAGTGTCATAATGTAATTCTCATGCATAAGCGGCTAATAAGAAAAGGCTGCTATTTATCCCACTTTTTAAAGATATTATTTGATTTCACTTTCAGCAGCTCTTCTGAGATTTGTCAGGGCTACAGTTCCTTGAATTAGAAGCTTCCTCCTAATTCATTTCTTTTGAAGTAGCTCATTAGGGGTGCTTTCTTTGCTCATTATTCTCTGTTCATGCTCCTAGGGAAAAATCAATTAGTGATTATGAAGTAAAATTATGTATGGGTTTTGGGTTGGGGTATTAAATAAGAGAGAAATAATTAAAGCAGGCACTTTCCCAGTAATCACCCAAACATATAAAACACATTCAGCATTGACCAATTAATCAAAATTCAGAAATATGGCAGTGATAACTAATAATTACTCTGTCACTTTAAAAGAAAGAAGAAAAAATGTGTGGCTGAATCTCCATGCACTGCTTCACCACATGGACAATCATTACCTGCTCTACCATGATGACCTCTGGTTGTCAGTTGGGTTCTTCAATAACAGAAAAAATACAGTAAAGAGGAAATCATTACTGGTCAGGAAATCCATAGTGATTATGGATTCTGAAATGTCTTGTAAAGCTGAGATCAAAATCAATAACTTGATGGTGAAGCTATTTTTGCTTGTTTGATCATAGACCAGAAAAATTTACAACTTGTATCTTGGATTATTCAGTATAAATATTTTCCCTCTGGTCAGTAAGATTTGTTATGTGCTCTTTGATATGTGGCCAAAATATACAGTATCATGCCTTAATGAGTCATTCTAGCCAAGTGGAGAAAATGCAGCTTTCTTTAAGTTTTGACAGCATCTTTGCTACAAACCAGCTAATGTGAAATATCTTTAAGCTTCATTGATGTTGGTGAGAGAACTATTCTTATGATTCAACTTCTTGCTTTGGCATCAACTGGGTTTAAAATAACTTCATTTTCTTCTTTTACTTTAATACATCTGGATAAATCATTGCTATCTTAGAAAATCTGTGTTATTAGGCCAGAAATAAAATTGTTCGTGTAACAAGAATTCAAATTTAATGTAATATTGTGGAAGTTGAAATCAATTATTTTAGACCATTTTATTCTGATCTACTGAAATAAATCTATGTTTTAGATGGAGCCAGAGAAGAAGGCAAATATTGTTTTTTTTTTAATAAAAAGTTTTTATTTTCTGATCAAACGAGTATACAATATAAACATTCATTCAAACTATCATCAAGAAAAAGAAAAAAAAATCAATCCTTGGTAAACTCAATCTTCAACCCCTCCTCACCACCCCCCACCCCCGACTTCCCAGAACAAAAACAGGGCATAGATTTCACCAAACATTTGCTATAATAAACTAGCTAACTGCAAGATTTAATAACTCCCAAAACCCCTTAACTCCCCTTTTATAATTTCATCAACCTCCCTTTTTATAAGCTCAAAATAGCGTATAATCCAATAACTCTAAGAGTTTTAAAACCTTTAACAAATATTAAACATTCAAACCTTAAAAATTCTCTTAATATATCAGTAAAGTATTCAATTAACTTGCAAAAACATTTTCCCCCTCTTACTTTTCTCAAAGTTCAGATATTTTGAAATCTCATAACAGAAAATAAACCTTAGGTATTCACTAATTAAATTTCTACATTTTTTAAATTTCTAAGTTTCCCCCCTTCATTATTCCTCCCTCCAACTTTTAAAAAGATAATCATCAACATAATTAACCATTAATACATAAACTAAAAAACCAAAAAAGATTAATCTTACATTCAACCATTAATGCATCATATTTAAAAATCAATATTTAACTTTATACTTTTTCCCCCTCAGTAGTTATAACACCTAAAACATAATCATTTTTAACCATAAGTAGAACAACTGCAAAGCCAAAAGAAAAGGTTAATCTTCCATTCTTGCTTTCTTTTTATATTTTTTCCAGTCTTTCTGCATCCCTCCTACTTCTATTTTGAGGAGGTTTTTCATTTTAATTTGAGGTTGATGTAACTTCAAAGATTGTCCCCTTTTTGAGAAAATTTCCTCTGATTTAGAGCCCCCAAATCGCCTCTTCTTGCTTATATAAATCAGTTCATTCCTTCGCCTGTAGGACCAAAGTTTGTCAAGAGTTTGTGAAAAAAAGTTCAGTTGTTTCTTTTCTATTAAATGTATAAATGCCACTGGCAAATCTCCTTCATCTTCTGAAACTTCGAAAGTCTGGTCATTTACTACTTTTTTCCAAACCAAGTCATAATTTTGAAAGATTCTATCAATTTTTCCAAAAAGAGCAGAGAATAAGCTCGAAAATTCTTGAGAAGATTCTTCCACCTTCTCTGCTGCAATCAGAATATCTCCTGAATTGTCATCATGCTCCGTACTTGTTTTTGTCTCCTCAGTCATTTCTGTTGTTATCCCTTTAAGAATTGCTATTTGATTACTTATAGCTGCAGTATGATTATTCATGGCTTCTTTTATAAATTCTGTAAATTCTGCATCAAAATCCTTATAACTCTGTAAATCAGACAACTGTTTCATTTCTGAGACCTCCAAATAGCTTCCAGCACTTTCAGGATCTCCTTTCTTAGAAGCCATTTTATTTTAAAAAGATTTTCTTTCTTCCCACAACCATAAAATCATAAAGTCAGAGCCATCCTTTTGAGCAGCTTTCAGCAATTTCTTTATAAATCACCAAACGAAATAATCTTTTCCCAAACAGCTCTTCAAAATCTATTCCAGCAACTTAAAACCAGTCTCTGAGCACGAGTCTATTAGCAAAAACTTTCTAACTTTCACTTTTAAAATCGCAACAAAGAAACGCCATCTTTACTTCCAGCTCAGAAAATCCAATTAGAAACATTGTATCCCCGGAGTTAAGTATTATACTTGCAAAAAGCTTGTCCTCCTGCTTCTGTTCCGCCTGCTTTTTTGAAATCATTTAATCTTCTGTTTGACAGCAGAAATTGGACGCAACGCCTAGCTCTGTAAAAAAAACAGAGTCCCCCCGGATCCGGAGCTTCAGTGGGCTGAACGGGGAGCTCTCACCCTCCTAACCCCTGGAATTAATCCAGGGGTTTTCGGGGAGCTCTACCCTCACCCACCTGCTCTCCTCCCCTTCTTTTCCCGAAGGGGAGATTTTCAAGCCGTTTGACAGCTGATTAGCGCTGTCAGAACGGCTCAACGGGATCGCAGGGGCGGCGGTCTAAAAAGACCGTCAATGGCGCTGCGGAGCCAACCCGGAAGTCCATTGTTGTATTCTTAGTGAAAGTAGACAATTTCCTAATTCTAAATAGAAAATATTTGGAGTGGGGAGGATGTTGTGTTCCTTTCAGATAAATAAAAATGTTTATCCAGTCACTGGTACCCATGGATCCTTAAAGGAAGGGCACAATCATATGTTCAAATTTCTACCCAAATATATCTTTTTTATTCCTATCTCAATATTTTAATCTGGTATTGCTGCCATTCCACAGATGGAAATAGTTTTGCACACATAAATTCCTTCGCTAGATCGGAAATCTTGTAAACAAAGCCTGCTTTTATGTCTGTTAATCTAAAAATATAACATCTGGCATGAATATATTCCCTATTTACAAAGATCCACATAAAGAGGGCTGTGTTTCTGTTTTGATAATAAGGAGAAACATTATCCCCATTTATTTCTAATGACTAGCTAAATGCTGTGCCCGGTTATAATAAGACCTTTGACACATCCATCTATTATAAAACTTTCTGTTCCCCAAATGTATTTCTAAAGCAGAGGTGGGATTCACATACTGTAGCAACTGATTCGCCCAGCACTGGAAATGTGAGTACATATGTGCGCACACTCACTTCACTCACGTGCTGTCCGCGCATGCGTGCAGCATCACAAAACATTGCAATTCGCTTGCATGTGCCATTCACACATGCATGCAATGTCAAACAACGTGACAATTCGCTCACACACGCCATCCATACATGTGTGCAGCATCAAAAACACAGCTATATAGGACGGGATTGCGCCCAGGCGGGTGGGCTGGCCCACCCGCAGGTCACCACTACCGGTTCACCCATACCAATCCGAACCGGCTGAATACCACCTCTGCTCTAAAGGAATATGAAAGCTCTCAAGTGCAACAGAACTCACCATCAAAGTTATATGAAAAGGAAGGGATAAGGAAGCAGAAAAAGTTAAAATTGTAATTCTTGAACTTTCCTGCCTCTTTTTTTATTTCTCACTGTTATGTCCATTTGGGTGGTCCTAATAAAGGCATAAGAGAACCAGTTTCGATAGTGGTTAAGGCATTGGATTAGAAACCAGGAAACCATGAGTTCTAGCCCTGCCTTTGATATAAAGCCAGTTGGGTGACCTTGGACCAGTCACTCTCTCTCCACCCTAGGAAGAAGGCAGTGGCAAACTACTTCTGAAAGCTTGGTAAAATAACTGCAGAGACCAGTCCAGGCAGAGCCCAGAAGTGAACAATGATTTGAAGGTATCCTCCACTAAAAAAATTGAGAGTCAGTTTAGTGTAGTGGTTAAGGCATCAAGCCAGAAACCCAGAGACCATGAGTTCTAATCCTGCTTTAGGCATGAAAACACGTGAGTGACCTTGGACTGGTCATTCTCTCTTAGCCCTAAAAAAAAGAGGCAACAGCAAATCACTTCCCAAATGTCTACGGATACCTGGAAAGTGAAAAGGCTTCTTGGATAACTTTAGAATGTAAACAGATAGGCACCTGCCATATAAGATCCCAGATTTAACAATTGTCAACAAGAAAGACAAAATAGTCTGGATAATGGATGTTGCAGTAACTAGAGACAGCAGAATAAAAAAAAAAAAGAACTGGAGAAGATATCAAAATACAAAGACCTACAAGTAGAAATAGAATGCCTGTGGCAAAAGGAAGCAAAGGTAAGTACCAATGGTGATAGGCCCCTTAGGTGCAATCCCAAAACAACTGGAGCGCCCCTTGAACACCATCGGCATTGACAAATTCCCTATCAGTCGATTACAAAAGGCAGCTTTACTCAGAATGGCTTACATCCTGTGGCAATATCTGTAACTTCATCAAACATCCACATCTGCCTATCCCAGGTCCTTGAACAGGACAGGAAGACAAAAGTGCCAAATCCAGTCTGAACATCTGGCAGACTGTGTGACAAACCATGATAATGGTTATGATTGATAATGATAATGGCATTATCAAATTATACATTTTGAATACTACTTCTTAACCAGATCCTATTGTTGTTTACATTTCTTTTCTTCATAGTCAATGTGAACGGAATCCGTGTCCCATGGACAGCAGATCATGCCATCAAGCCCCCAAGACGATCTCCTTCCATTATCTCCCTCTGCCATCCAATCTTGCTACTCCCACTCCTCTCTTCCGCATGGCAACTGCTTCAGCCCCTGGACGACCAGGTCCTGACAGCTTGCGGTTTGGGATTATAGGAGGAAACAGCCGAGGACATTTTGTGATGCAACGTTCAGACAGACAGACTGGAGAACTCATGCTGGTACAAAGACTACAAGGGCCTCAGACCATAACAGTGGAGGTTGAGATGTCCGAGTATCTGGATCGCACCTTCCAAGCTAAACATGTTTCCAAAATTACCATCTTTGTATCAGTTTATGAGTTTTAAAGAAACTCATTGGTTCAGCATGGGAGGAAAAACCATTTTTCATCAGGAACTTTTGTTTGGTTTCACCATTGGCTCCCATGTCAAAGACTCCAGAATTAAGAATGGCATCAAGCATGGCTTGGCTTTCTCACCTGAATTAACATCATCCATTTCTTTTCAGCATTGCTGGCATGTAGCCTTTCTGCTTCTATCCTAACACACCTTTAGATGACCCGAAGCCCTTGAAAGAAGGGGAGAATAGCAGTGTAACCTATCTATCAATTATTGTTGCTCCAGCCACACTAGCTTCATCCTGCCCTTTGTGAGCCAATGCAGCATATTGTACATATAGGTAGCCAGTCTTTAACAAGACTACCTGCATTCCAGAAGACTCTAAGAAAGGAGAATATAGGATCCCTCTGTGGACAATGTACCTAAGCAACTATATTATAACTATACAACAGTAAAAGAGGTCATTCCTATTTGTAACATTGCTATATAACATTAAATGTTGATTTGCTTGGAAAACAGATGCCTATCAATGGATAAATCATGGAGGTAAATCTGATTTTTATCAGACTTCTTTTCTAATAAATGAATGTTGGACTAGAGCAGCATTTCTCAACCTTGGCAACTCCAAGATGTCTGGACTTCAATGTCCAAAATTGTCCAGCCAGCATCTTAAAATTGTCCAGATTGTGAAATAGTGGACTAGGTTGCACATTTCCCTAACAGAAGTGTTGTACTTCAGGATCATAAAGCCTGGAAGAAATTAATATCTGCCACAAATTCAATGCTGTACTCCAGAACTCGAATTGGCAGTTTCTGTTTCTATCTTTGAAATAACAACTTTCAGCAAAGTTGGGGAAAAACAATTTTTCTGCCTGGGTGATGGAATTCAGTTAATGCCATTTAATATTACAGCATTACAAAAAGTAGTACTTTACACTATTTTTTGTAATCTCGTAATATTGATATAGCATGAGTTTTATTTTTGTTTGTTAGCCAAGAAACTTAGCAGTATAAGAACGTGTTTGTGACTCCACCACGAATATGATTTGGTCTACTGGAATGAAAATATTATTTCCTTTTAAATATTTTCTTTGGGCAAAGAAATGTAGGGCAAAAGGTACTTATTAAATACATTTTTTTTGTATTTTTCGGTGAATGTTTTAGATTTTCTTTTTATCTTTAGATATACCTCTTGGAACTAGATCACAGAAACCTATCTATTTAGTCAAACTTGTCTTGTGTATTTAGTCTCCAGGCTGTCTTTTTTGTGCATGAATAAAAAAAAGATTCTCCATATCTACCAATAACAACTTCAGTAAACTTTAGAAGTCTGTAAATATATAAAGTCATATAAATATATAATCAGCTTTCAAGTTACAATTGAAATAGCAGGCTGATGAAAATAAAATCACAACAGAGCTACCACTGAGAATTAGATAGGAAAGCAAATCTGGGCAAAAATGTTTTTTTAAAGTGATCAATGTTAGTTTTAGCTGCTTTATCTCCCTCCACTTCCTTTATGGAAAGTTATCTCAAGATATTTACATCACTGAAACCTGAACTGGAAGCCCACAAAACCAAGGGAAAATGAATGCTCCCATAGATAGACCTGCCTATATAAGCTTCCACAGAACAGTCGTTCCCATCACAGTGCAAGCCAAATCTTACAAAGGGGCCACCATTTCTTTCAAAGGGAATGGCTTAAGATAGTGAAGCTAACCGATTTCCTACTACAAGTCAAATTCTGATACCATGTTCATGTGTATGATACAAAAGGGCAAAGTGAGTTGCCTCTACATGTGTATGGCCATGAAATGAGGATTCAGCAGAGAACCGGTACATAAATCCTTGAACACAAAGATTCTGCTCCTCACTACAATTGAAAGGCAGATGTCCCAAGCCCACTCTGTTCAAAACCTTTTGGATCTTCAAATCCTAATCCTACTGGTTGCTTTGTTAGTTGTTACTGCCATCACTTGTCTTCCAGAAGTATCTCACTTGGTATTCATCTTACAGGTCTCTCATTTCTGGTAATTAAAAATATCGACATGAGAAAGTTGAAATAATTTATATGGTATTACTTCCTGGGCTTATAGCATAGAGGAATTGAATATTCAGCCTCTTTCCCCAATACCCAATAACTTTGGGAGATATGCCAATCCCACAGGAAACCAAGAAAACAAAACAAAATGAAGCTATGAAAAACGTATATTCTAATTTTTAATGTGAAAATGCAAATATTAAGTATGGAAGAAGATAAATTACAGATCTGAACAGATCACCGTCATATATCAACTTACAAATTAGTTTAAAAAGTTAATGAGGAAATTACAAAATGCAATAACTCACTATGAGTAGACCAGGGGTGGGTTCTACTTACCTTTACTAATGGTTTGCAATGGGATTGCTTCGCTCGCACGCCTTGCTTCTGCGCATGCACAAAAGCTTATGCGCATGTGCAGATCACTTCTGGTGATGTCAGGGTCAGTGGGCGGAGCCTCCCGCCAGTTTTACTACCAGTTCTATAGAACCGGTCCGAACCGAGGGCAACCCACCATTGGAGCAGACCACTAGGCACAGTCTGCCACAAATACTGCCTTTTCTTCAGGAATCTCTGAGAAATTTCTAGAGAGGTCTTAAGTTGTTGTTACATTAGTACAAGAAAGATAGAGAAATATAACTTCATGAACATAGCCTGAGATTTGATGGAGAACTGCAATTAAACACACAGCTCTATAATTGATTCAGAATGGCAAAGCATCACAGTAAACAGATTTATAGAGGAAGGGATTAGAGCAGCAGTGAAATCTGGCTGGTTCTATATGGCTCATGCGAACTGGTAGCACTGGCGGCGGGAGGCTCCGCCCACCTGCCAGGACATCATTACGTCCTGTTTTTTACCCTCTGCCCATGCGCAGAAGAGGCGAGCATGCATAGCGCGCTTCTGTTTCTGAATCAGTAGTAAAGGTAAATGGATTTCACCGCTGGACTAGAATAGTTCAAGTCTGCACATGATAAAAAACCATATCTCATTTGTGGAAATGTGCATTGTCAGTCTATCATATAAACTACATTCACAACACAGGTTTTCTATTAAGGATTTCAATAGCCCTTAAAAGCCTTCTCTAAAGCAATAGCCCTTTCTCAGCTTCTCTCTTTTTCTCTGCCTCCTCACGTTTCTCATAGGGAAAGAAGTAATCGCCTTTCTGGGCTACTAGTGTCCCCTAATGCACACTCACTCCAAAGGTAGAATGGATCCAGTTTTCATTTAGTTGCATATTCATGCTTGCATGGTAGCAATTATACTCTAAGGATATTAGTCACATTAAAATCAAATCCACTCTACACTAGATATCAGCAAATAGACTTGGCTCACACATTGTTCTTGGTCTTCATATGGTTTGTTGGTTTGGATCAAGCATGTTGTGTAAATCCAACTAATTGAGGTTTATGCAATATACCTTGCTTAAGCAAAACATGATATTTAAGTGAGCTCAAGCGCATTTTGCAGATGCCAAAGGCACAAAATACCAGTAAAATTCAGGGACAGTTTATAATTTTCAGTCACATGGTTTTGCAAATATCATTTTGAAACAAGCCCTAAATAAGTGTTTTAATCCCTTTGGTGGTTTATACTGCACATAAAGATCTCCAACATTTTTTTAAAAAAGCAGAAAATTGCCATGTTATAATGCCACAACCCTTGGAAAGTACTGGTACTATACTTAAAAGTACTTTAAAAATGCTGTTTCCTATGGCAGAAAGTAGGCTCGGTTTAGATTAAACTGTGAACCTAGTAACTATGTTGTGAATAGATTCATTCAAATGCATTTTCATCTCCTTTTTTAATTCCTCAATCATTGTGAAGCAACTGTACAACTATTTTGTGAAATAAAAATGAAGAATTGGGCAACTATTATGCTTATTACACATTCATTCTCAGAAATAAAGTGTGAAAGAACATGGTATCCTTGGAATTTCAGGTCCTGAATGTTTGAGGTTCTTTAAATTAGTAAGTTTGTTCCAGTATATTTAATTTTTTTAAAAAAATATGTAGTTCATATACTTATCAAATATTTTATCTCCTCTCCAGTTCTGTGATGAGCTTCCATGTTAAAATGGAAGCAACCAGTGTAAAGGTAGCCTTTGAACAGTGCTCCATTTATGGAACCAAACGTTTTCAAGGAAATTTCATAAGCTATGGTGCTGGTTGCCAGTTTGCCTGGTTTCAAAAAAGAGTGGGACCAATTCATGGAAGTCAAGGGAATCAATAGCTATTTGATCATAAAGGATCATAAAGCTTGGAAGAAATTAATATCTGCCACAAATTCAATGCTGTACTCTAGAACTCAAATTAGTAGTTCCTGTTTCTATCTCTGAAAGAACAACTTTCAGCAAAGTTGGGGAAAAACAATTTTTCTGCCTGGATGATGTACTTCAGTTAATGCCATTTAATATTACAGCATTACAAAAAGTAGTATTTTACACGATTTTTTGTAATTTCGTAACATTGATATAGCATGAGTTTTACTTTTGTTTGTTAGCCAAGAAATTTAGCAGTATAAGAACGTGTTTGTGACTCCACCACGAATATGATTTGGTCTACTGGAATGAAAATATTATTTCCTTTTAAATATTTTCTTTGGGCAAAGAAATGTAGGGCAAAAGGCACTTATTAAATACTTTTTTTTTGTATTTTTCGATGAATGTTTTAGATTTTCTTTTTATCTTTAGATATACCTCTTGGAACTAGATCACAGAAACCTATCTATTTAGTCAAACTTGTCTTGTGTATTTAGTCTCCAGGCTGGCTTTTTTGTGCATGAATAAAAAAAGATTCTCCATATCTATCAATAACAATTTCAGTAAACTGTAGAAGTCTGTAAATATATACAGTCATATAAATATATAATCAGCTTTCAAGTTACAATTGAAATAGCAGGCTGATGAAAATAAAATCACAACAGAGCTACCACTGAGAATTAGATAGGAAAGCAAATCTGGGCAAAAATGTTTTTTTTAAAGTGATCAATGTTAGTTTTAGCTGTTTTATCTCCCTCCACTTCCTTTATGGAAAGTTATCTCAAGATATTTACATCACTGAAGCCTGAACTGGAAGCCCACAAAACCTTCCAGGGAATCAATAGCTATTTGATGGCAGTGGGACTACTTCTGAAGAATATCTGCCAGGAGACTAGCAGTTGGTTGGCCATGTGCAGTTTGTTGGCCACTGTGAAAACAGACTATTGGACTAGATGGGCCAGGACTTTGTTCCAGCAAGGGACTTCTTATTTCCTTACTATAATTGCAAAATAATTCACTTTTCTAGAGATCGTGGATCAAAAATCATATCTCATGATTCACAGATGAGGAGAATAGTCAGAAAAAAATGTCTCCTTATGTTGGTCTATGACCATAATAAAGATTTGATTTGATATGTTCTCCAACCATAAGCATCAGTTTTCCTTAGTTTTTCTTTGTCATTTATCATCTTAAGCCTTTCCAAGATTATCTTTCTAAGAAGAAAAGTGAAAACTGCATAATGATGCTCAGGGTTGGGAAGTCAGGTCTTACGAAGAACAATTGAACAATATGTATCTGTTTACTCTGAAGAAGAAAATATTAAATTGTCTTCAAATATCTAAAGTCTCACCCAGAAAAGGGAGTAAATTTGTTTTCTATCATTCCAGAGAATAGAAAATGAGCCAATAATCCTTATTTATAAAGAATAAACAATAAAACTGTCAGGCAAAATTCCATTCCATCTGGAGGGACAAAATATTTACATTTATTATTTGGTTATTTTATTTTACTATCTGTTAGATTTTATTTGTGTGTCCCTTTGAGAGGAATTCAAAAGAATAATAACTTAATTATGTTTAGGCTTTATGTCTTTAAAAAGTCTAAATAAACCATTTATTCATTTTTCTGGAATGCTTGCTTAATATTTAGCTGCGGAATGTAATTTCAAAATTCACCAGTTTATAGCAAAAGGCTACCACAGCAATCTATTTATCATGATCCAGCAGGGCCAGATTATGCATGGAAAAAAATTTCCATGCCAAATTATTTCATTGCAGGAATGGACTTTAGTAATACATATCTATTGCTAAACAATCATCCTTGAGCGAGTTAAGGATTCAGAAAACTTGAATCTAAGTAGTTGTATCTGTTTTTTCCCATCTACTCTGTGCATAGGTTGCAAGTATTAGGGCTAGTATGTAGCACTGTGGATGCAGTTCCAAAGAGGTGCTTTTAATGCATAAAACATAAAGGTAGCATCTATCTGCAGTCTTAAGCGACGGTGTCTTTTCCTGAAATTACACGCTGTCCCTTTTGCTACCTAAATGGTTGAAAATATGTATTGAATTATATGAATTCAATGAATTTTTCTGGATGTTTGAGCCTCCGAAATACTATTAAACGCCTACATCTAATTCAGTATTATATATGTTGATTAAGAATAAGTTTCTTACATCAAGCACCTAGCCCACAATTTTCTCCTGTGCAGAAGGATCAAGGATTTCCTTTATGGAGAAATAAAATTTAAGATTACAGGCATATCGTTTGCTCTCTTCTGGCTTCAGTGTAGTGGATCTCTTAAAGGAAGACTCTATATTGTTTAGTTTCTACAACATGAGTTGCCTTTTTGCTATCCTTGGTCCTGAAAAATTGCATAATGTACATCACTTACAGTTGCTGACTCAGGCAACCCACTTATAAGATTAGCCGTATATGTATCTATATAGACCCATATCTGATTTTGACATTCAATTGGCTTTTTCTTTCAAAGCATTTTTCTCTCAGATTGCCTTTGCCTTTAGTGAGAAAATGATTAAAATGTGGTACTGATATGCAGATTTTAGAAAACTTGCTCTCTGCTTCCTTACACTAAAATTGTGTGCTCCTTTTTCTAGCACTTGTTCATTGTTTCAATTATAAGTTGCTGAATTTGGTTAATTTAGGATGCTATCATATATTACATTATACTTCTTGTCACAGTACAGATAGTCCTCAATTTATGACCACAATTGAGCTCAAAATTTCTGACAGCTGTTTTTGCTCCATTTTATGACCTTTTCTGCCACGCCTGTTAAGTTAGTAACATGGCTGTAAAGTGAATCTGGCTTCCCTATTGGCTTTGCTTGTTGGAAAGTCACAAAAACATCACATGGCCCCAGAATACTGCAACCATCATAAATACATATCAGTTGCCAATAGAAACATCAGTTGGGCTATGATTTGGGTAGTTTTGCTTATCAAAATACAAATATTTATCTGGATGTAATGGGAATTGCTTTAATGTCATGGTGATATACAGACATAGTGGGGACAGTTTTGATTCATAATCTTGCTAAGAAATAAAGCCCTTTCGACCTTTCTGATGGCTGGAATAATAGAATCTTGCAACGAGAAGAGAATCTTTTGTGCCATTAGGTCCATGAGACAGACCCAAAAGTATGTTAACTAAAAAAGCTAGGGTATAGCCTGCAGTAAAAGCTTCAACTGTCTCTTAACAAAATATATTTCTATCTCCAATGCAAAATGCTACATCTAGCATTCCTTGAGTGATCTGTTTCTTCATTCCTGATTATTAATGTGACACTACCTGATATAACAATAATCTGTGAGGCTGATGTGTCACCAGATTTTACAGTTTGCTAATCCTGAATTACTGCTATGCTATGGAGAGATTAGCAATTTGCAGGAAAGATTGTTCAATGAATGTTTATATTTTGACTGAGCTCATATGGAAACATGGTCTGCTAAATGAATTTTAAATGATTAGGTTTATAAAAACATACTAACTCCCAAATTGTCATTTACAAATCACAATGGAGGTTCATACAAAACCAGACAAATCACATTATGTAACACACTACACATTATGTATAGTATGAATCAGATTCATGCAACTAACAGGGAAAGAATAATCTCTGTTAGTTTTCTGTTTGTGAAATGTGGGAACAATAGAAGTTTTTTCAACATTTCTTAATACTCTGAATAGAAATCTGGCCTCTTACAGTCTACCCAAGATAAGAAGTACATCTCCAGAAGAGTAGGCTACAGAAAGTAAGAATAATGTTTAAATACACTAATTTTGTAGAGATGGACACACATTTAGAAATAATGATCCTGAGTTAAATAAAAATTCACTGCATCTCACTGTAATATTGAGAGATTCTAAAACCAATCTGCATACTCAAGTATGCTGCTCAGATGCAAAATGTTCATATTCTGCCTTAATTCCTCTCTGTGTAATTTCTTCTGCTTTTTCCTTTTCTATTAATGGGCAGCATATAAAGTTCTCTGCACCTCCTCACATTGTATTGTCCTTTGTTTTGCCTCTTTATTTTCCTCTGGACCATCCAGTCTCTGTAGAGGAAAATGGCTTTCTTTTGTTTGACTGTTTTCTCTACTGCTGGCTGCAGAATTTTCAACATGCACATGGTTTCTCTGTTTTCCTCCCACATTTGTTTTAAGACTGTGGCTTTATCACAAATTCTGGGGGAAGGCTCAAATAAGAGTTGAAGAAGACAGCACAGCTACCTGCAATTTTTCTAAGCACTCTGCTCTTCCACAATAAATCAAATTCATTTGTACTATTAGAGACCTGGAACAAACAGAATGTACAGAAATATACAGAAATGCAGCCAAACCAAACTTATTTTTAAAAAGGCCAGCATGAGTCAACCACACAATTCTCTGGAAATGTAATTAACAGGAACAATAAATTACAGCATGCAGTTGAAGACTTGATTTTGGCAGCATAGTAGCTCCCCTTGAATACTGCAGGTTGGAAATACATTCCAGTGTTCATGTGCCTCTTAAATGCTAGTAACATCCTCCTTCCTATTAACATTGCTCCTCATTAACATTGCTCATTATTAAACTCTGCTTAACAATCATGGAATTGTTATCCTTGGATGTGAGAAAAATTTGCCTTCCTGTGCCTTCAATCCAAGAGTGTACGTTGCTGTCTCCCTTGGGAAGTTAGAGTTGAGAGTTTGAAGACAGATTTCTTAAGGGCTACTCCAATCCTATTGAAATAGAGCCTCCCTTCTGACGTGAAAAATCAGTGCCAAAGACAAAACAAATAACTTTTCTTTTTTTTACAAATAATTCTTTATTAAAATTTTAATAGCAAGAGTAAAAGAAAATACTTTCCCCTCTTTCTGAGTTTAGTTTGTAACAGAGAATAAAATATAGAAAAAATACAGAATACAGAAAAGTAATATAGAAGAAAGGGAAATATAAATAAAGAATTAGCTTCCAATGTTTATCATAAATGTAATAATTCATCACGCCTATAGCTGTGATGGCGAACCTATGGCATGTGTGCCAGACGTGGCACGCGTTGCCCTCTCTGTAGGCACACGAGCTGTTGCCCCAGCTCACCTCTGATGCGCATGCACGCACGCCTCCCACCGGCTAGCTGGTCTTCGGGTCTCTGCAGCCCATGCGTGGGGGTAGAGGGCATGTGGGGGGCATGCACATGCACAGGGGGGCAGGACACACATGCGTGGCACATGCATATGTGCGGGGGCATGCACGGGGTGTACATGTGCATGGGGTGGGGCACACATGGGGGTGTGCACACATGCACAAGGGCTTGCATGCACTGGGGAGGCGCATGCATAGGGGCTGCATGCGCATTGCATTTTGGGGATTCAGGCGCATGTGAATGCTTTGGGCACTTGGTCTGGAAAAGGTTAGCCATCACTGCCCTATAGCATTAAATATAGCATTACATACATACATACCTACTGTACATCTTCCTGTAACCGAATATTTATTCATATGTAAATCCATAAATCATTGACATTTCAATGTTAGCAAAAAGCCCATGAAGGAATCATTCCAAAATGCTTATTAATCCTGATGTAGACTTTAATGAAATTTTCAACCATAATATATTTGTTTGCTATGGTTGTTAAATATGTTACTAAGTTATATGTACCGAAGTCTGGTTCCTGTGGTATTTGTGTAACTAGAGTGAGTTTGTGGCACTGATAAATTTTGTTAGCCAAACAAAGCAATTTTAATTACACTTTGCATTTAATAAAAGGTGCCATTCATTAGCTTCCTATATGCCATTTTTTCTTGACAACATAGAACACATGTAATTATGGCTAAGTGTTCTTGGAGAGCTTATTCTTTCCATAGCTGTATGAACTGAGCATTTATTTTACACTTGCAAGAGAAAAAACAATGACTTTGGACAGAACTTCTGTCCAAAGTCATTGTTGAAAGGACTACAACACAGTCCTTTCAACAGTTCCAAGAAGGCTCCACACCAATTTGCACCACTCAGGTGATCTTGAGGACACAGATAAACCTCCAGGTGATCTTAATAACCCACTAAAAGAATGCAAATCACCAGCTGCTGCAAGAAGTATAAATTCTTCCATCCCCCACCATCCATTCAGAGCTGAAGAAGTTTCTTGAATGAGAAGCAAAAGCAAAACGTCTTCAAAAAAAAACAAGAAAGTCCAGTTGCTTCTTGAAAAAGCACCGTGGACAATGACTTCAGAATATACTGTTATATTTATAAACTAAAAGAGTACAGAATCATTAATTTGCATACAATAAACAAGCACTGTAAAAAATAGTTCCTATTTTTTTCTCAAATGGTGAATATTACATAATCTATTTTAGTTTTATAATGCAGAGGAGAATATTGAAAATATTCTGGAATTTGAATCCTCAAAACAATAATATAGAAATTCTTTAATGTAGCCTCCCACAATCTGGTGCCTTCCAAGGTAAGGCTATGGTGTTGGTCTAATTCTTAGAGATAATCCATCAGGAAAGTATCAGATTTTTTAAAATAAATTATAATGGACTAACTTCACACAACCTACCACAAAACCAAACTATAATTTGGTTTAATGTAATATATGGACCTATCTATAGATGGCACAGATTTCTTGTCCTCATTGCTTTATAAAACATAGATAAAACTATTGAGAGTTACTAAACTAGATGGTCTAAAAGGTGATTCCAAATGCTATTATTCAGATGGCAGGGTAGAGGGAGAGATGGTGTGCCACTATATTTAAAAACTATTTAATTTTTCAAAAAGTTTGCCACAAGACCAGTGGTGAAATGTAAAATTTGTTACTACTGGTTCTGTGGGCATGGGTTCGGGGGGTGGTAATATGACTGGGTGGGCATAGCCAACTTTTTTTTTTTTTTTTACTTTTAAAAGCATTTTTTCAGCCAAAGAAAAAATGCTTTTAAAAGTTTTTAAAAAGCCTCTGATGATTGTGCGGCTCAGCTGGGCATGGAGAGGGGCAGGGATTTTTGCTACCAGTTCTCCGAACCACCCATCGCTACCGGATTGTGTGATCCGGTCCGAACCGGGAGCATTTCACCCCTGCACAAAATTCCTTGCTAAATTTCTTCTTCATTGTAAAATAGTGGTTTCTCTGTACTAAGAGTATTGTCAGTATTTTGTTTGGAGAACTATAAATTTTTCTATCTGAATGGCTGTACTTTTGTTTAAAAAAAACTATAAAAAGCTCAAATATGCCTCCTGGTGGACAAGAATAAATAATAAAGTCTTATAGAATACAATTCTTCATTGGCCAAGTGTGATTGGACACACAAGGAATTTGTCTTTGGTGCATATGCTCTGAGTGTTCATAAAAGGAAAAAAAATACATTCATCAAGAATCATAAGATACAACACTTAGTGATAGTCATAAGTTATTAATAAGCAATTAAATCATACTAGGAAACAAATATAAGGGACATGGTGGCTCAGTGGCTAAGATGCTGAGCTTGTCAATCGAAAGATTGGCAGTTCAGCGCTTCGAATCCCTAGTGTCACGTAACGGGGTGAGCTCCCGTTATTAGTCCCAGCTTCTGCCAACCTAGCAGTTTGAAAGCATGCAAAAATGCCAGTAGAAAAATAGGGACCACCTTTGGTGGGAAGGTAACAGTGTTCCATGCGCCTTTGCGTTTAGTCATGCCAGTCACATGACCACGGAGACGTCTTCGGACAGCGCTGGCTCTTCGGCTTTGAAACGGAGATGAGCACCGCCCTCTAGAGTCGGGAACAACTAGCACATATGTGCGAGGGGAACCTTTACCTTTAGGAAACAAATAAAACAATATAAATAGTAAAGATACAAGCAACATGATTATAGTCACAAGTGGGAGGATATAGGTAATAGGAAGGATGGGAAGAATAATAGTAATACAGTCTTAGTAATAATTTGACAGTGTTGTGGGAATTAGTTGTTTAGCAGAGTGATGGCATTTGGGGGAAAACTGTCCTTGTGTCTAGTTGTTCTGGTGTGCTGTGCCCTATAGCGTCCTTTTGAGGGTAGAAGTTGAAACAATTTATGTCCAGGATGTGGGGGGGTCTGTAGATATTTTCACAGTCCTCTTTTTGACTCATACAGGTCCTCAATGGAAGGCAGGTTGGTAGCAAGTTTTTTTTCTGCAGTTCTAATTACCCATTGAAGTCTGTGTCTGTCTTGTTTGATTGCCGAGCCAAACCAGACAGTTATAGAGGTGCAGATGACAGACCAATAATTCCTCTGTAGAACTGAATCAGCAGCTGTAGAACTATATCATTCTCCTCTGTAGAACTGAATCAGCAGCTCCTTGGACAGTTTGAGCTTTCTGAGTTGGGGCAGAAAGAACATTCTTTGTTGTGCTTTTTTGATGCCATATTTGATCTTAGGTGTCCATTTTAAGTCTTGAGAAATGATAGAACCTAGAAACTTGAAGGTCTCTACTATTGATACTGTGTTGTATAGTATTGTAAGAGGTGGTAGTGTAGGAGGGTTTCTTCTAAAATTTACCATCATTTCTATGATTTTGTGTTTAGTTCAAGATTATTCCGATTGCACCACAAGGCTAGTTGTTCAACCTTCCGTCTGTATGAAGATTCGTCATTGTCTCGAATGAGACCAATCACTGTTGTATCATCTGCAAACTTCAATATTTTAACAGAGGGATCTTTTGAGATGCAGTCATTGGTGTATAGAGAGAAGAGTAGTGGAGAGAGCACACAGCCCTGGGGGGGCTCCTGTGCTAATTGTACAGGTATCTGATGTGATTTTGCCTAGCTTCACCTGCTGCTTCCTGTCTGTTAGGAAGCTTATGATCCATTTACAAGTGTAGTCAAGAACAGCTAGCTGATTTAATTTAGTTAGAAGAATATCTGGAATGATGGTATTGAAAGCTGAGCTGAAGTCTACAAAGAGGACCCTTTGGAGATTCAACATGTAGTGCCTACAAGTCTATCAAGATAAACTTAGCAATAAGGATCATCAATTATGACATCAGGGCGGGTGGGAAGAGCCTCCCGCCACTTTTATTACTGGTTCTAAAGAACCAGACAGAACCAGGAGCAACCCACCACTGGCGTGCACGCTATCACACACACACACACACACACACACACACACACACACACACACACACACGCTTTTGGCACCCAAGGAAAAAAAGGTTAGACATCACTGCACTAGTATCTGTTCAGATGTTATCAATTTCAGCTGTGTAGCACTTGATTTGATTCCAAAACAGCTTTTGACTATGCAGTAGCATGTATAGCACCATTCTTTTAACTTCATAAAGTAGCTACATTCTTTCCCTGAGATTACATGGCATTTGCTGAGGATCAAGAGGCCTGAATAATAACATGAAACGATTGCATAGAAAGGCTCTTATTTATTTATGTAGAACTTCGTTTTTTATTATCTCTGACAACCTGTAATATTACAGATAAGGCAAATGTATTATGGAGTGAAATGTCTTCAATTATATTTCTTTGGAGTATAACATAGCCTGAATAACAATTAGAAGAAAAAATAATAAGTTTGCATATAGATACAACAGCTAAAAGAATATGCTAAATAAATATACATTTCATGCAAAGTATAGCTTTTCTCATCGAAAAAACTTTCATCAATCTCTCAAAGACTGTTAAATATTCTAATGTAGCTTCCTGAGACAACTTCCACAATTCAGATGTAGCCATTGCCTGTATCAAATGGACCTCCACTATTGATGAGCCAGCTTCTCCATGAGATACCAAGATGCTTAGATGGTAGAATTTGGATGAGTAACCACCATAAACCATGGAGAACCCTTCAGATTGTCATTCATGTCCTGGTCAGTTCAGTGCTTGACTACAGAAATGTACTCTACATGTAAGTGCTCTCAAAGATCACCCAGAAGCTTCAACTGGTCCAAAATGCAGAGGCATGAGCAGTGATGGGCATGCCTTTGTATTACCATGTAACACCTTTGTGCTAGTTGTACTAGTTGCCAGTTTGCTTCTGGGTGTATTCAAATTGCTGATTGTTATCTGTACAGTCAATCCAATCTGGCAGGGTTAGCATAGTTAGGAACTTTAATCAAGTTCCTTTGATTAAGCAATGCATCTATCGGGAACCTAGAGGCACAACTTCTCTGCAGCAATGTCTTCCTTGAGATTCAAACAGCTCCCACCCTACTGGTATTTCAAATGGCCCTGAAGATCTCACTCTTCATCCAAGCAAGGGCCACTGAAACTCTACTTAGATTATGGGGGGTGTTTTTTCTTTGTTCTCATCCAACTTTGTCCTCTTTTTTTGGTTTTGTTGTTTTCTTATTTTTAGATTTTTTTAACAATTGGTAAACTACTGAATTGCTGGGAATTGGGCAGGATATAAATTTAATGAATAAATAAAATTAAATTGATCAGAACTATAGGCTAGACTGGAAAGTTAGAAAAATATTCTGGAAAAAGACAATGGCAAACCACTTCCATACCATTGCAAAAAAAATAAATAAATCATGAGTGTTCAGGAACTCACCAAGGATTGAGCTTGCTTTAGACATACAACCTTTATTAGGTAAGCATGTAGCATAAAATATTTTATTTCATTTAAATATGGTTAAAATTAAGTAATTAGCACTATTGTTCTCCAATCGCTTAATAATCTGTCATCTCAAATTAAAATTTGGTAAAGGATTGGGTGTTGCATAGAGTCACAAGTCAAGCTATGTACCTGCAATATAAAAATGGATGAAGTACTAAAAGGTAACCTATACTAAAATCAAGTTCAGCTCATGGTGACAGAATGGACACAAATATATTGCTTATGTGACACTAATAGAGAGACCAAGGCCTCTCTCTAGAGGCTATAAAAAGCAAGAGCTTCACTTCCTCCAGGGTTTTTTTTTTTTAATTTCAATTTCTATTTCTCAGTCCAAGCTACAGCTGAGATTTCCTAGTGGTCTCCCATCTAAAAAGTAACCAGGCTTGACGCTGATAGTTCTGCCGTCCCCTTTTCCAAACACCTGAGCGAACCCGTTTACCCTTTTGTTTTCAGTGCGGTCCTACCATTACTGAGCGTCAGTAGGGACCGACCATAAGTTAAATAATCAGTTTCCCTGCTTTTCTTGTACGAGTACGTTCCCTTCCCGTCCTTCTCTCAAACACGCTCTCAAACCAAGGCGCAGCAAAGAGAAGCCCAGAAGGGGAAACCTCGCCGGGCGGGTGTACAGTGTTCAATCCCCTCCGAGAGCGATTGCGCCACCGCCATGTGGGCGCGCGCGCTTTTTGCTCTCCCTTTTTTTTTTTTTTCCTCTAGCGCACCCAACGGGCATCTTGCCCTCGGCGGCGTGAGCCAATGGCAGGCGGGGAAGCCTTTCCTATATCTGATGACGACAGCGAGGCACAGAAGAGCGCGCAACCAAAACGCCGCATCGGTCGCGGCGACCCGAAAGCTGCCAGAGAGAAGCTGGCTGTTGTTGGTTTTTTTTGCCTTCCTAGCCTTGCTCGGCGCTTTGTGAGCGACGCCAACCGCCGCCATTTTGTGAGCGTGTCCAGCCTCCGTCCCCACCCCCATCCGTTCCGCGCGCGCCATTGGTCCCCCTTTTTTCCCGTCTTTCTCTCTCTCTTGTTTAGTGAGCGAGCGGGCGGGCGCCATGTTTGTAAGGAAGACATAATCAGAGCAGCTCATCTCTCCGGCCAACGTGTCCCGTCTTCCTCCCTTCCGCTCTGCCTGTTTCTTCCTGCTGCCTCCTTCCTCCGTATGGTCTGTGTGTACCGAACTCCTCCTCATAAGCTGCATTTATCTCCCATCTCTTTTTTTTCCCCGTGAGGTGCAGGACAGCCTCCCCTCGGGCGGCCGTTAAAAAAAAAATGCCCCTCTGTATAGCGTATGTTTGTGTTTCCCCCAATTCAGTAAATCCGTGAAGGAAGTCTAGTTCGCCGGTGCACGGGGGGGACACCTCGCGTCGTCCAGCCTTGTAGACGCAGCGCCGCCGCTCCCTCGTGTGTGAGTGTGTGTGTGTGTATTTGTGTGTGCGCACGAGTGCGCGCCGCCTCCACCTCCTCTCCCTGCGCCCTACGACTGGCAGCAGCGTCCTGCCTTCCTCCCCCCTTCCTCCTCCTCCTCCTCCTCCCTGCACACAGGCACAGCCAGCACAATGGCCTTTGAAAGCCTATTCTCCAAGCCCCCAAACCCAGTTCTTGACCAAAACATGCCCGACTCTGACAGGCAACATGCAGGGGACGAAAGGTCGAGTAACGTTCTTCTCTTTCTCTTTCTCTCTCTCCGCTTCTCAATGGTGATAATTAACAGTGATAATAACTAAGAATGATGGTATGCTATGTGATGATGATGATGATGATAATGGTGGTAATGACGATGTCTTAAATGTGCCTAGGTGAATTTAAGGAAAGAAAATGTCTATAGCATTGTATGGGGGAAAGTCACCTTCAGCCTGAGGTAGGGGTGGGTTTTTTTTTCTTTTTAGTCTAGATACAAGGATGTTTTTAAGGGTGGGTGATAACTTCAAGGTGCATTTTGCATGCATTTTTTTACATTTCCTTTTTTTTTTACATTTTTTTTCATAAAATGCACTTTACATTGGCTGTGTGTAATGTCACTGTTGTTCTTAATCCCCTGTCTCATTGCCATTTGAACTCAAAGGCAGACTGTATCCCCTCATATATATAACATATATGAAGCTGTATAACAATGTATACACCTTACACATTAACTAGAACTCTGTTTGTATGTGTGTATATATGAGGTTTTCTCAGATTTTTCTCTTTGCCAGTTTACAATTCTAATTCCATAATCTAACAAACCAGAGGCATTTTCTGGTTTGAGGTCCTGCTCCTTTTCTCTTTCTCTCTCTCTCTGTCTCTGTGCAAATGTTTGTTTTCATACAGATACGGCTTTCTTCACTAATTTGTTTTTAAACATGTGGAAACCTGAAATTATTTCTTCTACATTTTCCAACTTGTATGCAAAAATTTTCTTTACATCAAGATTTGTAATGGAGGTCCCATTAACAGACAAGTCTCCTATAATCCCGGTGTCCCTCCACAAGTATGTTCAATGCTGTTTTATGAAAGTGATACAAAACATTACATAATCCCTTATTCATGCAGCCACACAGTAAATAGGATATAGCTTTTCCCCACTTCTACAAACAGGAATACCAAGGAGAATAGCAATTCAAATGACTTGCCCATAGCTACAGCGAATCAGGTCTGGGCCTCATATATCATGCCTTCAAATCAGCACTTCTTCACTAACGTAGTTACAGTGTTTTAAATTGTTGATTAAACAGTTGATATTTCAAAATGGTTACTGCAGTACAGCATTGTTACTTTTAATACAGGTGGTCCTGGATTTACAACGGTTCATTTAGTGACTGTTCAAAGTTACAAAGGCATTGAAAAAAATGGTTTATGACCATTTTTCACCCTTATGACTTAGTAGCATCCCCATGATCATGTGATCAAAATTCAGATGCTTGGCAACTGGTTCATACTTACGACCGTTGCTGTGTCCCAAGGTCATGGGATCACCCTTTGCGACCTGACAAGCAAAGTCAGTGGGGAAGCCAAATTCACTTAACAACTATGTTACTAACTTATCAGTTGCAGTGATTCACTTAACAACTGTGGCAAGAAATGTTGTAAAATGGGGCCAAAACTCACCTAACAAATGTCTGACTTAACAACACAGATTTTGGGCTCAGTTGTCGTAAATCGAGAACTACCTGTATTAGTCAACCTGAACTGAACTGTCCAGCAAGATAAAGTCTGCATGTTAATTAGTAGAACCAAAACAAAATACCATGACTTCCAGATAAGTGACAAACTGCAATAATACAAGATGTATGCAAAATATAACAAACTTTTTTCTATACAATTGGACAAATTTTTTACAAAATTATTCAAGTAGTATATTGACGTTGACCAGCCA
This sequence comes from Arizona elegans, assembly GCA_022577455.1. Taxonomy (NCBI): domain Eukaryota; kingdom Metazoa; phylum Chordata; class Lepidosauria; order Squamata; family Colubridae; genus Arizona; species Arizona elegans. The sequence goes on along the minus strand of JAKOOJ010000001.1, from coordinate 297,314,405 downwards.
ATCTAAATCTATAAGTGGATCTGTTTAGATTTATTAGGAATTATACTAAGGCTAAGAAGGACACCTAAGGCTTAGAAATAGTATGACTGTGCAAAATAGCCCCTAATTAAATTATTCCTGCTAACCATGACAAATGCAATAATAATTTGTTATATTCTTTCCTTTTAACCTTCATGTCTTTAATCAATGAAACATATTTTAAGTGGATAACTTTAAAGTTGAGGTTACCTAATTATTTTTGACAGAATAGTAGACGAGTTGTACTTCCTTATTTTGAAGTATGGACCTTTCCATGCAATCTATCTCCCTCCCCCCTTCTCTCTCATTAGAAAAGTCAGAAATCTCAAAACAAGTAGTGAAAGTCCACATTCAATTACGGTATTTCAAATACAATGGAGTTATCTTGTTCACTGACTTCCATGTAACATTTTGAAGGAAACAAAAGGATGTGCTCTTCATTTCAAGAGAGCTCTCATTTTGTTTTGATAAAATGATCTAGAAGCAGATCTCAATTATTTAACCTGTGGTGATGGCCATCTTAGCTCTTGGATATAGCTGCCCATTCTCCTGTTCCATTTTTGCACTGACATAACTAAATATATCTGGAATAGATAAGATAAATGCTTAAACCATTCACTAGTAACTCTCTGAAACTGCATTTCTTGACTATTTTTCTACATGAGAGTTCATAAATAAATAGTGTACAAAGCTTAAAATTTAAATATAGCTTATCCATGTGTAATTGTTTTTAACATTTAAGTATTTAAACATTAACTCAAATGACTTTAATTATCCATTTGCTAATACATTTTCCAAAATATACATGCATTAATTTTTGTCTTCATAATATAAAATAATTTAGAATTTAAGGTACAAATGAAATTCTCTTAGCATCTCTTCAAAAGTATAGAAGTAGTAGTGACGACCCCAAGTATTATATTCCATAGAAGTTCTTGATACTGAAGTCTTAGAAGGTATCATAAAAATTTACAGCAACATGGGAATATTTGGTACTTCTATGGTTGTCAGAGTTAAATTAATTTCCTTTTTGAAAATTAATAAATTGCTAATTGCAAGAAGTATGTTACCACTGCATTTATCAGTGATTTCACTGATCTGTTTAATATTTTTATATAATTTAAATGTTTTTAAATGAGTACCGGTAATTAAAAGTTTGGTTAAAGTTTGCTATTAAAAATTTGGAGACTTTCTCAATTATTCATTATCACATTTTAGTTTATCAGTTTAAAAAATTGATGTGGTTTCAAATGTAAAACTATTTATAGTGTAGTTTTATAGAGTTCAATTGAAATAATGGAAAGCAAATATATTTTTGCATCTTCATTGTTTACTTTCTATCATGTTAAATATTTTTAAATCTTTATTAATAGGATGAAGTTAAAAATAGGTTTTGGAAATTTGTCTTCAAAACAGTATTTTTCTCTCAAAGTAACAGTATAAGATATATTCTTGTTACACTGTTACTCTGCTTTTGTAATATATATATAGATACACATACACATACATACACACATCAATGGGGCAAAAGTATAATTTAAATACTGTATATAAAGTTCTTGTATGTCTAAACTGTAATTTAAAATTATATCAGTTAAGTTCCAATGGCCCGCAAATTGTTAAGTAATTATTACATTAAAGGCATAATTACAGTATCTTACATTTTGAAAAGGTCATCTTGTTTAACTTCTCTTTGGAAGCTGGATATATTAAACACATCTGAATACTTATAAATTAAGAATCTTATGTAACTGTAGCTCGAAAATGATTTTGTTTATACCTTAGGGAGCTTATTGCATGGCTGAACTAAGTCACTTTTCTGAACACTTCCTGTTTCTCTGCCAGCTGTGCCAATGTTTCCATTAGCTGTGTTGAATTTTTTTTCCTTTGTTCTAAAGTTTCCCTAGCTTTGTCTGCATTTTAAATTGACCTTCTTCAACTTGATACTGTCCAGAAGTATTGATTACAAATCCCAGAAGTTGATATGGAATTCTGGGAATTATAGTCCAACATATCTAGGCAATGCCAATTTGGAGAAGGACAATTTAAGTGAGCATGAAAAGTAAGGGAATTAAACTTCAGTGTATTATTATGACCTAGAACACTTCGTTCTTCAAATGTAGCTTTAACTCTGTACCCCTTACTAATTGTGAAAATAAAGGGTATTTGTAAGAATAGGAGAGCTTTGTCTGAATATCATACTAGCTTTTGCTACAGGTTTAGGCATAATTTACTAATGTGTGAGATATTGCAATAGCATTTAGACTTATAACTTAGACTTATATACCACTTTACAGCCCTCTCTAAGTGGTTTACGGAATCAGCATATTACCCCCAACAATCTGGGTTCTCATTTTACCTTGGAAGGTGGAAGGCTGAGTCACCCTTGAGCCTGGTGAGATTCGGTCTGCCAAATTGCAGCAGTCAGCAGAAGTAGCCTGCAGTACTGCATTCTAACCACTGTGCCACTGCCGCTCTTTATATGCTTAGTTTATCCAGTAGTAAATAGATTTGGTTTTGAAGTACATTATTTCAAACTACAAGGCATAATTATATTCTGAAGTATTAGTTTGATGTCTATGAATAACAGTATACCTGCTAACCCATTTATAATGATTGCCAAAATCCCATGCCCAATGAATTTTCTAAAATAACTATTGTAATTATAAAAATGGTGGCAAACATGATAAAATACCATCTGCAAACTTATGTATTTCTGAAATTTTCCCAGGGCCCCACATAGTCCCCAAAAGGCATTCTCAAAAATAAAACAGTAGTGGCTGTAGTTGCTGTTTTATCTATCTTAGAATGTGTTCTGAATTGTTTTTTTATATATTTTTAATTGAACTTTTTAACAAGATAAAAACAATTGAAATAATAGAAAAATCAAAGAAACAAAGAATAGTGAATAAGAAAATAGAGGAAATAGAAAAGAAAAATAAAAGATTATAAATAAGCAACTTCCGATCTTTTTGGTAGCAGTTATAAATGTATTTATATTTTACTCTCTTTTTCTAAACTTACATCAGGGTTTCCTTCTTTCTGTAAGCTTTCCTTTCTAATAAGTCAGACTTATAAATCACAAGTTTATTTTTATTTTTATTTTTCAGCAAAAAGTCCATAAGGATTTCCAGGCACTGATATAGTTGTTGATCAAACAAGTTAATTTTGCCATTTTTGCTAGTTCTGTCATCTTTCCCAATCTTTCCTCCATTGTGGGTATTTCAGAGTCTTTCCATTTTTGCGCATCTACATAAAAAAGTATTACAGCAAGAATTATACATAAAAATAATCTTCCATGATTTTTTTTTAACTGTCCATTAATCTCAACAAGAAAATTTATGATTTCAGTTGAATGTTGATTATTAAAATTCTTTGTGTCCTTATATGTACTTGAAACCAGAAATGTCTGGGGGTTTTTTACAAGTCCACAGGCATGATAAAATTACCACTCATTTTGTCCACATTTCCAACACAAATTTGAAATACTTTTATACATTCTAGACAATTTTTCTAGAGTTATATATCTGATACATTTTATTAAAAAAATCTTTTTAAGGTATAACATAATGTAAATTTTAATCCTATAAACCACATATTTTCCCACTGTTCCATCAGTATATTGTGTTCAAAGTTTTTACACCAATTTATTTTACAATCATTCACTTGTTCTTCTGCTTCAAATTTCAATGAACATTTATGTATTTATGCAGGTACATGTTTATCATTTGTACATAGTTCAATTTCAATTTTTGTTCTGCTATGTGCCATATGTCCTATTATCTGCTTTAAATCTTTTTTTTAACTTCGTATATAAAAAATGAAAACTAAATTCTTCAGCAGCCAATTGCTCTCTTGATTTTATCTTATGTTCTCCATGTTCCTATTCTATCAACTCTCAGTATTTTAACCATTTTTCTTCATGTATTGTTATTTTCCTGTATGCTTCCTATGCTGAGATAAAGGCATTTTCAGGCACAGTCAGGCACAGGCACAGGGTTTATATCTATTCCATATTTTCAGCATAGCACTTCTGATATTTTTTTTAATTTGATTTATATGATATGATTATTAAAATCTACATTAACCTGTATTTTAGATTGTACCATAGAAAATTATGCCAAAAATGTTCCGCTAATACAATTTTAAAAGCATAAATTATAAACCATGAATAAATTTTCAAGTTAATAGAAACAATTTAATTTTGTTTGAGACAGTTTGGTATACAGTAGAGCTAAGGTGCTTGGTACAACCAGAAGATAGTCTTCTAGTCTTCCCTTAAACATGAAAGCCAATTGAGTGACTTTGGATCAGTCAAGCTCTTAGCCCATCTCACAAGATTGTTCTGTGGAAAATCTGAAGTGAAAGCATAACTGTATTTGCTGTCTTGAGTTCAGCAAAAATAAAATAAATAAAATAATACATAGATATAATTTATGTAAAGTAACCTTCAAACAAAGGAAACAAACAGCAACATTAAAAATACTTTTTGGCCTATTTAACTGGGTAAACTAATCTGTTTATAATATTTCAAAATATTTTATAATTTTATGAATTTATTTCTACATATTGCAATTATATAATTATATATTATAACATAAATAGCTAATTCATTTCGTTTGTTATTTTTTTTAGCAATAATATTTTTATCTGGTATGCATTTGTAACTTCAGGACAAAGTGTATTTTACCCCACAACAGCAAAATGTAGGGCTAAGATAGGAATAGAAACTAGTGTCCTCACAACATATAGTGTCACAGCTTAATCATTGCACTTTACTCTCTCAAAAAACATTTCTTCCAGATTTTAAATCAGAATGTCTTAATCTTCCAGCAGATATTATAATGATTGTGCCACTGAGAAAGATCTAAATAATTTGTAATGTTGGATTTTAGTTTATTAGTTTTGCTACTTTCTGCAATCTTCTATAAGTAGTCCTCAACTTATTGTGACCAATTGCTTAACAACAAAAAATTATGATGGGCCCAGACCAGTGCTTAACAGCCTGTAAAGCACTTCTGGCCATCACAAAATATCATCCCCAGTACAAACATACATCCTTGTCATCACATGACTGCATGTCAGGTGCTTGACAACCAGCTTGCCTGGGATGACCGTGGTATTCACTAAATGACCATAGTGATTTGCTTAATAACTGTCATTAAAAAAAAAAATCAGGTCTGGTCACATGGGTGTCTCAAGTTATGACTGTAAAAACATAACCAGAAGTCTAGTCCCTATTGTGATTGTAAGTCGAGGACTACCTGTATTAATATATTTTACATGTATTTTGGTAATTAGGAATTATATAGTTCTGAACTATTTTGAGAATTAGTTATATTTATTAAAACAATATTAAGAAAATTGCAATTGCAATTGTATGGTCTGATATAAGAAATATAATAAATATGAAATATTTAGAAATGTGAAGTATAAATATATTGCTAGATGCAATTTAGGGTGAGCATATTTAAATGCATGTCACTATTTTGACTAGTAGACATATGGATATATAACAATTTTGCATTATTTCCTGCAGTCTTCCAAATTCTTATTTTATCTAATTTTATCTTAAGCAGAGAGGATGGTGAACTTGAAGATGGTGAAATAGATGATGCTGGACTTGAAGAAGATAAGGAAGAAAAAGGCACAAAAGTTGAAGATAAACCTAAAAATGAAAAATCTCATAGGAAATCACGAAAGAAGCGCAAAAAGGAAAAAGAGAAGAAAAAATCAAAAAGGAGAAGGCGAGATAAACACAAGGTATGAAATGCTGTTCAGCATGCTATGCAGTTTATTTCTAACTAATAATTATTTCCCATTTAAACAAAATGTAAAACTATACTGGAATACCTTTGCTTTAATTAGGTCACTGAATATTAACTCCTTGAAAAGGTGAGGTTCCCTATAGACTACAAAATAGCCTAGAAAAACAGTCCATTGAGCCATCATCACATGCTGCTTCTAACATTCTTACTCCCATGTGAACTGAAATGTGTACTGGCAAGGCTCATTAAGTGTTCCAATACTGCATGAGACTATATGCACAACCTACCTTAATTGGTGATAAACTGATCCTTGTGCCAATTTGCCTTGTATAACCCTAGCTTACATTCATTTTTGTTCAGATATACTTGTTGTAATTTCAATCATACAGATAGATGTGTGTGAAATCACACAAACACACACACATACACACACTATGATTATACTACAGCAATCATTGTATAAATGATAATCTTATTTCTTTTCAGCATAATTCACCTTCTAGTGATGATAGTTCCGACTATAGCATTGACTCTGATGCTGAACGTACAGAAAGATCTCATAAGAAAGGAGCTGGTTTCTATAGAGATTATGAGTCTTCATTCCTTCAGGTACAGCTTTCTAAGTGGACTTCATTTTGTTTGTTTTTCCATGCTGTTTAAATAGTTGCTTGATCATTTTTGTCAAAAGATGTGAATTATTCTTTTGAATTAATTATATTGGATTAGTTTAGACATATAAGTGCACTGTATTGTTTTTGATTATAGTTTATTTCTTAAACAAATAATTCTTATTCCTTGTTTGTTACTTTTCGTGATGTGGAGGTAAGGATAAGTACTGCAAATACGACACTGGTAGTCGTTGACTTACGACCACAATTGGGACCGGAATTTCTGTCATTAGTCATTGCAGTCATAAATTAAGTCAGACCCAAATTTATGACAATTTTTACAGCAGTCTTTAAATGAATCACTGCTGTTATTAAGCAAATCATAAGGTCATTAACCAAATCCAACTTCCCAGTGGGTGTTTTTTTCAATTTTTTTTTTTTTGTCAGAAATTGGCAAAACAGGTCACAAATTGCAATCACATGATCACAGGACACTGCAACTGGCAATAAATGTGATCCAGTTGCCAAGCTATCAAATTGCAATCATGTGACCGCAGGAATGCAACTGTCATAAGTGTAAGTAAAAGTCATAAGTCACCTTTTCCAAAGCTGTCGTAACATTGAACTATTGTTGAATGAATGGTTGTAAGTCAAGGACTACCTTGTATAAAAGGCTATAAAGGGATGTCACCTTTTCAGAGTGACTAAAATTTCCAAGCCTTTTTCAGGTGAGTAAAATCCCCAGTCAAAATGAAACCATTTTTATTTCTGCCCTTTTCCCAATTTGTATAAAAATCTTCATTTAATTCATACATTTTGAAAGGAAATGGATATTATTTTGAATTTCTAATAATCTGATGTCTCTACCATATTATTTTTCATAATGTATAGTGAAGCTGAAGATAAATGTTGATTAAATAAGTTTCTATGAATACTGTACAGCTGCCTGTTACACATGTATGATATTGACATTAATGTGAGATAATAGACAAGGAAATCCAATAAATATCTCTTACAGAAACAAACATTTCAAAGCTGCTTATGTTCCTCAATTTATAAAAAAGTCTCACAGTTGGACTATTGTAATACACTCTACATGAGCTACCCTTGAAGAGCATTTGGAATCTACAGCAGCTGCAGAGTGCGATGGTGTGGGCAGTTCTTGGGGCCGAAGAATGGCCCATAGAACACCACTGCTCTGTGAACTGCATTTGCTGCCAGTTTGCTTCCAGGTGCAATTCAAGGTGTTGGTAATCACCTTTACAGTCCTTCATGGTATGGGTCCAGGGTACTTGAGGAACCATTTCATTCCACTGAGATTGGCCCGCCTCACCCATGCTGGCAGAGGAGCCATGCTGCAGGCCCTGTCAGGCCGCTTATTCCAGCAGGCAGGGAAATGCCATTGCATTTCACCTCTGGAACATCTTGTTCCAGATGTTCTGGAACGCCCCCACCCCTGGTATCAAGTCAGCCCCAATCCTCCTGATCTTCCATAAGAGCCTAAATACCTGGCTCTGCCAGCTAGCTTGGGGGTCCAATGGGGGAACTTCCCACCTCCCTCCCATCCTGTCCCCCTTCATCTTTAATTGGATCATAATGTTTGGCTTGTTTTAACTTATGTTTTAATGTATGTGTGTGTGTATGTGTATACCTTTAATGATTATAAGATGCTCAGAGTTGCCCTGTAGTAAAATGAACTGCTAATAAGTTTTATAAATAAATAAATAAATAAAATAAAAGTAGTATAAGTATGTCACTTTAACAAATTAATTTGAATCAAATCATTTCTACTTAACATTTCCAGCAGTCACACAAACTTAATACGATTGGAATTAATGTCAACATTTTTAAAAAAATTAAAAAGGGAATCCAGAATGGAAATTTTCCAGACAGTTTAATATAGTACTGATCTTTTTCTTCTTTCTGGAATTCATCAAATTGGCTATTTTCCTGTATAAACAGAAATGGACATTGGAGAAACGAAAGATATGAAAGTAGAGTGCCTCTAGGATAAGAAGATACAGGTCTTGTATGTATATTTTTATCTCCCACCAGAATAAGTGAAAAGAGGATATAAGGAAAAACTGCTTGTATCAGAGGTGTTTTTATCCATGCAGGTTTAATTTTATTGCAACAAAAATGATGCAATCAAATGTTCAATAAAGTCATGTAACTGACCTCAAGCAAAATATTGATTCAAATGTATTAAATCTGTCTTTCAGAGGAGCTCTTAACTACTTTTAAAACTTTCTTATCCATCTTAATTACTTACATATACAGTATACAGTTAGCTTCACTTGGAGAAAGAATCTGTGCTTTGCTTGAAAAAGTATTGTCTTCTATAACCCACGTTACATGAATTATACATACAATGTGAGGGAAAACATTGATTTTGAAAAAGACATGCAATAATCCAATTATTTCATTTTAGAATCTTTCAACACTACTATATACTCATAATTAAATGAGCAGACATCTTACCTCAGTAACTGTCAATTTGTCGGGATAATCACTAGAAACAGTTTCCTCCCATTTTTGAAAATTTGTATGAATAATATGCTGATAGTATATTTTTTAAAATTGCAGTAAAGAAAACTTTAGAAGAGTAAATGCTACAATATATATGCTGGTAAATCTCAGATAGAATCCTGATATATCTTGTTACATTATATATTAGAGATTTATTCTTAATTAGTATTCTCATATGTTTCTAATTATTTTTATGTGTTATCCAGCATGGGCATATTTCAGGAAAATATAACCCTTCACAGAAGACACAGCATAATAAGAAATCAAAAAGCAAAGATTATGATAATTACAGTGATGATTTTGGCTACAATGAAGATGAAAAAGAAGATTTTGCTGACCAGTTAAAGCAATATAGACAAGCTAAAGAAACTAATGAGTTAGAAGCTCCAATTTCAAAAGAACCAGGGAAAAAGCAAGGGATGAAAGGGATTCACAAAGGTAAGGCAGTAATCAAAGAACAATTAAATCTGAGTTTGTATCTATCTATGCAGAATGGAATGCAAAGTCACATTTATTATTACAGAACTTCACTATTAATCCATTAGTTTCAATAAAAACAGTCAATAATCACCTCACCATTAATCATACTACCATTATATTTCCAGTGAGTGTAATTATACTTTTATAGGTTCATTAGCCTTATGTCTTCCAGTCTAAACTGCTTTCCTATATCCAAAAAGGTTCATTCAGTTATAAATCATCAGAAATTTTAACATAAGAGAACATAGACAACATAGTTATATTATTCCAGTAGGACAGTTACATATTAATAAAAAAGGAATTATATGAGTAATGTTTTTACCTGAAATCCAGTTAATGTAATTTTCGTAAGTAAGCATGTTAATTTGAGAATGGCTAGCATTATTCTTGCCATTGATACATATCCTTTGATGTCTTTCAATGAGATGTATGCTTTTTCTTAGAACTCTGCTCAATTGAAGATCAAGTGAAAAGCAGAGAATTCCTTTATCTTTATTAAAGGAAAGGAAAACATAGTAGGAGCAGGTATTTTAATGCTGAAAAGTCCCTTTCCCATACAGTTCTTGAATTCTGTCATGTGTTTAGACATTCTAGAGAAATATATTTGCCCTGTAAATTAAACATGGATCATGGATCTGAAAAGTCTGAAACTTTGGGGATTAAATGAATTGATTTTGTAACTTCAGTCTTATGTGTAATGGTTAAATAGTCCTGTGCAAAAAGATTCCAAACTGCTCCTCAGCTAATACTCTGAAGAAGCACATTAAAAGCACAACTAAGTTTTTCCTGCCTCAGAAACAGTTTGAATATTTACTTTACTGTTTAACCAAATTTAAGTTGCCAGAACATTAAAATTGGGAATGGACAATTTTCAGAAAGCACTATTTCTTAGATAGTAGTTGATTGCATTTAATTATATAGTGGTAATCAAAACAGCTTCAAGACTTAGTAATAACATTAATTTGTTTATTTAGAACATATTTATCCTGTAGGGTCACATGTTGCTCGCAATAAAAATACATAAATCACAAACCAGAATTACAAAAATAGCAATAAAAATATTTAAATATTAAATAAAGCAAGATTATACATGAGCGAGATTGTATGTCCATTTATTTATATCTTATATTTTGATAAGTTGAATAAAATTATTTAAAAATGAAGCCTAGATAAATTTATCAAAAAGATGTTCTTATTCCAGCCATACAGATTGTGGAGTTTTGAGATGTACAAAGAATACTCTGAAAATTATTTCAACATGTAGGATTCATACAGAAGCAATCCATTAAATATTCTGCCCATAAATCTTTCAAATCTTTAAAGGTCAGTAATGCCAGAACTTTTGATTAAATTCAGAAACAAATTATAAGCCCATGCACCTATTTTAGCAAGAGAGTTTTACACTCCATTTATGCAGTATTTGATAATAAATGAACTGCAGCCTCCAAGCCCATTTCAGAATATTGTCAAAGACAGCTTTGCAATACATTGAAGCACATTGCAATAGGCCAAAAGTAATGTAATCAAAGTATGCATTATTTTGGAAATAAGCTTAACATGGCCACATAGCAGGAGATCTATCTATATAATTGATATAGCCATCCACTTCATGAATAGGACTCTGGATGGCATACAGTTGAAACAAAACAATTAAAAACACAGCCTTAAAAACTTTTAAAATTAAAAATATAAATATATTCACTTCAGAGTGAATGGGAGAATGCATTCAAGGTCCACATAGTTATAATGCACGCACTATTTACATTGGATCCCCAAGCCTGCTGACAAAACCATGTTTTAAGAGATTTCCGGAAAGTCAGTCAAGTCTAGGCCAGGGGTGTCAAACTCGCAGCCTGCAGGCCGGATGCGTCATGTGCTGGCCCCACCCCTGCCCAGTTTAGCGAAGGGGGGGAAAAGTCCTAATACATCACATGACACTGCCGTGACAACGTGAGTTTGACACCCCTGGTCTAGGCAATGTCATCAAATGGCAGCTGCTGTAGCAAAGAAGGCTCACTTTTTGGGTCCCTGACAGATGGAACTACTTAGCAGATGTGATCTGTAACTTGCCCTTCCTGCCAGACTTGACTGGATAGGCAGATGTAACCAGGAGAGATAGTCCCACAAATAATCCAGCCCCATGCCACATAGGACTTCAAAGGTAAAAAAACAGCATTTTGAGTTGAACTTAGAAGCAAACTGGCAATCACGGAGTAGAGATACAAGATATGCAAGTACTAGCAGTACACATTTGATCTCACCACTATATTTTGCACAAGTTGAAGCTTGTGGATACTTCTCAAAAGTAACCCCACTGAAAGCGCATTTCATTAATTCAGGAGGAGATCAGGGCATGAGTAATTGAGAGTAGAACCTCCCAATTCAGGAATAGGCACAATTGGTGCACAACACAAAGTTGTGCAAAGGCTCTCCTAGCCACAGCTGCTACCAAGCAAGAGTCATGAGTCCAGAAGAACTCCCAGATTGTACACAAGGTCTGTTAGGGGCTAAGTAATCCCATCCAACATCAAAGATAGCACTTTCTCAGATTCAGGAGACTTCGAAACCTTAAGCCATTCAGCCTTGCCAGGGTTCAGCTGAAGCCTGTTCTCCATCCCATACAGCCTCCAGGCAATGAGATAGCAATCAATTGCAGGACTCAATTCACCAGGATGAAAATGTATAACTGGATATTATTAGCATATTGTATTGATGATACCTCATCCCATGGCAATGGATATTCTTGCCCAGTCTTTCATCTAGAACTAAACGAGTGAAGAGATTACTGAATCTATGGAATCCTACATAGAAGGGGTCAAGGGTTGGACCTCTCATTCTCAAATAACAGCTGGGGGGAGGATGAAAGAGATCCAGCACAATACAGTGCCATCCACTTCCACCCTATGGTGCTGATCCTGAAGGATACCATGGTCAGTGGTATCAGAGGCCACCAAGACGTCAAGTAGAGCCATGATATATGGACTATCCCCATCCCACTCCTACTAGAGGTCACCCAAAAGCATGACCAATGCTGTTTCAATCCCTGCCTAGACCTAAATCCTCATTGAAAAGAGTCCAGATAATAGATGGTCTATTATGATGCATCCAGATCTAGGGACATAATATTTAAGAATGGAATAACTTAAAAAAATACTTTCATTATATACAAATTATATGCAATATTTTGCAAATAGGATCTAAACTTGCCATAAGTTACCAAAATTAATTACATTGTTTTATAAACTAAATTTTGACAATTTTCTTGGTGACTGTCCGATTCACACATATGGCTTTGCAAAACAATATTTTCGCACAGTTGCCTTGACTCCAGTCACTCAAATGAAATGATGTTTCAGTATGGAAAAGTGAGGTGCTCAGTCTTGATACCTCCAATTTAAATTTGAGGCTGACCAATTTGCCTCATCAGAAATGTTTAGAAGGCCAGTTAAATAGCTGCCTCAAATAGCCTGGCTATTGGGATGATTTTTGTAAGGCCCCGAAGACCTGGTTTTGTCAATGGGCCTGGAGACTCCAGAGTGGGATGAAGTCCATCAAGTGGTTTATTTGATGGATGGATGGATTGTTGTTGCCAGGAGGGGGGACTATTTTTTTTATTGTTTTTATATTGAGTTTTTATCTTTTTAAGCTACCCAAACTCACTGAGACTGAGTTGGGCAGCCATATATATTTTCTTAAATAAATGATTAGAACCAGGTGATATTCCACTTTGGAAAGCTATGTTGAAGGAGTATTTCACTGAAGGCTTTATCAAAATAAAAATCCCAGTATAATGCAAAACTTGTGTGTTACATAATTTTTTAAAAAAGTATATCAAATTCCGAAACAACAAATAACAATTTGTTATTTTATAATCTTAGAACATTTTAAAAAATCCTTCACAGAATAACCTAAAAACTGGTGCATGTGCTGGTAGCCTCCAGGCCTAATGCACTATATGTGGGGCTCCCTTTTGTCTACTCTGGACATTTTACAGGTAGTCCTCGATTTACAACAGTTCATTTAGTGACCATTCAAAGTTACAATGGCACTGAAAAAAGTGACATGACAATTTTTCACACTTATGACCGTTGCAGCATCCCCATGGCCGCATGATTTACATTTTGGATGCTTGACAAATGACTCAGATTTATGACAGTTGCAGTGTCCCAGGGTCATGTGATCTCCTTTTACAACCTGACAAAGTCAACCAGGAAACCAGATTCACTTAACCATGTTACTAATTCAAGAACAGGCAGAGAATTCACTTAACAAATGTGGCGAGAAAAGTCATAAGATGGCTCAAAATTCACTTAACAAATTTCTCACTTAACAACATAAATTTTGGGCTTCATTGTGGTTGTACATTGGGGACTATCTTTATTTGGTACAGAAATTAGAAGTCAGGTTGGTCTCAAGAAGAACACAAAGAGATTGTGTTTTGGTTACCTATTTGTTCCAGGTCAAAAAAGAAGAGCCTACATGGATTGGGCCAAAGCTATTTGAGAGAAAAACTTTTTCTAGAGGAAACTCCACAGCTAATCAGTCCATCTGAAAATACTTGCCTACTATTGCTGCAATCTATCTGCTGGCATTTGGGGTCAAGCCTTTTATGCTGCTGCTCTAGTTCTTTGAAATGCAGTCTCTTACAGAATTAAAGGATACAACTTATTAATTTTTAAAAACTCCTAAGTCATCTTCTTGAACAGACTTAACAGTTAAGTTAATGGTCAACTTTATCAGTGGATATTATTTGTGTCCTATTTTATTATTTTTTAAATTATTTTAAATTTGCTTTACTATAAACTGCCAAGACACTTTAAAGGTTTATAAAACTATATTAAGTTTAATGAATAATCTCTAAATAGAAAAATATAAGCGGTATGTATTATAGCAGTGTTGGCAAACCTTTTAGGCACTGAGTACTGAAAAGGGAGCGCACGTGCGTGCCAGAAACCAGAAGAGCAGCCGTCCAGTGTGCATGCATGAGCCAAGAAGATGATGTTCCGGTTTCCTGCGCATGCATGTGCACCGGGCAGCTGGTCTCCGTGCACGCATGCACACCAGAAACTGGAAGACTAGGTGGCCGGTGCACATGCACACACTGGAAACCAGAAGATTATCTTCCTGGTGCGCACATGCACACCAGGCGGCTGCTCTTCCAGTTGATGGCACGCCGGAACCTGGAAGAGCAACAGGCGACGGATCGCGTGCCCGGAGAGATGGCTCTATGTGCCACTTCCGGCACTCATTCCATAGGTTCATCATCACAGTATTATAGTTTTTCTTCTGCACCATAATAAGTAATAAATCATTATATTCATCCAGAAATTTGTAATTTTAGGTGTTACACAAACAAGCAATAGTTATGGTATTGGCCGAGGGCGCAGCATGCAAAAGAAACTGAAACGCAAAGATCGTGGAAGAGGAAGAGGAGTAAATAAAGGATCTGAGGAAGTAAGTTAAGTGGAAATGGTTTATTGCATTAAAAATAGTGGTTTTATTAAGCTTAAATCAAAACTGCACTGTACAATGCTTTATTTTTCTTTCAATGGTCTTAGAACTAAGATAACTGCATTATGTAAGTAAAAGTAACATAACTAAGATAAATGTTAACAGTCAGCTGCATTTGCAAAATCAGACTAATACAAATATAATCCTGGTGAGTTTAATAGCAGGAAAATTTGGTTGGAGAGCAGCCAGTGGTTGAATTGTCACTTTTATATTCTTGCTACTTAAGACAAAACAATTTTAAAAAATCAGTTTTACTGGGTTTTGATTTTCAAGATATTACTATTACTTGCTTGTTCATAAAGATGGAATTCTTCTATACAGCTGTACCCATCATTGGTATCTTTTATGATAAGATACATTGTTCATATATATGTATGCATGAATGTATGCATGGGAATTGGAACATCTTACCCCTGAGATGAGATTGGCTCCCAACTTTCTGACCTTTCCGTAAGGGGCTGAAGACCTGGCTCCGTCAGATGGCTTTAGGGCTCCAATAAGGGAGCATCATACTAGAGGTGGTTGATGAATAAAGAAGCAATCCTATCTCCCCTCTGCACATCCTGCTCCCTCCCTCCCCGTCTTTTAATTTTAGTTCTATTTTTCATTGTAATTTTCATTTTATTGTTTTAGAAATATTTATCTTTTATGACTTAAGTGCTTTTAATTCTGTAAACTGCCCTGAGTTGTCTGAAATGAGATGGGTTGCAAATAAATTTAATAAATAAATAAATGATTAGTTTAATCATGAAATGGGTATTTTATCTTGTCTTTGACTATTTTGTGTTTGAGTGACCTTTGAGAAATAACCACATTAAAATGGAGATTTGTTTAACAGGAAATGAAGCCAGTAAAGAAATGGCCAACTATGAGTCAGGCATTCATAAACCAGCATACGGTGGAACACAAGGGAAAACAAATTTGTAAATATTTCTTAGAAGCCCGATGTATTAAGGTGAATATATAATTGTATTTTTTTCTTTCAAAAATGTAAGCAATTTATAGATTTTATTGTAGTTAGTTTAATTATTACATGATTTTACCCTGCCAAATCCATTCATTCTTATGGTAATCAAAAACCAATGGCCATAAAAATTATATTCAGCATTTATTAGATTTGAGGGAACTTTTCATGTATTCAGCATAAATGATACTAGAGAAAATTATTGCTTAGAATAATACAAAGATTGATGCATGTATTTTGTTTGGCCACATTATTTCTAAAATCTTAAATGAACTTTCTTATTTAGTATTGAATATATACGTTCTACTAGTTAGCTCTTAGGTACAGTTGCATCACTGAATATAGCTGCTTTAGCAGTTCCATCAATATGTGAATACGGAGACTGTTGATAGATGGTTATAAAACTAGAAAATAGATTACATTCTATTTGCAATTCATTTTATCTTTTTAATATAACATTAATTTTTAATTTTCTTTGAATGGTGGAGTAAAATAAAATAGTATGAAATGTAAAAAGTCACTATTGAAATTTATAATCTCTCTTTATGTTACAGGGAGACCAGTGTAAATTTGATCATGATGCAGAAATAGAAAAGAAAAAAGAAATCTGTAAATTTTACATTCAGGGTTATTGTTCCAAAGGAGAAAACTGCATTTACATGCATAATATCCTTTGACAAAAACATTTCAGTCATATTATCATCAAAGCTGAAGTGATCATAGCCTTTTAAATGTTCCATTTGTAATAGAATATAGATGTTCCTACGGACTAGAGGTTTTAAATGTTAGTAAGTAATAGTGTTAGGAATGTATTGGTTTTTTTTCTCTTTTGAAATAATAATATATAGCAATTTTTAGAAACATACAACAAAGTAGAGAAATGATTAATAATGAAACATAAATAAAAGCATTATAGAAAAACTTTTTAGCAGTGCATTCCCTCTTTCTCTTTTATTTATTTCTTTAACCACTGTTTAAATTTGCATAAACTTTGTTATGAACACAATAGTCCTCAATTTACAGTTTATTGTAACAAATGGTTAAGAATAAATTCCTGAGGAATCATGAGAATTGTGGCTGCTTCCAAAGAGGTCCGGGCAGTCATTAAGTGAAGCACCCGTGATTTCTTCATTGAACCACAAACCCTACTTATTGCGGTTGTTGGCAGGGAAGGAAGCCCTGGAAAGGCCTATTCTGCAACACCTCCTCAACTCACCTATAGCCTGCCCCAGGTCTCCAAGGGTGTCCCCCACCCAGTCTATGCACTCTATGCTCTACTTCCTGTCACTGGATCCAACACAGTTGGGCCTCCTCTCCCCCTTCTTCATACCAGTTCACTTACCTTTTCCATAAATTAGCTATCAGAAGCAGAAGTGGCTGAGCTACCATATCCTCTTATACAGAGGTTGCATAGTAGTGTTCAGGAAGTGGTTGCCATTTTGGAAGCGGCCACAATTCTCATGATTTCTCAGGAATTTATTTCAAGCATATGTTACAATAAACCTTTTAAAGGAGGTAATGCCAAAATTATGGGAATTTCACTAGTATCTTAGTTTCCTTAATATTTGATCACATGAATTTCCTTGCAAGTTCTATCATACAGGAGCAAAATGCTATCACGGTGACAAATGTAAGTTTTCTCATGATCCTCTAACTAAAGAGACAAAAGAACTGCTTGATAAGGTAAGTAATGCTATCTAAAGCAAACTTTGTATTTCAAAATCAAACTTTGATCTAAATCAAACTTTGTAATAAGAAATGCTTCCAGTTTTTCAAAAAAGCTAAATAAGTTGATAGAGAATCAGTTGCATGTGAAGTGCACCTGAACAACTGAAAAACAGAACTTTTTTTGTTTTTCTGTAAACTCTGTGCTACAAAGCAACAAATCAATTTATATATTTTAGTGGAAGATTTTTGGCCTAACCTTTTATTAATACATTTAAGGGGACTACAACTACTCAGAAAATCTAATCTGTTTCAAAGTGTTCTCTTTGTTTTTTCTATTACACATCAGATACCTAATGAAGGAGAATACATTACGATTTTCTAAAAAAAAAAAAATAATATCCTTTAGTTACCATTTTTTGTCTTTTGTAACATGTACGCATAAGCATATTAAAGAATCTACAGTGTTGTATGTAAGTTCATGTATGCATATGAAATGAAGGATTTGTGCCAAACAGATGTGAAATTGGAAGGGAACTAGGATAATTCCCTATGCGAGAGGTAATCCTCTCACACAAAGCAGACTTGCTTCTGGTTCTTTGCTTGTGCCTATTGATTGAAGAACAAAACATATTCATATTCAGTTGAACTTGGCGTGAGGAGGGGTAGTGTGCATTCAGCAGGTTATTCCTTCTCTTTACTTCCAGATTTTGGGGGGAGGGGCATTTTGAATTTGTGATGTATGAATCCACTCTTTCCATGTAAAGACGAATAAGTATAATTGTTGAATTCTAATCAAATAAGAAACTACTTGAGAAATTGTTTTCTTATGAAATACCCTATTCCTCCCCAGTTAGAAGAGAATAGAATAATTGGGTTGGAAGGGACTTTGGATGACCTCTAGTCCAACCCCCTGCACAAGCAGGAGACCCTATACCATTTCAGACAATTGATTGTCCAATCTCTTTAAAAGTCTCCAGTTGTTCTGCCCCAGCTCCGGATTTCCAAGGATATTGACACACACCAACGGTCCTTATCAAATTTATTAAGTAACAAGAATAAACAAGACTGGCAAAGGTTGGCAACCAGCCCAGAAAACAAGATATGATAAACCAAAATACTCTGATAATAAATACGAGTTGGTTCTAGCAAGAAACTTACTAACGGCGTGTGACTTAAATAGGCTAAGGGAGTGGCCAATTATCCTCAAGCCTTACTCTCGAGGAGACCTCCTCCTGCTGAGTAGCCACTCCTGCCTTTTGGCAGCCCTGCGCGCTCGAGCATTGAGGAGAGGCTCCTCCACATCGCTCTCTCCACTTGAAGGAGCCTCTGGAGGTTCTGAAGGCCCTGGCTGAGTCTCTGCCTCTGGCACCACATCCTTTTCAGCCTCCTCGCTGTCCGACGCGAGTGCTGGCTGCGCAGGCTGCTGGTGCGACACCACACTAGCCTCCTCTTCGTCGGGATCAGCCACGATCCGCGCAGGCCCTGGCAGGCCACAACACCAGTGTTGGAGCATTCACAACTTTGGGAGGCAACTCCTTCCACTGATTAATTGTTCTAACTATCAGGAAATTTTACCTTAGATCTAGGTTGATTCTCTCCTTGATTAGTCTCTATCCATTGCTTCTTGTCCTGCCTTCCTGTGCTTTGGAGAATAGATTGACCCCTTGTGGCAGCCCCTGAGATTTTGGAACACTGCTATTATGTCACCCCAGTCCTTTTCATTAAACTAGACATACCCAATTCCTGCAACAGTTCTTCATATGTTTGAGCCTCCAGTCCCCTAATCATCTTTGTTGCTCTTCTCTGCACTCTTTCTAGACTTTCATCATCTTTTTTATATCATGGTGACCAAAAGTGGATACAATAATCCCAAGTGCGGTCTTACCAAGACATTTATAAATGGTATTATAAAGTTTTGGAACATAGAATTGAATTGAATTGAATTGAATTGAATTGAATTGAATTGAATTGAATTGAATTCTTTATTGGCCAAGTGTGATTGGACACACAAGGAATTTGTCTTGGTGCATAAGCTCTCATAGTACATTAAAAAAAAGATACATTCGTCAAGAATCATAAGAATCATAACATTCTCTTAATTCTAAGAATTTGAATGGTGGTCTGTAAAATTAAGTTTGAAAAAGGAACAGAAAGTTTTCATAACGTCATGCACTCATTTTTTCCCCCCTCGCCCAGTAATTTTCACATGAAAAGGTACAGGACAGACAGTAGCTAAAAAAAAACTGTTTATTGAAAATATTCCACATAGAAATTATAAATGCCACTACTCAGCTTCTGCTATGTCATACCTTACTCCTTTAGGAAAATCATGGAGCAGGAGAAACTGGGCAGCATGGAAATGACCTTTAAAATGATTCTAAGTATTGTTTGTTTAGTGCTGGTTTTGTCCTGTATCTTCTGTTTTGGGACATGTTGGGGAAAGCTGATTAGCTGTTCTTTCAAGGTGCTCCGTCTGTAAGATCTAGCTTCAAAGCAGCTGGATGATAGATAGAGGTGGAATTGTACTTTGTTTCTTGCCATGTATAGTTTAATTCATGGGCCCAGTACTATTCTGTACTCCAGTTTAGACTAAATTATGCCTAAATTTTTATTAAATGTTCATAGACATGAATTTTGAAGAAAAACTCCGAATTAATAAGTACTGATTTTTTAATGTTGTCATAGTTTTGAAGTATTCTAATTTAATCTGAGATATATAGAACAGGTATCAGAGATCTCAATAAGTGCTTTTGCCATTAACTTCTAGAATAGTTGCCCATAGCCCATGTATTCTGATTATATTCTAATGTGGTTTTAGGTACTAAATACTGAAGATGAGCCTCAGAATGATGATGAAAAAGAAGTGGAAGAACTTAGAAAACGTGGCATAGTTCCTCTTCCTAAGCCACCTCCAGGGGTTGGGCTTTTGCCCACCCCACCAGAGCCATATTCATTTATGGAGGAAGATGCAGAAAACTTTCAGGATCCCTCTGGTGAATTCAAGAAAATTCCGTCTCTCTTTGAAATAGTTGTGAAACCTACTGTGGATTTAGCACATAAAATTGGGAAAACGTAAGTCTAGTAATTAAAACTATGCATGAAATTTTAATGAGGAACTTAGTTTTAGAAAATTAATGATTTTAAACAAGCCTTACAGTATGCATTACCGCATCCTGTTAGGGCAACTATTTCCCCTCTCACATTTTGGTGTAGCTGTACATGTATATGAATTGTAGAATCTACTCTATTATATAGAGTAATCTGGCATCAAAGAAAACATATTGAATAGTAATCTTAAAAAACACAATTTGGGGAAGATTGTATACGTTGCCATTTGCAGATTTTTTTACATAGTACTGCTTGTCAACTGTGTTCTGAATCTAATATTTTTACACAAATATACCTGACCTGGCTTTTTGTTTTACAGTCCACCAGCATTCTATAATAGTACATCACCCCCTGGACCAGAGTTTGAAGGAAATGATCCACACATGTATAACACAGAATCAAGCCCAGGACATAATGGACCAACAGGGCACCCAGGTTCTCCTGGTCATCCCTGTATCGGTCCAGTGGTGCCACATAGTCCACCTTTGCAGCCAGTTCCTGCAGGATACTTAGGAGCACAAGGCCAAGCCGGTGGACCTATGCATGGAAATCAGGGTGGCCCACCTTTAACACCACCTGGTGTGTCATACAACTGTGCAGTTGCTCAAGAACATATGGCAAACATGCCCAGAGACAATCACTGCCCACCTGGTCCACCATATCAGCACATTCCTAGTGAACGGCAGCCAAATCCTGCATATGAGACTCTTCAGAATCCAGCTAATTTCTATGATAACTACTATTCACATCAGGCTGTGCATAATTTCCAAACAACCAATAATGCTAATGGTAAGTTTTAATTTATAAAATTGTTTCATTTTAGTTCATCACTCTGAACTGAACAATCTTATCTGTTGATAGTCAACCAAGTTTTTTGCAAGCATTCAGTATCCAAAGTTGAGAGTTAAGTGTGATGTGGCTAAGAGGATAAGCATTAAAGCCTCATCTCTAGAATTCTTGGAAACTATACAGGCATTTCTCAAGACCTTTACACACTGAGTTCTGGTGTTTTAGGTTTTGAGGGGTTGGTGATAGTAGGGAAAGAGTATCCACATATTCGTCTACTTACAAGTTTTTCTGCAATCAGGAATCCCATCTTGCTAAGCTTTAGTTGTAGGGAAGTCTGTAAATAAATGTATCTTAAGGACATTTCTTAAATCTCTTGAAATTATAGGAACTATAATCTATGAGTAAATAAGTTTAAAAGTTACCAGTTTGGGGTGAATGCTTGCAGATAGCTTGTCTTAATCCTTAATTAAAGATATATATGTGTTTTCAAAATGCATGTACTATGAAAACTTATGAAAGGAAAAGTGTTGTAATCTATATATTCTGCTTGGAACAGTTTCACCTCTTTCTAGAATTTTTGTAAGTGGGATCTGGAACATCTTGGATAAGTGTATTGCATGTATTATACATTCACTTGTAACATGGGGGGGAGGGTTTGAGTGTGTATTTAAGACATTTTTGACTCCTGGCAAATGCAGTTTTCTTGGTAAGATTAATTAGCAAGTGGCTTGCCATTGTCTTCTTCCTAGGGCTAATAAATTATTGACTTAAAGCTGGCTTAATGTGTAAGGCAAGATATAGAATTGTCTCTCTATTTTTAGCCTATTGCCCTAAACCAAAGGTGTTCAAACTCGATTGCGTCACGTGACGTATTGTGACTTTTTTGCCTTTGTGGAGCCGGGATGGGCATGGCCTGCGTGTGATGCATCTGGCCCGCGGGCCACCAGTTTGACACCCCTGCCCTAAACCATTACATCAAACTAGATCTCATCTCATATTATGTATACATTTATATTTTCCTAAAGGAGTATATTGCAATGATTCATTTCTGTTCAGGAGCCTATCATTTCTGCCTCAGCAAGTAAAATGTTAGTCATTAGCTTTCCTCATGCAGAACACTAGCCTGCTTCCACAGTCCTTTGGAAGGGGATGTGTGCCTGCTAGGGTGCTACTACTTTGAATTGAAAAGCTGGTAGAAAGTGAAGTAATGATGGCTTAGGAATCACTCCTTAAAGACATCCTTGAGAACACCGGGCCTTTTCTGTATAAGAGCCAATTTTTTAAAAAGTTCATTTGGTTTAGAGTACTCTAGATATTTTCCCTGCACAATTATCAAGGAGCCCCAAACTACCATCTGTTTTGGAGGAACTATCACACTATACTTGATTTTAAAGTCGGTTTATTAAATGATACTAAATAACTTTTAAAGTCATAATAAACACTAATTATTTGTAATACTTAATGCAGATGCTACATGGCAAGGAAACTTTACAGAACACCAGTCTTACATAAATTCTTCAGATTCACATAACAGTGGAAATGAGTATGAATCAGATTGTGCCACTACAGCAGGACACAATTCAGCTATGAATGTACCTGATTTTCTTCCTGCAATGCAGAAAGCCCTTTTTGTAAGGCTCAGTCAAAAACATCAAGATGATGGCGAACAGATGAGCAATCAGTGTCAAAGGTCACTGAGTAGAGAAGAAGGTATTTTCAGATTGTGCATTTGTCAAATACAATACTATATTGTATGTTGTTTCTTTTTCAGATATCGGAATACTTTACTGTATTCTTACCTCTTATATTTATTATATTCATTGTAATTTTTATTAAGCTCACCATTTATTTCATAATCAACTCCCAATTGGTCCAAGAGAAGAGGGTTCTCTGGCTGAATCTCTCATGAAAAGCATGCACGTGTCTGCTATAGAACAGTCATACAGATAGACTGATTGAGTCCCCCTTACATGTTAGCATAACATTGAGCTGTATTTTTCTTTTTTCATAAATTTTATTTTCATTATAAGATAAAAAATACAGAAAAAAACAAGTTAAATTTTAAAAATTGCAGAGAGGAAAAAATTGTAACATCCAGCTTTTTTCATTGCAGTAAAATATACATATACAAACACGTGCGCGCGCACATACACACACACATACACTTTACTCTTTTGCTTTACATTTCATAACATTTCAGACTATTTCTATAATAACAAAATCATTCTAATGATTTAAAATTTCATTTATTTCAGTTCCAAGAATAAAGTTAAGAAATAGTTTCCAAATAGAAACAAAAATACTGTATTTTTCAGACGATAAAATGCACCGGAATATAAGACGCAGCTTAGTTTTTGGGGAGGAAAATAAGAAAAAAAGCTGATTGGCGGGCCTCCCAGAATACCCCAATCAGCTGTTCCCAGAGGTGAACTTTAGCAACAGGTTTGTTGGTTGTGAGCAAGGTTGTGCCTTGCTTTTTTTTCCAGCCTCTGAAACCTCCATTTCAGAGGTTGGGTGGGGCTACATTCGGTGTATAAGACGCAACCAAGTTTTCACCCTCTTTTAGTGGGGGGGGGGAAGGTGCATCTTATACTCCATAAAATATGGTAGATAAATTCTCTTTTTAATTAAAACAGTCAGTTTCCCCATCTCTGATAACTCCCATCACCCGTGTACTCTTCTATTGTGGATACTAGTGTATCTTTTTATGAGCCCCTTTGCTAATGGCTAATAAAAATTGATACATTCAGAATACAATTATGCAACACCACCCACAAATAAATTGTCTGAAATTTTACAGGATTTTGGTGATCTTAAGACCCTAGTGATACTCTTTTTATACTGCCTTTATTATTTTTTTAAAATAATTTTAGGCACCAAACATACATAATAATGCTTCCTTCTTCTATTTTCCTCACAAAAATAAACCTGTGAGGAGGGTTGGGCTGAGAAAGAGTGACTGACCCAAGGTCACCTAGCTGGCTAATCTTCTATAATAATAATGTTTTAAAAATTACGTTTTTGTTTTTAAATAAAATAAAATTTTAAAATAAAATATTTTTAAATATTTTTTAAAAAAATTGGAGTTATGCAGGGGGTGTTCTGGATTTCTTACATACTTTTAGCACTTCAAAAGTGCTTAAAATCCAGAGTGAGATATTATCTAAACAGTTATATAGCCTCATTGTTTTTTAAAATGTTTAACCTTTGACAGTTTGAGTTGAATTTTGCTGATTGCAAGATGAAAGGTTACACAGGTATACAGTTAAACCATTTATCTTCTTGTTTTTATACTCTGTCATTTTAATAGAAGCTTAAAATTTCATAATAGCGTTTTGCAGCTTTTATTAATATGAAATGATAAGAATCTTATTTTAGACAATATATAGCATGTTCCTGAGATTTAATTATCTCTTTTTTCCTTTTAGATGATAATGTAAATTGGTACTCTAGTAGTGAAGAAGAAGAAGGAAGCAGTGTTAAATCCATATTGAAGACCCTAAAAAAACAAAGTGAAACGTTTCGAAGTCAGCAGTCAGCAGATCAGCAACTGCGTGTTATGCCAGTTGACCCGAGACTTGCTAAGGAACGTGGTTCAGGAAACCAGGCTGTTGATCCAAGACTCAGATCAGCTTCAAGATCAAGTGCTAGGAAATCATCAGAATCAGGAGTCTTGGACCCAAGGCTTGCACGAGATCCAAGAACCTTAAAGGGTAATGAAAGCAGTCATGAAAGCTCCTCTACTAGTGGAGCAAAACTGGATGTGCATTATCCACAGCCTGTTGTCAAGATCATGCAAAAAGGATTGGATGAAGATGATGAAGATGCTGAAAGAGAGTTAAGAGACAGAGCTTTTCTCATACCATTGGAACCTCTTCCTGGAGTAACATTACGAGATCCAAGATCTCAGCTTAGACAGTTCAGCCATATTAAAATGGACATTGTTCTAAGCAAACCCAATTTTGCTAAGCATATTGTATGGGCTCCTGAAGATTTACTCCCAGTACCTTTGCCAAAACCAGATCCAGTATCTTCAATCAATTTACCCCTTCCTCCACTTATAGCTGACCAGCGATTTAATCAATTAAGGAATAGCAAAAATGATTCTATCCTAAGTACGGTTCCATCTGATCCACGACTAGCAGCAAAAGCAAAAAATAATATAAATTTAGCAAACAGGAGTGGGTCTTTGGAGCACTCTACAGATTTGCATCTTGGTAATACAAATAAACTAGGAGATCCTCGCTTACAAAAATCCACTGATCCCAGGCTGCATAGACTATCCAGTACAGACTCCCATCATGGAACGGTGAAAGATCTTTTGCCTTCAAAAACTGATCCTAGGTTGGCCAGATCCAGCACTAGTACATCACAGTCCTCGGAAGCTGCAATCTTCCAGTCTGACTCAGATACATTGCCTCCATATGCACCTAAGTTGTCGTCTGCAAGTTCCAAACTAGGCACTTCTAGTTCAATAATAAGTGGCATTAGTTTGTATGATCCAAGAAATCATACTTCATTGGATTCTTCTCCAGTTAATTCTGGAGAGAATGGAGAAAACCAGAAAAAAGGTATTTTGAAAAACACTGGTCAGAATGAAGTAGCCACCTCAGAAGAACAGTTGCCTCAAAAAGCTTCCCTGCATGTAGAAAAACATGTGGAAGCATTTGGGGAAACCAATTCAGAGAAAGTAGCTAATCTGAATAAATCTCAGGCTAAACACTCCAGTTCTGCTCCAGCGGTGCACAACCTTCCTATCCAAGCTTTATCAGGGTTAATCAGACCACAATATAGTGATCAGAGGCAAGTAAGGCAGCCTGGGCAGATCACTCCAGCACTAGAAAATGATCCAAATGGGGAATCGGATGACAAATCGCTGAAAGATGTTTTCAAGACTTTTGACCCAACTGCTTCACCTTTTTGTTAGCTAATTGTTAAGATTTTTTACCATTGTGAATAATGCCGGTTTCCAGAGTTTTGTAACTGGGTTTACCTCTATGCTTTATTTATTTTTAAATTATAACCAGAAATACTTTGGGGCTGCTATTTTCAGAACCACATGCAGTAATACTATAGTGTTTGCCAATTTGGTATTTTCTATATAAGTTTCCCATTTCAGGGATATGAATCATTGATCCGTTTAAATAAAAATATATATCATGTTAGGTCCGAGAGAAGCACTTTCATTGTAAATCATCATTAAGGGATTCAATTTAAAGACTTGTATATGTGTAATGTGTCTTTTCAAAATCAGCATTTTATGTTTGCCACTTTTGTATGATTGTACAGTTTCAAGCAATATAATGTATATTACTATGAAAAACATTATTTAAGATGATAATTATCTAATCTTCTTAAGCCCAACTTGCTAAGCATTTGACACAGGGCAACATTTTTTACTCATGAAACTGATATTCTTAGCCTAAAAAATACTGTATTACATACTGAGGAGCGGAATAAACTTTTTAAAGTATTTTATTCTAGGCTGTATATATGCAAAGGACATAACTAAAACATTATTGTTAAAATAGAAAACACCTAGGTCTATAAAATGTATTTACTTTTTCATGTATACCCTATTCTCTATTGTGTTATGTCACATTGTGGTGTTCATGTATTCAATGTATTTTTGTATTCAGCTACTTAATTTGTATTGCTTTTTTGTATTGATGTAATGACAGTAACATGTATTCATGTGTCTGGCATTTTTAACAAATTAAAAGAGTGAAATCTCTGACTTTCCACAGACTCATGTGGTTTCCTTAGATTTGAGATTTCATGAACAGAAAATTTCATGAATTTCTGCTGTAATTCTGATTTCTTATGTTGCCAACTACCTCTGGTGAAGACCATTTCAAATAATCTCCTCGCCAAAATATTACAGCTGAATTTTGATCTTGCAAAAATCAAAAGCTTCACTTTTGCAAGTCATCGGTGAGCAGCATAAAGTAATTGGGGCAAATGATTGAGAAAAAAGCTCACTAAGCAAACTGAATAAATTGTGTGAAGAGGGGTTGACATCCAAATGCTAAACATTGAGATGCAAGCATTAAACTTATGAGGAAATAGGAATTCTATGGAAGTCTCTTAGGTTTCTATCAGGGTTAGCACCCTATCAGGGTTAGCTGGTTCCCCCAACATCAAAATTGGCAGGTGTGATCAAGCAACAAGCCCCATTCATTTTAAAACGTGCAATTGACTTCCCTGCCCCACCCAATATCTGCACCTAGGCTTAATGGCAGCTGTTGGATGAGAATAAGCAAGCCAATAAAACAGAATAGTTTTTTTATAACTATAATCTCTATATTTTAAAAAATAATCTAAGGTGCATTGTGTCAGCCAATGTAGTTAACAGTGACTTTCAGAAATTCTGAAGTATTCTCCAGGACATCTGTTTCTTGGAGTCTTAGGCATACAATGTTATATTTACAGGGGTCTCTAAAGTAAAGAATATATTTTACTAAAACAACTCTATTAAAGGTTAAAACAAGCTGATGTTTATATTAATTTAGCATTCATGTTATATCGGCATCAAGGCTTATAAAAACATTTACTTGTCACATCCATCTGAGGCATAAAAAGAAACTAGCTGTCCATTCGAAACAGATGGCCTTTCCATAAATTATCTCACATTTTTCTGAGTCAATTATTTTATAATTCATTTCTCAGGTATGACATACATCACACGGAAAGTAGCCTGACATACTAATTTCATTCTCAAATCATGTTAGAAACTAAGCAAACCAAGTTTGATTAGTACAGGGAAATAGGCTAGACTGCTAATTCAACAGACATCCTGGAAAGAATGTAAATAGTAAACTAACAGGTTTCCAGAGATGAAAGGGCCTGGTGGCTCAGCAGACTAAAAGCATTGTGATTAACACCAGCTGTCTGCAATTACTGTAAGTTTGAATCTCACCAGGCTCAAGGTTGACTCAGCCTTCCATCCTTTCTAAGGTAGGTAAAATGAGGACCCAGTTTGTGGGGGCAATAAGCTGACTTTATATAATTATACAAAAGTATGAAGGCTATTGCTTAACACATTGTAAGCCGCCCTGAGTCTCCGGAGAAGGGCGGCATATAAATCAAATTAAAAAAAAAAAAACAGAAGAAAACAAAATGGGTATCAGAAAAAAAAACTAGAAATTGCTGAGAAGAGAAAAATATCTTAAAAGGAACTTAGTTTCAGAGAGCCTGATAGAAGAGACAGGAAGCAACATTACAATATGTAAAACATAAGATGGAAACAGACATGGAAAAAAACAGCAGGTTATGGTTTAAGGTATGTTAAGGATAGGGGGTGCGTGGTGACTCCGGTTAGTTGCTGAGTTTGTCAGCTAGAAAGCTGACAGCCCAGGTTTGAGATCCAAGTGATGCATGATGGCATGAGCTTCTGTTACTTGCCTCAGCTGCCAACTTTGCAGTTTGAAAGCATGCAAATGCAAGTAGATGAACAGGCACCGCTGGTGGGAAAGTAATAGCATTCTGTGCACCTCGGCATATAGTCATGCTGGCCACATTGACTATGGAAATGTCTTTGGACAACTCTGGCTCCCTGGACCAAGAAACAGATAGTTCTGTCCCCTAGAGTCAGAAACAACTGGACAGGGAAAACCTTTACCTTATAACATCAACATCCAAGATACCTTACAAGATAGTCCCAATTTACAATGGATGTGAAAAAAACTACACACCCGTTAAAATGCCAGGTTTGTGCAATATTAAAAAAAATCAAACCAATATAAAACACTTCAGAATTTTTTCCACCTTTAATATCACATAAACTGTCCACTTTAATTGAAAAACGAACTGAAATCTTTTAGGGGGAAGAATAACAAAAAAAATATACAATAACGTGTAAGTGTGCACACGCTTTCTTTCTTGAAGCATTTTTTGATTTTATGACAGCATTCAGTCTTTTGGGATAGGATCTTACTTTGGGAATCTTTGCCAAGATTTTGGAGTGATAGCTAATGCTTTAAGAATTAACCATCAGCAGTAAAGAAACATGCAGTCAACAAATATGTCACAGAATGGTACTTGGTAGTGCCACCATGAAAGCCTTGGAAAAGATACTCAGATGCTCTGATGTGTCCACCTACCAAGGTCAAGATCATGCAAGCAATAATATTCCCTGTGACATTCTATGTAAGCAAAAACTAATACAGACAAAAATAAATGTTCCTATGGGTTATGGAAAGCAGAAAACATGTCACATCTAGAAGCTCATTTCTTCGAATTCAATCCTCTTTGTCCAAATCATGCGAGGTAGAGATCATAGGATCCAATAGAAAAGAATACAAGTAGTTAAAGACTTGAATTGTGTTGTCTTTGGTGCTCTCTTAGCTCCCTTGTGTGCTTGCAGATGCTTCATTACCCAACTGGTAACAACATCAAAGAGCACCAAGGACTCCAGAGAACACAGGACTTGGCAGTCAATAAATCTGGAGGGAAATCAGTGGGATGAAACTGTCTTAGATAACATGTTTCCTTACTCCTCCTAACTCCCTATTTTAATGCTATTTTTTCTAATTGTGCTTAAGCTTTATACCTTCAGTAGTTTCATCATACTGGCAGACCTCACTTAATGACCAAAATTGGAATCAGCAGTTCCATTGTTAAGCATGGGAAATCATGTGACTGTGCTTTCCTTTTTCCTACTCCTCCACTCTCTGGACTGCTCATCGCACTAATGGGATAATTAGCAAGAAGGGAATGTTTCTAGTTACATTGGTTGGAGAGAAGGATTGAAAGGAATGTGGCTGAAACCATGAGTATGCTAGGCAAACAATCAGGTGTATTCCTGATGGTGTGCCAGCTTATT
The DNA here is from genome assembly GCA_022577455.1 of Arizona elegans. Taxonomy (NCBI): domain Eukaryota; kingdom Metazoa; phylum Chordata; class Lepidosauria; order Squamata; family Colubridae; genus Arizona; species Arizona elegans. The sequence goes on along the minus strand of JAKOOJ010000001.1, from coordinate 297,284,138 downwards.
CTCTTGTATTCCCTATTGGCTCCACTCTACCAGGGAGAAAAAAAAAGAAAAACAACAGGTCAGGACAGAGGGCAACATAAAGTGGCTATAAGGCAATCACGTGACTGGGGGATGCTGCAAAGGTTATAAATGTGGGCATTGGTTGTAAAGTCATTTTTTCAGCATCGTTATAATTTTGAATGATTGTTGAATGAAGCAGTTGCTAAGTGAGGACTACCACTATCTGTATTTAGAGGGACTGGACTATTTATTGCTATTATAATGAAGTTCCAAGATCACAGAGGTGAAAGTGGGCTGGGCCACAGTTCTGTTTTGCAGAGTCCCAACTCCTCTTTGTCTGAATTCAAACTTTCCTTGGCCCCATACCAACGAAGACTCTTCCTCCATTGGCTGCAAAATGTAGCTGTATTTGATTCTTCTGTATCAGGGGATGGGTGTTGCAAGCCCTGAAGGAGGGGAAATCAGAAAAATGTTACACAGTTTTAACATTAAAACGGTTCATTGCAAAATGTTTTAGAGTTAAAAAAACCTTAAAACCCTTAAAACCCTTAAAAAACTTTCCATCAAAATACGTTTGGGAATTGAGAACACTTATCAAAATTCAAGAATACCTACACGGGAGATTTTGATTGCTGCAGCAATATTGTGGAAAGGGGAGAAGTGAACTCATTGTCTTCTATATCTAAGGTCCTCCTCCAGTTCCAAACCTATTTGTAATTCCTTCTGAATAATAATTATCTGATTATTTAATTTATAGTCTGAATGTCCTCCAAAGACACAAGGTGGCATACAGTACATAGTTCTTCCTCCTTTGATCTGGTATCAAAGCTTGTGAGCAAGGGTTAGGCTATGGCAGTGTTCACTTGACAAGCTTAGCCCATGGTTACTGTGTAACACAAACCATCTATTGGGCTGCATTATTTACAGAGCAATGGATCCACACTTATAGGAAATAGCATATATAATATGATTTATATTAAAAATGGAGCCCAAACATACACTGGAATATTTATTGCCCTTTTGCTATATTGTGCTAACCCTAACTCTGAATAGAAATGGAGCAGACATAGATAAAAGCCTGTCAGGTTGGAGGTTAGATGTTTATATTAGCTTTATCCAGTCTGGCACTTTCCAAATGTATTTCCCGCTAGCTGAGAAATTCTGGTAATTGCAATTGTCAAAATGAGGGGGTGCTGCCAAGTATGGAAGATTTATTTGGACTTTCAAGATCACATTAAGATCTGCTACATAATACATTCTGAAGAATACTGCATTTTACTCACTTTGACACAAGCTGCTTCTGCTGCCATAAACATTTGAAGAATTCCCTGGAAGAGATTTTGAGCATTGCTTACAAGGTGTTCCACAGACGATCTACTGCTACCTGTTGATGCAATTACCCTAGGATGTAATGACAGAAAACATTATGTAACACCTAAAGGACAAAAAAGTGTAACAAGAAAAATAGATTCAGTTACAGGAATCTTGACAGCTAAATACTTCCACTTCTAAACACATATCTTTGAGTTTGTTAGGGCAAACTTTCTTTATTCTTTTAGAAATAAACCTTTGTTGAGCAGAAGAATCAGCTAACTGCTTCCAAATAATAAAAAACTGTGCAGATGTTTTGAAGTTCCCACGTTTTCCAAACTTCCTTTTCCCAGATACTGAGAAGATCACAACATATGTAGTTATTTAGCACTAAACAATTAAAACATTCTAATGAGGATTGAGCATGCTCAGCTATGTTCATCTGATTTGGGATGGGGCACCGAATAAAGAAAATGGAATTTGCTAGAAATAGGCTGACTGGTTAGAAACTTTTTTTGCAGGTTTCACAATCGATTATTTTATTGAAGAGTTCACTTTTTATGAGATGAATTTAAATTTGATCATGAATTGGAAACTGAAATCAATGGGATCTATGTTAAATTATGTCTAATTTAAGTCTCATTAATTTCAGTTTAGCTATTCTAAGAGTCATTTATAAATATAATTATGATATTAATTTGAAACCAAATTTAGTTGAACTAAAAAGCTACATACAGGTAGTCTTTAACTTACAACCACAACTGGGACTGAAATTTCTGTCAATAATCAATGTGCCTGTAAAACACATTACATGTCTGCATCACTTAGCAACTGCAATTCCAGCACACCCCATTGTTAACCAAATTCCACCAGTCATTAGCCAAGAAGCCTTGGTGGAACAGCAGACTAAAGTGCTGTTAAGTAACACCAGCTGCCTGCAATTACTGCAAGTTCAAATCTCACCAGGCTCAAGGTTGACTCAGCCTTCCATCCTTTCGAGGTAGGTAAAATGAGGACCCAGATTGTGGGGGCAATAAGCTGACATTGTATAAAAAAGAACACCGCTTGGGGGGCCCAAAAGCCCTACTAAGCAGGTATATAGAAAAGTATGAAGGCTATTGCTTAACGCATTGTAAGCCGCCCTGAGTCTCCGGAGAAGGGTGGCATATAAATCGAACCAATAAATAAATAAGCCCACCCATGCCAAGCTATTTCAAACTTGGTCTCTCCCAGTTCCAAGCCTCAGTGAAGTCTGGGTCCCGGGACCACTTCTTATTCAACTCTTCTTTATCTGTCTCCCTCACCCAGATCTGCCCTTTTGGCCACCTTGCATCTTGCCTTGTGGTGTAGCAAGCAGCCCCAGAACCACACAGCTGGGGCTTCTTAGTGCACTGCAGTTGAAAGGCTTCAAGAAGCTCCTGAGCTGTAGTGCAGCATGAAGCACCAATCACTCTAGGAAGCTCCAGCATCACAATGTGAACTGCAGCCCAGCAGCATGGTACAATGTCACAGACCAGAAGTGCAACATGAAGCCACAATCTTCTCAGGAAGCCCCAACAGTACATCACGAAGCTGCAGCCCAGGAACTCAGCACAAAACTCCAGCCACTTCAGCTCAGTCACCTTTGCTGCCCTGCACTCTGTCACTCCAGCCGAACTTCTGCCATGCCTCGTGAGGAAACTGCTGTCTACAATCTAGGGGGAAAAGTCTCATGTGGCTAGCAGATACCTCACAAAGGGCCAGACTGGGCATGCTTGGTCAGCAGCAAAGCAAGAAGACTGTGAAGATTAGCTAGAAATGCAAGGTCTGCTAAGTACAGACCCTAAGGTCAAAAGAGCGTAGATGGGGGAAACAGGCAGGTGAGGAGGAGTTGAAATGTCCCTGTAGTTGTAAGTGTGAGAAAGCTGCCAAGCCCCTGAATTTTGATCACAATTGCTGGGATACTGCAATGGCTGTAATTTCAGGGACCAGCCATAAATCCCTTCATTTAACACCACTGTAAATTCATGTGGTCCCTGAACAAATGGTTGTAAATTGAGAACTATCTGTAAATTAACGAGACAAATCAGGTATTTCATTCGAATTACTTTAAGTTCAGTGAAAATTAAGTGCAACTAACAGTCTGGATCCAAGGTATTCCAAGATGTTTTCCGGCTGCCTTAAAAAATCAGCACTTATTTAATTTCATTGAAACAAATTAAAAAAATAGAGATTGGTGGCACAGGTCTCCAATACCACTTTTCTCTCAGTGGTGAAATTCAATTTTTTTTACTACCGGTTCTGTGGGCGTGGCTTGGCGGGCGTGGCAGGGGAAGGATACTGCAAAATCTCCATTCCCACCCCACTCTGGGGCCAGCCAGAGGTGGTATTTGCCGGTTCTCCGAACTACTCAAAATTTCCACTACCAGTTCTCCAGAACCTGTCAGAACCTGCTGAATTTCACCTCTGCACCATTCAATGCCTTCCACATTCTTGGATTACAACTCACATATTCTCCAACTATTAGCCTATGTTGCTCTGAGCTGCTGAAGATCATTTTGAATCATGTCATACTACAGAAAGGGCAGTAGATTGGCACTAGAAGGAAAAAAATATGGATATAATTTGTTTCATTTTGCAAGGAAAAATTATTTCAAAAATCTAGTTACCGGGTAATGATGCTAAGTTGATAGTTAATTGTTTTGGTTTTCTCCAAGGCACACAGCAGTTCAGCTGCACATCTTTCATTTAAGCAATCCTTTGTAATTCTGCCAGCAAATTTCACCAGTGCTTCCCCTCCAGCAATAACTTGAATAGCAGTGGCAATGACTTCTTCTTTGGTCTAAAAAAAAAGCAGTTATAAAAAACAGGAGTGAATGAACATTATCTAACTCTCCATTAATACATTTCTACTCTTCATCTGAAGAACTCAGGTCTATGGCCTGAAGCTAGTTTATGCAACAGATATACTCCAACAGTACCTCTTTGATCATGTGGCCAGGATACTGCATTTCTCTGAGATTAAAAAAAACAACAGTAACTTCCTACATCTAGAAAGCTAGGAAACAAGAATAGGCTGAACTGCTCTTGATATGAAAGGCAATAGATGAAATCTCATAGCTACATGAAAACTCAGTCTGAAAGTCTGCTATATAGGGTTCTTGTTGTGGGAAAAATAGGAAAAGGGAGCATATGTATGCTGTCTCGTCTTGTACAAAAAAAGTAAGACATAGGCAAATGAGTGGCCTGCCATTGTAAAGGCAATATCAGAATGAGCTGAGATGGTAATGAATGCTAACAAGAAAATGTTTCTTCAGATATCTTCAAAATTAAAGATTTAGTATGTCAGTTACTCAATGAAGACATTAAAATGTTAACAGATAAAATAGAAACTGGATGGAATGATTTAGTTCCTATTCTGGCTCAGTGTTCCACTATGAAGTTTGAAAACCAGAACTACAAGGTGGAACTGAAGCTTGAGATTGACAGAAAATGTGATGAGCATAAAGCTAAGGCAACATGACTAGTGGTCTCATCTCTCCCCCACCACCTGGGAAATAAATAAATCAAATTCAAGATAAATGATAAACCCTAACTTATCAAAAATAATAACAGCTATAGGCTAGATCAGTGTTTCTTATAGTGGTCCAGTGTTCCTTAGAATATCTCAGAGGTCCACAAAATCAAAATTATTTGCCAGATTGTGAAGATATTTGCAAATATTTAAAATATTTTAAAAATAAAATAAAAATATGAGTTGTTACAAGTTTTGTTAAAAAATATATGCTTTTTCATGAAAAATATGTTGTTTATGTCAATATCTAATGAGTTTAATATAGTTACGTTTACATGAGTCAATAGGTAGGTTTTATACAAATGCATCAATTCTAATTTTAATATAGTAAACACCAATAAATATAATCCATAAAACAAATGCTCTTTTGGGATCCTTTGTAATTTTTAAAAGTGGGAAGGGGCTCAAAGGTCACAAAAATTAAGAAAGCTCAATTGGAAAAGCAATACACACAATGCTTTTGGCAGACCACAGGATGGTGCTGGTACATCATATTTAGTGATCATGGGAAAGAAACAGTCCACAAGAAATTAATAAAGTGTAAGTAAATATTGAACTCAATCTGACATTGCACAGAATATCTTATTTGAACAGAAAAACAGAAATAAGAGAATGACATTTTTAACACATCTTTTGAAAAAAGAAATAAAGTTTAATGTAGACTTTTGGCTAGATTTTATCTATTTCTACTAAAATAACCTGATTCCTGACATTATATCACCTACTTTTTCCCCCTGGATCATCTAACCAATTTCTTGTGAAATTCCAACTATTTCTCAGAGTTGTTGGGGAGTTGCTACACCCATCTTACTTCATATCCCTCGACTTCTGCTTGTTTTCTGAAAGGACCCCAGGATTTTAGGGAATCCAATTCTTTATGAAAATCATTAAGTGTCTTCTAGAGTAATAGATTTTATTAAAAGGTATAAGCTTTTATGAGCTACAGCTCACTTCATAAGCTGTATATACATACATTCTGAATAAAACTTTTCTTTAAAAAATTGTTACATTTTGGCTACCCTAGGCTAATATAGCTCTCCTCCTACAGGTATGATTATTTCGTTTGTATTGATGCTAAAGACAATGCCTGAAAGAAATACTGATTCTCAGATAGTATAAACTATGAAGGATTGCCAGGCAGGTTTTGAGGGTGGTAGTGGAACTGAGAGCTTGCCTATTTGCTATAATCATTTGGGGGGGGGGGGGGGGACAGATAACAGTTGACAGCTATAAATGTCAAATATCTTAAACTTAACTACGTGCTGACAAATACATTTTTATATTGTGAATAGAAAAGCAGGAAAGTAAGACCAAAGAGCAGTAAATGGGATAGCTAGTATACAAACCGTTTAAAAACCGGTTTATCAATTTGCCAAACTAAAGTGTAGTTTCAAGTGGGATGGCGTTGGGGTTATAAAAATGTACTAACGTTTAGAACATAAGGGTAACAGAGTTTATTTAATAGTTCAATTTATATGCCACCTTTCTCCGAAGACTCAGGGCGGCTGGAAGGGACCTTGGAGATCATCTAATCCAACCTCCTGCTTGAGCAAAAGTCTATACCATTTTATACAAAATGGCTGGGGGGAGCAAACAAAAGCTGGGAAGTTTTGGGAATTGAAGTCTATCCATCTTAAAGCTGCCAAGGTTGAGAAAGATGGCTCTACATTCCTCAACATGTTCATTAATGATTTCGATGAAATGGTGGCAATTCTTGTCACATGCTGATGATCCAAGCACTGCCCTCTCCAACATAGGAAATAGGCTGGACTGAAAGTGGCTGGCTCAGAGCCATCCATTGAGTTCCATAGCTGAGAACAGATATGAATCTGAAAGTCTAGTCACATCCAATGCTTCAATGCTTCTATGTCTTTAGAGTTCAGGGTTACAGCAGGTTAGTATCTATTCTCTCACAAACATTTTGCTTCATTTACAAAAAAGTGAAGACATCTTCAGGTTCAGCTTGACTCCTGCTGATTACATGGACACATCCATGTTGTTTTTGTAATACAGTAACATGGAGGTGGTCTGCCATGGCTTTTTTTCCAGAACTATTTTGTTTTAATTTCTGCTTTAGTCTACTGGTTTGGAATTCCCTGATGATCTCCATTTATATATGAACAAGGAATGTTCAGTTGGCAAGAGGAGCTACTCTAGTAGAATTTTTTTAAAAAAGATTTCTGTTCTGAAATCAAAATAAAATCATTATCCCCAACACTCTTTTTCATCCAAAACTGTTAAAGAGGAAATACCATGATTGGCCCTTTCCTTTTTAGAAACTGGGCCATGTATGACACTTGAACTCTCATTTCCTCAATTATTTGTGAAATAAGACAGCCATGGTTCTCCGAGTCTCCCAGTGAGGAGGTTGGACTGGATCTCAAACTGCATTCAGAGTGACTAGACTGGAAATCACTTGGAAGATCTTCCCGATACTGTAGAGATAACAAAACAGTTTACTTATCCCTCAAGCTCCAGGACGTTCATATTCTTACAAAAAGATTTATGCTATGATGTAACCTACCACCACAACCCACCAACCTTCAGAAATTATGGTGGTAAGCCTGCCGTTTGGCCATGCTGCCTGTTAACCACTCATGTTATCAGAATTGTGAGGTCCCACGCAAAGACCTGTCCACTCAATGCTTCTCCTCCCTAGTTTCACTGCTGAACTCCAGCAAAATAAGTGCAATGGTGGCTGTGCAACTGCTTGAGAGGACCTTGGATGATTATCAGGATCCTTCTCAGTCAGAATCCAGACCTGGACATGGAATGGAAAGGGCATTGGTAGCACTTTGGGATGATCTCTGGCATGGCCAAGATAGTGGCTGTATGACCATCCTTGCCTTATTTGACCTCTCAGCAGCTTTCAATATTATCAACCCTAGTGCCCTGGATCAACTCAGAGGATTGGAGTTGGGTTGTCTCTTTCTCTAGAGTCAATCCCAGTCAGTGGCAATTGGGGAAGAGAGATTCTACCCCGGATCTAACTGTGTGGGGTGCTGCAGGCATCAAACTCTCACCGTCCCTATTTAACATCTATATGAAACCATTGGGTGAAATCATATGTTGCCATGAGCTGAGGCATTATCATTTTGTTGATGACACCCACTTATACATCTCTTCCCCAGGCAAATTAAGCGATGCAGTGGACATCTTATCTCAGCATCTGGAGACTATGAAGCTCTGGATGGGGAACAACAGGCTTCAACTGGCAAGGACAGCTTTGTTTTTGAGGCCCTCTGGGTCTAGGACTATACATCTTTGGTACTGGTTGGAGTTGCACTGTGTCAAACAGACCCTGTGCACAATCTGGAGACTCCTGCTCGATTAGCAGTGACAGTCATAGAGAGGAGGCCTTTGCACAACTTCATATTGTGTGCCAGCTGTGCTTGATCCTAGATCAAAGGGCACTCACTACTCATGGTTAGTTTTGTCCTGGTCACCTTCTGCTTGGACTACTTCAATGTGTTCTATCTGGGGCTGCCTTTGAAAAGTATCAGGAAACTTCAGCTGCTACAAAATGCAGCAGTGTGAGGAGTTATGTATTTCTTACAGTATTTGTTTCCAAGCACAATTCGATGTGCTGATGTTGACCTTTAAAGTCCTTCATGACATGGGATTGAGGGACTATCTCTCTCCGATTTAATCTGCCCGTTCCACCAAATCCAGCAGAGGACATTTTATGGGAAGAGAACTTGGTCTTATCTTTTCTGAGTTTCTGAAAATCCCTCAAGATTTAGTTGTGTCAGCAGGCTGGAAAGCCCCAAGGGACTGGTGAGCTAAAGTGATGAACATGATTTTAAAAGAGCTGAAAATTCTGCTCCAGCCCACTCGAACAATATCGGTGTCATTGCTATACCTGTGTCTCTCAACATTCCACATATATTATTAAAAACATCAGCATCCACTATTAAACTTAATAATTTGAAATAGTGAAAAGCGCATTGGGACCTGACCATGTAAAACCTGCTGTCCTAGAACTGTGTCCTCATACTGGACAAAAGGTCACACTTTCTCTATGGCTATAATTTAAAACATATGTAAGTCTTTTGTGCTTTAAGAGGAGGTCAATATTACCATGGTAATTTTGTTACTGGCAGAAAAAAATCCTTCTCCAGCTTTGATGGCTTTGTAGCCTGAGGATGGGATGCTCTGATGCTGCGTGCAATCTTCTTTCTTCAACGAGGAAGGCCGGATGGAATAAATATGTTCATCATTTTGTAAGCACCTTCTAACGACTTGCAGAACTGTTTCACTGATGCCCTTCGTGGACTGAAGCTGTCTCACAAGATAACCAGCTTTGGCAGACCACTCATACAGAAGACTATCTATCAGATGATGTTGCTGGTCTAGTTGGCTGTGGAATTGTCCAGCTACTCCCATAATTTCATCAGTAAGGAGGAGAAGGTTCCCTGTAGTGGCGAGTAAGCTCTCTTTCGGCTTTAGAAATTTGGATGGTTCCTTCAGTGTATCCCGGATGACTTTGTCCACCGTTTGGATATTTGCTTTGAGGAAGGCTGCCTTTCTTCCAAAGGTCTCCTTTTGGATGAGGTCACTGTTACTTCCAGTGCCATGTGATATAAATTGGCTTAATCTGACAACACTCTGGATGCTGCTCAAGTATTCTCCATTGAGTCCATTCAGTTGGAGCAAGATGGCTTTGGCTGTTACGGCAAGTTTTCTTTGGAGAACCTCAAACTGAACTAATAAACTGGGAGCAGCTATTGGCGAGACTGCCAGAGCATTTGCAACTTGAAGCAGAGATTCTGTTAATATTTTGATCTGTTCTGTTTGAGATGGAATCTCATTCTCAATACCTTGTCTAGCACATAACAGAATCGACAACTTAGCAGCTTCCTGTATTCTAACAGAATTTTCAGCTACTGCTGTCAGCGTGCTCTGCAAGCAAAGCCGGTATTTCATTTTAGTTTGTAACTCTTTTAAGGCCAATACATCTCTTCCTATAAACTGATCTACAATATTTAACAATGCTTGGATGGTAACAGACCACAGAATGCAACTTGCATCAAATCTGTCCTGTTTAGCGAAATCAGGATGAGATCTACTAATATCCTGTGCTTTTTCAAGCAGGTATTTTGTTCTGGTTTGTACACAAGTGAACTTAGTTTGAACTTGCAGGAAAATTTCCTGAAGGCTGGAACACCCAGGGAGCAATTTTCTGTCATCTGAATGGACCACTTTGCTAATTAACTGAACCAGCATCTCTAAAATCTCCATGATCTCATCAAAACTTTGGATTTCGTCATGAGAACTACATGGAGGCATAAAGCCAATTAACTGCCTTGCCAGCCTGTACCAAGAACTTACAACAAAAGTCAAACTATGCTTTGTCTCGTCAATCTTCTCAGAAAGCAAAATAGCTGTTTGCAGCAGTTGCTCTGAATTTAGAACAGGGTTTGCCTCTACTTCTCTAGCTAATCCAATAAAATGAGGGATTAACCCCACTATTTCTTTATAACGTAATAGTTTATCAGAAAGAGGTGACTCAACAATCCGTAAGGCTTCTTTAGCTGCATCAATGCAACAGTTAGCAAGTTCCAGCAAATCAGCACAAATACCATTCAGGCGTATGGCATCATGTACACTTGTTGCTGTTGTCAGCTCTCTAATCAATGGGTGTAAACCAACTCTTCTGACTGCATCTTTCTGGTATATAATATTTTTTGGGGGAAACTCCGGAGAAGGACAATAGGCTGGTTTAAATTTCTTCAAAGACCCGACCAGCAATTCTGCATTATTTGAGCTATTTTGTTTTATGAAACTTTGTGTACTACATTCCATAGGATCCTGTGAAGCAAGGGCATTTGGAAAATCTATGGAAATATTGAAATCATGGACACCATCCCGAAGCGGACTAAGAATATCCGGCTGATTACATTCATCTAGCCCCTTTTGGACATTACAAGCAAACACTATCAATTCCTTTGTCCTCTTTGAATATTCTTCTTTAGCTTGCACACTGGTCATTCTTGCCATACACCAATTTATGCTAACTTCTGTCTGTGTTATGGCATTTTTCAGTTGTTTAATGAAAACCAAGAGCCCATTCCGGAAAATGGGATCTCTGGCTTTGGCCACAAATCTACTAATGAACTCAACTATCTGTGTTGCTTGTCTGCACAATCTAGACGTGTGCCAAAAAAAATGTTCAAAGTGCTGCATATCTAAAGCTTTTTCACTTGCCTCTTTGTGTCTCACCATCTCTTGAACAGATGCATCAAGGAATTCATGCAAATCAAGTATTTTGTCCAAACACATCATCAAACTTTCTGTTGTGCTTGACCATATTTGAGACAAGAAGTTTAATTTTTTAGACACATCACCATTTCCTGGAAAAAGGCTCAGTTCACTCAGGAGACCAGGCAGCGTGGCAAGAAGTCTATTAAATTGGTCTATACACTGTTCAATATCTTCAACAGTTTCCCTTTCAGTGCATGTAACAAGAATCAAATTGGCTGCTTTAAGCATCTGGGTGGAATGGCTGAAGAATGTGGTAATCAAAGGTTTCAATTTTCTTAGGAGGCCTTCCTTTCCAACATGAGAACATGGCTCCACAGCAGCTTCTATCAGTCTCCTCATGGGGTCTTTAATATCAACCAAATTATCCAAAATCTGATAGATAACAGCAGAACGTATTACTTGATTAAGATGTTCCAATTCGGTTTTCATGGCAAAACATTCCTCTTTTATATTTTCTTTTGGAAAGCCATTAAACGTGTTTACATCCACAACAATCACTTTTCTGAATTTCAGTAAATGACGACAAAGTTGAATTAGCTCTTGCTTTAGAGTTGCTCTTGATGAATCAGCAAACAGCATGCAATAGAATATTAGAACTTCTACAGGTAAGTTTAATTTATCTTCATGTAGATGAATTGGCTGTGGACTAGACATAAGGCCTAGAAATTGATGCAAATGCTGGGGGAAAAAGCCATACCTTTCATGCAGTTTTTTTGTTCTTCCTATGTTGCTCTTCAACAGGGATATCAATTTTTTTACACTACTTTTTGCTAAGTCAAAAATATAATTTTTTGATCGGTTCATTTGCTGCTCATGGGGATACTGAAGGTGGCTGACTTTTGCTGTGAATAACATAGGAATGCTGTTTTTAAGGGTCTGCAGGGTTTGAGCTAAATGTTTCCGCTGCAAAGATTCTTTAAGATCCCAAAGGAGTCTTTCTGTCAGATTGGTGAGTAACAGAAGAGCCTCTGAAAAGGAGCAAGAAGCACTTAGCACCGCTGATACATCTTTAGCAGAATCCAGCATCAGCAGGCAATCAAATAGCCAACGAGCAGCTTGGATTATCCGCCTGATGTTGAAATCCTCTTGTGCCCAGAGAACCTTGTAAATTAAATTTAAAAATATAATAGTAATGTCAGCAATTGTTAAGAGAAGTCTCATTTTACAGCAGTCAAGATCATTTCAATAATTTATTTGGCAATGTTAAAAACCGTGTCATTTGGGGCCTTTCTCCCCAGCTAAGTTAAAATTCCATCAACCTATCTTTGATTTGCTGCCCCCATTGTCAATTCCTATCCTGCATCTAATTGTAAAGACGCAATATATGTTAGGCAAAGTAATTGGTTGATTCTACCATTCATCACACCACCACCAAGTGGAAAAAACATCCGCCTTTCATAGTCCATAGTCCATTGGGAATGAGGCAAATCTAGCTGTATGACTGTACAGCTTCACTAGGCATCTTCCTGGCTCCTCTTCTTTGTCTTTCCCATTCTGCTATAATTCTAGCTGAATAAAGATTAGAAAAATCACATGAGTCATAAAGGAAACCTGATCACTTTTATTTATGATTTCTCTCCCCTTCCTTTTCATCCATTATTTAATTACAAAATACTTACTTCCCAATACCTCCTTGCTCTGTTTATGAGGCATCTGGGGGTGGAAGGAGGGAATGCCCTATTATTATGCTATTTCACCTTGTGAAAGGGCAATAGAATTAAAACACTTACCGTAGGAGTATAAGCAGCCTAATGATATTGCACAATTCCAATAAACCACAATTTAAATTTACATGCTGCCCATTGCTCCCATCTTTCTGTAGACAATGTAAAATGCTGACATCCCTATAACACATTTGTAGTATAATAAAGTGGAGGCTTCTCTGAAGGACAAATTTTCAGGATAGATGAAAAAGATCAATCATCCCTTTCCGTAGTGTATTTAAAACAGATAATAAACTCCCTTGTTAATATCATTAAAAAGAATCTGAAAACTTACTGTTATGCAGTAAATAATTAGCAATATACAAGTAGAACTACTTTCTCTGTACATATTATATAATCCACTAGGACTATCAATCCCACTAAACAAACCAGACTAAGAAATCAACTCCATAAGAAGTCTAAAACTACTTTTAATGAAATCAGCCATAAAGACAGAAACTCACAAGTCTGGTTCTGCTGTACCTTTTATACCTTTTTATGCTTCAGTAAATTAGGAAGGTGTCTGAGCTACTTCCAAACATAATCTCCATTGTGGATTTAAATTGTTTCATCCCCTCATTGCCCTGGCAACTGAATTTGCATATCTCTATCAAGATCATCTTCCTTACTCTTGAATATTGTTATTACTACTAATAAAAAATGGCTGCACTGCCACATCAGTAAGATCTTTGTTGCATGAAGATAATTATTGCTATAATTGGGAAGTATTTAGAATGACCTCATAGATTCTCCTTCTACTCCATAATTCTTCTCTCACCTCTCAAGTTGAGATAACAAAATGAGGCCCCTGAGATGATCCTCTTTTGATCTGACAAATATAAATTGATAGCCAAGCATTTTCTACTCATGTATTTTAGTAGTAGCTAGTCATAAGTAAGAGGTACAGATCAATTATCTGTTTTCTTGTTGGGGTGGAATGTACTGGCAGAACACTGCTGTATCATCATTTTTAAATTGCTACAGATCTAGCCATCCTTAAAAGCTTATAGATAGTTGAACCTTTGGCAGCCTATAGGTATCTGAGATTTTGCCATTTGCAGAAACTTAAATACCCATTGTGGGACATAGGAGTATAAACAGTATGAGCAAAAATGAGCAATGCTCTATTTTTCATTTCTATCAAAAACCTCAGAAGCAACCAGATAGAAGGCAAGGAAGCTAGTCACTTTAGCAACAAGCTTTCATAAATGCTCTGCACATATCTGACTAGTTGCTATGTCAAACATGCAAAACTATGCTTCAATAGATAGGAATAAATTTAGTGTACTTTTATGGTTCCTACAAGTATCCTTTTTGCAGAAACAGCCAATTCTTCTACAGAGCTGCAAGCATCGGGTTGAATGAGAAGCTTCTGAACAGCAAGAAGGATGTTTTTCCCTGATACCAGGAGAGTTTGAGTTGCTGACACCATCTCCTTCTCAAGGACCTCATCACCAGATTTTTCAGCCAGCCTAGAATGGGACAAAAAATGTGGCACTTAGCACATCTTTAAAGGGAGCTGGTATTATAAACAAAACCAGTCTTTGAGGTCACACACATATCCCACAGGTAGCATTGTTCTGCACATAGCTTGAGCCCCAAACTCACAATTAAATAGCTTATATTTTAAAATAAATATTACCTTCCAGCAATACAGCCAAGTTCTTCCGTAGCTTTTGCTAATTCTTCTGCAGTTGCCTCTAAATTGGCAAAAGCTTCATGGGTAATTTCTCTCTGCTCAATTGCTATTATTAAATTGTAAAGTTCAGCAATCATGGGCAAAATAATTCTATGCGTGGATTTGGTATAAACAATAGCACTGATGTCATACAGGGAAAAGCACTCTACTGCTTCTGTTTTGGAAATAAAAGACACAATTATCTGAGTTATATTTATTAGGTAAATATATTTAAATATTATGATACATGAATTATAAAGTTCTGAAGGATATTCCTGAGGCAAGCTCTTATAAAAAACCATACTAGAAGAAAATCTACATTTTTTATATCAGATCTCCACAGATATCTCAATTTTAGTCAGCTTTTATTTTTAAACATCGTAATTCTTTGTCTGATGCTACTGGCATTTCTGCCAAAAGTGGTGGATGTTGAGGGTTGAAAATTTGAAGAGAATTTTTCACAAGGATTGTTAAAACCAGGTTGTCCAAAAAATTATTGAAATTATTCAAAACAAATCAAATTGGCAATAGTACAAGTGTTAAAAACTTCATATTCTTGTTTATCAAATAACCTCAAAACACTTTTAAAAAAGAATGAATTGTTTTTGCACTACTGATAAGGTGAGCAGATAGCATTGTTTAGGCTACATAAGCAATATCACTCACATAAGAACACCATGAACAGAAAGAGTTAATAAAACATGTAATGCTATTTACTATACTCTAGCTAACAAACATAATAAAAGTGTAAACATTTTTGAAATTAAAGAGCTCTCACACACAGACACACACACACAAGTGTTAGCAATTATTTCTTAGGAACATCTCCAATATTCTCCATTTGCCAAACATTTTAAAATCTAACTATACATATCTAACAATACATGTCCTAGGGGGAAAGCTTCATGTGTAGTTAGTTATTTATCCACTTTATCTACCACCTCAGTTCAAATGGAGGGCAGGCAATTTCCAGAAATTAAAACAGACTTTCCATCAATCAAACTTTTACATTTCCAGGCCTAACTGCTTCTCCCTCCTTATATCAGGCTTTCCCCAAAGTTCCCTTCCAGATGATACATCTAGAAATTTCCCCACTTTTGTAGACCCACCATACTACTTTTTCATCTTGGAAGTAGGTCTGCTTACTAGGGAGATGACCAGCTCAGACCAATGCAGCAGCAATCCTGCATGGGAATCAATCTTATTGAATCCAGTAGAGCTGATTTCTGAATAGATACAGACATTTGAGTAAGCTTATATTACACATCCAGTCAAAAAGGCCTTTTTAAAATAATCTCCAGCTACATACACGTTCTAACAGTTCTCTACTTTACCTGTCTTTGCCATCTTCTCCCCATATGTCATTCCTTGGAGCTTAAAAAAATCCAGTCTCATAGTCCACTAATTAAAAAGCCCAGCCTGCAAAGAAAGTGAAACAAAACACTTGAAACAAGGGAGAAAAAGAAGGATGAAAAGGAATTGCAGTATGAGAAAAAAAAAAGACAAAAAGAGATTCTCAAGGCAACTTTCTTCACCCAAAGAGCAGTAAATTCAGATTATGAACTATCAGGGTGGAAGTCAGGACATAGCCCAAAGCTCAGTGATTGAACATAGATCTTGCAAATAGAAAGTCCAAGTTCAGCCCCTGATATTTCTAGATCGGTTTTCTAAAGATCAGCAACAAGTGATATGAAGAATTCTCTACTTGACACCCTGGAGAGGTCTTGCCAGTCAGAGTTGAGAAAACTGGACTAGATACATGCAATAATACCAGGCAGCTTCCTCTGAATGGATAAATTACATTTTCTTGATCTATGAGGACAATTAACATTTCAAATTAGTGTGAAAATCAAAAAACTCACAGGCTGCTGAACCATGAATTCACTTTGCATTTCTCTTTTCAGCATGAAAAATAAAAATGACAACCCAGACAGTTCTCCTTTTCAAGGAACTATTCGGACAGATACCAGTTTAAGGGAGATGCCTGTAACAGAGAAAAAGAGCAAGATAATAATTTCCTTTGTTACATAGGGTGGGTCCTAGTAGGTTCTGAGGACGCATTCTTCACTGATACATGCAACATGAGAACTCAGCTTTTATAAATAATTAAACAAGCTTATTTACTAGTAATAGGAACCCCTTAGAAAATGAGATGTGGTAACTTTCCAAAGCCCAAATCATCAGTCACAATTATGGCACAAATAATCCTGTGTTTACTATTAAAATCCACCTCCACAAAGGAATACAGAAGAACAACAATAAGCTTTGAATCACACAAAAATGGCCTGGTGTGCTCCATATTGTATCTGAAGTTCAGTAGGACAAGTTCTGCATCTGTGACTGAACAATGGGCAAACTCTATTCTATACCAATAATTTTGAAGCTAACGGGACAACAGAAATCAAATTTATATACTTTCATGTATGCAGACATCTATAAGGGTGGAAAACTCATGTTCTTTGTATACCATGGTCTGAAGAGTTGCATTTTTTCTATGTCTGAAGATTTTTTTTATGAGTACAAATCCCTTATTAAGAAATTTGAATTCCATACATTCATTTGTATGTTTGATTTTCATTATTAAATAATTTACTCATTTAATCATATAACGTAATATGAATATGTAACATTAATTTTACTTACCGCAGAAGACATGCATGCTTTGTCTGGGCTTTTCTTTCTTTCTTTCTTTCTTTTTTTCTTTTTCTTTTTTTTTTTTTTTTTTTTTTTTTGATATATAACAGACATCTTTAATTTTTAAAACCTGAGAAAAAATCTCCTAGGTCAGATTAAATACTGCACTTTTTAATTCAGGCATGTATTTCTACAGTAACCATCAAGAAAGCCCAGAAGCAGGACTGGAGAAGCAATAGCCCCACCACCACCACTATTATGACCCTGAAATTGTTATTTTCAGATACATTGCCTTTGATCCTGGATGAACACCACAGAACTTTTTGCAGCAGGTAGTCTCTCTTTGTCCTAGATGAGTGTTTATGTGGTTGTTCAAAGTCAATATCCATTTGACATACAAGGAATCAAAATCAATTTCCCTCTTGTCAACTGACAAAGACCCCAAAAGGCAGAGATGATGTTAGAATGTCACTGGAGAAGTTGGGATAGAATTTTTAAAATTTGGCCCTATTCCCCTTCTCTATTTTTTTTTAAATTAAATGCTCTGGATTAAAGGCTATCAGTGGTTCAACACATCCATTTTGTGTTCCTGAAAAAAAGTTGAAAGTTACCTGGTTATTATTGTCAGCTTGAAACAAAATGAAATGGTACATTTTCCGGGACAAAAAGACACACGTGACATAGCCTTCCCCCCCACCCCCCCAAATACCCATGGCCAGCAATGCTTTGGGACCAAGCTAACCTTCTAGTTGCCTAACGCCCTTTAAAACCATCCTAGCAGCTGACGCTCATCTGCACATTAACAATAAACAAGCATGAAGGCCCAACTCCCATGAAGACCTTCGCAGATGAGCTTTACGGGCTGCCTCGCGTCCTTTCGCTCCTTGGGGGAAAGACCTGAGGGGGATTTCCAGTTACGTCAATCATAGAAGGGAGGGGAGCGAGGACCCAGTGGGGCACTGTTTCTCAATCACAGCAACTTTTAATAAGAGTGGACTTCAATTCCCAGAATTCCTTGGCTGGCTGGGGAATCCTGGGAGTTGAAGTCCGTACGTCTTAAAGTTTACCGAGGTTGATGAACACCGCTTTACACGGGATGAAAGAGGCACAGAAAGGCCCTCCTCGTGCTTTTTGCTCCGCGCTCCACGCTTACGCATCTCCTTCAGGCTTCGCTCCCCACCAACGCTAATCGAAACACAGCAATGCTGTGCCAGACGGATCTTTCCCCTCTCTCTATTTTTTTAAAGATCACCAGAAATAACCTATAATCTGGGCCAGATTGCAGCAAGATTCAAACCGAAAGCTCCTTTTCCACTTTATTGGATGAAGAATAGACCAAGTGGTTTTTTCCCCCCCTCAAAACCAGCCTAACGCAGGCCCACGGCGGCTCCTTCCACCCTGAAACTGTGGACAGGCTCCGAATTAAGCGCACGGAAAGCCTCTGGGGGAACCGAGAGGGCGGCGCGACTCAATTACTCTTTTTACGTCGTGAGGCAACCGCCGAGGCTCGGCCCCTCGCTGGATCCGCCTCTTTCGGCGCTGGCCCCGCTGGGGTGGAGCCCTCATGGCAATGGGCGAGCCTCCGGGTCCAGAGGCACAAGGCAGCCCGACAGATGGGCGGCTACCCGCCTGCAGCAAAAGGGGCCGACGGTTCGGGCTTGTCAGCGTCCTCGGGATAATGGGCAAGCAGCTGGAGGGATTCAACGGGAGCTGCTCTGCCCCGGCCGCCGCTTTGGGATGCTGAGCCGCCGCGTCGTCAGCATGTAGGCAGCGCTGCAGGAAGTGCTTGAGAGTTCAGGCGAGGGAGAGTTCGAGCGGCTTTCCTTTCGGGCGAGGCTCACGAGGGAAATCGGGCCGAGCGACCCCCTTTTTTTAATATATTTTTTTCCTTCAGCCCGGGACGCAGCTGCCGCCTCACCCCGGAGCACACGGCAGCCCGCGGCGCGGCGCCCACCCCAGCTTGCAAAGGAGCACCTCCTTCTGCGATGCCGGTTTTAATTTCTCTTGAAGGCAGCCGAGAGACGTCGGCTTGCGTGAATGGGCGGGATTGATGTCCTTTTAAATTAGGGTTTTCCAGCTCGATCTTCCAAGTGACCGGTGGCTCCCCACCCCCCACCCCCTATAAGGCTAAGACCTACGGTTAAAAGATGTACACGTTTGTGGTGCGAGATGAAAACAGCAGCATCTATACTGAAGTCTCTAAAATTCTCCTCTCCACTGGACAATGGAAGAGGCTCAAAAGAGATAATCCCAGATTCAACCTCATGTTGGGCGAGAGAAACAGGCTGCCTTTTGGGAGGCTGGGTAAGCAAGCCGCACGCGCGAACCTGGGCACACCCGGCCGGGTCGGGGGTTGGGGTTGGGGTGGGGGGTGCAAAGCATGAGGCAACCTTTCTGCGGAGCTCTTCGGAAGAACGGGGTTCCTGGCTTTTTCCCGGCAGCTGATCGGCCTCCAAAGACCCCGCTGATCTGCATGCGGCGGCCGAAGTTTGGAAGTGCTGGCGAGAGGGGTGCGGTAGGGAACGCCTGCCAAACCGGGGTCTGCAGATGTTAGCAATGGGGTGTTGTCTGCTGCAACATTAGGAGTGACTTTATCTTTAGCAAGCCAATGAGACTAGCTGGATGCCAGGTTGTGAAAAGGGTGGATGTGTATATTAGAAAATATTGCAGGGAAATCCAGGTGCTGAGCTGGGGTTGGGTTTTTTTGCATTTTCTTCTTTAAACCCAGGGCAGAATCATCCGTTAAGTTAGCATTGTTATTGATACCTTTATTTTGCAACAATATATTCACTCCCATGCAAAATAGATATCTAAAATCAAAATAAAATTACAGTAATACAGTTTTTACAGCTTTTGTAACAATTGATGCTGTATTCAAACTGGTATCTCAGTGGGTTTTTTTCCCAATGGGAATGCAACTTTGCTGACTCCTTTTGGCATTTAAAAAATCCCTTTTTTTGCTTTTGCAATAATATTTTAGTTGCTCACCAATAGCAAACTATTCAACATGATTGTGTCAGATGTCAGGCATCCAGTTCTCTGCCTTTTTCTTCATGTTGGTTTGAACTGAATGCAGGGTATATTTAAATAGCTTACAGACTGGGTTTTCTATGAGCAGTGAATTTTAAAGACTGCATATATTCCTTAAAATGATTCATAATAAAGGCAGAGGGAAAAAACTTTAAGCGTTACTAATTTCCGTAACCTGTTGAGAATATTACAGTATGCATAGACCTGGTGTTTTTAGTATGTTTACTCAGAGTGCAGTCCCCATTCACTTGGGAGCAAGCTCCAGGAACCCCAAATGGGATTTAGCTTTGAGTAGATGTATGTAGTAATGTGCTACATGTTTTTGTTAGATTGTGACTAAGGCCAAAATTATGAATATAATGGATTTTTACAATGATTTTTATTCAAGTGAATTGTGGAATGTTTTTCCATCCTGGGGTAATCTTTGAGAAATACTAACAATTATTCAATCAAAAAGAGGAATTAATGTTTATAAATAAGAAACAGACTTCTTTAACTTGGCATCTTTCAGTATGACTCCCTGAATTTTCAGTCAGTATGGCATAAAACTTTGAACTGAATTGTTCAGTTATTGGTTCAGTTACTGTTCAGATGCTGATCCACTTTTCAATGGAAGAAATTTGTAAAATTCATTTTCTTCCACTGAAAAGTAGATCAGCAATTTAGTTCAAAGTTTTATGCCATACTGACTGAGAATTTAGGGAGTTGAACTGAAAGATGCCTCTTGCTATAATTTAAAAGAAGAGGCTTATTTTCAAGTGGGCTGTTTTAAAATTCAGTTCATGGACTCTGCATTAGTCTTTCAAAAGCAAAGAAGAAGAATGGCTTCCTTTTATATAGTGGCTTCTTATATTATTGTGATGTTAGAGAGTCACAACAATCATTCCATTTATTGTTATACGCATGCAGGTTTCACTGGCATCAGAAAGAGACAGAGTCATCCAGGCCTCTGGATGGCCTTGGTTGGACTCACAAACTGAGTAGTATTGAGCTTAGTTAGAACTTAGGTGGGCATCTCTAGAGAATTCTAGGGCTCTAGAGTAGACTGTAGTCACCAAACGCATCCTCCATCCCCCAAGACAGTGGCAAATTACTATTATACTCCTGCCAAGAAGATGACTTGGTTATTCCACATAGGCACAAGGAATTGAGCTCAACTTGAAAGGCTTTGCTTTTACTAGGACCTCCAGATTAATCATATGTATTGGATTTAATCCAAGAATCCTATTGGATTTAATCCAAGAAAAAGGGCAATTGCTAAGAGAGGGCTGGGCTCTCCACTGTTTTTTTTTTTTTTTTTTTTTTTGAAGTTGGACAGTTATCTGTTAAGATATGCTTTAATTTGTATTCTTGCATGGAGTAGCATATTGGACTTGAGGTCCTAATTGGCTTCTTTTAATTCTACAATGGTGTGACTTGCTGAATGTGGAAAATGACCTGGAATTGCTGGAACAGGAGTCAAAGTCCTATAAGTATGTTTAAAGGTAAATGTAAAGGTTCCCCTCGCAAAAATGTGCTAGTTGTTCCTGACTTTAGGGGGCGGTGCTCATCTCAGTTTCAAAGCTGAAGAGCCAGCGCTGTCCAAAGACGTCTCCATGGTCATGTGGCCGGCATGACTAAATGCCAAAGGCGCTCGGAACACTGTTACCTTCCCACCAAAGGTGGTCCCTATTTTTCTACTAGCATTTTTTACGTGCTTTCGAACTGCTAGGTTGGCAAGAAGCTGGGACAAGTAACGGGAGCTCATCCCATTACACGGCACTAGGGATTGGAACCCCTGAACTGCCAACCTTTTGATCGACAAGCTCAGCTTCTTAGCCACTGAGCCAAAAATAAATAAAAATAAATAAAGTATGTTTAGCTAAGGATATTTATTACCTCTGAAAGTAATAGCATAGCCATCTCCAATTAAACACTAGAACAAATCTGTCCTTTTTGATTCTCCAGATTTCCCCAAGTTTGTATCCTCCTGCAACTCCATTCTTGCTTGCTGATAACGATGTAGCTTCAAAACATTTTAAGAGCATCATCATTGGCATCCTTCAGTCTCAAAAGACGATCGTATCGTGCTCTAGAAAGAGGTCCTAAAACAGCATCTAGTGTGACTAAAAAGGCCAATTCAAGAGTGGCAATCCCTTCCACACTGAGGGCAGATACATTTTAAGAGCACAAGTTTGAGAAAGCATGCTCCAGAGGGTGAGCTCTGAACCACTGGACTAATACTTTAAAAAAGGTTTTTTAACAAAATATTTAACTAAAAGTAAAAAGTATAAAAGTACTTTGTACACTGAAAGCGTAACTAAAACTAACCAATTTTAGCCTGTAAAATAATAAGAGGTGAGGGAGCTCATGTTTTTGAGGCCTTTTTTGAAAAAAAATAGAAGAGAAAGCAAACCATCCTAGAAAATGCAAAATACTGTAAGAACTAGTATAAAAGTAATGAATCACACCCAAAAAAATCCTGCTTTAAAGCAACAGAGAGAATTATGGTACCTCAAGGACTAACAAATCTCTAGAACTGCTTTTCACTCTTAGATCCTGAAAAATGGTTCATTACATTGGAGTTAGAAAGATGTAACTGGTTTACATGCAACTTACAGATTTCTATTCAATATAGACGTACCTCTTGCTTTCCAAACACTTTTCTTGTGGAGGGTGTTTGACAAAAATAGCTCTCCTTTGAATTTTCTAGTAAAACAGAAAATTCAGAATAAATGTATAGCCATAACATTGCGGCTGTGATTTTTATACTGAACTGGATCCTGCTTAAACAAACCAAACAAGAGCTTATGATTCATTTATTAAAAGAGAGGGCAGAATCATTGAAACTGCCTTGGGGTATTGTGCTCATATGAGATTTCTGCATTGCTCTGCTCCCTTGACTGCATCTCCTTCCACAAAAGTACCTACTCTGTGATTTATACCTGCTGCAAATCTTAGCCATAATTTCAAAAAGAAGACATTACTTTTGCTCCTATTTTTGAAGTTGGAATTAAATAAACTGGTAATTGGATTCTGCCACCCTTAAAGTCAGCCTCCCTGTCTCCACTGGCCAGTATATTGCTTGGAAGAACGAAGGATTCGAGTCCAATACATCTGGAGGACATCAGTTTGGAATCAGCCACTAAGTGAGGCTGGCAGTTGCTTAATTTAAAATAGGATGAGTGCTCCAGCAAATGTCAGGGTGTATAATGTCATAAACATTCTGACTGTATAACAGATTATGTGCTTTTTTGTGCTGAAGGCCAATATTCAGTGTTGGGAGTGTATGAGTAAGCAAAGTCAGATGCCACAGCAAAAAGTTTAATGCAAAGAAAAATATGCTTATTTAAGAGAAGTATTCATTATGCATGAGTAAATTTAGCTGCAGTTACCAAGTCGTAAATCACCTTTTCAGCAGAAGGCGAAATCCTGTGGAATATTTATGCTACAAAACATTCATGATAGTGTAAATGTTGGTGTGGTTCCTTTGTCAGACACCTGATGTCTTTCAGCCCTATGGCTGAAACTGGAATGATTACAGTTTCTGTGCCAAGAAGGGCATCTGTGTTACTGTGGCAATAAATTTTGTTTTCGTTTTTCCCTGATAGATATCTATATGCTGTTAATGATACCAAGGCTGGGAATGGATGGATTTTAGGAAATTGTTTGATTTCTCTTTTAAATGCAACAGTCCTGTTAGCAAGGAATTAGTTAGCCTGAGCTACCCTATGTCAGGCTACATTTTGTTTCTTCCTCAAATTCTGTCTCTACCTTAAAAACAAAACTTGAGGATAATGGGCTCAGAATCCCTCACTAGCGAAGGAATTACAAGGTTCCCTGATATTAAAGAAACTATTATAGTGGCAGTGACTTCTAGTTCAGGTTGCCTTTGCTACTTTTGACCTAGGTTTCTCTTGATCTCTTGAGGAAAGTGATTTGATTAAGGGGTAACAAGGGAATAGCATAGGTTTAATCATTTTATTATTAAGAGTTTTACATAATATGTGTAATGTTCTGGGTTTGAAGCAGAAATACATGAATGTGGCACCATTTGCAGCTCCTAAACCAAACATGCCTTTTTCTGGGATCATATCACAGCTCTGGAGGGCTGAGGACAGACAGCTCGTCATCCTGGCAAATGGATGCTTTGAGGAGTTACCAACTTCTGTGAAAGTAGCTTTGTGTATTACTCAGCCATAATATTGATACTTTATAACCACCTAACCCAATATGCTGCTCCTCATATTTTAAAGTTGCAGTTCCCAGAATTCCTAACTAGCATAGCTAAATCTAACAAGTGGTTAGGCCACAAGCTTTTGTTATGCTAAGATGGCTGGAGATTGCCAGGTTGGAAAAGCTTGTCCATGTTGGTTTTTGACAAATCAAGAAAAGATAAACTGAGTTTTTTCTATCCCATATGAAACTTGAAGAAAAAAAAATTAATAAACTGAAGAAGGCTCTGAAAAGTAATGAAATTATTAAAAGCAAAATCTGAGCAGCTTGCCAGAAGAATTGAGATCAAAGCAATTAGGACTGAGGATTGAGTAACATGAGTCAGCAGTGAGAGCGGTCTGTTTAAAAGACTAATGGATTGCATTAGCAGAAGCTTTTTGTCCATCAGCGTCATAAGCAGGGAGAAAGTGACAAAATTATATTATGAGCATGATACAAACCTTGTGACTTATATACTTGTCTCCAGTGTTGAGACAAGTATATAAGAGACACAAATATAAGACACAAATATAAAAGGATATTGTGTCCTGACATTGTTGCATGTTTTTTATATAATTGTGGTTATCTGCGGATGTCTCTGTTCATGTCCACCTTTCAAAAATGGTACTGGACTTACTAGTCTTAGAATAAGTGGAGATTAATAATGGTGTTATCTATATTAATGCTTGTTTATATTTGTTTAAAAACATTTCCAGAATGCAAACAACAAGGATATTAACATTCCCTTTTCATAGGTCATGAACCTGGACTTACACAGTTGGTGAACTACTATAGAGGGGCTGATAAACTTTGTCGAAAAGCTTCTTTAGTGAGGTAAGATATTGTTGCTTGCTTGTTTACATGTAATAGTGGGATCCATGCTGCCTTTTTTCAATCTCCTGAAGTTGCGCCTGCATCAAAACACTCAGTGGGATGCTCAGCTTGTTACTGGTTAATCACTGCAACTGTTTTAGATGTGGAAAAGAGCAATTTGCATTCCAAATGCTTATCAAAAAAAAAAGAAGAAAAAATTGAATACAAATGAGCAGCCAAAGATGATATGTTATATATCTGTAAAAATAAAGAGATTGTGGGTCTTTGTGCATGTCCATTCAGCGTAAATGTAGATAAAATTAATTGAGTATTATGCTCTCCATTTTAGTAAAAAGGTTGTGGACATTGGATTTCAGGAGGGCAACTCATTTGTGCTTGCTGTGCAGCTGCTTTGTTACTCTGTATGTAGTTAGGTTTATTTAAATGTCTGGTTGCCTTTTGGGGAACAAATCCCTTGGAATTCTCCTCTTGGTTACTTTCTCGGTGCTGCCATTGACAGTCAATTAATTTCAAATACTGCCTCGCAACTTCAAACTGGCATTGCCTCATTTTCAGATATGGATGCTCAATAATTACTTTCAGGTCACAGATCTTGGGAACTAGAATGATTTTTGAATGTAATTGATAACCTTCTGTTCATTTTCTTTAATAGCAACAAAGCAAATACTTTTCTTGAAAGTAGAGCCTTCTTTCAATTTTTAAGGCTATGAAAAGCCAAGTATATATATATTTAAAAATCAATAAATAATATGACTGTAGGTATTACTTTATAATTCTTCTAGAATTGTGCTGCTTGGCTAAAAATTGCATGACAGGCCACACTCTTACAGTGAAAAAGAGTGCTAGAGGGCATGTTTTAATGGCTAATACACATTTGGATTATATGTGACCTTTATGCTCTGTTGATTTACATATACTAATAAGCCTTAAGGATATGAAATCCATTAAGTTCTGGTTGGCATTTCTAATCTCTGACCTTCCTTGAAACATAAAATAAAATGCTTGTGGGCTTTGCCAAATGTTTTGTTGTGTTTTAGGATTCATTTAAAGTCTTGCAAAATGTATAGCAGGTTTTTAGGCATTTTAACTGGCACAACAAGAATATCTTCTTCCTTAAACTGTTGGTAAATTTAATTCCAAACCAGTCTTTTCCAGCCAATTATTTGTAGAATATTTGTTGCTTTCCAAGTAAATCTGTCTGGTCCATTAATCCATTAAAAACATTCTTAAATTCTTATCAGCTTTATGCTATTTTGTATATTAAGTTACCAGTTAGCTTTTCTTCTATTCTGAGTTGAAGTTTTACTCACTACCTATTCACCAGGTAGTTTTTCAAATTGTTGTTTGGAAGACCACTTAATTGTAAAATAATTGTAAATCCTAGGGTGATTAGAAAACAAGGTCTAGTGTCCTTAAAGGGTCTCCAAAATCCAGTGTCCTTAAAGGGTCTCCAAAATCCAGTGTCCTTAAAGGCTCTGTTGTTGTTAAGAGCTTGATGGTTTTCTGTCTCCTGGTGCTAAGACCTGCTGGATGCTACTAACCTGCAGTTTCCTTGTGAGGAGGAGAAGAATGAGAAGAATCTCTCCTCCTCTCCTTTATTCAGAAGGACTCTGTTAAACTGAGCTTGCTGCCAGGCAATTGGTCATTACAGCTATTTCACCATTTACCTCATCCAAAACTTGATTTGATAATGCCTGGGAGTTTTAAAGTTACAAGCTCAACATATTTGGAGAGTGCAAGTTGGGTGGGGAAATGTATCCCAGAATTATCAAGGCATTTGATTGAAGATAGCACCTGATTGTGAGCAAAATCATTTTAGGGAAAAAAAAACCCTTAAAAATGAGCTTGTCACCATTTGGAAGATAAAACGTATGCTGGCGGTTGTAGTGAAGCTTTATTTCGTTTTTTTATAATATGGAGAAAGTATAGAACATGATGCTTTTTTCTTTTTCTTATAACATCAAATTTGAACAATTCTAACGAGGGTTGAATGGTGAGAGGTTTGGGGGTAGATAAAAGGATGTACTCATTTAGGGCACAGTTAAATTGTCATTACCTATCGGGTATCATGAAATACATTGACTGCCACCTTAATATAGCTTTACGGTAATACAGTTAGAATGTATTTCATAAGAGATAAGATTATCAAAACATACTACCTTTCCCCCAAGATCGGGATCATCATGTTCACAAATATAATAATTACTTGCAATAACAACAGTTGTTCCCATGTCCTCTCTATGAGCTTCCTAGAGGTTGAGTAGCTGGCTGCTGTGGGATCATAAAGCAAGAGATATTTTGGCTGATCCACTGGAATTGTTTATTTAATGACAGGGGAATAAAAGGGGCTTCAAAAGGTACCAAAATTTGCTCATAGGCAGCAGGTACACAGGGCCTATCATGAGTATTTATATAGGTAGACAGGAAGGACTATAAATTCCTTAATTATCTAATTAATACAGAATAATAACATATATTTGAAAACTAGCATGAACTATTGTTCTGGAGGAGACCTCATTCAAAGGGATCATAAACTGATTGTTTCAGTTTTAGTCACTGAGCCTTGGATCAGAAGATCTTAGGTTATAGGTTTGAAGAAGACATCAGATCAAAGTTTTAGAACATGTCTTTCATGACAGCTACTTTAGAACAGCATCCACCTCAATATTAACTATTTTGAGTAGCAATAGTTATTGGGAGTTTTTGAGAAGCATTTTTCCCTTATCTAGATATCAAAGAAACTGAAGTTCCTACATCCAAAGTAACTGGACAAGCTGCATTTGTCCTTCAAGACATATGTAGATGAATAAGGAATAGAGAATGTATTATTTCCCTCATGGGAATATTTTCCAAAAAAAAGTTTTCCTATAGTTTTGGAAATACATGCATTGAGAAGTAGAGTCACTGGATTATTGTATTCATTTCCGTACTATGTTCTGAAAAACAGAAATGATTGGATTGATCCAAATGTGTTGGAGGCAATTGGCAGTAATGTGAAAGATGTTTAAATCAAAAAAGACCAGCTAAGATCTCGATCTTTCTCTCTGTAGATTAATCAAGACAAGCCCTGAATTGGTGGAGGCTTGCACGTGGTTTCCAGAATCCTATGTGATTTATCCAACCAATTTGAAGACACCAGTAGCTCCAGCTGAGAATGGGCTTCATCATCTGATAAACAACACAAGGACAGATGAAAGGGAAGTCTTTCTGTCATCCTATCAGAAGAGGAAAGAGAGTGGAGAAGGAAATGTGTGGATAGCCAAATCTTCAGCAGGAGCCAAAGGTTAATTTCTGACAAAGACTCTGGAATGCATTACTTTTATTTGTATAGTTTTTTATTTATCCAAGAGAAGCCATGGAGTATAAAAACCATGGCTTATTAATAAAAAAGGTCTCATATTCAATGATTAAATTTGCTATTCAATCACTGATTCAGACATATTATCCTGGGTTCCATGGGTAAATTACTACTTTGCGCTAAACCACAATGTGGTGTGCTTGTTTTATACCTAGTGTGTCTCATGGAGCAAAAACTGTTGCATTTTTCAATCAAATTTTTGGGCTTATTGGGATACATTAGCAATTGTGGCCTATTTGACAAACCATGGGTAAAATAAACCATGTTATAGCTTGATACGCAGCCAGCCAGGATAATTTGACATAATTTGATTAAAATTGATAGAGAAAATGAACAGAATCTGGAAAAAGAGATTGATACTAAAGCCAGTTTAAAATTATTCCCTTCCCTAAGGTCAAATATTGTGTGGTAGCTTTGTTGCAGATCTGTTGAGATCACAACTCCACTGACAAAGATAATTGGGTAAGAAAAGTAACTGGGCCTGCTTTTTGGGGTCCAGCAACAGCAGTCAAAGCTTTATTACTATACTAGCGGCCTAGAAAACTGATCTTTCTGGCAGACCTTTCATTACCTGGCTAGGTAACATCTTCAGTGCTAGAAGAGAGTGGGGCTTGCTCTCTTTTTTATTTACAGAGCTTGTTGTGTTAGTGGGGTATATTTTTTTCCTTGGTAGTCCCTTGATTTCAGCTATGCCCCAGCCAGGTAATGAAATACCTACAAGAAAACTATCAAGCTCAGTGATCACCAAGAACTCCACAGTTCAACCCTGAGTTACTTTCCTATCTCTTCTATTGATACCCAAAGTTATAGGTTAAGCTCCCAAAAAAAGTTTTGAGTTATAATTCTAAGAATGCTAGGGTTAGGTTGTTGATATTTTATTTAGTACTTCTCTATTCAACCCCTTATTTTTTCAATTAGGTGAAGGAATTCTAATTTCTTCAGAGGCTACTGAACTTCTGGATTTTATAGATAATCAAGGACAAGTGCATGTGATTCAAAAATACCTGGAGAAGCCTATGCTGCTAGAACCAGGTCATCGCAAATTTGATATTAGGTAATGATTTCTTTTTTAAAAATATTTTGTGTCTGGGGTGCTTTTCGTTAATTTTCTGTCAATTTAGATTTGTTCAAATGCAGTGGATATGTGCATTTGTATTGTGTTTTTTAGTTTTATGTAAATATTAATTTTTAATTCACTTTAATTACCACATATTGTCAAATATTTGTTATTAAATCTGATTCTTATGATTTGGAATCGTGATACCTAATTTTTTTTAAAAAAATTATACATTGTAATATGTTATTTTTCTAACTTTTAGAAGTTGGGTCCTAGTGGATCACCAGTATAGTATCTACCTCTACAGAGAAGGTGTTCTACGGACCTCTTCAGAACCTTACAATAGTGCTAATTTCCTGGACAAAACCTGTCATTTGACCAATCACTGCATACAAAAAGAATATTCTAAAAACTATGGGAGATATGAAGAAGGGAATGAAATGTTTTTTGAAGAGTTTAATCAGTACTTGGTGAATACTTTGAACGTTACTTTAGAAAATACAATTTTACTGCAAGTCAAAAATATAATAAGGTATGTATTTGTCTTTTATTTTCATCCTAGCCTATTGGCAAGAAGCTTTTTTTGCACAATTATTATTCATATATTATCTGCACTCTAACAACCTGAGACTAGAGGCTAAGAAGCCAAAGACATCAACTGTGGTCCCTGGAGGCTATGTGAAGTCTCCCTGGGAATTTGAATTGGGAATGTGTCAGAAAATGGAGAAAAGGGACAAGAATTTTCCAATCTCTCTCCCTCCCTCTCCTTCCTTCCCTCCCTCTCTCTCTCTCACACACACATACACACAGTCTTTCTCTATTAGCAGTGATATTTAATATATATTTGCAGTGATATTTAATGTTTAGCTCCTTTTTTTTGCTGTATGAAAACAATTCTAGTAATACCCAACGATTTCCTCCTGCTTTACAGGTAGTCCTTGACTTATGATCACAACAGAACCCAAAATTTATGTTACTAAGCGAGATAGCCTTAAGTGAGTTTCAATCCATTTTATGACCTTTCCTGCCACAGTTGTTAAGTGAAGCACAGTAGTTGTTAATACCATGGTTATTAAATGACTCTGGCTTCCTCACTGACTTTGCTTGTCAGAAGGTAACAAATGGTGATACATGATCCTGGGACACGGCAACTGTCGTAAATGCATGCCAGTTGCCAATCCAAATTTTGATCATGTAGCCATGGGGGATGCTGCAATGGTTGTAAGTGTGAAAAAGGTCATAAGTAACTTTTTTCATTATTGTTAACTTAGAACGGTCACTAAACAAATGGTTGTAAGTCGAGGACCACCTGTAATTAATGTTTCTACCATTTTGTATATTTATACTATAAGGCAAGTTTAATCAGGTACAGAGTTTCTAGGCGTCTTACTTTATAGCAAGCCTGCTTTCCATAAAAAATCCTTAATGTGTATCATGAGGATGACTTGCATCATGTTAAGCCCATTACCTGCCACGGAATGCTGCTTGCAAACATTTATGCTAAGATGAAAATTTAATACCATTCCTAAAATAAAACTCAGGTTGTTAAAGACACTAGGCTTGTCAGCTGGAAAGTGCTGGGTGCTGTAGATGGGCTGAGCTCCCATTACTTGGCCCAGCTCCTGCCCACTTAGCAGTTTGAAAGCATGTAAATGCAAATAGATAAATAGGTATCACTTCGGTGGAAAAATAACAACATTCTGTGCTCCTCAGCATATAGCCATGTTGGCCACAGGACCACCGAAAGGGTCTTTGGACAATGCTGGCTCCCTCAGCTAAGAAACGGATATGAGCACTGCCTCCTAGAGTTGGATATAACTGGACGGGGAAAACTTTTACCTTTACTTTGATTACTGTATAAGGGAAATTGGCTTACCTTACCTGTCTGTCTAAAGAAAACCCTCCATTGACCGTTTCATTGTATGTTTTGCTAATTTTGGACAGTGTAGATTTTAGGTATTGAATACAAAATCATTTAAAATCCTACTTATTGGGCTCCAGATATCCTGGACCACAACTTCTACAGTTTCCCATCACCTTGACCAGTACAGTTATATGGAGTGAAATCCAAAACGGGATATGGGAAACGGGTCCTGGAAAGCTGCCATAAATACTTAACTGTTCACACAAAATGTTGAGTCAAAACTATAAAACTAGACTATGGATTTAATGCAATTCAGTGAGCAAATTCTGCCATCTAATCCTTCTCAGTGACTTTACTGTTATTTTAAGCAAAGATATTCAGTATTGGCATTTCTTTTTAGTACTTTGATTATTCAATTTAAGTATTATAGGTGTTGAACAAAACAATAATTCAGTGATGGGATATTTCATTCTATTCACAGAAACTGCCTTATGTGTATAGAACCTGCTATCAGTACCAAACATCTTCATTATCAGAGTTTCCAGCTCTTTGGTTTTGATTTCATGGTGGATGAGGATTTGAAAGTTTGGCTAATTGAAGTCAACGGGGCTCCTGCATGTGCCCAGTAAGCATCCTTCTAAATGTCCCCTTGAATATGTGAATGGTGTCATAATGTCTTCCTTAGAGTTTACTGTAAACTGTTTTGAACCGATAAGACTTTCCATAGCCAGCATTTGGATAGGTGGACTATAGATAGCTTTTTTCCTATTTTCCTCTTTGCTGGGATTCATTTTATTTGATCCAATTTAAACAGTTGCTCAGCTCATCTTTGTTACAAAATTAAGCAATAGTAACACAACACCCCCAATATAATAGCCATAGAAGCATAAAAAGTTTAAAAAGTTAAAAACAATTTAAAAACCACACGGTACAGTCAGTGGGAGATCACAATCTATTCAGGAACAGTACAACCATTTTACTATTGTACTGCTTTTTACCCACTGTCTGTTCCCTAGGCCGGAGGGCAAAGCCATATCTTCAGGCCTTCTGGAAGGCCATCATTCAAGGCTGCATTCTTATACAACTGCCAAGGTCAAAGCATGACAGCCTACTCCTGCCTATCTTGGATATTCTTCCTTCCCTTAAAAATTATTTTTTTTCTTGCCTGGTGCTCCAAGCAGCCCTGATTGATTGGCTCTAAATGTCTTGCACTGTCCCAAATATTTTTTGTGTTGGGAATGGCTAGCTAGAGGCAAGATCCATCAGCCTGGCTGTTGCTTCTGCTCATTCTAGCTAAGGTGATCAAAAAAGAAGATGGCCAACTGGGAAACCCTCTGCCTGGACAATCTTAAACTATTTCTTCTCACTTCTATGGAACAGCTAAATTGAGGAAATCAGATTAAATAGAATTATGCGGTAAAACAGTAATACTGTAATTTAGGGGATCTACATGTGTTATGCTTTTTCACATTTGCTTTATGCTAGAGAGCTATGAAAAATAGGCAACAGAAGAGTTTTTGCTAAGGAATACCCGGGAAAGACCCTACGGCCGTACGGATCTGGATGAGGAGAAACGGGCTCAGGCTCAACCCATAACAAGACCGAGTGGCTGTGGTTTCCGACATCCCTATATAGTCAGCTGGCGCCATCGCTGGCTATTGGGGGCAAATCATTGGCCCCCACGGAAAGGGCTCGTAACTTGGGTGTCCTCCTGGATTCACGGCTGTCTTTAGAAGAGCACTTGACGGCCGTGACCGGGAGGATTTTTCATCAGGTTCGCCTGATTCGCCAGTTGCGTCCCTTTCTAGATCGGGACTCGTTACGCACAGTCACACGTGCCCTCGTCACCTCTCGTCTGGACTATTGTAACGCTCTCTACATGGGGCTCCCCTTGAGGTGCACTCGGAGGCTCCAACTGGCGCAGAGTGCGGCCTCGCGGGTGGTTATGGGAGCAGCATGGAGCTCCCATGTAACACCTCTCCTGTGCGAGCTGCACTGGCTCCCGGTGGTCTTCCGGGTGCGCTTCAAGGTTCTGGTTACCACCTTTAAAGCGCTCCATGGCTTAGGACCTGGTTATTTACGGGACCGCCTACTACCATCAATAGCCTCCCACCAACCAGTACGCTCCCACAGAGTGGGGCTCCTCCAGGTGCCGTTGGCCAAACAATGTCGGCTGTCGGCCCCTAGGGGGAGAGCCTTCTCTGTGGGGGCACCTACGAGCTCCCCCCAGAGATACGGAGGATCCCAGATCTGTGTACCTTCCGCCGCGAGCTGAAGACCCTTTTATTTCATCAAGCTGGCCTCGCCTAAAT
The DNA here is from genome assembly GCA_022577455.1 of Arizona elegans. Lineage (NCBI taxonomy): Eukaryota > Metazoa > Chordata > Lepidosauria > Squamata > Colubridae > Arizona > Arizona elegans. Next base: position 297,250,346 of record JAKOOJ010000001.1, on the reverse strand, counting down.
CTTCTCCCTTTTAAGTGCAAATTTTAAATTTTAATGTGTTTTAAAATATGGGTATTTTAAATTATCGGTATTAATTCAGCCAAATTTATTTAATTCATTTTATTCGATTTTAAATTTTTTATATGTATGTGTTTTATTTCATGGCTGTTCACCGCCCTGAGTCCTCCGGGAGTAGGGCGGTATAGAAATTCAATAAAACTAAAACTAAACTAAACTAATGTACGAAAGGGCCTTTTTCCTATTGGTTCATCTTTTCCTAGAACTGATCTGCAGCTATTTCTCAGGGTATTGTGGCAGGGAGATATTTTTCTACCTTGCAATGTGAGATTGATGATTATGTCTTCTGAATATAGAACATATACAAAATAATATTCTATTATTGTTCTTGGAATCACTTAAGAGTAGAGCGTAATGAATGCAAGTCTGGCTGAGTTACTTACAGAAATCTGGATAAAGACATATTGGAAAGCAAATGATCTCCATTTGTGGCAACTGCATGAATGGATATTTTTCTTTTGCTTCCAAGTAACTGCTTTTAGGTCTTTTCCTGCTGGGAGTATTTGCAGGCAGAAGCTTAAAGGAGACCAACTGTTGCATACTTATGAAAGGAAATCCAGTGTAATCTCTTGAAATGCAAAAGGATCAATTCAAAAAGGCTCCTCCGGTGATTTTATTTACCATTCCCTTCTCTGGTTTCCCTTACTTCACTGGAAAACTAATTGAAAGTTGTTCTTGCCTTCCGCTGTTAAAGTGGAGAAAGAAGCTATGAGCTACCACTAACCCTCTTTTGTGACAGAGCTCAATTAGTATTGAAAGATACTAGCATTTCATGTCTGTTTGTAATAGCTCAAGATGCTATTTTCAGCTAGTATCAGGAAAACAAATGGCCCAGTGATAAAGAACAAGTGTTTTGATGCATTCCTAGATCCATGGCCAGCACCTGCTGTCTGTGCATGTGTTTAATACTCTTTCTGAAATGGTTATTGACATTCATTTTGAATCCCTGTGAATGTTTAATTGATTGGGAACCTGAAAATTATTCTCTTCCCAACACAATAATATCAAAACGTTCATCTTTCAATTGAAATATATAGACTTTATTCTGAACCTAGCTGATTTCAACTAACAGATTATAAATGATTATCATAATGAAATTAAAAGTAAACTGGGCTCTCAACCATGCAACTAAATAAGTTTATTACAACTAAGTAAGTTTATTAATAACACAGTGTAACATATAAACAGATTTTTTTTTAAAAAAATTCAGGGTATAAACAGTGGAAGGGATTTTATCAATCTCTTAGAGTAATATGATATTCCAAATTTTAATTGCTGCAATATCCCCATGACCCCATGTTTGGCCTTCATAAGACTACTCTTGGAATATTGCATCCAGCTTTGGTCACTATATAAAAAAGAAGTGGAGACTAGAAAGAGTGCAGAGAATATCAACAAAGATGATTACGGGACTGGAGGCTAAAAACATATGAAGAATGGTTACAGGAATTAGGTATCTTTAGTTAAATGAAAAAAAGGGCCAGGGCAGAGGTGGACTGCTGTCAGTTCAGATTGATTTGGGCAAACGGGTAATTGTGATCTGAGGGGGTACTATTCCGTCCTATATCGCTGTGTTTTTGAAGCCGCGCACATGCGCGGAAGGCCATGCACGCTCACATTTTCAGTGCTGGGCAAACCGGTTGTTACAACTGGCAGCAGCCCACCACTGGGCTAAGGGTGACATGATAGTAGTGTTCCAATATCTCAGGGGTTGCCACAAAGAAGAGGGAGTCCAGCTATTCTCTAAAGCACCTAAAGGCAGGACAAGAAGCAATGGATGGAAACTAATCAAGGAGAGAACCAACCTAGAACTCAGGAAAAATTTCTTGACAATTAGTGGAACAACTTGCCTCCAGAAGTTGTGGGTGCTCCTACACTGGAGGTTTATAAAAAGATATTGGACAACCATTTGTCTAAAATGGTATAGGGTTTCCTGCTTGAGCAGGAGGTTGGACTGGAAGACCATCAAGGTCACTTGCAACGCTGCTATTCTTTATTAAGATGTTGTCAATACTTAAAGATCATAAAGATGGATCTTCTACAGGATGGTCTGTATCCTGCCGGGCTCTTCAGGTCATCCAGTATTGCATCCATCACCATTATAATCAAGTCTGCATCTGAATCTTCCCCTCTTAAGGAAAGGGTTTTGAAAAAAGTTCAGCACAGAGTGGCTTCCTTTATAGCCCCTGGCATCAGACACCTCCAGGGACAGGTGTTGGATATTCGTGCTTATCGTTCTAACTGCAGTTTATGAAGCGCTGAAAAATAAAGTTAACGTGCTCAAGTCAGGAGCACAGTAGCAATGATCTAACAGTTGGGGTCTATTCTTGTCTTCTGGGAGAGGTTAATTCCTGTCTCCTGTGGAGAAAAAGAAACCCACACTTAAAATCTTATGTACATCTGCTGTAGCTTTTAGCAAGAAATACGGAAGCTTCTAAGCATGATCAAAATCAGTAAGTCAACGGTCTTGTGAAATCCGCTTGTTGACCAGGGCCAAGATTGCAGTTATTCTGGATCAATGTTTGAGATGTTAATATTTTACAAGCATAATTTTAATTATTATTTTCCACATTTGGTTTTTAGGAAACTTTATGCAGAGCTTTGTCAAGGTATCGTAGATGTAGCCATCTCTTGCATCTTTCCTCTGAATGATACCATTCAAAAACAGAACCAACCATCTGTATTTATAAAGTTGTCATAATTAAGGATAAAATCAACACATTGGAAAGCATCCACCTGTTTGGATCCAGGGAAGACCAAGAAACACTGAACATTGCATCTGCACATCATGCCAAAAAGAAGAAGGGAAAAAGTGGCATAATTTTTTAATTTCAGAAGAGGAACATTTCAGAGGAAAGCCCCAGATGAACCAAAAAGCTCTCATCGACTCTAAATGTTTTAAAGCATTGTTTCAATAACAAATCCTGTTACCGAAGCCTATCTTTATGTTTGAGGACAACGTAATTGTTTTTTTAAATGTCAGCAAAATCCAGGGGTATGATCAAGTCTTGTCTTTATCTTTTTCCTTCTAATTTAATAAATTGTTTTAGCAAACACAAGTATCAGTGTCCTTGAGAGACTGAAGATTTTTCCACTAAGAGTTGTGGATTTTTTCTTTCTTTACTTGCTGCAGTTCTAGTGCCTTAGCTTTGTTCCTAACAACTCTCCTAATTTGTTTTGTTTGTACAATGTTGCTTTTAAACTAAAACAAAAAAGCTGCCCTGTTTTGCGTGGTATGAAGTTTCTTCAATATCTTTGCCTTTATATATATTTATTTGTGTGTTCATTTTTTTAAAAAAAAATGTATGTTCTTTGCAAGAAACTAACTGTGGAAAACTGCAAAACTGTGTCCTTTTTTCTTCTGACAAGCTGGCACAATTAACAAAATCCTATTATATTTTTGTGTTGTTGTTTTTTTTAAATCTCATCCCTTTGCTTGTCTTTCTACCTTATGGAAATGTTTCCAAGATAGTGAAATGAAAGCTTTTAAAGGACCTTGATCCTTTCCTTGTTCCACAAATATTGGTTGGATTCATGCATTGCGATGACCATGATGTGTGAATTCACCCAGTAAGGCATCATAATACATGGAACCCAGACCATTATTCTATAAACCATGCTTAAATTCGGGGTTAAGTAAACATAGTCATTTCTCAGTTCACTTGGCATAGCGAAACAATGGCTTGGTTGTTGAAGTCCACATTATTCCATCTCTGTCTATCATTTGTGTATTCGTATTCCCTTTCTAATTTGTCCAATCTGAGTAAACGGATGCTAATCACATCCAAGGTAACCGAGTCCAAATCATGACTGAAAATCCAGTTAAAACCATGTGCAGTAAGCAAAGTGGTACTAGAGTAGATCATAGTTCGAGGGAAGGTCATTCCTGTCTCCCAAATAAGTGGCAGGGCAATTGTTTTATCCCAGTTCTGCATTTCTTGCCAGTATTAAGTAATCCCAAAATAATGCAGTTAGGTTCAGGTATTGTACTATGCTACAGTTTGTTACCACATCACAATTGGTTGGTTTGCATAAGCTGAGCCAAATTAAACAAGTTACAGAATTGCTTAGCACATTTTAATTGAAAGCCACTTTGAATGTTTTGTCTTATTGGAAAAGTGGCATATAACACTGAATAAATTGTACCATGCATGAACCCAGTCAATATGCATTAGAAGTTAAGAAGTGAAGACTCTTCACTAAGAACCAGCGTTCTTCCTATTGCTCTTCTAGAGAAAGAGTACATAGGAGAATGGTTGGATCTAGGGAATGGAGTCTAGCCAGACATCACTCGTGTCTTCATTTCATTGGTCCTCTCCTAAAATTAGGGCTGACATGGATATGCAAACTTATAGTCAGCAAGAATGCATTCAATAAAGCAACATAACTGATTTTTTATAACCTATCATTTCAAAATATTCTTTCTCAATATTAAAATAGAACTTTCCCAGAGCTATTTCATGCCTGACCTCCATAAATTGGGCATTCTCTTATCATAATGAGAAGATAACTTCTCCTTATTACACTGACATAGTTTGTATATTTACAAAAGGCACTGAATCCACAGACCTTCTGATCCTAAAATTATTTTATTTTAGTGTGTAATTTATTATATTAAAAAAATTAACTGTCTCCTTGCAAGACTGCTAGTTTCTGTCTTAAGCAAAACATGTTACTTAGGCCAAGTGCAATGGGAAAAAACATACTAAAACATTTAAGGCAAGAATTCTCTTAATATTCAAAGACGTAGGCAAAATAATTCAGATTACATAACTACACTATCATGATTCCTTGGGAAACATGAGGGTGTCACAAATATAGCAAATAGTGTACTGTTAACAGTCTACTGTATAACCTGTTAGCGCCTTCAGAATGTTTAGCAGAAAAGGAGACACTAACTGCAAATGTATATCCTGAACTTATATGTACTTACTTATGCATAGGTTCAGTTATTTGAAACTACCTATGGGTACTTGGATCATAGCCTTATGCTGAAATTCAGGAAGCCACAACACACTTTGCTAGTATTTCTTGTTAAGATAGTTAATCATGTTATATAAATACATTGTCGTTCTAGATACCACTGCATGTTGCATGCTATAATATTTTAGGTCAAAGCTGTAGGACAGCTTTACAATTTAGGAAGATTAAATGAAATTAGCCATTTGTCAGTGGACCTATGAGTATGATCTGGCAGATGTAAACCACCAGTTAAAAGTCTTGCTTCTATTGAAGTAAAAAAAAGGAAAACTGATTGAATAACTATTTGGAATTGTTGGAAGACAATTACAGTATTACTCCTAATTATTACATTCATAAGGTATCAATCTTATTGTATGCAGACTGACTCAGATTAGATGGGAATTACAATATTATTACTACTATTGTGTACATTCATAGAATATAAATTGTGTTGTTCTTGTATTGACACAGGCTTATGCTTAAAATTTGCAGTCACATTCCCAGGAAGGCAGAAAAAATTCAGCTAAACCCATTAGGATTTAAAACCAAGAAGAGATGTTGAATCAGAATGGCAATCAGATTAATTATAATACTGTAGAGTGGAGAAAAGGTTTACACACAAGAGAATATGGTCTTGGATAGAATTCATGGAGGGCCACACATTAGACAGATAGAGGCAAGGAATTGACAGTGTGGATTTCAACTCCAAGAATTCCTCTTGAATAACAGGCTTTTGATTGACTAGCTTGCAAGTATGTACTCTGAATATAATTAAATAATGTTGGCTTAATAAAAATTATATGGAGTGCTTGCAAATATACAATATTCCCTAAGGGATGGGAATATTCATGATTTTTGCTTAAGTCACAGTTTTTTTTTTCAGCTGAGGATATTTGCTTTGCCATGTTTATTTGACATTGAAAGAATTAAGAGAAAGGAGTATAAGGTATGTTTGCCACCTTGAATTATTTCCTAAATTAATAAAACTGAGATAAAAAATTAGCTATTGTAATGCCCTAAGTTTTATTGCAATGTCCTTAATTTACTAGGTAAACTTAGTTGAGAACTGATATCCTGAGGAATATCCTTTCAGCTGTTCAGTTCTTGTTTGCAATTACTAACTCTATTGGCATCCAGGTGTACTTAGGATATGCCTTGTTTTACATAGGAGATGCTGAAATGTTAGTGTTCATTCTTCTTAAAAAATAACATACTTTTCTGTTTATTATAACCACACTGCTATATTTTTTGTCCATTAATTATAATTTTCCCCTTAATTTTATAGTGTTACTTCAATGGCAAAGGAGGCAGGATGTAACTGTCAGTAAAACTATGTTTTTTTAAAAAAAATATGTATTATTTGCATTCAGTCCTTGTATAGGCAAAAAAATGCAGTACAATGTTATTTTCCTTTATATACATGTTGTATAAATTAAGGCAGCAAGCAAAAATTGAAGCTATACAGGATAACTTTGTGAAATAATTCAGAGATGCAGAATTTACTTTTAACTTTTGGACTCAATGTTTAATACTGTAAGTATTTGGGAAAGCCTTATATAGGAATATTAAAATAGCACACCTGATTATTTAAAACAAAATCTCTTAAAAGGGCTGTATTCCACCTTAAGCAATTGTCTGTATGGCCTTTTCTGATATTGGGTATATATTTTACACTGTATCTGATTTGTGTCTTTCATAATGTGATGGAATCATGCATGCTAGTATTATTAGGCAGTGAAAATCCTTTGGTCGGTAGATTTATTCCAACAGAATTAGAGAACTGGGGATCTACAATCCTTCAAAGCAGTTAAGTAGTAAAAGCACTAAACTATAAATACTCATATACTCAGAACATTTGTTCCATAAAGTGAAGTTTTGTATACTAGATATTGGCAAAAATATAATCTTAAATAGGAAAGTTTGTTCAAGAATGAATAAATGAATGAACCTGATTTGTTTCTATAGCAAACATTTAAAAATGAGGTTGTGTGTTATATCCAAATGTTCATATACAATATCCAGATATTTTGGTAATGTTTTGACAATGATGGGGACAGGAATTCTGGATACAGCAGTTGAGGAAGACTGCTAGAAGAACATGTACAACTGCCAATTAAATAAATAAATACATAAATACATAAGCCCAATCATTTCATGAATAAAGCACTAGTGGTAAGCTGATATATCTGTGCCTTTCAAGTTAATACCAGTTATTTCTGTCTTTTAAATACAGCTGCACTGCAAAGTTTGTTAATGTTATTTTATTTAATTATATGGAGCTCCCCTCCCTGAAGATATGATACTACGTTACCATGAAGCACCAATGTTTTGCAGAGGATTTGATAACAGATATTAAAAGAATAAAACATGTCATTTCAGTTCTTTTGGAGATGTTTCAAGGTCAAAACTCTCACCAAATACTTGAAACAAATATTTCAGATTTGTATTAAAAAAAAAGCTTTGCACACTGAAATGATTCAGCACTTCGAACATGCACAATTCTTTTAAGCAATTAATTGCATACCAATGTATTTTGCTGATGGAGTAAGGGGCACAATGTGACACAAACATCATTTATACAGTGAATTTTTCTCTTGTTCCACTCCACTCTGGTGGGGCTATCCAAATCTGCTCTTCGGATTCCCTCAACCCTATAGAAGAAATTGTAAGGAGTGGGCAAGAGGCATTTGGGAATTTGCATGGAAGGGAGGACCAGTAGATAAAAGCAAAAGAAAATATCCCCCCAAATAGGATGGTGACACTGAAAAAGAATAATCTTTAAAATTACAATGATTTTTGAAATAGTAAAAAGATATGGCACCAAACTACAATTCTTTGAATGCCTATGTAGAATAGTCTCTTTCTTCAAAAATAAGCATCCGTAAGAGTGAACTGTTATTCATAGGTTGACATCAGATTTCTTTCCATTAATTACCTACTGGTTTTGCTTTGTTTAACAATTTATGCGGGGTCCTCCAACTGATGTCTGCAGATGGAATAGACTTGGAAAGAAAATGGCCATGGGTTAATAGCAATAAGCACTTAGACTTATATACTGCCTCACAGTGCTTTTACAGAACTCTCTAAGTGGTTTACAGAGTCACCATATTGCTCCAACAATCTGGGTTCTCATAATAATAGACTATTATGAAATTAAAGATAGTTTTAATTAATTTTGGTAACTAAGTAATTTTGTCAGCATTCCTTCTTAATTGTGATTAAGCCTTCAACAAATATAGTAGGCAGAAATTCTATTGGTGTAGTTTTCCAGGCTAGAAGACAAAGAATTCTAATCCTGCCTTAGGCACAAAGCCACCTGCCTGACCTTGGGCTGGTCACGCTCTCCCAGTCCCAGGAAGCAAGCAATAGCAAACCACTCCCCAAATCTTGGCAAAAAAACTGCAGAGATAAGTCCAGGCAGCAGCCAGGAGTCAAGGCACACACATATGCGCACACAGTGCACACCAAAGTTCTCCCCTATGGTAGATCACCGACTGGATTTCTAATTTTTTTCAAGTACATGCATATCCTGTCTTTCATCTAGGAACTTAAGGTAGCATGTGCATCATCCCTTTCTCCCTGTCAGAACTAAGAGTGTATCGCTGGCCTCAGCATTTGTGGTTCAGGGCAGATTTGAATCAAGGTCTACCTGATCTTACTGCAAAAAATTAACCACTGCACTACAGTGTTACTGAGATGAAGGTATAGTTCCTTTTTGATGAAACAAATGGCAAATATTTAAAATAATAATCTCTCCTAGAATGTGACAAACAACAAATCCTTTCTTCCTTTGGATTTTCTCCTCTGTGTGTGTGTGTGTGTGTGTGTGTGTGTGTTGAATTATTTTAACTAACTAGAGACTATATTAGGCTCAGTTCTACCACAACTACTCTAGCTTTATTCTTAGAGTATAAGGTAAAAGAGAACCATTGTATGTGCCTGACATGCAATATGCTGTAAAGTTAAGAATATTAAATGAATATAAATATGAATGTAGTCATTCAAAGGTTAGGTTTTCTATTGGTGATGGAGACATAATGAAACTTTACTGTAACCATAAGATACTGTTTTATTTGTAAGAAAGGTGGTTAGTTTACAACAGCTGTGCCAACAAGAGTAAAATATATTGTGACTACAATTTTAGAGGATGGCATACAGATAATTACTAACACGTTCATGCTGTTTCTGCCTCCACACTAAATTAACTCTGGGATCAGGCCTCCGCATTGTTTGAAAAACTTCAGAACTGAACACACTCTCTCTAGTTACATCATATTAATTTTTTTTTGTTTATCTTCTGAAACTTATAGTGTGGTTGTATTAATTTGTGTCTGATGGAATATACTGTATGACTGTAAGCAATGCATGTATTGCTGATATTTGTACTCAAACCTCTCTTAAATGAATTAAAAATATAAAATCTGACTTTATTTGTGGACCATATATGGATGTATGCCTCAATTAATAAAGATGCTTTAAAATATATTAAAAACATTTAAATGACATACCAGTAATTGCTTTTTAAGTGCATTCTCTAATCCTCCTAAAATTACTGTAGCTTTGTTTTATTATTGTATTACCTTTTTAAATAGATGTGGCAATACCACAAACTGCATAGTAAAAATGTGATATTTAATTTACCTTCCTTTGATCCTGCAGAATCTGTATTAGGTTGACAACTGATATTCTCAAACTAAACAGTCACTTGCTTAATAACAGATTCTGCTTGGCTTTCACATAAAGTCTGAACACTAATACGATTTAAATTGACTCCTTCCATCCTTCCTCTTGGCTATACTTCATCCATATATTACTGTACTTACCCTTTTCTTAACTGAGATGCAGTATATTTTTCTGCCTTCTCATTACATACAAATCTATGAAACAAAATTTTATTGAATTATTTTATTTTGCCTTTAGTTTTATAATTCATAGGGATTTTTTGCTCATTTATGTGGCAAGTTTAAAAAATTACTCTAGTATTCAACAAAATAGCCATTAGATAATACTAGGGACTTTATTTATTTATGAATAACAAATAATCATAGAATCAGGCTGCTTTATAAATATTTATATGAGATTTATAAGGCCACCCAACTCCATGGCAACCCTGGGTGGTTTACAACAATAAAAACATACAAAACCCATATAACAAAGGAGAAAAATGCCTGTCTATAAAAGAAAAACAACCATCTCAACATACATAATCCAGTAGGAGACTTATTACCCATTCTATCCCCAAGATATGGGAAGGGGGAAGCTCAGCCATATTTTAAATACTTTTTAAATGATTTTACTATTAACTATAATAACAAAATCTGAAAAGCCTGATATTCTCACTCCCTCTTATTTCAAAAAGAATCAATTTGCACAATCTTGCATTTCTGTCTCTTTTCTTTCTCCATTTCAGAGCTCCGCTAGTGTTTAGATAAAGGCTTTTTCATGGCTACCTCTATACTGCTTTACACCTACTCTGAGGTGACAGATTACAGACATAGGGCTTTATCTAGATGTAAAACAAGAGGGGCAAGAGCAGAAGCCCACACATCGGGGACATCAAGCTAAATCTCCTCCCAGTGCCACCATTGACTGGAAAAGCTCAGAGAAAGAAGAAACACTGGAGATTGCCTCCATCCTCAAGTCTACTTCTTGGTGATTAAGAAAGATGGTATGCCACTGAGAGATCAAGAAAAACCAGGATGGTTGTATTACTTTCATCCTGGGTCCCTCAGAAGTCATGAACAAGCACAAACCATCCTCCATAATATGCCTCAATTTGAGACCTAACTAAGAATTACTAGGAATCGGACATAATTTATTGTACATTTAATGAAGTATTATTATTAATTGAAAGGAGTCTAGAGAATGCTAGAATCATAAGTTTGGAAAACTGATGAAAACAGTCGAGAACTGTTGAATTTTCAGATTTCTTGAGGAAGAAATGTACTATATAGACTCCTTCAAGACATCCCCTCCCTAAGGGGATTGACACAATGCATTAATTCAGCTACACATCATTTCCAATGCAGCCTTCACCCACTACGAGGGCCATGAACCCCGTAAACAGATGGCTGGATTCAGAGTGCCAGGTTGTTATACTGTTTTATAGCTTTTAACATGTAAATCACAGCACTAGATATATAGCTTTGTATCTGGACTGTTTGGTGTTCTCTGTTATTTTGTGAGTTTTGTGTTTGTATTTTTTCTTTCCTACATTTATACCCATTGTACTGTTCCCTTTCAAGATAAGAAACATTATTTAGAGCACAGAAAAGGAGTAAGATAAAAAAAATTGAACATGAGGCAAAAAGAGAAAAAGAAAATATAACTACAACCATCACTATCCAATGCCTTTCCATTGTAACAGCTCTACTAGTTTTCTTTGCCATATCCCATTTAATTATTTTATTCTATATCTGACTACAAGGTGTTCTATGACTTTTGGAATATATGTTTTTCCCACTGTATTTGTTTTTCTTAGTAAAATATTGAACCAGTTTTTATTTTGCCCTGAAGACAAACTCTTTGTAATGGGAAAAGCCCCCTTTTTGTGCTACCTAGAAACTCTTTAGCTATGCTATTAAAACAGAAGCACCATTTTCTGCTACTCAAACCAGGAAACACAGAGAAGCAGTCAGGTTGGCCTAAAATATGCATCTGTTAAAAAAACAGAAGAAAACCTCTTCCCCGTCCCATTATGATATCATGCCATCACAAATTAGAATAGAATAGAATTTTTTATTGGCCAAGTGTGATTGGACACACAAGGAATTTGTCTTGGTGCATACGCTCTCAGTGTACATAAAAGAAAAAAGAAAGCACCCCAATGATGCCCTTGAAGTGATGTCCCAGTGCCTGGAGGCTGTGCGGATCTGGATGGGAAGGAACAGGCTCAGGCTCAACCCGTCCAAGACTGAGTGGCTGTGGTTTCCGATGTCCCGATATAGTCAGTTGACACCATCGCTGACTATCGGGGGTGAATCGCTGGCCCCCACGGAGAGGGTTCGCAACTTGGGCGTCCTCCTGGATTCACGTCTGTCTTTAGAAGAGCACTTGATGGCCGTGACCAGGAGGATTTTCCATCAGGTTCGCCTGATTCGCCAGTTGCGTCCCTTTCTGGATTGGAACTCCTTAAACACGGTCACTCATGCCCTCGTCACTTCCCACCTGGACTACTGTAATGCTCTCTACATGGGGCTCCCCTTGAGGAGCACCCGGAGGCTCCATCTGGCACAGAGTGCGGCCGCACGGGTGGTTATGGGAGCAACGTGGTGCTCCCACGTAACACCTCTCCTGCGTGAGCTGCACTGGCTCCCGGTGGTCTTCTGGGTGCGCTTCAAGGTTTTGGTTACCACCTTTAGAACGTTCCATGGCTTAGGGCCTGGTTATTTGGCTGCCGCAAACAGCCTCCCACCAGCCGGTACGCTCTCACAGAGAAGGACTACTCCGGGTGCCGTCGGCCAAACAATGTCAGCTGGCAGCCCCCAGGGGGAGAGCCTTCTCTGTGGGGGCACCTACTATCTGGAACGAGCTCCCCCCGGAGATACGGAGGATCCCGGATCTACACACCTTCCGCCGCGCTCTTAAGACCTTTTTATTTCACCAGGCTGGTCTGGCCTAACCTTTCCCATTCTTCTTTTTAATGTAAATTTTAATTTGTTCTTAACCTGGGGTTTTAAATTTATCTTGGGCTAAATTGATTTAATTCGATTTTACTTCTGCTCTTAATTTTTGTATTCTATGTGTTTTATCCTGTGCCTGTTCACCGCCCTGAGTCCTTCGGGAGTAGGGCGGTATACAAATTAACTAAAATGAAAAAATGAAATGAAATGAAAATATTAAACCTCCATTTGTCAGAAAAGTGTCCTTCGTTATAGTACTAATTCACGTCATAATTTAATATACTACTGTATACGGGAGTCCCCTCCAACTTTATTATTCGAAAAGTTGTGCCAATGCAACTTAAGTATGAAGATTTGACTACTGATTTTCCCACCACCGTGCTAAATTGTATTTTCTGCACCATAGAAGCTGATTTTCTAAAAATTGTAATATCCCCATAGGTTTTTTTCCACTTTGCATTACTAAAAGTAAAGAATTCGGCTGGCACCAAATCCAATTCTGTGGCAGCAAAGACGGTGCTCTTAGGAATTATTCCCCGTTTTACGGAGAAAGAAAGAGTGAGCGCATGGCATCCTGGGAGCAGAAGGCTCTTCTCGCTTGCTTGGATCCAATTAACTACAAATCCCAGCAAGCTTTGGGAGAAAAGAGGGAAGGAAGGTAAAGACGCCTATGTCCGTCTGTGTTCCGGTAAGAGGAACGCTCACATGGTTGTTCGCACATGAGAAAGCATGGATGCTGCGGGCAAATGGAAGAATTTGCCCAGTGGTCCCAGCCTCAAGCATCTTACGGCGTTGGACTACGGCCGGCCCAGAGAGCAACAAAGGCCTGCCCTTCAGGATATTGCACGGGCTCATATTGAGTCGTTCAACTACGCTGTAAGCGAAGGGCTGAGCCGTGCCGCGCAGGTGAGAAAGTTGGAGAGGAAAGATAAAAAAAACATTGCTGCGAGGTGGGGAGCGGATTAAAAGGAGAGGGGATCGAAAAGGAACCGGGATGGAAAATAATATAAAAGTGAAGCTTTTGCTTGTAGAGAAGACAGCACCCCATCCCCTTTGGAGATTCCTCCTTAACAAATCAAATAGTGCTTAGGGTGGGGAAAGGCACTGTATGCCATGCAGTATCTTCATTGTATTTATCAGATCTCTTTAACAGGCTTGGTTGTAAATCAAAAATTGAGGGTAAGGAATTTTTGATGCAATTTATATAGTTTCTAGAAAAGTGCCATACTAGAGTTTTAATAACCCCCCAGTATGCTATGATGTTCTACTGCATTTGGTTATTAAGGTTGGAAGAGGAGGTACAGTATGAAAAAAACAAAGGTGGGTTTTTTTATAAATTCACATTTCACTATTCACGTTTCTTGTCTATGTTCTTTCCTCTGATTTTTGGCTGTTAATTATATTGGTTAACTCCAGCATAGGGAAGCTTTTCCTCTGTGAGAACATATTTATTATAGTCATTTATCAGGTTTATACTAATGTACGGTAGATGTCATGGAAATGAAGTCTTGATCATTTCTTTTGTTTTTTAATCCCACTCTTCATCTGAAAAAGGCTCTCATTTTGGCTTCCAAACGCTCATAATTTAAAAGACTTGACCAAAAAAAGGATAATAAAGGAGAAGGAGACAAAAGAAAGCATCTCCACCAGCTAATAAGCTCACATGTAGCTGGCCTGTTAGACATAAGATTACAAATCAGGAAAGACCAAAGGTTGTTTCTCTGCTTTGTTTCCTGACAGAATGGCTGCTGCTAATTGACAATTTAGAAAGTGAAAAGCACCTGTGCATTGAAACAGTGTTGTTTGATATCCCAGCCACAAAAATATCTCTTCTGTCCAGGATAGATTTCTTTAGATCCTTGCTACTTCTAATCAGCATAAGATAAACTCTTATTCTTCTTTTTTTAGGATATTCCTCCTTTGGAGTTTGTTTTTAAGAATGATCGGATTACTTTGGCCTTTTCAGGGGCCACCATCAGCCCTCCTATGGTACCAAAAGGGAGTATATGTAAAGAGCTGAAAGTTTATCCAGCAGAATGTCGAGCACGTAGAAGTACCTACCGTGGGAAACTGACTGTAAGTAGAGGAATAAAATAGCAATAGCACTTAGCACTTAGATTTATATACTGCTTCATAGTGCCCTCTCTAAGTAGTTTGCAGAATCAGCATATTGCCCCCAACAATCTGGGTCCTCATTTTACAAACCTCAGAAAGATGGAAAGCTAAGTCCACCTTGAGCTAGTCATGATCGAATTCCTGGCAGTTGGCAGAATTCATCTGCAATACTGCATTCTAACCTTTGCACCACTATGGCTCTTATACTTCCAAGTGTTTTAGAACTTTGTTTAAAGCAGAGTTCCCAATGTTTCTGGGTTTGCGGACTGGTGCAGGGAGGGGATGGTTCACGTGGTTGGCTGGCAAGTGCACATGCACAGTTCCATTTCCGCAAGCGGTATGCACGCATGCCTGCTGTTCACACAAATGGAAAGCATGTGCATGCCCATACTGGCCATTTCCATGGTCCAGTTGCAAACCTCATGGCCCACCCCTGGTTTAAAGCATTGAATAAACACAGAAAGCTCACGTGCTGATGTTTTTCCCTTTTTGGCAACACTGGAATCTAAGGTCATTCAGTGAAGTGAGGTAGTGGCAGATTCAGGAACTACTTATTGCAAGATATAATTATAATTGGCAGTTTAAATGGGTGACACTAGTTTGCAATAGAAAAAGAAAAATTATTCTACACCTGGTGTATTTAATATATAAGGCTGTTTATTAGGAAAGCTTTATGTCCAATAACAAATTGCAAGCATTTTTATTCTAAGTGCTGGAGAATATAGTTTGGACATACCTTCTTTCTGATAGAAAAGGTGTAAAGTTTTATACTATGGATCCTAATCATTTAGGATCCTAGCTATATTCACAACTGTAATTAACTATTTTCTAATTTTTAGTCATTTGTGAATAATGTTCCAATAATCAGTGTGTTAATAATAAGCATAAGTTACCCTGTGATAAGTAAGCGACCAATAAATTTTATAAATAAATAAACAGGGTCTGTGCATTTGTTCATGTAACATTTAAAAGTGTTATAGTGTAGATAAATATTCTTTAGACATTTTTGTTACAAAAGTGGTTTTTTGCTTCTTTGAAAAGAAATTCCAGAACTCCTTCAAAGTTATTTTGTTCATTTTTCCCCCTAAAAATCACTGTTTTTTTCCTCCTGTATAGGCTGATATCAGCTGGTCAGTGAATGGAATTCCTAAAGGAATTATTAAACAGACCCTGGGGAACATTCCAATTATGGTGAAATCTAAATTCTGTCATCTCCATAGCCTTTCTCCCAAAGCACTTATCCAACACCATGAAGAAGAAGAGGTATTATTTAATTTGGTTGGTTTGTGTGTAAAGCAAAAGCTATCTTGTTATTTCAGTGGATTTTGAATATCTGTTTTAGAAATACTCCTCTGAGATTTTCTTTTTTTTTCCTTTGGGGAAATGAGCTCCATTTATTATTCTTAAATATATACTGCTCAAAAAAATAAAGGGAACACAAGCAGAAGACATCCGAGATCTGAATGAATGAAATAGCCTTATTAAATACTTTGTTCGTTACATACAGTAGTTTTGTGTTCCCTTTAGGTGTTTGAGCAGTGTATAAACTACTGTATGTAAAGAACAAAGTATTTAATAAGGCTATTTCATTCATTCAGATCTCGGATGTCTTCTGCTTGTGTTCCCTTTATTTTTTTGAGCAGTATATATAATTACTATTTGATAGTGATGGATTACTTGAAGAATTATATCAGTTTTTAAAATGGAATTTTAATGGTAATAATTCAACACTCTGAAAATACAAAAAATCAACACAGAAATTTAAGTAATTATTGCAATAGTCATAATTTAGATTACCTGTTTTTCTGTATACGATACCAGTGTTCTGTACACAATGCAAGTGTTGAATACATGTAAAAAGATAGGGCTTGTGAAAAGTAAAAGTTTTTAAAATTTCATTTTTCCCTCAACTTTGTAATTCACTCAAAACTCTTTCTAAATTGATCAGCTGAAATATTTCATCCTTTTTTCTCTGACAGCTTGGTTTATGATTAATTATCATTTCTTACACTTTTGGCAGGAGATGGGTGGTTATTTCATAATTAATGGAATAGAAAAGGTGATAAGAATGATGATTATGCCACGGCGCAACTTTCCTCTTGCAATGATAAAACCAAAATGGAAATCTAGAGGCCCGGGCTACACACAATATGGTAACTTTTGACTTACAAATTGTCTTTGTTTACAACTTTTTCCTATTTCTCTTGGTAGAAGCTAGATATTTTAGATACACAATATTCTACAATTTTGTTTCTGATGTAATTTGGTCTGCAATATTTTCTTTAGGACATTTTTTAATCTGTGTGAGAAAGTCTGTACTGTAAATATTGTATTATACTTGCATCCGTTATTTATATTGCCTTCCCTTCCCTAATTACGTGTACCCTTTCTTCGCAAAATCCGTCATGCACAGGTTTTGGCTCAGTTGTGAGAAAATATTAAAAATTGCCCCCAACACGTAGATTGATTTCATACACAATGCTAAATGTATAGTTTTAAAGATTTAAACAACTCCAGAATGAACAAATTACATTATGGTTTGGTGTGTTCTGTGACCTAGGCCTTTGTGAGATAGAACGACAATAAATGGGAAAAAATCATATTAAACTGTATTTAACATTACTTTTCTGACCTAGCTTTAGAAGAAACAAGAAACAGACTCCTTGTCACAAAAAACCCTCTTTATTTACCTCTTGTGAATTAATTGCATTCACCCACTGAAAAGTCCAGGCAATAATCCTTCAAGGAGTTAACTGCAGTTACAGACCTTATCATTTCCTTGCGATAATTGCAAGGCTGTGAGCTCCCAGCCGAAAGTCTGCAAGTTAAGTTCTGGCAAGCAGTCTTTGTGGCACCAAAGGCAATGAACAAAATCTTCAGACTCCCCAGACTCCAGCACTGGCCCAAGTTCCACCCCAACCACTTCATCATCTGAGTCTGCCACCAGCTCCGCTAGCAGCTGGCGGGCCACAACAATTACATGATAATCTTATTTTAAATTAAATGTGCTTTTCACCATATTCATTACTCATTCAGTCCTCAGTTCTTGGAGATTGATCCTCAGACAAGCCCTTTAATTGAAAATTCTAACATGTCCCTCATGTTCAATCTTACACCAGTTCCTTATGTTTGCCTTAGGTAATCCTTGGGTACAACCACTCATTTAGCAACCATTCAAAGTTACAACAATGCTGAATGAGGGGGCTTATGACCAGCCTCAGAGCATTTTGGGATTACATGATATCCATTTGCAACCTTTACAACCAACTTCCCTCAAGCAAAATCAGTGGGAAAGCCGGCCGGAAGTCACAAATTGCTCCTGCTGTTTTTTCTCCCAGTGAGCCCCTGGAGAGCATGGGGATCTTATACTCTCTAGCGGTAGCCTGGAGCACCTGCCCACGCTCTGTAGTGCCTGCCTGTAACTGGCCTGCTTGTCTGGGTTACAGTTTCATCATCTCTTCCCACATGGTGTTCACGTGCAGCTCTCACTTTAAAAACCCACAATTCTCACTTAACAATGGCAGGCAACAGGGTCTGCCAGAATTGCAGTCACAATGTGATAATGTGATAATGTCATGGTGCTCTTTATAACCACATTGCTTAGTGAAGGAATTTCTACTCCCAGTTACATTATAACCTGAAGACTACCTGTATTTCTAGGTTTGTTGTTTCATTTAGGAAAAGAAAGGCCTTGCATGCCTGCTATCTAATGGCACAAGGCTGGCTAGGAATTCTGGGAAGAATAACTTCAATACAGTATATCTGTAGGTCATAAGTTACCTGGGGAAGGCAATTTTGATAGTAATATGAAACAGTAATATTAAGACTTGTATCTTTTGATGGTATTTAGGGGTCTCAATGCATTGTGTTAAAGATGAGCATACATCTGTTAACATGACCTTACACTACCTTGATAGTGGTTCAGTGATGGTGAATTTCATCTATCAGAAGGAGCTGTTCTTTATCCCACTGGGATTTCTCCTTAAGGTATGGTCATTATATTTTGTTCTCAGGGAGCTATGATTTTCAGACGTATAAGATGTGGGACAATAACCTAGCTTGCAAAACCATAATAAGAATTAGTTCCATCCAGTTCAGCAGCAACTTGAAGCAGTAAAGAACAGGTAGTCTTTTTTTGTTAGGAAGCTACGTAGGGCTCTATTGTAGTCAACGTAGCTGGTATAAATGGTTATTCACAACCCAGTGACTATGGCCTGGTTCAGTTGCAGAAATCAAATCCTGAATTGGTTGACCAGGCTAATACAACATGTGTATCTCAAACACAGTTCAGTGGTAGAGAAACTATTTTTAGATATTATTGTCTGCAGAGACGGGGTTCTATTTCTGGAAGGTTATTCACCTTCTCCAAATCATCATGAAGTCACTATTATCAAATTATGTAATTTAGAATACTATAAAATGTCTCCAGAGTGACATTAAGAATATGAATATAATAACTTGAGTAAATGAATTCTTTATTAATCGAGCCCCAAAACATCTAAAAATTCCAACTTTTTATTTTTCTGCTCCAGGCATTGGTTGGTTTCTCAGACTTTCAGATTTTCCAAGAACTGATTAAAGGGAAAGAAGATGATACATTTTATAAGAACTGTGTCTCTCAAATGCTGAGGCTGGTCACAGAGGATGGCTGTGTGACCCAGAAGCAAGTGCTGATCTTCTTGGGCCAGCGCTTCAGAGTAAAATTGAACCTTCCTGATTGGTATTCTAATGAGCGTGTTGGAGAGTTCCTTTTCAAGTATGTACAACTATTTAGGATCAGACTGAACCAGAGCCTACATTGTGGTGCATCTGGGAAAATTACCAATGTCTTAAGCATTTCCTAATGAACCATACTTTCTATGTTGTGTGAAGTAGCGCCTTTTCATTTGAGTCATCTAAAGTTTTGTGTTGAGTTCTCAGTGTCATCTTTTACCAAGAATA
Source organism: Arizona elegans (assembly GCA_022577455.1). Taxonomy (NCBI): domain Eukaryota; kingdom Metazoa; phylum Chordata; class Lepidosauria; order Squamata; family Colubridae; genus Arizona; species Arizona elegans. The sequence goes on along the minus strand of JAKOOJ010000001.1, from coordinate 297,230,649 downwards.
TAAATTATGGTTAGAGGCCATATGAGGAAAGGGCCAGCTATATTTGGCTTGGAGGAATCAGATATGTTTGGCTTGAGAAGGGTAACTGCACAATAGTCATGACTGCATGGTTCATGTATATCAACAACTGTTTATCTAATGTTTACACTGCTCATCTCAGCTAAACAGCTCTTCTTATATAAGAGGGCAAATACTTTATTTCCTTAAAATAAAGACTAAGGAAAATTTAATCGGTCTTTTGATTAATAGAATTGCTATCTCAGAGTTATATGAATGTTCTTTGTCAAATTGTCCTGGAATAGGGTGAATCATTAAATTCAGGGTAAAATTCATCTTGAGTTAATAATAGCTTTTCTCTGTTACCTACAGAGATAGGCCTACATAATATTTGCCTAAAAGACAGTGTAGGTTTTAGCTGAATGCTAGAAGAAACTTCAGATAGTCATTGAGTTATGATTGCCCACTTAACAATATTCCATAATTATGATGGCCTCGTAAAGAATGCTTTGCAGTCCACAAAGCACTTGGTCATGTGATCATGATGTAGGTGCTTGGCAACCTGTTTGCACTTACAACTAATTGCTAAGCACCTCACAATCATATGAGGACTATTTTCAATTTTCTTTACTGACTTCCCCAGAAAGTCAGTGGGGAAGCTGGCAGGAAAGGTTACAAGCTGCAGTTGCCTGCTGAGAGGACTTGGGGCTGGCTGAAAGAGTTGCCTCCCAAAAGTGCAGAAACAACTGAAATCCTGAAGATTTCAGCTCCATTCTTGCACCCCGCCAAAGGAGTTTCCTTTTGTGCTTGGGCCCCCAAGGGTGAATGAGCCCCTGCACAGGTTGTGCAAGAGTATCACTCCACTCAAGGGCTTGGATTTCAGCAGTGAGGATTTTCAGCTCCTGAGCAGTGCCTCCAAGTTTTTTTAAAAAACCTGAGGCACCCTGCACTCCTTAGCTGAGACTCTTATCATATAATCATCTGTGTGATTGCTGAACAACCACAACCAGGAATGCCAGGATTGCAGTTGTTGAACAAAGTTACATTGGCACTCAAGGTGATACCACAGAATCATCACTTTGTTCAATAACTGAAATTATGATCCATCTGTAGTCGTAAGTCAAGGACCTGTTCTTGATAGAATTATGGAGCAAAATTGTTTGGAAAGTCTCTTATTGATCCTTACGTTTTTAAGTAGTCCTAAAACGTAGGCAGAGCCACATATCAACATATCAAGCAAATTTATATTTATCTTTCCAGGGTTGTATAATAAGTCTCATGACCATAAAAGTGTAATATCAGTGAGAAAGACATTGTTCATAGTTGGTTAGGAAGTAAAGTATATACTTGATATATAATGAAGTAGGAGATATGTAAATTTGTATATAGAGCAAGGAATAGATTATTTATTAACTTGATTTTGAAGTAAATGTTAGAAACCAGAGACGTTGAGCCATGTCCATTGTTTTACTTTTAAAACTAATAAAATAATAATAATATAAAGGCATTGTTCATCTTGGTTTTCTGATTATTCTGAATGGATTATAATTTTCAACAGAAGGCAGTGCCTTGTCTTGATAGTGGAATTAGATGGATGAACCTCAAGGGAATATTGAGGCTGTAGGTTAAACAGGGAAAGGCAGCAAGAAGGCAGCAAATTATGTTTTATTGCCAAAAAAATATTTTTCCTTGAAGTATCCAGCAATTTGCTGTTACATTTGAAATTCTGCCTTCTAATAAGTAATCCCAGTTCTCTTTAGTAATTTTATTCCACATTAAAGCCTAAAGCATTTGAGGTAGAAACAGTTGCCCCCTTATGTCAATGAAATCTACTATATTCTAGTACTTTTGAGACATTTTGGCCTTCAAATCTCATGAGCCCTAGCCTGTGTGACCTGTGGTATTCATAGTCAAAATCTTCTGAAGAATGTTGGTTACTTTTTTCTACATTAATATACTGAATTTATTCCAATAAAAAAGAAAATTGATTTTAGGGTACCTATGGATTAGTTTTTTCTTAATCCAGATTGTATAACAGGGTAGACAGTAAATGCTGCTTGATTAGGAAGATGATTAAGGAAATTCAGAGGGTGATTTGTTCTTATTAATTGTTCCTATAGCCAGTGCATCTGCATACATTTGAAAACAAAAGCTGAGAAATTCTACTTGCTTTGTCTCATGACACGAAAGCTTTTTACTTTATCCAAAGAGGGTTGCATGGAGGACAATCCTGACAGCTTAATGAATCAAGAAGTGCTCACCTCAGGACAACTTTACCTCATGTTTTTAAAGGTAATGCTTTTAAATTTGTCCCTTGTCCCCTTGTTTTCCCTCCCAACATGGTTATGCACACATGTATTCACACTGTGTACAGACAGACTTCCACTGCTAGGTTCATATAACAGAGTAAGCCCTAATGTGATTCATTTGATTTTAGGATTACCATGCCTGAACTATAATTTTCATTTGTAAACCATAATTTACAATAGGTCAGGAATTAGCCTTTTGGTCTCTTGAAGAATTGCACACTGTCCGGTAAGGGGATAGTCTCAGGGGCATAGCTGAAACTTCTGAACCTCTTGATTATCAAATTTTGAGTAGTATAAAGTTTGGAATGGAAGTGGGAGGCCTTCAGGGAATAAATCACTCCCATTTCTGTCCTTAAAATCTGAAAATCATTCTACTAAAAGCCTTGTCATTTTGATGGTATAATCTTGGTCTACAAATGGAATGCTGGGAAGCTGCAGGTTGGCATTCCTGATTTATGGATTCATATGTATGATTCCAACCATTGTCTTCATGTAATAATCACCCAATATCTGTTGTGGTAAGAGACACGGAAATACCCCTTTTCTGATTCCAGTGTTGTATCTTCAGTCTTTACCTAGGTTTAATCAAATATGAATGTGCTTAGTTTCCTTGGATAAAATGGTTACAAATTGGATCAGTTTTCAATAAGAATAGTGGCCTCTTATGTTTGATAACAGCACAAAGAAGGAGCCTGATCCTTTGATTATTTTCATAGATTCTTCATCTGTCAGTCAATGTTTGTGCTAATTTTGGATGGCTCTCCTCCTGCATATTCTGCAACTCCATTCTTGCCTTGTTGCAAACCCCACTGATGTTTTGTCTATAGCATTAAGTCATGGAATAATTTGCTACAAGCTAGTGACAAAAGGGGCATCACCCGAGGAAGTTGAGCATCCAAGAAAGTGAAGTTTCAGAATCTTACAAATGCCTATTTGGGTTCAGTCAAAGTGTGTGTTGACTCTCCATTTAAAATACAGTGACTAAATTACTATTAATAGACTATTTAAAATTTTCTTAATTTAAAAGACCCAGTGGCTTAGAGGTGGAGCTCTTGCCTCACAAACAAGGAGGTTGTGAGTTCGATCCTAGGTAGAGGCAGATATAGAGTCTCCTGCTTGGGCATGGGGTTGGACTAGATGACCTGCAAGGTCCCTTCCAATTCTGTTAAATCTGTTTACTGTTTACCTTACCTTACAGTTTAGTCTTAAATATCTATAAATCAAACTTACTGAAATTTCCATTTACTTGTATATACTTCATATGGTAACATAGAAGATGTTTGTTTTAAAGCCCCTCTATCTTATTTTCATCCTATCTTTCAGGAGAAGATGGAAACTTGGCTACACTCTGTTAAACTAGCATTAGACAAGAAAAGTCAGAAGTCAAATATAACGATTACTTCAGAAAACATGATAAAGATTCTTGGTTTAGGAATAGATCTCACCCGGGTACTTGAATATCTCCTGGCAACTGGTAATCTGCGTTCAAAGTCAGGTAGGATTGTTTGCAATCTAATTATGCATCTTCCTTTTTTCTAATGAAATTGGTACATTATACTCCTAAAGGGCCTTGAAATACGTAATTGAATTATTGAATAAAATTAGATGTCAACTCTGTTCCAGAGTTGCATGAAAAAGCGTTTTCAAGAAATAATGATTTCTTTTTTTTTTTTGTAATGTATACTGTGATAGGTTTCCTCTGTTCCACCTTAACAGCAAATATTGCAATCATAGTTCATAAAACAGTAATATTGAATTCTTAAACTTCATTTGTCCATTGGAATCAGTGCTGCATATTGCAAAATTGCCAAAACATTTCCATCTCAGCAAACACATTGCTAGGTCTTACCCCATAGTGTACTAGGGATGTATTGCACATTTTCCACACCTGCCTGTGTCTTCTTAAAAGAACATATTTTCCTGGTTTTGTATTGATTATATGCCATTTTTATTGATTGATTATATGCCATTATATGCCACTCTTAGAAACCACAAAGTTGCTGCATAATCCCAGGAAATTACTTGTTTCAATTAAGAAGATACATGGCTACCATACACTACCAGGAAAAGTTGCAACTTTTAAAAAGAAAGCAATTTTGGCTTTGTATATGAAATACACGCATTCCTTGAGTGTATGTGAATCTTTTAGCTAGTTCTCTATAGGTATTTTTAGGCAGATCACAAGCAAAACTAGTCAGCTTGTTCACTGAATCTTAATGGCACAGAGATAATTTACTCCTTGTTGTGCCTGGCTCTTCCCATGAGTAGCTGCATCCAGCATGGTATAAAGAGCCAAATGCACAGTTTGTTCAACATGATTTTGTTCTCTGCCTCATTCCAAAGCACTGTAGATGGGTAGATGTTTGTGGTGAAATTTCCATGTTGTCTAGCTTTTCTCACTCTAAAAACATGTAGAAAAACTTAAAATTCTAGAAAAAAATAACACATTGTTCCCAAATTTTGATGATTTGAATGTTGAATCTTAAATTTTCTTAGGATGGAGTGTACAGACCCATATAATACACTTAGATATTTGAGTTTTGTTTGTTCAAAGCATTCAAAAGTGCTTTTTTTTCTGCGTGTGACCATTTTTGCTTTGGGGTCAGCTCTTCTCAGCTAATCCTCTTCCAAAATTACATTTCTGCAACCAGTCAGCGCAACACAGAGTCAAAAAAACTGCATCCAAAAAGAAGATTAGGGAATCCATGCAGTGCCTGCAAGACTTCTTCCTCTTTTCTGATCTCCCTGAGAAATGCAAATGTAGCTAGAGCTGAGTGTTTGGCAAACTCTGTTCATAATAAAAGCATTAAACTGCTGCTGCTCACAAACAATTGGTCTAAGTACAGAATTGGAGAAGATCAGATTTCTATTATTTTCCTCCCACCCCCTTATGACTTTCCAAGGTTTGGGCATGCTGCAAGCATCAGGTCTATGTGTGATAGCAGACAAGCTGAACTTCTTCCGCTACCTCTCCCACTTCCGCTGTGTGCACAGAGGAGCTGCTTTTATGAAGATGAGAACCACAACAGTGCGCAAGCTGTTGCCAGAGTCCTGGGGCTTTCTCTGTCCTGTCCACACACCAGACGGCGAGCCTTGTGGCTTGATGAACCATATGACGGCCCCCTGTGAAATCGTAACCCAGACTTTCCACACTGTATCTCTGCTACCGTTGCTTTGCTCTTTAGGTGAGTGTTAAACATTTGGAATGGTCAGAAAATGCCTTTATGGGAAACCAATCTTGTATTAGAACAATCACTTTTTCAGAAGTATCATTTCTACATGTGTACAACCGTTTATAAAGCAGTGGTCTTTTCCCTGGATCTGAAGGATCTTAATATTCCCTGGAAGATGTATCTGAATCCTCAGATCAATAGCAATACTCCAATGATCCATCTTTCTTCATGAAATACAGCTGCATCTTAACAGTATTATACAACCATCCTGTAGGTTATGAATAGGCAAACCAGGAGCAACCAAAGTAGCCATGTGAATCTGGCACAACTCCAGTAACAATTCAAGGAAAATGTACCTCATGTATACCTCATGCGCTTGCACACATTCCGCAGCAATTATTCTGAAGGGTTTGCAGAAGCCTACTGGTAGTCCTCAATTTACGATCACATTTGATACCAGAATTTCTGTTGCTAAGCAAGGCAGTTGCAAAGTGAGTCATGCCTGATTTTGTGATAATTTCTGCCATGGTTCTTAAACAAATCTGGCTTCCCCCATTGACTTCGCTTGTCAGAAAGTGGCTGTGAAGGTTGCAGATGGCAGTCACCTGACCCTGGGATGCTGCAAATGTAACTATGTGCCAGTTGCCAAGCACCTGAATTTTCATCATGTGACCATGCTGCAACGTTTGTAAGTGTGAGGATCAGTCATAAGTCACTCTTTTCAATACTGTTGTAACTTCAATGGAAACGTAACGTAATGGAAAAGACCCTTCAAGGAATTAACTGTCTATTATTATTTAAGTTAAAATAGTGCTATAATATTAGTGCTATGTTTTTCCCATGTGACAAGAATATAATAAAAGAAGATTTTTTTAAAAAAGATTTGATCTCAAGATGTTCCACATATTGTAATCTGGCTATCAGATGAATCTCAGAAAGCCTTCAAATTGTATAAGTGGACTATAGCAGCCAGTCTATAAAGATGAATTGGCATGGGAAAGGAGCAATACCTCAAGTAGCATGAGTTAAGATAGTTCATTTTTATGAACCTTATCTATGATTGGGTTCTCCAGAGGAGGAGATGAGGCAGATAAAATGAGATTTTTTTCACCAACTTGTTTAGTTTGTGGTTAAATTGGGGCTTTGGATATATCAGGTTCAAGTGAAACATTTTTATGGCTTTAATTGGTCTTCAGATTTTCCAATTTTTTTACATTAAAAAGAAATTCTACCATTGTCTTCCATACACTTCCACCCATAATAAGGGTTCCTTGATCAAAGCAAATCCCATCTGTGTCTTTTACCTAATGGCCATGCTGGGGATTTTAGGAATAGCAGTTCCAGAATACCACTGAGAAGATGTTAAATTGGACTCCTCTAACTTTCTGGGAAGTTTCTGTACAGTTGTACATAACATGATAAGCATTGCCACAAAATGTTTCCATAGGTGTCACCCCAGTTGATGGTGTACCAAACCAACCTTATGCTGAATGTTATCCAGTTACATTAGATGGAGCTCTGGTGGGCTGGATAGAGAAGGATCAGGCTCCTGATCTTGTGGAGACTTTCAGACGCTTCAAGGTGAGTCTTCCTTGCTTAACTGCAATCAGTGGTGGGTTTCTACCGGTTCGGGCGAACCAGTGGCGGTGGCGGGAGGCTCCACCCACCCATCTGGACGTCATCATGGATGCTCTGCGCATGCGCAGAAGGTTCTGTGTATGCGCAGAAGTGCTGCAAGCAAAGCAAGCGGTTCCAACCGGTAGCGAAGGTAAGTGAAAACCACTACTGACTGCAATGTATATCTCAATTCCACTCTCTTGGGAAATTGTATCATTTCATTGATTGTGTGATAGCACCCATGATTGTCATTCAGAATTGGATGATTTTCCAGGTGCATTTCTACCTCCTTCAGAAGTCATACCAGTTGCTCTTGGAGAAGTCACTTCCTGTCTCTCCTTCCTCTTTTTAAATCTTACAAGATTTATTATTACTACCTGTGAATTACTTTAAATGCTATCATATTTTTCGGAGTATAAGACGCACTGGAGTATAAAACACACCTACCTTTTTTGGGTTTTTTTTTTTAAAAAGGTTTTTTTTTATTTTTTAGACAAACACACATACAAACATACAATGTATTTTCTTTGAACAGAGTATTTGGCTGGTTCACAAATTTAAACAGTGTTTAGTCATTTCAATTAAATTTACAATTTCTATATTTCCTTTTTGCCATATTTATTCCTCATCTATTTTTTTTAAAAAACCAATATTACCCTTCATCCTCATCTCTAATCTTAATCAAATTCATTTTTTTTTCTTTCTATTCTATATTATACCCCTTCCCATTGTCATCTGTTTTTATATCCATCCTCACATTGATTATGTAATTATCATAATGTGAGTTAATTATGTAATATTACAATTGTTTAATACAAATTCAACATTTTAATATAAATCAATTAGTTATATAACTATCTTTTTTGTATATTAATCAATATGAACATGAATATTCCAATTATTTCTATGCAATCCAATTTCTTACAAATCAATTAATTATATTTACCAATAATAATAAACCAAATAATTTCCCCTCTTATGTTACTCATTTTCACATCTTAAACTCTCCCAATAACCCACATAGCTTTGCCCATATAATCCTCCAAATCACAACTTAATCATTTCTACTTTCATCACAATATATAATTAAAAATATTTCAATCATTACAATTTCCCTAATTAAATTTAAAAATGTTCTAGCTGTTATCTAAGCTATAATTTAATCCTTTTTACTTTCACCACCATATACCATTAAAAGTATTTCAATTGTTAACAGTTTATACTTATTCATATTTCTAAAAAAAATAAAAAAATAAAAACTTATCATTGTCTAGATTTCAAAAATACAAAGACAAATATTCCAATTATTATTCATTTCATTTTTACAATCATGATTTCCCATTTATTTCTTATTACTATTCATATTTCAATTCTAAATGTGTATAACATTTTTCTCTTTCATTTCTTTTTCTCCCCATGTTTATTTTTGCCTTTTTCTTTCTCCTTTTTTTCTTTTGTGTTTTAAAATCTTGAACTCTCCTCTTTTGCCCTAAATTTCCCATTGTTTGCACCTACCTTTTTTGGTGAAGAAAAAGAAGAAAAAAAATCTGCCTCTGCCTAATTTTGTCTTCTTGCAGCAAACAGCCTGCTTTACTTTCAGTTTCACTTTCAGCATAGCTTGATTAGCACAATGGAAAAAAATCTGCTCTAGCACTCTTTGCAGCAAGCAGCAGAGCCCTGTGCAAAACAGCTGGGAGCAAATCAGCTGAGAGTCGGGAGGCCAATCTAATCAACTTGTGCTAAGTAGCCTATGCTGAAGCTGAAAGGAGCTGTTTTTTCTTGCTGTTTGCTTGCAAGGAGGTAACTGCTGCGAGGCACAGGCCAAAGGGTGGGGGCCGGCGGGCAGGTGGGGCTACATTTGGTGTATAAGATGCTCCCAGATTTTCACCCCCTTTTGGGGGGTAAAAAGGTGCATCTTATACTCCGAAAAATATGGTAACTATTTCTCCTTTCTGCTGAAGGATATAAAAATAAATCATTTTGAGTCTTGATATCTGTTAACAGGCAATGCAAGAAAAGAAGATTCCAGGTTGGACGGAAGTGGTGCTCATTCCGATGACAGGGAAACCTAGTCTCTACCCAGGACTTTTTATTTTCACTACCCCTTGTAGGATGATGCGTCCTGTACAAAACTTGGCTTTGGGGAAAGAAGAATGGATTGGCACAATGGAACAGGTAACACTTCTAATATTTATAACAAAGCATCAGCTAATCCAAAACTAATTTATTGTATTTCAACTATGGGGGTGAGGGATGAGGATGAGAAAGAGATGCAGAATAGATCTTCCAAAATTATATTAGGTATACAGGTGAAACTCAGAAAATTAGAATATCGTGCAAAAATTCATTTATTTCAGTAATGCAACTTAAAAGGTGAAACTAATATATGAGATAGACTCATTACATGCAAAGCGAGATAGTTCAAGCCTTGATTTGTCATACTTTTTTTTTTTTTATTGAAAAAGTTTTCAAATACAAGTTTTTCCCCCTTTCCCCCCCCCCCCCTCTTCCCTAACCCACCCTTTCCACCCAACCCCCCCTGTGACTTCTTCACAACAATAGGCTATTTCATAACTAGTTACATACATAATATCTTCCCTTTCCCTTAATCCCTTCTCGGAATACTGACCCTTAACTTGTTAATCTTATAACTCCCATTTTTACGGTAATCTGCCCTTTTTCTCCTCCCCTAAACTTATTGAGTATTATTACAAATTAACCTTTAATCTTTTATATATATTAATATAACATTTTAAATCGGCCTTCTCCCTGCAACCAAATTTATTCAATTCTGTCCACTTCCTCCACTCCTCTAAATATATGACTTGAAATCAGACAATACAATTCTAAATATAATCCACTACCCACTTTACTAAAATATACACATATCTATATATGCATCCCATTTTATAACAATCAGTAAACTAACCTATTTCAACCCTTCAATTCCTAGAAAATCATGCAGTACAATTCTAAATATAATCAACTGCCCACATTACTAAGATATACACATATCTATATATGCATTTCATTATGTAAAAAGAGAAAAGACAATAACTTTAAGTTTATGATCCATATAATATCTTCTTTGATGTCTTTCCACTAGATTGTTAAATCCATCACCCATAATAGGGTAAAATAACATGCTGGTGCAACAGTTTGTTCAAAATCTTCAGTCATCTTCTGCCCCCATCAGTAGTAGATATCCTCACACCTGTATAAAAGTAAAAACAACCACCCGAGTGACATTATAATTATGAATATATCCGTATGGTTATAGTTGTGGTATTCATCAGGATTGTTAATTCCCATCATCCTACTGAGTAACATCCAGATCTTCTGCATGCCCCGGCAAAACTCTCCTGCCTTATAACTCAAAGTAGTTATAATATATTTCCAAGAGAAAAAAAAGGTAAATAAGAAAAAATTAGATGATTCAAATCCAACAAAGTGAGGCTCTTTCCACATCCCAAATTCATGGCCTTGCAGAGATCTGCCACAATCCTCAGGATAGTATCAGACAATTGTTCGCCGCCACTATCTTTTCTAATATTCATTCATTTTTTAAAGCGCCTGGCTTCACTGTTGCTTAGTTTAGAAATTGCTGTTTCTATAAGATCTGTTTCTTTTCTTTTTCTTTTTCGGGTTGAATTTCCATCCTCTTTTCTTGCCTACCAATTGTATATCTGCTGGTTGATTTTCATTCTGCTTTGTGGATTGTTCTTGTTGGGTTAATTTTATCATCTCATCTTTCTTCTCCATCACTTGTATATCAACTGATTGATTTGCGCACTTGTCTGTGACTTGATGATTCATCACCTTGGGTTCGGATGACACTGCTCTCTTATTTATAAACAGTCCAGCTGGGGTCTCCAGGGAGTCCAAAAACAATTTATCCATCACAGCCTCTGTAATTTGATGTTTTCCTTTTATTTCCAACTCCTTTTGCTTATCCTGTATTATGCCTAAAGGTGTTAAATTCATTTTTAGAATTTTTTGATAAAAATCTTCCGCTTTTTCAACAGTGTGCAATTGATATCTTACGCCTTGATATCTCAATATTAAACCAACTGGGATGTCCCACCTGAATAGGATATTTCTTTTTTTTAATTCAGTCACTAAAAAGCCAAATTTCTTCCTCTCCATTAACATCTTGGGCGGGAGCTCCTTGAAAATCCAAATCTTTCTTCCATGAAATTGCAAATTGGAATTAAAAGAGTTCTGCACAATATTATTCCTAATTTCTTTATCTGTAAAATAGATCACCACATCTCTAGGCAATTGCCTTTGCTTTGCCCACCAGGAGTTTATTCTATAAGTTCTATCAATCCTGCAATACACTTCATCAGGTTGAACCTTTAAGATCCCAGCCAGAATTTCAGAAGATACTTTCCTTAAATCATCTCTATTATTTTCCTGCAGACCTCTCAATCTAATTGCATATTCTGTAAAATTATATTGAATCATTAAAACTTCTCTTTCAATCCTCTGTTGTACATTTTCCTCATTACCAATCTTTTGGTCAGTCTCCATTTTAGATTTGTCTTCCAAGCTATTATCCTGAATGTTTATCAAATCCTTTTTAATTTTTTGAGTCATGTCATCCAAATTCTCCTCGATTTCCTTCATTTTAGTCTCTAATAATTCAGTCTTTGCCTCCACCCGAATCAGAAAGCCTGATAAACCATTAGCAGCTTTTAAAATCTTTTTATTCAAGAAGTCAGACTTTGATTTCACCAATTCACCAATTTCTTTAATTTCCTGCTTAAATTTTTCAAGTTGCTGATTCACAATCTCATCCCTTCTTACAATCTCTTCAAGGATAAATTCTAATATATTAAAATCGGGTTTCTGACACTGAAGAGTTGAAATTTGTTGGCGCAATTTCTTAAGGGGGGAAATTCCCCCCCCCCCCGTTTGTCCAGCTGTGTAAGTCCTGATGCCATTTCCCACACAGACAAGATTTAGCAAAAATGAGAGAAGAAATAGAAAACAAAAAGACTTTCCCTCATTAAAAAAAACTTCTGAGCAGCACAGGAGCGAGGTTTCCTCTAGAAATGTAGCCAGTGATATTTATTCCGCTACATTGTAATAATGAGAAACGGAAGGACTTTCCCTTTTAGCCCTTCTCCAGCCACAGCAGACGCCATTTTAGAAGGCTCTTTTTCCCTCTTTTCCTCTGCTCTTTTCTTTTAAATAGTTTTTGAAAGGGTGAGATACTTGCGGTTCAGTATTAAGGGTCCAGTTCTTCATTTCTTTAATTATTCTTTTAGATTCACAGGCTTGCTCTTGACGCCTGGCTCTGCATAGGCAGAGGTCTCCCAAAGCCCGGAGCAGCGGCAGGGGATATGGGGCTTCTCATCCGCTCCGTCCCAAAAGTTAAAAAAAAACTTTTGGGACTCTGCGGAGAGTTCTACCCACCCCTGCTGGCTCTATCTCCGTTTCCTCTTGGAAACGGAGTTTTTTCGAGCCGCCATCCGCTGTAATGGCGGCTCTATACAGGCAGAGGGAGCTGACGATCCCAGAGGAACGTCTGGCGGCGGCCAGCAGCAAACCGGAAGCCGATTTGTCATACTTTTGATGATTATGGCTTACAGCTCATGAAAACCCCAAATTCACAATTGCAGAAAATTAGAATATTGTGAAAAGGTTCAATATTCTAGGCTCAAAGCATCCCACGCTAATCAGCTAAATAAGCCATAACACCTGCAAAGGGTTCCTGAGCCTTTAAATGGTCTCTCAGTCTGGTTCAGTAGGAATCACAATCATGGAAAGACTGCTGACCTGAAAGTTGTGCAGGAAACCCTCCATAAAGAGGGAAAGCCTCAAAAGGTAATTGCAAAAGAAGTTGGATGTTCCCAAAGTGCTGTATCAAAGCACATTAATAGAAAGTTATGTGGAAGGGAAAAGTGTGGAAGAAAAAGGTGCACAAGCAGCAGTGATGACCGCAGCCTGGAGAGGATTGTCAAGAAAAGGCCATTCAAAAGTGTTGGGGACATTCACAAGGAGTGGACTGAGGCTGGAGTCAGTGCATCAAGAGTCACCATACACAGACGGATCCTGGACATGGGCTTCAAATGTCATATTCCTCTTGTCAAGCCACTCCTGAATAACAAACAACATCAGAAGTGTCTTACCTGGGCTAAAGAAAAAAAGAACTGGTCTGTTGCTCAGTGGTCCAAAGTCCTCTTTTCTGATGAGAGCAACTTTTGCATCTCATTTGGAAACCAAGGACCCAGATCTGGAGGAAGAATGGAGAGGCACACACTGCAAGATGCTTGAAGTTCAGTGTGAAGTTTCCACGGTCTGTGTTGGTTTGGGTGGTGTTGGTCCACTGTGCATCATTAAGTACAGGGTCAACGCAGCCGTCTACCAGAAGATTTTGGAGCACTTCATGCTTCCTTCCGTAGACGAGCTTTATGGGGTTGCTGACTTCATTTTCCAGCAGGACTTGGCACCTGCCCACACTGCCAAAAGTACCAAAACCTGGTTCAGTGACCATGGGATTACTGTGCTTGATTGGCCAGCAAGCTCATCTGACCTGAACCCCATAGAGAATCTATGGGGCATTGCCAAGAGAAAGGTGAGAGACATGAGACTGAATGCAGAAGAGTTGAAGGCCGCTACTGAAGCATCCTGGTCTTCCATAACATCTCAGCAGTGTCACAGGCTGATAGCATCCATGCCACGCCGCATTGAGGCAGTAATTGATGCAAAAGGGGCCCAAGTCTAGTACTGAGTACATATGCATGCTTATACTTTTCAGAGTCCCAATATTCTATGTACAATCCTTGTTTTATTGATTTCATGTAATATTCTAATTTTCTGAGATTGTAAATTTGGGGTTTTCATGAGCTGTAAGCCATAATCATCAAAATTATGACAAATCAAGGCTTGAACTATCTCGCTTTGCATGTAATGAGTCTATCTCATATATTAGTTTCACGTTTTAAGTTGCATTACTGAAATAAATGAACTTTTGCACAATATTCTAATTTATTGAGTTTTACCTGTAAATTGTATTGGAGAATGTCTTGGATACACTTTCAGAATTCGCCTACATTATCAGAAAATGTTTCCAGAAATCCAGGTGGTTCTTATTTCCTGACCTTGACAGCCTCTCATAGAGGGCACCAAAATGAAATGAAATGAAAAGTGGGCAAAATCTTGTGAGTGCCAATCTTATAAGATATTGACAGTTTCAAGCCTTGCATTTTCCCCCATCAATGTTGCAAGCTTTTGTCCCAGACAGCATGCAAAATTTATTGAACAATTTGTTCAGAGATCCTGAAAGTGTTTCTGACCACTGGTATATTTGATCAGTAATAGCTTAATTGTGTAGCTGAACCCTTTTTCTTAAGATTAGCAAGTGTCCATTTTAAATAATAAGTAACAGACCGTTGTGATCACTTAATCTCAGATTTCTATGTTTTCAAATATTACTAGCTCAAAAATAAAGCATGTTTTGCTTGTGTCCCCTCCCTCCCCTCCATTATGCATTCAGGCTGAAAAAGTACAGTCGCTTGAACCCCTGGGAAGCTGGGTCAGTTTGCATAATACTGAGCAGTCCCCAGTGTTTCTCTTGCAGTGTAGAACAAATTGCTATAGAATTGCAGTTGATAACAGCATCCTTAATTAGACCTTTGAATTTTTTCCAATTGGCTACATATTAAAGGCTATTCTGGTTATTGCCTTTTATAATTTTGTCACGCTAAATATCACATATTTTAACTTGGGCAGTTATGCTTTTTGGAAGAAAAATATGAGATATGATGCCATTGTCATGAACATTATCATAAACTCTAATATTAAGAACATTGAAAAAAATGGCTGGATATTGCATATTAAGCTTGAATTTTTCTGTAGTGGGCTACTAAAGTTTTACTGGATAATCCAGTAAATAATAAGTCTTATTATAAGTCTGGATTACAAGTCTTATTATTCTTGTAATAATAAGAACTGAAAGCTGTTCAGTGGATTCGATAGCTTTTGAAAGTGATGGAAAGTGGGTTCTCCTTAGGTATTCATGAACATTGCTGTATCCAAGGATGAAATTCAACCTGGGTTGACCACTCATCAGGAGCTTTTTCCCTATAGCATGCTAAGCGTGGTGGCATGTTTCATTCCTTTCTCTGATCACAACCAAAGTCCAAGGAACATGTACCAGTGTCAGATGGGTAAGTATTTATTGTTTCCTAACTATACTAATAATTCAGTTATTTTCATAGTATGCATCTTTGTAATCAAGCAAGCAGAAGCAATCAGACTCATGAAGTGGTGAGTTCAAACTCACCACTTTGTTATATTCTGCCTACTACAAATTGCCAGCCTTAGCCTGGGAACAGATATATAAAGTTCTATGGAGTTTAAAGAGTGATGGGGCAGATTGTCCCAGCTGGACCTATTGCGGTTGCACAAGGACTCAAGACTAAATCCACACTTGAGGTCTCCCCCTTGCCTGGCTAAGTATTTCCTGACATCTGTGCACAGGAGTTATCAACAAGGTTTCTAAGGACTTCCATGTTTTGCACAACTATAGTATTTAAAAAAGGATTAGAATACAAATTAGGAATATTCCTAAAATTAGGAATATTCCAAGAAAAACCTGGAACATGCTGAGCGGTAGAAAATGAGGGGAAGAGAGGGGAAGCCACGCTTGAGCTGAAGTAACACAAAAGACGCTAGAATGCTGTTCAATATTGGTTTAATACAGCGACAAGCCGGCTACAAGACAAACAGAGCCATAGGTGTAAAGTCGGTGCTGAGAGCTTCTGCATCTCAGCACCCATTTTCAATGTGAGTCCATGCTCCCATTCGCTCAGCATAGCGGCGGATTGGTGGAAATGTGCCCGGTCGCTCATTATCTTTCACTCGTCATCGCCCGACCCCTTCGTAACCATGGTTTGACTGGGGATCAGCTGTCATCGTTGTTCTCCGCCGGTCACTGCCCACAGCTGCAGCAGCTTCTCCACCCAGTACAACCATCACCAAACGCCTCGGGAACATCCGTGTATCCTCGCCACCCACCCCTGTCCCAACGAGCTTCTTCGGTCATCACCCAACCTTTGTGGTTCGTGTGTGTTGAGCAGCGGTCGGGACGGACGCAGCTCGACAATTAGGTTTTTTCCATTAAAATTGCCTTGACATGTATTTATTTCTTATTTAACTAATATTTATACTGCCTCAACTCCAGAGAATCTTAGTGGCTAACATGCAAATAACTACTAATAAAATGCAATCATCATAACATAAATATAATAAAAATAGTATAAAACAAGTAATGACAAAAAACTTACACCAAATGAACCCAGGGATTCCTGTCCTTTTGATGCCACAAAATGCCCACTGTTTTGCCACAGACACTTCTGTCCCTAGAAATTTCTTATAGATGTTAAATAACATGGGAGTGAGCTTCAAGGCATGTAATCTGTTTCCTCCAGGACCCTGTATAACTGCAACCCAACTGATTTCTGCAAAATCTTTCTTAAAAAGAGATTGGAAGCTGGGTTGCAGTCATCTAACACATCAGAATTTACAAACAAGACAAAACACAACCACATTTTTCAAGTTGGCAACCATTATCCCCTTTCTCAAAGAGGCATTATTCATCTCTGAAATCCCTACAGTTCACTGCCCCCATTCCCCCAGGTTTCTCAAAGGGCTAGATGGGGCAATGAGCCAACATGCTGTGACTGAGCACATTTCACAGAGGACCCTGTTCCTATCAGTGACGTATTTTAGCCAATCGTCACTGGAGGCTGAGGGATGATTAATTAGAGTTAAATAGAGTTGTTGGATGGATATGAATTCCTCTGATGCAATAAGAACAGAACTGCCTTGAGATACTGCTGACCTTGTGTCCTCGGAGATGCCACATTCATTCTGCCACTATTGCAGAGGCTTTGTTCCATTCATCCTGGTGGGCTTCTCATGTATGGTCCAGATTAGGAAAAACACAAGGACAGGTGTTTCTCGGGATGAGAGAGCAGAGAACAAAAGCCTGCCATCTCTTTTATTAGTTATCCAAATACAGCGTCATCAGAAGGCGTTATTATGGCTACACATCTCATATTACATACAAGAGATAGAAAAACATCCATGTATTCTCCAATATAAGTTTCACATTCTTACCAATTTACAGTAAATCATGTGATTTCTAGGAAAGCGATACTTAAGGTGCAAAAACAAAACTTAACTCTGGCTATTTGGTACCAGTTACGACCAGACGAGAGGCCCATCTCCTTTATCTGATTACTTCATTTCTCAGGAATGTTATGCAAGGAGATGTCTCTATCTTTACAAATACAGTCTATGTTAAAAACAAAGAGAGAACAAAATAGGACCCTTCAGAGAGTATCCATATGAACCCGCTTTTCATAGTCAGATTATTTCGGTGCCAAGCTCCATACACGTGTCCAACCAGTTAAACTGGTCTATACATGTACTATGGCCACCGCATTCCCACAGGCTTCCTACTTTATCTCCTTGAGCTCCTTGATAAACCACAGAGCACCTCAGGATTTGCAGTCTGAAAGGATTCTTAGGCTAGAACTCACATTATAACTGGAGATTTGAGACATGCATTCTTTAAGGGAAACAGAAAAGCCATTTCTCTCACTGAGGGAGAGAACAAAAGGGTTGAGATGGAAAAACCTCTTCTATCCCTATTTTTCTGGAAAAATCCTTTTTTCTAGGATCAGCAAGGGACTTTTCTCTTATGCCTGACTGCAGATACTTGTCCTTTTTTTATTGTAATAGTTGCCCTAGCTCTGCCATTTTGGAAATAAGATCTTGGACTGGTTTGGATGTGTGCATCTCCAGGATGTGCACTTACATTTATTATTTAATCTCCTAAAATTAGAAGCATAGTTTCACTAGACACTGGGATTCAGACATTATGATTGGCCAGCCTGGCAGAGGTGTAGGCATGTTTGTACAGCTTCTTCAGGATTAGTATGAAGCAGACAAGATTAGTTCATGCCAGTTTTATTTTTATGTATTGGACATGTAGCACTGAAGTTACATCGAGTATATTCTTAGAAAGGCGAAGAAGGGATTAAATGTTCAGTGGCAGAGAAGGAAGAAACTTGAGCTGAGAAATTTGGACTGCTCACTGAACAAAATAGTTCTTACAAGGGAGGGAGGGAGGGAAGGAAGGAAGGAAGGAAGGATGGGGGGAGGCTACAACCAGCACAGGATATTTGTACCTTTACTCCTGTTCTATCTCTTCTGATTAGCAAAAACTCTATGGTTTGAAATAGTCTTTTTCCACAGTCTGTTAATGGTAGATTATTACATTAAGTGTGAAAACATGAGTTTTGCCAGCAATTTATGGTTATTCCCTTAATGAAAGTGGCAATATTTTTTTAAATACCTTTTCCAACTGTAGATAATCATTCTGGGGGGTTTTTTCTTCTCCTTCCCTCTTCTACCCCCACTTGTGTCTCCCAGGTAAGCAGACAATGGGTTTTCCACTTCTGACTTTCCCATATCGATCTGATGACAAATTATACCGGCTTCAAACTCCTCAAAGCCCGTTAGTTCGGCCATCCATATATGATTATTACAATATGGACTCTTATCCCATTGGAACAAATGCCGTTGTTGCTGTGATCTCCTATAGTGGTTACGATATGGAAGATGCAATGGTAAGGCCATAGTAAAACGGATTATGGATAGAAGGAAATTTTCAGGGTACTTTTCTTTTTCTTTCTGTACTTGTAAAAATCACATTAAATATGATTTTCCAAATACAGGTAGTCCTCAATTTACAACAGCATCCTCATGGTCACATGATCAAAATTCAGACGACTGACAACTGACTCATATTTATGACGGTTCCAGTGACCTGGAGTCATATGATCACCATTTGTAACCTTTTGACAAGCAAAATCAATGGGAAAGCCAGATTCACTTAACAGCCGTGTTATTAACAACTGTGGTGATTCATTTAACAACTGGCAAAAAGTCGTAAAATAGGACAAAACTCACTTAGCAAATATCCCACTTAGCAACAGAAATTTTGCACTCAGTTGTGGTCATAAACCGAGGATTACCTGTAATGGTCTTAATCTCTGTGGTGAAAATATTTTTACCTCATCAAGTGGGAACAAAAAGTTAATCTTTGTAGAAAGCATCTGACAATAATTTTCTTAAAAGGAGTTGCATATATGAGCATTATTGCTTTAAAAAATATCACCTATTAGTCTACATTCGCTATAACATATTGGAGGTTAAGAGATGGTTTTAAAATTCAAAAACAATAATTTTCATGTAACTTGGAAAGACTAATTTTAACTTTTTGTTTAAGCTTAATCTAAAACAATGAAGTTCTATCTGTGGCCATTCAAGTCAGACCGGTTGCTTGGGATATCTTTTGATATATAGCAATTTCAGGCACTTTGAAATCCAAGCTTCCCTTCTCCAAACACCAGTAACTCCAAAGTGGCACCCTTTTCATGTGTGGTGCCATTGGCCGTACCCTTCCCATGCGGTAAGTAGTACCGAACACATCTGGAAGTGAGTTAGATTTTGTAGAAAGTGGGAAAATCTGAACGTAACTATTATTGTGTTTCCATAATGTGGAAAACAAGATCATTTACATTTATAATGGCATTGTCTCCTTTACTCAGTGTGAACTTGTATCTCCTTAGATCCTGAGCAAGTCTTCTTGGGAGAGAGGATTTGCACATGGCAGCATCTACAAGACAGAACGTATTGATCTTGCAGAAAAAGTAAAGCAAGGAGAAGACAATCTAGTGTTTGGGATTGGGCATGATAAACCTGTGCAGAGTTTGGACCCTGATGGCCTGCCCCACATTGGAGCTAGACTTCAATATGGAGACCCTTATTATAGCTATGTGAATCTCAACACAGGGGAAAGCTTTGTGACCTACCATAAGTAAGTGCTGGTTTTTTTGTTTTTTTGCTTTAATTTATATGCCGCCCTTCTCCAGAGACTCAGGGCGGCTTACAATGTGTTAAGCAATAGCCTTCATACTTTTGTATATTTATACAAAGTCAGCTTATTGCCCCCACAATCTGGGTCCTCATTTTACCTACCTTTGAAAGGATGGAAGGCTGAGTCAAACTTGAGCCTGGTGAGATTTGAACTTGCACTAATTGCAAGCAGCAGATGTTAATAACAGTGCTTTAGTCCACTGTACTCCAAGCTCTTTGTTGTTGGTGTTTCAGCATTGTTTCCAATAGAAAGCTGGAAAATGCTTTTTACAAATCACAGGGGTGTCTCTCAATTGTTTGGGTACCATAGCATAATAACATAAGTATGACCCTGTTGGATCAGATCCTTGGCCCAGACCAGCAGTCTTATCGTGGTCAATTAACTGTACAAGATAGTTTGCTTGTCTCCAGGCAGATGACGTTCAGAGGCAGTCACTATCAAAGTTAATAACCGTTGATCCCTAACAGGTAGTTTGCCTATCTAAACAATTCAAAAATATTGTCTATAGAAGAAAAAGAGTGAGTTATGAAATTGTTCCTCATGGAATGTTGCAAGTTGTCACCAATTTTTTCAATGATGTTGAATAAGCGACCTTAGGAAAGCCAGGTTCTCATTTCCCATACTTTTTCTATAAGTATTTTTTCTCTCCATCTCCTCTCACTAATTGCAAGACCATCTCCTCTCGTAGTTGCAAGACCTTTGTTGACTTACTTCCTTTCAGATCATGCAGATATTTTTACTACTGAAGCAAACGAAAATTAATGGAAGAAGCTTGATAGGAAAAAGGCTTTCCTCTTCCTCCCCACCAGGTTATTTTAGTGTATATTGCCTCTGGATCAGGAGTGAAATGCTCCCGGTTTGGACCGGATCATGTGATCCGGTAGCGATGGAGGCAGGTGGTTCGGAGAACCGGTAGCAAAAATCCCTGTGTCCCCCCCCCCCCCCCCCAATCCCCAGCTGAGCCGCAGAATCATCAGAGGCTTTTTTTTTACTTTTAAAAGCATTTTTTCCACAACCTCTTCGGCCGAAAAAATGCTTTTAAAAGTAAAAAAAAAAGCCTCTGATGATCACGCGGCTCAGCTGGGATCATCAAAGGCTTTTAAAAGAAAAAATCCCTTTTTTTTCGTTTAAATGCCTCTGACGATCCAAGCTGAGTTGCCTGATCATCAGAGCCTTTTGAAAGCATTTTTTTACAACCTCTTCGCTGAAAAAATGGTTTTAATTTTTTTTTTTAAATGGCCATGCCCACGCAGTCACATTAACCCCCATAAGCCACGCCCATAGAACCGGTAGTAACAAATTTTAGATTTCACCACTGCTCTGGATATGGTGATGATATGTAGCTGTGAATGCCAGTAGCAAATAATTAGTGAATTAATTTAATCCCCATTTGTGGCTATCTGAATTGCCATTCTCCAACAAGCATCAAAGAAACTCATAAATTAACTATGTAGTCTATGTGCAGAGGAAAAATAATATTTTGTCCAATTCCCTAGAATCTACTTGTCAATTTTATTTGGTGATCCCAACTTTTATACTTATAAGGGGAGAAAGGAAAACAATCTTTTTCTTCTTTCTGTGTCACAAGTAATTATATACAGTAAAGCTCATGTCCACCCCATGAAAACAGCTGTTTCTGCCTTGGAGGGAGTTTTTTCTTTTTTCACTATCAGTTTGTAAATCTGTATTGAATATACTACCTCAACCAACCTTAAAATTCCTCAGCGGCTTGTTAAAAATATTTTCAATGTTTTAATTTTATGCGTGTAAAAACAAAGTGTTTGTGGGCAAAACATGACTAGGTCTGATTGTGAATTGCCTGACTCTGAGGCAAGAAACAGAAAGCTGATGTGTGGTTGGCAGCATATTTGACCATTAATCTCTTGGATATGATCATGCCACTGTAAATGTAATGAAAAGGAAGAAAAATTAGGTAAGAGCATTTTTAAATTCATGGCACATTTCCTGGTGCCTGGACATCAAAGTCCAGATAATTTTGGGGAAGTAGTATTTTCAACTGTTATTCACAATGTTAGATTGGGTCCAGATATCTCAGTCTGATCTGTGTTAGCAGATGACAGAAGCTTTGCAGTATCATAAATGAAGGCACTTTCCAGAGATAGGAGTCTTTTGAACTGAAAATCCAACAGTTGGACCCATAACTTTTTGACTTCCAAAAGGCATTCTCTAATATTAAACTATAGACTTTATGGACATAAATAATATTCCTTTTCTACAAATACTTTCTTCTGTATGCAAAGCAACCTGAAAACA
Organism: Arizona elegans; assembly: GCA_022577455.1. NCBI lineage: Eukaryota > Metazoa > Chordata > Lepidosauria > Squamata > Colubridae > Arizona > Arizona elegans. The sequence continues at coordinate 297,208,318 of JAKOOJ010000001.1, read as the reverse complement.
ATTACAGTTAAGATTCAGAATGCTATTACATTGAGAGAATCTGCATTTCTTTGTATGTATAACATTAGCATGTTTATCTTCTCCTGTTTAGTCTCTACTTTATGCAAATACTTATTTCCTCCCAAAATATGTTGGAAATTCCTTGCAGCAGCTCTTCTGGTAGTAATTAAACTCTTTCCTTTTTTTCCAGGAATAAGGAAACTTGTATTGTAGATAACATCAAGGTATGCGGTAATGATACTGGAACTGGAAGATTCAAGTGTGTATGCATCACTTTCAGAGTCCCCCGGAATCCAACAATTGGGGACAAATTTGCCAGCCGTCATGGACAGAAAGGCATCTTGAGCCGATTGTGGCCAGCTGAAGACATGCCCTTTACCGAAAGTGGAATGGTGCCGGACATCCTCTTCAACCCTCACGGTTTTCCATCCAGAATGACCATTGGCATGCTGATTGAGAGCATGGCAGGAAAATCAGCCTCACTTCATGGACTCTGTCATGATGCAACCCCATTTACGTTTTCTGAAGAGAATTCCGCTGTGGAATACTTTGGCAAGCTGCTGAAGGCTGCCGGCTATAATTACTATGGGACGGAGAGGATGTACAGTGGGGTATCTGGAGTAGAGCTCGAAGCAGACATTTTCATTGGTCTTGTGTACTATCAGCGCCTGAGGCACATGGTCTCTGACAAATTTCAGGTGAGGACTACAGGGGCCCGAGATAAAGTCACCAACCAGCCCATTGGAGGAAGAAATGTTCAGGGCGGCATCCGCTTTGGGGAGATGGAGCGGGATGCTCTGTTGGCTCACGGCACGTCCTTTTTGCTGCATGATCGTCTCTTCAATTGCTCAGATCGTTCAGTGGCCCATGTATGTGTTGACTGTGGTAGTCTCCTCTCACCTCTCTTGAAAACTCCACCAACCTGGTCCACCACTCGCTCCCGACAATACGTTTGCGCCTCTTGTGACCAAAGTAACACTATTGAAACAATTGCTGTGCCTTATGTCTTCCGTTGCTTTGTGGCAGAATTGGCTGCCATTAATGTCAAAATTAAACTTGATGTACAGTAATTATGGCAATGGAGCTATCCTTTTTTAATTCTATAGAAGTTGTTATAAAAGGACTTATTTGTGTAGTGCTGTAAGATATATTTATAAGGAAAGGGGCACTCCACATATTGTGTACAAAAAAACCACCCTAGAGATGTTTGGAATTATTTAATAAGCTAAATAGCACAAGTCTTGGGTCTTTCTAAAAGGATTGAATGCTAATTTAATGCAATGCAATACTCTTTGTTCCCAGAAAGCCCAATAATTTTTCTTTCACTCTTTGGGGTTTACATCTGCTGTCCCTGACAGCAAAGAAAGGCTGGAAACATAGAAAATGACATTCAGAAGCTTTTCCCATAGAAAACAAATAGATGCTGAGAGGCCTCTATGACATTTTGGTATTTAATAGCTGTCTACATTTAAGCAGAACATTATTTTGATTGAAGCCTAATAGATAGCATTGAGAAGTGATGTCAAAGTGCCTTTATAGCACTTTCCTTGATGTGGATATTATAAGGAAAGGAAAAAGAGCAACATGATGACTTGTTTTTTGTTTTTTGTTTTTTTGCAACTACCTTGAATTAAAGATTAAAGGAGTTCTGACTGATTTGTATTTAATAAATACCCAGAAAATTTCTGTAGTATTTTCTCTTTCCATTTTGAAGGGAGATGGCTGCACTGTCTGCTTCAGTTGTTATTTTTATCTGTTTGACATTCAGCTATGACTATCAGTCATGACCTGCATATGTATCTTTCATAATCTGTATCCTGCATCTGGCAAGATGTCATGATTCAAAAGTGGCTTAGGAATGGAGTAGTTCTTGTTTTACTCTTCCCATTTACTTAGCTAACATTGTTCAAAACAGAAAGAAAATTGTCATTTGTATTCAAATTATTTTTCTCTATTAAAGTATTTGACCTTTTAAAGAACACTGCTGAAATGTTGCCTATTTTGATCATAAATCTACAGAAAAAAAATCTGTGTACTCTGTGGGAGAAAGACTAACCTTTTAAAATAAAATTTTAAGTCAAATGGGTACTGATTTTAGTGGATTTCATTCTAGGTTAATTTTAAAGTATTGTTTAGGCTTTTGACCGAAAAAAAAAAGTATAACTTCAAGTATATTTATTGGAGATCGTCACAGTTCATTGCATTTCATTTAAGATGTTTGAGCCTGGCATATACAGACAGCTAGAAGGTAAAAACCAAAGATTTAAAAAGATATGATTGGCAAACAATTTGTGTTCCTCAGTGAGGTTGTGATTAAAATGGAATTATTAGTCAGATTTCCAGAAAGTCAGAAATTGAATATTTTATTGCTTCAGTAATATCTGTTTTTGACATCTGAACCAATGTAAAATTGACTGGATCAGGAGAAAAGAAAAATAAAAACATAAATTCAGGGTCTACTCTCTCTATTTCACCACATACATTTGACCATTAGTCCTCTTATCTATAGCCAAGGCAACAGTTTCAATTATGGGACTTTGGTCTTAACTTCATAGCTTCTTATCCTAAATTGTATTCCAAATCACAAGTATTTAGTAACGTTAAAATGGCTGCAGGTTTCATTCTTATGGAAAGTATGTTGTAAATATACTTTTACCCATGGTAATCTTTTTTAAATGACATTTTTCACAGTGCACATAAATGCAGAGATTATCAAAAGGCTGAAGATTGATGCAATCTTATACCTAAATATTTTCCTCCTTAATGTACAGATAGCATACTTCAAAATACAGTAAAATATGGAGTTAACAGATACACATTTAGTAGACTGGATGCAGTTTTTTGAGGGCACTTTACCTCCAAATCAAAGACAAAAACTACTGTGGGTAAAGCAGCTTGGACAATGATCGGACCTAGATTGGCTTTGGTAGAGGAATGTAGAGATCATCTTGGAAGAAAGGAACCCTAAAAAGAGTGAAACAGCAACTCAGTTCCAGCAAAGTGGAAAGCATGTGACAGAAAAATAGCTCTGCCTTGATTCTGTCTTGTATAAGATGGGGCAGACAAGCATTCAATATTCTGTTGTTATAACTTATCACAATAAAGTAACGTTCCTGGAATTATTATAGTATCTGTTTCACTTAAGCTTTTTCAAAATCAGTCAAGGTTGGCTAATCCTATGTACTTTCTGTTGGGATGATTTATCCAAACAGCATTTTGTCATTATTAGTGACATTGTGCAGTCACTAATGTCACCAATAAGCTCAAATTTAACTCAAGGCTGACAGCCCCAAAGAACCTTTTACTGATTCATGACACCCAAATTCACACATTCAATTTAGCTAATCCATTGTTGTTCTCACTAGGAGAAAGGCCCTAAGATGAAGTGATCTTTGAGTCCTACATTGCTGCCCATCTTCTGCTTCTGGAACAAAGTAGAGGAAGAACAGTATAGAGAGAAATAACAATTGGTACGTGTATCAAAAATAAATTGAATGCAGCCTTGTGCCAACTCAGTTTAAGCCAAGGAAGCTTTTTCTGTTCTCATCTCACCAAAGGAACATTTCTACATCTCAAAACTAGTTAAGCATCTAAATCACATGTGAACAAGAAAATCAGCAACCATTGTCTTGCTTTTTTCCTTATAAACAGTCAAGTTAATGAACAATCTGTAACATTGTAGCCTCTTTAATATTAAAGCCTCTTTAATATTTAATAATAAATAGTTAATAGACTAAGCCTCTTTCATTACTGTGACATTTGAACACAGACATTATATTGCTTAGAACAGGAAACTTGAGAGCACCTTACCCAGAAATTACATCAACACCACCTGTGTTCAAATTTGCATATCTTTTAAAAAATCAGTATTTTGCTGTAAACGGTATATGGAGAACAGAAACTGCAAGTCCCTAATAATGACAATGCTATTTGCATAAACAATCCCAACAAAAGGTAGGATTAGCCACCCTTGACTGATTTTGAAAAAGCTTAAGTTGCTTTGGACCTCATAGGGATCACAAGGAAACTGCACAGCTGTTAGTTTAGACTGGGATTTTTAAAAAAAGTCTAAAGACTGAACACCATGGCAACCACTTCCATTGCAAGAAAATTACATGGGCATTCATTATGCAGTCATTAAGGAACAGGACTCAATATTTCTCAATCTTAGCAACTTGAAGATGTGTAAACTTCCATTCCCAGAATTGCCCAACTAAGTTGAAGTCCACGCATCTTAAAGTTGCAAAGGTTGAGAAACAGTGTCCTAACCTATAAGTACAGGAAGAGAAAATGTTTAATGGATGGCAAATGAGAGGGGCATGTGGCCATTACAATGATTGTCATAACCTTTCACCAGTCTTGCAATTCAAGATGTTATTTCACCCAACATTATTCAAACTTCTGTTTAGGAACAGTATCATTGTTTTCCAAAATGTCTTACACAACATGGGCTTAGTAGTATGAATTATTGAAGAATCCGTTGTTCCAATAGGCAATGTGTTTTTTTCCCCTAATCATAAAATGTGCCTTTTGGTTTTCCTATATAAGAGGAATGAAGTAGACATGGCAAAATTTAGGATGGGTTCATGTAGCACACTAACCCAAAGCCAAATAGCTTAGTGCGGTGATGGCTAACCTTTTTGCCATCACGTGCCAAAAGAGGAGGGAGCACGGGGGTCTTGTGTGTACGCACATGCCCAAACCCATAATTCAATGCCCGCCGCACACATGTACGCACAACCCCCCCCCACGCACCCCATTTGGGGCTTAGCAGGCCTCCCTGAAGCCTCTGGAGGTCAGAAATGGCCCATTTCCCAACTTCCGGTAGGACCATGAGGCCCATTTTTTATCCTCTCCAGGCTCCAGAGGCTTTCCTGGAGCCTGGGGAAGGCGAAAACGGCCTTCCCCACCCTCTGGAGGCCAAAAACACCCTTCCAGAGCCTCCATGCGAGCCCTGTATTTACCTGGCATCCAAAACGGGCCATGTGGAGACTCCTGGCAGGGGAGGGGTGGAGTGGGCCAGCCAAAAATCAGCTGACCAGCACGTGCATGCATGCTGGAGCTGAGCTAGGGCAACGGCTCGTGTGCCTGCAGATATGGCTCCACGTGCCACCTGTGGCACGCGTGCCATAGGTTTGCCATCATGGGCTTAGTGCATCATATTTAAAGCCAGACAGTTTATAAACTATGATTTGCTGCCGAGCATTTTCTGCAAATCTGTCCAGTTACAGGTTACTCGCTATACCATAATCAATCATGATTTAGTACAACTAACTATGCTTTATAAAGAGGACCAACTTTGCATCTCATTAGTAACCTCTCCAAATTTTAATAGGCATCAACAGAGGAAAACAGATTTAGGGAAATAAAAAGCTGCCTTGCCAACCATCAGCATTTTATATGTAGCCACTTAGTAATACAGCATCAACAGCAGCTGCACTTCCACAAGTTGTGACACATGACTTTTGGTTAAACTGCAGAACACAACTATTCAGGTGCATGTTTGCTTGCAACAAGCAGAGGCTGATTTTGTGGCTTAAAAGATGTTAGCAGCTAGACATTGTTTTAGGGTTTTAATTCTTCAGCACTCCTTGCTAATTTTCAATTTAAGCTGATACTTCTTTTTAAAAAAGCTTTGTAGACAAGTATTTGAAAAAAAAATCAGTTGTAAGTACAGTAGTAACTTGGTACACATTGTTAATTACTTCCAGGTGCAATGAGTACCAAAAACAATTTTCCCCATAAGGAATAATGTAGTGAGTCACAAGGCAGCCAGCATGACATGTTCTAGCTTGTGTTGAGTATCAAACAAATAATGTTCACATCAAAATGCATTGAGTACCAAATTCTATGAATTTCAAAGCAGTTGAGTACCAAGGAACCACTGTAAATATGTTAAATTAGCCATCCTCCATATTGGTAATATCTAGTAAATTGGGGAGCTATAACCCACTACATCGGGAAGATACTAATTGGGAAAAGTTAATTACTTATAAAGAGCCTTGATTGTGTTGTATCCACATACTTATACCTTCCTTTTCTCCCTTAAATATATTGTCCCAACACTCCTTTAATAAATCATGAATTAACAAACCACAATGAAAAATGTCTATGGAGATTCTCAGTCATCCAGGTCATGGTTGTCCCAAAGGTGCTTTTTCAAGAGGCAACTGGACTTTGTTTTATCTTGTTTTTTTCTCAGAGCTGAAGAAGCTTCTTGGATGACAAGTGAAACGTCTTAAAAAAAACAACCACCAGAAAGTCCAGTTACCTCTTGAAAAAGCACCTTTGGGACACAATGAAAAATCTTTTTCATTTCACCATGTCACTTGAAACCAGGCAAGCAACAACTTGTAACTGATTGGCAATTTCAAGAAACTAAGCAAGATTGTTATTATGTATAACTGCTGCAAGATTATTATTTGCACAAAAATGAACTTTGAAATACCCACAACAGAAGAATGGTTGCTGAAGATGACAAAATTAACTGAGATGACAAACTTGACTTGTTTGGTTAATGGAAGGATAATATCTACATTTATTAGTACTGGAAACTTGCTATGGACTTTTTACTGGGGAAAAAATGAACTTGTGATTTATGGGTTTAAGAAAGAATAGACTACGGAAAGAATTTATGTTACAACCATACAGTAAAATATAAACATACTTATAATTATTGTTAAGACCAGAAGTTGCTTCTATATAACTTTTTTCTATTTATTTCTTTGCACTTTTTCGCTTATTACTTCTTTCAAAAAGTTTATTACATTTTTTTTAAATTAAACACACACATATATGCACATACTACAATCTCACAATCCTGAGACTTTATGTTTATAGTATTCACCTCCCCTGTGAACCTTTATTTAGCAAGTGAAGGAAAACTACTGGCTGCTGTACTTTAATTTCTTCTTTTGGCCCCGGTCAAATATGCTCAAAATGGTGGGAATATTGGTTGGGCTCCATCTGGCAGGTCACACATTATCTATTTTTGCTATCAATGTCATATATTTTGAGACTAAACTAAACTCAAATATTTACAGTTATATTTAATTCTATGTATTTCAATTATTTTTATAAGCCATGGTCTGTGAAATAAGTGATTCATTTCGCTTCACACATCACACTAAGCCAAAACTAAAGAAACCACATTACGATTAAGCGAGAAATGTGAGTAGAGTTAAGATTGGAATGTATATCTAGCAAAAGAATGTGAAAGAAATACATGCAAATATGAATATATCACAACACAGAAATCATCTTTGGATATTGGCTTTCATGGAAACAAACTTTTATTTTTAACAGTACACTCAATCCTTTTAGAAACTTGAGAGGCCAAGAGTTTATATTGCATATTTATTTAATATCCAATAGAATGCTAAATCTCCCATTCAAGTTTCCAACTCCACAACTTCGTCATGCTTTTCTCTCCCAAGGCTTCAGTTTCTGAGTCATCTGAGATGGTGTTGGACTCCCATTCGTGGCAGAGATATTTAGCTTCTGCAGTCCAGGGATGTCCTGTCCACTTTGGACCAGATGAAGGATTTCTGAAAACGACACAGAGGTATCTGGAGCAGGAGGTGGGTCGGCAGGCCTATTCTGTCTCTCTTCCTGGCTTCCTGCCCTGGGAAATCCACCTGCGGTCTCAGCTACAGCAGATTCCATTCTTCGGAAAGCGAATCCACAACACTGATCACCCGGTCATTAGTGGAAAGGAGGCAACCTCAGGCGCGTCCCTAAACACGGGGGGAGAGAGGGAAGAATCACCTTTGCCCGCACCTGTCCTCCCACCCTCAGCCCTGAGAATGAACAGCCAGCCGCCTGTGAAAAGGCTTATTATTCCCAAGTAGTCCCTCCCGGGCTCAGTCGTTGAATCACTCCTTCATTTTGGAGGGCCATATACAGTTAGCAATCCTGGGCGGATTTTCCCGTAATTCGTGGGAAACGGAGCGGAGGACTCGGCCTGCCACCTTCTTTGTGATCGCTTTTGTTTGGGGCTTCCAAAGAGCGACAGCCCGGACTTTCAGGCTGAACATGCTGGTACCATTTCCTTCAGGGACCGCTACCCCCACCCCGTGTTGTGAATAGTGTGTTTATTGCATAGTGTGGGTGCGCTTCCCCACCCCCACCCCTCCCCGTGTCGTGATAGTGTATTTACTGCAAAGCAGCGCTTCCTAAAAGCCCGGGAACTTCAAAGAGCCAGAGAAGCCGTCCTGTTCCCCTACAGATCCACGCATCGGCCAGATCTTTCCCGTCCAGTCTGCCCAAAAGCAACGCCCCCTCCCCCTTCCTCCGCCTTACCCATTTCAGAAAGAGGCTCCGGGAAAAAAGGACCTTCAATGCCAAACCATTTTCCCCCAAAGCGAAATCCCGCCCGCTTTACGAAACCCTTCTGGTTTCCCGGAAGTTACAATGAAGGCGGCCAGGAGGGGGAATGAGGCCGTACCAAGATCGATTTGTTACCGGGGAAATACCACAGCTTGCAACTGGGCGCTATTCGATTCCCGGGCCTCTTTCGTTAACGAGAAATAAGGATTTCTTTCCTCTAAAGGCCTATGACACTGGGCAGAAATCGAAGCGTATTTAGCCAACTTTTGAAAGATATACTAAACCAGGGGTCACCAACCTTTTGGACCTCAGGGACCACTAAATTCATAATTTTAAATCCCGCGGACCACTAATATTAATTTTTAAAAAAGATAAATAGTATTTAGCGCAATATAAAAATGCAAATAATGTTTCTGCGGACCACCAAAATTTTCTAGCGGACCACCAGTGGTCCATGGACCACTGGTTGGTGACCACTGTACTAAATGACTGCGGGAGGGCCACCCGGATTTTTGCCAGCCCAGGTCTGATATTCATAAGTTTCATAACACTGAAAAACTCAGTGTTTTTCAAACTTGGCAATTCTAAGAAGTATGGATTTCAATTCCCAGAATTCCCCAGCCAGCATTGGGAGTTGAAGTCCACACATTTTAAAAGTTGTCAGGTTTGAAAAAAAATGCTGAGTTTAACCCTAATTTACACTTCAATATGAATTTCCAGAGAGGTAGTCTGGTGTGAAAAGGCAAGTGGGATGAGTCTTGCTTAGAACTTGGATGAGAAAGCAAAAAATACTATCAAAGTTGCAGGTTTTTAAAAAATGCAAAAAAAAAAAAAAAATCCCAGAAGGCAGCAGTGGAAAACTACTTTCCTATTTGCACAGATGGTTGATTTATATTACAGCTCACATCAGTTATCTTTAAACTACAGTTCACAGATATATTCAATTTGGATTATTTGTATGTTTGCTTTATAACTTTTGTACTCTTTATGTTTTAATTCTAAATATCCCAGAGTCACAAATGTGGAATGGACAGCTATATAAAATTAATAAATAATTCATGAAGTCACAAGCAGTACAGCTGACTTGGCTTTACTTTTAACTGAGTTACTTCTTTGCAAAAGCCACCAAGAATATTGTAGCATTTCAAAGATTAATATATTAATGGACCACAGACTACACTATTAAATATCTTGACAATAGTGACACAGGAGAATTAAATTGACAGCCATTGTTGAAATGGATTGGTCAAGGACAGAATTACCTAAGAAATTACCATTAACAAATCTGGTCACTTTTTAGCATTCCCTGTATTTATGACTCTCACCAATAAAGTCTACATATTGCCTATTTCAAGACAATCTTCCTTGAAACTAAAGACATTGAGTCTGACTCAAGAAAGTTTGTTAGCTTTAAAGAGTTATAAAACTTGCTCCACTTGTCTTCCCAATAGATTTTAACATGTTCTAAAACTTGTGAGAGATGCTAATTACACTTCGCCTTTTAAAAAAATCTGAGGGTGTGAGTATATATGGTACTGTGGACTTTAAAGAAGCAAGATAGGTATTGATTGAAAAGTATTGATGCTTTTGAATTTGGGTGTTGGAGAAGATTCCTAAGAATACGTGGACAGCCAAGAAAACAAAGTAATAGATCACTGAATAAATTAACCCCAAGTTCTTACTTGAGGCACAAATGACCAGGCTCTAATTATCCTACTTTGGATATATTATGCAGATATCTAGCTCTCTAGAAAAGACTCTAATGCTAGGAAAGGAGGAAAGAAAGAAGAGGATGACTAGCAGCCAGCTGGATGCACCAATTTACAGTGATGACAAATGCACAGTAGGAAAACCAGGTTAGGGACAAATTGTCATGGAGAAAATCCATCTGTGTGATCACTAAGAATAAAAAATGGCTTGATGGTACATTGACACTCAATATATATGCTGTTCAGGGACAGTTTGAGATGTTAAAACCAATAAATAAATGTGAGGGGGACATGTACAAGTGTTCATATCATCTCTTCATGCTTCAGATAGTTACTTTTTAATACTGGTGCAAAATTGCCATTGCCACTGTTTGTGGCAATGGCAATACAAAGAGAAGCCATTTTGAAAATAGTAAAAAGAAGAGTGACTTAAGCAAAAACCTTGTGGTTTTTGCCAAGCAGCTGTGCAGCTGTTACCAATGGGAAAGGAAAACGGTGGTCAGAAAGAACTTCAGTTGAGTTTGTCAGTTACAAACACACATTTTCAGAAGCATCCTTGTTCCTTGAAATGATGCTGTGGGCTTTACAAGTGAATTTGGCCTGGAGGCCATTTGGACATCTCTTGATCATTGCAGTTCTCCAACTTCTGACATGTGAGTAAAATTTTCAGAACTTCTTTGGAAAAAAAGAAAAACAATTGGAAAAACATAGGTGAGTTACATAAATAAGAGAATGGTGTTGGAAGACCTGTAAAATTCTGTGAATGGAGAAAAGTGACCGCACAAGGAGATGGAAAGGAACTATATTATTATGGAAAAATAGATAAATCCCAGTGAACCTCAAAAAACAACAATAATCTTAATAATGCACCATTATTTCTGTAGGGGAACAACAGTCTTCTAAACTAATTTTGTGCATGCATCTTTCTAATAAACCATTTCTTTGGATAACAGGTCACCATTCCTTAAGTCTATTTTCAACTCTGACACCACCACTCTATCTGGAAATAAATGGTGAAAGAAAGACCCTGTTTGTATGTTTGGTGAACGACTTCTCAGAGAAGTCACTGGGAGTCATTTGGTTTTCCAATGGAAATGGGAGCATGTTGAACTCTTATACTTACGGCATTTTCAAGGAAGAAGATGGCTCTTTCAGCACAATCGCACACATTTCCATACCCAGCAAAGAATTTGAATCATGGAATATTGTCATTTGCTCGGTTGCACAAAATCAAAACTCAAGAATATGGAACACTACTTCTCTACAAATCTCTGGTATTTATCAAAGGGGGAGAGAAATATTTAAGTGTAAAAAATTACATTAAATTATATTATGGCAATTATTCATAAATTGGATTAATTCTGATTTAATGATTGTTTATTAAATAAAACAGAGTTGGCTACTTTAGCCTGTCATGCTGAGTAATAAAATTATTGCTTACAAGTGCGCCTGAATTCACAAAACAAGCAAAAACCAAATACACTGGGGCTTTGCTTCTCAAAATAAAGTAAATTAATTTGTGCATGCTGACCCCATGTAAATAAATAACAATTTTATTAGGGTTGGCCAGGCCAGAAATAGATATATCAGTTATCTCTAATAGCTGAAGTGGGTGCTTAAAAGTTTGTGAAGTCTTCTGAATTTTCAATATTTTTGCATAAATATTATGTAAAACACAATCTATTCTCCACAGAAGTCCTAAAACCTAGATGAAGAGAACTCTGTTAAAAATCAATCTGTTCATTAACTTTACTAAAGACATGAATTACTTGGAAGCTTTAACAATTCAAGAAAATAATGTTTCATACTTACTATTTTTTTCCAGAGGAGCAACATATGGATGATCTATGTCTGTATGAAAGTCAAGGAGGTAAACACAGAATATTTCCTTATTTTCCAAGTAGTTAGTTAGCTTCCAGAGGGGAGTTACTTTGCTTCATTTGATCATTTTTTTAATGGGCCATTCATTTGATCATTGTTATTGTGATCTATCTTTTCTCAGACAACAGAAAGGCTGCTCTTGTAGACATTCAGAAACTTCCCAACTGGTGGAAATGTGGCTGCAAGAGTAATAAATGGTTCAAACTACATGGCCCACGTGGCACCACTACTCCATGAGCTGCACTACCTGCCAGGGTGTTTCCGGGTGTAATTCAAGGTGCTTATCACCTTTAAAGCCCTACGTTGCTTGATACTGGATTATTTGAGTGACTGTCCTTTTCCACAAGTTTCTATCCATCCAATCCAATCCAATCCAACAGATTGGGCATGCTGTAGATCCCATCAGCCAAAAGTGTCAGTTGCCAGGAACTAGAATACAGCCTTTTTAAATGTAGCCCTGCCTTAGGGAATACTCCCCTCAAAAATTAAAATGGCCCTAATCCTGTTGGATTTTTGCAAAGCTGTAAAAATTTGACTGTGTACCCAAGTCTGGGGCTTGGAATGTGTTAAGGGCCCCATTACTTAGCTTTACTATTAGTTGATTAATCACCACAGCTGCTATTTGTACTTATTGAGTGGATGTTTAATCATTTTAATGTTTTTTAATTGTTTTTTAATTTTAAAATTGTAAGCTGCCCGGAATCACTTGGTTGAGTTGAGAGGCTATGGAAATTGAATAAATAAATAATTAATTCCAAATAAAACCAATTGAGGAGGTTTAACTAATTCACAAAATGTTATCAGAATGTTACATGTCTTAATACTATATTTTTGTTTACATGATTTCTATGTGACAAAAATAGCTGAAGCAGATTAAAATAATATTGATGATTTTTCAACCAACAGAGCAAATGACCTGTAAAATTGTAGTGACACACATTCAGAGTTTACTGTACAGTAATACTTCCTGGTTCTGAATTTATACTTTAAAGTAAGTTCAAAGAAATAGCTAATAAAAGCACCGAATGTTTTATTTGAGAACATCAGAACCAAAAATGTCTGAGTATGCTACAAATATTGCTCAATAATACGGTTCTTGTTTGCTTTTTATTGTAGTGGAGGAACAGATGTTGTCTACTGAAATTCTGCATAATCGCACACAAGAAGTACATCTTCTGGCCATCAGAACTTTGCTGTTCAAGTTCCTAATGTTTAATGTACTGATGACCTGCTGCATCCTTTACAAAAGATAAGCAAAACTGTAGTGTATTGTTACTATAAACTCAAATTATTTTAAAAAATTGAAAAGAACTGCTAATACTATTTTTAAAATGCATGAAATGCTTCAAGGAATCTGGATCAGACTGCTTCAAATAGCAATGAACTGAAATTGGACATCTGTTTATCAGATATGCTATGAATGTAGCACAAGGTAGATTACAGCACCCTTGAGGTCACTTCCAATCCTATCGTTTTGTGATGTCCATTCAGAATTCCACAATCATAAGAAAGTATCTAGTCATTAATTCCCAAGTTCCAGCAACTGGATGATGAAGGCAATCTTTGACAAAACTTTCAATCACTGAGAACTCTGCATTTCATGGCCTCAAGACACATTGGACTGATTCCATGTTGGAATTAATGCAATGTAAGAATTTAAAATATGCTGCCTTAATCATTTATTAAACAATTTATGATTCATTAAAGCATCATATTTTTTTCAGGCTTGTGTGGAAGTTTGAAAAAAGATGAACACGCATTAAGGCAGTGTTTCTCAATCTCAGCAACTCTAAGATGTATGGACTTCAACTCCCAGAATTTCCCAGCCAGCATCCCCCTTTCTCCATTCTGTGGGTCCCTTAGTCCCCTGGGGTAGAGATAGTTGCTTTGTTCATTGGTACTTTTTTCTCTCTCAATAAAGGCTTTGATGTCCTTGCTTGAGGTGTTTTTCTTTTCATGAGCCATTTTGCAGGGAGCATCCTAAGAATTGGGGAAATGGAGAAGGGAATGAAATCCTTTTTAGTTCTCCCACTGGCATCTTATCTTCTGCCTATTATGCACCTGTAGGAGAAGGAAGGAAAACAGGTTGCTAGAAAGTATCCTTAGAGTACTGTAAACATGGAGATTATTGAAAGGAAACAGGTGGAAGGAAAAATGACAAAACAGGTAGAGGTAACTGGAACGAGAGGAGCAAATTTTTATGTGGATCAGGACGTGGCACACTGCTAGGTTTTTTTTTTCCTTCTTTCCATTTTCCTCCCTTACCCTCACTATTGTCTCTCCTGCCAACAGGGAAGGAGCTAAGTCTAAATATTAAGACTTCTTTCTAACATTATCTTAGTGCAATAGTGCAGTAGCTTATGAAATGCCAGGCATTTCCTGGAGAAAATGCATGAAATTCCATATTCCCAACTGCTGTGACCCAGTTAATATGACTGCATGCTGCCAGATACAGTGGCAAAGATAAGTAGGTCGACAACTATTTGTTATCATTTGTATTGTAATATGACAAATGAAGCGTTACAAAAATGAACTGAGGGCAGGCATCTCCAGATTAGGAAACCTAAAGTTTACACATGTAGTAACTGTAGAATAGTAACCTATTTAATTGTGGCATAGGGAAATTCCAGTTTTAGTGCTACAAACTTATGGAACAACTCTTTTGACTTTTAGTTTTCCTCAACATCCAAAATACTTTTACACAACACAATGGATCCAAAAACAGCTAATCACATTTTAATTTAGCAAACTGCAGATCCAGTCAATATGATTAGATTAAAATTTAGTGTTTTATACAAAGGCAGTAAATTTGATTAATTAAATCAATGATGGCTAGATTAATTATGAGTATGCATCTTGTGCAAATATAGCTACATGCCTATAACGGGAGAGCCCCCTACATCTTTCCAAATGACCTCAGCTTTAATTTCCACTAACTCCAGCCAGCATTGTCAGTGATGAGTGAAAGAGCAGCTGTAATTCAGGAATATATGAAGGGCCACAGGTTACCTATTATCAGGTTTGTCTATGGAGACTCTCAGTCATCCAGGTCATGGTTGTCCCAAGAGCCTTGGTGGCACAGCAGACTAAAGCACTGTTAAGTAACACCAGCTGCCTGCAATTACTGTAAGTTCAAATCTCACCAGGCTCAAGGTTGACGCAGCCTTCCATCCTTCCGAGATAGGTAAAATGAGGACCCGGATTGTGGGGGCAATAAGCTGACTTTGTATAAAAAAGAACACCGCTTGGGGGGCCCAAAAGCCCTACTAAGCAGGTATATACAAAAGTATGAAGGCTATTGCTTAATGCATTGTAAGCCGCCCTGAGTCTCCGGAAAAGCGTGGCATATAAATCGAACCAATAAATAAAAGTGCTTTTTCAAGAGGCAACTTGACTTTCTGGTTTTTCTTTGAAGACCTTTCACTTCTCATCCAAGAATCTTCTTCAGTTCATCTTATTATTGTACAAACCTGATAATGAGGTTTGTATAAGGACTTTATAAAGTTCTTGAACTTAATAACATACAAAATGTTTGGTTACCTTTTGAGTTATCATCAAGTGATAATATGCTCAGCCTTAGCAGCAAAATGTCTGGAGCCTATTTCCAAATAGAGTGCCTGCCAGATATGTTCAACTACAACTCCCAGAATCCTCATTTAGTTCCATTATAATTTTTTTAGGCCAAATTTAGTTAGAAGCACGAAGCAAGGGAAGGCCCATCTATCCCACATCTTCTTTATTGCTATTTTGAATAAAAGGGAAACCTGAATAATATAAAAAAAGCACACCGAACTTCACTACTGTACAGCACTATATCATACAACATGTCCTGGGCCCAATCACGAAGGAGCACTTCACCCCCCCTCCCTCCCTCCACCACCCATTCATTCCGTCTTTTGTAACGAATGGGGTGAGCGTAACAAACAGGGACCGATTCAGACCGACCAATCAGAGAGTAACGAAGGCAGCACTTCAAGGGAAGGAGGAGGAGGATAAAGCACGCTTATTGGTGAAATGAGAGCGCTATGTGAGTCTTTGATTGGCCGGCAAGCGAAGCAATCCGAGCCGTCCGTTGGAACGTGCCACGACTGTGGCCGCAATTGGTTGGTATAGCTGGTTGTTATAGTTACATTGCAAGAGGAGGATTCCGGAAGCGGAGGGAGGGTTGTGAGTATTAGTTCGTGCGGCTGTTGTGCCTGTGGCGGCGTGGCAACCTTAATGTCGAGGTCCTCGATGGCTTCGCGGGTTCCGGGCGTCGGTGTTTTATTGGTTTTACTGCTGGTTCCGGCTGGGCTGGGGGGAGCCGTCGCTGAAGACAGCGACTGGGTTAAATTACCCAATAAATGCGAAGGTGAGCTTGGATTCAGGAGTACGGAGTGAGGGGCGCTGATGGGATCTGGAAGGAGTGGATGAAAAGTCTCAAATCTGTAGCGGCAGTTATTTAACAAGGCAAACTCTTGTCTAGTAAGGTCCAGCTAGGAGGACGATACAAATGCATCATAAAACAGTTATATATATGTATATATATATGTATATGTGTATATATATATATATATATATATATATATATATATATATATATGTATGTATGTATGTATGTATGTATGTATATGTATATGTATATATATATATATATATATATATATATATATATATATATATATATATATATATATATGTATATATGTATATATATATATATATATTTCAAAGATAGTCCCAGAATGAATGGAGCACCGGTCTTGTCTTACTTTTGTCGAAAATTACAGTATTTATTACGTCCTAGTCTTTAAAATGCTACAATGCTGTGAAGGTGAAACAATGTTTGGATATAAAGTAATATATTTATCTCCTGCAGCACTTAGATCAATACCTTTTCCTAATTGCTAGGTATTTTTAAGTTGTAATCATGAGCGACATATAGTGAGATAGTACAATAATTTACAGGATGGGGCAAGCAACAAAATAAGGAGTAGGGAGTAATTGTGTTTAAAAACTCCTAGTATAAGGAAATGTTTATATACTTCAAATGTATTATTACATTTGTTTACTGTCCATCTCTCCTCAAGGCAACTAATGTAATAATTAATGTAATGGCATTAGTGCTACAAAGTTATTTTGGAAGTGTAAAATAAATGATTTTAATCTGGGAATGATGGGATAACATCCTGATCATGATTTCATGAGTAGGCCAGATGTAAATGTTGGTAAATAAAATAAATTCTGTGACAGGACTTTCTTACTATAGTGAATGATAGCCATTAAATGGTGTTTTTTCAAAGGAGCCTGGGGGTTTTATTTTAAAAAATTATGGTATTAATAGAATGGAAAAAGGAACTGAAAAAATGTCACTAAAATGGGGCCAGGTGAGTAAAAAAGAAAAGAGGAACAGAAAGAAATATGAGCCCATAGTTGTGAGTTTTTAAGGTTTCTGAAGTAGGTAGCATTATAGTGTAAAGAAAGCAAACTGGATTTAGACTGAGAAAATGAGTTCAGCAAAGCTAGTTGTGTGGGCTTATTGGAACAGAGAATGTATATTTTATTTTATTATGTAAAGAATTTCTGTTGTTGTCCAATTGCAAAAGTGTGGCTCTGGTATAAAGAATTTAGTACTATGTGTATGTGAATTTTCATTATATCCATGCATAGCGAATCATTAAGTTTTGCAAATAGAGTAGTGAGACTGCTGTACTGCTTTCCAATATGTTCATTGCCATAAGATGGTGGAAAATTGAGCAACATTTGTAATATAGCGGATCAGCAGTCACAATTACCATTACTAATTGTTTTGAGTTTTGACTATATTTAGTTTGCAAATATGTTGCTTTGGAACTGAAGACTTCCTTCGATGAAACTGGCAAGACCAAGGAGGTGATTGACACAAAATATGGCTTTCTGGATGGCAAGGGATCCAAAATCAAGTACACAAAATCGTAAGTGGAACAAGGTTGTTGAGAAATGCAACAGGTTTTTGTTTTGGCTAGTCCCTTAGGATTCATAGAAGAATCCTGAGAATGGATTGAGGTATAAGCAAAATGCTATAACATGAATTGTGAAGTAAAGTGCCATAGCATTGGCAGTCAAAAACTTGGAGGTAGCAAATGGATGATTAAACTGGTCATTTGTCTTCCATAATTAAAGCAACCCGAGTTTTCATTTTCATAGTTGAAATAGTGGACATCCAGAAATATCGTTTAATTTCCCAGCATTCTTTTCTGTCTGCAGGGACATTCGATTTATTGAGGTGACAGAAAACATCTGCAAGAGGCTTTTGGAGTACAATTTGCACAAAGAAAGATCAGGAAGCAACAGATTTGCAAAGGTTTGTAACTTAGAATTCTTCTAGCATTTATTGTATAATTTTTACAAGCATTAACTTGCATTACTTGTTCCTCACTTTCCTTTGACGTTGGCTGCCTTGATGTTTTCAAAGTATTTTTTATTCACTCTATTTTAGGGTATATCTGAGACTTTTGCAACTCTTCATAACTTAGTGCACAAAGGAGTAAAAGTAGTGATGGACATTCCATATGATTTATGGAATGAAACCTCTGCAGAAGTGGCTGATCTTAAGAAACAGGTATGATGGTTGAAGGACCTTTATTTTTATACTGTTATTATTTTTTTAAAAAGTTCTCATATACTCCCCCAGTTCCACATGATGTTAGGTAACTTTGCCTGAGGTTTTCCCTTTCTTTGAATTTACTATTTTTAGCCTTCCAGGGCTGCAGGAACATGGAGTGGGTAGGACCTACCTCTTTTCCAGTTTGGAGGACTGAGGCTTTAATTCACAGAAGAATGGATGCAGCTGAATGTGTTTATATACCTTAAGTCATTTCTAAAAAATATATCAATAATTGCTATTCTGCCTCAAAATTTCAAAGTGATGTAATCCGGGGAGGCTCTGAGGGGCTCCAAAAAGAAGTTTCTAAATGGTCAGTTACTTTTAAAAAAATATAATGAAGCATCTCATTAGCTAAAATTTATGTTAATCTGAATATTTACAAAAGAATTTACAGAAATTTACAGAGGGAGACTGCTGAAGCTTCAGTGATTTACTAGGTCTTTATTCTTAATTCTGCCAATCGCCATTTGGGAAAAAATGTAAATTATATTTCTAAAGACTGGAGGCCTTCTGAGTATATGGGCGGGGGGTGGCTCATCATAAACGGAAGAAGTTCTCCTTTCAAGTAATCTTACGCAACAAAAGCAGTGAAAAACAGGAATAAGATGTCACTGTACCATATCTCTTGCCTCAAAATGCTTTCCTAATATAGCTGAGCTATCTGCTGCCTAGACTCCGTTTTTTAGGAGCCAGGAGAGCAATTTTGAGGCGTTATTCTAAAACATAGATGCTGTCTAAAATGATCCTGTCATATGTAGACATCTGTATATATCAAATAGTGGAGGAGGGGTATTGACAGATTATTTAAGTGAAAAAAGAAGACATTTTTTGAGGTGCTTAGGTTCCAAAACCCTAACCCTTTGAACCTTTATTGGCATTAGCATTCATTTTTAGATTCAGCTTTACAAAAAAAAAAAAGCTTTTTAAGATAAAAAATGTTAATCTAGAATTCTAAAAATACTGAAAATGTTACTTCTCTACTCCTTTCTCTTCTGTTATTTTTGGTCTGTTTCTGTTATTCTTCAGTGACAGGATTCTGAGGCACCTGGAGAGTTATTTTATAACAAATGAAATTATCTACAGGATGTGAAAAGATGTGATGTGAAACCTTGGGTTTGTAGCTTTCTCTGAAGAGTTGTACTGTAATGATTATGGTTTCCCTCTCACTTTGTCTGCTAGTGCGAGACAATGGTGGAAGAATATGAAGATGTGATTGAAGATTGGTATAAAAACCATCAACAAGAAGACATTTCCCAGTTTCTATGTGCAAATCATGTGTTGAAAGGAAAGGATGCCAGTAAGTTTCCCTTTCATGGAATTGATTAATGCGGGTAGCTGGGATCTAGGAATGCTTGTGCAGCACAACCCCGTCTCTCCCCGCCCCCCAGATGGGAAACATGTTTTTCTGTGCAGTGTCAAGCTCTGCATTTGGGGCAGGATGAAAGACATAAAAATAGGTGGGAATAATAATCCATTGAATTCCATGGATAGCTCTCTCTTTCTTTCAGAAAAGGGAACCAAATTGGTAACAACATATTTTCTCCCAAAAAAATTATGCTGAGTTCAGCCTTTAAAACAACTGAGTAGCCAAATCTGCCTAGGCCCATCATAGGAACCCCTTTCTTTAACTTAATGGAAGTGTTCTAGTTAAGAAACAAGAACTGACAGAGAAAGTGTGGCTTATTTAGTTTTAGTTTTTTTAATTCTTTTTTTTTAACAATCTATTTTTAAAATTCATAAACTGATTAAAATAAACCATGACTTATATCGGGGTGCAATTCCAATTCTTTGGCACATTAGAATGGTTCTAAGATTTGGCTGGCCACTAGAGTTCTAGTGTTTGTGAATCAGATTAATTAAAATAAATTAATGAATTTCCTTTTATAGACCTTTATGAAAACAAATATTAAAAAATTATTACCCTTAAAACCAAGACTGTCACTGAGAACTGCTTCCCATTTTTGTTGCTAAGGAAAAAGAGGTATATAATTAAATTTTAATTTAATTTAACAATTCTTACTTTAAAATTTCTTTATGTCTGAAAAGCATGGAATTGAAAGCCAATTTTATTCATAGGCAGATTTCATTAATTAAAAGGAAGAGATGACTTAATCAGGGTGTAATTTTATTAGTTTCAGTTGTAGATAAATGCAAAGTTTTGCTATGCTTAGTATTAACCTTTGATCTATTTACCAGAATTGTCAGCATTTGCAGGTCCTGTCTTTCCTAAATGTCACATCTTCACAATAGTTCTGTGAAATATTAACCTGGAATCAACTCAGTAGTCCCTGGTCTTGGGAACTAGTAATTTAAACTGAATGGAAATTGTGAAGGTTGAGAGAGAGAGAAAAATAGTGATGTTTAAGTCAGGATAGTAGGAAGTGGCAGTTTGACGATATTTTAGGAACTGTTCTTGTACTTTTTCTAGGCTGTCTGGCAGAAACGTGGACTGGGAAAAAAGGAGACATGGCAAATGCAGGGCAGAAGACCAAGAAAAAGGAAGGCAAGGCAAAAAAGCCTTCAAAAAATAAAAAACGCTCCAAGGCTGATCAAGAAAGAGAAAACACGCAACCAAGCACATTAGAGTCACCTGATCAGACTGAAAAGGAAGATGATGATGATGATCAGAAGCTGGCTTCACTTTCACACAGCCCAGATGAACTGTAGGATCTTCAGACTCACGTTCCAGCCACACTTGTCTTGTGGGTTTGCAAGCTTGTATTTGGACTACGGAGAATTGCTATGGCCCATGGGGGTTGCAAGAAGATCCATATTGTTGTGAAGGGGAAGTGAAGAAATGGGCAATGATCATGGTCACCTGAAACTGAATTCTTCAGTGTTACTACACCTCAGCAAAGGCAAGGTACAGGAAGCCAGCTTGTTACTTGCATTCCTTGGCGAACAGTCAAATTAGAAGTGCTGTGGACAATGCAGTTGAGCTGCTGACTATCTAGTCTATGTGGCTTGCCTTTGGAAATTGAGTTTGCTGCCCTCATTAATTCCCTGTCCCATCGCTTTTGACTTGCCAGACAACATTGATGAAAAAAGAGAAATGAAAAGGAAAGCATAAATGAAAACACTCTGAACCTGTGGCAGTTCATTTTCCTGCCTTATTCCTGGATTTGGCTGTAATCGGACAGGTCTCTAACTTGTACATTCTATTAGGGGGTGAGAATCATTTACTGCTGTCCTTCCTTATTAAACAGAACATGGTTCATTTGAGAGGAAGTGAGAAAGAAGGTTCTGTCAGGATAAAGGGCATTGAGTTTCTCTTCTGTTTCTTTTTTTAAAGTTCTTACAGTAAGGAATCAATTCTGCAATCATTTCAATAAGAGGAGCATATACACATATCTTTGTTGATGCTTCCAATCCCCAAAATTAGTTTCTGGACATACCAGTCATGCTTACCATTTTCCGAAGTTGTTGTTTTTTTTTAAATAAAAATGTAGGGTATTTTTTTGCATAATTTATGTTTCATTTAGTTTCTGCACTGACCCTCCATATCTGTTCCAGAGAATGCACCTATTATCTCTGTTCGGTATTCAGAATGATGTAACACTGTTTCTTCAAGGGATTGAAAGGAATGAGATAGCCAAGGACCTCCAGGTGCAAAGTGGTCAACTAAAGTTTATTTTCAGACTGAGGTCACATGCTTGTTTCATGTATGAATCATTTATGAGTTCTGCTATTAATCTTTTATTGGACAAAACGTATTTGCGGAGTTGCTGAAAAGTATTAAAATAAAGGTGGTGTCCTGTAAGAGGAGCAGTTGTCTCTGACTTGTTTCACACATTATACTAGGTCATAAAGTGATTTGTATATCACTGTTTGTGACTTAGAATGTTGTGACTATTGTTTGTTTAATATTTATAAGCACACATGATTTAGCACAATGTGTGAATCCAGCCAATGTCTGCAAATTTTATTATGGAATTCCTTTGCCATGAATTAAAAAGAATTGTGGCATGTCAGAGTGGAGTGAGCAAATGGATAACCACTTCTTTAAGCCAGGAATGAACACCTGGGTGTAGCTATCTGGCCTTTCATTTTGTACTCAAACCATTCTTCATATTCTTCATATTCTTCGAGTAGGACAAAGCTGGAATGTGTCTTGCTTACAAGATATAACAGAAGAGGATGAGCAAAATGGCAAGAGAAGCTCCTTACAGTTTGCAAATTTTGCAAACTTGCCTTTCATTTCAGGCCTTTTCTCACAAGAAAAGACAGCCAGCCTTTACTTTAAGATTTTTAAAATACCCTAGCTAGAGTTTGCTGCAATTCAGAACATTCCCTTTTAGAATGAATTCCCTTTTCTTTAGGAACGGCTGCTATATATGAGCTGCAAAATCTGGACCATCTTTAGATGGTGGCAAAGATGCAAAAGCGTGTAACATTTTGCTGCATTCTGTTAATCATCTGGATTTTTGCAGCCCATATCTGGTAGTCCTATATTTACAGGAGCTGTTCACTATTTCATCTGTTGTAACAGAGATTGCCTTTTTCTCTTGGTACCTTTTTTTTTCAGGCGTCTGAAATATTTATAATGCCATTTATACATTTTCCCCCCTTTCCCCCCATTTCCCCAGGACAAGTGTGCTGCAGTCTGACTTGTGTGACTACCTTCTTGCTGTGGAAATAATGGCCTTTTAATGTACAAGAGTTGGGTGCCTGCATTCTTCTCTATGTATCCTGGACCGAGGTTTCAATCTCTGAATATTTTATCTTGTGTTGACATTTCCATTTTTGAGTACAGTATATAGGATTCTTCTGCCATCAAGATACATAATAACAAAGTTTCAATTTTTTTTCCTTCTCTTTATTCAATAGTCCTAAAGAAAAACTTCTGGTTTCCATTATAAGTCCATTTTAAGGATCTTCTGAAATAAAACCTGGAACTGTTCCCAATATTTATTTGCCTTCTAACACATCCACCATGTATGGTAAAAAGTACCCTCCATACACTTATATTTCTGGCAAACATTCAAAAGATCTTTGTACATTTTAGATAATTTATCAATTAGCGTTAAATACCGCAGGTATGTCATTTTAAAAAAGTTCTCTTTAAGGTTATAGTTCAAAGAATATTCTAATCATTTCAAAAAGAACTACAGAGACACTGATTATTTCATCATAGTTATGCTACTGAGATTGCTTAGCTTGTTTGGCTAAGCTAGATAGAAATTAGCTAGATAGTAGCATCTAACCAATACTGTCTGATGTCAGAAACTAACCAAGATCAGATCTGATTAGTACTTGGATGCAGGAATATCTGGAAAGTCCTGTGGTGCATGCTTGACTATATTGTTGAAGAAAAATTCTGGAAGAATTAAGTGGCAAATCGTTTGTATATTGTGAACAAAACTGCATGGATTCAGTCCATGAAAGTCACCAAAAGTTGAACTTTAGTTGAAGGAATCTACTTTTTTTTAGTTTGCTTTTCCAGGGTTAAAATTCTTTCTGGATTTTTTTTCAGACCTAAACTGAATTACTGTGGAGATCTTGGTTCATCTTTTTGTGTGAAGTGCAGGTTTACCATTTACCAAGTCAAGGTATCACCATTCCAGTCTCTCTCACAGTATAGTCTCAATTTTGTTTAGAATTACTGAGTACTTTGGCTTCTGATACACTTAGTTTGCCTAATAATGCTTAAAATTACAACCAGAGACGGCAACACATTTTTAATTATTTTTACACTACAGTAGTTGTTCTGGGGTTTCTCTGCTTATAATTAGGTTTTTCCTGTACTTTAAAAATAGATTTGAAGATCAAAGTAGATAGTCTCTGATTTCAAGTTTCACAACTATATAATGGAATGAGAAGAATATTATATCTAAGATATCTGAAAGCCTTGGGTGGAGCTCCTAGGATTTCCATTAAGTGTCTGGAACCAAAGTTCCTAAGCTTTACCACTTAACAGCACCCTTGGAGCTTCACTAAGTTTTTTTCAAAGCACCCCCATGCTACTGACTCGTGGTGTGTGACTGATGTTGAGTACTGTTATATTTCCCTTGAAAATTCAAAATATCCTATGCTGTCCTGCGACACTGCAGAGCACAGCTTGGGAACTGTAGATCCAGACAGTACTACATATGAATTAAATATAAATAATTTTCAATTTAATTTTTATCTTTGTATCATCTGTTCTCTAAAATTAAACTCCTGACAGTCTGCTCAGGGACCAGGTGGACTGCAAATAGAGGTCATTTGATGTGCTTATCAACTGCATGTCACTGACTTATTTCTACAACCAGAACTGGAGGAACGTCTGTCATAAGTAGGCACAATTGTTATTTTTTGTTTTACAACTGTCAGCGATCAATTCCCAGCCCTAATTACAGTCATTGAAGACTAGCTGTATTTTTAAATGATTGTACAATTAAGCACAAGTACGTTTTTTCACAATAATAAATTTGGTGCGGGGGATAATGCATTGGGCTAAAAACCTAGTGAATTCTAGTCCCACTTAGGCACAAAGCTGGCTGGGTGATTGTGGACCGATTATTCTCTCTCAGAAGACAATGAAAAACCACTTCTGAAAATTGCCAAAAAACCTGCAGGGGCTTGTCCAGGCAATTGCCAGGAGTCAACAGTTCAATGCAAAAGAAAATTGCTTTTCTCAATGTGATTATTACATTTTCATTATTTTTTTTCTATCTCAAAAAAGTAATAATGGCTTTTAATCCAAAACTGTTGGTCTATAAAGAACACAAAAATAAAATCTAGAGTTGAATAATACTTTTACTGTACCAAACAAAATGAAACAAAATCTGCAAGCTTTTGAATTCTCCAGAGATATTACAAAAAGAGACATTCTCATGTCTTTTTATTTTCATGTTTACTTTTGTCAATCTGAGGCAAATTTTATTTTCTATCATCACGTGTTATCTTTAGTGGATTTATTACTTTATTTTTTTGGTGTGAAATCCTATGTTTGGTTTTTCAATTGATTTTCAGTATGTTATAGCTGCATTGGAGTTTCCTTCAGTATTAGTAAACATAAGGGAATTTCAGTTGGAGTAGAAAATCTACACTTCCTACATTTCCCAACTCTCATCAAGCTAAGTTCTTCATAACAAGGTGTTTTTAGGTACACTGATGCATTAATACAAGCTTAATACTAATACATTTCTAAGGTGACTTGTAGAAACATCTAATTCTTTATAGATTAGATACACAAAAGACAACATTGTGGTTGCACATTTATTTATGATGGAAAAGTCACAATTTGAAGCTGATGTTTACTTTCAAAAAATACCTAGAAAAAAGTTAATCATCTGTAGACATTGACTGTAAGCAATGACAAGAAAAAAATGTCTTGGGACATAAAGTCAGATTCCTGAGCTATTCCCATGGGCAATGCAAATTACTTGCATGTTCAATAAGAAGTGTCTGCTATTGTACTTTAATGTAAACATAAACATATGTAGTGTGTCACAGCTGGCTTTGCTCTTCACGATGCAGCTCCTCTGTTGGCATTTGCTGCACACTTTGATCCATCTTTCATGTGCAGAAATCTTTGGAAATATTACACCTCTCTTGGCAATGTTTATACCAGCTTGTTTGCTGCTGTATAATTTTACAGGCTCCCTTTGATGGACTTGCTAAACAATCTTACTTGACGGTAGAAGATATTAAAAAACCGTTTCTCTTTCTGTGTAGCAGAGTGAAAATTATATTGAATGAATCAACTTGTGTACTCAGCAGATAGTGAACACGTAATGTTAATAACAGTGGCTTTCAGACAGATTTTTAAAACTTCTCTGCTACACCTTTGAACAGAGCAATTGTTTTATGCATTCTGAAATCTGAATATAAAATCTTGTGATAATTAATTATATCACCTGGACAAAGCTTCCGTGTCTTTGATGATTCAGAAACTTGCACAACATCAGTTCTAAGAAAGTGGAAGCCAAATGTTTCCTTCAGCTGGGAATACATTAATGAGAGTTGAAGTCCAACATATCTGAGGAGCGACCAGATTAGATCAGTTAACACTACCGTATCAAAATAGTTTCAACCACATTGTTTTTTTCCCTTTGATACCTAATAGGTCTTGATACACTCTATTATTTCAATGCAATAATACTTGTGTAATATGATAATAAATTATGAACATATTTAGAAAGCTTAAAATACTGTAATTAGGAAAAAGTAAAAATTCTATTGATATTAATAGCATTTTAAGATATCAGTATTACATGTTGCTTTGTTTACCACCTGCGTTATAGAGAAAACTATTTTTCCATTATAAACAAACTGTTTCAGTTTCTTGCATTTTTGTCCTGGAGGAATATAGTACAACCTGAAACACCTGAAAAGTGTTTCAGGGAGCATTACTTGGATGGGACAGTATGGAGATATATAACTGATGATACAGTACTTGACCCAACATTTTCATGTTAATGTTGAAAGGAGTGGGGAGAATGTTGAGCTCTGTGGCACCCTTCAAATCAGAGATCTAGAGCTAGAACTTTCCCCTTCACCAACATCAATTGGAATCAGAATTTGAGGAAGGAGGAGAATCACTGAAGAACATTGACCTCCCAATCTCCTCAACCAGTCTAGAAGGATACTATGATCAATGGAATTATAGGCCACAATCCCCATCCCTACCCTGCCAAAATTCACTTACAGGAATGATTGTACCTGGCCTGATATCTGATAATAATCTGCTTCCTCCTGAACCCTTTTGGAGTTACAAGACTACCATCGCTCAACAACCTTTCCCCTAAAGGGCTGAACGCTGGACAAAAATTATGCAATAATGTGATGGTCTCTTAAGGAGGAGACAGATCCTCCCACAAAGAGGGAGGATCCCCATTCATCATAATCATAATCTCTTCCCCCTCTTTAAGATTACATTAGATGGTCCCCTTCTTCCCATATTTAAACTTTTTAATCAGCATATCCATAAATCACCAATTCATTTTTTCCATTTTGAGCAAAAAGTTCATACTAAGTCTACAAGAAAACAATCAAGCTCAGAGAGCACTTAAGACTCCTTAACCATTTCTTTTTGCTTATTGTTTCTTTTCTGTAAAATGCTTCTTGTGCTAAAGCTAATAAAAATATTTTGGAGCACAGCCTGGTTTTATATCTGTTCCATATTCCTGATATGGTATTCCTAGTAATGTCAGAACTATCAATTGCATTGTCTCTTTTAACCATAATTTCTGTATTTCACAACCAATTTGTCCAAGGCTCCAAGACAAATTAATTTCAGTAAGAGAGATGTGGCAGTTTCTCAGTTTTGCCTCTCTCTGCTCTCTTTCTTGATATAATTTCACCTTGATCCCAAGCTTTTCATTTAACTATTAAATGAGTCCTTGATGCCAAAAGTTCAAAGTTTGATGTTACAAAACAGTGAAAAGGCCTCCTAACTCTGCAGCAAGGCCAAGATTAATGTGGGTTCAGCCAAAATGTGAACTCAACACATTGAAGGTATTGGTGATCACACACCATTCTCAGCCACAAATTAGCCACCCAATATAATCTGGTTTAGTTTGTTGTATGATTCCAGCCCATGTTTATATTTCAATTTTTTGGATTCGAGTTTATTACTTTCTGTGAATAAAGTGTGGTTAAGATAACGTGTAATGAATACATGTATTTGTTAAGAACTGCACATGTAAGTTTGAATACACAGCTTTTCTAAACCACTTCCAGGACAAGATTTCTGCACAGATTGTATGAACTCATTTTATGCCCTTGATGCCAAATTGAAGCTGTGCCAGCCCAAACAAATGAGCATAATCAGCAACCATGTCACATTTTATATTAGTGAGTAGCAACTATGAACAGTGATGCCAGCTGGTATTTTATTGCCTGAAAATTTCCTCATGGGAGATGCAGGTGTAGTCAACCTATGGCCAAGATGCAGAACCAGCCTCCTTATTTTTATGAACCTCAAAAGCTACTCTGATCACATAGAGATGTACTGGATGTGCCTTCAACACTGCTGGGATTGATAGAAACTGCCATCTTCTCCTATCATATCTTCAATGGAAAGCAGCTTTTCTTTTCAGAAAGTGAGGAGGGAGAAATTATTTTTCTCAACCTTCCCGCCTAGCCTGTCTGAAGTTGTTTTCGAGAAATAAAATAATTATTTCTTCATCGATGCCTGTATTCCTATAATTCAACTATTTGAATTTCTGCTTATTAATCAGCTGTTCCTCTTTTAAGAAAATAAAAGAGTGGCGTGACAGCTTCTCCAGTACCAGGCTGAAGCGGACTATCTGGATCCATTCCAGTCGGGCTTCAGGCCTGGGTATAGCACGGAAATGGCATTGGTCGCATTGGTTGATGATCTCTGGAGGGCTCAGGACAGGGATTGTTCCTCTGTCCTGGTCCTATTAGATCTCTCAGCCGCTTTCGATACCATCGACCATGGTATCATGCTGCGCCGGTTGGAGAGGTTAGGGGTGAGGGGCACCGTGTTACGGTGGTTCTCCTTCCTTTCTGACCATATGCAATCTGTGTTGGCAGGGCGGCAGAGGTCGACACTGAGGTGCCTAGTTTGTGGGGTGCCACAGGGGTCGGTCCTCTCGCCCCTCCTGTTCAACATTTATGTGAAGCCGCTGGGTGAGATCATCCGTGGCTTTGGGGTGGATTTCCATCAGTATGCTGATGATACTCCACTGTACATTTCCACCCTGGGCCACCCCAATGATGCCCTTGAAGTGATGACCCGGTGCTTGGAGGCTGTATGGATCTGGATGGGGAGAAACAAACTCAGACTCAACCCCTCCAAGACCGAGTGGCTGTGGTTTCCAACGTCCCGTCATAGTCAGTTGGTTCCATCACTGACTATAGGGGGTGAGATCTTGGCCCCCTCAAAGAGGGTTCACAACTTGGGTGTCCTCCTGGACTCACAGCTGTCTTTAGAAGACCATCTGACGGCTGTGGCCAGGGGGGCTTTTTATCAGGTTTGCCTGATCCACCAGTTACGTCCCTTTCTGGACCAGGATGCCTTGCGCACGGTCACTCACGCCCTCATCACCTCCCGTCTGGACTACTGTAATGGTCTCTACATGGGGCTCCCCTTGAAGAGCACCAGAGGCTCCAGCTGGTCCAGAATGCGGCTGCGGGGGTGATTATGGGGGCAATTCGATGCTCCCATATAACACTGTTCTGCGCGAGCTGCACTGGCTCACGGTGGTCTTCCGGGTGCAATTCAAGGTGTTGGTTGACACCTTTAAAGCGCTCCATGGCATAGGACCTGGGTACTTACGAGACTGCCTTCTGCCTCCGATAGCCTCCCATCGACCAGTACGCTCCCACAGAGAGGGTCTCCTCAGGGTACCGTAGGTTAGACAGTGTCGACTGGTGACCCCCAGTGGGAGAGCCTTCTCTGTGGGGGCACCTGCCCTCTGGAATGAGCTGCCCCCGGAGATTCGTCGGATTCCCAACCTTCGTACCTTTCGCCACGCCCTTAAAACACTATTATTCCATCAAGCAGGCTGGCCTAAAATATTATTTTAATGGGTTATTTTATTTTAGATTGTTGGCCAAACTATTTAATAATTTTAAATTGTTTATAACTTTTATATTGTTGGTTTTTATCTTGGTTGTACACCGCCCTGAGTCCTTCGGGAGAAGGGCGGTATAAAAATCTAATAAATAATAATAATAATAAATAATAAATAAATGAATACTGAGCAGACTTTATTTTAATGCCGGGAAACAGAAACAGAAAATCAGAGATTAGATAAGAGAAAGAGAGATGTCATACCATAGAAACCATAACAGACTTCTAAAGCAACACCTTTATTTATTTTGTTTTATTTATTTTGCTGTTTAAATTCCTAGTTATTAGTCAGTTGTTATCTTTTAAGAAAATAAACGAATACTGAGCAGACTTTATTTTGATGCCAGGAAACAGAAACAAAAAATCAGAGATGAGGGAGAGAGGGAGAGCTGTCATACCATAGAAACCATAACAGACTACGGTGGTACTAAAGCAACACCTAACAGGCCCCATTCTGTTTTGAATCTCCCTAAACTGTGTCTTTAAAAGAATGTTGCAGTATCATTTTTGTGTGTGGTGCTGCTGAGGAACATTTTGAGACTTTCAATATATTGAATTGTTTATAATAAATTTGTATTAAATTTCATTATAAGATAAAAATACAGGAAACAAATGTTAGAAAAACAAGGAAAGAAAAAATGCAAAGACAGAAAAGTCATCCAACTTTCTCTGTTTGCAGTAGATTACAAAAATAATACAACATCAACTTTTTGCTTTATATTTCAGAACTTTTCAAGCCATTTCTATAATTACAAAGCATTATTTTTGTCTGTACACTTGTACCTATAGCACGTATTTCTTCCTGTTCTATTGTTATCATATATTGTTGTTACATTGCATTACATCCATTTGTCTGGGAAAGAGACACACGCACACTGATGGGGATGATAAACACTGCACCCTGTGCCCTAGGCAGCCTGGGTATTTAATGCATCATGGAACTCTAAACCCACAATAAGGATAATTAGGCAAGACTCTAAAAACAGAGGCGTTGACCAGCCATTTGGGAACTCCTAGGAAATAAAAGGGGTAGTGACTTGCTGAGAATCTCCCCGTTTGTTAATTCAAGTCAGGAAAAATATTGGGCAGAAGAAATCAGTATATTGATTTATTTAACATTCATTAGCATTCAATGTAACTGAAAAGACAGGGGATAGATGGTCCCATAAGTAACCTGGCTCCATGCCACATCGGGCTTTAAGAGTAATAACCAGAATCATGAAGCACACCTAGATTCTACTAGGAACCAAGACTGTTCACGAAGAAGACTGTGGTCTATTTTATCAGAAGTTGCAATATTATCTTGAAAAAGTTGTTTCCTGCACATAGCTATGAAAGTTATTTGTGCATTTTGAAGGCCTTGTTTTCAATACTATTTTCAATTTCAACAATAAGAAATGTTTTTTAATGAAACATTTTAAAGGAGAGAAGGAATATATTTTCAAAACCAGATGGGTGCAATCAGGTCTGAATTCTGGATGATTCACGCTCTTATTACATTCAGAAAAAGAACAGAGATACAACTTTTTCAAGAACTGGATAACTATTGCCATTGTAGTAGTTGTTTTTTGTGGCTTTGAATTATATTGAACTGTTTTTTTTATTATATGATTTATTATATGATTTTTGATCACATGTGATTATATGATTTTTATTAAATGATTTTAATAATGGATTTGTGGTTGGCTTTTTATTATTTATTAAGCCTGGAGTTTGATATTAAAAAAAAGAGCAAAAGATAAACTTGGGAAATAAATATTTTATTAAAACATTTTTACATTTTTACAACTCACATTTGTGGACGCACAAAATCCAAACTTAAATACATAAATCACTTATAATAGTGTCACATTTTTTAGAAAAAGCTGACAAATGTGTTAATACCCTGTTCTACCGGATTTTTTGTCTGTCATAATTCTATGAATGTTTACTCCATTACCAGTGTTCTGTGATCCCAAGATAAGCCTAAGTAGCATTGACACTTGCCTTCCAGCGATGTTGGACTAAGCATTCCCATAATTCATAGTCAACGAGGCCAATGCCAGGAGGAATCCAAGCCACCCGACGGTCAACAGATTTGGGAAGGCTCAAAAAACATGATAGGCGGGCCTGGGTCAAGACCTTTGACTTCAGGAACAGGGGGAGGGCAGGGAGAGGAGGAATGGCCCTTCAGCGGGCGGAGGGGTGGGAGTGTCCGCTATCCCCTCCTTGGATTGGCCGGCTGCGCCGAGAGGCGGTCCCTGGCTGAGTGAGCTCCTCTGGCGACCGGCTGCCGGCTCCCCTGGGGATCCTAATTGTTGGAAGCGGCAGCAGATCCGGAGCCGTTGAGGAGGTCGGAGCAGCCGTCACGCCACCTGCGCCCTGAGCCGCTCGCCCCGCCATGGTGGACAGCATCTACCGGACTCGCTCGCTGGGCGTGGCAGCCGAAGGGCTCCCGGACCAGTATGCCGACGGCCGGGCGGCGCGCGTCTGGCAGCTCTACATTGGCGATACGCGGAGCCGCACGGCCGAGTATAAGAACTGGCTGGTGTCGTTGCTGCGCGCTCAGTGCTGCAAGACGGTGCTGGACGTGGCCTGCGGCACCGGGTGAGTCGCCAGGAGAAGTGTCGCTGGGCCCCGCTTCTCTGCCTGCCGCACGCCGAGAGTTTTTGCGGTAAAGGTGCAGGTAGAGCGTATCAGCGGAGCTGCGGTTCCCTGCTAGCTAACCCGGAATCGTAGCGCTTCTTTTGAATCTTCACGACAACAGATATAATGCGCGTCGAAACGCTCGGATCTGTGGCCAACGGCCCTTGCGTGTTATGGTTGTCCCCGAGGGTGACCGTGCTTGCCCACTTGGGAAGGAGCCCTTTCTGTTGCTGGGGAGGGGTGGTGGGGGTGAGAGAGAGCTGCCTTTTGGTCTTCCAAAATCACTCCCTTTTTTTTGTTCTTGTTGCTGAAAGGACACAGCTTTCCAGACCCCCACTCGGTCAGGGGCTCCTGTAAAAAGTTCTGCTAACCTTTGGTATCTGAAAGGAGTGAGTCCAAATTTAGCCACTATTCATAGAACAGCTACAGTCAAGGGGACATAAACATCAAAGGGTTTTGTGACACCCAAAAGACTTAAGCTTTGGCATAAGCTTGGGTGATTTTCTTCCACAAATGATTTAAGGCTTGTTTGGCGCCTTAGGCTGTTTTCAGATTAAAGACCTATGATTGCATCATGCTGAGGCCTAATGACTAAAATGTCCATAGAAATAAAAATTTTAAAATAATGCCTACTATTATTGCAGTATGTGACTTTTTAGCAGAAGCGCTCTCTCTCTTATTACCTGTTTTTCTACTTTCTGTGCATATATAAGCAGTATCTTCCTAAAATAGGAATAGTTTGATGCATTTATTTTATTGTACTTTTAATACATAATTAGAATGCACTTTTTAATCAGCTGTACCAAAAGAATAGACTAGTCTGCCCAAGATACTTTTGTGGCTGAAAAAGAGTTTCTATCCCCTCCTTCAAATTCAGAGGTATTTAGACACATGGAAATTCCCATAAACATTGCTGCTTTTCCCCATCCATACTTGATTAATACATCAAATATTAACAATTTGCTGCCCTTTCATGTCAGCTAACATCTACCAGAGATAATTGCCTCAACTTTGCCTCATGAAGCGTGCAGCTTTTGCAAGAGACGTTAATGTAAGCACAATATGAGTCGAACATATTCCTGGACAAACAGGTGCGAGTAGGTGTGTGTCAAGGTGGGCAACTTGGAAGTTTACATCTTCTCGTTGTGTGAATCATCTAGGATGGCATACTGTACATTTATTTCTGTTTCTTTCTTTTTTATATTAATAGGCTTAAATATGGGAAATAATTGTACAGTAATGCAAAAACCTGAAAACATGCAGAACAGGTACTGCTGAATGTCAGTTATGCAGTCTAAGAATATTCAGGGGATTGTAAAATAGGCATTTATAGGCACAAATATAGCTTATTTGGGGTTCTAAAGAAGATGGGGGTCTTCTGCAGTGCTGATTCTGCTACTTCCTAACTGGGTTCCTGCCTCTAATGGCTGGTTAAGGCTTTTGGATGAGTTGGTAGGAGGTTTCATTTGAGCAATAATCGATATTTTGTTGAGGAGGGAGGATTCAGTCAGCTTTGAAGGAGGCTGGGTGTACTTCCTACTCACGAAGCTGTCTCTCAATCCAAAGTTGGACAACTTTGACGTCTCTAACCTTCCTTTTTAAGGAAAAATTGTTAAGAAAGTTGTGGCCTTGCAACTGCAGAAAACCCTAGAGGAAGCAGATTATTTGAACACTTGGCAGTCAGATTTCAGGTCAGGATATAGCAGGAAACTACACTGGTTACGCTTGTGCAGTCATTGAGGCAAGGTTCAACTCTTTGTCCTCCTTGATCTCTCAGTGACTTTCAAAACCATCAACTATGAGATCTGCGTGGACTGTGTGGACCATTTCTAAGGGATTGGTATGGGGAGGAACATTATCTTGTAATGGCTTGCTTCTTTCCTGAAGGGACAATTTTAATCAGTGTTGGTAAGAGGAGTAATCTTCCCCAAGGCTGCTATTTTGTGAAGTGCGTCAGAGTTTTCTCTCTCCACTCCTTTTTAATATCTAAAAAGGGGAGGAGGATAATCTATTGGTGTAAGTTTTGCTGCTGATAATCAGTTACACATCTTGTCCCTGATCTGAACAGTGATGGTACTGATCCAGTGCTTATTAATGATATAAATGCATCAAAAATGCTGACCCAGTGCTATTAGGGTGCAGATGGGGAGAAATAGATTCTAAATGAATTCCTTCAACATGGAGTGATTTTGGTTTGGATACCTGATGATTCCTGAGAAATTCCATCTCTAAATCTGAACAGTGGTTTGTAATTTGGAAGTCCACCTACACTCATAGTTACTGCTGGAAGAACAGGTGGCTAGAAGGGCTTTGCATTTGTGTGCCAGTTGTGACCATGGATCACAAGAACCTGATGACAATCATTCACCTCCATTTGGAATATGCTGTGGAACTGCTCTTAAAGAGCATTTGGAGGTTGCCACTAGTACGGAACCCAACAGCCCAGATGTTATGGCCATGTCCTAATTTTCTTGAATAACTTTGCTGCTTCAAGGTGCTGCATGGGTTGCCATTTGTTATCCTGTGCAAATTTGATTCCAGACATGGTTGTCTGAGGGACAACATTCTGCATTCATCAGCTCATGCAATAAGATCAAATAGGATCAACTTCCTCCAGATCTCATCCCTATGAGGATGTCACATGATAGGACCATGGAAAGTTTTTTTCATTAGCTACTCCCACTTTTTGGAACACCCTGAAGTCTAGTCATCTTCATCTCTCTTAAACATGAGAAAAATGTTGATGACCTACCTTTTCTGTTTGTCACAGTAGGAGGTTGTGCTGTAATTGAAGGTAAGTTTGGAGGGCACATAAAATTTGTAGTTTACAATTTTTTTTTAAATGCCTGAGGGTTGGATTGTTTTTATAACACTCTTAGCTACCTGAAGCCTGTGCAGGAACAGACAACGTACAAGCAGAGCAAAATAAAAGAAACCATTTAACATTTCTTGAGGTTTGAGTATGGACTTAATTCATTACAACCTGTTGATATTTTAAGTATGAATGTGTTATATTTTAAGTATGAATATATATGAATATATATATGGATGTGGATTTAAGTAGTCATAAGTTACATATATGGCACATTTCAGTTCCATCATGGTATCATTGTCCATTCCTGTTTTCTGAATGATTTTCCATGGTTCATTAGCCTAACTTGAGTTTGGCCAGACTTGAAATTACACATACTTAACTCAGGCCTTGAAATGTATTTTTTGTATTAGTATTAGTAGCTTGGGTTGGCAGTTGGGCTGTTGGTTTGAGCTCCGAGCTTGGCAATTTGGTTGCAAATGTTTCATGATCATTTGAGGAGACATCATTAGTGTGCTTTGAACATTTGCAACCAAATTGCCAAGCTTGGACTTCAAACCAACAGCCTAACTCAGGCCTTCTTGATTCAGTTGACAAGGATTGGTGAATGCATGTGGTTACTTGCCGTGTTAATCGAGATGTCCATTTAAAAGGTAATAATGTAGTAAAAGGCCAGAGACGAGAAAAATAAAACTGGAGGAATCATTCCCACAAATATACTTTCTTTTAAGAACATACTCATCTTTGCTGTTTCACAAGGAATATTGAATTTATCTTCCCCATAGATTTTAAGTGAATGTGTGCAGGTGTTGGTTTTTTTATTTATTAAGAGATATACATGTAGGAGATACTGTGTATGCAGCCTTAGTAAAGAATTTTATATAGTATAGTAGCCATTGCCCTAACTTGCATGTGACTTTTTCTCTAACTACTAAAATGTAACTGCTAATATACCGGTAAGTGGAGGGGATTATTATGCTGAGTTAGTCTGAAAAATAGTTTACTTCAGATTTCATCCCTCAAAGTGTACCTGGAAATCATTTTCTCTCTCCATTTCTGGTGCAGTGTGGATTCCATTATGTTGGTTGAAGAAGGATTTAGTGTCACCAGTGTAGATGCCAGTGACAAAATGCTCAAATACGCCTTGAAGGAACGATGGAACCGTCGAAAAGAAGATCCATTTGATCATTGGGGTATTCTAACTTTTGGTTTAAGAATATCAACTGATTGCCCTCCCCAATTTGATGTACTTCAGATACGTTGAGTGTAACCTGTAGAATTTTTGACGATTATCTTTGAAACCATAGCCTCCAAAAGCAGCTTGACAATATTAAACTGTATGTGAATTTTTCCTTGGCCATAATCTGGCAGCACACACCTTCTTGACCAGGTTTAGGTAATTTTTCATAATTCAGTTTGGTCTGTGGACCAATAGCTCTTGTCATTCCCACTGGATCATTGTCAGTCTACTGTAACCCAAAATAATTAGGCCTCTTAGAGCAGTAAGTTTCTTCATAAGCAACATTGAGTTACAGTCCAATAAATCTGGAGAATATTAGCTTTGGAAGTCTGGAGTCATGTATCCCACTGACAGCAAACTATTAAAACATTTTTATTAGTTCCAAGGCAGAGTCTGAATGTAGAAAAAACAGTAGTTAGGTACTACATTTTGGTCTGTTCCCAAAATCGCTAGTCTGGGATCTGTGTCAGATTCAGGGCTGAAAAGTGCTTCCCATGCTGTTCTTTTTTAATCAGAGATCAAAACATGTAGAAACAAATTCAGGTTTACTGTTTTTTTCTTCTGAGTTAAAAGCTCAATTATTTACACACCCTTGCATACCTTTGCAATTCAAAGTTTAGCCAGCCAGGCCAGTTTTGAGTTCCAGAAGAATTGAAGCATAAATGCTCATTCTATCTGATGACTCCCAAGGGCCCATATATTTCTATACCCACCTAGCATGGCTTGACAATTTGATATTGGTACTTATCAATGCTTGAACACTCTTATTTTGGAACTTTTCTCACACCTAGTTCACATGGGAGCTATCTAATGTATTGTGACTTCTTCATACTTTTCAATTTGGTATATTTCCACAAGCTGCATAAGACAAATTCTTTCTTTACTTTTTGTGTTCCTTCATATATTTTACATCTTTCATATATGCCTAGTCACACAAATAATAGTATAAAGCTATATATTATTACATCACCTCATGATTGAGATTATATTGCAGCGATATTTGCATTACTATAGTGATAAACATTCATTAATGTAGTTGTACATATCACTTTGATTAATGAACCATCTATTTCTATGTTAATGCACTCTCCAGTCATTACATAAACATCTCTATTTAACATTTTTGTATATTGTGCTAGTTTCATCAGGCTCTTCTTGTCAAGACATAAATTTACTGCTAATTTAAACATAGCCTGGAAATGATGCTCAAATACTGTTGGGAAACATTAAAATCCCAATAGTGTAAGAGCCCAGGACAAGAACTCAGACCTGTTTTTACATGAGGCTAAGAAGCTGATCAAGTCAACAGTTCAGAGAATCTTACACTATTGGGATTTTAATGTTTCCAAACAGTATTTGAGCATCATTTCTGTTTAAATTAGCAGTAAATTTATGTCTTGACAAGAAGAGCTTGATGAAATTTGATCAGTGCTGTTGGAGCAGCCGCCAGAATGCCAAGGTTATAACGTGCTCCCTGCTGACATATTTGGAGTGCAGGTGAAAGAGGTGCCTGTAGGATATAGTGGGGAATGAACGGTTCCTCATCCCAGTCAAGGTTTTATAATTTACCTCTGGAATTTATTAATCTTCATTCATAAACAAGAATGTAAACTAACTTGGCCTTTTGAAAATCAACCTATGAAATTATGACTCTATAGCCTGTGTCTTTTATAGCACCCTTTCCCAACTTTTATGAACAAGTTGCCAACATGTGGAGGCATCAAGTTAATGTTTTTCCAACATACCGTAAAACTGCTTTGACCCATATGTAAGTGCATTTAAATCTCTTCCACAGGTATTACAAATGTGCCAATAGTTTAAGATTGGTTAGTTTGGTAAGCAAAAGAACCAGAACCATTTTAGAAATGGCTCAAAAGATGTAGAAATTGTGATACTCTTAATGTCTTGCCTGGATGAGACAAGCATTTAAGAAACTCTTTAAAATTTTCCTTAACACTTAATTAAATCTGTACACAATGCCTATGATTTTGACAATTATCTTTGAAACCACAGACTTCAAAAGCAGCTTGACAATATTAAACTACGTGAATTTTTCCTTGGCCATAATCTGGCAGCACATAGCTTCTTGACCAGGTTTAGGTAATTTTTCATAACTCAGTTTGGTCTGTGGACCAATAGCTCTTGCCATTCCCACTGGATCAGTGTCAGTCTACTGTAACCCAAAATAATTAGGCCTCTTAGAGCAGTAAGTTTCTTCATAAGCAACATTGAGTTACAGAATCTATTAAAAAACAATTAGCTCAAGGCAAACTCATGTTATTTCATTTATGATCCCAACAACAAAGCCATGTGGTAATAATGAAATTTGCAGGGGCATCAAAGATATAAGTGCATAAAAGAATCTGAAAGTTATATAGGAAAAGCTGGATGGTGGTTGGAATTGGCCCACAAAACAATTTTACGATGATCAGGAGAATTTCTGGATAGAAGCAGCCCTTAAAACAAATGATTAAATACTAGCACAGGTGCAAAAGTGCCACGAGGACATTCACAAACCCAGCATGCTATAGAAAGCTCAGTATTTCTTAGCCATTTATTCAGTAAGTTTTCAGGAAATAAGCTTTCTTTTGGTGGGAATGGAATGGAAGAGGAAAAGTGAAAAGATTCATTTTTTTATACCCTGTTTTCCCCAAAATAAGACATCCCCTGATATTAAGTCCAATCGGGCTTTTGAGCGCATGGCAATAAGACCAAGCACTTATTTCAGGATTCAAAAAAAATATAAGACAGGGTCTTATTTTCGGGGAAACACGGTATCAGATAAGTTGATTCATAAGACTTTCCTGCAGAGTCGTATTTTAAAAAGTGTGTGGTTAGCTTCACACATTATGCTAAGACACTTGTTTAACCATAGTTTATTTTATATAAACAACAACTGGTTCAGTTCATACGACATAATAAACCACAAACCATTATATATAAAATACAATGGTAAAGCCATATAGTACTACAGGTTTAGCATATGAACTAAAGCGGCAAGTTGATAATTTTCAATTCCCTTTTGCATTGGAAACATAACATCTTTTCTTACTTAACTAGAGCATGATGAAGAAGCAGAGATTGAATTATATAAAGTGTGCTTTTCTGTTCCGCAGTAATTGAAGAGGCTAATTGGCTCACCTTGCCACAGGATCTACAGAAACCTGGTGAAGGCTTTGATGCTGTCATCTGTTTAGGGAATTCTTTTGCCCATCTTCCAGATTTTAAAGGTGAATGTCAAAAGATTGTTATTCAGAAGTCTGTTGCATTGTTAAAGCTATACAAAGGGATAATCAGAGACTTTTCCTTAGTCTACATAGAAATTTACTTTGACTTTAAATAGTAAATAAAAATATAAGTAATTTGTTTAAATACTAAACAAGAACTAATTGTTGGACTTTTACATTCAAAAATTGTGTTGAAAATTAAGTTTTGCTAGGGAATCCAAGTGGTGTAAATATTCTTCCTGAAATGAATATGATAGGAGATGTTTTAGTTTGCAGATTCTGTCCAAATTTCAAGCACTTTTGGATGTATTACGTTTTGTATTTTTTCCTTCCAGGCTAGTGCTGGAGGGAATTGATAATGTAAATTTCAATATTGAGTTGTAAGTTTTTAAAAAAATGAATTTATCAGATTCTAACTTCACAGCTAAAAAGTTTGTGACGAACGGATGATACAAACCACATGCTCCATAGACATGCAGTCTATTACAACAATGTTCTCTAATTATTTTAGACAAGGGGAGCTCCAGAAAACTAGCTCTGGGGTGCAAAGGGATGGCCACAAGGGTAGTGGGGGGGGGGGTAGTTTTTGAGTGCACTAATATTCATAATTTAGGTATCGTTGGTTTCTTAATCACAAAAAAATATGTCTAGGCTAGCATGAGGTTCCCCTAGTTCGAAGGCGAAAAACAATCTAAAGGGAAGACATTTAACACAAATTTTGTACCTATTCCTAGGTGACCAGGGTGTTCATAAACAGGCTCTTAGGAATATTGCTGGCATGGTTCGTCCAGGTGGCATTCTTGTCATTGATCACCGTAATTATGACTATATCTTGGAAACAGGTTGTGCCCCTACTGGGAAAAATATCTACTACAAGGTAATGCTGGAAATAACTTCTGCCTAACCTTTTGTGTCAGTGATAATAAAACATCTTAAAACAGCAAGCTTTTTATAATAGTAGGGTATTATTTTATAGCACCCCACATACTTCAATATGATCCCTTTAAAAAATATTTTTCAGGTAGAGATAAAAAAAATCTGTCGAGCAGAATGGGATTGCATATCAAGCTACCTGACACTATTTAGATAGTCTAGTATTCATATTACAATAGAGATGGAGAAGAAAATCTGTCCCTGTGTTGCTTCCAGAGATTCTATTTAACCTGTAAATTCTTTTACTAATTTTTCAGAGCTGGGTGGGAATAAATTGGTTAGCAGAGTATAGATTGTAGTCTCTAATTAAAAGCATATGAACATTGACTTCTGTGACATCAAAGCACTGCTGCATCAGAGTAAATAGCATTGGAATAGACATGCAGGAAGCTTTTCGTATAGTGTATATATATATAATTGTTAATTAAATTGTTAATTAAATTGTTAGCTAATAGTTTTCTAATCTCATATCCCATTGAGATCTCAATATATCATTACCATTACTTAGTTGCTTAGTTACTTAGTACATTATTCAAGGTTGCCTCAGCAATCCTTCCAAGGTCAGCGAGATGAGGACCCCCATTGTTGGGAGCAATATGTTGATTCTGTAAACTGCTTAGAGAGGGCTGTAAAGCACTGTGAAGCGGTATATAAGTCTAAGTGCTATTGCTATTACATATGAAGCTACTCAGCTGAGAACATTGTAGAGTCAAATGTAGATAGCAAGATGATTAGAGTACTCATGAAGGCATAGATCTAATAGACAGTCATGAGTTTTAGAGATTGGAATTAGATATTTGGCTCCAAACATAAAATACTAATAGTTGAAGCTGATCCCCAATGTAAACCTGTTAGCAGCACAAAGATCAAAACAGAGAATCTTCAGCCACCACTTTTCTATAGCAGGATTGTGCTATTATTATTACTAACACTACTACAACACGCAGTACTTTTTTCTCCAGGGGGAATGTTGATTAAAAATAGCACAAATATAGTTGAGGAATAAGTAATTAACTGCCTATGGGCAGAGTGCACATTATGATATAACCAGAAGGAAGAGGAACAAGCAATGTTACAAATTTGTTTTTTTACTTATAACAGACTAGAGACAAAAGTAGGTTATAAAAGGTAGCAGTGTTGTTCTGCAATTTGGAGCTGGCTTAGCACAGTGAACAAGCCACTGAGAAACAAATGCAGAAAAACATAAATACAGAGAATTAATTAATTCTCTTTCTTTCTCAGAGTGATTTAACCAAGGACATTACTACCTCGGTTCTCCTTGTGAACAACAAACCAAACATGGTGACATTGGACTACACTGTGCAGGTCCCACATGAAGGCAATGATGGAGATTCAGATTTAAGGTATGTTCTCTGTAGAACCCACATGATTACTGTCTCTCCACTTTGATAACCAGGGTTAGCACAACTAACCATTTGGCATAGGGATAGAGTAAACAGATGTCCTGGGCATGTATGCATGCATGCATGCATCCAATTTGTAGAGCTACTGATCTCTCTGGGCAGTGAATCTGGGCATCTAATAAAGATTAAAATAAAAAATCCATCACAGATAAACTCCCAGTGCCATAGGATAGATAATAATCTCACATCAATAAAAAGAGCTCATCTACCTGCCTGACCCAAATGCCTGGGAAACAGCTAGGTGTTTTAATTACTTTGCACACTATACTGTACTTACCCATGAGATGACCCCAGAAACCTGCTCATCTCTAAAACCCTCAAATTAGCAGATATAAGTGACAGGGCCACTTTACACTACCTAAGCCTATAAAACAACATACATGCATTCAGTTTGGACCCTCTGGTATGTAAGTTAATATTTCT
Source organism: Arizona elegans (assembly GCA_022577455.1). Taxonomy (NCBI): domain Eukaryota; kingdom Metazoa; phylum Chordata; class Lepidosauria; order Squamata; family Colubridae; genus Arizona; species Arizona elegans. Next base: position 297,165,564 of record JAKOOJ010000001.1, on the reverse strand, counting down.
TGATTTGTACTGATAGAAGCAGAGAGTAAGAGTCCATCCATATGCTAATAATTATTGATAAAAAGTATTCTATTTTCTTAATTAAAAACAATCTCAAAGTACAGTAATTTTGATTTGCATCGTGCTTTTTGAACAGAATCCTCCAAGGATCATGGACAAATTAATGTTCCTGAATTGGAAGAGATTTAAGTGGAAAGGAGGAAAAGCCAAGTTTCTTACATTGCTGTGTCTCTGTATTAATATCTTCATGTTTATGTTACTTAGCTGTTAACACAATTTTTCTGTCTTTTTATCAGTCAGTTCCGTCTTTCTTATTATCCTCATCGTCTGGAGCCTTTCACAGAACTACTGAAAAATGCATTTCAAGGCCAATGTGAACACACAGTCCTGGGGGACTTCCAGCCCTACACACTAGGCCAGAAGCCTGGCCCATGCTATTTCATCCATGTAGTGAAGAGAACTGGCTGAGACCTAGTCAACAAGACTACTCTAGCAATGATACAGACGGGGTCTTTTCAGTGGGTGGCAAGGTGCAGAACTTGTTCAAGCAGGAATAAATATGCAGAGGTACTACATGAAGAATTTTTCCAAAGACTCCAGTCTAGTTAATCCACTTTGAGGATTGAAATGCTCAATGGCATTGGAGGGAAGGAGGTGGGATAAGATTGCTTTGCATCTCAGTCTCAGTTGCACAGTTGGCTAAAATGTTCATTGTTCTCTCTTGATACTTTCTTCCTCTTTTTGCTGGAAATGCCTCGCTAATTTACACCTATGTTAGACTAATGATTACAATGATGCAGAGTTTCTTCAAGGGCTGGGAAGAAAGGAACGACGGGAACAAAAAACCTTATTTCATTCTTTATTGTGCCTGGGGAATCGGTGCCCCTTCAGTTTAAGTTGGACTATACTCTTCACAGCCTACTGCCTACAGTAGCTGGAGCTGATCAGGACTGATGACTGGTGTGTGTTTCCAAAACCTTGTGAGATAACTTCAAAATAAATCTACTTCCTGCCTTCACACTATTACTATCCATTGCAGCAAGCATTTCTGAGTGTGTCTTTTGCTGCTGCATCTGTAGAACAGGCCATAGAACAATGAAATTTATGTTTACAGTAATAGAAGAGACTTTTTAAAAAAATTCCCTCATTAATAAAAGCAAAATTTTTTGCACAGCTCAGTAATGATGGAAAGAGGTGGCAGAGAACTATGATTTTATTTTAGATTGACAGTTTTAATCTTGACATACGGAAGGTTGCCTGAATTCCTAATTTCTTGCTCTGATTTTCCAGAAGTTTCCAAAGGTTAGAAAATTCTCAAAACTACTTCGCAGAGAAGCCAGCATGTAAAACCAGCTGCAGAAACTTATTACTATTATATTTTATCAGTTGCTGCCCTCTAGAGCAAGACTACTTAAAATCTGGCCACTACCAATTGTCTCAATTTTAAACCCAGAAAGAAACACACACATACATACATACTGTATTTCACGTTTATGAGAAATGATAGGTTGTCACTTAGTGAATTAGATAGCATTTTTGTTTTCAAGATAAAGCAAAACAGCCTTTATTTAAATATCTTTAAATACTTACAGTCATTTCCCTCATAATTCAAAGATTCAGGTTATTAGAGGGCCTAAGGTTTCCCATCTGATGTTGATCACTTTATAGATGCAATGGTCCCGAGTATGAATGAAGATTAATTTGCAACATATCCTGCATATCTGAACATCAGTCTCAGGTTTGTGTGCCTTGAACTCATTTTTCTAACTCATCTGAATCCACCAGATTGTGACTGAGTCATCGCTATTTCTTTTAAAAAGAACAATATTCTCACAGCAGCTTTTATTCTGTACTTCTGAGGTTATATAGATATTTCTTTCTTGGTCTTGTTTGTTTCAAATCAAGCAGAACATTTCTGCTGGATCAATTTATATCTAAGTAGCTCCATTTCAGAAACAGAAGGCTGTAACCTTGTTGCAGCTTGTATGAAATCATCCATGGTAAGGGTGAATTCTGAACTTTCAGTATCCAGACCTGGAATAAAAGTAAAATGGTTTGGATTAAAATTAAAATTCTTTTGGACATACCACATAGTGTATGTTGCTCCTGGCTAGGCAAGATGATTAAAAAAAAAATTATAAAAAAAAATAATGCTGGTCTAACCATTGTTCCTTTGCTCATGCTTAAATCAGTTTATAGGTGTTGCTTCTTATATGACTTACTCACTCATGGCTTACACTGAACAGGATATCAATTCACAGGTAAATCAGTATTTCTCTAAAAAAGCCAGTAAGCTTTAAAAGATCAATAAAAGCATAAGCTACAGCACTAGTAGTAATAGAAAAACAACATACAGTAATGAAAGAGAACTAATAAATATGCTCAGAAATAATGGATGTGATTCAGTACATTTGTTCTTCAAAGCTTTAAAAATTAAAGTGTGTTGCCTACTTCTTGCCAGCCTCCATGTGTACCAGAGAACCAATTACACATTCTCCTAATTTCTAGTAATAGTTTTCCACCTTCTCTCAAGCATTTATTTGGAGATAAATCACAATCCAATTTTCTGGTTTACTACTGAATAATGGAGGTTTTCTCTACTTTCAAAAAAACCTATTTGATTTATGTGGATGCTCATCTCACAGCCACAACTTTGGGCAGCATTATAATTAGCAACTAGAACAGTAATACATAATGATAAATGTTTGAGATTGCAAAAAAAATCTTCACATTCCAATTTATAATAAAACATCAGCCAGCAGAGTTTAATGAACCTCCCAACCTATGGGGAATAACCAGGTTTTAGTGCTACGTGAAAGGATAACGGGATTGGAGACATCTGGATCTCTTACTGAATGCAAGCCAGAACTTTGTAAAATACTTGCTCATCTTTTAACCTGTGTCTATTATACACATTATACAAGTTGAGCTAATTAACCTTTGAGTCATCTAGCTTTGTTCCTTACCTTCTTCTATCCATTCCACTTTTCTTCTGATAGCAAACATCATGGCATCTGAGCAGAGTGCATACAAGTCTGCTCCTGTTAAATGTGCAGGGCATCTGTCTAGGACAGTAAGGAGATTCACAGCTGGGTCCAGTTTAAACCTATCACAAAAGGATATCGCCAAGGGTTTTAGAAAAAAGAAATGCAATCAGAATATAATATTGGAAATAGGGCAGAAATGTTTTATAAAAGCATGGCTTCATATGTATAACATTCTTTAAATGCTGTAGTTAACTTAAAATAATATGCATTGAGGTAAAACTCATAAGCCAGAGCAGGCAGCATATAATGTTCATAAGTATATTTTATTCACAATCCTCAACAAGTTTTAAGAGCATCATTTAACTCATATACATCAGTTATATGCATACTGATATGTCAGAGCTTAGGCAGCGTAACTAGTATTATGAAATAAACCCAGGAGCAAAACACAGCACACAGAGCCTTTAGATAATTAATAGTGGTTTATATACAGCTAAATATATACAGACTTATACGTGGTAAATACCTTATCATACAGCTACTGACACACAGAGCAATGAGATACACAACAAGAGAGAACATGAGAAGGAAGATGCCCTCTAATGGCTTCCCTTATATAGATAGCTTCTTACCCAGCTTCTTAAAGTGGCAGTAACCCTGCTGCCTCATTCCCATTGCATCAGCTTTCAGTTGCCTCCGCTTACAACCTTCCATCAGTTTACAGCTATTAAATCTACATATCCTGACACTTCTTCCATTTAAAGCTATACAGCTGATAATCCGAAACCTTTAACAAATCAGCTTTTCTACCGTTACAATATTTCTACATGTTTACTCAATGAAGATATAAAAATATATTGAGGCTAATGTTATCCTCTTAGCAGATTTATCTTTAACAAATGAATATATAGTTCAGTTGCAATAATTAGTACAGATATTTCTTCTTAAGAATTGTAATTGGTACTGTTGTGTATTAGTGTAAACAGGCACTTACTTTCTGGTGATGGCACTCAGTACTTGTAGCTGAGAATCTCGGTCTTCATTTACCCCAACATAAACCAATTTATCAAATCTGCCAGGGATACAAAAATATTTTTTGCAATTAAAATAAGGCAGCCATCTTCCATATAATGCACTCAGATCATATATCAATAACCATCACCTAACAATTTGTCTTGCTTTTATTCAATATATTAATATGAATTGTACAACTTCATGTGCTTCACTTCTGTAAAATCTTTGCGTATGTTAAACATGAAACAGAATTGCCATAATACAATAAGATTCTCCATTTTCAATACTCTTCCAGCATCCCAAATGAATCTTTACAGATTCCTAATATAAACCAACCTCTTGCATCACCAAGTATATTTATATATTGCATTAATATTTATTTATTTTAAACATTTATATATAGCCAGCTTCTATCAATGGAACAGAGAATTCCCAAAGTATCCCAGAGTTAACCTATTCTTAGAAAAAACACCCACTGTAGCAGTTTATTTATTTTATTAACACATCCAACAAACTAATCCGTAAAATTTCTCTAAAGGAAGCATCTCAATTTTTAGCCTTTTTGGACAACTAAGGTGCTGTGTTTGCAGATCTAAGAGGGTAGGAATATTATCCCAACCCTAAGTTTTTTCATAACAAAAAACACCAAAATTAAGTATAATGAAAAAGATAAGTTGAATCCTATGTTTATCTAGTTTTACCCAAGAGTTGTACTCTTAAAAGATTCATGGTTATAATAGCAGACAGAGAAAGTTGTGATGTGAACCTTTACCTGCCTGGCCTGAGTAAAGCTGAATCCAGCAGATCAGGTCTGTTTGTAGCTCCAATAACAAATACATCTTGAGAAGAGTGAAGCCCATCCAGTTCTGCTAGTAACTGAGATACAACTCTACCAAGGGAAACATTTTAATAGAGTGCTATCAATCTTTGTGGATTCACTGAACTGGGAACTCATTTAAGCATATACACAAGTATCTTTTCTAGGCATGTACCCAGCCAGATTCAAAATATAATAGTAATAACAGATGTATACTATGAACATATAAAATACCATGCCCTCAAAAGCAATTCATACAGGCAAGATATATTTAGAGGTACAAAGCATTGTACACCACCTATTTAATATATATCAAAGTAGTTTACCAGGATACAGCAAAACATTAAGATTACTAAAATACACTGGTACAAAATAATCCTCGCTTAATGACTAATTGGGAAAGGGAATTGATAGTACAGTGGTTTGGTGCACCCTGTCATTAACACAGCTGCCTGCAATTTCTGCTGGTTCGAATCTCTCCAAGGCTCAAGGTTGACTCAGCCTTCCATCCTTTCTAAGGTAGGTGAAATGAGGACCCAGTTTGTGGGGGCAATAAGCTGACTTTGTATAAAATATACAAAAGAATGAAGGCTATTGCTTAATGCATTGTAAGCCGCCCTGAGTCTCTGGAGAAGGGCGGCATATAAATCAAATAAAAAAAAAAAATTCTGTTGCTAAGTAAAGCAGCTGAAACATCATGTGATAGCAGCAGTTAGTGACAGCAGTTTTGGTAGTCCTAGTTACAGATGTTAGGGGAGGACCTCATGCTTCTGCCCTGCATGAACTGCCAGTTCCACACCATGGCTCCTCTCTAGCAAGGTCCAGCAAGCTCCCTTTGGTAGACAAAGCCCAGCTGACCTTCACCATCTTCATCCCACTGTTGGATCAAGGCAGAGCGCAAGGGTGCGGTCCTGGGATGTATGTGGCAAGTAGAACAGAGTGGTGGAGCCTCATCTGCCAAAGGTAGCTTGCTGAGCCTGGTTGCGGAGGAGGCAGAGTGGTGGCATGAGCACTGGCTCGCCAAGCCAAGGTGTCAACACTGTCAGCCAATTGCCAACAGCTACCAATTTCACCCAGTGAGCCAATGTTTGTATCACTGCCCTTCCTCCTCCATTGGCTCCATCCTGCTGCTTCCTCCCTTGCTGGACCTGGCAAGCTCACTTGCCAGGCCCACACTCAGAACCTAGATCCTGGGCCAGCAGTGGGAGAAAGAAGACAATGAAGGTCAGCTGGGGGATGGTGGGGTGTGGAAGGGGTAGGCGGTAGTGGTAGAATGCCAAGAGGACAGAGTTGGGGGGGGGTGATATGTGGGTAGGGGAAATTGAAGTACTGTATTTTTTGGAGTATAAGACTAACCAGAGTATAAGACGCACCTTAGTTTTTGAGGAGGAAAATAAGAAAAAAGCTGATTGGTGGGTGGATCAGCTTCAGAAAAAGATTTTTTTTTCTGAAGCTTCTTTCAGAGACTTTTTTTAAAATCTTCTTTCAGAGGCTTTTATTCTGAAATTTTATCTGTACTCTGTTCAATCTCCTTTCTTTGGTATTGGTATGTAGATTAACCTCTTCCGATCTATTGGTTATTGTGTCATTCTCTAGATTTGTTAACATAGTTTGGTTAGAACCTTTACTGATTCTTCTTTTGTTGCTTGCCATATTATGCAAGCTTCGTTTCTGAGGCTTTTTTTCTGAACCTTCTTTCAGAGGCTTCTTTTAGCCTCTGTTTGAGAGGCTGGGCGGGGCTACATTCGGAGTATAAGACATACCCAGATTTTCACCCTCTATTTGGAGGGGAAAAGGTGCGTTTTATAATCTGAAAAATATGGTACATGGTGTGGTCATAAATGTAGGCCAGTTGCTAAATGCCCAAATTTTCATGATGTGACTATGGGGGTGCTGCAACAGTCATAATGTCAAGGGTCTTAACTACCATTTGTTCAACACTATCATAACTTCAGATGGTCATTGATGCATGATGATTAAACAAGGACAATATGTAAAATAAAGTGACACTACAAACTCTGTACCTCTCTGATTGGAGGAGGAACTAAGGACGTCAAAAGTGTATTCATTCACTGCATATGGCCTCGGGACTCCAGGCTGCCTCTGGCCTGTTCATAGGTCATTATCCTAATAATCATCCCTGAACAAGTGGTCCCTTATTTTGCAATATCCACATTTTCTTTCAAACAACAGCCAAGAATTAATTTGAAATAATTTTGTTAATGTTTGAAGGTGAATTTAGAAATCCTGGAGATCAATATTTCTATGCATTAGATACCCAAAAAATTGTGAGATGTGAACGTGCATTACAGCATTCTTACAAATGCGCAGCTTAAGAATTGTTAGGTATTACCTTACATCAGTGGTGGATTGTTCTGTCCGGTTCTTGCGAACCGATAGTCAAAGCGGTGGGAGGCTCCGCCCACCCTCCCCGATGTCATAATGGACGATCTGCACATGTGCTCCCATTGCAAACCGGTAGTAAAGGTAAGTAGAACCTACCCCTGCCTTACATGCATATATAATGTATGCACCAATCAATACTGATTGAAGAAAGGAGATTGGTTCAGAATGCAGATGTCTAGCTATTAAAACTGGTTTCTGAAGAGCCAAACTTCTTTCAGCAAAGCTAAAATATTTACAAGTTTTGTGATATTATTTGCTGCTAAATCTGCTATTTTCTTTATTAAATATAGGTATTAATTGCAACCTCATTGGAGGCCAGCATCTGGTAGAAAGAAAGATGAATATATTTCAACATATTTTAACATGTTTACCTGATCTAGAACTAAGTTCACAAAAGATATGTGCATAATGAAATAGATACGTCTGCACTTTTAGCATGTACAATTAAAGGGGGTGGAGGGAAGGCAAGGACCACTCTTTATGCCTCCCCAGAACAGTATCAGTGCAGATAGGGAAACGTTTTGTGCATGTGTGAATGTTTTAATATTTTCACAAAGCGAGTTAGGGAGGCCACTAGTAAAATCAGCATTGAACAAGTCAAAACAGGATGCTAAGACTTCATTATTAACAAGCAGTACTCACCTGTCCATCACACCCTGTGAATCGCCACTTCGTCCACGACTGGGGGCCAATGAATCAAGCTCATCAAAAAAGATAATGCAGGGAGCAGCTGCCCTAGCTCTGGCAAACACTGAGGAAAGAGATAAATAGTACTCAGGTTGTATATTCATATTAAAGCCAGCAACAAATATATTAATTATAAAACAAACTAGACTGCCACCCAGAGAGAGATGTCTATTACGACACATGCTGTAATTTTAAGAATGGGAAGATCAGACCTGGCCACAGAATGTCTGAAAAATAGAGCAACTACTCTTTTTTAAACAGACATGGAGACAGGCCCTTCGATTGGCCCACCTCAGATGACTGATGGGCCCAAAAATGTTCCAGAGAGAGCTTGGCATGTTCCCCAAATATTTGATGGGAGGGTTCAGCCAAGGTCCTATTTGTTGCATGGAATTGGCAGGTGTTTGGGGCCTTGGATCATATTGTGCCTATGTGGCCTATTCCTATGTGCCAATCCTGGGATATGCCTTGTTTTACTGAGGGGCTCCAGCACATGAAATGCTAAAAAGGATGCCTACAGCAGCAAAAAGATGCCTTGTGCCTGACTCAGTTGCAACGCAAGCTGCTACAGGCACTCACATGATCCCCACTCCCGCCAGCTATTCCTCCTAGGATTGCTGCACCTTGCCAAAGTGTGTGGCTAATGAGCAAGCACCAATACGCTGAATTTACCAATAAGGTTTGACCACAGCTGTGCATACTCAGCAGAGAGAGTATTTAAGCTGCAAAGAAACTAAGATCTTTTGCTAGAAGCAACTCCAGCATCTGGCTTGTCTATTGTGACACTTGGAATCTAGTTCTTTCCCACCCTGGCTTGTTACTAACCATGACCCCTTGATCTGGAAATCTTTGGCTTGACTTTGGACTGATTGACATGGAAATTTGCATTGCTCAGTTAAGTCTTATATACAGTTAATTGCTTTTTCTGCCACCTTGCTGTTGGGATTTACAGAAGCAAGTCTTTCTCTTAATAATCTGTCCCTAGGAACTGAATCTGGTTTCTGAAGGGGTATTAAAGTGAAAATGTAATGCCTCTACTTTGTGAGATGTACTGTTTACCAGTTTGTTTCCAGGTGCATTTTAAAATACTGAATTTTACCTATAAAGCCCTATGTAGCATAGGGCCTGGTTACTAAATGTTTATCATAGTAAGGATATTAATGAGTTACACCCGAAGTTGTGGCTTATGAAGCAGAGTACCGTTAGGGTTTTATGCATGGAAACGGTTTGAGAGTAATTGCGAATAACATACAGACAAATGGTTTTTATAGTATTTTACTTTTAGGGAAAAGCAAAATCATAGTACTTTAACAATCCAAGTCTTAGCCATATAAAGTGCAATATAAGATCAATCCAGGGATATAAAATCTTCTTACCAGTTTGTAGAAAAATACAAGGAACAATCAGGAACAATATAAAAACAGTTCAATAAATATCAGAAAGCAGTAATAATGATCAAACAGTTGATCATAGAGAGATCAAAAAGAGTTACGCGTAGCAGCAGGTAAAAATGGTGTAGTGTATCAGGATGCACAATGAGTCAGCACAGTTCTTAAAGCTACATAATACATTCACATAATACAAACATACAATGTTGGCTTATATATTTCCTGGCCAACCAATTACACAATACCCATTTCCTAACAGTAGCTGTCTGCCAATTTGATGTTGAACATTGGCATGCTTTCCTTCAATTAAACAATGCAATCTACTGGGATCCTGGAAACGCACCTTCCCTGTAGAAGCACCTGTCTTCTGGAATGAGGTTGCCCCTAAAATTCAGGTGGCCCTGCTCTGGCTCTTCATCCAGGCCCAAGATAAATTCTCATCTTATTCCCATTTCTATTACAGTTACTAGTGATCTGCATAAACATATTTGGATATGTGTACGCACTTACAAGATTATATACATGCATAAATGCAATAGCCACAAAGATATGGATATTGTTTCAGGTTGGAGTGATTTGCGAGAATTATTTTCTATGTTAGCCTGGCTATAAAGGAAGCTTCTCCACAGATCTAAGCCCTCCATGTAAACACTATGACTTCACACTTACCTTCACGGACATTTTCTTCACTCTGCCCAACATACATGCTAATAAGTTCAGGGCCCTTTACACTGAAATGAAAAAATACAGGGTTAGTTATTCCAATAGTGCAATTTCCAAACTCTCCTGACAACTTATATCACAACACCCACCTGAGGAAAGTCATGGTACACTCTGTTGCTACTGCTTTAGCTAGCAATGTCTTCCCTGTTCCAGGAGGACCATAGAGCAGAAGGCCAGAGCGGTGAAGGCCTAAAGACAATAACTCTGGGTGTTCCAATGGAAGCTGAACGGTGTCCAGGATTTCCTTTTTCACATTCTGAAGCCCTCCAATATCTTGCCAGAAGACAGAGGGGATCTGCAGAAGACAAAAGACTTAAAACTTGCCAGTGCTATTATATACCCAACCCCAAATCAAACGTTATGATGCCTTCAAAGATCACAAGACACTATTTTTATTTCTACAGAACCACAACTATTGCACACTACCCTATCTCTCCCTCTGAAAGACGCCTCAACATCTCTGAAGAGTAGTTTTCACATGAAATACTGTGGCTTTTATATCATATGCCTTATATTTACCAGCAATTCCCTTAAAATCAAAAAGCAAAGCAAATTTTAATAAAAAGTGCTGGAAAATTTATAGATAGCAATTAATTTATTTTTTCCTACATTTTATAGCAAATTGCCTATTTTTTCTGTACTTGTACTCTTCATTTGATTTTTAAAATTTATGATTGGCTATTGTATTGATTAAATTGCTTTTTTTGGCTCTTTACAACTATAACTCTAAAGTTTTATAAATATGTTACCAAGAACCCAAAAGCCCTCCAGTTTCTCTTTATTTTGAAACATACTCCATTTATTACAACCATTCATCAAATCAAGATGGAATGTAAGTGTTGGTATGTTTTTTATATTTATTAGGGGATCATACTTTGCCTTGTACTTATTAAGAGTCATACCTTTGGGGCTCCTACTGCCTGTGAATGAGCATCATGAAGTTTATCTAGTGCAACACTGAAATCTTCTGCAAGAAGAGGGAAACCAGCAGCATAAAAATCATATTCTTCCTCTTCATTTGGTCCCCCTGGGAAGCTGCTGAAGAAGGCATAGAAAGTGTCAACAGTCCCAATGCTGCCCAAAGATATACCCAAGGAGGTTTTCCAAAAGGCAACTGGACTTTCTTGGGTTTTTTTTCCTTTGAAAATGTTTTCAAGAAAACCAAGAAAATCCAGCTTTGGGTCAACCATGGCCTGGATGATTGAGTATCTCAATAAACATGCTGCCCAAAGATGACTGGACGGATCCAGCAGTTTAAAACTCTAGAATTGAATTGGAAAGCTACTGCACTGACATCCAGTAAGTCTGATATCATGTTCATTACAAGATGCTAAAGAAGCATAAGATTATGGATTTACAAAGCAAAAGATGTAATTTTCAAATAAAATAGGTGTGAGTTAAGCACTCTCCTCAAAGAAACCAAGCAGCCATGTCCCCAGAAGGCTCAATGCAGCTTCTCTAAACACTTTCCTCAGCTGTCTGAGCCTCCATCTGCATTTCCTGAATCTATCACACTGTCAGTGAAAGAGCAGACAAGGAGTTCTTCCCAAACTGTAGTAACCATTACAGATCTAGGAACTATGGATGCAAATAGGGACCGACAACAAGAAGAATGTAGAAGTTTATTTACATGCTTTGAAAGGTAGTATGCTTTTACCCCCAAATATGCATTCAGTATGTTATTAAAGTCTTCTCGGTAAAATATTAATAATAAAACTTGACATAAACAGAAAGTCAAATTCTTCCCTATTGCTACAAATAGTTTGAAAACTTATACCCCATTCCAACCACACTTAGTTTAAATGTCACATGTTAATATGTCAAAAAAGACATATTTACATTTACAGTTATATTTAAATGCTCAGAAGCCAGAAAATATTTTATTCCAGTACCTTGAATTCTGCATCCTTGTACAGGCAGCACGGCTGCTGTGGGAAAGTAAAGCACAGAAATCTCCTAGAACAAAGCCCTGAAAACATGGATTAAAATATTGGTGCAGCAAGTCCCATGACAAACAGATAAAGAATTCTGAATGAATGAAGATATTTCATTCTCTGCATGGTAAAAGTAGTCTGTATGAATTGCTGTGTGAAAGCCAAAGCAGATAAAATTCTTTCTGTTCCCTTAATACATTGTGTGAGCATATAAATGAAGTAACAGAGGTAATACTTATATTGTTTGAAAGTACTTATAACAGAAATAATTAAAAAGATGTCACTATGCATGTCATTATTTCTAAGCGAGGGCTGTCAAACTTGTGGCCCACGAACCAGATGTGTCACACCCTGGCCATGCTCACCCCTGGTTTAGCGAAGGGGGAAAAAGTCCCGATATGTTATGTGACACCGCCGTGAGTTTGACACCCCTGTTCTAAGCCAACAAGATCAAAGGTAAAATTCTGAGAGCTAAAATCCACACATCAGGACTGCACTATTTTATAAACCAGGCTGTTTTATTCATCACTAACTTTCAGGGAGAACCTTTTTTGTGCAAATGTTTACAATTATGGATTATGTTTATACATATATTATTATTTGCAAATCCTTATAATTCTACGAACTTAAATACAATAAAATAAGGAGAAAATATATAAAATAGACAAGCACAGTTTAAACTATCGGACATTATAATTATTAGTATGATACTACATATATTATGTTTATTATAATAAAACTATTTAAAATTATTAAAATTGCTACCAATGGACTCATTGTGCTATCTGAACACTGCTGTGAAGACTAATTTTACCATTTTATATAAAGGTGTCAGAATAAAGGCACATTTGACTTTAAGGGGCAATCTGTTCCATAGAGGGGAATGTAACCAAGAATGTCATTTTTTGGGGTCCTAACCACAATCTTTTTCTGGGTGGATGCTCAGAGTCATCCTTCCCTGCTAAATTGTTTGGGCAGGCAAATTCTACCTGAAAAAGATAATCCTAATGAGTTACAATAACCAAACCATCCTATGGCATTTTGAGATCTCAAATCTAGATCCCCCTTATTCTTTGTCTCTTCTATCTAGCTACTGCATTAACAATCACTCACCGCACTCTGCTGGGCTAGCTTGGTCAGGCTTACTTCTTTGCCCAGTGGAAAATTCTGTGTTAGCATGCTAAGAATGGCCTTCCTCTGCTCTTCAGTTGGTGTTTCAATTTTCACCTCATGAAGGAATGCTGTTTGCACATCTGAAGGAACATCTGCAAGTTTACTTGTTGTGCCTACCACCAGCACAGGATAACTGTTAAGAAACATACAAATGTGCTTAAACATTTCATAGCTGCAGTATAGGAGCTAGAAAACAAATACCATGGACTTTATCCCAATAATTTACATGATTTGTGACATCATTTCTGTAGTTATAAAAGACCACTATTTTAATCCAAATCAAATTTCAAATCAAATCGGATTAGATTCAGATGAGAAAACAGGGATCAGACGGAACCTTCCTGAAGCCACATTAGGAATGCTGAATTCAAAATATCTTTAGACTGTATTTTATAAGAATGTATACATTTCTCTCCATTGTTTTTTATAAGAACAATTTCAAGACAGAGAAGGAAAAATAGAAATCATGTAAATATATGCTTAATTCAATCCAACACTGTCCTATTACATTTTTAAAAATTATTTTGTTATGTCTCTTGCTCAGAATTCCTTCTGAAATTTTAAGGTTTCTTACATAGGGAAGTTACAGTGGAATGTATCATTTTCGTATAAATAATTTACATTAAAAAACATGTTTTGTTCTTAAATTTTCCAAACTGGAAAAGCTGGTTTAGCCCAAGAGCTCATGAAGGTATGAAACCTGGCAAACATAGTACTATTTGAGTTATTCAACCTACATATTCCATTCAATTTCTAGTAAAGGAAATCATCAAGAATTTTAAAAAATATATTTTTAAAGGTACTAGGCCCAGAACACCACCATTTGCTTGCTTGAAATTTGCTATTTTCCTAAAATGGATTACTGATTCTGAAAAGTTATTCAATTTTATCACATTGGGAAAAAATCCAGACAAAGATACAGTAGAGAGATTTCGATTCAATTTGGCCTTAGGTTGATCAGGGAGCCTTTGAATCAGTTTGAAAATCAGTCTGGAATCATTTTCCAACTTACTGAAACATGGTTAATCTTGCAGTCTTTGTAGATGCTTGGTTGAATATAAAATTGAGTTTCTAATAGATTTTAAGGTTTATTAGAAGACAGAGAAAAAGGGTGGCAATTCTATTATCCAACTGCTAATAATACACACAGCTTTCTGCTAGGATTGCTGAAATATGAAAAAATCATATAGTGGATTTGTGTGCATTCCTATTCACTATTTACAAAAATGAATTATACTAATGCCACTTATATGTGTTTATTCTTATTTTATCACATTATTACAATTATTTTTAAAAGATTAGAATATTAAAAGCTAAAGCTATTAACTAAATTAATAGTAAAAATAGTTTACTGCTCTATAGTAAAAATCTCAGTTTTCAGCACTTTCTGAATAGCAATAGCACTTATATACTGCTTCATAGTGCTTTAGAGTCCTCTCTAAGCAGTTTAGAGAATCAACATATTGTCCCCACCCTCACCGCAAGAATCTGATTCTCATTTTACTGACCTCAGAAGGATGGAAGGCTGAGTCAACCTTGAGCCATTGAGATATAGTTAAACTCATCGTAGAACCATAATGAGGGAATCTTCCAGAGATAAAATAGTACATACCTAGTATTTATCTCTCTTTCCAAAAGAAGGTGCCTTAATGCAAGAATGACCCTGGAGTCTTCCCCAAATCCATCACGATCTCTTCCCAGCAGCTCTACATCTTTCATCAGCAGGACACAAGGACTATAAAGCTCAGCCTCTGAGAAGGCATTATGTAGTTTTACTTCTGTAGATCCACTTGTATCACCACACAAAGCAACACAATTCACCTAGCATGAAGTCAGATGGCAGAGATAAAGAAGATGCCATGTAAAAATAAAGATAAAACTATAATAGTGGATCAGTTTCAATCAGTACAAAAACATATAGAAAATAAGATAATTCCACCAATTAAAATTAATAAAGTATCTCATTTATAAAATTAAGTTGTTCTACATTTGCGTAGACTAGAGCTAAGCTATGCAAAACAATTCAATTATAACAATTTCAAGTTTGAAATTTCACAAAGCTTCCATCTCAGGGCAGACTGCTTTTTCAAGCATTTTGGAAACATTTTGGGTTTGGAAATGGATGCACTTGGGGCACATCCAAGATGTTTGGAATAGCAGTTACATTTTTTAAAAAAGGTAAAATTCAGAAACTTGCAATATTTATACTTAAAACACTTGAAATCAAAATGTTTTGCACATCACTAGCATAAAATAATCATTTTCATGAACAAACTACTCTCATAAACAGAAGCACAGAAGTATGCACACATGTATTCCTTGTTTTTGTCAAAAATGAAGGAAACAAACAGGATTTAGATGTGGGACAGGAAAGGATTGCTGAACTGGATAAAGGGAAGAAAACTGGGTGCCAAGGAGAAGAGTTAAGAGAGAGGAAATGGAAAGAAGGAAAACCCTGGGAGGGGATTATTAAGAAAGGTAAAATTTTGCGTGCAAGCAATGACAGACAGTGAAGTTGAAAAAGAGTTATTAAAGTTGAAGTTGAGAATTATTAAAAACTATAGTCCAGAAGCATTTGAAAGATACGTAGCAAGACCAAGCTGAAGAAAGGGTGTTCAGCTCAGAGAAACACTGTAGAGAAATCACTCTTCTTTCAATGTTAATGGACTGAAAAGCACATTTCTTTTTGAAAGTACAAACATGTTCTTTCAGCACTTTATTCTGAATATATTTATCATTCTAAAATTACCTTGAAGAAATGAAGATTGAGACGGCTACATGCAGCTCTAACAGCTGTAATTTTTCCCACCCCACTGGGTCCTGAAAGAAGAATACTTCCAGATCCATTTAGGAGGGTTTCTCTGAAACATAGAAAATATTTTTTTAAAAAAACCATGGCATATTTTTAATTCAAAAAGGAAGAAGTGGGAGACTGCAGGAACATACAAATGGAAGAGCTCTGAGAGTTAATGAAAATTTCATTCATCTTAAAGAAAAGAGTCTGGAAACACCAGCTCTTTTCTCACTGTTACATACAAGCAAGCAATAGCTGAGGTTTCATATTTTCACAGCATTTCTTATATACTAAACAATCCATTTAGGGTTATGATTTTAAAATGGCACACATAAGTATTTTGCATAAACGTCAGTCAAAGAACCTTATGCTTCAGAGAGAGAGTTAAATAAAGTTTTCAGACTCCTCAAATATCACAATAGGAAACAACAAAAAACTATAATCACAAACCTATTACTATATTTATTGGTTGATTATGTGCCATCAAGCCACTATCAACTCTTACCAGTTGCATAGATTTCCAGGAGAAAACTGGTCCCTCAAGTCTTCCAACAATACATCTATCACCACTATAATTTTTACTACTAGATGTTATCTTCTTTTGTTTACTTTTCTGAGCATTATGGAATTCTTCAGAAAATATTACAGAGAATCCATCATCATACAAATCAGTCTAGATGCACAAATGATCATACTCAAATTATCAAATTATATAAAGAACACTAATTATTCTCAATAATATTCTCTAATACCCAAATTCAAAAACATCACTACTCTTTCTAAAGTTTACAAAAGAAACACAGTATGAAATAGCACTTAGAAATAGCACTTATATACCGCTTCACAATGCGTTACAGCCCTCTCTAAGCAGTTTACAGAGTTATTGCCCCCAATAATCTAAGTCCCCAAATAATGTCTTTGTTGTTGTCACTAAAATGATCATCTACCTCCAACATCTTTCTATATGGCTGCTATCCAATTAGCAGCTTGCTTTAGCTGGGAACCTTGGATGACCATCACATCTTCACTGATCCTGCTGAGATTATATACTGGCATACATTCCTAGCATTCTTCATTCCCTTCCACTACCACAATGAGGGAGTACAAAGGGATGGAACACTATACATGGTAGAATTCAAATCCACAGATGACTTACCTATTGTGTAAATGAGGGCCAAGGATGTCACAGAGCTGTTTCACTGCACTGCAAAGCCCAGCAGGAGACAAACTGCTCCAAAAACTACAGCCATTATGAGATGGAAAAGATGGAATAGCACTGTTTGTAGAACCTACCTACAAGGTAAGGCAATAACACCTGTTTTCTCAACTAGATTCATAAAAGCAGAGAAACTATTTCTGTGAATACCTTTGATGCTAACAGCCCTGCCAAATTTTAACCAAAGAGAAAAAGAAATGGTCTATAGCTGTGATGGCGAACCTATAGATGGCACGCAGAGCCATATTGGTGGGTACGTGAGCGCTGCCCTAGCTCAGCTCCAGCATGCATGTGCGCACTGGCCAGCTGATTTTTGGGCCTTCTGAGCCCACCGGAAGTTGGCAAATGGACTGTTTCCGGCCTCTGGTGGGGTGGGGAAGGATGTTTTTGCCCTCTCCAGGCTCCAGAAAGCCTCTGGAGCCTGGGAAGGGCAAAAAAAGGGCCTACCGTGCCCACTGTGTCATCACATGCCAAAAGCGGAGGGAGCATGGTGGGGTCGCGCGTGTTTGTGTGTGGGGGGCAGGGCCCATAGAATTATGGGTGTGGGCACACCTGCGACTACCCCGCACTCCCCCAGCTTTTGGCACGCAATGGCAAAAAGGTTAGCCATCACTGGTCTATAGTTTTGTAAGAAGCTAAACTTTGGAAGTAAAGAGAGATCCTACTGATAAGCATTACATTTTTCTCATGTTTTTATATCTACTATCATTTTATGCTCCAAAAAAGGGGACATTTTTGTCTAAGTCCATATTTCTTGTAGGTATATAAGAAAGTATACAAGAAGCTGCATGTCAGTAGTGGCAATTCTAAAACAGTTGTGGAGAGGAAGAGCTGAAGTGAGTTTTTTATCTAATACTTCCCAGTCTTGCTCCTGAGCAAAATTCAGATCCCACTGTAAGAACTGAGCAGTTTTCAAATAAATATTAAAATTAAGCTAAGAGCACCACAGACGCTTACAAACAAGACATCCAAAAGCTCTTTATTTTATGTATTCTTACTAACTTACCAGGAATAAAGAAGTATTCTGAGTATCAGCTAAATACCCTACACTTTGCTGTATTTCCTCTGCTGGTAATATTCTTTTCACCCTGAAGCAGAGCTCTGGCCATCTAAGGAAAGAACAAATGAGTTATAATTTGGAACCATATATTTGACATTTTACATTTTACATTACAACATTTAATTATTCCAGTTATTCCTCTTGTTGATTTCAAAATCAGCAACAAGTATAACTGGAATTAAATTTTGTGAGGGCGCAGGTTTTTAACAGTTTTGCAATTGTCATCACATTTCACTTATTACTGCCATTATCATTTTCTAGCTTGGAATATCTAATTTCTAAAATCACTGTAGTATACCAAAGTCCAGAACAAGTTTCAACATTCTATGTCAGTTCTTCAAAAACACTATTTCAAAGAAATCCAAACTGATAATGCAGATATTAAGAGTAGGTAGCCCGTTTAGCTTTTGACAATAACATACCTGATAAACTTTGTTGAATTTTCTTCTAAGAATTCAGGATGTCCAACAGTTGGGAGACAAAGAATATCATTTTCTTGTACAAGCCTGCAAAAAATATCTATAATGAAGTATTATATTGAAGCCAACTCCTTCTCTCCCTCTCTGCCCTTTTTAAATTCCCAGTGAATCTAAGACAATGCCTTCATTTTAAAGCTATATGATCCTGTAACTCTTCTTTTCGGGTAAATACCCAAGGAATATGAATGAATGAATGAATGAATGAATGAAGATAGATAGATAGATAGATAGATAGATAGATAGATAGATAAAGATATAGATATATATGATATAGCAATGGACTAAAAGAAATTATTGAAATATTTCAATTTCTGTTGAAGAAACAATATAATAACATCAGTGAATACATGCTTCTCAAATGTGGAATTATCTTTCTTTATTAGATTAAGATTTGCTATAGAAAACTATAATCAATAAGGGAAATCTTTTCTAGAGAATGAAATACTGCTGAATTTAAATCACATAATGATATCAAGTTGTTAACAATGTACAAAGGAAAAATAGAGAAAAAAGCAAATACGACCAGCAGTTTACATTCAATTTATAATGTAGGTTTCTGGAAAGAACATTAAACATGCTTTGGAATTAGCATTATTGGCTGCAGAAAAAAGGAGAAATTTTGAGTAATTTCTATTAGATAATAATTTAGAACATGCATCTACAGGCACACAAAACAGAAAAAAACTAAATAGTAGCGTTGTCTTGGATAACTCTGAAAAAAATTTAACTGACATGTACAGTAAGACCATATATACCCTGTTCAGTATGCTTATTACGTAAAAAATAAGAGCAAGATTATCTCAAAATGGATCAAAAGTCAACTTGTTATCTTTACTAATAGGCTAACCTGGGAGTTTGAAAGTGCTGATAAAGAATTTGATCATAGATTCCTCTGGTGTTGTAGGTTGGTGAAGTCACAATTTCTATGTGTAATTCTTTGGCAATGGGTGGCACAGATAGCAAAGATCGACTTCCTTTTATCTCTTGCACACCAGCAGCTTCCCCATATCTCTATAGAGGACAATTAGCCATATTCTAATTATGCTATATGAGCTTAATAGCTAGGAGATTAAATTAATATTACTTTATAGCAACCTGCAAAATATCAATTCTTTTCACATTTAATCTTTATAATGATTGTAACTGTCTACTGCATTTCACTTTTCTAAGCCCTGGCAATTTATGACTCCCTCCTTGCAAAATAAAGTGCTTGAACTTAACATCCTAAATGACCCCTTTCATCTCTTCATTTCTAAGTTAATTATTCTAAAAACCCATGATAACACCTAATGAAATTAATTCTAGTCCATGAAATATGCTTTTAATTCTTCAGCTTTCAAAATATTACCAAAAATATAAATCTGCCTGCTGCAAAATACAAGTAATCGACTTATGACAATTGAGCCCAAAATTTCTTTTGCTAAGCAAGACATTTGTTAAGTGAATTTTGCCCCATTTATGACCTTTCTTGCCACAGTTGTTAAGTAAATCATTGCAGTTGTTAAATTAATAACACAATTAAGTGAATCTGGTTTCCTCATTGATTTTGCTTGAGGTCCCAAAAGATGATCACATGATCCACGCAATCATCATAAATATGAATCAGTTGCCAAGCATCTGAATTTTGATCATATTACCATGGGGATACTGCAATGGTCGTAAGTGTGGAAAATGATCATAAGTCACTTTTTTAGTGCTGTTGTAACTTTGAACAGTCACTAGATGAACTGTTGTAAATTGAGGACTACCTGTATCATATCCAAAGCTATGGTCATTCAGCAGAACGGAATTTTCTGCAATATGAGAGATTTCTATGTCCTCTCCTCTCTTCATCCCACACTTCACTGTTCAATAGATCCCTGCCATTCCACTATTCCCATGTATCCAAAGTAGGAGAAAAATCCAGACTTCTCCCCAATTCAACTTAAAGATAACACCTGATCATCAAAATATATATCTGTTTTGGAATATTTATGACAATAATTTGTGACTTACAAATAATAGGGGCATTTTTTTCAAAGCTTTATAAATCTGTTCAGCTCGTAAATAAAGCAACAGAAAACCATCATCTGCCAACCTCCTCTTTACTATCTGAGACATTCTCCTGCAGCCATTCCATTATCTTTCTGGCATGAACTCTGGCTTCCTTAGAAGAATCTGTCCACACAATGCCCGATTTGACATTTTCCAAAACACTTGTTAAATGCTATATGGGCTTTTGTATTTGTTTTTTAAGGCAGGTTTACTAATGGCTTGTATATTGGGAAGTGGGTTGCCAGAAAGAACCTAACCTAAGAAAATGATTAGACCAGGAGTTCCTAAACCTTTTGCCATCACACCTCCTTTAAAAGTACGCACCTTCCCTAAAAATCCAAATACCAAAATAAACACAATCGAACTATGAAAACAATACAACGAAACTTTAGGAAAGGTGGATTTATTCTAACAATGAAACTAAAAACTTCTTTGAATCTTGCCTGGGCTCAGTCTTGGCCACCCCAAGGGAAGTACTATATACCTGAACATTTGGGAAATCCTGGATTACAAACAAATCTATTCATGTTTAGAAACTTGAGAAAAAGCTGTCAAGTTAGGCATTTCCCAAATTTTTGAAGAGCTCAAAAGGTTTACCATCAGTTTCTCAAGATGGGATCCACTGATCTAAAATTCAGTGACCTTTATGCTACTCTAAGCCAGTGGTGGGATTCAGCCATTTCGCACCACTTCGGGAAAACCAGTTGTTAACTTTCTGAGCAGTTTGGCAAACTGGTTGTTGGAAGAAATTATTAGGGCAGAGAACCAGTTGTTAAACTGCTTGAATCCCACTACTGCTCTAAGCCAGGGGTGGGCAAATGTGGCCCTTTTACAACCTGTGGACTTCAACTCCCAGTATTCCTGAGACAGCAAAGCTGGCTCAGGAATTCTGGGAGTTGAAGTCCACAGATCATAAAGGGGCCATATTTGCCCACCCCTGCTCTAAGCCCATAGTTAATCACATAATACTAGATAGATCAATTGCCTAACTTGCTCTGAGGAATTCATGCTCAAAATCTCCAACTCCACCCTACTAACAGGTATTCGCAATTCGATTGCTCAGCAACGCCCACCTGGATCGTCAGGAGGTTCCCTTCCAAAGGATCGCAGGAGAGATTGAAAGCCAGACTGGCAGGAATCAGTGCACTCTCGTTCGGAAAGGCGTCCGCACTTGTGGCTTGGGGGTGCCCGTCATCGTTCTCTCCATGCGGGAAATACCACTGGGGCCTGAGAACTTGCACAGAGGCCAAACGGGGGGACGTGCACCCCGGCAAATCTCCCTCGCGCCTCCGCAGTAGCACCCATTCTCCTTGGAAGAGGCCCAGGCTGTGCAAGCAGCCAGGGGTCACCCAGAGAGACTGATCTGCCACAGGGTCTCCTCCCCACAGAGCAGGGTGGCCCCGCTGCGCCCCCACCAGCCGCTCCCCGCCGCGCGCCCAAGCGGAAACCAAAGGCGTCTGCAGGTCCCTCCGGTCCCGGCCCTCTACGAAGCTTCGCCATTCCGTCACAGCCAAGCGAGTGCCAAAGCCCAGCAGTCCCTGAAGAGCCGGTCGGCTCTCCAATACGCGCAGTCCCGAGCCGGGTAGGATCTCCCCGCGCCGTACGAGGATGCTGGAGCTCGAGCCGGCCCATGGTCGAGGAGCCCGCCCTGAGGTTCCCGCCGCGGATGAGCCCAGCAACACCCAGCCGAGCAGCGGCGGCCTCCGCACGGGCCAAACCCTCACGGTTCTGCCCGCCACCAGTCCCAGCCGCCTCAGGAAGGCCCGGCTCAGCCACAGTTCCGGCGCTGCCGAGGCTTCTGCCTCCAGTAGCGCCGCGCACAAGAGTATCGGCTGCAACTTCGTCCCTGCCGGCCGTACAGCCAACACTAGAAAGCCGCTCGGGCAGGCCGTTGCCCACGCTCCCTTAGCCGGGGCCACCAGTAACCCCGTGGCCGGTGGCAGGTCCTGAGGAACGGGCTCGTCCAGGCGCCGGAGCACCGCCGCCGCCCCCGCCGCCATGGAAAGGCAGCCAAGGGTAAAAGTCTAGAGAAGAAACGAAGGAAACTTCACTCCGCCATAGAGAAAGGCGCAAAGCCCGCACTGTTCCAAGCACTTCCGGTCTGAAGCCAACCGGTTTTCTACCCGAGCGCCCAACCGAAAAAGTTGATCCGCGTGGGAACGGAAAGATGCCAATGGCTACCTGTATAAGCAGTGCTGGAGCCGGCAGCGCAGAATAGATAAAGGGAAAAAAATAAGATGCGTTCCTAGTTTATAACTTCCGGGTAAATCTTGCGACTTCTTAAAGCCTTTCTCTCCCCATGAAAACAGGAGCTTAGTTTAAACTTTAGGATCTAAGTGCCAAAGCCCACTGTAACAACATCGCCAAAAAGGCATTAAGGGTTGTATATCTAATCTTGGGTAGCTTCTTCTCGGGTAATATTACACTACTAACCAGAGCATACAAAACATTTGCTAGACCAGTTCTTGAATACAGCTCATATGTTTGGAACCCGCACTGCACATCGGACATTAATACAATTGAACGTATATTGAATATTTCACAAAGTACTCCACTCTTCTGCTCCTAACGAAATACCCTATGCCACAAGACTTGAAATTCTGGGTTTAGAAAATTTAAAACTACGCTGCCTTCGGTATGACCATAGCTCATAAAATCATCTGCTACAATGTCCTACCTGTCAATTACTACTTCAGCTTCAACCACAACAATACACAGCACACAATAGATACAAACTTAAAGTGAACCGGTCCAGACTCGATTGCAGAAAATATGACTTCAGTAACAGAGTGGTCAATGCCTGGAATACACTACCTGACTCTGGTCTCATCCCCAAACCCCCAAAACTTTATCCTAACACTGTCTACTATTGACCTCACTCCATTCCTAAGAGGTCTGTAAAGGGCGTGCATAAGAGCACCAGTGTGCCTACCGTCCCTGTCCTAATATTCCCTTTAATTGTATTCATTTTATGTATTCAATTCATGCTTTAACTTGTATATATTATCAAATATGTACTCGACAAAATAAAATAAATAAAAATAAAACTTTAAGCCTGGGGGACTTCAACTCCCAGAATTCCCCAGCCAGCTTTGCTATTGGCCTTCCAGAAAGTGGTGAAGACCTGGCTTTTCCGGCAGGCCTGGGGCCGTTGATCTCGCTGTTCAATCTTGCAAGATCTGGCCATAGATGGTGTGCATGTGTTTTTAATGTTTTTAAATGCTTTTATAATGTCTCTTTAAAAAAATTTATGTTGTTTGTATTATTTTTGTTGTTAGCCGCCCAGAGTCCCTTGGGAGTTGGGCGGCATAGAAATATGATTAATTAAATTAAATTAAATTGAAGTCCGCCAGGCTTAAAGTTGCCAAGATTGGAGACCCCTGTTCTAGAAAGTCTCCTTGTAAGGAGTGTTTCAGGTTCATCATCATACATTTCCATGCATTTCAATTGTGAAAATTGGAGTAGTCAGAAAGGGGTCTTTGAAAACCTCATGGTGTAGTAGCAATATTAAGGCAACCTCAGCAGGGAACTGTAGTTGTTGTAAAATATTCTTATTACTAGCCATTTCTGTGGCTAAAGGAACAACTAACAAAATGAATTGTCCTCGTTTGTTTGCTTTTATCCCACCTTTATTATTTATATAAACAAACATACAAGGCAACAAACATACATAAACATAATACTCCTTCCTCCTATTTTCCCCACAACAGTCTTCTGAGATGAATTGGACTGAGAGAGTATGACTGGCCCAAAGTCACCCAGCTGGCTTGCATGCCCAAGGCGGGATTAGAACTCACAGTTTTCTGGTTTCTAGCCTGGCACCTTAACCACTAGATATACATCAACATCATACATATCGGAAAAGCTGAATAGCTATTCTGTAAGCAAACCATATCCAAATAACATCCTTTTTAGCTTTTCATTCATAATTTATATCTTCACTGCATGTATTCATCAATTCACCCCACAAGATCAGACCATCTTCATCCAAGTTGATTATATCTTTTCTCTTCATTTCAGACACATAATGTATTTATTTTTTTCTCTCATTGCATTTGTTAATTTGTGTTCTTTAATATTAAGCCATCTTCCATCTTCCATAACCATTACTGATACTGGTTTATGCTGCCCATCACGACTTTGATCAATTAAATCTTTCACATAACCTGATAGGTTCCAGATGGAGCTTGGGCCATTTCCTGAGACTCTGGCTCATGACTCAGCTGAGGACCTGGTGACCGCCTGGGATAGTGCGGCTGCCGGGGCCTTGGACCGTGTCGTGCCTTTGCGGCCTCTGACCCGGCACCGAACTCACCTAGCTCCTTGGTTCTCCGAGGAGCTCAGGGAGATGAAGCGCCGGAAAAGACACCTGGAGAGTAGTTGGAGGACCAGCCGCTCCGAATCCGACCGAACACTGGTGAGGTCTCATATTAAGACTATCTAGTGGCGATAAAAGCGGCGAAATCTAGCTATTTTGCCGCTCTTATCGCATCATCAGATAATCGCCCGGCCGCCCTGTTTAGGGTGACCCGCTCCCTCCTCCATCTGGAAGCGCGGGATGACCCCTTGCAGGGCCGAGCTGAGGACTTTGTGCAGTATCTGTATGACAAAATCGCTCAGATTCGGGAAGGGCTGGCCTCTGACTGAGTATGTCCGGACGGGATGACTGAGGCAGGTCTTGAGAGTGTTATCTGGGGGGGAGTTCGATCCTGTGGCTCCCGAGGACATGGACAGGGTCCTGGGACGGCTGAACGCAACCACATGTTTATTGGACCTGTGTCCCTCCTGGTTGGTACTGGCTTCCCGGGAGGTGACACGAGGCTGGCTCCAGAAGATTGTTAATGCTTCTTTGAGTGAGGGGGTCCTGCCGGCTGCTTTGAAAGAAACAGTTGTGAGGCCCCTCCTCAAGAAGCCCTCTCTGGACCCGATTGTTTTGGCTAACTATCATCCAGTCTCCAACCTTCACTTCGTTGCGAAGGTTGTTGAGAGTGTGGTAGCGCAACAGCTTCCCCGGTATCTGGATGAAGCTGTCTATCTAGACCCGCTCCAGTCCGGCTTCCAGCCTGGGCACAGCACGGAAACGGCATTGGTCGCGTTGGTGGATGATCTCTGGAGGGCTTGGGATAGGGGTTGCTCCTCTATCCTGGTCCTGTTAGACCTCTCAGCGGCTTTTGATACCATCGACCATGGTATCATGTTGCACCGGTTGGCGGGGTTGGGGGTGGGGGGCACCATTCTGCAGTGGTTCTCCTCCTACCTCTCTGACCGGTCACAATCTGTGTTGACGGGGGGGCAGCGGTCGACCTCGAGGCACCTTGCTTGTGGGGTGCCACAAGGGTCGGTCCTCTCGCCCCTTCTGTTCAACATTTATGTAAAGCCGCTGGGTGAGATCATCCGTGGCTTCGGGGTGGAGTTCCATCAGTACGCTGATGACACCCAGCTGTACATCTCCACCCCAGGCCACCCCAACAATGCCCTTGAAGTGATGTCCCAGTGCCTGGAGGCCGTGCGGGCCTGGATGGGGAGAAACAGGCTCCGACTCAACCCCTCCAAGACCGAGTGGCTGTGGCTTCCAGCGTCCGCATATAGCCAGCTGACGCCATCGCTGGCTATTGGGGGCGAATCACTCACCCCCACGGAGAGGGCTCGTAACTTGGGCGTCCTCCTGGACGCATGGCTGTCTTTAGAAGATCATTTGACGGCCGTGGCCAGGGGGGCTTTTTATCAGGTTCGCCTGATATGCCAGTTACGTCCCTTTCTAGCTCGGGACTCTCTACGCACAGTCACTCAGGCACTAGTCACTTCCTGCCTGGACTACTGCAACGCTCTCTACATGGGGCTCCCCCTGGGGTGCACCCGGAGGCTCCAGCTGGTCCAGAACGCGGCCGCGCGGGGGATTATGGGGGCGACGAGGCGCTCCCATGTGACACCTCTCCTGCGCGAGCTGCACTGGCTTCCGGTGGTCTTCCGGGTGCGCTTCAAGGTGTTGGTGACCACCTTTAAAGCGCTCCATGGCTTAGGGCCGGGGTACTTACGAGACCGCCTTCTGCCACCAATAGCCTCCCACCGGCCAGTACGCTCGCACAGAGTGGGCCTCCTCAGGGTGCCGTCCGCCAGACAATGTCGGCTGGCGACCCCCAGGGGGAGAGCCTTCTCTGTGACGGCGCCCACCCTCTGGAACAACCTTCCCCCAGAGTTACGTACAATAACAGACCTCCGGATTTTTCATCGGGCCCTGAAAACCTATTTATTTCAACTAGCTGGGCTGGCTTGAGTTAAATTTTAAATTGATTTTAAATTGGGTTGTTTTAATTTACGGCCAAATATTTAATTATTTTAATACTGTTTTTAAATTTTGTATGCTCTGTTTTTACCTTGGCTGTGCACCATCCTGAGTCCTATTTGGAGAAGGGCGGTATAGAAATTTAATTAATAAATAATAAATAAATAAATAACACTTTGTAGTAATATAGATAGGATTTTAAATTACGGTAGTTTATCAGCTTATTTGTGCAGTTCATTATACCTGAAACATGATTACATTATTCTATGCAAACTAGGGATAAGAGGCTACCTTTCAAGCCAAACATACTGCTTCTTGCTTCCTGCCATATAGTAGGTACCGGTATATGCTATATAATGCAGTTCATCTTTGTAGATTGCATTGTTTAGCTTATCTTCCCGTTGCACAGATAACATACCCAGCATAGATTTTATTTTTAAATTTAGAGTGTTGAACATAATAGTAAAAAAAATCAAGACAGAAGAACATGATTAAATAAAAGCATCATAATGAATTCACATAGTAAGCCACGTTATAATAGCAATAGAAATAGCAATAGCACTTAGACTTACATACCTCTCCATAGTGCTTTACAGCCTCTGAGTGGTTTACAAATGTCAGCATATTGTCCCCAACAATCTCAGTCCTCATTTTACTGCCTTCGGAAGGTTAGAAGGCTGAGTCAACTTTGAGCCAGTCAGGATCAAACTCCTGGTTGTGGGCAGAGTTGGCCTGCAATACTGCATTCTAAACACTCTGCCACCATGGTTCCTATAATGTGCTTTGACTGATTTTAGCTTTAGTCTATTTGGTGAACAGTTATGTCACATTATTATCCGTGAAAACATGGCTCCTGATACAACACATCCATCCAGATTAATAATGGCCCCTGTTCCAGGTGATTAGGTTAATCGGATAGTGCTACTGTTTGTAGAATCCAGAATCCAACCCATCCTTCTGCCTTGGTTACTTCCACCGTCCTATGTTCCTTGGAAACAAAGCTTTGGGATGTAAATCACCCCTTCCCCTTTGGCCAGGGTTGCACTAGTGTGGGGAGGGGGAAGCCATAAAATTGCTCTGAACATTAAGAAACCTCAAAATGTGTAACATCTACATACTGTCCCTATATCCTGTTTTCTTATCATTTGACAGCACCCCTTTCTATTATTCACTTCCATTTGCTACCCCATCTCCTCTATCTCATTTGTACCTACCCTACAGTATATTTTCCCTTCATTTCTCCCCCACTCCCTCAAACCCATCCCTTGCAGATGGTATTCAAGGCTCTCTAATAAAATGTCAAATGTTAGTTTTCCTCTCCCATTCTTCAACCATTTCCTTTGATCTGGCCAGAAAAACAAAACAAAGAAAAGGACAGCCACACCTCGGAAGACACAAAGTTTCTTTATTGACAAGAAACTCAGACCAAGGGAGGTAACCTTCCTGCTTTGTTCAAGCCTTACATAAGGGAAGAGGATGAGGGGGGAAATATGGGAGAATGAGAAGAATAATAGGGCACATACTAGCAACCTGTAGGAGACCGTGGGACAGCTGAGAAAGTAACAGGAGAAAAGTTGGACCAAACAACCAAAAGATAGGAGAGAAGTTAATTAATAGCTATTCTCATAAATGGCAGTCCAGTCCAGGTTTCAGAAAGCTAAGAAAAGACGTTTGAAACATAAGCATAAGGCAGTTCTGCTTATTGAATTAAATTGGGGAGCTCCTATCACAATTTTCAAGATTCTGTAGTTACTTGCTTTTTTAAAAAGGAACTGATTTTTTTAAATTTGCTTTCTTCATTGTGCTCTGCTGTGAGGGGTTTTATACATCTTGGGACACATTGATGCTTTATTCGACACGTAACTGAATTAGCAGGTTTACGTGTTAGCATAGCATAGCATAGCCTTGGCAGTCAATGCCCACAATTCAGTACATAGCCCAAATGCTAACTACAATACAAGCAAAATGTGGATTGCATTGGCTAGAAGTTATTTATTTATTTATTTATTTATTTATTTATTTATTTATTTATTTATTTATTTATTTAATTTATATCCCGCCCTTCTCCCCGAAGGGACTCATCAGCCTCCAAAGGCTAGGTCTGAAGACAAAGGCACTCAGTGAAGCTTTTTCAGATGCCCAAGTGTTCACTCTACTACCAGGTGTTGTGACAATTGTAGGAGGCCCCTTGCTCCCATCTACTGTATATAGGTAACCACGGATACTATTTTCATTCTTCTTCCCTGCAAGCAGGGAGGTCCAGAGCATCAGAATGTCACAAGTTCACCTGAACATCCCTGACTAGAGCATCAGGCTTAGGAGAATAGCATAACACACTCTTGGCAGTTTATGACTATCTCCAGTTATACATCCTTAAGAATTAGCACTTTTCTGGAATGTCTTCATGCATCCATCAATCCTGTAGCACCATGCAATATCCGTAGGGTCGATGTTTGTTATATATTCAGGACCATACTTTTCTGACACCATGGCACAGCACACTACCTATTAACTAAAAGCCTTCTCTTGAAGCATACATCCTTTTCATGCCCTACTTTGACATTATCTCACATTGTACTTTGACTCATCACATTCAAGTTGTGTACAATCTAACAGAAAATCTAAGTGTATTTATTCATGCCAAATGGCTGCTTAGGAGAAGGTGCTAATTGTAGTAGCACATAATGTAATAGCATTAGTAATAATGAGGCATTGTGGTTGATCATTTACACTTTCTGTGGCTCATTAGAAGGGGCATCCAAAAATTTTTTCCTGGAAAGTGTAGGTTTTCCTGTTTGTGATCTTTGTACCCAAATAGCTTCTAGTTATACAAAGGACTAATACTTCTCATAATTACCTGATTTTTGGTAGTCTCAGTGACAACTTCTGAATAACCCCATTAAAATATGGGAATGGTCACAAAGGGTTAGTAATAGGGACTTTGCATGCTGACTGTGGAAATAGCTGGGAATTGTTCACAGGCAATTGTCCATCAATGTGTTATATATTCTAAGAGCAAAGCAAATTTGACATTTCATTGCATTTCTCATTCACAAGTTATGCTCTTCAGGATAATGATTGGTTAGGATTCCCAACATAACACTGCCACCTACTAACCTTGCCTGAGTGTAGAGAAAGATGTGTCGGGGAAAGATACAACTGGAAAATATATGGTACCATGGCAACCTGTTATGAGGAATATGGAGATAACCTTGAGGAAGAAATGTAAAAATGATTAAGTAAAGATCCATATAGTTTTGGGAAAGAAAATAGATGAGAAAGAAACTCAAGATAAATCTGCCTTTCTCTTTAATATAAGAGCAGGGAAACTGTCAGGCTTTAAAAATTATGTTTACAATATATTCTATAATGATAGTGTTCTAGTGCCTGGCCTCCCTTGACCACCTGAACATAAATATGTGTACTCATCAGCCTCCAAAGGCTAGGTCTGGGGATCTGACAGGAAATTAGCCATTATTCCAATGAATGCTCAGGAACTGGGTCCCAACTACACTAAAGAATAAGAGGAGATCAGTTGCACAAACCATCCATGGTGACTGGTTATCAGAATCATATATTTAGAGATGTGATCCAAGCCATATTCAGAATGCTTAAAACAGCACCATCTCTATTAGTTTCGTGTATAATAGTTCGGAGATGCAAAATGATCAAGCCATCAAACTTAAAGCCAATCCATTTTATGAGTTCTATTGAAGTAGCTGCAGGCCATCTGCATTCTGGCCAGGAAATCATCCATTAGCCAAAGGAGTTTCAGTAGGCAGTTGGATCAACACTATCCATATGGAAGAGCGCATTGGCAAAGGCCTCCTCAGTCAGATTAATTGCTTGGTAAATGCATGTAGTAGGTTCACTGCAAAGAAAAGGAAGTATTGAGCATAAAAGAACAAGTACCCCAACATCCCAAATCCATACATCTTGCAGGGTGTTCTCTTCCGTGCCAGATGCTTGTTTTTTCATGCCAGGCATGGGAAGCCTTTGTTTCCATAATTGGGGCTAGTAATTTGGCATGTGGTAGCTAGGTAGCTGTTGGTTTTAGTCTCTTGTGGGAGGGAATGATGATATCTGGATATATCTTTAGTGCTCTAAAACTGACGATCAACATTCATATGGGATACATGAAAGAGGAAGATGTTTTCAAATGCTCATCCACCCTAGACACTACACTGCCTGTGGACCCTTATAATTGGTTGGCACATGTGAGACAGGCTGGCCTTGGGATTTGCAACGTGCATAATGCAATCATTTTCTAGCCACCCAGCAGATACTGCTGAGCTGCCCGTGTATCCATATTTGGATGAAAGCCAAGCACACTGAAATCCATCAAGAAAAGTGGCAGCTGCTACTGTAATGCAAGCCAATAAGAGAAAGCTTGCCATAGCAAGCAAGAGCATCCATTGAGATGGTTGCAAGAAGTATTAGTGGGATCTAAGCATTTTAGAAACCCATAAATATGTTCCAAAGATTGTCAACATCCTGTCCTCAATATTCACAAGAATAGACATTACAGAGCATCAGGAAGTTCTCTTTCTACATCTTTTCATATATGAATATATGAATATACATTCGGCCAAAAAAGGAACTGGCATAAGACTGTGGATAGAATGTGAGATTTATGCATTAATGCACATTTCTGATTCTTTTTATTACTATTCTACACAACCAAGCAGGAGCTCTTGACTTGACTTTTTTTTAAAATTTCCTCTTTGCTAGATCACCTGACTCTAATATTTGCTGACTTTTCTGCATCTTGGACCTCAGGGTGATATTTTGATCTTGGTTTTTATCCAAAAATGCCAGACATATTGAAAAGGGTAAATCATGATAACCCAATGTACAGTATATCATCCAGTTGTGAACTTCTTCCTCTACATCTCTGAGGATGCAGTACCTTTTTAATCATGCTATTCTTAGGAATTTCCTTATTTAAGGCAGGGTCACAGAATTTGATCTGTTTTGTCTATTCTTATGCTGCCCTGCAGTATGTGGACAATCCATAAGTGGCATATACTTTTCTTGTCTGAGCTTTCAGCCTTCAGAGATAGAGCTGTTATCTTTGTCATGCCATCATACTAGAAGTTCTGCGTCACAGGGGAGACTATTAATATATATTCCTATAGTTTTACTCATTTCCTGATCACCAGAAGGCAGTGTATGACTGGTTTGTTCTTATTGGGACTCATCTGACAAATATATTGTTAACCTTAGATCCTACATGCTTCAAATCTCTCTATTGGGAATTGAACTCTTGGGTGCATTGTGCCTTATAAAGTGTCTCGCTTTATGACTTATGACAGCCCTTATTTTCAAAGTCTGTTGTGGTGGTCAAGTCATTTCAGCAATATATACTGAAATAAGTTCCCCCCAGGATGATGGAGTCATGGAATCTTTAGCATGAAGACATAGGAAAAATAATAGTTCTATTTTTTTATTCAGAGAGATCAAGTAAGGTGGTTGTATCTCATTCATTGATTGTCCATATACTGTAATTCCCTTTCTACAAATTTTGACAAATAAGGCTGTTGTAGCCGATAAACCTAGGTGTATTTTATAAGAATAAGAATTTAATTTCCAGTAGACAATTTGAAACTTCTGAGGTCTAATATTAATTATAAATGCTAAGTCCCAATAAAAAGGTAACTGATCATACATTGCTTCCTGGTAGTCAAGTAATGTGTAAAACCACAGGAATATATATATTCAATAAGTGGGGAATCTTATCCTAGGGCTGGTAATATAAGACATTTCCAGAAGGGTTCACTCTTCCTCAGCTTTGTCCTCAATGCTTAGAAATTTATGGCATCCCTGACACTGCAGTCTATCAGATGGCTAGTGAATCCAAGTCATGGAACCTGCAACCTGGAGCCTTTCCTTACAGTTTTGTGTGTTCCACTGGAGCAGGGTAATGTTTTAGCTTGGATGTTCTAGGCATGAATGGATAATCAGAGTCAACATAAGAATATATTTTTATCTCATCTAACATGCTGTCACATCTCAGTGTCATTCTTACTTTTTGGTGCTCTATTCTTCTTTCCTAAGAAAATCCAACCTTCTACTTTTCCAGATGTGTAATTCCGCCCAAATAAATAAAACAAAAGAGTTACCATCAGCTCTTACTAGGATTTGAAAGAGTAAGCCGAATAGCTATCCAAAGAGTGAAGACTACTTATACACAATTGTTCTTGAAAGAACTGTGGACCTCAGCCAGAGTCATTTAGGTATTCTATGACTTGCAAGTCTATGCACACTGGGTTGATCCCCCTCTCTGCTCCATTTATTATTGCTACTCTGTACATCATGTTCAGTCTTGGCAAGAAGCAACATTTGTCAATTCTGCTTCCCAAGGACAGTGATTTTAAGTTGGCAGAAAAGGCTATAATACTTATGCCAAATTGGAGGAAAAGAGGAAAAATTCAATAGAGATAAGCTTCTTAAGCGTCTGTCACTAGTGACACATAAAATTCTACTTTCAATTGCAATGACATATCAGGATCAAAGTCCCAGATAACAAGCGAGAAAAACCTTTGTCTCATTCCCCTTCCTCCCTGCAGTCTGAGAGGATCTGAGAATTCCTTGACTGGTTCCATTTTAGAACCATATTTAAATACTGTAGATCAGGGGTGTCAAACTCGATTTCATCGAGGGCCACATCAGGGTTGTGTTTGACCTAGGGTAGGTGGATGGCCATGGTGGGTGTGAGTGTGGCCAGCTCAACATCACTCATGTGGGGGCACCACTGGTGGCCAAGTGCTAAGGCAGGACTTCCCTCAGACCCTCTCTCACTCTCATTATAATCTCCTTCCTTCCTCTCTTCTCTTCTTTTCCCTTCATTCTTCATTCTCCTTTCTTCTTCCTCTTTCCTTCTTTTTCCTTCCTTGCTCTCTTCCCATCTTCCCATCTTTTTCTTTGTCTTTCCTCTTTCCCTTTCTCTTTTCCTGTCCCTTCTTGGATGCTCAAATGCAAAAGGGGAAAAATTTCTCCTTGTTTTGTTTTGCTTTTAGTTTGTTTTGCTAGCCCTCTGCAGTGAAAACGAGGAGCCTCTGCTGGCAAAAACAGAGCCTGGGAGGGCTGTGTGTGGCCCTCGCAGGCTCAGTTTTCAGCCACGACAGCCTCCTGCAGCCCTTCAGGCTCCATTTTCTCTGGCAGAGGGCTGGAGGCCATCGTAGCCAAAAACAGAGCCTAGAGGGCCATGGGCAATCCTCCCGGGTTCCATTTTCTCTGTCAGAACACCTCTGGCAGGTTGTTCCCTGTTTCTAGGGCAGCCCTGCGGGCCAGATCTAAACACCCTGCAGGCTAGATCCAACCTGTGGCCCTTGAGTTTGACACCCCTGCTGTAGATCATTCTGTTCAACCACTTATTTCTGCTAAGTATGCTTAAAAATAATGCTCAAGGGCTAATCTTTCTGCCCATTCTTACAACATCCATCTTGGTATCTTGGTGATGTTCATAATCGGTGATACTGTATACTGTACAATATTTGTTATACTACATGAATATTACTGTTGATGATCATAACATTTTTGTGGGTTTATCTAATCAAATAGCTATTGCTACAAATCCTTTTAAACTGGTATACTTACGTTTTGGGGAGTGCATTCTATTAAATATTATAGAATGCATATATTTGCCACATATGTTGTTGATCCAGTCCTATGTATTTTTAGTTTTTAGTTAGAAATAAATTTAGCTGAACTCAATATAGTTATTACAAACTGCATATGCTCATTTAATTTCAGAAGGGAAAATAGTTTTCCAATATTGTAATCTTTATAAATCTTCACAACATATCTTCTCAAACTACTTCTAATATTTCAAACTATTGTTTTTCATTATAATTTCTATATAGCCCATCTAAAGACTAAATTTCTAACTGACCTAATTGTGTTGATGAAAATGTCACTGACTAGCTTGGTAAAATTGTATTAATCTGGAACATTTATGATTTGGTTCTGTTTGCTTAACATGTTTTATCACAGCAACTGGAGTTATTCAGTAAATAGTAGCACTTAATTGAACACATTTTCATGATGTGTGAATAATTCTTTTAAGTATAGATATACTTTTTCAATAACAGCCAAATTCT
The DNA here is from genome assembly GCA_022577455.1 of Arizona elegans. Taxonomy (NCBI): domain Eukaryota; kingdom Metazoa; phylum Chordata; class Lepidosauria; order Squamata; family Colubridae; genus Arizona; species Arizona elegans. The sequence goes on along the minus strand of JAKOOJ010000001.1, from coordinate 297,130,467 downwards.
ATTTAATGTTATATTGCTTTTCTCTAATGAGTATGAGATCCATAATCTGAGCAAAGAAGCTTCAAATTTTAGCTTTGTTTTCATTTTCAGTGCAGTGAAAGCCAAGGCCTAATGCAAACCAAATTGTGTAAATCCAGCCTGGATGATGTTTATTGAACCCTATACCAAAAAAAGTGGGAAAAATCATTTCTAGTTGGTATGGTATAATCTAGTTAATTTCTTTCTTATAAATTTCCATGAAATTTAAACTTACTAAAATTACTTTGCATTATATAATGTTAATTTGCATTGCATCAGAGAACAGCTTTAGGATACTTTTGTTTTCATATTGTTTCTTACAATCCTTGGCACAGTGTCAACAAATCAGCAATACCAAAACACTTTGAGTCATCAGATAACAAAGAACACAAATTAATATCATTTTTTTAAAAAATGCAAGCAAAATTAACTGCAATGCAGTTGTCATTCTTCCGAGTAGCTTCCTGACAAATTTCTCCAAGGAATTTTGTCTATTGGGCTGTTTCTCCTTGACAATGACACAGAAAACCTGCGTTACATTGTACCGATAGTCCCATATTTCACAAATGACTCCCGTGTACTGTACACATTTCACGCGCCCCTTCCAACTTCTTTAAAGCAGGAATGGCGACCCCGATGCACATCCTGCCAATCCCAGCACTGCCCAAAGCGGCCGAGCATTTTGTGCCCCTCCCCACCCGCCCCATTCAATCACAATTGCTTTGCAAACTGGCAAAACCTCTCCCATTCTCTCCCGCCTCTCTCCTGTCCTTCAAAAACCGCTTGAGATAAGCACCAATGGGAAAATTCGCTGCGGTGACCTCTGGCCAATGAGGTAAAAGTGACAAATCAGTCGTCAGGCGGTTTTGGGGCAGCAGGCCCAATCGGGACGATCTGCCACTCCTGCGCAGAGGGAGGCGGCGACAGTGAGGACAACCGAGAGAGGAGGCCGAGCCGGCGGGAGAGGCCGAGCGGGTCAGCTCGTAGTTCTTTCAAGATCCGGGATGCCCTACAAGCTGAAAAAAGAGAAGGTGAGGGGAGCAAGCGGGTAGGCCTGGAAGGTGCTCTGGTAGGAAGACGGAAACGCCGTAGTGCAAAAAAACACGTCCAGGCCTGCCAAAGACCGAATTCGGGGCCTCCGCCGGGAGAGGAGCCTCCCCACCCGCGCGCTGGCAGGGCGGGTACCGGGAGCTGCTGCAGCACTTTTATTTGCAAGAGTCACAGCAGCTCGTTCGGGCGACGCAGGATCCGCGTCGTGCAACAGTTCCGGGAAGCGATCAAGGCACACCTGCGTGCAAGCAGACCTAGGTTTGCCACACATACAAACGTCGCCCGGCGCGCTCATATTGACACGCACGGTGCAGACAATGCAGTTTAGATTACCTTCTGGCCAAGGCCTTTGGCGGTGGGGTTTCTAGCGTTTGGGGCGTTTAGACGAGAAAGCCGGCTTACGGGCGCCGCTCTCGCAGGAATCTCCAAAAGAGGAAAGGCGGATCGAAGTTGTGCGTTTCAGTGGCCTGTTCGTAAATAAAAGGACTGTGGATGAATGTACCTGCATCGCGGAATGGGAAATGCCGGTGCTCGTACGATTACAGCTCAAGATTTAAAATGTGCAAAAGCGGCGGCGGGGTGGGGTGGGGGAGACGACTGCACGATGCATAGACAATTGCGGAGGTGGGGAAGAGAGAGAGAAGGAGGGTTGGTTGCGGAAACAGGAGAGAGGATTTAGTTGAGATGTTACAATATGGAAGATCATGCTACAAAAAGTGAAAAAAAAATGCACATTCTCACTTTGGTAGTAGAGATTTTTAAATATGCCAGTAGTTGCTCTGTTCTCTTTGTTAGGCGTGTATCCACTGATCTTCCACCTTCATGCAGATTTTTGCATGAGATGGACACTCTGACATAGATAGGCCTTGAATACATCTGTATAGAAGATACCATAGAATAGGCTTAAAGAGACTCTGCCCTCTTATCCAGCATTACACTTACTTAGGAAGTTGTAGAACACATTGGAGCCATTGTTGCCATTCTTACTAGATTGTGCAGTGCCTAAGATATAGACAAAACTGCGTACTTGTTCCAAAAACATTGCTAAGTAAGGAGCTGGAGATTAAGCAAATTCAAGGGATGTGCATGAGCAGGCTGACATAATTATCTAATGGTGCATGTACTTGACTAGTATACAAACAATACAAGTGTGTGGACATGCTTAAGTTTGTATGTTTGAGAAAGGAGCACTTTGAACAAATGGTATTAATAGTATTTTGTGTCAGTAAATATTTTGTATGCCATATATGCAGATGCAAAACACATTGTGTAGATGCTGAGGATACTGGTACAAGTGGACCTTGAGTTAGGATCACAGTTAGGACCTGAACTTCCATCACAAAGCAATGTGGTCATTAAGCGAATCTGTCATCCCTCCTAACTTTGCTTGTTGGAAACCCTTGGGAAGGTTGCAGATAACGATCATGCGACTTTAGGATGCTGCAGCTGTCATAAATATATGCTGATTGCCAAGTGCTTGAATTTTGTTATGCGACCATGAGGACGCTCCAATGATCATAAATGTAACTCACTTTTTTCAGTGCTCTCGTAATTTTGAATGGTTGTTAAATAAATGGTTGTAAGTTGAGGAGTACCTGTAGATTTTAAATGGGCACATCTACAAAATCCTGTAATTGACATTACTTATACAGTTTTGTACAGTTGCAAGTAGATGGTAGGCTTTGTTTCTCTAGGTTGCAGAAATCCACAAAAAGTACATCAGGAAGACTCAGAGTATAAACACAGATCTGATCAAATAATAAAAAGGGCACACCAATAAAGAACATTAGTGGAATGCAAGTTAATATATGTGTAAAGTTCATGAATGCATATATAGCACATGGCAGAAATACATTGATCAATTGCAGAGAAGAGGTAGCCCTTGTAGAGTACATTGTCATACTAAGTCTAAGATTGAGAAATATGGCATGTCCAGTAATGGGAAATGGTCATGCTTTCTTTGCAGATTTCAGGTTCATGTCTAAGTACAATAGTTCTGTCTAGAGCTAACAATAGTGCTGTCTAGGTTGTAAAAATCTGGATGTGTCCTAGATAGGAACAAATATGTTTTTGTATTATCTAGAGGTCAACTGTGTTTTTGTATTCCAGCTGAGAAAGATAGGTTTTTAAAACCTGGAAAACTGCATTTTAGCAATGTAAAAGAGACTATTTTAAGCTACAGGCATCAACAGTTTGAGATGGCAAAAAATTGCTTGCTTCAACTTCCCATATACCTTTATTTAATATTGTATATAAAACATTTTAAATTCAAACTTATCTGACATCATTGAAAGTGCTTTGAGTGCTAAATGGCCATTTTAACTTCAAAGTAGGTTGGAACAGTTCTGGTAGGATTGGAAAAGCTTGTTTCAAACTTCAAACAGGTATTTCGAGCTTAATACATTTTGCATGTATTTAGTCTTGACACATTTACTTTTAGTCTTTATACATTTTTACAACTATGCTCAGTTGATTTCAGCAAGGCTTTTGTCTAAGAAGACATCTGTAGACTAATCTGCTAGTATATTGTGTGTGTTCTGGGGTTTTCTTTCTCCTACATCTTATATTTTTCCTCTTTTAAATAAGTTTCTAAATAACAATTTTGTAAGCTTTTGCATACTCCTAACATAATTTGGGTGCATCCTATTAGAGAAGAATGATGGAAGTCTAATTTGAACTAAGGAAAAAAGACACAATTCATAGCACCTGAATAACATACATGCAGTTTAATCCACCAATAGGTTATTTTGTTGTCTGCAAGGTGAAACACAATATTCAAAATTTTTGAACAAAAGACAGTAACGTTTCTTGTAGTATACATTATTAGAATTGTGCTGTTGCCATAAGTGACAGATTTTTTAAAAAAGTCATTAAAAAAAACCAGTACTGTACATCTGACAATGTGTTTTGAATACTTGGAGGGTAGGTGGAAACTTTTTTGCCTTTGCTTGGAATGATGATAGTTATACTTTGCTTTTTCTTGTCATAAAAGTAGAAGTATGTCAGTTCTAGTTTCTCTATCTCCACAACAACCAGTAGTACCAATTCAGTTTATGCTATTACTGTTTTCATTGCATTGCTCTCTTTGGTAGCAAAACCTATCAAATCTCTTCTGGCAATAAGTTTAACAGATTTATTATGGACTACATTTTTGTAGATTGTAGTTTACTTCAGAATATGCAACTGTTATGTACCTTGTGGGGTTTAGAGGTGACCAAACTTGATAAATAATGTTGATCTTTAAACCACCACAAATTTCTCTCTCTTTTAATTTTTGCTGTCTAGGAAAATACAACTATCCCACTGAAAATATCAATTAGATTCACTTGTCTTGGCAGAGCCCAGCAGAGACTCAACAGTTTAGTTTAAAACAACAGTCAAACAGGCACTTTTGCAGGGTGGGGTAGAGGGAAGGGCTTAACAAAATTGGGTGACCATTCTAAAAGGAAAAAAATAAATCATTCTGGGGAACTGCCTCAACAGTGGTTTGCTTTGCACAGATCTTTCTCCTATGCTAGGGAAAGGATTTCAATTTGCATGAGCTTCTGCAATATGGTACAGTATAGCAGTTTTGTTTATAGGAAAGTGTCTGTTTTGCACTTGCATTGTACCTATCTTGAGGGCAGTTTTGTGGATCACTGCATCTAAATATGCTTGGCTAGTTCTGCATTTATATCTTTCATTTCTTTTGCCTTTCTTCTAGGAGCCTCCAAAATCTACTAAAAGCACTACAAAGGCCAGCAGCAGCAGTGGAAAGGATGGAGGTAATGCAACAGAGAATTCAGAAGAGGTAATGGATTGAATTAATGTTTTTTTTTAACTTTCTAGGTTTATTTTCTGAGTACTGCAATTTCATTTTCTTATTTAAGGATAAACCATGTTTGTTAAGCTAAAATTTGAGAGAATTTGGCTATAATTCCACAGCATGCTTGCCTGTGGTTAAGGTAATTGTAGATGCTTGTAACATTTTTTTTCAGTTTATATTACATTCTGAACAGTAAACTAATCACATTGGCTCAGTTTGTACAAGACACTAAAGCAGTAGTGGGTTCCACTTACCTTTGCTACCGGTTCGGAACTGTGAGTACAGAACCTTCTGCGCATGTGCAGTGTGTCTGTGATGACGTCTGGGTGGGTGGGTGGGTGGAGCCTCCCACCGCCGGCACTATCGATTCGCCCGAACCGGGGCAAACCGATAGAAACCCACCACTGCACTAAAGGACACATGGTCACATGTGTTATACAAATCCAGCCTCTGATTATTGAGAGAGGTTCTAACCTACTTCCCCCTACATTAATGCTGTTTAAAATTGCTTGATTACAATTCCCATAATCCCCAGTTTGCTGGGTATTACAAGAATTTGTGTCCGTTAGAGTTCGAGTACATGGTATGGAGAAAAGAAAGCCAACAAAGAGACTTCTAATAAACAACTATCCTAAATTCTTAATCTGGTTATAGAATCAAGCTTTGGATAACTTGTAGCCTTTGGCCTAAATTACAGAGTGGTTGGCAAGCAGATAGTTCAGATCCCTATTTTCTCTCTTTTAGCAGCATATTGAAGTATTCGGGTGGGGGGCGGAGTGGGCTGAAAAGGATACAGAAGAGTTGGCTAAGAGGTATTTCATCCACTTTTGGCATTATTGTGTTCGGCATGCCACTCTTTAAGGGAAAATAATTTCCCATCTCTTTTTAGGATTGAGCTTTGGTTATACTGGAGATATGAGCCACACAGATACTATGTAAATTTTTTTTTTTAATCTTAAAGACATAAACATTCAAGTACTAGAGTCTGCTTTATCAGATGTATAAAAATGCCTTCACATAGTCCTGGGTACATTGGCAAATTCCAGGAAAAGTGTGGCCAAACCATGCTAAATACTGTACTTTTCTCTTAATGCAGCAGATCAGTTAGGTCAAAAATAAGCTTCAATAATTTTTTAAAAAAATTTGGATGGAAGAAGGAAATTGTTAGATGCATCTTCGAAGAATTATCATTTTAACTACATTTAATTTCAGTTGATTTTAAATATAAATAAAATAAATTTTAGCTTCTATCTTAGCCACCTACTCTTCTTGTTGAGTGATAGTAGGGCTGTATAGACAGTATGGCTGTATCCTGGATTGATTATTGTTTTTAATTAAAGCGAAGAATGAGTCCAGTTTTCAAATAGCCAGGCATTGTTTTAATGTTGTTTTAATATTTGAATGCTGGTTATAGAAGTAAGGTTTTACTGCATAACATCTAAACATACGCTAAACAGTTGGGAACATTCTGTATAACTAATAAGCTTTAAACTGGAACTTTAAGAACATTGTAAAAGAAAAAGGATATATTGAATATGAATATAAAACTGGCTCTATTTAACATATTATTATATCTAGATCATATAGAAACATATTACTCCAATTTTTGTCATTTTTAGAAAATAAAGACAAACAATAGATAAAGAGCACTTTTTTTCTACATAATTTTGTTTGCCAAACCCCAGGTTTGATAAAGTCAGACTTTTTCATTAGATGTTAAATACCATATTTTTAAATACTGTATAATTCAACTTTATATACTTAACGTACTGCTATGGTTGCTTTATGGTAACACATATAAGGGTAAGTGTAATGAAGTATCATAATTGCACATTGCACCTCATAAAATTACGGTATTTTCTGTTATTTGTCTTGATTACATCTTTGATTAGGAGATCAAAGGAGTTGCACCCATTATTTTCTGCAACTAGAGGTTCATTGTTTCTGGTATAGAATATTTAAAGTTTTCAGATCTGTCCTCCAGAACTTTTTATTTGGATGAAATCTGTAATATTTCATAGTTAAAGTTTGGGTTATGGGGTGTAATCTTGCTTGCATGTTCTCATCTCAAAGCAATGATTGGAGCAGAAATGGAGGTACTTGTTTATAGGCAATTTACATGAAGAAAAAAATAAGATTCAATCTATGTGAACTATGCACAGTTCAAAACATTAGAACCACTTTATTTTCTACATTCTCTCAACTTTATTTTTTACATTCTGTCCAGTTCTTCCTTCAGGCCCTGTTTCTCATACTGTTACTTGGAATCACTACATCTATCACTCCACTATCTTTTGGTTGATTGGCCAATACCTACTTCTCTGCTGGATCTGGAAATCCCATAGAATCTTAACTTTCTTATTTCCCATAATCATTTGTGGGATCTTCCATTTAGATTTAGGAAAGCCCATATTCTGTACAGATATTCCTGTATACAATGCCAGCTACTTGATTATGCTGTTCAGTGTATGCTGTTCCTGCCTGCATCTTACACCCTGCTACTGTGTGTTGAACTATCTCTGGGGCTTGTCTGTGCATCCTGCACCTTGGGTCCTGTGGACCCCTGCTTCTATGGACCTGGTGCTTAGTGCTATTCTTGTGCTATAATCAGTGCCTGAGTGCTGTCTTTTAGTCCAGCCTTTTCCAGCCACTGGTAGGATTTCCCAATGTCTGCCACCTCAGTTATCTGTCGATGGTACATCCCATGCAGGGTCTTATCTTGCCATGGCACTTCTGCTTGATCTTCGTCCCACATCTGCTGTTGCCTCAGGCATTCTCTCAGCAGCTCATTTTTGGGTGCCATCTTACTAATGTAGTCCTGCGTGCTCTGGGTCTCATCTGTGACTGTGGCTTCGGCACTCACCAAATGGTGAGTGTGTATATATGTGTGTGTGTGTGTCTTGCGTGTAAAGAAGACACATTTTTCCAAAATGAAAATTATTCAAGGAATAAAAGCTGCAGCTGTACATACAGTCATAAAAAGTGGATCAGTATAATGGTAATCTCAGAATGCTTTGAGTTTTAGTGCTTTTTTGAAGATAATAATGATAAGTTCAGAAGGGTACATGTGGCAGAGTAAACATATAACTTGTTAGTGCATGAAATTGATCCTGCTGATAAACAGCAGCCAATGTTTGAAAACGTTTGGAATAATTTTCTTCCATTGCTATTGGAATATATATATCGTGTTTCCCCGAAAAGAAGACCCTGTCTTATATTTTTTTGAACCCTGAAATAAGCGCTTGGCCTTATTGCCATGCGCTCAAAAGCCCAATTGGTCTTATTATCAGGGGATGTCTTATTTTTGGGGAAATAAGGTATATACTTGTGACTTTGTTTGGCTAACTGCCAAAAATAGCACCAGCAAGTAAAGAAAGACTGAAAAAGTAATTCTAGGGCAGCCTTCACCAACTTACTTCCTCAGGTATGTTTGAAGACTCTAGAATTCCCAGCTAGCATGGCTGCTGGTTCCGAGAAGTAGTAATGAAAGCAACAAAGGCAGAGCAGTAGCTGAGGTAGAGATGAAAAATGCAATTAGCTCTATGTGGCTTGAGGAGGCTTTTGTTGGACACTAATGCATGCTTGCTTTATGTAGCTATCAGCCCTTACAAGAAAATTGTACAGGAAACAGGACAATATGAGCTAATTCTATCTTCTTGTAAGGCTACATTGCAAGTCTGAAGGCACAAACTTCCTGCCTTCACTTTTTACTGTTTGACCCATTAGAGTGGATATCTTCTTTTTTTTCCCTCTTGCTGTTAAGTGACTGCAAGCTCCTGCCTCTCTCAACAGAATATTTCTTAGACAGCCTCTTTTCCCTCACTCCCCAAGGTCATTCATACATTTCATTACATCAGTACCTGGTGTAGTTTGCTTATTCATAATTTGTTCATTAATCTGAAATTCACTATGTTCATGCTGCATTCTAAATTTTTAAGTCATTGTTCACAAGCTAAGTATATGGGATTGAATAACACACTAATCCAAAAACAAACCAGCTACCTGTTGGTTTAGTGAGATATATAAGCTTAACAAGTTACACAGTGTAGTACTATCCGGATACTACCTTATATTTAAAATAAAACAAAATACTTCCCTGTTCTTTCAAAGCATATAGTGGGGAAGGCTAGGCTAGGGTCTTATTTCTTTGCCATGACCTTTCTCTTGATAAATAATTGTTGACTGCTTTGCATTGACTTCTGGGTAGATCAACCCTGGGATACTCATTTGTTTTTAGAGTAAGTACAGCTAAGGAAAGTTCTTCAGAGCAGAAAAAAAAGTTTGGCTTTTAAAAACAGGTATAAAAAGAACAGTGGATAAAGGCCGAAAGGCACAAGTAAGAACGAATGTTGAAAAGTAAGTCGAGAGCAAAGGCAACTTCAGAGCCAATATTGATAACAAGGCCTTGTTTGTCCTGGACCCCATAAGTGAGAGCAGCATGCTGCTAAAATGTAAAGAGTTAGAAGAAGGAATCCAGTCTCTGCCAGAAGAACAACCATTTCTTACTCATCTGTCAACTTCTGCATTCACAGTGCAGTTTTTATTTAGTTCTTTTATGCGGAACTGGGAATCTTCAACATTACATTGTACCTCCTTTCCTCAGCATTGTACAGCAAAGAATATACTCAAACAGGAGTGCTGATTATGTTTTTTTTCTTTTTCAGTTAAAAAAAAAAGTTCCTTTTTCATAAGTTAGGTATGAAGATGGCATAGGAAATACCCTCCCATATAAAAATGATTGAAGAATACTCTACCCTCTTTACCTGATTAAATTGGGCAGCTTGTGGCCCAAAAGGTATTTGTAATATTCTGTCTAATTTCCAATGGCTTCTGTAAGAGATCAGTTTGAAGTTTCTGAGAACTATTTCTCCCTTCCCTGAAATCTGCTGTTTAGAAGTGATAGAAGAAAGTAAATAAAATTCTATAGCTATCTTAATTCCTTCCAGATGCATCATTACAGAATCATGGAACTGAAATTGAAAAACATCTCAGAACTCATCTAGTCTAGTCCTCTGTTCAGTGCAAGGTGCTTTTCCAGAGTTTCCCAGAAATTGGAAGAGAGAGTGCTATTTACTGTATTTAACCCCGTCCTTGCAGATGAAATGTGGGAAAGAAATCTAATAATTAATTAAATAAAAAATGAACTATTTCCCATATGCAATTTATACTGATTAGAATCATTCCTTCATAGAGAGTGACATGATGACAATGTTCCAATATCAAAGGGGTTGCCACAAAGAGGAGGAAGTCAACCTATTCTCCAAAGCACCTAAAGGCAGGACAAGAAGCAATGGGTGAAAACTAATCAAGGAGAGAAGCAACCTAGAACTAAGGAGAATTTCCTGACAGAACAATTAATCAGGGGAACAACTTGCCTCCAGAAATTGTGAATGTTTCAACACTAGCGGTTTTAAAAAAGAGATTGGACAACATTTGTCTAAAATGGTATAGGGTTTCCTGCCTGAGCAGGGGGTTGGAGGCTAGAAGACCTCCCTTCCAACTCTGTTATTCTCTTACCTTCTCTGTCTGTTGGTGTGTGCTGCTTTTTTAAAAGAGAAAGTGGTAGGGGTCTACACAGTTTTTAACAGTACCTGTATCTTAGGTTTAAAAGAGGCCATCCCTTCTATTTCTTTTTGTCTCAAAATAGGACTGGGAGTATTTAGCCAACAAACTTTGCAAAAATATATTGCTGAGGGAAGTACAATAATTTGAATGAAAACACTTCAAAATATTCTGAACATTTCTTAAAAATAATATATCCAATATATGGGCTGACTATCAGAAATTTTCTGGTGAGACCATATTAGTAATGATATTCTGGATGTTAACTGTTTGACATTTTGACTGCTTAAACCAATACAGTATTTCTCTCCCTTTTTAATGCACTTTGCTCAAGTTTCTGGAATTGAAAAGTGGCACAAGACCTCTTTGGATTTATAATGAATTGGCTGTGGTGAATCTCGTTAATATGCAGTGGGCAGCCCTGTAGACTGGCAAGCTGCCCTATTGTCCTTGGAAAAGAAGAGGAGAGAAAGTATTATGCAGGAGAAAAAGAGGGTATATGCCATCCATTTCCTAATATCACTGGAAAGCATCATTTTGTATCAATTGTTTCATACAGTGTTTTCTAGTCCAGGAAATCAATATGTTTCTCCCACTTTTTCTTATATCTATTTTTCATTCTGGTTCCTAACCTATGACTATCTGCTATCCATTGTGGGAATGTTTACAAGCTTATAGGGACAGCTGCTTCCATTTAAAATTTCTTTATTGTACTGCTTTGAATTAGCCAGCAAGTTGCTAAGGGATAGATTTGTGAGGGAAAAAAATGAAGTCAGAGCCATTGGTATAATTCCAGTAGATGTTTTGTCGCGTTGGTCACTGAGCCTCTGTTGCAAAATGAGGGCAGCATTTGGGAACAGATCCAGTTGAATTCTTTTCCATTTGGTGCTACTATTTTTTGTCTCCTCAGTTTCCATGTGCCTGTCAGTTTCAGCCTTTTCTTTTATTAATGTACAGGTAGTCCTTGACTTAACAACCACAATTGAGCCCAACATTTCTGTTGTTAAGCAAGACAGTTGATAAGTGAGTTTTGCCCCAATTTACGACCTTTCTTGCAACAGTGGTTAAGTGAATCACTGCAGTTGTTAAGTTAGTAACATTAATTGCTCCCCTGTTGACTTTGTCAGAATGTCACAAAAGGTGATCAGATGACCCCAGGACAGTGCAACTATCATAAATACATGCCACTTGCCAAGTATCCGGAGTTTGGTCACTGTTTGCAACAGTTGAAAAAAAAGTGTGAAAAACGGTCATAAGTAATTTTTTTTCAACGCTGTTGTAATTTTGAACGCTCACTAAATGAATGGTTGTAAGTCGAGGACTACCTGTAATTGTTATGCCAAGTCCTCTTTCATTCCCTTGATTTGGCAGAATTTTGAAAAAGCTGGGTGGCAGCCATACCCATTTCTGCATAGAGTTTAGTGTTGATAATTCTCTTGTGTCGTTTTATTAATATATACATTGTTCTTGGTACCAATAAAGAAGAATATTTGTAGCTCAGGGTTGAAATGAGGAGTCCTTGGTGCTCTCTGGGCTTGTTTGTTTTCTTGCAAATGTTTCATTACCCAACTAGGTAACATCGTCAGTGCTGGTAAGGAGTGCTGTTTGCTGTCAGTTTATATTCTGGTGTTTTGCCTGTCTGTGTGGGTGGAGGCGGTCTTAGAGATTCTTTGGGTGGGCTGTTTACTGATGGTTCTTTGGCAGTTTCTTGATTGGGGTATTGCTTATTTGATTGTTGGTCTGAAGTTAATCTTGGAGTTAATCTATGCTGATCTGAGTGCTGCTTACTGGTGGAGAGGTGCTGGAGTCTTTTTCTCTTTTGGGCTGGTTGAACATCCCTTTTGCATATGCAAAAAAGATAAGACCATCCCCACCCCCCACATACAGGCAAGACATCAGAATATAAACAAAGAGAAAACAGCACTGATGTTACCTAGTTTGGGTAATGTAACATCTGCAGGAAAACAAGCTCAAGGAATACCAAGGACCTCATTGTTCTTGGTGTGAAGTGAAAAAGAAATATGGTAGCAATCTTTCCAATATTGTTCCAAGAAAACCGAATAGATACTCACAACCTGGACAATGTCTAAAGTATAGTGGAACATGAGTTCCATTGGTGAGAAGGTATCCAACAAATCTGCTATGGAAGAGCAGAGGACAGTTATAAGTGGCACTGTGTGTGTGTGAATGTATGTGGTTAATGTGATTGGGTTCATGTGTCCAAAGGCAAAAGGAAATAGGCTGCTGAAATATATACTTGCTATTGATACATTGAAAGTCAGAACCATATCAGAGCAAAAATGCCAAGACTGAATGCTTGTTTAGTTGCTAAGTTGTTGTATAGTCGTGAAGACTAAACTCTTTGTGACCCCAGGGACCAAAGCACTCTAGGCTTCCCTGTCCTCCCTAATTTGCCCAAATTCATGTTCATGGTGTCGATGATGCTATCTAACCAATGTTTTATCTATTTCTATTTATTTTCTGACCCTATTCAGCCCAAAGATCTTTGTTACAGTATCATGACTGAGCTGGAACCAAATATTTTACAATATATATTTATTTATTAGATTTATATGCTGCCCATCTCACTATCCAAGTGGTTCTGGGCAACTTAATATGAAATTAAGTGTGCCACAGAAAATATTGGGCAATTTGCAAGAGTTTATGAAATTCCAACAGAACAAGATTTTGTTTGTTTGTTTGTTTGTTCATTCGTTCATTCATTCATTCATTCATTCATTCATTCATTCAATCAATTTCTATGGTTGCCCATATCTGTCAATGACTTTGGGCAACTCTGGATACTACTCTTGAGATGCTGCTTGCAGTTTGTAAGCAAGAATGGAAAACACAGTAGTGGTCAATGGGCTAGAAAAAATATCAATCTATATTCCAGTAGCAAAAAACTATAGTCAAATTATTGAATAATTGCACTTATCTCATATGCTACCATGTTTCCCCGAAAATAAGACCCTGTCTTATATTTTTTGAACCCCGAAATAAGCACTTGGCCTTATTTTCAGGAAGGTCTTATTATTTTGGGGCGCATGGAGCAAGATAGGGTTCCTCTTGCCATTTTACCTGATTTCCAGCTCTGCATTTAAATATTTCCGGGGAGGGCTTATTTTCGGGGAGAGGCTTATACACATGTGCTCAAAAACCTGATTGGGCTTATTATCGGGATGTCTTATTTTCAGGGAAACGGGGTAGTCAGATAATGTTTTGGAGCCCAGATTTCAGAACTACTGGAGGTGTAAGCTGGATTCAGAAGGTGCAGATCACTCAGGATCACATTACAGATCATCCTATGGTTAATAAATAAATAAATAAATAACTTTATTGTCATTGTACGTGTATACACAGTATACCCATACAACAGAATTCACTTAACACTCAAAGACCAGGCCCAACACACATAACAATCCCCAAACACACTCCCACCCACCACAATTCCCCACCCTTAAACTACCCAAGCATCCACACAACAGACCAAGTAATACTGTCCAACAGCTCACTGATGGTGGCCCTTTAGTTAATTGTTGAGTGCAATTATAGCTCTGGGATAAAAACTATTCAGAAAATGTGTGGTCCGAGTTTTAATTGTTCTGTATCTTCTGCCAGAAGGCAACAGTCCAAAAAGATTGTAAGCAGGAGGGGAAGAGTCTCTGAGAATGTTATATCAACTTTCTCAAACAGCAAGATTCGAAGATGTCGTCCAGGGCTGGTAGTTGGAGTCCGATGATATTCTGGGCAGTTTTAATGGAAAAGACAAGAGAATTCCAAAACATACTTCTTTTTGCTTTATTGATTATACTAAAAATTGGAGAGTATAAACAACAAAAATTGTAGACAGCATTTTAAAGCAAGGGTGCATACTATTAGTCATCTGCATACTGAACAATTCATATTCTCACCAAACAGTAACAGTTAGAACAGAATATGGAGTGACTCAGTGGTTCAAAATTAGTAAAGAAGCATATCAAAATTACACAGTGTCATCATATCTATTTAGCTTGTATGCAGAGTATACATGACAAAACCAGAGGAGAAAATTGGAAATAGAAATTAAAATTACTGGAAATAGTATTAAGATATATTGTTAATACCATTTGGATGGCTGTGAGGAACACTTAAAAAAATCTCTAATAGAAGGTGAAAGATGGATGTGCAAAAGCTGCTGTTATTCTCTGTAGCGATATTTTTAAAAGCAAATGTTACATCAACTACTAGTGCCAATGCCATGCAAATTAGTGAAGAAGTACTGTAGTACTAATACTCAAAAATCTGAAATAAAGATATCTGCTACTTGAACTAGATAGATAAGGACTATGACAAATCAAGACAAAATATTGAACTGTAGGGAGATCATAGTTCCAACAAAGTTACTATTACTATTAATTATAGGTCCTTGACTTACAATAGTTCATTTGGTGACCATTTGAAGTTATAACAGCAATGAAAAAGTGATTTATGATACTTTTTCACATTTATGACCATTGCAGCACCCCCATGGTCACATGATCAAAATTCAGGCACTTGGCAACTGACTCATATTTATGACGGCTGCAGTGACCCAGGGTCATGTAATCCCCTTTTGCGAACCTCTGACAAGCAAAGTCAACAGGGAAGCCAGATTCACTTAACAACTGTGGCAAAAAAAGTCGTAAAATGGAACAAAACTCACTTAACAAATATCTTAGTAACATAAATTTTGGGCTCAATTGTGGTCGTAAGTGGAGGACTACCTGTACATTGCCTTCAGAAAGCTTAAATGAGGAAAAATCGATGCCTTTGAACTATTATGCTGAAGAAAATGCGAGGATATTTTGTATAATAATAAAAACAAACCATTCAATACTGGATACAGTAAAACCAGACAACTAATTAGAAGCACTAACAATGACAAATGATGCAAAAGCAAGCCTGCGCCTGATGCTTAGAAAATTTGAAGACAATTGAATAAAAAGGCTTGTAGAAGACCAGATGGCTACGTATTTTCAATGATATCACAAACTTGAACTTAGAGAAACTTTAAAAAGTAGTTACTGATGGGTAAGCCTGATGAAATGTTTATTGATTCACAAAGATCAGAAGTGAATGACTCAACGTTCTATAACTAGAATGCCAAATTTCTGTTTTTGTTTGGTTTGTAATACATTTTCAGGAGCATCTGTCTTGGGAGACTTTTAATTTGTTCTCTAATTCTAACTGAATTTTCACAGAGAAAAACAATAGAAATTTATAAGAAGAATTGCTAACATAGTAAACACGCTTTAACATTCAGTGACCTGAGTTGAAGGCCCTGGATTCAAACTTTTCCAAAATTCAATGTAAACTGCTATGTTAGTGGTAGAGTAGCAGCTTTATTGTCCAGGGGCTTGGATTCATTTTTGGACATTTCCACACAGAACTCGGAATTTGTGGCTAAGACTCAGGAAACCTAATATCAGTCAGTATAGAGATAATGCTAGATATTGTAGATTAGTGATCTTGTACAGTATAACTTAGCTTCCTATATAGAGTTTGGTCAACTCTGTTCTTACTATGATGACACTGGTTTTGCAATTTGACCTTTATAATTCCTTGGAGCTTCAACAGGAAAATCTTTCTTATCTTCTCACAGCTGACAATTCTTAAAGCAAAAAGAATTTCAACATTTATATTGTCTGTGCAATTTAGTTATCTTTTTTTCTACTATATCTTTTTTCTTTTTGGTGTTATTTGATATGAAATTAATCTCTCAGATAAGTGATTGCTTATTAATAATCAGTAAGGATGAACTTAACACGCCATGGCTGAGTCATACATGGGATGCTTGCCATTACATTTCTGTTGTTTTGATGACTTTCAGTTGAATGCATGAATTGTTGCCTTTTGAAGCACTGTATTTGAATTTATCTGGAGCAGTATTCTTTCTATAACAATCTGATAATTCGTATGTGCATCAGATAATAATGTGTTGTTTTAGATAAGAAATAGGGGATATGCAAATTTGAATCAACTGTGAAGAAAAAACACTGAACATTTTGACCAATTGGTGAAAATACCCTTCACCATTGGTGAAGGGTATTATTCTAACCTTTTCCAAAAATATTGGTGCATTTAAAAACTTTTTGTAGTAGATTGATTTTTGTAAGATTTTAAAATGAAATACATAATTACAAAATGAAATACATTCTTAAAAGAGAGGGTTGAAAGATGAGCTCATCTTAAAATTACCTTTCCATGCAAAATTACCGTTCCAAAGTTGGTATTTTCAACATTATAACATGAAACAAAGGAAAGTCAAGTAGGTAATACGTTTTCTTCCCTAATAGGTAGCACCATATGAGGTTTTTTAAAGGTGGGGTTTCTTAGTTTTGAATAAATAAGCTAATGTAGAGCAGGCAATTCTGGATTACAAAATATATAATACCTGAATGTTGGCCATATGGTTTAGAAATTATAGTTCAAAACATCTGGAAGGTACTAGATTTTTATCACTAATTTAGAAGCTCAAATGTCTACCTTGTATGTTTGCTGCACAAGAAAAGAGGGTGTAAGTTGATTAAATAAAATTCAAAGCATGCTTTGAAATAATTTTATTTTTATTGTCTGTAATGACAGGAATTCAAACCTTATTAAATGTAACAACTAAATATAACTAAAATTACAAATTAATTAGCACATTTCTCATCTATTGTGGGCACACCTTGATAAACATCATATAATGGAACTACATATAATAAATATAATTTCAGTGGTCATTTTTATAAAAGTATTGTTTTGAGACTAATATGCTTCCTATTTGTATAAATTGCTCTTTGCTGTACACGATAAAGAAAAGGCATTATGAATCGTCTTAATATCATTTTTTTCAATTTGTTCAATTTGTTCAGAATGTATTTTACTTTCAAGAGATCAATAGATCAAGTAACAAATAAAAAACTATTTTTGATGAAAGTGCTAACTTTAATAAGTGCCTGTCGTCGTATTAAAGACATCAATGAAACTAGAAAACTATTGTTTCCCATTTTATCAAAACCATAAGGCTGTGATTATTAGCATTGGATCATACCAATTTATTAAACCAACTTCAAATTATGTACTACAGCCTTCCCTTGTTCCAAAGCTGGTACTATAACTATATATGTTTTGGTTTGGGTAGGATAAGAATCTGTGCTTAATTATAAAGCACAAAGAGGTAGTCTTTGGTTAATGACCATCTGTTCAGTGACAGTCAAAATTTCTGCAACACTGAAGAAATTGTATTTAAAGTCCTGTGCCTGTAAAGTTAGGTTTTGCAGCTCTCTTGCAGTCATACTACTCACATGTCAGAATTTGGGCCTCTGCTTCAGCCCCAGTGCTGCTTGTGCCACCTTTGCCATTTAGGAATGCCATCTCAAGCCCAGTGCCACAGTGTCAACCCCAATCACCTCTGCTGCCCTGTAATCTGCTAGCCCTTCCAGTCCCAAATGACCTTCAACTTCTTTTTCTTCCCATTACTGATAAGGTGTACCCGGCCCTGTGAAAGGCAATTGCTGGCCACACCAGGCCTTCTGCTCTTCCCCATATTACACACATGTGCAGCCTTCTTGTGATACTTTAGAAACCCTCAGAAACCTCGTGAAGCAACACAAAGAGGCTGTGCACAATTTGGAGAAGTACCGTACATGCAAGCACACACTGCCTTGTTGAAGATATGTTGGGCCAGGGCCATTGGAGCACAGCGTTATATAACAATAACACAAATCAAATATACCACACCAAGAAATGATAGCTTAACTATCCGTTTGTGAGGTGGAATCCCAGCTCTCAAATAAGACTCGAAGTGGTTTCCTGTGGAAACCAGGTCTGAATGGCTTTTCTGAATGCCAACAGGGTTGGTGCTGATAGAATCCTAGGGCGTGCTGTTACGCAGGAGGAGATAGTAACTGAAAGACACATCTTCATATCTGCGGATGTTAATACTTTTTTAGAGAGACTTTCCAGATTTATTTATCAGCACTGATTCCTCAATACTGTGTGAGGGTCTTCCAGTGGATCATTCACCAGGAGATTTAATTCCAGGCTTTGAACCCTGAATGGCTACTACTGAACGTTCCATAAAGTAAATATTTTTGAAATCCTAGTGATATAATTTAAATATATAATTTAAATATAATTAGATTTTTTTTAAAAAATGTACATATTAATGAAAGTCTACATTCTGTGTTTTTTTCAGATCCAGCAGCAGCAGCAGCAGCAGACTTCAAATAAGCGTCCCAGTAACAGTACCCCTCCACCAACCCAGCTGAATAAGATCAAGTACTCAGGGGGACCCCAGATTGTAAAGAAAGAACGACGGCAAAGTTCCTCTCGTTTCAACTTAAGCAAGAACCGGGAGCTTCAGAAGCTTCCTGCCCTTAAAGGTGAGAACAGATTTTCTGGGCAAAGGGCAATGGGTTGTTAGGAAGATTTCAGCAGAGGAACAGATGGCTTTAACAGCCATACTAATTTGAGTGGCTTTAGTACAGAAAGGAAATACCTCTTAAGTCTGGCAAGATGTCACGCTGCATTGCATTGTATTAAATTTTCCAGGGATCTATCATTTAGAAGATATAAATAATTGTAGTTGTTCTCTCATGTGGTAAAGGAATTTACAAGGAGAGCATGGATGAGACAATTAATTAAAGTCAGAAAGCTGATGTTGTGTAGTTGTTAAGATAAGATTTAAGATTTAAATCCCCACTAAATAATGATGTAGCTCATTGCATGATTTGGGATCAAACATTCTTAGTCTATTGTTTTCACAAAGTTATGAGGATAAAATGAGGGGAATTTCCTATATGGATCATTTCAAGCTCCTAGAGATGGTAATAAATAAACTATATTATGCATTAGCCAAATTCCATACTTAGCAGAAGTTGCTTCCATATATTTGCTGAGAAGTAAGGTAGTAAAATGTGTGAAAGATTTGGTTGTCAGAGGCACTTTGTTTTGGGAATTCCCTGCAAGTCTTTGCAGAAGATACTAGGACCTTGGATGGAGATGTCTCATGCCTGGGAATGTCATATGGGTTTTGTATTTGCATGGCATCATATTCCCATACAGGAGACAGACTATAATGCCTAGTTGCATAAAACTGACTAAATATTTTAAAGAGGTAATGTATTGATTGTGTTGAACCACATAGTATTTTGTGTGAGCTCTCTGTGCAGAAGTTCTGTGTCTTCAGCAAGTAGTATTTCCTTGCCATGAGCTCATTTGGTTTATAGAAAGATCCTCTTCACAACCAAAATATTGAGGCCCTGCCAGTATCACAACCCTGATGGTTGTGAAAGAAATCACAAGTAGTACCACTTTAATTATTTACTAAGATTTAAGGTGTGGTTCTGAAAGAAATACATGGAGGATAGGCAAATGAATTGAAAGAGACCTATTGAAAACAGAATTGTTGACTAGACAGATGGACAATTAACTGGCTTAGGAGAACAGTTCTTTTGATGAGAAATAGTACAGATGTGATACATTTATTACTTAAAGCACTAGTTGTTTTATTTCCTCTTGCTACTATTAACTTATATTTCATGGCTGTTTAGTTTATTTTTCAAGACTATTTGTTTCCCTGTTAGATAAGACAGGGGCTGGGTGTAGGAGAGAAAACTTAAATTCCCGCGTGGTTGATAATTGAAAAACAATATGAACATCTTATCTATCACAACAGTATTGTCTGTGAGCCTAGAGAAAGGAGAAGAGACATTATAATGGTACAAGGAAAGAGAAGAAAAGCTGCTGTGTGGTCTTTTTGGATTTTGGAACATCAAAATACTTAGAGCAGAAAGGAAATATTTTTGTCTTTTATCTTCTCCCTCAGATGCTCCTCCTCATGAACGGGAAGACCTCTTCATACAGAAGTTACGACAGTGCTGTGTCCTCTTTGATTTTGTTTCTGACCCACTCAGTGACTTGAAATTCAAAGAGGTCAAACGAGCAGGACTCAATGAAATGGTGGAATATATTACTCATAATCGGGATGTTGTCACAGAAGCTATTTATCCTGAAGCAGTTATCATGGTAAGTATTGATCTACTTCTGGCTGCTGCTCCCAGTAAAGCAGTTTAAAAGAAGGATGGACAACTTTTTTTTCAACTTCAGGATACCACTATACCTTCTGGCTTAAGGCACCTAAAACAGAAACATAGAATTAGAAGATGATAAGGGACCAAAAACTAAGACTTATAAGAGCAAGATAAGGGAACTGGATATGCTTGATTTTGAGAACAAACATAATAGCATGCAATAATAACTTAAGTATATAAAAATACTTTCCAAGTTCTTGAAGGGATGTTACCAAAAAAGAGGCCAAACTTGTTTTCTGTCATCCCAAACCATAGGACAGGAATTACAGGAAGATGGTTATCAGTTAAAAAAGAATAAATTCTTAACAATAATACCAATTCAACAGTGAGAAGTGATGACCTGCCCTTTTCTTGATGTGTTCAAGGAGAAGCTAAACAGCTAGTTAGAAACTAATCCCTTTTGTTGGAATGCTTTAATTTGAATTACTATGATAAAGAGGGAGATACTGATGGCATAATGGCCCTCTCCTATTTTTAATTCTATAAAGTCCCAAACCTTGTATTCTGGTGGTTCACTTTAGCTCTTTTTATCCAGCTTTTTAAAATGTGGAAAAGAGATAACAATGTAAGCTCTAGCTCCCCTTTTCCACTTCTGACTTCTGGGCAGGGCAGTATGAAATGGTATTGCAGCCATGTTAGGTTGAATGAAGTTATAGTAGCGCCTTGTGATTGAGAATCATGAAGCTTGTGTACCTAGTTGCATAAAGCTGTTGTAGTTCTGCTTCATACATTTTTGTTGAGACAAACTTGTGAATAGCTATGGTTAGAACTAATGTCTCTGATTCCACATTAAGGTTAGAATTTGACAGTAGTTAAAGAAGGCTTATGAATAACATTCTAAAGGAGCGCTATGGAGGAATTGGCAAAAGCAAACACCGGAATGTACTAGCTAGATGATATTAGTCATTTCTTGATAAGCTGAAGGTGTTGTGCATTAATAGTGTGAGAGAGTCATGGAATATTGAGAGTGTTTCTCATTACAGACTTAGTTTTTTTTAATTTTTAATGAAACTTTTTCCTTCCTGGAATTGGGGAGAGTGTGTTGCTCTGGTTAGCAGTTTCCTAATGAGGAGGGATTGCACTGAGTCATTGAGTCAATCTGCAGAAACATCTCAATTTTATTGTCACATTTCTCAGTTTTCAGTGAATCTCTTCCGGACACTTCCACCATCATCTAATCCTACAGGAGCAGAATTTGACCCTGAGGAAGATGAACCTACACTAGAAGCTGCTTGGCCACATCTCCAGGTAATAAACAGTATTTTGCCATGTATCTATCCCTTTTTTCTTCTTATGGAAATGTTTAAGCAACAACTTGAGCTAGAAGTTATTTAAGATTTTTAAAGAGATTTTTTTTTTTAAAAGAAGAGATTGGACAACAGAGGTGGTATTCAGCAGGGTTCTGACCAGTTCTGGAGAACTGGTAGTGGAAATTTTGAGTAGTTCGGAGAACTGGTAAATACCACCTCTGATTGGTCCCGCCCCCATTTTATTCTCTGCCTCCCGAGTCCCAGCTGATCGGGAGGAAATGGGAATTTTGCACTAACCTTCCCCTGGAGTGGGGAATGGAATGGAGATTTTATAGTATCCTTCCCCTGCCATGCCCACCAAGCCACATCTACAGAACCAGTAGTAAAAAAATTTGAATCCCATCACTGTTGGACAACCATTTGTCTGAAATTGTATATGGTCTTCTGCTTGAGCAGGGATTGGACTAGACCTCCAAAGTCCCTTCCATCTCTGTTGTTCTGTTCTGTTCTATGAATTATGATGTTTAGAGA
The DNA here is from genome assembly GCA_022577455.1 of Arizona elegans. Lineage (NCBI taxonomy): Eukaryota > Metazoa > Chordata > Lepidosauria > Squamata > Colubridae > Arizona > Arizona elegans. The sequence continues at coordinate 297,108,151 of JAKOOJ010000001.1, read as the reverse complement.
CATAGCTGCTCATACGAATTTAAAAACAGTGGTCAATCTGAAGATTGCATCATACTGCTGGTTTTCTATTCAAATGTTTTGGCCTTTTTGCCTAGGAACAGCCAACTTTTTCAATATGATTATGCCAATTTTTTTTTTTTAATTTGATTTATATGCCGCCCTTCTCCGGAGACTTAGGGCAGCTTACAATGCGTTAAGCAATAGCCTTCATACTTTTGTATATTTATACAAAGTCAGTTTATTGCCCCCACAAACTGGGTCCTCATTTTACCTACCTTAGAAAGGATGGAAGGCTGAGTCAACCTTGAGCCTGGTGAGAATTGAACTTGCAATGATTGCAGGCAGCTTATGTTAATAACAGTGCTGCGCCACCAGGGCTCCTATTTGAGTTCAGTTGTTAGTTTGCAACAAGTTATTCATCCTGCTTTAGATCATGACCTACCTATCTGCTTCTTGGATCAGTTGAGAACTAGCTTAGATAAGAAACTATACAATTTTCTTTCATCAGCTATGGTGTGGCATCAATTTAGTTCTAAAAGGGGACTTGAATTGTTCATGGAGGATAGAGCTTGTCACAATCAATATTATTTGTTGGACATATAAAGTTGCCAAATTGAGACAATCTGGAGAGCATACAGTATTAAAACAGAATTAAAAAATATTTGCTTATTTTTTACAGAAGCAAATGTATTTTATTAGAAGTATATTTTAAAGAATAAAAATCCTTCAATATGTTTGATAAAGAGAACTTATAAAACACTGTATAAAAATGCAACTATAAAATCCAACAGATATTATACAATGCATTGGAGGAAAAATACAGATAAATCCAAACCCTCCATCAATCACCGGCCAAGATCACAAATGATAAAGATGCTAAAGAAAATACAGGTTATAATACAGATTGTAAGGATGCTCCTGCCTCTTTTTTTACAGCCCTTGGAGGTACATTCTAATAATAATTGTTTAAAAATGGTGGTCTCATTTTTAGTGCTTAATACTAAATCAACAGAATTCACTCAGGCAAACTCAGGAGAAAGAAGGGATGCCCTGCCCATGGATATGATTCAGCTTTACTAATTTTTATTAAATCACCCAACCCACTGCAGTTCCCTCCCCACCCAGAATTCCCCAGCCTTGCTTGAAGGGAGTGGAGGAAATGCTTTAATGATTCCAGTAAGAGCAATTCGCTCAATCCTTTCTCCTGTACTTTTCACCGTGTAGGGGGGTAAAATTGTGATTGTCAAGCAGTAAATAGTTTTGTTTCTGCTAAAAAGATAAAGTTTTTCTAGGGTGTAATTCAGATTGGAAAGTTTAAATCTGCTCCAAAAGGAGAATTGTGACTCCATAATGGATTAATGTTTTATACTTACATCTTCAGTCTAAATCAACAGACCTTTTTAGTCACACCACTTCTGCTTTGGCATTTGTTCAGGAAAGGGTTTCCATTTGCAGACTCAGTTATTTTTGTACTACAGAAACACAGCCCTCAGGATTTCTACTAGAGAAAATGAACAGCCATTGGTATGAAGTAGAATAAGGCTGGTATACTGAATTCAAAAGTATAATATACACATTTGGACGGGTCCTGGTCTTTGAATTTTGATTTTTGTGTCTTATTTGTTAACTGAAAAACTGGTGCCAAGCAGCAAATCCCCAGCTGTTTTAGGCTGATTTAAAAAATTCAAGCAGGTTAATACTTGGATGGGAGACCACAGGGAAATCTCAATGCCATAAGGCTAGTCTGGGAAGTTGAGAAAATATTCTAGAAGATAGCTAATCTTTTCACCATTGTTGGCAGGAAAACAAAACAAATACCTTCCTGAAGTATGCCTGAGTCAAACTCACTAATCATACTTGACTTGAAATATATATGTATAAATAATCCTTTTTTGTCTCATTCTTTTTTTAGCTGGTATATGAATTCTTTCTGAGGTTCTTGGAGTCTCCAGACTTTCAACCAAACATTGCCAAGAAATATATTGACCAGAAGTTTGTATTGTCAGTAAGTAATCATCATTTCCTTCCCCCTCCTTCCTTTTAGCCCCAATTTATTTTTGCACCTCAGTTGAAATAGAAGTGGTGAGGAGAGTGCAGAGAAGCAGGCAGAAATCTCTCTTGGGAATTCTGTAGAATATAATTTTGTATCTACAGATCCTATAGCAGATAATTTTTGGATTATGCTGCTGAATTGCTTATTTTTCATTTTAGAAATAATTGACATAAAAAGAAATGTAGGTCCTCCATGATTATTTTCTTTTGTACTTTGTTTTACAGATAATTTACCCTGATAGTAATATGTATTGTTTCCTAATGATTTTTGTTGTTGTACAATCTGCTAGATGTTTAGACTGGATCTCTCATTTTATCCACCTATTGAGTCCTTCCCAAGGACCTGGGATAGGCAGATGTTGTTGCTTGATATTCTAATTATAATTGGTGTATCATCATTATTACTTAATTAAATTTGTATGCTGCCTGATTTTTAATGAGTCTAGGTTGTTTACGACAAAGAAATTACAATAAAACCAAAAACATTAAAAAGTGTAATTTTTCTTGTTAAATTAACTCCCCTCCCCAGCATAAAATGATTCAATATATTTTAAATTTTACTAAAACTGGAAAAAAATGGTTTAAATTAATGGAATAATTACCAACAAAATATGTTGGTATTCTTTAAAAATATATATATATGTGAAAATATATTATAATTACAAATTTCCAGAGGACAAGTGAATGTAGATTGCCTGTGAGAATACAATTGTGAAATTATATAAAAATATAGTTACATAAAAAAACTTTTCTTAATTGTTTGAGCTGTTCATGAATGTTGGCCTATAAGGTTCTTATTTATTGTTTTAACATTTTACTGCTTTATATGTTTTTTTAAATTATAGGACTGTAAACTACTTAAAGTCATCTCAGTGAGATGGCTGGCATAGAAGTCTAATAATAAATAAATAAATAAAAATAGATGAATATCTTGTCATTTGAAAAGGGCAAAGGAGGCTAGAGATACAGGATACTTATTGATGTAGTATTTCTCTATTTGTGATACATCACAGTTTTAAGTAAAGTCACTTCATAAGAGTTGCAGTTTGTGCATTATTGGAGTCTTATGAAAAGCTTCATGGCTTGTTTTCTGGGTAGTTTAGAAATCTTCATGGCTAAAGATGTTGGTTCCTCCTTGCGCTGACACCTTTCAGCTGTGCTTATCTCCAGATTGTTAACCCAGCACAAGCTAAGAAATTTGGAGTAGGTTGGGATTATGGATTTTATTCAATCCTCCTTTTGCAGCTGCTGGACTTATTTGATAGTGAAGATCCCAGAGAACGAGACTTTCTGAAGACAATTTTGCATAGGATTTATGGGAAGTTTTTGGGACTCCGAGCATATATAAGGAGGCAAATAAACAACATATTTTATAGGTAAGTAGTAGTAGTTATAGGTAATCATTTACTTACTAAGTAGTTGAAACATCTAGCTTGAATGAGGAGGTGAGTTGAATTAGCTCCATAAATTAAATGAGAAGGTAAAAACCTGTTGAATAAGCTGACGTTGGGTAAGGATAAGCAAGCTGAAATTCCCATATAGCCCTTTGCCATTGGTTATTCTGGCTGTACCTTGGAGATGACGGGACAAGTTACTTATACTTAGAGAAATGTGGCCATATAAAATTTTTAAAATGCAATTTTAAAAAAACTACTGATAGCAGCCAGGAATGGCATAGTCTAGTTTGTGGGAATTGGTTTGGGCAGAGTAATTTTAAATTGGATTCAGAATCATATACCAAATAAATCTTTCAACTTGAGGTAACATTCACCTTTATTGTCTATTTATATACTGCCTTTCTGTTCACAAGAAAGCCTGTCATCCTTATGTGAGATTTCTACCGACCTTCAATCATCAACTTTCAGTTATTTGCGTAAGGGAGCTCTTGAAACATCTTATGGGATCATATGATAGGCCTCAGACTGAAAGGTATTAACTGGGTTTTGCCCTAGAGTTGTTCACCTATGTTCCTTTAAGGTCTTTTGTCAGAACAGATAAGTCAAAAAAGTGTCACTTACTGTATGAAGCATCTTCTTAGAAAAATCTCTAAATAAGAGCTTCAAATGAAAATCTTCAAATAGTTGGGCAGAACTTGACAGAAGAGTGAAGAGTAGAGCTAGATTCTTATTAGAGTTCAGCTTTTCAAAATTCAGTGCATTTTCCATCACTCTACCTGGTTCTTTTTGCCCCTTCTAACATCCTGTCGCTGGGTCTTCTAGTCTTAATTCCTTGTTTAAACATAAACACATCCTTATATATCTCTGCTTTGGAAACAGAAGGGTGTCAGCAGATGTGTTTATGTAATTTGGGTTTTCTGCACTAGAAAACGAGAATTGTATCACCTATCTCCCAGAAACCTTCTTAATAGTCTAACACATGCCTTCTCTATATTTCAGGTTTATTTATGAGACAGAGCATCACAATGGGATTGCAGAATTGCTAGAGATTTTAGGAAGGTAAGATAATGCTGCATTACTCTATTTTTTAAATCAGTAGTTTTTATGTAATTTTATGATTGCTGCCAGGCAGTTAGGTGAGTTTCCATTTGTCATGTTGCAAGAGTCCCTCCCTCCCGCACACCATGAATAATGCCACAGAGTTCTTGGGGAATTGTGTAGATGTGTTCTATAAGATATCCTGATGATGAGGCAACAGCATGGGGGGGGGGGGAGTTGGGAACAGTTGTTTATACATGTGTTTACACAGATGCATACAAGTCCTTGATATCATGATTCTTTCCTTTCTTAGTATAATCAATGGATTTGCTTTGCCCTTGAAAGAAGAGCACAAAATGTTCCTCATCCGGGTCTTGTTACCATTACACAAAGTGAAATCTTTGAGTGTCTATCACCCTCAGGTAAGACATTCATTCTGATAATAGGCAGTACATTCTGTAAGTGCTCTGAAATGACAGATAGATTTGGTCCTGTTTGCCTGTCTTTAAATTTTAGAAGCATTGCTTCTAAACTTTCTGGACTTTCTGTAGGGAAGCAGTTTGCAACTCTGTCCAGAATGTCTGCTTTTGTTTTTCCAGTACACTTCCTCAGGTTCTCCAGTTGGCTTGTCAACTCCTAATATTATTTCAGCTAATGTGATTATATTAGAACTGTAAGATGAGACCTCAATAGATTAAACCAAAGGCCTATCTAATGGGCTATCTTGCTTCCCATTAGAAAAAGATATGCATTTGTTCTAAAGATGCCATATAAGCTTGATAACTGGTAGTTATTTTTTTTTATCTTTGCGCTTTATGGAATTTTTTTTTTAAAGAGATGTAAATCAATGTCAGTTACTCTGATGCTGGATTCTGTTCTTTGGGTCCAGATCTAATCTTTAATAAACACAAAAACTATCTAAAAAAATAACCATGATCCAGTGATATCTCCCCTGAAGGTGGAAGGCAGTGACTTTCTTTGAACCTTTAATATTAGTTACTTCTTGGTTGTTCTAAAGGGTCTTCAAACATTCTGAGACAACTTTTTATTGGCGATGGCGGAGACTGATCTACATCAGATCTGGGATCTATTAATCATATACATTGTATACAAACAATGTATGTGATTAATAGATCCCAGATAATTAGATGGTTAGCAGTCAATCTCAATAATGATTAATTCAAAGCCAATCATAGGAGAGAATTTTTTTTAAAAAAGTCTCAGTTTTATTTGTTGAATGAGGAGAACTTCAACAAGTTCTTCCCGGCCAAGTTCTTATTGTATGATCTCTGTTTTATTTTGGATTCCCCGGCTTAACAGAGAAGCAAGACCAGATTCTTTATGGCTGGAAACACATCCAGAACTTTATTGCTGAGAATACTATGACAGTATAGTTTAATTTAACAGTTTAAAGGCTGTGCAATTCCACAAGATTCTGGGCAGTTTACAACTGTAAAACAAAAAACCAGTAATAAGAGAATGTAGATCATAGATATCAGGGGAAAGACATTACAGATAAAATCTGTAAGAGGTCAACATTTATCCACCTCAGGGCCTGGGAGAATAACGTGGTTTTCAGCAATTTCCTGAATACCATCAGGATGGGAGTAATATAGGTCTCTGGGGGTTTGCTGTTCTAGCAAGTAGTGCCGTAATGCACATTTGAAGTCCTACTAGATGTCATTGTTTAATCAAAGGGATCTGGAGATGTCCACTGTATCTGATCTTACAGAACAGGTGGAAATTGTTGGAGATATGTAACTGTTTAAATGACCGGGCCCTATGCTATGAAGGGCTATGAAACTAAATGGCAATCAGCACAGCTTCAGGAACAATGACATCCTATACTGTCCTTGTTGGCAGAATTTAGACCATCTGTAGCTTCCAAGTGAACTTTAAAGGCAGCCCAACTTAGAGTGCATTGCAATAATCCATTCATGACTAGGGCATCGGTGATCCTTTTGAGGGCCTTGTGAGCCAACAATGAATGCAATTGGCGACACGATATGATTTTGCCAGAAACCTCTTTAGGAATAGTTAGGATGGTTACCTATTCTTCAAGCAGAAGCTATGAGGGCAAGAAGACTCCCAGATTGTTCCCCAGTCTTAAATGGGTAATTGCTACCCCCTCCAAGACTAGAGATGGAAAGTCTCCCAGATCAGGAACCCAAATATTCATAATCATTTGGTCCTGTTAGGATTAAGCTTGTGTTTGTACTTCCACAGCCAGACTTGCATAGCGTCTAAAGAGTGGAATAGGGCATCCACAGCAACACCCGGGCAGCCTGGAATGTACAATTGAATATTTCTGGACCAATGGGATTTTGTCCAGGATTGTTGGGTCCAAAGACAATGTCTTGAGTATACTACCATTCCTTTTAAGACTGCAGGAACCACTCCCTTTCCTCAAAAAGGCTGACACCATCATGTGGAACCAAAACCACATGGCATTTCCCAGACAATTTAACAATCCAGGAAAGATACAGATCTAATAAACAGGTGGCTGAGCTCACCGTTTGCAGGACTCTTCGAAGTTGCAGTCTCATATTCAGGTACTATATCTCAAACTGGTCTTACCCAATCAGAATCAAACTCTTGAGTGGATCACAGTGACTTTAACTACCATATGGGTAGAATATTTTTTACAGTGGCTTGGTAGATTTTCCGGTGATTCGGCCTTCCCTGGCAAAGATTGAGTTGCCTTGAATTGGGCAAATGCAAGAAGGGCAAAGAAATAATGATGTTTTACTGGCCTTATTGCCATAATGTAATCCTGAATATAGGCTCTTGATCAGATTTATTCTTTGTCTTCCTCCAGTAGAACTCCAGGCATTTTTTTGAATGTTTGGAGCTTCTCAGAAAAATAAGGGCATTATAGAATCATTTTACAGGGAGAGACTGCAATAAAGCAATGCAGTCCAAGGCCTCCATCACTAGCCTGTTCAAGACTGTGCCCTAAAGGCTTGGCCAAACTTCCTATCAAGTCCTCTGGGAAAACCCCAAGTTCCCTACGGAACCCAAGAAGATCTGTTAAGTTGCCAGAGATGGGCAGCCTAATTGACCCTGTCTGATTAAACTCTTTTCTGGTAATCTGCAATATGTATGTTCCTAAAGTATTATGTCCTTTTTCTCCTCCAAACCCATCCACCCACCATATCATCCTTTTGAATACTGGCCACCTCATTAGCCAAACATTTAATTAGTTCTCAGATTAAATGCCAAAATCATCCTTAGTACAAAAGCGTCAATTCTCCAATTGCTTATCCATCTGGCGATAAATGCAGGCCTTCTCAAAAAAACAGTCAGTGGCTGGATAACTAACCCAGAGAATCCTCAACTGTTTCTGAGCCAGTAAACAGAGAGGCTTTTACCTTAAGGACAAACTGTAATCCAGGTGGTTCGGAAGAAGGAGCAGAAGTAAAAATAGAGAAATTTCTCTCAGCTGCTTCACTGGTGTTTCCCATTGCACCACCTCCTTTCTTCTGCTGGATGTTTTATGCAGAAAAGATAAATGTATCTAGAATTAGGGTGGAGGTCAGGGGTGGGTTCTACTTACCTTTACTACCGGTTTGCAACGGGGCTGCGCATGTGCGCTTGCTTCGCTCGCATGTGCTTCTGCACAGAAGCTTCCTGATGATGCCAGGGCCAGTGGGTGGAGCCTCCCGCCGGTTTTACTACCAGTTCTATAGAACTGGTCCGAACCTGGAGCAACTCACCACTGGTGGAGGTACATTCTCTGAGCTTGTGGGTATATAGAATTGCAGCCTTAGTGAGCTAGGAGACATAGGATTGCTAGGGACAGAATTAATTTGCAGTTTAATACAAAAAATTGTAAATACCATATATTTACATCCCAACACTTACAGGTTGTCTCTGGCCAGTCATTTTCATAATACTTGAATACTGTGTTCTTTCTGCAGTTGGCATATTGTGTTGTGCAGTTTTTGGAAAAAGACAGCAGTCTGACTGAACCGGTAAGCTTTTCTTTGTGAGGCTGAGTTGGTTGTAATATTACTTTTAGTAGATTTTCATGGATATTCAGGAAAATACAATTCAGAACAGTTTATATAAATTAATGTTAAAAAGTTTTTATTTTCAGTTAATGAATAATAGAATGGAATACTTTGGAAATGGGCATGATGGCGCTATCTACTTTTATTGTCTCTCAGTTCCATTCTAAGCCCAACTCAAACTGCTGGTGGAGGTTTTTAAGCCTAAGCAGTTTAGGTCAAAGGTTATTAAAGATCTCCTTTGCTCTTTCCTAACTTGGACGAACTATTGTTATCTACTTAGGGGTATCTTGCTTCATGTCTCATCTATGCAAAACTGATTGATAACTTGTGTAAAGTCTTTTCCACTATGAAGCTTTGCTTCTTGAAGCTGCTCTCTTGAGAGATTTGTCTGTTTTTCAAAAGTTTTATGAAAACAATTTCTTTGAAACAAGTATTTGATATATAATCTTTCCTTTATTGTTTGGCTTAACAGTTCCACACTTGCTGTTTTGGTAGGGTGTTCTTTAATTTTTGCTAATCTTTAATCATTTGATGTCACTGTTTTTAATGTGTTGCTTTTTAGGAATTCTAAGTGTATGTGATAGAAAAAAGTGTACATTTTGTACATAGTTAAATTAGTTCTTTGACAATCAGGTAAAAATTATCATTTCCAAAATTATCTAATTGACTAACAAATACATGCACAATTTCATTCCATTTCTGAAGAAGAATAAGAGAAAGCATAAATAACATTTATGCTATTTTGCGTCCCCAATAGAGGGTTGTTCAACCTTAGCTTGTACATTCCCAGCAAAAAAGAGCTCACTGTTTCTATCATGCTATCTCCAAAGTAATCATTTTATGCAAGCACTTCAATATATACTAAAAATTATATATGGCTACTGACCTAAACTATTTTAAAAAGGCAATCATTCCTCAAGGAATATCAAAATAGTCATCAAGGAAAAAAAGAAATCATGCCCTGAATTCTTAGGTAAAATATATATTATTTAATTAAAAATCATCTCCATAATTTAACCTGCTAAAGCAAGTTGGCTAAGCCGCTGTTAAATTAATTACCGATGTTAGTATTAAACAACACAGAATCAGGATTCCATTTTTTGCATTTACATGAAACCACTTTACTTTGCTGTAAAATACTCCATTCTGATTATTGTTCTGATCTCATGAAGTATAGTATGGAATCTTGGAAATTATTATAGCAATTATTATAGCACCTCTCTTTTCTTAGAGCTTTGTTAAGTCAGCATCTCTTTGAACATTTTCTTCCATGCTTTTTGCAAACTGAACTGAGTTGTTATTTATGCGCTAAACTGTTACACAACAACTCTTCTATCTGTAGTTTGCTTATGTCTAGCTATATGTCATGTTTCCTTTTCCTCACAATCTCACATCCCATTTGTTTGAGTTTTTTTCATGATTTGTTTTTTTGTAGACCATATTTCAAAGCATATGGACTATGTTATCTTAAATGTATAAAATTGGCAAGGATAGGACTGGAAAGGGAAGAAAGGATGCTGTTTATGTTTGCTGTTACTTCTTGCATCAAGGAGTAGTTTGGTATTATACCAAAGTGCACACAAAAAAATGGGATTAATCGTAATAAATCATATTCTTCATCAAGAAAATTATATCTGCGCTAATTTTACAAAGAAAATACACATTTTTCCCAATCATTTTGTTTTTTTAAATAATTATTCTTCCAGAGATTCACAATATTAGTAGGACTAATATTTGAGGAAGGTAGAATATACTAAGATAGGAAGAAATTTGGAATCTTTTCATGAAATAATGACATAAGTTTTGGATTTATGACCACAACTGAGCCCAAAATTTCCAATGCTAAGTAAAACAGTGGTTAAAGTCAGTTGTGCCCCATTTTGTGACTTTTTTTGCCACAGTTGTTAAGTGAATCACTGCGTGTTAATGCAGTCATTAAGTGAATCTAGCTTCCCCTATTGACTTTGCCTGTCAGAAGCCTGCTGGGAAGGTTACACATGGCACTCACATGATCCCGGAACAGTGGAACTGTCATACATACATACCAGTTGCCAAGTGCCTGAAGTTTAATTATGTGACTAAGGCAGGGGTGAAATCTAAAATTTATTACTACCGGTTCTGTGGGCGTGGCTTGGTGGGGGTGGGTGGGTAATGTGACGGTGGGTGTGGCCATTTTTTTAAAAAAAAAAATTTAAACCATTTTTTCTACAACCTATTCGGCGAAGAGGTTGTAAAAAAAATGCTTTCAAAAGGCTCTGACGATCCCAGGGTTTTTTCTTTTAAATGCCTCTGACGATCAGGCAACTCAGCTTGGATAAGGCAACTCAGCTTGGATCAGGCAACTCAACTTGGATCAGGCAACTCAGCTTGGATCAGGCAACTCAGCTTGGATTGTCAGAGGCATTTAAAAGAAAAAAACCCTTTTTTTCTTTTAAATGCCTCTGACGATCCAAGACGGTCAAAGAGGTTGTAGAAAAAATGCTTTTAAAAGTAAAAAAAAAGCCTCTGATGATTGTGCGGCTCAGCTGGGCATGGGGAGGGCAGGGATTTTTGCTACTGGTTCTCCGAACCACCCACCTCCATCGCTACCGGATTAGGTGATCTGGTCCGAACCGGGTGATCCGGTCCAAACTGGGAGCATTTCACCCCTGGACTAAGGGCTGCAACTGTTGTAAGTGTGAAAAACCAGTCATGTCATTTTTTCAGTGCTGTTGTAACTTTGAACAGTCACTAAATAAATGGTTATAAGATGAGAACTACTTGTTCAACTGTAGACAGCAATGTAATAAAACATATCTTGCTGCAAATAATAGAAAATGATATATGAACACAGTGTGACATTACAAAAGCTGCTGTCTTCAATCCCCACTCAATTTTCAAATGGAGGTTATAATTTGGTGACCTGGGAGATTGCTCTAAAAGTTTAAGGTGACAATTAAAATGTTAAAAACCCAACATAAATGGCTACTATTATTACAGTATTATGGTTGATCACACAGTCAGTCAGTCAGATTAAATCCTCCCCAGGAATCTGGGAAATTAAGATGTTATTATTATTTAGATTTTTATCCTACCTTTTGTATCTATCTGTTTTGTCTATCTCAAAAGAGTTAATATACTCACTATTCCTGCCTCCTATAGACAATTCTGTGAGATGGGCTGAGTTATTATTATTATTATTTATTAATAAGTTGAGTTCTCCAATTGGATTTCATGCTTAAGACAGGCCTAGAACTCATGATCTCCTTTTTTTGTAGGCCAGTACCTTAGCTATTACACCAGCGGTTCTCAACCTGGGGGTTGCGACCCCTTTGGGGGTCGAATGGCCATTTCACAGGGGTCGCCAAAGCCCTCTCTCGCCCCCCTCCCACGCCTTCACTCACCCTCACTCTCTGCTCTGTTGGATCGCCGGCTGTTCGCTTACCCCGCCCACTCCCAATCTATTGTTGCCTCCTGAGTCCCAGATGATGGTTAGAGGAAAAAAAACTGTTTAAATTCTTGCCGCAGGGCTTCAAAGGGCCGCCCTATAGCCAGTGGTGGGATTCTGCCGGTTCCGCCCCGCCCCTTGCCCCGCCCCTCCGCACCACTATTTATTGCCAATAAATAGTGGTGGGTGAGGGGCGGGCGAGCCAGCAATTTAACAAACGGTTCGGTGTTTTTTTTGTAATTTTATTGGCCCGCAGAGCTTCAGCATAGGCTAATTAGCCCTTGATTAGATTGGCTCCCGACTGTCAGCTGATTTGCTCTCAGCTGTTTTGCTCAGGGCTCTGCTGCTTGCTTGCAAAGAGTGCAGATTTTTTTCCCCCTAGCTATGCTGAAAAACGAAACTGAAAGTAAAGCAGGCTGTTGGCTTTGCTGTAACGTTGGAAAATTAGGCAGGCAGATTTCTTTTCTTTTTCCTCACCAAAAAAGGTAGGTGCAAACAATGGGAAATTTAGGGAAAAAGAGGAGAGTTCAAGATTTTAAAACACAAAAGAAAAAAAGCTCTATTTAGCTAGGGAATTGTAATAATTGAGATATTATTAATTGTATATTGTGTTGAAAGCAGAAATGGTTAAGTTGTGGTTTGGAGGAATATATGGGGGAAATTATTTGGTTTATTATTATTGCTAAATATAATTAATTGATTTGTAAAAAATTGTATTGCATGGAAATAATTGGAATATTCATGTTCATATTGATTAATATATAAAAAAGGTAGTTATATAACTAATTGATTTATATTAAAATGTTGAATTTATATTAAACAACTGTAATATTACATAATTAACCAATGTGAGGATGGATATAAAAATAGATGACAATGGGAAGGGGTATAATATAGAATAGAAGGAAAAATTGAATTTGATTACGATTAGAGATGAGGATGAAGGGTAATATTGTTTTTTTACAAAAATAGATGAGGAATAAATATGGCAAAAAGGAAATATAGAAATTGTAAATTTAATTGAAATGACTAAACACTGTTTAAATTTGTGAACCGGCCAAAAACTCTGTTCGAAGAAAATACATTGTATGTTTGTATGTGTGTTTCTAATTATTGTTATTTATTCATATTTGTTCTCTTTTATTCTTTAAAGTTTAACAATTCATTCTTTATTTTAATATCTTTATATTTGTTTGGGGTTGGCTTTCTTCCCTTTCATCTTTTTTATTGTACAGCAATCTTTCTCCTCAAACCTACCACCTCTCTCTTTTCTTTCCTTCTTACTTTCTCTTCCTCCCCCCTTCTTCTCCTCCCTACTTCCTCTTCCTTTTTCCTTCTCCTCCTCTCTTCCTCCCTCTCTTACCCTCACTCCTACTCTAATTTCCCTTCCCTTCCTTCATCCCTCTCTATTGCTGTATCTTTTTATGCATATGGACTACTCAGAGGGCTAAAAAAGTTATTTCTGACTGGTCCTCGCACTTTTGACCAGTCCTCAAACTTACGACTGTCCTCACATTTTACGTTTTTACCCTATCTTGTCACCATGGTGAAGAGAAGCAGTTGTGAAATGAGTGACATGGTTGTTAAGAATGCTACAATGGGCGTAAATGATGACCAGTCATAAGTGCGAAGACCGGTCAAAAGTGCGAGGACCTGTCAGAAATCACTTTTTTCAGCCCTCTGGGTAGTCCTTTTGTGCACATGGACTACTCAGAGGGCTGAAAAAGTTATTTTTGACTGGTCCTCGCACTTTTGACCAGATCTCGAATTTACGACTGTCCTCACATTTTACGGTTTTTGCCCTATCTTATCACCATGGTGAAGAGAAGCAGTTGTGAAATGAGTGACATGATTGTTAAGAATGCTGCACGGGCATAAATGTGAGGATGGTCATAAGTGTGAGGACCAGTCAAAAGTGCGAGGACCTGTCAGAAATGACTTTTTTCAGCCCTCTGAGTAGTCCCTATACACATAGCCATGGCCACCCGGCCACATGACCAGCTAGCCACGCCCACCCAGTCACATGACCTCCAAGCCACGCCCACAAAATAAGCCACACCCACAGAACAGGTAGTTAAAAAATTTAGAACCCACCCCTGGTTGGGGATCACCACAACATGAGGAACTGTATTAAAGGGTCCCGGCATTAGGAAGGTTGAGAACCACTGTATTACACTAAACTGGTTGTGAATGGCAATTCATATTAATAGCCTTTAAAATAACATGGGGAATAAAGAAGTTAAAAATCCTATTCTGACAGGAGTCAGCTATGTTCTATAAATACTGTATATGTTTATGTTTATTATATGTTTATGTTTATTATATTTGTATACCGCCCTTCTCCCGAAGGACTCGGGGCGGTGAACAGCCAGCAGATAAAATACAAAAAATACAAAATTTAAAACAATATTTGTTAAGGATATTGTTGTGTTACCAACCATCAGAGTAAGTGCACAGAGAAACGGTACTGAGAGCAATGAATACAATACATACAAACTGGTTTAACAAAGCTTTTACTTTGTAGTGAAAAACAGTTGCATAGTCTTTTTAATCAATCCAAGTCTTTAGCCATTCAAATCAATCTGAAGTTACAGATATTTTCTTACCAAACAGCAGTTGGTAATAAACAGCAATTCAACGCTGGTAACAAATCACGATGGTAGCAGATCCATCCACGTCTTCACACACGACAGTAACAGTTCTAATCAACAGTTCTAGTCAAGCAGCAAGTCAAGCAATGATGAGAGCAGGTCCAACAATGACTATAGCTCGGCTCTGTCCTTATATACAGTTTACACTAGTAATTATCCACTTAAGATAAGTGAAGTCAGCAGTGCAATGACTCAACAGTACAATTATGATAATTGCAGTCAGCAGTTAGTCAGCAGTCATTAGTCATTACAATGACTCAGCAGTACAATTACTCAGCATTACATCCTAGAGTTACAGAATACATTTAAAGGTATAGAACACATATATTGCCTGGACAACTTGTTAGGTTTACACCATATCCTAACAATATTAAAATCCAATTAAATTAATTTGGCCCACAGTTAAAAACACCCCTATATTAAAACCCATAATTTAACGATTTAAAATTAAAACAATTTAAAAAAGTTAGGTCAGGTCAGCCTGGCTTGATGAAACAGAAACGTCTTTAGGGCACGGCGGAAAGTGTGCAGATCCGGGATCCGCCGTATCTCCAGGGGCAGCTCGTTCCAAAGGGTAGGTGACCCCACAGAGAAGGCTCTCCCCCTGGGGGCCACCAGCTGGCATTGTTTGGCCGACGGCACCCTGAGGAGCCCCTCTCTGTGGGAGGCTACTAGCGGCAGAAGGCGGTCTCGTAAATACCCGGTTCCTAAGCCATGGAGCGCTCTAAAGGTGGTAACCAATACCTTGAAGCGCACCCGGAAGACCATTGGGAGCCAGTGCAGCTCGCGCAGGAGAGGTGTTACATGGGAGTGCCGAGTCGCCCCCATAACCACCTGCATTCTGGACCAGTTGGAGCCTCCGGGTGCTCCTCAAGGGGAGCCCCATATAGAGAGCATTACAGTAGTCCAAGCGGGACGTGACGAGGGCATGAGTGACCGTGCGTAAGGCATCCCGATCCAGAAAGGGATGCAACTGGTGGATCAGGCGAACCTGATAAAAAGCCCCCCTGGCCACAGCCGTCATATGCTCTTCCAAAGACAGCCATGTATCCAGGAGGACACCCAAGTTGCGAGCCCTCTCTGTGGGGGCCAGTGACTTGCCCCCAAAAGTCAGTGATGGTACCAACTGACTATATCGAGATGCCAGAAGCCACAGCCACTCGGTCTTGGATGGGTTGAGCCTGAGCCTGTTTCTCCCCATCCAGATCCGCACAGCCTCCAGGCACCGGGACATCACATCAAGGGCATTGTTGGGGTGGTCCGGGGTGGAAATGTACAGTTGAGTATCATCAGCGTACAATGACACTTCACCCCGAAACCACGGATGATCTCACCCAGCGGCTTCACATAAATGTTGAACAAAAGGGGCGAGAGAACCGACCCTTGCGGCACCCCACACACAACATATATTATGTTTCATGCTACACGGGATATGTAAAAATGTTGTAAAGTTTTCTTCAAAACTAAAGGCTTCTAGATTACAAAATCAGTTGTATATAATATATTCAATATGCTTGCTTTTTTTCCCCAGGTGATAGTGGGGTTGCTAAAATTTTGGCCGAAAACGCACAGCCCCAAGGAAGTAATGTTTCTGAACGAGCTAGAAGAAATATTGGATGTCATTGAGCCTTCTGAGTTTGTGAAAGTTATGGAACCTCTGTTCAGACAGTTGGCCAAATGTGTCTCTAGTCCACACTTTCAGGTGAGTTAAAAGCTAGGAGAGATGACAGCAGATTTTAGTATCGGTACTTGGGCAGTAGATATTTTTGATTTTTCCTAGGACATTGGCAAATAACAAAAAACATATGACTTAACTGGTATTACAAAAAGCATTTCTTTTCAGAGAAATAAAACTGTTTGTTAAAAGAATGGAATTTCAGTTATAAGCCAAGCTAACAAAGACCCATAGAAATAGGCTGAATTTTAATTTTGATAAGCATCTACTAGCTGTTCATCTAATTCAGATGCCCACCTTACGATGGGCAACATTAAGAATTTTAAGAATGCCCCCTTTTTTCTATTTTTAACTATGTCTCATTTTCATTATTTATACAGGTGGCAGAAAGGGCATTGTATTATTGGAATAATGAATATATCATGAGTTTGATCAGTGACAATGCAGCCAAAATTCTCCCTATCATGTTTCCAGCACTCTACAAAAATTCCAAAAGTCATTGGAACAAGTAGGTATTTCAGTGAGGCTTGGGACGAGTGAAATTTCAAATTAGGGATCTTCAGATTGCTTTTCTGTCAAGAATTATTGATGATAGGGCAATAATATTGCTATATTTAGTTTAGGCTCCTACATTTTCATCATGGGAGGAAAAGGAGAAGAGAATGGAATAATTGGAAATATGCAAGTTAAATTCCCAAAAGAGAAATGAATATGTTGCCTATGCCCTATTTGCCTAACTTCATCTTTTTTGGGGTGGGTTGGGTGGGTTTAATAAAATATGAGTTTTTGCATGCATACTAGCTTTGGAGGTAATTTTTTTTTCATTCAGTACTGAGAATTATAAATGATTGTTTTTGGATGTTTTGGAATGCCTGTTTGATAAATAAATGTGTAAGCATATGTGCTAGGAATTTAGAGTGTGGAACATCCTGTTTTCCTGAGGGTGTGTTTTAATCTCTGCCAAAGTGTGTTGGAGACATTTTAAATAATTAACATAATTTCTGTTTTCTGCAGGACAATCCATGGGTTGATCTACAATGCGCTGAAGCTGTTTATGGAAATGAACCAAAAGCTATTTGATGATTGCACGCAACAGTACAAGGCAGAGAAGCAGAAGTAAGTGTTTTAGTTGAGAAGTAAATTGATAGTAACTAATCTATGAGTGCTGAGATTCTCCTCCTTGAGATAGCAGTTAATAACCAGAATGAAAAATCTGCAGTGATCTGCTTAAAACTCTCTGCAAATAAGACATGCCACTTATTCATATGGAACAGGAAAAAAGATGGGCTGGAACAAAAAACAGATCAAGAAGCCGATAATTGAAATACCTGATACATTTAATCGGTTATAAAAAGTTATGTGAACATGGGTTGTTTGGAAGTAAAAGAAGCTCCTAAAAAGTTTTTAAAACACAAATACCGTATTTTTCGGAGTATAAGATGCACTAGAGTATAAGACGCACCTACCTTTTTTGGTGAGGAAAAGAAGAAAAAGAAATCTCCCTCTGCCTCTGAGCAATTTTGCCTCGTTGCAGCAAACAGCAAATAGCCTGCTTTACTTTCATTTTCGTTTTCAGCCTAGCTTGATTAGCACAAGGAAAAAAAATCTGCTTCAGCAATTTACCTCTTTGCAACAAGCAGCAGAGCCCTGTGCAAAACAGCTGAGAGCAAATCAGCTGAGAGTCGGGAGGCCGATCCAATCAACTTGTGCTAATTAGATTGTGCTGAAGCTGAAAAGAGCTGTTTTTTTCTTGATATTTGCTTGCCAGGAGGTAACTGCTGTGAGGCAGAGGCCAAAGGGTGGGGGCCAGTGGATGGGCGGGGCTACATTCAGTGTATAAGATGCACCTAAATTAAAACCATAATAATAAATATCATTAAAATTCAAAATATAGCTGAAGGGAGAATGAAAATGGAGCCGTCTAGACAAGTCTCTAGTTCTGTGGAAACTCCAGGCATGGTCACATGATCAGGTCTTAAGGGTCTTTCAGAATATCAAAAGGGATGGTTTTAGTCTAATTTCAGGGGGAAGGATGTTCCATAAACTGGGTGCCATGGCAGAAAAGGCCCCTTTTTCTGGGACCCACCAAATATAGGTTCCCAGCTAATGGTATCCACAGCATCCTTCTCTTTGAGATTTAATAGGACAGGCTGAAGGCTGAAGTAATTGGGGAGAGGCAGTCCCTCAGATAGCTCCATCCCATGCTGTGAAGAGCTTTAAAAGTTAAAACCAACATCTTGAATTGGACCTGGAAGCAAACTGGCAACCAATGCAACTTGTATAGCAGAGTTGTAACATGTGCTGCTCTAGGAGCACACATAATTGCCCATGCGGCTGGATTCTGTACCAGCTGAAACTTCCAGATACTCTTCAAGGGCAGCTCCATATGGAGTTGTCCAATCTGAAGGTGACTAGGGCATGAGTGATTTAAGCAAGGCCTCTTGATCCAGGAACAGGCATAACTGATGTTTTCCTATCTGATAGTACCGTGAATTATTTGGATGATTTACAGCATGTTCTATTTCTTAGCCTCAAACAATCTCCATATACCTGTTTCCCTTGAAACCTTTGAAAAGGTATCAGATAGCAATTTTGCAGTTGCAAAAATAGGATATGTTTTTAAAAAAAGAAATAGAATCCTGAGGCACCCCATGAATCAGAGCCCACACCCACACATGTGCTCAAAGAAACCTAGAAGTAGGTCTTTAAACATTCAGAAATTATTAATATTTTATAATGTGATATATAGTGAAAATTATAAGTTATATGACGAGCCCAATCATATTTACTATATTTAATTTCATTTTAAAGGTAACTGAAAATTAAGTAAAACCTAGTTTTACTTTTTCCTCTGTGTAGCAGGAAAGAGCATGTCCTACCACATCATTCAAAGTTCAAGTAAAGCCTTTGATTAAATAAAAAGTTGTGTACTTCTGCCATAGGCAGAAGATCATGGAAATAGAATATTTTCCAGCATTTCTTTTATGACTATTTCTCCAGAAAGGACAGAAAACCTGTTTTTTCAGCTGAGCCTGTTTGATAGTACAGAAGACATTATGGATAGTATGGAAAGCAGAGAGAATAACCTATAGGATTATAATCCATCTCAGTGAGCAATTAAGGAGAACAAACAAACAATTAAGGAATTTGGTGTGGGAGTTCAGTTTAGGGAAAAAGCAGGAAGAGCTAAATAGAGTATTGATAATTGCTCACACTTTAAAGAATAAAGAAATTGTATTCAATAAAGAAATTCTATTCTATTCTATTCTATTCTATTCTATTCGTTTCCGTTTCCGTTTCCGTTTCTGTTTCCGTTTCATCCCGTCCCGTCCCGTCCCGTCCCGTCCCGTTCCATTCCATTCCATTCCATTCCATTCCATTCCATTCCATTCCATTCTATTCTATTCTAATTACTTAAACTAGCTGAGGCAATTTCAGGGAACATACAAAAAAGCCAGTTTCCAGAGAGTGAACTTTATTTGATCAGGCAAATAGGAATTTGGTGGGAAAAGCATCCAAAAAACCACCATGGTAATCTGGTAACTAGCAACTGTGGGCATTTTATGGATCATTGTGCAGAAAATTCTACAAAGCTAGACTTTTTTCCCCTTTTCTTTATCTGAGGAATATGGGAGATGGAGATAACTATGTTCTGCAGGGACTGTGCTTTATCTGTTGCACATGCGTGCAGACTTGTTGCTTTTGTGTAAGAGAAAGTGAACAGTCTAGAGGTGAACCCATTCAGGAAAGAGGAAAAAATATTGGATTAAACAAAGTAAGTGTTTGCAAGAGGATAGAGAGATGGGCGAATGTAACTCAAGGAAACCAAGTTTATTTAGAAAAAAACTTTTTTTCCTTTGGAATTTCAGAGTAGATTCCACAGTCTCTCTGTTGTTGTAGTTTCAGGACCATGAATGAAGAGCAGCTGCCACAAGCCTCAAAGACAGTAAAAGGACTTTATAGGCTCTTCAAAGGGAAGGATTCCTATCTCTGCCTTGAAGTAGTGGGGAGGGAGAGGAGGAGGAGGACTAGTGACTCCTTGCTAAGAAGGACCAAAGCAGTAGTCCAGTTGTCTGTCAAGAGACATATACCTCCCTGGGGTTCATATTTAGCATGGTATGGAAAGACTTCCAAGATCCCTTTTGTGGGAAAAATGACACAGCCAGATTCTGTGAACAAGCAGGAGAATGGAAGAACTAGGTCCACAGATGGGGTTTTCTTCACTTCTTCCTAGCAAAGGAAATGTGTCTGGAAGAAAGGCAAGAATTTTGGAAGCAGGATGTGCAGATGGTTTCAACAGGAATGGTTGGGATTCTTTGATCATAGGATAGATTTCTGTGATGAGATGGGCTATGCCTCATCAGAGCTGGGTAGAACATGTTTGTAAGATGTCTTATAAACCTGATCCAAAAGTATTTAACCTGTTGGAATATGCTATAGTTCACCAAACCAGATGAAAGATGTGGATAGTATTTTCTTAGCCATATTACTGAACTTTCAGGGAAGAGGTAATAACTGCTCAGATAAATTAAAAAACCAACACAGCCAAAATTGTGATACCCCAATATTTCCTAGTTCAGAACCATGTTGTTGTTAGTTGCGAAGTCATGTCCGACCCATCGCAACCCCATGGACAACATTCCTCCAGGCCTTCCTGTCCTCTACCATCCCCCTGAGTCCATTTAAGCTCACTCCGACTGCTTCAGTGACTCCATCCAGCCATCTCATTCTCTGTCGTCCCTTTCTTCTTTTGCCCTCAATCGTTCCCAGCATTAGGATCTTCTCCAGTGAGTCTTCTTAGTTCAGAACTTAACCAATAGCAAAACCTGATTGAAAAGCTGAAAGCAGTGGGACCCCAAGCCCTCAGGAGGAAGTAATGAATCATCTTAATTTCAAAATGCTGTGAAAAGGAAAAAGGGAACATTGGGCAGTTTTATTAATCTTGGACAATTATTAGGCAGGCAAAAGGAATGTTTGGGATGTCTCAAAAAGAAAATATTAAAATATAGCTGTGTGCTATTACACTGAGACAAAACAAATTGATATATAGGAAGCTTTTGATTGAACCAAAAGTTAAGAAGGACAGGTTTAGGAAATAAAATATATAAGGATGAAGGTATGTGAGAATGGCATTGGAAAAGCCACAGCCAGAGGGACAGTTGGATAAGAGGCAGCTCAACTCGCAGAAGGAATGTGGGCGTGAAGGTTCCCCTTCTAGTTTCTTGGGCTGTCAAGGCAACAGGGAAGAAACTTGCAAGATTCTGTTTCTGTAACCTTACAATAAAATAGAATTAGTTCATCTGGGTGTGCTTCCCATCTGGACTACCTTGCAAGACTGGCAGAGGACCAAGGGCGGCATATAAACCGAACCAATAAATAAATAAATACATACATACATACATACATACATACATACATACATACACACACATACAAATAAATACAAATAAATAAATAAATAAATAAATAAATAAATAAATAAGAAAGCACACCAGCAAGTAGCTAATGTCTATAGAAAAGCTAAAACTAAAAAGGAACTTAGATTTGCAAATTGCAAGTAACAACGTAACTATTTTGGCTACCTTAGTAGAAAAAGGAAAGGGTGGGCCCCCTGCTCGGATAAGATGGCAGGATGGTAACAAACTATGGGGAGAGGGCAGAGCTCCTCAATTCCTCCTTTGCTTTGGTCTTTTTCTCAAAGGGGAACTGTGTTCAAATGGACCTAAGCAGAACAGTTGACACAAGAAGGGAGTGGCAACCCAAGGTAAGTAGAGATAGTTAGGGAGCACCTGACTAACCTGAATGAATTTGTTTCCAGAGCTCAATTAATTCCACATGAACTCTTAAAGAGCTTGTGGATGTTCTCTTGGAAATCCTTTTTATGATGTTTGAGACATCATATAGAATGAGTACAGTGCCAGGGGACTGGAGAAGGGTAAAGAGGACATGAGTATTTGTTAACCAATTAGCTTGTCATTGTTACCTGGCAAATTCTAAAATAGTTTATAGTTTGTAAGTATTTGGCAAAGACGGTATTGTTTTGCTGTAACCACTACGGATTTACCAAGAATAAGCAATGCTAAACCAATCTGTTCTCCTTTTTTAAATAGTGTGACTAGTAGACCATAGGAATGAAGCAGACACAGTGTATCTTGGCTTCAGGGTCTTTCATGAATACCAGTGGAGGAAAATAGCCAAATATGGACAGAACCATGGTGTTATTGTGTGGATACAAAAATGATTGAATAATCATACTCAATGAGGGGTCCTCTGGATCTCCGCACACTGGAAGAAAATATTGAGTGCCAAACTGAAGGGCTTTTTTCTAGGCTTTATATGATTCAGTGTATTTATAAATGATTTGGATCAAATATGTGGATAACACATATAATGCTAAGCGGACAGCAAATACTTTATAGAGAACAATATCAGGATTCAATACTAATTGTTTTTTGTTGGTCAAAAGCCACATTTGGAATATTTCGTTTAGTTGGGAATACCACATTTTAGGGAAGGACATTGATGCATTGAAACGTGACAAGAGCAAAACAGCCAAGATGATAATAAGGGGCTGCAAGGGAAAAAAAATTGTGAGAAAACAAGCTGCCCTCCAATATTTGAAGAGATACCATAGAGAGGTTGTTTAATATATCCTAGAAGTCAAGTCAAGAAACAGTGGTCTTAAGCTGCGATGAAGCAGATTTATTTTATTAAATTTCTATTCTGCCCATCTCTTCTGCAAGGTGACTCTGGGCGCCAGAACATTTCCTGATGTCACTGAAACATCAGGAAAATTCATTCATGGTAAGAGCTCTTCAGCAGTGAAATTGATGCCTTGTGAGGCAGTAGAGTTCATTGGAAGTACTAAACAAAAATTTGATGGCCATTTGTTGGAGATGGTATGGTAGTAGATACATTCATCAGAGATAGATTGGACTAGATCCGTAATGGTGAACCTATGGCACATGTGCCACAGGTGGCATGCATAGCCATAACAGTGGGCATGCCAGCTCAGCTCTGGCGCGCATGCATGCACCAGCCAGCTGATTTTCGGGCCTTCTGGGCCCACCAGAAGTAGGGAAACAGGCTGTTTCCTGCCTCCGGAGGGCCTGGAGGGGGTGGGGAAGGCCCGTTTTTCTTTCTCACCTGGCTCCGGATCCTCTCTATGCATCTGGAGAGGGTGGAAAGAGAGGCTCTGGAGACTGGGGACAGCAAAAAAGTCACTTCCTGCCTCCGAGGGGGTGGGGAAGGCTGTTTTTGCCCTCTCCAGATGCATAGAGAGGATCTGGAGCCAGGTGAGAAAGAAAAACGGGCCTACCGGGCCATCATGTGCCAGGAGCAGGGGGAGAGGGGGGGTTGCGCACGCAGGGCGGAGCGCATAGAATTATGGGGCGCGCAAATCCCCCCCCCCAAGCACGTGATGGCAAAAAGGTTAGCCATCACTGGACTAGATGATTTCAAATATTACTTTGAACTTCTACATTTTAGGAATCTAATTTGTCAGTGTAAATCATATTGTAGTATTACCTTGATGATCTCCATATAAGAACAGGCTTGAAATTGTATGAAGTCAATCTGAATATTTCCTGCTTTCCAAGTCACCTAGCTTGTACCCAGGAGTGAAATGCTCCCAGTTTGGACCGGATCGCCCGATCCGGTAGTGATGGCAGCAGGTGGTTCGGAGAACAGGTAGCAAAAATCTCTCCCACCCTCATGCCCAGCTGAGCCGCGCAATCATCAGAGGCTTTTTATTTTATTTTTAAAAGCATTTTTTCTACAACCTCTTTGGCCAAAAAAATGCTTTTAAAAGTAAAAAAAAAAGCCTCTGCTGATTAGACAAGTCAGCTGGGATCATCAGAGGCTTTTAAAAGCATTTTTAACAACCTCTTTGGCCGAAGAGGTTGTAGAAAAAATGGTTTTAAAAGTTTTTTTAAAAAAAGTTGGCCACGCCCACTCAGTCATATTACTCACCCATTCACCAAGACACGCCCACAGAACCAGTAGTAACAAATTTTACATTTGACCACTGGTTGTACCCTATGGTGGCTTTGCTCGCATGGAAATCTTACACACACAAAATGTGCCAGTTTTCATTGCTGCTTCATATTCTGCATGTTTTGGCAGAGTTCCTCAACCCAAATAAGAGGAATAAGGAAAGAATGGGTTTTTCACTTTGCGTACTGGAAATGAATACCAGTATTATAATGTCACCAATCGGTAGAAAACAAGCAATTCTGTGCAGCCCTTTTTCTGAGTACTGCCCATACTGAGAAGCATAAATTGCAAATCTGTAAATGTTTCTTGAGATTAAAAAATATAACGATCTTCAGTCAGCACTTTAAAAACAGTTTAAAAGTTTATAATAATTATTGCAGTGTAAATTTTTAAAGCTAATTCTTACTTCTAAGTAAACATTTAAATTTCTGGATTTAGTAGCTTCATGGTCTTTGGCCTGCTCAGTTCCATAACACTCTAAATCAAACTCACCATGTCACATTGCCGTCACGTGACATTTTGCAACATTTTTCCCATTTGTGGTGCTGCGGCCTGCATGTGACTCATCTGGCCAATGGGCCGCCAGTTTGACATCCCCTGCCTAAATGGAGATTTATGATCTATGATGTTTTTTGAAATCTGGAATAAGACGTTCCTCCAAGAGGGTAACCCAAAGATGAGGAGAGATGGCGGTTATTAATGTCTCTTACCTGCTGAAGAATTGAGTTAATAGGATTGGGTGAAATGAGTGAACAGCTTTTTGGGAGAAGGATGGGAATGATTGTGGTCACTCTGAAACCTGGGATGAAAGTAGAAAAGGTATTACTTTACGACATATGTGGGAACGATTTTACATTTTTCTAAGCTACTTATAAGGGGGGGAGGGAAAAGGGAGGGAAAGAAGTATTTAAATTTGAATCTGTGTAGCATGGGATAGTCTAATACTTTTCAGGCTTTGTATTTAGAATGGTGTAACATGATCTGACCTCTAGAGAAATGATAAACTATAAGTTTTAATACAAAAAATAAATTTCTTTCCATCTTCAGAGGGCGGTTCAGATTGAAGGAAAGAGAAGAGATGTGGCACAAGATTGAGGAGTTAGCTCGGCAGAATCCTCAGGTAATGATTATTATGATTAGATGGAAAGTTTTAAAATATCCACATTTTCTTTTATTTTTAGGCAATACTGCCAAACACTCTTAGGAATGCTGAACTAAAAGCTGTGTTTAAATCTGACTGTGGCTTTAGTGTGTGGTGCAATAAATGTTACTATCAGCTTCTGTTTCCAATGTATAAAATTGAAGTGTAAAGATCAAATGCTTTATCTGATGGTATTTTGGAACTGATAAGTATGCATCTAAGCAGTTGCTAAAACAAACTAAACTAGTCTAGTTTTTCTGGGAGACCCAAGTACCTATCATAGTTCTGTTTATTGACTTAGTCTGGCACTAAATTAGGGTTTCATAAGTTTGGTAAGTTATTACATCAAAGGAATCAATGTCGGAAACTGCCTTTGTAGTCCACCTAGCTGATTACTGTTTCTGCTAACAGCAGTATTTGTAAGATTTCTTAGATAGAGTTTCTAGGGATGAAATCTGAATTTCTACATATAGCATGTACTCATCTCTAGAATACTGAGCTACTAAATAGCAATTATCATTGCTTGCTGAGTGCCTTAAAAGGAATTAAGTTTAATTGGTTTTGCAAGTTACTGCTTCTCAATGTTTGACTCTCACAGAACTGGAGCAATGTATGGATAACACTTCTCCTGTCTATTACCTGAAAGACAAGAATAGCTAACTTTATTGGAAAACCTTATATATAGCTATGGAGTACCACATTTCAAATGAACCTGTTTAAAAAAAATTCATTCAACTTAATTTTAAGGGACATAAAATTGTTTAAAGGATAATGTTATAGTATTACTCCTATATCATTGTACTATTTTATGTGAAATATAATACATCCCCCAGTGTTAATTCTTGTAGGAATCCAGACTTTTTCATGCAGTGATTCCTTTAACTCAAAACCTCTTTGAATATTGAATGAAATTCTAGTTTTGAATAGGTAATAATAATAAGAACAATTGTGTTGTTAGGTTTTAGTTAAGATTGGATCATGTCTTGATACTTTTCATTATTTTGTTTAATTGGGATTTTCACCAGTGCATCAATCCACTTTATTGTAAGGGAATATCTGAATTAAGAATGAACGTTTTCAGTAACTTTTATATCCCCAAATCTATTTCACAAAGGGATCATGAATTGTAATTGAAAACATTCACATTATATTCTTTTTTTCCTTTTGGGATCTGTGTATATGTGTAAACATTTGACGTTCTAGTACTTGAGTTGCTGAGCTTGCATTCCCATTTTTCTGTGTGCTGTGTTCCTGCAGTACCCCATGTATTGCGCACCCCCACCTTTGCCTCCTGTTTATTGCATGGAGACGGAGACCCCCACTGCAGAGGACATACAGCTACTGAAGAAAACGATGGAAACAGAGGCTGTACAGGTGACTTAATTATATAAACCCAGTTGATCCAGAGCCTATCTGTAGCGTGTAGTTCCTGGTAACTAGTTTCTCTTAAGCAAGCAAGCAAGCAAATTTTGACAGACCCTTACTTGGCTCAAAGGCAAGCTAATCATAAATAATTGGCACATGGTTTCTCTATGGAAAGGCAGAATGGGTGGAAAATAATCCTTAATTCTCAAATAGTTTAGGAAACGTGTGCAAGGATTTGTCGGCTACCACAGCTTAAAATAGAGGGACAGTGGTTTTTAAAACATCATACTGGATGTATTTCTGATTACTGCAGGTTAATAAACTAACCCACTGTTTCTGAATTCCAAAAACAAAACACCGTCACAAAACCTTTCCAGTTCATTCCTCTACCTGCATTCTTTTTAATGGTTTGTTTGTTTTACATGGCTTTTTGGAAACATATAATTATTCTAGTAACTGTGAAATGAGCTAACAGTCGCTTGGATGCACTTAGGACTAAATAACTACCTATGGGTAACTGGAACACTGACTACTTTGTAACTTAATTACCTTTTTCATAAAAGGACAAAATCAACACTTCAAGAGGAGGCATAAAGGAATCAATCCCATAGCATTTGGGATGGTTAAGTTACAGCCTTTACATTTCAACAAAAGCATTTGTCCTTCCTTGTGATGCTCCTTGAATTATGTAGGTCCATGACACAACTCCAGTGTTCATACACTTCATGTCAGTCATTAGACTTGGCTTTGGAATGGGCACAGTTGGAATATCCACTGTATTTCATATGGCAGGAGAGTATAACTTTTTACTCCTCTGCTCCTACCTTCTGTACTTCCTCTGTTTCCTCTTAATTTTGCCTCTTGCTAGCTTACTGTTAGCTATTTTTTTCCAATCTGAATTTGAGACACCAAATTTGAAAGCTCTTTGAGTTTGTATCATACCTTCTCTGTCAGGAAATAGTTTTTAAAAATTGTGTGCCCACAGATTAAGTATAGTATACTTTATTGATTAGTCAATTGACCATATCAAAGCATGAACATCAACAACAGTAAGATACAATAAATAAGATACAGTGAAATGCAATAATTACAGTGAGATAAAATAAACTATGCCCACAGTCTTCTGTTGTCACAGAAAGCAAACCGAAGTAGAGTTCAAAAATAGCAATCTCTAATGAGTCAGAGGCGGAGTTCCCTTTGTTTCTTACGATATATGTTTTGGAGCCTCAATGGTCCTATTTTGTAAAAGATAAGTTAAAACAAACATACAATATGTGGTTGTATTTTAATTTCTGCACCAAGGTACATTGACTGGTATTTCTGCTTGCTTCTTAGTTTCCATGTTGCTGATTTGTAAACTAGAGTGTTGTCTAGATTGTTTCTTTCATGTTGAATTTCATTATCATTGTAGTATGTGTATATTGATCTATAATCATTGACTCAGCTTACCTACTTCAATTATTAGCTTGCCGCACACTTTGTTAATACCTAATTCCTGACTGTGGTAATTCTGTTATCTTGCTTCTGTGACATTGTGCCTGATTATTATTACTTGAAGGCTGATGCCTTAAAGGGAAATGAAATAGTTAAATATCTTAGTCAGTGATTTAATTGGTAGCCTTCCAAAAATTGCTAGAGCATAGTTTTCTATCATCTCTGATAACTGTTGCCAAGGCTGATAGGTTTTAAATCCAGCCTCATATGAAAAATCACAGACTGCCCTGTCCTGCTTGCTTAGCAATTTCTACATTGATTTTTATTATAAGAATTATAGAATTTAGTGGCATCATAGACTTAGTGGCATCTGTCTATGTCATCATCTGAAAACAGATTGGGTACAGTGAGCAAATAGGTATTCTATGGATTTGGGAGATGGCCCTAATTAAATCAAACTTGGCCACGATTTGGTAATCTATACATAATACCAAGTTAGCTCTTGGGAGAAATTTGCAGATCCTGCAAACGACTTTTAATCTGCTATGTGTTTGTGTTTAGATGCTGAAAGATATAAAGAAGGAGAAGGTTTTGCTGCGTCGGAAATCAGAGCTTCCTCAGGATGTCTACACCATAAAGGCTTTGGAAGCACACAAGAGAGCAGAAGAATTTCTCACCTCAAGCCAGGAGGCACTCTGACGGGCTAGGGAGACCCTGGAGGGTACACAGAAATGCACTTTGTTCTAACGTATAGCTAGGGAATGAACATGGTGACCTGTGCCTGTCCTCCATCCATTCTCATTCTTTCAGGTTCAATTTGATTTTACATTGTACCTCATATCCCACCACACTTTCACTTATTCCTGCTTTAAATCTTTTAAGGCTGTGTTTTGTGTGCACGTGTGATGGGAGCCTAGGAACCTTTGAGAATATCATTCCATTGAAAGGAACATTCTAATTCCTATATTTGTAAAAAAACAAACAAAAAAACCTGCAGTCCCAGGACCAGGGCATTTGGAATTTATCTGTTTATCAGTCACCCAGAGCCCTTGACTGATCTCTTCTTTCCACCTATCACACAACTGGGTGGTCTGCATAACGGAAATGTTATGTTCTATTGACTAAACAGGTCGTATAGGCCATTTTCTCTTGAGAATAATGTGATACATCCCTCCCATAAGACTTAGAATAAATAGCTAATCTGATGAATATTGCAGCTGCGTTTGGTCATTATGAGTAAGGGTGATACTGTACATCCCCTCCCCTCCCTGAAATTGTGTTTGCATTAGCAGCCACGCATAATTCCAAATCCAGTGATTTAGATAATGCTTTCAATGAATTTCACCTTCCAAATAGAGGCTTGCAGTTGATCTATGTGCCTGGCAGCTATTGTGCAGCTGCTGCATGAATGTGTTACTTGAATCTTGCTTTCTGTCTATCTTTGTTAGAACTGGAGGGAAAGTAGCTGTTAAGCACATTCTCTACTAACAATGCCAACTTTCCTTTCAGCTTTTGGGTTTTAAGCTCCGGAAAATCTTAAATAGACAGCTTTATGCATTTTGCATACTGAAAATCATAGGAAAAATTAAATAAAGAATGCAGGAAATTCCAATTCCCATTTACCAACTGATCTAGTCTTTCCCAATTAATTCCTCT
Source organism: Arizona elegans (assembly GCA_022577455.1). Classification (NCBI taxonomy): domain Eukaryota; kingdom Metazoa; phylum Chordata; class Lepidosauria; order Squamata; family Colubridae; genus Arizona; species Arizona elegans. The sequence continues at coordinate 297,078,307 of JAKOOJ010000001.1, read as the reverse complement.
CCCTGTTGCTAAATTTCTACTCTCAATAGTCTCTCACCTAGTATGGTTTTATTTTCAGTGTTTATGTGACTTCCAGCTGTTCTAGCCCCATTCGTCAGTTCAGGAAACCAAATATCAAGAAGTAGCAGAAATTCACCTTAGGGAATATATAATTTGGAGCCTTCAGATTTCTTTGAAGTAGGAGTAGCTAGAATATAAGAGTTGCATTTATTTAACAGCTTCTCATAGTTGAAAAGCTGCTGACTTCATTTGGATCATGGTAATCACAGAAGGGGAAGCCTTCACTATCCTTTGGTTAAATATCCTATGCTCTAGCTTTAGAAAAAGTGTTTCTAATGAGCGCCCTCCTCCCTTTAGAGTTTTATTCATTTATTGCTCATTTAGGGGGGCCCTTATTGGGAAACACTGGAATATCAGAAAATAATTTTGAATTGGACTGTGAGACTTTTTTCATGTTCTTGTTTAAATCTCCATGCTGTAATTTTGTCTTGTCTATTTACTTACACCATTCTGTTCCACTGTACCTTTAATGACTTGATTGAAGTTTATTTGTAGCATATTTCATTTCAATATTCACCGAATTTACCTCTTCAGAGACATCTTTTAACTCTTAAAAAACTGAAATTAAAAAAAGTGGACATTTGCCAATTTTCCATACTGATACTCAAGCCACAGGCTGGGTACCTATATCATGCTATTCTTTCTTTTAAACCATGAATTATTGAATAAATCACAGTGCCTGGGCTTACCCATCATGAAAGCCAAACAAATTTCAGTCTGATATATTCCTCTTTGGTATTTTTCTCTGTGGAATTCTTCATTTTTCCACCATTTTTGTCCCCTTACTAACAGTCCATCAGCATTCCGTGATCATTAAGCATGCTCAAGCTTCACTGGCCTATTTCTGGAGTTCTCACAAGCTTTTTTCCCTCCCCCAGGACATTATTACTTTGGCAACCCTTATTTTGCGCATGATAGTATTTTAACTACATGAGGACAGGCACTTAGAATTGAAACTGACGTTAGAATATATGATGCTAACCTCCACTGTCTGCTGTCAAAAAACTTTCAATATCTGTTGTTCAAGATGCTCTGTCTGGCTCTAGTTTCTCATACTAATAAGGACGTCTTTTAATCCTCTTGCAAGGTACCAGTTGAAACATATGTGGAAGGAAGTTAAACAGGAATTTAAAATTGATTTGCAAGATGTCCCTTGGTTCAGTGATAGAATCAAACAAAAATGAAGCTTCACTGAGTAGCTTGCACATTCAGCCACTGGTTTTTCAAAGTGTGGTTTAGCTGTGGGAGGAACAAAAGAAAACTTGGAGCTCCTTAACACCAACATGTGGTTGTCTGCTTATCTATTCCCCGTCAAGGTTGGACCATAGGAAAGTATCCTTCATTACCCACATGTATGCTACACAGCACTTCTATGCCTGTTACAGTTTTGCATAGGTGAAGCAGGGCTGTAATTGAGCATCATATGCTGTACACTTAGATGTAAATATAGGCTTTGTCTAATCTTTCTTTGGGATCAGGGAACTTGTGTTTGGGACCTAATATTAAAATTTAGTTTGCTGCCAATTCATTTGAGTGTCCTATATATCTAACTATCAGAAAAGCTGTATGTAAAGAGGTAAAAAAAAATCACACTTCAAGCCAAATGAGCACCTCAGCTATACACAACTTCCAGTTATGCTCTACCTTAATCTAGCTCTATTTAAAACCCTTGCTTCTGTCCCTATTTCAGCTTTTACCTTCCCTTACTTTTACATGGATAGGGATGGAGCTGCCTCTTTTGTGTCTTATACAGCCCTTCCCAAGAGCAGGGAGAAAAGCAACTAAATGATGCATTCACTCCCTGGACACAAGTATTAAGCTGCTTTACAATTCATTATGTACATATGGTGTACTTTATTTTCAGTAGAGTATTACATAGTATGACAGTGTTGGATTTTGTACAGATGTCCCTGTATGTACAGAACTAAATAAAATGGATCTCTTGAAAAGATGATACACTGGACTGCACCTCATAGCCACGTTTAGCTCTTTAGCCCATGTGTCACAATGGGTAGTGGGGAAGAGAAGAAAGAACAGACTAAACACATATCCAAAACACTTTTTTCTTCTCAGGATTAAGAAAACAGCCTCACGGTCACCACCACTAAGCATTTATAATTTAAGTACTATAGACAACTGGTAAATTATTTGCAGTTTTACCAAATGAATTGATAGGTTCAGTGCTGGAGAAAGGTGAGATAACTACCTAATCATTTTAGAGAAAGATAGTTTAAAGTAATTAACTCCAGTTTAGCTGCTGTTGTTTTTTTTAGGCAAGCTCACTGGGGCTCTTCATTTCCATTCTGGCTTAAAGCCATTCTGACTTTGTCTGTCTTGCAGTGTTCGTTGCACCATATCCTGCCACTGCTCATCTGATATCTCATTGGCCCATGCAGGAATGCTCAGCGTAGGGAGCTTGACTCCAGCCATGGTCTTTTTCACTAATTCCACATGTTCTAAAATTAAAAAAAAAAAAAAGGCAAAGGATGAAAAATAATCTCCATCCTGGAGACTGTTCATGTAGTTTCAATCTAAATAGATAAAGGAGTAACTCACCCACACTGTCAAGCAAACAATTTTTTAATATATATATTTTACTATGTATCAAACATATATGGCTCAAAAACCACCCACCATCCTGAATGGAATGTTCTTTAGTTTAAAGTTCTGTCATTCCACATAAATAAACTAGTATGAAGGGCTAGTGATCTTATAAAAGGAGAAGATCAAAATAGCTACATAACACAAATAACCAGCCTGTTACCATGTCTCCCCGAAGATAAGACCGGGCCTTAGTTTTTGCTCCAAAAGATGCATTAAAGCTTATTTTCAGGTGATGTCTTATTTTTTTCATGTACAACAGACATGTCAAACACAAGGCCTGTGGGCCCATATCTGGCCCGTGGGGCTGCCTTGGAGATGGCGAGGGATTGGCCCCGCTCCCCCAGCCCAGCCGGGCGCCCCTCCACACATGCACAGGAGGCAGTGAGCATGTGGGGACTGATGGTGTCTGGCGCACTCTTGAGCTGTGCAACCCATGCAGTGCAGGTGAGTCTGAGCGCTCCAAGCGGCAGGCAGAGACACAGAAGGAATCTGCACACGATTCAGCCCACTGGACACTGCACAGCCGCCTGTCTACTCCATCCCACTATCTGACTGCCTGTGGCTGCGATGGGGCAGGCGGCCACACAATGCGTCTGACGGGCTGGATCGTGTGCCTCCTCCCCCGTGCCTCTGCCTGCTGCTGGTGCCACCGCTGCGAAGTAGGTGGCGGAAAGGGGGGTAGTACCACGCTGCGATCCCTGCGTGGTTGACCCCCACCATCCAACTTTGTCCTCCAGCTCTGTTGCACACGTGGGACGAGCCTCCCATCCACTGCCCCACCTGTGACAGCCCTGGCAAATGAGAAGGGCGGGGAGCCCACATCCCCAGGAGGCATCCGGGACTCCCCTCCCTGCTCCACCCCGGCCCCCACGGGTGCTCCCCAACATGAGCGATGTTGAGCTGGCCTCCATGCCGAGGGCAAACAATGCTGACTATCTTAACTGGGGCTCATTGTTGGGGTAGGGCTTATATTACAAGCATCCTGAAAAATGCTAGAGCTTATTTTTCGGTTTGGTCTTATTTTCAGGGAAACACGGTATTTACATGCTGTTCTGATAAATAATGTTCGTTCTGCTAGTTACAATAATCAGGCAATTGCCAAAGAATAATTTGATCAGCTGGAGATGAAATGGCATAATAGTAGCATACAAGACTATTTGCTTATGTTAAACCTCATTACAGTTGAACCTATTCTATGCCTGACTAAAGGCAAGGAAAAGAAATCCTAATGGTTATGGCTTCCATTAGGCCATTATGCCTGTAGTTTTATTTCCAAATCAAACAAATAATAATAGATGGCAAGCCACTACAAAAGTAGATGTGATAATATACACTGCAGAGTGGCTTCACATACATCAATAAGGCATAATTTATTTTTTATTACTGGACAACTACAATTAACTATATTAGCATACAATCCTACAAAGCACATGGCAGAGTTCTTAGACCATCCTAAGCTAAAACCACACTATAGTTTAACATGAAATATAAACCTATACGCAAACATACCAATACTGCAGGATTAAGAAAAGAAGAACTCATGGACTAGTTCTAGATTGATAAAATCTAAATTTAATTCAGAGAATTGTAGAGACAAATGGAGTAATAATCTTGCCTGGAGAGGAAAAAGTGCTAGGTGACACTGAAGAAGTAAGGACTGCAGCTTTTTATATGAATAGAGATGAAATAGTATAATGTGTCAGATTATCTGCATCAAATGTCTAAAATAAAGTTATAAATATTCTTATACAATCTTATGACACAAAGTTGGAAGTTTTGTTATATTACCTGGATCCATGGGGATTGAGCTGTGACTGCTTTGAGCTACAAGTCTCTCCTCATCCTCATTATCACTTTCAATAGGTGGGTCAGGCAGATGTAGTCTCATTGCCTGCATATGATAACATAGTGTCATTAAAATTAATCAAAATGTAAAGATACATTAATTTTCTCCTGGTAACATTACTTCCCATATAGGGTGTTTGAAACAAAACTGCCACCTGAAGTCGCTGATTGATGTCAAGGGCTGGGTCTGTGCTAGTTGCTGTTAATTCATGTGTTGTTGATCCCTGATCCGGTTCTTGGTTCAGTGGCTGATATACATAGCCATTATTGATACTCTCTTCCTCCTCGTCTTCTGGTTCTTCACTACTCCATTCGCCAACAGGATCAACAATTCCATCAGATGGTTCTTGAAGACCCAGCTCCTCATGCTCATTTGGACAGATCCTCTCTGGACCCATTCTCTGTGTAACTACTGTCTCTAAGGCCATGCAACTGGATCTGTACAGAAAAAAGAAACTTGATCTCAGCACCTGGCATCACAAAAGTAGTGAATGTAAAGAAAATTGGGAAAGAGTGTAGGGAATCAAGAGGTATCAGTTTGTCCCAGCAGATTCCATTCTAAATTAGCACACATAATTATCATGCTTAAGTACTACATGGTACAGTAGGTATTCAGCATTTTCAGAAACTCTGTTTCTGTCACTGGTGAAACTTTTACTTTGTTACCTATAACAATTTTACACATGCAATCAGGGTGGATTTGATTTAAATCGAGTTGATTTAAATCACAATTTAAATCATGATTTAAATCACTAGTAAAAAGGCTTGATTTAAATCAACTCAATTTAAATCATAATTTTTAAAGAGCAACTGTCATCTCTGCTACTCCTTTGACCCACTGTTGACTCACTGATAGTCCTAGTGTTGCAGAATATACAGCCTCATGCTACATAACTAAGCTCCATTTCATGCTGAATAAACTAAATTATTTATGTATCTTAAATAGAAAACTATCTTATGATAGATTTTTACCCCAAAAGTTTTTTATTAAAATAAATTCGATAAAAATAAAAAAATCCGATTTAAATAAAAAAAATCCAATTTAAATTAAAAAAAATCTGATTTTTTTGATTTTTTTAAAAAAATCATTGATTTTTATCCACCCTGCATGCAATGCTATAGTAGTTAACCATTATTTACTTAATAAATCACAGTAGGCAAGGTTCACATAATATGCCAGTGCAAAACCAAATAAACCACAACATATGATTGCAGCCTCTAATATAATCAATAATCCTGCCAAATCTGTGATACCATTCTAAGCTAACTCTTGATCAGAGTATCAGTCAAAAATTAGTTTTTCAAACATATAAAGCCATGTAACCATTACAGATAACTTGTTAATGTTTCAAATTTTACTCTGGGAAAATAAGTGACATGAATAGGAACAGAATAAAACCTGTCCTATTTACTATGGTAATTAGAGTAGAACCTGTCAAAACCACTCAATATATTTTATTTTCCTATTCGAAAATAAGAAAGTTAGAAAATGGGTGAAACATCCTGTAGAAAAATGGTGAAAATCCCAGATAAAAGATAGATATGCATAAAAAATTTTTAGAACCTCAGCAGTAGACATCAAAGCCAAAACAATTTTAAAATACATCTATATAAAATTATTGCATAAAATATCCTGCAAATTCAAAGCAGCAAAATTCCTAGTTACCATGTAATTATAAAATAGGCTCCATTCAATAATTTAACGCACCAGAAGACATAATTAACTTTTCAATACATTAATACTTCTCCCCTTATACATGTACCCAGCAACCTTGTTTAGCCTACAAGGGTAGAATTAAGACCAAAGCCTATTTCTAGCAGCCAAAGGACAACCACAAGCTCCCTATAAAATAAATAATACCTACCCTGCCCACCCTCAGAATAAAGATGCTAGATCAGCATTTTACCATCGACAGTCTCCTTTCCCACAACTCTTATTCCGTTTTAATACCATCCAAACCGATGTCAATTATTGCAGCTTATGGAGGTTTCTTTAGTTTAACTACAGGCAGTGTGCAGTCTTTTTTTTTAATCTCCTCGAATTTAGCTTAACTAATTACTCCGAATTAATTGGGCACAAAGAGGAAGCTACGAGTCGAATCTATGATACGCAGTTTTATACCTCTTTACTAGCTCTTTTTATGTTAATTGAAGAGTTTAATCTACCTTTCAAGGTTGCTGTCGATATTAAAACAAGGCCATATATGAGAATATTTTTGATACTGAAACTTGCCCTCTATATTCCCATATTACCCCCTATCATAACCTCCATTTCCAACATCGCCTGCTCATCCCATTTCACGCTGTACGAACGGGCAACGTAAGTATTCCCTTGCACCTGCTAGGAAGAGCTGTCAGCAATCACCATTACCACCGCTACAAAATCTTCTATCCTCACCAAGACAAATTGCTCTCTCTTGCCGAAGACCGAACTAAAAGATCCCCGGAAGCAAGGCACATCCGGCCATTGAGAAAAGCGTCATAGTTAAGCGCGGCTGGAGGATTCGTAACTATGACGACGCGAGCCAACGCTGCACTCTGAGACTTGACAACGTCTTTCACCATGTTTAGCTCCGCCCTTCTCACTATTATGTCCTTTTTTCCCTTTTCTGTAGCCTGCAAAAATGCTCTGATAGGTGCTTTACATGTGATCAGTTCTGCAGAAAAGAAAAGAAAAAAAAAACATCCCCGTGAACGGGGCGCAGCTAGTATGTATTAGAAATCCATGGCAAACTATTTCTCGAGATTACATTGAAAAGGTGAATTATTAGCCCTCTCCCCCACCCTTTTCCCTGATGAAAAACATAAGCCTTGTGCTGCAAAACATACTGATCTCTTAAAAGGCAACAGAGGGAAAGCTTTACGATTCAGCTGCGAGCTTTGGGGGCAGAAGCTCTGTATCAGATCAGAGCACAAGACATGGTTGTTGGCTGATAATCATTTCAATAGCCTACATAAATTCCAAAGCTTATTTGATTTGGAAGACTATTATTAGGTATTACTGTCTTATTTGTCACAGAAAAAAAGTAAAAGTGGTTTATTTTGCAGCTATCTTAAAAGTATATATCTCTCAAAATAGTTGCATAGTAGAAACACCTTGATGCAATAGTGACACAACAAACAAAATAAAATTTAAAAAATCCTAGTTAATAAAATCAAGTCCAGATGGTAGTAAAATGCAAAGCTGCTAAAGGTTAAAGCCTCAGTCCATATTTAACAACATGTGCATAATACTGTTATAGATTTGTCAATAAGGAGAAATACCCCCCCAAGTATCTACTCTCACCTAAAATTAAACTGGGTTAAAAAAAGTCAGCTTTTCTTTCATCAGTTCTTAGCCATTATATTTGTACAACACATCCACTGCCTAATTTTGTGTGACTAAATCCATATTAAATGCCTAAACTATAAATGTATACAATCATAGCGGATAAATGGGAAGGGATATTACGAGTAATACAATCCAAAAATACTACATAGGAATCTATTAAAACTTCTTAGACAAAACAGTTGGCTATCGTTTCCCCCCCTTTTAAAATATCAAGGGGAGGGGGAGGATCCCACACTGTTCTAGTCTTAATTGTCCTTTTGCTCAACAGTTTCATTGGTGGTTAAAGTTAAACTGTCAATTATGACAGTTAAAGAGCGATAAATGGGTGGGTTTCCCATCTTTCCAAAGCGCATGTGTGAGGAGAGAAACAGCTGCCCCCCCCACATACGCGCTAGAAATCTTTTCTTGCGCAACCTTACACTTCAAACGACGCGCAAACGTAGAAACACTACATTTCCCAAGCTCCCTTAGTGAGTGGGACAACCCCCGCGCTTACGCGCCGATGCTGAACTCAGGCTGGGCCTGGATGAGGGAGAGGGAAAGAGAGAGATTGAGTCGTCTGAGGAGAAAACTGGACTTAGCCGGGCCGTTAGAGCGGGTATGACCCTTCGGGGCCGCAGGTCGGCCCCGCTTCCCTCTCTCCCGGGCAGGTAATGAGCGAGAATGAGCTCCTTCGGAGCCGCTGCCGAGAAGGACGCGGGTCCATCAGGGTTCTGCCGCGGGGCAGGTGGGCAAGACTCGCGTTGTGGGGCGCTGGGCATTGGAGGTGCAATCGGAGATCGTGGCTCCGCTCGGCAGGATGTGAGGACGGCCGAATCCTCGCGGCCGTCAGGTACTGGGATGGCGGTGGAGGCCCTCCTCCAGGGAAAAACAATCATTACAACGCATGTCGATATAAAAGGGAGACCAGACCGCTGAGGGGTGTGACAGGACGGGCACTTTTTGTGAGCACTCAGAATCCTTAGCTAGAGTCTTAAAGGAGGCATCTTGGCCTTGTTTTTCACTGGCCCCTTCCAGGTAGCCCGAACTGGAGCTCCCAGCATGTGCCCTCGAAGGTCACATGTTCTGACTGAGGTGGAGTATCAAAAATCCCCTCATAAATCAAGGTATGAAGTACCCAACGTCGAAATTATTTTACCAAATAGAATATCTAGGATTTACTTCATGTACACAAATGTATACCCGAATATTATAATAATAATCATCATCATCATCATCATCACGATTTGTTGGCCAGTGATGTCAGCAATAGGAGGTGCCTGTTGTAGGGAAAATCTGTTCTTAGATGAGTGGAATCAATTAAATCAAGTTGATATATAGATATATAAGGCCAGGGTTTTTTTTTTTTTAATCACAACAATTCCATAGATTTACAGTAGAAAATGTTTTCCTTTTGGCACCTGACATTCCCAAACTGTTTCCTTCCCTGTTTTATTTTTTCCCCCTTTATTCCTCCTCTTTGGTTTCCGAGGGAAGACAGGCACAGGAAGTAACCTGAGCTCCACTACCTATAGTAAAAACTTGAGCTCCTTATCTATGTGTATGAATAAATTACCTATAGTAATTTGAGATCCTTCGCCTATGAATATGTAAGCTTACATTATTTGTTACTTATGCATTAGTTTCACCTGCCCTTCTGAGATGTATAATTATGAGAAAATCTACTCTTTTATGTGATAGCATGTGCATATATAAATGTTTTGTACATTCTCAGACAAAACAGGTTTGCAAACCTTGATGTTTAAATATTATTATTTTTCTGAAATTTGGGAATCGGCTACAATGATAAAGCAATATCATTGCTTTATGTAATATGGACAATGTAATGTCCATATAACTGCAAGTGCAGTTGAGCAAATATAAAAATTGGTTCACAATTTGCAGTTTAAGAAAAACCAAATGATGCATGTGTGAATTATAGTTCTATTTCTAGCTGAAGCCAAATAACATATCTAATATGAATATTTGCACTTCTTTTTTTTTTATTTAAATCAAAGCATAAATTGATTTCCATTACCCGTGGAAAACAAAATCCAAGAACAGTATTTTGGATATCTTAGTTTGTTTTACTGAAAATAGAATTTCTTGAAAGAAGTTCTTCTAGAAAATTCATTACTTTCTTTAATTTCCATTTTCCCCTGAAATTTCTTCTGTTTCTTATAATCTGCTGTGGAGCTAATATTAATATATTTTAATTTCATACTGTGTAGTAGTTTGATTCTAACTGTGGAACTTTTGATTATAGTATATTTGTATCTGGTTTTCTCTGCTGTCTGGTCTTATTGTCAGCTTGTGTGATACATTGTTAAGGAAAACTGCAATATAGTTGAAATGCCAAGCTATTCATCAGATCAGGGTGCTTCGTTGAGTTGGATTTGAATGAAAATTTGGGACAAAATGGACCCTTAGAATAAAAATAATGTTTTTTTTAATAACAAACCATATATATGTATATCCACACACGACACTTCCATTAAGAATTGTTGTACAAAGTAGTCAAGAATTTTTCATTAAGAAATTTCAGTTTAGAAATATAGTATCAGTTGATATTCATATTTTATTGTGCTTTTTTAAAATCAAAATGTTAATATATACTGCAAGTCCATGTATGATATGCCATACATAAAATTAATAAATCAGTTGACATGCCTAATATATAAGTAGTTCTCATTTAATAATCATTCATTCAGCAATTGTTTGAATTTTTGACTCTGAGCAAAAGAGACGTACGATTGGTCCTTATAGTTGCGGCCACTGCAGAGTTCCCACAGTCATGTGACCTTGATTCAGGCGCTTAGCAACTGGCTTACAATCACAATATTCCAACATTCTGCAGTCACACTGCCAGCGTCTGACAAGTCAAGTTAATGGGGAAGCTGGCAGGGCATTGTAAACGGTGACCCCAGGATGCTGCAACCATGTGGGATTCACCTAATGACAACAACTGAGAATGCTTGAACTGCCTTTTCCAACCATGTCGCTTAGCGATGTAATTCCCTCTCAGTTATCATTGGTAAGCAAAGACTGCCTGTAATAATGTACAGCAATCTCTGAAATATTGGGAGTATTAATGCTGCTTTCTATGAAAGGTTGGATGGATCTCAGAAATACTGATTTTTGATCTACAGTATTAGAGTCAGTCCTACCTATTGAAGAAAAATCAGGGTCAGTAATTTGAGACATCAGTATGTTACCCCTGACTAAATTATATAAAGATTATGGTATTTTGAAAAACTCTAAATTTTAAAAATTTATGCCAGAAGAATAATGGTAGACAATTTGTACTTTGTGTACACATGGGTAGCACAATGTAAAACTATCTCTTAAAAGTTTTGCAACCCATTGCCTGGTTAAGCAAAGCTCATGGTTATATTGGTAGGACCAGAATGAGGTTGAGAGTTATTTTATGAGGTGAGGCAATGGCTAATTGAATTTAAACAAGTGCTTCTGTGTTTGGCAGAAAAAAACAGGCAATAGCTGCTTTTTTACACAGTTGTTCAGATAGTGATGTTTGTAGAATTGCTAACTTGTTTCATTATTTCATTTTATTGAACATTTTAAGGAAAATTTGTATATATTTATCTTGTTTTTAATTGAGCAGATGGGTGACATAAGTTCAATAAATGAATACATATATAAATATACATCTATTTAAGATACCTAGGATCTTTAAGAAGAAACAGCACTGTATATGGAATAATAATAGAATTTGATGTTTTCTGATAGAAACTTGATATTCTGATTGAATAAATTAAATATAGCTAGTCTATAAGGCCCCAAACCAAGAATTGACACTTTGCAGTACTTACAAGTTCAATTTTTTACTGTTTCACACTTATAGACAAAACCTTGCCAGACTGAAAACTATTACCTACAACTACAATTTAGTCTGTGAACTACCATATTACAGGGAGGCTTTCTTCACCCTCTTTCTCTCACACATGATATCTGGGCTGAGCTGATGTTGTTACTCCTCTGGAATGCCCTTCCCTCCTGGGGATCCACCTTATTACTTTCCATCACATAGTTAACAACTATGTGTGTAGGTTAACAACTGCTGTGTTTAGTTACTGTTAGAACCTACGATGGCTCTGAAAACGTAGCTTTGCACTTGTTTCTTAAACTTACAACAATCACAGTGTCCTGTGGTCACATGATCACCATTTGCAAGCTTCACAGCTAGCTTTCGACAAGCAAAATCAGTGGAGAAGTCAGCAGTCAATTGTAAGTTGTGGTCATATGATGTTGCACTTCACCACCACAGTAGAACTGTCATAAGTCTGTTTCAGTCTTCTGATATTTCAATCAATGACTGCATCACTTAGTTACGAAGTTGCTAGTCCCAATTACAATAGTTAAGTGAGGACTACCTATATATGTTAGCATACTATCATGAAATAATATCTGAAAGCCAATGAAGATATTTTCATCCTATCAAAAGGATATTGGTGGCAGCTAATTCTAATAAGTTATGTGATCATTATTTGAGAGCCAGTTGAAGTTTTTCTGTAATCTTTTAGAGCAGCCTAATATACAATAGATTGCTATAATTAAAACTTGATGTTCTGATAGCTTTTGAAATTCCTAGGAAGTTCTAGAGCAGTATTTTTTAAACTTGGGAAGTTTAAGATGTGTGGATTTCAACTCCCATTGGCTGGTTGGAGAATGCTGAAAATTGAAGTTCACGTATCTTAAAGTTACCAAGTTTAAAAAACTCTTCTAGAGCATTCACTTATTTCTGATGACAGAATGGCCATATAACAAACAGATAAGAGGCCAAGAAGGGATAAAACCTATAGTTCCAAGGCATATGTTAGGGTTGTTTAAGGAGAAAAAGTATTTGGCTGGCAGTTATTACTATTATATTGTTATCCCGTCTTTTAAAAATATATTTGGCCGTTTCATGATGGCAAACCTATAAAAAATCCTGCCTGTTTTCCTTGAAAAAATAAACTTGTGAGGTTGGTTAGGATCAGAGAAACTGACTGGCCCAAAGTCACCCAACCAGCTTTCATGCCTGAGGCTTAGAATTCACCTGGTTTCTAGACTAGTATCTTAACTAACACATCATTGGAAGCTAGAATAACTTTCTGAGATAAGAAGTGGCTGATTTCATGAAGGCAGCCTGTGAGCATAGTTTGCTGTAAACCTTTTGTTGTTATTGTTTTTAACTCAGCTTATATAAACTGTAGCGTGTGAACTTTCCTTTCGTTTGCCTTTCTGCATCTGACATTCTTATTTGGCTTTCACAGTTTCTGTTTCTTGTGATATGCCATTTTAATGACATTTCACTAAAGGGAGACATTGAATCAGAAAAGAGGATTCAAACACTTGTGATCTTTTGTTATAAAATCTGTCACTTTTCAACCAGTGGCAAAAAGAAAGTAAAAGTATTCGCAAGGATAGAACATCAATAGTTGCAGAGATGCCACATTACAGGAGCTGATCTTAGATCTTACTCTAAATGCAATATTGGCAGTATTTGGGGGAGATGGCTTTACATTGACGATTTTGTGATGCGTTGGTTTCACTTTACAATATGAATGGGGGTACAATAGCCAAACAGTCACAAGTCAGGTTGTTCAAACTTTTAGATGCATTTCCAGTGTGGAAATGAGAAAAGTGTCTTAATGTTTTATAAAAGGAATTAGCTTAATTAAAGTATTCAAAAGTGAAAAACTGTTGAGGGATCAGAGACCATACTGCAACCATACAGTACTTTGAGGTTTGCAAGAGGCCTTCTGCACACCAGGATTTCACTGAAAGAGAAGTTTTATTTTGTTGTTTGGATTTTAAACTGTGAGAATGGGTCTAGAAGGCCTCAAGAAAGTAAACTATTTTTATTCTTACTTGAAAATCATCTAACTCCTTTCATAAGGACTTAAAATAATACCACAAAAATTATCAGAAGTTTTCTACTCACAATTACCCTTATATTTTTCTTAAAAAGGAAAACAATGCAGCCATTTTGCTGCTGAATTTTGGAACACTATCTCTGAGAAAACTACAAATGTGGTGCTAAAGGTAACAAATTGCTTGCTCTTGTTCTGTATGGATATGCTAAATTGTTCTTCCATAGGAGATTTCACAACATGCAAATGATTTCCATAAGTCATCTTAAAACTTAATGGAAATAAAAAAGAAGCATCCCATTCTTAGAACTGTATTACAGTACTCTAATTCAAATATGTGTTGAGCCCATGCTATCTACATTTGTTGTTACTGCACTAAAAAGGATATTGTAGATAAAAGTAAAACGGGGGGGGGGTGTTCTTTCGCAACCTTCAGAAGTTGAACCAGCGGACTGTAACCTCGCACTCCCTCCGAACCCTCTGAAAATTGTGCAAGAATAGAGCATGCTTTCACATGGTTTTTGGAAGATACAAACACTGAGAAGAGCATTCTCTGAAACCACTTCAAGAATGAAGGCCTCATGTGACCCAGAGCTGCTTTGGGTAAGCCCAGAGGCCGGTTAAAAGAAAGGGAACAATGCCTGGAGGCAAGTGATGCAGAGCAGATCCTAGAGATTACACAATTGGACTATATATTTTTTTTAAATAAAAGAATTTTAAATGTTTTTCTTTTATTCAGTGGGAGGGGGTTACATGCCAGCAGAGTCAGGCATTTCCTGAACTTTCAACATGCTGAACCCAAAAGGTTCGCTAGCACTGGCCTATGTCATGTATGATTTTACATCTCATATTTTGTTATTCCTAGATAAAAGCTCCAACTACTGTAATATACCTCATAAGAAGCTACTCCAAACCATTAACCAACCATAAAGATTATTTTCTTGTTCTCATGTGGCCACCACAGCCTCTAATAATTACTCGTGAATGGGACATAATTTTGTCAAGGGTTGATTAATGATGGCGTGTCATCCAAAACATTGTGGCATGTCACCTTTGATATGTGTCATAGCTTCGCCATCATTGGTTATACTACAGGTAAGAGAAGAAGTATCTGGTATACTATGGGTAAGAGAAGAAGAAATAACTTTTTCTACTAATAAATAAAAGTCTAGAATTTATTGTTAGCAATTCAGCAGACTACAGTATCGGTATCAGCTAATGTGCAAAACTATTAATGTCTCCTGAATCACTAGTTTGCCTTACATGGATAGTTAACCACTGTGTGCCACAAAGCAGGATTAGATCTGCCTATAGAAGGGATGGCGAACCTATGGCATGCATGTCACAAGTGGCACACAGAACCCTCCTTGCAGGCATGCGAGCCATTGCCCCAGCTTAGCTGTGCTGCGCATATGTGTGCACCTCCTGCCAGCCAGCTGGTTTTCAGGTCTCTGCCGCGCATGCGCAGGGAATTGAGCGCATGCGGGAGATGTGCATGCATGTGGGGGGGGCGGAGGTCACACATGCATGAGGGGAGGCGCACGTGGGGGATCGTATGTGCAGGGGCAGGGCGCACGTGGGGAGTCGTATTGCATGTGGGGGCTCACGCATGCATTGCATTATGAATGTGTGTGCTTTTGCGCACAGATGCACACGCTTTCAGCACTTGGTGCCGAAAAGGTTAGCCATCACTAGCCTATAGCCTAACCCAGGAAGACTGCTCTGATTTTATTAGAGTGATAGCGTAAAAGTAAGGCCTGATTTGTTGTTTCTCAGGAGTCTTTTAGATGTTTACAAATTCTCCAACGCAGAGGAAAAACGTCAGTCAGGACGGGGTATACGTCCCGTCTAGCCAATGACCGAGCACTTTCCAAAGACCAAAGCTCCGCCCCTTCAAGGCTGCCCCAGTTCTTCGTCTCGGTCTTCGCTAGACAGGACGTGTCCTTCTCTGACAGATTTTTCCTCAAAGTGCTAATTGATTTGTTATCGTGGCTCCGGTCTCCTCTTCATCCGGCAAGTACTTCTGACTCTCGCAGGCTTCGTGCCTGGCTCAGAGCGAGTTGTTTTCCTCAGTTTCTTGCTGCATTTAGAAGGTCGTTGCCTAGCAGCAAATTGGCGACACCAACAGTTGCGCGCTGAGCCCAGGGTCGCGTTTAGAGCCGTTTCGGCTAGCGGCCAGAAGAGCGCCCTTTCCCCAGCTGATCGGCGCATGAGGCGATCGCGCAGATAAGGCTGGAGCGGACACTCGCCTTGTAAGCCTAGCAAGCCGGAAAACTAGCGGATTGAAGCGCGCCGCGGTTTTTTGCCTCAGCTGTTTGGCACGAGAGCGCGATCGGGGGATTAGGCCACCGCAGATGCTTCGGGCCTCACGGTCTCCCGATTGAAGGCTCACGAAGCTGCGCATCGCTATTTCGATTCAATTCTCTCGAGTGAGCTCCGAGGGCCCTTCTCCTCTACTGTCGCCATTTTAGGGACGCTGCCTGTCATTCAAAATGGCGTCCAACATGCGGAGCACTGATGGGCCTACTTCCACATCGCGTCGGCGCCACCCTAGTGATCCTCTCGAGGGGCCTTCTACTTCATTGCCACCACCAGCCAAGAGATCACGTTCTACCAGGGATAAGGCCCAATCATCTAAGACTCAAGCCTCTAAATCGGGTTCTTCCCGAGAGGAACAACGCAGGCAAAAGGCCATGGAGAAGGCCTTCTCGAAAGCGCAGTCTCATGCACAACTTTCTGACCGCCCTGCCTCCCAGCCTCCTTCTAGGCCACGCTCTCCCCGTTCAGTGAGGGACCTTTCTCCAGACGTGGTGGATGATCGTCTTGCGGTTCCTCCTTCGGAGCCCCAGAGGCTTTTCCAGACCATTCCGGATCCCAATCAGCCTAGGGCCTTGCCTCCTTCTCCTCCTCCACCTCCAGCCTTGTCCATGCCGATGGCTGACTCTTTGGAGGCTTTCATCTCCAGAGCAATACGAAAATCAATTGCGGATTGTCTAAACCAGGCTCCTACCGCTACCACCTTGGGAGCCTCTCCGCACTCTCCTCCCGATGCCCGGGAAGGTTCTTTGCTGAATCAGGACATTTCGGCTCCCCACGTTTCTCTAGACCAAGCATCGATATCTGAAGGTGAAGAGTACCCGGATCAGGCCTGGTCAGATGATGAAGGCCCAGCCGGCCTTTATTGGCCTTTTTAAGCCTCAGCTATTCCGTTCTTTACTGTTTAAGGCAATTGCCGTCACCCGTTTGGGTTCTCTTCCTTCAGCGGTTCCGTCCTCGTCCTCTTCGGATCCAGCAGCGGCCATGTTTGCGGAACCTACTATCGAACCTGACACCATCCCGGCTCCAAAGCTGTTTACCGATGTCCTGCATCGCCAATGGGCCTTGCCAGGGGCTGGGCCTAGCCCTAACGGTTTGGATAAGTGTCTATACAACTCTGCTGCCCCGTTAGCGGATATCTTACAGGCCCCTACGGTCGACCCTCCTATTGTGGCCTTGACTGATTCTTCTCATCCTGCAGGTCCCCCGGAAGATTCTCTCAGACCTGAGGACAAGAGGGCAGAAAAGACTCTCCTGAAAGGACACCAGGCTACTGCCTGGTCTATCCGAGCATCTACTTCTGCCTCTTTCTTTAACAGGGCGGCCTTGCTGTGGCTTAAGCAACTACAAGCCAGATTTCCGCTCTCGGACACACGGTCTCACCAGGACCTGAATAAGATTGCAGCGGCTTTAGAATATTCGGCTGATGCCACTCTGAATTCCACTCGTTTTTCAGCCAGAGCATTGGGCTCTAATGTAACATCCCGCCGTCTTTTGTGGCTGAGAAATTGGCAAGCCGATATTCGTAGTAAATGGCAACTCGCTTCGGCTCCTTATGCCAGCGGCTCCCTCTTTGGTTCAGCGTTAGAACCCTTGCTCGTTGAGACCAGGGATCGTCGGAAGATTCTTCCTCCTGCTAATCGCCGTTCTGATTCCCGTTTCTCCGCTCCAAGATATCAGTCCTTTCGGACCTCTGCTCCCTCTTCCTTTCAGTCTCGGGGACAACGTGCCTTCCCTTCCAGATCCTCTCAGGACCCCCAGGTCAGGCAAGGGTCCAGGTTTCCCCCTCGTAAATTCTTCCGCGGAGGCAGGGGTGGTCGTTGGTCTCGCAGGGGTAGGTGAGCAGCATTTCCAGTCTCCCATTGGAGGTCGCCTTTCCCTTTTTCGTGAGCAGTGGGCTTCCTCCATAACCGATTCCTGGGTTCTTGACACTATTTCCTTTGGTTTGGCATTAGAATTTTCTTCCCGGCCCCCCTCCCGTTTTCTCCCTTGTCCTGTTCCTAGGGACCTAGGCAGGATTGAGGTAGTTTCGGCGGCTATTGATCATCTTTTACGAATTTCCGCCATTGAGAAGGTCCCTTCTTCTCAACAGGGCCATGGGTTCTACTCCTGGCTTTTTGTGGTCCAGAAAGCCTCGGGAGGTTGGCGTCCCATTTTAGACTTGAAGGCTTTGAACCGGCACATTAAATACCACCGGTTCAAGATGCACTCCCTTTCGTCTATTCTTGAGTCCATTCGTCCTTCCGATTTTCTTTCCTCTATTGACCTAACAGATGCTTACCTGCATGTTCCTATTTTATCTGCTCATCGCCAATTTCTTCGCTTTGCTTTCAAGGGTTCTCATTACCAGTACAAGGCCTTACCATTCAGGCTTTCTTCAGCCCCCAGGGTCTTTACCAAGATTATGGCCTCCTTAATTGGATTTATCAGATCGCATCCTATTCGTCTTCAGTTTTATTTGGATGACATATTAATTATGTCTCCGTCGCTTCTTACTGCCTAACACGATTTGTCCTTTGTGTTGTCCACGCTTCAATCTCATGGTTTTTCTATAAACTGGTCTAAAAGCCATCTCTCCCCCTCTACTACTATCCTTCATTTAGGGGCATCCATTGATACCGTCTCCTCCACTGTTTGCCTTTCGCCGGAACGCCAGGCCAATCTGCGCTCCTTAGCGCGTCAATGTCTGCGGTCAGGCTCGGCAACTGTTCTCGTTCTCTCCCGTCTCTTGGGAATGATGGTGTCCACTTTCGATTTTACACCATGGTCCCGTTTGCATAGTAGGGAGCTTCAATGGCTCCTTCTTCCCTTTCAATGGGCAAATCTAGAATCCTCGTCACATCCGGATTCCTCAGCCTGTCCTCCAATCCTTTTTCTGGTGGATTTCTCCTGCTTTGTCTCGGGGTTCTATCTTCAGGGAACCACTCAGGCTCCAGCTTACTACAGATGCGAGCCTCTCGGGCTGGGGTGCACATCTGCAACATCACATGGCCCAGGGTCGGTGGTCACCTCATGAATCTCTCCTCAGCATCAATCTGTTGGAGCTGCGGGCCATTCGGCTCGCGTTGCTTCACTTCAGCAATTTAGTGAATGGCAGACATGTTTTAGTCCTTACCGATAACACCACGGCTAAGGCTCATGTGAATAGGTTGGGGGGCACCAGGTCTCATTCCCTCATGGAAGAGGCTCGCTTGTTGGGCTTATGGGCTGAGGATCATCTCTCTTCCATCCGTGCAGATTACATTTCAGGATCCGATAACATCCAGGCTGATTCCCTCAGTCGTTCGCAGGTGGATCAGGGCGAGTGGTCTATATCTCAAGAGCTTTTCCAGGATATTATCTCAAAATTTGGATGCCCAGTTGTAGATTTATTCGCCTCTCGGCTGAATCACCGTTTACCCCGTTATTTTTCCAGGTTCCTAGACCTTCGAGCGGAAGCCACGGACGCCCTTCGCAGTCCCTGGCCCTCGGGACTCTTATACGCCTTCCCTCCCCTTCCACTGATTCCCAGGGTCATTCAGAAGTTGCTTTGCGAACAAGCGCAGCTCATCTTGGTGGCTCCATTCTGGCAAATGCGCCCCTGGTTCACGGACTTGATGGGCCTTTCTGTAGCTCCTCCTTGGCAGATCCCTGCCTCCAAGGTCACCTTGTCGCAAGGTCCGCTCATACATCCGAACCTGGGCTGGCTTCGCTTGACCGTCTGGCGGTTGAGCGGCTCCTCCTGACAGGGTCCAGAATCCCGCCTGACATCGTCTCCACTATGCAAGCTGCTCGCAGACCTTCTACCGTCAGGATTTATGAGTCCACCTGGCGGTCTTTTGTTTCCTGGTGTTCATCTGTTCCGGTTTCGCCTACTTCAGCTTCCATTATCCATGTGTTGATGTTTCTTCAATCGGGCCTTCGCAAGGGACTTCGACCCAACACCCTACGCCGACAAGTAGCCGCCATTGCCTCTGTTTTGTCTTGCGGTTCGAAAGACTCCATCTCTCGCCATCCAATCATTACAACCTTCCTTCGGGGGAGCTACGAATTTACGCCCTCCAACCGTACATAGATTTCCGACGTGGAGCTTGAATAAAGTCTTGAGGGCCCTCATGTCACCCCCCTTCGAGCCTCTTCGTTCTGTCTCGCTGCGTTTCCTTTCGTTAAAGGTGGCGTTTTTGGTGGCAATCACCTCTTCCCGCAGAATTTCGGAACTGGCAGCATTATCGGTCCGTGCGGACCTTTGTGTCTTCCATGCCAATAGAGTGGTTCTCCGGCTGGACCCAGCCTTTGTGCCCAAAGTAAATTCGTCCTTTCACAGGGCACAGGAACTCGTTCTTCCAGATTTTTGCCCTCATCCTTCCCATCGGCTGGAACGAGCTTGGCACACCCTGGACGTCCGGAGAGCTTTGAAGATTTATGTATCCCGGACTGCCGCACACCGTAAAACGGAGTCTCTATTTGTGGCATTTCTCCCTGCCTCTTTGGGGGTGCGGGTGTCGAGTGTGACCTTGGGTCGTTGGATTAGAGCTGCGATTGCCTTAGCTTACCGCCAATCTGGTTCTCCTCTGCCGCATCCCATCACGGCTCACTCTACGAGGAGCGCCTCAACGTCGGCCGCCTGGGCAACTCAGGCTTCCCTCGAAGAAGTTTGCCGAGCGGCCACATGGACTACAATCAGCCCCTTCGTCAGACATTACAAAGTGGACTCTTTCGCTTCCGCTGATGCTGCATTCGGCAGAAGGGTGCTGCAGTCTGTCCATCTCTCTTGAGGACTACCGGACCAGTTTCTTCCCTCCCTGGTGACATCTGACTTTGGTATGTCCCCATCCTGACTGACGTTTTTCCTCTGCGTTGGAGAATGGACGTTGGTCTTACCTGATACGTCCCTTCTCGACATGAGGAAAAACGTCAGTCAGCCCCGCCCTTGGATTCGTTCCGGTGGTGGTTGGGGGGGGGGTGATATTAATTCTCTTTTGTTTCAGAAGGACACGGAGCACGAGTCCATCGCTTCGCCTCACCGAAGAACTGGGGCAGCCTTGAAGGGGCGGAGCTTTGGTCTTTGGAAAGTGCTCGGTCATTGGCTAGACGGGACGTATACCCTGTCCTGACTGACGTTTTTCCTCATGTCGAGAAGGGACGTATCAGGTAAGACCAACGTCCATTTTCTGCCGTACTTTATAAGTGACTCATGTTCGCTAGCTATCGGTCCAGAATTGTTAGAACTGAACCTCATCACTGATGGTCACTAACTAGGCTTCTGTAGATACTTGTGTCTATCCTGCTCTCTCGGAATAATTAGTGAAACGAATAAATCAGGAGTGAGGAGTGCAAAAAGGAACTGGATAGTTTTACTTATGAATGTAATAGTGTGTTGGATTGTGCCTAAAATAGAACAGTCAGCATAGATTGCTTCAACCTGTCTGGATCTATTTTTAATACTCCAAACCATGTGGTAAAACCACAACCTTTCACGTTTTATATCTGGAAGAACTAAAGCCACAGCATGGTAGGGAATTTATATATCATTGAATATATTTGAGAGATTAAGGTATTAGAAAAGTAGGAGTTTGTTACTGTTGCAAATTATTAATAATATCAAAATTGTTTATCCCCTGCTGGTCTAAAATGAAACTGAGTTAATATTAATCACTAGAACTGAATATTTACAGCCAGACTGTTTAAGTTATGAAGAAGCCAGATTGTTTAAATTAAGCTACAAGTCTGGACACATTTGTACTTTTCTATGTATTACTTTTATTTTGATTTCTTCTGTATCTTCTTGGAGTTGAAAAATCAATTATAAAATGTAATGGTATCAAGTTCATTTTGTTTGGTTTTACTTATTTTAGAACTGGGGGGGTGTTTTTTTGGTGTTACAATTTTTATTGTCTATATCCCTATATACAAAATTTAGATTTTAAGGTCATTGGAAAAGGTTCCTACCATCTTATACTTTTAAAGCATCAAGAATATTGTTGTTACTGTATGACCTGAGAAATATGCTGAGCACTTCAGGTTTGAATAACATTTCTAAACGTTGCAACAACCAAATTACGTTTTGGTGTGTCATTATGATTTGCGCAGCTGAAAGCAGTTTTGGAAATTTTTATACTCAATCCTAAATAGAATTTCTAAATTAATTTTTCAAACTTACTATGTAACCAAAACTGATTTATTTGTAATGTCACTTTCAGTTAAACATGCATGGGCTGTCTCCCAATTGACCATGTAATTGAGCATAATAATTAACATTTGTGTTCCGAGGCAAAATAATTTATTTAAATTGTCAACATTCCAAATAATTTGTAATATTGGGGCAGTACGGATATTAAGATAAGTATACATTTCCTGCTAATTTCCAGTTTTGATCAGAAGAGGTTGAACATACTTGGGCATGTCCTCTATGACTCTACAGTTTATATAGGTTGTATGTGCATACCCATACAACTTTATCAAAACATGCCTGACCACTAAAACCCACTGCAGCACAACCAACACAAGCTTTCTCTCCCTGGTGTCATGTGATTCGTTAGTGGTACAAAGTCTTAGGTGTGAAGGAGCAGGTGTGTTAAATTTGGTGTTATCACTCTCACTCTTTCATACTGGTCACTGGCAGTTCAACATGGCACCTCATGGCAATGAACTCTGAGGATCTGAAAAAAACGAATTGTTGCTCTACATAAAGATGGCCTAGGGCCTAGGCTATAAGAAGATTGCAAAGACCCTGAAACTGAACTGCAGTACAGTGGCCAAGACCATAAAGCGGTTTAATAGAACAGGTTCCACTCAGAACAGGCCTCGCCATGGTCAACCAAAGAAGTTGAGTGCCCATGCTCAGTGTCGTATCCAGAGGTTGGCTTTGGGAAATAGACATATCAGTGCTGCCAGCATTGCTGCAGAGGTTGACCATACTGTCAGACCATACGCCGCACACTGCATCAAATTGATCTGCCGGGCTTTGTCCCAGAAAGAAGCCTCTTCTAAAGATGATGCATAAGAAAGCCCGCAAATGGTTTGCTGCAGACAAGCAGACTAAGGACATGGATTCCTGTAACCATGTCCTGTGGTCCAGTGAGACCAAGATAAACTTATTTGGTTCAGATGGTGTCAAGTGTTTGTGGCGTCAACCAGGTGAGGAGTACAAAGACAAGTGTGTGTTGCCTACAGTCAAGCATGGTGGTTGGAATGTCATGGTCTGCAGCTGCATGAGTGCTGCCTGCACTGGGGAGCTACAGTTCATTGAGGGAACCATGAATGCCAACATGTAATGTGACATGCTGAAGCAGAGCATGATCCCCTCCCTTTGGAGACTGAGCCGCAGGGCAGTATTCAAACATGATAACGACCCCAAACACACTTCCAGAACAACCACTGCCTTGCTAAAGAAGCTGAGGGTAAAGGTGATGGACTGGCCAAGCATGTCTCCAGACCTAAACCCTGTTGAGCATCTGTGAGGCATCCTGAAATGGAAGGTGGAGTTGCACAAGGTCTCTAACAACCACCAGCTCTGTGACATCATGGAGGAGTAGAAGAGGACTCCAGTGGCAACTTGTGAAGCTCTGGTGAACTCTATGCTCAAGAGGGTTAAGGCAATGCTGGAAAATAATGGTGGCCATGCAAAATATTGATACTTTGGGCCCCATTTAGACATTATCACTTAGGGGTGTACTCACTTTTGTTGCCAGCAGTTTAGACATTAATGGCTGTGTGTTGCGTTATTTTGAGAGGACAGCACATTTACATTGTTATACAAGCTGTATACTCACTACTTTACATTATATATATGTGTGTGTGTGTATATATATATATATATATATGTTTTTCTTCTAGCCAGGTTTTCCCTACGTAGCCAAGGTTTTTTTTTATAGCTCCAGCTCAGCAGAATCTCATCTACTCGGTTCTGGGCTTTTTTCCTTTCTAACACCTAGCAAGCTCTAACTGCTAGGTGGGAGACCTAAATAGATCCATATATATATATATAATGAGAGAGGTAGATCCCCATGGTCACATGATTAGAATTTGGATGCTTGGCAATTGGTTCATATTAATAACAGTTGCAGTGTCCTAAGGTCATGTGGTCATATTTTGTGATCTTTTGAGAAGCAAGTTTAATGGGGAAGTCCAATTCACTTAACAACTGGGTTACTAACTTAACAACTGCAGTGATTCACTTAACAACTGTGGCAAGAAAGATTTAAAATGGAGCAAAATTCACTTAACCACTGTCTCAATTAGCAACAAAATTAGAAATTTTGGGCTCAGTTGTGGTCATAAGTTGAGGACTACCTTTATCCATCTTGGTTGTTTATGTGCCATCAAGTTGAAAACCATATTTCCATGTCGATTAGCCTGCTAGCATGGTGTCAGGGAAGAACAGGCAAAGAGTGTCACATGCATCTTGATACATAATCACAGGTCTTAATGATTGTCCGGTTACACTTATATACATCATTATGAATTGTTTTGAAAGGATGATAAAGGACTTTATTGTATCCAGCCTCCCTCCAGCATTTGACTCACTTCAGTTCGCTTATCGTCCAAATTGTTCTATTTCCTCTTTTCTCCATCTGAGCTTGGCACACTTAGAGGAAAGAAGTACTCGTGCAAATGCTGTTTGTCGACTTTAGTTCAGTATTTAATACAATCCTCAGCATTTAGTAGATACTCTGGGCCTTTTATGCTTTAAGATTCCTTTGTGCAACTGGATTCTTGATTTTCTCATTGATAGGCCCCAGTATATACGAGTTGGAACTAATATTTCTAACACCATGTTCTTGAGCACAAGTTTATCTCAGGGCTTTGTTTTAAGTTCGCTGTTGTTCACCCTGCTGCCCCATGACTGTTGTGCAAGTTTTGCTACCAACCATATTGTGAAGTATGCAGATGATACAACAGTGGTGGGCCTTCCTTATACCGGATGACAATGAGAGTGATTACTGGGAGGAGGTAGAGGGTTTGGGTGAACTGGTGTAAAAAGAACAGTCTGGTTTTAAATATAGGAAAAATAAAAGAAATCATTGTCAATTTCAAAAAAAGCAGGCACACCCATACATCTGTGTATTAACAATTCACCTGTGGAGGTGGTTAGTACTATCAAGTTTTTGGGTGTGCAGCTGATAAGGTTAGCTTGGTGGCTCACCAGTGAGACACTGGTAAAGCAGGCACAGCAACAGCTGCATTTTCTGTGTCTTTAAGAGCATATCTTCATTCACTTATCCATACCATTTTTATAGAGGGACAGTTGAAAGCATCCTGTCTTATTGTATTACTGTGTGGTTTGGAAGTATTACTGTTTTGGACAGGAAGGTTGTGCAGAGAGAGGTGAGCATGGCATAAAAGATTATTAGAAGTTCACTTCCTTCTATCCAGGACATGACATATAACCGATGCCTGGCCAGAATCTGCAATATTGTCAGGGATGCTGCACATCCTCTCCATGACCGGGTTTTCTTTGTTACCTTCTGGGAGGAATCTTCGCAATATCCAAAACAGAACAGCTAGATTCTGCAATAGCTTTGTATCATATAATATCAACCTTGTTAATTCTCAAAACACTTTTTTTCTGCTATGTATTAAAAAAGGATTGTAATTAATGTGTGTGTGTGTGTGTGTGTGAGTATACCATACACATATGGGAATGGGTATGGATATGGGTATATATATATTTTCTTTAGAGAGCAGACATCAGAATTTCATTTTTTAATGTGTGCCAGTGTGTTTACAGAACAAAGTGAGAATAAAGGTTATCTTATAATCGTGTGTGATTATGGTATTATATGTATGTTACCATTTTGGTGTCATTATAGTTTGTGGTATATGCTGCTACCTTGGAGTGTAAATTGTTTTTAACTGACCCTAGTACTAATGAAAGAAATACATAATATTCAAAGCAATTGTTTAAAACCTTAACTTGTGTTAAGTTTCAGACTGAATTTTAAACACTCTGGGTTTTTTTTAATCTGCAGATTTCTGTTGCTATGAACTAATATGATTGGCTAGCCTTATTGGCACTAAAATCTAATGCCCCCACCGATAACTTGGAAGGATTGAACACTCACAAAAGGGAATGTTACGGTGGACAGTTCATTTAGAAGGTGGGCCTCGAAGAGTAAACCACGCTGCTGTGGCTGTTGGACATAAAGTCTACTCTTTTGGTGGTTACTGTTCTGGTGAAGATTATGAGACTCTACGACAGATTGATGTTCATGTATTTAATGCAGGTGAGTTGAGGAATGTTAAGGTTTAGAGAAATAGGACTTAATTATGCTTTATTTAAAAAATTCAAATACATATGTTTATGTTTAGTGAATGTTAATTTTAATTTAATATGTCAGCCATCAAACATAGATGAAGCTACTGAAAATTTTAAAATATTCAATTATGGTGATGAAGCAAAAGAATTTCTCATATTAAAATTTTTTCTTTATAGTAAAATTATATATTTGGGGGAAGCATATGTAAAACAATACCATGTTTTGGGGAAAAATGGAGGTGCCAGTTATTAGTATATTGCAGGAAACCATTTACTGATTTTTAATATTATTAATTGTTTATTTGCCAATTTTGAACTGTGTAATACATCAGCTTGTATCTCAAGAAAGTCAAAGCTCTCCTTATTGTTTGTTTAGTAAGAAATCTTAGATAACTTCATAAGAGAATCCTATGTAGTTTCCCATTATCTATATAATCCTAAGGTGCCAGTACTCTGCATATATCTTTTAGTTTATTTATTTATGAAATTTATTTGCCAATTTTGAACTGTGTAATACATCAGCTTGTATCTCAAGAAAGTCATAGCTCTCCTTATTGTTTATTTAGTAAGAAATCTTAGATAACTTCATAAGAGAATCCTCTGTAGTTTCCCATTATCTATATAATCCTGAGGTGCCAGTACTCTGCATATACCTTTTAGTTTATTTATTTATGAAATTTATTCGCCCTCCCCATCTCATATCTAATGATTCTGGGCAGCTTACATCATAAAAATATTAAAAAACAACAATTATAGAACACAGTGGATAAAACCATTAACAAATAAAGTAGTTGGTAGAATCCTAGCAACAGTACATAGTATATAGTACTGATAAACTGGTCCGAGATTAGTTTGTAGAGAATAATGAGTTTGTCATGTTTATGGTACAACTGCTACCTAAAATGTGTGAAAAACTGACTGATACCATGGAAAATGCTACATGTGGCATGGGTAAAACTAAAGATAGTAATTTAGTCCACCCTAACTCTAAATTGAAATGGTGGAACATGTTATTTTGTATTGTTCCCTCTACGCAGGTTCCTCTATCAGGAATTTTTATCATTCTTTTCCACTAATGAGTCTGGTCATTCCAACTTGTACTATTATAGTACAATTATACCGTAATTATAAGTATAGTATGTGATATATACTATAAATACACACACACACACACACACACATATATATAATTATATAAATATACAATTATAGTATAAATATATAGTTCAGTTATAGTAAGTTGTAACTATCTGATCAATCTGGTTTAACTTCATGGATTACAGCTAAGTACCGTATTTTCCGGCGTATAAGACGACTGGGCGTATAAGACGACCCCCGAATTTTCCTGTTAAAATATAGGGTTTGGGCTATACTCGCCGTATAGGACTACCCCTCTTCCAACACACACCAAATAAAAATTAAAAAACATCAACTGGCTCACCCACAATGTAAAAGCAGCTGTGCTGGACCCAAAATGGCCCCTGAAACAAGCAGGAACCTCACAGAGCCACAAAAAGCCCAAAAAAACAACTTTTACACTTTACACACAACACAACACAACACAACTGGCTCACCCACAATGTAAAAGCAGCTGTGCTAGACCCAAAATGGCCCCTGCAACAAGCAGGAACCTCACACAGCCACAAAAAGCCCAAAAACCCAACTTTCACACTTTATACACACAAAATTCCACATACAGCTTTGTGAGATTTTGTGTGTTTGTGTGGTTAGAGTGAAACACTACAGAAACACACTAAATCTCAGAAAGCTGCACAAATATTTTATTTTATTTTTATTTTTATATGAAAACTAAATTTAAAACTTCCTAAACTTTAAATGGCTAGGTCTAAAAAAGAACAACTAAAAAAAACCCCAATTAAGTATTTTTTTAAACATCCCAAAGGGGAAAAAAACTTACCTAATAGAACAGGGGTCTCTTTAAGACTTGTAGACTTCAACTCCACAATTCCTCAGCCAGCTTTGTTTTGCTGGCTGAGGAATTCTGGGAGTTGAAGTCCACAACTTCCTGCCTGCTTGATGGCAGGCAGGGAGTTGCTTGCTGATGGAATGGATTCAGGCAAGCGAAGCAAGGCAAGCGAAGCAAGGCAAGCAGCTAAGGTAAGCAAGCTGGAGGGGGAAAACTGTTTTCCTTCTTCATGGCTCTGGTGATCCCAGCTGAGTTGCCTGATTAGCAGATTGTCAGAGCTTGGATCGCCAGAGCCATGTGAAAGGAGAAAAGTTTTTTCCTTCTCCATGGCTCTGGCAATCCCAGCTGCGTTGCCTGATTAGCAGATCGTCAGAGCTTGGCTCACCAGAGCCATTTAAGGCTCGTCAGAGCCTTTTGGGCTGGTTTGCCTGGTTACAGCAGAACGACACCCGGCGTATAAGATGACCCCCAACTTTTGAGAAGATTTTCATGTGTTAAAAAGTTGTCTTATACGCCGGAAAATACGGTACTGCTAAAGTTTGTACAGTACGGTACACTATAATATCTCTTCCATTTTTTCTTACATACTTTTAGAATGTTACATATTTCTCTTTTTTATCTTAATTGTGATTTTTATTTTTGATCGATTGATTGATAGAACTTTCTGAGCTTTTTTCTAATAGTCTCTCTGCGTTGGACCAAACTACCACCAGTGTGGACGAACAGCAGGGACCATGTGAGAGAAGTTCCTTACATGAGATATGGGCATTCTGCGGTGCTGATTGATGACACTATCTACATCTGGGGAGGCCGTAATGATACTGAGGGAGCCTGCAATGTATTATATGCCTTTGACGTCAGTAAGTGTTGTTGTCCTGCTTCCATAACTTTCACTATCACATGCTTATAAAGGCAAATAGGCAGGGAGGATAAACGTTTAGGCCATTTATCTCTTACTGATACGATATTAATGGAGTAATGATGGCACATAGCAATGGCCATGATATTAAACTGAGTAAGCTGAGTGTGTTAACTATAAATGAAGAATTGCTACATTTATTATGCTT
This sequence comes from Arizona elegans, assembly GCA_022577455.1. Classification (NCBI taxonomy): domain Eukaryota; kingdom Metazoa; phylum Chordata; class Lepidosauria; order Squamata; family Colubridae; genus Arizona; species Arizona elegans. The sequence goes on along the minus strand of JAKOOJ010000001.1, from coordinate 297,049,068 downwards.
TTGAACTTTAATTATATATTTTAAATATTTATATTTTTACATGTAAACACTTCTAAATTATATACTCAGGTTATGTCAATGTGTTGCCCACTAATAATAAATATTAAATTTATTATTTCTAAATTAATCAAGCATTTAGGAAATATTTATTAATGTAATTGCTTTCCATTCTATTTCATTTTTGTTCTTATTATACAATCAGCTTCATTAGTATATTGAGGCAAGTAATGAACATTATTCTTATCATTACTGAAATTACTTTTCCTTCTAAGTTAAAATCAGCTTCATTGTTAGTGAGGCTAGTAGTAATAATGATGATGATTATAAACTAATGAGATTGAAACTATTTGTGCTTAAATTCATTTGAAACCAATGTTCTCTTTGTTTTTCTGTTGACTGCATAGTAATCTCTTTAGCTTGGCACAGTAGGATTCTATGCCTCCAAAATGCTAAATGCCTGCTTCTGGAAGCTCTAACAAGTTGAGCTTTCTGTGAAGACAGCCTCAAGTACACTGGGTACAAATGGAGTAGCATGAGTTTGTGGAAGAAATGCACATGACACAGTAGCTAATGCATTCTTTGTATATATCAAGATGTGAATACCCTAGTATCAGAAAGAAGAAAGAAGACAAAATGGGCAAATAAGATATGTTAATATACAGTAGGGATTAAAAGTTGGTGAACCCTTTTGAATTTTCAATATCTCTGCATAAGTATGACTTGAATTATGATCTGTTCAAGTGCAAATGGGTCATGCAGTAAGACAGTGATCCCAAACATGCAAGCAAGTTCAGAGCAGAACAGATGAAGATAAGGAAGATGAATATTTTGGAATGGTGAGGTCAAACTCCAGATTTAATTTACAGAACTATTATCTGAAATGAGCAGTTCATGCTGAAAATTCAAATGTTACTGAGTTAAAGATGTTTGTCATAGAGGAATGGGACAGAATTCCTACATGGTGAAGTGTTAGCCTGATAATCAAGTCTAAGGAACATTTGATTGCAGTTTTTGCTGCTAAAAAGTGGTGCAGTAAATTGCTTAATCTAAGGGAGAACATTATTTTTTTCCACACTGTCACAGATTGGATGACTTTATGAAATAAGTAAAACAAGCTTGAAACTTTGGGGCTTTTTTTTTTCACTTGGACTACTCTTCTGTATCAATAAGATTCAAATGAAGTTCTGATAACATAAAAGTTTAGAAAAATCCAAAATATAGTAAATACCCTCCCAAAGAAGTAAGGTTAACAAATTATCTGAGCAAATTGTCTTAAGAAACAAACAAGAAAATGTATACCAAGTTGATCTTAGCAATTGGGTTTATTGTTTAATATGGAAGAGGGGAAATACGGAGAAATAAATATAAGAACTCAGAAAACTGGAAAGACACATTAGTTCCCACCATGGAAGAGTGGATGAGAAAGGTGATTGAATTAGTGTTGGTGGCAGTTTTGTTTCTACTTGGAAATCATTTCTGGACTTTCTGCTTAAAACTAAAAAAGTAACTTTGATTTTAGACTTCGATAGAATTGGAAGTCATTCTTTCTCATTTGTTCATTTTTCTCATTTTTCTAACTTTTAATTTATTCTATACTTTTATTTTTTAAGGAAACTATATAAATGATGTATTAAAAAGAAAAGAATCCAGTTAGAAAACTTGTGGGTAGCTTTTTTGTAAATGACTGTGGTATTGAGTTTACTGTAATGGGCTCCCAAAACAAATTTAATAAATAATAATAGCAATATTGAGAATGCTAATATTTCTATGTTTTTTTGTAAGCAGCAGAAATAGTTTCACTATATTACATTAGATCTGAGATAATGTTCACAAGGAGTATTGCAAAGCAACATAGGAACTGTCACAGTTCAAAGTCCTAGGCAGCCTTGTACCTACCATTTCCTATCATCCCTGGAAAGCAAATGTATTAAGCCTACTCTTCTTGAGGGAAAATAAAATAAAATCCCATATGAGTCACTTCAGGCTAGACAAAGCCCTGAGCCTATTATGCAGGGCACTGTCCTTTGCTGGCTTACAAATGCCATCTAGATTAGATGTCACAACTCTAATTTCATCTGTTGCACTTGGTAAAGTTCCTTAGAGATAATACTCAACTGAATTTAGAAATCTAAATATGGTCAACTTATAACAACAATTGGGACCAGAATTTTTATTACTAAGCAAGGCGGTGGTAAGTGAGTTGTTTACAATTTTATGACTTTTTTGCCAAAATTGTTAAGCGAATTATTGCAGTGGTTAAGTCTCAATCATGCAGTCATTAAGCAAACCTGGCTTTCCTCATTGACTTTGGATGTCAGAAAATGGCTGTCATGTTGCAAATGATAATCACATGACCCCGAGATGCTGCAGTTATTGTAAATACATGCCGGTTGCCAAGCAACCAAATTTTGATCAGAATGCTGGGTTTGTTGTAAATGCAAGGACCAGTTGTAAGTCATTTTTTTCCAGTGCCGTTGCAACTTCAAACAGTCACTAAATGCATATACTCGCATAGAACAAGATTTGGTTTCCCATTATGAACTTTCATTGGGCTGGAGGACAAGTCTAGTTAGTCTGATTGAATGGCTATGGTTGGAAGCCAAGTTACGGGAGACCTTTATGGGAAAGAGTTTTTATAGGACAGTCTATTGCTGCTTCCTGGACCAAGACTAAAAACTGACTGCCAACTATGTTCAAGGAATCTCTTAAGGATTATTTGTGCTTTGGGGGGGTGGGGAGGGATAAATGGGACTTTTCAGAACAGGTGTTGCCTTAAAATTTACACAATTTTCATTGCTGATATTCTCAGAATTAAATGCACAGGATACTTTTCATTGGTGAATAATGCTTTTTCTTCATTTAGTCATTTTCCAAAAGGATTCAAGCCTCTCTGTGATATAGTTTGTAATATTAATCTATGATAATATAATAATAAAGCCACATAACTAATGGATTTAGATAATTTTTATGAACTACTGTATAGCTTTGGCACATATATTGTTTGGTGTGCCTTATACAGACTTTACATGCAGAAAAAGATCGTATAATTTAATGATTTTCCCTCCCAAGAGTTATGAACTTTTGTCACATTCTTAAGCATGCCATTCTGTGACCACTAAATATAGTTGATATATCTCCACTTTTTTATTTTTATGTATTAGACATACACAAATGGTTCACTCCAAAAGTTTCTGGAATGGTTCCAGGAGCAAGGGATGGACATTCAGCATGTGTCTTGGGAAAGAGCATGTATATTTTTGGAGGATATGAGCAACTGGTAAGTTGTTCTAAAGTTTGTACCATTTATATGTAGATCTACTTGCTTTCAATATTTAAATACATCTTTGAAAAGTAAAGTCAGGGTTTTTTTTGTCAGTTGCTGATGATAGCCTAATGTTTCCACCGTCTGAAAATAATGCTAAATTGCTATTGAAGCTAGAAACAAAATTTACTAAATACAGTCAGATTTATTTCAAAACATGCAACTCGGAATAAAATAGTCCATACCTTGGCTTTGAACTAAAATCTGTTTGTTAATATTTTTGCAAGCTGATCGTACTACTGAGAAACAGATGAATAACAGTAACAACGGATAACAGTTAATTGGTTTCTCTATCAACATTTCAGGCATCTTTGTCTTTATTGGTCAGACTGTTTTAAATAAAGCCTATTAGGTCCTGTGGCTGTATCAAACATTAAGCCCATATCTATCAAATAATCTGTTGGACATTTCTGGTGCTTCTCATGACCGTATGTGGATCATAGTTACAGCTAGGTTTAGCAATAGCATTAAGGTTAGAACCGTTTTCAGTGAATCTGCAGAATTAACCTGCAGAATGCTGTAATGCCCTCGGAAGGAAACTTCAGAAACGAAGTAGTAATTTAAGATACTAATCTATAACTCCAAATACTTTGTCTTCTTTTATGGTAATTCTAAATTCCCCAAATCTATGGCAAGGACAGTCAAATTGTATCTTTTAAAAGTTAATACTGATTCCTTTCAGAATATTTGGCTTGAGGTTGGGAGGGGGGCGCTAACATAATGAGTTCCATTAAACTTGCATTGCTGGGAACAAGTTAGGTTCGGCTTTATTATTTTAAAAGGCAGTTGATTTAGATAAATCATTCAGAACCATGGCTATTAGTGACAATGGATTTAATATCCATTGCTTACTTTTGATGTCTGTAGAATGGAGATAGTTTTATGATGACAACTATGGTAAAGCCCATGCAGCTTGTAATTCTGTATTCATTTTGAGATTTGGATAATCTAACCACTGAACAGGTACTTTGTTTTTTACTCACTTCTTATAGTTCCCTGAATATATTCTAATTCCACAGGGAAATCTTGAAGAATTAAATTCAAGAGTTTTCTTGTCTGGGAAAAAGGTAATCAATATCTCTTTAGGAATCCTAGATTCAGTTGGCAATTCTGTTTTGATATGTCAAGTAGTTTAATCACTGCTTTTTCTTTCAGGCTGATTGTTTTTCAAATGACATCCACAAACTTGACAGTAGCAACATGATGTGGAGTTTGATCTGCACTAAGGTCAGTATATATGCAAGGAATGTATTTTTTGCTCATTAAGCGATCCTATTTCTAGTTTAACCTCCATCTGCTGTAGCTTAAAATCAACTGGAGTATGAATACTCTGATCCCATACCCTTCCACTTTTTTTATTCCAAAAGTTAACTTTCCTTTGACTGCCTCTAACAGGAATTATTTTTCAGGGCACACCAGCTCGATGGAGAGATTTCCATTCAGCCACAATAATTGGGACAAAGATGTATGTGTTTGGGGGAAGAGCAGATCGCTTTGGGCCATTCCATTCCAACAATGAGATTTACTGTAACCGAATCAAAGTATTTGACACAGACACAAACTCTTGGCTGGATTCTCCTCCCACTCCTCTTCTCCCTGAAGGCAGACGAAGTCATTCAGCATGTAAGCTGTAACACTCTATAGACTATATCTAAATGGTAGAGATCAAACAAATGTCTTCAGAAGGTCATATATTGTTCTGTGTTTTTTCTGTCTATATTTTTCTGTCTTTCTATAATTAGTCATGTGCATCTGTCGAGGGAAATGCCAAAAGCTCAACTGAGTCAAAAGAACAGTGAAGGGGGGTGGGGAGAGAAATCAATTGCTTATCTTTCTGTCTATTGCCCCTGCTTTTCAAATTATTCTGACCTGTCTTTTCTCTGATATTACAGTTGGCTACAATGGAGAATTATATATATTTGGTGGTTATAATGCACGCCTGAACAGACACTTCCATGACCTTTGGAAATTTGATCCAGGTATTAAACTCACTCCTTTCATTGGTACTTTTATGATCATAATTATAATGATGCACTGAGCTGAATACAGGTAGTCCTCAACATACTACCCCAATTGGTATCAGAATTTCTGTCGTAAGTCATTGTAACTTGAGTCTAACCCAGTTTTATGACAATTTTTATTGTGGTCATTAAGCAAATGACATGGTGGTTAAACAAATCACACCCAAATCATTAAGCAACTCCAACTTCCTCAATGGTGGTTTTTTATCAGAAATCAGCAAAAAATGTTGCAAATTGCAATCACGTGACTGCAGGCCTCTGCAACCAGTTGTAAATGCAAGATGGTTGCCAGACACACAAATTGCAATCTTGTAACTGTGAAAATGGTGCAATGGTCATAGGTGCAAGTTACTTTGAACTATTGTTAAATGGTCACTTGTCAAGGACTACCTGTATACGTTGTATAAAATAAATGGGGGCATATAAATGTAGCTAGAGATTCCATCAGTATCAGCTGTTTATGATAAGTATCTGGAGACCAATTCAAATTATTATTATTATCATTCATATATGTGTCTTATTCCACAGTGTTCACATATCAAGTTTTTTTTTTTTTTTGTTAAATGATGTGATCTGTTAAAATGGAATTTGCACAGATGGAATATGATTCACAGCTCCTACAAGTTCAGTCTATAATTAACTCAAAATTAATTATAAAAATTCATGTCTGAGAAAAACATAGGAAAAATATATATTGTGATGAATGCATAGTAAAAACATACAAGAGAAAATTATCAATTTTCTCAATTTCAATTGTTGTGGATTTGGGAAGTGTTAAAACTGGATCAATATAAATGTGCAGATCCCAATTATGCATTACAATGGCAGACTGTGCAGTGAACAAGATTGCTTATTGCTGGTTATTGTCTGCAGGTTGGACAAAATAGGTAAGATGGCAGTCACAGCATCACAAAATCAAGTGTGCAGTGTCAGTATACATTGCTATGACTGATAGGCATCTAGGACATATTGAACTTACTGGCTGTAAATTTTTATAGATTCTACTCCAGTAACAGCAATGTTAGCTTGCAGATCACGTGATTGTATCAAGGATATTTCTGAATGGGAATCAAAATTGTGGAGGTTTAGGCATTATTATTATTATTATTATTATTATTATTATTATTATTATTTCAATTTATATGCCGCCTTTCTCCGAAGACTCAGGCGGCTTACAATGTATTTTAAAAAACCATTATAAAACATTTAAAAATTAAAACATTAAAACTCATTCACACCATTCATGGCCGGATCTCACAATATCGCAACAGCGAGATCAACGGCCCCAGGCCTGCCGGAAAAGCCAGGTCTTCACCGCTTTTCGGAAGGCCAATAGGGTGGGGGTGGTCCGGACCTCAGGAGGTAACTGGTTCCAGAGAGCTGGGGCAGCCACAGAGAAGGCCCTCCCCCGTGGGCCTGCCAGCCGGCATGATAAAGCAATAATCTCATATGCATTGTACTTTTGATGGATAAATTAGCTGGATAAATTATGTGATTCTAGCTCTATATTAAGAACTTTTTATATGTGATTGTTCTATGATGGCAGAGAGATATCATCCGTTCATTGATTTGAAAACGGGAGAAGGGGGATTCTAAATTTATTCAGGAAATATGTTCTTATTTGATTAGGTTAATATTCCAGCAGTTCAGATTTTTTCAAGAAGCTTATTTCTTTTGTGAGGGTTAAAGTCCAAAACCAAGATGATGTTTAGTTGATTACTTTTTTCACATGATCTTTCCCATCCTCATGTTTTTCCTGAGTCTTTTAACCATGGATACACTGCAACCCATTCTAAAAAGCCTTCTTAGTCTGAACAGAAGGACCTAGCATGGGCCTCTGTAATCATGTTAAATCTTTAAGATGTCTTTTTCTCTGAGGAACATTGGCTGTGTATTGATATTTAATGTATTAAATTGAATAGTAGGTGGAGATATAGTTTCGGTTCCTGCTTAGGCAGACATTCAATAAATTAAGACTTGATGCATATAATGCTACTTTTTAGCCTCAGTCGGTTGAATAAAAAGAAGGGCAAAAAAGTACTTTTCTTCTCTGTGCATTCATTTTAAGTTTCTAAGTTTTGTTCAGAAAAGCATCCACAAGCCTCTTGGATTCCCACCCCTCTCAGTGGCTGTTCCTGAAACAGACTTTTCTATTTAGCTTTTCCCGTGTCCCAAGAGAAATACGCACGCAAACTTGGAAAGAGACAGAACAGGAGGCAAGGGATTAAATATTCCTGTTCTTCCCATTCTTTTCTCTGTTTATCTAAATATGCATAGCTTTAATTTGGTGTGCTTAAGGAGTAGGAATACAATGAAATGAATGTTATCCTAAAAACAATGAATGTTACTATTTAGGGATTGAGCCAATAATTTGTAATTCTATCTGAGCCAGTGAGACAGAATATAGAAAACTGATCAGTATCAGTAAAAAAAGCTCACAATGATTTATAATCCCAAAATATGTAACTTAATTACTATATCATAATGTTCTTTTTTTCCAGAGATTTAAGTTCATAACAATCTCAGTACTATATCTTAAACCAACTTAAAAATAATTGCATCAAAGAGGACAATTAACTGCCAAAAACTTAGGAAAATAAAACTTTAGTCTACTTAACATAGTAAACACCAAGCAAATATTGCTGAACTGAGAATTCTGTAATTTAGGGGCAACTATGTAAAATACAGTTATTTTTTACTTTTTGAAGATATATAAGAAGAGATAAACAATGGTAGAGTTAATATTTTTTCATTATCTGTTTTTTTTAATTAGGCATAATTTAGGTGATTTAGTGTCCTTAAAGTAGAGTAATAACAATTGCATGAACAGAACTTCATGCAATTAGCGGTAAGACATTAACATCAGTAAAATAATTTTGTTGGATTCAGTTATGATCCGTCTGATCCATTATCCCAAAATCCCATAGCCAAAATTTTTCATATCTCAGTTGTTTCTTGGAATAAATTCTTGAAATAAATAGTTTTCTGTTTCCTTTGTTCTCCTTCCCTTGCCATATTCAAAAAATAGCAAGAAAAAAAAGTTATTTTCTTTTGATAATGAAATCAATTGGTGATTGGAGGCAAAATAACTTCCATACAGCTGTTTTTCTTCTGAATTTGCACATTTCTTCCCTCAAAGGAAGAGTAACAGGCTTCTCTGGCTTCTACACTTCATGTATTTACCAAGAGGTGGCACTGTATCTACATGTTTTCTTCAAGAAACTATATATTATAAGCCTATTTTTTGAAAATTTTGAAAGAAGCTGTGTGGATTCTTATTTACAAATTCTCTTTTACCCTCCAAAGCAATTGATGTTTCAAGGATCCTTATGTTGTAAAGATCTATCTAAAATGAATTTGGGGCTAAATGATTTGGAATCTTTGAACTGTGCTATCTGTGACTTCCCAAGGAAATTTATAGGAGCTTGCAGTACTTTATTTGAAGATATGTAATACAGTGTTAGTTTACACCAGCTTCTAAGAAACTGAAGGTATGAAATCTGAATACATTTTCTAAAGATGTTTAGCCCATACCAAGACTATACAATTGTGCATCTATCAATAAACTATCATCAGAGAACTAAAACTCACAAACAAGCTTTAACAAGCTTACAAGATCCCGTTTTTTGTGAAATTTACAAGGGATCTGGAATCTAGCTATTCTAAAATAAATTATTCTGATTAAGAAACGAGTGAGTAAACAGTGGAAGGAAAGATGAGATGCTTAAGCTTTTGGTTTAGTTTCTATGTAAAACATAAACTCCCTACAATTTGAGTTTGTCCCTTTGACTTACCTATAATAAAAAACTTTGCAATATTTGTATTTCATGGTCTATGTGTTTTCTCCAGTCTCTTTTACCTGGAAGAAAATTGAACCCAAAGGGAAAGGGCCATGTCCTCGCCGTAGACAATGCTGCTGTAGGGTAGGGGACAAGATCATCCTCTTTGGTGGCACCAGGTAAATAATATTTCATATTGCCTTTATTAATGTTCTGTTTCATCTGTATATTTGAATAAAATGTTTCCTAGTCTTAAATAATGTAAAATTTGTGTGTGGGGGTTTTTCTATGAAGACCAAAAAAAAAGTTGAATCATATAAACATTATTAATCATTCTAAAGCCTCTATCGAGTCTCTATCATACTGTGGTTCTGAACCCTAGATATCCTAATGCATTCAAACTTCTAAGCATATCTACCTACCTACTTGCCTACCTACCTATCTCTGAACCAGTTGTTCCTAACTTCATATCCTCCAGATGTTTTACACTGTATTTCCCATCTTGAAATAGCTGAGTTGGATGGAAACAGTAGTTGTGAGGATCAAGAGAACATTGCAATTAGGAAGACTGTTTCCTGATGACTTCAGGAACCCCCTAGATGTCATTTTTAGTAGCTAATTCTTTGTGAAATAATAATTGTTCAAATACCTCTGGGATACTGTATATCACAGACAGTATTAAAATATCACTGTGATTGAGTGATGGAAAACCTATCCTGAAATGCCAAGATTTATAGACAAACAACATTTAAAAAATTTATTCAGATATAGCTTCATTCTTTTAATCAAGTTGTTTGGAATTATTTGCTTTTTACATTGTGATCCTGTAGCACACATTGTCTTGCTTTTATGTGAGGCAATATTGGGGGAGGGGGGGAGAAGGAAAGAGTTCCCACCCTAAAATGCAGTTATCAATATACTATTACCTCGGGACACAATATTTTACTCGGCCTACTGGTCAGAACTAATATGAAAGCCACACTAGGGATAAATACAGTATTTAAAATAATTTGGTTATCTTCTGTTGTAAAATAGTGTCCATAGCTTTGTCTTGAGTCATTTCTTAGGCAAATAGGCAATTTCTTCAAGATGATCTTCCTGTGTTTGAGCTCACAACTTAACCTTTTAAATGTCTCTGTATTCTTGAATTTTACTGAAAAGGTCAAGTGATTCCAGTCATTCAAGATGCTCTTAATAAGATAATGGACTCTCATATAGAGTACATGCTTGATGCTACTCTTATATCAGCAGACACATTATTTCCTACATTGTGGACTGATTTTGAAAGTTGGGTTAGCATTTTTGGTTCTGTGCTAGAGTATTTAAACTAAAGCAAATAACTGTTATTTGCAAAACGGGGGCTTGTGGCTGCTCTGTTTTTCTATTACTTTTTTTCCCTCCTTATCACACATCCCAGATCCTGAATTCAGACAAATCCTTGCTTAGAACTGTTTCAAACTAACTATTTATTTGATTTCTATAGTTGCCAATCTCAATAAACGAGACTAGTAGAAAAAAAAAATCAAGCAATCTTTGACAAACCCAGTCTTAATCCAGTTTAGTGAGTTTCTGGTTATTGCATGATACCTGTTTAAAAACAAACTAATGGTCTTGATTTTTTCCAATTTATATAAACAGTATGCTCTAAATTCTTCACTCAAACTGTCCAGTCTCTGGGTTCATCATTCTGTCCTCCCATACCAAGAAACTGTCTAAGTGCATATGTGTTTCCGTTTGCATGTGTGTATACATGAGTATATGGCTGGAATTATTGTGAAATCACCTGGTTCTAAAAATGGCACCATTAGTATATTGGTTCCCTCCTGTAATTGCTTTTCATATTTTTGAAAACAGCCATATTCATATACTATATGCTGAAAATGGATGCTAGCAATTTTTTTGTTTTTTTATATGTCACGGAATCCAGCGCATGGTTATCAGTCTAAGAAATGTACTTCAAGAGGCAAGACATGGTCCTTTTTATAACATATCTTCTGTTGTTCAATTAGAGATAGAATTGATTGGCTTATGGTTTTCTAATACTATTTTAGAGTTTTGAGTTAACAGAATGTCAATTTCAGGTTGGTGTGTATGTGGATTAAGACCTGGAAATGGAATGAAAATAATGCTGTAAGGAAGAACCCAGGATGTAGGCCAGAATTATTTTACCACATTTTTTTCTTTGTATTTCAAAAAAACAATGATCCTTTCAAATGAAATTCATTTTGCTTTTCTAATTTTTTTGATAATTTTTTATTTTATTTTATTTAAAATATGTATATAGCTGCCCATTTTCTGACCAACTCTGAGCAGTTCCCAATCAAACTTTAAAAATATATTGCCAATTTCTGAATTATTAGCTTCTGAAATTTTCTTTTGCAAATTTACAGATGAAGATATTTCATAATATTTAGCTGCAAACTGAGATATAACATTTTCAATTATATCCAGTACTGTGAGCTATTCTTTAGATTGGTGCAGTGGTTTTTCTTTCTCATCTCCGTTTAAAAAAAATAATTAATTGTGCTTGTACTTTGTTAATACTTGCAACTTATCATGGTTTACACTAAGCCATTTAGATAATAGAATATAATTAAAACCATAAATAATAACATAAAACATGCTTACTCTTAAAGAATAAGCAACTACAAATATTGTATATTGCTGCAGCTATCAAGCAACACTAATTGTTCAATACCCTGTGGAAAAGTTTTCCTTTGGAAAACTTTGGAAAGGAATTCGCACCAACCCAGGTCAGGTACACCAAAGAGAAACACCATCTCTCTCCCTATCCCCTACTCATTTCTTACCCTTTGTATCTGGAAAACACTCAGCATCCCCTACCAGAAAAAATATGCAGGATGGGTCATTCCTATGTCATTTCTAAGCCATTTTGGTATACTTGTAAACCACCCAGAGTCACACAAGTGTAAATGGCAGTATAAAAATTTGGCAAATATATAAGTGAGAAGGGGTCTAAATCAGGGGTGAAATGCTCCCGGTTCGAGTAGGTAGTGATGGCGGCGGGCAGTTCAGAGAACTGGTAGCAAAAATCCCTACCCTTGCCCCCCATGCCCAGCTGAACCACGTGATCATCAGAGCCTTTTTTTCCTTTTAAATGGCTCTGACGAGCCAAGCTCTGACAATCCCAGTTGAGTTGCCCGCTAATCAGGCAACTCAGCTTGGATTGTTGGATCCATTTAAAAGAAAAAAAGTTTCTTTTTTTCTCCCCCGCCCCCCCCCCCCCCCCCGCGTCCAGCTTGCTTATCTTAACTGCTGGTCACAACGCCTGCCTTGCTTTGCTTGCTCTAATACCTGCAATCCATTGCATCAGCAAGCAACTGAATCTCCCTGCCTGCAATCAAGCTCATCGGTGAGCATCTCTATTTGTGACTTATGGACTTCAACTCCCAGCAAAGCTGGCTGAGGAGTTCTGGGAATTGAAGTCCACAAGTCTTAATGTTGCCAAGGTTGGAGACCCCTATTCTATTGGGTAAGTTTTTTCCCCCTTTGGGAGCTTTAAAAAAATAGTTAATTGGGTTTTTTTTAGTTGTTCTTTTTTTAGACCTAGCCATTTAAAGTTTAGGAAGTTTTAAATTTAGCTGCTTTTATATAAAAATAAAATAAAATAATATTTGTGCAGTTTTCTGAAATTTAGTGTGTTTCTGTAATGTTTCACTCTAACTACACAAACACACAAAATCTTACAAAGCTGTATGTGGAATTTTGTGTGTGTAAAGTGTGAAAGTTGGTTTTTTGGGCTTTTTGTGGCTGTGTGAAGTTCCTGCTTGTTGCAGGGGCCATTTTGGGTCTAGCATAGCTGCTTTTACATTGTGGGTGAGCCAGTTGTGTTGTATTGTGTGTGTGTAAAGTGTGAAAGTTGTTTTTTTGGGCTTTTTGTGGCTGTGTGAGGTTCCTGCTTGTTGCGGGGCCATTTTGGGTCTAGCACAGCTGCTTTTACATTGTGGGTGAGCCAGTTGTGTTGTGTTGTGTTTTGTAAGTTAAAAAGGGGCAAAGAAGTGACATTGACTTGGCCACGCCCACCCAGTCACCTTACCATCAAGTCCCACTCACTAATTAAGCCACGCCCAGAGAACCAGTAGCAAAAATTTTTAGATTTCATCCCTGGTCTAAATGCCAAAAAGAGCATTTGGAATCCACCCCAGAAACTATTAGCCAATGCAGCACCTGCAGTATATCTGTCTCATGGTTATAATGGTTCTTACTGTCAGCATATGGGAACTACATTCTGCAAGATTTGCATCTTATAAGTAATATGCCAAGCAGCAATTCCATGTCAAGGGCATTGTGATAGTTTTCCCTAGTGGTGATTTATTTATTTATAAAATTTATTTTATCTCAGAATAACTCTGGGCAGCTTATAATTATAAATGTCTGTTGCCGGAAATTTCTATTTCAAGGAGGGATACAGCTGGCAAACTAGCCAAAACTAGCTATTTTTCAACCTCCTTGTACTTGGACTTAATTTTCATAAATGTTAATCATACCTATATCTCATGGAGCATTTCCTATTAATAGATAATAGCAGTACACTTTTGAAAATTTTGGCTAGTATGCCATAAGTATAGCTTGAATCCACTTCTACACCATACACATTCATGCTATTCTATACAATCTAGGACAGTGAAAGTGAACCTTTTTGGCACCGAGTGCCCAAACCGGAAGGCCCTTGGTGGCGCAGTGGACTAAAGTGCTGTTAATTAGCACTTAACTGCCAGCTGCCTGCAATTACTGCAAGTTCAAATCTCACCAGGCTCAAGGTTGACTCAGCCTTCCATCCTTCCGAGGTAGGTAAAATGAGGACCCGGATTGTGGGGGCAATAAGCTGACTTTGTATAAAAAGAACACCGCTTTGGGGGGGGGGGGGCGAAAGCCCTACTAAGCAGGTATATACAAAAGTATGAAGGCTATTGCTTAACACATTATAAGCCGCCCTGAGTCTCCTGAGAAGGGCGGCATATAAATCGAACCAATAAATAAATAAATAATGCATGCGCCGGCCACCTGATCTTTTAGTTTCCTGCGTGCCAGCCAGCTGGTCTTTGTATGCACCAGAGCATGCGTGCACCAGAAACCAGAAGAGCAGCTGGCGCACGTGCCCACAGAGAGGGCTCTGTGTGCCACCTCTGGCATGCATGCCATATGTTCGCCATCACGGATCTAGGATCTCAAACCTAAAGAGTATCTTGCAATCCAGTCTAAAGTTGCCCATCCCCATCCACTAGGAGATGAACACGGTGCTCTGAATCATATTTAAGAATACCTACACAAATTGGGGAAATCTCTACTTCATAAAAGTAAAATGCAAAATTCAGGATAAGTTTTTTTTTACTCACTCCATATATTTTCTTTTACTCCTTTCTTTAGAGTACTTCTTAGTACTTCATTCTAATCTGACAGGAAGAAAACATTAATTCCTGGAAAAAGAGGACCGTTTTCAAAGTACAAATGGGCAATGAAGATAAAGATATGTGGGAAAGAGAAGGTGGTGTTAAATTGCTAAAAAAGCTATGTGGGCTGCAGGGTACTCATAGGCAATATAAACAGTAGATATCTGTATTCTTGTTCTTATTTCCTGTGTTGACATTTTTCTCTTTTTGGTGAATGCTTTTGCCTGCCTGGAGCTTTTCACACAACTTGCACATTTCCCATCACTGTAGGGAATAGGTTTCATTCCAGCTCTAATGGAACCAATGAGTCTCATTCCAGCCTTATTTTATGATATTCGTGTGTTGTAGTGGTTTAAAGTACTGCTTTTCAAATACAGGTAATCCTCAATTTAGATCAGTTCATTTAGTCACCGCTCAGTTAGACCAGTAAAAAATGGAACTTATGATTGTTTTTCACAGTTATGACCTTTACAGCATCCTCATGATCATATGATCAAATTTTAGATGCTTGGCAACTGGTTCATATTTATGATTTGCTGTGTCCCAAGGTCACATGATCTTCTTTTGGGACCTTCTGACAAGCAAAGTCAATGGGGAAGTCAGATTCACTTAACCAACTAGGTTACTAACTTACCAACTGCAGTGATTCACTTAACTGTGGCAAGGAAGGTTGTAAAATGGGGCAAAACATGTCTCACTTAACGGCATAAATTTTGAGCTCAATTGTGGTTATAAGTTGAGGACTGTATACACATAGATGGTTTTTAAAAAATCCTAAGGAAACAATTAACAATCTACCTATAGAAGGATCTTAACAACATTTATTATTTATTGTTTGCTGCTGCAGATTTTAGTCTCATTTCTCAGAATTTGTGAGGAGGAGGTATTTTTATTCTTTTCTAAAGAAATGATGAACATTTATTTCCACATTTACATCTGGCAGTATTATCTAATCTAGGAAACATCATTGGGTCACAAAGGAAAGTTTTACTCTCATCTCAGATTTTATATAAGGGTGCCAAGACAAAAAGCAGAAGAAGCTAAGCTTATTAAGGACAGTAGCAGTTGTTACAGTACTTTATATATATTATATATGCTATATGTAATGAAACATAACTTAATATCATATTTATAGTGCCTTTCACTATTGTCCATATTAGGTACATGAATTAATAAGTGCCCATTGCAGTCATGAATAGCATTCCATAAAGCAACACTGGAGAACAATATTTTCCAAGAACAAAAGATTGAGACTTGAAAGACAACTATTTTCTGATTCTAGAATTATATACATACCAGTATCTACTATATTATAAATAATTTAGAAAGGCACAATCAAGAAATACTTTAGGCTGCATAAGTATAATAATAGTTGTAATCTGCAACTATAAAACAGAATCTTACCTGAAAGACAGAATCATTTTTGACTTTCTAACCAAATTTATATTTAATCGATGCATCTAACTCGATAAAAGCCTAGAGCAGGATTTCCTGCTTTCTAGCAAAGCTAAATAGCGCAGCACAGCTGATCGCCCCTTGCTGTTCTACTGACCTTCCCAAGCCTCCTTTTGGCACGTGCTGTGCATATGCACATGCGCAGTACACATCAAAAGGAGGCTTGGGAAGGTAAGTAGAAGCGAGGGGGGGGATCAGCTGTGCCATGTGATTTAGCTTCACAGCAGCACAGCTGATCATCGGAAATACTGGTTTGGAGGAACCAGTAGCTTTTTAAACTACCGGTTCACCTGAACCGGTAGCTTTTTTTTTACTACCAGTTCACCCAAACCAGTAGTTTTTATCACTACCGGTTCACACAAACCGGAGTAAGCCAGTAGCATTTCACTAAATGAAAGAACACAAAAAAATCCAACCAACTTGATAGCGATCACATAACACACTGACAAATGTTCTCCTCTCAGCTTTAATATGTGACATCAAAAACTGAATCCTACTGTGATCTGATTGGCTCATTGCCAAAACAAGATGACACTTGATTGGCTCTCTAAATACTCATGTTCATTGGCTACAATCAGATGAAGGAAAGCTACCTGATATCAACCTAAGCAAGTTGTGCTTCCTTTTTCTGGTTATTTGGCTATAACTTTTGTAGAATACAGATAATTGAACAACCTTTGTTGCATTACATTCTTGATTAAATTATCTTTCAATTGATATATAATTTTATGGTACTACTCCCCAAAAAGTGGTATTATTAGCCATCAAACCTCAAAAATACACTTTTCCCAAAAGGTTTCTACAATTTTAGCCACTACTGTAGTACTGCCTGAAGACCCTTCTACAAGAGAATGTATATCGAAAGTATGTGATAAAGCTTGGGGGGGGGGGTTTAAGTAGAAGTATGTTGCTACTACACACTTACCCAGTAATCTAACTGGAATCATAGAGCTCAGATACAAACATCAGTGTTATTAGTACAAATGTTTATTATTACTAGGTTTAAGATGTTCATAAAAACTGATTGCCAGTAACTTAAAATTAGTCAACCAATTTTCTTTATCTTAATTTATTCTTAATTGCCCTCAGCTGTTTCCTTCTTCTGTGTCCATACTCTACTATCCAGGGTTGGAAGGCAAATAGCTGATTTGATGAAATGATCCATTGATAATGATTCTTTTAAAATTGATTGTTCATATTATTTAGACCGTGTTAAATCATAAGATCAAAAAGAACAGGAAGGTTATCTAGTCAAATATCTATTCCTGAAGCACAGTGGATTAACTCTTAACATGCTTTTCTCATGCACATTAATTTACATTTATGTATATGGGTTACTGTAATTAATACATTAATACATTAATACATTAATTATGTATTATTAATTAATTATTAATAGTGTATTAAATTAGAGAAGAGCTGCTGCAAATTTGTAGATCTTGAAAAAGTTTCTCACACAGGAAATGCTTCTGAGAAGTAGAGCTATGTAATAAACGCAATATCTAATTATATCAGTTATATTAATTTACATGTATAGACTGAGAAGTACCTTCATTGTAGTAAAGGCTAATCAAATATGAAGTACAGTTATAGTAAATATATTTTTCTTTAAAGTATATATTTTTTCATATAATTATTCATAAACAATCACTTCATGAACTAGATAATTAAAGTTTGTATATTATTGTTATAAACAATAAGAATAGACTTCTTGTATCTGTATTTCAGCTTCCTAACAAAATAATGAAAGTTATTTAATAATAGTGATAATATTGATTAAAAAAAAAAGAAATGGAAAATAAGATAACTAGAAAAAGTGAACAGATAAAACACTATATCAAAGAGATGGAATATTAGAATACTAATTTGAAGAGTTTATTTTGATTACTAGTTTTGTTTCTCTGAACATTAATGCATATGAAATGTTTCTTACTATTTTTCAGTGCATGCTGCAATTTTCCATATCATTTGTTGATTTGATAGGACTGTTTATTGTGCAGTGTCGGATAAGTGGCTTAGAAGAAGGGGGTTGGAGAGCTGGACTCACTTCCTCTGAATAGCTATCAAGTAGGCTCTGGAGCTGGCTAGACTGATAAGATGTTTTCCAGGAAGTTGTTGTAAAAGAAGAGGTTCCTGTGTATTGTATTGTCCTGAAAGTGACAGGTCACCAGGAAGTGAGGGGCAAGAGTAAAGCAGTAGATAAAACCTCAGCATAGTGTAAGGATTAAAGTACTGATGGAAAAGTTACATCCAGCTAGTCTTTGGTTCCATTATAAAATGGAACAGTAGCATGAAAATGGGGAGGGACCTCTCTCAGTGTTATTCAGACTTAAAGAAATCCTTATTTCTCTTCACCTGCATTTCACATACAGTTTTACAGCTCTATATGCCCACACACTTCTTTTCTTCAGCTAGAGTAAATCAAATAAAACATAGAGATTTTAAGGCAGAATAAAAACATTAAAATTTGTTTATAAGAAATAATAGTGGAATAAAAATGGGAAATGGTTTTAGGAATTTATCATCTTCATCTCAGGGTGCGGGAAATGCTTTGCAGTGTTTTATTTGATTACCACAGGGACAAACAGAGCCAAAGTACAGTAGGATCTACCAGTATTTATTGTTTTTTTTTTTTAATTTGATTTATATGCCGCCCTTCTCCGGAGACTCAGGGTGGCTTACAATGCGTTAAGCAATAGCCTTCATTCTTTTGTATATTTTATACAAAGTCAGCTTATTGCCCCCACAAACTGGGTCCTCATTTCACCTACCTTAGAAAGGATGGAAGGCTGAGTCAACCTTGAGCCTTGGAGAGATTCGAACCAGCAGAAATTGCAGGCAGCTGTGTTAATAACAGGGTTCACTAAACCACTGTACTATCAAGGCTCTTTATTGTATATCTTCTAGTGAAAATATCATAGCAAGTAAATTGATTTAAAGAAAATGCTGTGGTTTCCATTGTTAAAATCAGCGATCAACACCGTTTATTCATTTTAATTAATTGAACACTTTTATTGAATCTCTGTGTGGCTTTGGTAGTCACTTTGAAAGTTTTGTCAGACCTAGAATAATTCCAGATATAGATACAATATATGTCCAGGATAGACCCCTTTAGTGCAATAAATTACTTTACAGCTCCCTTTTCTGTACTTTGCTCTGATTAATATACCCATTGTTCTAATGAAAAAAAATAGACCTCATAATTTCAAAGTCTGCATAAAACTGAGGTATATATCATGTTATCCAAAGAGTAAAAAGCTATTACAAATATGAGTTCTTTTTCTCTTGCAAACCCCATAAATAAATATAACTTCCATGAGTCTTGAAAAATATGTTTATATTTGTATAGAAACTTTTATTGAAGCTTTGCCGTGGTTGAATTTCTAGCTGGAAAAAATTAGAAAAGTTAATCATTGCTATCTCTCATCTTTCCATTTGCCAGTGAAAGAAAAGCTTGGTATCATTGTAAAAGTTTACAGTATCCTTATTAGAACAGAATGAAATGGATTGTGCATTCACTTTTTAAACAGAAAATAAGTTTCCATAGAGATAGTGGGAATTTCATTTTCAGGATATCAGTTTTACGGTATATGGAATATTAAACAGCAAAAACATTTGAGGTACATGGTGTTGGTAAATGTGGATTATTGGAGGGCATGTTTATCAAATTCTTCCAGAATAAATTCTGAGTGTGATTGAGTTCAGAATGTAGTCAAAATTTGTCCATTTTAAAATGCTATAAATTAATTGAAAAAAAGAAAAAAGAATTGTAGTTATAATACTGAAGAACAAACAAAACCCGAATTTCAATGAATGTTGCATTCTTGCATTTACTGTCTGTAAAATACTTTACTGCTTTGCCTTGCTGATTGTCTTACAAACTGTCACTCAGAACAGTGTGAAGCTTGCCTCAGTGTATGGCTGATAAGAATAGATGCAGTTGCGCAAGCAAAGGGCGCTTGTGTATGACGCTCCATTCACAGGTGCACATGCATGCCGCTTGCACAAATGGAGCTATTAGCACACTCACATGTTCCCCCCCATGCCGCTAGCTGGAAAGGTTAGAGGCTGCTGCCCTAAAATATTCCTCACTGAGGGCCACTCACCCAGGCAGCCTGATCTTGCTCTTCAGAAGCCAATTTGGTCTTCAAACCCTAATATCTCTTAGCCCTGAAAACATGTCTGTAAAATACTGGTAGTCTTCATCTTACAACCATTTGTTTAGTGACCATGTTACAATGGCACTCAAAAAATTGACTTATTCCTCGCACGTATGAGTGTCCCAGCATCCCCACAATCAGGTGACCAAAATTTGGGCACTTGGCAACCAGCATGTATTATGATGGTTGCAGCATCCTGGAGTCATGTGATCGCCATTTGAGACCTTCCTGTCTTCCAGCAAGCAAAATCAACGGGGGAAGCCAGATTTACTTAACACCCCCATGATTCTCTTAACTGCAGTGATTCGCTTAATAACCATGGCAAAAAAAGGTCATAAAATTGGGCATGACTTATTTAACAACTGCTATGTGTGGCAATCAAAATTTTGGTCTCAGTTGTGGTCATAACTCAAGGATTACTTCTATGTTACAGATTGCCTTTTTCCCCCCCTAACAAAGATAGGAAACTCATTATGGTTTCCTAAATTGTGGTTACAAAATAAGATTAGATTATTCTGCCTAGAAAGCACAAAATTGTGATAGGTTTTGCAAAGTTTTTTTTTTTTAAATGCACAAGTATATAACTTCTTTTGCAAGAAGTATCAATTTTGTCAAAGCTGAAGCTATAAGGAAAATGGAAATATGTTGGTATTATTACAGTACTATGTTTTTTCTTCTCAGAGTAAGAATGATTTAAAGCTTCTGTGCTTTCATTTTCTGGTGAAATAATGAGAATTTTCACTGATGCATATCTCTTATCCAAGACCTAAAACTAGGTAGTTCTGCTATTAAAGTAAACCTTTATCTACCTTAAATTTAAATTTAACTTTCAGTCCTGAGGTGCAGTTTCTAAATTGTTTAAAGAATCTATAATATCATTTGTGATCCAAAACATCATTTGCTAAGCTATGTTAAGATCAGTGCAGGCAGACTGTTTCTACAGTTAATTTAGTTTGTGGCCCCTTTTCTTCAAATTCTTGTTTAATCACACTAATTTAATTCAAGTCATTTCAATAGTTATTGGAAGATTTTGTGTAAAAGTGTTTACTTTTTACTGTCTTTACTTTTCTCTTACTCCCCCGACTTTGCTAATTATTTAAGCTTCTGTGATTCACCTCATTGCTTTCTTTTCCATTCATCCTGTAGCACGGGCCTGTGTTGCTCATGTATCAATAGTCTTTCTTTTTTCTGCCTTAAATCCTGTCTTGATTTAATTAAGAGTTGGTGATTGAATGGTAGCAGGATCTATTTCTTCTGAGACTGGTTCCAAGGGCCTCTAGAGAACTGAGAATGTGAATATTTTTTCTAATGTTACTGTATTTATGTGAAAATATTCATTAAGCAGTCTAAAGGAGTTGCTGTTTGCTGAACAAGCTAAGATTATAATTTATTGGGTATCAGAGTGCTGTTTTGTATTTAAAAGTTGTTAAAAATCAGGAACTAACAAGTAAAAACGTGTAGTACATTGTTTGATGTTAAAGATTACTAGTGACATGTTAAATACTGTGTACACTATTAGATCCAGTGATACATAGAGTGATTATCTGAAAACAATAGGTACAATAAATTCCTATTCTGTAAAGACACTTTATTCAACATTGATATCTGGAACAATGGTATACTGAGTGGCAGAATTCAATCTCCTAGAAAGAAATCAGAAGGTGTAATAAACTTAGCATAGTTTAGATCCGTGTGATCCAGGGTTGTTTCAAGTTCCTAAATGCAATGCCTATAAGCATACATATACTACCAACACTTTATTTGGTGTCCTTGTAAAAGAGTATGAGCTAATTACTTAAATAAATTGTTATGGAAGGTTGTTTCCCCCATTCTCTGTTCTTCAGAGGAGATATTCTTCAATTGGCCTTTTACAAATACCATCAATCCCCTTTTATTGAATCACTATCATTTTATTAAAATTATTTAAAAAAGTAAATCTTCACTTCAAGATACTAGCTTATGAACTATAAGGTTACATTGAGATGGAAGGAGAGCAACAGCATGGGAAGAGGGAAAACGGAAACTGAACAGCTATGCAGCAGAGCAAGGCTTGTCCAAACAAACAAAATAATTGTTTTACCCATATTTTACCCCAAAAATGGCAGCAATAGATAAAACGATTCCTCTTTCTTACTCTGTGTGAGGTGTAGTGTGTGTTAAGTTTCATTCACTTATTTGATGACATCAGTAGTACTGGATTAAGAGGTCTCTGTCGTCTTTGCGAGGATAGACGAGATCTTGTGCTTTCATCTTATTTTTTATTTAGAAGCTAGGCTACTTCCACACAGCCACTATTTAGTGACTAGTTCCTACAACACTTTCAAAATTTCACATCTGTGCAAAATTTTAGAAAAGTAAGCGCCATCTTATATTGTTGTATTTTAATGATCTCTTTTTAAATTTTATTTAAACATTTAAACAAGTACATTGAAGTTGGGCAGCCAATAAATGTTAATAATAATAATTTTAATAAATCAGAGTATGTTTGCATTGGTATAATGAGGATGTTAGATACTATTGAGTCAGACTCAGACTGATTCAATTTCTGTGTGGACCAATATTTTTAATCTCAACCTGACCTGGGCAACAACCCACAGTTACTGCAGGGACATTCCAGTGATACTTTTGAACCCATCCATCTATCCCATCAATTGTTTTCATGTTCTTATACTTTCAAGATGTAAGATGAAAGTGTAAATTTGCTCACTTTTGTTCAAAATTATACACAGCTTGAAAGCATTTTATTTTCATGAAAGCAAGGAAAACTTTTTCACTGTACCTTGATTAAAAGTTTGTATGCCAGGTACAAAATAAAATTGTTTAGGAGCCAAATCTAGTCATTACTACTGTAGTTGGACTTCTTAACCAGAAACTCTAGAAGGTATCTAAATACTACTAAAACTCTTGATTCCTGTAATCTTTAACTGAGTGAAACAGTGCTGAATGCTCAGTGAAACTGAACAAACCCTTTTGAACCTATTCACCTCAATGGGCTAATTTATAAAATGCCTCCAACATTCGGGACCCAGGACTCTTTTGGAATTGAAATTTGGCAAATTTTATAAAATAGTTTATGTCATAAACATTATCATAATAGTTTGACAAAATTGAAAATGTCATAAAATATTTCCTGCACTGACTCTGCTACATAGGCAGATATATATTTTCCAGTGGAGGCAGTACATTAAGACTTCTGTTATTGTCGAAAGCTTTGAGGAAACTGGTACGGAAGGAACTTCTCTGAAAGGATGACCCAAGGGGTAATGGGTTGTCTAGTAAGCAAATCACAGTATACACTAGGTAATTGCTGCTGTTACTCTGAAGGTTATAAAAGTCTACTTATAGTGTTCATTTATCCAGACTCACAGCACAATCTAGCCATGTGTCAGCTCCTCTAGGTAGACCAGTCCAAGCAATCAACTCCACAGGAACATTAAAACTACTTTTATTGAGACAGAGCCATTTTGATCCAGTGGTTAAGGCACCATGCTAGAAAGCCGGAGATCCTAGGTTCAGGTTCTGCCTTAGTCATGAAAGCTAACTGGGTGACTTTGGACCAGTCACACTGTCTCAGGCCAACCCACCTCACAGGGTTGTAGTTGGGGGACGGGGGGGGAGGAATAAGA
Organism: Arizona elegans; assembly: GCA_022577455.1. Lineage (NCBI taxonomy): Eukaryota > Metazoa > Chordata > Lepidosauria > Squamata > Colubridae > Arizona > Arizona elegans. Next base: position 297,025,294 of record JAKOOJ010000001.1, on the reverse strand, counting down.
TGCATCAGATATGTTAGCTGCCATATTTGTAAAAAAATAATAAAGGCAGGATATAAATAAACAAACAACAGAATTCCACAAGTCTTATTGTGCTGTACTTTGCCCTCTTACAGTTCAGTGAATTAGGGAAGTTTCTTTACCCCTTATCACTTTGACAGTGGCGCTTGCATATGCATATCTCTTCAAGTTCATCTTCATTACTATCTACATCAGGCCACGAGCGATAATGTATAACTGAGTATCAGTGTACCGATGACACCAAACCCTATGGCATCCCATAAAACGGCACCACCCAGCTGGAACCACATATTGAGGAAGGAGCAGAACCACTCTAAAGCATTGCTTTTGATCTGTAAACTTCCTGTAGGCAATGTAGAAAGTTACCATGGCCAATGATATCAAAGGCTGCTAACCAGGAGGGGTATTCTATCCCTAGCAACGATTACCAAGTAGAGCAACCCAGTCCTGGGCCTATGCCTAGGCCTGAAACTAGACTGAACATTGTCTAGATAATCTACTTCATAGGGTATTTTGTGGCTGAATCTCTACCAGATGCTCAACAACATTTTAGAGAAGGTTGGATTGATATTTACTAAACTCAACTAGATCCAAAGAGAGACTCTTAAGGGATGGGGATATACCACAGCCTATTTCAAGACTGAAGGCATAATCCCTTTCTAAAGTTCATAACCTTTCATATCTGGTACATATAGCATAAGAAATGCCAAATATTAATGCTTCAAAGGAGTTTCACAAAATATATTTCCATATAGTTATTTTAATATCAAATGTGTACTTTTCCTAAAAGCCTTAAAGTTGATTAACTATAATTTAATTAGTCTGGCTGTTCCTATAACTTGAGCTTAGTGCAAGGCAACAAGAAAAAAAATCTGACTGCTTGCTTTGCCTGCAATCCTGCTTTCTTACTTACTTAACTCTTAAAAATACATATATTTAAAAAAGCGTGCCTTACATATTAAAGTCTCTTGCTTTAGATCATTTTTGAATTTTTTTTAAAGAAACAATGTTTTTGTACATGAATGAATTATTTCAACTTCAGAGAAGAAAGTAGATGTTCCTGATGCCTGGGAGTAATCTAATATGATTCCACCCGCCACCCCACTCCCAAGTGGGTAGCCTGCTAGGAGTCTCTACGACCTTCTGTGATAATGAAATCTCCAGATGGTGCCAGAACATCCGGTCCTGCCTGTTGTGGGGGCAGTGACGAAAGCTTTGTTTGTTTGCTAGGGTAGCAGAGAGGCTGGAGAAATCAAAGTAACAGTGTAAGTGATTCTATAAACAGATCAAGCCATATATTTCCTTTTTCTGACACTGCTTATGCTTCTTGTCTCTTAAACTATGGTTGCTGGATCCTCTGCCCTTGCTTATTCTGGGCATTTTGTGTCCATTTAGAAACCTATGAAAAAGTATTACACATTAATCATTTTTAAATTGGATAATTAAGACAAACCTTTCACCTTAATTTATTACAATTGAGTCTAGTAATATTAACAAAGAACAGAAGCATCCAAATCTGTCTCTAAAGTTAGAATAGAATAGATACCAATGGAAAGTTTACATATAAATGGTGTGAACAAAGACTTTTCAGGGAAAGATCTATCTTTATGTGAGGGAACACCATATTGCTGATAGCTTTCCAAAATGTTGTTGTTAAGTATAGGACATGGCAAACGGTAGGCACATGGCAGAGAGTAAAGTGCAATATCTACTTGGGCCATGCAGTGCTTCAGATTCAGTCTTCAAAAGGTACTTCGGCGTGTGCAGGAGGATAACATACCATCTGTCTGCAATATTTTGAAGCAACTCCCTTTCCCCCAAAATTCTGCAGCTGTGCAGCCTCAATATCCACTGTATTTAGGAAAAAAAGTATGAGGCACAAATGCCAGACTTGCAGAAGAAGCAGGAGGTGTGAGGAAGGCAATGTTATGCAGGTAACTAAAAGCAAAGTAGTGAAGGCCCCAGTAGCTGTTTCACATTTAGGATTTTTTTTAGCCCATTGTCTAAATGTGCTGAAAGTTAAATCCTTAATCCACTCCTGTATTTATTCTTGCCTATTGATCCCTTGGGAGAACAGAAATTGGTACATTTTCTCCCATTCTTCCCTTGGGGGAATTTTCTATTCTCTAATTAATTTTACAAGCCAATTTTGTCAAATAATTTGATTTCAATCAGGTTTAGTTGATTTGAGACTTCCATAAATAAAACTTAGTATCAAAAACTTAGTATTCTGTTACTATAACTATATAGAACTCCCAAGTGTCTTCATGCTATAATTACACCAAAGGACTGTTATAAATTTTTTTTTTTTGAAGGAAGAGGTACACTGATAGGATATAAAGCTCAGGTAAATTCTTTACAAAATTGCTTTTCTATGTTTGGAAATTCTCCAATACCACATTTGATACAGTGGCTTGATGTGGCTTGATCAATACATTTTCCTATTCCACCTTTGTTTTCTTTGGATTTTTAACAGTTCTGGTAACAACTCCTTGGGAATTCAGAATTTTGCAATTATTTAAAGACTTTGGTTGTCTTAATAAAAGCACTATTTTGAAATAGATTTTTACTTTTTACATCACCATTAACAAAACTTTTTCAGTGTTTAACAAGATTCTTTTTTTATTTCTACAGCCCATCTCCAGAAGAAGGCATGGGAGATGAATTTGATCTGATGGATCACTCAGACTTGTACATCTTAGACTTCAGTATGTGAATATTTTCTCCTCTTTAACTACTTTACTTTGTTCAAACCTCTTGCTTTAAAAACATGTCTGAGGTAGAGCTGGGCCAGTGAAAACGCTATCTGTTGTAGATGTTTTAGTTTTTCCTTTATTGGATATCATGTACTATATATTACTCTTTTTTCAGGTCCCAGCTTAAAAACGCTGTGTAAACTGGCAGTAATCCAGTACAATCTGGACCAGTCTTGCCTCCCTCATGATATAAGGTAAAATATCCTTATAGAGATATTTCAGTATCTCTGATCAAAGAGCCTTAACAGTGTAAGTAGCTGCCCTAGCATAGTATTGTGTGCTCACTGAGAGAAACTCTACAGATGTTCTGACAGATCCAATTTGAGACTTCAAAGGCACATACTCTGCAATTTATACACTTTGCCTGCAGATATTTATGGAAGAGGGGAGCAACTGGTTTTCACTGTGACTTTATGACAAAAATTCCATAGCTTATACACTTTCTTCCAAGAATGCTTTGCATCTTGACACATCTTATCACTTTTTTGCCATTGTGGTTTATAGCAGGTCTCTGTGCAGTGAGTGAGCATGGATGTTTTTAGTGTTATAATTTCTCCATTATTCAGAGATTGTTGGAAAACCTTGCCTGTTGCTCTACTGTACTATGCTTGTGCCTAAGACAGTCATGGCTTGTTGTCGGTAGCCATGGCTAGGGGAAGCTTTGTACAGATTCAGCCTGTGAGCCAATTGCATCTATTCCTGGATTGGGAGAACTTGCTCATGGTATTCACCCTGTAGTTCTAGCTAATGAGTTGCAACATGCTCTACAATGGGACTACCCTTAAAGACCATCCAGAAATTATAGCTTGTCCAGTTTTGAGTAGTACATGGTTTGCGCATGTAACGGTGCTGTAGGAGCTGTGCTGGCTTCCAGTTTTTTCCCAGGTACAATTCAAGGTACTGATTGTCTATAGCAGAGGAATCAAACTTGTTCACGTCACGTGGCATATCGTGATGTATTGCAACATGTTTTGCCATTGCGGAGCAAGAGTGGGCATGGTCTGCATGTGACGCATCTGGCCCGCAGGCTGCAAGTTGACACCCCTGATCTATATGCTTCTAAAAATCTGATTCTTGTAATCTTTAACTGGGTGAAACAGCGCAAAATGTTTTGAACCAAGGTACCTCACTTGGGTTAGCTTACAAAATATGTGCAAAATCCAAGATTTATAACTCCTAGGGAATTGAAATTTGGTAAATTTTATAAAACATTTTATGACATAAACATAAAATGTTGTAAAACATTTCCTATGCTGATGTTTGACTGTGCTACACAGTTCAACATGAGCTATTTTCAAGGCAGATACATCTCTGAATGAATCCCAGCTTTTCCAGTGAAGGCAGTATTCTAGAAGCTCTGTTATTGTTGAAGACATTGAAGAATCTGGGTAAGGAATTATCTCTGAAAAGATAATCCAATTGGACATAGGTTGTCTAATCACCCTTAAAATTCTGAATGGTATAGGACCAGGTTAATTGAGGGACCGCTTCTTCCTGAAGGTATCTGCCCATTCCACTAGGTTTGATAGAGTGGCCCACTCAGATCCCTTCCCTTAAATGTTGCCATTTAGTAGAGCCTAGGTAGTGTGCTGAGTAATGGCCCTGCCTTTGGAATACCCTTTCATCTGAAATCAGGCAGACCTCTACTTTTTTGATCTTCAAGTTCTGGCTTTTCCCACGAGCCTTTGGGTAGTATGAGATTGGAGCCCACTAAGTGTCTAGCTTTTTTCCCCCCTGAATACAGTATATGAGAATGTGTTGTGCTTGAAGGCATCAGGAGTAACTTTTTTATTTGGTTTTTATTGCTTTGCTATTGCACATGAGCACCCAGAGAAATGCTGCAGAAGATGGGGCGGGGAGGGCTCTATAAATCTTATATAAATGAAATAAAATAAATCTGATCTGTTGTCTTTTCAGATGGGAGCTTTCAGCAATGACAACTAATAGCAACATCAGCCGTCCAATTCTCTCTTCCCATGGATAATTTGGTGTCATGCTCCTGGCTGCCTTCAACTCCTTGCCTTGCAAATGTCACCTTCTGTCTTCCTCCCTGTGCATGAAAGTTCAGCTTATTCAAAAAAAAAAGGAGCACTACTTCAACACAAAGATCTCTTTACTGACCAATATTGGGAAGGTTTTTTTTGCCTATCCCACTGCCACACTAGTTGCAGCTATAACTTTGCCAAAACCTTGATTTAAAGGTAGCATGCACGCAGAATCAGATAATGCATACTACAAAAAAGAACACCAGATGTGTTTTTGCTCTCATAGCTGAAGGTTACATCTGACAGCTCTCTACTGGTATAGTATCTTTTCATTTAATAGCGTCAAAAGAAATATAAATCTCAGGACTGTTACAAGACCAGCATATGTTTCATATGCGCTACAGAATCAAAGGTGAACAAAGCAAGGACTCATCAGAATTCAGCTTCTCTATGTCTCAGCAATTTTGAGTGCCTAGCTCTCAGTATTAATGTAAGAACTGAACTGGTTTCCTATCTTAAGCCATTTTCTTTGCTTCTCTGAGCACAGAAAAAAATTGCCTAGTCTTACACATTTTGGGGGTTGATCAGCTTGTTTTCTGCAATGGGCATCCGGACGATCTCCATATGATACTTAAGCACTTGCCACTTTTACAGTGGTAGAGATCAGAGTCTTCAGTGGAAGAAAGTAGGATGAGGACTATCTGGCCAAGCAAGGAGTGGCATCCAACATTCTGTAAGACTGTATCAATTTTTTTTTCTGCGTGTTATGGGAGTATTCATCACAAGATCTGAAATGCTATCACCCAATTTAATATGTATAAGCAAAAGCTCTGAATTTATAAATACCAGGGTGGGGGAAGAAAAACTGTGTCAGTACTTTATATGGCTAGAGGACAAGTGATGGACTAATGCAGAGGGTATGAGGATTTAGGGTCTGTAGTCCACAAATTAAGACTCTAATTGAAAAAAAAATGTATAAATTAGTGGCTAAAAGGAGGTGAGCTGGAGTGTTATCAGTTCAAATCTTGGTGTGGCCATGGACTTGCTAAACACTGCCGGACAAGCCACACTTGGTTTCAACCTCACATCAGAAATATAGGAGTAACACTTTCTTGCCATATGGGAATATTGTAACAATTACAATATACAATAAGTGAAATGTTTTGAATATTCAAAAGTGCTATATAAATGCTGCATATTTATTAAAATTGGGTTTCTTCATTACTCTTATTAAACAAGGTTTTTAACTAGTCAGGGTAATCCAAGTGCCTTAAAATTGTCTAATTCAATTGCTCCATGAGATTATTTAACCTGGGATCAAAACAGCACAGTATTTATGTTAATCTTTTGGGGGGAAGCTATTTACTGCAAGGTTAATTTCATCTGTCCCCCAATCAACATTGTGTGTTGTGATGCATGAATAAGGTGGCCTTATAAACATAGCAGTATAAGAAAAATAAAAGTTAATATAGGCAGTGTAGTAAACTTATATACATGTATGCATAGATTAGATTTCTTACAAATGCATGTATATTACATTAAAAGATGGATATGAACGAGGTCAACACAAAATCATATAATAGAGGCTTTCTGGTGCACATGCAGCTTGTTCCTCAGTTTTTACTTCTATAAAAAGTGTACAAGTTTATCACTTGGTAAAAGAATAAACTGTCATAGAGCTAGGCACCTCAGGATAATTTTTCTATCTTAAAACATAATGCAGTTCATATGTCCAACTACCCCTGAATTTATGTCAGAACTAGGCAATGTTTATTACAACATGATAAAGGACTGATCCAGATACCCCGTCTGATTTTTTTCAGTTTTCTTTTACCATATATCTTTCATTTTTTGAATGGACTTAGGTTAAATGAAAGCAGAATGTTTGTAGGCTGACACCCCCCCGCCCCCCGGATTAATCATTAGCTGTCTCACACAATTCTTAAAAAGTATCATCAATTGTTCTTTTCAGATTTATCTGAAAAAAGTACAACTTAGTATATGGAGAATCACAAACCTGGTCTGCAAGGCAACCTATGGAGACGCTCTTAATAGTCTTTTTTGAACCAAGAAGAGGTTTTTTTTCTGTATTTGCTCAACAGTGGACAGTTGAGTTAGATTAATAATATTTTCATTATAGGAAACAAACTGGGTGCCTTTTATTTATTTTCAGTATTTTTATCTTCAGTTATGGACATACTGTGCTTTTCTCAGCCATCAATTGTTCAGTTTTATTTTTACTTTCAGTTGTCAATTTTTTTAAAAAAAATCTTTTCATTGGAGCAATTCTGAATTGAAATTAAAATATAACAGAGTGAAATCCTTGTTTTGAAACCCTGGCTAGCTTCAGTAAACAGATTATTTTTCTTTGTGCCAACGTAGCTACATCTGTGACTCAAATTACTATGCCTCAAATTCAGGCAACAGGAATATTAGTTTCAGGTGAATTTAATATTGATTACCTGAATTTATGTTAGTGGACAAATTCCTGTTTATTTTTTACTCCACTTGGTACTCTGAGATGTATTTCAGATTATAACTCCCCAAATTCCAAAATAGCATAATTGAACATGTTTTCTGGGAATCCTTCTAGTATCAATACATCTGGAAAGTATGAGATTAGAGAAGGTTAGAATTTTTAGTCGCATTATCAAACTACAAATTCCAACTTTTGCTTCAAAAAGAAAGGGGTCTGTGTAGTATGCACTTCTACTTCAGCCCACATAATATTTATGTTGAAAATTAAGTTCTTACCATTAAAAAAAAGAAAAACCCAAGGCCATTTGAAAAATAAAATAAAACCAGTGTTTATTGAAAAGCGGGGAAAGTCAGTGTTAAGAGAATCGTAAGAAAAATTGTCAGTGGGGTTTGGAAAACAGTGCACATGCTCATAATGTGTTTTGGAATAAAGATTTCACAACTTTAAAAATAGAACAACTTTGAAGACTTATGAAAATGGCTTGGGAGAGACAAGTTACCTTTTTTGGCTCTGCTAAAAGAAATGTATTGTGTACCGGTATTTATTGAAAAAAGAAAAAGAAATAAAAACTTACAAAACTTGCTTGCCAGAGATGAAAGTGGAATGAGCATCAGAATGCTTCTTCCATGAGACCAATGCTTCAAGTTGAGGGCATTTTTCCCAAGTTCTGGCTCACTGCACATTCTTGCAGAAAGATGCATGCATCATATCCTGCCTCAGCTTCGTGCAGTGCAGAACACTGATATATCAATAGTGAAACAAAATCCATTTGCCAACTTAGTTGCTTTTGTAGGTGGGCAGGCATTTTGTTCTTTCCTTTTTTTTCTCACACACACACACACACAAAACACAACATTTTTTACAATAGGTAAATACTGGAGAAGTCTGAACCCTGCATCCTTCTTGGAAAAGTTTAAGAAGAGGAAGCTACTCAACATACTCCTAATAAGCAGGAAGGTTTGTGCACATTTTAATTAGCAGTCCTTCCAATCCATGCAATTTTAAAGATCACATTCCTAAAATTGAAGTTTTCAATATATGCTCCTCACAGTTCTCTGATTAAAACATCCCAACCTGAAACACATTTCTTCTAGGGAGATAATATCAAGATGGAGGAGGTATGACTAGAATATTGTCTGATCAAGATACAGAACCCATAGCATTGAGATTCAGGCCTTTATATTATTTATAATTCTAAATAATAATTACAATTGCTGGTGAAAACTGGCACCCAACCCACGTTTCAATGTCAGAGCTTGAGTATAGAATTTATGGAAAGATTATGAGAAAGAGCTGAACTTTTATTCCTATAGAAGCACCACTTAGAATAGTCAATTGAATGAAGAAATACTCTATCAGGGTATCCAGTCCAGTGCTCTGACACAAATGGCAAACTTATCCAGGCATGGAAGCTCATGGGAGCCTAAACACCTTTATATATAAAGAGATAGAAACGAGCACAGGAAATCCCGGAGTTGTTCATTTGATTTATATTCCGTGTTCTGCCGGAGGGTTCCTACAGAAGGTCAGGCTTTAAGTCGTAATAGACATCTTTAGAGAGGGAAGCCTAATAGGAGAGGAAATCTCATAATCTTTGAAGAATAAACAGAATGAGCGGTGGATACTTGTTGAGAGAAGAACAAATGACCAGGGGTGAGGGGAATGCAATGGGAGGATCAAGGAAAAAGACAATATGAGAATTTTTAAACACATTGCAGAATTTTTTTAAAAAAACCTATTCTTCTAAAAGAAAATTTGTTTTGCAAGTACCACTTGGGTGACCCAAAGTTCTGACACAGAAAAGGGGGGAAAGCTTTCACCTTGCTGTCTCATTCTTAATTTCTTACACCTCCATTACTTTCTTTTCCCCTTAAATCACATCCTAACTAAGCAAAGCATCACTGAGTTTTTGAAAAGTAGAACATTAGGGAAAAGTCTGTTGGAGAGTATGAATATTAGGCATATCTGTATCTACAGTAGTAATTCTTTTTTTTAAGTGGCATTCTATTAAGATAATTTTTATAAACCATATAATGGCATTAAACCTGGGCCCACATTTTATGAAGGAAATTCTGAACTATAGATAATTTTCTGCCCTCAGAAAATTGGGTAGATTTTCTCCCTCCTCAGCCTCTGGAACAATTTGTAATTTCTCTCACTGAAGAATCCACCTAAATGTTCACTCAAAAGTTATCAATTAAGCCCACTAGATTTGAGCTTGCCTTCTGAGGTAGCTGAGTCTTAGTTACTGCAGCCTCTCCTCAAAAGACTGGTTTTTGATATTCTATGCCCATCTCTGAATTCATTTCAAAATCTCTATATTAAGTATGGTCAGATTTCATTGTTGTGAAATCTCCTTTTTTACTAGAGTCCTAAAACCAATTTGTTCTAGTAGTTAAAGCATCAGGTTATGAATATTAGTCCTGCTGTAGGCCTAAAAAGCCATGCCTAAAAAACAAGGTTGCTGTGGGGAGAATAGGAAAAGGAGGAATATTAGATATGTTCATCACCTTGAGCTATTTATAAAATGAAGGTGGGATTAAAAAGAAATCTAAAAAGATTATTAGATGGAGATGAATGCTAAACCCAGTTACTTTGACCACCAGAACCTAATTGCCTATTGGTTTTTTCACACATACATGTTCTCACAACCTGATTATTAGCAGTAGTAAGAGAAGAAAAAGTGACTATTGCCATTGCAAACAACTGAGAGTCATAAATTCTGACCTGTCTACTTCAAATCACCCAGAAACCTATTAGTCCTATTCCATCTTCTACTCACCCTTCTTTTATATACTCTATAGTTCAAAATTATACATGTAACTAGATGCAGCTTTCTGAATGAAGAACAAAGTGCCACGTTGACATTGCAGGATTTGGAAACTTTCATTCTGTAAATCAGATTTGATTAAATTTTGCTCCAGCAGTATTCTCCTACTCATTCAAGATATAATTCCGAGTTTATTGAGCATTTATTGTATAATATATAAATAGAATATGACACTTTCCATGCTAAACTGTTGCCCATATGTTGCTTCTCTTTTTGGCGATACCTTGTTATAGTTATTTATTACATTTATATCCTGCCATAATCTCACAATTCTCAGTGACTTTTTGTTTCAAGGTGAAATGCTCAACTGTTATGTATCTTATGTCCAGTATATATGCCTACAAACATATATATAAATATTAAAGCACTATGCAGTATTTCGGTAATTACAACTGATAAAGGAAACCTGAAAATCATTATTGTAGGGTATTACATAGTTAACATGACAAACACTTGCTTGGGATTTAAAAGAGAAGGGGAGGCTTTTGCAGATTAAATGAATGTAGCAGGCCCAGGATAGCTCCAGCAGTGCATAAATAGCAGAGAAGCTCAGGTAATTATCCTGTCTTTATTCTTATCTGCAAATTTGGAGGATAAGCAGCTGGTGAAGCTTTTTCTATGCTGATTTTTCATAATAGAGTCTAAGAAACATCTTTCAGATCAACATAGTAACCATTTTATGTGATCATGCAGTGTTGATTTTTTTAAAAAAATACTGTGAAATATAGTCTGGTTGCTAACAGCTCCAGAAGAAAATGCAGCAAACGTCTGAGACCTGTTAAGACTATGCTGTAATTCAGTACAACTTTATAGTTTTGGACAATTGCTGTTTGAGTTTCTTCTTTGGCAGCTATGTTATCAGTCATGCTATTTGATATTGCTCCTTTTTCCTAAACAGCATTACCAAGAGGCAACCTGTTATCAAATAATATTTTGTCTCTCATATCTTCCAGATGAGCTAACCACCTTCACAACAGCAATTATGCTACCATTTTGTTGATTCATTTACTTCACTGTCTTGTCCTTTTTTAATTTTTTTTTTCTACAATGTCAGCTTGTTCACAGGGAAAATTATTAAGCTGCAAATTATGTAATACCCATATATACACACTGACAGGCATCATCCTACCATTCTCTACCCAGGTGTCTTCTAAACGAATTAAAAGACAGGTTATCATGTATATGATTCACCTTTTGTAGAATGTCCAGGCCCAACATAACAAATGGAAAATTCTAGAAAATTCAGACCCAACGTATCTGAAAAGTGCCTAGACTGGGCAGGCTGCCCTCACCAAATGAAAAACAAATATGTACAGAAAGAGGTTGGTCACTATTTATTTCCTACTGCTCATCTTGTCTGCACTTAAATTGCTTGAGTCTGCACCTTTTGAAGAAGAACAACTTTATCTATGCTACTAGCGCTGCAGATAAAAGCCTTGATTCTGAGATGTATTTGCTGTAGTTTTATGTTGTTTTTGGAGACGTCCCTACCCTAGGGTGTTTAATTTACTATTATCTAGTTTGCAAAGCCATTCACTACATTAAAAACAGCATGGTTCATTAAAACCCATAAACTTAATGGATTCAAACATAGATCAACAGCAGGGGGAAGAGTTTCCACTGAATCAAGCTCAGTTCCTAGTAACTTCATGAAGATGTCCTTGCTGTTTTCTATGAAACATATAGAAATGGTTCTCTGGTACCAGTTTCCAGGATTCTTTTCAGCTTTGGAAGTCTCCCAAATCTCCCAATCAGGCCTGATGTGAGCAAGGTAAAAATAATTTTATCTGTTTCCTCCTTGGTCTATAGAAAGAGGCAAATGTTGAGTGCAACAAGATATGAGGAGGAATCTTCTTCTGAAAAATTGGGGTGACTCCTCAGAAATTAATCACATATCCACCAAAAGAGAAATTCTTGGTAAAAATGTGCCAATATCTGAGCATAAAACACATTACTCGTTTGAGGGGCTGTACTTCCAAAAATATTTGAAAATTTAGGCCTTTTCCATTTAAAATGAGGTCTTACACTGTATATAAAAACATACAGCTATCCAGTAAAATTGTTGACAAAATCTCTACTGACTAATCAAAATGCAAGCAGCAGCTTTTGCACCTACTACATTTTCAAACAGTCTTCAATGGCACTCCCCATGGAGTGCCTCACAAGGGTCTTCTGAGAAATTCACTCATGTTTATTTTGACTCCAAACAACAATAGAATCCCAGGCTGAAATGTGTGGTTTTTTAAAAAAATTCAGAGTCACAAAAAGTTTCCAGAAAGCAGAAGGGAGGGTTAGGGAGGCACAATATTCAAAATATATCAGGAATTCATATCTCAGTTTTAGATGGGTAAGAGGCAAAGGTTTCATTATTTTGAATAAAAAGAAAACAAAGAACCTTAGGGAATCATACCTTTGCTAGTTTAAGATGCTGTATACTCTCTTATAGAACTGCATTTCCCAGATATGCCTTGAAAATGATATTTTATGATGAAATCAGTCTAATGCTGGATCTCTTGTACAATTGTCCCTTAAAAATGGGACAAATCTTTTATTTTTAAATTTGGAAACTGAATTCCCAAGTGGTGGTGGGAATACATTCCAAAACTAGAAATAGTAAAGCATAAAATATGTAGAGATCAGATATTTTTCCTGATTTTTCTCTTTCAAGAAGCAAGCTATCTGAAAGGAAAAGATAGCTCTTATCAGAGGTGTGAACTTTTGAAATTATTCAAGTTCCTGAGCTGCAGGTTACTCACTTCTGCCTTATATCATCAAAGTGCCAGATACTTTCCTGAGATAAGTTGAATAATACAAGTTCAAACGTTGCACCTTTATTTAAAAGACCTCAAAGTAGTAAGGGTTCTACTTTATACCCTTCCTTGGGCACAAAGAATAAACGTCCCTGATAATCTAAAGAGAATTTGTCAGCAGAACAGGGGAATTGGGAGATGAGAGGTGCAAACATTATAGATAAGGTACCACTGATAATGAGTGCCATATGTGACGAAATTTAACTTCAGCAATATTGCTATCTAAATAAAAAAGGAAGGAAATGTAGATTCTGATACAAGCACTAGGAAATAACACAGAACCAATCAATAAAGTTGTGTTCTTGCTTATAAATTGTTATCTGGATGGAGCTTTCCTTTCTAAAAAAAAAATTTGCCAGTATACTAATCTTAACCTAGATCACTCAACTTGGTTTTCAATAGCTGCAATAATTTTAAAATCACAAGTTTAATTGGTTTTGCACTTTATGCCTGATTTATATAGAATATTATGTCAGATGTGGATAATGATGATAGTTGGATTTGCAAATGCTAATATAAAACAAATCATACAAGCCACATTACAAAATAATATGATGGGTGAACTCAGTCTATGCAGTGGACCTATTTGCCCCTTCTGTGATGACTGCTTTTCACTGGCTGTCAGATGGCAAGATCTCAACAGAAGGAAATAAATTTTAAACTTCCCTTATCGGATTCTCATTCATTGAGTCAACGAATCAAATATCTATTGTTCTCTTATTCCTTTCCTACTGTCTCAGCTGCAGAAGAAACTTTGGTTGAATGTATGTTAGAAACAGTAAAAAAAAAAAAAAACACCTCAGCCTATAAATAAATCAATTTATATATTCTGTATTGAACCTAAATTCAAAGCTCAAGTTTCAGAACACAAAATAACAGAAACAAACAGTAGAAAAAGTCAGCCGAATAATTTACAGTTTGCAGCTATGAACCTTTTTTATATGGAATTTGACATTTCATTGAACAGAATATTGTTAATACATGATCCTAAAGTATGTTTGTATGTCTGTGCATTTGAATGCTGTTGGATATCAAAATCATGTGTGGGATCAAAAGCAAAGCAAGGTGGCACTTAGTCTACAGAATTTACTGGCACCTAAACTTTAATACTGTACCCAAGTGTCACTGCAAGAAATTGGATGTTATTCTGCTATATAATCAGATGATCAGGTTGTTAATACTATGTCCAACTGATGACACAGGCTTATCACAAATGAAAAAGGAAATTGCAGACTGTCAGTTTGTGCACTTCTCCTCAAAGATATTAACCTTTTGTTATGATCATTCTGAACCACTGCCTGAATATGGAAATCATCAATTCCAAAGCCACCTTTTGTAAGCTGTAAAGCAGCAAATTCAAATATTTTATTTGTTATAAACATTCTAGACTTGGCATAAATCTCTAGTGCTACGATCCACTGCAGAAAGACTAGACCCATTCGATCAGGGCTGTCAAACTCACGTCATCATGGTGGCGTCATGTGACTTATTGGGACTTTTTTTCCCCTTTACTATATCGGGCATGGGTATGGCTAGCACGTGACACATCCAGCCCACGGGCCAGGAGTTTGATAGCCCTGCATTAGATTGTCCTCTCTCAGGGACCAAGGGACTTGGATGGGTTCCAGAAGGATCTGGGGGTTGTTCCTACTGTTCTGTATGGTCATCCAAAGTCTTGGTGGCCACTTGGAATAAACTGAGTCTTTGGATTTGATCATGCCCATACAACCTTTCTCATCTCAGAGAACCCTGCGCTGCTTATGGTTTAAGGAAGAGCTAAAAGAGAGAAGAGCTGAGAGAAATCAGAGAAGAGACATCTAGAATGTCACTGGCACTTGATGAGTGATGAACTTGACAGAATGTGAATTAAAGCTGCTATTAAAACCTACCTGGTGGCAATGAGGGGGGCGAAGCATCATTTTCCCTCTGCTCTTATCATAAATAGCTGCTCGGTGGCCATGTTTGGGTGACAGGAGCCTCCCTGGATAAGGATGGCTTGCAGAACCTTTTGCAGGGCTGTGTGGAGAATTTTCCCAGCATCCATCAAATAAAATCACATTTGTTCTCAGTTTGATGCTGGCTTTGTTGCAGGTGTAATAAAGATGCCTAGGGAAGACTCTAGCCCTGCTATCTAGGAATGGTTTGAACCTCTGGGATCAGAGAAAGTGGTCAGGGTCCTTAGGGCTGGGAGTCAGGCCACCTGGTCTTTAGATCCATGCACCCTCCTGTCTGGTGAAAATGGCATGGAGTGTGTGTCATGTGAGTGGCTTACAATAATGGATAATGTTTTATTGAGTGAGGGGATTGTTCCTTAACTTCTTGTGGCTCACTCCCTCTTTAAGAAGCCATTGCTAGATCCCACTATACTAGACAGTTTTTGCCCAGTATCTAATCTCCCTTTTGGGGAAAGATGTTTGAGAAGATTACTGCACAGCAGCTTCAGGGGGTCTTAGCTGAAGCAGATTATCGGGATCCCTTTCAGTCAGGATTTGAGCGGATTTGCTTTCTTTTTTTAGGCCAATTTCAGGTAGTGGAGATTGGTGAGGAGAAATCCTGTGTTCAGCCTCTGCTATTTGGGGTATTGTAGGGTTTGATATTCTTCCTCTTCCTCTTTAACATCGAAATGATCCATTGCCATGGGATGAAGTATCATCAGTGGGCTGATAACACCCAATTGCACCTCCATCAGACATTATAATATCTCTGCCTTGGTGAATTAAGTAACGTTATGAATAGCTTATCCCATGTCTGGAGGCTGTGAGGGTCTGGATGGGGAACAACAGGCTCCTGCTGAACCCTAGCAAGACTGAGTGGCTCTGGGTTTTGGGGCCTTCCGGTTCTAGTACTTGTTACCTTTGATGTTGGATAGGATGGCACTGGCCCAGACAGACCCTGTTTGCAATCTGGGGGTCTTCCTGGACTTGGGACTTCTGCTAAAAGAGCAAGTGGCCATTGAGATTAGGAGGCCCTTTGCACAGCTTCATATGCACCAGTTGCGCCCTTTCCTAGATTGAGAGTTCTGCTCACTGTTACTCATGCTCCAGTCACCTCTCATTTGGATTTCTGTAATTCACTCTACATGGGATTGCCCTGGAAGAGTATCCAGAAACCTCAACTGATTCAAAATGAAGCCATGCGGACAGTCATGTTTGCCCCCTGAGTGGTACATGTTAACACATCTGTTTGCAAGCTGCATTGGTTACTAGTCTGCTTCCAAGTCCAATTCAAGGTACTGTTTTTGATCTTTAAAGCCCATCATGACTTGGGACCAGATTATGTGAGGGACCACCTCTCCCCAATTACATCTGTCTGGCCCATCAGGGCTGGCAAAGGAAGCATGCTGCATGTCCCTTCTGTGAGGGAATTACATGTGGGTGGGTCTCAGAAGGTGGAGTTTCTTGCCCTGAAATAAGTGAAATTAACTCCATCCCTCTCAACTTTCCACAATTCCCTCAAAGCCTGGCTATGTTATCTAGGTTATCTAGAAAGATTTCTGATGCCTCCCTTACTGTGATTAATATAATCCTCTCCTGTTTTGTGTACCTTTTTAATAGTTATTTTTAATTGTGACTGTTTTTATGTATTTTAAATTAAGTACTATATGCTGCCCAGAGTTACTTTCATGTGAGTATACAGTATAAATATAAATAAATGAATTAGTCATGTTTCTGTTATCTTCAGGTCCATTGGTCAGAGATTTGGGGCCTGTAACTCAGGCTTGAAGAAAAAAAATGAAGTGGACTCACTATGGACACCAAGCAAGGGCTTTTTCAATGGCAGGTGAGCTGCTGACAGGTAGTCCTGATGCAGATTGAGCTAATTATTCAGTGACCATTGTTTGCAATTCATTTTGAGTCACTCACATCTGCTCAGAATGACACACTACATTCCTTTCACATCCTGTCCAATTTATGGGGGCACCACCGATCAGAGTTTATAAGATCAGAGGCAATTGCTATAACCACAGGAAGTAGACAAGGGGGGACTAGTTAAAATCTAATAGGGTCTAACTGGATGGGTCCAGGAAGTAGTCATTGCGCTTTTCAGTGAGAGAGATAGATTTTACCAGCTTGAAGGTGGCAAGACTCCGTCCTTGAACTCTGTAGCTTTGAATAATTATTACTCAGTTGCAAATCTTCCTTTCTTAGGCAAGATGCTTTAAAGTAAACAGTACTGACTATTTAGCTGCAAGCATGTTTAAAAGAAGTCAATTAGCTAGAATATTTTCACCCTGTCTTTTTCCTGAATATAGTTCTCTTTTTGCTGGGACAGAGATATGAAGTGCTACCATGAAGGTTTTTCTGGATCTCTGAACAGCCTTTGATATTACTGATCACAAGATATTGAAGGCACATCTTCATTGACTGAGAATTGGAGGCATTACATTTACAAGACTCTATTCCTATCTGGGGAGACATCACAATAAAGTACAGTAGTAGCAGGAGATTTCTGTTCAGTCCCAAATCTCTTTAATTGGGAGGGCATGTTCCTTAATAAAATACAGGACACTTTCTGAATATCTGATTTTGAAAACCATGCATCCATAGTCCTCCCATCTTATCTAGGTTAAGCTTAAGGTTGTTGGTTTCATCTGGTACCACCTCCAGGCAACTTTTGAGCACATGTTCCTGATTCAGATGGAAAAGAGTATCGTGGGTATACTCATGACACTATACATTGTCTCCAGTTGATCATTCTCAATTACTTTAGTGATTCTTTTAACATGTCTGGTTGTTTATTTAAGATTGTTGTTATTTTCTTTTAACCCTCCTGGACTTTGTGAGGCGGAATGGAATTGAAAAACAACAACAACACGCTGACTTGTCTACAGTTCTCAGTTCCCTACAGTTGGCCAAATCATTTTGATACCTGAGGAAATGGACAAAACAGCACTCTTCCCTGTCTATATACAGAAGCTGATCAGAAGCAATTCAGCCATGTTTCAATGTACACAATGGGAGAACTTCTAGCATCAAATTTGCAGAAAGCAAGCCATTTTAAGGGATTCAGGGAAATTATATGAATCTTCATCTGATCACTCTGCCTCTAATATTTATCTCATTTCCCTCACAGCTTCTATTGCCTGATACAGCCGTCTCATTCAGCTGCATGGTAGGCCCTACCTGATAATAGTATTTTCCTACTTTACAGGACTGTAATAAGCATTACAGAGACAGCACCCGTTAAAAGTTTTTCTAACAGTCTGAAAAGCTCAACTCAGCTGCTAAGTATATGATTTCATGCTTCCTTCAGTTCTCTGCCTGAGAGAATCCCTTTCGAAGCCACCTCCTCTAGGGCCTCAGTGCCATCAGGTCAGCATCACCAGCCACATCACTGGGATTAGAGAGCCAAAAGTGACGATAATTCTCTTCCACAAGCAGCAGCTCCCAAGCCACCCCATAACCCCAATTCCCTGCTGAGATAACAAGCCCCTTTTAAGCAGCCAGGCCTTTTCTTTATTGCTTCCCCTATCAGATTACAGGCATGCTGTATATGTGTGTGTTGAGGGGGAAAGGATGCTATTTTTAGAAGTCTGTTTTCTAAAAATAGTTCAGAGATGTTTACAATTGCATCACAAGAGGTAATTTTATCCCCTGTTTGGCCCCATAGGCCCCCTCTTTTCCCACCCCCTCCCCCAGAAGGATTTATTATAAAAGAAGGAGAGACAGAGGATGTCGGGTCAGCAAGTTCAGACCCAGCCAGACAGCAAAGAGGTAAGAGATCCTTGGACTGAAGACAGGGTGGTGGTAGTGATGGTAACACTTCGACCCCCAAAAAATAAAGGTTTTTATTTATTATGGGTGGGTAATTTACATCATTATTATTTCAAAAGCCAAGAACTATAAGAAATTCAACTACTTTAGGTGTTGGTTTTCTTGGCTCTTAATAAGAGGATTTAGCCAGGGGATGGCAATCATTCTAGCTTCTGTCCTACTCAGAGATGGAGTCTGTAGCTCCAAGCAATTCTGTCTCAGCTGGTCCACCCAGTGGCCAACAGAAACATTGAAATGATAGGATTCATTATCTATCGTTCAGCACCTTGGAAGGAAGGTCATAATTTGAATCCAATGACCACCAAGTCTACAAATCGTAATCCATAAAAGGATTAGATATTGCCTTCCTATTTATATACCAGGAAGGGGATTCGGCTGAATCAACACAAACTATCACTTGGGTGGGCCAGGCTGCTGCTGCTGATGCTGTGGGAAATATTTTTAGCCACAGTTAATTTTTGAAATGGGAAATTTTGTGGCTTAATTATGTCAGGAAGTAACATCTTTTGTTCTTTTTCCTAATCACAGTTAGGCTCCCCATGATCACTTAAATGTAAAAATGTGCTTTATTGCCTTTTCAAATGTTGCAGAGCTGGCTTTTGGATTAAAAACAATTGTACTGCTGAGCCACAGCATAGATTAATGCTGCTCTTGAATGGTGGATTGTCTCATCAGTAGGTGCTCCCTTTATCTAGGATTTCTACACACTGTATATTCCTTGTAAGAAAAACTCTTTCCCACACCTCTCAGGAGTTCAGTGTTCTTTCCCAAACTGCCAAAGTAGCCCCTTGTTTTGAATGTTGATTTAATTCTGAAGTATGAATCTGATTGAAGCTTCCTCCCACCCCCAATAACCTAAAACATCTAAGCAGAGAGAATCTTAGAAATATGACAATTGCTTATTCCCTTAAGAGATTGATGCTCACTAACTGCTGCTGAAAATGTAGTGTTGGTATCAACACAATATAGTAATAACTTGAAATTAATTAAAAAAAACGAACAGTAACTATGCTGAAAAAACAATCAATACAGAAGAATTATACAGAAACTGTTTATATTAAATCCTGAAAAAGTAAGGCCAAATGCTAAAACGCTCCTTGGGAAGTTGTGTTTAATGTTTCTATAGCTGATTGTAGAGTGTACAAAAGTTACCGTTTAGCATGCTCCTGTTTTGGTATCAATCTTTTTTCATAACTGTCCATTCCTTTATCTTGAATTTCTAATCATCCTCCCCACAACATCAACATATCCCAAACCAATGGTACCACTCTATAATGCAGAGTTATTTCATATATAAACACAGAGATTGAATTTTCAATTAGCTAAGGACAAGCAAGGAGAAGTATTAACTGGATAGACAGACAGACACATACACACAAGCAGAACAATGTGTTCATTACAAATACTGCTCACCTGCTGCTGGAATTTATCCCTTGAGGCAGAGGGTTTCATTGATTAACAATGAACATTGCACTTCAGTAGTTTTAATAGTAGCCATAATATTTATTTGTAGCAGTGCACTTTTCAACAAGGTACATAACAGCAAACCAATTCAAAGACAATTAAAACATGAGAATATCAACAGCTACCAGTAAATACAGATCATTGCTCTGTACAATTACAAAAGGATAACAGCATTACAATCACCAAAACAACAAGACCAGTTAAACATGAAACTTCATATCCTATCAAAACTGCTAATAAAAGAACTGAAATAAAGAATCTAAGTGGAGTAATTTTACAAGGGGCTTTATTAACCTGTTGTGTTGGGATTGTAATGTCTGGAATCACCTCCAGTATCCCAAGCTACAAATTTCCTAGTAGTAATCTCAGTACACCTACAAGTCAACAGGGTGGAGAAGGCTCACACAATCTCTACAAACCTAAATCTAGCAGGATTTAAAACCGATAATTTGGTTTTGCCATAGGGGAAATTAAATGAAGGCGAAATAGTATATTCAATTTGAATCAGTTGTAAATGATGCTAAATCTTTCTCTTGACATGGTTCTGAATAAAATGAGTATATTTAACTAATAATTTGGAGAACATCTGTCCATCACAATGGGTGATTTATAGTCTATATTCTTCTTGACTGCAAAATTGTTCCCACTCAAACTGATTTAAATTCTGCTTCATATCCCTTTCAATGTTCATCACACTAGCAAAAAGTTTGTCTGGGTTAAGGGGGAGCTAGGAGAAGCACACTAATCATGACCTCTCCCCTCTGTTACTCTGGGTGTAAAGGTCAGCCCAGTATACTAGAGAATCTGCAATCTGTAGGGCTTCTCTGTGTGAATCAGAATGCTAGAAAATCAGGATCTTTATGACACTGGAAGTCTTTTACTCTTCTACATGTGTTGAGCAAAGCCGGGGTTCGGGTGGATAGCTACCACCTGTTCTGCTTGTCTACTGTTGCTGATTTTCCAAAAATAACAGAATAAAAGAGTTGGAAGGGACTTTGGAGGTCTTCTAGTCCAACTCCCTGCTCAAATGGTTGTTCATTTGTCGTCTTAAAAACCTCCAGTGTTGGAGCACCCACAACTTCTGGAAGCAAGTTGTTCCACTGATTAATTGTTCTAACTGTTAGGAAAATTTAGGTTAGGTTAAACATTAAAC
This sequence comes from Arizona elegans, assembly GCA_022577455.1. NCBI lineage: Eukaryota > Metazoa > Chordata > Lepidosauria > Squamata > Colubridae > Arizona > Arizona elegans. Next base: position 297,004,025 of record JAKOOJ010000001.1, on the reverse strand, counting down.
ATTAAAAAAATGTTAGGTCTCTCTTTGATTAGTTTCCATCCATTGCTTCTTGTCCTGCCTTCAGGTGCTTTGGAAAATAAATTGACCCCTTCTTCTTTGTGGCAGCCCCTTAGTCATCGGACACTGCTATCATGTCACCCCAGTCCTTCTTTTCATTAAACTAGACATACCCAATTCCTGCAACCATTTTTCATATGTTTTAGCATGCAGTTCCCTATTCAATTCTGTTAATCTTCTCTACGCTCTTTCGGGAGGCAACTTTTTATCATCTTTCCAGAAGAGCTTGATGGATAATCTTTGTTAACCTGGCACTACCCAGATGTGTTGGACTACAGTTGCAATCCTCCCTAACTAGTGATCATACCAATGGACGGGTGAGAGGAGGACTGAAAATTAGGGGAGGTTCGGTATTTGAGTACATACATAATTTGAAATGCTATTCCAGCCTTGAGGATTGTAGCTTCCTCTTGGGCAGTCTGATTATTCTCATTTGCTTCAATAATTTCTATCCTTTTGCAGAACTATGACCATCTTGTGTGAAAACTGCAATAAGCCAGTCAAAAGGCGAGAACACAAGGTCTCTGCTCCTATATCTGTTCCTAGGCAGAAGCTCTGTACTCCAAGGACTTTCAGGTCAGTGACATGATCTTGCAATCCTTTCTTCCCACTGTGGTTTAGAAGAGGGGAAAGATATTTGTTGCAGGATCCCCAACAGTGTTCAATTATTACATTTTGAACACAATGAAACAATATGAACATAGAAAATCTTGGTGCCATTATAATGTACTGTTTCTAAGGGCAATGGTTTGCAATGGTTCTATTAGTCGGTCCAAAACAGAGCTGCTGTGTTACTAAGTAGGCAGAACATCCATTGTTTCCAGGACCAATTTACTCAGGGAACTGTCTTTTTCATCTATCTCTTAAAATCATCTTCAGAGGCCCTACTCCTCAGTGTTTCTGTTACTCCTCTTAATTGGAAGAGGGTAACTTTTTCAATCATGGCAACAGCCTTCATAAAATATTCCCCAACACCATCCTTTTGCCAAGATCATCAACCAATTGAGGTCCATCACACAAGTTGGAGTAGATGCATGTACTGTATTTTAAGCAGTTGTTTCATTACCCTACCTCTCATTTCATTTTTAACCCACTTTTTAGAGTCTCTGTGATTTCAAATATAAGTGAATATATTTTCATCTACCTAGATCTTTTATTCTTAACAGTTCCATTAAGTGTACCATCTCCATTTTTAAAAAGTTTTTGCTTAATTTTGGGGTGCTGTAACTCTATTATTTATTTATTTTTGCCATACTTGCCATTTACCTTTGACATATAGGTTATCATTCCCTTTAAATTTATTTTTATCATTATTTTTGGTGAATTTCCCAAAAGAGTATTATCAGAGGACATTTAAATACTATAAAAATTGACTATACACTATCAAGTTAGTGACAGCTCTTAGTGACCATATAGATAGACACTTCTTATGATGAGTCATAAATTATATATTTAAATTTTTGTTTATATCAGTTTGTTAAATGCAATTATCTGAACCAAAAACTGGTGGACAACTGCGGGTCAACCACTATACAACTTCAAAAATAAAATGTATTCAGAATGCTTCTTATTCAGAATATCATGCCATATCCTGTTTCCTCAAAACCCACTTCTTTGATGCCTTTAACTGTCCACAATCAGAATATGAGGGTAGTAATTTTCTCTTGCTTTGCTTCCTTGCAACTGGGAATCAAAAGCACGGTATTAATGTTTTTGGAGAACCAAGAACTTTGAATATTGCAGAATTAACACAAGCAAAGAATTACTCTCTGGAAATTAACATGCAGACTGCATGGACATGCTTCAATACTTTTTCATTAAGCCTAGTCAGGTTCATAGAGGGTCAGCAACCACTTCAAACGACTAAAATTATTTAGGGCATTAAAGAGCAACCTTCTATAAAATGAAGGAGTCACTGCAACTGAAGGAGAAATGAGACCAGAATTACTGCATCTTGAAGTATACCATTCTGTACCTACTGTAATTTTTGGGATCTTTTTAAAAGATGTTTTCTATCTGAGAGCATTGTAACAATATAGCAAATATTGTCATAAAGCAGGCATTCTGATCTCTGTGAGTAAAACAGAATTCTGATGCTAAGAGGAAGGTAAAGTAGACTTCCTCAATCCTGCACATATTGCATAAAGTATTTTTTGCCTATTTGATCTAATATTTTGTGACAGGTAGATGTATAGAAATGTAATAGTTAAACCAATCAGCTAAGAGGCTAAAGTGCAGCCTGGACAATAAGTCTCACTAAATGCAGTAGGACCTTCTTCAAAGTAAACCTTTATAGGATCATAGTAGATGATTCTCTTCTTTCCATAGTAGACACTGTTGTTGCTAGGATTTCTTCAGTGGCCAGATTTTTATGCCCACTAAATAAACACTGCTCATAACAGCTTTATAGGATTAGCACAGTTGTTCCAGAGCCCCTGCAAATCAGTTGCTTCCTCTTCTGAGAGACAGAGGCATGCCGAGCACGGAATGCCAGATGAAGAGCAGAGAGACTCAGTTATAATGGCTTCACTTTTTAGGGCAGTGTTAGTCAATCTCGGGACTTTAAAATGTGTAGACTTCAACTCCCAGAATTTCCTACCTATGAAACTGGCAGAATGCAATTGCTTTATAAGCTGTGGGTTGCCATGGGGAAAGATTATGAGCTGAAATAGACAGTGCAGAAACAAAAACATGGGACTGGTTTGACCTCTAGTGACTACTAAAGGGAATATCCTCAGGGCAGAAAGTTGACTGGCTAATTGGAATTGAGTTTTGGTTACTGTATTAGCATCATCAACAATTACTTTTAAAGCACCTCAAATACATGAAGTTCTGGATATCCGTGGCAAAGTAGAGGCATTTGCCTTCAGGTTTATGATGATAATAATTTGCAGTGTGACCCAGGCCCCAGCAAGGACTTGGATTAATTTAGTGGTGCACAATGAGCACTTTGGATTAAGTACAGCTGGATTTAGGCTCCCCACAACTTTTATTTAACAACAACAGCAACAACAAAAGGCTGGCTGAAAAGCTGAGCTTATTAAACCTTATAAGTTTTTTTAATACTTTAAGTTCTTTACCTCCAATTCCTTACACAAATTAATGGCTGTGTGATGGTTGTCATGGAAACATAAGCTACAATGGTGTGCCGCATACTGAATTTTCCCACTGAGTGGCCTGTTTTGGATAACACCAAATCCTCTCAAATCATTCTGCTCCTTTTCTTGTTTCCCAAATTCTTTGCTGCTGTCGTTTCTTTATTGATCACCATTTTCCAAGGTTTTTTTTAAAGTGTTCCCTTACAAAGAGAATTTGTAGAGAAAATAATGAAGATTTGGCTTTCTGAAAATCCAGTGCCCACTTACACCTGGAGGAATGTTTTCTCAACTGAATTGGGGATGACTAGACAATAAGAGGCAGACAGGTCTCCTGTGCTTTTAGTATGTAGATAAAAGGTTGGTAGCAGATGGTGCCCTTTTTCTGAGTCCTGTGTGAAAGCTGCAAATTGTCCAGCTCATTCATGAAAAGCTTGGGATTCCTTTTGTCCTCCTTTGTGCCTAGTTCCCTCTTTTGTCAGACTCCTTTCACAGCAACTGCCATGCTGCCGTTTCCAGGCTTGACCAGTTTTCCAGCTTTCAGATGAAGTGGAGCAAATGACTAGATCTCATCGCCAAGAAAATCCTGTAGTGCTCACTGCCTTGATTCCTAATTTGCTAAAACCTCAAAAACACCAGGCAAATTGCCTGGCTTCATGCATCACACTAAGCCAACTATATTTTTATTGTAGCTCACTGTATGACAAGAATGCCCTGGCAACATTTTGGGTTTTTTTTTTATGCTGTGTTCTCTTAAAAGCTGCACTTTAGCCACCTCTCCCCACAAAATTAAATCAGCCCCCAAGGTGCTGGCTGACTGCAAGCTATTAAAAACAGAGCTACTTTGAAGAGCCTTTGAGACATGAATGTCATCAGTTTATAGATCTATGTGAGTAAGGGTTGATTTACTTGCCTTTTTGTTTTTAGTTTACTTTGTTTTGATGCATATTGATGGCTATATTGTAAACCTCTGAGGATATTTCTCTTTGCAGCAGGTATAAATCCAATAATAATAAATGCTGCCTTCCCATCAGGCCCGGCCTGAGTGAGACAGTTCTGTGCCATTCTTTGTTGTGCTGCTGTTACTGTACCATTTTCCTCCTTATTCTTCCATTCCTTGACGACATCCTCAAGATGTACATCTGTTAGCACTTGCCAGTCATTACTTGGAATGAAGGCAAATGCCTACAATAAGAAACCAACAGTGGGGTGAATAGATGGAATAGCTAGATAACAGAGTAGAATAGAGCCTTCCAGTAGATGGAGTGGTCAATGCGGCAGTGAAATGCTACTGGTTCGTACCGGTTCGTGTGAACCGGTAGTGATAAAAATTACCGGTTCAGATGAACCGGTAGTAAAAAAAAAAGCTACCGGTGCCTCCGGACTGGTATTTCCAACGATCAGCTGTGCCACGCGATTTAAAATTGCTAGAAAGCAGGAAATCCTGCTTTCTAGTGAATCTAAATCAAGTGGCACAACTGTTCCCCCACCCTTGCTGTTCTACTTACCTTCCCAAGCCTCCTTTTTCCGTGCAAAGTGTGCGTTTGGCATATACTATGCATGTGTGTGTGCACAGTGTGCATTTGGTGCATACTGTGCATGTGCGTGTGTGCAGCATGCATTTGGTGTGTACTGTGCATGCACATGCAGTGGGTGTTTGGTGTGCACTGCATATTATTATTATTATTATTATTATTATTATTATTATTATTATTATATGCACGGGCAGCGAACTGGTGGCAAACTGGGGAAGATTTCACCACTGGGTCAATGATTGTAAGAAAGCCAAACTAGGCGGGATAGGGATCAACAATGGGACAGAAAAATCCATGCTGGTATAGTTTTCTGCAGACTCAAAGATGGAAGGAAAGCAATTCAAACCTCTTATTCTTTTTCTTCTGTTGAACTTGTCTTCATCTGCTCTTCCCTACACTAGATTGGAACCCAGAATGACTGAATGGCTTATTAGCTGTGTCCACATGATGTGCTGTGCCATAAATCAGGCAATGAATTCAATGCACAAAACCCTGAAAATTGGGCAAATTGAGTAAATTGTGTTAACTGCAGGGTGAGCATGTCACGCAAGACCAGCCAATAAGAATCATAATGGGAGAACTTTGCCATCACATTCATGCCTAGGGAAAAGGAGATTTGAGTCTATGAATCATACTAAGGTGCTTTATTTGGCCTTAGCTTATTGTGTTAATGAATCCAGCTAATTTTATATTAAGTGAGCTGGCACACACTGTACCCTAACCAATCTGAAACCTTATTCTGGAAAAATGGGCACTATTTGAAGGTGCTGCATTTTTGCTCTGAAGCCCCTTATGAACAGCCCTAATAAACCTCACAACTGAAACCCACTGACAGCCTTTCTCATGCATGTTGTGACAGCAATTCCCACACTACTTTTTGTCTACTCAGAATTTCCCTCTCTGTGGTTCATTCAAAGACTTCATTGCAACTAGTGACCAGCCCTGGTAGTCTTCAAACTCTCCCCAGATCACAGCATTCCCCTCCCCATTAAAATAAACTTACCAATGAGCACTATACTTCACTGACATACTGTGAGCTTGCTAGAAATGTTTAATTAGGGCACAGGGCATTTCACATGCAAAAGTCCATCTCAAAGAATAGGTGTTTTATGACAGTACAGACATGATATATTGAAAAAAGCTTTGAAAGCTCTATGCTGAACCTGCAATTTGATGCATGTTTACTTTAGAGTAGGTCCTAGTTAATGGAATGACTTATTTCTGAGTAAAACATGCATTAGATTCTGCTGTTAGGACAGTGATACAGAAGACTTTCACACTTTGAAGTGACCAGAATATTTATTTTAAGGAAAGCCTTTTCAACAATAGGAGTTATAATTAACAGTCTGGTTTCATTTGTGAAACCTGGATGACTTGCTTAAGGCCATGCAGTAAACTGATTGCAGCTAAGTAGTATTTACAGTTCTCAGACTACGGAACATTTCAAATGTTAGTGAATCCCTTGAGGATACTGTTGAAAAGCTCTTTCTTGTATGTGGCAGTTACAGTGGATACAATCATTAAAAGCTGTTTCCCAGCCGAGCAGGTCTGTTAATGGGCACAACTTTCATAATACCTGATGACGGAAACACATGGTAAGGGCATGGCCTATCTCTTTGTCCCAAAGGTTTTAGGATGATTGTTGTAATTGTTTCATTGGTCATCCAAGCTGAAGTTAATGAGCCTTGCTTACATAGAGCTGCTGGGCACATTCCAACATTTTGATCCCAGGTCCCCATTCTAAATTTTGTATTCCCCAAACCCCCTCCTTAGCTAGCGCTGGCTGTTTATTTGGCAGATATGTGCGAAAATTCTTAGCATGCTGATTCTTCTCTGATTTACAGTTTGACTCTGATTAAATTAACTAAGGTAAGGTAATTTTAAGTATTACTTCAAGGCTACCTTTATGATTAGGGACAATGACACAGGCAACTCAAGCAACTGATGATAGCAGCCAAGGAGTAGTTATATGTCTGCTGCTTCCTGAGGCAATGGGTTGTGTTTGTTCATTCATACTGAAAAGCTAGGAAACTGAACACATGGGAAGGTTGCAAATGGGCAAGGGAGGGAAAATAAAAGCCTTACTAGATCCAAATAAAGATATTTCTCTTGAAAGCTCTTCCCAAATCATGAAGATTTGAGTCTACATGCATCCATCTATGTACAAATAGTTTCTCCACTTTTCCCATTATCTTTCCTGTCTCTTTTTAATGACTCAACCTACCCACTTACCCCCAAAAAAGAAACAAGGTGTCACTGAAAGATGACAACATAGTTTTGAGATGAGAAACATGCTTTTGGAATTTCCCCCCTTAATTCCCACATAATAATGTAGTTACGTGAGAGTCCTATGTTACCAGGCAAAGTACCAGTCATAAGATTAGTTAATCATCATGTCATCCCAAAAAGGAAATCCATAGGGAAGAATAGAATAATGTTCAAATAAATGTGCTTCTTATTTTAGAGCTATGTGCACGTTCATAATGTGAAAACTGCAGAGGTTGACTATGTATAAATCAGATCCTCCGTCTAATCCGATATTTCTGAATCTCAGTAATTATAGGACATGTGAACTTCAACTCCCAGAATTCCCCAGCCAGCATTTGGAATTCTGAGAATTGAAGTCCACACATCTTAAAGCTTCTGAAATTAAGAAATGTTTCTCTAATCTACTACAAGGAAACATATTTTAAAGGTTTGGAAATAGGAGAGGAACAAATGTGTATGGTTCATACTGTGCACTCTTGCAGGTCAACAAAAGGTGCTTCTAAGGCTCGTCGGGATAAGATCAATGTGGAGCTGCAGACTCTTCGGTCTCTTCTGCCCATCTCAGAACAAGAGAAGGAACAACTTTCATACCTCCACACCATGGCTCTGGTCTGCTTCCATATACGAGAGACTCAACTTTTTAATTCTGGTAAAAGAAAGATCCCAATTCTTTCTGCAACTTGTTTAGTAAATGTCAGCTCACTAGCCATAATCAAATCATATTTCTCTAAACATCATTTGACTTTCCTATAAAAGTTTGATTAACTGCAGGAAGAAACTAATGTTCAATGGAATAAACACCATGCCATATTGTACAGTTTTTCACATATATAGATATATATATATTGAGATGTGACCAGTAATCACAGAAGCAATTTACCAGTCTGTATTTAGAAACTTAGTTAAGATTGTGAAGGGTTCATGTGTTGATTTTGTTTATGGGAATTGAAGAGAGTGCTGATTATGATGAATGTGAATGTCCTTTTGGAATTACAGGTAAGTAAAGAAGTCATCAGTGCTCCTGAAAATAGAAAGTAGTGAGTCATCACTTACTTCAAACTATGATTACCATGTGACATCCTCCCATTTCTGTTTAAGAGTCTCAATCTATCCCATTTCCAGCAGAACTTAGATCTGTATTTGAAAATGTTCCCCTGCAGACACAGAAAACCAGAAAAGTTTTGTAGTCAAATCTTCTGCTTGCTTTGTATCTACTGTATAGGTTCCCTAAACTGTATGTGGTTTTCTCTTGGCTTCACACAATGTAATCTGCACTAGCAATAGCACGTAGATTTATATGCCACTTCATAGTGCTTTACAGCCTTCTCTAAGAGGTTTGCAGAATCAGTAATATTTTCCCCAACAATGAGGGGGGGGGCATTCCTCATTTTACTGATCGTGGAAGGATGGGTTAGACTTGACCTGGTCAGGGTCAAACTGCTGGCAGTCAGCAGAGTTAGCCACAATTATACTGCATTCTAACCATTGTGCCACCACGGCTCATTATCTCGGATTGCGCAGTTCTTGCATAGGGAAGATGCCTAAGACATCCACTCCTTTTCATTTCTGTTTCCAAGACAGGTTTCCTTCCACTTTGGTTGTGTTTGTGAAGTTTTTTCGTGACTGGGCTTATCTAAATATAGGAATGCACATTTATCCCAGTTGAAACATCTTCCAAGCCCTGTCAAAATTAACTAGCTTCTTGATTCTACCATCTTTTGTAGTTCTCTTGGAGCAACAATTTGATAAGCATTTTCTTCAAACTTCACCTCATGTCTTTGGTCGTTCTGCCCCCAAATGCCTGTAAGCCTGGATGTTATTTTAGAATGCTAATCTTTTCTGCCTGCCACATATTGCCCCAAGTATAGTAATAGCTGTGACTAATGTGTAGCAGTCACTTGACTCCTATTTTATTAGGTTTTCTGGGAGTGCAACCTGATCCAAAGAGATTCCAGAGTACCGTCCCTGCATTAGATGTCCTGGGATCTAACCACTAAGATGGGATCAATAGGGATCAATATCTATCTACACTAGCTATGCTAACATTTTTAATCTTATGATCCTTGTTATTCCTTGTCATTTATCATAACTGATAACTGAAGCAGTTGTATAACAATGGCAGCTATTGTAAACTGAGAGGATTTGTATTTGTACTGCATTGGGAATCAAATCCCCTCCCTTTATGCTTTGCCACTGCTATAAAAGAATACAGTTAACTTGACATTATGCAAACCTTAACAGTGGCATTTGCAGTGGGGGAAGAGGGAGGGTGGGTTTCCCAGTTGACACGATAATAGACATTGTGTTGTGATCTAAACCATCCTTTGAATGTACAATATCTTCTTGCCTGTTTTTACTCTGTACTTCCTCTGTCTCAGTATAGACTTTTCTATCCTCTAAATCTGTTTTGCAAAGGAGTCTCCAATCTGCGCTTATCCTTACAACATATGAGGTTAACTTAAACAATATACTTCATTCCAGACTTTAACCTTAGGACTGGATGTATATGACTTTGGGGTGAAACAACTAGTAGCCTCTGGATTGCAAGTAAGCCTTGTGAGTCTTCTGCAATTCTCTGAGAATTCCACACACATTCCATAACTCAAATGCTTCACTGACTAGGAAATTAAAAGGGAGAGATTTTTTAACATGTCATTATTATTTTTTCTCCACTTTTACATCATAGCTCCATCTACTTTTACAGTTGAGTGCATATTTCTGGCTGCCAACCAAATGATTTGCAACATTTGGCTAGTGAAAATGTTCCCGCTATAATCCTCTGGAGGGTTTAAAACTCTTCATACATATTTTTCAGAGCAGTATTTGCTATTCCAAAGAGAACTCCTTGTGGTGTTTTTATTATTTTTTATGGCTTCTAGTCAGTCATTCAAATATCACATGTACATCCTATTTACTATAAGTTTGCACTTGCAATTTAAATACATGTGTATGTGTATGTATGATCAGAAAATGAAAATAGAGAAAAGATTTGATTCCATGTGTTACTAATGTTTGGTGCTGGCTTTAAAAAAAAAAAAAACTCAAGGAATTTCAAACATGGATCTGCATTGTGTATAATTTGCATCCTTCTTTGTGCTTAAGGGAAGCATAGAATAGGCCATAAAAAGCAGCCATGCTGCATGCAACAGCTGGCATTATCAACTCCTACATATTTTCCATCATGTCTTTCTTCCCCAAAGGTGTCTTTTACCTGCAGAGCTTTTTCTGCATCCCTTTTATTTTGATTTTTTTTTTCTTTTGAGGATCAGAGCATAAACCAACGTGCCTTTGGTTGTATTTTAAATTCTTCTGGTATCTATATTTTTGCAATACACTTAGATAAAAAGAGAAAGTGAAAGGCATAATGACCTTCATATTCTGTCATAATTATGTTCAAAGATGAGCAGGTTCTGTTTTGCTCAGTGCACTTCCTGAAACAAGATTTTTCCTATCTATAATATGAGGGAAGAGATCATCTGGCAGAAAACAAGCCAGACTCACATCTGTTTCATTACGACTGATCCTGTGGGAGAAAAATTCACTGTAATTGTTCAATTAGTAAAACTGACTAGACAGCTGATGACCTATTGACTCATCCTTTCAGGGAAATTTCCTTCCTAATCAGAAAAACAAAATGACCGTGGCTGGGGATGTGGGGGGGAGGGGGAAGTAGGAGCAGGAGTGACTTCCAACTTTCTGCTGGGTTCCTCATTGATTTTGCTTTTGGGGACCCGGCAAGGAGCATCAGAAATCATGATCATACGATAACTGTGGTGACAATGCAGTGCCTACAGTTTTGTGAACACAACTGGTGTGAAAATCCTTGAAATTTCAATTACACAAGTAATGAATCCTGAATTTTGTACACATTGCTTATGTTAGAGGACTTCAGGTTCCTTGATTCAAAATTTTTTGCAGGGTCCAATTTGAATCAGTCACTGGGACCAAAGGTTTATTTTTCCAAGTTTTCGGGCTCCTGCTGGAACCCAACATCAGAGAACTTCTCTCTCGCAAGGATATGTGAACTGGTCTGTTCTACACGTTGTATTTATATGGTTCCTGGTTGTGTGTAGCTTTTAGTTGTTAATTGGCATGTTGATGGCTGACTATTAAGTTTTTCATTGTTGTTTCCTTGTTCCACCACACCCTCAGTTCCTAAGTACCTGATAAACTGGTAATAAATCAGCACTCCTATTGACTGACAAGGGACCCAATTCCCAGACTTCAATAATTCTTCTGGCTATTTTTTCTTTGCCCAACCAACAATTGTAGTAGCTGTGAAACTGAAACCATGTCCTTATATATATATGAGAACAAGAAATCGTTGCTTTGTTCTATGTAGAATTTTACCCGATGATGTGTAGAACCCATGTACCACTCTCTTGTTTTCCCAGGCTCACATCAAATGACATCCAAAGAACCACCTTTTGCTGCTGCTGCTGTTGTAGATCCAGAACTGGTGCATTCACTTTCAGGGTTCATTCTAGCTCTCACTGCAAAGGGCAAACTGGCCTATGTCTCTGAGAATGTATCACATTTCCTTGGGTTTTCTGTGGTAAGCATCAATATTACAGAAGGTGAGGCACCCCAAAATGCCTTATACTCAGCATGGACTTTAGAGATTAGATTTGGCAGGAATATAATGGAAGTTTCAATTCTGCTGCTAGTCCATTTTGTGTAATAGTAGTTTAAGATTGAATGTAAGAACCTTTCTAGCGTAGCTGCTCAATATTCTTTTAAACACAAATGGTTCAGTTTTTGGCATGCAAACTACATTTGCTATTCTTAGCAACTATTAAATGTTAGAGTGTCATTTGCTTAAAACCCTGAAGCTTTTGTTAGAACCCTGCAGGATCCAAATATCCTTTTAAAAATGCCTAACTTCCAGGACCGTATTTTCATACTGAAATAGCATTTAATCCTAAAACATTCTTAGAGCAAAAGATAATTGAAAATAAGATATTTTATCATATATATTTTTTTCTAGGTAGAACTCCTAGCACAAGGCAACTCCATCTTCGACCTCCTGAACAGCACAGCAAGCCGGATCATGCAAGAAAAACTCTCCTTTGCCCATCAGCATCCAGGTACTGGTGAGCACAAGAAGGGGTTGGCAAAAGGTCTTTCCAGCTAGGGAGCAACTGAATCTTTTTCTGATAGCAAATTTTTCTAATTACTGAGTTCAAATGCTCTCCATCTATTCTAGAGTTGGCAAAAAACAATGCTGGCATAACATTTGCTGCCTATTGCCAATCTGTATGCTGCTTCTGCTGCATCAATCCTGAATCTTGATTTGCGTGTTCCAAAGAACACGCTTTGGGACACCAAAGCGTTCCTTCCAAAGAAGGAAGCACTGAACCCTGCTTCCTTCTTTGCTTGTGCCAGACAGTAGTAGCCTTGCCTAGAATAAGTGGGAACACATTTTTGATAGGGCTCCTGCCTTACCTACATAGGCAAAGCTGAAGTGCTCTTAAAACTGAGCTTTGCTCTTTGTTTGCCAGTACAAGTCATAGTGGATGGCCAACAGTGGGCAGTTGTGCTACCAAAAAGTGTAAGAAACCTTGTTGACAAATGGATTGAAATATAATTATTAGTCGTCCTACTTTATTCCTAGGAAAATCAATACTTTTATTTGTGGTGGCACAGGGCTGGCTTTAGGCTAAGGCTAAGAAGACACTTTGGTGCCTAGGGCACCAAAACCAATGCCATCTCTCTTTCTGAATCATTCTAAAAATGCAAGTCTTTGCACTGGTGGGGAAGTTGACATGATCTAGGTAGAAGTGCCATACATCTTGAACCAGCACCAGTTTGGGATGTTAGTTCATTTATCACGTTAGGAGTTTTGAGAATCCTGTAATGTACTGTATGGATCCAAACTGAGGGTTATTAAATTAAACTGGTCCAACAAACTGTACCCCTATTTTTGTTTGAAGATCCTTCATCCTTTAAGGACACATCTAAAAGATGCAGCTTCCTCTCCTTCCCAGTCTACAGCAGAAGACAGTTATCTTGAGGTTTTACTGATATGATATGGAAATAGGCCACCTTCTCCCAAAACCAGTATTGCTTTATGCATGTTCAATGTTAGTTCTGCTGCAAACGGGATCATGAAAGGATCAGAATCTTCCCAGCTCCTTTTGACAGCTTTTAGTTAATGTGAACATACCCATTTCTCTCCTACTCCAAGGCCATTTTGGTTTTTTTATGCTATATGACATCAGGAGAGCAGCAGCAGAATCCAGATTGCTTGAGAAAGTGGTAGATTTCTAGGCCTCCTCTAGAGCAAACTGCCTATCAGTTGGGCACTTATAGATCTGACAGTCAGGTTGCAGCAGAATCTGTACTTGTATTGTTATCTCCTCAGCCCCAACCCTGTTACTGTGTGCAAAATGGTGGATATTTTTCCTACAAGTTGAAAAAACGTTTGATGATTGTATGTAAGGTGACCAGATTTTAACATTGGTAAAGAGGGACATTGTGGGCGTGGCTTATTTTGTGGGCGTGGCTAGCTGGTCATGTGACTGGGTGGGCATGGCTAGCTGGTCATGTGACTGGGTGGGTGTGGCTAGCTGGTCATGTGACCGGGTGGCCATGGCTATGCGTATAGGGTAAGGTGAACAGATTTTAACATTGGTAAGAAAGACACCATTGTGGGCGTGACTTATTGTGTGGGCGTGGCTTGGAGGCCATGTGACTGGGTGGGCGTGGCTAGCTGGTCATGTGACCGGGTGGCCATGGCTATGTGTATAGGGACTACTCAGAGGGCTGAAAAGTCATTTCTGACAGGTCCTCACACTTTTGACTGGTCCTCACACTTATGACCATCCTCACATTTATGCCCGTGCAGTATTCTTAACAACCATGTCACTCATTTCACAACTGCTTCTCTTCACCATGGTGACAAGATAGGGCAAAAACGTAAAATGTGAGGACAGTCGTAAGTTCGAGGACTGGTCAAAAGTGTGAGGACCAGTCAAAAATAACTTTTTCAGCCCTCTGAGTAGTCCATATGCACAAAAGGACTAACCAGAGGGCTGAAAAAAGTCATTTCTGACAGGTCCTCGCACTTTTGACTGGTCCTCACACTTATGACCATCCTCATATTTATGCCCATGCAGCATTCTTAACAACCATGTCACTCATTTCACAACTGCTTCTCTTCACCATGATGACAAGATAGGGCAAAAATGTAAAATGTGAGGACAGTCGTAAGTTCGAGGACTGGTCAAAAGTGTGAGGACCAGTCAAAAATAACTTTTTCAGCCCTCTGAGTAGTCCATATGCATTAAAGGATACAGCAATAGAGAGGGATGAAGGAATGGAAATTAGAGTAGGAGTGAGGGTAAGAGAGGGAGGAAGAGAGGAGGAGAAGGAGAAAGGAAGAGGAAGTAGGGAGGAGAAAAAGAGGGTGGGGGGAAGAGAAAGTAAGAAGGAAAGAAAAGAGAGTGGTGGTAGGTTTGAGGAGAAAGATTGCTGTACAATAAAAAAGATGAAAGGGAAGAAAGCCAACCCCAAGCAAATATAAAGATATTAAGATTAAGAATGAATTGTTAAACTTTAAAGAATAAAAGAGAACAAATATGAATAAATAGCAATAATTAGAAACACACATACAAACATGCAATGTATTTTCTTTGAACAGAATATTTGGCTGGTTCACAAATTTAAACAGCGTTTAGTCATTTCAATTAAATTTACAATTTCTATATTTCCTTTTTGCCATATTTATTCCTCATCTATTTTTTTAAAAAAACAATATTACCCTTCATCCTCATCTCTAATCTTAATCAAATTCAATTTTTCCCTTCTATTCTATATTATACCCCTTCCCATTGTCATCCATTTTTATATCCATCCTCACATTGGTTAATTATGTAATTATGTAATACAGTTGTTTAATACAAATTCAACATTTTAATATAAATCAATTAGTTATATAACTATCTTTTTTGTATATTAATCAATATGAACATGAATATTCCAATTATTTCCATGCAATCCAATTTCTTACAAATCAATTAATTATATTTACCAATAATAATAAACCAAATAATTTCCCCCATATATTCCTCCAAACCACAACTTAACCATTTCTGCTTTCAACACAATATACAATTATTAATAGTATCTCAATTATTACAATTCCCTAGTTAAATAGAGCTTTTTTTCTTTTGTGTTTTAAAATCTTGAACTCTCCTCTTTTGCCCAAAATTTCCCATTGTTTGCAGTTTTGTACCTACCTTTTTTGGTGAGGAAAAAGAAAAAGAAAAAGAAAGAAATCTCTCTCTGCCTCATTTTGTCATGTTGCAGGTTTAGTTTCGCTTTCGCCTTTGTTTTCAGTATAGCTGGGGGGGGGGGAAAATCTGCTCCAGGAACTTTTTGCAGCTTTTTGCAGCTAATTAACCTAGCGGAAGCTGTTAACAGGGGCTGTTTTTTCTATTTTTGCAGGCATGGGTCTATTCATTTTTTTTTTAACACTGATCAGCTGTAGGTCGGCCCTTTGAAGCCCCGCGGCAAGAGTTTAAAGAGGTTTTTTTCCCTCTAGCCATCAGCGGGGATTCAGGAGGCAGAATGAAAAATCGGGACTTTTTTAAAACGCTGCGGGACGCGGGACAAATTGCTCAAAAGCGGGACTGTCCCGCCAAAAGCGGGACGTCTGGTCACCTAACATGTCTACAATAAACTAACGGTATTATTTCCAATACATAAATCTGGTCCATATTTAATCATGGTGTCTATAGGAGAGGCAAATATTAATTAGGGTTGTTATCTTGTTCAAAGGAAGAAGAGAAATCTGCTAAATTTTCTCCATTCTAGGTATTCTCCCATTCAGAAATTTTATTTCTGTATTTTTGTGTTTCTGTAGAGAAAACGTTATGGATATCAGAATGTCATGCTGTTAGAAAGGGGAAATTTCAACTGCAGCTGGGGCAATAAGAAGGCATTTTAAACGTTTTTCAGTGTACTGCATTATAATACAAGCAATAATAGAAAAAACAAAATGTTAAAAGGGACTTGTAAATAACTTGCAGTATTTTTCCTCCTAAGTTAGTACTGTAGGTAAAAACTATTAATCCTCTGTTTCAGGTTTTTGCTTCCTTAAAAAAAGTTATACTAATTTGCAGCATAATCTCATCCGGAGCCATATATACCTTATGAGATGGGTGGCTATATAAATTTGAATAATAAATAATTTAAAATCACAAAAATTTGAAGCAACACCTTTCTGTAATTACTTTTTCTTACCTGGACCAACAGTTTGAATGTAACATTTTTGTTGGAAAAATGTGTACTGTATATTGGTATGTTGTTCAGTACCCGGAATTATAAAGACTGTGAAGTACATAGAATTATAGTAAAATTGAAAACTAATTAGAAAAATATCACAACTTGTTCTTAAGCTGTCAGCCATGAATGTGAGAGGAAAGGCTCAGTTTATAACTTATGCTAAATTGTAACTTGTTTATTGAATAGTCTATGATTGAGTTCACGCAACACATTAAATCAAAAACAAATCACATGGCAGTTTACGAACATGATTACACTTTATCCCGCATTGCAAATTTCAATCTGACATTAAACTGCAAGTTATTCTTCTCCATTTTATTCTGCAGAAATTGAGTTCATCATTGAAATGCGTACCTCAAGAGCCTTTCGGGTTAAGTATGGAAGGAACCGTCCAATAGTCATGCGGGGCAGATTCCTCCCACTTGATACACAGTTGACGTCTACCTCTCCTGCTCTGACTTTTGTTGCTTTCTGTGCTCCCCTTCCTCATGGGGTTGAAGAAGGGGACAACATGTCCCAGAACTCCACCTTCCAGAGCCAGCATACGTTAGATATGAAGATTGCTGAAATGACTGAAAAGTAAGGCCAAACTTTTCGTGTGTGCATCTATCTGGAAATGATATGGCTAAAATTGCCAAATGTCTAGAAAAGGGAAATCTGCCTTAAAACTATATGTTTTTGCTTGCATTCATTAGCAGGTAAAGTTTTCTGTAGCATGAAGACCTGGTAATACATGATGATTACTAAGTGTAAAACCCATAGAATCAAGGCTAAATATAGTACAGGTAATCCTTGATTTACATCTGTAATTGAGCCCACAATTTCACTCATAAGTTGTGATTGTTATAAAGCAGGTCGGCATGTGATCACACCCAATTTTATGATCTAATTAATGGCAGTTGTTAAGCAAACCCATTGTTCGGTATGGGGTGTTTTTTGCTGGAGACTGGAAGTAAACATGGCAAAAACTTTGTAAATTGCAGTTATATGATGGGGGACACTGCAAATAGCTATAAAGATCTGGGGTGGCACAGTGGTTAGAATGCAGTAGTGCAGGCTAATTCTGCCAATTGCCAGCAGTTTGATTCTCACAAACTCAAGATTGATTCAGCCTTCCATCCTTCTGAGGTGGGTAAAATGAGGAACCAGATTTTGGGGGGCAATATGCTGACTTTCTAAACTGCTTAGAGAGGGATGTAAAGCACTATGAAACGGTATATAAGTCTAAGTGCTATTGCTATAAATGAGGATTGGTTACTGAGCAGCCAAAATGTGGTCATGTGATTTTGGGGGGGCAGATATTAAACCTTTGAATCTAGGTGGTAAATCCTGTTTTGGGGGTCTGTCACAACTTTGAACATTTGCTAAGTGACTGGTCATAAGTCAAGGACTACGTGTAAAGAGTTGGAAATTCTATTCTGAATACAGGTAGTCCTTGACTTACAACAGCTCATTTAGTGACCATTCATAGTTACAACACTGTAAAAAGTGATTTATGACCATTTTTCACACTTACGACTGTTGCAGCATCCCCATGGTCACATGATCAAAATATGGATGCTTGGCAACTGGTTCCTATTTATGACGGTAGCAGTGTCCCAGGGTCACGTGATCCCCTTCTGACAAGCAAAGTCAATGAGGAAGCCAGATTCACTTAGCAACCATTGTTACTAATTTAACAACCACAATGATTCATTTATCAAGAAAAGCTGTAAAATGGGCAAAACTCACTTAACAAATTTCTCAATTAGCAACATAAATTCTGGTCTCAATTGTGGTGATATGTCGAGGACTACCTGTAGTAGCTTTTCTAACAATAAATATACACTAGATATATGATAATTGCCCATTTCACAATAGAAATATCACAAGGATATTATTTATTAAATGATGTGATGTGTGTTTTTTTCTCAATTCAGTGTTATTTATCACCTTGGTTATAAGAAAGAAGAATTAATTGGTCAGTCTTGGTATTATCTGCTGCATCCTGAAGATATTGGAAGAGGGGCAGAGATGCACAGAAACCTGAGTGAGTACTGCATCTGCGACTAATAGCCTTCATTGGAGTCTGGCGAAGAAACAATTGCACATTTCTGCTGTATCATAAGTATTTTCAATGAGCAACTTACAGCAGTTTTTACATGGGCCATTAAAAATCCCATTATTTCTAATAATTTATCATATTATCTGAATACAGCGGGAACCATTATTCAATAACATTCTTTGTTAACTATTGGACAGTGTCCCTTTATTCTGTTCATTACATTTGTAAACCACTAAGGAAACACAATTGTTATAAATAAATAATAGCATTTCTGAGTGGGTTACAAATTAAAAGCCTGAACATGAGACCAATAAAATGGTGATAATAGAAAGGGGTCCTGTAAAAACAAAACAAAGCTAGCTGTGCAATAGTACATAATAAAACCAGCAATCTTTCTCAGGCAGTTATCTTCAAGTATATTGGACTCCCATTATATATGGCCAGGATAGTCAGCCATACAGCCAAGGATTTTTGGAAGTCTAATTCAATCTCAACATTCTGAAGAATTGCTCTAGTCTCAGCTAATATTTCTCAAACTTGTCAACTTTAAGATGTGAGGACTTCAACTCCCAGTAGCCTGGCTGAGGAATTGGCTGAAGAATACTGAGAGTTGAAGTCCCCACATCTTAAAAGTTGCCAAGTTTGAGAAACATGGCTCTAGACCAGTGATGGCTAACCTTTTTGCCGTCATGTGCCAAAAGCGGGGGGGGGGGAGAGTGCGGGGGGTGGAGCGCGCACCTGCACACACCCATAATTCAATGTGCCCCGCCCCCGTGCATGCACGCGCAACTCCCCTGCACTCCCACTGCTTTTGGCCAGAAAGCCTCCAGAGGCTTTTGGCCTAGAAAGCCTCCAGAGGCTTTCTAGGAGCCTGGGGAGGGTGAAAACGGCCTTCCCCAATCCCCCGGAAGCCAGAAATGGCCCGTTTCCCAACTTCCGGTGGTCCTGAAAGGTCTGAAAATCAGCTGGCTGGCATACGCATGCATGCTGGAGCTGAGCTAGGACAACACTCACGTGCCCACAGATATGGCTCCGCGTGCCACCTGTGGCACACGTGCCATAGGTTCGCCATCACGGCTCTAGACTCTACCCTCCAATTACTTTTTTCATAATTGTTAATTTGTAAATGTCTGGTTCCCACTTCCATCTCTGCTATGTTTACCTAGTTGTAAATGTCAAGACCTTCACAACATTTCTCAATTCTGCACAACATTTGAGGTGATATTGATATGATCTACTTGCTATGTTAGTAACCATCTCAACAGGAATCTGGGCATAACAGAATGACAAACGTTCATACAAATTACAAGTCATGCTGTCTAAATAATTTTAGGCATAAATCAAATTCAGCATATTTGTATGTGGACTTTCTATCATTGGCTTTCCCTAGTGAGTTGTAATGATTACAGAAAAAATATGTGAACTGATGTGAGAACTTAGAAAAGGTATATCTAAATGCTATGTATCATCACTGCAGTCATATCAAATTCCAATCCAAGTATATTTTGGAAGTCTGAAAAGATACGTACGGTATTTAGGATCCATAGTTAATAAACACCTTTTGTAATCCTTGTGAATATAGAAAAATGGAAGAGATTTCACTTAATCTAGGCTCCTTTCTTCCTGTTAGGTTCATCTTGCTACATTTAGATGGCTTAGCTTGGTATTCATTTTTCATGTTTATAGTTTCAGGGCAGAGCACTGGGAAACACAATCAGCATGTAATCATACGTTTACACTGCAAGGACCTGAGCTGGGTCTGGGTGCAAGTCACTGCACTGAGGGAGAATGGAAAAGGAAAGCTGATTACTTGCACAAACCACATCCTCAGGTAAAAATATTGATAGTTCAAGTGATGTTTAAAGGTACTTCTGGACCAGGACTGAGTTCACACATTGTGCTAAACCTAATGTGGTTTGTTTCATTTGTGGGTTGAATATTGCATAAACTCAGCTACTTGTGGTTGAGTTACATGTGCCATGTGGACTACTACTAGATGTTTAGAGTGAAATGGCTGCATCAATCACCTGCATCATAATATCATCCAATCATTGTCATCCTGTATATCCTCATGGTTTGCTGAATAACCCACAATTGAGTGGTTTCATATATTTATGTGAAGTCTTAAACCATGATTTACAAAGCACAGTAGCTTAAATAAACCATATGATGGCTTAGCAAGATGTAGAGATTTACACACCATTTGTAAATCATGGTTTTGAATTGAGCAGAAAGTTTGAATCTGTTAGTTGTGGCTCATTCTAGACAAAGTATAGAATGACAATAATTGAATGACAAGGTAAGAGATTACTAAAAATTCCCCACTAGAGCATTTGCTCCTTTTCTGCTCTTTTTCATTTTCAGGTCTGCTGGAGGAAGGCATCTGGCAGAAATGGGATGGGAAAGAAGAAGTAATGGGCAATATTAGCCATAGTTCTGTTGAAGGAAGCAAAGACATTTATGATTTCTGGTCTGCAATCAGAAATGTCTATTTAGAGACATCCAGTCTAATACAGAAATACATTCTACCACAAATGCCATTATCTGTGTGAAAGATTTTTATATGGAAAGGTTGGATAAAATAACTAGAAGAAATGATTTTGCTCAAGTGTATGTAAAACAAGACAAGTGCTACCTAAATCAGAGATAAGCATATTAAACGGTTCTGTCTACCAGTTTTCCAAATCATACTCTGTATTGAATCTAATATCAAAAAAGCCATTTTTATCAACAGCTCTGTTGCCTGTATTAATTAACTGAAAAATTCCTATGAATCTAGTTTGATCTGTGATGACTCCATGGAGAGAGACAGATATAGGGAGAGAGGTGGGGGGAGTGGGAGAGTGAAAGAGAGAGACTAGTTAAAGGTAAAGGTAAAGGTTCCCCTCGCACATGTGTGCTAGTTGTCCCCGACTTTAGGGGGCGGTGCTCATCTCCATTTCAAAGCCGAAGAGCCAGGGCTGCCCGAAGACGTCTCCGTGGTCATGTGGCCGGCATGACTAAACGCCAAAGGCACATGGAACATTGTTACCTTCCTACTAAAGGTGGTCCCTATTTTTCTATTTGCATTTTTTACGTGCTTTCAAACTGCTAGGTTAGCAGAAGCTGGGACAAGACACAGGAGCTCACCCCGTTATGCGGCACTAGGGATTCGAACCACTGAACTGCCGACCTTTCGATCAACAAGCTCAGCATCTTAGCCACTGAGCCACCATGTCCCTTTAGAGACTAGTTACAACCCTGCAATTTCATTGTGATCTCCTATAACTAAATCTATTCATACAGTATTTAGTTTTTCTAAAATCAGTCAGATTATGCTACGTCTCATACAAACCAGAATGCTTTCTAATGTAGACTATGCTTTCTCAGCCTGATGTTCTTCGGGCATTTTTAAACTACAATTTCTAAATCTCCCGGTTAATTGTCCCTACACAATTATAATTGCCGAAGGAACTGTCACATCAGATCAAAATCTTTTCTGCAAGTGATGCTTGAATTTAATTTTCAGCCTCCCTATTTTTCTCCTGACACATTGCTTATGTTTGCAATCTGAATTAGCTCAGTGTTACATTGGTTTTACAAATGGCTTCTTTTGCTTCCTATACTGCATTATTAATGTTCATAATGATATTTGGGGCTGTGAAAATGCCCTGAAGCTTGTAGTTCAGTTTTCTTACATATGATAAATAAAAGCTACAGTTAGCCTCACTGATGAGGCCTGTGACTCTGTGTGATTTCCAGTGATGCTCAACTCCATGGAACTGTTTATATTCTCACAGGGACAAAGAAGCTCTCTACATCCAGAACCAAGACTCCACACCCAGAGGTATTTCTCCAGCTTCTTCCAAACAAAGCTATTGTTCTGGAAACACACTGCAGCCGTTGAAGCCAAATGAAGTCAATTTTTTCCTTCAAGAGCCAGGTCCAGCCAAGGAAGGGGCACTTGAATATTCTTCTTCGCAACTTCCAGAGGCTTCTAATGTAAATATGCTTCCTGCTCCTCTTCAATCTCCATTTCCAACCAGTATGACTGTGCCTAGCATGAAGATTGAAGCCGTCAGTGTGGAGTTGCCTCAAGAAACCCAATTTCCCTTTCTTTCTCCTGAAGAGCACAGGTGTCTCTCATGCCCAGAAAGAGAGGATAGGCTGACCTCTTGCAACCCTGGTGGTCTCCGTTCACCAAAATACACATTTTCCTCTGACAGCGGCTTTTGTGTAGACTCTTCTCCTTTACTTGCAGAAAGGCCATCTAGAGGCTTCTTTCCAGAAATGAATGTGAGCCCCGATTCAGACAGATGGGCTATCAGTATGCTAGCTGATCAAATCCACTCCCTGGCTGAAGTCTTCTCTCAATACACCAAGCAAAGATCTCAGGAGTCTCTTGGTGTTCACTGGCCTGGGCATCCTGCTGAGGCTGCCCCTCTAGTGGCAAGACAGGACTTGGGAGCTAATGGAGCCATTGACTTTTCAGAAGAAATATCAGTGGATGAAGAAACCATCACCAGTATTTTAAACAACTTCTCAGATCATGATGCCCAGAACCAAGCCAGTTTTGAACAGAGACCAACAGGCCATTTTCATTTATCAAATACCCAGTTGCAGCTTTCTATGTACCAGACTCTTGTACCAGAAACAACTCCTTTGTCTTTCTCTGTACCATCTGAGTTTGATCTGCCTGATTCCCAGTGGGATGGAAAATCCTATAACATATATCAGCAAGGTATGGCTCCCCTTTTATCACAGTAGTACCATTTAAAAATACCACCACCACTGAAGTTAATACGATCCTGCACAGACATTGTCATGTTTGAATTAGGGTAGCATATGATTGGGGTTTTTAATGAAATCCCTTTGTACCCATGTCTCTCTGCGTACACCCCAATGTTATGCAAAAATGAAGAAAAAGAATGTGACAGTAAATCAAAGAAATTAAAGTTATAAGAGAATAAAAAGAACGGGGAACAGATCCAGTGAAGATTTCTACATTTTTACATATTCTCAACAATCGACATGACACTGGTTCATACCCAGTGGTGGGTTTCACTTACCTTTGCTACCAGTTTGCTCACACACGTATGCGCAGAGCATATTTGATGATGTCCGGGTGGATAGGCGGAACCTCTCGCCGCCGCTACTACTGGTTTGCCAGAACCGGGACGAACTGGTAGCAACCCACCACTGTTCATACCTTTTTATATGTTAGTACTTTCATTCTTAAATTAATCACTTCAAAACTTTCCTGCAGTTCCATTCCACAAGTTCAGATTATCTTCATTCAGATTACTAAATGATTCCCCTTTCATAAATTAACAGTAGACCTATGTTTTTTTCACTCCATTAACTCATGCTCTTTATCATTTATTTGTCTTATATCCCAAATCACAATCTTCCATATGCCATAGTCTTCACCATGTAGACTCATAGATGTTGATTTCTACTGTCCATCACAGACTCTTGGTTAACCGAGTCTTTCACATAATGCTTTTAATAAGATAACATGCAGATTAAGTTCCCAGTCTTAATCAGACCCATTCCACATTGAGCATTCCCTGATCATAGTAAGAACAGTTTGTTTATTTGTTTTTAATCATTTACTCATGTCTGACACTTGGTAACTTTATAAGCAAGTGTTCTCCATGCTATCCTGTCAAGCACAACGTCATTCAATTGTTGTATGTTCAACTTTGCATCAGATATGATGTTATCAAGCCAGCATGTTCTTTCCTTGCCCCTTCTTTGTCCACTAACTATTCCTAGCGTTGTTACCTTCTCCTATGAATTTGCATGCATAACATGGTCAATATATTTTAATAATACTGTAATAATAATAATAATAATAATAATAATAATAATAATAATACTGTATAATACCGTAAAAACAGTATTGGACAATGTTGGTCTATTTAGCACAAACATATTCATATTACTTTAAGCAAGAGGGATCTCTATTCTAGATACTATCTTACAAGTGAATATATTGTTGTCCACATCTCATGATGTAGGGGGTCATACAGTATAAATAATGCACATCCAGGATGTTGTACAAACACTGTGGTCTGTAAATCATGGTTTATTTCAGGAAATGGGCAACCTGAGGCCTAGGGTTGTGGGCAGCTCATGAGTTTACCCCCAACTTTTTTCTTTTTCTTTTGCATTCCTTGAAACAATTTATGAACAGTTGCTAAAACCTAGTATAGTTTCAGGCATTTTACAGAATAAAATTCAAACACTAAAGTTTAAGCCCAAAGTAGGGTTAATGTGATTTATAAGCAAGTGAAACCTTGAAATTTCCCCTCACAGAATTCTAGATCCATTTATTTTGTACAAATCACAATTCTGCAGAGATATTTATAAAGCCAATTTTGAATGGATTATTTATCTCACCCAGCAACCTGTCACTTTCATTTGTCCGAAAATCTGATAAGATCCAAAAGAGAAGTAAGGATAGAATTATTCTAAGGGGTTATAATATAAATTACCCAGTCTTTGGATTGGGTAGTGTATAAAAATGTGAAAATAAAGTGTATATATTGGAAAAGAGGTTTCTCCTCCATTCTTGGAGAAAACATTGTAGTTACCGGTACATGCTGTCAAATAAATATTGCTTAGGTTTGTCTGCAAAGAATACAGCAACCCCCCAACTGAGAGGGCTTGCTGTGGTACTTCACTGCAGCAAAACTCATAAGAGTTTATGTCTGGTTAAAATTCTTGCCAGTATATTCTCCTTATAAGTCTTTGTTGCAAGCAAGTTGCATCTTTGGTCATGCAGGATTGATTTTTAGAAATACAAGAATTCAGTATTTGGCTGAAACCATGCCTACAAGGTATGTTTGAGAATAAATTAGGGATCCATAGGAATACAGGTAGTCCTCAATTTACAACAGTTCATTTAGTGACCGTTTGAAGTTACAACAGCACTGGAAAAAGTGACTTATGACCATTCTTTGCACTTATGACCATTGCAACATCCCCCTGGTCATGTGATTTATATTCGGATGCTTGAAAACTGGTTCCTATTTATGACAGTTGCAGTGTCCCAGGGTCATGTGATCCCCTTTTGTGACCTTCTGGTAAGCAATCAATGGGGAAGCCAGATTCGCTTAACAACGGTGTTACCAATGTAACCACTGCAGCAATACACTTAAGAAATGTGGCAAGACAAGTCATAACATGAGGCAAAACCCACTTAACGGAATGTCTCACTTAGCAACATACATTCTGGGCTCAATTGGGGTCGTAAGTCAAGAACTACCTGTATTCCACCCCAATCAGATCCCAACCTCAGACCTGAAGGGGAAGAAAGAAATCCCTGTGGATTGCCAACTGAACAAGCCTGCCCTTTTCCTATTCTTCTTCCACAGGGGTCCGATCGGAGGAAGCTGCCCCCTTCTGTTGACCTTTCGGCGTGTCAGCGATTGCAAATCAGCCAGGCGCGCCTTCCGATTTCAGTTGGCGTGATTAGGAATGAATCAGTAGTGATCGTGGCGCCCAACTCAGAGGAAAGGAGCTCCCTGGCTCCGAGGAAAGGATGGAAGGGAATCGGCATCAAATCAAACCACTGATAGCCGAACTACCCGAATTACTTTGCTGTTTATTCCTGATGCTGCGGAAAGCAAACCGAAATGACTTCCTAGAGCAGGGGCAAATGTGGCTCTTTTACAACTTGTGGACTTTAACCCCCAGAATTCCTGAGACAGCTTGGCTGTCTCAGGAATTCTGGGAGTTGAAGTCCACAGGTTGTAAAAGAGCCACATTTGCCCACTCCTGCGCCTAGAGCAAATAGCCGATGGCGGAGCTTGTCGCGGGGCTCTCTTGCGGGGAAGGTAGGAACGGGCTGGCCCAGTTGTTTGTAAATAAAGTCGTTATTGGAAAACTGCCAAATTCTGTCTGTTTACTCCGGTGACGTCAAGAGGAAGGCGGGGTGAACTCGGGGTAGGCTGGCTCTCTTCGGAAAGCCGCTCCTGCCCTCCCCATCCGGAATGGTGGTTTCCAGACGCGCATGCGCAACTGGCTGACTCACAGACGCCCCCCCCCCCCGCTCTTTGTGACTTCCGCGAGCTCAGCCCCTCTCCCCCCCTCCCCCGTCGTGCCGTTGCCAGGAAACGGAAAAGAGCTGTGGCGGCGTGACCTACCGGCAGGCCGGAGGAGATCGTGAAGGCAGGCCGGGGAGAGGGAACGGAGTGTGTGATCGTGTGGGCATCAGCGTGGGCAGCCCGTCACAGGCAGGTAGAACCCGTGTTTAACAGCGCCCCCCTCCCCGGATTGTTCTCCTATATCTTTTCCTACAGACTGCCTCTTCCGGTGGATGATCCTTAACTCCCCTCGAATGGCTGCCACTCGTCCCTTGGTTACTGACTGGCAAGTGAGAAAGGATAACATTTGAGGCATGCACAATTGGCTGCCTAATAGGAATTTATTGTTATTTGGCCGGGTCACAGAAGTGGTAAAATTGCTGTTTAGCTAAAATCGAAGGCGATACAATGAAGCTAGTGAAGAGAAGGACCAGGGGAGACGTGATAGGAGTCTTCCAATATTGGAGGTGCTGCCACGGAGAGCAAGGCGGGTCAAGCTATTTTCCAAGGCACCCGAAGGCCAGACAAGAAATAATGGATGGAAACTGATCAAGGAGAGATTCAATCTGAAAATAAGGAGAAATTTTCTGACAGTGAGAACAATCAACCAATGGAACAGCTTGCCTTCGGAAGATTGTGGGTGGGAGCTTCATCAGTGGAAGCTTTCAAGAAAAGATTGGACTGCCATTTGTCAGAAACGGTGTAGAGCAGTGTTTCTCAACCTTGGTAGCTTGAAGATGGATGGACTTCAACTCCCAGAATCCCCCAGCCAGCAGCGCTGGCTGGGGGATTCTGGGAGTTGACATCCACTCATCTTCAAGCTTCCAAGGTTGAGAAACACTGGTGTTGGGTCTCCTGCTTGGGCAGGGGGTTGGACTAGATGACGTACAAGATCCCTTCCAACTCTGTTAATCTGTTAAAGCTTCCAAGTTCAGAGGCAATACTGTATGGTTTTGCCTTTTGGATAATAGGGAAATAACAGATTGCTGGTGGTTTCATAGGGGTGAAACAGCAAAATATTTTTTAAATGTTTCCTGAAATACTGTATTGTTTCGTACATCAGACTTTTAACTTCCAGTAGATATTTCTTCTATATGTCTGACATGTTCTTAACTGATTTTTTTTTTAAAAAAACTCCTCTACATGAAACCAATAATCAAGGCTTGTCTGCATTTCTAGGGTTCATTGATAACACGTTCCATCACAATTTTACTGAAGCAGTGGCCTGTCTACCCATTTTCTCCATCCATCTAATAGAATCGCAAAGAGGAAATCAACAGCAAGTGTTGAATAGAATGGAGTTGGAAGGGATCTTGGAAATCTTCTAGTCCAACCCCCTGTTTAAGCAGGAAAACCTATACCAGTGATGGCTAACCGTTTTGCTGTCGCGTGCCAAAAGCGGAGGGAGCACAGGGGGGGGTCATGCGCATGCGTGCCCACACCCATAATTCAATGCCTCCCCCATGTCCTTCCCCTCCCCCCACCCATGCACGCGCAACACACACACCCCCGTGCACCCCCTCTTTTGGCACACAATGGCAAAAAGATTACCGGTGGGCCTGGTAGGCCCTTTTATTGCCCTCCCCAGGCTCCAGAGGCTTTCTAAGAGCCTGGGGAGGGCAAAAACAGCCTCCCTCACCCTCCGGAGGCCTTCCGGAGGCCGGAAACGGCTTGTTTCCCGACTTCCAGTGGGCCTGGAAGGCCTGAAATTCAGCTGATGGCATGCGCATATGCGCTGGAGCTGAGGTAGGGCAACACTTACGTGCCCACAGATATGGCTCCACGTGCCATCTGTGGCACGCGTGCCATAGGTTCGCCATCATGGACCTATACCATTTCAGACAAATGGTTATTCAATGTCTTCTTGTTGCTTTTACAGTTTCTCACATGTGAACAATATGAAAAGGAGGCCTTTTGTAATGATAGCTCCTACATGTTAGAAAAATTCCATCAATGACAAAGTGCCATGTTTTTATAGGCACTAATTCTTAAGTCCTTGCATGCTAGAGTCCCAAGTAACATTTAAAATTAATGTTTGTGTTAAAATATGCACATTTAATTCTGTTTGGCAGAAACAGCACTTTAAACTTTAAGGCACCTCTTTCTGTTATAATGGGAAAAGCACTTTTGTGCTATCTAAATGTTTTAGACTTCAGCTCTTTTTAGTTCCAGCTAGCAAAGGATTGTAGAAGTTGTAGTCCAAAACATCTGAATGTTGCCAAGCTGCTTGCCTTGTTTTGCCTGCTTAAAGCATATCGCTTGGAACCTGATATGAGACATCAGTGTAAGTGGCTGGGTGCTCCTGCTATCCTACTTCATCTCTGAGCAATTAAAAAGAAGTTCCAGGCTTATTCATCATAACTCCATCAAAATCAGCCCTACAGCAAATTGTAGAAAAGTCTAACCTGCCTCCATCCCAGAAGCAATACATGAACAGTAAAGCCAATCCATTTGATACCGTGTTTTCCCGAAAATAAGACCCTGTCATATATTTTTTTGAACCCTGAAATAAGCGTTTGGCCTTACTGCCATGCGCTCAAAAGCCCGATTGGGTTTATTATCAGGGGATGTCTTATTTTGGGGGAAGCGGTATAATTTTACAAATTTATAACATTCTGTTAAAGCGCTCTAAAATATAATACAATGACCTGTTAATATTTTTCTTCATTAATTAGCTCTTGCATCTAATAATTGGCAGTATCCTGCTCTTGAATATTGACAAAACCTTTTACATCAATAGACTAGCCATAGATTTGTCTGTTAACATTGAATTACTTTGAAACTGCCCAATTAATGCATTTTTAGTAACAAATCAAAGGGATCAGGTCAGGAAATACACTACTGGATTCTATATATTAGATTTTTTTCCCTTGGAGAACTAAAATTCTTGTTCAGAGCACAGTTTTGTGCTTGCTTAATTTTACTAAGTACCAGCTTTGGTAAGAAGGTTTTTCTTCCTACAATACAATAAAGAGAAATACGTTATTGCTCTTGTGTTAATTATGAATTAGATTTTAAAACCTGCCTAGAGAAACATGATAATAGCTTAGGAAGAATTCATGGACCTAAGAAAGGACAGATCTTGTTTTATGGATCTTTTCATTTATAATTTCTTCTCCTTATTTTAATATGACTGAAATTAACGCTAAAAGGAATTATTAAATCACTTGATGCAAGAACTCTGGGTTCCTACCATTTTTTCTTGAACATTTGAACATTATACATGTATAAAATGTCTTACATGTATAAAACTTACCTACTTCAGATTGTTAGACTTTTTTCTGGCTCTAGTAAGTAAGATTATTTGATGAACATTGAGCTGAATTTAGGTTCTCTCAGTTAACAGAACTCTGGAAGAATTGAACAAGCTACTTCTTTGATGCCCACATTGGCTACTTCATTTAAAAGGTATATTCATATAACTTTTCAGTTTAGAACATAATGGAAGTGAGGCAGTATAGAAAAGTACCATAAACATATTGATAAAGGTATTATCTTTTCAGTTTTGTAATGTTTCAGATAGCAGATGGCATCCATACTTGAAATATAATGTATAGGCATGTGCTAGATGTGATGATATATAATAGATTAAAAAATTAAAAAAGATATCTGTGTTCTTTATTGAAGAATCTTAATACCATAGATCTTTCCTTAGATAAGGAAAGAAATATACGAGGCTGGGCAAATCATTCAAGATTTTTTTCCCACAAGTGAAGCAACTTCTGTATCTGCTCTTCAAAACAGCTATTTCATTAGCTATTCTGCTGGAAGTGTCTTCTGGGCATGCACATGAATAACTCAGACGATGTTGGAAGAACTTCTTAAGTAATTGCAGTGATGCTTTGAACAACTATAGTGGCTTCTTACTGTTTCAGGAGCAGATCCAGAAGGGTACTTCACAAGCAAAGCATGTTATCAAATGAGCACAGTGCCATAATTCCTTCCCAGTTTATAAGCTCCTAGTTTATTAACTCTTTGAATACAGCTGTTTTTCATCTGGGAATGTGCATAAGATGATTTCAAATTGAGAAATATAATTAGACAGCCAATCCCATTTTCTATTAT
Source organism: Arizona elegans (assembly GCA_022577455.1). Taxonomy (NCBI): domain Eukaryota; kingdom Metazoa; phylum Chordata; class Lepidosauria; order Squamata; family Colubridae; genus Arizona; species Arizona elegans. The sequence continues at coordinate 296,973,601 of JAKOOJ010000001.1, read as the reverse complement.
TGAATTATAATGAAAGGAAGGCTAATAGAAATTTCTTTCTTACTTGAACTAGTGATTTCACACATACAAAAATACCAGAAGCCTTATGAAACACCTGCATGAAAATAAAGCTGGGGGCCAGCCCCGTAAGAAGAATTCCTCCTCTGGTAAGGACAGCAGGACGCCAACAGTACAGACTCTGGATGACAGTGGGCGGATCAGTATCTTAAATCGAAAACTCTTGGCCCAAAAACGATCTCTACAAGGTTTGAGCAGCATGGGAGGTGGTGCTGCAGGAAGTGCTGATGATGCCAAAAGACCTAAGCTCTTGCCTGAAGTGAATTCACCTAGCCAAGAATCTGAAGAGGAGTCAGATGACAGCGATTATGAGAGAGTGGAGAGTGATAATGACGCCAGTGATACTACAGAGAGCGATGAAGATGATGGGGATGAAACTGGCAGTGATGCATCAGAAAGTAGTAATGCAGATTCTGAAGAAACCGCAGGCCAGCCTTCAAGGCCTGATTTAACAAAAGGTAAATAAACATTGATGCCTAGAAAAATGCAATAAATTGTGCATCTCTGTGTCACTGATTAGTAGTTCTAAGCTTTTCTTTCTTCTAAACAATCTTGGGATCATGTCAGTGAACATACACTATTTGCTTCATTTAGTTGTCCTCAAACTGTTCTCTTAATTGCTGGTTTTGTTATATAACTGTCTTGTTATATTATATTGTCACTTATTTTGCTAGCACTGACAGGGGTGTCCTTTCTGAATGACATATTGACATGTTGCACATCTCTATATGATGTTGCAAAGATGCCAAGAAAATGGGATAGTCATTCAACAGCTTATTTCAATCACTATAATTAAATGTTTTAATCAGAATGAAATAATAAGGGCTCATAAAAATATGGAACAACTAGCTTAAATGGTTGTATATATGTTGAATAATAAGAGTGTCCAGACTTCTTTTCAGAAATAAATTCAACATTCCTGGCAAAGCTTATCACTATTATTCTGTTGCAAATTAGAAGATAAAGGAAAGGACATTTAGAAAATAATGGCTTCTGTATTAAAATGAAGTGGGTTTCTCGCAAAATGAGAAGAATTGAATTGAAAATGTCTAGATTCACATACTTAACCATTGCTGTACATTGCTTTTCAGTTGAAGCAAAGGCAGCAGTGTTATAGTTATAATACTGATTATCTTTAGAAAGATGTTCAACATTTTTTCATGATATGTGAGAAATTTCTTAAACCTGAATCAAATGAATTATAGAAAATTGGGCAATTTATTTTTCTCTTCATTATTATGATAGTAGATTAAATTAAAGGAATGAATCCCTACATACATGTACACCTAGCATGTTATTCCTTGTGAGGTAAACCACTGCACAAAGTGCAGAAAAAGAATAAGAAGTAGTAAGCAAAATAAATGAATGGTAGAAGATATAAGAATTAATACCTTTTTAAAGTCTAAAATATTATTCTGGTGCTTATCTGTTCTGTATTGACATAGTCATATGAAATCACATGCCTCTGGTTACAGACAGGAAAATATGTGACACTCTTTGATAATCTCCTTTCCCAATATTATTGCTTGTTGAAAATTCAAAGCCTGATGAATAAAACAATATCGGGAAATGAGCATTGGTGCTGAAAATGAACATTTTTTTCATGAGTCATATTGAGTCTCGCAGTTAAGTATCTGAACCTTACAATAAATCAGTTTAGCTACCACATAAAAGCCAACTTTGCCTCTTGATAATTGTGTAGATGTTATTTTCATTGTCAGGTCTGTTGAGAATTAACTGCAGTATAGAGTCATAAATAGATGCTTCAGTTTTCAGCCAAAACTAGTGTAGGGTCTCCTTCACAGAATGAGCTTATTAGAGCATTGTGAAACTCTCGGCAAGAAGCAGCCTGGAGCATTAATAAAGAACAAATGAAGCATGCTGTTTCCATCTTGAATATACATTTCCTAAATGTAATAAGCAATATGATATGGTGTTCATAATTGTACTTGGGTGAGATTTCCTAAGGCAGGGTTTAAGTTGGTATTTGAATTCTTGCTTGAATATCCAGAAAGATTAGGCTGTGATAAAATCCAGTTGATCAGAATCTGATCTGACTGTCTTTCAAAGAGTGAGATTAGATGAGAAGACATGCACATTAAATATCTTTAAATAATGTTTGATGGCGATCCATGTTGTTTTCACTGTTTTGGAGCTATATAGCCATACATTCATAATTATTACATAACCCAGAAATATTTTCAAATGAGAATTGAGATTCCTTTTATGCTCATAGTTTGCCAACATATGCAAAGTCTAAGAAAAATAGAAGGGGTGTGTGTGTGTGTAGGGCGGGTAATAGCAGTGGCGGGATTCAGCCAGTTCACATCTATTTGGGAGAACTGGTTGTTAACTTTCTAAGCAGTTTGGAGAACCGGCTGTTGGAAGAAATTTTATTTTGTTTTTTTCCACTTGACAGGGCTACTCCTGTAAGGAAGGCAGGAAGGAAACATTCTGGTGTTGTTTCTAGCCTAATCTTTATTGCCCTGCTTACAGAAACTGTCTCTCTGGTTAACCCTTATTACATTGTAACAGCTAAGGCTAACAGCTAGGCCCATCGGCGTGAGTGACGTTGAGTTGGACACGCCCACATGGTCACATGACCACCAAGCCACGCCTACCCAGCTGGTCATTAGGGCAGAGAACTGCTTGCTAAATTATTTGAATCCCACTACTGGGTAATAGTAATATGTGGCTATAGGTGGCACCAAACCTGGCCATGGCAAATATTCTGTTGCAAGGAATACAGCAAATTATTTAAGAACAAAATAAGTACCAATAATTTAGTTTCAGACTTGAATCAGTGAGAAAGAGGTCTGGTGCGAGGTTTATATGGTGGATTGATATAAAACATATGCTTTTCTTTATTCATGTTTTAGATACAGAACATGTGAAAAGCAATTTTTGGTTGTGAAAAAAGTAGAAGGGTTTGTAAACACCCTATATCAATATCACATCTAATATGTGTTTAAATATGACCAAAAAGATGAAAGAAATCAGTATCCTAAACTCAATAAATTGAGATTTTGCCATTCTGTAACTATGAGAGAGGGGTGTATAAAAGTCTTGAGAGAAGGGAAAAACTAAAAGTTAACATGTTGAAACTGGAGGAGTGAAGCAATGAAATATAATACAGTAGTTGGATGCTTGTGTGAGCTTGCGTCTTCATTTGTTTTAATATAATTTTATTAAACTTTTAATAATTCTTTTTATAATCTATGTAATCATTAAGATAAATTGCAAGTTAATTTTTTTTAGTTTCATACAAAAAGTCTATAAAGGCTTTCCAGTTAGAATAAACATAAATATTGTCTTTTCTGTGATCAAAGAAGTCAATTTAGCCAACTCAATAAATTCCATCATCTTCACCAGCTGTTCCTCCATTGTGGGCAATGCAGATTTTTTTCCTATACAGCAGGGGTTCACAACCTTTTGGTTCTGTGGACCGCCAGCAGCTTTGGCAGTTTCAGCAGTGGAGGGGAATGGTTTCACATGTGCAACCTAAATCCCAAGCATGCACAAATGAAGTTTTGCACATTAGCTCCCCCCTCGTCCCCCCCCCCCCCACTTTGGCAACAGTAATGTCACTGCAGTTATCATGTACAAAAAAAGCATTCCATAACATTTTTCCAACTGTTTTTCAATCAACCCCAAAAAACTCTGGCCTCAATTGTATATTAATATTTAAAATCCTCTGACTCAGTGTATGTGTTTGAATCCAGAATTTTCTGTTCTTTACATGTCCACCAATATGATACAATGTTCCTTCTTGTTCACATTTGAACAATATTATTTCTTTATCTATAAAATGCTTCTTGTGCTGAGAACCAACAAAGATGTTTTAGAGCAGGGGTCACCAACCTTTCGGACCTCAGGGGCCACTAAAGTCATAATTTTAAATCCTGCGGACCACTAATATGATCTGCTTAATGACTGGCTGGGTGGGCATGGCTAGGTGGTCATGTGACTGGGTGGGCCAACTCAATGTCACTCACGTCGAGGGTTACGGTTAGGGTTAGACACTCATGTTGAGGGGCGCCTCGCCAGCCTCTACTCACCCCTTCCCTCCCAGCCACTCCTCGTCGCCAGGGCTCTTTAGGGCCCCAACGGGAAGCAGTTGTTGGAGCTAAGCAGCCACCATGAGAAAGAGTTGGAAAAACAGCTCAGTTTAAATTGGATCTGACTAGAAAGAGGCTCAGCAGAAGCACCTCACTGAGGACTACAAGCATAGGCTTTCCAAGCAGAGGGAAGACCTGCGGGAGTGCAAGACCAGGTGCTGGCACCTGGAGGCTCAGCGGGCTGTGATGGTCAGCCAGGTCCAGGCCATGAGGCAGTCCCACTGGAACAAGGCCCTCCGGCTCTTTGCTACCAGTGGCATTTCCCTCCAGCCTGTGCCCAAAGCCCTGCACCAAGAGACTGAAGCAGACCCCAAGTTGGAATTTCTGCCCCCCTCCAACACACACAAGACCCCAAAGGGGGAGCTCTCTGCAGCAACACAAACGTTCATTGCACGTATCTGTCCCAGGGGCCATAGTTTGAGGACCCCTGATTTAGTGCAATATAAAAAATGCAAATAATTTTTCTGCGGACCACAAACATTTTCTCGCAGACCACCAGTGGTCCACAGACCCCCAATTGGTGACCATTGTTTTAGAGCATAACCTGGGTTTGTATTTGTTCCATATTCTCAATATAGCATGTCTAACATAATGATTTTAAAAATACACATTAACTGTGACTTTATTTTACCACAAACATCCTTGACACCCAAATCTCATGTCCTTCTAACTTTAAAAGCCTTCTGTTTGTCAGCAACACTCAACTGTTTCATCCAAACCAAGCAGCAAGGTAAAAAATATATTTTCAAATAAGGTGAACCCAAACATCCTCTTTCTTTTGCATCTTAAAACAAAGTGTCTCAACAAGAGAAAGAGAAAATGCCAATTCACCCCTCTTTTTCTACTTTTTCTCATGTGGTACTCTGTTGTACTGCCAGCATCACAACCAACATCTTTATAGTTACAGTCAGCATTACATCTGGCTCATATTACCTTTATCCTTTGTTTTGTAAAATTCACCAATTGTCTGGACTCTCTGATAGTAAATATTAAACAAAAAACATTCCTATGAAGGACTGGTAGGTTTGTCTAATTGAATTCCAGTTTGTTCAAAAGCACTTTCAGAAAAAAAACCCCACAAGTTTTCAAATAATTGTCCCTTTTATCCTTTTTAAACTTTCTTACAACGACTCTTTGTTAAGCTTTTTAACAAAAACATTTAAGTCTTTTAAAAACTTTTTTCTTTATTCCTTCACCAAGTGGAATTTTCTTATCCTGCTGCTCAGAAAAAAATCTCTGTAGCTGTAAATAGTTGTGACATCCAAAACAGTTCAAGAAATAAGGCTTACAGGCTGCATTATAGCTGTGAGCTTGATTGAAATTCCTCAACTCCCAGTCATGCAGCTCAAAAGCTAACTGCAAAAACCTCGGTTTCTGCAGTCTGTTCCCGAGGGTAATTGTCAAGAGTACCAGTGGGTAACCTCACAATCTCACGTTTTCCCCAAGAGATTTTGCCAACCAGAATTTGCTTTCTGGCCACCAATTTAGTTACAATGCCAACATCACTCCTTCAGGGACAGGGGTAGGTTCTAAAATTTTTTACTACCGGTTCTGTGGGCGTGGCTTATTTTGTGGGCGTGGCTTGATGGTCATGTGACAATTATTTAGGATTTAGCAGAGATCTACCAGGCTTTTAACTGGTTGCAGAGCTGTACCGATCTACCCATTTATTTTTGCAGGCATGGTCTACCCATTTATTTTTGCAGGCACCGGTCTACTCATTTGTTCTCTTTTAACACTGATCAGTTGTAGGGCGGCCCTTTGAAGCCCCGCGGCAAGAGTTTAAACAGGTTTTTTCCCTCTAGCCATCAACTGGGACTCAGGAGGCAGCAATAGATTGGGGGTGGGGCCAAATAAAAGGTAAGAATAATGTGGGGGGCGGGGGGGCAGAACTGGTTTGGTGACATCATATCGTCACCGCTACCGGCTCAGCGGAACTGGGAGGAACCCACCACTGTTCAAGGATATCTAGTTTGCCATAATTTCTCACTGGAAGCCAACTTGTTCCTTGACATTGTGAAGGAACAAGTTGGCTTTTCTTCATATAATACTTGGTTTTACTGGTTCATGAAAATGGATATAATTCAAATTTGTACCCAGTCTCCTGTTTATCATCCTTCAGAACTGTAATGGCACAATTGCAATTTATATACAGCTAGTCCTCAACTTATGGCCACAATTGGGATCAGAATTTCTCATTGTGTCATAAGTTGAGTTGAATCTGATTTTACAACAGTCTTACAGTCATTGTTAAGCAAATCATCACAGTTGTTAAGCAAATCCAGTTTCCCCAAAGGGTGATTTATTTTTATTTATTTATTTATTTTATTTTATTTCTATACCGCCCTACTCCCGAAGGACTCAGGGCGGTGCACAGCCAAATAATAAAACACATACATACAAAATTTAAAAGTAGAATAAAATCAAATTAAATAATTTTGGCCCCGACAAATTAAAATCCCAAACTTTTAAAACCAATTTAAAATTGAATGTATAAAATACTAAAAGATATTTAAAAATTAAAAATCTTTTATAAAAGAGGGGGAAAATTAGGCCAGGCCCGCCTGGTGAAACAGTAAGGTCTTTAAAGCGCGGCGGAAGGTGCGCAGATCCGGGATCCTCCGTATCTCTGGGGGGAGCTCATTCCAGATAGTAGGTGCCCCCACAGAGAAGGCTCTCCCCCCGGGCGCCGCCAGTCGGCATTGTTTGGCTGACGGCACCCGGAGGAGCCCCTCTCTATGAAAGCATACCGGCCGGTGGGAGGCTATTGGTGGTAGTAGGCGGTCCCGCAAGTACCCAGGTCCTAAGCCATGGAGCGCTTTAAAGGTGGTAACCAAAACCTTGAAGCGCACCCGGAAGACCACCAGGAGCCAGTGCAGCTCGTGCAGGAGAGGTGTTACATGGGAACGCCATGTCGCTCCCATTACCACCCGCGCGGCTGCACTCTGCGCCAGTTGGAGCCTCCGGGTGCTCCTCAAGGGGAGCCCCATGTAGAGAGCATTGCAATAGTCCAGGCGGGAGGTGACAAGGGCATGAGTGACCATGTGTAATGAGTCCCAATCCAGAAAGGGACACAACTGGCGAATCAGGTGAACCTGATAAAAAATCCTCCCGGTCACAGCTGTCAAGTGCTCTTCTAAAGACAGCCGTGAATCCAGGAGGATGCCCAAGTTGCGAGCCCTCTCTGTGGGGGCCAATGATTCGCCCCCAATAGTCAGTTATGGTGTCAACTGACTATATCGGGACGTCGGAAACCACAGCCACTCGGTCTTGGATGGGTTGAGCCTGAGCCTGTTCCTCCCCATCCAGATCCGTACGGCCTCCAGGCACCGGGACATCACTTCAAGGGCATTGTTGAGGTGATCCGGGGTGGAGATGTACAGCTGGGTGTTGTCAGCGTACTGATGGTACTCCACCCCGAAACCACGGATGATCTCGCCCAGCGGCTTCACATAAATGTTGAACAGGAGAGGCGAGAGGACCGACCCTTGCGGCACCCCACATATGAGGGGCCTCGGGGTCGACCTCTGTCCCCCTGTCAACACAGACTGCGACCGGTCAGAGAGAAAGGAGGAGAACCACCGCAACACAGTGCCTCCCACCCCTAACTCTTCCAACCGGTGCAGCATGATACCATGGTCGATGGTATCAAAAGCCGCTGAGAGATCTAACAGGACCAGGACAGAGGAGCACCCCCTGTCCCGAGCCCTCCAGAGATCATCAACCAACGCGACCAATGCCGTTTCTGTGCTGTACCCGGGCCTGAAGCCCGACTGGAACGGATCCAGATACGTCGTTTCATCCAGGAGCTGGGGGAGCTGTTGCGCGACCACGAAGCGAAGGTTGGAGACCGGAAGATAATTTACCAACATTGCCGGGTCCAGGGAAGGCTTCTTGAGGAGAGGCCTCACCACCGCCTCTTTCAAGGCAGCGGGAAAGTCACCCTCACCCAGCGAAGCATTTATAATCCCCTGGAGCCAGCCTCATGTCACTTCCCGGGAAGCCAGTACTAACCAGGAAGGACACGGGTCCAATAAACAAGTGGTCACGTTCAGTCTACCCAGAATCCTGTTCACGTCCTCAGGGGTCACAGGATCAAACTCATCCCAGATAACATTCTCAAGACCTGCCCCTGTCTCTCCCTCTGAGACTACCCAGTCGGAGTCCAAATCTTCCTGAATCTGAGTGATTTTGTCATACAGATACTGAACAAAATCCTTGGCTCTATCCTCCAAGGGGTCCTCCCGCGCTTCCTGATGGAGCAGGGAGCGGGTCACCCTAAAGAGGGTGGCCAGGCGATTATCTGATGATGCAATAAGAGCAGAAAAATAGCTACATTTAGCTGCTTTTATCGCCACTAAGTAATTCCTAATGTGGGATCTTACTAGTGTCCGGTCAGATTCAGAATGACTGGCCCTCCAACTACTCTCTAGGCGTCTTTTCCGGCGCTTCAACTCCCTCAACTCCTCGGTGAATCAAGGAGCCAGTTGAGATCGGCGCCGGGTCAGAGGCCGCTAAGGCACGACCCGATCCAGAGCTCCAGAAGCCACCCTATCCCTGGCAGCCACCAGGTCCCCAGTCGAGGCGTGTGCCAGAACCTCAGGAAATGGCCCAAGCTCCATCTGGAATCTGTCAGGTTCCATCAGGCGCCTGGGGTGGAACCATCTTACCGGCTCCGCCTCCCTGTGGCGGGGTGCAGCGGTTTGAAAGTCGAGACGAAGGAGAGAGTGATCTGACCATGACAAGGGTTCAGTAATTATATCCCCTATCTCAAGATCCCTCGACCACTGTCCAGAGACAAAAACCAGATCCAGCGTGTTTCCCCCTGTGTGGGTAGGGCCATGAATTAACTGGGTCAGGTCCATAGCTGTCATGGAAGCCATGAACTCCCGAGCCATCTCCGACGTCTCACCCATGGACGGCAGGTTGAAATCCCCCATGACCATAAGCCTAGGGGTATCAACCGCCACCGCGGCGATGACGTTGAGTAGCTCGGATAGGGCTGTTGCCACGTGGCAGGAGCCAGGTACCTGATCAGCAAACGCATTTTTGACGGAAATTGGCAAAAAGGGTCATAAAGAGCAATTATGTAACTGCAGGATGCTGCAACCGGTCATAAATGCAGCTGGTTGCCCAGCACCGAAATTATGATCATGACTGCGAACACTGCAATGGTTGCAAGTGCAGTACAAATGGTAAATCATTTCTTCCAAGATTATAACTTAGAATTGTCATTAAGCGAACAGTCCTAAGTTGAGGACTATGATGAATAGTAATTTGTTCACTGAGATGAAGATTGGCTGTGTGAATTGTACACTTGCCTGTATAAGGCAAATGTTACTGCTGAGAAAGAAGAAAAAGTGGGATATAGCTTTATAAAGTAAGTAAAAACTTGATTCAGCACAATGATTTGTCAAAACATGTTTATAGCAGTGAAGAATGGATAAAATTGCCAACAGAGACCACCTTTGGAATGCTATTCAAGACCAAACTTTATAAAGTGAAAGCTGTGTTATTATATGATAATCAAAATCAAGAATTGACTGGTAACACTCTTCAGACTAACATTTCATTAAAAGTCATAAGCTACAGTGTGATTCAGACTCCTTCTGATTTATAGTTCAGATTGAATCTGAAGTTTCCATTCATACTCCGTTCTGTATTAGAAAAATCTTTTTAAATTTGAATGAAATGGAAATCACTATGCTATTTTCTAAGCCTGATGGAGAACATATAATTAAAAATATTTCAGCTAACAATCTGAGAAGGCCTGATTTGAATAATCAATTTTTAATGACCTTCTCCGTTTGTATTTATTTGTGCTGGAAGAGAAACATAGATTTTGATAGGTAAACATTTCCAGTAAACAACTTGACTTCCAGAACTTGGCACAAAAATTAGTATTTCTTTCTGCTATTTAGCAAAGAATACCAGGAACCTATTTTTATTTATTTTTTTATTTATTAGATTTTTATTCCATCTTTATTACTTCATAAATAATTCATGGTGGGAAACATACTCCTTGATCCTCCTGTTTTTCCTGCAGCCACAATCCTGTAAGGTAGGCTGGACTTTGAGAAAGCGACTGGCCCAAAGTTACCCAGCTTTATGTGTAATTTAAGCAATTAAATAATATTTCCAGGCAATGAAATTATTATTGCAGAATTTTGGTACATGTTCATTCCGATATCCAAGCAAATAAAACAGAATATTCCTAATAAAGTGTGCATAATATCAACTGAATTTTGCATTTATTTCTGTTACTCAGTTTGGTATGGCACTGCTTAGTTCCTTTCCTTCAGGTCAGGGTCAGAGCCAGCTGATGATCATGATCATAAGAGGCTTGGTGGTGCAGCGGACTAAAAACTGCTGTTAAAGTAGCACTTAGCTGCCAGCTGTCTGCAATTACTGCGAATTCAATTCTCACCAGGCTCAAGGTTGACTCAGCCTTCCCTCCTTTCGAGGTAGGTAAAATGAGGACCCGGTTTGTGGAGGCAATAAGCTGACTTTGTATAAAATAGAACACCGCTTTGGGGGCGGGGGCAAAAAAGCCCTACTAAGCAGGTATATACATTAGTATGAAGGCTATTGCTTAATGCATTGTAAGCCGTCCTGAGTCTCCAGAGAAGGGTGGCATATAAATCGAACTAATAAATAAAATAATAAATAAATAAATGACCCTCATTGTGGCTTTTGGAGCTGTCAAAATTGCCTGGATTTATCATTTGTATAAAACTGAACTTCCTATTCTGTTTTGGAATAATTTGATTCTGATACCCCTGGAGTTCTTTCTAATATATTATTAATTTATTTAATCCATATTGCACATTAAATAGACTTGATCGAATGAAAATCAGAATTTAAATCAGTGTAAATATATAGGAATTTCTTTATTTAAAGTTATTTATGTTGGCTTTTTTTCTTCTATCAGTGAGTAGAATGCTCATTGAAATCTTTGATTTGTATATCCTAAGGCAATGCAAACCATATGGAGGAGTGCTTCATAAAACACTTTCTGAACACAACTGTGCAAAGCACTGAAGCATTGTGTTCCTCAATGCAATTTCCTTAAAGGCCTCCATTTGCTGCCTGGGCACTCCTGTCCATGCTTAAGCACCATGTGTGCTGCTGAAATTGATACTTTACTTGCCAACTGTCCAGATACAAGGAGGTGCTTGAGCTAGCTGCGCTGAGCCTTCTAGAAAACATAGTACTTTGGGTAGTAGTGAATTGGAGGGACAATACCCTCTCCAAATGATTTTGTATAGTCCTTTAAGTATGTGATTAGGTGGGAAAAATAATATTATTTAAATTGATGGGAATAACACCTAATGTTATTCTCATTTTCCTAAGTATATAGGTCAATTATGAAACACTTGGCATTTAATGTAGACTTGATAGTACAAAACAGCTCAACATGAAGAAAAAAAAATCAGCCTGCTACTGAAGCAGATATCGGGAAAAAAGTGAGTGACAATGAGCTAAAATTATTAATTAGCAAAGAGAGAAGTAATTTTGAGGGTGAATGATTTGGTGTAAAAGAAGAAAGGAGTACAAGCATGAGAATTTGTAAAAAGCAGAATGTAGGAGGAAAGGGCTTTAGATTAAAAGGAAATGAAAAGAAGGTGAAAATGTACATCAAATAGTTTGTAGGAAATCCTCTGGTGGAGAGAAAATGAAAGGAAGATTAATGGAAGCAAGGAAGAATATGAGGTAGTTTACATTCTTTTATAAAACACATTAAAATAGAAAGTGTGTCACAGATGACTGCAATCTAATAGCTTGCATAAAATTGCTTTGCATTAGAAACTGTTACAGCAAGTCATACTAAGAATCCATCTGAGTATTGTCCTTTCTTTTGCACCTAAGGGCTATTTCATATATGATTTCTGTGTTAGAGAATGCTTATGCTAACCTTTCTGATCCACATACTTGCAATAAGAAAAAAAGTTCCATTACAGTATAACTGCTGGTCTTTTTCAATAGGTAACAAAGCAAGATCCCTGGCTGTATAGGAGAGGTTTCCTTCCTATAGTGTTGTATATGTCAAAAGCTTGATATTGATATAAATATTGAGATTCGTGTATTTTTTTATTGTGCAAAGTATATATGTTCTGCACACATTGGAAATACTTCCACAATTAGATGGATTTAAACAAATATTATGGACATGTTTGAAAGCTTCTTGGGAATTGTTTGGCATGAATTCTAAACAGCTTGGGATCTGAATATTTCAAGGATCATTACCTGATGTAAGAATTTCGCTTTAACCCCAGCGAATTGAGAGCAATAATTTATATCTCTGTGTTAACCATTACTAAGACCTTCAGAAAGTTTTGCCTAAAGGTCAGTGTAGGTTTCAGGATAGGGTGTGTTTATTTCAGAATGGATGTTGGGGATGGGATGAAGGGAAAAACTCATATTCAAATGGAGGTTCACCTAAATTTTAAAAATTCTTTTCCTTTTACCCTCATGTCATAGTCTACGCTATTTGTTGTAGCCCACCATACCAAGGAGGAAGATTTTTGGGGGGCTGTCAAAGAAAGGAAGGAATAGGAAAGACAGCACTTACTAGCACTTTTACAGGTCCAACTCATAAACATAAAAGGAACACAGTGATGTGATACTTACCAGTATTGCAGCTATTGCTGTGCACAATTTATTCATGGGTCTGATAATGGCTTTTCTAAGAGATTTTTTTATGATTCATAACTAATTTTTTGCTCAAGTTCTTCCGAACTCGCGTTCTGCTGTAATAATAAATAGGAGTGCTCAACATCTTCTCTTTCTTCCATTTATTTTGTGAAACTTTCATTTCCTCTAGCCTAAACAATTCTTACATTTGGTCATCATTTGTCTTTTTCCTCTTTATTAGTTTTAAACAGAGAAACTTGAAGGGAATAGCTTGAGAAACATACCATTTATTTATATGAAGGCATAAGATTTTATTTTCCTTTCCCTTTTTTATGAAAATTAAAATAATGTATAACTTAATGTTTTCCTTGAATTGTCACAGATAATTCAGCATCTATTAACTTTACACAGTTTCAGATTTTTCTTCCTTTGTTTTTAATTCTGAATATGCCAACATTATTTTTCATATAATATACTATTTTCTATTCAAGTCATTTGCTCAGTTCCTATGAGCATTCCTTGTATCTGGAGTTTTTGATTGACTGGATTATATGTTGTCAAATTGATGTCCAGTCTCATTGACCAAATAGATAGATCTCCAAGATGATCTATTTCCACCCTGGTCCTTTAGTACTCCTTATTTCTTAGCTTTTCATAGTGATCTCAAGAATTTTCAGCATCGGAAGTTCAAGACATCTTTTTGGGTCATTCCATGTCAAGTGGTCTGATTTCAGAAAAGTGCCCCGCTCGATCATCACGAATTTCAATGAAACTTTGTGTGGACATGCACACATCTCCCCAATGAATATTGATAAAGTGTTACGTATGCCAATGCAATACTTGCGGAGATATAGGCATTTGTATGATCCCATACCGCAGCCTTCTACAGTATGACTCTGAAGTTCCAGCAATTTTGAGACATAATATCTCCGGCAATATTTTGTTGAGAGAAACAAAACTTGGCCATCTTGTACACCTTTTTGCGGCTTGCCACCTAGATTATAAGTATAATAAAGGCAAGATAAAAATGTCTTAAATGACTAAATAAATAAATAAATATTCCCTTTTTATCATACCGGAAGCCATTCATCCAAGCAAATTTCTTTCCTCAGCCATAGTTTCCTATCTAAGAATGGAATAAATAATAGATTTGGTAGAATTATTCATGTCTTTCTGTTATTTAATTTCTTCTGATCTGTAACCCTACAACACACACATGCAAACAAGACAGAAAGAGAGAGAGAAAGAGTTGTAGGAAGACAGCAATTCCCTCTCTTGAAAATGGTGGGAGACTAAAAGTCATGAAAGTAAGAGGCCAGAATAGGTCACTGACATTTATATAGAACTCAAATGTATGTAAGATACAACAATCATAATTATCTATTTACAACAGCCATAGTTATTGATAGTATAAGTATAGTATAAGCTATACTTATTATAATGGTAGCATGAAATAAATTCACATTAACACCTCTTTTTCAGCCTAAGCCCTAGAACTATCCTTTAATATCCTTGAGGTATATTGACTTTGAGGAGCATTGTCTTTTCTTGATCTCCCACTGTCTTTATACTATTATAGTTTAGATTTTAGAACTAAATTTGGTTTCTTTGGACCTACATTAAACTATTGATTCATGTTTCACAAGTACTATCTAGCCCTGTGATGGCGAACCTATGGCATGCATGCCACAGATGGCACGCAGAGCCCTCTCTGGACATACCCCAGCCCAGTTCCACCATGCAAGCATACATACCTCCCGCCAGCCAGCTGGTCTTCGGGTCTCTGCCACACATGTGTGGACAGTGGGGCCTTCCCCGATCTCCGCAGGTTCCCCCCCAGCACGCCCTACCTTTCTCCTCTATTTCTGCCGCCTGTGCCTTCCATGATCTCCGAAGGTCCCCCCCTCAATGCGCCCTACCTTTCTCCTCCATTTCTGCTGCCCACACCAACCTGGAAGCCAAAATGGGGTGTGGGGATGCTGCGTGAGGCCTGTTTTGGGCCTGGAAAGCCTCCTGCACCAATCTGGAAGCCAAAATGGAGCGCAGGGGGTACGTGCATGGGAGGGTACATGCACAGGGGTGCTTGCATTGCATTTTGGGGGTTCAGGCATGCGTGCATGCATTCACACATGCGCATGCGCACTTTGGGCACTCGGCACCAAAAAGGTTAACCATCACTGGTCTAGCCTGTTCCCCTATCCTATACTCATGCCTTTGATTTTTCCTATCCATAAGTAGGATTTTGCATTTGTTCCTGTTGAAATTTATCTTGCCAGTTTCTGGCCCATTGACACTGTCATCTAAATTATTGCCCCCTCTTTTTAATTTTGCTGTCTACAAGTTTGAAAATCATGAAAGAACTCCTTGTCCAAGTTATTTAAAAAATATGTTGAATAACGTAAGACCTGAAATAAAGCCCCTGTGGTATACACCTATTGCTATCTTACGGTTCAGCCACTTAAGATTTTGTAGTTAAAGAGAAGCTTACGTGCAAAATGGTTCAGAATTATGTCTTTAATAGTGGATGATATTAGTAAATATTGCATTGTTTTCATTATATAACTTTTATTTGGCAACTTTATTATCAATCTGGTATTTTCAGTCTACTTTACCTAGTTGAATTTATTGTAGCTTTAAAATTATAATATAAATCATTTTGCTGTGATTCCTCTCTAAGGAATTGGAATAAACATAGTTGTATTTTAGAATTTAATATTAACAGAGATTCATATAAATTATTCTACATAGATAGGGGAAGCAGATAGACATAAAATTAATAGTGATTTCTAATATAAGGTGGCATTTATCTATCACTTAATTTACTGGGGTATCCTTATATCAGAAATGCTGAATAAGCTAACCTAGGCTCAAGTAGAAACTGGTGATTGATGAAACTCTGGTGTTTCTCAGGGATCTACATGTCCAGATATAAAATCAGTAATTTTTGGGCTGTTTAGAGAGAAAAAGGAACTAAGGTGTGCTGCTCTAGATTGTTATCATTAGCACCCATAACAATGTGCAAACTGCTCCTACCGAATTTCTGAAATATTTTGGCAAAGATTAGAGCTATGTTGTGGCATTTCTTCTCATTCGTAGATTATGTTTTTGGAGAGTACTGTGCTGGTATATTTTTATATTATATTAAAATATTATAAATTAAAATATTATAAAAATATTATACCTTGGTAGTCTTGGCATTTATGGATCAATAACAGTTTGTCTTGGTAACCTTATATATTTACCTCATAAGGAGAAGGCAAAACAAATGCAAATAGTTTGTCAGCTCTCTTAAAGTCAGGAATTCCCAGCAACCACTCCCAATCAGCACTGTCAATTTCCATGTATGATTAAAAAAAAAGTAAGTCCAAATCACCTGGGGCTCAAAATTGGGAAAATATGACCCAGGACTTGTATATTCCACCAATAGCGTTTGAAACATTTTCAGCTTAGAGATTCAAACTGGTAGAGAAAGTGTGCATAATAAAATATTTTTTGCCTCATGTAGACTAATCAATACGCTAAGTACTTCATTTTTCTTTTCCTTATTTGTTTTCCATTTTTTTGTTTGATAGTCATTAACCTAGTGGAATTTGTAATATTGTTCCTTTTCTAATTTTAGAAATAAAAAAATATCTTACCTTGGGCTGACTATATCTGATAGCATCCAAATCAATTTGTATGCCTTTACATATTCAATATCTTGATATATATGTTTATATATATCTTAATATAGCTGTCTCCCTTTAAATAGAAAACTCTTTTATTTTGTTACTTGATTCAACACTTACAAGAACTTCAAATTAATAATTGGGTTTGGCGTGGGAAGCAAAACCAGGGGAACTGTGAGAATGGTTATTATTTAGAGTGAGGACAGAAAAATGTTCAGTGAAGCATGTTGATGACAAGTGGCATTCACTAGTTAGCTGCATAAAAATAAATTGATTTATTTTAGGTTGTAAATGACAAACCTTTGGCACTTTTTTAAATTTAAAAATAAGATAAACAGAAGGAACTTCTATCACGAAGAAATGTAACACATATCCTTCCTCTTCTCTTCAATCCTTTCTTCTTGAGCAGAATGGTTGATTTGATTGGTTATAGGTTTGAGCCAATATGGCAAATTCCTTGTTGAGATTGAAATGAAATATATAATTTGTCTTGTGTTTGCAGAAACTTTGCAACAAAAGAGTACATTTTGTTCTTCATTTTCTGGGGCATACTTTGAGAAACTACCAGGATGGAGTTGGTGTTATTGCTGCCTTTAAGAGCCGTAGTGGCGCAGTGGTTAGAAGGCAGTACTGCAGGGCTAACTCACTGCTCATTCCAGGAGTTCGATTCTTAGTTGCTCAAGGTTGACTCAGCCTTCCATCCTTCTGAGGTCGGTAAAATGAGGACCCAGATTGTTTGGGACAATATGCTGACTCTGTAAACTGCTTAGAGAAGACTGTAAAGCACTGTGAAGCAGTATATATGTCTTAGTGCTATTGCTATTGCTTTAAATATGTAATATCCATATAGCATATTTCACAAAGAAACTAAGGGAACTACATAGATGGAACAAGCACTTTTAGCTTCAGTTCAATTATAATCAAATCTCCTTTTGCTCTTCCAAAATTCCCCTTTTCTGCAAAGCCTGGGCTTTAGCCCTCAATCCAGCTGAAACAAAGTTAAATATATTTGTGTGCATAACATACCTGTGGGTGATAGATAAGTGATTCAACATTAAAATCATTCTGTTCAGATTTCAATTCTGTTTTAGGCATCCTCCCATCCCTTGCTAGAATGTCTAATCAATTCAGGGAGCACACACACACACACACACACACACACACACACACACACAGGTTTCCCCTGTTTAGTAGTTTCTGACTCTAGAGGCTCATTTCCATCTCTTAGCCAAGGGAGCCTGCATTTCTGAATACATTCCATGGTCATGTGGCCAGCATGACTATACACTGAAGCACATGGAATGCTGTTACCATCCCACCGAAGTGGCACCATTTATCTATTTGCATTTGCATGCTTTTGAACTGCTAGGTAGGCAGGAGCTGAGGCAAGTAATGGGAGTTCACCTCATCACCGCAATGCTTGGATCTCGAGCCCCAACTGTCGGTTTTCCATTGTGGCCCCATCTGTCTGTCTGTCTGTCTATACTATTTCTAAATTGCCTATCTCCCTCAGAGAGGGAGAATTGTTGAAAATATTTTGGATTACACAGATAACATATAATTTAACACTAGATGAAGTAAAGCCATTATCAAGCTTCAAAAGATGCTGTCAAGGTTCCGACTGACAACCCCAACCCAGCAAGTACTGACGAAACAATCCAATCTCTTAATACAAAAGTTTATTGAGTACATCATTTCGGCACAGAATGAAAGCAAAACCAGTTCTGGCAAATCCCTGGGCAATTCAATATAAAGTATAGAATCTTCCTTCCTTCCTATTAGTGCAAGTCATATTGTCCAATTGAGTGTCACAATATTGTTATGAGAAGATGTCTTGAAAGTCTGCCAAACACCTGCTGATGTGACCTTGGTTCTCATGGCTTGACTGCTTGATGTTTAAAATCCACATTTCAATTCCCCCTCCCCTACCCCATAGTTTGTTGGCAAGCTAAGAAGCAGTAAAAGTGAAAGCAGCCTGAATACACTTTGAAGCTTGACAGACGCTTTTGCTGTTGCAACTATTAGTGCTTCTCAGCTTGGCAATGAATTATGGGGGGAAGGGAAAGGGTAGATAGAGTATAGCTTCCAGACATCAAGATGCCAGCTGTGAGAACTAAGTACACTTCGGCAGGTGTTTACCAGAGCCAAAAGACTCTTTCACAAGAATACTAGTAGACTCCATTGGACAACATGGCCTGGTCTAATAGGGGGAGAGAAAACCTAAATTTTAACTCTATGGATTTGTGCGGGAAATGGTTAGATCTGGTTTTGCCCTCATCTGTGCTGAAATGATGTACTCAATAAAGTTTTGCGTTAAGAGAGTGTATCATCTCGGCTGTGTTTGCTTTGGTTGGATTTGTCAGTCGGAACATTGACAGCCATATTGTTTTTTAGAAACAGTAAAAAGTGGAATTGAAACAGTTCGAGCACCACTTGAATATCATTGGCATTGACAAATTCACAATCAGTCAATTACAATAGGTCACAGGGGAAGGGCGGAGGGGTGGCGGTTGTTATTAACGAAGGTCTTGGACCGAGGGAGGCCACTGTTCCTCAGACGGCTGGATGTGAGTCCCTCCTTGTGAAGTGGGGTCATAGGGTGCAGTTGGGCTTGCTAGTCACGTACCTGGCTCCCTGCCACGTGGCAGCAGCCCTGCCTGAGCTGCTTGACGTTATAGCCGCGGTGGCAGTTGACACCCCCAGGCTTATGGTCATGGGGGATTTTAACCTGTCATCAGTTGGCGAGACGTCTGAAGTGGCTCGGGAGTTCATGGCTTCCATGACGGCTATGGACCTGACCCAGTTAATTTATGGCTCTACTCACATGTGGGGGACATACACTGGACCTGGTTTTTGTCTCTGGACAGTGGTCGAGTGATCTCGAGATAGGAGATATAGCGATTGAACCCTTGTCATGGTCAGATCACTCCCTCCTTCGCCTGGACCTCCGAACCGCAACAACCCGCCGCAGGGAGGCGGAACTGACCAGGTGGTTCCGCCCCAGGTGCCTGATGGATCCTGATAGATTCCAGATGGAGCTTGGGCCATTTCCTGAGGTTCTGGCACACGACTCGGCTGAGGACTTAGTGGCCGCCTGGGATAGGGCGGCGGCTGGGGCTTTGGACCGAGTCATGCCTTTGCGGCCTCTGACCCGGCGCCGGTCTCACCTGGCTCCTTGGTATACTGAGGAGCTGAGGGAGATAAAGCGTCGGAAAAGACGCCTAGAGAGCAGTTGGAGGGCTAGTCGTTCTGAATCTGACCGAACACTGGTAAGATCTCATATTAAGAATTACCTAGTGGCGATAAGAATAGAGAAGAGTAACTACTTTTCTGCTCTTATTGCGTCATCAGATAATTGCCCAGCCGCCCTGTTTAGGGTGACCCGCTCCCTGCTCCACCAAGGGGCGTGGGAAGACCCCTTGGAAGGTAGAGCTGAGGATTTTGTACAATATCTGTATGACAAAATCGCTCAGATTCGGGAACAGCTGGACTCTGACTGGGTAAATCCAGGGGAGATGACAAGGACAGGTCCTGACAATATTATTTCGGAAGAGTTTGATCCTGTGACTCCCGAAAGCGTGGACAGGATACTGAACAGACTGAATGTGACCACATGTTTATTGGACCCGTGTCCCTCCTGGTTGGTACTGGCCTCCCGGGAGGTGACGCGAGGCTGGCTCCAGGAGATTATAAATGCTTCTTTGAGTGAGGGTGTCTTTCCCGCCGCCTTGAAAGAGGCGGTGGTGAGGCCCCTCCTCAAGCCCTCCCTGGACCCAGCTGTGTTAGCAAATTATCGTCCTGTCTCCAACCTTTGCTTTGTTGCGAAGGTTGTTGAGAGTGTGGTTGCACGACAACTGCCTCAGTACCTGGATGAATCGAATTATCTAGATCCATTCCAGTCGGGCTTCAGGCCCGGGTACAGCACAGAGACGGCATTGGTCGCATTGGTTGATGATCTCTGGAGGGCTCGGGACAGGGGTTGCTCCTCTGTCCTGGTCCTATTAAACCTCTCAGCGGCTTTTGATACCATCGACCATGATATCATGCTGCACTGGTTGGAAGGGTTGGGGGTGGGGGGCACTGTTTTACAGTGATTCTCCTCCTTTCTCTCTGACCGGTCGCAGTCTGTGTTGACAGGGGGGCAGAGGTCGACCCCAAGGCCCCTTGTATGTGGGGTGCCGCAAGGATCGGTCCTCTCGCCCCTTCTGTTCAACATTTATGTGAAGCCGCTGGGTGAGATCATCGGTGGTTTTGGGGTGAAGTACCATCAGTACGCTGATGACACCCAGCTGTACATCTCCACCCCAGACCACCCCAATGATGCCCTCAAGGTGATGTCCCAGTGCCTGGAGGCCGTACGGATCTGGATGGGGAGGAATAGACTCAGGCTCAACCCATCCAAGACCGAGTGGCTGTGGTTTCCGTCGTCCCGATATAGTCAGTTGGTGCCATCTCTGACTATTGGGGGAGAGTCGTTGGCCCCCACAGATGGGATTCGCAACTTGGGCGTCCTCCTGGACTCGCGGCTGGCTTTAGAAGAGCATATGACGGCCGTGGCCAAGAGGACTTTTTATCAGGTTCGCCTGATTTGCCAGTTGCGTCCCTTTCTGGATCGAGACTCGTTACGCACGGTCACTCACGCCCTTGTCACCTCACGCCTGGATTATGTAATGCTCTCTACATGGGGCTCCCCTTGAGGAGCACCCGGAGGCTCCAACTGGTCCAGAATGCGGCCGTGCGGGTGGTGACGGGAGCGATGTGGCGCTCTCATGTGACCCCCCTCCTGCGCAAGCTACACTGGCTCCCGGTGGTCTTCCGGGTGCGCTTCAAGGTTTTGGTTACTACCTTTAGAGCGCTCCATGGCTCAGGACCAGGGTACTTACGAGTCTGCCTCCTGCCACCAGTAGCCTCTCACCGACCAGTTCGCTCCCATAGAGAGGGGCTCCTCGGGGTGCCGCGGCCAAACAATGTCGACTGGCGGCCCCCAGGGGGAGAGCCTTCTCTGTAGGGGCACCTGCCATCTGGAACAAGCTCCCCCCGGAGATACGGAGGATCCAAGACTTACGCATCTTCCGCCGCGCCCTAAAAATGTTTTTATTCCAACAGGCTGGTCTGGCCTAACTCTCCCTTTTAAATTGGCTTTTAAATTGGCTTTTAAATTGGCTTTTAAATCTCTTTTAGATAAATTGGATGTTTTAATCTTTGAGCCTAAATTATTTAATCTGTTTTTTAATAGTTTTTAACTTTGGTATGCCTTTGTATTTTATTTATGGCTGTTCACCGCCCTGAGTCCTTCGGGAGTAGGGCAGTATACAAATATGAAAAATAAATAAATAAATAAATAAATAGGCAGCTTTACTCAAAACAGCTTATATCCTGTGAAGGTATCTGTAACACTTCAAACATCTACATCTGTATGTCCCAGGTCCTTGGGAAGGACTTGATAGGCAGACAGAAATGTCAAATGCAGTCTGAACATCTGGCTATGTGACAAACCATAATTAACAAGTACTGATAAGAAAGATAAAAACGTCTGGATAATAAATGTGCCAATACCAGAGGCAGCAGAATAGAAAATAAAACTGGAGTAAATCACAAAATACAAAGACCCGTGAAAAAAAGAATGACTGTGAAAAAGAAAGCAAAAATGGTACTAATAGTAATAGGTGCCTTGGGTGCAATCCCAAAACAACTGGAGCACCACTTGAACACTATCAGCATTGCAGAATCACCATCAGTCAATTGCAGAAGGCAGCTATACTTCAAACAGCTTACAACCTGCGACAATACCTTTAACATCATCAAACAACATCTCCCTCTCACAGGTTCTTGGGAAGGAATAAATGGACAAAAATGCCAAATCCAGTCTAAATATCTGACTGACTGCATGGCTAACCCTAATATTTACATGGATGACTGAAACTGTATGGAAAAATATTATCTGAAACAGAGTAGATGCTCAATCCTTTCAGAATATACAACCAAGATATTTCAGTAGAGTTTGGACTGGACAAATATGCCACCCTCACCATCAACAAGCCACTCAAAAAAGCATTTATGACTGTTGAATACAAACTTCAACTCTCTCTATGCAGTTAAAGCTAATTAATAGCTACAAGCTATTAATTGAATTGTATAAAGGGATGATATTGGGAGCAAGATGAAAACTTAATAAATTATCAACCACTCATCTGAAACACTAGCAACAATGTAAATCATGTCCATAAATAAGAATATACAATTATAGTATTTAATTATTCTTACTTAATAAAAACAATGGGATTTTTTTAACTTTTATTCCTAGTGATGTAATAGTCAAATGCAACTAAGGAAGAAAGTACATGCTTATATAATATAGTTCTTCCTTAGATTACATATACTAGCTACTTAATTACATCTTTATCTCTGCAAGAAAAAAGTGTTATTAAATCTATGAAAATAGGATGGTTTTTTTTATACAGATGGTTATCCAACTGAGAGGCATAAAATATACATTGAAGTCTTTGCTCAATCAAACTGGAGGTCTATAATTATGTTTTTTAAATAAAGTCTTTCCAGTGTCCTTCAGCAAGGCTTGTATAATTAATTTTGAAAGTTGGGAAAGAATTTAATGGTTGTATAAGCTAGTATCCAATCAACCTGTTACATATTGATGCAAAAATATTGAAAATAACTCTGCCATGTAGACTACTGATACTACATTCAATTATCCGTCATGCACAATTTGGCTTATCAGATGCTTGAAGGCCTTTTATAATATTAGATTACTAATTGGTATTCTAGATGCACATTTAGAAAACTTAAAAGGAGTGATGGTCTCTTTGATTGCAGACAAGGCCTTTGATATGATTCAGTGGAGTTTTTTAAAAAATAAAATGAATAAATATGGAATTCCTACTTGTCAATTGGATAAATATGTTACTCTATTGCTAAAGATAATTACAAATTGACTTATTTCTTCATCTGTTAATGTATTATATTAACTTATTTTAAAAGTCCTTCATCACTTTTTACTTTGAAACAATTGGCCAATCTTATTAACCAATTACAATAAATTTTAATAGCATACAGAAAAAAATAATGTTCAAAAACGTTGTAAAATATTGACAACTATGAGGAATTAAGAAATGTTTGATAGTGGAGCAGTCTTCCCCTATACTGAAATCAAAAAATATTTCTGAATAATCAGTGAGAGCTAACTATATTAAAATACTGTAGTCCATTGCGGCAACTGTCTTCCACTAAGGCTAAATTTAAAAAACAAACATCCAAACAATGTGAAATATGAAACAATGTTAACTAGCACAAAGCATTATTTTGTTTTGGTTCCCAGCTCAAATCTTTCAGAGGCTCCTTCTAAGGCATTGTTGTGTTGAGATGTTCAGTTCCCTTGCTCAGTGTATGAAGCTGGAAACACTGTTCAGACCTTCTCCGCTCTGACTCTCATGTGAGTTCTTTCCTCATTTAGAAAAAAGAGTCATTTGCTATTTAAACTAGTTTTGTGTTCTATTGGTTGAAAAAGATTTCTGTAGTTGGTACACAATGCCAGAGAAATTAGAATATATGAAGGCATTTCCAATATATATTGGAGATGTGAACAAGAGATAATGCTTGGTGATAGGTTAAAAACAATTTTAAAAATGGATTCAACACATATATTAAAACAGAAGATTTTGAAGAATAAGATGTTCTGTGTACCTCTGTCATGCTGGTCACATGACCACCAAAGTGATATACAGTTTGAAGAGTCATGGAAGAATTTTTCAATAATGATTACTGTAGCAAGAATATTACATGCGCAGATATGGAAACACTTGGCAGAGCCCATTGTAGAGGAATAATTGGCAAAATTAACAGATCTTGCTGTTAATGGATAAAGTAACTTCTTTTATTAGAAAAAAGTCAGTATCTACATTCATTGATAACTGGAAACCTCTTATATATTTTTTGCTTAAAATTAAAAAAAATGAATTTGTGATTTATGGTTTTGCTAATTAAACAAGATAAATATGGAAAGAAGAGCTATAACTTTAGAACAGGGTTGTCAAACGGGCCGGATGCATCACACGCTGGCCACATCCAGTTTAGCGAAGGAGGGAAAAGTCCCGATATATCACGTGATGCTGCCGTGACGGCATGAGTTTGACACTCCTGCTTTAGAGAGAAGGGTTAAGATATAATTGTTCTTGCTGTGAAGTATATCAAAAGCCACTGTTTGCATCTTTATATTTTTCTTTCTGTCTTGCTCTTTTTAAAATTTTCTTATTGCACTTTTATTTTTTTCTGTTCTTTCTTTTTCTTTTAAACATTTCCTGCTCTAATTTAGTTTGTTGTATTCTTATTATTCTTAAAGCTTTACAATAGTTTAGAATTTTATTTCCATTTATATATAAAAAGAAAAATAGTCCCTTAGAATATACTTGTAATACAAAAGTCTATAGCAGTGTGAAAAATATGTACTAAGTAATCATTCAGAAGTATGGTCAAATATAAAAAGTTTTGAAGTATTAGAGCACTAACTTCAAAATTCTGCTCTTAAGCTTCAAGTGAAAGGAAGTGCTTGTAATATACTATAGTGAATATGGAGAACATGTTTGGTTTTCATTGCCTGACATGTGATGACACTTCAGCACCCATTTACCATAAAGCAACCCTGAGCCCTTTTTAGTACATGTGAATGTAAGGAAAAAGAAGGGCTTACATTCTGAAAGATTTCAATGATTATAGAGCATACACCTTACAGCATCTCTTTCTCTATTTACAGTAATTTTCTGAACAGCACTAAGAAAAGTGCTGTTCAAATAAGTCATAGGAAAGACACACTAATTATACCTCATTTGCAAGTGTGAAATGGCTATCAAGAGCCCTTTCAGCTGAAGAAGAAAGAAACCAATATTTAAAAAAGCAAATTCATTTTGTAATCTAGGGATGGAGAAATGCCATAGGTATGTTTTATATAGAGGAAGCAGCATTCTTACACACAGGAAGATCACAAATTGGCTTTTTTTAGTTCACAAATTAATCTTGAGTGGCAAAAGGTGGGAAATAAACTTACTTTGATCCTACAAAAATCTGCCAGTTGATGTAGATAGCACTTGGTTAAAACAGGCAGCAGTTTGATTCATTGTAATTCATCTTTATTCTTATATCCCAAGTATATAATCAGCTCTAGTGGTTAATTTAGCAGAATATTGCATGATCTTGACTAAATTACCATTTCACATTTCACAGAAAAATTGGAAAATATGAGTTAAAACTTCACTCAGGAGTGGAGGCAGGACAGATAGCAAATCAACTCTCTGCTAGAGAGAGAGAGAAAATAGGAAACCCAGAAAATATTTTAAAAATTTACCTCTGCTATGTAATGTATCAGGATATATAAATGCTATCATTAGAAATAGTGTGTCACCTTAAACATTTTTTTCTTTGTCTAAAAGAGTGTTAGCCAGGTACATGATATATCTAATTGATGCCACAAGCATTGGACTTAGCTTAGAAAAAGTAAGATAAAATTTTCTTCTGAAACATCACCATAGAAATAATGTGTTCGTTTTAGTGAAAGCTTTCTCATTATTTTAATCTTTAAGACAAGTTATATAAATCCCATAACAATAATATAAATTACTGTTGCCAGTAAGACAAATCAGGGAAGGCTTAAGATGTGTAAAATAATAATTTTTAAAAACCTTTAAAAAGCTATTAAATGACCAGGTGAACAGAATATACTTGATTTGGCACCTAAGGCACAAACATAATATTTTTTTTAAAAAAAATACTTTTCATTTAAAGAAAAATCTGCCTTGAGACTGTGATTCAATTTTCTGCTGATTTCTAATCGGTACAGTTATTTCCTTCTAGGGGTACTAAAGGGAAATCATAGCAGCCAAGAAAATATTTTTGATATAAGAAGTTTTGCATGAAGTTAAGCAAATATAGTTATGAGGTGAGCTCTCTAACCAAGGCACATAACTTGTTTTATTGAGGTATTACAAGTTCTTATAGTGCTATATTGTATAAATACTGCCGCTCTGTGCATAGAACTGTTAATCTGGCTCTGATGTGAATGGAAAAAATAGCTCTAATATGCCTATTGCATAGATATAAGAGTAACTAGGAAGAGTTTTTCAAGCAAAAATACCCAGGTGGACTAGGTATCCCATAGTTCACAGAGATCTGCATCAGCAATGAAAAAATACTATTTTTCTAGAGGAGCAGTTTATCCCTGCTGCAATTAAATTATTTGCAACTAAAGCCCAAGCACAATTGCTACACAGAGCTTATATATGACTATATAACAGTATGAACAGCAGCCCAGAGTACCTTGTGGGGGAGACGGGCAACATAAAAATGTAATAAATAAATAAATAAATAAAATAATCACCTTCCTGGGAAACAGAGTGATTCAAAAGACACTGAATTTGTATGGTTTCTCCAATGATGCCATCTTAACCTTCGAGTTAATCAAGTTAGATCAATACAGTACTAAGATATAGAAGGTCAAGGATTGCTATTTTCAATCACAATATAATTCCAAATGATCAAGTTTTAGTGACTAAACCAGCCTTATGTTTATATCATATAATAGTTCCCAAATTTAGGAGTGTTTTATCATTTGCTTGATTTAATGTGCTCCCTGTAGCTGTTCTGGAAGGGAAATATAGGAAAACTCCATAGGGAACCTGATATTGCCCCTGTGATATAGGTATAAAAACCACAGCTCATGTTCTTCTGTATTGCCGGTTCTAAAGGGACATTTACTGCCAGTTGATAACCCCTCTTTTATTTAAATTTGCATGGCACTTTGATAGCTATTATCTGCACTATCTGTTAAATATCAAAATATATTTATTTCTCTAAAAGTAACACATTTTACTACATTAGGTGTAACCTTTGCTCACAAATGGTTGCTAATAGTTCTTGTTGGGGGATAGTTTTGCATTGTCATTTTACTGATTGTAATTTTATCAAGCAATGATCGAAAAAAAATTATCTATCTGTTTGTCTGTGTATTTGGAGATCATGGAGGAAGCAATTTTTTCTGTTTAAGGAATTGCAGCATTCAATACATGTCTGCTTCTCCTGATTTTATCAAGCCACATTCAGTTTTTGTTTTTATTGTTTATGGTTTTTGTGCAGGTTGTTTTATTCTTTTATAAACGTCTTGATTTGATTTTATTCTGTATGTAAGCTGCCCAGAGTCTCTGGATTGCAGTGGTGAGAAAATGAATAACTAAATATGTCAATCAGCTTTCCTACTTTGAGTAGTATGGTCCATTGCTGAAAAAATCCACATGTTAAGTCAATACATCTGAGAGTGCTTAGATTGCCAAAGACTGGTATAAATATTTACAATACTTTGATGTATGTCTGTAAATCTTTGCATTTTCCTTTTCCTTCAGAATTGTCTTCAATGTCTTTTGAGGAGCTGTTACAAATGAGAAACCAAGTTGGGATGAAGGCTTATCAGCAAATGACATCTAAGAAAAGGCCACCCGATGTCACAAAAACAAAGAAAAGACCATGTTTGAGCAAAAACAGGTAAACACCACTTCTGCTATGTATCTCCAGAGTCTGTACGTTACTATGTACACATAATACTGTAATTATGTAATACTGTCTGTACATTACTATGAACACCATAATACTGTAAATGTTGAACATGCTTGAGATTGAATGTCATGTTTCCACTTAGTGCAGAGTTTAGGAATTGTAAGTTTACCTTTCAGGAACTATACATGTATAATGCATTCAACCTAGAAAGGAGTGTACAAGGATGATGGTTAGCTTTCTCAGCTGGGTGGAACCTGTAAAGATCTAAAAGCTTAAGTATCCATCTGGCAGTCTGCTTTTTCTGACTTGATCTAACAATTTTTCCTCTTACTTATGAACAGCTCTGATCTTCTTTATGTGGCTGATTGGCTTCTATTGTATCACAGCTCCTCGTGCTTTGGTGCATTTTGTAAATGTTGATCTGAAGAGTAATTTAGACATTAAAGCAGACAAGAATGGAAATAACGCTTGGTGCCTCTTTGAACATCGTCCCCAAATCTCTGCACATTTGCTATGTATCATTAGCCTTTGTTCATAGTTCTGAAGCCAGGTATCAATCAACATAAATCTTTCCAAGGAGATGTGATCTGATACTTCATCAATTCTGTCTCATCCATTTCCAAATTTCAAACTGAAACCTCTGGGGTTGTTTTTTTTTTCAGTGGAAGCAGGGCATTCTTCGCTTATTCCAGAGGCAGGGTTTAGATTAGAACTAACATTGTTTCCAAAGAGAGAAAATAGCTATGTGAAAGCCCATTTACTCTGCCAGGAACTCCCTGAGTCTAGATGGATCTCCAACTTTCCCCCCCCCCTTTTGTATCTTCTACACAAACGTAGGCTAGGGAAAACAGACCTAGCAGGGTCATGGACACCTGTCCATTAATATGTCCTCTCTTATGTCTGGAAGTGAGCCAACTGATTAACCTTGAATGGCACATAAGTGGCTAATAAGCTATGTGATATTTGCAACAGAGGTCAATGTTCAGTCCACCATCACAGGGGGAAGAATCAAACCACCAAGCAAGCAAGGAACGGCACCTACTCCTAGGATGAGGTGTACATATTTCGTATGGTTCAAATACTTTCCTTCAAGACGGGTCAGATAGGGAGGAGGGGGATTTTCCCTAGATGAGAATAAAGTCCAAAACCAAATAGTCAGTTGAGTCCATCACTGACTATTGGGGGCGAGTCTTTGGCCCCCACAGAGAGGGCTCGCAATCTGGGAGTCCTCCTGGATATGCAGCTGTCCTTGGAGGAACATCTGACGGCTGTAACCAGGGGGACCTTTTGTCAGGTTCGCCTGATTCGCCAATTGCGGCCCTTTCTTGATCGGGATTCCCTGTGCACAGTCACTCATGCCCTCGTAACCTCTCACCTTGACTACTGCAACGCTCTCTACATGGGGCTCCCCTTGAAGAGCACCTGGAGGCTCCAACTGGTCCAGAACGCAGCAGCCCGGGTAGTGATGGGAGCAGCATGGCGCTCCCATGTAACACCGCTCCTGCGTGAGCTGCACTGGTTCCCGGTGGTCTTCCGGGTGCGCTTCAAGGTGCTGGTTATCACCTTTAAAGCGCTCCATGGCATAGGGCCTAGCTATCTTCGAGACCGCTTGCTGCCACCGACGACCTCCCATCGACCCGTGCGCTCCCACAGAGAGGGCCTCCTCGGGGTGCCATCAGCCAAGCAGTGCAGGCTGGTGACCCCCAGGGGGAGGGCCTTCTCTGTGGGGGCACCTACCCTCTGGAATCAGTTGCCCCCAGAGATA
Source organism: Arizona elegans (assembly GCA_022577455.1). Classification (NCBI taxonomy): domain Eukaryota; kingdom Metazoa; phylum Chordata; class Lepidosauria; order Squamata; family Colubridae; genus Arizona; species Arizona elegans. Next base: position 296,943,809 of record JAKOOJ010000001.1, on the reverse strand, counting down.
AGGAGAATCCATGACCTCAGTGCCTTCCGCCGTGCCCTTAAAACCTTCTTTTTCCAGCAAGCTGGGCTGGCCTAATTTTTTAAGTGTTTTTAATTGTTTTGTTTATTGTTTTTAATTAATGGGGCCAAATTTATATATATCTTTTAACTGTATTTTAATATTTGTATTTGATGTTTTTACTTGGCTGTTCACCGCCCTGAGTCCTCAGGGAGAAGGGCGGTATACAAATTCAAAATAAAATAAAATAAATAAAATAAAATCTCAAATCTATCAGGCTTTTCCACAAAGCAGAATTCCCCAGCTGCTTAGGAAAGTCTGCAGGACCTCAGGACTGAAGGAACTGGAATCCTTGAGCCTAACAAATTCCTTGTTGGACCCAGTATTAGTAGTCATTTCCCAGTACAGGTAGTCTCCAACTTACAATCACAATTGGGACCAGAATTTCCATTGCTAAGCAAGGTGGTTGTTAAGTGAGTCACATCCAATTTTACAGCCTTTTTTGGAGCTGTTGTTAAGCAAATAGCTGCATATAAGTGAACCTTGCTGTTGCTAAGCAAATCCAACTTCTCTCATTGGCTTTGCTTGACGGAAGAGGATTGAAAAGTTTGCAGAACGTGATCACATGACTCCAGAACACTGCAACTGTTGTTAATACACACCCGAATTTTGATTATATGACCATGGGGATGCTGCACTAGTCATAAGTGTGAGGACTGGTCTTAAGTCATTTTTTTCAGTGCTGTTGTAACTTTGGTCTAAACAAATGATTGTAAGTTGAAGATTACCTGTAGCTATTTACTGTCTTACGCCTTCTATTCCCTGACACCTTTAACAAAATCCTCAGAGCAGAATAGAAGTTTCTCGGGGCAATGAGAAAATGAAAATTCTTTCATCTCCTTTTCACAGGTAGCCGTAGACCTAATTAAGACTTCTTAGCAGATACTCATATGACACCTCTGGTTTTGGGAATAATAGTAAATAAAGACAGGGAAGATATCCTGGACCTAGACAGTCCTGGAGACAGAGATTCTACAATAAAATGCATGCAGGGTTTCAGCTAAGGCCACAAGGGCTTTCCATGTTCATCTTCACAAAGCTTCAACCCTGTGGGGCAAACAACTATTTCAATTCATCCCTCTAGAAAATAGGGAGCCCATGTAAGGCATGAACAAGCTAGCAAAGTCTCTGCCTTAATGACAGATGCTGGCGAAAACAGTATGCAGTTCTCAGCCAAAGGCACTACAGCTAACATAACAGTTTAAGACAGCTGCAGCTGATGAACTGGAAAGTACTCTAAATTAAAATCAGTCTTCATATCAGGCCCATTCAAGGATGGCAAACTATTCAGACAGGCTCTAGATAATGTCCTAATTGAGACTAAGGATTAAAAGAAAGCTATTCTCCTAATCAACACAAAAATAAGAAGCCAAAAACAGCAGGAATCAGACTATCCCAAACATTTGTCTCAAATTTCTTTCAAAGAAAATAATTGACCCACAAGGAATACAGCTCATCTTGGTGGAACCCCACACAATTTCAACAGTCTTAATCCCAATGCTGGGGGAAAACCTTTTCTCATTGTAAGATGGGAGGTGTAAACAACTCCATATGCATGGGAGTCTAATGCAATTCACCCATCAGTAGACACATATCATATGAAATGCATGTAACTTAAAGAGGGCTACACCATAGAATTCACCAGCCCTAGATTACTTCACCCAATCTTCCAAGTCCAAAAGGACCAAATGCCATCTAACTTTACATATCTAATTGTCCATCAGAGGAACACATAATGGCACAAGATTTTAGGAATGAACTAAACCAAATAGCACAAGTGCCAGATGGAAACCATGAGATAAATGGAGTGTTCCCAGAAAAAAATGCTCTGGATTTATACATACAGAGTCAATTCATCTCACAGTATGTTCCTGAGATGAAACTCTTAAGACACCCATTATCTTTTCAAGGAGTCTCTATTCAGCTTGTTTCAGCTTCCAGAGTATTCGCAAAGATTCTGGTGACTGTTATAGATCAGATTTCTGAAAATACACATATATTTCTATCTCCATAACCTGTTGATAAAATTATCTTTGATTATTCAAAAGATTCCCAGATCCTGGTGTAGACTTTTCAAGGAGCTGGGTTTTTTGATCAACAAACTAGAGTGTCCTTCAATCAGATACTACACTATTTGGTCACTGTTATTGGCAACAAGTTTAAAAAGGCTTAATCTTCCTGCAAAGGAGAGAAAACAGATCATACAGCACCCAGCTATATCAGTTCTTCAAATCAGCCATTTGACTCTCATGTTTTTTGGCAGTAGAGAGCTAAATGATAATCTGTATAGCCTCGATATGATTGGCAATAATCAATTTTTGTCCTTTCAGTGGATGTTCCTTCTCCTCAGAATCTAACTTTCTAAAGATCCCACAGTTGTTTTGCAAATTCAGTGATGCTGAGGAGTTTCCCTCAGAGAGACCCTAGTCAGGGGAAATTACATGCATTTCTGCCATTATTTTGCCTCATTCCACCACAAGCACAGCTGCCTTGTTGTCTTTGATGCTAATCTCTTAAGAGACATACGGTAGTTAGCTATTCTTCATGAATACTGAAGCTGAACTCATATTCCTAAGACAAACATCCTTCAGCAGGAAGATGCTGAAAAAATGATTCTTTAGAAGAAATGGTACCCATCTAAACCTATTGTCCATGTTCATGGATAACTTTAGTATGTACTATTATAGAATGCCACGGTAGGAAATCAGGGGACACTGTGGCTCAGTGGCTAAGACACTGAGCTTGTTGATCTGAAGGTCGGCAGTTCAACGGTTCGAATCCCTAGTGCAACATAACGGAGTGAGCTCCCGTTACTTGTCCTAGCTTCTGCCAACCTAGGGACCACTTTGGCAGGAAGGTAACAGCACTCCGTGCGCCTTCTGCACTTAGTCATGCCAGCCACATGACCACAGAGACATCTTTGGATAGCACTGGCTCTTCGGCTTTGAAACAGAGATGAGCACCGCCCCTAGAGCCAGAAATGACTAGCACGCATGTGCGGGGGAACCTTTACTTTTACCTTATGGTAGAAAAGGAATATACAGATAGTCCTCGACTTACAACAGTTTATTTAGTGACTGTTCAAAGTCACTGTTACGACCGTTTTTCACAGTTACAGCCTTTTCTGCATCCCCATGCTCATGTGATCAAAACTTGGACACTTGGCAACTGATTCATATTTATGACAGTTGCAGTGTGCTTGAGTGATGTGATCACCTTTTGTGACCGTCTGACAAGCAAAGTCAGTGGGGAAGCCATTGAGATTCACTTAACTCTGTTACTAACTTATCAACTGCAGTGATTCACTTAACAAATATGGCAAGCACTGTTGTAAAATGGGGCAAAATTCATTTAACAAATGTCTTACTTACCAACAGACGTTTTGGGCTCAATTGTGGTCATAAGTCAAGGACTGCCTGCATTAGACTTACCATAAAGATTTATTTTCTACAGCAGAGGCAGAGGATTCTGGCCACCCATTATTATTTTGAATAGGGAGGAAAGATATTTATGGCAAATCATATATAGTTCACAGTTAATTCATTTATTTATACCTTTTAGATATCTTCGTCGTAGTTTTCTTTATGACTTGAGCTATATATCCCTGGTGGTAATATATCTCTTTGGTGTTGGTGAAACAACACCAAATCTAAGCCCTGCTTCTGGAGCGAATGGGAGAGAGATCCCACTAGAAGAAGGGTTTTTCAAACATATTGGTTAAAAAAAATAGATCTCAGAATACTTAATCAAGAGGCAAGGCATGAGTGATAGAAAATTGGCAACAAAATGAAAAGTGTTTATTATAGAATGCAAAATTAATATTTACTTTTACCAAAAAAAACCGAAGATTTAATTTAACAAAGATTGCTTTATTAATTCCCATGTGGCTCAGTTGGATTTAATTTTAAATTGGTATGCACAAGATGTCACCTTGATGATTAAGCTGGCCTCTTGCAGACACACCTAGTTAGGGTAATGAAATGTCTGCAAGAAAACAAGCAAGCTCAGAAAGCACAAAGGACCCCTCATTTTAACCCTGAGCTACAAATATTCTCCTTTATTGATACCCAAATGTAGTTTGCAAAATGGGAAGCGAAGAAGGAGAGACTCACCAAAATTGCTCTTGGGTCAAGTTAGAAACGCCTGGATTTTTAGCTCTGTTTTCAGCTGTCCTTTAGAAAAAATGGGCTAATGAGGAAATCGTTTGTTGGAGTTTGGAGGCAGGCAAGAAATTCAGTTGTATGCTCGTGCATGTGGGAAGAAAGAAAAGTGGAATGAAGGAAAGGCAGCCAGAACCTGCTTCACAGACCACCTACAAATGGTGGGGGTGACAAATACTGATGACATGCAGCCAATGAGAGGAAAAGAATAGATGTTTGGAGGTGTCCGGCATCACTGAATTTGAGAGTTCTTTTCCCGCTTAATCCTTCCGGGACCCCACTCAAGGCCTGTAGAACCCAGTTTAAAAGAAGCCCTCCCCAGAGAATGCCTATAGTCTCTGCTGTTAAGAATGGATTTCACACAAAATCCAGTGTGCTACTACCCTTTATGACCTAATGCCCTCTAAGGCATTAAGAGGTCTCCTCAGTGCATATTTTCCTGAGGCCGTGCAAGCTCAGGAGATGTTCTGGCTTCTTTAAAGATTTGGAAGCAGGTGCTGCAAACGTTTTATCAGTGCAAAAGCTTTCCTCCTAAATGTATGGAAGTCACATTTACTTTTTTTAAAAAACTTGAGTGTAGTTTATATAACTGTCAAACTGTCGTTTCAGTGTTTCAGTTTTTCTGCAAAAAAAATTACTTAAACGAATATAAATTTTGATCTAAACATGCTTCCTAGGGAGTCACGTTAAAAAAGAAGCCTCTTGCTAAATATGAAAATCCACCTTCAATCGGAGGAGTCACTTCTGTTTGAAATTTTCATTCCTGTAATGAGTTACAGATTTTGCCTTTTCACTTCTAAGAAAAATGAAATCTTCTCAAGAGATAATGCAGGGAGAAAGGAAATGGAACGATAAAAGCATGTAATTAGATTCACAGTCTGAATGCTTTTTATTAGTGTTTTTGTCTGCTCAATAACTCTGATTGTATTAATTAATTTGCCACAGAGAGTGGAATTACTGAAATACAATCTGTCTATTAGAATCTAACTATGCCAATAGAATTAAAATACTTCCTTCAATTTTCATATTTATATACTATTATTCTTATATTAACAGAACAACAAAAGAATTGTTAGGCAGTGGTATCTAAAACAATAGGGCAAGACTAAGAATTAGTCTGTAGTATCTATAAAACTTGTCCCCATAGGAAATTAATAGAATTGAAAAGATTCTTTGCTTCAGTCCCTATATTTCCTTGCCTAAGGAGATAATTGCCAAGGATCAGAGATATATGGTTTGAATATGCTTTCAGGGAAAGGTATATCTGACTATGAAACTTATTTAGCTAAGGACAGCATAGGGATTCCCTTTGCTTTCTCCTTGCTTTGATAGGGAGCACTGTAAGATAGGATTTGATTTGATTTGATGGGGTGTATTGGTCATCTGGGATGGAGTCACTGAAGCAGTAGGTGTGAGCTTAAATGGACTCCAGAGGATGGTAGAGGACAGGAAGGCCTGGAGGAACGTTGTCCATGGGGTCATGATGGGTCGGTCATGACTTCGCAACTAACAACAACAACAACAATTGGTCATCTGAGTTCATTTCCCCCCTCTGAAGTATGCTTTAAATCACAATTGCATAATCTGATGCTTCAGGTTGACATTTGGTCTCCTCAAAACTTAGGTGGGACACCCAGAGTTCTTAAAAAGTTATTACCAAATTCTATTTTTAGTACATCAGAAAGTGAAAATAGTTTAGTAGGAAGAAATCACATTAATTGTATGTAATTAAATCGAAATAAAAATGAAATGAAATCCTAATCCTATTACCAATTTTGCAGTGTCTCACCCAAGGCCTAAAAAAACTGTCAGGGAAATTTATTGCATTGTTTGGGTTGTAAAAGTGATTGGAGTTTACTATACAGTAAATTTGTAGGGTTTGTAAGTTTACTATATAGTAAGTTTGTAAAGCTCACTAGAATTTACTGTATAGAACACATGCTTAACTTTACATGTGTAATTTATGTGGTGAATCTAGTTTTAATCAACAATGAAAAAATTAGAGATTCATGTCCTTATTTCTCAAGACAATATAGGCTTGCGTTATGAATTTAAAAAAGGAAAATTAAATCATTAATTCCCTTTTGATAATGACAGACAAATTAAAATTCAGCAGACAGACAGATTGCATTTCCTCTATCACCTCAAAAAAGTTTTGATATTTTCGTAGATTGTCATGCATTTGAATCTAATAATTAATCAATCATTAGTTAAAAGGAAGGCCATTTATCAACTGAAATTCTGTAGACTGATGATATGTAGCAAGAGGTTTAGAAAACTGATACACGCTAATTGAATATACAGTTATTCTAAGATAATTACTAACAGAGTTGTAACTATAACAGATGGTATCTTCTGAACAGTGGTGAAATGTAAAATTTGTTATACCAGTTCTATGGGCGTGGCTTGGTGGTGGTGGGGTAATATGACTGAGTGGGCGTGGCCAACTTTTTTTTTAACTTTTAAAACCATTTTTTCTACAACCTCTTCGGCTTTTAAAGCCTCTGACAATCCCAGCTGACTTGCCTGATCACAGAGGCTTTCTTTTATTTTTAAAGCCTCTGACAATCCCAGCTGATTTGCCTGATCGGCAGAGGCTTTTTTTTTAAAGCCTCTGATGATCCCAGCTGACTTGCCTGATCGGCAAAGGCTTTTTTTTCTTTTAAAAACATTTTTTCTATAACCTCTTCGGCCAAAGAGGTTGTAGAAAAAATGCTTTAAAAAATAAAAAAAAAGCCTCTGATGATTGCGCAGCTCAGCTGGGCAATGAGGGGGGGCAGGGATTTTTGCTTCCGCCTCCATAGCTACCAGATCGGGTGATCCGGTCCGAACCGGGAGCATTTCGCCCCTGCTTCTGAAACTAGTGAGCCTCTTGATGTGAACTGTACTGTAAGATATTAAAGAGTTTTAAGGGGCTGGGAATATTCTTCCCTTAAAGCTAGATTTTATTTATTTAAAATACATTTGTCCTGCTCTTTAATAAATAGGACCTTAGATCATCCAAAACAAGGCAACCCATGCTTTTAAACTTAAAATTTAAAGGATAGGGTTGAAGAAAAAAGAAATTCTGAATTTTTTATAATGGCCAGCAGGAAAGGAAGAGGACAGCTCACACTTCAAAAAATTAGAATTATCAATTTTTTTAGAAGTAACCTTGAAGAGCTTGTCTTCCTGGAAACGGCTGTAATGTAGCCAGAGGTTGTTAGTTTTATGTCTTGGAGTCTTAAATTCTGAGATATTACTGGATTTTGCAAGTGTCTCCTTTCTGCAAGGTTCAGGGAATTCCAGCTGACAACCCCATGGACTAGATGCCTTATAGGGCAATTTGTTTCAAAGTTCTTTATGAAGGAGAAGATAGGCTTAGTTGACAAGAAGTGATTTCAGTACTATGGATGCAGCAAATCCTAAAAGCATATTGAAGGATATCGTTAGATTTCCTTTATTAGTCACAGAGTCTTGCCAGGTTTGCTTAAGCTAGAAACTTCTTTGCAAAGCACAGCTGTGTGAGCTTGGAGGAAGCTGTCTGGGCTATTAGGTTACACCAGGCCACTGACTAACAGAACAATTCTTATCTGATCCATACAAAGCTGCCTCTGTGAAACACGTTCTTAGCAAAGTCTGTATACTATGGTTATTCAGTCCTTCTAAAGCCTAGTGAATGAAAGACATTTGGCTCACAAAAACAATTACAAGCATATATTTTGTGTCCTGATGCCCATTGATACTTATTTATTGTATTCAGAGAAATAGTTTAAAGAATGAAGCCATAAATATGTAAAATCCCATGAATCTTTTTTTCCACCCAAAAGATTGTGTTTATTTTCCTGTTCTGCAGGCCTTTGGAAACTTCAGCCAAACTGCCAGTACCTTTTTTGCGGCAAGTCGTGCCCATTAAGAAAAAGGTGGGTATTCTTGTGTTGGAACAGACAAAACAGATATCTATGGTTAAAAAAAAAGAACGAGCGATAAAAATACTGGGGGAATATTTGAATATTTGAGCATGAAACTTATTTGGAAGAAATGAATAACTTTGGTTTCTTATTTTCAAAAGCAAAATGCTGAAATGAGAGAAAGGAATATGGCCAGACTGGTGCTTCCATAGCATGGGCTTCCTAGAACATACAAATATTTTCTGACATTGCGGAGATGCTAGTATTGATCCCATTTCCTCCTCCACAGGTGTCCAGAGATCCTCGTTTTGATGACCTCTCTGGGGAATATAAATCAGAAGTATTTGAAAAAACATATAGTTTCTTAAATGATGTGAGGAAGAAGGAGAAAGAGGTAATGATGTAACAGTGTCCTGCATTTCTTCCTTCAGAATGAAAACAGGTATCCCTAGAGAGTTGGTGCTTTCCTATTTTGCAGGTTATTCAGAAGCAACTGAAGAAAAGCCAAAATGGGGAAGAGCAGAACAAATTGCAGCAGCTCCTTAAGCGAATGGTGAGTTGGTGCCAAAAAGAATTTAAACAGCCTGTTTACCCTTCTGAAGTACAGGCAACTGGCAGAAACAAGGCTGTAGAGAGCATTGATCATAAAACCATGAGGCAAATGAAATTGAGGAGAGGAAAAATGCAACATCTTTGTTTCTTGTCCCTCATTGTTCCTTAGACACAACAGGAAGAAGCACAGAGAAAATGTCAGAAGAAGAGAGAAAATTCCCTGGCATTCAAGAGGCAGCAAAGAGAGTTGGCCAAGCAAGGAAAGAAGCCTTTCTTCTTAAAGAAATGTAAGCTTTTCTCACTTAGGATAATAGCTGCTCTACCGACCTTAACCTTAATATGATCCCCTTCCTGTATTAATAGTAAATATTAGAAGTCCTGTTTATACTAGTTGATTTGTACAAATTAAAGAATAAGGAATTTATTTGTGTGTATCTTCATCATTATCATCACCAAGTCAGTGGAGGCCTTGATGGCATCTGCTACAAAGGTTTGATCGAGTGGTAGCACTGTTTCTGCTGCAAACAGTGTATGAGTGTGGCATCCAATATGTCTACACCAGCAGCATTTACTTTCTCTAGATTAGATAAATTATTGAATCATTTTCTAAATTATTGAATTATTCTCAAAAGTATTGAATGAGGAATGAGTTAGGATAGCCACTGCCAGTACTTAAATGAGTTTTTATATGTTATTTTCATAGCAATTAGTTATTAACTTGTATCACATGATTTATAGGACCAAGTTGAAAGATTATGTTGGCAAGCAAAAATAGTAGATTATAGAAAATAATTGCTTGGGATATTATGAACACTTATGACTTGAATTAAAACCTCCATCCCTTCTTGACATCTACAGCTGAAATACAGAAATTGGAACTTGCTGAGAAATACAAAAATCTGAAGAAGAGTGGGAAGCTGGAGAGTTTCCTGAACAAGAAGAGGAAAAGGAATGCTGCTAAGGATAAAAGGAGACTCCCTTTTCGGAAGAATAACTAATCTCTGGCTACCCCCACCCAAGCTCTCCTCTCCAAAAGAAGACTTTACCCACAGATTCATACTTTGTCAGTTGTACAGGCAACTCTAGGAAAGATGGCCGCTTGAGCTTTAAGCCAGGCAGTGAGGGCGAATAGCCAGGAATCATCCCAAAGTTCAAGATACTCTGCCAAGTAATTTATGTCTGCTGAAAAAAAATGATTGTGCAAAATTATGTTTCAATTTCACAAGCACCTCTTAAACTTTGAAAAAGGAATATTTTTAGTGATTAAATTTCCTGCTGCTTATTCTTCTTTTCCTTCCAGGACAAGAAGTAATAGATCCCTATCAACCTGATTTTGGTCCCCTCTCCTTTTCCCAAAACTGATCTTCCTCCTTCCAGTCTATTTTTTCTACTGTGTCAGGGTTGGCATTCACCTACCGTTTTTCAGAATTGCCTTCCTGGAGAGCACTCTTTTACTTTCCTGCAGCTACCCATTAGTCCTGCTTGATTGTGGTTCCAGCTGTTTTATTTGCAAAGCTTAACAGAATAACAATAACTGATGCTTAACAAATTTCCCAGTGAACAGCAGCCCTGCACAAGGTAGAATTTTCAATAAAGCACTATTGAATTCTAATCTTAAAACGGCATATATATATTCTAGCTATTCTTAAACTTTGGTTAGGGGCAACTGGTTTTTGTTTTGTTTTGTTTTGTTTTTGTAATATGAATGCGTTTACTTTTACTGCTGAAGTGGACTATGAGCAGTGCAGTCCATGTTTTTAGCAGGTTTTTAGAAAATTTATGTAAACATAGAGTATTACTACAGTACAACACTGGCAATTTATATTTTGACTGAGTTTGCTGGATCGCTAATTAGCATCACTGTTTCACTGGGTGTATTTAAAAATTTATTATTTTTATAAGGTAAATATTTTATTTGTTGGTATAGAATATAGGAATAATAATAGATAAATCATCTTAGCAATACCTCATAATCAAATAAAAGTTTTACAATTTTTTAATCTAGGTGTGGTTAGACATGGTATATGATGTCTTTTCTTGAACCAATTTTTATGTTTAGAGCATAAAGTCTATCTCCTGCATTACATAACTGAGACATGTTAAAAGCTTTGTCTGGTTAACAGTCATCTAGACAAAGGATCCTCCTTCATCTTCTTATAGATTGACTGAAATGCATTTGATCAACTAAACCATTAAAACAGAATAATCCCTATAGGTACCACCTAATGTATCCTTAAAAGAAAAGTTGTGCCAAATTGGTTTGTTTCTAGAGTATTTTCCTTTCCCCAACCAGATTTCTCTTCTGGGTATATTTGCAAACTTCCTGAGGAGTTTCACATAGTAGACTGACTATGCTATAATAAAATTAGCTGTTTTGGTATGTGCTCGTGAAAATGAATGACCCTGATACAGATAAGAAAGTTTCTTCAGTGAAAAATATATGTGATTAAAGCAACCATTGGGAACTATAAAAAGCAACGAGAACCTTTGTGCCCAAGGAAAAGAGGTAGTTAGGAAGGGAGGGATGAACTAAATATACCTGCTGCATCTTGCAAGCAAAACGGAAGCAGTAGTGCAGTAAATTAAATGTAGAGATTCAAACTTGATTCCATTTTAGCTGGGTGCTGAGAAAACTCTTAATAATTTGCTTTTTTTTTTCTTTCAAGTTTGTCAATGACTCTTTAATGGATGCTATTTCAATCTCTTAGAGAGGAATTAAAGGCTTCAAATGGAAGTTTAAACAGCCAATAGTTTGAAAATGAGGCAAGTTTCTTTCGTTTGTTGTAAAAAGCAACTTCCTAAGACCTCTGCAAATTGATTTATTTCTTATTTCAAATATTTATTAGTCTCTTTATAGCTAATAGCTGTCAGGATACCATCCAATTTTTATTAAATGAAAACTGGAAATCATCAAAATACTTTAAAAATCAAAGAAAACAAAAAACAGCAAAGAAAAAAAGTTTAAAAATCTTAAAAATCATAGTTATTTTAAAAGTGTTCATATTTCTCTGAAAAGTACCTTTCAAAGCACATTTCAATGTTGTTTCTTCTATTACCGGTGTGTCCAGTCCTCTTAGATCCTTGAGTCTTGAAGAATATATTAATATTTAATTTCCCTGGATTTGAACAACTTCCCAGTCAATGCAAGAGTTTGGTCTTTTATTCTGCCAACAAAGTCTTCCATTTCTCCCAGATCATTGTAATAAAGACCATGCCTCATACGGTTTTAGTTGTTTTGTTCATTCTCTAGGGAGCACAAGTGGAAATACCACTAGATCTTTTTCTGCTGTCAGCTGTCTGTGTTTCTAAAGAATGAAAATATTTTCCTGTGTAGATTACAGTAAGAATTTACAATATGAATATGAATACTAAAGAAGGGAGAAATAAAATACTTTGTATGAAAACAAATCATTGGATATGTGTCTCAAATATTTACAATTGTCCCATTTTATATTGTACAGGTCCATCTGTACTACTCTCTCAGATTCCCTGTTATTCTTTGGGTCTATTGGGCTATAACTTATATCAACTGTGTACAGCAGCAGTTCTGGTTGGAAATTATAGAGGTTACAGTCAAACGTCCCTATAAGGCACCAACTTTAGGGAGTTTGTGATAGTGCTTGCTTCAGTGAACTTGTCTTTACATTTCAGATGAGGGTTGAGGCCCAATATCTTGGATTCTATTGAGCAAGTTTTGGGTGAAGCAACTTTAGAAACAAAGGTTTCTGACTAGGGCTAATATTAATCAGGAAAGTTTATGGGGTAAAGTGCAGAGTAAAGCCTATCCAGATTATTGGAGTGTAATCTTAGGTGTATGCGGGATTGCAGCCTAAACTATATCCTTTATTTATTTTCAGAATGTATATGCCTATCTGGTATACTGATCCTAGGCAGCTCACAACAATCAATAAAAACAAGAATAAAAGCAAAACCATCCTTCCTGCAGGCACCAGACCAAACAGCCTCACAGCTGAATCCCCATCCTAGCCCAATATCTGTGGAGACAGCCAGTTGTTCATGGTCTTCCAAAAGTGGTAATAAGGTAAAAAGTAAGGATCCTTCAGATTTTAGGGACAGCAAAGTCATCCTTTTTAATAGATAGGGCTTCATTGCTATGGGCAAAGGCTTACGTACAGTATTAGCCCCATGTATGTGCTAATTCTAACATACCTCACAGTATGGCCAGGATGAAAGAATTGTCTTAACACCTGGAATGACACAGTACAGCTTTCTTCAACCTGGTGCCCTCCAAATGTATGAGCAGTGTAGAGTTCAGAATTTCTATGCCAGCCTAGTCATTTTCTGGGAGGTTGGAATTCTGGCACTCCGATTACCTTGAGATGTGCCAGATTGGGGAAAAGCTGAACTATATACGATGCACCAGTTAGAAAAATATCTGCTAATTTTCTTTATAGCTGTAAAAGAAGGTTATTTAAGATTTTAGTGCCAAAAATATAGAGGGCACCAGTTTGGAGGAAATTTCAAGTTTGCTGGCAGAATATACACTTGCAAACTATATAGACATGTGCTGTGTCATAACTGCATAATTATTGTAGCTTGAGGATCATGCCATGCTTTGTATACTATATCAAGAGCATACTCCAAAAATGGATAGCCTAGGGTCCTTTGGGGAAAACTTTGAGGAATTTAAGCAATAAAATGAATGCCATAAAACTCTCGACTAAACCCTTTAAACCCGCTGAAAAAACACAAATCAGTGCCAGACTTCGCTGGCTCCTAGTCTGGAGACCAGAAAAGGAATAAATGCAAACTATACATTTTACTGTATAAAATAAAAGTGCAAGAGTTTTCAGCTTGTGATGCTAGAATATACATTTCTGGCCATTATTCAGTTCACTACTGTCTAAGGATGAGGAAGAGGAAGAAGCTATATTTCCATCTGGAAGAAAACTATTTATTGGGTTAAATTCCCAGTCGCTTTGACTGCATTTCACCTATATTGTATGTCTTTGCTTAGTCATAGTTATATAGAAAGAGAACAAACCTTTAATTGTCAAATGTCTGCTGTCATATTCCAAGTTTCAAATTAAAAAGTCTTATTAAAATTAGGAGGACATAGAAATAATAGGATGGGGGCAATGTATAAAGAAACTAAGACCCAACCTTTTTTTTAACTCTGAAGAAAAAATGCCCAAAGTGGCAAACCAAAAGGAAGAGCAATTCTCCACCACTCCATTTTGGGATGTGTTTATAGGTGTCCTTTTACATTTATTCATCAAAAACACTAATCCCATAAACTCTGAAACCCTGCCCCTGCCCACATGCATTGGATCACCGAGTCAATTTCCCAACCTCTCCAAGGATTTTTTTTTAAGTCTGTATGCCTACCCTTAGTTTAAATAAATTATACAATTTTGAAACTCAAAGGATCCTAGCTAGATGGCAGCACACACCCGTCCTTGCTTGATCTTCAGAAACTTAATGGGGCAAGTCCTGTTTAGTACTTGGATAGGAGCCACCAAAAATACCAAGACTATAGACTATGAAGTCAAAAATCATCCTGGAAGAAAATAATGGCAAACAAATTTTAAGAAGCTCACAAACATTCCTTGAAGTGATCAGAAGTTGAAGTCAACTTAAAGGAGTCTTTATGTTACACAGATAGTTCTCAACTTACAACACTTCATTTAGTGACCATTGAAAGTTACAATGGTACTGAAAAATGTGATTTATGACCGTTTTTCAAAGTTACAACCTTTGCAGCATCCCTATGATCACATGATCAAAATTTGGATGCTTGGGAACTGGTTCATATTTATAACCATTGCTGCGTCCTGGTGTCATATCCTCTTTTGTGACCTTCTGACAAGCAAAGTCAATGGGGAAGCCAGATTCACTTAACAACTGTAGCAAATGGGGCAAAACTCACTTAACACATGTCTCACTTAACAACATAAATTTTGGGATCAATTGTGTCGGAAGTCGAGTACTACTTGCATTAAATGAAACAAGGATTATGTTTATACAATAGGCAGTCTTTAATAAGGAGAAAATACTCAATTTGTAAAATTAGGAGACATTGTTGAATGAAGACTTGGATCCATCAATCACATGTCACCCATATAGCTCGTACAGTATATGGAATACCTGTTGAGGTGGAATTTTGACATTTGAAACAGCAGGATGAGAACCTACAAAAAAACTTCCAGGGAAGTGGGTAATTGTGGTTTCTAGCAGCCCAGGAAGTATAACTATAAGAAATAAAAACTTTCATCTCTTATTACACATTGACCCTGGAATGTGTGAAGTTCTGCCTGTATTCATGGAAGATATGTGATAAACAATATGTTTTGTAAGGGAAAATCTAGGCCATTATGCAGTTATAATAGATAAAAGACAGGAATTGTATACTCCAATATTTCTCATTTGAATGCTTTTTTTTCTTCACACCCAGTTCTAAATTATGGCTTTCTTATAAGAAACACGGCAATGTTACTGAAAAGGTTTTTCTTATAATGGTAATTCATATGGAATGTAAAAATTAAGAGAATATTTTTCAGAATCTGGGTGCCCTAATAAATGTAATAATTGTTGGAAATCCCAGGCAGCACGGGCAATGGCTAAAACATTCTGGGGATTTTATGGTGTCCAGGTAAGTTTGTTCTGTTGGGCAGGACTCTCTGTCCCACAGCAATCAGACACTGGTGTGTGAATTCTTCCTGCCTAAAGGCTTGACTCCACAAGCTTGTCTGTGTGCATTGCTTCATATTATCCCTCTTAAAGTATATCTTGTTGTATCCACTGCCAAAATTCAGTGGCCCTACTGTATCTCAAGTTGACATTAAGTGTGCCTTATTCTCATTTTACCCCACTGTTTCTATTCTTTTGAGCCTGGAGTCAGTCCATTGTATCATAGCTGTCAGAACTTTTCAGCGTATGCTCTGTTTTTTTTCAACACTTTGGTGATAAAATTGTATGATTTTACTTAAAAACAAACATGTTCTTAGATTAAATGCTTACATAACCCTGGCTTCAGAAACATTTGCTAAAATTGCTCTTGCTGGGAGATTCGTAATTCTGCTCTGAAATAACACAACCACACTACTTTGCTTTAGTTTTGCTCTAATACCTGATGAAGTTGATGACATTGTAATTCACTGAAATAGTTCATTCTCCTTCACATGTTCCTTCTCAATGTGCAGAAAGCTTCTTTGCATACCTTAACCCAAGGTTTTCAAACTTTGGCCACTTTTACGGTGTGTTTACTTCAGTTCCAAGAATTCCCAAGTCAGTATGCCTGCCCTTAGAGATGAAGTGGTTCTACTCTGTCTAGAAGGAAACTTCCTCCCTGCCACTGGCCTGACATTTTGAGCTCTGTCTGTGAGTCCCTCTGTGGGACTGAGGGTTTGTTCTGTGCCTGTTACTGTCAGTATGACAGTCCAACAAGCCACAATCAGCTTTTATCACTGCATGGTCATGTCTGCCTGATCCAAGAATTCACCATCAGAGTTTCATTTATGTAGGGTACCAAAAGCCACCCCCTAATGCCTGATTAGAAAGGAGTTATAAACACTGAATCTTTGATCCCTGAACTAGGCCAACTTTCGGACTCAGGCCACAAAGTAGGCTGTAGATGAAACAGAAGCCCAAGACCAGTCAGTCTAAAGGCTAAATCCCAAATTCCAGAGCTTTGTGGGCTGTAGCCACTTCTCTGTGTTAAGAAATAAGTGGAGGTTTTTCTTTTTTTATTACCTTGCTAGCTATGGTGCTTACGCTATCCAGGCAAAGAATAGATTCCGCCCTCTGCAGCATCTTCTGCTGGTTCTACTGATAAACTTTACTGAGCAGCAGCAAAATGGAGTAGGCAAAACAGATCTTTTTAGTATGACAAGTGAAGTCACAGAGCAAGATGGCTCTGAGGCCAATCAGGCTAAGGTATACCTGACCTCAAATTAAATTGGTGGTTGGCCAGCTAATACCAACTTGCTTCTACCTTCTCTATGTAAACTCCCATTGCTGCATATCACCATCTATGTGCTTTAGCTCCCACTCCAAGCCAAGAGAAAATAATTGAGGTCAATCAGGAAACTGAGCAAAGGGACACCCAACCATTGAAACCACTGCAGCCACTACTGGAGACAAATTCCAACAGCCCCTGGAATATGTCAAAAAGCACAGAAATACAATACGTTTACCTAATGTGACTTTTCTGTTTGTTGCTGTGAACGTGTAGGGTTACATGTCTGTTAAATGGGTACATGTTTACTTCTTTCATATTGTCTGTCTATCTATCTATCTATCTATCTATCTATCTATCTATCTATCTATCTATCTATCTATCTATCATCTATATCTATCTATCTATCTATCTATCTATCTATCTATCTATCTATCTATCTATCTACCATCTATCTACCCAGCTATCTATCTATCTATCTATCTACCTATCTTTGATACAATTTAATGTGTACTTTGATTGTGCTCCCCTGTCAAATTCTGAAAATTCTTTTAGGTCCTGCTTTGCGCTTAGGACAGATGTAATGCAGATTATGCTAAGTGATCTGAGTTGGCTTGATATCATGTATGAACAATATAACAGTATCTGGTGGCAGATGTAGAACTGCCTTCCCAAACAAACTTGATAGTATTATTTGAAAAATTAGCAATTGTACAATTTCAGACCTGGTTGTAGATTTCCCATATTATACTATCTCTACAGAAAAATGTTGCTCTACTATAGACTCTATAAATGCTAACAAGCTAAGATGGAGCAAACAATTGTGAAGGGACTTGCTCTGAGTATACCTGATGCAGGCAGGTCTGTCTGGGCAGGACACCACCTGAGAATTATGTGTTCATCATCAAATTATTTCAGTATTTTTCAAAACTTGGTAACTTTTAAGATATGTGGATTTCAATCAAGCATGCTGATTGGGTATTTCTGGGAACTGAAGTTCATGCATCTTTATTATTTGAAAAACAGTTATACTGTTGAAGAAAGACCAGTGGTATGTTATGGGCATAGATTGGTGGGCATAGAAGAGTGGGCAAGTTATGGGCATAGATTATAGGTATAGAATGGTGAAAACAGAGGAGCAGGTGATATAGAATAGACTCAGTAAAAATGACAGATAATATTGAAGGCATCCCATCTTGGTTAGAAGCCTTAAAAAGAAAACAAGCATTCATCTACCTAGAAGCTTTTTTCTTTTAATGCCAGAATCTTCTCAGACTTGGTGCTTTTGTCTTGCTGCAAAGCACTTTTTTTTTTTTTTTTTACAAAAGGCTAGTCTTCCTTCAGTTGCAAATATAACAGCTGGGGTGATTAATAAAGAGCAATTTCAGTAACTAATTAAGCAAATATAGCTATTTTGTGCACACATGATGCACACATGGAGAAGGAGGCTCCCTCATTGCAAACTGCAGCAAACGGTTTACTGCTGCTTTTTTTTTCTGCCCTTCCCAGCAACTTGGCAACAACTGTGCAGCTAGGCTGGTCCAGAAAATAGTGATTGACAGGGCTGTGATTAGCGGGGATGGGATTCCTCATTAGCTAATCAGCTTTCTCATTGCTTTGTCAGAGTTTAATGACTAGCTGCCTTGGGAAGGCGGACACCACGCTTTGCATTCTACTCAGGAGCTGGGAGTAGCATGGGAAGGGTAGAGGGTGGGGGGGTGCTAATTGGCAAGACTAACGAGTCTCATGTGGCTGGGCCCTTTGCACCTGTTGCTCAGGCTGGGGCTGCCTTTTCTTTTCTGTGCTAGCCTTGAGCAGCAATGGCAGCTAATGAAAAGGAATTACCCCATAAATCAATCATTTGTGCTACTGTGGCCTCAATCTTGAGGCAGGTCAGATCCTGTTAGAAGGTAAGAATCTCCATCCTGTTAGAATAGATGGATGGAGATATATATATATATATATATATATATATATATATATATATATATATATATATATATATGTTAAAAAGATTCATTTAGCCAGGTGGGAAATGGGATGCCCATGGAAACCCCCAGGGAGGTTGTGATTCAGGAATTTTGAAGTAAGAAAAAGAATTTGTAGGCCATTTTTCAAATGCTGTTTGTCAAAAATGTATGAGTCTCCCCTCAGCTTGAAAGGCAATTGAGGGTACAGGCTATATATATTAAAGAACAGCTACAGATTTGTTCTCAACCAGCTGAAATCTACTTATAAGGTTGAATGTGATTCATAAAAATGCAGGGATATTACTCAGGTACTCAGTGCATGATTGCAAGCTGAAATGTGCAAAACAGTTTCCAATGACAAATGTGCTGGCACCGATGTCAAAGTTCTAAATTGTTACAATTATGCGATGGGTCCTTCACACACCGAAGATACAGAAGTCACCCTCCTGTGCTATATTGCAGTCCAAAGTATCTCCATGTAAACCCATACAGAGTAGGGTTTCAATTAGGTGTGTGACTTGCATGTGATTGGGTTTTAGTCAAGATATTTTAGAGATGGAACATATTTCATCTTGGCAATTGAATAAGGGTGCTAGCTTTAACATAGATTCTGCCCCCCCCTCCACGCCACACACACACACACACACACACACACACAGGCATTTAATTCTTGCATTTTCCAGGTATAGCTGGGAAAGAATATTGTCTGAACCCCTGTACTCAATGTTGATGGGATGAGTTAAATGGGCCGCTAATATGCTGAGCAGAGCAATGCTCATGTTTCAAAAGGCAATTTTTAATATTGATAAATTGACACGAATTTACTATTTTTCCTGTCTTGGTTTCAAATATTAATGATTGGAAAAATCCGAAGACTGCATCTAAGTTAATTAATATGCAAATTAACACCTCTTTCTCCCCTCACTTGTCCTGTGATAAATGTGTTGGTCATCACCCAGAACAATCAGAGGACTTGGATACGCAATTTCCTTGGGCCAGTTAGTTCTTGGGTCAGATCTTGTTAAAACAGCTTAAAGAACTGAAAGAGCTTCACTCTCACAAAGAAATTTAAGTTAAATGCAGGCAATATGGTTCCTGCAGTGAGTGATTTTTCTCTTTTGTCACCATATGACAATTTGGTGGCAACCTTTAGAAGAGGGGCTGGCTGGCCCCCAAATTTTTGTAGCTGCCTAGAGTTCTGCATTCCTGCCTTGCACAAATTGTCTTTATAAATAATTGAAATCAAGCCAGGGTTCTAGTTTCAGGGCTTATCCCATTTTCCCTTTAAGGCTAGTAAAAATTATAATTTTCTAGAGGCAGACTTGATGACTGATGGCTGATGGGGCTACCTGTAGTCCTGAATCATGAACAGGATGGTGGTGGTGAGATATTCTACTTACTCACTATTAAGAGTTGTGGTGCACAGTGGTTAGAATGCAGTACTGCAAGCTACTTCTGCTGACTGCCAGCTGCCAGCAGTTCGATTCTCACTGGCTCAAGATTGACTCAGACTTCCATCCTTCTGAGGTCGGTAAAATGAGGATCCAGATTGTTGGGGGGGGGGCAATATTTATTTATTTATTTATTTATTTGTCAAGCATATATAAGATAACAAATAAAAGTATAAACATGGTTATGAATACATGAAATGGATACGAATAAAAGACATTAGGACAGGGATGGTAGGCACGTTGGTGCACTTATGCACGCACCTTAGAGACCTCTTAGGAATGGGGTGAGGTCAACAGTAGACAGTCTAAGGTTGAAGTTTTGGGGGTTTGGGGAAGAAACCACAGAGTCAGGTAGTGCATTCCAGGCAATGACCACTCTGTTGCTGAAGTCGTATTTTCTGCAATCGAGTTTGGAGCGGTTTATCTTAAGTTTGTATCTATTGTGTGCTTGTGTATTATTGTGGTAAAAGCAGAAGTAGTCATTGACAGGTAGGACATTGTAGTAGATAAGGTACTATGCTTAGGTCAGATCGAAGGTGGCGTAGTTCTAAATTGTCTAAGCCCAAATTTTCAAGTCTGGTGGCATAAGATATTCCATTGCGAGCAGAGGAATGGAGAACTCTTCTTGTGAAATATCTTTGGACTCTCTCAATTGTATTAATGTCCAATATGCAGTGCGGGTTCCGGACAAATGAGCTGTATTCAAGAATTGATCTAGCAAATGTTTTGTATGCTCTAGTTAGTAGTACAATATTACCAGAGAAGAAGCTACGCAAGATTAGGTTAACAACTCTTAATGCCTTTTTGGCAATGTTGTTACGGTGAGCCCTGGCACTTAGATCTTTAGAAATGAGTACTCCAAGGTCCTTGACAGAGTGAGGGTCATCTACAAGGTCATGTCCATCTAGCTCAGTGTTGGTGAACCTTATCGGCACCGAGTGCCAAAATGGGAGCATATGCATGTGCGCAGGCACACATGTACCAGAAACTGGAAGAGCAGCCTCCTGGTGTGCATGCGCACACTGGGAAGATAATCTTCCGGTTTCTGGTGCGCATGCACATGCAAAGGCCAGCTGGCCAGCATGCTGGACCCCGGATGTGCAACAAGCGACGGCTTGCGTGCCCAGAGAGATGGCTCTGTGTGCCACTTCTGGCACACATGCCATAGGTTCACCATCACGGATCTAGCTTGTATTTAATGTTCTGATTTTTTTTGCCAATGTGTAAGACAGAGCATTTGTTGGTTGAGATTTGAAGTTGCCAATTGTTTGACCAATCTGACACATAGTCAAGGTCTTTTTGAAGGGTAGCAGCATTGTCGGTGGTGTTGAATAGTTTTACATCATCAGCAAAGAGAATGCAGTTGCTTTTAATATGATTGCAAAGGTCATTTATGTAAAGTATAAAGAGTGTTGGTCCTAAAATGCTGCCTTGGGGAACACCATTGTTGACAGGTACAGGATTTGATAGAGTGCTTCCTATTTTGACCACTTGTTGCCTGTTTGACAGGAAAATAGCTATCCATTTATGCAGAAATCCAGAAATGCCATAAGATTTTAGTTTTAGAAGTAGTTTATCATGTACCACTGAATCAAAGGCTTTGCCGAAGTCTATATAAATTGCGTCTATTGCTTTGCCCTGATCAAGAAGTGTAGTCTATATGTTTTTGCAATGTAGTAGTTGCAGATTACAGGATAATTTTTTTCTGAAACTAAATTGTTTATGGTTTTGGGCATCAGAAATATAAATACAGGGAAATTTTACAGTTTTGAGGCTAGAAATAACTGTTGTTTGTAATGGGTATATGTGGCAGTGAATTTTTGGTGAAATCCAAATTTTTTTACTACCAGTTCTGTGGGTGTGGCTTGGTGGGTGTGGTGTGGCTTGGTGGGTGTGGCAGGGGAAGGATACTGCAAAATCTCCATTCCTTCTCCACTCCAGGGGAAGGATACTGCAAAATCTCCATTCCCACCCTACTCTGGGGCCAGCCAGAGGTGGTATTTGTCAGTTCTCTGAACTACTCAAAATTTCCGTTACTGGTTCTCTGAACTGCTCAAAATTTCCGCTACCAGTTCTCCAGAACCTGTTAGAATCTACTGGATTTCACCCCTGATATGTGATATATGATTTAGGAAATGGATATTTTGAAGGTCAGAATTTGAGGAGGAGGTGGGGAGTAGCTAGCTTCCTGATCCAGAAGCTGCTTGGACAGTTTTCCAGTGTAAGCCACCCCATCCACCCCAGAGATAAGCAGTAATGCTCTTGCTTCAAAGCAGATGAGAAGAATTCATCAGTTGGTTATCCCTGCCTCAGTGTGTGAATTAGCTCCTCTCCTCTGGGCCGAGGCTGGAATGCTTAAGGATTGCTCCCTGCTCCCAAATCCTTTATTCTTCAGCTATGGAGAGAAATTAATATTGTTTAAACCCATCCAACATTTGGATGAAAGTGTGATCTTTCTGGTGATTGGTTTGGCAGGAGATGTGCACGCAGCAGAAGCTCTAGAGAGAAATATATTGGCGGTGGATGGCAGCAAGAAGACTTAATCCACTCAAAGCAGTAGATGACTGATTTGGTAACAAGATTAAAGGATAGGAATGACATTTGCCTGGCAGCTTTGAATCAACTCAACAAGAACAAAAGATTTCAAATAAACACTGGCATTAAAGCAGGAAATACAGAAGCCTCTAAGAAGGCTGCACTCTTCATATTGCTGCTCAACAATTTCCTCTCTGGATGCATTTGACACTTCTGAAGCAGCAAAATCGGGCTCCTGTTTCTCCTCAACAGCCTGAGATATGAATTAATAGAAAAATCTCAGATAGGGGTGTCAAACTCAAGGCCCAGGGGCCAGATCCGACCTTTAGGGTACTTAGATCTGGCCCACGGAGGCCAACAGAAACAGCGAAGGACCAGGCCGCGGTGCTTCTGCCAGCAAAAACAGGCTCCTGACCTCCGTTTTCAGCTGCCATGGCCTCCTGCACGCAGCCCTCCCGAGCTCCATTTTCACTAGCAGAAGGTTGTAGGAAGCTGTGGCAGTCGAAAACGGAGCTCAGGAGCCCGTTTTCACTGGCAGAGGGTTATAGGAAGTGGTGGCAGCCAACAACGGAGCTCAGGAGCCCGTTTTCACTGACAGAGTGCCACAGGCCCCCCCAACATGAGTGCCTTTGAGCTGGCCAAACCCACCCTGGCCACGTCCACCCTAGCTCCCCAAGATCAAACACAACCCTGATGTGGCCCTCAATGAAATTGAGTTTGATACCCCTGATCTAAGACTTAATTTGTTCCTGGAGGTGGGAAAGAAGTTGTTGGGGAAGGAAGGGAAGGCAGGGAAGGCTTTTAATCCTAGACAATGGAAGATACTACTCTAACTTTCTTCAAGGAAACTTCAGTGTGTGCTTAATTTGTCAGCCTGAAGGATGCCCAGGTATTTATCTTCTCCTCAGGTTATTTCTATAGGGCATCCTGATTCCTTCGGTTTTCCCTGTTGGTGGTGACGGTGGCACATTTATCCATCCAAGCTCCACTGCAATATCTTGGCTGTATATTTGAGCAATGATTCCATTTCAGATGGTTTTTCCACACAGCTTCAGACTATCCATGTAAAGGGAGTGGGATAGCCTATCACCTATTTTTGATGTCTGTTAGCCCTGGCCTATCATGTTCAGTATTATCAACAAGGGAATCAGTGCAACGATAAACAGTAAAGGTGATAGTGAGTCTCTTGAATGATTCCTCTCTTGATATTAACCCTTCTCCCAATTTATCCCCATTGATCAGCACCCGTGACTTCCATTTTGCCATTGATCTTTACAGAAAGCTTCTGATGTTCCTGTTATTTCTAGACACTTGATTATTCAATCATATGGAAAGGAGTTGAATGTGTTCATGTAATCAATCCAAGCTACACTCAAGTTGGTCTTCCTTCTTTTAGTTTTCCCAAATTGTCTTTTCAATTAGGAGCTGATGCTTTGTCCCTTTGCCGTTTTGGCAGTTCGGTTTCTGCTTATATGGAAAGAGCTTGATTTCAACTAGATGCTGTTGGAATGCAACAGTTACAGCAGGAGCTAGCAATTTGAAAGTTAATGATAAGCAGGTATTGGCCTGTAGTTGCCTGGTTCTGCTCCTTTTGTTGAATCTTTAGTTTTTAGATAGGTTTGGATAGATGTGTAGGTCTTCAATTTCACCTTCCTTGCAGGATGTTATTAAACTGCTTGGCAATAAGTGAGTTTCAGCCAAAAAAATGATGCAGTTCATCTTCACTTGTGTTGACCAATTCTTAATCTATCTTGCCCTTCTCTCCACTGTTTCTGCTGTTGTACTAACAATTCTTTTAGTTCAGCTTTTTTCCCGTTCAGCTTTTTTCTCTTCTCCATCTACTTTATGTAAACTGCATTTTTATTGTATTTCCTTCATTTGTCCCATAGCTACACCTAGAACCGTACTGCTTCTTCTTTGCTGTGTTGACTGCATTGCATTCTCTCCATGAATTGGACCGAAATTGCAGATTCTACTTATAATATGCAATTTGAGCATCATACCTGCTGATCTTGACTGCAACTGTTACTTGCTGCTTTATTATTTTTAGTACTTTCTTTCTTCCTTGTTTCTAGGTGATATTTCTTCATCAGGTATTACTTGGTCTTGTTCTTCACCTTTTCTTTCATCTGTTCTAATTGGCTTGGATCTGATCTTAGCATGCTGATCTTATTTTCCAGCCATATCTTCCATTTTGGTGGTGCACTTGCAGATTTTTTTTCTTGTTAATTTTTCATTCAAAATCTTCAGTTACAATTGCAACTGCGCTGTATGGTTTGTTTCTTGCAGTGAGCTTACATTTGATATTTCACTATTGGCATCTCTTAATACTTCTTTGCAATGAGTTTCAATGCAGGCAACCTTATCCTGTTGTTTTTGTGCTGTTCTAGATGTTCAATTACTCTTTGTTTTAGTTCCTCTCATTTTTCAATTAGACAACTTTATTTTTTTCTGAGGAGAAGGTAGAGGAGAGGGTGTCTGGGAATGAAAATAGTTCAGTAGTGATGCTGGCTTCCTCTACTACTGAGTCCCCTTATTTTGGCTCTGCTGGCAAGGATTTAATTTTTTTGCCCTGGATAGACCTTTGAAGTTCTTCCCATTCTACTTCTGTAAATACTTTATTTCATGTTACAAATTGACATCAATCTTTTAGCCAATGTTCTGTTTTATCTGATTGTGGATGTTGTTCTTTCCAGGAGTGGTACATTTATTTTCAGATTTCCTCTTCTCATTGGACTTGATGTCTAATAGCAAATTATTATTTGTTTTAAGACTTTTGTATTTGGGTAAGCAACTTTTCTTACAGTAGATGTGCAGCTGCTGGATCCAGCTGTTCTGGCAACAGTCCTGAATCCTATAGCCTACTTACCATCAGATGTCCAGGAACTCCAACTCCTAGTATGATCCTTGTTGACTTGGGCAGTGACTGATCCAATAGGTTTCCAAAATTATGTCTCACCATATTGTTTATGAAAAAGACACACTTCATCTGGCTCCTTTGATGAGACCTGTCCAGTATGATTGAACCTGACATAGCTATCATCTTCCCCAGAGCACATAAGGCCCACAACCACATATAAGTAATACCTCACTAAGGTCTGATGGTGATGAACTGCAAGCTTATCTCCAGCCAGCAAGTAAAAAAAAAATGTGGGGATAACTGAATAGATAAATTAACTCAATAATCTTTACAACACTTAAAGTAGGGTAACATTATTTAAGCCAATGCCAACTTCCTGAGAACAGTTACAATGCTAAAAGAATTATGTGCCCTTCAGACCAGTAAGTATACTTTAGGGTGCATTATAGTTCAACTGAGAGCAGTTAACCTTTTTGGTCTAATTGTAATAGTTTAAGTACAAGTGGCTCAGAAGTACTTGACAGTAACACATTTGTGGTAGCTGATACTACTACTTCAAAAGTTCTGCTGGCTGGGGGATTCTGGGAGTTGAAGTCCACCCATCTTCAAGCTACCAAGGTTGAGAAACACTGATCAAGATGCATATGGGATCTCACAAATAGTTCTGTCTTTGATTCAATAGTTCTCACTATCCGTCTTTCACCATCTTATTGGCACAGTAAAAACTTTACTTATTAAATGTTGTCTTCTTCTAGTTATCTTCCAAAACGTGAGGCAGGATTTGGCTTGCATGAACAAGGAATTGCAGAGTTTTAGTTACATATCCATCTCTTATTTTTGCAGATGTTCAAATTCTCCCGGAATATAACATAGGCCATTGAAATTACCTGGCAGATGTTCTTCTAGATTTTATCAGCCTGAGGTTCTGCTGATGTCTATGTTAGCACCCTATTTGAATATATCCTGAAGAGGATCTACTCCTTGCAGCCCTGTTCTTTTAAAGTGATATTGTCACACGGGTTCCACGCTCTCTTTCTGGGAATTAAGAAAGTAGCCATTCAGGTTTATTCCCTCCTCCCTCAAAGTAGGATGTTCTGATTGCAGCATTTGGAACTGAGCTTTGATTGGACGTGTGTGTGTGTGTGTGTGTGTGTGTGAGCATCTGACAATTTAACTAGTGAATTTTCCTCACATTTGTGATGCTGCTTGCTACACCATGCTTTTTTATTTTTAATATGAAATGTAGTCTTATGCTATTGTTTCTGCTTTTCCTACTATATATGCATTTCTATGCCACAAAAGTCAGGGATGAGGTGGGGGGGGAATGGTGGATCTCAATACTGTACTATAGAGTTTAAATATGTCCTTTCTGGTACCAATGGTTTAAAATAGAATTATCGGACCTTGGTTTCATTTTCCCCCTATTCTTCCCATACAGAGCCCAAACATCTGGGTCTTCCAATCAGGAAACCATCAATTCCAATCATCCTTGGCTTCCCAATTCCAGTACTTTCACTGAGCCTTGATTTTAAGCTTTTCTCGTTCCTCATCACTCAAAGCTACTGGGTCTACTCCCCTGTCAAGAAGGTAGGCCAGGACTCTGCGGAGGCAGAAAGGAACACCAGATGCTGTCCTGTGCTGGAGGAACCTGGACTGCACCGAGTGATCTGATTGTCACCATGCTTCTGTGCAGCCAGTCATTAAAGAGAACTAGTAGCATCAAACGCCTGCAGTAATTTACCATTGTGCATTAACCCTGGCCATACAAGGGAGAGAGTACTCCATAAATTATTTTGCCTGTCAGCTGACTCGTGTCTGCAGGCAGCTCTTTGCCCTGTTCTCTGGAAGAGAGCCAGCAGTGGTTTTACAGCAGCAATTTCACAGGGATTCCTTTTGTGCCAATTCAATAGGGAGTGGCAAAAGTCTCCTAGGAAGACACCATATGCAGAATAGATTCTGGGGAAGACCACCAGTGTCATCCTAATACATTATTTCACACAAGAATAAGATGCGCATGCCGAAATACTTACAATCTCAAACCAGAGACCACTGCCCAACCATTCGCAAATTGCCTGCTGTCAAACATTATACTTCACCTTTCATTCCTGTTTATTCTAAATGTCATCTGGCTTCTACTGATTTTTAAAGCCAAGTGCATGTTTTTCCCCCCACTTGATTGATGTCATCCTCCTCCCCGAAAACATCCCTACAATGCTCTATGTAGTGAACATCAAAGTATTTTTCAGCTGCTGCAGTGTAAAATGGTCAATTGGCTGCTTCTCATGTTCTTGCATTTATACGCCTGCATTTTACGCGGCAATGTACAAGAACTGGATCCAGCTTCCAGTTAGAGGTTTGAGAATCCTGCAAGAGGGTTAAGATACTGATAAATGGAAACTGGCAGCCCGCATTCAAATATGAATTGAGGGAATTTTGAAAACGTGAAAAAGTTTGATAATAGAAAAAAACATAGAATTTACCTTGACTAAGAGACAGTATGATAGTGAAACAGGATTTCATAGCATGGTGAGAATACCCTCTTTCCTTTCTCTTACACATTCTTTCTGCCATCCCTTTCTCTTTCCCCCGTTCTTTTCTCTTCCTCCCCACCCAGTAGCTTACTGCAAGGAAGACCAGTCATGATTGCCAGAAGTCTGAACAGACTGTTGCAGAGGTCTTTTGAAGTTAGGCCAAGGAGTCTGTGAAATTAGGCCAACAGCTCCAGGATACCTATTGCTGTAGGTTGCACATGCCACAAAACCTCGTGTTACGTGTGTTGTATACACAGCAGAAGTTGAAGGGAGAAACAAATATGAGCCATCTGTGCAGCTCATGAAAGTGGTGTGCTTTCATTCTGTGATTATCAAGGGTGGCAGCAAATGTCTGACTCCTCGTATCTGCAACTAGAACTGGAGCCTAACTATGTAATTTCCTACCACTACCATCAAGAAACCCTGGAAATTGGAATTCAGTGAGGCAAGCAAGAAACACTATCAGGAAACAATTATCCCAGTATTAAAACTGGTGTGTGTGTGTGTGTGTGTGTGTGTGTGTGTGTGGTTAGAGTGTAAATGAACCCCAAATCTTTGTGTAGGAGCAAGCCTTAAAGCTGTGCATAAGATTTTTTTTTTATTTTAAATCAGTCTGTTCACTGAGCCATTGAATCATTCGTCAATTATCTTTCAATAAAATGGACAAATAACGCCATTTTGTAATACAAAAAGAAACAGGTTTTACAATTTAATTAACAAATGCCTCCACATTCAGATATTAGACATGTTTAATGCTTCCATTCTTTGTCAGAGTTAGAGTCAAATAACCTTTTCCCTCCAGATCAGCAACTGTGCCCTTATTTTGCCCAGCAATTTATCTTTTTAAAATGCCTTTATCCATTACTGAAGCCATAGTTAATGAATCTATCCATTAAAGCTTACAGCTCTTTATAGGATACATTGCCTCTTTTTGGAGTGGTATGAAATCAAGTGGTGGATAGATATTCTAAGCTACTCAGAGGAATCAGCAACACTTCAGATTAGGAAGCTGTTAATAGTATTGGTTCTGTCTCATTTTTCTAACTTTGACTTTATTTTGTACATTTCTGCACAGGTTGCCATTTTAAATAACCAATATGAGAAGTTGTACAGATGCTTTCAATGATGCAATTTTGCAAGCCATTGTCAAATAATGATTTTTGTAAATTCTTATTCATATATTTTTTAAAACGAACTTTCTTCTGATGATTTTTAAATTATCCGTGCAAATCAAATTAATTTCTCCGTACCCTCGCTTTTGTTGTTCTTAAGTAATGTTTCACATAGCGAGTGGGAGTTGGGCATCCAAGGATATCTGAAAGGTTATACCTGCACTGAGGAATCCCCTCTTAATGATCTCCTTTCCAGTTTCACCTATGAGCTTTTTACATTAATAGTTTGTAAAAAAGTATGTAAAGTATGTAGATAAATATTTCTGCATGCACAGACAGACACACAAGGTTTGCTAAGTGTGTGTTTGGAGAGAGCTTCAGTCCCAGTAAGCATTATAAACTGGGTTGGAGAAGTAAGAGTTCCATCATGAATAGCTTCAAGTCCATCACGGCTCTGTAATGGGAAAAGGGATCAGAAGATAAAATATTGACTTCTGTGCAGCTCTTACAAGCACACGATGAGGAAACTGAAACAGTCAGTCTCTTAAACAAAGACAAACTGACAAATGGATGTGCCTACACTGAGCTTTCATAATGAAAACTAGCATTCTGGAGGCCATTCTGTCGCCTGCTGTGTTCTAGGAGAACCCAATTGTGCTTTCCCAATGCAAGTATTAGCGAGAGGGGCTGAGCAATCACAAAATTCACTCAGAGATGTCAGTTTACCCCAAAGGATATTTCCTTGGGAGTATGTCTCATACTTCTATTTTCATCATGTAATTTCAAAGCCAACCCCCTGATTGAATCTATGACCCTTGTCATAACAGATGCTGGATTTGCTTTCCTGCCAGTCTTGAGAACAGTTCAAGTGCTTGCTGTGTTTTGCAATGGTGCCATTGGAGGTTTAGGCTTAACAATATCTGACCTCGGGACATGTAACAGTATGTGGGAAAGACCTTTGGAGACTGAGCAGAGACACCACCAAGTGAATGGGCCAGATAACAGACAGCAACTGGACAGTGGGTGAGGCAAGAGGCCTTGTTTCTCAGGCTGTAAAAGAGGCGTGGAAGGGCAGAATTATACTTTCAGACTTGCAAAATTCTGTCAATATAGTTTTAAAATAAAATAAAATTAGCTCATTTCATGATTCTGACCTAGTTTACTCCATGGAGCTGACAGGGCATGTATACATTTGCTGATGGGTGCAGCTTGATCCATAGCTCTATTGGAAAAGGCTTAGACTTAAGTGTTCTATATTCACTTCACCTCAACTGCCTGACCCTACTTTAAAGAAATAGAACTTGACTTTACTGGGATGAAACATGAGGAGCTACACCTCTCTGAATGCAAAGTTTTATTAAAGGGTAGATGGAATGCTGGGAAGACACATCAGTTTGAATGATCTGGATGGGGCTTGGCATCTTCCTCTTATATTGCTGGTTTGACTAATTCATGCAGGAATACACTGAGGACTTGAATGTAACCTTTGTTGGCCTTGGTGCATTGCTTTTCAGTGGCATCTGCTCACACAGCCAGCAATAGGAATTCAAAATGCAGCAAGTGAATGAAGAGGAGTTCAGATGACAGCATCCTTGACCAGCACAGGATGGTGTTTTTACAATGACAGTTCCTAGAGTTTTACGTTCCAGCTACAGAAATGTACACCTTAATTGCCTCATAACATGATTTCTCTGGTCCCCACACATTGGGCTTATCCTTTCTGCAATTTAGCTGTAATATTAAATCTCCAGAGTGAGTTACCTCCTTCTCAGCAGCAAGCTATCCAGTACAGCTCTCCACATCCTGGTATTTTCCACATCTGCCATAATTGCCTCTAAATTCTGGGGATTGTATCCTTTTGATCCATGTTGGGGAAAGCTAATATAATCCCTACATAATATTTGAAGGAAGAGTTTGAAGTGGTAACCAGAGGCAATTCTAGGCTTGTACTGTCCCCAGTGTCGACATCTGTATCTTTTTGTGTGCCTCTTCTTAATTTATCTTTAATGCGCCGTGATACTCGTCTAGCAAGGGAGGATTGAAAAATGTGCCCGTATAAGAACTGAAATTGAATAGTTGGGAAACTGGGACTGGAGCAGCCTGTTAGGGGGTGCTGTTTGAAAAGCTTGCTTGTTTTTTTGTAAAAGATGTGGGTGAAACTAGTAAAGAAGCATCTTCTTGGTTTTTGTTTTTGTCTTGACTGCTATTGGTAACAATAGAAGAGAATATCTGTAGCTCAGAGTTGAACTGTGGAGTCCTTGGTGCTCTCTGAGTGTGGTTATTTGTCTGCAGACATTTCATTACCTGACTAGATAACATCATCAGTGCCCTGTGCACCAGTTACTTAGTTGATAATGAAATATCTGCAAGCAAACCACCAAGCTCAGAGAACACAAGGACTCAATGGTACAGGTGTTTTTTTAAAGTTTGTTCCCTGCAAACTGAAACCAGGGGTGTTAGAATTTCAGTACTGTAGGGAGGTCAACTTTTCCTGGCAGCTGATAAGTCTTTAACATCTGGGTCTTCTGTGGGTAGAATAATAATACAGGGATGTGGAGCTCCTTTCTGTCTATTTTGAGGGGGAACTTTGGAAGAGGCCTAACACATTAAACCCATTTTAAGATTTACAATGGATTCTTGATTAGAAATCACAGTGCTAATTTTCCACAAATCTGGAGAAAGGGGTTTCGGAAGTCCCCAAATATTTAATAGCCACCTGAGGAGAGGTCTGGCACCTTAGGTTATCGACTTTTGCAGTCTGTCATTAAGATCTGTGTGCAAGATTTTCTGACATTCATTAAGAGATGTCAGTAACCCACCCCATAAAAAACAACAATGGCACATGTTCTGGACAAGCACTGGTCAGAAAGCTCTGAAAAGTATTGCTGGGGATAGAATGACCTTTTTACCAGTGGAAATTATATACTGCCCTTTGAACATAGAGGCAATTTGAGGGGCAGAGAGGTGAAACTCCCTCCCAATCTTCCGAAGGGCTGCAGGAGGCCCAGTGGTATCACTAGAAGGGAGGAGGGTGATTTTCTTGGGATCCTTTTGTAGGAGAGGGATTCAAGGTGGAAGCTCTCTGGGAACATGAGGGTTTTTTTGAAGCCAATATGGATACTATACTCTCAACTTGTCAGGCTATATTAATGAAATCATAAGAGTTTTCTCAGGCTGAGATAAACAATGTGGCTTCAGTTAGGACTTGGGAGAAGGAAGAGACTGAAGAGCAAACCAATAAAAAAAGGTTATTCCCAGTGACAACAAAAAGGTGCTCTTAAAAAGTTTTGAAAGGAATTGTTAGCTTCCGTGAAAGAGACAGGGTTTTAAAAATTTGATAAATAAACAAATGTCTTTGTATAATATACATTTTAGCATTGAAAAAAAATCATTGACTGCAATGTCAATGTTTTACTAGAGGAAAGAGAAGTTAATTTGCATGAATGTTGATTCATGTTTGTGTGTTTACCAGACCAGTGAACAGTTAAGCTCTAGCAGCTGTTCACTAAACAGAGCCAATGACGATACGTTCTAGCCAAAAGTAGTCAACTGGGTGTCCTCCATAAGTTTTGGACTTCAGTTCCCATTGGCCCCAGCAGCAAACAAGAGAGCTGTAATTCTCAATTTCTGGAGATACCTCAGTTGTCTGCCATCCCCAGCCTTACATTAACATACTAAGCTAAGATGACTAGAATGAGTTGTTTGTAGTTCTGTGGAGCATCTATTACCTCAAGCGTATCATTCAGGAATTCTTTTGGAGTCCTAGGAATCTCTAAGTTATAACCTGAGTGTTACTTGCAAAAGGAGAAAGGGGTATGTTGAAGATTAGATTTAGGATCATTGGCACTAGTTACTGGCAGCAATCCATAAAATTTGGGACTACCTGTCAAATGAAAGGAAATAAGAATCTGCATCAATCATCTCCTTTCTTTTTTGTTTGCACGTTCTTTCTTCTTTGGTTATTAAATTTACAGTAACCGTGCACCAACTAAGTTTATGCAACAGGCTAAGCCAATTGACCCCAGCCTGCAATCCCGATATTATTAGTCGTCCACGAGGCTGTGTCAGGAGTCCCTGGTGCAAGTGCCAAAATAAAAACTCCAAATTTGTTAAGATTGTTAAGTGTGATAAAATTCTGTCACACACAAATGGAGATGCTAATATTTCATGAGTTTGACGCTCTTCTGAGATCTTAGCCATTGAACATTTATAATGCAATTTCTCAGGTTGGAAATTTATACAGTACTTGTATAATTTGTAAAATGCTACATTGTTATGATAAAAGAAGGAAGATTGAGGTAGAGCAGTTGCCGCAGATGTGATCATTTAATATATCCATGGTCCAACAAGCAGGTATTCCATCCATGGTGGAACATCTGCATCTGGGAGCATCTGTGCTTTGTCCCCAGTCTAAAAAGAACTTGGCAAGCAGGCAAACAGGGCTGTAAGAGGTTTTTGCCTGAGGCATGGAGACCCCATCTCTCATGGTGGAGACCATTGGAATCCATTACACTAACGTGACTTTCCCACCCTTCCAAATTAACTAGGAGATATTATTTGTTAACATATCATTAGCCATTTACAACATTAGCCATAAGCCACACTGGCTGGAGATGATGTGATCTGAAAGAGATCAAAATAGAGAAATCTGGACCAATGATCTGGTTTTGATAAAAATCCACATTTTACATTCACAAGCTATATTTGACGCTCTTCAGAAATCACCCAAAAAGAATATCTTAGTCAAGAAATATGGAAGGACAATTGCCTTAGGAAAAGTAATGTTTTAGTATTCGAAATGCATTTTCTCAAAATGGATGTTTCTTACACAAAAGGGGCCAAAGTACATGATTCACTTTTCTTTGCATTTGACTCTTACATCCAATAGAAGTCCAATATAAATAGTAGGCAGTGTGCAGAAATATGTTTTTCCCCATGATCAGGAATTACTAAATCCTCAAAGGCATGAGTCATAAACACAAAACCATTTTTTCGATGTCTAAAGTTATGATATCTAACTCAAAAAAATATTGAAGATACTTGCCATTTTCTTAATTACTTTCTGTTTCCAAAGACCTTTGATAGTTTTTTCAAGTTTTCAGGATTAACTTCACAGCAAGAGTTCCAACATGATCCCAAAATTCTTTGCAGCCTTACAATATTTAATTACTCATAATAGAGTTGACCAAGTTCCTGGTGGATTGCCTTGTAATCTCTCTCTCCCCCCCTCCCATGTGTGTGTGTGAGAGAGAGAGAGAGAGAGAGTGAAAGAGAGAGAAAGAGGGAGGGGATGGGATGGGATATGTGTACCTGTGCCTGGGAAGGAAGCCCTGAGGCAGGCAGGGTTATCTTGATAGCGATGGGCAGAAAGTGATATGGCAGAAATCTGAAATAGGGACACTGGGCCTGCTGCTTGAAAGCAGTACCATTGTCTAGTCCTTGACGTGTACCCTAAGAGCCTGGTAATTGAATCTTCAGTGACCCTTGTTGCTTGGTCTCCCATTGCATCTGCCTGGTCACTTCAATCTTGCAGGACTGGTATTGGGTTACTTTGATTAAACAACATCATTCAATGTGCCATCTCTGTAGCAGCATCTGCCCTCTGGAACTAGGCTGCCCGAGATATGGATGCCCCCCATTCTATTGTTCAAAAGAGTCTTGAAGATCTGGCTTTTTACCCAGGCTCTTTCTTTGCCCAGAAGACCCTTTGCTCCATTCTGAATGGTCTGTTCTTATCAGACCATTTTTATCAATGTAATTGTGATTTCTTTGATTGTTGTGAGCCATCCAGCATTGTCAGGTGGATGAATGTTTCATAAATATCTTGGACCCTAGTGAGGTGCTACCTTGACACCCATTAAGGCACTATCTTCACATGGTTAATTTTGGTTTTCAGCCTTTTTTATTTCGTGGCATACATCTCACAGGTAGAATATCCGGCTGATGAAACACCTGAATGCTTGTGGACCTTTTGTGGCACAAAAATGTGTTGTGGGCAGCACACTAGTTGACAACCCCTGCTCTAGAAAATTACTATATGGCAGCAAATTTTAGTCTTTGTTGCCATCCAATAGTCTTCTGGAGCTCCACAATCCAGTTGATAAATTTACTTTTTACTTTTACCGATTTTTAAGATGTTACTGTTTTTTTTTCTTTCAAATATGTAATTTAATTAAAGGCATAAATAATAAAGTTACAACTTATAATATGAATCCAAAAAATGTGGAGAGGAACACTGCAGATTTTGGCTGGCCAGTTCAAAATTTCCTCTGAAGGGAAGTATGTACCCTGTTTCCCACAAAATAAGACATCTCCTGATAATAAACCCAATCAGGCTTTTGAGCACATGGCAATAAGGCCAAGCGCTTATTTCAGAGTCCCAAAAAAATATAAGACAGGGTCTTATTTTCGGGGAAACACAGTATGTGTTTTCTCCAGAACACATATGCACACACAAAAAGTTAATGGAAAAATGTAACAGTTTGCATGTGAGCTTGGTTTTTATAAGCTGGATGTCCTAGATGCATTTGTACATATGTGTTCATTAAAAAGTTTACACCAACTTTTTCTCCTGGAGAATTTACATATAGTCTCTGAATTTTCTTTTTATTTATAATTTCTGGTTTTGGCATGTGACACTGAAAATGGTTCCAAACCAATTAAAAAACTGAGAAAAGATCTGTAATTATAAAGAAAAGAGAATGAGCTGTATTCCAGTTAATTAAACTTCTGACTACAAATCCTGTGAAATACATATGTGGGAGTAAATGCCACTGACCCAAGTGGGTGTTTCTTAAGCGTGAGCTTCAAGTCACACAGGGCGTTTCTGAACAGAAGTAACTTTCTCATGTCAAATTCTAAGCTGCACATGATTTTATAAAAGTCTGCTGGACTTTTTTTTTTTTTTTTTTGAAGAGGAATGGCAAGACTGCATTAAGAATTCCATTGAAGAAATCAAGAAGGATAGGCAGTCCTTTGATTTGCTGTCTCTCTTTATTTATTTATATTTACCTACAGTATAATGCAGGTTGATACTCTAAAATGGTAGCACAATACTTGTTCAAATTTTGCTTTGCAAATAAATCAAATATCTTTCAATGTTCCCTCTCTTTCCTTTGGCTCAAATGAGCAAAAATAAAAATAATTAATTCCCCTCTTACTTCTTAGTCCAGGAATGACTAAAATGTAGGTACTAGAGCAGTGGCCCCCAACCTTTTGGGCACCAGGGACCAGTTCCATGTAAATTTTTCTATGGACTGGAGGGGGCGTGATTTTGCGTGCTGCCTGCATCCCACAGATAGGGCTTTGCTTGTCTGTGTGGCATGCTTGCTGGCACGCCATGGACTGATGCCAGTCCATGGACCAGGGATTTGGACCCCTGTACTAGACATTCATGAGATATTTGAGGGGAATTGCATTTACACCACTCTATCTGGACACAGACGGCCTTCACTGTTCTGCTGGTGCTAAGTAGATTAATCTAAGTTATACAGGCCATTAAGGTCCTGGAGTTCTCCTTCAATGGCCCTTGCACAATGTCTGTCAAAGGATACCCCTGATCCTGGAATGTATTTTAACTGTGATTCAAGGTTGGCTTGCACACACACAGAAGTAATATTCATGAGGGCTCTAATAGATAAGTCAAGATTTTTGAGGGAATGTGGTGCTATAAAGTTGGAGACCCTATGCCTTACCCCAAATGTTTTTTTCCCAATGCTTTAGTTTAGCTTTTCTTGTGGTATACTTAAATCCAGGTAATTAACAAACAACCATGCTCATCTTCTCGCTTTACTTAAGGAAGAGAAAAGGCTCTTCCCAAGAGCAGGAAGCAGCTGCTATTCTTGGTCTCTTCTCAGCTTTGTATTATAAAAACAAAAGCAGCTTGGCAACTTTAATTTCTGCAAAAAGCCCTCATTTGGCAGAAAGTACACATTTCCAAAAGGGTACACAAGTTTTTTGGCAGGCTATTCAGTGAGGGGAGAGAAAAGGTGTGGGGAGAGCTATGAAGAAGATACAGATGTGCCCCAGAGAAAGGAACAGGACAACTCACCGTGGTCAATCTGACATAACCATCTCGCCATGGGACAACTTGTCATGGGACAATTCCATGTGGGATAACTCAACATGATAAATATTATCCACCACTATTTGTTCCAACATCATTGCCATTGACAAAAATGGAAAGAATGCAGAAGAAACTATGGTGGATAACATTTATCGCGTTAAGAGTTCCCACATGGAAGTTGTTCCAGAGCAAATAGAACAGAGTTGGAAGGGGCCTTGGAGGTCTTCTAGTCCAACCCCCTGCTTAGGCAGGAAACCCTACACCACTTCAGACAAATGGTTATCCAATCTCTTTTTAAAAACTTCCAGTGTTGGAGCATTCGCAACTTCTGGAGGCAAGTTGTTCCACTGATTAATTGTTCTAACTGTCAGGAAATTTCTCCTTAGTTCTAGGTTGCTTCTCTCCTTTATTAGTTTCCACCCATTGCTTCTTGTCCTACCCTCAGGTGCTTTGGAGAATAGCTTGACTCCCTCTTCTTTGTGGTGAACTGGTGAGTTGGCTGTGATAAAATGGCTGTACCGGGCTGGACACAGCAAGGTGGTCATGGCGAGTTGGATAGGACGAGGTGGCTGCAGCAAGATGGTTGTGGCGAGTTATCCTAGATCGCCAAGAGAAGGTGTGAGCTCTTGACTCTGAACCTGCCTGCTTATCACTTCAGAGGTAGTATTCAGCCGGTTCTGGAGAATCAGTAGAGGAAATTTTGAGTAGTTCAGAGAACCGGCAAATACACCTCTGACTGGCCCCACCCACATCTATTCGCTGCCTCTCAAGTCCCAGCTGATTGAGTCCCAGCTGGGTCTTCTTTTGTTGCCCTGTACACGGAGCTGGAAAGCAGGTTAGTGGGGAGGAGAGGAATGGAAATTTTACAGTATCGTTCCCTTCATCTTCACTTGTGCTGACCAATTCTTAATCTATTTTACCCTTTTCTCCACCGTTTTTGCTGTTGTAATAACAATTCTTTTAGTTCAGCTTTTTTTCCCTTCAGCTTTTTTCCCTTCTCTGCCTACTTTATGTAAACTGCATTTTTGTTTTATTTCCTTCATTTGTCCCATAGCTACACCTAGAACTGTACTGCTTCTTCTTTGCTGTGTTGACTGCATTGCATTCTCTCCATGAATTAGACCGAATTTGGAGATTCTACCTATAATATGCAATTTGACCATCATATCTGCAAGACCGCCTTCTGCCGCCAATGGCCTCCCACCGACCGGTTCACTCGCACAGAGAGGGCCTCCTCACGGTGTCGTTGGCCAGACAGTGCCAGCTGGCGACCCCCAGGGGGAGAGCCTTCTCTGTGGCAGCACCTGCCCTCTGGAATGACCTACCCCCTGAGATACGCACGATATCAGACCTCCAGACTTTTCGTCGGGCCCTGAAAACACACTTATTTCATCTAGCCGGGCTGGCTTGATCCCATCCTCTCAGTTTTAATTGAATTTGGTTTTAATTGGGTTGTTTTAAATTTTGGGCCGAAATTATTTAATTGTTTTTTTAAACTGTTTTTAAAAATTTTATATGCTATGTTTTATCTCGGCTGTATACCACCCTGAGTCCCGCAGGAGAAGGGTGGTATAAAAATAAAATAAAATAAAATAAAATAAAATAAATAAATAAATAAATAAATATCTGCTGATCTTGACTGCAGCTGTTATTTGCTCCTTTATTATTTCTAGTACTTCCTTTCTTCCTTGTTTCTAGGTGATATTTCTTCATCAGGTATTACTTGGTCTTGTTCTGTAGCTTTTCTTTCATCTGTTCTAATTGGCTTGGATCTGATTTTAGCACGCTGATCTTATTTTCCAGCCATATCTTCCATTTTGGTGGTACGCTCAGAGATGGTATTCAGCAGGTTCTGACCAGTTCTGGAGAACTGGTAGCAGAAATTTTGAGTAGTTTGGAGAACCGGTAAATATTATCTCTGACTGGCCCCTCCCCCACCTATTCTCTGCCTGCTGAGTCCCAGCTGATCAGGAGGAAATAGGGATTTTTCAGTAACATTCCCCTGGAGTGGGGAGGGAATGGAGATTTTATAGTATCCTTCCCCTAGAATGGGAGGGGGGAATGGAGATTTTACAGTATCCTTCCCTTGACACACCCACCAAGCCAAGCCATACCCACCAAACCACGCCCACAGAACCGGTAGTAAAAAAAATTGAATCCTACCACTGTATCACTTCCTTCTGCCCTACTTCCCCCCAGAATGTGACAGGGCCACCACAGAGCAATCTTCTGAGTGTTCAGGCTTTAGTAAAACAAAAGTTGTCACCAATGGAGAAGGTGAGTCCTTAAATCTTTTTGGAAAGGCCATTTGAATAAAGGCAGGTCACCTTGTAGACGAGGGAGGAAGGTGTATCTGTCAACATTCTCTCCTATCGCACAATTAAAAGGATTCCTGGCCTAGAGGCAGGTAGGAAGTAATTATAGTGTGGTCTATAATGGAGAAAGAGGCCGATTGTGGATTTTTGTTATAGTTAATCTATAAAACCCTAAATATTTAGAGAATTTGCCTTGTAAATAAAATTCTACAGGAGCCCGATACAGCACAAAAACGAGGATGTCTGTCCATCACCTCCCCATAAAGCTGAATACTCTTGCATCTGGAAAAGGAGATCGCCCTGGAAATTTTCTCTTTATTCTTCCTGTCTGGCACATCTAGGGCTGTCTCTACAGAATTACTGTCAGGGTGACAATATTGCTTGACAAGCATAGCTGCACCTGCAGCTCCATGATCCAGTAAGAAAATATTTTCAATGCCAATCCTAACCAATTTTCAATGTATTGTTTGAAACCATACCTTAAGTGGATTTTAAGAGGAGTTAAACCACACAGGACCTGAGAAACCAAGTGGGTAGTGTTTTGTGTGTTTCTCTTCTCTTGGTTTCCTGTAGTCACTCATAACCTTCAGGACAGTATGAAGCATAAACACTAACTTGATCACTGAAAGATGTTGCAAGGCACCTGCACAGGGAAATGGGACAAACCTCCAAGCTTGGTCTTCATTTTATTGAAAGAGAAAAATATCCATGAAAAAGAAGCATGGGAAAAGGATCACAAGCCAGCATGTTTCCACAGGAAAGAGAACATGGCCCTGGAACCACTACAAACCTGGGCATCCACTCCCAGAAAATTAAATAGGCAGGCAGGCACAGATGCAGAGTCTTTCAACCATCCCAGAAAGGAAGGTCACATTTTAAATGTATGTGCCCAGTAGGTGAAAAGATGCTTTCCTCATATTCACAGATGTATTCTATGCAACAGAGTTGGCCATATGCCCAAACAGCTTTCATTACAGAATGATTGACTACAGGAAAGGCACAGGAGGGAATTAATCACTTGCTGCTGACTCCTGTCCACTGGCAGATTATTGATTCAGTGGCTCATACTTTCCCAAAGATCTGCCCATCAGTTTCTACGGCTTGCTAGCTTGCTCCTTGGCAGTAGGGCTGGGTTTTGTTCTGGATCATTCCTGAAATGACCTTATTTCAATTGAGGTCACTGTTAGCAGTACATCTGTGTAAGAAAGGAAGGGGAGGGAGCACTCACTGATAAACTTTCAAGATGGACCAGCACTAGCTTGGTGGGGCCTGATACATTTGGTTCCTCTTTGCTTTTGATCTTAATGATCATAGACATAAGATGTTCCTTGCCACATGGCATGTGGATGCGCTACATGTCATGTATTTTCCTGGGCCAATTCCTCAGGGCAGGGAATCTGATTCTGGGGCTTTAGTAGATGCATGACAGGCTGTGGTTGGGAAGAAAGATTATGTTGTGGGTCTCCTGTGCCATGTCCTGCTGCTGTGTGATACAAATGTTTCTTGTACTGCACAAACATGCAGACCTTAAGAACAATGGCCAGCACGTTCTTCCCCATGAAGATACCAGAGACACGAATGTCCCGGAAGAATAACATATTGCTTCCCCTGATGAAGATGGTGGTGATATTGATTGTAAGCATGCTCAGAATTGGGTACAGCATCATGCGGTGCGGCACAATGCTGATTCCTTGCATACTAATTTCACACAGCGACACACAAGGCAGAATCAAGAGGAGGATATAGCAGTAGAAGAACATCAGACCTTCAGCCCAGATGGGTAACCCTTTCTTCTGAGGCTCCC
This sequence comes from Arizona elegans, assembly GCA_022577455.1. Taxonomy (NCBI): domain Eukaryota; kingdom Metazoa; phylum Chordata; class Lepidosauria; order Squamata; family Colubridae; genus Arizona; species Arizona elegans. The sequence continues at coordinate 296,902,589 of JAKOOJ010000001.1, read as the reverse complement.
AGAGATTGGCCTGAATGTCCAGCACATCCAGCATGTCGACAATGACCCAGAAGAGACGATTGCGAAGATCCTCTTTTTTCTTGAACGTCCTGACGTACTCCATATGCTCTGTAGCCACCAAAAGCACATAGAGGGCTGGGATGCAGATTGACAGTAGAAGGGTCAATGCTTTGCGGGCTATGAGGTCCAAACTTTTCCTGTCAGCCTTATAGTTCTGATAAACGAAGTAGACTTTGATTTCCAGCACAAAGACATACAGGAACCAAAGGATCATGGCATAGCCTCGCTTAGCAGTCCTCACTTCAGCCCCAACCCAAACAGCAACATACCTGAGCACCACCAGGAAGCAGATGTCTCCAACTGAGACCATGATGCAAATAGCCAATTTCCTAGAACCCTGGTTCTGTTCCACCAGATAAGCATCCATCAGCACCATGCTGCTCATGATGAGTGTAGTGGATAGGCAGACATGGGACTTGTTAATAGGAGGGGGAGGAACCATTCTGAAACAAAGAAGACATATTATTAGTCCAACAGAATTTCTGTGCAGCCATGGACCTTCTCCAGGCTCATTGTTAGTACTGTGGTTGCTATAGCTTTGGCATGTGTGGGGTGTTGACCAACTGTATTTCTTCATCTAATATCCCTATAGTTGAATAACACACCTTGTAATATGTTGTTAGTTCCCAAAGAAACTGTATAGATATAACATTCAAGCAATGGAAACTGAACAGGGACCTTTAATTCAAGCCATGATGACTGTACTAAGCACACATTCTGTGTAAAAATACCAAATACGAATATAATAGTACAATGCTTTCAGTACTTAGAAAGTATTTATTACAAGCTTCTTTTTCCCTCTGTGTAATATGGAAAAAACATAGATATCACTGATTTTCCTTCTATTACTGCATTCCCAAAGGCTTCCCATCCATCTGGACAAACTGGGAATTCCATGGGAAGAAGCTATCAGTGAAAATGGTCTGATCTTTTTTATAGCCACCATCCAAACTTGAGTTTCACTGAGATTACTCCCTTTAGTAAAGCTTTAATGGTGATCCAAAGCTTTGATTTTAAATAAAAATATATTCTAGTGAGGGATGGATCCCTGATTGATATTATATTTTATGGAGATGTTTTGCAGATTCAATAACATCCAATTCTCAAGTTGCCAGCACAAGTTGTTAATTCTCTTGTGGCTTCAGAACAGATTATGAATAAAATTCAAGCTCTTATGTTACATGTGCTCACATGTTCAGTTTATGGTTCCCCATTCACAACCTGTCAGACACACAGATCTGTAAGCCAGGGGTCCCCAACCCCCGGTCTGTGGACCAGCACCGGTCCGCAGCATGCCAGCAACCGGTCTGTGCAAACAAGTGAAGCCCCATCCACGGGATGCAAGCAGCATGCAAAAACCACACTCCTTCTGGTCCGTGGAAAAACCTTTCTGCATGGAACTTGGCCCCTGGTGCCCAAAAGGCTGGGGCCCCCTGTTGTTTTTCCCTTGCTTTCTACTTGGATTCTCCAAATGGTTGCAGCGAGAGCGGACAAGATACACAGCCCCAGTCAACAGCTTGGAAAAAACTAGGGACAAATACAAATTTCTTTCAACTGAACATTAATTTGGCAAATCAGGTTCTTTGGATTACACTGAGATCTGATGAATTTAAAGTAACAGCAAAACTTTACTGGTTACATGGTACATTTGCTCTTTCTCACACGCACATACACTCATTCATGCTTACCTAACGTCCTTCTCAACTAGACTGCCAGGCACTAGCCAAGAGGGATGGAAACTGCCAAGCTTGGTTCCAAAAAAATTATCAAGGAGTGGGTGGGCTTGTGGACCTCTTTTTGTCCCCAAGGACTTTTGCTTTATTGACTAGCTGGGATGGATGGGGACCCCCTTCCATGCGTTCAGGCCCAGCTTCCTTCATCTGGTTCAGGTGACATTTTTTTCCTTTGTTCTCTTAACAATTTACTTCCTTCTTACTGTAAGGGACCTTGTAGACAAGATTCCTGGTTTTTTGTCCTCTCTGCTTACGTGTCTCTTTCTTCTTTACAGATAGTCCTAAACTTACAACAGTTCATTTTTTAAAAAAAAAAAAAATGATTTATATGCCGCCCTTCTCCGGAGACTCAGGACAGCTTACAATGTACTAAGCAATAGTCTTCATCCTTTTTGTATATTTATACAAAGTCAGCTTATTGCCCCCACAACTGGGTCCTCAATTTACCTACCTTAGAAAGGATGGAAGGCTGAGTCAACCTTGAGCCTGGCGAGATTAGAACCTGCAGTAATTGCAGGCAGCTGGTCTTAATAACAGGGTGCTTTAGACCACTGTACTACCAAGGCATTTAATGATAGTCCAAAGTTATGACTGTCTTAGAAAAAGTGACTTGTGACCCCTCCTCAAAGTTAAGACCATCACACCATCCCCATGTGATTGCAATTTGGGCTCTTGGTAACCGGCTTGTATTTACAAGGATTGCAGCATCTTGCAGTCATATGATCCTAATTAGCAACCTTCCCAGTCAGCTTCCGACCAGGAAAGTCAATTGGGGAAGCTGGATTTGTTTAATGACAATGGTAAAAATGGTTGTAAAATCAGGTCCAGTAGTCACACAAATGACTCAGTTAATGACCACATCACTTATCAACCAAAATTCTAGTCCGAATTGTGGTCATAAATTAACCTGTAGTTATGGCAGCTTCTGATTAATCCCACACATTTCTACCATCATGCATGTGAACACTGTATCCAAATTGAATTGAATTGAATTTATTAAATTTTATACCGCCCTTCTCCCAGAGGGACTCAGGGCGGTGAATAGCCAGGATTAAAATACATACAATATGAAAATTAAAATAATTTAAAACATAATTAAATCCATTTGGCTTTCCCAATTTAAAACCCCTTACCCATAAAACAATTAAAAATTTTAAGCCAGCCCCGGCTTGCTGAAAGAAGGTCTTCAGAGCCCGGCGGAAAGTACGGCGGTCCGGGATCAATCGTATCCCTGGGGGTAGCTCATTCCAGAGGGTGGGTGCCCCCACAGAGAAGGCTCTTCCCCTGGGGGTCACCAGTCGACATTGCTTGACCGACGGCACCCTGAGAAGACCCTCTCTGTGGGAGCGTATTGGTCGGTGGGAGGTTGTCGGTGGCAGAAGGTGGTCTCGTAGGTACCCAGGCCCTAAGCCATGGAGCGCTTTAAAGATGAGAACCAATACCTTGAAGCGCACCCAGAAGACCACTGGAAGCCAGTGCAGCTCGCGCACGAGAGGTGTTACATGGGAGCGCCATGTCGCCCCCATAATCACCAGCGCAGCTGCATTCTGGACCAGTTGGAGCCTCCAGGTGCTCCTCAAGGGGAGCCCCATGTAGAGAGCATTATAGTAGTCCAGGCGGGAAGTAACAAGGGCGTGAGTGACCGTGCATAAGGAGTCCCGATCCAGAAAGGGGCGCAACTGGCGTATCAGGCGAACCCGATAAAAAGCCCCCCTGGCCACAGCCGTCATATGCTCTTCTAAAGACAGCCGTGCATCCAGGAGGATGCCCAAGTTACGAGCCTTCTCCGTGGGGGCCAATGATTCGCCCCCAATAGCCAGCGATGGCACCAGCTGGCTATATCAGGATGCTGGCAACCACAGCCACTCTGTCTTGGAGGAGTTGAGTCAGAGCCTGTTCTTCCCCATCCAGACCCATACGGCCTCCAGGCACCGGGACATCACTTCAAGGGCATCATTGGGGTGGTCTGGGGTGGAGACGTACAGTTGAGTATTGTCAGCGTACAGATGGCACTGCACCCCAAATCCATGGATGATCTCATCCAGCGGCTTCACATAAATGTTGAACAGGAGAGGTGAGAGAACCAACCCTTGCGGCACCCCACAAACAAGGTGCCTTGAGGTTGACTTCTGCCCCCCAGCCAACACGGACTGCGACCGGTCGGAGAGATAGGAGGAGAACCACCGTAACATGGTGCCTCCCACTCCCAACCCTTCCAGCCGGCGCAGCATGATACCATGGTCGATGGTATCAAAAGTTGCTGAGAGATCTAATAGGACCAAGACAGAGGAACAACCACTGTCCCGAGCCCGCCAGAGATCGAAAAGAGATTGAAAATGAATTAAAGGCCAGGAAGAAGTCCAACAGCTTTAAACTAGATCAAGCTCAAGAATAGCCTTTCCTAACTAACTGCTCTGCAAAAGGGCTGGTTTAGGTCTTCCAGAATTCCCAGATAAGCTACATGCCCAACATACAGGTGAGCCATTCCATTTTTCTTTTTTACTATAGCATTTGCATGTGGTCCTGATTTAGACTGGAAATTTTGGAAAGAACCTCCTGAACCATGATAATACAGTGGTTAGAATGCAGTAAGTCTGTAGAGATTCTTAAGTCATCCAGGTTATGGTTGTCCCAAAGATGCTTTTTCAGGAGGCAACTGGACTTTCTTGTTTTTTTTTTTTGAAGATGTTTCACTTCTCATTCAAGAAGGTTCTTTAGCTTTGACAGAATAGTGGGGAATGGAAGGATTATATTCTTTGCAGACAGCTGGTCATTTGCATCCTTTTCAAGGGTCATTGGAGCACTTGGAATGCAGTACTGTAGGTTAACTCTGCTCTTACATGAGGAGTTCGATCCTGGCTCAAGGTTGACTCAGCCTTCCATCCTTCTGAGGTCAATAAAATGAGGACCCACAGTGTTGGGGACAATATGCCAATATTTTTAAACCATTCAGAGAGTACTGTAAAGCTCTATGGAACGGTATATAAGACTAAATACTATTGGTATTGCTATGAATTCTAGTGATATCAGTGGCAAAAACTTGTGATTATCAAAATCCAGTAAGAATCCAATAAGAATGATTTCCTGATATAAAACAAAGTGGCCAATAGTGCCATTTAGCCATAAAGAAAATGACCTAATGTTTTGTTCTATAGATCATATAGAATGTGAATGTGTTAAATCAGAATGTGATTTGTTTGGTTTTGGATTAGTTTATTGTGTTAACCCAGATGCTGTGGTTCAAACACAACTGTCTCTGTCTTAATGTTATATGTAAATTCTACCACTTGGATTGATCAACAAATCATGGTTAAACCAAGCCCAGATCCAGTCCCTGAGCTAAATCACTTCAGAATTGAGATATATTTAAAGACAGTTTGTTCAGCATGTATATTCCCATGACCACCCAGGCAGTAGCTGCTTTTCCTGGGTGTCTACCACTCATATGCTTATTGATTTCATGTACAATTGGCAAAGCTGGAACAATTAGGCAGGCTTGTGCCGAATAATTTTCAAAAGGCTTGCAAGCTTTTGCTGCTTTGAGAGACTCTTGTCAAAGTAACATCAACAGGAAGGGGGAAATACCGTAATGATGATCACCTGAGCAGAGAATGAGAGGCCACCGAATGGAAAATGGGGGGGGGGCCCCGCGGGGGCGGGAATGAGGAAGACCAAATATTTCAATTGAAATAAACATGGATCAGGAACGCAGATTTAAAAACAAGGATATAACAAGATAGCTCAGCTTGCAGTCTCTTCTATGACCTTGGGTGGTCCTGGGTTCTTCCAATGCAGTTGACAAGAGATTGGGAACCCATTATCCTCACATCCAACCCACCCTCAGCCCAAGCCGTTTTGCTGATGAGACTGATTACTTACATTCTGAACACTTGTCTTGCTATCATTTTGCTTTCTCATTACAGAGAATTCAGTTACTTGTAATACCATACAAAGCGCTAAGCTGCACAAACTCTGTATAGGCACCCATGCTAGGCCCCAAACCCAAGAATGACACCAGGTGATTCTTCTAAGTGGAGTTCTTTATTGTTTCTACACCCACAGACAGAATCTTGCCAGATGAACCACTCTACTATCTGAATCTATCATATACAGATAGTCCTCAACGTACGACCATAATTGAGCCCAAATTTATGTTGTTAAGTGAGAAATTGGTTAAGTGAGTTTGCTCCATTTTATGACTATTCTCGCCACACTTGTTAAGTGAATCACTGCAGTTCTTAAATTAGTAATACAGTTGTTTAATGAATCTGGTTTCCCTATTGATTTTGCTTGTCAGAAGTGTGCAAAAGGGGATTGCATGACTCCGGAATGCTCAACTGTCATAAATATAAGTCAGTTGTCAAGCATCTGAATGTAAATCACGTGACCATGGGGATGCTGCAATGGTCATTAAATGTGAAAAATGGTCATAAGTCACTTTTTTCAGTGCCATTGTAACTTTGAGCAGTCACTAAATGAACTGTTGTAAATTGAGGACTACCTGTACTCTGAAAACTATTAGGGAGGGGCTGTCTTCAACCTCTTTCTCTCAACACAATATATCTGGATTGAGTTGTCTCTTATTCCTCTGGAAGGCACTCCCTTCCTCCTGGGAATCTAACCTATTACATTCCATCACATCCCACCTGCTCCTACAAGGTAACTATCTGCTGGCTAAGATCTAGGAAAGATGCTCTCTTAAATTTGCAGTGTGGTGACTCAAATGAAAATGCTCAGGACAAGGTGCCCTGGTCATGGAATCCCTCCTTGTTCCATTAGAGTTGGCCACAATCCTTTTAATCTTCAGGTTAAACTAATGTTGCTTTCCATGTCTGGTCTGCTACCCCTATCTCTTGTCTAAGAGTTTTTGAAAGCAATTGAAGATACCTAACATGCTTTTTAGAGTTTTGCTTTTCTTTTAATTATTTTAAGTTATTATCACTTAACGAGCTTTTATTTGTTTTTTTAATAATCTGTGCTCTACTTATGGATTGTAAAGCTATTTAAGTGTAATGTTATTTAAACTTAAATTGAATTAAATTAAATTCAGTACACTTAAATTATTCCTCTCTGTTTAATAGCTTTTTCATCCTGTCACCTTCAGAATTATATTACTTTTGGAGGAACTCCAGAGCCAGCCCTATAGATGGGAACAGCCATTGCTCACCTCCAGTGAAAAGAAGAGAGCTCATTCATTCTAATTTAGAGATGGTTGGACTGGAGCTGTGGTGTGATCTGTTTGGCCATTAGACAGCTGTTTTTTAAGGTTGAACAGCATCACATTTTAAGCAACATCACTCCATCTTGTTATTGTGAAGTAACCTAGGGTTTGAAGCATATGCCTTGCACACACTTCCTTACAAAACTATATTGACATCTTTACTCTACAGGCTCAGTGATACAATAGAATTAGATTTGTATAGCTCAAGAATGGATAATAATAGTTACTCGAATCCATTTATCAGTATATGAAGACATGAAATCAGTAAATACTGAATAAAAATTAGTGAATGATCTAACCCAGGGGTGTCAAACTGGCAGCCCGTGGGCCAGATGCGTCACATGCAGGCCACGCCCACTTCAGCTCCGCAAAGGGAAAAAAAAGTCACAATACATCACGTGACATCAACGTGACACGGCAAATTTGACACCCATGATCTAATCAGTATTCAGCACTTTTAATAAATCCTGTTTATTTTCAAGGGAAAGTTTTGTAAGTGCTTCACTGGCTAAATTCCATCTACATAAGGATGACATACAACAATAAAAACTGAGGTTGCTGTATTTCTTCTCTACACACATACATAGAGAGGCAATTTTAGTATATCTATTGTATTAGAATTGAATTGTGAACTCTTTTGCAAAAGCCAAGTTACTCTAGGAAATGTTAGTGCATTCTATTTATACAGTGATTTATGAGTAATTGGAATACCTTTTCTTTTATTTTATAAAAAAACAGATATTCTGAGCTTCTGATATGTACATAACTTTCAAAACCAGAACAAAATTAAATCATTTAGACAAAGAACAAAGAATGTAAAAGACACATTGTAGATAGGGGAGGGAAAGGAAAGAGAGGAGAGGGAGAAGAAGGATTGTTGTAAAACAAGGGAAATGAAATGGTAGAAGAACAACCCCACATATAATTAAATTGTTTGGGATGAAGATTGTATTAGTATGAAAGTTAAAATAAAATATGTATGTTAGATAAGAAATTGTACATTTAAGATATGTTTATGAGATGAAGAAAAATATTAAAAACTTTTTAAAAAATAAAAAAAACACATTGTAGATATGTTCTGCTTCCCCCATGGTTAGTTTTGGCTTGGAATGTTTTGTGAATAGAATCAATTATGTTTATAGCTCAGTGCAAATATGAACCTAGCTAATTATGGATTCCTGTGACTTACATCAGGAACTCAGTTAAGTAATCCATGACTTAGCAATACTTTTGACAAGCTGGGGTCTGCCAACGTTGGGACAAAATTCTCAGAACTGACCATGTTGCCTTGGGATTCTGGGAATTGCATTTCCAACATAGGGAAAGAGTGTAGAAATGGTCAGGCATGTTTAGTGTGATGTGTTAAGCCTTGCTTAAGGATGCCCTCTGATTTTCTCCAGTATAGTTAGATTAAAAGTCAGTCTCACGCAATGCAATTTATATATGGCTGGGGATATCCCATGGGAGATATGGAACTTTATGCCCGAGTATACTTATATAGGCTGAGCCTATTGAATACTAAGTAGTGCCAGCTCTCAGGACTCATAGTTAGCAACTGGGTTACGGTCTTTGAAGGCAGAATTGAGGAATTGCTCAGTATCGCACTTCAGAAGATTGCTTATGGGATTCAAATCTGCAGATGTGGGTATCTGTGAGAACTACCAAAAAGAAGAGGAGGGGGGGGAGAAAAAGAAAAGATGCAGCTGAGACTACAGACAATGGCAGAAGACAGCACATACAAACAGAACTAAGACTGAAGCTGCTAGGAAGCCTGACTGGGGAGAAAAATGTCAGATAAGCCAGTGAAAAAAGAATGGCTTATAATGTGGTGTTTTTCTTCCAGGTTTCTGTGCAAGAAAAATACATGCAAATATGAATATAAATTTTCTTTTCCTAGTCTGTCCACTGATCTTTCCTATGATTAATCCTCGCTGCTGTTTATATAAATCCATGGAGAAAGTTGCCAGAAGCCACAAGTAAAAGCAAGAATTTATGCTTCTTTCATGTGTAACTGGTTTTTAAGAGCAACTTGTTAGGTAATACTGTACCACAACATTAAGTAGGAAGTAGTAAAATACTATCGCAGGCCTTGACCTTATGTAGTTGAACTAATACACTTCTCTAGCTCAGAGACAAGTCTGAGTTAATTAGTTGTAACGGAGAAATGTAGACTAACATTGTCCCATTTATTTAGAAACAGGTTAAGATGGTTTGGAACTGGAATAGAGGCTACATATTACTCATATTATCCTGGGGGGTGGGATTCATCTGCCCTTTTGCCTTTCTTGAGCCTCCTTGGTAGATGCCACTGCTCCCTAGTCTGCTCTACTGGTTGAGTATCTAGGACAGGTTTATGAACTCAGGATTATGTGAAAGAGAATCATTTTTCAGAAACGAACAAGCTTCTAAGGAAGTAAAAGAAACAGAAAAATATATCATTATGCAAACACTATCTCTCTGTGCGCGTGTGCGCACACACACACACACACACACACTTTACTAGGTTATACAGCAAAGGTAAAAAAAAGGAAAAGGCAGTTAGAAATCACAAAATCCAGGCTTTGGAAGGATGCTCTCTTTTAGCCTAGAAAGTAAATCCTGTTCTTTGGCTTCACAAGGGCTATTTTAGCATATGATTCAACACAATGAGATACATTATAAGCTACAAAGCAAGACTTTTGCTATTTTTTTAAAAAACAAAAACCTGACTTCCTTTGATTTAGAAGGAAGAGGCAGAAGAAATCATGCAATTTAGAACCAAAAGACTTTGATTAAAATTTAAACTTTGGAACCATAATTTATGCCAAAATGAAAAGAGGCCATGTTAAAAAAGATAGGTCTAAGGCATTAGTCTAGAATTCCAGAAGCTCCTCGGGTAGTTCTTAAATAAGATGAAGACTTTTGATCAAGCACAATGGGACATAATGTTTATAGGTGTCTTAAATCTAATGTCAGACTGTCTGGATTCCAAAGAAGACCAGAGCCAAGAGAAAATTAAGCATCCAACAAAGAAAGATGGGTCCAAAATATAGTATCATTATTTGGTAAAGGCGATACCACTTTTTTCATGTAAAATGAGGTTTCTATATCTACGGGGAAAATCCATGTCCATAATCATTAGATTAATAACACTGGGATTGCAAACTCATACTTACTATACATCACTCAAAGTCATTTTTGTGAGATAGGAAGACATATAAATTTGATAGATAAACAAATAAATACATAATATACTGTATGGAATTAAGAATATGTGGACTGTGAATGTAGAACAGCCACTGTAAAAATATTTCTTTCAAATTGTCACCACTTCTCTCTTGTCACGGGTAGCTTTGAAGCTGCTGAATATAAGCAGCTTCATATAATCCATTTCAGGGGTGGGTTCTACTTACCTTTATTACCGGTTCACAACATGTCTGCGCGCACTCGCTTGCTTCGTGCCTGTGTATGCGCCCTTCTGCGCATGCGCAGATCACCTATTGTGACATCCAGGACAGTGGGTGGAGCCTCCCACTAGTTTTACTACCGGTTCTTGCAAACCGGTCCGAACCAGAGGCAACCCACTACTGGTCCATTTGATGGTATATCTAGATTCTGGATTTATTAAACTAGTTTCTAATTTATTAAAGCAGCATCTTTAAGAAACGTGTACCCAGTAAGTAGATATTTTTCTATTTTTAAGCATTTCTCTCCTACATGTAGGCTAGAATATAGGCTTTCAAATAGTCCATCTGATGGTAAATCTAATTTCTGGATTTATTAAGCTAGTTTCTAATTTATTAAAGCAACAATATTAAAAAATGTGCAGACAGTAAGCAGGATTTTTTTCCCTATTTTTAAGTGTTTCTTTCCTACATTTTTATCAAAAAGTCTTTGTTTGGCTATGATCGCCCAGCATGCAAAACCATAGTTTGTTTTACCACAATTTATTAAATGAACCATAACTGGCTGAGTTCACATAACTCAAATTATGACGCACAATCTACAAGCGATTCTGTCTGGATTCCTACATTAGGGTTAAACGAACACAACTGCAGAACAGAAAATTACCCAGCTGGGCTGAACATTATTACATCACACTACAGGGATCAATATTTAAAGCCAAATTTCCACCCTCTCATGCGAATGACACCCTTGATCAAGGGCCAATCCATGCAATGAGTTCAACTTCTACCAAGCAATACATTAAGCATTAAAAAAGATATGCCTGTCAGTTTTTCCTTGGCAGAGTACGAAGTATTCATTTTAACCTTTAAAGCTCATCAACAGTTTAGGATTTGATCTTCTGAGGGATCCCATATTTCAAAATGAACTTGCCTGGGCATTAGGTGCAGAGGGTCTCACTTTCTGAGATTTGTTTGTTGGGCATATAGGAGAAGAATTTCTTCTATATGGGTCACATCCATGGACACCTGGAGGGGGACAAGTGAGATAGCGATATCATACACGTCATAATGGAACTGATATAAATGTTGACAATGTGAAATCATGATTGGTACGACTCTGAGATAAAAGAAGTAAGTCTTTTTTCTTCAGCTATGCTTTTGTAATCCGAGTTAGCTTTCATACCGGTTATAATTATTTCAATGATATTTTAACTCTAGTTATGTTTTGCATTGTTAGCTGCCTTGATTGCCCTGTGGGCAGAAAGGCAGGATATAAATAAAATAAATCTCTACACATATATTAGTCTAGCTTAACTCACAGGAAACAGGGATGCTTCACATGATATGCCTTAAGGCAATGTACTACTCCCTCCTTCAGCTGTCTGTCTTATAATGCCTCCAAACTAATCAAGATTTATCAGCTTTCTCTCACCTGATGCCTGCCCAGAATTTCCATGCAGACTGCCAGTCTACCTTCTACCCAACAGAGTAGAAAGGAGTTCCACTCACAAGTCCTTGCAACCCCATAAATATGCTTACCAGTAATTGTAAACTGGATGGCAAAACTTCAGCCACAGAATGGGATCCATTAAAAAGATTACAATATTGCCTACCGTGATTCATGTCAATAATACTCTAAACAAAATAGGTACTTCATCTTTTTCTTCTTAATTTTTGTGTCTTAAGCTGAGGCATAGTTGAAGTGCTTAATGTTAGAGCTTTTTTAAATGAGTCCAAGCAAAAAGGCAATGTTGCAAGCAAAGGACAAGTAGTCCATTTTTTGATGTAGATCTCACTTCTTTTTTCAATGGCCAGCAGCATGTGCACACTACACACACACACACACACACACACACATTCACATACCTTCCTCAGTTTTCTATCTATCAGAACTCATTCATGTAGTTTGTTGAAACGCAGCTGACTCTTCATATGAATTATGGTTGTCTGGTCTATCTGCTAAGCATGGATCCCCTTTTGTTGTTCAATCCTAACTTGAGATTTTGGAGGTTGGGTAAAGCACTTGTGAAAGAGTATCGAAAAAAGGGGTGTATCAGCCTCAGATTTGCACATGGCAGAGAAACTGTTATCTGTCTATCTGCAGCAGAGAAGTAAGTTAAACAGGTTGGCTGGTTTTTGGGTCATGTGCAAAAAGAATAGGATTGCTGCATTTTTTTCACAAGGGGCTTCCTGGCTACAATCAATGGAATTTATAGTGTAGCACATCTGGAAAGTGCCGTTTGAGAAAAGTGCTTTATACAATCTATCTTTTCCAGCACTCCATATTAACCACATTGAGTTTGCATGTGTGAGAGATGCCTACCTACATAGAAATATTATAATTAATGCTATTCAGGGATAAAAGGTCACGATATAGAAAGTCTATGCCTGGTTTTTTCATGCCTTCTTATTTTATCCCAGAGAGATGTAGGCTAGAAGGCAGAATCAATCTGGGTAGGGAAGGGAAATAGAAGAGTAATAGAAGGAAAAAAGCACTTAGCCTCATCCAGATCATTCTTCCCGCCCAGAGCGGATGTCTATTAAATCAATTTTGGTGAAATTTCTTATCAATTACAGTTAGATCATAAACATTTCAGTGAATATATTGTATAGTGAATAATAATACTGATTGTCAGTATTCACATGAGAATGTTGGCAATCTCAGGATAATTTTGTCACTCCTTGGGAGTCTGCACATGCATACAATCATATTTTCCCCATATGTTCTGGGACACATACAACTACATCTCAATGATTGCCAACATTCAGAAGAGTGCCTAAGTTTTCCATAAGGCAGTACATTTGCCCAGGATCCTAAAGATTCATAAGCAAATGACATGTTTTCTTAAGGTTCACACTTCCCCCCCCCTCACATATTCAAATCGAGCCACCCGTTCGCTGCAGCATCAATTTGTTCTTTGGCTGCTTTCCAAAGAAATCCAAGAGCAAAACCAAAACCAAAGCTTATTTAATGAAGGATGATTTTAGACGACAATAATAATAATAATGATAATAACAACAACAATTAATAGTAGCAGAAGTACAATATTACCTAGTGCTGGTCTTGAAAGCCCCGGGACTTTTCTCCGGCTCTCAACAGGGATGGTCTTGTGCTGAAAGACGGAGGGATCTTGAAGCGATCCAGTCAGTTAATCAACTGAGTTAGGACGAGAGCGAGATCCCCCGGCAGAGCGAGGCCGCCCCTTCGCAGCCAATGAATGCTCAGCAAGTTCTGCGCGTGGATTTCTGCCTGGTCCTGGAGAGGCAGCCGCACCGCCTCCCGCCCTGCCTTCCACGCCCGGAGCTGCTCAGACTGATCTCTTGTAAGGGACCCCCGGCGTGCTAATCGCTACGCTTAGATCCGAATTTCTCCCTCCGCACCGCCTCCGCGCCCCGACTAGCTCGCTCTTCGAGGTCCCGCACGCCGGTTGGTTCCCGCCGCTCCAGGGGGCTCCCTTCCGGCTGTTTTAGCGTACTGTAGACCGATGCCGGGAGCGCTCTGCGCCGCTCGGCTCGCCTCTTCTCCCCGCGAACGCCTCCTCTCCGGCGTAGGTGACGAGCAGCCGTTGGCCCGGAGCCCAGCAGCACCATCCCCCGCGATGCGACCGGGGCCAGCAGCCTCTCCTTCCCGCGGGAAGCGAAGGTCAAGAGCGATTCTCGCAAGCGGCGGTGCCTCACGGGTTTTGCAGTTTCCTCCACCCACGAGCGCGGAACGTTAGGGCAGGGAGCGGCGGGGCTGAGAACTGTGCAAAAGCGGCACACACAGAACACGCCCGCGCGCAAAAGTCCTCGAGGTGCCGGAGAAAAGCGGGACTTCGACTCCGCTCCAGCCTGGCCTTCGCCCTGCTCTGCCTCTTGCCCGCCTCAGAACGCGAGCGGGAAGCCGCTTCCCCCCCCCCCCCCCACGACCCCGGAGTCCAGCCACACGAGCTGCGGTTGGGGGCGGGAAGTCCCTGGCCCTGGCTGGGCAACGTGCGGCGGCGGCGGCGGCTTCTGCAGTCTGGCAAGGGCCTGGCTCGGCGAGGCTGGGAGCGCTACTGAGATGAAGCGCGCCTCTGTGCTGAGCTGAGCGAAGCACTGAATTAAAGTGAGTTAGTCAGGCGGCAGGTTGACAGCATGGCCGCTCCCTCCAGAGAGCGAGACGGACGGAGGCAGGAAGGAGCGGAGGGGATAATGGAGTGGTTGTCTTGTTGGGGAGTCTTACGGGAGGAGGAGGAGGAGGCTACGCCGGGACGGTCCCGAGGGATGTGCCGGTCCTTGCTGTTGTGCCAAACATCCTGTTTTGTTAAATTCCAGATGTTTAATTCCAGACGAGGGCAGCCATCTATGTATAAATAAACGTACGTCCCCCCCGGTGCGCTCTTGCTTCTTTATTCTCATCCCAGAAAGTGCTCCGCAACCCACATTCTCCTCCTATGTAAATGCTTCGCCAGCAAAAGCCAGAAAATACGCAAATCAAAGGATGTGCTGCTAATTTTTGAGGGGAAGGTATCTTTAGGCCTTGTATAAATGTCCTCCCTCATGCGCACGCAGGGACACAAACACACACACACACACACACAAATATACATAAGCAGGTGAAATTTCTGCAGCTATAGTTAATATAGTTCAAAACTCTTTTCTGCCTTCAAAATTGTTTTAGAAACATAATGGATACAAAAAAAAATCCATAACAAGCAAGATTTTCAGAAAGATTGTTCTGCCCAGCTCCAAATCTCCACGATTGGCATTGCAGTTTTAACAGCTCTGGTGGAGGAGAGAAAGGTGAATGAATGAATGCAGACAGAGAGATAATGCCAAGTAATAGGATTTAATCATTGCTTTTTTATATAGGCTACTAGAGGTTAAGCACTTAGTGACACTGTGCCACTAAAAAATATCACACCACTAATCCTTTCAGAAAATAATCTTTAAAAATCTTTTTATTTACCTTTCCCCAATAAACACAAGCATATTATGGAAAATGTTGGGTTTTTTTTTCATATTGCTGAATGTTAATGGTGTAAACTGCCTGGAGGTTATACTAATCCAAGTAAAACAAGTATTTCTATCGGAAAAGTATAAAGATACAAGTTTTATATAATTCATTTATATATGATATAAAGAAATATTATTTTGCACTTTAAAATTGAAATACTACTCCTTTGGAATTTTTGACATGTGACATAAAAGAAGCCCAAGTACTATGATATTTATTTTTTGGAAGAAATAGTGACTTTGCCATTGCTGCTCAAGAATGATAGGTTTGTAGGTATCCTATCATGATAGTACAAATTTAGCTACTATTAAAAGGA
Source organism: Arizona elegans (assembly GCA_022577455.1). Lineage (NCBI taxonomy): Eukaryota > Metazoa > Chordata > Lepidosauria > Squamata > Colubridae > Arizona > Arizona elegans. Next base: position 296,886,895 of record JAKOOJ010000001.1, on the reverse strand, counting down.
AGAAGATGAAATCCTTTCTATTAATGAGGTAGCATCATCAGTTTCCAAGACAAGCATTAATAGATTCAGCGATGGAGTTTGAACATTGCACTAATAATGGCCGTTAAGCAAGCCATTATTGACTATATTTGTTGTGTTCAGCCAAAATTAACCACAATGATGACTTACAGAAATGATTTAAATAATTCTCAAATTACAAGTATGGGAATATGGACTATGATATATAAACTCCCTCAAAAGTAATGAGATCCTGGTGGCATAATATAAACTTCCCATTTTTAGCTTGTTTTGTGGATATCAACCACTTGCTCATAATTTAAAACCTATTTGATGTTATCACATATAGAGACAATAAGGTGTTTTCTTTAAACTTGTGCTGTGTGTGTATACAATTATGCCTGAAATTCCTTCCCAGAATAGCTATTGAAGTGACATTCAAATTGCCCTCCAGCTTCCCCCTTCCTGCATTTTATTAAACTTCGGGATTAACTCTAACTAGTGAAGTTTATGTTTTATCAAGCTGAAAAGTGATTACTAATCCTAAACATTGGCTCCACCTGTTTCTACTATCAGGGTTAAGGCTAAAGAAACATGGAAATGAGGGGTCCTTGGTGCTCTCTGAGCTTGGTTGTTTTTTTGCAGACGTTTCATTTTATTTTTATTTGATTTGATTTGATTTCTATACCGCCCTTCTCCAACAGGACTCAGGGCGGTGGACAGCCGAGATAAAACATAACATATAAAATTTAAAAAAACAGTTTAAAAAACATTAAATAATTTCGTTTCATTACCCAGACAAGTTAACATCATCAGTGCCAATCAGTGAAACATCTGCAAGAAAACAGCCAAGCTCAGAGAGCACCAAGGACCTCTCATTTCGACCCTGAGCTACAAATATTCTCCTTTATTGGAAAATAGGAAATAGTTGAAAAGTTGTCAGAATTTCTATGTGGCTTATTTGCTGCATTATGTCTGGTTTGTCTATTTCAGACTATGCTGGCTTGGATTAATCATTTACTTCTCATCTGCAACTGGGAAGAAGCAGAAATATATATGTGAGATACATATACATATACATATATATTCATTCATTCATTTGCATGTCCTATCTTTCCCTTTTTTCCTTCCCTTTCATCTTTTAGCCTGTCAAAATTTATTTATACTCTAAACTCAGGGGAGGAGATATCAAATTCCATAAATATGAAAGACCTTGACAGCATTTCATATGGAAAAATGAAGCATTTTTACCCTGATGCATACTATCCATGAGAAATATACCAGACCTCTACATTTTGATGTCCCTTTGTGTCAAGCATGGTGAAGGACTAATGATATACAGTTAATTCCTAAACAGTACTGGATTCTTGATGTTCTTTACAAAGGAGTAAGATGGTTGACTAATAAATTTTACAAATAAATAAATTTGTTTTTTGTCCCAGTATCGCTTCTCTATGTTGTCTATCCATGCTGATTTTTGTTAAAATAAAATAAAAGAGTTCTTAATTGAGGCACAAGTGATCAGGCTCATCATATTTGGGATATTATGCAAAGCCTGAAATTTGAGAAGTTTATTATTCTGGGGAAGACAGAAGGAAAGCAAAAAAGCTGATTACAACAAGGGGGACTATGGTTAGGCTTAAAACGCCCTGGTGGAAGGTCTGAAGAACAAGAAAAATCTGTCTACGGAGTCACTAAAAGTCAGCACTGACTTGGTCCATAATCAATTTCTGCTTACATATCTTGTATGTGTTTCTTGCTATTTGCTTCTCAGTTAGGGAAGGTGACTACTTCCATGACTCCATTGTCCAGTTAGCAATCCATATGATACATCGATGCACTGTGTTTATCCTCTCTTGGGACAGTTTACAATCCCAATGGCTTTGGAGCAGCAGGGCTAAATTTGGCTACACTTTTTTCGTTTTAAGTAGAGAAAGAGGTAGATATCCAAAAACAAAATTGGTAGTGGATTTCGGATTTCAGGGACCAGATTTCACAAAACCTGGGAATGAACATAGACATACTAGAAGCAGAGGGGACAGTATAGTTTCCTTTCAAGGTAATCAACACATGTGTGAAAAGTCTTTGTAGAAATAGTAGATGGCTACAGTCCAATAATTTGGTTGGAAGTGTCACCAAGTCCACTGAAAAGGCAAAAGATAAAATGAAGTATTAGAAGGCATGAGGGAAGCAGAAGGGTGGATAGAGGAGAATAAACTCACTAGTTTGCTTCCTGGTGAATGGATGTTTTTGTCTGGCCATGTCCTCTATGGTAGCAGTTTTGTAAGAGTGCCTGTGTGACATGCTCTTCAGATTCCACATGTGTCCAGTGGCCTCAGGCATGCAGTTTAACATGCTGGCTCTTACCCAATATTTCCCTACCCACATTCTCTGATCTTTTCAGCAAGAAGCTGTGCAGGAGAGCTATTCTTTCGTTCATGAGAACATGATAAAAATTTCCTGTGTAATGACAGTCATGTGCTAAAAATATGTGTACCCTCCTGGCTAGTACATTTAATCCTATATAGTATTCAGAAAACCTGGGCGAGGGCTGATTTCTAATATAAATTGCATCAAAGCTGCATTTCAAGGCCATCTATATATTTATTCTTGTAACACACTCAGTACAGGTTAGATAAGCATCACCCTGGCATATTAAAATAATGGAACTGTAAACAGCACTAAATACCTAAGGAAACGTATGCTCCTATGGCAACATGGGTGCTGGGGCAAGGGACTTTGAAAAGGCAGAATTGAAAGAAATTCTTATATGCCAGGCTTCTGACTTCTAAACCAGCATGAAGATAATAGCCTGATTTAATATTTGCTGAGGATAACTGTAACACAAAAGACTTTGGACACATTTTACTTCTGCCCAATTAATCTCTAAATGTCCTTCCAGTCATTGCATTCATTTATGGGCTGGGTCTAGCATTAGGTAGCAGACTCAACCTTCACCATTTATGAGCTGTTAGAAGATGGAATCGTGTGCATTACCTAAAGAGGTTTCCAGCTAGCCTTAAAAGATGCTCTCCTGCTGCTGCTGCTTAGCTGTTCAACTAAGATGTAATGGAAAAAGAAAAAGGGGACAAATCCTTCATTTCACTCATCCAAAGTCTTGGATTGCCAGGAAGTCCATAAAAAATCTTCAGTACTGGGAAAGCTCTCTTTTCTGCTCTCTTTTTGCTTGGGCTGGGGCTTGAAGCAGGCCTACCCTTTATGATTAGTTTCATTTGAGAACATATATTTTTTTTTATTAGTGGTCCCATAAAGTTCTTTTATAGTTTTGGCCAGATCAGATCAGTTCTAGAAGGTTTGAGCTACATCTCATAACCATATCTAATCCATACTTAATAGGAGACAGCAACAGTGTTAACTACAAGGAGTGCCAAGCAGGGGTGAAATGCTCCTGGTTCGGCCCGGTTTGACCAAACCAGTAGCGATGACAGCTGGTGGTTCGGAGAACCGGTAGCAATGGCAGCTTGAGGCTCCACCCACTTGCCCGGTCGTCATTACTTCCTGGTTTTAACCAGGAAATAACCTATTTTTTACCCTCTCAGCATGCGCAGAAAGGTTTGCGCATTTGCAGAGGGTTGTCGCGGGCATGTGACATGCATGTGGCATGTGCACTTCCAAACTGCTAGGGAAGGTAAGTAGATTTCACTCCTGGTACCAAGCAGTGGTGGGATTCAGCCAGTTCACACCACTTCGGGAGAACCAGTTGTTAACTTTCTGAGCAGTTTGACAAACTGGCTGTTGGAAGAAATCATTAGGGCAGAGAACCGGTTGTTAAATTACTTGAATCTCAACACTGGTGCCAAGTGATCGTAATGCCCCATATCTAGGATACTGCAACCTCATGCTAGAAAAGCAAATAAGTACAGCACTAAATACTGTACAGGAGTTGATATCTGACCAAGGAGGTTGCATGCTGATACTAAGTATAATCCAAAAAAACTTTCCTGGCAAGTCACACAGCTTTCCCTGGGCAATACGAGCCTATGCCATGCAGAACAGGATCAGCATATCTAAATAATTCAAATCAGAATTTAAACAACTAATTTCAAACAAATAGAAACATCTTTCTTATATATACTTTTTCAAACGGTCTTATTCCACCTTGAAACCAATTAATTTATTTTCTCAGAAACACTTGGGAAATATATACATATGGTATATTGTGTGGATGGCTATATTCTCATAATATATATTGTCTATGTTTTCGTATCTGTTTTTGTTGCAACAGCTTAATGCAGTTATATTTCTGTAAACTATTTTAAAAGTTAGTGATGCATGAAATAATTGGCAATTTGGCTGCCCTTTAATGACATCTGAAAATTGCTAACGGAAGCAGGCACTATCAGCATTGTACAATAGATGATGATAAGGCTAGGAGAAGATTCTCTTTGTCATGTTCCCATCCAAACGCAGGCAGTGTGTCACGGATTAACAGAAAGCCTCAACCAAAGTGGCCACTGGGTGTCACTGAGTCTCTACAGACAGGCTGTAGAACGAGGGTGTACTTGTGTGCAGGAAAGAGCTACTGCAAGTCCTGAAATTCATTCCTTGCTTGGCTTGTGCCCCCGTCTGAAAAACTCCCCAAGGAATAGCCATCCATGGACATCTCCATGACTTCTGGCCTTTCTTTCAAATCTTTGGCATGTTATTTTGACGCAGACCACATTTCTGCTGGGAGAGGAAAAAGAAAAGATAAGATGGTTGTTCACTTGTACATCTTATCTTATTTGAACACCATCTACTTTATAAAGCTTTCCAGTAAATATAATATTTGCTTAGCGTATTCATAGCCATGGATCTAACAAGAAAGTCACTACTGACATTTGGGAGAGACTAACAATCCAGGACTCTTTGCTGACATGCATTATTTTATTTGTTGGAGAAAAATATGGCTCAGAGAGGCTAAGGAAGATATATAACCAGATCAATTGGTTCTTGCTGTTTGAGCTGTTGCAACTTTATGAATCAAACATGCACCTCTACTGCTATTTCCATTTTATATACTGCAAGAGCTGTGGAATTCTGATGATCTTTTATTCATACGAGTGAAAAGAAGTGCCCAAATATTGGTGGTAAAACTGTAGAAAAGGTATCTATTATCTCTAATAGCTGTACAGGAGAGAGAACCTTAACAAAAAAGCATTATTTTTTCTCCACAGTGCTGTACTTTAGCAAGCGATCCAATGCACTGTTAGTTATTCTAACAATATTCCAAGAATTTCACAGTCTTTCTTTCTAGAACATCAAATGCATTGTTCAAGCAATCCATTGAAAGTGGATTTTCCCATAAATTCATTTATTTTGTCCTAAGATTAAAGGGCAGTAATACAAGCACAATAACATAACACAAAGGAAGCCTTTAGAGAGTATATCAAGTATGGTGAAGATAGAAGAGAATTTAGACTAGAGTTCCCTAGAGGCTCAAAAGGATTTGCTGAGCTCTATAATCCCCCCACCTTGCAGGATCAATTTCTGAAAGAATCACAACATGAGCTGAGATAATTGTATTATTTTGACTTTGTCACTTGGGTCCATGCTTCCTTTGAATTTTAACCTCAGAATATTGGCAAAAGGCAATACTGTATACAATAAAGATAACATCAAACCAGAGACGTGAAGACTTCTGGTTGTGGGAGAGTTTTTTTCCCCAAAACAATGCACCAAATTCAATATGTTTATTCTAAGCTATTGGACTTCATATTTCAATTCTAAGTAAGACTGAATCTGGAAACAACATGGTGTTGCAAGGATCTGATGATCTTTTGATGATCTACTACAACATTCCTGAAATAAAGGATTTAAGCATCTATAAGCCAATGCAATTATACTGACAAGGAATTTAGGAGGTGGTCCAGCACACTGGGGAGCATTACATTAGAATTGGGTAGATGACATATATCTCAGGCAGTGTCATTTTTACTTATTTCTGATCTCTTAAGATAATGGGAAGCATCCATTTTTTATGCTTGCTATCCAGATTTTTTTCATCGACTTTAATCACTATTATTACATGATATTCATTGTTCTAAATTAAATATAGCTCCAATATTGTGAAGGTTCTCAGACTTAATTGGAAAATTTTCCATGGATTATTGCAACTCAATAGAGAATAATAGGTGTTCTTTGAAGGTGTAGACCAGGGGTGTCAAACTCGATTTCATTGAGGGCCACATCAGGGTTGTGTTTGACTTTGGGGGGGTCGAGGGGTGTGTGACCAGCTCAATGTCACTTGTGTCGGGGACGCCTATGGTGGCTCAATTGGTCTGCCAGTGAAAACGGAGCTCGGCTGGGCCGTGCACAGCCCTCCTGAGCTCCGTTTTTGCTGGTAGAAGATTGCAAGAGGCCATTGCAGCCAAAACAGAGCTCAAGAAGGCCACATGCAGCTCTCCCGAGCTCTTTTTTTTGCTGGCAGAGGCACTGCGGGCCAGTCCTTTGCTGTTCCCAGGGAAGCCCCACAGACCAGATCTAAGCACCTCGTGAGCCAGATCCGGGCCGCGAGCCTTGAGTTTGACACCCCGATCTACTCCCATAAATAAGGGCCCCTTTGCCATGGATATCTTGACAATCTCTGCTGTTGGTTAGAGAAATACAATAAGACACTTCTATGTTTTGGTCCCTAATGAGAAGTAGAGTTACTTGCTTAGTAATATAACCCAGTTTTCGCAACTCCAGCAAGTTTAAAATGTGTGAACTTCAATTCCTAGAATTCTACATGCTGGCTAGGGAATCCTGGGAGCTGAAGCCCACATATCTTCAAGTTCTGATGTTGAGAAAAACTGATGTAACCAGTAAAGCATTCCTTGCTAGAAGTAGAACATGACATTTCTAATGCTGAAGTTAGTGCTTTGGGAGTTCCATGTCTCAACATATTTTGGAGGTGACACATAGAATGAGAATTCTTTATGGACCCATATGCTTTCTCATTTGGAAGCAATTTATTTCAGAAAAGACTTGCTTTGACAAATATAGTTTCTCATCAAATGTGAGAGAACATGCAAGAGGGGACTAAGAAAATTAAACCAGATCCTGCTACTTTTAATTTGTACCAATATTTTATGCACATGTACATACAGAATGTGCCATATGTCAATAAAATTTTGACAAATTGGAAAAATCCTGAGAATGGATATGTAGGATATCTAATATTAAAACAATCCTTATGAGGTTCTGTTTGGAATAAATATTAGAGTCTCAGCTGGTTGTTAGAAAGAATAGGACTATTTTCTATGGCATTGTCCCTCAGGAATTCTCTCTCAAGGGAAATCAGGCCAGACATGTCCTTGGGCAGAATGAGATGGCTGCCTCACACAAGGGTGTGGGTAGAAAGGAAGCAGAATCAGGCCATCCTTGAATGTTCCTATTGAACTTCCTTCTGAGGCCCATCTACTCTCTTGGAAGCTCGAGGATCAACCTCTGTGCCATCTAAGCAAGGCTGCTGCTGCCCTCAGGTGCAATTCTGATTCCTGGCCAATTTCTCATCTGGAAGTAAAATTAAAATGGCAGACTGATCAGCTCTGTACATAGAATGGGAGGAGGCTTTCTTTAGGTAATCCTAAATAAATCCTATATGACCTATTCCGCCCCTCCCCCACACACATCTTCATAAGGATACAGTAGTTGAAATTTACACAAAAAATAAATTGGGAAACATTTAGGTTACTTGGATGAATAATTCCAAACTATTTTTAAAACTGCTGCTACATTGCTTTGTATCCATTAATCATATCTGGTTGGAATTAATAACCTTAACTGTTAGTGCTTGCATGCCACAAATGTCCCTGATAAACACTTTCAGGTTTTTTTTACTCCCCATCGGCTGCTACTTTCTCCTCCTGCAAAAATGTTTTGAATGTTATTAGTAGATCAATCATTCTTCCATTCTCAGGATGTATTTGACGGTGAAATCTTACTGGCTGTTTGTGGCACTAACCTCCTCATGAAGGAATAAAAAAACACAGCTTACATACATGATATATGTGGGTGCATGTCTGCTTACACATACATAAATGCTTACACCGAAGTTCCAAATATTTAAATAATTAGGCTAATGATATGGAAGCAGTTTGCCACTGGTTTCTGCTTGATTTTTTTCCCCCAACTTCTCACTTTAGCCAATAATCCTGGGATTTCTTGATGAAACAGAACCACAGTATGAATTATTGTAGTGCTAACAACTATGACAAGGTTAAGTTCTGTGCCTGCTTAGTCTGCTATCTAGGTTCTTTTATCAATTTCAAGCACCTGCTTTTCCTTCTTCTTATAGTTCTATTTTTTACATTTGGGGGTGAACTAGATAGCTTTTCAAAAAGGACAATCTTCTGTCATCTACTGCCTTCTATATAAATTGGAACTACAACTCTCAGAATTCCTTTCTGCCACATTGGCTGGAAATTCTAGTACATTACAAGAAAACTATATTGGGGAAGGCTGAAATAGGATATCTTAAAATAAAATAGGGAACTGTCCTCTGAAAGCCCTTCAAATAGAGGACTCTTAAACACAGCCACCCTAGTTGGATATAGTATAATATACAACTAAGTATGCGAAAACACATGGACATTTAAGCATGCTGGAATGCATTGCCTGGTGTTTCCCACTGGTGTGACTTATTTTGAAGGATTTCCAATCTGTGTTTAATAGGAACATATGGAGAGGCTTGCTGGCTTACACCAAGTAGTTTGTCAGTGTTCTGTATTTTACTTTGGCCAATCACAGTCAGAACACAGAAGCTGTCATTCCAACTACAGATAGTCTTCGACTTATGACCACAATTGAGTCCAAAATTTATGTTGCTAAATGAGATATTTGTTAAGTGCCCCATTTTATGATCTTTCTTGCCACAGGTGTTAAGTGAATCACAGGAGTTGTTAAATTTTCAACATGGTTGTTAAGTGAATCTAGTTTCCTCATTGACTTTGCCTGTCAGAAGTTTGCAAAAGGTGATCACACGATCCCGAGACACTGCAACGGTCATAAATAGAATAGAATAGAATAGAATTCTGTATTGGCCAAGTATGATTGGACACACAAGAAATTTGTCTTTGGTGCATATGCTTTCAGTGTACATAACAAGACAAGATACACTCGTTAAGAATCACAAGGCACAATACCCAGTGACAGTCATATGGTACAATAAGCAATCAAATCATACTAGGAAACAATCAATATCAATATAAATCACAAGGATACAAGCAACGAAGTTACAGTCATACAGTCATACAGTCATAAGTGGGAGGAGATGGGCGACAAGAACGATGAGAAGACCTATAGCAATAGTAATAGTAATGCAACCTTAGTGGATAGTTTGACAGTGTTGAGGGAATTATTTGTTTAGCAGAGTGATGGTGTTCGGGGAAAAAACTGTTCTTGTATCTAGTTGTCTTGGTGTGCAGTGCTCTATAGTGTCATTTTGAGGGTAGGAGTTGAAACAATTTATGTCCAGGATGTGAGGGGGTCTGTAAATATTTTCACAGCCCTCTTTTTGACTTGTGCAGTATACAGGTCCTCAATGGAAGGCAGATTGGTAGTAATTGTTTTTTCTGCAGTTCTAATTACCTACTGAAGTCTGTGTCTGTCTTGTTGGGTTGCAGAACCAGACCAGACAGTTATAGAGGTGCAGATGACAGACTCAATAATTCCTTTGTAGAACTGTATCAGCAGCTCCTTGAGTAGTTTGAGCTTCATGAGTTGGCACAGAAAGAACATTCTTTGTTGTGCTTTTTTGATGATGTTTTTGATGTTAGGTGTCCATTATAGGTTTGAAGGTCTCTACTGTTGATACTATGTTGTATAGTATTGTAATGATATATGATAATATAGGAGGGTTTCTTCTAAAGTCTACCACCATTTATATGGTTTTGAATGTGTTCAGTTCCAGATTGTTCTGATCGCACCATGCGGCTAGTTGTTCAACCTCCTCTCTGTATGCGGATTCATTGTTGTCTCAAATGAGACCAATCAATGTTGTATCATCTACAAACTTCAGTAGTTTAACAGATGGATCGTTTGAGATGCAGTCATTGGTATATAGAGGGAAGAGAAGTGAAGAAAGTACACATCCTTGCGGGGGCCCTGTGTTAATTGTACAGGTATCTGATGTTATTTTGCTTGGCTTCACCTGCTGCTTCCTGTCTATTAGGAAGCTTGTGATCCACTTACAAGTGTGTTCAGGTACCGCTAGCTGATTTAGTTTAGTTAGAAGAATGTCCAATATGATGGTATTGAATGCTATACTAAAGTCTACAAAGAGGATCCTTGCATAGGTCTTCGTTGATTCAAGATGTTGTAGGATGTAGTGCAGAGCCATATTAACAATATCATCTATTCAGTATGCAAATTGCAGGGGATCTAACAGCGGATCCGTGATGGGCTAGTGATGTCAGGTGGGACATCACTAGCCTTTCAAAGGTTTTCATAACTAGAGATGTTAGAGCAACTGTTCTGTAGTCATTCAGTTCCTTGATGGAGGGCTTCTTCGGCAAATATGAGTCAGTTGCCAAGCATCTGAATTTTGATCATGGGGATGCTGCAACGGTCGTAAGTGATAGAACAGTCATAAGTCACTTTTTTTCAGTGCCTTTGTAAAATTGAACAGTCACTAAATGAACGGTTGTAATTCAAGGACTACCTGTACTGGGATTCAGAGGCAGAGAGCTCAGTATGCAACCATTAAGTAACCTGTAGTCACCTAGGACAAAATAATACAGGTAGTCCTTGAATTACACCCATTCGTTTAGTGATTGTAAGAAGTTACAGTGGCACTGAAAAAGTGACTTATGACAGGTCTTGTACTTAAGACCTTCACAGCATCCTCATGGTCAGATGATCAAAATTTGGGTGCTTGACAACCAGCATGTATTTACAATGATTGCAGCATCTTGCAGTCATACCATTTGTGACTTTCCTAGCTAGCTTCCGATAAGCAAAGTCAATGGGGAAAGCTGGATTCGCTTAACAACCATATGATTCACTTAATAACTGCAGTTATTCGCTTAACTACTATGTCAAAAAGGTCCTAAAATTGGGCATGATTTACTTATCAACTACCCTGCTTAGCAATGGAAATTCTGGTCCATATTGTGATTGTAGATCAAGGACTACCTGAATATCTTTAATCCCTCCCCTATATGCATCATGTAAAATATTCATTTTTATTAAATGCAAGACAATTTTTCTTGCCAAAAATATAATAGCACGTTCTATTAGAAACTAACCTTTATTGATCTGTAAGGAAGGCTTGTTTTTATGATTTCTTTTTCTGGCCAAAAATTGTTTAAACTGACAAGTGTACCTGTATATTGATGAATTTGAAAACAAAGCCACTATCCAATAACAAATTCTACCTCTAATGTAGAGCAGTTAATTCCCTTCTTGGCTGTACGGAGGGGAAGTCCCTGAAGAATTAATTAGAGCTCCTCTTTTCTTCTATGCATCATAATATGCCAGACGTTATTTGCTATTGGAAATTCAGGATCTTATCTGATACAGAGGTTCAGCTGCCCTGCTCTTTTTCAGCTGTCAGAACAGATTACTTATAATAAGAATCTGCCATTTGTTCCTGGTTAACTGAGCTTTTTTCATTACTTACTTCAAAATTTGAACGTGCTCAAACATACACACACACATATATATATATAATACATATGAAACAATATTAATCTTGCTAATATGTGACACCTTTATCTTATGTGTCTTAGAGTTGTAGCTACCTTCTTCTTCTTCTCCTCCTTCCCCTTCTCCTCCTCCTCCTCCTCCTCCTCCTCCTTCTTCTTCGACTTTAATAGCAAGGAGAAGTTCATGAAATGTGTTTTGTTGAGGTGATGGGAGTTATCCCAAGCAGCTTTTAAAAGGGTTGATGCAATTATGAAAAATCTTAATTTTCTCCTAGTTTTCCTTCACAGAAATAAACACCAAGGAGAAATAATTAGAAGCTTAATATATTATAGACAACCCATGACCCTTTGGGTCATTGTTTCAGATTTATTTCCTTACCTAAACAGAGAAACAGAGTGACCACAGGCAGATAAAAAAATAACTGGGAACAGAAACTTCTGACTTCCCACTGGCTTTTCCATTGACTTTCCTTGTAGGAAGCTAGTGAGCAGGGAGTATTGGAAATGATGATCCGGTGACTGTGGGTGATTTTGGCAGCACTGCGGTATTACAGTGCAGCAGTACTGAAATGGTCACAACTTTGTCAAATTTCTATTTCATGGGTCCTGGATTTTGGATATATTCTGTAAGCCCATTTGAGATGTATTGATTCAAAAATTGTTGCCTATGATGAACTATTTCACCCAACTGAAGGTTGCAAACAATCAAACAGACACAAGAATTTTAGTAGTATATAGATTTCTAAAATATTGATTTGATATTCATCTATAAATCCTTCACTTGCTGTATGTTTCAGCTGAAGATTTAATGGTGTTTTGACTTTTGTTGCTTTTGGGGTAACCTGGAAAAATAACAACTCCACTAACTTTGCATGTAATTGGCTCTACCTTTTTGAATTCACAATTGCAAAATTCTATATTCCCTTGCTTTTCCCCAGATTTAAACTACAAGCTGGCTCCAAATTGCTTCTTTGATCCTCTTTTATAGCTGGAGGGCACCAAACTGAACAGACGTTAATTATTTATTGGTATCTCATTACAGAGATTGGACAGGGATTTTCAACTAAAGGAACATCATCATTTTATGGCTAAATTCTTACAAGGCCATTTCTTACTACAGTCTGGCCAAAATCACAGCAAGTATGCTCACTTTATAGGAGACATATGCACATAATGTAGAAAAAAATTGATAATGCACAAAATGAGGGGAAAAACATATATCGTTAGCAGTGCCAAAGGAACTATTTGAAAGAAAATGAGGTCATCAAATTAATTTTTTGCTTAATTGATAGGACTCTATGTTTGCTGTTTTTTAAAAGTAAGGAGTATTGGAAGCATTTTAAAATATTTTCTTATAATCATTGCATAACAATATAAGAATTAGAAATGATAAAGCATCACTGCAAAAATAAATATATTAAAATAGGTGTCATTTTCTGTATAATAATTGGATTACAGCATCCATTGGGTTGAATCTGCCAACAAACTTAAATCTTTAATAACCCTTCTTGGTTTTAGCTTCATTCTGCCATTTCAGCAAATTATTGATGTATGATGTGCATAGATTCTATAGGTCACAGAATTTGCTCTTTATTTCATGATAATTGCTTGTTGTACAAGTGCTGGTCTCGAAAGCCCTGATCAACTCTCCTCTAATGCAGTTTAGAAATTATTCCTGTTTAAAGTTTGTAAAGGCAATTTGCTATAGGTGCAATATTTCTGCAGTAGGCAAGTATCCTTTTATTGAATTACAACTGATAAGGTAGTTTCATATTTTCAAAAGCTTGCTGAAAGCAGTTACTATATAGTAAATCACGCTATATTTCAGATTGGGAGAACTATCTCTTCATTCCACATCAACTACAGAATCACTTCATGATCCATAGAAACATTAGCTTAGCAAGGTCTGAGGCAGAAAAAGGAAATCAAGATAAAAACAATACAAAACTCACCAACTTATAGAATTTGGGTGACTTCTGACTGCTTTGAGGGAGTTTCTGGCTGCTATTACTGATTATCACATTGAAGCGTTAATGTCACTATGGAATGGTGAGGCAAGATGTTAATTGATTGAGTATATACCATCAAGTTGTTTTTGATTCCTGTGGGGTACATAGATTTTCTATAGGACAATCTATCCCTAATCTTTCTTTCAAGTCTCCACTCATCACCAATGTAACTGAGTCCACCCACCTTGCTGCTGGTTTTCCTTCTCTTCTCTTTTGAGGCAAGATGTGCCATCATGTAACTGTCACCAGTACTCCCTGCTACATTTTAAGAATTGATAAGGTATTTACTTCTAAACATGCCTCCCCAGGAACCAAAGGTTTTTGACTGATAGGTCAAAAAACGGTATCTCCTTTTTATTATTATTATTATTTATTGAATTTGTATACTGCCCTATTCCTGAAGGACTCAGGGCAGTGAACAGCCAAATAAAATACATATAATACAAATGTTAAAAAAACCATTAAAATACAATTAAATAATTGGCCCGGAAAACGAAATTTAAAACACCCCAATTCATAAGACAAATTTAAAATTTAAAATTTTTAAAAGTTTTAAAAAACAGTTTAAAAGAGAGGTTAGGCCAGGCCGGCCTGCTGGAAAAGAAATGTTTTAATGGCACGGCGGAAAGCGTGCAGGTCCGGGATCTTCTGTATCTCCGGGGGGAGCTCATTCCAGATGGTGGGTGCCCCCACAGAGAAGGCTTTCCCCCTGGGGGCCACCAGTCGACATTGTTTGGCTGACGGGACCCTGAGGAGCCCCTCTCTATGGGAGCGTACTGGTCGGTGAGAGGCTACTGGTGGCAGAAGGCGGTCTCGTAGATACCCCGATCCTAATCCATGGAGCGCTCTAAAGGTGGTAACCAAAACCTTGAAGTGCACCTGGAAGACCACTGGGAGCCAGTGCAGCTTGCGCAGGAGGGGGGGTCACATGGGAGCGCCCCGTTGCTCCCATAACCACCTGCGCATTTTGAGCATGAGAGCAAATAAACAGTAAGAGATATCCTGATTTAACTTCATACCGTGTTTTCCCAAAAATAAGACCTTGTTTTATATTTTTTTGAACCCTGAAATAAGCTCTTGGCCTTATTGCCATGCGCTCAAAAGCCCGATAGGGCTTATTAACAGGGAATGTCTTATTTTGGACTTCCAAAGGGTAATTTGAGTTTAACCTCATAGGCAAATTCATTAAAAGTAGCAAGGTTCTTTTAAAAGAGGTGAATATTTATACTTAGCAAAAAGTACCAAAAATAAAGCTAGAAGAAAGCCATACATAGTAGTGCTGCATATTTTTGCCCCAACCTTCCATTTATAAGATGTTGTGAAATGAGGAAAAATCAGATTATATCAAAGACTACTTCTGTTTTTGATAATTTCTCCCATAAATTTTGTTTTAATTATCACTTTATTTTCCCAGCAGTCCAAATAATTATTTTTAGTTTAGCATCCTTTATTTAGTCTGCAGCAAACTTTTTTAAAGAACATATTGGCATTTGATGATATGTATTTATACATTACTGGAGTAAAACAATCTTGAGGTTTCAGAAGTGTGACTAACTGTGGTATTTACAGTAGTCAGAATCTGTACAATTTTTAGCAGCCAATGAATAATACTTTGGATATTGGTTAACCTGGATATTGATTAAAAGAAGGATTTGAGATTTATTAATAAAAGTTAAAGTTTTAAAGTTCTTTTGCTATATCTTTTTTTGTAAAGAATCTCTGTAACTAATATCCAGTACATTTCTGATACACATCATAATTACAGAGAAATACATATGCACACACATTGTGTTGTATAGAACCACTTCCTTTTCATTTGATGGCTGTGTTAGCATATTTTATGACTGTGTTCCCATGGCTATCTTTATCCAAGTATCTCAATATTTGTGGCATTGCGGAACTCACTGAACTATAAACCATAAAATTACCATAAACCATAAACTGATCATGTACGTTGAATTTGTAGAATATGTCAGGCTAAAAGTGTGGCTTATTAGTTTGTGGTTCAGCAGGGCACAAACACACACAATATAAAGGAATTAAAACCCAACAGGTGAAGATTGACTGAGCTACTGGGCCTTGAAGATTAGGGGTTCTGTTTTCATCACATGCATGTTTTGCAGGTTGGGATGCAGGAAAGGATGTTGGACATACATGTCTTTCTCCAAATCCACTGGTCCCCCTCCTCCCTATAGATGATTGGGTAGGTGTCATTACCGCTCAGTCATGATTGGTCTGCAAGTAGGAGAGTTTTAAAAAATGATTTATTTATATTATTGGGACAAGGCCTTCTGATGGCTATGTATATAGCTTGGGATCGAGACTATTGATAGATTAATATTCTGTCCTGCTTTGCTACCTCATTGTAATGCAATGGGATGTTCCTAGGAAGCAAAGATATAGTGCCAGATGATGCACAGTTCAGACTGAATGGAAAAGCTGAACAAATTTGGGTGTACTAATATTGTTTGTTATTATTCCTATGCCCTGGAATCGGTCTTGACTCCTGGCAACAACATGACAAGGCTATACAGTTTTCTTGGCAACATTTGCACGATTGATTTGTTATTGTTTCTTCCTAGGCTGAAAGAGGTGATTTGCTGAAAGTCATCCAGCTGGTTTTGTGCCTCCAGTAGGACTAGACCAGTCACCTGGTTTCTAGGGCAATACTTTTAATAACTACACCAAATTGGCTATTAATGGTGATAGATGGTGCAGCTAGCTCAAACCCTTTAGGACATCGATAGCTGATGTTGCCATGCAAAAGGGGTGAAAAAATCCAAAGATGCAGAGTCTCATGGGGGACATAGAATGTAAGAAGCATGACTATGGAAAACACAGTGTAGCTAAAGATGAGTCAAGTGCATATTGATAGTTTAGGCATCAATGAATTGAAAGGGAATTTGACGCTTTCAATCAGAAGAACATACTATTTACTACTCAGGACATGAAAAAAGGATAGTGTCATTTTCATAGTCAGAAAGAATATAGCAAAAGCATTTGGCTACAATGCAATTGGTGATCAAATAGCATTCATTAGACTCTTTTGATATAATATGGAGAGAAACTTTTAACAGATTTCAAGATCAAGATCCGAAAGGATTAACATTAATCCTTTAAAGTAATCAGGGTCAAGCATGGCAGGATTTCCTTCACATAAAGTGAAATTCTCTACAATATGGATGTCAACATCCAAGATACCCTTAGAAAATAATATTTACAGGAACCTTTAGTATTACCATATAAGAGCACTCCAGCTATTACCAAGCTAGAATATCTATAGAAATATGGCAAGCAACAGAAGAAAAATCAGTCATGCTACACCATCAAAGGAGAACAATATATAAGAGCCAATAGATTGGAAGAGGTCAATTTACATATCAAAGAAAGAAGGCTTAACACAATATTCCTAACACACTAGTGAAATAAATAATACTAAGACTCATCCAACCATGACCAGAGCTCTATAAGTCAAAATGTGCTTCACTGATTAGAGAAAGGCTTTCAGTTATAGGTCAACCATGTGAAACTATGGGATATCCTTAGAAAGATGGGATCCTGGAATATCTCACAGTCCTCATATAAAATTTAATCATGAAGCAACAGTCCAGACACCAAATTTTACAGATTGGACATAAATAAAAAATAGATAAAATTATATCATAAAAATATTGGAAATATTGAGATATAGAAGGAACATTTTATCAAACATGGTGGTCAATCTAAAAGATCAGAAGTCCTTGAAAGAAATACAACATTATTCTTAAAAAAATAAACAAAATTTGAATTAAAACCTTGATTTCTACTACGAATTGTTCCTAGAAGAACAAATAAATAAGAACATTTTTACAAGTTATATATTAATGGTCATGAGGAAAAATTTGGTGAATATTTTGCTGGCAGTATCAATATTTGACAATATCAGACTGGGAAACCACACTTGAACATCTAGCAACGGCAAAATTAACAGTATGAATTCAGAACATAAACTGGACTAAATTTAAACAAGAATAACTCCCTTATATATCACATGTCACATAACAATCCAAACTAGGATATTAGTGTGTGGTTTTTAATTGACCACAATTAGTAAACATTTTAGTGTTTATGAAAGTACTGAAACAATCACCAGTTGGAATTGAGGAATGGACTTGAAGATGGCCAGCTTTGCAGAGATGGCGAAGATTTCAGCATATCTAAAAGATCACTCTCAAGAGACTTACGAATGGGAATGGAAAAAATGGATAGATTATGTGCAGAATAAATATCAAACTAGGAAGTATCAAATAGCTTTTCATTGAAAGTGTTATATAAAAATAGAATAGAAATATTTGAACTTTGTGAAGATGAAAAATGATATGGGGGTTTGAGGGGTTCAGGTTTTATAAAAAGGGGATTTTGATGGGATTATATTCTGTGGAAGTCAGGGGGGAAGGGTTAGGGGGGGTTTGGGAGGGTTAGGCTGGGGAGTATGGGGTGGGTTGGGGGGAAAAATGGGGTGAAAATGTAATTGTAAAACTTTTTCAATAAGAAAAAAATCACCAGTTGGCTACAATGGGAGGAAATTTAAAATTGCATAGTTTGCCAACATTGTTTACTGATTATTCTCTTTTTAATTTATTTTTGTTTATTTTTTCTTTTTGAACCCCACCCCCATTTTTTAAAATTTTGCATAATTACGTGGGTGCATATAGTGGGGATGTCAATGTTAAACTCTAGTATAATATAACATAACATAATATATTAATATAATACAGTTTCATAGAGATTTCAAGTTCTTTCTTCAGATAACATAATGAACTTAGTTCTATTCATTTTATTTATTTATTTATTTATTTATTAGTCATTTAATTAATTAATTAATTTAAATTTTATGATAATTGTAAATCTTTTATTTACTTTTTATTTAATTATTTATTTTCCTTATGCACAATGTCTCCTTGTTATGTACCTATTTATTCTGGTCCTTTAAATAGTTTAATAAATAAATCATAACCAAAAAAAATCAATAATACTGGGAAAGATGGAAGGAATAAGAAAAACAAAGGGAACGCCTAGCAGAAAGTTGGATGGATTCAGTTATAGTGACAATGGGTGCAAGACTAGAAGACCTGAAAGACCGCGTTGAAACAGATTGTGTAGAAGAAAATCTGTGTAGTCCAGAGGTCTTCAAATTTGGCAGTTTTAAGACTTGTGGACTTCAACTCCCAGAATTCTCCAGCCAGCTTTGCTGGGAGTTGAGCTGAGAATTCTGGGAGTTGAAGTCCACAAATCTTAAAGCTGCCAAGTTTGAAGACCTCTGGTGTAGTCACTAAGAATCAACACTAATCAACTACTGGATGGCAGTTAACAAGAATACCATTTAAAGGTAATATATATATATATATATGACCAGCTTTCCACATTTACTTTGGAAATAAGTCTGGTTTAGCTTACTCTACACAGGAACGCTAAACTGCAGTGTCAAGCCCCTTTTTCTCTATGCTGATACTGGTAGTAGGGTTAAGAGATCTGGGCAAGAGAAATCTGGATGACCACAAGATGGCAGCAAAAGAGATATTTTTTTTTGCAGCCCCCAACCAGCATTCTGGGAGTTGAACTCTGCACATCTTAAAACAGCTGTGGTTGAGAAACACTGCTTGGATAGCCTTCATTAGTAGTGGGCCTGCTTTCATTTGCCCATTCCCTGCCATTCCCTGAAAGAGTATTTAGAGACCTGCTAAACTATAGAGCCCTAGATTTCATCTCCAGGACTAGCCCATGTGCTCCCGTTGGATAAGTGTGGGGGTGCATGTTTGTTAGCCATATCTCTAACATTGGGGAATTTTCCTCCACATCTTTGGAGATCATGAGTAAATGTTGGTCCAGCAGCAGCTCAATCGCCCTTCCCATGTACAATTTGTGATCAGGGTTGTTCTGGCCATAGTACCATATTACTTCACCTATTCCATACAGGCTTGTTTATTGAATTGAAAATCCCACAATACACATCAATTCTATTTTTTTTAAAAAAATAGACAACACAGTCACAACAGAGACAGAAACATGAAGAATGCTTTTATTAGTAGTCTCTTTCTTTATTGGGTAAACTCCGTGTCACTCAATTTCTTTCCAATCCTTAAAGTCTGTTTCCCTCCCTATTTAAACTCTTCTTTCCCCAGGCCACGCCTCGTCAAGCCTTCCCCTTTTCAAAGCCTGCCCCCTCGCGTCGGAATTGGCTGATGCTGTGGAAACAGTTTCTCCCCTCCACGCTGGTTGGCCTACCGTCGCGGCAAGGTTTGCCTCCGACGTTCCGGATTGGCTGCCTCGTTAGAGGCTCCGCCCCGTTCGTGCGGTGAGGAGGGGATCGGGGCTGGGCGGAGGGTCCCGGCCGCCCCCCTACCTTCCCTCCCACCGCACCCAGTTTAGGTTCCAGGGTAGCGGCGCGATGGCGGCGGCGGCGACGACGACAGCGGGCTCGTTGGGGTCCGGGTCAGGGCCCGGGGGGGCGGCCAGTAATGCTTTCCCCCCGATGGGCACTTGCGCGGCGGCATCGGGGGTCTCTGGGGGGCTCGGGCCGGTCCCGGTGCCCATGAACCTCTTCGCCACCTGGGAAATCGATCGCTCAGCGCCCAGCTGCGTGCCCAGGTAAGATGGGCGGGATCCGACGGGGGTCCTCGCATCAGGGAAGGAAGGGATGTGCGGTGCGGGGTCCGGGAAGGGGACGGATGCAGAGGAGAAGCCGGGCCGTGGCGGGCTTCACGGGGGGATGAACATGCTATGGAGGCGTGGCGCGGTGCGGCGCTGACATAACGGGGTGCTGGAAAGCGGGTGGAGGGGAAATGGGGAGAGCATCATCTCGGATCTCCGTGGGATAGGTGGGAAGCATAGATGCAGCAGATGTGGGATGAGTGGGGTGGATTTTAGATGTGAACTCTGGGGGCACACCTCCAGGGCTTTTCCTTTCACCACCACCACCACCACCGGAAAAAGAACGTGCACGTTGTACCTGCCCAATGGAAAGCTGAAGCTTCATTCTGATTTTTTGAGGTTCTTCAGGAAGTTTGGGTAGGGATGGGTCTCTGTCTAGGTAGGAAGACAGCACCCTGGTTTGTTATAGCCTTCTCCAGAGCTTAGTGTCTTTTATACATGCTAGACACCCTCCTTCTATAGATGATGGGAAGTGCAGTTGAACATATCTGGGAAGAGCACCATGTGGGAACTCTATGTGAGAAGTGAATAGTTTGGGTATTTTTAATCAGTTGTTTTGTCTTGAAGAGAGTTCATGGATTCCTGCCTTGGATTCCAATGAATGTGAGAGAATCCTGACTCTAAATAGACTGAGTGGTGATATTTGGCCCAGAATTATTTCAAAGACAAAACAACAGTGTGGATGAGCAGTTGGGCTTTGTGATAGTCCATTGGATCTTGGCTTATAATTCTCAACTCTTTGTCAGAGCAGCTGTCCAATAAATCTGGTAGCAGACAGTAACATTTTAAGGGTTAGGATACAAAAACCTTGATTTGAATAGAGAGGCATTTTGAAAGTGTCTCTTATATTCAGTATTGGCTCTTAATTCTATTCCATTTACCTTATGATTCCCTAATTATCTGCTTTAAATTGGCTTTTCCTAACTTTTATGCTAGACTACAGTATTAGATATTCTTGCCCAAGGAACACATGCTGCTAATAAACATCAATGTAAATTATGTAGAGTGGGGGGAGATGATATCACTGCATAATACTCACATGTTCATATAGTTAATTTTGCCCAGCATATTCTATTTTTGTATTGGTTACCAGGATTTATTCCCACCTCCTTGTGCTTCCTTATTGATATGAAGAAGGCCCTGATGTCAATAAAGTTGGCTGCTTACAAGAGAAAATGTTTTCATAAATGTTAATCGGTTCGGTTTCCCAGAAAGAGAAACATGACATCTATATGTTGGTTTTCTCCAATGAGGTTTCAGCAGAGTGAGGTTTACCTGAGCATGTGTTAACATAAAATGCTTTAGACACACCTAAATCTGCATTAGGGAACTAGAGTGTTTGGAGTTTTTGTCAGGTTGCTCGGCCATTTGCTTGAGAGACAGCAACTGTTGTGGCTGTTCTGAGATCAGCTGTATGCACATTAAGGATTCATTTGGATGGTTAGCATTATTTGATGATATTGAAGCATAGCTACAAGTCTGCTTGAGTTGTCCATAGCTGTACTATATTTGTTGTAAGAGGGTCGCAAACTGGACAAGGTGCACCTGACTATAGAGGAAGTAGCCTGTATAAATCTGTTAGAAAAGTGGAATCCTGTGTTTCCCTTGGACAGGTATATGCAAGTTGGCTATCTTTAATGATACACAGAATAATTTTTTTTCTTCCATATTGTTTGGTATTAATTAGACACATTTTTTGAAGAAACAAGTGACAAAGAATGTTTTGTATAACAACAACAACAACAACAATAATACAACTAATTTGCTGGGAGATGAGTGAGAAAGGACTAAGTGGGTAAACAAGTGCTCATGTAAATGCAGAAGAGGGTAGGCTACTAAGGCAAGCTGCTGCTGAAAGGGTTTGTGTATCCATGGGCTCTGTGTCATTCCATGGCAACTGATGGCAACTGTCTCTATGCAAAAGAAATCATGACTTGGAATCCTGCTTCTAATAGCAATGTGAATTGTTAAACTCTTGACTTGCTTTTCAGCCAGTGTGTTCTGTTTTGCAGTTTCCTATTTTACAATGGAAATAGATACTTTTTCTTCTTTTTAATTAATATGTTGTTTGCTTTGTTACTGTCTTTGTTAAGAAAATTAAAGTAATGAAAAGTAGAAGAAAAAAAAACCCGAAGAAGATATCCGTCTAAAAGCTTTGCTGTTCTACACTGTTCCAACTTCTTTAAACTTCTCAAGCTTCTGGGAAAGATGTGAGGTCCTTCATGTAGATTAATTTAGCTCAGGCGATTTATTTATATGCATGTACTTTATAAATATTTGAATATCATTTGGTCGTGGTGTTTATAATTTGTGCTTTCATTAATGGATCTGGAAAGTGCATGTTTGAGCCTCATTGCTGTAGTTCCAGTGAACATTTTGCAGTGGACTATACTTGGTGAAATAGCTGTTCCCATTTCTACAGCCGGTGGCCTGTTTGGCAGGTAAACACATGTTGCAACATAAATCTATATGCTTACTGTCTTGTCCCAATATTTGTTTTTGGAACAATAGGAGACTTCTTTAAACGGTTATCCTCCAAATATATTGGGATCACAGGAAACCTAGATGTTACCAGTGAGGAAAGCCAAACTTGAGAACTGGATCTGCTTTTGCAGAAGATTGAAGACATTGTTTATCACTAAGCTGATGCCTAAGCAGCTGACCTCTTACAATGTGTCATCTTTCTTGTTGTTGTTGAAAGATACAATGATAAGTTGCTTTGAATTGTACATGAGAACAGATTCCTTTTTATTGTGGTTGGTAAATGACTCTTTTCTTGTTTTGTTGGGCCTTTCTGTTCAATCTTTTGTGATCAGATTATATTTGTTTGTTTTGTTTTATCAGGTGCTATTTCAATGCTTGAATTAATACAAACTGTGATGTTTGAAATACAGATATATTGGAGCACTTCAGGTTGCTTAGAAACAGGAGAAAAAGAAGATCAAGAAAGAGTAGGGAATGTCATATTTTTTTCAGAGAAGGCAATCTTTTCTGCAGTCCAAGACAAAGCCAATATTAAGTGGTCTGTTGAGATGATCCAAACACCAGGGAGGAAAACATCTTTATCCATCCTTGCATAACATGAAAGCACATCCTTCCACCTCTTCTTTAGCTTCCCCATTCCCTCCTCTCTAAAAGCTCAGGATTGGAATCATTACTTAAACTTTTGCAGAGGAATTCAGAAGAGAAAAGAGGTACATTGAGAATGAAAATGGAGAGGATGGAGATGTAGTCAGAAATCCTCTTTATATTGTGCGATACATAAGTATGTAGACTAATAAAAATTGGGAACATGAAGGAAGGGAACTTGTGGGGAAGGGTCAATTGTTTTGAGGTTGTCCACAAAGTATGTGATACTGTTAATCCAATCTGGCATTATATAGTGCTGTAATTTCCCAAAATCTTGCTATCCAATCCTTCATCTGGACAGTATGGAGACTTTCCTGAGTCTTTTATTCAGCATGGGAATTTTCTTGTTCTGGAATGATCCAGAATTATGGATGGATGGAGTTAGTCATTTATGATCTATGTGAGTTTTTCCGTGTCTTCTTTCATTAGCCCTATTCCTGTGTTAATCTGTATTTTTATTTTTTTTTAATAAAATCTTTGACAGTTCAAAGACATTAATGTATAAAGCTGAAAACTGCAACACATCATTTGGAGAAATGTTGAATTTTTAGGATAATTGTGTTCTACTATGCATAGTTAGGATGTGTGGGTTATGTTAGTATGCTTTCAAAATGAGGACCTAATTAAATTCCATTTTTTGTCTGTAGCTCATATGATACATAGCTACTTAAAAAGATCATTGGATGTAGAATAATATTTAATGACTATTACTAGTGAAAGTTCCAAAATATTACTCTAAAGTTCTTTTATGGAAAAAAGGATGAGCAAGTGTTGAAATTTCAAACTATTTTTTTTAGCTTAATATAAAAACCAGTATATATTGTTTGTAGGAATGTGGATAAGTTTGTTCAATTGTCACTTTAACATAAAGTTATCCAATTCGTATATCTCCAACCAGTAAGCTATAGCACAATTATTTTTCACATTTTAGCATATTTCTGCATTTCATGGTACACTTTTCCAGGATAAAAAGTGCACCAAATCCTTACGGTAAAAGTACCACACATTTGCAAAAGCAATATCAAAACTACAACTATTAACAGATATTAGAAAAATTGCATGGGGAAATACTTTATATTATGATAAATTTGTCCACTTGTGACCATTTCAAAGCTAAGGTAATATTTGAAAAGCATAACAATGAATGAAAAGAAAGAAAAAAGGTATGTTCTGAATCTAAGAAAATAAAAAAAGGATTAATAATTAAAATTGGTCTGCTCTTGAGTGGATGAATTTATGAAAAGTCAAGATCTACATTTAATTATGAATGAAAAACTGAAATATATGTCAGAAATTAAGCATTGATAGATAACGTAGGCTAACTGTGTATATGAACCTGGGAAATCAAAAGTGTGTCTTAGCTGTATGTTGTGGTCAGATAGAATAGTGTAAGAGAGAAAAATAGAGAAGATTTTTTAGGAAAAGCAACCAATATTTTGAGCAAATGCTAGGGGACATGAATAGATGGTTGGTAAGATGAGAATAGTACATGGAACATGATTGAGCTCTATGAAGACTCAGAAATTAATGAGAATGAACATTGGTAAATATCTGCTTAGAAAAAGGATTCTCTCTTTCAAATATATGGTTTAAACACAGATTTATTAATATGTGCACGTGACAAAGGAATGAATATAAATCCAAATGCATGATTGATTTGATAGTTTAATCATGAAAAATTAGAGAATTAGTGAGCAAGCTATACAGTATAAAAGCATAAGTTTTTCTGAATGTGAGGCATATTATTTCTTAGTAGTGTCAAGAGTGGATGTTGGGAAAAATGGACATGGGAAAAAAGTGAAAATAGAAGGACTGCAGAAAGAGAAGATAAAAGTCCTATGTGGAAAAATTTTCAGAAACTAGATTAATCTCAGAATGAATAAAGAAAGGAATGTGGAAAATGCCTGGGAAAGATGAAAAAAATTATATAATAGTGTCACATATTGTGTTATGCTAATTGAAAATATATAAAAGGACTCTCTTGCAGAATGAGTGGAAACACGAATAAAGAATAGTATATAATTTTGGATGAAATTGAAATGAAGGAATGCTGGAAGGAGCGTTGCAGAGCTCTGTATTGGAATGTTAGTGATATTTTTAAAAAAATTGAAATGAATGCCATGAAGATACTGATTAAATGCTATGAAAATGGTAAGGCTATAGGTGCAGGTGGTTTAATTGAAGAAATTCTAAAGCTAGGATGTAGTTTTCCTGTAGGGTAGCCTTGAGATTTGCTCCATGTGTGAGAACATTGAATATGTTGAAGTTGAAGAATGCCATTATTGTTCCCTGTACAAATTGAAAGGCAGCAAGAATGAATGCAATAATTACAGTGGGGTTAGTTTCTTAAGTATGCCTGGGAAGGTGTTTGGCAAGCTTCTTGTGGAAAGAGTACAAGAAATGGGCAAAATTGGAGAAAACAGCCTGTAGTTAGTTTTTGCTCTTCCTCATATCATTGAGACATCTGTGAGTATAATACATGAGAGTTGGATATGTCCAAAGAAATATTAAAGTTAAATGCCATAGGGATGAGATACTTATATGTGTCTGCGGTAAAACATGATTTATGCTTTAAAATGAATGGATGCTGAATAAATGCAAACAGAATGGGAGTTGAGAGCATTATGCTGGATGCACACGATGAAATCCTCAGAAAGGACAGGCAGCCATAAATGAAGCAGTGTGTGAACATTGAATATTGTGAAAGAAAAAAGTACTTTGCTAGTACAGAAATGTTGAGGTACAATGAACAGTGTACTAAACTAGTTTTATCTATTTTTAAAAAAATTGTGCCTTTGATTTCTTAGATTTAGTATTTAGCCCAGAGTCCTTGAGAGTTGGGTGACATACAAGTTTATTTATTATTTATTATTCCTTTTCTGTGCTATGCATATTGCTTATCCCAAAAAGGAATAGAATGATACATATGTAAGTGTATCTTTCATATCTCAGATTATAGTCCTCAGCAGTTTTGATAGAATCTTCTCTTGATTTTCAGCATTGAATAATTTTCTGGTGGCAACAGGTAAGAGAGGTATATCTCCGTTTATTTGAATAGTAAGTACACCTGAGAAAGATTTTTTAAAAATAATCAGTTATTTTGCTTAAATATGGGCAATGTATGACCAGGTAGTTGTAATTGGTTTGCTCATTTTTCTTTGAATCTGGTGACTTTTTTGCTGCTACAACAATTTTGTCCTAGATTTAAGTTCAGATATTGTTGGAGTTCCTTTGTTTGTAAGCTCTGTTACGATATTTTTAAAAATATAACTCATTCCAAGCTCTGCCTGTGAATGAATCTTGGGGCGCATAAATATTAAGCTCACCTGAATGTCTTAAGTGTAGATAGAAGGAGAAGGTGTTTGACCAGAATTTAGCACTGTTTATAGAACTATAATTCCAATATCCAACGTTACCAAATACTATTTGGTCCTTATCTGAATGCTTATATCACTGTTGCCAATTAATGGAAAGAATGTTCAGATGATAATATTTGATATATTTCAATTTACTGTGTTTTCTTGACTGGGTTGTACTAAACTACAGTGTAGCAAACTCGTTTTTACACGATTGGACAGTGAATCACTTTTTAGGGAAGTAATCATACTTTTATTAAACTGTTGACTTGGTATTTTGTGCACAGAACCTAATCCTTTTGTGATTTTCTGGCTTATTCTGCTTTGTTTTTTAATATTCTGCCAAAGATCCTGAGTAATTCCAGAATGTCAAGTTAAGACCACCTAAACAAAAGAAGGGAAACAAACTAGGAATTAGCAAGTAATCCATGAATACTTTGCTTGCCTACAAAACTGATTTAGGCAGTTTTCTAATTTGTTCAACATATTGCGATCAAACAAGCCATGCTTAATGTGTTGCTCTGGAAGAAATCAACTGTCAACTGACTTTAATTCATCAGTGTTGTTACAAAACCTTGGCATTTGTCTTTCAAGATCGCTGATATGCCTTTTATTAAATGCATCCAGATTTTTCTCCAAATGATTCTCTGTGAAGGGAAGGGTCAGCTTAACAATTTACATTTGCTAAGAACATAGCAAATAAAAAAACTATTGAAAGTGAAGCAACTTGTGAATTGCAAATGGATGGTGACATCTTAGGGTTGGATGCCTTTGAAAATTAAGACGATTATTTACTGCTGCTTGGAAAAAGCTGCTTACCTGGTGAATCTAACTCTTTTTGTAATATTTAAGCAGAGCTTCTCTTTCTATTGCTGCATTTGCTTCCTTTTATTATTCTTTGTTGCTATTCCTGCTGGAAAGGGAGTTAAATGCATATATTGGTTTGCTTGTATGTTTCTGCTGGGTGTTTTTTTGGCTTGAGGCTTCTGGCAGAGAAAAAGTCGCATATGTGGCCCTTATAATACAGGTGTATATACACATTCCTTGAGGGAGGAGGAATTCTCCAAGACTGTTTTCCTCTGTCATTGATAACCCAAAATGGACAAATTAAGAAAGATGGAAGGCATTGCACAGGATTCTTTTTTTTTTTTATTGAAAAAGTTTTACAATTACATTTTCACCCCATTTCCCCCCCACAACCTGCCCCAACCTCCCCAACCACCCTAACTCTCCCAACCCCCCCAACCCTCCCCTCCCCCTCGGACTTCCATAGAATATAATCCAATCAAAATCCCTTTTTTAAAAAAACTTGAACCCCTCCATCCCCCATATAATTTTTCATCTTCACAAAATTCAAATATTTCTATCTTTATATAATACTTTCAGTGAAAAACTATTTGATACTTCCTAGTTTGATATTTGTTCTGCACATAATCTATCCACTTTTTCCACTCCCATTCATAAGTCTCTTGTGAGCGATCTTTTAAATATACTGAAATCTTCACCATTTCTGCAAAACTGGCCATCTTCAAAGTCCATTCCTCGATAGTGGGCAAAGCTTCATTTTTCCAGTATTTACCTATCAATAATCTCGCTGCTGTTATCATATACAATATCAACTTAGTTTCACCCAGTGTAAAACCCTTAACTATACCCAATAAAAACAATTGTGGAGAAAATTGAATTTTTTTTCTTCAAAACATTCTGCATAACCCACCAAATTTTTATCCAAAAAGCCTTAACTTTCTTACAGGTCCACCAAACATGATAATATGTAGCATCTAAGCAGTCACAACTCCAACATTTTGGCTGAACATTAGGGTACATACACGACAATTTCTTAGGATCTAAATGCCATCTATAAAACATTTTATAAAAATTTTCCCTCAAATTCTGCGACTGTGTAAATTTAACATTCTGAACCCAAATTTTTTCCCATGTTTCCAACGTCACTGGCTCTGCAAAATTTTGTGCCCACTTAATCATACAATCTTTAACCAATTCAGTTTCTGAATCCCTTTCTAACAAAACATTATAAAGCCTTTTCATATGCATTGGACCTTTCTCTTTTATATGTCTAACCAATTCTTTCTCATGCAACATTATACCAATTTTTTGGTCCTCTTTCCATCTCAATTGAAGTTGATTATACTGTAACCAAGTTAGATTAATCCCTTCATCCAACAGTGTTTCTAACGTCTTCAGTTGCCATCTGCCCGCATCTGCAAAAAGAACTTCTTTATATAAAACTCCCCCGAGTGACATTATATTTGTATTCCACATGATATGACCAAGATCCAGCCATAGCGGTATTTTGTCATCCCATTTGGATCGGTGCTTCTTCCAAACTCTCATCAAAGAATCTCTAAGTATATGGCTTTTAAATACTTTGTCCACTTTGTTTTCATAAAATAAGTAAGCATGCCAACCAAATTCAAGATCAAAACTTTCTATATTCAATATTTCAGTCTTTTTCCTTCCAAACCAATTGCTTGCTTGAGTCAAAGCTGCTGCTTCATAGTATAACTGTAGGTTTGGAAGACCTCCCCTTTCTGGAACATCTTGCATAATTTTCAATTTCACTCTCGTTTTTTCCTCGTTCCATACAAACTTATTCAATCCACTTTGCCATTCTTTCAATTGTTTATCACTTTTAAGCACCGGAATCATTTGGAACAAAAAAAGAAATCTTGGCAAAATGTTCTTTTTAACTGCTGCTATTCTTCCAAGTAAGGACAGCTGCAGTTTTTTCCAAGTCTCCATATCTTTCTGTATATCTCGCCACAACACCTCATAATTATTTTGAAACAGTTTCATATTTGATTCTGCAACCTGAACTCCTAGATATTTTTTTTTTTAAATTTGATTTATATGCCACCCTTCTCCGGAGACTCAGGGTGGCTTACAATGCTTTAAGCAATATTTAACGTTAGGTACAATCTCAAAACCTGCCCTCCTTTCAAGTTCGTATTTTCGATCTTGTGTCATATTTTTAACTATCATCTTAGTTTTTTTCTGGTTCAGTCTAAATCCTGATACTGTACCATAGTCTTTTATAATGTCTTTCATCTGGATTATTGATTCCATCGGCTGTGTTAGGGTAATAACCAGATCATCTGCAAATGCCCTTATTCTGTAGTCCTCTTGCCTTATCACTATACCTTTCAAGATATTCGAGTCACGTATTATATTCAGCAAGACTTCTAGTGTTAAAATAAATAACAATGGGGATAACAGACAACCTTGTCTTGTTCCTTTTTCAATATTAAAGTCTGTTGTCAAACTTCCATTAATAATAATCTGTGCCTTTTGCTCTTGGTAAATTGCTGAAACCGCCTGTATAAATTGATCCCCAAAGTCCATCTTTTTTAAAGTCTTTAATAGAAAATTCCAGTCCACTCTGTCAAAGGCCTTCTCCGCATCCAAAAAAACCAGCACTGCAGGGATCTGTTTATTCTTCTCAAGATATTCCAATAAATCTATAACTTGCCTTACATTGTCCTTCATATATCTGCCCTCTATAAATCCCGCTTGATCATCATGAATCACCTCTTGAATTACTGGCATCAACCTGTTGGCTAGTACTTTTGCGTAAATTTTATAATCATTATTCAGAAGAGATATTGGTCTATAATTCTCCAGTTTTTTAGGACCTACTTGCTCTTTTGGTATCAAAGAAATGTAAGATGTTTTCCATGATGGGGGTATT
Source organism: Arizona elegans (assembly GCA_022577455.1). Lineage (NCBI taxonomy): Eukaryota > Metazoa > Chordata > Lepidosauria > Squamata > Colubridae > Arizona > Arizona elegans. The sequence continues at coordinate 296,856,375 of JAKOOJ010000001.1, read as the reverse complement.
TTACCCCCTTGTTGTATGTTACAAAATAAGTCTCTGAGTTGTTCCACCATTTCTGCTTGCAAAGTTTTATAATACACTGCAGTCAAGTCATCCGTTCCAGGAGCTTTAGCTGTTTTCAATTGTTTAATTGCTGCAATTATCTCCTCAACTGTTATAGGATAATTCATTCTTTCCTTTTGTTGATTAGTAATTTTTGTGACTCTTTTATTTTCTAAATATTTTTCTATAAGTCCATTCTGTATATCATCTTTAGCATATAATTTAGTGTAATAATCTACAAAGACTTCTTTAATTAATTTTTGTTGAAAAATTTCTTTCCCTCCAATATCGATACTATCAATAGTCCGTATACTCTGCTTCTTCCTTAATGTGTAGGCCAACCATCTGCCCGGTTTATTGGCATTACAAAATGTATTATGCTTCGCATATTTTAAATTTGTTGCAACTTGTTCCGCCATAAGCATTTGAAATTGATCTTTCAGAAGTTTTATAGCTCCACGTATTCTTTCATCTGTTGGATTTTTAATAAGTAACTGTTCTTTATTCTTTATTTCTACTTCCAGTTCAGATCTTTTCTTTTGTCGATTCAGTTTATGTTTAGAATTCATATGAATGAGTACCCCTCTCATATACGCTTTACTCGCATCCCACACAATTTCAATTGGGGTACCCTTATTCAAGTTTATTTGAAAAAATTCTTTCATTGCACAGGATTCTTGTCTCCCTGTATTTTTTTCCCCTTTTACCCTTCTTTATTTGGGAAGATTTCCTAAATTCTAGGTTCTCTAGTTTCTGAGTAAAAATGATAGTACAGTTAAGTACTATTATTGGCTGCTGTATCTGTTTCAGATCCACTAAATTGCAGTGTCATTTTCTGTCTGCCCTCGCCCCACATATCCTTTTTTCAGTTCCTGGTATTTCTGGTATTTATTGTTTCTAGTCCTTCATTTTCTTCTCATCTTGCCCAGAATATAAGGAGTGAATATTAAAGTAAGTGTCTCATGACAGAGAATCTTAGTTCGATTTTAAAGCTTGCTACAAGCCAATGATTTTACCTGTGACTACACATTAACACAAAGGAGGTTGATCAGGGATTGATGGACAGATGAAGTATAAATAATATTCAGAGGCAGGGCACTATTAAAAACCTATTGTATTTTAGTTAGCTATCACACACTGTCACTGTCACTGTCACTGTCATGAGCTGGAATACCCTATACACGTAGTCCTCGACTTACAACAGTTCATTTAGTGAACGTTCAAAGTTACAACAGCACTGAAAATAATGACTAATAATCATTTTTCACAGTTACGACATTTGCAATATCCTCATGATCATGTGATCAACATTCAGATGCTTGGCAAGTGGTTCATATTTATGACCGTTGCTGTGTTCCCAAGGTCATGATCATGTGATCCCCTTTTGCGAGCAAAGTCAATGGGGAAGCCAGATTCACTTAACAACTGTGTCACTAACTTATCAACTGCAGTGATTCATTTAACAACCGAGGCAAGAAAGGTCGTAAAATGGGTCAACATTCACTTAACAAATCTCACTTAACAACAAAAATGTTGGGCTCAATTGTAGTCGTAAGTCGAGGACTACCTACATTGAAGAAAACTCACAGGCTAAGAAATACAGTTGGTCTTTTTGGAAAATTATGATTCTTATATTTTGTATGATCATTTTCCAGGTGGAGTATCTAATGAGGATACCCCAAATATACAGAGGAATGGATGTAAGAAACACCACTGTGATATTTTTCCTTAAACCAAAGGATTATTATCCTTAATTTCAGGAAATTATTCAAAGAACATGAATGCTAGTGTGGTTGACTAGAGTGGTTGACTTAGATGCAATTTTTAATCTTTGGTTAACCCAAAAGATTTGCAGCATTATTTTGAAGCAAAAAGGGGATTTCATCCTGAGGTTTTTAGAAGTTATATTTAAAATATTTTAAAATACACTAGATCTGAGCATGTTAAATACTGCTGGGAAAGGCAGTTGGAGAAATGCCATCTTTCTCAAACATGCTTGTATTCCTCCATTCTTTTCTCCTCTCTCCCTGCCTGCTCTCATTCAAAGTAGTATGCATGGTAGGTGTCAGTAGATTAGGTTGAAACATTTGTAGAGACAACACAACTCTCACTAGACACAAAACTCAACACTCTTAAAAAACTGTGATAGATCGTCTTTTAGTACAGAAAGTTGTGTCACAAAAATAAATATTTCAGAAATTAGGAAGTAAAGAACAGAAAGCTGTAAGGATGTACTGTGACCATAAGCAGAAAGTTCTGCTGACTGTGAAGTTGAAAAGCAGAAATTGTCTTTGGTTCCTTTTAACAGTGCTAATGGGTGGGAGGGAATGTTGAGGATCAAGCTATCTCATTTAAAAGATGAGGGGGATTACATTAACATGACTTCATTGTTACATTGAGCTCTATTCTTGTTAAAGGCATTAAAAACTTTGTATTCAGAAATGGGCACAAAGGAAGAAGGAGGGGTTGGATGCCAGGAAACTATGAATCTGTGTGATTTTTTTAAAAAAAATCTTATGAATCAATCCCTTCTGTAGAATCTCTCAGGTTTTTAAAAAATGGACTAAAATCCCATCTAACCTTATACAGGTAGTCCTCAACTTACGATCACAATTGAGCCCATAATTTATGTTGCTAAGTGAGAAATTTGTTAAGTGAGTTTTGCCCCATTTTACAGATTTTCTTGCCACATTGCTTAAGTGAATCACCGCAGTTGTTAAATTAGTAACACAATTGTTAAGTGAATCTGGTTTCCCCATTGACTTTGCTTGTCAGAAGGTCGCAAAAGGGGATCACATGGCTCTGGGACACTGCAACCGTCATAAATATGAATCAAGCATCCGAATGTAAATCACATAACCATGAGGATGTTGCAATAGTCATAAATGTGAAAAATGGTCATAAGTCCCTTTTTGCAGTGCCGTTGTAACTTCTAATGGTCACTAAGCAAACTGTTGTAAATTGGGGACTACCTCTACTTTCTGTATTTGTCCTTCATTCTGTCTAGAGGTGCCCATCCCACAAAAGTTTCTAGTCTCCCAGGTTAACCCACAAGACTCCAATCTTTTGGGCCCAATCAACAAATCTGGAGTTTTGAGAAACAACCGAGAGCCATTGCAAAGTAATGGCATGGGATAATGCTAAGTTACAAAATAGCTGTTGTGGTACCTGCAGCCAATTGCAAAATACTCATTTCATAGAATAGTAGAAAGCATATCATTACTCTGAACAAAAACCCTGAACAAAGAGCAGAACTGGAGTCAGATCCAAAACAGAAAGAATGCCTTTGAATCAACATTTCTCTAGCTTATATAAACAGATTGGGGTTTTTTGTTTTTGTTTTGCTACACTCTGCAGCACAAAACACACTTGTGTTAGTTATTATTTCCTCCAGAACTTCCATCTTCCTGAACACTCCCTTGGTATCTCTCCCACCTGTTTTAAACTTTCTTATACATCTAGCATTCGGTATCTTTAATATTGTCTTCAGCAAAACTGTCTTTCTTTTTTCTCCATGGCCAGTAGGAAAAAGAAGCCTACAAACCTTTTTTACTAAGTTAATCAAAAGGAGCAAAAAAAGAAGCTGACAACTGTGCAAGCTTGGTGGTACGTGGAGTTATTTACAAAGCAATGTTACATTTTAAACCAAGAATATTGGAACAAAAAAAGTCTGTAAAAAATAAATATAAAATGTATCTTCAGTCTAAAGAATGTATGACATTAAGAGGATTTATTATCGGAAGAGATATATATTCGAAATAACCTTTTTCCTCTCTTAATTGAATCATATAGCACCAGAGGATCTGAGAACCTTGTTGTTCTTTTCCTTTTCCTTTTCCTTTTCCTTTTCCTTTTCCTTTTTCTTTTTCTCCTCCTCCTCCTCCTCCTCCTCCTCCTCCTCCTCCTCCTCCTCCTCCCTCCTCCTCCTCCTCCTCCTCCTCCTCCTCCTCCTCCCCCCCCCCTTGGCAAATGAGGGTCCTCTTTTTTTCAGATTAACTAAGTGTTGATCCAGGTTGCAACAAAATTGACTGTCCAGCTTGTCATCTGAACCTGACATCATGGATTGATTGAGAGAAAGTGATTGGCCCAAGTTACTCAGCTAAGGCTGGACTAGAGTTTATAGTTTCCTGGTTTCTAGCAACACCAAATCATTGATCGTGGAAATAGCGATCAAGTCACAGCTCAATTTTTTCGTGTCTATCCAAATCGGATTGAGTCTGAAAGCTGGAAGGCGACAGCAGGAGGAGGAGCTTTCCAGCTAGCAGACCCAATCCATCATATCGGAAGGGGTGTAAACCCAAACCTGACCGCCGGACCCACCACAATCAGAAGGGGCTTTCAGGTAAGTCAAAGCCCATTCTAGCAGTCACTAGACCCAACTGGCTCTTGATCGTTACAATCTGAGAATATTCAAAAGAATAAGGATTTTACTCCTATTGATTTTGTGTTTTTATTTGTATAATGGGATTGTAAAAGTAAGCAAAATGCATATTTAGGGTAATTTTACTCGAGCTTTAGTATTTGAAACAAAAGTCCTGGCCTCCCTCGGAGATTTATTTCATGAGAAATACAAGTTTGTTGATTCTCTTAGATCTGTCAGTAGCTTTCAGTGCCATCTGTCAAGGTATTCCTCTGGACCAATTGTTTGAATGGGTAGTGAAGAGCACAGGTTTATTTAATTTACTGCTTCCCTAGGAGGGTGGTGGAAGATGATAACTTTGCATCGTGATAGTTGTGTCATAGAATTCCTCAAGATTTGTTATTTCCCATGCTATTTAATATCTGCATGAAACTGTAGTGGGAATTGTATAGGGTCATGTGCTGAGTAGTCATCAATAGGAGGATGAAATTTATCTGTCCTTTTCATTAAATAAAGCAATAGGTATACAAGGTTTGAATAGATGAGGGTTGCAAACAGCCAAAAAGTTGAAGAAAAAATGAAACGGTCCAGATAAGTAGTATTATTGAAAAACTACACTTAATGTTGAAAGACCTGGAATCTTGTTTAAAAGTACTTCTGTATCCATCACTGACATAGGAGACATGAAGCCTTGGTGGCTGAGACTGTATTTTTATCAACTTGATATACTAGCAGCAACAGAATATCAGTATATTTCAGAATCGGGATAACTAGATTGATATAGCCTGTTGTACACGCTTTGGTAAGCTCTCAATTGCATTACTGCAATCCTTGCATGTGGCTACCATACAATATAATGTAGAAATTAGTTCAGAAGGGAATTGTGAAGCTAACCGAGATTGCCAATATGATAAAACTACCAATTTGATTTGATGCTGCTTTTAAATCCATTCTCAAGAATTGCCTTAGCATAGAATTGTTTTCATGGGGGGATTAAAATGTTTTTAGCAATCTTGTAATTCTCTCAGGGTCATTCAGGTGAAGAGAGGAGGAAGCTACTTTCTTATGCATATTACTGAATTACTAGGTTCATATTTTGCTTTATGCCATTTTTGGGTGAATAGGCCCCTGGCCAAATTCATATATAATGTTAAGTCATAAATAATGATTTACATATCACAATAGCAAGTTCACACATACCACAATAGCAAGTTCATACAACATTTCTAACTAAATAAAAATCACAAAATGGCTTAATGTAACTGGTGATTTTAGCTAATGAATCTTGGATTACGCATTATAGCTATGAATACTTTCAAATATCTCCTTGGCAGCCCAATTTGAATTTTCTCTCTGTAGTATTTGATTCAAGTACATTTTCACAGCATGAAAGTGTTAACACATTAGAAAACATTCTTTACAGACAATTGCTTTTGTAGTGTAAAATTTGCCAATAATTCAACATTACAAATTTAGCAAATTCAAGGGAGTTCCATTATAAATACAGAAATCTTAATAGGTTTCTCGGAGTCCTGGTGAACTCAACTGCTTGCTCACATTGCAATGCAATTGACAGTTATATATACTTGAATGTGGAATCTGGTTTTGCTAATAGTTTTATCACTTAGCTCATTCTTAATTCAGCTTTAATCCCTGCAAAATAACACATGCATATTTTTAATAATTCATCATCTATTAATTAGTTTTGGCAATACTTATTTTTAAAGATCTACTCTAATTACATGGGAGGAAGAACCTGTTTAATAAGTTAAGGAAGAACAGCCAATTTATGCCTTTTGACAGCCAATTTCTCCTTCAAAGTCACAGCTTAATTTCCTCCAAAGGTCCAGCTAGTTCTCACTTTCATTCTGAAAGAGAAAAGTGCATTTGTCTTCAGTATGCATAGCTTGAATGTGGCATGAGCCTTTCCAAATAAGTCCTACTCCTCTCCATTTTTTGTCTCCATTTTCACTTAAAAGGGAAGAAGAAAGCCTCATCCACTTTTATGCTTGTCCGAATGCCAGATTTTACACTTGTTATGTCAGACTTCAGTTTTTGTGCATGGTGCTTTAAAAGGCAGTACAGTTCACCCCTAGAGGCCCTGAAGAACTGGGAGTTGCCCTTGGAAAAGGTCAGTTATCTCATCCATTCCAGGACTGCACAGGGTGTGTATTTGTGAACTAATCATTGCATCTCAGTCATTAAATGTAAGCTTTCCAAATGCAACTAGTCAAAAAGAGCTGCTTGTCAAATTTTTACAGGGCCTGTAGCTTGAAAGGGCCCTTGCTCTCACACAAATGAGTGTGGTGAACATCTGTAAGGACTTTTCTCCAACTTTAGTGGACTAACTCAGCCTGGAGGAGATTCCCAGCCCTTTTTCTGTAGACAGACTGATTCTCCCATGCTGCAAGTCTTTTGTCTCTTTAATGGAAAGTTTAGTTTATTTAATTTTATTTTAAAGCAGAAATGGACAAGTTACGTAATCTTGGACCACATAAAGCTCTTGTCATGTTCAGTGTAGTATGTGAATGGTCAGTTCAAACACCCAGCATGAATGATAATATTTTTCTCCCTACTTCACGTCGGTGGATCTTTGGAAGGATTCGGAGCCCCAGTTGCTTTTTACTTCCACCAGCGAAATTACTTCCTGAACCACAGGCAGCATATTTTAAATACCAGCTGCTGAGGGGATCTATTGTCCTCTTGTTCCTCTTTATGAGCTTCCCAAATACTATGTGTGGTAAAGAATTCTGGACCAAGTGAGCGTTTGGCTTGATGTTTATATTGAAAGACAAAAAGAGTAGATGAAGCCAACATAATTTAATATGCATTTATATTTATTCTGCTATTCAACTTGAAAAGCTCTTCAAAGCAGCTTTGTAGATTAATAAGCATGAATCACTGGATGCGCATACTTCCAATACTCAACACAAGAGGAAAAAGAAATAGGAAAAGGAAACTTGAAGACAAATATTTAATTTAAAGGTTATTATAACTAGCTAAGATAGAAATACATTGTTCACAGTTCTGAAACAGGCCCCCGAAAAATAGCTTGGCCTTCCTAAAAACCTGAGATAGAGTTCTTGGCTTTAGAATCATAGGAATTTCAGTTCTTCACCACTGAGCCCAACCGCCTGCTTTAGGAATGAAAATTAACGCATACATCTTCAACTGCTTTTTAAAATAATAAGAAAAAGAAAAAAAACAAAAGATGCAGAACACAAAAATACATATATGATAATATATGATTGTACTACAAATGAATACACACACATATATACAGATATCTATACATATTTGGCAAAATGTTTGCATTAGAAATATAGAATTTACTGTAATGACATATAATTTATATTTTGGTTTTTCTGTTGTATTTTTTGCTTATTTTTAATAACTTATTTTTTTTATTATGTATGCATTTTTGTATTTTGTATCTTGTATTTTTTTTCCTTTCTCTGAAAATTAAAGCATGCCTGCCAGGCCATTGTCTCCCCTTCAATTGCATACATCCAGTGAAGGGGAGCATTGAATTATGTATTGGACACTTACATTTCATTTTGTGATCTTCAGCCTACTCTCTAGCCTGTCAAAATCACTGTTTTATGTCATGTATAAATTAGATACATTTTACTTTCCTTCATAGTTAATTGAAATGTTGAAGAGTACCGGGCAGGCCTAAGGTTTGTCACACCTTATTGAATACTTCCCCTCAGTTTGATGAAGATCTATGATGAGCACTCTATTGATAAGTGCAGTTTTTGAGCCTGCTGTCAGGTGTAAGAAACCAGGAGCCAGGATAGAGTTCAAAAGCATTGCAAGTTTATTCCATGCAACGTATATATAAGAATCTGATCTACTAATGGTCAGGGCAAATTGGCGCCAGATAAAAGTCAACAGACTTCAAGGGGGATTGGATTTAGGTCTCTTTTGGGGGGTATAAGGACTCCAGACTGATGTTGCATTTGACCCACCCTTTTGGGCTCCGCCTGGCCATCCCCTATCTCTGTATGTGATTTAATTGTCTATTTAATTGTCATATTCTCCAGCCCACATTAACTTGACAATTGCAACGTCACACAGAATTTTGTCCATATGTTATAGAAATCAAGATATATTATGTACATGTCATTTCTACAATCTATTAAATAAGTTGTCCTATCAAAAATTAAGAACCAGGTTAGTCTGGCAAGACTTGTTCTTGACAAATACATGCTATTTTCTGGGAATCTTGGCATTTTTTCAGAGTTTGATTACTGTATAATCTGCTGCAGAGTGTTTCTAAATATTAATTTCAGACTGAGTATTCTCTAATGTTGAAGGGCTTCTTTTTACCTCTTTTAGAAGATGAAGGATATGGTTTGTCTTCCTCTAGTCATCTGGCATTTAATCTGTTCTCCAACATTTCTAAGAGATGATAGTTTACTCAGACCATTACCGGTAGGTACTGTCTTCAAGACAGTAGGATACAGTTTGTGTGGCCCTGGAGATAGAAACTTGTTCAAAGTGATTAAATCTTCCCTGACTGCATCTTTCTGTCAGTTCCAAGCTTCAAATTTTTTTCTTTGTTTTATTCTGTTCTTCACAGCTGTATATATTATTGGAGATGACTGAGTTGAAACGGGAATTAAATCTGCTGTTATAATTTTTTTTGCGTTTGAGCAGCTGGTACATGGCTTCTTTTCATCTTTTATACATATCTGAAGAAGCCTTTTTCTTCTTCTTGTCATTCTGCACCATTGTGAGTTTTAACATTGCTGATGTTCCCTCTACAATTCAGGAGATATGTACTTACACGCGTGAATGCACACATGCACATGCGCGCCCACAGACACTTCTGTGGTAGCCCCCTTTTTATGCTCTACATGTGAATTTGTTTTCCTACTTTTATTCTTTTTTTCTCAGTAGATCGTTGGCAAATATGCTTTTTAGTTTTTTCAAGTTTTAGGTGCTATAACTCAGCTTGAGCTCCTTTGCTCATTAGCTTCTCCTGTCTCCATTGGTGGTGTCCTACTTATTGCTCTGAGGATATTAACATCTTTTGAAGTCTAAGATTCATATTTGACTACACTGATCTTTTCTTCAGGGTTAACGTGGTCACTTTCTCCTAGTTTATTTTTTACTACTTCCATTTTATCAACTAAGTCTTTTCTGGTGGACTGTATTAAGTTAAAGATAAATGATTTTCTTGTCCCTCTCTTCATTCTCTGATGGATGAAAGCATTGGCAAAGCAAATCAGGAATTCCCTGAGAAAACCATGTTTCGCAGAGTTTATTTCATAGATATTAGTTCAATTAAAGTCTTCTCCATTATTATTACAAGCACTCTTTGGTTTTGGAAGGCATCATATACCTAATCTCTTGAGTAAAATGAGCTTTGGTAGCACCAACAGCAGAAGTCAGTAATTCTCTATGGCAGCCCCTGTCCTGTGAAACAATTTCCCCACCCTCCCATAACCAGATGATGCTCTCCCACTATTTAAGCAGGCAGTGTAAATGATGCTTTTCAGGAGAGCCCTTAATGGTTGGATCTTATTGTTGGGAGATGGCTCTGTTTTATAATTTTGCTAATTTAAGATATTGCTGTATGTTATTTTTCACTGTACTATATTAAATGTTTGGTGCTGTTTTCTGGGAATGCAAAAGAAATGCAGCAACAGAAAAATAAAATTAGGGTGTCTACTAAGGCCACAGTTTTTCAATGTGTGATTGAACAGGCTACATAATAGTAACTTACTTCCTCACATAGCGAACAGATTTTTTAACTAACTCCCTTACTTTAGGGAAGGCTACACCAGATATTCCTTTGGAGCCTGCAATTATTTTTAATTTATCAAGTTGTTGGGGGCCTACTTTACGGTGTTCATTTCTAACCTCTATAGATCATGATTGGAAGACTCCCATGTTATACAAATGGTCCATCACTGAGATAACTTAGAACTGCTGAAACGTTGTTGGAAATAACTTCTCACCAATCTGGACATTGCAAGTAAGAGCAAAGAGACTACTGTAGATGAAATTAGCATTACCTCCTGAGGAGATGGTTTTCTTGTTCTTCTTTATAAGGCAACTTAACTGGTAGAAACAGCAACAAATGGAGATAGTGGGGCCTGTTGTTGCTTTTCCTCTTCTGTGCAAAGCAGTAGGTTCAAGCAGCCTTCCAGTGGTGTCAAGCATCTCTGACTTGCAATTTGCAGAATTGAAGTTCAGAACCTCAGGAGATCTCCAGGTTGGGATAAGCTGACTCAAGGCATTTACCAGCTCCTCTTCTTATTATGTCCCAGTGCACAGCACTGGCAATTATGTTTTTGATGCATTAATATTTTATGTTAACTCTGAAAAATGAGGGGGAAAAGAAATGTCAAGTATTGACTTTAAAAATTAAATTGTAATCATAAAAGTAATTGGCAGAATTGATTGACAATCTGATCTGAGCCCTATGCAATAAACTTGGGTTGTAAAAACTCCTAAATGTCTAGATGTTTGTTTTAGAATGAGGAAAGAAACAATGAACTTTATCTTTAATTATAGAGTTGCTATCATACCTCCTGTAAAAATACATTGTAGCCGTAATTAAAGGCTGTAAAAATTAAATTCTTGGAGTTAGGGATTTCCAGGAGTGGAACAGTGAGGAAGTGAGAGAAAACAATGTGAAAGCTACTATTCCTTGGAAGTGCTTCAACAGTGATGATTGTAAAGTGCTTGGCTGTTTAATTTAGTAATAAATAAATTATAGGATTCATGAATCCAGGCAAGAAAGCCTGTCCTTAATAATAGAATTGCTAACAGCAAATTATAGGTTAAATACTGAGTTTTACAGTACTGCTCATTTGGTGAATATAGAAATGCTAAAAAAAATGCAAATACATTTTTGATGATAGAGAAATTCAGCTAATGACTTGAGATGTGACTAATTCATAAATTATAGTTGATATATTGTTTTTCTGGTTGATTGTATCTTTTTTATATGCGTTATTTTCTTTTTATTTATTAGTCACTCAGAGTCATCAAAGAGTTGTGTAGCTTCAAAAATTGATAGGTAAAGAAAAATAAAAATGCAATTTTCTAGTTCAGGCACAGATGGCACAACAATGTTCTAGATGGCACAGCTCTTAAAAATCATCTGAAATCTTTGATGTATGTAGCATGCAGCAGTCCAGATAGCTAGATGCCTGGATTAATTTATGTAACACCATAAAGCCGTGATGGCGAACCTATGGCATGCGTACCAGAGGTGGGACGCAGAGCCCTCTCTGATGGCACGCGAGCCGTCACTCCAGTTCAGCTCTGCTGTGCATGTGTGCGCACCTTCCGCCAGCCAGCTATTCTTACTGGCCAGCGGAGCGCATGCAGGGGGGGCATGTGCATGCGGGCGATGGGGCGCATCCATGCACGTGTGAGCTTTGAACACTCGGACCGGAAAAGGTTAGCCATCACTGCCATAAGGGATTGTATTAAATGTCAGTCCACTTCTAGATCCAATTCAGATGCCAGTTATCATCATTAAAACCATACTTGACTCAGGGCCTGGATATCTTTGAAATTACCTGCTCTGGGATGAGTCTGCCTATTCCAATAAGAGCTGAGATCTGCTAATGATCTCTTCTCTAAAGGAGTGCCATTGACTGGAGCCCCATAGCAGAGCCTTCTCGTGATAGTACCCCTTCCATGAAACAGTTTCTCTTGATATCCAAACTACCCTATTTCTTGGAACTTCTGAAGAGCTTTCAAGATATGACGCTTCAGGAAATCATTTGAGGACAATGAGAATTAACGTATTCCAGTTGGGCTGCATTTAGGGAATATTTTATGATTAGATCATTATGGTTCTGTTTTTCATTTTGTTGTTTGATGTAAGCCTCTTACAGCTGTTGAGAACTGAGCCATATATAAGCCATAGTAAATAACAATAAATTTGGATGCATTTTATTATTGCAATCTGGGGGGCTGAAACATTTGGATGGTTGCCTTCACTTATGGTCCGTTTTAGAGCATTTAAGAAGCATGCTAGTTGTTGTTGCCAATAACAATGCAAGGTTAAATCAATAGTCCTGCACTCATTATCTCCACTTTATGTACATACTGTTGTCCAAGGAAGATAACTAAGATAACACGGTGCCTTCCAGATATTTTGGATATCAGCTCTCAGCGAAAACATCTTATTAGCCCCAGCAAGCATGGCCAGTGACATTGGCTTATGGGAACTGAATCCATAATAGCTTGTTTTGTTTCCTTGTATTAAAGACCAGTAATTATGTAGAAGACGAAGATGAAGTAGCTTCATGCAATTTCTTTTCATATTGTCCTGCTTGGACAAAATAAGTCATCTGAGACCTTTCAAATATTGCTAAAATACCATCCAATCAGCAAATTTGGCCAATAATCTGACCTTTGGATATAGAATGGATGTATCACCTTAGTTTCTTATGAATTACAGCCATAAAATGGATTACATATAGATCAAAGGGGCAGTCCAAAAACCTCATGCAAATATCCTATCACAATTCCAGCCCATTCAAGACCTCAGTACCCCTAGATTAGGGTGCTGAAATTAGGTGCATTTTGCGGGGGAGGTTCTAGTGGATTTGGAAAGGTAGCAGTTTTGACTCCCAGAAGCCTCTCATTCTCATGCCTGCCCTTAAATGCTCTTTTAAAGAATGAGGAATTCTTATATCTGCATTTTTCATACTATACCATACTTTTATATTTCTACAGATAGTCTTCAAATTACCACAGTTCGTTTAGTGACTGTTCAAAGTTACAACGGCACTGAAAAAAGTGCCGTTGTTTTTCACAGTTACAACCATTACAGTATCCCCATGGTCACGTGTTCAAAATTGGGGTACTAGGCAATTGACTCATATTTACGACCGCTGCAGTGTCCTGGGGTCATGTGATAACCTTTTACGACCTTCTGACAAGCAAAGTTAATGTGGAAGTCAGATTCACTTTAACAACTGCAGAGATTCACTTAACAACTGTGGCAAGAAAGGTCACAGAATGGAGCAAATTCACTTAATAAATGTCTCACTTAGCAACAGAAATGTTGGGCTCAATTGTTCGGCTCAATAAGTTGAGGACTACTTGTACAAGTAGTCCTTGACTTACAAGAGTTTGCTTAGTGACCATTCAAAGTTACAATGGCACTGATAGAAGTGATTTATGAGTGTTTTTCACAGTTATGACATTTTCAGCATCCCCATGATGATGTGATCAAAATTCAGATGCTTGGCAACTGGTTCATACTTACGACCGTTGCTGTGTCCCAAGATCATGTGATCACCTTTTGCAACTTTCTGACAAGCAAAGTCAATGGGGAAACCAGATTCACTTAACAGCTAGGTTATTAGTTTATCAACTGCAGTGGTTCATTTAACAACCGTGGCAAGAAAGGTCATAAAATGGGGCAAAACTCACTTAACAACAGAAATGTTGGGCTCAATTGTGGTCGTAAGTCAAAGACTTTCTCCTGTAGTCGGGCACGGCAGTCAGGATGGGTGGAGACTTGGTTGAGTTTGATTGGACCGGGTCTGCAGAATGAAAGAAGTCCCTCCTCCTGTTGTAGTTGTCAGTTTTTCGACTCGGTCGAGTTTGGATCAGTCGTGTCTAGTGACAGCTCTTCAGTTTCCAAAAAAAAAAAAAAAAAAAGGAGAATTTCGTTAATTTGCGTTTGACTGGCAGCCTATTCCAGTGTGTCAGCTTGTTTTCGCTCCGCTGACGACAACTCTGAGGTTTGATAGCTGGCTGGTAATCTTCGGCCACGCGCACGAGTTCGCTCTGTCGCGTTCAGCCTTACAGGCTCTGGCGGCGCTGAGGGAGCGATCGGACGACATTTTGATTGACAGTGGCTGCTGCGCGCCCCGAGCGCTCCGTTTCTGTGAGTGTCCTTGCCGGCTGGCAGGCGCTTCTCCGGAGCGGCCCACGTGGTTCAGCTGGGCCTATTTCTTCCTGTGCGGAACACGGACGTCAACTAGTGGCCCCTCAGCGTGCGGAACTCGGCGTCTGACTTTATAGTGCTTCGACCGGCTGGCAAGCACTCACGAGCTCCATTTGGCCAGTTTCAAGGCTCCTAGTCTATCGCAGTGAGTTACGGCCTTGCAGGCCAACGGTGGACCCTTATCTGATTTATTCTCTGGTTATTCTCCTCAGCGGCCATTTTATAGCCCTTCTAAAATGGCGGATGCCAGGGCTCATGGTGATCCCAAGACAGGGAAACGCTCCCACAAGCGAAAGGGCTTAACAGGGGAATCTTCCTCAGCCTCTCATCCCAAAAAGCCTAGAGCCCAAACATCCCAGGAGGCCCAAATGTCTAGGGATGAAGAGAGGCGACATAAGGCCATAGAAAAGGCCTGTAACAAAGCGGCATCCTCATCCAAGGTCTGACACCTTTACTGTCCAGGCCCCTTCAGCAGAATCCATTCCTGGGGAAGCTAATCCTTCACCCATCCAGGTGCCTAATCTGTCACCTGATATTTCTGTCACGGAGGACTTTATTGCTCCTGATACAGCAGTAGTTTTCTCCTCTGGAGTTTCTCCAACCAACAATCCACAACCAATCCAGCAGGCAAGTGTGGTTCCCCAGGATTCCAAGGATGTGGTGTCTTCAACACCTCAGACCCATAATCTAGAGCTTACTCCAGCCTTAGCCCAATTGATTGCTGAGTCTATTAAACAGGGCATTGCTCAGGGATTACAGGAAAGGGCATCCTCTAAGGTTTCGGATTATTTAAGTCATCATGTTCCTTCAGTCAGATCTCAGCCTTTACGGGCCTCATCTCTAAATCCTGAACGAGCAGTTTCTCCATCTAGAAACAGTCAGGGCTCCCTTTCAGGGGACGAGGAACAGCCCATTATTGATCAAGACTTGTCTGAGGATGAGGGCCTAGAGCCCGATCAGCCTTCCTTTGTGGGCCTCTTCCACCCGCAGATGTTTCGTTCTTTATTGCACAAAGCCTAGATCACAACGGGGTTGGGCCTTCCAGCGGCTAATTCTCAAACTCAGCCAGAAGCACCAGTTGCTTCATCTTTTCTATTTGTAGAACCAACAGTACAAACGGAAATTGTTCCGGCCCCTAAACTTTTTGCGGATGTGTTACAAAGGCAATGGAAAAATCCCAGTACTGGACCAATTCCGAATAGTTTGGATAGACGTTTGTATAATTTGGCGGCGGAGTATGCTTCCCTCTTGCAGATTCCAGTGGTGGATGCCCCTGTAGCGGCCTTGTCCTCTCCTTCTCCATCTTCAGGACCAGCAGAGGAATCCCTTCGCCCGGAAGAATGTAAGTCTGAGCGGACTCTTATTAAGGGCCACCAGACGGCAGCCTGGTCAGTCCAGGCAGCGTCAGCTGCTTCCTTTTTTAACCGAGCGTCAATTCTTTGGTTAAAGCAGCTACAAGGTCGTATTTCTCCTTCTGATGTTCGTGCACATCAGGATATAAACAAGATTTTGGGGGCAATAGAGTTTTTGGCAGACGCCACCTTAAATGCCGCTAGGTTTTCCGCTAAGGCCATTGGTTCGGCAGTTACAGCTCGTCGGTTACTCTGGTTAAGATCTTGGCAGGCAGACGTTCACAGTAAGTGGCGCCTAGCTTCATCTCCTTTTGCGGGCGATAAGTTATTTGGAGCTTCCCTCGAGCCTCTTCTTATCGAGACCAGGGACCACCGGAAGATTTTACCGGCAATGACTCGTCGATCGGACAATTGTTCATCTGGTTCCTTTCATAATCAGTCCTTTCGAGGTTCCGACTCAAGCTATTACCAGCAGAGATCCCACCGTTCCTACCAACAGAGGGGATCCTTCAATCGAGATAACCAGGTCAGACAGGGGTCTAGATTTCCCCCTAGGAGGGTTTCCCGTGGGGGTAGGGGGCGGCCCTTCCGGAGGACCTGTTAGGGGTCACAGGCCTTCATGGCTCGGGGGCCGTTTGGCTCTTTTCTTCCCTTCATGGGAGGCATCGGTGTCTGATGCTTGGGTAAAGAATACTATTAAATTTGGTCTTTCTCTAGAATTTGTTTCCATTCCCCCTAGTAGATTTTTACGTTGCCCAGTTCCCCTTAATACCCTTAAGAGGGCCCAGGTGGAAGCTGCCATCCATCACTTATTATCTATTCGGGCCATTCAGCCAGTTCCTTCTAGCGAACTGGGCGAAGGTTTTTACTCTCGCCTCTTTCTGGTGCCCAAAACTTCCGGAGGATGGCGCCCGATCCTTGATTTGAAATCATTGAACCGGTACATAACATACCGCCGGTTCAAGATGCATTCCCTGCAAACTATTTTACTGGGTATACGAGAAGGGGATTTTTTGTCATCTATAGACTTAACAGAAGCTTACCTCCACGTTCCCATCCTGCCCGACCATCGTTGGTTTCTCCGCTTCTGTTATAATAACAAACATTATCAGTACAGGGCCCTACCTTTTGGTTTGTCCTCGGCCCCTAGAACCTAAGATAATGGCAGCTCTCATGGGCTACATCTCATCCATCCCCATCAGAATTTCCTTCTATTTAGATGATGTTCTCATATTATCCCGTTCACGGCAGCAGGCGCAGTCAGATATTAATGTCACCCTGCAGGTCCTCCAGGACCATGGG
The DNA here is from genome assembly GCA_022577455.1 of Arizona elegans. Lineage (NCBI taxonomy): Eukaryota > Metazoa > Chordata > Lepidosauria > Squamata > Colubridae > Arizona > Arizona elegans. The sequence goes on along the minus strand of JAKOOJ010000001.1, from coordinate 296,839,388 downwards.
TTCTCCATTAATTGGGATAAGAGCCACTTAACCCCTACCACCCGCATTCAGCCCCTGGGGGCGGTAATTGATACTCTTTCATCAGAGGTCTTTCTATCACTTGACCGAATTGCCAACCTGCGGAAGCTAGTGTCCAGTATACGCGGACAGAGGTCATCTTCGATCCTTTCCTTATCTCGTCTTCTTGGCAAAATGGTTTCGACCTTTGGTATAGTCCCTTGGGCACGTTTGCACTGTCGGGATTTACAATGGATCCTACTTCCCTTTCAACGCGCACATAGGGACACGTCGGCCACAAGATTGGTTCTACCTCGGCCGGTACTCCGCTCTCTCTCCTGGTGGGCATCGGAAGCACTTCTCAAAGGCACCAGAATTCGGGATCCTCAGCCCCTCCTCCTCACGACAGACGCCAGTTTGTCCGGCTGGAGTGCTCATTTGGATCCGAACCTGACTCAAGGTCTTTGGTCTCTTCGAGAACAACAAATGAATATCAATGTGCTCGAACTTCGGGCTATCTTCCTCGCTCTAAAGGCCTTCAGGACTCACGTCCTCCACTGAGATGTCCTTGTTCTAATGGACAATGTTACTGCCAAAGCGCATGTGAACAGGCTCGGGGGGACCCGTTCCAAGGCCCTGATGTGGGAGGCTCAGCGCCTGGGATACTGGGCGGAGAGACACTTGACCTCATTACGGGCAGCTCACATCTCAGGGACCCAGAACCGGACGGCCGACATTCTCAGTCGGTCAGCAATGGACAACACGGAGTGGTCACTCACTCCTCAGCTATTTCAAGATATAATCCACCGCTTTGGCCGACCGACTGTGGATCTCTTTGCCAGCGCATCCAATCACAACTCCCGCGCTTCTTTGCCAGGTTCCCTTGTCCGGGAGCGGAAGCGGTGGATGCTCTGCGGACCCCTTGGCCAGCCAATCAACTGCTGTACGCATTCCCTCCGATCAACCTCATCCCCAGGGTATTACGGAAGCTACTACAGGAACGGGCAGAAGTGATACTGATTGCTCCCTTTTGGAATCAACGTCCCTGGTTCGCCGATCTCAAATCTCTCTTGGTGCAGGACCCATGGCAAATTCCGGACGACTGAGTCGTCCTCGTTCAAGGACAACTGGAACACCCGGATCCGCACTGGTTCCAACTCGCCGTGTGGAGATTGAGCGGAGCCTCCTAACCAAGCTCCCTCTCTCCGCAGGGGCCATATCCACGATTCAGGCATCTCGGCGAGCTTCAACTACCTGTATTTATGAGGCTACCTGGAGGGCCTTTTCTCTGTGGTGTGGCAGGCATCACCAGTCTCCTTCTTCTGCCTCGGTCATGCTGGTTATCGAATTCCTCCAAGATGGCTTTGTTTCGGGTCTATCGCCCAACACGTTACGACGCCAGGTAACAGCTTTTTCTACCATCTTATCGAACTCCTCTTCGGGACCGGTATCCAAGGATCCACTGATCCGCCAATTTCTTCGTGGAGCCTCCAACATTAGGCCACCTACTATTCACAGATATCCTTCCTGGGATTTGCCAACGGTTTTAGCGACACTCACCGGTCCTCCTTTCGAACCTCTGCGGGATGTTTCCCTGAGGCATCTCTCCTTTAAGGTGGCGTTCCTGGTGGCGGTCACCTCCGCCCAGCGGATTTCAGAGATGGCGGCTCTATCCATTCATAAAGAACTCTGCCTGTTCCACGAGGATAGGGTGGTGCTGAGACTGGACCCCTCCTTCGTCCCAAAGGTTAATTCCGTTTTTCACCGGACCCAAGAGGTGGTTCCTCCTAATTTCTGCCCTTCCCCTGGCCACCCCCGGGAGAGATGTTGGCACACCCTCAATGTCCGTCGGGCCCTTAAGATGTATATCTCTCGTACAGCTTCTTTCCAGCGTTCCGACGCATTGTTTGTTTCGTTCCTGCCAGCGTCTTTGGGCTCAAAGATTCCTTCTACCACACTGGGTCGCTGGATTAGGGCCTGTATCTCTACTGCCTACGAAGTTCGGTCTCTTCCAGTCCCGCGCAACGTCACCGCTCATTCTACATGGAGTGCGGCCACATCCGCTGCTTGGTCCACCCGGGCTTCCATCGACGAGTTCTGTCAAGCGGCGACTTGGGCCTCTCCGACCCCATTCATTCGCCACTACCGTTTGGACAAATACGCTTCGGCAGATGCAGCGTTTGGTCGACGGGTTCTCCAACAGGTCCGGTCTGTCTCCTAGTCCCGGGCCGGCCGGCTCCCTCCCGACTGGACACATGGCTTTGGTATGTCCCATCCTGACTGCCGTGCCCGACTACAGGAGAATGGGCATTGGTACCTACCTGATACGCCTCTTCTCTGACTGTTGGGCACGGCAGTCAGCCCCACCCTATTTGGGGGCCGGCCCGTGGCGTAGTCCATCTCAGGGAGGGGCAGGGATTCAAATTTTCTTCTTTATTGTCCTAGACACGTCTTCTGCAGCTACTCCCTCATCTCAAAACTGACAGCTACAACAGGAGGAGGGACTTCTTTCATTCTGTAGACCCGGTCCAATCAAACTCAACCAAGTCTCCACCCATCCTTACTGCCGTGCCCGACAGTCAGAGAAGAGGCGTATCAGGTAGGTACCAACGCCCAATCTGTACTTAATTCCAGATAAAAATAATTGCAGATACTACAGTTTCTCCTCATTTTATCTGCTTTTAAATGATCATCATCAGGCTGCCAGTCTTTTTCCAGACTCAAATCAGATGGTAGTGAATAATGTCTTTGACCCAGAATATTCTATTTTTACTTGCCCAGGCATTTTGGTTATCTTCTGAAGCCATCCTCTTAGTATTCTTTCTTTCTGATGGTATAAGGGGGTGTGCTTAAAATTATGGAGCTTTATTTATGACATGCTTTCCCCAGCAAGGCTTTTCTAATACTTTGTGATGTCTTCTTGATGTCATTAAGAGATCCTTCTTCCCCCATCATTTTAATGATGGTATTTATGTTTATATTCTTCCTGTACTACTTATACATCTATTAATTGTTTTTCATGATTACCTTTACTATTGCTTTGGATGTTTCTAAAAGCTTTATAGTGTACTTAGGGAATTATGGCTGCTGAGTGCATTAGAAATACTGCTGCTGCTAATATACTTGTAACAACATGTCTTGGATGCTCTCAAAAAATGACCACCACAACTGTCACAATACCGAAGGCATACATATTCAGAAATTTACCGAAGGCATACATTGCTCAGAAATACCCACTCTGTCAATGGGATCTTACTACAGGTGGCGGAGTGGTTAGAGTGCAGTACTGCAGGCTACTTCAGCTGATTGCTAGCTGCAGTTCGGCATTGTGAAGCGGTATATTAGTCTTAAGTGCTATTGCTGTTGCTACATTTCGGTCACACAACTGTGGCCTTTAGTCTCACAACTGAGAGAGTATGACCCAGAAGGAGTAGAGGTAGCAGGCCAAATTGTGCAGAAATGGAACACACATGGAATGTTCTTTCTGTTCCTCTTCAAGGTTGGGTTTTGATGGGTATTTTTTTCCTTTTTCCTAGCAAATTCTAGGAATTAGGGAATAATATTACTACTTTTTCCACCTAAAAACAGTGGGAAACTGTCAGTGATCTCTGGAAGCAAAATTAGACAGAGAGACTTCCAGGGGTTTAACAAACAGTTATAGGAGAAGGAGGACTTGTGGGCTCCATGCTGTCCATGTAGGTCCTGGTTAGTTTAAAACTAGTAGGCCAAAGGCTGGTTTAAAACTAGTTATTGAGAATCAGCAGGCTTTAGGAATTGTTCTTGTAGTTGGAAGACAGATGTGTAGCTAAGGTTGATTTCTAACAAGCTACTGATTACAAAAAGTCAGTTTCGTTGATTACCTTAATTATATATGAAACTGTCAGCAGTACTTCATCATATTTGCATAACATTTTCTGTTAATAAGAATCTTCCCTCATCCTATTCCAGTTTATTTTTCTGGATGAGTGTTTCTGATGGCTTTTTAAATATATTGCAACAGAAAATGGTTCAGATGTTTTTAAAGAATGACTTTAAGGGGAAATATTTTTCCTAGTTTTATATGTAAAATATTATTATATTTACATTGGTAATGTCTAAATTATATATTTGAAGTTAGAAAAAAAATAAATGAGGTAAATCTATTGTTAAATAATAAGTAAAGGAAGGATTCCAATCCAATTATGGCTTCCATTTTTTCTTGATGAAAGTTCCTAGAGAAATGGTACATAATCAGAAATTCAGAAAGTGAGGAAAGATGCACTTACTTATTTAATAGTTTTCTTTTGCAAACTGTGAAAACAGGATTGTCTTTTGAAATTGTTTATATCAGGGGTGAAATGATACCAGTTCGCACTGGTTTGGGAAAACCGGTAGTGATAAAAACGACTGGTTCAACTTCAGGCGAATCGAAAGCAGGAAATCCTGCTTTCTAGTGAAGCTAAATCACGCGGCACAGCTGTTCCCCCCCTGCTGTTCTATTACCTTCCCAAGTGTTCTTTTCCTGCGTGAAGCGCACATTTGGCGTGCACTGTGCATGCGCATGTAGCATGCTTTTGGTGTGCACTGTGTATGTGCGTGCACGCAGCGTGCTTTTAGAGCACACTGCATGCGTGCATGCAGCATGCATTTGGCGCGCACTGCGCATGCGCAGGCAGCAAATCAGTGGCAATCCGCAGAGGAGTTCACCACTGGTTTATATGTAAATTTTTCATGTTACTAATCTAGACTGCGACTAGGCACAAATGCAAGAAACGAATATGTAGCTCTTTGTTTGGCCTAACTAGGGAAGAAAATGCCAGAAGCTTTTATGTCAGCTACTTAATGATAATAGTCCATCTGACCTACATCTAGTTTTGCCCCAAAATGTATATCATTATTTAATGAAGTGCATTGGGAATATTAAATATTTGAATTCATAGTGGAACTATTTAGGGCTCATTCATACACAGTCATAGGGGTTAGAATATATATTTGATAGATGTTATGTGATTGACTTGCCCATTTTGGAGATAACTTTCTTCATGGTTTGCAATTTTCTTTATTGTCTTCATTCTTGGCCATAATAAGATTTCTTTTGAACAAGGTTTCTGGGTAAGGACATATGGCAATTTAGATGTCCTTGCAAGCATCTCCATAAGCATGAATAGTACTCCAGCGAAGATCAATGTTCAGGCAACAAGTTCTGACTGTTGAAATTTTCTCTGGAAATGGAGAAATTGTGAGATCATCTAGTTGTGCTCTGGATAGCTGCTTCTCACCAGGAGACTACAAGATTCAAATTGCTTGTGGTTGATTGTGAACTGCTTGGGAGCTGAGGAAATAACACCACACTCAAAACCTACTGTGTAGCTTTTATGGATACATGATGTGCAAAAGCCCATTTCTTAAATATTTTTTGTATGTAAGTAATTTACAATTTAAGGGAGATCTTCCAAATGACAGGAAAGAACAAACACATTTGGTGAGTCACCCTTTCAGAATTAAGAAAAGAAAAGAAATATCTTAAAAGATTTTGACTTAAAAGCAAAAATCTTAACAAGATTGTGATACATGAAAGTTTGTAATGGATAAGATTGTGTGATTGTAGCTATAGAGAGCTAATTGGGACTAAAGTCTTAGGGAAAAAAAGCAAATTGGGGCAAAAAAAGAGTGCTTTTTATTTTTATTTTAATCCTAGTAATTGACATACTTTATCATAATGTCAACTATAAAAGAAAAGTAGCAAAAATAGGAGAAGGAAGAAGTTCACTAGAACAATTTACAGATAATGGGCATTTATTATTAGATTTATTACAGAAAATGTTTGAGGAACTTGGCAAGAAGATGACTATAATAGTTGCCAAGAGTTTGAATGCTTTTAAAAAGGAAATGGTAGAAGGATTTACAGGGATAAAAGAGTATATGAAAGAAGAAGTTAAAGAAATTAAAAATCTGTAGAACAGTTGGCTGGAGATGTAAAACAAGTTAATGACAAACTGAAAGTTTTGTGAAGTAAGCCAGAAGTTATAAATACACAGATAGAGAAAGATTTGAACAACTTGGCATTGCTGGAACTGAGAGGAAAAATAATTTTATTTAAGATTTAGAGCAATTCCAGAAGACCGAGGAAACATATCGGACAAAAGATTGTTAAATCTCTGCCTAACTTTTTCTATTTGGATGAAGTTGACACAAAGACAGATAGCAATGAGGTTTATAGGTTCAATACACAATTTACAAAATTAAGAAATGTTCCAAGAGATGTCCTTATGCCCTTTGTTAGGAAGAAAATTAGATGTCAAGTTTTGCAGCAATATTTAATACTATATTGAGGATTGATAATATAATGTAATGGTACTTAAGAAAATTCCAATGAGAATACTGCATAAGAGAAAGGAATATTTCTTTCTGACAGACTTAAATAGAAGATGGTTCTATTTAGATGGGATATGTTGGAATGAGTTATTTTTACTTTTAAATGGTAGAGGTTTAAACTGAACTCTGTGAAGAAAGCAAGATATTTCCTGGGAAAATTCAAACAAGAATTGGAGGAAATGCAAATGGAAGTGACAGTGACAGATGTGATTAAACAAATGCAATAACAGATACAACGGGATGCTGCTACCATACTGGGCACTTTAGAATATCAAGTTTTCGAAAACCTTGGTCTAACTATGGTTTATAAATGCTTAACATGGGATATAAATACAGTAAAATGCTCCTCAAAAAAGAAAAAGCTAAAATAAGATGTGATTTGCTTAAAAGAAACACATATTAGGAAAAAATATAAAATATTTGAATCAAAAAAATGTGGGTAAATAATTTATTTCAGCAGGATTGCAAAAAAGAAATGGAATTGTTTTGTATATAAATTGTCAACCATATCCATAATTTATATTGACTGATGATTATGGCAGATACGATGGAGTGAAAATAATTTTATAGGGATGAGAATATTAACACTGATATTGGGAATTTAAGCCCCAAATGAAAATTAAACAGTATTTTATAAAGGATTTATGGATAAACTATTGGATTTTTTTGTATGAAAAATGGTAATTCAAAAGAATAAGTTTATTATTATTTTTTTTGAAAGAAATAAATCTTTGTCAAGAATAGATTTTGCATCTCTAAGACTTTGTTTACTTATATTCATAAAAAGAATATATTACCAATGGCTCTCTCAGACCACAATCCATTGGCTTTAACTTTTAAAAGAAAAATGGCTCTTTTAGATGGAGATTGAATGAGATGTTGTTGCATAAGGAAACAGTAGTGGAAAAAGAAATTAAAAGGTTTTTTTTTTTTTAGAATAATCTTCAATAAAGGCACAGAAGGAAAAATTGTTTTGGATGCAAGCAAAGCTTTTATAAGCTTTTTTACATTTCATATAATGTAACAGTGAATTTAAAAGAAAAGGCAAAGAAAATACAATTATAATTTTGAATGAGTTAAAAAAATGAAAGAAGAGTATTACATCTTCATAATGACATTGATAAAATATACCTGCCCCACAAAAATGGAAGCAGAATTTACTTCAGTTCAAACAGACGGCTGAAGAAAGCATGCATTGTCTGATTATGTAAAAGATGACCAAGCATTGAGACAAGTTAAAAATTGAAACTTACTGAATGTACATGAAACAAAGCATGAATATCAAAATAATGTAATAAAAACATGAACAGAATGCTGGCAAGGAAAAGCATTACATGATCAATTTCTACAAAAGATCAAGGGGAAAGTGGATAAAGATGAAACCTGGCAATGACTTACAGCTAAAATGTTTTAAAAAAAGAAACTGAAGGATTGATTTAGGTTATGCAAGAGCAAGATATTCAAATTAGTTCAATCAAGGCCAAGATAGACAAATCATCAAATAATTCAAAGTGCAGATTATGCAAAGAAGCAGAGAAAAACAGCAGAATCATATATTCAGTTTATGCAAGATGGTTGCATAAACTGGTTATAAACAAAAACATAACCCAGTTGCCAAAAATATTCACTAAATTAGAATATCTATAAAAATTATCATGTGTCACTAATGAAAAATTGGTGGGAACATAGACTTGAAAAAATAATTAAAAATGAGCAGATTAAAATATTACAGGATTTTCATATACAAAATGATTAAGTCTTATCTCATAACACACCAGATTTAACTGTAGTTGAAAATAAGAAAGTGTGGATAATTGATGTGGAAATACCAAGAGACAGTAGAATAGTAGAAAAAAAATGGACAAGAAGAAGGCATCAAAATCTAAAAACTGAAGTTAAAAAATAATGGCATAAACTGGACCAACTGATTATCAGCATTCCAGAAAATCTTGGATGGCATTTAAGAAACGTGAGCATTCCCACAATTTCCATCTGTCAATTGGAAAAGGCCACAGTGCTTGGATCATGTACTACGCCAATACATTATGACATTGTAGGTTCTTGGGAAGAACCTGATGCGTGTGAAGGCCAAAACCCCAGCTAAAGGATTATATAATAATAAATATTTCTTATGGTGGTAGTTGTAGACCAGCCTATCTGAAAGATAGTGTCAGGCCTGGAAGCCGTCTTTTGCATTGGATCTTCAGGCCTACCACATTTAGTGCTGTGGGAAGCTGGGAGGGGTGATGTATGGAGCAGGGGAGATATATAGTCTTAATAACATTCCTTTCTCTGAGAGTCAAGGACATCCAGCCTGCACCTGGAGTGGTGTGACTAGGAGGCATCTCCATTTGGAACGGTGCATTGATTGGGCCATATGATGGACATGTGGGTGCAGGGGAAGGGACTTGGACTTTCTTTTGGGTGGGGAAAACCTGGAAGCTTTCAGATTCAGGTTTTCCCAGATGTGACAATACGACATCTCTGATAAAATGGAATTTTGAGGAATTTCTAGCCTCAGAGTCTTCTTCATTCGGGGTGTTACTTGGAACCCTGTCAGATAGTAGATTAGAGCAAGTTTGTGTAAGGAAAATAATAAAGGTGGGATACAAATCAATAAATAATTTCAAACATTGATGATTGTTTGAAGGGAAATAAAGGTGCCACAGGGTCAAAAATAGTGTTTGCCATACAAAATAAATAGAAAAAAATTAACAGAGTTGGTAAGAAGAGGAAGCTTATTTATTTTTGATTAACTATTTAATGTGCCATTACTTTTTGGATGGAATTTTTTTTAGTGACTCTTATTTTTCTTGTTCTATTAAAAAAGTAAATTACCAGAAAAAGGACAGATTGTAACTATTTTGTGATAAGCATTTTAACATATTTCTAGAGGAATTTCCAAAAACAAAATAGAATGCTGAGAAGCAGCTGTTGTCGCCCCAGAAGCCTTGCTCTTCTTTCAAGAGAACTGTAAAGTGGTACAGAGAATTTCAAACATTTGTGCTTCTTGGTCATGTTAGCTCATTGGCACATTTTGTTTTGCATATGGAAACAATGGCTGAGTTATTTAGCAAATGGTGTCTCGTCACAGCAGGTTAGCCCTCCAAGCTGGCAAACATCACTCTAGGCCCCTCGTGCAATTGACTAAACTGGGGAAAGGGCAAGTTACTTATTGAGTCATGCAAATCTCTGCCAAATAATCAATTCTGCTGAATTTAGAAAGTAAAACCCATGAGGGCATGAGATTTAAAAATAGATAAAGGAGCTGAATGTTAGCCTTGTGAAAATGAATATGGTAATAAACAGCACAAGCTGGAGAATAGAGAACTTTACCCTCCACCCCCCTCAAAAAAACATGTGGAGAGTCCACTTTTCTTCCGAAGCAGTTTCTGAGAAAAGCTTTGAATTAAAAAAAAACATACAGTCCTTGCGGAAAAAAATTGCTGAGTAAAAAAAAAATGCTGAGTAATCTTTCCGTTGATTGCCAGCTTGCAGTTAGTTCTAATTAGAATCTGCAAGTAATATGTAAATACTTTGGGTTTAAACTTTGATATTCCTAGGGGTCTCTCTTTTGGATTCCTGATTGTTTTTAAAAATATGCATTTGTGCTTATGCATTCTTCAATTGCTGATGTAGGAAGAAGACAAAGCTATTATATTTTTATTGTAATTTTCCTTGGGATGTTTTAAGCTGCTTCTCATCAACCACAGCAGCTTTTATTCTGAATTCAATGCACATTTTACTTTAAGTATCTGCACTTTGGTGTTGGCTTAGTCTCATGGGAAAATAATGGAGAATGTTTGTAATTCAGGTGTGGGCAGACTTGAGGTTTCTGTACTATGTGTTTCACTAGTACTTAAAGATACGTTGACTGGTCCCAAGGAATTTTATTATGGCTCAGTGGGGCAGGTCAGTTGCAGTACTTAGCATTTTACAGGGAAAAAAGGGTATCTCTTAGCAAAGGATTTGCTCAGGAATTTGGTTTTTATTTGAAGACTTAAGCTTTCTATAATTACAGTAAATTTACACATAGATTTTTTTATTTATCTACCCCAATATTTTCTTTGTTTAGTTACTCAGAGATGTGAATAGATAGACTTTTAGAAATGAAGAAGCCTTGTTGTTTTCACGAACGTCATCCTACCTTTGGATCCTATCCTCCCTTTAGCTCACCTTTGCTCCAAGTAAATCTAAAAAAAATATTGAAATTAATTTTTATTGAATTTTTTTTACAGAATAAAATATACATTAGAGAAAAACAGTAAGAAAATGAAGACAAAGGGCAGAAAAGAAAGAAAGAAAAAAAGATACAAAGGAGTAGCTTCTGATCTTTACAGCAATCATAAATGCATTTATATTTTGCTCTCTCTCTCTTTAAGGTTTCATCGTGGCTCCCTTCTTTCTATATTTCAACCTTTCTAATAATCAAACCCATAAGTCACAAATTTATTTTTTTCTGTTTTCAGCAAAAGAAAAAGAAAAAAAAGGGCTTCCAGTGATTAACAGATGTACCATAATTAGTGCCTTTTCCCTAACCAAACAAGTCAATTTTACCATCTCTGCAAATTCTGAAATCTTTACCAACTATTCTTCCATTGAGGCTATTTCAGAATCTTCCCATCTTCATACATATAATAATCTCATTATAGTTACTATATACAAAAATAGTCTTCCATAAGTCTTTTTTAGATGTCTGTCCATTAGTTCCAGCAAGATAGATAAAAAATGTTTGATGCTGGAAATATTTTGTTTCCTGAAGGATAGCCACCATGCTTATAGCAAGCAAAAAGAGAATAGTGCTACCTTAAAAACCATTATATTAAACCATTATTAACCCATTATAAGCCATCGTGGACTGGAATTTGTATTTCAATATTTGTAGCCAGTCTTCTTAAAAACATCAATGGGAGTCTCCAACATGAAATTGCTGTACAAAGTTTATCAGGGCACTAATGCTATTGCTTATGGCCTAAATCAAGGTCACAGGCTTTCAGCGCACTACAGATTTTAATTAGTTTTGACAGCATTTTATACCATCAATTTATCATTTTTGCCTTCCGCATTCTGTGTATTGATCAATATTGTGTTTCATTTGTTTACCATTCTTCCATTCCAGTTTAGCCATGGTTTACTGTGTGAATTTGGCAACATTGAAACACTAGTCAAAACTAGTGGTGTTCCAGGTTTTATTCAGTACAAGATTGGCATACATGCTTAGATTTAAATTTTCATTTAGGCCATAGCCAAAAAAAAAAAAAAAAAAAGGAATTTGTGTCATTCATAAAGATTAGAAAATTTATTATGGAATAAACTTTCTTAATCAGAGTCAGCAATCTAGTTGGTGCTCAACCATACATTGATATTGGGCAGGATTGTCAACTCGATTTCATTGAGGGCCGGATCAGGGTTATGTTTGAACTTGGGGGGCTGGGGTGGGCATGGCCAGCTCGTCATCACTCATGTTGTGGGTGCCTGTGGCGGCCCAAGAACTCTGCCTGTGAAAACGGGCTCCCGAGCTCTGTTTTCAGCTGTGACGGACTCCTGCAACCCTCTGCCAGCAAAAACGGAGTTCGGGAGAGCCGCACGTGGCCCTCGCAAGCTCCATTTTCTCTGGCAGAGGTACTGCTGGCTGGTCCTTCACTGTTTTCAGGGTGCAGATCTAAGCACCCCTGGGCCTCCTACCCTGATGTAGGAGAACCTGATTAAGCAATAAGGTTAAACAGCAACTGAATATATGAAATACAATCTTAATTCTATGCAATACGTCAAATTAACAGTGTGACTACAACATTAGTAATAGATGATTATATATTATTGATGTACTTGGAGCATTTAGACACTGCCCAGTAATAAAATTCCTGTTGTTTGCAGTAATAAAATATTAGCATACAAATTAAAACCATAAAATCCAATATATAAAATGTAACAGAAAACTATGCAACTGAATAAAAGCAGTATTGTCAGATTGTTAACAGTGCAAGAAATAAGCAGAATTTATATATTTCTAAGAATCTTAACAGGAATATTTACTTTAAAAATGCTGGAATATTTTTAGAGCCTAGTATATAAATATATATTTTCTGATGCTGAAAGGACCTTACACAAGTGCATTGTGCACTGATTCTCAAACAGTGATTCATGGACTACTAGAGGTCCAAGAGGTCCACCAGGTGGCCCATCCTGCATTCATCAAAGTCTACATTTGAAAATAGTTGTTTCCTGGGGTTATTTTAGCTGAGACGTAGCTTACATTGACATGTTTTCAATTTGCATTGTTGAATAAACTCCCATGACAGATGGGAGAATAGGTAAAGTACTCTGCTTCAAACCATCGGTGTGTTTTTCCAGACCTTAGGTATATATCTGATCCCTGGAAAGATTTGGAAATTTCTGAAGGTTCCAAAAACATAATAGTCAAGAAGACTGGTTTGCAGCTGCATATGGAGCCTAGGCCAAGGCCACTAAAGGTATTTAGTGTTCATCTGAGGCAATTCTTTAGACTGTAGCAGTGGTGGGTTTCTACTGGTTCGTCCCGGTTCAAGTGAACCAGTAGTGGCGGGAGGCTCCGCCCACCCACCCAGACGTCATCATGGACGCTCTGTGCATATGCAGAAGGTTCTGCAGAAGCGCTGTGTGTGCGTACATGCATGCACTCACTGTTCCAAACTGGTAGCGAAGGTAAGTGGACACTACTGGACTGTAGCTTTAAAAATTAATCACAAGTTCATGAATTCCTTCCTCTGCTATAATGTATAGCTGCATTTCTTAAATTTGAGAGCTATACTTTGACTTTGATATTTGCAGTTCACTGTTGCTTCCATTTCTTGATCGTGGTCAGCATTGGTTCTCATTCTGATTTGCAGGAGTTATGTCAAACTGAGATGGTTGCTGACAAGGAAATAATTTAACACAGAGTACGAGAGAGAATGTGAAATGCCTGTTATTTGTTTGATTTCCCAGAGGCACTTTTTACAAGCTGATATTTACTCTTTAATTTCCGTTCCAGTGGTAAAGTCGTTGCATAGTCAAGGCAGTGATGCATAGTGGTTGGGACTGTTTCTTTCAGGGCTTTGTTGGAGTTTACTTTTTACTCTGGAATAGTATATAAGGATTAAAAAATAACAACCCAAAACCTCTGGTGCTGGGTGGGTTCTAAATTTTTTTACTACAGGTTCTGTGGGGGTGGCTAGGTGGGGGGGCATGACTGAGTGGGTGTGGCCAACTTGACATCACTCAGGCACATGACCCCCCCACCAAGCCACGCCCACCGAAATGGTGGCGAAAATTTTTGGGACTTTTTGACACTTTTTCTTTTTGACATTTCGGCCCCATATCCAGGTGGGGATGCAGTAGAGTGGCAGTGGTCATCCCGGCTTTCCCTCCATTGCCCTTCCTGGCTGAAAAGCGCCCCTTCTCGCCTCTGACAGGCCTTCCCCGTGGTTGCAGCCGGAGCACCCCACTCCTGCCGGCTGGGTCCTGTCTGCGAGATGAGCGTGCAGGAGAAAGGCTTCCCTCTGGACCTTGGGGGAGGCTTCACTGAAGATGCGCCCAGGCCCACAGTCAAGAGTGTGACCCTGTTTCTGCGGCCCGCCAGCCACAGCTTTTTGGCTGGGAAGGGCAACGAAGGGAAAACACAAAGCAGCTTCCTTCTCGCCGGCTGACTGGAGAACTTTTTGGTGGTGTTGTTGTCGACCTCCTGGAGAGCCACGCTCATGCTAGCCTGCATGAGCGTGGAGCCAGCCAAGGGCGAGCCAGGCAGGCCAAGGTGATGGCAACGGCAGAATCCGGCACTCAGGCAGGGCAAGGTTAGTATGCTCTCAGCTGCACCCTGCATGGCCTCCAACAGCTCAGGGCAGCAGACTCAGCTGCAGCCCAGACGAGCCAAGGAACTTCAGGGAATCTCCCGCGTGTTGCACCCCCTTCCCAGCCTTCGCCCACGCCTCCGTGCTGGGCTGCCCCTGTCCCTGTCGCGGCTCCAACGGCGGTGGCTTCGGGAAATGCTGGAGGCATGGAGGCATGGGCAAAGGCTGCAAGGGTGGTACAGCTGAGCCTCCTGTCCTGAGCCGTGGACGGAGGCACTCCTCCCAGCCAGATCTTTCCGGATTTGACTTGGAGGAAAGAGCAGCTCATGGCTGCTAAATTTCACTGTGCTGCACTAGCAAAGGGGAAGAAACAGCCAATGAAGAGTACACAGAGCTGCTTCAGTCCATGTGTTCTCCAGGTCAGTGGTTGTTTCTCTCCTTCGTTGCTGTTTATGGAAAAGCATTTGGCGCAGCACAACGAAATTTAGCAGCCATGAGCCATGCTTTCCTCTAAGTGCTGTGGGCAGCAGAGGGAAACAGGTGCTTCTCTCTGCACAGAGCTTTTCAGATGAGACTTGGAGGAAAGCGCAGCTCATGGCTGCCACATTTCGCTCCAACAATGAGTTTGGCGGAGATCTAAGGAAACGTCTTCCAGCTCATCACAATCAAAAGAAGCGGCAGCAGAGGTGATGGGCATGTGTGTCCCTCTGCAAGGACTTGGGGGCAGACATCACCCCTCTGAGATAAAGAGGCAGTGGCAAAGCCCTGGCTGTCACCCAGGAGAGGACCGCGGAGGGACACACATGTCCCTGTTACCTCCACTGCTGCTTCTTAGATTGCTGACACTCCAACAATGAGTTTGGTGGAGATCTAAGGAAACATCTTCCAGCTCTTCACGATTGACTTTAAGAGCGCCGAGAAGCCGACAGCAAAAGAAGCGGCAGCAAAGGTGACAGGGGCATTTGTGTGTGTGTGTCCCTCTGCAGTCCTCTCCTGAGTGACAGCCAGGGCTTCGCTGCTGCCTCTTTTCCTCAGAGGGGGGTGTCTGCCTCCCTTCACATGCAATGCACATGTGCAGCAGCCCTGGGACATCTGCCCGCCCTCCGGCAGCACCGCCACTGCCGCTGCTCCTCTCAGCTCCAGCACAGCACTCCGTCTCCCCGAACGGCCACCCACTCATCCACTGGCCGGGCTGGAAGGCAGGCAAGCATGGCAGGGCCATAGGGAAGGGAGCTAGCTAGCCGGCCAGCCCCAACATCTTGCCTGCCTTCCTGGCAGTCCCCGTGGCCAGGCCCGCTTGCCTGCCTTCCTCCCCACCACCGCCTCTTTGTTCGGCTGCTTATCTTCCGCGGCAGCTGGTCCAGAGTTGGGAAGGCAAGCTGACCCGAGTTTTCTGCAGCCCACAGCCAGCTGCCGTTGTTGGAAAGCGTCTGGCCAGGAAGCCTCCAAAAAGGCTTCTTTGCCAGCTGCTTTCTCCTCAGGCCACCAAAAAGTACTGGCGGGAAAAGCTGCTGCTGTCGCCGCCATGTTCTTCACGCATGCACATCCCATTGGACTTACAAGGCAACGGGATGCGTGTGTGCAAAGAACATGGCAGCGATGAACATGGAGGCCGGGGCAAGCGAGCAGTAACTGGGAGACCGGTTTGGGGGCGTGGCCAGCCAGCCATTACTACCAGTTCTGCGAGCGACGACAGCTTTTTACTACCGGTTCTCCTGAACTGGTGCAAACCAGGAGCAACCCACCACTGCTCTGGTGCCAAGAATAAATAATAACCCTGCTCAATGAAACCCTCTCAATGAACAACAGCAGAGCTCATCTAAACACCTGACTCAAATGCCTGAAAAAAACAACCAGGTTGACACTGACTTACAAAATCCTAAAGGATTGGATCATCTCCAGAGGGATGGTCTTCCATAGGGCAGGTGCTGCTACTGAGGAGGCACAAATCCGGGATCCAACAAGATAATATTGTCTGATGGAAAGGCTAAGATTAAATATAAAGAAGACTAAACAAATGACAACAGGTACAGTTACCAGCTGTACAATTTGGCAGTGAAGCCATTGAAAAGCTGGATAGCTGCTACTTTTTAGGTTCAACTATCAATAGTAGAGGATCCACCAGTCAAGAAATAAGACACAGACTAGCACTTATAGAGTAGCACCAAAGGTCTTGTAAAGGATATTCAGATGTTGCAACATGTCAATGCCTAGAGGGATCAAAATCATGCAAGCAGTGGTGATGCTGAGTCTTAGACTGTTAAAATCTACAGCTTGGCAGTTTGAGAACCCAAATGCCATGAGATGGAGTTAGCTACCATTACTTGTCCCAACTCCTGCTAACCTAGCAGTTTGAAAGCATGCAAATGCAAGTAGATGAATAAGTACCACATGTAAGCAAGTGGGAAGGTAACAGTATTCCTGATGCTTTGTGTTGCAGTGTAATGTCATGCCGTCCATATGACCACGGAAACATCTCCAGATAACATTGACTCTTTGGCTTAAGAAACAGAGATGAGCACTGCCCCTTATAATTATTCACAATTAGTGGGCTAAAACCATGGAGACACTTTTACCAATATTAGCTCCAACAAGAGGGGCATACGTTGGGTCTCTTTGGTTAAGGAAAGTGATCTTTAACCCATAGCACCTCCCATTGGAACATGTTTCACACACACACACCCGCCCCAGATTCTGACTCCGGATGTGCTACAGGGCCTGAGAGTTGGGAGATTAGTTGGCCCACTGAGAGGTTTCTGTCTATTGTTTTGTTGGGTTCATCCTTGGTGACGATATTAGATTTTTATGTTTTGCTCATGTTTTATTGCTCATGTTTTATTGCTTTAATGTATTGTTGGTTGCTATTTACAAGTTCCAGTTTACAAGATTGGTGGCCAACAAAGGTGGATGGACTCCAACAGTGACAATAAATGCACTATTGGAAGATCTGAAAAAACAGGTTGGGGAAACAAATCTGCATTGTTAGTTCCAATAGAAAAGAATATATGTAGCTCAAGATTTAGCTGTGAAGTCCTTGGTGCTCTCAGAGCTTGATTGTTTGCTTGCAGACAAACCAGTTAACATCCGTAGTGTTCCTTTTGTAGTTTAGTAGTTCTTCAAGGGGGGAGGGTAATTACCATTAAGGGGGTAATTTGGGCATATTCTGGGTGTAATGGAACTATTTTGTTAATTGAAGATTCTATTTGGAACTGCTGTGCTAAGATGTTTGTGTAAAACAACAGTCTAGTGGGGGGGGCGTGTTTCGGAGATAGTGATTTTTGGGAGGGGAGTTGAAGCACTCGAACAAATCAGCCTTCAACAGGGGCAACAATATTTACATAGCATTCAATAAAGAGAATAAAAAAACTTGACAGGCACAACAATATTTACATAGCATAGCATACATTTACAAAGAGAATAAAAAAAATTAAAAGGTCGAAAAAAGAACAGAAGTAAGCACACCCTCACCAGCAAGCAACACCCAAATAAACAGGGATTAACACCAGGATTAACACCAGACAAACACTCAAGCAGTAAACAATCAAGAAACCACCATGAACAATGAAGCAGTAGACAACAGCCTAATCAAGGAACTGCCGAGGAGAAAATAACACTTCTGTCAATACTTGAACAGGGGAAGTTGCTCTGTATAAATAGAGACCAATTGCCACTCCCTTTCATCATTGAAGATGTTACCTAATCGGTTAACTCAATGTGTGCAAGCAAACTACCAAGTCCTTGGTACTTAGAGAGCACCAAGGACTTGAATGGTATCTTCTGTTCTGTAGATCTAGTGGACTGCAAACCCCATTTCCCCTTACCAAAATGCTAAAGTTGGGAAAGCTATTTGACAGTATAGGCTCAGTTTAATAAAGCCTACATAACTTTTACAATCTGAGTTTATCTGGTTAGACTTATCAGGGTTAAACCTATGAGTCAAGTAATTTCTTTGCTTTGTATATATTACATTATTAAAATTACTTCCTTAGATACAGTTCGATAAACCCAAGCTAAATAGAAACAATGTGCCTAAGACTTTTGCATTTGCAAAAGCTCATAAGATTATACATGGGCCGAATCCTTTAATTAGATTTCTAAATGGCTACCATCATGCTTGTCCTGTAAATGGTGCCATTTGTGGAGGAAAGAGAGCAGATTTTGTAGAGGAACAATGGATTTTTAGAATCCACATTAATGTCAAAGAAGCTTCAAAACAGCTGAATGTACACAGTATAATATGCGAGGGGATGGTAGAAGCAAATGAGAAGAGGAATGAAATGTGTACTGCAGTATTTTTTTAAACGAGGCAACTTTAAGACGTTAAGATTCTGCTGAGTGAATTCTGAGAGTTGAGATCCAAGTTGCCAGGTTTGGAAAGCACTGGTGTAGTGGGAAACAGGGATATATGTAATTGACTGAATTCTGTTGTTTATATTCCATATGTACGTACATATAGCAATAACAATAGCACTTAGACTTAAATAGCACTTTATGGTGCTTTACAACACTCTCTAAGCAGTTTACAGAGTCAGCATATTGCCTCCAACAATCTGGGTCCTCATTTTACCCACCTCAGAAGGACGGAAGGCTGAGTCAACCTTGAGCCTGGTGGGATTTGAACTGGTAAATTGCAGGCAGCCGGTAGGCAGCAGAAGAAGCCTGCAGTATTGCACTCTAACCACTGCGCCACCGAGCGATACAGACTTAAATTCTCTTTATATTAAAATAAGATACTCGTTTTTACAGCCATTTCATCCTTAGTTTGTCAAAAAGATAAAATCTGACTTGATTGATGGCATTTTTAAAACTAAATTTTTCCATATTGATATACATATACAGGCAGTTGAGTTAGTGAGCTCAGTTTTGGTGCATCATTTTTATTGAACATTTGCTATATTGAACCTGCTGGGTAATCATATGTGGCCCCTCCATCGACCTATAAATTCTTCCCTACTCCAAAAATTGTCCCCCCTGCCCAGCCCTAATGATCCTGTTGCCTACTAATAAACCATCAGGTAGGTAATACAATTTTATAGCCTATTCGTTTTGTCACTGCAGTTTAACCTAATGCCAAAAGATATTGGGATCTTTGGCACTAGTTAACTTCAAAGGGAAAGATTCGTCAGTGATAAGCAGCCAACACAGAGAAGATCTGATTAGTTTTTCCCTGATTAAGAAGCCAGCACAATATCATCTACTTAGATTTAGAACATGGGAAAATAGGAGTAGGAGAGATGATGCTTCAAGTTTTGGGATCCATAACCATCAAGAATTTTAACACTAGGCACTAGCTCCTTGAATTGAGTAGAGTAATTGAATAAATGAACAAATATACTACTCCATATGTATTGGATTTCTCATTTAAAAGTCTTTAAATAAAGCCTATTATGCTTACTTGAAAGAAAGGCAGCCTTAAGTTTAGGATTGATTTCCACCCCTAGAGTAGATTGAGGCGGGGGGGGGGGGGGAGGGGAAATCTACAGAGAAAAATGTGCTACAGTGCCCATCATCCTCTCTGTCAACATAGCTGCTTCCTATCCAACCGCTAAACAAAACTGAAAAGAAACTATGCCACTTTTGATCAAATAATGGCCTGACACCCAGTTCTGTGCTAAGTCCCATGTACATGTGTACCAACTATTCTCTTTCTCACACTAACCACTCTCACACACAGAAATGCAAACATATACCATGCACTCACACACTCAACATGTACACACACAGAGACAAGTTCCCTTCCCTTTTTCTAGCAGAATTAGAAAAAAGAAAAATCAGGATGGGACAAGGAAAGAAGCAAGGCAAATCTTCAGAGACAACCAGACTGCAGCAGTGATACCTGCAGCCATTTGCATTTACTGCTCAGGTCTTTCTTTTCAACACTTACTCTGCTTCTCATCAGTGAATGTAGTGACCGTAAGAGCCTTCCTCCTTTTCAATACGTAGCTAATTATTTCAGCAGAAAAAAGCAGATGCCATGAGTTCCATTGTGCTACGATGTGCTCTATACAATATCTGGGGATTATGTGTGAAAGCTGAGAGATACTAATGAGATTGGGACAGATTGTTTGACCTTTCTAACACAGTCAGCAGTATCTTCCCTTTGAGGGTGGACCGCATTTAATGGGAAACAGGAACATGTGATTCCTTTTTTATGTTCAATACTTAAACTGCCTGGAATTTGCTTTGTAAAAAAGCAGTTGCTCAGCAACTGTGCCTGTGCATAAAGGGTACCTTACCTGGGGTATCAAAATATATGCGCTATATAAACAGCATTGGCTTAAAACAGCCCAAGCAATGAGAAGCAAGATTATTTAAAGATCAGTTATACTGAGATAGAAAATGATTGCAGAGAGAATCTGTTGAAGTTGATTGGCTATTTTGGAGCACCAACAGTTTAAAGTATGATGTAATCTTGCAGCCTTCTGCTTGTTAGTGAAAAAGTTTCTCCAACAACACTAATCATGCATCTATTATTTTAAATAAAAGTGCACATGGTTTCATCTGCATATATCAGAAAAAAAGCAGGGAGAGTGGTGGGGAGCGCTGAAGAAATATTTCCAGGCCTGCAAACTCTAGCCTGTGGTAACCTTAGCTGCAGATATGAGCAGCATTTGAAGGAGTCACTCTTCACTTCTAAATAGCAAATCCATGTGGTGTCTTCCTTAGGCAAGCAGTATCCTTGGAGATCTTTCCTGCTGACAGTCTCTGCAGTCATGTAGTGCCCTGAACAGGATGCCCCAGTTCGTCTGTAAACATTAAATATATACTGTTTGTGGCTTTCGGACTGTTACATTGAGAATAACAGAAGGTTGGAGTTAAATTGCAAAGTTGAAAAATTGGCAAATTGACCAAGGACACCTTTGTGTGAAAACAGAGTAGAATAGCAGTTTTCCCCCAGATCCCTTCTACAATTTTGGCAAGACATGTGGATGGGTGGATGGATCAGAATTTGGGAGAGGCTGGAGAAGTGTGTGGAATGCTGATGAAGCTTATACTGATTTTCCAAACCATGTGCATGCTTCTCCTCCTGACACAGCAAAATGAATGGCTTGAAACACTAAATGTCCGAGCTTTATTTCCTTTTAGTCTTGTTCTGTGCTGAGGCCAATTTATTCTCCACCTGCCCCCCACCCCTTTTGTACCACATGACACTCTCACCAAGGAGTCTTGCACAACTTTGGACTCTATTCTGGTATTTTGTTCTGCATCTCCTTTGTTTTGGCTATTTTAAACTGTTTTCTCTGGGTTAGTGATATTTATATGGATAAGCAGTGTGTTATTTTGACCAGTGCCAGCGAAATTGCTTCAGCCTACATAACTGGTCTGGTAACCTTTCTTCACCTTGAAAAGCATAAGAACAGCTTTGCTAAAAAAAAGGGGGGGGGTGCGTGGGTGGGATGTCTTTCTTCTATCGACTGTTGACCAGGATGGATGCTCAGTTACTTGATAAATATATGCATACTATTTTAATGCAGAATCTGCAGCTATAATTATCTATATGCTTATATTTATCTATTTGGAAAAGTAGTTCTGTGAAGCTGTGCAAAATGAGTTTTTTGCTATCCCAAAAACAGGAGGGGAAAAAAAAAAGCAGTACCTCAGTGACCCATCCAGAGCTTTCGAAATGTGATTTAGGGTGGAGGGCAGCATTTAATCAGTTACTCTTGGCAGCTTTCCTTCTCCTACAGAAGGACTTTCTTTACTTTCTTCCTTGCTCAGTGAAATAGAGGAGGGAACTCAGTTGTCCTTCCCCTTCCTAATTAATTTTTTAAAGGGGAAAAAAATGGATTTCTTCCTCTAAATCTCTTCCAGGTAACATCTTCTTTATTTTCTGGCTCTTGCTCAAGGCTGTCAGTGAATTCATGCAAAAAGTTACCTAGGTGTAAATCACATTGATTTAAGGTAAGTGGAGACGGAGGTTGCCAGGCAAGACAAAAAGAAAAAGCTATGCTCAAATGATGATGGAGGATAAGAGAGATGCCATCACTTTTATGTCCAAATATTGAGAAACAGAGAATGCTTTTTGGTGGAAATGGAAAACAGGAGAGCATATGGTTGGAAAAGGAGAAGAAAACTTGCTAAGAAGTCCTGCTACTTTTGAAGCTGCCAATGAGGAGAATAAGGTGCAAGGAGAAACTAGACGGCACACACAGGGCTACCTGTGTCTCTAGAAACATCCGAAATAAAGCACATTGAATACCTCTCTGGTGAAGTAAGTGGCAGAAAGTGAAATAGTTCCCATGGATCAACAGAATAAACTGCTACTGTAGAGTAGCCCTCTTTTTGGATAAAATAACATAGAACTGTGTTGTGTATGTGTACACTCACTGATAGTTTACAATTACTTCTCATTCCTGATGTTATACCAACTGTTTGTTTAGTGCCTTTGAGTCAATGTTGGTTCCCAGTGGCTGCCTAGACAGGTCCTTGCAGTTTTCTTCGCACAATTTGGAGAGTAGTGTGCCATTGCCCCTTTCCTAGGGCAGAGACAGTGTGACTGGCCCAAGGTCACCCCGCTGGATTTGTGCCTAAGGCAACACTTGAACTCACAATCTCCAGGTTTCTGGCTTGATGCCTTATCCACTCTACCAGATTGGCTCATACTGTGACGATATAAAGTAATAAATGGTACCAGCTCCTCTTAGAAAATGCTAGAGCTTCACTTATCTAATTTTAAAACATTTCTTGTATAGTTGCAGCACTACACCCTGGCATATAATTCAGTATTATATTCATTAACAAGTGCCATTCAGAAATTGCATTGTCAAATATCGGTGAGGAGCAGTGATGTCTCTTGTTTCAAAGGCAAGACCCATAGTGTATATTATGTTCATTCTTTTGCTTCCTGACATAGTTTACTTACTAGTACCTCAGTAGCCTATTATAAATAGGTTTATGAAAAGTTGAAGGTAAAATCAGATTCAAGTTAAAACGCTATAATTATTGAGTTTGTGGGAATGCCATTTGATTAAAATTTATAGTTAGTTCTTGGGTTATGATCAGTCGCTCAGCAATCATTCAAAGTTATGATTACCCTGAATAAGTGGTACTTACAACCGTTCCTTGAAGTTTGGACCATTGTCGCATCCCTGCAGTCACATGATTGTGATTTGGGTACTTCGTAACCATCTCACACTTATGATGGTTGCAAGGTCCTGAAATCATATGATTGTCATTTGTAAGCTATAAGCAAAGAAATGAAGAAGCTGGCAGGGATGGCCGCAGGACACTCCTGCAAGTCGCACCCACTGCTTTTTCTTCCAAGGACCTCCATTTCTCTCGATTTTGCTAATCTAGCTAAGTTTTGTAGCATTGCTATTGGTGAAATCATCCTCTCTTTTGTCTTAGGCAATGCAAAATGTTTTAGAATGTTCTTGTCAAGGAATGAATCTAAAGGTTAGGTAAATATTGTGTCCATACACACACTTAAGGTACCCGCCCCCTCTCTTGGGGGCTTATCAAGATTATGTTCACTGGATTTGAATTGTCTTCTTAGGTTCTTTTATTTTATTTTTTAAAATATGATTATGTAGAGAGGGAAAGTAAAACTAACATGCTGCTGTGCAGCCCAATGGTTTCTGACACCCTCTTTCTAAAGATGCATCTGGAGCTCATATAAATCCTGTAAACATTCTTAAAAGATATTACGGCGAATGGCTTCAGCTATATGGAATGGAATAATTCAGTCAGAGGAGCTTGAGTAGATAAGGAGAGGACTGTCCTTATTGCTTTGTCTTCTAATAAATGGGTGGTTTGTGATATGGCAGGTGACCCCATGGGGACCCCGATGAGAATATTGTCAACATTTCAAATGCACCACAATCCCTTCCCCCCTTTTTTTCAAAGGGTCAGATCATCATGAATTTAGTGTAGTACTGCATAGTGTAACTGGCAGTAACTCCAACAAATTTCCCATCCCTACCACAGAATTTTTCCAGAGATGTTATCTG
This sequence comes from Arizona elegans, assembly GCA_022577455.1. Classification (NCBI taxonomy): domain Eukaryota; kingdom Metazoa; phylum Chordata; class Lepidosauria; order Squamata; family Colubridae; genus Arizona; species Arizona elegans. Next base: position 296,815,282 of record JAKOOJ010000001.1, on the reverse strand, counting down.
ATTTTTTTTTAGCTAAAGTTTTCAATAATTGTATGCTGAGATTTTCTGCATACAATGCTGTTGCTAACCAAAGATCAGCCAACTGTTCAGCCAACAATTGTTTTATTTAGTATGCAGGTTTTGGAATTTGCTTACAGTGTTGCTTTTGACCTACAAATAGAAAACACGCTATGAATCTTGATTCAGATTTTATTCAATACAAAGAATTCATAGGAGCACCTTAAGAATCAGAGAATAAAAGAAGACGACAAGGAGGAGATAACAATGAAAATAATAGTGACTGGTGACTTAAAACAGTGAGAAAATATATTAAGAGATTTGAAAAGAGAATTGGAGATACAGAAAGATATTTTTGAAAGGGAGATAGGGGCCTGGGCAGAAATTTTGGAAAGTAAGCAGTGGAAGAGGGTAGAGGTTGGAGAAATATCTAGATTGAACAGCCAAGAAGTAGATTCAGACAGAGATAAAGATCCAAGAGAGGAATATGGGAGGCAAGTCAAAAAAAGCATAGCAATTAAAGCATTGAAGCGGGCAAGATAACGATGGATAGATGATTTTTTTTCTCTCTCTTGTTATTGCTTTTCTTTTTCTCTCTTCTTTTTTTAGGTAAGTGATATGACTAGAAGTTAGGTAGGATAGAAAGAAAATGTTTTTTAATAAAGGATGATATGACTAAAAGTTAGAATAAGAGAAATAAGAGAGAGGGAATATTAGTGTATGCACTTTTATATAATAAAATAAAAGCGATAACGAGAAAATAGGGAATAATTGAATAATGACAGACTGCAACTTAATATACAGTAAATGTGTATTATTGTTAGAAATATATAAGTTGATTGAATGTAATAACTATGATTAATTTTACTAGTTTTATTTGTATTAGAATGCATGATACCCAGGTGCTACACTGTTCATGCATTGATATGTTTGTAAAAAAATAAAAAACTTGGAAAAAAAAGACATAGTATGGTTTTTTAAAAGGATGTAGAGCTTGCTGCTCGACAACTTGGAATAATGTTGCCTTCCTAACTGTGACCCACTGGTAAAACTATTAAAGTTGCATGAGTTAGGATTCTGGAGGTTTAATTATTTAGTTATTTTTATGTGCAGTACACTGAAAGCTAGACCATAAACGCAGAAGAGATTATATCTACTGTTTCTTTTAGGACATGGTGAATTTCTGTATGAAATGTAATTATGCAGATCTGCAATATGGCATTTCAGCCGTGCTGAGGAATGATTCAGAACATGTACAAATATTTCCATTTGATCAGTATTATGCATAACATAAATATTTATATGCGTTCTAAAGCACTTCATTATGTTGTCCTAGCCCTGTGAACCCTGATTGCCTTAGATACCATAGATCTGATAACTAAAGCAACTAGACCTAATTGTAGAAAAATAAAGTACAAACTAATCTTCCTGTATGTATTCTGAAATTGATTTTAGATGAGTTAATTTTTGAAGAAGCTGAAAAAAAATCATACTCTGTTTCTATATCCACTGGCGAAGCTGCCTATCCCAAATCTTCCACAATTAAAAGAAAAATATTCCCAACTTAGGCTACAATCATTTGTTCTACATACCAAATATTTTGCAACCATTTTTTTAAAATTTGGGAATCCGTTTTACTACCCTCAGCATTTTTAAAAAGTATTTTTATATTAAGATGTAGAAAATCTTTTTTTGATCCATGTCTGTCTGTCTGTAGTATGAGACTTTGCTTTTTCACTTGTGCTGGTGTGAATTTTAATGGGCAATTATGAATAGGCATGGAAACAAAAGAGATCACAAAAGGAATCAATCAAGCGCTCTCACCTGAGTCACAAATGACCAGGTTCAAATTATCATATTTTCGGCACATTATACCAAGAGTCAGCTCTCTTGAGAAATCATTTATGCTAGGAAAGGTGGAAGGGATTGAAGAAGAGGATGACCAGCATCAGGGCAGGTAGTCCAGTTACATTGGTGATGGATTGCACCATTAGAAATCCTGAAGGATCAGGCTGAGGATGGATCATTTTCCTGACTCACTGTGCCGCCAATCCTACTCCTGGGATCTTGATTGATGATTGGATGTACTGAGTGCCTATAAATCTTTCTGCAGCCTTGGCACCGCCCCTCATGACGTTAACCCTTCAGTCTTTTTCACTCAGTGGAAAGGAGTACACCTGAGTGCCTATGCTCTAGAATAGATTTCTTTTTCTGAGATTGCTGTTTGATTGGGAATTGAATTTTTTGGGGTGTATTGCTGAGCGCTGCATTGCGAAGCATTGCAGTTTTTCCGGAGCAGCGGTATTCGGCTTTTTCTGTTTAACTGCCGATCTGCCATTTTCTCTTTTCCCCCGTCACTGTGAGGCGCGAGTGGCGGTTTCGGTCAGTAATTAAACTGCTGATCCAGCCTGATTGAATTGCCGCCGAAAGACAGCTGAGAGGCGCTAGTTATAGTAGCCCGGCTGAGGGGACGGCGTACAGAGAGTTGTACGAGGAGCGGAGTGCCGGCCTGGATTTCTGTGAGTACGGCTGGCGGTGATTTTAATTTTTTGCCCAGCTGAGAGGCGCTTTTCTGAGTCCCCGGGGATGCCGCTGGTGGTTGCTTCTGGTTTCGTTTGCAACATAACCGCCTCCACCTACGCAGCTTCTCTATTAATGGCGGCTCCAGGGTCCCTGCCCGTCAGAGGCATACCCTGCTGATATTCAAGGACTTTGTGACAGTTGTAGTTTTCCCGCCATTTTTTGAATTTACTTTGGACTTCCCTGACTTTCTTAGTTTGCTGTGTAAAATTGTGGGAGACTGGTTTGGTTGCCACATATGATTATTAATCTCTGTTACCTTGGTAGCTAATTCTTGTGTTTCTCTTCCTTTATGAGGTGTGGCATAGCTGACTTTTTTTCCAGAGCCTTGCTCCGATCGCCATTTTGCTGACAGACTTTCTTTGACAGCTACTAAGACTGGTTGCTAAGAATCAACGCTAACTTGAAGGTATAATCAAAATGCACCGAATGGAAAAGTAAGTTACTGTACTTTTCGGAGTATAAGACACACTTTTCCCCGCTCCAGCGAAGGACCGTGCGTCTTATACACCAAATACAGCCATTTTTGGCCTCCCGAAGCTCCGCCACATGCATCCCATTTTTTTTTTTTTTTGCAAAAACAGGGCATGCAGAGGTTTTGGGAGGCCTGCAGAGTGTACCTATGGGCTGGGGAGGGTAAAAACTCCCCCCTTTTGTGAAAAACGGGCCCATTTTTTGCAAAAACAGGGCATTCAGAGGCTTTGGGAGGTCTGCAGAGTGCTCCTGGGGGCTGGGGAGGGCAAAAATGCCCTCGTTTTTGCAAAAAACACCCATTTTTGCCCTCTGTGTGTTGCATTTTTGCCCTCCCCAGCCCCCAGGAGCACTCTGCAGGCCTCCCAAACCCACTGCGTGCCCCTTTTTTGCAAAAAACGGGACACACAGAGGGTTTGGGAGGCCTGCAGTGCGCTTTTGGGGGCCGGGGAAGGCAAAAACTTTTTTTCCTTGCTTACCTCTTCGAAATCTTGGTGCGTCTTATACACTGGTGCATCTTATAGTCTGAAAAATACGGTAAGTAACAATGTTGGAGAGTTCCTGTCACCACAAATGTCTATTGGTACTATTTAGAGATTAGAAATTTGGGGAGATGCTGATTATTGTCTGCTAGAGGCCTGACACACATACATACCCAATGTAGAATTGTGGCTCTGTAATACTCTTCTAGGGCAACTGAGTTACTATTAAATTGGTTTAGATCTAGGATGCCCTTAAAGTACTTTTCACAGATAATTAGGTTGTGGTTTAGTTTTTCTCTATAGCTTCTTGACTGTTTTGTAATGTGCAGTTAGGGTGGAATGTTATGTTTTACTGGGGCCATTATTTTTAAAAGTTGTGGGCAGATTGGAAAAATCTTAAGAAATGGTGTCTCTGCCCTTGAAGTTTGAAACATATGAAATGGATATAATCTCCTTTAGTCTTTGTACATCTTTCACCTCCCCCAGACTTCCCTACTTCCTTACCACCACCAAGCAGGAAATGCTGTATTATTCTAGCCACATTGATTGACAAAATACATTGCTAATGTATTTGTATCTCTCTATGAACTGAGATTACATATTGTAGACCTTTTTCAGTTACTTCTGCCCTCTGAAGTAAAAATTCCATTTCTCTCTCCCCATCCCTGTACTGATAGACGCATCTCAATGACCCACATAAGAGAGTTCTGAATTGGTCCCCATCACTCACTAGGCTTTTGAGTGGCAGGAGTTGAAATAGAGATTTATTTTATTGTCAGTGTTGTGGATATTTACACTATATTTTGCTGTTGTTATTAAATATATTTTTAATTATATTTTTAATATGGTAATAGAAAAATGATGTAACAAAAATGGCATATTTTCTAAAACATTAATGTGTGTGGTTTGGAGTGGAAAGAAGGGAAGGCGTGCTTGCATATGGTGCTTTTAAAGAATGCACCCCTGTTTGAAGTAAATCTGGGTTTCTTAATTCAACATGAAGGCACCTCCGGCAGCTGTTTCATGTTTCTATTCACTGAAATCTCAGAAGATTTTCAATGGTAATCCTTATTGGGCCAAGCACACTGCATAGTTTTTCCATATTTTCCCCTCAACAGATGTTCTCTGCTAAGGGGGAAGGAAAAGAGGAAGAATTCGTATGAAAGCACAGGATTGTTCAAAATGAAAGTTGATACCAAGCCTGGACAACCTGTAAAATTCCATGAATGGGATAGAATAATAAAGGCTTATCTGGAAATGTCTCTAGAATGTGTGCATAGATGCTTATGTGTTGTTAATGAAATGGATTTAGTAAGAACAGTTTTGTAACTGAGAGCCTGAAGACATATTCAATAATTTTGAGACATATCTATGTGGTTTGGCCTATTCAGTGACATTGTATAGGATATTTCAGATTACATTATACCTCTACAGTCATTTGAAAAATATAATTTATATATTTTTATACACACACACACATACACACACACATCTCCTGTTGAAAATTTTGGTGTTTTCAACATACTGATATTTGATCTTCATTTCAATGATAGAGAAAAGGAATATAACAAATATCATGTGCCACTTACATTTTGTGTAATTTAAAAAATATAAATGCAAATTTTGCTTGTAGAAAAAATAAGTACAGTCTTACATTTATCACTATTTCAAATTTGTAAAATTTGAATCAGGTGCCCCAGATCAGGTGCAAATGATTAGAACATTAGAGAAGATCTGGGAAGAATCTGTTTTATTGAAACCTCAGGCATTTCATTTCATTTGTTTTTTGTTGTTGAAGTGTGTGATCTTACCATCTCTCTCTTTGAGGCCTTCAGAAAGAAGGTTATAAATGCCTATGAGTCTGGAAGATATTTGAAAAGTTTGTCAAACAATTTGACATCAGTCATTCCACTGTTTAAAAAATCTACAGATGGAGAAGTTTTTAAACAACTGCCAACTTGCTCAGACCAGACCATTCCAGCAAGTTCAGCCCAGGAGCAGAATGCAAGAAGTTGAAAAAGTCTCGTAAGAACCTCAGAATTTCATCATGTTACCTACAATTATCTCTCACCACTATTGATGTCAAATTGTATGGGTTAACTATTAGAAGAATTTGCACAAATTAGATCTACATGGCAAATCTACATTATTAGGAAAAAAAATCTGATGTCCAGAAAGAACATTAGGGCAAGATTAACATTTGCTCATGAACATCTAAGCAAAGACCTGGAGTTCTGGAACAGTTTGTTCTGGACAAACAAGGCAAAGATGGAATTATGGTCACAGAACCAGAAGACATGTTGGACGAAAACTCAAGACAGCATTTTGCCAGAAGAACCTGATACCAACCAATGTCATGGTTTGGGACTGCTTTGCTGAATCAAGGCCTGACCAGGGCACCATCCTAAAACTCATTATGAATTCTTCAGTGTACCAGTAGGTTCTTGAGAAAGTTGTGAACCATCTGTTGAAGGATTGAAGCTCAGCTGAAAATGAACATTGCAACATAACAGTGACCCTAAATATTTTAGTAAATCCACCAGTGAATAGATGAAAAAAATAAATGGAGTATTCTGGAATAGCCAAGTCAGTAGTCAGTTCTAAATCACATTGAGTTGGTGTGGTGTAGTTTGAAAAGGGTTGTACATGCAAGAAACCCCTCAAACATCACACAGTTGAAAAAAATTCTGCATGGAGATATAGGAAAAAAAATCCTCCCAATTGCTCTCAGAGACTTATAGACAGTTATAAGAAACACCTATTTGAGATTATTTTGGCGAAAAGGGACAATACCAGGTATTGGAGCCAAAAGTGTACTTTTTCTACAGAAGGAAATGGCATTATTTCTTACGTTACAGTCTTATAAATGACTGTAAAGACAATTTTAGATTTTTAAAAATTCAGTTATATCTCCTTTGTAGTAGGTTTAAAATAATTATTGGCAAATCCACATATGTTAAAAAAATTACATGGGGTGTACTTTTTCTATTTGGGACACGTTAGTGTGTCGCACTTGCTGTATCTTTTGTTGAATTCAGTAAAATCTAGCTGTGTTCCTTACCCAATTATTAATATCTGTAGCAGTTCCTCAAGATTTAACTGTGGCCTGTAGCTGACATGTTCTTTTTTTTTTTTACTACGTTTGTTATAATTACTTCAATGCAATTTTGACTGAATTGGCTAGAATGAATTTTATTTTGATGGTTGTTGTGTAAAATCTGAGGAGGCTACTTCAGATAGTTTTTCTTATATTTTTCCTGTATCTTTGATTAACAGAGGAGGCATAACTGTTCTCTCCTGAGTCCTGGGCCAAGACAACATACGCCATTCTGATGACTTTTCCGTTTCATAATTTTTTATCTTGTTTCATCCAACATACCTCAGGTGTTGACCTGTAGAAGTTTTGGAAGATTATCATCTCCAGTGGATATGTTAGCACAGGATTATGGGAATTGTAGACTAGTGCACTTACAGAGCCATATTGAGGAAGGATGCATGGTCCCATGTCCAATCTTTCTTATTTAATTCTTCTTGATTTTGTTTTTCAGGGCAGAGTGGATGATTTTTAATTTTTCTGCTAATTTGCCAGATCTAAGAGATGGAAATATTCATCTCTGTATAATGGAAACCTTCAATTATGGGGTATTTGCAAATCAAGTATTCATTATATCATTATCTAGCTGAGTAGCCATTATATGCATGCAAAACTCAGAACACATTGGCCCCACTTCATAAAATTCTGCAAGCAATGGTGAGGCAGGCATCACAGTGCCACATACTTACTGTTATTTTGGGCTTGCGCATCAGATGTTAGGTGTACACCAAAAATAGAACATAAATTTAATCTGTGTATGTTTTGTTAGTACATATGATTCAGGGAAGTTTGGTTGTAATTCCTTGATGCTGTGTTTGGCTTCAAACAATATTCGATAGGAAACCTGAGGTTCAATTTATGTGTAGAAAGGACATTTCTTAGGAAGTGCTTGTTAAGCCTTCCTGAAGAGTTAGAACTACAAATGCCCTGTAGTATTGATGTCCTTTCACCCCTATGAACCGTATGGATGGTTTTAATTTGTTTGAAAATACTGCCCCCCGTCCTTCTCAGTTGTCATATATAACTGTTAGGGTCATTTGAGGCTATATTCTGTTTTTGTGATTTGGTCCTAGAAAGCTGAAGGCTGAGGTTTTGTGCAGTATTTTATAAAGTACACAATTTATTTAGTTTCATGTTTTGCTATAGGCAAAGAGCCAGTTCAGGTGACACAAGAATTTTCCTTACCCAAGAAACTACTGCAGATAAGGAATTAAATCATCTCTTGGCTGAGTTAGCATAGTACCATCATCATAGTTCTCTGGGTTAGAAAAGGAGAGTCTTTTATATTAAATGTTCTCAAGTGATATTTATTGACTTGCCCATCTGATGGGTTTTTTTTAGTGTATTGTTTTATGCTGGTTTCTTGAACTACTGACACTAATCTGCTACTAATGTTAACTGCAGGGGAAACACAAAGTGAACTTGACAATGGAGAACTGCTCTGACAGAGTTGCTGCACTGATTTGCAGGAGGCCATGATGAACGCAAGCGTGAGCCATTGCAGTGTTGGTGTATTCTGTCAACTAGAAATAACCACAGAGGCAGCAGCTTTTTACCCAAACTCTGACAGGAGCATATGTTTCCATGAGAGAAAGAGTGGTGACAGATGTCAAAAGATTGCAGTGGAGATATTTGTTTTCTGGGCCTCTGGTGTGATTCCATGAAGAAATGATAGTATATTGAGTGGCAAATGTGCCATAAACTATAGCATCTTGAGAGGGAATGCTGTTTTTACCCAATCATTGTGGTCTAATGGAATAGTGTCTTTTAGACAGTTTCTAAGAATCATAAATCACCTGAATTGTTAGAAAGCTGTGCCTTCTTATGGAATAGCATTCTGTTTTCTTGATGTATCTTGGACCTGCGCCTATATTGCCCGCATGTTGCATTTTAAAACAATAGGGATAATAGAATTGGAAAAGATCTATTGTTCTTTGCTTTAGATCCTGGAGATTCACTGCTATATAGGTAATGTTGAACTATGTGGATCGTCATTTTCTTTTGGGATCTCTTTGTCGTATTCAAATTTTGGGAAATCTCCTATATCTTTATGGTGTTCATATAAAAGTATTATAGTAACCTGTATTTTTTTTCTCACACACTTTACAGTGTAATTGTAGTATTGCTGAAAGGATCCCAAATCCTTTCAGATTAGGGCAGGTAATACATACATACATACATACATACATACATACATACATACATATTGTCACAGGGAATAGTTCCTTCTGGAGATGTCAGATTTAAGGATACCTGTCCAGAGTCTGTTTCTGAAGTCCTGTCCGAAAAGTTTTAAAGTGAATTCTCCATTTTAGATATGATAAAACGTGTTGTCCTTAGGGATATGGTGTGACATTTTGCAAAGCAATGTATGCTGTTGCTTCTGCCTTCTAAAATCAGTCTGGCTTGTTTAGCAGTTCTCTCTGCTTTTGGATACAATTCCAAGTGCTAGTATTGACTTACAAAAAATGTAAGTGGATTATACTCAGGGTACTATAAGGATAATCTCCTCCCATTAGTTTACTGAGTATCCTAAACTGATCTTTAACTGCCCCCATTTTCAAAAGTGAGACAAAGGCTTATCAAATATAAGACTTCTTGGTGATAGCTCCACAATGTAAAAATAGTTATCCTAATTCTTGCATCCATTCTTTCTTGTTTCTAAAATCATTTTATTTGAAAGAGCTCTTAATAACTTAATAAAAGCTAAAATAATAAATAAATAAATAAATAAATAAATAAATAAATAAACAAACAAACAAACAAACAAACAAACAAACAAATAAATACTAAAATGGTTGCATTTGAAAGAATTTTTAAGAGGTGCCTGAAAACCTTGTAACCTGTAAAACTTGTTACAAGTTTTGGGATTTAGCCACGTGTCTTTATTGTTTGAAAGGAAAAAAAATGAAGAAAGAGGATATTTTTGTAAGCTTTTAAAAAGTTTCCAATACAATGATTCTTTCAGATTTATAAACAGATTATAGAATAACAGCACTGAAATCTTTGCAGAGTTAGAGTTCTCACACAATCTCAGCTATTTTTAAAATGACAGTTTCTACTATCGGGTATTTCAATTTGCCAATGCCTGAAACTTCAGAGTGAAATTTATTAATTTAATCTTTCATTTTGTTGAGCTTTCCCATGTTCATGTTTGTACATTTCACGTTCCTGCTATAATTCTGCCTTTTTACAGCTCCAGAAGTTCTTTTCCTGTACTGTAACAACAGCAACTGACTGTCCTGAAATCTTTAATCTAGCTACCTCATAAACACCATCGTGTACTAAAAGATCTTCTGCTCTTTCTTAGCAGCATGTTAAGTGCCGTCCATTTGAGAGGTCCATCATTTGGCACTATATCATAAATCACTTTTCATTGTCTATCCATGTGGTTTTTGTGGTAAAATGTAGAAGTGATTTAACATTGCATTCTTCTATGCAATATCAATTGCTGTTGTCACTAAAGTGACTATTTGCCTTAGCATCTTCTGTGGTGTTAGTGCCCAATATAAGTACCTGCATGTTGTACTTTAACTGAACAACTGGAATAACCTTTACACCTGGAGTGACCCTGCTGAGAATATATTCTCTTGACATACGCTTCCCATGTTCTTCACTCATCCCTCCCAGAAATATTTCATTTGTTTGTTTATTTATTTAATCAAATTTAGAAACTGCCCATCTCCATCACAGAGAGATTCTGGGCACTGTACAACTAAAATATCCCCTGCCTGATAAGGTTGCATAACAGGGCTACTTTTAAAAAAATTACTAGAAATGGAAATGTGCAAAGCAAAGCAGTAAACAAAAGAATAACTTTTTATTTACTGAAGTGCTGTTATAAATTAGAAACAGTTGGCTGTACAGTGCTACTTTCTAGGAAAAGGTATGAACTGTTATATTAGCCTAGAACTAAGGAGAAATTTTCGGAGTTACCTCCAGATGTTAATCAACAACTTGCCTCCAGAAGAGATTGGACAACAATTTGTCTCGATCAGGGGATTGAACTAGAAGACCTCCAAGGCACCTTCCAACTCTGTTATTCTGTTATTTATCCTATTATTCTGCATGCGGGTGAAGGGGAGGAAACATCCTGAAGGGCTGGAGGGAGTAGCGAGCAACTTCAGATGTTTGCCCTCTGATAAATGAAATGGGAGGTTACCATGACTGACAATATCTATTATAGAATATCATTGGACTCCAGCTACCAGCCCTGGACGACATCTTCGAAACTCGCTGTCTGAGGAAGTTGCATAACATTCCCAGAGATTCTTCCCATCCTGCTTACAATCTTTTTGGACTGTTGCCTTCTGGCAGAAGATACAGAACAATTAAAACTCGGACCACACGTTTTCTGAATAGTTTTTATCCCAGAGCTATAATTGCACTCAACAATGAACTAAAGGGCCACCATCAGTGAGCTGTTGGACAGGATTACTTGGTCTGTTGTGTAGATGTTTGGGTGGTTTAGGGGTGGAGAATTATGGTGGATGGGAGTGTGTTTGGGGATTGTTATGTGTGTTGGACCTGGTCTTTGGGTGTTAAGTGAATTTCGTTGTATGGGTATACTGTGTATACACATACAATGACGATAAAGATGTTATTATCATCATCATCATCATCATCATCATCATCATATTTATATACACAAAATGACAATATACACAGCAAACGAGATAATCATGCTGGATTTCATATCCCAAATCACGAGTCAAACACTTCCCAAGCGTTTAGGACTGTGTGATGTATCGGCGGATAATGCGAGCAGATCCCAGCAAGGTGGCTTTCTGCAGCTGACCAATGGAGATTTTTTCAGGTTATGGCTTACCAACAGAACACTGAAGAAAGGAACAGAAGGCCTGATTCTTGCAGCCCAGGAACAAGCCATCAGAACGAATGTAATCAAAGCCAGAATAGAAAAATCTGCTGATGACCCCAAATGCAGACTCTGCAAAGAAGCGGATGAAACCATTGATCACATACTGAGCAGTTGCAAGACATTACCTCAGACTGACTACAAACAATAATAATGATGATGATGATGATGATGATGATGATGAACCTCTGGAAAACGAAACTTATGGCTAATGAAGAAGAACTGGGTGAAGTTGAAATTAAACAAGGCATTTTCCAGGGCGATTCCCTTTCACCCCTACTTTTTATACTCTCAGTGCTACCATTGACAATCATTTTGAAGAAGATGAACTGTGGATACGAGCTTGCAAATAAAGGATTGAAAATCTCGCACTTGATGTACATGGATGATTTGAAGCTGTTTGGTAAAATCATCCGTGGTTTTGGGGTGCAATGCCATCTGTACGCTGATGACACTCAGCTGTACATTTCCACCCCAGACCACCCCAATGATGCCCTCGAAGTGATGCCCCAGTGTCTGGAGGCCGTGCGGGTCTGGATGGGGAGGAATAGGCTTCGGCTCAATCCTTCCAAGACCGAGTGGCTGTGGATGCCGGCGTCCCGGTATAGCCAGCTGGTGCCATCGCTGGCTATTGGGGGCGAGTCACTGACCCCCACAGAGGGGGCTCGCAACTTGGGCATCCTCCTGGACACATGGCTGTCTTTAGAAGAGCATATGACGGCCGTGGCCAGGGGGGCTTTTTATCAGGTTCGCCTGATACGCCAGTTGCGCCCCTTTCTGGATCGGGACTCCTTGTGCACAGTCACTCATGCCTTGGTTACGTCATGCCTGGACTACTGTAACGCTCTCTACATGGGGCTCCCCCTGAGGAGCACCCAGAGGCTCCAGCTGGTGCAGAATGCGGCCGCGCGGGTGATTATGGGAGTGACGTGGCGCTCCCACGTAACACCTCTCCTACGCGAGCTGCATTGGCTCCCGGTGGTCTTCCGGGTGCGCTTTAAGGTGTTGGTTGGGTATTTGAGAGACCGCCAGCTGCTACTGATAACCTCCCACCGGCCAATACGCTCTCACAGAGAGGGCCTCCTCGGGGTGCCGTCGGTCAGGCAATGTCGGCTGGCGGCCCCTAGGGGGCGAGCCTTCTCTGTGGGGGCACCCGCCCTGTGGAATGAGCTGCCTCCTGGGATACGACTGATCCTGGACCTCCGGACCTTCCGTAAAGCCCTGAAGACATTTTTATTTCATCAAGCTGGCCTAGTCTAAATGGTTTTTAATTGGGATTTTAAATTTTATGGATTTGGGGTTTTAAATTGGGTAGCCAGTGATTTAATTCTTTTAATTATCTTAACTTTTGCATTTGTATGTTTTTTAATTTTGGCTGTTCACCGCCCTGAGTCCCTTCTGGGAGAAGGGCGGTATACAAATTAAATAAATAAATAAATAAATAAATAAATAAATAAATAATAAAACAAAAGCTCAACTGAATTTATTAATTGAAAACACAAAAGAATTCAGCCAAGACATAGTATGCACTTTGGAATTGACAAATGTGCAACAATAGCAACCAAAGCAGGCAAGATCATAGAAGAGGATGGAATAGAACTAGAGAATGAAGAAAGATAAAGGCAGTAAAATCAGAAGAAGGCTACAAGTACTTGGGGATTTTAGAGGCCTCTGACTTAATGCATAATAAAGTCAAGGAATTAACTTCAGCCAAGTACATTTGGCGAATTCGTAAGATATTAATGTCCAAATTGAATGGAGAAAACATCATAAAAGCTATAAATACCTGGGCTATACTTGTGATTCGATACACTGCAGGAATAATTGACCGGACCCAGATGGAGTTAGACAATTTGGACAAAAAAACAAGGAAACTTATGATAATGAATCATGCCTTGCACCCTAAAAGTGATGTTGAACGATTATATTTACCAAGAGCAGAGGGTGGTCGAGGACTCCTACAAGTAAAGCAGACTGTGGAAGAAGAAAAACACAGCTTGAATGATTTCATCCAGAAAAGTGAAGAACCAATGATTAAGGAGGTAAATAAAGGAGGCCTTTTAAAGACAACTAAAACAAAAGCAGAATATAAGAAAGAAGTAATTGAGCAGCGAGCTGAAAATTGGAAAAGCAAAGCTCTGCATGGCCAATACTTGAAAAGTATTGAAGGCAAAGCTGACCAGAAACTAACTTGGAACTGGTTAAGATCAGGAGTACTGAAGAAAGAAACAGAAAGCTTTATTTTGGCAGCTCAAGAACAAGCCCTAGTCACAAACTGCATGAAGGCAAAAATTCAACATGTTTACCACCAACAGCAAATGCCGCTTCTGCAATGAGAAAGATGAGATAGTTGACCACCTGATCAGTGGGTGCAGCAAAATTTCACAAACTGACTACCTACAACGCCATGACCGCATTGCTAAGATCATTCACTGGAAATCATGCCAGAAGTTTGAATTTGAGTACAACAAAAACCACTGGGAACATCAGGTAGAGAAAGTTTTAGAGAATGAGAAACTCAAGATCTTGTGGGACATTAGGATTCAGACTGACAGGCACTTGGTCCACAATACACCTGACATAACAATAGTTGAAAAGAAAAAAGATTAAATTATTATTATTATTATTATTATTATTATTATTATTATTATTATTTAATCTTTAGTGAGATTCACAGCCTTTGAGGCTGGTTAATAGCTCAGCAGCTCGAGTCCTAACCAAGGTCCTAGGAACTGTTAAGGTATCGTTGGAGGATATAAGCTGTTTCGAGTAAGGTGGTTTTTTGTAGAGTCAAAATATTCAAGTCCGGTAAATTTAGAATTTCTAAATAGCGGGGTAGCCCTTTGGGTATTGCTCCAAGGGCTCCAACTACAATTGGGACAACACACAATTTCTTTTTCCACAGTCGCTCAACTTCAATTTGCAAGTCCCGGTACTTTGTGATTTTTGATTGCTGCTTATCTTCAATCCGTGCATAACCAGGTATTGCAGTGTCAATGAACCATACTTTTTTCTTTTCAACTATTGTTATGTCAGGTGTGTTGTGAACCAAGTGCCTGTCAGTCTGAATCATCATCATCATTATTATTATTATTATTATTATTATTATTATTATTATTATTGGAAATGTGAACAAAACATGTTCTCAAAATTTCAAATATCCCTGCTGGTCCCCAAAGTATACGGGCCTTGCAGAATGAAGATATTCTTCAGGGATCAGTTTGCCATTTATTTGTTTATTTTTCCTTAGTTTAATAGGTAGGTTTATATTTCAGATTAATTGGAGTGGGAGATTATATTGATGGTTGAAGAGACCAAAGAACAATAAACACTAGGGGGAAATGATCAAGGGGAAGCTTTCCTTATTTAATTTATTCACATCTCTTTGAGAAAGATTATGGTTTGTTGTGTATGTGCCATTTCAGTTGTTATGTATATTGTATCCTTCTCAAGTTTGACATGGTTCTATTAGAGAAGTTTATAATCCTTAAATCCCTTTTAGATAATTTTATTGCTTTATCTATCAATATTAATTTTACCTTTTATGTTATGGTTTTCAAGTTTATACTATCCAGATTGCTAATTTTAATCTTTCTCTTTTGTAGCATGTGTCATTTAATCACCTTATCATTCTTTGTTTTAACAATTGTTTTAGCTAAAATTCTTTGTTTTTCTCCTAATTATCCTGTCAGTTTAGTTTTGAACATTTGCATTCCGATTCTGTTGTGCTAATTAATACCTGCAATAACGTTTTTCAATTTTGATTTATTCACATATTTGAAAGGTTTGACTCACAGCTCTTAGCAATGGTGAAAATATTATTTTCTAAGCAAGAGATTGCTTAAAAGGACATTTGTAGACTTCAAGTCCTTTGTGACAAATGACCTATCTCTGTCTTCCAAAATTTAAATTTCCCTTCTTGGGAAAATGTTGGTTAAGCAAGGAAAAACATCTGAGAATTATATATAAATAGTTGAAAGATGGGCTTGGATTTACCAGATTTTAAACTGTATTTTGATGTTTGTCCCTTGCTCTGGATAAAAGACTGGGTACTATCCTCAAAAATGAGAGGCTATGAATTGGAGAGCCATTAACTAAGATTTGGATGGCAAGGCGTTCCTCTCTATGGTGTGACAAGATTAAAATAAATGCTGGCTTTAGGAATCATTTTGATTGGTGTGCCATCCTAAGAATTTGGAATAAATATAAGATAAGGCTCTCTTCGAAGGTACCTATTTGGGTGCCACCTCAGGAAGCTTTTTTCAGAAAAGAAATGATGGTGAGACCAAACTGGTAGTCAAGTAGTATATTTTAATCAAGGTGAAAATCTAATCTCAAGTCAAAAGAGGAATTGGAGTCAGAAGGATGTGTTTATCACTAGCTTACATACGTACAACTGAAGGAAAGGTTTTAATTTACACGAGTTATGGGTTTGAATCTGTAGAAAATGAATTTTAAATTGTATGATCTGCTGGTGTTGAAACAAAATCTGGAAAGTGAATATATGAAACATTTTATGATTCAATGGGCAAAAAATTGGGGTAAAATCTGCTTGAGCAATGGGAAAATGTGTGGATGAATGGTTTAAATTTTTACACTGAATTATAATTTGAAAGAAAATTTTTACAAAGTGATGTATCATTGGTATCTAACACCTGACAAATTGTCAAAGATGTATAAGGGTGTGCCAAATGTTGGAAACGCAATTGTAAAGAAGGAACTTTTTACTATCTTTGATGGACTTGTGATAAAGCAAAGAAATATTGGGGCCAGATTTATGTTTTAATTGAAAATATTTTTAAATGAATATAAAATTCAAACTAGATGTTTTTTCTTTTGGAATATACTGGATAAGAATTGGAGAAAAAATGGAACTTCGTTACTACCGGTATATATGTTGGCTGCAGCAAGAATTTGTGCAAAAATGGAAAGATACATTAATCCCCATAATTAGATGATAGATGGAAAAAGTGATGGAGTCAGCAGAATAGCAAAATTAACTGTTTAACAGTTTAAAAATTAACAGAGAAAAGAATACATCTAGTTTTGCTTCTACATAAAAACCGCTTTTAGATTTCGTCTTCAAACTAGAAAAAAATGAAAATTTGACTTTGGGTTTTGCTGATTAGATTAGTTTGTTGTTATAGATTAGTACTTAACTAAATATGTTAAGTAAAAAATTGAGACTGTATTTCTATTTTGCATGTTACTGCACTAAACAAAGTTGGAAGTTATTTTTTTTTCTCTCGTCCCTGTTACCCAACATTTTTCTTTCCTCTTACTTTTCCTTTCGCATTTCTCTACTACCTTGTATTTTGTATTTTAAATAAAATTTATCTATAAAAAGGGGGAAAGCTGGCTAATAGCTGTGTAGGGTCTCAATAATGGTACAAACTCTTTGAACAGAAATAAAAATCACTTTAATATAGATCTATTAATGATAGATCTGTGAAATAAGTTTTTGAATTGCTAATGTATGGTCATATATTGTAATATTGTACAGTATTTTATTTCGAACAGTGGTTTTAGAATAAACATCTGGATATTCTTGTAGGCGATTTAATATACAGTATCACATTATTTAGCTATATATTTCTTGTCACGAGAAAGAGAGAGGAAGAAAATAGCTTACTTTTATGAATTTATTGACCTTTGCTGGTATCTTCCAAGTGCTCAGGGTCAAAAAGAATCTGCCAAATCTGTAATAGCCAGTTTCTTTCCTCCTTGTTTTGAAAGGGCAACAAAACGATGAAAATCCAAATAAGCTGTTCTGTGCAGTGTAATTGTTCAAATTAGAGAGAAAGCTAACAGGCATGAGTGTTTAACGCAAGAATGGCATCGAGAAGACAAATTGGGAGCATTTTTCAAACTGTCTGCCATTAATGCAAGAGCAAAGAAACATTAAGTAAAATTAGGAGTTAGTGGATCCCAAGTGAGATTCTATGCAGTGTCCTCATTAACAATTCAATTTTTTTTGCGATGAATTGTCACTGATATCAAAGGCTTAATAAAAATCAAAGTCTACATAGACATTTCAGTTAATGCAAATATGTTTTGTAACTCTATAGGTAAGATACCTATAAAATAAAATATGAGAACATACATCGTGAATTGGGAAGATCCTGCTTTCAAATACTTTTCAAAGCTTTACTTGATATATTAGGATCAGTCATCAGAACATCTTATTACATGGTCACAGTCCAGAATACGACCAATCTTCATCTCTGTGTCTAATCTCCCTCACAGATTGATTTAATAATAATACAGATACTGAATGTAAAATTACAGGCAGTCCTTGATTTACAACCATTCATTCAGTGGCCAAAGTTAACAACGGCACCAAAAAAGGACTTGTGATCGGTCCTTATGATTGTCATAGCATCCCCATAGTCATGTGATCAAAATTCAGGTGCTTGAAAACTGCCATGTTACCATTTGTGACCTTCCCAGCCAGCTTTTGATAAGCAAAGTAATGGGGGAAGGCAGATTTGCTTAACAACTGCACGATTTACTTAGCAACTCCAGTGATTCACTTAAAAACTGATAAAACAGGTAAAATTGAGTTTGATTTAACAATTGCTGGTCCCAGTTGTGGTTGTAAGTCGAGGACTACCTGTAAGGGCTTTAAATGAAATATCCATAGGACTGCTTGGTAATAACTTTATGTTACATTACAGGGGGTTGTCCTACAACTGAAGCAAAACGTAGTGGCACAGGCAAATCTGGATTATATAGTTTTATATTGACTTTTCCATAACTATGCTGTGGCATCAGTGGATGTTTTTATCTATAGCCGTGTTGGTGAACCTATAGAATGCGTGCTGGAAGCAGCACGCAGAACTATCCCACGTGGGACACATGGCCTCACTGGCCCCTTTTCCGCATTCCTGTGCACACACGCGCGCTGGTCAGGTGGCCTTTGCATGCGCGGGAGTGCCAAAACCCGAAAGAGCAGTGTTCCATCACGCATATGCGCACCGGCACCTGAACTTCCAGGTTTCTTGTGTGCATGTTCATCAGGCGCGCCGCCGCACCGGAAACTGGAAGTTTGGGTGCCAGCACGCACATGCACGATGGAACGCTGCTCTTCCGGGTTTTGGTGGTCCCGCGCACGCGAAGGCCAGCAAGGCCACACGGTCCAGGCGGGATGGGTTTGTGTGCCATTTCCGGCACACAGGTCAGCACACGGTGACGTAAAAGGTTAGCATTCACTGATCTATAGCTTTTAAATACCTTCTTTCTAAAAATGACAAGTGATTCCCTGTCCACCTATTCTCATGATAGCGAACCTATGGCAGGTGTGCCAGCGGTGGCAAACAGCACCCTCTCTATGGGCACGTAAACTGTCGCCCCAGTTCAGCTCTGCTGCGTAATGTGCGTGTGCCTCCCGTTGGCCAGCTGGTCTTCAGGTCTCTGCTGCGCACGCGCAGGGGGTGAGGTGCATGCGAGGGGACCGTGCATGCATGTGTGGGGGCAGGGCATGCGCACGGGGGCAGTGCGTGATGCACGGAGGGGCGAGGCATGCAAGGGGGCCACACGGGGCATTGCATTTTGGAAGTTTGGGCTCACACTTTGGGCACTCGGTCTGGAAAAGGTTAGCCATCACTGCCCTATTCCCATTAGTTAGGTTCTATTGGAAACCATTGAACTCTCTGCCAAATGTTAACTCTTCTGAACTCAAGAGATTAATTTAAAAATTATAAAACTCTGGCCAAACAGAGAAGCAAAAAAGAACTTTGATTCTCTTTGAACAAAATCCAAGAGTCCTTGACTTCCCATTCCCAAAAGACACTTTTTTTAATGATTAAAAAAAAATAGAACTAAAGATTTCCTGGGGCCGGGGGAGTTGAACCCTAGGCTTTGCTTTCAATTGTCAGAAAATAAAACATGAAAAAGAAGAAGGAAGATGTTCTTGTTTGCTGATGACTGCTAATAGTAGATGCTGGGGGTGGGGCTTGTGGGGATTCAGCATATGGCGAAATAAGTGTGAAGATTGGAGTGGAGAGATGCAAATCAGAAGAGAAGAGGCTAAGATATAGAGAACTGTAAAAAAGCATTTGATTATCTAGATCTGTAGAATAACTCAATAAGAATAGGAATGAGAACGGGATCTTTATATATTCAGTTCTTTGTATCTTGGTGTGCTTTCTTTATTTTGTAATTTGAAGTATTTAATATGAAAAATTGTTTTGTGGTAGAATTGTCTTGCAAGGCTACCTTTCCATATTGAACTAGGAACATTATGGCTTAGTTTTAACCTTATCATCCTCTCTGTTTGTCTGCCCTTTTCTACTATACAGCAGAGCTGATACAGGAATGCAGCAGACAAAACATTGTAGAGCTTGTCAAAGTTTAATGGTAGTCTAACAACTTTGTGTGCGTTGTCTTGTTCTGTGGTGTGATCTTGACTCTTTGTGATCTGGATAGTTATTAAATTTTTGCCACAATTTATAGCAATTTCACTTGCACATCTTATGACCTAACGGGGAAAGAAATCCAGTAGGTTTACTAGTTTTATTTTCTTTTGCACTATTTATTATATTTCGTACTATTGTATCAATCCTTTAATACTGTTTTATTTTATTTTCTGTACATTGTACACCCATTGTTTAAGAAGGGGAATGAGTGTGTCTGTATATTTAAAAAGAAATAGGTACAGTGAAATGAACTGGAAATCTGGTATAACAGAAGAGTCTCAAGAAGCATTTGATTGACAAACAGATGGCATCAAGCTGCTATTAAGTATTTGTCAGTTTCATCCTGTTTTTTCTAGTGCTTTCGGCTTAGGGGCCTTATTTTACAGTTTACATAGAATCATAGGGCTAGAATGGGTCCTGCGAGGTCTTCTAGTCCAACCCCCTCCTGACCAAAGCAGGAGTCCTTATAATCATGATGGCGAACCTATGGCACGTGTGCCACAGGTGGCACGCATAGCCATATCAGTGGGCACGGTGCTCTGGCCAGCTGATTTCCGGGCCTTCAGGGGCCACCAGAAATAGGGAAACAGGCTGTTTCCTGCCTCCGGAGGGCCTGGGAGGGGTGGGGAAGGCCCGTTTTTCTTTCTCACCTGGCTCCAGATCCTTTTTATGCATCTGGGGAGGGCGAAAACAGCCTTTCCCACTCCCTTTGAGGCCCTCCGGAGGCCTAAAACGGCCTATTTCCCAACTCCCAGTGGGACAGGAAGTGACGTTTTTTGCTATCCCCAGCCTCCAGAGACTCCTAGAAGTGAAAGTGAAACTTTTCACGAAAAGTGAAAAGGATAAGATACAATATCAAAACTGTGAAAAGCAGCATGAAAATAATTACTTTTGGCTAGATAAAAGAATGAAACCCCTAGGTTCTCTCGCAGGCCATCTCTCAGTTAAATGAAACTCGATTCAAGACTTTTATGTGGTATCCCTGCTCTTATTTCCTTGAGATTTGTTTGGATATAAGGAATTCTGGCTTTGTCTGGCTGTCTGTTTCCCTGGATAGGTTCACCTAAATTGGAAAAAGGATTAATATAGTATCCTGCTTATGGATGGGTGGAGTTGTTTCTAAATGGAGAGTTGCAGCCATATCAGTCTCAGTTCATTGCAGTGTATAAATAATACTGTGACGAATAACAGTGACATTTAATTCCTTCATACTGTCTGGTGATATAACAGAGATTACCAGCCTTTAGGGGCCAGATAACATATATGGAATTTTGAGAACATAGTTGGGAATTTACATGTCACACACAGTGTGTATGTGTGCGTGTGTGACTCTTTCCAAAATGGCAGCCTCAAATACTTAAAATCTGTTTAATAGAAGACAAAATTCTGAGGTTGCTCCTTGCTACCTATTTCAACATTCCAGATCTCATTTCTTCCTCTAAACCTGTTATTGGCTTTTGGTGTTTCTCTGTGCAGGAGGGCACATTTCGAAACAGTATGTTAAGCTGCATTCATCTAAATTTTTTATGAGCTAAGAACACCCACAGGGCCTCAACCATCCTTGGAAATAAAAAATAATTCTACAGGTTTTGTAGCATGTCCACTTACTTTTTTTAATTAAAGGCTTTTATTAAAAATTAAAGCAAGGGGAGGCAGAGAGCATGCAGGTGCCAAGGGTGGAATTTGCAAGTGTGCTAGTGATCGGTTGCACCTCACCAGCGACTTCAGCCATATAAAATGACTCCAGGCTACGGTTTAGATTGGGCACTAGGGACCAGGATTAGCAAAAAAACCAGGTTTTACTGCAGGCCTATTTGCATTGTTATTCAAAGTCTTGGGTTTTAATTATAAACCTTTGAAATCTGCAGTTCCACTTCTGATCTCATGCTGTTTTTCGAAATTGCTATTGTGTATTCCTTACTTACTATGTGACATTTATTAATTGCTGATAATATTTGTAGGAGCTGTGCATGAAAATTGAATTTAGCCAATATTTTACAGATAGTTATCTATAGATATATACAGGTAGTCCTCAGTGTACAATCACAACTGAACCCAAGATTTCTGTTGTTGAGCAAAACAGTTGTTAAGTGAATTTTGTCTCACTTTGCAACCTTTCTTGCCACAGTTGTTAAGTGAATCACTGTAGTTAAGCTAGTAACACGGTTGTTAAGTGAATCTGGCTTTCCCATTGATTTTGCTTGTGAAAATGTTGCAAAAGGTGATCACGTGATCCCAGGACACTGTAACCATCATAAATATGAACCAATCGCCAAGCATCCGAATTTTGGTCGCGTGACCACATGGATGCTGCAACCGGTTTATATGTTGTTATCCAAAGAAAAATCATTTTTACTCTATTCTACCTATATAAACTTGTCAATTACATACATTAAATTTGAATGATTCTTTCTGGGCTTTCCCTCCTAGAGCAGTCTCCTCACTGCCATCAAGAACTATTAAATCACATAAATAATCATTTGGGGATTGCACATAATGCAATTGACTTAGTTAATTGTATTATGCTCTTATATGCATGTAAATACTAAAATATTAAATAAGTGCAAAAAGTATTGGAGTGGCAAGGAAGACCATGCTGGATTGTCCCAATGGTGCTTTTTAAGAGGCAGCTGGACTTTCTTTCTTACCAGAAAGTCCAGTTGCCTCTTGAAAAAGCACCTTTGGGACAACCATGACCTGGATAACCAAGATTCTCCATAAGACACCATGCTAGATTCTTCTGAATCTCCGATTCTACAAGGAGGGATCCACCAATTCATCATGGCTATTGTAGCAAACTTCACAGAAGAGGGCAAGTGAAGATGTGCCACATTTTTATATCATTATATCATTTCCAAACGTTGGAAAGATAACACGCAGTTGTTCTTCTTGAGCTTTTCTGAGAGTGATTGGCTGAGAAATTCATTAGAAGCTTGCTAGGCACAGAAAGCCCCAACTAACCATTTCTCTACTCTAGTCTTAAGGGAAATTACTCTTAAGTGTCAGCTGTTCTCTGAAGCGGTTTGCGCAGAAATCTCTGAAAGATTTACCCTGTTCTTTCCTTATTCTAGGCAGCTTAATTTTCCTTTTGCACAGTTGGAGACACATTTTTTTCCTTTATAATGGTGAAAATAAAGATATTCAAATCATACTTTTAATTCCTATCTTTTTTTCTAAAGATGTATGTTTATGGTTTCAGAAAACTAACACATCTTATTATGTGTTATATTGTCTACAGAATTTTATTTTTGATTTCCAGCCATATATAAGTTTGAAGATACATGTATCTTTGCTTGGACTGTATATGTGCTATTCATAAATGCCTGTGTTCTCTAACATGAAGTATTGTATCTAAGGTCTTTGGGTGAGTGATTAGGAAAGAATTATCAAGTGAAAAAAAATGGTACAGTACTCAATTCCTCCCCTGGATTAATGTTGCATTTTATGAATGGATAATGAAGCTACAGTATATTAATGTAACAAGACTAGGGAACTAACACAAAACTGCATCAAATCCAGTGTGTAATATTTGGGATGGGGATAGACAATATAACAGTTAATCCATAGTAAAAAAAAAAAACAAGCCTTGATTTCCATGCCTTTAATATTTGGGGGGCATTAAAGACTATAAGAGTGCTGTTCACATCATCAGGTAACCAGAGCAGGTGAATTCCAAATTTTGCAGAGGCTGAATTCACCTATTTTCCTTTCACCCTTCATGGGAAAATTAGCCTAATTTTGAGAAGGTTGTGGGCTTTCTCAGGTGAAAGTCGGGCTCAAACCTTTCCATCTACTTTAATGGATGTAAAATACAACACTAATCATATACTTCAGTTTATCTGTGGGCAATGAATACTGTTTATTCTACTGTTTAGATGGTGAATGCTTTTTCTGACTTTTGAGATGAATAAAAGCAATTTAGAAATCAGCTCTAAATTGGTTACTATGCACTGCTGTCCATTCTCTTTGGTAACTATACCCATCATTTCAAGCCTTCTTTGCAAGTTGAATGAACATGCCTTCTAAAATATCCAAATCTAGCCAGAGCAGCAGTATGTATATAGCTTAGAAGCCTTTGTCTGTTCTGAATAAACAGCTATCTATCTCAGTGTTTTAGTTTTTTTTCCTTTCCCAAAAAATTCAAAGGAGTTCCATTTGAGATACATAACTTCTTTGAAATGTGATTATTTTATTTTGCTCACTATGTTAACTAATAAAATCTCCCATTTCCTTGGGGCCTGGGGTCAAGAGACTACTAATATGACCTCTGAATATAATATTGTTGGGGGTTGTCCACATATTTACATGCCTATAAATCTCTTTTTAAAATCTAACTTCATTTATGTGCAGACATGCTCTATAGCTTAAAGCTTTCCTGTGGTTAAATGAGTACAAGAGAAAGGATTTAACAATTGGCTTCTCTCTTATTGCCTGTTATAATTACATTAATGATTATACTTGGTGCACATTTGTTCTGGAGCTAAGGACAATTTGTGAATCAGAATATTATATCCCTGGGCTAATCTAATGGTACGTTTTAAAATAAATAAATGTTATTTGTTTTTAAATTTTTAAGGGGCCTTACCAACTACTGTCTTTAATTCTATTTTAGTTGGTGCTAGACACATCCAGTGGAAAATAGTCAATGCCAATGATTCTGTATTTGTACATTGAGCATTCACAGGAAGGCTGCAAACAACCTACTTCAGTATTTCTGTTTTTATTCCTAACCAGTATTGAGCTATGTAGGCTCTTCTCCCAGTAGAAGTAGACTATAGGGAAGCTTATTAGAATTCACATGGTGTAGTTTTCTTTTGGCAAAGTAGGTCAGGGAAATACGTCTGCCTGTCAGGAAAACTGGCTAGTGGGGGTGGATTGTAATGAAGGTTAAAGCACAGTCAACATATCTACTGTCTTATTTGTTTGTGTAAATCACAGATGCTTTAAATACTAGTGGAGAGAGCAGGGAGATAAGGTCTACACTGATACATTATTGTCTATGCAAATCTCCCGTTGCTGTTCCCTGAGAAGCATGTTATAGCATGATTGTTTTGATTAGTCCATTGGTTGGTCTAATTCACGGGTGTCAAACTCATGGTGTCACGTTGCCGTCACTTGACATATTACAACATTTTTTTCCCCTTTGCGGAGCTGGGGTGGGCGTGGCCTGCACATAACGCACCCGACCTGCAGGCTGCCTCTACTTCAATTTTTACTATGATATCTAAGGAAAAACACCCTGCATCCTCAGATTGTGGGAACTGAATCTGTAAGTGACAGAATGGAAAGCAAATGATATAACATGGAGCAATTGCTGCTCTTCAAATTAGAATATGTGGACATGGGTTGTGTATATCTCTGAAAGCTCCTCTTTTTTCTTTTGTGGCATCCTGGAGTACAAGAGTTTAAACAGGAAACCTGTGGTCCTTTCAAAATCGAGCAATTTCAACCAAACTTTGTACACAGGTGACTTACTCTCTGGAAAGAAATACTTTGGGGGTAAAACACCTCTAACACCCCTCGGGTGGGGGTGTTCTGTTAAGATACAGTCTGTTGTGCCTTAAAATGGCTTCTACTGTGCAGCACAGTGGAGTTGCCATGGTAACGGCTTCACAGTACTCCACAAGGGGGCTTCGTCTGGTAAAGAGAAAAATCCAACATTAGAAATTACATTTGGTCCAGACGGTTTTAACAGAGCTTTGATTATTCTTGAGGACAAAATGTATGGCCATGATCAATAAAATATTGCTGCAACTTGGCCTGCCTGCACCACTACGAGACTGGCACGACATACTTCACACAGATTACATACGAGAAAAGAACTACAACATCAAACAGCTTAGTGCATATATCGCGGACAAGAAGCCAAATCAAGATCAGAAAAAAGCATACCATATGATCATGGATCAGCTACCAAAACAACAAGGTGGCATCATTTTATTTGACACTTCTGGGGGCACAGGGAAAACATTTTTAACGAATTTAATTCTCACTGAAATCAGGGCTCAGGGTGAAATTGCTCTTCCTGTTTAATACAGGATTGGGATAAATAAATACCTGGGCAACGCCGGATTATCAGCTAGTCATTAAATATAGATAATGTTTGTGCTTTTGATGATAGTTGTACTCAAATAGCTTCTGGAGTACTACAGGTTCTGTAGTTCTGATTTACGAATATTCTGAAATAACTTTATGTAAAACCCCCTTTTTTGCCACCCTTTAATAATATTTCCCACAAAATATTAAAAGTATGTGTTTATAGCTTTTAAATCCTTGAGAAACTAATAAACATTGTACCAAAGCTAATTATATGGGGTTGAAGAACATAAGAGTTCAAAGTCTGAAGGTAGAAGGAACTGGTAGGAATAAAAACACAGTGAGCTGCAGCAAATATAATTTTGAGGCACTACAAGGTTCCAGTAAGCCTTGGAGATTAAACACAGCTCCTTTGCAACTTGACTGCTGGTTTAAGGAAAGGAACTGCAAACAGTTTGTATTATATATACCATGATTCTGATGTAATGCCCAGTTGCTTTCCTTAGTATCCGCTGGATTGATTTTACGACCTATTCAAACTTACCTGGCTTTCATTTTTGAAATTGCTCCAGTTTTATGCCAAAGAACATTTTAACAACCTTCTTCCATGCTGTGCAGAAATGGCCTTTTGTATTAAATCCATCTTTCAAATTAATAAGCAAAAACATCAAGAGATCATAGTGTCCATATTAAAAAAAAGTAGGCTGTTAAATATTTCATTTTTGGGGTAGTGTATAATAACTTTTGGGCTATCTGAACATATGTACATTACTTTATCTACTGCATCTAACTAAACACATTGACATCTATCTGTCTTTCTTTTATGATCATGAGATCTTTCCTGTCAGCTAAGTATATTTTACTTTCATGCAGGAAAAATATTTGTTGGATGCTTTCTGCAATTTATGCTAGTGGGAAAAAAATGATTCTACAGCATAGCATTACAAAATACAAAATCTATGCCAGAGAAAAAACATATTGAGGCATTTTTGGACTAGTAGATAAAATTGCCTTTTCAAAATCAGCTAAATTGCACATCTCTTGAATCCAGTCCTTAATATTAGGAATATGACTTTTTCCAGCTCACTGCTCATGCAATCCACATATGGGTTGTTTTCCCCATCGCTTATTTCTGACTGGGTAAATTTCTTGAATATCTCCCTCCGTGCTGTGGCCACGCCCTGCTGTCCCATGATGCATCAGTCTTTTTACTCAGTCGCTTCCAGACTGGTGTGCTTCTCCCTTCGTGGTGAAAATTAACCGTTGTTTTAGCCTCTGCGCTAGGTTTTTTCTTTATTTTGATTAGTTTTTTCCTTTTCGGCTGAGCCCTTTACTTCTGCTGCAGACAGCGGTTTTTTTGAGTTGAGAGCTTCCCTTCACCCTTCACCGATTGCTGCAGCGGGGGTTTCCGTCCTTCGGGCGATCCCCCTTTGATCTTTTAGCCGCCGGTGTGCGCGAGGGGCTGTCGGCTGCCGCCGCACCCCCCACACCATTTTTTTTTGTCTATTTTTGCTTGCTGGGCTCGTAGCGGCGGCTCCGGAGCTCTCCGCATGGTTCGCCCTGCAAGCTCTGAAGTTTTAAATTTGGCGCCTTGCTGGGATCGGCTCTTCTAATCTCCACTGGCGGTGAGCGGTTCAGGTGTCTGTCCTTCGGGCGGCACCTGCATTTGTTAATTTGTCTGAGGCCGTGAGTGTTCCTTCAGAACTGATTGTGACAGCCGTCATTTTTTTGCAACGGCTGTTGTCGAGCCTGCGGCCGCCATTTTGAACCACTCCTTGGCGGCCATTTTGTTGACTTGAGTGCCCGCTGCTTTCTTCAGGCCGACGCCGAGGCTATCTGTTATAGCGGACCTTTGTCCTTATTATTCCTGGCTGCTTGAGGTGAAAGCAGATCACCCATTGCCTACCCCTTTTTTCTATTGCTTGGTTACCTTTGCAGTCCCTGTTAATTGGGACCTTAGACCACTGCTATCTTTGTTGGTTGTTTTTCTTTTTTGCATATCTGTTACACAGTTGTTCTTCCACGATTGGATATCCTAAAAAAAAATAAATAAATAAATAAATAAATAAAAAAAAAATTAATTAATTATAATTAAAATTAAAAAAAAAAATTAAAAACTAAAAATAAATAAACACCAACTACTGCTCACTTCAACAGTGCTTGTACGTTCTCAATGGCGGATGCTTACCTTTCCTCAGACGGGGATCATGAGCCCAGCCCACCTAGGGCCCCTCCCAAGCACAGGTCCAAATCACGGGCCAGACCTACGACAGTTTCTGATGATACCCGCCACCTCAGGTCTTCGGCCGCGGATAAGGACGCTCAACGCCGCCACAAGGCCCTGGAGCGCCATTTTGACAAGGCCAGACAGGCCTCTTTGGCCTCTGTTTTTCCAACTGATCCGCCAAGGCTATCTCATGGCCAATCATCTGGTACGGCTTCTCAATTATTGCCAACTTCACCTTCTCGCCCCTCGACCTCCAATGAGGCGCAGTCGGGTGTTTCTGGCAGACTGTCTAAACGAGCCTCCGTGTCATTACCGGATGTTTCATCTGTGGGTCTGGGGGGACCGACTCATCCTCCTCCCAGTCGCCCGGAAGCAACCTTTACACCAACCTCTGCCGGTCTCCGGGGCCCGGATGGTCAACTGTTGGCGCCTCAGATCGATTTGCAATCTTTACTCTCCAATGCCTTATCCTCTCTGCTGGCGGCTGGGATCCACCAATCTTCTCTACAACAGGCCCCGATTGTGCCTCCTTCTGTGCCTCTTTCCTCGGCCCCCCCTCGTGCCAAATCCCCCTCCCATTTGGCACCTGCCTCATCGGATGAATCTGATTGTTGTAATGAACCTATGGAGGATTTGGAACTTTCAGAAGATGAAGGTCTCGCGCCTGATGTGCCTGCCTTTACTGGACTATTCAGGCCTTCTTTGTTTAAATCCCTTCTGCACAAGGCACGGCAGACCACTAACATGAATGAGTCGCCCTCTTCGTCTTCTGATGCTACCGCACCTCACGACGCTTTGTTTTCATCTTCCAAGCAGGGCAAGGACTTTATTCCCTGTCCTCAGCTCTTTTCTGATGTCTTACAGTCTCCCTGGTCTCAACCGGGCTCGTTGATGGGGCCCAATGCTCTAGACAAGAAGCTTTATTGCGCTGCGCCAGAATTGGATGCCATGCTGTCTTTACCGGTGGTGGATCCTCCGATTGCCAACATGTCTTCGTCTTCCCTGGTCTCCACTGACTCTTTGGACGTTCTTAAATCAGAGGACAGGAAGTCGGAACTCTCTTTTCGCAAGGAGCATCAGGCTCTGGCCTGGGCGATTAAGACCGCTACTGCTACTTCCTTCTTCAATCGAGCAACGCTACTTTGGCTGAGGCAACTCCAGGACAAATTACCACCAGAGGATACACGCCTCCATCAAGATTTGAACAAGATTGTTGCCGCCACCGAGTATTCGGCAGATGCATCTTTAAATTCGGTCAAATTCACTTCAAGGGCTTTGGCTTCATCTATAACATCACGGCGCCTGTTTTGGCTTAGGAACTGGAGAGCTGACTCCAAAGCCAAATGGAAGCTGGCAGCGGCTCCATATAAAGCCCCGTCTCTTTTTGGTGCCGCCCTTGATCCCGTCCTGGTCGAGGACAGGGACAAACGTAAAGTTATGCCCACTTCGTCCTATCGACGCCCTGAGCGCCGCTATACGCCATACTATCAGCGGCAGTCCTTTCGAGCTTCGTCGGGATCAGGATACTCCCAACGTTCCTATTTCCAAGGTCCTGACCGATCATCCGACCGCCAGCGCTTTCGAGATAGGACCCGTAACACCACCACAGCCAAGCGGCCTTTCCGTGGTTCTGGCTTCCGTCAATTCCGCAGGGGGAAGTGACTATACCCTGTTGGATCCCATTGGTGGCCGCCTCCATCTTTTTCGTCATCAATGGGAACAGTCAACCGCGGATGCGTGGATTCTTCGTACGGTGTCCGAAGGGTTGGCCATAGAGTTCCTGGATCGACCTCCCTCTCGCTACATTTGCTGCCCTCCTCTTCCAATGGAGTTGGACTGCCAACTTCGGAAGGAAGTTCTCCACCTGTTGCATATCAAAGCAATAGAGCCAGTCCCTCCAGAGCAACGAGGCAAGGGCTTCTATTCAACCCTCTTTCTGGTTCCAAAGCATTCCGGGGGTTGGAGGGCCATCCTCAACCTGAAACAATTGAATCTGTCAGTATCTTACCGCAGGTTCAAAATGCACTCTCTGAGGTCCATTCTTGGAGGAATTCGTCGAGCGGACTTCCTCCAGTCAGTCGACCTCAGGGAGGCATATCTGCATGTTCCGGTCCGACCTGCACACAGAAGATTTCTGCGTTTCCAGATTGGGGAGGACCACTATCAGTACTGCGCCATGCCCTTTGGCTTATCATCAGCCCCGAGGACTTTTACAAAGTTGGTGGCGGTAGTGGCGGCCTCCCTCAGGAAGGTTCCTGTCAGGGTCTTATGTTATCTCGACGACATCCTGGTCCTGTCATCGTCCAGAAGTCAAGCGTCTCGAGATCTTTGCGATGTCGTAGAGGCTTTCCAGATCCACGGTTTTTCAATAAATTTCCCGAAAAGCCACCTTCACCCTTCCACCACTCTGCTGCACCTCGGAGCGATTATAGACACTGTACAGGGGCAAGTCTTTCTTTCCCCAGACAGAATTCAAAGCATCTGCGACTTAATCCGTCTTGTTCTATCGCAACGGTCCATTCCTCTCCTTCATCTCTCTCAGTTGCTGGGGAAAATGGTCTCGAGCTTTTCGATTGTGCCATGGGCCCGTCGTCACACAAGGCCATTGCAATGGTTTCTCCTCCCTTACCAACGGTCAGGCCAAAGCGACTCTCTGCGCAAAGTGCCCCTTCCTCCTCAGCTTCGTCTCTCCCTTCGTTGGTGGTTAGGACCGGGTCTTCGCAAGGGCTCGCACTTCCTGATTCAAGACTGTCTAACCTTGACCTCGGATGCCAGCCTCCAGGGCTGGGGGGCCCATCTTCGCGACCAGAATGTACAGGGCCGCTGGTCCAGGGCAGAGAGGCGACTCAACATCAATCTTTTGGAGTTAAGGGCTATTCGTCTAGCTCTGTGTCATTTTCAAGCACACTTGTCGGGCCATCACGTCCTTGTCCTGACGGACAATATCGCAGCGAAGGCCCATATAAACAAAGAAGGGGGCACTCGTCGAGACCCCTGATGTTGGAGTCCGAACGCCTTCTGCGTTGGGTGGAGACGCATGTGCTATCATTGAGGGCCGATCACATTTCCGGCGTGGAGAACACCAGGGCCGATTGGCTAAGCAGACAGACCATAGATCAGTCCGAATGGCAACTTCACCCCGGTCTTTTTCGCACAGCTTGTTTCATCTTCGGCGTGCCCGTGGTGGACCTTTTTGCCAGTCCATCAAACGCCCAACTGCCTCGATTTGTGACTCGCTACCCGTGTCAGTTGGCGGAGAATCACAACGCACTCAGGTGCCGCTGGCCACCGGGCCTCTTATACGCCTTTCCTCCGCTTCCCCTGATTCCTCAGGTGATACGCAAACTGCTGGAGGAACGAGCGGAGCTCCTCTTGGTGGCCCCAGATTGGCCACGCCGCCCTTGGTACGCGGATCTGGTGGCATTGTCGGTCCACCCGAAGTGGGTGATCCCGCAGGAACGTCTGTCGCTTCGTCAAGGGGCCATCGCTCATCCAGACCCAGGATGGCTCAAATTGGCCGTCTGGCGTTTGAGCGGGTCATTCTGCAAAAAGACTGTATACCGGACTCTGTCATAGATACGATTCAAGCCTCCCGAAGACCGTCGACTTCTCGTATATATGAGTCCTCCTGGAAGTCCTTCTGTTCTTGGTGCGCTGTCAAATTAGTTGACCCTACCTCGGCACAGATTGTGGATATTTTGTGCTTCTTACAAGCAGGTCTCGACAAAGGTTTGTCACCGTCCACCCTTCGGCGTCAAACGGCTGCCTTGTCCACGGTTATCAGATGTCCTCCTTATTCTTCTCTGTCTCTGCACCCGTCGGTTAAAGGTTTTCTCCACGGGGCTGTCAACCTACGTCCACCGCCTGTCCATCGTTACCCGTCCTGGGACCTACCATTAGTTCTGCAGGCCCTTATGTCTCCTCCTTTTGAACCCTTGGGTTCTGTTCCTCTCAAGTATTTATCCTACAAGGTGGCTTTCCTTTTGGCAATCACCTCTGCACGACGAGTTTCCGAACTTACCGCGTTGTCAATTAGAAAGGATCTCTGCATCTTTCAACCTAACACCGTGATTTTGCGTCTGGATCCTACGTTCTTGCCAAAAATAAACTCCTACTTCCATCGTGCCCAAGAGCTCGTACTCCCGGATTTCTGCCCCTCGCCCAAGCACCTACGAGAGAAGGACTGGCATACCCTCGACGTCCGTAGAGCTTTACGTCGATACATTCGGAGAACTGAATCGTTCCGGAAGTCTGAGGCACTGTTGGTTTCTTTTCATCCTTCATCCTTAGGTCAAAAGATATCTCCATCCACTGTAGGCAGATGGATTAAGAAGTGCATCGCCACGGCTTACGAACAACGAGGCCATCCTGTCCCTCCTCGTGTGTTGCCTCACTCTACGCGTAGCGCCGCAACGTCGGCCGCTTGGGCTACGCAGGCGTCGGTCTCGGATATCTGTCGGGCTGCCACGTGGTCCTCTGCTACGCCATTTATTAGACACTATAAGATCGATGCTTACGCCTCAGCTGAGGCTTCATTTGGACGACGTGTTCTGCAGAGCGTTCTCGCAGGCCAGGACTCTGGGAGCAACTTGTCTCCCGCCCTTGGGATCTGAACTTTGGTATATCCCATATGTGGATTGCATGAGCAGTGAGCTGGAAAAAGAACGTTGTCTTACCTGAACGTTCCTTTTCAGCTTCACTGCGAATGCAATCCACCCCCACCCTTTTTGTTGCATTTGCTTCTTTATCCTTCTACTGGTTCCAGTTCCTTGTGGTCCCGTTGTTTCTTTTAACTTTCTTGACTCTAATCTTCACCTAGGTGGTCGCGCCTTCGTGCAAAGACTGATGCATCATGGGACAGCAGGGCGTGGCCACAGCACGGAGGGAGATATTCAAGAAATTTACCCAGTCAGAAATAAGCGATGGGGAAAACAACCCATATGTGGATTGCATTCGCAGTGAAGCTGAAAAGGAACGTTCAGGTAAGACAACGTTCTTTTTTTTCCCGATTTCTGAAAAGAATTATCTTGGCAACACCACCAGGCCATAACAACCATAACTCATTTGGACTGTCTAAAAGGATATGCTATGCTAATGGCTATCTAAGTATTTCAAACCTTGGCTTTAAAACTGGTATAAAGAAATCTGTCTTCGTTAACAAAACGACAGAAATACTTACAACCTGAAACAACTGGGGTGATGACATAAACTAGTGTTTCTCAAACTTGGCAACTTATGATTTGTGAAGTTCAACTTCCAGAATTCCCTACAAGTTATGTTTGGCTGTGGCGTTCTGGGAGATGGTCCATATCAGAGGTGGGTTTCAGCAGGTTCTGACAGTTCTGGAGAACCGGTAGTGGAAATTTAGAGTAGTTCAGAGAACTGGTAGTAAAAATTCTGACTGGCCCTGCCCCCATCTATTCTCTGCCTCCCAAGTCCCAGCTGTTTGGAGGAAATGGGGATTTTGCAGTATCCTTCCCCTGGTGTGGGGTGGGAATGGAGATTTTACAGTATCCTTCCCCTGCCACGCCCACCAAGCCACGCCCACAGAACCGGTAGTAAAAAAATTTGAAACCCACCACTGGTCCATATGTCTTAAAGTTGTTAAGTTTGAAAAACACTGATCTAAATGCATTTGAAAACAAATCCTACCTAGTCAGCCTCCATCAGCAGATTTTGATATCAGCCTTAGATCCTGATGCCTGGGGTGGTATAAATGCTACTGTGATATATAACTGCTACTGTGATTAATTGTAAGTTTTTATTGCAATCATATGTTTCAGTAGCTTTTCCCATATATTTATATTATGGCTAGATATGTTGCTATCACACACTACTTGGGATTGGGTTCATGTAACTCATGTGAATCTCATAAAAAACCTTCATATATGAATCTTTATCCATATATAATCTTATAGTCAGCAGGCACATTGGTTGAAATGTGGTTGAAGGAAAGACTTTGGAGTGGTGAGATTTAAATTTGCAACTTTCCTCTACTGTGCAATTGATTAGGAAATGGTGATCTGATACGGTAATCCAGGAAGATCTTCTCATTTTAAATTACTAGTTGACCGTATTGCTTTTCTTTGCACTCAATTGTTTTTTTTTTCAGAAGGCAATGAAAATTCCTGGTCTAGAGCAGGGGTGTCAAACTTGCGGCCCACAGTCTGGATGCATCACATGCTGGCCATTCCCCCGCCCGGTTTAGTGAAGGAAAAAAAGTCCCAATATGTCACATGGCACCACTGTGACGACGTGAGTTTGACACTCCTGGTCTAGAGGATTTCCCTTCCTATTTGGTTTCCAATTGGTGAAAGACAAAAGAAGTCTAAGGAAACTGCTTCTTAAGAGTCTTCCAAATTTTTTTGCGGTTGTGACTCCCAACTGTCTGCCTTTCTTTCTTTCTTTCTTTCTTTCTTTCTTTCTTTCTTTCTTTCTTTCTTTCTTTCTTTCTTTCTTTCTTTTTTTTTCCCCTCCCTCCCTCCCTCCCTTTCTCTGAGGATAAAGCTTAGGGAAGGGGCTTTCACTGGGTTTTTATATGCATTAATAGGAAGAACTGATGGAAATTTTCCATCATTCTACGAGGGCAAACCTCGATTCCTGTAAAATTTGGCCTCATTTTGTTGGATAAATTGTCCATGATCAAGAATATATATACTGCTTGCTTTCCTGCAGAAATGTGAAAGGAAATATATCTTTTATCTTTTATTTGAGCAATACATTTAAGGTTTCATTTGAAGATCCCCGTGGCCTTAATGGATGACAGTTGACAACACTGTGGCAAAACATAAAGTATTTCTGAGATATCTGTAGATTAGAGGAGCAGGAGCGCAGAGATTATGAGATTAATTTAAAGTCAAATGCAATGCTATATCATTGGAGAAAATTTGACCTAGTTTCCCAGAGGAATTGACTGCCTCTCTTATTTTACTTTTATAAAGCAACCATAGCTTTCACTAATTTCTCTATGTTGCTTGTGTGATGATCAATATCATTAATGTTAATTAAGAGTCATGCTTTGAAACTCAGCCTCTGGGTAATGCTTAGTTGTTTATCTTTCTTCATTGCCATTTTGAAGGGGTCCAGAAATTACATTTTTGATTTTCAGCATTAATGATTTGTTTTTAGTTTTGTTTTAATTTTGTTTAATTAAAATAGTGAAATATGAAAGATAAGAGTCCACTTTGAAAAGTTAATACATAGTGAAGAAAAAAAAGTTGAATATGTTATAGAGATTAAATGAATTAAATGTAGCTCCTCCAAACAAAAAATTAAATAGAAAACACCTATGTAAAATTGATTCATTTTATCATGAAATAAAAACCAAATAGCAACGTACAATAGTGTGCCATTTTCTCATTTTTAAAACACACATGCTTTTCAAAAATGAACAACAAAGCCACATCCTAGGTTAGTGATGGCGAACATCGAGCCTTTTAGGTGCCCGGGGAAGAAAATGCGTGACTCCATGGTCAGGAATGTGCACTGCCCCTCCTACTTTCCTGGGGCTGCGGGGCTGTGCAGCGTTCTCACCCTGGTACCAGACTGATGTTCCTTCGGCTCAGACTCCATTCTCCTCCAGAATCCTGGGTGCAAGCGACAGGGTGAGAATCACTGCGCAGCCCCAAGAAAGTAGCAGGGGCAGCACTGCTTGTTCTCAGTGGCAGGTGAGTGGGGGCGGCAGTTTTCCTCCAGAATCCCAGGCGCAAGCGGGAGGGTGAGATCCGCTGTGCAGCCCCAGGAAAGTAGCAGGGAAAGCGCTGCTTGTCAGTGCCAGGATAGGGGGGGGCGGCGGTTCTCAACCTGCTGCTTGTAGTCGGGATTCTGGAGGAATCCCGCCCTCCCTCGCCAGCCACCAAGAAGAAGCAGCGTTGCTGCTGCTGCTCTTCTGGGGTGCCCAAGCTGGCCAGGTACTTCGGACTGTGGACATGTGTCTCCGTCGGCTGGAGGGCTGGGGCTGCGCAAGAAGCCGCTTGGGCAGGGTGGGAGGGAAGCCTGAAGAGGTTGTAGAAAAAATGGTTTTAAAAGCAAAAAATAAATAAAAATAAATAACTAAATTGGCCACGCCCACCCAGTCACATTACCCCCCCAAGCCACGCCCACAGAACTGGTAGTAACAAATTTTAGATTTCTCCACTGATGCACCCTGTATGTCTGTGATAATGTAACTGTTTAAAACTAGGAATCAGTAATTTGCATCTGTTCATCAAGACTTTTAAAAGTGTCCAAGTACATCATTACTTGGAGTCAAATGTCAGAATTCTTGGATACACTTCCTGGGAGACAGAATTTTTATCCTGTTTTTTGTTTTTTTTTTGCTTCAGAATAGCTCTCCTGTTCCTTGAAATATTAACAATTTTTATTAATCCCTCAAATTCTAATGGAGGCTTTCCAGGCTACCTATTGAATTATGTCAGTCCCCTCTCTCCTGAAATGTCAGGTAAGTTTAAACATGGTTTCCCTTCAAGGATGATTCTTTTTTTAATTGTCCTAGATAGTTGCCTTCTACTAATGAGGGTGTAGGTTGGAATCACAATTTTATGAGATCAAGTACCATTTCATTTTGCCCTGCTAGTGGTACAAGGATTGCTCTGGAGATGATTAATGTACAGCAGTAAGGATTAAATAGGAAGGGTTTAAAAAGTGAATTTTGTTTTGCTCTATAATGAATGTCTGTAATGAAACCATAGCTGAGAGGGTCAAAGCAGGACTGAGAGTGAGCTGATGAAAAAGATTATCATTCTTGATGAATAGCCAGCATTGTGGGTGCACACACCCAGAATGCACAGTTGCTTGTAAAGAATCCATTGTAATTGCTCGTAAAGAATGCAGCCTCTGTCTATTTTCAAACTTTTGCTTGCTAAGAAATGATGGGCTGTGGTGCCCATTTTTTATTGGGCAGAAATATGGATTGGTGCTTTGTTTTGTTTTGTTTCCAAGGCATGAAACCAATCCCATTTGCTTTTCTAATTGTGGAAATCTATCAAGTTCCTTTTCTTGATTCTGATTTGCTTGTTAGTTGAGGCAGTATTTCAGTAGCAGAAGCAAGTCTAGTGAATTCTGGATTCAGCCATAAGGCTTCCAAGAGAAAGACTTTGATTTGGAAATCACCTCATGATTGTATCTGCTCCACTCCATCTTTTATTTTTAAGCAAATCGATATTCTCACTGGTAGATAAGACAAAAGTGCTAGTCATCCTTCATTCATTTATTTGATACATTTGTATACCCTACATTTTTTTTTCTAAGGAGCTTAAGATATCATGCTCTAATCTTTATTTTGTCCTTGTGACCCTTTTGCAATTTAGGTTAAAGTGGAGTTAAAGTTTAAGTATTTCGCCAACAGAAAAAGCACCATTGTTCAGTTGTATAGCTCATGTATTGCATGCAAAAATCCTAGGTACATACTAAATTGAGTTGTACCTGAAAGCAACTGTTTAGAGAAAACTGTTATTAAGCCTGTGAACTATGAATATTTGTCATCTGACTTAATCAAAATCATGGTGCCTCTTCCATATGTAGTCCAGCAGACCTTGCTGTGGTTTGAACTTGATATCCTCAGTCCTGAACCTAATATCTCAACCAACTAGCCAGCTTGCCAGCCTAGAATTCTGAAAATCTCAATGCATTTGATGGACAACTAAATTGGTAAAAAAAAAGAAGAGTTCCCTATGCATTTCCTTCTGGTGACAAAGCTAATGAGAATAAGATGCTAAGTTGCATACAGGTAATCCTCGACTTACGTCTACAATTGAGCCCAAAATTTCTGTTGTTAAGTGAGACATTTGTTAAGTGAGTTTTGCCTCATCTTACAACCTGGCTTGCCGCAGTTTATTTATTTATTTATTTATTATTCCAATTTATATACCGCCCTTCTCCCGAAGGACTCAGGGCGGCGGTGTACAGCCAAAGTAAAAGCACACAAATATAAAATTTAAAAACGATTTAAAAGCATATTAAATAATTTGGCCCAGCTATTCAGATAAAAACCCCATTTAAAAATTTTAAAATTAAAAAGTTAAAAAATTAGGCCAGCCTGGCTTGTTGGAATAAAAACATTTTGAGGGCACAGTGAAAGGTGCGCAAGTCGGGAATCCTCTGTATCCTGGGGGGCAGTTCATTCCAGAGGGCAGGTGCTCCCACAGAGAAGGTTCTC
The DNA here is from genome assembly GCA_022577455.1 of Arizona elegans. NCBI lineage: Eukaryota > Metazoa > Chordata > Lepidosauria > Squamata > Colubridae > Arizona > Arizona elegans. The sequence goes on along the minus strand of JAKOOJ010000001.1, from coordinate 296,776,946 downwards.
CCCCTGGGAGTCGTCAGTCGACATTGCTTGACCGACGGCACCCAGAGGAGCCCCTCTCTGTGGGAGCGTACTGGCTGATGGGAGGCTATTGGTAGCAGCAGGCGGTTTTGTTAAATTAATAAGATGGTTGTTAAGTGAATCTGACTTCTCCATTGATTTTGCTTGTCAGAAGGTCAGACAAGGTGATCACATTACCGAGGACACGGCCACCATCATAAATATGAGTCAGTTGCCAAGCGTTTGAATTTTGATCATGTGACCATGAGGATGCTGCAATGATCATAAGTGTGGAAATTGGTCATAAGTCACTTTTTTCAGTGCCGAACGGTCACTAAATGAACTATTGTAAGTCGAGGACTACCTGTATATTGGACTGAGACCAATATAGGCATCAACATAAGCTTCCATCAGTAGTATTCAGAATAATATTGAAAATCTTCTTAAGAAGGCTCTTTTGTTCTGACAAAAGAATTGATGGTGGTGGATTTTTTGTAAAAAAGCAAAGCTAGTATGACTATTTCTGCCTTGCTGTCAAGCTGAATGGTAGGTTCTGGGTTATTTTTATTTTCCTATGATGATCATTGGTTGGTGTAACCCATCTGTTGTGCATGAGTGCAGTGTGCATGATGTGTTGTGGCCCCGCCCTCTGAGCCTGTCCCATCTGAGGAAGAAAGCTCCGAGCATGAGGAAGAGGAGTCAGCCAGGCGTCCCTCTCCAGGCCCCTCCCCTCTGGCACTGTCTCAGGTGCCGGCCGAGGGAGAGGAGATTAACAGAGAGACAGGTGGCTCGGATGAGAGTGAGGGAGAAACATCATTCCTGGACGCACGCCTCCGAAGGCGTGATAAACGATTGCAGCAGCTCAGGAGGCGTGCTAGGGATTAGAACTGAGTCACTGGACCACACCCCAGAGACTATATAATAGAGGGTGGTGGCCAGTGATCTTTGTGACAAACAAAGTAAACCTTGGATAGTCACTAAAGCCTCGTCCGGAACTGCTGAGAGAAATATTTATTGTTGTTGGACGTTTGGACGCTGAGTATGTTATCTGTCTGTTTTCTGTGGAAATAAACGTACTTGGCAGACGGTGTGTAAATCGCTGCCAAAGTTGGAGATAAGGACCTGGGTGTGTGCCAAAGTGTTTCCTTAACCCTCGGCTGGCTGTGTGTGTGTGTGTGTGTACGGGGACAGAACATGATGCATGAAGAAGCAGTGGGCTTTTGATAATCCAGTCACATCCGCCATTTTGAAATCAGTGACCATTACCGCAGATGTGCCTGATTATTATTTCCACGGCTTCAATAGTTAAAATTGACAACTGCATAGGAATATATCAGAGTCAAGAACAGTGGGTTGCTCAGCTAAGATTCCAGTCCTTAAAGCAATAGAATAATGGGATCTGTTCTTTTTCTGCAAAATAGCCTTCTCAGTTGTGAATAAAGGCTCCACTGTCAGCAAACTTGAAAAATGTTCTTATTGTGCCTCAGTTTCCCAATAGCTATTTGTAAGCATTTTTTTCAATATAGGTTTCTATAATATTGATTATCTCATGTAAATCTTATCAGCAGTGATAAAGTAAATAGAAATTGTAAAGTTAACAAACAAAACCATCTCTTTCCAAGTGTCTTCCAGAAGTGTCTTAACACTTCTTTGGAAGTGTTTTTCTTTGGAAGAAAATGGAAAGAATATAAATGATATTTTCATAGCTCATAGTGGAGCATTGCATAGATACCATGACAGTCCTGATACCTTCACTGTAGTATAGAGTCTATACTATAGACTGTTGAATCAAGCAGAAGATCTGTATTGTGTTCTCCTGCACCAGATGACTGAAATTTCAAGGAGGAGGAACATAGGGAACTGCTATCACACATTAGGCGTAGTGATGTAATTTTTTTCACTTTATGACTACATTGCTTAGCAACAGAGTTACTGGTCCCAATTGCAGTAAATAAGTCAGGATTACTTGTAGTACAGAAAGGGAAAGTGGAGGATAATTATATTTACACAGTAGATTGCATCAAAGTCAATTTCAAGAAGCTTAAAGTATTAGACAAGATTCTATGGACAGAAGGCCTCAGGTCAAAGGGAGTGTAGGAAATTTCTAAAAATGGACATGTTAGAAGTACAGTTGCACACCAGTCCCAGGAGGAAAAAATGGAGAGTGGTTTATGAAGCAATTTTAAATGCATAGGGAACTTTTGACTGAGCTAACAGCTATAAGGGACATGTATAAGAAGTGGAAAATGAATGTAATAATCAAAGGGATAGATGTAACAAATGGATAAAATCAGAAAGACTAAAGTAACAAAAGGAACTTGGGCACAGAAAGGAGGTAAAAACAACAAACATATTTTTTTTCTTATCAGGTCAATAATAAAATGAAGAAATAAGAAGGACTAGGCATATCTATGGAGATTCTCAATCATCCAGGTCATGGTTGTCCCAAATATGTTTTTCAAAAGGCAACTGGATTTTGGTTTTTCTTTGAAAATGTTTCGCTTTTTATCCAAGAGCTTCAGGTTTGCTTCAGTCTTCTCACCAAGTAGGAAATTGTATTCAGATGGACCTTAGCAGAACCATTGCCAAAGGAAGGTAATGGCAACCCAAGTGAAATACTATAAAGAGTTTATTAGAAAACACTTGGTTTACAAGAACGGGTTTAAGTTTTCAGAACTAGATCAAGTACAACCAAGAATCTTGAGGGAACTTGTAGATATCATCCCCGTGCACCTACTTGTAGTCTTTATTATTTTATAATATTTGAAATAGAAATCAATTGATAGATTGTTAGATTGTATCCATATTTTAGTAGTTGTATTTTTCTTCTTTGTTAATTGGAATCTAGCGTGTGTTAAACTGTGTAGAAATGTTACTTTTATTTTCCCATGATCTCCCTAACTCTTTACAAAACCATTAATAATTTGATTTAAAAGATAAACTATATTAATCAATGTAACAGTATATTAACAATCCATGACTGCAAATCAGATGTAAATTTCTCCTTCTGGTATTGTGCAACAGTTCTTTCAGCCAGCCATTCATGTCCAAATTCAAAATTTATGATGTCTTCATAGATTCAAAATATTAGGCAGAGGCAACGAAAAGGTGTGTATTTTTAACACACAGTGATCAATCTAGAGTTGTATTTGTCTATTTCAATGCAAACTTTGACAAGTCCAGATTTTATATTCTAACCAGGTATCAGCTAAAACTATAAAATCATCGTTGTCTCATTTATCTTGTTTATCTTGTTCATTTCCTATTCTCTGAGTGTTGTTATATAGACAATGAAGACTGTGAATTTTATAAGCCAGTGTTTTTTTCTGATTTTTTCCATGCATAGATTAAGATGCCTTATTATAATAACAACCCCATATTCTTCTTTTCTGCAGAATGTTTTATTTGAGGTGCTTTTGTTTCTGGTCCCCCATAAGATTCAATTTAAGTACTCCTGATTGAATTTGCCATGAATTAATAAAACCCATTTTCCCCTGTCCTTATGAAGGGCTACTCATTGTGTGGTATGTAGTACTCCATTATCAAGATAACTGACTGTGATGCCAGAAATAAAATTTCCTTCCTTCCTTCCTTCCTTCCTTCCTTCCTTCCTTCCTTCCTTCCTTCCTTCCTTCCTTCCTTCCTTTTGTAGGGCCACCCATCTTAAATCCATGACTCTGGGTAGCTAACAATATTAAACTGTAAACTGTAAAAAAAGAGAATTAAACATAGCACACTGGGGTAAAAACAGACCCACCAATCACAAATTAAGATAACCAGTGTATGGTTCAGTCTCACCTCCTGACTCCTTTTTTTATTAGCATCATCAGTTATACTTTCAGCATTTTCCCTTTTTTTAAAAAAAAATATCTCCCATCATTTCAAGGTTGAATGAAAACACCACTTGAGCGTCTGGTGTTTTGAATATGATTCTGCAAATCACATTTGGCATTAAGCTTTTTAAAAATTGTCATATAACATTTTTCACATTTGAAATTTCTCATTCATTGGCTAGACAAACAAGTTGAGTTCCAAAGGGCATAAAAGGTTTTTTTTTTTAAATTCTTTCTGATTTAGTTGACATTCTCCCAGAGCTATATTTTGAACTATTCTTCATGTAATCCATTTGCTTTTTGAGAGCATGATTTTAAATTGATAGCAGGACTGTAGCTCCATGCGTTGTTCTGTCCTCATTATTTCTGTGCTTGCTGATATGCTTCCTACACTAGACTTCAGTTAGCCTTCTGCTGCCCTCCTCTTTCTACCACGGCTTACTCACTAAATCTAGTGAGCCTCATTAATATATTCAAGAGTGTTTAAATGTTAGCTTTTGTTACTTTGTATCTGTGAAAAGCATCGGGGCGGGATTATACCCTGCAGCTCAGTTGGATGCTTGTTTGCCACTTTGGCTATAAAATGTCTCTGAGACTAGACGGAAATGAAGATTTCAGCTGAGCTTTTAGAACCTAAAACTTGTGTTGGTATTAACAGATACCTTTAGTTCAACATATGAGATTGAGGATTTCCTTAGGGCAGGGATGAGCAACTCTGGGCCTTTACAACCCATGGACTTCAACTCCCAGAATTCCATTTCCAACTTTTGTGCTGGGTCAGGAATTCTGGGAATTGAAGTCTATGTGTCATAAAAAGGCCATAGTTGCCCACCTTTGCCTTAGGCATTTACATTTTAAGCTCATCTCTCTTTCTTGCTTCCCTAAAACATTGATCCTGTGGAACATTTCCCAATGCACCCTCCCTAATTCTTATCTGGCCCTATTTAAGCAGCTTCATAGGCGTAAGCAAAGGAGGCAAACGTTTCTGTTTTTTGAAAAAAATTATGGAAAGTGAAAGCATCTCTATCAGAATTGCTTCCTCACTGATGGCATTATGGAAACAGCAGGATCCCCTTGCATTTAATTGCAGTTAAATTCAGTTTTTTTTCTAATGCTATAGGTAAGTGCACAAGTTGAAAATAATGAGAAATATACTTTGTCCTTGAGCGCTCAGGTGTATGAAAAATGGTCACTGTGCCAGAACTTTGGCTTCTGATCAGAAGGTCTGTGTTCACTTTGTGTGTGTTTGTGTGTTTGGTAGGTCAAGCTATGACACAATGTGGTTCCATTAGACTTGATAAAAGCTGAATCAGCTCAGAGTGCTTATTAGATATGATCACGAAGGCTGCTTAACCAGCAGTCATTTGTATCACTTCAATTTCAAAAGTTGTTCCCAGTAGGGAGGCTGCCATCTTTAATTTCTGCAAGGGTTTTAGCTAAAACACATTTTCTCTCTGGAGATAATTACCTCTGTTCATGTGGGGACATGACCAAACTTGATGACATGAAATGTTTCTGACAAGTGAAGCTGTAAGACCTTGGTAATAAATAATTTAATTTCTCCCAATGGACGGTACAGAATATTGGCTTTAACACTGATTGTCTTTGTTGCGTCTGTACCACCTTTGTAGACTACTTGGTGCCTTAAGCACCTTGGGGATTTTGTCATCTTGGGCAAAAATTCTCCTTGCCTGAAAATGGTTTGGTTTTTTTTAAAGGCAGGAAGCTGGAATATAAAAGAAATAAAAAAAAAACCCCAATATAATAAATTTGATTAAGGGTAGAAGTTTGTTTGGTTTGCATATGCCTAGAAATTAATAACATTAATATTTTCTAAATTCAAAACAAAATATAGTGATCTGTTTTGCTTTTTAAATTTGGAGATATAGTTCTATCACCGGAGTGTCAAATTCGCGTTGTCACAGCGGTGTCACGTGACGTATTGCGACTTCCCCCCTTCACTAAACTGGATGTGGGCCTGGGCAGCGCGTGATGCATCCAGCCCGCAGGCCTCAGGTTTGACAGCTCTGTCCTATCGGATAATACATAAAAATTCATAATAATAATAGTAACAATTCATATATGTGTACACAGGTTGATCCCAATGACTGGAGTATGAAGTGTGTATTGGAGCAAATTATTTTGGAAAATTTGTTGTTGTTAGTCGCAAAGTTGTGTCCGACCTATCGTGACCACATGGGCAACATTCTTCCAAGCCTTCCTGGGCTCTACCATCCCCTGGAGTCCATTTAAGCTCACGCCTACTGCTTCAGTGACTTCATCCAGCCACCTCATTCTCTGTCGTCCCCGTCTTCTTTTGCCCTCAATCGTTCCCAGTAATAGGCTCTTCTCCAGTGAGTCCTTCCTTCTCATTAGGTGGCCAAAGTATTTGAGTTTCATTTTCAGGATCTGGCCTTCTAAAGAGCAGTCAGGGTTGATCTCCTCTAGGACTGACCGATTTGATCGCCTTGCAGTCCAAGGGACTCGTAGGAGTCTTCTCCAGCACCATAGTTCAAAGATAATACACAGTAAAAAAACAAAACCTACAAATCTTCATGAATAAAATGTATGTGAAATTAGATTTTTAATCTTAATCTCTTATAACAAGGTGAAAGTAATATAATTAAAAATATTTCATTTCTTTCCTGCTTTATCCTAGCCATGTCTTTCCCTTTCTTCTGTTTGCTTTGTGTGCATTTTCTATATTCATGTCCCACTAATTTTAGAAGAGCAGTTTAGTAAGAATATTCAGCCAGTTATTTAAAGATGAATGATTTCAGGCATGTCTATATAAACCATGTTTTGATATGTTTTTAATTTTTTTAACACATGGGAGTTTTTAAGACTCCGTTTTTCTCATGTGTTTTACATATTGATTAATGTATACATTCTTATTAGTATTTGATTAGTAACTTTCTCAATATTGGTTTTCAAATGCAATCAAGGCCGACATTGTACATAAATTTACTTCAGATTGTTCCATTGGGTTCAGTAGGACAGTTTCTCAGTTAGCAATCTTAGGATCAGTTTGTGGATGTGAACATAGTCAAATCATTTAGTGATTATTTAGAAAAACACATTAGATTATAGAATTAGGAACAATAATTTTCCACAAGTGATTAAATGAGTTTGATCTGTTCTGTCCCTTGTAGCATAGATTGATTACAAAAAGGCATTTAACTCCCTGCCACATGATTGCATAATCAAGTGCCTAGAAATAATAGGAATTAGTAGAAACATCAGAAGCTTTGTGCAAGGATGGTTGCTGGTCAGTGGTGATAGAGTGGGAGAGGTTCATATCAAAAGAGGAATCTTTCAACAAAACTCATTTTCACCACTACTGTTTGCCATTGTATGTGTCAATAATACTGAATAACTCTCAAACATCAAAAACATCTGCCAGACTATCCCACCTCCTTTACACGGATGATCTAAAGCTGTATGGAAAAACACTACCTGATACAGAATCGCTTCTCATCATGGCCAAGATATTGCAGTGGAGTTTGATTAGATAGATGTACTGTACTTGCCATGAAACATGGAAAAATAGTGAGAATTGAAGGAATCAAAATGCCCTATAGAAATAACATCAAGAGTCTGGATAAAGGCAATCATTCAAAATATCTAGGCATCCTTCAAGCTGACAACATCAAGCACACTGAAGTAAGAAAAAGGTTAGAGCTGAATAAATCAAGAGAGTGAGGAAGATCTCAAAGTCCAAAATCAGTAAAGGGAATACCATCAAGGCAATGAACACCTGGGCAATTCCAGTTATTAGATACACAGCTGGAATAGTGAACTGTACTCAAGCAGAACTGAAGGCCCTGGATAGGAACATCAGAAATATAATAGCAATGAATCATACCATTCATCCTTGCAGTGATGTTCCCTTCACCAGGAAAATAAGTAGGCGTGGAATGTTGCAAGTACATTGGACAGTTAAAGAATTAAAAAGGGCATTGGAAGAATATCTGAAGGACAGTGAAGATGATGCACTGAAGCTAGTATACCAGGAAGGCTTACATAATACTGGAGAGACCAAATTGGCTTACAAGAAAGAAGAACAGAAAAAAATCATGGGAAGACAACGTATTACATGGCCAGTATATTTTAAAAAAAAGTAGATAAAGCAATGACTAAGAAGAGGAAAGTTTAAGAAAGGGATAGAGGAGCTAATTCTGGCTGCACAAAACCAAGCCTTAAGAACAAATGCATACAAAGCCAGAACTGAGAAGACAGCAACAGATAGCAAGTGTTGCTTCTGCAAAGAAGCTGAAGAAAGAGTGAACTATCTGATTAACTGCTACAAAAAGATTGCATAGATGGGACGTTGGTCTTACCATGATATGTTCCTTCTCGTAGTATAAAATGGGAGGTGCCAGGCTGGGTATTCCTTGCTCTAGCTCTATGTCCTGAGCTGAAAAGTTCTGAAGATCCGCCTCCCTGGTGACGTCTCTTCAGTTTTGCCAGCGAAGCCAAAGCGAATGGTACGCAGTCCAGGCAAATGGTACGCAGTCTGAAAGATAGAAATAACATGCTCCACCAAGGGAGCTGGTCCAGGCAGCCACAGGCAGGGTGGGGCTGGCACCTCCCATTTTACACTACGAGAAGGAACGTATCACGGTAAGACCAACGTCCCTTCTCCATAGTGTAGAAATGGGAGGTGCCAGGCTGGGATATACCAAAGACTGGTCAGCCCTAAGAGTGGGAGCTGTCTTGGGCCGACGACCCCAGATCTTCATGAACCCGCTGCAGTACTCTTCTCCCAAAGGCTGCTTCCGCCGAAGCGAAGGAGTCAAGTCTATAGTGATGGATGAAGGGAGAGGGAGAAGTCCACATGGCCACCCTACAAATGTCTTCCATTGACGCCTGCGTAGACCAGGCCGCAGTCGTGGCAGCGCTGCGGGTGGAGTGGGCAGTTATCCCCTGAGGAACCGGGAGAGCCTGAAGCTCATAAGCAGATGAGATGCATGTCCTAAGCCAGCGTCCCACTGTGGCCAAGAGTCGACGGCTGAAAAGAGACAAAGAGTGCTTCCATCTTTCGGAAAGAAGAGGTTCTAAAAATGTAAATACGGAGGGCCCTCCTCACATCCAAAGTGTGCCAGGTCTGCTCCAAGGCGTGCCTAGGCCGAGGGCAGAAGTCTGGCAGGACCAACTCCTGTGCTCGATGGAACAAGGAGTTGATCTTAGGAAGGAAGGCAGGGTCCAGCCGCAGAACCACCCTGTTGGAGTGAAAAATGCACAGGTCTTTCCACACCGATAAAGCCGCCAACTCTGAGATCCATCGGGCCGACGTGACGGCCACAAGGAAAGCTACCTTACACGATAGAAGACGGAGACTAGTCTCCCTCAAAGGTTCTAAGGGTGCCTTTGTTAAAGCCTGAAGAACCTTGGCAAGGTCCCAAGTAGGATAATGGTGAAGAGGCGGCGGTTTTAAATTAGCCGCCCCACGCAGAAAAATATTCACCCTCGGATGGTTAGCGAGGGAGCCCCACTTCCTAAATGTCAAGACAGTGCCTAGCGCAGCCACCTGTCACCGTAGAGTGTTAGTGGAAAGTCCCATGTCCAACCCATCCTGTAGGAACTCCAGCACCTCCACCACCGATGCTGAAGTTGGGCTCAACTGTCTGGAGGCACACCACCCAGCAAACCTGTTCCACGTTGCCTCATAAATTTGGATATTCGAGGGCCGCCTGGCCGCCTGCATAGTCCTGATGGCCCTGGTCGGAAAGTTCTCCCGCCTCAAGAGGCCTCGCTCAACCTCCAGGCGGCTAACTGCAGTCTCTGCGGGTCCGGATGCTGAACCGGGCCCTGGCTGAGTGTGACTCTGTCCGGGGGAATCCGCCAGGGTTTGGCGACCGACAGGTCGACCAGGTCAGCGAACCAAGGCTGTCTGGGCCAATGAGGGGCCACTAACACCAGTTCTGCCCCCTCCAGCATCAACTTCCGAATGACGGCTGGGATAAGGGGTAGGGGAGGGAAAGCGTATAGGAGGCCCTTGGGCCACGGGGTCCGCAGAGCATCCACACCCACTACTCCCGGGGCAGGAAACCGGGAGAAGAAAAGGGGAAGTTGTGTGTTCGCTGGGGAGGCAAAGAGGTCCACTACCGGGCGACTGAACCGGTCGACTACCTACACAAACAAGTTGGGATGGAGCCTCCACTCCGAGGGGTCCACAATGGCTTGGCTCAGCCAGTCAGCTTCTATGTTGTCCGTCCCTGCAATGTAGTCCGCTGTCAGGGACAAAAGGTGAGTTTCTGCCCAAAGACACAGGGTCTCCGCCTCTCGCATCAGAGGCCCGGAACAAGTCCCCCCTTGCCTGTTGATATGGGCTTTCGTCGTCGTATTGTCTGTGAGAAGGAGCACATGCTGCCCCCTCACCAGCGGAAGGAAGGTCTGAAGAGACAGACGGGCCGCCCGGAGCTCCAACCAATTGATCTGATGGGATAGTTCTTGGTGGAACCAGCGGCCCTGGGCCACCTGAGACTCGCAATGGCCCCCCCCAGCCCGTCAGACTGGCGATGTTACTTACTCCGATGTTACTATCACCCTGTGGGGTTCCCTGAAGAAGCACCCCTTCTGGATGGCTCCTGACGTCCACCAGGTCAGGGATCATAGGACCCGTGGGGGAACCTGAACTCTGGCCTTGGACGAGCTCGTTCCTGCCTTCTGAAAGGGGAGCAAGAACCACTGTAGTGGTCTCGCATGGAACCTGGCCCAGGGAACTATGTTCATACAAGATATCATTTTTCCCAACAATTGGGATAGCTGGGCAACCTGAACTGTCCGGGACCCCTGAAGAGACTGAATCAGCGCCCTGACACTGTCCTGTCTGTCCGGGGACAAGAAGACCTGCCCCGCTAGCGTGTCTATCAGGGCCCCTAGGTGAACTAACCTTGTAGAAGGTATGAGATGACACTTCGCCAGATTCACCGAGAAACCGTGGTCCCTCAATACCTGTATTGTCGTGGCCAAGTCTTGTTCCGCTCGCCGCTGGGAGGACCCTTGAATGAGCAGATCGTCGAGGTAACATTGAATTCTGATGGGAAGAGACCTGAGATATGCCACCAAGACAGAGAGAATCTTGGTAAACGTCCGGGAAGCGGAGGCCAGCCCGAACGGCAGGGCAAGATATTGGTAGTGATGGCCTGAATAGCAAAACCTCAGGTATTGATGATGCTCCGGCCGGATTGGGATGTGGAGGTAAGCTTCGGTCAAATCTATGGAGGCTAGGAAGTCTCCCTCCCTGATTCCGGCTAAAATGGAATGCAGGGAGTGCATTTTGAACCTCCGGTAGACGATAAACTCGTTGAGGCCCTTCAAATTTAGAATTGCCCTTTACCCTCCCGAGGCTTTTAGGATGAAAAATAGGATGGAATAGAACCCGCGCCCCCACTGCCCCAGTGGAACCGGCTGAATGGCCCGGATATCCAGCAAATGCTGGATAGCCGATTCCATGAGTTCCCGCCTGATTGGGTCTCCAGAAACGGGGCAGTGGAGGAAACGCCTCGGAGGGGGTGAAAGGAATTCAAGGGAGAGCCCTGCTCTTACTGTCTCCCTCACCCAATTGTCTGTAGTTAGGTCGTCCCAGTGGTCCGCAAACAGGCCGAGCCTGCCCCCAAGAGGGTCCAGCGACGGACAGTCACTTAGATCTCCTGGCCCCTCTGCCACCGGAGCCCCTGAAGGGCTTGTTGGACGACTGTTGTCGACCCCGGGAAAAGGCTGATCTATCTGCCTGATAACTAGGTCTGGAGAAGTGAAAGGGCCGTTGCTGATGGGGAAAGCTTGGCCCGGCTCCCCCCTGGCGGAAGGAGGGCCGCCTATAGTAAGGGGATGAACGGAAGTCCGTTCGCCTGCTCTGGGACGGGAGGACCTTCCTCTTATCCCTTGTCTCGATAAGTAGGGGATCTAAGGCTTGTCCAAAAAGAAACCCCCCTTCAAAGGGAGCGGAAGCCAACTTCCACTTGTTCTTCCCGTCCATTCGCCAATGACATAGCCAGAGCATACGTCTAGCGGTGACTGACGAAGCCATGGCCCTGGCCGAGAACCTGGCAGCTGCCAAGGTAGCGTCCGCCGTGTATTCAGCTGCAGCTAGAACCTTAGAAAGGTCTTGGTGGGCCCGAACATCATCTGGTGCCAGATGGCCTTGTAGCTGGCGGAGCCATCTGACCGACACTCTGGTGAGAAAGGATGCTGCCGAAGAAGCTCTTACAGCCCAGGCATCCGCCTGGTGCGCGCAACGAAGTGCCGTCTCCTCTCGCCTATCTTCTGCCTTTAAGGTGTCCTCTGCATCAGGTGGTAAAACAGAAGAAGAGGTGAGAGCCACCACCGGAGCGTCCACCTTTGGAACCTCCAACAAGGCAAGCATGTCCGCATCCACTGTAAACAACTGATTGTCCAGCCCTGAGGCCCTGGAGGGTAGAGCTGGGGCCGCCCACTGTCTACGGATCATATCCAGAAACATTCCCGGAATAGGAATAGTATCTGCCTCCACTGCCTGCTCTGTGAAAAGATAATCATCCTGCTCTCCAATACCCGAGGTACCAGAGAGTGCTGGGTCAGGACCCAATCGAGCAGTGGCCCTGGCCTTTGTCAGAAGTGGCTTCAAAAGGGCAGGATTAAATAAACCCTTGAAAGCGGCCCTGGGTGGTTGGATCTGATCCCCATCCGAAATCTCTCCCTCCTCCAGATAGTCTTCTGCATAGTCAACTAGTTCAGAAGGGGAAGGGGAGATCTGCCCAAGATAATCCTCAGAAGGGGCAATAAGGCCCTGGGACTCCACCTCAGGTCTAAGGGCATATATTTGGGCAAACATCTGTGACTGAAGCTGCATCCCTTCTGCAATGCCCTGCCTAATTGCCTGCTCCACCCAGGACTTCATGGAATTCTGAACATCCAGCACCCCCCCTTCATCCTGGCGAAGGCCAGCCGCAGTGGGGGTATAGGTGGCTTCGGGGCGTTTGTTGGTCCCAGAAGGCCCTGGACACTGCAGGGGCTCGGCCTGCATCTCTGGAGACCATGCCCTGGATGGCCCAGCCAAGATGGGAGAATGGACAGTCTGAGGAACAGAATCTTCCACAGTCTGAACTGATGGCTGGAGCGTAGGTACAGTGGCTTGAGGGTTGTCAGCAGCCGTATTAATGGCAGCAGCCCTTGCAAATTCTCTGTCCAAGGCACATTGTCTAACTTGAGCTGTCTTTTCCTCAGCCTTGGAACGCCCGGGGCAAGCTCTAGCCTTGGCCTTAATTTTATTAGCTGCAGCAATGCTGGCAGTTTGTGGCCTAGAAGCCCTGCCCCTGTCAGGTGGAGGAGACCAGGAGCCCTCAGCAGAGAAGGATGGTTGCCTGTCAGCATCCCCCATGATATTAAGTCAGTTGGCAATCACAGGGAAATCAAAATCCAAAGATTCTGCAAATAGATAATAAAAGAGAAAAAAATAAAATAAAATTATACAGGCCTTGAATGAAATACAAAATGTCTCCCGGGTCTCAAAATGGCCGCTGTTCAACTGCCACAGTTTAAATAAAGGCCCTCTCTGATGATTAGAAGCAGCATCAGGTCAGGCCGGCAAGCAAACCCGCAGATAAAAAAAAAAAAAATACTCTGGTCAGAAATCCACGCTCTCTTCTACTTCTCAAGTAGAAATACACCAGTGCTGTGCCCAATGGCTGCCAGGGGATCAAAGCCGCCTGAACCAATTCGCACCCAGAATGCACGGGGACGAAGGCCGCCGCGACTTACAAGCTGCCATTACAATCAAGGGTGTAGCGTGGCCCTGGCGCCAGGCGCACACCCCTCGGTCACCGCCATTAAATCCACCAGCCAAGTCCAGGCTGGTGGGCTGCAGCAAGTCTCAAAGCAACGAAAAATGCGGAAAAACGCTGCTCCGCTTCCCAGCTGATGAGCGGTGATCAAAGGGACGCCGCGGCAAACCAAAATGACGCGTGCGGCTCCTGCGGCTGTTTGAGAGGCCCTGAAGAAAATCTGGGGGGACCGGGGCAAAGGCCAGCCGGCTAGCCCCTCACCGCCGCCCACAGGATAGGGGAGGGTGGGGGGAGAACAACAGCCGCCCCCCCCACACTCAATCCAGAGATCGGAGAGCTCCCCTTTTACCAGTACCTGGAAATCCAGAAACAAAGCTGAGAAGAAAGCAGCAGCAACTTCCAATACAAAGTTAAGAAAATAAAGAAAGAAAGAAAATCCAAGACATTCCAGGGGAAAAAAAAAGGTACTTTTTTTCTGGCTCAAAGCTCAGGAGCTAAAACTTGCAACCATGAGCTGTGCTGAGCTGAAAAAAACTGAAGAGACGTCACCAGGGAGGCGGATCTTCAGAACTTTTCAGCTCAGGACATAGAGCTAGAGCAAGGAATACCCAGCCTGGCACCTCCCATTTCTACACTATGGAGAATGACTACAAACAACAGCATGACAAAGTAGCAACAATGGTGCATTGGAAGATCTGCCAGCAATACCATTTGCTTGCAAGCAAGAACTGTTGGTACCATAAAATAGAGAAAGGCATTAAATTGTTTTTAAATACCACAATGTGCTGGTAGTGCATCTTGCATATCTTAAAGAAAGCTATTCCATTTTTAGAATGCCATCAAGAGAAAACTGATTAAACAATGTATTTCATCTCACGTTGGGATGACAAATTGAACTGCACTTCACTGCAAAGTGTGGCAGACTTATATTATTTGTAAATTGAGTTTTGTTTGTTTTTGGAACCAATCTGTGTCATAATCAACCAGGCTTTGTTATGGACCAACCGTCTATAATGCAAATCCCTTGAACCAAAGAACCATCTATTTTGCTGTGTTGGCATTTTTGGAAACGTTTCCAGGCCATTTTAGACAAGTGTCAATCTTTCTGAATATAAATGCAAGTAAGGGACACATGGCAGTTGGGATTCCATTATTATTCAAGTATTCAAGTATTTCTCTATGATTGCCATATGGTTCTGTTTTTAGGAGCAATGTGCATTCTCTAGACTTGGTTACAAATGAAGCCAGATATGATTTACAAGGGAAATTATATAAATGTTGTAAGAAAAGGAAAACATGATCTTAAACTAAATTATTGGGTATGTAATATCAAAAGAGTTTGCCAAGCTTCTTATTTGCCAGACATAAAATTGATTTTAAAGCACATTTGTATAGATCTAGGTGTGTTCTGACTTTTTTTTATATCTTCCATCTATTCTTTGTGTAAAAATAATTAATGAAGAGAATGGGTGAAGATATATTAATGGAGTTTAAAGTACTTTATTAGTCATTCTCTTGTGGAATTTTTCAAAAACATCCATTTTTGAACATAAATATTCTTATTAACTTGGAGCTGACCAAGTATTAAATTTATTTTCATGGTAGCTACATTATTTTCACAGTTCTTTAGTACTCACAAGGGCATGAATGTGTATTATTTATAAAATTGTTATATTGTAAAAAAAAAAATTGCATCAGTAGCATAAACGCTGCAATGATTCTTTGATTCCCAAAATCAAGAAACATATCTGCAGTTTTGTCTGCAGTCATTTTCAGTGTAGATTATTTATTTATTACATTTATATGCCATGTATCTTGCCATCAGATGAATCTAACCCTATTTCATAATCATATTTCAAACTTCCTATTCCTAAAACTTTCCACCATAATAAGCAACCTTTTATTGAAAACTTTAACATATATTGTAAATTACATAGTCAGGTTCAAATGACAAATAATCCTTATTTTCAATCTATATGTTGACCAGCATCATGGTCTAATTTGAAGTTTTCTGCAGATAATCAGTTCAGATCTTGGCAAATGCAATCTCTCGCTTTTCCCAGTTATCTGTGCAAGAAGCAAGATTTAGAGGATGAAAGACAGAGAACAGGCAATCGGGAAATAGGCAGTTATGTACAGTGCAGTCAGAAAGTATTCCAATCCCCTTCACTTTTGTCAATTTTGCTATGCTGTAGCCTGATTCTACAGTTGTTGAAATTCATTTTTTTCTCATTAATCTACATTCAGTACTCCATAATGACGAAGTGAAAACAGAATTTTAGAAATGTTTGTAAACTTATCAAAAAGAAAAAACTGAAAGGTCACATTGGCATAAATATTCAGACCCTTCAGCCAGTACATTGTTGAAGCACCTTTGGCAGCAATTACAGCCTCAAGTCTTTTGGGGTATGACGTGACAAGCTTTGCACACCTGGATTGGGGGATTTTCTGCTATTCTTCTTTGCAAATCTTTTCAAGCTCAGTCAGGTTGGATGGCAACCATCAGTGGACAACCATTTTCAGGTCTCTCCAGAGATGTTCAATAGGGTTCAGGTCAGGGTTCTAGCTGGGCCACTCTAGGATATTCAAAGAATTGTCTCTAAGTCTCCTGTGTTGCCTTGGCTGTGTGCCTAGGATCGTTGTCATGTTGGAAAGTGAACCTTCAGCCCAAACTGAGATCCTGAGCAAGTTTTTCTTGAGGATATCTTTGTACTTTGCTCCGTTCAGCTTTCCCTTAACCCTGACCAATCTCCCAGTCCCTGCTGCTGAAAAACACCCCCACAGCATGATGCTGCTACCACCATGCTTCACTGTTGGGATGATATTGGGCAGGTGACAAGCGGTGCATAGTTTCCTCCAGACATAACATTTAAAATTGAGGCCAAACAATTCAATCTTGGTTTCATTAGACCAAAGAATCTTGTTCCTCACAGTCTGAGAGTCGTCAGGTGCTTTTTTGAAAATTCTAAGCAGGCATGTGTTTTGCACCGAGGAGCGGCTTCCATCTAGCCAGTCTGCCATAAAGCCCAGATTGGTGGAGGGTTGCAGTGGTGGTTGTCCTTATGCAACCTGTCCCATCTCCACACAGGATCTCTGGAGCCCAGTCAGAGTGACCATCGGGTTCTTGGTCACCTCTGTTACTAAAGCCCTTCTTCCCCGATTGCTCAGTTTGACCGAGTGACCAGCTCTTGCTAAATTTCATATGAGAATTATTGAGGCCGTGGTACTCTTAGGAATGTTCAGTGTGGCAGAAACTTTATTGAAACTTTATTGTAGATTTCCCCAGATCTATACCTTGCAATAATCCTGTTCTGAGCATTGCAGGCAGTTCCTTTGACCTCATAGCTTTTGCTCTGCTGCAGTATGCATTGTCGGCTATGAGGCCTTCTATAAAGAGGTGTGTGGCTTTCCAAAGCATGTCCAATCAATTTAATTTACCACAGTCAACTCCAATCAAGGTATAGAAACATGTCAGCAACTATCAAGAGAATTGGGAGGCACCTGAGCTAAATTTCAAGTATTGTTGCAAAGGATCTGAATATGTACGATATGCTAATGTGATATTTCAGTTTTTTTCTTTTTAATAAAGGTACAGACATTTCTAAAATTCTCTTTTCTCTTTGTCATTATGGGGTACTGAGCGTAGATTAATGAGAAAAAAATGAATTTCAACAACTGTAGAATCAGGCTAAAGCACAGCAGAATTGACAAAAGTGAAGGGATCTGAATACTTTCTGAATGCACTGAAAATCAATGTAATTTATTGTAAATTAAATTTACATATATATACTATATGTATTAATAATAATACATGTAAATTATATTTACAGTGTAAATCAATATAATAAAAGAGATTGTATTTCTTATTACTGCATGTATCTTGAGAAAGGTAACTCTGATACTGCATTTTATCCCATGTCTTAAATGCTATAATTTATATGCTTTTTAGGCATACCTTTTGTAACGTATGCCTTGTATATAGGAGTGTAACATTCAGAGAAGTCATAGCAGAATTAGGAGAGTTTCTGATCTCTGATGCAGAATTTCTCAACTTTCACAACATGTGTCTCTTTGTTCTCCCCCCCCCCATGTATTTATGATTAAATGCTTGTGATATCAGTTACAGGTGTGCTGGTTGGGTATGTAATTATGCGTGTACTGTACTATATAGCTGATAAAATATTGTTGGCAGAGAACCAAATTATTGGCTGCAAATGTTATATGAAAAAAATGAGCATGGATTGAACATTAATACACCAAAGACAAAATTGTTTTTGACAAAGAAAATGGGTTAAATGTTTGCAAGTTATATATGGTGGGAAAAAAAACAGAACAAGTAGATGGATTTTTGTATCTTGAAGCACTATTTATTAAAGATAGAAAACTCTTGTGGATTTGTTTTGAGATGCACTAATGTTCAAAGAAGGATAATGGATAATATGCATGATGTGAGGAATGAACATTTGCTGAAAGAAATGAAAATGTCTATGTATAACCATTAAAAGGCAAATGGCATGGGGTACTTAACTTGCATAATAAACAAAAAGAAAATGAATAGATTCTAAATAAGTAAACAGTTTGAAAGTGAATAACCGTTAGAAAAAAATACATTGGCTTGGTTTGCTCATATAGGGGACAATGTGAAGACCAAATCACTAAGTGATGTATCTTATGATTCTTGATGAATGTTTTTCTTCTTCTTCTTTTTTCCTTTTATGTACACTGAGAGCATATGCACCAAAGATAAATTCCTTGTGTGTCCAAACACACTTGGCCAATAAAGAATTCTATTCTATTCTATTCTATTCTATTCTATTCTATTCTATTCTAGTCTAGTCTAGTCTAGTCTAGTCTAGTCTAGTCTAGTCTAGTCTAGTCTAGTCTATTTAACAATGTTTGAAGAGTGAATGAGTTTGAATGGGACAATCAAAAAATAAACTTTGTGTGGAATTAAGGAGATTCTCAAAAAAAAAGAGAGCATAACAATTTGAAGAACACAAGGCAATTCAAACTCAGTGATAAAAGCAACAATGATTTGCAAGGGCAGAAAGGTACAGTGAATTGGGTTGGTGCTTTCTAGGTTTAGTTGATTTCCTTTTCTCTCATTTCCTAACATCAATTACTTTTGTTCCATCTTGTCACTCATATTGTGCACTTTGCATAACCCTCTTCACCCCCAAAGGAATAATGTGAAGGATATGCATGGTTTGGATCATAGTCTGAATGGTTGTAATTGGCAAGGCAGGAATTAGTAGTCCAAAAATTAGAGGGAACCTTATATAAAAGCTGCTACCCAAGAACTTCAAGAGACTGGCCAAGTATTCATTCATTAATATATCAATTCATTGATTCATTCATTGATTCATTCAATTTGTATAGCCACCAATCTCACATACATGACTCTGAAGGACCCACACAAAAGTTAAAAACACAAAAATACAAATATAGATAAAAATAAATAACTAAACCAATAACACAAAAACCATTAAAACACATTAAAATGTGTTTTTAAAACCATAAAAACCATAAAAACATCTTCAAGAGAGTGCAATCCATTTTATAAACAATGTAACCATTTTGCAATTTCCACACCATCACTGGATCCTAGGCCAGATGGCAAAGCCATATCTTCAGGGTCTTCCAGAAAGTCAATAGATTTGGGGACAAGCTTACCTCAGTGAGGATGCTGTTCCAAAGGGCAGATATCATGGCAGAAAAGGCTCTCCTGATGTCAGATGGCGCTCCTTAGTGGATGGGACCTGTAATATGCCCCTCCTGCTGGTCTTGATGGGAAGGGTAGATGTAACCAGGGAAAAGTGGTCCTTGAAATAACCTAAGCTCATGCTGTAGAGCAGGGGTGTCAAACTCAAGACCTGCTGGTTGGATCTGGCCCGCGGGGTGCTTAGATCTGGCCCACGGGGCCAGGAGTGGGTTCTACTTACCTTTACTACTGGTTTGCATAGTGCCTGCGCGCATGGTCTTCTGCGCATGTGTAGAAGCTTCTCCGCATGCGCAGATCACCTATGATGACGTCTGGGTCAGTGAGTGGAGCCTCATGCCAGTTTTACTACCGGTTCTTGTGAACCGGTTAAAACCGGGGGCAACCCACCACTGGCAGGGCCGCCCTGGAAATAGAAAAGGACCAGCCTACAGTGCCTCCTCAAGCAAGAATGGAGCCCAGGAGGGTCGCGTGCAGCCCTCATGGGCTCCATTTTCTTTAGCAGAGAGCTGCAGGAGAATCCCCCCAGCCCCACCTGGGCCACCACAAGTGCCCCTGACACAAGTGATGTCGAGTTGGCCACACCCACCCTGCTCCCCCCACAAGATCAAACATAACCCTGATGCAGCCCTCAGTAAAATTGAGTTTGACATCCCTGCTGTAGAGGGCTTTGTAAATCATTACCAGCACTTTAAGAATATCCATTAAATCAGAAGCTTGGAAAGCAGAAAGCCTGGAGTTTCAGCTCTGAAGCCAGGTTGTGACAGTTATACCACAGTGGACAGTTGAATTTCATGTTTAAAGCTTCATTCTTGTTTGCAAATCATGTCTGAGAGTCAAGTCCAACCAAAAGTGAATTAAGTGTTAAGTATCTAGAGAATTGAGATTGATGGTTGAACTCTGGTATAAACTCTGAGAGTAATGTTTCTTCCCATCTTCAAGTTGAGAAGCCAAAGATACGTGTCAGTTCTTTTCTATTTGCATGGTGCATAAGAGGCCACTAGTCAAGAAGTCAGGGCCATTTTACTCTTTCGTATCAGTTTTATCTTTTTCACTGTGGCATATTCTGAAGGTTTTTTAAAAAGGGCAGCCTGCTTCTTAACCTAGCTATTGTTCCTGCTTATCACATTCCATTTATGTTTTGTTACATCAGATCAGTTTTTAGTAGTTTAACAATATTTCCTGTGCTGCTTGGATAGTGTTGTCTAAAGCACTATCTGTACAAATTTGCTACCAAACCATATAAGCCACAGTTTTGTTTACATTCTTCCCAGAACCATGAAAGAGGCAAATGCTACAGATTTATAAAATGATGTACTCTGTGGACAAAGAATCCTGTGTGTTTTGTCTTTTAGTATTAATATTAGAATAAGAGGTCACCCAAATAAATTGATTGGCAGGGGACATAATGTCTAATTTAATTGATTGGAACCAGTGGTGGGATTCAAATAATTTAACAGGTTCTCTGCCCTAATGATGAGCTGGGTAGGTGTGGCTTGGTGGTCATGTGACCATGTGGGCGTGGCCAACTCAACATCACTCATGTCGATGGGCGCTTCGCCTTAGCTGTTACAATGAAATAAGGGTTAACCAGAGAGGCAGTTTCTGTAAGCAGGGTAATAAAGATTAGGCTAAAAACAACACCAGAATATTTCCTTCCTGCCTTCCTTACAGGATTAGCCCTGTAAAGTGGAAAAAAACAAAATAAGATTTCCTCCAACAACCGGTTCTCCAAACTGCTTAGAAAGTTAACAACCGGTTCTCCCGAATAGGTGCGAACTGGCTGAATCCCACCATTGATTGGAACCCTCAACTATAGTCATTGAAATTATTAATGGCCTGAATGTTTTTTAAACAGACAAATTAGTGGATGTGTGGTAGTAAAATGGCAGCTTATGGGAAGCCTATTTGTCATGGAGGGCTTTATTCAACATGGAAGCAACCAGTTATTTTTAATTCAGCCCCATTTTCTCTTAATTATTTGAAGATGTGGTCTGATGGAATTTTTATATACTGTATTAGTATCAAGAAAATCTCTAGGATGGGGAAACGTGTTTTAGTGTTTTTAAATAGGCTGTACACCGCCCTGAGTCCTTTGGGAGAAGGGCGTTATAGAAATAAAATATTATTATTATTATTAT
This sequence comes from Arizona elegans, assembly GCA_022577455.1. Classification (NCBI taxonomy): domain Eukaryota; kingdom Metazoa; phylum Chordata; class Lepidosauria; order Squamata; family Colubridae; genus Arizona; species Arizona elegans. The sequence goes on along the minus strand of JAKOOJ010000001.1, from coordinate 296,755,492 downwards.
TATTATTATTATTATTATTATTATTATTATTATTATTATTATTATTATTATTATTAGTGTTGATCCAGCATTAGGGTCTTGTGTTTATAGGAAGATAAACCCACAATCACAGAAGACTAATATTCTATCTACACTCCTTAACTTATTCAGTAAAAAATATATGTTGCTTCTGGACCAATACATCCCACATCATAGAGTATCCAAATTGTGCAGCAGTTTACTTCAAAGATCAGACTTGATAACTATATTCATTCATTAATGAATGAAATAAGAAAATTTTAATATAGTGATAATAATTGTAAATTCATTATTTATTGATTGATATTCTTTATCTATGTGTCTTTTTTCTTTTAGATAGCTACTTATTCTGCTCCTTAAATGTTTTAACAAATAAATTATTAATTTTTAAAAAAATATGAAGAGTTCCACTGCTGAAATACAATGTTTTAAAAGCTTGTAAACTTTTATATATAAATGTTATCATCATTTGTTAAACCTCAAATACAAGGTTAACTCTGTAAATGGTGTAAATTTACACCATTCTGCACTACAAACTTACATGTTTTGATATTTCTGGTACATTCTAGTACTGATTAATATGTAATTTAAAAGCTGGCAATAAAATTAACATGAATTGGAATTTATAGATTCCATTGCTTTGTTTAAAAACAGGAAAGCATGTCTGATAACCATTTGTTTTCTGAATATTGTATAAAACAATATAAAATAATTTGATATGTGCATGCTATCAAAGAAAATCTGCTTTAACTGTGTGATTTTTCATTCAATACAGTACTGATCATTATTATTTTTATTTACTTTGTACTGTGATGGATTTTACCGATAAAGTGTAGTCTTTTAAATTTATCTCAAGAGATAGATTGAGTAGATTATGGAAAATCCAGGTTCTAGTATTTTCCATTCATTTTTTTTTTTGAGCTGTATTTGCTAGGTTTTCTGGTAAAGCTTAACAGTGAGGCAAAAGGACAGATAACAAAAACTCTACATAGAATGTATGTTAACGATGTTATTGTGATGTGTACTAAAGGCCATCCATTCAGCTACTTTAAAAAGTGTTTTGATTTTACAGAGACTAATACTTAACACTATTAATGGCCTTTTGTCATGTATTACTTCTAGTATTATCAATCCAATATATCTGAATTTTAGTTGCTAAGGAACATGAATAGAAAGCTATTATGCTTTTGTGTTCTACTTGTGGCTTTCTTGGAGGCCTGTGTAGACCACTAATATAGTCTTGCAGAGACTGATCTAGCTGAGTTTCACATAATCTCATTTTAGAAGAACAGAAAAAAAGGTCATGTTGCCTTTTTAGGAAAAGTTGCCAAATATCAGGATACATAATTGATAATTGTGTTAATATTTAACTCAAGTTCTTATCCTATATTTCTAAGAAAAAAAGAGGCTTGCATTAGGAATTATTTCATATGAATTCCATTTTTTATTATTCCTTCAATCCAGGTTGGAGCACTAAATTAATTATTAACGTTAACGTTTTTTTATTGCTTCATTTTTAGTATAGGACCGTGATGGCGATCCTATGGCACGCGTGCCCAAAGTGGCACATGAAGCCATGTTGACCGGCACGCGTGGCCTTGCTGTTTGTCTTCTGGGTTTCTGGCATGCATGCACACACAATGATCAGCTGTCCTTTGTGTGCGCGGCAGTGCCGAAAACCGGTGTGCACATGTGCACCAGTCAGCTGATTGTTGGACGTGCATGCATGCTAGAACCTGGAAATTTGGCTTTTCTGGAGCGCGATCCCTTCGTGTTCACAGCAGTGTGCACAATAGGGAAGGGTAGCTCCACCTCCTCAGCTACCTGGACACCCGGCATAGCCTCGCTCTTCTCAACTTCGAGCCTCTGATACTTGGTCAGGACGTCCTTGTCCTAACGGACAATGTCTCGGCCAAAACTCACGTCAATCGGCAGGGGGGCACTCGGTCCCGATCCTTGATGTGGGAATCTCTCCAGTTGGGTCTCTGGGCCGAATCCCATCTTTCGTCCATTCGAGCCGAACACATTTCGGGGAAAGCCAACATCCAAGCGGACTCTCTCAGCCGCAACTTCGTAGATCAAGCCGAATGGAGTCTTCATCCCCTCCTCTTCGAGGACCTGTGCATTCGCTTCGGCCGGCCCACGGTGGACTTGTTCACCTCGAGCAACAACCATCAGCTTCCTCGCTTCTTCTCCCGCTTCCCCTCTCGAGGGGCGGAAGCAGTGGATGCGCTGAGGAGCCCCTGGCCTCCGGGACAACTTCTCTACGTCTTCCCTCCTCTTCCCCTTCTGTCCAGGGTCGTGAGGAAGTTAGTCATGGAACGAGCGAAGGTTCTGCTGCTGGTGCCTCACTGGCCTCGCCACCCGTGGTTCGCTGAGCTGGTGTCTCTGTCTGTCTCCCCCCCGTGGAGGATTCCCGACGATCGGATCTCCCTTCACCAGGGTCCCCTCCTCCATCCAGATCTGCAGTCCTTCCAGCTGACCGCATGGCGGCTGAGCGGCTCCTCCTGACCGAGGCTTGGGTTCCACCTGGCGCCATTCCCATCATTCAAGCTGCTCGCCGTCCGTCTACCCTCCGGCTTTATGACTCCACTTGGCGAGCTTTTTCTTCTTGGTGCCGCAGGAAGGGCATTTCTCCCACTGAGATCACAATCGTCCAGCTGTTGGACTTCCTTCACCAGGGTTTCATCTCGGGCTTAGCCCCTAATACTCTCCGACGTCAGTTGGCCGCCCTGTCGTCAATACTTACCTGTTCTTCGACGAAGTCTCTCTCCAATGACCCTCTCATACGGTCCTTTCTAAGGGGCGCTACTAACCTGCGCCCACCTATAGGTTCCCCACTTGGGACCTAAATAAGGTCCTTTCTGCCTTGACTGGTCCGCCGTTTGAGCCTCTGTGGGACATCAGCCTTAAGTTTTTATCCTTTAAAGTTTTGTCCTCGTTGCTATCACCTCGGCTCGACGGATATCGGAACTCGCGGCTCTGTCCGTTCGTCCCGATCTGTGCATCTTCCACACGGACAGGGTGGTCCTTCGCCTGGACCCGGCGTTCGTCCCGAAGATCAATACCATCTTTCACAGATCTCAGGAGCTCACTCTCCCAAACTTCTGCCCTTCTCCTCGTCGACACCAGGAGTACGTGTGGCATAAACTAGACGTCTGTCGGGCCCTCAAGATCTATGTGGCCCGTACGGCTTCCTTCCGGAGAACAGAAGCCCTCTTTCTTTCCTTTCAACTGTCTACCATGGGTTCCCGGGCCTCATCAGTGACCATAGGGAGGTGGATCAGGGCCACCATAGCATCAGCCTATGAAGCTCACTCTCTTCCTGTTCCTCATAATATCACAGCGCATTCTACCAGGAGCGCCTCCACCTCCGCCGCCTGGTCAACACAGGCTCCATTGGAGGAAGTCTGTCGGGCTGCCACATGGTCCTCGGTGTCTCCATTCATAAGACATTACCGGCTCGACTCATATGCATCGGCTGACGCGGTGTTTGGCAGGAGGGTCCTACAGCAGGTCCGGCCTCTCCCTCCCTAGGAGATATCTGGCTTTGGTATGTCCCAGGCATGACTGCCGTGGGCGCCTTATAGGAGAAAGGGCATTGGTCTTACCTGATACGCCTCTTCTCTAGCTGGTGCCCACGGTAGTCAGCCCCACCCTTTCGGCCGTCCCTGGTTCTGGTGGGTGGGTGGCCTTTAATTCTCTGCTTTCTTTCTACAGACACCTCCAGTCTACTGCACAACCTTGCCTCAAAACTGGATAATGCAGGAAGGGGCGGCATCAAGATTCAGTAGACTCGGTCCTATTGGTTGCCAGACGTGTCACTACCCAGGCATGACTGCCGTGGGCGCCAGCTAGAGAAGAGGCATATCAGGTAAGACCAACACCCTTTTCCTCAATCGCCGGTGAACCGGCCGCCGTGCCTTCCGCCATACCAAACACAGCGCCAGCAGGTCAAACCAGCGAAAGAAAAAAAACCCGCCAGCTTTCTATCAGGTATTCCGCTGCGTGTCTGGGTACATCGGGAAAAGAAAATGCTACAAGCAGGTCTTGGTTGCTGTAAACGATTTACTCCGATCAACCACCAGCACCATCAGTGACGACTCTGACATTCGATGCGAAGATACACAAAATCGGCGTTGGGAGCAGCTGCCTCCCAACGCCGTTTAAATATGCGCGCTGGCAATTACAGCTTATTACACGCCCTTCCGGGTATCGCAACTTCTGCCCATGTGCGAGTCAGCGATTTCTTCATCCCATAAGGGTGGAAGGGCGTCAGGACGAAAGCCTCCCCCCGACCGCAGCATGACCGGCCGCCTGTCGTTACACAAAACACCCACCACCACCGGTGTGAAATGTACAGCCCAACCAACCCCCCTGCCGCTGAACCAGGTATCTTTTATAGCGTCAGGATCCATGGTCGCCACTACAGCTCGGAGTGTCGAGAGGATCTCGACAGTGCCGATAACTGGCCTGCACATGAGCACTGGCTACCTGATCATCGGGCGTGCATGCACGCTAGAACCCGGTTGTTCAGTTTTTCCAGAGCGGAGCCCCAATGAGTGCGTGTGTGCACTATGTTTCTGCGCAGCCTTTTCAGCACTCAGTGCCAAAAAGGTTCGCCATCACTGGTATAGGATTATGGCTGAGAACTTGATTTTTAGGGAACTGTCATGGAAGAGAGAGACAGGTTAAATCTTTTCTCTCCGTGGGCCCTTTCTGCAACAGGAGAGTAGGGAAAAGAATTTTTTCAGACAGATGGATAGAGGAAAGAAGGTATACAAACTCAAAAAGTTACATTTTTGCACTGGTGTATAAAATACTCTTGAAACACTTTCAAGAATATAGGAGAGAAAAAAGAAAAACTTGAAAATTTTGGGAGGAAAAAGGAGGTCATATTATAAAGCAACGTAGAGAATCTCTAGCTGCTCCAGATGTTCTTGGACTTCAACTCCAATTAACTAGTTAATCTACTCAGTAGTCGGAGAGTATCAGACAAATATGTTCAGTTGGCTACTGTTATTGTCGCTCTATTCCATGGTTGGTTCATAATATTGAATACACTTTTAGATAATTAATGTTATGTAAATGATTAACTTGGTATTCTTAATGCTGTGAGGAGTTCTGGCAATAAGGTAACGAGTAATATCCAGGCACTGAAGTGCACCTTCGTTTGTGTTTGTGTCAATTTGTCTCAAAACACGAATATGCTTATACAACTCATATTTGTTTCTTGGCTACAAGAATCTTTAATGTACTTTTAGTTTAAAAATGTCATCATCATATTATATTATAAAACAACAACAAAGGTTAGGAGCTGCCATGGTTCCATCTCCTGATTTTCCACACCAATGTTGGCTTGTATTTTTATTTCAAGTTAGAGAATTTTAATCATTCTTGTCTGGGCAGATGTTCTCTCTCTTGAAGCCTGTCTATAACCAGATGACATTCTGTTCAGACTGTGTCAAATTAAATAGAAATTATAATTAAATAGAAATTATCATTGTCAGTCTTAACTCTAATTACTTAGCGTGTTAGTTTTCAGATTGCTTTCTGGGGAACTCTTAAATTTCTTTGGAGCTGATCAGAATTCCTGAAAACCAGTAATAGCAAACAGTTCCAAAGAGCTTATTTATTGCTGCTGTCACACCGCCCATGTTCCAGCCAGAAGAGAACACAGGATTCTGTTCCATGCAGGGGCACATATTCTCAGAGAGGGAGGGATTGCAATTAGACAGGAGAGCCAAAGGAATCTCTATGCTTATGAATCTAATGGTGTGCAGTTGAACATGACTTCCAAATCCTTTGCATTGAGAGGTTGCCACAAAGAGGAGGGGGTCAACTTATTTTCCAAAGCACCAGAGGGCAGGATAAGAAACAGTGGGTAAAAACTAATCAAGCAGAGAAGCAACCTGAAATTAAAGAGAAACTTCCTAACTGTGAGAATAATTAACCAGTGGAACAGCTTGCAGTCAGAACTTGTAGGTGCTTCATCACTGGAGATTTTTAAGAAGAGACTGGACAGTCGCTTGTCTGAAATGGATAGGGTCTCCTGCTTGAGCAGGAGGTTGGACTAGAAGACCTAAAAGTCCCTTCCAGCTCTATTCTGATTAATTGAGATTTGGTGACAGATTTGACACACCTCAGCAGAAAACTCCGGTGTTGAAAATAAAAAAGGTTAGAAGTTACTGACTTGAACAAGTTGCCTTCATCGGTTTCCTGCTCTAACTCTTGCATTATTTTTCCCCAACCCGTTTCATCTGTAATGTGCCTAAGGGACACACCAAATCAGATATGTGTGTGTACAGATTATCACATCTCATTTGATATTTGAACTGGATATAGCCTTTCTCCATTTGAGAATATTCTATTCTATTCTATTCTATTCTATTCTATTCTATTCTATTCTATTCTATTCTATTCTATTCTATTCTATTCTATTCTATTCTATTCTATTCTCCAACTAGATTAATGCTATTGAGTAGTCCATATAATGGATTTTAGGGCAATAATCCTGACTAGTAACTAATTTTCAAAGGCCCTACCATATGCCCATTGCTAATTTTTAACCTGAATTTCTCCACTACCAATTTTCACTGAGCACCGAATGCTTCTAATTGGTGTAAGAGCTAGAGCGAAGACATCTATTGCATTTAATTTTATCCAGCATCACCTTTCATATAAAAAGAAATTTGTGTACAATTTCTGGTAATATAAATATATTTGGTACATTTTACAAGTTGGGAAAAGCACAGGTTTCAATACAACAGTGTATCATACTTCACATATTAATGTGGAGTGCTGGCTAACTTTATGTTGTAGTTGTTGTGATTGAAAGGAAAAATAATATGAAATCTCTAAATAGGCCTCGGGGACATATTGGGAATAATGCCAGGCAAATGCAGAGGGAAGAGGAGGGGGAGGATTCAATTATTTAATATTCTGCTTCATGAACTTTCCAAAGACATGTTGGTGAGATAACTAAAGTATACTTTTATTTTGATGTTGGAGAGTGCTCACGTCATTAAACTACACCCCATAAAAATCTGAAACTTTTTTCAGGGATGGGGCAAATGTGAGATATAGTCAGTTTCTGAGTTCCTTTTTATAATTTTGTCACTGAGTGTTGCCATTCAGTGTGGTTGCTGTGGTCTCTCCCTCCCTCCCTCTCATTGTCACTCTCCCCCCACCCACTTCCTCCCCCAGGCCCCCTTTCCCTGGGCATTCCTTCTGGTTTGCCTTTGGAAAGTCAAATGCAGAAGAACTTGAAAGGAGGTAGAATGTGGAAGCCAATGATGAAGAGGGTGGTAAAGGGCAGGGCTGCAATCTTGGGAGTCAGGCAGAACCATTCAGTTCTTGGAAATGCCTAGACAAGCTGACATAGCTTTAAGGAAATGTAACTGGAGCCATCACTGCCTCACTCGAACTTCAGGGATGCTTAGAAGCTTAGCCAGTTTCTTTTGTGAGCCTATTTTAAACCTTTCGGTTATTTCCACTAAGGGGAATTCAGGCTGCCGATGAGAAAGCCGGATGGGCTGATTACTTAGGAGATTTTGTCTTGTGGCTCCGTTTTCTTGCTTGCTTGCTTTCAGGATGGCTAGTCCTGGGAGTACTGCCAGGAAATCTGCTGGTTCCTTAGAATTTAGGTACTTCTAGTATTCTGGGAGTAGTTAGTTTGGATTGCAGGAAGCGGGTGTTTTGCACAGTCACAATTAGGGCTACAATATAGCAGTAACGAAGGGTGGGGAGAGAGGTGGCTGAGTGCAGAATCTTGAATGACAGATTCTGCTTAGCTCTATTTCACAGTCACTTAGCAATGTACTTTTTCACTCTTCCAGGAACTGCTGGAGTTTATATAGAATTTGTTACATTTTCCCCCCAGATTGTTTACTAGTTATATACCTTGTCTGTTATCAGTAAATTGTTTTTGAGAGGGATAGGACGGTGAAAGACACAGAACACCTCATGCACAGATTTTGAGAAGTGCTGACTCTTATTGACTGTCAATTCTTTTCTGCCATTTAGTGAGATATGAAATGGCTAAAGGCAGGAAACTGGTGCCACCTAGAGGACATTGCAAGCTATCAAAATGGGTTTGACACCCATTGGAGCTAAACAAAGCCTTGGGGCAATGGAGTAGGGTGATGGAAGCCGTGGAAGCAGTTAGATCAGTGTTTTCAATTTAGCAGTTTTAAGACGTGTAAACTTCAGCTCTCAGAATTCCCTAGCTAGCATACTGGCTGCAGAATTCTGGGAGCTGAAGTCCACATATTCTAAGAATGCTAAAATTGAGAAACCCTGAGTTAGATTGTCAGGTCACTGGGTATATTGGGTGGTAGTGGAAACCATTGTCCAATATAACCAATTTGGGGGAGTCTGGATTAAAATAAACAGTATCTGGATGAGAGATGTTCAGATTTGTCACATTTTTATGGCGGTCAATAACAGGTCAATTGCCAACTTAGATTTTTCATTATTCAGATTTTATACTTGTACTATCACATTTTCATATTACTATGAAAATTTTCTTGTTGAAGGTGCATGAAAAGTTATGATACGATGTCATAGGTAGACATATAAGAAGACTAAACAAATAATAGTTGTAATGCTTGTACTACCTCCAGAATCAAAACTAACTTGCGTTAAACATGAATTGCTAAGCAACAGCACTGAAGGAAGGTTATCACTTTAAACGTCCTGCTCATTTTTTTCAGGAGTTCAAGATGTCTCCCTTCATTTTGTCTTCACAACAACAATTCTACTTAGTATGTAGACCTGAGAGAAAATAATGAGCCCAAAGTTTCCCAATGAGTTTCTATTCTATTTCTGAGGGTGGATTTGAACCTGGATCTCCCCTATCCTAGATCAACACCTTCATCACTACCCACATTGGTCTCCTAACTCTTCTGAGTGCATTTCATTGCTCAGCCTTGATTTAATCTATGGCAGAGGTGTCAAACTCATGTCGTCACGGCAACATCACATGACATATCGGAACTTTTTTCCCCTTCACTAAACTGGGTGTGGGCGTGGCCAGTGCATGATGCATCCGGCCCAGAGTCGGGAGTTTGACAGCCCTGATGTATGGAATGTTTTGTAATACTGTAACTTTTCTGCAAAATGTTTTCCTTAGTATGTATTTTATGACCTTTCTCTAAAATGTTGTGAGATGGACCAGTGTCTAAGGCAGGTTCTTATATCTTATATCAGTTAGCATTTGCATTTTTTCTTTATTTTACTCTGATGTAGATCTATCTTGCATGAAAATTGTTGGCAGTAAGGGTTCATAATATGTTGCCGGGTATATCTTTAGTGGTTAAAACAATTTAAATGGTTGATAGCTTTAAAGGCTGCTAAATGTATTGTGGCATCTATTTTTATAGATTCATTTAATCCATAAAACCGACAATACCACTAAAGTGTCTGCAATGGGTTCCTGCAATCCTCACATATCTTGTTAAGTCCTACATTATTTATTTCCTTTTGGCATAGCAAATTGTATGAATGCAACTAATTGTGATTGATTCAAATCGTACTTATACAGACCATACTTATACAATATGCAAAGCCAGCTTAAGTGTTCTGTAACATGCTATATAACATTCAAGCATGAATAGGAATGCTCTATTACCAATACAATATTATGCAGCAGATAACTGAATAAGTATAACTAGAATGATTATGTCAGCTTGGATTTTATGCATCCTCTAGCATCTCAAAATGTTAGGATTTATCAAAGAAGTCTTCTATGACAGGTTTGATTAGCAACTCTGTGTTAATTGTATATTAAAATTGGTAAAAAAAGTTTTTGATAAAGATATAGTTACAAAAATAAAGAAAGGAGAAAGTAACCAAATATGTAAGCTGCTGAACTGCATTTTCTGAACTTCACTACTGAAATTATTTCCTTCCCCTGGCAATTGGGTGAATAAAAGCAAAATGCTACTGGTTTATTAATGACACAAATGTAGTGAGCCAGCTTTTAAAATTTTGATTTAAACGACTTCAATAAATTATGTTAAGTGGAAACATTAAGAGAGGTTGGCCCATATTTTATTGCATTCCAATCAGACTTAACAAAATAAAATATGTGCAAAAGTTGCTTATGGGTATAAGAACAAATAGATGAAAACTATTACAGTAATTTTATGTTGAGCATCTGAAAAAAATTAACCCATTGAAGAAATTTTGAATTTTGAAATAGCTACATATTTATGTAACATATAATTATATAAGGTAGTGCTTCACCTTGTAGATAAGATACTATTATCATTAATATGTATAACCAACTCTTCCTGTTTTTAATATATAGATTTTGCTGCTGCAGTTTTAAATGTTGTATATATCTGTTTTAGGTTCATTGCATTTATTTTTATTTAAATGTTTTTTTTTTAATTATGCCTTGAACAGAATTTTCTTGTGAGCCAGGATAAAAATATTGTAATAGAAATGCTATAGATGGTTCTGAGGAATTATCAATGACATGTTTAAATTATAGAAATGGGGTCTTAGCTTTTCTAGTTCCTGTGTTGCCCTTAGTTAGGGAACATGCATGCTAGTAGCTAATGAGTTAAATTGTCCTGGGCTAAATAAAAATAACATAGTAATCCAACAAAAAGATAATTTTTGTAGGCGTCTCTCTTTTTTCCCTACAGATATTAAGCAGTGGAAAAGGAGCTGGCAGAGTCTTGGGAAGTGATGTACGCAGATGTGTTTGCGTACATTTAGATAGCTGTAAATACCAGTGACTTCATAGGGAATCAAACTTTTTCTTTAGGGATATGTAACTAGCATCAGGGCTAATTTATTGTGGTCAGTTGGAGACCAATTAAATTTAATACTCTGTGACAAAGGTATGATGTGTTCTGTGTAAAACAATTTGCTGCTGTGTCTCATCAGATATATATATTCTCATTTATGTTTGAGGGGAGATCACTATTTGCAGATCATAAAAGAAATCATACAAGAACACCTATAGCAAATTCTGTAGCACTGACGACAATACAAAGATATTATATAATGTAAGGCTACCTTTCAGGTTGAGGTCAAGACCTGATGATTATATGCATGTTTCAGAAGTATCTAGAGTGTGTGGGGCAGAGTGTCTACCTCCCAGTCTAATCTGTATTCCTGAAAGTAGATAGACACTCCCATCCAATCCTTAAACAGGGCTAAATCTGCTGTGCTTCAGAAATTAGCTATGGTTCAGCTAGATGTTGCCACCTACTGGTTTTTTCTTTAGAAGGTGAATGTTTGGAAAATTGTAAATCCATAGAATATGTTGCTGCATCTTTAACAATGAGCCTACTGAATTCTTGGAATGCTTCAATGACAAGGTCCTCTAAACAATCAAAAAGGTATTTAGTGGCTATTCCATCAAGGAGGTCCTGGGAATGAAGATGTCTTTTCCTTGAAAATTTAGTATAGAAAACCAGATGTTTCTACTGAATGGTTGCCATTCTGCTGCATAGTTAGCCAGTAGGATAAAACTTTCACTTTCCATTTTTCACATTCTGGACAAAAGGACACTGACAGCCTCCTTATATGAAAAATATCATGATGTAGTTTAATAATAATAATAATAATAATAATAATAATAATAATAATAATAATAATAAAAAACAACTGAGAACATCTACAGAGTAGAATTAAGGCCAAGTGCTTGGTTCTAGTATTTAACACCTCAGTCCAAATACATCCTAGTGGCAGGCTTTAGGTCCATGGTGACAGGTTGGGGAGATAGGGAGACACAAAGGATAAAGAATTCCATGTAATCCATAGTAGTACCCCCAAATATTCACCTCAGCAAAGTGTAGGATTGCTTGAATTAATTTGCATTCTAAAAACTTGCATGCCTTTTTTGGTCAGCTTTTATATCTGTGTAGATAGCTTGGCTTTTTATGATATACACTTAAAATATCTGCCTCTCTCACATATTCCAGCAGTCTTTTTTAAATAGTGGTAGGAGATTCACAAACCCAGTACAGGAAAATAGTTAATATACGTACTGCAACTGGAAAAAATTGAGTCAAGGCTGACCCAAATTTTGTACGAAGGTTTGCATTTCAGGAGCTTTATGAATGATGCATACTGCATATGTTCAGAAATGTTTCTGCTGGGCTTGTGAAGGGAGAAAAATAGCAAAACTGTACTCTCCATTCTGAGGTCTGCATATAAATCTTTTTGATGAATTATCAGTTGTGTGTGATCCTTTTTCTGGGGAAAAAAAATCACTTCATAAACTTTGGTCTAAAAGTAAAATGGTGTTTTTAGATGAAAAAGGTGCTCCATTTTTGTTCCCAAAACAATGATGCTGAAGGAATTTCTTGGAAATATCTATTGTAACCAACTGAATTTGCTGAATTACTTCTGGTATTTGACTGGGTGAGGGTTGGAACCTCAGAAAAATATTGACAATCTCTGTAATGTCTCATTCCTGACTTCATGCAGTATGGGCGGATCAGGAGGAAACTGGGCCACAAGGAACTGCTTTGTTAATAAAAACTACAAAAAGTAGTTACCAGATTTTTTTTTAAACTACACTGCTTAGAGAATTGGATGTGTTTTCCTGGTAACTGCAAAAGAGGGGAAGTCCTCATCTTCATGGCATGTGGAACGCAAGATTCTAGCCTTTTAGAACGTTTAATATTAATAGTAAAAAGGCATCTTCCAACCCCTGTTAATGTCCCATAAAACAGACAGACTGAGAAAGAGGGGTTTGTGTGCCTCCCTCCCCATTCCTCTCCGTAGAATTCCTGGTTGAATGATGAGTAACAGTTGTTTAAACCCCAGGCTGTACTCAATGCTAGTAAAGTGATTCAGAAACAAGGCTGGGGGGACCAAATGGGAAGTAATAGAATTCACTGAATTTGATGTACAGAGATTTAACTCAATCTCATGTATTTACTGTATCTGCTGTTGCGCAACTTATACTTTAAGTATTATTTGTGTGTTGTTTACTATCCAAATAGAAAATAAGCAAGGGAAAAAAATCCTTTGGGTTACATTAAGGGCACGATACTGCAATAATTATAAGGAAATTCCCCTAATCATTCAAGTGTCTCTGTACAGAGCTGGCATTGGTTTCCTTTTGGGCAGGGATTTCTCCTCTGTGTGCTTTGCAACTTCCTGTCATAGCATAATCTTCTTAATCCTGCTTTAGCTCTATTAATTTTCCTCCTTTCCTCTTTTTCTGATCCGCTTTCTCTCTGCTGCATGAATTCAGGAGTTCCTGAGCTAGAGGAGCAACTCAGGCCCCGCCGTGGTCAGCAATATCCCAGGCTACCTCCGGAGCCTCTTGTATCATGCAGCAGGGGCCCTGGGATGGTGGTGCCTGAATGTATCCCATTCTCTCTGTCTTACAGGCTGTGCAGCCTTCGCCTGAAAAAGCTGACCGTGCTGCGGGAACTAGACAAGGAGCTTAGCTCTGTGCTCATTGCTGTGAAGATCCAGGTAAGCCGCTGATCTTCTGTACTGTATTCACCTGTCTTTGGGAAGGTCTACTTGGTTCTCCTCAGAGATACATTACTTCACTGTGTCGTTGTTATGATCTCATTATTGTCACACGTTTGCCTTTTCCACAAACGGCCATTGCCTCTGGAGAGAGGAACCACCTTTACTGTCTCTGCAAAGCTTCTTGCTCTTTAAAAGGTAGCCATTTGATGTGTAGAAATGTATATTGCTATATAATTGTAGTATTACACAGGAATGGGACTATGTTTATATACAGGAATGTTCACATCAGTTTATAAACTTGGCAATAGTTTTACATAATTGCAAAATATACCGTGTTTCCCCTGTCTTATATTTTTTTGAACCCTGAAATAAGCACTTGGCCTTATTGCCATATGCTCAAAAGCCCGATTGGGCTTATTATCAGGGGATGTCTTATTTTGGGGGAAACAGGGGTATGAAAAAAAGATCTTAGTAAAGGCCATGTGCTTTTGTCCTAAGTATGAACCTGGAGAAGGAGGAAGGCCCAAGGCCCTTTCCTCATGAGTAATGATCAACCATCCCTAGTAAAGATATGGTCTGGGACACATATTGTATTAGATCATGTTTTTTTAACCATGGTTTACTGAAATAATCCTAATTAGTTGGATTCTAAGAGTATACTTTGCCATTATGTAATTTGTTTAATTAGAAGCGATCCGGTTTTCTTTCTCAGGCTTCTAACAAATAAGGTTAATTATTAAATACAACAGAAATATAAACAGGCAGATCTGAAGAAGCTGTATCTGTTTCTGATCTTAGACTAGGATTCTCCATTCTCGCCTCCATTCTCAGACTAAACAAATACCAGCACATCATAGATAATTTCAAGAAATAACTGGACCAAATCCATGACCTCAGAACACATAAAAATGCTGACTACCATCAAGACTAAATCTCTAAGACAAGCGGAAAAATGGAAAAGAAAAGAAATACAATATATGCGATGCTAATCAGTTAGAATTCTTTGCAGCCTTAGAAGAAGCAACATTTAAAACCACAGAGCTTGCCGAGACCCAACAAAATATAAGGCGGACAATCATACCACAGACCAGAACAACATAGAATAAGAACCAACTCAAAGCAACCCTCAAAAACCTAAAGGCGAAACAAACCACCACCTTGTTCTCAGCAGACAAAGCCCAAACTACAGCTGTCATGGACAGAATATAATACATTCAAAAAGCCAAAGAATGACTGAAGGACAAAAAGCCCTACATCCTAATAAATGCCAACCCCGTACAGAAACTAGACAACCTGACCAAGAGAACCCATAATTAATCTTGAAAGGTCAAATCACAAAAGAAGAATGGTGGCAAATGATAAACAGTGTTCCCATCCCCCAGTGCTTTTGTGGACATTCAAAAATATACAAGCCTGACATACTTCATCCAACTGTATCGTTACCAGAGACCCCAACATACAACATAGAGGAGTGATGGCGGATCTTTTCGGCACTGCGTACACAAACCGGAACGGGTGTGCATTCTTGTGCACTGGAAACCTGAAGACCAGCTTTTTTGGCAGTTTTTTGGGGTCATTTTCAGGCCATTTTTCGGGCTGTTTTCAGGCCATTTTTCAGCCCAAAAACTGGCCTGAAAACAGCCCAAAAAATGGCCTGCTTTTTGGCCGTTTTTTGGTGCTCTGGTGCCCATGAAGACCAGCTGGCAACGACGCATGTGCCCACACAGAGGGCTCTGCATGCCACAGGTTCGCCATCATGGACATAGAGCATACAGAAAAGCTTAGATAGTGCACAGAGGGAAACACATATTCTATCTGTTCTCCATTACAGTGCCTCCAGAAAACCAGAGACTTCAAAATAGAAGAAGATGAAATTATGGTTTCCTTCAATGTCATAGCTCCCTTTACATCCAAAGATTGAAAACTAGCAAAAGATCCATGGCAGCATATCCAACACACCCGACCTAATCAAATAACACTAAGATCAAAATTTTCAGTATTATGGAACTTATCAACTTCTGCCATACTATGTACTTTCAGTTTGATTGACAAATATGCCACAAAATCAGAGGAATACCCATGGGATTGACATTCTCAGAACTCATAGCAGAGACTATAATATACCGGTAGTTTCTAGAAACTATAGCACTATCATGCATAAGGCCAAAAGTATGGATCTGGTATATAAATGATACCTTTGCTTGCCATCATAAAAAAAGGAACAACTAGAGAAGATACATGAGACAATCAACAATATCTTCAAAGGAACGCAATTCACAAGAAAGAAGTAAACAGCACACTATCTTTCCTGGATATCCTCATCAGCAGAGGAAACAATGCCAATTAGAAACTCTAGTCTATCAAAACGTAACCTACCCTAACCAAGAGCTCCATTACCAAAGTTAAAAACCCAACTTTTTGCAAGAGGTGCTGTTTAAAAACATTATTTAGACAGCAAAGTAACCTGGAATAGTAGAAAAAGGAATTAGACCACCTATAAAATATCTTTCAACGAAGTGGATACCCATACCACTTCATTAAAAAAAAATGTGTGACCACTCAATCCATACACATTCATCCTTTGGATGCCATACTTCAAAAATATCTCAGAAATTACTAATAGGCTATTACAATCACATGGCATCACTATAGCATGCAAATCTATTAAAACCCACCAAAACATCTTAAGTAAACTGAAAGACCCAGTAACTAAGAAGGAAAAAGAAACAGAAATCATGTACAACATACAGTGGAAAGTCATACAGCCAGAAGACAGGATGAAAACTCCTTAATCTCACAACATTTGTACAGACTCAATCATAGTTTCAGCCGTGAAACTGTGAGCATTGTAGATCAAGCTAAAGCCAAAAAATACTAGGAAATTATTGGATGATTGGCATTCAGACAAATCAGCCATCAATAGACAAATTGAGATGAACCACATTTATACACTATTCAAAAGAAACAAAAAAAAAAAGCTAAGAAAGAAATAAAAAGACCAGAACACATCCTCTCCAGCAGCCACCAGGCAGATAGGCAGGAATTAACACTAGAGAAATAATCAAGCAGAAAACAATACCCTAATCAAGGAACCATCAAGAAGGAAACCATGCCCCCACCAACACTGGCAAGCAAGCTATTACACATAAACAGGGAGCAAATCTCACATCCACTAACATTGACATCCCTAACTGAATCATGAAATGTCTGCAAGCAAATTACTAAGATCAGAGAGCACCAAGGACTCTGTAGTTCAATTCTGATTTACAAATGTTTCTTCCATTGGGATTGCCCATTCTGAAATGCAATCTATAGGTACTCCTCAACTTAGGACCACAATTGAGACCAGAATTTATGTTGCTAAGTGAGGAATTTGTTAAGTGAGTTTTGTCCCATTTTATGACTTTTCTTGTCACATTTGTTAAGTGAATCACTAAATTAGTAACACAGTTGTTAAGTGAACCTGGATTCCCCATTGACTTTGCTTGTCAGAAGGTCACAAAAGATGGTCACATGACCCCGGGACACTACAATGGTCATAAATATGAATCAGTTGTCAAGCATCCAAAAGTAAATCACATGACCATAGGGATGCTGCTTTGGTCATAAGTGTGAAAAATGGGTCATAAGTCACTTTTTTCAGTGCCATTGTAACTTTGAACGGTCACTAAATGAACTGTTGTAAATTGAGGACTACCTATATATGGTTTTCTTGTTGGACCATAAGAATTGAGCTTTGTGATAACAACTTCATAATACAGTCACCGTCTTTTTGTACTTGCCTCAATAGTATATTAGGAGACCATTACATTGTCAAGATTTTGACCCATAAATTAAACTGCTGATGATTTTAAATAACACATTTACCAATTATGTGAGAACTTTTAAAAATATTGTCAGGGGCATTCAGGACTTCAGGTTCTTGAGAGGTTTTCTATACTTTCTATAGAAAGTATCCAGATATGCTTTTTTCTTTCCTTTGAGAATTATAACATTCTAAGTGTTAAAAAAACCTTGATGCACATTAAAATAATGTCTGAATACAATTGTGCCACTAACCACCGCATTGCTAGCCGTGTGTTAGGAGCCTTTGATTGTTTAAGCATAATGGGATAAGAAGAATACTATCGTAATACATGCTTTTTTGTAAAAAGCTTTTAATTATAACATTTCTAAATGTGACTATTAAAAAAACTAGAACTATTACATTTAAAATTTAATTGCACGAATGAGCAAACTTGGCTAAAAACACACGCACCATACAAAAAAACCATCATTGGTTGCCATGTACTATTGAGTGTTTATTTGTTGTCAATACATGAATTGCAGGGTGGTTTGAAGCACCTAACTCCTTTGTTTAAGAAGATGGCTCCTTGGCTACTATTTTTATAAAATTATTAGCAGGGGCATGTATTCGTCTAAAATTGAAAAGGGTCAGGGTGAGGAGTGATGAATTTCATAAAGGGCCTTTCTAGTCCAATAATTTGTGCTGAGAACGGAGGATAGAATTGATTGGTTCCCATGGATTATGACGTATACATAGAGAAAATAGCTTTAAAAATCAGAGTAATCTTTTTCTTTGGAAAACAGTTTTCCTTATACCAGATCAGGTATTTAAACCATTTGTTTCACTGTGGCTCTCTAGGTTCCCTGGTGGAAAAATATTCACAAATGAACCTAGAGAGGTATTGCCCTTCCTGTGCCCTGTTCAGCTGTTGGAGACGCTGCTGATACCACTAAAAGCAGGCTGGGGAAGAGGCAGAGAGCTTTGCATTCTCTCTAGGCAGCCATTAGGATTTAAATCCAGGATTAAGAATTGAAGCTGCTGTTTTTAAAGTTGCTTTTTGAAAGCGTATCGGGGTGATCTACACAGTACAAGATAGATAACAGCAAGATGCACTGAACCCCTGGATTAAACCCATGTGGTTTCCCCCTAACTTCATGAACAAATATGATGCCGTTCCCTGAAGTTCTTTATTATTGTATAGATCAAACTGTAGTATAGATGAAACTGGATTTCATCGAGGACCAGATCAACAATGTAGTTCTTCTCCGTAGGCTGGCCGGGGATGGGGGGAGAAATGGGACAGATGCCTCCTGCAGCACCCTGCTGACCAAACAGGGCACGGGGGGCCATGCACCTCCCATGCCCCTTTTTGGATACCAGAAGCCCCGCGGACTGATTCTTTGTTATTTCCAGGCAGGCCCCATGGGCCAGATTTAAGCGCCCCGTGGGCTGGATCTGGCCTGTAGGTCTTGAGTTTGACACAACTAGTATAAATTCTTGGAAAGCTTTACTTACGGGTAGTCTTTGGCTTACAACCATTCTTGAGGTTACAACGGCACTGAAAAAAGTGACTTATGACTGTTGCAGCTCCCATTCTTCATTCCAGCTCCTGCCAGGGACATGAAAGGAGCCCCCAACTGGGCATCCCCCAGGCAACGGTGCTGTCACTGGCTAATCATTTCAACCTGGAAGTGCCTCAATGCTTCCAACATGAGTGTGATGCAATGTGATGGAAATG
The DNA here is from genome assembly GCA_022577455.1 of Arizona elegans. Lineage (NCBI taxonomy): Eukaryota > Metazoa > Chordata > Lepidosauria > Squamata > Colubridae > Arizona > Arizona elegans. The sequence goes on along the minus strand of JAKOOJ010000001.1, from coordinate 296,736,494 downwards.
TTGGGCTCAGCTGTGTAAGTTGAGGAGTATCTGTACTCTGACACCAGCTGATTGTAAAGTGTAGCCCAATGAGTTACTCTTCTAAAGTCCATTGTAGCCTTCCCCAGTTTGGCTCCTCCTAGTTGTCCAGGCAGTAAGTCATAGCCTACATATTGCCTGGATATTAAAGAGGTTATTGTCCAACATACTTGGACTGTGCTAAGTTGGGGAAGGTTACTCTGCTGCCTTCCTGAAAGGTGTAAAATATCAAACACAAAATTGCTTTGGCTTAAAATGGAGTTCTTCTATCAGAATAAGCCTTATTGTGAGCTTGGCACACATTGGCTGGTGGTAGAATGGAAACTAACTAAATCCAAAGATGAATCAGACATTGGGAGGAGGGGGGCAAGTATCTTTGGGATTCCTCTCATTTTACATTACTTGACATTCCTTACTGTGGTGATATCTGTAGGGCTTGCACTCTGTACAGCAGGTTGCACAATGCCTATCAGTTCAAGAACCACAACAGGCTGCATTGCATTACAGGCACCACATTTCATAAGTGGTTTGAGCCAAGACTATTTTGTGTGTGTGGGGTGTGTGTGTGTGTGTGTGTGTGTGAGAGAGAGAGAGAGAGAGAGAGAGAGAGGGAGGGAGGGAGGGAGGGAGGGAGGGAGAGAGAGAGAGAGAGAGAGAGCCTACTGTCAACCCTTTGAGATACTCCAGACAAGAAGCATAAAAATGAATACTGGCTCTATCCTTATTATAAAGTTATAAGTCTGAAAGCACTTCTTATGTTCCCTTGCCTTTACTTTCCAGAGAACTAGGGATGGTCTCTTCTGAGACCCCATTCCCCCCCTCCATTCCTTCTTTGGGGTGAGATACTTTGATCATTGTTTTCATGTCTTTTCACAGCCCATTACACCAAACCACTTGTGGGAGGAAGAGGATGGGAGTCACAAGGGGATGTTTGTGGTCTATATCTGGTTCCTCAGCCATACTCATCCCATAATTGTAATAAAGTCTGAATACTGAGGTGGCAAAATGTTGGGAGGAGCTGCGTAATACTCAGTTGTGACACCATCTCTGTATTATCTTCTGCAGTTTTCAGGCAACCTAAGAGGGTTTAGTTCAGTCATGGCTAACCTTTTTGCCATGCCAAAAGTGGGGGGAGCTTGGGGGAGTCATGTATGCGTGTGCCCATGCCCATAATTCAATGCACCCCACCCCCCACACATGTGCGTGTGACCCCCCCACACACTCCCCTTGCTTTTGGCACGTGATGGCATGGTGGGCCCAGTAGGCCCGTTTTTTGCCCTCCCCAGGCGCCAAGAAAGCCTCTGGAAGCCGTTTTTCACACTCCCTGGGCTCCAGGCTTTCTAGGAGCCTGGGGAGGGCAAAAACAGGCCTCCCCGCCCTGAGGCCAGAAACAGCCCATTTGCCATTGGGCCCGGAAGGCTTGAAAATCAGATGTGCATGAGCTAGGGCAACGTTCGCGTGCCCACCAATATGGCTCTGTGTGCCACCTGTGGCACGCGTGCCGTAGGTTCGCCATCACGGGCTTAGTTGATGCTGAGAATGAGAAATGGTATTTAAACAATAGGAAGATTGCACCTGCAAATGTAATATTTTAATTGTGCAGACCAGCAGTGTTTAAATCAAAGAGCAGTCTAAGAAGACAGTTTATTATCTACAACATTGAATTTTGAGATTTTAATTCAGAACAAATCAGCTAATCTCTGAAGTAACTGTTGTAGTTGCATATTTCTTCTTTTCTATTAACATAGAGAGTCCCCCCGCTCCAATCCCATTAGAACAACTGAGGAAAAAGCTAGTGTGATATGTAGCCTTATACGGCTTAGATTCTCATTCTTTCAAACAAGCAATGGCTTTCTTGTGAAACTCGGAAGGCTCTCATTTCGTTTTCTTTTCATCCCTGGAGTCTAATTTTTCAGTAGTTAAAATCAAGTTTTTATGTGAGTTGCTTACGGCATTTTCATCCTGGAGTGCAACAGTTTTTGTGTTTAATGCAGAAAACAAAGACATATACCTGGATGATTGTCTGGGTTTACTTAAGCTTGGAAGAGGGCAATATTTTTGCTCTCTGGGCCTAGAAAATCAATTTTATCCAGATGTATCTGGACTCCAGGGATGAAAAGAAAACAAAACGAGAACTTTCTGAGTTTCACAATTGATTTTCCAATAAAAGTAATTTAAAATCTATATGAAATTATTTCTTAGTCTGGTCTACTTTATAGGGCTGACATTCATTATTTTATGATGATCCTCAGGATTCTGTCTTATTTCAAAGCTGAAACATATGCTCAAACTGCTAGAGGAGATTATTAGGGGCTTTGGAGAGAGATGCCATTAGTGTGTTGATGACACCTAATTCAAACCTCAAGTAAGTGATCAGTACCCTTGAAGCTTAAACTCAACAGTAGGCTGAATGACACAGATTGTACATCAAGAAAGATGTTCTAATGGTAAGAACCATTCAACAACATTGAAATTTGCTCAAAAATTGGTGGGATGGGCATATTTGATAAGGGATTCCTGCAATGGGCAGAAAGTTGAACTAAATGATCTCTATGTACCCTTCCGATCCTTCCATTCTATGACTCTAAGAAAACGTTAATAATTACAATCATTTATTAAATGTATATGCTCTCAATTCCTAGCAAAAGTAAATTAAATCCCAACAAGGCAGGGGTACTGTTGATAAGGAAAAAGCTGAACTCTGAGACTGATGTGGCGTCTATTCTGAATGGGGTTGTGTTCTTTGAGAAAGAAAATTGGATAGGCTTTTTAACTCTTAACTATCGGTAAACCTGAAGATGGTGGATGTGGTGAAGAACCCATTTGCACCACTATGGTTAGTGCCCGAACTGCAGTCTTTCCTAAGCAACGGTTAGGAAAGATTTAATAACGGTTTTCCACACTTGGTTACAGTCCATCCCAACTGCTGCAGTGCTCCTTACGTGTGACTGTGCTTGAAAAGTATCCAGAAATTGTAATTGGCCAGGCTGCTGACAAGTGCAAGGAGTAGGAACCATGAAAGCCTATTTTGACAGCTATCAGTTGCCTTTCAGCCACAGTTTAAGAAGTTGGTGTTGATCTAAATACCAAACAGCTTAAGATCACCTGTCTGGTTATGAAACTGTTTGGTTACTCAGATGAGCAGGAAAGGTCTTCTTAATTCAAAGATGCCCCATTGCCGGAAACTTGACTATGGAATATATGAGAAAAGGCTGCCTTCTGTGTAGCACCCAGCTATGATGTGTGCCCTAAGGATATACATTTAGCTCTCACTTTCTCAGTAACACGAAAATATTTCTTACACATTAATTATAAGAATTTTTTTAATGTTGGTTTTTAAGTGGAATAAATCCATTACATTTTATATGCTTGTATTTTAAGTTTTTGAAATATTGAAATAAAGAGAAAGGCAGGGTATAAATTCAATTAAAAAAAGGAAGGAAAGAAGGAATTCAGCTTTCTTGCAATGAGGGGAAATAGCAAAAGAAGATAGCAGAAGCCAAGACTAGTCCAGGCTCATTTACCGTTTCCACAGCAAACAAAGCTTCCTGACATGAATAATTATAGAGACCTTAGAACGAAAACAATTGTTAATTCAATTTGTGGGAGATTATTTAGGTGTTATAACCAGCTGTTAAAAGGATGAGATAATAACACCCAGGAAATAAAGGAAGAACTTAAAAAAGGAAGGGGAGGCAGGAAATTAACACGAGCTACTTTGCTCAAAATGTGTATCTAATTCATGTTAAGAAACCTGACATGGCCCATGTTATGTAACAGGAATCATGCGAAAACACTGATGTTCCAAATGCCAATTAACCCAATCAGATCAGATATGTAATGTTGCACACTGCAAGGCCTCATGGACATGTTTTTTACAAGCCAGCATGTATCTATCGTAGCTCTGAAAATAAACTGAAATATTTCTGTAACTCTGGATGATGCTTTTTAACATCTGTGGTGGTTTGTAGTGAGGTATTAGGTTTATAGCAAATCTGTCCTTTACCTCCAAAAGCTTTAAAAAGAATTCACTCCTGGGAAGCATTGGCTTTGATTCTAACATAATTAGAATTATGTTATGAATGCTATAAATACATTGCTTTTGATTTTTATTTGAAACATGTTTTAAGCTATGAATTTGCAAATTTGACTTTTGATCAGATCAGTGTTTGTAGTTAGATCCGTATTGTTTAATATGTATATTATACTGAAAGCCAGTTTGATGTAATGGTTAAGGCATCAGGCTAGAAATCTGGAGACCGTGAGTTCTATTTACTCCTGCCTTAGCCAGCTGGGTGACCTTGGGCCAATCACTTTCTTTCAGCCCTAAGAAGGAGGCAATGGCAAACTACCCCAGGAAAAACCTTGCCAAGAAAACTGCAAGGACTTCTCCAGTCTGCAAGAATGAATTGGACATGATTAAATGAAAGAAAAAGAAAGTTATATTGAGAAGCATTTACCTATGAAAAATCAAGAAACTGCCACAAATGAAAGATAGGTTGGCACTTGGTTCACTCCTCTTCCTAATAGAAATCTCAACAGAATTATAATCTTCATGGGAAATTTCTTACAGCGAAGATCTTCTTCTGTAAGCACACTAAATATTTTGGCAAGGTATTAATTTCAGTCTTTCTATTGATGTTTGGCAAGGCCAAATTAATGGTTATATAGTACAGTACTTACGCATTCACAGACTGGTCTTTTTGAATGATTAGATGTGACTTTACTATTATTAATGGAAGCTCCCAAATAATTCTCTTCATATAGTTAGACTGGTTGTCACCTTTCTGTTTTTTCCTTTTTGTTCCAATGTTGCTGAAGTCGGTTACAAAGCGATGCTTCAGTATGTTGCATTTTTCTGGTCTCTTTTATTTTTCTTGCCGAGGATCTGCTGATTTTGCTGCCAAAGCTGATTCACTAGCAGTGCTGCTCCCTGGAATTGTATGGGAGCACTTAGGAATAATTCAAGATGACTTTTAGACAGCTGTGGACCCACCTGGGAAGGGGAGTCTTGAAGATTCCACTTTCCTCTAGGAGCAGTCAGAAAGTCATTGAGCAACTCCATCTTCCTGTCAGCAATTTTATTTTCTAAGTAAGCCTGGGTTTTAACTCTTACTTTTGAATTTATTGTTTTACTCTGCTTTTTATCTTTAAAAGTTGACCAGCTAATTTAATGCTAATTTATTTCAACCCTCTGGTGGACTCTAGCTGTTTTTTCTTTTTCTTTCTCTTTGATTTATGTAGTTGTTTTGAATAACCCTCCTTCTTTGAGCCAGCAGTGTGCAGCGGCAGCTAAAAAAAGCCAATGCAATCCTAAATTGTATTAACAATTTAGGGGATACAATCAAGATCAAGTGAAGTACTAATACCACTCTATAAAGCCCTAGTAAGACCACACCTAGAGTACTGCATCCAGTTTTGGTCACCACACTATAAAAAAGATGTTGAGACTCTAGAAAAAGTGCAGAGGAGAGCAACCAGGATGATTAGGGGACTGGAGACTAAAACATATGAAGAACGGTTACATGAACTGGGCATGGCTAGTCTAGTAAAGAGAAGGACCAGGGGAGACATGATAGCCGTCTTCCAATACTTGAGGATCTACCACAGAGAGGAGGGGGTCAAGCTATTTTCCAAAGCACCTGAAGGCCAGACAAGGAATAATGGATGGAAACTGACCAAGGAGGGATTCAAGCTAGAAAGGAGGAGGAACTTTCTGACAGTGAGAACAATCAACCAATCGAACAGCTTGCCTTCGGAAGTTGTGGGAGTTTATCACTTGAGACTTTCAAGAAAAGATTGGACTGCTGTTTGTCAGAAAGGGTCTCCTGCTAGACCGGGGGGTTGGACTAGATGACCTATAAGGTCCCTTCCAACTCTGTTTATCTGTTAAATCTCACATTTCATCTTTTTGGATATTGAAGAGCTCTCACTACAGGATTTGTGTATTTTTTATATTTGCAAAATATTTATTTCTTTTGTTTATTTATTTTTTTGTATTTTTATTTGGATCGAAGTGTCCAAAAAATATCTTTCCTGTTTCTTTCTGCTTCACTATTCTAAATTCCCTGATCAAGTTTCACAGAGTAACAATGTATCAGGTTACAGACTAACAAAGGTGGTTGAAATTTATGAAAAGACATTTTGATAACATGCAACTTTTAGCTGAAAGGTTTTTTAAAAAGTTTACGGGATTATAATAGCCATATGCAGAGGCATGTAGTTTTGGATAAATTAGATTCACAAAAGGATTCTGATATGAAAGTTGCAGACCAAAAAGATAGCCAGAGAACTAACTGAGCCTGTATCTCTTTACAATACTAGAAGTCTGACTGAATGGGGAAGTGAGAAATTTTCCTTTCCTAAGAGGGCCCATATAGAATCACTTTATATGGATTTTGTTAGGAAGATCGAGACACCATGGAGACTGAATTAATTATATTTAATTAGACAATAATTAATAAGAAATGGTATTAAGAACATGGTTATTTGATAATTTTTAACTTTTGGGCTCATTTAGGAATAGATAAGATGCCTTGGCAAATTTTCTATGAGTGGATTATAATAACAGTTTGTTAACAGAGACTTTTGAAACCTTAACCTTGTCTTTTTTATTATTATTGTTCTTCCTGTTAACTATTTTGTCATTAACATACTATATATATAAGATAGGTCAATAATTTGCAAATAGATTTACTAGTTTAAAAATTTTGGGGCCTGTTTCACAATCAATATTGTAATAATGTAATAATCAGTATTCAAATGGGACGATAACATATTTATATGTATTTTATTTCTTTCCAATACTCTTTTTTCTTGATTGTTTTGTATTTTTTTGGAGATTTGTACTTTAACTTTCTTTTGAATAAAATAAAAAAATAGAAAAAAAGAACATTGCATTTTCCTTTTTTAAGAACAAGTCCTTCATTACTGAAAACCAACACATTAAATGTCTATTTAAATGTCTGAGGAATGGACAAACTAGTAAAATATTTATTGGGATTATGGTGGTTCAACCTTTTTGTTATAGATCAAATCATGTTTATCTATATTGTAATATTTTTAATAACTGTTATCTAACTTATTCTGACATGAATTCCAGGAATTTCATTAATCCAGATTGCGATATTAATATTTGGATGTACAGTATTGCAGGAAATCACATATATTTTGAGAATAAAATTAAGAGACGTAAGGAATCAAATATTAAAAATAGATAAACTGAGGCATAGATAATATCTTACTGGATCTCATTTTCTCTCTCTCTCCCTCCCTCTCTCCCCTTCTCTCTCTTTCTCTCTCTCTCTCCCTCTCCCTCTCCCCCTCCCTCCCTTTCTCTTTCTCTCCCTCTCTCCCTCCCTCCCTGTGTGTGTGTATGTGTTTTGTCACATTCTTAAGAGGATAAATAATCCATATTTATAATGACAGCCAACGGGCTATTTTTTACTTTTATCAGTGCTAAATCTGGGGTGACAAATTGCTTTCTGAAGCTGAATTCTTCTTCTCTGCAGGTGTCAGGATAAAAATAAAAGTAATCACTTATCAAGACTCCTAGATCTGTGACAAGTCTGTTAGAAGCTTATTGCTACCAAAACATAATGGGACCCTTCAGTTAGATTAATGCTCATTTTTTTCCTGAAATACAGTGCAATCAACGTAAAGAAAACCAAATATTCTTTACATTATTTTTTTGTAAAAGCTGATTGCAAATAACAGCTTTCATTGATGTTGGTAGAGCACCTCCCTCTGGAAGTTAGGCTACGCCACTGCTTTTAAGAAGGAAAACATTGTGGCCTTGCCATGTTGCCCCTCACTTCCTGGCAGTAGTTCAAGCTGTGAGCCCAGCTGAATTGCTGTTTTTTGTTTTTTGTTTTTTTTAAAAATGTATGTTTTCTGGAATAGCTTACTTTTTATATTTATATTTACAAAACCTTTTTTTATTTGTCTAAGTGGGGCAGAGAGAAAGAGAGAGAGAATGTTTATAAAATCTAGAATCATTCTGAAGGTCTGAAGATGATTGTTAAAGCTGTGTGGTCATGGAATCATAGAAAATTGAGACAAAAGCCAAAACTAGGTGTAATAATGGACATCCAGTCCTCTAGGATGATGTTCTTAGAAGATAAACATGCTAATTTTTTTCTCTTGAATACCTTACTAATAGCTTCAGTAACTGCTCACATAATATCACTCTCCCATTACTGGCAAACTCTCCAGAACTTGGTTCAATGGTCCCTGTCTACATGCTTGTCATTTCCTGCATCTTATTACTTTAACGTGTGCAGCCAGGAAGGACTAAGTTGTTCCTTTTCCTAGAAACAACTAGTTCTCTTCCTTACTTGTTGTAGAAGAGAGTGATTTTTTTAAGGTCAAAGAATACCCTCCATGAGATTCAGGGAACGGAAATTGACAGTAAGAAAAATTCTCTTTCCCTCCTTCATAAATTCTTTTTCGGAGAATGTATGTAAGTTGGCACTAAAGGAAATTGCAGTCAGCAAAGGTCGGAATTTAAAACAGACTTCAATCTGTAAAATATTAGGACATAAGTAATGGTAAATTATTTAAAATAACACAACAGTCACCTTTTTCGCTGTCAAAGGAATCTATAATTTATTAAGTCGTTGAGGAACAGTGTTTCATAATTAGCGGCCCTTCTTTGGTGGCAAAGTAACTAAGACATTTGATTTGTATAAAAGAATGGCATTAACTTAATAATTCTTAGAAATGAAAATCAAAGGATCCATATTCAGAAATGTGCATCATCAAACATCTATCCAAGAGACTGAGTTCTATAGTAAATGTCCAGGCAGCACAAGTTAAGGGTTATCAAAGTTTCAAGTATTCACATATCCTTCTCATTTCTGCTTGGAAGCAATCTTTGAAATAGTTTATCAGTCTTCCATATGCAAATGAAGAGCTGAGATAGAAGAATGGTTGAATGTGTGAGGCTGCCCAGCAGCTTTTTAATAGATTGACTTTTAAATACATCCTTTCTGGATCTCGATCTAATACCTCAGCCAGAAATTTGCTGTTAATTTACAAGACATGCAGCCATACACTAGTGTAGGCCTTGTAGCAGCAGATAAAACTCTTCTTTCTTTCAGCACTTTCTTGCTTGCCAGACACACTTCTCACTCATATTTTCTGGCAAGCTATTTCTTCTGTTTATCTGGTTCAGCATTGTTGCATGTTAGTTCATTATGGCCCATCCCAAATTAGTCTTGAAGTGAATATCCATTATCCTTTTGGCGTAGCTTTTATCTGGATTATGCACAATGTGTATCAGGGATGCTGCTCATACCATAATTTAAGACCTATATTTCTGCTTCGCTTATTCTATAAACTTTTCAAGATTTTGGAGAAGTGTGGCTTTGTTGCTTAATCGAAGCAATGGGACATTATTTATCACCTGGAATTTGCTACATACATATTTTATTGGAATAGTTTAGCCTAACTAGAATTAAGCTCAGGAAATGGGACATTTTGTGAGGATTTCCCCTTTCACATGGTGCTCCAGGCTATCAGCTGTGTGTAGTGTAGGCTCCAAACATTCTGAATATACAACTTGGCCTCAGGCTTGGGAGATTATGCTCACTGCATGTAGCCCACAAGGTCTCCACAGCTCCCCTTTATCATTTTAAAATCCAAATGCCAGTAAGAGAAGGAGAGATGAGAGACATCTACAGAAAAAGGACAAGTTTGGAACCAAGACTAATGAGAACAGCTTCAGAAATTACTGTACTTGACTAAAATCCTCAGAGATCATCTGAATGAGGGATCTGGGAATAACTGAGATAGAGAGCATTACATTGGGAAGGATAAATATAAAGGTCTAGCTGGTAATATTTTATAACAGTAATTTTACTTTGGAATATATGCAATTATTTAAGCTTTATGATGTCTGATGTATCTTGTCCTGGATAAGATATATGCAACCTGGTATCTCTTTGCAATGAAGTTGCTTTATATTATTAGCAGATCTATCACCTTTTATCTTATCTTCTCTTTTGCAGTTTTCTGTGGGAGATTTCTTTAACATGCTAACTGGTTTAAATAGCACTTTACTTTTATCTCCTTGCCATAGAATGTTTTTACCTGCGATAACTTAATGCTGAACAGGGATTTTTGCATCTTCTCCTTTCCTTTAAAAAAATAAATAAATAGTAATTTCAATTATAATTTGTCAGATGGAGCTATTTTAACACTATAAAGACCAGGAGGTAACACTGTAGAATTTATTTCATTTTTATCATCTTTTCTTCCTTTGTATTTGCCAGTAAGGCCACAGAGTGTGGGATTCTTATCTGCCTCACGTGCCGGGACTGGGGAGAGCATCCTAGGATTCTCCAGGAGGCTAAGTGGAAGCAGCAATATCTGAGAGGTGGGATCCTTGGGGCTTTCTGAGCTTGGTTGCTTTCTTGCAGATGTTTCATTACCCAAACTAGGTAACATCATCAGTGACTAGAAAACAGTCAGACTCACAGAGCACCAAGGACCTCTCATTTCAACCCTGAGCTACAAATATTCTTCTTTATTGGCAGCAATATCTGTGAAGTAGCAATATCTGTCAAGTGGCTTCATCAAAGCAAGGTTAGGGTGTGTAAACATAAGAGGTTTTTGGGAGAGAAGGGTTGATACCTGTAGCCTTTCTGCCATATACAGGTAGTCCTTGACTTACAACCACAAGTGAGCCCCAAATTTATGTTGCTAAGTGAAAAATTTGTTGGATTTTGCCCCATTTTACAACTTTACTTGCCACTTTTGTTAAGTGAATCACTGCAGTTGTTAAATTACTAACAGGGTTCTTAGGTAAATCTGGCTTCCCCATTGACTTTCCTTGCCAGCAGGTCACAAAAGGGGATCACATAACTCTAGGACCCTGAACTGTCATAGATGTGAACCAGTTGTCAAGCCTCTGAATTTTGATCATGCGACCTTGTTGTAAGTCACTTTTTTCAGTGCTGTTGTAACTTCAAATGGTCACTAAATTACCTGTTGTAACTTGAAGACTACCTGTAATAGTTGTCCAGATTTTTGCAAACTGGACTTTATCATTTTAGATTGCTGTTGTATTTGTATGTATATTTCTATATGTAAGAAATCCTCTGAAGTAAAATTTTATCTTACAAGGATCAGGTCTAATTAGATTTTCAGAGTCCAAATACACATCTGGCATTTCCTTAAAAGTTTACTAGATAGCAGATGGATCTCTATCCATACATAGCAATTTAATTATGCCACAACTACTATACAGTAATGCAACCACCACCCCTTACCGATTTCAGTATAGGGATAGGCATGCTTTGCTATGTCATCTGCTCTACATTGAGGGCCTACACCTGTGCATGCAGTTTTTCCCCCATCTTTGTGCTGAATTAGTACTCTCCATGTACTGTGCTGTGTGCTTTTTCTGAATATGTTGCTCTAATTGAAAGTGAGCCAAAGCAGCACTATGATTTTTTGGCAGTCAAAAAAAAAATATGCCTTGGAGATGTTAAGGAGAAGATGACATCTCCTTGACAGAGGACTGCATGGAGTATATCTGGATGGTTGCCCAGAATACTTGAGGTGAAGATTATTCTTCTAGGATCTTTTAACCATTAGGTTAAAATTGTTCCATGTGTTAAAAAGCAACAAACAAACAAGAACAATGGTTGGGCTGATTTCATTCTTGGATGGCCTTTTTTAAACGTTTTTCATACTCACTAGCGTTCTTTTTTTTTTTCTTCTTCTGTGATGCTTCCAGCTTTGAAATATAATATATTTTGGGGACTGGCTTTGGTTTCTCTCTGTAAATTAATATTTTAAAACCGATCAAAAAGATGTCATCAGTATAGCTCTCAGAATCCTAGTGAACACATGCAAGAGTTATTAAAACCATCTAGAAGCCTTGGGGTGGTTAATCTTTTTCTTTCTCTGAGGCAGGCCACATTGCAGTTAATCCTGCTGGAATTAAGCCTCTCATCAAATAATATCTGTGTCTGGATCAAGTATATTTCTATGTAATTTAATGAAGTAAGGTTAACAAGTGGTGAGGCCTCAGTACTTTTGCCTAACTTTATCGTTGGCTGTAAAGGTAACTTTTCTGCAATACAGTATGGAAAAGTTTCTTCTGAAAAGGAGATAGTAAAATGGTTCTTGAGAGCATCTTGCCAGCCAAAGTAGTAGGGTAGTATATAAGTACCATACCAGTCAAACTTTCCTTTCTTTCTCATGATCCCCTCTATTTCCAGATTAAGAGCACAGAGCATTATGAGGCATGAATAAATGAATACAAACAAACAGATTCTATCATTACTAATTGTTTTCATTCTGGTGGGGGAATGATAGAAGTTGGAGTCCAACAACTTGTAGAGAGCCACACATTCTCTATCCTTTTTTACGAGATGGTACTAAGCATAAGACAAGCATCTTGCCTTTGTTTCTGTCCATCCGTGTCAGAATGTACATGGCAATGGAGAATGAGGAGGATTGGGAACCATGATTATAGATAAAGATCACATAATCAATAATATTAATAGGGAAAGCAGGTGAAAGCAGTCTAGAGAAAAGAAGGACTCGGGGTGACATGATACTGGTAGCATTATTCTAGTATTTAGGAGGTTGCTACAAAGAGGAGGGGGTCAACTTATTTACCAAAGCACCTGTAGGCAAGACAGAAAATAATGGATGGAAATTAATCAAGGAGTGAAGCAACCTGGGACTAAGGAGAAACTTCCTAACAGTCAGGACAATTAATCAGTGGAACAGCTTGCCATCAAACATTGTGGATGCTTCATCACTGGAGATTTTAAAAAAGAGAGTGGACAGTCACTTGTCTGAAATGGTATAGGATTTCCTGCTTGAGCAGGGGATTGGACTAGAAGACCTTGAAGGTCCCTTCCAGTTCTATTCTGATTGATTGATTGATTGATCATTAATCTTCATTAATGATCATCACTAGTTATCATTAATATTAATGGGAAGTAGGTGGCAGCAATTATAAACACAAATAATCTAAAACAAATATAGTCTCTATTCATAAAGCAGTCTTAATAATGTAAACATGACAATAGAAGACTAACTCCTGTAGTGGAATAAAGGGCTGTTAATTTGATTCAGGCCGCTTATGATAGAATCAGATTTCTTGATTAGTTGTGATTCAGTGGTTTAGTTGTGCAGTCAGTTTTTCAATGTTTTTTTTTAATCTTCCAAATATCACTTTAATGGCAGTTGTAGTTTTCTTGGGAGGTTGAAATATTTTCCCGTTTTATTTGGAATGTTGCCGTTTCTGCCATTGGATCTGTATATGACTTTTATTTTGTCTAAATAATAATAATTTGGTGTTGAAAGCGGAATGCAGTTGAGGACATGTTGCACTGGAGAATGAACTGTTAACTTTTGATATTGGTGCTGTCATTATTACATCTGGTAGTGCTGCCAGAGAAATTATCTAGAATGTATAAAAGTACTCAAGTTGTATTTTGGAAATGTAAACAACATGAAAGGACATTTTATCATTCTTCGTGGACATGTAAAATAGCTGTAAAATGTTGAATTCAAATAATATTTTGATACAGACAGTGTTAAAGACCAATATTCAATTGAAGCTGGAACTTTTCTTTTTAGGATTAATGGATAAACAGTTAGAAAAAAGCCATGGAAGATTATTTCAGTATATGATTACTGTGGCGAGATTACTATATGCACAGAGATGGAAAGATTGGACACTACCCAATACGGAGGAATGGTTGGTGAAGTTAATAGATATTGCTGAAATGGATAAATTGACTTCTTTGATTAGAGAAAAGATATTATCTAAATTTCTTGGTGACTGGTGGCCTTTTTGTGAAAAAATGGGGAAAAAATGAATTTGTGATCTATGCTTTGATAATTAAACACAATAGGTTATGGAAAGAAAAACAATATGATGTAACTTTAGAAAGAGATTAAAATATATTTGTACTTTTAACTGCTGTGAAGAATATCAGAAGCCACTTCTTTATATCTTTTTTGCTTTCTCTTTTCCCTCAACTTCTTTCTTTTCTTCCACTTTTTTCCTTTTCTTTGATTTCTTTTTCTTTTTTCTTCCTTACCTTATATTAGTTCGTGTTAAACTTGTTTAAAGGTTTTAATAAAAATCATATGTATATATGATTACAGCATAAAAGATGCTGTAGTGCTGTTACCCAAAGAATTGTAAAGGCATCTGGATTTATTTATTTATTTATTGCATAGTCTAGTCCTGTGGTAGGTGGGGCCTTTATTTTGTAATCTGATGTAGTGGTTTTAGAATAGGAGAATAGTCTGGTGACAATAAGAAGTCTACTGATTTGAAGAGGGAAGTATGCTTGTTTTTCTCTAATTTTAAATGGAAGCCGTGGATAGCAACAAATTATGTTTTGTCACATTTCTTCTAGGTCTGACTTATAACAGATTACTTCTGGGTACCAATGTGCCATTATTGATCTGTTGGAGTGATTTGTTTTTTAGTGCTACATCTCACAAAACTTGCATTTTTATATGCTTGTTTATCTGTGATCTTTTAAATATCCAGCATCCTGCTGTGCCTGCAGAATGCCCAGTTTGACAAAAATGTTCAGTCAGAAGCATTTTAAACTTGCAATTGTGAGATAAGATGATTTGATTAAATAATTAAATAAAGTGAGCTACTGTTTAGACACTTGGCATCCTTATTCCATGGAAATAAGATAAAGCAGGGAGGTAATCTGAAAATTAAAAAAAAAGAAAAAGAAAAGAGTGACGGACTGCTTTACCAGAATAATAGGAAGAGGAAATGGAGAAACTGGTTTGAGATGGGACAGGCTAGAGGCAACCCAGTTTGGGAGAGGAGGAAGGGAACTGGGGTGTAGGCTGGAGATGGTGTCTGTGAACAGCAAGATGGGTGAGAGAAAGCTAAGCACAGAAATATGAAGACGAAGACTGTGGTTCTCTATTTGGAGAGGGAGTTTTAGAAAAAGAGAGGGAAATTAAGGACTTCTAAGCTATGCCTTAAAAAAAAGAAAAAGAGGGACGCGGTGGCTAAGATGCTGAGCTTGTCGATTGAAAGGTCAGCAGTTCAGCGGTTCGAATCCCAAGTGCCGCGTAACGGGGTGAGCTCCCATTACTTGTCCCAGCTTCTGCCAACCTACCAGTTCAAAAGCACATAAAAAATGCAAGTAGAAAAATAGGGACCACCTTTGGTGGGAAGGTAACAGCGTTCCATGTGCCTTTGGCATTTATAGTCATGCCGGCCACATGACCACAGAGATGTCTTCGGACAGTGCTGGCTCTTTGGCTTTGAAACGGAGATGAGCACTGCCCCCTAGAGTTGGGAATGACTAGCACATATGTGGAGGGGAACCGTTACCTTTACCTTTTAAGCTATGCCTGTGATTTAGTATTTAATTCTCCGCCTCTAATTGTTAGCAAGTTACTTAGACTTTGTGAATAATTGCAGCTCCCAATAAGAAACGTCTTAGGTATCATATGTAATGCATGTTGAATGGGTTGATATTTGTGTGGCATATGTAGTGCATGTGTATATAACACATAAATGGAGATTTAGAGATAACTGATCTGTCTACTGGTATGTATGTATGTATATATGTTAGGCTGTTCTTTATGGTAGCTGAATTGAAATAATGATGCAATGATTGTTCCTGGACTTTTACAGGGCTCAAAAAGAGTCTTGAGATCCAATGAATATGTTTTACCGCCTGGAGGCTTGATGGAGACCGATCTGGAGTTAACATTTTCACTGCAGGTAACTTTAACTTTCTTGGGCAGAAATAAAGATTTGTGTCTCAGTAAAAGCTTTCTTTGTGTATTTTGAACAGAATGTATTTAAGAATAGTACTTCAAGTAACTATATTATGAATTGTTAAACATTTGTAACCTATGATCGATATTCTTAAAGCATAATTTTTGGTATATTTATTCTGAAATAAGCCCACAGTGTTCAAAGGATCTTATTTTCATAATTAGTTCATTCTGAGCACAGCCTAAGGCTATTTTCCAATCACATTTGTGCTCTGGTTATAAAATGAAGCATAAACGAAGGAATATGGAGGCTGCTTGAGAGATCTGGTATATTCCTTCTTAACCACTCTATGAATGTTTCACCAGAAGCACCTTAAAAATGGTCTTTCATGTAAATACTCTTTTTTACAGTATCCACATTTCCTGAAAAGAGATGGTAACAAGCTCCAGATCATGCTGCAGCGCAGAAAGCGGTATAAGAATAGAACTATTCTGGGCTACAAGACTTTGGCAGTGGGCATCATTAACATGGCTGAGGTAAATGGAACTGCAGAAAGATTGTAGCACAGCTATCTGGGAACTGGTGGGGAAGAGGAGATGCTTATTTAGGGTGTAGATTGAGGACCAGAATGTAATACTGGCTGCTTTGTACATTTTCCAAGAAAAGCATGGAATGTTATTAGTCTATGCTAGAGGCTTTTTGTATTGTATTTTCTACTCAGGTCATGCAACACCCCACAGATGGAGGGCAGCTTTTGGGCCTTCACAGCAACATCAAGGATGTAAGCATCCGGGTGGCTGAAATCAGCATCTACTCACTTTCTAGTCAACCTATCGATCATGAAGATGGAAATGTCCCCTCTGGTCCCAAAATCAAGGCATCTGGTAAGGTTTTGTTTATAAAGTTTTACCCTGCAGGGTTTAGTTGAAGTTTGCTCCAAATCCTCTGTTTGCCCCAAATCCTTTGGTCAGGTCTGGATTATATTGCTATTCCATTCTGAAGTATTTTTTTTCTTCTTCTTCTGTTAATCCACAATAATGTTAGTGATCCTTCTTCTAACGTGTGGCTAAATACTGGCATACATTCTCCAAAATCATTGTAATTGGCCCCAGTTTGGATACCTTCAAAGAGGAATTCCACAAATTGTAACGATAGGTTACCTCTATCTGTTATCTGAGGCAGGAAGCATTTCTGTAGCATTTCAGAAGGGAGGGAGCCAAACACTTCATTGAAAAACTAAAGAATGTGTAGACTGTATCTCAGATTAAAATAAGAACTCTAGAACACACATTTCAAATGTAGCACAATTCTACATATAAAATTGTTGCCTAGAAATGGCTTCCAAATGAGAATAAATTGTAGATCACATTTACTTTTTAGATATGGGGTTATTCTAGACCTTGAGGCATAATCCCCCAGTTTAATTCACCATTCACACATAGAAGAGATCAGAGATCTTTTCCATTAAAGAGCATATAAAATCTTACAGCTATTATATGTAATGTTAAATATAATATCAGTTCAGTATGTTTTGAAGAAATATATGGTTTAGTGATGTTTAATAAAAACACCTCAGGTTGTAATGGGATTACAACTTTCAAAATTTGTTCCCTTCTGAGATGAATTGGCATTATGTTCTGTTGTGCTTTATCACTCTTCTCATGAACCTTGCAGTTACTTCCTTCCATTAGCTTGTAGCCTTCCATTAGAAAATCTAGTGCCTTATTGCTGTATTTTCTTCCATTCTTCTGTATCAATCCATTCTTCTGTATCAGTTCATGAGTGGCCATCTTTTTCCCTTCTAGATCGCTCTCCAGATATTGATAACTATTCTGAAGAAGAGGATGACAGCTTTTCCTCTGAGCAGGAAGCCAGTGATGATGCAGTACAGGGCCAGGTACTTATCTACCTATTTGCCTTTCTACTACCTTTCCTATAAGACATGAGTTTAAAAGCTGGGTATTTTTCAAGTGTATTTGAGTTACAAAAGCCTCAGTCCTTGAGGATGATAAGACTTGGGCAACACGATTGATTACCCACTCTTATTAAAAGAGATTAGGAAGAGTATATCTTTTTTGAGTCACCCTTCCAGCTGTCAAGGAAGGGGTATATTTTAGTGCGAAGTACCAGGTATCAATTGCTAGTCTCTTTTCTCCCACTTGAGCAGCTAATCTGTACCCAATTTATAGAATGGTTTAGGAGAGAGTGAGGGAGAGGGAGGGAGAGGGAGAGAATACAGTTGATTAAAAGGATGTTTAGTAAATGGTAAAGTGCAAGAGAGCCCCAAACTGAGAATTGAGATGCAATGGAATTTTGTCCTGCAATTAAAACACATGTAATAAGTGATTAAGTTTTTTTCCTCCTTCACTTACCAGAAAAGCAGGGTTTTTTCACTGTGGATGGATGCTTATGGGAGAAACAAAAGCTAACCTGTTTCCTCTAGAGTAAGACATCTCCTGATAATAAGCCCAGTCAGGCTTTTGAATGCATGTGCTTAAATACCCCTCTCCCGAAAATAAACCCTCCCAAAAAATAAGCCCTCCCCAAAAATATTTAAACGCATGCGCAGTTGGTCCCCGCCATTTCCTCTGGTTAGGATTAGGGAGATAGAGCTGGAAATCAGGTAAGATGGCAAGAGGAGCCCCGTCTTACTCCACGCCCCAAAATTATAAGACCTCCCTGAAAATAAGTCCAAGCAGTTATTTCAGGGTTCAAAAAAATATAAGACAGGGTCTTATTTTCAGGGAAACACGGTATTAAGAGAGAAAAACAGATTTCTAGCAACAGTGTTAAATCTATTGAGATATTTATCAGAGAACAACCAATAAGTATCTGGAATGATACTGTTAAAATAGTTTTAAAGGATCGTACACATTCTTTTGACCCAAAATAAGACGACTTTTAAAACAAACCTTCTGAGAAGATTTCCCCATCTCAACTTTCTATTCACTGATCATCATCCATGTAATCTCTATTTGTTGCTCTCCAAAACTCTCTAATAAATATCCAAGGTATCACAAAGTTCATTTAACAGCCCCCCCCCCCCCCCTCGAAACCAGATGGTTATGACAGTGTATTGCCCTCTCTTTCTATTCAGGATTTATATGACGAAGAGGACGAACTGAGGAAGCCAAAGAAAGCCAGGCGGAAAATGATCCGAACTACATCAATGACCCGAGTAAAGTCAGCCCTTTTGTCCTGGGGGTGGATTTCTGTGGGCTTTAGCTGGAATCAGGAATAAAGGCACTCCATAATAAACCATGATTGCAAGTCCCACTTCACTTTTCCCCTTTCTTCGCACAAGGGAATATAGGTGCCATCCATAAATAAATTCAGAGAGAGAGAGAGAGAGAGAATTTCATGTAGTCTTCCATCAGCATAGATTGCAGGGTTAGGTGTGTTACAGACTTCTTTCTGGATTCAGATACTTTTTTTTTTAGAATATAGTGATATTTTCTGGGTTTTGCCATGAAAGCTAGTTATATGTGTTCAGGATATTCAAATGCATTTAGAATAGAATAGAATAACAGAGTTGGAAGGGACCTTGGAGGTCTTCTAGTCCAACCCCCTGCCCAGGCAGGAAACCCTACACCACTTCACACAAATGGTTATCCAACATCTTAAAAATGTCCAGTGTTGGAGCATTCACAACTTCTGCAGGCAAGTTGTTCCACTTATTAATTGTTCTAACTGTCAGGAAATTTCTCCTTAGTTCTAAATTGCTTCTCCTCTGCATTTCATCTGATATTACTTAAAACTATCACATAGAAGATAGGATTGATTTGTTTCGTAAGACAGGATAAGAAATAATGGGTTTAAATTACAAGGAAGTAGATTTCAATTGGACATCAGGAAAAATGTCTTAATGGTAAGGGCTATTCGACATGGGAGTAGACTGCCTCCAAAAGTGGTGGACTTCATTGAAGATGTTTACATTTATGTTGGATGAGAAGTCATTATGGTCAATTCCTATAGAAGTAGATGTTGGACTAAATGAGCAAGGTTCCTTCCAATTCTACAGTTCTGTGAGTATGTGTTGTAACATGCATAAGAGCAGTAACTTCCAAATAGGAAGCTGTTGGGATGAAAAGGCTGTACCTAAGAGGCATTCACATTCAGCAAATGGGAGCAACAGCTGGAATTCCCCCATTCCAGCACAGTGATCCAACTACCATTTAACTATATAAATAAATAAATAAATAAATAAATTCCTTTTTCATCTTAAGTTCTGCTGCTGCTGCTGCTGCTCCTGATTAAATCCACAAATGATTAGGCAAATGAAGGGAGGATGGTGACCATCTCTGCCTTTAGAATCAGTAGAGGTTATCTTCTGAGAAAGAAGCTAACACTGATGCTGCTATTCACAAAGGATTGCTCATCCTCTCCCTTTGGAAACTTGTTTGGGCAATGTTTTAGTACTGCTGGGGAGGAAATGGCAAGGTGGGCCAATTACAGAATGTGTTGTAGTCCAGCTAGAGGGAGGTAGCAAAGGAAGACTCTTCCTCTATTACTAAATCTGTTTCCTCTCAACTTTTTTCATATTTTAGCAACCAAACTTCAAGCAGAAATTTGTTGCCTTGCTGAAGAGGTTTAAAGTGACAGATGAGGTAAGGAAATTTATTTCAGATAGATGCGGAGGCAAACTATTTTCCGTCTTCACTCAGTATTTTTTGAACATTTTTACTGAATATTTTAAAGGGAAAAATCATAAACCTAAAGAAGATTTTATTTTATTTATTTATTTTATTTTATGTATTTGATTTATATACCGCCCTACTCCCGATGGACTCAGGGCGGTGAACAGCCAAACAGTAAAAATACATAGATACAAAATTTAAAAAACAAAGTAAAATTGAATTAAACAATTTGGCCCAGACAAATTAAAACACCCCAGTCATTTAAAACCGATTAAAATTTGCATAATTAAAAAGAGGGAAAAGATTAGGCCAGGCCCGCCTGGTGGAATAAAAAGGTCTTAAGAGCGCGGCGGAAGGTGCACAGATCCGGGATGAGAGGGAAAAGCACAAAGCAAGCAAATAAGAGATTTACGTCCATCATAAGATTAATTAAATCATACTTGATTTTAGCCAGAAGGCTGAGAAGTGAATATTAGTGTCAGTGATAAGCACAATATGAACTATAACTTAAAGTGAAACATTATAGTCTAATCCATTACTTAAATGTTAACATGTTATGTTAAGAGAAACCCAAATTTTGGATAGGGCCCAAGCCTGTAAGTAGAATCTAAATAAAATAAATGCTCTCCATCTTATAGTCAATTCTGTGGCAGATTCATTTTTTTCCAAGACATTTTTATTTATTTATTAAATTTCTATCTCACCGAGTGATTCTGGGCAATTTATATCAAAAATATAAAAAGTTATTTTAGACTGATACACCACTACAACATAATTTGCTACTCTAGTGAATGAATTTTATGTATGTCTCAGAGTAGAGCATTAAGTATCTTAGCAACTGTTAGCATGGACAAAGCTAGTTTGATATAGTTTGTAGAAATATAGTTTAATCATATTTAGTAGAAATTATCCTGCAATTAATTTCTTGTAGGAGTATCTGCTGCAGAAACTGTAACTGGCACTCTTATGACCAAGGTGCTTGCATGGCCACACCAGAAATGCAGTAGAAACCCACCAAAGATATCTCTGCATTTGCTCGCTCTAATTCAATGTACTTTCATTGCATCAAATGCAGCAGCCAGTGCAGTAGGCTGGGAGAAGCCTGTGGTCTTCAGATGCTGCAAACTGCAGCTTCCATCTTTAATCATGATGATGGGTGCTGAGACAAGTTGGAATCTGATGCGTTCTGGAGGGCCACAGATTTCTCCATCCCTTTCTGAATATACTGTAAGGATTTTTCAGTGCACTAGTTTCTACTTCATTCTTCATGCACAAGAGGATTAAGCCTCCTCCCATCCTTGAAGGATGCTACATTGAAATAACATTGTTATTTCCACTTACGGTTCTCTCCCCCCTCCCCAGGTTAATACTTTTTTCTGTCTTCATTTAACATTCACAGCTTGCCGCAACAGTAATAGAAATCAGTGCCATCAACATGCTGTTTTAATGACTTCTCCTGCAGACATCCCCCCAAAATTGGATGCAAACCACCCAATAGCCAAAGTGCTACTCCTTATTATATTACTTATTATCTTTTCTGTTTTGGTTCCTGTGCTGGCCTTAAATCATCAAAACTTGAAGGGTTTGATTGACTAAAAATGTTGACAGATGTGGGTGGGGGCAGCCCCTCCCCCCTGCATTTTATTGTTTCATAACAGCTGGCAGCACTGGGTATGGGTTGCAACCCAGGAAAGGGAAAGCATACAGCGTAATCTGGTTCTGAGTTACTTAAAAGTGCTCCTTTGATTCCAGAGCATTAGGAGACACGCTCTATGTACACTATATACACTATCTCAGGAGAGTAGAAATACATTCTCAACCAGAATTATTTGGTTGTTAGTGATTCTGTAATTTGGCTTTAATTAATTTAGTTTTCCCTGATGCTGCAGAGCGTAAAGCAAATCCTCTGCTTTGGTCATCGAGATAAAACTTTGCTCCCGTAGGACTTAATGTCCAAGTTTTTCAGGAGGAGGGAGCACTCCTTTTCCCCAACCTGATGGCCTGGTTTAAGCTTCTGCATACAATCACTCACTCTCCCCGTGTCTCTATTTTATGAATACTTCCACTGTGGAGTGCTAGGCAGAGGATGTTGAGCTGGGTAGCTTTGGAGAGGCTCCTTCAGGATCAGAGATGTTTTATTGTATAGCATAAAGCAGGGGTCTCCAACCTTGGCAACTTTAAGCCTGGAGGACTTCAACTCCCAGAATTCCCCAGGTGGCTGAGAAATTCTGGGAGTTGAAGTCCTCCAGGCTTAAAGTTGGCAAGGTTGGAGACCCCTGGCATAAAGGCTTGTGCTTAGCCACTGTGGGATTGATCAATAACACTTTCAAAATATAGAGAATGTCAAAAACATTTCTAAGATTAATGCACTTAGGGAAAAACTATTTCTTCCTTTTTCTTTAAGAGCTTCTAGAGAGCTATAGTTATGTTAGACTTTTTCAGCAAAACCAACAAAGAATTCTGTGGCACTTTAAAGATTTTTCTCATGAGCTTTTATAAATCATAGTCCACTACATTAGTTGCTCTGCAGAGGCCTGTTCCCATTTCTGCCGTAATTTCCCAAATGTGTAAAAAAAAAATCTATCCCTTCATAAGCGGCTCGCTATAGCTTCTGAATGATCAGGAAACTAAGTTGTGGTTTCTGGCCCACAGTCTTTTAAAAATTGTTTATTCCTGCTTTATGATTATTAATTTGAGAAACTCAAAAAGTATTCAGATGACTCTGAAATTAAGTACATGCACTCTCTCTCTGTCCCTTTTTCTCCAACACACATTCATCTCTTGACTACTATACCCTCAAGTGACATAGGATAAATGAATCATTACTTGAGATGGATAAATATATGTAAGCCCTGAATTGCCAAATAGGCTATAAATGAAGGAAGTGTCTTTTCCAAAAGGTGCTTTTTCCAAGAGGCATTTTCTTTGATGATGTTTCACTTCTCATCCAGGGGTGGGTTCCACTTACCTTTACTACCGGTTCGCAACAGGAAGGTGCACATGCACAGAAGCTTCTGCACATGCGCAGATCGTCCATGATGATGTCCAGATGGGTGGGCAGAGCCTCCCGCCACCATTACTACCAGTTAGCAAGAACCGGACCAAACCGGGAGCAACCCACCACTGTTCTCATCCAAGAAGTTTCAAAGAAAAACAAGAAAGTCCAGTTACCTCTTGGAAAAAGTGCCTTTGGGACAACCATGACCTGGATAATTGAGAACCCCCATAGACATGAAGGAAGTGTCTTCTATATAAGTCCAGAAATTCTCCTTTATCAAATAAAGAGGCATACCCATTTGTGATGAAACTGTGTTTGGTCCTCTTCATCTATTAAAGGAAGTACTAATTTTGGATCAGGTGGTACATTCTTAAAGATCCATCTCATCCATCTCATGCTGGGCACCCTTTTTTGAACTATTACCATCTAGCAGACGGTACAAGACAATAAAAACAAGGACAAATAGGCTGAAAAACAGCTTCTATCCCAGAGCAGTAACTATACTGAATTCTACTGCATAGTGTAATATTAATGCAGTATCAGGGGTTTCCATTCAGTTGTATAGAATTTGTAGGATGTGTGTTTTTGTTTTATTTTTTATAGTTTTCTTATGTATGATGTACACTGAAGATGGCATTTAATTTCGTTGTACAAAGTGCAATGACAATAAACTAAACTAAACTAAAACTAAACATTTGGTAGGATGGACCTTATGAAACGGTTTTCCATATTGAGAATTGGGGTAAGATTGAGTTTAGTTGGCTTTTGTTACTGCTGTCCTTCCTCAGAAAAGGAATATAGCATCATAAAGCACAAGAATGCAATAGTGTTGCCCTTCCTAATACTATTCAGATTGTTAGGTTAGCGTAGTGTTTGTAACCTGTTTTATGAGGTAAAGTTCTCCTTCCTCAAACAAAAGAATAAGCCTCTGAATGGCAACAACTGTTAGTCTTTTGTTAACAATATAGATCTTTGCTGATGTTGTTTTCTATTGGACTTTGCTTACTTAATTTCATTCTTAGGAGTGCTTAAATGTATTTTCTTTTTGTAATAAATATTAACGTTCTGTTTTTCCCCATGTGTTTTTGAGACACATCAAGGCTATAATGTTGTTATCAAAACCTGAATACACACCATTTTTTTTTTTAAAAATGATTTCATAGTGGTCAATTTCAGCAGCTCAGATATATATAGTTGTACTTACCCTAGTGCATCAGCAAGGAGAATTTTAATTTTGGGTATGGTTTTTTATATGTAATAAAAACGGGGGGAAAAGAAACCATGAAAGAACGGATGAAATTAGTACCTTTATGTTGTTGTATCATTTTCTTCTCCACCGTGATTTGGGATCTCCAGGTTTTGGATTCTGACCCAGTGGATCAGACCCAAGAAGTGGAGGAAGACCTGGGTCTGCTCTATGACAGCCTTGAGGAATGCAACAACAGTGACAGCGGCCCTGAGATTGAAGATAATGAAAGTGTTCATAGCACTCCTAAACCAACTTTGAGGTAAGAGCTCAGATGAAAAGCCACTGAGTCTGTCTTGATGAACTGTGGCAGGAAGTATTTGTCCTGCAAACCTTTCCTTTGGATTTCAGCCTCTCAACATTGTCTCCGCAATTCAAGTAACTCCATGCTCAGCCAGGAATCCTTTGCACGTCTACTCCAAAGCAAGCCCCAGTTGAGTTCACTGAGGCTCAGTCCCAGAGAGCCATATTTGGGACGGCAGCCCTGACTTTCCTTCCACCTCAGTGCAGCTGGGCTGATGACTTGCAAGAACACAGTTTCTGCATTTTGTGATTCATTTGCTGGGAAAGGGAAGACTTGGGATCATAAAGTAATTTGGTGATAGATGGGGATAGCTTGAGGCTGACCTTAAATGTGACAGGCTAATAAAAGAGCCTTGTGTAAGCCACAACAGACCAGCAGGGATTGATGAAGTAGCCAAGCTTCCCTGGGGCAATTATGCTGAGTCTGCCTTGCAAATGATGAGTTAAAAGAAGAGAGAGAGACGGGGGGGGGGGGTGTGAATTTTGTATTTTAGTGCTTGCCTGAGGAAGCGGTGGACTATCTCTTTCAGTATTTTCACATGGTTTTTCTTTCACGGGGACAGGCTTCCAGTGTTATTAATCTTTAGGAGGATTTAATGGTAATCTGAGAGATAGAACAGTTAATCTGTATCTCTTAGTTCTGAAAATCTCACTATTGGGAAAAGTGCAGTGGACAATCAGAGCATAAATGAAATTGAATATTGTCTTACTGAAAAGGATAAACAGACTTACCTGACCAGGTGTTTTACAGATGGGTTCAGCTGTAATTCTGATGCTTGGGAATTATGGTCTACCACACTCAAGAGGACAATGTTCAATTTTTATTTGTTTGCTGGTAGACAAAACTATGGGAGAATATCTGACTGGTTGCTTAGAAAGTAGAAAACAGGGCTATTACTACCTTGGAGCTTCTCCAGTGGTAACATGCCTGTTTCTCCCAAGGCAGCAAATATTTTAGAAAAGGTTCTCCTCCTTCCTGAAGATCATATCTGCACAACTTCCTGTAAATTTGTTTCATTAATGGTGGATAAATAGCTAGGAATGTTCTTATCTGTATCACATTTGAAGCATAGATAATAGAGGTGCATAATGCACATCTCAAATCTCCAGGAAAATGGTCTTGTCTCCCTCCTTTTCTATTGAGAAAAATTCTCTGTTCAGTGCATTTAGTGATACAGTGATGCCTTTTTATAAGCCACAGGATTGGGCTTGTTGGTATTTGAGATGACACTTTTAAGACAATATCCATCAGAAATCTATTTGCCCAGATGTTTCCCTCTTTGAAGAACTGTCAGTCTGATCTGTGCGAGTTAATGTTAGGGTAGTTAGAAGCATATGGGAATTGCCAGTTGATGGCACTTCTCCTGAGTCCTTCGGGAGTAGGGCGGTATATAAATCTAATAAAATAAACAAATTAATTAGCTTTCTTTTGTTTTACCCTAAGTTTGGTCTCTCAGTAGAGCTTTCCTTGAGGTTATGGTCCTTTGCAGGTATTCCCTGACATATGCACAGTATTATAGAGGAGTTATGGAGGCATGCATGCATATAAATATTCATATCCCATTAGTTTTTATTTTTATTTATGTATTTATCACATTTTGGAACTGCCATCCCCGTCACAGAGAGACTCTGGGCAGTTTACAGTAAATTATTAAAACATAGAAGCAATATATAAAGGTTAAAATGTAAAAGGAGACAAGTTCTTTGCAAATTACTTTTGCAAGGAACTTGTCTCCTTTTACATTTTAACCTTTATTTATTTAACCTATGTATGTATAATGTGAAATTAATTTGAAAAAAAATTCTTAGCTTGTTTGGGTGATTCCACCTTGTGTAAGGAGTACCTGTGCTCACCAGACACTTTATAGTGCTCCTTTTCAAATATTAGAAATGCAAGATCTTTACACAGAATCATGTAATCTGAGTTCTTGCCGGTAGATTTGAGTAAACATCCATATCTCCAAACTCTTATTTATCTTCCGATAGAAATAATGCAACTCAATCTTACCGAAACCCAGCAATACATTTTAATGCTGATCAATAGCCAGGAGGTAGACCAATCTGCAATGTAGATCTTATCCTTTAGTTGTGCTGTTGGTGCATATCTTTACAAAATAAAGTTGCAAGCCTGAGCCAAAGCAGACTCACTTAGTTTCTCTTCCAATGATAGAAATCATAGGAAGGTAACAAGGAGTTTCCTTTCAGTTTTGCATTTGATTCTCCCCCACCCCGCCACCAGCCATTTCAATCCTAACAATAGGTTTGAACAATAGCTGTCCTCTTTCTTCTGCAGATTCAGTTACTTGAAGCGAGAATCTAGTTGGTTGGGGAGAATATACTTGTTCTAGCTGGAAGTAGAAATGCTTTGCTCTATTTTATTCCTTCTCTGTTGAAAGTGACACTTCAAAACCCCTTTGCTCACAAGGATCGGCCCTCCCTCCCTTCCAACTATCTTTTTATGTTGCTGAAAGACCAAGACTTTGGTGATGGGTTTGCTTGTGGTGCTCCATGGGGATAGAGAATGGGGTGGAATTCAAGCTTGGGTTATGGTGACTTCACTTCTCCCTCATTTCTCTTTCTGTCTGTCTGTCTGTCTCTCTGTCTGTCTGTCTGTCTGTTTCTTCTGCAGGCGCTTCTTTGAGGGCGTCTCTCACTCTGGTTCCCAGACTGAGATCAGCAGTCTGCACAGCCAAAAAGGGCAGGAGCGAGAGTCGGGCAGCCCTGTGAGTTGTTACTCCTTCCTTCCTTCCTTCCTTCCTTCCTTCCTTCCTTCCTTCCTTCCTTCCTTCCTTCCTTCCTTCCTTCCTTCCTTCCTTCCTTCCTTCCTTCTTTCCTTCCTTCTCCCGACTTTCCAGTTTGCCCATCCAGAAACTCTGTGCTTTAATAACAGTTCCTGCTACATGCATTTGCTTTTCTTTCTTCTGTCTTTCCTTAATGAGCTTCCTTCTGTCCAATTTAGAAGAAGTAGGATAGGAGCAAGCCAACCAGACTTACTTAGCTGGGCCCCCAGGGTTCCTGCAGTGAGCAAATGAAAGGGAGGGTGGCTATTTTCCTCTACAACCTCTTCTGTTTCCAATATTCTGGACAATGAGAAAGCACAATGTATTTTGATGTGTGCCTGTTCTTCCTGTGTCTGGAATAGCCCTGCTTCTGCACCTTTCCTAAGATTTCATGGCTCCAAAGTTGTCACTACTCATCCATTTTCTTTTTCCCTCCCCCATGCCTGCTTGCTCTCTGCCCACTCTCCTAGGGAGAAGCAGAGAAGTGGAAAGTGGGTATCCCACGCACCCAAGATGAGGCTGCTGTGGAAAATGCAGCTATGGTGAGTCCTCTCCTTTCCTGGCGGTTTTATGAAGTTTCTGCCAGCCTCCCATCTGATCTGGCAGTTTATCCAAATGAGCAAATGCTTGATTTCATGTTGCTCATCTGATCCCGGTTGTCAGTGGCCATCGGTTTGACACTTATTCTGGGCAAACGATAGCTATTCCATTGGGAACAGGGCAGTCTTTGGGTCCAGATTTCCAAATATTGTACAGTTGAGTGTTCCTAAGATAAAACAAACCTGCCATCTCTTCTGCTGCAGGGATTCTGGGATGGTTGGCACTCGCCCCGCAGATGTGCCCAACCTTTGCCAGTTACCCATGGGGTCCTGCCACATATGGTCCCACAGCAGCAGTGTTTTTTTGCTTTGACCCATCAAACTCATTAGCTCACAACAAAGAGATGCTTTCTCTGGGTGATTTGTTATATTGTTTCTCATGAGCACCCATGTGTATGGGGAGTAGACAAACTATTTGGAGAATCATTCGAGCAGTAAATCTTTCATCAACTAAGCATTTGTAAGTGGTTGGTCTGAGCATCTTCCTGCTTCAGTCTGTTCTAATGTCTGTGTGAGCAGCAACTTTAGAGGTGGTGGGAGAAAATGACTCAAAGAGCCCTTGAGATACATTGGCAATGTTTGGGGAAATTCTAGCATTAATCTTTATCAGTGCTAGATACACTACCCTGTTTTCCCCAAAATAAGACATCCCCTGATAATAAGCCCTACTGGGCTTTTGAGCGCATGGCAGTAAGGCCAAGCGCTTATTTCAGGGTTCAAAAAAATATAAGACAGGGTCTTATTTTCGGGGAAACACGGTAGTCATACACTCTGTATATTCTGGGTACTACTCCCAATACTACATTTATATGAAGAACAGTATACCCTGTGCTTTCTTCTACTCTATAAACATCCACAGTCTTTGTGGGTACTGAAACATTTGGCACTCTTGCTGGCATTTCTACATACTGGAGTAGTGGTGGATTGAATGAAGGGAATTTAGGAAGCACCATGGTGAAGGGAGTTTTGAAAACACAGTGGTTATACATAGATCTGTTGGGTTGATACTTTGTTCTCAAGGGCTACATTCTGCTGGCCAGTTCAGTTGTTGATTCATCCCACCATCTCAATGCACAGTGGAATCACATATTCTTTATTTGTACAGGTAGCCCTTGACTTATGACCATTTGCTTAATGATGGTTTGAATTAAAGATGGTTTTGGAAAGGTTGCAGTGTGACCTGTAAAGCACGTTTCCGACCATTGCAAAATATTACACTACCAGTCACTTGATAGTGATCTGGCTTCTTGGCATCCAGTTTGCACTTACAAGCAATCATATGACTGCCATTTACACTCTTGTCTGCAGGCTTCCCCAGAAAGTCAGTGTGGGAAAGCTTGCAAGCCTGTCGAGAGGACTCTTTCTCATCTCCGAAGACTGGCTGAAAGAGCTCCCTGCCAAAGGATTTCAGCTCCATGGTTGCTTGGATTGTTGAAATTCACATTCAAATCCAAAGGGTGACTCTACTGAAATCCAAGCAGACATGGAGTTGAAATCCTTTGGCAGGGAGTTCTTTCAGCCAGCCCCCAGAGACAAAGGGAACCAAAATCCAAGTCGGGATTTCAGCCCCTGAGCAGAGAGGCAGCGCAGTAAGGTAAGGAGCACAGGGTGCCCCCGAGTGAGGAAGGCCTTGAGAGACATGGTAAAGTTGCATGTGAGTGTCTCCTCTGCTCAGGGGCTGAAAATCCTGCTTGAATTTTGGAAGGAGGATTTTCAGTTCCTGAGAAGAGAGGTGCCAGGCCTCCCAAGGTCTCCCTCCCACCCGCTGAGGCACCGGGCGCTCCTTATATGGGATTCCCTCTGCTTTATGATCTGTGAGTTTGCTTAACGATCTCAGTCGGGAATGCCAGAATTGTGGTCATTGAGTGAAGCAGTCATATGACATCTCATTTTAACAACCACTTTGCTCAACAACTAAGATTCCGGTTACAGTTGTGGTTGTAAGTCAAGGACTACCTGCAGCTTTGCAGGCACAGTCGAGGATTTTCTCCCCACCTTCTAGAATCATGTAAATTAAATTTGGCTCTTTTTTGAAAGTATGGAACAACTCATAATTCAACCCTCCTGTTAGCATTCTTTCTGCTTCTGTCTGTTTGGCTGGGGCGAGCTACAGAGATGGCCGTAATGATGTAGCAGTGGGGCTAGAAATGTGCATTAGTGAATTGAGGTGTAGGAAGAGGTTGAAGAAAAAAGCTTGCCAGTTGGTAAGAGGCACGCCAATCAAGCCATTCCATTTGACAATCTTCTGGGGCTCCAAAGCAAAACACACCCACAGACAAACTTTCCAATGCTTTCTGTGCATCATCATTTCTTTGGTTATTGGGCATGTTGGAAATATAATAACCACATGATCTCAGGAGCTGGAGGCAAACGATTCCTGTCCAGGAGGAGCAGCTGAGACGGTGTTGAAGGAGAGCAGCATGGACAGGCTTGCCCAACTGAGCAATGTTAGCAAGCCGGAGTTCCCAGCCACTGTTTCCCCCAGGTAAGAAAGGCCCCATCTTCAATGGGAAGCTGATCTTGCATAGGTAGAAGCTATGTTGGCCATGCAGATGAGGTTTTTAGAATATAAAAAAGGTTCTCCCCCCCTCCCCGGGGGGCCAATATTCAGGTAGAAACCCTAAGTCTGCTGTGGCTCAGGCATGGATTCTTGGCCTAAGATTTCATGAGGTAATCAAATCAGTAAATTCTTCAAAAACCTAAGATGTTTTCCCAGATATCCTTTCAACCCTAAATTAGCATAGCATATAAATAATCAGAGCATAGGTAGTGGTACACTTGGTTGATTTTTATAGACTTTGACAAACAGTTTTGTTTGTTTTACAATGTCCAATTAATCTCTGTTGCAAGTGTGAACTTCTTAGCCTCCCCTTCCCCTCTTCAGTCTCTATCTTTGGGTCTCGTTGATGACTTAGAAGCTCTGGCCTCTCATGGCATTTGCTCATTAGCGCAGCAAGGACTTTCTTTGGGCATCTGAGGCCTGGTTACCCTCCCCCAATCTGTGCTGATAAACCTGCTGTTTGTCTTTCAGCAAAGCTGAGAACAAGCAGCTCTGGCGACCTCGCAGTATGTCTGTCAAGGATCGACAAAACTCCAAGAGCCACAGTGACCGAACTGGTAGCCTGGACAGTGAGGGCTCCCCAGATTCCCGGCAGAACAGCCAGGTTAGGCAGTGGTGAGCGGGATGAGAGGGGAGGGAGAGAGAAATGCCTTAAATGGGGAATGGAGAAACAAAATCAAAGCAATAGAGACATTTGCAACTTTCCCCAGACAGCCAAAGTCTCTCCTACCTTTATGGTCTTTGATGATGCAGGGATTGGACCTGTCCTGAACACAGTTGTTCCAAAAGTGCTTTTTTTCCAAGAGGCAATTGAACTTTCTGGTTTTTCTTTGAAGACGTTTTGCTTCTCCTCCCAGAAGCTGAAGAAGCGAAACGTCTTCAAAAAACTCCCAGAAAGTCCAGTTGCCTCTTGAAAAAGCACCTTTGGGACAACCATGACCTGGATGACTGAGAATCTCAATAGACATTTGTCCTGAACATAGCTTTCCTTTGCTGCTGCAGGTGCCCCGGAAATCTGTGTATGATCAGCTCAACCAGATCCTGGTCTCAGACGAGCAGCTGCCTGAGAGCATCATCCTGGTGAACATCACAGAGTGGCAAGGCCAGGTGAGGAAGCCCTGAAGGCAGTGATTGCACGAGGGTTGCATTTAACTAAACCCTCTGCTCTGAAAGTGAAGGGAAACTTGTGAAAAGCAGGTTTCACAGAGCACATTGGCCAAAAAAAAAGGGGGGGGGGGGGGCGAAGCATTTAAAACAATTACATGTACATTAAAACAATTAAATCTACAGAGGAGTACACCAGATCAGATGTATAAATAACTCTGCAGATTAATGAATTATATGGTATCAAATGAGTATAAGAGTAAGGCAGTGTAATAATCTAAACATGCTGACTATTCACATAAATTCAATATGACCTTCCTTGTCACAATTTTGCCTTGAAAAGCATCATACCAGATTTAAAGTTAAATCCCAAATAAGTCCTTCTTGTTAGCTCAGGAACAGATCTCCTCCCATTCAAACCACAGAGCCAAGAATAGGAGGAGAACTTTGAGACCGGAGATGTTGCATATTTGTTTTAGCTGCTTTTGCCTATGTTTCTTGTTTTATGTTGGCAGTACCTGTGTGAACAGCTCCAAGAACACAAGCAACCCATGGTCTCCACCTGCTCCATGGCAGATGTGCAGGCTGCCTTCAACACAATTGTTTCTCGCATTCAGAGATAGTGAGTATAGTCAGCCGAGGCCATGGTTCTGGACTGGTTTCCCAAGTTAATCATGTGCCTGAGAACTTTGGTACTTGGTTATGTGGACCATTAAGCCACCCTGGTTGTAGCTTCAGAGATGGGAATTCCTTTTCATTTGGTCCAGCTTTCCACGGCCCATTGCTTTCCAAGGCAATCATGCATAGCTTCCCATTATCCCATTGTTGGCTAGTTAGGAAGGCTAGGAGCTTCCAATGGGGGGGGGGGGGAGTTAAACTAGAGGGAGTGCTGGCTGTAGGTAATTGGGGGGAGGGGTGTTGGTGTTGCTCTCCTGGATCTGCAGCCTCTCAGAATTTCTCTTCCTCCGCAGCTGTAACTGTAACTCCCACATGCCTCCCCCAGTGAAAGTGGCTGTGGCAGGGGACCAGAGCTACCTGAGTATCGTCCTGCGCTTTTTTGTGGAGCAGCTAGCCAGCAAGACTCCTGATTGGCTGAACTACCTCCGTTTTCTTGTGGTGCCCTTGGGTAAGAGTCTTGCCCGCTGGCGCCAGTTCTGAAAAGCTGTGGCATATTCTAAACCAGGGGAGCCTGCCTTCCTTTTTGTTAGCATGCACAAGCAGCTATGCCAACCAGGAAAAGAAAACATGGGCTAGAGAAATGTGGAGGTGAGGCAATTCACTATTCATGTATGTTTGCTCAGACCTTTGGCTCACCTTTGTAAGGAGGGGATGAGGAAATTACCTTGTTTATGTCCTCCACTTTTTCTTCCCTTTGTTTAAATGCTCTGTATCCTTCCCAGGCTCTCACCCCCTGGCCAAGTACCTTGGTTCAGTTGATAATAGATACAGCACTCTGTTTCTGGATGCGGCCTGGAGAGAGCTCTTTAGCAGAGTTGAAGCCCCTAGTGCAGGTAAGAGCTAGAATTGGCTGTAGCAATGCAGACCAGTAGTGGAATATCTGATCTAAGGAGCCATTGGGCCTCACTGGTGTTGTGTGTGCCTCCTCCCAACCCCCTCTCTCCATCTCTTTCCAGATACTGTGGACATCTCTGGCCGGGTTGCTCAGTTCATTACAGGTGCCAATGTATCTCATCAGCTACCCATTTCAGAGGCCATGTTGACCTACAAACAGAAGAGGTAGGACAGTTTGCAGTCTTCCTTCCTTTCATCTCTCCATCCTTTCACTCTCTTACAGGCCTCAACTCAGTAACAGAATTACTTATTTGAACCCACACAACCTGGAGCCCATCTCTTGTGGTGCATGGCTGCATCCCCATATTTCTTGGTGTGTGGGAGGGTTGTATGCTGGGGTGGGCAGTGAGGCCTGATAAGAGGAGGAAGACTGTAGTTTGTTTTCTGCCATGTTGAGATAGGACACACGCAAAACATACTGTAGCGAATGCTCTAAAAAAGGCCTTCTATGTTTTTTAAAAACAGAATAATCTCTGTGATGCTTCCAAACCAGAAAAAAACTGTACATGCCTATATGTGTGACACAGCTCTTACCTACTTGACGTTGTTGGCCTACCCATTATGTCCTGATATCTCCCTGCCTCCCATCCACCACCCATCCCAATATCATCCTTCTGGGAGTACCAGGCAGTTGTTACTTTATATGATCTCTTTTCTGTGTGTTTCCAGGGAACATGACCAGGTTTTGCTGTGTGATCTTCATACAGTTCTTAAAGGACAGGGCAGCCGGGAGAAAGCAGAATAGATGGGCAGTTTTTTCTGCTCTTGCCCCAGGATAAAGCCTGGTCTGAATAGTCATTTTGGGAATTGCAAGTGCTGTTTGTTTCCTTCCTCCCGCCACAGTTCAAGTGTGTGGGGTACATCAGGCCCCACTGTTCTCTGCTTTTCCCTGCAGCCAAGGGAGACTGACTCATAGTATGTACACTCTGTATGTCCACTTTGCTGCACTCAGAGGGTGAGGGGAGGCTTCTGGGGAAGTTGGGAAAGGACTCTGTTTTTTGCTGGAATATTCCTGAAGCTCTGTCCTCCCCAAGCAGACTTGTTATTGAATTGGAGGCATGGTGAAAATGTGATGTTTTCATTTTTATAAGCCATTTTAAACACTATTTTAAAAAAAGTTGCATGTCTCAAAGCAAAGCACCGGCTTTCAAAATCCTCTTTATTTCCAAGGATGCATTCAGCTTCCACATAGATCCCACAAATGTTTTCACAGACCAGCAATGCAGGCCTTTATTTTAGTTTTGCCTGGCAAAAAGGCAGATGTCCTGGGAGGCTAGAAAGGGTAGCAACCTCACCAGTTTGAAGTGATGTTTTCTATCTGACAGATTCTCTGTAACAATTTTCCCTCAAACAACCCACCAGTCTCCAGATGGTGAGGATACCTTGCTCTAAATTAACCTCTGCCGATTTGCTCTGAGGAGCAACTCTGTGCTAAAGCCCCACTGATGGAACAGCATGTGCCAGGAAATGAAACCTTGGCACTGTGGCACTGTGAGAGGATGGGGAGAAGGGTGGGGCAGGGCTGTAGGTCATAAAGAACTGACTCAGTTATCTTAGTTATCTCACTCACAGGTGTGAGTACAAGGACTGTGATGAGGTGGCTTCCTGCCCCCATTGCTATGTACAGGACTTGTCTTCTGGTATTGCTTTGTAGGCATTCACAGTGGTGGCTTCTGCCCAGAACACCTGGACTGCATGTAGGTGATGCATCTTCAGTTAGCTTGCCACCCACAGGCTGAAGCATAACACACACATGCTTTCCCCAGAATGACTAGGTTGCTTGTTGTAAATAGATCTAGATATGCCAGCATTTTTTTTTTAATTTGTATATCACCCTACTCCCGAAGGACTCAGCATATGCCAGCATTAAAAATCAGCCTAGAGTTGAGCAAGTTATTGGCATTGCAGAATCTGCAGTTACTGTGAAGAAGGAAGGGACCCTTGGAGAGCCCAAGAATGTGTCATTGAAATTTAGCTATGAGCTGTCAATGTATACGATACCATTTTTTATTATAGAAAGCAACAAAAGAGGTGCTTTAAGCTTCTAGTAGATTTCAATGCACCTATTTTACTTTTTTTTTTTTAAAAAAAAAAGGCTATTAAAATTCCCTCTGACGTTGTCACTCTATGTCCCCGATGGCTTTAACTGTCAAAGATTTTGGGGGGGAGGGGGGAGATGGTGCTGTGTAGCACCATCAAGGAACTCACTACTCAGATAATTGAAAGCAAAAAAAATCAAACTATGGGTAGGAGGACGAGGCCTATATATGTATTTTAAAATATTATCCATTATTAAAGTATACCGATATTCAAGTCAAAAGCTAAAATGATGAAATGTTGGCATTTTCTAATACTAAGAGGTGCCTAAAGAGCTTTGAATAAATTGTTTCTATATTTCCCCCCCTAAACTTTCTAAAAAGCACAATAGAATCTTTCCAATACTCCAAAGTACATAGTAGGTGGAGAGAACCTATCTTTGGCCTTAGTATACCATTCTTACATTTGTATTTCTTCTGGTAGTTCTTTGACAACCATTCTTCAGAGAGTGCATATATTCTGTTAACACATCTCACCCAGGGGTGGGTTCTACTTACCTTTACTACGGGTTTGCAATGGGGCCGCGTGCACGCGCTTGCTTCACTCACACATGCATGCACTCTTCTGCGCATGCGCAGAATCATTTTGATGATGTCAGGGTCAGTGGGTGGAGCCTCCTGCTGATTTTACTACCGGTTCTATAGAACTGGTGCGAACCAGGGGCAACCCACCACTGATCTCACCTCATAATGCAGAGCCATAGGGAGACGTAGGGTGGATGTATATTCAGTTAATGTGTGGGGACAGAACCCAGCCAACATCCCAGTTGAGCAGAGAAGGCACTAGTATCTCTCTGGTGAATTGTTTGCAACCCATGGTGTTCCAGATCACTTCAGATACTGTTGTTCTGAGGAAAAACAATTAAAAATAATTTAAGAGCAGTGGCAATGATTTGCAGTTTTTTCACGTTTGGTATCTGAATGGAGAGGACATGAGCATTCATGCCAAATGAAGATGGCTAGATCTGTGAGGGCATCGACACGACAGTCACGCAAAATGAATGGAGAAGGTCTGTAGCAGACGTTGACATGTCCCTCTTTGGCTGTGGTCTCTGCCAGGCAGTAAACGCATGTGAATGACAAAAAAGGCCTCTCTCAGGCAGTAAACACATTTAAAAAAAAACCATTCTCTCTGCGTTCTGATTGTGGCTTATAACAACTTATCCGAAAAGACCTGGCTTCTGGGCCTCTGGGAAAGGGCAGACAAATGGGCAGGGTGACAGGGCAGGTGATCCACCCAGGCTGTCCTGTCCAAGGCTCCACCAAATGTGAAGCCAGTGCTGGGACCAATGTTTTGTAGGGCAGATCTCTCTCTCTTTCTCTGAGACACGTTGTGAGCACCTGCAACATAAATATTGCAAAGCACAGTAAGTATGTTAAGTGGGAAATGGTTGAAAACATTTGAAATCTTCCTGTTCCTCTTTGTGGAATTTGAGCTATTGTCTGCTGAAAGCTAACCAGAACATCTTGGAAAGGGGGCCTTGGGAAGAAATGCCATGCTCTCTAACCACTAATTCAAGGGCCACGAGGAGTCGCACTGGGCCTCTTCCTTCCACATGTTGAGTACAATATAGCATTGGTGGCCCAGCCTTGCCAAGTGAGATAGGCATTGTGTGTTGTCTCCCAGCGCCAGTGCCTAACTGCTTGTATTCAAGTAGTGCTGACGCCTGTCCCTCTTCTTGGTTTTTGGCACTCAAGGAAAAGAAGCCTCTATTTTGATTTTTATATCAGGTATTGGACTGTGGCTTGCTGCAGTGTTGCCTTTCTCTTCTGTGTCCGTCCGTCTCATCTCTTTGTCTAGGAACAGAATGAGTGCTTCCCCTGCCTGTCTTGCCTGAGGCCAGGCTGCTGGCTGTCCCTGGTTGCATGTGAGAACTCCCGCCTGTGGAAGTCGCAGAGAAGGAAGCTGGCCTGTCTTCCTTCCTCTTGAGTCTCTTCTGCGTTTGTCCCTTTGCCTTCCCATCCATCTTTCCTGCGCACTGTGATCCTGTGCTCAGCATTGGGTTTGCGCGGCGAGGGGGGAGGGGGAGTTTGCTATGCTATGTGAGAGTGAGGGAACCATCCTGCTTCCTTCCCGAGAAAGAGACACCATGCTTGCCTCTGCGATAGCTGCTTGTTTATTACATCAGGCTTTGGCTGGGGTTGCCTGGCCAAATCCTGGAGTCAGTCCATTTCTCCCAAAGCTGCCCTTTCTGCTTGTGTCCAACGGCACTGCAAGGGGAGGGGGCAGAGCTATTTGAGAGTGGCTGGTAACGTGACCATCAAAGGACGATGGGAGGCAAAGCTTTGGGTGAGCTCCACTTCACAGGTGGCCTTTGCAGGTAGAGGACTCTGCAGGGGCTTGCTATTTGTAATTGCCTCTGTTCCGTTTTTACAGCCCGGATGAGGATTCCTGCCAGAAATTTGTGCCGTTTGTTGGGGTAAGTGCGTTGGAGTGCATCAGCCAGGAATTGCTAAAGCAGTTTTCCAACCTTGGGAACTTTAAAATGTGTGGACTTCAACTTCCAGAATTCCCCAGCTGTTTTCTTTGCTTCTTGAGAGATGCCTGCAGGAGAAATTGGATGTGTGTGCCTTGCATGAAGGGGTCTGTTGCAAGTTGTGTTTTTGTGGTTGTTGTTGTGAAGCTGTGGGTGGGCCCATCAGGGAGGTTCTCAGGGTGTGGCTAAAAAGTCAAGATCGCAGACATGATGGTGCACATTAAAAAAACAAAACAGGCAGCTTCTGTGACTTTTTGCACCCCACACTGTGGACCCCCACCCTCGTGCACACACCCTTCCAGATCTACCTGTCAGGGTGGTGGAATATTGCCTGTTGTAATTTCTTGGTTTTGAGCAATTTTTCCTTCCACACAGGTGGTGAAAGTGGGACTTGTGGAGCAGTCCTTCAGCACTTCAGGTGAGAGATGGGCACGGGTTGAGAGTTGGGTCCTTGAGGCAGCAGCCTTGCTCTGTTTTCACTCCTGTTTTGTGCCTCTGCAGACCAGGGAAAACTTGGGGTAATTATGGGGCAGAGAGCTGAAGTCATGCTATGGCAGCCTGCCTCAACTATAACCTCTCCTGGTTTTTGCACATCACTGAGGCCTAGGCTTTTGAGGAGAACAACAAAAACAGGAGAGGCAAAATGAATCCAGGCCTGGTCAAAGAATCATGGCAGTTCTCACATTTGATTGTATTGAAATTTGACTCTCCTCTTTAAATCCACTTGTCCTTTTCAGTGTTTTCCTGGTGCCATTAAGGTTTCAAATTGAGGAGAGTAAGGACCCTTCCCCCTTTGTCCTCACATTCTGTCAGTCTCACTCCTCAACCACCATCTATTTAGCCCAGAAGTCTGGAGGGGAGTTATTATGGCTGCATCTGTTGTTTCATTTGTTTTTTGAATCTGCCGAAAGCTATAGTCACGTTCAGATGACTGAGATTACATCTCTCCTTCATTACTAAACCCATCATATAACACTGAGGATAGACAAGGAGGTTGGGGTAGAAAAATGTAGAGAATAGACCGGTGTTCCTCAACCTTATTTTGGGGCGTTCAAGCAAACATGTGAACATCAAATGGTTTTGAATGCCCTCCAAGAGAAGCATTCATCCACACCCAGTTGCGGCATGCAGAAACAGCTTCATGTTTTAATTATTGTACTTTTGTTGCTGTTATTATCCTATGGGTGATGGTTTTACTGTTAAATGGTTTATCAGATTGTTTTTACTGAATACCTCTGAGGTCCTTTGGGATAAAGAGGGTGTTTTGCCAAGTTTCAGAGTAGCCCAGGCAATCAGTTCTTTTAGATCTAGAGACAAGAAACAAACCAATGAATAAAGAGGTTTTAAGCTTTATTATTGACTTAAGCAAACAAATTTAAAAGCATAACTTAAAAAGCCTATACTATACACCAAGCAAGATGATACCCAAATCTCTTATAAGCTATCAAGAGATCCTTAATGAAAGCAGATACCCCTCCAAGGTCTGGCCAAATTCCCCAGTACCCATTGCTAGTCTGTGTGCAGAAAATTCCAGCTTAAAGGCCAGTATTAGATTTTCATTAAAATCTGGCACCATGACTTCTAAGGTTCTGCTTCTAAGGTCACGAGACCACAAGATCTAACTTTGACCAGGTGGCACATGACTCTGGGATAGGCACTGAAAGTCTGGAACTTTCTTTGCAGCTATGTGAAGACCCCTCCTCCCCTCCCCCCTCCTTTATTCAGCAAGAGTGTAAAGCAAATAGGTTAGATCAAAATCAGCTCTAAACTTTTAAACTTTTCCTAATATGAAGGAGAAATCAAAATATGTCACTTAACTCCTCAAAATACAATGGTATTCCTCATTGCCATTACAGAGAGATTCAGTGCTTCTTGTTGTTTTAAAAGAGATTGCCTTATGATTTGTGTGAAATGTATTGGTAGATCAAGAGAAGAGGTGTCGTACTATTGGAGAAAAAGTGTTATTTTCACACATGCCTTTGAGAAGACTCAAAAGGACAAACATGTATTGTTATCGGGTAAAATTAAGTGTCTCTCCCTGCATTCTCCCTCCCTTCTTTCTGATAAGGGAATAGGAATCAAATAATAACACTTGGTAGTTATTGTGGCTCTAGGGCAGAGGTGCAGCCAATTTATTTGTGCACCACATTTTTTACCAAGAGATTGTGCTAAAAATACTTTATTCAAATATAAATATCACTATGCCAAATGTGTCCAATTACATGGATTCAATTACAGTTCATTTGGAAAATACCAAGTTTAATTAAGCATAAAATAAATCATGTACATTAATCATGTCTAATAATAATAGCACATTCAGTAGTTCGTATCTAAATAGACCAAACAGAAAAAAGACTGAAAAATGAAGCATAGAAAATGGAAGAACATGGGGGAAGGAGGGGGGGGTTTCAACAAGGAAGAGATTCATTGGAATCCGATGTCCTGAAACCACAGAAGATGCTTCAAGCTAGCTAGTAGACAGCAGGGCAATCAGGAGTCTCAAGACACAATGCTGTTTTGGTTCCAGATGTGGGAAAAAGCAAACAAATGCCAACACAATGCCATGGTTTCTTTTGCTGAATTGTCTGGGGACATGTCACATAATTGTTATAAAACTGTTTTCAAACCACAGTGGCTGGGTTGACACAATGGACTAAGCTGAAATCACATTGTGACATAGCTTGTGTGCAAATCCAGCTAGTGCCTCTGTCCTTTCCTTGTTCCTTCCATAGTAATTACCTTGGTAAGTTTGGTAGGGCAAGCCATATGGAAACAGCCCAGCTCTGATAGCAGATAGAAATCTCTTTTGCGCCTCATTCCAGACAGCCACATTTTCCACCAAGTGCTCTGGGCAAACAAAGACATATAATCAGGTGCTTTCTCACAATTTCCCCTAGTTGATTCTGATGATGCTACCATCTGTTCCACTTCACTGCTGAGCTCATCGTCTCCATCTGGTGGAGGGATCCCTTATACCAAGGAAGCTATAGGAACCCCTCCGCCCTCTCCCTCTGTCAGCAGTGGGCTCTCAGGAACTGGGTAAGCATCTTTCAATTTACTTATGGGCATTTTGTGATACTATTAACTGGATAGAGCCCTTTCGTTTAACATGTTTAGGTTGGCATTTCTTTGGCTAGCAGGCTGCACCAAGGCTTGTGTAGCATTACAGGAGTAACATTCCAAATCCGAAATCAGAATCTGATTTTGGACCAGAATCCTATTTTGGTGAGGGCATAAAGAGGTATTAGCCTTTACAATGCTTAAAAGCACCATTTCGCTCCTTAATCTTTCTTGGAGCACCCCTCCAAGCAAAAAAGAGCCTTGGTAGTACAGTGGTCTAAGCACCCTGTTATTAAGACCAGCTGCCTGCAATTACTGCAGGGTTCGAATCTCGCCAAGGCTCAAGGTTGACTCAGCCTTCCATCCTTTCTAAGGTAGGTGAAATGAAGACCCAGTTGTGGGGGCAATAAGCTGACTTTGTATAAATATACAAAAGGATGAAGGCTATTGCTGAGCACATTGTAAGCCGCCCTGAGTCTTCGGAGAAGGGCGGCATATAAATCAAATTTAAAAAAAAAAAAAATGGGGGAAGGGTGGGGGAAGGACAGAGGAGAAGAGCAGATTCAATTCCACCATTCTTAAGGAGGCTCATATGAGCCCATGTTTTGCACCCCTGGGCTAATTCAGTTCTCCCGAGAAGATTGAATGATTTCAAGGAGTCATGACGGAAACAGATGAGCAAAAGAATGTACCATATTTTTCGGAGTATAAAATGCACCTTTTTCCCCCAAAAAAGAGGGTGAAAATCTGGATGCATCTTATACTCCAAATGTAGCCCCACCCAGCCTTGCAAACGGAGATTTCAGAGGCTGAAAGATGCCTCTGAAAGAAGCTTCAGAAAAAAAGTCTCTGAAAGGCTTTTATTTAAAATAATATGGCAAGCAACAAAAGAAGAATCAGTAAAGGTTCTAACCAAACTATGCTAACAAATCTGGAGAATGACACAATAATCAACAGATTGGAAGAGGTTAATCTACATACCAATACCAAAGAAAGGAGATTGAACAGAGTACAGATAGTCCTTCAGAATAAAAGCCTCTGAAAGAAGCTTCAGAAAAAAAGCCTCCAAACAGAGCTTCAGAAAAAAGCCTTTTTTTCTGAAGCTCTGTTTCGGAGGCTTTTAGAGGCAGAAAAAAAAGTTTTTTCTGAAACCAGTTTCAGAAGTTTCAAAGGCAGAAAAAAAAAGCAAGGCAAAGAGCTCACAACCAACGAAATGTTGCTAAAATTCACCTCTGGAAACAGCTGGTTGGGGGTATTGTGGGAGGCTGATCCACCCACCAATCAGCTTTTTTCTTATTTTCCTCCCCAAAAACTAAAGTGCGTCTTATACTCTGCTGTGTTTTACACTCCGAAAAATATGGTACTTATCCAGCTAGTTTATTCTTACTGTAGAAATGCTGGAGGTATTGCCAGAATTCTTTGTTTGGGGACCATAGCAATATTGGTACAGGAATGTGGTTCCATGAGAAAAGAATATCTATCAAGAAAATTCAACTATTGAATGGCTGGAGATCATTAAAGGAATGAGATAATATCAAAGACTGGTTACACTGGGCTGTAAAACATTGACTTGAAAAATAAAAAGGGGCAAGTCATTCTATTTATAAAGGTACATGAATAGCAGCATTTTTGCTCAGAGGAAAAATG
Source organism: Arizona elegans (assembly GCA_022577455.1). Lineage (NCBI taxonomy): Eukaryota > Metazoa > Chordata > Lepidosauria > Squamata > Colubridae > Arizona > Arizona elegans. Next base: position 296,693,658 of record JAKOOJ010000001.1, on the reverse strand, counting down.
CTGTCCAGTAAAAGTCAAAAGCAAACATTACAGCGCATGAGAGATCAGAACGCCTCAGAATTCAGCTAAATGACAGCATGTTGATCTTCTCTTATAGGATGGAGTGGTACAGTGCCATCTCCTCCTGTGGAGGCACAACTTCATTCAGATGGTTTTTCTTTTTCTCTTCTTTCAGCAATTTGAGCCCTGGTGTGGAGGTGATGGGTCTGCAGGTAGACTACTGGACAGCTCAGGGGCCAGAGAAGAGAAAAGAGGCTGAAAAGCGGGAAATAGGCATAAAGAACACCCTGAAAAGCAACTTCCGCTCCCTGCAGGTCAGCCGCATCCCTAGTCCAGGAGAGCTCACCCCACCTAACACCATGGCCATGACTGTGGTCACCAAGGAGAAAAACAAAAAAGGTAACCAAATCATCTAAGGAGCATTCCCACCCCCCCTCAGGTTGTCTTACCTTGTTTGCCTTTAGTCACCCTGAGTGCCCTTTGGGTATAAATTAACATAATTCATAAACAAAAAGTGCTTGTGGTTTGACGTAGACTCCAGGATTAGCTACTTTGCCCATTAGTGGCTTAACTATAGTTTGCACTTAGCTCTGTTGAGCCATGAACTTTTCTTGGCAGTGATGTTCCTAAGCAAGAAACCTAAGGAGAAGGATTTGGAACCCAAAAGCCAAGTGATTGAAGGAATCACCCGCCTGATCTGCACAGCCAAGCATCAAAACACTATGTTGCGTGGTAAGTGGGTCAGCTCAACGTTTTCCAGGTTGGGACCTACGATGGCAGAGTTCTCCTTCTACTTGACAAGGTCAGAGAACAGGTCTCCATGTGGGTCTGCCAAGTCTTTTCCCCTGGTTTCCCCAATCTGGTGACCTCCAGATGGGTTCTAGTCTCCATATATCAGATGGATATCAGTTTGAGGAAGATACTTCACAAAAAAGCTAAGGTAGAATTCCTTCACCAGCACCATCACGCAGTGTGTTTATATAATACAGCTCTTTTCTCCCTTCACACATGCCCCAGAGCTTGACCTAGATATTTATCCTGCCTTTACCACTCATAGAATGATAATGTTCTGTCATCTTTCTTACAGTTTGTATTGATGGTGTGGAGTGGAATGATGTGAAGTTTTTCCAGCTGGCTGCACAGTGGCCAACGCACGTCAAACATTTTCCAATTGGCATCTTCGGCTACTCAAAGAGTGTGTGATATGAAACAAACCATATGGAAGAGTCCGGGCTCTGCCAGATAGATCAGGAGGAGGAGCATCCGTTTCCTTTGCTTCTGAAGACTGACTGCCCATACAGAGCCGACTCTGGCAAGGGCTCTACTTGCTCCATTTGTTCTGTGCAGGGAGCACCCCGATTTGCTTTATGTCTCACCCATGAGTTTTTTAGTTTAACGTGAACTTGGGTTGTAGGAAAGGGAAGGAAGACAGATGCACACACAAAAACACAAGAGAGAAATGGCTTTTCAACACAGACTCTTAAGACTAGAATATTAGGCCTGTCTTCTCTGTTCATGTGACATCAGGAATGAAAGAGGCTGAGCAGGGTTGAATAGCTTCCCAAGTTGCTTGTGGAAGGTGGGACAGAGTTCCTTTCCATGCCTTGTCTAGCTGGCTTGGGCAAGAAATGGGAAGGCAGGTCTTCTTTTAACTTGCTGCTACCTTGTAAATCTCTAATAGGGAAAAAATGTATGTTAAGACCCTTTTCCTAGAATTGCTTAGCCAGGCATGCCCAGAAGTGTTCTGGACCAGTTGACCTCTGCCCACAAGTGCCAATTGGCAGTCCTCTATCTCAGAATTCACCGAGGGCTACGGCATTTTGGCATCTTGCAGTTTCTTTTTAACATGAAGCCACTTTTCCCCATCTCTCCTCTTATTTGGAGTGGAGTTGGCATTGTTTGACTTCTCACACAATTGGAATGTGTAGAGCAGAGTATATAACACAAGAATAAGGGGTTGACAACTGAGATGAGCATGATTTCTGGATCTGCTCCGGAGGCTGCTTAACAGGAGGTGGTATATGAGCCATTTTGTGTTGTTCTTACCTTGCTCAAACTGTTCTTAAGAAAGCAGCTAGAGGAACTGTTTCCTCCATTCATCAGCTGTGAGCACAACAGAAAGAGATGGCACATAGCTGGACTTCAGCAAGGAGAAAATGGTCCAGGCTGTGCCATGAACCAGCAGGCAAGAGTACTCTTTTCCAGCCAAGTAAAGGGAAGCATCGTAGAATAGATTCTGAATGAACACCCTTTCAAGTAAAATAGAGGAAGAAACCTTTGCTAAGCAGTATTGGGGAGGGGAAGATGGAATGGGGCAGGTAGGCTTAAGTTCTTCTTCAGAATTTAAGAAAATGTATCTTGAGGGAGGAGATTAGGCCATTTTCTCCCCAGAAGTATTTTAGCTCTGCGTAAATGTTGCATATTTGTTTTCTTTGCCTGTACCACACTGCTGTGCCCTGCTGTATAGGTAAGGTCAAGTACTAATATCTAAAGCTCATGGAAGTGGTGGGGCAAGCTGGGCCCCTTCCACTTCTATTCAGATGAAGAAAAAGGTGATCTCGTGTGATGGAACCGGCTTATGAATCAATACACTCCATTTATAGCCAGTAAGAGTGCTCCCTTCCCCCTTTCCCCAGATCAGCACTTTGCCTGGACAGGTCTCAGGGTAGTTACTACATCCACAAGTTTTTTCCAGTTCCACCTTTGCTGTGTTGTTGTAATAGATCTGTTGCACTGGCAGACTGATGAAGCTGGCAAGTATGAGATCCACTGGCAAGGTCAGGTACAATGATGTGCAGGGAGGATAGTCACAGACCTTTAAAATTGCTTAAACTGATCAGGAGAGATCGAACAAACGAGTTTGCGAAAATACAGTAAGCGTCAGAAGGCAGCTACTAGTGCCTCCTTTCCTTCCCTAGCTGGATTCACAAATGTCCCCATCCATTCTCTTACCCCTAAATCATGCAGGTTCCAAAGGCCAGGACCTCTACCTTCCTGGAGCTTGTGTCACTAGAACTGCCAAACCAACGTCCCCTGCCTTGAAAGTGTGTCCTACCGAACTTAAGAGACCTAAACTGTGGTATTGCGCCTGCCTGGCGAATGCAGCTGCTCGTGGTTAGGAGAGCAGGGATGGTGGGTAAATCCCATTTTTTACAAGATTCTATTTTTGTTAATGTAAGGTTGCTTTCTGGATTAATTTTAATAAATTAATGCTGGTACCATTGTGACTGAGAGTATCAACTTGATTTTATTCTGTTTGGAATTGCATCTTGTTCTTCTTTGTGATTTAGAGGCACAGGGCATCAGTCAAAGGATTTCACAAAGTAAGAGGCGCTTAGTTTTGGATTTGCTTGAATACTTGAGGCTCCTCTGCCCCCCACAATACAGTTTTAAAAAGTATGGAGAATTTAAGAAACAGACATGAAAAAGGTGGGGTGTGTTTATCAACCAGAAGAAAACAGCACAATTCAACTGGCAGCTTTAGGTCTTTTGTGTGCAGTTAAGCAACTCTCTATCCACCTACTGTGCCTATGTAGGCATCCCTATTCTTTGACTGGGAACACAGTAAAAATATGGCTAGTTATCCTAGCAGCTCTTGACAGAAGTGAATGACTATATTTACCGCATTATATTTCCTTGTCTGCTTGTTTATGAACCAAGATGACATAATCTTTTGGAGGGTATTTAGTCTTGATCTTGCCAAGACATGGCAAGATCAGGATAAGAATTACAATTAACGTGGCCACTTCCCATGTTTTAATGAATATTCTCTACCTTTAAAATTACAATTCAACAGCAATTTTTGAATGGACTCTTAAGAGCTAAAGCAAAGCCTTTTTATGAAGCTCAGTGGACTCAGACTTGTAGATCTATAAAATCATTGCACATCATTGGGAGTCAGCACATAACTTTCATGAATAATAATAGTTCTAAGTTCTGCACAATAGTGAAAAGTGTAATGAAATCATTTCATCAATTGTGGACAATCTGTGACTATGGAGATACATAAGCCTCCTTTCATAATTGACTGTCATCAAACTGTTGGGATAGCAGTCTGTCTCTCTGGGCAGGGAGGAGAGAAGAAGAAAGAAGAAAGAAGGATGGAGCAGGATGTTCCAATCTTTTGATTGCACTTTGCCTGCACAGGTTACGGTTCTGTTGCCAAATGAATGCAGTCCTCCTTGGAGAAAAAGGCAGCCTATTCCTGCTATCGCTATCAATATTGATGTAAAAAAAACATAAGGTAATAAAACACATATCTGGCATTTAAATTTCAACCCTTGCACAGAATACAATTTGTGTGGCAAGGGAGGTAGGAACTCTTTTGAAGGAAAGCCTATACAGTATTTTATTTTTAAAATTAAATCCTGCAGGATTTTGCACTACAAATGAAGGCAAATATACGTGTCCCAGGATAATGTTGCAGGATCCAATCTGGGTTGGTCACAGAGGCCAGAGGTTTAGTCTTTTACACTAAATCATCACACTCTCCAATTCAATCACTTGTAGTCCCTTTTGACTTCCTCTTAGCCCGATCCTATTCTGTGGTGGAACTGCATATTGATAAAAACTATTTGCAAAGGAAGGAAGAATGTCAAGAAAAGTACAACTGAGTGGGAAGATACAAAATGAAAAGGGTCTGTTGGCCGCACAAGAATTAACCATATTAATCAACCAGCTGAAAGTTGCTTTTCATAAATGTTAAATACTTACAGTGCTTCTACCATCTAAAGAATTCGCTTTCCATTCTGAGATTGTGGAAAATGGGAATATGTGCAAAAAGGCTCCCTGGAGCATATAAAGTAAAGCAGATCCTATTTGTTGTTTTTCATTTATTGAAGGTGGAAGTGAGTTGTTCGGCTTGTGAGCCAGAACCACTAGTTTATGCTAAATCATGCACAATTCTGGCTGTAATTCAAAAAGCCACATTCTGTATATTGCCAAATTTTGTCTTTATTTGGAATCTGGCAATTGATGCGCTTCCAAGATTTTGGATAACATATAGAAAAGAATTGAAGTGGAAGGCAGCTGCACTAGATAGCTAGACAGCTCAAAACATAAACCATGGAAATATTGTTGAGCAGGAACTTCCATCTCTCATTTTTACATCTCAAGCAATCTACCGCTATGGGGGGGGAATCAATAAAGAGCCCCCAACCAATTAGTTGTCATAGTGAAATAAGCAACTACTTGCTCATAATGTGCAAAATGAAAGTAGATAAATCATCTGAAATTGTATGCTGCAAATAAAATATATTTTTTTAAATGAAGAATTTTCTTAATTTCAAGGTCAAGGAAATGAAATAGGCACCTCATTTTTACTTGTATCTAAAACTTCTTTTCATCCAATCTTTATCAACTATTATTGGACAGGGATGCAAGGGTCTAAATAAGAAACCCAGGTGATAATAGAAATGCTAAAAAATGTATTCTTTACTGAAGAGTGGTTTTTCTAGGTAAATGAACCTAGACAACAAAAACACACTTGTAAAGTAGACAAGGACTGCAAATAAATAGAAAAAGTTCATTGCCTTAAGGCAAGATTCATGCATTAAAGACTCTATAAAGGGGATGATGGATACCAACCATCCATCATACAAGAGAAGGAAATTTCAACTACATCCTGTGGCAACACAACAGTCTGAAAATAGGCAGATACATGTGGGCGGGCGATTGGGGGGGGCGGAAATGTTTGAACTGTCTGGCTTTAGAATCTAGCCATCTTACTCAAGCTGTAGAGAAAAAAATGTGTTGAATTATTCCCGAAGTCATGTCCCTCAACTGCGGCCAGCCAGTGCAAGAACAGAGCCAGTTCTTTTCAGGAAGGGAAAAAAACCTTACTACTGGAAAACTGCTCTGTGCAACACTTGGTCAATTCTTCTTCCCAGTTTTTAATGTTGGAGCATTCAGTTCTACATGTGGAAAACCAGTAGAAAGGACAAAACACAAGAAACTCCCTACAGCCATACTAATGCTTTATACGAACAGCTTTTAGGCTTACTTTCCGAGCTTGTCAAACACACATATAGCAATTTTACCTAAATGTAGAAAATGTCTGTTTCTTCTCCATACAAGGCATACTGGGCACTTTTTTGATTTTCACAGTCTGAAATACTACTTGAGGCTGATTCTTTGGCACTGCTGGGGTTGGAATATCCACACATACATACTGTAAAAGTTGTGGAAAATTTTCCTGGCGCTGGACAAAACCCTGATTTAGCAAATTCAAGATACAAGAGAGGACATCCGCACTGCTGCAGACGTTTCCCAAGAAGTCTGAAGGTGATCCACGCCTCTTTTTGTGGCAGGCATCGATTACCTGGAAGAGGCAAAAAGAACGAATGGAATTACGGGTAGTCCTTGGGTTATGACCACTCATTTAGCGACATTCAAAGTCATGATGGCTCTGAACCAGGACGACCAATCACAAACTGCAGCCGTTGCAATGTTCCCATGGTCAAGTGATAGAGAATTAACCAGTTCACAAGTAAAATTGAAGCATCCTGTGATTCACATGATCTGCCATTTCCAACTGTCCCTGCTGGCTTCCCACAAAGTCGAGGGGAAAGCTGGCAGGAGGTTGCAAGTTGCTTTCACCTGCCCATCAGCACTCCATGATACGCCTACCCTTGGCACCCATTTGGCCTCCTACACCACCCGCCCAGGCTCTTCAGCGCCTACCCGCAGCACCTGCCCACAGCCTCTACTCCCTGGCCTGCTTGCCTAGGATTCCCGCCTCTTCCCATGTTGCGATCACATGAGGACCTCGGTTAACATCCTGCATAGGCCTGGGGTTACACTGGCAACCAGAACTGCTGCCATTGCCATCACCAAGCAATGTCATGTGACACTGCACTTTATAACCATATCACTTAGCAATGGAAATTCCAATCTTAGTTGCCAGTTATAGTGTTTCTTTGGATTACCAGCTGGGATGACTAAAAGGGTGGAATCTTTATAATCTATACCTTGAATACCAGGCTGTCAATATGTATCTCTTTCTCCTCCTTCAGGATCTGGTTGAGGCAACAGCAGATGATGTTCCTTTTTTCCTCCACAGCATGGCATACTTTTTCTTCCACATTCAGGTACATCGGTTTGGGCAAGAGGCACAGGCTCTGACCAGACACATGACTTAGTACCTCCTCATTCAGTCTTAAAATACCTAGCAAAGAAGACTCAGCCTTAGAGGAGCAGAAAGGTGGGCCTTTCTAAATTCAGGGGCATCTGACATACCTAGCCAGAAAGCGCTCTTGTTTCATAACTGAAGCTGGTAAACCAAGTGCTCCACGGGAGCAGCCCAGAGTCAAGATTTCCACCCAACATACTAGAGTTAATTTTCCCAAAGGACAAAATCTTCACTCTCTTACAGAATATTCCCCACCCCCCTCCGCTTACTCTGTCTCTGGGAGAGGATCCCATTCTCCTTTATCAGGGGTTTCAGTGCATGACCTAGGAAGACACGGGAGAGACCTGTGACTTCTAATAGCGTCTCCACAGAAACTTCCTGAAACCAATAGAAGAACAAATAGTTGAATATGCAGAAAGAGGTAGAAGAATGTTGTGACATGTAGTCTTTAAACCCATTCTGACAGAGATTGTAAGTGCAATGAAATGCCCACTTCCAAGACTGATTGGTGCAATAAACTACAGACAAGGGATCCAGGTAAAAGGATTCCCAACATAGCACACACAGAATTAATTCAGCCTCACCAAGATTTCAAAAAATAATATCTAATTCAGATTAACACTTTTAAACCTCAAACTGCAAATCATGCCGAGATTGTTAAGATTGTAGAACACTTCAGGATTCTTAATTGTCTCAGAATAGACAAACTGTAATTAAAATTGGTTTTGTGAATTTAAACATTTTCAATTAATTTGGGGAGAAGCTATAAAATAAGATAGAAGCCTGAATCAAGCAAACCATCTGGCCAAATACAAGTTACTTCTCACCATTAGGGATAGAACTAACTTCACTTATAAAAAGGAGAAACTACATTTATTTGCATAATACAGAAATTCCTCAAATTGGAGTACATCCAAAGTCAATTTACAACTGCCTCCTTTGTGTGTGTAACTCCTGGTGGCTGCTTGCACTAGTCCCTTGCAGTTTTCTTGGCAACATTTGATTTGCCATCACCTTCTTCCTACAGTTGAGAGAGGTTGACTGGCCCAAGGTCACCCAGGTGGTTTCACACCTAAGGTGGCACTTAGCTCATGTATTTGTAATTTATTTTTATACTCATATTGTGGTGCACACATTTCTACTTGGTTTGGGAAAAGCTGCATAAAACATTTTTTTCCCCACACATGCAAAGTGAGAAATCAGAGGGAATATTGGTCAGGACCTGAGCACTGTTGAAACACAGAAGAATGTACATTTGCAGGGTGGACACCTGCAGGATGCAGCCTTGGTAATCCAGCTCTGCATGGCCCAACCAAGTCCACTGTAAGTGTGGTGGCTTTGTATGCTCCAACCCAAAGCAGCTCTGACCTGCAAGAGATGAAGGGATCAGTGACCAAGATACAGCAACAGGATTGCCAGTATCAATCTCCTGCATACTGAAATGGCTCATCAAGAATAGAAGCCTAACCATTGTAATGTCTAGGGAGATTCTCAGTCAACCAGGTCATGCTTGTCCCAAAGGTGCTTTTTCAAGAGACAACTCGACTTTCTGGTTTTTCTTTGAAGACATTTTGTTCTCCTCCAAGAAGCTTCTTCAGCTCTGGGAGAACTGAAGAAGCTTCTTGGATGTTCTTGAAGAAGTACTGAAGAGAGTTGAAGCAGCTTCTTGGATGAGAAGTGAAGCGTCTTCAAAGAAAGACCAGAAAGTCCAGTTGCCTCTTGCAAAAGCATTTTTGGGACAACCATTATAATATTTCATCTCAAGCTGACATTTAAACAGTTTCATAATGGCTGGGCAATTTCATCCACATTTGCAGCTTTCAGGTAATCAAAGAGCTAGTTCAGTTCCCAACCTTTTGACTCAATTGGAACATTCAGAATGTTGAGTCCATATTATCAACACACTCACAACATGGAAAGTAAAGCACTAAATTACAGCCATCCTTCATTTGATCTTCTAAAAACAGTAGACTTCTACCATGTTTTCCCGAAAATAAGACCCCATCTTATATTTTTTTGAACCCTGAAATAAGCGCTTGGTCTTATTGCCATGCGCTCAAAAGCCGGATTGGGTTTATTATCAGGGGATGTCTTATTTTGAGCGAAACAGGGTACTACATGGCATATTATATTGTATGACCCAGAGATATAGTTTGAAATAAAGGTCTACATAATATACAAACTTCCCTTTTCTTTAATTAAGAACATTTTTAAAAAAGAGATTAGGGCACAGAATTCAGCAGATTTAGTGTGCTCACAGGCATACCAACACCCTACATTGTTATGTAGAGACTTTGGGACCAGGCCATTCCCTGCCCTTCATATTAACCTGATATCATAATGCAGATAGATAGATGATAGATGATAGATGATAGATAGATAGATAGATAGATAGATAGATGATAGATCCAAATCTGATGCTTGCTTGGATCTCTAAAAACCTGACCCAATTCTCTCTTTTCTCTATCATCTTTGGGTAAAGTGATATTGATTTGCTTACTATCAAGTAATTCAGAAAGAAATAGAAGGGACCCAACAAAATTTGGGCTGAGGACAGTGCTATACTCACTCTGGATGTAGAAATCTGCAAACTTGCTCAGGTGCTGACTGAGGGACGAGGGAAAAAACCTGATAGGGTCTTTCAGGAAGCACAGTGGAGGGATGGTCCAGCAGAAGGGAGACAAGAGCAATACCTTCACCTCTGCTTCTTCCTCCTGTGAGAATGACTTCTCCTGCATCATCTGGGAGCAAAACATATCTAGTATCAGGTTTATGGCTTCTGAAGGACAGCAGAACATTCTAGTAATTTATAACTGGAAAAAAGATGTGTGAGGGAAAAAATGCCTTGACTTTGGAGATTTAAGCCCTAAAAGCGGCATTCCTATCCAGCTCACCTCTCCCTCTTCTTTCAATCTTCCTTCCTGGTCAACTTCCAGAAAATGTTTGTCAAGCTGCTGGAGCTGAAAAAGGTGAAACTCCTGCTGCTGCTGCTCCAGCTCACTCAAATTCTTCAGCATCTGCTGAGGGTAACGGCTGGGGAAGCAGAGTCCAATTTGCTCTACCACGGCCGACTCCAGCCATGTATTGCCCAGAGACAGAAGACGTTCTCCTAGATAGTATCTGAAGAGACAAGGAAATCTCAGTGAAATTAAAAAACAACCAGAGCTCTGCCATCAGCCTACACTCATTCCCATGCCTCCACTGACACCCTGCTCCTGAGATAGAGGCCTATCTATATGTCTATGGAGATTCTCAGTCATCCAGGTCATGGTTGTCCCAAAGGTGCTTTTTCAGGAGGCAACTGGACTTTCTTGTTTTTTCTTTGATGACGTTTTGCTTCTCATCCAAGAAGCTTCTTCAGTTGTCTGGATGGTGGGGAATGAAAAGATTTATATTCCTTGCAGACAGCTGATCATTTGCATTCTTTTAGAGTCATTGAAAGCCACTTGGAGGTTGAGTGGCCTCAATGACACTCTAAAAGAATGCAAATGACCAACTGTCTGCATGGAATATAAATCTTTTCATTCCCCACCATCCAGTCAGACCAGAAGAAGCTTCTTGGATGAGAAGTGAAATGTCTTCAAAGAAAAAGCAAGAAAGTCCAGTTGTCTCTTGAAAAAGCACCTTTGGGATAGACCTATCTAGTTATGCAAAAACCAGACTGATCTGCCATCTGGCCCCATTATTCCTCAGAACAAAATCTAGTACCACACTTGTATTTTTGAGGATGGTTTCATGCAGACTAAAGTGCTTAACCACTACTGTCCAAGAACTTGCAGCATGAGATCAGTCTCCTTTGTTTGCAGGTGCAGCAAACTCTCATTTTCTTTCCTTTCCCTCACCGATAGAAATGTTCAAAAATGTTGGCCAATTCCAATTCTGCCAGGAAACTGATGGGCTCAAGGCTCTTTTGCAGATGCTGCACATTTTCTGTGTTAGTTGAGTCTATCCAGCTGTCTCGGATCCATTGGTCAATGTATTGGGCAAACTTCTCGCTCACCTGAAGTCATAGAAAAGGAGATGCCAAGTGTCAGTCGCTAAGTGATGTAACCGTTAAACAAGTCACACATGACTAGACAACAATTTTACAACAATTTTTATCACAGTCATTAAGCAAATCATATGGTCATTAAGTGAATCATGCAGTCATTAAGCAATTCTGGCTTGCCCAATTGGCTTTGTCTATCAGAAGCAGACTGGGAAGATAGCCAATTGTGATCATTTGATTGCAAGATGCTGAAACTATCATAAGTTGCCAAGTGCCCAAATTGTGATTATGTGACCAGCAGGCTGGTGCCATGGTTGTAACTTCATGGATGGGTTGTAAGTGACTTTTTCCAAGGCAGACCACTTTGTACCATCATTAAATGAACGATCGAAAGTCAAGAATTACCATAGTTTCCTTTGTGTCACATTAAAAGTTACAATTTAATTATGACAAGAAAAGCATCACCTGTATCATTTCACTTGTAGGCACATATTAGTCAAACCAATATAGAAAAAAAACTTCAAGAAAAAACATTTTGTCACACAATTCTTAAAAGCAGCATCTGACAGCTAATTTTACAGAAAATATCCTACATTGGGTATAACTCTGATATCTTGTATCAATGGAACTCAGAGCAAGGAAGACCTATAAAATGTGGTTTGTTAAAAGTACAAAAATGTTTGATTCTTAAATAGGTAGGTTCTGAAAAATCACAGAAGGCTGTTAAGAAAGATAGTGAATAGATACTGGGATTGTTGTTTTCCCTATATAAAGTTGTCTCAGGAAAAAAATTAAACTAATAAATATTTTAATATAAGAATTTAAGAGAAAATGATGTTATCTCAAGCTATCCATTCGTAAAGGTTTGTCAAGGGTGAGATATGAACAGTTTAGTCATTATAAGATTGGGAAGACTAAAATAGAAAGTTTTCTGAAGCTACCTTGCTTTCCTAAATGAACAGCTCAACTACTTCTTATTTGTGTGTGGTTTAGAGCAGGGGTGGATTCTAAATTTTTTTACTACCGGTTCTGTGGGTGTGGCTTATTTTGTGGGCATGGCTTGGTGGGGGGAGGTAATGTGACTGGGTGGGCGTGGCCAACTTTTTTTTTTTTTTACTTTTAAAAGCATTTTTTCTACAACCTTAAGAGGTTGCAGAAAAAAATGCTTTTAAAAGCCTCTGACGATCAGGCAACTCAGCTGTGATCGCCAGAGGCTTTTAAAGGCATTTTTTTTTCTACATCTTCTTCGGCTTAAGAGGTTGTAGAAAAAATGCTTTTAAAAGTTAAAAAAAAAAGCCTCTGATGAGGTGGGCGGCATAAGTGAGCGGTGACCAGGCCGGGGACCAGTTCGGGGGCATGGTCAGCCAATGTTATTACCGGTTCTCCGAACTACTACAAATTTTTACTACCGGTTCTTGCGAACCAGTACGAACCCAGAGTAACCCATCACTGATTTAGAGTTACAGTAAATAATTTATATTCCTTATAAAAAACTCACACTGGTTATACACAAGCATAGTACCTTCAAAAGAAACGTTGTATGTTTCTGAAATTACTTTTCCTGTTTTAACATACAATAGAATTGTGTTTCAGTCAATCATCCTGTCTCACAGTATATTTTAAAGGTAAACAGTTGTATTTTAGGTGACAGAGATACACAGCTGTTCAGGAAGGTTTGACAGTATATTTAAATATACGGCTGTAATTCTTTTCAGGGTGCAGATCTGGCCTTGGGCCTCAGGTTCCCTACGTTCATTCTAGGGAGACATCTTAGTTCCCAACCACCCATCCCTTACTCACATGGGCAGCTGATGAGAAGGGTAACTGTACCAAGCCTTCAGAGAAGCCATCGTGCAAGGCCAACAAGAAGGACATCTTCTGTCCAAACAACTCCTCCATGGCAGTACAGAGGTGCTGGTAGATCCTACGGTATTGCTCCACAAAGTCAGGGGCCTGCCAAAAGGACTTCAAGAACTGTTTCACCTGGAACCGAAACATATGTAGTATTTTAAAATAATAACCTTTCTATCTGGTTCAGTGGAACCAAACTCAAGGTAGCCTTCTGCAGTGCCAAATCTTTTTTTCACCCAAGACTGATCTTTTTACAGCTGACTGCTGTTTTGGAATGTTTTACCAACATGTCTAATTTTCTATCTTTCTATAAACCCAAAGGCCTAAGGAATGCACTGGGTTTTCATTTCACAATAAAAATAAAACCACCTAACTTAGTGGACAACAGAGCCTAAAGCAGACACACACTTTTACTCTGAGAATTTGGTGTCCAACTGGTCTTTCTTAAAGTCTGGTGGCGCAGCAAACTAATAGCCTGTTATTAACATTCAGCTGCCTGCAATTACTGCAGGTTCGAATCTCGCCAAGGCTCAAGGTTGACTCAGCCTTCCATCCTTTCTAAGGTAGGTAAACTGAGGACCCAATTGTGGGGGCAATAAACTGACTTTGTATAAAATATACAAAAGTATGAAGGCTATTGCTTAACGCATTGTAAGCCGCCCTGAGTCTCCGGAGAAGGGCAGCATATAAATCAAATAAAAAAAAAAGTCTCTGGATCCTGATGTAGAGCCCTAAGAACTCCTTCATTTTCAACAGCACACACACACACATGCACTATAAATAAACATGAAATATACATCAATTGCTTGACTGTAAAGCCCAGTTTGCATCAGTAGACGCAAAAGCCCGAGCCTTCTTGATAATGTATCAAGAGTCACACTCTATGAGACCGCACTTGGAAAGACCACACTTGGAATACTGCATCCAGTTTTGGTCACCACAATGTAAAAAAGATATTGAGACTGTACTCTTTCTAGAAAGAGTACAGAGAAGAGCAACAAAGATGATTAGGGGACTGGGGGTTAAAACATATAAAGAATGGTTGCTGGAATTGGGCATGTCTAGTTTAATGAAAAGGACTAGGGGTGACATGATAGCAGTCCAATATTTCATGATAACAGTTCCAATATTTGAGGTGTTGCCACAATGAAGCCCCTCAAATATTTATTTTCCAAAGCACCTGAAGGCAGGACAAGAAGCAATGGATGGACACTAATCAAGGAGAAAAGCAACTTAGAACTAAGGAGAAATTTCCTGACAGAACAATTAACCAGTGGAACAACTTGCCTCCAGAAATTGTGAATGCTCCAACATTGGAAGTTTTTAAGAAGCGATTGGACCACCATTTATCTGAAATGGTATAGGGCTTCCTGTCTGAGCAGGGGTTTGGATTAGAAGACCTCCAAGGTCCCTTCCAACTCTGCCATTCTCCTCTGTTCTGTTCTTGTTGCTGAACAACAACCTTACCTGCTGCTGCACAACATCTTTCCAGCACTGTGTGATGCTTATCAAACTGGTGGATTTTTTCATGGTGACCTTTAGACTTGCTGATCTGAACTCCTTATACTTGGTATTCTTCCTATCTGCAAAAGGAAATGTATACAGCATTTAGGAAGGCTTCTGGGACAGGGAAGCAATAGAGAGACAAGTAACACTCTCCAATTTTCTGAGTCCTTTAAAGTTTTCCTCTGATCAAGAATGGCATTCTACTCCTCCATCCCATCAGTCCTTCTCTACTCTATTCTGCTGCCTGTTCTTATTTTGCCAGTATGACCGTACAACGTATTCATGGAATTTTCATCTTTGTCATCATCTCTCTCTTAATTTTGTGTGGATCATCTGCCCATTTTATACTTTTATTTGTTCCATGGAAGAGGACTCACTGCATTGAATAGGAGACATCAGTTCTTCAGGCTCAGGGCCACTGGGGTCTACATGTACCAGCAGATGGCTCAGACGCCGAACACGGGAATTAAAGGAAATGTTCTGGCTTGTGGCTGCCTCCAGGTTTTCCAAGTATTGGCTTAGGAGCCAAGACAGGGGGCTGGTACCATTGGGGCCTGGAAAAACAGGAGGGAAAAAAAAGAACAATCCATAAGATTGCTGAGAAAGAGGAAGAGCAAAGGCTGCCAAGACTTGGGAGAGGAGAGGGAGCCCATACCTGGAGAGGTGATTCTCTGCACCAAGGGACTGATCAGGGCCTCCCAACAGGTCTTGCCTAGAACCTGGGCAGCCTCATCATCAGGAAGGAAGTGATCGGCAAACAGTTCCTCATGACACAAGGCCCTGTTCAACCTGCATTCGGAAAGGGATGCAGACTGAGCTTTTTATTTTTTGGGGGGGAAAAAAAACCCAACCAAGAATGGGTACATATAGATTCAGTAAAGCAAGTAAATGGGGAGGATGGAGTTTGGACAATATGATGGATATTAATAAACAGGATAAGGAAAGGAAAAGGTATCCTGAGAATAGTGATGCTCTCCCACTAGTCACTTCTGTCAGTTTCTATGACAGAAATTTGAAGAGACCACAAACATCTGAAGCTGTAGAAGGATATGGCACCAAAGGCATTTCTACAAACACAACTTTTTGAGCACATCCCAATGTATCCCCAAGAAGCTGGTTAAATAAAAATTCAAAGCCATAGAAAGTTTGTGATCTAGGAAACGTGCTCTGAGACAGACTCTTTGCTGACCTTCCCCCCACCCCAGGCCAACTCCCCACCTCCATAGGACAAAAGTCTTCCATTAGGAAAGGGCTGCTGACCTGTTAAAAAGTTGCAGCAACTGCATCTGGTCTGCTGAAATTTCTTGGCACCAAGTGTGTGCTTTGGTAGCGTAGAAGAGATGTGTGCGCTGACACAGCTGCTCCCTGAAGATGGGCCAGAAGGTAGGCTTGGGGCCCATCACTTCGATGCCACGCACACGTGTGTCAATGCCACCCTGTGGAAAACACATGGTAATGGTCTAAATCAGACTTCCAACCTGGTATACTCCTCGTGCATCATGTCTGCTTCCTTCCCAACTACACAGTTGCTCTCACTGTTGGGACAGAAGGAAAGCACACCTACCTACCTGCTGGCAACGCTTAATCTTGATCTGTATGATAGGCCAGAAGCGAGTCATGTTCTCCAACAGGATCACTCTGGTAGATAAAGGTGGGACATTTACCTTTGTGGAGAAAAGAGAAAGAATGTCAACTATGTTAATGAAACTTTGATGATGATATGGTGAAAATTCCTATTCTTCAATTAGAAAAGAAAGAATCCAACTCCTGACTAAAATGGTATGAACAAAATGTCCATTCACAAAAGCCTTTAACAAAAAGGCCTTTCAGAGTAAAAATGAAAAGTCGCTTTCTTTGACAGAAATTTGAAGAGACCACAAAAATCTGAGGTTGTAGAATGATATGGCATCAGGGACATTTCTACAAACACAACATTTTGAGCATGTCCCAACGTATTTGAATATCCCCAAAAGGCTGGTTAAATAAAAATTCAAGGCCATAGAAATGCAAGCTGACTGATCATCAATTGTATTTAAATGAATTACATCCAAAGTTAAATGAGCAGTGAGATTGGTAAGTTTACTGAAAATATCAAATTATTTTATAGAAAGGAACAGAACTCCAAACTCCAGTCTCTTCAAACTTAAGAGCACAGGTTTTAAAAAAATTAATGTGATTCCATATGTCAGACTTCACACTAGGACACAGCAGTGAATCCCAGCTCTTCAAACACAAGCTGTTAGTGAACAGGTTGTTTATTTTGGTAGAAGATTCTCCATCTGGATTTGACTAAATTAAAATCTACCCTACAGACTGGAATAAACATTACATACAACATGATTTGCCTTCTGCATGGAAATCAGAGTTTATCTATATCAAAAGTGGTTTTTATTTTGAAAAGGCAACTGAACTGATTTTTCTGAGGGAAAAAACGATGACCTGGATGATTGAGAATCTTCATAGCTTATCTATATGATTGCATTCCAGAGTTTAAACTGTAGATGCTTTCCTTGCCCTCACAAATTAAAGGATTTTTGGTTGTGGATTTTCTGGACTTGGGAGACAGCCAAACTGTTTTAAAGACTGGTTCTCTGTACCTGGAAATGGCTGGTTCTTGCTTTCTCTCATCTCATTTTAGCCCTTATATGGTGGGAACAACTGTCGAATGATGGCTGAACATTCTAGCTTTGTATAGCTACTGATGATATCTGAGTGAGTGGTTAATTCCCAAGAATGACATCATAAGATATAGTGAACAGTTTAATGGCAACATCAATTCAGCACACATAAAAGCAAATCTTTTGTGCTGGAAATAATAAAAACTATGACTGTCAATATATAAAGTCTCCCTATAAATGCGTAATCTAACTACCATTAAAAACTGCTCTGATTGTATCCCTCCGAAGGGTGTAACACACAAAGGTTAATTAAAATGATAAATAAACTAGGAAGGAAGGGAACTTATTAAAAAAATAATAGGTTGAGGACAAAAATGGAGACAGCAAACACTATATATACTCAAACTCAGGATCAACACTCTAAATGATTCAGCACAGGGAGAAATCACATAATAAATTGCTACTGCCAGATGATTTTGAAGGGGGATTAGACAAACCTACAGAGGATAAAGCTATCCACAGTTGCCATTAACAAAGGCAGTAGCAATTTGCTTTTTACCATGGGAAACATGAACTGAAAGATGCTAGGCTTTCATACCCTGCTTGTCAGCTTTCTTCTGGCAGCCAGTTGGCCATTTGGGACAAGGTAGGTCTGTGCCTGATCCAGAGGGACTCTGTTCACACTTCCTGCTAATTTCTCAAAGTGTATTTAAAACAACTAAATAGATTCAATTTTTGCCATTAAGCCTCACTACCAAAGCCAAGGTTCTTTTTCTATGAACAATGAATAATACAAAATAATCACTAACTTGCAGAAGAGAAAAAACAAGCTGTCCCATAAAAAGCAGCTGCGGGGTATAGAAGTCCACCTGGAGAAATAGCAGGAGCATTTCTCACAACTTTCTCTGTTCTCCACATACAGAGATAGAGAAATCAACATTTTATACTTGAATACACAGAAAAAAGTGTAATCTATGCATTATCTTCAATGGTTGATTTCTGACAAATCATTACAAGTAATTTATACTGTTATAGAGTTATTACCTTCCATCTTAGATGCCTGAATATGATTCTGGTGGCTCACAATTTAAAATAAATAGCAATATACAAACGTTGTATAGAAAATATTCCAAAATACATCGGCCATTCAGACAACACACTCTAAATCCAAAAGCCCATCTGACTTGGCTCTACACAAGATCCAGGAAAACAACCAGGTTTTCAAAGCTTTGGGGAACACCATCGGAATGGGAGTCACATGAATCTCTGAGATGATCTCATTCCAGAGCACAGATGCCAAGAGAGAGATGGCTTGTGCCCTGGGTCCCAATAAATGACATTGTTTAATCAAAAGTATCAATAGCACTCAATTCTGCTAGCTTTTACCAGGTAGGTAGAAGTCATGAAGATATTGGCTGGGTCTCAAAGACTCAAGATATAAAATGATATAATGATAACACAAGCTATATGGGATATCGATATAATAAATGAGTGACTGAATCAGGACCTTTCTGCAAGTTTCATGCAAAACTAGAGTCTTTCTCCTGAAAAGTATTCCTCATAGTGGGAATCCTTACAAGGCAGGCTGAAGAGCTTTGTGCTCTTCCCTCTGGCTGTGGAAGCCTAGGTTATTGGGGAAGCCCACAGGACTGACCATATTGAGCTTGGTGTTGATGCTGGAAGTGCTCTCTCCTGCCATTACTGTAATCCGGGCCGGCATGTAGCTTGAATCCTCACTGGCCACCAGTAGTGACATCTGCCTGTACAAGCCAAGAATAACAGTTTCAGAGATAAGAATCAAGCCCCAGCTGAAAAGCCCATCTTTCTCACAATTTAAAGGCACACTGTTCTTATGCTATGTGAGCTACCCATTTGCCCAGATCTGTCTGAACAGGAAAACCATAATTCCATTTGGCATCTGAGCCATCATGATATTTTTGTTGATCCAGGACCTATTAGATATTTCAGTAAGGAAACAAACTTTTTGTGTACTCTTTCCTCTTAAGGTATATAGGCAATATGACAGAAATGATTTTTCTTATTATGCCCATAAGGTACAGTTCAGGGGCAGAAAAAACTCATTACCCAAATTTCCTTGTTTCAAAGCCTTCTTTCTGGTTCATGCATACACTCACTGGATTATGACACCCTGATGCATGTAAACATTGATGTAGTGGGATCCAGTGGTGCCATTTGACTCCCAGTAGGTTTTGACATTTCCATCCACTAACTTGTTGGCCTGTTGAGAATTGGAGGAAACTTCTACTTTCTCCCAACACTTGTCTTCCTTTACTTCAGTGCTGCAGCCTATACACAAAAGAAAACATTGAAGAAATCCAGGCAGGGGAGAAGCTGGAAGAGCCTCTGAAGGAATGAGTTACCTAAAACTCCAACACTAACAATATGCTCACCATGACAAAGATAATGCAGAAATACATCAAAAAATGGAACATTGATAGGCTGATGGCTATGCCTGTGTTCTTCTATCTGATTTAGAACCATCTGTAAAGTATGTTGGAAAGGAGACAAAAGAAAATAAAGCTAAGGTATAGAGTTAGGTTGGCTAAACAACACAGCAGAGCTACATTGGAAAAAAAGAATCCCATATTTAGACTGAGAGGTGATGCTTTCTGGATTGTTGGACTTTCAGAAATATTGGACTTCACAGCCCATCATTCCCAGCCAGCACTGCCAATGACTGCACTGTATAAAAGCTGTAATCTGATTTATGTGAAGAGTATCCAGTTGGATAAGGGTATCTAAAGGCACTGTGAGTTTGTTTTATATTTCCTTTGGATAAAAGTAGATCTGAGCACCATGTTACCAAGAAACTCTGATCCTCAGTCTGCTCCCTGAAGTTAGACATTATTAGCCAAAGAAGAAAAAATTCACCTGGATGCAACCAGCCAGGATGGTGGCTGTCATCTTCTGATAGAGGCTAGCAGGCTTCTCACAGTTATTCATGAGATCCCTCAGTTCTGTCACTTGAGAAAGGCTGGAACTGTGTTTTTCTAAGACTTTGCTCAAGGCTTCCCTAATGCCAGAAGAGCACATTACAACAGCACAGTCTTTGTTGACGAAGGCCAGGCGGTATAAGAATTTAATGAACTCTTGAACAATCTGCAAACACAAAAACACAAATAGTTAGTCCCTGAAGGTTTCCTGTGTGGCGTTAGAGCCTCTTTCTCCAACTCATTTTTGGGGGACGGAATGTATGTGCTGTACTAAACACCTTGGGCCCACTGTCCCTCAGAAAAGAAACCCTTCTAAGCAAAGGTAAGGAACCTGCGACTTAGCACAAGTTGCCCATTTTCAATAACCAGCAAGCATTAAGGGAACTTTAGTTCAAGATATTACAAGCGCCAGACATCCATTCTAAAGAGCAAGTCATTAAAAGGAGATTTTAAGGAATTAAGGCAGTAGAATTTTGAACAATATTTTTCTGCATTAAAAAAAAGCAATTTGCATTTCTTATCTGACTTTTACATTTTATTTATTTAAATAATTCTCTCTCAATTTTCTCAACAATTGCCATAACTGGCAACTATAAAACATAACAAAAACCCATTTAAAATATAACAGCAAAAAACAAACTGCAGGAGCAAAACAAAAGCAGAAAAGAGCCTTGGTGGCGCAGCAGACTAAAGTGCTGTTAAATAGCACCAGCTTTCTGCAATTACTGCAAGTTCAAATCTCACCAGGCTCAAGGTTGACTCAGCCTTCCATCCTTTCAAGGTAGGTAAAATGAGGACCCAAATTTTGGGGGCAATAAATTGACTTTGTATAAAAAAGAACACCACTGGGGGGGGGCGAAAGGCCTAATAACCAGGTATATACAAAAGTATGAAGGCTATTGCTTAACGCATTGTAAGCCGCCTTAAGTCTCCGGAGAAAGGTAGCATATAAATCGAACCAATAAATAAATAAATAGCAACCTCAGCAATAAATCCAACAAAAGCAAGGAGAGAGTACAGTACTAGTTTTCAGCTTATTAAAAACAAATCACTATTTGCAAAAAGTTGGAACAAGGACAAGAAAATGCAGGATGCACCTCTTCTTTGGTGAAAAAGACATGCCTCTAAATGCTTGGAATAACAAGCAGATAATGGTCCAGCTATGAGACCATATCGTATATGTGGATTCTGGTTGGTACTCCTAGATTTCCACTGTCTCACCTCTCGATCATTTATGTGTCTGTTTATGGAAGACAAGCAAGGCTCAATGCACTTATGCCAGGATACTACATCCTTCCATGAACTATCCAAACACTTGTTCAAAAGCCTGGATCAAAAAAAGAAAAGTAGCTTCTTTCAGAAAAAGCACATTGAAAATACATATATACCTAAAACAAAAGTGACTGATTCTTACGTTAATCATCTTGTAATCTAACACCTTGTAATCTAACTGAAATATGCAAGTAGTCTTGACTATACTATGAAGCGGTATAGAAGTCTAAGTGCTATTACTATTATTTCTTCTGTAGCTTTCTGTAGCTACATAATAATTACTATTATTTCTTCTGTAGCTTTAAATTGTAGCCTAAATCGTAGAACTGCCAGTTTATTTGGGAAATCCTCATGATACATTAATTTACCAAGTAACATAAATCTAAATGTGCTCACCAGCAAATGAACATACTTTATCTCTTAACAATCCTAATAGTCCAGCCTTCAATTTCAATCAGGATAGCCAAAGGTGTGGGAGTTATAGTCCAACATCTGCAAGGCAACAAGTCACTTTCTTTTCTGAAGAAAACTTTCAGGGTGAGAACATTAGATTAGATGGAATCTAAGATATCCTGTACTGAAAGGAGAGGTACCTTTGTTGCTGTAATTGTACTACAGTACAATTGTTGTTAAGATTAAAACTTCAGTAATCTTTTATCATTGGCTATACTGGTTGACTTAATGAGATTCAATAGCTGGAGGTCCATTTATTGTTCAGTTCATCTCTAGGAATTCCAAATAGGAACATATACACTTAAAACATGTACACTATTACTGAAATATAGCAGCCTTACCTTAACATTCCCAGTTGTATTTCTTTTTCAGAATCCTGCTTTGTCAAGTCTTTCTGAATTGGCATATTTACCAGAAACTCATGGCTAGTTTCCTCAAAAAAGGCACCTTTGTCAGAGAGGAAGCATTGCAGCTCCATTGCCATCTCCTTCCAAACACTGTTTGTCTGCAGACTACTCAGTAGCTTTCTGATATTCATGTCATGAAGATTAAAGAAGGCTGCAGAGTCTGGTTGGGGAGGTAAAACATTGGAAGGACATAAATGAAATGCTTTCTGGTCCAGAAACTTTATTTTGGAAAAAGCAAAATATTGGGAAGGGAGGAATCTCACTCACTTCTCTGACCAAAATTTCTAGAAGTACCCCCAAAGTAATACCAGTAGTGATATTTGTTAGCCCTTCTAAAAAATTGTACTACATCTGTGAAAAGGGAAATGACAATCTGCCAATCACGATGGTCTTTAGAATGCAAAAGAGAGTTCAGTTCAGTGGTGAGTTGCTCCCAGTTCTGTCCGGTTCCTTAGAACTGGTAGTAAAAATGGCGGGAGGCTCCACCCACCTGCCCTAAACATCAAAATTGATGATCTACGCATGCGCACGTGCGCTCCCATTGCGAACCGGTAGTAAAGGTAAGTAGAACCCACCCCTGGTTCAGATATCACAATATACATAGTTACTGAGAAGGATTTACACTAAAGACTGGGATGTTTCATACCTGCATCCTGTTTGTTCAGTGGTGGCTTATGTTCAGGCAGACGGGTGAGCATTTTGTGAGCCATGACTGGGTCTGAGCTTTGGCCCAAGTGACAGAAGTTCCAAAGGGCACCACGAAGGTCAGAGTTTTCTACTTGCTGTGCCAGGGTCTTATCATAATCAATCAACTTGCTGAGCACCAGAAGCCCATCCTGAACTGCTTCTGAGGCTCTGGGAAAGAAGGGTAAGGATTAACACTTGATTTTAAAGCAGCCTGTGCTGAGAGGAACAGAAAGTAGAAGGGAGTATAGTAAAATTCATTTTCCAAACAATGAAGGCTAATTATTTATATATTTGCTAGGGTGATTTTTTTTTAACAAAAGAGAAATTGAAATCCTTGCCTCCAAAGCTCAAAAACATTTTCCCCATAGTGCTGAGTGGCCTTTAGCTGCCATACAGTTATAACTCTTTGTTTCACCGAGATTCTCACTTGAGCTTACCCAGGTGTGCCCAATATCTTCTCAACTGCAGCAGGGATGACACATAGTAAGTTGCTAATGTCCTTGCTGGAAGCAGAATCAATGCTGGCCAAGACCTGTTGCATTGTCTGGAATCCTGAGCTGTCCACAGGTTGGAGCTTCTCACAGGCCCTTGGTAACTTATAGTTCTCCACATCCAACAGCATCTTCAGTACCTGGGAGTCAAATACAGCAGCTCAAAAGCAAGAAAGAAAAGAGGACAAGATGTAGATTGGGATCAAAATCTCCAACAGTTCTCTTCATTCACAAAAAGCAAAGTAGACGGAGTTAATATTTCACCCTTTATGCTCATATGCTTATTAAAGCATATGAGTATAAAGAAGATATAAGCTTTTGATAATGGCACTATCAAATCTGAAAGATGCTGTTTTGGGTTTCCTCAAGGCAAGAAAAGACATGGAAGCAATGACTGCTGATCACCCACTGCAGTTAGATATCTTTGCAGCTTAGATCTGGACTGTGAACCAGACCTTGCAACTCTACAAGGGATAGAGTTTTTTTCAGAAAATGGTCCATATTTGAAAATCCCTCTCTGGAGATTTGGTCCAAATATCTCAAGTGTGGGTTTTCAATAAAGCAAAACAATAAGCTTTGTTTAACCTTTTCGTATTTCATGCTTCTCGTTTTGATTGCTCCTCAGTTTTAAATCGCTTATTTAATTCCATTGTTTTAAACTTCTGATTGTGAATTACCCTGTGACTATGTTATTCTGAAAAAAGTAGAAATGTTTTTAAAAAAGAAAATAAACAAGCATTCCCCAGCAATGTGATTCCAAGGAGTCTCTACATCCTACTTACTGCTAGACCGGCCTGCTGAACCAGCACAGATGTGGAGTTCTCCTTCATGCAGTGCAGCACACAATGCATCCCCCCTTTGGTTGCAATGAGCATCTGCCAATCATATTCTGCCATGAGTAGATATAGCACCTGGAACCCCAATATTGTAAGCAGGTTTTCCTTTACATGATGGCTCAGCAGGTCCATCAGTGTCTTCACAATTCTCTCCCTGCAGGTAGAAAAGAGGCAAGATCATACCCTGAGGGCCTTTGAAGATGATTAGCTGACAAATCACATAAGACTAGAGATGAGAAGGCCCAGGAAATAAACTGGAAATATTTAGGGGGGGAAACATATTTATCCATCACACATTAACACTTTTCCAAGTCCTATCAGAGAAAAATACTAAACTACTGGATTGTAAAACATTTTATCTTTGAAAGATAATTTTAAAAGAATTATCTAGGGATTGCTGATATTCAGTTCATAATGGTGCAGGACAATGGTGCTACGATGATCAGAATACAAAACAATCTTCCATGGTTTAGAAAGTTTTCACCAGCAGTGAAAGACTTAAACACCAACTACCCTACCAAAATTTAAAAAACTATTTTGAATTTTTAGAAATGTTATTTATTAAATTATATGTGTTGTAAGTGCAGAGATTTTACAAAATAAAAAATTGTATATAGGTTTTTTTGGGGGGGAAATATATATTGGATAGAAAGTTCTGAATTACAATGTTTAATCTATATAAACCAATTAGCTTATTTTCATTAAAATATGAATTATGATTTCATTCTTGCTCATTGAATTTTTGGTGCAAAACCATCCATCTAGCTAAATTTGGAAATTTAGGATTCAATCGTATTTTAAAGGTAATATTTCAACTATGATCACCTATCAACTATAAAATATTTCAACTATGAACAAACCAAATTATACATAATACAAAAGATGTAAAAGGTTTTTTAAAAGATATTTCAAAAATTTGTAAAAGGTGTTCCAAAAATTATTTCAACTTTTCCAAAAATTCTGATGTTATTTAAAAAGAAAAACAGTTTCAAAAGTTCTACAATTATAATCTCTGTCTATAGAACATTGTAAGCTTGGACAAAAATGTGCCAAGTTATATCTAAGGACCAGTGGAAGCAAACTCTCTAAATGAAAACATGCTGATATCTGTGTTTGCATACAGCATCAGCACCACAGGTCTGACATTTTATTTATTTAGAATTAAATTCATTCTGATCTTTCAAGAAGACAAATGGGTGTGTATCTACTTTTTGACATATAAGAGAATAACAGAGTTGGAAGGGAATTTGGAGGTGTTCTAGTCCAACCCCACATATGTATTTCGGCTTTGGTTTTGGTATGCTATTGTAATAAGAATTTACTTAAAAGCTACTTAAAACCATTCTTCAATATTCTTTCTGTTGTTCATAACATGCCATAATGATAACAGGACCTAATGAAAAAAAGCTAACCTAATGGCAAATTCACTCTCTGCTGTGGCAATCTGTCTCCCTTGCCCAGATTCCTCTTCCTCCTCCAAAATCGTGATGATAAATTTAAGACCCGCCAGCTTCAGCTCAATGTCACAGCTGGATTTCTGGATCACCTCCATGGCATCCTGCAGCTGCTCCAGGGTGCTTTCCTTTTTGGCCTTCACACTGCAGAAAGCTGAGCGACAGATATATCAGCACAATTTTGCAATCCGTTTCCCAAAAGTAGCCTCTTCATATCTACTTACTATTCACCCAGTCAACTATAATACAAATCCCCCTACAGGTATGTTAGCCTTTTCTTAGCAAACTTTTCTGTCTATATTGGATATCTGGAGAGAATCTTTGTGGATTTCATACCATATAAGGCATACATACTGTAAAAGGAGGAGGTCAAAGAGCACGAGGCAGATCCAGAAGATGATGGAAAGACAACATCAAAGACGCGCTACAGAAGCATCAAATAACAAAATGGTTGAAGCAACAAGAAGTGCAAGAACCAAAACTTTGTATCTCTCAACATTCAAAATGGTAAAAGAGGAAATAAAGAAGAAGATTGGATATAACAATCTACACCAACAAGTAATGAGGAATACTATAAGACAATAGGTCTGAATGCCAAACAAATATTTCCAATTTCAAAAGTTAATTTAAAAATTAGGTGATGACCTCTTGAGGAGGGCTGTATTACCACTCCTTTCAAAGTTGGTAGGATGATCTCTTCTCTCAAAGAGGCAGATACCACTGGATGGATCCATCCCTTGGTCACCTCCTGAGTCACTTTAACAACTCAAGAGGGGCAGGATTTAACAGACAAGTGGCTGCACTAACAGACTGGAGGATTTTGTCAATTTCCTTGTGCGACACAGAATCAGACTCAGTCTGGATAACCTCACAAGAATGTGCCGTGCGCAACTCAGATGGAGTTGTCCAGATAGAGTTCAAATCCAAGCAAATCAGAGTGATTTTATCCACCGGATAGCATGAATCAGTTGTGAAATCTGAACTGGTTTACTACTGGTTTGCTGGCTGCGCATGCGCACCGAACGCGCGCTGCGTGCACGCATGTAGTGCCCACCACACACCAAATGCAAGGTGCGCGCATGTGCGCAGTGCACACCTAAAGGAGGAATGGGGTAAGTAGAAGTGAGGGGGGTGATCTGCTGTGGCATGCAATCTTCGGAGCCTTTTTTTTTTTTACTTTTAAAAGCATTTTTTTACAACCTATTCGCCCGAATAGGTTGTAAAAAATGCTTTTAAAAGTAAAACAAAGGCTCTGACGATCATGTGGCACAGCTGTGATTGTCGGAGCCTTTCTGTTTTACTTTTTAAAAGCATTTTTATTATCGGTTCCGGAGAACTGTTCCCTCTTTCTTGCCATGATATAGGCCCACGAATGGGCTTTCCCTCATGTTTGGTTGGATTCACTCTATGTCTTTCTTCAAAGACACTCTAGACATCACTTCTTGCACTTCATCTTCTGGAGTTCCTTGAAGAACCATGGAATTGGAGCACAGAGAGAAGCTGCATAGAAGCAATTCAGTCCAGATCCTGTCCCCTGCCTATTCCAGGCTGCAATTAAAACTTCAACTGAACTACCTGACAGACCTTCAGGGAAAACCGAAAGCTTTCACAATTTTGTGAAGTGGGAAACTCAGCCCCAGCAGAGAATTTGCTTGACTGCTCATAACATGTTCTCAAAATTCGAAATGTGCTTTAAAATAATTGTTGCACATTTTCAGTCTGCTCTAAAACTATGCACACACTACAACAATGGCCCCCAACCTTTTGGGCACCAGGGACTGGTTCCATGGAGAAAGGTTTTTCCATGGACCAGAGGGGGTGTGGTTTTGCATGCTGCCTGCATCCCATGGATGGGGCTTCACTTGTTTGCGCAGCCCGGTGTCTGGCAATGTCACGGACTGATCCTGGTCCATGGAATGGGGGTTGGGGACCCCTGAACTACAGGAAACAAACTGAGGTTTATTTAGGATCTCTCTAATTCCATAAATCTAATAATAGTTAATTTGTAGTGAGATAACAATTTTTATTGATTTATTTATTTTATTTATAATTTTGTTTGCTGACTATCTTACCACAAGGGGGCTCTGATATCAATCATTGCTACTTTCTGTCACTTGCAGTCAATAATGTGGAACAGAAGTTGGAAGTACAGAATACGTACAAAACATGTTTACCTGTACAAAACATGTTTCATTGGCTGCTAATAGTCATGAGTCCTGATATATCAAATCAAGTTCTAACAGCAAACTTGGCTATAAAATGGAAACCTATATGCTGAATCATTTCATTTTCAAGTTCAAAGCATAGATACAGTATATTAGAGAGAGAGAGTTAGGAATTCTCAATGCAGCTATGCTCTGATGTTCCTCTAATCAATTAATATATCTGATACTGCCTGGCACTTACCTTTGACTTTCTCATCCAATGCGTCTGGAAAGAAGACCCCTTCTATTTTGGGAAATGTGTTAATCAGCCGTCTGTCACTTTCCTTTGCTGCAAATGGAGTTGGAGAAGACACTCTATCAGGCAGTGTATCTTCTTTTGTTTTTTGGGACTTCAGGGCTTCAGAAAGGTCACCATAATTTGCAGAGAGCATTTCTGCGTTTGGGCAGTTCTGCTCTGTACCTCCCTTGCTAAAGAAATATTTGAAATAGACATGGGAGTTCTGCAGATCAATTTGAGTGGTGCCCTGACAATGCTTGTTCAGGAGCTGCAGTATTTTCTGAGCCAACTCTACTGAAACACACATCTGGATCAGATCCTCTTCATTTAGTCTTGATAGCTTGAAATGCAGAGAGAATAAAAGCACAGTGTTCCTATTGAATTTTATTACCAGAGTTATCTAGAACCACACAAAAAGCCCACAAAATCAGATTGGGAGAATTCATTAATCCAGCTTGGAAATTTGGCCCTTGAATCTAGAGTACCAAAGTTATCTATGATTTTTCCAATATTTGGATGACATTTGGAGGTAAGCAACCTAATATCAGCAGTTATTTTGAACTTCAATTCCTATCATCCTCAAGCAAATTGTCTGAAAACTGGACCTTTACAAAATTCAACACTGTATACAATTAATTTGGAGCTGGTTTCTTAAATTAGCTTCACTGACTCTGGATCTATCCACATAGATCAAGTTTATTTTGGGACTTATCTTGAATATTAAAGATTTAGGGCCCATAACTATCTTTCTGATTACAGAATGTAATCCCAGGCACACAGAAATATTTTTCAGATATGATGCATCTGATCTTGTAATACAATTACTCTTTTACAAACAATGCCGCCTAGACAGTGTATGAGTTCTCACATCAAATTAAGCAACTGGGAATTAGCTTGAAATCCCTTTCTGGTTGGACTGATTCTTCTTGGTGCTTTACCTTCTGATTCTGCTGGATGAAATGAACAACTTCTTGATGTTTATGGAGTTCTAGCTTGTTAATGAAGAAAAGTAGCTCCCACCATTCAGCTTGACTTAGAGTCCCACAGTCCTCATTCAAATGATTCGTAAGGCATGGTAAAGCGTATAATTCTTTGAGCGGTTGGCAATATCTTGGCTGGTTAACTGGAAATAAACACAAAATGACTAAGAGATGCTATATATGGTTTCTTGAGGCACTCAAGTTAAATGGTGCCATCAAAACAGAAATTTCATAATAGGACTTTCTGCTACATGCTAATAGGCAACTTAATTCTATAGATATTGCAACTTAAACTCATACATTTCTACCCAAAAGTAAGCCCCATTATATTCAATTTGATTTATTCCTACATATAGGATTACCCTATTAATATACAATTAGAGAATCAGCTAAGAAAACAATGAAAAATTGAACAATGAAAGGCAATGAAAAACTGTTTTCTTAGCTGCTACTCTAATTGTATATTAACAGGGTAATATACAATTAGGTGCTATACCTAATCATTTACTTATAATTAGTAAATATATTCATATTAGTAAATATATTCATATTTTAATGATCAATTACATAAATGAATTCAACTGGGCATATCTCATCCATATCTTAGTTACAAAAACATTCAAATAGTAAATATATCAAAGGTATATATCCTAAACATATTAAAAAGTAAATATATAAAAACATACATTACATTGTTAATAAGATGATACAGAACTTTGTCTATATTAGGTAAGTTCATTGAACTTAATAGCTAAGTCTAAACTACTCCCCAAAGTTATTAATATAGTGCTGTTAACTTTCTCGTCAGTGTTAAATTAACTTTACTGTGTCAGCTCAAACAAAGAAACTACATTTTCTCATCGCAGCAGGGAATGGAAGTTGGGAAGATCATGGATTTCCTCACAGCTTCAGGTAAAAGTATGGCATTCCCAGGAAAACCCGGAAAGAAAGGCATTTTTTTTTTTTTTGCTTCAGAAAGCCTGCTATTTTGGGAAGAAGCGGATAAATACTCTAGCCTAAATGTCTAGCAGTAGAATTTTAATTTATGATGTAGTTTGTTGGTGTTGTGTAAGACACATTGTTTTTATCTTGATAACACTGAAAATTCTGTTTAAAGGATTCGGTTTTGCTGTTATTCATTTATTTTAAATTTGGTCTGTTTCCCAAGGAAAAGCTGAAACCTTATCATAAATCTCCAAGTAAGAAACCCAGATAGCTGTGATGGGAAAACTCTGTCCCTATCATCTGTAACCTACTCTCTTTTTAATTTGCACATATATACTGCACTTGTTACATGCAAATCACATGTTCTATCACTAACCCATGATTCCTTCCAATAAGGGGAGACTGACAAGAAACATTATTTCAGCATTTCATCTGCTTAAACAGGAAAGTAAGCGCTGAGAAAACTGAAACCAGTCTACAAGCTTGGCATAAATAACAAAACTGAAGCTCAGAAGCAGAGAACACCCTTAAAGTAACTTAGCAACGGAGTGCAAGGGTATCTAAAAGCCCAGCAGAATCTTACCTGTGTTTTCTCTCAGAAGCTCTCTAAGAGTTGATACCTTTTCCTGGGCTTTCTGCTCTGCATTTCTTGATGAACCAACAATCTCAATCATGTGCCAATGAACCCAGTATGTACGGCCCAGAGATTCCCAATAAACCTGGAAAATTATAGTGTTATAAAATGCCATGAATCTGGAAATTACTGCATTGTTTTCAGTGTGCTTACAGATCACTTCCTTTATGATCCAGTCTAGAATCATAAACTTCACAACACAACACACAAAAATTCTTCTCCTATAAATAAGGGCTAATATACCAAGTGCCTTATACAACAATTATCAACCAAGCCACAAGCTTTCTTTGAATATAGATGCACTTCTCATGCCAATCTAGGAAGCACAATAGTTTGAGAAACTCAACAGGATTCCTAAAAATCAAATGTTTATATCACTCCTTCACCATCATATCATCACCAGGATGTCCCTCCCCTCCCCCACACTGTAGTACCTTCACAGGTGGTGTGCCATTATTGCTCTGAAGAAACTCGCCTTCATCTCCTGCACAGACTTTCTCATAATTTTCCAGCATACGCACATGCATGCCACGCACCAACGTCTCTCGCACATATTCCACGTAGCTCTTACGACTAGGAAAGGCTGAGCACAACTTGAAAGCAGAGTTTTCTTTCTGGAGCATTTCTGCAGCTGATGGGATGGTTGGAATTTGGGGCTGGAAGATTGACTGATATCGTTTCTTTTGTCTGAGTGAGTGAAGCTCTTGATTCTGATTCCATCCCATAACCTGGATTAACTCTGAAATGAAGTGGGCCATAGCCATGCTGAAGTCAAATTCACATTGTATTCTCTTCTTTCTCTTTGAATCCGCACTGGAGGGCATGCAATGTTCCTGTTCATCTCCCCACTCCGTGATGTTGTTGAGTTTGTCCATGAAAGAGGTAGCACATAGATAACGCTTTACTAGAGAAAACAGCAGTTTTCCTGGAATCTGAAACAAGAAGACCATATCTGTCAATGGCCAATAATTCTGCTATTGACTCAAGGCAGCATAGTTTACAGCTCACTCCATAAAAACTCTTTCCTTTTAATATGCACCTGACATATTATTGAGTTCTAGTAGCTTTCTAATCAAATGTCATCATCAGTACTCTAACTGCGACTATTTGACATCAACAAGATGCCAGCAGCAGAAGTAAGTGCCAGCCATTTATTTTCAATCAGAGAATGGATACCAGTCATTATAGGTAATGAAAATTCAGGATAAAATTGTGTAGGTAATTTCTTTATCAAAACTGATTTAGTTAGCCACATTAAGCTTGCCAATTGAAAGACAACATAAGCACAGCTTCTAAATTTATCACCAGCTGCTGAAGATTACATTCTCTTCACAACTGAATTCTTTATAATTCAGGTTTTAAACTGAAAATGCCTTATCAATAAAGAGAGCCGCACTCCTTTGCCAAAACCTTTTGTCAGTTAGTACCTGAGGAAGAGGAATCCCTTCAAAAGATATGCAATGCTCTTCAGAGGATGTTGTTTCTGCAAACAGCTCAAGAAGGGTATAGCGACTATCAAAGTCCATGTGTTGTTCAATACCATCCTGCTGGCTCAGGGACAGGAGAACAAAGGCTCTGCTTCCTAAAACAGAAAAACTTATATAGATCTTTCCTTACTTGCTCTCCATAACAGGGTAGAAGCAACTTTTTTAGCTCACAAAGAGATATCAATTAATCCATGAACAAAGCCTCATACTATAAACAAATTTAAACAGGATGACCTGCATGTTAGGACAGAATAACAGAATAATAAAGTTGAAGGGACTTTGGAAGTCTTCTAGTCCAACCCCCTGCTCGTACCATTTGAGACAAATGGTTATCTAATCTCTTCTTATAAACTTCCATTGATGGAGCACCCACTACTTCTGAAGGCAAATCATTCCACTGATTAATTGTTCTGTAAGGAAATTTCTGCTTATTTCTAGCTCAGTCATCCAGATCATGGTTGTCCCAAAGGTGTTTTTTTACAAAGCACCTTTGGGACATACTTGTAGCTTGGTTTTCTCTTTGATTAGTTTCCACCCATTGCTTCTTGTTCTGCCTTCAGGTGCTTTGTGCTTGACCCCCTCATCTTTGTGGCAGCTCCTTAGATATTGGAACATTGCTATCAAGCCACTCATAGCTCTTCTTTTCATTAATTTAGACATACCCAATTCCTGCAACAGTTTTTCATACTTTTTAGCTTTCAGTCCCCTAATTATCTTTGTTACTCTTCTCTACACTCTATTTCTAGAGTCTCAACATCTTTTTTTTTATTGTGGAAACCAAAACTGGATGCAATATTCCAAGTGTGGTCTTACCAAGGCATTATAAAGTGCTATTAACACTTCATGAGATCTTGATTCTATCCCTTTGTTAATGCAGTCTCAGACTATGTTGGATTTTTGGCAGCTGAAGCACACTGCTGGCTCATATTTAACTGATTGTCCACTAGGATTCCAAGAACCCACTGGTACCATTGGGATTATAAATCAGCACTTCAGTCACTGACATGTCTTCTATCAGCATAGAGTTTTAATAATTCTGTTCAAGCAATGGAGACACTTTTATCCACCTCTTCTGCAGAGTCAAGGCGCTGTCAGGGTCAATGCTATTGATTTTTTGGGAAGATGCTTCTGATCAATTTGGCTGCACAGAGATTTAATAATCTCATGCCCAAGGCTATTAGTAGTCTTGTAGAGTTTTCATGCTCCAGTAGAACAGCAACTCACCTTGTTGTATACAAAATATTTACAGGGACATGCGAATTCAGAAATGCTAAAACAAAAAGCCTCCCCCCCACACACACACACATTCCTCAAGATTCCAATCACTACAAGCACCAGTTTGGAATTTAGAAACCTGCCCAAACATAAAAATAACCTGCAATCATGGCAAAAGGGAAATCCTTTACATCAAAATAGAAGCGTACAATTTCCTGAATGATTTAAAAACGCCTCCCCATATGACATGACATTTATTAACTTGTGATATGTTTATAACAATTAAGAATGCTTTACTTGCTCTGAACCAAACAGAAATGGTTCTTTTAAAATTAAAACAAGTTAACATTTGTAGAATTTGAATCTGAATTGATTAAGGGGATATCAAAACTGAAACTTTTGATGTATGTTTATCAACTATAAATTAACTTTTAATAGGCAACAGTTACTCAAAATTTGCTGCAATGGCTCAATCATCACTCTGAAGTATTTATCAACATCTAACTAGTTAAGATTTCTAATTCTATTAAGGATGGGATTGAAGGTCTATTCAAATCCGTAAGAATAACGGGTTAGCACCGACTTTCTGTATTACTGAATGTGACTTTCAACTAATCATATCTAAATACTCGTAATACCTCAGGCAGGAATTTTATATTAGTTGTGGGCATCTCCTAAGATGTCATACCTGCATCATGACAAGCCAAAGCTCTCAGCATCTTTCCAGCACTACAACGGATATGCTTTTCCTCATTACATAGCATCTTCATCAGAAGAGTAAGGGCCCCGGTCTCCTTGAAGATGGCCATCAATGAGCCAATACTGGCATAAGCACTGAGTATATGGATGGTATTCAGTATGGATGACTGTGGAACAGGGATGCTTGCTAGTTGCCAGGAAGCTCGCTGCACCAGGTTCCTGACATCAGCTTTCATCTCTGCAAGAGAGGCTTCATCTAAAGTGTCTTCAGGAGGGAATAAGTTAGATACATTCTGTTCCACCACTTGTTCCTTGGGCTTCCTCTTGCCCAGTAATGTTGGACAGTTGGCATATATATCTTCTGACGACATCCACATCAAGATTGTCTGTTTTTTACCTTCAACTGAAGAGGCTTCAATACTGTTTTCTTCATCTTTATCCAAGCAAAAGATGTTCCAGCGGATCAAGTACTCACTACATCCATTGTGACCACGACGTTGCCGAATTAACTCCTCAGGATAGGCTTGATGTTTGGGTCCAAGATGCACCAGCACATCCCCATTTTGCCTTTTAATCCTCATGACAGGGAATGTATCTCTGGTGTGATAAAAGGCAGGTTATGTCATGAAGAAAAACCAAAAAGGCTTTCAGTCTAGGAGCCCTGAGAAGAAAAGTGCAGGAATACTTGCTTTGGCATAACTATAGATTGCTATAAGAAAACTTGCCCAGCTAAGGGAAAGTTCATCAAGTAATTATTTCTGTTGGAATCAGAATAGACTTATCCGTTAGGTCAACAGGCACAGCAATTTAGGGCCAGTATTCTTTTTAAACATAAAGACTAAATGAATAAATTGTACTTATTAGATGCTTTGTAATAAATAACAGGCAACATATACATACAATCTGAACAACTAAATATAGTGAACGGTAAAATTAAGGCATAGTTAATCAACAAGCTAATAAACATATCATTTACTATTTACAAATGCGACAGTCTGAAGCTGAGCTGGCATGGAACTTTGTTTTTAGTGAAGTTTTCAAACTTCCTGTTTAGAAAACGTTTTTTTTTCAATCTTCCTCCATTCTATGGGTCCCCCACTCATGGCAGAACATTCTGCAATTGTTGCAGGGTGCTGTTCAACCTACTGGCAATCAAGACCCAGATATGGGTAGCATGCAAGAGTGAAATAATATTACAGTTGCACCACTTTTAAAGTTGTTTAAAAGAGATGTCATAAAAGGGTGTACAATTATAAGGTAAAAGCCTGGTGTTCTGTTAAAGCAGTGGTTCTCAACCTGTGGGTCGCGACCCCTTTGGGGGTCGAACAACCCTTTCACAGGGGTCGCCTAAGACCATCAGAAAACACATATTTTCAATGGTTTTAGGAATAATTTTATGGTTGGGGGTCACCACAACATGAGGAACTGTATTAAAGGGTCGCGGCATTAGGAAGGTTGAGAATCACTGTGTTAAAGAGAGGACTTTGGCAGAAAACAGCTTTTTTACTCTACATGACAGATTCCCTTTTATAGTACCACATTTCTTATAAAGAAATTGTGCATCTAAGGGGGAGGGAGGGGTTCAAGTTTTATATAAGTTTTATATAAACAGGTTATGTCATGAAGAAAAACCAAAAAGGCTTTTCTGCTATTTTTATCGTCCATACTGAGATATGTTACAGAGGACACCAGTCTAGTCTAGTCCCAAAACAGCTTCTAGTTAAGAAGCATGAAAATGTGCGATATCCTGACAGGTGGCCATATTTATCGGTGCAGCATTAACATGTTTGGGGTCTTTAAAATTCTTAAGGCTGAGTTCACCCAACATGGTAGGTACGCTAAAATAATGTTTCAGCTGCAGGCGGAGGTGGTGGGCTGATGAAAAGTGTACGTAAATCCCAAAACGCCAGTCTTTCAATACATGAGATGTGAATATAAGGGGAAAAGAGGACTGCTATTGCTCGCCCTGTTTCCTCTTGAATTGATATATTTCTTCCTTGTTCTAGGCCAAGGGTAGGGAACCACTGACTGCCCCCTTTATGACTTGTGGACTTCAAGTCCCAGAATTCCTAAGCCAGCATGGCTGGTTCAGGAATTTTGGGAGTTGAAGTCCACAAGTCATAAAGGGGCCACAGTTCCACACCTCTATTCGAGGCGCCAACCGCCTCACGCCCAAGGTGCTCGCAGAATTGCGCACCGGCTCGAGCCTATAGGAAACAGAGGAAGGCAAGTCTGGGGGGCGGAGCTTAGGGGCGCGTCGACCTTCTTGGAATGGACAAGGGAACCCGCGGGGTTCTCTTCCACCTGCAACGGGAGGCACCCGTGCAGTAACAGGGCTTGAAAGTCTCGAGCTTCAGCCTACCTTAAACGCGGCTCCAAAACTTAGTAGTCAAAGCAGCAAATCGTCGGCAAGCCTTGCTTAGCAACTTCCATTTATTTACCTTGCCCAGACGCTGTCTCATCCGCTTGTTCTGCGCATGTTGCTTATTAAAATAGTTACGGGTCCTCCGACAGGACAGAATTATGCTATAATCGTTTTCAAAGGGGGTTCTTAAACCCAAGTTTTTGGAAAGAGATAAAGTGTTGCCGTATTCCTCTTTAGGAATGAGCGTCAAATACTTTCTGGGAGTGTGAAATCAGTTTGTTTTCCCCGGTTATGCATTGTCTTTGATTTTTTTTTTTTAAAGTTCACTAATTTGCGTTTGAGCTGGAACTCCTGCGCGCTGATGTGCTACTGTAATGATGTTAATACACTTTTATCAAAGAACTAGAAGACAAGACATGAAACAAAGGATGGAAACAAGGAGAGAAGCAACCTAGAACTAAGGAGAAATTTCTCAACGGTGAGAATAATTAACCAGTTGTTGTTGTTGTTAGTTGCGAAGTCGTGTCCGACCCATCGCGATCCTATGGACAAGGTTCCTCCAGGCCTTCCTGTCCTCTACCATCCTCTGGAGTCCAATTAACCAGAAGTTGTGGGTGCCCCATCGCTGGAAGCTTTTAAGAAGAGATTGGACACCCACTTGTCTGGAATGATATAGGGCAGGGGTCTCCAACCTTGGCAACTTTTAAGACTTATGGACTTCAAAGCTGGCTGAGGAATTCTGGGAGTTGAAGTCCACAGGTCTTAAAGTTGTCATGGTTGGAGACCCCTGGTTTAGGATGTCCTGCTTAATGCTGGGGGTTGGACTAAATGACCTCCAAGGTCCCTGCTGTTATTCTATGTTCTGTGTTCTAAATTGGACTCTGTTCAGCACCCAACCCTAGAACAGGCAAGGTAACCATATTTTATTTTAGTAAAAGTGTTAGTAATTCTTTAAAAGAGCTTTTCAAAATCAACTAAAGCATTAAAGCCAACAAATAGAAAATAACCTTGAATATGTGGATCCAGGGGGGTAGCTGTGACATCAAAATTATCAAAATCAAAAACATATTATAATCTCATATAATGTGATTATATTTTATCACATATGTTTTATGGATCTTAGTTCATTGTAACAGACGCATGGCATGAGCATGATCCTGAAAGGACTATATATGCAGCTGTTGTGAGGAAGGTTGAATAGTGAAAGGACTCTAAGATGGTGCTTATATGTTGCAGGAATTGGGTATGTCTAGTTTAATAAATAGGACTAGAGGTGACATAGCACTGTTCCAATATCCCAGAGGTTGCCACAAAGAAGAGGGAGTCAAGCTATTTTCCAAAGCACCTGAGGGCAGAACAAGAAGCAATGGATGGAAACTAATCAAGGAGAGAAGCAACCTTAGAAGAAATTTCCTGATAGTTACCATGTTTCCCCGAAAATAGGACCCTGTCTTATATTTTTTTGAACCCTGAAATAAGCGCTTGGCCTTATTGCCATGCACTCAAAAGGCTGATTGGGCTTATTATCAGGGAATGTCTTATTTTGGGGGAAACAGGGTAGAAAAAATAATCAGTGCCTGTAGAAGTTATGGGTGCTCTTACACTGGAGGTATAAGAAAAGATTGGACAACCATTTGTCTGAAACAGTATAGGGTTTCCTGTTTGAGCAGGGGGTTGGACTAAAAGACCTCTAAGGCCCTTTCCAACTCTGTTCTTCTCTTCTGTTATTCTATATAAAATATATTCGCTGTTATATCTGTATTCAAATTATTGACAGTTATTTTCTTTGTGAATTTGACAACGTATAGCCAGTTTAATGAGAAAATACAAAAAGCCATAAAACAGAACAATTTTTCTAAAATGGACTACAAAACAAGAGAAATCAGTTTTAGGACACTCAGAAACTCCTTTTTTGTGTAGTAAGAGTTAAATTGTTTCTTAATAACTGGAAAGGATTAACTCTTTAGGATCATATTAGGACAGTGGTTCCATAAGTGAATTGAAAGAATTTGAATTTCTCTGAAACTATGTTAGACACCAGACTAAGGGACATGTTCCTAGAGAACTTTTAAGACGTCTAAAAACAATTTAAAAGCCTTAAGCTCACTTACTCTATGTAGAGATGGACTGTAACTGTACCAGCTTCATACCAAGTAAGCTGTTTTCTCAAGAGAATTCATTAATACAAAAAAAAGGAAAAAAACACAGTAGCTTTGCAGGTTGCAGGTGAAAACTTTATTTAACAGAATTCTAAAGAGCTACTAATGTCAGCCTTGTGAGGCTGGCATTGGCAGGTTCACATAACTTTTTATCGCTGGGAGGGGCCTGATCTTGCGTCCAGCCCATCCCCCTTTCCGCTGCCATAAACCACTATCTGGTCGCTTTCCCAACCACCGGTTCCGACCAGCTTTCCCAAGATTTCGTTGGTTGTGCTCAACATTGGAAACTCGCCCCACTGTAGCAATGCATGTTTCCAGCACCTGTAAGAGTAAAAGAGGAAGCAGAATATTCCAGATATTTGCAGGCACCAGACACAATTATTCTATTCTTTGTGCTTTCAATAGCTTTTAAATGTTCAAGATCATAGGAGAGAGAGAAGATGACTGCCTTGAGGCCCACTCTAACTGAACTTCTAACCCAGAGCCATTTATTACCATCCTCCCTGTGAGAAGAAACCTAGTAACAAGTTTTATATAATCAGCATCATCCTCTTGAGTTTTGAAGGCAAGTTCTGAACAATTTGATTCAACACAGAAATATTCAAATGATGACCCCGCATAAATTTCCTCACTTAGCGGCATCTGCAATGGAGCAAGG
Source organism: Arizona elegans (assembly GCA_022577455.1). Lineage (NCBI taxonomy): Eukaryota > Metazoa > Chordata > Lepidosauria > Squamata > Colubridae > Arizona > Arizona elegans. The sequence goes on along the minus strand of JAKOOJ010000001.1, from coordinate 296,654,428 downwards.
GAGGCAGAGTGATACAAGCAATACTGCAGGATCACCACACAAGCCCCCTATCCCTTTTCTACATGTCTTGGCACATCCCAAAAGAGGCATTGCTTGTAGGGAAGCATTGATGAAAAAAGCAAAATAGATGATACTCTTTCCCATCAAGACAATTCTAGGTGTTAAAGGAGCCTTGCCTTTTATCTTCACTAACACCCCTGAACTCTAAAGGGCTTACCTGTATTTGCCTCTTGGAGGGCAACTGTATAATGGCTGTTCCACTAATTTTCCTCAGTAATACCCCACAGGTGCCTAAAAAAGAAAGTGTCAGCAAGACTGCAATGTTCTGACCAAACACTGAATTAGGCCAACAGAAATCATCCAACCACAAACTTTTTTCAACCTATTCCAATAGAAATATAAATCCAGGATCTGCTATAGGCCAGTTTTGCCTAATATGATATCCTAAAGCTGCATTGGCAGCCATCATACAAAGTTAGCATCTGGCATCAACCTCTTAGCATTTGAGGTTGGAGTCATTACTTAATCTCTTGAATCCAGTCCATTGTGTTAAATATGAATATATTTGGATGATAATCTGAAACTAGACTGAATACAGCCTCAAATTAATACTCTAGCTGCATGCATTGGACCTCTATTAAACATCATCTCTTGGTTTCCAGCATTATCATCAGCATAGATTTACAATCTAAAACACATTCTGAAGATCATGTTCTACAATACCTAATGCTGAAGATAGTTCACTCTTTTTAATTAACATAATTAGAATGACTAGCATGAGTCCTGATTGTAACTTATTTGCTGACTGTGAACATTCCACATTAATTGAACAAAATGATTTAGGAAGGATTCATGCTGATCTACTGACGAGTTTCTCCTATCCTATTGTGGAATATGCAGGGGGTTTTAAATCATTTTTTTATTTTGGCATCTAAGCCATGAATTAAGCAAAGGAAGTGTGGTTGAAGGGATCTTTGATTACCCTAGGTTTCATTTTGCCATCTAACACTTACCAGATGCAGTTTTGTTTGCTTTCATCAAACATGATTGCTCAACAGCCACACAGTATGAGTAAATCTTATTTAAATATCAGTTGCTAAGTAGGGAGAATAATATAACTCTCAAGAAACTGTTAGTATTCTGTTGCAGGTTTCAAAACTAATGTACAAAAGTACAATTCTATTGAATAACCTTCAGAACACCTTCTAAAAAGAAGTCAAAACAGGGAAGAAGACATTGTATGCAACTTTGGGAAATGGACTCCAAACACAAAAACATCAATGGTTTTGGTAAATTGGACTGGAAAGAAGCCAAGGACTCCAAAACTGCTTTGGTTCTGACTGTCCAGATTTGTTTCATCCTTCGAAACTGTTTCTGGCTTCTACTGGATCCTGACCTGCTGCTCGGATATACTGTGCTCCTTTCCCAGGATGACTCTCCAAGTTATTTATAAGGGTTCCAAGTGGTAGAGCTCCAACTGGATATGCATCCCCATCATTAGCAGAGACTGAAAGACAAAAAAATAAGGACATTGAATATAAACTCAACAAATAAACATGGTTAGAAAAAAGAAATATACCAGGGAAAAATAAATAAAATCTTTGTAAAATATTGAGAGGAAGAAATGAATTTAGCGCTCAGAAGCTAAGTACTAGCAAAAGGGCAGAAGGGGGAGCAGGGAGCTGCATCTAAATGTGTATCCATTCATGCACATTTTTAAGGAAAGATGCATAGTTTAGGCTCAAGTAGAGAACCCTAAGAATAAAATAGGTAAAGGTAAAGGTTCCTCTCACACATATGTGCTAGTCGTTCCCGATTCTAGGGGGCAGTGCTCATCTCCGTTTCAAAGCCAAAGAACCAGCACTGTCTGAAGATATGTCTGTGGTCATGTGGCCAGCATGACTAAACGCCAAAGGCACACGGAACATTGTTATCTTCCCACCAAAGGTGGTCCCTATTTTTCTACTTGCATATTTTATGTGCTTTCGAACTGCTAGGTTGGCAGAAGCTGGGACAAATAACGGGAGCTCACCCTGTTATGCGGCGCTAGGGATTCGAACCACTGAACTGCCAACCTTTCTATCGACAAGCTCAGCATCTTAGCCATTGAGCCACCGCGTCCCTCAAGAATAAGATAGGATCACTTAATTTTTTTAAAAGTCACAATTAATACTTCTCAAATAAATATGTTGGGTCTACAATGGAATCCTTCATGCTTTCTGAATTTGTTTTTTATGTGCAGACATTTCATTATCTAACTAGATATCATCAGTGCAAGTGAGTGTAGGTTTGCTCCCTGTTTATATGCAATTTTGATGGGAGAGTGGTTTTCTCCTAGAACACAGATAGATGCTGACAACACCTCTATCAAGACCTACACCTCTAAGACAAATTGACAAAAGGAAAACAAAACTTCAAACCAAACTGGTGAAACTAAATTCCAGAAGCAAAGATACTGCTAATTAACACATCCAGCCACCCAATATCCACTACAGAACACAATATCCTCCAGAAATATCTCAACTATAACATAGAGCTTGTCAATCAGTTAGAATTTTTTGCAGCCTGGGAAGCAGCATTTAAAACCACAGGACTTGCCATAGTGGTTCAAGAAAACATCTGGCTCTGATGATGCTACCTAGTTTGATAATGAAACATCTGCAAGAATATAATCAAGTTCAGAAAGGACCAAGAACTCCACAGTTCAACGCTGAGCTACAAATATTCTCAGTAAGAAAACATATGGCAAACATCATACTACAGACCAGAAGAAAACAGAATCAGAACTAATTCAAAGCAGCACTTTGAGGCAGAACACAGCAGTACTCAAAAACATATAGAATGATTAAAACTATCATTATCCTCTCATCAGACAAAGGCCATATCAAGGTTATCTTGAACAGAACACAATACTAATAAAAAGCTAAAGAACTACCGGAGGACAAATAAACCTACATCCCATAAACACCAACTCAATCCGGAAACTGGATAACCTAACCAAGAAATGTCAAATCAGAAAAGAACAGTGGCAGGATATTTTGGAAAGGTATTAAAACTTGGATTTGCTTGGGGCCCTTATGGGCTGCTCCCCATTGGAGGTAGTTGATGGGATAAGAAGACCTCATCTCATTGCCATTCGTCGTCTTGGTTCTGCTTTTTTGCATAGTTTTACATTTTTAATGTGCATAATTTTAAATTGCTTTTTTATTTATCTTTTTCTGATTTGTAAGCTATCAAGGGCCACCTTATGGATGTATATAAATTTAATAAATAAATTTATACAAGCCCAACATATCACTTCATTCATAGATCTAGAACTAGCCAAAGAATCCATTACAGCAGTGCTACACCACACTCTGACCTAGACAAATACACTATGATTGAAATATCCAGACTCATGGATCTCATCAACCACACAATCTTTCCTAGATATCTCCAGCAGCAGAGGAAATGATAGCAAATTAGAAATTCAAATCTATCAAACACAATCCACATTAATGTTCCATTACCAATGTAACAACCCATCATCTCACAAGAGCTGCTGTGTAAGAACATTATTCAGACAAGGACAAACACAATACCAACAATCCAAAACACCAGAAATTGGAATTAGACCACCTATACAAATGACTATACAACATCTTCAAAAAAAATGCAAACCCATGAAAGTTTATCAAAAAGTGCCTGAACACTCAACTCAATATAGCACAACCAACAGAAACTATGAAAAGGATAACACTTTATAAACATGTCAGAAACCACAAAAAGACTGTTACGACTACATGGCATCACTGTAGCACACACAACCTTAAGTTACATAATTTTTTTCTATTGGCCTACATCATTCCTTAGAAAAGTAGACTATAGCCAATCCTTCAATATTAATACTAATAATCAGCTTGCAATGTGATGAAAAGTCTGCCTCAAAATTCTTCTTTGCTTAGCTTTAGATTTAGAGGAAGTAATATATCTTGAAACCTAGCCATTCCCATCTTCAGTAGTAGCATTAAGTAATATTTACGTATGTAGCATTTCAAATATTTACCTGCCATCCTTTCTATCTTTCCTGAAGTTTTGATGATGTCACCAGCTACCATGTTTTCAGTTGCAATGATCCAGCGTTTCCGCTTCCCTCCACCCACTAGAGCTATATGACCTGATCTTCAAAGGGAACAAAATCAATCAATCAATAAAAGATGAACATTTCAAAGTATTAGCTTTACTCGGAATAAAAAGTAAACCAGCTGGGCAAGAAAGATAATGTCAAAACATTTTTGTACAACTGTTCTGAGATAGAAATCTATCAGCATTCTGAGCTAATCAAGCAGATTGCTTGCTTCTCAGTGGGAGTTTGGAGAGACAGCTGCTACCCAATCCCAGTTACATCAAGACCTTTGATTTATATAGGCTACTCTGACTTCCATTGCTGAAGACAATGAAAAATAACTTCTTGATATGAACCATGGAATGACCTATTTAGACAACAGATGCAAAGTGAAAAATGGCTTCTTGATGTGAATCAGAATGATCTACTTAGACAAAAGAGAGATCTATTTAGGCAAAAGAGTTTTTAAAATTACACGTCTTCCATCAGCTGTTTTTTCCTAATGCTCCATTTCATTAGTTTTTCTATAGTAGTTTGTTTTCCTTACAGTGATCAATTACTTTTCCAATGTTACTTAACAAACTCAATCTTGGAACTCAATCTTGATAGCGTTCTTTTCGGGGGATTATCTATTTTCCAGAGCTTTTTCATACTTCTGTAAGAGTTCTGTATACGGTGGTTTTAAGACTATCAAGTTGCTCCGAATCTACAGATACTTCTCTTATGTTGGGCTATTGCTGTCAAGCAATAGTATTTACAAAACTAAGATGAAATTGAAACTCAACAAACCTTCAATCTGCTTGTCAACTCAATTGCCTATTACTTACCTACATGGATCATATCGGACCAAAAGCACTTTTTCCTCAAATGGACCAGGATCTGCTGCATCTGGATAACGCAGTCTTTGGAAATCAATCATACGGTAGCATTGTTTATTTCCTCCTCCAATTCCATCCACACGGATACGACCTTATGGTGGAAACAGTACTTTTAAACCATCATATATTGCACTGAAACACTATATTCAGCTGCAAGATTTTTTTTAAATGTTACAAATCTCAAAAGTACATGAAATGGGAATTCACTGTTATCACTGAGCTCTCATAAGATATTCAAGCAAGAATATCTTTTTAATTTTTTTTTATTAAATATAAAAACACACAAAATACATATACACATACAAGTACAAATAGAACAATACACGACATTAATGACATCTAAACGTAATGTCAAATTTCTTATGACATCAATAACCTATATTCCTCAATATATATTCCTTCCTCTCGCCTTATATAATGATATTATTTTATTGATACTTAGTTATTTGTTAAATCTTATTTGGTACAGAATTTTATTTTACTCTTTTAGAGTCCTCTTTTGATTTGTTTTTTTTTTTTTTATTCTCCAACCATTGATACCACCTTTGCCAAACCAGATAGTAGTCAGATTCTTCCTTTCCTTGGATTTCCTTGGTGAGTCTGTCCATCTCGGCACATTCCATGACTTTGGATATTATTCTGTCTTGTGTGGGGACTTCTTCCAGTTTCCAATTTTGTGCATAAGTGATCCTTGAGGCAGTCAGAATGTGTGTGATCAAATATATTATTTCTTTTTCATAATTATATGTAAATATGCCTAATAGATATGTTTCCGGTTTTAATGGTACTTTTTGAGCTGTTATTTCTTCCAATTGGGTTTTAATATTGTTCCAGAATTGTTTGGCTTTGCGACACGACCACCACATATAGTAGTATGTCCCTTTTTGTGCTTTGCATTTCCAGCAGAGTGAAGATGTATTGGGAAACATTTTGGAGATCTGTGCCGGTGGGAGGTGCCATCTATAAAACATCTTGTAGGTATTTTCTTTGTACGGTACTGATAGTGTTAGTTTGCTGTTGGTTTTCCATAATTTTTCCCATTTATTTAATTCTATGGGGTATCCGAAGTTCATCGCCCACGTGATCATATTTTCTTTAACTATCTCCTCCTCTAATTTATATGCCAATAGGAAGTTGTAAATTTTTGTTATTGATTTCTCATTTGGGCCCAGTAAAATTTTGTCTAACTGATTTAGTTCTTTTTGGATTCCAAATTTCTCCATATCTGTTTTGTATCTGGATTATAATTGTAAGTATGGCCACCAGTCCATTTCAAGACCTTGAGTTCTTAATTTTTCTATTGTTTTTAATTTTCCTTCTTCATTTAGGAGATCCTGGTATGTTTTCATTTTATTTGTGTCCATTGTATTTGGATAGATTTGTGTTTCCATTGTAGAGATCCACCGTGGGATCTTATCATAGTGGTTCTTTCTAATTTCATATCAGGTTTTGAGCAAGGTGTCTCTCACAACATGTCTACGGAATTGTTCTTCAAGCAAGAATATCTTAATTTCACAAAATTTGGCAATTTTACAAGAATTTAGCCTTCTAAATATACCATTTTGTGAATGTTGTGGCACTACACAGAACATCCCTTGCAAACATGGATTTTAAGCCATATAGAACATTATCACTCATGTTCACACAGCACACCTTGCCATGTGTTTTTGTAACTCACTCATAACAAAAACTGCAAATCAGTGGTACACCCATACAAACATGACTCCATAGAATGCCAGAAATGCTCAACTGATAGAATTAAATTAGGCTGAACTATCCACCTATTGAGATCGATAGACAAATCAATAGAATCAGATCAATTCTCATGGAGGATTTACAAATCTCCCCAGAAATTCCATTGTGTGTTATCTAGAGTTCATAGCTAAAGTCACATACATTATTAATAAGCTATAACCAATATTTGACAAAGAGACTGTATTTTGTCAGACATTGGATGACAGGCCCATACATACAGATGACCACCCAACCTGCAGCAGATTCTCAACAGAACAAGAAATAGCATAACAATGATACTAACAAGGAACAAGACCCTGCAACAAATCAAGATGTCTATTTTGCCCCCAGCATTATCACAAATCCCATCAACTTCACATACATAAGAGACCCCTTCACATGCTTGTCTTCTAGTGTAATATATACCATTATTTGCAATGCCTTTCTGGATTCAATATAGAACCAAACAATCCAATGCTTTGCACAAAATGATACTCAGACATCAAGAATCAAAATAGGAACAAAGTAATATTTGGGCATTTCAAACTTCTAGAAATTCCATTCCAGATATCAGAATACTCATTTTGGATACAAGAAATTTCACCGGTACAATCAAGCAAAAGATTGTTGTGTTCGCATACAACAGAAGGTTTCAGGACATCTTAAAATGTTTCAACAAACAATCAATTTTTAAACACATAATTAATTGATACAATACTTTTTCCAATGTAACTGGCATCAGCATAACCATCCTTCCTTCTGCCCTCTTCTTTCCCTTCTCCCAGTTTAAATCCTACAATCTAGTCACTCCTTTGTATCTGATGAAGTGGGAAAAAAAACCCTACAGGGACAGAATTGCAGTTCAGAATGTACCTGTGTGATCTCGACCTCCTGACTTTGGTTTGGGAATGGGCTTAATGGTATACTTTGTCCTGCATTTCCACAGAGGATCCCTAGTTAAGACCAAGGTAGAAGTACTGATTTCACGGGATGCACCAAGTTGGCTAACCAGAAAAAGTGGGCGGAAAGATGCAGGGATCTAGTAAAGGCAAGAAAAGCAAACAACAGGATATGATGAATGGTAAATTTTTAACTGCAGTGGCATAACTGGATATATCATGAATGAAAAGTTTTCATCTTTGTTGTTTAATGTTTTAGAAAACATACCTTCAGATACAGTGACAATTTAGCAGCAAAGTTCTAAAACATTTTGCTATTATATGTTAAATATGAAGCCATTTTTACAGGTTTTCTGCAAAACACAAGCTGCTTCCTCTAAAAATTAATGGCATACAATAAGCAAGAATATGCAAGAGCCTGGTGGTGCGGCAGACTAAAGCACTGTTATTCAAGTTATTAACATCAGCTGCCTGCAATTACTGCAAATTCAAATCTCACCAGGCTCAAGGTTGACTCAGCCTTCCATCCTTTTTAAGGTAGGTAAAATGAGGACCCAGATTATGGGGGCAATAAACTGACTTTGTATAAAAATATACAAAAGTATGAAGGCTATTGCTTAACGCATTGTAAGCCGCCCTGAGTCTCCGGAGAAGGGCGGCATATAAATTTAAAAAAAAAATAATTCAAAACTAAAAATGTTACAATCAAAATAGATACCTGGTTATTAAACCATTAACATTAATTAAGATGTTCACCCTATTTATGTGTTTGAATCAGGAGCATTTATTTTACATTAGAAAAGGAAAGGCATCTGCAAATGTCTAGAAATATTTACATACACTGCTAAGTGAATCTCTAAAATATGGATCTCACTGAAAGACTGTGCCTTGAAAGTTAAAGCTTAGTTCAGGCCTTTATATAGCAGAAAAATAATTAAGATGGTATAAAGTCCACTAAGTAATTCTACTCAGAAAGAATAAAAACAGAATAAAAAATAGTATTACGTTCCTATCCCATTTTTTCTCTATCAGTTTATATAGGTGCCTTGAGCTCATATATGTGTTATATTAGAGATATTTGCTTGGAAGAAGAACACTACTACAAAAAGATCCAGAATCCTGTACAATTTATAATCCATTTGGCCAAAACAGCAAAGTAAATATACCTGTGGAAGATGAGGACTTGAAGACAGCAGCAGGGAACCAAAGTTCCGGATCAAGTTTGATACTGCCATTAGGAATAACTACTTGTTTTCTGCTGTAGAGAAAAATACGACAATGACCATTAAACACATATATCTTAACCCTTTCATTCATAAGCAAAACTACATCTTCCAATTCCTTCCATATATTCGTGGTCTTCACACGATCAGACTACTTTTATTCAGGTTTATCACAGTCTTTCCCCTTTTTCTTAGTTTGATACAGAACACATAGGCAGCTGGAACTGGCAGACTGGGTTGTTAATGAATGCATTCCCAAAGAATTGTATTATTAGTGCATAAGCAGGGGAAATATATTTTATATTTGTAATATTCCTGTTTGACAGATTGTTGTACAGGACAATTAATTGCAGAGGATGAACTGCATTGTACTCTAAAAGGCAGATTTGAAATAACAAGCTTATCCTTAAATAATCCTTTGTAGAGAATCACGGTCATATTTGCAAAACACATTTCGCTGCCATCTTTCTCACTTTATTTAGCTGAAGTCAGGAGACATGGGTTTTGTTTTGTTTTTTTATTTGATTTATATGCCGCCCTTCTCCGGAGACTCAGGGCGGCTTACAATGCGTTAAGCAATAGTCTTCATACTTTTGTATATTTTATACAAAGTCAGCTTATTGCCCCCACAAACTGGGTCCTCATTTAACCTACCTTAGAAAGGATGGAAGGCTGAGTCAACCTTGAGCCTGGTGAGATTCGAATTTAGAGTAATTGCAGACAGCTAGTGTTAATCACAATGCTTTTAGTCTGCTGAGCCACCAGGCCCCTCTTTATAGTCATAGATCATTTGAGTCCCACTGACTTTGTATTAATTTCTCCCTCTCCCCTAAGATCGCGCACAGAATGAATTGAGCGAAGATGTTTTTATAACTTGAAAATGTTACAGAGTAGTCTCTTTTGGGTTACAGAAGGGATATTCCGGGAATAATATTTTTCTTTGGAGGAACGAAGTTCTCCCGATCCGCCTGCACCTACCCACAATCGCACTTCACAGCGCAGCCATATCGCGGTCTCGTTCTGCCCTCCCCAAACCGGAGCATGCGCACTCTGACCCGGAAGAACAATATGAAGAAGCGGAAAGCTTTGACTTCCCCGGTGGCTTTGGTGTAGAAGGGATCTGGCTTTCACTAGTTCGATTCTCAGATGCGGTTGGGTTGCAGTTCTCATCGTCCCGGCCAGGAAAGCAATAGTCGGAATGGTGGGAACTGAAGTCCCATTTAAGAGAAGAGCTGCTTAATCTTTTCTGTTACCATACATAGGATTCACAACCTGTCCCCCTCCGAATGCACGTTCAAGAAATATAGAATCTCGATTCAAAATGGGTTGGCTCTTTTCTTGTTCAAACATGTTCGGGAAAGAAAAATAGCGGCGCAATTTTCTAGCGATCTACCCAGAACTATTCGGTTTATTAAACCTTATTTGATTGGATGTGTACCATAAAGGATTTGTTGTTGTTCTCCGGCGTAGAGTTCCTCGGACTTTAAAACTGTTTGGCAGACAGAGTTTTCGGAAGTTAAATTTCCGATCTCCTAATATCGGAAACAGCCTGGCTTTAATTTGTTGCAATTAAAAGACATCGTAGCCCATTCGATAGATTCTCCTTGGCAGATAGTGGCTTGACAATATGATCCTTAGTAGAGGCTAGATTTCATTGCGCCCGCTCTGGCTCTTTTGGGAGTAAAATTCATGCCCCCCCCCAAAAAAAGCGGCTAATTCTTTCCCCCCCTGAACCAACTTTTAAGAACAGGAGCAGGACGCCACCGAAGGTGGCCTGCAAAAAGTCCTCGCAAACGCTAGATAGCGGCAAACCCATTTACAAGTTCTAACGCTGTACGAGTCGTATGGGGTTTTGCAGCCCGGAGCCAGTAATTGGAATCACAGACCTCGTTACCAACCTTGATAAAAGACGGGTTTCAGGAGGCAACTGGACTTTGTTTTTTCTTTTGAAGACCTTTCGCTTCTCATCCAAGAAGCTTCTTCAGTTCTGACAGGATATTGGGGAATGGAAGGATTTACCGGTATATTCCTTGCAGACAGCTGGTAATCTGCATCCTTTAAAAGGATCGTTGAAACGCTTGGAGGTTTATATGTGTCCTCAGGGTCACCTGAGTTGTGTTCCTGGTTCCTGTATTCTGCAATTTTTCCTCTGGAAATCCATTCCTACTCCCACACCATTCAAAGGGTGTTCATCCCAAATTATATAGCTAAAAGTCTGTAGAGATTCTCAGTCATCCAGGTCATGGTTGTCCCAAAGATGCTTTTTTTCAGGAGGCAACTGGACTTTGTTTTTTTCTCCTGAAGACGTTTCGCTTCTCATCCAAGCTGAATGAAGAAGCTTCTTGGGCTGAAGAAGCTTCTTGGATGAGAAGCGAAACGTCTTCGAAAAAAAAACAAAGCCCAGTTGCCTCCTGAAAAAAAGCACCTTTGGGACAATTAATCAAAGCCTAGCTCAGTGTTTTTGAACTTTGGCAATTTTAAAAAGTGTGGGTATTAAAGTTGCCAAAGTTCAAAAATCACTCAACTAGCTTATTAATTACATCACGTACCGCTCCGCGCCCTCTCCCCTCGTCTCCACCCTTAAAGGGAAAAATCAGCTATCCAGATGCATTTCGGGACGCGACCGGGTATCGCCCTGGCGGCCATATTGGACTTAAAGGGGCTGCGGCAAAATGGGGAGGAGCCAGAGTGGGAACTGTTTTTCTTCTTTCAGGAGCGGCCGGAGCGGCTTGGGGAGACCGGGAGTCTATTAAGCGCATGCGCGCTTCCTCCTATCCATCCTCTGATTCTTCTTGAGAGACCCGAAGGAGGCCCAGGTAGGAGCTTCTCCGTGCCTCTTTCTCTCTTACGGAGGCGGGGACGTGGTGAGTTATCCTCGTGGAAAGCGCCCATCTTGGCCCGAGAAGCAGCTTAGCGGCTAGCCTGTCTGACAGACGAGCATAACGTCGGTTAGACAGGTTGTGGTGGTAGATGGGGGGCGGGGGCGGGCAGAAGCGGGTGTGAGAGAGAAAAGCTACAAAACGGGCTGAAAAACAACGGTTTTTGCATAGGCGCTTATGTAATTTTACACTGGCGTTGGATGTTTTGTGGAAGAGTCTCCATAGACATATTTTATGGAAGTAAATACAATTTAAGTGAGCGGGCTAATCCATCTGCATTTTAAAACCCTCCTTTTCCTTCTTATATAATAGGGGAATTAGGAGGACTCTGATTTTTATTTTTTATTTTGCCTTTACAGATGCAATTGGATGCTAGGGTGAATCCGGGCGTACATTTAGCCTGGAGGCACATGATTAGACATTTAGACATCATGTCTCAAATGCTGCCTTTTCCACTCACCACCACCACCACCCACATGCGCACAATCCCTGTGGCCAACTCCTTATTTGTGGTTCAGTTGTCATTGTGTTTCCTTCTGGAAGGGTGTGTCTCTGCACTGCTGGCACAGCAAAAGGCAGGTCTCCAGGCTATGGGGCAGGTGCTGCTTCTTTGCTGACAGTGGTTGCCTAATTTGTGAGAGAGGAGGAGCCGATCCGGCTGTCTTCTCTACTGTCTACGAAAATGATTCAAAACAGCTGCTGCTAGGATAGGTTTTGGATTCCTTTAGGGATGTTGGATAAGGGTTGACATACCTTCTAATATCACAGACCTTTATCCTCTTGGAATATTATTACGCCTGAGCTCTATGGTGAATGGGTTTAGAATCAGTCTGCTCTGTATTTTTTGTTTTGTTGTTGCAATATTAAATTGTAATTGTGTTGCAATTATGTCCAATTAAATTAAATAAATATTTCCCACCAAATAAGCACTGTAAAAGTTGAAGTGTTTAGAACCAAGGATAAAATGATGGGTTGGAGATCACAACTCTCGAAATAATAACTACAAGTTCTTGTTTAGGTGTTTTCCTTCCCCATTCTCTTCTTTGATGCAAGATAACCCTTTAAATGTATCTGCTATATTTTCAACAGCTACAATGTGGTAAAGTGAATCCTGTGATGTAATATTTTTATAACTCTGTTATCATTTCTTATTTCCTTTATATAAAGATTTCAGGGCTATGTGATAATCTTTTGTATGGACTTCTGTTACAGTTCACTCTTTTATGAATCATTCAGATGGCTGAAATTTTTGATCTTTGAAACCAGTTTTGGGAGGAGCTGGCATGCTTAATTGCAAGGTTCCATGTGTATGTGGCACTTTCTATATATATAATCATGATGCTATTGCATTTGTGTAGCTGTGGGCTGTGCCATCCTGCAGAATGGAAATTTAATGGATTCTTCCATGCTAAAACTTTAGGCAGCCCTTTAAAAATAATTATTTTCAGATGTAATCATATCCAGAATTAGATATATGTAGTTTATATTTACATATGATGAAAGTTTTCATCTTTTGAAAGTTTTTTTTAATGTGATATCAAAACAAAATATATTTCTGTTTGATCTTAAGTGTAACTTTTTGTTACATTTAACAGAAGATGGGAGTGGTGATGATGATCAGTTTTGCCATCTAAGCAAGAGTTGTCTCCCAACTCCAGCTGGCTAGTTGCTTCTGGTACATTTATTATTTATTATATTTGTTTGCTGCCAATCTCACCACAAAGTGATTACTACGACTCCTTTTTCTGTATAGGTTCTATATTGATACCATGTTATTTCTTGCACTTCTAGAAATTGACTTTCAAGTATATTGGCCTACAGTTCCAACAGCATGCATGTAATAATGGAAATGAAACAATAATTAGAAACTGGTACTACTAGAGAGCAGCAAAGAGGTGCTGTAATGCAATATATTTTTTCTGAAAATGATATTGAGCCAAAAAGGATAAAGAGATGAACTTGAATAATTATGCATATACTTATAAATACATCATTTATGTTTTATCCTCTATCTGAAGAAAGAAACATACAAGTTAGATTACCTAAGCCAGTGATGGCAAACTTTTTTGGCACTGAATGCCAAAAAGGGAGCAGGAGTGCGCACGCTTGGCGCATTCATCTGGGCCACAACCTGGAAGAGGAGCTGCCAAGGGCACATGTGCGCGGCCAAAAATAAACTTCCATTTCTGGTGCGCATGCAGATTCTGGCCAGCTAGTCTTCTGGGTTTCTGGCCCGCGTGCGTGCACAACAATCTGCTGGCCGGTGCGCATGCTCACGCAGGAAAACGGAAGACCAGCTCTCACAGCTCTTAAAAGAGCCTCAGTGGTGCAGCGGACTAAAGTGCTGTTAAGTGCTAGCACTTAGCTGCCAGCTGCCTGCAATTAGTGCAAGTTCGAATCTCACCAGGCTCAAGGTTGACTCAGCCTTCCATCCTTTCGAGGTAGGTAAATTGAGGACCCAGATTGTGGGGGCAATAAGCCAACTTTGTATAGAACAACACCGCTTAGGGGGTGCCGAAAGCCCTAATAAGCAGGTATATACAAAAAAGTATGCAGGCTATTGCTATAATGCATTGTAAGCCACCCTGAGTCTACGGAGAAGGGCGGCATATAAATTGGACTAATAAATAGGTTTCCAGCACAGCCGCACACAAAAAGGCCAGCGATGGTCGCACGCGCATGGGCGCTAGAAACCCAGAAGAATGATGGTGTCCATTCTTATTTCACATATAATACCTGTTTGGGCTATAGTAGAGATCCAGTTTGGTGTGATTAAGGCATCAAGCTAGAAACCAGAAGACTGTAAATTTTCATCCCCGTTGGGCACAAAGCCAGCTAGGTGGCCCCAATTCGGTCACTTTCTCTTAGTCCTAGGAAGAAGGCAATGTGGTAAACCACTTTTTAAAAAAATTGTCAAGGAAATTGCAATGACCTGTTCAAGCAGTCTGCAAGAATTGGACATAATTGAACAGAAGGAAAAAAAATACTGCTCTTCAGTGTTGATGTACTGTACTATATTTTAGGATAGTTTAGGGGAACAAAACAAACTATGTGGTATACATCAGTCTCCTCTGATATCTAGATGCTTGTCTTCTAGAACAGTAATGGCTAACCTTTTTGCCATTGTGTGCCTGGGGGGCAGGGGAGTCACACGTGCGCATGCCCACACCCATAATTCTATGCACCCTGCCTCACGCATGCACACTGACACCCCCCCCCCCCCCCGCTCCTGGTGTGATGGCCCAGTAAGTCCGTTTTTCTTACCTGGCTCCAGGGCCTCTCTAGGAATCTGAGGAGGGCGAAACGGCCTTTCTGACCCTGCCCCTCCCAGGCCCTCTGGAGGCTGAAAACAGCCCGTTTGACAACTTCCGGTTGTTTCTTCTGGGCTTATATTGGAACTGTTACATTGAATAAATTGGAGTAGGGAGTGAAATAGCAAAAGTTGCAAATGATACTGACTTACAATGGTCAAGCAAACTTCAAATTGCTCTGTAAATAGTTAATAGAATGCCAAATATGAGAATATTGATTTGTGAGTCACTGAAACATTAGTTTTGTTACTTTGCTGGGCAAAAGAGACTATGAATATTGGGAGTTGTGAAGGGCAATAAGTATAAAATAGTAATGATAATTTCAGGTAACTGCTTTGGCCACATTTCCCAAGTAGCATTAATTAATGAATCACACAGCTGAAGTGACAGTGTAGGTTATACACCAGACTCCTTGTTTTACATTATTTTATTGTATTATTTGAACCTTGCCCTATTTAAATGATTGAATTTTAGCAAATTGCAGCTTTTCATAGTGTAGATGCCAGTGTACAGTCCTCAAACAGCATACTTCAGCACATCAGGAAGGCATTAGGTTAGAGGAGACTGGCTTTGGGAAGTTTAAGTTGTTTGATATAAAAAAGCCCAGATTCATTATAGGAACCAGTCTGCTAGTTAAATTGGTGCACAAGCACAAAGTGGTTGGGCTGCCGTAAATTCATGTTCCCAAAAGCTCAGGGGCCAACCTTCCCAAGGAGCTTTGGAGAATTACTATAGAAAGGCCAAAATGAGATTGAAGATTTTACAATAGGAAATCGGGGGCAGGAGGGAGGGAACATTAGAAAATCTCACGCTTTCTCAAGGTTTTAATGTACTATCAAATAAACAGTAAATTGGTTTGGAAAATGTGTATTTGTACTCATGGTCTTTATACAGAAGATTCTTATTTAATATGAGAGCAAGAAGGGTGAATAATGCTTTAATTTGCAAGTCAAGCACACTGATTGAATGTCTCCCCAGTGTTTTCTCCTTAGATTTCTTTTCTTTTTTTAATCCTGAGAATTTCTATCGTAAACCAAAAGCTGCCTATATAAAAGAAATAATTCAAAGTATTAAATTGATTTAAGCATTGCTTTATATTCTGCCATTCATTCCATTGCAGTTTCTTTACTGGAATTATAAAGAAGACAGCAGGTTTCATTTCATTTCATTTCATTTTATTAAATTTGTATACCGCCCTACTCCCGAAGGACTTAGGGCGGTGAACAGCCATAAAATAAAACATATAGATACAAAATTTAAAATAGAGATAAAACTAATTAAATAAATTTGGCTGAACCATTTTAAAACCCCAATAAATTAAAACCAAATTTAAAATTCCATTTAAAAAGGGTTGACAGTCATTTACCAAATTAGATTTCAAGAGACACTATTATCAAATGAAATATATAGCACACAATTCCAAGAGGTTTGTGAAATAATTGGTTTTAGATGCACATTTCTAGGTTTTAAATTTTAGGCATTTTTAAAAATTAATATAAGGGTAATAATTGTTATTATAAAGCAATACCCATATATGCAAAATCAATTTGATTACAATTCACATTAAGAAATTGGAAATGGTTATAACCTTTTTTCTTCCACTCAAATGTTGTTTTAGAAATAATTTATTATATTTGAATATAACAGCTGTCTGTTAAAGAATAACATCAAAAAAGTAAAGACTATATTGTGAGGCTAATTTTTACAATCTGCAGATTGGTTTACCCTATATCCATTCTGTTTTTAGATTCTACAACAGCTATGAAACTATTTTGTATCTTTTTGTAACATTGAAGCAATACAGAAAGAACACTAAAAGGTGATTTGGTAGCATACAAAATTTTGAATTTTTCCTTAAATTGTGAACAATTTAAAGCTGTAGCTTCAACCAGAAGGAGAGTAACCATTTCCTGCTGGTATATAAAGAGATAAGAAGACTTACTAGAAATACCAACTAAATGTCTAGTTTGTGTAGTTGGAAGGATGTCTCCAACTAATTTATAAAGAAGTTGGATTATTTTTGATGGGCATAGCACTTAATATTCGTTTGTGTGTGTGTGTGAGAGAGAGAGAGAGAGTGAGTGAGTGAGTGACAAAAGGCTGGTAGAATGAAAAAAGGATGAAAGAAAATTGCTGAATGATGACTGATAGTGGTTTCATTGGATGCTACAGTGTTTCAAGATGTTCAGATTGCTATATCTAGTATGATTGACAACCTAATTAGCTTATATTTCCATTTGATCTGCTGGCCATTCCCCCAGCAGTGGTAGCGTATCCATATCTAGGCAGGTGGTAGAATAATTTCCTCATGGGTCCTTCAGCAGGATCACCTAACTCATCTCCCATTGCTGATGCAATTAGACGTAGCTTCCAGGTAATTTCTGTTCTTCCTTATTCTTTGTATTTCATATGACTATGACAAACTGCAGCAGTTGGTTTGTCTTTTAGAATGTATACAGTGACTCTCTAGAGTTTCTGTGGTCTATTATTTAACTAACTTGGAGGAGAAACAGGCAATTTAAATTAGACCTACATCAGTATATAGGTACTAAGTGCAGCTAAATCACTGGTCCCCTTTCATGTGATATTGGCTGTTCCAACTTGCTGCAGGGTGCCGTGAATGGATTATTGTGCAGTAATCTTGTGGTGTATTTTGGCTTTTCATTTTTCGGCATTGCATACTTGAGCATATCTTTGTTTATCTGAATAACATTTTCTCAGATTACTGTTAAAGCTGTTTCCCAGTGGTATAACTACTTCACAGCCAAAGGATTGCAGTATTTCCCATGTTTTAATAGGAATTGTTGATGCAGGTTGGTATGGTGCTTGACAGCATGTGGGTGCCTATTTCTGCCTAACAACAGAGCTACTATTGTTCTGTGCAGATTAGAGGCATTTCTTTCTGAATTAAGCTGTGGAGATCTGTATGGTCAGCATGAATAAGTTTTGTGTGGAAAATGGGCAACATAAATAAAAACAATAAAATATTCTCTTGGTACTGTTGAAAGATTTCCCAGATCTATTGGAGCAGTCTTCCCTGTTCTGAACATGTCTGCCAAGATTTAGCAGAGGAATTTACGCTTTTTCCATGCATAAAAGCATCTTCAGATTGCCTACCTACTCTAATTTTAGGCTATTTCAGTGTTCCACAGCTAGCTGGGGAATTCTGGGCATTGAGGTTCTTACATTTTAAAGCTGAGGTTCTTACATTTTAAAGCTCTTTAAAGTTGAGAAACACTGGGTTAAAGTATCTCTTTTTCTCCCTCTAGTATGGCAACTGAGTTTGTAAGAGAGAAGGGAGGAAAACAAATCTTTGTTCTATTGGGAGTACCATGTTGCTTGGTTGAGGAATAAATGTTGTTTCCACATGTTGTCTCTCTAGCTTTCCAGAGCATCATTTGGGCTTTTGATAGTACAGATGGCCTGGAAATATATCATACTACATATTTAAGGCAGATGGCAGATGAAAGCCTAGCACAATGCAATAGTATACAAAACTTGAGAGGAACAGACATACTGTAATTTATCATTGCATCTGATCTTGAATCCATTCAAGGCATTAAATCAAACAGGATACTTCCAAATGTAAGAGCCTTAAGTATTTGACAAATACACATTCCCATCAAGAGCACTTTTTGTGGGGATTCCATATTATTTATCTGTAACAGAACATCCTATCTTTGAAGGCAACATATGGATCAGGAGTTTTCAAATTTGTTTAAGACTTTTTTGTGTAAAACATAAAAATTAACAATTTGTGGTTTTGCTAATTTGAAAGAACATGAGTCATTAAAGAGGTAAATTTACAATTCTTATAATTGCTGCAAAGAAAATTATATATTTTTTCTTCGACACTAATAGTTAAAAGGTTTATTTCAATTTCATTACAACATATTACTTTTATTTATATACAAATCTCTACAATATTTTTCTTCCTTTCTCTTTTTTACTTCTTTCAGTTTGATCTCAATTATTTTCAACACTTAATTTTATTCATTCTGATGATGACTAAGTCAACCTTTCCATTTAAAAAAATGTATCAAAATCACCCTACATTTTCTTTAAAATAGGCAGACTTAAATGTTTATTTCTCTTTTTGACCCATGTTCTTTCCCGATGTTTTTTTCACCCTATACATATTCTATATCATTCTTTTATCTTCTCCCCACCACACCCCCCCGAAGTCATTCTCTTATAGAGTTCTTGGTTCTCTCTGAGCTTGGTTGTTTGCTTGTTCTTTACCTAAATAGATAACATCATCAGCACTAGTGAGTGTGGACTTTGCTCTCTATTTATATACAATAATTTGCCCTGCTAATATTGATGAGCTGTGGTTTTCTCCTTGCTAGTTCTTGATTATGTCATTGTTTTCTGCTTGGAGTATATATGTTTGTGTGGATGCAGAATCTGCAGGAACACTTTAACCAAATGTCTTTTCCCAAGATTGTTTGCCAGTTTTGGGGATATATTCTTCAGTCCAAATAAGAGGTCTATCTGCTTTAAGGTGTTCCTGATTGCTGTGTTGTGCACACACACCTGTTCCAAATCGCATTTTGTCCTTTGAATCCAGATTTCTATGCAGCCCTGCTTAGTATATATGTAATAAATGTTAATAGTTATAAATAACTTGAGTCCATTTACCTAAAAAGTAGGTTATTAAAAATAATATTGTTATACTAAAAAGGATGGTTACTGCATTTTCTGATTGATCCTAGGGATATTAACTGGAGGACACTTAGTCATAGTAACAGAATAAAAGAGTAACAGAGTTGGAAAGGACCTTGGAGTTCTTCTAAATAACTCCCTGTTCAAGAGGAGACCCTATACCAGGGGTCTCCAATCCTGGCAATTTTAAGACTTGTGGACTTGAAGTTGCCAAGATTGGAGACTCCTGCCCTATACCATTTCAGTCAAATTATTGTCCAGTGTCTTCTTAAAAATCTCTAGTATTGGAGTACCCATAACTTCTGGAGGCTAGTGATTCAGGATTTTAGAGGAATACTAAACAACCTACGACCCATAGGGTCATTCTTTCAGAAATATTTCCTTACCTAAACAGAGAAACAAAATGATGGTCAGGTGGCAAAAATGCAGAGTGGAATCAACTTCCCACTTTCTGCCAGCTTCCCATTGACTTTGCTCATTAGAAATTGGCAGGGAGCATCCGAAATCGCAAATCACATGACTGCAGATAACTGCAGCAATGTTGCAGCCGCAATTTTCTGAATACAACTGTTGTGAAGATCCTGGAAATGTCAATAACACGGGAGTATTGGGTCCTGGATTTGTACACGTTCTTTAAATTAACTCATTTGAGGTACTTGAATTTTTTTTAAAAATGTGCTGCAGTACCCCATTAATTGAGGATTATAAATAGACAGGAGAGTTTTAATAGTATATAGATAGCTTTGACCAGCTTGCACTTACGTGCAACATTAGCTTTCCTTTTCCTTTGCTCTTAGACCACATTTAAATTTTAATATTCATTAATGTAATGTAATGTAAAGTTCAGCATGCAGCTAGCTAGAGAAAGCCAAGATGCATTAGCAGTTGGGTGTGGTTGGAACTAAGCCATCTTTGATATGAGAGGGCAGAGTTAATATTTACTCAGCAGTAGATTAAAAGTCTTGCATTTCCACTCAATTCATATAACCAACAAACAAGGCTGCCTTATATTTGGATGTTATAGTAACAGATCTACTACTTGGAGCAAAATCTAATTCTGCTTTCAACTTCTTAAAAGTTTTGGTTGTGCCTATATTTCATCAGGGTCCAAAATATATTATAACCCTGCATATCACCTGAAGATGTGCTTATATGTTAGAAAGTGACAGCAGTAGAAGACTGACATATGTGTGTCTTGGTCTTGTCATGCCTTCAGATTTGAGGCTGAGGCTTCATGGATTTCTTTTTACTTCATGATTTTAACAAGGAAAATAAGGGAAGATAAGATCTTGCTTTATAAGAATATGGAAGATCTTCTCATGATAGGCACAGATAGAACAATGACTAGAAGCAGGTCTAGATTGCATTGCAATTAAAAAGACATTACTGTAACATCTGGAAGAGGGAAAATAATCTTACAGAACCACAAGGAATTTAGCAGAGTAACTGATAAAAATAATTAAAATATCACATAAAATAAATAGTAGGACTACAGTTTAAATATTCTAGGAGTAATAGCATCTCTTCTAACCCAAGCATGACAGATTAGCAGCAAGGAGTCTTGTGGAAATCGTTCTATCAAGGATAATTCTTGCAAGGACATTATGCTTAAAAGCCTGTTCCTTTTTTCAAATCTCAATGGTCCAAGGAACAAATCTTCATCTGAAATCCAAAATATTCAAAAATGTTTTTATAGAATGCCTCTTTTTTTGTACAGGATTGCACAATACATTTCAAGATTTTGTGCCCATTTTCTTACTACTAATTTTTGTACCCCATCTTTTCTCTAATGAGCAAAATGGCTTCTGTGATCAGTTTCTTAATTTAGCAGTCGTTGGCATTTTGTAAAATAGCCAGTTTGGGCAACTGAGTCATAACAAAAGTATATTTGCAAACAGTGTATGAGCAATTTTAAGCCTCTGATCAGAAATAGGATGTAATGAGGAATGATCATTTGTATGTATCAAATAGAAATTAAAGTGTTTAGATTCCTTCATTAGTATTGCCCCATTAAGACATTTTCTGTGATCTAGTATTGCATGAAGGGCTCAAGTTTAGCTCTTTGGATGATTGATGGATTTTTCCCCACTTCTTAGTTGGACGTTCAGTCCAGCAATCTTTGAACTGAAAGAAAGAAAAATATGTGCAATTTCCAGGGATGACGTTTACTGTCCTCGTTGCTGATCATTATCCTCTCTCTTTTGTTGCCTTTGTTTCAAGCCACTGTAGTCACCTCTCTTCCCTCCAAGATAATGGATGATAAAGCAAATGATGCTGCCTTGGAGAAATGTTACTTTAACAGGGATGAAAAAGAGGCAAAAGCATCATAATGAAGACATTAGAAAAAAGATATTGCCACGACGTGTGGTTAGATGCAGGTAAAGAAAGGCTCTATACATCAAGGGATAAACAATTATGCTGACGAAGTATCCACACAATGGGTGAAAGGCATCATGTGGGGAATTCTGCTATAAACAAAGACTGATTACAATCCCAAATAGATCCCTGAAAGGTTGTTGTTTCTGCTCAAAGTATTTGCTCTGTAACGAGATTCTTGATGAATGGAGCATTGAATAACATACTGAAGTGGGCTTTGAAGAACTATAAATGACCTCCGCTGGAAGAAAGGAAGATAGCTGTAAAGGGGCAAAGATGAATTTGATACGGGATGGGCAGCCTAAAAGGATGCTGATTTCTGCTCCTTAGTTTTCCTTGCTATCACAAGATTAGTACCAGTATTTATCTGGCACCCACTATTTCTTGGCAATCGATTTTCATATTTTTCCTGCTATTGGTGCTGTAGAGGTGAATCACCCTTAGGATAGTAATTCTGTCTCTGGTGGGGAAGGAACTCAGATCAGCAATTGCTGCCCTGTTGTTTTTCCTCTTTTCTATAAATATTTATTACCTTGCAATTCCTGAAGCATCATTTTGTTCAAGGATATTGTTATATCCTTGTTAAAACAAGTCTGATATACAGTGAGATGCTTTTGGATGGATTTGTCAGCATTGAGAGCTATTGGACAAAAATAAGAGGCTATCCATTCTTTTTGACAAAGTACCTAGAGGCCTTAACTTATTTTTACAGTGAAAATAAATGGAGCACTTGGCAGGAATCAAAAGGTGGAAAAAGCTAATGGTGGCAGAAAAGTATGCATGATTAGACTAGCTTTTTTGGCAACTTCAAATATTAAGCTGGAATGGTCTTGCATTATCTGTTCGCTATATAATATCTGCTTATATTTTAAAGCCATAAAGTCCACTTATGGTGGCTACTTTGTTTATCTTCCTGGAACAATACAGCTTGTTACAATTTTGAGTTTCACTGGGACTATAACATCAGCTTCTGATGAATGCACATGTGCCCGCCACTTATGCAAATGGAGCTTCCAGGGCATGCGCTTGCCCGCCGCTCACACAGAACTATCCCCTCTCCCCAGCCAGTCCGCAAAGCCAGAAAGGTTGGGGACCTCTGCTCTAATGCACCCTGGAAATGAGCTTTATAAGTCAAAATCAGCACTTGCTTGGACTTCAAGGTCTACCGGCATTTCTTGGAGTGACTAGTCACTAGAGAATAGATTTATGCTTACATAGTAGTCTTAACCTGTTAGCATGTTGGCTACCTCATTCTGTACCAACTATAATTTCTAATTCATTTTCAGAGGTACCTCCATGTAAAGTGCATTCCTAGATTCTTTACATGTGGCAATCAGGGTGTGAATTATAGTTACTAAGGCTTCAAATAGAACTGCAACTGATGATGGAATCTCAAAAACTTTGCACACTAATTAAGTTGTATACATTACTACTTCTCTATTTTATTTTGATGATTCTTCCCTAGCCAACATATGTATAGAAATAAGGATGGAGGACATATATTTTATAAACTGCTTCACAAAATGTGAACATATTTTTTCCCCTTTCCATACCTATGTTGTAGTCATAGGAATTGATAGCCCAAGGGTGCAGAACTAAATTGGAATT
Source organism: Arizona elegans (assembly GCA_022577455.1). Classification (NCBI taxonomy): domain Eukaryota; kingdom Metazoa; phylum Chordata; class Lepidosauria; order Squamata; family Colubridae; genus Arizona; species Arizona elegans. The sequence continues at coordinate 296,630,750 of JAKOOJ010000001.1, read as the reverse complement.
CAAATAACCTTTATTGAAACATGTATAGACTAGTTTATTATTTAAAAAGGATCAGTAAGCATTTTTTTTTGACTGGATTGTGCAATAGTGATATAAGCCTATTTTAATATGATTCACTGAGTATTAAGAAAAGATGAATGTCATATTATGTATCCAGATCATTCAGATTATCAGTAAGCCTTACAAGAAGAGATTTTAAAAATAAATACATTACAATTAGTTAAAATAATAAAACTATAAGACCCCCCTCCCCCACCCATTCAATCATGTCCAATTCTTGGACACGTCCCTGCAGTTTTCTTTGCAAGATTTTTTAGAAATAGTTTTCCATTGTCCCCTTCCTTGGGGTGAGAGAAAATGACTGGTCGGGGTCATCCAGCTGGCTTTTGTCTAAGGTAGGAGTAGAATACCGATTTGCTATCTCTAGTCTAATATATAATAGAACACTTTAGAAACAGTGGTGGAAAACATTTTCAGTTCAACTTTCTGTGAACATTCTTACACTTTAAGCAGTTATATGTAGGGAGCATCTCATAGGTTTGTGAGCCGCGGTGGCACAATGGTTAGAGTGCAGTACTGCAGGCTACTTCTGCTGATCACCGGCTACCAGCAGTTTGGCAGATCGAATCTCACCTGGCTCAAGCTTGACTCAGCCTTCCATCCTTCCAAGGTCGGTAAAATGAAGACTCAGATTGTTGGGGGCAATATGTTGACTTTGTAAACCACTTAGAGAGGGCTGTAAAGCACTATGAAGTGGTATATAAGTCTTAAATGCTATTGCTATTGCTATTTAGTAGTGAATCCAACTCACATTTTGCCTACAATCACTAATGGATTATAACTTCAATAGAATTTTGGATTCAATAGAATTTTCTCTCAACCTTAGGAAGAAGGCAGGGGCAAAATCACTTCTTGCCAAACCTTGTCAAGAAAACTATAGGGACTTGTTCAGACAGTCATTAGGAGTCAAGATTGATTCAAAGTCTCAAAAGAACTATACATAAAGAAGGTATATGATCTTATGTTATTCAATAATTCTTAAATGGTTAGAGGAAAGCAATCTGATGTCAAATCTATCTGTGCCGAAATAGATAAAAAGAATTTAGGCCTCCCACCCACAGAGGGTACTATAACCCAGGGGTCCCCAACCTTCAGGCCCTGGCCCACTACTGGACCACGACCTATTCAAAACTGGGCCATGGGAAAGATGGGCAAGTGCACTTGCATGAAGCTCCACTCACATGAATGGCGGATGCTCACATGAGGAGCTTTAGTGTCCTCTTTTCACACAAGCAGAACTTCACTCATGAGTGCAAAAGTGACTGCCGCTCAGGCGAGTGGAGCTTCATGCATGAGCACAAGCACCCTCTTACTTGCACGCGAAGCTCCTCACCAGTGGAGGGCACGCGTACCCACCGCTTGTGCACATGGAGCTGTGTGCCTGCCACTCACATCACCCCGGCACCAGGCTGGGTTGCCAAACTGGAAAGGTTGGGGACTGCTGCTCTAACCAATTTAGATAGCCCAGGCAGGAGGAGTTTGATTTTACTGTAAATGCTTCCTGATCTGAGGGAAAATGCCTCTAGAGGAGGAGGTGGTGTGATAGACCTCAGGGAATTGCAGTTTCCCAGAAAGAAGGGAAGACATTCCTAGGAGGGGGACGAGACAAGAGGCAACACAATCTGGAGTTGGATATGAGACAGATGAAGAAAGGATAGCCACTTCCTAGAATACCTCAGGGTATATCCATCTGGGTGAGAGTAGTAAAGATTTAGTCTGGCAAGATTTGGTATATTTGGTATCAACAAATAAAAAACTGAACTTTGGCTGAATTTTTCTATGTCGTTCTTGGGCTAGGCCTGAATCTTGCTCTTGATATACAATGGCTGGAATTTAAGTGCTGTAGAAAATAAATAAATAGATTAGATAAATTACTAATCAGACATTCCTAAATTATTTTGTGCCTATTTTATTTGTTTTAGCTCAGCCTTGAATAGGAGATGCCAAACTTGTTGGAATACCCATAGTAGAGCAAGTTACATCAAAGAATGCTTCTGAAACTCCATTACATCTGTTCAAAAATTTGGATAGATCTTCACATGAATTTAGGAAGATAACTGATGGTAAATTAGTTAGGAGGGGAAGTAGAAAAAGGGGACATATTGATGTCTGTGTATTTAAAGCAAAATGTAAGAGTAGATTGCAGACATTCATATTAGATTCTACTAGACTACTTTCAGGGACGCGGTGGCTAAGACGCTGAGCTTGTCAATCAAAAGGTCGGCAGTTCAGCGGTTTGAATCCCTAGTGCCGCGTAACAAGGTGAGTTCCTGTTAGTTGTCCCAGCTTCTGCGAACCTAGTAGTTCGAAAGCACGTAAAAAATGCAAGTAGAAAAATAAGGACCACCTTTGGTGGGAAGGTAACAGCATTCCATGTGCCTTTGGCTTTTAGTCATGCCGGCCACATGACCACGGAGACATCTTCGGACAGCGCTGGCTCTTTGGCTTTGAAATGGAGATGAGCACCACCCCCTAGAGTCGGGAACGACTAGCACATATGTGCGAGAGGAACCTTTACCTTAGAATACTTTCAGCTTGCCTTTAGGAGCCTCCCAAGAAATGCTAGGAGGAAGAAAAAAATGTACAATAGCTGATTCCCTATTTTTTAGAATATGAGATGGAAATATATGGATAATGCACAGATACTTGCATTGGCATTAGGCCAAAAGTTTGTGCCTTTTTTTTTTTTATTGTTTCCTATCCAAATGGAACATTGAAAATAAATGATGCAAATGGTGTCAGGCCTCTGCCCATCTGGCTACTCATCAGCAGGAAACCGTCAAACCTGGATAGAATGGGACCAAATTTGGTGTGGCAGGAGAAACCAGCAAAAGAAATTTGAGTTTGAAATTGAGCTGGATCCAATTAGGGTTTGCGGAGAGGCATTTGGGCAGTAACTTGCAAGGCTTCTGGTTGCTTCATTCATAAACACTGTTCTCTTCTCATAATGTGACCCAGAATAGATTGAGCTTGTCTTAAGGGGGTGGAGAGGTTTCCAGAAGCCATGCCCAGTATATTTTCCTAATTTGTTTAGAATTTCTAATTTATTGTAAAGGTAGTCGGCTTCCAGAAGTCGTCACAAAACAACACCCAGCATAGTTTTCAGTTCCAAGAATAGGCTGCTTATAGGGTCCCTTAAGTATTCTTGGAAAATAAACACGGTGGGTGACTAACACCCACTGCTGTGTTTAATTCTAAAATATATATATATAAAGTAAGCTGGAGCGTTAGAAAGCATTTTGCAGGAAGAGCAGCCAGATGGGATATTGAGAAGTAAAACCTCAGCAGTTTGCCTTCTGGCAGATGTCTGTTTTGTGATTATCCATGGCCACTGTGGCATGTACTTTTGGAATGCACAAATCCCTCCCCCATCAGTCCAATGACAGCTAATTTAGGAAAGTGCCATATCCTCAAAATGCAAATGTATCCACAGCCCAATTAAGATGTGGTGTCATGGTTGTAGAATAACAAATTCAGCTGTTAAGTTGAATGTTGTTCTGTGTCGTACATGGAAGATTCCCAGGGAACTTACAGTAGCATCCATTGGCTGTGTACATGCAGCATTCTGAACCCGGAATCACCAGACTAACCACCTATGGTTACTGTATTCCTATAACAAGCTATTTCTAAACAAATAAATTATATGAAGGCTTAACATGATTGCTTAGTTTTTAATTACATTTTAAGCTACTTTGGTTACTTGTATGAATCCCATCAGTATTCCTCTTTCACCAAAGAAAAGGATTTTTTTCCCTTTTCTCAAAATGTCATGCAGGTTCATTTTTATGAGCACTCACAGAGAAAAACACATGCACCTTTCTTCCTCTTGGGGGAAAAATAAATAACCAGAGCATCCCCATCTACTTCCTTATAGAATTGCTCTGGCCCTCTTCTGAACAGCAGGCGACTGTGCTAAGGGGACTCCAATTATTCTTATGTGGGTTGGGTTTGTTATTGTTGAGGGGGATTTCCTGTTGGTCTCTCCCACGAGGGGGCGGTGGCTGTTGCCTAGCAAAGAACCCTGAACACACAGAGGTGGGACTACCGGAGAACAAAGGCAGATCTGCTGATATCTTCCTCTTTCTTCTCCTTTTCTCCTCCTTACTGGTCCGGCTGCACTCAGTAATAGCTTTGCCTGCTGCCAACGGATCACGTGGCCCAAGTTGTCCCCTTTGTATCTGCAGCAACGGGGCAGGTTGCTCCAACCACTGTTATGAGGTAAGTTCCTTGCTAAAACATGTAGGTGCTTTGTGTGTTGGAGTGTCTCTTCTTTGGGGTGTGGATGAATCGGTCAGCCTGGGATTTGACCTGGATAATTGCTATGTGTTTTTCACTAAACCAGGCAATGACTTGGCAAAGGAAAGAAATCTGATTTGTTTGTGATTTTAATAACAAAGAGTAGAAGACTTGGTGAGACTGAGCAACGCTTTTCCCTGCAGTGCCTGTAATCCTCTCCTTTGAATCTTCATTTGCAAATTTTATTTGCACAGCTAGATAAAATTCATATGTTGTATTGTGTGTTTGTGAAAGTTTACCAGCTTTTATTTGTTAAATGGTATGTTTCCGGCTTGTTTTCCTTGCATCACTCTCCTTCCAGCTTGCTTTAGATTTCAGGTGTATATAAATAGAGTTAAATATGCTCTCACATGGATAATAATTTTAAAAACCCTGTTATTTTGTAGTAAGACCTAGCAATTAAGTTTTTCAAAGATGTTCATAAAGATGCATGTTAATGACAGAGTCTAGATTCGAAGCAGGATCATTTTATTTTTAAGCATGTTGAACAATTAACTATCACAAATTCTAACGCTAAGCATTTGCCTCCAAATTTTTGCTCATCAGTGAGTAATATTCCTGCTTGTTTTTGGCTGTGGTATAAGGATCAAGACCACCACCAATGCTACTTTTCCTCTTCCTCCCTTTTCCCCCTAAATTGTACTTCTATTTACTTAATCTCAGAAAGATTCTCTAATATAGAAATTGCAAACAAAAAGAAAAAAAAATCCCTGTACTTTCTGCTACTTTACTGGAAACATTTGTTCTTATTCCTGTTTGTTCATTCTAGATCGCTAATCACTGGAAAGGAAGTCTTAATTCCTTATAGTTTCTCCTGTGTTTTTCAAATGACAGTTAAATCAACCTTCTAGATTCCTAGGGTTACAGGGGCAGTAAGAGAATGTCAATTTTGATGCAACTGCCATCTTTACCTTCATTTGGTCTTCCCAGTAACATGCTGTGCACCATATTGCCACTTTTACAAGGATGTGCAGTCTTCAAGTATGGTGGGAATTTCCTTCATTTCCACTTTTCAAATGAAAATGGGAATAAGACCTTTATTCACAATATCACTTTGTTGGTTTAATCTTTCAGAATCTGTTGTCTAAGTAACCTGTGGTCTGTACTAACCCCTTTGTTTTTTCTTCCTTAAATGGAGGTAATACTGAAAGATTATGTCCACTATGGTGTACCCCAGGGAGGAGAAAATGGACAAGCTAAGCCAAGAAGAGATTATCTCCAATACTAAGCTGGTGATGCAAGGGCTGGAGGCCCTTAAAAATGAGCATAACTCAATTTTGCACAGCCTACTGGAGACTATCAAGTGTCTGAAGAAAGATGAAGAAGCCAATCTAGTACACGAGAAAGCCAACCTGCTGCGCAAGTCAGTGGAGATGATTGAGTTGGGACTTGGAGAAGCTCAGGTGAGTGATATTTTGTACATGAATAAAAAAAATCAACCAAACACAGAAAACATAAGGATTCAAATACACTGTTTAGAGCCGACATGCATACTAAATAAAACATTAAAAAAGCATACCTTTTGTTTATGAAGTGCAGAACAGTCAAACTAGCAGGCACAGAATACATTGGTAAATACTGCATCTTCTGAGTGCTGGTTTTTAGTTTTATGATTGTATGGATAGGATTGAAATTGAATAGGTATATGGATAGAATTGAAACCTGTAATTGACCCTTGATTATGAGCAGAGAGGACTTCTTTGAGTTTCCACTTTTTGCCCATCTGCTCAAGCGTTGGCTTCTTTTCTCTTGATTTAGGAAAAATGGGGTTAATTGTTCAGAATAGCAAGTATATATATCTATTCAAATTAAGTTTAGCCTTTGCAAATGTAGATGACACACCTTTAGCCACTCATGTACAATGCAGGCTTACAAAGCTGATACGAATGAGATGAAATAGCCAATTATATTTGTTGTTCCTTTTCCTCCTTTCTGGCAACATTGTTCTTCTCTCTTTTTCCAGAGGAAAAAAAATGGAACAGGCATCTAAGATGATTTATGTTACACAACACTGGTTTAAGGTCCAAACTTTCATTATTTTGTAATAGTTAAAAACCAGTTCTTTGTTCAATTCTACCCCTGGCTTGTTCCAAGACCATAAGAAATATGCTCACCAATTTTCCTACAAGTCTTGGAATTTTCTTTGGTGGTGTGTACATTTTCTTTTCCTCTAAGAGTTTGTTTTTTAAAAAAACATTTCTTAAGACAGACATTTTTCCTTTTTTCTCTTGGACTAGGTCATGATGGCTCTGTCAAACCATCTCAATGCTGTGGAGTCTGAAAAGCAGAAATTGCGGGCTCAGGTGCGGAGACTATGCCAGGAGAACCAGTGGCTACGAGACGAACTAGCAAACACTCAGCAGAAATTGCAACGCAGTGAACAAACTGTGGCACAGCTTGAAGAAGAAAAAAAACACTTGGAATTCATGAACCAGCTGAAGAAATATGATGAAGATGTATCCCCAACGGTGAGCATATATGCTTCCTGTACAAAATAAGCTAGTAATAGCTTTCTCAGATTTCCTATCTACTACTTTGAGTTTGCCTCTACTGGCTATGACAGGCACAGGTCACCTACCCTTGTAATTATTATCTTGAATTATCTTCCTGAGAAAAATCACATTTTATCATTTGCATCAGTGTCGGGCATAAAAACCTTGCAGTACTAAGGCATATTAATTTCTCTATACCCCTTTCTGTTGGTGCTTTTCTATATTAACATTTCAGGAGGAGAAGGAAGGTGATTCCACAAAGGATTCTTTGGATGATTTGTTTCCAAATGAGGAAGAGGATCAGGGACAAGGATGTAAGTTTCATTCTTTCACTCTTCTTGTATGAACTGCTATTGAACTTGACTTCCTCCAAATATTCCATCTGATTGAAAAATTAAGGATACAAAGGAGTGACAATTCTTGTATTAATAAACCATAATATAGCATTGTATGCTGTGCTTCTTTATTTATTGATATGATATGTATTTGCAGTGCCTCATCAACACAGCAGTGCTGTAGCAGCTGCTCAGCAAGGTGGTTATGAGATCCCAGCACGCTTGCGTACACTACATAATCTGGTGATCCAGTATGCATCACAGGGACGCTACGAGGTGGCTGTGCCTCTTTGCAAGCAGGCCCTGGAGGACTTGGAGAAGACTTCAGGACACGATCACCCTGATGTGGCCACCATGCTCAACATCTTGGCCTTAGTATATAGGTGAGGAATAGATAGGTAGAAGGTACCTGCTTCTTGTGAAAATGGAACAGCATGTCATGAAGAGAAATGAAAGAGAGTATGAGGGAAGTCAGTGTAGTCAACCCCTGTTGTGGCAACCTCTATTAATATGAGATGTTATGTCTGTGCAATGTAATCTCCCTCTGTTTGTGTCATGTTTATATAAATTGTTGTCCCTCTACTTCTAAACAGTATATGTATCGAACATTTTGTTGCAGGGATCAAAATAAATATAAAGAAGCAGCTCACCTTCTAAATGACGCATTGTCTATTAGAGAGAAAACTCTTGGCAAAGATCACCCCGCAGTAAGTGGCTATTATTTGTTTTACTTCAAGGAGGAGGATCCGAATATGTCTGAACTGATCATTACCTGATCAATTCTTCTGATTCCCAGGCTAATCCACATTTTAGTCATGGTAATTGAGGATGATCGAAACAATATATCTAGAGGGCACCAGATTGAAGAAAGCTGCTTCTACACACACACACACACACACACACACACACACACACACACGCCCCCCTAATAAATAAACCACAAGGAAGGGAATTTGACCAACCACTAATGGAGTATATATCCCTATAAGAATCATTAATGAAGTAGCATAGCATTAAGAAAGAAAGGAGGACAAATAAAGAAATATCTTTGACTTTTCAATGAGATAGAGAAAACTGAATCAAAAGTCTACATCAATGGTGGGTTCCTCCCGGTTAGGCCCGGTTCTGCCGAGCCAGTAGCGGTGACGATATGACGTCACCGAACTGGTTCTGGGCCCCCCCCACCCCAGCCATGTTATTCTTACCTTTGATTTGGCCCCACCCCCAATCTATTGCTGCCACCTGAGTCCCAGCTGATGGCTAGAGGGAAAAAAACTGTTTAAACTCTTGCCGCCCGGCTTCAAAGGGCCGCCCTACAGCTGATCAGTTTTAAAAGAAAACAAATGAGTAGACCGGTGCCTGCAAAAATAAATGGATAGACCAGTGCCTGCAAAAATACATGAGTAGATCAGTGCCTGCAAAAATAAATGGGTAGACCAGTGCCTGCAAAAATAAATGGGTAGATTGGTACAGCTCTGCAAGCAGTTAAAAGCCTGGTAGACCAGTACCTCTGCTAAATCCTAAATAATTGTCACATGACCATCAAGCAATGCCCACAAAATAAGCCACGCCCACAAAACTGGTAGTAAAAAAATTTAGAACCCACCCCGGTCTACACCTTTGTTTCCTAAGCAGTAAGGCAACATTGGGCGTATAGCTTTATAAGGAAATCCAAGCACATGATTATGGTAGTGACATTTGGGCCCAAATTTATATATACAGTAATTGTTTTATTTTATATTTAAAATATCAATACATATGTTGCCTTACAGATTGTTGGCAAAAGAAATATGTGACTGAATAGAGCAATGTGATTTCTTGAAATAGTATCCTGCTGAGAAATGGTGACACAATTAGGGCTCTGTTTCACATATCCAGTTACTGTTACTGTTAATGCTGCCAGCTATAACAAATTGGCTCTCTAAGTAGTATCACTTTTTATGCTCTGTGTGTGTGTGTGTTGATTCTTCCTTAGTTCTCATGCGGTTGTTTCCACATCTCCCTGCAGGTTGCTGCAACCCTAAATAATCTAGCCGTTCTGTATGGCAAAAGAGGGAAATACAAGGAGGCAGAACCATTATGCAAGCGGGCACTGGAAATCCGGGAAAAGGTATCTTTCTTTCAGAAGTTTGAAAGGAGGAAGGTTTAGGGCCTAGGCTATGGGGCCACTCATCACTGAAACTATACAACAACTTTTACTGCTTGCGATTCCTACAATAGAAGACAGTTTCCGAAAAGAAATATATTTTGGATGAATGATATCCATAATGAGGCTAATATGCATATAATATGAAGCCATGTGTACAAAATTCAAGTTTCTAATGGTATTTATGATGCAGTTTTCCCAGGGAAAGAAAAGTTTTGCAGAATTTCATAAATTACTCTTACCTGCTTCTTTTTCAGGTTCTAGGCAAAGATCACCCAGATGTGGCCAAACAGTTAAATAACTTGGCTTTACTATGCCAGAATCAGGGCAAGTATGAAGAAGTAGAATATTACTATCGCCGAGCTCTGGAGATCTACGAATCCCGCCTAGGGCCTGATGATCCAAATGTTGCTAAAACAAAGAACAATCTGGTGGGTCTGTTTGTTGATGTGAGAACTATGGAGCCAAATGATTATCTGAACTGCGGGGTGACTGGCTATGGAACGGGTTTTTTGATAGTTTTATAACAATATCCCTTGTACTCTGCCAGGCCTCCTGCTACCTGAAACAAGCTAAATACAAGGATGCCGAGACCCTGTACAAGGAAATTCTCACCCGTGCCCATGTGAAAGAATTCGGCACTGTTGATGGTATGTACATCAAAGAAGAAAAAGGCAACATGTGCAAAGAGAACCAGGTCTTAGAAGGAGATTGAAACCCTTGAATGTTAATTGTGAAGGTTTCTCGAACATTCCATAACTGTTAGGACAGATGTGTGTGGAAAAAAGAACTTCTTGGGAGAAAATTGGGACAAGTATGCTGTTCATAAATAAATGAACTATGATCAAAAGCCTATTTTTCCTTTGGACACATTTTGATAAGTAAATGATACACAATCTGTAAAGACTTTTCATTAGCAGTGAAGTTTACACTGTCTAATCTCTTGTAGCTTGTTTATCAAGTCTTTGCTTATTTATTTACGAACAAGGGGAAAGGGACTGGAAAGCCAATATATCAGAGGTTCCTCTGAAAATACCATTAGAATGCAATGAATGCAATGGAATGGAATGAAAGAGACCTTTCCCCCTCTTCTTATCTTTTCTCTGCAGATGAACACAAGCCTATATGGATGCATGCAGAAGAAAGGGAGAAAATGAGCAAGGTGAGGATGAGAGCAGTGCTCTCACAGGCATTGCAGTGCTGTCCTAAACCATCAAGTAGCTGAAGGAACTCCTGAATGATAATTAGGAATAATTTTAGATTAGAAAAAAACTAACTGAAAAGAGGGACACAATCTTATAGTGATATATAGTGTAGAGAGAGACAAAAACCCTCTCTCAAAAAACCCAGGGTTATCCAGGTAAGCTGAATAGGTACAAGACAGATAAAAATAATCACTTGCATTCCTATTGTGCTTAGGTAACCTTGCTGTTAAGAGTCCCAATTCTAGTGGGACTGTAGAACTTACTCTTCTAAATTGGGTCACATGTATGCCTTTTATCAGTTTTAGTTGATATGCCAACTGTATCCCTTCCTGGGGAAAAAAACTAGCTCAGCTGTCAAATTGATCTATGAAAGACCTCCCCAAGATTCCATATTACCCTTGTGTCTGAAGTGTTGCACAGACTTGTCAGTTTATTTCCAAATGAAACATGAAATGCCTGTTGACTCTAGACCTCTATTGCTTGGGTCTAGGTTAGTGGGGAGAATGCTTCTTTTCTATAGGATTCCCTATCCTTCAAAAAATCAATTGTTGAATTGTGTATTTGATGGCTAAATCTTTTTAGTACCTATTCCAGGTCTTTGGAATGTACTGCCTGATGAGTAGAAGGACCTATCATTTTTGTTTTTCTTTGAAAAAGGTCTCAAAGCTATATTTTTTTCAAACATGTAAAATATATATTAATAATTAAATATAAGAGTGTCATAAAATACAGTATAGATAATCAGCAAATAGGATGGTTTTTGAGAAGGTTGTATAGATTCACAGAGAATGTAACCATGAATAATAATAGATGTAAGTTAACTTCAGGATCAGGGCCAATAGGCCTCAGAACCAGTTCTTGGTAAGCAAAAGTATAAAGATAGCATTCTTCTTTCCCTTTTGTGAAGGTATTCTCATAGGCATCAGATTGTGGGAACTAAATACTGTGCTATACAAGCCTTCGATCTGAATGAAGATAGTTTTTCTTACGTTTTTCAAGGTTGTATGGTGTGAACTGGAAGCGTTTGTCCTATTCTTCCCATGCCTTGCATATTTTTTCTTTGTTATAGTGGATTCCTTAGGACGTACTGGAAAATGGACGATGGAGGGATTTCAGCAGGTTCTGGGCCACAGACATTTCAGAATCAGAATGTTTCTAAAGTTTGCTGTTTTGAAGGGCCATCTTTAAACTTCTCAGATTTAGAAAAGTTAATTATTAATGTTTCCCTAGATTGGGAGGAGAGAGAGTTAAGTTGAAAAGTCTCTGTGTACTAGAGCTACAACAAATCCAAAGTCCTTGGCTTTGAACTTCTGCACCTCACTCTTTTGGAAAAATCTGTACAATCTATGAAACATTACTAAATATAGAATAGAAATGTGGTAAACTTCCGGGACATTTTGGGCTAAAGTACTGGATATATCATAGGAGTTCTCAAGCAGGATGGCTCCATTCTCTGTTTTTGTCTTGCAAAAGCTATTGGAATTTATTTATTTTTTTGGTTCATCTAATCTAATGACTGATAACTACTTCCAGTAGTAGATAAAAATAGATATCTCTTTCCTGGATTTTAGTACTTTACAGTACTTAGTTTCCCAAATCATTGTTATTGCTGCTAAAGAAATTAGCACTGTTTATCTTATTGCTATCCATATGTCTTTCTGCACAATGCTTTTCTGTCAAATTGGTGGTTTAAAAGGGGTGAAAAGGAATACATATGAATGTGCATACATGTACTAAGTGGTACTAGTTAAAATGTGTCAGCTGTTCTTAATTTTTGCCTAGCAATGCATTGTTACTACTCATTGGTTACATTTGCTAACTTGGATATATCCCATCTGCTGACTTGGATACAAAAGCTGACTGTACCCATAGGATCATGCTGAGAAGTCTCTGAAATTAAGAACTCTTCATGAAAGACTGTTAGTTTTGAATTGGTTTTCCCAGAATTGTGGGTGGAAAAAGATCTCTCTTCATCTCTGGCATGTGTGAGAATTTTCCTGATACCAAAAAAAAAAAAGACATTAAATCAGAAGTTCTGAGTTCAAGAGATTGGTTTGGACTCTTTTATGTTGTGTGATTTTATACATTTGTTGTTTTATACTAGTAAGCATCAATTTATCTTCTAATCATTTTAAGGTACTCAGGTACTTTTGCTTCTATCAAACTTTTATGTCATATTTTTCAAACTCACGGAAAAAGATGCCTACAAGAAACATGATATTGACACCTTCTTCCTGAATACAGCTAATGGGATTTGCAATTGTATGTCATCCAGAAAGCAAATTGGATAATTTGATAAGGACAGGAAAAGGCAAGGCAGTTGTTATGAATGCAAAAGATTTATAAACAGCAGACTCGCCAATCATCAAAAGTGAATTTAGGTTCTCATTTGTTGAAACTTAATAAAATGCCAAATGAATCAATCCTTGGGAAGAAGGTAACAGATAAAAACAACAACTTCAGTTAGATTTACAATTTTTAAGTATTTATCTTGCTAGAAAATATTTGTGAGAAATATTTAGGAAAACCTAGACAAAAAAATGCAAATATTCAGAGTTTAGTATTCATCCATTTGTCTATGTAAATCAGTACTCCTATGTGATGCAAACAACAAACTTTCCACCTAATAACTCTACAGCTAAATTATATCAATTTTTCTTAAACACAGAAGTGAGCCAGAGCACTTCAGCATGAGAACGCAAAAGATATTTCCAAGCAGTGGAAAGAAATTAGATTATATATTGTTATTGGAATAATAGAGTATTATTTTAGTAATGTATTTATTCAGTTTCCATTGTCTTGAATGTCTTCTCCCATTAGACTATCTGATTTTTTGTTTGTTTCATACTATTAAAGGGCATAAAAACCATTTTACTAGAGCATTGGTTTTGTCACATTTAATCTACTGTACAGTCAGGTCCAGAAATATTGGGACATCGACACAATTCTAACATCTTTGGCTCTATACACCACCACAATGGAGTTGGAATGAAACAAACACAATGTGCGTTAACTACAGACTGTCAGCTTTAATTTGAGGGTATGTACATCCAACTCAGGTGAACGGTGTAGGACTTACAGCAGTTTGCATATGTGCCTCCCACTTGTTAAGGGACCAAAAGTAATGGGACAGAATAATAATCATAAATCAAACTTTCCCTTCTTAATACTTAGTTGCAAATCCTTTGCAGTCAATCACAGCCTGAAGTCTGGAATGCATAGACATCACCAGACGCTGGGTTTCATCCCTGGTGATGCTCTGCCAGGCCTCTACTGCAACTGTCTTCAGTTCCTGCTTGTTCTTGGGGCATTTTCCCTTCAGTTTTGTCTTCAGCAAGTGAAATGGGATTCAGGTCAGGTGATTGACTTGGCCATTGCATAACATTCCACTTCTGTCCCTTCAAAAACTCTTTGGTTGCTTTTGCAGTATGCTTTGGGTCATTGTCCATCTGCACTGTGAAGCGCCGTCCAATGAGTTCTGCAGCATTTGGCTGAATGTGAGTTCATGTGAATATTGCCCGAAACACTTCAGAATTCATCCTGCTGCTTTTGTCAGCAGTCACATCATCAATAAATACAAGAGAACCAGTTCCATTGGCAGCCATACATGCCCATGCCATGACACTACCACCACGCTTCACTGATGAGGTGGTATGCTTAGGATCATGAGCAATTCCTTTCCTTCTCCATACTCTTCTCTTCCCATCACTCTGGTACAAGTTGATCTTGGTCTCATCTGTCCATAGGATCTTGTTCCAGAACTGTGAAGGCTTTGTTAGATGTTGTTTGGCAAACTCTAATCTGGCCTTCCTGTTTTTGAGGCTCACCAATGGTTTACATCTTGTGGTGAACCCTCTGTATTCACTCTGGTGAAGTCTTCTCTTGATTGTTGATTTCGGCACACATACACCTACTTCCAGGAGAGTGTTCTTGATCTGGCCAACTGTTGTGAAGGGTGTTTTCTTCACCAGGGAAAGAATTCCTCGGTCATCCACCACACTTGTTTTCCGTGGTCTCCCAGGTCTTTTGGTGTTGCTGAGCTCACCGGTGCATTCCTTCTTTTTGAGAATGTTTCAAACAGTTGTTTTGGCCACGCCTAATGTTCTTGCTAGCTCTCTGATGGGTTTGTTTTGTTTCTTCAGCCTAATGATGGCTTGCTTCACTGATAGTGACAGCTCTTTGGATCTCATCTTGAGAGTTGACAGCAACAGATTCCAAATGCAAATAGCACACTTGAAATGAACTCTGGGCCTTTTATCTGCACATTGTAATTGGGGTAATGAGGGAATATCACACATATCCTGGCCATGGAACAGCTGAGAAGCCAATTGTCCCATTACTTTTGGTCCCTTAACAAGTGGGAGGCACATATACAAACTGCTGTAAATCCTACACTGTTCACCTGAGTTGGATGTACATACCCTCAAATTAAAGCTGACAGTCTGCAGTTAACGCACATTGTGTTTGTTTCATTCCAACTCCATTGTGGTGGTGCATAGAGCCAAAGATGCTAGAATTGTGTCGATGTCCCAATATTTCTGGACCTGACTGTATATAGCCTAGTAATGTCATAAATATGATGCAGACCCAAACAACTAATTTCCATCAAACATATGGAATTTACTTCCACATAAGTGTGAAAAGATTGGATTTCTGTTCATTTCATTCCCTATAAGAAATTTGGGGATTGTAAAAATAGAATAAGAATAGCTAGCTACCATTCCTGTTGGAATGTTACATAAATAAAATTTGTGGGTTTTTCAAATTACATTTTATTAAGTTTTTTAAGAGGAGTAAATAAACATAGTGAATAAACATAGAATTTACAAGTGTCGTAAAATTAGGTTATCTTTTTCAAAATGTCATTTACTGGTTTTAAATAATGGAATATGATGTTTGGAAAATAAGTCATTTTATAATCCAATGTATAAATATCAACAGCAGTGATCAGTATAAAATAAAAATAAAAATCACAATAAACTTTATCTAAGCTACTGAAGATCTGTTCTGGTTTAAGAACTTAGAGTTACAATTTGAATGCTCTGTTGAGGCATATATGAAATTATACACAGAGCAGTTTCCAATTTGAGTGAAATTCTCAGATTGATTTTTGAGATTACAAAATTATTTTGGACATTGAAGCATACTCTCTATTAGTCATTCTGCATTTAACTTAATTAGCCATTCTGCAGAGGAAATTGTATTTTTTAGTTGGAAGTATTCTTGCAGCACTTACATGCAACTTCTAAATATTTTGTGGAATACAAGATAAATGATACTTAATTTAAAACTTATATAATAGATTGAAAGGAAATTCAGCTTTTAGAATTTGTTTCATTCGGGTATAAATTATTCACCAAAATTGTTGTGCTTTACAACATAGCCACCCAGTATGAAAAAGTGGTCTGACGTGACTGTTAAATTTCCAATAATTTTTAAAGAAGGAAGTATCAATTTTAGTTATTGAGATTAGAGTTGTGTAGCAGGGGTAAAAGGCCCTATACCCATGATGGCGAACCTATGGCACGCGTGCTGGAAGTGGCATGCAGAGCCATCTCTCCAGGTAAGCAAGCTGCCGCCCATTGCTCTTCTGGGTTCTGGTGTGCCGGCCAGCTGGTGTTCACACATGTGGGAGCACTGGAAACCAGAAGAGCAGCCGCCCAACCTACATGTGCCAGCTGGTCTTCGTGCGCATATGCGCACCAGAAACTGGAAGGCCACGTGGCCAGTGCACATGCGCACGCCGGAAACCAGAAGATCATCTTACTAGTGCATGCATGCGCACCGGCGGCTGCTCTTCCGGTTTCTGGCACACACACATGCGCTCCTGTTTCAGCACATGCGCTCACCAACACTGCCCTATACCAGTTTCTCTCTTATTCAGTAAACGTACTGTATTTTTCCCTGCTGGAATTCCCATTGTTACGTATGAATTACTCTACATTCTGCATCCATTTAATCATATAGCCTTTAATTTGCTCTGAGTCATACATAAAAAATCTTTTTGGAAATAACTGTAATTATTACATGTATAATCTTGGAAGATGGAGAACAGAAATCAACTGAGGAGAAAAATTACCTGTATTGCAAAAATATATGGGTGCCAGCTGCTTGCCCTCTGTGCAATGATCTGACCTTGTGTCCCAAATCAGCAATGAATAAGACTGAGTATTGTTGATAACCATAGTTTTTTTCCCTCAAATTCCTTTCCTTCCAATCTATCCTGGAAATTTTTTAATAGCACAGATGGAGCTGCAAATATATTTTGGTGTCCTGTTCAAAATTATATAGGCACTGATCTGCCTTTGCCACTATATTGCTTGGCCTACAGAGAAGTGGCTGAAAATCAAGTTACTTTATGAGGGAAATATGTGAGAACTTATTAAAATTGTTTGTACATAAAAATATTAATGTTATACATCATCAAAATAAAATATTTTCCCTGCCCTGAAGACTCAGAAAGCAGCAAAGTGAAACATATATAAAGTTAATTGCAGGCTTTAAATGAGAATAAAACATGACACAATAAAGGTAACATCCACTCTTCATTATTTATTTTTTTTTGTCCCAGCAATTGGGAGGACATATTATGAACTGCCTGGGTCCTGTTCTTGTTGGGCTTGAGGCAGGGTTCAAAAATGGACTCTGACATGTAGGCTTCCTGGCAAAACCTGATTACATTTTCATAATACATGCATGTCAGAATACATACATTACATAACTTCCCAAATCCAGTCCCTAGCAACTCCATACAGGACACCCTGAATAAGTGTAGTCAATAATTGAGCTAGATAGAACTATAGGGCAACTACCTATCTAACTTATCTGCCCAGTACATTTGACATTTCAGTATTACTCTTAACAGGCTTAGAACCATCCAGTTATTAGGGAATCACCTTGCCTGAGGGTGTTCTGAAAATCAAAGTTGTAAGCTATGGAATTGATGACTGAATTGAAGTCCTTTCAGAAAATGCTAAGGGTACAAAAACTGTCTGATTCAGGCATAATTTCAGTGGAAAGTTGCATGACAGGATTCTTATGCCCAGAGCTCACATTTACATGAAGGTGTGTCTTTAGCCTATAATCCCACAAGTTTCTCAACCAACTGGATATGTCTCTGAGCATAAATGTTTTATATGCAGAAGCTAAGAGAACTATCTTTGTTTTAAATATCAATTTATGCTACACAATCTACTAATTTAAAGGAGGGGAACTCTGCTCTCAAATGCATTCCTATGAATTTAATGATCAAATTCTTTGCCATACCTATTTTTAACTTTGTATGTCTGTTTTCATAATTGGAACTTTGCTACAAATCAATATTTGTAGTATCTCATAGGAAATCTGGGGAGAAATTTATATCCTGCCATACTGACCTCTGAAGAATGGAGAATGCTTTCATACCATTTGGCATTAAGATGCCTAGGAACTCTTGCTGTGGAGCACTAAGTATGTCAGGAAGACGTTCCTTATCTACTTGGTCAAGTCATAGGAGAACTAACCTGCAGATAACTTTTTTCTTCTGAGGTCAAGATGGAGCCCATCCTTCGGCATATTTATACTATCATGCTTATATGAGTCTGTTAGCATGATCCTCAACCTGATTTCTTTCATATATGTTAGATCTCAATTCCCATAATTGCCACCCATGCTGGCTTTGGATTATGAAAGGTGAAGTCCAGCACAGCAGAGGGCTCTAGAAAAGGAAAGACTTCTTATAACTGGAAAGTTAGAGGAGCCTATATTTTTGCCAAGTGTTAAACAAGTGCATTATTCTTTTTTATTTCTCTCATGCATGCAAACAGAAACTCTCGCTCTTGACTTCAATTGTTCTAAGGAATGTTTCCCTCTTGCCAAATTCTCTTCCAGAGTAAACACGGAGAAAACATCCCCTATGCAGAGTATGGTGGCTGGTACAAGGCCTGCAAGGTCAGCAGGTAAGGCGTGGTATTTGCTTATGTTTCTAAACCTTTTCATGTTATTCAATTTATGGTTCTTGTGGAGGTTACAGAATCCTTTGAGAGTTTCACATTTGTTCACCAAAGGAACGTGCAAAGATGACAAGGAATGTGAAGGTGGGAAAACATTTACAGGTTTACGAGGATGGGAGTGCTCTATTTCATTTGTCTGCAAATGACTGAAAGGGGGGGATGACAAAGGTTGCCCAGTAAAGCTGCTTTATAGAGCAGCCTTTGTCCTCACCCCAATCCCTCCCCCTCCCCTTTCAGGTGCTGCCTATCTGGCGTGCATGCATGGGTTTAAATCCTTCTGATTCACAGCTGGGGATGGGGAGAGATGGACTGCTTTGTAAGGCCATTTGAATCAGAGAATCCTGAGTTCAAAAGGAGTGTAAAAAAAACCACTTTTAGGACAGGCTGAATGCAGTCTACTTCATTCTACTTCATGTCATGCCTCCCCTATATTATACTGGGAGGGGTGTTTTTTAATATAAAACTGTTGCTCTCTTATGTATTAAAAAAAATTTTTTTTTAATCATTTGAGATTGCGCTCCTTCCAACTTCTTCCCATACACACCTTATTGGTCAGGTCAGATTATTTGTGATTTTGTTTGACCAAAAAAATAAACTATGACAGGTCTGCTCTATGAATGCCATGTGCTTAGTGCCTCTTGCAGCCCAAGCTGAAATGAATGTCCAGTACCTAAGCAATGGGGCAGGGTGACCACAGTAATCAAGTAGTCCGTGGTAGCTCAGTAGATCCCCTCCTGATCACTTCATGAACCATATCATCAGTGAACTCCTCACAAATAGGCTGGGGATGTGATGGAATTATATGATGTCCCTTAAATACAATTATGGTAATACTTAATTTTTGCAAACCTCAACCTCACATCTTGTTTCCACAGAACAAAAGTGATTGCCTGGGCAGCTATTTGGGTGTAGGAAAAGATACTGCCATTGTAGTATCCTCACTACATATAAGCTTACATGCATTCTGTATTACATTTTATCTTCAATGAAAATATTATAATTCTAGGAGCTCTATAGACTGGCATATTAATTCATCAAAGATAACTTGGGCTTTAGTGATCAAGTTACTCCAAAGGTAAAGAATGATTGTTAATTTCAGTT
Source organism: Arizona elegans (assembly GCA_022577455.1). NCBI lineage: Eukaryota > Metazoa > Chordata > Lepidosauria > Squamata > Colubridae > Arizona > Arizona elegans. The sequence goes on along the minus strand of JAKOOJ010000001.1, from coordinate 296,611,124 downwards.
GTGTACTTTTTCTTGAATGCCCCTCAGCCCTACAGTGAACACCACTCTGCGGAACCTGGGTGCGTTATACAGGCGTCAGGGCAAACTGGAGGCTGCAGAAACTTTAGAAGAGTGTGCGCTGCGTTCTAGGAGACAGGTAAGGCCAATATTGACCCAGAAAAAATGGTGGCAAAGTGGAGAACAGGTAGTCTTTCAAATAAAAGTTATTTTATCCTCAATTTAATAGAAATTCCAGAGAAAATCAAATAAAAGTTGTGTTTATATGCATATTTACATCTTGAATCAAATGTGTAAATTAGATTAGCCCTAATTGTCACCACCTTTCAGAGTAGTTGAAAACCATTTTTTCCATTGAGCATTTGGGACCTGGTGCCTGCTTTTCTGGATTGATTTGTCCTATACTTTTGTGAATTAAAAAAAATCTTATTGAATCATGAATATTTTTTGTTTGTTTGTATTCTTGTGAAACTACCAAAAGTCTTGTGGGAATCCAACAGGGAGGGAGGGAGGGAGGGAGGGAGGGAGGGAGGGAGGGAAGGAAGGAAGGAAGGAAGGAAGGAAGGAAGGAAGGAAGGAAGGAAGGAAGGAAGGATAATTCAGATTTGAATGGTATCTTCAAAGCATCTTCAAAGAGCCTGAAATGCTGCTGAAATTGTAACTGTAAAATGCTATTAGAGATTTTCTTGATAATAACCGCAGTGGTGTGGTTAAATGTAGTTAGTGTGATCTTCTTTTTCCTGGAAAGTTGCAACTGCTTAACTTAATAGCAGTTCTTCCCTTTAGTCAGCAAAAATCACAGAGCATAGACAAAGTTGTCTGCTCAATGTTTTTTTTTTTTTTTGGCTGGCTTGAAAGAAACCAACTGGCAAAGATATAGCCTGCTAACTGGTGTACACTAACATTGAGAGAAGCCTTCTTTCTGTTTTCTACCCTTGTCTCCAAACTTTGAACAATTTATAATAGACAGGAATAAAGTGTAAAATAAGAATAGCATAAAACATTACAAAATAGGGAATCTTCTAACTTTCATAAAACTAAAAACTGCAATAACAATTAAGAACCACAAAATAAAACTCTTAATGTCCTTAGCTCCAAATGCCCATCAAAATAAGACATCTCTCTAGTGGATATGATATGAAGAGCCTCATTGATACTGTAATGTTATCCTGCAGCTGGTTAGATACTGTCTATTCTTCTTGATGGACATTTCCTATATTTCCAGGATATCAGCTGACCTCGATATATTCCAAGGGAGATTTTCTGAAATTGAATTCTTAATGTGCACAAATTAATATTATGATTTTTCCCCATTTTCATTTTTTCAAAGCAAACCCTATTTTAAGAAAATTTCTACATACTGAAATGATTACAACCATTTCCACACATTACATTCATTTCTTAATGGATTAAATAGGTTTAGGAAGCCCAGATATGTACAAGTTTTACATATAGCCAAAAACTGCCCCTTTTCTATTTGCTTCATTTTTTTTTCTACATGGGAAAAGAAATATCAATTAACATCGTTACCTGTTAATGACTTCCAAAACAAGCAAGGAAACAACTTAATTTTAAACCATGTTTTCCAGTATCCCTTTTTTAGAAGCTATTCTTATTTCTCAGTTTTGGACATAACAGTAAGTAGTGACAACTACAGCTTTAAAAAGCAAATGTTAAAACCAGATTAAAGCAGCTATACACAAGTGCTCATAACTTGGATGTACTGTAATCCTTCCTTGTTAAATCGGGTTTTAGTTCAGCAACATTTCCTTAAAGAATAGTAGCCTTTATTTTGCTGCAGAATATTCAATAATCCATGATGACCAGGAAATAGACTGTAGCCTTTCTGTCTCTTTTTTTCTTCCATTCGGTCAGATCTGATTTTCAGAGACTGCCTGGACAACTTCTTGCAGTTTTCTTGGCAAAGTTTTTTAGAAGTGGTTTGCCATTGCCTCCTCCCTCATACTAAGAGAAAGTGACTAGTCAGTCACACCAGCTGGTTTGGCTTTTTTCCAAATTGTCTCTCTTTGTTCTCTCCAAACTCTCAGTAAATCTCCTTTGTTTCCTTGTCAAAATCATGTCCAGAGTATTATTGCTTTCTTATTGTTGTTTTTCCCTTGCAGGGTATTGACCCCATTAACCAGACTAAAGTGGTGGAAATTCTCAAAGAGGGTGATGGCTCAGAGAGGAGGAGGAGCCGAGACAGCCTGGGGGGCAGCATCAAATATGAGAATACCACAGATGGTAATGAGGAAGTGAGTATGGGCGTGGAATGGAATGGGGTAAGTACAAGTCCACCATCAAGAGCCACTTAAACCAGCCAAGAGAGACGGGGGGCAGTAATTTCCTAAATTCTGTGCTTCCCCCTGGCATCTCAGGGAGCTGATAGCCTGTCGTGGCATACCCACCTTCATTCATTCTTCTGCATGATCTCTGCCCATTCCTCTTATTGCCACTTAGGTAGAATCAGGAAAGGTCCTGCCTAGTTTCTCTGTGGTTTTTTCCCCCAATAATTCAGAAGTGCTGAGTATTTAGAAGAAGATGATGACAATGAAAGAACAAAAAGTAACTAATCTTAGGTACTTTGATCTTCTGTACTATGGTTTCACAGTAGGGAATCGGGAGGGAAAGTGAAAGAAGTGATAGAGATAATTTTAATGTCTGAGGAAGTACTTATAGTTTGGCCTGGATTTCAGATAGGGTGATACTTTAGGTGATATGGTGATACTTTAGGAAATTGGTACAGGGGTAGGGACAGCATTGTTTGTAGATGTATGCATGAATGATTGAAGGATATTGAGAAGGGGTGGAATGAATGGGTCAAACTTTATTTTTTTCAAAATAGCAAAAGGTTACCTGTATCTTATTCATATACTTATTGATAGATAAGCTATACACATGGAGAAACATTTTTCTGCATTTGTTATAGGAGAACAGGTGCTAAAGTAGATGTCATTCTCCTTTACCCTTCTTTGCTGCCCTTTCTAGCGTGATAATTAGCTTCTTTCATTACAGCAAAATGTTGCAAAACCGAGTAAGGAAGACTATTGAGCTGGCTCAGAATATATCACAAAAAGTTTTCAGTCCTTCAAAAATAATTGTCTCACTTCCAGTGTCGTAACATTACACCCAGTTCATAAATGAGGAAGCCAGATTTTGATTGAAAATAAAATCAATCTGTATAAAATTAGGTTTTTGATGAAAAACATAACTAAATTTGTTTACTACTTTTCTCTCCCTCCAAAGTCTGTTCAAATTCAGAGATGGATGTTTTGATTAACATTTTGGAACCAAAAACCTGATTTGGGAGGAAAAAGTAGGCATTAACCACATGTTACCACTTTGATATGTTTTTTCTAGGTTTTATTCTAAAATAGATTGAGCAGCAAATAATTTGGTCTCAAATAATTTTGGGAGGGGAGGTAATGGATCATTCATTGTTTCTGTGCTTTGGTCATACTAACAAACACCTGCTTGATTGCTCCTTAACTCTTCACATTCTATTCTACTGATCCCTTACCTGCATGTGCTTCTCCATTCCCCATCTATCATAAGCAAATTGCCATGACAGCCAATCAGCATCTGGGTGTCTTGCAGTCTTGATTGTGGATTGTACCTAGCAGAAACACATTTTAAAAACTTGGCTTAAAGAATACCTGAGCCTCCTAGAATTATGCAAAACAGCAATATATGACATTCCAGACTCTAAAGACTTATCCTTTGCCTCCTTTATGAAGGGTACTTTCCAATTAGACTGAAAACTATATGATATATATTACCCAGCTGGATGAACCAGTTTTATTTTTCCCTTATTCTAAGATCTTAGAAAACATTTAAATGCAAGTATATAATATTTTCCTCTTTCAGTTCATTTTTCTGATAAAAGTGTGAGGAAAAGGGTGGTTTCTAAACTTGAAAAATAAAATAAATAAATAGGAAGTATATAACAATATCATAAGTACTGGTGAGGCCATAGCTATTAGTAGTTATCTTCAAACTGAAAAACCAGTATTTTATTTGCCCCAGGGTACACAAAATATACAATTTATACATAATGTATAGATAACAGTTTTTAACTACTCTCTTCTTTAAATGTTACATTTCTTCAGTCTTTGATTAGTGTCCCTTATCTGCTTAGTATCATTCATCTTAGATATTCTACGTTTGAGTAAAGAAGGCTTATCTGCATCCATCTTTTGCTTTTTTCAGGATTCAGGGTAGATATCATCTAGTAAAAAAGCAAGTAATTTCAAATAATTTCCTCTTTACTTCAATGGATGTAGTGTCCATACTACATCCCATGGTCTTGGCCACTTTATTTGCTGCAGAGGCTATAATCTTGTTCCAGGAATCCTCATTTCAAAGCTACTTGTTTAGATTGAGCCTCAAAGGATGATAAAGCTATGGATATGCTAGAACATTCCCTCAAATGGAAAGGTAGCAGCATCATATGAGAGATATCTATTCTATATTATGGCCTGCAACATCTAAAAACGATCTGCTATCTTATCCATACAATGCACAAATATGAGTTTAAACTGTTCCCAGATTCTCCCAAGTCTTCAAAGGAATTTTAAAAGTTCCTTCTATGTATCTGCCATGTATCTGCCTCTAATCCAATTATTTTCAAACCATGCTTAGAAAACCTGGGTTGTTGTTTTTTTAAAAGCTTTCTTCAACAGAGATGAGAAAACTGCCCCCAAAAAATCTTTCTCATTTTTTCCAGTCACCCCTAAAATGCATTTCCTGTAATCACACTTTTAACTGTAATAGCAAAATGCTGATATCCTATAGAACTGCCCCCTGTAAATTGAGTATTTCCTAGAATGTTCAGAACCAGCAGAAGTTATAGTGTGGTCATGAGTCAGCGAGGACAAATGGCTCTCTATCATTACAACGGAGTAGTTTTAATTATAGGAATTCTTAAATCCTGACTTACTTTTCCCATAAACCCATGATATTTAAAGTATAAAGAGATTAGCTTTTATACCTCAGGCTGTAGGTTTGAATTTAATCTTAATCTCTCACTTGTTTGTCCTGTCTGTTCCTTGTACAGTTAGATCTACACTTACGAAGCTCTTATATTGGCATCCTATTTTCTTTTCTCAGCTGGTTCAAATTTCACTTATATTCTCAGATTTAAAAAGTTCCCAGCTAAAACTATTGAATCCTACTAACCCTTGCCTATCTTTTCCAATCGTCTGAGGAAGATTTTAATGCATGAAAGAGTAGGGCCCAACTCCGGATGCATTCAGTAAAATATTCTTAAATAGCTGAAATCTGGAACCAGATATCTATGAGCTAGGTAAAACAATATAATAATGTAACAATTTAATATTATGCCATTTCATGAATGCAAAGAGCTCCTCTTGCCCTATTCTGACAGTTTACCCCACATAAAAGATCCTATTATGCTTAATGAAGTTGCCATTTGCCAAGAAGCAAACTGTTATGTATTACTGCCAATTTACCATTTCCAACTTCATTTTGCTAATGAATACTTATTGTTTAAGGTTTTTTTCCTGTGTTGCTTTGTTTGGGAGTAGGATGCTCTTTCAGGAAGAAAAAAGCCTCACAACCTACAAATTGGCCCACTGTGGCTGGGAGAAAGGTTCTATTTGTGTTGCTAAAAATAACTTCCCATATAATAAGCAGACCATGAAAGAGGGAAACAAATTCTGTGACCTTAACAGAATTGAACCCATTAAACATTTATGTTAATAATCAGCTTTTCATGCACTGCATTTCCCCAGTTTTCATGTGTGTTTCAATTAAAATGTTAGCAAACAATAACTGTTCTGGAAGATTATTTTTATTTAGGAATCATTCCAAGGGAAAATGTTAATTAACATTCTTCTCCTGTGCTGTATTCTTATTTGAAGCCATCCAACTCACATTTCGCTAGCATTTTAAGGTGACCTCAGTCTAGATTGTACTATTTTTGAGAACTAATTTAAGGCATACATTACACATGCATCAAAACTATATAGGACTGTCAGGTTGCTGGTGTGGACAGATCTTATTTTCATTCCTCTGCATAATTTTTCTCCACTTCCTGGCATTTGAAAGTCTAATTCTACCAGTTTTGGTAGATTTTTTGTTGTCTGAATCAGCATCATGCTTTTTCATAATGCTGCTTGTGTAGAGTATGCCTGGGTTTCATTTTCTTACTTGAATACAATTTTTTTTTCCTATGCCAAATTATCCATTTTAGTTGCTAAGATTGTGGAGATGGGTTCTTTTCTGAGAAATACATTTTATCCTTTTATTATTTGCCACTAATTTTCTTTCTTTCCTCTTCTACCTCTTCCACACCATATTAGATTGGTTGAAGCAGTGGGACCATGGAATAAATGAAGGAGCCTTCCCTTACATGGCCATGCTGTGCATTGGACCTTGTAATTAAATAGATCTAATTTTTACCCAAAATTGTGCTGGTCAAATAGTGGTGTTTCTACCCAAAAGCATGACTAAACAAAGTTTGTATTTTGAAAATTTCAAAGCATTTTTTCACATTAGCTAAAGGGATTTGTAAATCCTCTGTTAAGATCGTCTGTACAATTTTCTACCCCTCCATAATTCTTTGACCTCCTTGTCTATACTGTTAACATATAGCTCTATTCCCTCGCTGTCACTCTTCAGGATACTATGCATCCTCACCGTGGCCTTGTACATTGTGTCTTTCTCCTCTCTGTGCACTAGGCTTAAATGCCTCCTGAGACTTCTCCCCCCCTCCCTTCCAACACAATCATCTGGATGCTTGTGCAGCTTCTTTCGACTTTTTCTTCCAAACCATTCCCCTCCTTCCACTGTTCCTGCTTTACTCGTCAAGGACTCCACACCCGTCCCAAATCAACCTTCCATCCAAAGTGAGCACCAAGGAATACAGCAAAAGAATATTCAACTGGCTGCACACGGCTCTACTACAGCACCAATCAGCAAGAGAACAGGAAGAAACTCTACAAGGTGGCCTCTCCCCACTTCCTTTGTCTGCCAGAACAGGACTTTTCCAGGATTCCCTGTGGCTTCCTTTGTTCTCTTTCCTGTACCTTAACCGGGGGGGAAGAGGTTGATGTTTGAGAGTGGTCTTGTTCCCTACTCTGGGGACACTACATTCACATTTGCCCATCTTCCTATAACTTGCCTCCCCATTTTGCTGCCTTCATTTGAACAATATGCCCCTTCCTGATCTTTCATGCTGTTTCCCTTTTCTTCCTCTTGCTTCCATGGCACAAAGTACAGAATTAAGAAACAGAAACAAACACCCTAATATCTTTCCCCACAGTCCCATCTTTAAATTGTAGATAAGAATAAATGGGCTGAATAAATCATGCTCTTAATTGATGGCAAAATGGTTTGAATGCCCACTGCTGCTATTGTACAAGCCTGGTTTCTACCTTAAGCAGTATTTAAGTCCAGAGACCCATAAAGAAAGATTCAGAACAGTTCATTCGTATTCTCTAGTATCTGAAGCCCTTTAGCTTCAGGATGTAAAAGGATTAGAGACAAAGGCTTGAGCTGTGCCTTCTCTCTAAAATCTTGCTTTCACAGAAATGAAAATAGGATAAACAAAGGCATTAGAAATGGAAAGACAACAACAGCAGAAGGTGGCATTCAGAGAGCTAACATTAAGTCTTTGACTGATTAATCCCAGTCTGCACTTGCTTTGCCTGTTACACTTCAGAATGCTAGCAACAAGAAAATGCTTCTCTAATATTACAACCTTGGGAATATTTTTTCTCCCACAGTTCCTTTCTCATAGAAGGAATAGTAATTGCAGAAAAAGATGGCCAGACTGCCACTTTTTCCTTACTGTTCTGCCCACAGAGCAAGAGGGGTGGGATAGTTGATGGAGTTTCATCTCCAAATTTATTCTCATTAATGTAAATTTTTTAACAATGCATTGCATGTGTGGTCCCAGCCAAATGCCACAAAGCAAGCACATGTCATAGAAGATTGGTGTGTTAAATGGTAATGTAGCACGATAGCTGCTTATTTAGAAGCATGTCAAGTGAGCAGAAAAGAAAGTAGGAATTTGCACGTCCTGTAAGAGAATGATGAAGCAAGGAGTCTTGCATGCAAGAACAAGGAGCAGAGACAATAGAAGGCAGAAGTTTTAAAGTGGGAGTAGGTTGGTCCACTGAGATTGAGCTCTAGAGGAATTTTACAGATGAAGAAAGGCTCTAATAGAAATGGATTTTCAGTAGATAGTGCCTGTTTGTGTTTTGTTACAAATAAATCCAACTACATTTGTTTCCCCCCAGATCTCTGGGATTACCACCCTGGTAGAAGTTGTCTTTGGATGAGCATGTTGCCATAGAGTGAGCTAAAACAGGGGTTCTGGCAGTGGGGGAAAAGGCCGATTCCCTCAGGAATTAGGCTATATTTTTATAGGGTGGGGATATGACTCCAAAATACAAACAGGATGCATTGACCTAAAATTGTTGAGAAAGGGAGAAAAAAACCTGATGATATTCCAATTTGAACAAAGTAGTGACATGTTCTATATAGCAAAATAGGAAAGCAACCATTTTAGAGATCTGGGGATATATCGAAAGAAGCCTTCTCTTTCACCCAGAGAAAACTGGATGTTAAGACTTTTAGGCTATGAATCTAGTTTCTAAGATAGTGAATTTCTTTATTATTTACACTGGTGCTAAATATGTGTGTGTGTGTGGGAGGGTCATTTCTGAGGATAGCCTGATGCTTTAATCCATCTCCAGGGCAAGCATATGTGAGGGAAGATTTTTTTTCCAGCCTATCTGCTGATCATACCGTAGTTTTAGGCTGTGTGCATGTGACGGGGAGGGGGTTAATGTAGGTTAATATCTTTGTGAATACAGCTGGTTTCTGAAAATAAGATTAGCTGAGTTTACAAATTAGGCTACGCATTAGATAAGAGACATTTTTTGAAGCCGAGTGCTGGAAAATGGAACTGAATAATAAAAGTATGGCATTATGATTTTGCGTGGCTTTTTGAAGTACCCATGCCTGCCTCCTGCTGGAGGAGCAACAAAGCAGATCATTCATTCAACCCAGGAGGGTTGTACTCAGGTAGAGTTTTGCCACAGGGCAATTTGAAATAAATTTTATGCAACTCCTTTGGGAAGTTTTGTGGAGTTGTGATGAAACCTTTCCTTTTGGCTACGTCCTTCAAGAAAGAATGTTCAAGTATACCTGAATCAGGGCAGCTTCTCTCCTAGCCTATGGCTGAGGTGGGCAATATTTGTGATCTGTTACTAAAAGTCCTCCCCTACTTCCATTGGCTGTTATGACTCTGCCTTGCCCAAGAAGGAAAGATGTCTGATGATCCAATGAAGAAGCCTCTGGAGGTGAATCCATATGCTGCTCTTGCATCTTCCTCATAAAATGCGACCAGCTGTCTCATTCCCGCTCGACTTTCTGTGTTGCAATGGCCTATCTGCAAGTCTTATTATCGCACTGTCTAGGAGGGGCTGTGTTCTACTCTCTTGCCTTTGAGACTTACATGGTACTTTCCTTGTTGCTGTGAACTCATTTACCTCTGATTAAAGGCAGAAGAAGGACCTGAACCTTTGCTTCCTTGTGCCTCTTTTCCATATGCTGTCTTTGTTTTTTTTAAACCAATTGATTTTCATCAAACACATACATTTACATTACTATACACTACAAATCATGTAGGTGTTTTTCTTTTTTGTTCACTAGAAGATCAGAAAACAGGTGTGCATGTGTGTATTTAAAATATGAATGCTTTGTGCGGCAATAGTGCAGAGAGATGAACCTCCCTTAGAAGAGAATCATTGCTGATATAGAGTAGTTTAGAATTTAATAACTTTGTAATCTGAAAGGAAACACAGAAAGTTTAAAAAGATGTGTTTTTTGAAAGCTGTATCTGTAAAGGATGTTTTTAGGGTCTGAGATTCTAGTTTTCTAGGAGAAAATGCTGCTAAACAGCCCTTCAAGAGACAATAACATAAATCACATCCCCTTTTCTACATATCCATCTTGCCTTCCTAAAGTCCAGATATGTTGGACTTTGAGTTCCTAGATACTTAGGTAATCTGTGATTCTGCTTGCTACGGCTTTTGGAAGTTTACACCCAATACATTTGGAGGATATCAGGAAGTTGACTATATTGTACCCCCAAACTTCTTGTTCTGCTTCTTCCCACATCAAACCAAATCCTAGCAATAATGCACAGGCTAATGTTTATTTTCTCCTAGCTGCGTAATTAAAATACATTTATAATTGGGAAATTATGTAAAAATACAACTGTACACCTAACTTTTATAATTAAGAGATTTGTCTGTAAAAGCCAGATACATCTTTTTCTTACAAAATGTCTAATTCCTTCTAAAATGTAAACTGCAGTTTTCTATAAACCTGAGATGTGTAACAGTCAAGTTAAACACAAGTGGTGGAAAATTAGAGCAAGTAGATGAACTTTTACACTTTGTTATAATTGTTATTAAGATGTGAAAATAAGTGGAGAAATTTTAAGACATGTAAATACATTTAAAACAGTAGTAGATAGTGTGTAGCCTGTTTCAAGGAATGAAGGTTTGCTGAAAGGAGCAAAAACAATTGTGTATAACAATGTGCTTCTGCCCACTTCATTCATTATGTGGAAGTGAGTTAGGTATGCTGGGGAAACTTATGAGTTGACAATAGTGGAAACAACTGTACAAGATGTCTGCTGTAAAACAAGAAAAGCTTCAGTCAATGAATGTGAAGGGAAGTGGATTCCCTTTCTCAACAGTGAGTAGCCAGTATGAAAATAGTATGTTGAGATGGTTCAGTGGTTCATGTGGAGAATGAGTACTGAGTTACAAATCAAATATAGGAAGGAAGTGGGCCAAGTAAAGGGGTAGTCCAAGGAATTAGTGATTGTATGGAGTTAATTTTTTTAAAAGCCACCGAGCTCCAGAATGATTCTGAGATCCTAAAAAAGAGAGACATGAGAATTTTAATGAATAAAGGCAGTGCAGGAATTGGTTATTGATGTGATGGAAGCAAGGATAGTTTGCAAGGATAAAGCAGTATGGAAAAGCATAGTGGATGCTGGTTGTATAAACAAGTTTGAATTTTTTCATTTTCTAATTTTTTTCCTTTGGCATCCTATTTCTTACTCCTTTTCTGCAATCTACATGACATTGCTTATTCTAAAAGGAATAGTGCAACTGGTTTGTATGATGTATATATGTATGCATAGTCTTATTTATTAAATGGTAACTATAGCAGTCACCAGTAGAACTAATATAACTGTGTTAAGGTTGGTTGTAGGAATCTGTTGAAATAAATTTCAAGCAATCACCTAATTGTATGAGAGAAATTTTAAGCATTTATCTAATGGTGTCAGCAAAGAAAGGAAATAATCAAACATTTGCAGTCACTTAACTGAGCCTTCTTTGGTGTGGTTTCTTCATGGAGTATACTATAATCGCTATCATATTTGGCAATTTTGCTTAAGGATTTGGGATATGTAGTAACATATCTGAAGAATACGAAGTTGGGAAGGTTGTCCTTGAATTACAGGTAGTCCTCGACTTACAATAGTTCATTTAGTGACCGTTCAAAGTTAAACAGCAAAAAACTGAAAAAAGTGACTTATGACCATTTTTCACAGTTACAACCTTTGTAGCATCCCCATGATCATGTGGGGATGCTTGGCAACTGGTTCATACTTACGACCGTTGCTGTGTCTCAAGATCATGTGATCACTTTTTGCAACCTTTTGACAAGCAAAGTCAGCAGAGAAGCCAGATTCACTTAACAACTGGGTTACTAACTTAACAAACTGCAATGATTCATTTAACAACTGTGGCAAGAACAGTTGTAAAATGGAGCAAAAAATCAGATAACAAATTCTCATTTAACAACAGAAATTGTGGGCTCAATTGTGGTCCTAAGTTGAGGACTACTTGTATTTTGTGTGAACCGACCACTTTTAATCAATCAGTGTGTTTTAGAACTGATCTACATCTTATTTTAGGAATATAATAGCTATACAATAGGTTGCCTTTACATCCATGATCACTTTAGACTGATCACTGCAGTTGCTAAAAATATGATTCAAAAACACATTTGTATGTTTATCAAGCAATACACATCACTACCTAAGGTCACATATGTAATCTTGGAAACAAGCTGACAAAATGAAAACATAGATGCTATTTTCCATGACCGCTTTCTTCACAGTCTTATCTCAAAACAAGTAGCTTCCTGTGAAAGCTACACCTAGGTTAATTTTATTAAGGCTTCAGAAATCTCTTAATTCTGAATAAAGCATTTGTCCCATGCAGTAAAGCACCTCGCTTTTTCCTTGAGAGTCTTACTTGCCAAAATGTTTATGTCTAGATATATACAAATTGTATTGTCATTCTGATATATTAAAAACACCATCTATTTCAACTGCAGAGGATGAAATCAGTCCAAATAAAAAGGAATCCTAATTTTTTTGTCATGCAACAAATATCTCCTGTAGCCTTTCATTATCTGGTCCATTTATTAGTCTTTTTTTTTAAGGGTTCAAGTAAATTTTTCACTTACTACATGGGCTTGGCAAGGTTTTTGGCAGTGGTTTGCCTCCTTCCTAGAACAGAGAGAGACTGGCCCAAGATCACCCAGCTGCCTTTGCGCCTAGGGCAGAACTAGAACTCACAATCTCCTGGTACCTAGCCTGGTGCCTTAACCACTATACGAAACTGGCTTTCTATATCTGTATGCATACAGCAGCAACAAAAAAAAAATATTCCATGGCAGGTAAAAAGGTAAAAGATACCCTAAAAAATGAACCTTGATTCACAGGGCTCATATGAACACATTTTTTGGGTAGAAATCATTTACTTAGCATATTTTCCCCTCTAGATGCTCCTTTGCATTCCAAACATTGGAGAACATTTAGAAAACAGTATTTTGAAATTAGTCATTAAAAGCTATACAATACTCAGGCTATGTCCCGTAAGGTTACTGCTCATCTCTGTAGAACATGGGTGTCAAACTTGATTGTGTCACATGACATATTGTGATGTATCACTTTTTTGCCTTTGCGGAGCCGGGGTGGGCGTAGCCTGCACATGATGTATCCGGCCCACAGGCCACCGGTTTTGACACCCCTGCTGTAGAACATTTTCCCAAATATCATTGAATATTTCTACAATAGAAATATTAATTCAACACATTAATTAAACAGAAACAAACCAATATTTTCAGAAGAAAAAGATTTTCACAACTCCAATTTTTGTTTCACACATCACACGTCTGGGATATAAAAATATAAAACATATTTTTAAGAGATGCATAGTTGATGTGAAATACTGAATCTGCTAAAAATGTGGAAATTTATTTGTACAATTTACATAGCCTCCAATTGCACATGGCTCTGGATGGCGTACAAAAATATTTGAATTCTTCCAATGCATTAAAATGTTGAGGAATAGACCTCATCTACACCATGCAGCTTAGCTATGATTAATTATACACCTATCTTGTTGCTTCATCGAAGTATGAACATTTAGCCAGGAAGAATTATTTTGTATTGAATGCATTTGGTAGCATATAAACTGGATAGAATATCTGTAAAGTTCTTTTGTTCATGTAAACACTTCTCCAAACACAAACTATAATTCTTCACAACTGATATTTGTTAAGTGGCATGTGCTGCAAAAGGTCAAGTAATGGGGTGCCTTTTTAAATGAAACAACACAGATGAAATAGATCACACTGTCTTTGTGAATTCCATGGCCAAGTTTATACACTGTGCTAAACTTTGGTTAACTGAATAAACGATAGACTGGGACTGGGTTCACAGAGACGTATGTGAGCCTAGCCAATCTCATCTCTTCAGGAACTTCTGATTTGAATGGGTAACTGCAGATTAGTTTAAGCCTATTCACAGCTGCTGCTGTTGCTGTAATTCCAACAGGATCCAACATGAGCCAGGCAACTAGGATCCATTAGTGTATATTTCTACCAGAAGAGCAGTCATTTGTAATTTGGTGTTTTTCCCACATTCTGGACTATTAGAATAATCATATGTTGGAACAGTGTATCAAATTGAAAAGATTCAAGGATTCTGGGCAATAATTACCACATGAGAGCCTGTCTGGTCTAATGGTTAAAGCACTAGGATAGAAAGTAGGAAACTGGGTTCTAATCCTGCATTAGGCATGAAAGCCACCTGGATGACTTTGGACCAGTGTCTCTCAGCCCAACTCACCTCACAGAGTTGTGGGGAAAAGGGGAGGAGGAATATTAGTTATGTTTTACCACCTTGAGTTACTTATAAATTTAGCAAAGTTGGGATTAAAAAAAATCCTTAAAGAATAAATTATTACTGATGCCCCGTCATCCCCATGTAAGCCTACCAGAGTCCAAATGGTCTTCACATTGAAATTGCCCCCAGCTGCTTACATGTATTAATTCTTGCATTGTATACTGCTAAGCATACACCAATCACAGGGAATCGCTGGCCTTTTAGATGTTGAACTACAACTCAGCATTCCTTATGCTTGACTCATACCATAGTATGACATGGGCACGAGTTCTAGAATCAAGGAACTCAAAAAAGATTATGTGAAACCAATGATCTCTTACATTAATCTATAATACAGCATAATTCTCCAAAGTTTCAGCTAATGACTATGAATTTGTTTTTCCAGTACTGAGAACACAGAGTTTAAAAAATTAATTGTAAAAGAATAGTGGCCTGAGTCTATCTCCAGCTCATAGCTTTCTGTGTAATCAAGACAGACACCAAGAACAGGACTGATATGGCATGTTTACCTTTTAAAATTCAAAAGAGAGAAAGCTGTTTCAGAAGCATTTAGCTTCCCCTGATATTCTGGAAGGAGATACCGTATACCAAAGAATCTCTTCATTCTGAACAGATATTTTTATTTTGAGAAGTCTTACTATTTTCACTTCAGGACTTGGAAGATGTGGTTGATTTATCTTAATAACAGTAAACTATTAGAATTAAAGAAGACAAGTTCTCTTCACAACACAGTAGAGGACTGTCTTATGGGGCTGGTGGGTACACAGCATTTTGAAAGCAAATTCAAATCCTTTGAATTTGAGTTTTCACAAAATATGTCTGCCATAAATATCTATCTAGAAAAAGCTAGGAAGTGAATGTGCTCCCCTTCTCTCTTATCCTGTCCTCCATGCTTCTTATCACACAGTTTACATTTTATTTTTGTCTGGAGTGGACTCATGCATACTGTGATTTTTTTTTTTATTGACATGAAAAAAAATTACCTATGTGTATTCAGAGGCATTCTTGGAAATAAAGTTGAAGCTGAAAGCCCATGTTTTGCATCTTTTAACGCTTGTAATTTTAATGAAAAATCAAATGGGACCAGAAACCTCATAGACACGAAGGGGAAATCCATACACTGTACAAATTGGTATTCACAGAAATGAGACATGTGGTGCAAGGAATCTTTTGGGAAAGAATAGAAACTTTATTTTCTCTCAGTTGGAAATCTAATTACTAGATTTAAAAATCGAGAATATTCCTGTCTTTTCCATTACAAGATATATGTTCAACCTTCATGAAACCACAGAGAAAAAGTCAAACAAAATGCATAGTATATGGTATAGAAAAGTAACATAAAAGTATTGTATAGGATGTAGAAAAGTAATATAAAGTGAAAACTAAGTTGGAACTGACAAAATCTAGTCTCGCATCCTATTTCTTAACATTCCTGGTTATCTAATACTAAGAAAGATTTGGGGCATGAGTGCAACAGTTTCCTCCTGATGGTGTTCCCTAGCAACTAATGTTGCCCAGTGATCGCAATATACAATATAATTGACTCATAGCCATTGACAGCCTTATTCTCTGCTCTGGTTAATCCCTTTGAAAACCACTTAAGATAGCATATTGTTTTTGTATGAAGTGTTGAAATATTTTGTATCAACCATTAGATGCCAGAAAAATAAACTAATAATTTAAATAGAGATAGTTTTTTAAATAACTTGGAGCAGATAAGAACTTTCCAGATTTCTTTTTCTTTTTAAATTAAATTCTCACAATAGTTGTTGTGACCAATGAGAAGACTACGGAGACCTAGTCCCAAAGGTGCTTTTTCAGGAGGCAACTGGACTGTTTTTTCTCTGAAGACATTTCCCTTCTCATCCAAGCCAACAGCCTGCGCCTGTCTTTAAGGGACACAGTTAAGGGACACAGGGCAGCCAAGAAGGCTCCGCACCCATTTGCACTGCTCATGTGTCCCTGAGGACACAGATAAACCTCCAAGTGGCCTCAATTACTCTTTAAAAGAATGCAAATGACCAGCTGTCTGCAAGGAATATAAATCCTTTCCCCACCATCCAGTCAGAGCTGAAGAAGCTTCTTTGATGAAAAGATGAAACGTTTTCAAAGAAAAAGCAGAAGTCCAGTTACCTCCTGAGAAAGCACCTTTGGGACAACCATCACCTGGATAACTGAGAATCTCCACAGATTTATAGAGACCTAGATTACACCTGTTTTGATTTCAGTTAAAACTTGCTGGCTGTAGCATCTCACTAGGAATCTGGGTGCTTGAAAATCTTATATTTCTGGAGAGGATACAAATTTTATCTCGTATAGATAGCCTTAAATTTTTGTGACCTGGTTTTTACTTTCAGAAAACTCTCACACATACATATATAAACATACATTTCTTTACTGACCTTAAAGATATCTCCATTTCTCCTTCCCCCAGGATATATTTATATTAATGGAAGCATATAAACACATCACTCCCCTACAAATGTATGTGGGAGGAAGGTCTTTTTAAAAGAGCATACCAGTATTATGTGGTATGCAAATCTGAAGACCACATTATCCATCCAGTAGAGTCAAAGAAGAAAATCTTTAGCTAATTGTATTTCAGGTTATCACATTTTTAAGTGAAGAAATCACATTTTTAAAAAATACTGTCCTCAAAAGGAAGAAAACAATAATTCCAACACAAAGAAAAAAGCAGAAGAAAAAAAGGATTGCATGCTTTCTCCATTGGTTTTAAGTGGAGGGACTTTTTATGGGGAAGCACTGAAAAACACCTGGTATAATCATACTTTACAGTATAAACTAATTTAGAGTTTAATAAAAACAGATGAATACCTGTATTTGTTTGGTACGATTGCTTCCTATTTTTTTTAAGGCAAAACTATCAGTATATTGCTATTATTACAATCTACTTGGAATTCTATATTCTGGAATACGAAGGCTTCATCCACCATTTCTTGTCATATTTTTATCTTCCTTTCCAGGATGGTACTGGTGCTCTTCAACGCACTGGTTCGCTAGGAAAGATTCGAGATGTGCTAAGAAGAAGCAGTGAAATTCTGGTCAAGAAACTTCAAGGGAATGGCCCATTAGACCCACGTAGTACTAAGTAGGAGGCACTTCTTGGGCTCATACGTATCTGTTGCCTGTCAGATCTGCTCCTTTCCTTACCGTAGACTGCATAACTCATCTTTAATTGGCAATAAAAACAATTTTAGTTTCTACTTAATGTATTTGTGTGACACTATCTAACAATTCTAGATGGCCTATATCATAATAGATGATAGGCTGATTGCAGTGCTTTAACTTTTATGCTGTACTAGAATGTTTTAGATATATTAAGCAAAGGCACATTTCTGAGACTTCTCAATGTGTCCTTGCTTAAAGACATGACGAGACTATGAACCACATAAGTCCAATGGTTTTTTTTACAATGGTGATACCATTCTATAGAAAATAGCATCGCCATTCTTAGTTCCCATTTGCCATTGTTAAAGGTACCTTTTCCAATCTTAATATTCTTTAGATGGATTAAATTACAATACTTCCACCATCATTATTCCAGCATGTCTATTGAGAACATATTTCTTTTCTGATAAGATGATGCTAGCTTCTAAATCACCATATATTCATTCATTTCAAGTATTAATAAAGATACAATTCCAAATTTTTATTGATATAATCAAGAAATCAATTTTCAGCTTTAAACACGTAATCTTGAATATTCTCTTCTGGTTTTTTTCCTTTCACTAAAACAGAAGTTTTGATTTTTTGCTTATTTAATATTAATCTGGATCAAAGCAAAAGTATATCTGTAGATGGCACACTAAAAATAGATTTCTTTCTCCCTACTTTATTAGCATGAAACGAGCTGTTTCGTTGAACTACCTGAATAAATCCAGTGAGGATACTTTCCAGGTAAGAGCATCATTTGCCTTATTTCCAAAATAATAACAATGAATACTTTTTGATTATTGTCCTGATAACCACAGAGTAAAAAGGAATAGGGAAGAAATGGGATATAAAAGGGAGATATGTTCAGTTAAGGGCTGGATGTCATGAACATTGGTATTTCATTTCTTCTTATAATTTGTTTTGATGCTCCCCTTTTCCAGATACAATTAGAAAATGAGTGAATTTGTGGACAAATTTCCAAGGGATTGTTTCTGAGATGATAATCATAGTAGCTTGAAAAACTGCCATCCTCCTCCTCAAAAGAGCTGTTGTATTCTGGATTATGCAAGGATGTGGCATAATGCTAGAGATATACGTAAAATAAAACATAGGGAATTAAGTATAGATGCATAAGACAGAGAAAGAGAAAGGAACTTGTCTCAAAAGATTTGTATCTTTTGTTCAAATTTTTTCAAATCCTTTCTAGTTTATTGTAACATGGTTTACATGGGGCTACTCTTGAAGAACATTCAGAAACGTTGCTTCATGGATGTTAAATCCCTGCTGTTTCTTTTCAGTGCAATTCAGATTGCCGATCATCATTTTTAAAGCCCTGAATGATACAAGGCCACCTCCCACTAGAGTAGCTGTGCTCCAAGTCCTTTCCCTTAAAGGTTACCATGTAGGGGGATCTAGGCAATGTGCCTTCTTTATAGCCATCCTTGTCCTTTGGAACACCCTTTCCTGAGATCTAATAGACCACACCTACTCCCCCAACTTTCTGAAAAATCTTAAAGATTTGGGTTTTTCTCCAAATATGTGAGGCTGGACCCAGAAACATGCCTTGTGGATATGTGGAAATGCATTGTGGTTGGGGACACTGGGAGGTTTTAGGTTTGGGTTTTTTTTCCTACCATTTTTTCTTGTTTTTACTGCTGACAGCCACCTAGGATTATGTTGCATAAAATGAGTGATGATTCGGGATGATATGACATTGTGAAGCAAGGATTTTTTTTCTTTTACCATTTTTGTGAAATACAGGATTTACAGTCTAATATACTTTTCTAGATATAAATTTGACCATGCACTAGATCATTTTTAATGCACTCTGGGAGACAGACTTGTGCAGATTGACAGACTCAAATTCATAAAAATTTGTTTTTCAGGGTTCTCAGCATCTTCGAGCTGAGAGTAGAGGCTTCAGTGCAAGCAGTGTGGATCTTTCCTCTCACACCTCTAACTGAGTCTACCCTGTTGCCATCTCAGATATTACCTGCTTCTCTTATTATTTGGATATTTCAGTTGCAACCTTTTCACAAGTTACCATTTTCTCATGTTGATGAGTAGCTATGTGTTGATAGAGCTCTCACCCTGGATGGTACTAACTAATGTGGAGCCACTGCCAGATGAGATAAGGAAGCGCTCTTCAGTAATTTGTCATGGACTTTGCACCCTGGCTGAATGCACTTTCCAAGTTGTGTTTTGATGATTGCACAGAATGTGCTCCAAGGGCTCTTACATGAAGTATTGGCTCTCTGAAGTGCAAAGACATCGCTCTCCCTTAAGAAGAGCTACATTTCCACTATACAGTACTGCTGGGGAGAAGTACATCTCCAGCTGGATTCTCATGCCTGACTTATTCCTTCAGTGCCTACCTCTAGGCTTGATTTTGATAGGATTTAGTTGAATTTATGTTTGCACTCTAAAGACCCTTATCTTCATCCTGCAGCCTT
The DNA here is from genome assembly GCA_022577455.1 of Arizona elegans. Classification (NCBI taxonomy): domain Eukaryota; kingdom Metazoa; phylum Chordata; class Lepidosauria; order Squamata; family Colubridae; genus Arizona; species Arizona elegans. The sequence continues at coordinate 296,591,246 of JAKOOJ010000001.1, read as the reverse complement.
TTATGATGAATACCTTTCCAAATCAGAATAGTTGCTCCTGAATTTCGAAGCAGGCAGGAAGTTGGCTAGTTCAGTTTTGTGGGAAATTACTTGGTGTAAGGGATAAAGTCGAAGTATGAAGAGGCACGTAGATTCTACAGAGGTTAAGTATATGTTCACTCTCCTTTCTACAAGCCTGTCTACATCTTGACTCATTAGTTGTGTCTGTCTTCAAATGAACAATGGTAGTACAGAGCAATGGATATACGTTACCCTTGATTCACTTCTGATTGTTGTTTTAATTTAATAAAATGATCACAAGTAATGATCACAAGAAACAAACTTGCCAGATGTTTCCAGTTCGTTTCATTTGTCTATCTTCACTGAATAACAACTATGACAAGAGAACAAGAGAAAGAGCAGTACTGAGCACACAAAAACTATCATAATTGTAACACAGAAAAGTGGGGGCACTTTACCATTTTCTTAAGGAGAAGAACAAGAATAAACATATGCACTGTTGAACACAAGCCATAATTATACCTCTATGAGGGGTGACTTTTGGCCAGCACACTCTCAGCACGACCGATCTCATAGGAATGTTGTTGTGGGGAAAACAGGATGCAGGCTTACGAGGCATGTTTGCTGCCTTGATTTGATCAAAATGCATATTTAAAAGGAGATAAAAATCAAATGATAATAACAACAACACATATGATTGACTGTGACCAGCCATAATAATAACTCTGCATTGACAAAAAATTATCTCTCAATTACAGACAATTACAGATACTCTGTATATATTACACCAAGAGAGTATGATACCTTAGGTCCTGGGGAAGAACTCAATGCAAATGAAAGCCAGTATCAGCTAAAGAATGAGCAGCCATGATTTCATATTTTTGCATATATAATAACAATGATAATCTGAAGCTTTATGGAAAACCAGAAATTGAAATCTGGTCATTGACAAATACTATAAGAATTTTTAGCACAGATATAGCAATGGAATTTGTTGTAGAGATAGGTGCTACAAAAGTAATAAGTCAGGGTAAAAACATGAATAGTAATAGAATTTAAATGCCAAATGAACATTTTGAACTATCAGAAGCCAACATTTTAAAGCTTCATTAGGGCTTTCTGCAGCTGGATAACATCAAGGATGGACAAATTAAAAATGTGATTAGTAAACAATACATCCAAAGCGTGAGAAAATTGCTAAAGATAAAACTGAATAGTGGAAGCACTATCAATGCCATTAATGCCTGGGCCATACCTGGATATGATACCCTGCTGGAATTATCAACTGGACATTAGCCGAGTTGGATAATTTGGACAAAAAAACAAGAAAGCAAATGACTATTCACTGTGCATTATATCTCCATAGTGATATTGATAGATTATATTTTCCATGCAAAAATGAAAGTAGAAGTTTACTTCAAGTCAAACTGTTGAAGAAGAAACACATGCATTGGCTGATTATATCAAAACACCCAAGAACAAGCACTGATGTAAGTTAAAAATTGGAACTTACTGAATGTGCAGGAAACAAAACATAAATACTGAGATAACGTAATAAAAATATGAATAAATTGCTGGCAAGTAAAAGCATTATATGTCAATTTCTACAAAAAAATCAAAGGGAAAAATGGATAAAGTTAAAACCCTACAATGACTTACCACTGAAACATTACATATAAAAAAAAAAAGGCAGCTTGATTTTGGCAGCTATTTGACTAATGCAATCGAAGCCAAAACTTAAAAATCATCAAATGATTCAAAATGTAGATTGTTCAAAGAAGCAGAAGAAATAATAGTCATATACTCAGCTAATGCAAGAAGATTACACAAACTGATTATAAATAACTTGCCAAAATGATTCACTGGTACAGCTATAAAAATTATCTGCTACCCTGTTTCCCCTAAAATAAGATATCCCCTGATAATAAGCCCAATGAGGCTTTTGAGTGCATGCACTAAAATAAGCCCACCCCAAAAATTTTTAAATGCATGCGCAGCCAGCCCCTGCCATTTCCTCTGGTTTCCTCCATGCACCCCAAAATAATAAGACCTCCCCGAAAATAAGGCCAAGTGCTTATTTCCAGGTTCAAAAATTTTAAGACAGGGTCTTATTTTCGGGGAAACATGGTAGTAATGAATAATTGGGAAGGCAGAGTCGAAAAACTTGTCAAAAATGAGTAGATTAAAATTCTGTGGAACTTCTAAATACAAACTGATTAAATCGTGGTGCATAACACCAGATTTAACTGTTGTTGAAAAGAAGTAAGTATGTATAGTTGATGTAGCAATACCAGGGAATAGTAGAAGACAAAGAATTGGACAAGATCACAAAGTATCAAGATCACAAAACATCTGAAGAATGAAGTTGAAAGTCAATGACATAAACCAGCTGCAATGATCCTAGTAGTTATTGTATAGTAGTTATTCACTGGATGCCATATCAAAAGAACTTGGACCACACTTAAAAAATCTGTGCATTGACAAACTTTCCATCTGTCAATTACAAAAGGCCATGCTGGTTGGATCTGCACATATACTAAGTTGATATATTACAGCATCTTAACTTCTTGGGAAGAATGTAATGCCTATGTCTACTAGCTAAAGAACATGCAGCTGTGATTTCACATTGTTGAATATATAAAAATAATCTCACCCTGGCTAAATCTAATTTATCCAAATCATAAAAGTATAAATGACTAGCAGGTAGCAGCAATGAGTTAGAGTTTTCTCTATCTAGCCATCTAGCAGTTAACTGAATTCTTGCAATCCAGACATAGGTTAAATTAACCAATTTTAAAATGTGGCCGTGATGCTAACGCAAATTACAGTTATGGCAGTGGTTCTCAACCTATGGGTCGCGACCCCTTTAGGAGTCGAACAACCCTTTCACAGGCGTCACCTAAGACCATCAGAAAACACATATTTTCAATGGTTTTAGGAATAATTTTATGGTTGGGGGTCACCACCGCATGAGGAACTGTATTAAAGGGTCACGGCATTAGAAAGGTTGAGAACCACTAAAGTTCTGCCAGAACTTTAGGCCTTGCCTACTGCCGAGGAGTAGTACCACATGCAGTTACAGTATTGTTTTGCAGTATTTTGCCAAGTTGTGATTAAGAAAACTCCCTACAACTAAATAAAAAATGAGGTTAGACAATTACTGTTTAACAATTAGATACCAATCAGGTGTGTCAACTGAATTTTTATCCAGTTACAATAAAATAGAGAATACGGAAAGCACCAAAATCTAAGCAGTTATTAACATTTTTGTAAGATGGGGTGAAGTTTTGGTGGCCAAAGTCCTATTATGGAGGATTTGATTTTACTGCTTGTTTCGAAGTAACAAAAAGCACCCTCTGGGAATTATACCAGATTATCCTTTAAAAAAAAAGCACACTGCTCTGCTTTTCCCTTGAACTTTATAGTTTAGATTCTATGCTTACTTGAAAACACTGTCCTGTAATCCAAGAGAAACCTAGAACACTCTTGCGTTCCAGTTAATTCCTTAAATTCTTCGTCGGTTTTGATTCAAGAAAATAAAAGGGCTGCCTTTCTGGGTCGACCCTTCCTATCGCTCCAGCTGGCCCCTGCCCTGGGAGGCTTCGATCGGAACCACCACTAGCCCCACCGACCGAAACAAGGAGAACCGGCGGAAGGCCCCAACTTCAATCCACCCGGGCGTGACGTCATCCCTTTCCGAGCCTCTTCTGCTTGGTCTCCCGCCCCTTCACCCCCCCCCCCACTCAATCCCCCGTCTGAGGAGGCGGAATCCATTCCGGGTCGGAAAAGGTACCGGAAGTGCCAGGTAACCCTCTTTTCCTTTCTCTACCAACCCCCCCACAATAGAGAGGAGTGGAACGCGGACCCCGTCCCCTCTCTCCCCTTTGGCGCTGGGCTCGCTCCCACTCTGGGCGGAGCCGGGGCGGGGCCTGATGTCAAGTTCCCCTCCCTAGTCGATAGTAACCCTAGTCCCAAATTGGATTCCCTCAGCGCCCGACATACGGGTGCCCCTGTCCCCCCACCTCCACTCCACTCCCCAGGCGCTTTTTAGAGTGATTGGCTTTTTTCTCGCCTCTGCGTCGGTGCCTCGCCGTGCCCACGCCTGGCTCTGCCCTCTTGAGAGGGGGGGAGGGGGGTGTCGACCGGTGCTTCGCCAACTTTCCCCCTTCTTTGCCCCTCTCTGCCCCGCGATTAAAGGTGCTTGTGTCTCTGCCGCTTGTCGGAGCGGACCGTCTTGTCGCCTCCGTCGAGGAGCTGTGGCTTAAAAGAAAAGCTTACCGACACCTCGCTTTCGGCAGGAGCAAATTCACCCAGGCGCAGCTTTCCCCGTTACTCAACCTGCTCTAGCCCCCTTTACCTGTTGAAATTTACCTGTTGCACAGGAGGTAACCGGCTAGAAGGAAAAAGGTAAATTTTTTTATTTTATTTATTTTTTTTGAAAAAAATCATTTTTATTTTAAAACAAACGTACATAAAAACAAAAACATCTTCAATTACACACAGTGTGTCAGTTGGTTACAAGTCTTTTGTGCGTCTTCACCATATTCATAGCTTACAGTTTACCTACAAAGGTAATTTTTTAAAATCTTGCGCGATATCGCCATAGTATTCCCAAGTGTCAATGAAATAGATTCTTTATTCCATAAAGGAGTCTTGGTTCCTGCTATTTGAGATTTCACTCCCCCTCTTAACTTGAAATAGAAATCTAGGCTTCTTGGAGCATTAAAATGTGTGGTGTTTTGTTTTTTTTAAATGAACAATATGGGAGAAAGTTTGAAGCTTAGTTACAGCATATACCTATGTCTGGACCCCTCTGATCTAGAGTGTATAAGGAGGAGGAGGAAATGCTACAAAGTTGAATAAAGCAGGCCCACCTACAGTAACTTCTAAGGGGTGCATAAAAAAAAGAACTGTAAAAGGTAAATTGATAGTTGGTAATAGTTATCATTAAAAATTCACAGATGAATTTTTTTTTTAATTGTAAAAGTTTTACAATTACATTTTCACCCCATTTTCACCCCCCTAACCCTCCCCAAACTCCCCAACCCCCCCTCCCAAACCCCCCCTGACCCTCCTCTCCCCCCCAGACTTCCATAAAATATCATTATCCCCTATACAAAAACCTTAAACCTTAAACCCCCCCAACCCCCATGTCATTTTTCATCTTCACATAGTTCGACTATTTCTATTTAATATAATATAATACTATCAATGAAAAGCTATTTGATACTTCTTGGTTTGGTATTTGTTCTGCACATAATCTATCCACTTTTTCCATCCACATTCATAAGTCTCTTGTGAGCGATCTTTTAAGTATGCTGAAATCTTCGCCATCTCCGCAAAGCTAGCCATCTTCAAAATCCATTCTTCTACGATGGGCAGAGCTTCATTTTTCCAATATTTACCTATCAACAATCTCGCTGCTGTAATCATATACAAAATCAACTTTGTTTCATCCACTGTAAAACCCTCAACTATACCCAATAAAAGCAATTGTGGAGAAAATTGGATTTTTTTCTTTAAAACATTCTGCATGACCCACCAAATTTTTATCCAAAAAGCCTTAACTTTCTTACAAGTCCACCAAATATGATAATATGTAGCATCTAAACAATCACACCTCCAACATTTTGGCTGAACATTAGGGTGCAGGCCCACCTACAGTAACTTCTAAGGGGTGCATAAAAAAAAGAACTGTAAAAGGTAAATTGATAGTTGGTAATAGTTATCATTAAAAATTCACAGATGAATTTTTAATTATAATTATAAATAATAATTTCTATTTCACTGTTAGAATTTTTGAAGGTTTTCCCAATTTTCCAAAACATTTTGTTTATATAAAAATATTTTTAAACAATTCATTTTGAAATTATTAACAACAAAAAGTTTCTTCTTAGGTCAGTAGGATAGAAAATTACAAAGTAACATGAAATAGGAAATTTCAAAAAAGGTTCTTCAAAGATCTTTGCTAAAGTTGAGCCTATTGACATGAATTGGCAATAAATTTTTCCCAAAGGAAGTGAACAGCAGGATAGTAGCAATTGTACACATGCTGTAATAATTCTGAGTTTAAAATAATGTACATTATTTAGTACTCAGGATGAGTAAATACAACTTCAGAATCAAATGCAACTTTTCTCTGAAAATTATTTATATGGTACAACAATTTGTCATAGCTGTTGTCTTCATGTCAGTTCAACTTGTCAGAGAAATCTAGCTAGCATCTCTGTGGCAAGAGTTAGTTGGATTAGATCCAATGAAAAGTTTTTGTTTAATTCCTAACCAGTTCATGAATATTGCTGGTTTATGTATTGATTGATTATATTTAAAAAGTACAATATTATCTCCAACTTGTATGCATTTTTTTAGAAAACATATACAATACATACAAACATACACAGATAGAAGTTTTGATTTTAGATTAGAAGCCATTACAGAATTAGCAAGTATTATATGAAGTTGTTGTATATGTTGAATATCTAAGGTAAATATTTCTTATTATGTACACATATGTAAAATATTCTAAAACAGTTAAGGCTGGAATTCAGGACATGCTTACTTAGGAAGTTGACCAACTGAAATTCAGAAACATGCGTGTGTTCGATATTCAGTATACTGTAGGTGTCGATCGAAAGGTCGGCAGTTCAGTGGTTCGAATCCCTAGTGCCACGTAACAGGATAAATTCCCGTTACTTGTCCCAGCTTCTGCCAACCTAGCAGTTCGAAAGCACATAAAAAATGCAAGTAGAAAAATAGGGGTCACCTTCGTTGGGAAGGTAAGAGCGTTCCATGCACCTTTGGCATTTAATCATGCTGGCCACATGACCACGGAGACATCTTCGGACAGCGCTGGCTCTTCGGCTTTGAAACAGAGATGAGCACCGCCCCTTAGAGTCGGGAACAACTAGCACATATGTGCAAGGGGGAACCTTTACGTTTACCTTTTTTAGAAAGAGTATAGATGTATAATTTATCAGTAAATAAGTTATTTGTTCATATATTGTGAGTTTCCCTCTTATGAAATGAAAAATAAAAAATAAATGTTACTGCTTCTTTTATGTACACTCAGGTTAGTGGACTCCAAAACCCCAGAGGGCCAACACAAGCACACCTGGCCTTCAGACAACATACCTACAAATACTCAAAGGCTAGTACTCATTATTTACTATATTGCTGTTCCCCAATTCTACAGTTCCTGTTCCTCTACCACAGGTAGTCTTCAACTTACAACCATTCATTTAATGGCCATTAAAAATTAGACCAGCACTGAAAAAAGTGATTTATGACCATTTTGCACACTTACAACCATTGCTGCATCCTCATGGTCACATGATCAAAATTGGCAATTGACCCTTGGCAATTGGCGTGTATTTATGATAGTTGCAGTAACTCAGATTCATTTAACCACTGCATGACTAACAACAACTTCAGTGATTCACTTTAAAAATGTTGCAAGAAATGTTGTAAATTGTGGCAAAATTCACTTAACAATTATCTTGCTTAGCAATGGAAATTGTGGTCATAAGGATTACCTGTACTACTCTTTGTGAGTCCTACTTCTTGCAAACAGTCACTCTTCCATTTGCCTTAGGCTGCTTCAGGCTGTTTTAATTTCTCACAGTAACATAAACCACCATTCCCAGCTCCCTCTCTCTGCTCAGCTTTTATATCTGCCGGTTGCTGGCTGGGCTAGAGAGAGGTCTTAAAGGGTGCTGACCATTTTGCAGCAGCCTTTCCTCTCACAAGCAAAATGAAAATAAATAGTGAGCAAGTTAATGGTGCTTGCTTCTTAAGAGTATTTGCATATTCATGTTCCCTTAATTTTATATAAATGCCCATGCATGCAGTACAATTAAAAAGTAAAACAATATTACTTCAAAATAAATGTGGGAAATAAACTATTTTCAGATATTTTTTTTATTTAATTATCAAATTATTGCTTAACGCATTGTAAGCCGCCCTGAGTCTCCGGAAAAGGGCGGCATATAAATCAAATTAAAAAAAAAAAATAGGAATTATAATTTGAATCCCTCATACAAGATATATTAATTAGATGTAATATTAATATGTAATAGCCATAACATTAGTCACCAGGTAGATACGGTCAAATGTTTGTCTATTTAACAAATCCAGATTGAAATACTGAATTATAGATAGTATTATTTTTTGTACTGTAGCTTCCTGGCTTCCTGGCTATTATTGCAGTTAATACTTTTGCATCCATAGTAACAGAAGACAGCACAAAGTCTACAGCTTGTGCATATTGTGAGATTTTTGTGAGGCTTTAATATAATTATAATATAAAGCTTCGTGAAATTTAAAAAAAGAAAATTGAAAGATTAAATGATTGTGCATTTCTAACAATATGGGTGCTAATAAGTCAGTAAAAATTCTGTGCCTATGCTGGAATAAAGGCCAGAATCATAGGAGGGATTATTAGCATAGAGACAAAGAAGTTGGAATCTTTGGTATGCAGAATGAACAAAGACAAACTTCCTCTAGCTGTTCACAGAATATATGTGGTAGTTATGCAAATAAGTGCCTTAGTCTGGCAAGATTTCTAACTACAGATGAACAACAATGAATAAAATTATTGGAAGTAACTCCTTGTATACTTCTTGGTTCTTTGGGCTTGACTAGTTTCATAAACTGCATTGTCTCTCTCATGTCAGTGACCTTTTTATGTGATATCAGAAGATTAATAATTCAGTTACAGAAGTCCTTCATTAACTGAATATAAAAATCATAAAACCGAGATTCTGTCTTAGTAAATAACTGCCCATCATTGGCCTGAATTCCGTGTGTGTTTCAGATGACAATCTAATAACTTTTTTAGCTTTCATTACTGATTTCCAATATTTTCTGATTAACATTTTTCAAAGTATTCAAATTATTCTGTGTTGAAGCTCCAATTTAGGCTTTGCTGCTGTAAATGCTTGATATGATTCATTAGTGGTATTAATAAATGTGGATCTTTAACCACCTTCTGTAACTATATAAAATTACAGACTCTTAGTTTTTCTTTTGCTGAGGCATAAGCAATTGTAGAATTCATAATAGTTATCTTAAATGCATCCCAGAGAGTTAATGTATTAGTAGAGCCCTGAGTTATTTCAAGGAAAGAACAGATTTCCTTCTTAATATATTTCACAAAAAGAAAATCTCTTTGGAAAGAAATATTTAAATATGTAATGTCATCTAGAATTGGCTAATTTATAATTGTTAAACTGGTGGCGCAATAGTTAGAATGCAGGCTAATTCTGCTTTCAGCAGTTCTGCAGTTTGAGTCTCACCGGCTCAAGGTTAACTCAGCCTTCCATCCTTCCAAGATCGGTAAAATAAGGACCAGATTTTTGGGGGCAATATGCTGACTCTGTAAACTGCTTAGAGAGAACCATGAAGCGATATATAAGTCTAAGTGCTATTGCTGCTATTGCTATTATAGATAGAGTCACTGGAGCATAACCTAAGATTGTAGTAGTCTAATGAGAAGTCTATAACTTGATTTTCCAAAGCATAAGAAATAATAATCTAATCAAAAATAATTAATCAAAATCAGCACAGTAAATTTGAGGGGCTGCCACAAAGAAGAGGGGGTCAACCTATATTCCAAAGCTTCAGAAGGCAAGGCAAGAAACAATGGATGGAAACTAATCAAGGAGAGAAGCCACCTAGAACTAAGGAGAAATGTCCTAACCATGAGAACAATTAATCAGTGGAACAGCTTGCCTTCAGAAGTTGTGGGTGCTCCATCACTGGAGGCTTTTAAAAAGAGACTGAGCCATTTGTCTGGAATGATATAGAGTCTCCTGCTTGAGCAGGGGGTTGGACTAGATGACCTCCAAGGTCCCTTCCAACTCTGTTATTCTGTTATTCTTAGCAGCAGGACCTGTGAGAAGGTTTTTCCTATAGCCAGCCAAATTTTAACTCACTGTTTCTTGTCTGGCTTCTGAAACAACTCATTCAACAACTCGAGCAATTCTGTTCAGTCTTATAGCACCTCAGACACTTAAAAACAATTACTGTATCGTGTCTCTACACTTGTCTTTTCCAGTCTAAATTTACCCAGTGTCCCAACCATTTCACACCAGGATTGATTGTCCGTCTATCCGCCCATCCATCCATCCATCTCAATTTATTAACTGCCCAATTCCAATTGATTCTGGGTTCATACAAAACTGGAAAATCCATAAAAACATAAAACAATAAATCAGATAATCCAGACTAAAATAGTCTTATAAAAAACATAAATAAAACAAAATAGGTCCCACAGAAATATAATAATACATGGGATCCAGTGGTGGGATTCAAAATTTTTTTACTACCAGTTCTGGACATGGCATGGCTTGGTGGGCGTGGCGGGGGAAGGATACTATAAAATCTCCATTCCCACCCCACTCCAGGGGAAGGTTACTGCAAAATCCCCATTTCCTCCCAATCAGCTGGGACTCTGGAAGCAGAGAATAGATGGGGGTGGGGCCAGTTAGAGGTGGTTTTTACTGGTTCTCTGAACTACTCAAAATTTCTGTTACCGGTTCTCCAGAACTGGTCAGAACCTGCTGAATACCATCTCTGATTGAACCTCCAGAACTTTTAAGTTATCTTCAAAGGTCATTATTCTAGCTATGCAAATAAGATAATATATTTTGTCTCAAATCATTTATAAATAATTGTACAGCATGGCACTTAGAAGGCACCTAAAAGGCACATATCTTTTATTTTGGGTTTAGATTTAACAAGAAGATTGAGTAGAAGGTTGTCTGGGTTTCTAAGATTTTGAAAACATTCATTTAGCCTATGCACCTTAGCTTTTTTGCTATTTGACGTTTATACTAGTTTCTCTTTCATTTTTGAAAAGTATTTCTGTATTAATCTCCATGTTCCAATACTTTTATAGTACCTACAAATCTCACAAGCAAGCAGGAAGACGCCCTCCATACTGTGTTTTCTCTACAAATGATCTGAAACCATTGCTTTGCTATCACGAACAATTCAGAGAATACAATTTGTATGATTGGTTTTTTTTGCAGAAGCTGAGGTGTTAATATGGATAGGATTACCCTTGAAGAACTAAATGAAATGGATGATGAGATCCAGGATGAAGAACAAGAACAAGATGAAACGGAACAAAACAGGCTATTTTCTGTGTGGGAAGCAGTAGCCAACAGTCATCAAGTGATACTTCCTCAAGGCAAAAAAATTAATCTAACTTTTTATTAACTGCATATTGATATATTGTACTTGCAAAGTAGAGAGAGAAGGTAGATTTTTTCACCTACAGGGCAAAGTCAATTTGTATAAAAGAATTGATATTGATTTAAATTTATTTATTTGCAGTGTTTTAATCTCAATTTCTACTAAAAGGTACCCAGAATTAACAAAAATAGTAAATAACACAATTAAAATCTATACATTTAAATCAGTGTTTCTTAACCTTGACCAACTTTAAGATGTGTGGACTTTAAGATGATGACTGGGGAATTCTTGGATTTGAAGTTCTTGCATTTTAAAGTTGCTAAGGTGAGAAACACTGATTTAAAGTCATGATCAATAATGTATAATTTAAAACAGTGGTTCTCATCCTTTTCGTCACCATGGACCCCCTTTAAATATATTTTGTGGCCACAGACCACCAAAATGTAACTCAAGATTTAAATCATAACATTTCTTCAAGCCTTTGCAGACCCCCTGTGACAACATTGCATTCTCCCCCTCTAATGGACCACAGGTTGAAAATGACTGATTTAATACAATGAAAAACTTTGAGAATCAATTAGAAAAATAGACTGGGGAAAAACAAAGTAATGACACTAAACTTGAAAATACAAACATTGGGTGTTAAGGAAATCCACAAAATAGTAATAATCCATGAAAAGTCCCACTCCCTTGTGGATACCAAGGAAGTAAGGAAATAGAAAGTGCAGAAAAAATAGAAAATAAATAAATTATACAAATATAGTAAGAAAAGAAATATATAAAGAAATTATTTCCCCTTCATTACAATAAGTATTAAACAATTTTAGTAACTTACCACCTCTTATACAACAAATGATCTCATTTTACCATGTCCTATCTATAAACAAATCCTTAAAGTCTTATCATTTGGTTCTGGTCAGCAAAAGTCCATTAAGGGTTACCAGAAATAACACTATACGTATTTTAACCTTGATCAAATCAACCAACTTTATATTCTTTCTTTTAACTATTAACTATTATTGATATTGTTCCTGATTGCTTATTTGTACCCTATGACTATCATTAAGTGTTGTACCTTATAATTCTTGATGAACGTATCTTTTCTTTTATGTACACTGAGAGCATATGCACCAAGACAAATTCCTTGTGTGTCCAATCACACTTGGCCAATAAAAAAATTATATTCTATCTATTCTATTCTATTAACAATTTTGATCTTTAGTCCCTTCTAAGAATGTCCTCGAACTTTTTTTTTCTTCATCCCTTCTCATAAAATTCTTCAAAACTTTAAAAACAACCGTAATCCTAACAAAGCAAATAAAAGCTAATTATTAATACAATATCCTATATGCTTTTACCTTTTTATTTTTCCCTCTTTCATGTTAATTATACATATTTTAATTATATTATTATTAATTTTTGTTTGTAAATCTCACTTTAATCTATGAAATAAATAATTTTAAAAACCCAGTAATTCCTAAACATCAGCAAATGCTGGAGGAGCTCCATTTTGCAACTGCATTGTAGGTAGTCATCTATTCATCTGATCTAATTGTTTCCTCAATTTTATTTGTGGAAATCAAATAAATTGTAGTGGATATCCAACCTTGCATAGATTGTTAGTGGAGTGAAGACTTCAAAGCACAAACTTGGAAAAATTCCTTCAATTCTATTAGGAGCAGCTGAGAGGAAGAATTGGAAGAGATCTTACCCTTCAAAGCAAGTTTAAGATCCTGCAGCTGGGGCATGTCTTAGTGGCAGAGTGCTTGAACTTGATTCCCTGCTGAGCACAACATCAGTTCAAAAGGCAAATGAGGGCTGCTTTGCAACACCATTATGTCTTAGTCAGCTACTTTGAAATGGTAATTATAGCTATCAGCACAGCTGTGGAGTTGTCCTCAGAAAACATCATTGGTGCTAAATAATCCTATACAATATTATGGACCTGTATTGTGTTTAGCTATAAGCACTAAACACTGTATACACTAAAAATTAGTACTACTGCTACTACTCTTTAATTACTTTGAAGAAGAAAAGATTGATTTTTGTTGCTGCAGACCAAAGACCAAGAGAAATAGTGCTGTGAACTCTAGAATGGAATAAAGGAACTCCAGTATTTATTTGACTTTTGCGGTTGCCACTCCAGCACTCAAGTAAAGAAGAATGGACAATCTGAGATAGACAAAGTCCAGCATGCTTATTTCTACTCTGCCCCACAGGTTTTTTTTTTTTTTAGCATTTTTTCTGTCTCTATAACTTAGCATAACCCCCTTCACCCCAATTCCCAGAGCCTCAAAGTTTCAAGCACTTCGTTATGCATAGTTGGAGGCATAACAAATGGAGGACCACAAATAAGAAGAGCCACCTGTGCACTACTTTTCACAGTCGAGTACCCACAATAAATAAAATTACAGTAGTAGAAGGTTATTTGGAAATTCAGTTGTGTACAAATGCTTTCATCCTTAAAGTTAACTTTTCCCAATTTACTCTGTTTCAATAGACATGGCAGGTCCAATAGTACAGATGACTCACCATAACCAAGTGCGAGAGCCTGTGCCTTACACTGTTTTATCACAGCATGAGAAAGTAAGCAATCATATTCATGTAAATATTTATTGCCTAACAGGATTAGACTGCTGTTTCTGAATAACGTAACATACTGTATGCATACAGCCGACTGTCATATTTTTGGATATATTGAGAAAGAATTGTAGAATAAAATCATACAATATTTTTGGTTTCCTTAAGTGCCCATGATTTCACCCAAACTATAGTTTTAGCCATCATTAAGTTTCTACCAAATTTGTCTTTTGGATGTGATTTTGAGGATACAGCCTATTATATTTCTACTCAAAAGTAAACCTCATCACCTGCAATAAAACAGTAGAGAACTACAGCCTAAATAACCTACCGTGAAAATTATTCCAGAGTAAGACAGCCTAATAATTTTCAGAATTCAAATCCTGTCAGGTTGCTTGACCATTTGAAAAGTTTTATTAGAATTGTACCCCAAAAGATGGTGGGTAGGAGTTGCATTATACTCTTTCCCAGGAATCCACTTTTTTACTGTTTAGTATTTCAGTTTAAATGATGGCAATGTTTTTAAAACAGTTATATTTGTAGCCTGTGTTAACATTGCTTAAGTCTGTTTATATTAAGAACACATGGTGCCTTTTGGGATTCTTCTGGACCAAATGTGTAGTGTAGATTATTGCCAAGCATGTCCTCCTCAGAAACATTTTAAAAGGGACTAATGAAAAACAAAAGATAAGTTGTCCCACTTATAGATGCTTTGCAATTTCAACTTATACTGATAAAAATTAAAATGAATGATTAGGAAACATATATTTTGCATTTAATATGCACAGTAAAGTGGATAAACACATATACGCAAACACGTGCACACAAACACAAGAAGATTTTACTTAAAACATTTACATCAGTAATGTGTATTGAAATATTAACATTACATATAGTTAAATATTTCCCCAATTGTGTATTTATTTATTTTTATGTGAAAAAGCAGCTTTTCTTCACATAACAATATTTCCATTTGTAAAGTTATCAAATTTGACTCCAATAATGTAATTATCTAAATTTACAAACTCATAAGCTTTGTTACACTGTTGACATTTCTTCCCCTGGCAGTAAATCACTTCTCTTCCTTCTTGGTTCAGTGCGAGGAAACAACATATGAGGAACGCCTATACCCTGCTGGGAAATGGGCATGCATCACCAAAGGAGAACCCAAGTATGAGCAGAGCATCTCATTGGGTTTCATGAAACTTATAAGATACATCTGCAAAGAGAATTCCCTAGGTATGTACAAGCAAGTGCCATGGGGAGATGTAGAAATTTACATGACCAGGATTAATGGGGTTTGGCAAAACAAGGAATGGATTTCCCTAGGTTTACCTTTCATAACTGGTATTTCTACCTGTATCTTTATCCAGGCCGGCACTTGGGGATGACAGTACCAGTGATTAATGAGATCCACCTGAATAAGGAGGGTACTGAATTGGTCCAAGAAGTCATCACTGCTTATTATCTTCCTCAGGAATTTCAGCTTAATCCTCCTCTCCCCATGGATCCAGAAATCCAAATCCTAGAAAGATCACCACTTCAGGTTATCACCAGGTGAGTCCTGATGGTCTTGGGTTATGCTTTAGATGCGAACAGCCTTTTAAGTAGAGCAGGAATCAACTTTCTTTTTATTCTTAGGTAGGAAAAAAAAGTATGCATGCCTGGGAAAATAGTTTCTAAGTAAAAGAAAATATGCCTCTGGTTATATAATGGAAAAGGGAAAGGATCTTGTGGAGAGGCTGGCTCTTTCTTAGGCCAGTTTTCCCATATTTTAAAAAAGATTAGGGGCCATGCATTGATTGATGGATAGATAGATGGGTAGGTGAATGGTGGATAGATGGGAAGGGAATAAGACATTAAATACAATATATTTATGTTTTTTTTTGTTATTGTTTTGTTGTTAACTTTCTGTAAAGGGAGTTTTATGGGCCAACTACTGAGGAGACAATCCTGCGAGAGATTCACCTTCTTTGGGAGTTACTGGGCTCGACAGATAACGTGCTCCGTGAAATGTACTTGGTGGCTGCATATCAGAACCCTAGTATACCCAATCGTCGCAATGAGATATGGTTTATTCGGAGAACAGACTGAAAGCATCATGGATTTCTGACAAGATTATAATCCAGTGAATTCAGTTTAGATGGCAGTTCTAGCCTGAAGGAGATGAATGCACTTCCCAACTTACTCTAGAACTGACCTGATGACCCATTCCTTTTCCTTGAGGGCATTAAGGAGTTGTGTTCCCTCTTATGAGTTCAGAAATAAGAAAAACAAGAACGTGGAAAAGTAGTATGGCTTTCTAATGTTCCTGGAGGGAGCTGGCACTGGAAGAATCTATGGATTTCTGCTTCATTGACTTTGGAATTTGTCTATGCACAGCTGAGTCAAAATGCATCAGAAATTGCAACTGTTCAGCAATCCACATCTGGTATTTCAAACGTTCTGAATTCTTCTGGAAATGAATTTGGAGTGCCAGTCCAAATTGGCACGGGCATAGGTCATAGTTTTACTTACTTAGAGAATTTAATTTCTGGGCCAGAGGCTATATCTTTTAGCCATGTATATGAGATACTTTTAATCACCTCTGTTCCAGCTTGACACGGAATAATTTCAGACTTTCTTAACTGGGTTGATTTTAATATATCCTAGAAAGCTCTTCCCAGGAACAATCTCCCCTGAAGGGAAGAACTAAGAATTGGAGATCAGAGAAATCCTCTTCTGTTTTTCAAGAGTGGTATAACACCTGTCTCTCTGTGACCTATCCACCAACTGGACTTGTATCCATGGATGCTTCCAGACTGATGACCACTTTCATTTTTCCCTCCTTCGTAGACATTTTTCTATTAATAAAAGTAAATGGAAGCTACAGTGAAAAAATATAGGACACTTATCAATGAAAAACGTGATTATATGGACCGTAGACTTCTTTTTATTCTCTTAATGAACAAGGTAATTGCAAAATAAAGGCCATATCTAAAAGCATCTCGTCATTTTGCAAGGTACCCATTGAGTGAGCCATATATTTACTGGAAGTTATAATTGGCATTATTACATTGCACTACGTCATATTCTGGTTGGTTGATTTCATGGCCAAGAAAGTTGCTGTCTTCTCTGAAGGAGGATAATAGCACAGAGCAATTGTGAAATAAAATCTAGCTCAAACCTCTCTGATGCTTCTTATTGAGTTACATGGCATCTGATTTTATTAGATTTTTATCTCACCTTAATAAATAACTCAAGACAGTGAACATACATAATACACCTTCTTCCTCTTTTCCTTATAACAACCCTATGAGGTGGGTTGGTCTAAGAGACGTAACAGACTCAAAGTCATTGGCGGGACTAGACTTCACAGTCTTCTAGTTTCTAGCCTTAATTACTGCACCAAACTGGCTCTAATTTTGATGATAGCTTATTTTTTTTTCTAAGTTCAGAAATAGTTGTTATATAAAGAACAAATTATAATGTTTGAAGCAGGAACACTGATTTTACACTGTGTCTATCTTACATATCTCTAGTGGAAATCAGATGAGATCTAACTAGATATAGTGGAACTCTTTCTATCATCAAGGATGATAAAATATACTATATGTTCTATTCATCTACCAGAATCCATATACAGTAGCCACTGATCTGTGTAACTTCCCACTCCATAAGCCCTCAAATTCAATTTATAGTATTTCCCTCAGTGGTAAATTAGCATGTTTTATATTTTTAGAAACTATAACTTTGATTTTAGTTGTATTATACAGATATTCACAGTTGCAGAAATTAGTACATGTTCTATCACTTTCATTCAATTAGGTTTAATATTTGCAGCTATAAATCAGCAATATTTATAATTCTTTGGTCATAAAGTATCCTGTGCTTATCTGGCTATGGTATAACATGGATTTAATAAACCCTTTGATCATTTTGCCATTTATAGCAAAACAGCAAAGTTTTATTTTTAAAATACAATTTTAAAAACTTTTAGAAGTGCAATATTTAAAAATGCTCAGGGGCCTTTCAGAGACTGATCAGGCATTTCAGAGAAAATGCATTTGTTTAAATGATGATTAATCAGAGATCTAACAGGAACAGAAAAGGAGACAGTAAAAACATGCATTTTGCAAATACAGAGGGGAGTAGCAAGATATGGGATTATACTGAAAGCAACAATGCATACAGAATGCAAAAAAGAAATTCTTTGCTGTATTAGCAAATACCAAAGATACTTAGCAGAAACAATGAAATAATCCAAGAATTATCTGTTTGTTTTAGACGAGTAAAATATATGGATTACTTAAAGATTTTTAGGTCTATGATTTTAGATAAATGTTAATGGAGGAATTACTTCGGTACATATGACACACTAATCCAGTGATGGCAAATCTATGACATGCATGTCAAAGGTCACAAGCCACAACATTTTGGGTGATACACCAGCATTCACCAACACCCAACAACTATTCTTGATAGCATGCCCATTTTTCATGCTATTTTTAGAGGCTGCACAAGAATGAGGTATACTCTCACGCAGCCTCCAGAACTTGTGTGAGAGGGCCTTATTCTCTGGACCCTCTGAAAATCACATGGGAACACAGCATGCTTTCCACAGTTTAAGAGCACACTGCCTGAAGATAAGTGGAGCACAGCATAACCTGGGGACCACTGGGCCACGGGGACATTTGCACCATTCCCCAAGGCTTGTGTACCTGGTGGTGGCACTTGGGCTGAAATCAAAGCCTGGTCCTCAACTTCAGGCCCAGCCTCAGTGCTGCCACTGAGTGCCACTGTTCAGGGTGGCCTAGATGGCAGGGAGATAGAAAATTGTCTAGGGAGATTCTCAGTCATCCAGGTCATGGTTGTCCCAAAGGTGCTTTTTTCCAGAGACAACTGGACTTTCTGGTTTTTCTTTGAAGATGTTTCGCTTCTCATCCAGAGCTGAAGAAGTTTCTTGGATGAGAAGCGAAACTTCTTCAAAGGAAAACCAGAAAGTCCAGTTGCCTCTGGAAAAAAGCACCTTTGGGATAAGATAGAAAATTGTTTATCTTGATTGGCGGGAGATTAATATGCCAGCCAAATCAAGTTAGGCATTTTCCTAACTGCCATGCCTGAAAGAATTGCCATTACTGCCCTAAACGATAAGTTAATTACAAGGATTCCATTTGCAAAATATACTAGGCATATACACTAGTAATGATGTTAACCTTTTTGTCTTTGCGTACCAAAAGTGGGAAGGGGGGGATCACGTGCGTGCGTGCCCACACCCATAATGCACCCCACCCCCCTGCACATGCATGTACAATTCTCCCGTGCTCCCCCGCTTTTGGCACACGATGGCACGGTGGACCCAGTGGCCCGTTTTTTTGCCCTTCCCAGGCTCCAGAGGCTTTCTTGGAGCTTGGGGAGAGCAAAAACGGCTTTCCCCACCCTCCTGGAGGCCCTCCGGAGGCTGAAAATGGCCCGTTTCCTGACTTCCGGTCCCACCAGAGCTGAGCTAGGGCAACGTTCCTGTGCCCACCGATATGGCTCCACGTGCCATCATGGCACTAGTATGTGTATATACAGTATTATCTGGATACACGTGCTTCACTATGAAACTATGTGATCAGGCTTGAGAAATCGACACAACTTGAAAATTAATGAGTAGTTCCAATCGGCCTCTCCTCTCCCCTTCTCTCCCTCAGCCTTGACCCATAGAACCCTATCCTATCCTATCCCCTTCTCTCCCTCAGGCTTGCTTCACAGAAGCTTTCCCATCCTATCCCCTGGTTGCTGCTGTGAAAGTAAAGCTGAAAGTGAAACTCCTCTGCTTGTGTTTTGCATTTGGAACAGACTTCTTTTCAGGTGGGTAGGGGGAGTAGAACTCCTTAGCATCAGAGCATGTTAATCATAATATAGGAAATACTAATGCTCTGATGGTCATTTCAAAAAATCCTTTCTTAGTGAGCACCTAGAAGCCAAGAGGAACATACCTGGCAAATTTCAAGTTTGTAGGCTTTACAGTTCTGGAGATTTCATGATTACGGCGTGAGTGGTTTTCGCTTTTATATATATATATACAGTGTAGCTGACTGATTTGGGGTTCATTGTTTCATGCAAACAGCATATATGTTTGCAGAAAAAGCAAGTTCATGTCACTATTCTGATGTCAGCAATTAGGAGTAAAAAAATGCAGTTAAGCATAACTACATATTCAATGGCAGTTGGAATAACACTGTATAGTGCAGGATTCAAACATTTGAAATAAATCCACCTTATGTTATAACTCAAACCACTCCAAGATGTGTCTGATTACTCTGAATTAGTGAATAGTTCTCTGGCTCTAGGTCATTTGTCTGTCTCTTCTCACTGGCTGCAATTCTAAATTCTTGGAGACTGACTAGAAGAATCCCTGTAGTTTCCTTGGCAAGGGAAGAAATGGTTTGTATCTGTCTAAAGCTCATTAACTGGAAGTCCTTTTTAAATGCTTGAGTTGTGTATCCTTTATTTTCATTGCAGCTATAGATTTCCAAAATCATTGATAGTTTCCTAACCATAGCACAGAGCAGCAAATCTTGGAAATAGAATGATATAATGCATAATAGGCATTTAACCATCTATGACCCTTATATACTTGAGAAAAATTTAACACGTTCCTATCTTTAGAAAACTCAATGTCTTCATATATCCCTTTAGAAAAAAACTCAGGAAAAATAAACTTCAGCTTACAAAATGCGCTTATTTCCTATTTACATTTTATAAGATCTAATTAAGGATAGTGTACATTTGTTCTTTATTATGTGAAAGAGGATTCAACAGGAATTTCCAAGTTTTTGACATATTACTGTGAAATTCTAAATTGTAGTGTTCTGGAAGGAAGAGGAATAAAGACTTTGGCTTGTGAACCATTGACTTTAATTTCACCCTTTCGTTGCACCCTTATACCTATTTCAACACACCATTACAGTGGAAGATGGAAACAAAAGTATTATTGATGGCTTCTGTTACTAAAACATCCTAAGAGAACAAATAAATATCATCCATTGTATTAAAATGTTGGAATGAAAATCATAGATTTTGCAATAAATTTTTACTTTCAGAGTGAATGTTTTGTCTCTTGAGTGTCAAAAAATTAAACCATTGTTAGTAGCAAATTGCATTAAATTACCTGGGCTAGAGAACAGAATGCTTATATAGAATTACAGTCATCTGGCTTGGTGTATTCCAATCCATGACAGACATACCTGAGGACAAAACTAATATGAATGAAAATTAATAGAACTCAAGAAACACAGAGTTGACTAAAGTGCCTTTGAAACTCTAAAGTTCTTTAAACATAGAGATTTTACTTCCCATTATTATCAAATACAATTGAATGGGCAGGATGACCATGGCTAAAGGTTGCTGCTGTATAGCCCACCTGAACAATTTGAACAGCAGAAGCTGCCTAGACCAGAGTTCGTCAAACTGTGTTCCATGGAAACATGAGATTCTGTAAGAACTTGATGCAGCTGAGTGAAAGACTAAAGGGAAAACCCACAGGTCTTTTTTCCAAAAGGCAACTGGATTTTCTTGGGTTTTTATTTGAAAATGTTTTGCTTCTCATCCAAGAAGCTTCTTCAATTCTTGAAGAAACTTGAAGAAACTGAAGAAGTTTGGATAAGGAGGGAAACCTTTTCAAACAAAAAACTAAGAAAGTCCAGTTGCCTTTTAGAAAAAACAGCCTTGGGACAACCATGACCTGAAAAATTGAGAATTTCCATGGACGCCAAGGTCAAGGAAAAGTACACTGCCACATAGCCATTTTTTTGTCAGTACAGTTTTGTCTTTTGATGAGGGTTTCTAGGAATGGCTTTCCATTAACAGGTTCCATGGGCTGAAAAAATGAAACTCCTGCTTTAGGCCACCCTTCCTTCTACAGTACATACTACCTTTGTAAGAAAGGCCTTTACATCAATTGCTCTGAGATCAAAAGCCCATTTCTCCTTTTTACATAGGATTCAAAATATTTCCTTGCTGAATATTTGACTTTTTAAATATAAACCTTATAGCTAGTTGCAATCTGGGATGCTATTCCACTACTTCCCTTCCACTAACAGTATCCATTCCACTGGAAGATATTTTTTCCACAAGCAATGAATCCAACTTTTTCAGTTTGACAAAGATAAAAAAAAAGATTAAACAAACAGCCAATAATTTATTGGATAATCGTATTGATTATATGATTTGTTTTTGTTTATAGTACAGCAAATCTAAAATAATGACACATGGTACTAATTGTTTTTTCCAACAAGGAATGATAATCCTTAGATTGAACATTAAAATAAACAGCTGTGTCCTAGTTCTGTTATTATTACCATGGCATATATATATTTAATAAACGAGTAAGTAAATCTCTGTTCATCTGCACTTTATAACAGAAAAAGAAATATTACAAATTTGTAAGCAAATGACCCTTAATCTGCAGTTTTCCAAAGCAGCATGTGAATTCCCCTGAGTAACAAAGGCCATTTACTACATGGTAAGTATTTTGTGAAAACATGAACAAGGGTTATAATCTTTATTGCCTCTTCCCTAGTTGCAAGCCTGTAAAGGAAATAGGGTTGTCACCAGCCCTGCTGTTCTCAGCTTGAGATAATAAAGAAATGAAATAGGACACAGAAACCTTTGATGTTCCCAGCCAAGTGATCAGAGGGAAAACCTTTGGGGGCCTGGAGGCTAGTTCCTTTCATGAGTTAGCAGTCTCTTGTTAAGTGTCCTCAGAGAAGGAGACTGCAATGTCATGTAGCAGGATAAACAATCCACCATATAGGTGTGATATGAATGTTGTATACAGAGTTTTAAACAATTGATTTTTAGACAATAACCAGATGCCTTGATTAAATTGTAGTGGTTTTTAAAATAAATCTAATGGGCACTATTTCACATTTGGACAAATAGTAAACCAACTCTGTGGGGTAAAATGATACGAATTAATTAACTGCATATTCTAGCATAGCATGTCATAACACTATTTATAAATTGGCCCACCAACAGTTACACGTTACTAATATTGAATGTTTAGCTTGTAAATATTTGGAATTCCTGTTATAGAAGAATAAGACTATGAACTAGAAAAACTGTTAATAGTGCTAATAGCATTACTTATCAGATGATTGAGAGGAAATTAAAATGATTTTATTACTTCCTCAAGGGTTTGTGGTTTCCTTCTCCAAAGGACCTGCTTTCTTTTATCCCTGCTATAAAAACTAGATCTAAAGTCTGTTTCTCTTTCAAATAGTGGTTACACATGGGCAGTTCTTTTTCTTAAGTAGCTAGTTCTATGTAAATAGTTCCTAGTACCAATAAGAAGTCATTGTAGTTTTTATCCTTTTTTCCCCTTGAAATTAAAAGAAACACAAATTGGAAAGGTATAGGAAAGTTAAAACTGGAGTTGTGTTTGGACCCTCTGTAAAATTATTAAGTGGCATGATTCCATAATGGAAGCTTAATCCAGGATACACAAACACATATACAATTGTTCACAGTATTAATCCTAAACATGCTAATATTATTCTATTTAAACCACTGAATATACAATTATGATAGAACTTGTTTGCATTACTTTGATGCACAACAATTCCCTGCAACATTTATGCACAATTACAGTATCCTTGAAATTAAACTCTATCTTTATTTACTGAAAAAATTTATTGAAAAAAACTGTCCTACATTTCTGAAAGTAATAGAATGGTATCATTAAGAAAGAGCTGAAACACTAACTTGTAATTTAATCAAAGAAGAACAAATCTACAATTTTATTTAGTCACATAAAAATCTATCTACACTTGTGAGTCATATAATTGCATCACCTCACAAACACTTTTAACATCCATTACTAAATTTTCAACATCCCTTATATTTTCAGGTGCTTGTGGCTTATTAAAAATTAAGTCTTGTAGTATTGAAACACATAATTTTCTAATGACAGATATACTGAATATGTAGTCACAGATACTAACCCAATTTAATCATGTTTTTTGAATAAGCTGCAAAAGACTGGGTCACGTTTACCTCAAACCAGATAAACCACATTATGTTTTAGCTTGATGTATGATCCATTGAGATTGCTAAATTTGAAATGAACAGAAATAATGCTATTTCATAAATAAATTAATGGAAAGAGATAGAGGATAAAATTTAGAAGGCAGACTTATGCATATTGTTTCATGAGGAACAAATTATCTGGAAAAGGTAACAAAGAATTTTATGGCAGTTTAAAAGCTAACTCATTTATTAAGGTACAGATGTTTGCAGGTACAGTCCCATTAATCAACTTCATGGAGTAGAATCTTGAAAGATGGAAGTGTGTGTGTGTGTGTATGTGTGTATACCTACATTCATATATGTAAATCTCTATTATGTGCCCAGAATTAGTTGGAGTTCTTCGATTATATACCATCATGTCAACACTTAGTAATCACAGATAGATTTTCTCCATGGGGATTTGTCCAACATGGTCCTTCAGGTCTTTCCATGGTGCTGCCATTGTCACTGTGAGTGTGTGCATTGTTCCTTTGGCTGCTGGTCATTCTTGCCATCTTTTTCCAGCATTAGAGCCTTCTCCAGAGACCTGGGTCTCTGCCTAATGTGTCCAAAGTAAAAACCTAGTCCCCTGTACCAGCACTCTTGATTGATTTGTCCAGTGATAATTTGTTTCCCCCCCACCTTCACTATCCAGGAATTCTCAGAAATCTTCCCCAACACGAAAGTTCAAAAGCGTCAATGGTCTTTCTATCCTTCTTCAAATCTCTATAAATCAAGCAATCGTTCAATGGGAGGGTGGTGGGAGGAGGTTACAGCGGCTACAAATAGTAAGATTGGGGCGAAATGAACAGACGAAAATATAGACTGAGACTAAACATACTAAAATAATTCTAAGTAAAACTATCAGATTGCAACATTCATTTAGTTAACTACTAACCAAACTGAAACATCTACCGGTATTTTCGTGGTGTGTGTGTGTGTGTGTGTGTATCTAGGTAGGACATTCCGGAGAACCTTTATTTTGAAATAATAATAATAAAAAAAAAAACCACCTCCCATCGGCTCTCCCATCTTAAGAGCCCACCAAATCCAGTCAGTAGAGGTCGCCCGCCAACCGGACAGGTAATCTGAGAGGCGAGGAGAAATAAATCGGGGCTGGTGGTCGTCAATTAGATTCCGGCCTGCCTTTTGCCGGAGCGGGATCCTCCTGCCCGGAAGCTCCACCTTGTCCCGGGTGTGCGAGGCGAGGGGTGGGGCTGGCTTTGGCGGCTGGGCTGGCTAAGAGGTTTCTGGAGCTTTTTCTGAACAGCATGGAGTGAAAGCTGGTGCCAAGGCCGGAGTTGGCCGGGCGCAACCGAAAAGGAAATCAAACCGGTGCAGCGTTGACCGCGGAGATGGCGAGGGGAGTCCTCCTCCTCCTCCTGCTGCTTCTTGGTGAGTGCGAGGCGAAAAAAAAAAAAAAAAGGACACATAACCGGCCCTCTGACTCGTCGCCGCTTGTTCTTGTGCCCGCCGGTCTGCCTTGCGAATCCAAGCCGGGCGTCCCGCGCGGGCGTTCTTTTCCTTCTACTTTGGGCTGGAGAGAACGGGGAGCCCCCATTTTATGCCTCCGCCCGGAGGCGGACTGGAGTGGGGGCGGCGGGGGAAAAGCGAGGAGTGTTTTGGAACGAACGAAATAAAAAGTCGGTCCTCCTCGCCCTGCCTCTTTTGAGCCGGCGTGGATGCGCTTTCTCCGAGGCGCTGAAATGCGCTCGTGGACCCCAATCCGGCGTGGCGCGAGGGAGCTTGTGTTGCTCTTTGGGGCTGTATGAGAAAGTAGCAATTCTGTTGTTGGGGGAGGGCTGTGTGTGTGTGTGTGTGTGTGTGTGTGTGTTTAATAAAAAAAAAAACGCGTTAGTACGATTACGACTAACCACCCCCTTTCAAGGGGTTCCTTTGTGTCCTCTGGATATGTTGGAGGTAGCTGGGAAGTGGATGCCGAGAGTCGGTGTCTCTCTTTCCCGCTCTCTCTCCCCGCAGCCATTTGGTGCCAAGACCCAATCAAGCCCCTCGGCGTCCGTAAGGGATTTCTTTCCATCGCTCGCCGCCGCTCGCTGCCACCACAGCGTCTCCCCCTTTTCCACTCCCCTGTTTCATTAGACCAGGCCCAGCAATTGCTCGGTGCCATTCAGACTGATCTTTCTCAAGCTGGCAGGCAACATTTCTTCTGGCTCACTCTAACGTGCTGGTTTGAAACTGCTCCAAGAAGGGCGAGAAAAGGGGCGGCTGGAGGAATTGGGGGGGGGGGAATACATGCCAGTGCCTTTCTTTTGCTCCATCGGTGTCTTCAGAGAAATTTTAAGATTCCGTTCTTGATTCCGATAGTGAATCTCTCCGCTGCCGTCCTTCTGAATAGTCCTGAGAAATAATTGCAAGGTTAAATAAAGCAATATATTTATTACTGGACAATCGTACATGTGTTCTTTCATAAACAATTTTGAGTTAAAATTTTCCTTAGTAAGAGTTCTCAGGATTCTTAACTTTTGCCTGTGTCTTCTGAACCACTGCCGTTAATAAATGTAAGCTTCTAAAGCAGCTGTGACAACTTTCAGCCTAACTTAAATCTTGATGATAGGTGCTGAGTTTCAGACTATATCCTGGAATTTAAATTAACATAGTTCCATATATGGTGGAATCAGACTATACTGTCTGAGAAACTTGGCCAATGTTGTTTAAACCTATGGAGAGGAGAGGAGGGAAGATTTCTTTAATTCACCTTTCCAGTAATAACTCCCATTGATTAATTAGAAGTGCCAAATAGTTTGTTATATTACATTGGGTTAGTAATACATACATGTATATAGGAATGAAATTATTGGCACATCTGTAATCTAGTGTTGATAGAAGATTGTGAATTTGAATATGAGTGAAATCTCTGAATATGTTATTCACATAGACAGGGTGTATCATGCCAGATTAGTAGCTGGCATGTTATATATCTGAATTGCCTTTGCTCTGTGCAATTTCTTGATATTAAGAATCCAAGGAAGGCCTTGCAGCAATTTTGATCTTGGAGATGATAATCTTAACTGAGAGTTACTTCACATATTAGAGAATTATCTGGTACAGTACTTAGGTTATATAGTGTGCAAAATAAGGCAAATAAACTCTTAATGTTGTTAATGTTTTGTCCTCCAAGGAGCAATAATATTTTATAATAATAAATTGTGCTATTGTGTTAGAAATTTGCACTGTTGGCATACTTGTCAAAATGCTGAATTCTAATAATTAAGATTATTTTTAATTCTTTATCAATGAAGAATGCTTTTCATCAGTATATATTAAATAATAGTGCAAAATAGCACAGTTGTATTTAATGCTTAATCTCTTCAAGTTTCATGTCATAATATATGATTTCAATATGAAATATATACTCACTAGATACAGTGGAAGAAATTGTGAAATTTTAACATATTTATATTTTTCTGTGAATATTTTTGTCATGTGTTATATTTAAATTTTTAAAGATTTTTTATCAGTGGATGATTTGGATTTCAGGAAGAATTCATCTTAATAATCTTATTGAGAGCAAATAGAACTTTTGTGGATTGAAAAGGAAGGCATTTTGAGGGAAATTTAGATGAAGTTCAATATCCTCTTGCAGCTGTTTTTATTGAGGAAATATACAATATTGTACTTTTTAAAAATGTCCTTCTCTCTCTATGTAGCATGTTTGATAAAAGTTATATGGCTATCAAGTGAGGAATAAGAATATTTGATTTCAGATTATTTAACAAAACTATTTTAAAATATGAGACAGATAATAGACCGCAGTGTATATTAAAAGAACAATGTTTTATTTGTGCAAAGAACATTACAACAGAATGGAATCAGAAGAAGGTTTGTAAAACTTATTCCTATTGTGTCATAGACCTCAGTGGAAACTAAATAAAATCCAGGGATCTGATGGATTAAACTGCTGACTTTATTGAGTAGAGGAGATCATCTATAGCATGTCTGAAACTAATTAATTGCATGTGGCCTATGGAACAAGTCTCCCTGAAGACTGAATTTCATCCATCAAGCATGCAGAACATTTGTATAGGAAAGTGCTAATTAGTGTCTCCATGCTTTAGGATTTAGTATTTATATTTCTAGCAAATACCAATAATGCACCGTGGAGCTGAACACATGACATTTCTAAAGAACTTAAATATCAAGCTGTTCCTCAAAAGAGATGCCAAGGGCAAGTAAGTACAAGAATAACCCATGAAAGAAGGCAAGAAATGCATGAAAATGAAGCTGGTATGATTAGTTTAAATTATAGGGCAACAGCGTGGGCATGCTGGATGGAATGGCAGAAACCTTTGAAGTAAGGTAGCTGTTAAATTATGAAAGCAGCTTTTGTGCTACCTTTTCACTGGATGCAATATCTATAGGGAGGTGTAGGCAAACCTCAATTCTAATGTGCCTAGTCTGTTTGGCATATTGCATTTTCTTCTGCAACATGGTTACAATTGTTATAATGAATGTATATTTATAAGAAATAAATTCAAAGACAGGGCTTTCTTTTAGACTGAATGGAATGAATGGTCACCTCTGTGTCAATAATATTGGAAATTTGGCTTTCATTTTGATCATAGTGTAGTTTTTTATTTAAGTACAAGTAAATAAAATTAGGAAATAGGGCCTCACTTTTAAACAGTCCATGCTTATATCTAATTTATATGCTGTGATAGAGCTGTTTATAATTTTCTATAATAAAGTCCTAGACTAGAGCAATTTAGCTTATTTATTTTCTATTACCATATCTATTTTGTGGTCCCATCAGTTCTTGCTTTTAGTGAATTGATATTTTTTGCAGATATCTTATCTAACAATTTATGATGAGGATGATTGTATTTTATGATTGTGATCATGGTTTATCACTTGTTACTTGCATAGAATTGAGTAGAACACAACAGAACAGAACAGAAAACTGAGTGGGAAGAGACCTTGTAGGTCATCTAGTCCAACCTCCTGCTCAGGTAGGAGACCCTGTATCATTTTGTGACAGAAGGCAGCCCAGTCTCTTCTTGAAAGCTTCCAGTGATGAAGCTCCCACAACTTCTGAAGGCAAGCTGTTCCATTGGTTGATTGTGCTCACTGTCAGAAAGTTTCTAAGTTGAATCTCTCCTTGATCAGTTTCCATCCATTATTCCTTGTCTGGCCTTCAGGTGCTTTGGAAATTAGGTTGATCGATCCCCTCCTCTCTGTATCAGCCCCTCAATTATTGGAACACTGCTAACATGTCCCGCTTGGTCCTTCTCTTCACTAGACTAGTCATGCCCAGTTCCTGTAATCATTCTTCATATGTTTTAGCCTCCAGTCTCTTAATCATCCTGGTTGCTCTTTTCTGTACTCTTTCTAGAGTCTTAACATCTTTTCTGTAGTATGGTGACCAAAATTGGATGCAGTACTAAGTGGTATTAGTACCTCACATGATCTTGATTAAATCCCTCTGTTAATGCTATTTAGGATTGCATTGGCTTTTTTGGCTGCTGCGCATATTTAATTGATTGAGAATTTAAGCACTGGACACAAATTACTTATGTGTCTAATCACACTTGGCCAATAACGAATTCTATTCCAGTGCACCATTGTTGCTACTTTCTCATGTCCTTATTTGTAATTTTATTTATTTATTTATTTATTTATTTATTTATTTATTATCAGATTTATATACCGCCCTTCTCCCGAAGGACTCAGGGCGGTGCATAGCTAAAGTAAAAAACATAAATACAAACATTAAAATACAGTTAAAAAGATATATATGGGTTTGGCCCCATAGTTAAAAAAGAATAACAAACCTATTAAAAACATTTAAAAATGTGTTAAGCCAGCCCGGCTTGCTGAAAAAGAAAGGTCTTAAGGGCACGGCGGAAGGCACTGAGGTCTTGGATTCTTCGTATCTCTGGGGGCAGCTGATTCCAGAGGGCAGGTGTCCCCACAGAAAAGGCCCTCCCCCTGGGGGCCACCAGTCTACATTGCTTGGCCGATGGCACCCTGAGGAGGCCCTCTCTGTGGGAGCGCACAGGTCGGTGGGAGGCAATTGGTAGCAGCAGGCGGTCTTGAAGACATCCAGGTCCTATGCCATGGAGCGCTTTAAAGGTGATAACCAACACCTTGTTATATGGGAGCGCCATGTGGCTCCCGTAACTACCCGCATGGCCGCATTCTGGACCAGTTGGAGCCTCCGGGTGCTCTTCATGTCATAAATATGAATCAGTTGCCAAGCGTTGCCTGGCTTTTGATCACATGATCATGGGGCTGTAACAACGATTGTAACTGTGAAAAATGGTCATAAGTCATAAGTCACTTTTTTCAGTGCCATTGTAGCTGAACAGTCACTAAATGAACTGTTGTAAATCGAGGACTACCTGTATTTTGTTTAATCAGATCAGATCAGGTTAAGTGCTGTTTATCTGCCTAAACTCACCACAAAGTAGACTCATAATAGCTCGTAGTTTTATTCAGTCAGATTCAAAAGTCTTCTAACTGCTTTGCAGCGTCTCCCAACTTGCTTAATTAGTGTGAGCTGCATAGGCCCCGCAAGGCTGGAGAAGATACTAGTAATGTGTTTAACTGCCTGGATTGTTTCTATGTTCTAGCCCAGCGGTTCTCAACCTGGGGGTCGCGACCCCTTTGGGGGTCGAACAGCCATTTCACGGGGGTCGCCAAAGCCCTCTCTCACCCCCCTCCCCATGCCTTCACTCACCCTCTGCCTCTGCTGGATCGCCCGGTCGCCGTTCGCTTACCCCGCCCACTCCCAATCTATTGCTGCTCCGGAGTCCCAGCTGATGGTTAGAGGGGAAAAAAACTTTAAATTCTTGCCGCGGGGCTTCAAAGAGCCGCCCTACTCTTAACTGTTTTGCGGAGGGCTCTGTTGCTAGCTAGATGCAAAGAGGTAAATTCCTGGAGCAGATTTCCCCCCTAGCTATGCTCAAAAAGCAAAATTGAAAGTAAGCAGGGTCTTGGCTGCAACGTGACAAAATGAGGCAGAGAGATTTCTTTTTCTTTTTCCTCACCAAAAAAGGTAGGTGCAAACTGCAAACAATGGGAAATTTAGGGCAAAAGAGGAGATTCAAGATTTTAAAACACAGAAGAAAAAAAGCTCTATTTAACTAGGGAATTGTAATAATTGAGATACTGTTAATTGCATATTGTGTTGAAAGCAGAAATGGTTAAGTTGTGGTTTGGAGGAATATGGGGGGGAAATTATTTGGTTTATTATTATTGGTAAATATAATTAATTGATTTGTAAGAAATTGGATTGCATGGAAATAATTGGAATATTCATGTTCATATTGATTAATATACAAAAAAGGTAGTTATATAACTAATTGATTTATATTAAAATGTTGAATTTGTATTAAACAACTGTATTATATAATTAACCAATGTGAGGATGGATATAAAAATAGATGACAATGGGAAGGGGTATAATATAGAATAGAAGGGAAAAATTGAATTTGATTAAGATTAGAGATGAGGATGAAGGGTAATATTGGTTTTTTAAAAAAAATAGATGAGGAATAAATATGGTAAAAAGGAAATATAAAAATTGTAAATTTAATTGAAATGACTAAATACTGTGTTGGAAGAAATATCCTTCTGGGTCCTGCTCCAAGTGGGGAAAAAGACACTGGAAACATGGAGACTGCTTGGAAAGATTGTTTAATGGTGGACAGGATCACATGGCTTGATGGGGCCCATTGTGTTAGTTTCTGTTGCTATTGTGTTGCAAATGTCCTTTGACAAAGGATTGAGTTTCTGCCTCTGGCCCATTAACAAAGGGTGCGGGGCAGGAAGGTGGGAGTTGCTTTGTCTGTAAAATATGCTTCTCCATTTCTCATACAGGAAAATATAATATTCTGCCTTTTTAATATTTCCCAAAATATTTCATTCTTCTAGGAAAGGGTGGGTGCTAACCTCCTACAACTGTTTAAATTTGTGGACCGGCCAAATACTCTGTTCAAAGAAAATACGTTGTATGTTTGTATGTGTGTTTCTAATTATTACTATTTATTGCTATTTGTTCTCTTTTATTCTTTAAAATTTAACAATTCATTCTTTATCTTAATATCTTAATATTTGTTTGGGGTTGGCTTTCTTCCCTTTCATCTTTTTTATTGTACAGCAATCTTTCTCCTCAAACCTACCACCTCTGTCTTTTCTTTCTTTCTTACTTTCTCTCCCCCCCTTCTTCTTCTCCCTACTTCCTCTTTCTTTCTCCTTCTCCTCCCTCTCTTACCTTCACTCCTACTCTAATTTCCCTTCCCTTCCTTCATCCCTCTCTATTGCTGTATCCTTTTATGCATATGGACTACTCAGAGGGCTGAAAAGGTTATTTTTGACTGGTCCTCGCACTTTTGACCAGTCCTCGAACTTACGACTGTCCTCACAATTTACATTTTTGCCCTATCTTATACCATGTTGAAGAGAAGCAGTTGTGAAATGAGTGACATGGTTGTTAAGAATGCTGCACAGGCATAAATGTGAGGATGGTCATAAGTGTGAGGACCAGTCAAAAGTGCGAGGACCTGTCAGAAATGACTTTTTTCAGCCCTCTGAGTAGTCCCTATACACATAGCCATGGCCACTCGGTCTCATGACCAGCTAGCCACGCCCACTCAGTCACATGACCTCCAAGCCACGCCCACAAAATAAGCCACACCCACAGAACCGGTAGTAAAAAAAATTAGAACCCACCCCTGGTTGGGGGTCAGCACAACATGAGGAACTGTATTAAAGGGTCGCGGCATTAGGAAGGTTGAGAACCACTGTTCTAGCCAGTTGACTTTTACAGGAGTCAAGGATTTCTCTCAAATACTTTAAGATAATTATTTATAAAAAAAAACCCTCCCTGCTGAAAGGAACAGTCCAGGATAGAACAATAAATGTGTAATCTCTCAGATTACTATCCTCCTGTTGAGTACTGAATATCCAGAGATGGCCAGTTACATGTGTTGGGCCAGACAGATACAACTTAAGTAAGATTCATGGTTAATATGTAATCCTATGTTTATTGTAATGAATTTACTGCTTTTGTATTTTCTTTGTTATATGTATTTGTGGACACATCTGTTACTATTCATGTAAATGATTGCTTAGAGGATGCTAGAGAGGAAGGCAGCTGCATATATAAAGAAGAATTGGCCGTAGAATACTACTATAACGACTTGTTTGGAGTGTGTCAGTAGCCATCTGTGTACTGTAGAGCTTTGAAAGGATAAAAAGAAGGAATGTTTATTAGTTTCCTAGTACAGCATAACTCTTCCCTCCTGATTTCCCATAGAATAGTAAGGGCTGATCATATGTTTAGATGTAGTAAAAGGATAATAGAGAACAGAGGCTAAGCGACTGAACATCAAACCCATATTAACTTTCTTGCTGTTGGAACTTTTAAAAACTATACCAGACGGAAAGAAATAGTGGTATGTGATAGATTATTTGCTGCTATCCTGATGTCCAGTTCTTGTGTTCAGTATTTTTAATGGACTCTGTGCTCATTTAGTTTATGTATTAATATTGTGTTTCCCCATAATTAAGACCCAACCGGAAAATAAGCCCTAGCATGATTTTTTTCAGGATAATTGTAATATAAGCCCTACCCGAAAAATAAGCCCCAATTAAGATTGTCAGCCAGACAGACACATTTTAATACTGCATCTCCCCCAAAATAAGACCTAACTGGAAAATAAGCCCTAATATGTCTTGGAGCAAAAATTGATAGAAGATCAGATCTCACTTTTGGGGAAACATGGTAGTTGATAAATAATAGCATTGTATTGTTGCTGTGTTTCACAGATAGAAAATACCAATGTGATAATAACCTTAAAAAGTTGTAATGCATTATTGAAATACATTTATGTTTTAAAATATTAATATGTTTATTATCATGGTGTATTTTTAGTTGTAGGTATTTTTTGTTTGCTGCATTTTCATTTGAAAGGAAAAGCAGCAAACAGGTCAAAACAATAATAGGCATTTACTTAATTAAAAGCTGAGAAGACGTCTACTGGTATAACAAAGACAAGATAAAGAAGAAAAAAAGAAATGGGGAAAGAAGGAAAGGAGGGTCAATTTAGCATAATGAAGTTCTATTTTTAATTACTAGCATGAGCAGACATACTTTAGGAAAGTGATTGCTATATACATTGGTGCAGTGGTGGGCTGCTGCTGGTTCGCAGGCTGGTCCCGCCCACCTGCTCTGGCACTATCATGTCCTATATAATCGCTGGTTTTTCGATGCCGCACGCGCTCACATCGGGGTCTGGAATGGTAACCTTGTTCCAGAGGGCAGGCATCGCTATAGAGAAGGCTTGGTTCAGAGGTCCTATGAGAGGACATTGTTTGATGCAAGGAACCCAGAGTGCGTCAACCTTACAGGATTGAATTGGCCTGGCTGATGTTATGGGAGATAAGTAGTCCCTCATGCCATATAGGGCTTTAACAACCAGCACCTTGAATCACACACATTCGTTAATCAGACCAATTAGTCTTCGGTTGTGTATTAATCTGCAGAATGATAGATTTCAATTTTTATGTTTTTAGAGGCGATAATTAGTTATGGAAGTCCTCTCATCGCCATGTTAAGCAGAACCAATCACTTATGCTAATACTGTAAAATGGCATAAATGTGAGGGCTAATTGTCCTCGCTTTCATTTGCATAGACATTGTTTGATTTATAAATGCATATGAATCTTCTATTGGTTGTTGGGCTATTAAAAATTCAAGTAATTGTGGAACATAGGGCAGAGTTGGCACGCATACATGGAAGCTATGCTATTCAAGGCCCCAGAGGTTGATTTGAGGATTCCAGAAATTCCTGTTGATTTGGGAAAGCTAGAAACATCTACTAGAGGTGTGCATGCAACCAGACAGAGATGCTGGAATGGCAGAACCCATTTTCTGAAAATGTGATTTTGGGGTCCTTCTATTTGGGGGACCTTAGGGAAATGCCTAATTCGCCCTGGTATAATGGACCATTATTTGTGCATTGTATGGCCACATAGCAAATGAAGACTTTATTATACAAGATTCACAGTTTTGTTTCACTTTCAAAGTATTTTCTTTGAATATAATTGAAAAATGCTCTTAGTTGAAAATGTTTTTGCAGCAAATCAATTTTTGTTATAGAAATGTGGGCCTGCAAAAGCTCTGTTTAAAATGGGGCAGTAGGGATGATAAACTTTATTATAACTTGAACAGTAGCTGCTCATAAAGGGAACTTCGAGAAAAGTAAGTATTGTATGATATATTGAATGAATTTTCTGTTACTTAGTTGGCTTGCCATTCTGATTCTGAAGATGAAAGCCCAAGGTTATCAGGTACAGGCTGGCTTAAGTAAACAACCTACTTAATAACTAGTGAGTAAATATTTCCAATTCTTTAAATACTTGACATTGAAACTGGAATACTGTACAAACTATTTCATTTTGAGACATGAAGTATGAGTTTCATGTGCATAAAAATATTAAAAGTATTACTTTAGTTATAGAATGTCCTCTTGCAGATATATTCTATAAGAAAGCTGATTTTTTTAAGAGAAATTCTACTTGAATATATGTAATACAGATAGTCCTTGACTTCCGACCACAGTTGGACCCGGAATTTATCTTGCTAAGTGAGAAATTTGTTAAGTGAATTTTGCCCCATTTTATGACTTTATTACATTTTTCTTGCCACCTTTGTTAAACGAATTTAAGTTGTTAAATTAGTAACATGATTGTTAAGTGAATCTGGTTTCCCCATTGACTTTGTCAGAAGGTTGCAAAAAGGGATCGCATGACCCTAGGACACTGCAACTGTTATAAATGTGAGTCAGTTGTCGAGCATCTGAATGTAAATCACATGACCATAGGAATGCTGCAACAGTCATAAGTGTGAAAAATGGTCACAAGTCACTTTTTTCAGTGCCATTGTAACTTCAAATGGTCACTAAATGAAATGTCGTAAGTCGAGGATTACCTGTTGAAAGTATAGGCACACTTGGGAGAAAACGTTTTGAATTTTGGGTCTGATTTTCCAGTCAGAATTCCTAGGACTAAATCATAAGTATGTCATAGGGTTATGTTTTCTTTTATAATGTTTAATTCAAATATTTGTCTACAGTATTACAAATCAAATATGATCATATTTTGGGGGGGATGGAATGTACACAATGTGTGTCTGTGCAACCTGCTTTATTTATTCAGTTTCTATAGCTGCTTATCCAAAACAAGTGACTCTGGGCACTGAACAATACCTAATCTATTGAAAGGTGGGTAAATTGATCTTTCCTACCTCTGTCTGCATGTTTACTTGATGGAACTTTGGTCTAAAGTGAGAGCAATAAGGCAGTAGAAAAACACTAAATGCAGATTTATTTGTTTCACCATAAGTCATAACAATCAGAATAAAAGGATCAACATAGATATAGATCACATATCACATATAAATCCCCAAGTTACAAATTTGCAAAATTATTAAAACATACTAAACCTAATTACAGGTAGTTCTTGACCCTCGATGGCAATTCAATTGGCATTTCAATCACTAAGCAACGTGGTTGTAAAGCACAACTATATTGCTTAGCAACAGCAATCACTACAGTTCTAGTTGCCATCGTTAACTGGTTGTTAACAAATGGTTGTTAGGTGAAGCAACTTCCTGCTAACTTCCCATAACCAAAGTCAATGGGGAAGCTGGCAGGAAGTTGCAGATCTCAGCTCGCAGGCCAGTAAGTGGCTAGGAGGAGAATAGTGGCAATGGCCATGGGATGGTCAGGGAGGGAGCATAGGAGGAACCGTGTGTGGGAGTGCACAAGCGGTTGTGTGCAGCATGGGAAGGTATATGAGAGTGCAGGAAAGGCACTGCATTGTCAGGAAGGGTGTGCAAGTGACTGATGTCAGTGCGGAGGGAGGGGAAGGAGAGTTACCCCAGCAACATGTAATGGCCTCTTCAGACTTCCCCTTGACTTTTTGGGGAAATTGGCATAGAAAATTGTAAGTTGGAAGATTTGAAATGACAATCTTATGATCATGGGCTGCTTGGCAACTTGTCATAAAGGCAAACCCAAGTACCCAGAGCTTGATGATGTGACCATGGGGTGCTAAGACTTGTCATAATCACAATTCATTCAGTGCTGTTGTAATGTTGAATGATCATTGAATGAATGGTTGTAAGTTGAGGACTATTGGCATAAAATCAAATACGTTTTTGCAGAATACTAATTTGACGATGGAAGATAACTTCAGTGCTGTTGCTAGGAAAATCAAGCATCATGCTTAACTCAAGGGAGAATTTCTTAGTCTAAAATATTTGGAAGTTACCATCTGCTTATTCTTCATCGGGAACATATTTCTCAGTCATCATCACCTGGAAATTGAACTGTAACCCAAGTACAATTGAATGCATTGTTTTGTAAATATTAAATAAAGTGTGCCATGTTTATTAACTAGATTTTTCAATTAGAATTAAAATCCCTGCTACAGGTAGCAATAAGGTTCTTTCCTTTGCTTATTGTTGCCTCAATAAAGCCTGTGGCTATTGGATTATGAATATGTTTTTGTAGTGTTCTTCTAATAAGAAATATTTAAAAATATGGAAAATACTTCTTCAAAATGATTTTAATTCCAGAATCATATGTACTGGTTCTTAGATTCAACTGTATGAAGGCTTTTAGTCACTGCTTTTCAATGAATTTTTCAAGACAAAATCTACAAAAATTTGTTTAATTTAATTTAATTTAATTTAATTTCCAATTTATATACCGCCCCTCTCCCTGAGGACTCAGGGCGGTGTACAGCCAAGATAAAAAACATAGAATACAAATATTAAAACATTTAAAAATATATATAGATTTGGGCCGAAAGTTAAGAATAACAAACTAATTAAAAAATTTAAAATTTAAAAATTTCTTCTAAGCCAACCCGGCTTGCTGGAAAAGATGGGTTTTCAGGGAACGACGGAAGGCATTGAGGTCATGGATTCTCCTTATCTCCG
This sequence comes from Arizona elegans, assembly GCA_022577455.1. NCBI lineage: Eukaryota > Metazoa > Chordata > Lepidosauria > Squamata > Colubridae > Arizona > Arizona elegans. The sequence goes on along the minus strand of JAKOOJ010000001.1, from coordinate 296,553,466 downwards.
GGGGCAACTGATTCCAGAGAGTGGGAGCCCCCACAGAGAAGGCCCTCCCCCTGGGGGCCACCAGCCTACATTGTTTGGCTGATGGCACCCTGAGGAGGCCCTCTCTGTGGGAGCGCACGGGTCGATGGGAGGTCATTGGTAGCAGCAGGCGGTCTCGGAGATAGCTAGGCCCTATGCCATGGAGCGCTTTAAAGGTGATAACCAACACCTTGAAGCGCACCCGGAAGACCACCGGGAGCCAGTGCAGCTCGCGCAGGAGCGGTGTTACATGGGAGCGCCATGTTGCTCCCATCACTACCCGCGCTGCTGCATTCTGGACCATCTGGAGCCTCCGGGTGCTCTTCAAGGGGAGCCCCATGTAGAGAGCGTTGCAGTAGTCAAGGCGAGAGGTGACGAGGGCATGAGTGACTGTGCACAAGGAATCCCGATCAAGAAAGGGCCGCAACTGGCGAATCAGGCGAACCTGATAAAAGGTCCCCCTGGTAACAGCCGTCAGATGTTCCTCCAAGGACAGCTGCCTATCCAGGAGGACTCCCAGATTGCGCGCCCTCTCCGAGGGGGCCAGAGACTCGCCCCCAATAGTCAGCGATGGAGTCAACTGACTATATCGGGATGCCGGGAGCCACAGCCACTCAGTCTTGGAAGGGTTGAGCTTGAGCCTGTTCCTCCCCATCCAGATCCGCACAGCCTCCAGGCACTGGGACATCACTTCAAGGGCATCGTTGGGGTGGCCTGGGGTGGAGATGTACAGCTGGGTGTCATCAGCGTACTGGTGGTATCTCACCCCAAAGCCACGGATGATCTCGCCCAGCGGCTTCACATAAATGTTGAACAGAAGGGGCGAGAGGACCGATCCCTGCGGCACTCCACAGATGAGAGGCCTCGAGGTCGACCTCTGCCCCCCTGCCAACACAAACTGCGACCGGTCGGAGAGAAAGGAGGAGAACCACCGTAACACAGTGCTTCCCACCCCCAACTCTTCCAGCCGGTGCAGCATGATACCATGGTCGATGGTATCAAAAGCCGCTGAGAGATCTAATAGGACCAGAACAGAGGAATAACCCCTGTCCCGAGCCCTCCAGAGATCATCCACCAACGCGACCAATGCCGTTTCCGTGCTGTGCCCAGACCTGAAACCCGACTGGAACGGATCTAGATAGGATGTTTCCTCCAGGAATTGCGGAAACTGTTGCGCGACCACACTCTCAACAACCTTCGCAATGAAGCGAAGGTTGGAGACAGGACGATAGTTGGCCAATATTGCTGGATCCAGGGACGGCTTCTTGAGGAGAGGCCTCACCACCGCCTCTTTCAGGGCAGCGGGGAAGTGACCCTCACTCAAAGAAGCATTAATGACGCCCTGGAGCCAGCCTCGTGTAACCTCCCGGGAAGCCAGTACCAACCAGGAGGGACACGGGTCCAGTAAACATGTGGCCCCACTAAGTCTCCCCAAAATCCTGTCCACATCATCAGGAGTCACAGCATCAAACTCCTCCCAGATAACATTCTCAAGACTGTTCCTCGTTACCCTGCCCTGATCTACCCAGTCAGAGTCCAGATCCCCCCGGATCTGAGCGATTTTGTCATACAGGTATTGTCCGAAATCCTCCGCCCTGCCTTCTAAGGGATCCTCCCGCACTCCCAGATGGAGCAGGGCGCGGGTCACCCTAAACAGGGCGGCCGGACGATTCCCTGATGACGCAATAGAGGCGGAAAAGTAGTTAGACTTTGCCGTCTTTATCGCCACTAGGTAGGCCTTAATATGCGACCTTACCAGTGTTCGATCAGATTCAGCGAGACTGGCCCTCCAACCGCTCTCCAGGCGTCTTTTCCGGCGCTTCATTTCCCTCAGCTCCTCAGTAAACCAAGGAGCCGCACGGGATCGGCATCGGGTCAGAGGCCGCAAAGGCACAACTCGGTCCAAGGCCCCACCAGCCGCCCGATCCCAGGCGGCTACCAGGTCCTCGGCCGAGTCATGTGCTAGATCCTCAGGAAATGGCCCAAGCTCCGTCTGGAACCTATCAGGATCCATCAGGCGCCTGGGGCGGATCCATCTAATTGGGTCCGCCTCCCTGCGGCGAGGGGTCGCGGTTCGAAGATCTAGGCGAAGGAGTGAGTGGTCAGTCCATGACAAGGGTTCCACGTCTATATCCCCTATAACAAGACCACTCAACCACTGGCCAGAGACAAAAATCAAATCCAGAGTGTGACCTCCCCTGTGAGTAGGGCCATGAACTAACTGGGTCAGGTCCATGGCCGTCATGGAAGCCATGAACTCCTGAGCCACCTCAGGCGTTTCACCGACGGATGGCAAGTTGAAATCACCCATGACTAAAAGCCTGGGTGTATCTACCGCCACCGTGGCTATCACGTCGAGTAGCTCAGGTAGGGCTGTTGCCATGCGGCAGGGAGCCAGGTACGTAAGCAACAAGCCCATCTGAACCCCACGGCCCCACCTCACAAGGAGGGACTCACATCCGGCTATCTGAGGCACAGTGGTCTCCCTCGGACTCAGATCCTCGTTAATAATAACCGCCACCCCCCCGCCCCTCCTCTGGGCCCTCGGCTGATGGAATGCTCTGAAGCCTGGTGGGCACATTTCCACCAGAGGGACGCCACCCTCCGGGCCCAACCAGGTCTCCGTAATACCCGCCAGGTCCGCTCCTCCCTCTTGTATAAGATCGTGAATGAGGGGGGCCTTATTGACCACGGACCTGGCATTGCACAGCATCAGCCGAAGGCCCAGCTCCTGAATATCTAAGCCACCTAGTATCCGAGCGGAGCCTTGGGGACCGGGGCAAGCAATTGCTCTCAAACAGCAAGTGCGAGCCCCCAACACCTGATGTGGTCCCCTGCTCCCGCCATATCTGCCCCTCCCATTCACCGTGCCGATGGTACAGCCCTCATAGATATCGCCCCCCCATCCCTTTTCCAATCCCTCGTCCGGTGCCTCCCGGATCATTACCCTGTGCCGGGCACGGCTCTGACCCAGGTGGATTTCCCCCCCCCATCCGCCATAGTCGTCTTCCTGGTATCTTTAAAAGAATAATTACAAACCCCCCCCAGAACCCCTTAAAATCTTTAAAAATTTCCCTAAAAAGCCCCATAAATTCTTCCTTCCTCCATGCCATCTCTCCGGACTCCAAAGTCCGTCATCGAGATAGGCCCTCGATAATGTGGGGGGCCAAACCTGTGAGAGGGGAGAGTCTCGCAGGGCGAGGAGTTCCGACACCGAATACATATAGCCATCAGGGGAGACAGTCCAAGGGTGGGGGACCGCTGATGTTACAAGCGTAGGGAAAATTCCAGTCCAAGGTCAGGCTGCCAAGCTCCACTGTCCTCTCACGACAGTGGCTAAGGAGGTACATATCATTCAGCCCCGAAAGTTTCCAGGGCGGCCGTCTCTCACCAGGCCAATCCATGGAGACTTTGATAGAAAGCTCAGGGTGAGGATAGCAATATTCCGCCTCCTCAGGCCTCATGTCCATAGAACCAGAATCCCTCCTGGGATTAGCAGCATCAGGGAATCCAATATCCAGCTCAAGGGAGGTTTAAGTTCGTAAATGTTCGTCAGAGAAGTTCTACATGGTAGGGAATCCAGACAGGCCAGATGGAAGTGGGGAAAAAATTAGGAGTAGTTCAGCAGGCCAAGATGAGTGTTAACTTTATTGTCTCCGTGCTATGCAAGTAAACTATTAAAATTGAGTATAATATACATTTAAGTGTCCAAGAAATCTCACACTGAACTATTAATGAAATAGTTCCATGTTTTCTAAGTTAAATGTTGGGATTGGAGCAAATTACCTTATATTCATATAAAATGGATTTTCTTATTTTCTTCAGTGGGAGTATGCCTCTTAGTTGCTATTTGCTCAAACTAGATTTATTGACTGTTGCATAGGCTCATTACCTGCCAGTAGAAAAGGTTGAAAGGGAGTATTTCCCTGATCTCGTTGTTTCTGGGTCCAGTGGTCAGGATGGGGAATCAGGCTCACTCCGATTTGATTGATTGAGTCTACTAACTGAGAAGCTCCGCCCCTCCGCCTTGCTTCCCAGCTTTCTGACTCAATCCGATTGAGTAAGACATGTTTGAGCTGAGCTCCTGGCAAAGGATTCCTTTGACGAATTTCTTTCTCCACTGACTCCCTGATCATATTGGTGAACATTCCAGCGAGAAGGGCTTTGCACCCAAGACCGCTGAAGGCCATTCTGGCTTGGGTGGGGGCTGGAGGTTCCCTGTAGGTTGAGCCTGGCTCTCACCAGGCGCGAAGGGCTAACCCCCGAATCCGCTCGCTATTGCGGAGCTTGGAGACCCCTGGGGGGGGTTTCCTATCGGAGTCCATAGAGCCTACACCGTGGTTTGCGCTTTTTTACATCTCCCTGCGCAGGAGATTTCTTCTTTGGAGAGATTCGCAGCTCCCTCGAGGAAAACAGCGCCAGAGGCTTTCGTTGCAGCCGCTTTGGCACTGGGATCTCTGTTCGGCGCAAACGGCTCCCGGACTGTTTCTGGACTCCTGGGGTGAACCAGGGCTGCTGGTCTTCTCCCCGTTTCAACGATCGGCTGTCTTTCAGGTATCTGAGGGTTTTAGGTGTGCCTTTGCGGGCCGCCATTACGTTTGTACGGTGGCCATTTTGGATGGCCGCATGGCAATTAGAGGCCTAGTCTGAGCTGGTAGCCTGCTGTGTTCTTCTTGGCGGCCATTTTAAGGGGTACTTCGGCCTATTGTGGCATAGGTTAGGAATTCCTCCTCCCCTTCTAGGTTATTTCTTATGAGTAACTTTACTAATTACTGCCTTTTGCTCCTTGACTTCAGGATGGCCTCGCAGAGATCCTCCAGAGCTACTAAACAGCGCCTTTAGGGCGAAGAAGCTCAGGGACCTGCCACTATTCCTTCAAAAAGGAGCAAGAAATCTCACCATTCTGCGGGCCCTTCTAAAGCCCCGCAATCCTCAGCAGCTTTGGCTAAAAAGGAAATGAAGCTTCATAAGGCTATTGAAAAGGCCATCCAAAAAGCCACTAAGGCAGCCTCCTCACAGGAAAATATCTAGCCTAGTCTTCAGCATCCTGTTTCCCCTCAACCTAGAGCCTCCTCCCCTACATCCCAGGCCGCTGTCCCAGCCTTGTCTCCTGATGGGGACCCTCCCTTGGCTGAAGATCAAGCGGAAGTCAATGCCTCCCTGTTTGGGGTCCAGTCAGAGGTTCATCCCAAGCCCGCACCGTCTGGTGATTCCGGCGCCCCTGATCCACCTGAGACTTCCTCAGGACAGGCACCGGCAGCCCCTGAGGCCCTTATCACCCCCATATTGGCTTCCTACATACAGGAAGCTATTAAGGAAGGAGTTAGACAGGAATTGCTCCAGAGAACTTCTTCATGGGTCTCCGAACAAGCCTGTTCTCAAGTAGATGTTGAGGGTTCTTTAACTTCTGCTGATCAGGACATCCTTCAGGCGGGGGGCCCCCAGGGTACAGGTCAGGTCAGAGCCTCTTCATCTGGTCACTCTGACCAGGGTTCCCTTACTGGGGCGGATCTGTTAGATCAGGAATTGTCAGAGGATGAGGACTTAGCCCCTGACCAGCCTGCATTTGTGGGCCTTTTCAAACCCCAGTTTATCTGGGCACTCCTACACAAGGCCAAAATCACTACAGGTTTGGGGATTTCTCGTCCAGCTGAGGTCAATTCAAAGGAAGGAGTTCCCTCAGCAGTTCCCTTATTCGAGGAACCTTTAGTCGAGACAGAGGAAATTCCAGGGCCTAGACTTTTTAAAGATGTTCTTCAACGTCAGTGGTCCTCTCTGGCCTCTGGTCCCAGTCCCAATGCAGTGGATAGACGCTTATATAATTTGGCACCTGAACTTTCTTCTCTATTACAGGTCCCTACTGTTGATCAGCCTGTGGCGGAATTGTCCACCACTTCCAACATAGCTGGACCCCCAGAGGATAGCCTCCGCCCAGAGGACAGATGACTAGAAAATTCCTTGGTTAAATCCCACCAGGCTACGGCCTGGTCAGTTAAATCTGCTATGGCTGCTTCCTTTTTCAATAGGGCTTCCATTCTTTGGTTGCGCCAGCTTCAAGCTAGGCTTCCAATTTCAGATGTGCGATCCCAACAAGACATTAGTAAGGTTATTGTCGCCCTAGAATATTCAGCAGATGCCACATTAAATTCATCCCGTTTTGCGGCCAAAGCCATAGGATCTTCTGTTGCTGCCCATCGATTGCTCTGGCTTCGACAATGGCAGGCTGACTCTAAATCTAAGTGGCGCTTAGCTTCTTCTTCCTTTGGGGGCAATAAACGTTTTGGAGCAGCACTGGAACCACTGCTAGTGGAATCTAAGGATAAACGCCGGGTCCTCCCAAATTTGTCCCGCAGGTCAGAATTCCGATCCCACTCTTCCTTTTGGCCCTTTCGCAGCCAGGAAGGAGGTTTCTCGGGCTCCCGTAGGCAACGCCCATTTCAACCTAACCAGTCCTGATCGCAGAATCGCCAATTGCAAACATCCTCCCGGGGTCAATCCAGACGTCCCTTTCGAGGGGGCTGGGGGCGGGGTTTCCGCAGATCCCGCTGACGGCTTGGTCAGGCTTCCCATTGGCGGCCGCCTGGCGTCCTTCGCCAGCCAATGGGAGGCTACCTCGTCGGACGCTTGGGTCAGAGAGACTATCAGGTATGGTCTCTCGTTAGAATTTCTCTCCACACCACCAGACCGATTTCTACGTTGCCCTCTCTCTCGGGTCAGGGCATCCAGACTCCTGGTGGCATCGGCCATTCATCATCTTTTAGAAATTCGGGCTATCGAGCCGGTGCCTCAGGAGCAGCGCGGACTAGGCTACTATTCACGCCTGTTCGTTATCCAGAAATCGTCGGGTGGCTGGAGAGCAATTCTAGACCTCAAATCCCTGAACCGCTGGATCATCTACCGGCGATTCAAAATGCAATCGCTCCAGACCATCTTGGAGGGTATCCGGATCGGAGACCTCCTGACCTCCATCGACCTTACAGAGGCATACTTGCATGTCCCAATCCACCCCTCCCATCGCCGCTTCCTCAGGTTTTGTTTTGCCAACAACCATTACCAGTACAGGGCACTTCCCTTTGGGCTCTCCTCGGTCCCCCGGGTGTTCACTAAGTTAATGTCAGCATTGGCGGCGCATCTCAGAACGATTCCCATAAGGATGCAGTTCTATCTAGATGATCTTCTGATTCAATCCTCCTCGGTGGAGAGAGCACACCTCGACCTGGACACCACTCTCCAGGTTTTGAGAGGTCACGGGTTTTCTGTCAACCTGGCCAAAAGCCATCTGATACCATCCACTCGAATCCAGCACCTGGGCGCCATCATAGATTTGAAGGAGAGCAGGGACTATCTCTCTCAGGACCGCCTGACCAGTCTGCGGTCGCTGGTCAGGTCAGTGATGGCGGAGAAGGGCTCTTCCCTGGCATCACTGTCTCAATTCCTGGGAAAGATGGTGTCATGTATCGGGATTGTTCCCTGGGCCCACCTCCACTGCAGACAGCTTCAGTGGTTCCTTCTCCCTTACCAGAAACGACAGCTAGGGACCTCCCCCCGGATGGTCCGTCTCCCTCCCAGGGTCCTCAGATCCCTTCAATGGTGGAATTCGGAGGCTCTTCTTCGGGGGAGGGAGTTCAGGGAATCTCACCATCTAGTCCTGACCACAGATGCCAGCCTCCACGGCTGGGGAGCACATCTGACATCGTCCTTCGCCCAAGGCCGTTGGACCAATTCCAACCTGGCGTACAACATAAATTGGTTGGAACTGCGGGCCATCCATCTGGCCCTGAGGGTGTTCACTCACAGGCTTCAGAACAAACATGTTCTGGTCAGGACCGACAATGTGGCTGCCAAGGCCCACGTGAACTGTCTGGGGGGGGACTCGGTCTCGGCATCTCATGGAGGAGCCCGAGAGGCTGGGGAACTGGGCAGAGGCCCATCTGAAGTCCTTAAGGGCATTACACATTTCGGGAGTAAAGAACACCCAGGCGTATTGGCTCAGCCGAGCCACCGTGGACCCCGGGGAATGGGTCCTGGATCCAGACCTATTCACAGAGATCACGTTGCTGTTCGAGATTCCAGCCGTGGACCTGTTTGCCACTCGGGACAACCGTCAGGTGAGGAGATTCTTCTCCAGGTTTCCGGAACCAGAAGCGGAAGGCGTCGATGCCCTACACAGCGGCTGGCCTCCCGGTCTCCTGTACGCCTTTCCGCCCCTTCCTCTGATAGCCAGGGTCATCCGGAAGATGCTGCAGGAGAAGGTGGAACTAATCGCTCCTCATTGGCCTCGTCGTCCCTGGTTCGCGGACCTGAGGGCTCTGTCCATTCACCATCCATGGCATCTTCCTCTGGACAGACTCATTCTGCGCCAGGGATCCGTCATCCATCCAGACGCCGGGTGGCTACAATTCACCGCCTGGAGATTGAGCGGTGCCTGCTGAGTGACCGGAAGCTCCCTCCCAGGGTCATCGCTACTATCCAAGTGGCTCGTCAATCCTCGACGACCCGGATTTATGACTCCACATGGCGACTTTTCTCGTCCTGGTGCCAGAGGAACTCCATTACCTCCACAAAGGCCTCTACAGAACAGGTCCTGATATACCTCCAGGAACGTCTGGATGCTGGCCTGGCTCCTAACACACTCCGCAGGCAAGTAGTGGCCATTTCATCCATCCTTTGTTGTGGGTCCAGGGTCTCCCTCTCGAGTTGCCCGCTCATTAGACAGTTCCTCCGGGGAGCATCTAACATCTGCCCTGCTCCCATTCATAGATACCCTACATGGGATCTCCCCAAGGTCCTAGATGCTCTCACGAGACCACCCTTTGAGCCTCTCAGAAAGGTTGGGCTTCATTTCCTATTATACAAGGTGACCTTCCTTCTGGCCATCACCTCAACTAGACAGGTGTCGGAACTAGCGGCCCTTTCCATGCGGGATGACCTGTGTATCTTCCACCCGCATAGGGTAGTGCTTAGATTAGACCCTACCTTTCTCCCTAAGATCAACTCTCCCTTCCACCGGTCCTTGGAAATCGTCCTACCCGATTTCTGTCCCAACCCGTCTCATCCCTCAGAACGGGTTTGGCACACCCTAGATGTTAGGCGTGCCCTGCGTATTTACCTTAAGAGGACTTCTACCATAAGACAGTCAGAATCCCTTCTGGTTTCTTTCCAACCAGCATCTCTAGGCAGGAAGGTGTCCTCTCCCGTCCTGGGGCGCTGGATCAGGGCTACCATAGCCAAGGCTTACGAGTCCCAGTCAATTCCTGTTCCTCGCCGCATCATGGCCCATTCCACTCGCAGCGCTGCGACGTCGGTGGCTTGGGCCACTCAGGCTTCCATTGAGTCTGTAGGGCCGCCGCCTGGGCTACACCCACCCCGTTCATTAGACATTACCGGCTTGACCGTTTTGCATCGGCTGAAGCAGCTTTTGGCCGTAGGGTTCTGCAACAGGTCCTTAGGGGGCAAGTCTCCTCCTCCTCAGCAGGGTCCCTCCCTATAGGTCCTTTGCTTGGGCATGTCCCCATCCTGACCACTGGACCCAGAAACAACGAGATTGGGCGTTGACTTACCTGAATGCTTCATCTGGTTGTTCTGGGTCCAGTGGTCAGCCCCTCCCTTTTTGGATTCTCGTCGGTTCGGCTGGCCTGGTTGGTCTACCTTTATCTCTGACAGCTCTACGTGTCAGTCTACTATATCGTCTTTCATCAAAAAGCTGGGAAGCAAGGCGGAGGGGCAGAGCTTCTCAGTTAGTAGACTCAATCAATCAAATCGGAGTGAGCCTGATTCCCCATCCTGACCACTGGACCCAGAACAACCAGATGAAGCCTTCAGGTAAGTCAACGCCCATTCTCAAATTCCTTGTGAGTAATTCCTTTTTCTCCATACATTGGGAACTGGGTATATGTTTTAGTAATAACTTTGTACTTCAAAAAAATGGCAATGCAAAAAGAAGTGCTTTGGAATGCATCAGAATATTTTTTTCACAGGGAAACAGCTCTGCATGCAAATATGAGCAGAGATAGCTGGAAGCAGCTTCCATGGTCATTGTTTTCAATGCTTTTCTATTATTATTATTTTTAGCAAAATGGGTAGAAACAAGAATCTTAAAAGAAAAAAGGCAGTTTATCAACGGAAAGCATTACATGCTAGAATATAACAGCAATGTATAAGATATCAATGCAGAATCCTAATTGAGAAAAAATAGTGATAACTACATTTTTATTTCTACTGGACTTAATAATATATCTGACTCTATATAGGATGCTCTCAGGGCTTAGTTTTTTCTTGCAGATGTTTCATTACCAAACTAGATAAAATCAGTGCTAGAAGGGAGTAGGGCTTGCTGTCATTTTATATAGTACAGGTAGTTCTTGACTTACAATATTTCATTTAGTGACATGCAAAGTTACAACGGCACTGAAAAAATGACTTATGACCATTTTCACACTTACAACTGTTGCAGCATCCCCATGGTCACGTGATCAAAATTCAGACGCTTGGCAACTGATTCGTATTTATGACTATTGCGGTATCCTGTGGTCATGTGATCACCTTTTATGATCATCTGACAGGCAAATTCAGTGGGAAAGTCAGAATCACTTAACCATGTTACTGTCTTAACAACTGCAGTGGCAAAGATCGTAAATGGAGCAAAACTCACTTAAGAAATGTTTCACTTAGCAATAGAAATCTTGAGTTCAATTGTGGTTGTAAATCAAGGACTACCTATAGTGGTTTACCCTGTCAGTGTTAGTGTTATTTATCTCTGTTCTGTATAATTACCTATATACTAAATGCTGATAATATCAACATTCACTCCATGGTTCAGTGAAGCAAAGAAATGAACAAAATACATTCAAGAAATGTAAATGTTTTCTCAAAGGAATGTCATATATATGCCTGCTGCAGATTATATTTTTACACAAGCCAGATTATTGTATTTATATTTGTGAGGTACTCTGTACAGCAGTTGTTCTGACAGCAATAAATATTTATATAAGCGAAAAAGAAAAAATGGTCTTCAGTTTAAGAAAAAGCTGCAGGTTAGGAGAAACTTTATAACAGAACAGTTCAACATGGAGCCAAATGAGGTTTTGAAATGTGAATACATTATTGGACATGTTTGAATAGAGGCTAGGCAGGCATTTATTGGAGATGCTTTAATTTGAGTTTCTGTGCTAAGCAAGGAATTGGACTCAGTGGAACTGAATGGCCTCTAGGTTTCAGTAAATATACAAACATACAATGAAGCAAGCACTAGAAATCAGTAAATAAAAACTAACAAGTATAATTATACCAACCAACTGAAACAAAACCTAGCAGCAGTTACATAAAACCATATGCCAACTGTTGTCTATTGAAACATTACAGATTCTGTTTTATCAGTATTAATTTGATCAATAAAAACTGTTATTAAAACAATAAAAGCGTAAAAGGTCTGGAATATATTTAAGAACCTTTATGCTAACACATTTTGATGTATGTGCTAAGTGGACATCTCCTGGGAACAACATTCCATAGTTGTGGAGCTGTTACATTAAAGTTACCGTGTTTTTCAGAGTATAAGACGCACTTCCCCCACCTAAAAGAAGATGAAAATTTGGGTGTGTCTTATACACCGAATGTAGCCCCGCCCACCCCCACCCTTTAGATATTTTCTGCCTCCATGTGTCGCAGCTGAAAATCGAGGCAACAAAGGTGCAGGGGGCTTGGCAGGAAGCCCGGCAGCGTGTTTACGAGATGGCAGCATCCAGGAGGACTGAAGTGCTGCGTCTCTTATCAGTCCTTGCTGCAAGAAAGCCAGGCTTTCAACACCTACTGCTATAGGTAGGAAGACAGGTGTTTTGGGAGTGGAGCCTTCAGTGCCAAGTGCCTCTTCTGCCCCCATGAAAATCATACCCCACCCCACCCCACCCCACCCACTCCAGTTAAATGCACATAGGGTGATAGGGTTTGTTTTAAATGGATAAAAAGATCTATGCTGCTCGTTATCAAAATCCAAGTGGAAGTGAGGATCCCCGCCACCTGAAACCGCCCGAAAACGGGAGGCACAGAGGTGGCGATGGTCTGTGGCAATTCTGCAGCCTAGAACAGCTGATTGGGGGTATTCCGGGAGGCCGATCCACCCGTCAATCAGCTGGTCGTGCTGAATCAGGCTGCAATAATGTGCTGAAGCTGACCAGGCTGTTTGCTGTTTGCTGCAAGGACGCTAGCCAGATGAATACTGATGGATGCTGGTAGGCAGAGGCAGAATTTTTTTTCTTGTGTTCCTCCCCAAAAATTAAGGTGCGTCTTATACTCTGGTGTGTCTTATATGCCAAAAAATACAGTAGTCTTAAGCATCTCTGTTAACAATGTTAATATCTATGCATGTGCTTTGATGTTTTGCTGCAAAAAAGATGTTTTCACTAACCAATATAAAGAAGGATTGTGTGGAAAAATGGTTCACAGAAACTATGCTAGATTAGAATAGAAGCCACCCAGAGTTACCTTGAGTTAAAATACGCAGCCTATAAATTTTATAAATAAATAAATTATCTGATAAATTTAATTTATGTATAAAAGGGAAAGCAAAGAATTCACTCATACAGAATTTAAGCTATATAAATCAATATTATTTAAACATCCTTTCAAAATATAATTATAGAAAGCTATAAAGAAAAATAATACAAATACAAATTTAAAAGATTATAAGAATAGATAATATCAATTAAAAAATCAAAAGTAAAGAGTAAAATGCATGCAGATAACCAATAAATTGAAAAATGTCATTATAGATATGTTCTAGTCCATCATTAAGATTTTATAATACTTTAAGAATTTTCATATCCAGCCAGGGTGGATCTTAAATGTTAAATGTAATTTTTTTGTTTGCTTTACTGTTTTATATTTTATTTTCTATGATAAAACAAATTTATAAATAACAAGAATTTTCATATCTATTTTTAAATCAAACAGTTATCTATGAAACTTAGAGGCAGGGTGAAATCCAGTAGGTTCTAACAGGTTCTGGAGAAGTGGTAGTGGAAATTTTGACAGTTCGGAGAATCAGTAGCGGAAATTTTGAGTAGTTCAGAGAACCGGCAAATACCACCTCTGGCTGGCCCCAGAGTGGGGTGGGAATGGAGATTTTGCAATATCCTTCCCCCAGGAGTGGGGAGGGAATGGGGATTTTGCAGTATCCTTCCCCTGGAGTGGGGTGAAAATGGAGATTTTGCAGTATCCTTCCCCTGCCATGTCCACCAAGCCACGTCCACCAAGCCACACCATGCCTACCAAGCCACGCCCACAGATCCGGTAGTAAAAAAATTTGGATTTCACCACTGCTTAACGGGCATTTTGCTAGTACAATTGAAGTCATTAAAGAAGAAAAAATATAGATGATAATAAATTAAGACAACACTGTAAATTGCCATATATGTAGAGTCCAAGTCAGTTTATCAACTCTAAAAGTCAAATTTTGGATGTCGCACAATTCCATATATAAAATTATAGTCTAAAAATAGTTTCCAAATAGAATCGAATTCTACTTCAGATTTGCTTTGCAAATATGAAGTTATTCTAGACATCAAAGTGCACTCCTACAATTTAGTTAGCCATTCTTCCATATAGGGAATTCACTTTAATTGATTCGTTCCTCCTAGCTGCCTGATGTTATTGCTGGCCATTTTCTCTTGCAATATACATTATGTTCTTCTGTTGATTGATTTTTTTTATTTTTAAACAAATGTTTCAGAAAGTGCTTAGATATTTTTTATTATGCAAATGGTTTTAATATGTGGAAAGGTAAGAAATGAAACAGTATTTGAAGTAGAATTATATGATGAATAATGCATGAATGTGGCCACCTCACAGCTCTTCTGGAGTTGATCACCATTTTTGTGGCTTTTAATGCAGGCTAACTTGCATATTTATATTATCCAATGTATGTCTAAACTCTTCTTTATCCTCTTTAGCTATGTGTTTATAAATACCCTGTTTCCCCTAAAATAAGACATCCCCTGATAATAAGCCCAATTGGGCTTTTGAGTGCATGCACTAAAATACACCCTCCCCCCAAAAAATAAGCCCTATCCAAAAATAAGCTCTACTCAAAAATATTTAAATGCATGCACAGCGGTCCCTGCCATTTCCTCTGGTTAGGGTTAAGGAGACGGAGCTGGAAATCAGGTAAGATGGCAAGAGGAGCCCCATCTTGCTCCACGTGCCCCAAAACAATAAGGCATCCCTGAAAATAAATAAATAAATAAATAAAATAAGGCCAAGCGCTTATTTCGGGGTTCAGAAAAATGTAAGACGGGGTCTTATTTTCAGGGAAACACGGTAGCTGATCAACCACATTGTATCAGCGATGTTTTGTGCATTCACCCTTGCGCCTCTGGATCTTTCAGGGGCTTTTGAAACCATTGATAATGGTGTTCTTTTCGATTGACTTAGGGAGCTGGACGTGGAGGGCATCTATTTTGTGATAGTTCTCCTCTTTCTTCCAGAGTCAGTTCCAACAGGGGGAAAGAAGTCTAGCCTTAGGTCCCTTTTATGTGTGGTGCTTCAGAACTTTGCTATCTTTCTATTCCTATTTAACATCTACATGAAAGTGCTGCACAATGTTATTCATCGGCACAAGTGAAATATTCAATATGTTGATGATTTTCAGTAATTATATCTCCACTACGTCTATAACAAGTGATGCCATCATCATGCTCGCTCAATCCCTGAAGGCTGTGAGGGTATGAATGGGAAAGATTAGGCTGTAAATTAGCCCTGGCAAGTGGCTTTGGGTTATAGAATCCTGGATCTGGAGATTTGTTACTTAAACTCTTGATGGAGAAGCTCTCCCCTGGAGAGATTTGGTGCCCAGCTTGGAAGTCGTTGGACTCAAAGTTTCTATTTGAAGAGCAGGTGCATCCATGATTAATGGGTGTTTCGCACAAATAAATCTTGTGGTCATGGAAATAAAGCCCATTGAAAAACTAAAACTAAACTAAAACCTAACATTTAACTGAGATTGGCACTAACAGATTGTTGTAAGTCTGATTGTGCTATTTCTCCTCCCTAATGAATGACAGCAGTATCTTCCTAAGATGCTTCTGATATTTTTATTTATTTATTTATTTATTTGCTTGTTTGTTTGTTTAAATTTCTATACCGCCCTTCTCCAATATAGGACTCAGGGTGGTGAACAGCCAAAGTAAAAACAAGACATAGAAAATCTAAAAACTGTTTAAAATAATTAAATATTTTGGCCGTAATTAAAACAATTCCAATTTAAAATCAGTTTAAAATTTGACTCAAGCCAGCCCAGCTAGTTGAAATAAATGGGTTTTCAGGGCCCGACGAAAAATCCGGAGGTCTGTTATTGTACGTAACTCTGGGGGGAGGTTGTTCCAGAGGGTGGGCGCTGCCACAGAGAAGGCTCTCCCCCTGGGGGTCGCCAGCCGACATTGTCTGGCGGACGGCACCCTGAGGAGGCCCACTCTGTGTGAGCGTACTGGCCGGTGGGAGGCTATTGGTGGAAGAAGGCGGTCTCGTAAGTACCCCGCCCTAAGCCATGGAGCGCTTTAAAGGTGGTCACCAACACCTTGAAGCGCACCCGGAAGACCACCGGGAGCCAGTGCAGCTCACGCAGGAGAGGTGTCACATGGGAGCGCCTCGTCGCCCCCATAATCCCCCACGCGGCCACGTTCTGGACCAGCTGGAGCCTCCGGGTGCACCCCAGGGGGAGCCCCATGTAGAGAGCGTTGCAGTAGTCCAGGCGGGAAGTGACGAGTGCCTGAGTGACTGTGCGTAGGGAGTCCCAATCTAGAAAGGGGCGCAACTGGCGTATCAGGCGAACCTGATAAACAGCCCCCCTGGCCACGGCCGTCAAATGATCTTCTAACGACAGCCGTGCGTCCAGGAGGACACCCAAGTTACGAGCCCTCTCCGTGGGGGCGAGTGATTCACCCCCAATAGCCAGCGATGGCATCAGCTGGCTATATTGGGACGCCGGAAACCACAGCCACTCGGTCTTGGAGGGGTTGAGTCGGAGCCTGTTTCTCCCCATCCAGGCCCGCACGGCCTCCAGGCACTGGGACATCACTTCAAGGGCATCATTGGGGTGGCCTGGGGTGGAGATGTAGAGCTGGGTGTCATCAGCGTACTGATGGAACTTCACCCCGAAGCCACGGATGATCTCACCTAGCGGCTTTACATAAATGTTGAACAGAAGGGGCGAGAGGACCAACCCTTGTGGCACCCCACAAGCAAGGTGCCTCGGGGTCGACCGCTGCCCCCCGTCAATACAGATTGCGACTGGTCAGAGAGGTAGGAGGAGAACCACCGCAGAACGGTGCCTCCCACCCCCAACCCCGCCAACCGGTGCAACATGATACCATGGTCGATGGTATCAAAAGCCGCTGAGAGGTCTAACAGGACCAGGATAGAGGAGCAACCCCTATCCCAGGCCCTCCAGAGATCATCCACCAATGCGACCAATGCCGTTTCTGTGCTGTGCCCAGGCCGGAAGCTTCTTATGCTTCTCTGGATTTAAAAAAATGATTTTCTTTTGCCTAGGTAATAATTCTTGCATATTTCTTTAGTGATGGAGCACTCAGAACAATGTAAGCTATTCCATTGATTAATTATTCTCACTGTAAGAAAATTTCTCCTTTCTTGTCCTGCCCTTTGGTGCTTTGCAGAATAAACCAATCCCCTGTTTTCTGTGACAACCGTCAAGTACTGGAAGACAGTTATCATATCCCATTGTCGTCCCCCCGCAATCTTTCTCTTTGATAGGCTAGACATCCCTTGCTCCTTCAACTGTTCATACAATTTAGCCTCCAGACCCTTTATAATCTTTGTTGCTCTGTTTGACTTATTTCTCTCAAAGTCATTCCTTATTCTCTACACCAATAGAACAATCCTCTTGAGATCTTGAAGCCCCCTGACCCTTCTAGCTTTCTGAGAAACTATGAAGACCTGGCTTCAGGAACTGGGCCAGGATGTTTGCTGAACCCAATATAGATATTGATGGGTTGTAAGGTTGTTACAACGTCTCATACTGATTAAATCTTGGTATATAACATACCAGATTTAATTGTTGTTGAAAAGAAAGAAGTGTGGATAATTGATACGGCAGTACCAAGGGATAGTAGAATAGAAGACACAGAATTGGAGAAGATCACAAAGTATTAAGATCTGAAAATCAAAACTGAAAGATTATGGCATAAACATGATGGTTCCAGTGGTTATCAGCATACTGGGTGCCATACCAAAAAGTCTTGGACACCACTTTGAAAATGTGCTTATTTACAAAATTTCCATCTGTCAATTACAAAAGGCCACACTACTTGGATCTGCACATATACTATGCCGATGCACTTTGAAGTCCTAAGTTCTTGGGAAGAACTAGATGCATATGAAGGCCAAACCAACTAAAGGACTGGCAGCTGTGATTTCACATTGTTCTGTATTTAATATTAATTTAACTAGGGAAAGAGAATCTGGTAAGTGTCAAAAGAGATGTTCATAAATTCATTGCTGTCTCTGGGTGGCATGTTGGGATCTTATAATTGCTATGGCAAATGTGACTGCTGTATAACTTTGAAAAATGTTGCTTATGAACTTTGGCAGTTCACTGCCTTTTAGACTAAGCCTTCTTAGAGTGTTGTATGACCAGAGCTGCTTTTAAGGAATGACAAATTGGAAATGTAAATAGAACAGAATGTAAACAGTACAGAACAAAGTTGTTTATCTTTGTTAAGATATATTTCTCTTTATTAGAAAGTGTTCTTCTCTCTGAAATTCAAAAGCAAATTATTGCTGGCTTTTAAAGTGCATTGTTATAGTCTGGTTTATTGAAAATATTGCATTACCTTGATAATAACTGGTTTTCCCAATAATGTGTTCTAAATGAATCCTTTTTTGTTTAAAACAAATATGAGCATTGATTTTATAATATGGTAGAGTCACTCCTTGCATTCAACTTCAATTCAGTTTTCCATTTATAAGGTTTCTAAAATAAAGAAATGAAGGAAAATGTATGCAAAAAAGATCTTAAATAACTATAACAAGTCCAGAAGAATGCATCATTCGTTACTTTGATTTTGTTTTTAATGTAGTGATTTTTATTTAATGAGAACTAAAATTGGAAAAATCTGACATAAGGCAAGGAAGATATCAAAAACATGGTTTTCATTGCTAACCAGTGCATCAAAACATTGGGGGGGAGGGGTAAGAAACCTGGACAAAAGCCAATCATTTGAAGTTTCTTCTGGCATCTCTATTATTATCCTTTAACATTGGGGTGGAAAAGGAAGCCTAATTGAAGAAATGAGAAAAGATAATTTTTATAGTCACCAAGTATATTGTTTTCAATACTGGAAAAATCATTATGTAAATATTTTTAAGATAATATTTTAATTTAGATAAGGAGAAAATTTCTGAAGAGCTCAGCCAAACCAGAGGTCCATGTTTAAAAAAACCCCTAGTAATAATTGGCTTTAATACAAATATCCTTGTAAATCTGATAGAATCATATTGTGTTCCCTCAAATCCAGAAAGGCAGAATACAAATAGGAAATCTGCCAGTCAAATCTTTGATTTAAAAAAAAAATCCTACTTTTATTATATTTCAATAATTTAAGGTGTGAATACACACAATACTCCTTCCTCCTCCTCTATTCCCCACAACAACTCATGAGGTGAATTGGTATGCGAGAGAGTAATTGGCCCAAGTCACTCAGACAGCTTTTATGCCTAAGGCAGAACTAGAACTCAGTCTCCTGGTTTCATCTTCTGCCTGGGTACTATTGTACTTACTGCTTATATTATTGTACATATTGTACTAATAATATAAGTAATTTATTTTGGTGCAAATGTCATCCTCCACTTTGAATTTTTTGAGCAAGATTTCATAATAAACAGGTGTATGCATGAAAAGCTGCTTGCAGAGACAATGAACAAAATATATTAAATGCATGCAAGAAAACCTAAGCAGTCAACAAATTGCAGATATGCTTAATTCTGGCACTTCCTAAGTAAAACTTTAAAGTTTCTGTTTTTAAAAAAATGGATATATATTTTGTATTTTCAGTACAAATACTGACAACAGTAATAAAATTTAAAATTACAGTTAAAACATAATTAAGACACATCAATAAAAAAATCCTGTTGTTTCACTTAAAAAACCAGAGACAGGCTGATTAAAAAAATCTTTGTCTGCCACCAGAAGGACATCCGAAAAGTAATTAGGCTGTTTTTCTTTCACAGAGGAGCCTAAGCGAAGCTACTAAAAAGCAGACTTTCCTTCTGGGGTTCTGTCTGGCATTCCTGCAGTTGTTCTTTAGCGCACTGGGTGGGGTGGGCTGGGCTGGGGTAGAGAAATAGCTCTCCCCAAGAAACTTGAATCAGGGATTGGAAAAACTGTCCATTTGCAAATAGGGAACAACTGATTGGATTTGGGTTATGTTTTAGGCCCAGACCTTAAGGAACATGTCATAGACAGAAGACATTTGATGGTGAGGGAAGAGCAGGAAAAAGCCTAGCACGTAAGCAGTGATGGCTTAGAGCAGTGGTTCTCAACCTGTGGGTCAAGACCCCTTTGGGGGTCGAATAACCCTTTCACAGGGGTCGCCTAAGACCATCAGAAAACACATATTTCCAATGGTCTTAGTAATAATTTTAATGTTGTGGGTCACCACAACATGAGGAACTGTATTAAAGGGTTGCAGCATTAGGAAGGTTGAGACCCACTGGCTTAGAGGAAACAGGAGAAGAAGGCAGGTGCTGAGAAGATGTGGGGTGGGGAGATGGCAGGCCAATGGCTGGAATATATGTACTTCGCTGGGAGCTGCTGAGGAAAAAAAGGAAGAGAGTGACATGCACCAGTCTTTCCCTCTTTGTCCTGTAAAATCAGGGACACATCCGTATTTTTGCTTTGTCTTAAACCAAAAAGAACCACAATATTACAGGTTTTCTGATTTAAATTGGCGAGCAGAACTTCAAGAATGCAGTGGTTCTGGATTCAACACAAAATATATTTTGCACATACCCTTATGAGAGAATATCCCAATACAAAGGAAATTACATGTATTTATTTCTAAACTTGTGGTAAAAATTCCTGATTTCCCCAAAATCCATTCCCATTATTTGTTGTTGAAAATCTACCATTAGGTGTAAGGCCAGAAATTTGCTTGAATGAAGCAAACTTCTAAGACTGATAAAACAGGAAAGTGCAAGGAAAAAAGAAAAGTGGATATACTTAAATGTAATTGTTTAAACTATTTTTGGTACCATCTCTTAAATGTCTATAACCAGTGATAAAATGGGGGTGATGGTTGGCCATTTATGTCTCTGCTTGAAACAATAAATTGCTGTAACAGCTACATTGCCAGGCGATTCTTTGAAGTGGTTTCTCTGAAAAGGTATGCAGCATAAAGGGTTTTAAAAGTCCTTGAAAGCCCCTAAACAGGAAGAAAGAATGCTGAAAGAACAAATCCTCTGAAATACTGTATCTATCTAAGGCAGAATTTCAACACTGCAGTTCTGCGTTCTTTTAACAACTCAGGTCCACAAACCAGTTTGAAGAGAAGCATAAGAACACTTAGTCTGTCTGCATTGTGATGGAATAATAAACAATAGAGCTCACATGCTGAGTAGGGGGTGGATAGTTGATTCTTATGGATGCTTTTGTAATGATTGCATCAACATTTTCCCAGACGAGTACTTTATGCTGCAATTCCAGTATATCATTTGGAAAACTCTTAGCAGTGGTTTAATAACTCCAGATGTATCTTCCTCACAGAAGTCCTTATCCACAAAAAGTATAGTGGATACCTCCAAGTGTATCTATTCTTGTGGCTACAACATTCTGTTTTAAATAAGTCTGAGCAGGATCCTGGTTTTAAAAAAAATACAGGGAAATAACTGTCTCAGATTCCAGGACAAACATTTTAACAGTAATTTTAAAAATGGACATTTTTTTTTTGCAAAGTGAAATGTTTCTTTTGACAGTTTGAAAAGACATATTTTTTACTACAGTACTTCCCAGATTCTTTTATTATAACTCTGCAAATTCTTCAAGAGAACTGTTATAGAATGCATGGAACATGTTCAAAATATCTCTTTTTAAATTGTTAAAAGAATTTTCTTTTTCTAGGCTCACACAGATGCTTTCTTTCAAAAAAGGAAAGCAGATATTGAAAATAGGGAGTGCCCCATTATTTACTTAAGAAGATCTTGATTTGCCAGTTCTCAGGAGCACAATTTTCACAGATATCTTAGATATTGAAAAACTGAATATAAATACTATAATTAGTGTTTGATTTGTACTTATACTTAAACACAGTAGAAGACACCACCACCCCCGACAGTAATAACTGAATAAAGTAGATTAGACTCAGAGTTCAAGTCACCTAGTAAATTGAACTTTTAATACTCTCGCTTTTCCATTTAGTTGTTTGCGACCATGCTTGGAATGGAACTGGGTTGTGTTGTTTTAGATCTAGACCTTAAGGAGCATGCCCTAGACCCATGATGGCGAATCTATGGCATGTGTGCCAGAGGTGGCATGCAGCGCCCTCTCTGATGGCACACGAGCCGTCAGCCCAGTTCAGCTCTGCTGCGCATGTGTGTGTGCTCCTGCTGGCCAGCTGGTTTTTGGGTCTCTACCGCGCATGCACAGGGGGCGGTGGGGGGCAGGGGACATATGTGGGGTACACACGCATGCACGGGTGGGGCACATGTGCGGGGGCGCATGCTCATTGCATTTTGGGGGTTTGGGCATGTGCATGCGCATTTGCACACGCATACTTTGGGCACTCGGTCTGGAAAAGTTTAGCCATCGCTGGCCTAGACAGAAGGCATTTGGGGGTGAGGGGAGAGTAGGAAAAAGCCTAGCACATAAGCAGTGATGGCTTAGAGGAAACAGGAGAAGAAGGCAGGTGCTGAAAAGATGTGAGGTGAAGAGATGGCAGGCTAGTGGTTGGAATATGCTTCACCGGGTGCTGCTGAGGAAAAAAGGTAAAACTGTCATGTGCCAGCCTTTCCCTCTTTGTCCTGTAAATCAGGGACATTTCCAGATTTTGCTTTGCCTCAAACCCCCAAAAGAATCAAAATATTACCCGTTTTCTGATTTAAAATGGCGAGCAGAACTTCAAGAATACAGTGGTTCTAGATTTTTCCATGACTATGGCAAAACATAATTCTCAAAAGATAGTTGATAAACTTGAGAAAAAGTTTCCAGCTATTGAATTTGATTAGAATAAGTCAGCTATATGGGGAAAAAAATAAAAAAAAATAAAAACCCTTTTCATGTGTTTGCAATATTTCAATATGCCAGAATCTTTTAAACAATTTATTGTGTGCTTACATAGTTTTTGATCTTCAAATCTTTAATCGGATTTAAAAAGAAAATATATTAAGCATTGATATTTATTTGTGTTTTTTTCTTTAGTGATTATTTTATAGTAAAATACATTCTCATTGTTAGATATAATCTATGAACTAAATATCGTGGTTAGATTAATTCAAAATCAGCTTAGTAGATATTTCTTCCTTCCACTTCCTCTTTTTTATTAGAACCTTATTAATTTACTAATTTAAATAACTGAGCTGCCTGGCTCACAATCCAGACTCCGGCTGCCAAGGATAAAGGATATAGGATAAAAATCAAAATAATAGGTGCAAACACCCAATAACAGCATTAATCATTATGACTTTTTATACTGTGTTTATATTTTATATTTTATATATTTTATTTTATATTGTGTGTTATAATGTGTTAAAGATGTTTATAACACTTATAATCTCCCCCAAACCCAGATAGTCTGGATGTTGTACAGCAACAATAAAAGCATAAAGAGGAACCAAAAATAAGATTCAAGACAGGTACTTGCAACAAGTCATTTTGGCCAAAGACACACTGGAATAAAACTGCTGTGTTTCAAAAACTGTTTTTTGTAGCAATAGTAAAGTGGCTGCTGAGAGTACTCTGTGGGAGGGTGTTTCACAAAGTGGAGGCTATCACTGTCAACCCTTCAAGGTAGGCTACGTCATGAAAAGGACACCACAAAGACTGTTGGATCTCTGTTGGTAACAGAATCTTGAAAGCCTGGTGGTTTCCCTCTATCCCAGGGGTCCCCAACCTTGGCAACTTTAAGACTTGTGGACTTCAACTCCCAGAATTCCTCATCCAGCTTTTCTGACTGAGGAATTCTGGGTGTTGAAATCCACAAGTTTTAAAGTTGCCAAGGTTGGAGACCCCTGCTCTATCCCCTCGTATCTGCCCTCTCAATCAAGGCAGCGTAACATTCAGTTTCTTTCTCATTCCCTCCTCTTTCTCATGCTGAACTGGTGTTTATTTAACCGCTCTTACATTCCTTCTTCAAGATTATCATCCTATCCCTCTGCAAGAAAAAGTAGTAAGCCTTTCCTCCTGCAGGAAAGGTTTACCATCTGGGCCCCACCCCCTCTACTTTGAGAGGAGAGGAGATTTACAGCAAGCTGGATGACTGAACTAGAGAAGCGGATCTGGTTTTGGCAAAGTGTTGCCTGATATATCACAGTGCTGTGATATTTAGAATTCTAAAAGTAGTTACCAGCACTAGAAAAAACATTAACCCACTTCCATATAGTTGGCAAAAAGTTACATGGACATGAAAGACCCTTGGAAGAGCAGGAAGATATTATTCTATCCTTGGAATAAGGTTCCCCCTGAAATTTTAATAGCTTCCGCCTATTGATATTTCCAAGCACCTTAAAGACCTGAGTTTTTTGCTAGGCCTTTGAAGAGGGTGACTGATGCCTCTTTCTTTCTTTCTTTCTTTCTTTCTTTCTTTCTTTCTTTCTTTCTTTCTTTCTTTCTTTCTTTCTTTCTTTCTTTCTTTCCCCCTCCCCCCCTCTCCCATTATTATTTTTCTATCTTTGTATTTGTGAGAATGGTGGTGGTGATGTTCCTATTTGTTTGCAAATGTTTTAATTATTGTAAGCCACCCAGGGCCATTGAGAGTCAGGTGGCATATATACTTCATTATTATTATTTTATACAGTAAGTTTGCAATAGTAGACATGTGAACCTGTTCACTATATGAATATCTGTCACATTTTTTAAAAATACATACAGTATTTTGAATCCTTCTGATGGACTTGATCGCTTATATATTCTTTTTCCTCCAAACTTTCCTTTCTAAGCTTTTTTATTTTTCTTTGTTTTTGCAGCTGTCATAACACTATTCTTTTAGCCTACCTTTCTTAACTACAGTATTTCTCATTCTTCTTTAGTGCTTACTATTCAATCTTTAATAAGTCTTTCTGGTTGCTTCTGTTATCTTTGACTAAGAACTGGTGGTTCAGTCAACTGATGGTGGAAACATCCATCAAATCAGTAAATAGGTATGATATAATTAGATTCAATAAATTGTTTAGAACTAAATTAACAAGCAATAATTAGGTTTTCGTGTTAGAGTAAACCCAATCTATAAGGATTTCTTCTAAAAAAACCATGGATTTGATGCAAAATTAGTGAATGTGTTCCAAGTCACACAAGATTATGGGATTGCTGTATTTAGATTTTTCCATAATTGGGTGGTTTATTTTCCAACATTAATAAAAATAATATGGGCCTTCCACAGCCTGGTATTCTCCAGATCTATAAGACTATAGTTTCCAGAAATTTCTGACAACATTCTTGAGGAATCTGGGACATGTAATTCAATCCATCTGGACAGCTCCAGATTGAACAGAGTTGATACAAGTTTCCAAAATAATTTGTTTATATATCAAACTTAATTTTTAATAGAGTAAGATCTCCATTTGATTGCCTAGCAGAATAGCTATTTCTAATGTCAATCTAGTTGACAATAAAAATTATAGATATTTAACATATAACATTTCATGCTATCTTTGAATTACGGTGCTGGAGAAGAGTCCTGCGAGTCCCTTGGACTGCAAGGCAATCAAATTGGTCAGTCCTAGAGTAGATCAACCCTGACTGCTCTTTAGAAGGCCAGATCTTGAAGATGAAACTCAAATACTTTGGCCACCTAATGAGAAGGAAGGACTCACTGGAGAAGAGTCTAATGCTGGGAACGATTGAAGGCAAAAGAAGAAAGGGATGACAGAGAATGAGGTGGCTGGATGGAGTCACTAAAGAAGTTGGCATGAGCTTAAATGGACTCTGGGGGATGATAGAGGACAGGAAGGCCTGGAGGAACTTTGTCCATGGGGTCACGATGGGTCGGACACGACTTCGCAACTAACAACAACAACAAAAACTTCATGTTATATACTTTCATATTGTGCTACAACAACTGTATTATAGAATACATTCTAACGATTTGTAGTTTGTATGATGGTTTGTAGAGTCTGACTGAATTTGCAAATATTCCAACTTCTCCTAACCAAGGCAAATCGTCCTAAACAGTTCAAATAATTATTGGTTACTAGGAACCACAAATTTCTGTGAACTCCTGCTTAAAACTTCATGCCATCTACAAAAGCTGTAACATTAATGAGATGCTTCTCCAATCCAATGGGTTCAGTGTTTCCAATTATAGCTCATAGTTTCCACTTTGCTTTCAGCAACAGTTTAACAAATTCTGCTGCTGCTGCTGCTACTGCTTTATGGAGATAATTCTGTATGTTTGCAGTCTATTAGTTTAGAGTATCAGAATTTTGTGCAAGAATAACTAGTTGACATTTGATTCTCTGTAGAATTAGTTTCGTTTTTCCTCAATAAAATCTCTGAAACTCAGATAAGGATAAAAGAAAATCTGATCATTCTACTTTTAGCTTAAACCAACAATGGACCCTCCTCCCCTGAACACCCCCCCCATCATTGCCTTTAAAAATTTAGAACTCGGCCCTTAAGTTTACTACATCTCTTAATATGTGACTGGGAAGCACAGAATTAATGTGGGGAGAAAGGTTTTGTTCACCTCCCTCATCTTCAGTAGTTCCAGATTCAGAGAATACAGCTCTCAACTTTTAACAATGAAAATGAAATTATCAAACTTGTGAGATTTGGAGAAATTGTAGTGTTCTTTGCTAATAATTGTTCAAGAGGGTAAAACAGGAAGGCCATAGCTGCATACTATTCAGAGGTTAATCCCCACTTAAAGAGTTTCCTTTGATAGAATCAATCCTATGTCTCTCAGGATTATTTATCTTGACCAGTAATGGCTTTCTAAATCTTGGAGATTATTTCCAGGACTGTACTTTTGCTGCATAATACTGTAGTCAACATGGGCCCTTTCTATAACTTGATACATATGCTGCACTAGTATTCCCATTGCTTCCTTATTTGCTTTTAATCTTAGTCTGGAAGGGAACCTAACCAGAGGTGGGTTTCAGCAGGTTCTGACCAATTCTGGGGAACTGGTAGCGGAAATTTTGAGTAGTTCGGAGAACCGGTAGTAAAAATTCGGACTGGCCCTGCCCCCATCTATTCTCTGCCTTCTGAGTTCCAGCTGATCAGGAGGAAATGGGGATTTTGCAGTAACCTTCCCCTGGAGTGGGGAGGGAATGGAGATTTTACAGTGTCCTCTCCATGCCATGCCCACCAAGCCACACCCACAGAACCAGTAGTAAAGAATTTTGAAACCCACCACTGAGCCTAATGGTAATTTTTTTGAGTAATGGTAATTTTTCTATTAGCTCTTTTATTGGAGACATAATCAAAATTCAGATGCTTGGCAACTGGTTCATATTTATGACGATTGCAGTGTCCCTGGTCATCTTTGCGACCTTCTGACAAGCAAGTCAATGGGGAAGCCAGATTCACTTCACCGTGTTACTAACTTAACAACTGTAGTGATTCACTTAACAACTGTGACAAGAAAGGTTGTAAAATGGGGCAAAATTCATTTAACAAATGTCTCACTTGGGAACATAAATTTTGTGCTCAATTGTGGTCATGAGTCAAGGTCTACCTACATTAGATTTTACTTCCAATAATTTTAATAAGAAAAATGATTTAAAATATATCTTGCTTTTATTAAGGATCAAGCAGGCTTTTCTAATGGGCTTTTTCTATCTTAGTTGCAAGATAAATTCCAAATCTTCCTCTTTTTCTTTAAGGCCTAAACATGGAAAGGAAGAGCAAAATCTTTTATAATGAAAGAGCCAAATTTTTCAAGCTGTAGATCCTGATATTATATGAAGATGTTTTCTGTCATACTTGTACAAACATACTTGTACTAACTACTACAAACTGGGCAACTATTGAAAATTAGAATTTGTGAAAAAGTTAAAGAGAATAAATATTAATCAGAAAGTTGCTTCAGGAAATACATGCTGGGATCGCTTGGGTAAAGCTGTATGTTGGATATATAAAAAACTAAAAATAAAGTTCTAAGATCTTGTGAAACTTTTAATTTAAACGTAAATTCATATAATGTGGCATTACTCTACGCATTAGAGAGAGAGTTTGTTCCATATCTTCATTATATATCTAAATATACAAATAAGTTCCATTGCTTATCCTCTATACTGAATATAAAAAAACCCTGTCTCTCATAGTAATAGACATCATAATGAGATACATCATAAAGTACCCTGATATTAAGGGGATGATTAAAGAAATAGTGTTCATCATCAAAGTTAATTTGCCATTAATCAGCTTCAGTTGTAAGAAGTACCATTCTAATTTAATTTCTGCTTGATTAGCAGAAGCACATGAAAGTGTTTCCTGTACAATATTCTTAGGGAAAGTTCTGTCTTTACTAAGTGACTTCTGAGCTTTTCCAGGTTCTTGCTCTATGTGCCACTGGCAAATGTCTTTGACTGCCATTTAGGATTATTTGTGTGATAGCATCAAAGAATTCATTAATAATATTCCAGTTGTTAGAAAATTGCAATGATATAACCATCTGAACCATTTTCAAATTTTACTGGTAACCAATTAAGATATTTGAAATTATTGCTTAGCATGTCAGAAGAATGTAGTATTTCTTCTATTTCTTTCATATATATTTGCCCAAATAAATTATCTAAATCACAAGTGAATATTAAGGTGTATCTTCTTCTTGGTTAAGTATATATAAAATAGAAGGCATCAAGTTTAAGGCAAGGAATATTTTACATTTATGCTCCCCTACCTTCTTTTAAAAAAAAAAGATTAGTTTTAGAACCTCTTGTAAAATTCATAATAAACAAATTAAATTATAGAAGTGGAAGGAAAACATAAGGTTCTCTTTTAGTAGGTAATATGTTTTATAGAGAAAGCAAGAATTTCTGTTACTTCATTTCATTAATATATGAGTTTAAGTCCAATTATTCTATAAATTGGAGCAATTATAGCAGCAGTTTTGACATATAAAGATATATAAAGTTTAAAGAGTGAAGATAATAATTTTGTCATTTGTTTTTCTTAATTTTCAGGAAGCATTTACAACTATAATTTGAATTTGTTTCCATTCATGTGTAAATTACTTCCCAAGTTTGATTATTTGAGAAATACATTTATTTCATTACAATATTTTAAATACTTATAGGTTATTGAAATTTTTTTGAATTTTTCTTGTACAATTACCATATAAGCTTATAGCTTTGCTTTTATTCTAGTTTTGATCCTTCAGGGATAATTTTCAGAATTAATCTCATTGCGCTCAACTTGAAAGATATTTGATTCATCCAAATCTGCAAATATTTGAATCCTTGTTTGTATAGTGAACATACCCGCACTTAGTTTTTAGGATCTTAAAATCAGATTAATATCAGTATTCTTTCCCAACTTTCATGTATTTTGGACACCTAGAAGAATGTTTAATAATGATATCATCTTTCTATTGGAAATAGTATGTGTTACAGTTTTATTGTAATATTTTGGAAATTAACAATTGTTAATATGACTATCAGTACAGATAGTCCTCAATTTACAACCACAATTGAGCCCCAAATTTCAGTTTTTAAGTGAAACATTTGTTAAGTGAGATTTGCCCCATTGCTTGCCACAGTTGTTAAGTGAATCACTGCAGTTGATAAGTTAATAAGCCAGTTGTTATGAATCTGGCTTCCCCATTAACTTTGCATGTCAGAAAGTCTCAAAAAGAGATCACGTGACCTTGGAACACAGCAACAGTCATAAATTGAACCAGTTGCCAAGCATCTGATTTTTGATCACATGATCATGGGGATGCGGCAAATATCGTAACTGAAAAACGGTCATAAGTCACATTTTTCAGTGCTGTTGTAACTTTGAACATCACTAAACGAACTGTTGTAACTTGAGGACTACCTGTAACTGAACGTTAAAGTTGTATATGTTCTTAGTTATGACTTTAGTATTTAGAATTTATCAAGGGATAAAGAACTTTAGATTTTGGAAATATAAGTGCTAGCTTAAAAAGAAAAATTTTCAACCAGTTGGTCAAAGTCTTTTTTCTGTATGTAACAATTTTACAAACCTTTTTCTTTTTTTCCATGACACTTAATTTTAGGATATCATTACATGCTTGCTTCATTTGTATTTTATTAATGATCAAAACTTTCAGCAGGTTCTGTAAAACCAGAAGCTACAATTAGAAGTTCAAACATTTCAAAGGTACATGGAAGTATAGCCTAACATATTAGCAAAATATCATGTTATTCAAAATTATGAGTTATTTTGGCATAGTTTTCAATAAGACTGAATGTTTGTTTTCTTATCTCTGCAATATATGGAGGCAAATTATGTTTTTCTGCTTGCTGATTGTGAAACTATAGTATTATAAATTATTTAGCTGTGAAATATTCCAATGTACTCCAGAGCTTTGAAGGAAAAATGCAGCCAGATATCTTGGAAGCCTGCTGTCAAAAAGAATTGGTTGATTAATTCAAGCCAATATATAAATTCAGTCTCTGATTCATCCTATTTCATTTTGGGCTATGTTCCCAGGTCTGAATGCTGCAGAGGTGGTAGCAATTTCAACTACCGTATTTTTCAGTGTATAAGACGCATCCCCCCCCCCCAGTGGGTGGAAATGTCTGTGCATCTTATACAGCGAATGTTGCCGAAGCTTTGCCCACCTGCCAGCCTGGAATGGGCAGAAAATGGGATGCACGGAGGCCGAAAATGGAGCACGCGGAGGCAGCGATAGGCGGAAGGGACGGTGGCGATGGACGGTGACAATCCCCGCAGCCTGGAACAGCTAATAGGCAGTATTCTGGGAAGCAGATCCAACCGCCAATCAGCTGCTTGTGCTAAATCAGGCTGTGCTGAAAATGACTAGGCTGTTTGCTGTTTGCTGCAAGGAGGCAAATTGCTGGGAGGCAGAGGCAGATTTTTTTCCCCTTGTTTTCTTTCCCAAAAGCTAAGTGCATTTTATAGTCTGGAGTGTCTTATAGTCCGAAAAATACAGTATTTGAAATTAGGACTTCTCTCCTATACTGTTTTTAGTAGTAACTTTTGTTTTGTTCTCTTCTGTAAATTTCCAACATCTGTGGTGAAAAAAAATAAAGATCCAAATTATAATATAGTGTGCCCACTATATGTATAATATAAAGAAAGAAGACAATTGTACTTTACAGTTGCATGATATTTGTTTAACACAGTGCTGTAGCAGGAAAAAAAAAAGCAGCACTGCATTGTTAGCGTCTCTGGGGCCTGTTACTTCATAACATCTGTCCAAGATATAAGCAACATCTGAAATATGTTCTTTTTGGACTAGTTTTTATTGGTTATGCAAAGCAAGGGCTGTTTCTCCTCTTGATTTTATCATGTAAGTTTTAGTAAAGTTAGTATTGTATTTTGAATGTACAAGAAAGAAGAAATAATTCTAAGCCCACACAAAGTCTTTGTTAAATAAATTACATTAGTATTTAATTCTGAATTTGCAAAATGTTTTAAAAATCACTTAACACCTTGTCAATTGATTCATGCATTTATTTATTTATATCCCACCTTTATTGTTTTTACAAATGTTTTAATAAACTAGTAAAAAGGTACTCACAGAACTTTAGTGCAACAGTAATATATTTATTTGTCAATCAATTCTTCTGTTTATGTTTGGCAGTCCCCGTCCCCCCCAAGAAGCATTATAGATAAGGTTGATCATTGCAGAGACAACAAGGAGCCCTAGTCGATTATCTTGTGGGAATAGTTACATTCTTCAACTATGTCTGTTAGGAAGTTGCTGAGACAAAAATAATCCAATTGCTTCAAGATGTGGTCATAGCTTTACTGTCTTGGCCTCTGCTTCTGTCCTGAAACAGATTAACCACAGTTGTTCATAGGCTTGCTAATAGGTTGGAAGATACTGCACTGTCAGCCAAAACTGAGAAACTCCTTTAACATTAATGATTTTAAGTAAGAGATCTTATTTAGAGATTGCAGCATCTTCCTCCCAGAAAAGCATAGAGGTGACCTTGAAGAAAACATGCCACAGCTTTTAGGAAAATATGAACCTGGCCTGGAATGAACTAGGAAAGCATAAGAAAGAAGCTCAACTTTGTCTCAACTTGATTCATTTTAATATAATACATTTAATAAAACAAAAGAAGGGAGGGAGGAAAGGAAACCCTTCAGGCTTTCACAATTCTGCCAAACTAGTCAATATAGACTATTTTAGAGTTTTGGTATTTCTTGTAGTGACTTTGTCTACATTGAAGGACGATCTGGTGCTTTTGTCATGTATTGAAATATAATCACTGTTTACCCAGCCCCCGTCAATAAGGACTTAAGATTGCTGGAACTGAAGAGGAATTCTATTACAGTATAGCTAGAGGACAGAAGTTTTGGTGAGATTGATCTAAGATTCAGAGATTAAGAGAGACTGATGCAATGAAACAAATTGAATTTGAATCATAGTAAGGCAAAGTTGTTATTTGTCCAGAAACTATTTTATGGGCAACGCTGGCTCTGGACAGAATCACATCCTCCTGTCTTTGGTAGTTCTCTTGGATTCACAATTTATAGCTGAGTAGCAGTCAGAGTCATGTTCAGGAACCTTTTTCAGCTTTGGCTGATGCAATCCTTTTGGATTAAGAGATCCTGGTAACACATATCCATGCTTTCATTACCTTGAGATTGGATTACTGGTATTTTTATACTTTACTATACTTTTACTATGTTCACTATACTTGTAACTGCCGTAGAAGTTTACCAGAAAACTTCTAGTGCAGAACACGACAGCCTGCATGTTGCCAAGTGAAAGAAATAGCAAAATTATTGTGGGCACAGTATTGGTTGCCAGTGTGTTTCTGAGTAGAACTCTAAATGTTGGTTTTGACTTGTGAAGTTATATAAGTTTGGGGTCTATATTACTTGTGGCATCATCTTTTTCCAAATGGAGTCTGTCTTCTCTGTTGGTCTGCCAGGGAAGGAATGCTTCAAGTCCCTCTCCTTTGGGTATAAAAGGAATGTGTGTTCAAAAGTAGACTTTTTTCTGTGGTAACCTGGTATTTTGGAACACTGTACTCCAAAAGTCTGGATGGTCCCCAAATTAGATCACTTGTAAAATAAGATGTCCAAGTTATGAAAATTGTAACCCCCTCATCTGTATGTTACATTTATTCTCTCACATACAAATGATTTTCTCATCAACAATACAAATTAGACGTTCTAGCAAAAAGAGCAAGCCAGGGAAAAAAGCATAAGGTGAGGTAAGTGAAGGGGAAGGAAAGAGAAGAACAATGCTGGGTGGAAATGAGGGAAAGAGGAAACGGTGAATGAAAAATAAAAAAGGGGCATTGTCTAGAGGATTCTTTTTTCAAAAAAAGGTTAACAATAAAAGGACTTCTTCCGTAGTTCATAGGTAAATTCTAGCTGTGATTAAAACTGTTGATTTTATATTAGGAAGAAATTCATGTTATCATTTAGAAAGTACGTAAGATGAGAAATTCTGTTCATTTTTCTGTAGTAGATAATTGCATAGAAAGCAGGAATCATGAAGATAGCTTGGTGATCTTAGCTAGATGAATTTCCCAATTTTTGGTGGGGGGATGATGGACATGTTTATGCCAAACATGTTCAAACTCAGTTACTGATGACTGACCCACAATCTCTGCCCGGAAGTTGGTTCCAAGCTTCTACTACTCTTTCTGTGAAATAATACTTTCTAATGACCCTCCAGAAAGAACTACTGAGCAGACAGGCTGGTGGAGAAGGCTGTAAATTTTGGAGGACAGAACACACATCAGTGAGAATAGCTTGACAAAGGTGGCAGAATACCAGAAAACCAGGCTATGCTTGACCCCAGATGAGCTGACAGAAGCTATGTTAATCTGGGAGGGAGAAAAATAGAAAAGAGATTCTAAAATGCTCCATTTGGAATTGCCTGAATAGGACTGTATGTATTCATAACTTGTCCAAAAAGTGATTTTCCAAGAGGCAACTGGACTTTGTTTTTCTTTGAAATTGTTTCTTCGGAACTTCAGTCTCAGAACTGAAAAAGCTTCTTGGATAAGAAGCAAAATGTCTTCAAGGAAAAACAAAGTCTAGTTGCCTTTTGAAAAAGCATATTTGGGACAACCATGACCTGGAAAATCTCCATAGATGTAATCATAGCTTCATAAGCCAAGCTTACTTTATGTATTTGAAATACTTAACAATTATTTACCTAAAAGAACTATAAAAATAAATACTCAAATTTAGGGGAGAATAATGTGTATGTTTCTGGAAATTTGCTGCCGCTCTTTCCCATCCAATAACTCTGTGATTTCAAACATTGCCTTCTTCAAACAGGTTTTCTTTGTATTTTCTACTTATTCCGATGGCCAACATACATTTTTAAATATACCCAACAAAACTTACTATCTGAAAGTACCACTGATTCCAAATAGTAGAGTAACCTTCCTAGGCTGGTATGTGGTCATTTTCATGATGGTTCAGAAGGGCTTTCTCCAAACTGGCTGGCACCATTGCTTTTGGCTTTCCAAAGATCCCTCAAGGCCTGGTGGTACCAACAAGCTGGAGATCCCAGGGAACTAGTGACATGGCTCTGTTGTTATTATTAGCATTCCTTTGCCCATTATTTCTTTCTTAGCTGTATTTTATAGTTTTTAAAGTTTTTTTATTGTAATAATTGTTATGTCAGCTTTGGAAGCCATATTATAGCATTCTTCCTGTCAGTCAAGGTCAGGGCGATTCTGCATCTGGAGAAGGAGTGGTCAGGAGGCTGGGTCAAGATGGAACGGATGTTGATTGGAGGATGTGATCGACGGGGGAGAAAGGGGATGGTTTTGGGAGCTTTGACTTACTGAAGGAAAACCTGGGCTTTTTAGATTCGGGTTTTCCCAGATGTGCCAGTTTGCCTATTCTAGTAAAGAGAACTTTGGAAAAATGCTTGCTTCCACGTCTTTACTTGGAGTTGGGGTTTTTCTGGAACGCTGACATGTTATTGATTATTTATTACTTTTTTAGCTTTATTGTATGCCACTCAGTAACTTCATTTGTGAGTTGAGTGGCTGTATATGTCATGATCCAGGTTCATGACACTGGATTTATAGCTATTTTAAGAAGTTGATTGTTAATGATTTTCTGATTGTTAAGAATTTTCTTAAGGGCAAGGGCAAGTTTCATCAAGCCAGGAGAGTTTCCTTCTGCCCTGAATGAAAAGTTTTATGTAAGAAAAACAAATGATTGTGGATATCCAATCAGTCAATATATGGAACCTCTGTCAATGTAACAATATCCTATTTCAACTGTCAGTTTGATATTCTATAAAATATATTCTAAAAAACATAAATTTAAATGAATAAACCAAGTAAAAGAAAAAAGACAACACATTAAAATATCAATGTTAAAATTAATGACAAAAATGCAGTTTTAAAGCATGACAATGCAAAAAAAAAAAAATTTGCCAATTGCCGAAATGAGTAAATATAGAGAAGACCAAGGGACAAGGAGATTTTCAAATTAATGATCATTTGGAAAGACTGAGGTAATTTGTGTAGACCCTGGTGTAGACTGTAATGATAGTGTATAATTAGTGTACATTAGTCTTACTAACCTAGAACTATATATCCATACACAGAGTATAGACAGTGCACTGATGTTGTTACCTAGATCCTCAGAGAGCACCAAGGACCCCTCATCTCAACCCCGAGCTACAAATAATCTACTTTATTAATTGAATATAAAGGCAAAATTCCAGTTATAGTACATTTCCCAAATCTGCATATCTGCCTACATTGCTTTTCCCAGAAAACACTGGAGAATTGTCACTTCTAAATATTATGACACATGTAACATTAATTGTAGTGGTTTGAGTATCTTTCATTGTTAAGCCTGGTTTGTTTTAAGAGACAGTAGAATCATAATTAAGCATACTGCTACAGTGTTTGTAACAATGCACACGAGTAATGCAACACTGTAGCAGTGTGCTTAAATTTTCATGGAGCTTCAAACCCAGTGTTAAAATCTACCATAGTACTTCTCGATATGTACTAAGGGTATGCAACGCTTTGAATTTAAAGACAAAAAGTGTTTCAGGGTGTATTGGAGAGTTTGTTTAGCATTTTCTACAACTCATAATTGAGTTCTGATAACTGATAAATGATAACTGTCTTCTAGTACTTGAAAATTTGACACAGACAAGAGGAGATGTACTTATTCTCCAAAGCACCAGAGGGCAGGCAAGAAGGTACCGTAATGGGTGGAAACTTGCTAAAGAGAGATTCAACGTAGAAGTAAGAAATTTTCTGACATTAAGTACAATTAATCAATAGAACAGCTTGCCTTCTGGAGTTGTGCATGCTCCATCATGGAGGTTTTCAAAAAATAGACTGGACATCCATTTGACTAGGATGGTATACGGTCTGTTACCTTCAGCAAGGGAGTTGAACTAATAAACTTCTGAGATCCCTTCCAGCCCTAATGATACAGACTTTTCTGTGGGGAAAGATATATTTGGTTTAAAGAGTTGCAGGCAGATGCTATGTGAAGTGTTGCATAGCTCTAATAAAATTTACAGCATGTTTTGCAAATCGTATCAAGGAAAATGGAAAGTGGGCCTGTGACTCAAAAAATTGTATACAAGGAGCCATATTTTATTTCAGAGATAGGTTGAAAAGGAAAAAAAAATCATTAGAGGTTTGCACACTACTTTGCTTATGTAAGCAGAATGAACACAGGTAAGGTCCTGTTGAACTAAACTGGGTATAATTTATGGTAAGCAGGAAATAAATATTTGTAAATGTTTTCCTTGCTTCCAAAAGCAGAGAAAAAGTATGTTCAGATAAAACTTGTGCATTTAGTAGCAATCTTTCTGCATGACTCTTTTTTGCTGTTTCATCCTCTCTACCCACCTTGGCTCCAAGCAATACCCCGAAATAATTTACAAAGCTACTTAGCAAAGTCTGAAAACCACTTTGTTGCCTAATGAGATTTAGGGATTTGGTGTATATTGTGCATATCCTGGTTTATTAAACCAGATGATCATCTAAATATAATTCATTATCTTGGGAGTGTCCTTTTGGTTACAGTATAGTATGTTTCTTGACTATCTAGTTTGTTTTCCTCCAAAATACCATGGGATTTTAAATTTTTTTACATGGACTAGTGATTTTCCACGTTAAAGCAAACTCTTCCCTTATTACCAAATCTAGCAAGGAAATGTTCTTGCATAAAAAAATCAGATTATGAAGATAATCTTTGGAACTGTAGAGGCTTGCTGTTGCTTGAACTGAAAAGCATCTTTTCTTTTCAGTCTTGGAAAACTGCTCAGTTACCTCTGATCTTTTTGTTAAGAAATCTCCAAGAAACTTTTGAGGGATTCTAATGTTCTCTGGACATAATTTTAATGCAGTACTCCTATAGTAAGAAATGTATCCTTTTATTTAATCACTGCTGTTTCTTATAAGATTAAGTTAGATATTTGATTCCATGATGTTCTACTGGCCAGAAAAAGATATATGAGAATTTGTTTGTCTTTCGAGTTTTGAACTTCATATTTTCAAATCTAGTTTGAGATTTTCCATTTGATCTTAATTTAAACGTATGTTTTATTTCCTTTTTTGAGATTGAATTTTTATATAGGACTTCCTTGATACTTTTCTTGGAGTGTAAAAACTGATCTCTGTTTTAAAATTTAAATTGCATGTTAATGGCATGTGGTTCGGAAAATCTAGCAAAAGTACATTTATTTCAAAATTGGGGCTTCCTCTTAAAAAATACATTCGTTAAAAGGAGCTGAAAAGATGCAACTTGGAGCAAATACAATTTCTTTGCTGATTAAACAGTAGGCTCAAATACATTTGTACATCTTGATAATGTGCAAAGCAACATTTATTGCATTGGTCGGTTATCGCCCATTATTTTTAATTTTTTATTAAATTAGATGGCAAACATTTGCTGCATTAAAATTAGTATGGAAATTGATATGCTGCATTGCTGATTTCACATGTGTATCTTAATATAGGAACATGTGTTTCCCTTTGCTGCTTAGCCTTGAGATACTTAAACATCCTTTGTTGTTCAGGCAGCAGCTGTTATGAATTGATGGATAAACAGGGCATCATTGTAAGTCATTATTATGGGAGAAGAACAGTTGATGATGGAAACTGCCTCTGGCATTCTTCTGCAACCACTAAAAGAAAATAAGATATGTCTATAGGTTGGCAAAAATTAAATATAAGAAACGTTGAATAACAGTCTGGGATTTTGAGTTTTTGAAATGTGATTTAAATACATTATATATTATTATATACATTGTGATTATTTCATTATAATGTCTATATCAGGGTTGTCAATTATTCAGTACAATGATACCTTGGTATTCAACTGCTTTGAAACTCATCGAACGTGGCAGTCAATGCATTTTGACATGAAAATTTTGTGCCAGTACTCGTCGTTTGTTTGGTACTCAACGCACAAGTTACAACTTGTCGATGTCAAGTACCTTGTGACTCACTACATTATTCCTTATGGGAAAAATTTGTTTGGTACTCACTGTTTTTGGTATCTGATCCTGGAACCAATGAATAATGAGTAACAAGATACCACTATATTTGAAGGCTATAAGCTGACCAAGGCAAAAATGATAGCATATCCTCCTCTTTCTCTCTCCTCTCTCCACCCCTCTCTTTTCACCAAAATATCTAATTATGAACAGTACTCATACATTTCTGCTGCATCACATGGCAAGACTTTCATTCTCCAAAATAGTTTTAAATCAGCTATGCAATTATCTTCAGCCCTACTGTTCCAAAAAGTGCTTTTTCCAAAAGGCAACTGGACTTTCTTGGTGTTTTCTTTGAAAACGTTTGCTTCTCATCCAAGAATCTACTTCAGTTTAGTTCTTCAGAACTGAAGAAGTTTCTTGGATGAGAAGCAAAATGTTTCCAAAGACAACACCAAGAAAGCGTAGTTGCCTTTTGGAAAAAGCACCTTTGGGATAACCATGACATGGGAGTCTATGACAATTCACCATGGCCAACTCACAACGGCTAACTCACTGCAGGACAGCTTGCCATGGCCATCTCGCCACAGGACAACTTTTTGCGGGACAAGAATTACACTAATATCAAAGAAATGGTGGACTAGAATCATTAAAGAAGGGATGCAAAAGGAGGGACAGAATGAAATGTGAATAGCAAAAACTAAAATAATTTTTATTTATTTTAAATAATTAAATAGAATTGTCAAATTATCCTGCAGCGAGTTGTCCCACAGCAAATTAGCCACAGCGAGTTGTCCGGCAGCAAGTTGGCCATGAGGAGTTGGCTGTGGCAAATTGTCCCATTTCCATGACATGGATAGAAGAATAGAATAGAATAGAACCTTATTACGGTCACCGACCAGCAATAGACATACAATATATTAAAAAAAATAATACTGACATTAATAGTGGATAATAACATCCCTGTTAAGAAAATATGTGATCTCAAACTGTTAGGGTCACTCCCTAATTTACGTGAGTGGAGAGCCGATAAATATGTGAGTAAATTTTTTTTTCCAGAAATCATTATAGATATCACCAAAAAATTGGCACAAGTTGACAGCTATCATTCTGTAACCAGTTTTTTTTCTTGTGGACATTGCAGCGACACAGAATTTTGCCACTGCATGCGTGGTATCCATGACATGGATGATTGAGAATCTCTCAATTCTCCATAGACATTCAGCCTTATTGATACTAAAATGCTAGGAGCCGGCAAAGAATATTGTAGCCACCCAAAGTCATGATACTAGTAGTTGGAGGCAGCCTATAAACTCCATAAATCCCATTAATAAATACAGAGGCAGCAAATGTTCCCTTTAGCCAGTGAATAGGAGATTGTAAAAATCACCATGCTGTCAGTGCCTTACTGCCTGTATTATAGCAGCTATTGGAGTATAAAAGTATGTTGCCCTGGCTTCATATAGAAAAGGGGAAAATAAATTGCCAGCCTCTCTCCCCTATATTCTCAGTATATATTGAAAGTCTTGTACAGAATCTGAGTTTTAGGTATGAATTAAAAGACTGTTAAAATAGTTTTTTTGCTTTATCTGCCTTCTTGTTTAAAGCTATAATAATGGCAAGACATCTTAGTTTTGCAACCAGATGCTTTTCCCAGTGGTAACAACGAGGGCTGCAGGCTTTAGCGAAGAGTTTTTGTTAAAGTAAAGGAGGGCAGTGCTTTGCTGGAGCCCAAAGGAAAAAGGTTGGCATTTAAATGGTAG
Organism: Arizona elegans; assembly: GCA_022577455.1. Classification (NCBI taxonomy): domain Eukaryota; kingdom Metazoa; phylum Chordata; class Lepidosauria; order Squamata; family Colubridae; genus Arizona; species Arizona elegans. The sequence goes on along the minus strand of JAKOOJ010000001.1, from coordinate 296,513,901 downwards.
GCAGAGTGGGGCAAGGATACAACAAATGCTCCAGGATCACAAATTGTGAAAGAGACGTTTTGCCATTTGAGTTGTATTACACTTGAACCAGAAGAAAAATGTGGCTCAGCTTCCCGAAGCAGGCCATTTTATGAGAACACAAAATGGGCTGATCTGGATTGGAACGCAGATTTCATACAGGAGAGGCACTATTTGAAAATGTTATGTTTATCATCTGATTGATACTTTGATCTATCTATGTCTTGGGGAGAAAGAGGCTCATAGACATTAAATGTATATATCCATTTCTGAAACAAAGAAATCAGACAGCTGCAAGTTAGAAGACTGATTGCTTGGCAGTTTCCAGAATTAAAATGGAGAGGAGGAAAAGAGTTAATTGCTGATCTTCACCAGCTGTTATGAAGATCTGCATACTCAGCATTTGTGGCTCTGACGGAATACTTTAAATTGCTTTCACACACTTCCCCTCTTCTCTGTGTTTAGAATTTCAGAGCCTTTAGTATTCACAGATGAGCTTGCTAACAACAAACAGAACCATTTGCTGCAACAAAGCCATGGAACTTTCGCAGTAGAGCATGAATCCTAGACGATATATTTTTGTCTTTAAAAACGACTGATTTACATACATTCCTCTTAGCATCTGTCTCCTATCTGACTGATCTTCAAATTCCAAGCTGCTTTGACCCTGTTCCACATGAGCGCTCACTCTTGGGGACTAAATTAGATGAAGAGCCACAACTGTTGAATTGCCCATTGTTTCCCTTTCTACAGCCAGTGTGTAATCTGAGGAGTATAAAAAGTTCAATTATTTGTAGATCTTGGCTCATGAGTACTAATAGTGAAATCTCCTAAGCAGGAAGCTAGTCCATTCTAGCTAGATGCATCTGAAACAATTTCCACATGGAAATGAATAAGCATGGGGTTTCATGATCCTGTTGATCTCTTTGTCAGCAGCCTGACCAAGAAATTGCACCTAGGATGCTTATTGAGGTGCAAGTTAGGCAGCCTCTTTCCTGCAGTTCATTGTCATTGATCTTTTTTCTGTCTGTCTTCTAGCTGCAGTCACTCATAGATTCAAGTAGAGACATACCTGAATCTATTTTATTGATGTCAGGGGAGTGCTAATGCAATTAAGAATTTTTAATTGGTTCACTGACATATGATTGATAGTAGTTTATTGCTGAGTTATTTGGTAGTTTAAACATGGATAATTATATCCACTTTTCAGATCAGGAAAAATCTGTGTTGCATAAGAATAGAAACTTTGATTTTTATTTATAATCTAAGAAAGTTGGCCTTCTGCAAGATGTTGAAATGTGGTTCTTCCATCTTGGGTCAGGACATTTCTTCCTCTCTTCCCTAGGGAGATTGGAGAGGAAGGGATTACAAGAGAGTAAGCAGGCACATGATGGGGAATCATTGGGATGTTTGCATAGTGCACTCAGAGCTACCAGCACCACAGTATTACCTTTAATGTGTATTGCCTATTGTGTGCCTATTTACTCTCTTGTAATCCCTTCTCCAATTTCTCTGCTCAGCAAGAAAAAAAAAACAAGTCAGTTACTGGAAAATATGTGCTGACTGTAATGGTGATTATGTGACCGAGGGATGCTGTGAAAGTTGCAAATGAGGACATCATAAATTCTCATCACCTTCGACTGGGTGAAACAGTCCATCATAGGGCAACTATTTATTCTTTTCAGCACTGTTGTAACTTTGAATGGTCACTAGACAAGGCAGTCAATTAGCAAGGATTATCTGTACTGTATGATTGAGTTAGAACCCTATGGTTATACAGCTTCCTTGCTATGTTTATTTACTGCTTTGTTTTACCTTTTGAAAGCTTTATTTCTGCTAGCCCTGGTATTAGAATCATTCTTTTCCTACTCGCTGTTCAGACACTCCTCAGACTGGGTAACGATCACTCCTACTTGCCCAGCTGAGTGTCAATCAAATCCCTCTGGAGCTGGATCCACCTCACTTCCTGCTCCTTCCTCAGACTTTTTCACTCAGCCATTGCAAAAGCATTGAGTGTCTGTTTCTCCTGTTTCAATTTGATCTTTAATTTGATTTATTTGACTATTTAGCTTTAAATCGTTTATTTCCTTGTTGGAAGTGCTGCGCGTTGCCTGCCTTCACCTCGGTGAAGATTACAGGCTCGCATCGGCGGTTCGGGGCTCCGGCCGCTGTTAGCAGCTTGACTTGGCTGGCGGTTTAATTTGCTGTAGTTTTTGCCGCCATTTGCCGCCATTTGACACTAGTCGTTGCATGAGGCAGCTGACTTAATTAACGGCCACAGATTCTTTCGGCTTGAGTCCCTGCCGGCTGGCAAACTCATTAGCCTTTTTGGGGGCTTATTACTGCCTGAGTCAGCGCTGTTTCAGTCCGGCCGTAGGCGCTGTGTTTCGCCTGGCTCAGGACTCGATTGGGACATCCAGAGTTAGCGCTGTTTCAGTCCGGCCGTAGGCGCTGTGTTTCGCCTGGCTCAGGACTCGATTGGGACATCGCCTCGCGGGCGCCATTTTGGGTCTGTCAACTTGAACCGCGTTTTTGGCTGCTCCGTGGGCATAGCGACCTGGGCCTTGGTTTCCAGGATCGCTACATTGCCAGCAGGTGTGGATGCTGTCCAGAACAGACCTGTGACTGCTAACCCTGGAGAGACGAGTCTGAAGCCTTCAGGGAAGTACACATAGTTTATTTTTCTTTATTAAAAAAAAAACAAAAAAAAAACAAGGGTTGTTGCCTAGTTATATTGATAGCACGGTTTTGCTTGAAAATAATTATTTGCATTTATTAAAAAAACAAAACAAAACAAAACATATAGACATATATATATTAAGGTTTATATTGCTAATATTCAATCATTTCTATAGAATTGATAGTGTCTATCTACAATTGATTAGTAAATAAATTATGATTCATTGGGGTGATTGATCATGGATGACAGGGAGGAAGTTGCTCTTTCTTCTGATATGGACAGTAGTCCCTCTTCCTCCCCAGTACTTTCCCCTAACCAGCTCAGGGGGAAGAAGTCTAAGACTTCCAGACAGGGGAAGTCCTCCAAACCTGCTACAGCAGATAAGGATGCCCAAAGGAGGCACAAGGCATTAGAACAGCAGTTTGCTAGGGCTAGACAACAGGCCCAGGACCCTGGTCAAGGTCCAGTTCCTGAAGGCTTGAGCCACGAGGTGACCTGTGAGCCCTCGGCCTCTCATAATGTAGGTTTGTTGGCCAGTGGTCTGAGGGAGGATGGACCATTGACCTCTCAGGAGGTTCCAATTTCTGCAACTAATCAGTCAAGGCCTAGTGTCAGGTCTCGCTCATCTAGTTTTGCAAGCCATTTGTCTCAAGCTTCTAGGTCAGGTCCTGAAGCTACTTTTACACCCATTGCAGCCGGCCTCTGTCCTGAGACGGGCCCGGGCTTCCCTCAGCCTGTGGATTTTCAGTCCTTTTTTACTCAGGCAATGTCACATATGTTTCAAATGGGGTTGCAGCAAGCCACTGGTGCCTTCCCTGCTCCTACGTGTCCTACTACTTCTGCCTTTTCTATGCATCCCCCTGGTGCACAACATCAACAGCAATCTGTTGCTTGTAGTCTTGTGCCTGAATCAGCCCGGGAGGTCGATTTCCTAGATGACTTTGAGATGTCAGAGGATGAGGAAGAGATTCAGGACAAGCCGGCCTTTCCTTCTTTGTTTTCCCTCTCTCCTACACAAGGCAAAAGCTGCCACTAATATGGATTCCACGCCTCTTCAAGGTTTCTCTTCTTCTGCTCCATCAGGCCCCAATAATAACTTGTTCAATCTACCTCAGCCTGATGAGGACTTTGTTCCCTGTCCGGATCTTTTCTGCCAGGAGGTACAAAAGCCTTGGGACCGCCCGCCTCGTTGTCGGGTCTGAATTCATTTGATCAAAAACTCTATGACTTGGCTCCTGCGCTGGATGCTCTCCTGCAGTTGTCTACAATTGATGATCCAGTGGCGAGTCTCACATCGTCTTCCATCCTGGTAGGTGAGGCGGGGGATGGTCTCAAGTTTGAGGACAAACGAGCCAAACTGGGCTTTCGTAAAACACCAAGCGGCGGCTTGGGCCATTCGTGCTGCAACCTCCTCATCATTTTTTATTCGGGCATCGCTGGTGTGGTTGCGTCAATTGAAGGAAGTACCAAAGTACCTCAGGTTTGCGTTTGGAAACCGTCACTTTCAATATCGGGTCATGCCATTCGGCCTGTCATCAGCTCCGAGAACATTTACAGAGTTGCTTGCAGCAGTTGCGGCGTCGCTCAGAGAGGTTCCAGTCCGCCTGGCATGCTACCTCGACGACATTTTGATCCTGTCGTCATCGCCCAAGCAGGCGACCCAAGACCGGGAGCTAGTGGTTCACACCATTCAAAATCATGGTTCTCTTTGAACTTTGCAAATAGCCATCTGTCTCCCACGACTCGCATTCTACATCTCGGAGCAACGATAGATTTGAGTCTTTGTGCGGTCTTCCTATCTCCCGACAGACAAGTCAGCATAAGGAATCTGGTGTCTCAGGTCTTACGCCAGAGGTCGGTCACCTTACTCACTCTCTCCCAACTTCTGGGAAAATCAATATCGTGCATAGACATTGTCCCTTGGGCGCGTTTCCATCTTCGTCGCCTCCAATGGCTTCTGCTCCCTTACCAGAGACAAGGTCGAGCAGAGTCTCTTCTCAAAGTAACAGTTCCGGCTCCAGTTCGCCTTTCCCTGAGGTGGTGGCTGTCTCCGGCCCTCAGCAAGGACTCCCCCTTCCTGGAACCAGATCGGATGGTGTTGGCCACGGACGCAGGCCTCCGAGGCTGGGGGGCTCACCTCAACCTTCAGTTAGCCCAGGGGGTCTGGTCGTCGACAGAACAGTCGCACAATATAAATTAGCCAGAGCTCAGAGCGGTTCGCCTCGCCCTGCCGCACTTCAAACACCTTGTATATCGCCAGGACATTCTGATTCTAACGGACAATGTGGCCACCAAGGCCCATATCAACAAACAAGGGAGGGCCCGCTCCTGGACACTAATGCAGGGGGCGGAACATTTTTTTGTCATGGGCGGAGCTCCACCTTTCATCGATAAAAGCCGAACACATTTCGGGATCTCTAAATCGAGAAGCAGATTGGCTCAGCAGAGACAAATAGATCACGCCGAGTGGAGGTTGGACCCCTGCCTGTTCCAGGACCTCTCCAGGAGGTTCGGTCTGCCCTTCGTGAACCTGTTTGCGACAGCTCACAACACCCAATTGCTGAGGTTCTTTTCCCGCTACCCATCTCCAGCGGCAGAGGGTCTGGATGCTCTTCGAAGTCCGTGGCCCCGGGGGCTCCTCTATGCCTTTCCCCCCCCTTCCAGTCCTCTCCAAAGTCATTCGGAAGGTTATTCAAGAGCGGGCGAATCTTCTGTTGGTAGCGCCATATTGGCCTTGTCGGGAGTGGTTCGCCGACCTCAAGAACCTGTCAGTTGAACGCCTTGGAGAATTCCACTCGACAAGGTTGTGTTAACTCAAGGGGCCGTCCGTCATCCGGAACCAGAATGGCTTCGATTAGCCATGTGGCATTTGAGCGCATAAAGCTCTTCTAGGACAATTTGTCTGAAGACGTCATCTCCATTATTCAGGCAGCTCGAAGACCATCAACAATTCGTATTTATAACGCCTCATGGGCTACCTTCACGAGATGGTGCGGAGTTCATCACGTGGACCCCACAACTGCGTCTGTTCCGGACATTCTGCGTTTTCTGCATGCGGGGTTCTCCAAGGGCTTGGCTCCTGTGACTCTACACCGACAGGTGGCGGCTCTGGCCACTGTCCTGTCCGGGGAGGCTCGAGTTCCTTTGTCTCAGGATCCCAGAATCCGTTCCTTTCTCCAAGGGGTCTCGAACGTGCGACCACCGCCGATTCACCGCTACCCCACTTGGGACCTTACCTTGGTGTTGCAGGCCTTGACGGGTCCACCGTTCGAACACATTGCTTCGTCCAGCCTACGCTACTTGTCTTTTAAGATGGCCTTTTGTTGGCAATTACTTCGGCGCGCAGAGTATCCGAAATTGCAGCTTTGTCCATGAGGAGTGATCTCTGCGTCTTCTATCTTGACCGGGTTGTTCTACACCTAGACCCAGATTTTGTTCCCAAAGTGAACACTCGTTTTCATCGAGCCCAAGAACTCGTCTTGCCTAGCTTCTGCCCGAACCCGCGTCATCCTGCTGAGAGGCGATGGCATACTTTGGATGTGTGACGGGCATTGAGAAGATATCTTAAAAGGACTGCCTCCTTTCGCAGGACTGAGGCTCTGTTGGTGTCCTTCCTTCCCTCCTCCCTGGGTCAGAGGTTTTCTTCGACTACAGTAGGCAGGTGACCCAAAGCCTGTATATCTAAGGCATATGATTTAAGGGAGGCCCCTGTCCCGGGTGGTATACTGACCCATTCTACCCGTAGCACCGCATCATCAGCGGCGTGGGCTACCCAGGCTTCAGTAGATGATATCTGCCGGGCGGCCTCATGGTCTTCCTTCTCTTCCTTTGTAAGTCACTATAGGCTGGATAAGTTTGCCTCTGCAGATGCTGCCTTTGGCAGAAGGGTATTACAAGCTGTAATCTCTCCACAAGGCCAGTCTACGGCTTAGTTCCCTCCCTTTTTTCCTCTAACTTGGGTATGTCCCAGTCTGAGGAGTGTCTGAACAGCGAGTAGGAAAATGGTCGTTGCTTACCTGAACGACCCTTTTATACTCGCTGTGAAGACACTCCGTCCCTCCCTTATCTTCGCCGCGTCTGGCCTTGGTGTAGGTCTGCTTTCTTTCCCTCTGTAGCTGTCTGCTTCCTGTGTCACTATCTGGCGGAGCTTCTTCATGGCAGTCCTAATGCTCTTGGACCAAGTTGTCTTCGTGAAAAGTCTGAGGAAGGAGCAGGAAGTGAGGTGGATCCAGCTCCAGAGGGATTTGATTGACACTCAGCTGGGCAAGTAGGAGTGATCGTTACCCAGTCTGAGGAGTGTCTTCACAGCGAGTATAAAAGGGTCGTTCAGGTAAGCAACGACCATTCTGCTGCATCATACAAACAAGACAGGTCTCTCCCTAAATTTTTCAACAAGCAAAATACAAGTCAGAGTTGCCATTCTTCTGCTTTCCAGATTTTTCAACGATGGCTTTTCTTTTTCTTAGACATCTTTAAATGATTGAAGCCTGTGTAGGTGTTTCAGAGTGCAACAAATGTATCCCCCTAATTTCTAAATTTTAAATCTCATATCTGTTTTGCATTCTGATTTTGGTATTGGCATGTGCAAAGATACTTGGCTAAAATACCTCCCCAAACACAAATTTTTTCTTGTCTTGTGCGCAGTGAAGTTCTAAAACATGGTTTTCGTAAAATAAATAGCACTGTAATGAATACATACTATATTGATCACATCAAACAGCTTCAAACTTGCATTTTCCAGATGAGCATCCCAGTAAGAATTCAGTTTGTTTATGTAGTGGAACATAAGCACATTTGATTTATATATAAGCATTGTGTGTGTGTGGGTATGTGTATGTATCCATATATGTATATGTCCGTGAAAGTAAGTACTAAATTAAAATTAGAAGTATACATTTGTCAAACCTGCTACATTAGATTCCAGCTAATTTAGGATATCAGATTTCTTTTACTTTTTTCCTGGAACACACTGCTGTTGAGTAAAAGCAACTCTATCTCTTCCCTGTTGCAAACTTCTTGCAAAAGGGAGGAAATGCAATTGTATTTTGCTGTGTAGGATTATCCGAATAAGCTCTTGAAGTCTCTTTGTATATGTCAGATGTGAGTAATGGAGATACTAGTCTGTAAATGTTTAATCTACTAAGCATAAGAAAATGATCAACAACCCAGCTCTGGTGCCTTAGCTTTATAAATTTAGCTGTGTAAAGGAGCCTACTGCTGAGTGTGGCATTTGTATACTATTGGGGCCCTGGTGACCCTAAGCATTTTACTTATTGTATATTGTTAAGGTATACACTTAAAGTAAAACTCTTCTTTTTCCTGTGTGCTGCTCCCACTATCCATTAATGGGTTAACTTCTTCAGCCTTTGGCAATAACTGAGTGAGAGCTCAATTTCCCTTTCCTGTTGCCCTGCCACGCCCCTCAATCCCATGATCCCCAGTCTTCACTCAGTTACTGGCAAAGACTGAAGTGATTTTTTGAGCTCAGGCTTCCAAGCCCATTTCCTTCCCTTTCCTAGGGTTTTATTTCTTTATTTTTGAGTAGCTTATTTTTGGCTTCGGTTCCCTGCTTCAAGCCGAAGCGAAGATCGGCTCATCAGCTGGGCGGCGGTGATCGTTTCGGCCGCCCACGCATCGCATTCGCCGCAGGCACTGGCTGTGACCTGCTGGGAGAGAGAGAGAGAGAGCCGGCCTCCCCCTTAACAGCAAGGGGGGGGGAGAACAAGCGGCAGCTTCGCAGCGGCGAGAGGAGCAGCTGCCCGTCGGATCGGCGAGGGGGAGAGAGAGCGGACGGCGGTGAGGCAAGCCACCCCTCCCTCCTTCCCCTCGCTATCAGGAGCCCATCGGGGAAAGCGCGGCAGGCGGTAGGACCTTCGGGCCGCCGCTGTGAGTCCGCAGCCTCCCAACCCCGGCGCAACGCACGTGGAGCAGAGGAGAGCAGCGCGGTGAGGCAAGCAGCCCCCCCTCCTCCTCCTTGCTATCAGAGCCCTTAGGGCTGCTTCGGGCTGAGCGCGGCAGGCGGTAGGACCCTCGGGCCGCCGCTGTGAGACCGCAGCTCCTCCAGCCCTCGTGCTCCATAGCCACGTGCTCCAGCCTTAGAGGTGGATCCCCGGGCCGCCATCTTGTCTTCATTCAAATAGGGCTAGCTCCGCCCTCATTGGATTTCAGAGGCCCTCATCATCTGCAGGCCCTCCTCACGAGGTTAGCTGCTACAAGCCCCATTTCAGCGGGTGGCTGCTGTTGAAGCGCAAACAGCAAGCCGGCTAAGAGGGACAGATGGCAACCATGGCCTTGTCAGACTCACCCTTCTCATCAGACCCGGAGCTTGAGGCAAGCCCTCCTCACAAGGAGTCCAAATCCAAAAGGCATTCCAAAAAGAGGACCTCTCATCACAAAACCGGGGGGAGAAGACGCCCCAGATCCAGGATAAGGATGCGGCAAGACGCCATAGAACCTTAGAGCGCCTCTGTGCCAAGGCACAGAAGGAGAGAGCAGCAACACCCATTCAAGGGCCTGGGGTTCCCAGCCCCTCACCCCAGGCACGCGCGGAGGCGGGCCCTGGCATCACGAGTCTGGCGGAACTGGCCCTAACACCGGCAACCCCGAACACAACCGACCTCAACCAGGAATTTCCTCGGCCTAGAGGAGCATCCCGCTCCTTGCCAGACATACCCTTATCGGATCCACCTCACTGGCGCCACCGTGGGGCCGAGGCAACATTCACACCAACGGCAGCTGGCCTGCGCGCCCCAGAAGGGCCCTTTCCACCCAGCCAGCTAGACTTCCAAACCATGCTCTCAGCGATGTCCTCTTTCTTGGCTGCAGGCTGGCAACAGGCCGCGGGGGGGCTCCCTCGCCAACTACAAGCACAGGGGGCGCCCCAGCACCCACGGGCCCAGCACCAACAGGCGCATACCCAGTCTTCCTCGTCTGAGGATTCAGACCAAGCCGAGGAGGGCCCAGAGACCTTTGACTTGTCAGAGGATGAGGGCCTGACACCAGATTCTCCGGCTTTCACAGGCCTGTTTCGCCCAGCTTTATTCAAATCCCTACTGCACAAGGTGCGCCTCACAACCAATTTGGGCGTGCCTGGGGACACAGCCACGCCTACTACCTCAGCTGCGGGACCCCATGACGCACTCTTTAAGTCCGCCAGGCAGGAAAAGGACTGTATTCCCTGCCCCCAGCTCTTCTCGGATGTGATCCAGAACCCCTGGGGGCAGCCAGGATCGCTAACAACCCCGAGCAGCCTGGACAAGAAGCTCTACTGTTCGGCCCAGGAGCTGGAGGACCTTTTAAGTCTTCCATCAGTAGACCAGCCGGTCGCCTCCCTGTCATCGTCATCGATGGTGTCCACGGATGCTGTAGATGGGCTGAAAGCTGAGGACAAAAGGACGGAGTGGGCCCTCCGTAAAGCTCATCAGGCCGCGGCGTGGGCAATCCGGACGGCAACGGCGACCTCCTTCTTCAACAGAGCCACCCTCATCTGGCTACGCCAATTGCAGGAAAAGCTGCCCCCGGAAGACACTAGGCTGCACCAGGACTTAAATAAGATCGTAGCCGCCACCGAATATGCCGCGGATGCATCCCTGAACTCCGCCAAATTCGCTTCGAGATCCCTGGCATCGAATGTTACAGCAAGAAGGCTGTTCTGGCTTCGCCCCTGGAAGGCAGACCTTAAGGCCAAGTGGAGGCTGGCCTCAGCCCCATACAAGGCTCCAGACTTGTTTGGGGCGGCCTTAGAACCAGTCTTGGTCGAGGACAAAGACAAGAGGAAGGTGCTCCCATCAGCGTACCGGCGGCACGACCGCAGGTACACACCGTACTCTTACCAGCAGCCCTTTCGGCCCAGCGCAGGGCCAAGAGGCCCCCCACCACAGCGCTCCCACTTCCAGAGCACTGGCAGACACCAAGACAGATCTCAGTTCCGAGACCGTGGCCGACCCCAACAAGCTAAACGATCCTTTCGCGGGGCCGGCTTCAAGACTGCCAGGAGGGGGAAGTGACGCCCGGGCTGTGGGGCCCATCGTCGGGAGACTCCAGCTCTTCCACCAGCAATGGGCCAGATCAATGGAGGACTCATGGATTCAGCGCACGATTTCCTCAGGGCTCTCCATCGAATTCTCCGGCCCTACTCCCAGTCGCTTTGTACGTTGCCCGGTCCCACAGTCCAAGGAACTCAGAGACTTTCTGGCGCAGGAGATCGCCCACCTGCTGGAGATAAGAGCTATAGAACCGGTACCCCACAACCAGCAGGGCTCCGGTTTCTACTCGACCCTCTTCCTCATACCCAAGAGCTCGGGAGGCTGGAGAGCCATTTTGAATCTCAAACGACTAAACCGGTCGGTAAAGTATCGCAGATTCAAAATGCACTCCCTCAAGTCGATACTAGCGGGTGTAAGGAGAGGGGATCTGCTCCAGTCCGTCGACCTGCGGGAGGCCTACCTTCATGTGCCGATCCATCCCAGCCACCGGCGCTTCCTGAGATTCGAGTTTGCAGGCCAGCACTTCCAGTACCGCGCAATGCCCTTCGGGCTCTCGTCGGCGCCCCGCACATTCACCAAGTTAGTAGCGGTGGTAGCAGCCACACTCCACTCCATTCCAGTGCGCCTCCTTTGCTATCTCGACGACATTCTGATCCTCTCGTCGTCTCTCGGCCAGGCGACCTCGGATATGGAAAGAGTCCTGCGGGCTTTCCAGGACCATGGCTTTTCCATCAACTTCGAGAAAAGCCAGCTACAACCAGCATCACGGCTCCAGCACCTGGGGGCGGAGATAGACACGGTCGAGGGCCAGGTGTTCCTCTCTCGGGAGAGGATCCAGAGCATTCGAGACCTAATCCAGCAGGTCTCAGAAGGAGGGAGAGTCCCCCTGGTTCAACTAGCATCACTCCTCGGGAAGATGGTATCCTGCTTCGGTATTGTTCCGTGGGCACGCAGACACTCGCGGGCCCTCCAATGGTTCCTGCTGCCATTTCAGAGAGCAGGCAAGACCAACCTGAAGCGCAGGGTAACCATACCATCGCAGGTCCGTCTCTCCCTCGGATGGTGGAAGTCCCCCGCACTCCTCAAGGGCAGCGACTTTCTGGACCTGGACAGACTCACACTAACCACAGATGCAAGTCTGCGGGGCTGGGGTGCCCACCTGCACCATTTGGTAGCCCAGGGCCAATGGTCCAGGACCGAAAGACTCAGCAGCATCAACCTCCTGGAGCTCCGAGCAATCAGGCTGGCGCTTCGTCAGTTCCAGACAGCAGTCCAAGGCCAACATGTTCTGATCCGCACAGACAACATTGCAGCAAAGGCACACGTCAACAGAGAAGGGGGCACGAGGTCCCGGGTGCTGATGTTCGAGTCCGAGGCCCTATTCGCCTGGGCGGAGTCTCACCTGCTGTCAATCAGGGCGGAGCACATTTCGGGAGCTACCAACGTCAGGGCGGACTGGCTCAGCCGCGAACTGATAGACCCAGCGGAGTGGCAACTACACCCGCGCCTATTTCGGGAGCTCAGCGCCCGCTTCGGGATGCCGGAGGTGGACCTCTTCGCGACCCCGGAAAACGCTCAGCTGCCCCGCTTCATATCCCGCTACCCATCAGCACAGGCGGAGAACCACGATGCCCTACGATGCAGGTGGCCCAGGGGCCTACTCTACGCCTTTCCACCGATTCCCCTTCTTCCTCGCCTCATCCGGAAACTGCTGGACGAGAGGGCCGACCTTCTCCTAGTGGCCCCCAACTGGCCTCGAAGACCGTGGTACGCCGACCTCGTGGCGCTATCCATGGGGCGTCCCTGGCACATCCCCCCCCACCAGGTGGAACTCTGTCAAGGGGCGGTCAGTCACCCAGAGCCTCAGTGGCTACAATTGACCGTCTGGCGTTTGAGAGGGTCATCCTGAAAAGGGACAAGCTATCAGATGGGGTAGTAAATACTATCCAGGCCGCCAGGCGGCCCTCCACGACTCGCATTTATGAGGCCTCGTGGCGGGCGTTCTGCCGCTGGTGCTCCCAGCACCACGAGGACCCAACATCAGCAACGGTCCAGAACATCCTGGAATTCCTGCAGTCAGGGCTGGAAAAAGGGCTGGCGCCAGCGACACTGGGACGCCAGACAGCGGCTCTCTCCACTGTCATCGTTTGCCCGCCATACCAAGCGCTGTCCCATCACCCGCGCATCAGAGGGTTCCTTCACGGTGCCAAGAACTTGCGCCCCCCCACAGTGCACAGGTACCCGACCTGGGATCTCCCGCTGGTGCTCCGGGCCCTAACGGGCCCCCCATTCGAGCCCTTGGGCTCAGCTGCCATCAAACATCTATCATTCAAGGTGACATTCCTGCTGGCCATCACCTCAGCCAGAAGAGTCTCGGAGTTAGCAGCACTTTCAATCAGAAAGGATCTCTGCATCTTCAGAGATACGACGGTGGTCTTGCGGATGGATCCGGCCTTCATCCCCAAGGTGAACTCCTGGTTCCACCGCGCCCAGGAACTCATCCTACCGGACTTCTGCCCCTGCCCACGCAACAACAGAGAGAAACAATGGCATTCCCTCGATGTCCGCCGCGCCCTGCACATCTACATTAACAGGACAGCGGCCTTCCGACACACGGAGGCGCTCTTAGTGTCCTTCAACCCGGCCTCCATGGGACTGAAGATCTCAGCATCCACGGTGAGCAGGTGGATAAAGGCCTGTATCGCGTTGGCGTACGAGCTGAACTCTAAAACTCCTCCTGGAAAAATTCTCCCACACTCCACACGCAGCGCGGCCACATCAGCGGCCTGGGCAACGCAAGCGTCGGTGGCAGATATCTGCAGAGCAGCGACTTGGTCATCGGTGACGCCCTTCATCCGTCATTATAAGATAGACGCCTACAGCTCGGCTGAGGCGTCCTTCGGCCGTAGGGTATTGCAGACGGTGGTGACAGAGGAGGACTCTGGAGACACTCAACTTCCCGCCCATGGGGTTTAAACTTGGGTATATCCCATTAATGGATAGTGGGAGCAGCGCACAGGAAAATGGACATTGTTCTTACCTGAACGTCCCTTTTCTGGGCGCTGCGTACACTATCCATACCCTCCCCTTTTTTCCTTCTCGCTGGCTTCTGACCAGTAGTGTGGTTGTTTACAGTTGGTTTCATTAAAGTTACGTTGCTTACATATCACGGTGTGGTCTGCCATAACTTCGTTCAGACTGGGGATCATGGGATTGAGGGGCGTGGCAGGGCAACAGGAAAGGGAAATTGAGCTCTCACTCAGTTATTGCCAAAGGCTGAAGAAGTTAACCCATTAATGGATAGTGTACGCAGCGCCCAGAAAAGGGACGTTCAGGTAAGAACAACGTCTATTCTGCATCAAATTGTTCGATTTTAAATATACAAGTTCGAATGGAATGTATGAATGTCATGTTATACCAATATATTGTACATCTCCTAGAGAATTAATGTGCAAACCCTGTATTGCAGAAAATTATCCCTGTAATGTGCTTTGATACTGTTGTCAGGTTTGGGAGTTGATTGCTGGGTGTGAGGTGAGTTTGGGTGTATTGTGTCTCCTTTATCAATAAGCAGTTCTAATCAGTGAGGGGCCAAGGACCCAACTTCTGCCCCTTTTTGTTTAACATCTACATGAGACTGTTGAGTGGTTCATAATTCAGTCTTATCAATATGCAAATCTTATCCAGTTGTACCTCTAGACCCCAACCTGGTTAAATGATGCCATCAGTACCCTGGACTAGTGCTTAGAGCTGTGTGGGCCTGGATGGGAAAGAACAGACTTGGATTCAATCTTGCCAAGCCTGAGTCGCTCTGGGTTTTTAGGCCCCTTGCATCTGATGGTGTAGATGGGGTTGCACTTCCCAGTCTGGAGATCCTTCAGACTCGAGCAGTGGCAGCTATGGCCAAGAGGAAGTGGTGGGTTGCTCCCGGTTCGGTCCAGTTCTATAGAACTGGTAGTAAAACTAGTGGAAGGCTCCGCCCACTTGCCACAATATCATCGTGGGTGATCTGCGCATGCGCAGAAGCACGAGCGAAGCAAGCGCGTGTACGCGGTCCTGTTGCAAACTGGCAGTAAAGGTAAGTAGAACTCACCCCTACAAGAAGGCATTTGTATATCTTCATTTGGAGTTCTAGTTGTAGTCATTCCTGGATTAGGTAGCCTTCCAGACAAGTGCTCTTGCCTTAGTCACCTCATTGTTGGACTGTTACAATATGCTGTATGTGGCTCTGTCCTTGAAGATCACTCAGAAACTACTGCTGTCTTATAGTAGTAGTGCAGGCTTCACGAATAGCAGTGCAGGCAGTGTTGCACATGTCTCATCATGCTACTTGATAACTTTTCTCTGCAAGTTACAGTAGTTGCCAGTAAATTTCCACATACAATTTAA
Source organism: Arizona elegans (assembly GCA_022577455.1). Taxonomy (NCBI): domain Eukaryota; kingdom Metazoa; phylum Chordata; class Lepidosauria; order Squamata; family Colubridae; genus Arizona; species Arizona elegans. Next base: position 296,498,829 of record JAKOOJ010000001.1, on the reverse strand, counting down.
GAGACTGGTTGTCATCTATTTTCGTCGGGCCCTGAAAACACATCTATTTCATCTAGCCGGGCTGGCTTGATCCCATCCTTTCGGTTTTAATTTGAAATTGGTTTTAACTGGGTTGTTTTAAATTGAGGGCCGAAATTATTTAATGTCTTTTAATCTGTTTTTTAAATTTTATATGTTATGTTTTATTTTGGCTGTTCACCGCCCTGAGTCCTGTTGGAGAAGGGCGGTATAAAAATAAAATAAAATAAAATAAAATAAATAAATAAATAATAAAATCTTCCGTGGTATAAGATCAGGTTATTTGTCAGATAATCTATCTTCCATGGTTTCTGCCTGTCCAGTAAGATCAGACATAGTTGGTATGCCTCACATTCTCTCAATTAAACAATGTCAGCTATCCCTGTTGCAACACCTTCCCTCTAGAACAGTGGTGGCTAACCTTTTCTGGACCGAGTGCCCAAAGCACGTGCATGGCGAACACATGTGTGCCCGAACCTCCAAAATGCAATGCGTGTGCGGGGGCCCTGCACGCTCCCCACCCCCTGCACATGCGCACCAGAGGCCTGATGAGCAGCTGGCCGGCCGGAGGCACACACACATGCACGGCGGAGCTGAACTGGGGCAATGGCTCACATGTCCACAGAGAGGGCACTAAATGCCACAGGTTCGCCATCATGGCTCTAGAATAATATCCATAGTGCTCAAGGTTGACTTAGCCTTTCATCCTTTCGAGGTAGGTAAAATGAGGACCCGGTTTGTGGGGGCAATAAGCTGACTTTGTATAAAAAAGAACACTGCTTGGGGGAGGCTGAAAGCCCTACTAAGCAGGTATATACAAAAGTATGAAGGCTATTGCTTAACACATTGTAAGCTGCCCTGAGTCTCCGGAAAAGGGCGGCATATAAATCGAACCAATAAATAAATAGTGTTCCCACTTCAACAAAGTTTCAGAAGTCTTTAAGAACCTGGCTGTACACCTTGGGCCAGGGTGTTTTTAGAACCCTGATCGATTGGTTAATATGTGCTTTATCCAGATAATAGAGTCTTTTTATTTGTTTTTATTTTAAATGTAAGCCTCTCAGAATTGTTCTGAAACCAAGCAGCTTCTAAATAAACAAATGAAGCATTGTATTAAGTTAGTTATTTAGTTAATCAAATGGTAATATTTTTCTTTTGCTCTTTTTAGCGGTTGGGGCTCAAGCAAAGATATCTTTCACTAAAGAGCCATATTCTCAGGATGCGTTGCATGGTCGTGGTGCCATTTTGCGCTGTGAAGTGAAAGACCCTAGAGACATTGAATTTGAGTGGTTACAGAATGGGGAATCTATTCAGGACACTGAACGGCGTTTCAAGGAAGGAAGCAACCTTCAATTTGCATCTATTGATCGTCAGCAAGATGGTGGGAACTTCCAATGTGTTGCCAGGAATGTAGTTACTGGAGAAGAAGCTCGGACAACAAATGCATCTTTCAACATAAAATGTGAGCATTATCTTTATTACTAACTTATTTTGATGTTCCATCCACCTGTCAAAATGGAGAGAAAAGGGAAGATATACAACAAAAATGTGTTCTTTAAATTATCCAACTCGACTTCTGCAGCAAATGCACTCATGCACCAGGAAGCATTGGTTAACCATAACTCTCTCGTATCTGCATATGAAAAATATTGGTTTGGATGGACAGCTCAAATCCTTTTGTAGTAAAACTTGAAAAGAGCATTGTTCATGAATAATATAGTCTATTTACCATTTCATAGTCAATGTCTATTCAATACTAATGCAGTTAATGAAAACAATGCTAGTAATAAAGTACAAATATAAGGTTTGATACATGTCAGATGTTGCTAAACTATATGGCTTAAATTAACGGCACCATTTACATAACTGTAATTAATATGCAATTGAAAAAAGCAAAAGAATGGAACCCATAAAGTAAAAACAGAAGTTGCATAAAAATATATAAAATATTCATGGACAGAACAACACAACGAAACACGTTTATTATATATTTTATTTATTAGATTTTTATGTAATAAAGGTAACTCAAGGTGGCAAGCATACGTAATACCACTTCTTCCTTTTATTTTCCCCACAATATCAACACTCTGAAGTGGGCTGGGCTGAGAGAGAGTGACTGGCCCGAAGTCACCCAGCCAACTTTCATGACTAAGAACTCATCTCTGGGTTTCTAGATCAGTAGCTTTAACTGCCACAGCAAACTAGCTCAGATCTATTTTCTTGTACTTACATTTAAACTGCATTTTCTCTCAAACTAGTTCTAATGTTGACTAATATGTGTTAGAAGAAGAATTTTTTTGACCTGGAATCCTTTTTTCCTGTGGGTTAGCCAAAAAGTTTTTTCTTTATTGTGCACTGCCAATTATGGCAGTGTAACTAGTTGCAAACCAACATACAAAATATTTTGAATGTTATGATACATATTTATCTATGTGCCTTAAATTAGTTTGGAGCTGGAGTTCTATATACTTAACATTCATTATTATATTAATAAATGCAAAAATCAGGGGTAAAATGCACTTTGCTACTGGCTCGGAGATGTGAATGCTCGTGTGTACGCACTATACTCCCATGTGCCTCTTCTGCGCATGTTCAGAATGTCAGTGCATAGGATGTGATGACTTCCGAGTGGGGAGCCATGCGGGACAGCTGCAGCGCCGGGGAAGTGTTGGTGCGTCCTCTCTCTTCAAGCAGGTCGAACAGCTTTTGCTGCGGTGTGGTTGCTCCAGCAGCTTTGGCTTTTTCTCTGGGTGTCGAGAGGGCGAGCATGGCCGATCAGTCACTTCATTGCCAAACCCCCTCAAGCCAATGTGCTGGTGAAACCCAGCCGGCAACGTGCGAAAGCTTGCAGCTTGCAGGGAGGAAGATTTTAATCGGTTCACCTTGGCGGTCGAATTTCACCCCTGGGAAAAATATATTTAACTTATAACTCTTGTTCTTCCTCAAGTCGCAAAAGCTGTTATAAAATAATATGTCTGCTGTTTTGATCTGATTCAGAATTTGCTCAGAAGATGCATAATAAAGTAAACTTGTGGAGGATGGAAACACCTTAATTTAATCAGAGTCTGGATGGTGCCTGACAGCTTTTAGTTATTGAAAGAATGTGTGCTATAGATAAAATATATAAATGTCATGATGTCCAACTGCAGAACTTTCTCAATGGCAGGCAGTTATTTTAGAATTCTGTTGCGTCTTTTAGATTCTAAAATAATGTTGTGTATGGCTTTATTTTCAGTAATGCAGAGTACCTGAAAACCAAGGCCTTAACTTGGGCTGAGTCAGCTCTTTAAATCAGATCAGTGTTACATCTACTGTTAATTCCATTCTTTGTTTAGAGTGAGCCAAGCTAAAAAAGAATCACGGGAGATTTTCAAAGACCCAGACATAAGCAAATGAGTCAGTTCTGCATCTTGGCTATAAGTTGGGTTTAGCACTCCAGCTGTAAATCCTCCTACCTGGTATAGTTAATATTTGTCTTTCTCTACTCTTTTCTTCCCAGCCTCTTAATTCTTTATTCTTAAAAATTGTAAGAATATGGTAACCTATTTAATAGTTCCCATTGACTATATATTAGCTTTCACCTGTTATCTCTATTTCATATTGTGATAGGAGAAAATCAGTCTTGGGGATGTCCTAGGACTCAGAAATATATTTATAAATATTGGCATTGCCAACAGATTCTAAAGCTCATTCCATCTCTCACTATGCTAGGGAAATATGTATTGTTTTTGTCTAGTATATGGTTAATTCCTCTTCTGTTATCACGGTTTTCTGTTTGCAAATGCTAAATAGGAAAGATTGCATTTTGTCTGACTCCTTCTCTGTAATGATTTCTTTAATAGTTACATAAATACGTTTTATATAGTTCCAAGTAAAGTTATAGACAGGCAGTAATGCTACCATTTATGTAAGCAATAGCAGTACAAGTTGCAGCAAAACAAATAATTCACTTAATTTTGCTTTTTCAGTGCCAGGCATGTGCAGTCACGCCAAGGTGAAAACAATTTTGTACTTCCATTGTAACTGATGAGTTCCAAAGTATACAAAAGGGCTGCGGTCTCAAACTGACTAATTTTTACTGTATTTTTGAAAGGGATTGAAACAGGAAAAGTGGTCTTGAAGAATCCTGTCAGAGTGGAGGATATACAAAGTTCTTCTCCAGTAACGTTGCATTGTCATATTGATGGGCACCCACGGTGAGTCCCTACTTTGAAGGATTTGTGTTTATTTCGGGTAACTTTTCCTCCTCCATTCATTAGTGTAACTTGTCTCTTCGAATAAAATCTTAGGTGAATTTGAGTTGCTCATGCTCTGGTCACCTTCCGCATCTCCTGCAACACACTTGATAGGGCTACCCTTGAAGACTATTCGGAAGCTAACACCACTGCTGGTGGTGCCAATCTGCTTCCTGGTCCAATTCAAGGTGCTGTTATCACCTTTAAAGCCCATAATGGCATTTTTTAGGTTATCTCGCCCCAGTGGGATTGGCTTCTCTCATTCACTCCAGCAGAAGAGGACTACTTTGGGTTATGTCTGCCAAAGAACTTTTGGCTGGCAGGATCCAGGGAAGATCCTTTTCTGCTGTACACCCCCCCACCCCCCACCCGCAAATATTCTCCTGTCAGAGGTGAGGTTGGCCACCACTCACCTGGTCTGCAGGAAGAGCCTTAAAACCTGGCTCTGCCGACTGGCCTGGTGCCCCAGTAGCAATGCTCTATGCTACGGGTGGCTAAAGAGAAGATCCCCATTCCCACGTTGCCTATCTTCTTGGTTTTTAATCTTTAATAGTTCATAATTTTAATTTTTTTGTATTTTTATCTTGTTAGCATTTTGTAAGCTGCTCACTCACAGCAACAGTGAAATGGGCTGCATATAAATTTAATTAATTAAATAACTACATATTTAGAAGAGTTGATTAACGCAATCCTGAATATGACAAAGGGCGCAGTAACACCTCTGATGCCTGAATGCCCTTTGCTAATGTGAAGATGACACAGGTTGGGAATACATAAGGTTTTTGTTCAACACAATGTTTGCTAAAAGTTTTGTTTTAAATCTATGAATTTTTATCAAAATACCCACATCCACATCACAGATTTTGGTATAAAGAGGTTGTGCATTTATTAGTTGTTTGCTAACTAATTGCTCTTTTCATGATACAGAGCTTTTAAATTGTCTGTGTTTCATAGCCCAACAAGTCAGTGGTTCCGAGATGGTGAGCAAATTATAGATGATCGCACAATTTACTCAGTCAATAATAAGGAGCGGACATTGACCTTCAAGAGTGCCAGCCCAGATGATAATGGCATTTATTATTGTTGTGCTCGGAATGCTGTGGGCACTGTATGCAGCCGAAACAACTTCACCCTCAGTATTATAGGTAATTGGCACTTGTACTCTTACAAATGTCTAATCTTGAGAAAGTCTCAAGCATTTTTGTGTTGACTATGCTTCTTGTTGCCAATCCATTGATTCAAGCGGGTTCTGCCTGTTTTATTTGGGGCCATTCCCTTCAGTTTAGTCTCTCTTCAATCACTCCTCAGCCCTTTTTTGGCTACAAGAAAGGCTGGAGTTCCAACTTGAACAGCCCAGTTTTTCTTGTTTTTAAATGAGTTGGTCAACTGGCTGATTTAGAAAGCTTGATACCATGAAACTGACCAGTTTCTTTCTGGATTAATCATGTAGTTAAAACCATAATTGAAAGAACCCAGCTCTGTAGCCCCTGTGGTAGGGAATTCCCTTCCTAATGGCTGCGACTCTCGGGGAAGCCTTATTGTGTATTAAAGATGTATGGACAGTGGCATAGCACAAATCTGTTCCTGTTGCATGGTAAGGGCATGCTGTGGGGGGCAAGAACATTAAGAGTGGCTTGGTTTTTTTGCTGGCTCTGGAGTGGGAGGGGAACATGGCAAAGCAGGCATGTAAATGTGGTTTTCTTTCCAGCGGAAGGAAAAATGTTGATTTGAAAGAGAGAATCCAGATCAGGGGTGAAATGCTCCCGGTTCGGACCAGATCACCCGATCCGGTAGCGATGGTGGCGGGTGGTTCGGAGAACTGGGAGCAAAAATACCTGCACGTGCGCGCGCTCCCATGCCCAGCTGAGCTGCACGATCATCAGAGGCTTTTATTTTTTTACTTTTAAAAGCATTTTTTCTACAACCTCTTTCGATGAAAAAGTGCTTTTAAAAGTTTTTTTTTAAAAAGCCTCTGATGATCATGTGACTCAGCTGGGATCGTCAGAGGCTTTTCAAAGCATTTTTTTCTGCAACCTCTTGGCCGAAGAGGTGGTAAAAAAAATGCTTTGAGAAGTTTCTGATGATCCCAGCTGAGTTGCCTGATCCAGCAGAGAGGCATTTTTTAAAAAGCCTCTCTGACGATCCCAGCTGAGTTGCCTGATCGGCAGAGGCTTTTCAAAGCATTAGAAAAAATGCTTTGAAAAGTTTTTTTTAAAAAAAAGTTGGACACACACACCCAGTCACATTACCCACCCCCCACCAAGCCACACCCACAGAACCAGTAGTAACAAATTTTACATTTCACCCCTGATCCAGATGAATTGATTTACTCTATTCCTTTTCCCTGTCAAAGATGAAAGTTTCCCTCACCCGGTGATAGTTCCTGAGAACCAAATTGTCAATAAAAATGAGGAGGCTATGTTCCATTGCAAGTTCCAGGCTGTGCCACCACCCACCCAAGAATGGCTATTTGAGGATGACTCTCCAATTCAAAATCGGAGCAGGTAAGTAGCTCATTTAAAAATAGAAGAGAGTGGGGATACAAAGTCACATGGCAGGTATATATTCTTGAAATAAAAATGAATTGCTATTATTGTTCGGTACTGATCGATGATCTGTCAGGCTGCTTTTTTGTTACTATGGGCAAGGCTTTCGGGATTCGCTCAACAATGGCGCTTTCAATCACATTATATTTGGCAGAAAGATGAATCTGCTGGTGGCCAGATTGGTTTCCAGTTCTTAAAAATTACTCAGCATTGCCTATTTATCACTTTATCACCAGTTGGTTGTCTATAGCAGTAAATACTGTGGTGAAAGTTGTCAGAATAGTGAATAGTGCCACTTTATGGAGGCATCCATCGTTGCTGTAACTATCTTTTCGTTGTATCATCTCAATACATCTTCTCTCCCTGTTCTTTCAAAGGACCATCATATTTTCCAATGGCTCTTTACTAGTAACTCAGGTGAAACCACGCAGTGTTGGAGTCTATAAATGTGTTGGCCGTGGACAGAAAGGAAAACCTGTAATCCTGGAGGCAACCCTGCAACTAGCAGGTATGGGCTTGTATCTCACAGAGATTCTGTGGAGTTTGGAAAGTTTTGGGCTGAAGGTTCTTCATTTTGCCATACTTTCAGGGTGTAAAGAGCTAGCTACCCAGAAATTTGGGTATCATAAAAATGACAAATTGTTGGAGACTGTCATATTCAGATATGTAATTAAGGCTTATCCTAACCCATTTAGCTCAAATCACATATCAACATTGCTGGATTCTAAAATGTACTTTGTTTTTTCATAGAAATTGAAGATTTTTCTCAAGTATTTGACCCCAAAATTGTCATAGCCAATAAAGAGCAACGTGTAACCTGTGTGGCTCCTCGTGGGATCCCTGAACCCCATATTTGGTGGGAGAGAAACAATGTTCGTATCCCCACTACTGGGAGAGTTCACCAAGAAGCAGGGGACCTTGTCTTCACCACTATTGTAGAAAAGGATACCGGAATATATACTTGCCATGCAGTGAACAAGGCTGGAGAAAAAAAACAAGATCTTTCCATTACAGTAGCAAGTAAGCTGGTTCCATTATGAATATGTTGACAGAACAAAAAGTGCAGTGAATTTTCTATATTCTTTGAGTTGGGATGGTAGTTAAAGAGAATAAAAATTCACTCTAAAACCTTTGAAGAGAACTTGGCCATCATGAGTGGCATGGCTAGGTTATCAAAGCTAAATGAACCTGGTTCTGTAATTTAGATTTATGGTCTTGATCATTCTGTCAATTTGGTTTAGGACTTTTTTCAAGAAACAAATGAAAAAAAGGGTCTCTTCAGAAGGCCCTATAGGATGGCACACAATGCATAGCAGAATCTTCTGCTATTAAGTCAATTCTGATTAGTAATCTTTCTTTTTCTTTTATGTCTTTCCAGCAAAGCCAGAATGGGTGGAAAAGCCCAAGGACAGTCAGCTAGAGGAGAGTAAACCAGGATACCTTCATTGTGGCAGTAAAGCCTCTCCCAAGCCCACTGTCAACTGGTTTCGTAATGGCAATCCTATTTCAGAGGTAAATTATCTAAGGATCTTTTACTGTCTGGTGGAACAAGTTGTCTAGTCATTTTTCTGCTTAATCTTTACTCCTAATTGTTATACTTTTGAGGCACCTCAGGCTTCCTCTCCTATTAACACAGTTATCATAGATGCTTCCATTATATTGATAGTATGACTTTTCTTTCTACATTGTACTTTAAATTCTCTTGATTTAACATTATATTTCTGTATTTTGACTCTGAGCTATGCTTTTCTCTAAATTGTAAGGAACCCTGGTGACGCAGTGGTTAGAATGTGGCATTGCAGGCTAACTATGCCACAGTCTAGAGTTTGATCCTGATGGGTTCAGGGTTGACTCAACCTTCCATTCTTTTGATGTTGGTAAAATGGGGAGCCAGGTTTTGGGGGGCAATATGCTGACATTGTAAACTCCCAGAGTTTACAAGCACTATGAATGGGGCGAGAGATAAGTCTAAACACTATTGCTAAATCTAGCTTTTTATTAACTTTTACATGGATCCATGTGAATGTGCCTCCTCCTGATCTTCCTCAACTGTAGTTTTCTTAAAATGCCCAGGGAAAGTGTGTAGACTGAGCTTTGCTTCAATAAAATTATTTGAAAGAGAGTTAGAATAGTAGACAGGGCTTCTCTGAATATGCCTGTCTAGCTGTAGCTGTTCCTTGGAGCATGTTCCAATCCAAAGAGACTGTCATCCTAGTTGGCTGGTACTTTCCCAAGACAGAAAATCCTTCTGTTGCTGAAGTTGTTGGAGAATAAATAATAAGAGTTGCGCCTCTTCCGTTTTTCCTTGCTTGGATAAAATCAAAAGAGAATTCTGGGAAAATACAACTGATAGACATGAAACCTATTAGAGCATGTGTGGATATATCTAGGACTGTATTTAGCTTATAGTACATTCATGTGTATCAAATATGTTGCTTAGGAAGGGGTATATGTGTACCCACAAGAAAGCCAGCCCACACACATATTTCGTTGTTATTGACCAAAAATAATTCACTAGTAGTGTTGCCCCATTCAGTTTCTGTTCTCTCTCACATACATACATATTCATTTAAACAAGTGTGTGGTCTTGCAGTGAACAGTGGAATATGTCCTGTGGTTTTATAGATGAGATTCCACTGGCTTAATCCCATTATGCAATTAAAACTCTTTCATAAAACTGTAACAAAAGGGAGATGAATTTAAGCATCTGACACAGTGCTTAAAAAGCAATCATTGGAAGTCTCCATTTTAATTCTCTTCTTTTTCTGTGTATGAGATACATCTGAAAATGGAGTCTTATTCTTGCAGACAAGAACTGACTAGAACCTAATTGCAGAGAGGGAAGTGTGCTTGGTAGGAACCAGAGACTTACGAAGGCATCTTTTAGTATTCCGTTTGAAGTCAAAAGGCTGTAGACAGGATTAATACCAATTTATCTATAAAGCAGCATTTCAAGTTTTCTGTGTTTCACCTTTTGTATGCTAATATAAGGATTTGGTATGTGAGAGTGGGAATACCCTGTTTCTCCCAAAATAAGACATCCCCTGATAATAAGCCCAATCAGGCTTTTGAGCGCATGGCAATAAGGCCAAACGCTTATTTCAGGGTTCAAAAAAAAAAAAGACAGGGTCTTATTTTTGGGGAAAGACGATAATAGTATTTTAATTATTTAAATTTTGCATTCTCTTTTGTGAGATGTGTGAAAGCTGTTTTAAATCAACAGCTACAGTCTCCTTACCATTAGAAACAATTTGAGAATATAGCATGCATAAAAGTACTTTGTAATGGTGTTGTTTTTGATGTAGAAACTCAATTGTAGTCATGCTTTATGTCTTCACAATTTTCATGCTGGGCAGGATTCCCGCTTTGAAATTGCTGAGAATGGGACACTGCGTATAAACAGCGTGGAAGTGTATGATGGAACAATATTCAAGTGTGTAAGCAGCACTCCAGCAGGAAGTATTGAAGAACAAGTCCGTGTACATGTTCTGGGTATGTGCTTACAATAAGGCCTTCGCTTATTGCATGTGAGATTATGTATATCTGTATTTTGTTAGTTTAACCCCAAATCATATAATATGGAAACATATGCAATATATGTGTAAAATGCAAATTATCAAAAGACAACCAAGCACCATAACAAAGCAACCAAAAGGGAACCCTTCTCAACTGGCCCCTTGTGGTTGGGGGAAAATCCAGCTCTTCAAGACTTTCCTAAAGACAATCAGAGTTGGAGCCTGTCATATATTTCACGGGGGTGGGGAGATCATTCCAGAGAACAATGGCAACTACAGAAAAGGCACACTTTCAAAATCCAATAAGATGGCAAGATTTAAAAGAAGGTACCTGGAGCATGGCTCTTATGTTTGGCTTTTATATTCCTGATGCTGCCTTGAAACTGAGAGTCTTTATAGACCTTGAAACTTCTCTTGGCCATATTCACATCTCTGCAATCCATGGAAAGAAAGCTTTCTTGCAGAAAATTTAGGAATGTATTCTTTAGATGCTTAACTTGTCTCTTTTAGCCTCTGACAAATGCAATTTCATTTCAGAAAAGCTGAAGTTTACTCCTCCTCCTCAACCCCTGCAGTGTGCTGAATTTGATAAAGAAGTCACTATTTCCTGCTCAGCTACAGGGCGAGAAAAACCTGCAATCCATTGGATTAAAACCGGTACAATCTAAACATTGAAGGTTATGGGTGGGGCTGCAAGTTACACAATTTTTGCTTTTTGCAATAGATTTCATTATAAGAGGCATCTTTAACTTCTGCTTTGGAAAGAAATCCAATTAAATTGCCTTTTAGATTTGCCTTTTATCTTTTATTAACGTAGTTTTGAAATAAAATACTTCCCACATCTATTCTATGAACTAAAATCCCCCAGTATAGCTTTCTGCAACCTGATATTTAATTTAATTTAATTTAATTTAATTTCCAATTTATATACCGCCCTTCTCCCTGAGGACTCAGGGCGGTGTACAGCCAAGATAAAAAACATAGAATACAAATATTAAAACATTTAAAAATATATATAGATTTGGGCTGAAAGTTAAGAATAACAAACTAATTAAAAAATTTAAAATTTAAAAATTTCTTCTAAGCCAACCTGGCTTGCTGGAAAAGATGGGTTTTCAGGGAACGACGGAAGGCATTGAGGTCATGGATTCTCCTTATCTCCGGGGGCAACTGATTCCAGAGAGCGGGAGCCCCCACAGAGAAGGCCCTCCCCCTGGGGGCCACCAGCCTACATTGTTTGGCTGATGGCACCCTGAGGAGGCCCTCTCTGTGGGAGCGCACGGGTCGATGGGAGGTCGTTGGTAGCAGCAGGCGGTCTCGGAGATAGCTAGGCCCTATGTCATGGAGTGCTTTAAAGGTGATAACCAACACCTTGAAGCGCACCCGGAAGACCACCGGGAGCCAGTGCAGCTCGCGCAGGAGCGGTGTTACATGGGAGCGCCATGTTGCTCCCATCACTACCCGCGCTGCTGCATTCTGGACCAGCTGGAGCCTCCGGGTGCTCTTCAAGGGGAGCCCCATGTAGAGAGCGTTGCATATTCTGCTGACTGGGAATTGGGGGAGTTGTAATCCAAACTGGGTGACACTGGATTAAGTACAATGAATCTGTTCAAGTCCTTACTTGCTATTTAGTGCATTTTGCTACTTACGATCCAATTTTGAATTTATTTATTTTTTTGTTCCTGGCCAGATGGGAGAAATCTGCCAGCCTGGGTCAGTAACAATTCTGGAAACCTGCACTTTCATAAAGTGACACGAAGTGATGCTGGAAATTATACATGCATTGCTTCCAATGGTCCACAAGGAGAGATCAGAGCAACAATTCAACTTACAGTGGCAGGTAAACATTGGGTGACAGAACTCTATGTATTGCTAGCATGATTAGCAATATGAGTAACCTGTTTAATTCTCTACAAGTCTCTGTGGGTCTTCAATCCATTTATTTCTGGACTAGAACCTAATTGGAAAGAAGGGTGAAAGAAAGAAAGAAAGAAATGCCAAAGAATTTGAAAGAATACAATAAGTTTTGTAAATAAAAATGGTTACAGTTCACAAAGATTACTAGGTGCAAAAAGAAACACACATTATTTCCATAGCAAGGAAGATAAAGCAGGAATGGTTAAATTGATTACTTTATTTAAAGAGGATAACATGTTCTTATTTGGATATCACTTTCGGAATTTGTGCTTGTGAAGAAAAACAATGAAACTTTGATCTTGGTGTTGTTGATTAGAAAGATTTGGTGTTATAGAAATGGCTAGTTAATGTGTAAAAGCAAAAAGTTGAGGTTGGAGTGTGTTTATCTTGTACCGTGGTAGGAAGAGTTGGAAGTCAGTGCCCCCTTTTCTTTCTTTTTCTCTTCCCCTTGTATCTCACACCCTCTTTTCCTTGTTCTCTTTCCCTCCCTTAATCTCCTATTTTCTTTTCTTTTTTGTAGTTTATATAATAAAATAAAAATATATTAAAAGTGAAAACATTTATTTCTTTTCATATTATAGGTAGTCCTCCGCTTACAACCATTTGCTTAGTGACCATTCAAAATTACAATTGTACTGAATAAAGTGATTTACGATGTTTTTCACATATATGACCATTGCAGCATCCTCATGATCACATAATCAAAATTCAGATGCTTGGCAAACTGCTTCATATTTATGATGATTGCAGTGTCCAGGAGTTATGTAATCACCTTTTGCAACCTTCTGACAAGCAAAGTCAATGGGGAGGCCAGATTCACTTAGCCATGTTACTAACTTAACAACTGTAGCAATTTACTTAACAACTGTGACAAGAAAGATTGTAAAATGAGGCAAAAGTCACTTAATTGTCTTGCTCAGTAACATAAATTTTGAGCTCAACTGTGATCATAAATTGAGGACTACCTGTACCATAATGCATACATGTAGTATATGCTCAATCTATAAATGAAATGTTCCTATCTCTAAATGCTAAGAGAAGACTTTAATGTTAAGGCATCTCAGGCAATAAAATACATGGGGAAATGTCTGGGATGAAGAGCATCTTTGTGAGCCTTGATGATAATATGTGGGGAAATGGCTTTCTCTCCTGCTCATCATAACTGCCACTATCTGATAATATGGTGAGTGTAATGGTCTCTGCTACCTTGAGCAAGGTGTTCTTCAGAGACAGCTGGTCTCTCCTCAATGGTACCAAGAAACACCAGAATTCAGTGGTGTGTAAATGGGTTCATTTTCTCCTTTTAGTGTTTATAAGCTTTAAACTGAGGCCGGATGACACAACTGTATATCCAGGACACACAGCCATGTTTCAGTGTCAAGCTGAGGGTGACCCATTGCCACAAATCCAGTGGAAAGGAAAGGATAAGATTCTGGATCATGATGAATTTTCACCCAGGTATGGCTCTTTTTCCCTCCTTTGGCTGATTAGCTTACTTAAAATGTTAAATGAATAAATAAGTGCCTGAGAAAATGAGCGTGTATGTATTATGCATTAATTCAGGAAACTATAAAGAGTTTGGAAATATAAAGTTATTTTTGGGTCCAGGCTCAATTTTCAATGTCCTAAATTTGCTTTTGCTCAGGAGAAGCTTCATACTTTTATTTCAAACACATGTTTTCAGAATATACTTGCAAAGAGTTGGAGATGCCTACAACAAGCACAGGCTGCAATTTAAACAGTTTCAAATATACATTTATTTTCAAACTTAAATCTGTAGCACCTTTTTCTGATTTCCTTTGCATATTATTTCTGTCAGAAAATATGTGGAAATATGGAGCAAATGTGTGTACAGACTGCAGAGTAGAATGTATGAGGAAAAGGAGATTTCCTATTATTAGAATCACATGGTATCTCAGTCAGTATTGTGGATAACCATCAGAGGTGACCATTGTCAGCCATTAGGACTAGAAAAGCCATAATTTTAGGGAAAATGTGAGGGGTGACTTGGAATATGTGGATTTTATATGGGGGTTATTGTAAAGTTTTGAAAAGTAAGATTACAGCACTGTATAGATAACATATGTTATCCATTTTGTGTTATGTATGTATGTGTCTGTTGCTACAGCACTCCCCAGGTTAAGAACAAGTTCCATTCTCTAACTGTCTTTAACCCAAATTTGTAGTTGGGTTGGAACTTGTACTTAAAACATGATGCTTGTTATTAAAAATGGCAGGCAGTGTGCTCCTTCAGTTCCTAAAAGCTGCCCAATGCTTTTAGGAACTGCTGAAGTTATGCGTTTTTCATATGTAGTCCATGTTCATCCTTTTTCAGCCGTCCCTGAAAGTAGGACACAGCTTCAGCACTTTGTCAGCTCGAGGAAGGAGAATACCATCCACCATATTTTGTTTTGCAATAGGCATCCCGTTCGTGTCTAGGGTTTTTCTTACCTCTGACAGGTTCTTAACCTGTGGACTACCTGAACCCGCAATACAGCTACATAATTTAGCATCTAAAAATTCCAGCTTTCACATTGTTCTTTAGATATTTGTACTTGAAAAAATGTAGACAGTGGCTGGAGAAACCACATTGTTCAGTAGAAAAATAGAATGAGTGATGTAAACGATACACAAAATATATTTAATTAATGGAATGCATGCAAGTGGCAGAAATACATGCATAAACATTTGTATAGCAACCTGTAATATTCTTGAAATTCATGCAATTGCAGCAGCGAGTATGAAATGCAAGTTCTATAAATAAGACCTCATAAAGAGAGCAAAAAATGTATTTCAGGGAGAGAAGTTAAGCAGCAACCATAAGAGCACCCTAGAAAACCACATCATCATTGCCAGAGTATTTTTGTCTATTCATTCGCTCTTCTCCTTTTCCTATCTTTATTATGTAGATTTTGCTCTTGAACTGCTGTGCTTTTAAGGAGCCTCTTTCCTCTGTTTTAATCACCTTCAGGCCTTTTACATCTGCTTGCAATTCCTTCTCCACCTCATGTTTTGTGAAAAAATGTTCTCTCTCTAGCTTGTGGCACAACTCTCCCCAGAAACTCACACAATAGATGAACAATTAATTGCTCTGTCTCATTGCTGTCTCATGTATGAAGCCATAACCAGTATTTACAGTTGATCAAACATTAGGCAGATGCTTTTTGAAAATGCCTCAAAGTGCTGCATCATGGATCTGTTGACACAGAAAAAAAAAATAATAACATGTGTTTCACATGTCTTATGTTTAACCTCTGTTGCTCCAAAAAAATCTCTGGTAGTTGAAGTTTTGTACTTAAAACTTTGGAGACCGCATAACATTTAAATGGTAACCATTGTGAAAAATAAATTGCATTTGTGTGAAAGTTTGGAGATTGGAATTTATAGAATAGATTAGATCCATTGTTTGAACACAGAGCTGGAACTCAAGAGTTTAAGCTACATTGTAGAGAAAGAAGAATTAGAAACTTAGAAATAATATCATTTTTAAGCTGATGAGGCTTCTTTTAAAAAATCTGTAAGACTTTCACTGCAGGTAGTCCTTGACTTATGACCATACTTGAGCCCAAAATTTTTGTGACTAAGTGAGACAGTTGTGAAGTGAGTGTTGCCCCATTTTATGACCTTTCTTGCCACAGTTAAATTAGTAACACAGTTGTTAAGTGAATCTGGTTTTTCCATTGACTTTGCTTGTCAGAAGATCACAAAAGATGACCCAGGACACTGCAACTGTCATAAATGTGAGTCAGTTGCCAAGCGTCTGAATTTTGATCATGGGACCGTGGAGATGCTGCAATGGCTATAAGTGTGAACAATGATCATTTCACTTTTTTCACTGCCATTGTAACTTCGAATGGTCACTAAATGAACTGTTGTAAGATGAGGACTACTTGTATCCTGTGAATGTCGTATAGCTATCATATCCTTTGGAAGTCTTGATAGGAAAAGCCGAGAAGGTTTACTGGATTTTTTCTTCTTTTTTCTCTGAAACACAAGAAACTACTGCAGTTATGCGATTGGTTACCATTGCATTCTTCTTTTAAGTCTGTTTTTTGGAAGAATTATCATTTATCAGAAAATATAATTGGCGACTGCATTTTGGTTTAAAACAAATGATTGCTGGCAAGGTGGCATATCTAGAAAAGATGGGCTTGCCTGACACAGATCAACTGAGGTTACTGGCAGGCAAGGCAATAGTTTAATTGCATGAACTTTCCCTACCCTCTGCTTGCTTTTACATTTTTTGCAGGATCCAAATTATGACCAATGGCTCTCTAATAATATATGATGTCACCACTGCGGATTCTGGCAAGTATACCTGCATTGCTGGCAACAGTTGCAACATCAAGCACCACGAGGCCTTTCTCCATGTTGTTGGTAAGGATTATAGGTTTGATGGTGATCGGGCTGTAGCATTTAGAATGCAAGAAGGTGATTCTTCTGTCATAAATCCAGCATCTCCCAAGTAAAGTTTCTCAGCTCTTCTAAAAAGGAGTTGTAATTTCTGTACCTACATATTGTGGGTTTAGCATAGTACTATTACCGATTGTGGAAGGAGGCCAGACAAGCTGGAATTTAATTACATCTAACGCTTTTCCTAATTATTCAAAAATAAGTTTCCACATTTTGTTCTCTGTTTATATATAGCTCAGAAATTTGAAGGAGAGGCATATGCCCAGCAATTTTTATGCATTATAAGACAAAAACATGTCTGATTGTGTGGTGTTATATACGTAATCAGTGTAGATATTTTAATAATTTGATGGCACTTCTCATGTAAGGTTGGCATCTTATTTCCAGATTTACCACTTACCAACACAGAGAATATGCCCAACAGCCACACCCCCTATAAAATGATTCAGACCATAGGGCTATCTGTTGGTGCTGCAGTAGCATATATAATAATTGTGTTGGGCCTCATGTTCTACTGCAAGAAGAGGAGGAAAGCGAAGAGATTGAAAAAGCAGCCGGAAAGTGAAGAACCAGAGATGGAATGTCTGAATGGTAAGTTACAGGATCTTTTTCATGCCTTGAATAGAATGGAAGAGGTTTTTCATTCAGCTTAGGTTTCAGGGATAAAAGATGAATTAATTATTTGGTGTGGGTGTTTATTATTATGAAGATAACAATTCAAATAGATCAAGTAATGCAATTCTGTAGGTTAAACTAAGGTATTGCACGGTCAGAGAAAATGTTAGAGGTCTTTAAAAGAAACTTGGAGGTTCAAAACAGAAGTTAAATGGAAACTGATGGAAATGGATAAGGAATATCCTAAACGCATGCAATTCTCAGTTCATCCCAGTGATACTTTATATGATAATATCCAGATGAAGAAGAGTTTAGGTGAGTTTATAGAGCTGCTAATTGGTAGTAGATGCATCAGCCACAGTTTTCCCATGTTTAATTTTGAAAGTAACTGGTTTCCAGAGGCTGCTTTTGTAAATTGTTCTTCTCAGGGGACACAAAGTAAATTTAAAATAGCTTTAAATCAGGGGTGAAATTTCACTTACCTTCCCTACCAGTTTGCAAAAGTGCGCACACGGCGCGATCGCTCCACTCACTCACACCATCATCCACGCATGCGGAAAGCCTTCTGTGCATACACAGAGGCTTAAAATCATTGCAAAAAGCGACATCATGACATACGCAATGGGTGGGCAGAGCCTCCTGCAGCTGCCGCTACCAGTTCGCGCGAGCCGGATTGAACTGGCTGAATTTCACCCCACTTTAAATTGTTTTATTTGCAGGACTGTGCATAAGTTAAAGTACATAATATTGATGCGGGGAGGGTCCCCTTAAATTATCCTTCAGTTTGGAAAGTAGTTAAAGCACCAGGCTAGAAAGGAGAATGTGAGTTCTAGTGCCATCTTAGCCATGAAAGCTGGCTGGGTGACCTTGGACCAGTCATCTTATTTCCCCCCTCCAATGGGGAGAGGTATTGTGGGGAAAATAGCAGAATGGGGGAGTGCTACGTTTGCCACTTTGAGTTATTTATTAAAATAATAAAGGCAGGATAAATAAAATAATATTGCTATGCAGATAGAAGATTAGCTGGGTTTTTTAAATCACTCCATCAGCCTTTAATATATTTTAGGTGTTCCTGCAATCTTTCTTGTAAAAGGCTACTTTGAGTCATTGGCCCTCTGAGTTTCTAAGGGCTGTCCAGAATATTCTATTAGTTTATCACCACCTCTGCTATTTGAAATTGTGACAAAATTCTGACTACTGAAAATTTATGAAGTAGCCACAAGAGGTCTCCAGCAGGTAAAACAAGTGGTAAAACAATAGCATTGGAAACTAATCAGAATTCAAGAACGCATCTAATGGGCGTCCTAAATCACATGTTTAGATGGCCCCCTAGTGACCAGAGTTAACTGATGTTAAGAATGGTAATTTTGCAAATAAATACATTATCTGCAATAATTTTCTCCTAAGTTTGTTGCAATTTATTTATTTTTTTATTATGACTTTAAGCCAAATTCTGAAAAGTAGCTATATTACCCAAACCAGATTTACAAGTAGTCCTTGACTTGTAACCATTTTTAAGCAACATTTGAAATTAGGACAGCACAGAAAATAATTACTTACAGCCATTGCACCATCCACATAGGCACATAAATATGATCCCAGCTTGGCAAATGTCTGGCCTTTACGACAGTTGCAGCATCCCGGGTCTTGTAATTGCTATTTGTGATCTTCCCAGCCAGCTTCCAACAAGAAAAGTCAATGGGGAAGTAGACAGGGGAGGTCAAAACATGATCATATGATGTCTGACTTAACAACTGCCTTGATTCACTTAAGGACTGCAGCAAAAAAAGCAACAACTATAAAATTAGTTACAGACACATGATGCCTTGATTAATACTAAATTTTATGGTTCTAAGTGTCGTACGTTGAGGACTACCTATGTCAGGGGTGTCAAACTCGATTTCATTGAGGGCCGCATTAGGGTCGTGTTTGACCTCCGGGGGCCGGGGTGGGAGTGGCTGTGGTGGCCATGGCCAGCTCTACGTCACTCGTGTCGGGGGCACCTATGGTGGCTGAAGAGGTTGTAAAAAAAATGCTTTTAAAGCCTCTGACGATCCCAGCTGAGCTGCGCGATCATCAGAGGCTTTTTTTTTTACTTTTAAAAGCATTTTTTTTCGGTCAAAGAGGTTGCAGAAAAAATGTTTTTTAAAATAAAAAAAAAGCCTCTGATGATTGCGCGGCTCAGCTGGGCAATGTGGGGGGCAGGATTTTTGCTACCGGTTCTCCGAACCACCTGCCTCCATCGCTACTGGATCAGGGAATCCGGTCCAAACCAGGAGCATTTCATCCCTGCTCCCAAGTTCCATTTTCGGCATGGACAATCTCCTGCAACCCTCTGCCAGAGAAAAGGAAGCTGGCAGAGGCACCATGGGCCAGTCTTCCACTGTTTCCAGGGCAGCCCCGTGGGCCAGATCTAAGCACCCCGTGGACCGGATCCAACTCCCGGGCTTTGAGCTTGACACCCTTGACCTATGTGGTCTTAATAAAGAAACATATTAACATATTAAAATAAACTTTTGTGGATGTCATCAGAGATGTGAAATGAACTGAAGAAGTAGTGGCTATATCCACTGATGGTATCCAAGTTGGTGGTCGAGGTGGATTAAAGAATGAAGCAGAGTGGTAGGCAACCTGGTGCCTATAGGTACCAGTGTACTTATCCCCAGGCACATTTCTTGCTCCCTGGTAGACTTCCTATTCTATTTGACCTTTAAGTTAAATTTAAAATGAAAAGGAAGCTTCAGTGCTGGAAAATATAGCACTAACCTCTAACATAATTATTTATAGGAATGTTTTAGGACCCACAAAGATTAGGTTTCTCTGAAATCTGTCTTAGCTTTTAATGCTCTACATTTTACAATCAATACTTTGTTTCAGGAGGATCATTAGCATGGAGCTTTTAAATTCCAAACATATGACACATCCTGGGAAGACTTTGGCTTAACATTTTTTTTAAAAAAAAACTTTTCTTTCAGGGGGTACTTTGCTGCAAAATGGACAGACTACTGCTGAGATCCAAGAAGAGGTGGCTCTGACAAATATTGGCAGCAGCTCTGCAATCAACAAGAGGCACAGTACTAGTGATAAAATGCACTTTTCTCGGTCTAGCCTGCAGACAATCACTCCTCTGGGTATGCTGTATAGCAGTCATTCTACTTCATATTTGCTTGCAGTACACATTCTGACCTCTCTTCTCCTGTTCCCAGCAATCCAGAATGTCGCATTCCTCTAATTTTTTTCCATCATCAGTTCTGTAACACCCTTGGGTGTATCCCAGTTCTAAACTTTTATCAAATTATTTAAATCTATATGCAAATGAAATCAATTGTCCTGGCCTTGCTTCGTTAAATTATGCATAGCTATATCATGGACATAATTTTGGAGGGACATTTCTCCTATATGAGACAAAACGGAAAATGCCTTCTGTTGTGCTCGGTGTTGGAAGAGTTTCAATTTATATTAAAAATCTCTAGTTACTTTAGAGTTGTTGTACCGATTACTTAATACCACAACACAGATTTTCATTTTGCATTCCTCAGGCAGCTTTTGGAAAGTGTCTTTGCCTTGTAAGTAGTTAGGTATTGACTGCTTAATCTAAGCAGAACTTAATCCCTAAATTTCCATGGAACTAAAGAGGATAGTCAAAAAATACCAAACAGAGAAGTGATCTGTAGTAATTTAAGTTGTACATATTTAGGTCTGGTTAGATTCTAGTTTATAATTAAGCATAAGAACTGGGAGTTATGTCAAATATACCACGGAAGAGATGGCATCTTAGAAGGAAATTAAAGATATATAATGGGTGGTACACTCAAATATTGGAAGATGTTGTTTCAAACATTCAGGACACTAACAGACAGAAGGCAGCCAAGTTTTGTGGCACTTTTTAAATTTCTTGCTGAAATAAGGCTTAACTTACAAATGTTGATCTTTAAATACCTTCCCACCCCGAGCACTTAGTTTTCCCACTCATTACCAAGCACTCTGGATAGCATTGATTCCTTCAAATTCAAATCAGTCTTATTCTATTTCAGAAATTGCAGCCAAACACTGTTTCATAGTTTGCCATAATTTTTCTTTAAACATCTATATATTTTCCATTTGGAAACATTTCAAATATAGCTGTCCAGTTAGTCACTACTTTATAGCAATGTATTATATCCTCACTGTCAATTGATTCTTATTTCTGCCTTGTATTCATTATTAGATAGCAGAGTCGTTTTAAAAATATAATCATTATAATTGGACTCAAACTTTAACTTTTGAAAGTGTAATCACTACTTATGCATTATTCTTTCTTATACATTACATTACTACCTTTTATCTAGATATATTAATCTATATTATAGTGTCTGTGCTACTCTATTCTTCTAAATAATCATTTAATTACCTTATATAAATTACCTTACTATTATTTATCTGCGTGGTAGTCCTCAATTTATAAAATTTCTCTCACTAAACAGTACGGCCATAAAACGTAATAGCATTGCTTAGATGCCACAGTCATAAATGCCAAAACAATGAGTCAGTAAGGAAGCTGAGGAAGTTGCAAATTCTAGGAGCCAGGGGATAGGTGGAGGTGTGTGCAGAATCAGAGAGGGTACAGGAGAGGTGTTGTGTGGGTTGGGGAGGCTAGTGGAGGGTGCAGGAGAGGCACTGTGTGGATCAGGATAAGTGTGAGGGTATGCATGATAGGCCAGAACTCTGAGAACTGGTCATAGCCAATACTCATTCAATGCTGTCACTGATTTCGAAGAGTTATTGAAGCAATTGAGAACTATCGGTATTATTATATGATTTTATAGCTCATTTTATTCTAGTCAGTTTCTGTGCTATATAGGCTGCATTGATGTCCAGCAACTTAAACGTCACTTCTTTTGATTTGCTGGTCAGTGAGTGAAATCAGATGACTGACTGATTGACCAACATTTCTATTCCTCTGAGTAACATCACCAGACACACTTCCTATAGCCAACAGAAACAAAAAACAATTTAAGAGGTTGCACTTCTCCTAAAGCATCAAATGTATAGCCAATGGGTTCTCCTAGGTCCACTTTTGTCATTAGAAACACAAATATCTTTGTGTCATCAAAAACTATCTATGACCCCCAATGGCTAAATGGGGGGCAGGTGAAGTAGGTGTCTGCATCGTACTCTCTTGGCCAACTCTGAAGTTTTCTTTGGAGCCCATGGCCTCAAATTTTTCAACATCCAAATCTATAATGTACTGTATTCTGTGTGTAGTATAGAGATGATTAGCAAGCTGCTCTCCCTTTTTTTAGGGAAAGGTGAATTTGGAGATGTTTTCCTGGCTAAGGCAAAAGGCATTGAGGACAATGACACTGAAGTGCTTGTTTTAGTCAAGAGTCTTCAGTCAAGGGATGAACAACTACAGTTGGCCTTCAGGCAAGAATCTGAGATGTTTGGCAAACTGAACCACAGCAACGTGATGCGATTGCTTGGCTTATGCAGGGAAACAGAGCCTCACTACATGATCTTGGAATATGTAGATTTGGTAAGAAATCTAATCAAATATTCAATTGCTGTATGTGTGTGGGACGGTTTGTTTCTTTTTTAATAATAAGTATACAAGGTTGAAGTGGTATACACTTTATTTACTCTTATGAAAAGACCTGTTGATTGAAATACAATAATGGATGCAGAGCTGTTGAGTAAACCTGTGTCAGTTTTGCTGTGGCTAATGAGCTGATTATGCTTTTTTTCTGTTTACTTTGGAGACAAAAGCCAACAGGTTTATATGGAAATTCCACTCCTTTAGATCAGAGGCTGAAGAAGCTGGTCACTGGAAAGGGACTTCTATATTGAATATTTATTTATTTCTCAATTTCAATTCACTCAGGCAAGTTACAGCAAAAACATAAAAACATTCATGATGAGGAACAATAAAACATCTATAGTACCACAAGTCAAACAATAGCAATACCACTTAGACTTACATATAGCTTCACAGTACTTCACAACCCTCTCTAAGCAGTTTACAGAGTCAGCATATACAACATTCAAACATCCCTGGTAAGCTTAGAAACACAATATTTTAAAATTTAAGATATGAACCAGTAACAAAAAAAAAAACACAAAAAAACAAAAAAACAAAAAACATGATAGTATCTATTCTGTAGGGAAAAGCTCTATGGAATAGCTCCATATTTAGTTGTTTCCTGAATCTTGACTGGGCTAGGATAATTGAGTAGGGAAAGTTGGATGTCTCTATGGCCCTATTTCAGAAAGATACATTTACACCCAAAAGTCTCCAAATCAGGGTCCTTGGTCACAAATACAGAGTTTTTAATGATGAATGCTGACCTATTCCCCCATCCTCAGTCCTGGCTTCAAAGTTGTTGATGAATCCAAAATCTGGGAGAAGCAGATCTCTAATAAAGCAACATTGTCTTCACCCAACTGGGTCTTGAGAATGCATGCTAACTCTGCCTGCTGATCCACTACTGTATACTGAATACTGTATGAACGTGGTGTTATTGCAGATAATCCTGGTATTTATTATTAGCATCTTAAAATTACTTTATATGATCAAAAGAGAATAAGAGATTTATAAGATGAATTGGTCTGACTTCTTTTTGTCTCGGTGTACTTTCGAATAGTTCTGAAGATTTCCTTTCTGATTTCTTTTCTGCTAGGGAGATCTGAAGCAGTTCCTGAGGATTTCCAGAACTAAAGATGAGAACCTCAAGCCCCAGCCCATTAGCACAAAACATAAGGTAAAATGGTACAATTGGAGAGTTAGTAGTATCTGAATCTAAAGAAGGCTGTAATTGTAGAGAAAGGAGTGAGTTAATTTGAAAGAGTCAATAATTATATCATCCAATTTGTTACGGCATTTAGGCTGCTGTGCAGGTGGCCTTATCTTCAATGTTGTTGCTAGGCTTATTTAAAAACAAGCCTGCATGTTGATTTTTTTAATACAGAAAGTTGTTTAGAGATAGATTCTGTTAAATTGTAGATCACAAATGCACAATTTGCAAGCCATTGTGGATCTTGATGATCTGTTCTAACAACCATCTATTAGTGATCTAAGATATATTCATTTGTTTCTTCATTTAAAAAATAAAGCATGTGGCCTTCCACCTGAAAGCACAACTCTGGAAAGCTCACAACAATAATGAAATTACATACCATAAACATAAAAAATAAAAAACCAAAAAATACCAGTGCCACAATAATCTCCTAGGATGTCGCAGCAACTCTCCGTAGGCTCCAATCACTCTAGCTCACTGCCTGGGTGAAGAGCCTGGTCTGATGGCCTTCTAGATGTCTAAAAGTATGGGGTCAGCTGAATTGTTGGCAGAAGGATGTTCCACAAGGCTGAGGCAGCTATGGAAAAGACATGCTTTTTAGGCCCCTCTATATGGCAACATTTCAGGGGAGGGACCTTGACTTTACCTACCTTAGTCAAACTGGTGGGACAGGCAGATACTTTAAGTCCTGAAAATAGCCTGGTCTTATGCCAAGTAGGCCTTTAAAGGAGATAACAAGCACTTTGAATTGCATCCCGCAGAAAATTGTGAGCCAGTGCAGCTTGTACTACAGTGGTGTAATGTGAGCAAACCTAGAGGTGCTCAACACTGCACATACTGTTGTATTCTAGATCAATTGTGGCTTCTGAATAGTCTTCCAAGGGAAGCCTTACGTTCAGCACATGGAAGCAATCCAGACAGGAAGTGATTATATGGCACGAGTGACCATCAGCAAGACCTTCTGGTCCACGAAAAGGGAGGACTTTATAGGTCACTAAACAACCCATTTCAGAGATATTTACTTATCTAACAGATAAACAGACTGACCACAGATGTAGAAGAGAAATTGGCCAGGTCAGGGGAGGAGTCAAATGGGCACTTTGTCTAGAACTTACACAAGTTCAAGGGGGTAAAGTCTAACCCCTCTCTTGAGTGCCATTGAACCTTAACTAGTCTCAGTGCAAATCGTTAGTCTGAGTAAATTTTTCTGTATAGGCTTGAGCAATAAAAAGCTAATTGAACTCTTAAAGTGGGGGTCTGTTTGTTTGCACCTGACAGTAGGTGGGCAAAAAGCACCGGGGGTGGGAATGACTTATGACTTCCCAGCAGCTTCCTCATTGACTTTCTATGTAAGAATTGGCAGGGAGCATCAGAAATCATGGTCATGAGATTAGAGCTGACCGTGGCAGCTCAGTAGTATTGCAGGGGCCACAACATTGCCAATAGAACTGGTCTGAAAATCCTTGAAATTTCAGTTCCACTGAAGTAATGAGTCCTAGGTTTTGGACACATTCTTTAAGTTAGTCATTTGAAGTACATTGACTCAAAAATGTTGCTCTATGATGCACCATTTTATCCAATTGAATGTTACAAACAGACAAGAGTGTTTTAGTACTATATAGATTTACCAGTATCTTGAATTGATAACCAATGCAACTTGGAGACCAGAGGTGTAATGTAAACCAGAGGCTCCAGTTGGTCCAGAATGTGGCCGCGCAGGTTGTTACGGGAGCTTCCTGTTACTCCCGTGTTACACCTCTCCTGCGTGAGCTGCACTGATTACCGGTGGTTCTTTGGATCCGCTTCAAGGTGCTGGTACTTACCTATAAAGCCCTACATGGCATGGGCCCTGGGTACCTGCAGGACCACCTTCTGCCTGCCTCCCATCGCCTGGTGCGCTCACATAGGACTGCCCTCCGCCGGGTGCCATCGGCCAGACAATGTCAGCTGGTGGCGCCTAAGATGAGGGTGTTCTCTGTGGGCGCACCAACCCTCTGGAATGGGTTACCCACGGGGCTCCGGACGGCTCCCGACCTCCGCTCTTTCCGCCGTTACCTGAAGACATGGCTTTTCCAACAAATTTGCTGATCTGATGGGTGATTTTAATTGGAGATTTTAATTGATTGCTTCTGGATTTTTCAAGAGCAGTTCTATGTAGAACATGTTACAGCTATCTATTTGGGAGATGACTAGAACATGAATGATCAACAGTACAGTCTCCCAGTCCAGGAATGGGCACAACTGGTGCACTACAAATTGTGAAAAGTCATCTGGCCATGGCTACCACCTGGAGATGAGTCCAAAAGGATACCCTGATTGCACATTTAATTATACTTTAATTAATTGTAACTGTAATGTAATTTTAGAATTATAATGCAATTACAATTACAGCTCTTTTTCCTAAATTTCATTTGAAGGAAAAATGCATTTAAAATATATATATATTTTAAAAAAACTTACATGTATATGTTATCATCTGGAGTATTCACCTGAATAGATTTGCTTTAGGTCTAAAATACCACTCTGCAGAAATAAGGGTTATTAAAAGAAATAAGAGTCTGCAATTAATATTTCATTGGTGTGTGTCCTTTCTAAATTGGCCCAAAGCCTGGAAGGGCAACTTAAGTGCTGCCTGGAACAACACTTAATATTTGGGAGAATGTTGACTGCATGTTGATCATGTGCAAAATCTCCATTCCCTCCCCACTCCTGGGGGAAGGATATTGCAAAATCTCCATTCCCACCCCACTCTGGGACCAGCCAGAGGTGGTATTTGCCAGTTCTCCTAACTGCTCAAAATTTCCGCTACTGGTTCTCCAGAACCTGTCAGAACCTGCTGGATTTCACCCCTGCTCTAAATGGTAAAAAATTGTGCCACCATTGATGCTGGTCAGAGAGGGGCTCCAGGGACTGCAAAGAAGGGACTTGCAGGATACTTATAAGCAATAGGATCCTCATTCCTGTTCTAAAAAATTTTGCAAAACAGGAAATGCCTGCCCTTTATTCTTCCTCCTCCTGGCCGGTTCAGAGAACACTTAGCTTCACATAGGATGCTTACTATGCCTTTATGTATCTGGTATTTTTCAGTTATCATTCTGCTGCCAAGTGGCACTGGGAATGGAACATCTCTCCAATAGCAGGTTTGTTCACAAAGACTTGGCATCTCGGAACTGCCTGGTCAGTGCGCAAAGGCAGGTGAAGGTGGCAAAACTAAGTCTCAGCAAAGATGTTTACAACAGGTAAGATTGCTTCAATCTCTCTTAGCGGATGCTCCAAAGGCCATGTTTAGAAGATTTGGAGAGAGCTGATTTATCCTTTGCTTCTCTCCATGTTTAGCGAATATTATCACTATCACCAAGCCTGGATTCCACTTCGTTGGATGCCCCCTGAAGCTGTCTTGGAGGATGAATTCTCCACAAAATCTGATGTGTGGTCCTTTGGGGTGGTCATGTGGGAAATATTTACATTGGGGGAATTGCCACATTCATCATTGGTGAATGAAGAGGTGTTAGCAGGTATGTGAACCCTTATCAAGTTTTTCCTTATCTAGTGAAATGTATATGAACTGGAGCAACACTGGGTTGTTCTAAAACAGCTTCTTTATTAAGTGGCTCTCCTACTATAAAAGAAGTAAAGGAAGGCTGGAAGAAGCTGCTTAGTCTGGTGTTCCACTTGGTTTCAGATGATGATTGAACCTGAAACATTTAGCTAAAACATAGAATAGAGTTGGAGGGGACATTGGAAGTCTTCTAGTCCAACCCCCTACTGTTAAGTATTAATAAATCAATTGATAATTAATAAAATGCTTGAAATCAATCGGATGCATGCTTGATTAATTGATCTTCCAATTCTTGTTAATATAAATCTATATACTACTAAAGATCAGTTCTATAACTGGGTGAAACTGTGCGCATCAGGCAACAATTTTTGAATCATGTTAGCTCAAAGGAGCTAATTTACAGAATATGTCCAAAACATGAAACCCATGACTCCCAGGGAATTGAAATTTGCCAAATTTTGTAATTTTTTTAATGATGTAAAAATCATAATAAAACGTTGTATGACTTTATACAAAATGTCACAAAGCATTTCATGTGGTAAATGTTTGATGTTTGACTGCTATGCAGTTCAAAGCAAATACATCTTTGAATATCTCCCTGAATTTTAAGAACTTTTCCAGTGAAGGCAATATATTGCTTAAGGCATTGTAAGCCGCCCTGAGTCTCCGGAGAAGGGTGGCATATAAATCGAACCAATAAATAAATAAATAAATATATAAATAAATATTAGAAGCTCTGCCATTGTAGAAGGCCTTAAGTTATCTGGCAAGGAAATATTTCTAAAATAATGACCCAGTGGATCATAGGTTGTATAGTATTTATTAAAAACTGCAAATAAGAAAAGGAAAAAAAAATCCTGTGAGGTGCAGGCATGTATTCCTTGATGAATGTGGGGAAAAAACAGAGCCTTCTCTTAGATGATGTCTATTTCAAGATTTGCTTACATCTTATATTAAAAAGACTGCCCACTTCTTTTCTCACATACGCATTTAGTCAGAGTGATAGCCCTCATAATTCTGCTTATAACCTTTGACTCTAATTAGGAATTATTAGCATACTTTCAAGTCCAAATTTTATTTTTACAAGTTGTTTTTATAGAGTAAATAAAGTAATAATCATATTTTTTTTATAAAATAGGAACTTGATGATAAATGTTATTGCCTATATCACATGATATGTTTTGGGAGGGTTAGAAAAAATAAAACAGCCAGAAGAAAAAAGTTGAACTGTTCTAAGCCTCTGACTTCATGAGTTTGTCACAGAACTACAGCTGATTAATAAACAAATCTTTGAAAGCTTTATATTACTGCCAAAGCAAGCAAGTTAATTCATATCCATATTGAATTATTTGTATTTTATAACATATGCAACCTATTTTATAGGTTGGATGGTATTTGAAAACTAATGCAAAATGTAACAGCTACTTATCAGTGGGAACTGTTTCCCAGAGGTGAATAGCAGTACCTCTTGTTGGAAGAGTAGGGATTTTTCTTATGGTTGGAAGAACTGAAATCAGACTCCGCTTGGAAAAAGATTGATGTGCAGCTATGCATATTATTTATCCTCGCTCTTACTACTGGTGAAGGAAACATGTTCAGCTTACTGGACAGTTGTGCTACTGTTGTATTTAATAAATACTGTTGTATTTAATATTTAATAAATAATAAATACTGTTGTATTTAATAAATACTGTTGTATTTAATAAAGTGGTTTTATTACAATCTCTTCAATACAATTTCAGACAGGATGGAAAAAGAGGAAAGATGAATGGGATGGAATTGGAAGAGAGAGTTGACTGAAAGATAGTATTGTTCGTCATATCATTTTGATTTGAAAAATCTTCTAAAACACACAAATCTATTATACAGAAAATGGATATTTAAAAAATAAAAATTATCAAAAAAATTATCTAAGCTGCTGCTTGAAGGCAAATAATTCAGGAGCTGTACTGTTCCTCAAAAGTTGATCATATGTGCATCCTACAAAAAACTGGGAGGGCAGTTCTTACCCTGTGCTTTCTTTTTCTCTGTTTAGGTTTACAGTCTGGGAAAATGAAGCTTCCCCATCCAGAGGGTTGTCCCTCCAAATGTTACAAGTTGATGCAGCGCTGTTGGGCTCAAAGCCCAAAGGACCGCCCATCTTTCAGCGAAATTGCTAACATGCTTGGAGAAAGCCCATCAGAAAGCAAGGCCTGAATAGGAAATGCCCACCCTATTCAGAGGTTGGATTGGGCTGAAATCACATTTTGGTGTTTCGACTGTTACAGATTCTCAATGGGACCTAACAGAACCAAAAGGGACCAAGAACTTTTACACTAGTGGATGAAGGCTGTGGATGTTTTCTTGATCCGAGATGTCTTCACCAGGCTGTGTTCTCTGTGCCTGGCCAGGCTGCATTCCTCCAGGGTCTACCTCTGATTTCCACAGGACTAGATAAAAACATCTTAGAAATGAAGGGAATGCTGGGAATAACCGTTTTAGGATAATTTCACAAGGAAAGCTTGTAACAAGTTTTTGGGACTTCCCTGTCTTGGCACATTTAACCTTTTATTTACTTTTCAAATCCTTTCATGGAAAAGCACAGACAAGTTACTTCTGGGAAAGGGTTTTGGTTTGGGGGTGGGGGTGAGGGTTGGGGTGGGGCGGGGTGGGGCTAGGGAAGGGCACATGCAAAGAATCATGCTGCTCAGTCATTAATATTTTTTGGCAGGAGGCATTGAGACAGCAACAGGGAAACAAAACTTGACAACGCCTATTGTCGCTTTTATAATTTTTGCAGTATCTGGCCAGATCTTGTGAAGCAACCAAAAGTAGTGCTATGCACAATAGCAGCCCCATTCCAAGCTCATCAATTTTTTGATCCTGCAATCGTTTCTCACTTGACTGGAATCAGAAAGGTCTGGAATGCAATTATTTTCATCTTGAAGAGATCCAGTGACTTTTCCTTGATCATATCCCTGCAAAGGAGATAAGGAGAATCTTTCTTAATACAAGCAGGAACCTGCATATTTATTGAACAATGGTTGATTTCTCCTGGTACTGTCAAGTCTGTCAGGCCTTCTGCTGCCTCCTTACATACCCAGAAAAAAAGCAACAAACACTAAGTGCCTGGCATATGAAGGAGACTTTCAGTAGCTTTCCTGATTATCTAATGCCGCTTTTTTATATGATTCTTTTGGGCAATGTTTGTTTTTCTTACTTTTTTAAAGAAATGTTGACACTTTGCAGCCTAAATAATTCTTTTATATGCATATACATATATATATATATATATATTATTGGAATTGCAGCCTAGAGTCAATTTAGCGTCAGTTTGCTTGAGCAGAGGAGTAGAACAGCCAAGAGGTTTTTTTTAATAAAATAAAATAAAATACACTGCTTGCAATAAAGAATCCCTCTCAAACATAAATTGCAATCTGTGTTTCTTTTCTGTTTCTCTGAATAAAACCATCCAGAAAGGATTGTGAGATACAAGCAACAAATGCTATCATATGAAGGTTGCATGGACAGTCATAAAGCAATTTTACTTCATATTCTTCTGAAACGCTTTTACTCATTGAATTTATCTCATGTTTTTGCATTGTCTGGGTTGATTCATGACTAATGCTATGTCATTATTCATATGTCATAATGAATAGAAAACAGCCCAAACTCATGGCTGAGCACTTGTGAACTTAGCAGTTATTTCTAAACTGTTGTAATTGGGTCTTTGGTCGAGATCATGTTATTCTAGAGATATAGCATCTGAGTTTCATCATATAGCATATTCTCCCAATCCTGATTTGATAATTTAATATACAATGGGAATCTTCCCCCAAAAAGGCTAATCCCATTACAGCTCTTTCCCAATACATGGGAATACCATGATTAGTCTAACAAATTCAGACCTCATCTGTTTCAATTTAAGAAACCTAAAAAAAAATAGTGTTTGTTTTGTAATTAATAACTTGGAGATATGCCATACAGCACTGAATGTAATGTAATGTTTCTCAAATTTGGCAACTTGAAGACAGGTGGACCAACTCCTAGAATCCCCCAGCCAGCCTTGAAGGCTGGGAAGACTGCCCATCTTCAAATTGCCAAGATTGAAAAGCACTGGTATATTGCATAAAAATCATGTTATATAATTAATTCTTGTGGGGTGTAATATTTATACAGTGACCATATTTTCATGGAAAAAATAAAGGACAAACCTGAAAAAGAAATAAATCTAAAAAAAATGTAGAAAGCATTAAAAAAAGTTTGTTTATAGCCTTTATAAAGGAAAATTCAAAAGCCAAATGAAGAAAAAACTTATGAAAACATGTATTCTAATTTTAAAAAATGTAAAGTCAAGTAGTATTTGTAAATTTATTTTAAAAACAATTCAGTTTCACATGAACGTGAATAACTAAGCATTAAGTGGTACCATTTGTATAGTAAAAGTTCAATAACCAAAATAAAGGATAAAAGTAAGTTTTTGAATAAGAAATTTGAAGGACAGCTTTCTGAAATAAAAGATTGTCCTTTATAGTAAAGGATGTATGGTCACTGTAAAGATCTAGGATCTGTATTCCAGAATAAAAAAGTAAGCTATACAACTGACAACTGCAATTTCTGAAGATTACACAGAAGGACTGCATAATAAATTAATATTTATATACTGTATTGCCAGATAAGCACACCAACACACTTAATGTGCATTGGAATAAAAGAAATGGCTGTTAGAAGGCCTCTGTTAAAACAGATTCCTTCAGCTCTTAGTAATCCCTGTCTAAATGCACACGGAGGATTGTGCTCTTGCACAGACTTTTTAAGAACCTAAATTTAAGATTGCAGCCCTTCAGAATCTCATGCACAAAAGCTCAATTCTGTTTTTCAGCCATGACAGCCATTTCTAGGTTTCTTTTACAATATTTTCTCTTGTGTTGCTGTTATTTCGCTATTCCATTCTCTCTAGTGTGCTGGCCTTTTTTTGAAGAAACACACAGACATGGTGAAAAATAATCTGCTGTGAATGACTAAAAACTCTTTCTTCTCTCCAAGTAGAATATCAGGATTGAAAAACTCCAATCCGTTGAACCCAACTGTCAGCTGCCAGAATTCACATTAAAGCCAACATCCTACTTAAACAAATTCAGTGAAAAGGAATTTATCATCTGCTTCAATAATCAAACTACTTTTGCCACAGGATTTTTTTAAAAAAATAATCTAATGACCACAGGCACTGTAGCTCCCCCACCTCCCTATCTCCCCAACCCCCTATCCATGCCCTTCTAGCTATTCTGCACAGTGGCACTTGTCAGCAGCAGCTTCAGAGCTGGGCCTAAAGTAGAGGCCCAGGGCCTTTAGCTATGTCAGTCAGTTGCCACTGCCACCAGGCATTGACTTCAGCCTCATTGCCACCACTGCCACTGAGAAATAACACATCAAACCCAATACCACAGCCAGACACATGAGCACCATTCTGCCTAATAAATACTGACAAATAGTCTCTTCACACGACATTAACCTCTGAGGTAACTTCTTTATTAACTTGAACAACCTGGGGAACCTGCTCAGTACATAACACCCCTTTACCCCTGGTATGCACATGCGTAATCTTGAAGGTATGTCGGCCGGCGCCTGATTCGGCTGGAACGGCGAGGATCTTCAGGTTCTGTGTGTTCGCTCATGCGGTCGTCTACAGGTTCAGGTAAGTTTTCCTCGGGGTCCTTCGTGTGGGTAGCTATTCGACCTTCAGTTAATGTTTCAGCACTTCGCGGGGCCTTGCTTCGGTCGCCGTCAGTCTGTTGGTATTCCGAATGCGTGTGTGTTTGGGGCTGTGGCGAGTGTGCGCATTCTAGGTTGCATTGGGTGTCAGACGTCTCTTCAGGTGTTGTGTAAGCTGGGTTTGTATCATTTTCATCATTGATTGGCCCCATTCCTGTATTGCCCCTGACCCTTCTGACTCATACTTGGTCCAGATGCCGTCTCCAGACCCTACCCCCTCCCATGTCTATTTTATATGAGCAGAGTCCTGTCACAGCTACTATTACTCCTGGCAGCCATAATGGGTGACCGGCATAGTTATGAGCATAGACTAAGTCACCCTCCTTCAAACCGCGGATGGCGCTGTCGGAGAGTAAGGGCTTTTGTGGAGCATAACGGGTGCATTCTATCAAGCACTGTACGCAGGCGGCGGCCCATAAGGAGCTCAGCCGGGCTGTGGTTTGTCAAAGGGCAAGGTGTTGAATGTTGGATAAGGAGATACTCAGCAACTTTTGCGGGCCGCCCATTCTTGCCCATGTGGCTCAAGGCGTCTTTTGCTGATCTTACAGCCCTTTCAGGCCGGCCATTACTAGCCGGTGATAAGGAGAAATAAGGCAGTGCCTGACCCCTAACCCAGCTAAAAACATTTCGAAAGCAGCCGCTGTCAATTGCGGCCCATTGACGGACACAAGCTCGCCTGGCAACCCATGAGTAGCAAATACTGTACGTAAGGCACGTATAAGCGCCTCGGAGGAGGTGGAATGCATGGGGACAACTTCCACCCATTTGGAAAACGCATCAACAAGGACTAAGAACATCTGACCCTGGAGTGGGCCCGCGAAGTCAACATGCACGCGGGACCACGCCCCCTAGGGTCTTCCCAAACCCGGGGTGTCCCTTTTGGTGGCATAGATCTGGTTTCTTGACACATAGAACAGGTAGACACCCAGGATGTTATACATTCGTCTAGCTTAGGCCACCAGACATATGCACGTACCAGGGCCTTCATCCGGACTATGCCCGGGTGGCCCGTGTGCAGCGTCTCCAGGACTGACTCCCTTAGCGGGGTGGGGATAATCACTCTATGACCCCAGAGTAAACATCCCTCCTGGGTGGTTAGTTCTGACTTTCGGATAGCATATGGCTTCCATTCAGGGCCCACCTCCCACTTTGGCCATCCACGGAGAACCCATTGCAAGACTGTTGAGATTTCCTTGTCCCGCCCAGAGGAGAGAGCAATGTCGGCAGCCGTCAGTGGCAGGGGCGAGTCATCAATTAGGAGGACAGCAGAAACAGGAGCAGGATCACAGAGTAAAGTGTTCAGGGGGCACCTGCTCAATGCATCTGCATGTGCCAAATGCTTACCTGGCACATAATTTAAAGAATAGGAATAAGCAGATAGGAAAACTGACCAACGGGTGAGCCTGGGAGATAGGAACTGGGGAGATTGACGGTCCCCTGAAAGCAAACCCAATAAAGGCTTATGGTCAGTTATCAAGGAGAAACGGCGGCCATATAAGTAATCATGAAAACGTTTAACCCCTGCAACTAAGGCCAACGCCTCCTTATCAAGTTGGGAATAGTTTCTCTCCACGGGTGCTAAAGTGCGGGAGAAGAAAGCTATGGGAGCTTCCCTGCCATCAGGCAGGGAATGACTTAGAACTGCGCCCACCCCATAGGGTGAGGCGTCACAAGCGAGAACTAATGGGAGGGTCTCAGAATATTGGACAAGGACAGAATTAGAAACCAGCAACCGCTTAACCGCAGAAAAGGCGGAAGAAGCCCTCGAGTCCCAGGTCCATTTTGCCCCACGGTCCAGTAAACGATGGAGGGGTTCAGCCACGGATGCCTTGTGAGGCAGAAAAATGGCATAAAAGTTAAGTAACCCCAAGAAGACTTGAAGTTCGACTTTCGAAGTAGGAGGTGGAGCATCAAGAATGGCTTTGGTCTTGGCTGGAGTCGGGTGTATTCCGCGGCCGTCAATCAGAAATCCGAGGAATTCAACCTCTGGAACTGCGACGAGGCATTTGTCCTTTTTCACGGTGAGGCCAACACATTGAAAGGCAGTGAGGACGCGGCGGAGGCGGGACATAAGTTGCGGAACATTGGAAACTGAAACAATGACGTCATCGAAATAAGGGGCAACCCCGGGGATGCCATAGAGGAGGCGCTCCATCAAACTTTGAAAAATCCCCGGGCTACCGAGACACGGAATTGCAAATGGCGGCAACAGAAGGCTCCACGATGAGTAACAATTGTTTGCGCATCAGCAGTCACATCGTCAACAGGTAACTGCTGATACGCCTGGGATAAGTCAAGCTTTGCAAAAACCGACCCCTGGCCCAAAGAGTGCAGCAAGTGTTGGATCACCGGGACGGGGTAAGCATGTTCATGTAGGGCATGATTGATTGTTGCCCAGTAGTCCGCGCAAATGCGGATAGACCCGTTTGCCTTGATGGCGATGACCGTGGGGGTCTCCCATTTGGCGTAATCCACTGGTTCTAATACACCCTGTTGAATAAGCTTGTCGAGTTCCTCGTCCACCCGAGGCCGTAATGCCAGAGGTACCCTGCGCGGTTTGAGGCGTTTCGGAGGAACGGCCGGGTCAAGACTGAAAGAGACTGGTGTGCCTTTGTACTTCCCCAGCGAATTGGAAAAAACCGAGGGAAACTCGTGTACAAGAGTGTCGAGTTCCGTTGATCTGATCGAGTGGATACCTTGCAGAGTGAGGCCCAAAGCAGAAAACCAGTTAAGACCGAGCAGGCTTGGTAAAGGGCCATCGATGATGATCAGGGACAGACGGCCCGAGAAGTTTCGAAACTTGACTCTAAATGTTCCTGTCCCCACAACTGGAATGGGAGAGCCCTGGTAGTCTTTCAATAGGAGAGTGCAAGGCTGTAGGAGGCGTTTAGACAATTTTGGCACTATACGTTTAATAGTACTCAACGAGACTATAGAAGTAGAGGAACCTGTGTCCACTTCCATGACACATGGGTGATCTTCAATGAGAACTGTCAAAGTGATTTTCGGGTTTCCCGGGTTTCTTAATGGCGTCACACTATTGATAGCGGAAAACCCCTGTGATTGTTGCGCATGCGTGGATTTCGGGCCGGGCCGACGTAGTTGTGTATTTCCTTCAGCTGGGAACCTGGAGGTGGTCTGCGGCTGCGCAGCACGGCACACTCTGGCAATGTGTCCTTGACGCCCACATCGCCTGCATACAGCATCTTTAAATTTGCAAGACGCTCGCATATGGTCTCCCCCACAGCTGAAACACTCTGTAACCCTGCCGGACATCTTCTTAGCTCCCGACGGCTTAAGTTTATTCTCCCTAACACGATAAACCTCACCTTCCTCCTCCGAGTCTGAGTAAATCTCAGTCTTTATTTCATTAGTGGAGCTTGCTTCTGCGCCCGTGGTGGGTACACTCTGCCCCCGGGGTAACTCAGCAATTGATAAGGCGGCTAATTCCGCAGCGCATGCCTCATTCAAGGCCATCTGGAAAGTAAGTTCATGGTTGGCGATCAATCGCTGTTTCAAATTTTGATCGCGCACTCCACTCACAAGGCGGTCTAGCAGGTAATCATCTAAATTGTCAAATTCGCAATGGCGGGCGGCCCTACGCAATGCCGCGACATATTGGTTGATTGATTCACCCGGGGCTTGGTCGCGATGGTAGAAATGCTGACGCCGGGCAATTCTGGATGGGGCTGGCGCATAGTGTCTCTTAAGTTTGCCCATGAATTCCTCCCAAGTTCCAGCATGTATGGATTGGGGAGCCATAAGGGTCATGGCTATATCGAACATCTCTGTGCCACAAAAACTAAGGAAATATGCCCTCTTCCTCTCTGAAGACAGATTAGTGTAGTCGTTGGCTATTAAGAAGCACTCAAAACGGGCTACATAGGCATCCTACGTTTCTTTGCCTTGGTTGAATGGAGCGAAATTATGTGATGCAGCCATTGTGTGTCTCGTTTCACAGTTACCTCAGCAAGGTTCAATCACAGATGTTTATTCTGCCCGGTCCGATGATCCCACCTTTGTCGCCAGTAATAAATACTGACAAATAGTCTCTTCACACGACATTAACCTCTGAGGTAACTTCTTTATTAACTTGAACAGGAGACTCTGAATGATCTCCTCAGAACTCAACTCGAATAATCGCTGACAGCTCTTATATACCGGCTGTCAGCATGGTTAACCAATCACAAAGCATTACCCTACTATCCGTTCCAATAGGGGGCACAACCTGAGGAACCTGCTCAGTACATAACACTGCCCACTCTCAATTGTCCCCACAGCCCTGCACAGTTTAGGACCTGCCATGTATCGCTCACCTTCAGCTGTTTTTCTGCAGCTGCTGACAGGCCCACATAACCTCTTTGAGGCAGCTTCTCCCTGCATCAGACCTTCTCACCAAGGCTGCTTCATGCCATTCTCCAAGCTGGCATCTAATTCTCGCAATAGTGCAGAAGCCTCATCCCACACATTGCACATACCCATTTTTTTCTCTTAAGTCGTGATGTGGGGAATGAGGTTTCCAAAGTAGTATGAGAACAGGTTCCTGCTGCCCGCCATGCCAGCATCCTCTTCTCATGAGTCTTCAGAACTTCTGCAAAGGCTCTGTTGGCATCTTCAAGTATACTTACTGATGGTACTTCTCCACTGAGCCTTGATAATTGATCTCTGGGGTCGACTAGCTAATTTACCCATGTTCTAATGCCTCATATCATCTGTTGTGCTCTGTATGGGTGGAGGGGCAAATAGACATTCCAGCTCCAGATATCAGCTGTATACCCAGTTGTTCTTCCAGGTCATCTTGAGTCTGGGATGTAATGTGTAATTGATCTATCTCAAGTTGTGACAGCAGC
The DNA here is from genome assembly GCA_022577455.1 of Arizona elegans. Taxonomy (NCBI): domain Eukaryota; kingdom Metazoa; phylum Chordata; class Lepidosauria; order Squamata; family Colubridae; genus Arizona; species Arizona elegans. Next base: position 296,460,637 of record JAKOOJ010000001.1, on the reverse strand, counting down.
TTCCTCTTCATTGAAAGATTGTTTCTCAGTTAGTGTAGATGAGTGTCTTCTTTCTATCCATAGTTCCCTCGTATACATTTCATATGTCCCCTCTCATTAGGTCTTCTACTGTTGTAGCATTCCAGCAGTTCTGGATTCTCTTGTCTTTGTATGGTTTGTTTCAGAGTTGTCCATTTATAGTATTGTTCTGATTCCTCAGTAGAACTTGTTAATCCAGGTAATGTGTGAATTGACATAACTCTTTTAGTTTGTGTCATTCTCCTATTTGAGGTAGGCAGGTGAAGCACTAGAGTAAAGGCAGGTAAACCGTTTGGATAAAGACCCTCCTGGTAAGGGAGGTACCATTCAAGATTCAAACCCCAGTCTCTTGCATCAAAAGGTGGCACTCTAAGCACTATGCTATCCAGCCACTGAATAAATATACTTATTTTCTAAATGGGCACCAGTTCTGCAGGTGATATGTTATATAGATTAGACAACAAATGATCTATTGGATCATCATTTCAGAAATATTTTCTTACCAGATGCTTCAATTCTTTCAACAATGACAAAAGTTCTAATGTAGTATTGCCTTCACTGAAAAGTAGGGATACATTCAGAGAGATATCCGCCTTGACAATAGCCCATGTTGAATTGTATAACATAATCAAACAGCACAGGAAATGTTTTATGATATTTTGTATTATGGGATAAATTGTTTTATGATCATTTTTATGTCATAAAATATTTTGTAAAATTTGCCAAAGTTTAATTCCACAGAATTAGTCCCAGATTTTGGATACATTCTTTAAATTAAATGTTGAATTCCATCACTGTGGATTATTTCCATTGATTCTATACTGTTGAAAATCCATGAAGTAAATTTGAATAAATTTCACTTGCTAATTGCGGTCTGCCATTACATGTCTGATGTAATGATGAATTTGCCCTTGAATGACAGAAAGATTCCCTCAGTTCCTCATTGGAAGAACTTCTTTGACACCAAAGGATGCATTTGGAAGAGACAGTTGTTATTGTCTGATGTTCTTTCTGAACTTGTTTGTTCAGAAAGGTTCATCATTGCTGTATAAATGAGGAGCTCATTAAATAGAGGTTGCAAATTGCCAATCATGATCCTTCACTTCGTACAGCAGAAATTGCCAGTTTCTCCAGAGAATAGGAAGACATGACAGTAAGGGCAGACTTTAGCCATGGTACCAACTTCAGAAATACTACCTTGTGGAAGTTTTGCATTTTGTCTCACACTTTTTCTGTTGAGGTTTTGTTGCTTAAGGCGGGTATTGTTGTATTCAGGAACTCTCAAAGTAATTAGGGTTTGCCATATATTCTCAAGTTGATCTTCCCTTTCCTCTTACATCTTTGTTTGACTCCTCATTCTGTCATCTTGATTCTAATCTATGAACCTCACAACCCTGTGGATCGGCTGACAAACTTTCTTCAAAGCTCTGACCCTTAAAAGTTTTTCTGACTACTTTTCTGCTCACAGTTTTGAACTGAAACTCTTTAAGGCAAACCTGTTAAAAGTTTGGGGAAAACTTGTCTTTTTACTGCATGTGTGTATGTGTTTGCACTTCTTTGTTTACTTATTTGCTTACTTGATAGATGTTAGCTAGTTAGCTAGACAGCTAGATAGATAAAAGAGAGAAAGAGAGATGACAGATAGTCTAGTTGTTAGCAATGTTAAAGTACTGCAGGGATGTCTGAGTTCAAATTACTACTTGGTCACCAAATTCAGTGAATCTACTCTTTTATTTTCTCTTTCTTCTTTCTTTGTATTTTCTTTGCAATGCTATTTCAAAGAAGTTTCCCATTTTTCTGCAGAAATCCTAAAGCTCACCTCTGGGAATCTGTGAAGATATTGAATTAGACATGCATTTTTCTAGTTTAATCAAACCACATGATTGTCAAGATGTAGCAGGGCCTTATCTAATTGTGTAATTCAAATATTTTGAATAAGTGTGGGATAGGGATTTCAAGGGACGACATGAAGAGAGCCAACTAACCTGTGTTCTCTTTAAGCTGCAAAGAAGCTAGGCATTCTAACCACATTTACAGTCCAACCAGATGAGTGTGATATACCATAAATGGAAAAAATAGGAGGGAATGAGATACATAAGAGCAGAAGATGCCTGAAGGCAAGGAGTAACTTTGTGAAGGTTTCAAAATTGTTTTGCAAATTAATTGAGCAGCAATACATACCAACTGCTTTGCTTGCCTGAACTGTCAGCCAGCTTAACCTGGGGCAGATTTCCTTCCCAACTTGAACTGCAATAATTACGAGTTTGTCTGTGGTAGTTAAAACAAACAAGACAACTTCAACTGGCTGCTAATGTGTGATGGAACTATTTTCTTGTGTAGCTCTATGACAAAAAAAGAAATGAAGACCGCCTCGGTGCATAACCGGAAACTCTCAATTACAGTTAGGTTGTAAATAAATGCAGGATCCCCAACACTTTTTCTCTCCCAATTTAATCCTATTGCATACTTTTGATTCTAATTAATTTGAATTCCTCATCTGAGAAGAACAGAGTTTACAGCAAGTGGGAGGCAATCTGAGCTGATGGTGACAGGGCAACATCTTCCCCTGAGGCCTATTCTTGATAAAATTGGTGGGCCAACAGCAGTATTTCAGTTGCTCTGAATGTTCTTCATGGTTGAAGCTCTCAAGTAGACACGCTTCATTCTGTCCACTGTCCTCTTCTAAGCAAAAGGGATGAAAAACAATTGCTCCCTATCTCCTGCCATGAAAGACTGATGCAAGGAGGCCATACCTCATTACAGCTAAAGCCTTTTCAGCTTTCAACACATGAGGGCTTTGGGTGGGGTTCATTCATGAACTATCCTTCTGAACATGTCAATTTCATTCATTGAGTACAAAATGTATCTGGTATTAGTAAATCCAATGAAACAGGAAGGCAAGGACTTTGCCCTACTTTAGGGCAATGAATTAAATTGACAAAGATGAATTGTCAAGTAATTATGCATCCTGTCTTCTTTTTGTCTACCTTGAACCAACTGTAAACACCATCTCAAAACACTATAGGATGAAGGTTAGTATAGGAATGATTTGATTTGCAATAATCTTTGGATTGAAGAAATGGAATTTATGTCTATGAATATTTTTTTCACCAGACACTGTAGAACAAAAGGATTGGAAATCTTGAACTCATATTTCCACTGTATATAGTTATATTTAATCTTTGGATTTACTATTCAGTAGTACTTAATTCATAATGTATATAAATTATATTCATTTCCAGCATTTTAACACCACCAGTTAATAATATATTCCCTGAACAATGTATGGAGTTATTTGGGGAGGGCAACATAAAAGGTATAATGTAAAAATATACTAGGAATCAACCTTTTTTTTTTTTGAGATACTGTGGCCCTTGTGAAATTATACATGCCTAAATAGGGAAATACATAAACATGTAGTGCCTTAGTCTTGAGTTAGCCTTATTCCTGATATCTCATAAGACTTCAGGGCTTTTGTCTAGAAGTCTGTAAGATTTCAGCACCCTTGACTAAATTCAGTTGAAGATGAAAGATGAAAGAGGCGGTGGTGAGGCCTCTCCTCAAGAAGCCGTCCCTGGATCCGGCAATATTGGCCAACTACCGTCCTGTCTCCAACCTTCGCTTCATGGCGAAGGTTGTTGAGAGTGTGGTCGCGCGACAGTTTCCGCAATTCCTGGAGGAAACATCTTATCTAGATCCGTTCCAGTCGGGTTTCAGGTCTGGGCACAGCACGGAAACGCCATTGGTCACGTTGGTTGATGATCTCTGGAGGGCTCGGGACAGGGGTTGCTCCTCTGTTCTGGTCCTGTTAGACCTCTCAGTGGCTTTTGATACCATCGACCATGGTATCATGCTGCACCGGCTGGAAGAGTTGGGGGTGGGAGGCACCGTGTTACGGTGGTTCTCCTCCTTTCTCTCTGACCAGTCACAGTTTGTGTTGGCAGGGGGGCAGAGGTCGACCTCGAGGCCTCTCATTTGTGGAGTGCCACAGGGATCAGTCCTCTCGCCCCTTCTGTTCAACATTTATGTGAAGCCGCTGGGCGAGATCATCTGTGGCTTTGGGGTGAGATACCACCAGTACGCTGATGACACCCAGCTGTACATCTCCACCCCAGGCCACCCCAATGATGCCCTTGAAGTGATGTCCCAGTGTCTGGAGGCTGTGCGGATCTGGATGGGGAGGAACAGGCTCAAGCTCAACCCTTCCAAGACTGAGTGGCTGTGGCTCCCGGCATCCCGATATAGTCAGTTGACAGTTGACTCCATCACTGGCGAGTCGTTGGTCCCCACAGAGAGGGCTCGCAATCTGGGAGTCCTCCTGGACATGAAGCTGTCCTTGGAGGAACATCTGACGGCTGTAACCAGGGGGACCTTTTGTCAGGTTCACCTGATTCGCCAGTTGCGGCCCTTTCTTGATCGGGATTCCCTGTGCACAATCACTCATGCCCTTGTCACCTCTTGCCTTGACTACTGCAATGCTCTCTACATGGGGCTCCCCTTGAGGAGCACCCAGAGGCTCCAGCTGGTCCAGAACGCAGCAGCGCGGGTAGTGACGGGAGCAGCATGGCGCTCCCATGTAACACCGCTCCTGCGCGAGCTGCACTGGCTCCCGGTGGTCTTCCGGGTGCGCTTCAAGGTGTTGGTTATCACCTTTAAAGCGCTCCATGGCATAGGGCCTAGCTATCTTCGAGACCGCCTGCTGCTACCGACGACCTCCCATCGACCCGTGTGCTCCCACAGAGAGGGCCTCCTCGGGGTGCCATCAGCCAAACAGTGTAGGCTGGTGACCCCCAGGGGGAGGGCCTTCTATGTGGGGGCACCTACCCTCTGGAATCAGCTGCCCCCAGAGATAAGGAGAATCCAAGACCTCAGTGCCTTCCCTCGTGCCCTTAAAACCCATTTTTTTCAAGCAAGCCGGGCTGGCTTAAGAAGAAATTTTTAAATGTTTTAATTGGTAGTGAGTTTTAATTGGGTCAAATTTATATATCTTTTAATTGTTTTTTAATATTTGTATTGCATGTTTTTTAATTCAGGCTGTACACCACCCTGAGTCCTCAGGGAGAAGGGCGGTATAGAAATTCAATAATAAATAAATAAATAAATAAATAAATAAATAAATAAATAAATAAATAAATAAAATCGTATGAGATTTAATAATCCTATATATGAGTTTTTAGCCATAAATAAAACATTATTAAAATTAGGGATCTTTCAAGTTCAAAATGCAACAGTAATGCTATGAACATGATGCCCATCATTTTGCTACTCCTTAAAAAAGAACGTTGTAAAAAATTAAAGCCAATAGTGAAAACACCGGTACCCCAAACTTAAAAGTTACGGAAACAAAAAACTTTTCCACCAGCAATAGAAAGATCTTAATGGAGATGTCAGAGACATCTGAAAAGGCCCTTTCCCCAGCAACAACATCTAATTCTTTTTTTGAATGCAGTGAGGGAGAGCCTCTACAAATGCCCTGAATGTCTGAGTAGGCTCACACAGAAGGAGGCTAACTGATTAAAACTTTATGACAGTCAATAATCAGTTAATCAAACACACTCCCATTTCATGAGCAAGAAACTAAAAACAAATCCTTGGGGCTTAAATATGGTTTATACAGGAAATGATGCATAAATTTCACATCTAATCCTATTAATGGAGAAAGATTTTAAATGCAATGATTTATCTGACGGCATAGTAGTCTGTAGACAAGTTTGCAAAACTGTCCCCCTCTATCGAATATTTCTATGTTATGAGCTGGTAAGATCTTCATTATAGAATAAATCTGAATGGCCTAGAAGCTTTCTCATTGATTTTCTGCATGTCATGATAAAAAAGCAATGCAAAAAAAAAAAAAAATACACTCAACAGATCAAACAGCTTTCGTATTATGTTCAGAATAAAATATTGTAGCACATTTCCCTTTTAAAATGCTATGGGAGGACATAAAATCAATAGTAATGAAAATGCTCTCATATAAAAGAATTGAATTTTTTTTCAATTTTATCTTTGACTTTTCTGTCACTGAGTTGATTTACATATCATTGTCAGTCAAGTCAAGACAGTCAAGTTTCATTATGCTTTTCCTTCTGAGAACCTAGCAATAAACAAGAATGATGGGTCAATACCAGCAGAACTCAGTTTCCACTTAAGGCCTGTTTCTCTGATGAAATAAATGTAATAATATCAAGGGAAATTAACTTTGCAAGATGAATTCTTAATCTAAGTCAGTAGTTACATAGTCAATCAGTTTCACTTAGTGTATATTCAATTCTATTTTGCATAGTGATAGTCCCATCTCTTGATCATGGGAATAGTTGGACCATCTATCAGCCTGGCCAGCTACACAGCCCCTTTTCTCCCAACTTTCTTATGACTTCTTCAATAGAGCTGGAGCTGTCAGAGTCCATGTCGCTTCCCAAGTAACAGTTGAGAATGCCTATGTTCAAAATACTTCAACAGCTGCTGGAACAAAATGACCACATTTTGGAATAGCACCTCTGAGCAGGATTTTATATGCTCCTTGTGGGTCCATCTTTTACCAATATTATATTTTAAAATGCTGACTTATCTAGTCTTGTGATAATTAAACACAGCCTCATTTTCTAATTTATCTTCCCTTCTTCCTTTCCTTTCCTTTCCTTTCCTTTCCTTTCCTTTCCTTTCCTTTCCTTTCCTTTCCTTTCCTTTCCTTTCCTTTCCTTTCCTTTCCTTTCTCCTTTCCTTCCCTTCCCTTTTGCAAAAGTCATAAGTTTTGGTGTTCTGGTAATTTATTCATCCCCAAACACAATAAGTAACTGGAAAGTTTTTTTTTAAAGACCAATAGCAGTTTGGGACAATGTCCCTCCATCAGCCATATACAGTAGGAAAATATATTTGAACTCCTTGGAAATGGTATAGCTGGCTACATCACTAGGGAATTTATATTGGGAGTAAACAGGAGGAAGGTGAGGAAGAAACCTTTATTGACTTCTTGTTAAAAAATGTGGTATGAATGCCAGTGATAGTTGCATGTAACTCAACTTCAAAACTTGATGCTAAGGCTTTACATATAAGATGAGCAGCTCATTAAATAAAAAACAAATATCAACTCTTTACATTTGAGATTTATAGAATTGTCTATGATTTCCTCCCTCCCTCTTTTCTTGCCATCCTTTTGCCTAGTAAATCTAGATAATATATACATATTCAGAATGAACAATTGTGTCAGCAAAAAGAAGATAATGGTGTTTCGGGAACAGTTTTTTCACCTATATTTAATGACCGAAAGGATACTAGAAGACAGATACACGATAATAAGATAGAATAAGTTTTGTAACCTTCATATTACGTAAGTTATATATAAATACATATACATTTAATAAAATAAATAATTGGTTTTGCTGTTTTAAAACTTCTGCTTAACACTAATAAATGGAAATGTATAATTTTTCCTAGTTTCCAGGGAAAGATAGCTTAAAGTTATTTTGAAAGTTTCAGCAGGGTTTGATCCCCGTTTAGCAATTATAATTCTCTCTTGATGTTGAATGCAATAGGTCAGGGCTGTCAAACTTGTGGCTGGCGGGCCGGATGCGTCACATGCTAGCCATGCCCACCCCAGCCCCTGGTTTAGTGAAGGGGGAAAAGTCCCGATATGTCACGTGACACTGCCGTGACGTGTTTGACACCTCTGCAATAGGTGAATATTTAATATAAATATATAAATATAAAATAAGTACATATATTTCTCTAGCAATTGTAAAGTTTATTCACCTTTTGTATGCAATATTTTGAGAGAATTATATTCAATAGAGAGCCAGTTTGCTGTAGTGGTTAAGGCATGAGGCTAGAAACCAGGAGACTGTGAATTCTAGTCCTGTCATAGCAGTGTTGTTTCAAATTTTTTTACTACTGGTTCTGTGGGTGTGGTATGGTGCGAATGGCATGGCTTGGAGGGTGTGGCAGGGGAAGGTTACTGTAAAATCTCCATTCCCACCCCACTCCAGGGGAAGGATACTGCAAAATCCCCGTTTCATCCCGATCAGCTGGGACTTGGGAGGCAGAGAATAGATGGGGGTAGGGCCAGTCAGAATTTTTACTACTAGTTCTCCGAACTACTCAAAATTTCTGCTACCAGATCTCCAGAATTGGTCAGAACCTGCTGAAACACACCTTTGTGTCATAGGCATGAAAGCAGTCTGGGTGACCTTGGGCCAATCATTCACTCTCAGCCCAACCTACCTCAGAGTTGTTATGGGGAAAACAGGAAGAGCAAGGAGTGTCAGTTATGTTTGTCGCCCTAAGTTATTTGTAAAAGTAATAAAGATGAGATTAAAAATATATATTTTATTGGTGTTAATGCTCATGGTGGGTCAGAAGTACTGGTTGTGTTGATCCATTTCTCTTTGTGGCTTTACTTACATGAAACATCTTGCAAAAATATTCAGCTGCAGAGCCCAGAGAAGCAACATTTTTATTTCCCATCACACTGCTCTTTAATTGAGGTTTCAAAATCACTATTTTTATTTTGACATATTTACCTGTAATTAACCTGATTGTAGGTGTTTACACAATACTATGAACCGAAGCATGTTAGACTTTTTGGTTAATTTTTGTTTCCTACATCACATAGACGCAATTACTATGGTATCAGTGGTGGGTTGCTACCAATTCACCCCCGATCGGGCAAATCGGTAGTGGCAGCGGTGGCAGGCTCTGTCCGCCCAGATGCTTCTGTGCATGTGCAGAAGCATTGTGCACGCGCACGAGCGTACCGGTAGCAAACTAAATTGAAACCCACTACTGTACGGTATATCATTTAAAAGCTGAAACAGCTGCCATCTTGTATTCTTTTAATCTGGATGCTGTATTTTAGGGTTGTCATAAACCACATTATTCATATAAACATGATCTGCATTACCTGTTATAATTTGAAGGACACAGTAAGTCTGAACATTAAATGAATTTGCAGTAGTGGAAAAAATGTAAAAATGGCATATATTCTAAGTGCAAGTGCTTTGGAAACACAGCCCAGGAGTGTTCCAGCATAGAGTATAGTGCCCAAATGAATAAGGTCAGTCACCAGACATAAAATGGTATGATCCATGTGCTAGGTTTGGGCTGGGAAGATCTGAGTTCACATACATGAACCAGCATCATGTTCATTGATCAGTTTCAGGCCAGTCACTGTCTAATTTATGTCCCATGATTATGATTATAATGAAGGTAAAATAACACACTCTCTTGATAGCCAAACCTCTCTGCCACTTAAGAAAAAGGGTCTTTAAAGTAGCGTTTCTCAAGATGTGTGGACTTCAACTCCCAAAACTCCCCAGATATGTATAGCTGGTGAATTCTGGGAGTTGAAGTCCACAGATCTTAAAGTTGCTGAGGCAGATAAACACTGCTCTAGATCTCCCTGCCAACCATGTTTTTGACACCAGTCAGTTATTACTATTATCAAAAATGGAACTGTTTTAGGGTTTTGTATTTTGTTTGTTAGTTTGATTGTGCAACTGCAGGATCTAAGCCCTACACCTTCAGCTTCAATTGATACTGCCAGGTCGTTAGGCCAACTGTATTGATTTCCCTGAGGTACTTTTAATGTTAAAGAACGAACGGTGGCGGATCAGAAGACAATAAAAGCCTCTTCTCAAGTAAATGAGTTTGCAGCAAAATCCGAAGCGCAGCTCCTCCTTTCAGCACAGCAGAGGAACCAACAGCAGGCAGAAAGACTCCAAAGGGCAGGAGAGGGCAGTGTGGTCCCCATTCCTCCGCACACTGGCAAGAGAAAAAGGCTGTCACAGAAACAGAAGGTTGTGACAGTACATAACCTGGGGAAATAAATACATCTGAGCAGGGGTGAAATCCAGCAGGTTCTGACAGGTTCTGGAGAACTGGTAGGGGAAATTTTGAGTAGTTCGGAGAACCGGCAAATGCCACCTCTGGCTGGCCCGAGTGGGGAGGGAATGGAGGTTTTGCAGTATCCTTCCCCCAGGAGTGGGGAGGGAATGGGGATTTTGCAGTGTCCTTCCCCCAGGAGCAGGATGGGAATGGAGATTTTGCAGTATCCTTCCCCTGGAGTGGGGTGGGAATGGAGAGTTTGCAGTATCCTTCCCCCAGGAGTGGGGTGGGAATGGAGATTTTGCAGTATCCTTCCCCTGGAGTGGAGTGGGAATGGAGATTTTGCAGTATCCTTCCCCCAGGAGCAGGATGGGAATGGAGATTTTGCAGTATCCTTCCCCTGGAGTGGAGTGGGAATGGAGATTTTGCAGTATCCTTCCCCCAGGAGCGGAATGGGAATGGGGATTTTGCAGTATCCTTCCCCTGGAGTGGAGTGGGAATGGGGATTTTGCAGTATCCTTCCCCTGGAGTGGAGTGGGAATGGAGATTTTGCACGCCCACCGAACCGGTAGTAAAAAAATTTGAATTTCACCCCTGCATCTGAGGTTTACAAAACGTCCAGTGTTAGTAGTTTCCTCCTCCATCAGGAGGAGCCGGTGTGCTGGGCAACTGATGGGATGCCAAAGACCCAAATCTCTCGGAAATACGGATCGCCATAAAGGTAACTCCCGACAGCCTATTTGTTTGCTCTCGCCCTTCCTTGTAGCCGGCGCTTCGCCTCTGCTACCTACCCAGGAGCGGGATCGCCCCCTCGACTGACCTCGCAACCGATCTGAAACTTCTCTCCACGAACGGATCGCTCGGAGTTCCCGCTAGTTAATTCCTCAATCGAGCAGAGACGGATCGGGCCGCCCCCTCCCCATAGCTCCAGCACGTGGCCCTCCAAAGCCAGAAAAGCGAGGCAGCCCCAAGGCGGGAGGGTCGAGAGACACGCCTGGGCTAAGATCCCCTTCGTGCCAGTCAAAGGTTTTGGGCTTCAGCGCCTTGTTCTCACCCCCTCTCCGATGTGTGTGTGTGTGTGGGGGGGTTGTCGTCAGCAGCTAACTTCCGCGAGCGCCGCCGATCCTCTGCACTCCCGTCCTTTCCTTTTCAATTGGCGGCGGCTGAACCGCAGAATTTCCGGGAACCGCCGCATTCCAGCTCTTTGCAAATCCCAGAATCCGTCCCGGCTTCACCGAGTTTGACGCATACTTATGGGGGGGGGGGGGGGGGGGCGATCAGTCCGACTTTCTGTCAGCTCTCGGCTCCGAGCCGTTTCGAGCCTCCTCAACGTGGAAGGAGCCCTCCAGTTGGGGACTACTATCCCTATAACCCCGCGCTCGGGCCAATGACGGTTCTCTCTGGAGAAAAACGAAAGGCGATAGGTTGGGAGAAGGTCTTTCCCGTTCTGTGGCTCAATCGGCTCACCGGATCTCTTCCTTCTTTCCTCTCCCAACCCCCCCCCCCCCCGCCCCCAACCCCACTGGCTCAGTAGCGATCATTTGAGGCTCTCTTTTGAAACCAGCAGGCTCCTTTCCCTTTAAGAGCTGCGCCTCGGGGTGACGTCTCAACGAACGCAGCTCTTTTGGAATGTATGCAAATGAGCCCTTATGTCTTCGACCAACGAGAACCCTAGCCCGGTCCCCTACAGCCAACGGCGTCCAAGCGCTGCTAGGGGGCGGCCAATAGATGCAAAGCGCCGGCTCTCACCATATAAGGAGCGTCCTCGCCATAAAAGGCAACATTGTATCGCTTTATATGGGGGAAAGATAGCGGAGGGGGGGGAAGGGGGTGCCCCGGGCCGGCGCGGATCCTGACTCCGGTGTGAGGCAGCGGCTAGGAAGGCGGGCGGAGGCTGGGTAGAGGCGAGGGGGCCGGGTCGGAGTAGCCGGCGCTCGGGCCCATGGCAGGGCCGGTCTGACCCGACGCGTTAGCCCCACTTGGAAGGAAGAGGTGGCGGCACCGGCACTATGTTACCCAGCCAGGCCGGGGCAGGGAACGGCGCTCCCGCCTTGGCCCGTAGTGCGGTCATGGGCATGGCGCGGACCTCCTCCGGGCGGCCAGGTGCCGGACTTCCCCGTGGGGCGAACGGCGGCGGTGCTGCTGCAGGAGTCCGCGGGCCCGGCAACGGGACAGGCCCTCCTAGCGGCCAGGGGACGATCGGCGGTCGCTTCGAGCGGGATGTAAGCGCGGCGGCGGTGGCGGGCAGCGGCAGCGAAGGCGATTCGGACTCGGCCGAAGATGAGGAGTTGGTGGGCGAGCGCCGCGGCATCAAGCGGACTTTGGGTGACATGGAACTGGGGGTGGGGGGCACGGAGGCGGTGGCCGCGGCGGCAGCGGCCGGGGCTTACGGCGGAGTGAGCGGGGCCGTGAGCGGCGCCAAACCCGGCAAGAAGACCCGCGGCCGGGTCAAGATCAAGATGGAATTTATCGACAACAAGCTGCGACGCTACACCACGTTCAGCAAGAGGAAGACGGGCATCATGAAGAAGGTAGACCGCGGTCGGGGCGTTGGGGGGCGGGGAAGGAAGCGGGCTGCCTTCCAGGATGGCCGTGCAAAAGGAGAGGGCGATCGGAGTCGGTGCGGGGGCTCTGAATGAAAACGGGCGAAAAAAGAAAAGTGCCGGAGCCCAAAGCTGCTTCCTCGGCTGCCAGTCCCTTAAGCGCGGCGCCTGGGATGCGGGAGCGCTCTTTAACCCGCTTAGGAGAACTGCTCTGAACTCCACGTGTTCTCCTGACATTTGCAGCAACGGCGGCCAGTTTCGACTTGCTTGTCCGGTGCAGCGCTGCCTCTCCCGAAAGATCGGGCTAGTATTGATACCGGAAGGGAAGACAGACACGGGCCTACCTATCAGCCGCTTTCGCGCCGGAAAGGCACGCCCCATTCCGGCCCGGATTCAGCTCGAGGCAGACCCTCGCGGGGAGACAGACAGAGAGAGAGAGAGAGAGAGATCCTTAGTTTAAATACTGCAAAAAGGCGATAAGGGGGAAACGCTGCCTTCCTTTAGCCCTGGGTGAACCAGGGGTCTCGGTTCCGAGTTAAGCCCGTTCCGTTGGCCTGTCCTGCACAAGAACCGAGCTCACTTCTCACCTCTCTCTGGGCTCAAGCCGGGAAACTTGGGCAACGGCTGTAGAGACCCGAGTTTCCATTGAGATGTAAGGCTTGTGGTTCTTTCTGAGTATAAAGGGGAAGAATGACCGGCACGTTGGAAATGCAGCAGATCCATCGATCTGTAGGGAGGGAATGAATGTTAAGCATGTGTCCAAACCAGTACCCTCACTGGTTCTTTAACTTACCTGTCAAATAGAATTTCACTGGATTAATGTTGAAGATAACTTTGATCAGACCTGCACCTTTGTTTTGTTCAAGGAACTCTACTCCCGGATCAGAGTGCATAGGATTGCAACCTTAGGTGACTAAGGAGTTGAAGTTGCAATGGGTTCCACTTATTGTAGGTTATGCTTATGTCAGGATGTATTCCAGTATGTTACTAATAGACTTCACAAATGTACGTAAAAAAACAATATGCCACTAGACGTTTCTATGTCCAGCTTGATAGAAAATAGTTTTTGTCTAAAGTATAGCTATTGTTGGAACTAGAGAACACTAGTATTTAGTTGATTTTTTACTCTTTGATTGGCTAAATGGTCACCCATAAAACTTTTAGACAACTTAAAAAAAACCCCTTCAAATATGATCTTGCGTTTTCTGGAAGTTTGGGGTTATAATCCCAATTACTTGTAGCCAGTAGACAAAGTTCAAGGAATTGACTTTCAGATGTGTTAGACTGTAACTCACCAATGGCTATACTAACATTTCTGAAGTTAATTTTATAAATTGATAGACCAGCATGGACATTGAAGAATGTTGATAGCCTTTGGCAATAGTCTGCCTGGCCCAGAACTTTGTTAGATAAAAACACTGCTTAGCCTTCTCCTTGCCAGGAATAGCATAAAAAGAATTATATGTGCATATGCATCTCTGTATGCATCCCACAGTAGAATTTGGATCACTTTAATGCTGCAACTGTACTTCTTGGTGCAATTTTAATGAATTCTGAAAATCTAGTGTCCAGTGCTTAGTCTGTATTTCTGGGCATTCCTTATTTATACATTTTGGCTCTTACTGTATACAGTATCTTGGAGACAAAATAAGAATGTACAATCTAGGATTGTCCAAAGTTTTTGGTCTTGTGCAAATCTGATTCCTTATTCAGTTTAATTATCATTGATATTGGCTTCAGCTAAAGCTAAATCATTGTTTAATTAGGGGTTTTTAAACCATAGTTGGCTGAATTCACTTAATGCCAAGCAGCACAATAGTACCAAGACTAAAACTGTTGTTTACAAACCACACTGGTTGAATTCACATTACAGTCTAAATTAAAACCAAATAAAATCATTATAGCTTGGTGGGTTGGTGAAAGATACATTTATTTGCTGTCATGAAGCCACTTCCTATTCATACCAGGGCTTCTGCCCTTTTTAGAATTTGGAAAAAGACCATAACACTTTGACTGCCCCACTGGATGGAGGTGGGGCTCCAATATCCAACACTGAGCTACTCATAGTCTCTCTGAACTAGGGTAACCCTGATTTTCCCAATATCATTCCCTCTCATGACATTTGAAGATTATTTGGTTGGGAAACTCTAGCTTATGTTAGAAGCCAGTGAAAAACATCAATTCCATTCATTTATTTTTATCTATCAAATGTATGCATATTTCATTGTTTTATCTCTATACCATCCAGAGATGGGTGGTGCATAAATTTAAGAAATAAATTAAAAAAGTAGTAAGATAAAAACATTTTATAATGCTGCATTTATCATTTTGGGTAACATGGGGATTTTAAAAATCAGCATGCAAATATTTTAAATATTTCATATTGACTTGTTCATTAAAACAACATTGTATGAGCACAACCACTGTTCTGTAGTTTGAAAATCATCATTTGTGGCTTATTACATATGCAGCCAGCCATTTGGGTTGTTCAGCAAATGATGAACAAAACATGTAGTGTGGCAGTTTTCATCTGGTGTGCTGTGGCACATTGGTGTGCTGCAAAAGATACGCAGGTATCAGCCAGAAGGCTGCTTCCTGTGACTTCACCAGTGGCAGGTTGCCTCCATGTTTCTTCACAAGTCCCAGAAATTAGTGGCATCATGGGACTTCTGGTTTAGTGACACAGAGGTTCCACCTATCAGTTGTGTACTGTGAGATGAAAAAACGATTGAAAACCTCTGGCCTACAATAGTGTAATATATCAGTTCAGCTACAATACATTGTTTCTTATGTTGGGTCAAAAAGTCATTTGCAGATATTTTATCTTGAGTCAATATTGGTCTTCTCATACACACAGTTTAGCCCCATGTTGTGGTATTGCCAGTCTTAAAATAATAGAAGAGCTGCACATATGCAGCAGCACATATTGGGTCATGATCTTTCATATGACCTGTTGCCTGCAGCCTGACTCAAGAAAGGATGCAAATTTGCAAAGTCTTGAGGCTTTCTTGCCAGGGTGAAGGGAAGACAAATATATCCTTTCTAGGACTGGCCGGAATGACCGACAGTTGGGAGATCTCACACTGTTGATTAATTTAGCCTTCCAACGTACTTGGGCAGTTTTATTTTAAAAACCAAAACAGTTTCCAAAGCAACTAAAATGATTAGACATAGCTAAGACCCTGTCTGTAAGCTTGTGATCTAAAAGAGAAAAAGGAGCGAAGGAAAAGAAAATGCAGGCAGTATTTCTCAAAATTTTTGTTCAAAACTATTCTTAGAGTCAAATGCTGCTATCAAGGTGGCAAGAGCCACAGGATGGAATAAACTGTAGGAGTATAAAATTTTCGGCCATACTCTAAAATAGCTGGGCTTTCGTTTGGTGCAGCAGGTTGTACTTATGATTCTGAGGTAAGGGGAAAGGCTGCAGAGTAATGCAAGGTGGGGCAGAATAGGTGTGTTGGCAGGACAGGGATTTTCTGTTTTTTCCCTAGATTATGGTGGAATCTTGTGATCTTTGTTTTGAAAATATTAGGCCTAATTTGAGTTTTTTGTTTTCTACCTTGAAAAATCAAGGCTGTTAGTTTTCTACAGTTGAAAATGAAATTGCAATATCTGTTGGGCTTTAAACGTACTCCATTCACATAATCCTGTTGCTGTTGCTAAATTTAAGAGTCTTAAATGTAAAATACAGACTCCTTAACAACTGAGGCTCCTGGATTCCATGAAAAGCATGAACTCTGGTCCGTAGACTCGTAATCAAATTTTCCATAAACAGCATATGGAAAGCATGAATAGAACTTTAATGGGATTTCCAGGAAAAAGCAAAGCTGGCTAGTAAATGCTTGAGCATCTACATTCGGCTTTGTTTTTCATGTTAAGTCCTATACAGGCAACAAATGGAATGATGGCTCAGTTGATGGCACTCCTGGGTGATCTTGTCTTAGCTCCGAGGCTAAACAGGGTCAGGCCAAATTAGTTCTCACCTTAGAGACTACCTGGGAATATAAAGGCTGTCACTTAGACTGGGAAACTGGGGCCATCTTGAAAGAAGACCATGGAAAGTCGCTTCTGTATTTTGGCCAAGAAAAGTGCACGATGTCACCAGGAATTAAATCTGACTCAAAGAAAAAAAATATTTTTATATAGCCATAAATTATATGACAAATTATAGAAATCACATTGAGTTGCAGCAGAAAAGGAACTATATATTTGTATACAGCTGTACAGGGTGATCTGTCTGACATGTTCACGTTGGCAATTAAACATTTCACTACTGAGCTTGTGGATATTCATCCTTGAAGAAGTACCGTAATACCATGGAGAACATGCAGATTTTTCAGAACCATTCAAGAGCCCATTTTTCCAGAATTCCATGATTCCTGGTTTTATGTTTGTGTTATAAGTGTGCCCTTGGTTTTTTATTTATTAGATTTGTGTGCCACCTATCTCATCTAGAGGCAACTAAGTTGCTATGCATAAGTGTATCTCTTGATTTAATTATGCCTGCTTAGGAAACAGTAACAAGTACATAAAAATTGATAATATCTCTGCCTAAAGTATGCAAGTATTAGATTCTGAATCATGGTAGCTGTATATTTTTACCCCTGTAACAAACATACAGTGACATAGCCACTACACTATTCCTTTTCAGGGTATACAACATGCAAGGCACAGAACAAAATGAGAAATAGTGGACCAAGGAAGTTAAAGGCAAAACATTTTTAAAAAAGGAAAATAATTTTATTTTTTATTCATGCCATCTATTATATCTCTACCTTTTGGCCTTGCAAACTTTACCTGCTTCTACTACACTATCAGCATGTATTACTTGTACATTGCCTTTGGTTCTTTAAATGTCTCTTTCTTTGTTAAGACGTCATCAATCCATTTGAGCCATGATTTTTGCATTTTCCTCCTGATCCCATTCACTCTTCCCTCAATTCCCCTTTTTCTATATGATCCAACCACCTCAACATCTCTCAGTATGGTTGTTATTTTATATATTTAATCCATATTAACTCAGCACCCATCCATTGTGAAACCAGTCCTATTTTACAATACTTAATATTTAACCCATTCCTGCTGCTCTCAACTTTATATTTCTTTTATATTTATTGTTTGCTTCATTGCCCAGAAGCATGTCTTATGCCTAGCATTTTTACTTCCATTGACAAATGTGTTCTCTGGCCTGTATAACAGACCACATAGTATACCTTTTTACAATCATTTGTTTGTCTTACATTTATATGATCTAGTTCTGTGATGGCGAACCTGTGGCACGCGTGCCAGAGGTGGCACGCAGAGCCCTCTCTGTGGGCACGTGCGCCATAGCCAGCTGCTCTTCTGGTTTTCAGCCAGCTGGTCTTTGCAAGTGCTGGAGCACCGGAAAACAGCCTGAAAACAACCCAAAAAACAGCCTGAAAACGGCCCGAAAAACAACCCAAAAACAGGCATGTGCGCACTGGCCAGCTGATCTTCAGGTTTCCAGCGCTCCAGCATGTGCACATGCACCCACGTTCTGGTTTGGGCACTTGGTGCTGAAAAGGTTGCCATCACTGATGTAGTTATTGGAATATAAGCAGCAACCTGCTAGCTTGCAGATAAGAAATCTTAGCTTATGTGTTTGAGGTCAAACTGAGCTTTGGCTTCACTTCTGACATACTGACCAAAATAGGCCCCAAATTACCAATACTTCCTTAAGGGCTAGTACAGACTTGTAGCACATGGCACAGATACAATTACAGCTGATAACCTAATGGGCTCTTTTTCTTTCTTAAATGCAGTGTAAATGTTTCTTTCAAATGAATATAGTTGAAGAATAAAGTCAAGCCAGTATTCCAATGTCACGTTTCTAAGAGTGCTCAAATAGTTGCATTTCAGAAACTATCATTCCCCGTCTAGTAGATATGGGAGTTTTGTTTTGATGGGGAAATGTTGTGAATTTATACAGAATCTCATTTTTAACCTTTATCTCCTGTATAAACACACACACACACAAAAAAAAAGGAAAGGAAAAATTGTTACTATGTAAACACACATACACAGAGTGCAAATTTTATGTAACTGATGTATATCTATCTAAATGGCATTTAAACCAAGAACAGTTCCAAAATTTTGTTTGAAATACTTTTTTCAAAAAAAATCATCTTGTGTATTTTTAACTGCTCTGAGATAATTTCTGTTGGCATTTAGTTTCAATGGATAAGTTTGGTAATATTTTATAGGTATTCTCACAAAACTTGTTGGGGAGGCTTCCTATTTCCAAAATGACTGTTATGGATGGTGTTGCTAATTACAAAATATTAATCTGCCCCTTTGTCAGATTTCTCTAGCAACAGTCAGGATCATGGCAGCTGTTTCTCTTTGGGACAAAATTGAATAGCTTCTTTTTTTCCCCCTCAGCTGTCCTGCTTTCTGGGTATATTGCTAGAGCTCCCAAGTTCTTACAATGTGTTGCAGACAGTTTAGCTAAATAAGAATGAAGATGAGTGAAATTCTTGGATGGGAAGCTCTCTGGACAAAACTCAATCTAGTGTCTGGGGAATAGTGTAAGATGCTATCAAGCAACTGTAGGGAGGTAGCAGCTTCTTGCCATTAGTGGAGTTGGCTTTCTAGAAGTTATTGACCATTGTTCAATAATGAGGTCAATGAATAGCAATAGCACTTAGACTTATATACTGCTTCATAGTTCTTTTACAGCCCTCTCTAAGCAGTTTGCAGTGTCAGCATATTGCCCCCAACAATCTGGGTCCTCATTTTACCCACCTCAGAAGGATGGAAGGCTGAGTCAACCTTGAGCCGGTGAGATTTGAACTGCTGAACTGCAGCTAGCAGTCAGCTGAAGTAGCCTGCAGTACTGCACTCTAACCACTGCACCACCTTGGCTCTATGTTGAGAGGTTGCAGTTAAATCCAAGGAAAAGGGGTTGCTCAGCTTTAGGCGTTCAGTGTATTTAAGATGGGGACCTATTTGACCTGAAAGAGCAGCTTGGTGGGATGCTTTTTGATTTCGCCTTTCTCTGGCTCTCCAGGTGGCAACAGCTGTGAAGAGGATGCAGTGACGTATAAAGCATCTAGAATAGCAGTGGTGATCATTTTTGAGCCATTTGTATCTTGCATGCCTTACTCAAAGGCATTGGTTATTGTCATAGTTCAATTACTGCAATATGCCCCAGGTGGAGCTGTCCCTGAAGAGTAACCAGAATGCAGGATCTAGGTTTCTAATCAATACATAATATTGGGATTAGGAAGTTGTATTGAACGTTTTGAACTAGAAGCCAGTTGCTTTCCAGAGCAATTCAAAGTGTGGGTTTTCATCTTTAAAGCTATAATTATCTGAAGCATATCTTGAGCATTTTAAAAGGACCTCATTCAGATAAACCTGTCAAGATGCTAAAATCTGTAAAATTTTAAAGTCTTTAAAATCTTTATCAATTTCTCTTATTAATCTTTAATTTCAGCACTTATTTTAGTGCCTTCTAGATTGCTTCTAATCTATTAAGCTGCTTTCCTAATACAGGTAGTGCTTCATTTAAAACTATTTGGTTTTGATCATTTGAAGTTAACAGTGGCACTAAAAAAGTGACATGACTTTTTTCACACAACTGTTGCAGCAACCCATGTTTATGTGATCAAAATGTGGATGCTTAGCAACTGGCATGTATTTATAAAGACTGCAGTGTCCCAGGATCATGTGATTACCTTTTGTGACCTTCTGAAAAGCAAAGTCAACGGGGAAGCCAGATTCACTTAACAACCGGGTTACTAACTTAACTGCAGTGATTCACTTAATAAGAGTGGTGGCAAAGGTTGTAAAAGGGGCAAAATCACTTAACTGTCTTGCTTAGCAACAGACATTTTGAACTCAGTTGTGGTCATAAGTCAAGGACCACCTGTACTGTTAGTCCCACTACAGATAATCCTCAATGACCACAATAGGGGCTGGAAAATTTGTTAAGCGGAACAGTTAGTGAGGCATCATGTGAGCACACCTGATTTTTACAATCTTTTTTGCTGCTGTTAAACAAATGGCTCATGGGTGTTAAGTGAGACATCACATGGCTATGATTTGTGACTTCTTCCTGGCTTCCCTGGCAGGGTGGATTTGATTTAAATTGAGTTGATTTAAATCACAATTTAAATCATGATCTAAATCACTAGTAAAAAGGCTTGATTTAAATCAACTCGATTTAAATCATAATTTTTAAAGAGCAACTGTCATCTCTGGTACTCCTTTGACCCACTGTTGACTCACCGATAGTCCCAGTGTTGCAGAATATACAGCCTCGTGTTACATAACTAAGCTCCATTTCATGTTGAATAAACTAAATTATTTATGTATTTTAAATAGAAAACTATTTTACGATAGATTTTTACTCCAAAAGTTTTTTATTAAAATAAATTCGATAAAAATCTGATTTAAATCAAAAAAATCCGATTTAAATAAAAAAAATCAGATTTTTTTTTATTTTTTTAAAAAAATCATTGATTTTTATCCACCCTGTTCCCTGGTAACTTTACTTGTTGAAAGCTGGCTAAGAAGGTCAAAAAAGAAAAAAGAAAAAGAGATTACATGACCACCGGATGCTGCAGTCATTGTAAATGTGTGACACTTATCCTAACCGTGGAGATCCAATGATCATAAGTGTGAGGACAGGTCATAAATACCTTTTTCAGTACCAGTGTAACTTTGAATGATTGCTAAATGAATGGTAATAATTCGAAGACTATATGCTCTCACCTTTGGGGGGGTGAAGGACACAATTGTCATGTTTAATCAAGCCCTTAAAATGATCTATAATAAATCTAATGATTTATTTTTGTTGCTTGTAGTTTTGTCTGTACTTTACTTCGTTTTGCTTTTTAACACCTAGGGTAGAAAGATACAGAATAAATAATTAGGTTTGGGCTACTTAGAAAGCACAATTGGCTGCTTGTATCAATGAGGATTGAATTTGCTCAGCTTGTTACATATCAACTCAAACACAGTTTAGACGCTATAATGAGCCTGATTAAAATCCTTTAAGTATAGAATGCCAGGATTGCCAGAAGTGGAAGGTTCTTGAGCACCTGGCAAACTGTGTTACACCTTGATTGGATTGTCCTTGGGATAAAAATGCCTCATCTACTTTTGCATGCACTGGAAGCCAGTGTTGCTATCTCTCTCTAGTAATGCCATTATAAGGGTTCCTTGAAATGGATGGAGTCAGACATATAACTGTAACAGGCTGCAAAATACGAACTTTAGAGCACCTTGGTTAAAAGCACCATGGTGTCCAGGATTGTTATCTTTATTGCACCAGAAAACATGGTGAGGAGTTCCCTGAGTAGGCATGTTGTTGCATTGATTTCAACGTGTGAGTGTACACGCATGCCCCTTGCTCTTTTAAATATAATTAAATATTTAAATATTTCATATGGACTTAGTTTTACCAGTTCCTTCTACTTTAGGAATTTCATTCTGGGCTTAGCTCACTTTGCTTCTTTTTCCTTTGTGACTACTTGCTATGAGTTACCATGAGCCGGAAGAGTCTGCAGCAGTGCTTGAAAACTGAATTCTTCAAGTGGATAGCAGATGTGTATTTTTAAGAACTCGCCCTCATGAAATAATGCTGGCAAGTTCTCAAAGTATCTTGAACTAAGGATTGATTTTCTGTAGGTCCTTAATGTATCCAATCCGATGCCTTGGCTACTAAACCTGTTTACAAAAGCATTGGCAATAGGTATTGGCTTTGGGCTATTTGCATAGCTAAGCATCTCTTGCTTAGTTTTGAGTACTTTCATCTTTGTTGTGGGTTGAATAAAGTTTTGCAAAAATTCTGGCTAGATACTTCTTCATGAACTTAAGTCAGGGCACATGGCTGAAAGCTGGACTTCTGTTTTGCTTTCCTTTTTACTTTTTATTCATTGACAGTGGAAGCTGACTAATTTACGTTCTTGAAATGATCTGAATGCTTTGGCTAGAGACAAAATGTTCTGCATATGCAGGGATGAATTATAATATAATGATGGTCAGTTGCATTTGTCCCATTCTTTATGTAAAAACACAACACTTGCTTTTGCACTGACATATTCTCACCCAGTTTATTTTGGTCTGGCTATGGCAGACTGTTTTGCATTTCATTCAGCCTTAAGTGGTTTGGTGAGAAATGTGGGCAGAGAAAGCTTTGAACTTTTGAAAACTAAGTGAGCTATGGTGGCGCAGTGGTTAGTTTGCAGTATTGCAGGCTACTTCTGCTGACTGCCAATTGCCAGCAGTTTGGCAATTTGAATCTCACCAGGCTCAAGGTTGACTCAGCCTTCTATCCTTCCGAGGTCGGTAAAATGAGAATCCAGATTGTTGGCAATTATTATAAAGTGTGGAATAGGTTTTATATATGGTTGGAAAACAGAATCAAATTAAGAAATAAGAATATAAAGTGAAATTTGATATTAACATACTGGATATAAATGTAAATAATGATCCTGCTAACAAAACAGTTAATTATGAATATTTAAAAATAAAGAGAAGGAGCGGGAGGATAAAAGCTAAGACAAAAGTTGATGCAAAAAGTTGTAAAATTGTATATATCTGTTGTTAGTATTGTATTTTAACGTCTGATGTGTGTGTGTGTGTGTTTTGTCTCTTGACTTCTTTTGCTATTGTTTGTTTGGTTTTAAAATGTAAAATACTCAATAAAAATTATTTTTTTAAAAAAAGAGAATCCAGATTGTTGGGGGCTGACTCTGTAAACTGCTTAGAGAGGGCTGTAAAGCACTGCAAAGTGGTATATAAGTCTAAGTGCTATTGCTAAATATTTGATAATCAACTTTCTTTGACAACTGTACCAAAATTATTATTTTTTACTAGTTCGTTGGAAACCAGAAAAGGAAGAGTGGACAATCTCATTTCTGTTCTTCCAGTTGGTTGCCTTTTTCTGATCAGCTTGGAGGAGAGGGCTTCCTTTCCCTATCATTCCACTTTGTTTCTTTGATGGTTACAGAAGCGCCCCATCGTGACTCTGACAACTCACTCACTCATCTCTGCGTGTTATGTCATCAGCTCACCTGCATGTTGCTCATGGCTCCTTGTGAGAGTTTAAAACAGAAGTATGACAAATCTGTCCTCTGACAAATCCGTACGGAAACGTCGTATCCATTTTGCAATATGTGGCACCTTTTTCAGGGATGTGGAATGAAATGGGTGCCTTAAGCCTCTGCAAGGCGTAAAAGTTCATTTTATCCATAAGCCCCCTTCCCCTAAGTCAGGGGTCTCCAAACTTGGCAACTTTAAGACTTGTGGACTTCAACTCCCAGAATTGTATACTTGAAGTACACAAGTCTTAAAGTTGCCAAGTTTGGAGATCCTTACCCTAAGTAGACTAAAATCCCATCCCACACATTTTGGGAGCATAACTGTGGATATTCTCTGTGGTTCTTGAATTCACTAGAAGTTATTAACTTCCTGCATACTTTTTATATTTCTTGGGATAATGCTGTTCGTAGTCATGGAGGGTTAAATCAAATTTTCTTAGTTTTAGTGGTGGGATGGTGTTTAGAAATTTCTCAGCAGCATCGTGTTGGCTACTGTTGTAAGAGAACCGCTAAAGTAGTGGGATTCTTTAGTGTTTTCCCAGCAAGGCTGCATATAAGTCTTTCAGTACAGACTTGTGCAGTGACAGGTGAATTTTTCTGAACAGGAAGATATTCCAAGTAACCACTAGGTGTATTGCTTTCCTGCTCTCTGACCTTGTCTGCTTCCTTTTGTTGAATGATGGTCTGTGCGAGCTGTCAGTTGTAGTCTGTTTCTGTGTTCCTCCTGTCAGTTGCTTTGGTCTTAGGGCAAAAGATTTATTGTAAATGATTTGGATGAGAGGAAAGCTCTTATGAAATTTAGAGAAGGTCATTGTTGGATGGGGCTTGATGCTTGTTATCTTTGTTGATGATTGTACTGGAGAGTGTAGCTCTTTGTGTTGAATGTACATGACCTAAGCAGAAGAATAGGAGGAGTGGTTGGATTCACACATAGCGCTAAAAGATACTGCAGTTCATTTGATTTTTGGCATAATACTAGACAATCTGTGCCTCTTTGGGTCATCGTTTCAGAGATATTTCTTTATCTAAACAGAGAAAAAGAATGATCAAAGGCAGACAAAAAAGCAATAGGAGTAGGAACAGCTTCTGGCTTCCCCATTTTGAGTTTCCTTGTGGGAATCTGCAGGGAGCATTGGAAATCCTTTCCTTCCTTCCTTCCTTCCTTCCTCCCTCCCTCCCTCATCCATCTATCCCCTTTCCTTTTCTTTCCCGTCAGTCAGGTAAATGGCTGCTGCTGAATTGGGGAGGGAGTGAGGGGTTATGAGAGTGACTGTGAAATTGTCACAGTAAATTGAAAATGAAGCTCATGTGATCACAGCAGCATCCAGTAGCACCACAGCTTTTCCATATTTCATTCCCTTCAGAGTCATGGATGTCGGATTTTGGACACCTTTCTGTAAGTTAGCCTATTTGAGGTACCTTGGTTCAAAAATGGTTGCTCTTCAATGACCATTTTGCCTATTGAAAGGTTATGATGAGAGTTTTAGGATAGATAATCCTCAACATATAACCGTAATGGAGCCTGTCCATTATGTTTCTATGTTATAATAGTAATAAGACAGGTTGGTCATGTGTATCAATCCACTTTCACAACTTTTTTGTCATGGCTGTTAAATAAGCCTGTCAGTTGTCGCTACTTCAGAATTACAGGGTTCTATCTGACATTTTTGACGAAAATGAGTTAAGAGTGTGACAAGGTTCTATCTACCATGACTTAATTTTTTAAGTAAAATTTCTAAATAGATTTGCCACAAATAGCAAAATTACAAGGTTCTAGCTACACTATTGCATAAAAACTCAGAACTACAGGGTTCTATTTGCAGCAGCCAATTGTGCTTGGCTGCTCCCATGTGACGGAGCAAGGATGGAGCCTGCAGCGCCTAGCGTTGCCTCCATTTCTGGACACGTGAATACCAAAATAATGTCTCTTTTCCACGATGTGGAAGCAAGTTCAGACTTATATGAACCGAGTGGATCCAAGTATGTTCCAGAAACTGAAGGTGACCAATCGGATATGGAACTTTTAATTGAAAACGAGTGAGTATTCTGTGCTTTTAAGTCTATACCATTCACTAACGCTATTGCAGTGCAGGCGCGGAATCCTGCATTTTGATGCTAGTAATAATTGTGGCTATGAGTCACACTCGAATATACATGTTCAGGGCACTGAATTCTGAATTTAGTGAATCAGGTCAATTCGTGTTTGCAAGGATTTTTATTTAGGAACACTGGCAATCGGTCAAAAGCCAGTGTACAACTACCATAGCCAGAAATATTTAGTAACAGATACCCCACCTATAAAGAGGGGGAAACACCCTCATAAGCAATTCTTTGCTATAGCCAGACAAACAGTAATAGACCATATTAATTCATTTCTGAGGGTGGAGTCGCATTATTGTCGTCCTAGAACTAAAAAAGAATACCTTGAATCAGGGGTGGGTTCTAAATTTTTTTACTACCAGTTCTGTGGGTGTGGCTTATTTTGTGGGCATGGCTTGATGGTCATGTGACAATTCTTTAGGATTTAGCAGAGGTACTGGTCTACCAGGCTTTTAAACTGCTTGCAGAGCTGTATCGGTCTACTCATGTATTTTTGCAGGCACTGATCTACTCATGTATTTTTGCAGGCACTGGTCTACCCATTTATTTTTGCAGGCACTGGTCTACCCATTTATTTTTGCAGGCACCAGTCTACTCATGTATTTTTTCAGGCACTGGTCTACCCATTTATTTTTGCAGGCACCGGTCTACTCATGTATTTTTTCAGGCACTGGTCTACCCATTTATTTTTGCAGGCACCGGTCTACTCATGTATTTTTGCAGGCACTGATCTACCCATTTATTTTTGCAGGCACCGGTCTACTCATTTGTTTTGGGAGGCACCGGTCTACTACTAAACTGCCTTTTACCACTGATAAGCTGTAGGGTGGCCCTTTGAAGCCCCGGGGCAAGAGTTTATACAGTTTTTCCTTATAGCCCATCAGCTGGGACTCAGGAGGCAGCAATAGATTGGGGGTGGGGCCAAATAAAAGGTAAGAATAACACGGGTGGGGGACGGGGGGGCAGAACTGGTTCGGTGATGTCATATTGTCAACACTACTGGCTCGGCGGAACCGGGCTGAACTGGGAGGAACCCACCACTGCCTTGAATCTTCATTCAATGTAAGCATCATGTACGAGCTGTATAAAGAAAAAAACAGTGAAACGGGAACTGACCAGTCAAACTCTTACTGTCAAACTGTATTCAACAATGAATTTAACCTGGCATTCCACGTACCCAAAAAGATCACTGTGACATTTGTGAGGAACATAAAATTGCCACTCCATGTGTTCAAAGCAGTTTCAGTACAGTAATGTGCCGTATGCTAAAGTTTCACGACTAAAATTCACCCAGAGCCATTCAACAGTAAGGTTCAAGACAACCTTTGCTGTGGAGGCTTCCGGTTTGCTTCTCGTAGCCGCCAGACGGTCCCTTGGGACCGCCAGCCCCATCGCCTGTAAAGAGCCGCCTTTACAACGGAAAGGCGGCTCGAAAAACTCCATTTCCAGGAGGAAATGTGAGATAGAGCAGGTGAGTGTAGGTAGAGCTTTCCGCAAAGCCCCCAGAGTTTTTTTTTTATTCTTGGGGGCGAGCGGATGAGGCTCCCTATATCACTCGCCGTTTGCTCCGGGCTTTGGGAGACCTCTGCATTGCAGAGCAAGGCTACGAAAACAAGCTTTTCAAGATAATTAACAGATTAAGCAAAGAGGATAAGATCTGGATTTGGATCTGTGACCCTAAATCGCAAGTATTTATACTTATTTTGCAAAGGATATTGAATAAAGTAAAGAAGAATTTTTAAAATGGCGACTGCCGAAGTTTGAGCAGGGAAGCTGAAAAGGAAAAGTCCTTCCGTTTCTTATTAAGCCACAAAGTAGCGGAATAAACATTCCTGGCTATAATTGAAGAGAAAGCTCCACTTTTGTGTTTTTCTCTTTCCTGGAGATTTGATTTGATATTGATTTCGTTTGGAAAGAAGCTTTTTTCTCTTTAGTTCGCTTTTTTTTTTTTCTAAAAAAGTTTGCCTGTCTGGAAATATGGCATTTAGGCTTACAAAGCTGGATAAACAAGCAGTGGGGGTGGGATTCCCCCATACACAAATTATATGAACAAGTTCTTAACCTACAATCTCAGAAAACTGATTTTAATATAATAGAATTTCTTCTGTAGGAGATTGTAAGAAGGGATGAGATTATGAATCAGAACTTTGAGAAATTTAAGCAGGAAATTAAAGAATTGGTGCAATTAAAGTTTGATATTTTGCAAAGAAAGATTATAAAAATGGCTGATGGTTTCTCAGAATTTATGATCAGGTTGGATACAAATATTAATCTATTAGAGTCTAAAATGGAGGAAATTGAGGACAATTTGGACAATAAAACACAAAAAATTGAAAATGATTTGATAAATATTCAAGACAATAGTTTAGAAGAAATACCTAAAATGGAAGTTGATCCAAAGATTTGTAATGAAGAAATCATACAACAACGAATTGAAAAGGAAGTTTTAATGATGCAATATAATTTTACTGAATATGCGATTAGACTGAGAGGATTACAGGAAAATAACAGAGATGATTTAAGGAAAATATCTTCTGAAGTTCTGGCTGGGATTTTAAAGGTTCAACCTGAGGAGGTATTTTGTAGGATCGATAGAGTCTATAGAATAAACTCCTGGATTGCAAAGCAAAGGCAATTGCCTAGAGATGTGGTGATTTGTTTTACAGATAAAGAAATAAGAAATAACATTGTGCAAAAATCTTTTAAGTCCACTTTGCAACTGTTTGGAAGGAAGATTTGGATATACAAAGAATTACCGCCTAAGATGTTATTGGAAAGAAAGAAATTTGGTTTTCTGGTGGCTGAGCTTAAAAAAAGAAATATTTTATTCAGATGGAATGTTCCAGTTGGTATAATATTGAGATATCAAGGAGAAAGATATCACTTAAATACTGTTGAAAAAGCGGAAGAATTTTATAAAAAAAATTTAAAAATGAACTTAACATCTTTATGCACAACACAAGACAAGCAGAAGGAGTTAGAAATAAAGGAAAAACATTGAATTGCAGAGGCTTCTGTAGATGAATTGCCTTTGGATTCTTCAGACATCTCAGCTGGATTATTTATAAATAAGAGAGAAGTGGTATTGGATTCTAACGTGATGATTCATCAACTCACAGACAACCATGGAAATCAATTAGTTGATACACAACTTATAGACAAGAAATATGAGTCACAAAAGCAAAACCAACAAGATCAAGTCATAAATCAGAATGAAAACCGATCAGTTGATATACAACTTGCAGAAAGGAAATTAAGATGGAGATCAAACCCGCAAAAAGTAAGGAAAAAAAGAAACAAGTCTCACAAAAATAAAAACTTCTAAATTAAGCAGCAGCGAAGCCAGTTATTTTTAAAAATATATGATTGAATATATAAAAAGTTGGTTGAGGCGAAGTAGTGGTTAATATTATCCTGAGGAGAGTGACAGACCTCTGCAATGCCGTAATTTTGGGATGTGAAAAGGGCCTTAAACTGTTGGATTGGAATTATCTATTTTGGTTTTCTCTTCATTGATCAATGTATTATATCTATGCTGAGCTATAAGGCAAGAGAGTTATGCTGGGGCATGCAGAAGATCTGGCTGTTACCCCATTATGACGATGGCAATTAACAATCTTGAAGAAAGCCACTACTACAGATATTATATGGAATACAATTATAAAGTCACTCGGGTGGTTGTTTTTTTATATATATATATATATATGAAGATATTCATTATTGATGGGGGCAGATGATAACAGGATTTTGAATATCCTGTTGCAACTGCAATGTTATGTTACCCTAATACAGATTTGGAGTCAACAATCCAGTGGAAAGACATCAAAGAAGATATTATATGGATTATAAGTTTAAAGTCATGGATTTTATCTATACAAGGGAATATTTTTTTTTAGCAGGTGGGCAGAAGAACAAAGATATTAAGAATTGTTGTGTATGGTAATTTTGTAGGAAAGTGGGTGGAGACAGGCTAGTGTATTGATTCTATAGATTAAGAAAAGGGATGCTTAAGAGATATATTTATGGGAGTGGAGGAAATGGATAGAGCAGAACAAATGTAAAATTAGAATTTACGGGGAAGGCTGTTTTGAAATGTTATATTAATATACACAAAAGATTAAATGTTAAAGTAGGATTTATTATATAGTTTTAAAGTGGAAGGCTGTTTTGAAATGTTAATATACAGACATAAGTATGGGGGAGGAGAAAAAAGGGCAGATTATTGCTAAATTGGGAGTCATAATAATATTACTGTGTTAAATTAGAAGTTATTATACAGTGTTATAGTAGAATGTCATTTTGAAGTGCATGGTAAGAGGGGGAAGTAATAATATTAATAATATTATTAGAAGTAAGGGTCAGTATTTGGAGGAGGGAGTAAGGGGATGGTAAAATATTTTATAATCTGTTATGTATTAGGTTTTTACTTTGAAGAAGTCACAGGGGGGATGGGGTGGTGAGGGGGGGGTTAGGGAGGAGGGGGGAAAAAGGGGGAAAATTTGTAATTGAAAACTTTTTCAATTAAAAAAAAAACCTTTGCTGTGGAAAATTGGAACACAGTCACCATCTGTGCCTTTGAAAAGAAGACAAGTGTTCGTGGGAAACCTGCTTCACCAATACTGCCTGCCGCATCTGTTACATTGCCTGTGCCTAAGACAGAGTTTCAGGTACACGTACTATCTAAAGCAAAACAAGATGACGTAGAAAGTATGCTCAAATGGATGCCTAAAGTCGATAATTACTATTCTGCACCATTTTGAAGAAACTGTTATGCAAAACGGGTTAAATAATAATTCTTGGTATTAAGACATGCATTTACATTCTTACATTTAGTGCTGAACCTTCAAATAGTAATTTACAAGCATTTTATGGTCACAAAAACAAATTCGAGTTAATATCAAGTTGAATTCAGTGCTTTTTTCAAAGATTTTTTTATTAAACTTTGTAATTTTTTTCAAATGTTTAAGGCTCATTTCCCGAAAAATGGTCGCGACACACATAGAACCTCGTAATTCTGAAGTAGCGAAGTGCAAATGATATGACGATCAAATCAATGCCGTGATTGTAAATGTGAATCCGTTATTTTGCTGAAAATCAGAAGTGCTGATCTTTGGCAAAGCCATCATAAAATGTTGTCACATGACCAAGGGATGCTGCAAACAACAATAGATGCGTCTGTGTTGCTGAGTGCCCAAATGAGGTCATATGACTGTGTGACCATTGGAGTGTAGATTCTGGTCATAAACTCCCTTTTTTGTGTAATTGTAACTTGGAACAGTCCCTGACCAGTGACTGGTTGTAAATTGGTTGTAAATTGAGACTACCTGTAGTAGTTTTGACATAATATAATGTGTGGATCCAGATATTGTAGATGTAAAGTTAGGTTTATAGGTTAGAATGAGCGTTGGTCTTACCTGATACGCCACTTCTAGTCACTAGGAAACACCGGTCACTAAAGGGTTACAACCAAGCCAGTAGCTCTAGGACCGAGTCCACCAACAAAAGAAGCCCCGCCTCTTCCTGTATCCAGTTTGAGACGAGGACGAAAGGTAGACTGTCGTGTCTGTAGAAAAATAAAGAAAAGGTAAAAAATCCCCAGGACCCACCCCCCTCTGTCAACAGTCAAAAGCCAGCACGAGAGGTGCCGGACCAATTGGGAGGGGGTGACCGGCGTTTCCTAGTGACTAGAAGTGGCGTATCAGGTAAGACCAACGCTCATTCTCAGTCACGGAGGAAACGCCGGTCACTAAAGGGATATACCAAAGCCCGTGTACCTATTGGGAGGGAGAAGGCCGGCGCCTCTCCTGGTTCTGGGAAGATACCCGCTGCAGCACATGTCTTCCAAAGGAGGCTTCCGCCGATGCATAAACATCCAACCGGTAATGCCGGATAAATGGAGATGGAGACGTCCAAGTAGCGGCTCGGCAGACCTCCTCAAGTGAAGCTTGGGTAGACCAGGCAGCCGAAGTAGCCGCGCTCCTGGTAGAGTGGGCTGTAACACCACGAGGCACTGGCAACGATTGAACTTCGTAAGCTAAAGAAATGGAAGCCCTGAGCCATCGACCCAAGGTAGTAGAAGAAACCTTTGACCCCATGGACTGGGATTGGAAAGACACAAAGAGAGCCTCGGAGCGACGAAAGGAAGAAGTCCTGGAGATATAAATCTTGAGAGCGCGACGAACATCAAGCTTGTGCCACACCGTCTCCAAGTGATGACGGGGGAAAGGACAGAAGTTGGGAAGAATGATCTCTTGAGAACGATGAAAAGTTGAATTGATCTTTGGAATAAAAGCTGGATCCAATCTCAAAATTACTCGATCAGGATGAATAATACAGAGATCCTGGCGAACGGAGAGGGCAGCCAACTCCGAGATCCTCCTAGCCGAGGTGATAGCCACTAGAAAGGCTGCCTTAAAAGACAAGAACTTCAGCGAGACTTCCCGGAGAGGTTCAAAAGGAGGACCAGTAAGAGCTAACAGAACCTTATTCAGGTCCCAGGTGGGAAACCGATGAACAGCAGGAGGACGTAGATTGGTTGCGCCTCTGAGGAATGAACGGATGAGAGGGTGAGTGGACACAGACTCAGTGGTGCCGCAGGTGAGGATAGATGAGATGGCAGAGATTTGCCTCCGGAGGGTATTGGGAGAAAGCCCCGAATTGAAGCCATCGTGAAGGAAGCCCAGGATGTCAAGAATGGAAGCAGCAGTAGGAAGGACCTCCTTACGGCGACACCAGGCAGAGAAGGCCATCCAAGTGGCATTGTAAATACGGTTCGTTGATCCTCAACGAGAGGCCTGGATCATAGAAATTATTTCCGAAGGCACCCTGGCTGAGGACAGGAGGAACCGCTCAACCTCCAGACGGTCAGCCGGAACCACTGAGGGTCTGGATGAGCTAGACGGCCCTGCCACAGAGATATTTTGTCGGCCGGGATCTGCCAATGGGGAGCAACAGAGAGAGCCATCAGATCCGCAAACCACGGTTGTCTGGGCCAGAAGGGAGCCAGAAGGATGAGCTCGGCTTGTTCCTGCAACAGCTTCCTGATGACCCTGGAGATGAGGGCAAGTGGTGGGAAAGCATAGAGAAGAAGACCACAAGGCCACGGGCTGATCAAGGCGTCCACAGCTTCGGCTCCCGGGACAGGAAATCTCGTGTAAAACCTCGGAAGCTGGTGGTTGGATTCGGACGCGAAGAAGTCCACTGCTGGAAGGCCGAAGCGATGCACGATGTCCTGGAACAGAAGTGGATCGAGGCTCCACTCCGTCTGGTCCACCACCAAACGACTGAGAGCGTCCGCCTGAACATTTGCTGACCCTGAGATGTGAGAGGCGTGGATGGATGCCAAGTGACTCTCCGCCCACCTGAAGAGACGAGATGCCTCCCTCATGAGAGCCTTGGAGCGGGTCCCTCCTTGCCGGTTGATGTGGGCCTTGGCAGCTACGTTGTCTGTTGTGATCAAGACATCGAGACCTCGAAGGAGAGAAGCGAACTTGCGAAGAGCTCGGAAGATGGCTCTGAGCTCCAAGATGTTGATGTGAAGTCCCCTCTCCTGGACCGACCACTGCCCTTGGGCCAGCTGAGACCCCAGGTGAGCCCCCCATCCGAAGAGGCTCGCGTCCGTGGTGATGCTCACGCGTTGAGGCACTCTGAACAGGCATCCCTGAGCAAGAGCCGGAGAGGTCCACCATGCCAAGGACCGGAGAACTTGAGGAGTCAAGGGGACTCTGGCCTCTGACGTGCTCCTGCGAGACCGTTGAAACGGAAGTAAAAACCATTAAAGTTCCCGGCTATGAAACCGAGACCAGGGAGTGATCCCAAAGGCAGAAACCATTTTCCCTAGCAAGCGGGAAAGCCCCAGGAGGGAAAAAGAGCGAGAGGCCTTAACCTGACCTACCAGCTCAACAATGCTGTCCTGACGATCCTGAGAAAGGGAAACCTGTAACCTGACAGAATCAATAACAGCCCCTAAATGCTGAATGCACGTGGAGGGAACTAGATTGCTTTTAGAACGATTAACCAAAAAACCATGGGATTGCAGGGTCTGAAGGGTGACCTGAATATCCTCATTACCCCTAACCTCAGAACTAGACAAAATAAGAATATCATCTAGATAAAACAAAACTCTAACAGGAAAAGATCTCATATGTCCCGATAAGGCAGCCATGATCTTTGTAAAGACCCTAGGAGCTGAGGAAAGACCAAAGGGAAGGGCTCTATACTGATAATGCCTACCCCAATAACAAAAACGGAGGTATTTCCGATGGTCCGGAAAAATGGGCACATGGAGATAAGCCTCCGTCAAATCGATGGAAGACAAAAAATCACCTGGACGGATAGAAAGGAGAATGGTCTGGAGGGATTCCATCTTGAACCGACGATAGACTATATATCGGTTCAAGGATTTAAGATCCAATATGGCCCTCCAGCCTCCTGAAGCCTTGGGAACTAGAAACAAATGGGAATAGAATCCCTGGCCAACTTCCCCTAGGGGAACACATTGAACAGCCCTAATCTCCAAAAGATGTTGAATAGCCTCATCTAGCAGAACCCTCTTGGACCTGACATGAGAGACAGGGCACCTGACAAACAAGTCAGGAGGAACCGAAGAAAACTCAAGGGTCAACCCAAACCTAATAGTACGTCTAATCCAGGGGTCTGAAACTGAACAATCCCATTGGTCAGCAAAAAATGTTAACCTACCTCCAATTAAGGAGTCAGAGATAGGTAAAGGAGAACTAACGGGACCTTGCGAAAGGGATGCCCCCTACCCCCCCTGAAGGGTCTGCGGGGAGGGAAACGGGATCCCTGCCTGACCTGGAAATCCTGATGTTGTCCGCCCCTGGGCTGAGAGTACCGCTGAGGCCTGGACTGGAAGGAAGAGAAGTCGGAGCGAAAGGAATGGCTTCGAAAGGGACCCTGCTGACGAGGATCAGATCTTCTCGATAAGGAGGGCAGAATCTTGCGATGATCCTTCGTCTCGATGAGGAGTGGGTCCAAGGCTGGGCCGAAGAGATAGTTCCCCGAGAAAGGAGCTGATGCCAGTCTCCACTTGTTCCGAACATCTGCCTGCCACAGACGAAGCCACAGAAGCCTACGAGAAGTGACTGAAGCCCCGATAGCCTTAGCTGAAAACCTTGCCGCATTCAGAGTAGCATCAGCAGAGAACTCAACAGCAGCTAGGATCTTGTTGATATCCTGGTGAGATCGCATATCAGAAGGAGGCAGCCTTTCCTGCAGTTGGCGAAGCCAAAGGATGGAGGCCCTGTTAAAAAAGGAAGCTGCCGAGGAGGCCTGAATGGACCAAGCTGAGGCCTGGTGGTCCTTGACCAAGGAGCATTCAAACTTCTTATCTTCAGGGCGCAGGAATTCCTCTGACGGACCAGTAAGAGGAGATGCAGAAGAGAGGGCGACGACGGGAGCATCTACAGAAGGAACTTGAAGAATATTAGCAAAATCAGATGCCATATTATAAAATCTTTTATCTAGACCATTGGGAACCGGGCCGGAACTAGGAGAAGACCACTGTCTTTGAACGACATCAGAAAACAGCTTGGGAGCTGGAACGACCTCTGCACGAATGGAAGGTTCCTGAAATAATAATGATGAAGAGGGATGCTGAGAAGAGGATGTAGAAGCCCCTTGAGAGGAAGGAGTAGAAGAAATTCCCAGGCCAGTAACATTTTGAGCTTTAAATAGAAGGGATCTGAATAATTGAGGCTTGAAAAGACCAATGAAGGAAGGCTGGTCTGGTTCTAGACCTTCATCATCTGAGAGATCTTGATCAGGGGCAATTTCCCCCTCAGACAGGGAACCTTGACTTGCATTTTCCGGGGAATCCACCCTTTCTTCACATTGCACAGGATCAGCAACAGCTTGGACCCTCACAGAACGGCTCTGCTGACTCACATAACTGGAGGCCTCAGAAGAGGCCCTTTGCTGAAGGCCTTCAGCAATACCCTGCCTAATTGAAACAGAAATAAGTTCAGCTAGGGCAGGAGTTAAATTTACAGGAGCCTCAGACCCCTGAATGTAGGATTGGGCTTGAGCCTCAGGAAATTCTTGCCTGGGGGGGGCTGAATAGAAACAATTGGAGATAGAGGCCTAGCAGCAGGAAAAACTGAAGAAGCATCAACAATTACATTCTCACCCAGAGTAGACTGATCAGAAGAAAAATCATGTTCAATTTGAATTTGGGAAGAAGGAACAGCCACGTTGGAAGTGGGGAGGGCAGGAGATTTAGAAGGCCCCACAGAAGGAGATGAAACTCTAGAGGCCTCTGAAGCAGCTTTTTGAAAGGCCTTTTCCATGGCCTTATGCCTCCTGGTCTCTTCTCTTGATGATGCAGCAAAATTAGTACTCTTGGAGTGATTAGATCTAGTAGAAATTCTGGCTGCCTTGGGAGGAACAGAATCCCCTGAGGAACTTTCTTTAGGATCAGAAGAATGGCCCCTTTTTCCTTTGCTTTGGGATTTATTGCTCCTAGCATCAGCCATGACAAAGCAGAAATTTACTTTTGCAGCTCAGAATAAATGCAAAGGATAGAAATCACCCTTAAATGCACTCACAGGGGATAATTGGTTCAGGTAACTCACTGCGCCAGGAGAGAAGCAGAGAAGAATCCAGGAGCCAGGAAGATTACTCAGGAGGCAGGAAAAGGCCACTAGCCAAATGGCTTAACAGCGCAGCAAAATAGGGCGTGGAAAGGCCTTGGAGCTAGAAATTAGCAGCCAGAATTTTCCCACAGCAGCTGGAGGCAGGGAAACCTCTCCAAAAGCCTCCAAAATCCTTTGAAAGAGCTGCAAATAGTAGGGGCGTTGCAAAACGCACGTGGGCGTTGCTGCAGGGCTGCTCAGGGCAGTTGGAGAGTTTCTAGCACTCAACCTGATTCCAATAAAGTTTTTGAAGAAAACGCCAGCAATTTGAGCAGAAAAGAGCAAATTAAGTAGAAATAAGCCAGCAATGGCCAAATAACTCCCCCACAAAGAGTTAATGAGAGAGAACTAACAGACACGACTGTCCTCTACCGGACCGAGTCAAAAAACTGGATACAGGAAGAGGCGGGGCTTCTTTTGTTGGTGGACTCGGTCCTAGAGCTACTGGCTTGGTTGTAACCCTTTAGTGACCGGCGTTTCCTCCGTGACTGAGAACAGAGTATGTCAACTTTCCCAGCCAATTACAGGTAGTCCTCAACTTACAACTACAATTGAGCCCAAAATTTATGTTGTTAAGTGAGACATTTGTTAAGTGAATTTTGCCCCATTTTATGACCTTTCTTGCCACATTTGTTAAGTGAACCACTGCAATTGTTAAGTTAGCAACATAGTTATTAAATGAATCTGGCTTCCCCCATTGACCTTGTCAGAAGGTCGCAAAAGGGGATCACATGGCCCTGGGACACTGTGACTGTCATAAATGTGAGTCAGTTGCCAAGCGTCTGAATGTTGGCCAGGTGACCAGAGGGATGCTGTAATGGTCGTAAGTGTGAAAATGGTCATAAGTCACTTTTTTCAGGGCTGTTATAACTTTGAATGGCAACTAAATGAATGTTGTAAGTCGAGGACTGCTTGTATTTATAAAAGTCAGAATCTTGTCAATTTCATGAAACTTTGGCAGTCACACTCTTGATATGCTATTTAATGTTAAAACTTTATGAAATCTTACATAAAAACACTAAAACTTTGCAATAATGGACAATGGT
This sequence comes from Arizona elegans, assembly GCA_022577455.1. Classification (NCBI taxonomy): domain Eukaryota; kingdom Metazoa; phylum Chordata; class Lepidosauria; order Squamata; family Colubridae; genus Arizona; species Arizona elegans. The sequence continues at coordinate 296,423,387 of JAKOOJ010000001.1, read as the reverse complement.
GTGAGACTTTGCCACATATATTAAAGGCATTCATACTATGCAAATCATAGAATCATAGGGCTGCAAGGGATCATGAAGGTCTTCTAGTCCAACCCCCTGCCAAGGGCAGAAGTCTTATTCCATACATACAAGTGGTTGTCCAATCTTTGGAAAAAAATGTTATTATCTGCTATTTATTAAAGCAGACACTTTTCCAGGCTTCGGTGTAAACCTAAAATTGCAATAGTTGATATAGGAAACAGTTGAGGTTTTTTTTTTTTTTTGCTTTAATTTATATGCCGCCCTTCTCCGGAGACTCAGGGCAGTTTACAATGCGTTAAGCAATAGCCTTCATACTTTTGTATTTATACAAAGTCAGCTTATTGCCCCCACAATCTGGGTCCTCATTTCACCTACCTTTGAAAGGATGGAAGGCTGAGTCAGCCTTGAGCCTGGTGAGATTTCAACTTGCAGTAATTGCAAGCAGCAGATGTTAATAACTGTGCTTTAGCCTACTGTACTACAGGCTCTTTACCTGTAGTACAGTGTTTGTGTAGTACAGTACTCTTTGTTTAAAGGTATCAGGACATTAGAATGCTCATAGGCGTTATGCTGTGTTATTGATCCTTGGTGTGTCCTTTTATTTGATTAATTGACTTGGAAAGCAATGAAGTTTAGAAGATTGCTGCTAGCTGCAAGATAATCAGGACAAAATATGGTAGATAGAGGGAACCAAACGGCTGGGGAAGAAGTTTAAACAAGATTTAGCTTGGTATTTGGAAGTTGGATTAACTGGAATAATAAAAGTCTTTCTGAGTACAAAATGACATGTCTCACTTCTGTTTAGTTAGAACCAGTCTTGCAGTTTTAAGGAGAAGAATTGTATGGAGGATTAAAGGCAGTGATAACCTTGGAATGTGTTTAAATTACAATTCCCAGAATTCCCTGTTCACTTGGATGTCAGTCATGCTGACTGGAATATGGTACAATTGCAATGCATTTGGAGGACTCCAATTTGGAGAAGAAAGGATTGTCAGACTACCAGCCCAAAATTTGTTTTGATGCAAAAAATTGCCAAAAATCTGTGGTGCAGTGTAATGAGAAAGGATGGAGGGTGAGCAATCCAAAGGAATAAGAGGCAACTCAGACCAGATAGCATGTGTGAGAGAAAGAGGATGAAGACAGCCCCTCCTTAATAATTTACAGAGTATATTGTAGATGCAGATAGTAGAGTCTTTAGTCTGGCAACCTTATGCCTATGGATATGAAACAATACAGAACTCTACTCGAAAAATTACTACATATTATTCTTGGTTTGGGGCCTGACAAAATCTGAATATAATCCACTAGATAATCTGAATGAGAGCTAGTACTGTCTCCCCTTCTCCTTTAAAATAAATATACTTATTGAAAGAGGTTGTGGCTGAACATATGTAAACATATATAATAAGTCTGAACCAGTTTACTCATGTGTGAAGGTATGGTCACAAATGGCAAAATTTAGCATGAAAATGCATAAAGAACAAGTCTTGCTAGAGTAGTTGTTACTTTATCTTTTCATTGGGCAGCTTCCTTAGATTCTGGGCATACTATAGATATAATACATTTTGGTTTTAGCAAAGCATTTGACAAAGTAACCTGTCACATCAGGAGGTTACTTTCAGCAAGTTTTGTTTTGTTTTGTTTATTTATTTCCTGCCATTATTTTTACAAATAACTCATATGAAGTGAATTGGGATGAGACAGGTGACTGTCTCAAGGTCATCCAGCTGGCTTTAATGGCTAAGGCAGAACTAGAACTCGCAGTTCTGCTTTCTAGCCTGGTGCCTTAACCACTACACCAAACTGACTCTTCTTGAATAGCTGACTGGCATATCTAGTTTGCATATCCAAAGATAATTCAAAAACTACACCTGACATGGTCATTAATGTTTTGCTTATCAAATTCTCCTACTGGCTGTCACGGCAGTCAGGCATGGGTAAGGCATCGGTAGCTGCTTTATAGGACCGAGTCTACTGGAAGTTTTTAAGCTCCGCCCTCTCTGCTCGGCTTCCAGTTTTTCGGCTCTGTCTGTCAGGACTAGTCGTGTCTTAGAGCTCTCTATTCTAATATCGCTTGTTTTACCTTGTTTTGACTCGGAACGGACTGACTCTCCCTTGGATTGTCCCTCTCGGCTACCTTTGCTATTAATTGATTGCGCTGTCGGCTGACAGCCCCTCCCTTGGCACGAGCACGAGTTTGCTCTGCCACGTCACCCGGCTTTCCCGCAGACAAACAAATTGCGGAGGTCCTTTCCTCAGACCCCTCTTAACTTTTCTGGAGGGGGTCTGCAACCGGGTCTAGCCGTCTTCTATCACGCGACAGCTTCTCTCTGCTTCTGAGCCTCGAGCTTCGCAGCTGTAAATCGGTGCGAGGTTTTCTTCGCCGCGCCTCAGGTCGCGCCTTGCCAGTCGGCTTAGCGACATTGTCTGGAGACCCTGCCTCGTGGATCACAACCGCAAGTACTTGGGGATTGTTTCTAGGCATATTTGTCCCGAAAGGCCCCTTCTTAGCCTCATGGCCGTTTAACAAGATGGCGGACGCAACCAAGTCGTGCCATTCCCGCCAGGGCCGTGACAAGGGGAAACGTCCCCGGGTGGAGGATCCCGAGGAGGGGACATCAAGAGGACGCCCTAGCAAGTCCAGGGCTCTGGCTTCAGAGGTCCATTCGCGATCCTCCATCCCGAAGCCATCGCGGGAGGAGGAGAGGCATCATAAGGCCATAGAAAAGGCCTTCCACAAGGCCCAAGCCGCCTCCTCCCTGCAGGCCTCTTCTGAACATTCTGGTACTCCTCCCTCCAATGAGGCCTCTACAAATACTCCTCCTCAAAGGCCTACACCTGCCTTATCCCCGGTTAGGTCCATCATAGAAGAGCCTGCCTGTGGCGCTGAGGCTGCCTCGGTTTTCCCAGTCAACACTGGAGCCTGCCTTTCCCCTTTACCGGAGGCTCAGGCCATACCTACTCCTACTCAGGTGGCCAACCAAATTCCTCAGCCCTTGCCTGAGATTACACCTGCTTTGGCAGCTGTTTTTTCTGAGGCCATTCGCCAGGGCATTTCCCAGGGGCTCCGGCAGAAATCTGCCCCTCCATCTGAGGTTCCTGCCCAGTCGGGATTCCAACATCAGACCACCTCCCTGTCCGACAGGGAGGATGCTGAAGGCATAGCTGAACCAGATGATGTGGTTGATTCCGTAAGCCAGGACTCCCTGTCTGAAGGGGAACTGCTACCAGACCAAGACCTCTCAGATGACGAAGGGCTGGAACCTGACCAGCCCGCCTTTATCGGCCTTTTTCGCCCGCAAATGTTTCGGTCCTTTCTCCATAAGGCCCAGACCGTCACTGGCCTTGGTGTGCCTTCCGCTTCTTCTTCTTCAACTTCTTCCTCCGCGGTCGCCACCTCCACTACTGTGGGTTCTGCTCCTTCCCTGTTCCAGGAACCCTCTATTCAAAAGGAAGTAATTCCGGCACCGAAGCTATTTTCCGACGTGGTCCTCAGGCAATGGTCCTTCCCCAGTTCCGGTCCGGTGCCCAACAACCTGGACAAGCTTTTCTTTAATGTGGCTCCTGATTTCTCACACCTTCTTCAAGTTCCCTCAGTTGACTCACCAATTTTGGCTCTGTCATCTTCTTCTCCTCTCGCAGGTCCACCGGAAGAGTGCCTTCACCCGGAGGAACAGAAGGCTGAATGAACCTTAATCAAAGGGCATCAGGCATCTGCCTGGTCCTTGCAGGCTTCTTCTGCTGCATCGTTTTTCAATAGAGCTACGATCCTCTGGTTGAGGCAACTCCAAGCGCGACTTCCCCCTTCGGACCACCGCTCTCATCAGGATCTGAATAAGATCTTAGCAGCGGTTGAATTTTCTGCCGACGCTACCCTCAGCGCAGCCCGCTTTTCTGCCAAGGCCATAGGATCTTCCGTAACATCACGACGCCTCTTATGGCTCCGCAACTGGCAAGCAGACATCAGGAGCAAGTGGCGCCTTGCATCTTCTCCTTTCCCCGGCGAGAATCTCTTTGGATCATAACTGGATCCTCTCCTGGTGGAAACAAAGGATCATCAAAAGGTACTCCCTTCCCTGAACCGCCGCCCTGACTCTAGGGCTCAACCCTATTTTCGTTCCCCCTCCTTTCGCAGCTCTGACCCTTCGCTACCCAGAGGCCCCAGCGTGCCTTCAATTCCAGAGGTTCCACACTCCCGGACAGTCAGGTTAGACAGGGTGCACGATTTGGGTTCAAAAGGTCCTTTCGAGGGGGTAGAGGCCGCCCTTTCCGCAGGTCCCGGTAATCTCCCTGTAAGTCAGTCAATAGGAGGCCGTCTTTCCCAGTACGCCAATCAATGGGACGCCACGGTCTCTGACGCCTGGGTCATGTCTACTATCCATTTTGGCCTTTCCTTGGAGTTTCGATCCACTCCCCCCAAATTTTTCCTGCGCTGTCCTGTCTCTCGGGATCCTGTCAGGTCTTCCCAGATCAATTTGGCCATCCAACATTTATTAGATATCAAAGTAGACTCGGTCCTATAAAGCAGCTACCGACGCCTTACCCATGCCTGACTGCCGTGACAGCTGTATAGAGAAGGGGCGTATCAGGTAAGTCCAACGCCCATTTTAAGATAGCACATAAATGGATGGGATATTAATATGGTTGCAGAAGAAATAATATTCAAAATTATTAGAGAAGTGGATTGAAAATAACAGTCTGAAATTTAATCATGGCATATAATCTTTTAGAACTGCTGGGACATTGATATAAGTTATGTAAAACACTGATGGAGTGGCAATGCAACAAAAGGAGTTCCCTCTCTTTCTCCCTCCCTCCCTCCCTCCCTCCCTCCCTCTCTCTCTCTCTCTCTCTCTCTCTCTCTCTCTCTTTGTTGATGTGCATCTATTTTTCAGAACTTTAGAAATTTCTAAAACTATGAGTGTGGAAAAGATTCTATCATGGGATCTTTTGACCCTGAGCAAGCCACTCCCAAGTGTTAGGAAAATGGTCTAAGCCCAAAATGCACATTATAAGTATTCTACAAATAGTTGGATTATTTTGGATCACTTCTTGAATATTTGAAATAACTTATTCTAGGGTAAGACCACTTTAGAAGTGTTCAGAAAACAGCTCTTCTGAGGATAGAATGGTTCATTTTGGGATCTTTCTGATGGGACATTCACAACTTATCTTCATAGATAGGGGCCTGGTGGCGTAGTTGATTAAGCACTGTTACAGTGTACCAGCTGCCTGCAATTACTGCAAATTCAAATCTCACCAGGCTCAAGGTTGACTCAGCCTTCCATCCTTTCTAAGGTAGGTAAAATGAGGACCCAGTTTGTAGAGGCAATAAGCTGACTTTGTATAAAAATACAAAAGTATGAAGGCTATTGCTTAATGCATTGTAAGCCGCCCTGAGTCTCCGGAGAAGGGCGGCATATAAATAAATAAAAAAAAAAAAATAGATGTGTCAAAATCACTATTTATATTTCAAAGTAGTTGTAGCATCAGGAAAAGGCCAGAGAGACCAGTGCTTTTGTGTGCACACGCAATTATGTTCTTGCTCAAACTCATTTAACGTAGAAACATATATATAGTGAATAATCGTATCTCCCTCAGTGTTGATAATGTTTTTGGCATCATCTGAAAGTGACTGACCCTGGGTAGAGTAGTGCTACTTGAACAAGGAACCCCTTTCCCTAAATTCTGCCAATTTTCCCCTTCTATTCCAGGACCACATTCTGGTGGTTCTGAGCAATCCTTTAATATACTACTATGGATTTTTAGAATAACAGGATGTAATTCCCGCTATGTTACTTTTGGATTACAACTGCTATCTTATTTTAGCTTTGTATTTATGCCTGTGTATTTGCATCCTTTTATGTCAGGCAACTTGAATCAGCAAGTTGGTTTTTTTATTTATTTAAAGGGAATCGGCTAGATAAAGGGAAGGAGCAAAGATAAGGCATATCTGATTGAAGATTGGGAACTGAAGATTCATTTCCTGCCTGTTCATCATTCTTTAAGTGAAATTTGTATTGTATATTGTTTTCCCCCCTCATTTTACATCCTGTAAATTTCAACCTAAGTTTCAAGCATTGTATTTCTGCATCACATCCATACCTTGTGTTCTGCCCTATAAATATTTAATGGAAGAAGGTACATTGATAGTTTGGAAAGCATCTCAGTATGTCATTTTAGCGCAATCTCATGTTTTGGAATACAAATCTTGGGTTTGAAAGTGGAATCGGAATTGCTAGTCTTCATGCTTTGGTATATCCTATTTCTTGGAGCACATTGTAGGGCGTGTCGAGTTTTCAACTTTCAATTTCCAAACATTAGGGCTGGTCAAAAGTTGTGACATGCCTTGGGGATTGTCAAGATATTTTGGCTACTTTAATATGCTATAATTTAGATGTGCCTGGTAAGTAATTACTGTACATAAATATCATAACTTTTTAACATTTTGTTTTTTTCATGAGCTTGATAGACCATGTACAGTTTGGAAAACTCCATAATGCTTTGGTTTGTACATTATTGCCTTAGAGAAATAGTGAATGGGCCAATAAACAGCCTGAGGCTTATGAGACAAGAGCATTGTGCAACAGCTTATATTTATTTATTTCTACTATATTTATATCTTGTTTGTTGCATCTGGTACACTTCCGGGAAATAGGGGAGGCATCGTAGCTAAGTGGAAAAGCCCATGGTTATCACAAGGAAAATCCCTTTTTCCAATCTCTGCTTCTCTGGGTACGTTAGAGAAAGCCCCATATGCTGTTGCCATCAGTGTTGATAATATTAGTCATTGGTTTAATATTGACCATGCATTGCACTCTCTTTGTTCCTCTAATATTTATCATGGGAATTGACAAAGTTGGAGTATGTTTAGTTTGGAGAAGATGCAAGGAAGGCATAGTAGGGTTGCTGACTTCTAATATTTGAAGGATTGTTAAATAGATGATGAAGGAAATCTATTTTGTTTGGCTAAAGGAATGGTGGGACTTGATTCAAACAATTAAAAAAGACTTTTCCGCTGAACTTTCAGAAGAATTTCTTGATTGTTCTTAAATGGTGCATGTTGTTTGAGATTGGAATAAACTATCCCAAAAGGTGGCATTCTTTTTTCTTAGATAGTTTTAGATGGTCTTGACGGCTGCCTATAAGCTGATCTTATCCAGCAGATTTTCAGCACGTAGGGAAAAAATGGTTTATATAGATTTTGAAAGTCTTTCCAGTGATCTGTTACCTTTATACCTTGCTTTCTAGGTTTGCTTATATCTGGATGCCCTTATTTTGGAAATAAGGTACTGTTCTTCATGGCCTTTTAGGGACTTCTGCAGGCCAGCTCTTTATAATTAAAATCCAATATGTTCCAAGGTTTATAACTGCTCAGTTGTTTCCTCAGACATTTACACTGATTTGCATTAAATCCAACAGACTGCATATTTTGCCCAGATTGGAAAGGAACTACACCAGGGTTTGTTCAATGTTAGTTAGTTCAGTGTTCCCAGGATAGGAATCATCCATCATAACTACTAATCAGAATGGACGTTGCTTACCTGAACGTCCCTTCTCGACGCGCTGATGGAGAATCCAAAGTGAGGTTTATTCAACAGTCTAGCAGTCAGCACTGAGTGTATGTGTCTTTAAATTTCTTCAGACACGCCCCCTTGCTCGTCAGAGGCTCAGTTTTTGTTCACGAAGAGGCAGTAGAAGAAGACAAAGAAGATCCAAGTCCAGGCAGCCTGACCGGGCGGGTTGGATTCTCCATCATTGAGTTGAGAAGGGACGTTCAGGTAAGCAACGTCCATTCTCCAACGGCTGTTTGGAGAATCCAAAGTGAGGAATATGCCCAAGCAAGTTCTAGTTCGGGAGGGTGGCAGGCTGAGCACACGTGTCTGAAGTGGTGTACACTGATTGTAGAACTCGCCATCCGAATGCAGTGTCAGCTGAGGCGTATGAATCGACCTTGTAATGGCGTATGAAGGTGTTCGAAGACCATGTAGTCGCCTTACAGATATCCTCGACAGAGGCTCGAGTCACCCAGGCCGCCGTGGTGGCCGCACTCTGCGTAGAGTGAGGAAGGATCTTGCCTGGAACCGGTTTCTTCTGAAGCATGTAAGCCTTGGAAATACAAGTTTTCAACCATCTCCCAATGGTGGACAAAGAAACCTTCCGACCCATCGTTGCTGACAAAAAAGAAATGAACAGCGCCTCCGACTTACGGAAGTGCTGAGTCCTATTGATGTACCAGCGTAAGGACCTGCGGACATCTAGGGTGTGCCACTGGGCCTCCTGCAGTCGTCTCAGGTTCGGACAGAAGTCCGGAAGAACCAACTCTTGTCCACGGTGGTAAAAAGAGTTAACTTTGGGTAGGAACGACAGGTCCAGTCGAAGAACCACTGTTGGGGAAGAAAACACAGAGATCCTCCCGAACCGAGAGGGTGGCCAGCTCGGAAATATGACGAGGTGAGGTGATTGCAACCAAGAAAACTGTCTTCAAGGTAAGGAACCGTAGACCGACGGAACCCAACGGCTCGAAGGGAGGTTGCGTAAGTGCCTGCAGGACTAGAGATAGGTCCCAAGTCGGGTAGCGGTGGACTACCGGAGGCCTCAAGTTCGCCGCACCTCGCAGGAATCCCCGAATCTTGGCATCCTGGGAGAGCAGAACGCTGTCCTTGGCCGACAGAACTGTAGTTAAGGCCGCCACCTGTCAGCAGAGCGTGGCCAGGGCAAGTCCCTTGTCCAGGCCGTCCTGAAGAAAATCTAAAACCTCGGAAACAGACGCGGAGGTAGGGTCCGCGTCGATACTGGAGCACCAGGCGCAGAAGGAGGATCAGGTGGCGTTGTAGATGTGGCACGTGGAAGGACGCCTGGATGCCTCGATGGTAGATATGGCTCTTCCTGAGACGTCCCGCCCCAGGAGAATCCTCTCAAGCGCCAGGTGGTCAACTGCAGCCATTGAGGCTCTGGGTGCAGTATGACCCCCTGGCTGAGTGAGATCCTGTTGTCCGGAATGCGCCATGGAGGGGTGACAGAGTGGTTCAGGAGGTCCACGTACCAAGCCCTCCTCGGCCAGTGGGTGGGGGGATGAGAATTACCCCTGCCTTCTCGCTCAGGATCTTGCGGACTAGACAAGGTATGAGTGGCGTCGGGGGAAAGGCGTATAGCAACCCCGAAGGCCAGGGAATGGCGAGAGCATTGATTCCTTCCGCCTGCGGACACGGGTAACGAGCGAAGAACCGGGGGAACTGAGCGTTGTCCCGCCGTGCAAACAAGCCAAGGACGGGAGTCCCAAAGCGACGAGACAGCTCGTGGAAGATGTCCGGGCGAAGACGCCACTCTGACTTGTCGATCTGCGTCCTGCTCAGCCTATCCGCGGTCACATTCGTCGTCCCGGAGATGTGCTGGGCCCAGAGGGAGAGGAGGTGAGATTCCACCCAAGTCATCAACAGGGACTCCTCGTCCATCAGTGGTCTTGAGCGTGTACCCCCTTCGCGGTTCACATGCGCCATTGTGGTCACATTGTCCGTCCGGACAAGTACATGTCGCCCCTCTACAATCAACTGAAAGTGAAGGAGAGTGAGTCAAACCACGCGGAGTTCCAGCCAGTTGATCTCGTTCTGACTCTCCGTCTGCGACCAACTGCTCTGGGCGACCTGGGAATCCATATGAGTGCCCCAGCTCAACAGGCTGGCATCTGTCATTACTGTGAGTCGAGGTGGTTCCAGGAAGACGCAGCCCTTTGACAGGGCCGACAAAGTCCACCAGTGGAGGGACCTGCAAACTTCCACCGGAAGCTATACGCGCGCCTTGGAGTTGCTGCGACGAGAGCGCTGATACGGGAGCATGAACCACTGGAGCTTGCGACCGTGAAAATGAGCCCACGGAACGATCGAGATACAAGAAAGCATCTTCCCGAGCAGATGAGACAAAAGCACAAGAGGAATGGATGGGAGTGAAAGCACTTGAGAGACCAACGACCGGATGCTGATGCAGCGATCCGGAGATAGAAAAACTTGCCCTTTGACTGAGTCTATGATCGCGCCCAGATGAAGGATGCTGGTAGTGGAGCTTCAATGGCTTTTTTGCATGTTCAAGGAAAAGCCATGTCGCTGAAGGCAGTGACACGTTGTGGCCAGATCTCGCTTGGCCATAGTCTCCGAGGACGAAAGAATGAGGACATCGTCCAGATAGCACAGGACTCTGATAGGTATCTGTTTGAGACGTGCAGCTACTGCTGACAGGAGTTTTGTGAACGTCCTGGAGGCGGAAGAAAGGCCAAAAGGCATAGCCCTGTATTAGAAGTGGCGGTTGTTGTAGGCGAAGCGAGGAATCATCGTTGAGACTTTCGAATCGGAATGTGCAAGTAGGCTTCCGTGAGATCTATCGATGTCATCCAATCCTCTTCCCGAATGCATCCCAAGATGGATTTTAGGGACTGCATTTTGAACTGATGGTAGAGAATATATTTGTTTAATTCCTTGAGATCTAGGATTCCCCAGCAGCCGCTGGAATGCTTTGGAACAAGGAAAAAGATTGAATAGAAACCGGTCCCACGGTGTTCTGTGGGAACCGGCTCTATGGTACAAATGTTGATGAGGTGTTGTATCTCCATCTCCATCAGTCGCCGCTTGGCCGGGTTGGATGACATGGGACATTGGATGATCCTGTTGTGTGGACACGAGCGGAGCTCCAACATCAATCCCAATTGATTGGTTTGGATGACCCAGGCATCCGATGTCGTCGATTCCCATTGGGCCGCAAAATGTTGGAGACGGCCCCCAATGGGAAGATGTTGGATATAGTCATTTCCCTCTCTTAAAGGCCCGGGTTCCCGTGCCTCTGAAGGGGTGCTTGGTAGGGGCTGAGCATCTGCCATGATCTCGGAAAGAAGATCTGTCACAGGGACGATCGAAACCATGGGAATACTGTCTCGTGGAGAAGGACCCGCTGGGCCCTGTGTCAGTCTGAAAGGGCTGCCGCTGGCTGTATGAAGGAGTTTTATGCTCGGTCCGCCAGTATAACGAGGGCATGACCTTGCGCTTGTCCTTATCTTCCACGAGAATCGGGTCCAACGCCTCCCCGAAAAGATGTGTCCCTTTGTACGGGGCCGATGCACGTCGCCACTTCGATTTCATGTCCGCTCTCCAGTGTCGCAGCCAGAGCAGACGCCTGGATGTCACTGATGAGACCAAGGAGCAAGACGCGAACTTGGCTGTGTTAAGGGAAGCATCCGCTGAGTACTCCGTAGCCGCAACAATTTTATTAATGTCCTGGTGGACTCTAGTGTCTTCCGGTGGCAAGCGTTCCTGGAGTTGGCGCAACCAAATGAGAGTCGCCCTATTGAAGAATGACGCTGGAGTCGCGGCTCTGACCGCCCATGCCGCCGCGTTGTGTGTCTTGCACAAGCCTCAGCCTCTCTCTTTTATTTAATTATTATTTTTTTATTTTATTTTATTTATTTTATTTATTTATTTATTTTAATTCCTATTTTGGCTGGATATAGGGGACTTCGCTAAAACAGCTACCCCCCCTTTTTTTTTTCTTGTAGCACAGGCTTAGAGTGAAGCCTGTGCCAGAGGGGAAAAAAGAACCTCCAATCAGGTAGTTACGAACATATAGTTGCAGCCATGAATTGCCAAGGAATCCCAGAAGACTTGCCACCAATCCAGCTGATAGCCTTCCCAACAATGGGGGGGGGGACTAGGGTGGCTCTTTATTACAGCCACCTTCACTCACCCCACATTGCAGCAGGCACTTCCTGATCAGGCACAGCTCTTGCACTGTCATGGAAATGCTAATTAGCCCCAGCACGCCGTTGCAGCGCTGTTTCCAGGCATGGGCATTGGCTGGGGAGCCCATTGCGCAGCTGCGGCTTGTTGCCGGGCAGATTTGACTTAGGGAGGGTTCAGGCATGCTCAGACCCTCCCGCTGTGCCGATTGGTAGCAGAACAGGCAACTGCGCATGTGTGGCCTATTGCTGGGCAGAAAAGGGGCCCCTGGAGAAGAGGCTGAGCCACGCAGTAATGGCGGCCTCCCCAGCATTGAAAAATGGCACGAAACTCGTAACAACACTGATCACCTATCCAACGGTCCCACAGCCAGCCCTGAACGCGCAGCTACTCAAAAATAGCCCCAGTGCAATCTGGTATATGTTGGAGGGAGTGTACCTGAGCAGGGCAGGGACTTCACTGGTGGCAAATTATGTTAATTTCTATTGTGAGTGTGCCGCTGAGAGCAGGGCAGGGACTCCTCAGCCGCTCCACACCAGAAAAAGAGAAGGCAACAAAAAAAAACCCCAGGAGGTAGGTTACTGGGCAGAGCTTCAGTAATAATAAGGGAACGTGGGCAGCCAAACTGGTGAGCCAGGAGGACTTACCCTTAAATGCAGGAATATGAAAGAGGAGAAAATAATCACCCTTAACTCAATCCAATCCAACTAAAAGACGAAATCCAAGCCAAGTCAGTTCCAATCCAAGGTCAAAATCCAGAGAATCCAAAGTGAAAATATTTATTCAATAGTCTAAGACACAGAGCTGAAGAAACAAGTCTGCTTAGCTGACTAAGTGAATAAAAACTGAGCCTCTGATGAGCAAGGGGGCGTGTCTGAAGAAATTTAAAGACACACTCAGTGCTGACTGTTAGACTGTTGAATAACCCTCACTTTGGATTCTCCAAACAGCACGTTGGAGAATAAGAGTTTAGCTTTGAAATTTTATGCTATGAAAAACCTATAGCCATCTCTTTGTTCTTTGTAGTTTCTGTGTTTTATGTTAGTAAATATTCACATACTACTTACATTTTTATGGTTTTGTTTGTAATTGCATTACTTTATTTCTTTTGTTAACAGTACTTTGATTTATCTGATGATAGTTAAAATCCATTGCAGTTCTGTAAGGACTATTTGTAGCATGCAACAACAAATATCAACCTAAACAAAAAAAAGAAGGAGGGAGGGAGAGAGAGAGAGAAAGAAAGAAAAAAGGACATCACAATAAGTCTCCATCAGAAAAAAAGGGAAAATCCCCAGAGACGCCCATAATAATCAAATGTAAAGTTACTGTAGATGTTATCTAACCAGTGGCTCCAACTTTTCTTCCAACCATCGGCTTTGTGGATCAGCGGGCAAGCGTATGGGCACAGCTCCATTTGGGTAAGCAGTGGACACGTGGACCTGTCATTCGCACAAATAGAGCTGCACATGGGCACTTGTCCACCTGCTGCATGTGCAAGTGAAGCTACACACATGCTCACCCACTGCTTCCATGGCCTGGTTCTGAATGGGCCACGGCTCGGTAGAGGTCTGCGGCCCAGAGGTTGGGAACCGTTGATGTAGTCCAACCCATGTTAAGTCTGGGATTGAATACAGCAGTGTTTCTTAAACATTTTGCTCTCAAAACCCCTTCCCACTTTTAAAAAATTATGGAGCACCCCAAAAGAGTTTTTATTTGGCTTATATTTATTAATATTTGTCATGTTAAAAAATTAAAACTGAACATATGTAGAATATTTATCGAATCATGTAAAAATAATATTAAACTCATTAGATATTAACATATGTAAAATATTTTTCATGAGAAGTATTCCATATGTTATATTTTTAACAAATAAAAAATAATAATGAGAAGAGTGACATTGTTTTAAATTTCCGCTAGTATCTTCAATATCTGACAAATAATTTCGCAGAGCCCTTAGAGCAGTGGTTCTCAACCTTCCTAATGCTGCGACCCTTTAATACAGTTCCTCATGTTGTGGTGACCCCCAACCAGGAGTGGGTTCTAAATTTTTTTATTACTGGTTCTGTGGATGTGGCTTATTTTGTGGGCGTGGCTTGGAAGTCATGTGACTGGGTGGGCGTGGCTAGCTGGTCATGTGACCGGGTGGCCATGGCTATGTGTATAGGGACTACTCAGAGGGCTGAAAAAAGTCATTTCTGACAGGTCCTTGCACTTTTGACTGGTCCTCACACTTATGACCATCCTGACATTTATGCCTGTGCAGCATTCTTAACAACCATGTCACTCATTTCACAACTGCTTCTCTTCACCATGGTGATAAGATAGGGCAAAAAATGTAAAATGTGAGGAAAGTTGTAAATTCGAGGACTGGTCAAAAGTGCGAGGACCAGTCAGAAATAACTTTTTCAGCCCTCTGAGTAGTCCATATGCATAAAAGGATACAGCAATAGAAATGGATGAAGGAAGGGAAGGGAAATTAGAGTAGGAGTGAGGGTAAGAGAGGGAGGAAGAGAGGAGGAGAAGGAGAAAGGAAGAGGAAGTAGGGAGGAGAAGAAGGGGGGAAGAGAAAGTAAGGAAAGAAAAGAGAGAGGTGGTAGGTTTGAGGAGAAAGATTGCTGTACAATAAAAAAGATGAAAGGGAAGAAAACCAACCCCAAACAAGTATAAAGATATTAAGATAAAGAATGAATTGTTAAACTTTAAAGATAAAAGAGAACAAATCTGAATAAATAGCAATAATTAGAAACACACATACAAACATACAATGTATATTCTTTGAACAGAGTATTTGGCTGGTTCACAAATTTAAACTGTGTTTAGTCATTTCAATTAAATTTACAATTTCTATATTTCCTTTTTGCCATATTTATTCCTCATCTATTTTTTTTAAAAAAATAATATTACCCTTCATCCTCATCTCTAATCTTAATCAAATTCAATTTTCCCTTCTATTCTATATTATACCCCTTCGCATTGTCATCTATTTTTATATCCATCCTCACATTAGTTAACTATGTAATTATGTAATACAGTTGTTTAATACAAATTCAACATTTTAATATAAATCAATTAGTTATATAACTATCTTTTTTGTATATTAATCAATATGAACATGAATATTCCAATTATTTCCATGCAATCCAATTTCTTACAAATCAATTAATGATATTTACCAATAATAATAAACCAAATAATTTCCCCCATTATATTCCTCCAAACCACAACTTAACCATTTCTGCTTTCAACACAATATACAATTAATAGTATCTCAATTATTACAATTCCCTAGTTAAATAGAGCTTTTTTTCTTTTGTGTTTTAAAATCTTGAACCTTCTCTTTTGCCCTAAATTTCCCATTGTTTGCAGTTTTGCACCTACCTTTTTTGGTGAGGAAAAGGAAAAAGAAATCTCTCTCTTCCTCATTTTGTCACATTGCATCAAAGACCCTGCTTTACTTTCAGTTTCGCTTTTTCAGCATAGCTAGCGGGAAAAAAATCTGCTCCAGGAACTCTTTACAGCTAGCAACAGAACAGAGCCCTGCACAAATCAGCTGAGAGTCGGAAGGCTGATCAAATCAACTTATGGTAATTAATCTATGCGGAAGCTGAAAGGGGCTGATTTTTCTATTTTTGCAGGCACCGGTCTATTCATTTGTTTTCTTTTAACACTGATCAGCTGTAGGGTGGCCCTTTGAAGCCCACAGACAAGAATTTAAACAGTTTTTTTCCCTCTAGCCATCAGCTGGGACTCAGGAGGCAGCAATAGATTGGGCAGGGTAAGCGAACGGCAAACGGCGATCCAACAGAGGCAGAAGGTGAGGGTGAGTGAAGGCGTAGGGGGTGGAGAGAGGGCTTTGGCGACCCCTGTGAAATGGCCGTTCGACCCCCCAAAGGGGTTGTGACCCCCAGGTTGAGAACCGCTGCTTTAGAGAGTCTTGGAGGACCTCCAGGGTTCCTCAGATCACACTTTAAGAAACATTGTTCTACAGCATATTTGACAGATGGATATAATCAGTCTCTGAAGACCTCAAGTACGGTGAACTCTCCATGTCACGTGGCAACTGGTTCCACTGGCTGATGGCTGGTAAAGTCCAAATATTTTTCTGATGTCTACCTTGAACTTCCTTGTAGTTTTAATCCTTTGGTTTTGGTCCTGTCCTCTGGAGCAAAAGATGTAAATCCACTCACTTTTCAGCCTGTCATATATTTGAAGTCTGTGGTCATATCTCCCCTTAATTGTCTTTTTTCCATAGGCTAAACATATTCCTATCCTTTAACTGTTGTTCACAGAGTTTGATTTCCAAATATTTCACTATCTTGGTAATCCTTCTTTCAGCTTGTTTGCATCTGCCGTGATCTTTTTTTGAACAGTGATACCCATATCAAGATGTCATAGTTAAATAGGGTCTGATCTTTACAAACTAGAAAAGAAAAAATATTTCCTTTGATCTGGATTTTGTGTTTCTCTTAAGCAATTCCAAGACAGCATTTGTCTTTTTAGCAGGCACATTACATTTCTAGTTCATGTTTTTTTGGATGACAAGGACACCCGGATCTTTTTCACAGGTACTACTGCCAAACTCCCCCCGCCCCATCCTGTACTTACATCAGCTGCCATGTCCAAGGCACTTTTGCAAACATAGCCTGATGAATAAACATTCATGGCCACCCACCTCATATTCCAAATCCCTTCATCTAGCCTAAGAGCAGTGCCTCCTGGCAATATTCTGCTTCCCTCAGGATGTGCCTAATCCTCTAATCACTCCTGGGAAATACAGGCCAGCTGGTTGACAGTGAAGTGTCCATTAAACACTAACACTCAGTTGATAATTCTTCAGTTTGTCTTCTGTCTTCTTTCTACCCAAGGAAAAAGGGAAGTACAGTTCCGTAGCAGAGCACATCACATCGATCCAAAAGGCTCTATGCTGGAATTCCTAGATTGTGGTTGGTCTGAATAGCAATGCTGTGCTGGATGGACCTTCTATATATGATAACATCCGTGTTGTATATCATCATTCACTGGAAACTCTCATGCCTATTTTCTCACCTTTTTTGGCCCACAAGATCAAAGCAAGATTGTTAACTGTCCAAAATGCTAAAGCTGTAGATGCATTTATCCTTGAATGTTAAAACAGAATTATATTCCCAGTCGAGATTCAAAGAAGTAAAAGCATAAGGTAAAGCAAAGACAGATTTTTTCTGTCCAGAAAGCAAATACAGTAGTTTATGTCATGGAATTAATTTTAGCACTGTGCTATGTTGAGGTGGGTAAATGTTGGAGCTCCTGGCCTTCAATTGACTATGCAAAATCTCCTCAGTTCTGATTACAAAAACCACTCTCTGTATCCCTGAATGAACCATCCCATCCAAGGGGCAGCCAAATACTACGTTCCACACAGAGACTGGCTAAGGGGTTGGGCCTCTCCTTCAACCTGTGTATTTCTGAAGACAGCATTCACAGTAGTGGAATATGCCTTTTCTCACCATCGGAATTTGACTTTTGAGCATCAGGTATAATACCGTAGGTGCCTCATCATGTATTCTTGCCCCATATGAAACCAATGCACAGATTACGGACATGACATCCAATTAGCTTTGTATTTTGAAGAACTATTTGGAGAAGAACAAGACTTGAAGAAATTGGGAAAACGGGTTAGTAGAGCCTGAGGGATGAGGGCGTAGAGAACATGGTAGATAAAGAGAGAGCACAACATTGCCAGGTGGTTGATACGTTGCACAACATGTGAAAGAATTGGAAAGAGGGAATTATTTCCCCATGCATTACCAAAATGAAATGTTTTGGACTTGGAGGCTACCCATTTAACTTGCATGTTTTAGCTTAGAACCTTTTTCATCTTTATTTTATGTCCTCAGTCATCCTACTCCAAGTAACCTTTTTTGTCAGATTGCCTGTTTGCTACTCTTGTCTTCAATAGGGCATACACTTTATTTTTAACATTTTCTTCTTTTACTTTCCCATTTTCAGGAATGCATCTTTATCGTGAGTGTTCATCTTAGAATTAAAAAATGGAGCAAAGTTTGCTATAAGCAAGCATAACTTTCCCAGCTTATGTGATTGTATTAGATTTGTATTATTGCCATAGCTTGTTAATAGAAAGCACAGGGGAAGGTTTTGTTGGGGAAAAGAACAACAGGAAGGAACCAGGTTGGGAAATGAAATTGTGGTCAAAGGTAGATTTGTGGTTTGGTATGCTGGCCACCGGTTTTTATTTCTATGCAGTTACTAATTAGTATTTTCTTCTCAGCCACCAAATCTGGTTTCAACTCTCTGGATCAATATTCTGTAAAAAAAAACAAAACTCAAAATGATAAGACTTTAGATTACATTAAACTTTATGTAAAGTTTTATCTGTAGTGGGTAGTTTTCTGAAATATAACTGTGGCTATTTTACCTTTTTTACCAATAAGAAAGCTTGTGGCTATTTAACCCAATGCATTTGTTAATGCACAAGCTTTTGAGACTTGTAGTTGACTTCAATGGCTGTGTGATTGGAGGCCCCAGGCTAGAAAGGCCACATTGCAGGCTTAGCATACCATGCATTATGATATCTGTAATGAACGAAGAACAACGCAAAATTAACACACCATATGAACTATGCTCGTGATCGGGAACCTATGGCATGCGTGCCACAGGTGGCATGCAGTGCCCTCTCTGATGGCACATGACCCGTCATCCCAGTTCTCCGTCACGCATGCGTGTGTGCCTCCTGCTGGCTAGCTGGTCTTCGAGTCTCTGCCACGTATGTGCGGGGGGCGTGCAGGGGGGGTGTACGTGCACATGGAGCGGTGGGTGCATGGGGTAGATGCATGGGGGTGCACGTCCATTACATTTTGGGGGTTTGGCCGCATGTGTGTGCATTCGCCTCTACACACTTTGGGCACCCAGTCCGGAAAAGGTTAGCCATCACTGAACTATGCCATTATAAACAGGTAATCCTCAATTTACAGCTGTTTGTTTAAGGACGATTGAAAGGCATGACTGCCTTGGACAAAGTGTTTTGAAACCTGTGCTTGCTCTTACAACTGTAGCATCACCTCCACAGTCATGTGATTGTACTGAGAGTGCTTGGCAACCAGCTTGCATTTATGACTGGTTGCAGCATCTTGCGGTCACTTGATCACAGTTTGCTAAATGACTGTGATATGCTTCATGACTGTGCTAAAAATCATAAAATCGACTCCAGTCGCAGGATGGTTCAATTTACTGACTTACGACCGAAATTCCAATCCCAAGTGTGATCGTAAATCAAGGACTACCTGTATATAGACCTAGAATTGCTGGATGATCTTCCCCTTACCCTGAGAAAGGGTATCAGGTAGGACCAACGTCCCTTTGCAGATTGCAGGTGGAAGGAACTATGCTTGTGAGTGATGCTACTGTGACTTTCTGCTCATAATTGCAGAATAATGCAGTTGTCGGCTTCCTGAACCATAATGTCTATAATTTTTCAGTGTTCCATATATCTCTTGCACTTCAAAGAGCTTGCTGTTTTAAATGAACATAAACCTCCTTGGACTCAAGGTCATCTATTAAGTAGCTAACCTACTTAACATGGAGATTTCCATATAATTTTCTTGGCAGTAAAACAGGACTGGTTTGTAGTTATTCTCCAGGTTATTGCTATTGTTTACCAGTCTAGTCTTTATCCCTGCATTTTCCTCATGGTCTTTCATCCACGTGGTAACTAGGTTTGACTCTACTTAGGATTCTGACACCCATTCAAGGTGCTACACCTAGCACAGGTGTACAGGAAATATGTAATTTATCTAGAACCATCCAAACACTAGCAGTAGATCCTGACTTAGTTATTTAGTATTATTTTTTTAAGTATTGTGGAATGAAACCTAAGAGAAGTCCATGTTGGTTAAAACCATGTTAAGCCATGGTTTGTTTTAACTGTGGCTTCTTGAATGCCAAACCTCATAATGGCTTAGGTAATCCATAATCAACCCCAAAGGGTATCTCATGTCCTGTTGTGAGATGAATCCAGTTGTACTTCCTCTTCTTACTAGTGACATTTTTCAGAATCTGTTCCTGACTGTTCCTTTCCTTCACCATCTTTTTTTTTTTCTTACTCCAGGCCTATGAACTTTCCACTCTTACGGGCACTCAAGTGTTGCTACTTGTGGCCAGTGAGACAGGCCACGTCTACACTTTCGCCACACGGAAACTGCAGCCAATGATCACCAGCGAGACGGGCAAGGCGCTGATCCAGACATGCTTGAATTCTCCTGACTCCCCTCCTCGGTCGGACCCAACCAGCGATCAGCGCATGAGTGCTACGGGCTTTGAGGAAACGGACCTTACGTATCAGGTGTCTGAGTCGGACAGCAGCGGAGAAACAAAGGTACCCCCAATTTCTACCTTATCTTGTCAGTCTTTGGCGAGAGAAAGAGCTACTAGCATTGTTGCTCTCTGCATGTGCTTCAGTGCAGTAGACCTGCGTGTTACCAGCTTAACTGCAAGGAGCAGACTGTTTCCTTCATTGCACCAATGAAGTCTAGCAGTGTAAGAGTTAATTCCCATAACTTAACCTTGCAAGGTTAACTTTAGAAGGAAAAAAAAATGCAGGATGCAGTACATTAGGAGCTGTCAGGACCTGGATTCTGCTGTTGGACATTGATTTGGGGAGAAGCAGTGCTTCCTCTGATCCCCAGGAATCCTCCCTGTGCACATGTTACCCAGCTTCAGTAAAGTTTGGCAGGAAGAAAGGCTGAAGCTGACTGAGAGTGCTTTGATTGCTCGGACTTATCTAGTATTACTTCTCCTGGGAGGCTGCCCTCCCTTCCCCCACCACCTTCCCTGGGACTGGAGTAGATGGGCTGGATATCTGCCGAAATTGGATGGGAACAGCCTGTGTCTTGCCTTCCTCTAATGGCAGCAGGCGTTGGGTGGCTGGGCTGAATGTGGCAGGTGCTCTTTGCTTTCCTGCTAGGACCTCCTGGAGCAGCTCTGTTTTTGGTTATCTCTGCTTGGGCGTCTCTGTGCTCCCGCTCATTGATAAAAATTGAATTCTGCCTCCATGGCCATATAAGGCCTGATTTCCTTCCCTGGAGTCCCTGGCTGGGCCCCTCACATTCCTTATAAGCTGCAGCTGTCTCTTGCTTGGTGCTGTTTTGGAAGGGGGCAGGGAGGACAGGGGGAATTGAAACACTTGGCTGAACAGACTATTCCTTCTTTCTCTCTGAGTGTCCAGCCAAATACTCTGCTAGCTTAACTCTTTACTTTCTCTACAACAGCTGGAGCGTTACTAGAGAAGTGGGGTACCCAGAGGACATCCTGTATATGTTAGTGTGTGTGTGAGGGAGAGAATACCTGCCTCTCTTGGCAGGAGAGAGCAGTTGTTTTGTTATCCCCAAGATGGAGAAAAGTTTTAAGTGCTTTTTTTCAGTACCAGCCTTAAAACATTAGGCGTCTTCATACCGCTTAAATTATCTCTGTAAATCTGTGTCACAAAGTTATTTGCTACTTCAAAGGTGATCTAAGCCTTCTAATGCCAATAGTCATGTTATCTCACTTTGCAGGCTAAAGAGGCAGTGTTTTGCCAGATCCCACATGATGAATTCTATGTTCTTTGCTATTGCTTCAGCGTTTCACCCTCTTCCCAGTTTTTATTGCTGTGGCCAGCACAGCACTTTCTCAAGGCCTGCTACCTGACTGTTAGGAGGAGATGCCAGAGACTGAACCCAGGAACTTCAGAATGCTTTACCCTCAAGCCAACATCCTTCTCTTCAAACCTGAAAATCTTTTCTTATTCTCGGCAAGCATGTAGGCAGGAGATAGGAAATGAAACTCCTGTAATAGCTTTTTCAGATCCCACACAGCTGTCTGCCTTGGCTTGAAACAATCGTCAGTTGCATGAAGCAAATGATTCCTCTAAAAACCAGCCCTACTTATATTGCCTCTTGTGACTGTTCAGGGGAGACCCCCCCTGTTGAGTAAACATAAACTTCATTTTCAGGCTTTTCCAACTGGACATCATATAATGTCCTACACACTGTTTTTTTAAGTATGGAGAATACAGGTATGACTAATCACTGTAGATTATTTTTCTAGCTGTGATTTTACCATTGGTGCATTATTTGCAGGAGGTGGGTGGGTTAACAGCAATGTACCGTAATTATTCTGTTTGTCCTTGAAGCACAGCATTGAAGTAGGTAGCATGTTACAGCCTGGCTGAGAATCTCTGCTTCTTGCATTACCTTTTTATGGGAGAGGTTTTCAGGTACAGTGCAAGTAAAGAACAGTCTCCTTCCCCAATATCCCAATTTTCTCTATCTTTGTTCAAAGGCCAAACCAGCATTTTAGAAAATGGATACCTACCTACCTATCTGCCTGCCTGCCTGCCTGCCTGCCTACCTACCTACCTACCTACCTAAATACTTTGATGTATTGCCAAATTTGCATATTTAAGATTTTTTCTTTCCCATCTCCATATGTAATACCACAGTTTGAACTCCTTCAGACTCTGTTTCAGATCAACACAGTTTTGGGGAAGATATAATAGGTCCAAAAATCCATTTTTCTCCTTTTTAAACAGAGTTCTTAGATTCTTATAAATTAAAACTTATAATCTTAGGCTTCCATTTAATATGGTTTTTTTTCAGTTGGTACTCTACTATGAACATGAGAGATGATTTGTGGTCAGATTTTGGTTCTACTAAACAATGGTTATAGATTTTATAGTCCCAACAGGAGGCTCAGTATTGGGGGAGGCTTCTGGGAAGAAACAACTTGCAGGTACTATTCATAGATTCCATCTCTTGTTCATCATCAGCCACGATTTGGGGATGAAGATGGGGTGAAAAGTCAATTTGAAGAAGAACCAAACAGACCATGCCTTCTGAGGAATCTGGAATTAGCAAAGTAAATTTCTAAAAGGATGATATGTCTTACTTGCAATATGTCTGGTTGATGCATAACTCTCTTTGGGGATCGTTGGCTATTAGAAATACAGATGTAACATCTTAAACCTGAATGAGGAATACCCATGTTCCTTCTAAGAACAGGTGATGGGATTTTATCTTAGCTTGCATCATTATGGGCCTGGCCTCTCTCTCCAGAATCAAATAGTTGGGTAAGAGTGTACTACTTGCTATGGAAACACTTTTCAACTAGGCATATTCTGGCACACAAAACAGCATAGCAACAAAAGCCTGCAATTTGACAACAGGCAGTGCTTGCTACAGTATCAAAACTAAAGAGAGAAAGTAGAAACTTGAAAACTAACTTGCAGGTTGATTGGATTTGGGAATAAGAATGTGATAGCATATTCTTTATGTCATGGTCAACATACTTGTTTTAGATTAGAGTAGATAATAGGGCTTTTTTCATATTGTTAAGATACAAATTCATTGTCCCTCATTGCTGGTCATGCTAATGAAGATGGGAGTGGTTATTTAGCTGCATTGATTTCTTTTATCAGTCTTCAAAACCCAGAAAGTTAAAAGATGAGCAAGGAAAACTAAGAGTACTTTGATTTATAGTCGTATCACACTTTTTCTCAGTTTTCCTAAGTTTTGCTTTATAGAAGACCAGTGAAGTGTGGTATAGTGACCGAAATAATATGATGAAAGTTTCTTTAGGTTTCATTAAACATTATTGAGCACGAGCTTCAGAATACAGCTGCATCACTGACATTCTTTTTTGTGTATCCCTTTGTCCCAAGGCTCAGTGCTCTTCTATTATAGCTTGCTTGAGGTGAAAGTGGCTTTGTGGATATGTATCTCATCTGCAAAGAGATGATGAGATGAAGAAAACTTTCTCTGATCCTGGAGAAAGCAATTTCCCCACAGTGCCTCTTTAGAGAAAGAGAGGAACAGGTGAAGTACAGAAAGACTCTTCCTGTACATTTCTTCCATTCTCCTCACATCTTACTTTCTCCTTTTTTTTTTGATCACATTTCATATCTAAATGGTAATACCAGTAGCATTACAAGCAGTCCTCGACTTACAACCACAATTGTGTCCATAGTTTCTGTTGCCTAAGTGAAACAGTTGTTAAGTGAATTTTGCCCCATTTTATGACCTTCCTTGCCAAAGTTGTTAAGTGAATCACTGTAGTTGTTAAGTTAATAATATAGTTCTTAAGTGAATCTGGCTTCCCCATTGATTTTGCTTGTAAAAAGGTCGCAAAAGGGGATCACATGACCTTAAGACCCTGCAACCATCATCACTGAGTCAGTTGTCAAGTATCTGAATTTTGATCACATGACTATGGGGATGCTGTAATAGTCGTAAGTGTGAAAATAGTCATGTCACTTTTTTCAGTGCCATTGTAACTCTGAGCAGTCACTAAATGATCTGTTGTAAGTTGAGGACTACTTGTATAGACATACACATTAGGCATAATGCAAGATACTTAAAAATAACCCTCTATTAATAAATGGCCAAAACATAATGTTTCACCCTAAATTGCTCTACACTTGCATTGTATAAATGAAGACAGCTTTGAGTTTTTCTTGACTCAGGCAACAGAAACTTCATAGTAATATTTCTCAACTGCCCTCAAATGTGATAGTCCTGACTCTCATAATTTTTATCTTCCATGGGATTATTGTTGAAGTCCAATTTATCTAGAAGTTACCAAATTGGATAAAACCCATTTTAAAGCCTTTTCCTCCTTTCAAATGATACTACATTTTGGAAGGGATGAAAAGTTATAGGACTAATTCTCATGATAACATGGCTAGTAAAAATGAACAAATGTTTTCACATTTGTTTGTGAAAACAAATGACTGAGAAACGGGCCCCATAAGTTATTTTTTCTAAAGTTTCTAACACACTATGTCCTATTTGGTGTCTATCAGACAGAAGGGCATCAGCATAATGTAAACTGCAAACTCTGCACTAATTTTTAATATTTCATACTGATCATATCAACATAGGCATTTCTGACTGTCTTAAGTATCTGCCTGTCTAGATCTTGGGATTTTTGCAAAACTTAAGTACGGTATTTTTTTCACAAGGCACGTAGGAATAATGAGGAAAAGGAAATTTAGTTTATTAATGAGCAACCTGCATTCCAACAAAGTTAATTTCCTCAAGAACTGTAGATATTTAACAAAACTGTACTGCTTTGGCTGCCTATAAGTATTAATTGTGTGTGTGTGGGGGTGTGTACATGCAAGAAACGAATTCTTTATATTCATATTATGCCAATTCTCAGATATGTTGAACTACATTTGAATATTTTTGAATTTTAGATAATTATTCTGTGAATAGAAAAAATGGTAAATATTACTGAACTGAGAGGGGAATGTTACGGCTTAATAGAATTTGGATCAGGGGTGAAATCCAGCAGGTTCTGAGAGGTTCTGGAGAACAGGTAGCAAAAACTTTGAGCAGTTTGGAGAACTGGCAAATATCACCTCTGGCTGGCCCCAGACTGGGGTGGGAATGGAGATTTTGCAATATCCTTCCCCCAGGGGTGGGGAGGGAATGGGGATTTTGCAGTATTCTTCCCCTGCCACGCCCACCAAGCAATGCCACACCCACCAATCAACGCCCACAGAACCAGTAGTAAAAAAATTTGGATTTCACCACTGATTTGGATGTAATTGATCATAGGGAGAAAATAGACTCACAGGTTATTGAAATTCTGAAGATGGGTTTCCTCTTTGACTAAAAGGTAGCACTGCAATCTTTAAAAACATTTCTCCATAATAGAGAGAAATAGAAACATAGTATACTTTTATAAAGGGTAAGCTCTGCATATACCTATGTAGATATTTTTCATAGTAAGGAGAATAGAAATTATGGCATAGCAGATTGAGATTCTTTAGGTTTCTAATAATCTTGGCCAGTTTAGACTGTTTATCTTGGAATTGCCCGAGTCGTGATAATGCCAGAAGTAAAAATACTGTAATTGTCTCCTGCTAGATTTGTCGGAGGGCATGACAAGGTATATTTTTAACAGAAAACACAGATAAAACCCCCCATTTAGAAACCTCAGCTCCTGTTTCTAACTCTGTATCAGCAAGCGTTGAGATGACTCTTTTTCCTCCCAAGTCCTAATTCACTCATGTGAAATGCTACCGGCTTTAGCTTTCCTGTTGAGAGAAAAATATATTTCTATATTTGTTCCCTCCTTCATCTTCATACTATCATGCTGTTGCATCCTATTCTTAGCAGCTGTGCCAATGTAGGAGCTGTTTGCAACTGTATAACTGTTTTGAGAGTGTGGAAACTTTGTATAGTGATCATTGGGTTGTTTTGGAGTGAAGAGAAAAGTATACATATGGACATGCTGGGAAAGTATGATTGGCCACCGGTTTTTATAGAGAGAGAGAGAAGATCCTTGTACTGATGGTAGATAAGTATCAGGTTATCAGTATCAGAAAGAAGGACACAAGCAAACTAGGTTTGTTGCTGCCTTTTCCCTTATTTCTGGCACTCACTGACATTCAATAAGGAACTATTGTTAGGGCTAACAGCCCGTGCTTTCCACCACCTTTTATATGTTATTCCCCTTATTTCCCCCACCCAATCATGTGTGTTGTATTCTCCCTCTGTAACTGCACTGTTCAATGCCCCCATCTACATCCCGACTCGCAGGAATGCCACCCACTGGCCCATTCAGCAGGCCCGGCAGGAGAGCAGCCACCCCTCAGCGCTGGCAGGGACGAGCATCCCAGAATGTTCAAATTGACAGCAGAGATGACGGCAGCATCTTCTCCCGCTCATGCCGATCTGCCTAATGATGTCATTGGTGTGCGACCGCCTCTCAGCTGTGCAGTGGCTGCACTACAGCCCCGCGGAGCGAAAGGATGGCATCGTGCGGATCCGCGGATCCTCCAGGCAATCAGTCATGCTGTGCAGGGTCGTGGACAGGTGGGGGTGGTCACCCCCACTCCAAATGGCAGCCCCGGGCCGGCTGGCACGCCGGGGCTGACAATAGGACTGTTTACTTTTGTGGGGTTTTCTGTGCGACACTTATAAATATGCATTAAAATGATTTTCACGTAGAGCAAAATCAAAATAGCTGAAACAAGCAGATCTAAAATAAAATGGTATGGTAATCAACTAATCCTTCTCCTTCACTCCTAACAGCAAAGGCGGAGAAATTGCTAGTCACAACCCACATACCAAAATTAGTTCTCAGACTAAGTTTATGATCAGTGACGGACCTAAACATTTAAGCATATCATTAGAAGGCAACACAAAGGTCAACTAATCTAGTCTCTTGCACTGCAACATATCTAGTGTTACAACATTCCCAATATAGCTATCCAGACTTTGCTTTAAAACCCTTAATGATTATGATTACAACTCTTCCACTTTCTAAAACTGACTGTTCCCTTCTTAAACAATTAATTCTCTTACTTGCTTTCTAATATTTTCCTGAATTCTTTTTCTTGTAATTTGCTGTTATCTAAGCCTTTCCTTTGAAGCAATGATTTCATTGTATGTGAACTATCCTTCAAATAAATTATATATCTTTTTAACGCCCTCGTCTCCAAGTGTAACGGCAATTCTGTCAAGCTTTCCTAATACCAGTTGGCCAGAAAGTACACAGTCATCTTTGCCTCTATGCTGTGGGATATATTTTAATTTATCAGTCTTGTTCCTAAACTATAGTGTCCCCTGAAGTGAAAAGCAGAATAACACAATCTAACATTTCATGATTGAAATGCAGTTTTTTTTGTTGATGTAGCCTACAGTGTGCAGTTTTCTAAGGAAAGAGAGAACAGTTAAACTGGAATGTTCTTTTATTTTCCTCTTGTTTACATTAACATAAGTTGATCATTTGTAACAAAAGAACAAAGAAAAATAACAACAATACAACAAAGGGGAAAAACACAAAAAACACTCAAAGATAGTACTCTGTCTTTCAAGTCATGAAAAGTTCAACAATTTTACATTCTAGAATTAAACAGGCTAATAGGGAGCATTACATGAGAATTGGACCCTTAGTTCAAAGGCTTGGGAGACTGGAGCCAGTCAGAATGGTTTCCGGTAAAACTGCATGATCTAGGAATTGACCCAAATGTATTTGGCTGTCCACAAAAGTTGCATTGAAGTGTTATGTTGTCTGTGTCAGGGCAATGTTTGAAAGGTGCTGCATCTTTCCACTCTGTCATTATTCATATGCATTTAGCATGTGTACACTGTCATAGCTCTCATCTAATACGTGTGCATTGGCAGTGCCCAGGTTAAGAAACAGTGGTGAAGCTGTTGAACTCTGATGAGCTCCAGTTTGCGTGATCAGTTTTCAGAATTTATAGGCCTTGAGCCTTTCCTTATACAGTGCCTCAGTGGGTGAGCCCTTTTTAGGAGTCCCCATTGGAATGATGATTTAAGCACCTTTTGAAGTCTGCTCTTGTGTTAATTTATCATTGCAAAAAGCTATTCATAATTCTCAGATATATACCGTCTATAGCAGCGGTCCCCAAGCTTTTGGATTAGGATTTGCTGTCCAAATTGTCTGCCTCTTTAGATGGTCCTTACTTTACAACAGTAACTAGGATTGGGATTTATGCTGCTAAGCTATGTGTCAGGCTTGTCCCAGCTTGAGTATTTAGGAAAGAAAGATCCTCGACTCCATTTGTAGCAAAAGGTATACTTTTACAAAAGCCAAGTGATTATGTTATAAGAAAAGCTGGATCTGAATATTCCTGCTCAGAACCTTCCTTTCCCCAATTTCCTGGGCCCTCCTCCATGTGACGTGTTCATGAGTGACCAATGACATTTGAATCTGGTGTTTTGGTAACCGCTTTAGGTTTAGTGCCTCTTTGGTGTACTTTTGCATTCTGTTCTCACGCTCATGTCCTTGGATGTGCTGGTCTATTCCGGATTGGCACCTCTGATTTCTGTCATCCTATCATTCCTTCCCCCCCCCCCCCCCCGCATTCCATTCTCCCCCCTCCTGCATTTTATGGCAAGATGCCAGCAAAGCGAAGCAGGCTGATGCGTTTACGATGGCAGACCTGATACAATGCATTTGTAAAGTGTGACATCACTTTTCTTTTGTCATAATTAAATGAGGATCGTGGGTGAGTAAGTAAGGACCCCATGTGACCGTGATTTTCAACTTCCTGCCAGCTTCCAACAAGCAAAGTCAACGGGGAAACCAACAGGAAGTTGCAAATCACAGTCAGGACAGTTCTTTAGGTGGCTCTTTAGTATGCAGGTGAGTGGTATGGAATGTGCCCAGGTTGTTGTGGTTGCCATGTGAGTGTTGTGATTGTAGTGGTTACCATATGAGTGTGGCTGAGGGAGGGAAGGAGTGCTGTGACATGACAGTTCTTACACTCTCATAGCCTCATAGCCGTGGTGTTGCAATGGTTAGAATGCAATATTGCAGGCTAATTCTGCTGACTGCCAGCAGTTCAATTCTCACTGGCTGAAGGTTGACTTACATCCTTCCGAGGTTGGTAAAATGAAGACCCAGATTGTTGGGGGCAATATGCTGACTCTGTAAATCACTTGTTTACAGAGGGCTATAAAGCACTGTGAAGTAGTATATAATTCTAAATGCTATTACTACTCTGTAGTGAGCTCCTTGGGACAAAAAAAAGTGGGACTAAGTGGCTTACAATTTTTCCAATTGGCTTCCCAATCTATTTTCTTGTGGGAAATTGATAGGGAAGGTCACAAGTGGCCATTATTCAACAATGGGATGCTGCAACTATTGTAACTGCGAACTGGGTTTCAAGTTCCTAAATTATAATCACTGACCATGGGGGTGCTTGTAATGGCCAGAAAATTGAACTGTCACTTAACGAGTGATCAACTGTCTATGGAGATTCTCAGTCATTCAGGTCATGATTGTCCCCTTTTCAAGGGGTAACTGGACTTTCTTGTTTTTCTTTGAAGAGGTTTCGCTTCTCATCCAAGAAGCTTCTTCAACTCTGACTGGATCCTTCCATCCCCCACCATCCAGTCAGAGCTGAAGAAGCTTCTTGGATGAGAAGTGAAACCTCTTCAAAGAAAAATAAGAAAGTCCAATTTCTCCTTGAAAAAGAATCTTTCAGGTGAATGAGTGGTCATTAACTAAGGACTAACTGCATTAAATACTTCAAATAATCTTATTTTAATTCTGCCCTCTGATCATAGCTTCTTTGTGTAAGACAATCTGAGTTTGACTAAACTCCAAATACCCAATATTCTTCAAGGACATCTTCTTCTGCAGATGCAGGCTTGTTTCTTTTTAGCACATCCTCTGTTTTACTATATAGGTAGTCCTTCACTTATAACCATTTTAAGTGTTTAGTAACTGTTACAATGTATTTATGACAGTTGCACTATCCCAGGATAATGTGTTCATCACTTGTAACCTTCCTAGCTGGCTTCCAATAAGCAAGGTCAATGGAGAAAGCCAGATCCGCTTAATAACAAAATAATTCACTTAACAACTACAATGATTCATTTAATAATTGTGGCAAGAAAGGTTGTAAAATGGTCAAAAGTCAGTTAACTGTTTTGCTTATTAACAGAAATTTTGGGTGCAGTTATGGGTGTAAATTGAGGAATATCTATGTTAACTCTCCACTGAAATGGAGGAGGATAAGGTTCTGCTAGAAAAGGGAACACTTGTTGCTATTGGATCTCTTTGCAGTACACCTAACTTCCCTGTCAAGAAGCCTGAATAGGAAAACATCTGTCCTATTTATTGTTTGTTCAGAATTTGTGTCTTGTCAATAAATATATTGTTCCGTTGCATCCTGGCTGTCTCAAACTCAGCTGCGATTTTCACTTGTATCCCATTTTTGCTTCTTACTTTTCTGTGGTTGATTGGAATGCTGCTTACTTCACTTTCATTCTACTTCTCAATACCTTTTTGCTTTTACTTTGAAGAGCTCTCAATTCAGCTGGAGGCTTGGGTGCCTCCCTTAGGGCTTGGTTGATAGGCCTACTTTGTTTGATCAAATTTTGCCTTTTGATCTGAGCACTTTCTCTCCCCTCTGGGATTCCTGGTTTCTTCAGTATGCATATGATATTCTTCTGCATTCAGTGGACAAGGGCTACTTAGCCCTGCTGATGTCTTTGATTGAACATGGGCACAAGGTTTCTAAGTCTTTACTCCAGTTTTGTTATCTTGGCCCTATCCTATTATGAAAATTCCTACAACTAAAAAAATAAGAATGGTGAGTTTTTGTTACATGGATCCCTAACTTTTCCACCCTGTCTCCACTCTTGGTTCAAATTGACTACGATTCTCAATCTTGTTTCTTGGTTTGAGGAAGAGAATTCTTCTTTCATTACTTTGAAGCAAAGTCTGTCAACTGCACCAGCGTATACATTCCATAGTTATTCTAATCTAAATCCTTTTATGCTATTGTCATGCTTAGCAGGGCATTGCCTCAGGAGTACTAATTCAGTTTATGG
Source organism: Arizona elegans (assembly GCA_022577455.1). Classification (NCBI taxonomy): domain Eukaryota; kingdom Metazoa; phylum Chordata; class Lepidosauria; order Squamata; family Colubridae; genus Arizona; species Arizona elegans. Next base: position 296,392,291 of record JAKOOJ010000001.1, on the reverse strand, counting down.
GTCCTGGGCAATGGCCTGTGGCTTACTATTCTTTGAAACCTGATCTGATAGCAGCTGGATGCCCATAGTGTTTGCAATTGGTAGCAGCTGCTGCCCTTTAGCTCAAGATATTCTTTTGAACCATTCCATGACCTTGCTAGTTCCACAAGCAATAGAAATTTTGCTGCTTTCTCAAAATACCCAATATATCTCTGCTCAGTTTTTACTTAGTATGATAAACTTTTGCTGCTAATGTGATTCTCAAGTGCTATCAGACTTAAAATACTGCTCCCCCCTAACGGCTTTCCTCCTGATTGTGGGGCAGTAGTAAGCACTGTTTCTACTTCTGGTCTTGACCTCATTGAAGACCCATTACATCACCTTACCTGGGACCTATGGGTCATCTTTTTTAAGAGGATGGTTGATGATGCTCTGACTACTTTGTTGTCATCATGCTTTTGTGATAGAGGCTCATGCTTTTGCCACAATGAATCTGCTAAGATTACAGAGCTTGTTGCTCTAATTTGTATTTACACCCAAGCAGCAGGTTTCTCATTGACCAGTGGCCATTTACACTAACTCCAGTATGCTTTTGGTATTTGGTCAGATTTGGAAACAAAGAGGTTTCCCTTTTCTAGATACCCCTTTGTTAATACAGCTGTGGCTTCCCTACCGCAATTTCTGTTTCCTCTTGCAGGGATGACAAGGACATCCCATCTTTAGCATAAGGTAACAATTTGGATTATGCTGCAGCCAAAGATCTGCTATTTCTGGTTTTTTGTTTCCCCTCTCAGTCCTTCTGCTGTTGAAGTTTTGGCCTTTTCTTCTCCAGTCTGTCCTTTTTCTGGGACACAATGCCTTCTGTTTCCTGAAGAGGCTGCTTGGAAACACCTGGAGGCTCCCCCTTCTAATGGCATTTAATGGGTTTCTCATGCCCCCGCCCCCGTACTTCTTTAGATTACACTGCAAATTTTGACATGTTGGTGTGTCTCAAACAAGTTGCATAGCAAGTGGTCGACAGCTGTGGGGTATGTGCAGAACTCGGCCTACACCCTCTCTTAACTGCTGTCACCAGCACTTCCCCTTGGATGCATGGACCATTCCAGTCTTTGCAACTTCATTTCATGGATATGCCTCCGTGAAGATTATATTGCCACCTACTGATAGTAATGGGGCACCTTTTCAAAAGGGCTTGAAGCCTTTCCTACTTCTATGGCCAACATAGTAGCAGTAGTAAAGTTCTTACAAAAGAGATCATTCCACAGTATGGCTGCTCTTCCATAATAAGATGGTGGTCTACAGCTTGCTGGCCACTTAAAAAAACCATATCCAAGGCTTTGGGAACCAAGAAGAAGCTTCACGCTCCTTATTACCCAATTTCTAATGAATTGATTAGTCCCTTGGACTGCAAGGCGATCAAACCGGTCAGTCCTAGAGGAGATCAACCCTGACTGCTCTTTAGAAGGCCAGATCCTGAAGATGAAACTCAAATACTTTGGCCGCCTAATGAGAAGGAGGGACTCACTGGAGAAGAGCCTAATGCTGGGAAAGATTGAGGGCAAAAGAAGAACGGGATGACAGAGAATGAGATGGCTGGATGGAGTCACTGAAGCAGTAGGTGTGAGCTTAAATGGACTCCAGAGGATGGTAAAGGACAGAAAAGCCTGGAGGAACGTTGTCCATGGGGTCACGATGGGTTGGACACAACTTTGCAACTAACAACAACAATGAATTGATAGAGACACCAGCTGACTGTATAAAGACTCAATTGGCCTACTGAAATGGGATTAAATTGTGTAGAGTGCTTGCCATATGCTCTCATGTTCATGTACCCATCAAGCCAAATAATGGATCTCTTTATTTGGTAGAGTCTTGCCACTAGATGCTATGTACCTTGAAGTTTGTACCTCTCTGCTGGGAAGTCACAAACTTCAGGTTTTTTTAAAAAAATGTATACTTGCCAAAATTTCACAGTCCAGCCTGTACCCCTCAATTAACCCAGTGCACTCCATCCAGCCATGTGTTTGGTTCTGCTTAAGAGACCCTGATGCAAGACCTTTCTGGAATCAAGGGGGTGGGGAGTGTGTATACCTTATCCTGCTTACCACCAAGACTTAATAAATGTGCAAAGGAAAGAGGTCTGTTACAATTGGACCCAAGTGAAAAGGATTACCTTACTGCAGTGGTGAAATGCAATTTTTTTTGCTACCAGTTCTGTGGGCGTGGCTTGGTGGTGGGGTCATGTGACTGGGTGGGCATGGCAAACTTTTTTTAAAAAACTTTTTAAAGCATTTTTTTTACTACCTATTCCCCTGAACCGGTAGTTAAAAAATGCTTTTAAAAAGTTTTTAAAAAGTTCCGACCTTCACAGCTATGCCACGTGATTGTCAGAACCTTTTTTTCTAACTTTTTAAAGCATTTTTTAACTACTGGTAAAAAGTGCTACCGGTAGTGATAAAAACTACCGGTTCGCCTGAATCAGTAGTTTTTATCACTACCGGTAGCATTTCACCCCTGCCTTACTGGCAGGAAAGATGCGGAGAAACCAGCAAATCAACCTAAAAAAAAGCTGACCGCCAGGCATTCATTGGTTGTAGAAACCAGAACAATCTAGGAACTCCTTCTGTTGATGCAAACCAGGCTGTTTCATATCTGCTGTATTCTCATCTGCAAAGTGACCAATGCATACAACCACAGATCCTGGAACCACTTTAAAATCCATGATTGGGCAACGTTATAATTCTGTGTCTCTTCTTAGTAATTATTGCTATCTTTAAGATGTTTACTTTCATCTGCTAACTTCTTATCATACAAGCTATCGATTAGATTTTTTATAATCCTGCCTTTATTGCTTTATAAGTAACTCAATGTAGTGAAGATACCTAATACTCCTTCCTCCTCCTATTTCCCCCACAATATCAACCCTGTAAGGAGGGTTGGGCTGAAAGAGAGTCATCCAGCTGGCAAATTGATTTTGCTCATACATTGCTGGACTACTGGGAAAGGATGGAGTCTAGAAGTCTTTTCCATCCATAATCTTAATAGATAGCCTGCCAACTGATTGCTAAGCAAACAAACCTTTGTTTACTAGTTCTGCAACAGATTATTAATATAACTATCATACCAGCATAAGGCAGTATCTGACAGACCATTTATAGTATAGCGGCATTTCTAGATTATTTCCAAAGAAGTAACCCAAGGTTCTTTCTCAACTCATAAATTACATTTTTATAATAGTACCCATGGAGGATTCTCTATTCTATATCAAGTAACCTATTTAAAATGGGTCAGTGCTGTTGCTCTGTTTTTGAATGATGAAAGTATTTGTAGACATGGAGGATAAGGAATGCGGGGTTGGAGGGGGGGTAAGGAATGCCAGGTGACCCTAATTTTAATTAAACCTATGAAGTGTAGGAGCCCTTAGTGCTCTTCTCTAATCACAGATTACATGAATAACGTATCTGTAGCATGAATTCAGGTAACTATACCGTTGTATAGAAGAGGAGGGAGGGATGTTAAACTCAGCAAACTTGTAAAAAACTTCAAATGGGCCATATATGTTATGAAAACTCAGAATTATTTGCATCAGACAATTTAACAACATCAATAATGCTGTTCCAACCCTTAGATTCCAAATATTTTGTTCATTTAATGAATCTTTTTGTTTGCACAGCACTGGAGAAATGCTACAGTTTGTTCGTTCATTCATTCATTCAATTTCTGTAACTGAGACTCAGCCAGATGACTCTGTGTGGCTTGCAATTCTAAAATTACAAACAATTAAAAACATTAAAATAATAACAACATCCATAAAATAAATAAGTACAAACAGCAACCATGATGATTTTTTAACTAATAGTAAAGCCAAATAATTGGATCCTTAACACATTCTGAGCCTCAGGCCTGTGGTACATAGCCAACTTTCTAAAGCTTTGCAAAAGGCAAACAGGGTTGGGGCTATTCTAATTTCCGAGGAGAGAATATTCCATAAAGCAGGGGCTACTGCAGAAAAAGTCCATCTTCTAGTTCCTGCCAGTTGATACTCTTTGGCTGATGGGATCTGCTGCAGCATGCCCAATCTGGATGGATAGAAACTTTTTGGAAAAAGAGTTAGGTAACCCTCAGGTAACCTGACCCCAAGCCATGTAGGGCTTTAAAGATGACAACAAGCGCCTTGAATTGCACCTGGAAACACACCGGCAGTCAGTTCAGTTCATGGAAGAATGGTGTTGATGTGCAATATAGCCAGCACCATTTATTACCCATGTAATAAATATATAATAAATTATTACATTGTAATATATTAATATAATATACATATGTAATAATATAATACATGATGTAAGCAAACATGGTGGCCTCCATATGATAGCTCTCCTCCAGGTCCAGAATTGTCACAGCATAAATGGTGGAGAGCCAGGTTGCACCTGCAACCTATTCAGCCCGGAATATTTTTTGTCTGCACACTGGGAAAGGTATATACTGTAGCTGTACCATCTGGCTGGAAAGGAACATGCATTCCCATGACATTTGGATTGAGATAAATCTTGAGTAACCTGACTTTCATTCCTAGATTGGTATGCTAATTGATAGTTATTGTCACTGTACTTATATATTTACTTTTGCATCTTTTCTGAAGTTCTGTTGCTCTCCAGATACTCACCATTCCAGCTTTGTCCCCACATTCACTCAACCAATTTGGTTCAAGCCGGTTAGGACCAGAATGGATGGCTCTAAGGGAGAGAATTTTCGAAAGCCAAAGGAGTGTAAGGGATGAATAGAATGTAAAGAATAAGACAGCTGTCATACTGTAACTATGCTTGATATTCAGTTAAAGAGGAAGTCCAATTGCTGATAGTTCAATTGCTGATAAGGTGGTGATGATTGAAAAACTGCTAATAGATAATGGACAGACGTGGCAGGAGGGAGGAGGAGATAGAGGAGACAACTGGGATTCAAAACAGATTGGTGGAAATCTGTATAAATACTGTGTATTTTGGCTTGCTCAGGGTCTCTCTGTTTTATAGGAGATTTTTTCTTTCTAGCGCTAAGAAAATAAAAGTTTACTATGCAATTCTTGGTCTGGTCTGTTGGCTGTCCAGGTCCAGCAGATCCATTGTCAAAAATCTAGGTTAGATGCATCCTGCTAGGTCTAGGAGAAATCCTGTGATCCCTCAGGTTAAGACAGCAAGGGGCCTTGTCCTGTGGCTGGTCTGGCTTTGTCCTTAACAATAGGTCTGTCCTCTGTGATGAGAAGGAGGCTGCAGCTGAGATAATGGAAAGTTAATTTGCTCAACAGTGCACCATTATCACATGCTCATCCTAATTCCATCTACACAGTTCTTGGTGCCAGGGCTGGAGAGGAGCAGAGGGGAAGGGAATTGCTGGCTGGCTCTCCCCTTCTCTCCCCATCCCGCCTTCCCCCTCCTCTATGCAGCAGGAAGGGTGTTCTGGATTTGTTGTCTGCCTTTCCTTTTTTAGATGTTAGTTGAGCTGTGAATTCCTTGTTTTTGGCAGTGTGTCAGGTCAGGAGCCTGGAGAAGCACATGGGAGTGCCTGCCGGCTGGATCCACATAGTAGTGCTGGGAGTTGGAGGGGAGGGGGAGGGGGGCTGGCAGCAGAAAGAACACTGACAACATTAATGACAACAAGACATTAACCCTCCCTGGACAGGTTACGATATTGCAGACTATAGAATTCAAACAGAAATAGCCATTTTCTCCAGTTTAATAGCCCTTAAAACATGACTACCATATATATACTTCCCTCCCCACCCCAATAGTTTTTTAAAACAACATTTTATCAAGACACTAAAGCAGGACAGGACTATGCAAGTGAAATATGCTTGATTCTCAGTGGCTGGAACTCTGTCCTGAAGCTCCAAATCTTTTGATTGGGAGCTGCCCAGAGTTGATTAGAAGATGGGTAGCTACATAAATGTTTTAAATCAATCAATCAATCAAACAAACAAACAAACAGAACTGGCCCTCACTCAGAATCAGCCAATTATATTTCTCATGTAAGCAGATGGTTATTTTTACTCACTTGGGGACTAGTCAGATACTTCTTGTAGGAATATTGTTATGAGGTATTTGAAAGTCTGATTTGAATCTAGAACACTAGGCAATCAAACTTGCAGAGAGGGGAAATTTAATGTATTTTGAGTACAAAGTAAACACTGGTGCAACTGTGCCTCTTGTCCAGCCTTTGCTGTATGGAAACATCACTGCCGTTCCAATGGTCCATTTCCATGCAGACAACAGTTTGGCAGTCCCTACTTTTCAAAATTATATATTTAATTAGATTTTGAAAGTAATTAAATATATAATTTAATCTTACATTTACATCTGTTTAGAATCAGATTGGGAAGAGGCCATTGGGACCATCAATGAAGGATGTGACATGAACTGAATACCTCCATTTTAATAGGCATGCTGGATAGCTTTCTGGTTGACTCATTCTCTGGCCTCCTTGGTCTGGATTCCAGGCTTGAGTAACCATAGTTTTCAATATTGAATGATTCCATAAGTGTGGTGTAGATCTGGGAAAGCCATAGAATTCAGCGTCTACATCATAAAGGTGACTTGTTCCAAGTGATTTCTGATCCAGCACATCTAGGGGGGTCATATACTAGATCACTGTTTATCTGAATATGGAGGGCATTACTTCTACCTATTTACTTTGATCAGATCATTTCCTAATCCAGCTAAGATTAATTACTGTCCAGGATCCCACAGGATGGGACCTGTATGGCAATAGCACCTGGCAATAGAACTTACTTATATGCCTCCATAATGCTTTATAGCACTCTTTGGGCAGTTTACAATGCATTTGCATATGGCTTCCAACAATCTGGCTCCTCATTTTACTGACCTCAGAAAGATGGAAGGCTGAGTCAACCTTGAGCCCTGTCAGGATCGAACTCCAGACTGTGGGCAGAGTTTGCCTGCAATACTGCATTCTAACCCCTGGACCACCAGGGCTGTCAGAGTTTAGAGAGAGTATCTCAAGCATCAAATAGATCCAGAGAGTACTCTTGAAGCAATGTCCACCAAGTGGCCTCTCTATCCCACTTAAGAGTTGCTCTGCAAATCCTAGAAGATCTAGTATGTGACTTATTATCCTATCCTGAAGTATAATAACAGGGTTCATGTTTTAGGCTATGTTATGTTTTGCTTAAGCATTGGTTTTTGAATAGGCTATAGTTTTCTGAATTCATATATGGTACCAAGCCTTATATCATAGCCAGAATGGCTCAGATCACATGAAATGCTAAGTCAACATTGCATTATGGTCTCATGGAATGTGTAACTCAGTGGTCATGCTACCTGAACCTGTCATCTCTGGAAAAGCCATCTCTTAGAGGTAAAATTTACAGATTAAAAATGTTCATTCTGTAGAGTTACACATTTGTATAGTGCCATAAATATGCATGACTCTTTATAGCATGGAAGTTTCAGTGGGAATTTATAGTCAATTCAGTTTATGGCTCTGGTCACAAAAAACTTCTCAATAAAATTATCAATCACTTAAATTAACAGAAATTCACAAACTTAAAAATCTAATTAACAGAGAATTACAGTTACACTGACTTAGATAGATGCAGCCTTCCTTGCTTCTAGACAAAATTTACTCATAGTAAGTGATAAGCTATTTGTAGCAAAACAACTCCTGCTCCAATGAGCTGATAAAATGGATAGCTTTGTATTTTTTACAAAACAAAAACAAAAACTTTCTCTAAGTACTTGGAGAGATAACCCTTCAAATTGTTCTCCAGACTGCTCTTCCAGGAAAGCTAGTGGTATCATACAAGATAGTGAGTATAAACAATCCTCTGTAGTTGGAAATATTGCATGTTTTGGCTTATTAATTAACAAAAGCTAAGTAATCTCAAACATTGAAAATGAATGGCATTTTGTGCATTGAGATGCATTTGTTCATATTACAAAATCTGATCTTAATAGATTTACATGGAGGGGAAAAGCAACATTGTTCTTTTAATTTATTTGCATTCAGTTTGTGCATTACATATTGACCAATATGAATTAATGATGTGTAAGCAAATGAATAAACAAGAAACTCAAAGCAAAACCAAAACATAAATTTGAAGACTAAACTTTGGTTCTACAGAAATAAGATTTGTTGTTAATCTTAGGAGTGGCATAAACCAAATAATTGAATATACCAAAATAGTTATGAAAATCTCAAAGTTTTCTAGGTTTGAAAATGTGAATATCATATAGAAGCTGAGCAAGTAACTTGGATCTGAAATAGAACATATAGGAAGCCTAGTATAGGGATTTAAAGAATCAGTATCATGTAATCAGGGTTGGGTGAATGATTATAGCAGCAGAATACTGGATTACTGTGAAGGGATTAGGGCAAGATATTGAGAGACCAAAATGAAAAGATTGCATCATCTAAGATACCTGCACCAGGTATGAGTGCTGCATTAGGTTCTGGATAACAAAATTTAAGAAGGATTCAGGCAACTTGAAAGTGATTAAGAGAAGGACAATAAGTATTATCAAAAAACTAGAAATATGATTCTTTGACAAGATATTGAGAGAAATGGGTATGTTTAGCCTTAAGAAAAAAAAGACTGCCGGGGGTGGGGGGGGGGGGTATGAGAATACTTGCCAATTCTGAAGTGGTGTCATATAGAAAGACACAATCTATTGTATTCCTAGAAGACAGGATATAGAATCATGGACTTGTTATAGGAATCATATCCAAGTGAAATGTTAAGAAAAAAATAATTCCCTGGTGAAGGTCCTTGCTGCCATTGGGTCCCAGATTTAGCATAAACTGGGCCTACCAGAACAGACTGAATAAGTCTGTTTCTTAAGCCTTTGTTGCCTCCCCAAGAAAGTGTTTGGTAAGCTACTTAGACTGCTGATGGGACTCTCAACCATTGTGAAATGTCAAAGAAGAATGAATATCCTTGGTTTAGAATGGGGAGAAGGGAAGACAGTGATCCACCAGCTGTTGGTGGTGGATACCATTTCAATCTGTTAAATCCAGAATAGCAGACCATTGCCAGGGACATGGAATTCCATGGAATTGCATTAATAATGGCTTAATGTCAAAGAATCAGGGGCTAGGATCCTGAGTCTTGGAAAATGGTTCAGTAAAACTCCTGCCCTTATTTATGAGTGAATTCATTTGACTGGGATGTTTGTGAGTTGCTTGAATCGCTTTTTCCAGGCTATGTAACTCAAGGGCTAACTACCTTTTTCCTTGATAACCTAGCACTGAAATATTGATCTGCCATTAATAATATTTTGAAATACTTTTCAGGAGTTTCTTTTATGGCTGACTGAGTTCTCTGGGTGTTGAACTCTACACTTCTTCCTTAAAAGACAGTCAAATTTGAAAAATACTGGTCTATACCAGTAGCCTGGGAGTAGTCAGGGGCAGTGAGAATTGAATCCAACCATGTGTGGAGTAGTATGGTGATTTTGAGAGCTTATTGGCTTCTATCTACATCAGGGTGGATTTGATTTAAATCGAGTCGATTTAAATCATGATTTAAATCACTAGTAAAAAGACTTGATTTAAATCAACTCGGTTTAAATCATAATTTTTAAAGAGCAACTGTTATCTCTGCTACTCCTTTGACCCGCTGTTGACTCACCGATAGTCCCAGTGTTGCAGAATATACAGCCTCATGCTACATAACTAAGCTCCATTTCATGCTGAATAAACTAAATTATTTATGTATCTTAAATAGAAAACTATCTTACGATAGATTTTTACCCCAAAAGTTTTTTATTAAAATAAATTCAATAAAAATAAAAAAAAAAATCTGATTTAAATAAAAAAATCCGATTTAAATAAAAAAAATCCATTTTTTTTGATTTTTTTATCCACCCTTATCTACATGTTATCTTTTACTTTTAGATGTGGATACTGTACTGCCAGATAGTCAGAAGGGTATTCAACTCTGGGGAATGTACTGAGTTTGGGCTTGGCTCTTCCTACTTGCGCTTCTTTTGCAGGACTCACTGAAGCCAGCATTCACTGTCACCAACCTCCCAGGGACGACGTCCACCATCCAGACAGCACCCACAACATCCACATCCATGCAGGTCAGCAGTGGGCCCTCGTTCCCTATTACTAACTACTTAGCACCAGTCTCTGCCAGTGTCAGCCCCAGTACAGTCACCAGTGCCAACGGAACAGTGCTGAAAACCACTGGAACCAGCGCAGTGGCCTCTGGAGGACTCATGCAGATACCTACCGGCTTTACCCTCATGTCAGGTCAGTTTCTTTTTTGCCAGTTGAAGCATTTTTGCGATAGCTGCTGATTCTTCTGCAATTACACTGAGCACGCTAGACCTTCACCCTTCCTTGACTTGTGAGAAGCTGGAATGGAAATGCCAAAACTGCATTCTCTTAAATACGATTGTTTCATAAAGAAGTATGGCTGAGGCCAGCTGGTCAAGGGGCAGGTTCTACCAGGAGAACAGGAAGTTTAAGGGAAATGGTAGTGTTGCTGTCTCTGCTGCCAGCCTCCTCGTTCCTTTGAGGAAATGGAAAGTCCCACTTTGACATCTGATTGTGAGAATTGTAGGGTTTGGAACTGGGACATGGAGCTTGGTCAGTGCCTTCCCTCCTCTTCCTCCCATGAAAGATGTATGGCAGCCTCCCTCAACTGGATATTCCATCTCCCAGAATTCCACTCGGAATTCTGGCATTTATAGTCAGAACCCAACTGAAGGCACAAGGTTGGAGAAGGCTGCATATGATAATAATCTGGGAGGAGAGAGATTAACAAGAATCCAAGAGGGAATGAAGGAGATTTTAAAAACATCTGGCCCTGATAAAAAGCCTTTTTTTCTCCCTCCTTCCAGCAGGTGCTCCACTCCCTCCCGGGACCCCTACCATTCCTCTCACTCAGTTACAGCCACACTCGCTGGCCTTTTCCAACCAGCAGGGCCAGGCTGTACCTGGACAGCTACAGCAGGCACAACAGACAGTCTTCCGATTTCCATCTACAGCCGGAGGGCAGATTGTGTCTCTGACAGGTCAGCTGCACTCACATTGCTGCTTGCACATGGAAGGTTGGTGGGAATGCACGTTTTCAGGGCAGCTGGTTGACCTGTCTGGGGTTGAGTTGTCTTGTGTTTTTGGGAGGCCCTTCTAAGAGCAATGATAGAAAGTTGGGAAAAGTTAGCTGCTAGGTTCAAATGGAGGTGTGCTGAGACAGGAGTGGAAGGTGCAAAAGCTGTTGCTTTGTCAGCTGAATGCGAGTGATAATTTATTTTAGGAGGAATAAAGACAAATATGACTAATAACTGGTAATATAGTCCCCAAAATAGAAGGCAATTCTTTCAGATGTCTGAAAGGTAGTCCTAAGAACTTGTCACCTAGCTGAGATTGATCCTTCTACATCTGCAATCTCAGGACCATGCCTGCCATCTTCATTTTTAAAATATCTAACCATTTTCTTTCCTCTCTTGTTTGTCCAATACTACTTTTTAAAAGGATTGCCTATTTTATTGTCCAGTTAACAGACATCCACTTGTTCTTTTTTTTTTTTACTATTAAATCTTATTACTTGTGCTTGAAAAATTCAAAAGCCTGCTCTTATTTGGTGGTTTCTAGTCTTGAAATATTACTTAAATTTATATGCGGCCTTCATGTGCCCCCCCCCGTGCCCCATTGTGGGCCTGGAAAGCCTCCTGCACCAACCTGGAAGCCAAAATGGGGCACAATGGGCCGCATGAGGCCTCATTTTGGGCCTGGAAAGCTTCCTGCACCAACCTGGAAGGCAAAACGGTGCGGGAGCGCCGCACGAGGCCCCCACCCCATTTTGGGCCTGGAAAGCCTCCTGCACCAACCTGCACCCCCTCCCCCGTGCATGCATGCATGCGTCCCCGCATGCGTGGCAGAGACTTGAAGACCAGCTGGCTGGCAGGAGGTGTGAGCACATGTGCAGTGGAGCTGGGCTGGGGCGATGGCTGGTGTGCCCGCAGAGAGGGCTCTGCATGTCACCTGTGGCACGCGTGCCATAGGTTCGCCATCACAGTTCTAGGATGTTAGCCTGTGGTGACAGTAACTATATTTAGGAGCATAATTCCTTTAAAATTTAAAGTTGCTGCTCTTGTGGTGGTACCTTTTTACTTTGGGGAGTGATGTTTCTGGGGCAATGCAGGAAGACAAAGCAATATTGGTGATAGAAATTTCCATTACTCCTGAGTTGTGACTGGTGAAGTTAAATAAAGTAAATGCTTATTAGGAGGGAACAGAAGGAGAGAAAGAGAGAGAGAGACCACTCCCTTACAAGTGATGTAGTGGAAAGTAACTACTTTGTGGAAAACTGTCAGTATATGAAACTTAGGAAAGGAAGAGATTTGGGGGAGAGGTAGCGGGAAAATCTTTGCGACTATGTTTGCACAATCAGTAGCATGAACTTTTGATTAATGTTTCTAGATGGTGTTTTCTAGTTCTCATAAAGGACTTGGTTTTCTTAAAACTTGAAACCATATGTTGGACGTCTATCAGAACTTCACCTTTCATTCAAAGGCAAAGTGTTGGATGGTAGCAAAGGAGATGGGGAAGACTTAAAGTTCTTAAGGTAGTCCTTGACTTACGACCACAATTGAGCCCAAAATTTCTGCTGTTAAGTGAGATATTTGTTAAGTGAAGTTTGCCCCATTTTACGACCTCTCTTGCCATAGTTGTTAAGGGAATCACTGCAGTTGATAAAGTTAGTAGCACAGTAGTTAAGGGAATCTGGCTTCCCCCATTGATTTTGCTTGTGAAAAGGTTGCAAAAGGTGATATAGCAACGGCATAAGTATGAATCAGTTGCCAAGCATCTGAATTTTGATCACATGATCATGGGGCTGCTACAAAGGTCATAAGTGTGAAAAACGGTCATAAGTCACTTTTTCCAGTGCAGCTGTAACTTTGAATAGTCACTAAATGAACTGTTGTAAGTCGAGGACTACCTGTAGTATGATAAATGGTATACTGGCATAGGTATTTATTGTGATTCCCTGGTAAAGTTCTGAAATTTGAGAGAAACTTTTAGCCCCTCTTTAGTCTTTAGTGTGAGAAGGAAGTTAGGCCTTTTTTTTTTCCGACCCTGCCCCCCCAGATCCTGCCTTACGCGATCGCTGCGTTGGACCCAGGACCAGTTACCAGTTTTGAATTTCTGTGCATTATTAACATGTTCGTGCAAAATACATGTTGCTTTCTCCTACCCACGAGTAATGGATAATCAATCCACGCTTTGTTTAGTTTATTGCATTTTTAACATAAAATTGCAGTTTACACAGTATGGAAATGTCATCACAAGATATTCCTTCCCTCCCAGCAGGTCTCTCTGCAGACAATTATATCAAAATTGACTTGTGTTCTGCATGTGATTTGGGCCCAAATCGGGTGAAATGCTGCCGGTTCGGACCGGTTCGGTTGAACCGGTAACAATGGTGGCGGGTGGTTTGGAGAACCGGTAGCAATGGCAGCACGAGGCTCCGCCCACCCACCCGGTTGTCATTACTTCCTGGTTTTAACCCTCTGCGCATTCACAGAAGGGTTTGTGCATGCGCAGAGGGTCCACACATGCATGTGACATGTGCGGCGCGTGCACTTCCGAACTGGTAGGGAAGGTAAGTAGATTTCACCCCTGACCCAAACAGTTTGGTAATGTATGTCAAATTAAAATATTAGTAAGATAGGAAGGATGTTCCATTTCTTTTTGGAATGAAATGGGAGTAGTATAGAGTATGGCCATTATCTGAGTGCCATTGTCATTAAATTGGCTAGTGAACACAAATGAATTATTAGATCTGCTGCAAAACATACTTCTGAACTGCAAAGCATGTTTTTAGGATTGAAGTTAATTAGTTACTTTTGATAGATTCTTTACCTGGCATTTGGATTAAATGACCCAAATCAATATATTTCTCTCTCCTTCTGTCTATGTTAGTGTTCTACGGGAACATTAGTGCCATGGGAACTCCTGTGATTGTGGCATGACCTGGCTAAGGCAGATATCATGTGGCAGGTTCAGAAAAGGTCTTGCTATCTTGGCTGGTGTTTCAGAACCCCAGACAACCTCCATCACTCTACAAAAACCTTGTGATGAGAATTAGAAGGACGTGATCAAGATGGGAATAACTGACTGAAATGAAGTAAATGAACAGGATTCACACAGTGAGCTTTGTTTAGCTTATTGAAGAACCACTGTAAGTTGACTTCATACCATAATGTCAAGTCCCAACCACAGTGGCTCATTTCATACAAGATATAAAGTCATAATGAATCGGATAATGCTGTAGTTTAAAAACTAAATGACATAAGATTTAGAGACTAGTGTAAGCTATTGCTAGCCCCAGGCTTTCTTTCTATTCAAAAGATGGCAAACTAATATAGAATGAAAGGAATTTGATTAAGAAAAAGAATATTTGCTATTTCAATAGTTAAGAGTTAATTGACTGACCCAATTTATTTAATCAATAAAACATTAAAACAGAATAATTTAAAATTAAATTTTTAAAAATGTAAAACAACATTATAAAATTGCAAATGAGGGAGAGCTCCTAAACAGAGAGACCAGAAGTTGTTAATATAGGTGTGCGAGTGGGGGGAATTTTCACAGGGCCAACTAGTCCAATGGCTGGTTGGGCCCCTGTGTCCCCCATGCAAAGCTACATACCTATGTTTTGACCCCATTGCAGAAGGCCAAAAGATTGGGGGCGTTCCTCTCCTTTGAGGGCAAGATGTTTCACAATTGTGTGGTGGTTTTGCAGAAAACTGGCACTTCTGTGTTGTTGTTTTTTTAGCAAAACTCTTATTTAATGACTACTACAAAAAAGCCTCATAAAATTTAGGTTGGTCACGTGACCGACTTGTTTTACAGCCATTATGATATACAATCATAATGGACAGACTCCATTATAGTTGTATGTTGAGGACTGCCTATACTAATATTATATAGCTTCGAGCACATAAAGCATAAAATAATTTAAAGAAATAAACCAGATAATACAGGAGATATCTTAAAAATAACTATATCAGCAGGGACATTAACTATGTATTTCAGATTTACTCTGATCACAGCAGAAAAACTGATCAAACTTTTTTGCTCTATCAGAATATCAGAACTAAAATGAAAAGCACTGTCTGCCAGGCCTGACATGCAGCAGGGGAAAAGGCATTTACCAAGGCCTCTGGAATATTAATTTGAGTACTTGGCAGGTTAAAAATGTTCTGTATGTAAGGAATGGGGAATCCCAAAGGCCTAACTCATACTCCAGCTGGCCTATCCTACCTTCTGAATCTTGTGAGACCACTGCCCACAAATTACAGGCCATCTTTCTACTATTGCTGATTGCTGTTCTTCCCGTTTGTTATTCTAGTGTGTGCAAATAAAATTGTGCACTGATATTTTTAGCTACAGGGAGAACCTGCAATCAGTTGTCTCTAGAGACAGGGAGCCTGCCATTGCCACTAAGTGGAACATAGAGCTGGAAAAGTGACTATGGAGTTCAGTACTGATATTTCATTATTTGATTTTTAGCCCACCACATCCCTGGTCTGTTCAACTGCATAATTAAGACAAGAAATAGTAATTAAAAGTATGGCTCAGTGGCTAGGACACTGAGTTTGTCAATCGAAAGGTTGGCAGTTCAGCGGTTCGAATCCCTAGTGCCGCGTAATAGGGTGAACTCCTGTTACTTGTCCCAGCTTCTGCCAACCTTGCAGTTCGAAAGCACGTAAAAAATGCAAGTAGAAAAATAGGGCCCAGCATTCCTTGCGCCTTTGGCATTTAGTCATGCTGACCACATGACCACGGAGACGTCTTCAGACAGCGCTGGCTCATCGGCTTTGAAATGGAGATGAGCACTGCCCCCTAGAGTTGGGAGTGACTAGCACATATGTGCAAGGGGAACCTTTACCTTATTTATTTATTCAATTTCTATAGCTGCCCATCTCAGCCTAGTAGTGACTGGGCAACTTACAATTATAAAACTGTAAAACAATTAAAAACAATAAAAACAATCCAAAGAATAAATACATACAGCAGCCAAAAGAGTTAAACACTATTTTGGTTAATCTGCAACCAATTAACTGTAAAGGAATGGGTCCCTAGCACATTATGAGGCCCAGGCCCTCGCACACAGGCAAGTTTTTAAAGCCTTATGAAAGACCAAGAGGGTTGGGGCCATTCTAATCTCGAAGGGGAGAATGTTTCACAAAGCAGGGGCTACAGCAGAGAATGGGGGAGAGGGGAAATTAAAAATAAACTTGATACTAAAATTAATTAAGAAAACACTTATGAAAGAGATGTGTCTTTACAGATTTTCTAAGTGAAGAGAAAATATGAGTTGAAAGCAGGCAATATTTGTTTGAGTACTCTCCATAGCCTGGGAGCATCCCAAGAGAAATCTTCCCCTGAAGATTGCTAATATTTCTAATTCTAAACCACAATTTGTAGCATCCACAGCCTCTGCAATCAGCAGTGAAGGATGCCACCTATGAAAAGCCACAGATGATCCATCTGTAATCTAATCCAGCCAAATGTGGAATCTACACAGATATAGATAGCTAAATCCCTCCTACAGATAAGTAGCAAGCACTTTATAATATGATTTGTTTCATGAATGACAGTACTTTACTATAGGAAGATCAAATAAAGCAAACATCTCCCCCTATCCCATTGGAGTTGACTCCTGGAGTTTTCTTGTCAATAATATAGAAGTCGTTTCCCATTGCTCTTTCTGGATTTATTTTTTATTTCTAAATCTTATAGATATCTGGGTATTTCATGGCAGCCCAAATACTAATAGATTTCATCCTGCTTAGTTTTTTCAAGATCAGCCAAGGTTGGCCAAGTGCTGCCACCTTGTGTGATTTTTCTCCTAATTATTACCAGAATATGCTTTGCTATAATTTTCATTTTTTTAGCTTCCCTTTGGAAAAAATAGAACAGTGCAATGATGCTTGGGTTGCCACGTAACTAGAATTTTTGGATGACCTATTTCCTGTTCAATTAGTGCTGCTGCAGGATGTAGGGTCAGTTTAGTTCTGTCACAAGCTGAGATTGAGGTCCTGATAGAAGACATAAAGATTTCTCCTGATACCCAGATTTAAGAGATTAGAAAAGAAGTCTGTTCAGTTGCATTAGCCTACCCTGAGGGGCTGTAACATTACTTCTATGGTAGTTTGAATTAGGAAAAGAAAACTACTGAGTCAGTAATATCTTCAAAGTAGCATAATGAATCAGATTGGGAGGTCTAGAGAAAGCCCAAGGGAAGAACCGGTGGATGGGTGGGGCTAGACAGAATAATGGTGTGTGAAATTCTGTGCCTAGGAATGCATTTTATGTAGGTCATTGGAACAAACTCACTCTCAATAAATTTGTCTATCTCTCAATGGTGATGTAAATTTGGATTAGCCTGGCAACAATTTAAGCAACACCCTGTTAGATTAGATCACTCTCACTTCGTTCTGGTGTAATTTTTGTGTGTGAGTTTAAATGGATAGTCATACCTGATTAACCCTTAGATTGAGCAAACCTTTATATATAGGTAGGACAGAATGAGAACATCATTTTACGACAGACATGGGAAATTTAATGCCCTAAGACCAAATTCAGGGCCAGAGGCATGCCCAGGAGAGATGAAGAAGTCAAGATGGTGGCTATATGATTGAAACCCTGTCACACAAGTGAAAAGAGGGAGATGCTTTAATAGCAATAGCAATAGCACTTAGACTTATATACCACTTCATAGTGCTTTTACAGCCCTCTCTAAGCAGTTTACAGAGTCAACATATTGCCCCCAACAAATCTGGGTCCTCATTTTACTGACCTTGGAATGCTGAGTCAACCTTGAGCCTGGAGAGATTCGATCTGCCAAACTGCTGGCAGCTGGTGATCAGCAGAAGTAGCCTGCTGTACTGCACTCTAACCAATGTGCCACTGCAGCTAATCATGCACTCTCAGTTGTTATCTTAACTTTTAGATGTTCTAACTTCTGGAGCATCTTTTGTTTGTATTGTTCTTCACAGTTGCTAAAGTGGGTGACACATTTTGAACTACACCTGTAGGGTAACCCTTCAGCCTTAATGTAGTTTTATTTTTAAATAAAAGGACAAATAGTTTCTCAATCCAGAGAAAAAGGGAAAACTCTGACCTCTGTACTTTCTGTCGTCATACCACTTTCTGTATCTGGTTATTAAAGCTCGTGTCTCTTCTCTCTCCTGTTCTGTGTGCTTGATTCGAAGCAGTTCTACAAAAGCTATGGTCACAAAATTATTCCATTGACTATAATAAGGATAGACAGAAACAAGCTTACGTTATGTGCTTTTTTATCTTTCCTGCATAAATCAAGGCAACTGGCAGCAATGAAATGCATAATTGTCAATTAGATTACATTTTTTAAAATAATCTACAATCACATAAAATTGTTTTTATTTAATTCCATTTCTGGAGTTGAATTATTTCATCTAAATTCTACAAAGGATAGAAGGGTGTTTTTACTAACCACTAGAAGAAAATAAAAGATAAAGTCAGTGTGGACTCTTGATAGAGAATTCAAGTATTTGGAAATATTAGGCTGGGGGAGAGTGTAGGGGGATTTTACACTCACTTTACCCAGTCCTTTTAGAACACGGGTGTCAAACTGGCGGCCTGCAGGCCAGATGCATTATGTGTAGGCCACGCCCACCCCAGCTCCACAAAAGGAAAAACGTCACGAAACGTCATGTGATGGCAACTTGATGCCGTGAACTTGACACCCATTGTTTTAGAATGTGCATGTTGATTCTTATGTGTTGCTTGTATTTTTATAATGTTACATACACATATGGAAAGATACACAGAATAAATTTGGTGTTGTTTTATTCTCTTGGGAAGGTAATTCAGAGATGGGGTATGAACAGAATAAAGCATCGAAAACTGTTGTGCTACATAACCCTAAATTTAAGTTAAGAAAACACAGTTGCTGAAGTCACATAATATATTATGCTTAAAGAAATAAATCATATTAATGTTTAATGTGATGATCTGTTTACACAACATGCTAAGAAAATGGCTGGGTTCCCACAATTCATCAAAAGCAATTCAGTCCTTTTTTAGCCTAGCTTTCTGTGTGATGCCAAACAAACAACAGAGAAATTTAGAGCAGTTTGGAGAACTATCTTTCTTTTTGTCCTCTTCTTGACATAGAAGAGGCCCCTTTAGGGCCACCGAAGAAATCTTAGGCGTAACTTCTAAATATAAATGTGGTTGAAATGAATCCAAGTTATTGGTGACAACCACCAAGAAGCCACTTGCCTGAGTAAAGTTGTGACCATTTGGCATAGCTGTGAGGATTGAAAAATATATACTTTATGAATAGTTGTATCGTAACCAATTTCAGGTTGCAGCAAAAACTGTAAGTGGCAGCAAAAACGCCAAAGGTGGGAGTAAGCACATTGTGCTTAACTGTAACATGCATGGTTTCAAGTTTGGGTATTATATAAACCCAACCATTATTCAATAAATCATGGTTAATATAATCATGCTCATTGCTGTGTGTGAGCCTACTCAAACTGACCTGTGGCACCTGCCAAATTATTTCATTTATTACAGTTACTGTTTTCATTACTTTCATGCACTGGAATTAAGTGGACTGCAAATCAGCATTGACTCCCGGCAACCACCTTCACAAATCTCTGCAGTTTTCTTGGCAGTGATTTGCCATTGCCTCCTTCCTAGGCTTAGAGAGGGGGACTGACCCAAAGTCCCCCAGATGGCTTTGTGGCCAAGGAGGGACTGAAACTCACGGTCCCCCACTTTCTAGCCCACTGCTTTAACCGCTACACCATACTGATTGTCCTGATAGCCCAATAGAAAACAAACTGGTACTTTATAGATTTTGGATTATTGCTCTCCAAAAGCCCTTGTCATTGTAGCCGGTGATTATGTATTATGAGAGATGTGGTTAAATACTCTGAAGAATTCTCAAATTGCCTGTTGCTGGTATTAGCTTCTATTCATGGGAGATCAGTTCATGGTGGTAGCAATGAAATAAAATTGTACAAAACTCTAGAAGGTTTTGCTGGAAAATGCAAGATGTATCTTTTTGCTAAGGGTTGCCATGGGTCATATGAAGTGAGCATCTACTAAATCTACTAAAGTTGTTCTGTATAAGGTTTTCTTCTCCACAATATATTTTTTTAATTTCCAAATCTAGTTTCTGTTCTGTGATATCCTGGTAGTTTCTATCATGCTAGCAAATCAGCTGACCCTACTTAGCTTATCCAAATCATATCCAAAGTTAACCAGGTGCTGCTGCCAGGTTGGGACACTATTTTTGCACAAGATGCCAGAAATTTGATTAAACCTTGTGTGATTTTCTGATATCTGTGCACTGTAGGAGGCATCCAATTGACAGCCCTATTTGTATTTGTCAGATCCTTTTTCTGGGAAAGAAAGAGGGAAAGAAAGAAAGAAAGGGAAGAAAGAGTAAGAGAGCAAAAGAGGCCCCCATCTTTCTGTGAACATGGTATATTTGTCTCTAAGGCTGTTTTATAGATTGATAATAGTGGGTAATATAAAGGCTACAGTGGATGGAAGACTTGGACTGAAATTGATAAATATGTAAAGAGAAGGGAAATGATGTAGCCAGAGATGTAGACACTTAAACCTGGAAATTTAGATCTGCATGTCCTTGCTGGGAAAGAATAGAAACCCATGATGGCAACAGCTAACCAAATGCTTTACTAGGAGGCTCTTTCCTCTTCACCTTATACTTTTCTGCACATTATTTTGGATGCTGGTAGACAGAAAAATCCCTTTGGATAGGCGGGGGGAGGGGGGGTATAAATATTATTTTAGCTATATTTGTGCTCTAAATGGATTAGAACAAGATGAGAAAGCATGTTGATGCAAAAAAAAAAAAAAGAGGGCCTGTTATCATATTCCAATTTTGACTTATTCCTATGTAATATTGCTTCCTCACACAAAATATAATTATATATTTATAATTAGCATATAAATAAACTCTCTCTCTCTCGCTATATGTAAATCTACCTAGAGACAAACACAAAGTTACATACATGTACATTATAGAATTAATGATACAAATAAATTTATGGAAAGAATTATTCAGTGCAGCCCAATAGATCGTTTCTGTTCATGGGTACTACAGCTTTGCAATTCTGAATTGCTCAGGTGCAAGCGATGGTAGCTTTCTTTATACTTTTTGGGTGGCTTTTCCCAAAATCTGGTTGAATCTTTTCGGAACAGTTCTTAACATTACATGGTGCTTGCTAGAAGTCTCCTAACTAAAATATTCATCCAGGAAAGTCATAGCCTTATTTGCTGGGATCTGAAAGTTATAGTTAATGGTAATTATATGTCCAGTATTTCTAAACGGCATCAGGTTGGGGAAATGTAACTTCCCAATATTTAGAAACTGCCCATCTCCCTCACAGATCCCCCTTTCTTTGTGGAAGTTTTTTTTATTATTAAATTTATTTCCCATTTGTTGTTCAGGAGCTTAAGGAAGTATTAATAGTGTTCCCTCTTCCCATTTTGCCCTATGACAACAACCCAGTGAGGTAGGTCTGGCTAAATGAGAGTGTCTAGATGTTCACCCAATGAACTTCCATGCTGAAGGCTGCCAATCCAGCCTCTTAAGCACTACATCACACTGCTGTGTATTTTAAAAAGTCCCTCTGTGGGGGGGAGATGGGCAGTTTCTAAATGTGATTGATAAACAACCAACCAACCAACCAAATTGCTTTCATTGTATCTAAATGTTTGTATGAGAGTATTGTTAAAAAACTGCTTTTTCTTTGTGATGATTTTGAGATTAGTTTTTGATATATATCCATATTTCTTGGAAATGTCTTACGTTACTGACTTATTAGATATGGCATGATCCTAAATAACAAAAATCATCACTTCTTGTACAGTGCTTTATTTCAAATATAGAAATTTCTACAGCTCATCCTATTTATATTGTCTGACTTAATTCCTCACTTATTGGCTTCTAACATCTAAGAGTGCTGTGGTTGAAGGCAATATCATTTGAACAATTTCTTAAAAATAACTTTGAAAAAACTGCTGTAACAATGTGGAGGGATAGCATGTTGCTGTAATTGTTTTGAAAAAGCATCTAACATATCTTGTCAACTACAGTCAAAGGGTTCAAGCAACAGCAGATGCTAAGAACAGCTTGTCTTGCTTCCCAGGTGGTGCAGTGGCTCAGCAGGTTCCTGTGCAAGCCATCCAGGTGCATCAGGCCCCCCAGCAAACGTCTCCTACAAGCGACAACAGCACTGATGTCACACAGACCTCTTCCAGTGGGACAGGTAGGCAACCAATCACCCCTAACTCTCACTCTGCAGCCAAAGGTCAGGAGCTCTTCAGGGTTGTCCACCAGAACTCAACATCAAGAAGTTCAATGCAAGTAGTTCCTGGGTTACGATGGCAACTGGGGCTTGAATTTCCATCACTAAGTAATACAGTTACAAAGAGTGATGTGACATGACAACACTGCTTAGTGACAGCAATTCTGGTTGCTGTTGTAACCCCAGGACTTTGTGGCTCATTAAGCAAGGAGCTCACATGACTGCATTACTTAGTGATGCTGCAGTAGTAACCTCAGGATCATGCGGGTCCTTAAGTAAGGAGCTCATGTGACCTCTGACATGGGAAGAAGTGGGAGTTCCAGGCAAGCAGGCCAGTAGGTAAGAGCTATATGGTCAGGCAGCTACTGTGGGTAGGCGCTGTGGAGCATGGCTATGCAGAGCCTGGGTAGGCAACTGAAAAAGTGGCAGGATGGGAAACACTTGCTGGAGTGACTTGGAACATCCTGCTAGTTTCCTCATTGACTTTGCTTGGGGGAAGCCAGCAGGGAAGGTCACAAATGGCAATCACTTGATCACAGAACACTGTGAGTATTGTAATTGTGAGTTGGTTGCGAAGTACCCAAATTGTGATTATGTGACTGTGGGGATACTGTAACAACTACAGTTTAGAGGTCGGTTATAAGTCCTCCTCATTTTCCAGAATGCTGCTACTACACTCCAGCATAGGGTTAAATCCTAATTTCTGCCAGCAACTGAGAGAACTTTTATTTAAATAACTTCCTACTCTGTGCTCTCACCACGCCCCTTTTGCACTCAGTTCCCCAGTCTTTCTCTCAGTTGCTGCTAGACTGAGAGGGTTTTTCTCTGTGCTCCGAGGTAAGCGTTAGGCCTTTGTTTATTTTTGATTAGCCCCTTCTTTAATTTTCGGTTTGGTTAGGTTTCCCCTTTTTCTTCTTTTAAATTTGGATTCCTTTGCCTCCCTGCCTGCCTGCTGTTCGCTGGGTTCGTGCCTGGGTATCCAGGTCGTCCCAGCCAGTGCGTTCTTGCGCTCACAGCCGCCGGTTTCTGTCCCCGCGGGGCAGATCCGGCTGATTAAAGACTGCCGGTGAATTCAGCTGAGAGCTGCGCTCCCCCCCACACCGATTACTTGAGAGAGAGCTGAGCGGCGGGACATCTCAAACAGCGGTTAGCGGGCGCGCTACCGCCACAGAGCCTCTCAGACGACTGTCCCATCAGGTGTCTGCGGGCGGCGTCTCGGCCAGCCTCTCGATTGCAGCGTGAGCTCCATTCCGGCGCTGATAAGGTTAGCGGAGGGTGCGGCGTGGCTGAACATCGCTCGCCACCCTCCTGCGGCTGGGCAAATGGCCAGAGACCCCTTCCACGTGGCGGCCTAGGGAGAGGCGCCAGAGGGGTGAGGCGGAGGCCGTTGGAGAGTGCGTGGGAGCCCCAGCATCCCCGCGCTGTAACCGCGCGGCCGCCATTTTGGTTGTCAGGCGGCCACCATTTTGTCTGACCTCGTGGAGCGGCCCAGCCTCCATAAGATTGTTCACCTACAGGGGGCCCATTCTGTAGCGCCTAAAGGTGTGGCGCTGCTCGCACTCTCTCCCGAGAAAGGGAGATTTAATTGACCCCACCAGCTGTTCCCCCCTGTTGGCTGGGGGGGAGGCGAATTAAAGGCTATCTGCCCTGCAAAGCCGGCTTTCCTGCCTGGCCCGGGCTAGTGCCCTGAAGAGACTGAGCTCTCTGTGACCCAAGTTGTTGGAGGTCTATCGAGTCGCTTTCTCTGGGAGGAAAATTCGCCTCTGCCCTTGATTCAGATATTTTTGAATAAATAATTAAATATATATATAAAAAAAAAAAGAAAAAGAAGCCACGCCTCCTGGTCGCATAGGTGGGCGCCTGGCTTCTATGATGGCGGATTCATCATTCTCTTCTGACATGGAGCGGGAGGCCAGCCCGGTCAGATCAAGCAAGTCTCGCAAAAAGCAGCCGGCCAAGCGGTCCACGGCGGGAGGCCACAAGTCCCGGTCTACTAAGTCTTCTACAGCGGACAAGGACGAGCTCCGTCGTCATAAGGCCTTGGAGAAACAATGCGAGAAGGCCAGGCAGGCTTCTGCTTCCTCGTCAGGCCGGGACACGGGGCTCGCACTACAGACTTCTTGCGATCTCCCGGATCCGGAGCGAAGGGTGGTCCAACCCAGGCCGTTGGCATTGCAGAGGGGCGTGTCCCTCGATGCCGGATGTCTCGTTAGTGGGTCTGGACTCCCTCCCACCTCCACGACGCCAGCCATCTGCCACTTTCACACCTACGGCAGCGGGGCTTCGCTCTGTGGATCAGCCCCCGCCCCCTCCTCAGTATGACTTCCAGTCGATGCTTTCCACCGCTTTGGCATCTATTATGGCGGCTGGCAATCAAACAGTGGCACTGACTTCACCTGCGGGGACTGCCTCTGGAGGGTTGGGGACTGCGGGATCTTGCAGGACCCGCTCCCCGTCACGTCTGGACTCTGATTCACCTGAGGCTTCTGACCAGGAGGAGGAGGTGCCAGAGGACCTCGAATTTTCGGAGGATGAAGGCCTACCTCCTGACTCCCCGGCTTTTACGGGTTTGTTCTGGCCCGCATTATTCAAGTCCCTGCTCCACAAGGCCCGACTGACAACGAATTTGGGGTCGGTGGGGGCTCAACCCCCGGCGTCCCAACCTGAGTCTGGCCTGCACGATGCCTTGTTCAAACAAGTAAAGCAGGAAAAGGACTTTATTCCGTGCCCCCAACTGTTCACGGATGTGTTGCAGGTGCCTTGGAGCCAACCTGGGTCGTCTACCGCGCCCAGTAACCTTGACAAGAAATTGTTCTGTTCGGCACCTGAGTTGGATGCAATGTTGGACTTGCCCACTGTGGATGCCCCTGTTGCCAGCCTCACTTCTCATTCGATGGTATCGTCTGATCCTCTTGAAGGACTGAAATCTGAGGACAGGCGTACCGAACTGGCTTTCCGAAGGTCACATCAGGCAGTAGCTTGGACGGTCAGAACGGCCACGGCTACGTCGTTCTTTAATCGTGCATCTCTGATATGGCTGCGACAGCTCCAAGAACAGCTGCCGCCAGAGGAAGGGCGTATGCATCATGATATCAATAAGATCATCGCCGCCACGGAATACTCAGCAGATGCCTCGTTGAACTCGGTCAAGTTTGCATCCCGGGCGATGGCGGCTTCCATCACATCACGTTGTCTGTTCTGGCTACGCCCGTGGAAGGTGGATGTTAAAGCCAAGTGGAAGCTGGCAGCGGCTCCGTACAAGGCCTCCCACCTATTCGGCGCTGCTTTGGATCCGGTCCTGGTGGAGGACAAAGACAAACGTAAAATTATGCCTTCCTCTTCTCGCAAGCAAGACAGGCGATATACCCCGAACTCGCAGCGTCAGCCCTTTCGGGCTTACTCGGGGTAGGGAGGCCCCTCCACTTACAGACCACCTTTCCAGCAGTCAGACCGTTTCGCAGATAGGCAACGGTTCAGGGACCGTGGCAGACCTCAACCTGCCTCTAAGCGTCCTTACCGCGGGGCCAACTCCAAGCCCTATCGCAGGGGCAAATGACTCACCGACTCCAGGTCCCGTTGGCGGGCAGCTTCAATCTTTTCGTCGCCAGTGGGACCGATCCATGTCGGACGAGTGGGTTCGTCGCACGATTTCAAACGGCCTCTCAATAGAATTCTTGGATCGACCTCCTCGACGTTTCCTAAGATGTCCCGTGCCCCTGTCCATGGACTGTCGCAACCAGATGGAGGAAGAGATCTCACACCTTTTGGAGATCAGGGCGATAGAACCGGTGCCGATGGATCAACGAGGGACCGGGTTCTATTCGGTCCTGTTTTTGGTGCCGAAGTCTTCAGAGGACGTTCGAGGGATTCTCAACCTCAAAGATTTGAATCATACGGTACGTTATCGTCGGTTCAAAATGCACTCCCTTCACTCAATATTGACATCGATTCGTCCAGGGGACCTGATGCAGTCGGTGGATCTACGAGAGGCCTATCTGCATGTTCCGGTGCTGCCTTCGCATCATCAATTTCTACGGTTCGAATATGCTGGCAGTCATTACCAATATTGTGCAATGCCGTTCGGACTTTCTTCGGCTCCCCATACTTTCACCAAGTTGGTGGTGGTGGTGGCGGCAACACTCAGTGCCATTCCCATCAGAGCGCTCTGTTACCTGGACGATGTGCTGGTCCTTTCTTCGTCCAGACAACGAGCAGTGCGAGACATGGAGCAGGTGATCTCGGCCTTCAAGGAGCACGGCTTCACTATCAATCTGGACAAGAGCCACCTCGTTCCCTCAACCTGATTTTACATCTAGGGACAGTGATAGACTCTGGGAGGGGGAAGGTCTTCCTGTCAGAAGACAGAGTGAGAAGCATCCTTTCACTCCTGGACCAGATCTTAACCCAGAGGTCGGTACCACTGCTGACATTGTCCCGGTTGTTGGGGAAGATGGTGTCGTGCTTCCGCATTGTGCCGTGGGCGCGCAGACACTCTCGCCCGTTACAATGGCTCCTGCTCCCCTTTCAGAGGGACCGCAGCTCCAATTCGTCGAGGAAGGTGCTGGTCCCTCCATGAGTTCGCCTATCGCTACGTTGGTGGAAGTCGACGGCCGTTCGGAGGGGATGCAACTTTCTGGAGCCAGACCAGATCGTGATCACCACGGATGCCAGTCTCCATGGTTGGGGAGCCCACCTGGGGGCACAAGTGGCCCAGGGACAGTGGGCTCCGGCGGAGCGCACTCACAGTATCAACTTGCTGGAGCTACGAGCGATCCGCCTCGCTCTGCTACACTTCAAGTCCCTGATTCGCGGCTGTCACGTTCTAATACTCACAGACAACACGTCTGCCAAGGCGCACGTAAACCGCGAAGGAGGGACGAGGTCACGGAGCCTGATGCTCGAGTCGGAGCGTCTGTTCAGCTGGGCGGAACTTCATCTGGTATCGATCCGGGCGGACCACATCTCCGGGATAGCCAATACTCGGGCGGACTGGCTCAGTAGGGAAGTGATCGATCAGGCCGAGTGGCAACTTCTTCCCAGTCTGTTTCAGGAAGCCTCGCTTCGCTTCGGCCGGCCGGTGGTGGACCTCTTTGCCAGCCCGGCCAACGCACAGCTTCCGAGGTTCATCTCTCGATTTCCGACGCCACTCGCAGAGGACACAGATGCACTGCGATGCAGTTGGCCGGCCGGCCTTCTGTACGCCTTCCCACCAGTGCCATTGATTCAGCGAGTGATCTGGAAGTTGCTGGTGGAGAAGGCGGAGGTGCTGCTGGTGGCGCCGTACTGGCCGCGCAGACAATGGTTCGCGGACCTCGTGGAACTTGCGACGTCGGCCCCATGGCGGATCCCTCCTCGTCGGATTGTCTTACGTCAAGGGGCCATTCGACACCCTGAGCCCCAGTGGTTCCAGTTGGCCGTTTGGCATTTGAACGCGTTATCCTGAGGAAGGGCCGTCTGCCGGACGAAGTGATTGGGACGATCCAGGCGGCCCGTAGACTTTCCACAACAAGGATTTATGAAGCCTCATGGAGGGCCTTTTGCCGCTGGTGCGCGGGGGCCCATGTGGATCCGACGTCCGCGACTATTCAGGATGTTTTGGGTTTCCTGCAAGCGGGGTTGGGCAAAGGCCTGGCTCCGGCTACCCTTCGACGTCAGGTGGCGGCCCTGGCCACGGTGCTTTCCTTTCCTCCGTACACATCTCTGTCCCATCACCCGTGGGTGAGGGGGTTTCTTCATGGAGCTACAAACCTGCGGCCACCCACCGTTCACCGTTATCCCTCTTGGGATTTGGCGCTGGTTTTACAGGCCCTTACTGTTTCGCCGTTTGAGCCGCTGGGTTCTATTTCTTTGAAGTTTCTGTCGTTCAAAGTAGTATTCCTGATAGCTATTACGTCGGCTTGGCACATATCTGAGCTGTTGGCTTTATCCGTACGGAAGGATTTGTGTATTTTCCACGCTAACACCGTTGTTCTTCTCCTTGATCCTGCTTTTACCCCCAAGGTTAACTCATGGTTTCACCGCTCGCAGGAACTGGTTCTTCCAGACTTCTGTCCGTCGCCGAGACATCACCGTGAGGTTCTTTGACACACACTAGATGTACGCAGGGCTCTGAGGCGCTACATTCGCAGAACGGAGTCTTTTCGTAAGACGGAGGCGTTATTTGTTTCGTTTCATCCAGCTTCTATGGGTCAGAAGGTGTCGTCGGCCACTATTGGACGTTGGATTAAGGCCTGTATTTCTTCATCTTACGAGAGGCAGGCGCGCCCTGTGCCCACAAGAATTCAGTCTCATTCGACCCAGAGTGCTGCCACGTCGGCTGCCTGGGCTACCCAGGCGTCGGTGTTGGACATCTGCAGAGCTGCCACATGGACTTCCTTGTCGCCGTTCATTCGGCACTATCGCATTGATGCTTACGCTTCGGCGGAGGCGTCTTTTGGGCGGAGGGTTCTGCAGACTGTGGTTTCTGGCTCCTCTGAGGGGAGCGGTGGGTTGTCCGGCCCTGGGAATTAAGCTTGGATATGTCCCTATGCTGGAGTGTAGTAGCAGCGTTCTGGAAAATAGACGTTGTCTTACCTGAACGTCCTTTTTCGGAACGCTGCGTATACACTCCATTTCCCACCCATTTGGTTTTCTTGTTGGTTTGTTTGTTTGGTTCTGATTGGTTTAATAAACTTGTTTGTGTTTCACACGCTGTGTCTTCGTTCAAGACTGGGGAACTGAATACAAAAGGGGCGTGGTGAGAGCACAGAATAGGAAGTTATTTAAATAAAGGTTCTCTCAGTTGCTGGCAGAAATGAGGATTTAACCCTATGCTGGAGTGTATATGCAGCGTTCCGAAAAAGGACGTTCAGGTAAGACAACGTCCATTCAGTGCCATTGTAACTCTGAATTGTTGCCATGTAACAGTGGTGTAATTTTCTGCTGAGTTTTTGCAGAAAAATTTAGAGACAAAATGAGCAAAGCCTCCAATGGACTAAGCACATATATGCATGTTTTAAAAAAAACTCTCTGTGCCATCCCCCCATTGTCACACAGTAATAGAATAGAATAGAATAGAATTCTTTATTGGCCAAGTGTGATTGGACACACAAGGAATTTGTCTTTGGTGCATATGCTCTCAGTGTACATAAAAAGACAAGACACACTCGTCAAGAATCACAAGGCACAACACCCATTGACAGTCATAGGGTACAATAAGCAATTAAATCATACTAGGAAACAATATCAATCGCAAGGATACAAGCAACAAAGTTACAGTCATGCAAGTCACAAGTGGGAGGAGATGGGTGACGGGCATGATGAGAAGACCAATAGCAATAGTATGTTGCTATTTTAAAACTACATTTTAGTAATAAAATGAGTTGGATCAAAACTGCCCTGGTTTCAATCATATTTGCTCAGTTCCCATGTATG
Source organism: Arizona elegans (assembly GCA_022577455.1). Lineage (NCBI taxonomy): Eukaryota > Metazoa > Chordata > Lepidosauria > Squamata > Colubridae > Arizona > Arizona elegans. The sequence continues at coordinate 296,362,541 of JAKOOJ010000001.1, read as the reverse complement.
CTTAAGACAATATGTCATTAGCATTTCTTAATTCTTAGAAAGAAGACCAGACTTCCTGTCTTTTGGGGCAAAAGGCAGATCTGTAATCAGTGAGTCAAAATTTCAAGATAGCAGATAACTCCTAATATGGTTTGATGATGGAATCTAGGAAATGAATGGCTCTCCTTTGCTTGAGGCTGAAGAGCAGGTTATCCTGGTTATCGTACTTGATGCATCTCTTCCAATTATATAATAAGATGCTGTTTTCTCCCTGCTCCTGGTAGGGCAAAGTAGGGATATTCTGCAGAATGTGCTATTTAATCTTATTGTTCTTAAAGTAATAGGCATTTATTCTACATTAATTCTTGTCTTGAGCCAAAGTTTATTATTATCCGTGTGATTAGGATCTTTTAGGTCAGTAATTCCTTGACTAATTAATACTGATAAATCTGCAAAAAAAAAAAAAAAAAGCATACAACTTTAGTGCCATCTAGTGAGACTAATAAAAATATATTCCAAAAATATTTCTTTTTTTTTTTAATGAAAATTATTTTACAAGGCTAAATAAACCAAAGTACCAGTATATTTTGTGTCAGACTTGATTACTGGGGACTTTATGGACATGTGTGCAGTTTTCACAGCAACAACACGGAAGTGATTTGTTATTCCTCCAGGATGTCATTTGGGTATTGATGTTTTAACTTTTCAGTATAATCTATTGTCCTGAGGTTTCTAGTGGTCTCTCATCCAACATTAACCAGGAATAACCAAGAACAGACCATCCCAATTGGGTGTTGATGTTCCTATATGATTGTTTTTTCTTAATCTGGTGCAGATTAAGAAAAATATATGTTCCTATATGGTTTTTCTTAATCTGATACAATCACAAAGACTGTATTTGATTTTTCCTCTAAAACTATTTTATTATACAAAATTAAAGTCCGGTTCCTTATTTCTAATCTTAATTGGTAGTGCTATTTTTCTACATTAATTTTTTTTGAGTTGTTTTTATTTCCCAGGTCCTCAGTTCTTGTAGCCAGTCTCAGTCCTTTTGCATGTAAAACCTGTTTTTACTCTTCTCCTACAGATTTGTGAATGGAGGCTTTTCTCTCCCCCTCAGCACTCTCTCTCTTCCTCTCTCCCAAGTTTTGTTGTTTGTGTTGGAAGTTTCTTTCCCCCTTCTCTGCTGACTTCCTGACGACTTCTTTTTTCATCATACGCATGCTTCACCTCTGGTCTGTTTTATGGAACAAACTCTCTAATTAAGGAGAGGATGGGGCTGTTCTAAACCTGCTTTCCAAGCAGCATCAAAGCTCTGGATCCTCATTGTATATTTTATACATTGATACTTGTTTTTAGAAACAATTTTCTATCCGTGTCTAAAAATAGTATGTTCTTTTTTTAAAAAAAAATAAATTTTGGTTCCACTAAAAAATAGCTTCATCCCCACCCTTCCCTCTCAATAAAGGAAAAGAGATCTGATCTGGGAATATGAGGGAGCAGCCTGATTTTCAGGCATACAACACATCTTTTCAGATACATTAAACAACTGTAGAATTTGCATTCTCTCATGCGTTAAGAAGCCTTTGGACAATTTTATCTCCTGGCCGTAGGATTCAGACTGCGGCAAATGGTTCAGAGATCCTCTAGAGTAGGTTTTACCCTGTGACTGTGCACACACCTGATGGAAGCGTGAAGAGGTCTTGCTTCTGCAGGTAAGACAATGGAGGGAAATCAAGTGTAGCATCCAGATATTTCAGTTGTGTCTTTTCTTTTGTTTTGCCAGTGACCCTGCCAGCTACAATCATGACTTCATCTGTGCCAACCACTGTGGGAGGCCATATGATGTACCCCAGTTCTCATGCAGTGATGTATGCTCCTACATCGGGCCTCACGGATGGTGGCCTTGCGGTTCTCAATGCCTTCTCCCAGGCCCCATCAGCAATGCAGGTTTCACATGGGCAAGTCCAGGATCAGGGTAAGACTGGACCCGGATAAGTTTGATGTTTGAACAACCTATATTGCCTACTGCCCATCTGATTTCTCTTTCTCTAGCTATACATATACATAGCATAAAGCAGCATTTGCTTCTCAACCAGCAGAGTGTTTCCAGTTCCAGTTCAACATGGGTACCTTACTGTATCTATGAGATACAGTATCCATATTTTTTCCTTAGCTGCCACAATAGCCACATGAACTCAAGAAAATAGATGTTTGAGATGCATTGCCTGTATAATAGCATTGTTTATTCAAAATAATATTTTACTGAGCCTAGAAACAGACCTTGCTCTCTTCTCTATTTTAGGAACAAATTTGCTAAAATCAAAGTAGAAACAAGGAAGGAAATCAAGAAAGAGGATTCTTTGCAGTTAGCCTGCTTAAAGTTTAACACAGATGAATAAGGGATGTGATCTGAGAGAGGATTTACATGCAGATGATGTACACAGTGGCTTTCGGTTTTAGGTAGTAATTCAGGAGAAGCATTTGATTGAAGCTTCCTTATCCAGTTTATGGCTGTTAAAATGGCTTCCTACCCCAATTTTTGTAAAAACCACAACTCTTTGAGTCCCAAAAAGGAGATGCTGGTCATTGCATAGGCTGCTGGGATATACATTATAAAGGAGGGAGATAAAAAATGATTCCCAAATCACTTTAGAGTCTATTCTCTGAGGTTTTTATATGAAAGGGGAGGATCACATAGTGTATTAATGCATGAATTATTTAAACTTCATATATTGAATTAATTCCAATTGGCTAGATAGATCTACAATATGCAACACTAGAAATCTTGTTTTACAAACCACAGTGGCTGGGTTCACATAACAGAGTAAGCCAAGCATATTATGATATAGCATATGTGAATTCAGTTTATCTATAGGCTATTTTTTTTTGTTCTGTAAAAACATAGCTTGCTTTGTGAGTTATTTGGTTTTGATAGCAGTAGTTCATTTTTTAATTTCCTACTGTGATTATGCCCGCATAATCTAGAGTGATCGAGGCTAATTTTGGAGAATGACTAGTATACATCTGTCACTTTCTCTGGCAGGTGGAGTCCCTCAGGTATTCCTGACAGCTCCGTCAGGAACAGTTCAGATCCCAGTCTCAGCTGTTCAGCTTCACCAGGTAGGTTCCAAACAACCTTGTATTTTTCTTTTCAACTTTTACTCTGAGACTGCAGTCATTTTACTGAAAATGAGATACACTTGCAGGAGGAGTAAGTATGGTATAAAAATTAATTGTAATTATGGTTGCAATTATTTTGCAGCATCTGATTTTTTCCCCATAGTTGTTTAAGACATGCAGATTTCATATTTCATGTTCCATTTACAGAAGTGTTGTGTTCAATTAAACAGGGGTGTCAAACGTTCAATTAAAACAGGGGTGTCAAACTCACTGGCTATGGGCCAGATGCATCACGCGCTGGCCACGCCCACCCCTGGCTTAGCGAAGAGGGGGAAAGTTGCCATACATAACGTGACGTGAGTTTGACACCCCAATTTAAAACATGTGACTGCTATGTCAGTTTATTAACAGCAGCTCCAATCAAATATATACTGAACCTCTGAGCTTGTGTGGCATATGCTGCTCATTGAATATATAAACATGGCTTTTGTGCATTGGTGTCATTTTGCGTGTCACTGACTTTTAATAATTGTGATATGTACAGTGAGGTTTTCATATGCCTTGAAATTCTAAAAGATAGTTTTGAAATGTAAGTGGAGAAAGTAAGCTGGGATTACACCTTTGTGAGACCAAGAGCAATGTTTGGTGTTCGCCCATAAGGAACTGTTTCTTTCATTGGTTCTTTTCTTTCTGCAGATGGCCGTCATTGGTCAGCAGAGCAGCAGCACTGCCAACTTGACAGAGCTGCAGGTGGTCAACTTGGAGGCATCACATAGTTCCAAGAGTGACTGAGCAACTTTGGAAGGGACCTGGTGAGGGGAAGGGAAGACGTGTGTACCCAGCACCCCAACATGAACCAGCAGATGCCACCGCCTACGCCTCCCAGCTCTATGCTGCATCTGGCCCTGGATCTATGGCACTCCTCAAGCTGCACAAGGATCTCGGCAGTCCCTATTTTTGTATGGACTCCATCACTTATTTATTGTTGCCTTTTACACGTTTTCTTCTCACACTTTACACTGACACCCCCATCCACAAAAGCACCCACAGAAGTACATAGATACATATTAAAAGTGGCTGCAAGGCCAGCAGCAGGAAGCTGAGCCTGGGCTGTAGGGGGACTTTGTTACACTGCATTTACTGTTCTTTTTGTTTGTTGTTTTGTTTTCCTTCTTGTTCCAGCCAAAGAAACTTTCTCTCATGAGTGGGAGAATTTGCTCTGCCATGTATAAAACCTTCCCTCTGTTTCCATTGCCAGGGAGGGAACTTTTCTCTCTCTTTGCCTTGCTGCTTCTGATACATAAGAATGTCCTTGAATGTCCTTAGTTTGTAACCTCTAGGCAGAGCAATTGAGGCTGTGGGAAGAAGCTGCAGTCCAGAAGGCTGCGAAGCCATTCTGAAAAAAGGTAGTCTCTTTTCAGGCATAGCCCTGATATCCTTACACACACACACACACACACACACAGAGCTGGGACAGTCACCACTTTCCCCTCCCCCATTCCAGTTCAGGTCACTTCCTGGCTGCAGCTTTGTGCCTTCAAGCAATCCATGATGCATTGTGGGTTGGCTTGCCTTTATTCTTGGCTGGCAAAGAGAGGGTTCTTCCTGTCGGCATTCCAGCTGGAGCAACTGAGCATCTTGGATTTCCTTTTACCCTTAAAGTATCCCTCCCTTGGAATCGCTTTTTTTGTTGCATAGGAACTGACTTGGAGCAGCTTCTTGCCCATTTAGTCTGGCTGTATACACATCTTACAGCCCAAACAAGAATTGTTTACCCATCTCCCTTTTTTCTTGGAAACACACTCAGCAACTCATAAGCCCAGTAGCAGGCTTCATTTTGTGTAATGCTTGAGTTTTGCTGATTTTCTTTTCTTCCTGAGAAGGAAGAGCTACAGTCATGTTATAATAATAATTATTATTATTTTAATTTTGGAAGGTATAAAACAGCCTTCCCCACTGGTGCTCTCCAAGATGTATTGGGTTCCAAACTCCATATCCACTAGCTTGTGGCAATGCTGGGAATTGTCGACTAAAAGATTGAAAAAGGTTGATGAAGGCTAGTGCTAAGGAATGAAGTTGAAACAAATAAGGGTTGTTTAAGAAAAAGTATTTAAACTTAACTCAGCAGGGTTTCCCAAGGCAATTGCATCCAGAAATGAACTATAACCAGTCTGGGATACAATGATGTAACATAGCCTGTGGCATTTGTTTGCTTCTCAGATAGCCCTGGAAATGAGATGGTATGTTGCGCCACCATCATGAAGCATGTTTGGCCTGCACCTGCGAGACCTACAGCCTGGGAATGGGTAGATGGGATGGGGCAAGCTTAACCATTTGTGATAAAGGTTCTTCCCATTTCTTTGTGAAGCCACTGCTGTGTCCACGTTCTTTAGAAAAAAATTTATGACGCTTCAAACAGGAGGTTCTGGAATGAATATATATCGTAACACATTTAAAAGGGGAAGCTGCAGGAGGACTGCTAGTCTATAATGGAGAATGGAAAGAGATGCGGAATAAAGAGGAAGGGCTGGGTTATTGGATCATTTGTTTGCACACAATCATGCATTTCATTCAGCCCAGAACAGGTCAGTGGTTCTTATAAACACTCCCCCCCATCCCCCGCCCATCCCCCACCCCCCAAAAAAGGGCCAGCTTTGGATTAAGGAGGCTGCAGACTTTTAGAGAAAGAAAGCAGCTATTGTAACTCCTTTCTTTCTTTCTTTTTAATTAAAAGACAAAAGAAGCCTTGAAAAAAAAAGACTTTATTTTTCTAAGTGTTAAACTCAGTATTTATGTAATTCTTAAAGGAATTAAAGTCTGGCTCCTGTACAGTTTTCATGGGGTTTGTAGTTGGGGTGGGGGGGGGAAATGGGCCATGGATGGGGCAGCGATGAAAAAAAGGAGAAGAAAGGGCCCTTTTAAATTTGTATTGTAATATTCTGAAATTGTTTCCATGAACATTAGCGTTTAAACATGTCTCTGTCCCTAGCACTTGAATCATGCTTTGGTGGAAAGGTTGCACCAGTGGGGAGGAGAGGGCTTTTACTAGGTGTGCAAAAAGTACTACCTGGTAGCTACATGCAACTGCATCAGCATTCCCTTTGTAGTGCCAGAGTCACACTCAGAATAGATGGAACCAACGTGTTGGTCCTTTTGTCTGGTCTTGAAGCAAAGTAGAGATTTTTATCCCTGTGGATGCTTAAGGCATCCATTTGCCATCTTTAAAAACCTTGCACCCCTTTCTAAAATGGGCCATGCCCCTCCCACTTTGGGATGCAGAGATCAATAAGCCACACAAATCCTGGAATGGCCATTCAAGCCAAACTGAAGTTGTGTACTACTGTTGTTTGCATCTTCAGCTTACATGGCCACATTATGAAAATATACTCAAGCTCCATCAAATCTGGCTCAAATCTGATTCAAAGAGAATGTTAGGGTAACTTGTTTAAAACCTTCTCTGATGGGTTACATTTATTGTTTGTTTTGGTTTTAAATGTCAGAAAACATTGAAAAGTATATTTCTCGAACTAGTTGCAGTTTGAAAGGAAATGGTATATTCAGTTCTTTTGTTTTAAATGTATATTACAACCAATCTAAATTTACTGGTAGTTCTCCAGCACTAACTTCAGTAGTGAAGTTTCCAAGACTGGTGCAAAAGTATCCCCTTGTTTTAACCCTCATTCCTTTTTTAATTAAAATGCAGGTTTTTAAACATCTTCATTAGATCAGTGACATGAGAAAGAAAGGCAGTCAAGGCAGCTGAACGATTATTCTTTGCCCTCTAGCCCAAAACAGATACACCTTATGGCAAAAAAGTTGCTTGGTTAACTGTCTTCTTCCATTGCCAGCAATAATGGAACAATAGTTTATATACAGTGATATCTACCCACTGATGAAAACATTTGTCAGCAGAATAATCTTCAACAACCCCTGTTTTTCCCTTAATTCTGATATGGAGTATTGAAAGGTTTGCCATGCAAATGGAACTTTATCTATACATTGATAGGGGTGGGTTCTACTTACCTTTATTACCAGTTCGCATCATGCCCACACATGCTCTTCTGCGCATGAAATCCAGAGATGGGTTGCAGCAGGTTCTGACCAGTTCTGGAGAACCGGTAGCGGAAATTTTGAGTAGTTCGGAGAACCGGTAGTAAAAATTCTGACTGGCCCTGCCCGCATCTATTCTCTGCCTCACAATTCCCAGCTGATCAGGAGGAAATGGGAATTGTGCTGTAACTTTCCCCTGGAGTGGGGAGGGAATGGAGATTTTACAGTATCCTTTCCCTGCCATGCCCACCAAGCCATGCCACGCCCACCAAGCCACGGCCACAGAACCGGTAGTAAAAAAAATTTGAAACCCACCACTGATGCAATCACCAATGACGATGTCCGGGTCAGTGGGCGGAGCCTCTTGCCAGTTTTACTACCGGTTCTTGTGAACCGGTCCAAACCGGGGGCAATCCACCACTAATTGATAGCTGTTTTTCTGTATGTAGATTTTTTTTTTCTCCAAGAAGGAATTCCTCGGCTGTTACTAGGAAGTTGCTCGGGATAAAGGCACACCTGCAAAACAGTAATTCTCGAATCATGTTGCTAATTCAAAAATCCTCTGCTGAAATAGAGTCGAGAGGCTAAAATCAAGAATTATCTATTTTTTATGATACTGTATTAATTTTATGATTGGGGATTCTACACTTGATACTCATCCTTCACCTCAAGGAAGTTCTCCCTCCTACAAAAAAAGTACCTGCAGGTTAAACGCTAATGTTGCATGTGATTAAAGTGTTGAATTGTAAGAACACTTATCAGGGATGAAATGGCATTTATTGTGTGGTGACATTTTTAGTTCACTTTACCGATTGTTTTTGGATTTTTTTTTTGTGTGCACGTGCGTGCGCGTGTGTGCGCGTGTGTATGTGCGTGTGTGAGTGGCTGTGTGTGTGTGGTTTGTTAATTTCCAGGGCTGTGTTTCTGGAAGGATGTGACAGTAATCGCAGTACTATGTACAGAGCTTTCTTTTGTATTAAAAAAAATAATCTTTCAATAAATGTATCATTTTGTGCACAAACCTTTGTGTCTTAAGTATTGCTTCTTTGACCAATAACTGCCATGAGTCCTCTGGGAGAGTGCCAATGAAGAAATATGATAAATAATTACAGACTGGAAATGAGTAACCGATTGCAATGATCTGTGATGTTAACAGCATGCATTAAAAGAAATAATTTCATAGTAGAAGAGGAAATGGAGATCGGTTGAGATCTAGGAGGGGGATTTTGCCTGGCTCATGCTTAATGTAGCGTGAGACGAGAAGTGTAATCTGTAGGTAATAGGTAAAGTCCCCATGTCAAGTCTACTTCTGATCACTGCATGGATGTATCTCTGCTGTTTTCTTGGCAAGAATGTAGAAGTGGTTCACTGTTATCCCCAGTTTGCTTTTCAGTCTTCAGCTTCTACAACTTTGGTGTCAGTCCTTCAAGATAAATCAAGTCAAGAAATAGATACCATAAGAACTATGATTCAGCAGAATTTTGAAAGCTTTATAGCAGAGGTCTTCAAACTTGGCAGCTTTAAGACTTGTGGACTTCAACTCCCAGAATTCTCCAGCCAGCAGAGTTGCATAGGGAACATAGGGAGTTGAAATCCACAAGTCTTAAAGCTGCCAAGTTTGAAGACCTCTGCTTTATAGCATCTCTTCCGCCCCCTCTTAAAGCAAAAGAAATCAAGGCAGCGTTATTCCTGAGTTTCTTTTGCACTGCCTCTTCCTTTCCAGATCTGTTGATATTCTTGCATTTCCTCAAGTTTATTCTTCCACACCATCTCCCTGGTTAGATTCCCTCTCTTCTGCACATGAAAATGACACTGCAAAGTTGCTATGGGAACCAACTATAGACTTGCTCCCCACCCACTCCTGCTTGCTTGACAGTCTCCCACCACCACCACCAGCGTTATTACAGGTCACTAAAGAAAACTTGCCACACAGAGCTGGAAAATCCCCCCCCATCCCCCCCCCCCCGTCATTTATAGTACTGGCAGATTTCAGGGAAGGGCTGTATGGAAAAAATTCAGAGAAAACCAATGTACAAGATATGGAGTGTGGACATCTGTTATACTTTCCCATGACCTTTTAGATTCAGGGTACTGAATAAGATATTCAAAACATCTGCAGAATACATTCCATTTCATATTCTTCTCTCCTGTCCATCAGGATGTGGGGAGAATAGAAAGGGACAGTTTTGGAATGCAAGGGGCATGGAATGCAAGGGGCATGGGGGCTCCTCATGAGCAAGCAGCGCCTGATGGAAGACCAGATGATTCCACAGAAGCTGGCAATGACAAATTAAAGACAACGGAATTGTCTTTAAGAGCCTTGGTGGTACAGGGGTTTAAGGCACCCTGTTATTAAGCTGGTTATTAAGAACAGCTGCCTGCAATTACTGCAGGGTTCGAATCTCGCCAAGGCTCAAGGTTGACTCAGCCTTCCATCCTTTCTAAGGTAGGTGAAATGAGGACCCAGTTGTGGGGGCAATAAGCTGACTTTGTATAAATATACAAAAGGATGAAGGCTATTGCTGAGCACATTGTAAGCCGCCCTGAGTCTTCGGAGAAGGGCGGCATATAAATCAAATTTAAAAAAAACAACAAAAAAAACGGAATTAGTTTACTAGGTAACAAAAGGAATCCAAATCTGGAGTCCAGCTTTTAGATGGATGGGTTGAAAATAAAAAAGTAGTGGAAAGCCACACCAAATATCCCCCTCACCTGCAATTTTGATATGCTTTCTTATATGTGTCTGTTGCCTACTTGCATGCAGATTTTGGCAAATATAAATGCTCCTGTAAGAGAAGTGCCTGTCTCTTTGCATAAAGTCCAAAGTACAAAGAACAAAAACTGGGGTTCCAGTAAGCAAAATAACAGGCAATAGTTAAGTCAATTGTTCTGATAAGAGATACAGCATGTCAAATACTGTTCTATATTTGGTTTGCCTGCTCCATTTGCTCAAGTATTACTGGAAATCAAATAGTATAAGATACATAACAGCATTTAGAAAATCTGGTAAAAAATTCCCGCTGTCCCTATTTATGCCTTAGAGAATGAAAGCAGGTTTATCTTGAGGTTCAATTTTACTGTCTCTTCCTCCCCCCTTTTAATCTAACCATTCTTGCATTCCTTTTCCAAGGAAGAAGCTCCTTACTCCTTTACACTTGGGGCTTCCTTGGTGAGTTCCCATCTGGGTACTAATCAGGACCACTCTGTCAAGCTTTTACTAGAACAATTAAGATTGGCTAGATACCATCACCTGCTATAATTATATCACAACTGTATCACCTGCTATATACAACTATTTACAACTATATCACAAGTGAGAAGTGTAAAGCAAAAGAATTTGGAGAATTTGTCGATAGGGAAAATTCCCAAGATTTTTTCCTCTAATTAATGGATTTCCAATAAATGCTATAGTTAGCCAGATGTAAAAGAGGACAAAACTCCTGTGTCTAACAGTTTGCCATGTAAGCTGAAATTCCCACTCTATATAAGTAGTAAATGTACAAAAGCCTTTTTAAAAATTGAACAATTATCTTAAAATGTACTGGTTTGGAATACTTTGGGGTTCTATATAATAAACTGCCTCTTTTTGGGCGGATGACAGATTTGGTCATTTGGTCATTTCTAGTGAAAGTAGACATAATTGAATCTGGCTGGTTATAGTTAGATTCTATTTAGGATATGTGAGATTTTGTTAGTTCACATATCTCTCTAAGGCATGGTTTGGTTATCTGTGTTTACTTGGATAAACCACAATTAGTTTCACATGTTTATAAATTGCAAGGGCTGGATTTATTGTTTAATTTTTAATTATGTGCTATCAAGATGGTATTAACTCTTTGCAACCATGCATTTATAACTTCTCCATGATCTGTTCTTAACTTGGTCCTTTAAGTGTTCCACTGATGCATCCATTATCACTGTAACTGAGACCAACCATATAGGTGCAAGTTGTCCTCTTCTTTTCTTTCTTTCCACCTTTCTGACATTATGGACTTTTCAAGGGTCTTCATATGTATCTAAAATAACGGAACTTAAGCATGATCATTTGTACCTCAAATGAGAACTTAAAATTGACTTTTGCTTCCATAGAGTTTCATAAGGAAAACCATTACCTGGACAAGTCTTGATTTGTGTAGCCTTTTTCAAGGCTTTCATTGTTATTCCATCAAGTGCTAGCCTGTGGTATATTTCTTGAAAATTGGTTCCTTTACTATTGTTAGCAAATCCTAAAAGGCAAAAGCTACCCACTGTTTCAGTGAAGCTTGGTGATTGGTTGGTGTAGTTGCCATTGCTGTAAACCACACGATTCAGTCTAAAGTCTAAATCTGCATAAGTTAGACACATCTTTCAGCACAATGCTCCACAAAGATATTATCTCAAGCACCCACCAGTTTAACTTCTCTAGGCATTGGATATTAGTCACTAATTAATTATAACAACAGATGAAATGAGATGATACTTAGGAATTCTTGACAACAGTATTTATTATTAATTACTTTTGATAATATCAGCAAGTATTGCAGGCCCCATTGGCAAAAGAAAGCTCAGGACCATATTGGTTGGTAACATGAGGAAGAAACCTTCATCCTGCAGTGGCTAGACAATGGCTAAAATGACGATGATGATTCTGGTACATCCAAGATTGTTGAAGCATAAAGTAAGGATAAAAGATCCAGAAAATTAGAGTGATTTTCATTGTCCTCTTATTTATAAGTGTGTGGTTCTTCTGTTGAGCCCTGACAATCACATCTAATGCATTATAGCCAGAGAAAGGAAAGAGCAGTTAGTACCGCTTGTTCTTTTTCCACTTTCTTCGTAATTTAGGAAAGTGCTGTAAAATAAACATTCTCGTTTCATCTGTCAGTTTCTACGCCTCCTGGTTATTATATTTATTTATTTATTGGTTCGATTTATATGCCGTCCTTTTCCGGAGACTCAAGGCGGTTTACAATGCGTTAAGCAATAGTTATATAGTTCAAACTTTCCATATTTTTGACTTTATTAACTACGATGTAATGTTCCAATAGTTATTCTGTGTCGCTTATCGCGTTTATTTGCAGTAATGGCATAAGAGTAATAAAACAGCTGCTGCAAACTGTCAACCACGACAGCCTTTTTCAGCGGGGACTGCCGCTTACGGCAGCTCGCACGCTCCTTTCAGCAACAGCAGCCCAGGCAGAGCGAAGGATTCGCATCGAGAGAAGAACTGACTCATCAAGACCGCTTCCTTCCACGTTCTATTCCCGCCGCTTTAACCGCTCCCAAAATGTCCCTCGCATGGATCCGTAGAACGGCCGACGGAAGAGAGTCTAAAAGAGTAGGATCCGTGCGTGCACAGCGGGGCTGTTGCGCATGCGTTGTAATCACCCGGAACTCGCGAAGCGGTAGAAGTGGCCGGCAGAAGGAGCAGGGAGAGGAGGGAGAGGCGCGTTGCTGCCCTCGATAGTCGGGTAAGGAGTGGGGGGGGGGGGGGGGTGTCGTACTATAGGTTGGCTCCCTTTCGTTCCCGCCTTTCGTTTCTCCCCGGCTGCTTGTTTCTAAGATGGTCTCCGCTCGGCGACCTTCAGGGTTAGGCAAACAAAACAGTTCCTGGCTGTGCAGCCGAGGGTGGTAGTGGCTCTTTCCCTTCTTCCGCTTTTCCCGCCCTTTTCCTCCCTCCCTCCCTCCTTCCTTCCTTCCTTTTCCCATTAAAGGAGGAGAGTGTGAAAACGGAACTTAGAATATTGCTCGTTTTCCTCTGGTAACGGGCGCGGGCTGGGAGGTTTCTCTGAATACGGGGACAAAAAAGGGAGCCTGAGGAAGATTTCTATACTGAAAACGAAAGGGCAGAAGTTTGTTTTTTAAAAAAAAAAAGAATACAAGGGTACATTTTCTTGCTTCATTTGATGAGTCAGAATCTATTTCGTATATTGCGTGCTCGCATTGCCTCTACTGTGTAAACAGAGCGTATCAATGGCTGCGGCTAACAGGTCTCTCTCTCCCCCCCCCCCCCCCCCCCCGCCCAAATAATCCAGCTCCGTTTGCCAGCTGAAAAGATGAATAGAGACTTCGTAAAGAAGTAGCAGAAAGGTTTTTCCATTCATTTTTTTTAAAATTTGATTTATATGCCGCCCTTCTCTGGAGACTCAGGGCGGCTTACAATGCGCTAAGCAATAGCCTTCATCCTTTTGTATATTTATACAAAGTCACCTTATTGCCCCCACAACTGGGTCCTCAATTTACCTACCTTAGAAAGGATGGAAGGCTGAGTCAACCTTTTTGGTATCAGACATTCGCTTGACTGAATGTGCTAAAATCTCTCTTGAATCCAGGCTGCTAAGAGTGAAGGAGATGGTTTATTTCCTATCAGTTCATGAGTCTTTGTAAATTATATTTCTTACATCGTTTGCTGTACTATTCATATGAATCTTTGCTTTTTCTTAATTGGGTCTCTCTGGCAAACCAAATGTCTCTCTACTGACTTTTGAAATTTGAGCTAGTTTAGATAAATGCAGTTTAAAACATTGGGTACCTAATTCATAGATATCCCTAAGGAACTAATGAGATGCCAAAGCAGTACAGGAACTATCCAGTCCATCATCCTTGTGTTTTGTAATATATTTTATACTGTAAGTATAACCATCTCTATACATTCCATGTTTTTATTTTTGATACTATTTTATTTTTCTGTTTATTTTATTAAATTTGTTGGCAATGATTGTCATGATATTCCAAATTCCTGATTCCATCTGATCCATTGGTTAAGTGATCCCTTTCTGTTGAAGTTTAAAGTTCAAAGCACTCAACTGAGGAAATAAAAGTATGGGATATGAGTTTGCAGTACAGAATTTGCTTTTCAGTCTTACAAACTACACACCCACCAGCTGTCTCCAGACTTTAAGGAGTCAAAACTCAGTCATATGTTCCATTGGTAGTGGAAGTCCTTATTTCTTCTTATATGTTAATTTATCCTCCATATTAAGTGCCACATCATTACGTTTAATGCTGAATATTCCTCTCTGTCAGCTGGAACCATCCAACAAATACTATAGTATACTTTTTCCCCTTCAGCCATTATAATTGTGACACAACTTTGTCTATCAGACATAATCTACAATTTAACTGTCTAAAGCAATGATTTTTAAACTGACCCAATCATCCTTCCCCCCACTTCTTAAATAATAGCATCTCTACAAAAAAACAAACCAGACTTTGTTTTACAGAAGTGTCTCAGCAGCAGCAGTCTCAAAATGGATCCTAAATTCCTAATCAAACAATTACAAATTGCTCCATTACCCCCCAACCAAATTATCCCTTTAGAGTAATCCCCAGTTTAAAAATCGCTGCTTTAAAATCAAGAAAAAGTAAGACAAAGAATAGTCAAACATTGTGGTACTCCGAGAACCTCCAGAGTATTCATTTTTCCTCCTGTGGGTCCAGGCAAGGGGTCTTTAAAGGTTTTTCTTTGTTCTTTTCTTAAATGCCAAGTCACTGTTGTTAAATTCCATTTGCCTTAGTAGACTAGGCAGTGAAAGTATAATTAGTATTCTGGATGGGTCTGTGACTTCTATGGGGATAACAAGTAGAGTAAAATAAAAAGGGTAATGGGAAGATTGCAGGTTAAACATAAATTGAATCATCAAAATTGGAAGAGTAAAAGTGCTCCTATTAGACAATTTCCTCAGTGCCATTTTACTGGAGTTCTTAAGTATATTTTCAGCTTTTGAAGTTTTCTATTTTCTAGCCCAAAATTAAATGAGATTTAAATGAGCAGGAAAGAGGAAGAATTATCTTCATACAATTGTATACTTTCTTAGAAGAAATTAACAATGAGATTTTTGTGGGTAACGGATGCTGTTACTTTAATTATGCCAAATATTTCTTTTAAAAAATAATTGAATGCAAAAAATTTTGTCACTCTAGAGTTCCAGGACAGAAATTTTAAAAAACTTATTAGCTTGTTTAGAGCAAAATGTTTATATAAAAGAAAAAATTGGGAAATGTTGTAGACAAAAATCCTGTCTTTTTAATCCGAAAAGATGCCTCTGATGTGTTTTGCAGCAAAGTTACTTATGCATTTGAAATAGAACAATGCTTCTAAGTGTATCAGGTGAATGTTAGTTATTTGAAAATTCCTTACCTGGTTTTCTAGGTACTTTTCAAGTTACACTCTAACTTATTACACTTTTTTCATAGATATATTTTCCATCATGGTGGGTGAAAAGAGGAATGGAAATCTTGGGCCAAAACTACAAGCTTATGCTGAGGAGCTAATCCGCCAACGTCGTGGACACGATGGACATACTGAATACTTGATTCGCTGGAGCATCCTGAGTTTAGATGACAATGTAGAAAATACCTCCCATGCTGCTGCAACTGAGAACAAAATGGATAACATTCTTATGTGGATGTCAGCAGAAGAAGTTTATGCTAATTGCCCCACACTATTGGGCAAGAGGAAGCCTGAGGGGCAGCGAGTAAAAGAGGAGAAATCACCTAGCACATTCCCATCTGATGTCACAGTGGATGAAGCTTCCTTGCATGAAATGAAGGCTGACGTCAGGAACCTGGTACAGCGTGCTAATCGACAGATGGCCAGGACAAGTGGTCCGGAGTCCTCCATCCTTAATACTGTCCATGTGCTCAGTGCTTATGCCAGCATTGGCTCATTGACAGGTGTCTTTAAGGAAACGGGTGCTTTAGACCTGTTGATGAAGATGTTGTGTAATGAAGAGAAGCAAATTCGTCGTAGTGCTGGCAAGATGCTGAGAGCTTTGGCTTCTCATGATGCAGGTGAGGTTGCCTATTGAGGTGGATGAGCTTTCTTGCAGTAATTCAATCTGTTTTTGAGTCTTGTCATATTTGAGAGATATATTAAGGTATATTATCCTGGAGAAAATCAAAACTTTTCCTACTTGGCATATCTTTCCACTCTGCTAATAAACAAGCTCAATAATTTTATAGCACCAAAGAAACAGTGCAGAGTATCTCCCAGTGAGTTCTTTGCTGCTATCTGCTCTGTAAGCATTTGTTTTTTGTTTCGTTGCTTTCAAGCCTGCTTTGATTCCTGGCAACTGCTTGGGCATGTCCCTACAGTTTTCTTGGCAACATTTCAGAAGAGATTTGCCATTGCCTTCTTCCTAGGACTAAGAAAGAGTCACTGGGCAAGTCACCCAGCAAATCTATGCTTACTCAAGATTTGAATAAAATTGTTGGAATCAATGGAAAAAGTTAATCACAAATAAGGCTTTTTGAATCCAGTGTCTATTCTAGGGCTGCTCCCAGATTGGCTCTTTACCCCATGCAATTACAGCACATGCTTTTGGGCAACAGATTATTTGTTTCTACCTTAGCAGTGATACAAAAATAATGTTACAAATATAGTTCTTCATCTAAACTGCTGGAACTTGAAGGCAACAGTTTCTTTTTGGTGGGAAAAAAATCCCTTTTCATTTTCATGAATGGCTGTTTCCCACATGTCATCATGGCACCATTTCAACCATATAAGTGCGTAGGGCATTTTTGCAGCCCCATTCATACTGATCAGTCATTTTTTAGAAAAATATTGAACAAATAAATGCAGCATAAATTTAGGATGATTGGCTGGCTGCTGATTTTTGCATTGTATCTACAAATCTCAGCACATTGTGTCTTTTGGACATGCTTTTTTAACTATGTAGAGGATATTGAAGCTATTAAGTTTCTTTTTTCCCTCTTTTTAGTTTATATATTAATACTGTAAGTATAGAAATACAAAAGAAAATAGAAAAGATGGGGAGGGTAAAGGGAAGGGAAACGTGTGGGGGGAAAAAGGGGGAAAGAAAAAAAAAGGCATTGACTTCTGACTCCCTTTGGTGCACTGGAATAAAATAACATCAAACATCAACTTTTTACTATTACATAATAGTATAAACTAGCCATTTCTATAACAACAAACCTATCTAAAACCCAAAATCAAAGTTTCATTTTTTTCCACCTCAAGCCCAAAGTCCATTCCATCTACAAGTCTTAGCACATTGTGTCTTTTGGACATGCTATTTTAACTATGGAAGAGGATATTGGAGCTATTAAGTTTCTCAGTTCATTTAACAAGTTAGTTTCCTCTTAGGATATTAGCTATCTCTGATGTCATCTATGGGGAAATAAGGTTGAGCCCTTGAAATTAGGAAAACAAGTATGTAAACACGAGACTAGTATATTTGAAACAATATGGTATTGTGGTATTAAGTGGTATTGAGACATGATTTTAAGAGGATTGCAATGCCGCTTGTCTTAGTTATTATTGCTAGCTAAAATATTGTGAAAAAGTAAGATATCTACCATGAATATTAGTCTACCAATTTCATGTAAATTATATGCCTTGTATTTATGATATGCTTTCAGTTCTCTGCTATGTCAAATATACTGTATGTCTAGAGCTGAATAGATTTTCCGCATGCAAGTAGATAGGTAATCTTGGAGAAATAAAATTTAGTGAAGGATCACATTAAGCATGGCTATTTTGGTTTCAGGAAGCCGAGCTTATGTTCTCTTGTCCCTGAGCCAGCAAGATGGCATTGAACAGCACATGGATTTTGACAGTCGTTACACTCTCTTGGAGCTTTTTGCTGAGACTACATCCTCTGAAGAGCACTGTATGTCCTTTGAAGGGATTCATCTCCCTCAGGTACCAGCCTTTGGGTTGGCATTGATATGGGTATCAAGATTTATTTTTTCAAGAAGTGTTTGCAAAATATAAGGCTATATATGAATATCTCATGAAAGAAGGATAGTCTAAAATCAAAGCTAGGGGAAATCACATTCATGAAATGATGACCAATTGTACCTATTTCTGTACCAGAAATCCTACCCACTGTCCTTCACAGCTTTGTCATTTCTCTACTGGATTACTGCAAATGTTTTAGACAGAGCTGTTCTTGAAGAACATTTAGAAGCTTCAGTGGCCTAGACGGTTTTGGGTGCATAGGGTTTGCCTGGGTTACGTCATCATTTTAGATGCAGCATTGGCTCAGGGTGCCTCTGTGCAATTCAAGGTGGTGATCACCTTTAAAATGCATGGCACATACATTTGTGGGGGCTGCCTTTCTCTGAGAGTCTCTGCCCATCTGACAGGCTTTGAACAGTGCTACCTTGTGGGACTAAGGAATTGCATCTGCCCTATGGAACAGTATACCTCAGCTGAAATGGCCTGAATTTTCCCTGGGTGCCAAGCTGTATGGATGTGGTTGGTGTGGATGATTTGTTATGTGGTGTCTTAATTATCGTATTTTGATTTTTAACTCAGATTTTTTTATTTGTTTATTATATTGATTTGGTTAACTGTCGGTAGCCATGCAGCATTCATGGGGATGGCCATATAATTCCCCTCCCCCCAAGTAAATATATAAATATATAAAAAATGTAATGGTTGTTATTCACTTAATGGAAACTGATATGTGATACGACTGACAAATTTGATGCTATCCAGATGTTTTATAGTACAGATAATTCTTGTTCATTAATGTAATTAGGACTACAAACTCTGTTGCTAAGCAATGCAGTTATAAAATGCAATATCATGTGACTATACCATTTTACGGCAGCAATTTCAGTAGTCCCAGTTGCTGTTAGGTGAATAACAGGCAGCCGCAGCATCCTACAGTCATGTAATCACCATTTGTGACCACCTGTTGGCCTCCTCATTGACTTTGCTTGTTGGAAGCTAGTACTGAATGCTCCAAATGGTGATCACTTGACTGCAACTATGTAATTGTGAGCTGGTTGCCAAGTGCCTGAATTACAATCATGTGACTGGAGACTGGACTGACCACAACTATGAGGACCCATGTGAGTTCTCCTCGTTCAGTGCCTTTGTATCTTTGAATGGTTGCCGAACAAGTGGATGTTAAATAAGGACTACCTGTATAACTTCACATGGAATTTGACAATCTGTCTAGGGTTGATGGAGATGATTCACAATATTTGGAGGTAATTCCATGACCTAAGCCTTTCTTGGACTCCAACTGTATTGCTTACTGGGATAGAATTGTAAAACATATGTTTTTTTAGTTATTGGTATAATAAGTTGTATTTTTTTCAGATTCCAGGGAAGCTGCTGTTTTCTCTAGTGAAGCGTTACCTATGTGTCACTTCCCTTATGGACAAGTTAAACAGTACCACAGAACTGGGAGGGGATCATCAGGACTCTTCAGCACCCAGTTCAAGCTTCGGGGAAAAAAGCCGGGTACAGCGAGAATTTGATTTCAGCATGGCCATGGCTAACCTGATTTCAGAGCTAGTCCGGGTCATGGGCTGGGATCGCAGCCAAGAAAGGGAACTTCTGTCTCTGACAAATACCCAGCCTCGAATTATTCGATCCATCTTCCAGCCCAAGGGTTCCACTTGTACTGCTGTTCAGGTGCCTTTAGTAACTTCCAACCCTTCACCAAGAAAAAAGCAAGGACAAACATTTTTGACTCTGTCAGATTTTTCCAGTCGCAGCAGCTATGTTGAGTATGTGCAGGAGAATCTCAAGCCAGGAATGACTGTGCGGATGTTGGAAGAATACGAGGAGATTGATGCTGGGGATGAGGGTGAATTTCGTCAGAGCAATAGTGGAATGCCTCCTGTGCAGGTAGGTTGAGGGGTAGAGCTTTCTTTAAATTCCTCCAGTGTCTTGGTAGTTTGGTTTTGTAATGCTGTTTGGTATAAAAGTTAAGTTAAAAACCACCACCTTTTTATTATTACAGGAGCAGCCAGCTGCAATTCAACCAATACTTGTTTATAAAGCCCTTCATGGCATAGGGGCCAGGCAATGCACTACTTGTCTCTCATTGTCTCTTCCTGTCCAATAAGATTGAGAAGAGTAGGCTTGATCACCTCCTGTCTTTAAAGCCATGTCATCTGATATCACCTAGGACAGTGATGGTTAACCTTTTTGGCACTAATTGCCGAAACTGGAGCTCAAGCGCACACGCGCACCAAAGCGCCGGAACCCGGAAGAGAACAGCTGGCATGTGTGTGGCAGCCAGCTGCACTCCCGGATTCTGGCGCGTGTGTGCTGCGTGCCACCTCTGAGATACGTGCCATAGGTTCACCATCATGGACCTAGGATAGCGATGGCTAACCTTTTTACTATCGCGTGCCAAAAGTGGGAGGAGCGCGGGGCAGGCACACACATGTGTGCCCACATCCATAATTTTATGCGTCCCCCCATGCTCCCCCTGCTTTTGGCATGCGATGGAACGGTGGGCCCAGTAGGCCCATTTTTCGCTCTCCCCCAAGCTCCAGAGCCTTCCTAGGAGCCTGGGGAGGGCAGAAAACGGCCTTCCCCACCCCCTCAGGCTCTCTGGAGGCCAGAAACAGTGTGTTTCCTGACTTCTGGTGGGTCCAGAAGGCCTGAAAATCAACTGGCCGGCGCACGCATGCGTGCCGGAGCTAAGCTCGCGTGCCCACCAATATGGTTCTACGTGCCACCTGTGGCACCCGTGCCATAGATTCGCCATCACGGACCTAGGAGATGCCTTCTCTGTTTGCACTGCTTACCCCCTGGAATAGTTGCCCTGGCCCCTGGAGATTCAAGTTGCCCTGGCTCTGCTGCTTTTTTCCCCCAGGCTCTGATTTAGGAGTGTGTCCCTAAGTGAAATCATGTTAAAGTTGTCTGAAACTTTGGTTATTGCTATTTGTTTTAATGTATTGGGTACAATTTTTAGCCCATATGTTTCCATGAGCTTAGGTGACTTTTATACATACCATATATACTCGAGTATAAGCCGACCCGAATATAAGCCGAGGCACCTAATTTTACTACAAAAAACTGGGAAAACTTATTGACTCGTATAAGCCTAGGTATAGGCTACCTACACCCTTTGTATAAACCTAGGGTGGGAAATGCAGCAACTACTGGTAAATTTCAAAATAAAAATAGATACCAATAAAATTACATTAATTGAGGTATCAGTAGGTTAAATGTTTTTGAACATTTATTTCAAAGAAAAACAGTAAACTAGCTCTGTAAGTGCATAGTGTAAACTACACTATAACTAAATTACACAAGAGAATGTAGTATATATACCAAAAATAATTCAATAACAATTTAATCTGATATATTGGGTTAAGTGATGTAGGGCTTATTCTAATTTCAGGCAAGTTCAAGCTTCTGTTAAGAGATACCTGCATTCTCTCTCTTTCTCCCTTCCTTTTTCTTTTTCTTCTCTCTTTGTCTCTTTCTTTCTTCTCTCTCTCTCTCTCTTTCTTTCTTTCTCCCTCCCTTTCTCCTTTCTCTGAAGACCCCGAGAAGGTCTTTGGTAGGAGGAAGAAAAGCCAGACATTTTGAAATGTTTTGTAGCTTATCCTGAGCAAGGATAGCTAGTGCAGGCACTTACAATAAGCTCTCAACTCAAGTTCAGTGAATTTATGGATCCCCAAACAGTGAGGATGAAGTGTGAGTAAAAGGGTTTACCCTTCCCTCCCTCCCCATCCTCTCTCTTTCTTTCTCCCTCCCTTTCTCCTTCTCATCTGGCATTCTTAGAGCTCCACTATTGATTAGCTTAGCCTGAGCAAGGATAGCTAGCAGCCAGCCTATTACAATAAGATCTCAACTCAAGCTCAGTGCACGTGGGGATCTCCCTAAACAGTGAGGATTTCTTTGTTTCTTTCTCCCTTGAAGCCCCCCCTCCCCAGCCCGTTTTTGCTTCCAGGGGGCTGCAGGAAGTCTTGCTAGGCACCCCCCCCCACACACCCCATTTTGGCCTTAGCCTGCAGCCTCCCTGCAGCCCCTGAAAGCCAAAACGGGTTGCAGGAAAAAAGGCATTTTTTCTTCACTCGAGTATAAACCAAGGGGCTTATATGCTTTTTTCAGCATAAAAAATGTGCTGAAAAACTCGGCTTATACTCGAGTATATACGGTACATATGATTGAGAAAGCTGGATCATCAAAAACTGTTAAATGAAGAAAAATGGATAGCATTAGCACTTAGACTTATACCACTCCATAGTGCTTTACAGCACTGTCTGAGTTGTTTACAAATGTCAGCATATTGCCCCCAGCAATCTGGGTTCTCATTTTACCGACATAAGGATGCAAGGCCGAGTCAATTTTAAGCCAGTGAGGATCGAACTCCTGGTTGTGGGCAGTTAGCCCGCAATACTACATTCTAACCACCGTGCCACCATGGTGCTTTTGAAATGTACCAAAGAAAACGTTGGAATACCTTAGACTGCAAGAAAAGTAAATCATTCAATATTAGATGGAGTAAAGTAAACATGATTATTAGAACTAATAATGAGGCTAGAGCTACAGATAATAAAGCAATTAGAAAGGTTGATCTCACCACTGAAGTTACAAGAACTGAAAGAAGCAATTATTGACAAAAAGTCTTGACAAAATGTCCATTGGGATTATGAGAATTTGGAAGTAATTGAATAGCAATAGGAACTGTCCAACACATCTTCCTCCTCCTATTCCCCTCCACAACGATCCTATGAGGTGGGTTGGGCTGGGAGAGAGTGACTCATCCAAAGTCACCCACTTGGCTTTCATGGGTAAGGCGGGACTAACTCACATTCTCCTGCTTTCTAGCTTTCTAATCAACAGACCAAACTATATCGCTTACTGATACTAAAAAGTGATTCAGTTTATTTTGATCATTAACATAAATGAAATTATAAGTACTTCTGTCCCCTACAAGCTGGGCAGCTTGTTTTTCTTTATTTCAGAGCTACTATTTTGTGGCATGGAGAATTTGAGGGAATAGATGGCTTTAACTATGCAGTTCATTGTTTCACAGGTTTCATGGCAGTCTACTGGCCAGACTTATTGGGTGCACTGGCACATGATAGAAATTATTGGCTCTGGGGAGCAAAATGAAGAGGATGCTGCACAAGAAAAAGTATCTAGTTTAACAGAGAACCTGAAACTACCCACAGGTGAGATTAGAGGTTCTTACAAACTAAATTATATGTAATTTTAGTTTGATTGTTGCATGCTATGAATTCATTGTTGTTGCTCATTTCTTTTAACTAGTGAGATAATAAATTTTAGATGTGTTTACAGAGAGAAAAAAGTTTACTTGGCTAATATTACACTTTAGGTTAGATTGTACCTTACTATTAGGATTAAAATCAAAAAAGAGAATACTTATTATGAAGTATTATACAATAGATATCTTAGTTCTGCAGCCTTATCCATTGTCATCTGAAGAAATGAAATATAGTCAAATACTGAAAGTTGAATAGTAGCAGCTATTTTGCGCCTTACATTTTTCACTATATTATTTTCTCTGAACTGCATTAGAGATGGTTTTGTTTTGTTGCATTTTATTTTATTATTTATTTTATTATTCATTTTATTATTTCATTTTTATCCCATCTTTATTCTTTTAACAAATAACTCAAGATGGTGAACATATTTATTATTTATTTATTACATTTTTATGTCACCCATTTCCCCTGTAAGGTGATCCAACCATACTTACTTCCTACTTTTCTCACAATAGCAGCCCTGTGATTGAGAGGGCTGAAAGAGAGTGACTGACCGAAAGTCACCCAGCTGGCTTGTGTAGAATAGGTGTGCATTTTTAGTTGAAAAATTCACATTCTTCTGCAGCTGAATAATTGTTTGCTTACAGGAATCTGTAGCCATATGGTGAGATAGGTGGTAAACAAATGTAACAAATATCAGGATTGAGCATACTCTTTTCTGTAGAATTCTAGAGTGCCTACAAATGAGAAGTTCCTGAGGAAGAATCTTGCTAACAAATTAGTTAGAAATCTTCATTCCTTCTTCCTTGATGTATCTTATGCTGCCTCCATATTTGCTCTGATGAGTTGGAGGACCATGTTGAGTGATGGAAATCCTGGTACTTGGGGCTGGAAGGGAGAATAGCAGATATCACCTCTCCTCTTTGTAGGGCTGGGAACTATTCCAAATGTTATCCTGTTTTCTCAAGCTGTAGACAAATGACAGTCAAGTCTCTTAGTTCAAAAGTTTGTTTTTTCTTTCTCTCTCTCTCTCTCTCTCTCTCTCTCTCTCTCTCTCTCTCTCCCTCCCTCCCTCCCTCCCCCCCCCTCTCTCTCCAGCTACTCAGACATTTTACTGCAAACCTCTTGGAGGACTTTACTGCCTGCCATACTTAGTGGATCAGCTATATGAGAGTTTTGGAATGTTGAGCCGGGCTGAATGGTGGGAGCTACTTTTTTTCATTAAAAAGCTAGAGCAACATGAACAACAGGAAATTATTCGGTTCATCCAGGAGAATCATGAGGAACAGGTAAATGGAACAAATTTAACTTAGGAGGAGGGGAACAGGACAAAACAGGAATCTGATTAGGAAAAAATGAGCCGTGGTGGCACAGCAGTTAGAATGCAGTACCGTACTGCAGGCTAATTCACTGCTCACTCCAGGAGTTCAATTTTGAGCGGCTCAATGTTGACTCAGCCTTCCATCCTTCCGAGGTTGGTAAAATGTGGGCCCAGATTGTTGGGGCAATATGCTGAGTCTGTAAACAGCTAAAGAAGGAATCTAAAACACTATGAAGTATATATAAGTGCTATTGCTATCTGATTAGGAAAAATGCAATGGCACCTCCAACCATTCCTGTTTCTTAGGAATTAAGAAATGTGAACTGGCAGCCAGGAAGAGCAGTTCCTGTGTTTTTTTCCTAATAAAGACATAAACAACCAGTGACTTGTTTGTCCCCCCCCCCCCCTTCCCCATATTATTTAGAATTGTACTGTTGAAAGTCAGACTGGCCACATTCCCATGGTACGATTTTGCAGATTAAGAATCAGAATGCACTATTTTACAAGGGGTTGGGCTTAAGTGTAAGAATGGTAATGCTTTTAACTTCTTATTACCATGTACTACCACTATCATTCTAATTAATAAACGTTAAAAACTCTGAAAATTTTTTTCAATATTCTTTCCAGTGATTCTTATACATTGGATCCCATGATTCTATATAGGGCCAAGAAGCTTAAATACAGTCTCCAACTGATCAAATGTGCCTTTTCCTGCCCTAGTATATGGATCGTCCATTGGACAAGCAGGTTCTTTTACCCTCTTATAGCTGTGATTGGATTTGAGAAGCACTATGTACTGACTTCTGATTACTGAATTGTCTTTTGCATTTTAAGCTGTCAGAACTAGACGAAGAGGGCCTGATTCAGCTGTCAATATCAGTAGAATTGGCTCGGAAACTCTTGCCGCTCTTGAGCAAATACTGTCAAGGCTGCACCCAAAATGATCTCCAGAATTCCCATATCTATCTCAAATACATCCTCAGCAAGGGAAGTTCAGAACAAGGTTGCCAAAGTGTGGACATGACCTCTGTAAAAGATAATGGCTTTTCTGAAGCCATGGCTTCCCAAAAACCAAAGGAGTCCGTTACTGCTGAAATGTCTTCTCCAGTGCTGTCCACAACAGAGAAGACTGACACACAGTTGATTAATAAACTTCTTCATGTAGAAGGACTTAACTTTCCAGACATACCAGATGAAAAAGCCAAAGGTAAATGCCAAAAAGATATGTATTTAAGCTCATTTATGTCAAACAATTGCAGGAAAGAGCGGGAGGGTAGGGTTGAAAAAAATCAGAAACTAGTTTGGTGCACATACAGCTGTTGTGGAAAATAAAGAATAAAAGTTTAACAAAAACTTCATAATTGGGTAGTTACTAAGAGTCTATTTTACTGATCTGTCCTTTGTTATTGATCAGCTTTCTTCAGTGGGAAGGTGTCGGGAAAGAGGAACTCCCTGGAGAAGCTTGCAGATATTGTAGACATAATACAGAAATCCAGTTCTGAGGTTGCACTACAGGTGGCTGGACTCAGATTCATAATCAAGATCTTAGAAGATGAACCTGGTCAAGAAAGACAAATTATTAAAGTAGAAAGTGGACCCTCAATCAGGTCAGTTTTTTTCCTTCAATATGCAATAGTTATAGAAGGCTTGTATTTCATTATAAAGTGTCTTTAGTTAAATTATCTGTAGTTCCATGGTCTTAACTTTGCTTTCTTTTAACAGCTTTCTTTCTTTCTTTCTTTCTTTCTTTCTTTCTTTCTTTCTTTCTTTCTTTCTTTCTTTCTTTCTTTCTTTCTTTCTTTTCATTCTACTTCTGTTTGTGGGTCTTTGTAGTTTGTGATTTTCTCCAGTTCTTTTTCTTCTATTCTGTTGTCTCCAGGTACATCAAATTCCACTATCCAGATCTTTTTTGTCTTTCTTATCAACAGTTGTTAAGTCTGGAGTCACTCCTTGTCAGTTGTATATATAGTTGCATATTTCTGTCTCTTTCACAGAAATATACCTTTGTACATAGTCTTCTGAATTTTCAGTGTCCTTCTCTTTATTGAGCTTCACTCCAGCTTTCCTGGTTTGCCTTTTATCTGGTCCTCTAGTAATCATTTTATTTTCCTTAGGAAAAACTAGAGGTAGCACCTGGGACTTTATTTGCTCAGCAACTTATAAAGACTATAGATTTAAAAGCTTTTTTGTGCTCCTCAGAGAGAAGATGGTGAAAATGCTGGTGGAGCTGCTCAGCAACCAGCTAAAGGAGAAATTGTTGATGGTGACAGCATTAAGGCTGCTTTATGTGTTAATGGCAAAGTATGATTGGCGAATCCTTTTTGCCACAGAAGGCGGGGTGCGTGCTGTGCTGTGCTGCATGCAGGAATATTCTCCTTCAGCATTGGTACAGCAGGCTGGCTTGGCAGTAAGTTGAATATATAAATGACATAAATTGATGGTGGGAATTTGATGTATGTGTATCTCTCTTTGTTTTAGAAGAATTTTCCATTAACTCTTAATGGAAATAAAGTATATATTAAACAATAGTTAATACATTAAAGTACCAGAGCAAATAAATATGCTTAGAAATTAGAACTATGTAAGAATGTTTCTCAGAAAAATTCTTAACATTTATCATTTTTTAATATAACGTTCTGTAAATAATATGATAATATGTCTTAATCCCACATAAATGTAACACTCAGCATGAAATTCAGTTGTTTGAATTTCAGCTTTCAGTCTAATGTAAGGGTCCCAGTAAGTGATTACTGGGGCACAGAAATGTGTCAAACATCTTCTCCAGCATGAGGAGAAAATCCTTGGAAGCAGCATAGGAGTAAATTAACTTCAGACTATCCATGAGCCTAAAAATAACAAGCAAAACCAATAATTCACTATGAAAAGGAAGACTATGGATAACCAGAAATGGACAGTGATATAAAAGAATAAGAAAATATTGGACTATCCCTTCCAACATAGCGGAGAATTAAACCTTAAATATGAAATAAGAAAATGAAAGAACTTAGTATGCTTGAATAGTGAGAAGCTATTGTTTTATAAGGTTGAAAAAGAATTCTTTTTTATAATTTTATTAAAAATTACATTGTACAGATAAAATTAATGCAAAGTATATTTTTTAGAAAAAAGAGAAAAGAGAAAGAAAGAAGTCAATTCTTCTTTTGTCTCAACAAGTATAAACAACTTTAGCAACTTGTTACCATCTCTTAAAATACAACAATTTCTTCCATCCCATACCTCGCCTCATTCTCTTAAACAAATCTTTAAAACCTCATTATCTATCTTAATCAGCAAAAGCCCATTAAAGGTTACCAGAAATATCAGCCTATCTATTATATGCTTGATCTAATAAACCCACCTGAATTCCATCCTTTTGTGTCCATTGTTAACAAATATCTCCCGTTGATAAAAAGATTTTGCTCCATTCTGCATTATCGGATTGATACCAATAAAGGAGAGTATTTCTAGCTCAAGGTTGAAATGAGGGGTCTTTGGTGCTCTCTGAGCTTGGTGGTTTTCTTGTAGCAGTGATGATGTTACCTAGTTTGGGTAATGAAACATCGGCAAGAAAAGCAGACGCATTTCTGATCTTCATTTTCTGTTTTTGGTTTTTCTAGGCATTGAAAGTATTGGTGGGTGCTGGGAATTGCGAGCTGCTCGGTACCAGTGGGAAATCATACCCTCTGAATCATTCAGATGCTCAAATGATGCGGGAAATTTTTGCCAGCATTGGTTCTGCTTCCAGCAAAGAATCTGATAATTTACTATGTGTAATTGGTATTGCTATTGAGAAGATGTTGGCTACACCTGGGTAAGATGAAAATGAAATCTTGACAAAATAAAGGAGCATATAACTAAGTTCAAGGAATTAACATTAAACAAGGATAAGGAGGGAATGTTGAGAATTCACTTTTTTTTCTTTTGTAGGGAGAATTTGGTTGATGTCTCATTTTGATAAATTTTCTGTTCTGTACCTTGAGATTGGAGGCAATCTAATACTTTTTTTTTTTTTTATTGAAAAAGTTTTCAAATACAAGTTTTTCCCCCTTTTCCCCCCCCCCCTCTTCCCTAACCCCCCCTCACCACCCATCCCCCCCTGTGACTTCTTCACAACAATAGGCTATTTCATAACTAATTACATACATAATATCTTTCCTTTCCCTTACTCCCTCCTCAGAATACTGACCCTTAGCATATTATTCTTATAACTCCCATTTTTACGATAATCTGCCCTTTTTCTCCTCCCCTAAACTTATAGTGTATTATTACAATTTAACATTTAATCTTTTATATATATTAATATAACATTTTAAAGCAGCCTTCTCCCTACATCCAGATTTAACGTTTATTCAGTTCTATCCAATTCCTCCACTCCCCTAAATATATGACTTAAGGATCCTTTTTCTTAGACTAATCAATCAGTAAACTAACCTATTTCAACCCTTCAATTCCTACAAAATCATGCAATACAATTCTAAATATAACCCACTGCCCACTTTACTAAAATATACACATATCTATATATGCATTCCATTTTATAAAAAAAAAAAGACAATAACTTTAAATTTATAATCCATATAATATCTTCTTTGATGTCTTTCCACTGGATCGTTAAATCCATCACCCATAATAGGGTAAAATAACATGCTGGTGCAACAGTTTGTTCAAAATCATCAATCATCTTCTGCCCCCATCAGTAGTAGATATCCTCGTATATATATAAAAGTAAAAACAACCACCCGAGTGACATTATAATTATATCCATATAGTTATAGTTGTGGTATTCATCAGGATTGTTGATTCCCATCATCCTAATGGGTAACAACCAGATCTTCTGCATGCCCCAGCGTGACTCTCTTGCCTTGTAACTCAAAATAATCATAATATATTCACCAGTAAAAGAAATCCAGAGTAGATAATTCAAATCCAACAAGGTAAGGCTCTTTTCACATCCCAAAATCACGGCATTACAGAGATCTGCCACAATCCTCAGGATAGTATTAAACAATTGTTCGCCTCCACTATCTTTTCAGATGTTCATTCATTTTTTAAAGTCCCTGGCTTCACTGTTGCTTGGTTTAGAAATTGCTGTTTCTATGAGATCTATTTCTTTTCTTTTTCTTTTGCGGGTTGAATTTCCATCCTCGTTTCGTGCCTAGCAATTGTGTATCGGCTGATCGATTTTCATTCTGCTTTGTGAGTTGATCTTGTTGGGTTAGTTTTATCATCTCATCTTTCTTCTCCATCACTTGTATATCAACTGGTTGATTTGCGCACTTGTCTGTGACTTGATGGTTCATCACATTGGAGTCGGATGACACTGCTCTCTTATTTATAGACAGTCCAGCTGGGGTATCCAGAGAGTCCAAAGACAACTTATCCACCACAGCCTCTGTAATTTGGTATTTTCTTTTTGTTTCCAACTCCTTTTGCTTATCCTGTATTATGCCTAAAGATGTTAAATTCATTTTTAAAATTTTTTGATAAAATTCTTCCGCTTTTTCAACAGTGTTCAGTTGATATCTTACTCCTTGGTGTCTCAATATTAAACCAACTGGGGCATTCCACCTAAATAGGATATTTCTTTTTTTTAACTCAGTCACTAGAAAGCCAAATTTCTTCCTCTCCATTAACATCTTAGTCGGGAGCTCCTTAAAAATCCAAATCTTTCTTCCATGAAATTGCAAAGTAGAATTAAAAGAGTTCTGCACAATATTATTCCTAATTTCTTTATCTGTAAAATAGATCACCACATCTCTAGGCAATTGCCTTTGCTTTGCCAACCAGGAGTTTATTCTGTAAATTCTATCAATCCTGCAATACACTTCATCAGGTTGAACCTTTAAAATCCCAGCCAGAATTTCAGAAGATATTTTCCTTAAGTCATCTCTATTATTTTCCTGCAAACCTCTCAGTCTAATTGCATATTCTGTAAAATTATATTGAATCATTAAAACTTCTCTTTCAATCCTCTGTTGCACATTTTCTTCATTACCAGTCTTTTGGTCAACCTCCAATTTAGGTTTGTCTTCTGAGCTATTATCCTGAATGTTTACCAAATCCTTTTTAATTTTTTGAATCTTGTCATCCAAATTCTCCTCAGTTTCCTTCATTTTAGACTCTAATAATTTAGTCTTTGCATCCACCCGAATCAGAAAGTCTGATAAACCATTAGCTGTTTTTAAAATCTTTCGATTCAAAAAGTCAAACTTTGATTTCACCAGTTCACCAATTTCTTTAATTTCCTGCTTAAATTTTTCGAGTTGCTGGTTCACAATCTCATCCCTTCTTACAATCTCTTCAAGAAGAAATTCTATTATATTAAAATCAGGTTTCTGACACTGGAGAGTTAAAACTTGTTGGTGTAATTTATTAATGGGGGAGATTCCCCCCCCCCCCCCCGTTTGTCTAGCTGTGTGAGTCCCGGTGCCATTTCCCACACAGACAAGATTTAGTGGAAAAGAGAGAAAAAAAAAGCTTGTTTCCAACCAAGATCAATATCAGATCCCCAAGAAAAAAAAAAGGAAAAAAAAGCAAGAGTGAGAGTGAGGTTTTGCCTCAATTACGGCCAGAAGTATTCATTCCGCTACTTTGTAATAGAAAACGGAAGGACTTTCCCTTTCAGCCTCTTTTCAAGCCGCAGCAGTCGCAGCAGCAATCGCCATTTTAAAAATCTTTTTTCCTTTCACTTCTTAAACAACTTCAATAACTTTTCCAATAAAAAGAATACTTGCGCTTCAGGATCAGAGGTCCAACTGACGTCTTCTTGAGTTAATTTAACAAATTTACAGGCTTGCTTTTGCCCCTTAGCTCTGCATGTAGCAGAGATCTCCCAGAGCCCGGAGCATCGGCTGGGGATACGGGGAGTCTCTTCCGCTCCGTCCCAAAAGTAAAAAAAAAACTTTTGGGATTAGGCAGAGGACTCAACCCACCCCAGCCTGCTCTATCTCCGTTTCCTCATGGAAACGGAGTTTTTTCGAGCCGCCATTCCGCTATAAAGGCGGCTCTTTACAGGCAGTGGGTGGGACGATCCCAAAGGAGCGTCCAGCGGGGACAAACAGCAAACCGGAAGTGCAATCTAATACTTATTAATAGTATTACTATTATTTCAAAACATGTAATCATTTCTTGGAACTGAATAGGATTATTAATTGCTTAGTGTTGGAATATTATGTATTCCAATAATTTTTCCTTCCATGTCCTCCAGCATTGCCTCAATTGCTTATGCCAACCATTCTTCTTTTCCTCAGAGCATCATCAGCAGTGCAGAATGGGCTGTTGGTATTAAACATGCTGATCAACAATCACAAGGGCCTGGCAGAACAGTTGGGAAGCTGTGACCTCCGTTCAGTCCTGCAGAGTTGTTGCCAAACAGGCCAGAGCTCCAATGAGATGCTAGCTCGAATAGTGCTCAATCGTTTGGCTGAGCATAAATTGCCATTGAGCCAAGAGAATGCAGGTACAGATTGCTTTTAAGTTTCCAGTTGCTTATCTTTCTCCTTTTAGCATTTATCTTTCTAAGTGTGTAATGGTTTGTTTTATTTCCATTAGGCTTTGCTTCATAAAGTGCCCTATTTTGAAGACCTAATAAGGTCTTACGTCTCCATTATGTTGGAAAGCACACAATCATCATTTTCTTATTCTTCTATTTCACTATGTCTTTCTGGTTACCTATAGGCTTCCTTTTAATAGCAAATCACAGGAGATGGTTTTCACTTGCTTTGTTTTGGAACTTGGAAGGCCAGAGATTAATTATTAATTAATTAATTATTATCTCAATTAATTAGAGATTAATTATTAATTAGCCAGATTAATCCCCATGCGGCTTCCAGGGATCTTTTCCTGCTGGAGAAGGGACCCTGCTGGAGAAGATGCCCTGCCTCTGTGGCCATTTATTGGGGACATGATTAGTATCTGGTTTTTTTCTCTATAGCCTATTTCAGGAAATTCTATTTTGACATAGATCTTCTCTTTCTCTCTCCTTTTCTATACAGAATCTGAAGCTTCCTTTGAGTTCAAAGATATGGATGTACCAACTCTGCTGAAAAACCTGCATGAAACCAGCTTTTCAAAAGATGTAGTGCTCGCACTGGAGCACTGCCTTTGTGACGAGGGTGTTTACCCTGACAGAAATGGAACAGATGTTTTGCCAGATCATGAGCATTTCTTGCTGCTGTTGAAAACCCTAGAACAGTTGGGAGCTGAAAAGACCGTCCAGATGGCCATGATGAGGTAGAATGAGGATGTATTTTACCATCATGGACTGTAGAAGATACTTTTAGAAGAGTATTTGGATTCAGAGAAAGGGGGGTGGTTTGAGCGATGGTTTCTTAAGGTGGAGCCACTCACTTTTCTGGCTAGGTTAACATGGAAGCTCTGAAGTAGGTAATTTATCTGTAAATAATGTAACTTGCTGACCTGAATCACCACAAGTCAAGTACAAGAAAATGACTTGAGGCTTGTATATACCATAAGCTTAGGAAATAGAACATTGCAGGAAATTGTTTGAAATGGGAATAATTTATTGTTATAAATTTTGGGACACTGCACTTTATAGAAAACTATCATTGGTTAGAATCACTATGTGTATTATTATCAGTATAACTGTTACTTTTTTTTTTTTCTGTAAAATGGAATGGCTGGACAATACACTGTATTCAAAATACTTATATATAAATAAAAAAACTTGACTTACAAAAAAAAGAAAACTATCAATACAATAGAGGCTTATAATTGTGGGAATTGCAATCCTAAAACGGCACTGAGGTGGGTGAAATGCCTATAGTCTTTTGGGCTGTATGTGAAAGAACTGAACCACAACACAGAAACAGCTTTGTGATCATAAAAATGAATATTTGGCATCAGACAATATTGAAAATGTTTGTTGCTAGAGTTAGGCCTTTAGAGAATGTGCTTCATCCCAAATGGTATTGGAGCATTTTAAATTAATGAGAAGAAGAATTGTATTCTTTTTGCAAGAAAGTATTAATAATGAAATATATATACAATAAAAACCTGCTATTTATTGTATATTTTAAATGCAGTTATTAAAATAGTCCAGACAGTCAACTTAAGACACTGAACTCAAGACTGCTGTTGTTCTTAAACTGAATTCTGCATTTATAACAATTCTCTTTGCAGGATTTTGAATAAGTTTTTGGATATTTCCCAAGAGGATGCATTGCCCTGGCATGAGTGCATTGAGCCTTGTCTGTCCTCAATGAGTACCCACAATAATGAACGTGAGGTAAGGGATTAATTGCAACATAAATTGAAAAGGAGTTTAATGAGAGGCATTTAAAGAAGGTATGAAAAATATTAGTGAGCATGTTGACGAAATTGCAGATTTTCAATTCAAGCCAGATGTAGTTGGCAAAAAGCATTTTTCATCCTGCTGGTAAATATATACTACTAGTAAATGAAATTTGGATTGAAAATTAGATAGAATTGGGTCAGGAAGCCAAAAGCATATACAATTGTGGTTGATTTACAACCACAATTGAGCCCATAATTTCTCTTGCTAAGTGAGACACTTGTTAAGTGAGTTTTACAGTACCCCATTTTTGCAAACTTTCTTGGCAGAATTGTTAAGTGAATCACTGTAGTGGTTAAATTAGTAACATAGTTGTTAAGTGACTCTGCCTTCCCCATTGATTTTGCTTGTCAAAAAATGGGAAAAGGTGGTCACATGATCCCATGACACAACAACCATCATAAATATGAGTCAGTTGCCAAGCATTTGAATTTTGATCACATTATATTGCAATGGTCATAAGTCTGAAAAATGGTCATAAACCACTTTTTTCAGTGCCGTTGTAACTTCGAACAGTCACTAAATGAACTACTGTATGTAGGTATATACTACCTGTAGGTATATTTGCAAGTATAGAACAGGCATAGCTAAGTTCTTATCAGTCTAGATAGAGTGATAGAGGTTTTGCATGAGATTCATAAATAGGCATCGTCTTTGTCGTGAAAATTTGCTTTTCCAACAGTAATAATCTCTTCCCAGTTTCTACATGAAACACTTTCAGAATGATCAAATTAACTGGTTTATGCTCAGAACTGCTCAATTTGATACCTTTAGGAAACATTAATTAAAAATTAATATTTAACTAGCAGTTAATTACAGGTAACTCCTCCCTATGCCGTTAAATAGGTTCTACAGATATTACTTAAATGTTAAATTCTTGTGGGTAAATAGAGTGTATGCCTGGAGTTTCTGTCTTTATAAGTGGCAAGAGAAAAAATGTAGAGATTGCACACTACATTCACTGATAGCATATGACCCACAACATGTTTGGAAAAAGTTAAATTGTCCATTGAGCTGAAATAGGTCTCATACCCCTGATGCATGGATTGATCAGGTGTTCCTGAAGATACATTGAAGAAGGGTTGTAATCCCCTGGAAGATATGACTGGTGATAAGGGATAAAAGGAAATACAGATAGAAAGAGGAACTGACTTGTCAAAAACCTTTTCTATACACTTCCTTGCTGAGTTTTTATTATGTTTCTGTCAACAGGTTGTGCAGGAGTTCATCCGTTTCCTGCATCGTTTAGCTACCACCAACAAAGATTGTGCGGTTGTGATGTGTCGTGTAGGCACAAAGGAAACTCTGACCAAAGCTATGGACAAGCACAATTCCAACCTGTTATTGGTGACAGAGTTACGGGACCTTGTGACTGACTGTGAGAAATACGCTAGCCTTTATAAGAAGATGACAACCAGTATCCTGGCTGGTTGCATTCAGGTAACTTTGACCTTTCCTGTGTGTGTATTTAGGTAGTCGGCCTAGGAACAGATAGACAATGAATATCAACAGACTGGTCAAATAATCTGTACCATGTTTCTCCAAAAAGACGACCCACCTTGAAAAGAAGCCCTATCACGTTTTTGAGTGCATGTGATCAAATTAAGCCCCACCCACAAAATTAGCCCTAATTAAGACCCCACCCACCCTGGGGTGCAGGGGGTGGGGCGAGGCACACAGTTAAAGAATAAGCTAGGGTGGGAATGGGGTGGGGTGGAGCTGCCCTACTTACCAGGCCTTGCACACCCTGACACCTCCCTCACCTGCTTTTCTGGCCGCCTGCTGGATGGCATCTGCAGCTGATAACAGAGCTCCAGATCGATCCGGAGCTCTGTTATCAGCTGCAGATGCCTTCCTGCAGGCATCTGAATACAAAACGGAGGCCGGGGCGATGCCTGCGAGTGGCGGCAAGTGGCAGCAGAAGAAGTGGGCCAGCAGCAGGCTCCTGGTAGTTGGGGCTGTCAGTGCCACTGCCGTGAGGTGAGTCAATAATTAGAACCCTTCAAAAAGAAGGCCTAGCCGTTTTTTCGGGGGTCAAAAGAAAACAAGACCCAGCCTTCTTTTTGGAGAAACATGGGTAATAAATAAGAGCAGAGCAAATAGTCAAGAGCTAAATTTGGTCAAAAACATCTTTCTTAAAATTATGAGATTCTGTTCTCTGTTCTTGTATACGAATAAGCAACTTTCTGACCCTTGTGTGAGTTTGTGTGTGTGTGTGTCTGTATGATTCAGAGCTGTATATAGAGGGTGGTAGGAAACAGAAGCTTAGAAAATTCTGTTCAGTTGAATAGCTTGCATTATAGAATCAGTAGATTTAAGAATAAAAGTTTTTTTAAACTAAATCTTAAGCTTTATTAATGAATATATTCTGTTATCTACTTTGTTTATACAGATGGTTCTAGGACAGATAGAGGAACATAGACGAAGCCACCAGCCTATTAATATCCCCTTTTTTGATGTTTTCTTGCGCAACCTTTGCCAAGGTAAATGTTTTGCGCCCTTTGGAAGCTAAAAATTGGAGGATTCATGCACAGATCTGCTGTAAAAAGAGTAATTCTCTTTCTCCCCCCCCCCCACTCTCCCCCTCGCTTCCTAGGTTCTAATGTAGAGGTGAAGGAAGACAAGTGTTGGGAGAGGATTGAAGTCTCTTCTAATCCACATAGAGCCAATAAACTAACTGACAAAAATCCAAAGACTTATTGGGAGTCTAATGGTAGCACAGGTTCCCATTACATCAATGTCTATATGCATCGTGGAGTGGTAGTCAGGTAAGTCCCAATGGAGGCAGTTAGCTAATTGACTTTGAGAGTTTGTAGGCAGCAGGGTAAGAGCAAGCTCTATGATTAAATGTGAATTAAGCAGATAGTTGATCAAAGTCATGAAATTACCGGTATATGCAAACTTTTCAGTTATTGGGAATGCTTTATTAGGCAAAATGATAAATAAAGCTAAAGCAGGGAGGAGGGGTAGATAAATCGGATTTAATTTCAGTATGGTGGATTGTGAGATTAGCAGATAGCAGATGATTAAATAATTTCTCACAATGACTTTTGCAATGAAAAAGCAAATTAAAAATCTCCCCTTTTTTTTGCAAATTGCTCTGTTTGCAAAAATGCAATATTATACATTTAACTGTAAAATGGCCTAGAAAAAATATTGCCCTGATTGAGTTACATTTGGGGGTTGGTTATGATTGCATATGTAGGTCTATATGTCAGTGTTTATGTCTATGTATTGAGTTGTTCTTTGAGAGGAATATACCGTATTTTTCGGAGTATAAGACGCACCGGAGTATAAGACGCACCTACCTTTTTGTTTTGTTTTGTTTTTTATAAAAAGTTTTTTTATTTTTTAGACAAACACACATACAAACATACAATGTATATTCTTTGAACAGAGAAATGTATTTTATTTGGCCAGTTCACAAATTTAAACAGTGTTTAGTCATTTCAATTAAATTTACAATTTCTATATTTCCTTTTTGCCATATTTATTCCTCATCTATTTTTTTAAAAAAACAATATTACCCTTCATCCTCATCTCTAATCTTAATCAAATTCAATTTTTCCCTTCTATTCTATATTATACCCCTTCCCATTGTCATCTATTTTTATATCCATCTTCACATTGGTTAATTATGTAATATTACAATTATTTAATACAAATTCAACATTTTAATATAAATCAATTAATTATATAACTATCTTTTTTGTATATTAATATACAATATGAACATGAATATTCCAATTATTTCCATGCAATCCAATTTCTTACAATTCAATTAATTATATTTACCAATAATAATAAACCAAATAATTTTCCCCATATATTCCTCCAAACCACAACTTAACCATTTCTGCTTTCAACACAATATACAATTAATAGTATCTCAATTATTACAATTCCTTTTTACTTTTACCACCATATACAATTAAAGATATTTCAATTGTTACAGTTTATACTTATTCATATTTCTAAAAAAATAAAAAATAAAAAACTTATCATTGTCTAGATTTCAAAAATACAAAGACAAATATTCCAATTATTCATTTCATTTTTACAATCATGATTTCCCATTTATTTCTTACTACTATTCATATTTCAATTTTAAATATGTATAACATGTTTCTCTTTCATTTCTTTTTCTTCCTTCCCAATTTTATTTTTGTCTTTTTCTTTCTCCTTTTTTTCTTTTGTGTTTTAAAATCTTGAACTCTTTTGCCCTAAATTTCCCATTGTTTGCACCTACCTTTTTTGGTGAGAAAAGAAGAAAAAGAAATCTCCTTCTGCCTCTGCCTAATTTTGCAATGTTACAGCAAACACCCTGCTTTACTTTCATTTTCGTTTTCAGCATAGCTTGATTAGCACAAGATATTTGCTCCAGCAATTTACCTCTTTGCAGCAAGCAGCAGAGCCCTGTGCAAAGCAGCTGAGAGCAAATCAGCTGAGAATCAGGAGGCTGATCCAATCAACTTGTGCTAAGTAGGTTGTGCTGAACCTGAAAGGAGCTGTTTTTTCTTGCTGTTTGCTTGCAAGAAGGTAACTGCTGCGAGGCACAGGCCAAAGGGTGGGGCGGGGCTACATTCGGTGTATAAGACGCACCCAAATTTTCACCCCCTTTTAGGGGGGAAAAAGGTGTGTCTTATACTCCGAAAAATACGGTATTTGGGGCTATTTCATGAAATATTTTTAGTTACCCAGGCAGACTTTAGTGAGTATGCCAGGATACATTCAAAGTCTGACATAGATACAAAATTTTGTTTTTGCTGCAGGCAGATGACTTTAATAGTAGCTAGCGAGGATTCCAGCTACATGCCAGCTCGGATTGTCGTGATGGGAGGAGATAACACATCTGGCCTCACTAGTGAGCTCAATACTGTGAGTGCTTCATTTTTTTTCTCTAAAGCCAGTCTGCTTTTAGAAACATTCAGTAAGGAAAAGTTTCTGCTATATAACCAACATACAGTCAGGATTCATAGACCTTCTACAAAGAATATGCATTTGTTTGAGCTGTCCATCTGAGATCCCATTGGAAACTTGCCATTTCTCAAATTATCTATGCTCCATTCTCTGATACAGTTTAATTAACTTATTCTGTCGAGGCGCCGCACAACTCCAAATGACTCTGGTGTCTCACAATATAACAAGAAAGATAAAATACAGTTGCAATTAAACAGAAAGCCAATGAAGTATTAACTAAAAATCAGATAAAGAACAAGATGGTGATTCTGGTCAAGAACAAAACTAATGGACTTTAACCACCCTAGCCTAAAGTCTGGGAAAAAAGACAGGTCTTCAAGACCCCCCAAAATGCTTTCAGAGTAGGAGCCACTCAGATGGCAGGGGAGATTGCATTCCAGAGGGCAGGTGCCATGATAGAGAAAGTGCACAACTTGGGTCATGAAAGATGACACCATTTAAGTTTTGAAGTTTTGGTTTGTATCTGCCAGGTAGACATCATGATAGGCAGAGGAACCTTCAAATAACTAGGCCCTATAACATGTAGGACTTTATAGGTCTTAATCAGAGCCTTGAATTACACCTGGAAGCAGAGTAATAACAGAGTTGTCACATGGACATACTAAAGCACATCCATCTCTTCCTGCGCTGCTGTATTCTGGACCAATTGAAGCTTCCAAATTACCTTCAACGGCAGCCCTCTGTAGAGTGCATTGCAATAATCATGCTATGAGTTGACTAAGCCATTAGTAATTATTTGAAGATCTTTCCTATCCAGGAAAGGGAATATTTGGTACAGTAGATGAAATTATGCAAAGGTCTCTTCGTCATAGATACCAACTTCTCAGAAGTGTGAGTTCAAGAGGATCCTTAGATTGTATACCATCTTGAGTGGGGAAGTGAAGTGAGTGATCCCACTCAAGATCAAAATTGAAATGTTGAGGATCTCAATAAATGTAGCCACTTAGTCTTGGTAGGATTGATCTGAATTTATTTTTTCCCAGTTCTGCCTACATAGCTTCCTGGCACAAAGACAGGATTTTGACAGTCTCAATCGGCTAGGCTGGGCTGATGAAATCAAACCCCAAATCGGTAGCATGTCTCATGCTGATGTTGAGTGGGAAGGGAGAGGGGAGAGGGCACTCCACATATGAGGGGCCTAGCAAGTGACCTTTCTTCCTTGCCTCCCCACTGGGCGGGACTGGATCCAGTCCCAAGAGAAGGAAGAGAACCACTCTGGAGGCTAATCCAGAGAGATGCTGTGGTTATCAATATCAAATGCTGCTGAGAGATCAGGAAGTGCTACCTCCCTCCTGGCTTCACCTCAGTACAACCATGGCCTTTTCTGCATGAAATCCCAGAGTGAAACGTGACTGAAATGGATCTATATAGTCCTTTTCTTAGTCCTCAGCAGTTGCAATCCCTAACCACCTTTTTCAACACCATTCCTTAAAAGGAAAGTTGAAGATAGAACAATCGTTATCCAAGGCTGATGAGGCCTCTTGAGAATGGGGTGTACCACTCTCTGTGGTACTTCTCTCAAGAAGGCAGACACCATAGCATGGAACCTCCCTGGCGACTTTGACACCCTGCCAGGGATTTGTGTCTAGCAATTATTGAGTGAGGTTACAGTGTAGAGATCCCTGACCTGCCTTACAGGGGTGAAATGCTACTGGTTCAGGCGAACTGGTAGTGATAAAAACTACCAGTTCAGGCGAATGGTAGTAAAAAAAAGCTACCAGTTCCTCCGAACTAGTATTTCTGATGATCAGCTGTGCCGCGGGGTTTAGCTTTGCTAGAAAGCAGGAAATTGTGCGGCACAGCTGATCTCTCCCTCGCTGTTCTACTTACCTTCCCAAGCCTCCTTTTGGTGCATACTGCGCATGTGCGCCCGTAACGTGAGTTTGGTGTGCACTCTGTGCGCGCATGCAGTGCATGTTTGGTGCACAGCACACATGCACGGCCAGCGAACCGGTAGGAAACCGGTTCAGATTTCACCACTGCCACCTTAGCTACTTTTATTATTGGGTGTTTGGTAATTGTGAGGTAGAGGAACAGAGACAATACAGAACTTCCTTTTTATCGTCTCTAATTGGCTCACAGTGCCTTTGAGTTATTGACTGCCACTTGGTTGGATCTGTCTCTTGTTCACCTATATTAGCTTACTTTTCTTTCGTTATCCAATGCAAAAAAGTATTCCTAAAGTCAATTATTCCCACAATAACAGAGGATGTTGAAAGAGGCTGAATGCTGAATGAAGCAGTTCAAGATCCAGAGAAACTGCTTGCAGGTAGTCCTTGACTTGTCGAAGATTAAAATTTCTGCTGTTAAGCGAACAGTTGTTAAGTGAGTTTTGTCCCATTTTGTTCCATTTTATGACTTTCCTTGCCACACTTGTTAAGTGAATCACTACAGTTGTTAAGTTTGTTAACACGGTTGTTAAGTGAATCTGGCTTCCCCAATGTCTCTGCTTGTCAGAAGATTGCCAAAGGCAGGAGTGTCAAACTCGATTTCTTTGAGGGCCGCATTAGGATTGTGTTTGACTTCGGGGGGCGGGGGCGGAGTGGGTCTGGCCAGATCAATGTCACTCGTATTGGGGGCGCCTGTGGTGGCCCGAGTGCTCTGGCAGAGAAAATGGGTTCCTGACGGCTTCCTGTAACCCTCTGCCAGCGAAAATGGAGCTCAGGAGGGCTGCTGTTTTTGCCTATGACAGCCTCCTACAACCCTCTGCCAGTAAAAATGGAGCTTGCGGTCCTCCCGAGCTCCATTTTTTCTGGCAGAGGCACCACGGGTGGTCCTTTGCTATTTCCAGGGCAGCCCTGCAGGCCATATCTAAGCATCCTGGGGGCCGGATCCGGTCCCCGGACTTTAGTTTGACACCCCTGGCCCCGGGACAAGGGTCAGAATTTTGATATATGACCACGGGGATATTGCAACAGTTCTGAGTGTGAAAAATGGTTGTAACGTACAATGGCATTTTCAGTGCCATTGGGTGACTTCTAACAGTGACAAAATGAATGGCTGTAAGTCAAGGACTACCTGTGCTTAATTTTAGAGAGCAGCATTTATTGTGAACCTTATCTGCAAACTCTTCTATTGGAATCCATGTCTAATTAAGAAACTATTTGTGCATGTGTACAAGCAACCTTTTACATGATTCATTCTAAGGACCCTCCAAACCATATTTCGTTTCCTCAAATTACACAATTGAAATTTTGCATAAAAATATGTTTGGGACATAATTTGTTATAAGCCTCTTTCAATTTATATCCTATCAAACAGATCAAGTTGCTATATATTGAGTGAAAACATTTGTCTGGCTTCCTATTGCTATATTAACCAGCAGTGACACTCATCTTAGGTGTAGAATAGTTTCTCTTCAACTGCTACCTAACCAGTGAACCAGAGTGACATATGATGAAACTTCAGAAGCAAATATTGTTACTTAACCACTGCATGGTTGAAGCTAAAGCTCATTAATGTGAAAGTACATTTGGATTTTGTACACGTATACTTAATGTTTGCATTGGTTGACTCTTGGATAAATGTGGCAATGGAAGCATAATTTCTTAGACATCTAATCATATCTGTCAGCTTCTTTTCTACTGCCTCACTGCTGAAAATATATTCTTGTAATTTATAACTACGGTAGTTTTTCCTGGAACTTGACCTCTGTTACAAATTGAAATAACCAAGTGTTTCTGCAAGCAAGAAGATCCCCCTCTCCATTATTCATTTAAATAAGGATGGAGCTGCATTATTGCCGTGTTTTAAATGCCAACCTGTAGCTCGATATGTAGTCCCAAACTTTTTATGGTGGTTTTACTGAAAGTTTCTTTGTGATTCTCAGTGTTAATGCTAGGGCTCAGAGGATAGGGTTTACAAATATAATTGGTGGTAGAGAAGATTTAATAAGATGTGTTTTGTACACATCTGTTTTTGTTCTAAGTTGTCTTCAGAAATAATTGAGAGAAATTATTGATGTTCTTGATGAAAGGTATATTCTTCTGTTGATAAGGGTGATGTTCTTCCTGTCCCTAAAAACTTCAGTTGAATGGAGAAGAGTTCTTTGATTTTGTATTTACAAACTTTCTCACTTCAGACTTAAAGGCATGCCCTCTTCTCCTGCCCTGCTAGATGCATTTATGCTGTTCTTAT
Organism: Arizona elegans; assembly: GCA_022577455.1. NCBI lineage: Eukaryota > Metazoa > Chordata > Lepidosauria > Squamata > Colubridae > Arizona > Arizona elegans. Next base: position 296,319,699 of record JAKOOJ010000001.1, on the reverse strand, counting down.
AGGGTGAGCGTTATAACCTGCCATACATTATTAATTACATTAATTAATTACATCTGTGGACAGCGCACACTTGATTTGTGGTTTTCTTCACTAGAAAAAGGCAGGTTGCTGTCTCCATTTGCATTTCTTATCTTGGTGAGACTTTGGCTCTTTTTCTAACAGGTGAATGTCCTACCTACAGCCAATAGGGTAGTTCTTCTGGAGAATATGGGCCGCTTCTGCCCAATTATACAGATCAAAATTAAGCGCTGTCAACAGGTAAGTCTGAATGTTGTTTCTTGAAACAAAGCAAAGGCTATAAAGAGCTGTGCTTAACCACCCTAATAGTTTTTGACCCATTGCTATAAATCCATCAGCAAAATAGGTCTTTCCATAGATTAATGAGGCTTTTCATAAGTGTTTCATTTTCCAAACAGTAAGTTGACACTTACTTATAGTTTATATTTGGGAATGGTATAGAGAAAATAGATTCATTGGCTATGTGAATTATAACTGCATGAGTGCCTGAGAAGATATAAATTTTGCTATACAGTATGATGGATGACAAATTGTTTTTGGCTTAATCACCATTTATGCTGCCTTTTTTGTATGGAATTTTAATTTCTTTGGTTTTTTTTCCTTTGAAATATTTACCTTCTGGCATTCCTTTATTGCACAGTTCATACATAAAAAAACTGGTTTTAAAAACATAGTAGCTGTTCTCCTGCAAAAAAGGATTATTACAATTTTCTAATCGATAGAATACTGTTTTGTGTTTTTTTTTGTTAGTAATTTGAGAATCATTGTTCAACTGTAAAAACTGAATGCTCTGCAAATTAAATAGAAATATCTTTGAAAAGCACCTGCATATTAGACAGGGAGTTACTTGAAAAGTACTTCCCCATTGGAGAAAACTGTGTTATTTACAGGGTGGCATTGACACACGGGTGCGTGGCATTGAGGTGCTAGGTCCGAAGCCCACCTTCTGGCCCATCTTCAAAGAGCAGCTGTGCCGGCGTACATATCTCTTCTATACCACCAAGGCACACACTTGGTGCCAGGAAATCTTAGAAGATCGGATGCAGCTGCTGCAACTTTTCAACAGGTCAGGCCTCTTCTGATATAATTCTTTTGTCCTTTTCCTCAGGGCTGTCCTAGGGGTCAGCATCTGCCCCAGAGCTGGCTTTTGAAAATCAAAGAAATGAACACTGCTACAGGCCAATATTCCTAAAATACCCATGTTCCTGCTTGTTAATTTATGTCAGCACTTCAAGTTAGATCAAAATAGGACCCTGAGTTATGAATACTATGGTTTTTAAAAGGTTACAGTGACAGAATCTTGTAAAATCTGAATGCTTTTCCTTCCTTCCTCTCTCCCTTTATGACACTTTCTGAGTTGCATTTCTGCCCCAAACTTAGATTATGTTTATCTGACTTTTGCCTTGGTTGCAGCTCCATGCATTATTATGGTTCATCGTACAGTCAGCCAGTTGTTTAGACTGAATTTGGCATTCTTGTTCATCTATTGAGTCCATTCCAAGGACGTGGGATAGGCAGATGTTATTATTAATATTAATAATTTGAATTGATTTGTATGATCAAATCACCCATCTCACATAAGTGATTTTGGGTGACTCGCAACATATAACCAATGTATCATGGTATCTTAAGTTCCTGCCTCCTCACAGTATTCCTTTTTTTTACATTATGGAATGTATTTGTTCCAATCCAAATAAGCTACATCTTTTTCCTACTGCAGATTGAACAGTGCCTTGCGCCATGAGCAAGTATTTGCCAATCGCTTCCTTCCTGATGATGAGGCTGCCCAGGCTCTAGGCAAGACTTGTTGGGAGGCCCTGATTACTCCCTTGGTGCAGAGTATCACCTCTCCAGGTACTGGTTGCTTCCTTGCACAGGTCTTTTAATAACCAGATCTTGCTTATCCCTTCCCATTCCAAGCAGATGTGCTAACTGTCTTTCTGTCTTTCCAGACTCTAGTGGCATAAGCCCCATGTCATGGTTACTAACTCAATACTTGGAAAATCTGGATGCAGCCAAGAATTCCATGAGCCGAGCTTCCATCTTTAATTCCCGTGTTCGGCGCCTGAGCCACTTGCTAGTCCACGTGGATTCTGCTGGCCCTGAACTTGAGGAGCTGAAGCCTCCTGTTAAAACCAGTGAGTGTCCTCCTTTGGGACAAATAAATGAAAAGGGGGCAAATCCTTCTTCCAGTTTTGACAGAATGGTAACAAAAGGATGTATACCCTTGGATATATTGTATGATCATACTGACAAGAACACATGTCATCTATAAGATTACCAGTATACTGTAAAGATTGATGGCATGGAATTATTGCCTGGAGAAGAGTCAAGGATTTGGGAAGTTGGAGACAAATATTTGGGGACTCTGTTAGCTCTGTATCTCAGAAATCTTTTGCTACAGTCTGAGAGGGGAAATGATGTAAAATATTGTCTCCTGTTTTATTTTCCTTTCTATTTTGAATTTAATGGAATGCAAAGAATATGTGAAAACCAGTATCTTTGGGGAGACTGTTACTTTTTCCATATCAAATGCCCTGGGTATAGCCAAAAATCTGAAATTATCTAGTGTCTAAAAATCCACTTTTATAATGGGGATAATTCTAAAAGTACACCAAATTTCCCTTTGTTGTACAATCGTATAAACGGAATGATATGGAATAGACTTTTTGGGAAACTAGTAGTAGAATCCCACCTGTTCAGGAGAGCCAATTTGTCAGGTGCTTTTAAGGATTGTTGTTGTGTCATAGTAAAAACCTGAGATTTGTATGGCTCTTTAATATTGTGTAACATGCAATTTTCAGATGGGAAAAATGGTAAGAACAAGGAATCAAGCTCAGGAGTTATCAAGCCAGCAGTGAATAAACCCTGTGGGATGACAGGCATCACACAATGCTGGAAAGATGTAGTACAGCAGCAGGTAAGGATGGCTGAAAGGTGGTGTCCAGCAAAAAGAGGGCAAATGCATCCATGAAGTGGGGAATTAATGCAGGCTTTGGGGTCTTTGTACTGACATCTTCTATCATAAGTTATTAGCCAGTTCATCATTCATGCTTCTTTAGAATTCATGGTACAAGTTAAGGCATCTTTAGAGAACTGTATCGGAAGCTCTGAGGCTTCAAAGAGAGGCTGATGTGAAATCAAGCTCTCATGTGAAAGTATGTTTATTCCAACTTTGTTATCTGCTAAGCTAGGTAGAGTTTATTGTTAAATTTCCAGCACATGGCTCCTAGTTGCTTTTAGACAATTATGTATACAAATAAACAGACAATTATTTAAAATATTTAGGTGGAACATCTTGAACAAATAACAATTGGGCATGAAATTTGCTTGAATCCAATGAAAAATTGTTAAGCCTTTCTTAACAAAACTTTTCCCAGGTGAGGTCCCATTGAGCTAGTTAAAAAAAGTTGAAATGTTGCCTCTCCCTCTTCTCTGTTGTCCAGGTGAAAAGTTTCTTGGAGTCTTCCTGGCAGGCTCCTGATTTTGTGGAACAATATTGCAGAACCTACCAGCGCCTCCGGACTGCCATGGAGGAGCTTTTTGGACAACAGATTTCCTTCATGCTGGCCTTATGCCATGGTTTCTCTGGAGGCTTGTTACAGCTCTCCTTCCTGACAGCGATGCATGTAAGTTAGAGATCAAGTAGATATTTCCATAAAACAGAGATGTACAACTTGAGACCCCAAATTTGTTCTCTAAAAAATAGCATGTGGTTACCCAAGATTTCCAAATTAAATTGTAATTTGGAGTTGGTTAATGTGACAGAAAGAAATACATGTTAAATAAATGTTTGGCAAGTAATATATTAATCTGATTTCCAGGTGAGTGAGCAGTTTGCTCGTTACATTGACCAGTGGATCCAACAGAGCTGGGCAGATTCGGGTAACGTGGAGACCTTTCAGTGCCTACAGCAGAGTCTGGAACCCGTCCTCTTCCTAGCAGATCTGGAGTTGGCCAACACTTTTGAGCGATTCTACCGGTGAGGCTTTTGTGGAGAGGAAGAAGGAAGGGAAAGTTGAATATACTACTTTTACTAACAGAGTAGACAGGTCTCAGGTAGGAAGCTTTTTGGCAGTAATGGTAAAGCATCTTGCTGCTCCTTCAATCTGGATGAAGGTATCTTCAAGAACATAAATATGGCTCTGTTTTAACGAGTACAGGTAGTTCTCAACTTACAACCATTCGCTTAGTGACTATTCGAAGTTACAACAGCACTGAAAAAGTGTCTTATGATCGTTTCTCACACTTACAACTGTTGCAGTATTCCCATGGTCATGCAATCAAAATTGTCAACTGGTATGTATTTATGAAAGTTGCAGTGTCCCAGGGCCATGTGTGATCACATTTTGTGACATGACAAGCAAAGTCAATGGGGAAGCCAGATTCAATTAACAGTTAATAAAAGTTAACCACATAACAACTGAAGTGATTCACTTAACAACTGTGACAAGAAAAGTCATGCGGGACAGAACTCACTTAACAACTGTCTTGCTTAGCCACAGAAATTTTGGGCTCAATTGTGTTTGTAAACTGAGGACTAGCTGTACTTTGAAGGGACCTGGCTCCTTATGAATCAAAAAAGCCTATATCTCCAGGCACACTGTAAGGACTGTGAGAATAAGCGTGGCTGATGGATGACCCTGGTTCTGAATTTCACCTTGAACACTTTGCCTCTCCAGATACTATCTAGGAGATCGTCTTCTGTCTCAAGGGAAGACGTGGCTGGAATCTGCTGTAGTGGAGCACATTGGGATCTGCTTCCCCAACCGTTTCCCTCAGCAGATGCTGAAGAACTTGAGTGAGATGGAAGAGCAGCAGCAACAGTTTCATCTTTTCCAGTTGCAGCAGTTGGACAAGCATCTGCTGGAACTAGATCAGCAAGGAAACCATGAGGAGGAGATGGAGGAAGAAAATGAGGTGAGCAGATGAAAAGAACAAAGCTAAAGCAAAAGTAGTCCTCTGAACTAAAAGGTTTTTTTGTCTTCTCAAGTCTCTTTTGTCTGGTTGATTGCTGCCAAGAATGTCCTGTTGTTAGTCACAAAATAGATATTGGATCTGTTTTGTTCCCAGATGATGGAAGATAAACCATTTTCTCAGGAGGAAGAGGCAGAAGTGAAGATATTGGCTTTGTCTCCACGTTGTTGGACCATATCTTCCCTTTGCTACCTGGAAGACCCTGCCAGATTTTTCCCATCTTCCCTTAGTCAGCAGCTGAGAAAGTTTGCAGACTTCTATACCCAGAGTGAGTATGAGGCTATCCTGAGTCCAAATTGGGTTAGGAAGGAGTGTTCTTTATAGGTCCCACTGCATCCTGGTGTAGTTGTTGGTAAGCAAACCAAAAACTTCACCCAGAGACTTTATAATAAGGGGGGTTCACAAGCCTGGAAACTACTACTATAGATTTCCGCTAAAGAAATTTTAGTAGATTTTTAAAGAGGCCATCATAAATATTTATTATCTCTGGAAGAACTGATCAATTATAGGAGTAAGGAATGTAGTAGCCAATTGACAAGGAAAAATATTTAGTTAGTATAACTGTATCTTAGAAATGAAAATTTCAGTGTTTATAAAGTGCAAAGAGTTGTCTATATCCTAAATTTCCAACATGGCTAACCTCACTGGAATATTGCCTGGCACTTGCCAAATTTTGTGCCTACCTCATTTTATTGTTTTAAATTAGAGGTGGTTGGAGATTTTAAAAATGAATAGGAAATTTCAGTAGAGGTGTACACTGCAAAGTGTACACTGTTATTTGGCATAATATTTACTTCTAATATCTCTGGAGATTCTCAGTCATCCAGTTCATTGTCCCAAAGTGCTTTTTCAAGATGCGACTGGACTTTCTGTTTTTTCTTTGAAGATATTTCGCTTCTCATCCAAGAAGCTTCTTCAGCTCTGTGTTAGTTGTGCCTTCTTTATAAATTCTGTGACTTGTTTCAATACTTCTGTTGATAGAAGTGATTTCAGTTCTTGGAGTTTGTGTTCCACTCTCTTTCAAAACCTCAATTGTGAAATTAATCTGTCTTATTCTTTCATTGAGAAGTTGGAGCTGAAGAAGCTTCTTGGATGAGAAGCGAAATATCTTCAAAGAAAAACCAGAAAGTCCAGTTGCCTCTTGAAAAAGCACCTTTGGTTTACTTATATTAATGTTTCTAGTTCCAAAAAGATCCAAATGGTATTCTTAGAAAAAGAAATGATGTTTGGCTACCACCAAGTTTCCCTTTCTTCTTGACCTACTCTTTCTTTATATATCTGTTTTGCTCTTCAATCCTCATCCTCTTTGTAACCAAACCACCTCACTGTACATTTTTCATACTGGTCATTCAGTTTGTATTCAGTCAACATTCATTCAACACCCACTTATTATTAACACTATCTGTTCTTGTTTACCTCACAAACTCCTTAATTAATCTATTCTCACTTTGTTTCATTAAACTTTTTCCCTCAGAACATTTCTATAACAAAATAGGCAAAAACACCATTTTCAACTCAGCCCTTTTTCATTTTTTTGTTATTCATTTTTCACAATGGATTACTGTCATTCTACCAGTGTTTTGCATATCTTAAAATTTATCTTATTCTTATCATTTTTTCATATTTAGAAAACAGTCATTCTTTCAGCCCAACTTACTTCACAGAGTTGTTATTGCAAGGAAAACAGGAGTGAAACATTATGCAAAACCCCCCACCTTTAGTTGTACAGAACAATGGCAGGATGTAAAACTTACCATCATTATCTACAATCTCTGTTGCACACCAGCATACTGTTGCCAACTCTCCTCCATTAGTAAGGATAAGTAATGTACTCAGTGACCATGAGATGATTTAGTTAATTAAATTTTATAGTAAGGCTCCCCAATTCAGAACAAGCTGCGTATTAATATTAGAAGCAGATAAAAATAATTATCAAAATATGAAGAAACACAAAAAGGTTGGCATTTATTCACAGCAAGAGTACTCTTGAGGATCCCACCATCATGCTGCCTTGAGATCTGAGAGAATGAAAAACAGGTTTTAAGGAATTTTTAGAATAGGGTCAGAATTGGGGGCATACGAATCTCAAGGAGAATGCTTCTCCAGAGGGCAGCACTACTGATTAGTGATAGTGAAGGTATGCTTTCTGCATCCCATTAAATGATGGGATTATCATTATTGGCTTATATGATTATTGTTGCCATCTTAAAAAGGAGAGTTCGCAGCGTAATTGCCATGCCTGGGATTGAGAGTTTATAGAAATGTTTCAGTGTATTTTTCTCTGACTGACTTTTTCATCTCTTTTAGGCCGGAGCCATTTTGGGATGGAACATACAAAACCACAGCATTTACAGTGGACATGGCTAGGTCATGCTGAGTTAAAGTACCAGGGCTACATCCTGCAGGTGTCCACCCTGCAAATGTACATTCTTCTGTGCTTCAACCATGCTGAGGTCCTGACTACCTTGATTCTTACTTCATTGACATAATAGGAAATTGCTTCATACCTATGCTTAGTATTTATCCATCTGCTTTAGTTTTATTGACATTGATTGGGCTTGGAATAGAGTAATTGTTATTTAGCCCCTCCATTCCTTTCCTGTATCCTTGCATTTACCAAGGATTTGTTTTGTACTGAGGCATTAGTGATAGAGAATTTGGTTTGAACATGCTCTATTTGGATTTTTGTTTCATACATATGTATAATTTGTCCTTTTCATAAGATAAGGATGTTTTCTCCCTGATTAGATGAGTTGTAGTGGCATAATGTTGGATCAATGACTTGTTTATTAGTTTGTGGTCAGCCATCTAGTTTGCCTGATTTAGGCTGGAGGTGGCTTAGGGGTTCTGTTGTCTTTTATTTACTGGTATTGCTTATAAAGATAGAATAAAAATCTGATAATTAAAAATAAAATAAATAAATAAATTTAAGCTGCAGAGAGTTGTATAGAATACCCTTTCAATGAGACTGCCTCTTCTGAAAAAAAATAGTTTTCTGACATTTTCTGCTGCATTATAATCTCAGTATGAACTGAATTATTCTGAATGGGATTATTGTGCTGAACCGTTGGTGATTCTGGATTGATTCTTTCTGCACTGTACTGGGAAATTATCAGAGGCTCTTCCTCTTGTCAGTAGCACATATCCCTGTAAACATGTTAGGGTCTCAGAATGGAAGTGTTATTGAATTTGCAATATTCTTTACAATAGGGGCTAAAGACTAGATGTCACCGCTTTCTTCTCTGTGTCCCTTTTTTATATGTTTAACTATTTTTTTTCTTTTATTGGTTATAGGAAGTTTCTGTGGAGACACTATTAGAAGTCACAGGTCTCTCTCCTGTCCTCCTAAATCATGCCCTGAAACCTCTGACAAAGGAGAATGGGATCCTCACCCAGAGGCAGAGTAAGTAGAGAGGACATTCCTGTAAAAGGAAAGGGGATAATGAGAGTATGTAAACTGGCCTGAAAATTCATATGGGATTATGACTTTTATTTGTCTATATAATATATTCCATTTTAATGTCTACAGGACAGAATCATTAAATAAGCTTTTAGTTGATTTCATGACTCAATGATGAAGCTTCATTTCAACTTTAGTGATGAATTTAAAAGAATTTTCCTAGCCATGTGTCACAGAATACAGATGAATTTAGGAAGGCAAAAATATCTCTGCTCAGTCCCTGTCTTCTTGACTGCTAGGTCTTTTGAGGCTGAATGAGGGGACACTGAGCCAGGCATCCGGTCAGCGCCTGTGGCTCTTGCCCAAACAGATATATTTGAATGTGGAAGAAAATGAGGGCTGTGCTCTGGAGAAGAAGAGGAATACCATTTGCTGTCTCCTTGTCCAGATCTTGAAGGCAGAGAAAGAGATGCATATTGACAACCTGGTATTTAAGGTATGGAATGCAAGGATTTAAGCCCCTTGTTGAGCTCAGTTGGCAGCCAAAAAGAAGATTTTCTTCATTCATTCTTTCTACCTTGTTCAGGTTATTGATGCCTGCCAGAAACGGGACTCTGGCAGTACCCAGAAATTTTTGAACTTTTGCTGTAGTAGCACAGATGTCCTCTCTTGCATCCTGCATCTACTGAGCCAAGGTTACATCCAACGCCAGGAGGATAACCCACATATCCTGGAGTACATTTCAGCAGAGCCCACCACACCTCACCGGGGTCAAGCCCAGCTCATTTTTCAAAACATTAATTGCCAAAAATCAAAGATCGCTTCTGGGACAGATACAACCAAAAGGTAATGCTGTATGTTAACAAGCTGTGCAGATACAGTAGAAAGTGAAAGCAGTCCTTTGTTGTTGTTATTGTTCTTGATAAGGCTTTTCTTGTCAGATTGGATACCTTTGGCCTTGACACAGAACAGGTTCTGATGGAGACGGTCCTCTTGCCTATGGGACGAACAATGAATCAAGAAGAAGTTGAGTTGCTGATGACCAAAACAGTGGAGAAGGTGTCAGATACTCTAAGCGTGACTGCAGATATAGCTCAACATCTGCTGATACACTGTAAGTGGAATGTGGATGTTCTGATTCAGCGATACACAGAAGACCAAGAGTCGATGCTGTTTTTCTCAGGGCTGCAAGTGCGAAATCCTCAGCCACCTTCAAGCCCTGTCACCCACTGTCCAGTTTGTGTGAATCCTCTGAATGAAACAGACGATCTGCCTCTTCTGTGTTGTATGCACTACTGCTGTAAGGTAATAGCTTCTTTACTACCGTGATAATAGGTATTTGGGAGGGGGAGCAATTGCTTTCTTTCTGTTACATTAGTAGTATGTTAGTCTGCCATCTTCTTCTGGAAGCCTGAAACATTCATCTTGTGTTTCATTCACCTTTGTGGATTGCTGTGGACTTTATTCATATCCATGAAAGAACGTTGTCAATATTTAGAATTGGTTTCCATTCCCAAATAATTTAATAGCATTTTCTCTTATACTCTATGGTAAACTGCAGTTGAAATATTCCCTATTTCTTCCTCTGCCTTCATTTTTATTTTTATTTTTATTTTTTTCTTAACTAGTCCTGCTGGAATGAATACTTGACTACTCGGATTGAACAAAACCTGATTCTGAATTGCACTTGTCCCATTTCTGATTGCCCTGCACAACCCACTACTGCCTTTATCCGCTCTATCATTTCCTCCAAAGAAGTCATTGCCAAGGTAAGCAGGGTAATTATAAAAAACAGGCTTTAGCTGATTGAAAAACTGACCAGTCCCCTCCAGAAAGGAATTTTGTTTTTATGAGTGGATGCTTGCTATATCTTGAAGCCTGAAAGTTGGTCATAGAAGGTTAAGATGTTAATCCATTATGGTAGGCATGCTAAGTTTCACATTAGTAGAGACTTCCTTGCTGTATATGACTCAGGTAGTTGTTGCTTAACGTCCACAATTGGGCTCAGGATTTTGGACCTGACATTTTATGGCCATTTTTATGATGCTTGTTAACCAAATCACCATGGTCATTAGGCAAACCATCTGGTCATTAAGAAATCCAGCACATCCAAAGGGAAAGTGGCAAAAAATAATGCAAGTTGCAATCACGGAACCCTGGGATGCTGCAACTAATTGTAAATGTAAGCCTGCTGCCAAGCACCTGAAATGTGGTCATTTGATCATGGCACAATGTTTTACAACAGCCAAAAGTGATTTATGGGCCATAAAGCGCCCTTGCTGAGACCCTCATAACTTCAAAAGGTGACCAGTCATTAAGTGAGGACTATCTGCAGAATTTATTTGAAAAAATCTTAATCTTCCTAAAATAATTGAAGCAATTTGCTCTGCAGATGTCTCCTCTCCTTGTGCAGTGAATATTGGTGGAATCTAAAGAGTACTTGGTCAAAGTACTTGGTATATGACTTTGTAGAGAGCGATATACAAAACAAAGTAAAAGATAAAAAATATTTTTTTGTTTTTTTATCCATATATACTGGTTTGCCTACTATTGTACTTTCTCTCTCTCTCTCTCTTGCATATTATGTTACAGTAAAAATAAAAAATAGATGTAGATATAATCCCGTAAAATGTATTACTGGAGGGTGTGTGTATATTTTTCCAGCACCTCTTGCCTTCAGAAACATTGTATTTGTTAGTTTTCCAGACAGAAAGCTAGTGAACATGATGCTTCTAAATGTTAGAGGCTCTTTTTAGCTTTCGGAACAACCGCAAGAAGAACGCCATTTGTGTGAGTGGTGAGTGGGTACACCCACCTCTCACGCAAAGGAAGCTTTGTGCACGCACGCTGCTCATGCGGCCCAGTTCTGAACAGGCCACATAGTGGGCCCGGTAATGGTCCATAGCCTTGGGGTTAGGGACCCCTGATTTAAGGCACTGGATTAATTGTAAGTTTGCATCATTTCCACGTTAATCTGTCCATATCGTTAAAATGGATTTAAAAGTAATCTGTTTATTCCATCTGAAGTGTTAGGATTTAAAATTTCCCAAAGGGTAAGCTTTTCCTAGTTAACCTAGTTACAGAATTCCACACAATGAAACACAAATCCATTATCCCATCACAATAAAGACATTTAAATAATGATTTTCTGATAAATGGTTTTGGGTAATGAAGGAAAAAGTTTGGGAAGCACTATTCTAATTGGTTTTGCTGACTTTCATTTATAACATTTTATCTGCCTGCCCTCTTCAGAAAATGATGTAACTTAATATATTACTTAATACATTGCTTAATTATGTAATTACTAAATATATTTCTTTATTGAAAAATTAGTTTATGAAGGGATAAGTCTCATCTCAAGAAATTCTTACGGAATAAGGTAGCTTATTTTTTCACCCAACATTGGTAATATTAGTAAGGTTTAAGGTGCTATTCTAAACAGAATTAGCTTTTTAAAAAATAAGAAACCTGTTGAAAACCTGCTTCTTTTGTTAAGAGATTTATAATATGCATATAATACAAATGTGTCCTAGATATTTTTAATGAGAACTCCAAAGCTAACATTCATGCATTTTTAATACAGTATGAGAAAGCCCTTCTAAGGGGTTATGTTGAATGCTGTTCAAACCTGACTTGGTGCACCAACCCTCAAGGCTGTGATCAGATACTCTGCAAGGAAGGCCTTTGCTATGGAGAAGCTTGTTCAAAGTGCTCTTGGATCTCCTGTTTCAGCTGCAATTTTCCTGAAGTAAGGTTAACATAAAACTTGGAGGCAGGTTGTGGGGGGTGTCTCCCTTTTTAGGACCATTTACCACATAGTTCACTCTCTGGATTCTTCACAGGCCCACTATCCTGCCAGCTGCAGTCACATGTCTCAGTGGATGGATGATGGTGGTTTCTATGAAGGAATGACTGTGGAAGCCCAGAGTAAGCACCTGGCCAAACTCATATCTAAACGGTGTCCAAGCTGCCAAGCTCAAATAGAGAAAAATGAGGGCTGTTTACAGTGAGTATGGTTTTCAGTACATTTTTGTATAAAGAGGAAAAAAGATATAGAAGGAAACTTAATTAATTTATAATTAAGTAATTTATGGTTTGTTTGACAGATTGAGATTACTGTGCCTTCTCTCTCAAAGACACAGTAATCTCAAAGACAATTGAGATTACTGTGTCTTCCTCACTCTAGAACGGGGGGGCAGGATCAAACTCAAGCAGGGGGGTCAGGTCCGGCCTGGGGGCTGCTTAGATCGGGCCCACGGGGCCGCCCTGGAAACAGCAAAGGACTGGCCCGTGGTGCCTCTTCCATCAAAAATGGAGCTTGGGAAGGCTGTGGGTGGCCCTTCCGAGCTCTGTTTTCACTGGCAGAGGGTTGTAGGAGGCTGTCCCAGTAAAAAATGGAACTCTGGAGCTCGTTTTTGCTGGCAGAGCGCTCAGGCCCCTCAACATGAGTGACGTCGAGCTGGCTATGCCCATCCTAGCCATGCCCACCCTGGCCCCCCAGATTCAAATACATCCCTGACGCGGCCCTCAATGAAATTGAATTTGACACCCCTGCTTTAGAGGCAAGAGGCTGCAAGACAAAATAACACCCAATTTGATCACCTTTCTCCATCCTGGTGCCCTTTAGATATGTAGGAGCTACCATACCTAAACCATTTTGCTGTTTTGGGGCATTTTCCTTAAGTAGTTTTCATAATACCAGTCCTATCTCCATTGTCATTTAAGGAACATTCTTCTCCCTCTTTAATTACATTGATGTGTGGGTGTTATTTGCCATTATTGCTAACACTCCTTTGAAAAGTTAGAATGGAAAACTTGATTTGATGGACAGAAAGTACTCTCTAGGTTTCCTCCTTACATATTGGTTCTTGGTGTCTGGGCAACATTTGCAGCCTTAGTTGCTCCTCGTGTGATCTGAAATCTCACAGGGCAAATACAATCCAAATAGAGTTTAAAGAATATATATTTATCATGTAGTGTTTTCACTGACCATGTTTAGATGTGATGCCACAGGCTGAGCATCATCTGAACATTACTATTTATCATCTTTTGGAACAGAAAGTGTTCTCTAGTATTTGCTTTTATTTTTATCATTAAAGCAAAGTTTCTTCCTTTTCCTTTTGAATACTGTAGTGCCATTTTGTATGGTTTTCCGTGTTTTATTTATTTGGTCAGTTTATGTGGCCACCCATCTCACAAATCGTAAAAAACAATAAAAACATTAAAAAAAATCACTCCGCCCCCATAATCGACTGGAGAGTACACTTACTGTAAGTTCCTACCAACACAGCCACTTTGCAAGTTCTGTGTTACTAGATTCAAGCCAAATGGAAAAGCCATGGATTAGAACGTTCCAAAAGACCAATAAGGTCGTGGCCAATCTGTCCCCAAGGGAAATTAAGTTCCAAATGGTGGATACTGTGGCAGAAAAAACTTTTCTATTGGGTATTGTCAGATGACATTTCTTTGTGGAGGGACCTGGATCTTGCTCATTAGCGTGTACTTAGCTGAAACAGCCCTAAAGTTATTTTTTACATTGATGATCCAAAGCATGAAGTTGGTGGCTACATCTTACTAATGGCCCTCATCCCCATTATATGCAGTATGACTTGTGCCAAATGTAACCATGGATTTTGTTGGCGTTGCCTGAAACCTTGGAAACCAACTCATAAGGACTACTACAACTGCTCTGCCATGGTGAGTGTGCAAAAGACAAGCCTGATATAGGAATATTTTTTTCTAAGGAAATATAAGTAGTAATATGATCTTCTTTTAATCTAAAACAAGTCCAGGGGTTTTTTTTGTGGGTTTTTTTTTGGTATATCCTGGCCTTTGGTAAATACAGTAGAATCTCTGGTCATGAACGCTTCTGACCACGACCAAATCAAGTTCAGATCAAAAAAAAAATCACATTTTTTTTTAAAGCAACCAATTTCCCCTTCCATGCCATTTTTTTTTTGTAAGCGCCAAAAGTAGGTTCAGGAAACGACCAAATCGGTTTGCGACCAAAGTTACGGAACAAATTATGGTTGTGACCAGAGGTTCTACTGTAATATTACTTTTGTTTTTTATCATTATACTGTATATCAGTTACCAACTCTTACGTTTTAGAAGTATAATTACATCTGTAATTTTGGACTTCTTTTCCAATGTATGTATAAAATCCAAATTATATGAACAGCCTAAGTAATTTTAAAAGAAATAATGTTTGCTGTTACTTTGAATAACTGCATTCCATCTCTCTCCTTCAGGTAAGCAAAGCAGCTCGACAGGAAAAGCGTTTCCAAGACTATAATGAAAGGTGCATTTTTCATCATAAAGCAAAGGTCAGGATCACTATTCTTTAGTTGAACCTGCTTCATTAACCATGTACTTTTATGCATTGGTCATCTTAGAATATTTAGCTATAGGCCATTCGAGTCATTGAGAACAGTAGTATATCATCACATGAAAAGGCAATTTAGGAAGATCGATTGTTTTGTTTCAAAACCAATAAATGAAATTAAATCTTGTTACTAGAAAAGAACTCGCCTTTCCCTCCTACTTTCTGCATTTTAGCAGAAAGTAGAGCTCATGTCCTTTTTCATTTTGTTGTAAATGTTCTGCAAGTTATCCTCCTCAACGTTTTTTCAATATTACCCTAGAAGTTTTATATACATAAAAAAACATATATTTTTTTCGAGTAATGTAGTAAATAAGAGTAGACATCAGGAAAACTGATGCAGTTCTCATCAATTTCAGGAATTTGCTATGAACTTACGCAGTAGAGTTTCCACTGTCAGTGATGTGCCACAGATTCGGACCTTGACTTTTGTTGTTGATGCCTGCAAAATGCTGGAACAGGCACGAAAAGTAAGTCCCATCTTTCAATGTATGCTCCGTTTTTCTGCAGCATTGTCCCCTTCTTTTCAAGTCTGCTTTTTTTTATTTTATACTTTTTATAGCCCAACAAAGGATGTAGAAAGTGTAACAGGAGGTCCACATCATGTGCATAGAACGCTATTGGATGGTCAGTATGTAAATGGAAGAGTGGAAATAAAAGTAATTGAAAAAAAATGGAATGGGAGAACAGTGTAAAATTAAGAGGCTAAAATGTTATTGCAACATGATATTTTAATTCAGTAGAATGCAGAATAATAAGGTATTTGTGGACACTTTCATTCTGTTCAAAGCCTAAATAGTATTTTGTCAAATTTACATTCAAAGCATAGTAATCATGAATGTGGCCTGATTTATTCTGAAACAATTCAGCCATTACTTTAAATTTGAGATATAATTTTCTCGCTAATTTTTTCAAGATTATTTCTCTGCAGATTTCTAAATCAATCAACCCTTCCTTCCTTCCTACCTACCTACCTACCAAACTGTCAACCTATTGTTCATTTCAGTGAAGTTTTAAAAAGAAATGCTATGATAACGCTTCTTCTACATAAGACACCAAGTGTTTCAGTTCTTTTCCTAATAATTCCAACTTTGGAATTTGCCTGGGTTGAAATTTTCATTGAGCTGTCCAGAAATATTCCATAATCTGTTTTAGAATCAATATCTGCTTGCTTAGTTCCCATTAAAAAATTAAAATGTAACACTCCTAATGCTAGCCAGGGACCTCATTTTGAAGAACTTTCCTTGTGTAGATTTTCCATTTATTCCTACTCTATTTTCTATTCAGTTACTATTACAGCATCTGTCCTCTTATGATGTAGATGTTAAGGTTGTTCAGGAGTTTTTGGTAAGGGTCTGTATCAAAACTTTTGAAAAATCCATGGGGGACCCTCTTGACATTGACATTCCCAAAAAAATCTAGGTATTTAGTGAGCAGATTTCTGCACTGGTGTTCCATGTCATATTCAACATTGTTTTTATGATACAGAAAATGCATTTCTTTGGAAGTCCCAAAAGTGTTTTTTCAAGAAGCAACGACTTTCTTGTTTTTCTTTGAAGATGTTTCACTTCTCATCCAAGAAGCTTCTTCAGCTCTGACTGGGTGGTAGGGAATGGAAGGATCCAGTCAGAGGTGAAGAAGCTTCTTGGATGAGAAGCAAACTCTTCAAAGAAAAACAAGAAAGTCATTTTGCCTCTTGAAAAAGCACCTTTGGGACAACCATGACCTGGATAACTGAAAATGTCCATAGACATTTCTTTAGAAGATACCTTAGAAGAATCTATAGTGGCTTTCAGAAAAAACAACAACTCCAGAATGCTTTTTCATTCTTAGTTTTTCTTTGGATTCTTGTTACAAAGCCTTTGTCATTCTATGGATGTTCCATAACTATGTTCATGAAAGAAATAATACAAAAACATGGGCATTTACCTTAGCATTATTTCCCTCCAACTCCAAGCACCTATGCTTTAAATTTGAGGTATGAAATATTCTTTTTCTCTCCTGCTCTAGGTAGGAAGGTTGGTACTATGTTATAACAAGCTTCTTCCAATTTACTTCATTCTAATTCTCTTCTAGGAGAATATCAGAGGAAAGGAGCAGAGTTGTGGGAATGACGAGTCATTACCTTCTCTCTCTGCTCCTAGTGAAACCATTCCCCCATTGGAAAGGTTCTAACTGGAATCTGTGATTTATATGCATTGTGATACATGATATATTTCAGGTCCTGGCATATTCCTGCATCTACAGCTACTATAACCAAGACACAGAAAAAATGGATATCATGGAACAACAATCTGAGAATCTGGAGCTGCATACTAATGCTTTGCAGATCCTATTGGGTGAGCCATTAGTGACATGCAAATAACGGTCATTTCTTTGAGACAAGTTCAGAGAATACTGGCAATATTCATAATATGGAGAGCATCAGTTGTCATAATAATATTTCCTTATTGCTACCTGTACAGCTCACCCATGTCTGCAAGTTCTTCAGTATGCTGAGACAATAACTATTGTGACTCATTTATTTTTTCCACACTTTTTTCTGTATCTTCATTGTAGTGGCCAAGAAGACTTGTGTTTTATTCAATAAATGGTAAAGACTGAGGAAAGGGGACATATGGATTATTTGTAGATAAATGCATAGTATCCAAATTAAAAAACCTAGGAGTAATGTAAATTTAATCATTTTGCATAGTTCTTTTAAACTAATTTAGAATTTATTGGAAGCGAAATAGTATGAAAACTTTTTTCAGCTTATAGCAATTTTGTTGAAGCACCTATAACCTTTAGATTGTTAGTATGTAGGTTGGGGCTCTTCCTTTTTTTAAAAAAAAATTTTTTTTTAAAGTCTATCATCACCAACAAAAGGGATAGTGTTTATATAGTTAAGGAAAAATGGTATTATAATGGTATTATATAAACTAAATTTGACAAAATAAAAACTAATAGGAATAATAAGTATCTATAAGTAATATTTTTTCAGTCATTAAGCTTATTAACTCTGGATTATATAGCAGCATATTCCATCTCATTTTTAGAACACAGACTTTCCAGAATTAGTTAAACTCATATCCTGGATTCATTCCTTAAAATAATAAATAAAGTTCTTTCCAGTTGCATAAAAGTATCATCTGCTGTATTTCTAGGCTCAGAGACCTAAAGCTCTTTGCCTTTTTACAAAAACTTATTGCAATTTTCTAAAACACATGAATACAAAAACAATATTGAAAAACAAAAAGAAATATTCAAACAAAAAGAAAAGCAAATAAACAGAAAAATAATTCTCCCAAATTAAGGTAATAAATTAAGATAAATCACCAAAATATATCACATAGTCAATCACATAATAACAATATATAAAATTGTGCACAGCAATTTGTCTTTTCTTGAAATACATGAAACTGTTAAATGGAAAACATACTATTTTTTAATTACTAGAAAAAATAGCCATTTCAAAAAGGATTCCAAGGATCCTAAAGTTTCCAGATCCTCAGTCCTGTTAGTAGTAATAACTCCAGTATAGACAGTTGTTTGGCTTCATCCTCCACCTTTTGGAGTTGTTTGCAAGAAGATCCTAAATCTACTTATTGCAGAATGTGATATTCCAGTTCATATCAGAGTAGTTTAAATTTCTCAGTGTGTTTCCAGGACACCTTTGCCATCTGATTTGCAAATATTTTATCTATATCTTCCTTTTCACTGAGTGGTCTATAATACACACCCACAAAAGTATCTATTGTTTCTCTTCCACTTATAGACCTTCAGAAGCTTTCAGCAGCGTTTTTGCCCTTTATGCTGTGCATGGTTTATATATAATTCAATTCTCTCACCCCCTTTATTGATTTTTAATTTTCTTTGAACTTATTATGTTTCCAGGAGTTCCAATTATGAGTTCAATCCCATCAGAAACACTAACAATGTTGTATTTGCCATATGACTTCAGTCCCCTCTGTTTTTTCTATACATTGAACATTGGTGTAGAGACATTTGAACCCTTTAATGCTGCCCTTTTGGACTTGACTACAGCATCTCCTGGCACATTTCTAACCACTGCTTCCTTCCAATATATCAGTCAACTAAATAATAAATTTTGCTTCATTTTCTAGACATTTTTAAACCATTTCTTTATGTGTACTTTTATTAAATAAAATAACTTAATCTGACCTTGATGGCCATGCTTTTACATGAGATGACAGATTCCATATTTTTAAGAATATGTCAGAATCACATAGACACCTTTATAAGATTTCTTCATGAGATTATATTAGCATATTATTTAAACTAAAACAAGGATGTAAAGAACAACACTGAATGATATAAGTTAAAAAGCTTTAACATTTCATAAGGATCTAACATCCATTCCTTTTCAAATGTGATTTGAAGTAATATTTCTGATGAATTAATTTCGTTTTATAGCAAGTTTATTTCATTTTTGTTTTTACACTTGGATTCATTCATTCACAAGTGCTACAGTTTGGAAATGGATCTGCTTTTTCTTTCAGAGGAGATGCTGTTACACTGCCAAGATCTTGCCTCTTCCATTCGGTTGCTCAAAGCGAAACATTTTAATATCGGTTTAGAGTTGGCTCGAAGGATCCAAGAACGGCTCCTCTCAATTCTGCATCATGCTACTCAGGTAATACCTGCCTACACAAGATATATATGGTAGTAAATGTATTTTTGCCAATTCAGTATTGCAGCAAAAAGAAATGTGCTAAATCATTATATCTAGGTTCTTAATGGTTCCATTTTCTTTAGGAGAGTGATCTCTATTTCCAGAATCTTGTTATATCCTTTCAATTTTTATTTTGTTGCAGGATTTCAGAGTGGGATTCCAAACTCGACAAAGCTCCGAACAGGGGGGGATTAAATTATCCAATGTACTTAATGGCACTTCTGCTTATAAACAGTAAGTTTTCTTATGGGGATATGTGAATAGTAAGACGGGTTTCAGGTTTCTAGTGAGAAGCAGTCTGGCTAAGAGGAGCCTAATTCAAGCATGCCAGCAACTATTTAAATAAGTGGTATTTCTCAGTGGTCCTCATACAAATTGATTTATGTCTATAGTGGAGTCTACCCATTACAATCATAAATTGTGATAGTCCAAAAGTGGGCCAGCTATGACTGATCTGATCTTATGTCCCTTAATGTGATGATTGTTAAGCAAAATGCTGCAGTCAAAAAGGAAACCTATTGTTTGCTATAGGCTGACTTTACTGAAAACTTGAGGTAAATATCAGTTTTCAACAAAACTGTCTCAAAACATGTCCATTTGGATGCTTCAAATGGCTGTAAATGCAAGCCAGTTGCCGAGGGCCGATGTCTGATCACTTGACCAGAGGGGGGATGATTGTCAGACCTGCAGAATTGAGTTGAAAGTATCCTGAGGGAGATCTGTTTAATTTCAAACGGTCTCTATGCAACCAGTCGGAAGTTGAGGATTACCTATATAAAAGTTCTTTCTGTCAATCAGGAAATTATTTCCTTCTTCTACATATAAAATAACTTTATATTTTCTATAACAAGCCAGGTAGATTTGAATGTCAGGTATTTAAATCAGTGATCTGATGTATATAGATTTAGAACAAACAAGATTTTGGGAGTGACAAAAGCAGCCATATTTTTGCTGCTCCTTGAGTAATGTAATGTATTATTATCATTTCTCCAGTTCTTCGTAGTGTCAGGGTAACTGTAACCTCTTGCATCTCTTAAAATAACATTGGTAAAAACAAATATGGAATTGAATTCTGTTATAGTTTAGAAAATCTGGTATATTAATTGTGAATGTTAGCATTTAAAGCAGAGGCAGGTAGTCTGTTTATGTTTATGAATTATACCGTGTTTTCCCGAAAATAAGACCCTGTCTTATATTTTTTTGAACCCTGAAATAAGCACTTGGCCTTATTGCCATGCGCTCAATGTTTTATTTTGGGGGAAACAGGGTATTACTTTCAAGTAGCTGAAGGCAGTGTCATCATGTCATGTAAATGGAAAGTCCATTTCTTACTTTTGGTTTGCCCAATTTTAGAAAACCTTTTAAAAATGGTTTTATATTCAGTAAGCCTATCCATTCTATAGTTCACTTGTCCCTTGCTAAAAATCAGTAGAAATCAATACTAGTGAATTTTAACAGCAACATCCTCGGAAGCTTCTGGGGTGACCCCCCAAAATATGATTTAGGGACCCCCAATAACTAATCAAGAAATTTCTATTGAGGAAAGTTCTTATTAGCTCATGTCAAACATATTGGGGTGTACGTCAAGCTTGATTCAACGTATGCTGTTGGAATTTAGAAGACTACTGTAATGCAAAAGTAAAATGACACTAAATTTGTTTCTGCACAGGCTGATTTTTTATGAAGGATCTGATTCACCTGATACAGATGATGGGGGCAAAGAGGAAGATGAGGAAGATGAGTATGTTCCAGAGTGGCAAGAAGAATATGATGATGAAGACCTTGATGATGATGATGATATTTCTTATGATGATGAATCAGAAAATCTAGAGAGAGATTGCTTTTTTTTTGACGATGAAGATGAACCATTTGATTAGGGTTCACCTTTGGACTTCCCAAATTCTGAAGAAGAGGAAGCTTCAGGCAACCTTGTCCCTGCTAATTCTGCTACTATCATTGTCACAAATGGCAGGGAGAGAATTTCAGTTAATTGGGAGTCAATTATATAATCGTTTACAATTAAGGGCACCTTCTCTTTGAGATAGATCTTTGTGGCTGTTGGAAAATTCACAGTGCCTGATTACATACAAAGTTCATTAGCCAAATAAACAAATGAAAAAGCTGGGGAGCAGTGGGGCTGCAGGACTGCAAACTTTTCTTAGGGAATAAGACTAGGCTCCAGTCTAGAAAAAAGACCATGGCCTAAAACTCCAATGCAGGCTTCAATTTTAAGAGAGCGCTGTATATCATCCATTTATGTGAAAGTTTGCACATCATCCCTTCCCATATTCCCTGTACTTTATTGCCCATTAGCTAATACTTACGCAGAGGTTTTATTTGATAAATATATTTGACTTTATTATTTTGCCCAGCATTGAGTTAAAATTCTAGGACCTAATAGCAATACAGCCTTATTTATGAGTGCCAGTTCAGTTTTGTTCTTCAATAGCGATTCATACAGTAAATACATGGAAGCATGAATGTGTGCGTGTGTATGTACACAAATGTACATAAATATGCAAAGTCTCTAAGGGGCTTCTTGTCTGTCTGAACAATTTTCATTTCCATTCTAACACAGCTCCAAAACAATGAACGGAGATTTTGATTTCATTTCAATATAAATTATTCTATAAGATTCAGTGCCAGGGACAATGATATTCTCTAATTAGTGAAAGGGCAATTTAGGAGATTGTGCGTGAATCACTTGAATTGCATTTCATTTGGGCAAAAATTGTGTGTGCTTGTGTGCATACGTGCAGTTGCACGCTTGCATATAATGCTTGCTTATGAATGTTGGTAAACTGGTGTTTTTTTTTTTAAAGTAAAACAACTCCCAAATTTGGTTAAAATGCCCTACCATGGCCCTGTTGGATACATCTGTAGATTGCTTATGTTTTGAACTGAAATGGTTTTGTATTTTGTATGGAACTCTTTCATGAAGATATTTTTTTTTCTTTAATGTTCTTTTGTCATTTGGAATGCACTCTGCAGGTGGGAATTCCGCAGGATATAGAAGTTCAAAGGGTTCATATATACAATATAAACATATGTATACATACATATATGTGTGTGTATGTGTATGCAAGAGCTAAAATTGTTCGGAGTATTATGCTTTCTTTTTTCTTGAAAATGAAAAAGAACCCAAAAATTATACAACTTCTGTTTATGAAATAAACTGGTTTTCTTCTGTTTGTCTTTTTATATGCTTTTCTTTGATTCTGTTTTGCTATTCTTTCTTAGTGCCAAAATGTTAAATGAGAATGGGAAGTTGGTTTTTGGGAGAAGCCCCATAATCTTGGGAGTAGTATCTAGTTAAAAGAAACATTTGCCATGATGCCATTTTCTCAGTTTCTCCAGCTCAGCAGATTTCTAATACTTCATCGTTTACAGAGAACAGGATTGTATGTGCAATGTCACAATATCCATCTTTTACACTCTATAGACTAGAGCAAGTATGGGGTGTAATGGGATGTAGGAATGACCTGTGAGACAAGCGGAAGAGCCACAGACTACACAATCATCATGCAAACGTCGAGTGAAGCAGAGGGAAGGGGGGAAGGTGTTTTAGAAGGGACTCTTCCTAATTTTCTGGACAGTAAAAGAAAAGGAAGGGAGAAACAATTTCAGACTTGCAAGAATCTGTTAATGCAACCTTACAATAAAGATAGAGCTAGTATTCATTATCATGCTTCTTGTCCGAACTATATCTGATTTTACCCAAAAGCAGTTTTTAAGAAAAGAAAAAGCTTAAGTTTCCAAAGTGGAAACAATTTTGCAGTTGTGGATGTCTTATCAGTTATGAAAACTTTATGAATACATATTTTACTTGTGGATATTGAATTTTAAGTTTCTTTTGATTTGAGATAGTTGTCATGCAACATCTCTGTTGTCTGTTTTTATATATGCCATAGCTTAAATTCACTGTGCCAGCAAATGTACCCATTACTATCATTTACTCTATATTTGTATATCACTTGTCAGCTCATAAGGAGAGAAGGCATTAGTGATAGGTAAAGCATATTTTTGAAATATTTTAGAGAAATATATATTGTACCAAATTTGCATCCACACCGGATGGTTGCTCTTCTGGTTTCCGGTGCTCCCGCGCATGTGAAGACCAGCTAGTTGGTTCTCTGGAACCCAGAATAATGGGCAATGGCTCGTGCCTGGAGAGATGGCTCTGTGTGCCACTTCCAGCACGTGTGCCATAGGTTCACTATCACGGCCCTAATATGACAGTTTGTAAAGAGGAACCCATACCTACTAAGAAAAGATCTTAAATACCATCACTGGGGAGTGCGGTTTTGAACCTGGAGGCATGCAGATGTGAAACTATTTGCTGGAAGAAGATACCAGAGCATCATATGAACAGTATGGTTTTGAGATGTATGGATTTTCTAACAGAGCTACATTGAATGACATGTGAAATGTACTAGCAAAAAAAAAGACCTTTTATTGCGAGGGGAGAAGCAAACACGTTACAGGGAAAACTATAGACTTCAACTTCGTGGGGGGGATGCCCATTTTGCAGTGATATATCAATCTTTACAATCAACAATGGACTTGATACCCATATGTCCACTTTAGGCAAAATTTGCATTTGCCCAATCCCATGGCCGTGTGGTTACATATTACAAACAGTAACATTAACAGTTGGAAGGGACCTTGGAGGTCATCTAATCCAATAAGATAAATGTGATGGACACTAGAAGATTAAAGAATGATAAAGGAGTTTTTTCATATAGTTCCTTCAAATTTAGTAGCAGTTATTTCAACTGCTTTCAAGGCATTGGTGATAAGTAGATCTATGCCAGCCCTCTTGTCCCCCACAAATATTGACAAACAAGTTCCATATTGTTGCCAAGGAACTTACTTGAAAGAAAAAAATTCTTTCAAAAGAAAAAAAAATAACTAATAGGAAGAGAAAAGATGTTAGGTATGTGTCCCATTTTGAGTTATTTATAAAAGTAAAGGATTAAAAAAAATTAAATAGTTAAAAGTACTTGGAGTTGAGCTGGCAAACATTTTACCTAGGGGATGAGGAGGGGAATAATCCAGGTTGCCAGACAATGCAAAATAGGCATGGGCAGAGGTGTTCTGTCTGAAAGCCCCTTATTTGGGTGAAGGTACATTCACTCTCTCCAGGCAAAAGATTCTTGGAGTGGTGGGTGAACTTTTTTAAGAGCTGTCAGATCTGAAGAACCAGGGAGCAATTAAAATGTCCATATTTGAGTGGACAGCTAGTTAAATTTTTCTATACCTAGAGGCTGTTATATGTGTATGTTTCACACTATATTCTAGATCCATAGTAATTTAAAGGAAAGAATGTGTTAGTAAACATGGTTTCAAGAAATGTCTGCTGCTTGAATAGAGTTTATAGAACATTTTGTACAAATTTTGAGTTATAATTCGATGTAAATTTTACAGATTTAGTCCACATTCTTCTTGCTGTGTTGAAATTTTATCTCTAAAGTTTAGCATCCATTAATCATAGCTTTAATGTCCATTGGCATGGAGGCTTTGGCTATTTTACTGCTGTTTAATTTTTTGCACATTTCGTCGATTGTCTTCTGTTACCCAGTTTCAATGTAGGAAAAAACCCTCCAATTTACTACCGATAGTCCTCAATTTGCAACTTTATGTGTGTAGTGACCATTCAAAATTACAATAGCATTGAAAAAAGGGATTTGATAATCAGTTTTCATGCTTACGACCATTGCAGCATCCACTGTCGTGATCAAAATTAGGACGCTTGGCAACTGGCATGTATTTATGACAGTTTCACTGTCTTAGGGTCATGCGATCACCATTTGTAATGTTCCAGACAGCCTCTGACAAACAAGTCAGTGGGAGAAGCCAGATTTAAGTGAGCATGACTCACTTAACAACGGCAGTGATTTGCTTAACAACTATGGCAAAGAAACGTAAAATGGAATAAAACTCACTTAAGAACTGCCTCAACAACAGAAATTTGAGGCTCGGTTGTGGTCGTTGGTGGAAGACTACCTGTACAAATACAGGTATTTGGGACATTGTAATTCCCATAATTAAAAATAAAATTAATGAATATATTTATGTGCTTTATTTTTAAGTGCATTTAATAATGATGGATGAGTCATGAAAATACTTAAGGGATAAAACAGGGAAATAGGTTGAAAGAAACTTTTGTTCCGTCAGTCAAAAGACTTAGTAGGAGTGAGTTGATGAAGTATTAGTGCATGGTGTCCACTCGTGCCGGAGCGATCAGGATTTTCCATTTATCATAAGGTAATCATATCCGGTCAACCACAACCCCAGACAAGAGCAAATAAGTACAGACAATCCTAACGTGTTGTGATGTGAGGTTTGGAGTTTTGCAGTCCAGGCATACTAGCCCTAGTTTCTCTTCAAAGGCACGCAGAAGGCTCGGGGCGTTTGAAGGAGCACGCGCCCGCACCGTGGACAGGCAGCCCTGTTGTGGCGCGTGGAAGCCACGGGAGATCCCGAAGGAAGCCGGCAAGGTAGGGCGGGGCGACGCTGCGGAGGCTGGAGCTGATGTCAGGCACGGCGGCGGCCGCTGCTGCTTCTGCGCGTAGTGCATTGTGGGCGAATCCCGCTAGCGGAGCCTCCTCCTCCTCCTCCTCCTCCTCCCTTCTGCCGCCGCGGACCCATCCCGAGGCCGGTGCGGGAGGGGGGAGGATGCTCCCCGGGCGGCCCCCACAGGAGGAGGCAGCTTCCCAGACGGTCCCAGGCAGGGCAGGGAGCCACGCGCCGGTGCCGCACTGACTGAGGGCAGCTGGTAGAGGATGCACCACCCTCGCCAACGGCTGCGGCAAGGACCAGGTGAGCGCCGAGGGGATGGGCTGGCCTGCCCGGAGATTGGGGGATTTTTGAGGCGGGACTACGGCCCCGCTATCCCCCTAATCGAACACTTGGGGGAACGAGGAGGGGGCTGGGGCCCAGGAGGTAGGGCCGTGCCTGGACCCCTCCTCTGAAGTGTGGCCTAGTGGTGCATTTTGGGAGTTGTAGTTCTCTGTCTCTCCTTCGAGGGCACGGAGGGGGCGTGGGGGGAGGAGGGAGAGACGGAGACTGGAGGCTCGGCGTGGCTGGGATCTTAACCTCCCAGAATGCCTCGGGGCTGGATTGACGATGTGTTTGACCAGTCGCGATTCGGAGCAGCCTCTGAGTGGGGTTGGAAGCGGCCGAAGGATGGAGGCGAGTTTGGACGAACTGCAGTGCAGGCAGAGGGTGGGGGGGGGGGGGAAGAGGGGAGGCCAGGGGGCGGAGCTTTTCAAGGGCGGGCCTCGTGGTCTACCTGAGAGGCTGGGGGCGGGACTCTGATGCTTGACTTTTATCCCCCCGGGAAACGCTTAGACGCGGAATGGAAGTAAATGGAAGCTTCTGAGCATCTTTTTTTTTTTGAAAAAAGTTTTTTTTAAAAATTTTTAAAACACAAACATAAAACACATCTTTTCCAAAACGAAGCATTGATCCGGTCACAAATTAGTACAAATCACTAACAATTCTTAACTTCCAATTAACACAGCTTAATATTTTATTCAGTTATTTCTCTAAATTCTATCAATTTAACTATGCCATTAGCCCAAAAACCCGTTACTTAAATCTTAGATCCTAACCAAATATCATTCCATTTTTCTCTTCCTTTTTGCTTAGATGGATACATTTTAACAATATAAATCATTACAGTTATTGTAAACATTTAAAAAAATATTTTAACTATTAATGATTATGAGCATCTTTATTTTAGCTATGGTGGGTGTGTAGACATGTAGAGAACATGAGTCATTGGTCTGAGTTGAGAGCCGCTCAGGTGAAATAACCATACAAAGTTTTTGTATGGAAGATGTGCCCTTTTCCAAGAAAGTAGAGCTGTATTTCTTTCTCAGTGGCTTTGGAAATTTTCAGACACTCCAGAAATCTCTGCTTTTTGGAAAACCTACATTAACATTAAGAAAGTGGTGATGATCAGACTGCTGTGTATGCACACTTACCCTTCCTCAACTACGCTTGAAGTACCGGTAGATGTATCTTCATTTCAAATGTAACCCATCCTTTGGATTTGTTAGTAGGAGCATCTTTTAAAAATGTTTATTCCTGGACGGATGCACAGACTGAGGCTTTAAATAAATGTTGAAAGATACGATTGGATTTTGCAAAAAGGCTGGGATTGGAGATTAGGAAATGATGGTGGAGTATTAAATAGCAAATTTACTTAGATTTGGTGACTTTTTCTCCCTGATTCCTTTGAGTTGTTCTTAGGAGGAGGGATGCAGATATGAGAAAAAGTGACAGAAAGGTTTTGCAGCTTGAGCTGAATAGATAGCATCATTCTGTTTGGGATGAAACTTCTGATTATCTAATAACAAAACTTTTATGTGACAGTAACAGATTAGAGTCAGGTTCTTCATACTTTTAGATTGAAGTTTTGTATTTGCAAATGAGAACTTTTTCTTTTATTATCCCATTATGTACTATAAACCATTGCTATCTCCTTTTTTTAGATCAATTTCAGTTATTCTTTTTTATCATTAATCATCTGTTCTTATTCTTATACATCGGTTTTATTTGGAATGGTTTCTAATCTGTTATTTCTTCTAAAATGCAATATTTCACTACACATATATCTTGCAGATACAGTTGTCTACAGTGATACACAATCTGGTCACTTCTTACGTTTTGAATATCATACTTCTGCGTTTGGGGGAATGAGTTATGTTAAATATTTGTAATTTTATTGCCAGCTTCATATATTTCATGGCATAATCTAGAGATTTGGTCACTGTAAGAATATAATTGGATCCTGGATCACCCTGGTCAGTGTTTTATTGTGACAGTCCTGATTGAGAAAGGAGTTTCAGTAATCCAGGAAATTCAATTTTCAATCCTAGAAATTTATATTTTGTTGTGGGCAGATATTAAGATATAGGAGCATTAGAACATTTGAACGATGATTTGAACCAGACAGATTAGGCCAGGATTTCATACAAACCTTGATTAATTTGATGACTTCTTGAATTTTTATGTTAGATTATTAAATACATAATTTAAATTTGTTTATTTAAATATACCAGTGACTGAATTGAGGTAGCAGAAAACATTTGTCATTAAAATAAGTTTTCTAAAAAAGATTCTGATACTGTTAAAGGAATTATTGATGCTGTATGCAGTGATTGGCACTTTTATTCTAATGTCCCAATATGGTATTTCCAGACACTAAGATAATTGAAAATTAAACTGTAAACTTCATAGTGTTATATAAACCTCAGGTTATTAACATTTAGACTACAATGCCATTCTGAGTATGCAATCTCAAAAATAATTTTGTAAAACTCTAATAACATTCTAAAATGATTTACAAACTGAAACTGTTTGATCATTAGAACAATATTTTTCCTGAGATTATAAGAAACGGAGTTCTATAGAGGAATGTCAAGCACAATATGATGCCTGAAGGTTGCCTTCTAGAATTTTTGGCAGAGGTTTTCCTAGCTCTGATGGCAAAGTCAAGGGCTGAATTTGATCCCTTTAGATATGAAACATATATTGTATCTCTGACCTGTAACTTCTAATAACTGGAAGCTGATGCATTAGAACATTGTACTAATATAAATGTGTTTACAGCGAACATAGACGCATTTTCTCTTGTTCCTCTAGAAGGCAGGTCCAATCAATATAATTGATTGCTAAGGAGCTTACATCAAAAGAAAGAGCATAAATAACACATCAAATCTATGTCATTCGGTGATATTCATTAAAATAGATGGCTTAAAAAAGATTGGCCAATATAATAAAATGTAGGATGTCATGGAGCCAGCTGACCTAATAAAATACTTGTTTTTATCCAAAAGTTTATTGGTAGTATTTTAATTTTTATTATTTCTAATATAAAATCAGCCGCCAAAACTTATATATAATGCTACGTGGTGATATATGTTTTCATATGTTTTGGGAATATAGACATACTCCTCTTCCTAAGAATAAGTTTCTCAGTTTTTATATTTTTACTGCTTTTACTAACCATCGAGTTAAATTATATGTATTTTTTAAAATCTGATTATGTCAAAGTTTTAATTATGGGCAGAGAATTATCATTTTTGGAAGAACACCTTGTTAACTGATAAACTTAGTAGCTAAGTATACTAAAGAGATAATTGACCCTGTTGGAGGGCTGGGTTAAACCTGGAAGCCATTGGGAGCTGACATTTGAACAGGGAAGATCTTTCTCCTTCCTTATTTTCCTCATGCAAGGAGTGTGCTTTCTGATGTAGCAGTATTGGCAGGATTGGTTTTTGTTATTATGACCTATATGTTACTTTTCCCCTTCAAAGGAAGACAGCGGCACATGGATGATAGAGCCAACTCAGCTGATGCTTCTCAAAGGGAATAGATGAATAGATGATGAAAATTTGACTAGATGATGTTGAGGGAACTTGTAGGAGTGGGAGAGGATTTTGTTGATGTCTGGAAATCCTCTATCCCTGATGTAAGGGCTATGTGGTAAATTCTTGAATGAAAAAGTAGTTTAGTAAAAGTATATTTTAAGATGTGATTTCTGTAAAATACATGCATTGATTGTTTACAGAGATTTGTATTAAGAATTGGATGCGGGAATTAAACTAAGCATGTGAAGTCCTGATAGGTATTTGTACAAAAGGCATGATTGCAAAGTTATATGAATCATTTGCATAATACAATTTTTGTTTCCTTAGGTGGTGCCAGAACTAACTCCATTGACATTAATGGAAATTTTTTAAACGTACGGAGGAGATATTTAGTGAAGTACATGTTGGGTGGAATTAAGTTTTACCCCTTCGTTGTTGTTTACACTATTGGAAGCAGATTTCAGAAGTGGTGCTGCATGTTATACATTTAATACATTATATAGTAAATTATTATGTAACTCAGTAGTAGTAACAGTTTCTGGAATTTTACCTAACACGGCTATATAAAATGCTTTAACTGAAGACTTCAGATTTTAGCTTTGGATAGCTGTAACTTGCTTTACTAAGGAAGATAAATGAATAGACTTGAGGCCTAAGCTGCATTACATATGATTGTAAGGCCAAATATACTCTAAACTATATTATGCTTAGGGTAATGCACTTTCTTCTTATAATATTAGGTCTGAACCATCATGCAAAATAGCAGCATGATGGAAGTTTAAAATCAAATAGATGTATTTCATTATACAGTGCATGGTTAACTTGTGGAAGAAACAAATGCAAAATATAAATATAGCCTTTAATTTGCATTTAGTATGTTACTGAACAAATCAAGGGAGAATGAGACAATCAATGGCTAGAAATTAACGACTAAACATTGCCACTAGTTTCAGAAACAATCACTTGATAACAATTTCCAAAGCATATGAGCAGAAAGATGCTATTGTACGGGCTTCTATTAACATTTAGTCAGTCATTCTAGAAAGCAGAATCCTGGGCTAGATCTGCGTTGGTTTGATCCAGGATGGTTATTATGATCTTGTCACTGCTTTTGGAAACAACCCCATCAATTCAAAGCTGTATTCAGAGAGATAAATATAGTAACAAGTAGCCTGTATAGAGCCTTGAAGAAGCACTTCACTTTGTGCATTTGATGAAACTCCTTCAGTGTTCCTCCACAAAGCAGAACCTACTTGTGAATACTGCATACTGCAATGATTGAAACAACTATTTTGATAGCTTTGGACACTTTTCTGTGTACTTCTTTTTTTTTTTTCCTGGTAAGAAAGCCGCCATCTTTGATCCTTTAATTAATGGTATTTGAGATAGAGTACCTTCCTTTCCCACATTACAACACTACTTAAGTGATTGCAGCTGAAATGGTTCTGCAATATTTTATTCATTTATAGTACATTTTATCCTTACTGTAGAAGCATTTTGAAGTGGTGTACTATAAGGCAGTGCACACTTTGAAAATGATCTAGAAGGAGTGCTTTGGACTGGAACTGTTTTCTTACAGTGATTCCACTTTTTTTCCAGACTTGAATCTGGTTCAAGAATATTTCAGCATGTTCTAGATAAGAGGTGTCAAACTAAAGGCCCCGGGGCCAGATCTGGCTCACGGGGCCGCCCTGGAAAGAGCAAAGGAGCGGCCTGTGGTGCTTCTTCCAGCAAAAATGGAGCTCGGGAGGGCCGCAGGCAGCCCTCCTGAACTCCATTTTCGCTGGCAGAGGATTGCAGGAGGTTTTTGCAGCCAAAAATGGAACTTGGGAGCCTGTTTTTGCTGGCAGAGTGCTTGGACCTCTACAGATGCCTCTGACACAAGTGACGTTGAGCTGGAGATGCCCACCCAGGCCACGCCCACCCTAGTCCCCAAGGTCAAACACAACCCTGATGTTGCCCTCAATGAAATTGAATTTGACACCCCTGTTCTAGATGTATCCTTGCACAGATTTTTTCTTGGTGACTTTCAACAACTTGATATTATCTTGCCTGAGCATAGGAAATTTCTACTGAATTTAAAGAGATAGGAATAGATTGTTAATCTTATTGAGACTTACATTCATTAACATCAGGGCAGGATCTCATAATTTACAGAATTTCCTTCTGATTTTCTCACATTGATTGTTTCAGTGATGGATTTGATTGAAAAGCCATGTTTAAGTTCACTTAAACTTAATCTGTGGGAAAAGCCAGGTTAGTTATTAGACAAAAACAATGTGCTTTTCACTAATATTTTTCATTTCTTAGATTACCAGTTCTTAATGATATTCTGATCCTGCTCTTGATAGCCCTCAATGAATTATTTGTCCAGGAAAATTATATTTTATGACCTTTGGCCAAGTAGACTAAATATTTTTTATAAAGCAAAGCAAAAATTGATTAGCAGGTTTTGTAAATTAATGGAAGTGATGGTGGAAATGTTAAGCTTACATTGTTTACCAGAAATGCCAGCTTCACAGCCTATTTCTTTTAAAGCTGCAGTTAGGTACATGAGGGAATATATTATATTTCTTTATATAAAGCTCATATGTGTGGAATGCATTAGGAAGGCAAGCATCCCCTTTTCAATACTACTTCCAGAAATGTCAGAGTGGTTACTTGTAGCAGCTAAAAGATGGAAAATCTTAGTCATGAATCTCAAAATTCTGTTACTTTAGTGTACAGCAATAAAGAATATTTTTGCTGCTTCTCTTTTTTTGGCTTTGGCTTACCTCAAAGAGCTGGGAATAATATAAGATATAAGATATAACATAACATATAAGATATAACATAACACCTAAGCTAAGCTAAGCTAAACTAAGCTAACCTAACCTAACCTAACCTAACCTAACCTAACCTAACCTAACCTAACTTAACAATAAAAACTTGTCAGAGTGTCTGTCTGCCCCACTTTATACTAAACAAAATTAAGGTGCAGCTATTTTGAGTTTCTTTCTCATGCTAGTGTACCCTTTCTCAGAACCGAATTGTCTTTTCTCCTTTTAACAGTTCATTGGTCCCTTCCCATTGCCAGATCTACATTGTTTCACAGGCAAGCAGGTCAACGAAGATGTGCTTGTCATACTCATTCTTATAATTCCATCCAATAAGATTAAGTCCACTGGGACCTATGTAATCAAATCTGTTTCCCTAAATTCTGAAATCAACAGATTCTACTGAGTTGGTCTGATCCCTGATGACTATATGGATTTTTTTTTAACCATGTAGTTGTGTCTGACTCTTGGTGACTTTATAGGCATTGCTCTTCTGTCTACCCTGTTGTGAGTTTTCCACGGGCCGCCCATGAGGTCAATATTGAGGAAAGACTCGGACACGAATTTTCTCGGGATGAGACGACCCAGATCTGACTCCGGGAGCCTCTTTTATTGTACACAAACAAAGGCAGGAGGGGTTTGTTAGCATAAGCCAATAATATATTACAGCATGTCTCATGTAATGCATACGTAAGTACAAGTAATACATGGAAGCAATGCCCAAATTTGGGAAGATCTACAATCCTAGCTGCTAGTGAATTGTTGCAGCCCTTATCTATGAGTTGTTGCAACCTTTTCTAGTTTTTCGCATACGTGGTACAGCATGATTCTCTCATGCCTGCGCGTAGCTCCTGAGCATGTTACAATACCTGTCAAGAACAGCTTCTTTCAATTGTTGAATGTTCAACTTCGTAACAGATTTGATGTTACCAAGCCAGTGTGTACTTTGCTTGCCCCTTCTTTGTCCACTAACCATTCCTATTATCATTGCCTTCTCCAATGAATTTGGAATTTACCTTGCCTTAAATATTTAATTTCTCATTCTAAAGTAAAATATTTCATCCAAAATGTTTCAAAAGGGTTTGGGGAGAATTATTCATAGATGTTTCATTAGGATCTCATTAAATCCTATGTATGACTCAGCATTTGCCAAATAAAATCTTGCTTGGGAGCACCTATAAATGCTGTGGGGAAAGGAGATGCAAGCATTCTATACTATTTTTTTGTAGCACTGGGCAGATAGCAGAACTGAAGAGGGAAAGCTGATTTCAAGTGAGTGAGGGTGTGTGTACTTGTTGCAATTAGGTAGCACTTCCTTAAAACTGAATAGATTTTTTTTTGTGTTGCAGCAACCTTGCGATTTCTGGAAAGGATGCAAATTCTTTAGCAGTTGTTGACAGGTGCTATGTGAATGCCCTGGATACTCTGAATAATTTTTTCCTTTTTAAATCTAGACTGTTCCTCAGTTCTTCTTTGCTTTGGGTATATCAAAGCAGCTGCCAAGACTCTCCTATGTGGCAGTGGGATATAAATTCACTAAATAAATAAAATGTATGTCTTGATAATCAGCTCTGATTAATATTTTGGTGGTTTAATGGGGAATTCATGACACCCCCAAAGTAAAATGTTGATATAGGAAAGCAGCAAGAAACAGTGTTTCTTAATACTGGAGATTCTGTGTCTTCAATACTTTTCATGTATGTAAAATGAGATATATTTCAATATGTGATATGACATAGCAGAGCTAATGATAATGGTATTATTTGAATTATTGATGGAATGTAATATTCCAAGTTTATACAGGCTAAAGCTCTTTTCCTGATCTGTGAATTTTGCATTTTTCCAGAGCTTGAATCCTGTGATGTAAGAAATTTCTAAGGGGAAAGCCTTTCCTGAGTTCAATGAGAAGCAGACATCCCAGAGGACAGGAGGCCAAACAGCAGAGGTAGGAACTATAGCTGTTATTTGATCAGAATTTTTTTATTTGATCAGAATGTTATTTCATTGGAATTTTGAGAGATATTCAAATCTTTTTCAGTATTTTTACTTGAGAAATAAATATTTCAAGATCAAGATAGAAATCTTTACTTGCTGCTCTCCTCCTGTTTCTCGGACTTAATGTTAAGATTTGAAATATTTTATTAGTATAAAATATTTTGTTGTCAGCTTTAGGTTTTTTTGTGTGTGCTGGTTACATTTGTTCTTGTGACCTTTAAAATAATGTGTAAGTCAGAAAACATAGTAATAGTAGGGGCAGAAAATATAATTGTGCTATGTTGATGCCAAATGGTAATTTCAGTGAGTTTCATGTTGATAACTTATACAATATGGTAGCTTACATAAGATTTGGCAACATGGCAACAGCCAAAGAGCCTGCAGCATCTGTAGATGGCATCTCTTGAAGAGAAGGTGTGTATATATGTGGATGCAAGGATTAGATTTTGACCCACTTTAAAATCATACCTGTATGTGCCCCTGCTTTTGCATAATGGTGCCTGGATTGAAAAGATTGCTAACTCCTGAGGTAGTTTGGATTTAGACTGAGGATATTTGATTTCAAATCTTCACTTGGTTTTAAGACTACCTAGGTTTCCATAACCATTCAGCATACCAGATAAGGAAAAGTTGAATAAAATATGCTACTATGTCTAAAGAAGGCTAGCATGTAAATGTGAAATTTGTCTTGCAATGTGTGTGTGTGGTCAGTGAAAAATCATGATAATTGCTGGAACTGTAGTTGAGGGTTTTTTTTAAATCCTCATCTTCAGAAGCTTTCAGAATATTTTAGTTTTCTTTAAACCCTCTGTGTCTTTTTCTTTTATATTCTGGGCAAGTAGAGAAAGCATTGCTTTACATTTTGGAGGATGAATTAGATCCTTGCAACTTTCTACTATTTGTCCCCTTTATTTTGAGAGGGAATAAGTCTTATCAAAATCCATTCAGCGTGCTGAGAATTTTCATTCTGCTCTACAAATAAGGTAGTATAAGGTTTGTATTAATTATTACATACTTTCGAAAGTCCAATCAAATTTTTAAATACTATATTCCTTTTAAATGGTCAAATAACAGATATGGTAAACAATCTGTGATAGTGGTAGAATCGTGGTTTCCAATAACTTGAATAAATATTGCTTATTCTAATTCATAGGCTTCCTGAGGTGAGGATGTATCCTGAAATAACCTGGGATACTGCAGTTCTCCAGCACAAAGCACTTTAAAGTGTTTCACAGGACCTTTAGTAAGATGGTGAGAGAGTTTTCCGTAGCTTTTGTTTGATGAATGGAGGCCATAGAGCATTCTGAAGAGATTTTGGATGTTACTGTCTATATTTTGGCTACAGCAGACTTCATCTGACAGAGTCTTTACTGTTGAACACCCTAGACTCCATATTTAAAGCTTTTATCCTAAAGATACAACGTGGAACAATATTTCTAGCCTTAATTGTTCTCAGTTTATAATTAAGAGATTTATGCAGCACTTGAATTTGAATTACAGTGTGACTTGACAGAGAGCTACTAATTACATAAAACAGGGTTATAACCTGTATTTGTTTAGCTGTCCTCCATGTAGGGGGCATCAGCTGATTCCTGTACTGAAAATAATACTCTAGAGGGGTTTTTTTTAATCTCAACTTTTTTTTCCTGCCTGTTCTATTCAACTGCCTGTTTTAACCTAATTATTTCTATTGTATATGGTGTTCCAATTTAGTTCCTAAAGAAGCAGCTGCTACTGATAATCAACAATGGTGTTAACTTTCTCACTAGGACACCAGAAAAGCAAACAATTCTAATACTTCAATGTTTTGGTTTTCTGTAATACATGAGCTGATGCCGGGTAGAGAAATTCTTCTGACATACCATGAATATAGACAGGCAAATCAACAAAAGTTGCAATAAAAATAGAAAACCCAAATTATACTGAAGTTTCCCAGACTGTGTTCTAATATAGAAAAGGAAAAGTCAAATGGCACTGCATTTTCTAGCTAGCTGATGACAGAGACCATATCCATGGCTGGTTACCTAAAAATTAATGAATACCAGTTTTCTAATGTCTACTTTCCATTACCTCTATTCG
Source organism: Arizona elegans (assembly GCA_022577455.1). Lineage (NCBI taxonomy): Eukaryota > Metazoa > Chordata > Lepidosauria > Squamata > Colubridae > Arizona > Arizona elegans. The sequence goes on along the minus strand of JAKOOJ010000001.1, from coordinate 296,282,975 downwards.
CTGAAAGTATTTTTGGATTAAATCTATATATCTTAAATTATGGAAATCTAGGATTAGTGTGTCTGAGAGAAAGGTTTTAAAAGACTCATTGTCCAAATTCTCTTCTCAATGTTTGCCTACTTTTTTTCCTGAATGCAAGAAATCTTTTTCTATCTGCAAGTTTAGCTTTTGAAATGGCAGGTGGTTGCTGGGGTGCTTGAAATGCTGAGCTGGGTGAATGAGTATCCACATCCCATTTTTGATATAGTTAGCTGTGATTATTACAAGAATGCACAAAGAATACAGAAAATTTTAAAAAGAGACGAATATGCCACATCATGCATTAGCAGTCCACTGGCAATTCAGCATTTTAACCCTATTCAAGTGTATTGGAATTTCTGGTCCTGAATTGTTGGAGGTTGGTAAGGCTGGAAACTGCTGGAGATTTATAACACGGTGTGTTAGACTCAAGGATTAAATTGACATTCATATAGCCTATAGGGATGATGTGATAAACTTGCTAGATGTTACTGAGCTAAGAAAAAGAGCATACTGCTTCATGCTTTAGTTCAATGGACAAAAATAGTACAATGACTTATCTTTTTAAATATGCTTAAGTTCTTGAACAGCCTAAAAATGCTGATAACCAAATTGCTTCTAAGATTTGGTTGGCCCAAGCCAGACCTAATTTGTATGTTTATATGTGGAGTGTGTGTGAAAGAGGGAGAGAGTTTAGTAAACACTTTGGCCTAATAAATGCATGCTAAGTCAGATTTTTAACTATTTTGTTGAACAAGGTGTGCTTGTCTAATTTACATATAGAATATGAAGAATCAGTTTACACATCAAGCTAAACCCAAAACAATAAAATCACATTATTGTTTAGATATTAACCAGGCCCTGGTGTAATTTTGCTTATGAATCTCATAAGGTGCAGTGCATGTTGTAGTTAGTTTCATGAATGATTTTGTATGTGAACATTTAGTTAATGCATAAAGCAACAGAGCCAGTAAAGGGATTTTTTTTAAAAAAAAGAACTTAAAATTTTTATTTCTTAGTGTTGGCTTACTAACCCTTTTTGTCAATGGAAAACAGAATTAAATGCAACTACTTTGGCTTTACAAATATCTTTTATGTTGGGAATAAAAATATTTCTTATTCTGTTCTTCAAGTAAAGCAAAACAGCTACCAAAATCATTTCAAGAAACGGCAAACTACCGTACAAATATTAAACTCAGATCAGCAATAACACAGTAAAAATGATGTAACCATATTATAGAAAAGGAGTCACAATAATTAAAAATATGAGAATAATGCTATTAGAAAAGCAGAAAAGGAGTAAGAAGAGAAATTGGCTACTTCCAAAAGATTTTTTTGTTCGTTTTATGCTTCGCATGAGCAGGATTTGGCTGACCTTACTTGTGCTGAGAAGCTGAACTATTCAAGCTTAGTTAATAATTGATTGGGAAACTACCAAGGCATCATCATTGGGAGTTGGGTGGTATTCAATCAGAAAATTTTTACCTCTTTTTAATTTGTTCTTTTCTTAAAAAATTAGTTTGGTTTAGCCTTGGAACCAAGGGCTTCCTTGGAGAAGATTCAGTAGTACCGATGTTTCTACTAGAAAAAACAAGATCATAATGCCTCTACCATTACACATTACCATATGTAAATGTGATCTTACAGAGTTGCACTTCAGATGCTTGATAGAGTGATTACCGTATTATGTGCAGAAGGAAATTATATCATGTTGATTAGAGTTTAAAGTAGTAACCAGCATTTGGAATAATTGAGTAGGCAGCTATTGTAGAATAAAACAATACTGGAGTAAAATGTTCTATAAACCAGACTGCCAAATTCCTGATGGGAGTGCTTTCTATGATTCAGTCCTCCCCTCCCTTTTTAGTTTCACATTTCCAGTTGTCAGCTGCAAAATAGCTTGTTGGTGTTTTGCTGTCTTTTGGACTATAGACTTTAATGGAGCTTGGGCCAGGGGTGGGTTCCAAAACCCTTCACTCGTGGGCATTTATGCGCATGCATGATACTTCTATGCTTGTGCGCATGTGCAACGCTTCTGCGCTCGTGCACATGTGTGACACTTCTGTGCATGCGCAGAAGCGTTCGGGTGGGTGGGCGGAGCCTCCCATCACCGCCGCTACGGTTTGCCCAATCTGGGGCAAACTGGTAGCAACCCACCACTGGCTTGGGCACCCCAGTAAGTTGCTTGTTACTACTATATGTTTTTCTAGGAAACCTATTACAGAAAAAAAGATGGCTGTTGGCTTATTGATGATGGAAAATTCAATATATGCTTTCACTGTGAGTGGGAGAATTTTAATCCCCAAATCGCCATTTCTCAAACTCTTATTGTCATTAACTGTAGATTTCTACACAGGTTAAAATGTCCAAAAGTTCATTAAGGGCAGTCCTGTGGGAACATATTACAATAATCTAGAGATTTCAAAAATCTGTATTTTAGGCAATCGCTTCATTTTAACTTGTTGGTGAGCAAACTAGGATAACATACTTAATACAATTCAATTAATACAATACAATTCTGGGGAGCTTAATGAGAAGATGGACAGTTGGAGAACTGATTCCCATCTCCATTATTAATAACTAGCATCTTTTTCATCCCTTCTTCCAGTCCATAAAGAAGATACTACACAATTATATTTTGAAAAGAAAGTTAAATGCAGCATTGGCCTACATCTTTCAATTTATGGAAAATAATTACCATTGTTAATTGTTCAGGAGTTTCTTTAACAATTCAGAAAGCACATTTATAGTAAAGAGTTTTAACTTTCTTCAGTTAATTTATTTTCAAAACATAATATGCTTAATTGCTCTGATTTTTTTAAATAAAAAATTAACCTGTTAATTTTAAGCCATTCATGCCAAATAATACAAACACATTTGGTTGAACTGGTAGATTCTTGCTTTCTGGATTATCATCTCAATCCAAGAAGAAGCAGGAATAGGAGAAATGTGTTTCTGTGTTTCTGTCATTCAAATGATAGTTTCCCTATTACTTTTGATGAACTCCCATAACTGCCCCCACTGAAAGAATGGGGACTACCACATGCTAAAAGAGTCTGCACATATGATAGAGGATATTTAGTTTTCCAATTGAAAAACAAAGCATTTTTAAAAAATTTGAAACCAACAATTCTATTTATCCAGTTATATTCTGGCTGTTTATTGCTGACAAAGTATTTTGATACACTCTTCCATACATTATGATTAATGTGAGAATTGTAACAATCAGAAGAAAGTATAATTTTTCTTTTGCATATCCAGTTTAACATCTTTTTTTTAAACACAAAAAGATTATAATATTCTTCAGTGCAGTTACATATGTAATAGAGGAAGAAACAGATGAGGCAGAACAATATCACCTTGCTGTAAGGAATGATTTGGAGTGAAATTGTTGTAGTCCTAATGCTCTTTACATTTATTACCTGTTTAATCCGCTGCAGTCGTAGTGCTCTTTAGATATATTACCTGTTAACACATGTGAATTTTGGGAGTGGAAAATGTAACATTGCAAGACTATTTTTCTCTTTATTCATTGACAATGTGTTTTTGATAATCCAAATATATGAGGTTATATTAATAAATAATATACTGTGGTATAAACAATAATTAAAAAAGGTAGCATGAAAAGCAATGCAATACAATGGATACTTGATGGGATCCAGGCTCATGTTCCCACTCAATTATAGAGCTAATATATCACGTTCTTTTATATATATATATATATATATAAAAGGAATATATATATATATATGTGTGTGTGTGTGTATACACACACACACACACACACACACACACACACACACATATATATACAGTCAGGTCCATAAATATTGGGACATCGACACAATTCTAACATCTTTGGCTTTATACACCACCACAATGAAGTTGGAATGAAACAAACACAATGTGCGTTAACTGCAGATTGTCAGCTTTAATTTGAGAGTATGTACATCCAACTCAGGTGAACGGTATAGGACTTACAGCAGTTTGCATATGTGCCTCCCACTTGTTAAGGGACCAAAAGTAATGGGACAGAATAATAATCATAAATCAAACTTTCCCTTCTTAATACTTGGTTGCAAATCCTTTGCAGTCAATCACAGCCTGAAGTCTGGAACGCATAGACATCACCAGACGCTGGGTTTCATCCCTGGTAATGCTCTGCCAGGCCTCTACTGCAACTGTCTTCAGTTCCTGCTTGTTCTTGGGGCATTTTCCCTTCAGTTTTGTCTTCAGCAAGTGAAATGCATGCTCAATGGGATTCAGGGCAGGTGATTGACTTGGCCATTGCATAACATTGCACTTCTGTCCCTTCAAAAACTCTTTGGTTGCTTTTGCAGTATGCTTTGGGTCATTGTCCATCTGCACTGTGAAGCGCCGTCCATTGAGTTCTGCAGCATTTGGCTGAATGTGAGCAGATAATATTGCCCGAAACACTTCAGAATTCATCCTGCTGCTTTTGTCAGCAGTCACATCATCAATAAATACAAGAGAACCAGTTCCATTGGCAGCCATACATGCCCACGCCATGACACTACCACCACCATGCTTCACTGATGAGGTGGTATGCTTAGGATCATGAGCAATTCCTTTCCTTCTCCATACTCTTCTCTTCCCATCACTCTGGTACAAGTTGATCTTGGTCTCATCTGTCCATAGGATCTTGTTCCAGAACTGTGAAGGCTTTGTTAGATGTTGTTTGGCAAACTCTAATCTGGCCTTCCTGTTTTTGAGGCTCACCAATGGTTTACATCTTGTGGTGAACCCTCTGTATTCACTCTGGTGAAGTCTTCTCTTGATTGTTGACTTCGACACACATACACCTACCTCCTGGAGAGTGTTTTTGATCTGGCCAACTGTTGTGAAGGGTGTTTTCTTCACCAGGGAAAGAATTCTTCGGTCATCCACCACACTTGTTTTCCGTGGTCTCCCAGGTCTTTTGGTGTTGCTGAGCTCACCAATGCATTCCTTCTTTTTGAGAATGTTTCAAACAGTTGTTTTGGCCACGCCTAATGTTCTTGCTATCTGTCTGATGGGTTTGTTTTGTTTCTTCAGTCTAATGATGGCTTGCTTCACTGATAGTGACAGCTCTTTGGATCTCATCTTGAGAGTTGACAGCAACAGATTCCAAATGCAAATAGCACACTTGAAATGAACTCTGGGCCTTTTATCTGCACATTGTAATTGGGGTAATGAGGGAATATCACACACCTGGCCATGGAACAGCTGAGAAGCCAATTGTCCCATTACTTTTGGTCCCTTAACAAGTGGGAGGTACATATACAAACTGCTGTAAATCCTACACTGTTCACCTGAGTTGGATGTACATACCCTCAAATTAAAGCTGACAGTCTGCAGTTAATGCACATTGTGTTTGTTTCATTCCAACTCCATTGTGGTGGTGTATAGAGCCAAAGATGTTAGAATTGTGTCGATGTCCCAATATTTCTGGACCTGACTGTATATATGTTTTCTGAGGTTTTCGCGGGTGTTTGTATATAGGTCTTTGGTTATTCGGGTTTTCTCCCACGTAAAATTGGAGGTGTCTTGGCAACTTTTCGACGAAGTCTCATTCGTCATCTTCAGGCTGGTGTTCTCGGCTTCGTGCTTCTAGGAGCAATGTGTGTGATCGCAGCTGTTTCTTCCTTTTAACTGCCAGTGGGGGTGTGAACTGATTGGTTGGGGGTTTGGCTGTGCTCTGATTGGATGGGGGGTTGGCTGTGCTCTGATTGGATGGGTGTGTGTTCTGTTTAGGTGGGGGCTTGGTTGTGCTCGGGTTAGTCTGAGTAGCAGGGGGATTTGAGCTGGTGAGCTGTGTTGCTATTGTTTGGCTTCATGTTCGTGGCCGTGCCATTTCGTCGCGTTGGGTGTCAGTCTGCTTCATGTATGGATTGGAATGGTTTAAAGTGGCTAATGATGCAGCTGTGGTCTGGCTTCTGGTCCGTGGTCGTGCCTGATCATCAGTGTGGGTTTGAGTCTGCTTTCTGCGTGGATGTGTGGTGGTTACATCCTGTGTGGCTCTCGTGAGTGTGGGTCTGGTGTCATTCTTTGTGTTAGGGACTCGTTTGTCAATAAGGGCGGGTTTCCAAATGGCTGGCAGATGGGAGGTATCATCTCGTTTATTCATGCTGTGTGGATGTTTTTCTATCTCGATGGCTTCTCTTATTATTCTGTTGTTAAAGTGTTCAGTTTTGGCGATAGTTCTGGTCTTTTTAAAGTCAATATCATGTGTGGCTTTGAGGTGTTGGACCAGGGAAGAAGTTGGTTCCTTTTTTCTAACTGAGTTCTTGTGTTCTTCAATGCGTGCACTTATTCTTCTGTTGGTTTGTCCGATGTATGTGGTGGGGTAGGCGGTGCAAGGGATTTCATATACTCCTTGATTTTCTAACTCAATTTTGTCTTTGGGGTTTCTTAGGATGGTGGATATTTTTCGGTTTGTGCAGAATGCTGTCTTGATGTTGTGTTTGTGGAGGATCTTGCTGATTCTGTTTGTGGTGCCTTTTATGTATGGGAGGAGGGCTTTACCGTTTTCTTGTTCTCTGTCTTGGATTTTAGTGGTGGTTTCTTTTTGGATTAGGTTGATGTTCTTATTTCTTTGGAATCAACCAAGCCCCCACCTAAACAGAACACACACCCATCCAATCAGAGCACAGCCAACCCCCCATCCAATCAGAGCACAGCCAAACCCCCAACCAATCAGAACACACCTCCACCCAATCAGAACACAGCCAAGCTCCCACCCAATCAGTTCACACCCCCACTGGCAGTTAAAAGAAAGAAACAGCTGCGATCACACACATTGCTCCTAGAAGCACGAAGCCGAGAACACCAGCCTGAAGATGACGAATGAGACTTCGTCGAAACGTTGCCAAGACATCTCCAGTTTTACGCGGGAGAAAACCCGAATAACCAAAGTCTTACACACACACACACACACACACACACACACATATATATATCTTCGTTTATGTAGGTAGAATCTGGCTAAAGAGAAATACACATAAAACCTACAAAAAAGATATACATATACATATATATGTATGTATAAAGTATATGTGTATATATATGTGTGTGTGTGTGTGTATGTGTATGTATGTGTGTGTGCATATGCGTGCGTGTGTATGTATTTTTTTTGTTGCGAAGTTGTGTCCAACCCATCGTGACCCCATGGACAAGGTTCCTCCAGGCCTTCCTGTCTTCGTCTTCTACCATCCTCTGGAGTTCATTTAAGCTCATGCCTACTGCTTCAGTGACTCCATCCAGCCACCTCATTCTCTGTCGTCCCCTTCTTCTTTTGCCCTCAATATTTCCCAGCATTAGGCTCTTCTCCAGGGAGCCCTTCCTTCTCATTAGGTGGCCAAAGTATTTGAGTTTCATCTTCAGGATCTGGTCTTCTAAAAAGCAGTCAGGGTTGATCTCCTCTAAGACTGACCGGTTTGATTGCCTTGCAGTCCAGACTTGCAGGAGTCTTCTCCAGCACCAAGGTTCGAAGGCCCTCAATTCTTTGGCGCTCAGCCTTTCTTATGGCCCAAATTTCACAGCCATACATTGCAACTAGGAAAACCATAGCCTTGACTATACACACTTTTGTTGGCAGGGTGATGTCTCTGCTTTTTAGTATGTGTGTGTGTATGTGTATGTATGTGTGTGTATATATATCAGGAGTGAAATGTTCCCGGTTAGGACTGGATCACCCGATCTGGTAGAGATGGTGGCATGTGGTTTGGAGAACCGATAGCAAAAATCCCTGCTCCCCCACATGCCCAGCTGAGCCACGCGATCATTAGAGGCCTTTTTTTTTTACTTTTAAAAGCATTTTTTCTTCGGCCGAAGAGGTTGTAAAAAAAATGCTTTTAAAAGGCTCTGACGATCCCAGCTGAGTTGTCTGATCGTCAGAGGCTTTTTTTTCTTTTAAAAGAAAAAAAATGCTTTTAAAAGAAAACAAAAGCCTCTGACGATCAGGGAACTCAGCTGGGATCGTCAGAGCCTTTTAAAAGCATTTTTTTTTACAACCTCTTCGGTCGAAGAGGTTGTAGAAGAAAATGCTTTTAAAAGTAAAAAAAAAAAACAACTGGCCACGCCCACCCAGTCACATTACCACCATCCCCGCCACCAAGCCATGCCCACAGAACCAGTAGTAACAAATTTTACATTTCACCACTGGTATGTATGTATGCATGTGTATGTGTGTGTGTATATATATATATATATATATGTAGGTCTTTGGTTATTCGGGTCTTCTCCCACGTAAAATTGGAAGTGTCTTGGCGACGTTTCGACGAAGTCTCATTCGTCATCTTCAGGCTGGTGTTCTCGGCTTCGTGCTTCCAGGAGCAATGTGAGATCGTAGCTGTCTCTTCCTTTTAACTGCTAGTGGGGGTGTGAGCTGATTGGGTGGGAACTTGGCTGTGTTCTGATTGGGTGGAGGTGTGTTCTGATTGGTTAGGGGCTCGGCTGTGCTCTGATTGGCTGGGGGTGTGTTCTGTTTGGGTGGGGGCTTGGTTGTGCTCAGCTTAGTCTGAGTTGCAGGGGGATTTGAGCTGGTGAGCTGCGTTGTTGTTGTTTGGCTTCGTGTTTGTGGCCGTGCGAGCTCTTCATGGTGGGTGTCAGTCTGCTTCATGTATGGATTGGAGAGGTTTAAAGTGGCTAATGATGCAGCTGCAGTCTGGCTTCTGGTCCTTGGTCGTGGCTCATTATCAGTGTGGGTTTGAGTCTGCTTTCTGCGTGGATGTGTGGTGGTGACATCCTGTGTGGCTCTCGTGAATGTGGGTCTGGTGTCATTCGTCGTGTTAGGGACCCGTTTGTCAATAGGGGCGGGTTTCCAAATGGCTGGTAGGCGGGAGGTATCGTCTCGTTTGTTCATGCTGTGTGGGCGTTTTTCTATCTCGATGGCTTCTCTGATTATTCTGTTGTTAAAGTGTTCAGTTTTGGCGATAGTTCTGGTCTTTTTAAAGTCAATATCATGTCCTGTGGCTTTAAGGTGTTGGACCAGGGAAGAAGTGGGTTCTTCTTTTCTGACTGAGTTCTTGTGTTCTTCTATGCGTGCACTTATTCGTCTGTTGGTTTGTCCGATGTATGTGGTGGGGCAGGCGGTGCATGGGATTTCATATACTCCTTGATTTTCTAACTCTATTTTGTCTTTGGGGTTCCTTAGGATGGTGGATATTTTTCGGTTTGTGCAGAATGCTGTCTTGATGTTATGTTTGTGGAGGATTTTGCTTATTCTGTCTGTGGTGCCTTTTATGTATGGGAGGAGGGCTTTGCCGTTTTCTTGTTCTGTGTCTTGGATTTTAGTGGGGGTTTCTTTTTGGATTAGGTTGGTGATCTTATTTCTTTGGAATCCATTGGATGTTAGTACGTTAGTGAGGGTGTGTAGTTCGGTTTTTAGGTGTTGTTCGTCAGCTAAGCGTTTTGTTCTGGAAATGAGTGTCTTGGCTACAGAGTTGATCTGGGCAGGGTGGTGGTGTGAGAGTGCGTGCAGATAGCGGTTTGTGTGTGTTTTCTTCTGGTAGATAGTGTGTCCTAGGGAGCCATTGGATTTTCTGTAGACTAAGACATCCAGGAAGGGAAGTTGGTTGTTCGCTTCTGTTTCCATGGTGAACTGTATTTTGGGGTGTAGGCTGTTGAGGTGTGTGAGGAAGTTGTCCAGTTTTTCTTTCCCATGTGGCCAGATTATGAAGGTGTCGTCCACATATCTGAGCCAGAGTTTGGGTTTATGATCAGATTTTTCTAGAGCTTGGGTTTCAAAATATTCCATATAGAGGTTGGCAATGACAGGTGAGAGGGGTGATCCCATGGGTGCTCCTTCTGTTTGTTTGTATTTCTGTCCATTATAGATGAAGTATGTGTTGGATAGGCAGTGGTTGGCCAGATCTAAGATGTGCTTGGGGGGGTTATATTTGTTTTGGATAACTGTCAAGGCTTCTTTGATTGGTACTTGGGTGAAGAGGGATATGACATCAAAGCTCACGAGTAGGTCACTGGGCTGTAAGTTTTGTTGCTTTATGATGTCTATGAACTGGAATGAGTTTTTTACGTATGAGGTGATGGATTCTGCATAGGGCTGTAGTTGTTTGGCGAGAAATTTGGCTAGGTTTTGTAGAGGTGAGCCTATGGAGCTGACTATGGGTCTAAGTGGGGTTCCTTCTTTGTGTATCTTGGGGAGACCATAAAGCTTAGGGCATCTGGATGATTTCTCTCTGGGTATGATTCTTTGCTGAATCTCTTCGCTGATGGGGGAGGCTTTTATTTTGGATCTGGTGGTTTTTTCCAGGTAGGTGGTGGGGTCTGTGTTTAGGGGTTTGTATATGGAGTCTTGGAGTAGGTTGTTTAATTTCGTTTGGTAGTCAGATGTGTTCATAACCACCGTGGCATTACCCTTGTCTGCTGGTAGGATTATTATGCTGGTGTCTTCTTTCAGGTTAAGTAGTGCTGTCTGTTCCTCTTTGGGTAAGTTACTTTTGGGTGGCTTGCTGGTGCAGAGGATGTTGGTGATTTCGAGTCTGATTCTGTTTGCATCGTCGGGGTTGATTTTGGTCAGGCTGGTTTCAACTCCGCATATAATGGTTTCAGTGGGGATGCTTTTGGGAGCGACTGCAAAGTTGAATCCTTTGGAAAGGACATTGGTTTCGGCTTTGGTGAGGATCCTATCTGAGATGTTATGCACTGTTTGTTTCATGTGTGGCTGTGAGGGTGGAGGGGATTGTTTCTGGCGTTCTTGTAGTCTTCGGAATTTGTTGGTGAGCTCTAGAAAAATCTGATCATAAACCCAAACTCTGGCTCAGATATGTGGACGACACCTTCATAATCTGGCCACATGGGAAAGAAAAACTGGACAACTTCCTCACACACCTCAACAGCCTACACCCCAAAATACAGTTCACCATGGAAACAGAAGCGAACAACCAACTTCCCTTCCTGGATGTCTTAGTCTACAGAAAATCCAATGGCTCCCTAGGACACACTATCTACCAGAAGAAAACACACACAAACCGCTATCTGCACGCACTCTCACACCACCACCCTGCCCAGATCAACTCTGTAGCCAAGACACTCATTTCCAGAACAAAACGCTTAGCTGACGAACAACACCTAAAAACCGAACTACACACCCTCACTAACGTACTAACATCCAATGGATTCCAAAGAAATAAGATCACCAACCTAATCCAAAAAGAAACCCCCACTAAAATCCAAGACACAGAACAAGAAAACGGCAAAGCCCTCCTCCCATACATAAAAGGCACCACAGACAGAATAAGCAAAATCCTCCACAAACATAACATCAAGACAGCATTCTGCACAAACCGAAAAATATCCACCATCCTAAGGAACCCCAAAGACAAAATAGAGTTAGAAAATCAAGGAGTATATGAAATCCCATGCACCGCCTGCCCCACCACATACATCGGACAAACCAACAGACGAATAAGTGCACGCATAGAAGAACACAAGAACTCAGTCAGAAAAGAAGAACCCACTTCTTCCCTGGTCCAACACCTTAAAGCCACAGGACATGATATTGACTTTAAAAAGACCAGAACTATCGCCAAAACTGAACACTTTAACAACAGAATAATCAGAGAAGCCATCGAGATAGAAAAACGCCCACACAGCATGAACAAACGAGACGATACCTCCCGCCTACCAGCCATTTGGAAACCCGCCCTTATTGACAAACGGGTCCCTAACACGACGAATGACACCAGACCCACACTCACGAGAGCCACACAGGATGTCACCACCACACATCCACGCAGAAAGCAGACTCAAACCCACACTGATAATGAGCCACGACCAAGGACCAGAAGCCAGACTGCAGCTGCATCATTAGCCACTTTAAACCTCTCCAATCCATACATGAAGCAGACTGACACCCACCATGAAGAGCTCGCACGGCCACAAACACGAAGCCAAACAACAACAACGCAGCTCACCAGCTCAAATCCCCCTGCAACTCAGACTAAGCTGAGCACAACCAAGCCCCCACCCAAACAGAACACACCCCCAGCCAATCAGAGCACAGCCGAGCCCCTAACCAATCAGAACACACCTCCACCCAATCAGAACACAGCCAAGTTCCCACCCAATCAGCTCACACCCCCACTAGCAGTTAAAAGGAAGAGACAGCTACGATCTCACATTGCTCCTGGAAGCACGAAGCCGAGAACACCAGCCTGAAGATGACGAATGAGACTTCGTCGAAACGTCGCCAAGACACTTCCAATTTTACGTGGGAGAAGACCCGAATAACCAAAGACCTACATACAAACACCCGCGAAAACCTGAGAAAACAAATATCGCACCTCTACGGGGAGGATATCCACCATCTGACCAGGACCTATGAAAAACTCGAAGTCCAAAGAGCTTCCATTTTATGTGACCTTGCATTCCTACGCAACTGCCGAGATCAAAATTTAATCCCCACAGGGTTCCAACTGAAATTCCACTCCAACTCTGCAGCCACCAAACGCATTCTGAAAAGAACAGAACTAGCCCTAATCAGAAATGAACTCCACAGAAAAAGATTCTTCCTAGACCGAATCAACAAGGATCTCCTCACACTTCACCTCAAACTCAGCAACGAGATCCACCCCGCACTTTGGGACAAATCCAAACAACTTGCCGTCTGGAGAGCCGAAACACAGACCACCCTCAAGACAGACACACACACCAACAAATTCCGAAGACTACAAGAACGCCAGAAACAATCCCCTCCACCCTCACAGCCACACATGAAACAAACAGTGCATAACATCTCAGATAGGATCCTCACCAAAGCCGAAACCAATGTCCTTTCCAAAGGATTCAACTTTGCAGTCGCTCCCAAAAGCATCCCCACTGAAACCATTATATGCGGAGTTGAAACCAGCCTGACCAAAATCAACCCCGACGATGCAAACAGAATCAGACTCGAAATCACCAACATCCTCTGCACCAGCAAGCCACCCAAAAGTAACTTACCCAAAGAGGAACAGACAGCACTACTTAACCTGAAAGAAGACACCAGCATAATAATCCTACCAGCAGACAAGGGCAATGCCACGGTGGTTATGAACACATCTGACTACCAAACGAAATTAAACAACCTACTCCAAGACTCCATATACAAACCCCTAAACACAGACCCCACCACCTACCTGGAAAAAACCACCAGATCCAAAATAAAAGCCTCCCCCATCAGCGAAGAGATTCAGCAAAGAATCATACCCAGAGAGAAATCATCCAGATGCCCTAAGCTTTATGGTCTCCCCAAGATACACAAAGAAGGAACCCCACTTAGACCCATAGTCAGCTCCATAGGCTCACCTCTACAAAACCTAGCCAAATTTCTCGCCAAACAACTACAGCCCTATGCAGAATCCATCACCTCATACGTAAAAAACTCATTCCAGTTCATAGACATCATAAAGCAACAAAACTTACAGCCCAGTGACCTACTCGTGAGCTTTGATGTCATATCCCTCTTCACCCAAGTACCAATCAAAGAAGCCTTGACAGTTATCCAAAACAAATATAACCCCCCCAAGCACATCTTAGATCTGGCCAACCTCTGCCTATCCAACACATACTTCATCTATAATGGACAGAAATACAAACAAACAGAAGGAGCACCCATGGGATCACCCCTCTCACCTGTCATTGCCAACCTCTATATGGAATATTTTGAAACCCAAGCTCTAGAAAAATCTGATCATAAACCCAAACTCTGGCTCAGATATGTGGACGACACCTTCATAATCTGGCCACATGGGAAAGAAAAACTGGACAACTTCCTCACACACCTCAACAGCCTACACCCCAAAATACAGTTCACCATGGAAACAGAAGCGAACAACCAACTTCCCTTCCTGGATGTCTTAGTCTACAGAAAATCCAATGGCTCCCTAGGACACACTATCTACCAGAAGAAAACACACACAAACCGCTATCTGCACGCACTCTCACACCACCACCCTGCCCAGATCAACTCTGTAGCCAAGACACTCATTTCCAGAACAAAACGCTTAGCTGACGAACAACACCTAAAAACCGAACTACACACCCTCACTAACGTACTAACATCCAATGGATTCCAAAGAAATAAGATCACCAACCTAATCCAAAAAGAAACCCCCACTAAAATCCAAGACACAGAACAAGAAAACGGCAAAGCCCTCCTCCCATACATAAAAGGCACCACAGACAGAATAAGCAAAATCCTCCACAAACATAACATCAAGACAGCATTCTGCACAAACCGAAAAATATCCACCATCCTAAGGAACCCCAAAGACAAAATAGAGTTAGAAAATCAAGGAGTATATGAAATCCCATGCACCGCCTGCCCCACCACATACATCGGACAAACCAACAGACGAATAAGTGCACGCATAGAAGAACACAAGAACTCAGTCAGAAAAGAAGAACCCACTTCTTCCCTGGTCCAACACCTTAAAGCCACAGGACATGATATTGACTTTAAAAAGACCAGAACTATCGCCAAAACTGAACACTTTAACAACAGAATAATCAGAGAAGCCATCGAGATAGAAAAACGCCCACACAGCATGAACAAACGAGACGATACCTCCCGCCTACCAGCCATTTGGAAACCCGCCCTTATTGACAAACGGGTCCCTAACACGACGAATGACACCAGACCCACACTCACGAGAGCCACACAGGATGTCACCACCACACATCCACGCAGAAAGCAGACTCAAACCCACACTGATAATGAGCCACGACCAAGGACCAGAAGCCAGACTGCAGCTGCATCATTAGCCACTTTAAACCTCTCCAATCCATACATGAAGCAGACTGACACCCACCATGAAGAGCTCGCACGGCCACAAACACGAAGCCAAACAACAACAACGCAGCTCACCAGCTCAAATCCCCCTGCAACTCAGACTAAGCTGAGCACAACCAAGCCCCCACCCAAACAGAACACACCCCCAGCCAATCAGAGCACAGCCGAGCCCCTAACCAATCAGAACACACCTCCACCCAATCAGAACACAGCCAAGTTCCCACCCAATCAGCTCACACCCCCACTAGCAGTTAAAAGGAAGAGACAGCTACGATCTCACATTGCTCCTGGAAGCACGAAGCCGAGAACACCAGCCTGAAGATGACGAATGAGACTTCGTCGAAACGTCGCCAAGACACTTCCAATTTTACGTGGGAGAAGACCCGAATAACCAAAGACCTACATACAAACACCCGCGAAAACCTGAGAAAACATATATATATATATATATATATATATATATATATATATATATAGAGAGAGAGAGAGAGAGAGAGAGGGAGAGAGAGGGACAGGGAGAGGGAGGGAGGGAGAGGGAGGGAGAGATTTGGGATATTAGAACGTGATATGCAAGAGAGGCTTTCCCATGAGAACATGAGCCTGGATCCCATCAAGTATCTTAATCATTATATTGCATTACTTTTCACACTACCCTGTTTTTTAATTATTGTTTATAGTATATTATTTATTAATATAACCTCATATATTTGGATGATCAAAAACACATTGTCAATGTGTTTCATGGTTGCCTCATGAAAATAATGTTTTAAAACTTTACAATCTGTAGTACTCTGGCTCTTCTTCAATCCAGCTGTGTGTGGTATTTGGCAAGTCTAGAGCTAGGTGTTGTTTAAAGTATCAATCTCTGGTTAATTCTGCAATATCATACATATTATTAAGATAGCTATGGCTCTTGCATTGTTGCTGGCCTTCTTGTTACCACCAAGTTACTGAGTTACTGGCTTTCAGTTTTCCTGTCCCTGAGCACTGAAAATCCTGCATGGTAAAAGCCAGTACCTTGTCCACTATTTTTAATTTTGTGCCGCGTCTCACAGCATGGTTGCTTCTGCTCCTTTGTGCATGAGGACAGATGAAGAATTTTTAAAGAGGGCAGTTGCTTGAGCCAGCCAGGCTTATTGCAAGCTGTGCTCGATCCTGAGGTGAGTTTGCCACCTTCTTTACACGTTACTGCCGATGGCTACCTATTTGTCCTGTTATAATCTGCATTAACTCTTTTGTGTTTCCCCAACCCCTTTTGTGTGCATTTTCTCTTCTTTCTAGATAAATGGCTCATTTAAATTGGGAGCTGCTACTAAACTATTTTCTGGCTGGCAGATGCAGTGCCTAGCAGCTGCTATCAAAGACGAACCAAACATGAGCGGAGGAGGGGAACAGGTTGACATTTTGCCGGCTAACTATGTGGTAAAGGACCGTTGGAAAGTGGTGAGTGTATGCCTGTATCTCTATCCTGCCAATCCAATCTAAGGATTTGTGTTATGCTCTGAATTAGCTGCTACTCTGGTAGAGACAATGTCTTCAATACAAGGTGAGCGACCCTCAAAGACTGAGGGCTGCATGTACCCTGAAATTGTCTTTGCGGCCCACAGAATCTCCACCTCACCAAAATCCAGCAGCACGGATTGCCACTGTCTTGAAGCAGGAAACTCATAAAAGCTATAGTATATTAGAGGATTAATAAAATTTATATAAACAATCAAAAACTTGCAAACTTGAGGGGTAGGAGACAGGGCAGAAAATCCAATCCCTATTCAACATAGCATGCCCTGCTCACTTTGAATAATCATTTTGTTCACCGGGGTTATTGTCCTCCCAAACAATGTTACATGAATTTAATCCTGCACAAGATGCATGTAGATGCTGTGGTATCTGATGTTTTTAATGAGGCTTTATGAGAACAAAATGTACAGAACACAAAGTGTTCTTATTATATAATGCGTTCTGGATGAAATCCTTTTGAATGGTGAGCTTTAGTAGATGCAAATAGATAAATTTTGTTAATCCTAGAATTGGAGGGATACAGCAAGGACTGGGAGATCATCTGGTGTGCAGTCACTTTTTCCTTGCTATCTTGTAACAGATTTGGTGATGCTGTTTTATACTTATTCAACTAAGTTCTTTGTTGTATGGTTACATGTTTTCTATTTTGCCTAGTTATTCTCTCACACCTGAATAGTATGTACTCAGACTGACTAGGCTAAGGCTGAATAGACAGTAGCTTAGGGTGCAAAAGCTTAGGTGGAGCCAATGCCATTTCAGTTTCTGAAACATTCTAAAAAGATTAATCTTCACATCAGCAGGGGCTGGTGCCATTAGTCAGTGTGGCCTAGGGATACTCGTGTGCCCTTGAGCATTAATGTAGCATTAAGTACACTATATCAATCAGAATAGAGCTGGAAGGGACCTTCAAGGTTTTCTAGTCCAACCCCCTGCTCAAGCAGGAGACCCTATACCATTTTAGACAAGTGACTTTCCAGTCTGTTCTTAAAAACCTCCAGTGATAAAGTACCCACAGCTTCTGATGGCAAGTTGTTCCACTGGTTAATTGCTCTCACTGTTGGGAACGTTCTCCTTAATTCTAGATTGCTTCTCTCCTTGATTAGTTTCCATCCATTGTTTCTTGTCTGCCCTCTGGTGCGTTGAAAAATAAGTTTACCCCCTCTTCTTTATGGCAGCCTTTCAAATACTGGGATACTGCTATCATGTCCCCCCAGTCCTTCGTTTCGCTAGACTGTCCAAACCCAAATCCTGCAACCGTTCTTCATATGTTTTTATCTCCGGGCCCTTAATCATCTTAGTTGCTCTTCTTTGCACTTTTTCCAAAGTCTCAACATCTTTTTTGTAATGTGGTGATGAAAACTGGATACAGTATTCCAGCTGCTTAATAGAACCAGTGCAGTGTAGTGGTTAAGGCATCAGAAACCAGGAGATGGTGAATTCTAGTCCTGCCGTTAAGCACAAAGCCACCTAGGTAATCTTAATCTAGGTCGTTTTCTCTCATCCCTAGGAAAGAGTCAGTGGCACACCACTTCTGAAAAACCTTGCCAAGAAAATTGCAGGCACTTGTCCAGGTAGTCTCTGAGACTCAGGCACTGTTGAATGGAAAAAAAAAGTATACAAAATAGTATCACCATTGAAAAATGGGAAAAGTGGGCTTGTGCAGAAATTACTTTTACGTTACTGTTTCACTACCTGGGCATTCTTTGAGGGTTTTTTAATCATGATCTATTTACAGCTGCTTGTAAATTATCAGCTGCAGTTATATACAGTAAAACATAGCCGCAGCCTGATATTTACACTATGTCAAATTACTTTAAAACATTATTTTACCTATTTTTACCAACAACAAAATATTGCACCATTGAATGCTTCTCCCCAATACTGTATTTCAGCATATTCCATCATTTCCCCTCCAACCACTAAACTGTTGCCAAAGCTTAGTTCTGTACATTATTCATAATCTGTTTCTATATAACAATCTGTTTCTGTATAACAACTATTACAGTACTTATGTCTGTGCTTTCTCTGCTAATGCCATTTATACATAATATCTCAATTTTAAGATGCAGATAACCGAGACATTTTTCCAATTCATCTGCAGCAATGTAATTGTATCTAGATTTGCTTTGCTTTCCTTCCCGGTTATTTGTGTAGCTTCAGAATACTGAGGAGGTCAATTGCTAATGTGGTTTTCATGCTTGCTATGAAGGACTTGGCAGGGAGTCAGCAAGACCAGCTTTTGTTGTATTCATTTATCCAATGTCATATTGAATTAAGCATAGTATTTTTGCAGGAGAAGACTGAAGTGCTAAATATAGCATCTTTGCTATTACAAATGATACGCTTAGAAAACAGTAGTTTCCTACAATAATTTAATGAAGATGCAGTTTTTTACCAATCTGAGTTATGTATGCACATTTTAATCTTCCTTCCTTTCCTCTTTCTCCTTCTTTTGCATTGCTTGTCTTAGTAGTCTTATCTCTAAAAATTCTTTCTACGGTGATCAGTTTAAGTGCTATATGTCTATGTGAAAATTATTGTTACCCAAATCACTGAGAATCACAGGGCAATTTCAGAACTATGGTTAGATTATTGAAACTAATAGTCTTTTTGTAGTGGGCATCAATCATTGAGGATAATATAAGAAATCTTAAGGAAGCTGGTGATAATCAGTGGCAAACTATGTAGAGTAGTAGAAAGTAGCCGGATGGAATATTCATTTATTTTCTCAAACCATAAACCATGGTATGTTGGACAGATGGTGCTTTAGTGTCTTCAGTGAGCTCACTATAAAAATGTTCAAAGAGGTCATGTGAAAATGATATAGTTTAATTAAAATGTAAGTCTTGTTGTTTCTTTAATATTTTTTTTCTGGAAGTATTCCCAATATATTGGACCCAATCAAGCAGTGTGCATAGAGGCTGTCACCCACACTAACTCACATTCTAGGGATAGACCTAGGTCTTAAGGGCTCATTTTCTTTTCCCTTTTGTGTTTTTATATATACACACAATTGTTATTAAGGATTTTAATTACAATAAATAACATGTAGAAAATAGAAATAAAAAAGAAAGTACCAGTATTTTTTGAAGTATAAGACACACTTTTTTCCCCCTAATAAAGGGTGAAAATTTGGGTGCATCTTATATACCAAATGTAGCCCTGCCCATCTGCTGGCCCCCACTCTTCAGCCATTTTCAGCCTCTGCACACTGTTTTAGGCCTGCTCCAGGCTGCAGGGATCGCCACAGCACATCACTGCCTCCCTGCCTCCGTTTTCAGCTTCAGCACATTATCTCCCCCTGATTCAGCATGAGCAGCTGATTAGCAGGTGGATCAGCCTCCCGGAATACACCCAATCAGCTGTTCCAAGCTGCAGGGATTGCCACAGACCATTGCCGCCTCCGTGCCTCTTGTTTTTGGCCTCTTTGCCTCACGTTTTTGGCCTCCGAATGCTCCGTTTTATACCTCTTCCAGGCTGCGGGGATCGCCACAGCACATTGCCGCTGATCGCCACCTCTACGCATCACGTTTTCAGCCTCTGTGCATCAGATGGCCTCTGTGCATCACATTTTTGGACAATTCCAGGTGGCGGTGATTGGCAGTGATGTGCTGTGGCGATCCCCCCACCAATCAGCTGCTCATGCTGAATCAGGCTGCAATAATGTGCTGAAGCTGACCAGGCTGTTCGCTATTTGCTGCAAGGATGCTAGCCAGATGAATACTGATGGATGCTGGTAGGCAGAGGCAGAATTTTTTTTTCTTGGTTTCTCCCCCCCCAAAACTGATGTGCTCTGGAGAGTCTTAGATGCCGAAAAATACGGTGTGTGTGTTTGTGTGTGTGTAACAAAACAAAACACAAAACAAAACAAAAACAAAACAAAACAAAAACAAAACAAAACAAAAAAAACCATAAACCAAAAAAACAAGGGTAAGTTACTCCTGATCTTTCTGCACCACACCCTCCTTCCTTTGGCCTCTCTGCATTCACACAGACCTGGGCCCTCCTTCCCTCAGCCTCCCTTCTCTGTGTATACCTACATTCTCCTTCCCTTGGCTTCCCTTCATACGCACCATGCCACACTCTGCTTTATCTCAGCTTCCCTTCACATGCACCATGATGTGCTTTCTCCCTTGGCTTCCCTTCACACACACACCTCTATACCCTCCTTCCATTGGCCTCCCTGTGCTTGCATGCACCTGTTCCCTTCTTCCCTCAGATGCTGTACAATAGCACCCCCCTCTCTCAATTGGCATGTATGTGTTGGATCCCTCCCCCACTCTTCTTTGGCACCTCTGTGTGCCTTATCTGGGATTCCCACTGATTCCTACACAATGACCCAT
The DNA here is from genome assembly GCA_022577455.1 of Arizona elegans. Taxonomy (NCBI): domain Eukaryota; kingdom Metazoa; phylum Chordata; class Lepidosauria; order Squamata; family Colubridae; genus Arizona; species Arizona elegans. The sequence continues at coordinate 296,262,302 of JAKOOJ010000001.1, read as the reverse complement.
GCATCTTGGATTATGCAAGCAAGACTTTTCTGGGTTGTTGTCACTTAAGGGTTACAATTGCATGATTTTGCAGTTTAGAGTAGAATAGAATAGAGCTGGAAGGGACTTTGGAGGTCTTCTAGTCCAGCACCCTGCTCAAGTAGGAGAACCTACACCATTTCATATAAGTGACTGTCTAGTCTCTTCTTAAAAACTTTCAGTGATGGAGCGTCCACAATTTCTGAAGGCAAGCTCTTCCACTGGTTAATTTTCCTAACTGTTAGGAAGTTTCTCCTTAATTCCAGATTGCTTCTCTCTTTGGTTAGTTTCCAATCATTGCTTCTTGCCCCACCCTCTTGTGCTTTGTAGAATAATTTGAACCCCTTTTCTTTGTGGCAGCCCCTCAAATACTGGAATACTGTTATTATGTTGCCCCTAATTCTTCTTTTCTTTAGAGTAGCCTGCAGCTGTTCTTCATATGTTTTAGTCTTCAGGCCTTTGATCATCTTAGTTGCTGTTTTCTGAACTTTTTCCAAAGCCTCAACATCTTTTTTGTACTTTGGTGACCAAAATTGGTTACAGTATTTCAGGTGTAGTCTTACTAGGTTTTTATAAAGCTGAATTAATACTTCCCATGATCTTGATTCTATGCCTCTGTTTATACAACTCAGGATTGTATTAGGTTTTTTTATGGTGGCTACTGCACACTGCTGGCTGATATTCAAATGGTCATCCACTAGGACTCCAAGGTCCCTTTCACAGTTACTGTTTTTGAGCCAGGTCTCGCCTAATCTGTACCTATACCTTTGATTTTTCCTGCCTAAATGTAAAACTTCACTTTTCTCCACATTAAAATTCATTTTGTTGGATAGGGCCCATTGTTCAAGTTTGTCAAGATCTTTTTGGATCCTGAGCTCATCTTCTGGGCTGTTGGCTATTCCTGCCAGTTTAGTGTCATCTGCAAATTTGATGAGTTCCCCTTCTATTTCCTCAATTAAGTCATTTACTGGGCCTAAGATGTAGCCTTGTGATACCCAACTGCTTACTTTTCTTCATATGGATGTAGTACCATTAAGGACTACTCATTGAGTATAGTTTGTCAGCTAGCTACAAATCCATCTGATGGTGATGTTGTCTATTCCACATTTTTCTAGCTTACCAAGAAGTAGGTTGTGGTCTACTTTTCAAATGCCTTACTGAAATCTAAATTTACTATGTCCACAGCATTTCACTGGTTTACTAATTTAGTTACTATATCAAAGAATGAAATAAGATTGATTTGGCATGATCTGTTTTTAACAAACCCATGTTCCAAATTGTTATCTTTTGGATAAGATATTATACAATGCTTATGCAACTTCTGAATAGTTACTAAAATTTTAGAAATGTGTTATTCTTTATGTCTGTGTTTGTGTGTCTTTGTGTCAGTTTTGATTCCTGGCAACTACCTGGACTAGTCCTTGCAATATCTTCGGCAAGGTTTTTGGAAGTAGTTTGCAACTGCCTTCTTCCCAGATCTGAGAAAAAATGACTGACTCCAGATCCCCCATCTGGTTTTATGCCTAAAGCAGGATTAGAACTCACAGTTTCACAGTTAACCTGGTACCTTAATTGTTCTACTTATTTCAATTAATTAAAAGAAATAGCAATAGGACTTAGACTTATATACCACTTCATAGTGCTTTTACAACCCTCTCTAAGCGGTTTACAGAGTCAGCATATTGCCTCCAACAATCTGGGTCCTTGTTGTGGCCCGCTAGCGGCCAGCAGAGCTAGCTTCAGATTTGGACAGTGAGGAGGTTGGGGAGGAACGTAGGCCAGCCCTGGAGTCTGGGGAAAGCTTGGACAGTGACTCTGAGTCGGAGGCAGATAAGGGGCGAAGGCCATCTGGGGGTTCTTTGCTGCCTCCGGAGTCTCCGGAGTCTGACATCAGCGAGGCAGAAGAACAGCGTGAGCCTGTTCCCATGTGCAGAGCTGCCAAGAGACAGGAACAATTAAGGAAACAGGGTCGACTTAGGAGTAAGGCTTGGAGATGATTGGCCCCTCCCATAAGACATAAAAGAGAAATGAATGGGATGTGAGCTTTTGCAGGAAGCAATTAGTTCATCTGGCCAATTCAAGATTTGAAAATTCTGTTTGTGACTGTGCTAAATTTGGCCTTGTCCTGCCTCTGGAAATTAGCTCTTTGGTAGCGTTCCACGTGAGATAGGTGGGTGTTGATAACCTTCCTCTGAAAGACTGTTTATCAAGCCTTACGGACTGTAAATTAAAGTAATTTACAGCCGTATGAATTAAAGAAGTTTGCCGGCACTGAGTTTGTGCTTTTAATTTCTAAGGAAGCCTAGGTCAGAACAGTCCTCATTTTATCAACCTCGGAAGGATGGAAGGCTGAGTCAACTTTGAGGTGGTGAGACCTGAACTGCCAAACAAGCAGTTCAGTTCTGACAAGCAAAGTCCATGGGAAAGCCAAGTTCACTTAACAACTGGGTTATTAACTTATCAACTGCTGTGATGCACTTAACAAGAAAGGTTTTAAATTGGGGTAAAACTCACTTAACAAATACCTCATTTAACAACAGAAATGTTGAGCTCAATTATGGACTACCTATATTACACACCCCCTGCAATCATCCTTATATACAGACCTTATGATATTACACATGTATTAGTTACAGAGAACTTTTCCTAATTTCTTCAGATAAAGCTTTTAAAAATATCTGTTTCCCTAAATAATTTTTATATTTTGTCAGCTTTATTTTTGTCAAAACCCAGTTCCCACAAACCGTCTGTTTGTGTTCCCGGACCTTCAATAGAATACTACAGGTTTTTGTATGTCCCCTTTAGTGTTCCTTTTTCTCAAGAAAAATTATTTCAATGTTAGTGAGAGGGTTTAAGAATATTTTCTTGACTTCTTTGTCTTTAGGAATGGTACCAGTTATGCATTTAGCCAAATTAACCCTAAGATATTCTATGTCTATTAAATATTGCTCCTCCAATAAAGCAATCATCTAGTCTTGATAGAGTTGCTAGTTTCTCTCTCTGCCTTTACTGCCTTTAATTTTTCTACAAAAGACCGCAGTGAGGCATTCGTGATGAAGGCTGGGATGCTAAGTTTGAATGTCATTCTGGATTTCAGCTGCATACTCCATGGAAGAATTTGCAGATTTTCTTCATCCTGTTTTAAATCTGTTCTTTAGCTATATAAGATTACATCCAGATTTAGACTATATAAATGTGATTCTTTAATCTCTATCCATGTTTAAATTTATCTTCAACATAATGGGAACGATATCTTGAAAAGGGGAATTTTGACTGAAAAGCTCAAAAGTGTTATATATTAAGAAATCCTCATCCCCTTTCTGAGGCCTTAAGATATATTTTTTTCTTTATTTTCTGAATATACATTTTATTGATATTTGTTATGAAGCTAGGATTTTCCTATTTAAGGAGACTGACAATATTTGAAAAAGCTATAATTTTTAATTCCACTACCTCCACATTTCTCAATAACCAAAGGGAAAATCCTTGTTTAGCTTAAGAAGCTTGCAAAGAATGTCACAAAGATACTCTACCTTTGGGTAGGGGATATTATTATTGCCAGTTTTTAAATTTTCTGTGTAATTTTTCTGTACTAGCAATCTACAAGTTTTTGGAAAACTTGAAACTGGAATTCTATAATACTATCACACAATCGCTATTATCATCCATTGTGAACACCCAATTTTCCTGTGACTATGATCCCAAAGATCAGGAAGGAAAGATCCATTATACAATCTTCCTTCCTTTAATCTCTCAATGATTAACAGAACAAAGGAAGAAAGTGGAAAGTGACCAGTGGAATACTCACATTGGATGTGGTAATCTGTAAAGATTTCTTCCTCTCCTCCCTTCCCAAGATTTGATCATCTTGACAATCCTCAGAAATTTAGATATAAATACATTCATTGCTAAGATCACCAGGTAACTTCAGGTGTGTGTAAGAACTTTAAATCTAGGAAACTTAAATTCAAGTTCATTCTCACTGTTCTGTGGCATTTCTCCTGCTAATTCTTATATCAGGTCTACAAACCAATTTTTCTTACAACATTTATGGCCCCTTAGCAGCTTTCTGGCTAGAAATATTGTAATTTTTTTTCTTTTGTTCAATCTTTTCTGATTCTTGTAGACTGCCTGCATGAGTTCCTGCACTTTTCTTGGCAAGGTTTTTTCAGAAGTGGTTTGCTCATTGCCTCATTCCTCAGGTTGAGAGAAAATGACTGGCCCAAAGTTACCCGGCTAGCTTAGATTTGTCTGATACTATTAGGGGCTATTGCCTGTCATTTCCTCCAATAATCATTTAAGTGAGGTTGATGGGGTAGAATATTGGTAAAATAAAATAGTTTCTTCTCACCTTTTAGTTTGCTAACATATTTCCTATTTCTTGGAAGCAATCCTCTGAACTGCATAATTATTTGGCAAAATGGAACTGCAGAGACCAGCAGGGACAGAATCTTCTCATTTGTTGTCAGAAACATTTTGGCATGTTGCTTGATTTTCATAGCTGGAATCCTAGAGACATGACCCCAAGCACAAAATTATAATGGTGGGCTGTGGCTGATATTTTCCCCCTTTTAATACTTGCATAGTTTCCATAGCAAAACAGTAAAATTCTTTTTTACATCAGTTAATGCAAATGTCAAACCTCTTTTGAAATACTGTAAGCTGCCAGTACTTTGATAAATGGAGCTGTTAGTTCTTCTCATGTAACAAGATGACACTTCAATTTCTAATCGCTTTCTAAGCATTTGATGCTCACATTGCTGACAGTAGAGATTTTTTTAAAATGGCTAGGGAATATCATTTTAATTTTTTTAGAACAGTTTTTTCTACTATTCTGAAAGTACTCTCTCAGCAACTATCAGTAAATACTTTGTTCTATCTATACATGTCCGTCAACTGGTTTTACATTTGTGGTTATTTTCCCCTGCTATATTCCCAAACAAGTATTTTCTAATCAATAACTCAAAATTATTTCATTTTGTACTACTAAGAAACCTAAACATTTTAGCTGGATTTATGATTTTGGTACTCATATAGTTAGTGCACTCTAGTCATTCTTACCACATTTACTATGAAGAATGAATATGAATGTAAAATGTAACAAATCTCAATCTACTTTAGGTCACAATGTTTATTCCTAGATTGGCAATGCAGAATGCTTTATATGATGCCTCTATTGCATTGATTGAATTTATATTGACGCCTATTCACCCATGGCAACTCATGCAGCTTACAGAATATAAAAACATTTCAAACAATAAAAACTAACAAAAAGAATCAAATAAATTAATATAGTACAATGTAACAAAATCACCTCCCACCCCCCACCCCCCTGTCAAGAGCAGATCACATGAGCCATTTAATGGGCTCCATCCTGCTCTGGGTTGCCCAGGCCTGCTGGCAGAACCAGGTCTTCAGTGCCTTCCGGAAGAGTGTTAGAGTGGGGGCCATTCTAATCTCTGGGGGAATGATGTTCCAGAGAGAGGGAGGACACGGCATCACTTAACTCATCACAGGCCATTTATGGGTTTTACTCAGAGGTGGTATTTAGCAGGTTTTGACCAGTTCTGGAGAACCGGTAGTGGAAATTTTGAGTAATTTGGAGACCTGGTAAATACCACCTCTGACTGGCCCCGCCCCCATCTATTCTCTGCCTCCTAAGTCCCAGCTGATGGGGAGGAAATGGGGATTTTGCAGTAACCTTCCCCTGGAGTGGGGAGGGAATGGAGATTTTACAGTATCCTTCCCTTGGAGTGAGGTGGAAATGGAGATTTTACAGTATCCTTCCCATACTACGCCCACCAAGCCACGCCCACCAAGCCATGCCATGCCCACCAAGCCATGCCCACAGAACCAGTAGTAAAAAAATTGAATCCCACCACTGGTTGTATTTAATACTTAGAAGTAAAAATAGGTCAGGTCTTTCTTTTGTGGCACCTACTATTTGCTACAAAGAATGGAACTGCTGTGTAAAGGTACTTAGTGTAATAAGAAATATTTTTTGTACTTATATGTAGAGATAGATATAACCTATACTTAAGTATTTATTAAATATTTTGGTCTGGGCAGATAAAAAATAAATAAATGCAATAATTTAAAAAAACCCAAGTAAACAGTGCAGTGAAGTTAGGTTAAGAAGATACACAAGATAACTAACTAAACTGTGGACATTGTACAAAACATCTTCAGTTTATTTAAAATGGCAAGTTTTGTTTTCTAATCCTAGATGGATTCTTCTATAGAATTATTTGCTTTGAACTTGTGTTTAGTTGTCTGTTTATCTTGATGTGGTATCTAAAAATTGTCTCAAGAAACTTTGGTCATGATTGCATCTCTGCCACCTATTGTAGCATACATTCTTTTAAAAATGCAGACATTGTTTAATATATATGAAATTATAATTCAATTCCATTTGAAGGGAATTTTGAAATTTATAATCTTTTCCTTTTATTATAACAAACTTGAAGTAGTTTCTTTTGTTGTCCTAGCATTCTTGATCCTTGGTTCTTTCTGAGCATTTACTTTTTCTGACAAAATTGCTACCACTTCATGTTCTCTGCATATAAGATCATCTACCTTTTCATTGCCTCTCTGAGCACTTCTGGTATTCAGATTTTCACTAAATGAATAGGCACTGATTTATTCTAATGTGCTTAAAAAATCTCCTCACTGGAATTGCTAAAGTTTAGTTTCTTTCGGAATTCCAACTAATCTTGAACGTCTTTAAATCATTTAATTATTTGAAATCTCTTTTTTATATAAAAATCAAAGCTATATGTTTGATTGCAGTCAGCTTTAGTTTTCTTTGAAATCAAGAATCCTAGTATTCTATTTATACTATGCTATTTCTATTTTTTAACACTTCCCATTTACTTATTATCAGTTCAAAGAAGTTGACTCTTTTCTGCGTTCATTCATTCCCTGAAGGAGTAAGTTGGCAGCAATACAAGTTAAGGATTTCCTGAAAGTGCCATGTTTGGCTGAATTAATCTCATAGACTTTTTAAAAAATAAATAAATAAAAATTAAAAAAATAATCAGCTTTAGGTTAAACTAATTTTAAGAAATCCTTCTCCTCTTAGATATCTAGGGCCTTAAAATAGGAAACAGTTAAAAGTAACAAATACCTATAAAAACTGTATGCATTTTCATAAATCATTAAATCAAGGAAAATGGAATAAACAGTCCCACACCAATACATTTTTAGTACTCCAAAAAGTGCTTAGAAAAATAGCAAAATGCATAAATATTAATATAAAAACATAGAAACAAACATTTTCAAAGGTAAAAAAAAAAAACCTTAAAAGAAAACTGTGAACTTCAGAGGCATATTCTGCAATGTAATAGATAGTTATCCTTTGGTTAGGGAGATCATCTGCAATTAAAATTACATTTATTAATTTATTATTTATTCAATCTATTTTTTCTGATCCCCACTTGAGAAGATATATATTGGCTCCCAAATCAGGTTTTGATTACTTGATTATATGTTATCAAGCAGACATTAACTCTTAAGAGACCACATAGAGGTATTTTTTCAAGATAATCCCCATCTATTATATCTAGCAGTAAACAAAAATTGTTGGATAAAAAAATAAAACTTCCTCACTAAATTCTTGTGTTTGTTAATTATGTACAGAGGCAGGTCAGGAAAAATCCTCATTCTAGTATAATACAAAGATGATTGTTGGGAGAACTGCAAAATTCTACCTTGCAGAATTTTTATAATTAATATAATTAAATATAAAATATTAATATAATTAATCCTCAATTTTGAATAAGAGTAAAAATCCCTATATTAGCTAGATTTTATTTTCAGATCTCATTCAGATGGCAATGAAAAAAAGTTCAAAAAAGAACTTTTCCATAAATAGCTCTAGGGGCTACTCTCACTCTGCTTAAAAGAAAACTCACTATTTTTGAAGAATGAATCTTGCATCCAAATTATTTTGACTTGAAGCTCCACTATTTCTTTGATCTGTTTCTGATTAGCATGTTTAAATTGGTCATTTCCATGGTCAGAGGAATACCATATCCTAAAGGCTAATGCATGCTACTTTGCAAAGATTATGCTAGGCCCTTGATGAATAAAATCCCTCAGATCTCTTCAAAAGAGGACTTTGACTGGGGTTACTAGGACACTTTTTCATCCATTAACTGGGAGTAGTTTACGCTTGTAAAACGTGAGAAAGCAGAGGAAATTATCAGGGCTTTTAGGGTGCTCACTCTCCGTTAGATCCAAGCCTCTTTTACCTAGTCAAGGTCATCTGGGAAAAATCTTCTGGAGGGAAAGTGGAAGTGATTTAATCCTTGAATAATGGGATTCTCCCTGCCGGAAAAAGGTGGTGATGTGCTCTCACCTTAACAAATATTTACTAGATCCGGTGGTATTGGGCAATTTTCCACTTCTCCTTTTGAGCAAAGATCTACAAGAAATAGATTATCTTGACCCTTTTCAGTAAAGTTTCATGCCAGGATATAATGCTGAAAAACATTGTTCTTATTTGTGGATACATCTTGTGGCACTGGGACAGAGATGGTACCACTCTCCTGGACCTGCTTGACCTCTTAATGACCATTACCATCAATCATGGTATTCTTCTGGACTTTGGGAGAAGGAGACACTATTTTGCATTCTCTGAAGTTGGTATCAGTGGAGGGGGAGGGGATCTGTGCTCTTTCCTCTTCTATTTAATATCTAATGAGACTGCTTGGGGAGCTAATTTGATAACATGGATTCAGGTATCATCACTTTGCTAGATGATTACCAGTTGTATATTTGGAGCCCCATCTGACTGACTGTGGAAATGATGTCTCAGTGTCTGGAGGCTGTTAGCCACTCGATGAGGAGGAATCGATTTAGTTTTAATTCTAATAAAAATGAATGACTTGGGATCAGGTATGCCTGGGATTTTCCATTTTTAGTTCTCCATTGTGTAGAATTTCTGAGGCAGAACTGGTGTGCATTTGGGACTGATAGCTTTTCTTGGAAGAGCAAGAGCTATCAATAGCCAGATGCCTTTTGAATAGAAAATGTGCCATTTTCTACCCTTCTCCTCTATCGGCAGAATTTGTTCATGGTATCTTATGCCTCAATTGCCTGCCAGCTGGATGCGCTATAGATGGAGCTGCTCTTGATCAGTCAGAATCTGATAGAGAATGCAAATTTGCAAGCAGTTATGGGCATACATCAATATGCCCATGTGATACCTATACTTTCTGAGCTGGTTACCAATTCAAATTGCTAATTGATATCTGTAACATAACTTGGAGTCTGGTTATTGGATTGCCTTTCTGGTTGTCTCATAAGATCTAACACAATAAGCATGTACCAATCTTATGGGATCATGGAGACATCCTTCTTTGTTCCTGCTGTCTGGAATCCAGTTCTACCAGAAGTTTGTTAAGCCTTATCTCTGCTTTGATTTAGAGGCATTTAGAAAGGATTTTGAATAGGCTGTAGGCCATGATGTTTTGTGGTTCCATCAAGTGATGACTTACGTAAAATGGTAAAACTGTTTTAATATACTTCCCCATAATATCATTTCATTTTTATATCTTTTGCATTCTGGTTGCTTTTACTTTTAACTCAAGTTGCCTTGATAGCAAAGGGTACAAATGTTAATGATTTATTAAATGTACATTTAATTTTATTTAATTTTCTGTATCTACTGCCACTTAATATCTTTCCTGGATTTTATTAGCCCATATTTGCTAAAGTCTATTATTACACATATTATTCCTAAAAGATCAACTATTTGGTTTTGGTTTTGTGTCTTTAAATACACTTTTTAGTTATATCCAATATAACAATATTGCATGGCTTAGTACTTTTTTTCAAAAGTTTCTAGGTAAACTGTGGAATCTCCCTAATTGCTAAATACTGTGATGATTTTGTGTCCCATTTAGTTGAAGAAGATTGGTGGTGGTGGCTTTGGTGAGATTTATGAAGCAATGGATCTTTTAACTCGGGAGAATGTAGCTCTGAAGGTTGAATCAGCTCAGCAACCAAAGCAAGTCCTCAAGATGGAGGTGGCTGTTCTAAAAAAACTACAAGGTAGGAGATATAATTATTTTGGAAAGTGTATGGAGGTTTATAGAGTTTGATTGCACTATTATCTATTTGGTACATGACAATATACCATATTTAAACATAAAATACAGCTTTGTTTGAGATCCAATGTTTCTTTTCAGTTAAATTCTTATATTGCAATGTCAAGTGATTTTAATACAGTTTTAATTATCACAGTTTTTTTTTTACAAAGAGCTACATTAATTGTAGCTTGTCAGGAAAGATTATAATTTTCTGTTGGACATTTCATGTTTCATATCCAAAGCCCCAATAATTGGAATCCTGTCAGAGAAAGCAGCTCTTTTAGACAAGGTAAACTATGTTGTGGAGATGCACTATTAATATTTTTTCCTGCACTTCCAAGAGAACTACATGCTCTGGTTTAGTCTGAAGGGAGTGCTTTTGTTACTGCAGCAAATATTATAATACCAAGAACATAAAACATAACACTAGTGTCCTATATGTTATGTTCTGCAAATATGCAGTTGGCCAGGAACTTATATTTTGTACTTCATTCCAGATATGTGATCTACAAATACTTGATTTATGGCCATGTATTTCACCAGCCTGGGCAATAAGTAATTATTTGGAAAACAATTAGACAAAAACTCATCCAGACTCTTAACTGATGAAGAATTACTACCTTAAGTAAACATTTGCCCTTACACTCAATAAAGGTCAAAAAGTTATTTGCTAGCTTTGCATATGAAATAATAAATATTTATATATGTAAAGAAGAGTAAGTGGCTTAGTTACTATGCCTGTCTCTCGTATGGACTGGCATGCTATTTGAAAAAGTGAAAATGAGAAAAAAGTAGTCAAATATAATCCAATGTTTATTATGGTTATAAGCAGCAAAAGAAGAGTGGGATACAAACAATTTAAAGCACTAAACAATATAAAATACACATGGTTAAAAAGCTTATATACATACATACAAACCCCACACCAATCTTTTAAAAAAGGGGCAAAGACATTAATTAAAAATGGGGAAACATAAAAGTTAATATATGGCTCATTCTCAGAAATCTATCACAATACTAAATACTAAGAAGTTAAATATTAAGGTTGGTCACAGGTCATCCATCATCTGACAGATTTTAATTGCTGTTGCACAGAATCTGCAATACTTATCTTGTAACAGGATTACTGTCTGCAAGCAGCAGAGAGGTATAAAATTGTGCTCTGCACCCTATTTGTCCTATGGGTATTTATACAGTATTAGTGAGATGAGGGTAGTGCCAATGTCTCTATAGCACAGGCCTTGGTGGGGCACATTTTCCATTGCGCTGCTCCTCCAATCCATGGATGGGGTAGTATCTCCTAGTTGCTGGGTAGAAAACTGAGTACTAAACCTTCCCACTGTAGGGCCACACCCACCCCAACCAATCAGCTTCAGTCTTTCTCACTCAGTTGCTGAGAGAACTTGGCCTTTTGAGTGCTCTCTATCTTGCATTTACCTTCCCTGATAATTATTTTGTTATTTTAATTTATTATTTTCCTTTTTACTTCTTTACTTGTATAGAGGAGCTGCCACGAGGGAGATCGCTTATTTGCTGTGTGCCTTCGGCGTGCTTGGGGCCCCAAGCCGCCTGGCCTAGCTCCTCACTGATTAGAGCTGCAGCATACCGGATTCCGACCCGGCTGGGCGGATCCGCGTTTACTTGGCCGCTGGCGAGGGGCTAGCCTTGCGCTGAGGCGTTAGAGCTGCCCTCGCCTCAGCTCCGTTTTTCTTCGAGCGGCTCCGGAGCGCCGGCCCTGCTATCGGGCGGCCTCTGCTGTTGTAGATCAGCTGGTGAGCGCTGAGAGGGAGAGAGCGCGGCGCGAGAGGAGCCAAGCGCCGTTTGGAGGACGATCTCGGCGCCGTTCCTTCCTGGCTGCGGTGAGACGCCCTTCGACCAAATCGCTCTGTTTTCAAGTCCGGAGGTGCCTTTTCCCTCACGCTGCGAGCTCCACACCCTCAGCAAGTATTCTGCCTTTGTGACGGCTGCCATTTTGTGACGGCCGCCATTTTGTTTTGAGACTTTATCAGCGTGGCGGCCGCCATTTTGGAGAGGCAAAATTAAAAAAAAAAAAAAAAAAGGAGGAAAGGAGACAATTGCCTGCCAGTACTGGGTTGGCCTTGGATTATTACCACTTATTGACTTTGAACTCTAAATTCCTTGCCTGGTTGGATTGGCTGTCTCTATATTGGGGATTTGAGCCCAGCAGCTTCTGGGCCTAATTTGCCCCCTGTTTGTCTGGACCTGCACTGTGGGCCTTTTTCCTCGGGGAAGCCTCGGTGTTGCTCTCTAGTGGACTTGGCCTGCTATTTGCCCTCTTCTGCCTCATTCAACATGGCAGACATTGCTTTATCTTCTGACTCAGAGGGCCCCTGTGATTACCCTGCCTCTCAACATAAGTCAGGCAGTAAGAAAGCTAAATCCAAATCTCGTAAATCTAAGTCAGCTCCTAAGTCCTCCACTACCAATAAGGCGGAGCAGAGGCGCCATGACGCCTTAGAGAAACAGTTTGAGAGGGCCCAGCAACAACAGGCCACCCTGTCCAGACAAGTTACTGCTTCTGAGGTCTGGGCCGACCATTCTGATACTTTGCAGAAAGAACCTTCTACCGCATCATCAACCAGGCTCGCTGCTTCCAACTTGCAACGCTCTAAAGGTGTTTCAATGTCCTTGCCAGACGTTTCCAGCCATTCAGAAGCTCCATTGGGCCATAGACGTAGGCCGGAGGCTACCTTTACACCTACTGCGGCGGGTCTTCGTCCAGAGGCTCCCAACGCACCTGTCAGTTTTCAATCTATGTTGTCAGATGCACTGGCAAAGATCTTGGCAGCTGGCATTCAACAGGAGGTGGCCCAGCCTATTACCACTGGTCAATTGTCTGCTGCTTCGGCCCCTGTTCATGGCTCAGTTCTGAGCACCAGTGGACAACGTCCTCTAGAGTCTTCTTCTGAAGAGTCGGAGGAAAGAGAAATTTGCCCGGAGGATGTCGAATTCTCGGAGGACGAGGATCTCCCTCCTGAGAAGCCCACCTTCACAAATTTATTCCGGCCTTCTGTCTTCAAATCCTTGCTTCACAAAGCAAAGATAGCTACTAAGTTTGGTATTGCTGATGGGGCCGCTGAGAAGTCCTCGGATTCTCAACATCCGCACGAGGCTCTATTTCATGTTTCCAAGCAAGATCAGGACGTGATTCCCTGTCCTCCCTTGTTCTCCAATGTCATTACATCAGCCTTTGGCCAACCGGGTTCCCTGACTGCTCCGAGTGGCCTAGATAAACGTCTTTATTCTGCTGAGTCACACTTGGAGGAGCTTCTTGCCGTCCCCTCAGTGGACTCCCCTGTGGCTGCTTTGTCGACTTCTTCAATGTAACTTCAGATGTGGTGGATGGGCTCAAGGCTGAGGACCGCAGGATGGAGATGGGGTTCCGGAAAGCGCACCAAGCTGTGGGCTGGGCCATCAAGGCAGCCATGGCCACGTCATTTTTCAACAGGGCTTCCCTGATCTGGCTTTGCCAGCTTCAGGAAAGGTTGCCCCCCACCGATACCAGGCTGCACCAGGACATTAATAAGCTTGTGGCAGCAACGGAATACTCCGCGGATGCCTCCTTGACGGCGACAAAATTTGCTTCTCGAGCTATGGCGGCAACAGTGACCAACAGACGTCTTTTCTGGCTGCGGAACTGGCGCGCAGACAACAAAGCTAAATGGAAATTGGCGTCAGCACCTTTTACGGCCCCGTCTCTATTTGGTCCTGGTCTGGAGCCAATCTTGATAGAAGATAAGGACAAGCGCAAAGTGCTACCGTCTTCCTTCCGCCGCACAGAGCGAAAATACACACCTTATACGCAATGCCAGTCCTTTCGGTCATCCTCGGCGTCGGGTGGGCAATACTACCAACGCCCTTATTCCCAGATGTCTGAGCGTGCCACGGATAGGCAGCCATTTCGTGACAGATCTAGGAACCAATCCCAAACAAAGCGTCCCTTCAGAGGCTCCTCATACCGTCCTCCACGAAGAGGAAAGTGACTCATCGCTCCCAGGCCCTATTGGAGGTCGACTCCAGCAATTCTTCATCCAGTAGGGCCTCTCGACCACCGACAATTGGATCAGCACGACTATTCGACTCGGACTTCGCCTCGAGTTCCACACACTACCACCCAACACCTTTCGCCGCTGTCCTGTCCCTCGGGACAGGGTCCAGAGGGAGCTCATGGAAGCGGAGATTTCACACCTCCTCTCCATCAACGCCGTGGAGCCAGTGCCCCAAGGTCAGGAGAGAACTGGATTCTACGCTACCTTATTTCTGGTGCCCAAGTCATCAGGGGGCTACAGGGGCATCTTGAACCTAAAGCGCCTCAATCAATATATTCTGTATCGCAGGTTCAAGATGCACTCCCTCAGGACAGTTTTGGCATCTATCAGGCAAGGGGACTATCTTCAATCTGTAGACCTCCGCGAGGCATACCTGCATGTTCCTATCCACCCGCTGCATCGTCGCTATCTCCGCTTTGAATACAACAACATGCATTTTCAATACCGTGCGATGCCTTTCAGTCTGTCCTCGGCTCCCAGGACCTTCACGAAGTTGGTGACGGTAATCGCGGCTTCCATCCGTTCGAGCTCTGTACGTCTCAGCTGCTACCTCGACGATTTGCTGGTGATGTCAACGTCCCCGTCGCAGGCGCAGAACGACATGGCAGTGGTTCTACAAGCATTCCAGACCCACGGTTTCTCTATCAACTGGCAAAAGAGCCACCTAACGCCTACGACACGCCTCCAACACCTAGGTGCAGTGACCGATTCCCGGCTGGGTCAGGTGTTTCTCTCCCCGGATCGAATTCGCGACATCAGATCTATGGTGCAACAAGTTCAGTCCCAGAGGAAGGTGTCTCTGCTCCTGTTGAACCAACTGTTGGGGAAGTTAATATCTTGCATCCATGTTGTTCCGTGGGCACGCAGACATTCTCGCCCACTTCAGTGGCTGTTGCTTCCCTTCCAGAAGGCGAAACAAATCTCGTCATCCCATCGGATTGTGTTGTCCCCACAAGTTCGACTGTCGCTCACGTGGTGGAGGTCCCCCGCACTGCAAAAAGGTTGCGTTTTTCTAGAGCCGGACCGAGTAGTTCTGGTTACCGACGCCAGCCTGTCGGGCTGGGGAGCCCATCTACAGAATGCAGTGATTCAAGGTCAGTGGTCTCCAGTGGAGCGGACGAACAACATCAATTTGCTGGAGTTGAGGGCTGTTCGTCTCGCCCTGCGCCATTTTGTTCACACCTTGCAGGGGCAACATGTGTTGGTCCGGATGGACAACGTCACCACCAAGGCACATATAAATCGGGAGGGGGGCACACGCTCCAGGTCCTTGATGAGTGAATCGGAGAGACTGTTGGCTTGGGCGGAAAGACACACGGCATTGCTGGTGGCAGACCACATCTCAGGGCAGGACAACATCGTGGTGGACTGGCTCAGCAGGGAGCATTTAGACCCTGCAGAGTGGTCTCTCAGGCCTGCCCTCTTCGATCAGATAGTGGGACATTTTGGCCGTCCTCAGGTGGACCTCTTCGCCACGCCTCAGAACGCCCAATTAACCAGGTTCTACACGCGCTACCCGACCATCGGTGCGGAAGGTTACGATGCTCTCCGCTGTCAGTGGCCTCCAGGGCTTCTGTATGCCTTCCCTCCCTTGCCGCTGATTCCGCGACTGATTCGGAAGATATTGTTAGAGAGAGCCGAGTTGATTTTGATAGCACCTCAGTGGCCTCGTCGGCCCTGGTATGCAGACCTCGTGGGATTGTCCGCCTCTCCTCCGTTGGTCTTACCAGTGGAGGAGGAGATGCTCTGCCAGGGGGCCATCTTCCACCCTGATCCAGGGTGGCTCCGATTGGCCGCTTGGCGCTTGAGCGGCTCCAGCTACAGAGGGACAGACTGTCGTCCGAGGTCATAAAGGTGATCCAAGCTGCCAGGCGCCCTTCCACCACTAGGATTTATGACTCTACGTGGCATACATTTTCTTCCTGGTGTGTGGCCCATCACGTGGACCCGACCTCGGCAGATATCCCGGACGTTCTGGACTTTTTACATGGTGGTTTGGCCAGAGGTCTTGCTCCTGCCACGCTTCGTCGCCAGGTGGCCGCCTTGTCCACGGTCATTAGGTGCGAGGAACACCGTATTCTGTCTCATAATCCCAGGATCAAAAGTTTTCTGCCTGGGGCCTCCAACATTTCGCCTCCGGTGATACATAGGTACCCGTCCTGGGACCTTCCGTTAGTCCTCCAGGCGCTTACAACCTCACCATTTGAACCTTTGGCTTCAGTGTCTTTGAAATTTCTGACGCTTAAAGTAACTTTTCTTATAGCCATTACGTCAGCTCGACGTGTATCGGAGCTCACCGCGCTCTCCGTCCACAAGGACCTTTGTATTTTTCATAGTGATAGAGTGATCCTGCGCTTAGATCCATCCTTTTTACCTAAGATAAATTCACGATTCCACCGCGCTCAAGAATTGGTTCTGCCTAACTTTTGTCCGAATCCTCATCATCAGGCTGAATCATTATGGCATACTTTGGACGTTAGACGTGCTCTACGGCGTTATATCAAACGTACTGAGTCCTTTCGACAGACTGAATCCTTGTTTGTGTCTTTCACCCCTTCCTCAATGGGGAAGAAGGTTTCATCGACTACAATTGCCAGGTGGATTAAAGCTTGCATCACAACGGCTTACGACGTACGGACACGGCCTCGTCCGGCTAAGATCTATGCGCATTCAACACGCAGTGCGGCCGCATCTGCAGCTTGGTCCACGAATGCATCAGTGTCCGAAATCTGTAGAGCAGCCTCTTGGGCTTCTGACACTTCCTTTATTCGGCACTACAAAATCGATCAGTACGCTTCGTCTGATGCAGCATTTGGACGCAGAGTTTTACAACAAGTGGCCACGCCTCAGACGGAGGGTTCCAGTCAGCCTCCCGCCCAGAGCTCCTGAACTTGGGTATATCCCCATCCATGGATTGGAGGAGCAGCGCAATGGAAAACGGACGTTGTGTTCCTGAACGTCCATTTTCGGGGCGCTGCGACTCCAATCCATACCCTCCCATTCGGCTTCCTGGTTATGTTGGTTTCTCTTTGTTTATATTTGGAGTGGTTGTTTCATGGTCGACCTGGTTCCTGCGCCTTCGTGAGGAAAGACTGAAGCTGATTGGTTGGGGTGGGCGTGGCCCTACAGTGGGAAGGTTTAGCACTCAGTTTTCTACCCAGCAACTAGGAGATACTACCCCATCCATGGATTGGAGTTGCAGCGCCCCGAAAATGGACGTTCAGGAACACAACGTCCGTTCTCCGTTGATTCTGTATGTCCAGAGTCACGGGGCATTGCCTTTCCTGGAAGAGAATTTTCCTGTATCAGCCTTCAAGGATTGGTGAACGGAGGGCATAATATCGTGCCAGATTATAGGCTCTCTGGAAATAGTCAAATAGCACTTTCCAACTAAGAGGAGGGCGTTGCTGTGGAAATCATGTAACAGTCCAACTTTGCTGATTGGAGGAAACCTGATAGCTGGAGTAATGGGGAGGTGGCAAGACAAAAGTTTTAATTCAGAGGAAAAAAAAAGACAGCAAGAGCTAACTGTAAGTCCAAGTACAGGTTCAATTGAAGTACCTTTAACCAAACTGTTTGATTAAATTGGAAATAATCAGTATTTAGAATTTATAATTTTAGTAGCTGTTTCCCATGAGTTCCCCTTGCATCAGATACTGATTTCGATCTCTGGACAATAAGGATGTGATTCTAGTGACCACTGAAATAGCTTAAAATTGATCAGGTAAAAATAACTCAGATAGAACCAGGTTGAATTGGCAGGTGCTTTTTCCGAAGATAACAATTAAGGCAAATAGCTCATTCTCAGAAAGGAAGATAAAAATAGAGCAAAAAAAGAATCTCAGGGTTATATGATAGAGCAGAGTACAGTGTACGAACTACATGGAATGTTTCAGGAAACCAAAGAAATCCTGGATGTCTGAGGTTTTTAGTGGGTTCATGTATGTATGTGTGTGTGCGGGGGGGTCCCTTGAGCTTTGTACTTAGAAGTCACAGGGATTCTGGAAGACTTTTTGAAAAACACCTCTTATAAGATGATAACTGCCTTCTGATTGATTGAGCATGGAATTTACATTTTGCAGGTAAAGATCATGTTTGCAGATTTATTGGCTGTGGAAGGAATGAGAAGTTTAACTATGTTGTTATGCAACTTCAGGTAAGCTTTTCTGCTTTTTTTTTTTAAAAAAAAAAACTTCATAATTGTATTTACCATATCCTCAGTGATGATATGGTATCTTATCCGGATGATCAGTTTTACAGATTAGCCAAACATGTGGAAAGTTTTTTCTCTTTTGAAATACCATGGAGATGGAAAAGGACTAGTAAGGAGGAGTTAAAAGGAATCACCTTCTCATTCTCAGGGATCACCTGAAAGTCTCAGAAGGCTCTACTAATGTGGACATTTGCCTCTGAAAATAAGGCAGGATGGCTGTCTTTACAAGGATCCAGAGGATATGGGGAGAGGACTATTTGACTACTCTCCTATCATTGCTTCTTTTCTTTTTCCACAATAATCTTACAGTTCCTTCCATTCCTCCTGCCTCACAATAGATTAATAAAGTTGGAAATGACCATATGGATCATCTAGTTCAGGGATCGCCAACCTTTCAGACCCCAGGGACCACTAAATTGATAATTTTAAATCCCATGGACCACTAATATGAATTTTTTTAAAAAATAAATATTATTTAGTGCAATATAAAAAATGCAAACAATTTTTCTGCGGACCACCAAAATTTTCTCATGAACCACCAGTGGTCCGTGGACCACTGGTTGGTGACCGTTGATCTAGTTCATTCCATGGAGGACCTACTACAGCTTGACAAATGGTTATCCAACCTCTGTTGAAGACCTCTAGTGGTTGACTGACAACTTATATAGTCAAGAACTTCTTCCTGATATCTAGCCTGAATCTTCATTTTTATAATTTTCATTCATTGGTTCTGGGGCAATAGAGGAAAATCCCCCACTCCTTTCAAATTTAATTTTTGCTATTTGTGTCTCCAGAATTGCTGCTTATGGAGTTGCCAACTGACTCTTGGTATGCTTATTTCATTTTTCAGCAGATAGAAAAGAAAAATTGGACTTTTGTCTTAAACTGATTTTTAACTTAATGAAATTGCTTACCCGTCCACCTTTGGATGGACAGACTTAATGCTGATAGCCAAAAGACATAGTTCAGTTGTTCTTCCTTAACAGATTTGTTTTCCTTACAAATGAAGACCAGCATTGATTGAACAGAAGACAGAACTTGCAGCTATATCTTCAGATGATTGTTTGTCAAAATGAGCCAAGAAGAATCTTTTTGACATAAACATAATTGATCCAAGCAGAACATCATTTTTTTTCTTTCATCTGGTGGATTAAATAATATCTGCTGATAAAATCTGGTATAGAAATCTGATATTCATTTATTTTCAGGGCCGGAATCTTGCAGACCTCAGAAGAAGCCAGCCTCGAGGAACTTTTACACTGAGCACAACTCTTCGATTAGGCAAGCAGATCTTAGAATCCATAGAAGCCATTCATTCAGTGGGATTCTTGCATCGAGATATCAAGCCTGTAAGTAGATTCTGGTGGCTGACCTTCTCTACATAGTTTGCTTTACCTGGCATTGATGTTTATTAAGAACAATTCTCCTTGCAGTTGGAAAACATACCTGTCGGGGGCATCGCATGAGTTTTAGAGAGAGAAGTGCATTCATGAAATGCATATAAAACTATGACTTTATGTTTTGGGATAGGTAAGGCCTCACTTACAACATGGGCCTGTGTATTTAACTAGTTTCAAGTTGCAAAGGCATTTTATCATTTCATGTTTTGTGATCATTTTTTCTATCAATAAATGAGAATATGCATATGTAAAAAGATCAGTAACAAAAAAGACAATAATAGCTATACTACAACCCTGGTTGGGGGACTAAGTTGTTAGTTTTATTAAAAAATGAAAATATTCTTGTGAAATTGGCTAGGGCTTTCAAGGAGGATTCCTTCTATGATTTCCTCTTCAACAGAGGGAATTCAAATTCAGATAAGAATTTCAGAATTATTCCTAGTACTTAAATTTTGAGAAAACTGAAACAATATTTATTAGATTTATATCCATTTATTTTTATATAACCTCAAGCAATGTACATAATGCTGCCATCTCATTGTCCCCTGTGAGGTGGATTGGACTGAGAGAGAGTGACACAGATTCATGCCTAAGTGAGGGCTAGAACTCAGTCTTCCAGTTTCTAGGTTAACACATTAACCATTATACCAGACAAGCTCTATTTATACCAGTAACACTTTCTCCAGCTGACCTCTTAAACTCCTAAATTTGTGCATATATTTATGTCTTGCTGGAGTTGGATTGATATCCTTCCTTTTGCTCTAGGGACTGTTGAAAATCCAGGGTCTTTTGGGGATGAAAACATACCTTTACCAAGTCTGATTTTCAAGAGTACATTTAACAGTGATTGCATGCCCAACTGCATACTGTTCACCTTCTCATGTGCTTTCAAACCTCATTTTTTTTTATGCATAGACTTTTGTATGCATTCCCACATAATCTTGTATTATTGTACACATATATAATATTAATGTAAAAATTTTAAAAGGAAAAGGGAACTCTTCCCCTCTTAGCAAACAATAGCAAAATATCAGTGTGTTTCCCTGACTCGCTGCTCTGACATTCCTTTACATGGGTTCTCCTCACTCCTATTGGTCTGACTGAGTGCCAATCATTTTCCTCTGCAGCCGGGGTCATGCCCACCCCGCCTCTGCATGCGCAGTCTTTTTCACTCAGTCATTGGAATCAGACGAAAATGGCATATATAGCTAACATTCTAGGAGCTAGAAATAAAACACAAGCTGATATTGGAAGAAAAAGGGTTTAGAATGATATTATCAGATTCAACAGACAAAAATATGACAATAGGAAACATACATAAATGTATAATTACAGAAGAACTGCATTGGCAAAAAGTTACGAAAAAATCTTGGAATGATTACAAACTGAGTATGAATTAATAATGTAATGCAGCTGCAAGAAATATGATGTACAAGGATGATTCCTACATAATTAAATCAGTTTATTCTGCTTCACTTGGGGCCCCCCTTCAAATGTTATATTCAGTTTGGATATTAGATTTTAAAATGGGTTTAGAGAAATTGGAACAAATTATAGAAGGGCAACAGGTTCTACTTTCAGATGACTAGAAACAGAGATTGAATTGAGATTGGTATATTAGTCTGTCAGGAACCTACTGAAGTAAATACAAGAACTTTGTTTAATCACAGATGTAACAGCAAAATGATTGATAATGGGAAATACGATAAAAATAGTAACTAGAACAGATTTTGGATAGTGGCTTTATCACCTGTGAAGAGATACTGATATATTAACATATATTCTTATTGTGTTGCTCCTCTTTAGTCTAATTTTGCCATGGGACGCCTGCCTTCAACCTACAGGAAATGTTATATGTTAGACTTTGGTCTGGCCCGGCAGTATACCAATACTAATGGTGAAGTCCGACCTGTAAGTGATGTCTTTTCTATTTCTTTTTCTGTCATTGTAACAGATTAAAAAAAATCTATTATATTTTTGTGGGTGTCCTTGGTGCTCTCCGAGCTTGGTTGTTTTCTTGCAGACATTTCATTACCAAACTAGGCAACATCAACAGTACACTGATGATGTTACTTAGTTTGGTAATGAAATGCCTGCAATAAAACAACCAAACTCAGAAAGGACCAAACCTGAGCTATAAATATTTTTTCTATCAGTATCATAATATTTTTACACTTTTTATTACTTTCATTTATATGCTGCCAATCGGTGTATTTGTGTATTTTTATATTGCCAGTCTGTACATGCCAAAGGCACACTGAACGCTGTATATATAGCATTCTGTGTGCCTTTGGCATATAGCCCTGCTGGCCACATGACCACGGAAATTGTCTTTGGACAATGCTGGCTCCTTCAGTCAAGAAATGGAGATGAGCACCGTACCCTAGAGTCGGCCATAACTGACAGGGAAACCTTTATTTTTTATTACTGCCAGTATGCACCATTGTATTATTCATGTCTGCAGTGCTGTCACTTTAACATACCTATTTGTTGAGATGAAAACTGAATTGCCAAAGAGTTATTACATATGATTTCAAAATAAAATATTACTTTGCATATGTCTTGTCTCTTTATCAGTTACTTATATCAGTACTAAAAAAAGAGAACACTGTAAATTGTTCATCCTTTTATCCCATTAACAACTTTTATAGAAGATTGTTTTTAGTTTTTTAAAAAAACACACTGCTCATGCTGAATTCATGCTCATTCAGAAAAAGCAAATTTGAACCTAGTAATGTGAGTGGTAGTGGCATATATAACCAATCTTCCTTTTTCTCCTGTTACCATCCCTAAAAATCTCCAGTGGGTTAGAAGAAACTGCTGAAGAACAAGGTTCTACTGGTATAAGATTCTTCTGTTTGATTTCAGTTAATTTAGTGATTTATGATAGCTCTTCTGTGCCTCTCTACAGTATTTCAGTATGGTTTGCAGCATAACAATAATAAACAGATTTTAAAACAGTTAAAACAAATATGTGCCCAATCCCACTGGTGATAGTAACAAAGGTTCTTTGGAATAGGATTATTTTAATAGCCTTACTAAATGGCATCAGTTTGGGCAATAACTGAACCTCTTAGGGAAGGAAGCCTGTTCCAAAATAATGAGATTACAGTGGAGAAATAATGCAATAAGAGCCTTCAGACCCTCAAAAAGAAGGGGAACCTTAAGCACCTCATCATGAGATGAGCTGGTTTATTTGAAGAAACGATTCCTCAAAATACCTAATAAACAGGTGATGAAGAGGTTCATAGATTAAAACTAGTACTTTGTATTTACACTTTTAGTAACTAATGCAGCAGGTACAAAAATGGTGTTAGTTTTATTTATTTATAAAATGTATTGCCAGATACTTGGCAGATTGCAGTAATAATGTATCTACGTTCTACAGTATGGTTAATAATTAAAGTATAAAACCAAAAAATCAACCAATAACTAAACTGGGCATCCTAATGCTAGTCATAGATTCCTCTGAACAGTTTGATTTTCAAAAATATTTAAATTACAAAACCAAAATATTGAACACAATTTTACTATCATAAATAGTAATATTTTACTATTTACTATTCCACTGATAGGTAACCAGTTCTGAAATTCAGCCTCTTTAAGCCCCTGAAACTTATTTATCATGGAAATTGATGATCATCAATATTATTTTCTGTTAGAGACAAGTCAGGTGTGACAAGTCTTTTAGATTTTAAAAAATGGCAATCACATGGTAACTTTGAATTTTATCCAGAAGTTAATAGGGAGCCATATAGCATTTATAGCACCTATACAATATTCCTGATGATGATCAGTGAACACCTAGAAGCAAGCAAAGCAATAACCAAAAACCAACATGGGTTTGTCAAGTGCCAGACTAATCTTATTGCATTCTTTGACAAAGTGACAAAATTAGTGGACCAGAGGAATGCTGTCGATACAATTTACTTGACTTCAGTAAGGCATTTGATAAAGTAGACCATAACCTACTACTAGATAAAATAGAAAAAATGTGGGTTAGACAGCATTACCAGCAGATGGATTCGAAACTGGGTGACCAACCGCACTCAACGTGTAATCCTCAATGGAACTGCACCTACATGGAGGGAAGTATGCAGTGGGGTACCCCTAGGCCCAGTACTCTTCAACATCTTCATCAATGATTTGGATGAGGGGATAGATGGGGGACTCATCAAATTTGCAGATGACACCAAGGTAGCAGGAATAGCCAACACTCTGGAAGATAGGCTTAAGATACAGAAGAATCTTGACAGACTTGAACATTGGGCGCTATCTAACAAAATGAAATTCAATGGTGAAAAAAGTAAGGTTCTACATTTAGGCAAGAAAAACAAAATGCACAGGTACTGTATATGTGGTACCTCGCTCAATAGTAGTAATTGTGAGAGGGATTTTGGAGTCCTAGTGGACAACCATTTAAATATGAGCCAGCAGTGTGCAGCAGCTGCCAAAAAAGCCAACACAGTTCTAGGCTGCATAACAAGAGGGATAGAATCAAGATAATGTGAAGTGTTAATACTATTTTATAATGCCTTGGTAAGGCCACACTTGGAATACTGCATCCAGTTTTGGTCGCCACGATGTAAAGAAGATGTTGAGACTCTAAAAAGTGCAGAGAGAGCAACAAAGATGATTAGGGGATTGGAGGCTAAAACATGAAGAATGGTTGCAGGAACTGGGTATGTCTAGTTTAATGAAAAGAAGGACTAGGGGAAACATGATAGCAGTGTTCCAATATCTCAGGGGCTGCCACAAAGAAGACGGAGTCAAGCTATTGTCCGAAGCACCTGAGGGCAAGACAAGAAGCAGTGGGTGGAAACTAATCAAGGAGAGAAGTAACCTAGAACTAAGGAGAAATTTCCTGACAGTTAGAAGAATTAACCATTGGAACAACTTGCCTCCAGAAGTTGTGAATGCTCCAGCACTAGAAGTTTTTAAGACGACATTGGATAACCATTCGTCTCAAGTGGTGTAGGGTTTCCTGCCTAAGTAGGGGGTTGGACTAGAAGTCTTCCAAGGTCCCTTCTAACTTCATTACTGGCTAATAGCTGGATGCTGCATTCTGGATTAATTGAATCTTCTAAGAAGTCTTCAAAGGCATCGCCAAATAAAATGCATTGGTCCAAATTAGTGGTGATGGAGCATGAGCTAAAATATCCTCTTGCTCTAGGAAGGCCCATAAATGGTTACCAGGCAGCTGGCAAAATAGTCCACCTATCTTTCAAGAAGGAGCGTTGAGTTCAGAAGGACCCCCAATTCAGGGACTTTCTTTCAAAGTCAACATTGGACTAGTTTATCTGAATCGATAAAGTGCAACTTTACCTTGCTGGGATTCACTTTTAGTCTATTTCATCCTGCCTAACTCCCAACAGTCTTCAGATACTGTAACAAAACACTAATAGCATTTCCTATTTGATGATGGGATGAGGTTGCAATGCAGCATTGGGTATCATCATGATACCGTGAATCAATACTGACTGTACCCATTGGCTTCATGTAGCTTTGAATGGGGAAATATTTAATATTATCTCTGCAATATTTTCTATACATATCTTTCAGGATTGAATGTAGGGATGGTAATTAATCACTGCATAGACACTGCTCCCACTATTTGCCAATATTTCAATGGGATCAAATGAGATCTCTCAAGATGAGCCCAAAGAAGAGCTGAATACTGAAGTTTCTTATTCCAGCCAGTGATCAAAACTAGGATTAAAGCTTAATGATAAGCTTGAAAGTTTGAAAAGTTAAATCCATCTTACTTACCAGGTAATTGTACTTTGTGCAATGGAAGTTCTAAGTACCAATATAATTATTCTATATTTTTACTTTTTCTTCAAAATCTCTGTATCACAATCTTTTCTTCAAAATGCTTTAAAAGAAAGTAGACCAGAGACCAGTATCACACTATTCAGTATGTTAAAGATTAAAGTGCAGAGTAAATCTGCAATCAATACTGTTAAAACCATTTCATCCCTTTTTTTTTTTTTGGTTACTGCTTAGGTATGCCAGGTAGCTAACTATTTGATTTAAATAAAATAGCCAACATTAACACTTAACCACAATTTAAAAATAGTTCAATAAATACATTAAACTATATCAATAATAGAAAACACTGAAAGATAATTTAAGACCCACTTAAGTTGTCAGTCTCTTTTAGACACCAGCATCCAAAATAAAAATGTTTCTTTGAGACCGCATAAACTTGCCAGGTTAGTATGGAAGAATATAATATTTCTCAAAGCTTGGTCCTGTTTATATCTTTGAGATGCATAATTAATATTTAAAATTGTGTTTCGAAATTTAGGCTAGTAGCGATTGAGATTGTGCAGTGTTCCTTTATAGCCATCACTATCATTGGTCTGGCTGTAACATTTTGGAAGTTGATTTTTTAAAAATATTTTCATAGGTAACTCAACCTATTGTCCCAATTAAAATATGGCTATGGCATCCTTATGGGAGCAGTTGTTTAACACAGAACCTTATGTATCTCAGAGATGAACTCAGGAGAACAACCAAATAGACAGTATCAGTTTCCAAGGTAAATGAAATAGAAATTGAATCCAGTTCAAGTTGAATTCCTATTATTTGACTGATCAAGATATATTTCTTACTTGGATTAAATTTTAGTCTGTTTCCCTAATTCTGTGCATTACTGTCCTCTACCAAGGACTTAAATTTGAAAAGCTTTATTAAATTTAAAGAGAAAGTACATGAATCTGGATTCAATAGCATATGCTGGCACTGTGTCCCAAAACTCCAGATGCTTTTTTCTATCAGTTGTATGTATATATTAGGTAGTATAAAGGATGAAATAGAATTGTGAGGGATATTATAGTGCCCATGTCATAGGCCACAACTATCATAAAGATGAATTCATTCTCCATTATGACGTCTCTTAATGCCACAACGTGTACTCTATCTGATAGCACCGTTATCAGAGCAGCTCAAGAGTCTAAACATCCAGTCAGAAAAGCAGTGGGGACAGTTGACAGCAGTCATTCAATGAGATGCTACGGTTGCCTCAAATAATTATGCTGAGGGAACTAAAAAAGACGGAGAAGTTGACAACTAAATTTTAACTTGAGCCCTTAACTAACTGCTTTGGAAAATTCAGTGATAGCGACATTGATAAGGAGAAGTACACTGTCATCTTAAGCGGACCATTCTGCTGTTGTTGGCAGGATGATAGTTAATTTCAGAATTGTAGAGCAGAAGTCTAAAAGAAACTGCTATATTCCATCCTCTTTTTGAAAGCAGACACAGGATGGAGAGACAGAGGGGAGAACTGTACATCTATATCATTAACTGAATTCTGCTTGTCTGAGAAAATCAGATTTTCAAAGAAACTAATATAGTTCTACCTTTGTTATAGCAATAGCACTTAGATTTATATACCGCTTTACAGTGCTTCACATCCCTCTTTAAGTGGTTTACAGAGTCAGCATATTGCCCCCAACAATTTGGGTCCTCATTTTACCCACCACGGAAGGATGTATGTTCTGAGTCAACCTTGAGCTTGGTGAGATTTGAACTGCCAAACTGCAGGCAGCCAGCAGTCAGCAGAAGTAGCCTGCAGTACTGCACTCTAACCACTGCACCACCATGCTAATAATAAAGGAAACAGTTAATACAATTCACAAGAATGTTTTGTTTTGTCTTGTCACCTCTGAAACATGGCAATGCCTTTCCAGATTTTTCTTGGGTAAAACTTCGAACAGCCAAAATCGGCAGACTGGAACCTGCCCAGAATGGTCTGACCAATGTTCCGAGTTACCATATGTGTGTTTCTTGCACAAAACAAAACACATTTTCTCAGTTCCAAACTCTTCCACATAAAGGCTTTGGTACCCCAAATAGGTAAGATGTAAAAGATGGGGGAAAAAAGAATGGTATTGTAGACACTCTCACGACTCTCCAAGGGGAGTGTTGAGATGGGTGGCTCATGTCTGCCATATATGGGAATGCCCCAGATCTCTGGCTGCCTCTTTATGGCTTTGCCTTGCTCCTTCTCTTGAGATGGGCAGAGAAGCTACAACTATTGCTTCTGCCTTTCCCAGCTAGCCAGGCTGCTAGTGGTAGCTGCAGATTCTGCAGGCAGAAGGGGCAGAATGAGATGGCAGCCACCCTTTCTCTTTCTCTTTCTTCCTCCTGCCTTATTCTCTATCTTGGTGCACAAGAAGAAAAACCCACTAGAAAAGTTTCCAAACTGTAAGAGCGGTTTGACAGTGAAAGCTGTTATCTAAAATATCGCATGCAGTGACACACATTGCCTTAGATTGCCATTGATACTGGGCTCATCTATCTTGATAGTGTGATGCTCCTCCCAGTTTAATAAATCTCCTTGCTAAAAATTATTTGGTTTTCCAGAGAGCATTTCTGAAATGATGAAAAATATGCAGCATTTTATCATGAGAAGTCTCTTTTGTTTGCATGAATTGAAAACTTTACATGCTGCTGTTCTGCTGACTCAGCTCTAGATTATTGATTAAAGCTATTTCCTCATGAATCAGACTGCATTGCAGCAGTTTGCAATACTTGGTTTAAGGATATTGCATATATGTAAGTATGAGTTGGTTTCTGGATTTGACTGTATGGCTAAAGCAGAATGTGACAGAAAAAGCTCCTGATAAGCTTTGTCTAAATCAGAAATTTGAAGAAGAAGAAGAAGAAAAAACCCACAACAAAATCCTATTTATAGCATGATCAGTTTTTAAATAGAGCATCCAAATCCAAAAATTAAGATTGTTATTGATTCTAGTATTTCCTAATATTGATACAAATGTTTATTAATCATTATCACTCTAAGACATAACAGTATTATGGTGGTAATTAATCATTGTCTCTGTAATTAAAGGCATTTCACATCATGATCCCACAACCAAGTTAAATTACCAATTCCATTTCAGTTTTACTTGGTTTTCAGAAGCTTTGCTAAATTTTGCTCTAAACAGAGCAGAAAATTTATCTGCTAATGGTGGTGGGTAGAAACCATCACCGTATCTCTCTTATGTTTTGTTTGCAATTATGCCTGTTATGTTTGAGTTTATGAAATACAAAGGCTTTATTTCAAGAAGATACTAACTTTGCTTTGAATCCGTTCACTTTTCAAGAAATCAATTATGGCAAAACAGATCCGTATTATATGATTTCATTTTATCTTATTATTTTATTTTACTCCCCACTTGTAGATCCCTAAGGAATGAGATAACTTCAACAGCTCCCAGTCCCAGATGAAAATAAGGTCCATATACTTGAAAACCTACTTAATGTGGTAGAAAATCCTGATGTGCTTTGTTTGGCTTAGACATCTTGGTGGATGTGCTTACACATCATACTAACTCCAAAACAAGCAAACCAACAATTGAATTATGTGGAAATCAGCTCACCTACACCCACTCTTATGATTGCATATTTCAGAAAGCTACATTTTTCCTGGTGTAAATAAATTTTGTTTAATTTAAAATTGTCTGTTAAATACTGGCTTCTTTTAAAGACAAAATCTTAATGTTTAACATCTCACTGCACATAATACATAATTGGTACAATTCACACTTCACAATTTATAATCTCTTGAAAGATTATTATTAATATGATAGTGGAAAACAATGCTATGGAGTTTTATATTCATGAAAAACAGCCTAGCCCTGATTCAAAAGAATATTCCATTTGGATATCGCCCATATGGAAATGGCATTGTTGCGATCTGATCAAATGTACATTCTCATATCCGGAACAGATTCTAAAGAAATGTTTTATAAATTGGCAGCAGAATCGTACTAGACATAAAACCTATTCATTACTTGTAATATAACAGCGTTTATAATCTAAACGACTAGGGAAAGATTCTTAGTGATGTACAACAAGCAAACAAAATCTAAAACCAATAAATACTATATAACAATAACGTCCACTAGTTAAGTACCTATGATAAATGACGTCAGATTAACTGTGACTTTATGTGGAAGATTAACTCATTAAGATAATTTTATAATTTTATATATTATAAAATATTAAGAGGGCAAAGTCTGCATGTAACTTGAGAGGGAGGATGTTGCATAAATCAGGACTAACTTGAAGGAGGACTGACATTTGCTCTATTCCTCATGTTTTCTTGTGAGAGGGATTCTCAACAACCCCTTTTTAGATATCTAGATTAGTTCTGGCAAGATATTAACCTTTTATCACCTGGCACTTTGACATAAAGGGCTTTAGAGATGACAGGCCCATGTTTTGAACTAAATTCAGAAGCCTATGGACAGCCAATGTAACACCTATAAAATACACCGATGAAGTTGTTCCAGATGCAATTTCTGAGTTATCTCCAAAGGTAGTCTCATGTAGAGCCCACTGCATTAGTTTAGCGAGTAGCTATTAGTGCATGAATTACTGATGTAAGGCATGCTGGCTCAAGTAGGGTTGTGTTATATTCTCAGCATGGTAGCTAAGAATATGCCCTAGCCAGGATTTCCATTTGCTGCTTGAGCAGGAACTGGAAGGTCAAGAGGACTTCTATGTTACAAACCTCATCTTTCAGGAGTAGGATAGGGAAGTAGGTTTTACTCTAAACTTGTTTTGGTCCATCAAGATCTTCACAGATTCCAGATACGGGTTCAAGACTTCCATGGCATCTCTGGCCCAGTCTGAATATACATTAAGTGTACTGGTGACACTTCACCCTGAAACATCTGATGACTTCTCTCAGTGGTTTCATTCAAATAACAAAAAGGAAAACACTAAACCCTGTGGTTTTCTACACTGGAACTCAAGTGCTTTTTCCCCAGGACCACTGACAGGAACCATACACTCAGGTGTGAGCAGATCCATATTAGAACAATATTAATAATTCCAATGCATGTAACAGTCCAAACTGATACAATGTTTGATAATATTGAATACCACCAAGAGGTTAAATGGAGCCAAGAGGGCATATTTCTGTCATCTAGATCCCTATGAAGGTCATCTATCAGATGACCGATGCCATTTCTGTCTCATAACTGAGATTGAATACAAACTGGAAAGGATCCAAATAATCTGTTTTTCTAGGATCCTCTAGTTGATTCCTATCACTTTCTCAATAACCTTCAACAGATGGGAGGTTGGAGACCAAGCAAGGGTTATGAAACAAGGCTGGATCCAAGAACTACTACTTCCTTCAAATCAAATGGCATTACCCATCTCCCTTAAATTACATAGATTGCCTTCCAGATCCAAAGCCTCATGCCTCAACTTGTCATCTAATGCAGTCAGTAGGGGCATGAGTCAAATTTACAAATTGGTAGTGTTAATATTACAGTGATCCCTATCTGATTCCACAGATCCTACATACCCAAACATACCCCAGATTACAACACAAGATTCCTTCTCTGTCATCACCATGGGCTTTGCCCATTTCCTACCAATCTACAATGTATATGAATTGATTTATGGATTTATCTGCCAAGCCATGAATTTATCCACTATAGCTACAGGTATTTCTCGCCTGCATCTTCCTATAAAAGGGTCTAAATAATTCTGAATAGGGCCACCAGGTGGGAGTTTTCAGACTACTTAAGTGCAGAGAATCTCACTGCTTTTATCATCACAGTGTAAGTTCAGATAGATCTAGCAATGCTTACTTACATTTAGTTCTGGTTTTCTGACTTCATTGCTCTAGGCAAATTTTCAAATATCCCCCCTCCTTCCTCAGTAAACTAAGAACTCAACTTGAAAACGATAACATGAAAGAGGTCTCATTGGAGCTGCCTCAGGTGCTTTGGCTGCCTCCCTATTTCACAGATCAATTAAGATGGATCTACCTAGTAAGATTTTGTCAAAAGTCTGCCCATCTGGGTTCTACATTCTGCAGTAGCTGTTGCAAAGTTTCCTCCTCTTGCTTATATAGATTAATAGATACATACACTGTAAAGTAAATGGAATATGGTTTCCATCTGCCTAAAATACAGGTGAAAGGCCAGAATTGTTGAATATACCTATGTTTGAGTAAGAATGCATTGTAATTTCTCTTTTGCTGATACATAAACGGATACATATACTTTTCCTTTATCGGGAGGCATGGTTATTCCCAGAAAATGTGAGCTCCAATAACCCACAAACAGATTTTTAAAAGTATCCAAAGAATCTTCAAAAAATAAAAATAAAAGTTAATTGCTAGGAAATAGAAACAGAAGCTATCCTTAGTAAATAAAGACCTTGGAGATAAAGAATAGTATGATCCCTAGGATTCAAATGATGGCCATGCCTAGAACAAACAGTGAAGAAGATCTAGCTGAGAAATTGTGCCAATTAAACTTACCTTTTGTCAAACTACAACATAGGGATCAAAAGGCTGTTGAAATTGACTACAGGATATTGACTATAATTCTCTTGCTAAAGACTGAGTCATTCCTTAGAAATGGAATCTCAAACTCAAATTGTTGGGTCCATCTGTGGAGTAGTTTATTGGCTTGGGTTAAAACATTGAAGTCTTTGATACAAAAGTCTTTAATAAATAAAAAATGGAGAATATCATGCTATGCCATTAAAGTATATTTTAAAAATGTACTGCAAAACAGTAAAGTTTCTTGCAAAACAGTCATTTCACTTCAACCAATTAGTTCTCAGTGATTTCATTAATTAGTATTTGGTTTGTTACTGGGTTGATATGTAATTTTTTTCCAGGATCATGTTGAAGAGGATAAGGGAAAATAATTCCATGAAGAGCTGTCCAAATCCCTGCTTTTCTCTTACTTCTTTCTCTTTCCTGCCCTTTTTCTTCTGCCCTTTTTCTCAAGAGATTTTGCTTTCTTGTTTATTGCTTTCTGTTTTTCCCATTTCTTGCAAAGTTGTGAAAAACTCAAGATAGGGTAGCCAGTCTTGTCCCTCTGCCTTTCAGCTATTTTCTGTCTCCCTTCTCTGGGCAATTCCAGCATCTGTTTTGTTGCCAAATCCCATCTTCCTATTGCTCCTGCCCAAACAGCCTGGCACTGCTTTGGAAGCAGCATTTGCCATGAAGCGTGAGAGTTGGTGGGATTTCCAGACAACAGTTGAACTTGGCACAAGAGGTTTGCGGAGCTGACTATGTGGCACAACTGATCAGGTCCTGCTGTTGTTCTTTCTGTTACTCAGCCTGAGCACTTATATGCCACTCAAGGAACTAGCCTTGATGGCCAGTGTCCTTAGTGGCAGGTCATAGAAAATGACTTGAAGGTTCTGCATCTGCCCATAGGTTGTAAAAATTGAGACCACTGCTCTAAAATATGAGCCACAATCAGTAGTGGGTTTCAATTTTGACCGCTATCTGTTCGCTCGTGGGCACTTATGCACAGAGACGTCCGAGCAGTTGGGCGGAGCCTCCCGCCACCACCACTACCAGTTCCCTTGATCCAGGGTGAACCGATAGCAACCCACCACTGGCCACAATGCACTACTGTGGATAGGATATCTAGAGAATGATAAGCTTTAGCTAACTCAAGTAAGAGATACAAGGCACTTCTGTAAGGGAAGAGATAATCATGTTGATCCAGTTTTTATATTTGTTTCTGTTTTGTTTCCCTCCATTTTGCATTTTTATTGTCATGGTTTTCTTTGGGTTTCTCTTTGTTTTACAGTTCTTTTGGGCTCGTTTTTTGAGACTGTTTGATGCGTTGGCTTCCCATCTGCTGCTTATAACCATCTCAACCATAAGTTGTGAGTGAGCCATCATAATGCTTCTTATTTTTTTTGTTTGTGTTTGTTTTAATGATGAGTATAATTCTTGAGTTTTTTCTCCATTTATTTTGTTTCCATGAAATAATTTTTGCTTTCAATATTTTATGCATAGGCCAGGAGCTTTCTGGATTTTGAATTTATGGGAATTTGGCCCTTGTAGAACTGCAGTAAATCATATGTTGACGATCCTTTGGGCCTTAAGAACAATCTCTATTTAAAATTTGTAATTATTGTGCAAAAGCTGAAGATGCCAAATCCTGTTTACACCCATGAAGATATATTTCCTTTAGAAACATGTTCCCAAAATTGTGGAATCCTAACAATAAGAGAAAGTGACAGTTCCTCAAAGTTTTGTTTTAGCATATGCTAAGGAGACCAAAATATTTGTTAAAGCCAATACAATTGTGACATTTATTTTTTATTTATAATAATTTTTAAAAATATATTTTTCCAAATATACTGAAGAACATCTAGGATTATTTAATAATTTGTTCCAGGAAATAGAGGTGATCACTGGTGATTTATGTTTATGTGACTGAAATTTATGTGACTAAACTCCTGGTTTGGAGTTAAGTAAGCAATGGCCCTCTTTTAGTATCAGTACATCATGTAAATTCTGAAAATCAGGCTTCAGTTATTAAATAATTGAAGGTAGAAGATTCTGTCCAAAGTTACACAACTAGATGCACAACAGAATACCTATCCTTATGCTCTGCATTGTACCACCTTCCAGTATTTGGCCTTCTAATTCTTGAAGCATTTTTGAGGAGTTACAGGGAGCAAAAGGCAATTCTCCAATGGTACGCGTTATGCTGATAGATGACTGCCTATCTATACTTTGTGGAATCCAACAAAAACATTAGTACAATGGAGACCCAGTTGCTGTTCTTTCTTTGTTTTTCATAGATAATTTTTTCAGCACAATAAAAGGAACCAAAATTATTGACACTGAATTTATGCTCATCTATGAATCATAATCCGTCCTGGTTTTTTTCTTAAACAATGTATATGTACAATACTCTGTATACAAACACACATGCACACACACACATTTACATATTTCTTTCTGATAGTTTTCAAATGTGATATTTTCAAATGTACTTTAAAATATATAGGGATATTCCTGAACTTTTTATTTCCTGGCACCAAAGGGATTCTGTCCATGTGAATTAAGATGGAGCAGTAGAAAGAAACTGAGTTAGCAACTGAAGTACTTTGGTAAGAAAGATGAGGTTGTTATCCCTTAAGAAAGTTGAGGTTGTTATCCCTCTACTGTATAGTCAAATGAATCTGTTTTTGATGTTAGCTTGCTCTTAAGTTTCTGACGCCAGTGGTTTTTGTACTGGAAAAAAACACATTGCTTGTTATCCTTTGTCCATTGAAGTCTATAGTATTTTCTGTGGAGATCTTATCTTTTTAGATTTTTTTAAAAAATTGATAATTTCAATTTATCTTACAATGGTGTTTTCCAGTAGGAAGTGTTATTGTTTCTAAAAGATTGTTCAAAAATCAACTTTAATTCAAATGTCTAATTTGACCATCAATTCATCTTAATATTTGTCATCAAAATGGTTTGTGGACCTAAACAACGAAGAAAAGGTGGATGGCTTTGCATACTTTCACATTAAAAAAAATAAATTTAATGTATCTTCTTTCCATTAGCCTCGCAATGTTGCTGGCTTCCGGGGAACAGTCCGGTATGCGTCAGTGAATGCACATAAAAATAGAGTAAGTGTTATCTTTATGTGTATGGAAGGAGTAAAATGAGTGAGTTTAAAGGAATAGTACCCCTTTGCAATATTTTGCACTACCCAAATCAAACTGACTGTGGGGCACTCAGAAGAGCAAACCATAAACAGAATATTTGCACCATTTAAAAAGAAGCAGCTACCACAAATGAGCAGTTGTTCACCATTTGCTAATAGTTCAAAAGCCTGTTGAAAGAAATTGTTGAAATTATGAGCAATTGCATCTATAGTGACTGCATGTTTCTCAGTTTGCAGACTGCTAGCAAGAACTCCAGTTCCTTTGTGCACAGGATGGTCGGTGGCAGTAGTGAGTTGCAAATCCCGGCACTACCAGTTTGCTCGTGGGGGCTCGCACGCATGCACGACGCTTCCGCGCATGTGCAGAACCATCCGGGCATGTGGGCAGAGCCTCCCACCACCACCGCTACCAGTTTGCCACATCCGGGGTGAACCAGTAGCAACCCACCACTGGTCGGTGGGATATTTAGCAAGCTTATCCTAGATGCTTGGAGTGGATAGGTGGAATCATATTTTGTAAGGTGGTCCATGACTGTCCAATCTCTTCTTAAAAACTTCCAGTGTTAGAGCACCCACAACTTCTGAAGGCAAGCTGTTGATCTGCATTCATCTTGTTCCATCTGCCTGAAGGAGCAAGGAGAGACATGGATCTAATTCCTAGGGAGTGGAATTGATATTACAGAGGCCCTGTCCACTGTTTCAGATTCTCCAGGCTTAAAAGAATTCTGGATTGAAACAGAAAATGCTGCTCTTCTTAACCCACATGATAGGTTATTAATGATTGAGGCATTCTAATAAATTTTCTGCCGTTACAAAGGTCTAGAGTGCTGATAGTCTGCAATATTAGATTCCATTATCTTGAATATCAGAATTTATACGCATGAAGCAGTGTTTATTAATATTTTTTCCCAGCACAGCAGTTTGCCAACTGTCTTATATTGCGTTACTAGTGGCTTGACTGTTCAAACATGAAGTTTGTGACATTGTAATCTAAACAAAAAATATACAAAGAAGCTTCTTTCCTGCTGAACATGAATTGGATGATTTGAAGCTGATGGAATTTATAGGTGTTCTTCTGCTGAGCTTTGAACTTTGAGCAATTACTCTTTTTGAATGGGAGAATTTTTAGGATGGTCTGCCCATAGAGGCTGTTAGTTTCCAATGAATGCTAGAGGGCTTTGGATATTTTTCTGGCTAGTATGAGAGGTGTCCTTGTTGAAGTGTGGATTATGTTGGGATAGATTTGCTCTAAACTGCCTCTTCACTGTGCAAAGCTCATTCAGTCACTTAGCAATTAAATAAATTAAGATATAACCGGAATATAACATGGATTCTTATTCTTCAGTACAAAGAAGGTTAAAAGATAAATCTCCTTCAGTGCAGCAGCTTAAGGATTTAGGCATATTTTAGGATACTGTTTAGAATAACAGTAAAATCAAGCCAGTTCCAGTACAATCGGGCATATACTACAATGCAGAATGGGGAAAAAAGGGCTTGTCTTCATGAAATCTATAAATTTCAACTTCGAATTTCTTCCAACTATAGTCTTGTTTATGTCTCTTTGGTATTACAAAATAGTAGGCATGTTCTTTTTTGACTTTGTGTAGTTCAAACACATCAAGATGTGCAGCATGCATCATAGAGTTTCATTACAATTACTCCACATTACTGATGTGGAGTAATTTCTCAACAGACAAAACAATACAGAAAACTGCACTGAAATTAGAATGTATGGAAATTACTGCTTTTGATTTTTAACTCTGGTTACATGAACTGTTAAGTTTTATTACATAACATACTGCATATACAATTGATGTTTTTGTAATAGCTCCTAGGTAGCAATAGTTTCCTGCCATTGTGGACAGTGTTAGCAGCTAAATTAGGTACAATATTTTGTAACTTTTTGGTTTTTTGCAGGAAATGGGCCGACATGATGATCTGTGGTCCCTTTTTTACATGCTGGTAGAGTTTGCTGTTGGTCAACTTCCATGGCGCAAGATTAAAGATAAGGTAGAAAATATAGTCAGCAACAATTCAATACCTCCCTTTTCAAGATGAATAATAAAACAATTTTAAAAAACCTGCTGGATTCTATAAAGGCCTATGGGATGTGCACAGCAGTACATCAGAATATTTTCTTGATTGTGTATGCCAGCAGTCAAAGTGTTCAGAAACAATGTTACTTTTGATACTGGAATTATATACAATCACCACAATGAACAGAGGTTAATATCTTAACTTGAAGCCATGTACTGTTTTGTATTATTTGCCAATGATATTTATTATAAGTAGCATTCTATGATGATGGAATCTGTAGTTTTCCAGAGAGCTTTTAGGGTATAATGCACATGTTTTTATTTTGTTTTTATTTTTTTTAATGTATTTATCTTATGTATTAGTACATTCCTTATTTTTGTGAGCCACCAAAACCCTGTTTATGATTACAGCAGGATATAATTAATACATACATGCAAACAAGTAAATGAATTTGATCTCTTTAGGAACAAGTTGGTATGATTAAAGAGAAATATGAACATCGAATGTTGCTAAAACATATGCCTTCTGAATTCCACCTTTTTCTGGATCACATTGCAAATCTGGATTATTTCACCAAACCAGATTATCAGGTAAAATCCTATTTTTATTACTATATTGAAACAAGTAGAAGACAGTAATGTAGATTTGCCACATGAAACTGGTTTAATAAGAACCAGTAGTTTTCAGTATACATTGCAGGACCTCCCCTCAGTGATCAGACAGGTGTCTAAAGGTGAAGATTATTTTAGCCCCAAATTGTTTAGAGTTTTGTAAATCATGACCAAATTTTTCAATATGGCTCAGTAATAATTGGGAGCTAGTTTAGTTGCTCCAGCAAACATACAACATGTGCACGAACAGCTGTTCACTCAGCAATCTTGTAACATTATTCTGCACCAGCTGCAACTTCTAGAGCAAGGCAAAAATACCCTGCATATACTAATGAATACATAACCAGGTGTAAATACTAATACTACTGAGACAATTCCTGCAGAAAGGAACAAAATCACTCTAACATAATGTTCCCAACTCACAAAGACCATCTAGAAAAGTATCACGGACAACCAATCATAGCCACTTATAAATCAAGTAGTGTCAGGAGAGCTGTACTTGACCCTACTCTTCCCATAAAACTGAACTATCTCACTTTGAGTTACACTGACAATGTTGTCTGTACTGATTCTTTGGTTACCCTACTCATCTGTAAATGGGCAGAGGATTACTATTGTTTTATGATTAGTTTATTATGTATTTTGCTGCTGTTTCTATTGTAAACCAGTGCGTATGGGAAGTGATATGACTACATTAAACAATATAAAAACTACTTACATAGCTCCTTTGAGAAAATTGCAGATTGACTACAAATAATGGCATGACACAGTAGCAACAATGGTGCAGTGGAGAAATATCATTTCCCTGCCATTTGTGGTCCCACCAGCAAGAACTTGTGGGACCACAAAGTGGACAAAGTAATAGAAAATGAAGAAGCTAAAGTGCTTTGGGACTTTAGAATTCAAACAGACAAGCACCTGCCATATTACCTCAGACTTTGCAATTGTCGATAAGAAAGACAAAAAAGACTGGACGTTGCAATATCTGGAGACAGAATAGAAGAGAAAGAAATAGAGAAAATCACAAAATATAAAGAACTGCAAACAGAAGAACAACAACTGTGGCAAAAGAAAGCAAAGGCAATACCAATAGTAATAGACACTTTGGCTGCAATTCTACAACATCTTTACATCATTGGCATCACTATCAGTCAATTGCAAAAGGAAGCTTTAGTAGGAACAGTTTACCTCGTACAATGATAACTTTAACACTATCAAACATTTGCGTATGACAGATCCTTGGGAAGGACTCAATAAGTGGATAAAAAAGGCCAAATCCCATCTAAACATTTGACTGACAGTGTGACTGACCATCATAATAAAAACCTACAAGCAGATCTTTCCTCTCAGTTGTATGCTGATTGCCTTAATTACGGTTATTTGTAATCAGTGGATAATCCCATAATGATGTTAACCTGTTTTTAGCTATCTGTTTTAATATATCAGATGAATAAAAAAGCAAATGTATTAGGAGATTCTTTTAAGGAGGAGGCAGTAGTTTTGCAGTAAGGGAATATTATAGAAGAATTCCAAAAAAACATCCAGTTAAGAAAGCTATGTTTTGGGAAATACTTTGCCTATTCTGGAGAGCTGCAGCTAATTTAGTTGGCAGGTATTCATGACTTTTACTTGGGGACACTCAAAGAATGATACAGTTATGGAATAAGCTAAATTCTGTTTCATCCACATTCATGTTTAATGAAAATATAGTTATGGTGCCTACTCTTCAGTCAAGTATATAATGATTTTCAATTTCTACTTAATAAAAAATTAGACTTTTTAAGGTTTTTTGCAAAGCTTAGAGGATGCATCCAATGATTTGGGGGTTATTTGTGTCTCTGGGGCTCAAGTTGTGAATCTATGAAGTAGATCATTCTCCATCTCCTATAAAATAACTTTCTATATTCCTATTTCTGTTTGTGAATAAACATCTGAACTTTAGTATTCTAACTTGTTTTTGTCTAGCTGATCATGACTGTGTTTGAAAATAGCATGAAGGAAAGGGGAATTACTGAGAATGAGGCCTTTGACTGGGAGAAAGCTGGTACAGATATTTTATTATCTACAAGTACATCCACCCCACCTCAGCAGAACACAAGGCAAACTGCAGCCATGTTTGGGTGAGTGGCAGACTACATGTAACCAATAGTGTGGAATCTCACTACAGGGCCTTTTGGTGTGCTGCCAAATTATTTGATATACAGTCAATATATATTGGTAATTACAGATCTTCCCCAAAACAGATATGCTAACATTAATGCTATATATGAGCTTGACATATTGAGTATATGTGATTATGTTTGAGTTGATTGAATCCAAAGATGTCCTACTGTTTATGGGTATAATTTTTCAGAAATCCAAAGAATGTTTATCTAGTTTATGCTGTGGTTCATGGTAAGTGGTGGGGAATGCAGAAATGCAGTTTCTCCAACTATGTGTCCTTCATCTTTTTGGAGTGGGGAGAAAGAAAGAAAGGACAGGAAAATATCACCTTCTGACCTCCTGTCATGAATAGGAGTAAAACACAGAGCTCTTCTCATAGAAGAAGACTTGTTGCATCATAAAATTTGCTGCTTCAGAACACTCTAATTTTTAAATCTTGGGAGATTCTCTGAGTTTATGAATATTTCCTATTTGAGTGGGTCTGGTGAAGACAACTAGGAAGACATATACTGCCAATGTTATTTAAAGATCTTCTGTGGGAGTGGATAACAATTATTTCATAGGAAAATACTTATAGAATTATATCAAGACATATAGTTCTGTGGAAATTTTTGACCTTGTATTCTGGTTGCCTTGTATCCTATTAAGGCAATTCTCCTGAAAGATCATAAACATCAGTCAGAATCTAAGCATTATAGACATACAGTAAGCCAATAAAGAATATGCTGTTTTCAATAGTTAAATGCAAGAGGAATAGCAGTTTCAACCATCCATTGAATTTAGTGGTACCTCAAGATGAGATAAGACAACTTACTTAAAGCTTCATGTTCTGTTGCAATGGGCTTTGTATGCATTATATATAGTATTGGCTGTGAACGGGTGAGGTCTTTGTGATACTGCGAGAAATAATAATAATGTAATAATAATAATAATAATAATAATAATAATAATTTAGTTTTGTAATCTGAAGTTCGTACCTTATTTCTCCTTTAGTGTGGTTAATATCACTCCAATTCCTGGAGATTTACTTCGCGAGAACACAGAGGATGTTTTGCAAGGAGAACACCTGAGTGACCAAGAGAATGCACCCCCAATTTTATCTGTCCGGCCAACAGAAAATAACTTAGGGCAGGCTCCAAATGTTCCCTTCAATGAAGGAGAAGTTTGGGAAGAGACTGATGTAAATCGCAACAAACTCAGGATCAGCATCAGCAAAGTAAAGCTTTTTGACTGTTTTGAATGTGTACTAATCTTTTCATTTTCTGCCAAAGAATAGTGATTTTGTGAGTAAACAATACAACCCTAAGTAAAATAGCTAATTTTAGACACGGAAGAATGTTTTAATGTAAACTGACTCTATCTGGCATTCAAATGAGGTGTATGTCTTTACTGAGCTAAAGATATAAGGTTTACATTACAAACTGCAATGTCTCTCTTGATGTTTAACATGAATTCTGTTATTTTATTGGATTATATGTTCTTGCCCAAAACTGCACTATCACTCTTACACTCTCCTAGGTATAATCTGTCAAGGATTGATGCATGTGTGAAATCAGATATTTAATTAGCACTGTCAGATGATAGGCTGCATCATCCTTGCTATCATGTGTATTTTTGTAGATTTATCTTATTCTCAAGGGTTTCTCCTTTTCTGTCTCAGACGCAGTGTTTAGGAGAAGAAGATCAGAAAAGTGGTGTATGCCCCATCTCCCCAGTGCGAGCAGTGCCGGACTCCCCTACAACCCAAGCACGTTCTCTGAGATACCGCCGTGTGAATAGTCCTGAGTCGGAACGCCTCTCCACTGCTGATGGAAAAGTTGATCAGCATGAACGAAGGTTTGCTTAGGGCCAATTAAGTGGCTTTTATACATTTTTATTCAAGCTTTGGGCATATAGCTAAGAGACAAAGAAAGCAATGCAAAAGCTGAAATAGCATCCCACCAGAGATCTGTATGTAATGACTTTTCATAAACCGTTAAAAAATTTGGTTGTCCTCCCAGGCCTTGGAACAGGATGGTTGTGGAGACTTTATAGTTTTTGTTTTCTTTTGATAATGTTTATGTCAACTGTAAAAAAAAAAAAAAAAAAACAACCCACACAGACATATGTTGTTTCTCACCCAAATTCATCAAGGAATTGGTTGACTTCGAAGTACAACAAACAAACAAACATTAAGTTATGATTTAAATGGTCAGTTTATTTTGAATCGGTATTATTCCACCCCTTTTTTTTTTACTCAGACCTATCAATGCTAAGCGATGGAGAAAAGAAATTTAATTGTGCAGTTCATTACTTCAAAGACTTGCAGATCTCTACTGAATCTTTATGTTGTTATGCTCACATTTTAAAATTACTAACTGTAGCTTGTCAATTAATAGACCATAACTTACTCATATAAAACTCTTTGATTTAGACAGATAAATGAGTTTTATTGAAATGTACAATATTTATGTAATTCAGTGGGTATTATTTCATCTAGACCTGTGATGGCGAACCTATGGCACGCGTGCCACAGTTGGCACGTGGAGCCATATTGGTGGGCACGCGAGTGTTGCCCTAGTTCAGCTTCAGCATGCATGCACGTGCCAGCCAGCTGATTTTCAGGCCTTCCAGGCCCGCCGGAAGTTGGGAAATAGGCTGTTTCCAGCCTCCGTGGGTGTGGGGAAGGCTGTTTTTGTCCTCCCTAGGCTCCAAGAAAGCCTCTGGAGCCTAGGGAGGTTGAAAAACAGGCCTACCGAGCCCACTGGGCCATTACATGCCAAAACTGGGGGGAGTGCGGAGGGGTAACGTGCGTGGGGGTGGGGCGCATTGAATTATGGGTGTGGGCACACACGTACGCAACCCCTCCGTGCTCCCCCCACTTTTGGCACACGACGGCAAAAAGGTCTAGACGAAT
This sequence comes from Arizona elegans, assembly GCA_022577455.1. Taxonomy (NCBI): domain Eukaryota; kingdom Metazoa; phylum Chordata; class Lepidosauria; order Squamata; family Colubridae; genus Arizona; species Arizona elegans. The sequence continues at coordinate 296,219,342 of JAKOOJ010000001.1, read as the reverse complement.
GGAAAATAAAATAAAAAAATAAAATGTAAAAGCATAAAATGAAATTAAGCCTGAAAATGATTTAGTAGATGTTAAAAATTACTCCCTCTTTTCCTGGAAGATAATTCCATATGTGAGGCAACAGAATGAATAGGGTCCATTCATCTTGCACAGTGGCCATCTTCTTGCACAGACGAGCAAAGGTGTGCTGTGGGAGGAGAGTGGTCAGGTGGATACAGGTGTTTGACTCTGCTAATATTCTGTACCAAAGAAACATGTGACTAGTGAGTTATACAGAAGAAAGGCAGCTTTAATATTCAGTTTGATCTTCTGAATTTTCAATGAATTTAGAAGGGAACAGATCCTATTTTAGGGAAGCTATTCTCAGAAGGTTCTTTAATTTAGATTATAGGAAATAGTCATCCGTATTATTCTTTAATAATCCTAAATTCTTAATTTTAAAAATTAATTTCACCTGGCCTTCTTTGTTTTTATTTTTAGATCCCGAGTAGATTTACCTTGTTCTCCTTCCCGGCTCGTATGCTCTTCTCAACCAGCACAGATGCTTTCTATTGAGACTGGTCAGGTAGACCGACAGGCAAGTGGCAGGATGGATGTATCTGCTTCTGTGGAGCATGAAGCTCTCAGTAATGCTTTCCGATCAGTGCCCCTGGCTGAGGAGGAGGACTTTGACAGCAAAGAGTGGGTTATAATTGATAAAGAGACAGAACTGAAGGACTTCCATCCTGGCGCTGAACCAAGCACATCTGGGACAACAGATGAGGAACCTGAGGAACTAAAGCCCATAGAAGAAGGGGACGAAAGGAGGCAATTGGGTGCAGAAGCAGCAGTCAGGCCCAAAATACATGATGGGCGAATCCGAGGTATGCAGCCTGTGGCTGAGGAGGACAGTTCCCACAGAAATGAAATGCAGTGCCACACAGTTTCTGAGAGTAAACATGAGCAACAACCAGGAAGCCCATCACAGTCCCCCTTATATTCAGCACCAGCTATCCGGCAGCGGAGACGAGAATCTGAGCCAATGGGTCCCGAGAGACAGGTAAGATATGCAAAAGAAATCCATCTCCTTCATATTGCCATTGTTTTTCATTTTAGTGATGTCTGTTTTATTTAGTGAAGTCATCACATCTGGGCATCATATCCAGATCGAGTGTATCTAAAGAATCGATACTAGTGTTATTACACGAGCATCAGTAATGTTTTATAGCAAATTCCATTAGAAGTGAATCCATGTGAATTGTTTTTGATGTAAAAAAGTCCTGAGGATCACCAGGGTGGTGGGAAACCTATGGCCTTGTAGATGTTGCTGAATCTTTTATTCCATTAGTTTGAACCAATATGGCCAATGATAAGGGATGCTGGAAGCTATAGTTCAGGCACAGGTTGTCCACTTCTGCTATAGAATGAGGACAGTAGATTGGAAGAATCAAATTAGACAACATCTGTGTGCTAATCCTGAAATATATATGTATTATTATGCATGGAATCAAAAGATAATTTGGCACTAATGTATACTTTCCTAGACTGAGTTGGTTCAGAACAGACAACAATTTTTCTCTATTATTTCTCATCCAGAGAAAATCATCTACCCTGAATACAAATAGGCCTTGACCTATCACCATCCAGTCAGCATTCTGTTTACAGCATTCTATAAACAGTCAGAATGCTGTTTACGACCAGTTCTCAGAGTTCCAGCTATCCCACTAGCCCAGTGGGGAAATCTAAAAATTTTCCCTACCGGTTCTGTGGGCATGGCTTGGTGGGGGGTTCCTGTGACTGAGTGGGCATGACCAACTTGACATCACTCTCAGCCATGCCCACTCGGTCACATGACCCCACCCCCACCAAGCCATGCCCACAGAACCCGGCAGGAAAATTTTTTTAATTTCTATTTTCTATTCTAAAACTCTATTTTCCCCTGTTGTGAGATGCCTGCAGCTGCAGCCTCTTTTTTTCGATGCGCCTGTTCTGAAAGATGCAGCGGCTGTACGCTTCTTGTAGCAAAATTTACTGGAGCCGCTCTCCCTTTCTTAAATGCGTGGGGAGAGGGACAGGCCTGGCCATGCCACCGCAGACACCGCAGTGCTTTCCCTTCGGCCTGTGCGGTGGCGGTTACCCTGCCGTGCCAATGCAGGTAGCCCTTCATTTTGCCGAAGACCAGTTCGCCGCACTTATAGTCACATGGCCAGCCAGAGCGGGACATGGTGCAGGTGGAGAGGCCAATGCAACCCCGCTAAGGCCACCCTGGCTGAGTGATCGCAGTGCCTCCGCAGCAACAGGCGTGCCGCAGCCACCTTGGCCTCCATGCACTACGCTTGGAAAGGGCTGCCGCCACTGGCTGCACAGTGTGCACAGGTCCGCCTGCCTTCCCGAAGCAACCCTGCTGTTGTTCGCTTTCATTTCGCTGCGGGAGAAGGAAGAAAGTGAACGGTGGCAGCGCAGCTCATGCAAGACGCTCCCTTTCTTAAATGTACACTGTTGCCTGCTGCAGCTGATGAAAGCGAATAGCGGTGCTCTGGGAGGGCAAGCTGGCCACGGATGTCATGGGGCTGCTGCACATGCACACTTGCATGTGGCGCGCCACCACTGTTCGCTTTCTTCCTTCTCCCACCGCGAAATGAAAGCGAACAACAGCGGAGTTGCTTTGGGACGGCAGGTGGACGTGTGCACACTGTGCAGCCAGGTGGGGAGGGAGAGTAGCGACAGCCCTTTCCAAGCGCAGCGCATGGAGGCCACGGTGGCAAGGAGGCCACAGTGCGCCTGTTGCTGCAGAGGAACTGAGATCACTCAGCCAGGGCTGCCTCGGCAGGGGCTGCATTGGCCTCTCTGCTCGCGCCATGTCCCGCTCCATCTGGCTGCATGACTATAAGTGTGGTGGCCTGGTCTTCGGCAAGATGAAGGGCTACCTGCACTGGCTCAGCTGGATAAGCGCCGTGACACAGGCCGAAGGGAAAGTGCCACAAGTTCTGCAGTGCTGCGGCTGGGCCTGCCCCCCCCCACATGTAGGGGGCTTCCACCCTACCGGCCACCGGAGGCTTCCGCGTCTCTCGCTCTGGTTCTTCACTGGCGGGAAGCGGTGCCAAGGCCAAGCCTCTTTCCCCCGGAGCATCAGACTCTGCAGGCCAAGTTCCCAGAGTGGTGCCAGCAGTCAAAGAGAGCAGGCAGATGGCCAGGTGGGAAGCCAGTGAGCCGCTTCGGAGCCCCAAACCACGCGGAGCCAGCATGGGAGGCACGCGGGCCTGGGTGGAAGGCAGCCTTTTCTTCATCATCCCCCTCCCCTCTTTGGATCGTCCTGCAGCGGGGGGACTCTGCCTTTGCAGAAATGGGGCGGGCAAATGTGCAGCAGCCCAGGGATGTCCGCTTGCCCTCCCGGAGCACCACCTCCGCCCCTCTCAGCCCCAGCTCAGCTTCTGCGTTTCCACTAAGGGCCGCCCATCCACCCACTGGCTGGGCCGGGCTGGATGCTGACCTTGGAAGGCAAGCGGGCGTGGGGACCGCCAGGAAGGCAGCCTGGAAGGCAGGCAAGCATGGCAGGGCTGCAGGGAAGGGAATAGGCTGCTAGCTCCTTTTCCCGCAGCCCTGTCATGTTTGCCTGCCTTCCATGTGGCCTTCCGCTAGCCTGCCTTCGCAAGCTGGCCACGGGGATGCTGGGGAGGCTGAGTGGAAGGCAGGATTGCGGGCCGCACACGGGTTCAGGGGTGTGGCCAGCCAGCAATTGCTACCAGTTCGGCGAACCAGCCCCAATCTCCGCTACCTGTTCGCCCGGACCGGTCCAAACAGAAATGGTAGCATTTCACCCCTGCAGCAGCCTCATGGTCATGTGATCATGATCGAAGTGTTTGGCAGCCCATTTCTACTAATGACCAGTTGCTAAGCATTCTCCTATCATATGATTGCCATTTGCAATCTTCCATGCCAGCTTTATTTTATTTATTAAGAGCCGAGGTGGTGCAGTGGTTAGAGTGCTGTACTGCAGGCTTCTTCAGCTGACTGCTACCTGCAGTTCAAATTTCATTGGCTCAAGGTTGACTCAGCCTTCCATCCTTCAGAGGTGGGTAAAATGAGGACCCAGATTGTTGGGGGCAATATACTGACTCTGTAAACCACTTAGAGAGGGCTGTAAAAGCACTGTAAAAGCGGTATATAAGTCTAAGTGCTATTGCTATTGCTCTTTCTATTTGTTTATTATTAAATTTATATGCCACCCATCTCGCCATCCCAAGAGTCTCCCAGAAAGTCAGTGAGGAAGCTAGCCGGGAAGGTTGCAGATCTCTGGGTTAAGATTTCCCTACCTATGTATCCTTTCCCTCTTGCTGGCCATTCATATATGCTTATGCACCCACCCCAACCTGCACCATACCTATCACTCATTTTATGTACTGTCTTCAGCCTGCACAGTACCTCAAGGGCATCTCCTTGCATTCTCTGTGACCCATGCTGTCCTCCTCACATACTCCCTTGCACCCTCCTTGACCCTCACCATGCCTCTCATGCACTCTTTCAACCATGCACACTATCCCTGACACATGCTTCACTGCTTGCATATCCTTTTGCACCCTTTTGCACCTTTCTTGACCTGTCTCACAGCTCTCAATTCCTCTTTCCATACCTTTGTGCTGTGTCCCTAACCTCCATGCTACCTTTCGCACATTCCTATCACCTTCTCTGATCCACTCTTGCACCCATGTGCTTCCTTCCTGACCTGTGTGGTGCTTCTCATGCTTCTTCCCTGAGCTGTGCAATGGCTGTTGTGCAACTTTATACACTACACAAGTGACAATACTTAGGGATGCAATCGTGCTTTATGACTTCATCTCTTGGCCATGGAAAATCAAGTCCCAGTTGCCATTGTATGTTGTTTGACTTGGTGACTGGGACGACAATGTAGCTAATCTTTTTCAAGCTAGGGCAAGATCTGGGTTGGCTTGCTATGCTTTTATTCAAGACTTATTTCACTTCCTTTTGATGCTGCAATTCCTGTGAACTACTTCTTTGGGTAGTTAAGGAACATTATCTATATCTGTGATGGTGAACTTATGGCACGCGTGCCACAGGTGGCACGTGGAACCATATTGGTGGGCACACGAGCGTTGCCCTAGCTGAGGTCCGGCATGCATGCAAGCACTGGCCAGCTGATTTTTGGGCCTTCCAAGTCCACCGGAAGTCGGGAAACAAACTGTTTCTGGCCTCCGGAGGGCCTCCGGGGGGGGGATGCCGTTTTCGCCCTCCCCAGGCTCCTAGAAAGGCTCTAGAGCCTGGGGAGAGCGTAAAACAGGCTTACTGGGCCCACCAGGCCATCACGTGCCAAAAGCGGGGGGAGTTCCAGGGGATGGGGTGCATTGAATTATGGGTGTGGGCATGCACGACCCCCTGCGCTCCCCCTGCTTTTGGCACGCGATGGCAAAAAGGTTAGCCATCACTGATCTATATACTACTAAAACTCTTGTGTATGCTTGATGCTTTGTAACCTTTCATTGAGCGAAACGCTGCATCATAAGGCAAAACTTTACGAACAAAAGTATCTCAAATGGGCTAATATACAGAATGCTGTATTTTTAAGGGAATGAATTTGGGGGAAGATTTTGTGCCCCTTTGTGCCTGTTGCTCAGTGCCACTGTTGCACTGCTGTGGTGGAGGGGAACCAGAAAGAAATGATAAGATTGCCAGGTTTCTTGTCACCTTCCCACTAACAAAGTCTTTGCTGGTGGAAAGCTTGCATGGAGAAAGTTAATGGAGAAATGGTGCACCTTTTACTAGTCCCTCTGCACTTGCACTGTGCCAGCTATTTGTGGATTCACGTACTCCCCACATTTTGTACTTCCACATTTTGCATCCACTTACTTACCTGCTGGGAAGGAAAGAGTAAGGGAGGAAATACATTTCTGATGCTCGCTGCCAATTTCCCACAAGGAAGTTGGGAAGCTGACAGGAAATTAGAAGTTGCTCCTGCTGTCACTGATTTTTTTAACCCACCGATGATCATTCTTGTTCTCTGTTTAAGTAAGGAAATGAGTCACATGTTGTCTAGTTCTTTAATAAAATAAACTATGCAGAACACTTTAAGAAAGTCATATAAATACTCAGTATTGTAGAAAAAATATCATTACATGTCAGAAATAACATCTTAAAAAACTATTATACATGCCCCCCAAAACAAGTTTAACCATTATACTTCTTCAGTAATCAATATATTATAATTTTGTATTTTTATTTGTTTTTTTCTCAGTTATACATTTGTAGCTATTCTTCCAATACTTATTTTATTTATTCAACAGTTACAATATCCCATGTTCAAGGTACTGATGAACCTCTTTCGGAAAATATACGCCATAGTTCATATGTTTTGCTTAGATTCACAGTTGTTTTTAAATAATCAGAGAACTCTGAAAAATATTTAGATGTCTTTAATATGCTATGGATTCTCAAATTCAGCTTTCACCATACATAGATGAGGGAGTGACAAATGAGAGGGGATAGGAGAAAATAGAGAAAAATATAAATAGTGATTATAGATGGAAGTAGGACTAATATGAAAATTATAATGATAGATGATAAGATAAATTGGTCTTAAAGATAAAGGTTCTCCTTGCACATATGTGCTAGTCGTTCCCGACTCTACAGGGCAGTGCTCATCTCCGTTTCAAAGCTGAAGAGCCAGTGCTGTCTGAAGATGTCTCCGTGGTCATGTGGCCAGCATGACTAAATGCCAAAGGCTCACGGAACACTGTTACCTTCCCACCAAAGGTGGTCCCTATTTTTCTACTTGCATTTTTTATGCGCTTTCAAACTGCTAGGTTGGCAGAAGCTGGGACAAGTAACAGGAACTCACCCCGTTACGTGGCACTAGGGATTCGAACCGCTGAACTGCCGACCTTTCGATCGACAAGCTCAGTGTCTTAGTCACTGAGCCACCACGTCCCTTTAATTAATTTAATTTAATTGGTCTTAAGTAAGCCTAATAATTCATGTAACAGTTTGCTAGTTTTGCTGTACTATTTACTTGAGAATATTGGAACCAACTAAGCATGAAAGAGCATGGCATAGCAAACAATTTGAGAGTCCTCTTAAATACTAATTTCTTATAATTTAAGCAGATTATTTTCTCACCATTGAGCAAATTTCTTAGTGCTTTCTTCATCATAAAGAAAGACATTCAGTAAGGAGCCACAAGAGGAAAAGTATGGACATATTATTTTCCTATATTTATCTCAAACATTTAGTAAATTGCTTGATAGTCTCTTAAAATGGTTTTTTTTATGTATATTAACCTAAATATATACTGCCCCTTCCATTAAGATGATGGAACAATAAAGAAATACAATCCATTCTGAAATCCATGTTAGGCAACTGGCATATTTGTACACCTTTAAAAAAATTGTTTACAGGTTTTTGAATTTAATCCTTGGCTGCTCATTACTCTCTCTCTCTTTTCTATATCTATCCATCTAATCTCTGCCTGCCTGCCTATCTGTCTGTCTGTCTGTCTGTCTATCTATCTATCTATCTATCTATCTATCTATCTATCTATCATCTATTATCTATCTATCTATCTATCTATCTATCTATCTATCTATCTATCCTAATGAACAGCTAAGGATTAAATTCAAAAACAACATCTCTCTCTCTCCCTCCCTCCCTCCCTCTCTCTCTCTCTCTCTCGCATAGTACCAGTTATTTAATAATTTATTCTAAGTAGGACTGAAATAATCTGAAATATAAAATTTAATTGAGGTAAAATATCCATTTTGATTGCTGAAATTCTTCATAATCAAGATAAATATAATTACTTCTCTCTAGAAGTATCTGTTATTATGTTTATAAATTGGTAAATAATTATTTTTGAATAAATTCTTGTTTTTTGTAAAAAAAGATTTGACTTTTTCAGCAGTAAACCAATTAGCTAATACACAACTTACTTTTCATTCTCTGTCAAATTCCATATCAACCTTTGTGTTTTCATTAATTTGATAACTGGAAACTAAATCACTTTGTTGCATAAGTTCTATCAGTGTTAAAAAAGAGATTCTAAGATAAACAATTGTTAGAAAAATATTCCGTTTATATTCTTCTGCAACTGATTTAATTTCTAGGATTATGGTTTCTTGATATTCTCGAATTACCAGAGTAATCAGTAAAGTATCAGTAAAATACATTAGTTTGAAACAATAATTCAATAAACAACTCACAATAATTTTAGCTTTTTGTTCTTCATAGCAGGAGTCCCCAGTCCCCGGCCTGTTAGGAATCAGGCCCCTCAAGTGGTGGGCGAACAAGCAAAGCTTCATCTGCATATGTACAGAATCTAGGTTGCACGCAACCCCTCCCCTCCCCCCCCCGCCCGGGCTGTGGAAGAATTGTCTTCCATGAAACCGGTCTCTGGTGCCAGAAAAGTTGGGGATTACTGTTTTATAGTACCCTGTATCCCATAAAAATAAATTAAGGTCACAGCGTACTTTTTTGCAGATCTGTAACCAAAAAGATCATTTCAGAGGATCAAAGGCTTTTTCAGCATTAAGAAAAATAATAACTTATCTTTGGTCTTCTGGTTTATCTTGCCAGTAGCCTTCAAAATGTATCTGATATTTTCTCTCATATATATTTTCTGGACAAAATCAGGGTGAGGATATATTATCTCAGTTAAAAAAACATTTATCCTCTTAGCAGGAATTGCTAAAGAAGTTTATAATACACATTCAATAATAAAACAGGTCTATATCTTTAAGGAGGAGCCAAATCCATTCTTACTTTATAAATCATAGCAATGAAAAGTCTGTTTCCACAATGTGCCTGAGTCTTGTTTGTTACTTGATTTAAAGGTTTAATCAGAATTTATTGAAAAATCTTACAATATATATCTGAAATGCCATAGGATCATGCAGTTTTATTCATTTTTAAATTTTTAATTGCTTAATTAAAATTCATTTAGTTTTGTCTTTAGTTATAGTGGTGGGTTCCTCCCGGTTCTGCCCAGTTCCGCCAAGCCGGTAGCGGTGACGATATGATGTCACCAAACCAGTTCTGCCCCCCTGCGTTATTCTTACCTTTTATTTGGCCCCACCTCCAATCTATTGCTGCCTCCTGAGTCCCAGCTGATCGGCTAGAAGGAAAAAACAGTTTAAACTCTTGCCGTGGGGCTTCAAAGGGCTGCCCTACAGCTGATCAGTGTTAAAAGGCAGTGCGGTGGTAGACCGGTGCCTCCAAAAACAAATGAGTAGACCGGTGCCTGCAAAAATAAATGGGTAGACCAGTGCCTCCAAAAACAAATGAGTGGACCGGTGCCTGCAAAAATAAATGGGTAGACCAGCGCCTCCAAAAACAAATGAGTAGACCGGTGCCTTCAAAAACAAATGGGTAGACCAGTGCCTCCAAAAACAAATGAGTAGACCGGTGCCTGCAAAAATAAATGGGTAGACCAGTGCCTCCAAAAACAAATGAGTAGACCAGTACAGCTCTGCAAGCAGTTAAAAGCCTGGTAGACCAGTACCTCTGCTAAATCCTAAAGAATTGTCACATGACCATCAAGCCATGCCCATAAAATAAGCCATGCCTACAGAACCGCTAGTAAAAAAAATTTAGAATCCACCCCTGAGTTATAGGTTGATTAAAAACCTTTTTTGTTGATCAGTAATTTTTTTTGTAATATACTACCGTGTTTCCCCAAAAATAAGATCCTGTCTTATATTTTTTTGAACCCTGAAATAAGCGCTTGTCCTTATTTTAGGGGAGATCTTATTATTTTGGGGCACGTGGAGGAAACCTGAGGAAATGGCAGGGACCGGCTGTGCATGCATTTAAATATTTTCAGGGAGGGCTTATTTTCGGGGGGAGGGCTTATTTTAGTGCATACGCTCAAAAGCCCGATTGGGCTTATTATCAGGAGCTGTCTTATTTTAGGGGAATTGGTATTTAAATCTTCTTCAGTTTCTGCTGGGTCAGATTGCTGCTTTCTGTATAATATTGAAAAATAATGAAATGCTGACTAATGCCTTTCATTGTAGAGACAGATTTGGTTCCATTCCAAAGTTATCCTTCTTTTATTCAGCTCCTCCTGCAATTGTAAAGCAATAATTTGTCTGCGTTATTACGTTGTTCAGATTATCTCTCTGTGATAAGATTCAACTTTTTATACATTTATTTTTAGTAAATCAGGCTGATTCTGTATAGTTTTTATCTTTTGCACTAAAATCTGAGCCTGAATTTAATTTGTGACTTGTTTCCAATTTTTTCAGGTAATTCAATAGGATATCATTTTGCTCTTACATAATTGTCCTAGTGTGTGTGTGTCCTAGTAATGTGAGAGATGAACCGCCGTTTTATAGCCTCCCATTCTGTAGTTAAAGAAGTTTCAGAAATTCAATTCAATTCCAGTGTGTTCATAAGAAATTTGTGTCTTGACATTTAAATAAAGATGGCTCATCCCCTGTGAAGAAATTGTACAGTTAATCCTTGAGTTACAACTGTAATGGAGCCTACTCATCACGGTCATAACTTGCGAGGATTGTAAAGCTGGCCGGTCACATGACCAATCCAATTTTATGACCATTTTTGTGGTGATTATTAAATGAATATGACAGTTGTTAACTGAACCAATCATTCATTATGGGCATGGTTTTGCCCAAAACTGGAAGTACATGCCAGTTTTCAGCAAAACTGTCATAAAATGTGGTCTGGTGACCATGGGATGCTGCAAACAGCAATAAATGCAGCCTGGTTGCCAAGTGCCAGAAATGCAGTGCTGGAAGGGGCAACTGTTGAAATTTCAAATCTAAGTAAACTCTAGGTAGTCATCCCCTTTCTTTGTTGACTTCCTTTTCTTTTTTTTTAAATAAAAATATCTGTCACATTTTCCAAATATATATTATTTTCTACTACCATATTCCCTAGTATTTTGATAAATTAATTGTCTCAACAAAAAACCTCAATTATATTCAAAAAGGAAGCCACGTGAGGGGATTTCCCTAGTACAGAAGAACATTTGGAAAATATTAACTTTATTTTTAATGTAATTAATATACAAGGACTAGTAACTTGGATTTTGTACATCATATTGCATTGCATTATATTCTACTGGTGTTTCCCGCTCACCTTTGCCAAGGAGCCCAGAGGAAATGGCCTATTAAAAGGTGGACTATAGCAGTAGAATGTGGTAGTATTCAGTAATATCCATATAACCCCATGCTATGAGACATTCAAATTTGTACAAATAAACCCATTGATTTTCTTCTGCTCTTTAAATACACTTCAGGAGATGTTAAAACAAATTCTTGGAACATATCTTAATATATTAGTGCTAGCTGATTAAGGCCATGAAATGTTGGGCATGTTTGAATGTCTGTATTATTCTCCAAATTTTTACAACTGATTAGAGAGGGATCTCTTATCTATGCTTTTTTTCAGAGAAATGTTGTGAACTCAATTGTTGTCAACTAATTAATAGTTGCCAATGGTTTTCAACTTTGCATATCTTAATTTCCACCAATAATTCGGTGATAGAACCTTGCTCAAACCAAGATAAAAACAAAAGGGCCATTGTTTTTGTCAGGGAAGGATGTATGTATTTCTTTACTAGTATTTTATTACAACTTTTTTTCACTACATTAAGTTTAAACATGCTTCCTGCAATAGTAAAATAATGAGTGAGAGCTGAAGCAACATTTGTGACTTTGACAGCAATCTTCTCCTAAGCCCTTCAAATAATGAGAACTAACTGGCATAAAACATTTTATTCTATTTTATTTTGGTGATTAAGACTAAATTTTTCACGAAGTACTATATTCCTAGACTCCAAAAATGCTTTGTTGAAATGTTCAATTCTGGGTAAAGACCCAGAATGTTTAAGTAGAGACGAGAAGGTCTGTCTTTCTTTGGTACAGAATTGGTGTATAATACAACTCATAATAATTTTGTCTATATTGCATAAATAACATAAATTATATAATTTACAGCAATTGCATTATGCTGAAAATGCAAAGCACAAGATGCACATCATTTGCATGATGCATCACAAGTACGCTTGTTCTCTTTGCCCCATCGTATGTATATCTCTGTCCTTTGCTCTCCTTTCTCTTCCCCAATTTGAGGAAGGGAGCCCAGGACTGTTGTTTGAGTATACTGGTCTAAATAACTTACAGATTCTCTTTACACCCTTTTATTCTATAAACTCTTATATAATAAGGTAAATATCTGGGGAATACATTTGTTTGATGCAACTGCATACTGTATGAATCCTTTTGGTAACTGTATTCATCAGGTGTACAGCATGAGCAAGCAACAAATGAAAATTTGTTATTAGCAATTTTTGCAAGTCTTTTATAACTTACACTCTGACCCTGATAATACTTAACTGAGAAGTAAATCTCTCTGTTAATGTTTGAAAATAACAAGAAACCAGAATTCACACAGTCAATTTTTGGTTTATGTTTTCAATTTGCATTATCAGAGTTAGAAGACTGTAGTGTTTGCTCATAAGATAAATTAGGAACTCTGGCTTTTTTTTTTGCTAAAAAAGTCCCTGAATTCAGGATTTAATCTTACTAAATAGTCATTATTCTATAGTAAAATTCAGCCGAATAAAAAAAAATAAATCTGTTTAAATTAGGAAGATTATGATGCATAAATATCAATATCTTCAATTTGTAATGAGGTATTTCTGATATTTAACAAAAGATTCTGCCATATAATATGTTCTGTGTTATTTCTGACTATAATACTTTTTGCTTAATTTGTAGGATTATGAACTTTTAATTTCTAAAGAGACATATGATCTGATGTCTGTACTAATTTTTTTCTTGGGTAGACCTATGCCTAAAAGTCAAACAAAAATATCTAATGTCCAGTGATCTGAAGGTAGCCAATATCATCATTTTGTTTGTAAACTACTGAATATTTTAACTTAAGCTATAAGGAGAAAAGAAAGGCAAAAACCTGGATCTTTATTTTTTCAATGTAACACTGGACAAAAAAATTCTCATTTGGAGCATTATGAACTTGAAACAGCTTGTTTCAAGTTTAAAACAGCTGTTTTGAGCATGAAATTGACTGTTTATTCATTTGGGAATTTTTCTGTTTCAATTTGAAAACTGTATATTTATTTGTAACTTTAATAACTTCTTCATAACTTTAATAACTTTTCTTCAGGAATTTTTAATTTCATAATAACCATTTTCCCCCGCACAACACTAGTTTTATGAGGTTGGTTGTACTGAGAGGGAGAGAATGACTGAGCCAAAGTCATTCAATGAACTTCCATGGTTAGGGTAGACATCCTTTTTCTGTTTGTAATTATAGTATGAGTTTTATAGAACAAAATCTGAATGTGTGAAAAGTTTTAAGTATTGATTTGAATTTTGGAACTGTTTTATACCTAGAAGCTGAACTATAGTTTAACAAGCCTAAAGCTGTATTACAATTCTTCAAGTGTTATTTACTCCAGAAGGAAGGAGAACAGGGCCACTCAGGAGAAGCCAAGATCTCAGTGTCCATACAGAAGAACTTCACTGGGTAGAAAGATGTTAATGATTTAGATTTATACATTACATTTTATACCTCGTGATAAAAAGGATACTTCTAGGAATAATTTTTCATTGCTGACACAATAGCCTTAGTTCAGATAGCTTAAGTAGGCTATTAATAAGCTTAAAGATGACAACTTGTTACAGATTGACAAATGTTCACAGGAGTATTCTCCACGTTCTTTGAATGTTTTATATCCCAATTAAACGAAATATATGATTTTAACTAATTTATCAAAGTATGATTATTGTAGCTATATGGTTATATATACCAGAAATATATCATATACACCAAATCAACTGATTATACAAAAAATCAGTCTTCTGGTACAACCAACCTAATCCTATCAGCTATTTTCAACTTGAAATACAAATGTCTTCTGGAAGAGGCCAACTTTCCCTATATTGCAGCTTTGAGCAGTGGTTAGAATGCAATACTGCAGACTATTTCTGCTGACTGCCAGCTGCCAGCAGTTTGGCAGTTCAGGTCTCACCGGCTGAAGGTTGACTCAGCCTTCCATTCTTCTGAGGTCTATAAAATGAGGACCCAGATTGTTGGAGGTAATGTGCTGACTCTGTAAACCACTTAGAGAGAGCTGTAAAACACTGTGAAGCGGGTTCTATGTCTAAATGCTATTACTATTGTTATTGTATTTAGAAGCTGTCTCAGGCTTTGCCTGAGTCACTGGAAATTCAAGGGATGCACTTTCCCCCTATTTCAACTGTTTCTTACATGTTAGGAAAAATACAATTACCATTACTCCTTTCACCTGGTATATAGCCACAGAAGCATGCAGCAGGAATTGTACTTTTCCTAACAGTCTTAGAATGGAATGGAATGGAATGGAATGGAATGGAATGGAATGGAATGGAATGGAATAGAATAGAATAGAATAGAATAGAATAGAATAGAATAGAATAGAATAGAATAGAATAGAATAGAATAGAATAACAGAGTTGGAAGGGACTTTGGAGGTCTTCTAGTCCAACCCCTTGCTTAGGCAGGAAACCCTACACCACTTTAGACAAGTGGTTATCCAACATCTTCTTAAAAACCTCTAGTGTTGGAGCTTTTTGGAGGCCAGTTGTTCCACCGATTAATTGTTCTAACTGTCAGGAAATTTATCCTTAGTTCTAAGTTGCTTCTCTCCTTGATAAGTTTCCACCCATTGCTTCTTGTCCTACCCTCAGGTGCTTTGGAGAATACCCTGACTCTCTCTCAATTGTGGCAGCCTCTGAGATATTGGAACACTGCTATCATGTCTCCCCTAGTCCTTCTTTTCATTAAACGAGACATACCCAGTTTTTGCAACTGTTCTTCATATGTTTTAGCCTCCAATCCCCTAATCATCTTTGTTGCTCTTCTCTGCACTCTTTCTAGAGTCTCCACATCTTTTTCTTCCAATACATTAAACTGTTTTGAAACAGTTTAATCACATTAGGAGAAACATTAGGAGCAAGGATTCCTAACAGGTCATGTGTCAAAAATGTACCACGCTGAAAAAGAGAGTAGCCTTTTACTTTCTTGTTAATCTGGAACAAGAAAGATGAACATTGAAAAGGAAGAAGAGAAAGGAATGATGTGGGAAGGGTATCTCCAGTTTCTCCATGAATACATTTATAGTTATGGTAACCCTGTGCCTAGATATGGGGTTCAATTTCTGAATTCTCTTTACCATTTAGAGGCTTTTCGAGCTGTTCGGTTGAAACTATCTACCTATAACTTAAACCTGTGATTGCTTCTCTACTCTGTTTTCAATCTGTCAACTTGCAAAGCTTTACTATTTTTTAGGGTTTATAGGGTTTACTTTCTTTTCCCCTGATCAGTTTTAACTTTTAAGGGTTAGGGTTCTAACATCGAACCTCTTATAGTCAATATGCAAAAGTACGTGATGATTAGAATTGGATACAATACTTAAGGTGCAGAACTTGACCAGAGTAGAATAAAAATATTGCTTTCTCTGTTTGGAAGCTATTTTAAATAGATCCTGAAAATTACACACCTGATTGATTCTGGCTGACTTTAAAAATCTAATGGTTGAGTCTGATTAATATTTAGGTGAGAAACCACCATGAAATTTCAGGAAATTTCAGGACAAAGCAGTAGGTGAGCACTTCTATGTCACTGCGAAAAAAGCGTCAGAGAGGTATTCATGAACTCAAGGAGTCAAGCTTGATTCAAAGGAAGCATGGCTTGATTTAAAAGAAGCATAGCTTTTAACATTTATATTTATTCTTTTTGCAGCAATTTCATGCTGTGATTCATATTCTGCTCTAATGATTCATATTGTTAAACTAAGTTCTCCAAGCTTATAATTGTGCATTTGATTCCATTTTTCTAAATATAAGAAATTGTGTTTGTACATGGCTTTTCTAATTTTCTAGGCTATTAAAAATAATTCTGAATTTTCTTTGTCTTCTAGATCTTAATTAGAGAGCTAATTTGATGTAGCGGTTAAAGCACCAGACTAAAAATCGGGAGACTGAGTTCTAGTCTCACTGTAGGAAGAAATCCAGTTGAGTAATGTTGGGCCAGTCACTTCTATTAAACCTTTGGAACAAGGCAATGCCAAGCCACTTCGGAAATCTTGCCAAGAAAAATGCAGAGACTTGTCCAGGCAGTTACCAGGAGTCAACATTGACTCGAAGCCTACCCCCCAGTCTTAATTATTCCATCTAATCTTGTGACATCTGCATTTTAGTAAGATTTTCCGTCCAAGTCATTAGGAAAAAATATTGAGGGTGAGCCCAGTACCAAACCTAGTAATAACCCAGTCAATCATTTTCTCTATTTTGAAGTCATTAAGCAGTCTTTGGAGGTAGTTCTCCAGTAGATTGAGCTAATGAGTAAAAAATTGCCCTACAATACTTTATTTCTCACATATATATATGATAGCAATTGTTAATTGATTCTGCAAGTTTACTCAATACATCTTTTGAAGTTCCTAAATCTAGTTCAACTAGATGCAGAAAACTATACTTATTCAAATCTTTTAGGTTTTTTTGATCCATTTTTCTATCAGCCTTAAACTTGAGATGCTGCCTATTCTTCAGATATGAAAAAAATATCAACAGACCTGTTTTTTTTTATCATGTCCGATTATCTTCTGTGCCATTATCATTCTAGAATCCATATTAGATGCTAGAATCTTGGATATAGGAAAGAACATGGCAAAATCCAGTAAAGCATGCATTAGTCATTCCCACAATATCTTAAACAAATCATTTTGTGCTTGGGCTCTAACCTCATTGTTTTATAGTACTTAGATAAAGTGCAATATTTGGTAACTTTTAGGAAAGTAATATATTTTTATATCTATTTTGCATAGATTTCTTCTATTCTTTTGAAATTCCAAAAGTGTAAAGTTTTGAAATGAAGAATATTCATGTTAAAAATAATCTTAAATGTTGTATTGTGGAACATGCTCCTGGCTTCTGTTAAGAATATTAATATTTATCAATATGGCATGAGACAGTGTTTTCATGCTTGTCTTAATTTAACAATGCATTGTTTAATTATCCTACGTGGGCGTTTTATATCAAGATTCATTTTATCTGCTTTTAATTTTAAAAAATGTTTGTGAATCCTGAAATAAAAAGGTGCTCTGACCTTTAATAACATTTAATCATTGCTTTTTCCTAATGATGTCTACATTTATATTAATCTATAATATGACAATTATAAAATACATCAAACATGCCATAGTAATATATTTCTGTGGCTTGCTTGTTAGCAGAAATACATTATTTAATACATGAATAGTGGCATCACTATATAGGTAGGTCCTATAGGGTAGGTCCAGGACACAGCAATTAACACAACAGAAGACTTCTAACATTGAAGGAATTATACACATTTAATTTATGTTAAATAATAAAGGAAAAAAGGGATGGAATGAACTGCCAGTAAAAGCATATAATAATTATGCAAGCTTCAGTTTTCCCTTGTCTAACAGACCAAGGCAATTTTAAAAAATCAAGAGCTCAACTTTTAGGCTCATCAAAGGCTACTTTTAGGAATAGCACATCACTGTACTTGCACAGAAGTTGATAAAGAAGATCAACTAGGTGATTCATAAGTGATCTTATTCATAAGATTGGAATACCTCTTCTTTTGGAAGGCAGTTGGATCTAATCAGGTTATGGGAGATGGGGAATTTGAAGAAGAAAAGCATATGAGAGTAGCTGGGATAAAAGAGAGGAAAAGAGAGGACATATACACCACATTATTCTGAAGGTATAAAACACAGGCATTTTACATTTGATCTCTGTATCTGCTATAGTTTTCCTCTATTAACTCAATTAAAAATGGAATTTTTGTATACTTCATTCTGAGAAATACTTAATATAATGATTTTATACTAGTTCATTTTAAGTAATGCAGTGCCATAGTCTTTCTTTCTCTTTTAGTATTACATTAATGTTCAGTTTAACTTCAGATTAGTCTATTGAGACAGTACAAAGGCCTGTTGTAAATTCTGCAGAGAGATTGAAAGGAATTTGTATGAAACTTTTATAAATAGTACAGCTTCTGTATACAGTATTTGAGAAGAGCAGAATATATTGGAAATCTAAGTTGCCTAACAAATTAGAAATAAATATTGCTAGCTTCCTTTTAGTTTAGTATCAATTCTTTTCACATTATTTGAAGGTCTGTTTTTATTCTTCCTAAGATGCAAATAAAATTTGCAGGAGGAATCATATTCATGCGTGATAGTGACCCCAACTATTCATGCTGTGCCTATTATTGTAACTTTTTAGAGTTTACAGTTGTATAGTTTGCATCTCTATTTAGTTGCCAATCAAGGTATTGTAGGTGGCTTCCCTACAGCAAGATAGGCTTGAGGTAGCCTAAATTAAACCTTCTTATTATAAGATATCATTGTGTTTTGTTTTTTTAAAAAAGCTCCTTACTTTAAAATGTGACTTTTAGTTTTAAGAATATAGAAAATATGAATGTAGAATATAGAAAAAAAATTAGACTTCTATCCAAGCAACTGCTTTTTTCCACTTGGAAGAGGGTGTGGAGGGATTAATAGAAAAGTGAGGAGGCAAACAAAATTAATTTCAGAGCTGTTATCCTCTTTCCATTATTTGATTCAAAAAACCTGTAATAGATAAAGTATGGAACTGCCTCACTTCTGTGAAAGTGCAGTTGTAAGGCCTAGGTGTACCTCTTACTTCTAAAGGGCCCCTTCATGTAACAGTAGGAGATTAGCCTAGAGATGGGTGAACATGCAGGCTATGTTAAGTCCCTGTAAAGCAGAAGTGTTTGCCCTCCGCCAGTGAAGATTTCTGCAGCATGCACAGCACAAACCAGGAGCGAGTCAAGTCTTTGCCTGACACCTTTTCCTCCACTCTTCTTGGTCTTTTGCAGTTGGAGGAGGACAGGCATTCTCAACACTCTCTCCCGAGGTACAGCCCCCTAAGAAGACTGGCGTCCTCCGTTTTCTCCTCCTCAACCCTGGAGACAGAACAGTACCCTCACCTTGGCGGCACTTTCATACAGCGCAGCCGTTCGGCGGAGAGCAGCCCCGTGCGCATGCCCCACCGCAGGCACATGCCCCTCACAGCAGGAAACCACAGACTTATGCCTTCTGTCCTCCGCATTTCCAGATCCCAGCTCCAGCAGGTGTGGGCCCGCTTCACACACAAAACATAGCCTGTACTGGGGAAAGCAGCAGCCTTTGTAATGCAATAATAAAGCCCACCTGCCCCATTTGTCACCATTTAATGCAATATTGAATCCCAGTCAACTTTTGGCCTAGAAGGTATTGTAAATGTCTAAATCCCCTGCCAAGAAAAGGACTCAGAACACTTGCCTCTCTCTAATTCTCCACTACATGGTTCAGAGGCTCATCATGATTCAAGAGTACAGCTAGAATTGCATATAGCTTATTAAATGCTGGTCACCGTACAGTACTGCAAGGGGATGGTGTGGAACAGTGGGGTAGCAAGTATGAGGCTGTAACAGTGACTATAATTAAGATACAGTAGTAAGGCTTGAGCAAAGAGACAACAGACATGAGAGAGAGAGAGAGCTATTTTTACACTAAGATAAAATCACTGCAGAGTTTTGCATTGATCTGTGCTGATGTTGAGGCCTTCTTTTCACATTTTACTCTTGTTAATTTAAGTATAAGCATGCATGAGAAATTGGAGTCAGCTGGTAAGAAGGATTCACAGATGCATATTTTAAAAATTACAATGTCAAAAATCACTGTCTTTTTACTACAGTTTCTGTACCAAAGTCAAATTGCACATCTCGCTTCCCTTTGAGTTTGCCTGTACTTTGCAACTCACACTGCATAGCTTTAGCTGCATTTCTACATCCCCAGCTCAGCCTTTCAAGCATGAGGATATAATAGACTTGATCCATGTTTTTATCTTGATCTGTGCAGTGAATGCTATGAAGGTGTTTAATCTTTAGGAACCGTTTGCCTGCCAGTTTTCTGGCCTGGCTTAGTGCATTCTTGATATTAAAATTATTGTGCATTAAGAAGAAACTAGCTGATTCATGAAGAGATTAATTATATTTAATTAGAAGGTTCCCCCCTTTTTTCTTTCAATACTTCAATACTTATTTCATCAGTCAGTTTTTAGGACAATGTAAAAAAAAAAGAATTTGTTGGAAAACCACCTGCTTTTAATTAGAAAAAATTATTTTAAATTGTGGTCCATTAGTCAGAACCTGGGTTAAAATACATATTTGAAATGCTCAAGCATGTCATTGCTACAGATTTTCAGTTAAGCAGAAGAGGGAGTAATTGTAAAACAATAATAAAAATGAAAGAAATTGATTGAGTAATGTACCATTTTGAAATTTCTTTTTTGAAATTCCATGGAATTTTCTGGGATTATAGGTATTTGCATTATGAACTCAGTATAACTAAAACTTTTCCGTATAAATTTGGAACTTCAATTTATCAGAAACTTGAAGTAGACTCCCAAATCAGAATTGACTTAAACTTTTTACTTCATATTGAATTTTTTTAAATAGTCTGTTTGTTTTTTTCAGATATAGCATGAAACTTCAATTATATTTTCCAATGTTTCCTGTACTTAGGAGGGGTAGAATTGTCTAAGCACAAGCTGGCATGCTTCCCCCGTTAAGTTATGTTTATTGTCATACCATTTCATAGTTATTGCTCTTAATTGATGGCAGTTTTGTAGGTCTATTGTAGATCTCTCATATTTGCTATATTAGTAAGAATAGAATGGCTAAGGCTGAATGTAGGAGATGTGTGTCCTATTTTACAGATAACAGTCCTGCATTTGAAGACATCCTCTGTAAAAAGAGCTATCTCCAAATTCTATGTAAACAAATGTAACCCAAAGAACGGATAGCCCAAGGTGTTGAAGTTTCGCATTAGCACCTGCCCCAAAGACTGTGCAGGCACAAGTCTCTTATCAGTCTTCCCTAATATGTTGAGATTATGTAGTTACTTTTAAATTATAACAATGATTTCTACATTTGTACAGGTGCATACAATACATATAAGCACATGTACAGTTCATGTAAATTTGTGTTCTTTTTTGTCTCTTTGTTAGTAATATCTAACTGACAGCTCAGGTGTCAACAACAAAGAAAGCTTTGCTTCCCATGTAATGCTTTTCCTTCATAGTATGTCTTAATAGATAACAGTCACAATCTTGTGATTTAGTGGAATGGAAACTAAATAGTACAAATCTAGGGGGAAAAGTAGGGGGAAAAGTTAGTTACATTATATTTAATCCAAAGATTATGTAATTTGGGGGTTTTATATCTTCAATCCAAAGGCAACATGCATGCTTAAACACAGACCTATCTTGGCATCAACTGGAAAGGATTATGTTTAAAATGGCATACTAACAAATCTTTTTTAGTACCTGGCTTGCTTTCAAGAAGTGAATGAAGTCTAAAATTGTGACACAAGTTTAGAATTTCAGCATTTTGGTGCAGGTTGTCATTTTCCTTTCACCTCTCAAAAAAGCATACTCAGCAAAAAATTCTGGGAGATGTAGAGCAAAACAAAAAGCACAAAAGTGGTCCATAAAATGCCCTGCTCTAATGATTGCACAGGTCCTGTTTATGACCTTGTCCAGGACAGGTGGGTAACCTGCAGATACAACAATAGAAAGCTTATTAGTGTAAATCAACTTTATTATTGAAAGCAAAATGTGCTTTTCGATACACATATCAGTATAAAAGATCAGTGTCTAGAATTTATTTATTTATTTATTTATTTATTTATTTATTTATTTATATTTAAATTTATATACCGCCCTTCTTCCGAAGGATTCAGGGCGGTGAACAGCCAAAGGTAAAAAACATAGAATACAAAAATTTAAAAGCAATTTAAAATATATTAAACAATTTGGCCCAACAATTAAAATACCCAATTTAAAATTAAAATTAAAATTAAACAATTAGAGAAGTTAGGCCAGCCCGGCTTGTTGAAATAAAAAAGTCTTGAGGGCCCGGCGGAAAGTACGTAAATCCGGAATCGTCCGTATCTCTGGGGGGAGCTCGTTCCAGAGGGCAGATGCTCCCACAGAGAAAGCTCTTCCCCTGGGGCCTGCCAGTCGACATTATTTGACTGATGGCACCCCGAGGAGCCCCTCTGTGGGAGCGTACTGGCCGGTGGGAGGCTCTCGGTGGCAGAAGGCGGTCTCATAGATATCCAGGTCCTAAGCCACGGAGCGCTCTAAAAGTGGTCACCAACACCTTGAATCGCCCCCGGAGGACCACCGGAAGCCAGTGCAGCTCGCGCAGGAGAGGTGTATTTAGAGAGATAGGATAAAATTACACTTAACCTGTGGATTAAATGACCTGTCATCTGAAAGATGATGGAAAAGAGGCAATTCCCTATATAACACTCATGTGGCCATGAGGTAAGAGGCCAACATAATTCTGATATGTGTTTAAGAGTCCTTCTGGACACAAAGAATAATTAAGATACAGTAGGTCTAACAAAAAATGTATATTTCTTTTGAACCTGATTATTTACAATGCCCTTATTAAAAAGAAGCCTCCAAGACAAAAACTTTCAAACCCAAATAAAGAATTTGCGAATTCTCCTAATTAATTAATTAATCAATCTTATATACCAATCCAGCTTTAACCCACTTTGAATAGTTTGTATATTTCTTATCAGACTGCTTTTTAAATGAAAACCATAACACAAGCCCACTGTATAATGTATGAAACAAGAGCTTCAAAATATAGATACATGAGAATATCTAATATTCTCAGACTTGCTGTTTTCCAAGCAAAGAACTTTAAGATTTGTTTCTTTATTAAATTTATTGGCCACCCACCTTACCACAGGGTAACTCTGGGCAGCTTACAATATTAAAAAATAAAACTGTACAAAACATATACACAATACGAATAATATACTAAAATATACAAATATAAATACTCAACCCTGACTAAAAGATGGTGAAGGAAGAAGTAGGAGGAGTTGGGGGGGGGAGATGGGATCTCTTATTACTCTATCAACCAGCCCCAATGTGAAGCCCTTTCCCCAATTGTGGTCCTGAGCCAACTGGCATGGCCAAGTCTTTTAGCTCTTGGGGAAGGTCAGGAGGGTTGGAGCCAACCTCAGTCTGGGGGGCAAGATGTTTCAAAGGGCAGGAGCAATAGCAGAGAAGTAATGTTTAAGAAATCTGAACCCATGCCATGAAGGGCTTTAAAGGTGATTACCAACACCTTAAATTGCACCTGGAGCAAACTAGTAGCCAGTGCAGTTCGTGGAGCAGTGGTGTTACATGGGCCACTCTTGGGGCCCCAAAAGCTGCCCATACCACTGCACTTGCACCAACTATAGCTTCTGAATGCTCTTCAAGGGTAGCTCCATATAGAGCTCATTGCAGTAGTTCCAATGCAAGATGACTAGTTCTTGAATGACTTGAGTGCAGGGACTCAAGAAGATTGCCTCAAGGTCATTTAAATATGTAATATGCTGTTTGGAATTTTCTAGTGTGGTCACAGTCCCCACATCTCTTTGTAATCTTAATTTTGCTTGAGAATTCTACCTGCTTTTAAAGGCTTACAAAAATATTTAAATTTTCATCAAGCCATTCATGTGTTTTTAAAAGCATTTCTTAAGTGCTGTAAGACATGGTAAAAACACTATGGAGCAGTACAGTGAAAAGAAGTAATGCATCCCCTTAATGTTATTTCCTTGTAACATGTTTTGTGTATTTGCATGGGCACAATTTATAGATTTTAAAAATGACTTTGCACTTTAAGGCACAAATTGGTTGCACCTTTCTTCAGCATTATCTTCACCGAACCCATTGTAGCCTACTTCTCAACTTCCCATCATGTCTTGCCACTCTCATAACCACACATCATGGATGATGAATGTTGTGGTTTAGTATATCTGCAAAGGTCCCAGTTGGACAAAAGTCTGAAGCTGTACTATAGTACATTCTAATCTCCAATTTGATACTATATAGTATATAAAGTGGTAAGTGAAATGTACACTTTGAGAAGACAGTTTAAGAAATTATTAAAAACAAAATAATTAAAGACAACAATAATTTTAATAGACCCTATGAGGGATTTATTCCCTTGAGGTTTATTCCATGAATCATGAAAATGGGGAAACAGTTCCATTGATCACAATGTGGTATGTTATTAAAATACCTCCAGCTGCAAGATAATAGCCAATCAACTTAATGTTTAAAATACCTCATTGATGCAACCTTGATTTGTAATGGAGATTGAAACCCATTATGCTGCTCTAATTACAGCAGTTAAAAACTGCTCTAGTTTTTTGAGTTCAATTTCTAAGATTTCCAGATCTTAATATAATTGATAAAATCTTTTGTATAGGATTCTTAGCTCTGTGTTTCATAATATATAACACCTCTTTGTCTATGAACTGATTTATCATGTTATTTTTTTTTTCAAAACTGCTGAAAGTGACTGGAGTTCTTGAAACCTAAGACAAAAATCATAGCTCTCTAAGAGCCCACTGGTCTGTAAAAGGCTTTTTTTCATTGAATAGTAGAAATTGAACTTTTTCTGCTTTCCTCCTTGTTTCTTTCCTTTCACCTCATGCTCAATCCATAGGTTTTTGCCTAGTTTTCCTCAACTTACGTCCTCATAATTTCTGTTCTCCTTTCTTCCGTATCTGTTGCATACCTTGTTTCCTTTCTTCCAAATTTCTCGTCTTTAGGGATGTTTCTGCCTCTTTTACATTAATATCTAGAATTCTGCATAAATGTTCCTGAATCTGTTTCTAGGCTATTTTTTCTTATAATCATAGTTCTAATTCTCAACCTTCTTTTAAAGGTGCTTGCTCCTTTAAAATGTTCAATGTTTGTGAAGACAATTTCACAGTCAATGATTTTGGGCTGGTAGGTGATACAATAAGCAAATGATGTATATATGATAATATATTGGCTTTTTATAGCATCTTTCATCCAAAATGTTCTAAAGTGCTTTACAAAACAGGTGCACAATATATGCAGTACACACATAGTATTTATTTATTTAACAGAGCTGCTCCATAGTGATTTTTAAAAGCTTGGTTTTGCTATCTGTGATAGTAAAATAGGGTTACATTCAAAGCTCCTTATGCTGATGCTAAACACCAAATAGTAATAGATTGTGGTCTGATAGGAAAATTAATATTCTAGAGATGATACAAGAAAGATGAGTACAAACTAGATTTGGTTTAGGCTCTAAGGATGTTATTCTGATTGTGGGGAAAGACATCCAGTCATTTTCAAAGAAGGTCAGGATCTTGTTTTACATATCTATGGAATTATTCCATAGATCCACTACTTTGAGTCCACTAATATGGATTTGTGAACTGGCTTCTATCTTTCAGTCTTTCACATAAAATAGTCAAAACTTTATAATACTATACCATTTTATATGAATATCAAAAAATGAGATTATAGTTATGCACTTTCATTTCTTCCTTACTGAATTGTAATGAGGCTTCCCTCATTTTCCATTATTCTTAATTAAATCCCTTAGTATAAGAATATTAGAATAAGAGGGGAAAGGTTTACCTTGTGTATTCCTATGTTGTGGGTTTGGGATCAAATTGACTTCTAAAAGTGGGTTATTTTCTAGCATAAATATATTAGAAATCCTAACAAATCAGATAATTAATTAAATTAATTTTAACTTTAACCAATCTTTTCTGTTTATTTTCAATGTAGGTATCTAGAGATTTTCTTAAAGATGCAATATATGCACATATATATCCCAGCTTATTTTGTATGTTGTATTCCAGGACATAATGTAGTCATTGGATATAATTTACCATACCAACCTTAATTAGGGCTTTGCTTTTATGGTCATTCCCCCACCCCCAATGAATTTGTACATTAAAAAAGTACTATTTTTTCTTCTACCAGATGTTGGGTTAGATAAAAATACTGGACAGCACCCCTTTTCTAAGATATTTTTTCCTTACTGACCCAACATCAAATGTTTGTGGTTATTGGTGAAGCACTCCTGCCATTTTGAGTAATTCCTTAGTATTTCAGCACCAAATGACACTTTCATCTTTGATTGTATATCTTGTCCATTATTGTTTCTTCTGGTCTTTGATCTATTGAACAACTGAAAAAGGAGCATAGGATCAAAATCAGCGAATTTTGTGCAGATCTTGTTCTGTTATTTCTCAGTGGCTTGGGCCTGAGCTTATGATAGTACAAGCTGAGAACAGCCTTACTATGTGAGGTCTCATCTTGAAATTAACACTGCAAAGAAATTCAATCAAATGGAAAACTACTTTTGGCAGTTTTTAGAAGAAACAAAATAATATACCATTTATGGCATGTAGATAATTTTGCTTTTGAAATAAAAAAACCTTCCTTTTTATAAGTCATTACTATCAAAAGCTATCACTCCCTTAAGCACAAACCTGTGCTGATAAATGAGCTGAAGTTGTTGTTGACGAGCAACTTCCCATTGCATTTGGATTTGGATTAAGGCGTTTGGCTTTGGACTTGTAGATCAAAGACAATCGCTTTGAAGGGTTAAGTTATCACAATGTTATTCTTGTGCAGTTTTGTACAGCTTGCAATTTACGTTACCTTATTTTACAAGGATTCTTGATAGAAGCTATGTAGTATTGAAAAATGATTTTCTGGATTTTGTCTTTCCCCACAATGATATGAAACTGGTAAAGAGTATTTTTGTTGTTGCTAGTTTTGGTAACACTTATAAAGTAACAGTTGATCAAACTCCTTTTATTGTTAGACTTCTGTATATTGAATCATGGTAACATTTAGTTCTGCTTTAGCAGTTTCACAATAGCACAAGGATAACATTTATAGTAAATGTTTTTAACACTCCATTTGATGTATTGGTAGTCATTGTAGTATTCAAACTACTGAAAAAAATGAAATAATGAATGTAAAACACACACACAAGCTGCTATAATTATGTAACTTGGAGTTGAAAGTTGATCTCCATTTTTGCATTAACCTGCATGTAATTTAACATTCAGAATCAAATTTATGATCTATTTTTTTTAACAATGTACTATGCTTTCGGTTGAATCCTGTTTCTTCAGTGTACCTAGCTTAATTATATCTTCTTTGTAATAAATCACAGAGCTTCCTTATCAATAAATCATCACAAATGCAGGCAAACTATCTCTAAACATAAAATGCATCTACATTGCAAAAGCTATTCCATGTAACAATAGAATAAGAAGGATGCTCAAAGGACACTTACTTGCCCCTTCACTTTGGTCCTTCCTGAGAAAAACAGAGCTTGCTTATATTTGGCCTTATCTCTGTACCAAAAAGATACTAATATTTTCAGAATATTTTATAGTTTATTACTTCTCCCCAAGATTGGAACAAAGATTGTTAATGAAATTTCTCTCCTTTTCTGTCTTCCGATGGTTTTTTTTTCCTCAAAACCTCTGCAGGTAGAACCATAGCAATATATGAAGAGTTTCAAAATAAAAGGATTGACTGAAAGGAATATTTCATAAGGGGTTAATTTCAGTGCTTCTGATTCATACAATTTAGATTGCAGTGTACTTTAGCCTGCCAGTAGTGGTAGCCATGGTTGCTAACATTGTGCAAGGCTACATTGATGAATCAGGAACACAGAAAACACATTGGGACCTATCCATAACTATAAATGGAGGAATAGCTTTTGAAAGCCATCAAACAATACATGTGTCCAGAATTTAGAATACTAAGTTGGTGAGAATGGACATATTACAGTGCAATCATGCAAGGGCTGAATTTATATTTTACAAAGCAGGTATCCTACAAATTCTTTAACAACATCTTGAAATTCTAGATTTGCCAAATCTGCAAGTTCTAAATGAATAACATATTCTGCCTGCAAAGGATCATACCAGTTTCAGGATATACTAAGCTCATGCTTATTAATTCTTGTGGGAGCTGGATTGTTATTTGTTGAAATACATCTGCATTTCTCAGGACTAAGGCATCTTCTAGTTTCTTATGCCTGAGATCACTTGATGTAACTTGTGTTGTGTTTCTTGGGTTTTCTAGATTTCTCTTATAATCATCAGCACCCTCAGGGACTAGAGTATATTTCTTTTGCCTTATCCTAAGCCCAAACACTTGCTGCTACTGTTTATTATGGGTCAGCAGTTGGCAGTACTAAGATTTTGAAGGCGAGAAGGATTGGATACTTTTTTTTCTTCTGTTTACACACTGGTCCCAATATGTATAGAAATGCAACAGTGATGATTTTGTAGGATCAGTGTGCATACAAAGAATTAATTTCTAACTACAGTTTGACTTAATGGTGGAATCATATTCTCTTTCTCTAGACCACTCCTTCTCTCTCACACACATCTTATTCTGGCTGTGCAATCAAAACCTCTTCTCTGTTGTCCCAGAACAGGGGTGGGCAATTGTGGCTCTTTTACAACCCAGACTTCAACTCCCAGAGCAGCTTGGGAGTTTATTTATTTAT
The DNA here is from genome assembly GCA_022577455.1 of Arizona elegans. Classification (NCBI taxonomy): domain Eukaryota; kingdom Metazoa; phylum Chordata; class Lepidosauria; order Squamata; family Colubridae; genus Arizona; species Arizona elegans. The sequence continues at coordinate 296,190,905 of JAKOOJ010000001.1, read as the reverse complement.
TTATTTATTTGATTTGATTTGATTTATATGCCGCCCTTCTCTGGAGACTCAGGGCAGCTTACAATGCGTTAAGCAATTGAAGTTGAAGTCCACAGGTTGTGAAAGAGCCACAATTGCCCACCCCTGTCCCAGAGCATAAAGACCAAAAGTCACATTCCAAAAAGATGAGGCTACAACAAAAAACTAAATTTAATTTTATTTCCATTTAAATTTAATAAAAAATAAATGTGGTTAATATAATTATTCCCCAGTCATATAGTTTTCTTCTATCATAGTTTTTGAGGCTTCTAGAAAAAGCACTGAAAACTTGTAGGGGTGAAAGTCGACACACAGTCCTGGGGCCTTAATTGTGCATATAACGGACTTCTGATGTCAAATTTTTGATTTCAAGGCTCATCACCTCTCAGTTAACCCAGAGTGTCAATCAGTATTGATGTATTTATGGGACGCTCTTTAAAAATAAATTTAGAAAGAATGGAATTCATGTTAGAAAATGAATGCTTAGTCCAGCAGCGAAGATATCATATCACATTACATTTGCACCAGCTTTTTGTCCTATGGCAGCATACTATCTTGGTGTGTTTTTCCAAACATCCAAGTTTGTTTTGTGTTGCTTTTTTCTTATATGGAGTGCCAATTCTTAATATTTTAAATATCTTTTTAATGAAAACCTCAGGAATTAGAATCATCCCGGTATTACTGCAGACTGATACATGTATATTTAGCATCGACTGAAAAGGCCTAAAACCCTTCTTGGGAGAGTTACGAGGTATAACTTTATTGTGGCATAGCAGGAAATAATTCGGAAGGACCAAGTCACCAGAAGGGGTTCAAAAGTTTGTTTTCCCTGAGCCTTTTTATTCTTTGTGTGTGTTGCCTGTTAGAACTGAATTCTGCGCTCCTGCCTTTCACCTTTTTGTACTGACATTGTATAATATGCTTGCACTATTCCCCTGGGCAAACCAAGCATGTAAGAAAAAAAATTGAAGCTTCTTCTTCTTCTTTCTTTTTTTTTTTTGGATAAAAGCACTGTATTAACTTCTGTATATAGAGAGACTAATGGCAAGACAGAACTTGAAATTCTATCTTATGTATAAAAGCATGCACTGAATTACTTGTATGTAGAACATGCTGTAAATGCTGCAGAGTACTGTAAGATCCTACACTTGAAATCACAAATAACAAGCAACTTCATCTTTTAAAACAAAACAACAAAAAAACTAAACCGAAGCTGTGCAATGGATTTTGTGCCTTTTTTAAATCCATGTATGTTAATCCAGACAATCGGGAAAAAAAGCTTGTATACTACCAAAACCTTATTAAAGAATCAAAGGCATAACTTGTGGCAGTGTTTTTTTTTAATCTCATTTTTCACCAGACCGTCACTCTTCTTGTAATGTAGACTTCAAATCCAAATGCAAACTCTCCTGTTAACTCCTTACCTGGCATTAGCATTGTGGAGGATTTTTATTAGTTAAAGAGAGGGATAAATTTTGGATTTAATAGAGAGAAAGATATATCCTGCTCTACTAGCCTAAATTTTACATCTTATTTATCAGCATAAGAGGATAGATTTTCTTGAACTTCCTTCTTTGGACCTTGTATTATGATTTTGCTAATGTTTTCTCCCTTCCTCATTTCTCTGACTTCTTATTGGCCTTGGGACAGAGATAAACCAGTGTAGTAACGTGTCAGCCTAAGAAAACAATTAACGGTTTTATGCTTCTGGAGTAAACTATTCTTTCTAAATGGGGAGGGCAATGAAATGCAATGCTAACTAAGGCAGTGGAAAAGAGAGCCTGGCATGCCAGGGCATCAAGTTCAATTGTAGCAGGAAATTTATGTTAAGTAAGAGTATCTGAGTTTGGTACTAGTGTAAAGGTAAATGTTCTGGTCAAAAGCATAACGAAGATCAAAGTCCATCTTTAACTGCAAATTGGACATTTCTCAAAGATATCTTTGCAATTGAAGATCCCATAGTTATTGATGGAACAATGTTTCCATTTTTGAAAATACGTGTACAGGAATTCCTTATAAATATAATTGCATTCATTTGGATAGTGTTTTTACTATCAAAGGGTGAGGGGAGTCTCATCTATTAGACTTGGAAGGCCAGAGTCAGGGAGGTTCCTCTTTCAGATATGTGCCCATCTTGTTTCTGTGTTTGGCATCAGTTGTGACCTCAGGATATGACAAAGGAGTGGCAGTTATTATCTGAGAAGTTCTGATAGCTTTCAGAGCCTCTGTGCTGTAGATAATCAGATATGAGATCTTTATGGTTGAGGTGAGGTTCTAGACAGCAGCTGGGCTTGTTGTTGCTACACTGGCCTTAATGTTGTAAAGTGAACACATATCTGACTGCTCGATTCCATTGCTGGTCTGACAGTTGAATTCCTCAAGCTAATATAAAGCTGCTTCCAGTTAGCATTGAATTTGGGGCTCATCAGGAGTTCATGGTCACCATGACAACCATGAATTTGACCCAAATTATTGACCCAACGCGTGCTGAAGGTCATATGTTAGTTTTTTTTTTTTAATCTTGAGATACTTGCAATATGATCAAGGTGGGGGGCAGTGTCATCAGTCTTTTGTCATGATTGCCTTTTGGTTTACTGCTGCTACTTTTTCCTGCAAGAAGGTAAGACCTGTTAGATCTAACTGCCTTACGAGACTCTGGGATTTCAGCGAATGTGCACCCTGTTATTTGTTCTTATTTTGCTTTAGAATTATATTACTGAATATTATTCATGTCTGATCAAGTAGATTTCAGTAACTATTTAATTCTTTCGCTTTTAAATGTATAAAGTATACTTTAAGTATCTTTGCCAGAACTATGACCTCCAAAATATGTGCCAAAATAATTTGAAGCTTACTCAAATGCTGTACAATAAGTTCATTGGTTTCCTTTCTATTAAATCTCTTATGTAACTTATGACCACTCTCATATTATCTGGCAATGAACTCCTCATCCATGTTATATGAAGGTGTACTTTTTGGTATGATATCTGTGCATCACAGATATGGGGATCTAATTTTGTAAAAGATCCCTCCCAACCCTCAGTTCCTTTTCAACAGCCACAGGGTTAATCAATTTTTCTGCATCACCATCTTCTTCCCAATTTTTAATGTCAGATTTCCCTTTAGAGTATGCAAAAAAGGATAAAAAATTTTTTAGACATTCCATATCTTCCTGATATAATTGTTTCTAGGGATATTAGAATTCTGTTATATTTAAATCCTAAAACTGTCCATCTAACGAAAGATGTTATATATGTATATTCCAAATCATTCATATCTGCTATATGCATTAATATGATTAATTCACTTCCTTTGGTTGATGCCTGATCTATCAAATACTTAGAGCTGCTGGAATGACATATCAGTAATATGACATGAAAAGTATAACTGGAGCAACTGCTTGGAGCATATGCAATGCAGGGCCCACTTTCATAAAGTTTTGTAGAAAGTAGCTGTAAAAGGTTTCTGGCATTAATTCTATAAAAGTGTATCACCTATACATGTGAAAGCACAGATGATCACTTGAAGAATCACAATTACATTAAGCAATTTTTGTTATTGTCTGATTGATGCTTAACAAACTACAGTAATCTAGTTCCTATTTCCCATGTAACGCTTGCTTCCTGCTCATTTCATGAAATATTCATCAATTTTCAGATAGTTTTTTCTTTTAAATAAAAGTATTTCCACTTCAAAATAATGTCATATATGTCTCCCTGGACATCTCTGTTTTTTTCTACAGCTTTCCTTTTATTAAATGACCTTCCTGCTTCTGTGGGTTGCTAGAAACCATATAATGTTTATCTTTATTGTGTATATTCTCTTTTTAACTGGTTTTCTTTCTGTTCCAGTTACGTTTTTCTTGTTTACAGGATGACCCTTGGGCTTTGCTAGTGTATTTACTGAATAATAACCTTTTGCATTGTTACCTCTTAGGAGTGTTAATCAGACATCACACTAGTAGGAGGTGAAGGGCAGGTTTTGCTTTTAGTAGCAGCAGCATCAGATTAGTGGGAGGCAGTTGCTTCTCCTTCCTTCCTATATGTATTAGATCTGGATACTGAAGATGGAATACTGAAAAAGAATGAGGGGGAATTCTACCAGCTGTTCTTCAGGCATCCCAGTAGATACCCTTGGGCTTTAAACCAGGGTATTGATATCATGTGGTAAGGGATTTGCCATTATGATGAATACCAATTTTTTCTCTGCAGAATCTTTATTCAAACATAACCTCATTAATTCTTGTTATTTGACAAAACTGGGAAGGGGCATCCTGTGATTCTTGGTCTCTGCATAATTTTGAAATCCTTGCATAAGTAACATTCACATTTGGGGCAAATGTTTCTCCCTTAGAGAGACAAAGATATAAGTCCAAAAAGAGGTGAAAGGAGACAAAGTCCTTCTACTTTCCACTTTGATTCTACTTGCTGCGGGGTCCAAACAGATGCTCCCCCAAGTGGTGTGAAGCTGACAGGAAAGGGTCCCAGCTCTTGGTCTCCATTCATTTGTGGTTTTAATTCTCCTGGCTAATTTCAGCTATTACAACATTGCTTATATAGTTTTAACATTCTGGATAACCAACTATTTTTGTGTGTCTTTTTCCAGGTATTCCCACTGAAACCTTTTGAAATGAATGGTCTCCCCAGGGTGGTGCCTTTAAATTTGCCTTACCAAGATTTCAAAAGGGATGTATCAGAAAATAGGGAAAGATCCAAAATTCTCCAACGAATAAAAAAAGTGGATTTCTCAAATGTTGTCTTAACTGCCCCTTGTAAACCACCTAATGCTCATCTTCAACTGGCAAATGGCAGATACAAAGAAAAAAGGGAGGAAAAAGAAGAGGAGGAAGAGGAAGAGGATGATGATGATGATGAAGAACTTGATAATTTAGGGGAAGAACTTGATTTGCAGAGTGAGACAAGCAGTGAAGTGAGTCAAAAAAGTACTGAGCGTAGTCAGGAAGGTGCTCCATCCACTCTTTTAGCAGATGACCAGAAGGAATCCAAGGGTCGAGCATCAGCTGCCGAAGGAGACTTGGAACTTGAGGAAGGCTCAAAAACATTAGTTCTTTTTTCACCAGGTGACCTGAAAAAGTCTCCTGTGAATACAGACTTGGCTCCTGATGCTGATCTTGGAACTCTTGCTGCACTGACTCCTCAAAGTGAGAAACCTCAGCCTATGGGAAGCCAGCTTGATGTATCTGAGCCAGGAACATTGTCTTCCATCCTCAAGTCTGAACCAAAGCCTCCTATGTCTGTGGCCACAACCTCCTCCCCTTTTACTAAAGTTGAACGCACATTTGTCCATATTGCCGAAAAGACACATCTAAACATCATGTCTTCCAGTGGTCAGCTTATGAGGCATGAGGAATACTCTAATACAGGGCAGTTTGAAGAGGTAATTGTGGAGGAAGAATTAGAGGAAAATCAGGTACTGATAGAAAATGGGAGTGTGAATTCAGCCTTGGAAGGGGGAGAAATGGAAAGTTGTGCTTTCTCAGTGAATCATATTGAAACCACCTCTGAAACTGCAGGGGAACTGGTATTCCTGAATGGTGTTAAAATGGGAGAAGAAGAGGAGCTAGAACTTAAGGGCAAACTTATTCCCGAGTCAGATGTGGAAGAAGATAGTAAGTTGATTTCAGAAGAACCTGGCCTTGATAATAAAACCCTTGCAAATGAATCCCTTAGACAAGCAGAGTTGCTTCCACATATTCTAGCAGAAACTTCCAAAAAGCCACTGAATGTAAGGTATAGAAGCCGGATTCCTGTCTTGCTGTCTGAAGAAGACACTGGATCAGATGTTTCAGCTTCACACTCTGGCAAAGAAAGGCTATACAAGAGACTGAAACAGCAGGATTTGGCCCGCCTGGTGATGGAGAAAAGGCAAAGCCATCTGTTCAGGTTAGCTTCTGGAGCTTCATCTTCTGCTTCCTCTAGTGATGAGAGGCAGCGGGTTTCAGAAACCTTGTCGGCCACTGGTTCTGAGGAAGATACTCATGATTCAGATGATTTCACCCCAAGGAAGATTGGAAATCAGGAGAGAATTTCCCTGGTAAAGATGGAGGAGAGAAGTTTAAATATAAGGAGCAGAATCCCTCGCCCCATTGTATCGGTAAAGCCACCTGTGATAGAACTAAAATATGGGAGCCCTTCCGCCCTTCCGCCAGCAGCACCAAGTAGAAGTACCGGTGATGCAGCTGGGTCCATAAGGTATGTGGTACTTCTTTCTGATTCAGCAAGCAGTCGGATTTAGAGTTACTTTTGTCCTTGCTATCTCCTCAGCTCCTTCTTTATATTTACCCAGCCTATCCACTAGACTGTAATCAACCATTTTTTCCCAGATTAATCATGCTATCATGTTAGACAATAATTTTAAAATAGGCTGCCTACCGAGCCTTCCCAAACATCCCATGGTTTTGTCTTCAAAATTAGATGGAAGTTGGTATTTTTGCATTTAAAAGAGATTCCATTGCGGTCATGGAAACTTTTTAAAACCAGATTGGAACACAAAAAAATTCTACAGGGGTATTTAGAAATAAAAGATATAAAAAGGACATTTTAGGCAGGAATCACAACTGAAGGAGTAAGCCTATTTGATGGCCTCTTAGTTTAGTATTCCCTACTGGAGATTTTTTCAAGCTTAATACTGTATACTAGACGTTCCTATATATAAGGTTGGACATATGTTCTGACATATGTATCAACTGTCTATGACTTTTATTATCTTAGCTACAAGTTACGTAGTTACTTAGCTGCATCTACATTCTCTAATGTTTACTTTCCTTGCAGGTAGTCCTCAACTTACAACTGGTCATTTAACTACCAGCTGAAGTTACTGTTACAGATGGGATGTTTTACATCCTATAAAATGTCATGGTGCATCCACTCCCAATCACATGACCACAATTCAGGCACTTGACAACCTTTTCACAATTATGATCAGTTTCCAAGCACCCTGTGATCATGTGATCACCATTTACAATATTTTCGATTGGCTTCCCCAGAAAGTCAATGGGGAAGCCTGCAGGGAAGGTTGCAAGTTGCAAGTTGTTGCTGCCTGCTGAGAGGACTCTCTCTCATCTCCAGAGACTGGCTGAAAGAGTTGCCTGCCAAATGGAGCTTAGCCCCCTCTGCTGGGCTGTAGAAACAAGGAAAGAAAAATCTATTTCTTGTTCATTAAATGTGTATCCTGTCTTTCCTCCAAATAATATATATTGTACAAGGCAATGAATTAGAAAATAAACACAAAATATCATTTAAATACTTCAATAAAAGAAACCAGTATCTTAACGGAAATTCTCTACCTTTAAATGCTCACTCAGTATGTAGTGTTTGCTTCTTTAACAGAAGTGGCTTATATGCTTGATTTATGTGACTTTCAGCAAAGGTGATGCTATTCCTGCAAAAACATAACCTGCATCTCACCTCTACCATGCAAATAACATCTTGGCTGAAGCAAACACTGCATAAACATGTCCAAATATGGGTATCCACAGAGAAGGCAAGAATGACAAAATATGCATAACCATGTCACAGTACAAATGTGAGTCACATGCTAAAAATAGGCATTAGGATCAGGGGTGGGTTCTACTTACCTCTGCTATCGGTTTGCAATGGGAGTGTGCGTGTGCGCAGAAACTTCATGCATGCATGCGTGCTTCTGCGCATGTGCAGATCGTTCATGATGACGCCCGGGTGATAACTGAACTTGTCCTCTTCTTTGTTGTGGCATGTGGTAGCACTTGGCCACCATATGTTTCTTTTTAACCTGTTACAGACTATTAGTTTCTATCATATGTTGTAAATTTTTAGAGTAAGATACTTGTGGTGACCTGGTTACAAAAAAAAAAAAATGTTGTGCTTTCCCCTTCTTTTCTTCTTGCAGGATTCAGGGGCAAAGGCCATTTGTGAACATCTCTGGTGATCCCCGGATGAAAGCTACCCCAACTCCTGCTACCCCTTCCTTAAAGAGCAGCCCAAGGAAAGCCTCCCATCTTCCAGCTAGAAGCCCTGTTCTCCCTCCACGAAACCTCAGTGCTTCCCCCAAAGGCCAATCCCTATCCAGAAAGGAAAGCCCATCACCATCTCGACCGCATAGGCCTGGGACTACATTTCCTCCATGGGCTCAGTCTTCTCCCAAAGCTCCATCCAGGGCTCAGGCTATAGGCCTATTGGGAGATATTCCTGTGTCACCAGGTATGCTCAGAAAAGGACCAAAAGGGAAAACCCATACTCCAGGAACCAAAGGAAAACAGGTATTCCAAGAAGGCAAGTCTACTGCTAGATAATGATCTGCTGCTGCCAGTCCATTAGACCTACCGACCTACCATCTTGCCAGGCTGGAAAAACCTCTGCGTATAATATACACTTGAGATGCCGCAGCACAGCCTTATGTGTCGGAAATATATGCATATAGCAGCTAGTTGTACTTCAGTGCTTCACTTGCCCACACATGCCCATGCTGTCTCAATCCCAGCTCTCTCTCTGGCTGAGAGCCTCCTGGCCAGCTCATGCTTGCTTTTGCCAGTCACCAAGCAACAACTCAGGCAGCCTGCCTAGTGCCTGATATTCTTTCCTTCATCCTCATTTCTTTAGTTTCTCGGTTAGCAACACTACAGAACCCTGAGAGATTGCTAGGAGAGATGGCTTTTTATAGCACACATCAGCCCCAGTCAGTGGAGAAATTAAAAGGGCTGCACAGAACCTGAAAGAGAAATCTCGGCGTGAGCTTCTCGATGGTCTAGATGTATTGATGTCCCTGTTTGGCATCCACTCTCTCTCTGAGCCTGCTTTTGTGTAGCTCTGGCAATGCTGGTGTATTAATAGAAAGAAAGTCACAATCAGACCCCTTAATTGCTATCCTGCCTATAGTTATATGAAGAGTCAATAAGAGCCAAGGGGAGAGAAGCTGTACCTTTGCAGCTTCTTTTGGATGCATAGCATCCCGTAGCAGCAGTCCTCAGAAGGCTGCTAAAGAGAAGTGTTAGGTTTATTGAGACAACCTGTTCCAGCGTGCTCTGAAGTAGAGAGGCATCAGTTTTTCCCCTTCGGCATTATGTCCATAAGCTAATATCCACCAGAAGTAGTGTTTTGTGTAAAGGCAGCAGTGAAAGGTTCTCAGGGAGCTCTACATGATCTCTTTATTGGTAAAAACAGTGCAAAAGTGCAAAGAAAAGAGCTAAAGCCTAAATAATGACCTAGGGAACCAATAGGGCTCCAATCTATAGTATTTTTTTCAAAATCCAAATATAAGGCATTTTAAAACATGGACTGCCTTTCCTTCTAGGATATGTTGGACGTGCAGTTTTTAATTTTTATGTTTTTTTAAAAAACAGGCTTTTCATTTCTAAATGCCTTGCAATGATAGTACCTGCTTATTCTAGAAATTCAGCTGCCAGACAATCATCGGTGTTTGGCACCTCTCAAATTATTTGATTTTCAACTTGGCGCTTGATAAATCTCGATAAAGCTTTTGAAGCTGGCTAATTTGGGAGGGTACCCCTCCCTTCATGGTACCCCCTCCCTTCTGTGCGCTGGCCTGAAAAGTTATATGAACTTGCCATTATGATCAGGAAACACATTATAATTAAGTACTTATATCTAAGAATCTAGCTTTAGATATGGAGACTTGCAAAAAAAAAAAGGAAATATATGAATGCTTGGCTCTTGTAATAGTACTGAATAATATTCTCCCACCATCTGTGTGAATCTATAAATTGCAATGATAGAAAGTAAGAAGTGAAGAATTTGAGCAGATCAGGCTAATTTATTATTAATTCTAGATATTCTTTTCTTGTTTTCTTTTCACCCTACAACTGTCAAGCAGAGTTATATGAAATATGAATGGAACTTGTTTCCATTCATTTCTTTAGACTAATTTTTTGTTGCTGTGTAAACTTAATAAAATGACACTTGCAACTTCTTAGTAAGAGATAAATAGATTCTGGCCATTCAATATTACTACTTTTCTTGGTGGGAATTTGGGACTCGATTGGCTGTTAAAGGAAAATATCTGTGATAATTATTTTATCAATAGATAATCAAGGCCCAAGATTACCAGTGAATGTTCTTGCATCAAAGAGATGTTGACTATTTTTGATATTGTATTAGAAGATGACCTTAAAAAAAGATAATATACTGTTAATCTCATGCCCATCTTTTCAACGGAGGATAATTTGAGAATGTCTAGAATACCCTATTTAATCAATAGAATAATTGTTATGACATACACCTGAGGAACCATGGGGCTTGTGGTTCTATGAGAGGATTATTAAGGCTTAGAGCAGAATTCCAGGACAGGGCTAAGAGCATAGAATAACAGAGTTGGAAGGGACCTTGGAGGTCTTCTAGTCCAACCCCCTGCCCAGGCAGGAAACCCTGCCCATCACTTCAGACAAATGGTTATCCAACATCTTTTTTAAAATTCCAAGTGCTGGAGACAAATTGTTCCACTGATTAATTGTTCTAACTGTCAAGAAATTTCTCCTTAGTTCTAAATTGCTTCTCTCCTTGATTAATTTCCACCCATTGCTTCTTGTTCTACCCTCAGGTGCTTTGGAGAATAGCTTGACTCCCTCTTCTTTGTGGCAGCCCCTGAGATATTGGAATATATTGGAATATATAGCAATATAAGCCACAAGTCTTTGTTTTGGTAAGATCATGTTGATAAAACAACAAAGAAACAACAATAGAAACAACCCAGATTAATTTTTGATACATTAGTTGGTACTACAGTGTGATTTTAGTTGAGACACAATTGCAATGAGGTTTTGATAAGAAACACTCTGATTTTACAATATTTCTTTCCTTTTTAATATATATCTATGTTTTTCCTTTTGCCTCATAACCTCCAGACTTTTCTGTTCTGCAACTCTAGGAACCCATAGTATGCAAGAGCCTCCCGGTCATACTTCAGGCTATTCCTAGCTTCCAAGGCCACAAGGGTGATAGAGTTTGTCATGCCTCTTTGAATAATTTCTGCTTTTTATTTCTTTGTTTGTTTAAATGTTTACACAAATAATTCTATCCTCCCCATTTCCTTCATTAACTTTCCCACCTGCCCTCATTAAAAACCTCTTTTCTCAGTCCTCCACTAGATATTCTCCACATCCTAGTGGAAAGGGGCTGAGTTTCGTGGCAGAACACACGTCTTGCATATTGTTGTTGTTGTTAGTCACAAAGTTGTGTCTGACCCATCGTGACCCCATGGACAACATTCCTCCAGGCCTTCCTGTCCTCTACCAACCCCCGAAGTCCATTTAAGCTCACGCCTAATGCTTCAGTGACTCCATCCAGCCACCTCATTCTCTGTCATTCCGTTCTTCTTTTGCCCTCAATCGTTCCCAACATTAGGCTCTTCTCCAGTGAGTCCTTCCTTCTCATTAGGTGGTCAAAGTATTTGAGTTTCATCTTCAGAATCTGGCCTTCTAAAGAGCAGTCAGGTTGATCTCCTCTAGGACTGATCGGTTTGATTGCCTTGCAGTCCAAGGGACTCGCAGGAATCTTCTCCAGCACCATAGATCAAAGGCCTCAATTCTTTGATGCTCAGCCTTTCTTATGGTCCAACTTTCACAGCCATACATTGCAACTGGGAAAACCATAGCCTTGAGTATATGCACCTTTGTTGGCAGGGTGATGTCTGCTTTTTAGTATGCTGTCTAGGTTTGCCATAGCTTTCCTCCCCAGGATCAAGCGTCTTTTAATTTCTTGGCTGTAGTCCCCATCTGCAGTGATCTTGGAGTCCAGGAAAACAAAATCTGTCACTACCTCCATTTCTTCCTCATCTATTTGTCAGGAATCGAGAGGCATCATCTTAGTTTTCTTAATATAGATTAAGTCTTGCATATAGATAGGACCAATCTACTTGAATGAAGTTTTTTTTACTTGAATGCATTTGAGAGGTAGAAAAGAATAAGATCCCTGACTGGGACCCAGCATGGCCCTTGTGAATCTGGATGAATATTAATGGTAGATGGACAAATGATCTTATTTGCAGGATGCCTAGATATATCTGAAAAAGCAGGAAAGTAGTGAGCATCTCGTGAGCCATAAGAACATCTAATCTAACCTGGTTCTTTTCTTAGGTAATAAACAAGACTGCCTTAGAATCTGGCCAGACTTTGCCAGTTGGGAACCACTGATAGGAGCTGAATTAGTGGATTTCATCCAGGATTTGAGGGGACAATTATAAATAATATAATTATTATATTATTTATAATATAGTCATCAGTAGCCCCCTTTGAGATGTAGGAGCATATAAATTAGAAGGCTTATGTTGACAGAATTTATTATTCTGACAGCTATTTGAGATTAATATTATTGAATATCTTATATATATGTTGGGATTTGTATCTGAAGAGAAGACTGGGCCATTTTATTGAGCTTGGCCATATTGTTCTCCAAAGACATTGTTAGGCATAGAACATCTTGGCCTATTCAATCCTAGACCTCACATGTAAAATAGGGATGTGCCAATAGCATTGGAAGATAGCTGTCAATCATCTTGGTCATCCTTTGTGCTTGGTAGTAAAAGAATAAAAAGTGGGAAGCTTAAAAGTGCTATCTACAACATTGATTGATTACCTCAAGAGACTCACTACTTTAAACCTTTGTTTTTATATAAGCAAAGAATGATGGGGCAAGAATATCATGACCCAGTCCATCATTCCTCCTCTTATGTTTATTTGGTTTTTTTTAAAAAAAAAATCATACATACGTTGGCTTCACTCACATATTGTGCTAAGTCATAATGTGGTTTGCTTGTTTGTGTTACTTCTGTGAACCCAGCCACTAAGGTCAGTAAACAATAATTTGTTGTTTAGCACAGTATATGAAACCAGCCAACCGATATATGCACTCATTCATCTGTGGTTTATGAAATAAAGCCTGAATCCTTCCCATCAATTCAGAAATTTAGATTTTATTCAAGAAAAAATGAATAGGTATAAACTCTTCTCTGCGCCAGCTAATTCTTATCCCAAAATCAAGATGCTATGTAAACATTAGGTACAAATCTGAGCACAAGCCTGGACAAAGGAGGCTTTTTTCTTCCTCTTCTGGTCAGTTTTTCAGAATGTTATTCCTGTGATTTTTTTGACCATATGAGAAATGGGATGTGGCGTATAGAAGGTTCCTGTATATGTTCCTGATTCCAGTAAGAAAAACAGTTCAAAAAGAAACTGTTTTAGCCCAAAAACAGAATTAGCAGTCTTTCTCACCCTCTTCCTCTTCCTCCTCCTCCCCCTCCCCCTCCTCCTCTGTATCCCAAATATAGAAAGGGAGGAAAGACCTGCACATTACTTTTTGCTTGAACCTATGGCTGTAAGGTCTTGGACATAGAACATTTTGACATATTATGTCCTAGACCTCACGATGTAGGAGGCAGGGAGGCATTCAGTCTACTCATACACAGCCACAATTCAGTCCTGCCCTCCTCCATGCAATAGAATAATAATATTACTTTCTGGTTTAATCCAGAATTAATAGCTATTCTGTCTAGAGATGCCCGTGGTCAAGCATTACTCATTGTAAATGAAATAGTTACTGTTTAGGAGACCTAAATTATTTTAATTGGGTGATATGTGGTAAGCAGATCTGTTCTATTGGTATACAACTCTAATTCTTAAATATGGCATATATCAGTGTATATGTATAGCAATACTGGAAGAGCAAGAAAGTTTTAATCTGCCCTCCAAATAGTATTAGTGTTGGGCACAAACATGTTATACCTCTTGGCACATAAAAAGAAACGAAGTACAGAATCAATAGCATGTACTGTATGCTGTAAATATAATTATCGTGCAGGATGAGGAACTGTGGGAATCGATATTCCTCTAAGACATTTGTACATATTTACTTGAATATGTATCAAGCATAAATGATGATCATGGGCAGAAAAAAGGCAGCATAGAGACAAATAATATTACTTTCATTTGCAACAAATAATATTACTGTTGTAGCAGCAAGCCTGAGCTGTATTCAGCTTTAGTCCTTGGTGGTGATTGAGACAGCTGTGAATCTTGATGGAACAGGTGCTTTGTTTTAGAGATCCAAATAATACTCCATCAGGACTATTATCAAAACTCCAGGTCAAAAACGAGATTTCATGGATTGCTAGTTGCTAGTTCATGTTACCTATGGTGCCATGCAATACGGTAAGCAAGCATCACTCTAAAGCAGTGGTGGGATTCAAGTAATTTAACAACCGGTTCTCTGCCCTAATGATTTCTCCAACAACCAGTTTGCCAAACTGCTCAGAAAGTTAACAACCGGTTCTCCCGAAGTGGTGCAAACTGGTTGAATCCCACCACTGCTCTAAAGTAAAAAAAGCACTTATATTTATTCTTAGGGTTACAGATTGTTACATCTACAGTACTTCATTGTGTCCTTTGAATCTTGAATACTGGTTTTTTTTTAATGTCCTCAAGAATTCATAGTTCCTTCATATTTCCTTTTATAGTATTTTGCTTATAATTGCTGACTCTGATATTTTTTTTTGCCCAGAACCTGAACATATGAGACAGCTCCAATTAATCTATTTCCTTAACATCATAGCACATTATGCATTCAGCCCATTCATTTTTCAGAGCTAGTACAATGATATTAATTACAGAGGACAAGCTGTGATTATTGCTCCTAAGTACTTGTATTTTAGACCTGTTGATTGATGCTACACTTTTCTATTACATTTATAATAAATTAAATTGGTATATTAACTAGGGATGGTGGGATCCCTGTTAATGTTATCTACACAGGTTTATAGTGCAGCCTCATTTTTTACACTGTTTAGTGCATTTCTAGCCTGGCTTTTGGGACCAAGTCTTTGCCAGGTAATCTATATTACAAGTGCATGTTTTTTTAAATGAACAGATATAATAGATCAAACATGCATACATGAATAATTCTGGTATTAATAAAATGATTGGCAGGTTTTTTTTAAAAAAATATTTGTGCCCGCCTCAGTTCTTCAAACCATCTCCAGCTCCCAAACCTATTTCTGTCTTTTCTTTCTAATTATTCAGTGAGAGCAGCAGGAACAGAAATTCTTCCTCTTGCTATGCTTGCTCACTTCCTTTCCTGTTGTGCTAATTAAAAATGGGGAGTGTCTTCTGCAGATTCAGTTGGGATGATTTTTGGGAGTCAGGAAGGGAAGTAGAATTGGGAGAGGGAGAGAGGGGAAATCAGGAAATGCATGCTACAAGATGAATAAGTAAAGTAAAAGGACTTTGAAAACAAGGTGCTTGTCTGAGGAGGCTTTCGGGCTTCAGCACCTCCACAGACCTCACATTTTTACTGTATCCCAGTCAGATCTTTTCCATTTGATTATTGTGTGAATCAGCATGAACAATCGGGCTAGATTTGGTTGGGCATTATCTGGCTAAGACTAGCATCTTTAATATACTGCTTGCTTTAAGGCCCCAGTCATCTGATTATGAACTCATTTTTCCCATCTATTTCAACAGCAGATTAAGAACCAACTTTGTGTCCTAGGAAGACCTTGTGAGAATTAAATATAAATAGCATAGTTTTTATTGAGATTTCCATTAAAATTAATTTCTATAACAATTTAAGCAAAACACACAGATATATTCTTTATATTACCTTTTAAACAATATAACATTGAGTGTTTCTGTTCAGAACTCCAGGTACCCTAACCCATTTCCCCTCATTTTCCACTATCTGTTTCAGCAAATCAGCCAGCCTGGACATCCTTCATTGTTGTTATCGTTTTCCTTCCCCCATTATAGTATTTTCTTTTGCACTTCTGTTTCCTTGCTGTGTATGGGTGATGCTTTAGTTTCATAAGCAACAGTGCTGATCAAAAGAAATGGGAAGAACACTTCACCATAATACAATTATGGTGGATGGGTGATAGTGGATGGGGGGGTGACAAGTGTTTTGAAAAGTAATTACTGGGTAATGAAGCTCCTATTAACCCTCTGCATAGACAAAAGCCTTGTAGTACCTTCATTCAAGTAGATTTGCAATGGGCAATCTTTTAAATGGCACTTTTATAATTTTCTTTTATTATGAAACACTGAAAATTATGAGGTGCAGTCCGGTACATACTTGTTTTCCCCCTACAACTCCAGCAATTATCATTAAAAAAAGTTGAAAAGGGAGGAGAGAACCAACAGTGGATTCTGAATAGATTCACCCCACTCATCCCTGATATAAGAGTGAAAAAGGGTGAATTGAAATGCATTTCAGACCAAGAGCCCAAAGGCTGAATTATATGGAAGAAAAGATTTGTTAAAGATTATACTGGCTCTTTGAAGAGTAGACCCATGTAGCTAGTCGGGATTGTGGAAAACAAATTTCTCAAGGAAAAGAGCAGTGATGAAGGCAAAGACTTGTTCTCTGCTGCCCCAGATGATCAGACTAGAGTCCCTCAGCTAAGGAGACAGTGTAGGTAGAGGAATGTCTTAATGCTCAGAGCAATTTGAGAGTGGATCTGGGACTGCACCTGGCCGGGGGGCGGGTGTCGGGATATTCCTTTGCTGGAAGAAACTGGACACTAGACAGCCATCTATCAAGGATGTCCTAGTGTCAGAATCTTTGCATTTATGCATTATAAATTTGGTTTCAAAGGGTAACATAGAGTTAGTGCCATTGAAAGTAGTTATCTTGCCCCACACTCCCTTTCCCAGAACTTAGCACATATCACAATGCCACCTTTCTCTTTCTATCATCAACAAAACCAAAAATCTAATGAGTAAGAAGATGTGAAATACAATAAAGTAGCAAGGGACATTGAATTATATTAGACCTTATGCAGGGGTTATAGAAACAAAACGATTTCTTGGTGGAGTTTTTCTGTCATTTGCTGTTTGGACCGGTACATTTAGCAGAATATGTATTCCTGTATAATACAGGATACAACTGGAGTTGTAAATATGAGACAAAGGTTATGACCCCAGGAGGTTAAGCAACTTCATTCCCATGCTTATTATAATCATCTTTTTATGTTACCATGCAACCCGAGAAATTAACTTTTTAGAACCAAAATGCCATATTTCCTTGTTTTTCTGAATGGGAGTAGGAAGAATTTGCTAACCCAGATGGCAGAATACTTATAGACCGGGAAAGAGATTTCTGGGGGGTTTTGGGGGAGATTTTGTGGGCTGAATTTTCCCATAGACTGTTGTTAATCTTTGGGTCATTTGGGAATGTATATAATCTCTTACAACTTTGTTTCTCAGGCTAATCTGAAATATAGAGTAACTGCAAAACCAGATGTGTTTCAGTCAAGAGATGAAGGATAGCATGAGCCACCTATTCTGACAAACGAAAAGCATAGCAAAACAGGATGCTATATATGTCTCCTATGAAAGGCAACATGTTGTGTAATGTAAACAATATGGGTATTTCTTTGGACTGAATTTAATAGCAGACTGCTGATAACTTTGCATTGTTAATGCGTGATAGGGCGTGTTTTTTAAGATCATAAATGTCCCACCAGGAGCAGTTCTGTATTAACACTGTGTCCCGCAGCCAGGGCCGGATTTTCCTATAGGCTAACTAGGCTTCAGCCTAGGGCCTCAAGATCAAGAGGGGCCTACATTCAAATTGTTAGCAAAATTAAAATTACACTTTCACTATAGGTGAAAGGGCCTCATAAGTGGAATAGCCTAGGGCCTCTTTTCATCTAAATCCGGCCCTGCCCGCAGCACAGAACAAATGTATCTGATTGGCAGACAGGATATCAGTTGAGATATTGTTTAGTCAAAACATTGTCCGATTCCATGATAAACCACCTCTTTGTATTTTCTTCTTCTTTTTTTATGGTTTTCTGAAAGCAGGTTTAGAATGTTTTACACATTACAACAAGAATGTACAATTGCAAATGAGAGTAAAAAAGTAAAAAAAAAAGTAAAAATCTGGTTTAAATGCATGGCAAAGTTCTCAGCGCCACAAGTTTGGCATGCGTCACACAGAAGCTGTGTACAGATTCACATGGCATTTTCCTAATTTTAAATCATGACTTAAAAATAAAAAGAAAAGGAAATCACTTTTTTGTTTGTATGAAGAATGATGGTCATTAACAGATTTGTTAATCAAAGAGAATTCTTGGTCATGCCATTAAAAAGCTCGCCGGCCTTTTCACCCATGTGTCTTTTACCATTTGTTTGATGAGCTGCTGAGTTGGATGTTAGCCAGGGGCACAGAAGGTTCATATTAAGAATATTTTCCAAATGCCCTCAATCTTAGATACCTCTAGTAAATTAATGCTCTTCATCGCCAGCACCCAACACACTTTCCCCCACCCCAGACAGTAGGGATGGAATGAAGAGCAAAATAAATGCCTGATTGGAATTAAGAAGAAAAGAATTTTGTTGTTGATTGGAACCATAAAATAATGTTTTCATAAATACAATTAAAATAAATCTCTAAAACAAAACATAGAAAAGAAGTAAATTCTGTTTTTGTTTTTTAAAAAATGCAGTACGGATCCATCTTGAATAAGGAAAGTTACTCAAAGTAAGTTTTATTGCTTTGAGTAAGCTGATAGGAAAAAATGCACTGCATGAATTTGCATTTTGAAGTGCTGTCCAGATGGAACTCAATTTAACATCAAGAACTTTAAGAAGGTAAATGGTACTATCTTAGATTTGCCCATTCGCCAAAAATTGGACATGCGGTTGTGCAGGATTATCAGTTACAGTACTCTCTTCATTCTGGTGGGCTGTATGATGCTGCTATATAAATTTATAGGCAGTATTTCCAAGTTTATATCTCTCATAATGTATTAGCATTTAGTGTACAGATTTTATGCCACTTTTTTGCCAATGTAGAAATGATGATTCTACTACTAAATAAATAACTCTGCTACATAAGATGGAAACTGAAGTTTAAGTACAATGACTTTCTCAAGTTTGCCATTTCAGCAAGATTTTGAAATAACATATCTATTTTGCCTCATATTGTTTTTCTTTCCTGCCAGCTAACTCTGATGGATGACCCTATCATGTCTATCCTGCTCATGTTATGGGTATAATTTTCTAGACTGCAAGAAGGAAAAGCATATCATTTTAAATACTGTAGTATTCAAAAAGGAAACAAAGGAAGCATTTCTTATAATATCTCAAAACTATATTTTCTAAGCGAGGATATGCTAGTGCTGACAAGAATGCAGAAATAATAATATATTTGGCTACAGAAATTATATATGATTTTTTGAAAGCTATTATAAAAGTCACTAAAAGTTTCTTCTGCTGCAAAGAAGCAAATTGAAAAGGAGAAAGCATTCAGAGCATGTGCAAAAGAAACCACTGGTATGTCCACTCATCTGTTTTCCTTGGCATTCTCCCGCTGGCAGGATTCTACTCAAATTTGGCACTTAATCTTTTAGCATATAACAAACATAGTGGGGGCAGGGCTCTCGTGCTCAGTTCTGATCTAACTGTCAAACACATTTTTATTTGCACTTTTATTTAAACATTCTTACAATGAGCAAAAGGTATTGAGCGTGATCTTTTATATTATTTGATCATCTTAGATACTCAGAGGAAAAGGTCAAGATAAAATATTGTTACTTGTCCAAAATTACACACAATTGTTGGGTTGAAACTGTGTGCTAAACCTTAAAACCAAGTTGACAGAACACAATTATTCTTCACATAGATTCTATTGTGACCTAATGTGAAAACCTGTATAATACAACAATGGCTGAGTTTCTAAAACACACTGAACCACAAAATACTCAACCTTATTTTAGCATAACAGCGCGGTGTGTGAAATTGCTGTATATCAAAGCAGAATGGAAATTTGAACTCTGATCTCTCCAGCTTTAATCCCTATTCTTGGCCTGAAATTCAGATTTGGTTAATGTCACCCATGAAGAATTCTCTTTGAGGCATAAGATGAATGCATCCCAAACATTTCTTCCTGAACTGCAAGATTGTGACAAATTCCCATTTGAACAAAAGTGAAAACAGGAGAAGCGATGTATCCTATGGTCAAACCATGCATCCTGTGAACAAGGGTGGGATTTTAATTTGCAGTTTCAACATAAATTAATAGCAATTTTACCACTATATTGATTATTGCCAATACTTGTAGTAAGTGTGCAATTTATATTTCAGGAATAGACAAAAGAAATAACCACAACTTTTTAAAAGAGAAGTTGAATTGTTTTACTCCAAGCATATTAAAATGTTTACTATTTTTTAAGTTTCCTTAGTATACAGAATTCCAAATGATTTGCTTTAAGTATGTTTATATATTTAATTCAATTTCGAGGTGTCTAACTCCTCAGTTATTCCGAGGGGCTTACAGGAAAGGAAAGAACATCTGTCAAAAAGATTGCAACTGATTGGAAGATCAATTTCAAATAAAAAGTTAAACTTCAATATTTTATCTTACAATAATCATCAACATATTTAAGAAATATATTTGTGACATATGGTTACCGAATCCTTCAGGATCCAGATTAAACTTGTCTGTAATGGCTTGATCCTTTAACACTAACAAACATTCATTCTCTCTTTTCAAGAAACAAGAAGACCCCTGAGCTTGCTTTTCCACAGTGTATGTGTTCTTATGCTCACTTGTTTCACTCCCAAATTCTCTAATACATTTTTCAGGTGATCCTGGTGATGTAATTTGTTCTTACTGATAATTCGTTGTGATATTTTGATCAGCTGCAAGTCCTGATGCAGCAACACAAAAGACAACTGACCTTCTCTCTCCACACCAAAAGACGTGAAGGGAAAAACATGCCTAGTGCTTTGGTGGTGGGAGGAGGGGACTATGATTATAAAATGCTGGCAGTTTCCAATTTACTAGTTCTTTGGGGGGGGGTATGGAAGGGGGGCTGCAAGACATCAGAGGCATTTTTCTTACAGGCCCCAAACTCAGATTGGGACAAGATTGGCCACAGAGAAATAAAGCCATGGTGTACTAACAAAACACTCACAAAACACAAAAAGTCATGAAACTGTGAGGCTAAGTGGATGTCACTGGATCTGGATCTGCTTTTAAACTGGTGCAGAATCTTTATGTGGAAGTGCTCTGATCATAAGGGCCAAGCAAGTATTTAGTCATAAAGCCCAACTTTAGGAGCAAAAGAACCAAGCACAAGGGACATGAAGCATTTGCTTCCAGGGATGTCAAATATCCCAACAAACCCATCCATTTATTTACCAAATGATGTTCTGGCACTAGGAATAGTCTGCTCTAACCTCCTTTCTGAATGTCTAGAGAGCTATAGAGATGACCTTGGAGAAACTACACAGTACATTTGCAAAAAAAGAAAAAAAAATCTTTATGTTCGAGAAATGAGGAAAGCATAACAAACTGATTCTGCTGTAACTTTTTGGATTATAAAAGGGAAAGAATGCGAAACAACCAAGATATAGTAAAAATTGCCAGATTTTTACTATATCTCAAAATAGATTTTCAGTCAGATTTATGGAATTTGTTTCCCTGACCTGAATGATCTTGAAAGGTAAATTTTCAATACATACAACTCAAAGGTGGTCTGTAAGGTTTTATATCTCATTGCGTATTTTTGTTAATCTCTTTTTGATAACTCCTAACACTCTTTAAAGTTTAAACAAGTTAGGCCAAAATGTATGGCTTAATCCATCTGAAAATCATAATGACCCTTATTTGATTGGTTCTACTACAGTGGGATCTGGTGTTGAATCAAGCTGCTGCTCCCTTCTTGCATAATAATGTTAATAGTAAAAATAATTTATTATATTTGTATGCCACTTGTCTCCCAGCAATTCTGGCTCACAACAATCAAAACAAATTATAATAAAGCACAAAGAGATGGGTGGATAAAAGATGGCAAGAGTAACAGACCGGAGTGAAGCAAGGGATCTTAACAAAAGGTTAAGCAAAGAGCCACATCTTAGGCCTCTTTAGGATGCCAGTAGGTTGGGGTCTGTTTGAATCTCAGGGGAACCCCATTTCAGAGTGCAGGTGCTGCTACAGAGAAAGCATGACTCTGGGTCCCGATAGGTGGCATTATTTACTTGAAGGAACCTGGACTATTGAAATGACCAGGCAGATACTAGGCCATAAGTGGCCCAACTGACAAATCTGTCCTTTGCGGCTGTCTGTCTGACAGGTGAATATTTACTTCTGTGGTAAGCTGGCCCACTACACAGACTTCTGGATGGATATGATCACAGCAGATGAGCACCTGCCAGTCAAATCAAAGTCCCATCAAATCAAGTCTCTTTTCCATATCTAGGCATCAGGACCCTGGCCAGCTCCTAGGAGCTGCATTACCTCTGTATGAAATTATACCTTCTTAGCAGAGAACCAACCCGTTTATGGTTACATGCAGACTGTCAATCTCTTTATGCAATGTCTCTTTCTGTCTCCATATAAAATGGAGATTATCCTTGCTTGTTCTTGAAAATGTTGAGTGGGTTTGTTTGTTTTTTTGCCACCCAACCGATGTAGCTATCTTTTGAGGCTGATGCAAAGTGGAATGGCCACATCCATAAACTAGAAGGTGCAGGGCCATATAGTTAAGATCTTATCTCCACCCAGTGTAGAAAAGGTACACTGGTGCCTTTCTCATTTAACAGGCAATCTTTCTGAGTCAGGCTGTTTTTGGACCCAGCTCCCTATAATTAGCATTGGTTAGAACACCCAAATTTATCTATGCTTTTTTTTTTTTTTTTTTTTTTGCACAAATCGGGGATAGAGCTTTCAAATTTCTTGTTAGGTTCTGGTTATTACCTTAAAGCAAAACAAAAGAAAGAATGAAACATTGGGTTTTTTTTTTTAAATACAGTCCAATGTGAGCATGCTATCCAAACAAGTAAGAAAGAATACTTCATATTTTTTTCCTCAAAGCATGTGCTCAAAGCATGTGCATTCTTTTATTTATAGTTTTTGCAAGGATTCTTAAAATCTATATCCAGACTCAATATAAAAATGAGGTGGGAGTTGGATTCTTTGAACATTTTCCTTAGTTAAGCTTTTAAATTAAAGATAAACAAGTAATGTTCAAATAAAGACTGGGTATGACTTAAAAAATAAAGTAAATAATAGAGATGTATTTGTGGTAACAGTTGTGCCTCATCTCCACTGGGTCCAGTGTTTTAAATCTTCTCAGCTTTGTACTAGAAACACAAATAACTCCAGCAGCCAGCTCAAAAAGCTGGGTTGTGCACCCTTTCTTTTTACATATACCGGTACATGCCTAAATGATAACATTTCTATTGCAGATAACCATCACTTGAGGTGACTTGTGATGAGTTCATTTAGCCACAAGAAGTCACTGTTGTCTTGTTCCAAGAAGTCTGAACTGGGAAAAATGATTATAGCTCAATTAACAATAAGAAGACTCTGCTCTTTTCTCCCTGCCTTCTTTATGCTTCTACTCTGTGATGTGGCTTTCTATTGACAACTGTAGGCCCTAACAGGTTGATCACTCTAATGAGCAACATTTATTGATCATTTGTGCCCGGGACCCAGAAGTATTCCCCTTTTACAGTATTTTACTGTTAGGATTTCAAATTCTCTCAGAATGATGAGGAATGCTGAGAGTTGTAGGCAGCCGTATCTGAAATGCCACAAGTTACCTCTCTTCCTCTAGAGAAGAACATTGTTATGTATTTTGCTTTACCACCACTCCACACCAATGTTCATGGAGCTTCAGCAACTTAAGTTTAGATCTCTGACTTAATTGTTGTATAAAGGGGAAAGGATTCCTTTTGTTACCCAATGGTACTTAGGTAATAGTCCACTGTTTCTGGGAAACAAAACATTTTAAAAGTAAATAAAATAAATTTTGTATCCGTCATTACAGATGTGCAAGCTGATTGATCCCACATGAATCCCAGCAAGGCTGTATAAATCTAATTATAGATGATAGGCCTGAATGCTACTGCTCCATCCACTGTGAGTCCAATTTGTTGCTCTCTTGAGTATGGGGGTCTTCAACCTCTACTATTAACTCAAGCAACAGCTGCACCACTAACTAGACATCACCTGGTAAATCCCCACTACTTCCAAGTAGGGAACCAGCTCTTTACTTATTGCATGTTGCCTATGATATCAGCACTTTAAAGAGCTGTACAAGGAGCCCATAGCTGTAAAATTGCTTTTAGGAAATCAAGATCTACTTCAGTGGGTCTTATTTAGAAATGAATTAGGTATACTGTCTATACTCAATTAGACAGCCAGCTTACATGTGCCACATGTGCCTATGCATTGGTCTTAATTCCCCAAATCCCTCATCAATAATTATTCCATATGGTTAGAACTTCCTTAAAGTTATTGGATGATTGAACCCTTTATCTCTGAGTGCAAGAACCATGAATAAATGGGACTAAAAATGATTACAGGTATTCCTCAACTTACAACCACAACTGAGGCCAAAATATTTGTGGCTAAGTAGTTGTTAAGTGAGTTTTGCCCCATTTTATGACCTTTTTGCCACAGTTGTTAAGTGAATCACTGCAGTTGTAAAGTTAGTAACAGGGTTGTTAAGTGAATCTGGCTTCCCCATTGACTTTGCTTGACAGAAGATCGCAAAAGATGATCACATGACCTTGGGGCACTGCAATTGTCATAAATACATGCCAGAAGTGATGGGTTGCCCCCGGTTTGGACCAGTTCTATAGAACCGGTAGTAAAACTGGAGGGTGGCTCTGCCCACTGACCCCGATGTCATCAGAATGGTTCTGTGCATGTGCATAAGAGTTACACAGGCGGCCCGTTGCAAACTGATAGTAAAGGTGAGTAGAATCCACCCCTGTATGCCAGTTGCCAAGCATTTGAATTTTGATCATGTGACTTTTGGGTATTCTGAGTTTACATTTTTTCCCTCTGAGCTCAATTTCTTTTCCTAAGAAGTATCAGTAAAATACATAAGGAATAAAGTAGACAGCATTTGGCTGTGTTCTCATGACATGATTAACAAGGTCAGTGACCCTAGTTTACTTAATTAACTCAGCTTTCTGAGTTGAAAATTGAACAATAAATACCTGGGACAAGTTTATACAACCTGTTAAATTAAACTGTGATCAGTTAGCTTACAATTTAGTTCTGGGACATTATCTACTACGTCCCATTAAAATGTTTGAACTGACCAGCAAGTCTCTCTTTAGAGAATTAACCTATTCCTATGCTTTGGTTTGCAAGCTTTTGTCTTTCCAATGTGTTTGATGACATCTCCCTTCTGTCTTCTGTTTATTTCTGTCCAAGTGAACAAGAACATGCTTCCAAAGCATTTCTTTGAGATGCTCCCAAAGAAAAGTCTTGGTCATAGGAAAGTATGGTAGGCTGTGTGCCTGGGCTAGTATTTAATTTTACAGATAAGGAGAAAGGAGAATATACTGAATGTCCAGCCTGATTTCTGGCAACATTAAAGATTATTAGTCAATCAATAATACACATTGTGTTAAATATTCTCTTATCTCTTAGCTTCTTGTCCTTATTTTTTCTGTTGGATTTCTATCTTTCATGTCTCAGTAATTATGACTTCACTGGTTCTGACCCCATCCAGTTCTCACTGTGAATAAACTTTTGGCATAGTTTCTGCTGAGGGGGGAAAGACATATTCTACATTTCAAAGTCCACAAAGGCTTTGCAAAAAGTCATGGCATCTAGTTCATATAGAACCTAACATCAGCAGGATTTTTCTTCTCTGGCATCTTAGCTCTTACGAGCAAACAACTGACTTGGCAAAGATGAACTTTGAAGAGCTCCTGAGGGAAGTCGGAGGCTTTGGGCGATTCCAGATCTTAACACTGCTTCTGCTCTGCCTTCCAAGACTCTTGCTCCCCTTGCATTTCCTGCTGCATAACTTCCTAGCAGCTACCCCAGGACATCGCTGTGCCATCCCACATCAGCAACAATTTGCCAATCTTACAAAAGAAGAGGTGCTGATCATCAATATTCCAAGGGATTTAAATGGCGCCTTCAGTTCCTGTGAGATGTTTTCTGAACCTCAGTTTCATCTACTGCTTAACTCCTCCCTTGAACTGAGCAATGTATCTGTCCAGGGATGCCAGTATGGATGGACCTATGATCGGTCCCAATTCATTTCCACAATAGCCACTCAGGTAAAACTTCAAATTAGTTTTGAAAATCCATTATAAAAAAGGAAAATGTAATATTAAGGGGTGTGAGAGAAAATGATTGTTATGTTATTCCTCTCCTCACTTTTTCCAAAATCTTTGGTTAGGGCGTGTGAGGAATGTATGCATTCTTCTTAGATATATTGGAATTTCATATTTATTTAATTCTTATTTCTAGTCAAATGTGCAAGGTTGCACTAATAGCCACTCCTTCTTATCTCTCTGTTAATTTACTTGACTGAAATCGTTAGCTATTTAAAAGCAGGATCCTGTCTGATATTGTCTATTCTCCGGAAGATGCTATTCCAGTGATGGCTAACCTTTTTGCCATCACGTGCCAGGAAGGGGGGGTGGGGGGTGTCGCACATAAATGTGCCCACACCCATAAGTCTATGTGCCCCGCCCCTGCACATGTGTGTGCAACCCCCCCACTCCCCCCTCTCCTGGCACGTGATGTCCCAGTAGGCTCATTTTTCTCTCTCACCTGGCTCCAGAGTCTCTCTAGGAGTCTGGGGAGGGTGAAAACGGCCTTCCTCACCCCCCCAGAGACCCACCAGAGGCTAGAAATGGCCTGTTTGCCAACTTCTGGTGGGACCAGAAGGCTCATTTTTTGCTGTCCCAAGCCTCCAGAACCTCTCTAGGAGTCTGGGGAGGGTGAAAATGGCCTTCCCCACCCCCCGGAGGTCCTCCAGAGGCCAAAAATAGCCCATTTGCCAAAGTTGGTCCCACCAGAAGTTGGCAAATGGGTCATTTCTGGCCTCTGGAGGGCCTCCGGGGGTGGGGAGAGGCCATTTTTGCCCTCCGCAGACTCCTAGAAAGGCTCTGGAGCAAGTGAGAGAGAAAAACAGGCCTTCCTCCCCCACTCAAGGTCCTCCAGAGAAGGGAAACAACTTGTTTCCCTACTTCTGGTGGGCCCAGAAAGCCTGAAAATCAGATGGCTGGCGCACATTTGAGTACTAGAGCTGAGCTCACGTGCCCACTGATATGGCTATGTGTGCCATAGGTTCACCATCATGGTGCTATTCCAATCATGTTGCTTCTGGAAAATGTAACACTTATGCATAAGGAATATACCATGTTCACTCTTGCTCAGTTTCTCATTTCACCAATCTTAAATTTATTTGTCATCATTCAACCTCAGTTTATGAAAATTCATGCCTATGCACATGTGCCTTTTCACGCAATACATAACATACATACCACTGCAGTTTGGGTCCTTTTAATAGGCTGGTCATGTCCTTTGGGCAAGCCCTTAAGAGTATGTGCTGTTATGATATGATTTTGTTCCCAGAAAACTTTGAGTGCCTGTATGTGTTTGAGGTAGGGTGAGGGGATATGCTTCCTTTGTGTTCACTGAAAATCTTTCACTTTTGACAAATGATTTAATGGCTGCGTTCACATGACACACAAGACCATAAACTAGTCAACAATTTTAACATGAAACCAGCTCTTGTGGTTCACTTAATTCATTTATTTTATAGAAAATGCATGTCCCAGTCTTCTAATGCATGTACAACATTGAAGGTGAGTTATGGTCATGCATTGTGTGAGCCCAGAAAATTAGATTAATTCAGTAGACCATATGTCAATTAACTATGAGTTTAGTTTGTTATGAGAACACAATTTATTCTGAGATCTGGCAACAGTTTGGGGGATGGGCATGAAAACCTTTTTGTACAGTGCATTTGTTCTTCATTTGTAGTAAACAATAATTCTTCCATGACAGTCTGAGAGAGTAAATTTCTTACCTGCTGCTCTTCTCCTCCTGTTATCTCCAGCTTATTCTATGGTGTTTTCTTTTTCCTGTTGATTTGTCAGTTACCCATTCCCACTGAAGCAACAAGAATCTGAAATGCTCTATTGGTTTCTATCCCATAATTAGAAAAATGCCTGCCAAAGAAATGGAACATGAGATTGGTTGATCCAGAGCAAAGGCTGATTTAGTCTAGAATTCTGTTTCTTACAGTGACCAAACAGATGCTTCAAGGAAGTCAATCAACACTGTATCTACAATAGGTTTCCCCTGCTAGCATCTCTGTCCCACCAACAAGATCATTAGTGGACATAACTCACACTCTTTGAGGAATCTATTCTCCATGGATCTCTAGTGGACTGAACTGAGTGCCGATTTCAAATATTATTAACATACTGCCTAGCAGATTTAATGCCTGATTTACTCAACACTTCAATTAAGTTCCTTAAGTGTTAGAGAGTTAATGGTTTATCATTGCATAGCAAACTTCCTTCCTGGAAAATTATCTGATGCATCTCAGAAGCTTTATGGAAAATAAATTCACTTAAATTTAAAATACCTTCCCTGGCATCTCTAAAAATAAACTGAGTGCCGAACCTTCCCCTTATGCTAAAATCAAGACACTGGCAGAAAGTTATTTTGAAGAGTATTAGATGATTATATTATTATTAGTTTGAATGAATGTTATGGTGTTTGGATAGTAGTTAAAGAAGGATCATCACCTTGGTTTAACATGTGGAAAGAAAGGCTGCTTCAGCCTATTCTACCAACCAAAATTGGATCTAAACTGCTAATTTAATTTCTAATAAAATGTGGTGATTTCTGTAAAAGTGGCTTTGTATCGGGGGTGGAGGTGGGGGTGGGAATTCAATAGGTTCTGACAGGTTCTGGAGAACCGGTAGTGGAAACTTTGAGTAGTTCGGAGAACTGGCAAAAACCACCTCTGGCTGGCCCCAGAGTGGAATGGGAATGGATATTTTGCAATATCCTTCCCCCAGGAGTGGGGTGGGATTGGAGATTTTGCAATATCCTTCCCCTAGGAGTGGGGTGGGAATGGAGATTTTACAGCA
This sequence comes from Arizona elegans, assembly GCA_022577455.1. Classification (NCBI taxonomy): domain Eukaryota; kingdom Metazoa; phylum Chordata; class Lepidosauria; order Squamata; family Colubridae; genus Arizona; species Arizona elegans. The sequence continues at coordinate 296,162,011 of JAKOOJ010000001.1, read as the reverse complement.
TCCTTCCCCTGCCACGCCCACCAAGCCATGCCCACAGAACTGGTAGTAAAAAATTTGAATTCCACCACTGCTTTGTATATTTTGTAAGTTGTGACTTTTTGATAATTCCCTGATTTAAAATTATATAAGTACAGTACTGCTATACAGGGATCTTCAGTGCTCCCCCTTGTGCAAATATAATGAGGGATTAATGTTCAACAGTTGTCAAGGTGAATGCAGGGGTAGCCTAAGATCTATTGGATTCTGAACCAACTAAGAACATGGTGCCTTCCTCTCATTCTATGTAGAAAAGCCACAGTAGTTGAATATTTAACTAACAGTGAATGTTTCTTCACCACAGACTATGGAGCAGCAGCATCCACAAAATCTGAATGCAGCAGTTTACTTTAGGGATGCAGGAAAGGCTGGATGTGGTTGTCACCTACAAACTCCATTTATTTTACCCTTACCCAATAACTTCCATTCACTTTGGTTAATGATAGGGCCTGCCATGGTGATATTGGGATTTCATTATGGCATAATAACATCTACCACCAGAATGGTACCTTAGGATCCAACCCAAAGTTGGAATTATTAATTTAAAATATTTTAAATCTTCATGAATTATCATGAATTTATTGGACTACTTCATGAATTATCATGAACTTATTGGGCTACTGAAAAAGGAAATCATGAAATGAATGTCTATTTTCCAGTGGGATCTGGTCTGTGAGCGTAAAAGCTTGAACCAAGCAACTGCTACTTTCTTCTTCTTCGGGGTGATGTTTGGTGCTGTGATCTTTGGAGACTTCTCTGACAGGTAATTTGGTTTCATTCTTCCATTATTTTACCTAGATATGTGGGCATTTGAGATGTTGCAACAGTTCATGTGCAGGCAATACAAATTGCATCAAATATAAAAACACAGCTCTTTTGGTCACCCATTTCAATTTTCAGCCCAACTTTAGAACAGCTTTGCAAAACTCCATACTTGCAATCCCATACTAGATAGATAAAAATCTGATTTACTTTAAAATGAATTTACTTTAAAATAAATTAACAATATTATTGCTAAAACCTATGAACAACTCTATCAAACCTAGGGTATAAAACTCTAGGCAACCACTAGATGGGAGCAAATTATTGGTATTTTACTAAATGTTTGCTGCCACCTAGTGGTTGCAGTCTAAGTCTGGCAGTGCTAATATATGAGCCCTTTGTCAGACAAATAATCAGATGGACATTTTTGCAATAGCCAGGAAATAGCTAGATCTTTTTGGAATGCTCCACCAGAGGGAACCTGTTGATGTAAATGTAACTTTCCTCATTCCATCGAACAATGATGTATGTGTGGGAATAACAGAAACAGTGTTGGAAACAGACTGATTCAAACAGCAAGAGGAAAGCTAAATGAAACCTAAAGGCAAAAGCTTTTAGGAAGGCACCAGAGCATTCCCCCAAAGATCTATTTGGAGATGAGGATCTAGGCAACTGGTCTTCGTTTACATTCATATTAGAAGATAATTTGGCATCAACCCAGAACCCAGGAGATCATGAGTTCTAATCCTGCCTTAAGCACAAAGTCACTGGACTGACCTTGGGCTAGTTACTTTCTCTCTCAGCTTTAGGAAGCATGCAAAGGCAAATCGTTTCTGAAATCTTGTCAGGAAAACTGCAGGGAATACTCCAGGCTGGAATGGGACAATTTGCTGCCGCCAATTTGCCATGGGCCAACTCCCTGTGTGACAATTCAACAATTCACTTTAATTATTTAAATTAATTAAAACATATTTTAATTTTTGTCATTCACATATCATTTTTTCCCTCCTTTTGCATCTCTTTTTAGTGGTTCTATTCCATCATTTCTTCCATATTAGTGTAACTCTTGTCTCATGGTGAGTTGTTCCTTGGCGAGTTGCTTGTGATGAGCTGTCCTAGACTCGCATGTCACCAGACATCAAGACTGACTCAAAGGCATCTATATATCCATATTATTCTTTTGTAAGCACTAGACCAAAATGTACTCCCTCCCCATAGTAAAAAATGTTATAGTCTTGAATGATTTTTGTATCCACGGAAAGCACACCTGAGTACATCCTGTCTCTTGACATGCGCTTGACATTTTATCCCATACTTTTATAAGGGCAGAAGCATGAAGACCTTAGCTTCCAATTTTTCATCTGGGGAACAAGCTCCCATTTGTCCTCAACAATACCTATGAAGGACCAATTACTTAAGTTGCATGAAAGGACTAGCACAGATGTAATGGCACAGTAAATACAGAATAAGTCAAGAACAAATTAAATGGGTAATACCCTTCGACATACATTTATTTATTTTCATTTATTCAAATGTAATCCATATATTTCCACTTGTGTACAAATTCTACAGGAACCTAGTAACTGCTCCAAAATAATTTCTGTGCTCTATTTTTGTTCTTGGGCAGGTGAAAAAGGACTTGTTTAAAATACAAGATATTACTTTTTTGCCATGATAAATATTATTATGTGAAGCTTGTTGTCTAGTGTTGATTCTGCTCCTTGAGCAACTCTTTACTTGCTTGGATAAAAAGAGAACTATTAGCCAATTTCTCTGAAAGGGCAATTTGCAACTCTCATGACCTTTAGTAGGAATCTGGAGATGACTTGCAAGTTACCTCCTTGGTCACAGCAATAATGTTTCTTTCTATGGTTCCTCAGGTTTGGTCGGAAAAGAATGTTCCTGGTGTCTTACTTGGGCACCCTCATCTTTGGGGTACTGAGTTCTGCCTCAGTTTCCTATAGTATGTTCGCAGTGACACGGACTCTGACAGGAATGTCTATCTGTGGACTCTCCATCATCGTGATACCTCTGGGTAAGCCAAAAAGAAGGCCAAGGTGGGCCTTTAAAAAGTAGCTTTGGATAAATCCATTGTGCAAAGGAATTCATGGATAAGAAATATGCACTTGATTTCTGCATGCTTCTTGTGGAAAGAGGAAAGGATCAAGTGTATTGTATTTAGTTATGGATCAGAGGTGTCTGCAGCATATGGTCAAAGGCAGGGGTAGGATTCTACCAGTTCGGACCAGTTTGGGTGAACCGCTGGGAGCGAACCGGTTCTCTCTGATGATCAGATCGGCCTGCCCATCCGCCCCTGTGCTTTACTTACCTTTATCTTTGCAGCTGATTGGTGCGGCAGAGCGAATTGCCTTGCCTCAGCTGTATTACTCCCAAGTGGTAACACAGAAGGTTAGTATTTTTAAAACTGTGTGTGAGAAGCGTGCGATCACCGAACCAGTTATTAAATTGGCAGTATCCCACCACTGGTCAAAGGGCAAGATGGTGGATATGATTGCAAATAAAAAATAAGTGGAGCTTTGATAGCATTCCCTTATCATGCCCTGCAGATATATAGTATCCTTACAAACTGAAATCTATGAGTGAAAAACAGTGTGATGCACTCCTCAGTTGCAGGTCTGAAAAACACATTCTAAGCCAAGGAAATATACAAAAGCTCTGGGTCCTTTGAATCCCAATTTTGACTTTTCTTGGTGAAATTTATTTATTTATTTATTTTATTTTATTTATATACCATCCTTCTCCCGAAAGACTCAGGGCGGTGAACAGCCATAATAAAAAGAATGTACAAAAATAGAATTTAAAAGCAGATTAAAATAATTAAATCATAGGCTGAATTTAAAACTCTCATTTTAAAACCAATTTTTAAAACCCCATTAAAACCAAATTAAAATCATTTATCCCATCAGAGCGGCTTGCTGGAATAACAGGGTCTTCACTGCACGACGGAAGGCGCGGAGGTCGGGGATCCTTCGTACGTCCGGGGGTAATTCATTCCAGAGGGCAGGGGCCCCCACAGAGAAGGCTCTGCCCCTGGGGGTTGCCAGTCTACATTGTTTGGCTGACGGCACCCTGAGGAGGCCCTCTCTGTGTGAGCGTACCAGTCGGTGGGAGGCAATCGGTGGCAGAATGCAGTCTTGTAGATAACCAGGTCCTAAGCCATGGATAGATAGGATAACATATGAGGGTTTTCTTAATAGTTGTAAATTCTAAAAAACAACAACAGTGAAGCGCGGGGTGTTTCAAATGTACTCACTGGCCCTAAAAGTTTGCAATTCTTGATGTAAAACAAAATCTGAAATCAAATTATAAGCTCAGAACAAGATAAACCAGCAATGAAAACAACCATCTAGAAAAGGAATGCAAGAACTTAAAAAGAAGCTGATCAAGAAAGCTGCAAATCTGAGAAGGACAAATGACATCTCAGTTCCCGGAGAATCAAAGGCTAAGATGAAGGGCTATAAAAATGCATCCTATGTGCTGCAATATCTAGCTTTGTCCTCCTCTTCCAATAAAAGGGAGACCTCTGCGTAGATGGGCCTATTGAGCACTTTTTCTATCTTCTAGGCATGGAATGGGTGGATATAGAACATCGCACCATATCAGCGGTTATAACCAGTCTCTTCTGGAGTTTTGGAAATATGCTTCTTGCTCTGATTGCCTATTTGGTGCGGGATTGGCACTGGCTGCTTCTCACCACCTCTCTTCCATGTATAGTGGGCATCGTCTCCATGCGGTGGGTAAAAATGTTATTTCTCAAAAACTCCTTTGCAAAATCAGGTTAAACTTGTAAAGGAAAAATTGTTTTGTTTTGACTTCGGGCCAAATCCTAGACCAGTGCGACCAAGGTTTGGGGTATTTGAATGGCGGTGAAAGGATTAATAGTGCTTTTACTGGTGGGACTTTGGAAACACAAAGTTGAAGGAAGCTCATCAGAAGCCAACTTTGTTTCTATGAAAGGGGCAGCATCAGGGATGCGCTCAGGGCAGGGACAAAAAACTCAAGATTGAAGCAATTGAAGCTCCACCCATTTTTAAGTGTGGATTGTTAAAAGAGCAAGAAACGGGTGTTTACTCTCTAGAAAAACCTTCCACAGAAAGTCGGAGCAAAGTACATCAAAGGGATTTACCAACTTTGGCTCGTGGCTTGCAATCTGGAAAAGCCCCAAAATTAAAATATTAAGAGAAGGATGTTAATTTGTGCCTAGCATGTTTGCTATAAACTGAAATGAGTGATCTAGCAGCTTGTCTCAAGTGCTAATGACCCAGTGTTTGACATTTTTAAATAAACGATAACACAGTAATGGTTCACTAAGAACCCAAAAACAATCTGGTTGAACAAGTATTAGGCATTGCTCATACAAATAAGAAGAACATTTTCTTCTGTGAAGTCTTTTATTTATTTATCTTTTATTTATTTATTAATTTTGTCAAGCATGTATTAGATAACAGATATAAGTATAAACATAATTATGAATATATTTGAATATGAATGAATTTTAGATGTCTGTCAGGTGTGCCTCCTTTCAATACTCAAGAAAGAAAAACCCCGACTCCATTTTCATAGAGAAAGGTACTTTTACTGAGTATGAACTGAATGCAACCAAAGAAAAGCAAGGTCTGAGGCAAAAGGCGCGAAAATTACATATAGAAAGCATCCCCAAAATCCTTCCCCCAACCGTCCAGCGAAAATTATCCAATCCACATTCCCCCCAAGGGTCATGTGGGGTCCAACGTCCGATGATGCCATCCTCCTGCTATGCCACGATGGTCAACCTTGAATTGTTATCAGCTTCAAAGAAAACACTGAAAAAAACTTTCTCTTCTCTTCTCCACCAGCTCACTGCATTGGGCAGGGGATTAAACTAGATCTTCAATGTCCCTTCCAACCAGGGGTGGGATTCAGCCAATTTGGACCGGTTCACGGAACCAGATGTTAATTTTAATCTGGTTCACCGAACCCACCCACCCCACCCCACCCCTCCCAGGAGTCTCCACGCAGCCCATTTTGGATGCCAGGTAAGTGCAGGGCCCACACGGAGGCTCTGGGAGGGTGAAAAATGGGCCTACCGGAAGTTCTGGAAGTCCAGAATTGAGCCCATTTCTGGGGGAGGCCATTTTTTCCCTCTTGGAGGCTCAAGGAAAACCTCTGGAGCCTGGGGAGGGTGAAAAACGGGCCTACCGGAAGTACAGGAAGTCTGAAAATGGGCCCATTTCCAGCCTCTGGAGAGCCTCTGGAGCTTGGGGGAGGCCGTTTTTTACCCCCTCTAGAGTTTGGGGGGGTAAAAACAGCCCCCTGTGGTGCAGGAGGCTGAGTAGGCCACGCCCATCATGGTCACACCCACCCAGCAACCGAGCAGAGAACCAGTTGCTAAAATTTCTGAATCCCACCTCTGCTTCCAACCCTATGATTCCATGAAGATCTCTATCTATCAAGCTCAGGGTGCTTCTATTATTTTAAATAAGCTGGAAGAAACCTATATGCATCTGCAAATAGCTTGTTCCTTAGAAAACATATGAAAAGTTTTTTTTTACATGAGCAAGAAAACATCCAGGCTGCACATTTTCAGATTTATGGGAAGCTTTGATAAAGTTGCTATGATTACAACAAGACAATGTATGTAACTGAATACTTTGGTCAGCTCCATACTTGTCCATCATATTCATGATGAGAATGACATAGCCATACAACTCGAGGAGTTTTAGCTGGAGCAGTATTTTTCAAACATGGCAACTTTAAAATGTGTGGATTTCAACTCCCAGAATTCCCCAACCAGCATGTTGAGCTGCTGGTTACAGGCAGAGATTATGATCTTTTTTTTTCATCCTTCCTTTTACTAGGTGGCTCTCAGAATCTGCCAGGTGGTTGTTAATTAAAGGGAAGCTGAAAGAAGCTCACAGGCATTTAAAAAGATGTGCCAGGATGAACAGAAAGAAAGAATTTGCTGACAAAATAAATCCTGAGGTATGTCAAGACATCAGTACCTAAAAACTCAAGAGATGAAACTGATCCCTCCCCAATTCCCCCAACTGCTATGAAGATAGGATGGACAAATGAGTCATGGGCTATCCATTCCTTTATTAAACTTGGATTCCCCCCACCCCACTTTTTCATTCTCCATTCCATTTGGATTTGGCTATTAGTAATTTTAGATATTTAAAAAAATAAGGTTGATTTTTAAAATGTGTAATTTTTAGAACTGTTGTCCAACCATCAACAACAAACTGAGCAAATACACATTTCTACAAAACATTATCTTCCCCATTTGGATGATATATTATATTCCCATGTATTTGAAACTACGTGGATCAAATAAGTAGATTTATAGCTCTACAAATAATTTTGCAAATGCAGTTTTAGTGTGTGTTTGTTTTTTGATAAAACATTTCTGTTCTTATTTCTTGGTTATTTTATTTCATAAAATACTTGTTTCATAAGTGGCTGCTCTAAAACTCAACTTCCCTTTCTCAGAGCTTACGCAAGACTGCAGCAATGATAAGCCAGAAGTCAGGTGGGAACTATTCCTACATCAGTCTTTTCCGTACACCAATGCTGAGAAGGATTTCCTTTTGCATGGCAGCTGTGTGGTGAGGCACACTTCTAGAGTTCTCTTGGACACTTTTTGTCCTGCTGGGGTCTTATTCTGGGGTATCTTTGTACATCTCTTCATCTCTTTACCCTTCAGGTTTGGAACAGCTTTTTGCTATTATATCATTAGCATGAACATCACTGGTTTTGGCCTGGGAATGTATATGACCCAGTTTGTCTTTGGGTTCATTGAGGTTCCTGCCAAGCTCCTTGTTTTTGTTATGGTAAATCGAATTGGACGAAAGAAAAGCCAAGCCTGGGCCCTCATCATAAGTGGGTTATGTATGGGAATCAACATTATAGTCCCAACATGTAAGTAGTTTTAGTTAGTTAGAGTTTCATCTCTCTCTCTCTCTCTCTCTCTCTCTCTCTCTCTCTCTCTCTCTCTCTCTCTCTCTCTTTCTTTCTCTCTCCCCCTCATGTTTCTCAAATTCAACATGAACTTCAATTCTCAGAATACCCCTGACAACAATTTAAAGTTGCTGAGGTTGAGAAACACTGATCTATCTCACGTATCTGTGGACTGGTCACTCCAGCAGGGGTGATTGAGTAAATATTACTGAAATTAATTTCTCCAAATAAATTTTTATTCAAGAGAGCAACTTTCCCCAACAAAATGACCTCCAATTCTGGACACAATATCCAGTGGAATATCCATTCAAATAATTTAACAACCGGTTCTCTGCCCTAATGACTAGCTGGTAGGCATGGCTGGGTTTTCATGTGACTGGGTGGGCATGGCCAACTCGATGTCACTCACCTTGCCTTGCCACGCCTGGCCCCACTTCACCCCTTCCCTCCCAGCCACTCCTTGTCATGCCCGTCTCACCTCGCCTGTCCTCTCCTTGACTTATGACCACAATTGAGCCCAATTGCTAAGTGAGAAATTTATTAAGTTAATTTTGCCCCATTTCACAACTTTTCTTGCCACATGTTAAGTGAATCACTGCAGTTGTTAAGTTAGTAACATGGCTGTTAAGTGAATCTGGCCTCCCTATTGACTTTGCTTGTCAGAAGGTTGGAAAATGAGACTACATGACCCTGGGAGACTACAGCTGTCATAAATATGAGATAGTTTTCAACTATCTGAATTTTGATCATGTGACCGTGGGAATGCTGCAACGGTTGTAAGTCACTTTTTTCAGCGCCATTGTAACTTTAAATGTTCACTAAATGAACTGTTGTAAGTCAAGGATTAACTGTACAAAAATACAAAAAGCTTCTTTGCTTGCAGAAAGCTGCCCTAACTACCAATCTTTAGATTAGAAATGGGGGAATACACATTGAAGATCAATGACAGTCACAGCCATTATGGAAACCTAAACTTTTTTTCCGAATACGTTCCTTTTCATCAACAATACCTGCAACCCAGAGTTACAAATCAGGCAGGGTGCCAGAGCACCTTGAGAAATTAGAATAATTAAAATGCAACGATAACTATCAATATCAGCAGCCAACTCTTGCTCATAAAGTGAAACCCTTTAGCAGAGAGGTCATTTAACCTCTCCAGAAAGTGGGTGGGCACACTTGGGCTACAAAATGCTGAGCTAAAGAGACAAATTAATGAAGTGTATCGGGTACCCAGGTTCAAGTCTCTGGCCTCCCAAGCTTGTCAGGATCACAATAAAAGTAGTACATGTCACAGAAATCTAAATAAACTTCAAGCCTCGTGCCATGTTACTAAGCCTTATTATCATGAGAGAAAACTAAAATGAATTGGAAGGCGGATCCACACCCCTACCTTCTATTTTTTTAAAAATCTTATCAGTAAGCAATCATATGCCTAGGCCACTCTGAAGCAATGCAAGAGATTCCTCTCCCAAAGGTGCTTTTTCAAGAGGCAACTGGACTTTCTGGAAACCATTAAAGTCCAGTTGCTCTTGAAAAAAGCACTTTTGGGACAACCATGACCTGGATGACTGAAGAATCCACATAGACAAGAGACTCCTGTGCTCAGTGAACTGACAAAGCACCCTTTCCTACCCAGGAGAAGCAATCCTTAGATCCATTTACACCACTTAAAGATACTGGCTGGTCTCACTCACATCACAAGATATCCTAAGGCAGTGATGGCTAACCTTTTCCGGGCCAAGTGTCCAACACCCCCGAACCGCCAAAATTCAATGCGTGCATGTTCATGCATATGTGCCCCATCTCCCTGTGCATGTGTACATGGCCCCCCACATGCCCTCTGCTCCCTGCTCCCTGCGCATGTGCGGCAGAGACCCAAAGACCAGCTGGCCAGCGGGAGGCACATGCATGGCAGAGCTGAACTGGGGTGACAGCTTGTGTGCCCACAGAGAGAGCACTGCATGCCACCTTTGGCACGCATGCCATAGGTATACCATCACGGTCCTAAGGGAATCATCCAGATTTAAGGAAAGTTCACATGCCCCCAGAAAGGTAATAAAAAAATCAGAGTACCAAGCTTGCATCCTGCCTCTTGGAAGTACCCCAAAAGGACAGTGCCAGGAACCAGTAAAACAGTTTAAAAAGCTTAAAATAACCCTTCCCCTTTAAGAAAGTGAAGCCCCTAAAGGAAAAAAAAACATCAGGAGAAACTCAGGCTAAAGAAAGTCTGGGTGTACTGCCAAGAACCATTAGTTGCTACAATGTAACAAGACTTAACCATAGCGGCAGTTTCTGAAAACACTTAAGCATGGCAATAAAGAGAAGGATTAGGCTAGAAACAACACACAGAGGCATACCAGAATGTCTCCTTCCTGCCTTCCTGACAGTATTAACTCTGTAAGGTGGGAAAAACAAAAGTCTGTTTCTTCCAACAGCCGGTTCACCAAACTGCTCAAAAAGTTAGCTAGTGGTTCTCCCAAACCGGTGCAAACTGGCTGAATTCTACCACTGATAATATCTGAAAGATATCAGATGCAATTAAGACAAGTAAGAAACTGTGTACAAAGGGAGGGCCTTTAGATCATGTTGAAATTCATTTCAAATCCATTCAAGTCCATTTCAAATTTATTGATTTTAAGGGTAGAACTATTGCCTTTTAGATATTTTTTGCTGGATACAGCAAACTAGCTGCATTATTCCATACCTGTATTTGCATATTTATCTCAGGTAATTCTCAATCAAACACAATTAATATTGATTTTGAAAAAGTGATTCATTTCACATTTACTGACAGCATCCACGTCACTCATTACCTTTAAACTCAGTGTCTTTTGTAGATCATCAGATCAGAGGAGGAGGTTTGAGTGACTTTGCTGAAATTTTAAATGAAAACAAAATGCTTTTTCAAAGATTTCTGATGCTATAGCTTTAGTGGCAAAATTTATATTTTGTCACACATTATCCGTGACAGGATAGTGACTTTTAGGGTAAGTTTACAGGATATATTAAAACCTCTCTTAGTTGTTCTCAGCTCATGCCGAGCTCAGTTGTGTCAAGATTATTTGGGTGAAAGCTTTCACGTCACCTCAGCTTTTGAGTCTAAAAAATGCAGCCCACACCACAAAGGCAACCCTTCCAGCTTCAGGCTCTAAATGTGCAAAAAGATTATTGATGTGGTGAAGCAAGCAAATGGTCAGTCTATATCTATAACTACTCACATAGGATGAACATGGTCAGCTTTCATTGTAGCACAGTGTTTCTTAAACTTGGCAACTAAGACATGTGGACTTCAACTCCCAGTATTTCTCAGCCAGCAGTTTTAGGAGTTAGTCCATACAGTATGTCTTAAAGTTGCCAAGTTTGTTGTAGACTGAAAGGTCCCATTTCTGTCTTCTCAGGCAACAAGTGCTAGGGTCAGTTAAACATTGGTGGTAATGACACAGTATGAACTCGTGCTTCCCAAGATGTCAACTGTACCCTGTTTCTCATCCTAGCTCAGGGGATTTTGCGTTCAGTGATTGCCATCGTAGGCAAAGGATTTTCTGAAGCTTCCTTCACTGTACTCTTCTTGTATTCTTCAGAACTCTATCCCACCATTCTTAGGTAAGAAGGAGATGCTTTCGAGATGAATAATTGGTTGCATTTATCAAATGATGGATCAAGAAGAACTTGGTCTGACTGAAAAGAGTTACTGCTATTTCCTACAATCCTAGATCCTGGTGTGTGCATACCCTCCCTCTAATACCTTTTAAAAATTTGCTTTTCCGCATTTAAGATCATGCAAGGCCATTTGGGGCCTGAAACTGCAGGGCTGAATAATCACCTCACCACCTATTAAAAACCCTTTTCTTTCAGAACTATTATTTTTAATTGAAACAGAAATTGCTTAATGATTGAATTTAATTGTTTTTACTTAACGGTGGCATAAAAAAAAAACTTCAATGAGCAACTGTGCATGCATTTGGATTGAGTACATTATCAAACCTCTTAATATCAGGATGTATTTACCTTCTGCTTGTTAGCTTGCTCCTCTTATAATGTGTACTGTGTTCTTAATAGATAAAAAGAGGGATGCAGATGTGGACTTAAAGCCAGCCTATCATTTGTGTCCCTTGAATTCAGCTTCCAACCTTTTTGATTGCTTTCTGCCTTTGCTTCTAGACAGAGTGGACAAGGATACTGCTCCTTCATAGCCCGTCTAGGGGCATGTGTGGCTCCGCTTGTCTTCCTGTTGGATAGCATATGGAAGCCTCTGCCCCAAACGGCATCTTTTGCCATGGCAGTGCTGTGTGGTTCATCAGCCTTCTTTCTCCCGGAGACCCGAGGCATCCACTTGCCAGAAACGATAGAGGACATTGAAAAACAAAGGTATGAATGGGATTCCCCAAGAATTAGGAGACTGTATGGCTTGCTAAGGGACGCAGTGGCTCAGTGGCTAAGACACTGAGCTTGTCGATCGAAAGGTTGGCAGTTCAGTGATTCGAATCCCTAGTGCTGTGTAATGGGATGATCTCCCATTACTTATCCCAGCTTCTGCCAACCTAACAGTTTGAAAGCACGTAAAAAATGCAAGTAGAAAAATAGGGACCACCTTTGGTGGGAAGGTAACAGCATTCCGTGCGCCTTTGGCATTTAGTCATGCCGGCCACATGACCACGGAGACTTCTTCAGACAGCGCTGGCTCTTCGGCTTTGAAATGCAGACGAGCACTGCCCCCCTAGAGTCGGGAACAACTAGCACATATGTGCAAGGGGAACCTTTCCTTTACCTTTATGGCTTGCTAAAACCTTCACATTTTTAAAACAGAGCTTAGTTTCTTCCCATCAATTTATGGATTTTTAAAATGTTTTAAGAAAAAGCTTATTTGAAGAGTCATAAGCATATTTGTATAAAATGTGTTTTATATACAGAAAGATGTACATATCTATACAATTTTCCTAGTTTCCAGAAGTGTTAGCATTTGTTTTTGGTATTTTATCTTCCCTAACTTGGGACAAATTCTTTGATTAAGAATTGCACATAAAACTAGAAGTGCCCCAACCAGTAGATAATTGCATAACTTAACAGCATTTGAGTTCACGTATTGATTAACGAAGTTAAAGTCTGTTAAACTTAAACATAAAGGTTAGTATTGGAGATGGTAGGAATCGGATATTTTAATGAAGATCTAAATGTAGATTACTTTCCATTTGTCCATCTAAGAGGATCTAATATTAATAATACTAATAAATATTAGTATTAGAAAGAAGAACCTGAGCATTATTTACTGGCACCTAATTCCAAAGTTTCGTAAAGTTTACTGGACTAAGCTACATAATAATATGAGTAGTTCCCAATAAAGTATATGAATGTGTTAGGTGTCTGTATAGAGGTGCATAATGTACCATCTGATCGAATCAGAGGTATCTGAAAAACACCAACATTTCTTTTGGGATACTCCTTATGGGATAAACTTTCTGGGACTCTGCCTTTGTTATTTTCCTTCAGTCAATTTTTTTTCAAACAGCATCAATCTTCCCCCTTTGCTTTTTTAATTATAGCTCGAAAAGGAAGAAAAATCTGCATGGAGACACACCTGAAGTCGCACCTCTCCAATTATCACACAATTGACCTGCTGAATGGTTAGGTAAGTGAAGCTGCAGAAAGAGGTGAAGTAGCAACATTAGCTTGACGGTCCTAACTACAACAATCTGAATAATAGAGCTTTCTTTTGTATGATTCCTTAGCAGGCAAGCAAAGCTTTGGTAGTGGTATGATTCAAATAATTTAACAACCGGTTCTCCCAGGGTCAGGTTGGCTGTTGTGGGAGGTGTGGCCCATCCCTGTCCTCCAGCTCCGCCGCATATGCGGGACGAGCCTCCAGGGATGGCCAACCTGACTCTGGGTGAACCAGTTGTTAAATTACGCCTTCCCCCAATCAAAGTAGATCCTGGGTGCTGTGCTGCAATGGAGAAATGGGCAACAGAGTAGCCGACACAAGGGAAGGAGTAAGGAAAGCGACCTTCTCCTTCACTTGCACTGGCCTCTCCGTTGCCTATTTCTCCATTGCAGTGCAGCACCCAGGATCTACTTTGATAGTGTGAGGGGGTGGGGGTGGGGGTGGGGGTAATTTAACAACTGGATAATTTAACAACCGGTTAATTTAATTAAACCAATTAATTTAATTAACAATCAGTGCGAACCAGCATAATCCCAACACTGATTTGGTGGATCTTGAATCTCCAGATCAGATGCTTTATTGTCATAAATCTCTTCCAACTGGCATTCTCCAGGAGAGATGGGAACTTAGCAATATGCAGTCCATACTTCAACAAGAAGACCAGAGCCTTTGAGAATGTGGGTGATAAAAATAAATAACTAATAAATATAATCAATAAATAACTAATAAATATATAAGTAATAAATAAAACAAACAAGTATCCAATAAAGTTATGTAGGGTGTTCCTTTAGTATTCATCCATACCATACAGGTAATCAGACCTAACATCCTCCATTTTGTTGCACAAGATGCCTTTAAAAACCAAAACAGAATTTATTTCCCACAAAAAGCTGTTTTTTTAATTAATTCCAAAATTTTATTGTAAAAGATTCAATATTCCAATTTTATCTGGATCCCGAGTCCATTTATAACTTTCTAAGATCAAAATCTTATTCTGCATTTTCCTGTTTATTTCAGATTCTTTACATTCTTAAGTTTATGATTAAAATTTTCTTTAATTGGGGATTAAAGACAGATTCACCCAGCATTTTCCAACTTGTCATTCCAAAGGTCTCTAATAGCATAAAAGTAGTTAATGAGCAATTTCCAAAAGTGGTTAGAAAATGAGATTTGCTAACTTAGTGTCCTTTAGTGTTGCCAGCTAGATGACTGATCCCATTAACTCCCAGCACTTAAACCCACAGAAACCCACTATCGTGTGGTTTCCTCTTCAGGAGCAGCCATCTAGAGAACATGCTGGATCTCTTTTTCCTCTCCTTATCTAGAAAGGTTCCAAGAAATCAGTCTTCTCACTGATTCATAGATCTTTACCATGGTTATTGGCTCTGTTTTGGCAGAGCCATCTTCAATCCTCCCCTGGACTGAGGCGTTTTCTGCTTGTGTTCATTGCAATGCTGCTCTCTTCAAAAGCAAATCCATCACTTTACAAAGACTTATATTTTGGGAAGGGGGCTAAAATAATAGATTAAGAATGAAGCATGTCAATCTAGCAAAAGTGAACCCCATTAAGTTCAACAAGATTGATTTGTGTTAGTAAATGTGCTGAAGAATCAATTCAACACTCTGAAGAAACAAATATATGTGATAATTTCTTCCCAGTTTACTAAACGTCTGTAGAGAATCTCAGTCATCCAGGTCATGGTTGTCCCAAAGGTGTTTTTTCAGGAGGCAACTGGACTTTCTTGTTTTTTCTTCGAAAATGTTTTGCTTCTTATCCAAGCTGAATGAAGAAGCTTCTTGGATGAGAAACAAAAGGTCTTCAAAGAAAAAACAAGAAAGCCCACTTGCCTCGTGAAAAAGCACCTGTGGAATTCCCAGTTTATTGTACTTATTTCAATTAAATCCCAATATCTCTTTAGCCATGTTTAAAACACACACACACACTCCTTACAAATTTCCAATATGCTATTACTTACACATACTTTGAGAAGGAGACTATTTTGAATACCCTGGGATTGGTATGTGATTTAACCTTTTCTCTTATTAAACTGGACAGCAGGAATAACATGCCTCCTTCAGTTTCAGTATTCTCACAAGATATAAATATTCTCAGCTGGTATTTCATGAAATTTTGGCAATTTATTTGTAGGTGGGAGGAGAAACTGATCCACCTCATGATACCCAGAATGGGAAAGGATTGCTGAAGGTTTCATTTTCTTCTCAGTTGATGGATAAATGGAGCAAACAAATACTACATCAGAACAATAGTTCAGCTGCCTCTTTCGACTACTGAATTATGTTGCCAGCAGCAGACCAGTACCGAGAAGTACCAAAAGTCCTGAAGGATCAACTTGAGCAGGCTAAGAAGGCCTATATGTTTTGTGAGAAGTTTTACATCCCAGTATATTTTGCTGACTGTAACTGATAGGAGGTATTCCTGTAGAAAAAGGATTAGAGAGTCTTGCTGTCATTATTTCTGCATTCCTGAAATGTCAGGTTTTTCAACCTGTTAACCTATAGATCAAATTAACCCTGAGGCCTACATGTTACTGTTTCCCTCCTCATTGTGCTTCCACCTAACATCCCTTTGATCTTTGCTAGTCTTTCATTCTCCTTGTCACCCTGCTTATATGCCTGCAGTGTAACTGCCTCTTTTGCTGGCTGAAGGCCAGGTAGAATATGAAGTGACTCACATTCTGGGACTTTTACTGATGCCAATGAAAGTTACACTATTTGTCCAACTCGGTGGGAAATACGCTGAGAGATTTTTTTCTGGTGAATAAGAATACTATATATCAGTCTAGAATGGCCTTGTCGATTACTCTGTTAAAGCCAACTGCCAACACTTTTTCCTGGAGATCTGGTTCAGTTTGTCTTCTAATACTTCTCTTATCTTCTCCTTTGAAGACTGTTTGCCCTGCATCTTATTTCTGTGAGTGTAAAACCTGGACATTTGAGTTCTTACTATCTTAAACAGATAAGCACAACCATTTGTGAGGTTCAGGCTGTGTGTTTCTGTTGAGCCTACTGGTTTCTACTGAACCTACAGAGCCTAGGCCAGTGATGGCTAACCTTTTTGCCATCGCGTGCCGGGGGGGGGGAAGTTCGTGTGCATGCCCACCCCCGTAATTCTATGCACCCTGCCCTGCGCATGTGTGCGTGACCCTCCTTCCCCTCCCGCTCCTGGAACGTGATGGCCCAGTAGGCCCGTTTTTCTTTCTCACCTGGCTCCAGATCCTCTCTATGCATCTCGGGAGGGCAAAAACAGCCTTTCCCACCCGCTCCGGAGGCCGAAAACAGCCCGTTTCCCAACTTCTGGTTGCACAGGAAG
Organism: Arizona elegans; assembly: GCA_022577455.1. Lineage (NCBI taxonomy): Eukaryota > Metazoa > Chordata > Lepidosauria > Squamata > Colubridae > Arizona > Arizona elegans. The sequence goes on along the minus strand of JAKOOJ010000001.1, from coordinate 296,145,266 downwards.
TGACTTTTTTGCTGTCCCAGCCTCCAGAGCCTCTCTTGGTGTCTCTTTTTGCTGGGGGACAGCAAAAAATGTCACTTCCTGTGACATTGGGAAATGGGCGGTTTTGAGCCTCCGGAGGGACTCCGAGGGTGGTAAGGAAGGATGTTTTTACCCTCCCCAGATGCATAGAGAGGATCTGGAGCCAGATGAGAAAGAAAAACGCCCCCCCCCCCAGGCCCACTGGAGGCAGGAAATGGCTCATTTCCCTACTTCTGGTGGGCCCAGAAGGCCCAAAAATCAGCTGGAGGTTGGCTGACATGCCCACTGATATGGCTATGCGTGCCACCTGTGGCACAAGTGCCATAGGTTTGCCATCACGGGCCTAGGCTGTTGTATAAGATGCCTCTTCCTGGTTCTTGTTTGAGGAGGCATCTTGAGATCAGGCCATGGCACACACATACACAACAGATAAAGCAACATATTATAATACGAAATATCTTGTAAGATAAATGGGAAAGTCCAGAATGTTATTTGAGATACAGGATGTCTATATCTCTTCAAGTGCTCACAAAAATACTTTAATTTGTCTTTCAAATTAAGGCTCTGCTTCTGTGTCTCCTGATTGGAGACCTGAAAGTTAATTTATACTGATTTATTTTTATTTAATTATATTAGGGACCTGTGGGATTTTTAGCACACTAGAGCATGAAGGTACACCATAGAGAGTTGCATTTTAAGAGGCTTTCTATAACTTGAACCTTTTAAATTGCATTTTCATTTTCCATTTATAAGAGTAGGCTGGTAACAACTATTTGCTTACATTAGGAATGTTAGGCACAGCCTACTCACTTACTTAAAAGAGAAAACCAAATCTTATACTGAGGAAATGCTGCATCACCGGCAGCATTATAACCTTAGCTGTACAGTCCTTAAGAAGGAATCCCACTGCTATCTTTTAGAGTGCTAATAATAAATCACTTCAGCTGTGATCTTCATGTGTACTACCCAGCAGAGGGCAGCAAAAATCTACATTTGAATAAATAGTAAAACACACCTGGGAAACTGTACATGTGCTGAATTCTTATAGGGTAGGTGGATTTCCTTGCTTCCCTATGATATCACAAGTTCCTATTTAAAGAAACAATACATTGTTGATTATATGAAGAAACTACAAGCAAGAAAGCTCCAGTATTATTCCCAGAAACTCCTGCAGCTTGGACACAAAACAATGATGGAACAGGTTAGGTACTTGGGTGGAGGAGCAGCGGAAAATCTCAGGGTTCTTAGATGGGGGTGATAAAAAAACATCTTGGAAGATGGCAAAGACAAATGACTTTTGTATTTTTGCTCAGAAATACTACTACTGCCAGGAGTTCAGCTTGATTTAGAGCAATCTCTACCTTTTCTTTTCTTTAAAGAGTTGAAAGCAGGAGATCATGTGCCAACTTCCCCCAAAGACTGTTTTCTGCTTGAAGGCTGCCCAAACTAGTTGGAAAAAATGACACTAAGAAGGGAGGAGGAGTCTGGAAATTGCCCAGCTGTGAGCATCTGACAATAATCTCAACAACAGACACACGACTCTCCTGTTCAAGCACTTTTCCGTGTCATTCTTCCCCAACTGGCATCCCTATGTTGGAAGAAATATCCTTCTGGGTTCAGCTCCAAGTGGGGAAAAAGACACTGGAAACATGGAGACTGCTTGGAAAGATGGTTTAATGGTGGACAGGATCACATGGCTTGAGTTCCTGAACAGAAAAAGGCCGAGATACAGCGAGTCCTCAGGTTTTATGCTTTCTCTGGCTTTGAACTTCCTGGGGCCAAGGAAGAGTATCCTGATTGGTTGTCAGACTCCCAGGGAGTGGGGATCTTAGCTAGCCTTGCTGGCTGATGTAATCTTCCCAGGTGCCATGTGGTGAATTTCTGTCCTAGATGGGTACCATTGCATTAGTTTCTGTTGCTATTGTGTTGCAGATGGGTCCTATTGTCAAAGATTGAGTTTCTGCCTCTGGCCCATTAACAAAATGGGGGAGGCAGGAAGGTGGGAGTTGCTTTGTCTTTAAAACATGTTTCTCCATTTCTCAACCAGGGAAACATAATATTCTGCCTTTTTAATATTTCCTAAAATATTTCATTCTTCTAGGAAAAGGGGGGGTGCTAACTTCCTACACCTACATATGAATTAGCTGATACTGAAATTATGCTAACCTCTCAAAACAGAGAGCGTGGCATTCTGTGGTCCTAGAAAGTGGAAATGACATTCCATCTTTAAAGGACAAAGGCTTCTTTCAGCAGAAAAGAGATGCTGTAAGAGGCCCTTCCAAGGAGAATGTTCCAATGGTTGTACTGGCCTTTTAATCCTCTTATACAAGGAGATTTTCCCTATGCCAGGGTATCAAACTCAAGGCCGGTGGTCCAGATCCAGCCAGCAGGGTGCTTAGATCTGGTCTGCGGGGCCACCCTGGAAACAGCGAAGGACCAGCCGCGGTGCCTCTGCCAGTGAAAATGGGCTCCCAAACTCTGTTTTCGGCTGGGACAGCGTCCTTCAACCCTCTGCCAGTGAAAACGGAGCTTGGGAGGCCATGTGGTATGTGGCCCTCCTGAGCTCCATTTTCGCTGGCAGAGGGTTACAGGAGGCCGTCCCAGCCGAAAACTGAGATTGGGAGCCTGTTTTCGCTGGCAGAGCACTTGGGCCATCACAGGTGCCCCTGACACGAGTGATGTCAAGCTGACCATGCCCACCCCGGGGTCAAACACAACCCTGATGCAGCCCTCAATGAAATCAAGTTTGATACCCATGCCCTATGCAATATCCATTAACTAATTAACTATTCAGGCACAAATCATTTTGTAACATTTTAAAAAGAAAAGAAGTGGAGCAGGATCCTGTTTATGTTCTACCAGGAATATTAGAATGCTAGCAGTGCTTTCTTCCATCCTTTCTAAGGTGGGTAAATTGAGGACCCAGTTTGTGGGGGCAATAAGCTGACTTTGTATAAATGTACAAAAGTATGAAGGCTATTGCTTAACGCATTGTAAGCCGCCCTGAGTCTCCGGAGAAGGGCGGCATATAAATCAAATTAAAAAAAAAAAAAGTAGACATGAAGGATTTCTCTCTTGTGCCTTTACCTTTTTCAAAAAATATGCCCTGCTTCCTCCTGTCCCAGAGCCTTTTTTTCCCATGCTTAGCAAAGTGCAACTTAATTGCTTTTCTTTGTTCTTGTCTTTTGTCAGCCCAAGTATTGTTTCCTAGCTCTAGGGCAATCAAGTTATTTTGGAGTATCTGCCTCCCACTTGTTTCTCAGTATAACTGTTAGGACATTTCCAGCCACAGCTTTAGACTTCCCACTGCTTCCTCAGGGAGGGACTAAGCCAATCCCTGTGAATCCTAAATGAACTAATGCTCACTTACCAGCACCCAGGCAAGGAGAGCAAAATCCCAGGCATCTTTCACTCACGAATGAGAGACCTCTGTACTCACAGCTTTTCTGCACATGACTTGGTGGCCAATCCCAGGTGCTGTTTTCCAGGTTGTAATTTTGAAACGCAGATAAATATTTGTAGAGCTAAACATGTACATGCTGGTAGCAGTGGGGTTGTCTGAAACAAACCATGTGAGAAGGGCAAGAAGAGGATGAAGGGTTTTGATTCGTTTATCAGTAAAAGAGTAAAGGAAGAGGAAACATGCCTGCCCCTGCAGCAAAATGCACATATGCACAGACTGTCATGTTTTCAAGGTAACCAGAAAATAACATCATAGGCTTTAGAGATGGGTACCACAAGGATTATCTCCAACAAGTGGTGGATTGCTACTAGTTCTCCCCGTTTCGGGAGAGCCAGTAGTGGAAATCTTGATAGAAGAGCGAACCGGTTCGCTCCGAACGTCAGTTGGGCCCTCGCTCCTGCACTATACCTACCTTTATTTCTTTTGTTTTTAGCTCAGCTGTAAGGCGCAGCAGAGTGGATTGCCATGCCTCTGCTGTTTTTTACTCAATGTGCTTTGCACGGCGATCGCGCGCAAAGCACGTGTGCGATGCGAACCGGTGGTAAAACTGGTTAGAACCCACCACTGTCTCCAATCCTCTGAAATATGCTGGAAAGCTGATTATATTATTCACCTTCTTCTTAAGAACCTCATAGGGTAAATTTACTCTACTCATAGAGTATGAGTAGATATTAACTCATAGAGTAAATCTACTCTATGTCCATAGTAGACTGTTCTACAGCTGTACAGATCTCATCACCAGGAATATTGATGCTGCTCTGGGTTTTCACATAAACGATTATGAGCTGATGTCTCAGCTGTTGATTATCTTCATGGGCTGAGCATACGATGAAACCCCTGTTCCTTCATTTTTTGCCATATGCCTGCCCACAGAATGAAGCTTCAATAGTTGACTTCAAGATTCTATAGAAACACAAAATGGAACCTATACAAACTGGAAAGCCAGAACCAGACCAGTCCAATATATTTTGCAGATAAGGTGGTGCTGGTGTCCTCTTGCAGTCTACTTGCTACCAGCTGAATCAATCCTGGCAATGGAAGAGCATCTTCAACCACCCTAAAGCCAGGACTGACCCCTTCAAGGGGAAGAATCCTTAGAAAAATGTGATGGAATGTAGTTTGGATTCCCAGGAGGAAGGAAGTAAATTCTAGAGGAGCAAAAGACAGCGAAGTTTAGGTAGCTGGTGTAGAGAAACACAGTTAAATTGGCTCCTCTATCTCAGAATATATGTTTAAACTTTATACTGTTTTTACTGCTTTAGTTGGCAAACTGGAGGGAGGGAGGGAGGGAGGGAGGGAGGGAGGAAGGAAGGAAGGAAGGAAGGAAGGAAGGAAGGAAGAAAGAAAAAGAAAGAAAGAAAGAAAGAAAGATAGATAGATTTGAAAAATGAAGGGACAGCTCAGATAGTAACTGATAGGTAACAAGGGCAATCCTCGTCTATTTTCTGACTGTTCGTCTCTATTGAAGAGACAAAGCTGGGCATGATAAGTAAGTTATCCTGGATCCCTAAAATAACCTCTGTTTTTGGTATGCTTGAAGATGCCATCTGATCACCCTTATTTACGATTCAACTACAAGACATGGGAGCGTCTCATTGGGCTAGAGTCTAGACTCTAGAGAACCATTTTGTGCGTTACCTCTGGCAACCAAAAATATGGGTCAAGCTGATTGTTGAGGCAACAGACTAAATTAGGTGACCCTTGGATTGCCTATCTCCATCTTCTCTTTCAATAGAGGGGGGCAGCTGAGGAATCTGAAAAGCTATCCCCACCATTTCCTTCTCTTTGTCGAATGTGAGGCTCTCCCTGCAGTCAACTGTCTACGCTGCACAGCCTGGTAATAGATTCTGGACTGCTCCATACATGCAAAATCTCATTGCTTATCTGCTGAAAGTCTCTCTTCCCTCCCCCTCCCTCCCCCTCCAGTTTAACCCAGGAGGTGATTAATTTGGGGCATCAGAGAATATGCCATTTGAAACCACTGGAAGGCAGTCCTGCGATGACATGCTAAGTAATTAATGGCATTACTTTTAATAGATCCTCCAGAAAGTGCTAAGTCAGTGACATCTGCAGCAGTGTGGCAATGATACCTTCCAGGAGAATATTTTTAACCCGGTGATGCCTCAAAAGGAAGCCCTGAGGGCAGGCTGAAAATGGCCACAGAGAGAAAGAGTAGCTTACATAGTCCTGAGTTCTCCTTTAGTCAGCTGAACCCGAAACACCCCCGCCCCACCCCTGTCTGTTGGGCATTTAATCAAGAATTATGTAGCATGTATTTTCTTCTACAGGGTTAAGAGAAAGTAAGTGAATGGCATGCCTAATAATCTGCTCCAGCAAGGGAGCCTTGTCGGCAGATGCAACGTTCCTTGTGCATTGCTTCAAGGTTGACTCAGCCTTCCATCCTTCCGAGGTAGGTAAAATGAGGACCCGGATTGTGGGGGCAATAAGCTGACTTTGTATAAAAAAGAACACTGCTTAAGGGGGGGCCAAAAGCCCTACTAAGCAGGTATATACAAAAGTATGAAGGCTATTGCTTAACGTATTGTAAGCCACCCTGAGTCTCCGGAGAAGGGTGGCATATAAATCGAACCAATAAATAAATAAATAAATAAATTGCTGATGCAGATTAATTACCTGTGACCAAGAGCTGTATCAAAATCTTGGTCTCTGGTGGAAGAGAAAATTAAAATAAAGCTAGCTTGCCAGAGTAAGAAGGAATAGAATAACCATAGCATCTTGCCGGATGCCCGAAGTTGACTTAGGAAAGCAGCCATCTCTCTCTCTCTTTTTTTTCCAGCTTGCACAGAAATTCAGGCTGTTTCAATGAATAGAATAAGAAGAAATGTCCTGACAGTGAGAACAATTAATCAGTGAAATGATTGAGAATCTCCGTCGACATTCAGAAGTTGTGAGGGTTTCATCACAGGAGGTTTTAAAGAAGAGATTGGACAACCATTTGAAATGGGATAGGGTCTCTTGCTTAAGCAGGGGGTTGGACAAGACGACCTCCAAGGTCCCTTCTAACGCTTTTACTATATTAAGTTCAAGTTCAAAGTTCAAAGCCTTTATTGTCATTGAACATCATGTATACAACGAAATTGGTTTAGCCTCTACTAGTGCAGTCCATACAAGAATATAAGACAACATGAATAATATAAAGAATAATCCTTATGCAAGTAGTTAGGAAAAAAAACTAGGCATATGTTTCCATATGTATATGGAATTCCATATGTATATTTCCATATGTCATATTCTGTGCAACATGTAAATTATTCTGTTATTCAAATAGAGTTGTACTCATGTGATGTCCAAAGCATTTCTTCTGAATGATTTTGAAGTATCTACAGCTCTAATCCTTATCCGGGCCAGTTAAAGGCCTAGTGACCCCATCTGAAATTTTGTAGGGTTGAACTGGTAGTTATGTGGTCGTTCAGCTTTGTTTCTTTCTTGTGGCTTTAATGCATTGGATAGACCAGGCTGACTTGGTTAGTTCATGGTACACTGAAAATGAATGAATTCAATAATTGTGTTATATGAATGCCACCACATGCTGTCAATGTAATTCCCAGGATTAAGGCAAAGGATTTCTAAATCAAAAAGCAATATTATCAGTCAGATTTTCCCCCCAAACGTATTTTTTCCTTTAAGTCAGAAAGTATAATCTTCTGTTTGCTGGCTTGTTTCACCGCTTTTCTCCTTTTATATTAAAGAAATGAGATCAAACAAAAGAACATATTTTCATCATTTCATTGCTACAACGAGGGGAAATAAATATCCCTATTTACGATAATAGAGATCTATTAATTGATGCTTCTGCCAAGTTGCTGTGAGTGTTGTTAAAAATACGGGCTGCGTAAATGAAAATAGAGCAAACCTAAATATATATAAAACCTGGAACAAGATCTTTGTTCAGAGTTGCAGCAATAATGGAGGGGCAGTATCCGGCACCAAATAACACCTGGGAGGCAGGATGATAGTATGACATTTTCAGTCAAGCTTAGGAAATCAGGAGTCCAGGCAGTTCAAATGAATATAGGCTTATTGTATGCTGTCTACAAGAATCTGAACTACTAATGGTCAAAGCAAATTGGTGGTAGATAATATTCAATGGAATTCAAGGTGGGCTGGACTTAGATCTCTTGTGGGTATGAAGGGATTCAAACTGATGACACATTTGACCCTCCCTCAGGATCATCCTGGTCATCTCCTACATTTTCATTCTGTCTCTTCAAAAGAGAGAAAGTGCCAAAAAGTTCAGAAACAACTGCTGTCCTTTAGCATCTGTGGCCTTGGGTGATTAGGTTACTTTTCATTATTACTTTTCTTAATAATTTTAGATTAACAATATTGGCACTTTTGGATATGCTTTTTGACACAGTTATCTATTACCTATATCTATATCGACATCTATATTATCTATATCTGTCTGTCTGTCTGTCTGTCTGTCTGTCTATCTATCTATCTATCTATCTATCTATCTATCAATATTCTATCAATCTAATATCTCTTTCTCTGTATATATATATATATACATACACACACACACACACACACACATATATTCAACCCCACTCACATTTATAGATGACTCATGCAATCATTAAAAGGATCTGGAACGAGCTCCCCCGAGAGATATGGAGGATTCCGGATCTGCGTACCTTCCGTCGTGCGCTTAAGACGTTCCTATTCCATCAAGCTGGCCTGACCTAAATTTTTCCTCTTTTTAAATGGAATTTTAAATTTGGTTTTAATTTATTGGGGTTTTAAAATGGTTCAGCCAAATTTATTTAATTAGTTTTATCTCTATTTTAAATTTTGTATCTATATGTTTTATTTTATGGCTGTTCACCGCCCTGAGTCCTTCGGGAGTAGGGCGGTATAGAAATTTAATAAAATGAAAAAAATGAAAAATGACTTCTATGGGGGCTGAATATGAAGATCCATATTCCTTTGTAGCATGGATTTAAAGAGAGCTGCATTTCCTGCTGCTGAACACTACATGATACAAATCTTTGATCAGAAGCCTCAAAATGTAATAGTAGAGATCAGGGGTGGGCTCTAATTTTTTTTACTTCTGTGGGTGTGGCTTATTTTGTGGGCGTGGTTTGATGGTCATGTGACAATTCTTTAGGATTTAGCAGAGGGTACTGGTCTACCAGGCTTTTAACTGCTTGCAGAGCTGTACCGGTCTACCCATTTGTTCTTGGAGTGTTCCAGTCTACCCATTTGTTTTTGGAGGCACAGGTCTATTCATTTGTTTTTGGAAGCACCGGTCTACCACCACACTGCCTTTTAACACTGAAAAGTGCTGTAGAACGGCCCTCTGAAGCCCATCGGCAAGAGTTTTTTTCCTTCTAGCCAATCAGCTGGGACTTGGGAGGCAGCAAATAGATTGGGGGCGGGGCCAAATAAAAGGTAAGAATAATGGGGGGGCAGGGGCGGGAGGGCCCAGTTCCCAAACAAAGAGAACCAGTTCGGTGATGTCATATCGTCACCCCTACTGGCTCGGCCGAATCGGGCTGAACCGGGAGGAACACACCACTGGTAGAGATGGCACTGATAGGCAGTCTTACTATAGTCTTTTAACCTTTGTATTAGAATACAGATCACTGTATTCTGCACTGATGATGTTACCTAGTTTGGTAATGAAATGTCTTTAAGAAAACCACCAACCACAGAGAGCACCCAGGACCCCACAGTTCAAACTGGAGTTAACAAATGTTGTTTTCTATCAAACACAGATCAACCAGCCAATGAATCATTTATTTATTTATTGGTTCGATTTATATGCCGCTCTTCTCCGGAGACTCAGGGCAGCTTACAATGCATTAAGCAATAGCCTTCATACTTTTGTATATACCTGCTTAGTAGGGCTTTCGCCCCCACCCCCCAGCGCTGTTCTTTTTTATACAAAGTCAGCTTATTGCCCCCACAAACCGGGTCCTCATTTTACCTACCTCGAAAGGATGGAAGGCTGAGTCAACCTTGAGCCTGGTGAGATTTGAACTTGCAGTAATTGCAGGCAGCTGGTGCTACTTAGCAGCACTTTAGTCTGCTGTGCCACCAAGGCTCATTTCCATTACAGCAGCTCAGATTTTCACATTTTTATATGAATATGTGCTAAGAAAGTTCTAGCTGTGTGGAATACCTTGCTGTTCTGTTAAAAAAGTGTAAAGGATTTATTTGATATACTAAGACATAATGGAATGTTCTCTTCTTTACAGAGTCCAAAGAACTAGCTCAGTTTGTTGCAGCAAAATCAGCAAAGCAGCCAATCAACATAAGCACAATAAAAGTTGCGGGACATAAATTGGGAGAAATTGACATATTAGTTATGCCAAACTGCCCAACACTAAAGATTCCTATCTATTATGTCTTGTGTCTCAGAGTCTTAACTTGAGTGTGAGCTTAAAGCCACTCAAGCCCTCTGAAATTTTGCCATGACTTCATCAGCAAGCAAGAGGGCACTTTAGACTTACCAAATCTGAACCTTATTTTCACTTCCTTCATAACATTAGAAAAACAAATAGTGTTTGATGGATACAGATTGAGTTGGATTATTTTTTTTTAACAGTCAAAACAATCCCATTTCCTTTTTACAGTAAGAAATTAAGCACTGCTACCTTAAATCCATAGTTAAAACTCTATTTAAAAGTTTCAAAAAGGTGGTAACAGTTTTTGGCTTTCTATCTTTCTTCTATTTTTGTATTATTATATTTAGAAGCATGAGGATAAATTTGTTCAGAACAGGAATGGGTAGCTAGAAGATTTTATGATCTTATGAAAACCCTTTTATTGCTTAATGTATTTTGTAAAAAGATTGCTCACAAGTTTCAACTTGCTTTCACACGAATCAAGTTCAGCCATTTCATTATTATCAATCACCATCACTTTATATCTCAAGAATACAGTGACTTTGTTTAATAATAAAGGAATCTCATATTATATATTTAACCTTTACATTATACACAACAAATTCTTTTCAAACATTCTAAAAATGCTAGGAGAATAATTTTAGTTTTGAACAATGAATCTAATTAAATTCCTTTTAAACCTATTTCAGGAAATTATCAACAAGTGACCAGGAAAACAATCCATAGGTGGTAATATTGTCTGCTAAAATTGCACGAAAGTTTTAGATTGTATTGGCAAGATTTTAATCACATTGATGCATGATACCATCTTTAGTAAGATTTTCCTAACATTGGATTAATGTTTTTGTGGAAAAACAATCAAGGATATACCGTATATTTTTTTGCAATAAATCCAATTAAGTTATGTAAAAGTCAAAAGAAATTATATATCTAATTGGATTTATTAGATATATCATTTCTTTTGACTTTTACATAACTTACTATTCAATCTTGCGCATCCTATTTGGAGTTAAGTCTTACCTAGTTCAATGGGATTAATTTACAGATAAAAGTTATACATTCTACAACTATATACCTAGCAATGACTCCAGTGAACTAAATCTTTTGAGTAGAGCTATTAACTGTGGACCCCATACACCCCTGTATGTAACTTATCCAAGCTTTTTCTGCAGACTTCAGCATCCCCTACTCCTCAATAATGCAGCCAAAATATGGCACAAACAGCTGAATAAAAATGATGTGGTTTTCCCTGATTTTCAAAAGGGAAGGAATATAGATATGCTAAACTTTCATTAGGTGTGATGTATCTATTAATAGAGTGATGAGGTGGTGAGGCCATGTAAACCTGCCTATTCAAGTGACATTTTATAGTCATCTCCTGCCATTGTGATCCTCAGTGGGCAACTTTTTTGGAAACAAACATGTTTATTATCTCCTGTGATGTAGAGCAATGTACTCTCAGGACAGTTCCCCAAACCCACAAAGCCCCCCCTCAAAATATATCACTTAAAGCAGGGTTCTACAACCTTAAATACTCAAAGAGCTATTTGGACCCATTTCCCACAGAAAAGAAAACACCGGGACCCACAAAACCTGGGTGGGTGTGCCCATCTCGACGTCACTCACTCCCACCCAGTCACATGACACACACCCCAGCCACGCCTACCTAGGTTTTGCGGCTCCCAATGTTTTCTATGGGAAACAGGTATCTCTCTCTGTGTCTCTGTCTCTGTCTCTGCCTCTGCCTCTATCTCTGTCTCTGTCTCTCTCTCCTCTCTTTCAGGCCAGGCGAGGAGTGTCTGGAAGGGGAGGGCAACGGGGAGGGCCAGCCAGTGGTGGGTTCAGCCGATAGGGAGCCACAGCAGGGTGACGGAAGAGCCGCATGTGGCTCAGGAGCTGCAGGTTGCTGACACCCAACTTAAAGCATGCGCACGCACGCACATGCACACACACACACACACACACACACACAGCCACACATGGAGCTTCTCTGACTAGTTAAAATGAAAACTGACTCAGTCTTAACCATGGTGGTATAGTCACACCACTACAATAATGATTGTTTTATTATTATTACCCATATAATCAAGAATCAGGAAATTAGGAAGGTGGCTTAAAGCTGGCAGCAAAGGAAGGTCCTGAAATTGTAATAATTTTAGGGTGAGTCAGCTCGCTCTGCAGGTCTTGGATCTCTGCCTGTAATTGTCATCTTATCACACAATGTGATTAAAAAGAACGAATTGCCAAGTGAAACAACGCAGGCAGAGAGAATAACCCTCAAAGCTGTGGCAAACGGTTTAAATTTAGTAACTCGGTGACAGCTAATTTGGTCTTCTGCAGTTTCAGACAAAAGCGGAAGTGGGAAAAAAAAAGAACCAGGAAGGACAAGTTTTTCCTTGGTGTCATTCTGTTTTTAGTTCAGTGGATTCTATTGGAATGATTAATTTGGCCGACTGTATCTCCTGTGTAGCTATAAATGCTAGTAATCCTAAGGGCTTGCACAGCTGAAGCAGAGGAAATCAGCTTCCTTTGTCTGCGGATAGTAACTTCCCATCATTGGCCTAACACTACGAGGAACGCCATCTCTATTCTCTGGTCATTTCCTCACTGGTATCTTCTAAAGCCCGTCTAAAAGCGTCATCCAGTTATTGTTGAGGCAATGTAAAGGCTGCCTTCATTACTGTTTTATCAGTGCAAACAATAGTTGGATGACGCTAGAAAGAGCCATAAATCACTAGTGAGGAAATGGCCTCTGTCTCCTGAGTTGGAAGGAGCAGAAAGGCCATTTTTTAATTTCTGCACTATACACAGAGGAAGCTCTAGAGATTTCTCTAGCCCAGAAATTCTCACTTCACTTTAAACTCAAATCTTTATCACTTTTATTCTTACTTCCATTCATTCTGCTAAAGGTTCCTTTTAAAACCGTTTTTACCCACTTCCAAAAAACCCTTTTTCTTTAATGAAGACCAGTCTGCATTTTCTCTACAACTTTTAATCTTAACCAGGCTTTGCAAGTGCCTATAGACCTTATATATTCTTCCTCTTCCACAACTCATTTTATCATTCCACCAATCACTCTTTTGCAAATTTCCCAATCTCACACACTTTTGTGGTACTTAGGGGCAGAATTATTTTCTATCTGTTACCAACAGATTTCACGTCCTTTTTCCATACATCCCCTTTCTATTCATTCTCTTCAGAGATTTAGCTGCCCTATAAAAGTTTTTCATTTAGGACCTGTATAATTTCTTCTACTATCACTCTTGTTACTTTTACTTCCTTCCTTTTCTTCCATGTCCATTTTCTCTTTTGTTGGGTATTACGCAGTGGTGGGATTCAAGTAATTTAACAACCGGTTCTCTGCCCTAATGATTTCTTCCAACAACCAGTTCACCAAACTGCTCAGAAAGTTAACAACCGGTTCTCCCGAAGTGGTGCGAACTGGCTGAATCCCACCACTGGTATTACAAGAATAAACACTGTGCTGGTTTGGATTTGTGTTTTCTTGAATTCAACACAGCTCTTACAGAACTTATAATAAGTAGCGGAATTTGTTCTTGATAAATTTAAATAAAAATTAATCCCAGCTAGGAAATAACAATTTCCTGGTCTATAATACAGAATCATAGATTTATACAGTGAAATGAACTATTTAGGCAATTGAATCAATCTCCTGCTTAGTGAAGGAATTCAAATATAGGATGCTTTATGAGAAAACTTCACGCCTATGAAAGCATCAGTGAAGAATACTGAATGCTTGGCCCTGATCATCTGAGAGGAAGACATTTTAGATACCCTGAAATTGGAATGTATGCATAACCAGCATAACATTACATTCTTTTCCTTGCTTTGGTCTCTATATTATCCTTTTCATCATGTGCAGAGTTTTAACTTCATTCAATAACATGTTATTCTACTTTTCCTTCTTTCTTGACCTAATGTTGCTCCCCTCATTTAACAGCATCATTTGTGAGTTGATGTCATACTGGTAATGTCATCATAGTTTCTACTGGATAACTAGACCAGTGGGTAAAACAAGATAAGCCTCTGATCTCATTTAAGAGAGCCCTTACTAGGCTTTTATGTATTTTGTTCTTTTGTTGTTACTCATAGCTTTTAACAGCATCTTGTCAAATTGAGTCTCTGCACCTTGCTGCTTAGCCAAAGATTGTTTACCACAATTTACTGAATAAATTACAACTGGATGGATTCGATGGCAGCTTGCCTTGGAATTCTGAGACTTACAATCCCAACAACTATCTGGAGGCCTTCAAATTGGAAGAGACTGTGTTAAAGCAACTTGATTGCAGAAATTGGGACAAGAAAGGGAGGTGATTAACTTTTTACTCCAGTATACTCCTTTACAGATCTTTGAGTGAATTAATTGGGGAAAAGGACAGACCAGTGGGTGGCTGATGAGTTTTATTGTTTGAAGAAATACTATTTTTCCCCAAATTGAATTATACTGTGGGAAAGCATTCTGAAATTCACAGAGAACTTGTATCTTGTTGAGATGGGTGGATATACTATAGAAATCCAAACCAATCAATAAATATTGGAGGCACACAAGGCCTTTTTCCCATTTAATGTTTCCTTTGTGGGGAGAATTTCCTTGAATTCAGATAATTTTCCTTTCAGGCAAACATACAGTAGTAGTAGTTAGTCCTTGAGTGCCTATAGAGATTCCCAGTACTTGAGTCCTTGAATATAGTATTATAAATATAAATTTCCAGATCATGTATAGATTTGAATATTGACAATTAGGTAATTGTACATTAAACTCAGTACAAGATTAATTTCTCCCTTGCCATCATTCTTATGTTATATATTTCTGGTATCTTCTGCTTTATTCTGTAATGAAATAATAATAATACTCATTAAGATAGTTTGGCTTTTTTGTTTGGTTTTTTTACGGTATATTGGAACTGGACAGAAATTAGGCTGGGTTTTATTTTACATGTAGGGATGACTAGAGTCAAGATTTTTGATTTTTGATTTTTTTTTTGTTTTGACAAAACAAAACCTTTACCCTAAGTTAAGATATTTACTGTATGTACAGCAGTGGTGGGTTTCAAAAATTTTTACTACCGATTCTGTGGATATGGCTTGGTGGGCGAGGCTTGGTGGGCATGGCAGGGGAAGGATACTGTAAAGTCTCCATTCCCACCCCACTCCAGGGGAAGGTTACTACTGCAAAATCCCCATTTCCTCCCGATCAGCTGGGACGCGGGAGGCAGAGAATAGATGAGGACGGGGCCAGTCAGAGATGGTATTTACCGGTTCTCTGAACTACTCAAAATTTCTGCTACTGGTTCATCAGAACTGGTCAGAACCTGCTGAAACCCACCTCTGATGTACAGTATATAGAGGAACTGAGAATGAATGAAAGAATTATCCTGGCATCTTTTGGTCTGAGTATATGAGTAGACATTTTCTTAATTTTAAGTTAATGTTCTTTTTCCTTTGTTCTGGTTCAGGGGCATCTGGTGGGAGGGAGATTACAAAAGACAAGGTGACGGGCGCACTCTTGAGATCCCACCCCCTTTTGTATACACAACTCTTTGGTGACTCCCCTCTGATAGTGTTGGCCTAGTAACTGGATATTTAGTTTTGGACCAAAAAAATCCCCTAGTCTCAAAGATAAATCAGGTAATCCTGAAATAAGGTCAATTGGAATAATGTTCTTTCATGGTTACTCCAAGCATTTCTGTTGCATTTTGCAGGTTTGATTTGTTTTCTTTGAATTTCCCAGGACTTGATGAGATCAGCCAAAATAAAAGAGAGAGGCAGATATATTTTAGTCTGAATCCCTGAAAGAAAATCATATCTGAATTTTGCTTTGGGTTCAAGTTTGAGCCGTATTGACCTCTTTAGTCATGATTATTCTATCTTTAGCTACCTCGGTCATGTTGCCGCTTTGGACAGGACTTGTCCTGTAAAGAAATAGCAGGAAAAATGTTGTTTTTCTCCCAAGCATGAGAATGACTCTTCCAGGAAAGAGGGTATGCAATTTCCATCTAAACACGTGCAAGAACAATGCATAAGTGTCATATGCTGTTCTCATCTGAAATTTGCTACTTGCATGATTAGACCACTGGAAATTACCATCATACTTGGTTTTTCATAGCACAGAGCTGCAAGCATACTACAAAAGGAGCAGTGCATTTTAACCACATGAGAACCTAGACTTGGGCTGGATTTTTGGAACCATGGTTTGGAAGTTGGAATATTAGAATAGGCTTATATGGATTAGTTTTATTCTAGGATTGACATATTTGGAGCTGAAATCCACAGAACTGTTCACGTGACTCCAGGGTAATTATTGCTTTTCAGGGCTGCACATGTTCTTTTTGGCTATGTCCCTGGTATCTGAAATGTTTGCCAAGAATTGTGGATTGTTTATACAAGAAAATGGCCAAAAGAATTGTTACATGCTACTAAAAGAACAAATCTACATCTGATTTACAGCAGTAGACTGCTGATGTATGCTGCTTGTCAACATTGGAATTTCCCCACTCTCTCTTTTTCCCACCACATTTTTCCCCACTTGTTCTTTATTCTTCTTCAACTTTTTAAATTGTTATATAACTTTATTATCTCCTATAAAATGTGATGTTAAACAAAGCACAAAAAAAATCCCCAACCACTTGGCCTTAAATGTTCTCTCCCAATAGAGAGCAAAATAGGTTTACCCCTTGAAGAAATCCAACATAAGGAATATTGTAGGATGATAACATGAGTTTCCAAATATGAGCAATGCTGCATTAGAATATGTTGTATTGTGTTTAATTTCTTAATTCACTAAGTCCAACCCCCCCTTGAATGTTATTGGCCCTTATTTAGTTTTACCCTCATGCAAATCATTAGCCTGAGAAGATTCCTGGATATAAGCTTGAGCAATAAATCAATCATTTTGAATACTTCGTGTGTGGACCTGGTTATTTGTGCCTTGCAACATGATGTTGAAAATTTTGTTACTCAACTTAAAGCAAAAGCTAATAACCGTGAGTTGAAGTGGAAGAAGATGAGGGTGGTTTTAAAATTGGAGGAAGAAACACCAATAATCCCTACTAAACTGATTAATTATGAGTAGTGTTTCCCTGGTAGTTTATGGAGGAACTGTTCTATAGTCCTTGGGAATTATTTGTAAAGTCAAGATACAAAGAAAACAAGATTGCTGTTTCATGTAACAAATGTTTCAATTCCAACATTGGGAAATGCAGCTTGGGAAATTTTAACATCTTGTTCAGTAGGTTGGTATGAGGAACACAGCTAAACCATTAATTTGACATTAGCTGATTGCTGTTTAATCTGATATGTTTGAAGAGTTGGGTGACTCTGAAGGTCTTGCCATTTTCACATTGATCCAAAAGTTTTTTATTTTATTTATTTATTTATTTTTATTGGTTTGATTTATATGCTGCCCTTCTCCGGAGACTCAGGGCGGCTTACAATGCGTTAAGCAATAGCCTTCATACTTTTCTATATACCTGCTTAGTAGAGCTTTCGCTCCCCCCCCCCAAGTAGTGTTCTTTTTTATACAAAGTCATTTTATTGCCACCACAATCCGGGTCCTCATTTTACCTACCTCGAAAGGATGGAAGGCTGAGTCAACCTTGAGCCGGTGAGATTTGATCTGCTGATCTGCTGAACTAGCAGTCAGCTGAAGTAGCTGCAGTACTGCACTCTAACCACTGCGCCACCTCGGCTCTCCTGTTACTCCTGTTATGCCTGAATGCAGAAAGGTTTGCTATATTGGATAGATTGAAAGACATTATTTTGGATGGAGAAAGTAGAAGTAACATCTAGTCACAGGACTCACAAGCTGGGTTAGTAACTTGGTCACTACAGAAAAGAAAGATGAGTTAAATATATGTTTGGATTCTTGTGATCTAAATAAGGCTATATAGAGACAGCATTACACCATTCCCACAAATGAAGAAATTTAGGGGCATTTGGCAGGTATAAAGATATGTATGAGACGGCTAAGTCTTGGCAAGTGAAATTAGATTAGGTGAAAGAGTGATCATGGTGATGGATATTTTATGGTCCTTGGGGAAAATGTTCTTTCCATTGCCTTCTATTTGGGCTAAAGTCTTCTGCTGAATTATTTCAACAAGCAAAGGAGAAGAGGAGAAAAAACTCGGCATGTAATATATTGCACATAACAGCAGATGATATGATTATTGCAGCAAAGACTCCAGAAGACCATGCTCATATTTTGCATCACGTAACGGCAATAGTGCATGCTAAAATATTAAGTTTAATAAAAGTAAGATCCAATTTAAGGTAGATTTTGTTAAATATATAGTATCCCATGTAGTAACAGGGGATAAGACTCGATGGGAACAGAGATATAAGGATATGGGATCTCTCTCTCTCTTTTTTTTTTTATAAAAAGTTTTTATTTTCTGATCAAACGAGTATACAATATAAACATTCATTCAAACTATCATCAAGAAAAAGAGAAAAAAAATCAATCCTTGGTAAACACAATCTTCAACCCCTCCTCACCACCCCCCACCCCCGACTTCCCAGAACAAAAACAGGGCATAGATTTCACCAAACATTTGCTATAATAAACTAGCTAACTGTAAGATTTAATAACTCCCAAAACCCCTTAACTCCCCTTTTATAATTTCATCAACCTCCCTTTTTATAAGCTCAAAATAGCGTATAATCCAATAACTCTAAGAGTTTTAAAACCTTTAACAAATATTAAACATTCAAACCTTAAAAATTCTCTTAATATATCAGTAAAGTATTCAATTAATTTGCAAAAACATTTTCCCCCTCTTACTTTTCTCAAAGTTCAGATATTTTGAAATCTCATAACAGAAAATAAACCTTAGGTATTCACTAATTAAATTTCTACATTTTTTAAATTTCTAAATTTCCCCCTTCATTATTCCTCCCTCCAACTTTTAAAATTTTAAAAGATAATCATCAACATAATTAACCATTAATACATAAACTAAAAAACCAAAAAAGATTAATCTTACATTCAACCATTAATGCATCATATTTAAAAATCAATATTTAACTTTTTCCCCCTCAGTAGTTATAACACCTAAAACATAATCATTTTTAACCATAAGTAGAACAACTGCAAAGCCAAAAGAAAAGGTTAATCTTCCATTCTTGCTTTCTTTTTATATTTTTTCCAGTCTTTCTGCATCCCTCCTACTTCTATTTTGAGGAGGTTTTTCATTTTAATTTGAGGTTGATGTAACTTCAAAGATTGTCCCCTTTTTGAGAAAATTTCCTCTGATTTAGAGCCCCCAAATCGCCTCTTCTTGCTTATATAAATCAGTTCATTCCTTCGCCTGTAGGACCAAAGTTTATCAAGAGTTTGTGAAAAAAAGTTCAGTCGTTTCTTTTCTATTAAATGTATAAATGCCACTGGCAAATCTCCTTCATCTTCTGAAACTTCGAAAGTCTGGTCATTTACTACTTTTTTCCAAACCAAGTCATAATTTTGAAAGATTCTATCAATTTTTCCAAAAAGAGCAGAGAATAAGCTCGAAAATTCTTGAGAAGATTCTTCCACCTTCTCTGCTACAATCAGAATATCTCCTGAATTGTCATCATGCTCCGTACTTGTTTTTGTCTCCTCAGTCATTTCTGTTGTTATCCCTTTAAGAATTGCTATTTGATTACTTATAGCTGCAGTATGATTATTCATGGCTTCTTTTATAAATTCTGTAAATTCTGCATCAAAATCCTTATAACTCTGTAAATCAGACAACTATTTCATTTCTGAGACCTCCAAATAGCTTCCAGCACTTTCAGGATCTCCTTTCTTAGAAGCCATTTTATTTTAAAAAGATTTTCTTTCTTCCCACAACCATAAAATCATAAAGTCAAAGCCATCCTTTTGAGCAGCTTTCAGCAATTTCTTTATAAATCACCAAACGAAATAATCTTTTCCCAAACAGCTCTTCAAAATCTATTCCAGCAACTTAAAGCCAGTCTCTGAGCACGAGTCTATTAGCAAAAACTTTCCTTTCTAACTTTCACTTTTAAAATCGCAACAAAGAAACGCCATCTTTACTTCCAGCTCAGAAAATCCAATTAGAAACATTGTATCCCCGGAGTTAAGTATTATACTTGCAAAAAGCTTGTCCTCCTGCTTCTGTTCCGCCTGCTTTTTTGAAATCATTTAATCTTCTGTTTAACAGCAGAAATTGGACGCAACGCCTAGCTCTGTAAAAAAAAAAACAGAGTCCCCCCGGATCCGGAGCTTCAGTGGGCTGAACGGGGAGCTCTCGCCCTCCTAACCCCTGGAATTAATCCAGGGGTTTTCGGGGAGCTCTACCCTCACCCACCTGCTCTCCTCCCCTTCTTTTCCCGAAGGGGAGATTTTCAAGCCGTTTGACAGCTGATTAACGCTGTCAGAACGGCTCAACGGGATCGCGGGGCGGCGGTCTAAAAAGACCATCAATGGCGCTGCGGAGCCAACCCGGAAGTCCCAGGATATGGGATCTCTTGAAGATAGACAAGATGTCCTTAGATTTCTTGACTCATTATACACCAAGCTATGTGAAGGGGACTATACAGACACTATACAAAGCATTTAAATTATTTGCTTTTCTATTAGCATGAACCCTGTCTCACCCAACCTTCTGATTTCTGGGATTCAGCTGATATAATATTTTTTTTAATGAATCCTTAAAGGAGAAAGATGGCTTGATGGCTTCCCAAATCCCCCATCACAACAACCACTCAGATTAAAAAATATATTTTTGCACATTGCTAAACACATTTACAATGCCTAGTTGATTACATATTAGAACTCTACTGAAATTAATCTGGATTATTTTCACTCTTTCTAGATGCTATGACTGTTCCATCACAAACAGTACTCCAGGCAAAAGGAGCCTGGGTGAAATTAGAAAGGTGCCATCTGTTTTGCCCTTCTCTTTGGCAGATACCAGGCAGCTGCAAAGCATCAAACTGCTTCTTCTTGTTTTTTTTTTATATGCTTGGATGCAGTGGGTGGGTTCAGTGCCCAGATTGGGGTGTTCTCTGCATTCTGAGGACTGCAGTGGTATAAGATGATCTCATGAACCAGCTTTAAAGCAACGTGAAGCAGTGGTGAAATCTAAAATTTGTTACTACCAGTTCTGTGGGTGTGGCTTGGTGACTGGGTGGGCGTGGCCATTTTTTTTTAACTTTTAAAACCATTTTTTACATGTAAAACCATGTTAAAAAATGTTTTCAAAAGGCTCTGACGACCCCAGCTGAGTTGGCTGATCATCAGAGGGTTTTTAAAAAACCCTCTGCTGATCAGGCAACTCAGCTGGGATCGTCAGAGCTTGGATCGTCAGAGCCATTTAAAAGAAAATTCTTTTTTTCTGTTAAATGGCTCTGATGATCCAAGCTGAGTTGTCTGATTGGCAGGCAACTCAGCTGGGATCGTCAGAGCATGGATCGTCAGAGCTTGGCTCGTCAGAGGCATTTAAAAAAAAAAAGGCCTCTGATGATCACGCGGCTCAGCTGGGCATGGGGGGTGGGGGCAGGGATTTTTGCTACCGGTTCTACGAACTGTCCGCCACCATTGCTACCTACTCGCCTGAGCTGGTCCGAACTGGGAGCATTTCACCCCTGACGTGAAGGTATTGGGGGCTGAGAACAGTGCAATGAAAAGTTTATCAATTTAGAATGGGACACATAGATTACATAGTTATATGTTTTCAGTTTTGGCGCTTTCCAAATTCAACTCTATGTGGACAGATTCCTACATTTCTCCATTCTGAATTTTGTTGCCAAATTTGTCCCTGATTATCTCTTAAGAGGTGAGATTATTTCCCACTCAATGTTTATTTATTGCGGGAATAAATAATTGCGGAGTCAACAGTATTAATTTAAGACTTAAATAGTAGAGCCAGCCAATTGAACACAAGGTGATCTTAGGGCATTTCCTGCTGCTGAGTTAAAGAGGTATCCACCCATGCTTGAGATAACTGAAAATTAGATTCGTGTGAGATTTATAGTCTCAATTGCTCTTCTCTGGCCTGCCACTATGGCCTCTGCTTCAAATAGCAGCAATCACCTAACTTTTCTCTAATCTAATGAATGATGAAATTTAATAGGTTTTAATGCCTTGAGGCTACTTTTGGAAGGTGTCAGAATGAGTGGGAAAATATTACTTTAACCTCTTGACAATTAAGGATGATATACAGCTGTCTCATTTATGGTCCATGGAGGGTTTAAAAGCAACATGGTGAAGCCAGAGCACAACCTCCCCGCAGTAAGTTACACAATATGTTTGAGTCATAGATTGGTGCAAGTGAGCAAAAGTTCTTAAACTGAATGTTTCTAGCCTACCCTGCCTGGTCTGACCACCTGTGGCTCTTCTGGGGTAATGCTAAAGGACTGCTCCAGCCATGTTACCTTTGGTTTATTTAGCTAAAGATGATAGAGTCTGACAGGATGCGCTGCATATAAAAAGTAAAGAGCGAAACTACTATTTTGTCTTGTAAGATGCTATTTTGCATTAAAATAAAAGAAACTGATTGATTGAATGAAAGAAAGAAAAACAGGTGTGGTCTCTGAGATGTCCAAAGGCAGACTGGCACAAGTGGGCTTCACAGAAAGGCCAGGTTTTACTGTATATGGAGCAATTTGTATATTGAAAAGGGATTATCTAAACTTGAATAATCCATATAAATTTAAAAATATTTATTAACATTATGACTAATGAAAGGGGGGTTGCAGTATGTTTAAATAGTTTTGCCTCTGATGATACAACTGTGGTGTTAATGGAATAATCCTTAAACTTGATGGCTGAATTTTAAGTGGCAGAATTTCTTCCAGAATATTTATTTGTCCTCTAGCTTTCATCCTTGGTCGTCATGCAGGTCTCTCCAATTTCTCTAAATTGGGCAACAGTCCAAATAGTCTGTGAGTAGTACTAATGATGATATGGGCTCTAAGCAGCTGTGCTTTTCCTCATCAGGATGACCTTCAGTTTGGTGCAGCCTATATTTTCAGCATCACTTACAAGGCCAATAGAATATGGGGCAGGGAATTAGTACAATATTGGGGTCCTTTTTCTGAAAGTCCAATCCCAAGTCTAAGTTTGAGTTTGTAGGCTCCCAAGCCTTTCAGTAGGCTCTGGTTAAAGGGTTGCTTATTATATGATATTAATATTCTAATTACATGTATGTTATGATACTTTGAAGATGCTACAGGATGTAAGAAACAACTCTTGAGAGTCTGTAATATTTAATTTGAGCCTAATCACTGTGTGATACTTATTGCTTATGGGTCCTATCAACCATCCCATCCTATTCAGTTTGCTGTTTCCAGGATTACTATTTGGATTATTGTCATTAAATTATTATTATTTGGGTTATTGTCATTTGGGTTATTAAATGCCAATAATCTTAAAAAGTATATAAAGCATTTATAAAACATTTGCATATTTCTAAGCACTTTATAGATGCAAAAAGATTAGTTCTGCTAAAGAGCTGCAGTAATGTAGCAATGATAGAAAAAAAAAGAATGGGATGTTAGAGGGAAGACAGTATATTGGAGCAATTGAAGCTTTAATAGCTGATAGATGGATACAGCCGGGACTTTTTATTAACAGTTGAGCGGTAATACTATAAAAAGTATTAAAAATAAAAAAGTAATAGATTTGCATAATATCTGTATTGGTAGCATACTGATGTAATGGGCAGTCGCAATAACCTTGAGCAGGACAGGGGGATGAGCTGCAACCAAGGCAACAGCCAGACAAAAGAAATTTGAGCCCTTGAAGAAGCATCTCAGACATGACCCTCCCTAATTCTCTTGAACACAAGAGGAGTGATTGGGGAAATGTGTTGAGACTTTCAAGACTCTATTCCTGTAATTTTATAATAAAAGTAGTTTTAGCAATCATGGGACTAAAAATTAGGCATTTGGCTGTCTGCCTGCACTTACAACCTCAGAAATGCTGCAACTCAACTGCTCACCTTCAGCCATTTTCTCCCACTGCTGACACATTAGCACAGCATTCTCCATGCTGGCATCCAATTCTTGCAGTGCTTTGAAAGCCTCACTCTTCAAATTATGTGATTTGGAGAAAGAACGGCACGTGAGGTTTGCAGAACGAGGCTTCTGAAGGAGTCTGATATCCAAATGTCAGAATGGAGAACAGTTGAGGCAGCTTGGAGAACAGAACTTGTTCATCAGTAGTGGGAGAAAAACAGCCAAAGGTGAGTGGGCCGCTTTAGCACCCAGCAACTTGTACATGGCTTGCATTGAGCCTTTCCCACCAAGGCATCTCACCTGGGACTCTGCCTGCTTAGTGACCAATGATTCTTGCTTAACAATGGCAATGGGAGTGTCAGGATTGAGATCGTTGAGTGAATGTTCATGTGACATCTCACTTAATGACTGCCTCACTCAACAACCAAGATTCTGGTCCCAATTGTAGTCATAAGTTGAAGACTACTTGTATTGCCTTATCTATTCCGCAGATTTAAACTGGACTACATAAGGTCTCCACAGAGGGGACAGCGAGAGGACTAATGGCTCTTTTAAAAGAAGGATTGAAAAGGGTTTTTTTGGCGTGAAGTTGTTTAGATAGCTTACAAGAATGAATAGTTTAAATTAAAAAAAATTTTTTTTAAAAAAATGAAGCATATGTCTTTTGTTTCAGTGGACTTAAAATTTCCGAATTCCTCCACCAACCAGGTGAGAGCTTCTCTCTTCTTGATTACTAGGGAATTTTGGGACTTTGCAGATCTTAAAGTTGCTGAAGTTGATAAATACTGCTCTAGAGGGCTCCCTCCTACTTTGACAGGGCTCTGTTGTTGGGCTATGCAGCACAGCTTTATGCAGTGTTGAGCAGCTAAATTTTTTTTTTATTTTATTTTTATTTTGATTTATATGCCGCCCTTCTCCGAAGACTCAGGGCGGCTTACAATGTGCTCAGCAAATGTGGTTTAAGCCAAGTCTTTCCTATCACATCCTGACCTACAATGATGCTTGCTCATTAAAAAAAAAAAAGTGGGGGGGCAGCTTGAAACTGTTTAAAGTGACAGGCCAGAAAATGAAGAAAATTGAGAAGAAGCAACAGGAATCAACAGTGATCTCTGGTGAAATGTTTTGGCTAGGACGGTGCTGGTGGTAACCCATTGGCATCCCTCTCTAAACCTTGCCCAGATGTCATCTAGGATAAGCTGTCCTGGGTGATCTGTTCATTCCTGCTGCAGCGCTGTTCATCATGAGAAAATGGGCCCTAAGGAGCACTAAGGAGGGAAATCTGCTTCTGATTTTAGTGTCTGTGGAGCAGTTGGGGGATGGGGTGAGATGGCCAATCTATACTGGGATTGCCACAATGATCAGGCTAGATGTGTTTGCAATACATTCAATAGTTAGCTCTGGACTAGTGTAGAACACAATTGCAGCAGCTTTCTACTGGCAGAAAAAGGGATTTTATCTTCCAGCCAGACAAAGGCACTTTGCTCATCAGCAGTCAGAATGATGCCATGCAGTCATAAGTATAGTCTTGGCTCTTCAGAATCTACCTCTAGGGAGACCCCACCTAAAGCGTATTTAAATATTCTCTGAACGATGCTGCCAGTCGGGAAGGCTGGAAGAGAAAAAAGGAAACTGTCTCTATCAAAGGAGAGTCATTCTGCAGTCATGCTACACGGAGGAGCAAGACAAGGGCTTGGTGCATGCCCATTTTTTCTCTCTCTTTGAGAAAGCCTGATTTGCATACAAAAGAAAAATGAAACCGAAATGTTGTGACAATGAAAAGCAACAATGAATTGAACTGCAATATCAAGAATTTCCCACGGGAAGACAGCTATTTCCACCCAACAAAGTTTCTCTTGCCAGCTCTCTCTCTCTCCCTCTCTCTCCCTCTCTCTCTCTCTCTCTCTCTCTCTCTCCCAGCATTTTATGCAGCTATTTCTGACAGCCCTCGTTCTTTGCAGTTTATATCCAGACGGAGCGTTTTACCCACCCAGCTTACTGCATTGCACCACCGAGTTAGTGAAGACATCACTCTCATCAGAATGCTCTCCTGATCCACCTCTCACATCTACTTGTCTTTCTCTTTCCAGCAATTAGGCTTAAATACACTGCACCAGAAGCACCCGCTCCCACCTCCCAGGGTGCTTCTTATGGCTTTTGAGGTAACAAATCACATTTACAAATTACTCCCTCACACAAAGGCAGGCCCAGTTTTTAGTGATTTTTGTCTTGATTTGTAACATGCTTCTGAACTAGAAATATATCCATCCCACCCACCAGCTATTGTCTCTCAAGGTCTGGGCTTGATCCTCCTCCTAAATTCTATAAGGTACTCGTATTTCATGTCAAACTCCCCTCCCCTTTATTTAATTTTTTAAAACAGTGATGGCCAAAGAAAGCCAAGACAGCAGCAAGGCAGGCCTGTTTCCCCAATGCTAAGATCCCTAAAATGTCACTTAATGTAAAAAAAAAAACTGGACAGTGTTTTTTCAAGAGACACTTACGGACTCTGGTTGCTCAATCATCAGTACAGAAGGGGGATTAATTCCCAACTAAACTACCTCCTATTCTATGACTGGGGATGTGACAGGAAAGTGATATGTTTCTTGACTTTCCCCTTGATTTTCAGACAGCCATAAAACAATAACATACTTCAGGTTATCCACTGCAATGTTTCCATTACATTATTCCAGTTTTACAGAGTCAGCCAATATTTTTTTAAGAGTTTAAAAAAACTGCCCAAGGATTCTTCTTTCTTGATGAGCAGTTAATACTAAGCTGGATGTGCTTTGTTCCAGGGTGCTTTCATTTGCACACAAAATTCTGCTTCGTAATAACAATAGCAATAGTACTTAAGAGTTATATACTGCTTCATAGTGTTTTACAGCCCTCTCTAAGCGGTTTACAGAATCAGCATATTACCCCCAACAATCTGGGTCCTCATTTTACGGACCTCAGAAGGATGGAAGGCGGAGTCAACTTTCAGCCGGTGAGGATCAAACTCCTGGCAGTGAGCTGAATTAGCCTGCAATACTGCATTCTAACCAGTCCACCGCCACGGCTCTTCTTGCTTGTAGGGAACGTCTGCTTTTCTTTTTCTACAATCAATCCCGGTTAGATGAGAGCTGGTGAGTGCGGTGATGGTGAAAGACTTGGACTCACTGGAAATTCACTTTCCAGTTTCTGAGGCCTTGCATGCGATTGTCAGTTCATAAGTGCTGGATTACAAATTGTATCATCTCTAGTCAACAAGGTCAATGGGCATGCTAATTGGGAAGAAGAAACATATACTATTCTTCATATAAACAGCATCCATTTCGGGAACTGGCACATGTCATAAAATATCTCTGGACATATGCTTCTCTTGGAGATGCAACACCAGAGGATCAGACCTTCGAGACCGTCTCCTGCCACCAAATAGCTTCCCACCGACCAGTCTGCTCCCACAGAGAGGGTCTCCTCAGGGTGCCATCAGCCAAGTTATGTCGGCTGGCGACACCCAGGGGGAGGGCCTTCTCTGTGGGAGCCCCAGCCCTGTGGAATGAACTGCCCCTGGAAATACGCAAGATCTCCGACCTCCGGGTGTTCCGCTGCGCATTGAAGACCTTGTTGTTCCACCAGGCAGGGCTGTCAATATAATCATTTTAAATTGGGGCATTTTAATTTTTAGAGTTTTAAATCAGCCAAATTTATTTAATTATTTTAATTTTTAATTATTGTTGTGTCTTGTGTTTTTAAACTGGCTGTACACCGCCCTGAGTCCTTCGGGAGAAGGGCGGTATAGAAATAAAATTATTATTATTATTATTATTATTATTATTATTATTATTATTATTATTATTATTATTATTATTATTATTATTATTATTATTATTATTATAGCTTCTCTGGAAGTCTATTTGCATTGGGATCAATATGTTTAGGCAGTTCTTTACAAACATCTGTGCCTAAAACTGTGTTTATGAGTGGAGTCACTCAAGTAATGCAAGGGAGGAAGAGTAAATGATAATCTTACTGAACACAGTCCTATATTTCCATAGTTTTCTCATCTGTGCTGTTATAAACCTTGGAACAGGAATCATGGAGGTTTCCAATACCAATTTCTTTGGAATTACTATCATGCCAAATATCATTAGTATCATTCATATTCTTAAATCAGATGAAATCACTGGCAAAGAGTTGTGTTTAGGCTTTCTTGCCTTTGTCCACTCTTCATTTTGGACAAGATTTATTGTTGTTTTTTCAACTTTTAATGCAATTGTAGCCCTGGGCATCCAGATGTGGTCTGCCAAAGTATTCTTGAGTGATCTGGTTTTACTAAATACTTTCATATCTGCCTTTCCTCCTTCTGATGCCATTACTTCTAGAGCAGGCATAGTTCAAAGTTCAAATGTCACCAAGAAAACTCTTTTTTGTTCATGTCAGATATACCGTAATTACTTGCAAGACAATAGTTGACAGATTTACAGGAAAAGCAGCTCTTTGGGGCCAACTGTTTGTTCCAAGGATTCTTTTAGGAAATCTTAAGAGATATCTGTGTAGAAACAAACTTTATTGAATTAAATTGAAATGTGTTGGTTTGTAACCTAAGACAACAAATTGCTCCATCTCAATATGATTCTGCATACAAAGCTGGACATAAATGAATTTCGCAATTCATTAGGCGGTACAGCAGAAATGTGGCTGCATGTTTTTAAATATGGGCTCATCTTTAATCAATTTCGTTTTAATCAGTCCATCTGTAGTTACATTGTGCAGGGCATTAAATATTCAAATGGTAATGTTAATAATCATGCAGATGTACAATCATGCATAATTAAGTATTGTATTTCCACACACACAACCATTTTTTCTAAATCCCTATTTAGGGTTCTCAGATCGCTAAGCTGTCATACTTCGGCTGCAAAAATCTGGTTGATCACTAGATGACAGGAAAGAGATAAAGGAATTTAGGATTTATATGAGTTTTTATTATGCAGTGGATTTTCAAATTTATAAGCCACCAGGAGTCTTCTATGTGTGAGTTGCACATCTATATAAATTTGTTTAATAAATAACTAATAAATAAATAAATAACATCTAACCCAAGATGGTATATCAATGTTTCCCCCCTCACATTTTCTCTATAATAACCTGTTAGGCTGATGGGGGGGGAGGGAGGAGGGAGGGAGGGAGGGAGGGAGGGAGGGAGAGAGAGAGAGAGAGAGAGAGAGAGAGAGAGAGAGAGAGAGAGAGAGAGAGAGAGAGGAGATAGAAATTGGCCAAAATCACTTCTCTGGTTGAGGGTGGAGTAGATCCTAAGTCTCCCTGATGCCAGTACAATACCTTCACTTCTATACCACACTGGAATTATCAGTTGAAAATTCATTAGGCCATCTTACTAAGGTCTTTCTAATAGTTAGCAAAGACTCTTTTGGCCTCATCATATATAGGACTTGAATCTTCCCTCTGCTTGTTTTATTTCATTGTGAACAGTTTCAGAATGTGGCATTCAGATTTGGATGTGAGATAATATTGTTTAAGAATCTTTAGGACCAAAAATGGAGAATCTTTACTCACTAATTAATGCCTTCCGCATTTGATGGGTTTACTCTGCCTTGCTCTGGGCTACCATAATCTGCTACTTGTGATCAATTCCTGCAAACTAATAGTAGGAGCTTAGTTTATTCTGTTAAGGGCAATATATCCTCATATAATTGATGGGCTTATGGGTTGAGCAAGAGCCAAAAGTGAGAATGGGGGCTTCCTAGAAAGTAGGAAGAAGAGAGATCTCTTCAAGAGGCTTCCACCCTCCCTGGCTTCTTTATCCATTTTGCTTTACTCTCCAGCTTCTTCCTCTGCTGCCAGAGGTTTATACTGATAACCCATAGAAAAAGCTTCTCTCTTCTTTCCATTGCCCTGTCTGCATCAACTCCCTTCTGCTCATGTCCTCACTCTGCTTATCTTCTTCCTCCAGGTCCTCCCCCCTCACCTGGCCAGAATTTAACATTGCCAAAATTAGCAAATGGGCATGGTCATTCTTGGGGTGCAAATTCCCATTCCTGCTTCAGAAAAACTGAAAAAAAAAAAAAAGCAGGAAGTGTGACTGATTTCCAGCGAAGAGAAAGGCACCTGCAGATCTGCAAAGCTTTTTTCAGAATGTACAACCTGCTTTAGAGGGGAATCGAAATTGTGTTCATTCTTATCTAAATGAAATCCCAATGGACTTCCAATCCTTTAATATTTGAGAAGCTTGAGATCTGACACCATTTAAAAAAAAATCCTCCTCTGAGATTCTATACAAATCATGTCAAGAAAAAAAATGACCGCTGACAATGCTTGCAAAGAACTAAAGAGACAGGCTCAAAGTGCTGAGAGGAACTCTATCGTTAATTGGACAAGAGCCCCAGAGCTAAAATATGGAATAAAACTTTTAAAGGAATATTGCCTATGATAGAAAAAAAAAGGAACTCACCCTGAACTGTGGAGAATGATACAAAGAAGTAAAAATGTGGAATTGAGCTGCATGTAAGTAATGTCAAAAGAGTCAATGTGAATAACATCTGGCTGTGAATATTACATTAGCAGCTAGGCTTTGCAGAAAATGTTTATGTATGAAAAAAGTCCAAAAAGAAATTTGGATTTCTACATTTGTTCATGTTTAATTAGTTCTGTCTTTATGGTTCGATGAACAGGAGTTTGCCATAGCAGTGATCAGTAACTGCTTCTTTGACTTGAGTTTTTTAAAACGCTCATGCTTTGCCAAGTATCAAAAGGGTCTATTCTAAAGACTCTTGCTTCCATATTGTATCCCAAATATTTGGGTTTATCTTCATTATTAGTGCTTTCAGTGAACTTTCTGTTTTTATTTACTCTAGTGCAGTGTTTCTCAACCTTGCTCTAGTGCAAGTGTCTTCAGTTAATGACTACTTGTCCAGTGACTGTTCAAATTTATAATGGTATTGCATGAGTGATACATTCAACTAGTCCTCAAAGTTCTACCTTCACAATGCCTACATGATTGTCACATGACTGTCATCTGAGTATTTCCAGATTTCCAACCACTGCAGTGCCCCACAGTCATGTGATTATGGTTTACGACCTTCCCTGCTCACAATGATGAAACTGGCAGAAAGTTGAAAGTCACAATCATGTGAGATTTTGCTTAATGATCCATAGCGATTCACTTAATGACAATAACCAGGGACTGCTGGAACTGCTGTTAGCAATAGCATTTGGATTTATATACCGCTTCCTAGTGCTTTACACAGAGTTAGCATATTACCCCCATCAGTCTGGGTCCTCATTTTACTGACCTTGGAAGGATGGAAAGCTGAGTCAACTTTGAGCTGGTCAGGATCAAACTCCTGACACTGGGCAGAGTTAGCCTGCAATGCTGCATTCTAACCACAGGGCCACCAATAGCTCTGTTACTAAGCAGCATGGTCATGTGACATCACACTTTATGATCTCATCAATTAGCAATAAAAATTCTGCTCCCCCCAATTATTTTTGTTAAGGGAAGACTACCTGTATCGTGTAAGCATTTCTTATTCTTATGATCCAGGATACTCTCAGCAATTTTCTCCACTTACTAGACATCAATTTTTCTTTATCCAGTCTTTCGGATGTTCCAGTTTTCATAGGTGTATTCTGAGATTAGTAAGACTGTGATCTTGAAATACATACCTCTATTGCCAAAATGAAGTCTCTGTGATTTAACTGTTTGTCTAATTTGTCATAGTTGTCCTCCCAAGAAACAGACATCACTTTTTCAAGGTTACAGTCACCATTCTTTTAGATGTTTGAGCCCAGGAGGATAAAGTCTCTACTGTTTCCACTAATCTGCACTGCATTGGAAACAGACATATTTTTTAAAAATATTGAGCACAGGGGTGAAATCTACTTACCTTCCTTACAGGTTCGGAAGTGCATGTGCAGACCTGCGCATGCGCAAAACCTTCTGCACATGCGCAGAAGGTAAAAAACACATTACTTCCTGGTTAAAACCAGGAAGTAACGACACCCGGGTGGGTGGGCGGAGCTTTGCTTCGCCATTGCTACAGGATCGCCGAACCACCCACGATGATCGCTACCAGATCACCCAATCCGGTCCGAACTGGGAGTATTTCACCCTTGATTGAGCATTAGAAGAGCTTTTGAACACTCCTCTTTTACCTTCAACAAAAGTTAAAGTTTCCTTACTTCCAGTCACTAATATTTTTTAAAACATCAGAATTGCTTTTGAACATCCATCATTGGTTCACTTCCAGCCACTAAAGTGATATTTTCAGCATCTTCTTAATATTTTTTTCCAGGAATATTAATTCTAACTTGTGCTTCTTCTAGTCTAACATTTTCATAATCTAACCAATAAAGCAAAAATAAATGTATTTTTGAAGTTTTATTATCAATTACACTTTACCTAGATTAGGATTAAAAGAACATGCCTCAGAGGAGTCTGTAAACTTTCATTCTCCTGAATTTTTAATTAGTTGATGGTATAAAATCCAGTGGTGAAATTCAAATATTTTTACTACTGGTTCTGTGGGTGTGGCTTGGTGGGCATGGCAGGGGAAGGATACTGCAAAATCTCCATTCCCACCCCACTCCAGGGGAAGGATACTGCAAAATCCCCATTCCCTCCCCACTCTGGGGCCAGCCAGAGGTGGTATTTGCCAGTTCTCCGAACTACTCAAAATTTCTGCTACCGGTTCTCCAGAACCTGTCAAAACCTGCTGGATTTCACCCCTGATAAAATCTGAACGCCTAACAAGGTGTTCTGGAGAACTTGAAAGTTTATATGCATTTTGGTTGGCCGAAAAAAAGAACTATTTGCATTTCTATGTGAATCTACTGAATTAAAATATAGAAGGAAATGCATATGTGATTGATTAGGGCATAATAAAAATATGACTTTGGTTGTGCCATTAAATTAGTGGCATAGTATCAGTTCCTGTCATCGCCAGTCCACCTACTCCAAAAATAGACAGCAAAGGAGAATGAAGGGCCAGAAATCAAATGATGGGTTCTTCATTTATGAGAGAGCATTGACATAAGAGTTGACCTGAGTTTTATTAAGATCAGCTTGGACTCAACTTTGAGTTCAAACAAAAATGAATTTTAACATGTTACAAAGGATATTGAAAAACATCCCTGTAACCCAAGTAGGTTCAATTTTTTAGTAAATAGCAATTTTGTCACGTTCCCTCTTTCTAATTAAAATAACAGATACATGCAACATAACATGATCAATTACACTGTCCAGCTCTTGATTAGATGCCATTCCATGTAACTCAGATAAGTAGCATTTGGATACCTTACATCTCACTGATATGTTTTGTTCTGTGCTTTTATTTTCAACTTTTCAGCTTTTCAATATCACTTTGGCTGGATAAATATTACTATTTTGGACCGATCTTTGAATCTGACACTTTTATCTGGTGAGAGTAGTTAAAGAGATATGGATCTGTCACTGTGAGGGAACTGTGTGTTTTGCAGAGTTTTTTTGCTCAATATTATAGAGTTCTAATAGGCCTTCTATGAATCTATTGGACATTTAAAAGTTGGTTGGACTAGCAACTCTTTCAGCTGTATTATAACTGGATAATTTTGAAACCTCATCTATTATCAAAACATAATCTTAATTATATGGTACCAGTGTGAGATAGGGGGCCATATAAATAAATTAATAAAATAAAAAATAAAAAAACTTGTTTCAAGTATTTTTCTTTTCTAGATAAAGATGAGATCTTTGAAGCAGTTTCAGAGCATGTTTGCTTTTTCTGCAACTATATTGTATTGTTGGCTCATATTCAGTTTATGAGCCATCAAAAATCCTTTTGGCATATACTATATTAATGCCCTTGATTTTTCTTACTCAAATGAATGATTTTGCTTCTGTCTCTTGAAAATCTTCACTCTTCCAGCTTGTTAAGGTCCTCCTGAGTCCTGATACTGTTCTCTAGGGTATTTGCTTTCAACATACCTTTATGGCAGATCTCTAATTGGACAGTGCAGAAAGTCTTGTCCAAATACTTCAATCAAAATTCTAACAGTGATTTTGAATTACGTTAATATCCAACACCTGATTATGCATCCCTCTTACAAACAAACACACACCATCTACATAATTCAACAGGAAGACCCATTGTGTTGCAGTGCTGAGCCAGCATTTTGTTAAGCTTTTCAAGTTAGCTCTTTGACTGCAGTGTTTTCTTCTAACTGATATTGCAGCACACTTTGCCCCGATTTAAAACAGAAAAGAAAAAAAAGCAAATGCAAATAGAGCAGTCCCTGTCTATTATGTTGGAACAGAACATCTTGCCAAAAGTACTGGACTAAAATAGTGTTGTGCTAAGGAGAATAGATGCTTTGCTGTAGGAAGAGCTGTATCAGGTGTTGGCTTGCCAGGAAATAGGTAACTATTTTAGCCTAAGGGCCTCTTCCTAACAGGCTTACAAGCTGAAAAGGGCTATTCAGTGACACAGTTTCCTTACCAGAAGGAGCAAACTGAGGTGTGTGTCATTTGCCCAATTTTGGATGATTTCGGGGGAGAGAGGGAGGGGAGATGAGGTTGGGAATAAAATTATTACACCGCACAGAGGCCTCTCACATCCCTTCCAGTGCTTATTCTCCCATTTTATGAAAATTATTTCATATTGCCACCAAATTCCAGCAGTATCTTAGTCAATTTTTCAGGGCTTTGGGGGATGGCGAGGGTAAAAGTGAGAATGGGAATATTTCACCTCTTAGAAGTTTGGCACTTTTATTACTACCTTTATTTTCTCATTGGTTCTCTGTGAAACACGTGGCTGAAATTTAACTGAGAACAATGAGAGTATGGGACATGCATGTGGCTTTAAGCTAAAGTCTCCCAGCCCTGGATACCAGTATAAGTATCAATCTAAAGTGTTTCCTAACATTAATTGTGTGCTGGATTGGTTACTAGAAAATGCTATCGAGATGTATTCTGCAATGCTGTCTTCATTTCTGTAGCCACTGGGGCTTCAAGAAACAAATTGTTGGCAAGATTCAAAACAATAAGAAAATTATTGACCCAAGGGTGAGAAAAGAGGAAGATGAGCCCTTTTATCTGCCATTACTAGAAAAAAAAATACTGTGCAACATAACTGAAACGTGGCTGCCAAACTGATTTTCTTCTGTCATTTATTCATACTGTGTGTGATACTAACAGTTGATAATGATCTGATTTCAAAGGGATTTGGTAGGATAGAGAATCTAGGCCAAGCTATTGGTAAAAGATACCAGTTTATGATTCCTCCAAACTAGTCTATCAGGCTCACAGAGCCCCTCCCAACACCCCGTCTGTATACTTTAGCCAGTGTTTCAAATCCATAATAGCCACAGTATCAACAATATCAGTAATATAATCTGCTTCTGTGGTTAGACAATGTCCAAAAGATGTTATTGCAGAAATGACAGACATAGAACAAATTTTATCTAACAAATTAGAGATGGTATCAAAAGTAGACTTATAGCTGACAGGCAAAGAGAACGACTTCAAAAAAGATGTTTCACTGGATCTACAAAAGAAACTAACTGAGGTTTTAAAATTTAAAAGGGAAATACAAATGACATAGCAAGAAGACAATTATTTCCTTTGGATGTAAGAGTCATAACGGTGCAGTGATTAGAATGCAGTACTGCAGGTTAATTCACTGTTCAATACTAGGAGTTTGATTCTGACTGGTGCAAGGTTGACTCAGCCCTCCATCCTTTTGAGGTTGGTAAAACCCAGATTGTTGCGGGCAATATGCTGACATTGTAAATCACACAGAGAGTGCTGTAAAAGCACCATGAAGCGGTATATAAGTGTAAGTGCTATTGTTATTGAAGAATTTGGTGATGGGACAAAGAAAAAGAATGAAGAAAAACCAAATCCTACTAGAATATTCAAATGAATTAAAGATGAAAGATTGTTAGAAGTAAAAGGAAGGAATATAATGTTGGTTTATTTGATCAAGGCTAAAACAAGATATGTTGAAACTAAGTTTGTTTATACTTTTGATGAATGTTGGAAGTAATTTCTTTATAAGTATTTTTCTCTTTATTATTTTCTTAGTTTGCTCTTTCTTTTCTCTTTTTGTCTTTGCCCTTTTTATACCTTTCTTCTATTCTTTTTTTCTATAAGTTTAGTTTGCATTAGATTTTATTGTAATCAGAATTCTTATAGAATCTTATAAGTATAAGTCACAAGCAGTCAAAAGTTTCCAAAGTTTCTAGCTCAATTTTTCCCTAGTCTGATTCCCTCCAAATATGCTATTCCTAGTATTCCCAAAATTCTGTCTGGAGATGATGAGAATTATTATACTCTTTGAAAGCATTGAACTGTATTTTTCCTGGATGTTTACTAATTGTTTTTTCAGAAGCTATTATTGAAAAAAAGCAAGGCAGAAAGCCAAAACAATTTTAAAGAAAAACAATCATTTATTTGGATATAATTATGAATTAAGATTTTGCATAACATTCATGACCCTTAGATTTATGCCTTCCTGATTTCCCCTCTGATATAATCATTACATTCTTAGTTTTTTGTTTTGTTTCATTTCTACTTACCTTTACTACTGGTTCGCAATGGGATCGTGCGCACGCACTCACTTCACTCCCTTGCACGCCTTGCTTCTGCGCATGTGCAGATCACCGATGACGACATCCGGGGCAGTGGGCGGGGCTTCCCACTGGTTTTACTATCCGTTCTTGCGAACCGGTCTGAACCAGGGGCAACCCACCACTGTTTATTTCCAACTAGTCAGAATTCAGTGTCCAAGTTATAAAGTATGGTTAAGCTAATATATAGTTATTAAATCAAGCTGTCTTCATAGACCAGTTTCAAATTGATTGTTTTGTTAGTAAGTTATGAAGATACAGTCAGGGTTAGGTAAGAATTAAAGAGGAAACACTTGGTATTCTGACAGCCTCAGAAGAGGAAATGCATCAATCAAAGTTCATGAAATGGGAATATTTATACTGGTTTCTTGTCTAAGAACATAATCTGTTTTCTAATAGTTACTTACAGGGTGATTGAAGTGGCTAGGGAAATTCAATTTTACTAGCCCCCCCCCGCCCCCGTCTTACTGTCAAGCCATGATTTAAGTAGACTTACCCTATTTTTCATGAAGGAGAAAAAAGGAGCTAGCTAGGCTAAACAGCTCATTTCCGCTCTCTTCCCCCCATCTCACTTTTCCTGAGCCTCTTAGAGAAGCAATAAAAATGTCAGTACAGTCATAAAAATGCTTAGAAAGCAAAGGAAGGTTGATAACAAGAAGAAGGGCTACTTGGGGGCAAGGAAAGCTGTGGGAAGCAAGGACAAGGGAGATAACAAGAGCAGAAACATCAGAGAGTAATCATTATTTTAACACACATTTTTTGTATTCTTAGTAAAGCCATTATTTATGTAGTCCCAGCTTGGTTATGTCACAACTTCATACCTCATGGATTACATGTACAAGTTCTATTTGCATGGATACTTTGATAAACTTATGCAGCAGAGTTTCCACATTTTAGGTTTGCTATGCAACCTCTGTACCCAATAAATGCAGGTTGTGCTTCTGTTGATATGCATTCTGGTTTCTGTTATTAAGCAAAGTCACAAAGGAGAAATTCCTTCTACAATTTGGTATGAAATTAAAAAGCAAACATGGGTGGCTGGAGAATTCTGGAAGTTGAAGTCCATCTTAAACTAGCTGAGATTGACAAACTCTGCAGTATTTGTATGACTCCCTAGCCATTCATATTTCACAAATTGTATGCCTGCACTTGATTCACTCATTAATTCCAGTTTCTGTTTGCAGGATTCATTGTTTTGCAACATCTATACTTTGGATGAGAGCAGAGTTTTTCAAAATTAAAAAAAAAGTTAAATAAAGCCCATTTTCTCTCACTAGAGCGTTGTTCTTATCCGAGGTTCTGGGAATTTTTTTCTTTTTAAACTAACAGATCCCATGGCCTGAAAAGGCTTGAAAATGCTCATCCTAAGCAGTTGAGGAAGCTTTTGGTAGCCCTCGGCAAAATTGATGATGATGCAGCAGCAGCAGCAGCAGCAGCAGCTTGAAGCTCTGCTTCCCCCCTTTTATGTGAATGACCAGGTTCTGCCTCAATACATGAATTTAGCTTCATCTCCAGCAGGACTTTTTATGTCCTAGACTAATCAGAGCTCTAAAATTATACCCAGATCCACCTGTTCAGTTTTTAGATGAATGTTTCAAGCAAGGTGGCAGCCCTGAAGATGTTCCCAAAATGGCTTCAGGGAAGACAAGTCAGGGTTTCATCAAGGGGGTTTCATCAAGGGTGATTCTTCCTTCCGTATCGATACTTTTGGGGAAGATGGAAGCTGAAAATGGCCACTCCAGTTGCAACTGCCAGCTTCTCTCCCCACCAACTTCTGTTGACAAGTGTTATTCTATTAAACAAAATCATATAGGATAAATTTCTCCTGAACTGTATCACAAAATAGCAGCCAACAGAACATTAGAGAAGAGCAAAGATAGCCAGGACAGTGCATCCCTGGGTCAGATGTTCTATGCACACAAGAAAAGCTTGGTTCTGTTATCAATCAGAATAGAGCTGGAAGGGACTTTGGAAATCTTCTAGTCCACTTCCAGCTCAAGCAGAAGAACCTACCATTTCAGACAGGTGGCTGTCCAGTCTTTTCTTTTCTTTTTTAAAAAGTTTTTTATTAATAATACAATTAAAAACATTGGACATAGTGTGACTTTTCCGGTTTAAACATTTCCATCAAGTTTTACCTTATAACACATACAGTTCCTTTTCGCTATATAAGTATATTCCATCTATCACAATTCAAACACAAATTTTTTCGTCTGTGAAAATTACATCAATGCCAATTCCATTCCTATTTATCACAGAATACTAGCATAGAAATTTCTATACTTTCAACATCAATAATCCTTTATCCCAACATTCCTCCTCTCCAAACAATGATACATTTTATTCCAGATTTCATAATATTCCGTTTCACTCTTATCTTTGAGTTCCAGCGTCAACCTGTCCATTTCAGCATGTCAATATCTTATTTAGTACCTCTTCTTCTGAGGAGGTCTTTGTTTTTCCAATTTTGCGCGAAAGCTAATCTTGCTGCCGTTAGAATATGTAACATTAGATATATTGTTCCCTTGTTATATTTGTCCTTTGTAATACCCAATAAAAAAGTTCTGGCTTTATGTTTTGCATTAACATCTTTTCCAGCCATTGTTTTATCCGGCATCAAAAATCTCTGGCTTTCGGTTATTACCACTACATATGATAAAAAGTCTTTTCTTAAAAATCTCCAGTGATGAAGCACCTACAACTTCTGAAGGCAAGCTGTTCCATTGATTAATTATTCTCACTCTTAAGAAGTTTCTCCTTAATTCCAGGTTGCCTTTTTCCTTGATTAGTTTCCATCCACTGTTGTTAAAAATCATTCATGAGGAAAAGATCACTGTTGACCTCCATGACTGAAACTAATGTCAGTCAATATAGTTCGCTCTTCCCAGTGCTTTCTTAATGAGATCAGCTTCTTAGGCCACAATTTCCAACAAGGAATTAGCATCAGGTGAGGAATATCAATTCTTCTGCTTGGTTTTTAAACCTCAAAATTCCATTTCTCCAACAACACACCCTATGGTTCATTGGGGGAAATATACTGTATGAGAATCTGTCCAATTCCTATCACTGAAAAGTTCAGGTATCTGGGACAGCATTTGGAGACAGAAATCAAATCATAAGCAGTTACGATGTGCCTTCTATGACTGTTCATTTTGCTGATTTTCGGTTTGACACTTCATTTTGTTAAATTTAAATATCACAGTTTGACGCTAAATTGGTTTGTTTCATCCATGTCAATGTATATCATTTCAATATGTAAATTACAGGCTAATTTGCATGATTAAATATAATTTAAATATGTAACTTATAAGCTAATTTGCATGATTTATATCAGAGTATCAAGAGGCCCCAGATACATGGAAATTGGTCATAGTCTTTTTCTACAATTACATACTTGGAAGATCCCCCGTGCTCTAGCTTTATAATTCTGCTGCTCTATAGGGATGTCCTTCCAAGAGGAGAACTTGAAATTAGGCACCTGTAAGATTTCCCCTCCATTGATAATAGTTTGCATGAAAAAGATTTGACCTGTTTACCTCCTGATGTGTACTTTAAAATTCCATCTATTATTATTTTACTTTCATGTGAAGAGAAAAGGGTTTACAAGTTGAAAACAGATACATATACAGTAGCTAGTGTAAATTATCTGCAATGGTTTTCTGCAGTCTGGGAATGAATGTTGTGAGTAATTTTCTAGCACTCATTTATTTAAAACATTTATGTGCTGCCTTTCCATCCATCATAATCCTCATGTTATCTGACACGCCACTGTAATAACCTACGACCCAAATGGCAGACGATGTCACCTAAACTTCATTTGAAAAATTCAATTTAATGAGGACAAATTCATTTTAAATTCATGTTGAACAGGATAGAATGACAAATAAGAATTAAGAGGCCAGATCTTTTAACTACAGTTTTTTAAAAAATATCTTAACAGCGGTGTTCTATTTTTAGAAAAAGGGGAAAAAGAGAACAAGGTAAAAGAAAAATAATAGTATATTGACATTGTACAAAAGAATAGGGCTTGAAAGTCCATGTCTGCCAACAGATACAAGACCCAGTACTTTAAAAAGAATATTACATTTGTTTACTGGAGTCAAAGATTTGCTTAATGAACCATTGCCTCTCCACTCCTAACCCCCACCACTCAGAGATAATTCAGCTACTGTTACAGGCAAGCTGCAGAGGCAGGATTCCATTAGCAAATTCTATGGTATTTCTTGGGTTCTAAATAAGAATTATGGGCAATCTTCTTACTACTTGATTCAGCAGTGCATTCATGTTCAATTTTCCAGAAATGCGTTTCCAGGGTTTTTTTTTTTAGTTCTCAACTTTTCAGTGTGGAGAATATATTGAAGGGAATGTAGCACTGATTTGCTCTGCATTAGTCACAGTGTGAACCAGGCAATCACTTACTAAAGGACAGTCGAGTCCTTAGAGTAAGAGATAAATTTATAATTATATTGATAACTGCTGTAAAGAATACCAGAAGCCACTTTGTACCTTTTTTTTCTTTTCTATTTTTTTCTTTTTTTGCACTTTTAACTTTTTCTTATTGCGTTACATATGATATATATGATTCAATGTATTATTTAAAGAGAGAGAGAGAACAACTGAGCACTCTGTGCACGTAATGAAAGCCGGGTTGCCTAGTTCCTGCAGCAAATTTGGGGTATCACAACTTGTAAATTGTCTGGCATTAGTTTATTGATTTTATTTCTGTCAGAATAGCAGGAAAGTGGTGGATTTTTTTGCCTCAAGTTCAAAAATAAACCTGGATTTGTATGGGAAATTGGGGAACCACTGACTACGGTGCTTTGGGAATTTAAAAAAATCCTAGGCCAAACCTTATGGGTACTTATAATAGTGTGATAAGCATTTTTATTTCCTTAGTTCCTTGGTGAATCCTTACAAATCCAATTGGTAGACAAATCCCCATACTGGCATATGAAATATTGTTGGCACTGGCTGTGTTCACACAGCCCATAAGCCTTTATAATATTTTAAGAGGTGCTATAAGCTACCATATTGCTCTTCTATTTGCAGTGTACTTCTCCAATTTTGGTGATAGCTTTCAGTTGTATTCGTGCTTTGTTTATTGATTTGGTAGGAGGGAAATCCAGGGATATTCATTTATTTTTCTCTTTCCAGGCTGGGTCCGAGTTGGTACTTACTTTAGGATATTTAGTTTGATCATTTTTATAGTCTCTTGGATAGGTTGTTTTTCTTATTGTATAAATTATGCTTCCAGAAGGGATTGGTAATTCCTGGGGCTGAGGAAATACCATAGTGCAGTGTTTCTCAGCTGCAGCAATTTTAAGATGTGTGGATGTCAACATCCAGAATTCGAATTCTGGGAGCTGAAGTCCACACATCTTAAAACTTGCAGAGGTTAGCAATACTACTATAGAGGGACTGATGCCGGTGGCTTTTCAAAGAGACAACAGGGTCAGGCAAGCTACTGTGTTTCTGCGTATGGTTACAGATCTTGGTTACAAAAATCCAGATGTCTATCATTTATTTATTTATTTATTTATTTATTTATATTTAATTTATATACCGCCCTTCTCCCGAAGGACTCAGGGCGGTGAACAGCCATAATAAAAACAATGTACAAAAATAGAATTTAAGAGCAGATTAAAATAAATTAAATCATGGGCTGAATTTAAAACTCTCATTTTAAAACCAATTTTAAAACCCCATTAAGACCAAATTAAAATCAATTATCCCATCAGAGCAGCTTGCTGGAATAACAGGGCCTTCACTGCACGACGGAAGGCGCGGAGGTCGGGGATCCTTCGTATGTCCGGGGGTAATTCATTCCAGAGGGCAGGGGCCCCCACAGAGAAGGCTCTCCCCTGGGGGTCGCCAGTCTACATTGTTTGGCTGATGGCACCCTGAGGAGGCCCTCTCTGTGTGAGCGTACTGGTCAGTGGGAGGCAATCGGTGGCAGAATGCGGTCTTGTAGATAGCCAGGTCCTAAGCCATGGAGCGCTTTAAAGATTGTAACTAACACCTTGAAGCACACCTGGAAGACCACCGGGAGCCAGTGCAGCTCGCGCAAGAGGGGTGTTACATGGGAGCAACGGGTCGCCCCCATTTTTACTCGCGTGGCCGCATTCTGGACCAGTTGGAGCCTCTGGGTGCTCCTCAAGGGGAGCCCCATGTAAAGAGCATTACAATAGTATTAGATGGTCTCAAGGAGTTAAATTTCCTGTATGATTTGGCTGCCAACCAGGGGCTGTCAAGAGTTTTCCATCCCAAATCTGGTAGCAGTATTAAAGGAACAGAAACCCTTTTCTTTGCATCTGCTTACAGTTAACTGCTTACAGTTAACTGTGATTATGCTATGCTTATCTGAAAAGCTTATTTAGATATCGGCATTTCTTTCAAGAGAACCGAAGTTGTCAAGCTGTTATGGATGCATTCACACATAGCAGAAATTTAGCTAAGTGACTGACATTTAATAAGGTACCGTACTTACCTTGAATACAACTCTGCAACAATAGAATTTGTGGATACGTTGCGAATAGAAATGTCATTTTTGAAAGAATGCAGTAACATTAATGTAGACCCACACAGTACTTTTATTGCTCTGCAAGCATTTATATGTAAAAAGAACATATTTCAAAACAAACAAAAAGTTTGGGGAACAATTTTGATAAAAAGGAGCAGAGTGTTGAAAGTAAACTAAACTGAATGCCATCTCTGTGAAATTTATTATTTTTAGAACAGACCAATTATTTCCAGGAGGCCAGATGGATCATCATGACACTACTAATGTTATTTGTACATTTATTTTGCATACTGAAAGCAAGTGTAGTATAATGGTTAAAGTATCAGATGTGGAAACTCTGATTC
Organism: Arizona elegans; assembly: GCA_022577455.1. Lineage (NCBI taxonomy): Eukaryota > Metazoa > Chordata > Lepidosauria > Squamata > Colubridae > Arizona > Arizona elegans. The sequence goes on along the minus strand of JAKOOJ010000001.1, from coordinate 296,101,961 downwards.
AAGCCCACCTCAACTATGGAGGTTTACTGTATGATTTGAGTTCTTGGGACTCTTAAATTTGTAAGATTTAAATATAGTTAAAGACATAAAGACTTACAAATATGTAAGATGTTTGTTTACAATTTTTGTTTATAATTGTTCTGCCTTTTTTGCAATTTGTATTTTGATATACTTCAAACCACATTTAAGTATTTAAAATATGCATTAAATTATGAAATGAGGCTGATTTAATACATAAAATAAATTATGAGGCATACAATTCCTGGCAAGAAAATACCCTGTCTTTAATCACTTATGAATGCTTCATTAGAAAACAGATTATTTAAAATGCCTAACGTTTAGAGATTTTTCAGAAATTTAAAATAGAAAATCCTTATCTATCATTATTTTATGATTTTTAAATATTTGCCACACAAATATTTGTGTAGCTAATAGCTAAACTCTGTAGCTAAACTTAATAGCATTCTAGATGTGCATTTGTTTGAAATGTAAAGGGTATAGCATATAGAATTTTTCCCATAATGAAGAATTAATGATTCAGCAAAACTTGCTAAAGCTGCTGTATGTTTAGATTTCCCTCATCCTTTAAAAAACACCTTTGTTCCTCTGGATCATATATATATATATATATATATATATATATATATATGTGTGTGTGTGTGTGTGTGTGTGTGTGTGTGTGTGTGTGTGTATGTATGTATATATATATATATATATATATATATATATATATATATATATAATTTGTAATGAATTTGTAATTAAATCTATATACCATATGGTATATCTGGAATACTCAACTTTAATTCCTAATTCCTAATATCTATTAGCTAATTAAAATTAATGTAATTAATATTATCTAACATCAAAATAAAATTTCTAATATCTATTCCAGGAAAGATATTAATCCTAATTTCTGTCTTTTTAACATCTTTTAGTTTTGAAAATAAAAATACTTTTGTAGATTTTGGGAACATTATATCAAAAACCCATCTTCCCATATTCATATTGTGTGACTGCATAAGAAATAAGCCAAATTGTCAAATATTTAAAATGCTTGTTTGCAAGAATTACATTGTTGAAACAGTGAAGTCTTCAGCATGACATCAATGGGCATTGCAGTGGCTACTACGCTTCCATTAGTAGACAGCATGCTTATTTCCTTTTATTTGGGTTTTTAAATACATTATTTTTAACTGGGATGCTGTCATGTTGAAAATGAAGCGCACAATTTCAGAACCATCTTTATTTTCAAGAATAACTCTGGGTTCCCTAAGGGCTCCAAAATCTTTCTAAAAATTAAAAATAATTGTTTCATTCGAATACTTCTGCATGATAAATGTTACTCTATATTTACTGATTTATTCTGGCATACTTGACATTTTTTCTATTTCTTCTTTCTTGGGATTGTATGTTCCTTTGAATATCATGCATATGCCTTCTGGACACAGGTATTCTGTTATGTTGTATGATTTGGCACCAGGAGCGCTCAGACCAGCACTATAGTGAGGTCTAGGACAGTGATGGTGACCCTTTTCAGCACTGAGTGGCCAAACCAGAATGTGTGCATGTGCGCCAAAAACCCGAAGACCAGCTGGCCGGTGAGCATGCATGCACCAGCCACCTGGTCTTTTGGTTTCTGGGGTATGCATGCATGCTGGCCAGCTGGTTTTCGTGTTTCTGGCGCTCTGGCACGTGCGACGACCAGCTGGCCGGTGCGCCCGCACCAGAAACCAGAAGAGCAGCTGGCAACAGTGCGCGTGACCACAGAGAGGGCTCTGCGTGCCATCTCTGGCACGTGTGCCATTGGCTCGCCATCACGGGTCTAGGACCACAAGGCTCACTTGTTTTCTGTGAAACAGAATTAAAAAGTATGACCAGGAACATTTTAATGGATTAGGCCTCAGATTTCCATCTCAGCTTTATACTTAAAATTTGTGCTTTGATTTCAGTCCCAGTATTTGTGAATGGAGCAGCTCTTCCACTGCAGCCATTTTGTGCTATCTATAACACATAGGCAAATTTTCACTGGCTCCAAAGAGGCAATGATTTAACATGTTAATAGGACATTGACAAAAGCAGTATTGATGGGGCCAGGGAACCAAATCTATTCAGTTATCTGCAAATTAATCCTGATTTCAACATTTCTATTTACCTTCACCGTTTTAACCCACCAAATTACAAGGCTATTTATATATGTATATAAAATCTAAAAACAGATACCCCCCTCTTCCTCTTTATTGGCCGCAACATAATTTAAAAAGACAACCTTCACCAGTCATGATTCCCAAGTAGAGACAACACATACTACTAAAGATGCATACACCATACAACATTCACAGTCCTTCCCTCCCTCCCCCCAATATACCCTTACAATTTCTACATTGAATTAATCATATTTAAAGAACGACTGGCCAACACCTACTTTACAAACTGCCTCTGAAGCTAATATTTAAGTTTGCATGCCAGGGAAAGAATGTGTAAAAAGCTTTTTAAGTCTTTTGAACAGATTATTCATTGTTTTCCCTTCCTATAGGAAACCCTTCTTGATTCTCCTCAGCCTTTGCCCTCTTTCCAGCCTTGTTTTCCAACTGGAAAACAGTTGGCAGTTTAGGCGATATTTTACTATCACTACTGCATCCAACTTGCTCCGTCTCTTCGCATTGCACAAAAGCACGTGAGCCACTACATTTCCCACATCGCACACGTCTGCTACATACTGCAGTAACAGCAGGTACGTGTATCCAAACTTTTGACATGAAAATGGGCAGGGGAAAGGAGTATGTGGTCTCCACCGAAACCCTTCTGACCGACCCCCTCACCCCCCTTTAAGGGAGAGCCGAGTTGCAGTGACAAGAGACCGCAGCGCCCTTGCTTTCTATTAATTCAAATCTTGTGGCTCCCCGTCAAGGTCTTTTTTGTGCCTCCATTCGGTCATTTCTAATGGGACCCTCCACCCCCTGTGATTCCCGTCCAAGAACCGAGACGACCGGTATTTGTTCCGACGACCTAAGTCCTCAGCAAATCTCTTCCGAACTTTTATTTGCCACCCAAGGCTTGCCTTGTAACCTACATTTGGGCGGTTGGGTTGACACAGTTGTTGGGTTATTAAAAAGGAAGCCCCGTTGGATGTTGGTTCGCATTGTTAGCCGCCTAGAGTGGTGCAGTAGCAGCTGGCTCTGCATGTTGAGTAAATCCCATTATGCTTATAGGGCTGGATTCTCCTGAAAGCGTGTTTCAGGTTGCACAGCTTTGCAACGTTGGCGAGCGCAGGACGATACGGCGCACTACGCATTTCGGCTCCACCTCCAGCCCGATCCTGAGGCTCGGAGGAACAACTGAGGCTCGGAAACTGGTCTGCTTTGCATGTTGCCCTGCAGGACTTTATTGCCACTCACAGTCTTCCATCCAGCAAATCCCCTTTCCTCTTTCCCCAGGAAGGCTCACTCCTCTCTGCCCTTAGCCAAAGCTTCAGCCCGAGAACTTTCCATTCACCGCGAGAAGCCCTCCAGTCGCGCTGCGCGTACTGCGCCAGCGCCGGTTTTCCTCAAGACTCAAAAGGCGGCCTCAACCGCCTACCAGTTAACACTCCCACCCGCCCCCGCATGGACTCCTCAATAGAGGGCGCACGGCTCCCGAGCCAGACTGTGCATGCCCGAGTGACGCATTGCAGGTACGAAACCACCAATCAGAGGAGCCTGTTCGTTGTTCACTCACTCACACGTTTCCCTTCGTCCATCTTCTTTCGCCGAGCTAAGAAGTCCCTCGTTAATAAATAAATAAATAAATAAACCCTACTCGACAATCTTACTTTAAGAGAGCTACTCTTTTACCATTCCTTTTTTTTATCTTTAGGGAAAGGAACCTATTCGTATGTCTGAGGCAAAAAAAAAAGTGAAATTCGTGGAGAAGGAACGGAATACATAGCGGGAGCGACGGTTGATACGCTAGTTGCGAAACCGGATCTCCTTTATTGCGCGCTTTTCATTTTCGCTATGGTGGAGGGGAGGGGGGGGAGGAGAAGGCGCGGATGGATTTGAGAAAGAAGTGAGGTGGTTTATGAGGCGCTGCCGGCAGGCGTGCTTCGTTCAGTGTGAGGTGAATCGCCGAGGCGTTTGGGTATTAGGAGCTGAAGAGGCAGCAGACGGCGCGCCACTCCTGTCTTCTGTGCCGAACAAGGCGGCACCAGTCGTGATCCTTAGCCTGCAGTAATCGCCGCCAGGCCGGGCAAAAGCCAAAATGGTTAGCAAAGGGAGGGTGAGAATCGGTCGGGGGGAAGTGGGGCGATTTGACGTGATCGCGGTAGTTAGCAGCAGAACGAGGAATGGATTGCTTTAAATGTCGCTTTTTAAAAGTAGTGGGGCGATGCGGGGACCCGGGTAGGCATCGTGTGTGTTGGGGGAGGTGGGTGTCGATCCTATGGGAGGACATCGGATACATTGAGACGAGTTAAGAAAGAGCGCGCTGAAGTCCGACTTTATCGCGCGCTCGTGTCAACGTCCTCCGTTGACTTCAGAATTCAAACGGACGCCGACTGCTTTTCTCGGCGCCATGCTGGGAGCGGAGTGTGAGGGGGAAGGAACAGAAGGTCTGTGGTAACTCTTCCCTTGTTAGATTCGTTTCAGGAAGGGGGTGTCCTGAGAACACCGTTTGCGGGAGGGGGGGCGCGGGTAAAATTCCGTTGCTGTAGCAACCGAGTTGTCGCCGCTGCTCGTGCAACGTTTGAGGCGTCGCGGGTGGGAGGCGGGAGCTATCAGAAAAAGTGACGGCGCCCCGGCTTGGTTTTTTTGGTGGCGCAGGGTGGAAATCAGGAGCAGTTTGTGTTCGCAGAGGATGTTTGGCGAGAAAGTAAAGCGGGGATCGGCTTTGCAAAAAACACACTGAAGCTTAAACCGCTTTGCGGGTTTTTTTTTAAAGAGGTGCAAAGTTTCTGCTTTCCCTAAAAAGGTGCAGTCGCGCCACGGGGGAAAATTTAATGGGTTAAAGCGTGGAACTACATTGGAATATTTTTTTTTTGTGTGTGTGTGTGTAGGGAGACTAGGAATCTCGGTAAAAACGGGGGAAAAAAACTTGTAACATTTCTGTGCAGACTTTTTGGGATAGGATGTTGAGTAAGGGTGCATTATGCTCTGAGGTTTCTAGGTTAAGGCAAGTGAAGCCATATTAAGGAATTTTGAGGAATGTTAAGTATGAGGAGAAATAATAAATCAGAAAGTTGTATGATTTGGATATAGGTACTTCATCAGGAAAGAAAATACGGTAATCTAAGGGATACCCTTAAAATCATAATACTAAGCTGTTGATATTTTACTGTACCTTCCATTCCAAAAAGATTTGATTGTACTTTCTATATTTTAACAAGTAACATGTTTAACTGGTAATATAGTTTCATACCTATAAGGAAATGCTTGAAATTTGAAAAGACTGGGAATTGAGCAAGAAAGTCCTAGTGCTAAATTTGAGTTCTGCTGGATGTTGAAATAAATGTGGATTTTGTGCTTACTCTATCTTTCAAAGTGAATTTTCTCTTCTTGAGTGGAAATAGTTGAGATGACTGATTTTTTTTTCTTTTTGATTAATGACACTAAATGATTTGTTTTGATACTAAAGCTGAATGAAAGTTTATCCAGGAGAACAAACTTCTCAGTGGCCATAAAAAGTATAAAACCTCAGAGCAAGGGATAAATTTAGATGTTCTTAACATCAGTATCAGAGGATTCTAATTTCTACATCCTCAGCAGCTAGACAGAGCCAGTCACTTCATTTTCTGTTACCCTGCAGAACATTTCAAGTTGACTGTTATAAATATTTATGAATTTAAAACAATCTTTTGTTCTTTGAATATAAATCTTTGTACTGTATAATTTTTTCACTGAAATAATGGAGTATGAAGAAACTGAAGAATCTTAGGAATGCAGATGATTTTCTCAGCAATTTGCAAACATTTGTGCAAGTAACCTATATACAGATTTCTACTTTTGTTACATGACCTCAGTGATAACTGCTCTTCAGAATGGTCCCCATAAGATGTGATAGATTGCTTTAAAGCAATGCTTAGAATATAAATATTTGGCTGGAGTTTGGAAAAATACCAGCTACCAGATCACATAGGCTAAAAACATGTTATGCTAACATGTAGGAATTGTAACTTCCTTATCTGTAGCAGGGTTTATTTCTAGAGATTAGAAGTACTGATTCCATATTTATGACACTTTGCATCCTAATTTCAATATGAGTTAAGTGGCCAACTGAAGACTCCATATTGAAGAATTCTTAAAATGGAGTGAATAAACAATGTGCACTCAAGTTAGAATTATTGGCTAAGTAGAGATATTTTTATATTATATATGTGTGTGTGTGTGTGTGTGTGTTTGTATGTATGTATATATTCATGGATACAGGATTTTTTGAAAGCATAAAATTATATTATAGGGCTGCTTTATTTCATTTTCCATGACAGCTTTAAAATATGTTCTTTCCCCATGGGACTTTGAATTTAAGAGACTTTAGCCTGTTTTTGACCTTTTTAGAATTGCTGAAATATTTCTTGAGTGTTTTCTATTATAGAATTATTTCTGTTGCTCTCAGCCTTGTGGATATTTTGGATGAAATTTCAGATTGTTGCTTTGTGTTCTAAGGAGAAATCAATATCAACAGTTTCACCTGAGAATCTAGAATTTGTCATGAACATTTATCTGTAGGCCATAGTGCAGTTATGCCTCTGTAGAAGGTCACAAGTGATTCTTGCCAGCAATAAAGAATGAAGTACATGGTGTAAAATGTAATTGATAGCGATAGCTGAATAATTCTAATGTCTGTTAAAGCAGTTTTTTGCTTGTTATCTATCGATAGAGCTATTCTTGAATAGATGGGTCATTTATCTAACATCAGTTTTACTATTTGTATTCTTTTTCATGTGCCCAGTCCTTGTAATAACAATTATACAACTTGGTTGAAGAACACAGTCAGAATGCATATTTTTCAGTTAAACGTTTTTACATTGCCTATGATATTTGATACCATGCATTTGTGTTATGCTTACATACTGCATTTAGACATCTTAATTTTAGTTAAAGCTTTATTTTTATCCCACCTTTATTTTTAGGAGTAACTAAAGACAGTAAGCATATTTAATATCCCTTCCTCCTCCTATTGCTCCATTATAATCCTTTTTTAAAAAATGAAAAGGGTGACAAAAGAGTCAAAGAATAGACTCATTCTAATTGTGCATCTAGAATTTTCTGTTTTCTAGAATTCGAGAACTGGTAGATGAGAAATTATGTAGGGAAGGAAAACAAGTTTAATTCCTGACCATTGACGAGTTGTAGTTGCTTTCATTAGATTAAGTTTCTTGAAAGTTTTCCATTGTAGAAATGAAGGACAGCATATTTTAAATTACAAAACGAGTTTATTTTTCTTTAATTGTTGTACCCTCAAATCTCCTTGGAAGAGGAATGTTTTCCAACTCATAGAATACATTTATGGGTGGTTGGGGATGTAAAAAATCTTCTACTGCAGAATGTGGTTCTGTCAATTGACAGCCACAGCTGGATATCAACTAGCAATTTTATGGGCCTTCAGTAAATGCCCTACTAAAGCTATGTTAAGTGAGGTGAGGTGATAGTGAGGTGACAGCTTTTCATCCAGCTGTTGTACTTACTAGCATAACTTCCTTTGCTTGTCTGCCCCCTTTAATTCAATAGGTATGGGTAATGGGTAGTTTGATATCTGACATGGCTGTAGAAAACCTTTTGAAGGTTTGCAGCAGCAGCATCTTTCCGAAGCTTCTGAATAGCTGTTTTAAAAGCATCTCCAATTTAAGTGAGTCTGCATTCATCCTTGTTCAGAGTTTCTACTGGTACTTTTGACAGAGTTGCAGTGTGTGCACATCTATGTGGAAAGTATCTTATAAAGCCCTTAAAGTGTTTGAGCCTTCCAGAGAATGCTGTTACCTGTTTTGAAGAAGAGCCCTTTTCACAATCTTTGTATAACTTTATTGTTAAACAATAAACTTTATTGTTTAATGAACAATGATTTATATTGCAGTTTTTAAAGCCTTAATATGCATAATAATTGTGTATTTATGGGAGTTGTAGCTGAAAACTTCAGAAATATAGCCAATTGCCTAATTTTGCATAATTTCAGCTCCAGTCTGAGCTGTACCAGGGCATGGATAAAACGACCAGTGTAGTCAGCTATATATAGTGCTCTAAGATTTGAAAAAGCTGCTTCTATTTTATGTCACTAGAATACCTAGTATTAAATCTGAAAGGATGTGACTATTAATTTACTGCTTAATCATAATTTGAGATTGCAAAATAAAAATAAGTTGTGGGTAAAATATAATGTAAACACTAATATTAAAGAGATCAAATTAATAAATACAGCTTTATATAGAAGCATGATAGAGGTGTCGGACTCAGTATAGTGGTACAGTGCTTTTAATTCATGAAGAAAGTTACTGCATCATTTCCCCTTCCTAGTTCTGATTTCCATATTTTCTTTTGTTCTGCACATCCTGTAACTCACAAGATACTTTTCTAAAGTATTTTAATAAAGTAAATAAAACCTGTTCAGCTTTTTAGGAGATATCTTTGTTCTGCATTATCAAGACAGAATGAGCATGTGAATTAAATTTTCTCAATTTAAGTTGAAGTTTGCAAAAAAGATAAGTTGATAGTCCTTAAAGATAAGATTGATCTTTGGTTCAAGTAGATGTGATTAAAACGATCACATTTCATTAATGTTGCAGCCTCACTTATTATTTTTCGTCTATGCAATGCAGAGAACACTCTGAGAATCCTAACAGCCATTTTCTACTTGCTTTTCCATGCCTTAATGTTTCAAATTTTCCACATTGATTTGCCCATTAGAGAACATTTCAGTCCTTGTATGATACAGTGAAATGAGATGTAATGCATGTCTTGTATAATAGACTTGCTATTGGTCATTTTAAGTAGGATTTGAATATACTGTTTATAGAGAAAAATTACAGCCAGACTCTATTGTCAACTATTAGTTTCACAAATAAGCTCCCAACGAACTATTTAGATTTTTTTTAACAAGCTGACAAATTTGCTGCAGGGTTTTATTTTAGTATACTGAAAAGTTAGGCAATATATGTGTAAATTGATAGTCTCTAAAGATGTTAAGGTAAAGTTACATACTTGATTCAGAAGGCAGAGTTATTTAAAATTCAATATATATTGGCCAATGTTTCATGCTTGAGGAAACTGTCCCAAATCATTTTACTTATGGAGAGCATTTCATAGGAAATAGCATTATGCTTAGAGTAACCATTGTTCTTTTATCTATAAGAGCAGATTTCCTGGATTGTTATATGCTCAGGATTAGTTTTGTATTTGCTATATTCTGTATTTTCTATTAAGTAAATCTGCTCTACAGTATAGTATTGTAAATATTATGGTGCAAATTAATATATTTTGGCAAAGTGTCCAGTACATTTTCCAAACACAATTACAGGTGTTTATGCAAAATTGTGCAATTGAGTCTTAAAATTTTCTAATATGCAGCAGAGTGGTATCTGGTAATTAAAGTTACATTATTTAACTAGCTTGCTTATTTGCTTGTCCATAGATAGTGAGACTGAACAATTTCTCATTATTTCACATATTGACTAGTTGCAAAATCAATTTTTTCTGATTTCTTATAACTTTATTATAGCTCATACACATTTTGCCAAATTGTGTAATTTTCTGGAAATCTGAGGTGGCTCTGTTTAGAGCAGAGCTCCTCAAACCCCTGTCCATGAACCGGCACCGGTCTGTAGCCTGCAATAAACCAGGCCATTCAAAGAAATGAAGCCCCATCCACAGGATGCAGGGAATATGCAAAACCACGCCCCCTCTGATCCATGGAAAAACCTCTCTCCATGGAACCAGTCCCTGGTGCTCAAAGGTTGGGGGCCACTGGTTTAGAGTCCACTGACATGAATAGAATGAAGTTAAATTAATTGATACCCAGTGAATTTGCTTTTGTAATTTAAAGCTACTATTTAATGGAAGAGGTAATAGAGGTAGTTGGTAAGTCTCTCCTTACTGTTGATCTGAGGACTGCTGGCTGTTTAGAACTTGTTTCTTTTTCTCTATATAAAGAATTCAGCTGTAGCCACCAGTTGACTGGAGCCATTTGTTTTTTTTTTTTGTTTTTTTTTGCAATAATTAGAAGACCTATGTCAAAGGTGTTGGGCTGTCTTTGTGGCTTGAAGCTGCGGCTTTTTGTCATGGTGAAGCCTCCCTAAGACATTTATTTGTCTTATTTAGCAACTAAATCAGCAGAAAATAGCACTACAGTACTTTTCAGTGGTTTGCATTTGTTTTTCAATATTGCGCTGAAACAGATGTAGAGCACTATGTGTAGGATACACATTGCCTATTCCCTCCTTTCAAGGAACAGTACAGATCAAATACAGCTACATTTAAATGTCTATTTATAATTTGATTCTAGCTCTGTATTTTCAAAGTTCCTTTATCTTTTCATTCCCTTGTAGAGTGTTTGCTTTGTTTTCAGAATTATAAGTCTGAATGTAGAGCTTTGTGTATATTCTGCAAAAAAAAAAAAAAAGTAAGAATGGTAAATATAAAACTAGTTTGCGAAGGTATATTAACCTCATTATGTTTACATATTCTAGGCTGATCAACTGACAGAAGAGCAGATCGCAGGTGAGATGCCAGATTTATATTACTTATGGTGTTAATGTGTAATTTCAAATATATTTCAGTAAAAGTATAACGCTAGAACATGAATATTTTGTCTACTAATTGGATCATTTTAATTCATAACTGGCAACTTCACTAAATTTATTATTCTACCATATAGTTATAATTTAATTACAGGAAATGTTTAAACTTGAAATAAGAATATTCATTACCTGCATGCCTAAAGTTTGAACTGCATAAATTATATCGCTTTTTTATATTATAACAGTATATGCCTGCGCTTCTTACATAGAACTTCTGAAGGAGCATATATTCTTTGTTACTTTCAGTTAAATAAGTACATAAAAGTGTGTTTGAATGTGTATGTTTGGGTTATATTCCTTGAGGAGAAAAATGGTATTTGCAAATGCCATTTCTATAGACTCTTATTCAATTTGCTCACAGTGACCATAAATCTACCCTCCCTAAGCAAATTTTAATGTGGATGTTTAGTACTCTAGAGCCATGATGGCGAACCTATGGCACGTGGAGCCATATTAGTGGGCATGCCAGCTCAGCTCTGGGGCGCATGCGTGCGCCGGCCAGCTGATTTTCGGGCCTTCTGGGCCCACCAGAAGTAGAGAAACAGGCTGTTTCCTGCCTCTGGAGGGCCTGGGAGCGGGGTGGGGAAGGCCCGTTTTTCTTTCTTACCTAGCTCTAGATCCTCTCTGTGTATCTGGGAAGGGCGAAAACAGCCTTTCCCACTCCCTTGGAGGCCCTACGGAGGCTGAAAGGGCCCATTTCCGACTCCCGGTGGGACTGTCCCCAACCTCCAGAGGCTCCTAGAGAGGTTCTGGAGGCTGGGGGCAGCAAAAAATGTAGCTTCCTGTCCCACCAAGAGTTGGGAAATGGGCCCTTTCAGCCTCCGTAGGGCCTCCAAGGGAGTGGGAAAGGCTGTTTTCACCCGTCCCAGATACACAGAGAGGATCTGGAACCAGGTAAGAAAGAAAAACGGGCCTACCAGGCCATCATGTGCCAGGAGCGGGGGGGAAGGGGTTGCGCACGCATGCGTGTGGGCACGTGCGCGCGCGACCCTCCTCACCCCCCCCCCTCCTGGCACACAATGGCAAAAAGGTTAGCCATCACTGCTCTAGAGAGAAGAGGAATAGGCAGAAATAAGATCCACTTCCTGCTTGCAAATCTCAGAAGGTTGATCCAGAAATATATTTATGGATCACAGTTATGTGTAATTCCATATTTACACATCATCTTATATTTGTTCCTTAGTTTAACATTTTAAAGGAATTGCTAAAATAATAAAACAGAATAGTATCTTTTCAAAGCATGTTATATGTTCTGTTAGAATGTTTATTATACCGAAGAGATAACAATCTATTGCAATCCAGCTGAAGAGTTACTTTGGTGCTCTAATTTGCTGAAATGGAATTAGCATTAAAGAAAAAAAAATTAGGAAGGATCTGCTCTAATTGATCAAATGGTTAAAAGTGGTGGCAGAAACATTGTATCTTCAGACTTGCAAGATTCTTGTAATGTAGCCTTAATTTAGTAGACTTAGCTGGTCTAGTTGTATTTTCTATCTGATTTACATAGGTGGGCTGACAGAAATTTATTAACTTCATTATGGAAAGTCTAATTTATTTATTTGATGGATAGCTAGACCATAACCAGAGTTAAGGCATTAAAATCAATAAATAATCACATGTTAAAATTTCTTTAAATCTTAAAACATTACAAATATCCCAAGATAGTTCAAACCTAATTAGATAGGCTTATTAAAATTGTGCATAATATTAATTTAGATTCATAAAAACTGCACCCAGTTGTGTATTAAATAAAGTGTGTAAGATGCTGAGTGACACTGCTATTATGCTAGTTTCTCCAGATGAAATGTGCCTACTTTCTCATTCCAGAGTAGCTCTGGGAAAATTATTTGGCATACAAAGATAATCAGGATCTGAGATTTATATTCACATTTTACATCCTACCTAGATGTGTAGAATAAGTATTAGAAATATAACTTTTCTAGCAATATAACTTTTCTACTAGTCTTTTCAGAAACCCATATTTTTTGTTGGTACATCTTAGGAAGGTCTTATTGTGACATTGTTTAATTCATAGGCAATAAAGAAAGTTTACCTGGTAAAAGTTCCAGTCCCATAACAAGGCTCTGCTTTTTTGTGTCAAGAGGCACAGTCCAACATATTTGAAGATAGTCTGTGTGAGATTTATGTTATGCTATGTTATGTTAATTATATTATAATATAATATAATATAATATAATATTATATTATATTATATTATATTATATTATATTATATTATATTATATTATATTATATTATATTATATTATATTATTTATTATATTATTTATTTTAAATAACTTAGGAGTAATTGCTTAGTAGGAGTAATTACCAACTATTATCTATACCCAAAAGCGAATAAGCAATTATAACATTCTCAGCTGGATCTCAAGGCAAGAGGAGCCTGCATTCTGATAATTCTCACCATACGCCAGCTTTCATTTTGCTAGGATTTTTTATTTTATTTTAAAAGCTAGTCTTGTTGAAGCTTTTGTAGACACACAACATGACACAGGAATAATTTTTATTTACTCAAATTTTGTATTACATACCGTATTTCTGCTTGAGAACTTGAAGTGATAATCTTGAATACAGGTAGTCGTCGACTTACAGCCACAAAAGAGCTCAAAATTTCCACTGCCCATTTTATGAACCGTTTGCCACAGTTGTTAAGTGAATCATGTGATAATTAAGCGAATCTGGCTTTCCCCATTGATCTTGTTAGAAGCCAGCTGGGAAGGTTACAAATGGTGATCACATGGCCCAGGACAGTGCAACTGTCACAAATACATGCCATTTGCCAACCACCCAAATTTTGATGACATGACTACGGAGATACTGCAACTGTCACAAATGTGAAAACTGGTCGTAAGTCTCTCTTCAATGGTCACTAAACAAATGATAAGGATTACCTGTACACATAGAATTATAGGATCATGTAGGAATAAGTAACAGCATAGCAATAATATACACAAGAAAGCCAAGGTAAGTTGGGGAAGTGATATTAAGCTAATAAAGCAATCGTATGCATATTGTCAATTATGCATAATAATTTGTCAAAATACTAATGAAAGGGCTGTATAAGGAGATGGAATTTTCTCTTATGAAATGAAAGAACAACATGAGAAAAATGTTTTTAGTATTCTGTAATAGAATTCCTGAATTTTTAATCAATAAAATAGGCAAATGTAATATACCTAGTAGGCAAAAAGGTGGTATGAATTTGTGCATTTAACATTGGGCCATAGCTTCCTTTTTACATTTAAGTGCCTGGTTACATGCATTTTTAAAAGATTAGAATACCTAAAACATTTTAAAATGATGCATTCTCTAGTGGGAGATTGATGATGCAATATAAAATTACTTCTAGTATTTTTAATTGATATATTTAAAGTTAGTTTATTAGTTATTAACAGTTCCTTCCTTGAAAATATTTTTTTCTCAGGGAATTTTTTTTAAAGTTCTGTTCTTTATATGTATCTTTTTATGTAAATGAAAAATAATCTCTAAAAATGAACATATATTATAGTAATATATCATACCAAAACTGATTTATTGTGTACATTCTGCAGTTATAACCACATCGATACTCTCTGGTATTTTGGGGAGGTAAACAATGTTGAAATTATAGAAACCAATTATCATTGATTCAACTTTAAAAAGACTTAAATTACTCTTGACATCTTTCCCTGTGTGTGTATTCTTCGATGCCCCATTTTGGAACTTTGCCTACATACATGTTTATTATTATATTATATTATAGCCTTTTCAGAATAACATGCAAAGCCCAAAAAGACATTAGAACTAGAAAGTCAAAGTTGTGATATAAGAAAAAAATAAACACAGATCTAATTTATTCTATTCCTGTTGGTTATGTCTCTGCTTTTCTATTTTTGCTCTCCTATGCTGATAGTTAACTTTCTACTTTATTTTTAAAATTTTCTCCTCTTTTAGAGGACACCTCTCTAACCAACCCTTCCTCTCAACACATTTACTCTTCATATATTTGTTTTGCAATTTGAATCTTATTTAGTCATTTCATACGAATACTTTCAAAACTATTTTCAGTTTTGTACTCTATGTACATTCATGCTATATGTATTGATCCTATTTCTTGATGGTTAACCAGTTCTTTGTCAAACTCCGTACCGTAGGGCATTATTGAAGAAGCAACCATTAGGTAAATTTAATACATTTTAAAGCAAAAATTAGGAATAGAAAGTATTAAGTCTTAGTAACCCAGTCCTCTTTCATTAGTGAATTCTTCCAGAGAAGAATTTCTATAAACTTTTTATTTGATTCAAAAAGTTTTGAATCTCTTCTTCCTGGGCTTTGTGCTATCCAGACTGAGCTACTGTTTACTAGATAAACCATTAATAAACCTTCCCATCTGTTGATTGTTTATATCTAGAGGTCCTTATGTTTCTTTTTGAACCTCTAGAATATGTTTGACATTCCCACTGTGTTCACTTTACAGGGATATTAAGCAAGTTCTCGTCTTAACAACCAGTTGAACCAAAATTTCCATTGCTAAGCAAGACAGTTGTTAAGTGAGTTCTACCCCATTTTTATAACCTTTCTTGCCACAGTTGTTAAGATAATTACTGCAGTTGTTAATTACTGCAGTTGTTAAGTTAGTAATGTTAAGTTAGTGAATCTGGCATCCCCATTGACCTTTCTTGTCAGAATGTTGCAAAAGGTGATCAGATAATCCTGTGACACTTCAAGGGTCATGAATACTTGTCAGTTACCAAGCACCCAAGTTTTGATCACGTGACCATGGGGATGCTGCAAAGTTTGTACCAAGTGTGAAAAGGCATTATAAGTCATTTCTTTCAGTGCCATTGTAACTTCATACAGTTATAACTAAACAGTTTAAGTCAAGGAGTACTTGCAGTCAGCTCTTCCTTCAATAAAATAAATTGGAAAACAGCTTGCATGCATAACCATTTCTATCGTATATTCTTAGTGGATTCACTTCTGATTCAACTTCCGGTCCAATATATTTACTTCATCATCGTTCTAAATCTTCTCATAAACACTAAATTTTCTTACATGTGTAAATCAGTAAATATAACAACTTTTTTCACATTCATACATTTTCCAGAACGCTGCTACTACACTCCAGCACTGGGAAAATCCTCATTTCTGACGGCAACTGAGAGAACTTATATTTAAATTAACCTCCCACTCTGTGCTCCTACCACGCCCCCTTTTGCACTCAGATCCCCAGTTTTTCTCTCAGTTGCTGACAGACTGGGAGGATTTTCTCTGTGCTCTAGAGTTTGCGTGAGGCTTTATTTTTGATTAGCCCCCCTTTTCCTTTCGGAGGTGTTTGGAGTTCCTTTTCAGTGCCCTTTATTGTTTGCTGACTGATTCGGCGCCGAACAGCTGCTGGTTGGTTTCGTGCCCGGGGAGCCGGGCCGTTCCGACCCTAGCGCGAGGAGCGCTCGCAGCCGCCGGCTTCTGTCCCTGCGGGGCGGTGCAGGCTGTGTTTCTGCCGCTGGAGGGACTGGGACAGGGCGGTTAGCCGTCGCTCCCCTACTGCGGCTAAATAGTGTGCGAGGCGGCGGCGGATCGAAGGAGTGGCGCTTTTGGGAGCAGTTGCCGCCGCGGCTCCATTCCGGCGTCCGTCCCGTCAGGTTCTGCGGGCGGCGCCGCGTGGTTGGGCCGACTCGTTGCCTGGAGCCTGCCGAGTAAGTGGCCATGGGGGGGGGTGCGGTGCGGCTTGTCGTGGCTCGCCGCCCCTCCACCAAACAGCTGGAGCGCTAAGAGCCATCCCGCGAGGTGCCCAAGGCAGAGGCGTCGGGGGGAGACTAAGATGGCTGTTCCATCGGCCTGGTCAGGCGCTTCCATTACTGCACCGTCATAGCGGGGCCGCCATATTGGATCCTTGGGCGGCCACCATTTTGTTTGGCCTAGTCTGAGCCAGCACCTTTCTCCTACTGGTCTAAAAGGAGGATCAGGCGAGGCTTCCTTCCAGTGGTGCTGTGCTGCTTTGGGCACCACAGGAAAAAAAAGGGGGGGCCTCCAGATACAGTCACTGGCCCATTTGATATCCCTCCAGGCAGGGCGTGGCCTAGTTGCCCTTGCGTGATACCTGCCTAGTCCTTAGGGCAGAGCGCAGAACCGTGAAATTGTGGGCTACCAGCAGGCGGGGTCCTTGCATATATTAAAAAAAAAAAAAAACCAGACATGGCCGATTCCTCGTTTTCTTCTGACTTTGAGCAGGAGGCCAGTCCAGTACGGCCCTCTAAGTCCCGCAAGAAAAAGTCGGGCAATAAGTCTCGTTCAAGCAGTCATGGGGCCCACTCATCTAAGAGCTCGTCCGCGGCTGACAGAGACGCACTTAGACGCCACGATGCCTTGGAGCGACAGTGGGAGAAGGCCAAACAGGCAGCGGCTTCGTCACCTAGTCGGGAGGCGGGTTCAAGTCATCAGTCGCCTTCTACTGCAGGAGGGCCTGAGCCACGAATGGTGGAGCCCGCTTCTTCGACCCTACGTAGGGGTGTTTCGCAATCGATGCCAGATGTGTCGCTCGCGGGGCTTGCCGCCTCAGAGCCTTCTAGGCGACGTCCATCTGCCACATTCACACCCACGGCTGCGGGACCGAGCAGTGGACCCCTCTCCACCCCCTTCGCAGATGGACTTCCAGTCAATGCTCTCTACGGCCTTGGCCTCGATTATGGCAGCAAGCGCACAGACAGCAGCCCAAACCTCTGTGGCTGGGACCTCTTCGGGGGTGCTGTCTTCCTCGACCTCGCGTCGAACCTGGCCCTCTCCTCACAGAGAGTCCGATTCGTCTGAGAGCTCTGACCAGGAGGAGGATTGTGCTGATGATCTGGAATTTTCTGAGGACCCGGGCTTGCTACCCGACTCTCCGGCCTTTACGGGCTTATTTCGGCCGGCCTTGTTTAAATCTCTTCTACACAAGGCTAGGTTGACCACGAACCTGGGATCGGTTGGGGCCCAGCCTCCTGCAGCACAGTCAAGAGACTGGTCCACATGATGCCTTGTTCAAGCAAGTCAAGCAGGAAAAAGACTTTATCCCATGCCCTCAACTGTTCGCTGAGGTGTTGCAGACTCCTTGGGCCCAGCCTGGGTTGTCCACCGCTCCCAGTAATTTGGATAAAAAGCTCTTCTGTCCGGCTCCTGAGTTGGAGAAGCTGTTGGACTTACCCAGAGTGGATGCTCCGGTGGCAGGCCTTACTTCTCAATCGATGGTATCGTCTGATCCTCTTGAAGGTCTCAAGTCAGAGGACAGGCGTACGGAGTTGGCCTTCCGGAGGTCCCATCAGGCAGGGGCCTGGGCTATCAAAACTGCCACTGCCACTTCTTTCTTCAATCGTGCCTTGCTAATCTGGTTGCGTCAGCTTCAGGAGCGTCTGCCTCCGGAGGAAACCAGGTTATGCCACAATGTCAACAAGATCATCGCAGCCACTGAATATTCGGCAGATGCCTTGTTGAATTCTGTCAAATTTGCATCGCGAGCGCTGGCGGCTACCATCACGTCAAGGCGCCTCTTCTGGCTGCGTCCGTGGAAAGCCGATGTTAAGGTAAAATGGAAGCTGGCGGCAGCTCCATATAAAGCGTCTAACTTGTTTGGTGAAGCCCTAGATCCGGTTTTGGTGGAGGATAAAGATAAAAGTTTTGCCTTCTTCCTTTCGCAAGCAAGATAGACGTTATGTGCCGTACGCACAGCGCCAGCCCTTTCGATCCTATTCCGGGTCGGGAGGACCCGCCTCCTACAGGCAGTCGTTCCAGCCGTCTGACCGCTTCACGGACAGACAACATTTCTGAGACCGCAGCAGACCTCAGACCACATCGAAACGTCCCTTTCGCGGGGCCAACGCCAAGCCCTTCCGTAGAGGCAAATGACTCACCGGTGCCGAGTCCTGTGGGTGGTCGTCTTCAGGCGTTTCATCACCGGTGGAAGATGTCCACGCCGGACATATGGGTGCGTCGCACGATTTCAGATGGCCTTTCGATCGAGTTCACGGACCTTCCTCCTCGACGTTTCATCAGGTGTCCAGTACCGTTGGCTGCGGATCTTCGTGGTCTCATGGCGGCGGAGACTGTGCATCTGCTCGAGATCCAGGCGATAGAACCGGTTCCGTTAGATCAACAGGGGACCGGATTCTACTCGGTCCTTTTTCTGGTGCCAAAAATCTCGGGAGGCGTCGTGGATTCTCAACTGCAAGCAATTGAATCTGGCAGTGCGCTATCGTCATTTCAAGATGCACTCCCTTCGTTCGATTCTGGCTTCGGTCCGCAAAGGGGACTTCTTACAGTCGGTGGACTTACGAGAGGCCTACCTTCATGTATATATTTTTCTTGATTGTACACCACCTTGAGTCCTACGGGAGAAAGGCGGTATAGAAATATAATAAATAATAATAATAATAATAATAATAATAATAATAATAATAATAATAATAATGTGCCGGTTCTTCCCTCTCATCGACAATTTCTATGCTTCGAATATGCGGGCAAGCATTGCCAGTACTGTGCAATACCGTTTGGACTTTCTTCGGCTCCCAGGACATTCACCAAGTTGGTGGCGGCAACACTCAGTACTGTTCCGGTGAGAGTTTTATGTTACCTGGACGACATTCTAGTCCTCTTGTCGTCCCAGGCGCATGCAGCACGCGACATGGAACACGTGCTCTCAACCTTCCGAGAGCACGGCTTCACTGTCAATCTGGAAAAGAGCCAACTCGTCCCTTCTACTTCGATTCTGCACCTCGGCACCGTGATAGACTCCGTGAAGGGGCAGGTGTTCCTGTCATCGGAGAGGGTGAGGAGCATCCGGATGCTACTGGACCAGGTCCTAAGCCGGAGGTCGGTGTCTCTGCTGACTCTGTCGCAGTTGTTGGGGAAGATGGTCTCGTGCTTCCGGGTGGTGCCATGGGCTCGCAGACACTCTCGCCAGTTGAAGTGGCTTCTCCTTCCTTCCCAGTGGAAGGGCTGTTCCAACTCTGCAAGGAAGGTGCTCGTGCCTCCCCAGGTCCGACTGTCACTCCGATGGTGGAAGTCGTCGGCTCTCTTGAAGGGCTGCACTTTTCTGGAGCCGAACTGTATTATGGTTACCACCGATGCCAGTCTCCACGGGTGGGGGGCCCATCTGGGTGCCCGAGTGACCCAGGGGCAGTGGACCCTGGAGGAACGTGCGCTCAGTATCAATCTCCTCGAGCTTCGAGCGATCCGTCTTGCCTTGCTCCATTTCAGGCCGCTGATCCAGGGTCGACACGTCCTAGTCCTCACGGACAACACATCCGCCAAGGCACACATGAACCGAGAAGGCGGAACAAAGTCACGGGTGTTGATGCTGCAGTCGGTGAAACTGTTCAACTGGGTGGAGCGCCACCTGTTGTTACGAGCGGACCACATTTTGGGGGCGGCCAACACACGAGCAGACTGGCTCAGCAGGACGGTGATCGATCAAGCCGAATGGCAGCTGCTTCCGAGGCTGTTCCAGGAGGCCCCTCTTCGTTTCGGAAAGCCGGTGGTGGATCTTTTCACCAGTCCCGCCAACGCCCAACTGCCCCTGTTCGTCTCTTGTTACCCGACTCCGTTGGCAGAAGACGTGGACGCGCTGAGGTGTCGGTGGCCGGCCGGGCTGCTGTACGCCTTCCCGCCGATCACACTGATTCAGCAGGTGATCAGGAAGATGATTGTGGAGAGGGCGGAAGTGTTGCTAATGGCGCTCCATTGGCTGCGCAGACCATGGTCGCGGACCTGGTGGAGTTTTCTGTGCCCGATCCTTGGGTGATTCCCCCTAATCGAGTTGTTCTGTGCCAAGGGGCCATCCGCCACCCAGAGCCCCAATGGCTCCAGTTGGCCGTTTGTCATTTGAACGCGTCATCTTGAAGAAAGGCCGCCTCCCGGATACTGTGATTGGTACGATGCAGGCGGCCCGCAGGCCATCCACGGCTAGAATCTCGTGGAGGGCCTTTTGTCGTTAGTGTGCTGGGCGCATGTTGACCCGACGTCTGCAACTATTCAGGATGTTTTGGGCTTTCTCCAATCGGGATTGGACAAGGGACTGGCCTCGGCCACCCTGAGGCGTCAGGTGGCGGCTTTGGCCACAGTCCTCTCTTTCCCACCTTACACTTCATTGTCTCATCACCCTTGGGTGAGGGATTTTCTTCATGGCGCCACAAACCTGAGGCCACCCACTGTTCATCATTATCCTTCCTGGGATTTGTCGCTGGTTCTTCAAGCCTTTACTGTTGCTCCGTTTGAGCCTCTTGGTTCGATCTCTCTCAAGTTTCTGTCATTCAGAGTTGCATTTCTTGTGGCAATAACTTCGGCCAGGCGAATTTCCGAACTAGCTGCCTTGTCCGTCAGGGAGGATTTGTGCATTTTTCGCCCTAACACCGTGGTGCTTCGCCTGGACCCGGCGTTTACGCCCAAAGTGAATTCGTGGTTTCACCGCTCGCAGGAGCTGGTTTTGCCGGATTTTTGTCCTTCGCCCAGACATCATCGTGAGGTTCTTTGGCACACTCTTGACGTTCACCGGGCCTTGAGACGTTATATCCGCAGGACTGCTTCGTTTCGGAGGACAGAGGCACTTTTCGTGTCGTTTCATCCTGCCATGATGGGATAGAAGGTGTCTTCGGCCACGATCGGTCGTTGGATTAAGGCCTGCATTTCTTCTGCCTATGAGAGACAGTCTAGGACTGTTCCTGCGGGAATTCAGCCTCATTCGACTCGAAGTGCGGTTACCTCGGCGGCCTGGGCAACTCAGGCTTCTGTCCTGGACATTTGTAGAGCGGCCACTTGGACTTCCTTGTCACCTTTTGTTAGACGTTATCGTATAGACGCTTATGCGTTGGCTAAGGCGTCTTTTGGACGCAAAGTTCTGCAGGTTGTTGTTTCTGGGTCCTCTGTGGGGAGAGATCATTTGCCCGACCCTGATAGTTAGCCTTGGGTATGTCCCGATGCTGGAGTGTAGTAGCAGCGTTCTGGAAAATGGACATTGACTTACCTGAATGTCCTTTTTCAGAACGCTGCAGATACACTCCATTTCCCCCCCTGTTTGTGGTTTTGGTGGATTTGGTTGTTGTTTAATAAAGTTTTTTTGCTGTTTCTTTGCTGGTCCTTCGTTCAAGACTGGGGATCTGAGTGCAAAAGGGGGCGTGGTAGGAGCACAGAGTGGGAGGTTAATTTAAATATAAGTTCTCTCAGTTGCTGTCAGAAATGAGGATTTTCCCAGTGCTGGAGTGTATCCGCGGCGTTCTGAAAAAGGACATTCAGGTAAGTCAATGTCCATTTCACTGGCTTCCTGGAACTTCATTGGTTTACTCAAAATAGTTTGTCCTATAGCTTCTGTCCTTGCCATAATCAAATTGTTCGGACATTCTGTAGTTTTAAATATTGAAACAGGCTATCCCTCTATAAGTGATAAAAGTTTTATATGATTCCTATTAAAAATGGGGACATTTTATGTTTTGTAGAGACAATTATAATACTTCAAACATCAAATATAAGGAATTTAAGCCTCCATGGCATGATAAATTAACTAGTGTTTGGAAATATAAAAATAATGGGAATGTGTGAATCAGTGATAATCAAGGAAGTAAATCTCACATTCAGAGCAGGAGGAACTATGATCCTATATATAGATAAATTTAACTACAAAAATCAATTTTGGTTATATATTGTTTTTTCCTGACAACATAGTATAGCAGGCAAATTGTCTTCCTACTGGTATTAGTGGTAACATAAAACCAATTAGGCAGTAGTTCACTGTACTTATTTTGGCTAGGTATTATAATACGTTCTAAAGCTAAATAAGGCTTAAATGTAATTGATCCAATAAGAGGTGTATTAATTGGATTAATATTAGAGCATGTTCGTCCAACTATTGAGCTATAGAAATGTTGTAAAACACTTGAACAGTAATTACAATAGTTTGAATGGAAAAAAATGAAGTTGTTCAAAAGTGATTTCCTAAATCAGAATTTAAAAACTTAAATTAAAAGGGATATTCGGGATGGAGAAAACAAAATCCTGTGAAACTGGTGGTTGAAGTTTGAATTGACTCAAGAATTCAATTACTAAAAGACCATAAATAACTGCAGAATATCTTATTTTGTTGCTTCCATTTTCCATGATAAAAATTTATTTGAAGCAAACTGAAACTTTATGAAAATAAGACAGTATTCCATGCTGGCGGGGGAATTCTGAGAGTTGGTCCAGATGCCTTAAAAGTTGCTAACTTTGAGAATCGCTGATGTAAGCACTACCCTTTTTTTAAAGGGCTTGACTTTTTTGTAGTGGGTGTTGTGAGGTTTAGAAGATTTTATGTATTTATTAAATAATATTAAACAAATTTGTATACCTGCCTAGCTCACACATAGGTGATTCCAGTGTAGTCACACATAGGTGACTCTACAGTAAGTGCTATTTTGGCATCTGATACCTTTTTTCAGGGCCCCAAAACAAGGTCCAAAGTAGTAGTGGGTTGCGCCCAGTTCGGTTTTATAGAACCGGCAGTAAAACTGGTGGGAGACTCCACCCACCCGCCATGATGTCATCATGGGTGATCTGCACATGTGCAGATCACGCGCATGAGTGAAGCAAGCACACGTGCGTGCTCCCGCACGTGAAGTGATATACTAATTTACTAATAGAATTTACTAATAGAATATACTAATAGAAGTGATATACTAATTGCCATTGCGGAAGTAGTTTTCTGAGCATCAAATGATTGAAGGATTTTTTCATCTGATGGTAATAAAGGGACTTCACATTTCCAAAAGAAAAGTACTTTCCTTTGGAACTGGTGCATGTTTTTTTATCCCTTTTCTTTTCCTGCAACTAAATTTGTTGGAGAAGAGGTGGGAAAAAACTATCATGGAAACATTTTTTTAAAAATAACTTTTAGAGTCACATTCATCTTAACGATAGTTTGTGGTCTTAGCATATAACTTTCGTGGCAAGAGTACAAAAATGATGTCTTCTTGATTATTTTGTTGTATTTGATTTCAATTTGATATTGCCTGGTGGTTTTTGTTTGCATACTAACCAGGGTTAATCCTGTTTATGCTTTCAAGTTTAGCCAAGATTGACTAATTGCTTCCTAATTTAAAAACGTTGGCTAGTTGACTCATCGCAAAGTTATATTATGAAAATTACACAAATTCTGAAAATATCAGGCACACAGTATCCTATTAAAAGCAGTATGTGTTTTATTCTGATGTAATGTGCTTGGATTTCATTCGATTTACTCATTGTCTTATCCCTTACATTGGCTTTTGAGCAATTGAATTAAAATTTAAGTAAAAATAAGTTGAATGGTTTGCTGTTTTGTATTACAGAATTCAAGGAAGCCTTTTCACTATTCGATAAAGATGGAGATGGCACAATAACAACAAAAGAATTGGGGACAGTGATGAGGTCACTTGGTCAGAATCCCACAGAAGCAGAATTACAGGACATGATCAATGAAGTAGATGCTGATGGTAAATTTTATTTAAAATAATTCAGTAATTAAAATTAAATCAGCATTAACACCTGGATATAACTGAAAGGAATTTTATTAATATATCAATTATTTTCCAGGTAATGGCACAATTGACTTCCCAGAATTTTTGACAATGATGGCAAGAAAAATGAAGGATACAGACAGTGAGGAAGAAATTAGAGAAGCATTCCGTGTATTTGATAAGGTATTCCAGATATTTTGATAAGTTTTCAAAGTACTATGGGTCTTAAACCAAGGGAAATTTCCACTTTGATAAGAATAAATTCTGTACTCATGCCAGTGAACAATGATGTATAGTTTTCAGGGAATTACATTTGACTTTTAATGCAAGCCTTCCTAACTTGCAGGCAATCTGTTCTATAAAATTTTAGAAGAATTGTGCTATCAATAATGGTGCACTTTTTTTTCATTCCTCCCAACCCAATTAAAGTATGTAACTAATGTCAAATAATGTCAGTTAAATAGTTTGGTCTGTAATACAGTCTAAAAAGTTTTCCCAAGTATGCATATATAAGAGTTCGAAATGCATGGAACAATAATTAACTGTCTAGCTGTTTTAACTTCCTCGACTGTTCTTTGCAGTGCTAATTGTCCTTGTCTGTGCTTAATTTTTAACCTTTTAGTAGAAACAAGTTATTTCTGATTGAGTAATTGTTAAAATATGTGTTTAAAACAATGTAATATAATTAAAGTGGCCACAATTATTTTCCAGGATGGTAACGGTTATATTAGTGCTGCAGAACTTCGCCATGTGATGACAAATCTCGGAGAAAAGCTAACAGATGAAGAAGTTGATGAGATGATTAGAGAAGCAGATATTGATGGTGATGGTCAAGTAAACTATGAAGGTAAAAGTTATACATAGTTTTTAGTAACATAAGTTGTCTTGAATCTGTTAGCAAACAGTCAAACCCACTGGCCTTAACACACCTGCATAATTAAGGCCAAAGAAGTGATAAAATGGCTTTTGTTTAAAAGCAGTAAAAAAAAACAATTTTCTGTTGGCTAGAAGATGTGTATTTTTTTTTTTTTTTTGCATTTGGCAGTCTGAAAAACCCAATAAAACTATTTGCAATGTGCAGTTTCTCCTTTTGAGAGCTTGCATTAAAAATGGAGAAGTAATACAAAGGAATAGCACTGTTAGAATCCAACTAATCTAACTTTTTTTCTCATAACACATAATTTCAAAGTAGCAGTAAATTAGTTGCCAATCAGGTAAATAGTCTTTTTCTAGCATCTGGCTAATCCAATAAAGATGTTAGTATTCTCCTGTCTCCAATGTGATATCAGAAGATTGGCACCATTTTATTTTCTCTTTAGAAACAGCTAGAAACGGATTCTCTGCAACAATAATAATTGGCGTAAATCATGTCTTTGTACCAAATATATCTGCAAAGTTTCAATGTAAAGTTTTAACTGGAACTAAAAATAGAAAAGTGCTATTTGCTGGCTTTATGGTTCTTAATTACTTGCTTATGATATTTCAAAAATACTTTGTGTTATAAATATTGAAGTGCATGTTTATCTGGCCAGAAATAACATTACAACTTAGATCTGATCAAAAGTATTAGTTTTTATTTGATATGAGACAGAAGATATACCAGTAGGGCTTGCAGTATATCAGCAAGGATTCTGACAGCCAGTTATTTAGCACTATTAGTTGGTTTCTTTTTCTGCTTTCAATTATGCTTGAATAAAGATGTTTGAGGTAAATTATAGGTTTTATGCTAAGGGGCTAAACTGTATTTGGGTCTTTGCTCAAGCAAAAATGTTCATTGTGTTGCAGTTTTTGATAAATTGGTTATAGATCTGTAGAAAATAGAGCGCAAACATAAAGGTGGTCTATCTAATATTAATACTTTGTGATATTTAAATTAAAACATTTGTAGTGCTGCAGTTTTTAAAATTACTTAAATAGAATCCTTCACAATTGTATCTGGAAAAAGTATTTTAATGTGACACTTAAAAGATAAAGCATTGAGTAACAAGCAAATTTTGCACATAACAAGGCTTAGTATTTTAGTTAGGTACCTAAAGAAACAGAGCTGAGCATCACTATTGATGAACAATTGACTTGTCACTTTTTGTATGAATTCTTTGTGTATTAGAAAGAATTACTACTACTAATTGAATGAAACATGATTAAAAAATAAAAATTATTTAGAAATAATAGCTTACTAAATTTTAGTGAGCCTACTCTTGAAATCCATAAATGGTGAGAAGCACTGCACAAATATTTTACAGAAAACAAGATGGTAGTCTAAAACTGGCATAAATTTATTGGCTAGAATGGCAGATTTCCTGCTTTTTATTTGAATATTCACACAGATACTGGAATGACATTATCATCTTTTTTTCTTCTGCAGAGTTTGTACAAATGATGACAGCAAAGTGAAGACACTGCACAGAACGTGTTAAATTTCTTGTACAAATTGTTTATTTGCCTTTTTCTCTGTTTGTAACTTATCTGTAAAAGGTTTTCCCCTTCTGTTGAGAGAGATGCATGTATAGTAACAAACTCATTCCTCCATGTTTTCCCCTTTATCTGTCATCCTGATATTTTGGGAAAATGATCAAAGTAACAAATGTTTGCATGTGGCTTACTCTGGATATTTAAGCCCTTCCACACTTCTAAAGTTAGATGGTGTTGGTTAAATGAGGGATCATCTAGGTTATGCCTGTTGAAATTAGTTATTTTAGGAAATTTAGCATGTTGTTGAAATGTAGTCTTAACTCTGTGGACTATGGACAGTCAACAATATGGAACTTTAAAAAGTTTGCACTATTGCAAAACGGGTGTATTATCCAGGTACTCGTACACTATTTTTTGTACTCCTGGTCATGTACCAGAAGACATTTTTCTTCTATAGTTACTATGCTTTTAAAAACTTTTGTTCAGCCACTTATTTTAAAAAGAATCCGCTTATGGCACAACTTGCCTCAAATCCATTCCAAGTTGTATATTTGTTTTCCAATAAAAAATAATTAACTCACATTGTCTAAATCTTTTGTTGAATTCTTATACGTTGTTTTTTAATGTGTCTACTTCTGAAATTAATCCTTGTACCTTTTAGATTCTAAATGAAGGCTCTGTTTAGGCATAGCAAAAGTAGCAACTTTTGCCTTCTAGGCTTGAACTTGGTTAAGTTCTATCTAGCATGGCATATAGCAAGGCATGGCAGGGATTTCAAAATAAAACACGTGGGAGACATGGGCTGTGCAGGAATGAGATTTGAAGGTGAAAGGTAATTTGAAGTAGGCATGAGCATGCATGTTGCAACAGTTATCATTCCCTTAAATGCATCAAAGATAGTTTGTTTAAGGAATTTCAGGCAGGTATACCACCCCCGAATCATACTTTTCCTTTTCAAATCTAGAAATCTGTAAAGTGAATACAGATAATATCAACAGTACTGGGCAAATGTTTTAGGCAGTTGTGCAAAAATACTGTAAATAAGAATGCTTTCAAAATATATATTTTAATTGTTTTATTTTGATCAATTTAGAAAATGCAAAGTGAGCAAATAGAAGAAAAATCTAAATGAAATCAATATTTGGGGTGACTACCTTTTGGTTCAAATCAGCTTCAATTCTTACACTTGAACACATCACAAAGTTGGGGAATTTTGGAGGATTAGCAGATTAACCAATTATACCAAGCAGATGTTAATGATCATCAATTCCATATGTAGGTTGAAACAGTCATTAACTAAAACAAACAGCAGTGTAAGAGGCTTAAAACTGGATGAGGAACAGCCAAATTCTGCTACCGAGGTGGTGGAAGACAGTTTTCTGTCACAGGTCATACACCATGGCAAAACGGAGAACAGAAACGACACACGGTAGTTATATTGCATCAACAAAGTAACTGCCAGGCAAAGATTGCAAAGCAGACTGGGGATTCAAAATGTGCTGTTCAAGGTCTTTTGAAGAAGCACAAAGAATCGGGTAACATTGAGGACCGTAGATACAGTGGTCAGCCAAGAAAACAATGCAGCAGATGAAAGAGAGACCAGGCTTATTTCCCTTGGACATCAGAAGATGTCTAGCAGTGCCATCAACATAGAAATGCAGAAATTGGTGGGATCCAGGTACACCCATCTAGAGAAGTCTGGCCAGAAGTGGTCTTCGTGGAATTGTGGCCAAAAAGCCATACCTCCAAAGTAGAAATGAGAAAACTATGAAGGGAAACATAGGAACTAAGGTGGATAAAAATGGCAGCAGGGCTCTGGAGTGGAGTCAAAATTTGAAAGATGTGGCTTAGGACCGGGGTATATACGAGACCGCCTTCTGCCATCAACAACCTCCCACCGGCCAATACGCTCCCACAGAGAGGGACTCCTCGATGCCGTCGGCCAAACAATGCCAACTGGTGACACTTATGGGGAGACCCTTCTCTGTGGGGGCACCAGCCCTCTGGAATGAGCTGCCCCTAGAGCTTCGTCTTAGCCCCGACCTGCGTACTTTTCGCTGTGCCCTTAAGACCCTTCTGTTCCAGCAAGCTGGACTGGCCTAGTATGAATTTTTAAAATGGGTAATGTGTGTTTTAATTCGCGGGCCAAATTTTATATTCAATTTTAATTGGTTTTAAATTTTATAAATCTATGTGTTTTAATATGGCTGTACACCGCCCTGAGTCCTTCGGGAGAAAGGCGGTATAGAAATCTAATAAACTAATAAACTGTAGCAGGAAGCAGTTTGATGAAGAGCCAGAGAGCGGTACAATAATGAGTCTTGGCCGGCAACAATGAAGCATGGTGGAGGTTCCTTACAAGTTAGGGGCTGCATTTCTGTAAATGGAGTTGTAGATTTAGTCAGGATCAATGGTGTCAATGTTGAGAAATACAGGCAGATACTTATCCATCATGCCATGCCATTAGGGAGGCGTATGATTGGCACCAAATTTATTCTGCAGCAGGACAACACAGCCAATGTCATTAAAACTATAGCGTAAAAAACAAATTCTGGAAGTGATAGTTTGGCCCCCACAGAGACCTGATCTCAATATCTTGAGTCTCTGGGATTACATGAAGAGACCGAAGGATTTGAGGCAGCCTACATCCACAGAAGATCTGTAGTTTTCCAAGATGTTTGAAACTATCTTGAGGGAACCTTGGCTGAGTTCCTTCAAAAACTCCAAAGGTACCTAGAAGAATTGATGCTGTTTTGAAGGTAAAGGATGGTCACACCAAATTTTGATTTGATTTGGATTTCTCTTCTGTTCATTTACTTTTCATTTTGTTAATTGATAAGACTATTAACACTTCTATTTCTGAAAGCATTCTTAATTTACAGCATTTTTAGACAACTGCCTAACACATTTGCACAGTACTGTACATCTCATTGTCTAATGGAATTGGTGAAATAAAATGAGAAATGTATACATGTATTTATTTATTAAATTTGTTTGCTGTCCATCTCCCCACAAGGTGACTCAGTAGTTTACAACATTGAATGTCTGTAGTATAAAATCACATTAAAATTGCAATAAAATGCAAGTTATAACTAAAGCTGGGGAGGAAGTAAGCAGAATATAGAGGTGTGTGTGTGTATGGCAACTTCTATTAGATGATCAACCACCTCCAGTGTGATATTCCTCCATTGGGACCTGATAGAACCAGGTCTTCAGACTCTTGAGGAAAGTCAAGAGGATGAAACCCAAGCAAATTCTGTATTCTTGATGCATAGTTGTCTAATGAAGACAAACTGATCTGGGTTATTCATTAAAGCTGCCCCCATTGACTGGAAGTTAATACATTGCATCACAGTTGTGATTGTGATATTGCTAATATCTTGAAAATGAGTCAAGGGCACTTGTGTACCCCTTTCTTCAAAAGATTGACCAGCACATCAATTTTGTTAGTCATGCCACATGTTGGGAGCAGAACACAACAAAAATCTGCTTGTAGACCGCACTACACTTAAGATCAAGAAGTAAAAATGATTGGTGGCCGCTTCGTAAGTCGAAAGAGTGAACCAAAAGCTCTCGGTTCTGCAGAAAGGCTGAGTGTGAGTGATGCATTTTATTTTCACTTGGGCTGTGTTCCAAAGGAAATTTCTTTAAAATTCTCTGGATGTATGGATTCTCATGGATTTCTACATGTATCAGAAAATAATTATACTATCTATTGCTAAGTACAAAGCACAGGTAAGCAAAAAGACTGGGTGCAGTACTTTCTACCCCTTATCCTCTAAACCTTTAATGGACAGGAAGGTAAATTAAAATGTTAGTTGATGCTAATATTTTTATTTTATAAGAACGCCTTTAGAACCATGTCAGGAACAGAGGTGATTCTTTATCTTACCAGGTGAAAAAGGCTAAGGATATTTGTTGAAATAGAATTGTAAGAACAAATGGGCACTTAAGCAAAATGCCTACTCACAGAAAATTTAGAAAATTTTAGGAAGCATCAACTCACAGAGTATTACTTGCTCCTTTCCCTACTACCCTGCTCATCTTTACTCTTGACTGAGCAACAGTGTACATATTTTGATTTAAATGGCATTTTTGTTCTTAAAGAGGTTTTTCAAAGTTGTAGGATGAAGCAAAAGGGACAGGAAATCAGCAGACACCAGTCACATGATAAATACCAGGGACCTTGGTTCTATTAGAAGAATAAAACACAAGTTGCATACAAAAAAAGGTCTTCTATGTATCTTCCATGAATGGATCTTCAATTTCACTTATTAAGAAATATGTTTGTTTTGATATACATGTTATGATTCACACAAATTTATGGTGAATGAATGATTTCAAAAGTTCAGTAATACTATGCCTCCAGCAATCCCTGCCCCATTTGCTTTTAAACAAAAAAATAGATTTTATTCCAAATAAGTCACAATTTGCCATTTATCTAAACTTTAGTACAACTTTCACTGCTGCTGCTAATATCATCTCTGGTCCTGAAATGGTCCCAAAGGTGTTTTCCTTAAAAATAAAAAAAGCTAGTTTCAATGTAACATAAACTTCCTGCCCATTAAAGTTTAGAGAGGATCAGGAGTGAAATAATACTGAAACCAGTCTTGGGATACCAATATTTTTTATTTGGTAATATGTAGCTTGATAACTAAACATGCAGAGCCCTTCATTCATTATAAGTTTGTGGGTCACTCTCCCTTTGATCCATTTCATCAGTCTTTAGAGGTGGAAAAGGGGATTAATAGCATCAACTAGTAAACTATCCATGTAAATGAGAGACTTGTTAATGGAAAATGGATGCTAATACAGAATCAATAATGGAAGAGATCATCGTAGTATGTTATAAATTTTTTGACCTAGACTACATAATTCTCTCTGTTTTGTAAAGCTGATATGTGACTACGACCATGAGCTCACAATCCACTTAACTGAATTAAATAGGGAGGTACCAAAATAGGTGAAATGCTCCAATCGTTTAACTTCCCCTCTCCCCAGTAATGAAATGTAACTCTAGGACATCCAACCACAAACAGGGTTAAGCTAACTCCATATAGTAATATCTTGGGAACACCTAGCATAGGCACCAGTAGTGGGTTTCAAATCCCATCGCTACTGGTTTGCTCGTGGGCGTACACGCACTTGCGTGCACGCAATGCTTCTGGACACAGAAGTGTCCAGGCGGGTGGGTGGAGCCTCTTGCCATCACCGCTACTGGTTTGCCCAATCTGGGGCAAACCAGTAGCAACCCATCATTGATAGGCACCCGTATGTCTACTCATAGAATCAAGAATTGGAAAGAATTTAATTCATCCAGTTAAATTCCCTGTTCAGTGCAGGACCACCTAAAGCATTTTGGACAAATGGCTATTGTTCCCAATGCTAAACTATTCCATTGATTGACAACTATTACCACCAGGAAAGTTACTCTAATATTTAACATGAAATCTACTTCCCTGTTGTTTCAGCTCACTGGTTCTGCCTTCTGATTCTGCCTCCTCTCCTTTTCACAGACATACTCTGGACACCTGAAGATTGCCATTGCATCTCTTCTCAGTCTTTTCTTGAGGCCAATATTTCTAGTTCCTCTATCTGATCTTCATAGGACTTGGTTTCCGGTCCCCTTACTATCTTGGTATTGTCCTCTAAACGCCACGTCCCCCCCCCCCCTCTACTGTTGAGAACTGCAGTGCCAAGAACTAGAAACACTATTCCAAGGCAGAACCAAATGAGACAATTACGATATGGAGTCGATGCTCACGCTGTGCACCCAATTCAACTTGTCATCTGTTACAGTACCTAGATTCTTTTCCCAAGTTTTTCTAACAGACCAGGTCTCTTCCATATACCTGTGCCTTTCATTCCCCCCCCCACCGATGTGGAACTTTATATTTTTCCTGATATTAAATATTAAATATTTTATTCATTTTGGCCCACTGCTTAAGTCTGTCTATTCTATCTTTATGAATTTTATCTTGCCATTTTGATAATCATCTCATCAGTCTATTCATCCAGATTATCAATAGAAACGTTAAAGAACACAAGTCCCAGGATTTGGTCATTTAATACAACTTTTGAAGTGATGTAGAACAATTTGTGATTATGCCCTGGGTCATTTAGCCAATACATTTATATCATCTAATCCTCTCTCTCTGTCTCTTTTTTGTATCTCAGAGTTAAACTTGATTCCTGGTTAGTACATGGACAAGACCATGCAGTTTTCTTGCAATGGCTTCAGAACTGATTTCCTATTGCCCTCTTGCTAGAGTTAAGAGAGACAGCGACTAACCCAAAGGTTTTGCAGAGGTCAAAATACTCTTTGTCCATTGTGTTTCCCTGGTAATTCTATCAAAAAAGAAGATATGATTAGTGTGACTTATTTGTGACAAGTCCCAGCTAGCATGGGCATCTATAAACCTTGCAAGGTAGTCCAGACCAGAAGCACAACCAGGAAAGTACTATCTTTATTGTAAAGTTACATTAAACCGAATCTTGGATTTCTCCCATCTTTTATTCTCCAGAAAGCTGGAGACATCTTTTACATGCCAATTGTCCCATCTCCCTCCTATCTCCCAAGGTCATTCTCACATTCTATTACATCTGAAGGGTTGGACAAAGGGAATGATGTCCTGTATAATTACATAATCACTGAAATGCTGGAATTTACATACATGTGTCAAACGTTCTGACACAAGCATATAATTGGGGTATTTGCATGATTATGTAATAGTATGTTAAGGCTCAACTCATTCTGTGCTTTAGTTTCTGCCAACTTCTTGTTTCCTTCTTTGGTTATGCATCCCTGCTATTTTCTATTTTCTCTTTTCAGCATTTTGCAAACCCTGTGTTTATCTACGCTGGTGTCTTTAGATCTCTCCTATTTTAATTTCCACTGTTTGCAATTACAGCTTCAATAGCCCATTTTTCAGAATTTCTTACCTTTTACAGAAAGTTTTCCCCTTCAGAATGTCAAGCCATTGGATGACTTCACCAAAATCCACCTCTCTGAAATCTAATATGCAAGTATTTTCCCTATCTTTGATAGCACAAATTCAAGGATAACAAGAACACTTTCTCTCATTTCTGGTCACCTTCACTTCTTCAGGTAATTCATTCTTTGAGCTTCTAACAAATGACTTTGCCAAGAAAGGATAACATTTTGGGAATCTCTGACTCTTGGCAGAGTGAAATCTTCCATTGTCATTATAATTTTTTTTAAAAAAGTTTGTTATCAGACTCAATACAATTCATCCAAATCCATAGATTCACCTATCTATCCATGGGGTAAATAGTGCTTGAGAAAGCAAGCCTCCCTATTATCAAAATCATTGTCAGTCCATAACATACCTCTAAAATATAAATTTGTTGCAGTTCCTAAAGCCAGTGACGCCTGAGCTTTGTAAACACTCCAATAATCACAAGGTGGTGGCAAAGAGATACACAAAAAAGACCTCTTTGCTGCCATTCCATGGACATCTGATTTTTTACAGCCCTAGCTCAAGTTTCACTCATTGTTCTGTTTTTAATAAATAGGAAATAGTTAGAGATGTCATAAAACTTCAATAATCTTTTGAGGAAGGATTCTGGAATAACAGACACCTTTTGGAGAAAAAGTGAGACCTTCGTGTTTTCCAATTGGTGATTCTGATCTCCTTAGTATGTCAACATGCTGCCAGAAAGGTATGCATGTGTGAATGAGCTAATCTCTAATTGGATTAAGCATGCTGTGTCTATTTATCTATGTATCTTAATACCAAGTTATGTGAAAAGAGAACTTGCAAGTCAACCAACTTGTGAAAAGCACAAAACAGGACTGGATTCCTTAGGACTAGACAGAACAGGGTTTATATTCAATTTGTCTCATTTTAGAAGGTCATTGAGGGAGGGATACTTTGCTTGTCGTAATAACAGACTTTTTTCTCCCTCTGTTTCTTCTGATTGACATTTTCGCAGGTTTATGAAAAAAAAAACCTCCACACAAACTTCTTTTAGGGAATTTACGAATTGTCAGGTCTCTGCCGGAACGCTGCCTTTCCGAAGGGGAGGGGGCAATGCTTCTTGGGGTTGAATCGGGGGTGAAATGCTCCCGGATCAGACCAGATCGCCAGGTCCGGTAGCGATCTTGGCCATTGATTCGACGATCTGGTAGCGATGGCAGAGCAAAGCTCCGCCCACCCACCCGGGCGGTTTTAACCAGGAAGTAATGTGTTTTTTACCTTCTGTGCATGCACAGAAGGTTTTGCGCATGCGCAGAAGTTCTACACACGCACATGATGTGTGTGTGTGTGTGTGCGCGCGCTTCTAGACCGGTAAGGAAGGTAAGTAGATTTCACTCCTGGATTGAATGCTTTGAATGCTTTCCCTTTTGCTGTAACCGCATGGCAATTAGGAGGGGGACTGAGCCGTCAGGATGGACTCCTTCCCAAACAGTTCCAGTCTGTTACCCAAGGTTGTGGCATCCCGAGGATGACCTACTATCAACATCCCGCCTCAGAGTTCTCATAACACCTTTGTGGCATCATATTGGCTACTGGTGGACATGGGGCACTAATGGGGGTTGAACAGGGGAAATTAACTTAATGCTTCACACGGGAATCTTCAGACCGCCTGACTTATTTTATTTATTTATATGTTATTTATTTATCAAACATGTACAAGATAACAGGTATAAGTACAAACATGGACATGAACATAGGAAATGAGTACAAATAAATGGGGACAGTATAACAGGGACGGTAGGCAAGCTGTACAGACCTCTTAGGAATGGGGTGAGGTCCACGGTAGATAGTTTAAGGTGAAAACTGTGGGGGTTTGAGGATGTAACAATGGAGTCAGGTAGAGCATTCCAGGCATTGACCACTCTGTTGCTGAAGTCGTATTTTCTGCAATCGAGCTTGGAGCGGTTGACCTTGAGTTTGTATTTATTGTTTGCCCAAGTATTATTGAGGTTGAAGCTGAAGTAGTCATTGACAGGTAGAATGTTGTAGCAGACAATTTTGTGTACTATGCTTAGGTCAGACTGTAGGCGGCGTAGTTCCAGGTTGTCCAAGCCCAAGATTTCGAGCCTGGTGGCATAAGGGATTCTATTGTGAGCAGAGGAGTGGAGTATTCTTAGAGTGGCCTTCTCTGCAACCACTTCTCTCAGTAAAAGTTCCTTCTGAAATACCAATTGTTTCAAGAGTCATGCTTTCCTGAGAAGATAGCTGAGGCAGGTCCTTACACAAACACATATTTCTCAATTTGAAAGCAGGAACCCAATCTTAAAATCTCGTATCAAGTCTTTATCTGAAGCTATGTTTTGTTCCCTGATGCTTGTATCTTCTTCCAAGTAAGAATACTCAAATCCTTAGCACGTGGATTGTGATGTCATAGACAACTATTGCTGATTCGATGCAATAATCTGCTTAAAAAAAACCAGAGGGAGAGCATGGTTGGCAGCATCGTGGGCAGTAGAGCAGGCAAACATACTACAGTAAATGTTCTACGGCTCTCTTATTGCAATTGTAGCTCTTATTATATTTTCTCTTGTAAGATTAAACATTTTAAATGTGTGGTAAAACTAAACATTTCACCAACTGAGACTTCTTGACTTACTGGAGACATCCTTAAAGTTTTCTTGGCAGCAGCATGGAAGCAGTCTGCCAATTTCTTCTTCAGGCTGTTTTTCAATGTCTTAATCTAACCCTAAAGCCCTTGATTTCCTGGTTGACTTCCATTTAACTTCTGATCAGATTGTCACCTTGCTTCAGTCATCAGCCCTGTTTGCTTAGGAGCTAAATCTACTGCTATTCTAAATATGAAACCATTTTAATTTTTTTCTGAACTATTAAGATGCTCACTTACGCTTAAAGTCATTCTTTAACAATCCTGATTTTTTTTTCTAGATAGTAGAACATGAAAAAATACCATATCAAAGAAGAGATACATGGTGGAGAAATTCACTAAGGGTATGAAATATGATATCTATTTATTCTTGTGTTCTTAATTTACAAGCATAAAAATTATTTATTTATCAAATTTGTATAGCTACCAAAATATTGCATGTTTATGAATTATATTCCAATTTGGGAACTAGTGCAATGAAGACAAGTGAAATTATTTAACAGTTTTGCATTCCCATTCTTGCATAAAGTAGAATTTAGGGATATCATGTGATACTGTAGAACAGCCTTCTCCAGCCTGACACTCTACAATTTCCAAAACTGGTCATGTTAGTTTGGAATTTTGATAATTGTAGCCTAATATATATGGAAGGCATGAGATTCAAACAAGCCAATTGAGAATTATTCTTAGCCTATTGAAAATGCTATTATACTCATAAATGCTATTGCAGTTTTATTCCTGGAGGTATCTAGTTCTGTGAGCACAGAATGTTGTACTAATTAGTCCTTGAGATGCACTAGTATGGCTCCTCCTATAATCTAGATACTCCTATGAATCATTGAAAATAAAGGACTTGCCTCTTTCCATCCAACCCTTTGCAGAACACTTTTCACTGATATGTCTATATTGATTAGGGATTGTTCAGTTTACATCCTGTGGCCCAGCAATAAAAAAGAATTAATGTTAGAGTAAACATCCCCGAGTTTCCTTCTAAGGTCTGAGCTAGCTTTTGATTTTTTAGACCTTTGCTGTTCCTCCAATTTTACTTCTGTGAATCCTTTATTTTACATTATGAATCAACATTGATCTACTAGCCTCTGTTCTGTTATTTCTGATTCCTTGTTGACCTGGGCCATGATTGATCTGATCTTTCTGAAAATAACTGAGTAAAAATATTTTCCTTGTCTTCCAAGCAATATATTTGAATTGAGCCACAGATACTATAGGATGCCTGAATATTTAACATTAACATTTGGACACTGGATTTCTGTGTTAAATCCTTGGATTATTAAAGGAAATTGAATGAAATAAGAAGTGGTGAGCTATCCAAATGAATTATTAGCCCGTAAGTGAAATATGTCCCCAACTAAACTGTCCTTTAGAAGATTTGCTATTATTATTTTTTTTGCAAGAGGACCATTACTTACACTGTAGTTTATGTTAATTTCCCTGGGGTACCAAAAATAGTCAATCTAGCCCAGTGTTTCACAATCTCAGCAAGATGAGCTGAGGAATTTTGGCAGTGAAAATTCACACATCTTAAATTTGCTGATCAAATAATAATGATACATGATGATCTGCTTAAAGACACTGCTGAAATCCATATTTATATTTTCAGATATGCAAAACATGTTATACATACTTTGTTTTTTTCTACTAGCCAACCCCAATCCCAGGATCTTATCCTGTACGAGATTTTCTTGAAGAAGCTCAGTTGAACCCAGTGAAAGCAACTTATAATTTTAAAAGTGAAGGGAGAAAGAGAGCATCCATCTATGAGCAACTACCTGATTTGACCTTGCCAAATACTTTCATGTACTATCCTCCTTCATTTGTGGAACTGGTAGAGAAAAGACCTGCTACTTATTCCTTTAAGAGTACTTCAAGGCAAAGCAACTATCCAGTCAGCGGAGATAAGGTAAAATGAAGTTAGGAATGGGGCTCTATAACAATAATTGCCATCTTAAAAGAAAAGGTATTTAGCTAATACTCAGGACCTACCATTAATATCCTGATCCTGTTTTATATCCCAATGGCAAGTCCTTCAGAGTGGGTTTAATGGCCAACAAATAAGGAGCAGGGAATGGAAAACCAGAGACAGTTAGAAATGGAATGAAGAATCTCAAAAGAGGTTATCACCATCACCTTAGAATAAATAAATAACCATAATAGTTCAATCTAAAAATCTGGCTGACAATCCAATAAACAAATAATAATAATAATAATAATAATAATAATAATAATAATAATAATGTCCACTGAGGCATTAACTTGACATGGTTGTGGGGCTGGTGTGCTCTAAGGAGAATGAGAGCTATGCCAGAAGTTCAACCATACTTCTAATCAGAAGGCCAGACAAAAATTGTCTTTTCCATAAAAAATATGGTGAGACATAATTTACAGAAACCTATAGCAGCTCAGTCGTTGCCCAAGGAATGAGAAGGAATCAGAAAAAACAAAACAAAAGCTAGTGGATCATTGTCTGTTTATAAGGCAAACTAAGGTACTCACAGAAGTAGAATTGGAAGAACTACAAAGGCCTATCCAGGGCAAAGAAATCAAAGTCTTGCCAGAAGTAGCTAAATGGTAGAGGGAAACCAGGCAAAGTTGGCAGTAGAAGGGACCAACATAACTATTGAACTGTTTTCACTCCCAAACCAGGTAACCTCTCATCTTCCAAAGTCCTCTAACTAAAAGGCAAGAGGAACTGGAACAAAGAATAATTGAATGTTTTGAATAGCACACACACAACCGAATAAGGTTGCCCACATTGAAGTCCATTACAAAGAAGCAACTAGCACAAATTTTAAATGATGCCAATACTATAATATTAAACATGAGAAACTACTCACTACAAGAACCAAACCAACTAATATATAATACAGTTGCAGTTATAACTGACAATTTGGGCTGCAAAATCAACAAACAAGGAAAAAAAACACCAAATAGTGCACCACCAAAATGGAAGGCCAGATTGGAAAATAAGATCAGTATGCTACGATCAGATGCAAGCAAGCTAGTACAGATGAAAGAAAGGTAAAGAACCAGAAGACCCAAAAGAAAAAGAAAAAAACCCTGATCAAGAAATATCATCTAGAAACAAGGAAAAGTACGGAAACACAAGAGATCAGCAGATATGAAGCTCAAGTAGAATCTCCAATTTCAGTCGAATCAGATATATTTCTACCAATTCATCAATGGAGAGATTGCAGTGAACCAATCAGCACCTGACAAAGAAGAAACAGTGCAGTTCTGGGCACAGATATGGGACAACCCAAAGAAATACAACAAATATGCAGCTTGGCTAAAGGAGGTGGAGAAGAAGAAGAAAAGAA
Source organism: Arizona elegans (assembly GCA_022577455.1). Classification (NCBI taxonomy): domain Eukaryota; kingdom Metazoa; phylum Chordata; class Lepidosauria; order Squamata; family Colubridae; genus Arizona; species Arizona elegans. Next base: position 296,062,355 of record JAKOOJ010000001.1, on the reverse strand, counting down.
CTGAAATGAAAGAAATTGTAATAACAGAAATGGTGATGACAAGAGCAAAGAAGGTCAAGAATTGCTCAGCAGTGCATAAAGATGAACTACATATTTTTTGGTTGAAACATCTTGACTGGTCTTACACCCACTTGTTGCCAAGTAGTTTAACAACAAGCTCCAAAAAGGTGAAATTGAAGATTCATCTGATAATGAAAGATCCAACAGCATCAAACAACTAAATCCAATTAACTGCTTACCAACAACTTTCAAATTACTAACTGGTGTAGTAACTGATGTAGTCCAACAGCATCTAGCTCAGGGATGTCAAACTCACATCGTCATGACATCATCACATGACATATCATGGGTTTTTCCCCTTCACTAAACTGGGTGTGGGCGTGGCCAGCGCATGATGCATCTGTGAATTTGGCAGCCCTAGTCTAGCTGAAAAGAAGCTGATATTACCTGAGCAGCACCCAAACTGCAAAAGAGCAAAAGATCAACTCTTAATTGATAAAATGATTTTGGAAAATTGCAAGAGAAAGAAGACTAACTTGAATGTATATTGGATTAATTACAAGAAGGCATTTGACTCCCTGCCACATGACTGGATAATCAAGTGTCTGGAAATAAGAAATAGAAAGAGGAATCTTTCAAGGAAACTCACCATCATCACTACTGCTTATCATTGCACTGATTTCTCTGTCAATGATACTGAATAAGTCAGGCTACAAACATCAAAAATATCTGCCAGGCTATGCTACCTCATTTACATGGATGATCGGAAGCTGTGTGGAAAAACACCATCTGAAATAGAATTGCTGCTCATCATCAAATATACTGCCAAATTATTGCGATGCAATTCAGATTAGACAACTGTGCCACCCTCACCATCAACAGGGGAAAATAGTGAAAACTGAATCAAGATGCCCTGTGGAAATAATATCAAGAGTTTGGATGAAGATAATCACTACAAATACCTGGACATCTTTCAAGCTGACAACAACAAGCACACTGAAGTCAAAAAGAAGATTATGTTTTATGTTTTATTAGATTTCTATACCGCCCTTCTCCCGAAGGACTCAGGGCGGTGAACAGCCAAAAGATAAAAACACAGAAAATACAAAATTTAAAATAGGTTAAAACAGATTAAACAGTTTGGCTAAATTTTAAAAATATCCCATAATATCAAATTCATGTTTAAAATTTAAATTTAAAATTTAAAAATTTTAAAAAAGGAGAAGATTTAGGCCAGGCCAGCTTGATGGAATAAAAACGTTTTAAGCGCACGGCGGAAGGTGCGCAGATCCGGGATCCTCCGTATCTCCGGGGGGAGCTCGTTCCAGATCGTAGGTGCCCCCACAGAGAAGGCTCTCCCCCTAGGGGCCGCCAGTCGACATTGTTTGGGCGACGGCACCCGGAGGAGCCCCTCTCTATGGGAGCGTACTGGCCGGTGGGAGGCTATTGGTGGTAGTAGGCGGTCCCTTGGATAACCAGGTAGAAGTGAATACATTATGAGAGGGAAGAAGATCTTAAAATCTAAACTCAGTGGAGGAAATGCCATCAAGGCAATTGACTCCTGAGCAATTCCAGTCATTAAATACACAGCTGGAATAGTGGATTGGACTCAAGCAGAACTGAAAGCCCTGGACAGGAAGAATGGAAATATAATGACTACGAATCATGTCCTTCATCCATGCAGTGATGTTGACAAACTCTATTTATCAAGAAAAAGAAGGTTAGTGTGGAATGTTGCAAGCACATCAGACAGATGAAGAAAAAAAATGTGTATTGGAAGAACATTTGAAGGGCAGTGAAGAAAATAGTATGCCATGAAGGCTTACTGAACACTGGAGAGACAAAACTGGCCTACCAGAAACACCAAATGAAAAATAGAAAAGAGACTCATGGCAAGACAAAGTATTACATGAGCAAGATATGAAAACTAGCAGGCAAAGCAGATAACAGCAAGACTTGACAATGGCTCAGAGCAGGAAAGTTAAGAAAGAGACAGAAAGTCTAATTCTGGTTGCAAAGACCAGGTCTTAAGAGCAAATGCATACAAAGTCAGATTTGAGAGGACAGCAACAGACAGCAAATGCATCTCTGCAAAGAAGCTGAAGAAATTATGGATCGCTTAATTAGCTGCTGCAAGAAGATCCTACAGACTGACTACAAATAATGACTTGAAAAAGTAACAACTATGGTGCATTGGAATATCTGCAAGGAATACATTTTGCTTCAAGCAGGAACTTGGGGCCACAAAATAGGCAACATAATAGAAAATAAAGAAGCTAAATTGCTCTGGGACTAGAATTCAAATAGATAAGGACCTGCCACATAACATTCCAGAGTTAACAACTGTTGCTAAAAAAGCCAAAAAAGTCTGGATAGTGGACATGGCAGTATCTGGAGGCAGCAGAATAGAAGAAAAAGGAGAAAAATAACAAAATACAAAGACCTGCAAATAGAAGTAGAATGACTGGGGCAAAAGAAAGCAAAGATAATATGAATAGTAAATAAGTGCCTTTGGATGTAATTAATCCAAAACATCTAGATTACCACTTGAATGCCATCAACATTGACAGAATCAATTGTAGGCAGCTTTATTTGGAACAACATATATTCTGTGCCAATATCTTTAACATCAACAAACAACAACATCTGCCTATCCCAGATTTTGGGAAGGATTTGATAGTTGGACAAAAATGCCAAATCCAGTCTAAGCATCAATCTGATTATGCAACCAATTATAATAATAAAATATACCACCTGACTGTTTAGTGACCCTGGGCGGTTCAAAACAATTAAACAAAGGAATTATAGTAAAATCAGTGAAATATAAAAGATAAAAAGAGCCAAGGGTGGAGGAAGAGGTCCCTTTCTCTCTCTCACCAAAGGTATGATTGGAGAACCAGATCCCCATGGCTCTTCTAAACAATGGCAGAATGAGGATCATCTGGATCTGGAGTGGTGGGGGAAAGCCTAGTTTCAGAGGGTAAGCATTACTATTGAGAAGGTGTGCTTCAGGGGTCTTGATAGATTATTTTGTTTAATTGAAGGAGCCCAGAGCATCCCAACTGTGTAGGAGTGGATTGGTAGATGCTATGGGAGACAGACCCTAGGCCAGTGATGGCTAACCTTTTTGCCATTGCATGCCAGGAGAGGTGGGGGGAGGGTCGTGCACGCACGTGCCCACGCGCTTGTGTGCGCAACCCCCTCCCCCTTCCCCCCCACTCCTGGCACATGATGGCCTGGTAGGCCCGTTTTTCTTTCTTACCTGGTTCCAGATCCTCTCTAGGAGTCTGTAGGAGCCTCTCTAGGAGTCTGTAGGAGCCTCTCTAGGAGTCTCTGGAGGCTGAGGACAGGTAAAAACATCACTTCCTGTCCCACCGGGAGTCGGGAAATGGGCCCTTTCAGCCTCCGTAGGGCCTCCAAGGGAGTGGGAAAGGCTGTTTTCGCCGTTCCCAGATATGCAGAGAGGATCTGGAGGCAGGTAAGAAAGAAAAACGGGCCTTCCCCACCCCGCCCCCAGGCCCTCCAGAGGCAGGAAACAGCCTGTTTCCCTACTTCTGGTGGGCCCAGAAGGCCCGAAAATCAGCTGGCCGGCGCGCCCATGCGCCCCAGAGCTGAGCTGGCGTGCCCACTAATATGGCTCTGCGTGCCACCTGTGGCACGCGTGCCATAGGTTCGCCATCACGGCCCTAGGCTGTTTATGGCCTTGTAAGTAAAGATCATCACCTTGAATCACACCTGGAAGCAAACTAGCAACCAGTGCAGTTTATCAAATACATAATAAGATTCCATAGAACAAGTTTGTTTGTTTCTAGTCAACATTTGAAGAATCAAAGTAATGAAGAATCTTGTGGCATCTTACAGTTTCAAGGCATCAAAAACAGAAATGTAAAATGTCCAGATGGTAGAATGAATTGTAGCATCTCTGATTGCATATGGTGAATACAACTTCACTTTACTCAGCAAGGTAGTAACTAAAAGTAAGTAAATCTTACCTAAAGATGTGTAAGTAAAACCTATTTGCAAATCGAAAATTAAGACCTTAGAGGGGAAAAAAAAATCTGGCTTCTTAGTTTTCTATTTGCAAAGAGTGTTTAAAGATAAAGAGAAGAATGACTTCACATCTGCAGTCAAGTACAGCAGTCCATTAGTTTATTTCAGCCATGCCAAGACAAGGCAGGACAAGGCAGACTTCTCTTGGAAAAGTTGATCAATAAATTAGACCACAAAACAAAGCCTAAATTCTTATATTTGTACACTGTATTTTTTATTCCCCACAGAATATAAACACTGATCCTGGACAGTATGATCTTTTCCCTCATCCAGTTCCTACTTTTCCTACTAAGTAAGTATACTTTCTAATCTATTTTTTCTTTTTAAACAGATTATTTTGACATGTAAAGTCTTAATATTTCTTGAATTTGGCTGCATTTCCAAGCAGTAGCATAGCCCTTGCCTGAAGCCAAACCATTGTGGTCAGAGGCCAAAATAGATTCTTGCTGATTTCCATGAAAAATTAGCCTTTTTCGAGATCCTTTCTTAGTGGAGAAATGCCTTCCATTTTCTCTGAGGTTGATGCAAAAAGTCAGCAGGAAATAAAATCCTAAAAGAAGTGACAAGACGAAAAAGAAGTAGTCAAAGCAGCTGTTCAACTTGCCAGCCTGGTTACTTACGGGGCAAGGCAACATGTTGCCTTTCAGATTTTTGAGACTCTAATTCTCGTAAGTCCATCCAGAGGGCTAGTGGTGAATTATGGAAAGTGTCATCCAAACATCTCACACGCAGTTGGTTGTTTATCCTTGTCTTACTCTGTTCACATTGCTGTGATGAGTTGGACAAATAAATCGCATCGCTATAGAAATAGCTGGGAAAAATACAGATTTTTTCAAAGACATGTTTGAAATAAAATTGGATTGTGGGCTCACTACAAGGAGGAAAGGTTGGTCCTAGAATAATCACTGACCCTTCAGATGTTACCTTGGATTTCCAACTATTTTGGCATATTATTAAGGCCAGGCTCTTTTGTGGCTGAAAGATCAAGGAATGAAATTTAATGCGTGTGTTTTTAAAAATAATGACTGGCATGTATGCCAATTGCATATAATTTTATGAAATTATACTGCATCTATGTAGCTTGTAAGAATCGGTTAAACTTAATTTCTGGGACTGTAGGCTTGAACCTTCCTTTGAGTCTCATTATTATTCTAGGTAGGACTTAGTCATTCCTTCCATCCACTTGACTTCAGTTGGATGGTGGGAAAAGAGTTACAAGTCAATAGCCTTGAAATATGCTGGAGGGATTAAATGATGATGTTAAAGTAACTTTAGTTTTACTGATTTCAATACTTTTGAGTGGTTCCTAGCAGTGGGTCCTTCAAGTTAAAACCTATGAATAAAAGCTAGTCATTAAAACAAGTAGAATACTATTAAAACAACTAGAAATAAAAAAGTACAAATTAAAATCAGTTCAGTTTAAAAAACAATTAAGGCCTCCTGAACAAAATGTTTCATAGCAGACACTTGCATAGAAACATAGACACAATTCATATTTTACATTATTGTCCCCCCCTCCACCCAAGTTTAGCAGAAGATGTTTTGAACATGGATCTTAAGTTGATACAAGATTCAAACTTTTACAACATAGCAACTTTCAGCTTTAGCCTTTTGGAAGATGACCATTAAGAGGGCAAAGCAGACCTTCCAGAAAAGGATTTGGAAGAAGACTGAATTGGGAGTGAAGTTGGTGCAGGCCATTCAAGGATTCTTTTGCATATCCTGGATTGTTCTCAGGGGTACAGGAGCCCATGTTCTGTACATTGAAAAAGAAGAAGCCTTGCATTCATTGAGATGTAGACAAAATTAAAATCCCCAATTGTTTCAAAATAACTGAAATGCTAAAAGAATTTTATTTTCTCTCCTTATTCTATGCAGGAGTTATATGTTTCGATCTGCAGTTCAAAGACATCCCATTTTTCCTCTGGTAAGTTCTATTGATTAATGTCTATAAAATGTTGGCGTTTCATGCAAAGAAGAGAAAAACCCACTCTTAAATGTTTCTTTTCTTCCTAATAAACTATTAATACTTTCCCTTCCCAACTCTTCAACTTTAACATTTAGCTTTTGGGGGAATAGTTTGATTTTTCAGGACTAGCCCCACAGCTGTAAACTTTGCAACCGCTCTTGTCGTGCCATCTCGAGTTTTGTTACCCCGCCGCCCCAGCTGATGGATCCCAGTTTAATTACAATGCCCATTGAGGGATGGTGCCATAAAAATGTAAATAGAGGCCAGAGATCCATTTTTTTTCCCCTTTAAAATAATCATTTTTTGAGACGCAAGTCAGGAAAATGCATATCTCTCTTTAAGAATTCACTTTCTGCCCAAAAATAGTACATCAGAGTATTGACCTGCATGAGAATTGCATCTGCTTCAGACAGATACATCTTCTTTCTCTTCTTGCCCCATCTTTGTCTCTTCCTCTTTCTTTTCTTTTTAGCCAGTCTAGTCACAAAGGACCGAAACAGGTATTTTTGCCTTCCAGAAATTCTTTCCCATTCAGGGATCTCCCCTGGAAAACTGTCCGCCAAAAGTGACAGGAAACTATTCTATACCTTTTATGCAAAGAAAGTGGAAGAGCAGCATACCGATAGAAAGAAGAATGGAAATTTACTAAGAGAGTTATAGAATGAATGAATGAATGAATGAATATCATACCATGGCCATGTTAGCATGACATGGCTAACATTGTTCCCCCTCTGACATATTTCTACCTGCCGCAACATGACTTCCAGGTAGTCAGTTTCAACCATTTTTTTCCAGCTGCAGGGCTGTGTGTGTGTGTGTGCAAAAAAGCCAAGAGGCTGGCTATAACCATGCAATTGATGCCCTATCTTTTTTTACATGTCAAAAAATCAAGAAAATCACTTAAAAAATAAGTGATGGAATATTATAATTGCTAGACTTGCCCAGTAGAATTCTAGTTTCTTAAGAAAAAATAAAACAGGCACCATGTTGGGGCTGCAGAATTGTTGACAACTATTAGATGGCAGGAAACTTGTATTTTTTTGTATTTCTTTGCTGCCATCTAATGATCATCTGGATTTTTATAGTTCATATATGCTAAACTGATTTATAGTTTATAGTATATTTATAGCTCAGGGTTGACCTGTGGGGACCTTAGTGCTCTCTGAGCTTGGTTGTTTTCTTGCAGATGTTTCATTATCAAACTAAACTAGGTAATCCTCATCAGTGCTAAATATATGCTAAAGCTATATTGAAATCATTAAAACCATAAGCATTCTAACATTGTACAATCACTACTAGTTTACTAATCAGATTGGTAGTATGATGTTTATGCAAATCCTGGCCAATCCAAAAGTTTTATTCTGCAAGATAATAAAGGTAAAGAAGTTATAAATCCAGGGTATTCACCTTCCCTGGTAAGTCACTAGTCTTACTGCACTTCCAATTGGAGTTCTTGACATCTGTGTAACATGATCCTAGTCCTTTTGTTGGACAGCCAGTGTTTCCATGGGCCAGTCACCATACTTCAAAAGCACATATTGCCAACTGAGTAATATAGGTTCTTGAGCAAGAGAATCCATGTAGGAAACTCCAGACTTCATGAGAACATGAACATTTTCATTATAAAGTATCTAGGATCATGTCTTTCATACTTGACAGATGTGTTGATTGCAATTGTCCAAATATGGATCAGAGGAACAAGCAGGCTGATGTTATTGATGCATCTGTTCCCCAGTTAATAATACCTAGATTCAGGAACCAAAGCAATGAGGAAATAGTGAGAACTTGCCATCAATATTAAGTAAGTGTATTAGATGGAGAGCCTATGAGTCACCCCACCATAATCTTGATAAATGACTCAATCCTGAAGGAACAGATAGGAGCATAGGCCATATGAAACTCTTCAAAAGACCAATCAGTCATATTCTTGAAAAGCTGTCACTTTAGCAGAGTCAGAATTACACAGAAGACCTTGAACTATATAGCTGTTGTGGCTAAATGAGCCTCCCAAGCCCTCTTCCCTGTATTTATGATAGGAAGAAAAATTTGCTTAATGGCATTTTACGTTTTGTAATTGGATCAAAGTTCACTTCAGTTTCCAAATTGTGTTAAATGAATTTAGAAAAATGTTGTTTTTTTGGGTTTTGTTCACACTTTTTTGGGGGGTATCACATTCTAATGTTTAAAAACATCTGAAAATACGCATGTGCTTAGACATTTTTTAAAAATATAGCAATAGAACAGTGGTGGGTTTCAAATCTTTTTATTACCGGTTCTGTGGGCGTGGCTTGGTGGGTGTGGCATGGCTTGGTGGGCGTGGCTTGGTGGACATGGCAGGGGAAGGATACTGTAAAATCCCCATTTCCTCCTTATCAGCTGGGATTTGGGAGGCAGAGAATAGATGGGGGAGGGGCCAATCAGAATTTTTACTACCGGTTCTCCGAACTATTCAAAATTTCTGCTACCGGTTCTCCAGAACTGGTCAGAACCTGCTGAAACCCACTTCTGCAATAGATGTATATAGAAAATGATTACTAAATAGAGGTGAAAAGTAAGTATTCATATGTAACAGCATTCCAGAGGCCAAGGGGCAGTTTATTCTTGAGTAATCCTGGAATGCCAATCATCTTTGAAATGCAACATAGCTAGTAAGATCTTTGAAAATCCCAGAGAAATAGAAAAATGGATCTCTTGGATCCTGAATTGTCAATAGCCATTTGGCAACTGGAATAATTATGTCAGCTCTGATGAGATGTATGCATGGCTAAGCACTCCACTTAACATTCTGTATAATCTGCAGCTTCCAACCTAGTAAGAGGAAACACACACAAGAATAGTTTTGTTGTGACTCCGACCCCCGAGCCCATTTTATCAGAGGGAGAAGACTCCGAAAGTGAAGGAGAGGAGTTGGCAAGGCCTCCCTCTCCAGGACCCTCCTCTCTGGCAATGCCTCAGGTGTCCTCGGAAGGCCAAGAGATAGGCCAGGAGCCAGGCACTTCCGAGCAGCCGCAGTTAGACAACGACGGAGATGAGTCTTGGCTGGATCCCCGACAATGGCGGAAAGACAAGCACGCACAGCAGAGAAGGAGGCGTGCCAGAGATTAAGTTGAGTCACTGGACCACACCCCACTGGGGATAAAAGGGGGTGTGGTGGCCAGTCAGGCCTTGTGATGGACAAAACTGAAAAGCTAGCAAGTCATACTGCATTTCTGGAACTTCGTTATATGCCCTCCTTGGATTTATTATGGACTGGATTTGACAATTCTTTGGCTTTGTGGACTTATTTTGGTTTATCGGACGGAGGAGAAAAACCTCCCTTTGTGAGTAAAGTTTTTGGCAGGCAGCTACTGGCTGGCTGCCAATTCTGTTATCTCAAAGGAATTCCTGACTGCTGGTTTTATTAACTCCTGGCTGGCTGTTTGTGTGCATGTGCGAGACAGGGACAGAACAAGTTTCACAAAAAGAGCCGTGGTGGTGCAATGAATAGAATGCAGTATTGCAGACTTATTCTGCCCACTGCCAGAAGTTTGATCCTGACCAGCTCAAGATTGACTCAACCTTCTATCCTTCCGAGGTCGGTAAAATGAGGATCCAGATTGTTGTGGGCAATAGGCTGACTCTAAACTGCTTAGAGAGAGCTGTAAAGCATTATGAAGTGGTATATAAGTTTAAGTGTTATTGCTATTGCTAAAAAGAATATCAGAGTAACTTGAGCATAGTGGTTAAGCTGTCCTATCTAGGAAAGGGGCAACTGTACCCCAGCAGAGTTTGATAATATGTTCCTTGTTGGTGTATGAATTAGAAAAAAGACATTAAAAAACAACAGAAAAATCAGCACTGGCAATGATATTATAGAGAAGGTAATAATCAGGAACAGCAGTTATAATGGCAATTGAAGGAATTTAATTCATTATAATAAAGTAGCAATATAATTGAAATTCCAAAAACATTGAAACAAGCAGAAAAAACTCCAATTGATCTGTAATGTGAAGACTTGGGCAATTGTTTTCTGTTACAAGACTAGGGATGATAAGAAATAGGTTCTTCATTGATGGAAAAGGAAAGCTTTTGCTTGACCCAGGTCATAATTTATTTGTGGAATTTTGCTGCTTTCAAGTAGGATAATGACTGTGGTTCTCTGACTTAAAAACTGGAATGAGAAAGGTATTATACATAGGTCTTGCCAACAGCTCTGAATCAAGGTGTGTCTTGAGGCTTATAATTCCCACAGTAGGTTTCACCACATGTTAGGATCGATGGGCTTTGAATCAAAAGTACCTATCCTTTTTCTAGTTGGCTTTTTCTGCTCCAAAATGCTTTGCAACATCTGTAAAGCAACACTATTGGCAGTTGTGATGGGTTCCTATATGCCTGGGGATGGCTACGATTGAATAACAGGAGCCTGGACTAGATTGTCCATTGATTTAAATGCATTGTGACTTTTTAATGATTTAATGGCCAAGTTGTCAAATCAATGAGCGTGTATTTAGGGAAGAGGTTTATAAAAACACATACTGTAAGTATTGGGTCATGGTGCCTTGCAAGAATGTTATCTCCATCGTTCTGAAGCAGTTTTCTAATTACATTTGTCTGTCTTTTCCCTCTATTACAAAGCAATGTTGTACTTCCCCACTTCATATTTGTCTGTAAAAATGTGTTATCAAGTGAAAGCGTTGTACTACAAAAGATGGGGGGGAGAATGAATGTGTCAGTTCCGTCGCTCCTAACACATGTTCATGCACAGAAATGACAGTTTACGACAGTGATTCCCACATGCCTTTTACCGCTGAGCAGAAAAAAGGCATATTTTGCTGAGATTAGCCATCAAAAATCTGCACTATGGGAAGAAACATAATCAGCTAAACTATTGAGAAGGAATCCAGGCAAGCTGTTGGGAAGCAGTAAATGATCTTGTCTGGGTGGAAATGTCAGATGACACTGTTTTCTTCCTCTATATTATTAATTTTGTCCCCAGCTGGTCCATGATTAATAGTATTAGGCCTTCATGCCACAATTCTCCAGGGGTGCATTTATTATCTAAGGTAAGCTTTTTTTGAGGTCACTTGTGACTTTCTGGTTTTTTTTAAAAAAAATATGTATCTGGAATGATGGCAGTGGAAGGAGGGCTTGCAGCTTTTATATGCCAACAGAACTGCTTCATGTTGAGGTTTTAGGGGGTGATCAATAACTTAAACAGTCTTTCAAGGTTTCGTGGTGCCCTCCAGACAGTGCAATCCTTGTCTTCTTTTAACTCTTGAAGTTTGTTTGCTTTTTATACCACATGTATCTATACATTTCAAAAGAAGAAGGGGAAGTTGCTTGGGGCAAAGGCAATAAAGTAACCCTTCAAATCAGAGGTGAAATCCAGCAGGTTCTGACAGGTTCTGGAGAACCGGTAGCAGAAATTTTGAGTAGTTTGGAGAACTGGCAAATACCACCTCTGGTTGGCCCCAGAGTGGGGTGGGAATGGAGATTTTGCAATATCCTTCCCCTGCCACTCCCACGAAGCCACAGCCACCAGGCCACATCACGCCCACCAAGACATGCCCACAGAACCGGTAGTAAAAAAATTTGGATTTCACCACTGCTTCAAATATTTGCTTACCATTATCCTTGATTTAAAAAGGCATGATGGCAGCTGTGATCAAACCCTATCAATTTTATCATAATCACATGTATGACACATGCTAAAAAGGAATGTGCAATGTGTGGTCCATAGTTGTAAGTAATATCTTAAAGCTATGGTACATTTCTCCCTTGTCATTAATGAGGAGGTAAATTATATATGATTGATTTACTCATTAAGTGCATTAAACTGATGGATCCATAGGTTTAATTTTATTACATATAGTTGCAATTTTAATTAACTTTAGTTGCTATTACACTAAACAAATCAATTTTAACTTTTGTTCTTACCTGCATCTTCTTTGGGCCTAGGCATCTGCCAACACACCTTGTAAAACCTACCAGTATATGCCACATAAACAGTTTATGCAGACCTGATTTAGCAAAATGGGAAACCACCCAGCTAAATTTAAGATCTACATTTTGGCAGCCCACCAAATCAGAATCTTTTACCAGTTGAGCCATTGGGCTTTGAAGGATCTCTGAGAGATATGGACCATAAAACATAACCATTATAGTGTAATTTAAACTGATACCTTTCATTTTTCCCCTCAAAGTTTGCAAAATTTTGCTTTTAGTTATACTAAACCTGGATTTGGTAAATAAACAGGATACAACCTCACTTTCTGATTCTGTTGATGGGAATTACACATGAACCTTACTTTCCCCCATCCCACTCACCCCGAATAACTGCATGGAGACTATCACATATTTATTTATTAACCGTGGTGGCGTAGTGGTTAGAATGCACTATTGCAGGCTAACTCACTGCTCACTGCCAGCAGTTCGATTTTGACTGGCTCAAGGTTGACTCAGCCTTCCATCCTTGCGAGGTCGGTAAAATGAGGCCCGAGATTATTGGGGACAATATGCTGACTTTGTAAACCACTTAGAGAGGGCTGTAAAACACTATGAAGCAGTATATAAGTCTTAAAGTGTTTTTGCTATTCAAATTTGTTATAGCTTCCCAACTCCAGTGGACTTCAGCCTCTTCCCTCCCTTCTCTGACATACCTATTAGATTTGATAGGAAGGACTTCTCCAAGCACACAATTATATATGCAGGGAGTCAGATGTAAGAGAAGATCCTGTTGCTTAATCAGGATATTTCCTTGGGGGTCTATCTACATATTTAAACATGCATGGATACTTTCTCATGAACACCCAATGGATTCTCCTTGAGGTGATGAGACAATATGTCTATACAATATTGAATGAAACTATATTATTATTATTATTATTATTATTATTATTATTATTATTACTAATTTGATTTTTATACTGCCCTTCTCCAACAGGACTCAGGGCGGTGAACAGCCAAGATAAAAACATAGCATACAAAATTTAAAACAATTTAAAAAGATATTAAATAGTTTCGGCCCACAATTTAAAATCACCCCAATAAAATCAATTACAAATTAAAACCAAAAGATGGGATCAAACCAGCTATACAGCCAGATATACTTCTTAGGGCCTGGTAAACCTTTGTTTATTGAAAACTGAGGAAAATGTGTATAATTTTTTTTCCTCCATTGTGTCACAACATCTTTTATGCTTTCAATTTCAAATTTCGTAGCTGGTTGTTTGGAATCCCAAACTTGTTTCTGTCTTGCAATGAAGAAGCTAGAAACTCTGTTACTGCTTGTGTGCATAATCACCTCTGTATTGTATCCTATAAATAGGTTTAGTAAAGCTTTGTGTGGTTTCAGAACATAATATTCTTTCACCCTGAGGAAACAGCAGGAGAAAATGTGTAAGAACATACTCCTTGAAAAGCAGGTCTTTTCTCAAACCATTCTCTGAGTTCTCCATCTACATCAACTTTACCACCTATCAACTGAGTTCTAAACCGATTGCTGTCAGGTTGACATGGCCCTATTTTGAATGTGAATCAAGGCAAAAAGATGCATTTAGGGAGAAGCATAATCACCATACTGTTTATGTAATTAGAAGGATGCTGTCAGCAAGCTTTAAAACATATAAAATTTTTCATTGGCTTTATAGGCTATAGGCCTCTTCCCTGGGAGATGTGATTCACCCTTTTTCCTTTCAAGAACGTTATGCTTGTTTGCATGGTATTTTTTTTTTAAATGCAACATAGCACTGTTTTTGTTGTTGTTTGGATTAGGATTTAAATGCCTGTAGTTTTTCGAATACATGGCTAATTCTGAGATATCAGCCAGGTCATAAGCCTTGGAAAAACAAGAGGACAAATTTAACTTCAAAAGCCTAGTTCTTCTATTTTCCAGATCAGGTTAGCATTTTTTAAGGATTATAATGGAAGAATATATATCTATATATCTATATATATAGATATATTTTACAGTAGCTGATCAGAATTTATTCTGAAAGAGCAGCAGCAAACTAGGTATAATGTGAATTGTCTGAGGATGTTTTTTTTTGGCTTTTAAATAGATGTTAACCTTTCATTTGAAAATCCTTGAGGATCTCATTAATGACCTCGTGCCAGGTGGCCTCTTGTGACAGAAGAGCCGTTCCATGTAAACAACTACTCTTTAAATGAGTTATTGATACAGCTGCTATCCAATATTTTGCAACAAATGAACTGGAACTGACATCTTAGTGTTTGCCTGTCTTGGAACAGCTGCAACCGGGGTGTTCTTTGCAGGTGAAAGCTATTGATGCCCAGAGAGTGATTTTGCATGTGTTGTTCACAGCGTTGGACATAAATGACCATTGGTTTGGGCTAGGCATTGACAGGATGGAGATTCTGAATAAAGAGCTTTGCAATGAGCTTCTGTTTGTACTTTCTGTCTCAGGTACAGCAGGAAGATGGTTTAGAATGCAAAGCAAACCAACATTTAACCACTGGTTTATTTTATTTTATTTTATTTTATTTTATTTTATTTTATTTTATTTTTTATTTTATTTTATTTTATTTTATTTTATTTTATTTTATTTTATTTTATTTTATTTTATTTTATTATTTTATTTTATTTTATTTTATTTTATTTTATTTTATTTTATTTTATTTTATTTTGAGAAGTTAGTTAAGTTCACTGAAGTTTTATTAAGTTAATATTTTCCATTCTTTTCTCCTGAAACATGTTCCAAGGTGGATTTTAACAAAGTAGCTTAAAAATAGAGGCATGCTGAGACTACCATATGTGGACTGGGAAAATCCAAAGAATCATTAGATTTATTGATTTAAGCACATAAAATCAACAATAAAGAGAACATCTGTGGATCTCTTTTGAGTTCTTTGAGCCAAAGTACTGTTTTAACAGTCTTCCTCCTCCCTTGGCTTTATATGCTTTGGATCTCTTGTAGGTATGTCTGGTAGATGAAGATATTTTGTGCAGTGAGGGGAAAACTGAGGCAGATATACCCCAGGAAATACGCTGAATTTCAGGTCTTTCTGCCAACACATATTCCTTCTAATTTTAGATTTTAGGTATGCTAAAATCATTGTGTGGTAGTGTTTTATCTCAAAATCATCTAGGGGCCACCATTTTGTAAAAGCTGATTATCAAAAACTATATATTTCTACAACTGATAAAATCAAAATAAAAGTTGTACATTGTATATGTATTCATTATACTGACATATAGATGGTCCTCACTTAAAATTACTTGTTCAGCAACTGTTCAAACTTGTGATGGTATTGAATTGAATGGTACGTACAACTGATCTTTCAGTAATTCCAGCCCTCACAGTGTTCCAAGGTCATGTTGTTGCCATTTGTGATTTTTTTTGCCAACTTCCTATAAGCAAAATCAGTGGGGAAGCTGGCAGGAGATTGCAAATTGTGACCACATGATGTCCTTGCTTGATGACCTGCAGTGATTCGCTTAATGACTGAAGATGCTAGAATTGATGTTGCTAAGTGATGCAGTCACATGACATTGCACTTTTTGACTGTGTCACTTAGTGATGGATATTATGACCTGCATCGTTGTTGTTAACTGAGGACAACCTGAACCTGTATTATATTTTGATAGGCCTATTCATATTTTATTACAATATTAGTCCTGAAAATTTCTATTTTGTCTTTGTCTTTTTATTATAACTACCTGATTTTTTTTTACCTAAAATGCAACACATGCTTATCAAAGGGTCTTAAAATATCTGTTGTTACAATCCGTGACAATTCCTTATGATTCACTTCCCATTGGTTGCTTTTTAAGAAATACCACTGTGTTATGCCTGTTTGAAAATTTCAGAAATATTTGCATGGAAAATCCTCCTAAACATTTATCCTGGATAAACAGAATAAAACTGAGTTGCCCCAAAAGAAAAAGGTATGAACACACCTGCATAGAAAATGTGATTATTTCAAATACGTACAAAACCAGTAGTGTTATGCTCAAAGGAACATGACAGATGTTAACATAGGAACACAGAAATAACAACAGACAAATATTAGCCTATCTCCAAACTATAAATAGATTTATTTTCTTGTCTTATAACAATAAACAAATTACTGCTTTACTAGTTGGTGTCACTTTTGTCTCCAGGTAGTTGAGAATAGATTGATCAGTGCAAATGCCTTTGTTAGCATATGAGTCAGCAAAAGATCGGTGTCAGTTGTTTGTACATTTCAAATATGGTTATTTGCTTTTGCAAGCCAAAAGTTGATATCCTGTAATTACTCCAGGGGCTTGCAAACCTGTCAAAATCAGTCAGTGTTAGTTAGCTCTTAGCTCTTCCTAATCTTCCTAGAACAAAACAGCTCTTTTCCTCTGGGTTCCCTATGCCCAGGGAGGCAGCGGGGATGAATTAACTGGACCATTCCATTTCTCATCCCTTTCTACCTTCTCATAGGTAGGCTCTCAGTGTGGTGGGGACAAGGGCATCTGGGGAGTGGAGGGGGAAACGACAACATGTGTGTGATGATGCAAACGACATGACTTATGTAGTTGGAGGTCCTGCAAATACATAATTGTGTCATTTTCATAATTGCATAATTCTACTCGTTATCATTTTGGCATCACTGTGGTTTGCTGCAGAGACTGTCGTGCAGAGGTCCACATGGAATGAGAGAAGGCACCAATGGATATGGCTCAATTCTTTCTTGTCTTGCCATCTTCAAGAGTACAGACTTTGAAGCTTCTCCCACAATCAGGGATCAACGTGCATTACTCTAAGACAGTGTTATCAAACCCCGGCAACTCTTAAGAAGTGTGGTTTTAACACCCCAAATTCCCCAGCCAACTCAGGGCTGAAGTCCACATATCTTAGACTTGCCAAAGTTGAGAAATGCTGCTTAAGAAAGTCCACAAAGTGAAGTGGTGGGCATTGTCACCCTTGATGTTTCTTTGCCCACAGGCAGCCATACAACCAAATATTTGGGCAAATAAGCAGACATGCACAGAGAAGCTATAGCTGCAGCTAAACCTTTCCTTCCTCTAAACTGCTCCAAATTTAGGCATAACTCTGCCTAAATTGTCTGCTGTACAAAAGACACATAGCTTACTAATAGACAACACATGATCTCAGATTCTGTTCCTGGCATCTCCAGTTAAGAATGCGTCGTATAGTAAGAAAGATCTCCATCTAAGTTCCTGCAAAGGAGGTGCCAATTTAAATGGACCATTTAGGATAAACAGAGATATAATGTTCACTTTATGTATAAAGGTTTGCACTATATTTTTCTAGATGTGCACAGGTTCAGTTGTTATAGAAGTTTAATAAGTGTCTTGTGAATAAACAAATCTTGAGCAATGTAGGTTCTAGAATCTATGTGTTAAATTCAAGGCCCGCAGGCCGAATCTGGCCCACGGGTTACTTAGATCTGGCCCACAGGGCCGGCCTGGAAATAGCAAAGGACCGGCCTGCGGTGCCTCTGCTAGCAAAAATGAGGCATGGTGGGCTGTGTGCGGCCTTCCTGCAACCCATTTTCGGCCTGTATGGCCTCCTGCAACACCCTACTAGCCAAAATTGGGTGAGTATGCACCCCTGTACCCCATTTTGGCAGCAGAGTGCTACAGGAGACAATCCTGGCTGAAAATGGGGTACAGGGGCCCCGTGTGTGGCCCCCCTCTCCCTGTTTTTGTTGGCAGGATACTGCAGGAGGCATCGGTCCTGTCTCCCCCACATCTCCCCTCCCCTGTGGAGGACAACTACAATGCTGATCTGGCCCTCGATGAAATCCAGTTTGACACCCCTGATCTATGTGAACAGCGTACACTGCTCATAGGAAAGGTGCAAACTGTTCAGTCTAACCTGATGTTGGTCCTGCAAAGGATTCTAAAATCCAAATGTTCTACATTAACTTTTGTGGTCATCATGTGGTTGAAATCAAGTAGATATATTGGAGGATGACTGCATAGAACCATGGAATTAGAAAATGCTATTTACATAATTGATGGATGGATATCAGTACTAGGCATCTTAAGTTAGATTTTCAGTTTCTATATTAGATTTTCAGAATCTGTTAATTGAGTGAATATGATGGATAGGATCTGTACTAGTGTCATGATTATTAATCTTATTTGGCATAATTCTCCAATAGTACAAATCAAATGACCCACTGAGATGTTGCAAATGTTATCCATGCTATCAAAATATGCTGCATGTATTTCAAGTATTGAGTAGCTGTCTTGCACTGAGTACAAGTGTTGATTATGTTAGCAATGTCTTTAAGACTACAGCATGTTAGGAATAACAGTGTTATGGAACTATTTACATATATGGAACTTGTAAAAAAGAAACATTTTATTACGTTGTAGAAACAAGGCCCAGGCCCAGGGGAGTATGAAATAAAGGATGCCCAACCAGTTCCAATACGATCGTCCTTCATATCAAAAGTACCACGAATATTGCCAGCCCACACTGTGAGTATAATATTGAAAATGGCTCAATCTGTGCTTGTAGCTGTAGGGCTGACTTGGGATTCCTGACTTTCTTGGAGACATTCCATGTTCAGCCTTTGGATTTTCAGCTTTCTTTGTGGAGGGGGAACCTAGTATTTTCAAGATATAAAAGAAAACATGAAAACAGTAAATGTTACTTAGATTCAGGCATTATTAACTTGCATCCATGGAAATAAAACCCAATTGTGGAGAAGATCAGACTGGTTGCCTGATGTATTAGAAGAACACTTGACAATATACCTGGGATCTTTTCTGAAGTTGGGGAACCTGGAATAAGGAAGGGTGCTCAGTCTTGAAAGATCAAGATGAAGCCCAAACATGGGGGCATTCTAGTCCATTGCACGTAATCCTTGGTTTACAACCATTTGTTTAGTGACTGTTCAAAGTTACAATGGATCTGAAAAAGTGACTTATGACCGGTTTTCACACTTACAACTGTTGCAACATCTCCATGGTCATGTGATCAAAATTTGGATGCTTAGCAACTGGTTCATATTTATGATGGTTGCAGTGTCCCGGGATCATGTGATTACCTTTTGTGTCCTTCTGACAAGCAAAGTCAATGGGGAAGCCAGATTCACTCAACAACCATGTTATTCACTTAACAACCGCAGTGATTCACTTAGCAACTGTAGCAAGAAAGGTCATAAAATGAGGCAAAACTCATTTAATATATATATCTCACTTGGCAACATAAATTTTGGGCTCAATTGTGGCTGTAAATCTAGGACTACTTGTATAATGTTTCATTTAGCGCTATTCATCCTGCAGTAGCAAGCTTGTTCATTCTGCTTTCTAATATTCACTGGCAGCAAATATAAAGCTACTGTGAAAACTAGGCACATGTCTGTGAATTTTGTGATATTACATTCTAGTTTGGTAGATGAATACAATCCATTATCTTTAATTATATGAGTCATACCATAATGTTAGTATAATTCAATTTGGATTCTTGCACTGAGAAAAGAGTTGGTCCTGATAGCCTGAATGGCCTGTTTCCAAGTCTATTATTCAAGGACTGTAATTCTAATCAACTTGAATTTGGTTATGGTTGCTAAGAACAGCTTAGACAAGCCTAATATGCTCCAAATTTGTGTTGCTGCTTGGAGAATTCTGGGGTTCGAAGTCCAAGCATCTTAAAATTGCTGAGGTTGAGAAATGATGCAGCAGACAGGGAGGGCCAAAAGAGTAAAGAGATTCCGAATAGGTAGTTACCAGGTCTTACATTCCCTATTTCAATATCTTGAAACATACTCCTTAATGGTAAAATTAACAGGATATTCCTACAATCATTTAAATATGAGCCAGCAGTGTGCAGCAGCTGCCAAAAAAGCCAACACAATTCTAGGCTGCATAAACAGAGGGATAGAATCAAGATCACGTGAAGTGCTAATAGCACTTTATAACGCCTTGGTAAGGCCACACTTGGAATACTGCATCCAGTTTTGGTCGCCACGATGTAAAAAAGATGTTGAGACTCTAGAAAGAGTGCAGAGAAGAGCAATAAAGATGATTGGGGGACTGGAGGCTAAAACATATGAAGAACGGTTACAGGAACTGGATATGTCTAGTTTAATGAAAAGGACTAGGGGTGACATGATAGCAGTGTTCAAATATTTCAGGGGCTGCTACAAAGAAGAGGGAGTCAAGCTATTCTCCAAAGCATCTGAGGGTAGGACAAGAAGCAATGGGTGGAAACTAATCAAGGAGAGAAGCAACTTAGAACTAAGGAGAACAGAACAGAACAGAATAGGTACTAGTTGGACTGTCATCTGGAATCAGTCTGAGATAGAACAGAACAGAACAGAACAGAACAGAACAGAACAGAACAGAACAGAACAGTATAACAGTTGGAAGGGACCTTGGAGTCCAACCCCCTGCCTAGGCAGGAGACCCTACACTACTTCAGACAAATGATTATCCAACATCTTCTTAAAAACTTCCAGTGTTGGAGAATTCACAACTTCTGGAGGCAAATTGTTCCACTGATTAATTGTTCTAACTGTCAGGAAATTTCTGTTCTGTTCTATTCTATCTCAGACTGATTCCAAATGACAGTCCAACTAGTACCTGCTCTGGAGGTGGGTTTTATTTTATTTTATTTTGGTAGCAATGAATGAATGAATGAATGAATGAATGAATGAATGAATGAATAAACAAACAAACAAACAAACAAAAGACTGATTTGAACAAGATCTGAGCTGCGAATAATAGCATTGTTGTTATTTTGTTATAGAAATCTACCTCCATTTATTTCATAATGATCTTGTTTGTATCTTATTCTGTACAGAAAGTCCCTGGTCCAGGATATTATTGGCCTACCAAGCAGGCTCCAAGACAGCCTAGAACTATTGCCAGCCTTGGACGGGAGCATACCATTTTCTTTAGCAACGTTCCTGAACTTTAGAATACAAAGGATACGTTGTTCTGACGCCTTCATTAAGACAAGCTTGCTAATATTTTTATTCCTCTTCATTTTAAATGGATTATTATGTTGTTAATCCAGGCAGATGTTATTTTGATCATTCTGTTTTCTAGCATCCTAGGTTGTTTTTGGTTTTAAATCATGGCATAGTTTGTAACTGTGGTTAAATCATGGCATATCCCGTGATTGAATATTTTATAATTTGCCTGAACTTGTGTCATTCAGAGGCAGCAGTATTTGCTAGATGCTGACCTTGCAATATGGAAGAGAAAGCGAATAGAGATGACTTAAGTTATCCAAAAGGATCGGCCTTCTCATCTTTTTCCTGATAAAAAGGATAGTTTGGTGCCAGCATATCTAAATGCCAAATCTTTCTATTTCTCATTCAATCTTCTCAGATTGCCCGGGTGTTATCTATGATAAATGAATAACTTATTTCAAAATAATGACATTGTAATCAATAGCATTCCCACTGGTCTCTTTGCAGAGTTTCAAACTCTGCAAAAATAGTTTATATCCATTCAAAATACTATATCTGGTAGACCAGGAAAATAGTAAAAAGGAGTGGACATGCTTATTCTTTAAAATTAAACTAATCATTACTATAAGAAATCTAGAACTTCTTTCTTTGCAACCTTCTTCTTCTTCTTTTTTAATCCTGGAAAATATTCTATTTGAGAGAACTGTATGTTGGAGAAGGGGGAATGGTGGTGGTTTGGTGTAAGCTTCAGAAGTGGGTTTCAGCAGGTTCTGATCAGTTCTGGAGAACTGGTAGCGGAAATTTTGAGTAGTTCAGAGAACCGGTGAATACCACCTCTGACTGGCTCCGCCCCCATCTATTCTCTGCCTCCCGAGTCCCAGCTGATCAGGAGGAAATGGGCATTTTATAGTATCCTTCCTCTGCCACGCTCACCAAGCCACGCCCATCAAGCCACGCCCACAGAACCAGTAGTAAAAAAATTTGAGTTCCACCACTGGTATGCTTGCTTTGTTAGTTAGGCTAGACTGAGATTATGGCTTTCTCATGCTCTCCTCATGTCTTTAATGATTAAATTGTTACTGTTCTCTAAGTACAGGTAGTCCTCAATTTACAACCATTCATTTAGTGACTGTCCAAAGTTACAATGGCACTGAAAAAAGTTTCTTATGACCGGTTTTCACACTTATGACTGTTGCATGACTTCATGTGATCATATGATCAGAATTCAGATGCTTGGTAACCGGCATGTATTTATGATAGTTGCAGTGTCCCGAGGTCATGTGATCACCTTTCGTGACTTTCTCACAAGCAAAGTCAATGGGGAAGCCAGATTCACTTAACAATGGTGTTACTAACTTAACAACTGCAGTGATACACTTAATGCAGAGTTTCTCAACCTTGGTAGCCTGAAGATGGGTGGACTTCAACTCCCAGAATCCCCCAACCAGCGCTGCTGGCTGGGGGATTCTGGAAGTTGAAGTCCACCCATCTTCAAGCTACCAAGGTTGAGAAACACTGATTTAATAGCTGTGGCAAGAAAAGGCAAAATAGAGCAAAATCCACTTGACAACTGTCTTGCTTAGCAACAGAAATTTTGGACCCAATTGTGATCAAGGACTACCTGTATTTTGCACAACAATGTGCAAAATTTAGGGATTAACAGTGGCAATAAAATAGACACGAAACAAGCATGCCAGGGTTGATACAGAGAGGGAGTCAGTGAAGATTGACGATATTAGGCATCTGGAAAGGAGGGGAAGGGTCCTTTGGGGTCTAGGGAGTGCACACAAAAACTTTGGAGTGCACAGGGCTTGCCATTAACTTTTGGCAGAACTTAAATGGGTTCTGGAAGCCATGAAAATAGGCTCACCAGACTATGAGAGCAAGGCGTTCACAGAAGTGGATTAACGCCTCTCCTCCCCCTTTAAAAATATGGGTTGCTTTGATTGTGACATTGCAGCCATCACTGATGGGCAGTTCTGGAGCCACAGCAGTGGTGAGTTGCTACCGGTTTGCACCAGTTTGGGAGGACCAGTAACGATAAATTGGCGAGGGTCGCAGAACCGGTATTAATTGCTGGCTGGTCTCGCCCCCGAACCCATCCCCATCCCACCCAGTCATTTCCTTTTCCTCCTTACCACCCGGGCAGCTTGCCTGCCTAAGTTGCCTTCCCACGTGGTGCCTGCCCTGCACCCCAACTAAGCTGCTGCCACCTGCCTATAGGTAAGTCACACTACCCTCCCCCCCAGAGCATGCTGCGCCACCCCCACTGGGCTCATTACCTTACCTTCCCCGCCCCTTACAGGGGTCCCTCCCCGTGCCCCATTTTGGCTCCCAGGGGCTGCAGGGAGTCTTGCTAAGGCCAAAATGGGGTGCCACAGATTGTTCATTTGGCTCAGGGCATCCTGCTTGAAGTGGAGACCTTTAATCTAGGAAAAGTTCTCCTCATATCCATTCATTGCCTTTACTTCTAAGTTTCCAACAGTATATTGCTCCCAAAGGACATTTCTGTCTCACTTTGTACAATGGAGAACCTGAGTCAGCAAAGAATTTCAGTGGAAGCAAATCATTGATAAATGGAGCAAAGTCTCTCCGGATTACTAATCGTTATCAAAGGGGATCTTGTGAATCGACGTCTCAGAATAAAGTATAGTCCTTTATTATTCCTTAACATTAATTTATTACCTATCTCCCTAATCTTAATTGCACTTCTACGCCACCTCCCCCATGTGCTATTAAAATTCATTAACTTGAAAGCAAGCCTCAAAGTTCAGAAACTTCAGCTGGCAGAGCCCTTCAGCACTTCTGTAGTCAAATGAGAATGTCAAGTGATAATATGAATGTGCCAGAAAGGTTGGAGGTGGGGGGTAGGGAAGCTGCTTGTTCATTTGTTGAAAAGGCTGTGGTAGCATTGTACACCTAGAATTTTGCTTGCATCTTTTCAGAGCATCTAACATGCCCCATCAGCTTCTTTCTTTGCACCTTCTCATTCTCATCTGCTTCTCTGTGTATGGCAAATTAAATTATCTTTAGCTGTCCTGGTTTAACAATATTCTTTTCGCTCTTAACCCAATAAATCTGATATGCTTCCTTGGCTGTTTTGCTGGGTAAGCGATCACTTAACACCTAGTGATTGAGATCTGCCCCTTCCTATTGGCTTCTTTAGGTTGGGTCCTTCAGAGTCCTCCTGGTTTGGCAGCGGGAGAATCCAGTT
This sequence comes from Arizona elegans, assembly GCA_022577455.1. NCBI lineage: Eukaryota > Metazoa > Chordata > Lepidosauria > Squamata > Colubridae > Arizona > Arizona elegans. Next base: position 296,038,257 of record JAKOOJ010000001.1, on the reverse strand, counting down.
CTTTCAGTTCAGTCTCTATCTTTGCATTCCCCAGTTCTCCCTAGCCAATACTCAATCCTAGCCCTAGTCCTTTGGGCAAACACTTCTGATTGGCCATGCCTATAGTGGCAGCCATTTTGTGAAAGGACATTTTACCAAGTTGCCACTTCTTCTCATTTTGCCTCAATATTATTTACATGGAGCCTTTGGAGAGAAGAGATTATTCTTGTTACAGTTACTTGAGGCAGAAAGAGAATCTCTAGAAACTCTAGAAATATCACTTAATCAAAGATTCCTTGCATTTCCCAAAATCTCCAAGCTGTGATAATGCCAGTTTCGGCTTCATGATAAATATGTTGAGTTCAAACTTTTAGTCAATCAGATCTAATTCTGCACATTGAATTGCATGGACTGAGGCACAATTCTCCCCTTCAATGTGCCCTTCTCTGAACTTTGCAGTGAATGTCTTCAATCAAAAACATATGTAGCAAGTTGCAGAACCTAGGGAAAAGTAACCCTCCATGAATATATTACTGAAACAACATAAAAATACATTACAAAATTGAAAAAAATGTATATAAAAGCCAAAACTGCATTGTAAAAATCCTCTAGTGTACCTAAGTAAAGAGAGGGGCGCATAAAAAGAAATATGGTTGTACGATCAAAACAATCTCAAGCTGATATGGAAATGAGGCAAATGAGAGTGGAAACTTGAAAGCAATAAAATTACTTAAAGCAGAAATGGAGAGAAATTCATCAATTTCTGGGCAGCCTAGCATCTTTTCTCCTGGGCAGCATCATGTAGAATTTTTAAGAAAATGTAATACAAGAAAGTGAGATATAAATCATCAATCATTTGTAGTTTTCCTGCACAGGCATCACTATTGCCGTGGACAATTCTTTGCTTTTCTGCTAGTCAAATTATCTGGTACCTTCAACATCAAAAAATGGATGAGCTAGGAGAGTCTTTCATGGGAACACAGCTCTTTCTTGGTTGATTTTTCATTATATCTTCTAATTATATACTAATTCCTAACTTTTTAGCAGTTTACTTCATATTATTTTATTTTACTTCACTTTATCTATTCATTTATTCACAAAAATAACATCACAATAGATAAAATAAACACCCCACAATGGCAAACACAATGTATAAAGTCATCATTAGACCATAATTAAAATAAGGTTCCCCAATAATAATCAACTAAATGTTGAATGCCTGTTCAGTACAGAATGATTTTAAAAAATGTTATTCTGAATGCCAAGAGAGAAGTGTCCAATTTTAGCTTTGTAGTCATTATATTCCATAACATGTGGGCAACCACTGAGATGTCCACCTAGTGACTTGAAGCTGTTGCACATGTCTCAGAGACCTGGACCTTGAGTGGACTTTCTCTAAGTGTCTTTACAGCCCATGCAGAGTCATGGCCTCCTAATTTCTATAAGGGGTTATTTTGCAATAGTGGAGTTCTCCTGCTAAGAGCCTGACTTCTGCATTCTTTTATCACTCATAGTTTCTGAGTCATCTTCAAAGGATGATAGGCACGCTGGTGCACTTATACATGCCCCTTACAGACCTCTTAGGAATGGGGTGAGGTCAACAGTAGACAGTGTAAGGTTAAAGTTTTGGGGATTTGGGGAAGAAGACCACTGTCAGTGGTCACCATTTGGAGACCACTGTTCCACAGATAGCCGGATGTGAGTCCCTCTTTGTGAAGTGGGGTCGTGGAGTACAGATGGGCTTGTTGGTCACGTACCTGGCTCCCTGCCACGTGGCAACAGCCCTGCCCGAGCTGCTTAACGTTATAGCCGAGGTGGCAGTGGACACCCCCAGACTTGTCATCATGGGGGATTTCAACCTGCCATCTATCGGTGAGACGTCTGAGGTGGCTCGAGAGTTCATGGCTTCCATGAAGGCCATGGACCTTACTCAGTTAATTCATGACCCCACTCACATAGGGGGACACACTCTGGACTTAGTTTTTGTCTCTGGTCAGTGGTTGAGTGTCCTTGATATAGGGGATATAGCCATCAAACGCTTGTCATGGTCTGACCACTAGCTCCTTCGACTGGACTTCCTAACCGCTGCACCCCGCCGCAGGGAGGCGGGACCAACCAGGTGGTTCTGCCCCAGGCGCCTGATGGACCCTGATAGGTTCCAGATGGAGCTTGGGCCATTTCCTGAGACTCTGGCTCATGACTCGGCTGAAGACCTGGTGGCCGCCTGGGATAGTGCGGCTGCCGGGGCCTTGGACCGTGTTGTGCCTTTGCGGCCTCTGATCCGGCACCGAACTCACCTTTCTCCTTGGTTCTCTGAGGAGCTTAGGGAGATGAAGCGCCAGAAAAGACGCCTGGAGAGTAGTTGGAGGACCAGCCGCTCCGAATCCGACCGAACACTGGTGAGGTCTCATATTAAGACCTACCTAGTGGCGATAAAAGTGGCGAAATCTAGTTATTTTGCCGCTCTTATCGCGTCATCAGATAATCGCCCGGCCGCGCTGTTTAGGGTGACCCGCTCCCTCCTCCATCTGGAGGTGCGGGATGACCCCTTGCAGGGCCGAGCTGAGGATTTTGTGCAATATCTGTATGACAAAATCGCTCAGATTCGGGAAGGGCTGGCCTCTGACTGGGTATGTCCGGACGGGATGACTGAGGCAGGTCTTGAGAGTGTTATCTGGGGGGAGTTCGATCCTGTGGCTCCCGAGGACATGGACAGGGTCCTGGGACGGCTGAACGCAACCACATGTTTATTGGACCCGTGCCCCTCCTGGCTGGTACTGGCTTCCCGGGAGGTGACACGAGGCTGGCTCCAGAAGATTGTTAACGCTTCTTTGAGTGAGGGGGTCCTGACGGCCGCTTTGAAAGAAGCGGTTGTGAGGCCCCTCCTCAAGAATCCCTCTCTGGATCTGGCTGTTTTGGCTAACTATCGTCCAGTCTCCAACCTTCGCTTTGTTGCGAAGGTTGTTGAGAGTGTGGTTGCGCAACAGCTTCCCCGGTACCTGGATGAAGCTGTCTATCTAGACCCGCTCCAGTCCGGCTTCCGGCCTGGGCACAGCACGGAAACGGCATTGGTCGCGTTGGTGGATGATCTCTGGAGGGCTCGGGATAGGGGTTGCTCCTCTATCCTGGTCCTGTTAGACCTCTCAGCGGCTTTTGATACCATCGACCATGGTATCATGTTGCACCGGTTGGCGGGGTTGTGGGTGGGGGGCACCGTTCTGCGGTGGTTCTCCTCCTACCTCTCTGACCGGTCGGAATCCGTGTTGACAGGGGGGCAGCGGTCGACCCCGAGGCACCTTGCTTGTGGGGTGCCACAAGGATCGGTCCTCTCGCCCCTTCTGTTCAACATTTATGTAAAGCCGCTGGGTGAGATCATCCGTGGCTTCGGGGTGGAGTTCCATCAGTACGCTGATGACACCCAGCTGTACATCTCCACCCCAGGCCACCCCAACGATGCCCTTGAAGTGATGTCCCAGTGCTGGAGGCCGTGCGGGCCTGGATGGGGAGAAACAGGCTCCGACTCAACCCCTCCAAAACCGAGTGGCTGTGGCTTCCGGCGTCCCGATATAGCCAGCTGACACCATCGCTGGGTATTGGGGGCGAATCACTCGCCCCCACGGAGAGGGCTCGTAACTTGGGCGTCCTCCTGGACGCACGGCTGTCGTTAGAAGATCATTTGACGGCCGTGGCCAGGGGGGCTTTTTATCAGGTCCGCCTGATACACCAGTTGCGCCCCTTTCTAGATCGGGACTCCCTACGCACAGTCACTCAGGCACTCGTCACTTCCCGCCTGGACTACTGCAACGCTCTCTACATGGGGCTCCCCCTGGGGTGCACCCGGAGGCTCCAGCTGGTCCAGAACGCGGCCGCGCGGGGGATTATGGGGGCGATGAGGCGCTCCCATGTAACACCTCTTCTGCGCGAGCTGCACTGGCTCCCGGTGGTCTTCCAGGTGCGCTTCAAGGTGTTGGTGACCACCTTTAAAGCGCTCCATGGCTTAGGGCCGGGGTACTTACGAGACCGCCTTCTGCCACAAATAGCCTCCCACCGGCCAGTACGCTCGCACAGAGTGGGCCTCCTCAGGGTGCCGTCCGCCAGACAATGTCAGCTGGCGACCCCCAGGGGGAGAGCCTTCTCTGTGGCGGCGCCCACCCTCTGGAACAACCTCCCCCCAGAGATACGTACAATAACAGACCTCCGGATTTTTCGTCGGGCCCTGAAAACCCATTTATTTCAACTAGCTGGGCTGGCTTGAGTGAATTTTAAATCGATTTTAAATTGGGTTGTTTTAATTTTCGGCCAAATATTTAATTATTTTAAACTGCTTTTAAATTTTGTATGTATTGTTTTTTACTTTGGCTGTTCACCGCCCTGAGTCCTATTTTGGAGAAGGGCGGTATAGAAATTTGAATAAATGAAATGAAATGAAATGAAGAAACTACAGAGTCAGGTCGTACATTCCAGGCATTGACCACTCTGTTACTGAAGTAATATTTTCTGCAATTAAATTTGGAGTGGTTTACCTTGAGTTTGTATCTATTATTTGCTCATGTATTGTTGTGGTTGAAGCTGAAGTAATCATTGAGAGGTAGGTGGACATTGTGGCAGATAATTTTATGTACTATGCTTAGGTCAGACTGAAGTCGGACATATTGGAGCAACCACAGATTTGATTGCTCTGCCTCCATTACTACCAAGTGGATCTGCTTATTGAAGAAGGAGCTGAAATGCTCTAAAGTGGTTCCTTCAGTTTCTCAGCCCATGTAGTCAGTCTAAAAGGATAATAACAATAGCAAAATGCTGCTAAATCCACATGGCCACAACGTTCTGTTCTGGGCTTGAATCCTGACTGAAATTCTTATAGGATTCTCTGCGGTTGATTCATCACTGCCTTCTCAAAAAAATTCACTGAAAAAAGAAAATTGGAATCTGAGTATATGTGGTACAGTTTTGCTTAGAAGAGAGATGGTCTCGAGAGAGGAGGCAACACTGCCTCCTTCAAGACAAGTAGTATCTCATTTCCCTCAGAGAGGTATCAATCACTTTCCAGCTCTAGCTGCACATATCGCATCTGGCAACCTGGACGAGCCAGAAGTGGCATGAATCCAACCCACAAGAGGCAAAGCTAATATTACTGAGCACCTTATCCATGTCCTCAGGTTCCACAAACTCAAAAGAATATTGTGAAGCATCATCCCTTCTCACATCACATAACTTTGTCTAGTTGAGCATTAGACCTAAGAGAATAAGAGTGACCTTAAAGAAGCCTGCAACAACAGCAGAACAGCCTGCAGACAACTTGTCTTCCAAACCTATCCTAAAAGAATAACATTTAGGCTTTTTTTTTTTACTTTTAAAAGCATTTTTTCTACAACCTCTTCGGCCGAAAAAATGCTTTTAAAAGTAAAAAAAAAAGCCTCTGATGATCGCACGGCTCAGCTGGGATAGTCAGAGGCTTTTAACAGCATTTTTTCTACAACCTCTTCAGCCGAAGAGGTTATAGGGGAAAAAATGCCTTTAAAAGCCTCTGGCGATCCCAGCTGAGTTGCCTGATCGTCAGAGGCTTTTAAAAGCATTTTTTCCTGCAACCTCTTAAGAAAAAATGCTTTTAAAAGTAAAAAAAAAAATTGGCCATGCCCACCCCCCAGCAAGCCACGCCCCCAAAATAAGCAACGCCCACAGAACCAGTAGTAAAAATTTTTAGAACCCACCCCTGATTCAGGCAGCCCAAGTTCGAATCCAAGTAAGGGTATGGCTAGCTGATGAGAGCTAAATAGCTTGAAATAGATCTATTCTAGTCTCCCTTTATTTCTTTATCAGCAAAATATAAATTTGTTATAGAAATGGTTTGTCATGAATGCGACTGCTTGAGGGCTCCTGGATTGGAGCTGAAAGGCAAAAGGGATGCAGTTTGCTCCCTCCCACATGCTGGAGCAGACCAGGTGTCTTGTATATGTATATGTATATGTATATGTATATGTATATGTATATGTATACGTATACGTATACGTATACGTATATGTATATGTATATGTATATGTATATGTGTTGTGGCTCCGTTACCTGAGCCTGTGTCATGGGCAGGAGAGGACTCCGAGAGTGAAGGAGAGGAGTTGGCAAGGCCTCCCTCTCCAGGGCCCTCCTCTCTGGCAATGCCTTCGGTGTCCGCCGAATGTCAAGAGATAGGGCCGGGGCAAGCACGTCCACGCAGCCACAGGTGGACAGTGATGAGGGAGATGAGTCTTGGCTGGATCCTCGGCAGCGTCGCAGAGATAAGCGCGTGCAACAGAAGAAGAGGCGTGCCAGAGATTAAGCTGAGTCACTGGACCACACCCCACAGGGTATAAAAGGGGGTGAGGTGGCCATTCAGACTCTGTGATGGACAAAACTAATTACTATCGAGTCACATTGCATCTTTGGAAACAACATTATCTGCCTTGGATTTAATTACGGACTGGACAATTCTTGAACTGTGTGTATCTTGTTTATGAGTAAAGTTCTTGGCAAGCAGCTACTGGGTTGCTGCCAAGCCTCTTATCAGAAGAATTTGTTGTCTGCCAGTTTATTTAACCCCCGGCTGTCTGTTTGTGTGCGTGTGTGAGACAGGGACAGAACATCATGTATATGTATGTATATATGTAGCCTAGGCCACATATATACATACATGTATATATGTCATGGCCTAGGCCCGAGATATTTGTCGGACCCCCTGCAGCCAGTGACAATTCCCAATCGACCAGTGCGTTCCCACAGACAAGGCCTCCTCAGGGTGCCATTGGCCAGACAGTGTCAGCTGGCGACCCCCAGGGGGAGAGCTTTCTCTGTGGGCGCACACACCCTCTGGAACCAACTTCCTTTGGCGCTCCGGATGGCCCCTGACCTTCACTCGTTCCGCCGCAATTTGAAGACCTGGTTGTTCCGCAGCCTGGACTGATGGGGAGTTTCTTAATGAATTTTAAATTGTTTTAAATTGGAATTTTAATTTTATATTGTCTTTTAATGAGGAACTGTGCATCTTTACCGTTGTGAGCCGCCCTGAGTCCTTGGAGATAGGGCGGCATATAAATTGCATTATAAACAAACAAACAAACAAACAAACACACACACACACACACATATATACAGTATATATAATGGCATTAGTTCTCAATTGTATTCATTTGTACTTATGTGTATAACACATAAATACAATTTGTGTGTGTGTGTAAGAGAGAGAGAGAGAGAAAGAGAGACGGGGGGTGGTGGGCAGGGGGAGAAGGATAAAACGCCAGTAAAAACAAGTTTGTAGAGCAAACCACTGCCAAAAACTCCAGTATCCATAAAATCTGTTATGGAGGGATTTACAAACAGAGATACAGACATGCACACATACACACACACACAATATAGTACTTTGATTTTATTAGGTGTGAGATTTCCAAAAAGGCCATGTGTTTGGAAATTATATTGTAATTACTCAAGGGGCAAAATTGTTGCATGCTCAAAGTCTTCCAACATGCAATAAAGGACAGATAAGAACAAGTCAAAGTTTACAGCTACAACATAATTATAATTGCATATAATTATAACTTCTAAACCAAATCCTGTGAGATGATAAGATCATGAGAAATCAGCTAGTTTTCTAGAGTATTAACTACTGGGATAAATGAGACTTGCATTATTGGATGTATTCAAAGAAGATAAATTAATAGGAAACAGCAAAGGATCTGCAGAAAGGAAAATACTGTTCTGGACCATAGGCCACAGGGAAGCAAATGTCAAGGAGTTAAGGTGCTGGAGAACGAGGCAAAAAGGATTTCTGAAGAGGTCAGAATAGTAAACTTGAATATTGTTGCAATAGGCAGGCAGGAAAACATGCTTACATCAGTGGTGAAATCTAAAATTTGTTACTATTGGTTCTGTGGGCGTGTCTTGGTGAGGGGTAATGTGACTGGGTGGGCGTGGCCATTTTAAAAAAACTTTTAAAACCATTTTTTCTACAACCTCTTCAGCGAAGAGGTTGTAAAAAAATGCTTTCAAAAGGCTCTGATGATCCCAGCTGAGTTGCCTGATCGTCAGAGAGTTTTTTTAAAAACCCTCTGACGATCAGGCAACTCAGCTGGGATCGTCAGAGCTTGGATCGTCAGAGGCATTTAAAGGAAAAAAACTTTTTTTCTTTTAAATGGCAGATGTTCCAAGCTGAATTGCCTGATTGCCAATCAGGCAACTCAGCTGGGATCGGCAGAGCTTGGATCGGCAAAGGCATTTAAAAGAAAAAAGCCTCTGATGATCACACGGCTCAACTGGGCATGGGGGGGTGACAGGGATTTTTGCTACCAGTTCTCCGAACCACCCGCCTCCATCGCTACCAGATCAGGTGATCCGATCCGAACCAGGAGCATTTCACCCTTGGCTTACATGCTTAGATATTAGCATGTAAGAAGTTGGGAAGAAATTAGCAGCTAAACATTGTATATTAAATATTTTCTTAGAAAAAAAATAAAGGTGAAATCTGAAAAGTGGGAAAATCTGAAAGAGGTTCATATTATTTTAATTGTTTATGGTTATAACTTTGCTTTACAAAGAAAATTTCAAGAGACACTTGTCTGTGAGACAATTGGCCATATACATAAATATAATGAAATAAATTCAAGAGCAAGTCAAAGTTTATAAAAAATATCCTAATAAAAATATCTGAAATCAAGTATATATGTAAATTTATTTGGAAAGGCAATTCAATTTCATATTTTTTTACATGAATGTGAAAGACCGGGTATTAAGTGGTACAATTTATGGTAGAAATCAAATGACCAAAATAAAGGACAAAAGTGAGTTTTTGAAAAAAAAAATCTAAAAGACAGTTTTCTAAAATAAAGGCTGCCCTTTATAATAATGGATGTATGGTCTCTGTAATTATAAAGCAAAGGAGTAGAGAACTGGAATAATTTTAGCTAAAATTCTGTTAATATTGTTAGTGTACATGCTTATGCATACTTCTGGTCATTATATAGATACACACACTAGCTTACTAGAATTATTATAAAAATACTATGCATTAAACTTGGATAGTAGTAATTCACTTGTTAGCTGTGTGTGCCTGTCTATCTTTCTTCATATCTGAACTCACCTACTGACAAAAGACAGCAGGTCTCCAAAATCTGCCTCAGACCACAATTAAGACCATGTAAAGGGATTCCACTGGCAGCAGGATATTCACTACATCAATAGAAGCCCTAATTCATCTCTGCAGCTCAGTTTCAGATACAGGCATTCACACTCAGAAGTCTTCAGAGCAGACCTTGGTCACAGGAATAGTCTCTTTTTAAGGATGAAGGCCTTAATGAATGCAACCCTTCCCCATCTCTGGTCTTGGCATTGACGCTGCTGAGGGACGAAAATCCAGCTGAGCAGATTCCTGAGAGGGAGATACTGTCCTCCTTGCTCAGCCAGATTTCAGTAATACCCATAGATCTATCTGTTCTTTCCCTACTATATAATGTACAAATATGACCTCATATAGATCCTCATTTGAGCATCCCTCTTTCAAGTCACACATCCTGTCACGTAAGCCAACTCAGACAATTCAAACAGGGAGATAACTCCTTGTCGTTTGCTTCTGTGGCTGATTCCCTTCAAACGCTCAGTAACATTCACAAACATTTACCTAATTCAACTTCTAGTTGGGAGCTACTCTTTCCCCATTAAAAAGAAGTCACCTGTGGACAGTCCTATCTCCCCTCTTGTCACAAATCGATCAGGGTCCCATCTTTTGCCTAAACAAGCACTCAAAACTGGTATTAAACTACTGCCCTAAGTGTGATGAAGTCTCCTGACAACTACCCTTGACCATTGTGCATGTAAGTGAGGTGCAGATGGTTAAACTAACTTGCTTCTGTTCAATCTTCCAATCTATGTATAAAAGTTAGTTTCGGCTATTTGAGTGTACACATGTTTATATATTTTGTTTAAATTAACAAAAATAGTATCCAATAAAAAGCACAAGGAGAAAAAAAGAAGCCATTTATTGTTGGGGGCAAGATTTAGTCCCAAAGAGTTCAAAACTAGAATAATCACTTTCTTTAAAACAATACTATACAAATGCCACCTCTTATAGACTATCTGCTTCACCAACTGTTAATAAAAATAAATAAATAAACCTTTTAATGTTTCTTATAAATTAAAACATTTCTGTCTTAACACAGAAGTTATATAATGAAGGATGTAGATAGATATATATAGAAATATAAAATACCGAAGTAACTTTCTTTTTTCTTAAAGCTCAAGTTGTAAGACTTGATTTTAATGTATAGTTTGTCTATGTTGTGTATTGTATGTATGTATGTTTTTGTTTGTTTATTAAAAAAAAAGACAGAGCTTGTTTCATAAAGCTTGCAACACACACACACAAAATAAATAAATAAAACATTTTGTCTTTTTTGCATCAAGCATACACAATGAATTATCAATCAGCCTGTCCAATTCCTCATTCCAGTAAAAGATTTGAATACCTATCATCTTCTGTAAATAGTAGAACCTGACCCCCTGTGACATTACGGAATCCTGGCAAATCAAGATGTATGATGAGTGTTAACTTGCACTTCTGTTCTCAACTTAATTGACACCCATTTCAAAAATGTGTTATGCTCATTGCCAAATTTTTGCTTTATGCAGGTAAATTATTCCTCTCAAGAGCAGTGGCATAGACATGAATGAATATTCAAACATCTTATAGATATGAACGAACGCTCCAACATCTTGTCTAAGATGTAAGAAGTGTTTTCAATAAACTGGCCAGTAAATGGCTGGACTTAAATCAGCAAAGTGTTAACTAGTTAAATAAAATAAATTCATGCATATATACCTCCTACAGGCATTGGTTCATAGAGTGAGTGCGGAAGATATCCGGCTAAACAAATCAACTGATCCAATATGTCTCTTTAAATATTTATATGTAGAAGCACAATATTCTGATTTTTCTTCTTAGCTCAGTACTTGCTTGGATAGCTGAAATTCTGATTCACATGTTCAAAACGCTCACCTAGATAGTTTTTATTTTTTTAATTTGATTTATATGCCGCCCTTCTCCGGAGACTCAGGGCGGCTTACAATGTGCTCAGCAATACTATCTCTTCCTCCCAGTCACAGTCTCAAAATATAGCTGAAGACAAGTTGAAGACAGTCTTATAATTTTGATGCCTGAATGTAGTGTGGTCTTGAATTGGTTTAACTTTGAAGAAGTGGAGTTATTAAGAATGTTAGAATGTTGTTTTACTGGGCTGCTGAATAATATTTCTATGTTCCTACCACTGTATTTATTACATTATGCATAGTAAACGGAATACTTGTGTATCCATGGTAACATAGCAAGAATACAGTGAACAATATTTGATAGCTGGAAGTTCAGGGACTTCCAGCTTAAATTAAAATATAGAGCGGCTCATTTAGATCAGCATATGTAAATGGCTCTAAATGCAGGTTTAATGCCCAAAATGCAGCCATATGATCACAGTGGGTGTGATGGCTATCAGAACTTTGTCATAAGTACCTTTTGGGAGAATATGTTGTAACTTGAGGACTACCCATAGTAGATCCAAAACTCATCATAAACAGACAAATTCCAAATTGTTGAAATATAATTTAAATATAATCTAGTATTAACTTATTTAAACCTTCATTTCCATCCAAGAATCTGGTTCTTCATTGTAATAATAACTAATGATTAAGGAATTGTCAGTGGACATGTTCAGGACATATGCACTAATTGTAAAATATTCTACCCCTTCATGGATTACTGCCTTGTCGTGGTGAAGGGGCTTGTGTAGCTCAATGAAGCTATGAACTATGCCGTGCAGGGCCACCCAAGATGGACAGGTCATAGCAGAGAGTTCTGACAAAACGTGATCCACTGGAGAAGGAAATGACAACCCACTCCAGTATCTTTGCCATGAAAACCCCATGGACAGTACCAAAAGGAAAAAAGATATGATGCTAGAAGATGAGCCCCTCAGGTCGGAAGGTGTCCAAAATGCTACAGAGAAGAGAAGAGCAGAGGGCTAGTACTAGTAGCACCAGAAAGAGTGAAGCGACTGGGCCAAAGCCGAAAGGACGCTCAGCTGTGGATGCATCTGGTGGTGAAAGGAAAGTCTGATGTGTAAAGATTTTTTTCTCCATAGGAACCTGGAATGTAAGATCCATGAATCAAGGCAAGTTGGACGTGATTAAACAAGAGATGACAAGACTGAACATCAACATTTTAGGAATCAGCGAACTAAAATGGACAGGAATGGGTGAATTTAATTCAGATGACCATCAGGTATACTACTGCGGGCAAGAATCCCTCAGAAGAAATGGAGTAGCCTTCATAATCAATAAAAGAGTAGGAAAAGCAATACTGGGATACAATCCCCAAAATGACAGAATGATCTCAGTTTGAATCCAAGGCAAACCATTCAATATCACAGTAATCCAAGTCTCTGCCCCAACCAGAAGAGGATGAAGAGGATGAAATTGACTGGTTCTATGAAGCCCTACAGCACCTTGTAGAATTAACATCCCAAAAATGATGTTCTTATCATCATGGGGGATTGGAATGCTAAAGTAGGAAGCCAAAAGATAACCAGAATAACAGACAAGTTTGGCCTTGGAGTACAAAATGAAGCAGCACACAGGCAGATAGAATTTTGTCAAGAAAATACGATGGTCATAGCAAACACTCTTTTCCAACAACGCAAGAGAGGACTCTACACATGGACATCACCAGGCGGTCAACATAGAAATCAGATTGACTATGTACTCTGCAGCCAAAGATGGAGAAGTTCTATACAGTCAGTAAAAACAAGACCAGTAGCTGACTGTAGCTCAGATCATGAGCTTTTCATGGCAAAATTCATGGCTTAAATTGAAGAAAGTAGGGAAAAGCACTAGGCCTATCAGGTATGAACTAAATCATATCCCTGATGAATATACAGTAGAGGTGACAAATAGATTTAAGGAATTAGATCTGATAGACAGAGTGCCTGAAGAACTATGGACAGAGGTTCACAACATTGTACAAGAGGTAGCAACTAAAACCATCCCAAAGAAAAAGAAATGCAAGAAAGCAAAATGGCTGGGTGAGGAAACTTTACAAATAGCTGAGAAAAGAAAGGAAGTGAAAGGCAAGGGAGAAAGAGAAAGATACACCCAATTGAATGCAGAATTCCAGAGAATAGTTAGAAGAGACAAGATTCTTAAATGAACAGTGCAAAGAAATAGAAGAAAAAAAAAACAGAATAGGGAGGACCCGAGAGCTCTTCAAGAAAATTGGAGATATGAAGGGAATGTTTCATGCAAAGATGGGCATGATAAAGGACCAAAATGGCAGGGACTTAACAGAGGCAGAAGAGATTAAGAAGAGGTGGCAAAATTATACAGCAGAACTATACAAGAACGAGCTTAACATCCCTGATAACCATGATGGGGTGGTCACTGACCTCGAGTCAGACATCCTAGAATGTGAAGTCAAATGGGCCTTAGGAAATCTGAGCAACAACAAAGCTAGTGGAGATGATAGTATTCCAGCTGAGCTATTCAAAATCTTAAAAGACGATGCAGTAAAAGTGCTACACTCAATTTGCCAGCAAATTTGGAAAACTCAACAGTGACCACAGGATTGGAAAAGGTCAGTTTACATTCCAATTCCAAAGAAAGGCAATGCCACGGAATGTTCAAACTATCGCACCATTGCACTCATTTCACATGCTAGTAAAGTTATGCTTAAAATCCTACAAGCTAGGCTCCAGCAGTATGTGGATCGAGAACTACCAGAAGTACAGGCAGGATTTTGAAGAGGCAGAGGAACTAGAGATAAAATTGCCAACATATGCTGGATCATGGAGAAAGCTAGGGAGTTTCAGAAAAACATCTACTTCTGCTTCATTGACTATGCTAAAGCCTTTGATTGTGTGGATCACAACAAATAGTGGCAAATTCTTAAAGAGATGGGAGTACCAGACCATCTTATTTGTCTCTTGAAAAACCTATATGTGGGTCAAAAAGCAACAGTGAGAACTGGACATGGAACCACTGACTGGTTCAAAATTGAGAAAGGAGTCCGGCAAGGCTGTATACTGTTGCCCTGCCTATTTAACTTATATGCAGAGCACATCATGAGAAAGGCGGGGCTAGATGAATCACAAGTTGGAATTAAGATTGCCAGGAGAAATATCAACAACCTCAGATATGCAGATGATACCACTCTAATGGGAGAAAGCGAAGAGGAACTAAAGAGCCTCTTAATGTGGGTGAAGAAGGAGAGTGCAAAAGTTGGCTTGAAACTCAATATTAAGAAAACTAAGATCATGGCATCTGTCTCTCTCAATTCCTGGCAAATAGATGGGAAAGAAATGGAGGTAGTGACAGATTTTATTTTCCTGGGCTCCAAGATCACTGCAGATTGAGACTGTAGCCAAGAAATTCAAAGACGCTTGAAAGGAAAGAAAAGGAAAGGAAAGTTATGGCAAATCTAGACAGCATTCTAAAAAGCAGAGACATCACCTTGCCAACAAAAGTGCGTATAGTCAAGGCTATGATTTTCCCAGTTGCAATGTATGGCTGTGAAAGTTGGACCATAAGAAAGGCTGAGCGCCAAAGAATTGAGGCCTTTGAACTGTGGTGCTGGAGAAGACTCCTGCAAGTCCCTTGGATTGCAAAGCGATCAAACCGGTCAGTCCTAGAGGAGAGCAACCCTGACTGCTCGTTAGAAGGCCAGATCCTGAAGATGAAACTCAAATACTTTGGCCACCTAATGAGAAGGAAGGACTCACTGAAGAAGAACCTAATGCTGGGAAAGATTGAGAGCAAAAGAAGAAAGAGAAAGAGGTGACTGGATGGAGTAGGTCACTGAAGCAGTAGGTATGAGCTTAAATGGACTCCAGAGAATGGTAGAGGACAGGAAGGCCTGGAGGAATATTGTCCATGGGGTCGCGATGGGTTGGACAGGACTTCGCAACTAACAACATCAGCAAAATATTCTAAGAGTCTAAGTAGCCAGTGAATTTCTTTTGTATTACTATCAAGATGAAAAAAAGAATCTTATTTATTTATTTATTTATTTATTTATTTATTTATTTATTTATTTATTTATTTATTTATTTATGTGTGTGTGTTTGTTTGTTATATTGCCGCCTATTCGCCCATGGCGACTCAAGGCGGCTTACAGAATATAAAAAAACCACATTTGTTCACATTGACAAAGTTTCTAAAGGATTATAATAATTCAACTATTAAAATTGTTTATTATTCTTGTAAGAGTCAGGAATGTTGTTTTGTGTATAAGGCCTTCTTTTGTAAACATACTTAAGGAATGACTGAACTCCCTTGGGCAAAAGACCAGCTGCCTTACAAAGGGGAGATGAGAGAGAAAAAAAGAGGGAAAGGGAGAGGGGAGTTTCACATTCCTTAGAGAATATTGGGGAAAATAAAGTTTTCTGAGAAACAAAAAAAAACAAAAAAAAATTGAGTTTCAGGGAGGCTTTGATAAGTATCTTATCAGATGCTTATTATCAAGTCAATAAAATTGGCCATTAAATAGCAATCTGTGAACCCATTCGCCTTTTATTTCTGACCTCTCAAAGCACTCTTCTTTACTCAGCAAGAGCACAGCTCTTAATAGTCTGGGAAAAACCTTTGATTTCTAGGTCACTAACCAGAAATGTTGTACAAAAGGTCTTAAGGAAGTAAAAGATCATTGCAGAAACCTAGTTATATTGGCTTCCTAAATATTTTTTCTTTACATCTGGAGTAGCTTAACCATGGGGCAAGGTGAAGTGCACTGATTGCTCTTCGCCGGTTCTCTTTCTTGAAAGTCAAAGTGGTAGATGCTACGCAGCTTCTCTAAACTATCCTTCTGAGGTAATAGGAGAGTCTATTTCCCTGTTAATATTCCAGCAAGTTTCCATTTCTACTCCCTTTTAGAATGGAATGAGGAGAGTCCTGGGATATTGTGTCCTAGGGTCAGCATCATCTTAGCACAGGCTCTGATATTTCACTGATCTGGAAAACTGAACAGAGTAAGAGGATCCTGGTAGCAATGAAAAGTATATTAGGAGTATCATAAAAGTATATTATGGAAAAAAAAAGTTATGTACTTATAACACTTAAATTTAAAGAAGCCTCTTCAGTACTATTTACCCAATTCTTGGCCATGCTCAGTTATAATCAACACTAATTTCAGGCAGCTGATTTCAGGATATTTAGCAATATATTCCAGTGATGTTTCCCTCAAACCCCCCCCCCCCGCATTTATAAAGGGGTGCAGCCTATGAGATTAGTTCAATTTATTATAACAAAAACTTTGTAAATGAAAGGGCAGTGGTATTTAAATGCGGAGAAAATTGTATTGTTTGAAAAATTAACATAATGGTTATCTTGAAGAATGCTTCAATAAAATATTGTTTTACTCACATGTGTTCTTACTTTGTTTTTAAAAATATCAACAGTATTCCTGTTAGGCTTTCTGTCTGTACAAGTGTCTTATTTGACATAAATATTAAATATTAAAATTGTATACCTCACTTAAGATTTTTAAAAATATATTTATATATGCTCTCAAACTATGCTTTTATGCATAGTCCCCCGCCCGCCCCCCGCCATCACTCTACTGAAACTTAATTCTTAGAGTGCAGTCTAATATTTTTGTATTACAAGCCATATAGTGTGGTTGTATTTATCCTTCTTATTATCTCCTTTACTCTCCCTTTTATTGGTACTATTATGGCTCATCACAGTCAGCCAGATGTTCAGTCTGGATTTTGGCATTTTGTTTACCTATTAAGTCCTTGGTTGGGAACTGCTGTTCTAATCTAAGTGAATTAACGAGTATTCTTTTCTGAATTTTAAAGCATAGAAATTTAAAATCCATTGGGTTTTTCCAATAGTAAACATCTCCCTAGTCAGATAATGTAAAATTGGTCCCTCACAAAATTGAGTTGAAGTCCACAGAAAGTTATACAGTTTGGGAAATGCTGGCTGGGGAAATCTGGGGAAATCAGACCCAATTGGTCTCCATCTGTGGTCAGGAGAAGAATTCTCGTCTCCAGCCTGGCATCTTCCAGATCTACAGCCCCTGACAAATTCTGTAAATCGCAGTCTCAAAGTATCTGAAGGGCTTTATCTAATCATTTCACCCTGAGTATGGTCATATTATTTTGGAAATAATGAAGTTAAAATACTACCTAAAATGCTAACTTTATGAACAATTGTATGAATGGAAATAATTTCAGATGTCTAACTTTTTAAAAAATAAATAGCACGAGGAATAATATTATCTAGACTTATGTTAAAGTTAATTCTTCTGTGTTTTTTTAAAATTCTGTCATCTGCTATTCATAGTGTTATGTATTGCAAGCAGAAGTTTCTTTAATTTATATGACTGCCCACTCCCCAAGTAACTCTGAATAGCTAACCTAGGATTAGAAGTATCAAAATTCACATAAGGGATAATTAAAACACATAAAACATATACATTTACAGGACCAGGAACAATAACTCATATATCTCACACTACGATTGCTCATAGAGCAGCTGTGGTCAGTGCCTGGGAAGCAGTGGTGGATTGCTCCCAGTTTGGACCAGTTTGCAAGAACCGGTAGTAAAACCGGCAGGAGGCTCTGCCCACTGACCTGGATGTCATCATAGGTGATCTTCGCATGCGCAGAAAAGCGCGGGCATGGGTGAGAGCGTGATGTGAACCGGTAGTAAAGGTAAGTAGACCCCACCCCTGCTGGGAAGGAAGGAAATAAGACTTCAGGGCATAACTAAAATTGGCAGGGTCGGGGCCATATGAATTTCATGGGAGATGCTCTTCCACAGGAAGGGTGTTGTGATGGAGAGGCCATGCTTCCTGGATCCCATAAGATAACCCAATGTAATAGATGGGACTTGACAAGATGGGACTTGACAAATTGACAAACACAATTTGCTGGATGGGCAGAAATAATTGGTGATAGTTTTCCTATTTATTAGATACAGTATTTGCCTTAAATATACATAAACCTTATTATATCTATATTGTTCAGACCAATCAAAAGCTGCCATAGTCTAAGAAAGAAGGCCTCCCTACCATCTCTTTCTCTCGTGTGTATGTGTGTGTGTGTTTGTGTGTGTATCTACTAGATGGATTGCTCTCCTGGTTCTACCTAGTCTTTTAATTTTTTTGGATTATTTCCTTAGCCAAAACCCACAATTTTCTGTTTCTTATTTTTTAACTTTCAGAAAATTACACTGAGGTTGCCTTAACCAGTAATGCTACAAATCACATTATGATTTTGCCTATTATAATGCATTAATTTAATGCTTCAATATCTAGCTTGGATCTCAAATCATTTTCTCTCTATCAATACTGACAGAAAGTCTTGCACAGACATCCAGTGGGTTATATAAGGACAGTGAAAAATCCATTCATTTCATCAACTTTAATTTCTTTTAAAATCTATCTTTCTATAGATACACCTTTGGAGCCTAACTCTTGTCAATCCTTCAAGGATCATAAAGTTGAAGCTATTGTGATAGAAACAGACAAGCTATCCTCTTTAGGCTAAAATGAAAAACTAAAATAGATTGGATTTATTTATTATCACCTCAAAGCACCATTTTCAAGGTAATGGGCAATAAAAAAGTTGAAAACAAGTTTAAAAGGATATAAAATATACCAAATATAGTTAAAAGAATCCAGTAAAATCCCAAGCTGGCACTGAAAAGAAAATCTAGATTCCAGACAGCGGGTGGCTCAAGGCATTTAGTTGCTGTGGTTAAAGATAAGATGTTCAATTTCATGTTCAATTGGAAGCTGACTGGCTTCATATTGGTGTGAAAATTATCCCTCATGTCAAATGGGATAAAACATATCCATGGCTTTATCACAGACATGGACTTTGGGTAGAAGCAAAAATCTTGAGGGACAAAACATATTAGGAAAGATTGGAAGAAGTGAATACTGTATATATTGCTTGTAGGACATAAGGGAAAGGGTGACATGATTGAAACTTATAAATATAATAAGGGTGTGAATAAAGTTTTATAAGGTAGCATTTTCAATATTAAGCAAAAATCAAGAACATGGGGGCTGACCTCAAACTGACAGGTGGGAAGTTCAGAAGTAACATTAGAAAATATTACTTCACAGAAAGAGGAGTGGAAGCTTGAAACCAATTTCTAGAGGAGGTAGTGGATCAGTCATCAGTAACTGAGTTTAAACATGCTTGGGATAAACACATATCCATCATCCAACAAAAATTTAAAAACAAAAACCAAAATAAATAAGATATAAACATTATGACTGGCAAAGACTTGGATTGTTTAAAGACTATGAGATTGTTTTTCACTACAAAGTAAAAACTTTGATAAACCAGTTTGTATGTATTTGCTTCATTGCTCTCAGCACCGTTTCCCTGTGCTCTACGCTCTGCTGGTTGGTTAACACAACAATGTCCTTAATACAGCTGAAATTATTACCCTGAGATAAAATGGCAGGCTCCCATTTAAACCTTGATCACAATATGAAAAACTCATGCTACCTGATGTGACTATGCTGGTAAAAAGATACTTCAAATGTGGGGAGGTCTCTAAGTATATTTTAACACTGTTGATAAGTTATCTTATACCGTCCTCACAACCACAGATTGCTTTAAAGCAGTGGGGGGTTTTCAAATTTTTTACTACCACTTCTGTGGGTGTGGCTTGGTGGGCGTGGCATGGCATGGCATAACAGGGGAAGGATGCTGTAAAATCTCCATTCCCGCCCCACTCCAGGGAAAGGTTACTGCAAAATTTCTACTTCCTCCCGATCAGTTGGGACTTGGGAGGTAGAGAATAGATGGGGGCAGGGCCAGTCAGAATTTTTACTACCGGTTCTCCGAACTACTCAAAATTTCTGCTACCGGTTTTCCAGAACTGGTCAGAA
Organism: Arizona elegans; assembly: GCA_022577455.1. NCBI lineage: Eukaryota > Metazoa > Chordata > Lepidosauria > Squamata > Colubridae > Arizona > Arizona elegans. The sequence continues at coordinate 296,018,360 of JAKOOJ010000001.1, read as the reverse complement.
CCTGCTGAAACCCACCTCTGTTTTAAAGGTACAGACAAGGCTTGTGGCTTTTTAATCTTGCTATTCTCCATAACATGCTATCTGAGGCCCTTCTCCCCAGAATGTAATGATACTCTTAGGCCTGGTTATAATTTATAATTAAAAGAGAAAGACCTAAATTCATCATGACATTACATCCATACAGCATAAGATGTGTAATTTGAGGCATCATGGTTACATGTAGCATCTGAATGATTCTCCAGACACAATAGAAGAATATGAATTCTTGTGGTGTTTAATTGGGAAATCTATAAAGATGGTGCTCCTAATTTTACCTTACTGTAGGTTTTCTTTTTAAAAGAAAAGTACACCTCCCCTCCATTATTCCTTTCCAAAGTGGAAAAAGTAACAGAAACTCCTATCCCCCCACCCCGCTCATATTACCTATATTTACATTTTAAATAATCTTCCGATCCATTATATACCCCCCTTCCCAATGTTAAGTGGAGGCTTGGTCACCAAAAAATGTCTGCCTCGATACAGCAGCATGTACGTTATATTTATTTGAAGTCCACAGTTTGGAGATTGCATCTGGAATTTCAATTCTACTTCCAACATTATTAATTTGGAATTCAGGACAATTTGTCTCTAATTTATTTACTATTTGTGGCAGATTATGGCAATGCACTGCTTTCAACAATCTATCTGGTCTAGAGAATGGAGGTGTTTGATTTAATCTAAGGTCCCTCGACTCTCTACCCAAGAACTCTCAGATGAATGGGAAACCACTTTCTCCTTTCCTATAGACTTGTTCTGTGGATTCATGGGGCACTTTGAATCTATGTGTGGCCAAAATATGAACACATCTTCCTTTCCTTCTATTGCAGTAGCTCAGAGTAACTTAATTGAAAGCACTGGGAAAACTGTGACTATTTTCCTGTATCTCTGCTTCATTTTTCCTTTAATCTTTACATATGGGCTTCTTTTTCCTCCAATATACAGTTTCAGCTATTTTTCTTCCTAGTTTCCTAAAGACAGTATAACAAGGATTATAGTAGCAAACTGTCAAAACAGCAGACAATAATGCTAAAAGATGTGAAATGTGTTAATAAAAATACATAAGGAACAAAGATTTTCTTCAGGCTTGCAATAGCATTTATTTTCTCTTTAGGCCTTTTAACATACTGTAGCTTCCAATATATGAATTGGGGAATGAAAATAGCAGGTATTCATATTGAAGAATTCTTGCAAATTCCAGATCTCTTCTGGACCAGTTCTGAACCATTATGTCTGAAAGGGATGCAATGCCTTTAGTTTCTCTAGGGATATTTGGGCATAAAGATGGATTATTCTTTTGTCACTTGCCATTAAAGCCCATCCATTGGAGACCATTTTCTTAAAGACTTGGGCTCTAATATTGTAGAGTTCAGTATGTCAGTCTTTAGGCATACTGGGTCCATACACAGTCTAGATCAGATAAAGGCACTCTGCTTCTCCACAGATGTGTTGGAATGATAGGCAACATTTCATTTTTTTCTGTAATATGTCCAGTTTTTAAGTTTTTTTTTTTAAAAAAAGTGGTAAACACTATCTGGTAGGGAATCCTCTGGACATCATTGGTCCAGACACAGAAAGCTCAGGGACTATCTCTTGCACCATAGTATTCCATTGACCATGTTTTCCTACTTAAACTTTAGCTTGTTTATGAACCTCTTGTGACATCAAATCACAAGAGTTTAGCAGTGGTGTTAATGGTGATTTGAGAAATAATAATATTTTTAACTTCTTGAAAGGGAAATGGTACATCTTTCATAGTTTGCATAAAGATCGCATTACTGCAACTATGGCACATTTGATAACCTAATGAGCAGAGAAACTTGACATGAACTCACAAACTTGGGTAGACCTTTCCCAAGGTGGCCCAGGGCAGGACATGGAAAAGATTATTTCTGCAATATACACCTCCAATTAATTTCCCCTACTTCTCCATCACCCATTGCACTGAAAGTTGCCTAGAATAACAGCTGCCATCCCTGCAATGTAACAAAGACGGACTTGTGACACTTTTGTATCTGGTTTCTTCCCATTTACCAAGCTGATCTAAATACCCACTCCACAGACATAGCCATCAATTATGAATGAGGCCAATAGAATGGCTGTTTACACACTTACATCTATTTTAGTTTCAATGAAATACACGAGAATCAAGGGGACTTGTTCAATTATATGGTAGACAGAGGATGGAAAATGTTTTCTTTTAAAGTAATGCAAGAGTTTGCTGTGGTTATGTGCCATGGTTTCCTGTCAGTTTTTCTCATTCAGGGTGATCATCAAGATTGCCATATTGATAAGATGTAGAGCAAATTCTGCCATCTTTTATAATTGTTAATAGTTGGTCTATGAATCCTTAACACCAAGGCTACATTAAACGTAGTGATGATCACTTCTAAGACAAAGTTCATATGATTTCATGGCACTATACTTCTGAATAATTTAACACAGATATTGGTCAACTTATTCTGCTCCCCAGTTACTTTTAAGAATAACTGCAAATGCCAAATACATTCATGAATGATTCAACCCAAAATAGCTAGTTTGATCTATGTGCAAATAAGTACATTCTATCAATGTCTTGACCCAATGTCTGGAGACTAGTTGGATGTAGATGGAGAAGGACAGACTTAAGCTCAATTCTCATAAGACTTCCTACTCTCTGCTCAGTTTGGATATTTATCCGAGACTAAATAGTGCTTCCCTGTTTGAGATTGGTGCACAATTTGGGGAGTCATCTTGAAGTCACAGCTCCTGTTCACAGAGCAGATTGCAGCTTCAGCCAGGATAGCCTTTGTACAGATTTATCTGGTACACCACTCGTGATCATTTCTAGATCAGGTATGATTGGGTATGGTCATTTATATAGTCACCATAGAGATGGATTTATTCAATGTATTCTACATTGGACTGCCCTTGAAGATCACTCAGAAGTGTAACATCTGGTACAAAATGCAGCAGTGCTTGGGCGTGCTGTGATATGTCCTTGTGTCATCACTATTAAGTGAGTTGCATTGGTTGACGGTTGGCTTCTGGGTGACCAATTCATGGTTTTGGTTACTACTTATGAAGTCCTTCCTGGCACTGAGCCTAATAATTTGAGATAATGCATATCTTCTAACTGCATATAGTTTGTGCATGTCTAGTAAGAACAGATAAAGTAGTTTGCTCTACGTCCCTTCAAATACTGTAAACAGTGTCATCTACTCAGTTTGGTCTTGTAGGAAATGTAATAAAATACAGGTGAGGGCATTAGAAGCAGATGGTTAGAATATATATAACTGAACCAAGAGCTTGGGTTAGTATGTATCTGGGGTGGGGAGCATAAGGACCTTGGGCCACATGAATCTTTTGCAGCCCCATGGCCTTGACTAGGAAAAGCTGACTAGACAGTTTCCTGCTCTTTGGATGTAGGAATCACATGAAAACTATGGTGCATGACTTAAAACAGGCCTATCACAAGTAAAATGAATATAACTCTATGAATTGCTTTTCAGAAATACATCTTATTGAATTCAAGGGGATTTACTTCATTTAATGTATATAATGTTATAACCAAATTAAAATAACAGGAAGTATTTTGGAGCTTAAGGGGATTATTGAATAAACAAGCTTTAAGATTTTATTATAAATATCTTAATTATTTAATCCAAAAATTTAATTGGTTAAACACAGCAGTCTTTATCAGGAACATAACTTTTTAAAAATTCTATTCATCTTTACATTATCTTCAAAAATATTAGTTTCTTCCCGATATCCCTGCCCAAATTTCACTGAAACAGAAAGGATGCTTTCTCCCCCCTCCTCAAAGTATATTCAAATATTTTCCCTCATACTTTTGCAAAATCTGGGTTATTCCCAAGCCTACTGAGACTGGGACTCATGTCCTTCAGCAATAGCTTGAATGATGAGTTACTATTATTACATATCAATAGAACCCACATCAGTCATATTGTGTCAAGACTCATTTCATTTCATTGTATTATTCTGTTCTACTCATACTACTGTATAATAAGTTTGATTTATTTATTTATTAAGAAAAGTTCTATATGGCCACCCAATTCATTCATGGTGACTCCAGGCAGCCTACAGAAGTAAAACCTCCAATACAAAAAACAATAAACCTCCATCCACTTGGAAACAACAATCAAACAAACCACTTAATGGGCTCCGTATCACCCTGTGGTCTCCAAAACACCTGACAAAACCATGTTTTCAGGGCCTTTCAAAAGTGTATCAATGTGGGGCCAATCTTATTTCTGCAGAGATGATGTTCCAAAGTGAGGGAGCCATCATGGAGAAAGCCCTTGTTCTTAGTCCCACTAGATTGACCTCCCGAATAGAGAGGACTGGTAACATAATACATAACATAACCAGTAACATAACACCTCCCTCTGTGATGGTGAGCTAAATGAAACTTGGAAAAGATGATCCTTCAAATAATTGCCCTTCCATTTTTTAAAAAGCTTATTGTGTCACAGTGATTATTCTTTGGAGTCAACAATACATATGTTGCTTGTGTGAAGACAGATTCTTCTGAAAAGTTCATCCTCTATCATGAAATTATTATATGGTTTTTCTAGCTTTATTTTCCCCTGACCCCTTTCTTCCAGCTAAGGGCACTTCTACACAAGGTGTTGGTTTTGTTTCTGAATCAACTCACATTGCCTTCTGTGATGTTCTTCATCAGTTCAGCCAATTTATTTCTCTCAGCTGTACTAGAAGAGCTGCAGATTCTGGAGCTCCATAGAAGTTGGAGGCAGAGCAAGTTGTTTCTTCATTTTACTTATTCTTTCTCTTGGCTCCTGAGCTTCAAGATCACTAACAGGTCCTAAAAAAGAGAAATACTGGCTTGACACTTATCATCTTCACAAACAAAGTTGTGAGCAGAGATGACTCCTGCCCTTTCTGCAGTAGACAACTCATGCGAAGTACATTTGAGTTTTTATCTCTCTTTCTTGTACTGAGTGGTAGTAAGGGGCCCTTTATTGCTGTAGGATGTGTGAGAGATCAGTGATTTTTGCTTCCATTTTTGGCACTTCTGAATCAGCAAAAGGGAAATCAACCATTGCTTGCTTCTAAATTGCTATTAAGGAACTGTGAATGGAAAAGATGACACTTTGGAACTGGCCTTTCTGGATCTCCCCCTCCTAAAGTTCCAGAGTTATTGGCTCTATTAATGGACAAGAGAAGATGATTCAGAACATTCAGAACTTTCCTCTGGATATTTTATAGCTGTTAAATTATGCTTTCTATGTTGGGTTTGATATGATGGTGGCAGTGGTGGAATTCATTTTTTTACTACCAGTTCTGTGGGCATGGCTTGGTGGGCATGGTGTGGCTTGGTGGGCATGGCAGGGGAAGGATACTGCAAAATCCCCATTCCCTTCCCACTCCTGGGGGAAGGATATTACAAAATCTCCATTCCCACCCCACTCCAGAGGAAGGATACTGCAAAATCCCCATTCCCTTCCCACTCCTGGGGGAAGGATACTGCAAAATCTCCATTCCCACCCCACTCCAGGGGAAGGATACTGCAAAATCCCCATTCCCTTCCCACTCCTGGGGGAAGGATATTACAAAATCTCCATTCCCACCCCACTCCAGAGGAAGGATACTGCAAAATCCCCATTCCCTTCCCACTCCTGGGGGAAGGATACTGCAAAATCTCCATTCCCACCCCACTCCAGGGGAAGGATACTGCAAAATCCCCATTCCCTTCCCACTCCTGGGGGAAGGATATTACAAAATCTCCATTCCCACCCCCTCCAGGGGAAGGATACTGCAAAATCCCCATTCCCTCTCCACTCCTAGGGGAAGGATATTGCACAATCTCCATTCCCACCCCACTCTGGGACCAGTCAGAGGTGGTATTTGCCGGTTCTCCGAACTACTCAAAATTTCCATTACTGGTTCTCCAGAACCTGTCAGAACCTGCTGAATTTCACCCCTGGATGGTGGTTTGGGGTGGGGAGGCTAATGTTTTCCATTCAAAACTAATGTTTGACAGCATAGTTTGACAGTATTTCCAGTATTCAATTGTATCTTTTTCTTTGGTGTTTGCAAAGGTTTTGTGAATGTCCCCAGACTTACTGATAGTTCTGCAATATATATAAACACAATAATGACCGGTCACATTTCATATTCTGTCTACTGAAGGGTAATAGTAACATCTACAAAGGTCAGCACCAATACAAGAGGGGGTAAATCATCTCCTGGTGTCTCTGCTCTGCTGTTTCTTGATAAAAGACAGCAAATAGCCATTTAGAAGCTGCTTATTTAGAATAGTTCTGGATCAACAGAGTTTCGTCCCCTCCAGGCAATGTAAACAGTTTGCTCATTGCTGAAGGTTACAGTGGGTTAATTCTCCAAAGTAAGTTGGATTGGTAGAGCTTCTCAGGAGAAACATAAAGCAGATTTAACTGCTGAAGTTCATAAGAATTCCCATGTTCACCAGAAGTAATTTGTAAAGACAAATGAAAGCCTAGTTAAACTTGATCTTCATAAGGTGCACTTGGTTTGATTGTTGGTTAGGAAAACTATAGTCATGGCTTCTGTTTGCACCATGATGCCATTGGAAAAATGGCAAATATATGGTACATACTACATGGTACATACTACGTACATGGCAATGGAAGAAAACTGTTCTTTCTCTCTTGGTTTCTGGCTGCTTCTGCCTGTCATAGGCAGAATGTAATACGAAGAGATAGAGATTCTCATTCAATTTCATCTGTGTCTCACTTTGACCTCTAGGAGGTCCTTGCTGTTTATTTTTATTTATATTTAAATACATTTATTTTATTTATATTTATATTTCCTATTTCTTAATCACTCACCTCCCTCTGAGAGGGGCCCTGAGTAGTGGACAGTGTAATCAATATATAAACAACATATAACATTAATATTAAACTATTAAGATTAATTTAAGTTTAATATTTAAAAGAAGAAGAAGAGCTGAAGAAGCTTCTTGGATGAGAAGCGAAACGTCTTCAAAGAAAAACCAGAAAGTCCAGTTGCCTCTTGGAAAAAAAGCATCTTTGGGACAACCATGACCTGGATGACTGAGAATCTTCATTGACATTTAGAAGTGTGGCAGTTGGAAAAATGCTCCTCTAAACCTAAAAATACATTTAGAAAGCCTAATATTTCTAAATCTAGAGCAGGACTTCAACATTTATGGTTAAAATGTCAGTCTTCTGCAAACAGGAACTTTTATTTTTTGGATATATCAATTCCATGTCAGAATATTCTTTAAAAGTATGGGATGATCTGTCAGTCAAAGTACCAAGAGATTTTCTGATCTTACCCAAGCATAATTTTCTGGATATCCTATGGATTGCCACAACAACCATCTGATAGGCCCAAAATATTTCTGGATCAGAACCAATGGATTTAATCAGTTCCAACTTTACCACTGATTTCTTATGGAACATTAAGCATGTCTTCTGTAGAGTTGTAATTTTATATATATTATGTTTTCCACAATTTTTCCCCTTGGAGTAAGCACGGAAGGATTAGAATGGAGGTTACTGTCCTCTGAGTTGAATACTGTATTTCTATTTTGAGCAGGTTTATGCTCTGGAAACTGATCCTGTAACTAGAAGCCATATTTTTGTAATCAGCCTAGGACAAGAGGACTTACAACCCTGGATCTTCTTCCAAGGCAACATTCATTTGCTAATTATCTCTGCCAGACAAAGATAAGTAGGTTGATTAACACCTTTGACCTGCAGGGACCAGACTATCCTTAACCCCCTGAACTCAGATTTTCCTGAAATAGTGCGTGTCACTATCAATGCAGCTGGAGTATACTTCTCATATGACAAGTGGACGAGGAAACCTTCTTATTACTCATTTATAAACACAGCAATTTTCAGGGCACTTCTAATTGTGGCAGCAATTAATCAAAAGGGCACAATTGCAGGGAAAAATCTGTCAGTAGGTTTGGATTGTCAGGTGAATGTAGTTGACTTAAGTATCTTGATGTATCTTTTAGTTTCTCTCTTATTACAATCACCTGGTGTACACTTCAGAATGGTTAAAAACTCATCAACCTATTAACTGCGGCATGAAGACATCTTCCTATTTTGAAGGGGCATGCCCTCATGATGTCATTTCCATCTAATCTCCAGATTGCCTGACATAGCTTTTAGATGTTCCACTGTTGAAGTGATAAATTTTCTTCTCATCCTAACACAAGTCATGCTGTACAAGCAATCTACAATTCGGTGACAGACTACAGGGATGAGGTGGTTATGGATAGTGGTTGCTGTCAGTCCTTTGAAGTACTCCAGACAAGAAGCACAAAACATGCACTAAAATCACCTTTACTGTAAGATTACAGCAACAGAATCTAGCAAGTCTGAAAACATGTCCCCTCATTTACTTTTATTTTCTAGAAAACTAGGAAGAGTCCATTCTGAGATTTTCCCCATGCTCCTTTTCCTCTTGTGTGATGAAATTCCTTTTGCATGATAGTTGTCTGGTCTATGGCTCTTCCTTCTGTCCCCCAAGGTCATTTTTGCATACCATGACTTCTGCCTCACTCCTATTCGCTGTCTCATTCTAATGGGCAGAAGGAATAACACTGAGAATCAGAAGGAGCTTCTGATTTTAAAATCTGAGTCCAGAGCAGAACTATAACCTTAGAACACATCTCAGACAAGATCTTCCCTAGTTCTCACAAAGATAATGGAAGGGAGGGAGAAGACTTTCAAGATTCTGTTACCATACTCTTATAATAACAGTAGCAATTGGGCTGCATGTCTTTGTTTCTCTAATCTGTTCTACATCAAAATGAAAGCATTTTTTTGCTTTCAAACCTGAAGATTCAAACCATCAATTTCTTCTTCTTCTTCTATATTTGAAGAGGGAATACTCCTCTTCACCGGCCTGTTTGGAAAGGATCAGAAAGTCTGTTTGTTATCATCATCATTTCTTGTAATTAGAATCATAGAATCATAGGACTGAAAAGGACGTTGGAGTTCTTCTGGTTCAATTGTCTGTCCATAGCAGGAGACCTTATTCAATCTCAGACAAATGGCTGTTCAATCTTTTCTTGAAAATCTCAAAAAATAGAGCATCCCAACTCCGGAAGGCAAGCTGTTCCATTGATTAATTGCTTTTACTGTCAAGAAATGTCTCCTCAGTTCCAAGTTAGATCTCTTTGGAGTGGTACTATCACTTCTCATAATCTTGATGCTATTCTTTTGTTGATGCAGCCTAGGACTTTTGTTGATTTTTTTTTTTTGGGTGAGCTCAGCATACTGCTGGCTCATACTTAAGTGGTAGTCCACTAGGATATCTAGATCCCTCTTTCTCAGGGGTGAAATGTAAAATTTGTTACTACCGGTTCTGTGGGCATAGCTTGATGGGGGGGGGGGGGTAATGTGACTGGGTGGGCATGTCCAACTTTTTTTTTTTTTAACTTTTCAAAGCATTTTTTCTACAACCTCTTCGGCCGAAGAGGTTGCAAAAAAATACTTTGAAAAGCCTCTGCCGATCAGGCAATTCAGCTGGGATCGTCAGAGAGGCTTTTTTAAAAATGCTTTGAAAAGCTTCTCTGACGATCAGGCAACTCAGCTGGGATCCTCAGAGAGGCTTTTTAAAAAATGCTTTGAAAAGCCTCTCTGATGATCAGGCAACTCAGCTGGGATTGTCAGAGACTTTTCAAAGCATTTTTTTACCACCTCTTCAGCCAAGAGGTTGCAGAAAAAAATGCTTTGAAAAGCCTCTGACGATCCCAGCTGAGCCGCGCATTCATCAGACACTTTTTTTTTACTTTTAAAAGCATTTTTTCGGCCAAAGAGGTTGTAGAAAAAATGCTTTTAAAAGTAAAAAAAAAAAGCCTCTGAGGATTGTGCAGATCAGCTGGGCATGGTGGGGAGGGGGCTGCAGGGATTTTTGCTACCGGTTCTCCAAATCACCATCGCTACCGGATCGGGCGATCCAGTCCAAACCGGGAGCATTTCACCCCTGCTCTTACTACTGTTGAATAGTTTCATTATGCCAGGAGAAAATTTTCCAGCTTTTTTTTCCCCCTTCATGTATTATATAAACCATTCTTCTAGCATTGACTCATGAAGAAACCCCCAACACTATTGTAACTTTGAAAACATTATAGCTAGTAACACATTGAAATTGTGATTGCCTGTTATAAAAGCAGTCAGGGAAAAACTACAACAGAGCTTTGATGGAAAACAATGGCAGGGGGCCACTTTGAAAAATGCAGTGTTTTTTGCAGCAATCAAGGCATTCATGAGATACAAAATCTATGCAGTTAGAACTGTTTCACAACCAAGTGATCTATATGCCTCCTTTTCTTATAATTCTTTCTCTTTTAATCAGACACGAACTACTGGCTTTACAAAACTAAATTTCACAATCACTTAAATAGAGGGTTGTTGTTTAACAGCTCTTTTGTCTATTGTAAATTTGGGAATATGGCCACCATGCTATTCTTACAAATGATGAGTCTGTGGGGCATCTTATTTTCTCTAGTCCTTCTAGTTCTTTGACATTCTTTGACAAAGTGACAAAGTAACTGTGAAAGGGATCTTGGAGTCCTAGTGGACAACCATTTAGATATGAGCCAGCAGTGTGCAGCAGCTGCCAAAAAAGCCAACACAGTTCTGGGCTGCATAAACAGAGGGATAGAATCAAGATCACGTGAAGTGTTAATACCACTTTATAATGCCTTGGTAAGATGTAAGATAACCATTTGTCTGAAGTGGTATAGGGTTTCCTGCCTCGGCAGGGAGTTGGACTAGAAGAAGACCTCCAAGGTCCTTTCCAACTCTGTTATTCTATTCTATTTTGAGACGAGAAGGTAATTATGTAGTCCGGGAGAAGCAGAAGCAGAAGTTATCACATGCATTAACAAGCTGCTGAAAAGCTCTCATTCCTTTCATGGCTTGTGAATGAGGTTATGGAAATGGGAAAACGTTTTCTATTTAGACCTGTTTCTCACCCTCATGGATATTCCCTTTGGAACCTGAAGGAGAATTTGTATAGTGACTCCCCATGAACTAGAGTCTGCTTTAGACATGATTAGGTCACAAACCATATTTATTCTTACCACATCTCTGTCTACCTCTTTCTCACCAGAATTAGGTCAGAGGAAGCAGAAGATATAGTCAAATTAACACATTTGAACAATTCAGAAATTGTTTTAAATCATAACCACTGAGAGAGCAAAAATAAGCAACATTCAGACTGGAGGCAACTAATGAGAAAACAATAGTAAGAAAAGTGAGGGTTCCTTGAAAAGATGCTATTTAAAGCAGGGGTTTTCTAACTTTTAGACTTCGGACCTGTTAATTTTTTTTTAAAAGAAATCCCAGAACCTCTGATCAAAAGGCAAAACTTTTGCACTAGAAAATTGATTTTGTTTGAGTGCTTTCTAGTTCCCCAATGATGATGAACTTTTTCCCCCTGTAGTGTCTCATGGAACCCCTCAAATTCTCATGGATATTATATTTCAGCAGAACAGTTATGAAAACCCGATATAAGGCACAATTCTTCTGAAAGACTTGGAAAAACAGCCAGTATGGTTTCACAAAGAAAGGGATCTTGCAAAGATAGATGGGACATTTTAAAATAGAGAGTTTAAAAGCACAAGTAATCCTAATAAGAAAATGTGAATTCTGAAGAAGGCAATGTAATTGTTCATTCAAATTTAACGAAGTCCCGAAAAGAAAAAAAATACACATAAGAGCAATGCTTTCTTTTAAAAAAGAACATACATTCATCTGGCAATTCTGAACAGCAGAATGAAGACCAGGTTTGGGATTGATATAAATATCACATTTATTCTGAGTAAATTTAAATCTCGGGGGCCAGATGACTTTCATCCTAGGATAATGAAGGAACTTACTGATGGGATTCAGCTGACCCCTTACATAATGTAAATATATTGTAAAGTGTCAAACAACAGGAAAAGAGTAAATGACTCTTATCTTCAAAAAGAGAGGAAAGGGGGATCTAGGGAGCTGCCATTCAGCTAGTTTAACACTGGTATCTGAAAATATTATGGATCAGTACATAAAATGATTTATAAGTAATGCAGAGGTAAGCAAGATCTGTCAAGAACAAGTCTTGTCAAAAGAACTATTTAATTTTTTTACACAGTGAATCTTTTCTAATACCGGTAGATTATAGGAATGCTGTAAACATAATATACCGATTTCAGAAAAACATTAAAAAAAATTCTATGATTTTGTAATTAGCAAAGCAGTTAAATGTGAATTGAGTGGCATTACTGGTAAGTGACACATAGGTAGTCTGAAAAGCATATTAATGGTTCCTCATCAAATTGTAGAGAAATAGTGATGGTGCCATGTGATTCAGTCCTGGTTCCTCTACTTTTCAGTATTTTTTATTAATGTCTTGAGTTGACTGAAGGAAATGCTTATATATTTATATATTTGCAGAAATAAAATTCAAAATAATCTGGAAAGATTAGAGAAGTGAGATTAAAATAACAGCAATCAAATATATCATGCATAAAATAGGAATCACTTGGCTTGATAATTTTAATTGTGAAAGGGATTTTTGAATACTGGATTAGTAGCAGTTCCATTTGGCTGTCAAAAAGGCAGTATACATAAGTATAGTCCAAATCATATGAAACTTGGTGTCAGGTTATACTGTATTGATCAGAACTTACCTCCAGTATTAAATCTATTTTTTTGTTTCGTACTTACAGAATTCAAGACAAACTGGAACAAGTTCAGAAAATGTAGTAAGAATGATCAGTGTACAGTAGAAACTAAAAGCTATGACTGGCAATTACGTAAACTGGAAATCTTTAATCTTCAGAAAATTGAAGTGGTATATGATAGCATTCTTCAGATAATTGGAAGGTGGACACTTTAAAGAAAGCCAAATTCTTTATTAGCTTAGTAAGTAGAGCATGAAACATTTATGATAAAAGAACTGCATATGCCAAATTAATGTTGGAAAAGTTTGCAATAGTAAATTTGATCATGTAAATAATTACTCAAAAAGATGGAGGACTCCATGAGTGTTTAAAAGCAGCTAGACAGCCTTCTGTCAGGGATCCTTTGAATTCCTATAATGGCGTTTAAATGGTCTCTTCTGATTCCATGGTTCTGTTTCATATGGTACCAACCTTGATTCTTCCTAGATAGTATACTTCCTTTTACCTTCTATATGAACCCCATGGAAATATACTAAATTGTCTTTTGCAACAAGTAGGCATCATTCAGGATTTGATTTGTGAACATTGACGAATTCTTTGCAAAGAATGAGAAGCAGCAGGAAATGACCTTATATGCGCAACGCATCTTTCTCTCTGGGATTTGTTCATTCATCTGGTGAAAGCTGTTTCAAACTCAGTGTTGTCATGTCTCATTGTGAAAAGGCATATCAAATTTCAAAGGCATTGCAGACTGGCTTCCAAATGAAATACGATATGATGTAGTTTTTCTTGGGGAATATTGCATATTAGAATTATGGCCATAAAAGCAAAAGGGGTAAAATTGTTTATAATGTACTGAAGTATTCTAAGTAACTAATGACCTTCAAACCTCACATATTCATCAGTGAAAAGTTCCTAATTAATCATGTTTATATAATTAATTAATTTTCATGTTTTTCTACTTTCTCTAAGATGGAGTGGCTATCTATGACTCTCCAGATATTGCCAAACTGTAACTCAAAGTGGCCTCATGTAGTAAGATGTAATTCCAGCTATGTTTATCTATCTGTCTATCATCCACCCCCTATCCATCCATCCATTAACGCATTTATATAGCCAACCAACAATAAGAGACTTTGGGCAGCTTATAAAATTTTAAATATCCATCATATAATAAAACCCCATAAAACAACTTATCCCTGGCAGGGGTTGTAAGTTTTCTCCTTCGCAAAAACACATACTGCAACAAAAGGGAGTTTTGACTAAGTCTTATATAAATTAATGGAATGGATTTGTAATAACTAGATACAGTATTACTTTTGTCAGTGGCATCTAATCGAAACCATATTTGTCTGAAGAGTGCCCAAATAATACATAATAGTTTCCAAAACAGTTGGCTGTAAATAAAATAAGTTAGCATCTATGCTGATACACCAAATTTAACAGATTTACAGAGTTGGAAGGGACCTTATAGGTCATTTAGTCCAACCTCCTGCTCAAGCAGGAGACCCTACACCATTTCTGACAAATGGCAGTCCAATCTTTTCTTCAAAGTCTCAAGTGATGAAGCTTCCACAACTTCCAAAGGCAAGCTGTTCCATTGGTTGATTATTCTCACTGTCAGAAAGTTCCTCCTCATTTCTAGGTTGAATCTCTCCTTGGTCAGTTTCCATCCATTATTCCTTGTCTGGCTTTCAGGTGCTTTAGAAAACAGCTTGACTCCTCTCTGTGGCAGCCCCTCAAGTATTGGAAGACGGCTATCATATCTCCCCTGGTCCTTCTCTTCACTAGACTACCCATGCCCAGTTCATGTAACTGTTCTTCAAATTGCAATTATTTAAACTCACCCAATCTTCAGAGTTTTACGGAGTCAATATTTTATGTATACTACTACATTGTATATGAAAAGTTTCATAACCATTAAACACTACTGAGGCTGTTATGCACAAATGTGAAGTTTACTGGCTAATAAACAGATATCTGAGAATTTCAATTTCAAATCTTTAGTCAGTGCGCAACATATGTACAATGAGATTGGTTGAGCTCCCTCAGTGCACCCTAAGTTAATGGAGTCTCTGTTGGGCCTTCCGGGCCACCTGGATCGTGTTGTTTTTCCAGGTGAGATCTTTGCTGAGATGGACTCCCAGGAATTTAAAGGAGGAAACTCTCTCTACACAGCCCCCCTTGATGTAAAGTGGGGCAGGTTCCTCTCTCTTCCTCCGGAAGTCCAACACCATCTCCTTGGTCTTGCTGATGTTCAGGTGCAGGTTGTTTTTTAAGCACCATGTGGATAGTTTCTGAACCTCCCCCTATATGCTGTTTCATCTCCACCTGTAATAAGACCCAGTACGGTGGTGTCATCTGCAAACTTAATGATCACAGTGGATGGGTCAGACGATATACAATCATGTGTGTACAGTGAATACAGGTAGGGACTAAGCACACAGCCCTGTGGGGAGCCAGTGCTAAGCTTCAGGGGGGTGGATATGACAGACCCAGCCTTCACTGTTTGTGGCCAGGCCCTCAGAAAGTCTTTGATTGAGTCTCTTCCAGATGGAAGAGAGAAAATCCAAGTCAGTCAGCTTTTCGATATGGATGCTCAGCAGAATATTGAAGGCCGACCATAGTCTATGAAAAGCATCCTGACATAGTTCCCGGGTTTCTCCAGGTGGCTCGCTACAGAATGTAAAGCAGTAGCTATGGCGTCGTCTGTCGACCTATTCCCCCTGTAGGCAAACAGATGTTTGCCAAATTCTGGTGGGAGGCATGTCCTAAGGTGTTGGAGAACCAATCTCTCGAAGCATTTCATCACTACAGACTAGAGAATGTCTGGTCCTAGTCTTAACATGGATCCTGATATGTGTTTGCCTTCTTCAACCTCATCCTATTTTTCACTGAAGCATTGCTTTATGAAGATGCGGCATCATTTACCGGGTTACCAAGGAGGGAAATGGTGGTTGCCAGGTGATGAGTCATCACTGCCATAGTAAGCCTTAGTTATTTCCTGCAAATTAATTGTAATGCCCCAGTTTTGCCAGTGGTACAATAATGGAGAAAGGACATTTGGGGAGGGTCCTGTTATGTGAGGAATATAGTCTGAAAAAATTGTTTAGTTGATTATGCAGTACTCTGCCAAATGTTTGTGCTATCCAAATTCAAGTCTTGTATTACTCAATCAGCACCTTGATTATGTATATGAGATAAAATAGGGCCTTTATCTTCTAAAAATTGGAACTTTGAGGTGATTTCTGTCCTAAAGACTAAAAAAATAAATAAATCACCCCAATCCTACTTTAAATTGAGATTTAGAAAGAAAGCAGCAGTGGGTAAGTTTAGATAGCCATACAATAGGTGCTTACACCTATTTTATCTAATCCGGTTATTGATAATATGTTTTATGGGAAAATGAACTAGCTCAGGTAAGTACATGAGGTCAGTCAGAATGATCACAGCAGCCTAATTAAAAGTAAATACCAACACAACTGAAATATTAGTAAAATGACTCTTCTAGACTGTCTCCTCTAAGATGGAAAGAAAATTTTAAGAGGCAAGAGGTCAGTTATATGGAATAACATGCTGTTATTTGTGCCATGTGCTACTAATGGAACAAAAGGATAAAATGATACAAAGAACCAAGAAGCTAAGTTATATATCGTTACTGTGCTTTCACAGATGCCTATACTTTTATTCTATATATCCCTGAGCACAAACAAAACTGATTTAGCTTAAAATTTGACAAATTAGACTCAGAGACCATTGTAATATTCTGCAATAGGTCCCAAACCCATAGGTCCCAAATTATGTAATAATTTTGTCCCTTGTGCATCCCAAAATCTCCATCATGGTACATGGTTTGTACAAGCAATTTTTGTGAGTTTTTAATGATTTATCTTTAGCTCTAATGAACCCCAGCTATGGGGCATTTGTGGAACACTCTTAAAGAAGATATTGTAAGAGATGTGTCCCTGTCAGTATTTCAAGCAGTAGCCTTGTGTCTTAATGTCCCAAAACTTCTGGTGGTCTAGAACAAGATCCTTGCTGAAATTTTAAAGCTGAGCTGCCCTAATTTTTATTAATAAAATACTCTGGAAATACGGGGTACCTAGTGCTCTCCGGACTTGGTTGTTTTCTTACAGATGTTTCATTACTAAACTAGGTAAGATCAGTGTTAGTAAGGAGTGGAGTTTGCTCTCATTTTATATTCAAGGGGTTTGCCCTGACAGGGCAAGGAAACAACCAAGCTACCGGAGCACCTCGGACCCCACAGTTCAACCCTGAGTTACAAATATTCTCTTCTATCGGTATTCTGGAAATGCCTATTATTTTCTCCAATTTTATTTTATTTTTATATCCTCAGCCACAATAATTTAAGGCAAGGAATGAAGAATGTGTCCACCTGACATTCTCACCCTTTTTAATTCCTAAAGTCTATAAGTCTTTAAAAAATGCAGTGAGAATTCCTCTTGGAAGTCTGACTAACTGACATCTCAAATGGGAGGTCAAAAATAGTCTTCAGAGCAAAACAAAATAACCCAACCAAACAGATATATTATAGCTTAATGCTATGTATGAACTAAGCTAGAATCTGGTAGTGAATCAACTTAAAATGTGATATTCTTGAAACAGAATCATTACCATGAATAAAGCTTTTCTTTACACACACACACATCTGTAAATTGACTGCTTATCACCTAAACTTTCTCCACATAACACATTTGATGAGTTAATACTAAAACATTCACAATTCCCTTGGAATAACTGTAAATGGAATTATAGGGCTGCTGGATTCAAGGTCCAAAGCAGTTAGAAAGCATTCAACAGCAGCTTCATTTTTGCCCTGAGCATGAAGGACCTCTCCAAGGCTGTTCCAGGCTTTGTGGCTGGTACTCTGTATCTGGACTGCATCCTGAAGAACCTTCTGAGCCAAATTTCTTCGCCCAAGCTTGTTGAGTACCAGTCCCTGCCAAAGGAAAAGTAACTCAGTGTTAATCACAACAAAACTTAATTGTTTGATGGATAAAAACAGGAGAATAAGAAGATACTGAATCAGTCTAATATTCCATATTGTTAAAGTTCTCTGTCAGAGTAGCAGTATCTATGTAGACTGCAAAAATCTTGACAACCACTAGATGGCAGTGAAGTGACATACGAAACTATAATTACTGCGGTTGCCCAGAATTTTGCAGGCAAATTATGGTAGCTCTTTCTTGGATTTCACCCAGAATCTTTTTCAGACTGATTTGGCGATTCTAAGAACTAAACATGGATGCTATGAGCTGTACTACCGAGCTATATATAGCCCTTGTTCTCAAATACAGAGTCCAAGTGTAATAACAAGGTATCCTGAATGATTTCCTTAAACATAAGCAGTGTATCATTTAACTTGTAGCCTGATATTTTTTGCTAGTTAGTGAGCTCCAATTCCTCAAATTTTCATTCCAATTCTCCCTTGACACTTTTAAGAACCCTCGGTTCAGCAATGGAATGTCTAGAAATACTGAAAAATTCTCCAGTCATTTCACCATGTCCTGGTACTTGATGTTGATTTGGGCCATAAGAACACAGATGGTGCATTGGACAAAAAGTGTCTTATAGGAACATCCCCCAAGCTTATGGAACATTTTGCTTTTGGAACATTCACAGCAGTGAAAAGCATTGCATTGTTGTACTCTGAGACAGAAATATATTCTAGCTCTGAAGAATAAAACCAGTATTCCCCAACCCAGTAGCTTCCAGATGCATTAAGACCATAAATGCCAAGATTATTATCTTCCATAAAGCATTACAACAAACCTTCCCACAATGTATATGAGGAAACTGATGCATAGACTTGTGAAGGTTGATACACAGGCCCATGGCCAGGTTTTTTTCAAGACCTGACTGACAGAAAGATACCAAAATACCGAAGTCTCTCTTAGGATGATCAAGAGAAAGACAACTTCTTTTTTGTTATTGTCTTTATTTTTTAACAAAAGAAAATATTCTGAATCCTAGAAAGTTTTCCCTTACTCAGGTCCACTGATCAAATATCTTGGACTACAACTGCTGTTAGCCTAGGCCAGTGATGGCTAACCTTTTTGCCATCGCATGCCAGGAGGGGAGGGGCGGGGGGGTCACGTGCGCACATGCCCACACCCATAATTCTATGCACCCCGTCCCCGCGCATGCGTGCGCACCCCCCTGCTCCCGGCATGAGATGGCCCAGTAGGCCTGTTTTTCTCTCTCACCTGGATCCAGAGCCTCTTATGATTCTGGGGAGGGCGAAAACGGCCTTCCCCACCCCACTGGAGGCCCTCCAGAGGCCAGAAACGGCCCATTTCCCAACTTCTGGTTGGACAGGAAGTGACTTTTTTGCTGTCTCCAGCCTCCAGAGACTCCTGGAAAGGCTCTGGAGGCTGGGACAGCAAAAAAGTCACATCCTGTCGAACCAGAAGTTGGAAAACAGGCCGCTTCTGGCCTCCGAGGGGGGGTGGGAAGGCCATTTTCACCCTCCCCAGACTCATAGAGAGGCCCTAGAGCTAGGTGAGAAAGAAAAACAGGCCCTCCTCACCCCCCCAGATCCTCCGGAGGCAGGAAACAGCCTGTTTCCCTACTTCTGGTGGGCCCAGAAATCCCAAAAATCAGCGTGCACCGGAGCTGGGTTCGTGTGGCCACTGATATGGCTACGCATGCCACCTGTGGCATGCATGCCGTAGGTTCGCCATCACGGGCCTAGGCCAAGCTGGCAGTAGTGATGGTTCTGCCCACTGCCAAAGATACCAGATGCTGATTCCAGCCCAGTTGCTGTTGGTTGGATAACTTGTCTATCAAGATGTTTGAAGTAAGTGCCTAATGCCCTTCACCCAATAGATTTGGAAGCATAATCATGAACAACAATTTATTGCACTGTATTTATACCAGTAGTCCTTGATTTACAACAGTTCATTTTGTGACCGTTCAAAGTTTACAACGCATTGAAAAAACTAACTTATGACCATTTTTCCCACTTACAACCTTTGTAGCCTCCCCATGATCATGTGATCAAATTCAGATGCTTAGCAACTGGTTCATACTTATGACTGTTGCTGAGTCTCAAGGTCACATGATCACCTTTTGCAACCTTTACAATTAAAATCAACGGGGAAGCCAGATACACTTAACAACTGCATTACTAACATCAACTGCAGTGATTCACTTAACAACTGTGGCAAAAAAGGTCGTAAAATGGGGCAAAACCCGCTTAACAATTGTCTCACATAGCAACAGAAATGTTGGGCTCAGTTGTGGTCGTAAGTTGAAAACAACCTATATAGGAAACAACAAACATGACCACAGATTGTAGCATTTATATGCTACTAAAACACTTCTGTTTGTCTATGATCTTCAATTGAGCAAAACAATGCATCGCTTAAAGAATGTGTCCACAATCTGGACCTTTTACTCCTCTGGGATTGAAATTGACAAAGTTGCGGCTGCCAAGCTGCCAAAGACAGTTGTGGTTACATGATCATCATTTCCAATATTCCCTGCCAATTTTCCTGAAGGAAACTCAATGGGGAAGCTTGCAAGAAGTTGGAAGTTGCTCCTGCATCCACTGCTTTTTTGTCTGTCTCTGGTCATTCTGTTCTGCAGTTTAAGGCGCAGGAAACATCTCTGAAACAATTACTCAGTGGGTCATGGATCGTCTAGTTAACAATAAAATGAAGGACCAAGTAAAAACCAGAACAGATTTGGGTCTTTCTCAAGGTGCCTAGGAAAACAAAAAAATGGTTTAAAAAATACACCAGGGGTGTTACAGCAGGATTTCTTCGAGGACTGGATCAGCATTGTAGTTCTCCTCCGCAGGCCGGTGGGGTGGGTGGGGTGGGGAGAGATGGGACAGACATCTCCTGCAGCACCCTGCCAGCCAAAACAGGGCATGTGGAGGCCCCATGGGGCCTCAGCGGCACCCATTTTCGGCCAGCAAAGTGCTGTTGGAGACCAAAAACGGGCCACAGGCTGGTCTTTTGATATTTCCAGGCTGGCCCCGCGGGGCAGATTTAAGCAGATCTGGCCCATGGACTTTGATTTGACACCACTGGTATACAGGTAGTCCTTGATTTGCAACAATTTAGTGACCATTCAAAGTTACAATGGCATTGAAAAAAGTGACTTATGACCGTTTTTGCAATTATGGCCGTTGCAGCATCCCCATGGTCACATGATCAGACGCTTGAAAACTGTTTCATGACAGTTGCAGTGTCCCAGGATATGTGATCACCTTTTGAGACATGCAAAATCAATGGGGAAAACCAGATTCACTTAACAGCCGTGTGACTAACTTAACAACTGCAGTATTCACTTAACAACGGTGGCAAGAAAAGTCGTAAAAATGGGGCAAAACCCACTTAACTGTCTCTCTTAGCAACAAAAATGTTGGGCTCAATTGTGGTTGTAAGTTGAGGACTACCTGTACTTTTTTATGGAGGTAATGTTCTACCCCTCAAACACCTCTTATTTTTTCTTTTTTGTGTGTGTCATTGCTGTTTTCCATATTTTACTTTTGTTAAGGAAAAATGAGGAAGACGGGCTCAATAGTCGATTTCAAAACACAGAAAGTTCGGGAGGCACGTCTTTATGAATTTTGGTCCCAAGCCAGTCACATTCCCTTGAACTGGGAGTGGGCAAGGGGATGATCAAGCCTGTAGATCCAGCTGCTCTGAGATTTGGAAATGGGGTGGGAGAGGGGTGCCAGCTGCTGTGCTACGGATGAGGAGTCAGGCAGTCTTACATTGGTACTTCCTTCATCTCACCCAATGCGTCTTCAGGGGGAGGGCTGACACGGGGGGGGGGGACATTTATACAAAAAAGCAACAGCCTCAGATCTGTCTGGATTGGACGAAGAATCACAGTCTCAGGACAGCTCCCCACCTCAAAAAAAAAACAAAAAACCTATATATTTTTGACTCTGAAAAGCTAGTATGACACACAGCACTGAACGCTCTGTTTCCCTGAAGAAACCTCCCCTTGAGAGCTGCAAAGCTCTGGCAGAATTTTACATCTCCCTACAGAGTCTGGCAAGTGGTAAACAATGCCTCCATGTTATTGCTGTGTATAGTCCAGCTGGGATCTGCCCACGATGCAGAATGGAAAGGTGAGGGGGGGGAAGAGGGAGAGGAGGGAGCAACAAGAATATTCATGCACCCTCCTGCAGAAGGCAATTTATATTTTTAGCTGGGCTCTTTCTCTCTCCCTCTCTTTCTCTTTAGTAGGTTTCCTAATGAAAGTTCAGTTTCTCAGTTTCCATAGAAACACTTCTTGTTAAGGTGCATGAATAATTTCATAAAATCAGCAGAGATTGAGGGAACATTAGAAACGTGTTTTTTTGTGTGTGTGTCACAAATAACTGCACCACCCTATTGCCATTTCAAGTGAAAGTAAAACTGCTATTCCCTTTTGTTTTGTTAAATGAAGTATTTTCCTCAAATCAATATAGAAATCAAAATCAGTCATGAGGCTTTTGAATACCCTGGGGCTTTTAAGATTTTTTTCCCCTTTCACTCAATTATATCTCAGGGTAGGAAATAATTTCCCACTGTTGGTAAAAGCATAAGAACCCTGCTGGGCAGATGAGACAAAACGGCCCACCTAATTCGGCATTCTGATCTCAGAAAATATCCCATAATAAGGACAAGCACCCTTTTTCACTGCTGCCCACACCTGGCGTGAAGAGATGTGTTGCCTCTAAACCTGAAGCGTCTGTTTAATTCTGAAGAACACCATTTCCCTTTAAAGCTTCCTAAACCAACAGCGACCACGAATGTCATAAACAAATTAGGTCTCTGTATGAAAAAAATATATATTTTAATCCAGATAATGCTCTTTTCTACTTGTTAACCACATGCAGGGCTGGTTCTAGGCCTAAGCAACCTACGCAGTGTCCAATCTAGGCAGTGTGCCAAATTTTAGGGGGCACTAAAATTAAAAAGACTTCCAAGATACTCAATATGCATATAAAATCTGATAATCTTTGCCTGTTGCTTTAGAATTTTTATGCTTTTTAAAAACACGCACAAGGCCACTTGAGTGCTAGTGAACAATCACTAACCAGACATTGCAAGTCATGAAAAAGAAATTATGTTTACATCTATGGACTTCAAGAAGCTGATAATATTACTGAAGTAAAATAAAGGTCTGATGGGAAGATCCTAAGTGAGCGGATTGTGGGACTATTTATTTATCAAAGTTATACTTGGAAAAGCGAAAACAGCACACGTTGTATGCCAGAACACCCGCTCGAAGGTTAAATATAATTTTACAGAATAGTTGCCATATGACAGCAATGGGTGCTGATGTAATTAGAATTAATGTGATTCACTGTAAATAGGTTGAAAATATCAGAGGGAAAAAAAAAAACATTGTCCACAGCTGAAAATCATAAGCATACACTTCAAAGACTCAAAGAAAATAAAGAAACAAGATTGCCTTTTTGAAATTCCTAGCAAAATTGGAAGATGAGCCAAAGCATAGGGAATGCCAGAATATGACTATACCGAAGATGCCAAAAAGACAAGAACCGGCCCTGAGCACATGGAGTTGTCCTGGCAACAAGTTGCCACAGATGACCCCAAATTCCATGTTGTCTACTTTTCAGTGATATACAAATGGATGCCCTAGGTTTAATTAAACTAAGGCTTGAAGGCTTCAGCATCAGAAAAGTTTCCTTCTCATTTTGTTTGATCTTATTAAATGCTCTGAAAAACTCAGTCTTGTATATTTAATTTGCAATCTATTTTTCTGCACGCCTTACTGAGCCACCGTTCTACCGAATGGTACAATGGAAGTACATGCTAAAGAATGCCGGATGCTTGCTTGCTTGCTTGCTTGCTTTATTTGTTTGTTTGTTTGTTTGTTTATTATTTGTTACAATTATTTGCTGCCTATCTCACCCTGGGGCTACCCTAGACAGCTTATAATAATTAAAAGGAAGAAAATGAGAGGAGTGTAAACAGAACAGAAGTAAAATTTATTTATTTTATTTTATTTTATTTTATTAAATTTCTATACCGCCCTTCTCCAAATAGGACTCAGGGCGGTGCACAGCCAGAGTAAAAACAGAGCATACAAAATTTAAAAAACAATATTAAAATAATTTGAATATTTTGGCCATAAATTAATAATAGAACAATAAACAAACAATGGCAAAGGAACACAATGAGTATAATGCATCAATATCAGTGATGGGATTCAGCCAGTTCGCACCTATTCAGGAGAACCAGTTAACTTTCTAAGCAGTTCGGAGAACCCATTGTTGGAAGAAATCTTATTTTGTTTTTTTCCACTTTACAGGGCTAATCCTGTAAGGAAGGCAGGAAGGAAACATTTTGGTGTTGTTTCTAGCCTAATCTTTATTGCCCTGCTTACAGAAACTGCCTCTCTGGTTAACCCTTTTTACATTGTAACAGCTAAGGTGAAGTGCCCATCGACCTAAGTGACGTTGAGTTGGCCACGCCCATACGGTCACATGATCATCGAGCTACACCTACCCATCTGGTCATTAGAGCAGAGAATCGGTTGTTAAATTATTTGAATCCCACCACTGATCAATATGATAACCCAAAAGATGGATGGGTGGACAGCAGAGAGCAAGAGGTGGGGAAGTGGAATCTGCCATCAATCCAGCAGCCCCCTCCGCTGTGGAATTTTCCCATTTGATCCCCAGGCCAAAGCTGTTTTACTTTGTTCCTCTCTGAAAATGATCATTTGCACCACTTTGATAATATTTATCATTTCTTATTTAATGGAGCATTTCAATGCTATTTCAAAGGCATGGTAAAATACCGAAACTGAATACAGCATTTCAAATCATAGAGCTTCAAACTATTCATTAATCAGTACTAACTGCATGGCAACCAATGGAAATAAAAAGTCAACAAAGCAGTATGAGAGACTGTCAGCCACTTACAGAGAGCTTTTTGAAACAGCTTTCTGATGCTTGGGGAGAGGCGGCAGTGAAGTAGTGGAATGTCTTTATCTAAGGAAAGGCTTTTTAGATTTTTGGCACCACTGACTCAAAAAAAGGCTCAACGTCTTTCCTCCTACAGTTCCTCAAACAGTAATTAATGCAGAGTCTTTGAGGAAGATCTTTTAAAGCAAGAAATATTAATCCTAAATATAACTGAAAGACTATTTGAACCTTTCTGAGAACAGCCTGTCAAGAGCAAAATGTGAAATGACATCCTATACAAATGAATGTAATTATATTTGTCTTTTATATTATAAACATGTAAATGTATCCTAGAACACTTTCCCAAGCACCTGATTTAGTTACCTTGGGAAAAATGAAACCTTCCTTTATCTTGGAAGATTGGGAATTACATTTAATGTCATATTGGTGAGGAGTTTGGACTAAAGAGAAGTGGCATAATAAAATATTATAAATGTAATAAAAAAATTAAATGCCAAAGGTTATACGAGGTTTGAATAAAAAGTAAGCCTCCATAAATATTGGTTTAAAGAGGGATCTTTTAATAAATGAAATCTGAAAATAATCCTTGAAAGGAGCTCATTCATTGTCTGTATTTACTTCTCCACATAATACACATAATTTAGTACACACTTCTACTAATGATGGACAAGCTGCCTAAAGCTTTCATTTAAAAAAAAGCCTTGTCTTTTCAACCGAGTCTTTCACTGAATCAACCAATATTCCTTAAATTTTGAAAAAAGGTGAAAGTCATATAGCAACAAGTCTGGACACTGTTTATTGTATGGGGTAAGATGGTGAGATCCAACTCCACAATTGCCTCTGGGTGACTTGTCAGGTGTGAGATATAGCTTGTGGCAAATGTTCCTTCTTGTGCGTTTGAACTATGATGAATCATTGTTTCAAAGCTTGAATGCTCCAGTGTAATGCTATGACTTCATAGTGGAGCCAAGTTCAAGGAAATCCATGTAAATAACATCACTTGCATACTGTATCCCCAAATTGTAATTATGACTTTTCCTGGTGAAACCTGGGTTTTTGAAGGTTTTTTTTTAACTCCATAGGTAAAGCTATGGAGCCCAGCTGTCAGAATGCCATGAAAAATTTCTCTCCTACATTCTTTTAGCATGATTATTGTTGGCAAATTTCAATTCTTGAATTCCATCTCTGCTATCAGCTTGTGAGGAACCCGTCTTGCACAAACTTTCTAATATTAAAGAATACCAACAATGTGACTTGCATGTTCCTGTGAAATTCCAAGCTTGACAGCAATGTCCCTTTGAGGGATCTGCTGATTGTCCTTTATTTTATTTATTTATTTATTTATTTTATTCAATTTATATACCGCCCTACTCCTGAAGGACTCAGGGCGGTGAACAGCCACAAGATAAAAACACATCATACAAAAGTTAAAAACCATTTAAAAGTACATTAAATAATTTTGGCCCAAAAAACGAATTTAAAAACACCCAAATTGTATAAAAGCAAATTAAAAGGGAGAGTCAAGCCAGTCCAGCCTGCTGGAATAAAGATGTTTTGAGGGCGTGGCAGAAAGTGCGCAAATCTGGGATCCTCTGTATCTCCGGGCGGAGCACATTCCAGATGGCAGGTGCCCCCACAGAGAAGGCTCTCCCCCTGGGCGCCGCCAGTCGACACTGTTTGGCCGACGGCACCCTGAGGAACCCCTGTCTATGGGAGCGTACTGGTCGGTGAGAGGCTACTGGTGGCAGAAGGCAGTCTCGTAAGTATCCTGGTCCTAAGCCATGGAGCGCTCTAAAGGTGGTAACCAAAACCTTGAAGCGCACCCGGAAGACCACCGGGAGCCAGTGCAGCTCGTGCAGGAGGGGAGTCACATGGGAGCGCCACATCGCTCCCATAACCACCCGCGCGGCTGCATTCTGGACCAGCTGGAGCCTCCAGGTGCTCCTCAAGGGGAGCTCCATGTAGAGAGCATTACAGTAGTCCAGGCGTGAGGTGACGAGGGCATGAGTCCTTAATGAGTTCATCTATCTTTCTTATGTGAATCTTGTCAATTGCCATCACAGATAGGCCACTTTGTTCTTAATCATACTAGTCAGCACCTCACTAGTGCTCACAGTTCACCATCTTTACATTTTTTAACTAAGCAAAGAACATAGTATTTACATCAACTTCTTCATCCACTATAAAACACATACATTCACCATCATCACCATAAAAATATCCATTTAACCCATTTAAAGTTCAGTTCCAGGAACCTTTTCAGTCAAAAATTCAGTCATGGACCATTGCTTAAAGGGCACTGATGATTATTCACAGCAAGCTTCCATTGCAATGACATAGCATCACAACTTTTTCTGATAAGAGCTTCTCACCAAAAAAAGTAAAAGGACAAAGGCTAAAGAAAGTATCAGACCAAGCATGTCAATACTGTTAATTGTTGGCAAATTATAACATTAGAGACATTTCTTTCCATCCAACCCTTATATAATATGCCACAGATGTGTTCCTACAAATGAAAGAGATGGTGATGACCATCTCTTTAAATTGTGAAGAGTGTTATAATCCACTGATTTTCCTATCAGTATCAATTCTAATTCTGGAAAGCCTTTGGATAAGATCCTTTCTGCAACCATTCCACCCAGTCCTTAAGAGGGCCATCTCAAACTTGCTATTGTTTTCATTGTTTTGCTGTCTTCTTCTGGACCCAATCATATGGCCAACAAGAGAGGGCAAGAATGTTACAGGCTACTGCAGTACTCTTTTTCATTGTCCTGATTATCTTTATTTTCTCATGGAGGTCAGAGCACCTCCATGAGGTGCTTGGCTTCAGGGCTTGGCAATAGCTACAGTATTTAATCTGGGTCTTGGATATCCCATATTGATTCTTAACACTGGTCCAGGTTCATATAACCTGGGATGTGGGATACATGCATACGTGAATCACTTACAATATTTTTCCAAGACTTGGAAAAATCCATCTCCCTCATTATACCTGTTAATTATACTTGTGTGGCCTAAAGGCAGAGCAGAGACACTCTCCAGCAGAAACATTTATTTTTGATCTTTTCTTCAGAAAGTATCAGAAGATCTAAAGGCCGAACAGAAAAATGTAAAAGAAGCAAGAGGAAAGAAGGAAGTTAAATATTTTACTAACAGGTTTAGACCTAGTGAGACCCCCCCCCCCCCCCACTCCCACACTGCTTATTCTGAGAATCTAAGAAAACTTTCTATCTATAACACAAAAGCTATGGATGAAAATCTGACATCCCCGCTGTCTTTCACCAAGTTAACAGACTGGCTGTTAATGTCTTTCACCTTAAACATGATCAAACATTTACTGGTATAAAAGGCAGGCCCTTAAACATCCTTTCAGAAACTGGGAGGCCCTGATGTCTTTGTAGGGGGGCCTCAGATAAACTCAAGAGTAGAAACTTAGGGCAAGTCAGGCAAGGGGTAGAAGGGAAAAATAAATTGGATATATTTTCTTTCTTCTATTCTTTCTTCCAAATTTCCTCAAAGCATAACAGCAGGTTGCATGGAACACTTTGCAGGCGGTACGGCTTTCACTGAGACCTAAATGGAAATGGAAAAGCAAGCAGCAGATGCTTTGTCCCAGTATTTAAAATACACCAGGCAGAGTGTTTTCTTGATTTTCTCTCAGGTCAAGGCTGCAACTGCAGTGGACACCATTTGCAAGAGAAGAGCATGATACCATAATCTAGTCACATTAAATACTCTAACTGTCTCTTCTGCAGATCACATTTTACAAGTTATGTATTTTTTTTTTAAAATCATGGATAAGCTGTACTCATTCAGTTTGGCCAGAAGGTTTTCACAAGATACCTTAGTTTTGGGAAATGAATTTCTTCCCAGGAAAGTTGGTTGGTAGACAACCATAGGAATATAATTAGCACTACTGGTTTCTTGGCAAGGTTTTTCAGATGTGGTTTGACATTGTCTCTTTCCTGGGACTGAGAGAAAGTGACTGGCCCTAGTTACCCAGCTGGCTTCATGCCCAATCAAGGCTAGAATGGTGCAAATCATATCAACCAATTTGTGTAATATATGAGAAAAATCCATTAGATTGCTTCTAGATCAGGAGTCCCCAACCCCCAGTCTGTGGACTGTATCGGTCTGTGGTCCTTTGGGAACTGGACCACACAAGTGGCAGGTGAGCGAGCAAAGCCCTATTTGCACAAGCCGCAGGTGCACACATGAAATCATCTCCCCCCCGCCCCGCTACCACTGTCGGTCTGTGGAGCTAGAAAGGTGGGGGACTGCTGTTCTAGATAAAACAAGAAGATCTAGATAAAATAAGATCATCTCATTTCTGGCATTTCATGAACTTATAGAGTTTCCATTGATCAGAGAAATCCAAGATCATGTTATTGTTTTATGCTGGAGATGTACAATATTTGGATTTTTGACAATATGTGATTATTCTCACAAAATTAGGCATGGCCAATTACTAGATTTAATAGAAAATGGTACTGCCTCCTGGTGGTTGGTGTAACTACTAGTTCTCCAGTCCAGAGTATTCCATTGTGAGGCTTAAATGTATAGGATGCTGGAGCTTGGTAGTTTGATTTTCAGTGTATCAATATTTTTATCATCATTATTACCACCATTGTCTATAACAAAGTTGTGATAAACTAGAGGGAGACTTATTATCACACTGTTTATCTCTGCAGCATCTAACACTAGGATGTTAGAAAGGGGTCTCTCTCTTCCTCCCTCCCTCCCTCACACCCACACCACTAATAGCCTCCCAACTTTACATTGTACAGAAGTGGCTACTCCTGATGGTTTAGATTCTGTAGTTATTCATTATCTCACCTGGGCAAAATAAAGCTAACCACATGAGGTGAAGGAACTTATTTTCTTGTAACTTTCTAGTCTTATTTCTTTCATATATAATTAATAACAACTACCAAATAATTTACAGCGAGACAGATCCTTAGGACCAACCTTTCTACTGTAGCTGGTATTAGAAAATGCAGAAAGATGTAAGGAAGAATGTATTAGCCTCCAGGCCTATTTCTCCAAACTCTAGGAGCAGACAGTTAACCTCCTCTAACCTGAAATGTTTCATAAATCATAACCTTGAATGAATCACGCGATATTACTGAATTATAAATGGCTTTATGGTATTTTCTATTACACAGTTAAAAGAAAAAGAATGAGAATGGGGAAATATAATTTCATAATTAAGAGAGAGAATTTAAATTTCCTTATAAATATTGCAGATACAGTCTAAAGCATCGTGCTGTTAAAGAGCTGCAGCATAAATTTGTTTATCTATTTACAGTAGAGTATACATGTATTTCCCCTGTCTGTGGTTCGCTGAATTTGTTGGTGGTTTACAACAAGGAATCAAGACAATACCTGTGTACAGTTTTCTACAAAATTACAAATGATGAATGTCATATCACATACAAAAAGCCGAGGTGACGCAGTGGTTAGAGTGCACTACTGCAGCTACCTCAGCTGACTGCTAGTTCAGCAAATCAGCGGATCAAATCTCACTGGCTCAAGGTTGACTCAGCCTTCCATCTTTCTGAGGTGGGTAAAATGAAGACCCAGATTGTTGGGGGCAATAATTTATTAATTAATTAATTAATTAATTAATTAATTAATTAATTAATTTATTATTTATTTATTTTTGCGTTTATATGCTGCCTTTCTCCCTGGGGACTCAAGGCGGCTTACAAAATGACAGATTCCAATACAAATCACAATGAAATAAAATTAAAATCAGCAACCCTATTAAAAACAGTTTAAAATTATGACAGTGTACCTCCAAACAGATCAGTTGAGTTGACAAAAGAGCCACGTCTTCAACTCGTGACGGAAGGAAAGAAGGTCAGGGGCTGTCCTGAGCTCGGTGGGCAATCCATTCCAGAGGATTGGGGCTCCCACAGAGAACGCTCTCCTCCTGGGGGCCGTCAGCCGACATTGTTTGGCCGACGGCACCCTGAGGAGGCCGACTCTGTGAGAGTGCACAGGACGGTGGGAGAGCGGCTGGAGATGGTCCTGCAAGTACCCCGGGCCTAAGCCATGAAGGGCTTTATAGGTGAGCACCAGCACCTTGAAATGTATCCGGAGCGCCACCGGCAGCCAGTGTAGCTCACACAGGAGAGCTGTTACACGGGAGTATCTAGACGCCCCCGTAACTACCCGTGTGGCTGCGTTCTGGACTAGCTGGAGCCTCCGGACGCATCCCAAGGGTAGCCCCATGTAGAAGGTGTTACAGTAGTCCAACCTAGAGGTAATGAGGGCATGAGTGACCATGGCGAGGGCATCCCGGTCTAGAAAAGGGCGCAACTGGCGCACAAGACGCACCTGTGCAAAGGCCCCCCTGGTTATGGCCATCATATGGTCCTCTAAGGACAGCCGAGAATCCAGGAGGACACCCAAGTTGCGGACCCTATCGGAGGGAGCAAGAGTTTCTCCTTCGATAATTAAAGATGGAATCTCCAGATCCTGGGATGCTGGCATCCACAGCCACTCAGTCTTGGAAGGGTTGAGTCTAAGTCTGTTCCTCCCCATCCAAACCCGCACCGCTTCCAGGCAGTGGGACATCTATGCTATTTAGTATACTGTCTTTGGTGTAAGCCGCCCAGAGTCCTCGGAGAGTGGGCGGCATAGAACTATGAATAATAAAATAAATACATATCAATCTCTCCAAAACTGCAATATCAAGCAAAGATCTGGGTCAGTGACTACTACTGGCCAAATACCATCACTGTTCAAATGACAGAACCGATCAAATTTCATATATAGAACTACGATTTGCAGCATCTCAGTCACTGTATAGTAAAATAGAATTACATCCTTAAGTGTCATTTGTTGTGAGTAGAAAATTAAGAAGTATTCAAACTTTGAACAGGGCATGTATATACACATAGTCCTCTGGGTACAACTAAAATGAACACATGATGCCGTGAAGGCAAAGGCTACTATAATTCAGTTAAACATTCACAGAATATGTGATTGTTTTATGTAAATAGCATTAATGTCCAACATAATGGAGCAATTTTATTCAATCCTCTTGGCATAATACAGGATGTACAAAATATGGGGTTATATTTTCAAAAGACAAGCAGTTCAATTAAGGGCAGGCAATTTAAGGCCATGTACAGATTAAAGCAATTTGCCTTAATTCCAGGAAAGAATATTTACTCATTTAGTTTAGTACTCACTACGCTAAACATGGGTGGTTCTACAAAATCCCAGAAATATTTCCCATCATCCGCCTCCCCATCATATCACTTTATTTAATTCTTCCCCCTGGAGTTTCAAAAACTGAATCCAAGAGATCTGTCTGCAAAGACTATTCTCTATCTATGTCTAAAATAGCAGTCTTTTTTACCACCTACATCTGAGTTTTCAAACTTGGCAAGTTTAAGATGTATGGAGTTCAACTCCCAGGATTCTCCAGCCAAGATGCAGACAATAAACACCGAGGCTGATAGAACTCACATTTATCCACCAACCACCCCACCCCATGCCATCTCTATCAACATTCTGGCACAAGTGCCTGTTTTTTTTAATAATAATAATAATTATTATTCATTAAACATGAAACTCAATCAACTGAACAGTTAAAAATGTATCACAAATACCATTGACTGACGCAAATGGTTGATACGGGTTGCTGTCAGCTTCCTAGGTATCAACCAAGTATCTTCTTAAAATGTACGATGTTCTGAGTAGCGCAGTTTTTTGCAGTTCCACTGGTGTTATTGCAGGAAGCTGCAATTTCTTGATGCATTTTATAAAATTCTTGGACATGGTGCCAAGTGACAATGGGTATCACTGATACATGTCTTATTTATAATTGCATATTTTTGATGGCCAGGTTGCGATATTTTGTGATTTTTTCCAGAGTGTTTTCTTTGGCTTTGGCATCTTCCAGTACAGCAAGATCAATAAATTGTATGCTTCGGTTTTTGACAACCATGATATCTGGCGTGTTGTGTTTCAAATGACTATTATTATCTCTTTTATTTATTAAACATGAAACTCAGTCAACTGAACATTTAAAAATGTGTCACGAATATGATTGACTGGTGCTACGGGTTGCTGCCAGAGTCCTAGGTATTCACCAAGTATCTTCTTAATTTTTATTATTATTATTATTATTATTATTATTGTTGTTGTTGTTGTTGTTGTTGTTGTTATTGTTATTCCCTATACTTCATTTGGGAGCTCAAGGTGGCATTCATGGTGCTTTCTTTCTAAGAACATGTAGGGGATTGCTGAATAAGGCCTATATAATCTATGGCTTGTTCTCATAGTGGTCAACCAACTGCAGGAAGAAGCCCACTAGTCTCCTAACAGAAAGTCTTCAGAGGCAGTCACACTGTTACCAAGGCTAATAGCCATTAATCTCCATGATTTCCATGAACTGGTCCAATCCTTTTTTTTGAACACAGGCAAGCTGGTAATCAGCACTACATCTCATGGTAGCAAATGCCAAAGTTTAAATATACATTGTATAACTAAATTTCTGGTATTCCCAACATAGTTCTGCAAGAGAGGTTAGAATAAAATAGGAGAGATTGGCCCAAAATACTAAGCGAGCTTCCAAGATCTGAACCTGAGATTCCCCAATGATGTTCAAACCTTAAACCACTATATCAAATGCTTTCCAATAACTTTGTATAAACACTCACTGCTCCTGAGGACAGTTTACACAAACAAAAACTGTGTACCTGCAATCAAAAGTGATAAAGTCTAAGAAAAGCCTTTCCAATAACTTCTGTTGATTAATTTTCCCTGTGTATGGATATACAATGCACAGATTTATACATATCCTTTACCTACGGTATAATGGCTTTATCCCATAAGTGGTATCTGAGAAAAAGCTATTTCTGGCACAGATTTTAAATAAAAACTGTTTAAATAACATTGAGTCAACACTGGAGTTTTTTTTCCCCCATATACCCAAAGAGTGCAATTTGAAGGCAGCAGGCAAATGATCTACTAGCCTTGGAGAAGGAGGAGGTCTTCCCTTTCCTTGACCTACTTCATTCGTTTACAGTTGGATTGTATTCAAAATCTGATTAAAGGACTGTCGTTTCTCAGGGAGTTTTTAAAAAAACACATATAAATGTTATTTTGGGAAATTGGAAACAAATATTCTTCGAATTCTGGTTCTGGTCTTTGCGAGCTAACTAAGCAGAAACACTGCAGCTCAACTGCCATATAGCATGTCAAATACAAAGGGGGTACCACTTGCAGTCTAGAATAGTAACCACATATACATTCACATTCTAAAATGTGGTTATTGGCTAGGCTGTCCTGTCCTGTCCTGTCCTATTCTTGCCTTTGTCCACTTTTCCTATATCCCATCTGGAACTCTACCCCTAATTTACCTTCAGGCAATGGAGTGAATAATAGTCTTGGGAAACAAAGGGGAGGAGGAGAAACTTTATGTCCTTCCTCTCCAGTTATATGAAAGGACTTTCTCTGGGTTACAACCTCAGAAGGAATACAGAATATACTATCTAGAAGCTGGCAACTTTCCTTCAGCCCACCACAACTCTGTCAACTTTAAAATTGACATGTGTTGGAAGGTTTCACATATGCTTCTTTTTGATATACGGTGATGTGGAATAGAGGTACCCAAGTTATAAAGACCTCTTATGTTTTGGGGAACTAATATTCTTTCACCCTAAACCAGTGCCACATCTCAGACCAATGTAAACACAAGGAAGTCTTCCCAACACGCCTTTGTTCTGTCTCCTGTGGGACAGGAAAAGAGATGGTCTGATTTCATGCTGACTGTCTTCCTTCCTAGCAATAGCCAGTGCCTGATGATGTCTGCTGCTGCTGCATATGCCATATGCCATATGCCTGCAGCAGAAATCCATGGAGCAGGTGAGGCATAGAAGTCTCAGCCTAGGAGCATTATTAGATGGTGCAGAGGCTCAGGGGAGAAACTAGTGCTCAGGAAAGCCTGATGAATGTGTTCTGGGAGTAGGCTGTGTCATATGGGATCACATGCAAAGAATTAAGGAAAGCATCCATGCAAACCTGGGAAAAAATTAACTATCCCCCCGCCCTTCCCCAAAAGTATGACAAAAAATGCTGGAGAAGGCAAAATATCTCAGTATTGAGAGCAATGCTGACATTACTAATATTGAGAGTGATGCTGATTATTTCTGATATATTACCTTGCTAAGGATTGGCAACTTATAGTTTGTGGGAAAGCTTCAGGAAATGCAGAAGAAAATATCAGTCACTGCCACATTCAGATTTTCAGGAACCCCAAGGCTTACTTCTTAAGCATTTGTTTCTTGCTTCCTCTGAATATTATCTACATCTGCTCAAAGGCAGTAAATAATCTACTTATCTTTTAATGATCAGAAAGAAGAAAGCATATGGCTCAAGGATTTGGTAGAAGTTCTTAAGAAGTTGGGCCTCAGTAGGTTTCTGATGGTACCTAACTAATTATGAGCATGACTTCAGGACATGTTATCAAGTGTTGAATTTCTGCATTTATTGTAGTGTGTAGTTTCAACAGTACAGAATTTATATGAAGTGATTATCAAGATACTATTATAATGGGCTCGAATGAGCTCGATTTATTTAAAAATCACAGAAACATAATTACATGCTGCTATTGAAGTGAATTAATTACAACAGTTCATACAGATATACAGTAGATGATAGAACTGGTAGTCATTCAGATATCTTACTAAGTAGAACAAGCAAAGAAAAGGTGGAAGCATTCAGAACTCTTTAGCATCAGATAGAAGTATATACTTTATACTTATATACTTATATATACTTTATACTGTATATACATAAAGTCAGTGGTGATGACCTAAGAACAAAGTTACTATTATCTTGAATTAATCAAGACAAGAACCAGGACTGAGTCTATTGCATGTTTTTAGTAAAATGATATCTTCAAAAGGACATAGAAATTATGATTTTGGTACAGATACTTTTGCTATGCCAATTTTCCCTTTATATATTATAATTATATATAATCCCCAATAATAACCACTTTTCTGGTTATAAATTCATTCTAGTTGGCAACCAAACCACAGAAGAACATCTAAGATTATCATCCCATGATACAGCCTATTTAGCTGGCATTCCATCTGCCCTCCATAAGAAGACATAGGATTGAAATGATTGGTTCTTGAATCATTAAATGGGGCAGAACAGTTCTCAATCTTTCCCTTTCTCTCACCTTTTTCAAGCATTTTCCTGGATGAGAGGAAGAACAACAAGGGAGGCAAGCCTCTGAATGTATGAGTGAAAGTGGAAGTGATTTACTACTCTGCCTACTGCGCATGTCCAAGATGGCAGATCTAGCCTGAGACGCTCCCGGTTGATGGGGTGATTTCTGGCAATTTCGGGAGGTTCCTGGGGCAATTATCCACCATGGCCCCCAGTCCTAGAAAAAGGAATCTTTCCCCGACCCATTGAGGGGTTTTTTGCCCTCTGGAACATCGGGTCGAGGGAAAAAATGGCCGCTGAAGGCTCCGCGGGGTGATGGCGGTAGCGATTTGACTGGCGGTGCTTTTCTCGGCCTCCGGCATGGACCGACAGCGGCGGCAGCTCTGCGGTGGTGGCGGCAGCAGCGGCGACAATGCGGTGGCTGGCCTCTCCAGGGCGTTTTTGAGGCCCCTGGGGACTTTGGAGTATGGTGGGAGCCATGGTGGAAGCGGCGCCGGCGCTGGCAGTGGGTGCGGGGCGGCCGGCGGCCGCTGGACGATGGCGGAGGCGAAGGGGCGGCAGCTGGCTGCTACCGAAGAGGATGGTATAGTGAGAGGCTGCTGGCTTCTATCTTGGAATCCCGGACCTGCTAGGGGGCGGCTTATTTCTGCTGGCCCATTTTGCTGCAGGAATCCGGAGGCCTCATTTGGAGACTGGGGCTGTAGACTGGGGGTATAAAAGGACCAAATGCTGGGAGACCTGGAAGACCTGGGGAGTGGGAGAGGTTGGAGGACAGCCAAGGGTTGGCCTTGGGCTGCCTCGGGCCATTCCCCCCTCCCTCCCCTTTTTTGTTGGCCTGTATAGGCCTTATCATGGTCACCACCCTAGCTGCTTTCTGCCTTGCAAGCCATCTCCCTTCATTGCCTTCCGTGTGTCATCTATTCCCCGGGTTTACTATTCTGCCTCCTAGACTGGCTCTATTCCATCTATGCCCTTGATGGTGTGAAGAATGGACAATTCTGATGTGGATTCTGAGGGAGTCCGGTTTCAACTGCCGTTTCCCTACCAGAGTGGATAGACTATCGAATCTCTCCATAGCCAACTCCATCTTGGCTAGCCATCGTGAGAGGATGGCCTGGCAAGAGCACCTTCTGAGCTTTTGTTGAAATGGCACGAGACTTCTTCCACTGTCGTGAGAGGACAGTGGAGCCCAGTTTTTCCATGTCTTGAGTTGTTGCCTCTCCATGCCCTAGGACGATTAGACTATTCTATGGAACCTCAGCCAGATGATGTTTCACCCTTTCCCGGTTCTTGGATGTACTCGGCCGCTGAACTCTTTGCGCTGCGAGACTCCCCCCTCTCGCAAGCCTGGCCCTCCACATTATCGAGGGCCTACCTTGATGACGGATTTTGGAATCCCGAGAGATGGCATGCAGTGAAGAGGGGGTTGGGGGGTTTTTTATTTAAATTTTTAAAGAAAATTTTAAGGGGACCCGGGAGGAAGGGAGGGGGCTGTGAAAGTGGACCTGGGGGGGTCCAGATAGCTACTGAGCGGGGTGACAGGCTGATTAGCTGCAGCAGAGGGGTCAGGAAAGGAAATTTATCCGGGGAGCGGGGGGATAACAAGAAGGGCAATGCAATTGAAATAATGAGTGGGAGGGGCAGGTATGACGGACGCAGGGGACCATATCATGTGTCGGGGGTGCGCATACGCTGTTTACGAGCAATTGCGCACTCCGGCCCCCAATGCGCGACTCGTGGCCTGGGTTGTGCAGAGTCTCAGGCCCAGGGTCCATGGCTGATGTTGTGTAATGCCAGGTCGGTTGTTAATAAAGCCCCCCTCATCTGTGATCTTATATTGGAGGGGGGTGCGGACCTGGCAGGTATTACAGAGACCTGGTTGGGCCAACGGGGGGTCCCCCTCTTTGAAATGTGCCCACCAGATTTCCATGCATTTCATCAGCCAAGGGCCCAAGGAGGGGTGGGGGAGTGGCGGTGAGTATTAGGGAAAGTCTTTGTCCGAGGGAGACCACTGTTCCTCAGATAGCCGGATGTGAGTCCCTCTTTGTGACGTGGGGCCGTGGGGTGCAGATGGGTTTGCTGACTGCGTACCTGGCTCCCTGCCACGTGGCAGCGACCCTACCCGAGCTACTCAACGTCATCGCCGGGGTGGCGGTGGATACCCCCAGACTTATTGTCATGGGGGATTTCAACCTTCCATCTGTGGGTGAGGCGTCAGAAGTGGTTCAGGAGTTCATGGCTTCCATGACGGCCATGGACCTGACCCAGTTAGTTCAAGGCCCCACTCACATAGGGGGTCACACTCTGGACTTGATTTTCATCTCTGGTCAGTGGTTGAATGATCTTGGTAGAGGGGACTTAGACATTAAACCCTTGTCATGGACAGATCATTCGCTCCTTCACTTGGACTTTCCTACCAAATGGTTCCGTCCCAGGCGCCTGATGGATCCCGAAAGGTTCCTGACGGAGCTTGGGCCGTTTCCTGAGACTCCGACACACGACTCGACTGAAGAGCTGGTGGCCGCCTGGGAGAGTGCGGCCGCCGGAGCTTTGGGTTGTGTCGTGCCTTTGCGGCCTCTGACCTGATGCCGATCTCAATTGGCTCCTTGGTTCTTTGAGGAGCTGAGAGAGATGAAGCGTTGGAAAAGACGCCTAGAGAGCATTTGGAGGACTAGCCATTCTGATTCCGACTGGGCACAGGTGAGATCTTATATCAAGACCTACCTAGTGGCGATAAAAGCGGCGAAATCTAATCATTTTCTGCTCTTATCGCATCTGCAGAGAACCGCCCAGCCGCCCTGTTTAGGGTGACCCACTCTCTTCTTCGGGGGGGGGGGGAGCGTGGGAAGATCCCTTGCAGGGATCTGTCGAGCTGAGGATTTTGTGCAATTCCTGCACGATAAAGTCGCTCGGATTCGGGAAGGCTTG
Source organism: Arizona elegans (assembly GCA_022577455.1). Lineage (NCBI taxonomy): Eukaryota > Metazoa > Chordata > Lepidosauria > Squamata > Colubridae > Arizona > Arizona elegans. The sequence continues at coordinate 295,979,616 of JAKOOJ010000001.1, read as the reverse complement.
GACTCTGACTGGGTGAGTCCGGGGGAGGAGACGAGGGTAGGTCTTGAGAATATTACCTGGGAGGAGTTTGATCCTGTGGCTCCCGAGGATGTGGACAGGGTTTGGGTAGGATTAGTGCCGCCACATGTTTATTGGACCCGTGTCCCTCCTGGTTGGTACTGGCCTCCCGGGAGGTTACACGAGGCTGGCTCCAGGAGATTTTAAGTGCTTCTCTGAGTGAGGGCGCCTTTCCTGCCGCCTTGAAAGAGGCGGTAGTGAGGCCCTTCCTCAAGAAGCCTTCCCTGGACCCGGCTGAATTAGCTAACTACCGTCCGGTCTCCAATCTTCGTTTTGTGGCGAAGGTTGTTGAGAGTGTGGTGGCACGACAACTGCCCGAGCACCTGGATGAAGCTATCTATCTAGACCCGTACCAGTTGAGCTTCAGGCAGGGGCACAGCACAGAAACCGCATTGGTCGCGTTGGTGGATGATCTCTGGAGGTCTCGGGACAGGGGTTGCTCCTCTGTCCTAGTCCTATTAGATCTCTCAGCGGCTTTTGATACCATCGACCATGGTATCATGCTGCAGCAGTTGAGAGGGTTAGGAATAGGGGGCACCGTTCTGCGGTGGTTCTCCTCCTTCCTCTCTGACCGCTCGCAGTTTGTGTTGGCAGGGGGGCAGAGGTCGACCTCGAGGCGCCTCGCATGGGGAGTGCCACAAGGGTCGGTCCTCTCGCCTCTTCTGTTCAACATTTATGTGAAGCCACTGGGTGAGATCAACTGTGGTTTTGGGGTGAAGTGTCATCTGTACGCTGATGATACTCAGCTGTACATCTCCACCCCAGACCACCCCAACGATGCCCTTGAAGTGATGTCTCGCTGCCTGGAGGCCGTGCGGGTCTGGATGGGGAGGAACAGGCTCAGACTCAACCCGTCCAAGACCGAGTGGCTGTGGCTGCCGGCGTCCCGATATAGTCAGCAGGTGCCATTGCTGACTATTGGGGGTGAATCTTTGCCCCCCACAGAGAGGGCTCGCAATCTGGGTGTCCTCCTGGATGCACGGCTGTCTTTAGAAGAACATATGACGGCCGTGGCCAGGGGGGGCCTTTTATCAGGTTCGCTTGATCTGCCAGTTGCAGCCCTTTCTGGAGCGGGATGCCTTGCGCACGGTCATTCACGCCCTTGTCACCTCCCGGTTGGACTATTGTAATGCTCTCTACATGGGGCTCCCCTTGAAGAGCACCCGGAGGCTCCAACTGGTCCAGAATGCAGCCGTGCGGGTGGTTATGGGTGCACCTCGTTGTGCCCGCGTGACACCCCTCCTGTGCGAGCTGCACTGGCTCCCAGTGGTCTTCCGGGTGCAATTCAAGGTGTTGGTTACCACCTTTAAAGCGCTCCATGGCATAGGACCCGGGTACCTTCGAGATCGTCTTCTGCCACCAATAGCTTCCCACCGACCAGTCCATTCCCACAGAGAGGGTCTCCTCAGGGTGCCATCAGCCAAGTTATGTCGGCTGGCGACACCCAGGGGGAGGGCCTTCTCTGTGGGAGCCCCAGCCCTGTGGAATGAACTGCCCCCGGAAATACGTAAGATCTCCGACCTCCGGGTGTTTCGCTGCGCACTGAAGACTCTGTTGTTCCGCCAGGCAGGGCTATCAATATAATAATTTTAAATTGGGGTATTTTAATTTTTGGGGTTTTAAATCGGCCAAATTATTTAATTATTTTAATTTTTAATCATTGTTGTGTCCTGTGTTTTTAAATTGGCTGTACACCGCCCTGAGTCCTTCGGGAGAAGAGCAGTATAGAAATAAAATTATTATTATTATTATTATTATTATTATTATTATTATTATTATTATTATTATTATTATTGTTATTATTTATAGTAGTAGTTTATAATATTATTACATATGCATTCAAGAATAATAGACCATATTAAAGTAAGCACACACTGACACTCTGAAAAATGGTTAGTGGTATGAGAAAGCTGGGCTACTGAGTAAGTTTGACATAGTCCTAAATTGCTCTCTGGATTCTGAGGATATTAAAGGATGACAGAGAAACAAAGGAACTGCTTTATTATCATCCTCCTACTATACTTCATACAAATTATAATGTGTTACACTTAATATTTTAATTCCATATATGTAATTTATTTTTGTAGACAGATGCAAACAGTTGTATATATCTGTCACTGGCAAAGTAAAGCACTTAAGAAACAATAAGGCTTATAGAAAATATCCTAAGAGGAATTTCTTCTGTGATGGATACCCCTTAAAATGCATGCAAGATTTTTTTTTTTTTTTGTTCCTGTATGCATTTAGGGATAGCCAGTCACTATGCTCATTTTGGGGAGTAGTACATATTTCTGGAAATTCATTTGCAAAAGAACTATGCTGTTGTCCATAGCTTTCTATTATTATTTGCCACTTTGATGTTGCCTAGTTACTAGTTTTGTAATACTAACAATATACATTAGACTACCCATCTCACGAAGCCATTGCAGGCATCTCAGTGCAGGTAGTGAGTAAAACATACAGTGTGACCTACTCCAATCCCCTGAAAAAATCTGCAGAGAAGGGTTTTTCTGCCATTTGTTACAGGTAGTCCTTGATTTACAATCTCTTAGTGACAGTTCGAAATTTTAACAACACAGAAAAAAGTGACCTACAATTGGTCTTCACATTTATGACCGTAGCAGCAACCTCCATGGTCATGTGATCAAAATCCAGGTACTTGGCAGCATTTATGTATTATGTATTTATGTTCCAAGGTCATCTAATCATCATTATGATCTTCCCAGCTGTTTTTCAACAAGCAAAGTCAAGGGGGGGGGGGGGAATCCAGATTTATTTAACGACTCATGGTTCATTTAATAACCATAGTGATTTGCTTAAAAACCATTGCAAAAAAAGATCATAAAATTGGGTGTGACTCAACTATCTTGCTTAGCAATGGAAATTCTGGTGGTAAATCAAGGACTACCAGTACAGGGCCAATGTGCCAATATCTATGCAAGTAATTAAGCCTAAACAATAGATCTGTGATGGCGAACCTATCGCACACATGCCACAGGTGGCCCGTAGCACCCCCTCTGTGGGCACATGAGCTGTTGCCCCAGTTCAGTTCTGCTGCGCATGCGCGAGAGCTTCCCACCAGCCAGTTGGTCATTGGGTCTTTGCCGTGCATGCGTGGGGGGCATGTGCGTGGGATGTGTGTATGTGGGGGGGTTGCGCGCACATATGCAGGGGCCACATGCACATTGCATTTTGGGGGTTTGGCCATGCACATTCGCGCACTTGTGCTTTGGGCACTTGGTACGGAAAAGATTAGCCATCACTACAATAGATCCTCTAGTTCAGAATTTTTATATGGAAATTTGTCTATAAGGCTTTAAACTGGGTTTCATAGATTTCTTCAAGGGGCCTTGGGAATTGTAATCTTTTAAAAGTATTATTAGATTTTTTACTCTGCCCCTACCCCACCTCTCTCTCCCTCTCTAGATAGATGAACTCAGTGAATATGCCTAATACTCCTGCTTTCTGTTTTCCCTACAAAAATAATCCTACAATAAGCGAGTTGGACAGACTGATCATTGTATAAGGAGTTCCTGTTTTGGTTCACAGTGCAATATACCTAGTCCTTGAAGGGAATTTGTGACTTTTGCAGGCATTTAGCTTCTTAAACTGCAGGTTTGTACTGTGCTATTTTGGAGACAAGAACTTATTTGAAAAGATAAAAACTTCAATAATCCATACCAAGAATGGATTCCATGGACTATGGGGCATGTTCAGATTTCCAAAAGTACTCAGAAATTGCATTCAGTTTGGTACTAATTTCTGATCAAGAAAATCTGTAAAAAATTCCCTGTATTACACCTTTCTCTCTTGGTTTACATTTGATGATCCCTAGAGAAGACTGTAAACCTTTGCTATTTAATGAGGACTTTGATTAATTTATTTAGCGATTTTCACTACCACAGAGGCAGGAAACCTGTAGGACATATGCTGCTGAGTGTTATATCGATCTATTCATCAGAACATCTCAATCAGTTTTGCAATTAATGGGTGCAAGGCTGGAAAAACTTGATTTTAGTGCCGAACATCTGCAGAAGTGTGATTTTGGCCTGGACCCTAAAACATCATCGAGAAGGTTACATTCTGTTGACTGAAGAAACAAACACCATGGCATAAATAAATAAAATTGAGAAGTTATTCATTCTTATGAAACAGTTTTCTAGTTTCTCATCCTGCTGTGCTGTGGAGAACGACTGTGGTGCATTGTGATGCAACATCAAAATATGCTGAACTAAAACAACTTTCCACACAAATGTGTCACGGAGGTTGAGGCTGTTATTCTATGTTCTAATGTCTCCGAAAGGTAGAGATTTGGGGAGGCCTACCTAGGATATTAGAAACTAAGAATTCAATAAACTGCATTTCAACACAGAATGCATTTAGGGTAGCCTTCTGTATGCCAAAATTAATTAATTACTTAATCAACTAATTATATTTGTAGACTATATGTAGACTGTACCAGTCATATGATTCTCTAGGACAGTGATGGCGAACCTTTTTTTCTTCGGGTGCTGAAAGTGAGCACTGACACCCATAATGCAATGCCCCCCCAGCCCCTCCGCACATGTATGCGTGACCCCCCTGTGCTCCCCCTGCCTCCTGCATGCATGTGTGACCCCCTGCGGTCTCCCCACCCATGTCCCCCCACGGAGGCACATGTGCGCGCGACCACCATTTTGGTGCTAGCAGGCCTCCCTGAAGCCTCCTGGGACCAAAAACAGGGCACGGGGATGGCGCCGCACCTCTCCAGGCATGCACACATGACCCCCACACCCTCCATGCATGTGCACACGCCTCCCGAAAATCAGCTGGCTGGTGGGAGGCATGCGGGCATGCGTAGTGGAACTGACCTGGGCGTCGGCTCATGTGCCCGCAGAGATGGCCCCGCATGCCACAGGTGGCACATGGGCCATAGGTTCACCATCACGGCTCTAGGAAATGTAGAACAATGAAACAAACAAACAAACAAAAAAGCAAGAAAGTAATATAATTTCCCTCACAAAACTCCCAGCAACTCACAATAGCATTATATAGTATCATTGTTGCCTACAACCTCTCATAGTCACGCCAGGGCATAATAAAAAGGTCTTAATAATCTTGCAAAATGGAAGGAGAAATGAGGCCAAATGTACGTCTGCTGGAAGTAAATTCCAGAGTATAGGGGGATGGATTAATAACCGATGCCATCGGGCCATAGTTCCTATCTCTCTCAAGGAGGGAAGGCTCTCTGTACCCTTTTCTACATATTCAGATGAGATTGATAGATTCACTTCAGTAACATGGGTTGTGAGGTATCAATGGACTCATGGAGATATAGTTACGGAGTATGGATATAGATCTGAAGGTGAATTCCCAGTGTCCTCAGTTAAAAAGGCACAATGCTGGAGGAATCTTTGCCTAGCTGCCAGCAGAAAAGTTTCAGATTACATAATTGTATGTGCTGCTGAAACATCAGATTGCTTTATTTTGTTTGGCTTTCTTGTTCCATATTGATACAACATCTATCTTCCATAAGGATTAGCAGAATCCATAATCCTCATAAGAATCCACTACTTCCCTGTATTTCTAGTTAGACGCTAGCAGAGTTTGATTTAAGACGGAGCAAAATTATTATGGCCATTTGCCTTTTTTCTAAGAAGCCTAAAAGTAAGAATATTTGGTTAAAATTGAGAAAGGGCTGATAGATGTCATTAGAAATTGCTCCTAATCTAAAGTTCCTCATCTCCACTGTCTGCCCTCTCTTCCCCCCTTTCTTGGTCGTCCTGCCCCATTCTTCTCTGTTGGCAAGCCATCCCAAGCCTGAGGGACACGGGACTGCCTTGTCCAGCTCTTTCCCACATTCCTCCAGATCCAACAAGGCCGCCTCCTCGATCTCCATCAGCCCCAGCTCCAGCTCATCCCACTGACTCAGGCTCTGACGGGGCGATGACACTCCTCTTGAAATCTCTCTATCTGCCTCCCCAACCATTTTTGCCCTTTTACTTGCCCTATACAGCAGTACTCTTTGGTGGCAGTGTATCTGCCAGCAGTGCCAGGCTGAAGTTGAGGGCTGGGGCCTTTGGCAGTCTCAGCCAGCCACAGCAGCACGTGGGATTTTACTTTAACCCCAGCGCCACTGCCATTGTGGTATACCACTTCAAGTCCTATTTACTATACAGGTAATCCTCAAGTCACGACTATAATGAAGCCCAAAATTTATGTTGCTAAGTGAAACAAATTGTTAAGTGAGTTTTGCCCCATTTTATGACTTTTCTTGCCACAGTTGTTAAGTGAAACATTGCATTTGTTAAGTTAATAACATAGTTAAGTGAATCTGGATTTCCCCATTGATTTCCTTGGCAGAAGGTCGCAAAAGCTGATCACATGACACTACAACCATTATAAATATGAACCAGTTGCCAAGCGTCTGAATGTTGATCACTATGGGGATGCTACAATGGTCGTAAGTGCGAAAAACTGTCATAAGTTACTTATTTCAGTCCTGTTACAACTTTGAATGGTCACTAAATGAACTGCTGTAAATTGAGGACTACCTGTAGTGTAAAGTTGAAGCTGTCCTCATCCTTCTGGCCTTCTCCCTAAGGCTGTATGCAACTTTCTCCAAATTGTGTGCTGCATTCTCACGATGATTTGGAAGATTTGTGAGGACTTCCAAAAATTCACAAGAAGGCTGCGTAAGATTTGGAGAACTGTACATATGCATGAATTGGAGAGGGGCAGGGGCAGCCTTCTCATGAGCTTTTAGAAGCCTCAGAAGCCTTGTAAAGCATCAGAAAAAAGGCTTACACAATTTGGACAACGGCACACATGTTGCAGCTGCCTTGCATAGAGCCACAATGGCTTCCATTTGTTGGGTATGTTCATGTAGACATCTTAGACACCCATCTATCATACATGCTGGAATTTGGTTTCCTGGAAGGATCAGAAGATGGACTTCATGACCTAAATGGACTTCATGACCTTCCACCTCTGGGATTCTATGCCATTTCACACATTTAAAATATTAAAACAAACATAAGAATATATATTTTTTTTTAGTATGACTGATGGCTTCATCATGAATCAGTGCTTTGCGTTCCCTCAGGGCGTACAATTTTTAAGCAACTGCTAAGAAGATAGGAGAGAGATTACTCCAACAATTCTCACAGGGTGACTAAAAATTGCAGCTTTCATGCAGTATTTTGATAATGTAAGAAGCCTATTGTAGGGTCATCCATCACAAAATAGTTTCTTACTATATACCATGGCAACAGGAAATATTGGGGACGTTAGTGGCACAGTGGCTTAATGACGTTGGAACTGCTGGTCAGAAATGGTTTGTACTCTGGCAGTTTGAGCCCAGCTCTGTGACACGGAGTGAACTTCCATTGCTCGCTCCCCAGCTCATGCCCACCACCAGTTCGAAAGCATGCAATATTCTGAGTAGATAAATGGGTACCACTTCGGTGGGAAAAACCTAGCTGTGTTTGTGTGTCTGGAGAGCAGAAGCCGGCAATGCAACCCAAGGTGAGGCAAGACTGGCAGAGGAGCCTGGAAGAGCCAGCAACCCAAGTGCTGCTAGGCAGCTGGTGTAATGGCAATAGCAATAGCACTTAGACTTATATACTGCTTCATAGTGCTTTTACAGCCCTCTTTAAGCGGTTTACAAAGTCAGCATATTGCCCCAACAATCTGGGTCCTCATTTTATTTTTATTTATTTTATTTATTTAATTTATATACCACCCTACTCCCGAAGGACTCAGGGCGGTGAACAGCCAAACAGTGTTTACATAGATACAAAATTTAAAAACAAAGTAAAATTGAATTAAACAATTTGGCCCAAACAGATTAAAACCACAATCATTTAAAAAACCGATTAAAATTTGCATAATTAAAAAGAGGGAAAAGTTTAGGCCAGGCCTGCCTGGTGGAATAAAAAGGTCTTAAGAGCGGAAGATGCGCAGATCCAGGATCCTCAGTATCTCCGGGGGTAGCTCATTCCAGATAGTAGGTGCCCCCACAGAGAAGACTCTACTCTTAGGGGCCGCCAGTCGACATTGTTTGGCCGACGGCACCCGGAGGAGCCCCTCTCTATGAGAGCGTACCGGCCGGTGGGAGGCTATTGGTGGTAGTAGGCGGTCCCGTAGATAACCAGGTCCTAAGCCATGGAGCGCTCTAAAGGTGGTAACCAAAACCTTGAAGCGCACCTGGAAGACCACCGGGAGCCAGTGCAGCTCGCGCAGGAGAGGTGTTACATGGGAACGCCATGTCACTCCTATTACCACCTGCACGGCTGCACTCTGCGCCAGTTGGAGCCTCCGGGTGCTCCTCAAGGGGAGCCCCATGTAGAGAGCGTTACAATAGTCCAGGCGGGAGGTGACAAGGGCATGAGTGACCATGCGTAAGGAGTCCCGATCCAGAAAGGGACGCAACTGGCGAATCAGGCGAACCTGATGAAAAATCCTCCTGGTCACGGCCGTCAAATGCTCTTCTAAAGACAGCTGTGAATCCAGGAGGACGCCCAAGTTGCGAGCCCTCTCCATGGGGGCCAATGATTCACCCCCAATAGTCAGTGATGGCGCCAACTGACTATATTGGGACGTTGGAAACCACAGCCACTCGGTCTTGGATGGGTTGTGCCTGAGCCTATTCCTCCCCATCCAGATCCGCACAGCCTCCAGGCACCAGGACATCACTTCAAGGGCATTGTTGGGGTGGTCCGGGGTGGAGATGTACAGCTGGGTGTCACCAGCGTACTGGTGGTACTTCACCCCGAAACCACGGATGATCTTGCCCAGCGGCTTCACATAAATATTGAACAGGAGGGGCGAGAGGACCGACCCTTGCAGCACCCTACATATGAGGGGCCTCGGGGTCGACCTCTGCCCCCCTGTCAACACAGTCTGCGACCGGTCAGAGAGAAAGGAGGAGAACCACTGCAACACAGTGCCTCCCACCCCTAACTCTTCCAATCGGTGCAGCATGATACCATGGTCGATGATATCAAAAGCCGCTGAGAGATCTAACAGGACCAGGACAGAGGAGCACCCCCCCCGTCCCGAGCCCTCCAGAGATCATCTACCAATGCGACCAATGCCGTTTCCGTGCTATACCTGGGCCTGAAGCCCGACTGGAACGGATCCAGATACGTTGTTTCATTCAGGTGCTGGGGGAACTGTTGCGCAACCACGCTCTCAACAACCTTCACCATGAAGCGAAGGTTGGAGACCGGACGATAATTAACCAACATTGCCGGGTCCAGGGAAGGCTTCTTGAGGAGAGGCCTCACCACCGCCTCTTTCAAGGCAGCGGGAAAGTCACCCTCACCCAACGAAGCATTTATAATCCCTTGGAGCCAGCCTTGTGTCACCTCCTGGGAAGCCAGCATTAAGCAGGGGGGGACATGGCTCCAATAAACAAGTGGTCGTGTTCAGTCTGCCCAGAATCCTGTCCACGTCCACAGGGGTCACAGGATCAAACTCATCCCAGATAACATTTTCAAGACCTGCCCCAGTCCCTCCCCCTAAGACTACCCAGTCGGAGTCCAAATCTTCCTGAATCTGAGTGATTTTGTCATACAGATACTGAACAAAATCCTCAGCTCTACCCTCCAAGGCGTCCTCCCGCGCTTCCTGATGGAGCAGGGAGCGGGTCACCCTAAACAGGGTGGCCTGGTGGTTATCTGATGACACAATAAGAGCAGCAAAATAGCTACATTTCGCTGCTTTTATCGCCACTAGGTAATTCCTAATATGAGATCTTACCAGTGTCCAGTCCGATTCAGAAAGACTGGCCCTCCAACTACTCTCTAGGCGTCTTTTCCGGCACTTCAACTCCCTCAACTCATTTTACCCACCTCGGAAGGATGGAAAACTGAGTCAACCTTGAGCTGGTGAGATTTGAACTGCCGAACTGCAGCTAGCAGTCAGCCGAAGTAGCCTGCAGTACTGCACTCTAACCACTATGCCACGTTGGCTCGTAAGCTAGTCTGCCCCCTGTGGCACACCAAGGATAGGCAGGCAAGCGCTGAATAGAATGAACTAGCAATTTAGTCTGTCAGGGCTGCATTGTTAGCATTTGGTGATTTCCCTGACATTATATGCCATACATTAAATAAATAATAGGAAAACTAAAAATGGACTCCCTTTGGGTAATATATGAGAAGGAGATCTTAATAAAAGGATCAGTTGTTATTCTATATTTCATGTCATCATTCTATGCTTACACTATTTGGTCCTAATTTTCCAGTAGAGAACTTGTATTATGAGAAAACAGCAAACCAACATTTGACTAATTAACTTCTTTTTTCAGGTTCATTATAATCTTTTGATTTCCTGTCATCATTTCAGAGATACATTTCTTTATCTCTGGAAATAGAATGACGAGAATGACCACAAGCTAACAAAAAATCAGCAGAGGCGGGAATGACTTCCAACTTCCTGTTGGCTTCCCCATTGAATTTCCCTGTTGGAAGCTGGCAGTGAGCATTGGAAATTTTCTCTCCTCTTTCCTCCTTCTGTCCTTTCCTTTCCCTTCCCAGCAGGCAGCTAAATACTGCTGCTGGGTGGAAGAGAGAATGAGGGTTAAAGAAAGTGCTCAGAGACTGTTATAGAATATTGAAAATGAGGATTGTGGCTGCAGCAGCACTGGCAGCAGCAGCAGCAACAGCAGCCTGGCAGCACTGAATCAGTCACAACTTCCAAAAATTTCATTCCCTTGGGAATCGTGTTGTTTCAAAAATTGTTGCCCTACAATGCACCATTTTTCCCAGTTAAAAGTTACCAAAAATGAAAATTTTAGTAATATGTAGACTGAGAACAATTTTGCTGGAGCATCGAGGAGAATTAGTGTCCACTTATACTGTGTTTAAAAACATTCATTGACAACATCAAATGGATATCATCTCCCCTCTTATTTTCTCCAAATAGAAAGGAAAAAAGAAACAATTCCCCATATTTTGTTGTACTTATTATCTGAAATAAGATGGCACTGCTGTAACCACCTTAGAATTTACATCCGCTTTTGCTATTCTCTGCCCTCTGATATTGCGGAGACAATTTATTACTATGATAGATGCCAGGAAGGCAGACAGAGCATTGCAGCTGAGCTTGTACAGATTGCTTTGGGGGATGGGGGTGGAGAATCTCTGCTGAAGGAAGGTATTTATGCCAGCTATGGACTTGCCTGGCTGTACTTTCCATTATGTCATGTCAGCTTCCTTTAGTCTGTTCTCAGAATGAAATTGACTGTAAATGTAACCAGACCTAGCCAGCACTAGCATGCTAGATGAAGAACCTGTAAATTGTGATCTGCCCTATCTAGAACCCTTTGTAGGGTTCTAGATCAGATGATGCTATCAGAGATAAGATAATATTTTATTAAATATAGGTACAGAAAAAATGCAGATGTCTACAATTTTGTACCCCAAGTCCAAGAGATTTTGATTTTCCCTATGTTTTGAAAGGAAGTAATCTAGGATTTGATAGTGATTCTCATTCTTAATTCAACATTTTAATCTGTATCCACCATAATGGTTCTCAGACGGCGTATAAAAATCCTTGTGTATTTGCTTTTCTCTTGCTGATTGTAATGCACACAGCAGTTCCTAGTAATACCTCAGGCCATAAAGATGAAGATTGTCATGAAGCAAAGTGTTACAAAAAATGAAAGTTGAGGTGGATCCTATGGATGATCCCTTTCACCTTTTATTTTACTGATGTCTGAAAAGAGTACTGTATAGAATTTTAAATACAGTATTTCACATTATTTCCTGGTTAAGTGAGTATTTGATTAGCATCAGTATAAGATTCAATGACATGTCTATCTTTTTTCAGGCTAATCCAAAGGAAAGTGATATTGGGAGCTTTAAATATTAAGCAGTTTGGTCTAGTAGTTGCAGCTCCAGGCTAGAGACCAGGAGACTGTGAGTTGTATCCCCACTTTAGGCATGAAAGTCAGCTAAGTGACTTTGGGCCAATCAGTCTCTCTCAGCCCAACCCACCTCACAGGATTGTTGTTGAGGGAAAAAGGAGAAGGAAGAATATTAGGTATGTTCATTGCCTCAAGTTATTTATAAAAATAATAAAGGTGGGACTAAAACATCTAAATAAAAAACCTCCTACTATGAGATTTGGAAAACAAGGAATAAGGAATACACGTGGAATAAGATAAAATTAGTTTCAGAAAGAAATATAAAAGGTTACTGTCCAGGTTCATTTCAGTGCTGTTTGTTCTTAGTCTTCTTAGTAGAGGATGCAGAAAATAATATCCTGTATTCATTTCTCATAGCCGGATTTTTGTTGTTGTTGTTGTTAAAAGAAATCACTCCATATATGAGCTGCCACAAGAGTTATAGATGTTAATCCATTGAAGACATCATATGGAATTGTCATTAAAAAAAATAACATGATGACGACAATGGTTCTATATTATGTATTAAAGCAGGGGTTAAATGTAAAATTTGTTACTACCGGTTCTGTGGGTGTGGCTTGGTTGGGGGGGTAATGTGACTGGGTAGGTGAGGCCAACTTTTTTTTTTTAACTTTTCAAAGCACTTTTTCTAATGCTTTGAAAAGCCTCTCTGCCGATCAGGCAACTCAGCTGGGATCGTCAGAGAGGCTTTTTAAAAAATGCTTTGAAAAGCCTCTCTGATGATCAGGCAACTCAGCTGGGATCGTCAAAGACTTTTCAAAGCATTTTTTTACCAGCTCTTCGGTCAAGAGGTTGCAGAAAAAAATACTTTGAAAAGCCTCTGACAATCCCAGCTGAGCCGCGCTCAGAGGGTTTTTTTTTACTTTTAAAAGCATTTTTTCGTTGGAAGAGGTTGTAGAAAAAATACTTTTAAAAGTAAAAAAAAAAAAGCCTCTGATGATCGTGTGGCTCAGCTGGGCATGGGGGGCGGTGCAGGGATTTTTGCTACCTGTTCTCTGAACCACCTGCCGCCATCGCTACCGGATCAGGCAATCCGGTCCGAACCGGGAACATTTCACCCCTGTATTAAAGGCAGAAACTCAACAATAAAATGACATTTTAGTAGTCTCAAGCTAATAAGGTGTTCCTACACTTTCCTACAATGGAGTCAGTATTAGCAAAAAAGAAATGAACCATTTGAAGAAGCATTTGAAAGCATTTCATATGCCTGTTTAGCCATCTTTACTAGCTTTTCTCTAATAGTAGAGTACTGGATGGTATATATTTCGTGCAATATCAAAGGCATTATGGTAATATCAAGGAATAGATATGGCAGGATGATATTCCATTTATGTCCTGCTTAAGAGCCTCCCAGTTGCCTACACCAAACTTGTACTTTTTTAGGAAAAGGACTTTGGGGTCCTTAGAGATAGATAGATAGATAGATAGATAGATAGATAGATAGATAGATGGATGGAGAGAGGGAGAGAGGGAACGAGAGAGATGATCTTAGAATTTAAGACTACTGCAAAGAATTATATTCATTTTACACAGCGGATTCTCACAATTGAAGTGAGATGAGAAGCTGAGACTTTCTAGCTCACAGGTGTCAAACTCGCCACATCACACTGCCATCATGTGACATTTCATCACGTTTTTCCCATTTGCAGAGCTGGGATGGGCATGGCCTGCGTGTGACGCATCCGGCCCATGGGCCACCAGTTTGACACCTCTGTTCTAGCTCTTAGTTAACAGTTTCACATTTAGCCTCTGCACCTCTCTTAAAAGTTTCTCTCTTCTATAGAGTTTTGATTGCAATCAAGATTTCATCTGCTTAATCACACAAATTATTCAATTCATTATTTGAATTTGAATTACATTTGAATTACAGATACATGAGCCTAACTACATGGGATTTTCCTCTTGCCAAAAATTTGCAAAAGTCCAAGCCTATCCCTACAGTGGAAAAAAGAAGTGGAGACTAGGCACACGATATGTTGCAGAAGTTTCTAATCTGCTTGATTTTTCAATGCCTAGATAGATGGCCAGCAGATGGAATTAACCATCCTGATTTTAATTAAAAACACAGATTCATATCTGTTGAGAGACAAACTCTGCCAGGTACAGTTCTTCTCCTTCAGGAAGTGGAGGAAAAATAGATAATTGTCTTGTGCTTTATTATAAATAATTCAATTAATTAATGGATAATTAAAGTTGGTCATTGTGATACAAATAAGCTGAGATGTGCTTCAAAGGGCAGACAGGATCATTTTGTGTTACAGATGCTTTAAATCAGAGGAATGATCTCCTACATGATAAAAAAAAAAACATATCCTCTTAATATAGACTGGGGTGAAGTCCAGCAGGCTCTGGAGAACCAGTAGCGGAAATTTTGAGCGGTTCGGAGAACCAGTAGCGGAAATTTTGAGTAGTTTGGAGAACTGGCAAATACCGCCTCTGGCTGGCCCCAGAGTGGGGTGGGAATGGAGATTTTGCAATATCCTTCCCCCAGGAGTGGGGTGGGAATGGAGATTTTGCAGTATCCTTCCCCTACCACGCCCACTAAGGCACACCACGCCCACAGAACTGGTAGTAAAAATTTTTGGATTTCACCACTTATATAGACATATGATAAACCTACTTAGTAACAGCCAGGGTACACACATATAACTTTGGAGTTGAATTTTAGATATACAGTAGGACATTTTCCCTGATGTCCGTCTGATTTGCACCAGGGGACATAAAAGGGTGGGAAGGACAGGATGGAATAAGATTTATAAGCAGGAAGAGATGCTGGTAGTCTGTACAACAGTTCTATTTCACGGATGTTTATTTCAGTTCTGAGTTCTCCTGAAATATTTAGAAAATTGAAAACTGGGTATAATTCTGACAAATCATTCATCAATAACTTCGAAACTGATGTCAGTGTGAAATGTGTAGTTTATCAAAAAGCTTTCACAATGAATTTGGGAGCCAATGTGAAGATTAAGGTACATCAGCCAATTTAGTTACATTTTTTTCAGCACTGCATATTCAGTAATTATTATTCTATAGATATTATGAGCAGTCTTCTGTTCTGAGATATTGCTCCTAAAGGCAAATTATAGCAATGTGATCCACATTAGGTTGCTTGATATAATATAGCAGTCCATTTAAAAAATCCACACAGAAGTATCACGTGGAATGATGAATTTTTGTTCTGTTCACTCAGCACCTGCATGTCCTTCAACATCTGATTCTTGCCCTTCTGAATTTGATTCTAATTCACTTTCAAATGGCTATGTAAGGCAGTACATGCAGGTCCATGGCAAGGTCAGTTCCAAAATGTTGATAGCCACCTGATTTATTTATATGAACAATTTGGTAGGTGTGATCCATGAAACTGATAACAATCTAGTCAATCTAGAAGGTTCATATTAATATTGAAGTAATGCTATCATCCCATAAACTGGTGATGTGTCCATAGAGTGGGAACTCAAAAAGCAGGATGAACTGACACATATCTTCTGATTGAAGCTCATCTGTTTTCTGCAGCATTAGTTTTTTGTAAAGCTGCCATAAGCAGCTTAAAAAAGAATGTCCTAATGCAGTAGTTCTAAGCATCTGATGGTGTTACATCCAGTTCAAAGTCAGCAAAAGCTTCTAAAATGCTTTCATTTAATTGCTTGAAAATATTACAACATGAAAGCTTGATTTTATCAACAAAACCACAGGTGGTACCACAGCCTCTAAAAGCATTAAAAACAGTTACTGCATTTATTCTTTCTCACCCTAAAGCCTCATAAATAGGCTGAACAGGAATTTTGTTGATCACTGCCAAGAGTGCAGAGGTTTGTTGATAAGTTGAAGTACTAGCACTTTATCAGAATACATACAGTATATCCAGGCAAGATGGCAACTCAGGAAATTTCATTTTAATATCTACTTATGTGCTCCTTAAATGGATCAGTTGATATTAAGTAAGTGCCATTATTGTAGTGAAGTTGTTATTGATTGTTGAATTTGTGAATAATTTTATGACCCAAGTACAGTAATCATTCTACTATTGCTTAGAGATTGGACAACATTTTCAGTAAAACATTCCTGATCCCACCACTATTTGAGGCAGCATACAATTGGCAGATTCCTTTGACAAGTGCTTGATATCAGCAATATTTTTCAATGACTTTGGAAAGTTGTGTCTATTGAACATGATTTATATTTTATCATAAATTAACGAAAGAAATTGCAAAGGAAACAGATTTACTTCCAGGTGCGATTCAAGGTGTTAGTTATCACCTTTAAAGCGCTCCATGGCTTAGGACCTGGATACCTATGAGACTGTCTTTTGCCACCAATAGCCTCCCACCGACCAGTTCGTTCTCACAGGGAGGGACTACTCAGGGTACCGTCAGTCAAATTATGCCAACTGGTGACTCCCAGGGGGAGTGCCTTGTCTGTGAGGGCTCCAACCCTTTGGAATGAACTGCCCCGAGATACGAAATATCCCTGATCTCCGTGCTTTCCGCCATGCCTTCAAAACCCTGATGTTCCAACAGGTGGGGCTAAACATATGAACATGTGAATGTTTTTAAAATGTTATTTAATTTTAGGTTCTATTTAATTGGGCAAACTATGTTATAATAATAATTTTAATTAGCAATTTTATGATGTTTGTGTATCTATATTTTTCTTGACTGTATACCGCCTTGAGTCCTACGGGAGAAAGGCGGTATAGTAATATAATAAATAATAATAATAGTAATAATAATAATAATAATAATAATAATAATAATAATAATAATAATACTGTGATGGAATCTCCAGCTAAAGCGGGGTGAGATGTGAAGAGGGGGGGCTGAGCTTAGAGTCCTTGCACAACAGAAAGCAGAGCAGGGCCTTACTTCCCCTAAAGTCCCTGAAGCCCTGTCTGATCATTCCCAAGAGAATGCAGTTATTTTGGCAAGATTCTTGTAAATAGGCATTGCAACAATAAAGAAGTAACTTTCATCAACTCATGTCTGATGCTAACCAAGGCTTTGCAATAAAATTGTTCCTTCAAACATTGCAATCCAAATGTGCCTATATTAGCTAGTCAACTTTTCTTTGCTAGTTTACTATAGGAATGCCATCTTGAAAGTGTGCAGGGAACTAAAACCATGCTGATTATTCGGAAGTGCGAATGGCATTTTAAAATTTACATCTGGTTAAGATTTGGCAGCCAATAACATTACCATAAAGGGTCTGGAGTCCTTTTTAATTTCCAAATGCCTTAGAATACAATTTCACAGTTACATTCTTAGAATTTCTCTTCCGCATGTTAACTTTCCTTTCCACTGATCTTTATAGGAAACCACAATTCACCAGAATGCTTTAAAACAATAGGGTGAAAATATATTTACAAAGTGCATTGGGAAGACATGGAAACGGAAGGTGTTTTACAATATATCAGATGTTATCCTTCATATCTAGATTAGTTTTAGCAGTTGTCCGTATACAACAGCCTTTTCTAACCTGATGCACACCAGATGACCTTGCTGTAGGGAGATGATGGATATCTGTTCATTCATATCTGTAGTTCATTAAACTAGGGAATGTTGATAAAGAATCAAAAGAGAAACGGTACTGTCCTCAGTTTTCCCTCTGTCCCCTGTTTTCCTGAAAATAAGACCTATACCAAAATAAGACCTAGCATGTTTTTACATGTGTGCCTAATATAAGCCCTACCCCCAAATAAGACCTAAGAGCTTGCGCAGCTGGCTGCCTGGCCATTCTGTCTGGTTGCTCATGGTGCCACAGCCACAAAGACAGCTGGGGTGGTGGTGGAGCTGCCCCATGCACCCCGCACTGGGTTACCTCAGGGCCTCCACAGCCAGGCCATCCACACCCCAATAGCTGCCTCGTGGCGGCAGCACTAGCACTCATGTGCAGGAGCCTACATCAGCACCGGTCCACTTCCTCTTGATTGCAGCCGCAATGGAGCAGGAGGTTGAGTGGTGTGCTGGTACCGTGGCCACAGGGCAAGGCAGGTGTCTGGGAGTGGATGACATGGCTGTATGATCCTGAGGTAAGCTGGTGCGGGGTGCATGGGGCAGCTCCACCCACCCCCGCCTCGCCTCATGGCTGTGGCACTGGCATGTTGCTTGGCTTCCTGCTCCGTTGTGGCTGCAAGCAAGCAGAAGAAGTGGGCTGGTGGCCATGCATGGTCCTGCTGGATGGGGCTGCTGGAGCCGCTGCCGTGAGGCGAGGCAGGTGTCAGGGCATGGGTAGTCTGGCTGCAGGGCCCTGAGGTAAGCCGGTGCAGGGCATGTGTGGAAACTCTAGTACCCCCACCTCACGGCAGTGGCACTGCTGTACTGCCCTGCCTCCTGCCCTGCCGTGAGCAAGCAAAAAAAGCGGGCCTCCTGTACATGGAAAAAAATAAGACACCCCACAAAAATAAGCCCTAGTGCTTATTTGGGGGCCCAGATGAAAATAAGACCCGGTCTTATTTTCGGAGAAACACGGGTACTTCTTTCCAAATCTAGATATAAGTTATCAAATATATATTGTGGTCATGGTTAATTTGCTGTGTAAATGGGTTGTTATACAATGGAAGATACTGCCATATGATGGACCAAGTCCTACAGCTGCAAAAACAATACTCTTTAGCTGGGGAAAATACAGATGCCAAACAATAGAGGAATTGCATTTTAGGAAATAATGCTCCAATATTTGGCTACCAATTTATCAAGGAATAACATTAGATTTTAATAATTTAATAACACCCATCCCCTGAAACAAAGTTATAAATGTCTTTAGAGAAAATTCCAAGTGTGCTTGTAACTTTATTTTTGCTTGTCAGGATCAATGTATTGACTGCTTTGCTGGCCACTAGATTTATGACCTTTGCTTAAAATCAGCCCTGGTGTTTTAAAATCATATTTTTTAACAGCATAAGGGGAAATGGAGGAATTCTACATTAATTAATGCTGATACACCAGTGACAAAGAATCCTGCTTACAAGAGGAATTTGGCTTGGGAGTACACTGGACTGTTTTTTTAAGTGGCACCAAGCACTTCAAATCCAATAGCAGAGATTCAACGGTCCTATACAGATAATTGTTACTATCTCTGTCTTTCAATAAAAGGAAAAAAATCACACATATCATACAGACACTCAATACACAAACAAATGACTGCTGCAAAGAAACAAATGTGGGAAAAACAATTCATTTAACAAGAAAAAACGTGAGCGGAAACAACAAACAAAAAATTCCCCCCCCCACAAACAATAAAACAATCCTTGGTGCAGAATAAATGGAGCTGAAATAATTCTACTGGCTAATTTTGGAACAGAAGGCTTAAAGCAACATATATGAAATGCATATTTGTTTGTTAAGCAAAATTTGACATCATACATCACAAGACATTTGCTTCCACAGGAAGTGGTAATAGCTAAGTAGTTTAGATTCTGAAGGAGATTAGCAAAGAAGGGTCACATATGAGATCTGCAGCAGAGCAGCTGAGGTACAGGCAGAAAGTCCTATACTTAATTCATTCATCTTCAAAGAAAGAGTGAAAACGTCCTGCCTGAATCTCAAGAAAGCAGCTATTAAACTAGTGCAAATATTGGGTTAGATGAACCAATCACCTCATGCCAAAGAATAACAGAATAACAGAGTTAGAAGGGACCTTGGAGGTCTTTTAGTGCAATCGCCTGCTCAGGCAGGAAGCCCTACACTATTTCACCCACCAGAAGTTGGCAAACGGGCCGTTTCCAGCCTCCGGAAGTTTGGGGAAGGCCGTTTTCACCCTCCCCAGATTCCTAGAAAGGCTCTGGAGGCTGGGGAGAGAGAAAAATAGGCCTTCCGGTCCCACCAGAAGTTGGCAAACGGGCCATTTCCGGCCTTCGGAGAGCCTCTGCGGGGGGGGGGGGGGTGTTTTCGCTCTCCCCAGACTCCTAGAAAGGCTTTGGAGGCTGGGGAGAGCAAAAACCGGGCCTACCGTGCCATCACGTGCCAGGAGTGTGGGGAGCATTGGGGGGGGGGGGGTCGTGTGTGCATGTGTGGGGGCAGGGTGCACAGAATTATGGGTGTGGGCATACACGTGTGTGTGACCCCCCCCTCCTGGCACGTGATGGCAAAAAGGTTAGCCATCATTGCTTTAGATATTGGAACACTGCTATCATGTCATCCCTAGTCTTTCTTTTCATTAAACTAAAGTGGTATTAACACCTCACGTGATCTTGAATTGATCCCTGTGTTAATGCAGCCTAGGACTGTGCTTTTTTTTTTTGGCAGCTATAGCATATTTAACACATTGTAAGCCACCCTGAGTCTCCGGAGAAGGGCGGCATATAAATCGAACCAATAAATAAATAAATAAATACTGCTGGCTTATATTTAAGTGATTGTCCCTTAGAACTCCAAGATCCCTCTCACAATTACTACTATTGAGCCAGGTCCCACCTATACTATGCCTGTGCATTTAGTATTAATTGCCTAAATGTAGAACCTTATTTTTTTCACCATTGAATTTCATTTTATTAGATAGGGCCCAGTGCTCAAATCTGTCCAAGAGCTGTGGTGGCGCAGTGGATAGAATGCAGTACTGCAGGTTAACTCGCTGCTCACTCCAGGAGTTTGATTCGGAGTGGCTCAAGGTTGACTCAGCTTTCCATCCTACCAAGATCAGTAAAATGAGGACCTGGATTGTTGGGGGCAATATGCTGACTCTGTAAATTGCTTAGAGGGGGCTGTAAAGTACTATGAAGCGGTATATAAGTGCTATTGCTATTGCTGTCAATATCTTTATGCATCTTAAGCCTATCTTCTGGAGTATTGGCTATTCCTGCCAGCGTGGTGTTGTCTGCAAATTTGATGAATTCCCCATCTATCTCCTCATCTAAACCATTGATTAAGATATTGAAGAGTACTGGGCCCAAGAATTCTTCAGTTCTTATTTTCATGGCGAATGAGTCTGTTTATTTGATAGAATACCTAAATAGGGCCCACAACATGTTCTCAACATTTCAAATGTGCACTCCAGTCCCAAAAATTAATTTTAATGTTACACTAGAATTGCAACATTAAAAGCATTAAGAGACTAGCAGATCCACTGACGTACAAGTAAGGATTTCTAGAAATATTTCCAATCATATGGCTGACCTAAATTTTAAAATAATTCTTGGGATTCCAAGTGCCATAGGAGGACATAACATAGATTGATCTCTTGTACATACTTACCAAACAGTTCATGATTTCCACACCACTTGGATTCACGGTTAATGCTTCATCATACAACTGCTTAGCCTCTTCCAAGCTGCCGTTCATCTCTGCAAGCCTCCCCCGCATGTACAGCACAGCATGAGATGTGGGAAAGAGACTGGCTGCCTCCTGGATACAAAAGCTTGCTTCTTTGAGATGCTGTTGTTCCATGAAGACTTCAGCTGCAGAACCCAAAACAAAGCACGGATATATTCTAAGCTTTATTCTGGAGATGAGAAAACATCTTGAATATTACTAACTTAAAAATAATTGTCACAGGAAAGATAACTTGCTTATGAAGCATGGATCTACGAAAGGTGCTAGAAATCTATAGAACATGAGAATCATAGGGCTTGAAGGGACCTCGGAGGTCTTCTAGTCCAGCCCCCTGCCCAAGGCAGGAGACCTTATACCATCTTGGTCAAATGCTTATCCAGTCTATTTTTAAAAAATCTCCATGATGGAGCATGGGTACAACCTCTGGGAGCCAAGCTTTAGTTCTATTAATTGTTCTCACTATCAGAAAATGTGTCATTTCTAGGTTGAATTGTTGGTTGCTGTTGTTCTATGAAGAGTTCAGCTATAGAACCCAAAACAAAGCACGGATATATTCTAAGCTTTATTCTGGAGATGATAAAAAATGGATTTGACATTTTTGCCCATTTATTGAGTCTTTCCCAAGATAGGCAGATGCTGTTGTTTGATAATATTAAAGGTATAATGATGATGATAACTGTTTTTTCAGGCCATACAATGAATTTTTCATTTGGTCTACTAAAATTGGGCCTGCAGAACAGGTGGGCCTGCCGCCAGATTTGTGTGGCCTAGTGGCTTTTTGAAAACTTACTGAATTGGCTGCTGCCAAATGTTGCCACTGCCTAAGAAGATCTAATCTCAGCCTAGGTTTTCACAGCCAACTCTGACCCCATATACACACTCTCAAATACTTGCAGGGCTCATTGATATCATTGCTGTTGCACCAACAGCCATTAAACAGTTGGCTCATACCAGTTTTGTGACTCACAATTATCTTTAAGGTATTGATTTGACTTTTTTTTTTTACATTATTTGTGCATGTTTGAATTGAATCAACAAAAACATAGGTGATGACTGGATTTTAAAGAAAAGTAGCTTTTAAAAAAATATTTCTCATTTCTCACTTTTTGTGGAATACAGCCCTTTCTTTGGTCTTTCTCTGCCTTTTCAACAAATATGTGGGTTCATTTAGACTAGAGCTTTCACTTTTGTTATCACTCTGTGGGGAAGAAGACTGTAATTCTCTCGGTGAACATATGAAACTATTTAATACCAAGAGCACTGCCTGCTCTGAAACTAGGTTTCTAATGGGAGGAGGGTTCCTCCCCCGCTATTAGTTTAACAAAAAGTACCTCACCATATCAATATTTCTAATGAAAGAATACATACATATATATATATATATATATATATATATATATATATATATATATATATATATATATATATATATATATATATATATATATTATGTAAGTTTTCACGGGTATGTACGTGTGTATAGTTAATATTTCGGGTTTCTTCCCGTGTAATTGTGGATATATCCCTAAAAAGGTAAAAGCTTCTACCCTTTTAGGGATATATCCACAATTACACGGGAAGAAACCCGAAATATTAACTACACACACACACACACACACACACACACACACATATATATATATATATATATATATATTTGTTTTCTCAGGTTTTCGCGGGTGTTTGTATGTAGGTCTTTGGTTATTCGGGTCTTCTCCCACGTAAAATTGGAAGTGTCTTGGCGACGTTTCGACGAAGTCTCATTCGTCATCTTCAGGCTGGTGTTCTCGGCTTCGTGCTTCCAGGAGCAATGTGAGATCGCAGCTGTCTCTTCCTTTTAACTGCTAGTGGGGGTGTGAGCTGATTGGGTGGGAACTTGGCTGTGTTCTGATTGGGTGGAGGTGTGTTCTGATTGGTTAGGGGCTCGGCTGTGCTCTGATTGGATGGGGGGTTGGTTGTGCTCTGATTGGCTGGGGGTGTGTTCTGTTTGGGTGGGGGCTTGGTTGTGCTCAGCTTAGTCTGAGTTGCAGGGGGATTTGAGCTGGTGAGCTGCGTTGTTGTTGTTTGGCTTCGTGTTTGTGGCCGTGCGAGCTCTTCATGGTGGGTGTCAGTCTGCTTCATGTATGGATTGGAGAGGTTTAAAGTGGCTAATGATGCAGCTGCAGTCTGGCTTCTGGTCCTTGGTCGTGGCTCATTATCAGTGTGGGTTTGAGTCTGTTTTCTGCGTGGATGTGTGGTGGTGACATCCTGTGTGGCTCTCGTGAGTGTGGGTCTGGTGTCATTCGTCGTGTTAGGGACCCGTTTGTCAATAAGGGCGGGTTTCCAAATGGCTGGTAGGCGGGAGGTATCGTCTCGTTTGTTCATGCTGTGTGGGCGTTTTTCTATCTCGATGGCTTCTCTGATTATTCTGTTGTTAAAGTGTTCAGTTTTGGCGATAGTTCTGGTCTTTTTAAAGTCAATATCATGTCCTGTGGCTTTAAGGTGTTGGACCAGGGAAGAAGTTGGTTCTTCTTTTCTGACTGAGTTCTTGTGTTCTTCTATGCGTGCACTTATTCGTCTGTTGGTTTGTCCGATGTATGTGGTGGGGCAGGCGGTGCATGGGATTTCATATACTCCTTGATTTTCTAACTCAATTTTGTCTTTGGGGTTCCTTAGGATGGTGGATATTTTTCGGTTTGTGCAGAATGCTGTCTTGATGTTATGTTTGTGGAGGATTTTGCTTATTCTGTCTGTGGTGCCTTTTATGTATGGGAGGAGGGCTTTGCCGTTTTCTTGTTCTGTGTCTTGGATTTTAGTGGGGGTTTCTTTTTGGATTAGGTTGGTGATCTTATTTCTTTGGAATCCATTGGATGTTAGTACGTTAGTGAGGGTGTGTAGTTCGGTTTTTAGGTGTTGTTCGTCAGCTAAGCGTTTTGTTCTGGAAATGAGTGTCTTGGCTACAGAGTTGATTTGGGCAGGGTGGTGGTGTGAGAGTGCGTGCAGATAGCGGTTTGTGTGTGTTTTCTTCTGGTAGATAGTGTGTCCTAGGGAGCCATTGGATTTTCTGTAGACTAAGACATCCAGGAAGGGAAGTTGGTTGTTCGCTTCTGTTTCCATGGTGAACTGTATTTTGGGGTGTAGGCTGTTGAGGTGTGTGAGGAAGTTGTCCAGTTTTTCTTTCCCATGTGGCCAGATTATGAAGGTGTCGTCCACATATCTGAGCCAGAGTTTGGGTTTATGATCAGATTTTTCTAGAGCTTGGGTTTCAAAGTATTCCATATAGAGGTTGGCAATGACCGGTGAGAGGGGTGATCCCATGGGTGCTCCTTCTGTTTGTTTGTATTTCTGTCCATTATAGATGAAGTATGTGTTGGATAGGCAGTGGTTGGTCAGATCTAAGATGTGCTTGGGGGGGTTATATTTGTTTTGGATAACTGTCAAGGCTTCTTTGATTGGTACTTGGGTGAAGAGGGATATGACATCAAAGCTCACGAGTAGGTCACTGGGCTGTAAGTTTTGTTGCTTTATGATGTCTATGAACTGGAATGAGTTTTTTACGTATGAGGTGATGGATTCTGCATAGGGCTGTAGTTGTTTGGCGAGAAATTTGGCTAGGTTTTGTAGAGGTGAGCCTATGGAGCTGACTATGGGTCTAAGTGGGGTTCCTTCTTTGTGTATCTTGGGGAGACCATAAAGCTTAGGGCATCTGGATGATTTCTCTCTGGGTATGATTCTTTGCTGAATCTCTTCGCTGATGGGGGAGGCTTTTATTTTGGTTCTGGTGGTTTTTTCCAGGTAGGTGGTGGGGTCTGTGTTTAGGGGTTTGTATATGGAGTCTTGGAGTAGGTTGGTTAATTTGGTTTGGTAGTCAGATGTGTTCATAACCACCGTGGCATTGCCCTTGTCTGCTGGTAGGATTATTATGCTGGTGTCTTCTTTCAGGTTAAGTAGTGCTGTCTGTTCCTCTTTGGGTAAGTTACTTTTGGGTGGCTTGCTGGTGCAGAGGATGTTGGTGATTTCGAGTCTGATTCTGTTTGCATCGTCGGGGTTGATTTTGGTCAGGCTGGTTTCAACTCCGCATATAATGGTTTCAGTGGGGATGCTTTTGGGAGCGATTGCAAAGTTGAATCCTTTGGAAAGGACATTGGTTTCGGCTTTGGTGAGGATCCTATCTGAGATGTTATGTACTGTTTGTTTCATGTGTGGCTGTGAGGGTGGAGGGGATTGTTTCTGGCGTTCTTGTAGTCTTCGGAATTTGTTGGTGTGTGTGTCTGTCTTGAGGGTGGTCTGTGTTTCGGCTCTCCAGACGGCAAGTTGTTTGGATTTGTCCCAAAGTGCGGGGTGGATCTTGTTGCTGAGTTTGAGGTGAAGTGTGAGGAGATCCTTGTTGATTCGGTCTAGGAGGAATCTTTTTCTGTGGAGTTCATTTCTGATTAGGGCTAGTTCTGTTCTTTTCAGAATGCGTTTGGTGGCTGCAGAGTTGGAGTGGAATTTCAGTTGGAAGCCTGTGGGGATTAAATTTTGATCTCGGCAGTTGCGTAGGAATGCAAGGTCACATAAAATGGAAGCTCTTTGGACTTCGAGTTTTTCATAGGTCCTGGTCAGATGGTGGATATCCTCCCCGTAGAGGTGCGATATTTGTTTTCTCAGGTTTTCGCGGGTGTTTGTATGTAGGTCTTTGGTTATTCGGGTCTTCTCCGAAAAGGCACCACAGACAGAATAAGCAAAATCCTCCACAAACATAACATCAAGACAGCATTCTGCACAAACCGAAAAATATCCACCATCCTAAGGAACCCCAAAGACAAAATTGAGTTAGAAAATCAAGGAGTATATGAAATCCCATGCACCGCCTGCCCCACCACATACATCGGACAAACCAACAGACGAATAAGTGCACGCATAGAAGAACACAAGAACTCAGTCAGAAAAGAAGAACCAACTTCTTCCCTGGTCCAACACCTTAAAGCCACAGGACATGATATTGACTTTAAAAAGACCAGAACTATCGCCAAAACTGAACACTTTAACAACAGAATAATCAGAGAAGCCATCGAGATAGAAAAACGCCCACACAGCATGAACAAACGAGACGATACCTCCCGCCTACCAGCCATTTGGAAACCCGCCCTTATTGACAAACGGGTCCCTAACACGACGAATGACACCAGACCCACACTCACGAGAGCCACACAGGATGTCACCACCACACATCCACGCAGAAAACAGACTCAAACCCACACTGATAATGAGCCACGACCAAGGACCAGAAGCCAGACTGCAGCTGCATCATTAGCCACTTTAAACCTCTCCAATCCATACATGAAGCAGACTGACACCCACCATGAAGAGCTCGCACGGCCACAAACACGAAGCCAAACAACAACAACGCAGCTCACCAGCTCAAATCCCCCTGCAACTCAGACTAAGCTGAGCACAACCAAGCCCCCACCCAAACAGAACACACCCCCAGCCAATCAGAGCACAACCAACCCCCCATCCAATCAGAGCACAGCCGAGCCCCTAACCAATCAGAACACACCTCCACCCAATCAGAACACAGCCAAGTTCCCACCCAATCAGCTCACACCCCCACTAGCAGTTAAAAGGAAGAGACAGCTGCGATCTCACATTGCTCCTGGAAGCACGAAGCCGAGAACACCAGCCTGAAGATGACGAATGAGACTTCGTCGAAACGTCGCCAAGACACTTCCAATTTTACGTGGGAGAAGACCCGAATAACCAAAGACCTACATATATATATATATATATATATATATATATATATATATATATATATATATATATAAGAGCCAGACCTTTCACAGTATATGTGAGGCCCATCCAAGGAACTGCTACACTCACCAGATCCAAAATTTCTTCTGCTCTGCCTGGCAATTTTTTTGGGAAATCCTCCTTTGTTATTGCTGCCATCAGAGAAATGACAGCAGTATTTGCATACAAATAAAACTGGTAGTTGCTGATCAAGAGAGAATCGGTGAAATTATTATTTTATATTTACATTGTTTTGAGCCCAGGGTACTTCACATAAATTTGGGGGGGGGGGGGGAGAAGGCGAGTGATATACACTACTTCTTAATACTTGTATGTGATGTCATGATGCAAGTGTGGAAAGGTACAATTTGTGTTTAGATATCACAGTACCCATTTCATGACTTTTGTGTCACTATTGTTACGAATGAACTCTATAACAACTATCGGGATCTACTTCATTTTAACTCTAAAAAAATCTTATGAGGTAGGCTGGGAAAGAGCATTTAACACAAAATTTTGAGGAATTTCAGGAGCTTTAAAGCAGAAATGGGTGTCCTAACCATCTGTGAGTCTTAAAGCATCCAGTTTGACTCACAACTCCGCTCTCAAACTCTTTCCAATTCAATGAATTTTGCTTCCACCTACTCTGGGAAACCACAAAAATGATGGCCACTTGCAGCTCTGAGTCTTCATGTTTTATACTTCTTTTTTAAACTGTTGCAAAATCTCAGCTCTGAATTCCCATCTTGTATTTTTGGGTGGTTCTAACTGACAGTGATATGCATATCCTTAGACACATATAGTCAGCATAATGAATGTTGGCAACATCACAAGCATCATTCTTTGCTTCTCAGATTTAAAGGGCTCATTATAGCAGGCATCAATACATGGCCTCGGAGTCTTGATTCCTTCACGTTTGATGCTAACAGTTTCAGAGAATCAGAGCCATTCTATCTTGTTTGATGAGAATAAATGGAATGGCCGAAAACTGTCCCATCTGACTCCTTCTATCATCTGTTTGCAGTCAATCCAACTGCCCGAATAGAGGGAATTATCTAGGACTGCACTATATTTCAGTTCTATTTTGGGACCCGCTTTATTTGGCCCCATTGTAAGTATTTTATATATCGATGAAAATTTCTTCCCTCTTTTATGTTCTGCTTTTTAAATTGTACATTTCTCAGTCTTTAAATTGCATCTATTGTTTTTGCTGCAACAAATTAACATAAATACTTCTCTAGAAACTATTGATTCAATGGAAACCATTTTGAGAATCTTTCCAGCTGAATAATAAGAAATTCTTTAAAACAATATTTTTTAGCTGAAGTTTAAAAACATTTTGCATAACCTAATGTTTCCTAAAGCGACCATTAGAAAGAATAGGTTATTTTTTTCTTAAAAGTATTAGCAAATACCCCCCCCACCCGATGTATTTACAATATATAACAGATAGATGGAGTCTATTTTTACAAAGGGAAAGTATGAGTAATGAGATTGCTCTAATGTTTATGTTTTGCAGCAACTTGTAATATGTGTCTGCATTTCACAACTAGAAATACTGGGCAAGAATACTAATGCAATCTGCTGACATGGATCAAGTTTTATTAATGTAAACATTGTCATGATCTATGTACAACAGTTATTAAGCCCTCATAAAATCTTTAGACGACCATATTTTGTTTTTACTGAACTAGTTCATTAAATATTTCAACAGACAAATTAGTTATTCTTCCTAATGCTATTGGGAAAAATATGTTTAAAATAAATAATTACAATTATTCAGTTCAGAATAATTGAATGGTATCAGACACCATTAGAATATCAAGGTAAGAGCTGACAACATTAATATTGTCACAGTAACAAAAGAAAGAACAGAAAAAAATATTTTCAATCCTTAAAGCAGAGTTTCTCAAACTTTTTCCCCTGGAGAAAATCCCTGAAATAATGTTCAGGCCTCAGGGAACCCCTGTATTAAAAACTGCAAAAAATACAAAAACTTGACAGTACAATTCACTTCTAACCTACTCACAACCCATGTTTTACAATGGTTACGATAATAACAAAGCAGCAGGCTGCAGCTGAGTCACAGCGTGCAATAATTCCTACCACTGTGAATGCTAGTATTATGTAGCATGCATAGTTAAAAAAAAATGTCAGTCATAATCTTGCATGGAACAATTGGAACCCCTGGTGTCTTGGGAAAAAAACCCTCTTGTGAAAGGTTGCTGTAAAGTTAACACCTTCATTTGTAAGAAGGACGAGGGGTATTATTTAGCTATTTCAGTCTGACTCAAGGTTGTTAAGTCTTTTTCTAGGAAAGGATCCCTCTCGTCAGCCTTTGGCAGGAAGCATGTTTTAGATGGACAAAGGGACAATAACTGAGACTAAGTAGCTGAGAGTAGCTGAGCTGAGGATCCTGGCGGTACTAGCCTAGAAGTGCCAGTGACTAAGAACACCCTGTCTCTTAGAAAGATGAGTGATAGAAGGATTGACCTGAGTGCGTCAGTCCCGCCATTTAGCTTGCCTCCACCCCACCTCCTACATCCTCTCAGAAAACAGTAATCAAGTAATTTAGATACCCCGGGAAAGGTGCACTTTTGTATATCATTTCTTCCAAAAACTGCCTAGTTTTTGGAGCTACTTTATATCTTCAGTATTAGAGACTGAAAAATACAAATTAAAAAGTAGTGAAAGGACGTTCATGCATTTAAAAAATATGTCAAAGCTGAGTAGTGCGCAGCTAATGGAGATCATACACCAGGCATCAGGAGTCAAGGCCTGAAGATGTATCTCTTAATGTTTCCAAATGCATCAGTTCTAGAATGCAGTTACATTAGCTTTTGACATAATTCTTTTTTATTATTAAAATGCAAGGCAATTCAATTTAATCTCAAAGATTTTAAAAAATAAAGATCCTGAGCTTTTTCTAATGAGCTTATTTGGCTCTAATAAAGGCAAATAACATCTCCGTTCAGTATTCATTGGGTTCTTGGGTGCCCCCAAAGCTAAGACATTTTCACTATTTTTATATTATTTAACCTCTCATGAACAATATTGAAGACAACAGTATCTGTGGGTGAGGAGAATTTCTTCCTGCAAATGAGGACCTGTTTTGGCGCCTTCTCAGGTGGCCTCAGGAAAACAACCTGAAGATCCTGTTATTCACACTCCTGAGAGTTGGGGGAAAATTGAAAAGAATGAAATGTGGTTGGAGCTCTCATTTCCCAGAGGAAAAAGACAACGGGAGAGGACATGCTTTGCTTGGAGAAAGCTTCTAGTTCAGTATATGTATATGTATATGTATATGTATATGTATATGTATATGTATATGTATATGTATATGTATATGTATATGTATATGTATATGTATATGTACATGTATATGCATATGTATTTATTTTATTTTATTTTATTTTATTTTATTTTATTATTTTATTTTATTATTTTTTTATTTTATTTTATTATTTCATTTCATTTCATTTCATTTCATTTCATTTCATTTTATTTTATTTTATTTTATTTTATTTTATTTTATTTATTTTATTTTATTTTATTTTATTATTTTATTTTATTTTATTTTATTTTATTTTATTTTATTTTATTTTATTTTATTTTATTATTTTATTATTTATTTTATTTTATTTTATTTTATTTTATTTTATTTTATTATTTTATTTTATTTTATTTTATTTTATTTTATTTTATTTTATTATTTTATTATTTTATTTTATTATTTTATTTTATTATTTTATTTTATTTTATTTTATTTTATTTTATTTTATTTTATTTTATTTTATTTTATTTTATTTTATTTTATTTTATTTATTTTATTTTATTTTATTTTATTTTATTTTATTTTATTTTATTTTATTTTATTATTTTATTTTATTTTATTTTATTTTATTTTATTTTATTTTATTTTATTTTATTTTATTTTATTTTATTATTTTATTTTATTTATTTTATTTTATTTTGAATTTGTATACCGCCCTTCTCCCTGAGGACTCAGGGCGGTGAACAGCCAAGTAAAAACATCAAGTACAAATATTAAAATACAGTTAAAAATATACATATATAAATTTGGCCCCGTTAATTAAAAACAATAAACAAAACACTTAAAAACACTTTTAAAAAATTAGGCCAGCCCGGCTTGCTGGAAAAGGAAGGTTTTAAGGGCACGGCAGAAGGCACTGAGGTCTTGGATTCTCCTTATCTCTGGAGGCAGTTGGTTCCAGAGGGTAGGTGCCCCCACAGAGAAGGCCCTCCCCCTGGGGGTCACCAGCCTACACTGTTTGGCTGATGGCACCCCGAGGAGGCCCTCTCTGTGGGAGCGCACGGGTCGATGGGAGGTCGTCGGTGGCAGCAGGCGGTCTCGAAGATAGCTAGGCCCTATGCCATGGAGCGCTTTAAAGGTGATAACCAACACCTTGAAGCGCACCCGGAAGACCACTGGGAGCCAGTGCAGCTCGCGCAGGAGCAGTGTTACATGGGAGCGCCAAGCTGCTCCCATCACTACCTGCGCTGCTGCGTTCTGGACCAGTTGGAGCCTCCGGGTGCTCTTCAAGGGGAGCCCCATGTAGAGAGCGTTGCAGTAGTCAAGGCGAGAGGTGACGAGGGCATGAGTGACTGTGCACAGGGAATCCCGATCAAGAAATGCATATGTATACACATATGCATATGCATATGCATTTGTATGTATAAAAGGATCAGATAATATAGGATAAGGAATATATTTTCTTCCAGGACAGCCTCCTTTGGTCAGCCTGGACAGAACTAGAACTAGATGAACAATCTGACCTATTGGTAAAGCAGTTGGCTATGTGCTGCAATTGTATAACAACACATTCCTTTAACATGCAGGGTGTCTGTGGCTAATGAGGAGGAATTCTGTTGCCAAGTGGGTAAAAAGAACACTGTGAAATAATCCTCAAACCCTGGCTGCCTTTAGGAAGACCTGTTAATTTTAAAATCCTTTGTGTTCTTAAAAATTGTACAGTATTTGCAAATAATGCCAGCATGACCTCATTTTCAGTTTTAATTCCTTGACTTTTTTTCAGCAGTGTGATGTCTACACAAACCAGCCTCTTTGGGTATTATTAAATTCTGTCAAAAACACCGGCAATATTTACAAGGAAGGCACATTATAAATATCGCCAGTGGAAGAAATTATTAAAACCGTAAGACTTTCTATCCTTTTTCTTTTTCAGCACAATCTGAAGACATACAGCTATTTTTAAGTATATAAAAAGATAGAGACATCTGCAGGACCTGGGCTTTTATCAAAATGTGCCCCTTGCCCAAAATACATTTAATAAATAAAAATTTAATACTGTAATAAATAAAACACTCATTCAAAAGGGGCGTTGCTTGTATTGCTTTAGAACGATACTATTTTCACCATTTGCCTCCCTTCCTATCTTTACTCCGCAAATGCCTCTTAAAAGAATGAAGCACTATGTGGGAAGATTTTCTAAACTTCCAATTCTAGAGAATAAACATCAAAAAGTCGATCTGGGCTCTGAGACTAATGACAGGCACCTCTTAGTCAATGCTAAGCAGGGGCACTGCAGATTTTGTTCTTTTATATTATTCAATTTAACAGACATCTCCCAGATTAACAATGGTGATTGAAAAGCTAAATGGGTCAAACTTGGTTACGACTGGGATAGCAGATTGAGAAGTTTTGAATAATTCCAGAAGATAACAGCAAACTAATTCAGTCTTCTTGCTGAGAACAGTTTATGGATGTAAAGGTCTGATACTGTTACTGTAATCTAACAATAAAAGTAGGGTTAGTACTCATGGCTGGTGCTTCTTATCTGGATTACCTTGAAGGGTGGCATCAGTCTTGCGAGTCTCAAAATAGACATCTCCCCTTTTGCCTTTATAGCCTAAGAAATTAGGAAGGCATCTTTCTGAGACTAAGATGTTTGCCATGCCCCACCCCCCTTATATGACCTTTACCTAATTGTCTCCTCCTCCTCCTCCTCCTCCTCCTCCTCCTCCTCCTCCTCCTCCTCCACCTTCTCTTTTTATTTTATTACAGATTATTTCAGTAGATGTGTTTATTGAATCATCAGGATTTGAACTCACCTCACAGAAGGGTTTTATTTGCAGTTCCTTATTGTTGAGAATCTGCCCTGGCTGCAAACTGCTGACCGTGCCTGTAGGCACCATTTATTTTGGCATCCCAGTATTTTATGTCTTTCTTGATTTTGCTTACTGTGCTGGCTTTAAGTCTCACAATGATGGTAAACTCTTCATAAACCTCAAATGTATATTTAGAAAACAAAAAACACACTTCAATCTTTCTGTTTTGTAAGAGAAAAAAAAAACCCTGGGGGTATCAATAAGATCTTCGGGAGGTAGAAGAAATAGCAGAGAGCGAACTTTCTAATTGATCTTTTGGTAAGCAGATACTTTGTGAATAGTGAAACCTTTATGTCAGCCATTTTGTGACAAAGCCTTGCTTTCCAAATATGTCTCTTGGCCAAAATACTGTACATATCCAAAGGAAACAGCTTACTGAAGGCTTTTACATTCTTTTAAAAAATTAAGAAACATATTTGGATACCAAATTGAATTTTAAAAATAAAATTTCTTTTATATGGAAATAAGGCAGAACGGGAGATGTGCGGTGGCCTAGAGGTGGTGCTCTCGCCTCACAATAAGGAGGCTGTGAGTTCGATCCTAGGTAGGGGCAGTTATTTCTCTCTCTGGGCACACTGAAAATATATCTGAACAAAACTCCACATTGGTGACAGGAAGGACATCCGGCCGTTAAAACACTCCGCTAGCTCCATTCAGTTGCCCAGACTCCACTCTGCAAGGGATTATGGGGACGTTAAATGAACATGATGATGATGGAAATAAGGCAAAACAGACTTGTGGGGGAGAATGCCATAGGCTATAAACAATGTTGCCCATACTTAATGCTGAAGGCTTAATCTGAAACTTCCATCTTTTAAAGGCCTGGGTAAAATTGGGGAGGGGGAGGGACAGACTTCTTCAGAGAGATATTGAAATATCTGGTGAAGTGCTGAACACACAATCGGTGGACTTTATTCACAGGTGTAAAAAACTAGTCAAATGCATTAAAATAACCTGCTGAATTGGGAACTAAATGAGGGTAACAGGAGGAATATTGCATAAGGATTTTATCATATTCAACTATCTGTTAGCAACCAACAATATAATTTTATCTACTAAAGGGAGGGGGAGGGGGAGGAGGAGGAGAAGAAATGAAATGGGCTGGAGACATAAGCAATTTGAAAATGTGAGCACTGAATAGCACTTTTCTGGATTTTTTCAGCTGCTGTGAATCTGTGTGGGCTCATAAATGTACCATTTGCATTGCCACAATTAAAAAACAAAAAAAATGTAACAAGATGAAATGTATGTAAATGAGAACAATAAAATATATTCATGGCAGTGAAGAAGATTTTAACAGTGAGAATTATTTATTCAAAGGGTGGACTGAAAATCAGCAGAGGATGAATGCATGTGGGTGGTTTAATTTAGGTTACAATTTTTTAAAAAGTTGAAAAGCCAATTTCCATCCTATTGCTTATTCTATGGAAAATAAATAAAATGCCTTGATAAAGGCAGAATTTTTCTAGCAGCACAACAAAAAAAATGGTGGCTGATTGTTGAGAAGAAACTTTGAAGAAACTTTGTTGACACTAGCCAACAAATAAAAAAAAATGGGCTCAGAAAGCAGATTAAATTGACAATAAATACGTGCTTCCAAGAAACTAAATTTTATGCTTCTATTAGTCATTTATTTTGCTTACTGGTGAACCAGAAACACAATTAATCTATGGAACTAATTTACAGAGGGCTACAGAAATCAGACTGGGAGACTGAAGGATTGTTTGAAATAGGCTGTAAATCTTTACTTTGTATAGAAATATTTGAACAAAAGTTGATCTTTTTCTTTTTTTTTAAGATATACATATGCCAAATCTTACTTTAGATAGGAAATGAGTGGGAAGCCAGGCTACTCATATAACAGCTTTGTAAATAAACCTATAAAAGAGGATGGGAAGGAGGAGGAGAAAGAGGAAAACAATTTTGGTCATAAAATCTTTGTGCTCATATTTGCAATTCCCTATATAATGATCTTAAATTAGAATTATCTATCTATAAAGGGTTGTGATCCCCAGAATACTTTAATCTTACAATCCTACAGCCATAAGAGGAAAGCTTGGTAGATTAGACCAGCGGTTCTCAACCTCAATAATTTTAAGTTTACCGGCTGGGGAATTCTGGGAGTTGAAGTCTCCCACATCTTAAAGTTGCTAAGATTGAGAAAATGCAACTTCCCTTATGCTTCACTATTGACTATGGTGGTAAGGTTGATGAGAATTATAGCCTAATGGCTTTTGAAGGGTTATAGGTTTTTCATGCCTTAATGAAGATCTCAACATGGAACAGAATAGGTACAGGTAGTCCACAATTTACAACCAAAATTGAGCCCAAAATTTGTTAAGTGAGACATTTGTTATGTGAATTTTGCTCCATTTTACGACGTTTCTTGCCTCAGCTGTTAAGTGCATCATTGCAGTTGATAAGTTAACCTGGTTGTTAAATGAATCTGGCTTCCCCATTGACTTTGTCAGAAGGTCACAAAAAATGATCATATGATCTTAGTACACAGCAATGGTCATAAACATGAACCAGTTGCCAAGCAATCTGATCACATGATAATGGGGAAGCTGGAAAGTTCATAATGTGAAAAAGAGTCATAAGTCACTTTTTTCAGTGCCATTGTAACTTTGAACGGTCACTAAATGAAGTGTTATAAATCGAGGACTACCTATACAACATCCCACACCAAACAGCATAGGATTTACCTGCCACCTAAGAAGAAAAATGAAAAAGTAGAACAGGTTTAGAGATGATGAGAGAACCGGAAATCAAATCTTATGAGGAATGGTTACAGGAATTGGGATGCTTATCTTGTGGAAGAGAAGATCTCAGGGAAATGTGATAGTTGTCTTCACAGAGCAAAAGGAGTGAGGATTGGACTTGTTCGCTGTTGCCCTGGAGAGCAGACACAGAAGCAGTGGATTGAAACTACAATGAAGTTAAATATGAGGAAGAATTTCAGATGACAAGAACAGTTAACCAGTGGAATAGGTTATCTCACAAAGAGATACATCCCCTTTCACTGAAGTCTTTAAGCAGAGGTAGTCATTTGTCTAAAATGCTTTAATCCTGCACTGATCAGGGATTTGATTAGAATATTTTTGAGATCCATCTCTACATTTTTGCGATCCCTGTTCACTCAACTACAGATAAATTAGATGGCCATCCTGTTTCCAATGATACTTGGTCAGACATCTCTTAAAGTTAACAAACAAATACGAAGTTAACAGTCTTTATGCCATTAGCCAGACTCCCAAGGTTTTGGGTTCTCCATTATCTTCATTCAATGACGCAAATGGCATCATTTGGGGCTATTCAGCAGTGCACAGTTGTAAGAAATGGAGCTGTTCCTTTAAATTCCTTGCAGTTCTGCTTGTTGGATGAGAAATCCATCCTCCTCTCCCTCTTCCTCACCCTTCCTCCAGACTGGAGACATAAGGACTCAGCTGAGATGTAGACTTATTAGATCTATTGATTGTAATCGCTATCTCAGAATTTATAGTAACTGAATTGGAGAACAGTGCAGTAGTTTCCTGAATTTCCAAATAAATCCACAAATACAGGCTGGCTATTAATTCTTTTTACTAAAAAAAGTTGGGTTTATATGACAAACTAGGTTAAATTGGCTAATCTGGGTCAGAAGTTATTATTGCATAACACACTGAATCAAACTGGTCACCCACATTTTGGCCTAGCATGCTTGCAAAACTTCCTTGTCTGTTTAGGTTAATATCTTTTGTGAACCCAAGGAATTGGATAAATGTCAGGTCTGCCATCTTTGGCTTGGTGCCTCGCTGGCATCCTGCCACCAAAGGCCAGGAGGGAGGGGGCATTGGGGGGAGAACAAATGGGCAATAATCATGTATGGGGATGTGATGGGAATTAGGGAGGGGAATGACAGGTTGAGGAAGACCAGAGAAGCATATCTCAGGATTTCTCAAAACACCTATGTGGCCCTTTGTAATCTAAAGATGAATTGGTCATGGGGGGAGGACTGGGATGAGTGGAAAAATTTCTAACTTTTCACATGGGAAATTTAGTTCTAGACTGACTTTACTGCAGCCAGCAATCTTTGGTAAAAGACCTTATCACTTCACCCAAATGGAGTCAAGGGTCTTTATTTCCCAAGGAACCTGATTGGGACAGGTCTAGCAATAAGTTTGGTCTAG
Source organism: Arizona elegans (assembly GCA_022577455.1). Classification (NCBI taxonomy): domain Eukaryota; kingdom Metazoa; phylum Chordata; class Lepidosauria; order Squamata; family Colubridae; genus Arizona; species Arizona elegans. The sequence goes on along the minus strand of JAKOOJ010000001.1, from coordinate 295,942,312 downwards.
TGGTTAAGGCACAAGCCAGAAAGCATGAGACAATGAATTCAAATCCCTCTTCAGTTAGGAAGATAGGAAAAAATATTTCATTGCTATTTTACCACTGGGTTCTGAGAATGACAGCAAGTGCTTCATGGATGGCCTGTCCTCTGCAGAACAGATCTGCAGTTATTTTTTGAACAGTATTACTTCTGGCAGTTTATTGTTGATGAACCATATCAATTTGCCGCTGATATACAATGGAAAGAAGCTTAGAGCTGGTTTATGTAAAACACTGATCTGGAGCTCTGAGTGCATTTGAAAGCAGTGTCAAGAATCATTCTTCTTGTCACTACTCAGGCGGAAACAATTGGATTTCTGTCCTGAGAAATCAAATGGCTTTTTAAAGTGCAGATGAACCATCTGGGATCAAAGTTCCCCTTATTGCTAGTTCAGGCCTTTTTAACCTGAAAAAAGTACAGCTGTTGATTGAACTTTCTGCAAAGAAAAAATGTCTAGGATTTGTTTTGTCAAGGACTTTGTGTTTCCAGGTTATGAAGATAAGATATAAGAGCCACTGAATGTCTCAGTTTTGAATCATTAGAGATGAACAGACTATTCAGATGATAACTCTCTTGGACTGTTTTTGTCCAGCAAGCAGCCTTCAGCATTACATTGCCTCTAATCCTGGAAGCAACATTTTATCTACCAAATATCTGTCTAATTTGTGTAGCCTCTGATCCTTGGGAATTGAAGCCTGCCTCCCTACTGTATGGGAGAAACCTCACTTGCCTCTGGTAGTAAGAACAGAAACAATATTCTGGGACTGTTTACTTGTTCTTTGGTCACAGCAAAAGCTAATAGGGACAAGCATAACTATTTGGTAGGTGGAAGATCAGCATAAAATTCAGGGAAGTGATGTTGGGCAATACACTTTGATTTTTCCCAGAAAAATGGCACCAATGTTGTTGGAGAGCTAAGCAAGGATTTAAGTCCTTGATCTAAGGCCCCCCTCATTGTGATCTTATTTTGGAGGGGGGTGAGGACCTGGCAGGTATTACGGAGACCTGGTTGGGCCAAGGGGGGGGTCCCCCTCGTTGAAATGTGCCCACCAGGTTTCCGGGCATTTCATCAGCCAAGGGCCCAGGGGAGGGGTGGGGGAGTGGCGGTGATTATTAGGGAAAGTCTTTGTCCGAGGCAGACCACTGTTCCTCAGATAGCCGGATGTGAGTCCCTTTTTGTGAAGTGGGGCCGTGGGGTACAGATGGGTTTGCTGATTACGTAACTGGCTCCCTGCCATGTGGCAGCGATCCTGCCCGAGCTACTCGACGTCATTGCCGGGGTGGCGGTTGATACCCCCAGACTTATTGTCATGGGGGATTTCAACCTTTCGTCTGCAGGTGAGGCGTCAGAGGTGGCCCGGGAGTTCATGGCTTCCATGATGGCCATGGACCTGACCCAGTTAGGTCAAGGACCAACTCACATAGGGGGACACACTCTGGATCTGATTTTTGTCTCTGGTCAGTGGTTGAATGATCTTGGTAGAAGGGACCTAGACATCAAACCCTTGTCATGGACAGATAATTCGCTCCTTCACTTGGACTTTCCTACCGTTCCCCCCACCGCAGGGAGACGGAACCGACCAGATGGTTCCGTCCCAGGCGCCTGATGGACCCCGAAAGGTTCCTGATGGAGCTGGGGCCATTTCCTGGGACTCTGGCACACGACTCCACTGAAGAGCTCGTGGCCGCCTGGGAGAGTGCGGCCGCCGGAGCTTTGGACCATGTCGTGCCTTTGCGGCCTCTGACCCGATGCCAATCTCAATGGGCTCCTTGGTTCTCTGAGGAGCTGAGAGAGATGAAGTGTCGGAAAAGATGCCTAGAGAGCATTTGGAGGACTAGTCAATCCGATTCCGACCGGACACAAGTGAGGTCTTATATCAAGACCTACCTAGTGGCGATAAAAGCGGCAAAATCCAACCATTTTTCCGCTCTTATCGCATCTGCAGAGAACCACCCACCCGCCCTGTTTAGGGTGACCAACTCCCTTCTTCGGGGGGAAGTGCGGGAAGATCCCTTGCAGGGTCGTGCTGAGGATTTTGTGCAATTCCTGCATGATAAAGTCGCTCGGATTCGGGAGGGCTTGGACTCCGATTGGATGTGTCCAGGGGATGAGGGCAGGTCTTGAGAATATTATCTGGGAGGAGTTTGATCCTGTGGCTCCCGAGGATGTGGACAGGGTTCTGGGTAAGATTAGTGCCACCACGTGTTTATTGGACCCGTGTCCCTCCTGGTTGGTACTGGCCTCCCGGGAGGTTACACGAGGCTGACTCCAGGGAATTATAAGTGCTTCTCTGAGTGAGGGCGCCTTTCCTGCCGCCTTGAAAGAGGCGGTAGTGAGGCCCTTCCTCAAGAACCCTTCCCTGAACCCGGCTGAATTAGCTAACTACCGTCCAGTCTCCAACCTTCGTTTTGTGGCGAAGGTTGTTGAGAGCGTGGTGGCACGACAGCTTCCCTGGCACCTGGATGAAGCTATCTATCTGGACCCGTGCCAGTCGGGCTTCAGGCAGGGGTAAAGCACTGAAACGGCATTGGTCGCGTTGGTGGATGATCTCTGGAGGGCTCGGGACAGCGGCTGCTCCTCTGTCCTAGTCCTATTAGATCTCTCAGCGGCTTTTGATACCATCGACCAGGGTATCATGCTGCAGCGGTTGAGAGGGTTAGGAATAGAGGGCACCGTTCTGCGGTGGTTCTCCTTCCTCTCCGACCGCTTGCAGTTCATGTTGACAGGGGGGCAGAGGTCGACCTCGAGGCACCTCGCATGGGGAGTGCCGCAAGGGTCGGTCCTTTCGCCCCTTCTGTTCAACATCACAGGGTCACAGGGGAGGGGCGGGGGAGTAGCGGTTATTATTAGAGAAGGTTTTAGGCCGAGGGAGGCAACTGTTCCTCAGACGGCCAGTTGTGAGACCCTCCTTGTGAAGTGGGGTCATGGGGTTCAGATGGGTTTGCTGATCACGTACCTGGCTCCCTGCCACGTGGCAGCAGCCCTGCCCAAGCTGTCAACGTTATCACCGCGGTGGCGGTTGATACCCCCAGACTTATGGTCATGGGGGATTTCAACCTGCCGTCCATGGGTGAGACGTCTGAGGTGGCTCGGTAGTTCATGGCTTCCATGACAGCTATGGATCTGACCCAGCTAATTCATGGCCCTACGCACATGGGGGGAAACACAATGGACTTGATTTTTGTCTCTGGACAGTGGTTGAGTGATCTCGAGATAGGGGACATAGTCATCGAGCCCTTGTCATGGTCGGATCACTCTCTCCTTCGCCTTGACCTTTGAACCGCTGCACCCCGCCGCAGGGAGGCGGAACCGATAAGATGGTACCGCCCCAGGTTCCTGATGGAACCTGATAGGTTCCAGATGGAGCTTGGGCCAATCCCTGAGGTCCTGGCTCACGCCTCGACTGGAGACTTAGTGGCCGCCTGGGATAGGGCGGCCGCTGGAGCTCTGGATCGAGTCGTGCCTTTGCGGCCTCTGACCCGGCGCCGATCTCACCTGGCTCCTTGGTTTACTGAGGAGCTGAGGGAGATGAAGCGCCGGAAAAGACGCCTAGAGAGTAGTTGGAGTGCCAGTCGCACTGAATCTGACCGGACACTGGTAAGATCTCACATTATGAATTACCTAGTGGCGATAAAAGCAGCGAAATGCACTTATCTTGCTGCTCTTATTGCGTCATCAGATAACCGCCCGGCCGCCCTGTTTAGGGTGACCCACTCCCTGCTCCATCAGGAAGCGAGGGAGGACCCCTTGGAGGGAAGAGCCGAGGATTTTGTTCAGTATCTGTATGACAAAATCACTCAGATTCGGGAAGATCTGGACTCCGACTGGATAGATCCAGCGGGGATGACAGAGGCAGGTCCTGAGAATGTTATCTGGGATGAGTTTGATTCTGTGACCCCTGAGGACATGGACAGGATTCTGGGTAGACTGAATGCGACCACATGTTTGCTGGACCCGTGCCCCTCCTGGTTAGTGCTGGCTTCCCGGGAGGTGACGCGAGACTGGCTCCAGGGGATTATAAATGCTTCATTGAGTGAGGGTGTCTTTCCCGCCGCCTTGAAAGAGGCGGTGGTGAGACCTCTCCTCAAGAAGCCTTCCCTGGACCCGGCAATATTGGCTAATTATCGTCCAGTCTCCAACCTTCGCTTTGTAGCAAAGGTTGTTGAGAGTGTGGTGGCACGACAGTTTCCCCAGTACCTGGATGAAATAACGTATCTAGATCCGTTCCAGTCGGGTTTCAGGCCTGGGTACAGCACGGAAACGGCATTGGTCGCGTTGGTGGATGATCTCTGGAGGGCTCGGGACAGAGGTTGTTCCTCTATCCTGGTCCTATTAGATCTCTCAGTGGCTTTTGATACCATCGACCATGGTATCATGCTGCACCGGTTGGAAGGGTTGGGGGTGGGAGGCACCGTATTAAGGTGGTTCTCCTCCTTTCTCTCTGACTGGTCGCAGACTGTGTTGACAGGGGGGCAGAGGTCGACCCCGAGGCCCCTTATATGTGGGGTGCCACAAGGATCGGTCCTCTCGCCCCTTTTGTTCAACATTTATGTGAAGCCGCTGGGCAAGATCATCCGTGGTTTCGGGGTGGAGTACCATCAGTTCGCTGATGACACCCAGCTGTACATCTCCACCCCAGACCACCCCAATGATGCCCTTGAAGTGATGTCCCGGTGCCTGGAGGCCGTACGGATCTGGATGGGGAGAAACAGGCTCAGACTCAACCCATCCAAGACCGAGTGGCTGTGGTTTCCGACGTCCCGATATAGTCAGCAGGTGCCATCGCTGACTATTGTGGGCGAAGCATTGGCCCCCACGGAAAGGGTTCACTATTTGGGTGTCCTCCTGGATTCACGGCTGTCTTTAGAAGAGCACTTGACGGCCATGACTGGGAGGATTTTTCATCAGGTTCGTCTGATTCGCCAGTTGCGTCCCTTTCTGGATCGGGACTCGTTACGCACGGTCACTCATGCCCTCGTCACCTCCCGTCTGGACTATTGTAACGCTCTCTACATGGGGCTCCCCTTGAGGAGCACTCGGAGGCTCCAACTGGCGCAGAGTGCGGCCGCGCGGGTGGTGATGGGAGCGACGTGGCACTCCCATGTAACGCCTCTCCTGCGCGAGCTGCACTGGCTCCCGGTGGTCTTCCGAGTGAGCTTCAAGGTTTTGGTTATCACCTTCAGAGCGTTCCATGGCTTAGGACCTGGCTATTTGCGAGACCGCCTGCTACCACCAATAACCTCCCACCGACCAGTACGCTCCCATAGAGAGGGGCTCCTCCGGGTGCCGTCGGCCAAACAATGTCGACTGGCGGCCCCCAGGGGGAGAGCCTTCTCTGTAGGGGCACCTACTATCTGGAACGAGCTCCCCCCCGAGATACGGAGGATTCCGGATCTGCGTACCTTACGTCACACGCTTAAGACGTTCTTATTCCAACAAGCTGGCCTGACCTAAACTTCTCCTCTTTTAAATGGGAATTTTAAATTTGGTTTTAAATTATTGGGGTTTTAAAATGGTCAGCCAAATTTATTTAATTTGTTTTATCTCTATTTTAAATTTTGTATTTAATATGTTTTATTTTATGGCTGTTCACCGCCCTGAGTCCTTCGGGAGTAGGGCGGTATACAAATTTAATAAAATGAAATGAAATGAAATGAAATTTATGTGAAGCCGCTGGGCGAGATCATCCGTGGTTTTGGGGTGAAGTGTCATCTGTACGCTGATGATACTCAGCTGTACATCTCCACCCCTGACCACCCCAACAATGCCCTTGAAGTGATGTCTCGCTGCCTGGAGGCCGTGCGGGTCTGGATTGGGAGGAACAGCCTCAGACTCAACCCTTCCAAGACTGAGTGGCTGTGGCTTCCGGTGTCCCGATATAGTCAGCAGATGCCATCGCTGACTATTGGGGGTGAATCCTTGCCCCCCACGGAGAGGGCTCGCAATCTGGGCGTCCTACTGGACGCACGGCTGTCTTTAGAAGAGCATATGACGGCCGTGGCCAGGGGGACCTTTTATCAGGTTCGCCTGATTCGCCAGTTGCAGCCCTTTCTGGACCGGGACGCCTTGCGCACGGTCACTCACGCCCTTGTCACCTCCCGGCTGGACTATTGTAATGCTCTCTACATGGGGCTCCCCTTGAAGAGCACTCGGAGGCTCCAGCTGGTCCAGAATGCGGCCGCACGGGTGGTTATGGGCACAACCCGTTGCGCCCACGTGACACCCCTCCTGTGCGAGCTGCACTGGCTCCCAGTGGTCTTCCGGGTGCGATTCAAGGTGCTGGTTACCACCTTTAAAGTGCTCCATGGCACAGGACCTGGGTACCTTCAAGACCGACTTCTGCCACCGATAACCTCCCACCGGCCAGTTTGTTCCCACAGAGAGGGCCTCCTCAGGGTGCCATCGGCCAAGTTATGTCGGCTGGCGACACCCAGGGGGAGGGCCTTCTCTGTGGGTGCCCCAGCCATGTGGAATGAACTGCCCCCGGAAATACGTAAGATCTCCGACCTCTGGGTATTTCGTTGTGCACTCAAGACTCTGTTGTTCCGCCAGGCTGGGCTATCAACATAACATTTTTAAATTGGGTTTTAAATTTCTGGGGTTTTAAAAATTTAGCCGAATTTATTTAATAATTTTAAACTATTTTAACTGATGTTGTTTTGTATTTTTAATAGGCTGTACACCGCCCTGAGTCCTTCGGGAGAAGGGCGGTATAGAAATAAAATAATAATAATAATAATAATAATAATAATAATAATAATAATAATAATAATAATCTTACAGTATAAATATGTTGAGAGATTCTACCTCAACCTTTTCCCCTCAGATTTGAAATCAGATTTCTATGGAAACTGTCTATCACAACTGAAACACTGAAAAGGTATTAGAGGAAGGAAATGAATGTATTACAAGATTACTGTATATATAACACAGCAAAACATATGTTTTCTATTAGCTCACTGTCTTGTACTATTCTGGAATCCAGCAGCACTGCACATTGGTGATGCATTCATTTCAATATTTCTTTAAAAGATAATGTTTAATTTGCTGCTAGGGGATGGAAATGATTTGCTCTGTTTTGTCAATGAAGAGAGAGAAGGATTAGCTATTTTAACCATCTCTTTGCATATGTGCTGTGGAACATAGTATGATCATCTACCTAGTAAAGTCTGGAACTGGGGCATTTAGCCGATTACTTCAGCAAGTTTTCTGTGGAATGGCCATATTTGATAAAGCTTGAGTTTAGTTAAGATGACTGCCAATGGCAAGCAGAGAGACGCATCACAGTCAGGAGAAAAAAAAATCTACAAAAGAATAAGTGCCACCTTACTATACAAAATGCAGGTTACAACAGCTACTACAGGGTACAAGCAGCAGCCAATAATAAAAAAAAAATCTCAGTAAAATGCTAAATATTTTACACTCTCTAATTGTTCATATTTCTGCAAAACAATTCCCTGTTTTCTGATATTTATCAGTAAATATTTGTAACCTTTTAGCCTTTTTTATTATGATAATTAGTTTAAGTTGCAGATGTCTAGTGTGTACATTGTCTTGGTATAGGTATATTAAGTATATGTAAATGTAGTAAATATGCATGTATAAATAAAGCTACCCTGGAATGGAAAGCCACAAAATCATACATTGAAAAGAACTAAAGTTTAACTTTTTGCTCAGTACTGGTACAAGAAATTCAGTACTAGAACAGTTGAAACAGAGAACTGAAGAGGGACAGCTCGCTACCCTCTAGAAATTAGCTTGGTACATTGGACAGTTTCTCTTAATGTCAGTTGAAGTCTCTTCTTCTGCAACTTCAGTTCTGTTGGTCTAATTCTGCTGTCTGCATAGGCAGAGAACAATATTTCTCACTATTTGCATGACAGTACTATAAGTATTTGATGAAAGTTTAATCTCCCATTCAGTAGTCTCTTCTCTAGATGATTACTAGTGCAGCTACAACTTTTATATACTCTATGATTTATTGTAATTTTGTTTATGTTTTGACAGATTTTTCCTTTTTAGTTGCATGTTGTGTACATTACTTTGTGATATTTTAATACGAATGCAATGTAGAAATATATTTTAAGAATTAAATATATGGATACACTTAATTCGTTCAGCTTTTCTTCATAGGATTTATTATTTAAACTGCAACTCTACAGTCACCTTATAGGGGAGATGAGCGGTATAAAAAATTAATAATAATAATAATAAATTCTGTCAGAAGAGATAGGCAACTCACAGACATGTTTGATATTCTCAACATTTCCAAAGATCTCAAAAAATGGAAATTTTCTGCTATGCAATGTTCAGGCTCACCTCCTTTTTTAAAAATGAAATAAATATAAATGAATTAAGCCTCTTGTAAGTTTAATGCACTTATTTTGTGTTTGACTTCTCACCAAACATTTAGGGACATGTGGAATTAAGGGCCAATCTTGTCTCATTTCTACCTTTGAACATTCCCAAGCCACCAGATAGGGGTGTATTTCCTCTAAGAAGTTTCCCCCTATAATTTTATTTCTATTCATACCCCTCCACCCCACCCCCCGAAAATATGAAGTTATCCAGCTATCAGATGGCTTCCTGTGAACTTCCAGAAAATTGTAATGCAAGATTGCAGTTCTTCCAACATTGCCTACCTGCTAATATAAATCTGTGGAAGATACTTTGCAACCACAGTATTTATGCCAAGATGATTGTCAGAATCTTAGAATGAATATCACATGAAAACAACTTACCAGCCTGCAACCAGATCTGTTCAAGAGTTGTCCACAGCTGAATAGGCCCGTGCTTTGAGGCAGAACTCTGCATAGTTATCTCTGACATGGCCTGTTCCAGTCGTGATGCTGCAATGGAAGATGCTCGCTGGGAGCCTGGAAGAAGAGGCAGAAGATCTGACTCATATATTATTCGATTGCTGTTTATATACGGGGGTGAGAGATAAGTACCTTGATCCACATATTAAAGGTATGGCCCAGTGGGAGGCCCATATTAAAACAACATACCGTACCTCATGTGTGGCCAGAATCAAAAAACCACATTTAATACAGCACAATTTATGATTAAAATGGTCCGACTGAGATCGGCATATGTGGGCCTGATTGGGGTAGATTGAAGGGGTGATGCAGAAATATAATTTTATGTCATTTTATTCTATTTTACACATTGATGTATTAAATTATTGTATTTTATCCTATAACTATCATATTTTACCCTACTCTCATTTTAAATTATTTGTTTAGAATTTTATTGGTAATATGTGTTTGAACCTATACGTTGATATGGCCTATAGGCTAATAGATAAATACATACATGCTGTACCAGGGGTGAAATCTACTTACCTTCCTTACCGGTTTGGAAGAGCACGCACCGCGTATGCTTGCTCACTTGCGTGTGTGCGTCATGTGTATGCGCATACCTTCTGTACATGTGCAAAACCTTCTATGCATGCACAAAACCTTCTGTGCATGCACAAAAACTTCTGCCCATGCACAGGAGGTAAAAAAAACAGTAATGACACCCGGGCGGTGATCGCTACCGGATTGCCAACTACAGGGAAAAATCGCTACCGGATCACGTGATCCGGTCCGATCCGGGAGCATTTCACCCCTGATAGATACATACACACATACATAAACATAATCAAGCTTTTGAGGTTAACAATATAATTCAAATGATGGTATTTGGCTAATGAAAAAGTCTATAGCAGTTTCTTATTCCTGGAAATCATTATTAGCCTTGATGGTAGTATGACTGTGTCTGAAGGCCATCTCCTGGGAAACTAGTGGACTTCCTTGTACAGATGATTCTTCATTGCAAGAACAGAGTTCAGTTCTCCTGCAGGGCATTGTTTATGCCCTTATGTACTTCCAAATCAACAATGAAGCAGCATTACCCCAAAAAAATTCTTCTGCTAGGTGTATTCTGATTTGTATTTTTTAAAATCTTCACAAGCATTCCAATGCTGGCGCCTGTTAAATTGAATTCTGAGGTTGCGGTATGTTATACAGCAGATATTTTCCTCATACTGTACATTAAACCCTAATTTTGCAATTGTAAAGGCTAGGAGTTTGTGACTTTATAATTTAAACTATAGTTCATATATCAGGAAGCAGTTGCACATTCTGTAGGCATGAACAGCCCCAGATGCAATTTTTAGAATTTTAAGACTGCAAACATAAGAAAAGGAACTATGCCCAGAAGCTTAGAAAGGCACTGCCAATGAGGACTGGACTGGAAAATGTGGGTAGTCTACAGGGGCTGGGCTGGGTGGTAGCACAATTTTGCACTGGTTTGGCTCCTTTCTTCAAAACTGGACCCAACTGGTGTTAGTAGGGGTGAGAGATCCACTATCTTGTGACATGCCACAGGGCTCAGTACTCCCTCCACTCCTTTTTAACATCTACATGAAGTCATGGGGCAAGATCATCTATCACTTTGGGTTGGTATCTGCAGTATGCTGATGATGCCCAAGTTTTGTTTTGTTTTTACTCCTGGTGACCCAAGTGATGCTGTTGCTGCCCTCTCTTTGTGCCTGGGGACCTGAAAGGGGTGGTGGTGGACCACAGGCTTCAACTGAAACCTGGCAAGACCGAATAACTTTGGGTGCATGGGGCTCTGAGATTCAGGATTTTGTTATCTTTGACTCTGGATACGGTGGGACTACTCCTGAGAAACCTGGTTTGCAACTTGGGGGTTCTCCTGGACTCACAACTCCTGCCTGAAGAGCAGGTGACAATCGCTGCTAGGAGAGCCTTTGCATAACTTTGGGTTGTGTGCCAGTTGCTGCCTTTTCTGGATCAGAAACCCCTGCGCTTATGGACTTCTAAGTTTTGTTTTGTTTTTTTTTTAATTTGATTTATATGCCGCCCTTCTCCGGAGACTCAGGGCGGCTTACAATGCGTTAAGCAATAGCTTTCATTCTTTTGTATATTTTATACAAAGTCAGCTTATTGCCCCCACAAACTGGGTCCTCATTTCACCTACCTTAGAAAGGATGGAAGGCTGAGTCAACCTTGAGACTTGGAGAGATTCGAACCAGCAGAAATTGCAGGCAGCTGTGTTAATAACAGGGTGCATTAAACCACTGTACCATCAAGGCTCTTGATGATAAGTGCATTCAGGCCCAAGTCATCTCATGGTTGAACTATTGTAATGCACTCTGAATGGGGCTACACTTGAAGAGCATTCAAAAGCTGTAGCTGGTACAGAGTGCAGTGGCATGGGTAGTTCTTGGGGTCTGAAGAAAGGCCCATTTAACACACTGCTCCATGAGCTGCATTGGCTGCCAGTCTGCTTCCACATGGATTTCAAAGTGTTGTTGATCTCCTTTAAAGCTCTTCATGGCATAGGTCCAGGTGACTTAAGGGACCATCTCATCCCACTGGGATTGGCCTGTCCCACCCGTGCCAGCAAAGGAGGCATGCTGTGAGTCCCGTTGATCCAATTTATTCCAGTTAGGGGGCCCAGGAATAGGGCCTTTCTCTGCCACTACATCTCTCCTCTGTAACACCTTGCCCCCTTATGAGGTTGGCCCCAACCCTCCTGACCTTCCATAAGAACATAAAGACCAATGGGGGAGCATCACAGTGGAGGTGGCTGATTAATAATATATCCCACTCCTCCCCCGACCCTGCACCCACTTCCCTCCCTCCCTTCCTTTATCTAATTAACCTCTCTCTCTCTCCCCCCCCCAAATCTATCTATCATCTATCTATCACTATCTAGATAACCATCCATCTAATCTTTTATGATTGTAAGCCACCCAGAGTTACCCTGTGGTAAGATAGGCAGCCAATAAATTTTATAAACAAACAAATAAACACATACATACTATGCAGGTTTTTAAAAACATAGATTGCATTGCTCTGTACCACATTCTGAGAGGAATTTAGATTTTGTAAACTTGTGAACTACCATTTCTTTTACTGTAGTTAGGTAGAATCTTAGTAGTTCAATCTACTCATTTGAACTACTGTTCAAACACAGATATGTTTTCGTCATATGACAAGTAGCTACTGAAATCTAAGTCCACTAAGCATCCTTTGAAACTCAAATTCTTGTTTACACAGCCTTCCTACTAAGCAAAAGAGAGAGAGAGAGAGAGAGAGAGAGAGAGAGAAAATTGTTCTATCAAATATGAAATAAGCTGAAACATGACATCATCATCATCAGATAGTGGTAAGTCATCCATTACATGAGGAATATTGGTTTAATATTGGACAAATTGTGTCTTATGCCTACAATTGTGGAAAAATATCCCAGAAAACAAAAAAGGGGGCCAGAGGGTCTAGGGAATGCCAAGGTCTTCATTTTCCCGTCTCTCCCTAAACTTCCTGGTTGCTGCAAAGCACATTCTGCCTGGCCTGGATAAGAAGAGCCTAATCATATCTCAGTACAACTATACTTAGGGCAACATGAAAGCACATTTCATGAATGCACATGAATTCCCCTCTGGCTTATTGCAGAATTTATGATCCTAAGCTTTCAAGTAGCTAGCTCATTTCTAAGAAACACATCAAGGCTTGGCTTTTTTTCTGTCTTCCAATTGGCTTTCTTCTGTCAGTTTGTTGTAAATAGACTTGAAAAACTATTTGATCAAAAGGCAAGTTGTCGATCTGAAATCAAATATATTCAAATAGAACATTCAGTACCATAACTATACCAAGAATCATTTGCTCAGTTGGCATTTACTTGAATTTATAGATTTCTATCCTGACTTCACAACTCTTATAATCTTTCTGTGCAACATTATCTCAATTTTGCAATAATAACCTCAGTTAACTGGAAAGATGGAGCCATCAGGAAAAATTAAGAATGCAAAGGCAAAACAAAACTGCAACCTGTTTCTTAAGAATAAATCCCATCAGTCTTGCCTTCTAGGAAAGAGCAGTCTTTCTCCTGTAGGCTCCAGTCTCCTGAAAATGGCTTGAGGGGGGAAAATTAAGAATTCTTTATGGCATTGACTATCTGGACACAAGAACCCTAGAAAAGGAATCCTTGAAATAATTTTCTCCATTTTTAATCATTCTGAAGAATAATGAAAGATCAAGAAGAGTCAATCTGAACCTCAAAGTTTTCTACCATTGCATTGGAACTTGGAAACCCTGAGATTAATCGCAGAAGCCATGATATACACAATTTCCTTGCTTCCCTGAACTTCACTCTACACTCTTTATTCTCACTAACCTCTTTATTGAAAATGTGTCAAATTCACAAACGGCAACAATCAGTTGAATTTAAAGTACTACTTTTGGGTTGACGTTGACCTCTCAGATCTTCATTAAACTGATGTCAGCCCTCTTTGCAAACAGCTACATCTCTGAGCATGTGCATATTTATTTGCATAATTTCTTGATCAGAAGTCCATCAAAAATAAGATTTTATTCAACAGTTTATTTAGTAACTGTTGTTTGGTCCATATGAATATGGGGTTGAATTTATGGATGTGATTATCGTGTCTTGAAGGTAAGCTTCAAGGTTGATTATGTAGAGAGAATCTGTCTGACACACTTCTGTAATTTAATTGCCCATTCCTGCTATGTCTGCAAGTCAGCCAGCCATTTTAACTGGTTCAGCATTTATGAGACATTATAAAATAGACAGATGTGGCCTTTAATAATACTGAATTGCAATTTCTTTATTCCTGGGTGACATGGGTGAAAAAGACAATATTCCATAAATCCATGGTGTAGCTATACTTTTATTTCAACAATGTTCCTGGGAACATTGTTGAGAACACAGAAAGAATTCTGATAGATTACATTTTCCTAATCCAGAATTAAGTCTAGTAACAGACAAACAGATGCCTATAAAAATCTCACAGGAAATAAGTATTTATTAAGTGACTCCGCGGCATATTGCCTATGGCAATAGAAACAGTATAAAGCCATCATATGCAAACTGATACAACACACAGCACATATATTGGCTTTTGGTTATGAGATACATAATTCAACATAATTTGTCAAATTGGGGGACATTGAGCTAACATTGACCTATTTTCAGATGATTATATCCACAAAAGTGTTGCCATCATGAGTAGGGTAACATAATAAAATATTGAAATAAATGTATTCCTCATAATATATTAGTAGGGAAGAAGAGGTTTGTATGGAAGAATGCATTGAATTAAAAAAACAAAGTCTATTTATATGTGATCGTTCACACTGGATGTAGGCCATCCGTTAATCTCTTTGTTTCTCTTACCAGAATCGTTATCATGGGCATCAGGTAGAGTAAGATACACATTATTAGTCTTCTTGGCTGGTACTGTCTCAGTTAAACTGTTTGCTTTCTCTGAATCACTGGAAAAGAACAACAGGATAAACAAGTTAATTATCACTTACCTAAAAGACAGGGTATATGCTAGAGCCAGAACGCCGTAGTAGTTGAGGGCTTTGACTAAAACTTGGGAGGTTCTAGCCAATGTTTAACCATGAAGATTCAGTGGGTGATTTGGAGCCAATTATTTTATCTCAGTCCCACCTACCATACAGAGTTGTTGTGGGGAAACAAAGGAAGAGGAAGTGCTTCTGCAGAAAGATGGGAGAAATGTAAACAACAGCAATAAACAGTCCTAGAAAATGAGCATCTATCAACCTTGAAAGGTGAAATGTGGGTGCATATGATATAGTCGTGGTCAAAATTACTCAGGCAGCAGGGATTTCTGTCAAAAAGACAGAAGATTGTTGTGTCACAAGCCATACTGTGTGAAAATTTCGATAAAGCAAACTGCCAAGGCAGGATGATGATGTCAGTGGTGATCAATGCACTTGGATTAATTTGACATGTTTTAGCAAAGTGTGGCTTCTGTTGCTGAAAATCCAACGGTTTGCTTCTTTGTTACCTGTGAAGTAGGGAAAGTGTGATCTCTTCCTAGTGTAGAGAGTTGTGTTCTTCTCCATCGTAATGAGGAAAGCTGACTGAAGTCAAAATTATACTTGTCATCACTGGTTCAGTGGCTTATAACTAACTATGGGTTGTGTGTGGTCTCTGGCACAGAATGTTTTTATTATATTTTATCATTTTTCTTTGTACATGATATTCTAACCCCTGTCAGCTGCCCTGAGATGCCTTGTGAGTGGGCACCCTGATCATTCTCATGCACCGAATCGATCTGTTCATGGTGCAGAATAGAGAATGGGTCACCTGATGTCCTACTTTCCATCTCTATTGTGCTGCTCTTATGTACATAAAAGAATTAAGGCTGGAATAACCAAAGACTATTTTCTCTGTACAGTTCAAGCTAATTACCCACAGTATTGTTAACTATGTCTCTGACAAGTTGTGTCCTTTTGTTATAAGGATATAGATAATGTAATTTGTGGTTATTAAGCCCCCTGTGCTTTTTATCTGTTGCCTTTCATTCATCTTTTTCTCTCTCCTTCTCTCTCTCTATCTCTCCCCCCCCCCCCCCATCTCCCTGCCTCCTCTCTCTGCTTTTTGGCTGCCTTTTGTCCCCTGTTGCCATCCAATCATGTTTATATTTGGTGATGTTTAATAAATAAACATCAAGTTATATTTTTGATAGCTGAACTAAGCAGTGTGTCTTCTTGCTCTAAATGGATATAAGCACTCATTGCAAGGGGGCTGGGTGGCAACTAAACTGGAAATTACCCACAGTATTTTTCCACCAGCTAAGTAGTGCTGCATACAGCCTTTGACAGCAGCAAAAAGAGCAGCCATTCCTGGAATGGAAACGCATTTTCTGCTCAGAAATTAAGGCTTGTTTATATAACTAAAGGGGAAAAACCTGGGATACTGCTTCTGCTATTAATAAATAAAATCCTAGGAGATATTTTAAGAATTAAGTTGGTATGTTTGCACTGATTCACAATGTTTATTTATTGAATGTGTATCCTTTTTTAAATCAAAGGGCTTGGGACAGCATTCACTTCTTTTCTTCCCACTCTTACCCATTTTTTCCAGCAACAACTCAGTGAAGGTAAGAGAAAGAATAACTCTAATACTAATCATAGTCATTTTAGTAAGATTTTTAAACACATACATACTAACCAGTAGTGGGTTTCATTTACCTTCGCTACCGGTTCGGAACTGTGAGTGCATGCGTGCGCACATGTGCAGAGCATTCGTGATGACGTTCGGGCCGGTAGCTGCCGCCCGCTACCGGTTCGCCCAAACTGGGGCGAAGCGGTAGAAACCCACCACATACAAACATACTATAATGCAATATCATAATTGAGAATACAAAAAAATCAAATAAGACTTTAAAAAGCATCACATCAACAAATCCAGCAGGTTGGACCCACAAACTCTGTAATGCTTTGGGTATTTCCACTGAAAACAATTGGCCTTAATTTAATATGAGTGACATTGATTTCAATAGGTCCAGCCTTAAATATACCTAAATCTGAATCCCATTAAAGGATCTTAATATTAGTTTCTAGAAAGAGAAGTGGGAAAGGCCATTTACAATATACTTTCCATTGAAGTGTAGCTAGACATAGATATGAGCATATATGAGTCATTCTTAAATATATGTGTTTGTGTGTATAGTGGCAGGAAGAGATACTGCCTAAGATTATCTAAAAGAAGGTCATTTAGGGTTTTAATATCAAAACGTGCTCCTTGAATTGAGCCTCCAAATTAAATAGTTTTTAATTACATTAACACCGTAATTATGATATATATGACAATGTTAGCTAAAGCTTGTGTGTCAGTAACATTCAACACAAATAAAGTTTGAGTACATGACTGTAATCCAGTTTGTTAACCTGCCCCATCTGTCTTCTTTCAAAAAACAATCCCTATTAACCCAGGCATATGTAAAATAACCATGATTCTAGGGCCAGATGGTCTATTAGATTGCCTGTATTTTGCTAAACTGTATTTAGTTTTAGTATTCATCATTTTTAAGCATGGCTGGTTTATTGGGATGGTTTGATTTAAGATTACTGTTATCACTTGTTGTGAACCCACTCCAGGTACAGAAATAAAATCAATCAATTAATACTACCAATGAATAATGTATTAGATTTCAAGTCCCATAATCCACCCTGCAGAGCTACCACATAGGGAAAGCTCCTGTCATCACAAGGGCATGAGTGAATGCTAATATGTAGTGTATTCCATTTTTATTCACTGCTACTCAAGATCAGTAAATAATCAATTAAGAATGTCATTGCTGTATGGTATTAAATAGGAACCCTTGTCTCCAAGTAGATGTATTGCACTTTATCATTCTTTGACAGGAACAACATCAATGAAAGAGAACAAGCAGCAAGCTCTGCTAGTATACCAGTTGGTGGCATTTTGGGAAAAAAAATGTTGGAGATGTTCTGTGGGCTTGTGTAAGTGTCCTGGCATCTCTGTCCAGCTACAGCACAGCCAGGGGTAAAAGAGAAGGGATTTCTTCCCTCCCCCTCCCCTCTCTTCCCCTGAGTGTAAGGATCTGATTCTGCTCTCCATGGAATATGCCTGGCAGCTGGGAGTGACTTCAGATTTAGTTCTGGTCTGTCCATTTGCCTTGATCTGCAATCCTGCTAAGCTGTAATGAATTCTAAATGGCAACCTGCATTAAATTTTCAGGTTTATCTCTGGAATGGAGCAGCATTGGAAAGTCAGTCCTGTCTTTGCTCTGAAAGGAAGTGGGGAGGGGGGATGATCCCTTGGATCCTGCTATTCTCCAAACAAGGCTTGGTAACCATGAAGGTTATTTCCCAAGGTCTGGTTCTTAGAGACTTGGCTGGTTATATGATATTGCCTTCCTTCACATTTCCAAGTGATCTAAAGTGACATATCTTTCAATGCTTGCTTGTAGATGCTTAATGGTTTCTACAAATTTCAGGTCTCTTACTCAGGCACCTATATTTAGATTTAGGCAGGGATCCTAGACCTACTAAAATGCTTGTAAATCCACTCCAGGATTTACAAGTATGTAAGTGGTTGCAGTGCAGACATACAACCTTCTTTTTTTTCTCATTCTAAGTATAGGAGATGGAATAATGGAGTTAAATGGCAGGAAAGCAGATTCTGATTAATCATTATTTAAAAAGCAGCTGGACAGTTGAATACATTATCTAGACAGGGGGCAGACATCCTTTCTTGGATGTCTTCCAATGGAAGCTAGACAATAAGGATGCTTTAATTTGGATTCCTTCATGCAATAGGGTATTGTACTTGATGGCCCAAATGGCCTCTTCCAGACTTGTGGACTTCAACTTCCAGAATTCTCCAGCCAGCTATGCTGGCTGGAGAATTCTGGGAGGGCCACAAGTCTTAAAGCTGCCAAGTTTGGGGACCCCTGGACTAGTACTTCACACACACAATTGCAAACAAATGCTAGCTTGCCTAGACTTCTTGAAGCAGTGGAATCTCTACTTTTTAATTTGTTCAAGGGGTGAATGATAATATACACAAGCCTGTTGATGACACAGGATCATTCAGAATAGAAACACTGATGAAGGATGTGAAGAGCTCCTACATTATATCTCCAAAATTGGTTGAATGTGCTTTAAAGTCAATACAATAATGACTGTATGGAGAAACGTAATAACTTATGAAAATATGGAGAGAGAGAAGTTTGTCTCCTCCTGTCATAATGTTAAAATTCAGCCACTGAAACTAAAAGAGGAATGATTCAGGATCAGTGAAAGGAAATCCTTTGCAAAGTTTAGACTGGAGACCAATTTAAGTCTCTTTAAATAAACAATTCCATGGATGATAGGCTCATCAGTGGTTACTGTTCCTAATAGTTGAATATTGTCTCCTGAATCACAGCATTCCTTACATATCAGTCACTGAGGAGTGATAGTAGAATACTATTGCCCTCTTTCATTGCTTGTAAACTCCTTGCATGTTCTGGTTGAGCACTGGGTTACACAGAATGCTAGATTAGCAAGCAGTGGCTTGATTCAATATGGCTCACATTTTGCAGCTGTTCATGAAATGTTGGGTATGAAACTGCACTAGGCTAATGAACTCCCATACCCAGACAACCCTTTCTGCATCTCCATTTAAAGAAAACACAGTTTCAATTTTAAAAAAAGCCTACCTTTGCTGCGAAACATTATACAACATCTGCCATTGATGCAACATATGTCTACAGGTCACTAAAGCCTCTTCCGGTCCTTTATGTATTAATTCCAGTTTTATTTTTGTGAAGAGTAAACTGCAATAAAAATATACACACATATCAATAGCAAATAATATTTAGCTGTACAGATAAACACAACATGATAAACATGATTTCCATTTGTAGAGAGATGATGTTTGACATCCAAAATTAAGCCATTTCCATATTTTCATATAATATAAACACACTATGCTTAGGTGATAACTGCTGCCAGCATTACAGCCAAAATGGAGCCTTTAAAAAACATCAGGATTAAAAAGAAAAAAATCCTAACAGTTCACCAAAAATAAATGTAAATTTTATTCAAATAATTTAAAAAATTCAAATTTGAGGAGAAAACCAGACAGATTGGTAGAAAAAAGTAACAGAAAAAGTGAAAAAAAAATTCCCCCATCCATGGATATAGATGGGTTAAATGTATGGAATCAATATTATAAAACTGATTACCAATTTGTAAATGGATTCCTTGTGCTTAATTTTTAGTACCATTTTAACATTAAAATACTGTTATAATATATTATAGTATGTTCATGCAGTAACATGAAAAACTGAAAAACAAACTTTATAATAGAAATGAAGTTAAAAAACAATCAGGGTGGAAAACATTCTTCAATCCCCAAATCTAAAAATGTTGATAATTTAAGATTTTTTTTTAAAAAAAATAATTTTAGTTAAAAGAAGATTTTACAAAGATTTTAAAAACTATAGAAACATAAATAGTATAGAAAAGATTCTAAAAGGGTAGAAGTGAAGAATTACAAAAAAGCAAGAAAAAGGGTATGTAAAGTAACAACTTTAACTTGGATTTCTAAAGGCATACATTTGAACATATTTAACATCATTGTGAAAAAATGGAAAAAGACACACTACGTTCATAACTTTTAAACTGATCCTGCCAAAATCTTTATTCCAAGAAAACTTCATTAAGTGAGAATTACAGTGAAAGAAATATAATATTGATAACGGCCAGAATAATCCTAAAGAGATTATTTCCACTATATTATATTAGTGCCATATGTTTTAAGAGGAGAAACTTACAGGGGAATTACTTCAGTTCCTTAATTATTTCGGTTGACCTTTTCATTGGTTTTCTTTGCTCTACAATACCTTTTCAAGGTGTCAGTCAGCATCACTTTTCTTGCACTTTTAGGATCTGAGGCAAATCAGCTAACCTTAATATTGCTCATCATCTAAAGCTACCACTGGGGACCAGATTGAACAAACACATAAAAAGCCTAGTCACAATGTTCCCTTACAACTGTGTCAGATGTATATTTATTTGTTAAATTTCTATGCCCCCTTCTCACTAATACAGCAACTCTGGGTGGTTTTTTGCTTCACTTATAATTGTTCTCTCAAAAGACGTATCACGTATGTAAATTAGCACACATATATTTTATGCAAAGCTTTGTCCTTTTGTTGGCAATGTATAATTAGTGGTCCAACTGGTGAATGAAATCCTGGAGCACCTGCTCATGAGTTAGGCTTAGTGGTTCCCCCTACCCACTCACCCCTTCTTGGCCTAGCACAATGCAGTGTCAGCAGAAAATTTAACAAGAGTTTTACGGAGAGTTATGGTTGTGTGAATGTCAAATAAGGTCTTGAACTGAACTTTATTCTATCTGCTGAAATACAGAGCTTGCTGCAAGATATATGGCAAGAAGTAGAATTTAATCCTCAGAGCCATTAAGAAAAATTCCAGCAGAGCTATGTTTAAAATACAAAGCCTTCTATCAAATTCCATTTGGTTACATGAAGGATTACCTCTTTATACCCATGTCCTTGAATAGCAACATCCGTTGATAGAAATAAAATTGTCAATCAATAAAAGGTTAGTTGAATATAT
Source organism: Arizona elegans (assembly GCA_022577455.1). Classification (NCBI taxonomy): domain Eukaryota; kingdom Metazoa; phylum Chordata; class Lepidosauria; order Squamata; family Colubridae; genus Arizona; species Arizona elegans. The sequence goes on along the minus strand of JAKOOJ010000001.1, from coordinate 295,921,334 downwards.
AAGATGAAACTTTCATTGGAAACCAATCCTTCCCACTAAGAAGGGTCTTAGGTTTAATGTCAGAATATCCTTTAAAGGATAAAGTAAATGAAAACCCAAAACAGGAAAATGCATCTTTGTTTTAAAATATTCTTTTTAATATTCCATTGCACCAAAGGTGTTCTTGAAAACAATCAAATCATGCATGTGATCTCAATGTTTTTATAGGAATCCCAGGATATTTACTCCCATTTTTTATTTAAATGCTTTCCTGGTCAGATGGGAAGTGCTCAAGTGTTCCAATGTCGTTGAGGAAATATATTTGGGCATTTAGCAGTTTAAAGGTTTCCCCTGACTCAAGGGAATGGTACTCATCTCCGATGCTTAGCCGAGGGAGCCTGCATTTTCTGAGACATTTCCATCATCATGTGAGCAGTATGAAAATGTAGAATGCAGTAACCTTCCTGCTAAAGCAGTACCTATTTATCTACTCACATTTGCATGCTTTCAAACTGCTAGGTTGGCAGGAGCTGAGACAAATAATGGGAGCTCACCCTGTTATGCAGCGCTCAGATCTCGATCCCGTGCTGCAGGCTTTCCAGATGACAAGCTGAGCATCTTAACCACTAAGCGATCGCATTGCCCCCTTAGTAATCATCATCACCTTCACCACCATGGCTTAGGACCTGGGTACCTATGAGACTGCCTTCTGCCACCAGTAGCCTCTCACCGGCCAGTACACTCCCACAGAGAGGGGCTCCTCAGGGTGCCGTCAGTCAAACAGTGTCAACTGGTGGCCCCTAGGGGGAGAGCCTTCTCTGTTGGGGCACCTGCCTTTTGGAACGAGCTCCCCCCGGAGATACGGAGGATCCCGGATCTGCGTACCTTCCGTCGCGCGCTTAAGATGTTCCTATTTCATCAAGCTGGCCTGACCTAAATTTTCCCCTTTTTAAATGGGAATTTTAAATTTGGTTTTAAATTATTGGGGTTTTAAAATGGTTCAGCCAAATTTATTTAATTTGTTTTATCTCTATTTTAAATTTTGTATCTATATGTTTTATTTTATGGCTGTTCACCACCCTGAGTCCTTCGTGAGTAGGGCGGTATACAAATTTAATTAATAATAAATAAAATAAATAAATAACTCTTTTTAATTTTAATTTCAATTTGCTTTTTAAAAAAGGGGTGTTTTAATTTGTATGGGCCAAATTTGTTTAATATGTTTTAAATTGTTTTTTAAATTTTATATTGTATGTGTTTTATCTTTGGCTGTTCACCGCCCTGAGACCTTTGGGAGAAGGGCGGTATATAAATCCAAATAAACCTAAACCTAAACCTAAACCATTACAAAACTTTTCAGGTTTCACAAATGCATTAATGCATTAATGTGCGGGTTGTGATGGGAGCATCCCGACACTCCCATGTTACACCCCTCCTGCATGACTTGCATTAGTTACTTGTTGCCCTTCGGGTGAGGTTCAAGGTGCTGGTTATCACAAAGCCCTTCATGGCCTAGGCCCGGGATATTTGTCGGCGACAATCCCCAATCGCCTGGTGCGTTCCCACAGACAGGGCCTCCTCAGGGTGCCGTCGGCCAGACAATGTCGGCTGGCGACCCCCAGGGGGAGAGCTTTCTCTGTGGGCGCTCCCACCCTCTGGAACCAACTTCCTTTGGAGCTCCGAATGGCCCCTGACCTTCGCTCATTCCACCGAGATTTGAAGACCTGGTTGTTCCACAGCCTGGACTGATGGGGGGGGGGGTTGTTAATGAATTTTAAATTGTTTTAAATCAGAACTTTAATTTTATATTGCTTTTAATGAGGAAGGAATTATGCATTTTTATTGTTGTGAGCCGTCCTGAGTCCTCGGAGATAGGGCGGCATATAAATTGCATTAAACAAACAAACAAACAAACAAATAAATAAATAAATAAATAAATAAATAAATAAAATAAATGTCCAGCACAAATTGTGCACATCCATTAAATATGAACATAGAGTTCTTGCTCCTGAGTGAAATTCTCCCATTTATTAAAACTGTGCCATGAACACTTGAAAAGCAGCATCCTTCACAGAATTTCAGTGTTCAAGGATTCCTATCCACATTCCCCAGTATTCAAAATAAAGGACGGTATTCTTTTTCCTATTGGCTGCATGAAACCAGCCATTTTTATTAAGCCTGTTGAGGGGATTTTGGGAAAGGTAGGGATGTGAGAGAAGGAGAAGAATCTCTGGAATATATGTACATTTAAATGTGATGCAGGTATGCCAAATGGAAGCACTTGCACATGTTTGGCCACCCACCTCCAAGTCCCACAATCCATGGAGCTCAGGGGCGGATTTCAAAACCCGTCACTATCAGTTTGCTCGTGGGCGCGCATGTGCTCTCTCTTGCACATGATCCTTCTGCACATGCACAGAGGTGTCTGGGCAGGTGGGTGGAGCCTCCCACTGTAGCTACCAGTTCGCTCAAACCGGGACGAACCGGTAGCAACCCACCACTGGTGCAGCTCTTGAGACAAAAAATTACCCATCTCTTGCTCAATGTGAAAAAGAAAAGATGAACGTAAAGACTCCCTCAAGATAAACTTGACTCCTGTAACTCCTTGCAGTTTCCTTGGTAAGAATACAAAGGGGTTAGCATTGCCTTCTTTCAGGATACACTTCCTAATCTAGTATATAGCCCTGGGATTCCTCAGAGTTTCCCATTCAAGTACCAACCAAATCCAACCCTACTTAGCTTTTTAAAGATCACTCAAGTTTAGCTCTCTGCTGCCACCTGCTGTACCAAAACAATAAAGGTGTGCAATTGCTTGAACAATTCTAAAGCTGATTCATGGGCCAGTTATTATTTTTTTCTACACAGTTTATTTTGCAAAGTTCTTATGAAGATAAATAGCGATAAAATAAGATAGCACAAAAAGATATGATCATCCCATTTCTCCACTGTCCTCCAGAATGCCGGATGAATAATTCAGGGTGCACTGCAGGAGACTTCAATATTATTTTCTTAAGTACAAGCAGGCAGACAGTATAACTTAGAATTAATGTTTTAAAGTCTGTATACAAAGAATAGATTATTTGTCATAGCCTCTCAAAATGCTTCACTGTATTTGTCTTGTGTAAACAATAAAATACTTTTTTTTTCTTATCTGACATTATGCCACCGATGGAAACTTCTGAGCAAAGTTTTTTAGTCCGCTGACATGAGTCATCATGGTCAGATCAATTTCCTCGTGACCTCTTAAGGGAGCCTTATGCCTAAAATCTGAAGGCGGAGGCTGGGATTTGAAGCACTGTAAGGTAGTAGCAGACATGAATGTTGTACCTTCTCTGTAGCTTCAACGGATAGATTATGTTGAGTAATTTGGGCGGAAATGATAGCTATTATTTTAGTTAAGGGAACCAGACTCAGAGAAGCCATTTAAGTGAATAAGAAGCTACAGCAGGGTTAAGAGGATCTGGGCTCGATTCTTAATCAGTGGTGATATTCAGGTCACTTGACATGCAACATTTGTGCCACTTCTAGAACATCTCTGCATTTACAGTCACATAATGCATTGCCATGGAGCTGTGTTCTCCATGATATAGGAGGAATTCACACCAGCACAGTTCTGCAGCAGAAATACTGGAGCTTGGAAGCAGCCAGTATCCTACTGGTGTGAATTCTTGCCTTGTCCTGCCTCCAAGCTCTTTAGTTTCCCACATCCCCACTGGAATTAAGGTCCTTTAGCACTTACTGTGCTGGGCTTCTAAAATGCCCACCTTGGAGTGGCCTTTTTTCTTCTTAATTGGACTAAGTTAGGACAATGAAAGAGAACAGCTTCCTGGTTGTTTGTTGACCAACTGGTTAACATAGTATCCTTTCTATTAGTTGCAAATATGATGCCAATCCTGTTGTGTAAGGTTTATTTTGTTTTCTGTGGTGAATAAGAAAACCACCATAGAGCGGCAGTGTATTCTGGCCTCACTCCCAAATACCCACAATTTGTAAAAATGGATTAACAGTAAGGTGAAGGCCTACTCTTTTACATCAAAAGTCATAGCTGAAGTGATGGTGCTATGCATATGTTTCGTTTCAAATATGAAGCTTGTGGTTATATAGATTTTATTTCCATCATACAACCTCCCATCTTTTAATATTTACTTCCTTAGCTCCTTTTCACCTGTTTTGGTACATTCAGGGATTGCAGTCAGAGAAAGAAAAAAGGCTCCATTAAAGGAGGATATCTGTAGCTCAGCGTTGAAATGAGGTGTTCTTGGTGTTCTTTGAGCTTGGTTGTTTTCTGCAGACGTTCCACTATAGCAATAGCACTTAGACTTATATACTGCTTCACACTGCTTCACAGCCCTCTCTAAGCGGTTTACAGAGTCAGCATATTGCCCCCAACAATCTGGATCCTCCTTTTACTGACCTCGGAAGAATGGAAGGCTGAGTCAATTTTAGCCTGGTGAGACCCAAACTGCCGGCAGGCGGTGATCAACAGAAGTAGCCTGCAGTACTGCACTAACCATTGCACCACTGCGGCTCATGCATACTAGGCAATACCATCAGTGTTAGTCAGTGCTATCACTGATGATGTTAACTAATATGACTAAGGAAAAATCTTTAAGAAAATAGCTAAGCTCAGAGAGAAATGGCTGTATATGTGGAAATTCTCATTTCTGTTTAATTATTAAAGATACAAGAGACCTGATTTACAGTATACAGCATAGAATCACCCTGCTGAAATCCCCTTCTAAATACATTTTCTGCAAGCAAAACTAAAACTAAAACTGTTGTTCTTTCAATCTATTCAAAATAATATTGACTGTCAGCCTTGACAGAGGTTTCTTTGAGGGCAAGTTGGCTTCAAAGGGCGGAGCTGAAACTGACTTTCTGCTTAATTAGGAATTTTTTGGAAATTCTACACAGCCTTTCAGTTTTCTTTAAATGTATATACTAGACACGAAGTAACATTACTAAGCCTGCTTTTTTCACCTTGTTTTTGAAAGCAAGCCTACTTTTTAATGCCCCACAAAACACTCCTTTACTTCATATATATCCTGACGAAGTGAACAAGGAGAACCTTGTGGACACCCAGCAATATCACTCAGAGGGAAACTGCAGAGCAGGGCTGGTTTTCCATTCCTCCTGGATTATAAAGGCAATTTGCCAGATGCCCAAATGGAAATCTGGATCTAGTCTTCAAAGATCAATGAGGGAGCACAACACCTTCTGAAGGGAGGAACCACAGTGAATTTACATTATGAATCATTCATACTTTAACATTTTGGTTTTCTGTTCAAGTGGGATTTATAACAAAATGCGGAGCGTATTCTCTAGTCTCAAAAATCCTCCTGCTCCCAATTCCACTTAGCCATTTACTCGAAATAGGGCTCTTCTTTCTCTTTCTAGTAGGTGCGTAAGTTCAGTGTTGGAAACACTAAAAAATGGAATCTGGAAAAGGGTTCAGAAACCATGTTGTTATCTATTATAAACAGTGAATTCATAAATTGTATTTTCTAAGGGGACAGACCTTTTTGGTAATGTTTCCATTTTTTGAGATAACGCTCCAGAAGTTTTTTGATCCATGGTATGTCTTCATTAAACATTAAAATATTAAATATTAAACATCTTTTTGTTTAAAACTGGCTTTTTCTTAGTAAGTATGTTTCATTGCTGCTCATACTAATTTGTTTGTTTTAGTGCTATTGTGCTAAGCCAGATAGTGATGCTTTGTAGATAATTTATAAGTTTATAAATGTTTAAAAATTCAAAATATTCTGGGTAATAAATTATTTTCTCCATGTTTCTTTATTCTTTTCATTTATTTATTAGACTATTTGCCACCCATCTTGCCTTGAGGCAACTCTGAGCAACTTACAAACATTAACATTATTTTTTCTAATCAGGATAATTTTACATTCAGGTATTCCTCTCTCTCTCTCTCTCTCTCTCTCACACACACACACACACACACACACACACACACACACATATCTTTAAAAACTTCTCCTTTAAAAATTCATGTAATCTAAGCAGGCAGATTGTTGCCACAAGATAGCTTTGTTTATTATTCTTTTGTTAAATTCATGATTATGACTGCTGGAGATAAGAAATGTAGAAAGCCCCCAGAGAAGAGAGAGTGGAAAGCAGATAAAGGGCTTAAGGTTTTTGAAATCAAGGCAGTAATTTAAATGGTAGGAGCTTGTTCAGTTGCTAACCCAGACGGCTAGGAAGCCTCGCTTCCAGATCCCTGCATCATGTTACCCAACTTGGCTTGTAGTACTTATAATTTTATCAATATTACTCTGATTTAATCCCAAACTTTCTATAAAAAGTTCTTCTTATAAAAAAAAGTTAGTCTGCTACAATTGCAGGCAAATCTGAAAAAGTATTTCAACTATACAAAATATAATCTAAAACTTCCATGCCACTTATTTATTTATTTATTTATTTTGTCAAGCATGTATATGATAACATATGTAAGTATGAACAAGATTATGAATACAGGAAATGGATACGGATAAATAAATCACTTAGGAGATGAACCAATTTAAGTGGGTATTGGAGGACTCTACTCATGTAGACTTCATAATTTCAACATTCATCACTTTTATTTTCTTCCTGTTCCTCCTCCCAATTATTTTTGCCTATAGAAGAGTATAGGAGAACCTATAAACATAGTTTTTTGCATGTTTGGTTGGTCCCCTTAAATATTTTTGAGAATAATTTTAATTTATTTTATGGCTACCCTAATTTACATTATATATTTTATGCTAAATATGTTTTGTTCCCGTTTACTTTTTCCCCCAAATAATTTTATTAGGAACTATAAATACACACGCACACAAGATCCAGCTTTGGCAAATATTGGAAATATCAATTTACCTAGAAGTTGAATTTATATACATAAAGTATACAATGCATTGTTGCCAGGTCAACCAAAATATTCAAAATATTTCTGGAGTTCATTTAAGTATTTAATATGAGAAAGATATATCTCCCTATTTCAAAAATTATGGATAAATATACATACTATATATAACACCAAACCAAGAAAGTGCTTAGGAATTGAGAAATGTTTCATAATTTAAATGTTTAAAAATATTTTAAGCTTCTGTATTTAATATATCTATTCAAAGAGACATTTAGACAGCTGAAGCTAATCTATTAGGAAAAAAATATTACTGATTCAGTTAATAAAAAAATGAGCCAATATATCCTTCATTTTAGGTTTTTCAATGGTTCTTTGTTGGTAGCCAGAATAATTTCCCACACTTCTAAACACCATTATTTCAACAAAAGATGTACTGTGGTTTTCCTTTTTTAATATTTAATAATAATTAAATCAGTTCTTATGTTTTAATAATTTATATGCACTGGATAATTTAGACAAAAAGTCTTACTATTCATTATGAATGCTATTAAGAAATTCATTATTAATGTTTATTAAATGATTTTCCCAATTTCTGGAAAAAAAATCAGTCAAGATCACTAATTGGGCATTACTCCAAAACTTATTACTCCACTGTTTTTACCTATATGTATTAATGCAATATGAAAGGACTGCAATTTAGATCATGTAATTAATCAAGTCATCCTTCAAGCTGAACTCAACTCTTGGTGATTTCAGAGTCATCTTCATGTAGGGCTCTTGGCATAAGAGCAGAAGTGGTTTGCTGCTGTTGGCATCCTCTATGTTTTTTTGATTTTCCAAACTAATCTAGAGTCTGGCCACTTTTTAATAGTGTCAAGCCCAAGCTCAATGATGACACAGAAATCCAGTTGATTACATTTCTTTCTTTGCTTACAGCTGATGTACAGGATCTTCCTAAACTAAAGCCATAATCTTTTCAACTATTAGATATACAACAAACTCAACAACACATAAGAAAATAGATACAAACTCAAGGTAAACCACTCCAGACTCGATTGCAGAAAATATGACTTCAGTAACAGAGTAGTCAATACCTGGAATGCACTACTTGACTCTGTAGCTTCTTCCCTAAACCCCCAAAACTTTAACCTTAGACTGTCTACTGTTGACTTCACCCCATTCCTAAGAGGTCTGTAAGGGGCATGCATAAGCGTACCAGCGTGCCTACTGTCCCTGTCCTAATGTCCCTTTTTACTTGTATCCTTTTCATGTATTCAAATTATGTTTATACTTTTATCTGTTATCTTATATATGCTTGATAAATAAATAAATAAATAAATAAATAAATAAATAAATAAATAAATAAATAAATAAATAAATAAAATAAAATAAAATAAAATAAAATAAAATAAAATAAAATAAAATATCCAGAGAGATTTTAGGATGTGGTTACCCTGAACCTTTTCTTCCCTTCACCATCCAGTTTGGGATTGCTCAGTCTCTTAATGTGGATTTTTGGGTGGGAAAGCTCTGTGGTGCCAAAATTCCTCTCTCCCTTCTCCAGGTGAACATCTCATCACTGATAGTCTTCCATCTAAATAGTAACTGGAACTAATCCCTATTTAATTTATTTGAGATCAGCCTGAGTTAACTAGTCATTGTAATATTATCTATGGTATATTTTTACGGTTGGAGTCTCATGACTTCAGGAAATAGATTTCGAAGTAATTCTCTAACACAGAAAATTGCTTGTATTAAACTAATGTATTCCTATGCTTAAAAAATGAATTATCAAAGAAAGGACGAAGAGGAGTTAAGTCAGGAGTCAAACATTGTTGAAATCACAGCTATTAATTTTTTACTACTTGGAAAATATTTTCATACAGTCTGATCCTAACTCATTGCACTCATGAACATTTTTGAGTTGTATTAATATCAATTGTCTCAACTGAAAAGCATTTAAGTGATGTTTTAGATTTGGTATGTCTAAACCTTAATTATACTTTTGTTTCTATTGTAAAGTTTATCAAATCTTCAGTTTTTTTAATAATTATATGTAAATGAAGACATAATTCTTTTTCATACACAAAACCAAATAGAAAGTAATACAATTGAAAGTGACTGGAAAAAAACTAGATTTTTTTGGAAGAATAATTATATGTCATGCCTATTTGGCCAAACAAAGATAATGAAAACTGTTGCCAGGTCTTAATAGGTGCAAAGCTTTGTGATAATTGTTAATAATTATATAAATCCCACATGTGAAGTCCCATTATCCTAAAGCTATTTTTTCCGCAATATTATTTAAAATGGCAGTTTAACAAAGTTAACTTTTAAACTTGCCACTGCATCAAAGGTGTTCAATTTGAACTATAATTGAAGCAAGTTTTTTTTTTATTTAGAAGTACAAGAAATATGAAATGGTCTGTAAATAGATGAAATACATGATGTTCTGATTTTTAAGAATCTGAATATTTCCTCTCTCCCCCCCCCCCCCCCTTCCATTTTCTATGTCAATAGTTCATATTAACATAAAAACATCCTGGGTGAATCTTGATGCACTCTGAGCTGGGTAGTTTTCTTGCAGGTATTTCATTACTAAACTAGATAACATCTTCAATGTTAGATGGGAGTGGAGTTTGGTCTGTTTATACACAGTGGCTTGCCATGTCTGTGTTGGTGGGAATATTGTTTTGTTCTTCATAGTTCCTATGAAGGAACTAATTCCTATGATATTCCTATGTTCCTATGATATTATCAACATCAAGCCTATTGCAAATAGAAAATCAGCACATATACTGTAGATCTGTACAGATAGATATACTAAGATATGGTTTATGTTATCTATTACTACTGATATACTATTGCCAGATTTTTCCAGCCTTAAGGGATTCTTCAGAACTGTAGATTTCATTCCACACAATTCCTAGTAATGGCTAGGTAATACTAAAAAAAGGGCAGAAAAGTTATGGTTACATAAACAGGTAAGTAAGATTAGCAAACAAAAAAAAAGTTTGATAATATAACGTCTGAAATAGCCTGTAGCTCCATCTTCTCCCACAATAAGAATAAAATATTACTGTTATGTCCCTGTTATTCATTCATTCATTCATTCATATTAGACCACCCATTTCCCTAGAAGAAGGGGCTCTAGGTGGTATACATCATAATCTGCATATAAAACAGCATATAAAATTAACAATAAAATATTAAGATTAATTTAGGATTAATTTTTTAAAATATTATAAGATTATAACATTATAAAATGTCACAGAAATTAAAATCAGAATTCCAGGATGGACATTTAATATTGCTTAATAAGGTGGAGAGAAGGCTCTCATGGCACCAGCCAGCCCCCCATGAAAGGCCATAGAGTCAGGTTTTGATCCCTTTACAGAAGGCCAGGAGAGTGGGGGCCAGCCTCATCCTTGGGGGAAGGATGTTCCATATTATGGGAGCAGCAACAGAGAAGGCTGATTTCCTAGACTCTACCAGTTGAAATTCTTCTAACTGACAGGGTTTGCAGCATACCCTCCTGCCTGCAAAGCCGGTTCTGTAGGTGGCCTGGCCCACGCCATGTTGGGCTTTATAAGTGGTGACCAATACCTTCAATTGGACCCAGAAGCAAACTGACACCCAATGCAGTTCGCAGATCAAGGACACCCAATGTAGCTCCTGTGACAACACTTATTTACTGGAATCTAATTTTTAGATAATATTTGTGTATTTGTTATATTCTACCTTTTATTATTATAATATATGTGAAAGTATATGTATTCATGTATTTAAAACCTCTGGACAAGATGTGCAATATACATTTATACAACAAAACACCCCACAGAAGCCAGAAGATTGTTAAAAAACATTGTGTAAGGTTCAGTGGCACTGGAATATATCACATCTGTAACTTGAAGGTAACTAATAGGGATGCATACTTCAGACTCTCAAGCTCTTATTCTTGTTGGAAATGTCCCTTCATTAAGTTGAAAACTTTGTTTTGTTGCTATAGCTACTTTCTTTACAAATGGCCTTGACTAAGGCAAGAGGTATTTGTTATACATAAAATAAAAATGTATTTAGTTTCAGCTGTAGGGAGTTAAAATTAAAGGCATGAGAACAGCCTTGTTGGATCACACATCTTTTTGTCATGCAGAAGCCAACCAGGGCCTGATACAAAATTTACATGCAAGACCTAATAGATCACAGAACAGACATTATCCTGAGATTACTGTTAGAAATGAAAGACAGTATGAGAAGTAGCTATAGATATACTTCCATTTCATTATTTGGTCTAATCCCCTTTTAAAACTGTGCAAATTAGCAACTATTACTACATTAATCTATCACTTCAAGCTTTTCCTGTTAATCTTTTAAAGAATGCCACACCTTTGAAAATGGCATAGATGCATTTTATATTTCCTACAACGTACTAAGTAGTTTTTATTTTTAATGAAATCTATCCATTGGTCTCTAAAGTTCAGTACTGTGAAGAGTGTTCTGGAAATGGCTCTCTATTACTTCCGGTGGGGTATTTCTACTTCTCATCCACAGTCAAATTGGGCAGGTTCCACCCCCTGCCGAATTTCTGGAAGGGAGAGACTAGGAGGATTTTAAGGGGGAGGGAATGAGTGCTTTAGCTTTTGCTCTAAAAACAACCCCCCAAAATTAGTCTGCTTTTAATCCTTGCATCACCCACTTTGGATTATGTCTCTTAAGATATTGCACAAGGCCATTGGCAAAACAGTAAATGCACACTGCAGCTACATCATACATCAAGGTCTGACTCAGGGAAAGTAATTCCCAAAGGGATAGTTGCATTACTTGTCACAGTAAAAATAACTAACTGTCTTCTGGTACTTTAAAGACTAACATGGGTTTAATACTTTAAGATTTAAGATTTATAGGCCATGGAAACTCATGTCATAAAAAATTGTCAGTCTGGAAAGTGCTGTACGGCTCTTTGTCAACACAAATCAATATATAAAAAATCATGTTTACTTGGAAGTCAGTTCAACTATATACTAAAAGTGATTTCTGAGAACCACAGCCAATGTTTTCAGGCATCAAGATGGTGGTGTTATGCAAGTATTTTTAAAGCCTCCTTCAGTCTAAAAACCAGAATCATTAGAAGCAGAATTTGAGTCTGTGTTTGTTCAGGTGTGTCTATGTGGTAGCAAATCCAAATAAACGTTCAACTTCATTCTTTCCTTCTAAGGTCCCAATGACCATCAGAGCCACCATTACAAGGGGCTGCTTGGAAGTGGAGCTGTCCTCGGTGGCTATGAGAACTTTTCTTTCTGAGTGAGGGAAACAGTTATTTTTGACTGGGATGACAGTAGGAGAAGAAAAAGAAATGTCTTTCTGTCCTGTTTTGTTATGTTGATAGGAATTAGTTTGGGGGCTGTAATGACTTGTTTAAAAAAAAATCACATGTATAGTTGCTACATATGTCTAGTTTGGTCTTTAGCAATTTGACAAGAACACTGCAAAATTACAGAGCAGTCCTGCTTTTACTTATAGAATCAAAATAAAGTCAATGGTTAAGAATAAAAAAAAATAAAGAAGACAATCACCATCAACATAACTAGAATGTGTTCTTTGTTTACTGCTTTCATGTGGCATAAAAAATACACTGAGTTCATTATGTTTAACCATGGTTTAATCTCTCTCTCTATATAAGTGAAAACCACTCACGCATTAATCACGAAATCTCCAGAACCGTAAAGCCTACAAACTTGAAAATTTGCCATGTATGTTCCTCTTGGTTTCTAGGTGCTCACTAAGAAAGGATTGTTCTAAATGACCATCAGAGCATTAGTATTTCCTAAATTATGATTAACACACTCTGATGCTAAGGAGTTGTACTCCCCCTCCCCACTGAAAAGAAATCTGTTCCACGCGCTGATGCTTAGAAGTTCTACTCCCCCTCCCCACCTCAAAAGAAATCTGTTCCAAATGCAAAACACAAGCAGAGGAGTTTCACTTTCAGTTTTACTTTCACAGCAGCAAGCAGCTTTACTACAGAACAGTTGAGCTAAGCCATGCCCAGCCTCCCTCTTGTCTCCTTCTTGCTCATACAGCGAATACTGTTTGAGTTTCCAAATACCCCTCAACTCTCTCACACACTGACAGGATGATAGCCAGATGAATATCAATGGATGCTGTGGGCTGGGACATTCTACTCCCACTCCCCCTCTGTTCCAACTGCCAGTTGCATTATATTAACACACTCTGATGCTATGAAGTTACACATTCTACATTAAGTTTCAGGCTGCAAGTGTCAATTTATCAAGCCCGAGCCCATAGTTTCGTAGCGAAGCACAGGCATCCAGCTAGTTCACACATAATTCTAAACCATAAAGTAGGGTTCATAAATTATTATATCTGACTTCGATTTCCAGCCAATTCTAAGCTTCAGTTTTACATCAACAATACGTTTTACAGGATTGTCTTATTTCACTTAGAACTTACATAACAAAACTATAGGTTAAATTTTTCAGGTCTATTTTTTTATATGTAGTTTTGGTATTCACTTGCAATATATAAGCTTTACAATAATAAAAGCCTATAGAATATTGAAAGACTATTTTTAATGTTCACTTGACCACTAGTCTTTTCAAGAACTCTTTACAGTGATTATTGGAAATTATTGCTCTTGTGTAAGTACCCTTCAGAGCTAATTGAAATAATAGTAAAATGTGATTCATATAATTGTTTAGCCAAGAGGCTTGGTGTGCATGTGTGTTTCTTGGATTAAACTCTAGCATTCTGTCTAATCTATTCTATGAAAAAAAATCAATATTTTTCTTTATTATTCTTTATAATGTGTTTGTATTCCATATTCACACATACCTTCTTACTTACTTAGTGAGCCACAGTAGTGGCTCAGTAGTGGTGGCGCAGTAGTTAGAGTGCAGTACTTCAGTACTGCAGGCTGACTGCTGACTGCCAGCTGTCTGCAATTTGGCAATTCGAATCTCACCAGGCTCACTTAGCCTTCCATCCTTCCGAGGTCCATAAAATGAGGACCCAGATTGTCGGGGGCAATATGTTGACTCTGTAAACTGCTTAGAGAAGACTGTGAAGCAGTATATAAGTCTAAGTGCTATTGCTATTGTTACTTATTATAAAGAATAATGAAGAAACGTGCTGAATTTGAAGTTGGGACTAAGGAAAAACAGTAACTGCATAATGTCTGAGAATATATCTCATCATGTGCTAGTTATGCACCAAAAACTTCCTGCCTCTGTCAAGCTATTGCATGCTGAGAAGGAAAGAAGACATTTACTATAAAGTGTGAACAGGACAGGAGATGTAAGAGACTTTGAAGAGGCTGGAAAAGGAATGAAAGGGAGATAGACATAGAAGAGGATTTTTTTTTTTCATTATTTAGTTTAAAACTGGCAACTCAACCCCTGGTGACCAATAGCCTGGAAAGAAGTATTTCAAAATATTTAGTGCAATGTTTTTCAAACTTGGTAATTTTAAGATGTGTGGACATCAACTGCAAGAATGCCCTAGCCAGCATACTTAAAGTTTCCATGTTTGAAAAACACTGATTTAGAGAAATTCTGCCTTAATGAACACATTATACAGTAAATGTGGGTTGGAAATTTGTCCAGCAGTTGCCAAGATTTTGTACTTATCCCATGATTACTGTACCATTAGAGATACCTTACTGAAGCCTCTGTAATCCATGCTCCTTGATCTTGCCCAAGTATGGAACTTAACAGAAATGAAATAATTACATGTTCAAGGGAGCTGAGATTTTACAGATAAAAAGTTAGGATAGAAGGGCAGAGATGTTAAACTTTCAATAAATGTCTTTGCTATATTAATGAATCTTTCTCGGTGAACTGCCTAGCCATGCCCTCATCATTATTTATTTATTTATTTATTTATTTATTTATTTTATTAGATTTTTATACCGCCCCCTCTTCCGAAGGACTCGGGGCGGTGAACAGCCAAAATTAAAAAACATACAATATAAACATTAGACTTCATGCATTGCCTTTCATTTTGTTTTTTATGAAATAATTTTATTAAAAGTTTAATTACAACAAAGAAAAGTAAAGAAAAAATATATTCCTAATTTTAAGGTTTTTAAATCAATTTTTCATCAGTCATGATATTAAGATCATTAACTTTTAAAAGACTATAAACAGAATGTTGGCTGTATAGTTATGTAGGAGAAAATGTGCAGTTCTGTAGTATTTGAGAAGCAGCAGGTGTTCATGTAATTAAACACAGAGTAGTAATACAAATCCACTTGGGAGGAGGCCTTGGGTTGCCCAGGAATGGGTGGTGTTGAGTCCAGCTCACTCACATCACACTCTATAAAAGGGCCCAGAGGAGTCCATTGCCAACATATTTCTCCTGCAGAAATCATATTCTGGTCCTGAAATCATCTGAAGCTGTGAGCAGCAACTAACTTAATAATTCTGTCTTATCCAACCTGTTCAGCCGAAGGGTGCTTCCCTGTTCATATAATCACCTTGAGAAATAAACTGGCACCCAGAAAGCAGAATTATGCCTCTTACTGTTCATAGATACCCCTAAAATAACAACTACATTTTCTGTAGTTTGAATAAGCTACTTGATGCATAATAAGGGATATGATTGTACTTCCAACTTGTTTCATATTAGAATGCATATTATTTTAAAAGCCCTATCAAAACCAATATGTCAATAATAATCATAACCCACATCATCATCATAATTAACACCATCAAATAACATTTACATATCCCAGATACTTGGAAAGGATTAAAAAGGTGGATAAAAATGCCAAATCCAGTCTAAACATCTGGCTATGTGACAAAACAACAACAAAAGTACTAATAATAACAGCCTCTCAGTGACATGGTTGTGAGAATTGTGGGCTCTAAAGAAGATCTGAGCTATGCAGGAAGTTCAACTACATTGGACAGGTCTCATCAGAGAAACCAGATGAAAACTCTCTCTCCCATAAACAATATGGCGTTACAATTTACAGAAACCCAAACTGATCAAGGTCAAAAGGATGCACTAGGTGTTGGAATTCCTGGACATCTGGTGACAAATAGGCTACAGGACTCAGGACTATTTGCTGAGCAACAACAGCTAGCAGTTGCAGGACTATTGCAAGAAAAGTTGTTTACCTGTCACAAATATACAAAGATTGAAAACAAAGAAATACAGGTAATCCTCCATTTGCAACAGTTCACTTAGTGATCATTTGAAGTTACGACATAATCCCCCCAAGTACTTACAATACAGTCCCAAAGTTACGAATGTTGCAGCACCATGGCAGTTGTTCACCCTTATGAACAACCACACTGCAATATTCGCCGTGCCTAACCTTGCGGGTCACCTTGCAAAGATTTAGTGAGCCTTCAGTTTCTTGGCATGGTTCTGTGGTTCAGGCCTACAGTGTGTTAGCAGAGAATGGAGGCTTAAAGTACCGCAAGATCACACGCTCTCATGGCAGAGAGGCTGGAGAGGAGACAGCTCCCTTGATCATCAAGATTTATGTAAGGAAAGTGACCCAGTCGGGCAGGATGGGGGCGGGAAGCATTAAATATCTCAGTGGGTCGGGGAAGGCCTTGGGTGGTCAGAAGCACTACCCCCCACATGGCTTGCCCCACCCTGAGATACCTCATGCACTTAATGATACGTGCATTCGATTAGCGAATGTGTGGGTGAAAGCAGGGAGTGATCATATTCAAATTACACGATTCACTCCTACCAATCTTCCTGTTACGAATATAGTTGGCAGGCTCCATTACATTCATAATTTGAGGATTACTTGTAATGATCAATTATTACAAATTAGAGGATATCTGAGAAAAATGTACTAATTCTGGAAAGAACATCCACAATGAGAAACAACAGGCCAGCAGATCAACACTGATTTATAATACAAAACAAAGTATTCACAGAAGCAGAATTGGAAGTGCAAAGATCTACCCAGGGCAAAGAAATCAAAGCCTTGCCAGAAGAAGCTCAGACTGTAGAGGTAAACCGGGGGAATCAGCCATAGAAGGAGCCAGCATAATGTCAGAGTATGAATATTCATAAACTGAAATAGGTCAGCCAATGAATAGGCATGGCTCAGCCAATGAAGGCTGTTTAGAAACAGAAACTTAAACTGGAAGTCTGGGCGTGGCTTAGGTAACTGAGTCTGTGCAGAAGCTTAACTGCTCTGTATAGAAGAGCTTCCTTTGTGTTAAGCTCTGTACTCAGCTCTGAAATGAAACAAGCCTGGGCTTGTCTGCTCTGCTGAAATGAAACTAACTGTTCTCTCCTGGCTTCTGTTTTGCTTGTAACTGTTGAAGAAGAATCTATATTGGTATTGTATATTTATCTTCATATGTATACAAATAAGTTAATGAATCCTGCTGCATCAGTCTGCCGCTGTGTGCTTTCTGGATTTGATTTTTGCAACAAACTCTGACACATAACTATAAATGGTTTTCAATCCCAAATCACTCATTCCTCTATCTTCTCCCTAAAAAGAATAATTGACAATCCAGACCAGCACAAAATTCACAAAATAAGATTGCTTGCGTTGAAGCTTGTTCAAAAGAAACAATTAGCAAAAGTATTAAAAGAGGCCAAAATTGTACTATCAATTATAAGTACTAGGTTAATACAAGAAACAAACAACTAATGTACAGTATAACTGCATTTATAACTGAATACCTGGAATGCAAAATCAATGAACAAACAAAACAAAAACCAAATAGTGCAGGAAAATAATATAAGTATGCTAAGATAAGATCCAAGCAAGTTAGAACAGATGAAAGAAAAGAAGCTGAAGAAAAGGAAGACCAAATAATACCTGATTGAGAAATATCATCTAGAAACAAGGAAGCACTGGAAATAATAAAGTAGCAAATAATAGCTATTGCCAAGAAAATCAGCACATACAAAGCTGAAACTGCACACTTTAGCAGACTCTCCAATGTTAGTCAATTTCAGTCAAATCAAAAATGTTTCCACCAACCCATCAATGGAAAGAATACTGTGAACCAGTCAACACTTGACAAAGAAGAAATAGTGCAGTTCTAGGCACATCTATGGGACAACACAGAGAAATACAACAAGAATAGAGGATGGATAAAGGAGGAGGATAAGAAAAAAAGCTGACATGAAAGAGCAGAAATGGTGAAGAAAAGGTCAAGGAAGATCAACATTGGTCTGCAATTTTTCTGGGTGAAGATGAACTACATGGTTTTTGGTTGAAACGTCTGATTGATATACACCCACTTCTTGCCAAGCAATTTAACAACATAGTGTAATGAGGTGAAATTGAAGATTGGTTAAGATCAAGCTGATAATGAAAGATCCAACAAAAAGGCCAGTACCAGGCAACTACAATTATGGATTACCCACAACTTTCCAATTGCTGATCAGTGTGGTAGGTGATGCAGGCCAACAGCATCTAGTTGAAAATAAACTGTTTCCAACCGAGCAGAAAGGAAACTGCACAAAAAGCAGAGGCACAAAAGCTCAGGTTCCTAATTGACAAGATGATTCTGGAAAATTTCAAGAGAAGGAAGGCCAACTTGAATACAGCATGGATTGATTACAAGAAGGCATTTGACTCCCTGCCATTTAATTGGATAATCAAGGATCTAGAAATAATAGAACTCTGTAGAAACAGCAGAAGCTTTGTACAAAGATCAGTGGCACAATGGAAGACACAGTTGTTGGTCAATGGTGATAGACAGGGAGGGGTTAAATCAAGAGAGAAATCTTTCAAGGAAACTCACTCTCACCACTGTTATTGGTCATTGCACTGATTCCTCTGTCAACCACACTGAACAAGTCAGGCCATGGGTATAAACATCAAAAACATCTGCCAGGTTATCCCATCACCTTTACATTGATGATCTGAAACTGTATGGAAAAACCATCCACCCTTACCAACAACAAGGGAAAATAGTGAAAAACTGAAGAAATCAAGATGCCCTGTGGAAATGACATCAAGAGTCTGGATGAAGACAATTATTACAGATACCTGGGCATCCTTCGAGCTGACAACAAGTGCACTGAAATCAAGAAAGTTAGAAGAGAATACATTATCAGGGTGAAAAAAGTCCAAACTCAATGAAGAAAATATCTCAAGGCAATTAACACCTGAGCATTTCTAGTATTAGATACACACCTGGAATAGAGGACTGGACTCAAGCAGAACTAAAAGTCCTGGATAGAGAGACCAGGAAAAGAATGACAATGAAGCATGCCCTTAATCCATGCAGTGATATTGATAGACTCTACTAACCAAGAAATAGAATTGGTTGTGGAATTTTGCAAGTTACCAGATAATTGAAGAAGAAAAAAGGGCATTGGAAGATTATCTGAAGGACAGTGGAGAATGGAAATGTCTAAAAACAGGAAAATTGAAGAAAGAGACAAAGGGGCTAATTCTGGCTACACAAGACCAAGCCTGAAAAACAAATGCACACAAAACCAGAATTGAGAAAACAACAACATAAAGCAAATGTTGCCTCTGCAAAGAAACTGAAGAACAGGGGACCCACCTAGCTGGCTTCTGCAAAACTGACTACAAACAACAACATGACAAAGTAGCAACAATGGTGCATTGAAATATATGCAAGAAATACCATTTGCTTACTAGCAAGAACTGGTAGGACCACAAAATAAAGCACTAGCAAATGAAGAAGCTAAATGCTCTGGGACCTTAGAATTCAAACAGACAGGCACCCCATATTTAAAAACTGCTGATAAGAATGACAAAGAAATCTGCATAGAGGATGTGTATCTGGAAACAGCAATACGGAAAAGAAAGAATTGGAGGAAATCACAAAATACAAAGACTTGCAAATAGAAGAAGAATGACTGGGATGAAAGATAGCAAAGATAATATCAATAGTAATAGTCTCCTTGGGTGAAGGCCCCAAATAGCTGGAACACTACTTGAACATCATTGGTATTATAAAATCACCATCAGTCAATTACAAATGGTAGCTTTACTTGGGACAGCTTAAATCCTGCAAGGATACCTTTTACACCATCAAACAACATCTGCTTATCACAGTGGGTCATTGGAAATGATTCAATAGGTGGGAAAAAGAGTTGTAGTATAGTGGACTAAGCACTGTTATTAACATCTGCTGCTTGCAATTACTGCAAGTTCAAATCTCACCAGGCTCAAGGTTGACTCAGCCTTCCATCCTTTCAAAGGTAGGTGAAATGAGGACCCAGATTGTGTGGGCAATAAGCTGACTTTGTATAAATATACAAAAGTATGAAGGCTACTGCTTAACGCATTGTAAGCCGCCCTGAGTCTCCGGAGAAGGGCGGCATATAAATTAAAGCAAAAAACAAACAAACAAACAAACAGCCAAATCCTATCTAAATATTTGGCTGACTGTGTAAGCATTCCTAATAATTTTTATTTCTATTCCACTCACAGCTTGAGGGTCTTAGAGCAAATTAAAAAAACAAGGAGGCATTTTGCTGAAATTCTCATTAAGTTTAATTTTAGTTACTCATAGAAACTGTTCAGGTACCAGTTCAGACCAAGGAAATACTGATTTTTCTTTTCAATTGTTTCACTACTAATCCATCATCGTCACATCAAACCTGCCTATTTTACTGTGGTAAATCATCATATAGCATAGTCATTTTTCCTTGGGGCAGCCTTGGCAATATGCAATTTAGTTTGATTGATGGCAAAGGCAGAGCTTAATTTCAGTTATTATAAATTATTTTTTTGCAGCATAGAAAGAACCATAATTCCTGCATTTTTCCTATTGATTTCTAAACACAGTTCATTTGTTCATTCCATTGTATCTTCCTCTGTTCTTTCTACATTTTAATTTATTCCTTCCCCCCAATTAAATACTTTGTTCGCATTAGACCAGTAGATCATCAAATAAATCAATCCAGAATCCTCATTCCAGATACAAATGACCTGGCTCAAATTATTCTACTTTGGACATAATATGCAAAGACTTTAAACTTTGGAAAAGACTCTACTGCTGATAAAGTTGGAAAGATCATGTAACAAAGTAGATAGATTCAATTACAGCTGTAATGGGTGCACTGTTGGAAGTTCTGAAAGACCAGATTATTGACAGATAATAATAAGAGAAAATCTATTTATGTGGTTGCTCAGAGTGTACACCAACTTAACTATGCCACATAATTAACCAAAACCTGTCTCTATATGCATATATATTTATCTATGTTTTATTCTTCTATCATTTAAAAGCCAGGAAATTTGTAAGAGATTTGCTTTATTTTCTTATTTTACTTTGTTTATATAAATATAAAAAACAAGCTCCCCTTTTCATTGGCATCTGCTGGCTCCCACTGCTTTATATCAATTTGATGTAATGGAATGTATGAGTGATCTTTGGGAAAAAGGGGAACAGAGGCTGCCTAGCAAACAATCAATCAGATAAGTGAAGTCGGGCCTGCAGTCACTTAATAGTCAGAAAAACAAACTTTTGGAGAATATATCGTAATGGGTCAAACAGTTAAAAGTGGAGGCAAGAAGTTTGTGCCTTCAGATTTGCAATATTCAGTCAATTGCAAAATGTAGCCTTACAATAAAGTAGAATTAGTTCATCTTGCTATATTGCTTCTCAGATAAAAGCAGCATTACATTGCAAACTGCATCCCTTTGGAAGGTGCATATGATATTGCAGCGCACATGGAGAGAAAGGTGGGTTTGCAGTGAATGTTGCAACACTTCTGACATCGCTGTGAACCCCTATTGTCAAGTGAGGTACTAATACCACTCTATACAGCTTTAGTAAGACCACACCTAGAATACTGCATACAGTTTTGGTCACCACACTATTAAAAAAATGTTGAGACTCAAGAAAAAGTGCAGAGAAGAGCAATGAGGATGATTAGGGGACTGGAGGCTAAAACATATGAAGAACGGTTACAGGAACTGGGCATGGCTAGTCTAGTGAAGAGAAGGATTGGGGAGACATGATAGGAGTCTTGCAATTTTTGAGGGGCTGCCATAGAGAGGAAGGTATCAAGCTATTTTCCAAGGCACCTGAAGGCCAGACAAGGAATAATGGATAGAAACTGATCAAGGAGAGATTCAACCTGGAAATAAGGAGAAATTTTCTGACAGTGAGAACAATCAACCAATGGAACAGCTTGCCTTCAAAAGTTGTGGGAGTTTCATCATTGGATGCTTTCAAGAAGAGATTGGACTGCCATTTGTCAGAAATGGTGTAAGGTCTCCTGCTTGAGCAGGGGGTTGGACTAGATGCCCTATAAGGTCCCTTCCAACTCTGTTAATCTGTTAATCCAACTCTGTTAATCTGTCTCCCTTGGAGGCCACTGGCGTTTTGCTTCTGACATTCCAGTTGCCAGGCTCTCAGTTCCTTGCACGCACACACATTCTTTTTATCTAAAGAAAGTAATGTTATAAATCATTTTCGCATTCATTCAGCCCTTCCTTGAGTACCAGTAGAATAAAAGGTTTTAACGTGTTCATATCTCAACTCCACTTCAAGATTTCTTTCCTATGTGACCTTCTTGAAAATATCCCAATCTGTTTAGAAATGATTAGTTGCATTCCATATGGAGAGTGGAACAATGGATCAAATGCAGCGAAGCATATTTCATTGATATATTTATTGCAAGGCCATCTATGTTGGGGTCAAAAAGTCAAGATGGTGGCTGTGAGTTTGAAAATGAAGGAACCCCCCCCCCTTTTTTTAACCAACCTTTTTTTAAGCTGGTTTAAAGTTTAAGCTTTAAACTTTAAGTTCTAATGTGCTACACTAGAAATCCTTGTTTGTAGTTTCATACAAAGAGGAGCAATGAGAGACCCAAGTCATGAGCATCCCATATATATATATTTTTTTAATTTGATTTATATGCCGCCCTTCTCCAGAGACTCAGGGCGGCTTACAATGCGTTAAGCAATAGCCTTCATTCTTTTGTATATTTTATACAAAGTCAGCTTATTGCCCCCACAAACTGGGTCCTCATTTCACCTACCTTAGAAAGGATGGAAGGCTGAGTCAACCTTGAGCCTTGGAGAGATTCGAACCAGCAGAAATTGCAGGCAGCTGTGTTAATAACAGGGTGCATTAAACCACTGTACCATCAAGGCTCTCTATCACAGAGAGATGGACCTATCCCTCCTGCAATGCCAATTGGAACCAGCCATGGGGAAAAAAGGAGAACCCACAAAACAATGTCTCCAGTCCAGAAGGATCCCATGGTAGATGGTCTTGAAAGCTGCCAAGAAATCTAGACGAGCTAAGACAGTTGCACCGTTTCTGTCCAGGGCCACTAGAGATTATCCATAAATGCCATCAGTGCCATCTCAGTAGTATACTCCAGCATGAACCCAGACTGAAAAGGTTCAGATAAGGATTAAAGAAGCCTAAAGTAAGCATATATGATTGGTCCAATGATTTGGCTCAAACCAGCAAAGATAAAGAGGCATAGCATTTTAACAATGGTTACTACAGGGTGTTCTTTTCCCCCTGTTTCATTTCATTATTGGTAGATAATTAGTGAATTCTGTGCTGGATCCTGTGTCAGTTTTGTTTCTTTTCCATACTATACTTCAGGTGGGCTGCCTGTCTTTTTTTTTTTTTTTTTAATAGAGTAATGTGCCTTTAGTTATCTGGAAACAGAACCTGCAGCTGGCATTCTTGCAGATATTAGCTAATTGGCACATCCAGCTGTTTTACCATAGAATCAATCCTAGTAAAAACCTGAGGCATATTTTTCAAGACTAGGCACTGAATAAAAGAAAAATATAACTGTACTGAAAAACTCTGTTATTATTATTGCCGTTACCATTTTTTAACAAAAGGATTTATGTGCAAAAGAGGATTTGTATGTATTCACTGTACTGAAAACATTCACCGCTTTATATCTGCTTGCTTTCACTCAAATGCATTCCGGAAGTTCTCTAACAAAATATTAGTAAAAGCCTCCAAGAAGAAGCTTGCTTCTGTTTGTTTTAAGCCTGGGGATCCAGGAAATGTTCCACAACATTGGATTCAGCACAAACAAGAAACCGCCTTGTGTTTAATATCATTATCCTGGACAGAGAGAAAGAAGCAGAGGGGTTTTTTTAAGCTGTTCTTAATAGAAAGAAGAGTGGATTTGAGAAGAAATACTGGTCGTCTTATGAAATGTAGGATGCTACTTAATAGTAAGTGAAATCATTACAACAGACCCAAAATGACCAACGGCTCCCCAAATGAGTCCATTTTTGCTCCTTTATCTTAAATCTTTTACTATAGATGTTTCAGATTGTTCTTTTGCCCCACATGTACAATATTTGCACTCTTCTAAGAGTTGTATGTTTTCCCAGGTATCTTTATCTGCATAACAGTTTTCAGCAGAGAAAAACGGCCTTCCCTTAGACCAGAAATGAAGGAATTGGTCCAGGGATGAAATCCAGCAGGTGCTGACAGGTTCTGGAGAACTGGTAGTGGAAATTTTAAGTAGTTTGGAGAACCGGTAGTGGAAATTTTGAGTAGTTCAGAGAACCGGCAAAAGCCACCTCTGGCTGGCCCCAGAGTGGGGTGCGACTGGAGGTTTTGCAATATTCTTCCCCCAGGAGTGGGGAGTGAATGGGGATTTTGCACTATCCTTCCCCTAGAGTGGAGTGGAAATGGAGATTTTGCAGTATCCTTCCCCTGCCATGCCCACCAAGCCATACCCACCAAGCCACACCACACCCATCAAGCCACACCCACAGAACTGATAGTAAAAAATTTGAATTTCACCACTGAATTGATCCCCCATCCTTACTAACTAGAAGCTGGGATTGGTGGGTGGGTGGGGAATAGAACCCAACATCTGGATTATACAGCTTGCTCACCAATCCTCCATGATGTGCACAAATGTGCGAGACATGGAATATATTCTGAACAACACTTACTGGAAGCAGTCAGGGTATTCTGCAAGGGCCACGTCCATTACATCCAAAGCATGCTGGTAGTCTTTTTGTGATGAAAAAAGGAGGGCCAACAAATGAAGAGAATTCATATCATCCTTACACAGTTTCAGTGCTTCTTGGAGATGTTCTATTGCATCACAAATCTGCAAAATAAATATTAAATGATTGCTCAGATACTCATCCTTTCAGATCAGTTTCACTTGTTCTGGCCTTTGGACTACAACAAAATAAAAGGAGTCCCAAAGCTAAAATATCAACAAAGGGAGAACTATTAAAACCTAACTGCAAGGAGTAAACCAATTGAACTCCCCAGCAGGAACATTAAAACATCTTTATACAATCCTAAAATCCTATAAAATAACACTTCAGGTAAGGTTGCTTGTATTTTAAATAGTAGCAGATGATAAGTATTTTCAAAGTTGTTAAACAAAAACAGGAAGGAAGGAAGTTATTACTCAACTGATCTCTTAATCTTATTATCTTTTTAATTTAACTATGTCTTGTATGCAACACTATAAGGAAAGGGTAACGTATTTTACATTTATTTATTCATTTATTAAAAAAC
Source organism: Arizona elegans (assembly GCA_022577455.1). NCBI lineage: Eukaryota > Metazoa > Chordata > Lepidosauria > Squamata > Colubridae > Arizona > Arizona elegans. The sequence continues at coordinate 295,896,017 of JAKOOJ010000001.1, read as the reverse complement.
TCCTCAGCATTCAACGAAATCTTTACTCACAAAGTATACAATTCATAGCAATGTAAATATCAGTGGTAAAAATTCTCACATAATTGATTAGAAAAATGAAAGTAAAAAAGAATAATAACAGTTCAATGCAATGCAATGTAAATCAAATATTTGCTTTCCAAATATTTCCAAAATTTGAAAGCCAACAGAAAAGGAACAAGTCCAATCTCCAAAGGGAAGCCATTTTAAAACAATGGTGTTGCCATATATCAGGTAGTCTTTTTTTTAACTTTAGAAGTCATGAAATATTGCTACCTTCTAATTATTTTGCTAAATGACAGGAACTCACCAACAATAGAGGCTTAAAAATAAACTCAGAGGGCTTTTAAACTCTTACCTTGAAATAAAGGAATTAACATAACAATTATTTTACTCTAGCTCATTTAATTTCAGAAGATGTAAACTTGACAATAATCACAAAATTGGCTGATGAAAATTTTAATCATGGTATATAATTTGTCAGACACATTAATATTATCATTTACCCCTTGTTTAACCAGAAAGAGAAAACATTAGATATTTTATTCAGAATATTAACATATATTTAAATGTTTATTATGAGCCGACAATATTTTAGAATATTTTAAATTGGCTAGCAGCCTCAAACTGTATTTCAAGCATGGTTTAAAGATTTACATGCAATTAAATGAAGAAAAATAGAATGAGCACAGAAAATTCTGGCCAAATATCAATAGATTTTTAGAATATATTAAGGGGGTATCCTAAACTGCATTTGGAGTTTCCAGACTGTTCTCACCGATATTTAACCAACAATACATACAGTAACAATATAAGTTAGTAGAACAATAACTTTCAATCAACAATAAAAGCAAGAAGAAGGCAATTCCAAATTTAGTTCAAAGAATAACTCTCTAAGAAAATTTAAAGATCCCTTTAAAACAACCTTCTAAGCACACAACTTAATAAAATGGAAAGTAGAATAATTTTGAAAAAAAACCAACAATATTCAATTCAGTTCCAAACCTACAGTAATTCTTGAAACCCTAGTCTGGGAGTGAACAGCATATGATCTTTCACCCAAGTGAACGTTCAGATCTCAAAAAGCTTAAGTAGGAATGGCCAGTGGGTAAAGATAGTAGAAAGTAAAGTCTAGCAACATCTGAAGATCACAAGTTGCCCACCTTCATCTAGAAGCTTCTCTACTCATTTTACGTCTTCCATAAACATGCATAAGAAGAATTTCAATAAAGTTATAATTCAAGCATCAGAAAGTTAACAAAATATATAAATAGCAATATGCAATAATGGACCTAAAAAGTATTGAAGCACTTTCTGACTGGTGATAAATCAATTCTATGAGAGATATTTTTAAAAAAACCATCCTGAAGAAAGACAAGTATAAAAAAAAAACTATGCCCAAGAAAAAGAATTTGTGTACTGTAGATGCCAGTACACCATAGAAATAGTTCCGTTCTTTCAAGCCATCTGTATTTATACATACCTGCCTGATAAGAGCCAGCTGCAATGAGATATAGAGGATAATTTGGTGGTCTTCAGGTGCCAAGTGATGAGCTCTGTAAAATACAAATGTAGCTTATGCAGCACTGCAAAAGTTATTTATCATAAATTTTACCGGAGAGGCAATTTCAAGGCTCATTTTCCTTTCTTGTAATTTTAAACTGGATTTAAATTAGTAGACTAACATACAGAGTTCCCCATCACCCTCACTCCAGCACAGTAGTAGAACTGCAATGAAAAGATCATTGGGTAGAAAATAATTTTCAATTCCTCACATATTTTCCTTGCTATGATTCTAGTTCTAAAATATTGTTCCTATTTTAAACAGATGCTCAGCTCAAGCCCCCCCCCCTCCATATATTAGTTCAATGCCAATTGGCAGCCAATTATAGTCAAGATTAAATCTTTGACATAGAAAGGCAATGCAGTTCAAAACTTCAAATGTCTTTAATGATATTGCTCTGAGCAATTTAGAATGGGTGTATTCTTACTGTGATACTCTTCTCCTGATACTAAAGAGAATGTCTTGGTTTTAAAAAAAAACTGAAAAGGAGCCATTCTAATTTAACTGAATAAGAACTGATTACTAACAGATTCATGTTTTTATTGCCTTCAGTAACTGTGTAAAGCAACAAATGTCAACAGGTGCATTTTTTCCTACTCTAGAGCAGCATTAGCCAAACAAATGGCATCTGCAAAATTATCCTTTCCTTAAACAACTATTGATGGTAAAAAGGTAAAGGTTCCCCTCGCACATATGTGCTAGTCGTTCCCGACTCTAGGGGACAGTGCTCATCTCCGTTTCAAAGCCGAAAAGCCAGCACTGCCCAAAGACGTCTCCGTAGTCATGTGGCCAGCATGACTAAATGCCAAAGGCTCACAGAATGCTGTTACCTTCCCACCAAAGGTGGTCCCTATTTTTCTACTTCCATTTTTTACGTGCTTTCGAACTGCTAAGTTGGCAGAAGCTGGGATAAGTAACTGGAGCTCACCCTGTTACGTGGCACTAGGGATTCAAACCGCTGACCTGCTGACCTTTTGATTGACAAGCTCAGCATCTTAGCCACTGAGCCACTGCATTCTTTTAATGATAGTACAAAAAGCATATTGTCCTTCTGGTCAAGCCTAGGGAACCTTCTGTCCATGAGGCAGGTTTAACCTCACACCTCTCTGTTCTGTCAAGACTGTATAAATAACTTTCCTTCTTGGCTTAGGTTATTGGGCTTAATAGTATGCAGTTATTATGAAAAGCTATATTTTCCTTTGTTGTTTGTGTGTGTTTTTTCTTTTGGAGTTACAAATTATCCCTGTATTTTTCTTGTCTTAAAATCTTGAGAATACAGATAGTCCCCTAGAAAACAAGACTACTAGTTCAGATTTTAGAATCTCCAACAGATGGACACTATCTACAGATTATAGCAAATTGAATCTTATCCCATCAAAGCTCTTAGAAAAAAAATTCAGCTTCCTTTTAAAAAGGCAGATATTCAAAACATGTATGTACATACCCAGCATACTGAGCATTCCCATTTCTCTAACCTTGTTAGCCTGGCCATTAGGGAGAAACCACAAATAAAAAGAACTCTTATCATATCTTAAATCCCTTTGTGGAATTAAGAAGAATGCAGATTCTATAACTGTTGAACAATTGGCAAGAACTCTTCCTTTAATTCCTCCACCAAATGGTTTTACTAGCAATATGGTACAATTGACTGAGTTTGAAGACTGACATGAAGGTAGTCTGAGCCTCAGCCACTTAGTAGGTTAGAGATGACCTAGCACCTCTATTGTCCCTGGAATAATGTAGCAGGTCAAGAGAATGTCTTTGCTATTCTAGTGTGTCCTTGATTAGAACAGCAAAACGCAGCTGCTGTTAGGAACACATTTATTTCCTTAAATGATGTAAAACAATTGGTGTACTTATGCATAGTTTAAATCAATTGATAGCAGTTATCCGAGGTTTCACAGAAGACTATTTCCCCAATCAGATCTAAAGTTGCCCACTGAGGCTCTCTCTCCCATTCAAAACTGGGTTCAAGAAATGTCAGGTCAAATTCAGCTAGCTCTGTAGTTCAATTAGGCTAGCACTGGCTCACCCCCACTTCAAGCAGAAGTCTATTAGCTAAGGATACAGGTATGGACCCAGGATGTCCTAGAACATAGAATAATAGAGCTGGAAGGAACTTCAGAGAGCTTCTACTCCAACCCCTGCTCAAGCAGGAGACCCTATACCAGTGTTTCTCAACCTTGGAAGCTTGAAGATGGGTGGACTTCAACTCCCAGAATCCCCCAGCCAGCGCTGCTGGCTGGGGGATTCTGGGAGTTGAAGTCCACCCATCTTCAAGCTTCCAAGGTTGAGAAGCACTGCCCTATACCATTTCAGAGAAATGGTTGTCCAGTCTCTTTTTGAGAGCCTCCAGTGATGGACCACCCACAACTTCTGAAAGCAAGGCATTCCACTGGTTGATTACTCTCACCATTAGGACATTTCTTCTTAGTTCTACAGTAAGTTGCTTCTCTCCTTGGTTAGTTTCCAACCTTTGTGTCTTGTCTTACCTTGTTTTGCCTTTTTAGTCTTGCCTTTAGATCTGCCTTTTGGTCCTTTGGAAAGTAGTTTGAACCCCTCATCTTTGTACGAGCCCCTCAAATATTGGAACAATGCTATCCTTCATGCTAACATGCACATAGGACAACAGTGCTATATTACATACAAACAATACACTCTGCCATGATCTATAACCTCCCTAAATAATTGTTCTTGGATCCATTTTCCCAGTTTTGTTCTGTTTTATTAATTTGTTTGTTCCATGCAGGATTTAGCTCTAAGAAATTAGCTGTACCCAACTCTCAAAATAGCCTCATTTGACAAACAGTACTGTATAACTCTGCCCCATTAAAATGAAAGCCATAGAACCAGGGGAGGACACTCAAAGGCCACCTTATGCAACCCTTTGACAATCCAGGAATCAACTGCTGTGGCAGACAGCCATCCTGACTCTACTTAAAGATTTTTCATATGGGGAAGTCCACCTTTTGAAACAGTTTATTACATTGCCAGTCTGCCTGCACTGCTCAGCCATTCTGTCCAATGATTAGTCAAAATCCCCCCTTTTGTCATTTGAATTCATTTACTCAGATCCTGTTTTCTGAAACAATAGAAATCTGCCCCTTTAATTATGTGACCGACTTTCAAATATTTGAACATAGTTATCTCTTCCATCTTAATAGCCTTTTTCCCAGGCTAAATATGCTTCAGTCTTCCCTCTTCCCTCATTGTTTTTTTTTTAAATTTATTTTTTGTCTGGGCACATTCCAGTTTGTTCACATTCTTTTTTAAAAATATGGTATCCAGTTTAATTAATAACAAAGAAATCTGTAACATGCCTGCACAACTGGTGTCCTATTAGGCTACAGGAGAGCCAACAAGCTATGCCTCTGTAATCTGTTAGACAGCTTCTTTTTTATACATGCTTAAGGACTTAACAAAACCAGGAAGCTTCTTCATATATCCAAAAACCTCTTGTGGTTTGGATGATTCTACCTTTTGGGGATTATGGAAGCTGAAGAATGGACTACTATTTTATAAGATCTTAAGCTTATAGTGCTCAAGAAATGCTCAAGAAATTATTTTCTTAAATGAATGTATTATGACATCTTAGTGAAATATCCATTATATGCACAATGGAAAAATTTCTAATATTGGGAGGGAGCCATCGTCCAATGGTAGAATACAGACTTCCACAAAAAAGATCCCGGGTTCAATCTTTGGTCACTCAATTACTTTCTTTCTAACCTGCTTTAGTGTTAGATCAGTGAAAAGCCCAATGAAGGGATGTCTTCTAGGTGGTTTAATTGAGGAGTAATACCCTAGGGAGACTGTAGACTTCTGAAAAATTTATTGTACAAAATCAGGATACTTACATAATCCTTGACCGCTTCATAACTAAATAAATACAGAAACACCACTCTCTACACAGAACATTCTGAAATTCTTTTTTTAAAAACAAATTTTAAGTAGGCCTTCTATACTCACCTCTGTGAAATTATGCCAGTTTTATATGGCCTTGACTTTTTTCAGAGCCACTATTCATTTCCAGCCAAAGTAATGTTTTTAATACTAACACACAATTCTGCATCTAATAAGGATATATGTGCCTCGCTGAAATTCAGAATGCAAGGAGCTAATTGAATTATCCAAACGCCCCCTGTTGGCTAAAAGTGGACATTGATACCATCCAAGATTCATCCACTTTTAAACTGAATTTAAGCTATTAAGGAAACAAGCCAGTTTATGGGAAAAGGTCAAAAGGCTAAAAATAAATGCAGTTTAAGAGTAATATGGGACAGTAATTATATCTAAATAGTACAGTAATAGAGAAGTTACATCTGAGTCTAAGAATGTGTGCTGCTTAAAGCCACCTCACTCAGTTCCCTCCTCTTGCATCCCAAGAAGCTCAGAGACATGTAAAACTATGCTGGCCAGTTCTATAGGCAGAATTATGCCCTCTGGCTGCCAAAAAGATATTCTTTATAAATCCTAAAAATCAAGATTTGGGAAAAGAAATCCTTTAAAGTTTGGATGCATTTAGAACTATAGTGTGACTTTCAGATTAAAATGCAAAAACAAGCACATTTCTGCCAACTGGGATCTGGTTTCCTCCCCATCCAGGGGTGAAATTCAGCAAGTTCTGACAGGTTCTGGAGAACCAGTAGCGGAAATTTTGAGTAGTTCAGAGAACTGGCAAATACCACCTCTGGCTGGCCCCAGAGTGGGGTGGGAATGGAGGTTTTGCAGTATCCTTCCCCTGCCATGCCCACCAAGCCACACCACACCCACCAAGCCATGCTTACAGAACGTGTAGTAAAAAAAAAATGAATTTCACCACTGTCCCCATCCCCAGGTTTTTCTTACCTTTCTAAATTCTGAAGTGCTCTCTGATGCAAGTCATCTTGTGTGCTTTTCAGGGTAGCTGCAAAACAATAAAAATTAATACATCAGGGTAAGCATTATTCCAAACAGTACATCTGAGTAGCTGGGAGCTCTTTATTATTAAAAAGTTATATAAACAGTCTGATATGGGTCTTCAAACAGCATTTTCTTAATAATGTTATGTCTTAAGACTTTTTCCTTCAAGAATCTTGCTGAAAAAAAGATTTCTTGTTTTATTTTTAGTTATTTAGAAACTGATCTCTCCAATGGTACCAGATATCATTATACACTTTTTTTATTCTAAAGAACATCCAGGGAGTATCAGGAGAAAAATAAAATGTCAGGATTGAGTTAGGGAATATCTCCTTTCAATGTGACTCTTCTGCATTTAGGATCTTAAAAAATCCCATCTACCATTTTTGATTATGGTTAATTTAAAAAATGTAGGTGGCTCCAAAATCAAGTCAACTTCATACCCCAAGAGAGGACTGTAATCTAGATCTCCCCAATCCTGGTAAAAGAATCGATCCATTAAATATGAATAACAGCACTTCTTCTCCGTCTTATCCCAACACCCAGGCAGGTCTTTTTCAAATGGCCTTTCTCAAAGATACTGCACGTAAGACAAACACAGAGCACCTTCTCTTCTACAGCACCTTCTCTGTGAAATCACCTTCTGATGAATGCCACAATGATAGTTATGTGATAATAAACAGAAAACAAATCCAAAGTTTTTGTCTTTTTTTTTTTATTTGATTTATATGCCGCCCTTCTCCGGAGACTCAGGGTGGCTTACAATGTGTTAAGCAATAGCCTTCATACTTTTGTATATTTATACAAAGTCGGCTTATTGCCCCCACAAACTGGGTCCTCAATTTACCTACCTTAGAAAGGATGGAAGGCTGAATCAACCTTGAGCCTGGTGAGATTCGAACTTACAGTAATTGCAGACAGCTGGTGTTAATCACAATGCTATCAGTTTGCTGAGCCACCAGGCCCCTGATTTTGACAAATCAGGAGATGATGGGGGGGAATCATATTATTTCTTTCCTAGTACTAGGGGCAGGTAGTTATTGGTATGGGTGGTTTTTATGATTTTTAGTGATTTCATTGTAACAAACTGACTGCGGGATCTTCTGGGTGATATTTTCCTCAAAGAATGTGGATAAATGACTCTTCTATTAAAATGTTCTAACAATTCTTTTGTAGTTCTATTAGAATATTACTTTATTATTCCAAGTTTTTACGGCTTAATAAAATGTTCAGTAGCTCTATATTTCCTAAATATATTGGGGTGCACTTAGTGCGCTTAATTATTATTGCTTGAACTACGGCTAACATAAGTTAGCTGGATAGAGAACTTGTATCCCTAAAACAGGGGTGTCAAACTCGTGGTCCACAGGCCAGATGCATAATGCACTGGCCATTCCCACCCCTGTTTTAATGAAGGGGGGGGAGTTGCAATACATCATGTGACAACGTGTCATCATAAGTTTGACACCCCTGTCCTAAAACATTTACCTCACTTTATCATGTGTCAACCATTTTCCTGAGACAGGTTTAAAAAGATTAGGTTGAATCTAGCACTTCTGCATGATCATCTGTTCAAAGCTCTTGGAAGGCTGCCTGAAAATGAAAGCCAAGGGACTGCACCTGCTGTCCCCTTGATGTAGAAGACGTGTCAAGAGTCTGCTGCTTGAGAAAGAAGGGACAAAACTTTGCCAAAGGGTCAAAGAGTACAAATCTCCTCTAGGGATGACATAAACTCTTTTGGGATAGACTTTGGCTCCTTGCCAGAGCATAAATGAGCAATGACAGAGGTTGGTTGAATGGCATCTTTGCTCATTCTTCTGCTCTCCTGAAGCTCCAGCTAAATCAGCTCAAGTTTCACATGATATCATCCCAACCTCTCCCACATAGGAAGCAAAAATAAACTAAGGAAGTTAGAACTGAAGCTGCAAGTGCAATTATGTCAGTGATATCAAGTAGAGCAAGAGGGAATTACAGATGTCTTTGTGTAGACAGTTGGGCAATGCAAGAGATAAAGAAGCAATCAAGAAGGAAGAAAAGAATAAAACTGGATTGCATGTTTATTGGTTCCTTGTGTCAAATTGAATTTCAGTGGGTCATTTTTTTTAAATACTAGAGATTATCCATTATTTTGTTAAGTGTCTTCTTTTCCTCTGGCTTTATCTGTAACTTAATTTGCAGGAGTTAGGCAAAGGCTCTTTACTTACTTCTATCTTCATACCACGATAAATTTCATCTACTATCTAAAATATTTCAACCCTTGAGATACTAAAGCACGGGAATTATGTCAATAAACACAAATATTTCTATATTTGTCTATCAACCAGGTCCAGAATGAAAGCAACATTAGCACTACAAAGTTGTGACTAAATACAAGTAGTCCTCGACTTACAACCACAATTGAGCCCAATATTTTTGTTGTTAAGTGAGACATTTGTTAAGTGAGTTTTGCCCCATTTTATGACCTTTCTTGCCACAGTTGTTAGGTGAATGACTGCAGTTGGTAAATTAGTAATCTGGTTGTTAAGTGAATCTGGATTCCCCATTGACTTTGCTTGTCAGAAGGTCACAAAAGGGGATGACATGACCTTGAGAAACAGCAACGGTCATAAATATAAAACAGGTGCCAAGCATCTGAATTTTGATCACATGATCATGGGGATGTTGCAAATGTTGTAACCATGAAAAATGGTCATAAGTTACTTTTTCAGTGCCGTTGTAACTTTGCATAGTCACTAAATGAGCTGTTTTAACTATAGGATCACAATAGTAATAGCACTTAGACTTATATACCACTTCATAGTGCTTTACAGCCCTCTCTAAGCGGTTTACAGAGTCAGCATATTTCCCCCAACAATCTGGATCCTCATTTTACCAACCTCGGGAGGATGGAAGGCTGAGTCAAGCTTGAGTCAGTGAAAACTGAACTGCCAAATTGGAGACAGCGGGCAGTCAGCAGAAATAGCCTGCAGTACTGCACTTGAACCACTGCGCCACCGCGGCCTATTGTTTTTTCCCCTCTACTCCTCTTTCCCTATCACTGGTAGAAAATAATGTGGCTACTGTTCATTTTGATTAAAAAGATTCAGAGATACTCCTTAATTCTGTTTCAAAATACAGGTTTTCTCTTTTGAGCGTGGCCCGAATGCACCTTATGGCTGTTATTGAAATAAGAACTCCTGGGCAGAAATAGGTCAAATAGCTCCTCACATCTTCTCAGTCATTTAATGTGTACATCACAAAATAAATTTGCATTCCATCAGTTAAATTATCTTAGTTTTAGAGAGGGTAATAATAAAATAACAATAATAATCAAATCGAATTACATTCATATTTTTCAACAAGCCTTATGCTATATCTCTCGAGCAGAGGTTTTTTGTTGCAATTTCACTTCACCCGTGTTTATTTCTGCACATGTATATTATATAAGAAGCTAAATCCTATTTTACTTCTCTGGCATTTGTAATCATAACACACATGTGATGAAAAACATACTTAAAGCATGGTCTATAAAATAATGAAAAGTATTCTATCAACCCAAGCTGGGATTTTCGGTTTAAGTTTATGTTGCATATGGCTCCATAGCTCTAGTGTGTGAAGTTTAAAATTGTGCACAATGTTCGCGGGTCCATCCCCCGCCCCCCCCAATAATCTTTTTGGCTTTTGTTAGCATTACAGGATCTGATAGGCTTTAATATTAAAGGAATTATCATTCTGTATTATGTTTCCCAATTTGGTATCCTCAGGATGTTATTTGAGCTAAACTGGTAATTCAAGAATTGTAGGCCCAGTAAATACACCAAATCAAGGAAATAATAACTCCAGAGACGCAAACCACTGGTTTCAAAGAGTAAGCACAGGCCTTTTAATTAAATACTAAGAGCAGCTTCCTGATGGTACAAATAGTGGAACGTGCTATTTAGATAATAGTGGAACCTCCTGCACTACTAATTTTGAAGCATCTGGGTACCCATCATGGATTCAATAGAATCTGTTGCATTTGAAAAGTGATGGATTATATAATTGCTAAGCTTTCCAATTCTATATCCTTCAATGTAAGATTCTTGTAGGATCATTTGTACTATATAACAACAAAGTTGCCAGTTATCTGTGAGTAATGTCTATGCAGATTCTTAATCATCAAGGTGCTTTCCAAAAGGCAACTGGATTCTGCTTTTTCTTGAAGACGTTTTATTTGTCATCCAATAAGCTTCTTCAGAACTGAAGAAGCATCTTGGATGAGAAGCAAAACATCTTCAAGGAAAAAACAAAGAAAGTTTAGTTGCCTTTTGGAAAGAATATTTGGGACTGGCAAGTAATGATATCCCCTTTGTTCATGTGATCAGTGATGAGTTTTGGTGCCTGGTTACCAATGAGAAAAGATACTTTTAAAAATGTAGATTATAATAAAAATAGATTCTTTGGGTTGCAAGATCATTTTCTGCTCACATAAGCCAGAAACAGAGTTTTTTCTTCAATAGAGTTAAATCCAAATATTTTCCATGACTGGATGAATTTTAAACAATTCTTCCATTTCATTTTTCCAGCCTTCATTATCACAGTATGTGGCCTGTAAATTGAAATTGAAGTGCAGGAGATAGCAACAAGATAGCTGGAGATATGATAAAAATTGGAGTATGTTTAACCTGGAAAAAAAATGACTGAGAGGGAAGATAAAGGCAGTTTTCAAATACTAGAAAAGCAGAAAAAATACTAGAAGAATATGAAAAGAAGGTGTTCAATTTTCTCTCTGCTGGACTAAGGCCAGGATTATATCAAATATACTGGCATAAGAGGAGAAATTTCAGTTAAAGATTAAAGAAACTTCTTGTCGAAGTGATAGAACCAATTCACCAGAAAGATGACAGGACTTATTTGTTAAATTGAACAGTTAAATTAAATTAAATTTAAATTAAACAAGTCACATTTGGCAGCAAAGTATGGCACTTCAGTCCTGCTCTCCTGCTTCAAAGAGACGATCCATCTAAAGTCTGGATTGAGCAGTTATAAACAAGTTAATGAAATAAACAGATACATAAAATCAAATAACCTCAATGTCCACATCAGTTCTTTAATTCCATAAACAATGGAAGTTAAAACTGATCACCAGTGATTGTTTACAACAGATACAGAGGGAAAGTGTTTTGGAATACCGCATGTTGGACATAAGCTATGAATACTCACTTATGATCAGGTGAAAGGAATTAGCTTCATCACTTATTTATGATCAGCAAGAGACATTTTGCTTTATTGTTTTTTATATTGGTTTAATAAGATTATGTCATGATAATAACTTTTGGTTGCTTTAGAAAGAGAAAGGCATCATGGAAGATTGGCATTGCATCAATAAAACAAATAGATTTTGTGAGTAGATGTTGGCAACTTATTGCTGAACCAGGTAACTACCTGTATGTATGTACAAGGTATTTCTTCCATTCAAATATTCTTAACATGTTTAATGTTTAAATGCTTAAACTGACTTCTTCGAACAATAGCGGTGCAGATCACATTTGCCAAATCAAAAGATTACCATCAGTTGCTTGAAGGCTGTATGTCAGGCCTAATGCTAAGAAACCCTTTGCTAGGAATTCTCCAGCGTCTTCTCCCATGCCAACGACCATCTTGGCGAAACGTTCTCCTTCCTCCAGCTAAATTGATGAGAGAAAGGGAGAAACATTACAGGAAATGTGCTTTGCCACAGTTTAATAGAATATCTACCATATTTTCGGAGTATAAGACGCACCTTTTCCCCCCCCTAAAAGGAGAGGAAAATTTAGGTGCGTCTTATACACCGAATGTAGCCCCGCCCACCCACTGGCCCCCACCCTTTGGCCTCTGCCAGCACTTACCTCCTTGCAGCAAACAGCAAGAAAAAACAGCTCCTGTCAGCTTCAGCACAGCCTAATTAGTACAAGTTGATTGGATCGCCTCCTGACTCTCAGCTGATTTGCTCTCAGCTGTTTCTGCTGCTTGCTCCAAGGAGGTAAATTGCTGCAGCAGATTTTTTTTCCTTGTGCTAATCAAGCTATGCTGAAAATGAAAATGAAAGTAAAGCAGGCTGTTTGCTGCAATGAGGCAAAAATGCTCAGAGGCAGAAGCAGAGGCAGATTTCTTTTTCTTCTTTTCCTCACCAAAAATGGTAGGTGCATCTTATAGTCAGGTGCGTCTTATACTTCGAAAAATACAGTAATTCTTAGGAATGAATTCAAGATTAGTAAGCATCAGAACTCACTGCTACAAGATGGTGCTATGCTTCCAATGAATTTGGAAGACCAGACTTCTAAATCTCAATGCATGACAAAAAGCTAGCTTTTCCCAACATGGTGCCAGCTGCAACACATCTGAATCCTGTCAGGTGAATGTGTATGATCATTAGTGAAAGGTTTAACACTAATGCTGGCTCTGGACTTTGGGAGTAGGAATCAGTCAAGTATGTCACTTCTACCACTGTTAAAACTGCTTATATTGCTCTGTGTTTCATGCATATGGCAGCCTGTCTCTTTGGCAGATGGAGAATCAGCCGGCAAAAGACAGATGCTGTTGCTTCCTATTTCTTCGTTTTCTCATCCTATCCGCCTTTGAACCCAAAAATGTGAGGTGGAGGTTAAGAGAACAGCAATGGTGAAGAGACAGAACTATACAATCTATTTTGAGTATAGATGCATTACTGGAGCACAGATCTTGACCCATGCAAACCATACAGTCATAGAAACATAGAAGTTTACCGAATAGGAGACAAATAAAACCCCTGGGGAGGTAGAGAAATGAATTAATAGAGACAAGAAGAAAGGGGAAGAGCAAATGGGGCAGATTGTTATTTAGGATTTATTTATTTATTTATTAGTTTGATTTATATGCCGCCCTTCTCCGGAGACTCAGGGCGGCTTACAATGCTTTTAAGCAATAGCCTTCATTTTTTTGTATATACCTGCTTAGTAGGGCTTTTGGCCCCCCCTAAGCGGTGTTCTATTTTATACAAAGTCAGCTTATTGCCCCCACAAACCGGGTCCTCATTTTACCTACCTCGGAAGGATGGAAGGCTGAGTCAACCTTGAGCCTGGTGAGAATTGAACTCGCAGTAATTGCAGGCAGTTGGCAGCTGAATACTACTTTAACAGTAGTTTAGTCCACTGCATCACCAGGCTCTTACTGAACTTAGTCCATGGGCCACATAGTGTGACATTCAACCTCCTCATAACTTCCAGAGAGGCAACTATAAAAACCAAGCAATACAGCAGGCTGATGGTTTTAGGCTGATGGGTCACATTAAACCAATCAGCAGGATAATGAAGAAGAAGAGATGGAGGAGGAGATTTATAGGTTGCCCAACTCCAGAATGAATCTGGGTGGCAGTTGAAACACAGAAAACAATAAAAATAAAATCTTACATATGCAGACAATTGCACCATCTACCCAAATTCTCACAACTGAAAAGGGCATCGCAAGCAGCCTACCACAAGGCCTGGGAGAACAGCCAAGTTTTTAAAGATTTCTGGAACACTATTTGGGTGGGAGCCAAATGAATCTTTGGGATGATGTGGGGGTAACATTCCAGTGGGCAGGTGCTGCAACAACTTCCTGAATCCCTCTTGATAGCATTATTAGATTGAGGGAGCACACCGACTCTTCTTGATCTTACTGGACAGGCAGAAAGCGTAGGGGTTAGGTGGTCCCTCAAACAACTTGAGCCTTAATAATGATTAAAATGATGATTAACTTACAAGCAGAAAGGGCAGACTCTTAAAAGAGCATATTTAGGGATCTTCCAAAGTTACTGTTGACCTGGGCAATATGCAGATCTTGGCCTAATTTCAAATTCTATAGCAAGCATTACATAGAGACCACTGATTAAATCTAATATTTCATCAGTAGCTTAATGGAAGGGAAGGGGAAGAGACAGCGAAGAACAGAAAGTGGTATCTGAAACTAAAGAAGTGACAGAAATGGGAATGTGGGTGGCAGAAATAGAGAAAAGTATTGTCCACTCAAAAGTTTGACCTTTCTCATCACCAGCTTGCTAATTCCAAAGAATGCCCTTAATATACTGTAGTTTCAATATGAGATGAAATTATGCAGATAGGAGGTATACTTAGATAACAGGTCTTTGATATCAATTATTAACTGTGTCAATTGTGATAGCCTTATCAAAATATGGACCACCTCTAGATAGGAACGACAAGATATGGAAAACACTATCTCAGCATCTTTTGCAGCTTAGATTCAATATGATAAATTCTAGCTGTAGGTGCCCAACTAGGTAGTGCAACCTATTAGGTTCTACTTCTTAGAGATTTTGATTAGTGATTCAGAGTTTTTTTTAAATGGGGTTAACCTGAAACTAAACCAGGTCAGACACAAATATTTTAAAAGCTTGTATCTCTCTGCAGACATGACTTCAATTGAAAAAAGCCATTTTCCCCTCTCAGTTAGCATCCTGCCAATTGCAGTATGAGAAATAATTATAATAATGGAGGATTACTAAGTATCTCTTTTTCAAAGAAACGGCTATAGTACTTTCAGATTTTTTAAGTAATAATAGGATATGTGCCCAAATAATAATGCTTGCTAATAAAAACTATCATAGGCTCCTAACCAAGCTTTTCCTTGACATTCTCTATGAGACAGAAGAGGAGAGCAATGATGTCTGTGGGAGAAATTATTAGCAATAAGAAGATATGGTGGCCAGAGGTGGGATTCACATAATTTACCTATCGTTTTGCCCAGCACCAAAAATATGAGCGTGTGCCACCTCCACACATGTGCCTGGCCCAGGGGTGGGTTCTATTTACCTTTACTACCGGTTCACATCACGCACATACACTCTTCTGCGCATGCGCAGATCACCTATGATGATGTCCGGGTCAGTGGGTAGAGCCTCCCACTGGTTTTACTACCAGTTCATGCGAACTGGTCCAAACCGGGGGCAACCCACCACTGGCTCAGCCTTCCGTGCATGTGCTTTGCTTGTGCGCATGCCTTCTGTGCATGCGCTCGGCCTCAAAAACATGCCTAAATAAGACAGCATAGAGCCGGGGCAGGTGGGCAGGCCCACCTGCAATTTCTGCTATCGGTTCACCCAAACTGCTCCGAACCGGCTGAATACCACCTCTGTGACCAAACATTTGTGAAACAGAGTTGGTTATCGCTTGTGTTCCCAGAAGGATTGGAGGCAGAGCAGAACTGCTTCCATCACCATCAACAGTGGCATTAACGGAAGAAGATGACCAACAGACAGCGTGATTTTTCAGAACACTAAGCTACAAAAGAACATTCTGGGACAAGAAGAAAGGTTCTAAAAAGATCAGCTAACTCCAAAGATTCCTGAGCTATCAGAAATAACAAGGAATAACAAGGCTTCCAACTCTCTCCTGGGTTGAAGGTTATGCACAGAAACACACAGCAAGATTTGCCAACAAACTATGTTCAGCCATTGTAAACTATAATAATCTGTGTTTCCCACTGCCATCATCCTTGGTGAAAACCTCATTTTGTTAGTAGCCTACTGCTTGAGAACTATTTTTCCTGGGACAGAGGGAGGCTTTTTCCAGCTAACCATATTATTTTATTGCAGGTTTTTGAATGTATGATTGAACTAAGCCTACAGGCACACTGACAAGGAATAGGAACAGCAGGTGTTGTCCCCTGGCGAGAGGCTGCCCAGCTGGTGTTCAGCTGGCACATTTTGGCATGTTGTTTCTTTCTGTTGTGTTTTCCCACCCACCCCCTTTCCTTTAGGAGAACAAGGCCATGCATTTTAAACTATACTCCTTAAATCTAAAAGTAACAAGCAAACACATATTCAAGAGTTTTCACCAATAGTGATTTAAAACTGCAAGGAAAGATTAGATGACAGTCAGGAACATTAGCATGGTATCTTTTTTTTAAGGACATGAATTATTCTTAAAATTAGATAAATCAAGTGGGAGATTTTAAAAAGGAGGTAAAAAGTGAAAACAATTCTGTTCACTGTACAATTCTAGAGGTTTAGGAATAGAAAACCAAAGATGTTTTAATCTCATCCACTCCCACAGTCTCTGCCATGCCAAGAGACTCGTAAAGAACAGTTTATATATTATATAGCAGCAAATCCCAAATCCATCACAGGTTTTTTTTAAAGCATCTGCTTGCCTATTCTTGATATTTTTGGATGTACACTTTAAAAAACACTTCAGTAGATACCTAAAAATGTAATGCTTTATGTAGTTTTAATTTTAATTCCAAAAAATATTGGAAGTTTGTCCACAGAAGTCCCACCATAAAAACAAGCTTTTTAAGCAGAGGTGAAATGCTCCCGGTTCGGACCGGATCGCCCGATCCGGTAGCAATGGAGGTGGGTGGTTCGGAGAACTGGTAGAAAAAATCCCTGCCCCCCCCAATGCCCAGCTGAGCCGCACAATCATCAGAGGCTTTTTTTCTACTTTTAAAAGCATTTTTTCTACAACCTCTTTGGCCGAAAAAATGCTTTTAAAAGTAAAAAAAAAAAAGCCTCTGATGATCACGCGGCTCAGCCTGGATCATCAAAGGCTTTTAAAAGAAAAAAACCCTTTTTTTCTTTTAAATGCCTCTGACAATCCAAGGTGAGTTGCCTGATCGGCAGAGACTTTTTTTCTTTTAAATGCCTCTGACGATCCAAGCTGAGTTTCCTGATCGTCAGAGGCATTTAAAAGAAAAAAAGCCTCTGCTGATCAGGCAACTCAGCTGGGATTGTCAGAGCCTTTTGAAAGCATTTTTTTACAACCTCTTCGCCAAAGAGGTTGTAGAAAAAATGGTTTTAAAAGTAAAAAAAAAATGGCCACGCCCACCATCACATTACCCCCACCACCAAGCCACGCCCACAGAACCGGTAGTAACAAAATTTAGATTTCACCCCTGTTTTTAAGTAACATGAATGTAACATGAATATAAATATAAAGTTTTAAATATTTGAAAATTTTATGACTGGGAATTAGTTTTTCTTTTAATATTCATGCTTAATTCAAATTAGGTCCTTCTGTGAACTCCTGCACATTACAATGCTCCTATGGGCACAACTAGGACTGCAGTACGGTTTTCATTACAGAGCAATATCAACTAACAATTTCCATGCTGTCATACATTAATGCAGGTTGCAAGATGTGTAAAACAGAGATTCGCTTTCGCATATGTATCACTTGTTTGATCACGAGACTCTGATATAAAAATAGTTCCCTTACCCAAATGAGCATTGGAATGTATTTCCAAGTATGAATGAGATCTGACCCTGCATTGTTTTTAAACAACCTTTCAAAGTTCTAAAACTCACAACATACCTGGATATTTAAAGATCAGAAATGTTTTATTGAAAGAATAGAATAGAATAGAATAGAATAGAATAGAATAGAATAGAACCTGGAAGGAACCTTGGAGGTCTTCTAGTCCAGCCCCCTGCTCAACCAGGAGAACTTATACCATTTCAGATAAGTGGCTGTCTAGTTTCTTCTTAAAAACCTCCAGTGATGGAGTGCCCACGATTCCTGAAGGCAAGCTGTTCCACTGGTTAATTGTCCTCACTGTTAGAAAGTTTTCTCTTAATTCCAGGTTGCTTCTCTCTTTGATTAGTTTCCAACCATTGTTTCTTGTCCTGCCCTCTGATGCTTTGGAGAATAATTTGACCCCTGTTCTTTGCGGCAGCCCCTCAAATACTGGAATACTGCTATCATGTCACCCCTAATTCTTTTTTTCTTTAGACTAGCAAACCCAAAACCTGCAGCCGTTCTTCATATAGTTTAGTCTCCAGGCCTTTGATCATCTTAGTTGCTCTTTTCCAAAGGCTCAACATCTTTTTTGTAGTATGGTGACCAAAATTGGTTGCAGTATTCCAGGTATAGTCTAACTAGGTTTTTATAAAGCTGAACTAATACTTCCCATGATCCTGATTCTATGCCTCTGTTTATACAACTCAGGATTATATCAGCTTTTTTAGCTGCTGATGCACACTGCTGGCTCATATTCAAGTGATCATCCACTAGGTAGGACTTCAAAGTCCCTCTCACAGTTACTGTTTTTGAGCCAGGTCTCGCCTATTCTGTACTTATACCTTTGATTTTTCCTGCCTAAATGTAAGACTTTGTTTTTCTCTACATTAAAATTCATTTTGTTGGATAGGGCCAATTGTCCAAGTTTGTCAAGATCTTTTTGGATCCTGAGCTTGTCTTCTGGGATGTTGGCTATTCCTGCCAGTTTAATATCATCTGCAAATTTGATGAGTTCCCCTTCTATTCCCTCATCTAAGTCATTTATGAAGCTATGGAAGAGTACTGGGTCTAAGACGGAGCCTTGTGGTACCCCATTGTTTACTTCTCTCCATGTGGATATAGGAGAGAAGTAAACGATGGGGTATATATATCTCCTATAGGATATAGGAGATTAAGGACTACTCATTGAATACGGTTTGGTCAGCAGTTATGTTTCAGAACAGAGAAGCAAGGCTGATAAAGAATAATTTATCAAGGGCCCCATTTTCAGCTCATGTTACAAACAAGATTTAAACCAGAACTTTCTTGATTCATTGCTTGCAGCTTTTGGAGAAGGAGGGGCATTTTACTATACTGTAGAGCAGAAGGTTTACAACTAGACAAATGTCAGCTTCATTTCCTGACTGAGCCACATAACCTCTCACCTGAAACACTGGAGATGTGCTGCCAGTCACTGACAGCGTAATTGGGGTAGAGGAACCCGTGATTTATCTATATGGAAAGGATTTCTTATCAGGACACTTCAGAGGTATCCAACCAGCCCTAGTACTTTTTCAGCATCCTCTATGACTTCTTTACTCTCTCTTGGACTTAAAATATACAACTTCTTTGTGAATAAGACTTTCTCTGTGGAGTTGTTTCATCTGATAGTTGGCTTTGTTGTAGAGGCTGATTTCCCTGTTATCAATGGCTTATTGGTTCTTCTGTATTTTTTATTTTGTTCAATTTTTAGTTTGATGAATCAGTAAATAAAACTATTTACTAAACTAATCACTATTCTAGCGGCATTGCAATAATTAAAATATTTATTTCAAGAAATTTAAAATATATTGAGGTATCTCTTCCTAGTATATAATAAAGTAGCCTGAAAAATATACATTAGGGAAAACATAGTTCTTCATTCATGTATTTATGACATTCTGATGTCTATTCTTACTTTTGTGGGTAATTGATAATTACTTTTCTAAATTTACTCCAAAACTAACAATGTATTTATAGCTTGTTGGAAGTACATAGAATAAATTGCATTTTTAAGCTTTCTAAAAATGAGTGGCTTAGTATTTCATAACATAGCAGTTGTTAATCTTGCATCATGTAGCTGCATCAGATACCTAGTAACCTGTGGTTCAGTGTTAAAGAGAAAAATAAAGTACTACATTTTGGAAAACAATGATGTTGCAGAAATGCTTCAAACCGCATTTGGTCTCAGTATACATATTACAACTGGATACAGTACTTGAAAGGGCTCCTTCCAACTGAAAGTTTCAAAGACAACACTTCTTTTGCAATTGCAGGAGCAGTTATATCTTTTGCAATGCTCACACAGTTATTCTGAATGTTGTCCATAGCTACTTTGACATACTGGTGTATTTAGAGGCACTTCTCTGAAATAAAGAGAAGCCAAATACCCGTGGAAGTATATGCATTGCAGAGACAGCCAAGAAAAGATTCCACGACATACTGTATTTTTCAGAGTATAAGACGCATCAGAGTATAAGACACAGCTTAGTTTTTGGGGAGGAAAATAGGGGGAAAAAATCTGCCTACCAGGTATTCATCTGGCTAGCGTCCTTAGTCTGGTCAGCTTCAGCACATTAGTTTGCTGGTTTTTATCTCTTGCTTGGGGATAAAAAACAGCTTCTAAAGCACAACTGATCTTTGGAGAGAGAAACAATGAGAAAAGCAGGCAGACCATGGAGATTGCTTCACTCTCTAGCGCCTCTTTAGGGATGAAAAAAACCTTCACAGCTGAGAATCGGAGGGAGCAGGCAAAGCATGGAAGATCGCTTCACTGAAAAAAAAGCTTCTAAATAACAGCTGAGAGTCGGAGGGAGCAGGCAAAGCTCTGAAGATCCCTAGCACCTCGTTAGGGCTGAAAAAAAGCTTTGAAAAAGCTACATTTGGGGTATAAGATGCACCCAAATTTTCAGCCTCTTTTAGGAGGGAAAAAAGTGCGTCTTATACTCCGAAAAATATGGTAGCTTATTGAGTGCCTTAGAAAGGCAACCCAACCTGTTTTCTTTTAGCATAATTTCAATAAAAATGGTCAATAATTGGTTAGTCTTTTCACTGGATATGTCAATGGAGATTCTCAATCATCCAGCTCATGGTTGTCCCAAAGGTGTTTTCTTCAAAAGACAACTGGACCTTTTCAGTTTTTTTCCTTGAAACATTTCACTTCTCATTCAAGAAGCTTCCCCAGTTCAACATTTTTCTTATATGAAAAGTGAAACATTTTCAAACAAAAATCCAAGAAAGTCCAGTTGTCTTTTGGAAAAAGCACCTTTGGGATTTCACGGGATACTTTCTGAATTGGCTTATCTGTTCTTGTCATTTGTTGTGGGTTGATTTAATATGAAATCTGTGGTAAGCCATGGTCAGGGCCCATTTTAGGTGGAAAGCACAATATAATTCCCTGGACCCGGCAATGTTGGTAAATTATTGTCCGGTCTCCAACCTTCGCTTTGTGGCGAAGGTTGTTGAGAGTGTGGTCGTGAAACAGCTCCCCCAGCACCTGGATGAAACGACGTATCTGGATCCGTTCCAGTCGGGCTTCAGGCCCGGGTACAGCACGGAAACGGCATTGGTCGCGTTGGTTGATGATCTCTGGAGGGCTCGGGACAGGGGGTGCTCCTCTGTCCTGGTCCTGTTAGATCTCTCAGCGGCTTTTGATACCATCGACCATGGTATCATGCTGCACCGGTTGGAAGAGTTAGGGGTGGGAGGCACTGTGTTGCGGTGGTTCTCCTCCTTTCTCTCTGACCGGTCGCAGTCTGTGTTGACAGGGGGACAGAGGTCGACCCCGAGGCCCCTCATATGTGGGGTGCCGCAAGGGTCGGTCCTCTCGCCTCTCCTGTTCAACATTTATGTGAAGCCGCTGGGCGAGATCATCCGTGGTTTCGGGGTGGAGTACCATCAGTACGCTGACGACACCTAGCTGTACATCTCCACCCCGCATCACCCCAACGATGCCCTTGAAGTGATGTCCCGGTGCCTGGAGGCCGTACGGATCTGGATGGGGAGGAACAGGCTCAGGCTCAACCCATCCAAGACCGGGAGGATTTTTTATCAGGTTCGCCTGATTCGCCAGTTGCGTCCCTTTCTGGATCGGGACTCGTTACGCACGGTCACTCATGCCTTCATCACCTCCCGCCTGGACTATTGTAATGCTCTCTACAGCATTGAGGAGCACCCGGAGGCTCCAACTGGCGCAGAGTGCGGCCGCGCGGGTGGTAATGGGAGCATCATGGCGCTCCCATGTGACACCTCTCCTGCGCGAACTGTACTGGCTCCCGGTGGTCTTCCGGGTGCGCTTCAAGGTTTTGGTTACCACCTTTAAAGCGCTCCATGGCTTAGGACCTGGTTATCTACGGGACCGCCTACTACCACCAATAGCCTCCCACCGGCCAGTACGCTCTCATAGAGAGGGACTCCTCCGGGTGCTGTCAGCCAAACAATGTCGGCCCGGCGACCCCTAGGGGGAGAGCCTTTTCTGTGGGGGCACCTACCGTCTGGAATGAGCTCCCCCCAGAGATACGGAGGATCCCGGATCTGCGCACCTTCCGCCGCGCTGTGAAGACTTTTTTATTCCATCAAGCAGGCTTGGCCTAATCTCCTCCCTCTTTTAATATGTAAATTTTAATCTGTTTTTAAATTTTTGGGGTGTTTTAATTTGTGTGGGCCAAAATGATTTAATTTGATTTTAACTGGTTTTTAAATTTTTTGTATTTATGTATTTTATTGTCTGGCTGTTCACCGCCCTGAGTCCTTCGGGAGTAGGGCGGTATACAAATCAATCAAACAAACAAACAAACAAATAAATGATTTTCCAGGAAAAAAATGCCTTGGGGATTCCATTAGACTAATGATGACAAAAGAGCACTTATCCAAACAAGATATGTAATTAGAGTGTAGATCCCATTTAATATCTATAAGTACAATGGATATAACTAAACTTGGACATCACTAATAGTATAAGTTCTACAAGTTTAGAGCTAAACCCTGCAGTATCCAATAGAGCAAGTCGTCAAATACTCACAGAACCATATCCTAAACCACCCTTCTATAAATTTCTCCTGTTGTACACATATGTTTACTTAGTGACAGCTGCATTAATCAAGTTACCAGTGCAATCAAATAAATAATTCATTCACCACATTATTAAATGTAGATTTTTAAAGCACCTGGGAGCTTTATGTTTAGAGACATTTCTGAAAAGAATATGTGCAGATCAACTGATGGGAAATGACCAAACAGTATCTCAGGAACTCTGTGGCGTTCTGATTGCTTGAATGGGCTAACTTTGTGAAGAAAGGAGAAAAGAACGGTAGCATTACATGGAATAGAATAGGTTAGACTGGAAGTAATCTCCAATTCAAAATTTAGAGCTACTACCTCACTGTTCTTTTAGTTGGAGACTAGAGGTTTTAGTTGGAGACTAGATATGTTTGCATTAAGAGTGAATTTTCCCACCTTGCCAGACATACACTTCAAATCCAACATTATAAACTGTAGTAAATAGCTATTATTCTTGGAATAAACCATTTCTCCATGCTGATCAATCAACAGAACGTGAAGTCTTATTAAGTGCCCTCAAGGTGTGCCACCTGCATAACTTATACTGTAATATTTTATTTCAATCTGTTAATTATATACTCAATGAATTAAAAGGAGGAACTAATCAACCTCAAGTGTTTAATAATTGTCTATTTTCCTTCTCGGCAGGCTATTCTTCTGATTTCATTTAATATTTCCAACAAGTTTTTATTGCTCCTCCTGTTGGAGCAGATGGGTGAGGTTGCAGCCTTTTGGTAACAGCAAGCCTTCACAGGCAACAATTTCTCCCACTTGGTCTCTTATTATGACTAGTGCTACATATTAATGAGATTGAAATGCACAGTAATAATAACATCACCAGTAACTTGAACTTGTCTTCACAACAAGAAGGTCCATCAAAAAAATGAGCCATCTGTAATTAATATTGATAGACTATCTTTTTTCTGTTTTCCACTTTCAATAAATGCTAGAAAGTCAATAGTTTTAAACTATGTTATATAAACATAACTTATTGAAATTTTTCAAAAGAGCCATCTGCTGGTAGGAATAAAACCAGTTTTCTCCAGACAGCAATCATATCTGTACTGTACTGTATTTAATTGAGAAAAAAATCCCATTGCATTCTGTGTAATTTCTTTCTAAGTCAAGATGCATGGACCGAACAATGCTGGCCTAGTAATTAAGAGATAATTCATTATTGCATTAGGGAAATCAGTTTGAAGAAGCAATTTAGACTCTGGTTTATGGGAAGTCTTTGGTTAACCTCTTTATTTTAACCTCTCCCCCTACAAAATAACAGAGAAGCACATGTCAGAGACTCCCTTCAGTAAGTCAGGTCAGTTCCACATAACTGTGCAGATGTTCTTGGTTTACCCCTTCATCTTCCTTCTGTCTCTTCCTCTCTTTAAACCACATTTGAGTGCGGCTGTTAATGCGGCACCTAATGCATTATGTAAGAAGCACTGCACCAGCTTGCTTACCCAGTGCAGAGGTCCAATGCAGACCTTGGCGGCCAGGAGAGGGACGGTGGGATCCGCAGGACGTAGCTTTGCACATTCCCTGAGCACCGAGACAGCATGAGCAGACTGGACAAGGGAGGAAGGAGAAACAAGAGGGAAACGATAAGATGGTTAGACAATGCTCAATGCGATGCACAAAGGTTATTTATGCCAAATGCTTCTTCTTCCAGAGGACGTGTTTCTTGTTACCTGAATATTAAGACTTAGATTGCCTCTCAAAGCACATCTCTTGTTTTTGAAGTTTTTTTGTCTCCTGACTCCCACAGATCAGTGGTGTTCAGATCAGGTATGGTTTTTGAAAAGCATGAAGTGAATACTCTGCATCTATTCAGTGGTAACTCTGTATTATATTATTAGGTCTGTTTTACAGCAGGCCCCTAACAAAGGAAGAGCTTCAGTTGTATGGAAAAGCATTGGCAATAGGTAGGATTTCTGCAATATCGGTTTATGTACAAATGTAAATATAGGTAGTCCTCGATTTACAACAGTTCCCTTAGTGACCATTCGAAGTTACAACAGCACTGGAAAACGTGACTTATGACCGGTTTTCACACTTATGCAGCATCCCCATGGTCACGTAATTTAGATTTGGATGCTTGACAACTGATTTACATTTATGGTGGTTGCAGTGTCCCGGGGTCATGTGATCACCTTTTGCAACCTTCTGTTAAGCAGTCAATAAGGAAACCAGATTCACTTAACAACCATGTTACTAATTTAATAACTGCAGTGATTCAGTTAACAAACGTGACAAGAAAAGTCATAAAATGGGGCCAAATTCACTTAACAAATTTCTCAGTTAGCAACATAAATTTTGGGCTTAATTGTGATCGTAAATTGAGGACTTGCTCTGTTGTGAGTGAAACAACAGATAGGTATCCTAACAAGTTACAACCCGGAGCTAAAAAATAAAGCGGTATTTGTGTCCTAGACTAGTGTTTCTCAGCCTCGGTAACTTCCCAGAATTCCTCATCCAACATGCTGCCTGGGGAATTCTGGGAGTTAAAGTCCACACATCTTGAAGTTGCCAAGGTTGAGAAACACTGTCCTGGACCCTCAAGACATTGTGATAAACACTCAAGAAAGAGAAACGTGATCTACAGCAGTGCCCACAATGTGTGGTTAATAAGTCAAGATGGTGACTATGATGATGAAGTCAAAGCTCCACCTGGGTTGTTTTTTTTATGTGAATTGTGATGAGAAGATAAGAAACATTTTAAGGTTTAATTGCACCATTGCAGCATGGCAATATAAGCTTGTTTAATCATACCCTGAGGATATCCCAGTGGTCTACTTACACATCCTCCAAGAAATGTACAATATCTACACAACACATAAACACACCCACACAGTTCCCTTTTCAAGCTAGGTATAATATTCAGACCAGTTCCTCTCTTGCTGGATGCAACACAAGTCTGCCAAATATATATTTTTTCTAAAGGAGGAAGTCCACTTTCATTTGTAGCCATTTATTTATAGTATTGATTTCTCAATACTAGAAATGAGAGGATGGAGTCATAAGTGAAAAGCAGCAAGTAAAGGAACCAGACAATCTTTAAAACTCTTGACAGTGAAGCACAAGAAAGATGTCACTGTGAACTTTATGGCAAAAGATTACTTGGCACAAAGGACCACATACAAAATAGTACCCTATCTTACCTAGTTCAAAAAAAAAAAAGCAGACTCTTGGAGATTTATACTGTATATCAGTGAATATCAAAAATTTGTACTATGTACCAGTAAATGTCATAAACAAACCCCTTGGAGCTTATCAGTATGTCATAACAAACACTATTGATTCTAAACAAGCAAAATTACTGCTATTATAATGCATGTTTATTTTTTTGTTAGCCACTCGGCTAAACAAGAAAATAAGGATTAAAAGCAGAAATACAACAATGTATGAAACAGATACAGGGGACCATGTCAAGGAACAAAATTAGCATTTAAAAAGCAATCTCCACAGAGGTTATGAATCACTCTTTCCCAGCTCCTGCCAGAAAAGCTAAAGTCATTAGGGTAAAGGCTGTATGGATTGAAGGAGGGCTGCTATTCCAAAGAATAGTGGCACTTACAAAAAATATATGTTTCTTGGATACTACAAAACAGTATCGCTTCATAGTTGGGATCTGGTCCATAGTAATCCTGCTGGATCTTACTGACTGGCCATAAACCACTGGAGAAAGGCAGTCCCATAGCTAGTCAGATCCCCAGCCATACATTGCTTTATAGATGAATACTAGCACCTTGAACTACACTTGGGATGAAATGGTAACCATTGCAACTCATGAAGTAGAAGTATCGCATGGGTAAACTAAGATATGTCAAAAACTACTCATATTACTGCATTTTGGATGACGCGCAAACTGGTCTAGAATAGTACAGTACATTGCAATAATTCAAATAATGGCTAAGTCATGAGTAACCATGAGAAAGGCCTCCAAAGTATTTGTGCAAATGTCATCCTGGCCACATCTCCAGTTGCTCTTCAAACAATTGCTGAAAATCCAGAACTCTCACTGACAACAGGATTCTTTCTAGTCAGTCTTGCTAGTGTTGAGCCCAAGTCTGTTCCTCACATCCAGACCAAAAGAGCCTCCAGGCACAGGGACAGGGCCTTGACAGTTTCACCTCTTTAACCTGGTCCTGAGATATACAGTTGTGTATCATCTGCATATTGATGATACTTGAATAAGTGCTGTCAAATAGCCAATCTTACATACTGTAGATATTAAATAAAATTGGGGAGAATGTTAAGCAACAAGAAACCCACAAAGCAAGGGCCCTTGGGCTCAAGGTCTCCTCTCCAGCACCAACTAAAACCAATCCTGATGGAAGAGAACCAGCATCCCCCAACTCCCAAAGTTTACTCAAAAGGATAGCATGATCAATGGCATTAAAAGCTGCTAAGTTATCAAGTATGACCAGAGGAATCATACCACATCTACTTTGGCCCTAGCAAAGGTCAAGTACAATTAATGTTGCTTTGACATTGTACTCAGGCCTGAATTCTAATTGAAAAGGAAAGGTTGGAACTGGTCAAAACATATCTAGTACTGCTGGGTAAAGCAATACATTCTTGAGGTATTGTACTGCTTCTAACAAGGCAAGGTAAACTACCTCCATTTTCACATGAGGGAAGAGTTTACCATCATGCAAACCCAAGTGCTACCTCCAGATGATGACCCTAACAATTTTGAGGAGTTTCTCAAAACTCACAAATTTTACAAGTAATCAAGCAAGACTCTACTGTGGCCAACTCAATAGGACCTATTCAGCTGAAGTCCAGCTCGGAATAGCTCTTAGTGATTTTGTTCATCAGATCTGTAGGATATTCTTCACAGTGGTCCTTAAGATGTTTTTCCTCCTCTAAAAGGGTCCAGGCAATGCTGTGTTGTCTCTATACAAGAGAGGAATTAATAAATTATGTGCCATGTGGTACTTCTTAGTCTTGAATAGGTTGAAATGTTTCATGTTATCCAATTATGAATGCCATCTGCTTGCCTAGGCTGCTTTCCAAGCTTCAAGTTCAAACGTTCACAATTCACATCCCCAAGAAGGAGAACAGCCCCTTATTTGTGCCCTAGAGTTTGTAAGCATCTGGAGAGTTGGGATCCGCAGATAAACAGACCAATAACTGCATTTAAATACCCGGTCATTTAATTTACTTAACATACTTAATGGTTCTCAAATGAGCACTGAGATTTACCTGGAATTTCTGACTAAATCCCTATAGTATATCTACTGTAAGCATAAACCAAAATGTTGTATCTATATTATGTCAAAAGATTGCAAATGCTTGCAGATTTTAACTTTTTAAATTGGCTCACAAGAATATTAAAGTATATAACTATAAATGGTACATTTACAGATACAAACATATCCAGGACAACTACCGGAATGCATAGGTTTCCCTCTATAACACTGGACTTAAGTCTTGTGGGTCTATCCCCCTTGGTTGGGTTAATGTGCTCTCCAAATTCTGCTTTGAGTATTTATAAATTCTGTTCTGATTTGCTGTCAGATGGTGGTGTCCTGATTTAGAATATGCCTTCTTAGAATATGATAAGCAAAATTACTAGTTAAACCCGTAAGCATTGCTATCTTCCCACTTTCTTAATAGTCCCAGCAGTAGGAAACCATCTACCAATCCTGACATTACCCTGCATTATTAATAGTTTTCCGTCTTGCTTTTTTAAGGTCCACAAAAAAGCAAGATAGAAATAAAATTGACTTGCTTGAGCTCTGGTGTTGGGGAAGCCTGGTGCGGCGTATTCCTTGGATAGCAAAGATGACTAACAAACATAACATCAGACATGTCCCTAGAAGACAAAATCACGAAACTGTGTCTCACTTACTTTGGCCCTATCATGAGGGGGAATTCACTGGAGAAAGCAATTATGTTTGGAAGAGTTAGCGGTAAAAGGGAACCAGGCCATGACGGTGGCTGTACACCATCAAAGCGGACACCAGCCAAAGCACAGAAAAAGTCAAAGACGTAGTGCAAGATCAGAAGATGTGGAGAATCCCGGCCCATAGAATCAGTAAGAGTCAGACTTGACTGAATGGATCACATCATCATGAATGGTTTTAACAAGAGGTTGAGACCACAGTATTGCCATCTTCAAAATGCTTACCTATCTTCAAATGGTCTAAATGGGACTACATGGTAAAGCCATACCCCATCCCAGGAACTGGGTTTGCAGCTAAGGAATGGGTGGAAGCTGCACTGTGAAACAGGTGAAGCTGCTTCACAGTATCATTTTTTCCTACCACATGGATTAGCTGTCTCATGCTCAGAGGAAGCACTTGACAGCTGATGCATATGGTGGATGGGAGATGCCTGTTAAATCAGTCTTTACTGGACAACCCTCCAGTACATTATATACCAGCTTGTTTGGAAACCCTTTGCTGTGCATCTCTTTCACCCTGCAGGTACAAAGCAGCCAGTGCATGTCCTGTCTGCTCACTCTCTAGAAAGGAAGAAAGTGTGGGGTTCAAGGCAGTCCCAGGTAACAAACTGACGGAGGATTCATCTTGCTCTCTCTGATATACCTGAGAGTACTGCCACCCAGCAAAATGGGCAGGGAAGCTCAGCAGATTGCTCTTTCCCTTAAATTGCCACTGGTTAAGGGGAAAACGGGACACGGTAGCTCAGTGGCTAAGATGCTGAGCTTGTCTATCAAAAGATCAGCAGTTCAGCGGTTCAAATCCTGAGTGCCGCATAACGGAGTGAGCTCCCGTTACTTATCCCAGCTTCTGCCAACCTAGCAGTTTGAAAGCACGTAAAAAATGCAAATAGAAAAATAGGGATCACCCTTGGTGGGAAGATAACAGCATTCTGTGTGCCTTTGGCATTCAGTCATGCCAGCCACATGACCACGGAGACATCTTGGGACAACGCTGGCTCTTCGGCTTTGAAACGGAGTTGAGCACCGTCCCCTAGAGTCGGGAAGGACTAGCACATATGTGCAAGGGGAACCTTTATCTTTAAGGGGAAAACGTTACTTTAAACCCAAGATCAAGTTAAACCTGTCTCAATTGTGGGCTGAGAATAAAATGAAGGCATCATCAAAAACACACTGCAGAATAAAAGAGATTGCCAGGAAATGTTCATACTGTGCTTTATAAGTAGGAAAAGGTTCTATGGAGTGAGGAAATTGGCAAAATGTATCTATCCTTGGAACTATCACATATGTGATAATAGAGCGATAAATGCCAGGGAAAAAAAAGGTAGGGTGAACGATACCATTCTGAAATCTAATTGTTTCTTTCCTTTCCCACTTCCTCAGTTATTTAGTTCACATTATATCATAACCTGCTCCCCTTCGAAGTCTTCTAAATATTCAATTTGTTCAGCCTTCATTGGAGTGTTTTGAAAGCTCGTTCCATTCTTAAGATCTTTTTTCTTTTTTCTTTTAGTGATGGGAAGAAGTCTGCAGTTTTAGAATTCGTTATCCTTCATCTTCGTCTATTGTGTGAGAGGGAACCTATGTAAGCCATGACATGCACTGCCTGAGCTTCAGGAATAAAGAAAATGTTTTTTAAACACAAAAATTTCTTTCTTTTATGTTTAAATCAACTCGATGAAGCGATTTTTAATCGGCTTCTGTGATCCTGAACTCCAACTGGGACGATTAGTATATGTACATGTGTGTTATATACTGCATGTGCATATGATCTTGTCTGATACTAGAATGAGTGAAAGACAATCATATACAGTATGAGTTATATATTAGAATAACAACAGAGTACACAGTATTGTGTAGGGTCTAAATAATCAGATAATTAAAATGTTTGTATTCCTCCGTCAGACTGTGGGTGGAAAGTACATTGTTTGCAAAGTTCACTGCAAGATAGTAATAATTAGACTTATTAGTGATTAGACTTTAAACCACAGAAGAATCCCAATACAATACAAGTTTTTTTTTTATGTAGATAGGGCTTCCATATTAAGATCCCTTTGAACAATGCTGAGATGGATTTTATCAATTCATTTTTAAAATCAAACATACCTCTCAATTTTGGATTGCAATGCTTGTTTTTAATTTGTCACATCACACCTGAAATTCCTTCCTTCACAGCAATTGAAAAAAGAAAAGTGACCTCACTTGTAACGAGGGTTTTGATGGTTGTTGTCTTTTTTTTTTAGGGAAGAAGTCTGCTGGATCTGATAAAAAAAATCTATGTCGGCCAATATTCCATAGTAGCCAAAAATGATGATTCTATTAAGAAATAAGTAGGTCATGTGGGCAAGAGCCATTTCAGCTTCTAAAACTAGTATTCAGAGACATATTGCTTTCATTCTGAGGACATCAGGAGGTCATTGTTAATAGTAGCCACCATTGCAACATTCTGCCCCTAGAGGCATCCTCAAAATGTTCTTAGCTAAGAAATCTGGGAGTTATAATCCAAGAAATTCAGAAAGATTTTAGATTAAGAAAGATGGGAATATATGTACATTGATTATACAAACCTCATTACAATATCATATTTTGGTTAATGTCAATATGGTTTTGGTACAGATTTGCCACTATATCTAGCTAATGGGAACAAACAACAAAACGACTAGTGAATCAATTTTAATGCTCTTTGTTAAACAACCACATACATACCCCTGCAAAATTTGCACCTTCTAATGTAAAGCAGTCCTGATACTCCATATTCGTTGTTCAACTCACAGGCTACAATCCAGGCACTGCAGCAATGGTTTTAGCTGGATCATAATGATTTTGCTGATTTTTTTCCAGGCAACTTTGGAAATTTCCATGTGCTGTGCAGGTTTAAAGAATAATCTGCCTCCCTATTATACATGCCCCTGCACTTCTTGCAAAAATATTGGGCCGCATCTTCTGGTTAACTGACCTTTGTATGTCTGTTGAT
The DNA here is from genome assembly GCA_022577455.1 of Arizona elegans. Taxonomy (NCBI): domain Eukaryota; kingdom Metazoa; phylum Chordata; class Lepidosauria; order Squamata; family Colubridae; genus Arizona; species Arizona elegans. Next base: position 295,864,368 of record JAKOOJ010000001.1, on the reverse strand, counting down.
TTAAGATTTTGTTACAATCTTAACTTCTTTCCCTGCTTATGCTATTTCAGGAGGTTTTTAAAATCTTTGCATCCTTCAGGGCTCCTGACTGCAATGCAAAGACAAATGTTTCTCCTTTTTTTTAAACTGGGTTACTTAGCAACCGCAGTAAGCTTTTGTAAGGGGAGTAACAGAAGGAGCATCCCAAATCAAACCCAACCCTTGCTGCTACAGCACAGGATTACACACACACACCTCTTTAATGGTGTAGAAAACTCTCGCAAGACTGTAAAAATCAAGATAGATAGTTTGTTATGCACTGTGGTCACCTTTTTGAGCAATTTCATTTCTGCCACAGACATCAATATCATTGTTGTTCTTGATGATGACAACACTGTATATGTAGCTGATGCTTCCTGTGTATGTTAACTATGGCAAGAAATGAACTTGGGTGAACAGCACAGGTAGTACTCGACTTAACAAGAGTTCATTTAGTGACCGTTAGAAATTACAATGGCACTGAAAAAAAGTGACTTATGACTGTTTTTCACACTTACAACTGTTGCAGCATCCCACGGTCAGGTGATCAAAATTCAGATGCTTGGCAACTGATTCATATTTCTGATGGCTGTAAGATCCTTAGTTCATGTCATCACCTTTTGTGATCTTCTTACAAGCAGTCAATGGGGAAACCAGATTAATCTAACAACCATATTACTAATTTAACAAATGCAGTGATTCGCTTAACAATTGTGGCAAGAAAAGTTGTAAAATGGAGCAAAATTCACTTAACAACTGTCTTGCTTAGCAACATAAATTTTGGGCTCAATTGTGGTCGTAAGTTGAGAACTACCTATATAGTCAGACCTGGATTTGAATAGAGGGAAGTAAATCTAACTTTCCCTGTTCAAGCCCTAAATCTGTATATAGTCTAAATCAGGGGTCCCCAACCCCTGGTCCATAGACTGGCACTGGTGTGCAGCATGCCAGCAAGTGGGTGGCGCAAACAAGTGAAGCCCCATCCGCGGGATGCAGGCAGGATGCAAAACCATGTCCCCTCCGGTCCTTGGGAAAACCTCTCTCCACAGAACCAGTGCCTGGTGCTCAAAAGATTGGGGCCGCTGGTCTAGGTCTAAGCATGGGTGGCAAAATTCAGGCCAAATTTATTTAATTACCAAATCTAATCTAATAGATGGGGAAGTTGTGGGTTCCCACAAGCGAATTACAACACTCAGCATCCCACTCACCTCACTTTCTAGAATAGGAGCTTGAAGTCAACAATATATGGAAAATCACAGATTATATTTCCTGCTGTAATGAAATGTTTGGGGTGATATATATATATATATTATAATATTTTGTGATTTCTGGGGGCATGATGGCTGAGGTGTTTACACACTGGATTTGTTGACTAGAAGGTTGGCAATTCGAGATCAAGTACTACCTGATGGAGTGAGCTTCCATTAGGTATCCCAGTTCCTGCCAACCTAGCAGTTCCAAAGCATGCAAATCCAAATAGATAAAAAGGTAGCACTTTGGTGGGAAGATAACAGCATTCTGAGCGCCTTCATTGTATACTCAGCAGGCACATGACCATGAGAGCCTCTTCAGACAACACAACTCTTTGGCTGTGAATTGGAGATGAGCACCATCCCCTAGAGCAGGAGTCTCCAATCTTGGCCACTTTAAGACTTGTGGATTTCAACTCCCAGAATTCCTCAGCCAGCAAGGCTGGCTGGGGAATTCTGGGAGTTAAAATCCACAAGTCTTAAAGTGGCCAAGGTTGGAGACTCCTGCTCTAGAGTCAAACACAACTAGCAGAGGGAAACATTTATCTTTACTATTTTTTAACCTTTGTGATTTCCAGTCAGTCTTGGCTCCTGGTGACTGCCTGGAGAAGTCCCTGCGGTTTTCTTGGCAAGGCATTTTCAGAAGTGGTTTGCCTCACCCAGCTGGCTTTTTGCCTAAGACGGGACCAGAACCTCACACAGCCACAAAAAGCCCAAAAACCCAACTTTCACACTTTATACACACAAAATTCCACATACAGCTTTGTGAGATTTTGTGTGTTTGTGTAGTTCGAGTGAAACACTACAGAAACACACTAAATCTCAGAAAGCTGCACAAATATTATTTTATTTTATTTTATTTTTATTTTTATATGAAAGCTAAATTTAAAACTTCCTAAACTTTAAATGGCTAGGTCTAAAAAAGAACAACTAAAAAAACCCCAATTAACTATTTTTTTTAAAGCTCCCAAAGGGGAAAAAACTTACCCAATAGAACATGGGTCTCCACCCTTGGCAACTTTAAGACTTGTAGACTTCAACTCTCAGAATTCCTCAGCCAGCTTTGTTTTGCTGGCTGAGGAATTCTGGGAGTTGAAGTCCACAACTCCCTGCCTGCTTGATTGCAGGCAGGGAGTTGCTTGCTGATGGAATGGATTCAGGCAAGCGAAGCAAGGCAAGCTTTGCGACTAGCAGCTAAGGTAAGCAAGCTGGAGGGAGAAAACTTTTTTTCTTTTACATGGCTCTGGCGATCCAAGCTGAGTTGCCTGATTAGCAGGCAACTCAGTTGGGATGGTCAGAGCTTGGCTCATCAGAGCCTTTCGGGCTGGTCTGCCTGGGTACAGGAGAACGACACCCGGCGTATAAGACGACCCCGGACTTTTAAGAAGATTTTCATGTTTAAAAAGTCGTTTTATACGCCGGAAAATACGGTGTATATATACTTTTCCTTTCCAGTGAATGTGGGTGTGCGTACATGCACACTTCTACCAACAGCTGAGGAACAGACATCATGAATCTGCTACAGTGTACTCTATCCATGAAAGCATATGTCATAACACATTTGTTAGTTTTTAAAGCTGTTTTTTCAAAAATTCTACCTCAGTCTTTGAATACCAACATGCTTAAACTATATTAAATTTCAGTGGAGCGCCTCAATTTTGTATAACACTGTATTTTTTTAATAAGGCCAGGAGTTGAAAGTGAAATAAACAGAGGCAATAGATTGCAGAGAAACCTCATGGTACTTTTTCTGTGGAATATTCTTTGCCAAAATTGTAATAGCATGGCAAACATCAGCTAGGAACTGTTTGATGCTCTCACCCACGCAAAGCCTCCAAGTAAACAAAATATTGGCAAGAGCAGACCATCTATTTGCAAATCCTCCTCTTCATGCTGCCCAGAAAATATTTCAGGAGTCAGTTAAATGAGGCTGTCTCCTTGAAGGTAATAATTATGCCATCATATTACTACCAATAGCATTAACCTTGTGATGGAATGCAGTAAGGAAGATGGTGCACTTCAGAGAAGTAAAAGGCAACTTAGTAAAGATATTATGTGTGAGAAAAAGAGAGTGAAGACAGCCCTTCCTTAATAGTTCACAGAGTATTTTGTAGATAGTAGACTCTTCAATTTGGTAAGATGTGAAACAATAAAGAACATAGCTGGAAGGAATCACCACATGTTTTGGTTTTGGGTCTGACAATCATCTATGAATTTGTCCCATCCCATTTTAAAGATAAACTGGTGTTATCACTGCATCTATGTAGTTTATGCTCTATGAGATTTTTTTTCATCTTTTGTCTGTGAATCTCCAACCATTCAGTTGTTCTGATGACCCTGGATTGTAATATGATTAGAAAGAAGAAAAGCTGCTTGCTCATACTGTGCATCGTTTTATAAACATCTATCATATCAACATTTACTCATTTTTATCGGAAATGAAACAGCACCAGATATGTAATTTCTTTGCTGCGATGTCCAAATTTAACATCCAGAAATCATGAAGGGAATTAGAATGAGATAGAATTAAAACATTATCAAATTGGTGGGGTTGATGTTTTTAGAGAACAGTGGACCAAATTAGAAATATTCAGGTCTGCTCTGCCTCCTCAATTTCACACCTCTCAGGAAGCTTTACCCTTCCTAAGATTTTGCTGCTTGTCAGTCATCCACAAAGTTGCAAATTACTTGGGCTCTTCCTCCCCTGAAAAGTGCCAGTTAATTCTGCTGACCTGCCTTTCTTGTAGACCTCCCGCTTTTCCTTCTTGCTAGCACCCTGTCTTCTCACACAGAATCACTGGAATTTTTTTTAAAAAAGGAGAAATCAGAAAGAACAAAAACCCTACAACAATAACTACTAGTTCCAATTTGTTGGAAATGAAATGTTATCTACTTCCCCACCTTGGCTACCTCCAGGTTATGTAATAGTGCAGCCAGCCTCTTCCTGAATTAGACAGAGGAAGAGAGATAGGATATGTAAGGAAGAGTCCCTGACAGAAGACCAGTGTCCTACTCAGTTTAAGTGGGCATGATATGTCCTTCCTTTTTAAGCTGATTTCCTTTGCTAGCAAAGAAGAAAAGAATATCCTTGACACTTTGTACAACTGAGAACACTGGAAGTTGAGTCACAGCAATTGGACTTCTTTTTTTGATTTCACTGCTTCAGAGAATGGAGCTACTTGGATAAGCAGTGAAAAGTCCCCCCCCCCCAAAAAAAGAGAGATAAGTCCAATTGATGTGACTCAACTTCCAGATAACAATACCACTGCTGAATTGCTGCTGGCTGGGAGATTCTGAGAGTTGAAGTCCACCCATCTTCAAGCTACCAAGGTTGAGAAACACTGGCTTAAGGTATTATGGGTGGGCAAACACATGACCAACAATTTCTATTAAAAATACAGCTTATCATTATTCTTATCATTGCTATTATTATTCTAATAAGAACAGAAATAGCATCTATGAGTAGATAATCTTAAAAGGGTTATTTTAGAATTTTACTGTGTCACTATTATTGTTCTCACCAAAAGTGATTTTACTTTTCAAAGACCCACAGATAAATTCATAAAGAAAACAAATTTGAACCTTATTATTGATTTGCCTCATTATTTCATTTATATTTCTCAAATATGTTTGCATATTGTGACTCAAAACATCTGACTGATTTCTCATTCAAATAAAATGAATATTATCTGGATCTTGCTGATACTGACTTTCTGGCTAGCCCTGGAATATTGATATGAAGAGATATAACAAAATAGCTTTAGGGTTCCTTGTAGGCATATATTGCATATATCAGTGATCATGATGGCTGGGATGATCGTAGTTGTAGCTTAGTGCATTTGGAAGATGCTAGTCAGAAATACTACAACTGGGACCAGTAACTTAGTCATTGAGCAAGTGGTCACTAAGTGAAGCCATGACTGTGCTTATGATCTTACTTCAGCTTTCCTTTGCTTTAAAAAGGAAAGCTGTGGAGGTTGTGGGTGTGAGGATTGGTTGTAAAGTTATTTTTTCATCACTGTCCTAACTGTGAATGGTTGCTAAATGAGGCAGTTAAGAAATGAAGTGTATGTGTACTCTAAGCAAGTGGTTAGCTGAAGCTGGGCCTGGAAGAAGGATGTAAGAGTCTCTATCTCTTTGACTTTTAATGCAGTATCTATTGAAAAATGAAGGGATATTATCTCCTGGAACGATAGGTAGGGTAAATCTAGGTGATCATCTAATCAACCTCAGTGGTCAACTCAGCAATGCTGGATATCATCTTTGATAGATGATGTCCACTTCTTTTTAAATATTTCCAGTAATGGATTGCTCACCATTCTCCATGCTAGCCTATCTCAGGTAAAGAAATGAAGGTCATGGTTAATTTGTGCGTAAAGAGCAAGTGCTTAGCTCTGCCTCTAAGCTGTGCTTGTTGAACAGAATGGTAGAAAGTAAGGGAAACAGCACTTTCCATACTTCTCTAGGCTTTGTAAAATCCACTTGTAACAAGGCCACTTTCTTTTCCCATTTTTGTGCCTTCTATTGTGTCTTTTCTTTTTAAAAAAAAATAAAGATCACATTGAAGTTCTTAAGTTTTCTATTAGTTTAGTTGTTAAGTGTTCTTCTCTTTCTAGCTCTCTGATTTGTATTTATATCTAGAGATTCCAGTAGAATACAAAATATAATAGTTATACACATGCCCTGTAGACCCTAATATATAATACAGTGACAGTTCTTCTGCTGGAGATCAGAAAAGATCCCCAGCATATTTAGTAGTATCTTTAAAAAGAAAGATATGATTTTACCCACACATTTGCATTTGACTTATATACATGCCTCATACTATTCTCTTTTGCAGTAAGCAATGTCATGTAAAGTGCAAAAGGAGACAAGAAATTATAGAAAAAATAAACAAAATAAATTAAAACATGAGATAAGAAAAAAATAGCTAAATCTAGTTTGTAACAATATTAATCACTGTAACTCTCAGTATCTTCCTATCCTTATCAATCATCCTTCTCTCCATGATGTCCACACACTATGTCTTATGATGCCTTTTGTTCTTTACCTTTCTTCCCTCCCATCATAATTGGATCATAAATCCAATCATAAATACCATCCAATAATTTCCTATTTTCCCCTTCCTCTTGTAGTATTCATTCTTCCTTCATATATATATATATATATATATATATATATATATATATATATATATATATATATATATATCAATTTTCTTACTTCTTCGTAGGGTCTATGTATGTTTTTCTTCTAGCCAGGTTTTCCCTACGTAGCCAAGGTTTTTTTTGTAGCTCCAGCTCTACTGAGCTGGAGCTACAAAAAAACCTTGGCTACGTAGGGAAAACCTGGCTAGAAGAAAAACATATATATATATATATATATATATATATATATATATATATATATATATATATATATATATATATTTGCTATTTGATCCTTATCCATTCTATCTAGCTCTGAAAGTGACCAAATACAGCATTCTTGATCTTATCACTTCTGGTTTTGCTATCCACACAAATATCTTAAGGGGACATTATTCCATACTCAGTATTGAACAATTAATTTATTACATTACAAGCACCATTTAGTTCCATCTTATATTGTTCTTTTCTTATTCAGTGACCAACTTTCACCACCAGATTCATGCAAAACATTCCATAATTTAATTCTGTTCACTTACGTCACATTTTATCTAAATCAACAAATGCTATTTTTGTAACTGTTTTATCTTTTTCCCTTTTTCTTTTCTGTTTTGTTTGAAAAGGCCTTTGGGCTATTCAATAAACTATACAACAAATGCATAACATCAGATTTATACATGTCTCAATCAGTGGTGGGTTGCCTCCAGTTTGGACCAGTAGTAAAACTGGTAGGAGGCTCCGCCCACTGACCTGGACATCATCATAAGTGAGCTGTGCATTCACAGAAGAGCACATGTGGGCGCGATGCGAACCAGTAATAAAGGTAAGTAGAACCCACCCCTGGTCTCAATGCCTTGGTGAAGAATAAAATCTGGCTGGTGCATCCCCAAAATCTTGTCAAAAGCCCCTGGAAGGGTCACAAATGGAGACCACATGACCCCGGCATGCAGCAACTGTTGGTAATATATGGCAGTTGCCAAGCATCCAAATTTTGATCATATGATCATGGGGACATTGCAACAATCATAACTGTGGGGAGCAGTTATAAGTAACTTTTTTCAGCACCGTCATAACTTTAAACAGTCATCACACAAATGATTGTAAGTCAAGGACTACTTACAGTCAAGGTAGTCCTCAATTTACAATCACAACTGAGATTGGAGTTTTCACTGCAACTTAGTGCAGTCTTAAAGTGAGTCATCATATGACTGCATAAAATTTTATGTCCATGGTAAAAAAAACCAATGTCCATGGTAAAAAACCCTTTTTTTTTTACCATGGACATTAATAGAATCTGGTTTCCTGAACTGACTTAGCTTGTTGGAAGCGGGAACCAGCTGCTAAATTCAATCATGTGACCATGGGAGTGGTGCAGCAATCATAATTTCAAGGATGAGTCATAAGTCACTTTTTCCAAGGATGTTTTTCCAAGGATGTTGTAATTTCCAACCATTGTTAAATGAGCGCTGGAAGTCAAGGACTATTTGTACCTATATGGAAAATAGAATAACTGTAGAACCTAAACTAAAAATTAAAATTAAAATGATCTAAAAACAATTCTGGACACAAAAGTTGCTATGCATTAAAAACCTTCCTAGGAAACAGTCTGATCTATCTGTTGCCTAATGGAGAACTGTGCTAGTCCATGGACAGGTTTGGGCCACCAGAACACTCATCAGTATGAGACAAACATAGGATTCTCTCTTGGGGCAGATCAAGAGAACCAAATGGCCATAGCCTCTTTATTTCTAAGATGGTACCCTCTTTCAACCTTTCTGCTGCTTAAAGGATTCCACTTTTCAATGGCCCAATTCTACTGAAGATACTGTGAGCTCTTAGTTGGGTTTCTCCCTCCTCACTCCCAATGTATAAGACAATCAGTACATAGATATAATAATTATTCAGCTTGGTCTCATGTTCTGCCCAGCTCTCTACTCTATCCCACATAATCATCTGACCTGGAAGGAACAATCCATTCACATGATGACATGGCCAGGGAAAAATACCACAGACTAAGATCCAAAGCTCATGGGTCACCTTAATTTGGATATATGAATATACATAAAGCTTGTTAAAGACCAATTTCATGTTTCATTAATGAGCTGACCAGCAAGATGGATTTCTATTAAGAGTTGCCTTGCAACAAGATGGACAGCAAAAAAAAATTAATAAATAAAGTTGTCATTTCAATAGCTTAATTTTTTAAATGCAATCTTTTATTAAGTGTGAGATAAGCAGAATGGAATGCTGAATCAAAACAATCTTGTTTAGCAATGAGCATAATCTATATAAAATAAGAGGTCCTCTGCTTATACTTAAAAGAATAAATTTGTTTTCAAAATGTGAAGGTGTCTGGGGAAATAGAAGGACTCATCAAACTGTTTCTGTGATAATCACAGATTTATGAGTCCCATTTTCAGCACTACGTATATGAAAGTAAACCTCAGATGTAAGATCTTGTTTTTAATAAAGTTTGGACTTGGCTGTGGTCCAGGGCAATTCAAAAAAGATATTTGGTTTTTAGTGGCGTCACCGAATAAGATTATCTTTGCTGATCATTCCTTTCCCCTAACCCTGAATCTCTGGCATCATGGTGCATAGTAAAAATTGTAATTTTCACAGTTCTCCAAATTATATCTCTCTATAGTATATAATATAAAATATAGTATGACTCTCTTGATAACATTTTGGAAGTAGAATTGAAAGACTATCAGATAAAGGAGGACATTTTTTTCCTGCCAGAGTCTTTCATAGACAGATAGAATTCTAGAGTTGAAAGGCATCACAAGGATAATCTAATTTAATGTGTCTCAACCTTAGCAATTTTAAGATATGTGAACTTAATTGCCATGGTTGAGAAACACTGAGCTACTACAAACCTCTTCAATGTGCAGGAAAACCAATTAAACTCTTCATTAGTTGTTCTTAAAAATCTTTAGATATCAAGATGTCACAGCCTCCAGATTTAGACTTTTCCTTTGCCATATAGTTCTTACTATCAGGAAATTTTCTTTATATAGTCCTAATAATAATACACAAATATAATGTCACTTAATTCTAGAATATTTCACCAGTTTAGGAATCAGCCTGAAAGAGATCTAGATAGAAGAACATCTAAATCTACTGGTTGATCATTAGGTAATTTTCATACATTGGCAAGGCTTTTTGAGGCCTATTTCTTCAACAACAAAAGCAGAACATTTTTCTCCATTTAAATTTGGCTGCTGAAATTTCAAGGACATAAGAAAATGGAAGGTGGAATATGATGAAACTTTTGGTAGATTTTTTAATAAGAAAAAACTTGGATGCCTTGTGCTCTGGACTGAAGCAGATAGGTTTGGGTTCATCATATTTTTAAAAAGTAATTATTTACCGTTTTCTTTACTTCACACATTTTTATATTATGTATAGTATAAATGTATACTGTGGGTATTCTCTGAGTATGCAGAACCTGCTGCCTTACTTTTGGTTATCTCTATTAGGCATTTAATGCATCTGTATTCAAAAAGAATGATCATTGTTACAAATTATTACTACATTACATAGGAAAAATGTAATATAATATAATATAATATACTGTATGCTTGTATGATTTTAGCACTAATATTTCAGATTGCATTTTGTTTTCAAGTTCAGATGGCTCAGTGGCTAAGACATTGAGTTTGTCGATCCGAAAGATCGGCGGTTTGAATCCCCAGTATAGGTCTCCTGCGTGAGCAGGGGATTGGATTAGATGACCTCCAATGTCCCTTCCAACTCTGTTACTGTTACTTATCTATATAATAGTCTGTTTGCTTGTTTAAGTCTTACCTTGCCACAAGCTGTCATGGCCAGAGCCAACTGGTACCAGAGATGAAATTCACCAAATGCAAGCTTCATTGCTCGTTCTAAACACTGGGGACAAAAAATATAGATTATACTTTTTGTATAATCATATATATAGAGCGAGGGGGAGAGAGAGAAAGAAAGGGGGGGGGGAAGGAGGGAGGGAGAGCCTGAAGGAGGAGAGAGACACATTCAGATAGTGCAGTGTTCTGGGGTTTAAAAACAAAGCATGCATGAAGAAAGGGCTTTCTGAGATGGATTAAGTGCTCAAATGGGGTCCAAATAAAGTGTTTTCAGGGCCTACATTTATCCTTCATGCTATCTTTACAATACTTAGGATGCAAGTTTGTATAGCTTTCTTTAAAGCTGGACCCTAGATATCTCTTCAACAAAATTAACATGCAAAAATATTTCCAATAGATATAACATATAATGCAGCATGGTAAATGTAAACACTTACAATATGATTTGGGGAGGGGGCCTTAATGTTTATAAAATATTACAAATTTAGCAAATGTATAAAACCCCGGGAGCCTTCAGAATCGGTTTAATGTCAAGATTCCAAGAAATAGTCCCATAGCAAGCAAAACTCCGAGGCAGATGAATCCCTCAAAGAATAGCTTTATTGGAGATACCATATTGGCACAAATCTGGGGAAAACCGACTTTGAAGGTTCCCACGGTTTTCACCTAATTAAAAGAGAAAGTTTTCCCTCAACTCCAAACAATAAGTCACATGGTCCAATCAAAGCATTCTCTGGTTGCCTGTGACCTCACTCCTCCTTCCACGGTCCAGGTGTGAGAATGTCCTTGGTTCCCAAGAGAAAGTATTTTACTTTGGTTACAAATCCCAGGTATCTCTAATTCTCCCTCCCTATCCCTCAGCTCCAGTGTGGCAACATTGAAGCTCCAAGATGGCTCCGGTCAGGTCAGCTTCAGGGTTGACAGAGGGACCCAGAAATACAAAATATATTTCACCTGGTATACCAATTGCATCCTCTCTTGGACCAGGAAACCCTTTAGATAGTCACTCACAGCCTAATCATCTCACACAGGTTGACTATTTCAATGAGCTCTACATCAGTTTTACCCTGAAAGACAACTCAGAAGCTCCAACTTCTCCTGATTGTGATAATTCTGGTCTGCAAGTTGTATTGGTTGCTTGTTTCTGCCCAACCAATATGAGCTGACAGGGTTAGCATGCTCCAGTTCAAACAAACAAAGTAATTTATCAGGACCCAGGAAGCATATCTCTACTTTGTCATGGCAGCTGCCTTCGGGAGTGCTGTTGCCTCTGAGAAGGATGGCTCTCACCCTGATAATGTTCTGGAGAGTCTTAAAGACCTGGCTGTTCAGTCAGGTCTTGGAGTGAAGTGGCTGGAACCTCTTGGTGGTGGTATATTTTCTGTGGGGTTTGCTGGATTCATTATCTCATTCCTTTCCTACTTTTCTGGTTCATCTGTTATATGGTTTTATTTTTATTATTTTGTTTTATATTTTGCTTATTCTAGTGTGAGCCACTCTGCGGTTGGGTGGCACCAAATAAACAAATAAATACCTCAGAAAGCATGACATACTGTCCTCTTCTGCCCAGAGTGATACTCAGGAGATCATAAACTGCTGATGTACTCTGGAGACTGATGGCTCGATCATCTTTCTGATCAGGAGCCCGGCTGATTACTGCATCCTGGTTTGCCTGGGAATGAATTCAAACATTTTAAAAGAAGGCCAAAAGTATCTTAGAAAGGTTTTCAGCTCTTTTTATGGGGCCAAGAAAACATTGCAGCAACTGATATTTTCAAGACTATTGAAAGATTACAAAGAGAAAGCCCGGAAACAGTACAGTATTGTCTTATATTGAAAAAAAATGTGAACCGATAATAATAGTCATAAAAGTCTTTTTGCAATGCCTGCTGTTCTTTGAACTGACATTCAAATATAATTATCCTGCAATTTAATCCTATTATTTCTTACTTATCTTTGCCCATCATTTTAGTCTATGCAACACTTAATGTTCCCAGTCTATGAGTCTTAGGGTTGTTTTACACTACAACAGTCCTTTTCAAATTCACACTTGGTTTTATTTCAGAAATAAATATAAACATAATATGTCTGACTGGTTATGTATATATTCTCTAAAATCCCTCAATCACAAAGAGGTCCAAAAATAGCAATTATGTTTGAGCAAATGGGAAAGAAAAACCTTGCTGGATTAAATTCAGGGCTTAGTTGAATCCAACTTGTTGTTTCCAACAGCAGTCTCTGGGAAGTCCACATACAAGATGGAGTATTACAACCTTCTCTCACTGCTATTCCTCAGCAACTGATATTCAGAGGCATCAGCCATTGAATATAATTTTAACATGGGGTGCAGAACTTAAGACAACTGAGCCAAAGGCAGATATCAGGCCCATCTCCTTCAGATGTTGCTGTGTTCAAATGGAAAACAATATACCTGTGTCTAAATCTATATTGTCCCTGGATGGACATATCTGTCCCTCATGTGAATAATTACTTGGGATTTGTTTTCAATATGGGGGCTGATGGCTGTGTTTAATTTCCGTTCATGGTTTTATTATTACTGAAAGATGGCTGTAATCACTGTGGCAGTGAAATTTATGTGGATGAATTGGTCATTTCTGCCAGCTCTGAGATATTTTGGAAGTCATTTAGCTCAGCAAGAGCCAAGAAAATTAAAAGTGAAAAGCTTATGTCTGGCTGTTTACTAATTTTGCATCCAGAAAATCGACCAAAGTCTTGGTTTATTTTCATCCGCTATCTTATAAAGTTTTATGTTTGCATAATTGTTAGTACTACACCATCTGCACAGCATTTCATCTTATATCCTCTTCCTGAATTTCATTATTTAACATTTCAGCAAAAGAAAAACCCCAAGTGAAGAAATAAAATTGATTGAGACATAATGTATTACTAATTTCTAACATAATTCTGGTAGATAGAGCTAACCATCTGGTAGGTAGGTTGGTTTTTATACGATAAGGAATAAGCAAACCATTCACCACCAAAAACCAGACCTGAAATTTTAGGGGACAAATGAGTGGTAGGAATTTCAGTGGGGTTTTTTGTTTTGTTTTGCTTTTTTGTGATTTTAACTATGATCTAAGTATTTAGTTCTTACGGTATAATTTTTACTTCTGTCCATCCCAATGTGACAGGAAACTGACCATCAATGTTCAGCTTCCAGAACCACAAATAAAACTGAAGGACCTTGTGTGACAAAGACATATGTAACTTATTTGATGAAGGATAAGAAACGAAAGTTGCTTTGGAAATTATTCTTTTGTGTATCATAATCAACAGTACTTCTTTATCCCAGAGTAAAGGAAAATTTAAAAGACGCACACTGAGATACAGTATGTTGAGATATATAGATGTGCATAATAATCAACAGAGTTAATTAACATCTTTCCATTTTGAATACTGTACTATTTAAAAATTTCTGCATCAGTTACACTGCTGTACCATTGATTTGTGAAAAATAGCTGCACTGAACAAACCCCCACATGTTCTGAAAACTGGTAATCAGCCTCACATCAGAGGCAGCTATTTTGAGCATTTGTCAGTGAGCCAAACTAGGAATGTTAAAGCAATGCTTAGCACAGAATGCCTTAGCACACAGAATGCCTTTAAAATATTTGCTTGAATGAGCAAATTATCATAATTTTGGGGATTACCAAAAATAAAAGATACATGTAACTCCATCTAAAGACCTGGTGAATTATGGGCCAGACTGGGCATTGTGCAAAGGGAACACAACTAGAATTCAGATCCCAGGAATCTGTCCAAAATACCAGAGTAAAATCCAGAAATCCACAAAAAGATCCAGCAGACAAAAAGAAAAAAGAAAGCAACAAATGAAGCATATTGTGATTCCATATGTTGCAGGAATATTTGAAAATCTCAGGAGCATTTTCAATATACAGGCACACTTTAAACTTAATTATACATTAAGGCAGAAGCTTGTCCACCCCAAGGACAAAACATCAGACACAAACTGAGCAATGTGGTATATGCAGTGCAATGCAGCAAGACATGTGCAGACCTGTACATTGGGGAAACAAAACAACCACTTCACAAACTCATGGCACAACACAGGAGAACAAAATCATCAGGACAACATTTAGCAGTCCATCCGCATTTGAAAGACAAAAGTCACTCTTTTGAAGACATTCTGGACAGAGAGTACCACTGATTAGAAAGACGGGTCAAAGAAGCCATCTATGTCAAAACTGAACAGCTTTTCCTCAGCAGAGGGTGAGGGATATAACACCACCTATCTCCTGTTTACAACACAGTCCTTTCAGCAGTCCCAAGAAGGTTCCACACCCATTCGCATTCTGATTCAGGTGATTTTGAGGATACAGATAAACCTTCAAGTCAACAACTCTCAGAGAGCTAATGATCGACCTTCAGAGTGCTAATGACCAGATGACTACAAAGAATATAAATCCTTCCATTGCCCACCAGTCAGTTAGAACTGAAGAAGCTTCTTGGATGAGAAGTGAAATATTTTCAAAGAAACATTTTCAAGTTCAGTTGCCTTTTGGAAAAAGCACCTTTGGGACAACCATGACCCGGATAACCATGAGACTCTCCATTGACATTTATCAGAGTGAAACAAAGTTCATAGTCTTCCTACACATAAATGTACTTAATTTCTCTTTATTTTAGAATTCATCAATGGGGAGACAAGAGGAGCATAATTTGCTGAAAATTATACTCATAATATGCATTGGCAGCATGTAGCAAATACAGGATGTGCATTCATATATATTAGGAATCTGTAGATTCAGCTGGGCTTCTCACCAATTTAAGTATAATTGTTCAAGTGGTAGAAAAACCCCTGGTTTTTAGAGCTCAGCTCCAAATCGGAATAAACAGGGACCAGGGAATTAGCAGTCCTTCAAATGTAAGCTCTGTCAGATGGGGCTGATGGGAATTGGGGTCCAACAGCTTCTGGAATCTAGTAATTACTTACTGCTGGAATAAACAATACTGGTTGAATCTTATCTGTAAATTCCTATGTACTAGAGATCTCAATTTGTCTCTCTTTTTCTCTGACATAAATCACCCATTAATTATAAGAATCCTATTTAACTGAGCCAGAAAATATGCCTTTTGAATAGAAGGGGTTAAATTGAATAAGTAAATTATAAATAAGAACAGTTTTTCCAAGATCAAATGCCAGGTGTCCATGATACTTTGTATGAATTATTCCAAGCTCTTCTTACATTCGACACAATATTCATTAGAATTAGCCAGAGACTGCTTGTTTCAAATAAGAAGAGAGGCGGCAGCCATTCTTATCTTAGTAACCTTGTGATCCCTTGTGCAGCATGTCAGGGAAATATTAAATTGAAAGGAACACATTAGCTAACCAGTAAAGTGAAAATCAATGCCACAAACGTGGCCCATAACAGTTATATGAATTGTACTTGAAGGTACCAAAGAAGAAAAAATGATTTTCTATATGTAAATTGAAACATTGCAAAATGATTTTGTGGAGGTGGTGGTGATGGGAAAAATGTTCCTTTTCTAACTCCATTTCTCATTCGTGCTAATATTAAGCAGCATCTGGAACTAACTGCAAAAGTCTCTGGAGGGTGTATACAATTAAAACAGGCTTGGAGTGTTTTTTGAGGACAGCTTTTTTATTTGCATCAAGGACTTGGTTTCACCATGCATTCTGTAAGCATGAGGCACTGCATATTTATGCATGCAGCTAAATGCATTTGATTTATTCAAGGCCTTAAAATCGGCAGTGTGAAAACAAAAGAAAGATTTTACACAATTGGATGTTTGGAAACAAAAAAGTTGTGACTCATGTCCTTAAAATAAATAAATATTAAAAATAAGATTTCCCATAGTAAAGCATCTTCATAATCTCATATAATTTTTTTTTTTTTTTTTGCAAGACTAACCAGCCAAAGGTGTTGACTAATTCTGTTGAACTATATTTAAGGCTCATTCTCACAACTTGCTTCCAATCATACAAACACTGTACAGGCTATTTTTGAGGGACATTACCTTCTACTCATCATCACCCTTCCACTGAAACAGCTTCAGGTCATCTTTAGCTGTTCTGGTTTGGAGTGGTGTCCTGACTCAGATCTCCCATGTGGACAATATAGGGCACCTTAAGGATGAGGTTGGGGATGCTGCTGCTCATCTCCAATTACCCTGTTAAGTCCACTGGGGGAATATCCCTTCCATGACCAATCACTAGGCACTGAACTTCTATGGCCATTTTGGCTTTGGCTGTGAGAAAGACCTTGTTTTTGCAGCACATTTCTCTTTTTGACAGGACTATCAAAGTCATGGTAGACTGAATGCAGATGTTCCAGGAAATCAAGAGTTTAAGATCAAGGCTTTAAAAGTCTACCATTTCTAGTTTGGGTTTTTTTCTGAGTATGTAATGAATCACAATTTTATTAACCTTAGCAGCACAGTCCACACAGGAACTGATGTCCACCAAGGTTGGAAGGCACCAAGGCTGATCAAAAGAACAAAATTATTTCAGCTCCAGAGATAGGCAGGGCCAGTCTTTGTGATGATGTGGTCAGTTGGTCCTCATTTCTGAGGTAGAAGGAAAGAGAAAGTCTTCAGGGGAAGATGCATTGTGATGGAGGAGACCCTGAAAGCATCCAAAAGTTGTCTTTCAAGTAAAAACATAAAACCAACATATCAAACATAAAATACAAAAAACCAAATTCTACCTGTCACACTTTGAAACAGATTCAGGAAGGTGAGGTTGTTTTTAATAATGAACAGCTGGTCAGGAAAGACAAGGATCCCTTTTCAGGAAAAGGCCCAAATGGGAGAAGAAAGAAACTAGACAAGTATAAAACCAGAAAAGGCCATAAAAATAAAATAATAATAAATAGTAAGTTTTAAAATAATAAAAAAGAGGAAAGATTCATAGCTGTTGGAAGAAATCTGATTTGAAATGATACAATCCAGAAGACAAGCTCAGGATCCAAAACAATCTTGACAGACTTGAGCAATGGGCCCTATCCAACAACATGAAATTTAATGTGGAGAAAAACAAGGGTTTACACCTAGGCAGGAAAAAACAAATGTACAAGTACAGATTAGGTGAAACCTGATTCTATAAATGGCCAAGGTATACATATCAAGACTCCAAGATTCTATAACCTAATTCCTTTCTCACTGTAATAAAATTGTCTACTCTAAATATGTGATTGCAATCTTTTTGACTGCAAGATGCTTGACACAAATGTTCAGGAAAGCAATTGGTGGTGGTTAGTTTTCCAACTGATACATCACATTGAGTCTAGAACCCATCAGACCCCACTCTGAAAGTATTCCATATTAGACTATATGTGGGTAGCAACATTGCCTGATTTCTTTGCTGAGATGCGATAATGATGGGTTATGGGGACAGCACAGTTTATGTAGAAATAACTCCTAACTCAAGAATGTGAGGAAAGTGTGTTAATGTGGCCTTTTAACAGTACATGTAAATATACAACTATCATAGACTGCAAAAGAAATATGAAATATATCATGGTATATCTATTCACACTATATGAACATGTAAACAATTATTTTGCCTCAAAGTAATTGGATTGTAACTCTCATGAGCAATTAAGCTTGCAAGCCTCAGAAATTCCCTTAAACCACATTTTGCAAAGGCTGTGTTCATTAACACAGCTGTTGTAGGTAATGGTACCCAGTTGATCTATACTATTAGCATTTCAGGAATCCTGCTGTTTTACTAAAAGCACTGGTTCTTTTCAAAAAAATTCAGTATGGGCAAAATAAAATTTAGATTGGAAGACAATACAAAAGATAAAGTGAAATCAAAAATAGTAGGCACAATACATTCATTCTTTTGACTCTAAGTAGCTCTACAAACATAAATCTTGTATTTGCCTTGGCCCACAACATAACTGGAAACACAATGTCTTGCAGCCAAAAGTCCAAAGTTTTCATGAGCAATGAGGCAATTCCTCAGTCTTTAAAGAAACTAATTCTTCTACAGCCTTTGATCAGAAGGTTGGCCAGATTTATGTCCCATTCTTTTACTTTCGTGGAGGTACAGAGTTTTAAAATCAACTAAAGGTTAAGAAACTTTTAGCCCAATCCAGCAGTGTCTGCAGGGTATACTAAAAATATCAAGGTAGCAACCATGATGGTTGCAATCAAATCTCTGACTGATTTTACATCAATCAATGTATATACTGGTATGTATCAATCAATACACTGATACATACCCTGAGGACATCCCTGTTCTCATCTTCCCTCTATAGTTGGGAGGAAATGTAAAAATGGTGTGATTTAAGTTTAATAGATGACCTCCCAGGAAAGCCACCTTCCAGTCACGATGTACCCTTGATTCCATCATCCCATTCAACCACCATAAAAGTGCTTTTAATCAAAGAAAAATATGTCAGTTCCATCTATTTGATTCTCAGTTGTCTGAAGATGAACCTGCCCAAAACAATTGCTCCCAAGTAAGTTGAATAATTCACATTTGCATATATTTCAGAAACATATAAAACTGCTCTAATACAACATTACACAGTACACTGTAATGTATCATACATTATGATATGCATATATACAATTGTATTCATTCGTAATATAACATTATGAGCCGTGGTGGTGCAGTGGTTAGAGTGCAGTACTGCAGGCTACTTCTGCTGACTGCTGGCTGCTGGCTGCCTACAATTTGGCAGTTCAAATCTCACCAGGCTCAAGGTTGACTCAGCCTTCCATCCTTCCAAAGTAGGTAAAATGAGGACCCAAATTGTTGGGGGCAATATGCTGACTCTGTAAACCACCTAGAGAGGGCTGTAAAGCACTGTAAAGTACTATTGCTATTATATAATACAAAATAAATACAGTATGATACTTGCCTAAAAGTATCCAAACCTGGACAGCAAACTGCAGTCCCCCCTTGCATTCAAGGCCAGTCATTTTGATACTGGTATACACAAGCCATTGTCCTTCTCTCTGCTACTATAAATGGCTTCCAAACACATCAAGCTAAGGCAGTGGGTCTCAACCTTCCTAATGCCGCGACCCTTTAATACAGTTCCTCATGTTATGGTGACCCCCAACCATAAAATTATTCCATTGACCATTGAAAATATGTGTTTTCGGATGGTCTTAGGTGACCCCTCTGAAAGGGTCGTTCGACCCCCAAAGGGGTCCCGACCCACAGGTTGAGAACCACTGAGCTAAGGCAAGATCCAAGAGCTGCAGCTCAGAATGGGCCTACCCACACCACTTATATTGCACACAATGGAATGTTTTTATTTATTTGAATAGGAAAGGCAAAAAGCACCTCTCAGTTCTCAATTCTAAGCTGCCAGGCTACAACAAATAGGGCACTAGAAGTGTTAAACTGCTGAATTGTTGGAAGTGCTCTGAATAGATTTTAGGATTGCATTATAAATGACTAACAAGTAGCTAGCTTTCAACATCACCTGTAGTCAGCTGCCTAAAGCATCACTTCAGTTTCTTCAGCCTCCAATTAAAATGAAACAAATTCTCATGTAACTGTTTAAGATTTTAGTCTTGGGAATGAACTCTTGGGAATTTTCTGTACAGTCACCATAAAGCCAGTTCTGTAGTATAATCTCCTGCTGTTTATTTTGCTTATTTAATTCTTAGAAAAGCATTACAAAGTCTGTCTTCCTTATCCAGAGATGTATCACCATAAATCCATCAAGAGCAAGAAAATGGGTTCAGAATTTTTTTAAACAAACAAACAAAAGACTGCTTTCTCATTTAGCCTATTTTGGGATCGGGATGGAAAAAAATTGTCCCCCTGTGACACTAAGAAAGATTCACCAGATTGAAACACATTTTCTATTACATTTTTCAGGCAATTCATTCAATACTTATTTAAAATTGGGCACTATTCAGTGATGCTTTAAAAAAAAATAACAGCCAATTCATCTGTATCGGAAGTGATTGTTTTATGTTCAATCCATAGGTATGCTTTTGTGGACATGAATTGAATTTATAGCTTAGAAAAGACACCTGGAATTCCCTTCATAAAAGCATAATGGTGATTATTATAGCTATTTTTATTTTGCTTACCATGGATTCGCTGATCAGGAGGAGGAGGAGAGCTTCTTCAACGTTGTCATGGGGGCTATAGATGCTGAAAGACAAACAGGCTTTTTCAAAATATAAGCAACAATAAGAATTATGCTCATGGGAGACTCTTGTTAATAGCACCACAGGATTAGTAATGTGAAACATCTCATGCATGATTAATTCGTTATATAATCGTTTCTTCAGACTGGAATGACTAAAAGCTATAGAGGTGATAACTCATCTGTGACGAGGGAGAGCAAATGATTGGTCAAAAACTCTTTATTCATGAAAGAATTTAGCTCCTGGGTGTTCTGACTGTATTGAATCTGAAGCATTTGGGGGCCAGATTGCCTGCACATGAACCCTGCAATTGAGGGATGATCCTTCAGAAAGAGCTGGTTGACTGATGAATTCCAGAACCTCGTCCGATTTGGCCCCCTCATATTTCCAGCAACATATGTGTAGCATTATCTCTATTAATATGACTGAGTCATTCATTTTAGGAGATCCTCTACTCAGTGACACTGGCAAACTTCCATTTGCCTTTCTCTGTTCAATTGATCTATTAACGTAAGGGAATTTTAAAAGCCTTTAAAAATTAATTTTTATTGTTATTTTAATTTCTGGTGTTACTCTGTGTAGTGATATATTTCACATAGGATGTTTTACTTAGTATTTGTTCTATGCACTGAAGTGCATAGAAAGAGTAGGTATTAAATTGCTTTAAAACTCCAGATAGAGAGTTTAGCTTTTTTTTTTTTTTTTTTGCTAAAACTATTACCAGAGACCTCTAACAGAAGACCTGGCTATTATTTCTAATTAATAGCTTTCTCCCTCTTCAGTAGTTAAGATGTTTTAAAAATTCTGTAAGCTCCTAGGTCCGTACTTATCTCCAGCGTGTAGCTGTAGTCTTCGGCGTAAGGTGGTACAAATATAAGCATTGTCCTCTTTCTTCATGAACTCAGGAAGTGGGTCAGATAAGGGACTCCAGTAACAATCTTCACTTAGGGAATGGAGGAGAAGCTCTGCCAGTTGTTTGGTAGCTGTCTGGTGAAGAATGGAAAGAAACTGAAAAATACGTTCTTAAAAACTCTTAAAAAGGACAGATTTCACCTTATGCTATGAGCCGGTATAAAACACGGGATCCATTGAGTTGCACAAGAAGGAATAAACAATTGTAAGTGGGAGGGAGCTCTAAAGAGGCCAACACAATAATTTCTGCTCCTCACTAAATGTATTTGTGGGTGTTAGCATGCGTACCTTATATGTTTGTATTTAGGCTTTTATGGCACTTCAGTACAGACAGTGATGGTAAATGTTGTTTGAAAATTGAACTTTTCTCTAAAAACATCTACTTCCTGTCCTCTCAGTGGGTGTTTTCTTTATTGCACAATTCAACAGTGATATTAGTTTGTTTCACTTTTGTTATGAATAACACCAGGCAAAAGGTAACTCTATATTTTATGTATACTAGCTTCTGGCAAAGCAAAGCAGCATTTTTCTGCTTAGAATACATTTTCTGGCCACAAGTAAAATTTACACACTACCATTCAACATTTCAAATTAATTAACAGGTTAATTCTACCTCAAAATTTTTTATGTCCATAATATTAAAACAAATTATTAAAATTATTGGTAGCACAATGCAAGAATCCAAGACTTTATCCTTCCAGGATATATTAAAAATCAGAAATAATGATACTGTTAATACATTATGGTAAAGGTGATTATATTAAAATGTCACAATGCAACTCAGCGTTGTGTACTTTTCCCCTCCAGCTTAGTCCAGGAGAAGATATTAGATTTTTTGGCTTTCATTTTTATTAAGCACAATAAAGGGTACATATAAATGTTAAGCTGTGATTAACAATAATTAGGACTTAATCCTCTGATTGCCTCTGCTATTTTTCTCACTGCATCTATAAGTTCCATTGGTTCCTTGATTATCTCATTCATAAAACTGGACAATCATTTTGGTTCCGTTGCCTCCAGCTATAATCCTGAACCTTCCAGCTACAGTGGATTTCAGTCACAAGCTGGCCCTCAAATGCCATCAGCTGATGCTCTTTGAATGGGTGTGACCCAGATTTCTTGTGTGTGAATGTGGTGTACTTGGTCCATTTGCCATTAGTGTCAGGGATCACTGTCCTAGTTACAGTACTATGACATAATTAAAAAAAATCCAAGAATGAGCAACCTGGTTGTGACTGGGGGCTGCACAGGCCACAATGTGGGTGGAAGTATGGCACCACACAGCATTCTTGGACATGATAGCACAGCTCCAACTTTCATACTCCCAGATATTCAGCCTTCCATCCCCCAGTGTGGAAATTGCTCAGAATTCTAGGCATACCTTTTAAGGGAACTGAAGCCCTTTTGAAGAACAGGTTGGGAAATACCATGTTTGCAATAATCATTATTATTTACAAACATTGGGGCAAGAACAATAGTTTCTTGAAGTCTGGAGGATGCACAAGATTTGGGTTTTTATTTTTTTAAATCCAGGTTAAGACCATTATTGCAAGAATGGTATTAGAGTTTATATTATGAGGGGA
The DNA here is from genome assembly GCA_022577455.1 of Arizona elegans. Lineage (NCBI taxonomy): Eukaryota > Metazoa > Chordata > Lepidosauria > Squamata > Colubridae > Arizona > Arizona elegans. The sequence goes on along the minus strand of JAKOOJ010000001.1, from coordinate 295,841,479 downwards.
GGGGCAGTGATAGTCATGTCACAAAAAGAACCCATGCTTGTGTTAAAGCTTTCTTTTTTAAGAAACGGGGTGGCCTTTCAGCTCTGAAGGAGTGATATTCTGTCCCCTCAAGAAGCCATCACTGGACCTAATCATCCCGGACAATTTTTCTCTTTTTAGGAAAGATTGTTGAGAAGATGACATGATAAGAGCTCCAGAGAACTCTGTAAGAAATAGAATTCAATATCACTACCCACAATATTCTTCTCTACATAATGAAGGGACTGAGAGGGAGAGACACCACATTGTGGTGTTGTTCTGGTTCTCCTTTCACTGAAGCCAATCTGCATGGATGGAGGAGAAGAAATCAAATATATGGCTCCTTGCTGGTGGGGTGCCACAGAGCTTGACACTTTCTCTCCGCCTGCTCAAGTTTTACATGAAACTACTGGGTGAAGTCATCCATTGGTTCAGAGTCCAATGTTACCATTATGCAGATGATACCCAATTACATAGCTTGCAAGAGATGCTGATGCTGTGTCCCAGTGTCTGGAGGCTTTGCAGGCCTGGATGAGGAGAAATAAACTTAGACTCAATCCTAAAAGACCAAGTAGCTATGAATATTTCAGTCCTCTGGTCTCAAGAGCCCCCATTGTTAATCTTGGATGGAGCTGCATTATTCCAATCAAGATTGTTGCACAATCTGGAGTCATCTGGGACTCAGATCTTCTGCTTGAAGAGTAGGCAGCAGCTATGGTTAAGAGGGATTTTTCACAAATATATCTAGTGTGACATTTGCACCTGTTCCTTTATTAGGTGGGTCATTCCCTAAACACCCCAAGAATGGACTATTGTAGACTTCCAGGAAAGCAATGGAGGAATGAAGATGGCTCCACTTTAGCAAAGCCAACAACCGCAGCAACAAGAAGAGCCATCAGCTCCTCAGAACTCTCTGGATCAAAGGGAAAACAAGAATCACCGACAAATTTGCTCCATACAGAATTTCCCTATGAAGAGATAGTAAAATAATGAACTTTTCATCTTTTATATAGCATATTTGTACTTAAGTTTTTCTATCACTCTGCACTTCTCTTTTCCCCCCACCTCCTACCCAAGTGATAAAATCTAAAATTTGTTACTACCGATTCTGTGGGTGTGGCTTGGTGGGGGGAGGGGTAATGTGACTGGGTGGGCATGGCCAGTTTTTTAACTTTTAAAACCATTTTTTCTACAACCTCTTCAGCAAAGAGGTTGTAAAAAAATGCTTTCAGAAGGCTCTGACGATCCCAGCTGAGTTGCCTGATCGGCAGAGACTTTTTTTTCTTTTAAATGCCTCTGACGATTCAAGTGAGTTGCCTGATTGTTAGAGGTATTTAAAAGAAAAAAAGTCTCTGCCGATCAGGCAACTCAGCTTGGATCGGCAGAGGCATTTAAAAGAAAAAAAAGAATTGTTAAGGACAATGGAAACAAAGGCTACTCTGAGCCGCACGATCATCAGAGGCTTTTTTTTTTACTTTTAAAAGCATTTTTTCGGCCAAAGAGGTTGTAGAAAAAATGTTTTTAAAAGTAAAAAAAAAGCCTCTGATGATTGTGCGGCTCAGCTGGGCATGGGATGGGGGTGGGGGGGCAGGGATTTTTGCTACCGGTTCTCCAAACCACACGCCTCCATCGCTACCAGATCAGGCGATCCAGTCCGAACCGGGAGCATTTCACACCTGCTTCCACCCCCAAAAAAGAATGGAGCAATGAGGCATACATGGAACTGCCCAGGATCCATGCTTCATTCTTTTGATATTGCAAAAAAATTACATTAATATTTTGACATGCAAATGGTTATAAATGGTCATACTATGCAGCAATCTGGATGTGAGTGCAGCATCTTTGGATGCTAAAACTGGCATTCAGCATACAATCAGTTGCTAGAACGATGGGACTATATTTCTTGCCATTCCTGACATTTGTAGTTGCTATTGCTGTTGCTAAAAATGTTCCCAGAAACACACCAAAGCTGACTGAAATAGCTCTTGGAGGAAAAAAAGGATCCTGAAACACTCTAAAATAAAAGTTGGTCCATTGTCAACTCAAATTCCAAACCTCTGATCCAATATGTTCAAATGCAACTTTCGAACCTCTTCCTTTCCAGTTCTTCCTTTCATCTCTCTCAGTATGCTGCTTTTACAGAAACGTAAGGAAGGCTCATATTGTGGCAAGATAATTTTTTAAAAAAAGTTTACATTAGGCAGAGATACCTAATTACATAATTTTCTCCCATCTAGATTTTATAATAATCTTGTGTAGTAGAAAAAAACATCAAAGTTAAGTATGTTAAATTCCATTTGACCATATTAATCAGTTAGTTAACTCAGAATTGCAACACCAAGCTTATGTGCCAAGAAGAAAGGAAGAAAGGGAGGTAGGGAGGTTAGTTTACAGGCTCCTGCCAAGAGAGTTAATGTGGAATCCAGGGATTGAATTTACCATTCTGAAGCTCAGAGTAGCCTTTGTTTCCATTGTCCTTAACAATTCTCTTAGATTTCTTATTCCTTGAATAATATTGCTAAAGGGAGAAAAAAAAAAATCAAGTGTGAAAAGCAAGGCTGAATTGTCCATGAATTATGAACAACAGAAGAATCTCAGTTGCATTAAATATATATACATTCATACATCTATGCATTAAGTGGTGGGTTTCAAATTTTTTTTACTACCGGTTCTGTGGGTGTGGTTTGGTGAGCGTGGCTTGGGGGCGTGGCAGGGGAAGAATACTGTAAAATCTCCATTCCCTCCCCACTCCAGGGGAAGGTTACTGCAAAATCCCCATTTCCTCCCAATCAGCTGGGACTTGGGAGGCAGAGAATAGATGGGGTTGGGGCAGGGGTGAATTGCTCCCGGTTCGGACCGGATTGCCCGATCTGGTAGCGATGGAGGCGGGTGGTTCAGAGAACCGGTAGCAAAAATCCCCATCCCCCGCCCCCATGCCCAGCTGAGCCATGCGATCATCAGAGGCTTTTTTTTTTTACTTTTAAAAGCATTTTTTCTACAACTTCGGCCGAAAAAATACTTTTAAAAGTAAAAAAAAAAAGCCTCTGATGATCGCGCGGCTCATCAGGCATTTAAAAGAAAAAAAGGGTTTTTTTCTTTTAAATGCTCTGATGATCCAAGCTGAGTTCCCTGATGGGAGAGGCTTTCAGGGTACTCAGCTTGGATCGTCAGAGCATTTAAAAGAAAAAAACCCTTTTTTTCTTTTAAATGCTCTGACGATCCCAGCTGAGTTGATCGGCAGATCATCAGAGCATTTAAAAGAAAAAAAAGGATTTCTTAAATGCTCTGATGATCCAAGCTGAGTTTCCTGATCAGGGAACTCATCTTGGATCATCAGAGCCTTTTGAAAGCATTTTTTTACAACCTCTTAGCCAAAGAGGTTGTAGAAAAAATGGTTTTAAAAGTTTTTTTTAAAAAAGGCCATGCCCACATTCCCCCACCACCAAGCCATGCCCACAGAACCGGTAGTAAGAAATTTTAGATTTCACTCCTGGGATGGGGCCAGTCAAAGGTGGTATTTACTGGTTCTCCGAATTACTCAAAATTTCCACTACCGGTTCTCCAGAACTGGTCAGAACCTGCTGAAACCCACCTCTGATATGCATACATACATATGCACATTTATGCTCAGGTTGGGTTATAGTCAGAGGTGGGTTTCAACAGGTTCTGACCAGTTCTGGAGAACCGGTAGTGGAAATTTTGAGTAGTTCAGAAAACCAGTAGTAAAAATTCTGACTGGTCCCGCCCCCATCTATTCTCTGCCTCCCGAGTCCCAGCTAATCGGGAAGAAATGGGGATTATGCAGTAACCTTCCCCTGGAGTGGGGTGGAAATGGAGATTTTACAGTATCCTTCCCCTGCCACGCCCACCAAGCCATGCCCATGAAACCATGCCACACCCATGAAGCCACGCCCATGAAGCCACATCCACAGAACCGGTAGTAAAAAAAATTTGAAACCCACCACTGGTTATAGTAATAGGGCAAGTCAGCAAATCTTCAAAGAATACTTTCCCAGATGGTGACTGATAAAAACTTACACTTCATACTTAAGGTTTGTCAGAAGGCAGTGCCTTCTCCCATTGTGCCTGGCAAGAAGAGTGGTCAGACAGAGGTCTAGCACTGTGGGTTCATATGTCACCCTAACTTATTGCACAGGATAATGCTGAGGATAAGACATGGCAGATAAAGCATGTTACTTTATGTTCAGATCTTGCACTAAGGTAGAACATACTAGTGGAACCAGTTTTTCCCCCCAGCTTAATTTGGAGACACTTAAAAAATTATATTAAACCTAGTTTAATTCTTAGCCTAACATGTATCTCTATTTACTACTACGGAATAATGAAAAAAACTGTGCCACAGTTTCTAATTACTATTCTTAGATTAGCTATCCATGCCTTGTTCAGAGAATCTGAACATCTCTTTCCCTGAATTTAGGGTATGTTGTAAATTATTTTTGTTGACAGTAAATCCACTTTCCACCATGACCTACAGCCTATCTTATGCAGATTTTAGCTATATAGAGAAGACAAACCTCCGAATACTAAGAGCTGTATATTGTGCTGCTTTGGTAACCTCTATTTCACTGAATGTATTTAAGCAGAAGCTGGTTATCCTTTTATCAAGAATGCTGTAAACTTCACAGCAGACCTCTAGAATCCATGACCTTTCTATGGAAGTTCCTCCTGCTTCAATCTGAAAACCAGTTAATATTTTATTTTACACCAAGAAATGTGCACTTGAGATGTCAACAAATTTGAAGTGCCTCTCTGAAAGAAAACAGATGCACACAGGCACATAATTCACATACCAGAAAATTGTATTCCCTGAAATCACATCACAGCCTGTAAGGATTTGTTGTACTTAGGAGAACTCTACATACTTCCACTCTTAACTTAAGAAACAAAATCATTTATCTAATCATACCACATTTAGAAATCACTCATCTAACAAGAACATCAAGTGACCCACTTCACTTTCCACATTTTGTTTACTTGGCTTGTGAAGAGATATGTCGGCACCCTCTTGTGGCAGAGAGAAAAAAAGAGATCCAAACCAATCTATTTTTTTTCCTCCTGCACTGATCCTCTCTATTAAAACAGTGGGGAGAGAATTACAATTAAATTTTCTTGTAATTTAGACTCCTAGAATGATAACTCTTCTAACAATTAATATTTCCTTTTTTGTGATTAAATGAAGATTTGTATTGTACTCTTAAACACACCGGTGGTACATCTTTCTGCCAAATGAACACAGGGTTGACTTAGGGGTATTCAAACAAACCGGGGGGTGGGTTCTACTTACCTTTACTACCGGTTTGCAATGGGAGCGTGTGCGCGCGCTTCTGCGCATGCACAGAAGCTTCTGTGTATGTGCAGATCGTCAATTATGACATCCGGCCAGGTGGGCGGAGCCTCCCACCGCTTTTACTACCGGTTATAAAGAGCCAGACAGAACTGGGAGCAACCCACCACTGAAACAAACCCACTGAAACAAAATTAGCAATTAGATGAAAGTGCTTTATGCATATATAACCTGTTTGCCTCCAAGGCACCTTTTTCATTAATGCCAAAAACAAAGACAGGTAGTCTTCAACTTACAACAACAATTGCGCCCAACATTTCTGTGGTTAAGTGAGACATTAGTTAAGTGAGTTTTCTCCCATTTTACGACCTTTCTTGCCACTGTTAAATGAATCAGTGCAGTTGATTAGTTAGCAACCCGATTGTTAAGTGAATCTGCCTTTCCCATTGACTTCACTTGTCAGAAAGTCACAAAAGGGCATCACATGACCTTGGTACACAGCAATGGTCATAAATATGAACAAGTTGCCAAGCATCTGAATTTTGATCACATGATCATGGAGATGCCGCAAAGGTCTAACTGTGAAAAATCGCCATGTCACTTTTTTCAGTGCCATTGTTAACTTTGAACGGTCACTAAACGAACTTTTGTAAGTTGAGTACTACCTGCATCTCGGCAAGACTAGAAAATCCATTCCTGCTACTCAGTCATAAATTGGACAAGTGAAGGACCTTACTTCAACATCTCCTTATTTCATATGAATGTACAACATCATGCAATTTCAAGCAATTCTTGCTTGTATCTTTTAAAGGTAGTCCTTGACTTACAATAGTTCATTTAGTGACCATTCAAAGTTATAATGGTAGTGAAAAAAGGGACTTATGATCGTTCTTCACTTATGACCTTTGCAGCATCCCCATCATCACATGATCAAAATTCAGATGCTTGGCAACTGACTCATATTTATGACAGTTGCAGTGCCCCGGGGTCAGGTGATCAACTTTTACGACCTTCTGATAAGCTAAGTCAACGGGGAAGCTGGATTCACAGAACAACTGGGTTACTAACTTATTAACTGCAGTGATTAACTGAAGAACTGTGGCAAGAAAAGTCATAAAATGGGGCAAAACTCACTTAACTAATTTTCTCACTTAACAACAGAAATTTTGGGCTTAATTGTGGTTGTAAGTAGAGGACTACCTGTATTACCTACTGGTAGCTTTGAACAGAACAACATCCAAAGCTTTTTATGTGAAATCATGTTTATTATATACCTACCCTCTCTTTAAATGAGCCACATATGCACTCTGCAGAGCTGCTTCCAGGAAGTAAGGAAGTTCAAAATCCAAGGAAGACATATGATTGCCTTTTAGGCTTCTTGTATGTGTATTATTAAAGCTCTGGTAATAGAAAGGGGGGAGAGAGAGAGATTACAGATACAGTAAATATGAATAATAATTTTGCTTAATGCTTATTCTATTCTTCCAAAAGATCAGAGAAAATGACTAACATAAAGGAAAGGGAATGGGGTAAAGATAATTTGAAATTTGCTTTTAATTACACTTGTTATTTCTTTATAGTTTGGCCATTTTTTTGTGCTGGTTTCACAAGGATGGCGTTATATTTCCCTCTGTATTTCTGGCAATATACTAAGCAGATATAATAATTTAAGAGTCACAAATTATAAACAAAAGAACAACTGAAACCACAAATGGTAGCCTACTATAGGCTCAACAGCTCCCTCCTTTCTATTCTTTAACTGAAATTGAAAAAACAGAAAAATGGTCAAGCATCTGAGTCCTGGGTCCCATAAATTGGATGGATTACAAATCAAGGCTTCCCCTTCTATGAGCCCGAAATTAGGGCTGTGCAGTGCCTTGAAGGGAAAAACATTTTGAAGGGGAAAAAAGTGGTTTGGAGTGCATGGAGACATTTGTACAGCACCTCTTGGAAACTCCTAAAAGTTGCTGCATTTTTTTTCCAGCATAGCTATAGTGTGATCTCACTACAAAAGATGGATTTTGTTTAAGTCCCAAAAGTACTTTTTTCAGAAGGCAACTGGACTTTCTTGTTTTTTCTTTGAAGATGTTTCGCTTCTCACCCAAGGAGCTTTTTCAGCTCTGACTGGATGGTGGGGAATGGAAGGATTTATATTCCTTGCGGACAGCTGGTCATCTGCTTCCTTTTAGAGCACGGGTGTCAAACTCGCGGCGTCACATTGCTGTCGTGTGACATATCATGACTTTTTTTCCCTTCGTGGAGCTGGGGTGGGCATGGCCTGCACGTGACGCATCAGGCCCAAGGGCCACCAGTTTGACAGGGCCTGTTTTAGAGGGTTGTTGAAGCACTTGGAGATTTATATTCCTTGCAGACAGCTGGTCATTTGCATTCTTTTAAATAGTCATTGAGGCCAATTGGAGGTTTATCTGTGTCCTCAGGGTCACCTGAGTAGTGCAGATTGTTCTTGTAGTCTGTAACCATTAGCACTACTCATCCTTCCATTCCCCAGCATCCAGTCAGAGCTGAAGAAGCTTCTTGGATGAGAAGCAAAACGTTTTCAAAGAAAAAACAAGGAAGTCCAGTCGCCTCCTGAAAAAGTACCTTTGGGACAACCATGACCTGGATGACTGAGAACCTCTACAGACATTGGTTTAAGGCACTGACAGTGGATATTGCATTAGTCCCATGCACAGTCCAAAGCACCTTCAAATCCAAGCAACTGAACAGACCTAATAGATTATTCAGTAATCTGTAATCAGATTACCATCTTTACCAGCTGGGCAGCACAATAATATCTGCAGCAATTTGCAATCTGCAATGATGTCAGACTGTGTCAGTGACAATTAAATCTTCCCATCTTCTACGTGAAGCTACTGTATTTGCATGGTAACGTAAAGATGCACATTGTCCCTTTTGTGGATGCACATCAACCTTGGTTGATCACAAAAAAGCTAAAGAGGATCAAACTTACTTAGTAGCTCAATGGGATGCTGCTAAATGCAAGAATTAAAACATCCTAGAAGATTATGGCAATCCCACTTCCATATTGTTGCCAAGAAAATACCATGGGTGGATCAGGAATTGAGTATGACTTGAAGACTTTTCTTTACTCAAATGTGAAATAATTTAATTTGAATTATCTTGAGTTTAAAATAATTCCTGACCCCAATATACAAAACAAAAGAGGAACTTGGTATGTACCCATTATCAGATTTGTAATTGAGCTAAAATGACCTTCCAATTTTAAAGGTAAATTGATTGTAGGGGAAAAAATAATCTTCATTTTAGATAAGTACTATACAGTAAAGGTATATAACATGGTTTTGCATAAAGTACAGCTGATATATCCTGTTTCCCCCAAAATAAGAGATCCCCTGATAATAAGCCCAATCGGGCTTTTGAGCGCATGGCAATAAGGCCAAGCGCTTATTTCAGGGTTCAAAAAAATATAAGACAGGGTCTTATTTTCGGGGAAACGCGGGTAGCGTGTATTGTTCAAAATCTGGCATTTTTCCTCAGAATCTTAAATTTTTATCTGTGGCATTTTAGTGATTTTTCAAACCTGTGTTCTGAAATTCAATATTGAGAAAGCTGGCAAAATGTGATGCTAAAATATAAAATTACGTACAGGGGTCTGATTCAAATTCCCATTCAGCTGTATGCATGAAGTCTTGGGCTATTTGGACTTAACCACCTCAGAGAAGTATTACATGAGCAAAAGAGAGCAGCATCTTGAGCATATTGGAGGGAGAACATAACAAAACTGAACATCAGTATATAATTTGGCACATTTCCTGGCTTTCGTTTAATGAAGAAAAAGTGAAACAGTGATACAAATCCTTGGGAAATGCTAAGGGGGGGCTCCTTTGAGCTGACACTTATTTACCTTCTCCATTTCTTGCAGGAAAATCTGAGCAATTACACATGCCCTTTCAAAGCAAGTCATGACTTCCTCTTCTCTTTCTAACAGCCGGACTTGGGAAGCAATGGAATTGGGTGAGCGTTCCAGGGCCAAGCCTGTGAAGACAGCAACAGTGACTCTTCAATGCCATGCTGAAAAGTACTAACCATCAATTAGTTCTCACTTTGTGCAACCATCCCCATAATCTTCTCTACCTAGAGAAGCCTAACAGAGCTGGAGGTTATATAGTTGAGTGAATTTAGACCTTTTATCCCTATCTCTCATAGTGCCTCAGAAATAGTATCTCCTCAAAGACCTGTATGGCCTCTGCCATAACCAGGCTGAAAAAAAATTTCCAAATTAAAAAAAATTCCCTCCAGATCTTGGCAATCCTTCTGCTTTGGTGTTACCTGTTAGTTTGAATGGTTTTTTCCCTCAAAGGTGCACAATTCTTTCTGTTTTACAGAAGAGGCTGTACTTCCTGAGAATGCTCAGGAAGATAAATCTATCTCAGCATCTACTTCTGTCCTACTATCGCAGCACCATTGAGAGTGTCCTGACATACGGCATTCTTGCATGGTATGGGAGCAGCTCTGTATTGGGCAAAAAGGCTCTACAGAGAATCATTAAAACTGCCCAGAATATCATCGTCCAGCTACCAGCCCTGGACGACATCTTCGAATCTCGCTGTTTGAGAAAGTTGCATAACATTCTCAGAGACTCTTCCCATCCTGCTTACAATCTTTTTGGACTGTTGCCTTCTGGCAAAAGATACAGAACAATTAAAACTCGGACCACACGTTTTCTGAATAGTTTTTATCCCAGAGCTATAATTGCACTCAACAATGAACTAAAGGGCCACCATCAGTGAGCTGTTGGACAGCCTTACTTGGTCTGTTGTGTGGATGTTTGGGTGGTTTAGGAGTGGGGAATTTGTGGTGGGTGCGAGTGTGTTTGGGGATTGTGTGTTGGACCTGGTCTTTGGGTGTTAAGTGAATTTTGTTGTATGGGTATACTGTTATACACGTACAATGACAATAAAGTTATTATTATTATTGTGGTTCTTGGGATTCTTTTTTAATGTTGTACACCTCCCAGAATTTCATAAAGTTATGTAGTTGTCTGTATATGATACACAAATAAATACAGGTAGCCCTTGACTTACTGTATGTTGTAACAGAGTCCAGAATTTCCACTATAAGTGATGATGGTGTAAATCGAGACAATCATGTGACCAGACCTGATTTTATGACGTTTTTGGAGCTGTTGTTAAGCAAATGCTGTAGCCATTAAGTGAATGTGGTGGTTGTTAAGTAAATCAATGTATTCCTGTGGGCATTCTTTTTTTTACCAGAAACCAGTTGAAAAGGCCAGGAACTGGCAAAAAACATCATTAATCTAGGTCGCATGACCATGGAATATCAGGACTGAGTCTGGGTGGTGTACAGCAAATACCATTGGAGAGAAGACTGTGCAGTCCCAATCTGGAGAAGCAGTGGTGGGTTGCCCCCAGTTCGGACCAGTTCGCAAGAACCGATAGTAAAATCGGCAGGAGGCTCTGCCCACTGACCCGGTCGTCATCATAGGTGATCTGTGCATGTGTATAAGCACACGGGCGAGATGCGAACCGGTGGTAAAAGTAAGTAGAACCCACCTTGTGGAGGGGGGGGGATTCGGATAGCCACACCCCCTGAATCTCTCAGGCTGTATTTAGTAGGTTACAAGGTTATAGCTGTAGTCTGGCAAGGTTCTGTCCATTAGATGTACGCAAATAAAGGATTAGATTCAATGGATTTTGTTTTGTGATCTTTGGGATTGGGTTTGACATTCTCAGAGTATAGATTATTTCAGCTTCAGGAAGAGTAATATCTTTTATATTATATAATATTACATATTATCCCATGGTTTTTTTAAAAAAAAAAAGTGGGAGGGAAACTAACCTTCTAGCTACCATGTAGCTAAATAAACATTTGCAATTATATGAGCAACAGCAATAGCACTTACACTTATCTACCACTTCGTAGTGTCTTACAGCACTCTCTAAGCAGTTTACAAAGTCAGCATATTGTCCCCAAGAATCTGGGTCCTCATTTTACCGACCTCGGAAGGATGGAAGGCTGAGTCAACCTTGAGCCGGTGAGAATCGAATTCCTGACAGTCAGCAGAATTAGCCTGCAATAATGCATTCTAGCCACTGCACCACCACAGCTCCTGGTGAATATGAGCAATATGCAAGGATATTTTTGAAATTGAAAGGGGATGGTGAGCAAGGTTTTCAGATTCCTAACAGAATTGCAGCAAGAAGCTACAGCATGTACACTGTAAAACTCTCTATTACTCCTAGTTTTGCAGAAAACAAATATTTAAAAAAAAGCTCTCTACAGCATGTTCCCTTGTTTCCAGAATGCTACATATATACAAGAACACACACAAAAAGACAATAATGTGGTTATAAAGACTTTAGACGTCTTTTAACCCAACCCTTCATTGAGGATAAGAATCCTCAAGCTATCCCAGACAAATGAGTTTTAGGGTTGTTGTTTGTTTTTTTAAAAAAAACAAATTATATCCTTCCAGTATTGTATTTCAACTATGAGTTCCACCCCACCTGCCCCCAGGTTTCACTCATACCACTAATGTTATATTCCACCACCCCACTCCACGCATACTAGGATTTCAAGTTCTTCTGGTTTGTTCTTCGTACTCTGTCAATAAGCAACTGAGCCATTTAGTATCACCCTTCTTAAGCTTGCCTGATGCATCTCCCATTGTACAGTATTTCTGAGCACTCCTTCCTTCTTATCACCTGCTTCCTTGTAAGACTTGATGCCTTTGGGCTTACCGTCTGCTTGAACGTGGTTCTGGACATCCCTTCTTCTCCTTCAGATATAAGTTGAAAGCCCACCAGATATGAATTATATTCATTAAATTGTATGTATGTTGAATTATATTACGTTGACTGCAATGAATATATACTGCTCAAAAAAGTGAAGGGAACACAAGCAGAAGACATCCGAGATCTGAATGAATGAAATAGCCTTATTAAATACTTTGTTCTTTACATACAGTAGTTTATACACTGCTCAAACAACTAAAGGGAACACAAAACTACTGTATGTAACGAACAAAGTATTTAATAAGGCTATTTCATTCATTCAGATCTCGGATGTCTTCTGCCTGTGTTCCCTTTATTTTTTTGAGCAGTGTATATTCATTATATCCAATATAGCATTCATTCATCCTAATAATTTAAAGCAGTTTCTTATGTAAGTATATGTGTGGAATCTGCTTACTGTCCATGAAGTATTATAGGTAAATATAGATACAAATACTTAAGTATGGGACAGACTCAGTTCCACAAATAAGGCCAATTCTAATACCATCTTCTTCTGCCTCTCTAATTAGGACCCTGTATTTCTCCATTCAATACTTATGAAATGTTCTTATCTTCCTTTTCCTCTCTTTAAATGGAAATCACGTAAAGGCATCTTTGCAGACAGAAAGTCCCAAGTTGAATTCCTGGCACCTCCAAGTAAACCTGAAAAAATCCTTCTCTGATCCTCTGTACAAATACAACCACTCATTATAGATAAAACTGAGCTTCAAAGATTAAAAGATCTTATTCAGATATAGCAATTTCCTGAGTTCCTCCTCCCTGTCCCTAACTATTTTGTTCTTAGCTACCTTATACTGTACTTCATACTCCAGGTTTTTTTTCTTCAACATGCCTACACAGTCAGCCTGGAAATGGGAACAGAATGTACAGAGGAGACTGCAAGAGCCCTTCCGTTTATTACTGCTAATCTTACAAGACCTGAACTTTGCCTGCTGATGCAGTCTTAAATTCAACAATTAAAATTGTATGGGTCATTTCTCTCTCTCTCTCTCTCTGTCTCTCCCTGTCTCTCCCCACCCCCAATATCAGAAGTGAAAATCCTTGCAAAAGCAGTCCATTAAAAGCCATACCAAATGAAAGAATGGACAATCTGTTGTCCTCCAGAACAAGCTGTTACTCATAAACTCTAGCTAGCATTTCTTTTGGAAATTCAACCTATCTAAAATGGGAACTCCAACACTTTATACTACAGTGGGAAAAGGTAAATATGTATACAAAGAAGTATACAGCACTTTATACTCTAATGGGAAAAAGTAAAGATGAGAAGTTTTATTTATATACCATGTTATGAATCAAACTGCTTCCTGGATTGCACTAAAAATCACTTGGATTTTTTTCATCATGCATATTCATTATGACATTTGTTTCTTCCATCCACACACAAACTTGAATATATGCATAGGCATTTAAATAAATTTGAACAATAATACACAGGAGCATAAGCACAGAGAAATATCTTGCTGAAAGATCCCAAATTCTCAACAGCACTCACAGAACTGAGCACATCATTTGGAACCAAATATTAAGCAAAGTACTATGAGCACCATCCCAACAACTATTGCTGTTCTTAACACCAGACTATGGTGTCAATCTTTTTATAGTGATCTAATAAATTCTGGCTGATCAATTAGTGGGGTTACAAGGGGAATAAGAAGAAGGCAACCAAGTTAATCTGCATAGCAGATTTCTCCCAAAAGTTATGCCGGGTGTTTTTGTTCAGGAAATCAATAATCCTATGGCGAAAAAAATGGTGATGATTGACCACTGAGGTATAGGAGGTACAGTATATAGGATGAAGGTGGAGGGAGTGCCTGGAGTTCCTCATCCCAGAGGAAAGACGGGTGCCTACTTTTCCCACCAAGAAGTAACAATGGGTGCAACGGGAAAGGAACCTGAGAAATCCACCAATCGCTGCCCTTGAAACTGCCCCACATTTAATTCATAAGGACAGTTTCTCACTGCTGACGCATAGTAAAACTTGGTCAGTGCAAAGTACAACAATATAGTTTTCTGTCAACTCAAGGATGGGACAAATGCATATTACTCAGCTGTGAGGAAAGGTTTTCGTTCCTGGTAGAATTTTGCTTGGTATTCTTAAGGATTGTATTCTGTTCAGAGAAATTGATCTAGGGCAGTGATGGCTAACCTTTTTGCGGTTGCATGCCAAAACCAGGGAGGAGCGTGGGGGGTCGAGTATGCGCAAGCCCACAACCATAATTCAATGTGCCCCGCCCCCGTGCATGCATGTGCAACCCCTCTGTGCTCCCCCCGGTTTTGGCATGCAATGGCACGGTGGGTCTTCCCCAGGCTCCAGAGGCTTTCTAGGAGCCTGGGGAGGCCTGTTTCCCGACTTCCAGTGGGCCCGAAAGGCCCGAAAATCAGCTGGCCAAAGCACGCATGCGTGCTGGAGCTGAGCTAGCGCAACGCTCACGTGCCCACAGATATGGCTCTGCGTGCCACCTGTGGCACGCGTGCCATAGGTTCGCCATCACGGATCTAGGGTCTAGGTTCCAGTGTCATGGAAGGCCAAAAATCAGAAGAGATTGGCTTGGGGAGACTGCATGAAATTAGGCAAAAGCCTGCATTTCCATTCTATAAAGTGCTACAGGCTGGCTTAAGGAACCAAATCTTTAATAATAACATGTAGCACCTGTGCCTTCCCCAAGAGATCAGATATATTTTCCAATGCTTACTTGTTATTGTGGTCAAAAGGTAGCACTTCTTCAGAAGTATTACAGGATCTAATCAGGACAGCCAAACAAACTCAATCTAAAAACTGCTACTTTGGGTAAAAACCAAGTCCTTTGTTGACAGTTTTAAGTCTTAAAACAGGGCAGCTCCAGGGCCACATGTGGTTCCCAAGCACCCAGAGTTCCCTTGGTTTGAGTACACAGTAAGTTTTTGTTTTATTTCATTCTTTTGCTCATTTTTGAGTAAGGGATTTAAGATGCCCTAAGATTTACAGAGGGTTAAGTACTTCTTTCATTTATTAAAATGGGGGAAAAAAGTCTTTTCCTCCAAAACCACAACTTCCTCCTACTTGAGTTCTAAGAGGCAACATGCGTGGTTCACACCTTCGCAAATCTTAAGATATGTTTTACTTCAAAACCATCTAAAAAGAGATTGAAATATTTAGCCACCTCCAGTCCAGTGACATCATAACCACCCCAACTATGCCTTCTGCAGAGGCAAACAAATATGAAAGCATGGCCTTGACTTTGCACATTCATATTCAAGACTAGGGCTTCCATTGCTCTTGGGTGTCTTCAAAAGAGTGACCGTTGCATCTGAAAGACAAGGTCACTCTTTGAAGAACAGCAAAGTTCATATCTTGGACGGGGAGGGAACCACTGGTTTGAGAGCGAGATCAAAGAGGCCATCCATATTACAATTGAATAGCCCTCTCTTAAAAGGTGGGGGGGGGGAATATTATACCACCTATGGCCAGTGGTGAAAGCGGAACTGGTTCGCTATCGGTCCGCTAGCCGTGGATGTGCACTGTGCACCAAGCATGCACCACGAGTGCGCTGCACGCACATGCACAGTATGCACCAAAAGGAGGCTTGGGTAAGTAGAACAGCAGGGGGGGATCAGCTGTGCCGCGCAATTTAGCTTTGCTAGAAAGCAGGATTTCCTGCTTTCTAACAAAGTTAAACCGGAAGGCTGAGTCAACCTTGAGCCTGGTAAGATTCGAACTGCCAAACTGCAGGCAGCCGGCAGTTAGCAGTAGCCTGCAGTACTCCACTCTAACCACTGCGCCACCGCGGTAAGCAGGAAAGGCCTATTTAAATTAAATAATTAAGCGAACTAGGATACTTCATAGACTATCTGATGTCCACAAAAGCAAAAGTGGGCAGGTAGGCTAGCAAAAAGAAATTCTTGTGAATTAGGAACTTTTCATGGTAGCAAATAAAATCATAATAAAATATACACTCTGTAAGTAAGTCAGACATGTCAACGTTTCTAATGATTTCTTATCATTAACTGGAGGATATCGTTTCTAAATGCTTAAGCCTTTCTAATCCAATAGCTACAGCCATTCACAAATAGGTACCAATGATGAATTCCCCAAAGCCAACAGAATAGCAGAGACACTCTAAACCAGGGGTCTCCAACCTTAGCAACTTTAAGCTTTGCTGGCTGAGGAATTTTGGGAATTGAAGTCCACAAGTCTTAAAGTTGCCAAGGTTGGAGACTCCTGTTCTAAACTGTGGCCCCTTGGGGGAACAGGAAGTACAGATCAGTGTGATGCCTGATGTTCAAAAGGTTCATTGCAATAGTAACATGGTGTTTTAACTTTGATTTTTACATACCAGTTGAAGGTATCTGATCATTCCAGCCCTCTATTCACCTAATAAGTGGATTGGTATGCTGAAAAGGTTAGAAGAGGATAGGCAGAGAGCAACTACTTCAGCAGCAGTCATAAACAGCACTGAAAGGAAACAGAAGATGAAGAATGCAAGCAGAGGTATTTTTTCCAGGTTTCCCAGAAAAACAGCTGAATCATAAACCCTTGGATAACTTCCCTCTCTTCCAAACATAGAATAAAAATACACATACAGAAGAGATTATTATTATTATTATTATTATTATTATTATTATTATTATTATCATTAGGTTGAAAATGCAGCAAAGAGAAACGTAAGTATACTACAAAGGAAAGGAGAACCAAATATTGTCAGTTTGATAAGCACTAAAAAGCTATAGAAAGAGCCCATGGTGTGATCTGCCAATAGAGTGGGTCTTAAAACTGATCCAGTTTTTTTTCCCTTGGTCTGAAATATTGTCATTACCCCCACAAAAGAAACCAGACTTCATTGTTTTGCAGAAGCATCAGCCTCAGACTGGATCCATGACCCCTGAACAAGAAATTACTTCGGTACCTCCAGGTTGTGCCCAAATTATCCCCTTGAGCATCCCCAGTTTAAGAATCAACCACTGCTTCCTTACAAACATATTGTCACTTTAGTTTGAGAAGAAGCAAACATCTTGTTTAGGATATTTATTCCCAGTTCATGTCATCAAAGGCAGCACTCTTTGACTTTTTAGATCCTTCACCTGAATCTGTTACATACAATTGAGCTGATTTTTTAAATATATATATAGATATAGCCAGCATGATATACCATGTTCAGAACAGAAAACCATGACATTTTAAGATACAAATCTGTCGTACTATATTGTAACGCTGTCATGCTCTCCTATTTTTCTACTTTCTTAAAAAGCAAAATATCATAGTGCTACTGATGTTCCTTGTTGAGTTAATTTCAACCTATTACCAAAGATCAAAGAAACTGAAGAAATATACGGAGTGTTGTTTGCTTGTTTTACAAATTGAAAAAAAAAATTGATATATATAGGGCTAATGAAAAATTCAATATTTTAATCAGGCATAGGTACTGTATTATGTATGAATTAGAATTTTGTTCATTATATTCCATAGCTCATCAGCTTCTTAAAATTTAAACTCAGTGCAACTTCAACTAAATAAAATAAAATGTTTGAAGGATAAAATAAATAAGGTTTATATGAGCTGATTTTCTACAGCATCATCACATTGAAATAAAAAATCAGTGACCATAGACAATCCCCATTACCTTTAATAACAAAAGCTTCAGTTAGCAGACGCAGCTTGTATAAAGGTTTCTTCTCTATTACAAGGTCTTCGAGGCCAGCTCTTGCATACATGCTTAAAGCCTCTCTGTAACAGCCTTCAATATAATGAAGCTTGGCAAGGAGCAACATTGCTTCTGTCATAACTTTTGGCTGGAAAATTAAAATGTGCATTAGTAATATAATAAAGCTGTAGTTAAACAATGTTTGTTTTGGAAATATTTCCCTGTTCAACATCGCATGGAATCAAGCATTTTGTTAACAAAACCTTAGTGAGCTTTGAGGTACATGGTGAAATATAATGAGTGCAGAATGCAGATCCCTCAGTTAATTTGAAAAATTATAGCGGTTGGACATTCATTTTCTACTGAAATTAATAAGGCAGCTCTTAAGAAGAGGAACATTCTGTCATTACAACAGAGGATCCACATGGTTTCCTGTTATGTGTCAATGGATGGAGCCATCTGAGTTTCTTCCATAAATTTCCAAGAACACTTATCCTATGTGAAGTGGAAGTTTATTAGTGTACTTTGACTGCAGTTTCAAAATTGCTGAAAATATATATTTAGCTTAAAGTTTTGCCCTGTTTTATTTTTTTATCTATATAAAAATATTTGTCAGGGGTGGATTCTACTTACCTTTACTACTGGTTTGCAATGGGGCTGCATGTGCTCTTCTGCACAAGTGCAGAAGGATTTTCATGATGTCAGGGTCAGTGGGCGGGGCCTCCCGCCGGTTTTACAACTGGTTCTATAGAACCGGTGCGAACCGGGGGCAACCCACCACTGGTGTGTATGTATTTAAAAGTGAACACATTTCAGCTATCCTTTGAAAAGTTACAACACTTCAAACAAGGGATATTAAATCTTAACCTAATATAATCCTACATCAGCCGCTTTTTACATCCAATTTAATTGCAGCACTAGCTGCATACATTCTAAGTAACCATTGCCCTGTTTTTACCAAGTATACCAGCTTGAGCATCACAGTGCTATAAAGGCCATCAACCTTGACTAAGCAGATGCCCTAGAATCTTCCTAACGCTATATGAATAAGGCCCAGTTTATGCAGTTTATAGCTTTAAGCAATAGAGAGATTTGAAACACACAAAGTGCTTTATTTGTGACAACCAAAAACGTTAAAACTTAAGAACACCACTTCTAAATGGTTGATCCCCGCGTGATTAGGACAGCTATTTCTCAGTCACATTCACATTCTCCCAACCAAAAATAACCAAGAGCTACTCAATGTTGCCATTTGTAGGAGATCGAATTTGGAAGTTTGCCTCAGAGCATGAAAGTCAGTGCATGGTTAACATAACAACAATAACCACTTTGCTAGTTATTTAAATTAAGTATAAATTAACTCCAAGTGAAAATAAAATGGAAAAATTGGCAGATTTTTTTTCCACAGTTATGCTAGATCAAATGAATTAGTAACTTATTTCCATACTTGTATCCTCGACTTACAAGAGTTCATTTAGTGACCGTTCAAAGTTACAACAGCACTGAAAAAGTAACTTATGCACATTTTTCAGTTACAACTTTTGCAGCATGCCCACGGTCACGTGTGTTGTGGTCCGCCAGCAGCCTGCAGAGCTGGCAGCAGAGTCAGACAGTCAGAGGAAACCCCGGTCAAGGGCTCTGCATCGGAGGCAGAGATGGGGCCAGGGCCATTTGGGAGCGATGCACAGATTCCAGAGCCTCCAGAGGCGGATAGTAGAGAGGTACAGAAGAACAGGAGGAGCCTGTTCCTAGCATGCGAAGAGCTGCCAGAAGGCAAGAGCAGCTAAAGCAAAAAAGACGACTCGGGAGTAAGGCCAGGAGATGATTGGCCCCTCCCAGAAGGCTTAAAAGAGCAGCAATGGCTCTTGAGATCTTTGTAGGAAAGCAACGTTGCTACATTTGTTTTTTGTCAGCATCTCTTGCTTCTGAACTTCCTGGGGTTTTGCCAAGAAAAGCCTTTGGCAGGGTGCCAAAGAAGACAAAGGTTGGTGATAAGATCGAAGGACTATTTATGAAGAATTTGTTTTGGAATTAATTTATCTAATAAATTAATCTAATAAAATATGTTTGTTTAGGGCTGATTGTGTCTGGTAATAACTACTTGGGCCTAGGTCATAACAACGTAATCAAAATGCAGATGCTTGGCAACTGACTCACTTTTATGATAGCTGTAGTATCCCGAGGTCAAGTGATCCCCTTTTGCAATCTTCTGACAAGCAAAGTCAATGGAGAAGCCAGATTCACTTCACAGCTGTGTTACTAATTTAATAACTGCAGTGATTCACTTAACAACTGTGGCAAGAAAGGTCATAAAATGGAGTAAAATTCACTTAGCAACTGTCTCACTTAGCAAAAGAAATTTTGGGCTCACTTGTGGTCGTAAGTCAAGGACTACCTGTATGAGAAATGTGAAATATTTTATCCAGCTTTCCTTATTTTTTGTTATAACACTTGTATAAAACAGTAACTTTCCCAATTTGCAATGAAAACTCACATTAATGAATTAATGCAGATTTTTAGAAGTCTGGACTTTGACAGAGACACAAAATCCCATCATGCTGAATTAAAGCTATGACTTCTGAATAAACTACCCCATGTGGACTTGTTCAAGTAGCAGGCCAAAGAAAGGGTCTCTTGGTAGATTTCATAACAATAAAGTGTACAGTTAGACTGTTCTGCCCATCATGGTGTCTCATTGTTGTTTTTTTAAAAAGAAAGTCTCTTGTCTCATTAGCCCTGCTAAAACAGATCTATAGAAACATAAGTGGATCTGCAATAAAACATTGTTGGCACTGTTAGAGCCAGAAAAAAAGATGTAGTTGTTTTAATGAGTCAACTGATTTGATTTACTAAAATAGCTACATCCTTTTTCTAGGTTCACATCATTGCTGGGTTGCCCCCAGTTTGGACCGGTTGCAAGAACCGGTAGTAAAACCGGCGGGACGCAGATCATAGGAGATCTGCGCATGCGCAGAAGGGCGCGTGGGGGCTTGATGCAAACCGGTAGTAAAGGTAAGTAGAACCCAACCCTGGCTCACATAGCATCCTGAGAAAAGATACAAGAGGTGCTGTGCTCACGTTATCACACATTCTAAAGCACCTTCTCAAAGTTATTTTCAAGAGTCTTAGTAGCTTTAATTTGGAAACCCTGGACTTAGCCACTCATGTCTTCCATCATGACACTCTTTTCTATTCCCCACCACCCCATCCCCCATTATTTCCCTTCCTCCAAGTCAGCAATATTTCATGGCCCTTGTTTATTTGGTCCTCCATGGCCATCCTTGACATCGGTGTCCCTAAATTGTATCTACACTTCTGCAAACCTTCAAAACCTACTAATACCTTCATTTCTTCATGTGGATGATGCCTTTCTAGAAGGGTTGGTTCTTGGAGGACAGGATTGCCTATTAATTTATATAGTGTTGAAAGTTTAATTTAGTAAATCGTAACAAATCCCAACATTCTTTTGAATAAAAAGTGCTGCAGAAAGAAAGCAATTATTTCAGATGTTTATAAATGCATCAGGAATGGTATCAGGGAGATAGGTGAGAATAAAGATTCCAACATTTCGTTATCTAAACCATTTGATTGTACATCATTAGCAGTGTTTGGAATGCTCTTTTTTATTTCTATCTAGAATGCCTACCAGTAATTTCCCTCGATTTAGAATGTCAGTCAAAGACTTTTTGGCGTCACTCAGTTTGGGCTCGGTTTTTTCCATTAATGGCATGGTTTCTTTGATTTTGGCAAGGTTCTCTTTTAAGCACAGCTCCAGCAGTGCCTCCGCAGCTAGTAGATTCTCATAGTCTTCTGCAAGACATAGTCAATGGAATAAAAAATTACACACTGTGTTATGTTCCCATATATAGCAGGATAGAAAGCTAAACATAGAATTTTAACCATTATATAAACATTTCCTTGCATAAGGAAACTTGCCCAGAGTGCAAAAATTGTTTATGCAATAGGAATCCAACTTAAGTGATCAGCTATACATTTATAGACATTTCATAGAAACTTTCTTATTTAGACATATAAATGAATGTCTTGTGTCGTGTATTCTACTTCAGATTTGTAAATACGAACTCTTTAGAGAAATAAACACCAATTTGTTCTGCTGGCTTATTTAAAGAAATGGACAGAATTTGATTCAGTCATGAAAACTTTATTGGAAATAAAATCACAATTATTTATATAAATGTCTTGTTACTATGTTTTAGAAACCTAATCAATAAGATGTTATAAATCCAAATTTTGTTGCAGGCTTCTTTATACTTACATAGTAAATAAGAACTGAACACAAGTGGATTTACTTATAAATATGCATACATAAAACTGTACTTTAACTTAACCAGCATCTAGAACTGAATCAAAAATCTGTGCAATGTGACTTTCTATGCTTCTCCTCCCCCAAATCCTCATCTTCCAACCTCACAATCTACTCCAGAAAGTATTAAGCAAATACATTTTGAGAGGCATAACTGCCATGTGCCAGTCAAATCAAGATTAAACTATTTATCTCAATAGGCTGCACATTCAACTATTAATGGTCTTTAATTTCATATAGTATGTCTGCCCATATCCTGTTTGCCCATGGGGTCTTATGACAGGTAAAATAATGAGATATTTATAATGGCAGAAAATAAAACTAAAAGATAAAATGTTAATAAAACATTCAAGCCTTAAACAGCAACTAATCATAAGCATGTTCTGAGTTCAAAAACAGCATCTACCAGGCGTGTGCAGGGGGAATATCAAAAAATCAAGAGGATGATTGCCACTGCATTATTGATGCTCTTTTTAAACGCATCTTTTTTATAAAAAAAACTATATGGTTAATACTGCATAACAATTTAATATTGAGTATGCCTTGTTTCAACCAGTTATCTGAGCAGAACCCCACTAAAAACAGCACACATTTTTCTCAACAAAAATATGGAGAATTTTACTCTTGGGCTCTTATTTATGCTTTGCCTCAGATTTTATAAGAGCGACTGCATTGGATATAATGTAAATATGCAGAAAATATGATCTATTATTGGAAAGGACAACAAAGCTTTAACCATGTGATTATATGAGCTCAAACTCCATTTAATATTACAGAAGCATTTTACTGTATTATTTTGACTCTCTAAAGTAGAATATATTCCCAAAGAAACAGCAAAGTTTTCTCATATTCTCCTCCTTTAAAAAAAAAAATTGATGTTGCTTTTCTTTTCTCTCCACTTATTTTGTCTTTCATCACCCCTACCCACTCACTGCCACACTTTCTTTTCCCTGGAACAATTGCATATGCAAAACTGATTGAGGAAAATATACATGCTGATATTGCAACAAGCATGCATTTATGCTTTTGGGTGGAGTCCACAAATTAACTTGAAATTAGTGACACAGCCCCTCTACAGACACAAAATGGCTGTGGTTTGAGGGAAAGGTTTCAAAGTGGGGGGAGGGACATCCAAGCTGCTGGTGGGTTCATTCCTCCTTCTATGTTTCACAGACAGTTTTATTTTCTACTGAAAGGTTTCTCTTTAAAATTGAAACTGTATTTTACTTAGCCTCTATCTACATCTTGCTCCATTCCCCCCGCTCCCCCCAAGAACGCTGTTAAAGTTCTCCAAGCCAATACGTGCCTGAAATAGTGAGCCACAAGTCCCAAGATTTTATTTAGGGTGGCTTACAATGCATAAAAAAACCCCATTATAAAAACATTTAAAAATTAAAACATTAAAACCCATTCACACCATTCATGGCCGGATCTCACAAGATCGCAACAGCGAGATTAATGGCCCCAGGCCTGCCGGAAAAACCAGGTCTTCACCGCTTTTCGGAAGGCCAATAGGGTGGGGATGGTCCAGACCTCAGGAGGTAACTGGTTCCAGAGAGCTGGGGCAGCCACAGAGAAGGCCCTCCACCATGGGCCCGCCAGCTGGCATTGTTTAGCTGATGGGACCTGGAGGAGACCAACTCTGTGGGATCTTACCGGTCGCTGGGAGCTATGTGGTAGAAGGCGGTCTTGAAGATAACCTGGCCCTGAGCCATGTAGGGCTTTAAAGGTAATAACCAACACCTTGAACTGTGCCCGGACACCAATAGGGAGCCAGTGCAGCTCGCGGAGAATTGGTGTAATGTGGGTGTACCTAGGTGTACCCTCGATAGCTCGCGCGGCTGCATTCTGGACCAACTGTAGTCTCCAAACACTTTTCAAGGGTAGCCCCATGTAGAGCATGTTGCAATAATCTAACCGTGAGGTGACAAGGGCATGAGTGACTGTGAGGAGACCCTCCTGATCCAAGTAGGGTCACAATTGGTGCACCAGGCGAACCTGTGCAAAGGTCCCCCTAGCCACAGCTGTCAGATGTTGCTCTAATCTTAGCTGTGAGTCTAGGAGGACACCCAAATTGCGAGCCCGTTCTGAGGGGGACAATTTCTCTCCCCCCCACCCCCGAGCCAAGATACCTAGCCAACCCATTTTGTAACTGAACATATGTAAATACCATCAAGTGTGGAGACTTAATCTACATGATAGACCCATGAGAAGGGGCAAGACATCCCAATCAGCCTTGATGGCACCATTTGGGCATCTTAACCCCTGGTCTCATTGGATAGTGGGACAACCTTTTTTAGAAGCAGAGAAACCTTTCTTGCATTTTGCCCCCTCCACACTTATTCTAGCCTAAGACGTCCTAGTTGCCTTAATTATTTTATTTATTTATTTATTCACATTTTTCACAGCCACCCGACTCCAAGGGATTCAGTGCTTCCAAAGCCAGTCGTGATGGCTGGCACAGACATAAAGAGCAGCCTGTTCTCAGAGGTCTTTCTTTTTGCCTTTTCCTGATGCTCATTCTGAGAGGCTGCTTTATCCTTCCAAAGGAGCGCGGATGGTCCGGCCTCACAGAATCAGGCCAGCTGCTCAATAAGGACACCTCTGCGGGCAGCAGGTCAGGAGAAAGGAGGAGGGAGCATTACCGCTCCACCACTGGGCTCCTAGATGTATGCGTGTGAGTGCGTGTGTCTGTGTGTCAGAATAAGACTGCTACTTCCGTCCTTAAAACTACAGTCATCTTCTACATATTAATTCAGAAGGAAGCGCTTGTGGAATCAATGAGATTTATTCCCAAGGAGAGTAAAATTCACTGGGTTCAATTAAACATCACCGGGGAGCGCACCGAGTATATTTCTCTTGAAGACAAGGTCACCCTAGAACTGATTCTCAACAAGGAGCATTGGAGTGTGGTAAAGCAGCCTTCTTCAAGGGCACCGGGCAAAGCTGAGAAAGAGGGAGAGGCAGCCAAGGGAGGCAAATTAAGAGTAAAACCGGTACGGGGTGCGGTGGAAGGTGCATTGCCAAGCCTTGGTCCACACTATTTCAGAGTTTCTACCAACAAGCCATCGCTAAGCCCCAGGCATGGTTTCAAAAGTTGCCGGGTAGAGGATGGAGTGAAGGACTCACATGCCAATCAGCTCCCTCTTCCCCCACCCCCAAATAAACTGAATCTAAATAATTCTACACCCCACCCCACCCCCCAAAAAAGGGACGCTAAGAGAGACAAACCAACCACACACACACACACCCATTAGAGCCAGCCTGTTAAGGATGCGGCTGAGGCAACCCCAGCCCCAGGGGTTGACGAAAAAAAGAGAGGCTGGGTTCGACGGATCATCTGGCAGCCCACCAGTAGCTGACCGCGTGGGAATCTGTAGGAAGGCGCGCCGAGCCAGCTCGGGAGATGAGTTTATGGTTCGTGGCATTGTGCGAACCCAGCACTTTTCAGCGGAGCAAGGAGACCCTGGGTTAAGGGAACTGGGGACGACAACAGGGCTGGGCAGGAAGGGGCGAGCGGGCTGACCCTTACAAGGACAGGCGGCCGCCCGCTTCCATGGTTTTTTTTTGGGGGGGGGGGGTTACGGAAGAGCAGGCGGTCACTGGGGAATCCCAACAGTTCAAGCGGCCGGCTTGACTGCCTTACCAGATTTTTGCGGTGCGGCTCCGGCTCCTTTTGCCCCCTTGTGCCGAGGGCTGGACGTCCGCGCCCTCATCTGCGCCACCATGGTGAGCTGCATCTCCCACTGGCAATCCGTCCTGCACCTCTCGATCGCCTCTTCCATTTTCAGGTGAAAATGCGAGCCTTTCGCAGCCATCTTTGCGTGGGTGGGTGTCTCATGTACAACAGGGAAGTCCCGGGCAGGCAGCAGGCAAGCAAACAGCAGCGCGCCTCGGGAAGCGCCGGGTTCCCCTCCCCTCCCTTCCCTTCTCTTCCCCTCCCCTAGCTAGCATGAGCGAGCTTTCAATTTCTCTTGTACACGCTGGGAAAGGGAAGCCCGGGTTTCTTCAACCTCTTGGTGCCAAAAAAAAAAAAAACCAAAAAAAAAAAACCACCCCTTTCAGATTAGTTACGACCATTCACCAGTTTGGCTCCGGCATTCCGACGGAAAATATTTGGTAACGTTTGGAAAACGCGCTGGGCTGAAGGAACAAAAGCGGGAAAGTGGTGCTGCAGTAGAAGAAGTGACTTCAACGACCTTCCGTCGGAAGCGCACACGGTCTGTTTACTGCTGTATTTGTAGGCCTCTACTACAAATCAGGATCAGTAGTTAAAGGAAGTCGTTATTTTTCCTCTATTCGCTTTCCAGATAAGTACTAGGCACTTTGAGTACAAGGCATGGTCTGGAAGTTAAGGGTTAGTTGCCAGGGTATGTTACCAGAAGGGCTTCCTTTGCTATGTGCTCTGGGTCCTTGGGTCTTATTCTTCCCAAAAAAAAATTTTTTTCTACACCTCCAACTTCCTTTTTTTATGTTAGCTGTGCTTGATCTGTCAGAGATCTCTTATCAACCTTGGGGACTCTGAGCTTCAAAATGACACAATAATGTTTTTTTAAAAAATATTTTTTTAAATTCCACTATTATTTTTTATGAATAATTCATGGCAGCAAACATACCTAATTCAGTTTCCTCCTCTCATTTTTTCCACAACAACCCTGTGAGGTAGGTTGGCCTGAGAGAGTGTGACAATCCCAGCTGACTTTCATATCTAAGGTGGAGGTAGAACTCACACTTTCTTGGTTTCCAGCCTGGTGCCTTAACAACTAGACAACACAGACACTAGTGCAGGGGTCTCCGACCTTAGCAACTTTTAAGACATGTGGGCTTCAACTCCCAAAATTCTGGGAGTTGAAGTCCACAGGTCTTAAAGTTGCCAAGGTCGGAGACCCCTGCACTGGTGTTTATTAACTTAGGTTTAGCATGTCATATCCTTTAGCCAATAGGTATGTGTGTCAGGATTTATATTTATGGGAAATTAAAATTCACAAATATAAGCTTATAGTTGTTTCTTTTGAAGAAGAAATGGGGCTTCATTTGTTTAAAGGAGTTGGGAAATATGAAACATTCCATCGGGAAGGCATATTCCATTTGATTTAATGGCTATCTTCTACATTCAGTCATATATAACCCATTTTTAAGAACATTTTTTACATGTAAAATTGGCTTTTAGTTTTTAAATAATACAAATTATCAGTTTACACGTGTATGTGTATTTATTTCTTATACTTATACTTATATGCTGCCCTTCTCCCAAAGGACTCAGGGCGGCTCACAGAAATTAAAACAATGAAAACAATAAAAATAGCTACAAAAACAATCAATTAAAATCTCCCAATTAAAATCACCCATCAGATCAGCAAATTTGTTGGAAAAGCTATGTCTTCAGGTCACAGCGGAAAGAGCGGAGGTCGGGAGCCGTCCGGAGCCCCGTAGGTAACCCTTTCCAGAGGGTCGGTGTGCCCACAGAGAACGCCCTCATCCTGGGCGCCACCAGCTAACATTGGCCGATGTGTACAATGACAATAAAGTTATTTATTATTATTATTGTGCTATTGATAATTTCTGGGATTCTAGCACCAATCAAAATGAAATGTAACTTTTTTCCCCTCTTCTGAAGCATTAAAGGAAATAATCATTTGACACTTTTAAGGCATGGGCAAAGAATAACTGTTGATTACATTTCATTGGGAAGGGGCTAGAATGAAGCTTTTGACTCCTGTTGACTACATGAATGAAATTTGCCTGGAAACAATGTGGAAGTTTCTTTCCTTTGGAATATCTTTTTAATTTTCCAATTGAGCCTATAGATCTGGGATTCCTTGTGACCAAGTACTAACTGAGAGTCAATTTGGTGTATTGCGGTGGGTGAAGAACCAGGCCAGAACTGGGAGATTATGAGTTCTAGTCCCACCTTAAGCACGAAGTCAACTAGGTGACTTTGGGCCAGTCACTCTCTCTCTCACCCCTAGGAAGGAGGCAATAGCAGGCCATTTCTGAAATATTGCCAAGAAAACTAAATAGACTTGTCTAGGGTTTTGCCATGAGTCAACATTGACTCAAAGGCACAAGATAAATAAATAAATACTAACCAGATCTTACTCTACTTAGCCTTTTAGTTGACAATTCAACTGTCAGTTAAGCACTGTTAATCATAAATCAGCTGCTTCATTATTACATACAATCATCCTATAATGTCCTGCCATTTTAAATAAACCTGTTCATTACCTAGAGCAGTAATTCTAAAAGTGTGATCTACAAAGCATCAGTGGTCAATAGAAGTCCCCATTCATGGGCCGCACGTGCACAGCAATCCACTGGCAAGAACCGCTTGCCTCCTAAGCCCTATGCACACTGGTAGCACATGTGTGGTCTGTCTTCCCTCTGTGTGCTGAAAATTAGCTGTGCCATATTGAACTGAGATCTGAATGGCTGGGAAAGCAGCCACTTTCTAATGATTCTATGCAACCTGTTTGTTTACTCATTTATTGATGTACATACAGGTCTAACAGGTCACTTGAAAGAGGTGCCAATCTACTGCTTAAAGATTGTGGTGTAACTATTATTGCTAAAGTAGTTCCATGATCCCAGAGGCTGCAACCAGAAACCAAATGATTGAACTCCCTGCCCTACCCACCTGCCTCCTCCCACTCTTGTTCCAATCTGCGGTGGAGGACCGTTTGGTCCTGACAGCAAGAAAATGTATCAATTACAGCATCTTAAATTGACCCACAATAAATATTTAGGATGCTACTGCTTATTAGCCACATTACCAAGCTTGTGCAGATAAAAGAATATTAGCAGTGGTAAAATCCATTTTTTTTTATTACCGGTTCTGTGGGCGTGGCTTGGTGGGCGTGGTGTGGTGTGGCTCGGTGGGCGTGGCAGGGGAAGGATATTGCAAAATCCCCATTCCCTCCCCACTCCTGGGGGAAGGATATTACAAAATCTCCATTCCCACCCCACTCTGAGGCCAGCCAGAGGTGGTATTTGCTGGTTCTCCAAACTACTCACAATTTCCACTACCAGTTCTCCAGAACCGGTCAGAATCTGCTGGATTTCACCCCTGAATATTATGGGTGAAAAGTATGGTATACTTTTGTACTGCCTCACAAATAGAGCAACATGTTCATACCGGTGTAATATAATATAATGTTATATACATTATGCATATGGGAATGCATATATGTATATAACATTATATACATATATACATATCGGGTGGGTGCTGCACTAATGGAGGCTCATTCAATCTCATTTTACACATGTTGTGCATTGATAATAAAGGTTTGATTTGATTTGAAGGAAAACACGTTGTCTGGATGTGCCCTAGGGGAAAGATACAGTTTGAATAGATCATTTTTTTTTTTTGTTCTGAACACATAACAGTTGAAATTGTCTGCATAGGATTTAAGTATAATAATAGTTTTCTTGATCTTAATTGCAAAGTTTAGACAAATCAATGTCTAATCTACAGTGTTCTGGCAACAAAACATCTTCCCATTGAATCAGCCACTCCCGTTGATGTTTATGGACATCCAGCAGCTCTGTCTTGCTAGTTTGTGCTTGTTCCTCCCCATCCAGACCCTCACAACTTCCAGCTGCAATTTCAAGATACTATAGCTCCTAGCTGATATGTCACCACCGACCAATATATGACTTCATATATTGTAGCTTCATATAGATATTAAATAATGTGGGAGAGGTCTACCCCCTATGGCATCCCTCAGCTGGAGCAGCTGAGGCTTGATGGTTCATCCCCTATCCCTGGACTATGGGCTCAGAAGAGCAGAATCATCATGAAATGATACCTCTCATTTCCAACCATGCAGGCAATGCCAAAAGTATACCATGATTAATGGTAATTAAGATGTCAAGTAAGACTCAGGGGGTCCATTTCCTCCATCTACTGTGCCATAATCACATAGGAACACTAAATAATGCATCTTCTCTAGAATCCTCTGTGGTTGAAATACTGGCACTTTGCAGATGGGGGAAGGGGAAGGCTAAAGACAAAGCAAATTTGACAAATGCAACCAGTTCAGAGAAGACTTCTTCACAGAGAGGTTGCACTAGTACCTCTTTCAAGATGGCTGATATAGGCTCTTTCTCATCAAAGATTCATTTATGCCAAGAGTGTCAAACTCAATTTCATTGAGGGCCGCATCAGCCTTGGGGCGCCGGGTGGCTGTGGCCAGGCTGGAGTGGTCGTGGCCGGGCAGGCCTCCTGCAACCCTCTGCTCCATTTTTGCTGGCACAAGGCTGCAGGGCACTGTCCCATCTGAAAACAGAGCCTGGGATGGCCACTCACAGTCCTCCCAAGCTCCATTTTCACTGGCAGAGGCACCGCAGGCCAGTCTTTCACTGTTTCCAGGACAGCCCCACAGGCCAGATCTAAGCACCCCTTCAGTTTGACACCCCTGATTTATGCCCTATTAGTATCCTTGTCACAGACGCCAGGAGGAGCATGGGTTCAACCCACAAATGACAAGTTCATGGACTCTGCATTTCCTCAGATTCTACAAATGCAAAGTATCTCCTAGCTCACCTCGCTTGATTTTGGCCAACTGTTTTCCAAACCAAAGCAGACAGAGGAACTTTATCTTTGAGGAAAGCCATAAAACAATCTGGTAGCCAATAATCTCTTGCCCCACTTGTCCTTGCATATAGAGGATGTATTTTGAACAAAAATATAGGACAGGGATTCACAGGTTCTGTAATCAGAAAAAAAACCTTTGCCATTCTTATTGTCACAGAATAGGCTCAAATACGAATTCATTAAAATATGAATGTGATTTGGAACTCTGTATAAACTATTGTAATGTATTGATTTAAGAACTATGGATTAATCAAGCACGGGCATAGCAAAAACGATGTGTTTGCTACAATGGAAAGACTATCATTCCATATTTGTAATCAAAACGTCACCGTATTGATCAAATGGAAAGATTAATATTCCATAGGGTCAAGTTTTGTATAAAAACTGAACTGGTATAACAATATGCTTCTTTCTTCTTTTCATCTGTTAATATTTGTGTTCCTTTTTTTCTACTTGTTTTCCATCTTTATATGTTAGGGCCCTAAAATGAATGCAGTTAATATTTTGAAAATGAGCAGGGATAACCAGAGGAGGGCTGCAAAAAAATCAGAACCACCATCAGAGCGCAGCAAAAAAGCCGGGAAAACGAATTATTTCCTTTCGGGTTTTGTTTGGTTTTTTCCCCTGCACTTTTGCTGCGGTTCTCGTATCATCGCTCTTTTGTCTACCTGGGGTAAATTTCACAACAAACCAGATCTTGCACCCAGCTCATAAATACTATACTATTAATTCAGCGTTTCCCATCTGGAGCTTCAGTGCCGTTGCCTCTCAGTAAAGAACCAGGCTGAGCAAAAAGATTTCCCACTGCGAGAAATCGAAACAATCTTAATTCACAAGAACAGCAACAGCGCGGAAACCCAAGTACAGTTCGCTGAAGGAGGCGTCATTAGCGCAGCCCTAGCAATTGGCTAGGAAATTCCTCCCTATGACGACTACCAAAAAAAACTGCCCGGCGTATCAGCGCACACGGGCGGGGACCAGAGGCTCTTCCTCCGAAAGCTCCCTCTCGTCTAGACTGAGAGGAATAAAGCCACGTCATAAAACGAGAGGGGGCGTGGTCTCTGCGGACATACCTGATTCCTTACGCGCACACCCCTTCGGTGGGGGGGGGAGTGGTGTGTGTTTTTTTTTCCTCACAACACGTAAAATATCAAAGAAAGTAGCCAATCGCCGAGGAGGAGGCGTGGAACTATTGACGTATTGAAGGTCAGAGGTGGCATGAGTGGTGGGGAATGGTGGCCGAGAAGGCTCAGTTCTGTGAGTGTTGCTGCTCTTCCCGGCCGGATAGTGTCATCTTAAGGGCAGAATTGCTGGGAAGAGGTGCGGGGGCGCAGGTGTTTCGGGACGAGCGTCGTAGCCGGGATCTCACGGTGGCCAGAAGACGGTGGTTGCCTTGTGCCGGCGGGGGTCTGTATGCCGCCTACTTTCCCGTCCGGTCCTAATCTCACCGTTGCTTGCAAGTCAAGCAGTTGGAGCCGTTAATCATCTTCTGGTAGTGGGGAGATCCTTCGAAGGGCTAATCCTGCAGTCCTCCTTATAGTTGCCTGAGGTTAATTTTGGAACAGGTATACACACAACTTCGTGGCTGCAAGTTGCAGCCGCAGTTAAATAGCATTTGAAGGAGGGTTTATTTATTTTCAGTTGGAAAGGGGGACAGAATATTCTTTCTAATGTTGGGCAAAAAGTTATAAACAACATTTTTCAAGCACTCCCGGAATACGTCACTGTTTTGTTTTGTTTTTTACAGTCTGCTCATTCGAATACGTCCAGCTGCTTGATTTTATGTGATGTTACATTATCTCGGGAAATTTGCAAGGTGCATTGAGATGACGATTTGCCTTAGAAAGCCGAGACATAAATGCTTGATACTGCGAAGTTTTAAAATGAGGCAGGTCCCTTGCTTAAGATGAAGTTCCTTTTCTTGTCTTGAATTCCTAGAATGACAGAATAGGAGAATGATAATAATAAGCAATAATAACTGCTTAAGAGTTCGCCCAGTTGGTTAAAAAACAGCTTTCCATTTAGTGCCTCTTAATATTGGTAGTGGTATTATCATTTATTATTTTGTTATGTTATTGTATCAAATGGTATCTGAATTCTAACATTTATTTGGAGGAATGTAAGTTCAAACATTTTTGAAGTCAATATGGATACTTTTTCATAATACATAGTTCTGTCTGCTTCCAAGATTGATATCATATTTGCCATTCAGCTTTTGCAGAGGCTCTAGGAAAAAGCTTTACAAATGCAACATTGTGTTATGTCTAGTAAAACTGGATACTTTTTCATAATATTATGGTAAGGGTCTAATTATTTGCAAGATTGGTAACATTTAGTTAACAGATGTTTGAGAGGCTCAGGGAATAAGGTTTACAACTACAGTATGGTGTTATGTTCAGTTAAACTCTTACATATAAGGAAACTGATTGCAAAATTTGTCTCATATAGTTGCAAGATAAAGTCAATGAATTAGCTGTTTTAGAAAATTGTTGTGATTCCAAACTTAAAGGTTTATTGATATGACTTCCAAAAGTACAACTTAAAGTTCAGTACATAGCGATATTGTTTGATAGGTAGAGATGGCTGGTGCATATTCAATAGGCGGGGTTGAGTAGAAAAAAAAATAGTTGTACTTGGTTTCATCTTAAGAGTTATGAAATAATTGTATCAGCCAAATGTACACGTAATGTTAAAAAGTCATATGTGGCAGAGTAATTTGTTGTAGCTATTCATCTATCTTTAGTTGATTTGTTTAAAGGCATTATTGTACCTATTTTAAAAATTTCTGGCCACATTAAATTGTAATATATGTGAATAAGAATGACAATAACTTGAAATACGTAGTATTTCAACCTATTATTCTTATTCACATATAAAAAAGGAAAAATGAAAGATAAAGTTTTGAGGTGCATTTTTGGTGCTTATGGTAAGGATGTATAGTGTTCTTTTCTTGTAGAAGCAGTGGAGTTTATGCTTGAGAGATTTAGACCATCATAAAAGCAGTGTTTGAAGATATGCAGCAGACTTAATTTTATGTTTAAAGTATTACATTATAAATTGTATTATAATTTTTTTTCTAGAATATGGCTGTTATGGTACATCCAAGGATTCATAGCCTAGATTTTCTCTGCTGTATTATCCTTGCTACCTCCATTATCTCTTTAGCAGAGGATCACATGGATGGAAGCCATCACCCTAACGTGCGTCTTGATAAGAACATGGTACAAGACAAAGAGTACGTGTTCCATAAATTGGCATTTTATATAATTCAGTTTTATCTCTTTATTCTTCCATTATAGATAGAGTTGTGAACTGCAGAGCAAGTACAGGCAATATATAATCTATGAATTAATGTGGGAATCTTTAAGGTTACAACTAATATTGTAAACTAATATTCCTGAAACTCTGGCTCACGACTCGGCTGAAGATCTGGTGGCTGCCTGGGATAGGACAGCCGCCGGTGCTCTGGACCGAGTCGTGCCTTTGCGGCCTCTGACCCGACGCCGAACCTGCCCGGCCCCTTGGTTTTCCGAGGAGCTGAGGGGGATGAAGCGCCGGAAAAGACGCCTAGAGAGTGGTTGGAGGGCCAGTCGCTCCGAATCCGACCGAACACTAGTTAGGTCTCATATTAAGACCTATCTAGTGGCGATAAAAGCGGCAAAGCGTAACCACTTTTCCGCTCTTATTGCATCGGCAGATAACCGCCCAGCCGCCTTGTTTAGGGTGACTCGCTCCCTCCTACATCAGGGAGCGCGGGAAGACCCCTTGCAAGGGCAGGCTGAGGATTTTGCACAGTATCTGCACGATAAAATCGCTCAGATTCGGGAAGGCTTGGACTCTGACTGGGTAGATCCCGGCGGGGTGACTGAGGCTGGTCTTGAGAATGTTATCTGGGATGAGTTCGACCCTGTGACTCCTGAGGACGTGGACAGGATCCTGGGGAGGCTAAACGCAACCACATGTTTATTGGACCCGTGCCCCTCCTGGCTGGTACTGGCCACCCGGGAGGTAACACGAGGCTGGCTCCAGAGGATCATAAATGCTTCTTTGAGAGAGGGTTTCTTGCCTCCCGCCTTGAAAGAGGCGGTGGTGAGGCCCCTCCTCAAGAAGCCTTCTCTGGACCCGGCCGTTTTGGCAAACTATCGTCCGGTCTCCAACCTTCACTTTGTTGCGAAGGTTGTGGAGAGTGTGGTTGTGCGACAGCTCCCACAGTTCCTGGATGAAACCGTCTATCTAGATCCATGCCAGTCCGGCTTCAGGCCTGGGTACAGCACGGAGACGGCATTGGTCGCATTGGTGGATGATCTCTGGAGGGCTCGGGACAGGGGTTGCTCCTCTATTCTGGTCCTATTAGACCTCTCAGCGGCTTTTGATACCATCGACCATGGTATCATGCTGCGCCGGCTGGAGGGACTGGGGGTGGGAGGCACCGTGCTGCGGTGGTTCTCCTCCTATCTCTCTGACCGGTCGCAGTCTGTGTTGGCAGGGGGGCAGAGGTCGACCTCGAGGCACCTTGCTTGCGGGGTGCCGCAAGGGTCGGTCCTCTCGCCACTCCTGTTCAACATTTATGTGAAGCCGCTGGGTGAGATCATCCGTGGTTTTGGGGTGCGATGCCATCTGTACGCTGATGACACTCAGCTGTACATTTCCACCCCAGACCACCCCAATGATGCCCTCAAAGTGATGTCCCAGTGTCTGGAGGCCGTGCGGGTCTGGATGGGGAGGAACAGGCTTCGGCTCAACCCTTCCAAGACCGAGTGGCTGTGGATGCCGGCGTCCCGGTATAGCCAGCTGGTGCCATCGCTGGCTATTGGGGGCGAGTCACTGACCCCCACAGAGGGGGCTCGCAACTTGGGCGTCCTCCTGGACACACAGCTGTCTTTAGAAGAGCATATGACGGCCGTGGCCAGGGGGGCTTTTTATCAGGTTCGCCTGATACGCCAGTTGCGCCCCTTTCTGGATCGGGACTCCTTGTGCACAGTCACTCATGCCTTGGTTACGTCACGCCTGGACTACTGTAACGCTCTCTACATGGGGCTCCCCCTGAGGAGCACCCAGAAGCTCCAGCTGGTGCAGAATGCAGCCGCGCGGGTGATTATGGGAGCGACGTGGCGCTCCCACGTAACACCTCTCCTGCGCGAGCTGCATTGGCTCCCGGTGGTCTTCCGGGTGCGCTTTAAGGTGTTGGTTCTCATCTTTAAAGCGCTCCATGGCTTAGGGCCAGGGTATTTGCGAGACCGCCTGCTGCTACTGATAACCTCCCACCGGCCAATACGCTCTCACAGAGAGGGCCTCCTCGGGGTGCCGTCGGTCAGGCAATGTCGGCTGGCGGCCCCCAGGGGGCGAGCCTTCTCTGTGGGGGCACCCGCCCTGTGGAATGAGCTGCCTCCCGGAATACGATTGATCCCGGACCTCCGGACCTTCCGTAAAGCCCTGAAGACGTTTTTATTTCATCAAGCCGGCCTAGCCTAAATGGTTTTTAACTGGGATTTTAAATTTTATGGATTTGGGGTTTTAAATTGGGTAGCCAATTATTTAATTTTTTTAATTATCTTAACTTTTGTATTTGTATGTTTTTTAATTTTGGCTGTTCACCGCCCTGAGTCCCTTCTGGGAGAAGGGCGGTATACAAATTAAATTAATAAAATAAATAATAAATAAATAAATAAATATACTTGAAAAGTTAACAGCTGGAAAGTGGACAGCTTTTTTAATGACAGCTTCTTTGATGACAGAATTGCAGAACTCAAGGCCTGGTCATTAACAGAACAATTTAGTTTAGGCCTTTAGTTTTCTCCCTAAATTAAAGAACAATTTAACCAGATTTCAAAACGAATGGAAAGGGGCACTTAATTTTTTTTCATTCATTTTGAAATCTGGTTAAATTGTACTTTAATTTAGGGAGAAAACTAAAGGCCTTTTGGCTAACAGCAAGTGTAGTATCTGTACAGTTAGAATCATGAAAATTATTCTTAAAGAGTCAGCAGATGTATGTACATTTAACTTAGGCTATTCTTTTATCACTTTGGAGTTGTCTGGTCCAATTATTGCTTCAAGGAGTATGTACTTTGATTTTAAGAGCTGGATCTGGAATAAAACTCAATGCAGTCCTCATCTAGCGTCAGCTTATACTCTTCAGCCTGAATGCTCACCAGATGTGCAGACCAACTCCCAGAGTTCTAGTATGGTTAATGCTGGGAATTTTGGGACCTGAAGTCTACGACTGGAAATAAAAATGTCAGCATTGTAATTATCTTACCCAAATCTATGGTATGTCTAGATATGGAATACTGTGTACAATTTTGGTCTTTGCATTTGAGAAAGGGCACAATAACTCTAGAGAAAGAGAAGCAAAATAATCAGAAAGCCCTGAGGAATTTTTTTCTAGATTTTTGAGGACTCCTTAGGGAAAAAAAGACTATTGAGGGAAT
This sequence comes from Arizona elegans, assembly GCA_022577455.1. Classification (NCBI taxonomy): domain Eukaryota; kingdom Metazoa; phylum Chordata; class Lepidosauria; order Squamata; family Colubridae; genus Arizona; species Arizona elegans. The sequence continues at coordinate 295,804,390 of JAKOOJ010000001.1, read as the reverse complement.
TAAGGTGTATAAAATAATGAATGGGAGAGAAAATGGAAGGGGAGTGTTTTCTAGTGAAGGGATTACTCAGTGAAGCTGATAGAAAAAATGTTTAAAACAAAGAAAAGGAAATCCTTCACATACTACATAATTAACTAATTGAATTCATTACACCACACGTTGATAGCCATTAACTTAATTAGCTTGAAAAAGGGATTGCATATATATTCATAGAATACATTTCTGTCAAAATCTGTTCTTCAAGACCAACATTATCCCCAAGTATGCCTTGAGATACTAGTTGCAAAGGAATAATGGGAGGGAAAAATCTCAATATTTTCTGTTTGTGAACACTCCTGAGTGTGGATTAAGATGGGCGTTGGCCCAATCTAGTAGGACAGTTCTTATGTTCTTAGAATAAATACTGCACTTTATGCACAATGAGGTATGACTCACTGTGTTGCATAATTGAGGCAATTGTGTCTTATTAAATAACTTTGAAACTGGATAAGCACAATATGGTGAATTATCTTGTTGTGTGTATCTGTATGGAAGTTTTGACAGCTGCTGTGTATTTATCTTATAGCCACATCATGGAACATTTAGATGGTGTCGTTGACAAACCAGAAGCTGAGATGTCACCACAAGAATTGCAGCTTCATTATTTCAAAATGCATGATTACGATGGTAACAACTTGCTTGATGGTCTTGAACTTGCCACTGCAATATCACATGTACACAGACAGGTACGTATTAGTTTGTCTGAACAGGGAATTTGATGGGCCTCTCAGCAGTCCTTGGAAAAATGTACTATTTGTGTATTTCCTATAGGTAGGTAGGTAGGTAGGTAGGTAGGTAGGTAGATAGATAGATGATAGATAGATAGATAGATAGATAGATAGATAGATAGATAGATACTGTAGATAGATAGATAGATAGATAGATAGATAGATAGATAGATAGATAGATAGATAGATAGATAGATAGATGTTAGATAGAATGACATGTTATTAAATACTGCTTCAAAGTAAAAATATACTTTTGGCATTGTGTTTAGGGAAGACTTTTCTCTAGCAGAACTAAGAGTTTTATAAATTGGAAAACTTTGAAATAGCTTTAAGAAACTATTTAAAAAGCTTTAAGAAGCTTTATGAGCAAAACAACAACAACACAGCATTATTCTGAGAAAATTAAAATTAAATACAGGTAGTCCTCACCTTACGACCACAAATGTGACCAAAATTTCTGTTGCTAAGCAAGGCAGTTGTTAAGTGAGATTTGCCCCGCTTTGTGATCTTTTTTGCCACAGTTGTTAAGCGACTTGCTGCAGTTGTTAAGTGAATTGTGTGGTCCTTAAGCGAATCTGTTTTTCCCCATTGATTTCAGAAACTGGCTGGGAAAGTTATAAATGGTGATCACATGACCCCAGGACGGTGTAACTTTGATCACATTTGCCAAGTGTCTGAATTTTGATCACGTGTCCATGGGTATGCTGCACCAGTCATGTGAAAACTGGTCAAAGGTCACTTGTTTCAATAACATTGTAACTTCAAATAGTCACTAAATGAATGGTTATACATTGAGGATTACCCGTAGAGAATTGTACCTTCTGAGTTTTGATTTGCCAGACCCATTCAAACCTTTCACTCTCTAGCAATATAATTATCAAGAAGCAAGTACTAAAGAGAGGCTCCAAGCCAACTCCTTGGTAGAACTCATCTGTTGCTTTTCCTTTCTAGGGTGATGGCGAACACGTTCAGACAATAAAAGAAGATGAACTAATTAACTTGATAGATGGTGTTTTGCGCGATGATGATAAGAATAATGATGGATATATTGACTATGCTGAATTTGCCAAGTCAATGGAATAAGAACTATCTTCAGTTTTCATGTGCCCAGTTCAATGTGATTCTTATTATAAATTAGTAGGTATGTTCTGCCTTTGAGCTGCAAAGTTAATAGTAGGCTGGTACATGTCGCCATTGGAATGGCTATACTTGTATGTGTTACATATTGGGAAGTAAAAATAATGGAATGTAATGGAAACTGTTGTCTGCTGTGATATGGATAACAAACCCACATTGAGCAATATAATGCATTGCCCTTGTCAGCAGATTATTTGGCAGTCGTCAGCCATTTGCCTTATAAGGCAAAACCTATACTTTAATCAATATTTATATGTGTGTGTTTTTCACTCTCCCTACAGACTTAAGTAGATAGGAAACCAGAAAAAGTTACCATTCTTTGAGTATCTGTAGAAGATAATAAAAAAGTGAAGTACTAAATGAAATATTCATTAAAATCATTGTGAACATAAATGTGTGTCTCGGTGGTCTTCCCTTGTATCAGTATTTGTCTGCATTTTAATCTGCCCATTTGGGTATATTTGTTAACGGTATTTCTGAAAATGTAGATTAAATGCCAGTGTTCACCTGTATCCTTTACCAAAACCTGTACCAATACTAGCTAACTAAATTTTTGTAACCGTAGGAGGGGAAAGCTGCCTTGTTAAGATTTCTACCAGTGTACCTTAACACCAATTCTTAGTGTTAAGTATGAATGATTATTTTGTCTTAAAATTAACTCTTTGAAGAGAGTGGTTAAATACTTGAATGGTTTACTTATTTAAAAAGATTCTGGAGCTTTCAGCAATCTTTGGTCCTATACCATTCAGTAATATCCTGTAGATTTAAAATAATGTAACTCTCTATATGTCTGCCTCATTTTATAAATTTAATTGGTTAAATAATATGTACATTCCAAACTGTTGTATTTCACAAGCTGAAAACTCATAGGGCATTCTCGAAATTGTATAGAGATCTATTTTCTGTAAAGAAATATTCTTATATTCTGTAATAATTGCATTTTGTTAATTATGTAATAAAATCTATCATATGATTGCAACATCTAAATTACATGATGGGACAGACTTTTGTTTTTTATTTATGCTAAAAAAATCTTCACAAGATATGATATTTCGGGTTAGAAAAATACAGGCATCTTGCAATATATTTTATCTTGGTTTAATGAGTTTTGCAATTCCAACAAGCTAAGCTGGGTTTGTACTGCAGTTTTGATTTACTGCTTAGCAGGTGTGAGCCTTTCCAGGTTTTTCTCATTCAATGAAATGTGGTAAATGAAGCAATAACATAGCCCAATGCAGAGGTGTCTACAAGGAGATCAAACAGGCAAGATGATGTTCACACCAGGGCAATCCAAGCCCCACATGTTTCAGTGTACAAAGAAGTATGGCTTCTATTTCTTGTTTCTGGATGTATGTGATGGATCTTTTATCATTTTCCCCACAATACATTATTTTGTTGATACAATGCATTCCTATTGTGTTTTTCTACAATTTGTGGCAGGAAATACAGGAGAACTGTATTATGAATCTTAATATTGGCTTTATGTAGTTTAAAATAAAGACATTTCTCCCAAATCCCACTCTGAAATCATAAATCCACCCATTTTGTGTGATTGCCTCATCCATTTTGTGCAATTGCTCCATCCATTGCAGCCCTCAGCTCCTCTAAAATGTTTGGGGTGGTGCTCACCCCACAAAAAAGATGCACAGCCATGATTTCAAGGGTGAGCAATTATTTTTCTATATAGGGGCCCAGGACAATTCCAGGTCATTTGTAGAAGAAGCTAAAACTAGCAGCCCTTCTTGCCCATTGGACTTTCAGATCAGGGTCAAGAGTTTTCTTGTCAGAGGTCTGAACTAATTGTTTGTAGAAGACTTTTGAAATTAGGCCAAGGGCCATAGATCACTGAAGCTTGGGAAGGCAGTAGGACTACTGTATGTTTAAGTAGCTGTTTTAAAAAACGAATGCAGAAAAGGAATGAAGTAACTTTTTGCTTATTTTGCAATTACGTGGGGCTCTCTATTCTGATTTAGCATCTGCATGAAGCCACTGGATGAAGTCATCTGTAAGCATGGAGTTAAGTATCATTAGTTTGCTGATAACACTCAATTGCATGTTTTTTACTTTGAGCCAACCAAGTGAAGTTACAGGTGTTTAGGAAAGGTATAAACACCAAGGATGTAGGCCAGGGATGTCAAACGCATGTCATCACAGCGGCATCACATAACGTATCGGGGACTTTTTTCCCCTTCGCTAAAACAGGTGTGGGCGTGGCCAGTGAGTGACGCATCTGGTCCGTGGGCCGTGAGTTTGACAGCCCTAATGCAGGTAAAGAAAATGAGATAGGATTTCAGTGTGTTCATAGAAGAAACAAGCTAGAAAAGTACTCTTGTTGCGTACTTAACCTTTTTATCTTCATTTTCAAATTTAATACATATTTCAGTATGATAGCTTTTGCCCAATTTATCCCTTCTATAGTCTATATTCTCCCTTATTGTCTGTTTTAGACACAACAATTTGTGGGACCAGCTGAAATTATTTCTGATGTAGTAGTAGAAAATGAGCGTAACAAAACAGTGAATGTCACTACTTTTTGTTGTTGTTGAGGCTTGGTGTGTTGTTATATGAAGAAATACATTGTGATTTGTAATCAATAGATTATATCTTAGCTTGATGTGAGAGCCCAGCCAATTGTGGATTCATAAAACAATAACTTAGCATGATGCAGAAACCCAGCCTCACACTCCTGAAGGCCAAAGAGAAGTTTGTAGGTTCAAGTCTAAGTATGCGTATTTTCCAATGAGACAGACGGGGACAGAAAGACTATTTAATTACAATTTATTAGAATATTTTGATAAAAGGGATTCCTCTCATCCATCTTACATTCCCTTTTACAGTTAAGACATTAAAAAAAGGCAAGAGAGACTTCCGGTTTCCTCGTCTTCGGCGGCGACGGTGCCTTTTTATGCACCGCCAGCCCCGCCGCTCGTAGAGCCGCTTCTCGATTGCGAAGCGGCTCGAAACCTTCAAAATCCTTAGGATTTATGAAGAAGAGGCAGCAGGGTACAGGTTGAGCCCCTGTAACCCCCCCAGGGAATTGTTTCTGGGGAGGAAACAGGCGCGGCTCCCTATCAACCTGCTGAGACTCCGGGCGGCGTGGGACGTCTCTGCTTCCGCAGAACAAGCCGGCTGCAGGAAACTTTCAAAGAGTGAGGAAATAACCCAAATAAACACTTGAAAACTACCTGAACCCTGAAATTTTGAATTGCAAGTATTAGCTCTTTGCTGATTTTTTATACTGAAGTGAAAGTTTCTGAATGAGTGAAAGTGACTGGAAAAAATATGGCGCTCAGCATTAGAGTAAATGTATCAGCGGATGTGGATTGGTGAAGTCATCTTGCTTTGTTACAAAGTTAAAAAGTTGTTATAAAGTTGCTCCGGCTGTAACAGGAACAAGAGGAAAATCTCTCCCTTTTACTTGACTTTGCTGCATTATAGCTTTGCCTTGATTAAATCTGGGGGACCTTTTTAGAAGGCTTTGTGGAGGTGGCAGAAGAAGCGGAACCTTCCCTTTTTAGAAAAGCCAGCCTACGTGGCAGGATGGCTTCAAAGAAGCAGGAAGGCAAAACAGGGGGGGGATCCCCCACACGCAAACAGGACACGCAGTCACAACCCCAGAAAAAAGATTTTGATATGGGAGATTTAAAAGAATTTATTTCAAATATCCTGGATGACAAATTTCAAAAAGCTCAATAGGAAATAGATGATAAAATAAATAAAATAGATGATAAAATTCAAAAGTCTCAACAGGAAATTATGCAGGAAATGCAGCAGAACCAAAAGAAGGTGACCAAAAAAATAACAGATGTGGCGTCTGGCCTGGCAGGATTTATTATGAAAGTTGAGTCAAAGGTGGATGAATTTAAATTAGAAGTTAATGCTAAGATGAAAAATAATGATCATAAATTTTTTGATGTTGATGACAAGATGCAGAGAGTTGAGAACGAGATTGTCATGATGCAATTCCGGGCAATGGAATTTGCTATACGGCTTCGAGGATTTAGAGAAGAGGAGAGACAAGATTTGAGACAGATCTGTGCTGAAGCCCTAGCTGTGATCTTAAAAATTAATCCTGATATGGTCTTTTGTAAAATAGACAAAATTTACAGAGTCAACTCTTGGGTGGCCAGACAAAGACAATTGCCTAGAGATGTGGTCATATATTTTACAGACAGAACAATAAGAAATGATATTCTGCAAAAATCTTTTCTCACTTCTGTGCAAGTGAGCGGATCCAAGATCACAGTTTACAAGGAGCTTCCACCTAAGATGTTGAAATCCAGAAAAGATTTTGGCTTTCTTGTTAAAGAACTGCAGAATAACCAAATCCCATTTCGTTGGGACGCTCCAACTGGCATAATTCTGAGATATAAGGGAGAGAAACATCGTTTGAATACTGTGGAGAAGGCGGAGCAATTTTATACTGATATCTTTAAAGAAAGAACACCATCCCCACGTACATCTACAGTTTTGGAGATTAAAGAGAGTGATAAGAAGCAACCTCAAGAATTGCAACAACAATCTAAGCAGGAATCAGAGGAGTTGAAGGGCGCTGAAGGAGGTTTTCTGGATGAGCCTTTGCTGGAACCTTCTCCAATCTTGGAGCCGGCTTGGGTGGCTGAAGTCAAGGACCAGCGTATAACCCGAGCAAAAGCCAAGCAACTTAAAGAAAAGTTACAGCACGAAAGACAAGATGAAAAGGCTGGGGCCGTGGGGAATGCAGGACAGAAGATTTCGGATGAAATCCGAATGTTCTGCTCTTTGCTCCAGAAAGAGAACAATGATGATTAAATGTTTATCTTGGAATGTGAATGGGTTGAATGTAACACAAAAAAGGAAGAAAGTATTTGCATATTTAAAACAACATAATAATGATATAATTTGTTTACAAGAAACGCATATTACAGCTCAAGATCAAAACTATTTGAAAAATTCCAAATTAGGAACACATTTTATATCTTCAACTAACCAAAAAAAGAATGGTGTGGTTATTTACGTAAATAAAAAATTAACAGCCAAACTTATAGAAGCTGATCAAGATGGCAGGTTTGTAGCAATTGAATTACTTTCTGCTAATAATCAAATTCTTTTGATAGGAATTTATGCTCCTAACCAACAACAGGACTATTTTTATAAAATGTTGCATACTAAAATACTTCAATGGGATTACAGATCTATTTTAATTATGGGAGATTGGAATGGAATAATCGACTCTAAATTAGACAAAAAGACTTTGGCGAAGTCAAGGATTAGATTACCACAGACTTTTTTTGATATGAAAGAAGACCTGGAATTAAAAGATATTTGGAGAATACATAACCCAAAAGAACTGGATTATACTTTCTTCTCTGACAGACATAGATCCTTTTCCAGGATTGACTTCATTTTGTTGTCAGATGATTTACTTGTTAGGACAAAAAGAACAAAGATTCTGCCAAGAATTTTGACTGATCATAGCCCAGTGTGGATAGAAATTGAGACATGCAAGACTGAGAGATGCTCTTGGAGATTAAATGAAAACTTGTTCAGATATGAAAAAAATATAATAGAACTTAAAAAGTATTTGAAAGAGTTTTTTGAAATGAATTTGAATAAAGGCACCCCAATGGAAATTGTGTGGGACGCAAGCAAAGCTTATATGAGAGGGGTGCTTATACATATGAACTCTAAACATAGGTTGACTCGACAAAAGAAAAGACTTGAATTGGAAGCAGAAATAAAGAACAAAGAACAGTTACTTATTAAAAATCCAACAGATGAAAGAATACTTGGTGTCTTAAAACTTTTGAAAGACCAATTCCAAATGCTTATAGCGGAACAAGTTGCAACAAATTTACAATACGCGAAGCATAATACATTCTGCAACGCCAATAAACCGGGCAGGTGGTTGGCTTATACATTAAGGAAGAAACAGAGCATACGGACTATTGATAGTATTGATATTGGAGGGAAAGAAGTTTTCCAACAGAAATTAATAAAAGAAGTTTTTCTTGAATATTACACTAAACTATATGCCAGAGAGGAGGTGCAGAATGGACTTATAGAAAAATATTTAGACAACAAAAGAGTTACAAAAATCACTGAGCAACAAAAGGAAAGAATGAATTATCCCATAACAGAGGAGGAGATAATAGCAGCAATAAAACAATTAAAAACAGCTAAAGCTCCTGGAACGGATGGTCTGACTGCAGTGTATTATAAAACTCTGCAGGCAGAAATGGTGGAACAACTTAGAGACTTATTTTGTAATATACAACAAGGGGGAAAAGTACCCCCATCATGGACTACAGCTTATATTTCTCTGATACCAAAAGAACAAGCAGGTCCCAAAAAACCAGAGAACTACAGACCAATATCTCTCTTGAATACGGATTACAAAATTTACGCAAAAGTATTAGCCAACAGATTGATGCCAGTAATTCAAAAGGTGATTCATGATGATCAAGCGGGATTTATTGAGGGTAGGCACATGAATGATAATGTAAGGCAAGTAATAGATTTATTGGAATATCTTGAGAAGAATAAACAGATCCCTGCAGTGCTGGTTTTTCTGGATGCAGAGAAGGCCTTTGATAAAGTGGACTGGAATTTTCTATTAAAGACTTTAAAAAGGATGGACTTTGGGGACCAATTTATTAAGGCGGTTTCAGCAATCTATCAAGAACAAAAGGCACAGATTATTATTAATGGAAGTTTGACAACAGAGTTTAAAATCGAAAAAGGAACAAGACAGGGATGTCCGTTGTCCCCATTGTTGTTTATTTTAACACTAGAAGTCTTGTTAAACACAATAAGGGACTCTAATACTTTGAAAAGTATAATGATAAGGCAAGAGGATTACAGAATAAAGGCATTTGCAGACGATCTGGTCGTTACCCTAACACAGCCAATGGAATCAATAATCCAGATGAAGGACATTATACAAGACTATGGTAAAGTTTCAGGTTTTAGATTGAACCAGAAAAAAACTAAGATGGTAGTTAAAAATATGACACAAGATCGTAAACGTGAGCTCGAAAGGAGGGCAGGTTTTGAGATTGTACCAAAGGTAAAATATCTAGGAGTTCAGGTTGTAGAATCAAATATGAAATTGTTTCAAAACAATTATGAGGTGTTGTGGCGAGAGGTGCAAAAAGATATGGAGACTTAGAAAAAACTGCAGCTGTCTTTACTTGGAAGAATAGCAGCAGTTAAGATGAATATTTTGCCAAGATTTCTTTTTTTGTTTCAAATGATTCCGGTGCTCAAAAATGATAAACAACTAAAAGTATGGCAAACTGGAGTGAACAAGTTTGTCTGGAACGAGAAAAAACCAAGAGTAAAATTGAAAATTATGCAAGACGTTCCAGAAAGGGGAGGTCTCAAACTTCCAAACCTACAGTTATATTATGATGCAGCAGCTTTGACGTTAGCAAGTGACTGGTTTGGAGGAAAAAAGACTGGAATACTAAACGCAGAAAGTTTTGATTTGGAATTTGGATGGCACGCTTACTTATTTTATGACAGTAAAGTGGATAAAGTATTCAAAAGCCATATACTTAGAGATTCTTTGTTGAGAGTTTGGAAGAAGCACCGAAACAATTGGGATTATAAAATACCGTTATGGCTGGATCTTGGTCATACTTTGTGGAATACAAATATAATGTCACTCGGGGGGTTTTTATACAAAGAGGTTCTTTTTACAGATGCGGGCAGATGGCAGCTGAAGACATTACAGACATTGTTGGCTGAAGGGATTAATCTAACTTGGTTACAATATAATCAATTGCAATTGAGATGGAAAGAGGACCAAAAAACTGGTATTTTGATGTATGAGGAAGAATTAGTTAGACACATAAAAGAGAAAGGCCCAATGCATATTAAAAGACTTTATAATGTCTTGTTAGAAAGGGATTCAGAAACTGAATTAGTTAAAGACTGTATGATTAAGTGGGCACAAAATTTTGAGGAACCAGTGATGTTGGAAACATGGGAAAAAATTTGGGTTCAGAATGTTAAATTTACACAATCGCAGAATCTGAGGGAAAATTTTTATAAAATGTTTTACAGATGGCATCTAGACCCCAAAAAATTGTCGTGTATGTACCCTAATGTGCAGCCTAAATGTTGGAGATGTGATTGTCTAGACGCTACATATTATCATGTTTGGTGGACCTGTAAGAAAGTTAAGGCTTTTTGGATAAAAATTTGGTGGGTCATGCAGAATGTTTTGAAGAAAAAAATTCAATTTTCTCCACAACTGTTTTTATTGGGTATAGTTAAGGTTTTTACATCGGGTGAAATAAAATTGATATTGTATATGATAACAGCAGCAAGATTGTTGATAGGTAAATATTGGAAAAATGAAGCGCTGCCTACGATCGAGGAATGGACTTTGAAGATGGCCAGTTTTGCAGAGATGGCGAAGATTTCAGCATATCTAAAAGATTGTTCTCAAGAGATTTATGAATGGGAATGGAAGAAGTGGATAGATTATGTTCAGAACAAATATCAAACTAGGAAGTATCAAATAGCTTTTATTTGAAAATGTTATATTAAGATAGAAATATTTTAAGGTTGAGGATGAAAATTTATTTGAAAATGTTATATTAAGATAGAAATATTTTTAAGGTAATCAGGATGAAAATCTATTTGAAAATGTTATATTAAGATAGAAATAGGTTAATGTAATGAAGATGAAAATTTGTAAGGGGGAGGGAGGGGTTCAAGTTTTATATACAAAGGAGGGTTCTTCCTTTTATTTGACATGAGTATATTGTGAGGAAGTCTGGGGGGAGGGGGGGGTTAGGGCGGGTTAGGGAGGTTGGGAAGTTTGGGGTGGGTCGAGGTGGGGGGGAAAAGGGGTGAAAATGTAATTGTAAAACTTTTGCAATAAAAAAAAAAGGCAAGAGAAAAGATGATTGGACAGGACAAAAGTAACTTCCCCTTTGCATAAGAAATCAGTTACACATAGTCAAACATGATTTGCATCCCATAGTACCACACACGTTCATTAAAATGAAATCTGGTGATAGAAGGGATGTAAATGTTAAGATGTTAATAAGAAACAAAGGTTGGAGTTCATGAAGGGACAGACCAGACACCAATTAATGCTAACAAGGTTCCTCTTATCAGGAGACATTCTCCAGATATCCCTTCCTATAGATTTATCTTTTCAGTTTATAAATGTTAGAAGCTATCAATCAATCCATACAGCAATAGGATAAAAGGGTTTCCTACATGCCCGTCTGTAATGATTTGATAAAACTTTATCACCATTTTAAGAGAGAAAAATAAATCAAATTAAAATACAAAGTAACTATGTTAGTTAATAAGTATAACAATATTACAAAAAGTGCAACTGGTCCTCACTCCTCAGAGTATTGAGTAGTTGGACTAGATTTTAAACAGAATTGGGTAGGTGCTCTGAGGTTGGTTGCTTTCTTGCAGTCGTTTCATTACCAAACTAGGTAACATCATCAGTGCCAGAATTAGCATAAATTTTAGTGTAGCACTTTTACCTAATTTGATAAGGAAAAGTAGGCAAGTAAACAACCAACCTTAGAGAGCACCAAGGACCCCCTCAGTTCAACCTACAAATATCCTCTTATATTCGTAAATACATTCTATCTCCACTAGATGGCAGAAGAGACCCACATTTGCTACCGTTAAGATTTTTGGGGTTCAAAAGGCCTTTTCTATTCCTGTTCCAAGATCCTAGGCTCACAAGCTTCTACCATAATATTACAACAAATATTGTAATATTACAATATTTACCGCAATCTAAAAACTCTTGACCTTTATTTTACTATAAATGTATTGATGTCAGGAAAAAAAATATCAAACATCCCATGCAAATCATCACATAATACATCCCATTTTCATTAATTTATTGATTCTGTCATTTAAGAGGACCAGACTCTTCAAAATCTCCTGTCTTTGCCAAGACCACTAGATGAAGCCAAACATTTGTCTTTCCTCCAAGAGACTTGAGTTATGACATGCCAAAGATTTGGGTTTAATATATGAGATTCCCTTCCTCCCTCTTTTCCTTCAATCTTTCAAATTCCTTGTCCAAGTTTCCACATTTGCTCTTAATTCCTAACTTAATTCGTTGAAAAATGATCCTGGTACTATATATGAGCAGACAAGATCATGACCCAGCTCAATAAGAGAGAGTGGAAACTTGGACAAAGTGGGTAAAAATGCCTTGGTGACATTTTGTGAAATTATTATTTTAGATAAACCCTTTCAATTATTACTATGCACAGATTATTATTTTTCCATATAACATTTGACAGGCATCCATCGCTTCAGAAAGTAATACATGCCAGTTATACAAATTTTACCCAATCTTGCAGTAGGTTACAATGACCATCTTCTTCTGCTAACTGCTAGAGCTACATGAAAGGTATATATTGCATATTGTATTAAACCACAGTTTCTTACAGTTCTGAATAAACCTTTATTAGTTGGGTTCACTTACTTTACTATTCTGTAAACAAGTTTTCACAAACCACCATGGTATTTGCAATGCATAAACCAGAACCAACAATTCAGACTGTGGTTTAACACTGTGTCGTGAGTATTTCTTGGAGCAGAAAGACAAATGACATCCTGAGCATCTTGATCTTATTGCATTATCGACATGAATTATGCCATTTACATCACCTGCATGATAATGCCATAACACATGAAATCATCATTGCTTGAAGCAGATCTCTTGTACTAACAAGAGCTACTGTTAGAAGACCGCAAATGAGAAAAAGGTGAAGCAAAACATGAAAAGAAAGAAAGGAAAATAGAATTTACTCTAAAACTAAGAGAAAGATGAAGGGTATGAGAGAGAAAGAGATAGATAGACAGACTGTGTTCTATCCAGTCATTTTCAACTCCTAGTGACTACACAGATAGGGTATAATAGATAAAAATGTAGAATAAAAAAATAAAATACTTTATTTGGCCAAGTGTGAATTAGACATACAGTGGAAGGAATTTGTCTCCAGTGCAGAAGCTTTTAGTGTACATACAAAGTAACAGAGTAATAATAATAATAATACCAATAAGAGGAATAGTAAAGATGATGATGATGATGATGATAATAATAATAATAATAATAATATTAATAATAATGGTCATTTTGTAAAAAATACGACTTACCTGTATCCAAAAAGTCATGGGAACATAAAGTGGGAAAAGTTATAGGAAATGAGAAGGTGAAGATCTTGTGGGACTTTCAAATACAGACGGATCGTCACTTGGAACACAACACGCCAGATATCACAGTTGTCAAAAACCGAAACATACAATTTATTGACATTGCGGTACCAGGAGATGCCAGAGTCGAAGAAAAAGAACTGGAAAAAATCATGAAATATCACAACCTGGCCATCCGAACTACACGACTATGGGTGAAATATGTAAAAGTGATACCCATTGTCATCGGGACACTTGCTGCCATGTCCAAGAATTTTATAGCATACATCAGCAAATTGCAGCTTCCTGCAATAACACCAGCGGAACTGCAAAAAACTGCGCTACTTGGAACATCATACATCTTAAGAAGGTACTTGGTTGATACCTAGGATGCTGGCAGCAACCTGTATCAACCATTAGCACCGGTCAATGGTATTTGTGATGCATTTTTGAATGTTTAGTTGTATGAGTTTCATGTTTAAAGAATAAGGTTAATAATAATAATAATAATAATAATAATAATAATAATAATATAGTCATACAATGTTCATGAGTAAATATACATAGACATTAGTACTGTGAGAATTAGGTGTTCAGCAGAGTGATGGCATGAGGGCAGCAATTGTCCCTGTGTCTAGTTGTTTTGGCATGCAGTGCCCTATGGCAGTGTACCAATGGGAAGAGTTGAAACATGATTTTCAGGTTTATGTCCAGAATATGAGGGGTCTGTGGATATTTTCTCAGCCCTCTTTCTGACCTGCTCAATATACAAGCCTTCTTACCTTGGGATGAAACTGAAGAGAGAATGCTGCGTAAGGTGTAGTTTAGTGATTCGTATGGAAACATAGAACACAGAATAAGAGGATCAGAAGCAACCTTAGAAGTCTTCTAGTCCAAACCCATGCTTCGAGCAGGAGACTTTATACTGTTTTGGACAAATGGAATCAGAGTGACAAGTCAAAATTGAAATGAATCTATTAGTATCCAAAATAAAATTTAAAAATAATGAAAAAGAAAATAAAAATGCTGTGAGGAAAAAAAAAAAGTAAAGCTGCAGGTATAGGTGATGAATCTGGAGAAATTGGGCACTGCCCTACAGCTGATCAGCGGTAAAAGGCAGTGTGGTGGTAGACCAGTGCGCTCCAAAAACAAATGGGTAGACCGGAATGGTCCAAAAACAAATGGGTAGACCGGAACGCTCCAAAAACAAATGGGTAGACCGGAACGCTCCAAAAACAAATGGGTAGACCGGAACGCTCCAAAAACAAATGGGTGGGACCGATACAGCTCTGCAAGCAGTTAAAAGCCTGGTAGACCAGTACCTCTGCTAAATCCTAAGGAATTGTCACATGACCATCAAACCACACCCACAAAATAAGGCACACCCACAGAACCAGTAGAAAAATATTTTAGAACCCACCCCTGGTCAGAATAGGTTAATAGCAATAGCAATAGCACTTAGACATACAGTATATACTGCTTCACAGCACCTGGTTTTTCTTTGAAGATGTTTCACTTCTCAATTCTAGAAGCTTCTTCAACTCTGAATGAGAAGCAAAATGTCTTCAAAGAAAAAACAGAAAGTTGCCTCTTGATAAAAGCACCTTTGGGACATTTATGCTATTGTTTCATCATCCAGAATTCCTCTGTAAACCAAGGGGAATGTTCAACAAGCAAAAAGAGGCTTCTTAAAAGTAAAACCTGTGCAAAGCCACAGCCACCCTCCCATTTCAACTGACAGAAACTTCAACTGGACCATGCACCAATCTTCAGAAATATCTTCAAGATCTGTACAAAGTCCAGCCTGGTCCACTAGATGTCTGGAGTGGACCACTTCAATTGCCTTCTTGCACTGAAACACTTCAAGGCAACCAAAAAGTGATCTCACCAGGACAAATGAATGATAGTAATTCCCTACCCAAAAAAAAAACCCTAACTCAATCATATAGATATCTATAGTTGTGCATAATTTTTTTTGTTAGAATTAGCTCGGGTGAGGACCAGGATAGCCTTGTCTAGGACCTAGATCAGCGGTCTTCAAACTTGGCAGCTTTAAGATTTGCGGACTTCAACTCCCAGAATTCTCCAGCCAGCATAGGTATGCTGGCTGGAGAATTGTGGGAGTTGAAGTCCGCAAGTCTTAAAGCTGCCAAGTTTGAAGACCTCTGACCTAGACTCTTACTTAAGAGTAAGTTCCACTGTACTGAATGAAACTTTCTTTGGAATAAACATAGAGGCTGGCACTGTGCTTAATGCTGAATTGTGGTGTGTGCTTGTGTGTTTTGTCTGCTTGATATGCTTCAATCCCAACTTCCCTTTTTTTTAAAAAAATCTGTTTTTACCCCTATCATGATCAAATTTAAGGCTGGACATTTGCTGGAAGACTTCTAACCAATTTTGGAAGAACATCAAGAAAGCCAAGATTGAGGTTTAATACTTGGCAATTTATTTATTAGCTTGGATGCTTGTTTTGTACTGGAAGCCAGTGGAAGTGGTGAACTGAGGCCCATTTTAATATATATACATATATTAATAAAACTATATGGCTCAGACATGCAAGTAAAATAGAGTGGCTGGATCATTGTACTGCTCTCATTGTCAGCTGTTGCCAGAAATAAAGTCGCCAAATGCTCCACTGGGGAATACAAAAATGAACACGGCCATTTCTGCAGGGCTGGGCTTAGTTCCATTCTAAGCCAAATTAAAGGACTCCCAAGTGCCTCCTATGCACTCTCTATGTTTGTCTTCTGCCAAACCAGAGGCAGAGATAGAGTACATATGAAATAGCCCATTTGTGCAGACAGCCTTTGCCTTCCATCTGTCCTGGGCTGTTCTGCCAAAGGTTTTGGCAAGACAGCATGGTGTATGTGTGTGTGTGTGTGTGTGTGAAAAATCCACTCTTGGTGTTGGCAAGACAACTAGTAGCTGTGCTCAATTTCCCTACATCTGGAAACTTGGATGTTGCTTTTTCTTCCCTGTCTGCTTTGTAATGGGAGAAAAGACATGCTGTTCCCAGCTGCAGGAATGTTGTACAGAGCCCAGCACAAGAGATTGGATTGGTTCTCTCTGCTCACAAGGATACTATATCACTGCTATCAGTGACAGCAGAGATTTTTGCTACTCCAGTGATCTGGGTTGTACACGTCTTCTGACATTTAAGAAGAAAAGTAACTTTGTGGCATTCAGGGCATTTCTAGCATACAGGCTATCTTTACTGCCCAAACATAGCATCATTCTGTCTGTCTGTTTTTATCTCTCTCTCACACACTCTCTCTCTCTTATCTATCTATCTATCTATCTATCTATCTATCTATCTATCATCTATCTATCTATCTCT
Organism: Arizona elegans; assembly: GCA_022577455.1. NCBI lineage: Eukaryota > Metazoa > Chordata > Lepidosauria > Squamata > Colubridae > Arizona > Arizona elegans. Next base: position 295,787,974 of record JAKOOJ010000001.1, on the reverse strand, counting down.
TATCTATCTATCTCTTCTCTCTCTCTCTCTCTCTCTCTCTCTCCCTTATCTCCCTTATCTATCTATCTATCCCTTATCTATTTTATCTATCTATCTATCTATCTATCTATCTATCTATCTATCTACTACCTACCTACCCACCCACCCACCCATCTATCTATCTATCTTACCTACCTATCTTATCTATCTATCTATCTATCTATCTATCTATCTATCTATCATCTACCTTATCTACCTTATCTATCTACCCACCTATCTATTTATCTATCTATCTGTCTATCTATCTATCTATCTCTATCATCCCTATCTATATTCCAAGAGACCTTTCAGAGATCTATCCTCATTTCTTGCTCCATTTACATGTTGCCTAGCAACCATGTGGAGTCTGAATTTTTCCGTTGAATGATATAAGATGTACAGAATCTATACAATGGGTATTTCTTCCCAAGCCAACCAAATCATTATTCAGTTGCAGTTGCAGTTTTTGTTTTCTTTTGCTTCAGGTTTGCCTGAATATATTTACTACAAGTAAATATATTCAAGCCAAATAAAATTCAGCTTTCCTTCATGCCTTTGGAACATTTAGAGTCAATTGGTGCTTTGGTTAAGGTGCTGGACTAGGAAACATGGTTGGCATGGAAGCAGGCAGCTGACTTTCAGCTAGTCATTTTTTCTCAGTGCTAGCCTGAGAAATCCAAAATATCCCAGAATAAATCAGTGGCAAATGCTAAACCACGTCTGCAATGTTGCCAAGAAAACCATATGGACTAGCCCATGAAATTGCCAAAAGTCAAGGCTGGCTTGAAAGCGTTATATATTTTTTTTAAAAAAGTGGGGGCCATCTATATCTCATCTTTTCTTTACAGGCTTGCTTAGCATGCAACAACACCTGGCTGATCTTATCTGGAATGGTCCAATAGGTTGAGTTGGCTTGTTGGGTGGTCGTATTCTGTAGCTCAATGATAGAGAATTCGCTTAATACTGAACGTCTTCAGAAAAGGATGGGAATGACTGTGTCTTGCTCAATGGAAAATTGGTAAGAATAGACAATTGCCTTTATATACCTCATTGATGTATACTGTGACAAGGTTGTTGACAGGAGTTTATAAATTGGGTGGTTAAACAGATAAATGCATACATAGGTATTGGATAAATCAAGGGTGCTATTCAGCAGGTTCTGACAGGTTCTGGAGAACCAGTAGCGGAAAGTAGTTGAGTAGTTCAGAGAACTGACAAATACCACCACTGGCTGGCTCCATAGTGGGGTGGGAATGAAGATTTTGCAATATCCTTCCCCCTGGGAGAGAATGGGATTTTGCAGTATCCTTCCCGTGGAGTGGGGTGGGAATGGAGATTTTGCAGTATCCTTCCCCTGCCACTCCCACCAAGCCACGCCCACCAAGCCACACCACACCATGCCCACCAAGCCATGCCCACAGAACTGGTAGTAAAAAAAATTGAATTCCACCACTGGGATAAACCAATTATGCAGCTCATCTAAGGCTTGTCCTATTTTCATAACATACTAGCTTTGGTTGTTGTATTCCTGTCCTTAAACAGGCATACCTATCTACTTACCTATAGTACCTACATATGGCAGAAAAAGAGAAAGAAATAGTAAGCCAAAGAAATTAAAGGCATAACATGAGAAAAGAAAATATATATATAGCTAAAATCTAATACAATCTATTATACTTCCCCATACCTTTCTATCCTTGAAAACCATATTGGCTTTCATCACATCCATGTACTGCTTTTTACATAAAGTTTTGTTTTCTAAATTCTCATCTCTCACTTTCCGAGGATCGAGTTAGCCCTGTCCAGCCAAATGTGGTTTTGTTGTTGTTGTTGTTGTTGTTTTTGTTTTTTTGTTTTTTTTGGCTATTTCTTTTCTGTAGACACCCATCCCTTCTTCCTTCATGTATTTCTTTTGAGGATCAATCTTCATTCATTCTCACTATATGAGCAACACACCTTATTTTTCATTCTATTCAATCCTTTTAACACCCACTGATTCTTGATACTATCTCTTCTTTAAGAAACTTTACACATTCTTTCTTATCCCCTGATCATTGCTGAACCATTTTTTCCAAATGTCATCATTTTTTTCACATAAGCTTTCCTTTCATTCGCAGCATCTCAGCACATTCAGCAAACAAACTTTGGGGGAAACACTCCAAATTCAATCCTACTCACTTTATCATGCATTGTATCTAAATCAATGAATGTACAATGAACTTTCCCCCACATACATATCACATATACTGGCATATCAGCCCAACTATGGATAGAGTGACCTTAAATTTTTAATCAAAATATCATGAAAAATACATCATCCGCAGATAAGCCAGCTCATATATTTTCAAATATTTTAATTTTCACAATTTACTTCTCCACAAATTTTTGTGGTATTTTGATTTTAAAAAATGAGGGTCAGTTTATCAGGCCAGAAACCAGGAGACTGTGGGTTCCTGTCCCACCTTAGGCAAGAAAGGCAGCTGGGTGACTTTGAGCCAGTCACTCTGATAAACTCTGAAAGTAGGAGGAAGAATGAGTATTAGTTATGTTCCCCATCTTGAGTTATTTATAAGAAATTAAGAAATAAGTAAATAAGGAAGGAAGGAAGGAAGGAAGGAAGGAAGGAAGGAAGGAAGAAAGGAAGGAAGGAAGGAAGGAAGGAAGGAAGGAAGGAAGGAAGGAAGGAAGGAAGGAATATATGGGTACTTCAAATAATTATGATAGATAAGGTCATCGATGGATAAAGCAACCCAATTTATTTTGGCACCTACAATTCTAGTTTATCTGCAAGTATAGAGGATACATTTCTCAAAATCCTGCTGAAAAGAAAAAATTGGTTTGCCAAGCATAAAATCACACTGCACATTCCAAATGTTATTCATTGTTATCTCCTGTAGCCTTTGAATTAGAACTCTGCTGAACATTTTTCCAGGTCCTCCCCCCTCCCTAACAAACTAGATTCTCTGCAGTTTTTTTTCATTCACCCTTGTTACCTTCCTGTTGATGGCTCTTGTTTAGCCCTCTTTACCCTTTTTCCATTTTTTTAAAAAAATTAGGAATGTGCAAAACATCCTGTGAATGAGCCATTCCATTTGCAGAGCAGTTAATTTTCTTGCTAAAGGCAGGGGTCGACAACCCTAAACACTCAAAGAGCCACAAAGGTCCTAACCGGAAGCCCCCATTCAATTCTGGAGCCGACTGAAAATCTGGTTCCTCCACTGTAGAGTCTCCTCCTAGCACAGTGTCCTTTTTCTTCTGCTGACCGGAAGTCCAGTTCCGCCACCATAGAGTCTCCTCCTAGCGCAGCATCCTTTTTCCTCTACCTGTCCTAACCGAAAACCCTATCAATTGTGGAGCTGACCAGCAACAGGGAGCTGCAGCAGTGGGATGAAAGAGCCACATGAGGCTCCAGAGCCATAGGTTGCTGACCCCTGCTAAAGGTAAGGTCAGCTTTGCCACCTCTTAAACCATGGGTCTCCAACCTTGGCAACGTTAAGCCTGGCGGACTTCAACTCCCAGAACCCCCCAGCCAGCAAAGCTGGCTGGGGAATTCTGGGAGTTGAAGTCTGACAGGCTTAACGTTGCCAAGGTTGGAGAACCATGTCTTAGGCAATCTGTCACAAGGCCAATCAAAACCTCTTTTATTCCAAGTTTACTCACACTCTCTATCCAACTTAGATTTCTATTATAATAACTATCTTGAATAATATTATCTTCATCCCACCAAACCAAAAGCAAATGCCCTGAACTGACATTTACTCAGGCACCAGGGCGAGAAAATTTAAGATAGCTTTCCTAGAAAATCTTTCCTCTCTAAACAAGGGCATTTGTTGACCCGAGCTGTCCTTGTAGGTGATTGATGTATAAATGCACACTTGGAACAGGCACTAGGCAGGCACCCAAGACCAGCTGAAGCCCAGACCTGCTATCCATAGGTAATTAATCTAAATATTGAGGGGTTTGGGGAGTTATTTTTTTTCTAGTTAATTAAAAACTGCTGTCTGTTTTTCCAAAATCTCAAAGTAGCTTTTATGTTTCTACATAGGCAGCTGGTTGCCATAAATTATAAATTCTGGAAAATCTACCAGAACTGAGCTGTAAAACCCTGAGCAACTGTTAGATGGGAGTTAAGAGATGCAGAAAATTCTAACTTTTTTTGTTGTCCTCTTCTGCTCATCCAGATTTTTGCAGCTCAGTTCTGGTAGCCCATGAAAAATTAAAGTAAACTTGCCCTGTACAGATTTGGTTATTTGAGACTATTGATGCTCCTTTTGACATTGTTTGTTCAGTATTTCTGCTCCTGCAAGCTGCAATTGTGTATTTGGCTGTAGCATTCGAAAGGAATTCTCCACCTTGCTTGTTAGTATGGAAATTGCTCCCTCCGTTTGCCAGAGACTGGTCAGTAGCTATCTTTCACTCTATTCATACTTTATTGTTTGCATCAAGACAAAGAATGAGAGATGCTAACTATGAAAAACATATTGGAGCTATCTATTTTGGGCCATCCAGGGAAGAATCTCTTTCAGAACATCGTTCCTACGTCTTTTAAATATCCTAGTTATTTTTGTCAAGAAAATGCATGCTAGTTTGTGAAGTCACCAGGAGTCAAAGATTTTACCTTTATCTTAAAGTAGTATGTGATTTTTCCATCTGAGCCAATTACGCATACTCTTGATCCCAATGTTCAAAGGAAGAACTATTTATAATTTTTTTTTTATTGCAAAAGTTTTACAATTACATTTTCCCCCCTTTCCCCCCCCCCCTCAACCCGCCCCAAACTTCCCAACCTCCCTAACCCACCCTAACCCACCCCTCCCCCCAGACTTCCTCACAATATACTCATGTCAAATAAAAGGAAAAACCCTCTTTTGTATATAAAACTTGAACCCCGCCCTCCCCTTACAAATTTTCATCTTCATTACATTAACCTATTTCTATCTTAATATAGCAATTTCAAATAAATTTTCATCCTGATTACCTTGAAAATATTTCTATCTTAATATAACATTTTCAAATAAATTTTCATCCTCAACCTTGAAATATTTCTATCTTAATATAACATTTTCAAATAAAAGCTATTTGGTACTTCCTAGTTTGATATTTGTTCTGAACATAATCTATCCACTTCTTCCATTCCCATTCATAAGTCTCTTGAGAACAGTCTTTTAAATATGCTGAAATCTTCGCCATCTCCGCAAAACTGGCCATCTTCAAAGTCCATTCCTCAATCGAAGGCAGCGCTTCATTTTTCCAGTATTTACCTATCAACAATCTTGCTGCAGTTATCATGTACAATATCATTTTTGTTTCCCCCAATGTAAAACCCTTAACTATACCCAATAAAAACAGTTGTGGAGAAAATTGAATCTTTCTCTTCAAAACATTCTGCATGACCCACCAAATTTTTATCCAAAAAGCCTTAACTTTCTTACAGGTCCACCAAACATGATAATATGTAGCGTCTAAGCAGTCACATCTCCAACATTTAGGCTGGGCACTAGGATACATACACGACAATTTTTTTGGATCTAAATGCCATCTATAAAACATTTTGTAGAAATTTTCCCGCAGATTCTGCGACTGTGTAAATTTAACATTCTGAACCCAAATTTTTTCCCATGTTTCCAACATCACTGGTTCCTCAAAATTTTGTGCCCACTTAACCATACAGTCTTTAACTAGTTCAGTTTCTGAATCCCTTTCTAACAAAACATTATAAAGTCTTTTAATATGCATTGGGCCTTTCTCTTTTATATGTCTAACTAATTCTTCCTCATACATCATAATACCAGTTTTTTGGTCCTCTTTCCATCTCAATTGCAATTGATTATATTGTAACCAAGTTAAATTAATCCCTTCAGCCAACAATGTCTGTAATGTCTTCAGCTGCCATCTGCCCGCGTCTGCAAAAAGAACCTCTTTATATAAAAACCCCCCGAGTGACATTATATTTGTATTCCACAAGGTATGACCAAGATCCAGCCATAGCGGTATTTTGTAATTCCAGTTGTTTCGGTGCTTCTTCCAAACTCTCAGCAAAGAATCTCTAAGTATATGGCTTTTAAATACTTTATCCACTTTGCTGTCATAAAATAAGTAAGCGTGCCATCCAAATTCCAAATCAAAACTTTCTGCATTCAATATTCCAGTCTTTTTTCCTCCAAACCAATCACTTACTAAAGTCAAAGCTGTTGCATCATAATATAATTGTAGGTTTGGAAGTTTGAGACCTCCCCTTTCTGGGATGTCTTGCATAATTTTCATTTTTACTCTTGGTTTTTTCTCGTTCCAGACAAATTTATTAATACCAGTTTGCCATGCTTTTAGTTGTTTATCATTTTTGAGCACCGGAATCATTTGAAACAAAAAAAGAAATCTTGGCAAAATGTTCATCTTAACTGCTGCTATTCTTCCAAGTAAAGACAGCTGCAGTTTTTTCCAAATCTCCATATCTTTTTGCACCTCTCGCCACAACGCCTCATAGTTGTTTTGAAACAATTTCATATTTGATTCTGCAACCTGAACTCCTAGATATTTTACCTTTGGTACAATCTCAAAACCTGCCCTCCTTTCTAACTCCAGTTTACGATCTTGTGTCATATTTTTAACTACCATCTTAGTTTTTCTCTGATTCAATCTGAAACCTGAAACTTTACCAAAGTCTTGTATAATGTCTTTCATCTGGATTATCGATTCCATTGGCTGTGTTAGGGTAACAACCAGATCGTCTGCGAATGCCTTTATTCTGTAATCCTCTTGCCTTATCATTATACCTTTCAATGTGTTAGAATCCCTTATTGTATTTAACAAGACTTCTAGTGTTAAAATGAACAACAATGGGGACAGTGGACATCCCTGTCTTGTACCTTTTTCAATTTTAAACTCTGTTGTCAAACTTCCATTGATAATGATCTGTGCCTTTTGCTCTTGATAAATTGCTGAGACCGCCTGTATATATTGGTCCCCAAAGTCCATCTTTTTTAATGTCTTTAATAAAAAATTCCAATCCACTCTGTCAAAGGCCTTCTCTGCATCTATTTATAATTTTTATTTTATTTATTTAATTTGATTTGTATGCCACCCTATCTCTGTAGGAATTTTTATACCTTATACCAGGGGTGAAATCCAGCAGGTTCTGACAGGTTCTGGAGAACCGGTACCGGAAATTTTGAGTAGTTCGGAGAACCAGCAAATACCACCTCTGGCTGGCCCCAGAGGGGGTGGGAATGGAGATTTTGCAATATCCTTCCCCCAGGAGTGGGGAGGAAATGGGGATTTTGCAGTATCTTTCCCCTGGAATGGGGTGGGAATGGAGATTTTGCAGAATCCTTCCCCTGCCACGCCCACCAAGCCACACCACGCCCACCAAGCCATGCCCACTGAACCAGTAGTAAAAAAAATTGGATTTCACCACTGGAACAGAGGACTACGCAGTCCTGGGGCTGAGTAACCCTCTGTGTGTATTAACGATTGCTAAATGCCCACCTTGGAATTGTTTTTACCTTTTTGAAATTTTAAAATAATTTAATTTAAAATAATTTTAAATTAGTTTTAATATTTTAATGTTAATTTTATATGTAGTTTATATATATTGATTACATCATACACCACTCTCTGAGGGAGAGGGGAGGTTAAGAAACAGAATGAATGAATAAATGAATGAATGAATGAATGAATGAATGAATGAATGAATAAATAAATAAATAAATAAATAAATAAATAAATAAATAAATAAATAAGAATTCCAATTTATCTTTGTCTTTTTCTGGACAGAAGGGCACATTTATAGAAGAGGCACAAGACTGCAGTCGCTCACAATTTTACTTTCCAGAAAAATCTACTTAGAGTCTAAGGTCATTCCTAGGAAGGCTGCTGCCTTGCTATGCAATATGTCACCACTTTTAAAGCACTGAGTGTAATTAATAATATTTCAAAACGTAAGAAATCTTTTTGTCTCTCTCTCTGTCTCTCTCTCTGCAAATTCATGTGGAAAGAACATATTGATTCTTATGCTTGGTCAAATATTTTCTTCTGTCATTTTGGCAGATCCAGGTCTGTATAATAAACCTGGCTTAAATATAGTTCTTCAGAACCTGATGGGAAGCAGCTGTTTAGTCCAGGACACGCTCTTCTAGTAATAAAATACAAGGTTAGAACATAAAGCACTTACATTTCAAGGTCGTTTACATTTACAGGATTTTAGAAGGGCATTTCCCATTTAGGTGCTTTGCAAGTGTCTACACTTCGCTAATGTGTTAGGGAACTCTGGAAATTGAAGCCCACACAGCTGGTACCTACATTGTGAAAGACTGTTTAAGGAGAAATTATAATCATTCTGGATTATCCCCATTTATGGAATTAACACTATAACATAGTTCACCTGCTGTTTATAAAGAAACTATTCAGGGTCAAGGTTCCAACTAATTAAAGCATAAGACATATGACATAAGACATAAAGACATATTTTCAGAGAAACAATTGTGCATTTTGTTCAGAGATACAACTCAGGGACATCAATTTTGAGTACTTTCAGCCTTAGCAAAAAGTCAAACTTTTACCACCCAGTTTGGATAACTTTATTCTTTTTTACTAGCACATAATTAAACCTCTTGGAAATCAGTGCAATACATGTAATGTAGCCACTGAGAATTAAAATAGAGATTAGACAAAGGCATGGATGATGGGACTTTGTAGTTTTTAGTAATGGTTAGTATCATTACTAAAATCGTCAGGAGTCAAGTGTACCTCAAAGAAGACTTATTTTGTGTCTTTGAGACCTAGTCACGTAGGCTGATAGAAGCTGGGCAGGTGTCAGTATCAAATTCATTTTCGTAAAAACAATCTGCCGAAACCACCATTTATGAGGGAAGGAAAATCATCATTTTCCCCATGTTCATCTTCTATGATAATTAAAGCACCACTATTTGTGGTGCAGTTGATCATCCAGCCAGGTCTCCTGTACATGTGACTTTATGGCTGTAATCCTAAAACTAACACACTTTGAGGTTGCCACAGCAATTGCTTATAGAAATAGATGCTACTTTTCTTTGATGCGGTGAGGACATTATTTATTTATTTATTTATTTATTTATTTATTTATTTATTTATTTATGAGGGTTGGTTTTGATTTTTTGGTTTCATTTAGCATAGCTGTTCTGATCATTATGTTGCCAATTTTTTGTATTAAAGTTAGGGCATCTATAGTCTAATAAATCTTGCTTCAAAATCCAAACCCGGGACATTGAAGGCAAATCAGTTTCAGTCCTCCAAATGTGTAATTGGGGAATGATTGCTGGTAAACAGCTCAACCGCTTCAGAAAAAGCAATGCCTGATGTTAGGAAATGACAATCCAATTATCTGTCACACCCACGTCCCATTGGGCTTCATCTGTGTAGAGTCAAGACTCTCTATGACACAGAGAAGAGATATGTTCTTGGCGGATTCTTGCCTTTTGTGGTTTTGATTTGCTATGAACTTGCTAGCACTAATGAAGTAGATTGGACTACAGAAAATTGCAGGATGGAGTGTACTTTTTAAAAAAAATGAAAAATGCCTTTGAGGAATCATGTACAAAAAGTGAAAGATCTCATGTATTAAAAGTCAACTACTGGTGACTACACGGAAATGACTATGTTCTTCTTGGTCCAATGCAAAAATAATTTGCCATTGTTTCCTTTCAGAATTTTTTATATATACATTATAAAATAGAGGATGAAACACAGATATTATAAAGAAAATTAGTGTAGGTGGATTTCAGACTCGTTTTATTCTGCTCCCTATTTTATTTTTTATTTTCATTTTATCAGGATCCAAAATTTATTAACAAGACCCAACTGCAAAAGACTTTAGGAAAATTCACTCCAGCCTCTGTCTTTCCATAGTAAATGCATCTTTCCAAATAGCTTATCACCCACATTTCATCATTTTAATAAAATCAAAGTGCAAAATAATTATTTCTTAATTATTATTGTTGTTAAAACAGGAACTGGGAATCCTTGCTCTTTTCACCAAGAACTGTTTGGTAATTCTACAAGGATTCCTAATACCAGATGCTTTAGGGTACCAAAATGCAGAGCAATGAGACAGTTCCAGGTAAAAATCAGGTCTCTGGGAAGCTGAGAGTAGGACTTTCAAGCAGCACATTACCCTTGATCAATTTCTACCAGTAGGGCTGTGCAAAGTCATGCAGAGTTCTATTCACCTTTGATCGCATGTGGGATGAGGTGAAATTGTGAAGAGCATGTGGAATTGGTATAGTCACTTAGACATGAGGGACTTTACTGATTTGATTTCATTGCTGGATATTGTGCTTGCAGGAGATGTATATGATAAGCAATCATTTTATTCCCCTGAAGTCAGCAAGCACTCAGGAAGAGCGTTCAGTAGCTGTCAGGACTTCACCACTGCTTTACAAAATGCTTATTGGGGCTCCCTTAGTTCTTCTTTCTGTTCAGTTCTCTTTTATGGAGGACCAGGTTTGCAAAATAGTTTAATTGATTTAGTTTGGGCTTGCCAAGGACATAACTGGGTGGAATTATTATAACTCTGTGCATGACTGAGTTTGTTTTAGATTAAGTGTAACACTTGCCAAGGTTAGTTGGCTGGATCAGCAAATCCCTTTTTGGCGTTCCCCCAATATTATTAAATATTCCCACTTCCACTGCAATTACGGTAAATATGTTGTATGAACATGGCATTGTGATAAACTTAGAGCCACTAATTTTATTTTATTTACCAGCTAACAACAATAACAAAAATCAAGCCTGAGTTTTGGCAGTATAATAAATAATTTAAAAAAACCAGATAAATCTTTGGCCAACATGGAGATAAAGACACTATAATCTATTCATTTCTGCATAAGATGCTCTTGCAGAGTAAGCAAACCTAATATTGAAGGAATATCTATGGTAAGGTCAATTTTCTACCAATTGGCATTATGGCGACCTAAACAGGTGGAAGACTTGCTATTAAAATCTAACCTCAATTCAGAAATATTTAGTAAGAGGAATTGATCAAAGGCTGAATCTTTAAGGTTCTGTGTGAGACCCATACATGCAAAGCTCTAGAATAAATACACAGGATTGCATTTTAAAGATCTCTCTTTTGATCCTTCCCCCTTTTTGTAAGGAAAAGGGATAAGAAGTAGATTTTGATGCAAATCAAGATGCAGCAAAGGAAATATTTCTGAAAGAAAAAAGATCAGTCACTGCTGATTAACATACAGTATTTGGAATTATAGTTTAAAATTGCTTTGCAATGTGGTGCTGGCTTTTCCTTATGCTAATCCTGTTAATGAATAACAGGATTTGTGTGCCCAACTACTGTGCCCAACTACTGCATAAATGCTCTCTGATTCTTTGCCCATGGCAAAGAATGTGAGCCTATGGCTATTACATGATAATGAAATCCAAGAAGCAGATGCTACATAGGCCATGGTATAAGCAGTGTGCACAGAATGAAAGGATTTTCCCCTTTCTTTCAACATTAAAGCATCAGACTCTGGGATAAAGCAAAATATAATGCTTCTAGTACAAAAGGAATCTCCAGTGAAGCGTGGTATCTTCTCTGCAATAAGTTTTTCTGCAATAAACCACTCAGATTTCTGCTAGTCAGCCATGCCTATACAGTACAGTAAAACAGCCTTCACCATGCAGCCTGTGATAGAAGTATGATTGATAGGTTCTTAGGACAACATTTTCTCTATATTCCTACCAGACTGTAGGATCCACTGTCTGATCATAGAGAGATAAGAGGCTGTTCTGCAGAACTGCCATCAGTTTTTAAAACATTGTTTTCATGAACTAAAATTGTTTCATGTACAGGTTTGCTACATTAAAAACTAAATTTTAATTCATGGAATTTTTTTTTTTACATGATAACTGTAGCAGGATTGTTGTATGTATACAGGTGGAAAGATTCAGAACTACATTCAATAGAGGAATGGTTGGTAAAGATGGTGGAACTACCTCAAATGACTAAATTGACTCTAGTCGGAGAAGACAGTTATTTATGTTTATTGTGATTGGAATGGAAACCCCTTATGAACTTTTTGCATAAATGAGGAAAAGTAAAGATATTTATGTTGTAACCATAAAGTAACTTAATTGTACTTAAAACTGCTGTAAAGAAGATTGGAAGCTGTATCTTTTTTCTTTCTTTTCTAGTTTTCTTTTACTTCTTTTACTTTTTTTGCATTTTTAGTTTTCTCCATATGTCCTTTTTACTAATACAATATTAGTTTGTATTGGTTTTTATTTTCCTTTTAAAATATAAATTGAATTTCATCTAATCGCTTTAAAACTTGGCAAAGCTTCTTATAAAAATTTTACTAAAAAGATTTGTTTTCTTACAAGGTCAAGATTAAGCACACTTGTCTTGAAAAAATAATTTATTTTAATGTTAAACACTTACTTAAATTAACTATGGAGAAATGTTGTAGTTCATAGTTATGGTGATATGGTTATATATTGTATATGTCAATTGGTTTCAGCAGAGGGTTCTGGCATCATGTGTTAAGATGATTATTTGTGAGCTAGATATTCTTCATCTAAATAGATATATTTATCTAAAGCAGCATTCTTAAGGAATGGATGAACTGTTAAGGGAAAAAAACATAGTTCAGCCCTGGGAAAATGGAAAAATATGAGAAAGAAACTCAAAATGATTTTGCTTTGATTTTGTTTGGTATAAAATAGGCTTTTAAGATTCTGTTGTTATAATCCACCACAGAACAACAGAGTTGGAAAGGATCTTGGAGATCTTCTAGTCCAATCCTCTCCTCAAGCAGGAAACCCTATACCATTTCAGACAAACGACTGTCCAATGTCTTCTTGAAACCTCCAATGTTGGAGCATCCACAATGTTATGTCCTTATAAGGACATCCGCCCGGATTGGCTGCCAGCCTTCGGGCGGGAAAGTTGAATCCCGGGCAGGGGGCGGTGCGACTGCCGGAGCGAATATAAGGAGAGCTCCGGCAGCGCACAGCAGTCTTGCTACTGTTTCTGTTCTTAATAAAAGTTACCTATGTAACGAGCTGGTCACGTCTTCCATTCCTGCGCCGATCTAACACTGGCGACGAAGGACTAGAGAGAAGAAACGAACCTCACGGCACCAAGCCAACAAGACCAAGACTCCGGCACCTGAAACTACAGTAGGCATTTCCAAAGGCATGGCATCCGCTGAAGTCACTTTGCCAGCCCTTGCTCCTTTCCGCCCAGGGAAGGACAAGTGGAAATCCTACGTAGTGAAATTCCGGCAATACCTGAGAGGCAACAACATCAGGGATGCCGATGATGACCGGAAAAAGGGCATTTTCCTGGCCAACTGCGGCTCCGAGGTCCTCGACATGGCAATCGATCTCGTAGCACCACGAGACATCGAAGAAGTGCCATGGGCAGACCTGCTGCAAATCCTGGAAGACCACTATGCCCCAACAGGAACACCGGTGGCGAACCGTTTCACCTTCCATCAGAGGGACCAGATGGAAGGTGAGACTATCAAGGAATTCGTGGCCGCCCTACGCCAGATCGCAGCCAGCTGTGAGTTCGACCACATGGACAATGCCATCGCTGACCGTGTGGTTTTCGGCATGAGGGACAGAGGCCTGCAGAAGAAATTCCTGAGCAGGAAGAAACTCGTGCTCAAGGATGTGGTGGAGGAAGCCACCGCATCCGAAATCTCGGAGAAAGCAGCGGCCGCAGTAAGCAGAGCAAAGGGAATCCACAAGATTCGCTCCACAGCGCAATCATCAACAGAGGATTCCACAGCTGGATCCGAGTCGGAGGGGGAGTCCACCGTACACAAAGTATCCAGACCCCCCAAGGCGGGAAACCGCCCAACGGAGCTACAAGGGGGAGCCCTGCGCCAGCTGCAGAGGGGACCATGCCAGGGCGACCTGCAAGTGGAGAGATGCGACCTGCCGACGCTGCAACAGAAGGGGTCACATCGCCGAAGCTTGCAGAGCCGAGGAACCAGCCCCAGAGCCCTCCAGCCACCGTCCCCGCGAGAATCGGAAGGATTACCAGAGATCATCCAAACGGTCCTCTGGCCCTTCCAGACGCAGAGATGACGAGTTTCCCCGGAGCGGAGCGGTCCATCAGACGACCATCGCACACACGACTTCAGACAACGCCACCAAGTTCCACGTGACCATCCACGTGGAAGGAGCACCCTGCAACATGGAGGTAGACTCTGGCTCGGTCTACTCCATCATGGATTGGCAACAGCTGAAGCGCCTGCAACCCAGCATCACCAAGCGAGAGCTAAAGCCACTACACTCCAAGCTCGTCGACTTTGGGGGAAACCCCATCGGAGTGTTAGGAAGAGCCAACATCCGAGTCACCTACAAAGAGTTCGAAGGCAAGCTCCCCATCACCGTCGTGAAGGACAGCCGACCGAACCTGCTAGGAGTGGAGTGGTTCAAGCCTCTGGGGCTTTCAATCGAAGGCATCAACCAAATTCGCAGGGACAAACTCGACAACCTCATCGAAGAGTTCAAGGAAGTCTTCGATGGTAAGCTGGGGAAATTTGTGGGGAGGCCAATCTCTTTCAATCTGGACAAGGGAATCACCCCAATCAGGCTGAAGCCCCGCCGGGTTCCATTTGTCCTGCGGCCCAAGGTAGATGAGCAGCTGGATAAGCTGATCGGCCAGGGCGTCCTGGAACCGATCGATCATGCCTCATGGGAGACCCCCATTGTGACCCCACTGAAGCATGATGGGTCTGTGCGCATCTGCGCCGACTACCATTGTACCATCAACAAGGCGTTGGCACAGAGTGCATACCCGGTCCCAGTAGTGCAGCACCTATTGCATTCCCTGGGATCCGGCTCAATTTTCGCAAAACTGGACCTGGCCCAGGCTTACCAGCAATTGCCAGTGGATGAAAAAACGGCGGAGGCACAAACAATTGTCACGCACAGGGGGGCATTCAAATGTAACCGTCTCCAATTTGGAGTCAGAGCTGCCCCCGGCATTTTCCAAGCTATGATGGAACGCCTTCTCCAAGGCGTTCCAGGGTTGGTGCCCTACTTCGACGATGTGCTGATCTCCGGGGACTCACGAGCTCAACTCCTTGAAAGGCTCAGGCTTGTCCTGCAGCGGTTCAAGGCCAAGGGCTTGAGGGTCAGGCGGGACAAGTGCATCATAGGAGTACAGGAAGTCGAGTTCCTGGGCTATCTCATTGATAGCACGGGCATCCACCCCACCAAATCAAAAGTGGAAGCAATCCATGAAGCTCCAAGCCCAAAAAACAAAACGGAGCTTCAGGCTTTCCTTGGGTTGCTCAACTTCTACGCAATTTTCTTGAAACAGAAAGCCACAGTTGCTGAGCCACTCCACCGCCTGCTGGGGAAATCGGTTTCCTGGAAGTGGGGCCAGGAAGAGGAAGCAGCCTTCCGGGTCATCAAAGGACTATTGACGTCCAAAAGCGTCCTCATCCAATACAGCGAGACGCTCCCCATCAAGCTGACCTGTGATGCGTCACCTTACGGGGTGGGGGCAGTTCTCAGCCACGAACTACCCAATGGCACGGAAGCCCCAATCGCCTACTTCTCAAAGACCATGTCCGGCGCAGAGCGGAACTACAGTCAGCTGGACAAAGAAGCCCTGGCCATCGTGGCGGGAGTGAAGCGTTTCCACGAATACCTTTACGGAAGACGCTTCACCATAGTCACCGACCACAAGCCACTCCTGGGACTCCTCGCAGGTGACCAACCCACCCCGACCTTCATGTCTCCACGGATGACGAGATGGGCCATCTTCCTAGCCGGCTACTCCTATAGGCTCGTGCACCAGCCGGGCACAGCCATAGGGAACGCCGACGCACTCAGTAGATGCCCGTCGAAGAATCCAGTCAAAGACCCAGCCCCCACGCTCCACCTATGCCATATAGATGATGATGCCAGCTGCCCAGTGTCATCCGCAGATGTGGCCATTCACACCCAAAAGGATCCCACACTCCGCCAAGTGAAGTCCTGGATCCTCAGAGGGTGGCCATCGGAAAAGACAGAGGAGAGGTTCAGCCCGTTCACCAGGAAACAGAAGGAGCTGTCCACCATAAAGGGCTGTCTGCTATGGGGAGACAGGGTGCTGATTCCAAGCTCTCTGCAACGGCGGACGTTAGAGACTCTGCACAAAGGGCATCCGGGCATCGTCCGCATGAAGGCCCTGGCACGGAGTTACGTCTGGTGGCCCTCTATGGACAGAGACATTGAGCAATGGGTCTCCAGATGTGACCCGTGCCAAGAAGTTCGCCCAGCGCCGCCGCAATCCGAAGTCGCAAAGTGGGAGACCCCCAGCAACCCCTGGTCGAGGATCCACATCGACTTCATGGGTCCGATGCAGGGGCGACACCTCCTCATCGTGGTAGATGCCTTCTCCAAGTGGCTCGAGGTGGTACCCATGGCATCTACCACAACAGAAGCGATGATCCGAGCCCTGCGCCGTCTGTTCGCCACACACGGACTACCGGACGTGCTAGTCTCGGACAACGGCCCCCAGCTCACATCCCTGGCCATGGAGTCCTTCCTGGCAGGACTGGGCATCCTCCACGCCCTGTCCGCCCCGTACAGGCCGGCCGGAAATGGACAAGCGGAACGCATGGTCAGACTCACCAAAGAAGCCCTCACCAAGATGGGCCCGGGAGACTGGCAAGAACGCATAGATAACTTCCTCCTCACCCAGCACATCACGCCGCATGCCACCACCCACAAGAGCCCGGTCGAGCTGCTGATGGGCAGAAGGTTGAGGTCACCCTTGGATCGGCTGCACCCCCAATACAGCCCGGAAGTGACCGCAACCGCCAGCCGCCCACTTCGCGCCTTCAGCAAGGGAGATTCAGTTTTTGCGCTGAATTTCAACGGCCCTCCCAAGTGGCTGAAGGGAAAGATCGCCAGCACAACCGGCCCCAAATCCTACACCGTCGAGTTGGAAGATGGACAGGTCTGTAGACGGCACATTGACCAACTCCGGAAAAGGTGGGGGGGAGCACACGAAAACTAGCCTGACGAGGGAGGCCTACAACACCCAGATGAGGTAGGCCTCCAACACCCCGGCGAGGTAGACCTACCACGCCCAGACGAGGTAGGCCTACAACACCCCGACGGGGTAGGCTTACCACACCCCTGCGAGGCAGAGCAACGCCATCCTGACGAGGTCGGCCCAGCACACTACCGGGTACTGTCACGTCGGCAGTCCAGCGAGGTAGACCGGGGCCCACCGCACGGGGGATGGCAACACCAACCCAGCCAGGTGGGCACGAGGCACAACAGGGCCAGGGACCACCAACCCAGCCCGCAAGTAGACCGGGACCTGCCCAGAGGAGGAGCAGCGCACCCCACCAGTGATGGCAGCCGAAGCCAGCCCAGCCAGGGAGACCGCAGCTCCAGGCGAGTAGACCGGGACCCAGCCATGATGGGCACCCCACTACCCATGGGCGAGGATGGCACACGACTCCCCGGCGAGAGGGACCCCCGCCCAGCTCAGAAGACAGCCAGGAAACATCAACCCGACCCGGATGACCCCAGGCACCCGCCGATGGTAGACCAGGGACTAGGGGGAAGGGAAAGCCGACAACAACCCGGCCAGGGAGACCTACACCACCCCGGCAGGGGAGACCTCCGCCGCCCCGCAGAGGGAGTCCCGCAACAACATCCCGACCAGGGCGACCACCACCAACCAGACGGGGTAGACCAACGCCAGCCCAACCGAGGGGACCAACGCCACCCCTGCGAGGTCGGACAGCACAACGCAAGCCAGCACCACCCGCAGCCGGCGGACCGGACCCGAGGGCACCGAACGGAACCACCACCCAACCAGCAGCAAGCCGGACCGCAACCGAACCGCAGCGCCCGGGAGACCAGGGAGGAGCAAGCGACAGACCTACCGAGACTCAGACGCTCTTCCCGGGTCGGAACCGAGCAACCGAGATGAGGCGGTAGATCCACAGGCCAGGAGGAAGACCACCAGAACCAGCCATCCAAGGTCTGCGGTTGGGCCGGAGGTGCTGGGGGTGACCCCGCTCACTCGACAGCTGAACCGAGCCCGGTTCCGGAGAGGGAACCAGGAGACGAAAGAGCCCCGTCCATCCAGGCCGGAGACAGAGAAGAAGTGAGACTGCGCAGGTCAGCTAGGGCGCCGAGGCGTCCTACGTACCTGCGCGATTACGTGACTTTTGTGGACGAGATTTGACAGTTCGGACTAAGGGGGGGAGGAGTGTTATGTCCTTATAAGGACATCCGCCCGGATTGGCTGCCAGCCATCGGGCGGGAAAGTTGAATCCCGGGCAGGGGGCGGTGCGACTGCCGGAGCGAATATTAAGGAGAGCTCCGGCAGTGCACAGCAGTCTTGCTACTGTTTCTGTTCTTAATAAAAGTTACCTATGTAACGAGCTGGTCACGTCTTCCATTCCTGCGCCGATCTAACACACAACTTCTGGTGGCAAGCCGTACCATGATTCAAAAATCAAGAAGATTTCAGGCGCAAAAAGGTTACATTTTAACAATACCTTTAGCATTTCTGGGATCAACCTAAATAGTCTAGGGAGCCACATGCAGGCCTGGTGCCTCAGGTTACCCCTGTCCTACAGGATTAGTTGATGTGTTGAATTATACCTGGATATTATTCCATGGAGGAAAACTGCTCAAAGAGAAAGTGTTTGCCTTGTTTGTTAAAAGGCAAATTTGATATTTTCTTACTGGGATAGGAATCTGATTACAACTTAATGGATAACTGAATGCCCTGAGGACTCAGAGCTGTGATCAGCTTCCCAGAACAACTTTTTTAAAAAAATCTTTAGAGACACCTCCAACCCGTGGCTGAAGTCAATGGTAGCATTTCTCATTATTTTGATGCAAGAAGGGCACAAAACCAGTAGCGGCGTGATCAATAAAATAGGCTTTAAAAAGCTCCAAGTCCCTACTACTTCGTGTAAAAAGTTGATTGCTGGCTTTGCATTATCCCTCTGTCCACAGTGGTTGTTGCCTTCATCTTTACCAAATGTGTTAACTGCAGCTTTCAAGCACCAAAAGGTTTCCCTTACCTAAATTTTAATGCCCCCACAAAATATTTGCAGGATGACATTTGTCAAGTAATGGAATTGGGGGAAATGATATGGCCTGTCCCAGTGGTGGGATTCAATTTTTTTTTACTACTGGCTCTGTGGGCGTGGCTTGGCTTGGCTTAGTGGCCATGGCTTGATGGGCGTGGCAGGGGAAGGATACTGTAAAATCTCCATTCCCTCCCCACTCCCAGGGAAGATTATTGCAAAATCCCCATTTCCTCCTGATCAGCTGGGACTCAGGAGGCAGAGAATAGATGGGGGCGGGGCCAGTCAGAGGTACTATTTGCCGGTTCTCTGAACTACTCAAAATTTCCGCTAACGGTTCTTCAGAACTGGTCAGAACCTGCTGAATACCACTTCTGGCCTGTCCGCCAGGAGTGATCCACCCTTCTACTAGATATTTTGGTCTAAAGCAGAACATAGGACTCTATTACACTTTGACTTAGAAGTAACTCTGCATAAATGCATAGCTTCCGCAATTCTGAATATCATCAGAGCAATTCTAAGACTGCTGCTGTCTACTATTGAAAACCATATGATTAACTTTGGGATTTTTTTTTTCATATTGAAATGAATCATGGACCAAATGATTCATTTCAATATTAAAAAAAAGTGGGGTAGGGTTTCCTGCCTAAGCAGGGGGTTGGACTAGAAGACCTCCAAGGTCTGTTCCAAGCAGTGGTGGGTTTTACTTACCTTTGCTCTTGGTTCATTTGCGCGGACACCACTTCTGTGCATGCACAGAATGTATTTGATGACTTCCGGGTGGGTGGGCGGAGCCTCCTGTCGCTGCTGCTACTGGTTCTCCCGAACCGGTGCGAACAAGGAGCAACCCACCACTGCTTCCAACTCTGTTATTCTATTCTATTCTATTCTATTCTATTCTATTCTATTCTATTCTATTCTATTCTATTTTCTATTCCTTTCAGCCTTGGCTAAACAGCAGTTTGAACTTTCCCCCTTTTGCTTTTGCTTGTTTTTTTTTTTATTATTCCCCATCATTAGTTTTTCCTATCGATTTTCATTCAGGTTGATGACATTTGAAATTAGATCAGGTGATCCATTCCTGTATTAAGCTTGCTCAGGGTCTTTCTACCTGCTGAGAAAGATAGCCACTTTTGTGACTATACAAGAAAAAACCTTCTTTGTAATGCTAAATGAGTCATATTTTAGGGTTTTTATTTGTTTCCCATACGAATAATTTGTTGGAAAGTTCACTAGCACTGCTGCCAAAATTGTTTTTCCATTTGCATTAGAATGATCTAAAACAGGCAATTTAAGCCTCACACCAGTGACAATGCTGAGAAAATATGAACATGCTCTGTCTGTGTAGGAGGAAATTCTTTTATGAATGTGTGAATGATAAACAGAGTTAACATGTACAAATGTTGAGACTGGTTAGTTCAAATTTTGGCAATATGGTTCCCAAATAAAAAATTCATCATCTCTGATTTAATGTGGGGGAGGAATATATGTGTGGGGATATTTGTGTGGAAATTGCAGAAACTATTTAAGAAATGTACCTTAAAAATAAAGAATTAAGGAGAAAGTGAGCATTGACTATAGTCAATGTTGTATGCCGTATATTTCATATCATCATTTCTGCTTCGACTACGATGGAAAATTGTGGGAGAAAAATCTGTGCTGTGGGTCACAGGAAATAGTGATACAGCATTTTTTTAAAAAAAATCTTTCTGCTCATTTGGATTCTGTATAGTTCCCATTACAGAAGCCAAGTATTTTTGAGGGGGAAAAGTAATCAGACAGAAAGAAATGACAACTATGTAGCCTCCAGTCTTCAAGAGAAAACCAGAGGCAACGTATTTCTTTTAGGCATAGTTTGCCTTCTGTGTGTGTCAGGGCATAAGATGACCCCAAGGCAAGTCTCTAAGATGGGTCCTGCCAGGTGAGAGACCCCCAGACTGCAGCCAATGAGTGAAGACTTCTCTGCCACTGAAAGTCTCCACTCATCTCCTCATTTCTGTATACTCTATCTGGGCTGCAATAGGTGAGAGGACCACTACAGTAGATGACTGTGAAATATTTTTTGGCTTTCATCTAGAGGTCACCTTTATTTTTGTAGCCCAGGTATAGATTCTCACTGTCCTCATTCTTTCATCAGCAGGAAGGGAAAGAAAAGCCAGAAGGGGAAGAGATCAGCCTGCAGCAATCACAGGGGAAGCCGCAGGGGTGAAATCCAGCAGGTTCTGACAGGTTCTGGAGAACCGGTAGTGGACATTTTGAGCAGTTCGGAGAACCGGCAAATATCACGTCTGGTGATCAAGATGATCAAGGTCTTTTTTGCATAGCCTGGACATTCACATGGTCTATGTTTCTATAAGCTCTGCACAACTCTCTCTCTCTCTCCCTCTCCCTCTCCCTCTCCCTCTCCCTCTCTCTCTCTCTCTCTCCCTCCCTCCCTCTCTCTCTCTCTCTCTCTCCCCCTCCCCCCTCCCCCCCTTAATTTATTCTGCTGTGGAAAGAGCAGAGGGAAAAAGGCTTCAGAAGTTCACTATTTGATAGAAACCATTCTCCAGGAAATTCAGGGCAAAACATTCTCTGATGCAATCTAAAATAACAAATCTCTGTGTACATTAGTTAAACCTAAGTGCAACCAAGTATGCATTTTCATCCAGGTTGTTGGGGTTTTTTTTGCTTTTGGACATGTTCACCACATATGGTAATATGAACCAGGTATTTGGTTGCATTTCCAACATTTAGCAGATTTATACTTATACATTTTTGCCAACATATAGATATGAAACCAGAAATATTTCCATTGGGCCTTCTGCCAGAAAGATATGACAACGGGACTATATACTTCATTTTACATGTATTAACTGCAGCTAGAATTGTACTTACTCAACAATGGAAGTGTTACGAGATTCCGACAGATGAGAGTGTAATAAAGAAAATATTAGAATGTGCAGAAATGGATAGACTAATGCTTACTATTAAGGACAAAGAAGAAACTAAATACTTTTTGACATGGGACTTATTTTACCAATGGTTAGACAATAAAAACAGAAGTTAGAAATGCAGGGACATAAAAAGGATAAATGTTAAAACGGAAATTTGAGAAAATAAACAAACAAAATATTATTGTTATTATACCGTGTTTCCCTGAAAATAAGACCCTGTCTTATATTTGTTTAACCCCGAAATAAGTGCTTGGCCTTATTTTGGGGGGGGTCTTATTATTTTGGGGCACGTGGAACAAGATGGGGCTTGTTCCAGGATAGGGCTCCTCTTGGTGTCTTACCTGATTTCCAGCTCTGTGTTTAAATATCTTTGGGTAGGGCTTATTTTCGGGGGGGAGCCTTATTTTAGCACATGCACTCAAAAGCCCGATTAGGCTTATTATCAGGGGATGTCTTATTTTCAGGGAAACAGGGTAGCATCAATGTTATTGTGATGAATGTTATTGTAAACATTTTGATTACGATTGCCTAAAAACCCCTGTACCCAGACAACACAGTTTGATTGAAATGGGATTTTTATATGTTATTCAAATAAAGTAAATAAAACATGAGAAAAAAACCCTAAATCTAAGTGGCTGCTTGAATCTCCATAGCACAGGCATGTGAGATGGTATGGGTTTTAGTTAAGGTGTTGGACTGGTACCAAAGAGCCCAGGGTCAGCTCCACCCTTAGCCATGGAATTCTCCATAAAATGAAATATGAAGATTTTTGCATTTGGGAAACAATATACCTCCCTTGAGAGTTACCCATCTTTACAATCCAGTATAAAGAATGGGTGACATTATAATAGTTTCAGAGGCCTAACTGCAATAGGGGAAGGCTGCCGATATTTAGAGAGAAAATTGCAACATGGAGAATCAAAAGCTAAATCTTTCTTTTCCCACAAAAAATTATTTTTCTAGAAAATGTCTTCTACTTGCCTCTACAATATGGCTTTATATAAAAAAAAACTTCACTCCCATGAAAATTAATTCAAACCTTGCTAGGGAGAATATTTTCTCTCTGATCAGCTGTTGATTAAAGATAAAGGTTTTTGTGTCTTGGTTTGTCCTAAGTAGGGAGGTCCCCTTCACGGTTCATTACCTTATAGTAGTGAAAGGGCTTGCAAATCCCAACATTGTGTATCACCAGGAGTATACACTTCCATAAAAGTCATTTGTAAGATAGAACTCATGCACAACACCAAAATCAAAGTGATTTTTCTGCAAGCAAAGATGGGAAAATTCCAAGACTCAGTGCTATCTATGGCTCAGACCATTAACTTCTCTTGTAAAATGCAATTTAAACTAAAGGAACAAATTAAACATAAGACTAACAAGATATGACCTGTCCAATATTTCACACGATATGAGCTGTATGTGCTAAAAATAGAGAATGCATTTGGTCGATAGAGTTGAAAGAACTTTGAATTGAAATCTTGGTGATGTGAAAAACCCATATATAATTGTTTGCAGAGATGTTATGGAATTGGCCAAAGAGATGCATTTTAAGTTTTGACATTCATTCAATATTGTTGTAATATGTTATTGCTATTTGGCACCAAATATTGTCAAATAAGTAACAGTAAAGGACCATTCTATGCAACCTGATTTGTCATAAAAGTCTTGATGGATCCTGATTGCCCTTAGTATGACTATTTATGATTACTTTATTTATTCTGGTTGTACCAGTGGCTTTTGCTTTTATTTTTTTGTTATACTATACATTTTATTGAGTTTTGAGTATGTAAAGTTTATAAATCTTCAAATAAAAAATACACTCCACCTTTTCTTGCCTATAGTTTTAATTAAATTGTATGTTTTAGACGAGCACTGAAATCACTTTATATCAAGCACAAATTTTATCTTCAGTTTTTCATGACATTTTTTGCTGCCAAACACAGTGCTCAATTGTAAAGCTCAGTAACACACGCACACAAACACACACATCTCTCCAGACAAATTAATCCCTTTGTTTATATTTATGACTCTACATAAAACTGTTCAACATTCAGCAGAATTGCAAAGATTGCCAAATGGAAAATCTAGAATGTAATTCTGACAAATTACTGTAAGCATCAGGTTTGTTCATCATGGGGGAAATTACCAAGGGTCCATCACATTCTTGGAAGTTGCTCTGGTGGAGAAGGAAGACTTCTCCCCTTCCCCAAAATCATGCAAAGTCATTATTAGATGAAGAATGGCTCATAAGTTCCACATTGGAAGTTACTTCAGCCTGGTTCTCTCTTTATTTGTAGTGTTTCATTTGCACTAAATCTTCTATATCATCATATCTCACAGTTTCTACTGACACTGAAATAGGAGTATTGTAGTTTTTTCTTATAAGGAATCAGACTTATAAGAGCTATAAACAATAGGGAAATAGATGAACCAATGGTATAAGACCACCTTCTGGTGCAAAGGCAGCCTGGATAGCTCAGCAGACTAATACATTGTAATTTAACTCCAGCTGTCTGCAATTAGTAAGTTCGAATCTTGCCAGGCTCAAGGTTGACTCAGCCTTCCATCCTTTCTAAGGTAGGTAAATTGAGGACCCAGTTTGTGGGGGCAATAAGCTGACTTTGTAAAAAAATATACAAAAGTATGAAGGCTATTGCTTAACGCATTGTAAACCGCCTTGAGTCTCCGGAGAAGGGCGGCATGTAAATCAAATTAAAAAAAAAAAAGGCACCAACACACTTAAACCATTGGTGAAGTCACTTAATATTAAACAAATTCAGCTGAATTGCAATTCTGGCATTTTGGTTTTAAACAATTAATTAAAAATGCATGGCTTTGGGGGCTTCCGGTTTGCTGCTGGCCGCCGCCAGACGTTCCTCTGGGATCGTCAGCTCCCTCTGCCTGTATAGAGCCGCCGGTACAGCGGATGGCGGCTCGAAAAAACTCCGTTTCCAAGAGGAAACGGAGAGAGAGCCGGCAGGGGTGGGTAGAACTCCCCGCAGAGTCCCAAAAGTTTTTTTTTTAACTTTTGGGACGGAGCGGATGAGAAGCCCCATATCCCCTGCCGCTGCTCCGGGCTTTGGGAGACCTCTGCCTATGCAGAGCCAGGCGTCAAGAGCAAGCCTGTGAATCTAAAAGAATAATTAAAGAAATGAAGAACTGGACCCTTAATACTGAACCGCAAGTATTTCACCCTTTCAAAAACTATTTAAAAGAAAAGAGCAGAGGAAAAGAGGGAAAAAGAGCCTTCTAAAATGGCGTCTGCTGTGGCTGGAGAAGGGCTAAAAGGGAAAGTCCTTCCGTTTTTCATTATTACAATGTAGCGGAACAAATATCATTGGCTACATTTCTAGAGAAACCTCGCTCCTGTGCTGCTCAGAAGTTTTTTTTAATGAGGGAAAGTCTTTTTGTTTTCTATTTCTTCTCTTATTTTTGCTAAATCTTGTCTGTGTGGGAAATGGCATCAGGACTTATACAGCTGGACAAACAGGGGGGGGGAATTTCCCCCCTTAAGAAATTGCGCCAACAAATTTCAACTCTCCAGCGTCAGAAACCCGATTTTAATATATTAGAATTTATCCTTGAAGAGATTGTAAGAAGGGATGAGATTGTGAATCAGCAACTTGAAAAATTTAAGCAGGAAATTAAAGAAATTGGTGAACTGGTGAAATCAGAGTCTGACTTCTTGAATAAAAAGATTTCAAAAGTTGCTAATGGTTTATCAGGCTTTCTGATTCGGATGGAGGCAAAGACTGAATTATTAGAGACTAAAATGAAGGAAGTCGAGGAGAATTTGGATGACATGATTCAAAAAATTAAAAAGGATTTGATAAACATTCAGGATAATAGCTTGGAAGACAAATCTAAAATGGAGACTGACCAAAAGATTGGTAATGAGGAAAATGTACAACAGAGGATTGAAAGAGAAGTTTTAATGATTCAATATAATTTTACAGAATATGCAATTAGATTGAGAGGTCTGCAGGAAAATAATAGAGATGATTTAAGGAAAGTATCTTCTGAAATTCTGGCTGGGATCTTAAAGGTTCAACCTGATGAAGTGTATTGCAGGATTGATAGAATTTATAGAATAAACTCCTGGTGGGCAAAGCAAAGGCAACTGCCTAGAGATGTGGTGATCTATTTTACAGATAAAGAAATTAGGAATAATATTGTGCAGAACTCTTTTAATTCCAATTTGCAATTTCATGGAAGAAAGATTTGGATTTTCAAGGAGCTCCCGCCCAAGATGTTAATGGAGAGGAAGAAATTTGGCTTTTTAGTGACTGAATTAAAAAAAAAGAAATATCCTATTCAGGTGGGACATCCCAGCTGGTTTAATATTGAGATATCAAGGCGTAAGATATCAATTGCACACTGTTGAAAAAGCGGAAGATTTTTATCAAAAAATTCTAAAAATGAATTTAACACCTTTAGGCATAATACAGGATAAGCAAAAGGAGTTGGAAATAAAAGGAAAACATCAAATTACAGAGGCTGTGATGGATAAATTGTCTTTGGACTCCTTGGAGACCCCAGCTGGACTGTTTATAAATAAGAGAGCAGTGTCATCCGAACCCAAGGTGATGAATCATCAAGTCACAGACAAGTGCGCAAATCAATCAGTTGATATACAAGTGATGGAGAAGAAAGATGAGATGATAAAATTAACCCAACAAGAACAATCCACAAAGCAGAATGAAAATCAACCAGCAGATATACAATTGGTAAGCAAGAAAAGAGGATGGAAATTCAACCCGAAAAAGAAAAAGAAAAGAAACAGATCTTATAGAAACAGCAATTTCCAAACTAAGCAACAGTGAAGCCAGGCGCTTTAAAAAATGAATGAATATTAGAAAAGACAGTGGTGGCGAACAATTGTCTGATACTATCCTGAGGATTGTGGCAGATCTCTGCAAGGCCATGATTTTGGGAAGTGGAAAGAGCCTCACTTTGTTGGATTTGAATCATCTAATTTTTTCTTATTTACTTTTTTTTTCTCTTGGAAATATATTATAACTACTTTGAGTTATAAGGCAGGAGAGTTTTGCTGGGGCATGCAGAAGATCTGGATGTTACTCAGTAGGATGACGGGAATTAACAATCCTGATGAATACCACAACTATAACCATACGGATATATTCATAATTATAATGTCACTCGGGTGGTTGTTTTTACTTTTATACAGGTGTGAGGATATCTACTACTGATGGGGGCAGAAGATGACTGAAGATTTTGAACAAACTGTTGCACCAGCATGTTATTTTACCCTATTATGGGTGATGGATTTAACAATCTAGTGGAAAGACATCAAAGAAGATATTATATGGATTATAAACTTAAAGTTATTGTCTTTTCTCTTTTTATATAATGAAATGCATATATAGATATGTGTATATCTTAGTAAAGTGGGCAGTTGATTATATTTAGAATCGTATTGCATGATTTTGTAGGAATTGAAGGGCTGAAATAGGTTAGTTTACTGATTGTTATAAAATGGGATGCATATATAGATATGTGTATATTCTAGTAAAGTGGGTAGTGGATTATATTTAGAATTGTATTGTCTGATTTCAAGTCATATATTTAGAGGAGTGGAGGAAGTGGACAGAATTGAACAAATTTGGTTGCAGGGAGAAGGCCGATTTAAAATGTTATATTAATATATATAAAAGATTAAAGGTTAATTTGTAATAATACTCAATAAGTTTAGGGGAGGAGAAAAAGGGCAGATTACCGTAAAAATGGGAGTTATAAGATTAACAAGTTAAGGGTCAGTATTCCGAGAAGGGATTAAGGGAAAGGGAAGATATTATGTATGTAACTAGTTATGAAATAGCCTATTGTTGTGAAGAAGTCACAGGGGGGGGTTGGGTGGAAAGGGTGGGTTAGGGAAGGGGGGGGAAAAAGGGGGAAAAACTTGTATTTGAAAACTTTTTCAATAACAATGAAGGTCTGAAATTGTTACCTAAAAAAAAAAAAAAAAAAAAATGCATGGCTTTGGTCACACTATTGTGACTGGCATTTTAATTTTTTGACATACATCCAGTGGTGAGTTGCCCCCGGTTTGCACCGGTTCTATAGAACCAGTAGTAAAACCGGTGGGAGGCTCCGCCCACCGACCCCGACATCATCAAAATGCTTTTGCGCATGTGCAGAAGAGTGCGTGTGAATGAAGCAAGCAAGCGCGCGCGGCCCGCTAGAAACCGGTAGTAAAGGTAAGCAGAACCCACCCCTGCATACATCAATGTATACCATGACCAACCCTGATATTTAAACTGATTCAAAAGGCTACTAATGTTTTAAGCAGTTGCTATTTATCAAGATTGAGCTTTGGGCCTGCAGTGTATCTCACAAGATTGCTGTTGTACAGATAAAATTGGAGGGAATACTAAGTAGACAATGCTGAGTCCATGGAGGATGATGGAAGACAGAATTTGTGATGCAGCAAGGAGGAGAATGATCTACTGACCTTTAGCCCTTGGATATTTTCCCAAGGACCTTAAATATGTAGTCTAAAGGAAAGCCTTTATCAAACAAAATTTTCAGAAAGTTGTATTTTATTGCCAAAGTTTGGCAAATGGTTGCCAATAATTGCTGGGGACATGTTTACCTCAAACTCTGTATATTTAAGAAGCTCTTATTTCTCAATTGGACTGGGAAAAAGAAGCAGGGGATAAAATTATGGGGAAGTAAGTGAAAGTAACGTTCATACCTATATAGCTGGCTTGTTTTATTTTTCACTTCCACTTTTTATAATTGGGAACATCTGGATTTCAATCATCAGATGTGCTGCTATCACATTTAGTTTGCAAGAGAGCTTTAAATGTGAAATGCAGTCAACCATAAGCTCTTGTCATCTGGCCTAGCCATTGTTCTGGCTGCGCTTCACTTGCGAAGCATGTTTTCATTTCCTTATTTCAATCTTAAAAGGTTTTATTAGTCTTGGTAAGGCATGGACTGGTTGTCAATGAATTTTTCTTTTTCATTTAAGGTTCTTTCGGGAACAGGCGGCCTATATAATGAAAGAAGGAAAACAATTAAGCAGATTTTTTCCACAAATTAACCATTCATTTCAAGTGAAAATTGTGCCAAGTCTACAGACAAACCAATTCTTTGATATCATTTTTTTTTCTTTTTTTATACTCAAAATTTTTATTGTTGTTAGTGTTGGATGTACATTGTTCTGTTTAATTAGTTCTCTGGGTGTAAATGTAATATATAAAAACAAAAATAATAAAAAGTTGCCAGTCATCAGAAGACCCAATGAAATATTTGGGAGATGTATTTGACGAGCAATAACAAAGGTACATTTCAAAATAATTACAGCAAATTCTTGAGAGAAATTTTAAAAATTTGAAAGGTGGAAAAATTAAAAATGCTCATCAGGATCAGCTCCAAATGTTAAAATGAATGCACGAGCCTTACCTAAGATTTTTTTTTTTTTTAAAAAAAATACAATTCAAATGGCATCAATTCCAATCCACAAATTATTTTTCCAAGATTGACAAAAAACGGTTAATAAATGTCGTTGGAAAGAAAAAAAAAACCTAGTGTGTTTTTTTTAAAAAAAAATGTGTTAGCCACTGTGTTATTCTCCAGATTTGCTTGCTGTGTTTTTGTAGATATTCAGTCTACAAAATATTCATCCCTATTCAGCTTTCCAAATTGGCAGTAACTGGAGCACTATCTGTCCATTGGCTTCCTTTAGCATACCAATTCAAGGTTGAAAACTCATTTGGACTTCAGAAATCTTTTGGAAGATTTTCCTTGTTTTTCCACGTCTGTTTTCATCTGCGTTGTGCCCAAATATTCCCTTTTCCATATCCTTTCTGTCTACGAAGGCAACACGGTTTCTTTCATGTTACCTTTGTCCTGAGTAATAAACCGTGGGATCTGTAGCTGAAAACATCCAGTTGTAGTCCATCTCAATTTGCTGATACCTAAAATGTCAATGTATAATTTATTCATTTTGTATTTTACTATATTGAGCTTCCTTGTGTTCATATTTCTTGCATTCCACATCTGGAGATCTTCATTTGCCCTTCCTTCCCAGAGAAAGTGGAGAGGGAGGGATGATTAAATCTGCCTGTTTAGGTAACACAAATCACCACCACCATAACCCCAACTCTGTCCCATGTTACTGAGAATAATTGGCGTCTGCTTCCCCACCAGCTGAGGAATCTATCAATTACCTTCTTAACTTGGCCTTTGACAAAACTGCAAAGACAAAACCATTCATGAGCCTTCCTAAGCAGATTGAGGCTAGGCTGCTAGGATACTGCAGTTGATCCCAGCATATTTTTCTGATGACTCAAGGACTGGAGAAAGGTACATTAACATGGCTATTGAACAAGAGTCCACATGCACTTCAATTCTGCTCAGTTGAGTTAAAGGAGGCTTTAACAGAAAGCGTGAATTATTTCAGTTTTAAATTTACAGTATAGGTAGCCCTATAGGGGTGAAATCTAACATTTGTTACTACCGGTTCTGTGGGCATGACTTGGTGGTGGGGATAATATGACTGGGTGGGTGGGCGTGGCCAACTTTTTTTTTTTTAACTTTTAAAAGCATTTTTTCTACAACCTCTTCGGCCGAAGAGGTTGCAGAAAAAAATGCTTTTAGAAGCCTCTGGCGATCAAGCAACTCAGCTGGGATCGTCAGAGGCTTTTAAAAGCATTTTTTGTAGAAAAAATGCTTTTAAAAGCCTCTGATAATCCCAGCTGAGCCGCACGATCATCAGAGGCTTTTTTTTTAACTTTTAAAAGCATTTTTTCAGCTGAAGAGGTTGTAGAAAAAAAGTTTTTAAATTTTTTTTAAAAAGCCTCTGATGATCGCGCGGCTCAGCTTGGCATGGGGGGGTGGGTGCAGGGATTTTTGCTAACAGTTCTCCGAACCACCCGCCGCCATCGCTACTGGCTCGGGAGATCCGGTCCAAACCGGGAGCATTTCACCCCTGTAGCCCTAGACTTATAACAATTTGTTTAGTGACCGTTCCGGCACTGAACAAAGTGACTTATAGCCATTTTTCACACTTACAGCCATTGCAGTATCCCCATGGTCACATGATCAAAATTCAGATGCTTGGTAACTGACTCATATTTATGACAATTGCCATGTCCCAGGGTCATGTGATCACCTTTTGTAACCTTCTGGCAAGCAAAGTCCATGGGGAAACCAGATTCACTTAATAGTTGTGCTACTTAGTTAACAACTGCAAGGATTCACTTAACA
Source organism: Arizona elegans (assembly GCA_022577455.1). Lineage (NCBI taxonomy): Eukaryota > Metazoa > Chordata > Lepidosauria > Squamata > Colubridae > Arizona > Arizona elegans. The sequence continues at coordinate 295,756,740 of JAKOOJ010000001.1, read as the reverse complement.
AATGTTGCAAGAAAGGTCATAAAGTGGGGCCAAACTCTCATTTAGCAACAAAAAATTTGGCCTCAGTTGTGTCATAAGTTGAGGACTACCTGTATATAAAATTTACAATAAATTATTATGAAATTATTAAATAATTATTTAAATTATTTAAATAAATTAATATGTGGCCATATGAAAAAGTAAATCAAGAAACAGATCAAGAGAAATGTTGGCTTTTTCTGTGCCCGAAAATAGCATATGCAACTGAATACTGAAGGAGCCATCTGGTTTTGTCAGACCTTTCCCCATCTCTCCCTATGCAGCAACATTTTTCATAGTCTTCGGCTCTTGTATGCATGTGTATGCACACCCACTCAGAGTGCCAAATTCTGTTTTGACTTTATAGCGTTACATTCTCAGCGGAATCGTTCTCAAGACATTTGGGTCCACAAAATTGATTGGTGTGCTAGTTTATGCATGAAACAAAAATCCTAAAATTAATCTTATATAGATTTTTCCAATCTGGTACGCTCCAGATAGCTTCATAAACAGGTAGGACATAGTCTCTCTTTGTGTGGATAGAATGGCTGCCTTAAATCTTTCCTAAACAATGCTGGGAAGTTGACTCTGTTGATTGTAAATACAACTGCCAAAATGGCTCTTCCCAAAACACATGTGAAAGGTGCCCTAGAGTTTACCAGCAAAACCTTCATAATGTATAATGCCCAGAAAGTTTTCTCTCAACCATGAGCTCATACTGTTGGCTTCCTACTGACAGTCCTTCACTAAAATCCAGGCTAACATAAGACTTACTTCACATTCTGAAGGCAAGTCCATGGAGATTGTCAGTCATCCAGGACATGGTTGTCGCAAAGGTGCTTTTTTTCAAGAGGCAACTGGACTTTCTGGTTTTTCTTTGAGGACGTTTCACTTCTCATCTAAGAAATTTCTCCACAGAAGTGAAATGTCTTCAAAGAAAAACCAGAAAGTCCAGTTGCCTCTTGAAAAAAAGCACCTTTGAGATTCTGAAGGCATCTAATTTGCTTAGCCAAAGTGAAGAAGTAACCTGTGACAAAATAATTCACCTTGACAAAGAGCAAGGGGTTGCTCTTCAACCACTTCAAGTGAGCTGTGATAGAGGAGGGATCCTTTCAGATTTTTCCCTCAGGGCTGGCTGAAGTGCTTCCAGGCTGAGCAGCTTCAGGTTTGCCTGCAATGAACACCAAGTAATCCATCTGAAAGCCTTCAGTTTGCAAAGCTTTTGGCAAGTGATAAGGAGGTGAGTCTGTGGAAGACACATTGTTTGCTGTCTCTGGACTGCTGCCTTCCTCTTTGTTGAAGGCTAAAGAGGACATGCCCTCATCTTCCAAACTTTTGGTGAGCACCCTGGAGTGGATGGCAATGCCTTCTCTGCAGCTCTCCCACAGGAGGAGGCAAGTAGCACAACTTCCCCAGCATTTGTCATAGTGTTGGGCTAGCAGTCCAAAGAACTGCCCAGCCCCATGAAGACTTTCATGGAAAGAAAAGGACGTTCAGAGCCAGTTTCCTTTGACATATGCTGCAGGCCAAAGCCACTCAGTCTCAAAACACCAGAACCAGCACAGTAGGAGAAGGCACTTAACCTTCTCCTGTAATGTGAGTTTTTCAGAAAATGGACAAATTACAGCAACACAGTGTCAACAGTGGAAGGTAAAGACTGGTGGCTTCCCATGACTGAAATTTGGTTGGCACTAACTATGGGGAAAGCCTGCAGCAATCACCGCACATAATTTGTGCAAGGTCAGAATTTTTGCAGCCCAGATGTGGTTTCTAATTATTTTTTTCAAAGATGAAAAGGACATAGTGAAATAATCAATTTGATCTACAGGTAGTCCTTGACTTACAATCATTTGTTTAGTGATCCTTCAAAGTTACAAGAGCACTAAAAAAAGTTGACTTTTGACTGGTCCTCCCACTTATAAGGTTAGGGCATCCTGCGTCATGTGACATCCCAATCAGCTTCTGACAAGCAAAGTCAATGGGGGGAAACTGTTTTCATTTAACAACCATGTAATTTACTAACAACTGCAATGTTTTGCTTAACAACCATGGCAAAAAGGTTGTAAAATCAGGCACAACTCACTTAACCACCTTGCTTTACAACAGAAATTCTCATCCTAATTATGGTCAAAGTTGAGAACAATCTATAGTTGTTAAAACCAGGGGTGAAATCCAGCAGGTTCTGACAGGTTCTGGAGAACCAGTAGCGGAAATTTTGAGTAGTTTGGAGAACCAGCAAATACTACCTCTGGTTGGCCCCAGAGTGGGGTGGGAATGGAGATTTTGCAGTATCCTTCCCCTGCCACGCCCACCAAGCCATGCCCACAGAACCGGTAGTAAAAAAATTTGAATTTCACCACTGCACTGGACTAAGAGTGGAAAACTTGAGTTGACTTAATTACAGAACTAAGTCATACCAATTGGATGACTTGGGCCAGTTATTCTCCATGGACTCTCCAATTACTCTCTCACATCCTAGGAAGAACACATTAGCAAAGCAGCTCCAAAAATTGCCAAGAAAATTGCAGAGATTGTCCAGGCAGTCAAGAGGAGTCAGCATAAATATTCTTGGGATTTGGTAACTTGTAGGATGCTCTGGGTTCATCCACATTTTTTTCACCAAAATGATTAGTGACAGTTTGATCCACTTCCTTATAGTTGTTTGCATTTGTGCAGATGAGAGGCAGCTACTGGATAATTGTTGAAAAGTTGAAGTTTGAAAAAAAATAGTTTGCCTATGTATAGATTGATCTACCTTGAAAATACAGCAAATAAAGCAGCTTTGGAAGCCAAAGCTCTGGTCCCTCACAGCCAGAATAATGATACAATACAGAGGAAGGTCCAGTATGCATCTTCCACCCCCACTGTGAACAAATGACTCCCTTTTCATGCAGCACAAAAGGACTGATATTCAACAGCAGGATTTCAGCAGGTAGGATTCCAATGTGATTTGGGCTGTCCAGTGTTGCAATCAAGGCAGGAACTACTATTAGCTCAGTTAGTTGATTTACCCACTAAAAATAAATCAAGTAACTGTGGAAGTTGAAGTCCAGGTCTCTTGAACAATAAAAACAGTATTGTAGAACAGGAGCAAAGTCCAGTGACCAGGGAGCAATATGTTAGCTGATCAGATCTTCCGACTCCAAATTTATCATCTCAAGCTTTGTTCTCCACCTCCCTAGATCACTGTTTCTCAATTTTGGCAGCTGGCTGGGGAATTCTGGGAATTGAAATCCATCTGTCTTAAAGTTGTTAAGATTGAGAAACATCACCTTAGTAAATTGTCCACGTGGAATGCTTTGTGCCAGTATCATATGAAAAATGCCACTTCCATACTGGAACATCTAAAGGTATAGTTGTGGTAGCTTAGTAGCATGCTGATGAGAGAGGTGACATTGCAAGAATAGCAATAGCAATAGCACTTAGACTTATATACCGCTTCACAGTGCTTTACAGCCCTCTCTAAGCGGTTTACAGAGTCAGCATATTGCCCCCAACAATCTGGGCCCTCATTTTACCGACCTCAGAAGGATGGAAGGCCGAGTCAACCTTGAGCCGGTAAGAATCGAACTGCCAAACTGCAGGCAGCCAGCAGTCAGCAGAAATAGCCTGCAGTAATGCATTCTAACCACTGGGCCACCATGGGTCACCATGGCTCAGAATAGGCACTTGACAAACTTAGGGTATCGTTCACTGGGTCAAGGAAGCTGTGTAACTGGGGCAGAGGAATGCAAACTCAACGAGAAAGAATGGAGCATGACAGAGACTTGAAGTAAACAACCTGAGTCCTGCTATGTGCTACATGATAACTCTTTCCCAAATTAAGAAAGTGAAGTCTTTGGTCCTCTTACAAAGGCAGTCAGCCTTCATTCAACCTGAGACCTCTTGTTGATGTGCACTGATAAGAGTACTGGGCTCCTATGAATTACCAGAGAATATAGGGCTCAGGTAGCTGACTGGGTGGGGTTGACTACATATATCTTACCTCATCCTGCTGCTCTGAAGGCCACTTGATACTTTTCCTACAATGTTTCATTAGCTATCTGCAGCAGCAATCGTAGCAGAAGCTTTGAGTATCTACTTGCCATGGTCTTATCCTTCCGTGGCATATTGACTCAATGTCTTCCTACTTAGTAGATCCATAAACATCTATAGACAGTGAATAAATGCACTGCTTTAAACAACGGTGCCATGACTGTTATCTAAAACAGTCTTTTAAGTGTACTAGAAAATCGATGTGCCCTAGCTCTAATCTACTGTTACTTCCCTATGGTCAGAAGATAATAATCTTTTCAAAATTACAGAACATAAAAATTACACTGCTCTGAAATTAAATGAACTATACCTTGCCTCATCCATTGAGATCCTCTGTAAGTCCTTTCCTGCTCTTACATGAAATATTCTAAGGCATTAATCTCGGTGATTAGTTTAGTCATTCATTTGTCATGCACAACATCTTGCAAGCATGATGGGAAAAAATAAGAAAAAAGCAAAGCAATTTCTATGCTTTGGCCCTGGCCAAATTTCACAATGATTATTCTGAGACTAGGTAATATTAGTTTTTCCAAAATACAGCAACCATATCTGGGTTGCAAAAACCCAGACAACCATTAGAAAACTGCAAAAGTATCCCTGCTGTCATCTAGTGGTAGTCTGGATTTTTGCAGCCACCAATACCACTTACTACAGCCTACCTAGATTCATCCTCCCAATTGTAAGGCATATAAGCAAAATCTTGAACTGTGCAAGGCACTCCATTTGATATATAGTGGGCTGCTGTATATAAATAACACCATATTTCAGGATACTATAATTCCTTTTCCCTAGCAGCTATTTGCTAATCCACAAGAATACAGGAACCTTTTGAAAAGGCATCAATGAAACTGTAATAGCAGCTAGGTTGAAGTAGAATATCCGTGTAAGATCTGCATTTCTTAAAACTTGATAGGCAGGCATTTTTAAAAATCTTCGAACTAGGGCAATTTATCTTACCAAGAGTAACATCCAAATAAATCTCACGGATCTCAACATATGTAAATGATTTGGATATATGCAATGACTTTTATTTCTGCAACATCCTTAATTGAGGATATGGGAGAGACAGAAGAAGTGCTTAATTCCTTGGCAAGCACAGACAATTAAAAGGAGAGAAATGAGTCATGGTGATATTTGACTCTGAATTGAGAATACAGCCTTTGCACTGTTGACTAGTGTGAGGCTCATTATTGCTACCAGAATGGACTCCAACAAATTCTTACTCACTCTGTTTAGTCAGAGGAACTCCCTGGATAATATGGTGGGAAGAAAAGAAGAGATATTAATTTTTTTCAAAAAAGCACATTAGCTATGAGAAATAACACATGAGGACACGCCAGCACAATGCCCCTCCCCCTCCCAAAAAACACCTGGAGAACATGAGGATGGGGAGTCCTTGCTGCTCTCAAAATCCTCTCAACCAGAAATGAGTTATGATTTCTATTTAACAATGAAACTCATTGCCCCTTGGAAATGGAAGAATCTAAAGAGGTGCATTCAGTTCACCAAAAGATTCTGCCCACAGGGGGAAATGTAAAATCTGTTAGTACCAGTTCTGTGGGTGTGGCTTGGTATGTGTGTGGGGTAATGTGACTGGGTGGGCGTGGCCAACTTTTTTTTTTTTAACTTTTCAAAGCATTTTTTCTAATGCTTTGAAAAGCCTCTCTGCCAATCAGGAACTCAGCTGGGATCGTCAGAGACTTTTCAAAGCATTTTTTTTACCACCTCTTCGTCCAAGAGGTTGCAGAAAAAAATGCTTTGAAAAGCCTCTGATGATCCCAGCTGAGCCGCGCGATCATCAGAGGCTTTTTTTTTTAACTTTTAAAAGCATTTTTTCATCGGAAGAGGTTGTAGAAAAAATGCTTTGAAAAGTTAAAAAAAAAGCCTCTGATGATCCTGCGGCTCAACTGGGCATGGTTGGGGGGGGGGCACAGGGACTTTTGCTACCAGTTCTCTGAACCACCCGCCACCATCACTACCGGATCGGGCAATCCGGTCTGAACCGGGAGCATTTCACCCCTGGTTCTGCCTTCTTGCTTGCTCCCTGCATTTGTAGGAAGATCTGCTGCCTTTCCCTCCTTTGCTGACTGATGGTGGTGTCTGATGGCAGAAAGAGCAAAAGGGGGAAAGGAAGAAGAAGCACCGAAGACTTCCATGAAGAAAAAGATAGGAATCTAGGAAGCTGTTTTATATCATCAGATAATCTGATCTACCCATTCCTTATTGTCACCAGCTATAAGCATCAGATTTACGAAGGAGTTTTAAAGCCCTAGCTGGAGATGCCATGAATAGAATCTTTGAACTTGTCCATGGTACAACTACTTTTTCAACGTGCCTCCAGAAATGGAAAGAGAGCAGTATGTTATCCTTTGGGGATGCTACATTTATTTTTCTTCCTGTTGGTTCCAATGGAGGAAATAAGTAAAACAATGAAAAAAGTGGAGATGGGAAGAATAGTGAAACATCACTCACTTTCTGCTCTCTTGGCACAAGCTCAGCAGGGCATGAAAAACAGCAGTCTTTCCAGCATTCAACTACTTCCTCTTCTCCTAATTGGATTTCTCTGTAAAGGAAAACAGTGTCTGGAAATGCACAATACTCAGTGATAAATGAAGGCCAAAATACACATATCCGGTTTCCAATATTCTGTAATTTAACACTGTTTTCCTTTCTAATAAACCTTTTGATTCAGATCTAAGAATCTTGCTTTCTTGCTTGTAAGCTGCTTCAAGAGGCCTGAAATCTTCCTTCAAACATTGAGAAAGTAAGATTAAAGGAGGTTGGTTATACCTTCTCTCTTCTTTTTAAATAAAGATCTCTGGCATGACTATAATGACTTTAGCTTTAATGTCTCTGGTGTGGCTTGTCTGTTCTCTAATTAAGGAAGGATGGGCTGAAACCTCTTGTCATATTACCTCTATGCCATGTGGCGAGGAGGTAGCAGTATCAACAATATTCTTTACTTATTGACTTTTTAATTAGCAAGGTGGCGTAAGTGGTGAGAGCCCTATCTCTATCACATTATGAGGTCAGCAAGAAGCAGGAAGCAGATTAGTAGGAAGACAATTTGTGGAATCGCTCAGATTGGCATATAAGTGGCAGAGGATGTACATTTGAGTCCTTCAGCCTTCTAGGCCACAGCCTGACTGTTCCACTATACAGGCTGACACTCTATTATAGTGATGGCTAACCTTTTCCGGACCAAGTGCCCAAAGTGTGGGCACACATGTGTGAATGCACATGTGTGCACCCAAACCCCCAAAATGCAATGCATGTGTGGGCCCCACACATGCGCCCTGCCCCCGCTGCACATGCGCGCAGCCTCTATGCACGTGCCCGCCCCCCGCACATGCACAGCAGAGACCCAAAGACCAGCTGGCTGGCAGGAGGCGCGCACGCAGCGCCCTCTCTGATGGCATGCGAACAGAGCAGAAGCAGAGCTGAACTGGGGTGACGGTTCGCGTGCCATCAGAGAGGGCACTGCGTGCCACCTCTGGCACGCGTGCCATTAGGTTTGCCATCACGTCTCTATTACAATGTTCACCTTGCTTAAAAAGTTAAATATAATTTAACATAACTAATTTTAAACCTCATATAAAAATTAATGCTGTAGTGAAGAACAACGATGGAGTGATACCAATTGCCGTCTGATTTTGGTAACATCATGAAGACATCATAAAAAAAAAAAGAAGAAAGATCCTGGGGCACTCATGCCATGATTAGGGATTTAAGAGGATGAACCTCCTGTCTCATTCAAAAGGCTGCTAAACCCAGTTGTCAAAAGCACAGTGAAAAGACACAATAGTGCTCACCTATGTCACTCTCCAAAGTACCTGAAGGCAGGACAAGCAGCAATGGATGGAAACTAATCAAGGAGAGAACCAATTTAAAACTAAAGAGAAATTTCCTGACAGTTGGAACAATTAATCAGTGGAACAACTTTCTTGTGGATGCTCGAACCCTGGAGGTTTTAAAGAAGAGATTGGACAACCATTTGTCTGAAATGTTATGGGGTTTCTTGCTTGAGCAGGTAGTTAGACTAGAAGACCTCCAAGGTCTCTTCAAACTTTGTTATTTTGTTAAAAGACAGCTAATCCTGACAGGACTATTTGGGAGTAATCTATTGAAATGAAGCAGGACTGACCAGGAACATCAGCTGTGCACAGTTAGAGCCAGAGACCAAGGGTATTTAAGAATCATCCTACTTCTGAAGCTTTCTAGGGATTCCTATTTTAGAATTCTTAGATCCAAAGAGCTTCCTTGGAGTTTGAATGATGTCCTTAAATTCTCTCTATTTTGGTTTCTTTGGTTGCTTCCTGGTTTGTAAATCTGCTTGTAACTGTACGGAATTTCTGACTCAATTTACAATTTTTGAGATAAAATTTTCAGATTTACCATAATCTTAATCCAGGCAAGCACTGTGGTTGATGAGGCCTTAGATACACTGAAACCCACTAATTTCAGTGGTAAAAAAAGCAGTTGTATTATAGTGGGTTTTTTATTGCTCATTACTTGGTTGGTTGATTCTTAAATAAAGTAGAGAATAAAATAGTTTACAATGCTGTGGGAAAAATACTTAACTTTTATTTTCAGATAGTCCAGATAAAATGTCTGTGTTCTAAAGAATATGTTCTTTTTTTATAAATGTATGTTAGCCATGCGATTAACAGTCAAATAGGGATTTGAAATTAAATAGCTTTCAGGGAACATTGTTTTACTGTACAATCAAAAATTATGGCAATTGTTTCATTTAGATTATGGAGTAGGAGTAGCAGTTTAAGCCACTTTTCCCCATGTGCTACTATACCAATCATAATTCATCCTGTGGGCCAATCTTTAACTTTCAGAAATTAGTGAAGAAGATATTAGATTTTGAGAGAGAAATACTAGGATTGAGCCAAATATGGAAACAAAAATCCTAAGTGTTGCTCTTCTCAACACTTAGTCCAAATGGCATTTAGATTTTACACGGTTGACATATCACTCCAATTAAAATTTTAAACCTATGAAAACCAATATAAATAGATGTTGGAAGGATTGCCAAGGCAAAAATACTTTTTGTATGCTCTAGCTATCTTTAAATGTCATTAAATATTTGGATATGGTGTTTTAGGAAATTGTACTATTACATATGAAAAATAGAAAAAGAAACATATCTAGGTCTCTTGCTATTATTTTCTGGTAATAATAGAAATCTGAAAAGTAAGGCACCATTAATATATTAATATATTCATTTATTTATTAATGATTGGCAGATTAGAAACCAAAACATATTGGTAACCTGTAGAAAGGGCATCTGAGAATGGACTTGATAACGCTTCAATGGAAAAATTAACGCATCGCTTGAAATCACTAATAAATCTTTTATAAAGGCATTACCATACTGAAAAAAACCACAACCATCTAAATCATATTATGAGATACTATGGAAAATACAAATCTTGCAAATGCAATATATTGGTGTAATGTCCTTGCTTTGTAAGACATTAAATTGTATTGACTTAATCTGTGGGATGTTATTGTTTATAGAACTGTTAACATAAACAATTTATTACTTAATTAAAAAAATGACCTCATGGTAATCACATTAGTAATACAACATATATTTAGGTCTTCGCTGCAGGAGGCTCAGCTCTAGCTGAAAAGTGGAATCTACTGTAGAATTTCAATGTGAAGTTATTCAAATTTTGCCCTTCATACATCATGACGTTACAGGTAACGCTTGACTTACAATCATTCATTTAGTGACTGTTCGAAGTTACAATTGCACTGAAAAAAAATGACATGATTGTTTTTCATATCATCGTTGCAACATACTCATGGTCATGTGATTAGATGCTCAGCAACTGATTCATATTTATGACGGTTGCAGTGTCCCCGGGGTCATGTGATCATCTTTTGTGACCTTCTGACAAGGAAAGTCAATGGGATTCACTTAACCGTGTTACTAACTTAATAACTACAGTGATTCACTTAGCAACGTTGGCAAAAAGATCATAAAATGGGCAAAACTTACTTAACAGCTGTCTTGCTTAGCAACAGAAATTTTGGGCTCAATTGTGATCATAAATGGAAAACTGCTATATTTCTAGTGTACAGTAGGTCTATATGTGAAAGGCAATTTTGAATCCTTTGTTCTTGTATAGATATATTTAGAGGGCTAGGTAAAATGTGTGTGGATCAGAAGAAATTTAGTTCAACATTTTCATTTCTCATCACAGGTCCAATAAATCTAGAGGAATTTAATTCCTCTAATGTGTTTAAGAAATCCACTGTGCAAGTTCTGATTATTATGTTTCACTGATTGCAATAGAACAAAGGTAGATAAGTTTTCTTTGAAGTTGAGTTCTAGTTTTAATGTAGAAGTGGGTTTTACAACTAGACCAGGAATGTCTGAGAGACATTCATTGGGCCCTTTGCTGCATTCTTATGGCAAAGTAGTATCTATATAGTACATTTACAATCATGGGGCTCAATTTGTTCTCCTCAGCCATCATGGGGTCATTAGTTATGCCAGTATTTTTCCACCTGGCATCTTTAAAATGTGTGCACTTCAATTCCAGCTGGTTGCATTTTAAAGATGCAAAGACTGAAAAATGCTGAGCTATACTGACTGGGGATGATGGGAGCAGGAATTCAATACATCTGAGGCACCAAGCTGTGGAAAGCTGTCCCGCAAAACCAATAGGATTCCACCAGATTCCTCCAATTGTTTGTGATTTAAGGAGGTCACTAACACAGCACCTGTCTTGACTCAAAGGGATTTTGGATAAGAGATGGAAAATTCCAAGTATGGGATAATCTGACATTTTCCCTTACAAGTCTGCTTTCAGTAATGAAACAAAATATAGCCATAAGTGACAGGAAAGGATATGATTTTTTACTTTTTACTGAGCCTGCCAATAATCTAGAGAGGAAATTAAGTCAGAGGGAGAAGGGAGAAAAGACAAATATTTGAAGGTCTTTTGACAGTTAAAACTACCGATGGCTGAAAAGTTTGTTTAATTGTAGGATTGAGAGTCTGTTCAACTGTCAGTGCAACATTCAAAACTGCCATTTGGATTTAAGTTCTACGTGGTCAGTTGTTTATGAAATGCTGACATCTTCTGTCTTCATTTCTCACACAACAAACCCACACACACGCAAACATCTTTAAAAATATGGGTTTTTTTGGGGGGGGGTGTCCTGTTATACTCATTAATTTTTTCATGTGTTTTATTTAGTTTATTTAGTGCAAGGATCTCAAATTCAAATGTATTGTTTCTTCTTGTAAGAGAATTTTCTTTCCTTTGGTCTTTTGTTCCAGTTTCCCGTTTTTGTTCTCCTTGTCTGGCAGAGGCCTTCCTCCCTCATTACTCTTCCTTAGCAAAGAGAGCTTGCCTGCCTGCCTGTTTGTTCGTTATCTTTCCCACTTCTCACTTGGCTGACAGACCTTTGCAGAATGCAGCCAGACCAAGCCCTCCTCCACAGTGGATGTCTCCTTTCTTCTCTTGGGCAGGCCCAACTTCCTGGCCTGCCTTCCCTGGCCAAGACTCATCTCCCCACTGTGCTTCCTTGGAGAGCTTGGTATCATCTCGGAAGCAGGCTCCAGCCTGGGATGCAAGAGCGAGTGGGGCTTCCTTGAGAGTGGCACCACTTAGCAGAAAGTTCTTTAAGTGCTGGCTGGATGACCCAGCCAACTAAGCCCTGCTGTTGTCAGAAGATTCACCAGGTTTGGCTAAGGTGAATTGTGAGGCTCTCACTACCAAGCCTGGACTGCTTTCCATACCCACCTTCGATATCTACATATGGCTTAACACCTTGATTTTGATGGGCAGCATCTTCAGCACCATCATGTTATTTTTGCAGACCTGTATGCAACAGAAGTGCTCCAACACTGGAAGTTTTTAAGAAGAGTCTGGACAACTATTTGTCTGAAATGGTATAGGGTTGGACTAGAAAACCTCCAAAGTCCCTTCCAATTCTGTTATTCTATTCTGTTCTGTTCTGTTCTATTGTATGACAGGGTAAGATGCTGTGATGCATACCGGTTTCGCAAATTAGTCTTGAGGTTAAGGAAGTTTTATTTGGATGCCAATTCCATGCAAAATATTACTTAGACACTAAGAAGCTTATCTAATTAAGGGATTTGTAAGCAGGCACATCTGCTTTTTGGAGAAAATATATAAGAGGAAGCTTTGCTAGACAATGGGGAGGTTGGTATTGTGGTTATACTGCACACCAAAGGTACCGTGTATCAGGAGACCGAACCCTGGAAGAAGGTGAAATCTCAATAGCCAGCAGGCTCAGAAAAGGAGCAGTGCAGAGCAGCCTGGCTGGTGAAAAGGATTATATCTGGAGAGGAAAGACCAGAAATCAGTGAGAAAAGTTTGACCAAGAGTCTGGAATTCCCCAAAAAGTTTGGGAAAGAGTTGTTTCACTTTTTTTTTTTCTGTCCTCCTCTGTAGGCTAACACTATACCCAGAAGTGAAGGTATCTTTGAACTGTCTGATAAGCTGAGCATAAGATGAAAATATTAAGGATCCAACCAGCCTTTTACCTGAAATCAAGACTGATTGAACTGGCCAAGGATTTAATCCATCCTCACCCATGGCAGGTCACATGGTAATTTTGGCCCAATCACTCAACCTAACTCACAGCAGAGGTGGGTTTCAGCAGGTTCTAACCAGTTCTGGAGAACAGGTAGCGAAAATTTTGAGTAGTTCAGAGAACCAGTAATAAAAATTTTGACTGGCCCCACCCCCATCTATTCTCTGCTTCCCAAGTCCCAGCTGATCTGGAGGAAATGGGGATCTTACAGTAACCTTCCCCTGGATTGGGGAGGGAATGGAGATTTTACAGTATCCTTCCCCTGCCACGCCCACCAAGCCAAGCCACGCCCACCAAGCCACGCCCACAGAATCAGTAGTAAAAAAATTTGAAACCCACCATTGATTCACAGTCTGGGAAGACAAAAGGTAGGAGAGAGCACTGCTAGTTTGAAAGGTAGAAAAGGAAGAATATAACTCTAGCAAACAAGTTAGCAAAGGACATTTGTTGATCAAGAATAAAAAAAATGCTAAAAGAGGCACTCGGGGCAGTTCATAATATCTGTCCATTACATAGTAACAAGGAATTAGCCATTACTGGGGGGGGGGGGGAAGGGAGTCAGTCATGTGGGTAGTCCATTAAATCTGTGTCCCTCCAAGATTTGTGGGTTTATTTCTCAGAAGAATGGTTTCAGGAAGATAACTCACTCTTTCTCATAAATAAACAAGGCTTTTGTGCCAAGGCCTTCAACAGTTTCACCCCTCCTGCTTGATCTTTTTCATTCTTCCAAGATACTTTTTTTAAAAAACCTTCAAATTATAGCCAGACTTCTGCTGACAATCACCCCCAAGCAGACTTTGTTTAAAGATCGCTCAGATTATATGCATTCTTGTTAAATGACAACCCTCTATAGCTCTTCATTTCAGAAAATAGAAAGTGGCTCGGCTCCCAAGTTTATCAGAAGGGCAGCCAAATGCTAAATTATGCTGTAAGCTCTTGAACTGAGACACTACATTAATCAATGGGTCTTCTGGGGTGGTACGTTTAGAATATGAGAAAGAATGGTACTACCTCTCACAGTAGACACACATGTCCCCTGGTCACTGCCTACTCTAATAGAGTCAGGAATACAATCAAGGTTCAAATAGAAATTCAATATTTGAGATGTTTATTGCCCCCATGCCAACAATGTTTAGAAGGTCCTTGAAAATCTGGTTATTTCCTATGGCCCTGGGTGAGGGTCAGTGATGGGTTGTCCCCAGTTCACACCGGTTCTATAGAACCGGTAGTAAAACCGGCAGGAGGCTCCATCCACTGACCCTGATGTCATCAAAATGCTTCTTGCCCAGAAGAGCACGCGTGTGCGCCTGCTCGGCCCCGTTGCAAACCGGTAGTAAAGGTAAGTAGAACCCACTCCTGGTGAGGGTGTAGGGGCAAGGATTTTGTATGCTAAATTGAAGGTATTTTTCTAGATAAATATCATTCTTTTTTTTGGTATTTGGTTTTTACCATTTTAATGTTTTTATGAAGTTGGACAGCTTTCTGAATTAAATAAATAAATGTATTTGAATTTGAATCACACACACACACACACACACACACCCAATGTCTTCTTGAGTTGGCACAGTAGTTAGTGTGCAGCATTGCAGGCTAACTCCAGCTGACTGCTAGCTGCAGTCGGCAGTTCAAATCTCACTGGCTCAAGGTTGACTGAGCCTTCCATCCTTTCGAGGTCAGTAAAATGAGGACCCAGATTGTTGGGGGCAATATGCTGACTCTGTAAACCACTTAGAGAGGGCTGTAAAAGCACTATGAAGCGGTATATAAGTCTAAGTGCTATTGCTATTGATGGGTAGGTGGTGCATTTATAGAGATATAGCGATCTCCTCCTTTAAGGGTTAAATGCCTTCTGTGAGCAGAAATGTTTGGGGTATTCTAATTTAGAAGAAGAAAAAAGACAACTAGAACACTTGTTGAAATCAAGGGGCAGCCAAATTATGGATCCATTTTGAATATGCATTAAATTTGCCATTTCTCATAAGAGGACATTTGTACCTACTCATCAATTTTAAAGCCCCTCCCTCCTTTCCTATCAGCCTTCATTATTTAAAGGGAGATTTAAATTAGACACCCTTCTGGGAAAAGCAACCCTCTCCAACTATATGCCTTCCAAGTGAGTTGGGAGGTCACCTCCTTCTCCAGACCAGTTAGCTGGCCCATCTGGAAGCTGCCGTCAATCCCTTCACAGGACATCCTGTGAAACAAGGCTGAGCTTGAGAATGCTTTTGAATACTGATTACCATTGGTGAACTGGCCATGCAAAGTTTTGGAGGAAGGCAGCATTGCTGCTTTTAGCCCAGTTTTAGAAGAATTCTCTGAAACATCTGGTGAGTAAAGACCTATTAATAACTAAAAGAGAGCCAGTTTGAAATAATGGTTAAGACATCAGGCCAGGAACTGGGAGACACTGAGTTCATTCCACATTAGATGTGAAGCCAGCCAAGTGATCCTGGACCAGTCACTCACTCTCATCCTAGAGAACAGGCAATAGCAAGCCACTTCTGAAAAACCTTGCCAAGGAAACTGCAGGGACTAGTCCAGGTAGTCACCAGTAGTACAAAAAAATCCTCTGATTTTATAAACAAACTAACAAATATAAACTAAAACATAAGGATAAACTTTTAGGTAAAATGCTATTACAGGACAGGCTATTTTGTATTAAAAAATGGAGACCTGCGTCTTGCATTCAACTTTGATGGAGGATTCTAAAAAAGAGCCCTATGTCAGGCCAGGTTAGTTCTCTAATGACCAGGCTTACACCTGGCTCTCCAGGGATGCTGAAAAAACCTACGTGACTTTTTTCATGGGGTTCACTAGGAAACTGGACCTGGGATGATCTCCATGCAAAGCACCCATCCACCACTAAATCAAATTCCTTCTAAAGGAAGAGGCTAAGTCCAGAGTCACCTGATTTGTGAGATGGGCGGCTATATAAATTGAAAAATAAAAACATACTAGTCCTTGGTTACTAATCTTACTTTATTTTTGTTTGCAAGACAAACTAATCCAAGGATTGCCCTAGGGTGTAATAAAACAAACAAACAAACAACCTCAAGGTAACAGATATGACATTACAATTGAAGCTCTGCCTTTTTATCATGTGTGTCACAATTTTAGCCAAACTCTGATTATTCTATTCTGCCCACCACCTTGACTTTTCCAGTCATACACTTAGGACACCCCTGCACTAATTTATCATCATATCCTTTATGGGAGTTGAAGCAAAAATGAAAAAAGCAAGCTACATATCTCAAAAAAAGAGACTACGTGCTGTACAACAGACTATAGACTCTGTGTCATTACCCCTTTCTCGGGAAACCAAGATCAAAAATCCCTAGATCAATCCTGGGCAATCCCCTTAGCCTCCAGGCGGTTCTCAAACTCTCTGTGGCATGGCTTTTTGAAAACAAATAAAATAATTTCATATTTATTGGATAGGAAGCAGTGTCTTTTCCCCCAAATAATTACCTGTGAATTGAGAAGCCATCTTATATCCATAGGTAAAGCTGATAACTTTAAAGAAACAAAGGAATTAACAAAGGCTTGCAAACATCACTTTTGCAAAGAATGGCTGTGCTTGCAGATTGGCCTGAGTTTAAGTGCTGGCTGGAAATGGCTGTTTGGTGAATTGCCCTTTTTGGAATTAATCAAACAGGGCTTGGCTCCCTTTTGTTGCCTTCTCTCTGCTGTTCTTCTTAGCTTATGTCCATCCAGTCTTTTTCCTCCCTTTCTCTTCTCTTCTCTTCTCTTCTCTTCTCTTCTCTTCTCTTCTCTTCTCTTCTCTTCCCTTCCCTTCCCTTCCCTTCCCTTCCCTTCCCTTCCCTTCCCTTCCAAATACAGCTATTCCTCATCCTTGCCCTGCTCTGATCTTTTGTTCTTTTTGGCCGTTTCTCCTGGAAGAAGAGATGGGAGTGTGTGGGCATGTGTGTATATAATTCTCTCCGCGGGTGTTTTCGGTATGAGACAACAGTTGGCTTATGCAGAGATCAAATCATTTTGTAAATAAGGTGCTTTATTTTATAGGCATTTAATTTCAATTAATAGCTTTTAATTTAATTAACTGATTTGCTTTGTCCTGGCTCTGCCTTTGGTTGAGGGCAGTAATATATACATGTGCACAGACATTCCTGTGTCACATGCATGTTCATTGGGGGAAAATGGCTTCAGTAGTAGCCCTCCTCCTTAGGAACAGCTTGCCCCCTGAAGCCATGTATAACCTCCACAGTCATGGCTTTCAAGAAACAAACAAACAAACAAACAAAAAAAATAGGGTTCTTATAGAGGCTTCAGGCTTATTATATTGTGACACCACTTTTAAAATTCTGAAATTTTTAACTAATATTTTATTATTTTATTTTTCTTAGGTTTTGCCCAATTTGATGAACTCTGTAAACTTCACACCAACTAGCTGGATTCAGACAAGTTTTACAAATAAATACATAAACATTTTTGAGATCAATCATCGCAGCCTCACTTTGTCCATGAGAGAAGTTCTTAGAATTCCTAGCCAGGAGAGGCAGCACCCATGTTGATTGGGAATTTTATCCTGCATATCTTCAGGATGCTAGTTTGATAACTGTGTTTCTCTTTCCGCAAGTCCATTCTTATTTATGAAGCTCACGGATACAACAAGAACAATGCAGGCATATGGGCAAATTTGCATTGATAAAGATTGAAGGATCCTTGGTGCTCTCTGAGCTTCGTTGTTTTCTTGTACACGTTTCATTACCCAAACTAGGTAACATCATCAGTGCTAGCAAGGAGTGGGGTTTGCTCCCAATTTGTATTTGCACTATTATGAAAAACAACATCCATTGTGCCCCACACTACATGTCCACTTGTTGTGCAATCTTTGCTGACGCATGAAACATGAGCAGAAAGTCATTCAATCTATGAGAAGAGGAAGTGGACACTTTAATGGATATGTGATCAGATTTGCTCGTATAGTATAAACAAGTCAGTTCTCAAAGACTATCTTGTTTGAACATACATGATCAGAAGGGTGGACTTAATGACGTATGTCTGCAAAATATTTATATCAAAATAGAAGTATGTTTACAAAATGAACAAGAAAAAAGGAAGCCAAATCACCTACCATGATAATCAGTTATGCCGTTTAAGCAAAGGATATATCTACACTTGTTACACCGTAATCCAAAGATCTACTGCAGGAGTTTTTGTACTTGCAAAACAAGTAAAGGCCCAATTTGCATGCTGTGTTATACCATCAAAAACTTTTGCACTATTTTCTTCCTTGACTTCTTTTCCACCCACTTGACTTGATGTTCACAATACATCTTGCTATCAGATTCCATAGTTTGGAGAATAAACCAAATTTTGGACATGATGAAAAAATATTTATTCATATGATTATCATGGCTGATTAAAGTTGCAAGGGAGCAGCTATTATCCTAAACCAGGGGTGTCAAACTCGATTTCATTGAGGGCTGCATCAGGGTTGTGTTTGATCTCAGGAGGGTGGGGGAGGGGGCAGGGGACGTGGCCAGCTCGACATCACTCATGTCGGGGGCGCCTGTGGTGGCCTGAGCACTCTGCCAGAAAAAAACAGAGCTCAGGAGTGCCGTGTGCAGCCCTCCCAAGCTCCGTTTTTGCTGGCATAGGGTTGCAGGAGGCCATTGCAGCAGAAAACGGAGCTCGGGAGAGCCGCACACAGCCATCTCAAGTTCTGTTTTTGCTGGCAGAGGGACTGCAAGCCAGTCTTTCACTGTTTCCAGGGCGGCCCTGTGGGCCAGATCTAAGTATCCCGAGGGCCGAATCTGGACCGTGGGCCTTGAGTTTGACACCCATGTCCTAAATCCTTTTGGCCAGTACCACTTTTTCTGAGCCACAATAGATATGTAATTTGCTTTCAGACTGATAATCCTCCTTCCATCCAGTGCATAAATAACAGATTACCACTTATACATCTCTATTTTTGTAGTTAAGAAAAAGACCTGGGTAAATAAAATTAACACTGAACCATTAAAACTTCATAGAACAAGCTGCAGATAACATTTTAAGCACCATTTATTTCAATGAGAGAATGGCTCTCATTGCATAAACACATCCTATTACATTTGAAGCTTTGAAGTATAAAGAGTATATAGAGATGCCTTTTATAAGGCATCTCTACATAATATTGAAGTCATTGTGCTAATTTGAAAAATAAAGGTCCTCTAAAGAACCTCCGTTCCTTTCTGATTCTTTTATCATTGCTAATGTGATCCTCCCCCTGACACCCCCATTTGATCTGTGTACTTCTGGATTTTGTTATAGTTTTTATTACTCTTGGAAGCATCCAGCTATTCAAATGTCACCCGGATTGATTGACAGGTCCCAGATATTACAAACTGCTCTGGTTTACTTTCTAACCAGACCAATGGTTCAAGAGGGAACTTTTTGAAACATTTATTTCTAGACATCTTTGTATTTAGGCTGATGGTAACTGGTTATATAAAACTCAGAGCTTTTTCAATGTCTGATGTTTTCAGCAGAATAGAAAGGTGGCCTTCCAGATAACCACACTAGTCTTACAATAAGCTTTGCACTAACCAGCTTGCTACCTTCCAGATGTGCAGGGCTACAAATCCATATGGATTAGGGTTTCTATGTGTTGTTGTTGAAAACATGTTGAGTTTAGCAGTTGGCAGAAAGTTTCTTGAGCTTTGATGATGAAATTAATGACAATTTCAGTCCAGGCCTTTTGGCTATGAAACTATAATTCAACTATGTAAGTAAAATTGGTCTCGTGTAGCAGGTATTCCTATATAGTTTGATCAGTTCAAATTTCTAAATCTAGATGGAATTGCAGACAATGTCACTTTGACAGGGATAGAGGTAGACTGGGAGCAGGGAAAGCCATTAATATAAAACTGAGGTGTTTTGCTGATAATCTAAACAGCTTTCAGTTTAGCTTAAAATAATACAGCTTTGTTTAAATGAATAAAATTTAAATTAGTGAATTAAATAAATCAAATTAAATTAATTCAGCTTGCTTAAAAATAATAAAACCTTCTTGTAAAGAAAGGAACAATGTGTTTCCTAAAAGAATGCTCAGTTTTAATCAATAGTTACTAAGTTCCCAAGGAAATAGTTTAAAGAGGTTTGGTTTTCAGTTTTAATTCATAGTGGTTGAAGGAATAACTAAAAATCTCAGTTTAATAATTTGAATGTTAAGCTCCAAACACATTTCAGTGTTAACTCCCTAGAAGAATCTTTCTCCTTATAAAAAAAAAAGTGTTTCCATATGCGAGTTTATATTCAGACTTTAAAGGAACACTGAAATCTTTGTCTAAGGCAAAAAGGGAGAATGTAAGCTACCCGTTTTTTAAATGGAATATATTGGTGAAAAAACCAAGCTACATAGAATCCTCTAGGCCTAGGGTATGAGCGCATCATTATTGTAATGCTGTAATTTCCAGTTCGTAGTGCTGGAGAGAGACTATACTGGCTACTGCTAATGTGAATTTTCAGATTTTTTGCAAGGGAATTATTGCTGTCTCTCTGCTGTTAAGACTTTTCTCAACAAAGTTGGAAGGAACAAATAATTTAGTAGCGCCATAATGGTACAGTGTTTCAGTGGAATTCCAAGCACTGTGCCCAAATTCTTTCCATCAATAAATTTATCTAACATTGAAAGCATATAATGTAGCTGAAGTAATTAAATGTGGCATCTGGTACAGATGCATTTCATATGTTAGGTTTATTACAATTGAATGTTCCAATATCTTGCTACATTCGAAAGGTGTTTTTTTTAAAAAAAAAAAAGTAAATGCAATGTTTTCAGGATTCCAGCAGAACCATGCCAATAGTACTGCAACATGCCAAAGACCATATCTGACATAAAAAGGTTGATTATTGTCTATCTTTGGAACAGAAATTTGTCATTTTGGAACTGAAGCCCATTTGCATTGTTATGGTAGTGATGCATTAAACCCAATCCTGGTACTTCAAACACTGGATGCCCCTCTAAGCATTTTGTTGCTTTGGCTTTCTGCATTAAGTCTATTTCTGTCCCAAAGATTCCATTAACTTGTTTTATTTGGTCCCTT
Source organism: Arizona elegans (assembly GCA_022577455.1). Taxonomy (NCBI): domain Eukaryota; kingdom Metazoa; phylum Chordata; class Lepidosauria; order Squamata; family Colubridae; genus Arizona; species Arizona elegans. Next base: position 295,736,047 of record JAKOOJ010000001.1, on the reverse strand, counting down.
TACTGAAACACCCAGCTTGACCCAGCAGGCTCAATCTCTTTAAGTGTGTTTATATGATAAAGTTGAAAGGATCCAAAGACACCTTCTGCAATTTGGGTCAGTTCTGTATGTCTTCACTCTCTTAATTCACCAAGCCAACAAAAGAGGAGAGGGGAAGAAATTGGGCCAAAGAGAAAGTGCAGCTAAGCACATCACTCTAGAATATATATTTGCTATCACAGAAGCCAAGTCACCCACTGATTACAACCTAGTCTTGACCTTGGTAAAAAACATGTTCTTTACCCAAATATGGTAAGCAGGCAGGAAAATGTATTAGGATTAAAGCAGCAACTGCTTACAAGGGGAAAAAATGCAAGCTACTGCCAAAAGGAGACTTTAAGGCAAAATTACAAAAGTATGATCATTAAAGAAAACAGATAAACCCAAGCACATTAGGAAAATAATATGGTGGATCAAGAAGGATTATTACTATCACTGGCAGGGCAAAGAAGAGAATAAAAATTGACTTCTTAATTGGAACAGAGGAGAGTGAAATCAGATAATGATTTTTTTACAAGATTTTGCTTGAAAGAACTGGAGAAAAAATGCCTCACATCCCTATTAGACCTCTGAGTGTTTTCTAAATCTACTCTGGAGAGGGGCCACATTTTATAATTTTATTTGAACACAATGATTAACAAAATATTGAAAATAATAAACAGCTTGAGATAAGTAACACTGACTACACAAGTGTAATAATTATTCCAGAACAAATTTCAGTGTATAGGTAGTCCTCAATTTATCTGTAAATTGAGTCCACAATTTGTTGCTAAATGAAACATTTGTTGTGAATTTTGCCCTATTTTACGATCTTTCTTGCCACAGTTGTTAAGTGAATCACTGAAACTGTTTACGTTTGTAACAGTTATTAAATGAATCTAGTTTCCCATTGACTTTGCTTGTCAGAAGGTCCCAGAAGCTGATCACATAACCCCAAGGCATTGCAAATATGAGTCAACTGCCTAGTATCTGAATTTTGATCATGTGACCACAAGGATGCTGCAATGGTTGTCAAGTGTGAAAAATGGTCGTAGATCACTTTTTTCAGTGCTTTTGTAACTTCGAACAGTCACTAAATGAACTTGTAATTTGAGGAGTACATGCACATGTTCCAGAATGGAAAAAAGATAGAAGCCTACTTCAAGTGGAGTCCGTTACCTAGCATCTTGCGTACCCACTTGCAAAAACTCCAATTTGCTTCTGTATGCAAATAAATTTCTGGTTGACTATCATCAAAGGATTTCTGCATGGAGTACAATAATAACATTTACAATGTTCATTCCCTATTACTTATGTATCCCGGCCACATTTTTATGGTGGCAGCTCGCCAGATGAAGATGATTATCAGTTCAGTTTCCATCTATAGGCAGTTCTTGCATTAGAATCGGTTGATAATAACACGACACATAAAAACATTAGTTTGAACTTCTATTTCTACATTAACAAATTTTGTTGAAAGATACCCAATTAATTTTCCAGATTCTTCAATATTGCATCTTGGCAACAACTCCAATTATAATCACCATTTTAATATTTCTTAAGATGTCATGAGGTACATTTCTGCTGTTCTTGAAATGTCATTCAACATGCTTTCCCTTATGCCCTGTAAATTGCTGTGAAATTATTCTGGGCTAGGAGAATATTCTACACCATTCAGAGACGGGTTCTTAATAAACTGCTTAATGGAAGAGCAAATCATTGTCTTTCATTGGACCACTAACTCTTGATTATTAAAATAAAAATGTATGGCAAATGAATGAGCTTTTCTGTATTTTTAATGCAGACATCAAATGTAATACATGGAGTTCCTTTGCCTGGTCATTTTTCAAGTTCAACAATTAGGAAGGTAGTTTGTTTTGGATGAGACAATATTCCCTCTGAAGAAAAATATGTATATTTTTGAGGTTGTAGTTGATTCAGCTCTGTCACTGGAGCTCGCATGATGGCAAGCTGCAAGGGAGCTCACAGCCAACTTTGCTGGCTCTATCAGCTATGATACTATCTAGACTGGTATAGACTAGGCTCAGTAATCTCAATAGGCTATTCCATAATAAGGATTTCTTTTTCACTTTTCACAGATTAAATTGTATATCAAAATTAGCTTTCCAAAGCAGATCATCCGTTTGGATTAGCTGTCTCCAATCTATCAATGTGATGGGTTCTCCCCACTCCTACCCCCTATATCTGCCTGTGCTAATTAGAATAGCTCACCTTGGTGTTTGTGTGGCTTCAACGCTGTTCAACACGGGTCTATATAATAATCTATTGCAATGGACAGTGCATTGGGGTCTTGTTGAACTTAGTCTGGGTCTGCAATGAATACAGAACACATTCATCCAATTATTAGATAGGACCTCTGGGCCTGAAAGTACTAGACTGGCTGTTTGTAAACTATCAAGCCCAATTTAAGGTGCTGACATTGCCATGTCCAATACCACCTCACCCACCCAAGAGGCAAACATAAATCTTACAGCATAAGTCAGGAGGAATGTTTCTTGGTGGACAGCACTCCCTTGTTTTAAATCACAAAAAGCATGCCTCTTTACCCAAATGTCTCCAACACATACTGCAATACATTTATTTTAATTTTTGTATTTAGGTTAGATGTTTTTTTTTATTTAAAATTTTATCTAGTTCGCTCTGGCAAACACATAAATATTAGCAATAATATATGACACAGAGAGATAGTGTGTGTGCATGTATAGACACAAATACATAGATACACGTAAGTACCTATTTCATAGTGCAAGCTTGCCTGTTTGAATAAAAAAATTTCCATTATAATGGGGTTTAATTTTTAGTTTCAGTTCCTTCACTATTTCACAAATGCTCCTCTATATCAATGAAACTAGGAGAGGTTGTATTGAGCAATGCAGTTCAGTGGCACTATTATGCAGATGATGTCCAATTGTATTGTACCTGTACATCTAAACCTAAGACAGCTACTCAAATTCTGGAGACCCAATGGTAACTTGCCTCCTTACCATGAACTCCGTAGATGGTAACTGCTTCCAGGTTTTACCACTTTTCCTAATATAGCCAGCTGTTTTAAGGATAATTTCAGCATGTGATTGACTTTATTTGAGCATTCGTTATGAAGAAATATATGTACAACAACAAAAAAAGCAATGTCATCATTCTTGGAAACTAATGCCATATTTGAAAAGGAACTTGATTTCAAACAAGTTGGGGCTATTAAAAGGAAAAGGTCTCTATTAGTCAATCTGTCTCAAAAAAACAGAAGAACATATATCACCAAATAGTATAAAATCCAGATCAGATGCAAGAACAGTGTTCTTAGTGAAATCACTGTACTAACAAGTCAAACACCAACATAATAAGTAAAGGTTTATCGGAAAAAGCATTTTAAACTATATCAGTAGGATCTCACAATAATATTATTGCCAGAAATTCACAGTAGAAATTATTCTGAATAATACCTGATATTTGAATGGAGCACCGTTTTCTTTTTACAGTAAGGAATAAAAAATATATTGGTTTTAAAATTTAGAACTTCAGACTTTATATAGCATTCCAGTTTCAATTCAGCTAATTATTTCTTTTTCTCATACAATATAAAATAAATATTAATTTTCTGGAAGAATATGTAATTTCCAGTTGTTAAAAATGGAGCCAGTATTGTATGTTTTTTTAAATGAAATGAACAACAAAATGACAAAAAATAACCCATTCTATTTTAATAGTGCTACAGATCACTTTGAACGGTAAAATCGCTCAAACCTAGAACAATAATATTATCTCAAGGAAAGGAATCCTACATCTCTGCAGCAACTAGTATCTCAATGGGTTTGGGAAAATCAAATCCAAAATTCCTGCCGGCAGCAAGAAGTTGAAGTAGATTTGCAACTGGAAAAGTACTTAACCCTGAAGATCAATTAAGTCAATAATGGACAGTTAAAGAAATGTATCCAGTTTCTCCACAAAATGAAGTATTGCTAAAATGTAGCTGCATGCCTAAAATATATGTGATATAAATTGATCCAGTTAAGATACTATATGCATCCATTCAATAAGAGAATATCATGTTCTTTAGCTCTGATGACTATACCGTAAATATCTAGTATCTGCATATCAAGAATACTTGGAAATGGATGTCCTTTGAATTTTAGATAATTACATTGATGTTGAGATTTGATGACATGACCAGCAAGAATTCAGCTGCAAATTATTTAAAAGTTTTGTCTGGCCTATATCCTCTCTCTCCTCCAAAAACTCAAGGCAATAGTACCTATATAGCACTCGTCTCACCACAACCATCCTATGGAATAAGCTAACTTACCTAATGAATCTATATTTAAATAAAATAAAATAAAATAAATTAATAAATATATTTATTAAATATATTTTGCCATGGGGCTACTTTAGGAATGGAATATATAGCTGCAAGTAGATTTGACCCTGTTTCCAAGATCCAAAAAATATTAATAGCTCCAAGAAGTGTTATGCAAATATAAAATAGTAAATTGTACAAGAATAAAATTGAAAATATTGTACTTTATTTGCACACACGCACACAAAAAGCTGTAACAAGGCACACCAAGCAGAAGAAAAACACATATGTGGATAAACTGGTTACTGTTGGCTTACAATATAACTTTCTTGTATATGCAGCTTTGAAGTTTGTCACCTTACATTTGCTGCCATGGAAAAGAATATACTGTCGCAACTGGTTAAGAAACTAAGAAAACTACCCACTGATACAAGACACATAAGCAAAACTAAGGGACTCCATATTCCAATACAAACTTTAGTGCAAACACAGCTAGAACAAAACAAGATATGTTCTGTTCCCAAAGAAAAAAAAGCAAAAGAGCAAGTTTTCCAAAGTATTTCACTTAAGGAGGAACACAATATGCAAATTATAAAAAAGCTGCTATACGGTTTACAAATACAACTGTTCTGATGCATCAAATAGGCATCAGAGGAAAATAGAAGTGGGATAGAATATTAATTGTTCTGGATCAGTCTAAACTATAACTAAGCTAGATGGTATTGCAGTTTGTAGCAGATATGTAAAAATACTTTCTGAAGAAGTAAAAAATCAGAGTGGTTAGCCACACAAATTGAAATAAATTAAATGGTTCATAAGATCCCAATTAATTTTCTACCAATTGAAGTGCATAACCCATATTTGAATAAACCTTTTTATTTAGTACTAGCATCCTCAGAAACAATGCTTTTACAAATAATGGGAATAAGGTTAGGCTGTTAAGAGTCCCTTTAATTACTAAATTCAGTAACTTGTAGCAGTATTCTATTTTGAAAAGCAGAAACCTGGACCAGGTTGTGTTAGCCTGTTTCATAATCCAACCCAGATTAAAATGGCCTTGTTCACCATGATCAGAAAAATTAAATCAAATGCAAGATCTAGTTCAGACAGTCTTCAGTGTTACACTACATTTCCACAAGTCTCTTGAACAGAACTTGCAGATCAGACCAAGAACTTCTGAGTTAACACAAATTCCAACTGTAAATTTAAGAGCAAAATTCAGCTTAATCACTACATTTATTGCAGTGGTTGATTAATTAGAAGCTACTGGATTTTTTTTTTAAATACCAAAGTGTTAATTTAGAAAAAGCAGAGTGAAGATGACCCTGATTAATGAAACAAGTTATGGCATATAGACTTATCTAAAGAGGCATTGCTCCTTTGCTGTGCTGATAGGGTAAACTTCCCTTGCATCCATGAGACCTGCAAGACTAGAGGCCCCCCAAGTTTTTGGATGCCATGGACTGGTTCCGTGGAAGGCATTTTTTCCAGAACGGCAGGGCATGGTTTTGCGCCCTGCCTGGATCCTCTATGTGCATGGATGGAGCGTCGCTTGCGTGGCACGGTGCCAGTCTGTGGATTGGGGACCTCTTTACTAGACTATAAGTTTTATCTACCACCAATATATCTGAAGGTATTTTTCCCCCGTTTTAGAACTATTTTTTATTTATACTCATTTTTGGCAAATTTAATTATCTAATTATTCCCACATGATTAATCTATTAAAATGTTTTAATTTGGAGACAATCCTGGAACCAAATATTGGTACAGAACTTAATGCACATGATTTAAAAATATAGAAATGACATGTTATAGTGATTTCCCCTGTTACTTATGATTTTTCCTCTTAAAACAGTTTTGATATAAAAAGTGGCATAGGAGATAGTGAAGTATGAAAAGTAATATTTTTTCATTGAGAAGGCAGTTACATGGAATCAATTTTTGGTATCTAAGTGCTCATATTAATCAAGAAGAAAAAAAGCTAGCAAGCTACTTTATTGTGAATTATGAAACTGAAGAGAATTTAAAAGTTAATGCCCAATAGTTGTCTTATATTAATATTGTAATAGAAAGTAGACATATTTTGTAACTGGCAAAATAAAATTGATGAAAAATGTGATTTTGTGTTCTGTTCATGTTTCAAGAGGTATTCACAACTAACTGGAGGCAGCATCATAAACACAATAAGCTCAAAGTACATTAAAAGCTGAACACTGATGTGCTTAACGTGGTATACTATAACACATACACAAAAAAATCACAATGTGAGTTTACTAGGGATTCTAAACTCTGTTCACTTTGCCTTAATTGGTTCCCGCTCCAACCATCGTACTCTAACCTTTTGCTTATAATGATATTCCTTCAGAAAGTCCTGCAACATTGTTGGCAAAGGAAGACAATCAATCCCATCATATGAAGTGTACCTGCAAATTACTGCCCGGCAGATATATTGCAAGCTGAAAGGAAAAGTCCTATTTAGAGAAATTGTAAGTAGCGGTTCAAAAAACATGCAAGAAATTGGATCTTTGTAATGTTCCAGAAGCCCTGTAACAGTAGAGGAGTGAAACACACAGGGATCATGAGCATCAAAACTGAAGTTGTGATTCCACTGCTCGATGCGTGCATGTAAAGAGCGGTTGTAACGGCGGAAGCTCACAGAGAAGAGGTAGTCTTCTTGAGCAGAGTCCCTGAGCAAAAAAGTGCCTTCAGGTTTTCCTTCTAGAAGTGCTTCTGCTTCATAACGGTCCATCACACCCCAGTAGCAGGGATTACTGGTAATCTGAAGTAAGTCTGGCACTAGGCAGTGAATATAATCAATCTGAGTATGTACTTTCCAAGCTCCTTGCCTACTGATGTGGCTATGGCTCTCACCAGATATTTGGCGCTGCTTTTGTCTACGTGACTGCAAGCAGAGAGTAGTTGTGTCTTCCTCCAAATCACAACTTCCTTGTGTTGTTGAATTGCAGTCTCCCATCAGTTCAGACATGCCAGGGGGCAGCTTTGGCCCTAATTTATATAATGGATTAACCTGTGCAGTAGCTTCAAAAGTATGTATCTGGGCATTGGGAGGAGGATCCACACCTTCTTCTATACTGAGCCTTCGTCTCTCTCTCAGCCTATCTTCCTCATCTTCTGTAGAAGCCAAGGAGGAGTCAAATGCATCAAAAATAGCAGAATGTGGGCTCACTGGAGCGGTGTGCTGCTTAATTAAATGCCACTTTTGGGCCAGATCTGATCCAGCAGGAAAAGGACATTTTTCTAACATTAGTTCAGAAAGATGGATCTTCCTTTTGTTAGAAAAAAGAGGCTTAGATTGTTTGCAGTAAGTTCTCATAGGGAAACATAAGCCCACAGTTTCCTGCAATCTTTGCCTCAAAGAACGATTTCCTATGGTTCTGCTTGAGATGCTATCTGTATCGTTAACTGAGCTCACACCATATCTTCTTTCCCTCCTTTGCAAGTGAGAACAGCCAAATCTTGTATCACTTTCCAATGAGCTCTGAGTTTTTGTAGAGCAGGAATGTTTCTTTTTCCCACCCCATGGAGCATGCCTTGAGTAGGAATCCCTTCGTGCAAATTTAGCTCCTGAGGCAACATTCAAGTCAATTTCTTTCTCAATGCTTATTTCAACAATCTGTGGGATTTCTGTGGCACAGTTTTGATTCTTTCTCGAAAAGCCTTTTGAAGTATTTAGATTCAGTTGCAAAGGACTGCTTGGTTGCTGCTGAGTTGGACCAGGCACACAAACACTTTTATCTCTAACAGATGCACTATTGGAATTTATGTCTACATTTTCATTTCTATTTCCACCTTCAGGATTAAAGAGACTTTGGCATCTGTACTTGAAGCTGTTCCACATTTTCCCAACTTTACCCATGGATTATGTTACCTACATCACAAAGACAGAAAGACAATTAATTTAGGAAAGTCACTTACTGAATAAAGAATAAATAGCTGAATACTTAATTCATGAATAAAATTAAAGTAATTCATCTCATTTTCAGTTTATAACTTAAACATCAATAAAATATTAAGGAACTGAAATAATTGTGTTACTTTAATACAAATCAGCTACATTACTTTAATTGGGAAGAACACTAATTTTTCCTCCCAGTGTTCCATGGTTTACTACTGTTTCCATATGCCCAACATATAATTGTAAATAAATATATAAATAATTCCAAATGGGTGCAGTTTTACATTTAAATTGACTTGTGGCATATCATAAGGACCATAGGATTAAAGAAAACCATCTCTGCCTCCGTATACAGCATGTACTTCCAAGTGCTCATCATTATGTTGCAGAAAAGGGTTAATAATTAGAGCTACTAAAATAAGCAGCTGTAATTGTACACATTCCCAACTAGCCAGTATCTGCCTCAGTCAGATATATAAATATCAGGTTGCCAGGTACAGACACAAGATATGTATTACTATTGTCCTTGTCACTTGTCAATTTTTGGGTGACCATACCAGAAAGTTCCCAAATGACAAGAGGAGTACAAATAGTCAGGCCTAACTACTACTTGAGCACAGTTGGTTTTCACATTGGTATGTAGTTTAAGGTGGGTACTTTCCAGATGAATGTAAGATTTCAAGTCCTCCCTCAAGAACTTAAGCATGTCATATAGAGTTTAGATGTGACAGACTTTGAACATCTACCTACATCTATCCCTCCCTCCGTCCCTCCCTCTCTCTCTCTCCCTCTCTCTCTCTCTCTCTCTCTCTCTCTCTCTCACTCTCTCTCTCTCTCTCGGAATGACACAAATATAGATGCAAAAACTTCAGTATAAAAAGGTCACATGCTTTAAGAATTACTTTGATTAACCACAGCTATCAATCATATTAGAGTTGAATTTTCAGTCTGATTTTAATGGTAAAAATATATCTATACTAAAAATATTTATAATGACATTTAGATTGAATAGCCCATTCACTTAATAGGTTTATTAAAATATTTCATACTAATGAATTACAAAATCATCTATTAAAAATAATTGTAGACAATTCTGGATCATTGGACATTTTAAAAAGCTCCCTGAAAACCCACTGATGGAGCTTAAATGCTAAAATCTGCAATATTCCTAAAAGATAACAATTAGCAAAACCCTGTAAAAAGTATTCTATTCATCTGCAAGTACATTAATGCAAGAATTCTGAATGATGACCCACAAAGTGGTTGGTGATCTGAGGAGTTGGCTGATCATTTGAGCAGGCTGCCTGCTTTTTCCCCCAGCTGCTGCTTAACATCAAAAGGCTACTAAATATATACCTCTTTTCTAATATTAGTTTTCCAGGTAAGTAATTTTTATGGTTGCCATTAAAATGATAGAACACTTTGAAAGACTAGAATTTATTTTCAGTTCACAAGCATTATTAGCACTACTTTGCTTAACAGCAACCTACAGTATCAATATATCATGCATACTAATTATGTGCTGTTGTATTCCACCTCACACTGATTAACATATTTCATCTAAGGAGCAAGTAGGAAAGATACTAATACACATTTGCTACTATGTATTCTATTTAAGTTGTTTATTCTATCACAGATTTTTGTCCCTGAAATATTGAAATATGAAGACTTGATTGTTTCCAATTTCTTAGATTGCAACTCGAAAGGTAATCTTCAGTACAATGTTAACTGAACATACTTCCAGGCCCTAACACTTAACAATTCTTCAACATCACCTTCAGTTAATATGAGCTTTCCATTCACACAGTTTAGTTGCAAAAGATAAGTCTTTTGTCTACAGAGATTCTCAGTCATCCAGGTCATGGTTGTCCCAAAGGTACTTTTGCAAGAGGCAACTGGACTTTCTGGTTTTTCTTTGAAGACATTTCGCTTCTCATCCAAGAAGCTGCTTCAGCAAGAGCTGCTGAGAAGCGAAACATCTTCAAAGAAAAACCAGAAAGACCAGTTGCCTCTTGAAAAGGCACCTTTGGGAAAAAGTCTTTTTTTAAAAAAAAAAAAAGCTGTTGCCTAAGGCCCAACATATCAACAGAAGCAAAACAAAATGAAATGATATACAAGCTTAATACAGTGAAACAAATGGCACTTCCTATGTTAGTGTCAATTGTCAGTGGTTCACAATTTTTCTATCTACACTGAATATGACAAGTTTATGAAGTGTGGAAATCGTTCACATAGTTGCTATTCCTTGCCTCATCCTTTTTGTTGCTTGGTCACATTTCCAATTCAAGCCTTCTTCCATGCTCTTTCTCATCTCCAGACCACTTCTGGCCATTTTTTAACCTCTTCCCATTACATTGAGTCACTCTCAATTCTCCTAAGGCTATCATGATGTCATCACTATGTCTCCATTCTTATAGAACAATACAAATGATGTTATTTGTGCCATTTCAGTTTGGGTTACCCATCAAACTTCAAAATGAAGCAGTTGTTTCCAGCTGTCTATTGCTTTTACTTCCCAGTAATGTCTCTGAATACATTTGGGATCAAATGTTCTAAGAAATAAAGGCTAGTATTTCATCCTGGAAAAAATTCTTCATTCAATCATAACTATTATGACTGAAAATAAAGTAAACTAGGCATATCATACATGAAATGCCAGAATAATTTTGGTTTGGATGGGGAAGGAGTCCCTGTGTGCATTAAGAGCTCTACTGCTAATTAATGGAATTATTAGGATCCCATATAAAAGATCCAAGTGCTGCGCAATGGAGTGACCTCCTGTTCCTGCCCACCTAGCAATTTGAAAGCATGCAAATCCAAGTAGATTAAAAGGTAGGAAGGTAACAGTGTTCTGTGCGTCTTTGGGGTATAGCCATGCTGGTCACATGACCATGGAAAATGTCTTCAACACCACTGGCTCCCTCGGCCAAGAAATGGAGATGAAGTCTGTGCTCTAAAATCGGACATGACTGGACACGGAAACCTTTACCTTTATAAAGTGAACTAGAATATAAGTAAGAGAAAATAGTATCTCCTTGCCATATTTATTCTTCAAATATGTCGGCACTCAACCAAACCATTTGTTTAAAGTAGTGGAATTGCATTATTTTCTAATGTATGTGTTATTAAACTATTAATTACTAAGCAGTTCAACCATCAAATATTCATGATCATGCACAGGGAAAAATTAATATCTCAGACAAAGCCAAATTTAGGTAACAGCCACAATGCGCATAATGAATACAGTTCTCATAGATCACATTTAAAACCAGAAAGCCACATGAGAAGCTGCAATCATGTACAAACAGCCACTGCAAAGTAATCTGTGACCTTGTTTCTACCCCAAGAATGGTATCTTCGGGATGCTTCAGACGGGAAAGAACACCAACTGCAAAGCAACAGTAATTACTGTATTCAAGGTAACAGAAATATCTATTACTTAAACTAAGTTATAAGCAAACCTGACATTATGATTCTGAGCCTACTTAGAGTAAGCCTTACGTAATTTAGCAGGGTACACTTCTGAACATAAATGCACAGAATTATTTTGTTAATTCATTCATAATACACATTTTTGAATCTGTATCCACAGGGCAGCTATATTCAACAAATTTTATTTCCAGGTAACTGAACCCCACAAGAAGGAAAGCTGGTGTTTTCCATTAGGCCCTCTGGTCTTAACACCTTGGACTTGCCTTGTGTTCTGGGGCAATGGCTAAATTGCTCCCACTGTACCACCTCCTTTGTAGGAACTGCCTCATCCTTCCTCTAACTATGATAGGTGAGTGAGCAAGGGCTCCTGCACGGCCTAATAATAAAGTATTTTTTTAAAAAAAAAATTAAAAATACAAATGTTATAAGATTAATTCTATAATAATTTTCCTTAGCTAGACAGCTTAAAGCAGGGGTGTCAAACTCCATTTCATTGAGGGCAGCATCAGGGTTGTGTTTGACCTCGGGGCCACGAGTGTGTGGCCAGGGTGGATGTGGCCAGTTCGATGTCACTCATTGAGGCTCCGTTTTTGGCCACAATGGTTGCCTGCAGCTCTCTGCCAGTGAAAACGGAGTTTGAGGATGCTGCGTGCAGCCCTCCCGAACTCCATTTTCACTTGCAGTGGCACCGCGGGCCAGACCTTCAATGTTTTCAGGGCAGGCCCATGGGCCAGATTTAAGCACCCTGTGGGCTGGATCCAGCTTGCGGGCCTTGAGTTTGACGCCCCTGGCTTAAAGGCATATGACTACAGGTTCAGTCCTTTTTTCCCATAAATAAATATATAGCTTTCCTAATATTGTTTTAATTTAACCCAGTTTTCTGAAGCAACAGTTCTATTGTTTCACTTACTTTCAGATTTTGGGGTACATTTCATGTTAATCAAAGGTGGCAAACGTGATAGTAACCCCAATCCTATCTAGCCTCCATTTCTGGGTTTGTTCCAGATGAACTATGCTTTTTTCTTAAAAACACTATTTCTAGCACTAGTACCAGTCCTTAGTACTAGAGGAGGTACTAAGGGAAGATGCAGACTATGAATGGCAGAGTTTGAAGCCTGCACATTCAGAAAAATATTATACACACTCACTCTCACACACATATAAATATATTCATATAAAAACCCAATTCTTTCACGTAGGTTTATTTTTCTTTTTATATCTGTGTTTGTAAAAGTGCACTGTATGTTTTTTCCAAAATAAAAAATAAAGAATCTTAAGTATAAGGTCTATCTGACATAACATCTACAGAACTATATGAAAAAACAAAAAACCAAAGCAATTGCTTCTTTTAGACAAGGAGCAAGAAAGAACAATAGGCCAATATGCCTGATCAGAACATATAAGGAAGTGAAGGAGATAGCACCATTAGACAGATGTAAGAGATACCTCTAGCACCTGTTCTGATATTTGTGTATGACAGTAATATTTTTTTAATTTCATTTTTATAGCTGCCCATCTCAACGAGTTTCTCTGGATGGTGTACATTGTACATTTTCTCACATATGCTATATATTTATTGCATCGTTGCTGTAAGATTCATCTACTGCTTTGAAACAAAGTGCTGAATGGTATTTTAGAAAATCTATGATATATTGAAATGGTATAAAGAACTACTTTTTGAAAACCCACATGCATGTTTTCACTGATGCTGGTACAGGTAGTCCTCACTTAATAACAGTTAAGTGGGACCAAATGTTTTATTATAAAGCAACATGGTTGTAAAACACAATATCATATGACTACATTGCTTAGTAATGCAATCCTGGCAGTTTCTGTTTCTATTGTTAAGCAAGGATCACAGGTCATTAGGTGAAGAATTCTTTGCAACTTTGCTTCTAGCAAGCAAAAATCACTGGGGAAGTTGTCAGGAAGTTGCAAGTCCCAAATATTTACAAGCAGGTTGGCAAACAGGTAAGTGACTCTGCCAGATGGGTAGAATGTGTAGTTGACTGGTGAGCCATAGCAAAACTAAGAATGGTTGTTGCTTGGCTGGAGAGGGTATGTAAGTGGCCAATGAGGCCAGTGTAGCTGTGTTAGGGATGGTTGCTGCCAGGCGAGGGAAACTTACGGAAGAGACTTGCAACCTTCTAGCTTCCTCATTGACTTTGCTTGAGGGAAGCAACAGGGAAGGTTGCAAATGGTGATCCTGTGACTGTGGAATGCTGCAACCCTATTAAGCACAACCCAGATTACGATCATGTGACTGTATGGTATTGGGAAGGCCAAAACTTTGAGGACCAGTCACAAGACTTCCTTGTTCACTGCTGTCATAACTTTGAACAGTCACTGAATATGTGATTGTTAACCAAGAATTACCTGTACATCTTTTCTGTTAGAGATGAATAATAAAGACTTTTTTCAATTTCTGAATGTTTTACAGCCAATCAACCTTAAAACAATTTCCTCTACTTTTTATTAATATAGCTGCCGAAGACTACAAGAACATACACATTATTACCCGCATTAGGATCAGCATCATATATACATTTTTGTTTTAGTTGTCCCTTACCAGGTATCAACATCTACTAGTTGGATAACTAAGGAAATTTGTTGCCCATCTTTTATGCTATTGGATAAGTCAAAATAATACAAAACAAATAACTTTAGTCCTTATTAGCAACAAACCTACAAACAGGGATTATGAACAAAACAGATAAAATTGTTTAAAGACCACCAACTTTCATATACACCATGGTGCTCATGATTACCTAGTGGATAACTTTAACTTGAAAATTATTTTATTTAAATAAATCCTCAAAACAAGCTTACCCACTAGTGACTTAAATGAGTGCTTCCATGTCAGGTTTCTTAACATGTAAGAAAATGCTTTGCAATTGTCTTCTTCTTTTGCTCTATTTGTATGTGTGTGTTTTAAAAATACAGATGTATTCTCACTGGAATTATTGGGTTCAATTGGCCTTCTTCTTAGATAATGGCAGGATTTTAAATGTTCACAATTTTTAAAACTCCTTGTTCAAATATTTTAATATGAAAAGCTTCAAACAGCTAATTCCTGGCACAGTCAATATTTTAATTTTTAATAAATTCTAGTATATATATAACTGGGAAAATGATTTCAAATATCACAGAATTCTGCACTGCATTTTAATAGAAAAGTTTATCTACCGTGTTTCCCCCATAAATAAGATCCTGTCTTATATTTTTTTGAACCCCCAAATAAGCACTTGGCCTTATTTTCAAGGAAGGTCTTATTATTTTGGGGTATGTGGAGCAAAATAGGGCTTCTCTTCCCATCTTACCTGATTTCCAGCTCTGCGTTTAATATTTTCGGGGAGGGCTTATTTTCCGGGGGGGGGGGTATTTTAACGCATGTGCTCAAAAGCCCGATTGGGCTTATTATCAGGGAATATCTTATTTTTGGGGAAACAGGGTAAATATATTCGCCATTACAGGGATTAATAAAGCCTGAATAGAGACATTTTCTATCCTTGCTGAAAAGTATCCATTATTATAGATTAAGTGATTAAGTCCTCTAACATAGCACTAGAACTTCCAAGTGCCCAATTCATACAATGTAATTCTGTTAATTTTTAAAATTCAGACAGGCACCAGTGTTAAGAGTACTGAGCAGAAATTTTTCCCAATAAGCATTACAACAAATCAGGTCAATTTGCCCTGAAATTTATAAACTATGTATTTTATTTACATATTTTAAAAAACATACCTTCTTCAACTTGTCAAAAAGATGGTTTAAAACTAAATGTGAACAGTGTCAATTTTAAAAATTGTTTATAGGCTTAAAAATAAAGTTTGATAGTTATAGTTACTAATTAAATAAGCACTGGTACCAGTGACACTATGCCTTATTGTTAATTTATTTTGATTATATTTTCACCTATTTAAACAAAACTTTATTTAAACAGCCTTACATTTATTTTCCCATTGTTCAATTTGTCCCTCAATCCTTTGAATTCTTCGTTCCCTTCCTGCTTTTTCTCCTCTCAATTCTTCCTTACTTTTAGCTTTCCAAGTTTCAGCTGTTATAAAATCTGACCAAAAAAGACCAACGGGAAGAGAACCAATTTAAGAAAATAAAAAGCTCAGCAAATTTCTGCTCTCCAACTTATGCATTAGAAGATACTGTGGAAAAAGTTTGTGCTTTTCAGTTAGAGGTCCTTTCCTATCAGCATTTAAGGGTAAAACATTTTGTTTGACTTATCAAGATAAATATGTAAAATTGAGAAAGGAGATGAGTGGTTGAAATGGTGGAGTGTGTGGAAGCTTTGGAGCAATTGTTCTTGTAATTGTATGCTGTGTAAGCTATATGCTGCATGTGCAATTCAAGGGATGTTTTTGGAGTGGCATTTGCCTGAAGGGAAGTTGAAATAGCTGAAGTTGGATTGCTTGACTCAATTCGGATTTTTTGGGCTGAAGAATTGTGCTGGAGGATGGCAGTGTATTTTGTTTTATGGTGCTGACCATGCCTACTCTGACAATAATGTTTGCCACATTTGTGATCTAGGTCAGGGGTGTCAAACTCAATTTCATTGAGGGCCGCATCAGAGCTGTGGTTGACCTCGGGGAGCCAGGTGGGCGTGGCCAACTGGGTGGATCTGGCCTCTTCACATTAGGTAGACCGGGCCAAAGCTACATTGGCCTGACCTTTCCTCTTTGCATTGGGTAAACCAGGATGGCCCTATGGGCCGGATTCGAATACATCCGGTCCATGGACCTTGAGTTTGACACCCCTGATCTAGGTAGTTTTTTAAAAAATTGGTGACAGCTTTCTCAGACTGGTCTGGCTTTCCTGCGTGATCTGCTATTGAAAGAACCTGTTTGGGCTGCTTCCTGGAGGAGTAGGCTGGACAACAGACTAAGATGGAAAGTGTTTAAGGAGCTCACCATCTGTTTTGTTGTGGGATGCTGTGGCTTTGGAAGTGCGGACAGTGCCAGAGACGGGGGAAGGTTGCAGCAGAGTGGCAGACTACTGTGAACTCCCCTACCTTAAATAGGTCTTTTTACCTAATTAATGATTTAATCACTGATGAGAGGGCCTTCCTGACATGGTATCACCGAGACCTGGTTGGGCCAAGAAGGGGAGCAAGTCCATTTGCAGATATGCCCACCTGGGTTTTGGGCATGTCATGAGCTGGTGCAGGAGTGGTGAATGTCATCCAGGAATTTCTTACAGCCTTCGGGAGCATTGCACTACAGGTCATCAGATGTGAGACTCTGTTCATTAAGTTGGGCTCTAGGAATTAAGTCAGAATTGCAGCTGTCGTACCAGCCCCCCAGCACAGTAACTTTCCTGCTTGAGCTTCTTGAGTACATTTCTGGGCTGGCAGTTGAGTTCTCCAGATTTGGGGAACTTCAATTTCAAGGAGTGGGATCTGAAGTGGCTCAGGGGTGCATGGTCACCATAATGACAATGGGTCTATTCCAGATTAACCAGAGCCTGACATGGGACAATAGCCAATGCATACACTGGATCTGTTGTGGCAATGGCTATGTGATTTGGGGAGCTTTTGGTATCTCCCTTGTTATGATCAGATGACATCTAATTACCATGGGTTTCTTCAGCCCTACTATCCAACTGCAGGGAGGCTGGACCCATTAGATGGGGAGATTGTTTTTATATATTGATTTTGTTTGTAAGCTGCCCAAGTCATACTTTTCTGAGGTGGGCAGCCATACAAATATGAAAGATAGGATAAGGTAAGGCCAGGTAAGGTGAGGCGAGATGAGATAAGGTGAGTGAGTTGCCAAGCATCCAAAATGTGGTCAGGAAACCACTAGGCGGGGGTGACAGTTTTCCAATTTAGTTGTATAGGACCTACAGCACCTATTCCAAGGACATTATAAATCTGAATGGTCATAAAATGACCAGTCATAAGTCAAGTATTATCTGTAGTAAATAAAATTTCATTAATACCATAATTCTGACCTAGTACTTAATCAAATTCACAAAACACACTGATATGATTATTTATTAAAATAAGATTATCCAACTAAACATTAACTGGATGAAGCTAAAACTTCATCTTAAAATTGTGGTTTCAGAAAACTGAAACTTATTTAAACTATTTTTTTTAAATACACAACTGGTAAGTTCTCTATAAACAAATATGTTTGTTAATACTATGTAAGGGCCCAAATTTTCCATTTTTGCTAAAAAAAAAAGAAAAAGCAACTGACAAATCTTAAGGAAATAAATCTATCAGTATTATCCAAGAATAAAAAGTTGTTGAATCTGTCCAATTAGCAATGTATCCCAATGGGAATCTATTCAGTACAGTTGCAAGAAAAAGTATGTGAACCCCTTGGGATTACGTGGAGTTTTGCATGAATTGGTCATAAAATGTGCTCTGAACTTCATCTAAGTCACAACAATAGAAAAACACAGTCTGCTTAAAATAATACTACACAAACATTAGATGTTGCCATGGTTTAATTGAACATAACATGTAAACATTCACAGTGCAGGGAGGAAAAAGTATGTGAACCTTTGGACTTAATAACTGGTTGACCCTCCTTTGGCAGTAATAACTGCAACCAAACGTTTCCTGTAGTTGCAGATCAGACCTGCACAACGAACTGGAATAATTTTGGACCACTCCTCTTCACAAAACTGTTTCAGTGTAGCAATATTCTTGGGATGTCTGGTGTGAATTGCTCTCTTAAGGTCATGCCACAGCATTTCAATCGGGTTGAGGTCAGGACTCTGACTGGGCCACTCCAGAAGGCGTATTCTGTGCTGTTGAAGCCATTTTTTTGTTGAATTACTTGTATGCTTTGGGTCATTGTCCTGTTGCATCACTCATCCTCTGCGGAGCTTCAGTTGGTGGACAGATGGTCATACGTTTTCCTGCAAAATGTCTTGATAAACTCTGGAACTCATTTTCCCATCAATGACAACAACCTGTCCAGGCCCTGAGGCAACAAAGCAGCCCCACACCATGATGCTCCCTCTGCCATGTTTTACAGTGGGGATGAGGTTTTGATGTTGGTGTGCTGTGCCTTTTTTTCTCCACACATAGTGTTGTGTGTTCTTCCCAAACAACTCAATTTTGGTTTCATCTGTCCACAGTATATTTTGTCAGTAGTGCTGTGGAACATCCAGGTGCTCTTTTGCAAACTTCAAATGTGCTGCAATATTTTTTTTGGACAGCAATGGCTTCCTCCGTGATGTCCTCCCATGTACTCCATTCTTGTTTAATGTTTTCCTTATTGTAGATGTGTCAACAAAAATGTTAGCATGTGCCAGAGATTTCTGTAGGTCTTTAGCTGACACTCTAGGATTCTTCTTTACCTCATGAAGCATTCTGCGCTGTGCTCTTGCAGTCATTTTTACAGAACGACCACGCCTAGGGAGAGTAGCAATAGTGCTAAACTTTCTCCATTTGTAGACAGTCTGTCTTACCGTGGACACATGAACAGCAAGGCTTTTGGAGATACTTTTGTAACCCTTTCCAGTTTCCAGCAAGTCAACAATTCTTGATCGTAGGTCTTCTGAGAGCTCTTTTCTGCGAGGCATGGTTCACATCAGACAGTGCTTCTTGAAACCAGTAAACCCAAAACAGGTGTGTGTTTTTAAAGGGCAGGACAGCTGTCAGCAACACATCCAATATCATCACACTGATTGGAGTCAAGGTTGGCTCACTCCTGGCTCCAATTAGCTCTTGGAGAAGTCATTAGGCATGGGCTCACATACTTTTTCCTCCCTGCACTGTGAATGTTTACATGTTATGTTCAATTAAACCATGGCAACATCTAATGTTTGTGTAGTATTATTTTAAGCAGACTGTGTTTTTCTATTGTTGTGACTTAGATGAAGTTCAGAGCACGTTTTATGACCAATTCATTCAAAACTCCACGTAATCCCAAGGGGTTCACATACTTTTTCTTGCAACTGTAGGTCTCCCTGAATTCAGCAACTTGCTCTTGCAAAAAAAAAAAAACCCACAAAATTACATATTTAAATCTCATATATGAGCAGACTGAAGGTTTCTGATAGCAGATTAAAAATGATTGCATTGCTCCCCACTATCTAAAGTAGCTAAAATAAAAGTAGCAAAATCAGCATTGCATGATTAAAGTTACCAACTGGATGCCACTTGGAACCAATAAGTTATCAACAATACATTTTAAAAAAAAAATCCTTTCAATTTCTAATATCATTTTTTAAAAATGCAAATATAGCATGCTATAAATCAAAGCCTCAATCTCCAGTATTACATTTTATTCCAAGAATGCCTATAAACTCAAAAGATATCTGGTCATCTAGAAATTGTATATATGTAATTATGTCATAGGAGCATGAATGAGTTCAACAACTTAGTTTACTATACCTCTGTCTGTGAGATGTGGTTTGACATGCACAACTCAATTATAAGTTATGTACCTTCAAGACCTTCTTTTTACAGACTGTTCTCTGTTTTTATCACTAAGATCCAAACTTTGCTTAAACTATGAGGAAGACTATCTGGAAGATGGCCTTTGATCCTTCTATGGGATTTGGATCTTTCAAAGGAAAAAAAAATCTTACCAAGTATCAAAAAAGGAAAACCTGATTTTAACAAGAATCATCTATAGAAAATATAGGGGAGGGGAGAATATTAAGAAAATTTAAACATTTATGAAAGGAAGGAAGGAAGGAAGGAAGGAAGAAGAGGGAGATGCAACATTTTTAACAACAAATAATCCAGAAGGGGACTGCTTATGTTCTTATGTGGGAACATCAATCAACTTTGTGGGTTAAAAAAAATCCAAAATTCCCAAATTGGGTAATACATTTATTAGGACTAGCCAAAATGAAACAATAAAGTGTGCAAGTTTTAAAGTTCAAGAATTTGTCTCTTGGCTATATTTTGTTAAATATTAGAAACAGTCTGGAGGTTAATTAGCTTTGAATTTAGGAGTCGGAGAGCACAATTCTCTTTTTTCTTAATTGTTTCTTTTCAGCATGTTGAAACAACATACTACTATTCTGTACTTATTAAGAACCCCTCGAACTGCGTAACTGAAGTTTGTCCATCACTTCCTTCAATACTATAATTCTGTGATGGCAAACCTATGGCACGCATGCCAGAAGTGGCATGCAGAGCCATCTCCCTGGGCACACAAGCCGTCACCTGTTGCTCTTCCAGGTACCGGCATGGCGGCTAACTGACCTTCATGTGCACAGGAGCACCAGAAACCGGAAGAACAGCCACCCGGTGAGCATGCCGGAAACTAGAAGATCATCTTCCCAGCACACGCATGCACACTCAGTGGCTGCTCTTCCAGTTTCTGGTGCTCCCCCGCACGCTTGCTCCCATTTCAGCATTCATTGCCGAAAAGGTTCGCCAACATTGCTATAATTAGTACAGACATGATCCTAACATTAACCAAAAGTTTTTCTATCTTTCTCTTTTCTTCTAATCTACTTTCCTAATTAACCAATCAAAAAGACTTACAATAAGGTAAACATATTATCAACTGTAGATTCTTCATGCTTATTTAGAATTAAGTCTATTTTGACTTTTTTCCCTAGGTTATAGTTTTAGGATTACAGTGTTGCACTAGTGCTTGTTAGGGTTTTAGTTTTACACAGAACTATAATGCAACGTAGTTCTGAACGTTTAAAGAATCAGCATTTATCCTGGCTATTTTTAAATCCATGCCTTTATCACCTATAAAAACTGAATATTGTAAAATGTAACAATTCATCTACAGAACTCAGCAACACCAAAATAGTAAGAAGTGCAGCTGAGTCAACTGAGGACAAAACTTCCTCAACCCATCTGCCTGGCATTACTAGTGAAATGCTGGCACTTAACCACTTTGGCTCTAAATCTATTACTAGCAAGTTGGAAACTGTGACCTCTCTTACAATGTGTTAGACTGTGCAGGAAACCATATTTCAAAGCCAAAATGTGTTTTAGAACACCTTAGAGCAGCTGCATCTTTCCTGGGGTTTGTATAGCTATCCCCTGTAATTGGCAAGTGATGTAGAAAGGCAAGTCTGATTTTATTTATTAATCAATATAAAATATATTCTTAACCACTGTACATGTATGCTCACACATGCCCTGAATCATCTTTTGTCCTTTGAATCCTGGTTGCTGTAAATCTCTACTATATATTACAATCAATCCAGTTTATATGCTACATATATTATATAACACGTTAGATATAATACAAAATGTTTCTCGGTCATATTCCAACCTTCCTCCACATCTATATTCAAAAATATCAGAATGAATTTATCGCTAAAATTGCTGACAAAACTACTTGAGTTCAGAAGATTACTTTATACAAAAAAAGTAATGGCATAGTATGACTCTTTGTGAAACCAAGTAGCATGCAGGCAATTATGAAGTATAAATTCAAGAGTCTGATGTTATATTTGAATGAAGCCTAAAAACTTGGATTGTTGTTTTTTTCAATTTCCATTAAAAAAGTAGACTGCTAATAAAATCAGAAATCTAAATTGTGATTGTTTTAGTATTTGAACTGAAGGGTTTGAATTACCATAACAAATAGTGATTTAGAAATATCCCAATAAAATCAAATCACATGAATGCCAAACATTTTTCTCTCCTGATTTACCACCTGATTTTCCAATACAAATATTAATATTGTATAAGTAAAATATTGTTTTACTTAACATTATAATATTTGCATCTCATGGATTCACTTAGTTAATTGAAGTGTTTCTAGAATTAATTTTATCTATGAATTATCTGCATGTCATTGTAAGAACTAAGGGGAAAGTACAATTTTTACTATGTAAAGTAAGTCTTTCAGGAATCTAGTTAATTCACAGAAAGTTACTGTAACTCTACTTTCCTTTCAGTAGTTTTACTGTACCTTAAAACCAAGTAATATTAAGTTCAGCAAAATCAGCATGCAATCTTCAGTTCCTTTAATCTTTTTTGTGGTACCAAGAGTAATTTTTTGACACATTGTAAAATCTAGTTTCAAGTTCCACTATTTCAAGGTGGAAAGTACATGAAAACTATAATATAAACACAAAACAAATTCTCTGTAAAAACTCCATGCCTCCCATTTTGCATCTTTCATTACCTTGCCTACTATAGACATAACCATCCATAAAAACCTGAAGCTCATACATCATAGATTACTTAATTTAGTGCAATAACTGATTTGCAAGATAAGCAAAACACCATACTTGTCATCTGTTGCTATTCTCAGATTCTAGTATTTCCTTTATATTTTTTATCCTAGAAAAACGCTTTAATACATCACCATATGGTTAATCCAGTGAGGTTGTTCTGTGTAAAAATCTTTTTGTCTGTATTGTAATCTCCATATCGCAATAAGAAAAGCTAGTTGGCTCAACTAACTCTTCAGCTAAGGATTTTGTAATGGATTATACCTATTACTACAGAGAAAGGCAATAAGGAGATTCTAATATTATTCAATGAATATTTTATATTTTTCTAAATTTTTAATCTAATTCACATCTGTAATCCTCAAAAGAAATTAGTAATCAGAACAGGTAATACTGAGCAAGATAGACCAATGTTTAGGAAACAGTTTCATGTCTACAGATGTAAATAAGTCACAGTGAAATTAAAAAGCCTAGTTTAGACCTGGCTTAGAAATCTTGACTTTTTGTAAGATTTAAGGAACAACTTTATTATATAAATTGTAAATTCCAAAACTAAAAGGGAAAATTATCAACATTTATGAAGACAATAACAGTAAGCCAATGCACAAAAGCATAGAATTTAGAATTAACTGAATTGGAAGTTCTGTGCTCTGAATCTTAGTGACTACACAGATTTTCTGCAGGATGATCTATCCCTAACCTGGTCCATTAGCTCAAAGGTGCTGATAGTTATCCTCTTCTTTTTCCTTCTACCTTTCCCAGCACCAGATCTTTCTATAGAGAACTAGATCTTCACATAATGTGTGAAAGTAACATAATTTGAGCTTGGTCATTTGTGTAATGTAATGGGAAAGACCTTGTGAGACAAGGCAAAGAAATGAGATCAAGGAAGCATCAGATAAAAGGCCTGAAGCAGGGATGTGAGTTGGGCAAGAGGCCCACAACAGACCCTACCTAGTTTTTTTGGGCTGTAAAGGAGACGGGGTAGAGGAATGTAATTTCAGACTTCCAAGATTTGGCTAATACCTATTTACAATAAATTAGAATTAGCTCATCTGGTTGTATTTCAGATCTATCTCAGAAGGCTGACATTTGTGCCTTGAGTGAGAATTGCGGGTTGATTTGTTCAATGATTCACTTGTTTGTTTTCTTGACTGTCCACTCTTAAGTATGTATATAGTAGTATCTTTAGTGAACTTAGATACAATATTTGTCATCCGTTCAAAACAATTCTGTGAGTGACCTTCATCTTTGGCACAGGAAAAATGATTATCGAAAGAACAGAGCTGATTCCAATATGTCCAAAACTGTACTGAGTAAGTGCAATACAGATAAAAACATGCAACTTCGTGTGCTCATATACAACAATTACAGCCTGAAGGAACAATCAATGGCCATAGCCTTACCAGTTTAAGTTTACACATATACCTTTGCCCATCTATCATACATAGAACAGCTTCCAGGTACTATACAACATTCTTCATATTCTAAGTTTAGTGGCATAACACTTTTGAAGCTATGAATAACTGAACCAGTTAACGGGAATTCCTGTCCATCAGAAAAAGATGCCAGCAAATCTGTAACTGAACTCTACCGATTACTGAAATTTGAAGTAGTTTTCAGACACATGTTCAGAAGGGGAAAAAAATCTGTTCAATTTTTTTTCAAGTATTTACTTGTAATTGTCTCCATCTTGACAACATAGACCATCAAGGCCATAAAACAAAAACTTCTCTCATCAAATAAGGGTAAAATGCTGAAAATATATTTTTCTATGCAAACATTCAATATGCTCTTTAATTCATCTTTTGCCTCAGTTCCCCATGACCCTGAACTGCAGTTTAAGGCACCCATCTGCTTACAGCTTTAACTTGCAAACTGATGAAGGAATTCCTAGTGCTTTGAGCCATACATTTTACTTTTTCCCTCCCAATTAAGATGATCCTTAAAATTATTAATTTACCATTTCTCTCCTTGAAGTCGCAATGCCTTTGCAAGACTTAGACGAGTACAGCTAGAACAAGAATTTGCAAACTGGCTTTCTGAGCTTTCCAGACCCCAAAAAAATTTATAAAAAATAACGAAAAAAAAAATGTTTCGTAGAAGAAACCCCGCATACTGTATTTAGCTACTTAGATAAATCTCCCCAAGGAATCCGGAAAACTACTCATTTCGCATCCCCCCAACTGGGCTTCATAGAATAAAAACCGAGCGTACATTTCACTCCCCCCTTTTGCGGGTCATCCTCCTGTCGTCCCCTTTCCTTAAATTCCGGGGGCGGGAAGCGGCAGCCGAGGAATGTCACTCGCTTCCACACACACACCCCGAAGACGGGCCTTTCAAAGAAAAAGGGGACCGGGAAGGGAAGCTTCCCTCCTCTGCCGGCTGCACAGCTCGAAGCTAACCAGATTCACCCACCTAAGCTGCGGCTGCACACAGTGTCGGAGGCAGCAACTGGAGGCGCGGACCTGCAAGGCCAGCGCATCTCTCTCCCCGCTAGCCTCGTTCTCTCAGCGCCGCGCCAGCTCCCTCCTGGGTCCCGGCATTACCTCGCGGCGTCTCCCCGCCAGCTCCCTCCTCCTCCTCCTCCGTCCCTTGCCGCGAAGATAATGCGGACCCCTTCCGAGCGCGGCCTGACCAGCAGTCCCGCCTCAGGCCCAGAAACCGAGCGCGCACCACCAGCACTGACGGGGGAGGGCGGAGGAGTGACAGCGGCTTAGCCAATCGCACAAAGCGGCTCCCTCACTCCTTCGTCCAACCGTTACTCTCAGTAGCGGGGAATGGTGCAGCCTCAGCGCAGCCTATAGCAACGCGGGCCCCTCATCATTCCCCCGTTAGAAACCGGAGAGCCAATCCTGGCGAAGATATCGAAGCCACTCCCATAGGCCGGCCGACATTTCTCTTTCACTCTTGTCAGCCGCCTCAGTGAGCCGGAGGGCGGGATCCCCGGCAGTAGAACGGAGGCTGGCGGGGCGGCCATCTTGAAACAGGGAAGACGGTTCACGGTTTGGCATGACGGGGCAGGAGAGGCCTTCTTGGAGATACAGTAGTCATGGTAACGCGACGTGTTTCGCTCGGATGCAAATCTCAACGCCTTGAGTGAAGCGGGCTTCTTCTCGTCCTACAACAATACCCGCCAACACCTTTTGTATTTTTCTTTTGCAAGCTCTACGGAAGACAGTGACGCTCAGTCTCAAATTGACCCGAGGTCTGGGTAAAAAAAAAAGAAGAAGAAGCAAATGGTGTCGACGGGGCTGTTGCCGTTTCCTAGCAAAAATAGGCCCTCAGAGAATTTAGCGAAGCTGAAGAAATCGCGGCGAAAACGGCCTCGGAGCGAGGCGGAGCTTCGTTTGCATAAAACCCGTGATGCATTGCGAATAGGAATAGAAAGGTGGGGTGGAAACTTTTAAGGCCGACAAACGTCGCCCTTTCCCCTGTCTCGGTGCCCGTGGTTGGCATCCAGATAAGCTCGGTACCCAGTTGGTGCTATGAAAGGAGCTGCGGGCAAGAAGTTGCTATAACCTCAGGAAAAGTCGCTTGCTTAGGAAAAGGTTCACGAGTGGGTTTCGTCTTTCTTGTGCGGCTCAGGGGACGATTCTCGAGTGGAAAGCGGTGTTCGCCGTTGTGGCTGCGATCTTTATTGAGATCCAAATTCTATGGAGAACCTGGTGTTTGGTTTTAAGAGAAAAGCATTCTGTTCTCTGTAAAAGTAGATTTTCCCTGTCCCCCCCCCCAACCCCTCAAAATCTGATTACTGTATTATCTCTGCATTGATTTCCTAAAGCCCAGAAAACTCAAATCACAAAATATGAAGGTGATTTTGTTGCCGCAAGATATATAATAAGATAATTTGAGTGTTTTTGAGAAGAAGAAACTGTCCTCACCTCCTGCTCAAGCAACTCCAAAGATATGATGCATTGGAAGAAAAAAAGAAAGCAAAAATCTTATATAGCTACCTTATATGCATTTTCCAGGAAAAACAGTTCCAAAATTATATTCATCCAGCATACTATAAAGAAATGATATTTCACCAACAAGCAGTATGAGTAAGATGTGAGTGAGATGGATATGGAAGATCAGATTTTTTTCAGTTCGGTCTGCAGATTGTACCATACATATCTGATTTTTTTTCTTGAATTTACTTGCTACCTGCAACATGGCAGTCTTCATGGGAATCATTCTTAGCACACTAGTAACTCTAAATTTAATGTGATCCAAACCAGTGGTGAAATGTAAAATTTGTTACTACTGGTTCTGGGGCCGTGGCTTGGTGGGGGTAATATGATTGGGTGGGCGTGGCCAACTTTTTTAAAAAAAACTTTTAAAAGTATTTTTTCTACAACCTCTGGTTGAAGAGGTTGTTGAAAAATGCTTTTAAAAGGCTCTGCCAATCAGGCAACTCAGCTGGGATCGTCACAACCTTTTAAAAGCATTTTTTCTACAACCTCTTTGAGGTTGTAAAAAAAATGCTTTTAAAAGCCTCTGACAATCTCAGCTGAACTACCTGATCATCAGAGGCTTGGTTTTTTTTACTTTTAAAAGCATTTTTTCGGCGGAAGAGGTTGTAAAAAAAATGCTTTTAAATTTTTTTTAAAAAGTCTCTAATGATCGTGTGGCTCAGCTGGGCATGTGGGGGCAGGGATTTTTGCTACCGGTTCTCTGAACCACCCACAACCATCACAACCGGATCAGGCGATCCAACCCAAACCGGGAGCATTTCACCCCTGATCCAGACACAAGAGATTATGTTAGGGTGAGCCCTACTATGAAGCAGACTGAATCAACTAGGGGAGGATATCTAGTAGTGATGAAGTATTGGAAGACAGACCTATGCTATTACCTACCAGTAGCTGCTCTTTTTTTTTTCCTCCACAAATTAGCCTTCTATCCTTAGCTATAGTAAAGAATGCTCACCTAATTGTGCTGAAGTAATATTTAATTGCCAATCCGTTCAACTTCTGTAGATGGGGTTATCTGTTTGAGGATGGGATTCTATAATTCAAGCAATTTTAATCTATAGGTTTTGAATTTTGTGTTTGTCCATAGTTTAAATCAGGCCAGTATTTAAAAGGCAATTATAGTGCCATCTAGTGGAACAAAAATTATATCTGCTATTTAAGTATGAATATAGTTTACCTATAGTAATTGTTTTAAAGAATGACAGAGATATTTAGGAATCTAAACAGAAAACTGTTAGCAATAAGCATGTGTCCTTTCCCCCTTTCTTCTGCTTAT
The DNA here is from genome assembly GCA_022577455.1 of Arizona elegans. Lineage (NCBI taxonomy): Eukaryota > Metazoa > Chordata > Lepidosauria > Squamata > Colubridae > Arizona > Arizona elegans. The sequence continues at coordinate 295,707,997 of JAKOOJ010000001.1, read as the reverse complement.
TTATATAATTTATATAAGCATCTTCTGTACCTTTGGTCACAAATTTCACAATTGGATAGGAGAGTTCCAGAGTAGTAATTTTGAAATGTATTTATTTTATATTGTATTTTCAGGAGCACTGTTGAGGGTAGTTTCTGATTCTTGCAGCTTGCATGTGTTGAATAAATATTACTAATCAGTAAATTCTTAAACATGATTGCTTAATTTTTAAGGATAATTGCTTACATGTTCATATACAGCAAGAATGGGTAATTTTCATTTTTTTTCAATTAGGGTAGAGAGACACTATTTTATCCATGTAGTCATAAAATTAAGGGGGATGTTGTTTATTCAGTCTGTATTCAGTTGAATCTCATTTTTCTCCATAATTGGATATCATGAACAACTATAAATTAATTAGAAGATCAGAACTACTTCCTTTTGATAGAGTCCAATGAATATTGACCTTAGTGTGTCCTTGGAATAGAGATGTGTGGTGGCAGGATTAGGTAAATGTACATGTTGCCCAATCTCAAGAGTTTAAAAATAGCAACATCTCCAGAATGTTGTGTCCATGACAGGTATGGTTTTGTATGGTTTTTCAGTACAAATGACTGAATAACATTCTGAGGCATGTTACTCAGTCATTTGTACAATTAAGTGTTCATATCTTAATAACTGTTTAAAGGCAATTCTTTGCCTAGCCATTCAAAAGTAAGTTCTATTGAGATAAATGTTACAAATTCCTACCTAGGTTTTGTAGCAGCTTTTGCCAATCTGCTATTTTCTAGATGTGCTAAGATTTCAGTTTCCAGAATTATTAACCAACAGGATCAATCAGATTGCGGAAGGTTGATGTATGGTTTACAATACTGGACGGATGGATGCAGTATTTCAATAAGTCATATCCTTTCAAATACTGAAGCAATTAGACTTGTAATGTTACTGAAGCAATTAGATTTACAATATTCTCTTAATTGCAAATAGGAGCAGGGAAAAATTGAATTGTGCGTGCTTTGCTAAATAAGTCCAGTAAATGTTGAAGTATGATTTAACTTGGGATTCTCCTAATTCATCTAGAACAGGGATGTGAAATTCAAGGGCCGGGCGCCGGATCCAGCCCACAGGGTGCTTAGATCTGGCCCATGGGGCCACCCTGGAAACAGTGAAGGACTGGCTTGCGATGCCTCTGCCAGTGAAAACGCGGCCTTCCCAAGCTCTGTTTTCACTGGCAGAGGGTTTCAGGAGGCCGTTGCAACCGGAAATGGAGCTTGGGAGCGCGTTTTCTATGGCAGAGTGCTCGGGCCAGCAGAAGTGCCCCCGACACGAGTGATGTTAAGCTGGCCACACACCCTGGCCATGCCCCCCCCCCGTCCCCCAAGGTCAGACACAACCCTGATGCAGCCCTCAATGAAATCGAGTGATCTAGAGTTATGCTGTGTATATTTAATCAGAAGTAAATACCACTGAATTGTTGGGATCATGTCAGGGAAATGTATCTACCCTGTTTCCCCGAAAATAAGACATCCCTTGATAATAAGCCCAATCAGGCTTTTGAGCACATATGCTAAAATAAGCCTCCCCCTGAAAATAAGCCCTCCCTGAAAATATTTAAATGCAGAGCTGGAAATCAGGTAAGACGGCAAGAGGAACCCCATCTTGTTCCACACACCCTAAAATAATAAGACCTCCCTGAAAATAAGGCCAAGCGCTTATTTTGGGTTTCAAAAAAATATAAGGCAGGGTGTTATTTTCGGGGAAACACGGGTATATAGTATTGTATCCTTGAACTGTGCTTTCTTTGCAGCTTTCAAGTCATATTGTTGGATAAACTCATACAAGTGGTTAATAAAGATAACAGTGTTAATGTTCTGTGTTGATTTTTCTCAATTCTTTGGCTTCCAATCTTGTGGTCTTATTAAAACGTATATAAATTAGCAATTAATCTGGAAAATTAACTGCACATTTTATTAACCAAGTCTATACACTTGTTCTGAAACATGATCAGAACAGCTTAGTAAGTTATTTAAAAATCACATCAATATTCTAATCAGTAAATTATAAAAACCCAACAATATGCTATTATACAACAAACACCATCAGACAGAAATTAAATGTAAATTGATTGATGCAGGAAAGTTATGTCAAGCAAATTTCCCTGGAAGAAGCAGAGCACCAATACCCAGAAGGCTTTTGCATGCCATTTTATCCCTTCCCTATCATGGTTTTGCAAAGCAAAACAAACTTTCAGAACAGAGTTCAGACACCATCCCCACCAATAAAGCCAAAAGTTATGGTACAAAAGGTCATGAGATTTGAACCCAAATGTAACCTAGCTTTCCTTGAGCTTAGAGCAGCCATTTGCTCTGAGGTGAAGCAACTGCAAAAAATGTGAGGAGAAAAGGAGGTGTGCTCTAGTTTTTTGACCTCACAAACAAAATCACTTTTACTCTCATTACTTCCAAACCAGGAGAGCTCTTGGTAGAAAATATTTCCAATGAGTATACTATAAAGTGTTATATATTGGGAAAATGTTTTTATAAATCAATATTGTCTCATTTAAAGCAGTTAATGAGAAATGTCTCTCTTTTTAAACATTGTATACAGATTTGGCCTTTTTTCATGCCAGAAACAATTACATTTTTATGTGGTAAAATGAAAGAAGATCCAGGAAATAGGCCTACCCCTGGAAACACAAAATTCCCTGTAATTTATATTGTCAGTACTCAATAGCAAAGAGAACAAATGAATAATCATACTCATTATGACTCATACACTCTTCCTCAGAACTTTTAACACTTTTATACTTAGTACTAAAGAAAAACTGCAGCAAGCAGATTAAGAGCAAAAACCAACAAGTTAAACATGCTTTTACTATAGAATACACTATGGGCCATCAACATCAGTAGTACACTGAGGGAAATTGTCATCTGGCAGGGTAAGGTAAAGTATTGGTGCCAAAACCAAGCCTGTAAACTGCTTTAAATGAGTCCAGATAATCCATATCCTCCCAAAAATGTAATGCTGATAAACTTGCATCACTTTTTCAAGGATTTTGCCCAAGAAAAGGATATTTATGATAGAAAATAGATGTGAAGTATCTCGTCCAGGGATATCCACTAGGAGTTACATCATCACCTCTTTCAAGGCAGCGGAGACCAGTCCTGATGTAATTACTCATTTAGCACTACAGGTAATCCTCAATCATTCTTTTAGCAACTGTTTGAAATTACGGTGGCACTGAAAAAAGTGACTTACATTTGGTCCCACACTTAAAACCATTGTAGCATCCCCATAGTCTTCTGATCAAAATTCAGACAACCAGACTATATTTACACAAATTGCAGCATCTTAGGGTCATGTGATTACCAACTCCTGGAATTTTGCATGCTGATGAATTCTGGGAATTGAAGTTCACACATTTTAAAGTTGCAAAGTTGAGAAACTAGACTTGAAGACATACTTGCAAATGTATGTGTGTTTGTTTGGAAATAACTTGATCTCAGGCAGTAGACTGTTACTGAGTTTTCCTCTGAAAAAACCAATTTCCTGGAGGGCAATTTACAGAGAAGGGTGGTATAAACCTACTTCCCATTTTTTTTCAAATTACTGTCAGGGAGCAAACTGCATTCTATAAGAGGACATTCAAGTGCCTCATTGCCTAACTTCCGCAACCCAGAATATTTTCACAATTATTATAACAAATTTAGCTAGGATAGAGAATCAGGAAAGGCCTGGTCTTTTTTACAGCTCCAGATGGAGATGAAGATGCTAAAGCTCAATTTGCTTTCCAGAATGGTACATTTTAGTTCTCCAGTGCTTGCCTGTTCTCATCAGCACATTCAGCTGTGCTCTAAAATTAGAGCTTGCTCCTGAAATGAATACAGTTGCTCTTCAATCACCAGGCTGCAAATTGAACAATAAATTCTTGTCTCTTAGTATTTCATGCTGAATTAGCCAGGCTTGGGGGAGAGGGAGGAGGAAGAGACCCATCTACCTCCTGCCATCTAAGGTCAGAGACTGGAGGATATTAGGAATATTTTTTTCATCTTCCTTGTACAATTTGTGTTCCGTTTCAGCTCACCAGTTACCACAAAATAAAATGTTCTTCCTAGGATTCAATAGCAAAGAGGATTAAACATATTTTAGGTTAAAACAAGCATGCATAATTTGGATGATGATATAAGGAAATAAGGTATTACTCTATGTTTTGACTCCAGAAGCAATCCCAGTTTCTTTCGAAAGTTTGAAGACCTCTGGTATATACCCTCAGATTGGATTTAGGCCATTGTTTTGTATACGTCCCCCCATGTCTGTAAAGTTGCTTGTGACAAGCAAAGAAGATAGTCCTTGGATGGCATCATCTAGTCATGTTAATCACTCTGTGAACTAGCAAACATTGAAATCAGTTGGAATCAAAATGTGATATTCTTGGTCAGGTATTGGGGCACTATCTTCCAGATACAGACACCATTATAATTATATAATGGTGTCTGTATCTGGATACACCAGTCCTCTACCAGAAAAGCTTGCTTGAGCCCAAATGACATTTTGCCAACTCTCCTCAAATCTGATTTATTGGCACGGCTTAAGTTGGCAAGATGTCTCTCCCATCTCAATGTTCCTGATACATCAAGGCTCATAAGGAACAGATATAAAGTTCATTCAGTGCAGTCACCTCTTAGTTTTTCTTCAGCTGCTGTTTGCACTTTCCTATCACTCAGCACTGTAAATAAGGCAGACTGCAAAACCCTGAAAAGGGTCTCCTGCAGACACTATGCCATTAATCTTAGAACTAAGATAGACCAAAGTTATCTTATGCCATAGTGTAACTTTAATTTATTAATCCAAATCTTTGTGTCCACTTCATGACTTCTTCCATTGTCCACCTGATCTTTTTCTTTGTCTTCTATGGTCAGAAGTGCATGACGGCTCCTGTTCTCCCTTTCCCATATTACATTTCCACATTTTTGCATCATGTTGTGCTAAATGCTGTTGAAATGTGGTGTCTGTCAGTGGAAGCATTCTTAGTAATCCCCAGGGAATCAAAACCAGGCCTCTCTTACAGCTGACCAAGACAGGTGTACAGCAATGGTAGTTGTGCAAATCTCCTGAGGAAACCTGAGTAGGGATTCAAGCTGGAGGCTTTGAGGGTTAGGGAATCCTTTGCAGATTTTTTTTTTAGCAGCAAGGCTAAAGTGCAGAAGGCAATGGAGTCCCTATTCAGCCAGTAGAGCAGTACAGTAACCTCTTTAATGGAGAGATAACAGTTATTTAATTGAAAAATTGGAATTGCTAACATTCATATAGTGCACTAAGCCATAAACCAGAGTCTATAAACTTCAGAAGTTGGATCCTTACATGATACAAAGTCAAAACCAAATATAGTGTGTTATGATTTAGTGTGTGAACTAGGAGTAAAATCTACTTACCTTCCCTATCGGTTCGGAAGTGTGCGCTCTGCGCGTCATGTGCAATTTTGGACCCTATGCACATGTGCAAAACCTTCTTCACATGCGCAGAGGGTCAAAAACAGGTTACTTCCTGGTTAAAACCAGGAAGTAATGACGTTCAGGTGGATGGGCGGAGCTTTGCGCCACGGCCACTATTCCAGTTCACCTGAACCAGTGCGAACCGGTAGCATTTCACCCCTGGTGTCAACCCAAGCATATAGTTTGTCTCTTGCATGGCATTGGTATTATATATATGGATAAACATTGTGTGAAGAAGCACTTTCTTTTGTCTACCCTGAATTTTCTTCCAATCCATTTCAACATGTAACTTAGCATTGCACAGGAAACAAGAACATGTAAGTATTGCACTGTAGTGTTATTTACAGTTAGTTTTACTTAAAGTCTTGGGCTGTGCCTGTAGCCTAGTCACCTGTTTCTAAATTCCTTATCTCAGTTTACTTAGCTTCTCCAGCTATGGCAATTCCACAAAATGTACAATGGACCCAAATTTTTGACCTATTAGCATGTATGCACATGTGTGTATATAACAGAACAGATGCTGATGTTAGAACAACATGTCTTACGTTACTGCTGTTGTGAGTGCTAAGCAATACTGTCCTTTATAGTGTTCAAATTGTTAGGCTCAAAAGAATAACTGCCTTGTCCCTCAGATTATTATTAAAACATGTAAGAAATTATATCGCTATAAAAACATGTAAGGCTATTCTTTTAATCTATCTATTGTACATGCCATTTAGAATCAGTTATGATTGCAGCAGCTGATAGTAAGAAAAGGCAAAACACATCATACTTGCGTTAGTCATCTGACTTCATACCAGGCAGATTTCCATAATTTGCAAAGTCATTTGAAAATGCAACAGTTACCCTTTTAGTCAGTAGATGACTCTCTGCAACCATGGAAAGAAGAAATAGAACAGGGGAAGTGTGACAGTGGCATTTGTGTATTAGCCCTGAACAACACATGCACGGCACTTATGAGGTAAAGGAATAGAGCAAGCAAGGTGGATTGTGTGAACAGTTCTTTACAGAGAAAAGCAAAACACCATGAGGTATTGCAAGCAAATACACTCCTAGAGACTCCTAGAGAGACTCTGGAGGCTGGGGACAGAAAAGAAATGTCACTTCCTGTCCCACTGGGAGTTGGGAAATGGGCTGTTTCAGGCCTCCAAGGGAGTGGGGAAGGCTGTTTTTGCCCTCCCCAGATGCATAGAGAGGATCTGGAGCCAGGTGAGAAAGAAAAACAGGCCTACCTGGCCATCGCGTGCCAGGAGCAGGGGGGGAGAGTGGTTGTGTGCGCATGTGCAGGGTGGGGAGCATAGAATTATGGGTGTGGGCATGCGCACGTGTGAACCTCCCCCGCCCTGCGCCCCTCCTGGCACACGATGGCAAAAAGGTTAGCCATCACTGACTTAGGTGCTTGCATTTGCCCAATTTTTAAGATTTAAAGCCTTTTTTTCATCAGTAACCAGGAGTTTATTAAGCCAGGGAAGTACAGATTTGACTTTGCTTTCTTTAATTCCAAGCACAGAACCCTTTGACTTCTCAATCCTGCCAGGTGACTTTATGCTTAAAATTCTGGCATTCTTTTCTGTTTTCTCAGATGTGTGACATTAATTAAAATTTCATTTATTTCTATAGTGATGTATATATTTTAAGAGTTGAAAAAGTATAACTCACCTATCAGACAGACAGACAGACCTGCAGGCATTTATAAAAAATAGGAAAAATTGATTTTTTTTTAATTGGTAGAACAGCCTGTAAAGGAATTCTGGGATTAGAACTTCCTTCCTTCCTTCCTTCTTTCCTTCCTTCCTTCCTTCCTTCCTTCCTTCCTTCCTTCCTTCCTTCCTCTGATACTAATGGGAGAGTAATGAAGGAACTATATTTCAAGACTAGTGTAGTTATGTCATTCTGAAAGCTTGTAATGTAAGATTATAGATTTTCTTCTGGCATGCTTAGAAGGAAAATAAACACCTTCTCCTAATCCTAACTGAAACCTCCTCCCCATTTATTTATTTATTTATTTGCTTGTTTGTTTGTTTTTATTTAGGAACATTTGTATGATTACCAACCTTAATCAAATAACTCTGGGCAGCTAACAAGGTATAAAACCAAAATTACACGATTTTTTGTTTTTTTAAAAAAAAACCTTAATAAATGAAAATTTGGGGAGTTGTACTCCAAGCATATTGGGAAGGCATCCAATTGGATGAAGCTGCCATAAGCAAGGATGGTTTCTCAGGGTTAATATCATGGGAAGACCTTGTGATTCCTACTCCTGTGATTTCAGAAATATGAAAGGAAATAGCTATAATCCATTCTATCTGGCCTTGGTCATCTTAAACTGAATTGATTTATAAGATTAACTGAATAAGGTCAAGTCTATAAAAAAGTTTTTTTTTAATTCATAAGAATCAGTCATATGTAAAAGCATCACATATCTGTGCTTCTCATTCTCTTATTACTAGAATTAAAGACAAATATTCCCAAAAGATTCATCTGCTATTGTGACTGCTAAGCAATACTAGCAGTCCTTTATTCAATTAAAGCTGTTAGGCCTAAAAGAAGAACTATCTTGTCCCCCAGATCACCATAAAAACGTGGAAGAATCCCAGCCTTCTCTCACTGTATTTTTCTTGCACATTATACCATCATATTTGCAATACATGCATTCCTCAACATACGATCACGATTAAGCCCAAAATTTCTGTTGCAAAGCGAGACAGTTGTTAATTAAGCTTTGCCTCATTTTACAACTTTTCTTTTGCCACAGTGGTTAAGTGAATCATTGCAGTTGTTAAGTTAGTAACACAGTTATAAATCAGGGGTCTCTAACCATTTGGACCTCAGGGACCACCAAACTCATAATTTTAAATCCCTTGGACCACTGGGGGGTGGGGGTGGGAAGCTCAGCCGCCTTTTGGGCCTACCTGTCTGCTTTTGCGAGGCCTTCAGGTGGGAGGCTCAAGAGAAAGTGCCTGGTCCAGGCACACAGCCTGGAAACCTCTTTTGTGTTCCTTCTCTCAAGAAGCTTGGTCAATCTGAGTGAAAGAAAATGAAGACAGGCAGACTGACAGTGGCTTGCTGATGTTGGTGGGAAAATCAGTCCCATATTCCAGAGCTGTAGTAGTCACAGGACTGGCCCTTTGGTCATCCCGGAGCAGCTCTTCCACCCGAGTGCATTGGCCTGTTGGGGAACAGGTAGCTCCAGGGGTGGGTTCTAAATTTTTTTACTACCGGTTCTGTGGGCGTGGCTTATTTTGTGGGCATGGCTTCATGGTCATGTGACAATTATTTAGGATTTAGCAGAGGAACTGGTTTACCAGGCTTTTAACTGCTTGCAGAGCTGTACCAATCTACCCATTTATTTTTGCAGGCACTGGTCTACCCATTTATTTTTGCAGGCACCAGTCTACCCATTTATTTTTGCAGGCACCGGTCTACTCATTTGTTTTCTTTTAACACTGATCAGCTGTAGGGCGGCCCTTTGAAGCCCCACGGCAAGAGTTTAAACAATTTTTTCCCCTCTAGCCATCAGCTGGGACTCAGAAGGCAGCAATAGATTGGGGGTGGGGCCAAATAAAAGGTAAGAATAACGCGGGAGGTGGGGAGGCCAGAACCAGTTCGGTGACATCATATCGTCACCGCTACCAGCTCAGGGGAACCGGGCCGAACTGGGAGGAACCCACCACTGGGTAGCTCCCCTTCAGGCCGGTGCACCCGGGTGGAGGAGCTGTTCCAGGATGACCAAAGGGCCAACTGTCAGGGCATCGATTAATCCCATGTTTGGCTCTGGGACAAATCACCCTGGTTTAATTAGAGGATGGATCGTGGCTTATTCCTTGTTGCAATATTCTGAAAAAGAAACGCGAAGAAAAGTTCTCTAATAAAACTCATTTATTTGTTATAAAGAAAATAAAACACCTCACTAAGAAACTTAATTGCTACATTTTGAAAGTAATTCAGGCCGGCTGCTTTCCAGCAGTCAACACCCCCGTGGCATGAGAACAAAGGAAAGAGTGTGAAGGAATGTGAAAGAATGCAGACATGCCTAGTAGCTTTTGATAACAATTCTTGGCAAGGTACAGAAAGTCTGATAGTCCAGAAATAATTAGCTCATCTGGTAAATAAAATAACGCAGTGACATTCCCCTTCTTTTGCCAGTTGAGCGAATATCAGTACATCATCAAATAAGGCACAACTTCTTATGCAGATACTCGTGTTGAGCTGCTGGGAGTGGTTTGTTGAGCATATCAGCAATTTGATCATGTGTAGATACATATTGCATTTTAACAAAACCTTTTTTCACTAAATGTTTTATGTTTTGATAACGGATGTCAATGTGTCTGGACCTGTAAAATGTGATTCAGAAATATAAACCACCGATTCATTGTCTTCCATCACGGTGATCGGTCGGATAGGGTGTGTCCAGATATCTGTGATTAAAGCATCAAACCAAGTTAGAGAATTACATGCATCTGAAACACAAGCATATTCAGCTTCAGTAGATGAACAAGAAACAAAATTCTGTTTACGTACTTGCCAATAAACAGGACATCCATTTAAGAACATCATATAACCTGAAGTACTTTTACGTGATTTATCACTTGCCCAATCAGAATCTGCATAACAACATAATTCTGCATAATCAGTATGTGTTGGTTCTAACAATAACTTCAAATGTTTAGTGTATTTTAGGTATCTCAATAATTTCTTGCTGGCTTCCGGTTTGACTTCCATCGCCACCAGACGGTCCTTTGAGACCGCCAGCCCTGTCGCTCGTAAAGAGCCGCCTTTACATCTGAAAGGCGGCTCGAAAAACTCCATTTCCATAAGGAAATGTGACATAGAGCAGGCGAGGGCAGGTAGAGCCCTCTGCGAAGTCCCCAGAGTTTTTCTTTTACTCTTGGGGCGAAGCACGATGAGGCTCCCTATTTCCCTCGCCGCTGCTCCGGGCTTCGGGAGACCTCTGCCTCTTGCAGAGCCAGGCGACGAGATCAAACCTTTTAACGAAAACAATAGATTGCTTAATTAAAGAGGATGAGATCTGGACTTGGGACCCTAAATTGCAAGTATTTTTAATGACTTTATAAGCGTTTCTAAGTGAAGGAAAACAAAAAGCTTAAAATGGCGACCGCTGAGGCTTGAGAATTAGCCGAAAGTGAAAGTCCTTCCGTAACAAGTTACAAAGTAGCGGAGCAAACAGTGCTGGCTAGAATAGAGAAAAGAAAAAAATTCTATTCTAAGTTTCTTTTTTTTTCTTGGAGATTTGATATTGATCTTGTTGGAGAGAAGTCCTCTTTCTTCAAAAAGAGTTTGTCTGTGTGGCAGGATGGCGTTAAAATTAACAAAGCCAGACAAACAAGCAGTGGGGGGGGGTTTCCCCCATTTACAATTATGTGAACAAGTTTTGAGTTTACAGACTCAGAAGAATGGTTTTAATTTAAAAGAATTTGTCCTGGAGGAAATGGCAAGACATCACGAGACTGTGAACCAGAATCTTGAAAAATTTAGGCAGGAAATTAAAGAATTCATACAATTAAAGTATGATAACTTACAAAGAAAGATTGTAACAGTGACTAATGCTTTTTCAGAAATAGTTATAAAGATGGATACAAATATCAAGTTATTAGAGTCTAAAATGGAGGAAGTTGATAAGATTTATAATTTGAACAATAAAATACAATGAATGGAAAATGATTTGATAAATATTCAAGACAATAGCTCTGAAGTAAAGTCTAAAAAGGAAGCTGATCACGAGATTTACAATGCAGAAAATATAAAACAAGGGATTGAAAGAGAAGTTACAATGATGCAATACAGGCTCACAGAATTTGCGGTTAGAATGAGAGGGTTACAGGAAAATAATAGAGATGATTTAAGAAAAATATCTGCTGAAGTTCTGGCTGGGATTTTAAAGATTCATCCAGAGGAGGTATCTTGTAAGATCGACAAGGCCTATAGAGTTAATTCTTGGATTGCAAAGCAAAGGAAATTGCCTAGAGATGTGGTGATTTATTTTACAGATAAAGAAATAAGAAATGATATTGTGCAAAAACCTTTTAATTCCACTCTACAATTGTATGGAAGAAAGATCTGGATATATAAAGAGTTGCCGCCCAAGATATTAAAAGATAGAAAGAAATTCGGATTTTTGGTGACTGAGCTAAACAAACAAAACATCTCATTCAGGTGGGATGTCCCAGTTGGCATAATATTGAGATATCAAGGAGAAAGATACCAACTAAATTCTGTTGAAAAAGCAGAAGAATTTTACTATAAGGTTCTTAAAATGGGTTCAACATCTTCATGTATAATACATGAGTGGAATAAAGAAAAGCAAAATCAACAAGAGATAGAAATTCAGGATAAGCAGAAAGAGATGGAAGTAATGGAAAAACAACAAGTTACAGAGGACTTTGTAGATGAGCAGCTTCTGGATTCTCCTTCAGAGGTTGCAGCTGGACTATTTATAAATACAAGAGAGGCGGCTTTGGATTCTAATGTGATGATTCATCAAGTTACAGACCAGCATAGAAATCAATCAGTTAACATACAACTCAAAGAAAAGAAACTAGAATGGAAACTTAAGCCACAAAAGCAAAACCAACAAGATCAAGTTATAGATCAGCATGAAAACCAAATAGTTGATACACAACTTATAGAAAGGAAATCAGGATGGAGATCTAACCCACAAAAAGTCAAGAAAAGAAGAAGCAGGTCTTACAAAAACAAAAACTTTTAAACTAAACAACAGTGCAATGCCAGTTATCTAAGAGATGATTGAATATATGAAAAGATAGCTGAGGCGAAGTATTGATTTATATTATCCTGAGGACAGTGACAGACCTCTGCAGTGCTCTATTTTTGGGATGTGAAAAGGGCCTTAAACTGAATGGATTGGAATTATCTATTTTGGATTCTTTGATAAATGTATTACGTTTATGTTGAGCTACAAGGCAAGAGAGTTATGGGATTGGGGCACGCAGAAGATCTGGTTGTTACCCTATTACGGTGGTTGGAATCAATAATTTAGATGAAAGACACTACTATAGACACTATATGGAATACAAATATAAAGTCACTCGGGTGGTTTTTTATATATCAAGACATCTATTGTTGATGGGGGCAGATGGTAATTGAAGATACCGAACATACTGTTGGAATTAGGATGTGATGTTACCCTAATATGGGTGATGGAGTTAACAATCCAGCTGAAAAACACTACAGAAGATATTATATGGATTACAAGCTTAAAGTCATTTGAGGATTTTATTTTTATAAGGGAATACTTCTTAGTGATGTGGGCAGAAGAATAAAGAGATCAAGAACTATTATGTATGGTAGTACTGTAGGAAAGTGGGTGGAGATAGGTTAGCTTATTGATTGTTTAATTGAAGAAAAGGGATATTATGTTTAGATATGAATATATGTAAAAGATTTGAGTTAAGAGATATATCTATGGGGGTGGAGGAAATGGGCAGACTATGAGTTGAATAAATGTTAAATTAGGATTTATTATATAGTTTTATAGTGGAAGGTTGCTTTGAAATGTCATATTAATATACAAAAATTTGATTTAAGAGATATATGTATGGGGGAGGAGTAAAAGAGCAGATCATGAGTAGAAATTGTTAAATTGGGGGATATAATAATATTACTATGCTAAATTAGGAGTTATATAATGTTATAATAGAATGTTATTTCGAAATGTATAGTATAAGGGGGATATAATAATATTATTAGAAAGAAAGGGTCAGCATATTGGGGATGGTGCAAGGAGATGGTAAAGTATTATATAATCTGTTATGAACTTGGGTTGTACCCTGAAGAAGCCACGGGGGGGGAGGGCAAGGGGGGGTTAGGGGGGGGAAAGTGGGAAAATTTGTATTTGAAAAACTTTTTCAATTAAAAAAAATAATTTCTTAATACATGTCCAATGAAACTGTTTTGCCTTACCTACATGTCGTGATAAGAGATTAACACTAAGTGCAATGTCGGGTCTGGTCCAACTACTAATATACAAAAGTGACCCAATGACTGAACGATAAAGTGTTTGATCCTCGAACTCAGGACTTGCTTCTTGTGTCAAGTTGTGAAAATCTGTTTGCATGGGTGTCTTTGTTGTGTTAGCATCTTTCATGTTGCAATGATGCAAAATTTCTTCAATTTTATCTTCTTGTGAAAGACTAAAACCCTTCTGTGTTTTTTCAATCTGAACACCTAAATAAGTGCTAATGTGACCTAATGATTTCAATGTGAAGTATCTCTGCAAAGCTTTGGCAAAAATTTCACTCATTTGCTTATTTGGACCAATATAAACAATATCATCAACATAAACAAGAACTATCTCATATGCATCGTTAGATCTTTTTGTGAACACGCACTCATCAGTTTCGGACTTAATAAAGCCCATTGAATTTAGTTTGTCAGTAAGACATAAATACCACATTAAACGAGATTGTTTCAGACCATAAAGACTTTTGTTTAGAAACCAGGTATCCCCTTCTTGCTGTCGGAATCCTGGAGGACTTTTCACGTAGATCTCTTCATCTAGGTCTGCATGCAGATAAGCCGTGTCAACATCAAACTGGAAAACTTCTAAACCAAGGATAGTTGCAGTTGCTAAAGCAATTTTTACACTCTCAGTTCTGACTGTCGGTGAGTAAGTATTTGTGTAGTCCTCAGGATAATGTTGAGCGAAACCCTGAGCTACAAGTCTGGCTTTGTACAATGACTCACCATTTGGTTTCTTTTTGATTCTGTAGACCCATCGAGTGCCAATGACCTTTTTGTTTGCTGGAGGTTTTGCAGGTGTAAATACTTTAAGTTTCTTTAGACTGTCCATTTCAACCTGCATTGCTTCATACCATTTGTCTTGCTCTGAATCAGGGAGCTGCTTGATTTGTGTGAAATTATCAGGTGGAAGTGTAACATTGCAAATCAAAGGCAAGGGTGCTTTTGTCAGTTGCCAAGAATATCGTTGTGGAGGGATTCCTTTTGTGACCCTCTTGGAACGTCTCGGGACAACAGTCCAGTCTTCTTCTGCTTCATCCTCGTCCTCACTTTCGTCGCTAGCGTCAGCATCCGCGGCTTGCGAAGACGGAACATCGGGTTGAGAAGAACCAGTGGAATCTTGATCATCAATCTGCGTGGCATCAGCAGTATCATCTCTGGGAAAATAAACTCCAGGATCATTGGAATGAATCCTGGACCAGTCAATATCTTCTTCAAAATTAGCAGATTGGGAAATCACAATTGCATGTTTAGAGTCAATAAATTTGCTCCATTTTGAGTTATCATCAATACCTATAAATCTCAGTCTCTTTGCTGCTGGACTTCCTTTTCTTCTTTGAGCTAAGGGAATGTTCACCATAGCATATGAACCAAAAATATGGATGTTTTTAAGATCGGGCTTGTAGCCATACAACATGAAGAAAGGAGTCTGATTTGTTACACTGCTCCAAATACGGTTGACAATGTAATTTGCATACTTGATAACTTCACCCCAGTATATCATATCAAGGTTGGCATCTTCTAGGAGACAACGCATCATGGTTTGCAGTACCTCTCTGTTGTGAGCCGATGTGTCAGGGGCTGAAGTCTGATGAATAATTCCATTCTTAGGCATCCAGTCCTGGAAATGCTGAGACATGAATTTGGCACCACGATCACTCTGGATTCTGGCGATGCGAACTTGGTGTTGGGTAGAAACAAGGGTTGTAAAGTCTTTAAAGATCTGAAAAGTCTCTGATTTTTCTTTCATAGGATATACATATCCATATCTAGAGTAATTATCAACAATTGTTAGAAAATATTTTCTACCACCAAATGATGGCGGGAATGGACCAACTATGTCAATGTGAACCAAATCAAAAATGCGTGTTGACAGGCGTGTAGGAATGGCTGCTGCTTTGGATTTGGCCTTCTTGCATACAGCACAATCCAAAAACACCTTACACCCCTTTAGATCCAAACCTTTTGCGAACTCCGGCATCTTCCTAAGAACACGGAAACTGGCATGCCCCAATCTTCTATGCCATTTATGGATACACCTGGAATGCAAAGGTTTACCAGTCAGTGAATTCTCAACATTAACATTTTTATGCGGAACCTCAGGCTTGCTCTGAGCAACCTGTTTACCAACTCTCTTTTTGTTGGCTTTAGGACCCTTTGGAATAGCAACAGGATCTCTCTCTGGAGCATCTCTCTCTCTGGGCCTGTGCTTTCCCTTTTTGGAGTTTGTATACTTGCCTGTGTTTGTGTTTTAGGCTTTGGCTTTAAGTAATAAACACCACCAATTAATATGGTTGCAGTAACAATATCTCCATCTTTAACTATGTAACTTGCATTTTCAAGGTGGTGAACCTGGAATTTTAACATTCTAGACAAGTGACTCTGACTAAGCAAGTTACTGGTTGCTGTTGGTATGTAATACACATCAGGAATGAATGCATCGAGCTCTTCAACATAAACAGTTCCTTTTCCTTTGACCTGACAAGGATGATTTGAAAAAGAATAAAGTTCATGTAGTTCAGGTTCAGGCTCGTGCATCTCTGTAAAAAGTTCCTTTCTGTAGGTAACATGCAATGCTGCACCACTGTCCAAAGTCCACAGGAGTCGTCTGTCGTACTCTGGTTGAGGTTGTGGATCATTGGTTAAAGCCAATGTGGCAAGTGGAGTTTGTGGATCACGCCGGGGACCACGACGACCTTGTCTTCCGCCTCTGCCTCTGGAATCTGTTCCTCTGGGCTGGTACGTGATGGGAGCTGGAACTCGTTGGGGACAATCCGGGTGGCATGTCCCACACGATTGCAGATGTAGCATCTTGGCATCCTTGGAGCGTAGGTCCTTCCTCGGAAGGGGCGCCTAGCTGGAGCTCTTGATGCGGGTGGTCCTCTCAAATGTGGTGTGGCCAACATGAATGCCTCTTCTTCAATTAAAAGTCTACAGACATTGTTCACTGTGCGTTGAGCAATTGGGACTTGGTTAATTTTTGTAACAGCATCTTTCCATTCATAATTCAAAGAGTTAATAATGATGCTGATCATTTGAATATCTTCAATGTTATGGCCTCTTTCTCTCAATTCTGTTCTCAGTCCTTTCAGTCCACAATGTAGCGATAAACTGTGTCCAGGAAGCACTTACAACAGAGAGAAGCAGATCAGCCCCCTGCAAACTCTTGTCTCTTGAGGAGCCCAGCCAAAGTTTCCCATGCTGCTTTAGCGAGTGCTCCTCGAGAGATGAGAGTCTGCAGGGGGCCGATCTAGCGTCTGCAATGGACAGCAAAGCCAGGGTTGACTCTGGCTGCTTCTCTCCGCTAACAGGTAGCCAAGCTAACTGCCTGAAGGACCCCATCAATGGTGGGTTGCTCTCAGTTTGGGCTGGTACTGGCGAGCCAGTAGTGGTGATGATGTGACGTCACCGTACCAGTTCTCTTTGACTGGGAGCTGGGCCCTCCCACCTGCCCCCGCGTTATACTTATCTTTATTTCTTGTTTTTTAGCCCAGCGGATATGCGTGGCAGAGTGGATTGCCGCACCTCAGTTGGGCAGAAACCTAATGCGCTTGCGCAGAGCACAAGTTTGGTATGTGTGCAAGGGAAGCGAGCATGCATGTGGCGATTGCACGCAAAGCATGTGCGCAAAGAGAACACCGGTTGGAACCCACCACTGGACCTCATCCTGTCTCTGGGAGTCAAAATGCTGAAGCGTGAGCGGTGCCAGGAAAACTTGGCTGGGCTCCTCGAGAGAAATGCAATGATTTCTCTGCGGACCACTAAAATTTTCTCGCGGACCACCGGTTGCTGACCACTATTTTAAATGAACCTGGCTTCCACATTGACTTTGCTTGTCAGAAGGTTGCCAAAGTTGGTCACGACTCTGGGACACTGCCACCATCATAAATATGAACCAGTTGTCAAGCCTCTGAATTGTGATCACATGACCATGGAGATGCTGCAATGGTTGTATGTGTGAAAAAGGGTCATCCGTCATTTTTTTCAGTGCCGTTGTAACTTCAAACGGTCACTAAATGAACTGTTGTAAATTGAGGGCTACCTTTATTATGCTTCTGTAGTTTGGATGGCATTGATCAGCATGAATTTTCTGTGTTGTTGCTCTTACATCAAGGGTGAGATTAATGGTATTGTTATACCCTTTTAACTTCCCCAATGATGAAGCTTCCAGTTCCAGCTGGCCAAGAACATTGCATCCTTCTGGTGAAGACTCTTTGAAGAGACGTTGCCTTAATTTTTGCTGTATTTACAACTTACAGACAAGACTCCAAGCAAGTGGATCTGCTAAAAATGCAGAGGTTCCAATAAGATACAAGTTCCAGCTGTCTTGCAAACAGGCAGGTGGGTAAGTGGCTACTGCCAGGCAAAGGAAGGTACATGGGTTGGTGAACCTGGGGGTGGCTGAAGTTGGCCCACAAGTTATGGCAAGGTGCATAGAGTCCAGAGGTAGCTGCTGTTGTGTTGGGGAAGGTGCATGGGTGGCCTCTAAGGCATGGTATGGGGCCAGAAGTGGCTTCTGTTGGGTGGGAAAGGGCACATGGGTGGCTGGTGTGGCACGAGCATAGCAGGGCCAGGGCGACTGTTGCCAGGAGGGAGAAAGTGTGAGCATCTTACCAGAGCAACTTGCAATTTTCTCTACCAGTGTTGTTTTGTTGAAAGCTAGCAGGAAAGATTGCAATTGGCGATCACCTGGCCATAGGATACTGCAATCATCGTAAATGCGAACTAGTTTCCAAAGGATCATGTAACTATGGGAGTACTGGGACAACTGGAACTTCTAACACTAGTTTTAAATACCACTTGTTCAGTAACAACATAACTTTGAATGGGTGTTGAACAGTCATTAAATGAGAGCTATCTGTATATCCTCCGTTCTCTGTTATTTGGAATACATGAGTGAAAAAGGCCCATATTATGTGCCGTTCTATAATTAAACTATAAATTGTTTTGGAAAAAAAACCCACAATTTCACAGCTTTTGGTTCAATAAATAGGAGTCTTTATAGGTAAGTACATTTATTTACTTGTGATTTGGAGGGTGGGAATCGTATGGACAATTAAACATCCAATTGTATGGATGTTTTTGGTATGCATGCAGAAGATAAAACAAGATGAACTTGAAAAAAAAAGTCTTGTGCTTATTTAAAGAAATGCCTAACGTGTTCTGGATGACTTTTTGCACATAAATCAATTTGCTTATTTGCACCATTCCCAGAGCCAGTGCATTTGAAGGATAAAGTGAAATCTGGCACACAGAGCTGACTTACTTTGGTGTACGCTGCCACAACTTGTGACCTGTCAAATAAAAATAAAAAAATTAGCTAAGGAATTGTGGCTTATCAAATGTTTGGAAAACACTCTTTTGTCTTCTCAATAATAATTTTTAAAAAAACACTGTAATTGACAATAGAGAATGCATTTACGTGGGGCAGAGAAAAGAGCTTCTCTGTAAAGTTGCCAAACATTTACCTCTTCTCAAATGTTGCTACCTCCTGCGCGAAAAGGTATTTTATTTGTGAGACTTCTCCACATATAAATTCATGTCATTACAGCCTTTTTGAGAAAGTAAATAGAAAAGCAAGTCTCTTTACTCTCTGCATAGAGCCCCAGTGGGTATCAGTCATTGCAATGAGTGGGTCACCACAATGGTTGAGGGCAGATGCATAAGCCATATGAAGACTCACATGGGGGATTGATGTAGGGTTTTCTGAAAACATAACTTACTAATTTTACACACATGTACCATATTGCTAAAAGGCAGATTCAATATAAAACAATTTCAGACCACATTAATTTATGGAAATATGAACTTACTCTTTTGATCAGTGTGCTACCTGCATTATGTAATCTTGTAAACACTGTAGTTTGCAGTTCACATTTGTGTGTTCAAAGGTGACAAAATCAGAGCATATCCATTTTGAATGAGAAATATATCAAGTTGGGCCATCTTTAATCTCTCCTTTCTTAAGTCATACAGTGATAGTCTGGGGCCCATTATTTAAATGACAAAAGTACTTTAGGAGATGGCAAATCTGAGCCCAGCAGTTCCTTTGCTTAGTCCAAGTTCCACAGTTCTCCATCCTATAACAAGGATAATACGGTAATTGGTGATAAAGCTATGGTACATAATTTTAAACCCTGAATTGAATAGTGTTTATCCGTACTCTATTTTAGACACATGCATTGTTTCAGATATGAAACACACTTATTACTTTTCTGTTGTCCAACCTACCTCCCCCGCTATGAATCCACAGTTAACAGTTGCATTTGAATAACACACACAAACACAGACACACACACGCTCATCAAAATAACTTAAAGTAGGTAAAGGATATACACAGTGACTGCTAGTGGCATCTCTGGAATAGAGAAACAGAGTACCGTTTAGGGCAATAGCAAATGAAATGGATAATCTGAAAGAACACATATTTGTTGAAATTCAGAATGAGAATCTTGTTCAACATTCTATTTTTTTGCAAATAATTGTCCATTAACTTAATGGAGGGCAAAATATGTTTTAAGAGACATTGATTTCTATGTGGACCGTATTCTTAACCTAACATTTATGTGGACTTGCAGTCAAACATCAAATAAAATAGGGAACATTTTCTTTTTTCATCTCTTGATGCGAATTGTGTAGCATGATGGATATTAAATTAATTCAACTGGAAGCAATGTTACATTGTAGGCCAGGCAGGACAAAGGACTTCCCAACACATTATAGTAGACTCCAGATCTACCATCTACCATTTGCTTAAAGAAATTGTAGCCAATTAAATTCATTCCACTCAGGCATTTGCTTAAGCAAATTTTATTTCTATATTTAATTGGAAAAACAGCATTGTTTGGCCATCAGGCTAGAAAGCGGGAGATTGTGAGTTCAAGTCCTGCCTTAGCCATTAAAGCCAGTTAGTTGACTTTGGGCCAATCATTCTGTCAGCTCCCAGAGTTGTTGTTGTGGGGAAAAGAGGAGGTGGAAGGTGTGTTGGATACATTCATGGTCTTGAATTATTTGTAAAAATAATAAAGGAGGGACACAAGCAAGCAAGCAGGCAAACAAACAAACAAACAAACAAACAAATTGAAATGTGGAGCCTTAACAAATAGACAAATAAACTGAACACAAATCTTCCACGTTTTCTAATCTTTGAGCATGTCCATCTAAAACAGCCTTTCTGACCTGGACCATCTTTTCCCAAGAGTCTCTCTATCAGTCCAACTTGATCTGAGACAGGGCTGTCAAATTCCTGACCCGCAGGCTAGATGCGTCACACACTGGCCATGCCCACGCCCAGTTTAGCAAAGGGAAAAAAAGTCCCATATGTCATGTGATGCCACCATGATGACATGAGTTTGATAACCCTGATCTAAGAGATAGGATATGTTGCAGATCCTGTTTGCCTAAGAGTGTTGACTGGTGAGAACTAGAAGATGGGCCTTCCCTGGTATAGCCCCTGCCTTATGGAATATTTTTCTCTCGGAGATTAGAATGGCTTGGAATATGTTAAGGTTTCCTGTTTCTTGACTTTATTGTTAACTATCTTGGCTGCTGTATCTATTTATTTTTTGGATGTATTAATTGTTTAAACTGTTTTATACTTTTAGGATTATAAATAACTCAGAGTCTCTTGGTTGAAATGATGTGTTTGAAATTGAATTTTTAAAAAAGGGAATTGTAGCACCAATGCCCTTAGAAAACTTGGTGTTGGAAAAGTTGCTCTAAAACACAAATTGAATTCCCAGAATTACTTTTATAACTGAGACTTTTCTAGACAACAGCTCTATTAAAATAGTTTAGAAAGTTTAGGAAATGGATGTTCAACCCAAATAACCTCAAGGGATTTTATGCTTTAAATGCTGTAGCGGCACATGCTTCAAAATGAATGTGAAAACTGATAAAGGGATGGGTAGTTGGAGAACACCAATGATGAAAGCAGAAATGTTTATACATAAAAAGACATTGTGATTAAGATTTAGCCATTTAGTAACTGTTTGAAGGGGACACAATGGTTCAGCACTTAAAGATGCTAAGCTTGTTAACTTAGCAAGTTGATAGCCAGGGTTTGAGACCCGAGCACTGTGCAATGTATGAGCTCCTGCCAATTTAGCAGTTGAAAAGCATGCAAATGCGAGTAGATGAATAGGTACCATTTCGGTGGGAAAAGTGTGCTCCTTGGCATATAGTTATGCTGGCCACATGACCACGGAAATGTTTTTGGAGAACGCTGGCTCTCTCAGCTAAGAAACAGAGATGAGCACCTCCACCTAGAGTCAGACCCCACTGCATAGGTGAAACCTTTACCTTTACTTAAGTACTACTTGTAAAATGATTTTTGTCCTCCACCAAGATATCAAAACAGCTCTTCACTTTAGAAATATCTCCTAAGCCCTACCTACCGACACTTTCTTATAAACTTTATCAGTTAGCTCTAGTTCTTTCCTGTGAAACAATAAACAGGCATATCTTTTACCTAGTCCTTCAGATATTTGACTCTAAGTGGATGAGAAAGAGAAGTTTAATACAGCAAAAAGCTGCATACTCCCTATGCGTTAAACTAAGCCATAATTTCAGCCGTGACAGGTCTGAAAAACTACTTCAAAAGAAATCTTGTTATCGGTGTTTAATTATACCCATTAAAACTTTTAATTAACATTTTAAAAGTTTGCTTTAGCCCATCCATTTTCAGAAAGGGGCCAAGGCAGCCCAACAGCTACAAGACTGGACATAAAACGCTGTGCTCCGACACATTACAATAGCTGACATTCGTGGTTCGGAGGTCTTTTGCAGTGGATGGCGCCCGAAGCCCAAAATGGGGCCCTGAAATTACCCCCCACGAGCCTCTTCCATCCGCCCAGTAGGCAATGCATGCATCAGACATGGGCTTCATCCAGTGGTGGGATTCAGCCAGTTCACACCAATTCGGGAGAACCGATTGTTAACTTTCTGGGCAGTTCGGCAAACTGGTTGCTGGAAAAAATCATTAGGGCAGAGAACCGGTTGTTAAATTACTTGAATCCCACCACTGGCTTCATCCCAGCTTCAAGCACCTTTGATGCGATGTGAATTGCTCCTCTGCAGCCAACGCCATTGCAGGCCGAGCAAGTCAGCACGCTGGAGCTCAGAAATGGAGAGGGGGAAGGATGGAAGAGCTGTTGTGACGTCGAAGAGGAAGGTGGGGGGGGGGGGGAAGAGACTGCCGGCCGATAAAAGGCGAAAGACTGCGTGGGTTATCCGCGTGGACGGCGTGACTAATATTCGTGACCTATGCTCGTTTCCTCCGATTAGAGCAAGCAGGAATAGGGGGGGCGCCAGGTGACAATGGGCGCCTTAGTCCCTCTCGCCCAGCTGACAGTCCCAAGATGACCTCCTCTGACGGAGAAGAGCTGATCAACAAGATCGAGGGGCGCAATAAATACCAGAAGCTTCGGGTTCAGTCACCCCAGCCTGCGAGAAGAGCAGGGACAGAGGCAGAGAGAGACACACACGCAGCCTTCTCTTCACAAAGCTCACGCCAAACCCCATTGCAACCCTTCTGAATCTCTCTCCCCCCTCCCCCACCCCCGCATCAAAGCGCTTCACCTGTCCTAGAGGCGCGGTCTCCACCTCCCACCGGCGCCCGCGGTGGCAAACCCCGAGCAACCCCAAACCACGGGTGTTGTCGGTGCCCCCGCTGTTCTTCCCGCCTCGCTCCCGGTCCCTGCCGCGCGCCCGCCGCCAGCGCCGGGCCATGGAACCGCTCCAGATGAAATTGCAGGGCTACCAAAACGGGGACTTGCATCCCAGCTGCCTCTTCGATGTCCCGAGCGACGGCCAGATGCGGACAACGTCTCTGAAGTTTCAGCGTCCGACGGTGGACGAGAAGGGTCAGCGCGCTCGAGAAGCGGAAGAACTGGAGCGACTCCCGGTTCTGGAAGCCGCCTACGCCACCATCCTCCAGGGTTTGGGCGAAAACCCGGGGAGGCAAGGGCTGTTGCTGACGCCTCAGAGGGCGGCCAAAGCCATGCAGTTTCTCACCAAGGGCTACTATGAAACCGTCGAAGGTCAGTCGCTCCTTTCAATCCCTTGTAGGAAAGACCACAAAGCAGCAGATGTTCTTCCATGAAGTAGCTAGTTAGCATCTATGAGACAAACTTTGTCTGGTCCTTGAGAAATTGTGTTACATCTTCTAATCGGTTCTAACTCTGCTGTTTGGTGCTGAAATCATGATTCCCTTTCTCATTAATTTTTGCTTTGAGGTCAGCAGCAAAGTATCCTCAAAGGGTGAGAATTGCAGCAGTCACATTGATTTTTGAACGTTGCCATTCTTGATGACATATTGCATTCATTTTTTTGTGTAGAAATTGGGTAATTTGTCCAGTCAATAGCAGTGAGTTATTATTACTTACAGATGATGGCATATATACCATGTTGAAGGATGGACAGGTAAATGTGCCTCTGATGCTAGGGATACAGTTAATAAATGTAGTAATATTATCAGAGTAGGAAGGAGGCAGAGCTGAGATCTGGATTCACCACAGCATTTGGTTCCTGCATCTTTAACAGGGTGAAATAGTCTGTTGCTGCTGGTTAATAGCTGTTTTAGATCAGGCAGCTGCCTGTAAGCAAATATATCAACCATAGCAGGAATGGCTGATGTTCATGATGTACTTGAATGATTTTAGTTGGGAGTTATAGATGATAGCAAGCTGTGTTCTGCAGTTTTCTGTTCTTGGCTGGCTTTTAGTACACTACTTCTTCAGAATCAGTGTGGACCTGGTGATTTGCCATTTAAAGTTAATAAGGTAGATATTGTAGTTTAAATTATTAATTTTGTTAGATACATTGAACAGAAGTCTCCTGATGATTATATGTATGCATAGTCTTCTTATAGGTCTTTTTGATCATAATTCAAAAGTCCAGGTTCAGTTTGATGATGGGTAAAAGTCATAAAACTTTGCCAGTGTCTCTTTTCCTTTATTTGTGGAACTATTTTTATTACTTCATTATTACTCACTTCTAGACAGTTTACAGTCAAAATGCTGGCATACAATATATAATAAAATAATAAGTATAAACAATAAATAATTCTAGTATGCTGATCCAATATTAAGGTGCTGCATCTTTCTTATAACAAAATCTTATATGTACAAAGGCTTTCTGAATTAATCATGTTTTAACAGGTTTTTGGAAGGCTGTAAGAGAAGGGCCATTTGCTTTCAGGTGCAAACTATTTCATAAGAGGGAGGTCATCCAAAGAGTGTCTCCACTTACATATTTCCTTTTACCAAACATGTTAGTAAATGGGTTACCCTCACTTATCTTTTCATGCATATTGGGTTCTACCCAGAATAGCCAGACTCTGTCTTGAATTGCATTTGGAAATTAACTGATAGCCACTGCATTTCCATAGTAATGGTATTATATGACGGTAATGGGTCTGCCTTATAAGCACATAGGCCATTGCATTTTGCACCATTTGAAGTTTCCAGGAGGCTTTCAAGGACATCTTGTGTAGAGCAGATTACAGTACACCCATTGAAAAACAGCATTAGCACTCATGCCTGTCTTTACTGCATTCTTTTCTATGAATGACTGCATGGTACACCAAGTAGAGTTAGGCATGTTCCTCCTACCTCATGGCTTCCACTGCTCAGATGGACTCCCAGATTTCCACCTACTTTAGTTCATTTGCGCACTCTGGTTTATAGGCTCCTTTATAGACATTCTTCCCAGCCCTCACCTCTGTACAGCTCTGTACAGAAGGTCCAGAAATAAGCATTCTGGCAATAGGACATCTAAGTAGACATCTAGAAAATTGTCTTCTGAATTTGCTGGCATATGTTTTAGTGGTGGATTTTCCTGATTTGTCAATGTAATAAACACTTTACAAGCTTACATTTTAACAAGAATATCTTGCCATGTAATGATCTAGAAAAACTGAAATATGCCTGATTTGATACATCTTGACTATTATCATATAAACTTATGTAATATCACTACCAAATCATGAATTTATATTTTGTTATTTTTTTCCATTCCAAAACAGGAAACAACTTCAGTTGTCTGACTTGCTATAAAACATGCCTCCTAACTCTACACAATTTCATTATAAAAAACCAATATAGTGTTTTGTACATTTCTGTAATGTTTTTCAATTATAAGGATAACTTTGCAAAAATGCAATTATTCCAACCTACCCTCTGGAATGAGGTCTATCATGAGAGTGAGATGGCTCCAATTCTGATATGATTCTAGAAAAAGGGTAGGGTGTTCAGCAGACCAAATTTGTCATTTGATTTATTTTCCACATTGTCATTTTTAAATTCATCTTATTGCATTTATTTTGATAGTGTGAACAGCCCTGAATTGGTATGGAGTCAGGCAACACCAAAGTGGAAATAAATAAAACACTTTTTGACTTCTTGTACCACTTGCATACTTTCTCATGATCCTTAAAATTGGCTTTACTTACTGATAATTTGCCAGTGCTGCAGTAATGGAATTAAAACACATATATTAGAATTGCCTATTCTGGAAAATTTAAAAAAATCTAAAGAATGTTAGTAATTGTCTATTCATGAATTATTAAAAGCAATTGCTCTGTACATTCTGCTTGCAGTAATCATACATATACAAAACGTAAATGGGGTAAACCAAGCCTAGTTTATATGATCTCAAAAACTGTAATGGCAAAGAAAAAACAAATTTTGTTTAAGGGAATAATATTTCCAGTTTCATTGCTAAATCAAATGGAGATTTCAATTAAGAATCCTGAAGAACTAAATAATTTTGTTAAAATAATTTAAAATTTTTAAATAGCCATCCCTTATAATTAGCTTAGCTTCCAGGTAACATAATTTCATAGCAGTCCCTCGAATAAATATTAAAATTAATGATGTCAATAGCAGAAATAAAAATCATGGAACCAGGCCCAGAAAAATATGGGAATCGTATTCAAATTTTGCTGCATGTAGAACCAGATTGTGATGTCGGTTTGTACTTTAACCAGACAGAGAATTGGGGGAAAATTGATAAAGCAAATAAGTCAGAAAAAATAAAATTTATATGTGAATTAAGTGCCCAAATAAAGTGTTGATAGGAGCAAGAAAAAAAATAGTTTGTAAAGAATCTAGCAAGTTGCTATAGAGCAGTCATCTTTCTCCTTGCATCTTCAGGCCTGCCAAGTAGTTTACTTGTTTAGTTATTCTGCAGTAAAGGATAAAATTTAGAGAAAAAATCATGTTCTTCCATTTCTTTCTTTTCCAGAGATACTCAATGATGCTGTTTTTGATGAAGACCATGATGAGATGGTTATTGTAAAGGGCATTGATATGTTTTCTCTTTGTGAACATCACTTGGTTCCTTTCTTTGGCAAGGTAATGACAGTGGAAACATTGACTCATGTTGAATTCTATGTCCATAATCTTGAACCATATAATAAATGGAACAAATTTGTTGCTATTTGTAACATGCCTTGCAGAATAACTGAGTAATAATCAATTATACTAATTTTCTACAGCAGTATCAGCAACATTTTTTTCCGGATGAAATTAATAGGCTTCAGTTAAATATTCAGTTTCTTCTTCACTGTAATGCTGAGAAATTGAATGTAGAGTGCAACAGTAAATGTGGGTGGAAAACTGATTTCTAAGTTCAACTGAAAAACTCATAGCATGACATACAGGCAGTCATGGATTGAATATTAATCCATGAACGCATATACTAATAATTCTTCACCTTCCTTTAATATCTGCAGGTACACATTGGATATTTACCAAGGAAAAAAGTAGTTGGATTAAGTAAACTTGCAAGGTATTTATTACTCTTTTTCTGTGTAATAAATCATTATTCAATAAGGCAACAGTAACAGATAGTTTAGATTACGGTATGAATGTGTCTGATTTTCTTTATATGGAATAGCTATTAGATATGAGAGTTGTTTGAAATATCCATAAAGGTAAATGGGTGTAGACACTGGGGAGGAATACTGTACATCACACAATACTTCATCATACACAACTATTTCATAGTTGAGCTATGAAATGCACGGTTACCAATGATAGATGACAGCCATGCAATTGCAGGAAAAGATGTAGCTATTTTAAGGAATGACTGTCAGTTGATATTTGAGCACCCATGTTCACAGAAGTTCCATTTCTCCTTTGAAGTTGAAGAACTTGCACTGCCCAACTGTGCACAGCTTTATTCTTTACCCATTTTCAAGCACTCATTCATTCAGGCAAATGCTTGAAGGGAGCTACAGTATAGTGTCTTTATAGGGAATTTCAGGCATTGAAAGTGCAGCTATCAGCTGGCAGGAGCCAGGAGAAATATTGATGAGTTTTAACTCTGCACTTAGAAAACATGGTTGGATATATATATTTCACACTGAGATATCACCGAGGTAAAAATAATTGATGACTATCACATCTGAGATCAATTATAAACAAACTTAATCACTTTCTTTTTTTTTGGAAAAGCTTTTCAGTTTTATTTCTTATACACATAATATAAAATGTACATTTTCATATATATTATTAATCCTACATATACATGTTTTCCTTAAAGAAAGCATTAAAATAAGGCATTTTAATTACATTTGGAGTTGCTCTTCTACCCTTTCTTCCCTCATTTCGCAACAACCCTTCTTCTTCTCCTCTTTCCCTTCCTTCCCTCCTCTCCTCTCCTACTTTCTCTTCCCTCCTCTCCTACCTCATCCTACTTCCCCTTCCTTTCCCCCACTCCTCTCTTCTTTTCCCCCTACTCACCTTCTCTCCTACTCCCATCCCCTACCCTTCCTTCCTCTCCTTTTCCCTTTCTTCCATTCCTCTCCCTCCCTCTCCACTTCCTACCCTCTACTCCTCTCTCCTTTCTTTCTTCTTTGCTGTGGAATATTCTCCTTGTTTGGTATCTGAACAACTCCAAGCTTAATCACTTTCTGATTTGCATTTCCATCAATGCCCCTCTCTCATTAATGCATCTTTTTTTCTCCTTTTTCCAGAATTGTTGAAATGTTTAGCAGAAGGCTCCAAGGTTAGTACTTTTTCTGGCACTGTGCTCTGCTTAATAAATTCCACAATTCATAAAGCAGGATGGGCTAAAGGCAGACCAGGACCCATTGATGGTTCTCTGTAAAAGATCATCAACTTTATCTGACCAGGAGAAAGGCTCCATTCTCCAATTAGCCTGTTTGAAGGGAAATCCAGAAGTTGATTTGTGTGCAAAGAAACGGAAAACTCAAGTTTTCATTCCAGAAACAAATAACTTAAGACAGGACATAAACTTGTGCTAACCCAAGGCAAAGGTTCCAGGGATTTTTAATTTTTGCATTGATTTCATTGCTTGTGTTTTATTATTGTTAGTCACCCAGATATATGTGCCCCAGGATGGGAGATCTATATAAGTTGTTTAAATAAATTATTATTTTTATTGAAAAACTCAAAATTTGTAATAGCAACTGAAATAGATGAGTTTTGTTTCCACCGACAGAATGTGCAAGAAGGGAAGCCTCTCCCTTCCTTCACAGTTTTCTCTCTTATTGGATTAAAAGTTCTTTTTGAAGACATTTCGACCCAACTCAGTCCAGTGTGAACTGTATGCCTTATCCTTAACGAACAATTTTGCGTTTACTTTGTCAATTCATTCTGACTAACGTAATTTTTCATAAAGCACTAATTGATTTCTAGTCCAGGAGCGACTTACAAAACAGATTGCTTTAGCAATTACTGAGGTTCTGAAACCTGTTGGAGTGGCTGTGGTGATAGAAGCCTCGTAAGTTCATCATTCCTTATTTGGTTTAGCTGAATTTATAATTCTTTCCCTCTGCTGTCAATTATTTATTCCCCTATCCATTTCCTTTTCAGTACTATTGAAAAGTAATGCAATAGCATTTCAGAAGCATAGAAGTACAGGAATAGAAATATATTTACAGTGGAACAGTGTGTGTATTCAGTGAGTCCAGTTTTGTGTCAAAATGTGTAGCCTGGTATTACTATGCAACCCAGAAGTGCAAATCTCAACATTTTCACAATTGATTACTTCCTCTGGTGCTCCTTCACTGAAGGAAAACACTTTGATCCAGAATAGGCTTCTATCATGGAAACGAGAGTATCGGGGGCAATTATCCATTCTTTATTATTATATCTGATAATAAGAAAATATGTCATCTGAGAATGACTTCCATTGAACTCTATCAAACTCAACTTTGTTTTTAAGTAGTCCTACATATGAACTGTAAAGGGACATGGTGGCTCAGTGGCTAAGACACTGAGCTTGTTGATTGAAAAGTCAGCAGTTCAGCGGTTCGAATCCCTAGTCCTACGTAACAGGGTGAGCTCCCGTTACTTGTCTCAGCTCCTGCCAACCTAGCAGTTCGAAAGCACATAAAAAATGCAAGTAGAAAAATAGGGACCACCTTTGGTGGGAAGGTAACAGCGTTCCGTGCGCCTTTGGCATTTAGTTATGCCGGCCACATGACCACGGAGAAGTATTTGGACTGTACTGACTCTTCAGCTTTGAAATGGAGATGAGCACTGCCCCCTAGAGTCGGGAATAACTAGCACATATGTGCAAGGAAAACCTTTACCTTTACCTTACGTATGAACTGTAATGTCACCAAGATACTGTAGATTTCCTAGGATACGTGGATTTTTTAAAATGAGGGATCGTTGATGCTTTCTGAGCTTGTTTGTTTTCTTGCAGATGTTTCATTACCAAAACTAGGTAATATCATCAGTGTTAGTCAATGCTAGTTTGAGTAATGAAACATCTGCAAGAAAACAAGCAAGCTCAGAGAGCATCAAGGACCCTTCATGTCAACCCTGAGCTACAAATATTCCCCTTTAAAAAAAATGTTTTATATTACGAAGAATATTAAAATACATGCATGCTTCTACATTCTGGGATAATGTAGTCCTAGAATTTATATTTAATTTTGCTATTGGTTTTATTATTATTTTTTAAATCAGACTTGTATCAAGGGTTTGAGGCTTGAATGCTGTTGGATTCACAGTGTTTGCTAATGTTCTAAAAATGCTTCTTTTAACGTTTTTTGACAGACACATGTGCATGATCATGAGGGGGGTTCAGAAAATGAACAGCACAACACTCACTAGCACTATGCTCGGCATCCTCCGGGAAGATTCAAAAGCAAGGGAGGAATTTCTTGCCTTGATCAAGAATTAAACAGCAGCAGCAGCAGCAGCTTGCGGATATATCAATGGTTTGGAGCATACACAATTGATGATTATAATTGCCTTATGTGAGCCATTATTTTAGAAGCTGGATAATTAAAAAAAACAGAGAGAAAACAGAGTTCATACTTGTATCACAGCTTTGTTCCCATTTTTGCATAACACCCTTAATAGCCTTCTGCAATTGGCTCCTTTGGGAATGGCAGTACTTATACCTAGCACTTCTGAGGTGTGTAAGTTTGAGGAAACACACCCAAGAATTGTGTTGAAATATTACCCAAGCAGTGCAGATACCAATAAATTGGTTTTATTCATATGGCAGCATATATGATATGATCGCACAGATCTCCTTGCATCTTTTGATATACGCAAATGGGAATAAAGTACGAGACCTATCCCACTTCCCAAATGAAAATTGTATAAGATCTGCTTTCCCAACCCGAAGCCCATCAGAGATACTAGTCTTTAAATCCCATATTGTTTTAGGATTAAGAGAGTTAGTCCAAACATCTGGAGGATACTAGGTTGGGGAAGGCTGGTTTTGGTACTCTCAGTTTGAAAGTTGGATGGTGAGGTTAGGGGAGATCAAGGGCTCCAGTGAAAACAAAGCCATGGGGAGAAAAATAGATGATGATTTCAAAATAGTAAAACTCAAAAACATAAATCTCATGCAGGGCATTTCTCTGTTGTTATAATTCCTTAAGTTTCACAGAGCTACCTCTAGCTTGCAGTTATTTTTTAGAGAAAACCACAAGAATGTTGGTGTCCTAACAAGTTCCACTTCCTAGGGGATCAAGGGCAAGATGTTTATTCTTGGCAATTATAATCTAGAAATAATAATAATAATAATAATAATAATAATAATAATAATAATAATAATAATAATAATAATTTTATTTCTATACCGCCCTTCTCCTGAAGGACTCAAGGCGGTGTACAGCCTATTTAAAAACACAAGACAAACATCAATTTAAAATTTAAAATTATTAAATAAATTTGGCTCCATTTAAAATCCCAGAAATTTAAAATACCCCAATTTAAAATTATCATGTTGATAGCCCGGCCTGGTGGAACAACAGGGTCTTCAGTGCACAGTGAAATACCCAGAGGTCGGGGATCTTACGTATTTCTGGGGGCAGTTCATTCCACAGGGCTGGGGCTCCCACAGAGAAGGCCCTCCCCCTGGGTGTCGCCAGCCGGCCGACATAACTTGGCCGATGGCACCCTGAGGAGACCCTCTCTGTGGGAGCGAACTGGCCAGTGGGAGGCTATTGGTGGCAGAAGTCAGTCTCGAAGAAAGAGCTATGGTATACTAAAGCCAATTTATTTTGAAGCCATCTAGCTAAAAAAGAAAACTATTATTTAACATTTTGTGCAAAGAATGAAACTGATTAGGCAGGACCCAGTATTTCCCTGGCTAAACAGAACCATATGTTAATAGGGTGCCTTCCAAAACTATTAAAACAAAACAAAAGCAGCCAAATACCTATTAAAGTGGGAGGAAAAAACCTAGAACCTAAAGCCTAGAATACTGATTTATTTCATGTGTGCTGCACAATATGTGGTTTGATTTTTTCCTGAATTAATTATGATTAATTCATAATTAATCATGCCAAGTCTCAAAAAAAAGGAGTATTTCGATTTCTGAGACATCTATGCCTGGTAAAACGTTATATATATTAGATGATCAGTCCATTTCCTCAATATGATAGGGCTGATTTAAAAAGGCCTTTGTTTTAAGACTTTGATATAATGACTTCAAATATGAAAAAGAGAGTGGGACAAAAACATTTCTTTTGTAAGTAAATCATCCCAAGTGAAACATGTTCAGTGTAAACATCAAATATTAGGCTAGAAGCATTTTCTCTGTTCGGACTGGAAAGGTGTTATAATACATAGTATTTGGCTAGATGGATAATAATCTGCCTTGAGTAAGGCAACTTCCTAGATACCAGCCTTCCTCATCTTGGTGACTTCCAGACATACTGATTACATCTACTATCAGCCTCATTGGTCAACACTGATGGGTGTTAGGGTCCAAGTTGTTATATATGTTCTTCCAATACTAATCTGTTTCTATACTGATGAACACGGCAGATCTTTGTTCTAATTCAAGATATATTTTGAGTTATGCTGCATTGTCAGTTCAAACCTAGGTCACTCTAAGTCACCTATACATTCAACCAAGTGAAATTCAACTTTTCAAATGTTATAGAGCTACAGCGTTTATGTTAGGAATGTAAGAATCAAATTGAATCAGATTTAAAACACTGTCTTGTCTAGCTTTTCTTTCCCACAGTAGCCATCCAAATATATCTGTAGAGGCCATCAGCAGAACATGAATGCAATAGCATCCTCTCACGTTATTGAACAAGTGTTGGGAAGGATGTTCCTTCATGTTTGAAACTAAGATATCTGCTATTCTGCTGTGCTCAGCCAGAATGACTAATGGTTAGCAGTCCTAAGCACTTTTAATCTAGGGCAGTGTTTCCCAAACTTGGCTATTTTAAGATGCATGGACTTCAATTCCCAGAATTCCCCAACCAGTATGCCTGTTTGAGGAATTCTGGGAGTTGAAGTCCATACATCTTCAAAGGGTCAAGTTTGGGAAACACTGATCTAGGGGATAAATTTGGGAAGCAGATTGTGCTAGTTAGTATATAGTCTTAGTCTGAGAACAGGCGGAAGGAAACTTGTCATACTGTATATCTTAGAGGACACAAAGGTCCTCTGTCTAAGACATATTGGAGAGTGCTGAATATCGATTTTTGGGTTGAAATGTTTTCAACTGCAGTTACTTTTTGCATAATGGCATTTTAAGAAACAACATTAGGAACAGTGGTGGGTTTCAACATTTTTTACTACTGGTTCTGTGAGCGTGGCTTGGTGGGCGTGGCATGGCTTGGTGGGCATGGCAGGGGAAGGATACTGTAAAATCTCCATTTCTTCCCAATCAGCTGGAACTTGGGAGGCAGAGAATAGATGGGGGCGGGGCCAGTCAAAGGTGGTATTTACTGGTTCTCTACACTACTCAAAATTTCCGCTACTGGTTCTCCAGAACTGGTCAGAACCTACGGAAACCCACCTCTGAGTAGGAACAAAAAATAGTAAGTATTTTTGCTACCCCCATTTTGACCTTTAGATCTTTGTGTTATTAAGTACTGTAAACATTACTGTATTATCCTCAGAAAAACTGTCATACAACTTGAAATGTGCCTTATAGACTCCATGCAAAAAAGATGCAGAAAATGTTGACATTTCTTAAATGCAAAACTGTGTTGTTTGTGGGAAGGGGAGGACTCTCAATATATAATTATATTTTTAAAATTTACTTGCTAGAGGGGAAAAGGGCTACTATTATATTATGATATTTTAAGAGTGTCTGCCTGCATAGCCATACACCGGGAACTGCATGTTAGCAGCAGAAACACTTGTCCTATTCATAAATGTGAGGCCCTCTCTTTTTTCTGTTAGCTACCAAGTTCTTTAAAGTAGTTTTATTAATATGATTGTGTCAAAGTGGTGCTAAAATGCACATAACTAGTTTATTTAGATCATCATATTCTGCATGTATAAAATGTTTGTAATACAAAACCTATTTTACATTTCTGCTTCATTTGTCATCTTTAAAAATATAGTTTATTAAGCAGTGCCATTGTATTCAAATGATTAAAAAAAAACTCATCACATATTGCTGTGTTTCCTTGACTCTTATTTTTAGCTGTATTATATTATTATTACATTAAATCAGCATAAGATCAAATCAGTTAAGTGCAATTTTATTGCAGGATGTTTCTGTACAATTTGTACAGATTAGTCTGCAAAGAAGCTTCTGAATCACCAGACCATGGCATATGGCAGATAGAACCTGGATACCACCTTGCACCTGTAATATTTCCTTTCTCATTGGCTTTTTAATATATATATATATTATGTCTTAAGATTTTTTTTGCCAAACTGAAAAGCAGGTCCAAATTTAAATCTTAAATGAATAATTATTTTATTAAGTGTTTTTAAATTTTATTTTATTGTATCCAGCAGAATAATGTGTATTATGTCCTTCTCCCTTTCAATCTCAAAACAACCTATGAGTTAGATTAGCTTGGGTATAAGGCAAGGCTTCAAACTTTTTCAGGCTATAAAACCTGTAATTTAATTTTAAAAATCCCAGGATTCCTGATCAAAAGCAATACTTTTGTGATAGAAAATTGGCTGTATTCAACTGAAATTTATTTGGCTCTTAATGTCTCATAGAACCTCATCAAGATCTTGCAGAATCCCAGAATTCTGCAGAACACGTTTTCAAAAAACCTGATACCTGAAATTGATGTGAACTAGATCTGACTTATGTCCCTATCGTTTTTTAAATTATTACTTCTTACATATGATTTACTATGATTTGCATAATATTGCTTATGTCAGAGGAATAAAACAATGGTTATGTTATATGTGGCTATAATAATAAGCCTGCATACCATACCTGGAAAAGCAACCTGTTTTTCCCAAAACGAATTTTTCCTTTTCGGTTGTTGAATTCTACATTAGAAGCTTAATATTTAAGGTAAGCTATTTGTTCAAAATGAACGCACAATAGAGCCTCTGATTTTAAAATACAAGGAAAATGCATGCATGACATACATGTTCAAAACGAAAGGATGACTACCAACCATACAAGTTTAAGATAGCCATTTTAACTAAATTAGCTAAACTGAGCAGATCATGTCTTAAATATAACTGTGCTGAACGTTATGTTTCATTAAAAGTTCAAGTTCAAGTTCATGAGGACCCAGATTGTTGGGGGCAATATGCTGACTCTTTAGCCCGCTTAGAGAGGGCTATAAAGCACTATGAAGCAGTATATAAGTCTAAGTGCTATTGCTGTTAACCCTAAGCTCTCTATATAAAAGCCAAATACCTCTCACTCATCATGAAATCTCCAGAACTGTAAAGCCTACAAACTTGAAATTTGGCACATATATTCCTGTTGGCTTTCTTGTTAAGAAAGGATTTTTCAAAATGACCATCAGATCATTAGTATTTCATATACAGTATTATATTCACACGCTCTGATGCTAAGGAGCTAGACATTCTACTCCCCCTCCCCACCTGAAAAGAACTCTGTTCCAAATCGCACCGAAGATACAATATAAATTTATTAGCATAAAAACAGTAAAATAATATACATTGGACTCATGTCCCAGTTGGGCAGCCTTGACCAAAAGCCTATATGCTTTTGGCTTCTTACATTTCAAAGACAAGGAAAATTGAAAAAGGCACAGGATAAATTGGGTAGGTGACTTTAGGTCAGGCATTTTTTTCTCAGCCAACAAACCTCACAGGGTGGCTGCTGTGGGGAAAACAGGAGAAGGGAGGTGTGTTGGATATGTTCTCCACCTTGAGTTATTTCTAAAATGAATAATAAAGGTGGGATACAAATAAATAAATAAAATGATACTGGAATGTTTAATGAACCCATCTTTGTAACATTTATCACTTCTTACTAGGTTGGTACGCTGGTTATACTATTTTTGAGATATTGTCTGTAAAAATAAACAATTTGGTTTACTGTCTAATTCTTCCCCCTATTGCTATTCAGAGTCAATTCTGCTTGCTGTAAATATTTTCTTACAATGTATTGGTTGGGGATGAGGGAATCCCATAGGTTTGGTATTGAATGCAGCTCATATGGGTGTGCGGGGGATATTTTATCACATTATGATTGATAATTATATCCTATGGTGCAGTTATTGGGATCAAAGTGAAATAGAGTATTCATATGGCTTATCCATTTTTAAGATACTCAACTCAAAGTAGCATTTTGTTGGCCTCAGAGCCATTGGTGTTTGTGAAAATTAAAAGCCAGATATGGGCACTAGGATAGAGCCTCAAAACAATCAAACTGAATACTATCACAATAAAATTTTCAACTTCATAAAAGTTATTACTTAAACATGACTGGAATTATGATTACCCCTTTTTAATCATTTCTTTAAAATTCTGACATTACATCTACAATATGGCAGAAAAGAATCAAACCGATACAACTCTATCCAGTTCAGTCATGTAGTCCACAGGCCAATGTAATTCCCTCTCCAATTAAAAACTGTTGCTTGTTTTTTGTAACACAGATAAAAATGCACAAACAACATATTAACCATCAAATATTGTAGAAATGCGTATGAGAGACTAACAAAATAAAATCCAAAATACGAGCACAACAAATTAGGAACTCTGCATTCTTTCTCTTTAACAAGTAATACCTCTATACTAATTTTACACAATCAAGCTAGATATTTATTTTAAAAATATTAACGCTATCTTAAATTTAAGCCACTAAAAATTTAACATTAAAAATGATATCAATTTAAGTAAAAACAGTTATCAACCAAGGTACAGTATTTATGTGCAACCAATCCAGCAGAATGACATTCAATGCTCATGTACTGTTATTTGCCAGATGCATTGAAAGCCTTTGTTGCAAACAATTCTAAGTATGTAACACAAATGAATGGAAGAACTGCCTATTGCTGTAGTTGGATTGCCAAAATTACATAGTATTAAATATTCAACTATCCTATAAATCATCATATGCCAATTTTATTGAGAGTTTGTTGGTATGTTCAGTAATCCTTGATGTAAGAGTAGCTTAGTTGTTAGGAAAGTTAAATTATCTGCTATATTTTTAAGTTTTTCTAAAATAATTATGGTGAACAAATATTTCTTACTCCAAATAAATATAGCCATTAATGCAGATTAAAATTTAGATCTAAGATAGCACAATTATCCCATGCAAGTTCTCTAGAAGTCTGTCATTGTATTATCAGTAATGATGATGTTTAGCAATTGCTTCAAAGTTCAAAGTGGGTCAATTTTAAAAAAATCACAATAATTAAACTGATGTTTGCTTGTAGTTTTTTGTATCCAAGACTTTCTTTCCACACATTGCACAGATACCTGTTAATAAAAAGCACAGGAATACTGAAATTACTTTTGATCATCCAGTATAACTTATTTCTCAGTAACCAAATACACTTTAAAGGGAAGAAACTGGGTTTACGGCAAATATCTCACCTTTTTTGTATGCACATCCTTGGCAGTAATGAGAGCCTGGCTGATGAACTGAACTTTTACAAATCCGGCATATTGCAAATTTGTTTTTGCCGTAAGGATCAAATCTGAGAAGATAAAAAAAATGAATTAGCTGTTTATCAAAATAATTTTTGTTTACTTTCATATATTTGCAGTAAATGGGGATGGAGGGAGATGGACACAAATCCCCCAAGAAAGTTAATAAATGACCCAAGAGAGTTTATGTGTTGCAGTTGCATAAAACGATCAAAATGCAATTTGCATTAACATATGCATGATAATTTCCCAGTCTTTTATTTACTTGTCCAGTGCCTTACAAAATTACCATGATCTACCCCAGAGTTTTTAAATTTGGCAACTGTAAGATGGACTTCAGGGAATTCTGAGAGTTGAAGTCCATACATCTGAAAGTTGCCAAATTTGAAAAATACTGATCTAGCCATTACTCTTTTTTTTTTTAATAAAAAGTTTTTATTTTCTGATCAAACGAGTATACAATATAAACATTCATTCAAACTATCATCAAGAAAAAGAAAAAAAAATCAATCCTTGGTAAACTCAATCTTCAACCCCTCCTCACCACCCCCCACCCCCGACTTCCCAGAACAAAAACAGGGCATAGATTTCACCAAACATTCGCTAAAATAAACTAGCTA
This sequence comes from Arizona elegans, assembly GCA_022577455.1. NCBI lineage: Eukaryota > Metazoa > Chordata > Lepidosauria > Squamata > Colubridae > Arizona > Arizona elegans. Next base: position 295,669,612 of record JAKOOJ010000001.1, on the reverse strand, counting down.
ACTGCAAGATTTAATAACTCCCAAAACCCCTTAACTCCCCTTTTATAATTTCATCAACCTCCCTTTTTATAAACTCAAAATAGCGTATAATCCAATAACTCTAAGAGTTTTAAAACCTTTAACAAATATTAAACATTCAAACCTTAAAAATTCTCTTAATATATCAGTAAAGTATTCAATTGATTTGCAAAAACATTTTCCCCCTCTTACTTTTCTCAAAGTTCAGATATTTTGAAATCTCATAACAGAAAATAAACCTTAGGTATTCACTAATTAAATTTCTACATTTTTTTAAATTTCTGAATTTCCCCCCTTCATTATTCCTCCCTCCAACTTTTAAAATTTTAAAAGATAATCATCAACATAATTAACCATTAATACATAAACTAAAAAACCAAAAAAGATTAATCTTACATTCAACCATTAATGCATCATATTTAAAAATCAATATTTAACTTTATACTTTTTCCCCCTCAGTAGTTATAACACCTAAAACATAATCATTTTTAACCATAAGTAGAACAACTGCAAAGCCAAAAGAAAAGGTTAATCTTCCATTCTTGCTTTCTTTTTATATTTTTTCCAGTCTTTCTGCATCCCTCCTACTTCTATTTTGAGGAGGTTTTTCATTTTAATTTGAGGTTGATGTAACTTCAAAGATTGCCCCCTTTTGAGAAAATTTCCTCTGATTTAGAGCCCCCAAATCGCCTCTTCTTGCTTATATAAATCAGTTCATTCCTTCGCCTGTAGGACCAAAGTTTGTCAAGAGTTTGTGAAAAAAAGTTCAGTTGTTTCTTTTCTATTAAATGTATAAATGCCACTGGCAAATCTCCTTCATCTTCTGAAACCTCGAAAGTCTGGTCATTTACTACTTTTTTCCAAACCAAGTCATAATTTTGAAAGATTCTATCAATTTTTCCAAAAAGAGCAGAGAATAAGCTCGAAAATTCTTGAGAAGATTCTTCCACCTTCTCTGCTGCAATCAGAATATCTCCTGAATTGTCATCATGCTCCGTACTTGTTTTTGTCTCCTCAGTCATTTCTGTTGTTATCCCTTTAAGAATTGCTATTTGGTTACTTATAGCTGCAGTATGATTATTCATGGCTTCTTTTATAAATTCTGTAAATTCTGCATCAAAATCCTTATAACTCTGTAAATCAGACAACTGTATTTCTGAGACCTCCAAATAGCTTCCAGCACTTTCAAGATCTCCTTTCTTAGAAGCCATTTTATTTTAAAAAGATTTTCTTTCTTCCCACAACCATAAAATCATAAAGTCAGAGCCATCCTTTTGAGCAGCTTTCAGCAATTTCTTTATAAATCACCAAACGAAATAATCTTTTCCCAAACAGCTCTTCAAAATCTATTCCAGCAACTTAAAGCCAGTCTCTGAGCACGAGTCTATTAGCAAAAACTTTCCTTTCTAACTTTCACTTTTAAAATCGCAACAAGGAAACGCCATCTTTACTTCCAGCTCAGAAAAATCCAATTAGAAACATTGTATCCCCGGAGTTAAGTATTATACTTGCAATAAGCTTGTCCTCCTGCTTCTGTTCCGCCTGCTTTTTTGAAATCATTTAATCTTCTGTTTGACAGCAGAAATTGGACGCAACGCCTAGCTCTGTAAAAAAAAAACAGAGTCCCCCCGGATCCGGAGCTTCAGTGGGCTGAACGGGGAGCTCTCGCCCTCCTAACCCCTGGAATTAATCCAGGGGTTTTCGGGGAGCTCTACCCTCACCCACCTGCTCTCCTCCCCTTCTTTTCCCGAAGGGGAGATTTTCAAGCCGTTTGACAGCTGATTAACGCTGTCAGAACGGCTCAACGGGGTCACGGGGGCGGCGGTCTAAAAAGACCGTCAATGGCGCTGCGGAGCCAACCCGGAAGCCTTCTAGCCATTACTCTTCAGGATGTAGTGATATTGGTAAAGAGCTAGTTGCTAAAAGTACAGTGCAGTGGGGAAAAAACTTCTATGCCAACTCTAGGCTGGAGGAAGTAGGAGTGACTATATGTGGAAATATGAAAAAGACTAAAATTGAGAAGAATGAATAAGCAAGTTAACAATTTTTCCAGCATGTGACTCATTTGGTAAGTGAATAAAGATTTTAATTACCTTGCCTTTTTTGATGTCAATGCCTTGTTTTCATTTAATTTTCTCCCACCACTTTCTATAAATAAAAAAATATAATTTTGAAACCAAATTAAAGTTGAAGCCATTAAAAAGAAAAATGAATGCCTAGAATACCCAGCAATAAACACGAAAATGAGCAGTTGAACAAGACATTCTAAGAATGCTGAATTTTTTTCCTCAACCACATCTTAATCATGTCCCTTTCAGTTTTTACTACCACCTAACTATTTGTGAGACCTATCTAGTTAAGTAGACTTCTACACATACAATGGGATTTTGCCTTTCTTCTGCGTCCATATAAGTCCACAAATCTTTTCTCTTAAGTTTTAAAAATGTATATTTATTTATTTATTATATTTCTATATCGCCTTTCTCCCGTAGGACTCAAGGCGGTGTACAGTCAAGAAAAATATAGACACACAAACATCATAAAATTGCTAATTAAAATTATTACTTAGTTTGGTCAATTAAATAAAACCCAGAATTAGATAACATTTTAAATATGAACTGACGGAATTTGATTTTGATTCCACTGTGTGACATATCACTGGATACATTTTACATTCATCTTCCTTCCACAATTTAATAATTTCTGTGATTGATTTTTCTCTGCTAATCTCAGTAGTAGATCCCATTCTCTTTAGCAATTTGAATAGCCAAAACAGAAAATGTACACTGCTAAAGATCAAAACAGAACTGCAGGGGGAGTCACATTCCTTTAAAAACTACTTCAAAACAGGAAAATATTTAACTAAAATCAGGATATTCAACAGATTTCCCTAATCTAATCTGATTAAGAATGTCTGCATCATAGGACATGTAATATTGCTATCAATACTTAAATGTTTGTACAACTACTTAAATCAATAGAAGTCTAATGTAGATCTAAATTATGTACGATTATATTGTGGTGGTTATAGGTATCCCCATTATCCCCATTACACATAAAAGCTGCATTCACTGCCAATCGTCTGAGATCCCCCAATAACGTGCCCTTCAAAACATTCTCAATATTCATGGCTGAGTGGTGACAGGTAGAAAAATCAGACAGGAACATGTGACCTAATAAACCAAATTGTTTCTATTACCTAGTAGGCAGGGATAATAATAAGTCAAACTGCTGGAATATTGAAATATTCCAACATCATGCTGTAATTGTATCAGCCTTTTTCTTTTTCTTTCTTTGACTTGCAATTTCCTGGGCCAAAAATACATAAGCCCTGGTTCTGCTTTTTCTCAGGGCAGTTCAGAAAAGTATCAAAGCATTGTTGGAGGTCCAAGATATACTGTATTATGGTGTGATTTGGTTGCTTTAAAGAAGCCAGATTTTGACCACAACTGGAATACTAAATATCCTACAATGATCCAGGTAGAAGTACTGAGCCTTTTAAACTATATAAAGTTCAGTCATGTTGCATGTTCAGTTCAACCATATAAAGTTCAGTCATTTTCCAATTGTCAAGTTGTAAAGGTTTTTAGCATCAGTACTTATTTTCAAGAAAGATTAATTTACAAAGGTGCCCATAATGTTCACATGCTAGAAAGAAAACTAGTTTATATATTACACATGGCAGTTCCAGGTTTAGATTGCTTACTGCTTAATAATAATTGGACTATAAAGTTATTTCATAATTTTATATTTATGAACAAAGGTAAAAGAAATGTGATTATTGAGGTGTAGGATTATAGAGACATTAAGGAACATTCAGCTTGACATGAAGATCTGCAGTTTTTTTCTATTGGCATTTTCTACACACTTTTTTGATCAAGAAATGAGAAATAATCAAAAATAAATAGCAGCTTTTGTGATATTTAAGAATACCTGTTGTGTTTCTTGCACCATCTTTCCAGGTATCAGGTGTAATTACTGTACCAAGTTTTCTTTCACCTATGGAGCAGCATTGAAAAAACAAAATAAAAATTATGATAATATAATAGATTACAACAGCACAGTATGTTCAGGTGATATCATTTCACAGAACTGATGATAATACAAATATTAGTAATACGAAGTACCGCATTCCATGTAACTTATTTTTTCTATAACTATAACTCTAGGAAAATTGGAAACCATTGAAGATGCATGGAATCTATAAAATCTATCCTCTGACTCTAGAAATTGCCCTTTGGGATTTAATGAGTTTTGATGCCAATACATGTTTTTAAAGTTGTGAGGTACTGATCCTTCTAAACACAGTAGGGATTACTTATCAATTACTATAAACAGTGTGTGCGCAAAGTGAAGCGGTTGTTACACCGGTTGAAACCCACCACTGCCACTGAATTATATCAAATTAAACAGTAATTATCTATTTACTACTAAAACTTTCATGTTTGCATAGTAGGATATCAATTTTTGAAGCAAGATACCACAAACCAGCTGCAGTAACTTACAGAATGGATCCAAAATCTGGAACCCATGACTCTCATGGAGTTGAAATTTGGCAAATTTTATAAAACATTTTTAATGTGGTCAACTTCTGATGTTTGGCTGCGCTTTATAATTCGACATAGGCTATTTTCAAGGCAAATACATCTCTGAATATCTTCCTGAATTTGTAAGTATTTTTCCTGTGAAGTTAGTACATTAGAAGCTCTGCCATTGTTGGAAGGCATTGAAGATTCTAGCAAGGCAATATTTCTGAAAAGATGACCCGACAGGTCATGGCTTATCTAGTGTATATGTAAACAACGATAGTTTGGGATCTAGGTTTTTTTATGCAGATCTTATTATATACTAATAACATTAATATTAAAAATTTTGAGAAAAAAAGCTTATTCACTACAGTATAATTATCTAGTTACCATAACTTTTGTGTGGTCAAGTTGTAAGAATGGTAAAACTGTAAACCCTATACACAATTCTTTGGGTTATGAAAAGGTGTATTGATAATCTTGAATCTTGGTTTTGAAATGAGCTCAGCTGGTATCTTGCAGGTTCAGTTCTCTTTTTCCCATCTGCATTATGAATTCTGTAATAATCCCAAAAGCTGACAAAAAACTATAGCACAGCAAACCTCTCCTACTCTTGTACCTGATCAATACATTCTAGGCATTTTCTTACTAGTGATTTTCAGAACAGCCGTCACTGCTAGGATTTACTGAAAACTTTACAGTATTCACTATTTGGGGGATCAAAACATCCAATAAACAGCAACCTCAAGATACTTGCTCCTTTAAATCACTTTTAAGTGCTCTGAGCCCTCATTCATAGTATACTCATAATAATATGGGTACTGTACACCTGATTCAATACCTCCAAACACAATAATTTGATGCAGCTGTATTCACAGACCCAAATCCCATTAAGCCAGAGGTCTTCAAACTTGGCAGCTTTAAGACTTGTGGACTTCAACTCCCAGAATTCTCCATCCAGCTATGCCGAAGTCCACAAGTCTTAAAGCTGCCAAGTTTGAAGACCTCTGCATTAAGCGCACTCAGCACAGCATCATAAAGCAGCAGTCCCAAAATTTCTGTTTTAAGTATCGCACAAAGAAATAAACCCTTGGCTCTTTAGAACAGGCAGCCCTCCAATTTTGCCTGTGGCACTGATCTGAGTCTCTGCCTTAGGTAAGTGTCATCGCTGCAATGAACCTGAATTTGGGCAAACCCCGGGAGACAGTAGAGGACAGTCTGTGTGTGTGTGTGTGTGTGTGTGTGGTGCCAATAGGATCTTGAAGAATCGGATACAACCTAGCGACTGAACAACAACAACTGATCTGAACACACTAGGTCCCGACTCCTTCAGACATATAACTAGACTTCCTTATCGGGGGGAGGGGGAAGTAATCGTTCCTTGAAGGACAATCGTGAGACCAAAACTAGAAGCGTCGGGCAACCCGAATTTTACTTTCTGAGGAAGAGTCCCCCCACCCACTCAAAAGAACCCTGCATTTACAGTTGTTAAATGAGCCTTCTCACTTTACACCGCGCGTTCTCCCACCCTCACCCGTCCCTTCAACTCACACTTCTCGCACACCATGGCGAAGGCCTAAAACACCCAACCGAAACCGGCGGGAGAGGTTGGGGGGGGGGAGTTGAAACCGTCAGCCAACCGAGAGAGGCTCGAGCCTCCCCAACACCACAACAACAACAACAACGTTCCACGGCCGAACCTTCGTGAGCCTCCCCATTTCCGCTTCCGGTTTCCTCGTGACGTCTAGGGCGTGAGAGCGCCTTCGCCAACCGGCCGATGGATTGCTGTACGGAAGTAGTCATGACGTAAGAGTCTGCGGGAGGGGGCGAGGGGAAATTGGAGTTCGGCCAGTCGCGCGCTATAGAAGCGCGGCGGTTGTTTCTAGGTGGGAGTGTGACGTATTTGCGAAACGAAAGCATTTGGGAACTGGCAGGTAAGTTGGATCGGCGCCGTTGCCTCGGAAACCTTCTCTCCTGCCTGTCCTATAGGGGCCACCCTGCCACTGCCTGCCTTGATATTTTTCCGGATAGCAGCCTCCTAAAAGTCCACACGCAGGTGAAGGAAGGGAAACTGGGAAAGACTTACGTCCTTAGTGGTCCTCTGTTGAGTACAAGTCCCTTGCACATTTTCACCCCGTCCTATCGATGGTAGGAAAAATAGCTCATTTAAACTTGGTTTGTTTAAAGAACTTATTGCAAGTACCTTTCGGTGCTCCGTTGTGAATAATTCACCTGTACGGGTAGTCCGCAACTTACGACCGCAGTTGAGCTCAAAATATATGTTGCTAAGTGAGACATTTCTTAAGTGAGCTTGGCCCCGTTTTATGACTTCCCGTGACACGTTTGTTAAGCGAATCACTGCAGTTGTTAAATTAGTTGTTGAGTGAATCTGGTGTCCCCATGGATGTTGCTCATCAGAAGGTCGCAAAAGGTGATCATGTGTCTACAGGACACTGCAACCGTCGTAAACGTGAGTCAATTGTCAACCATCCAAATGTAAACCATGTGGCAACGGGGATGCTGCAACAGTCATAAGTGCGAAAAATGGTCATAAGTCACTTTTTTCAGTGCCGTTGTAACTTTGAACGGTCACTAAGCGAACTGTTGTAACTGTCACTGAGGTCTACCTGTATCTATGGGTGTATCTGTTAGGCTCCATTCTTCAATGGTGCAGGTTGCTTGGAAGGAGATCAGATCTGAACAGTGGTTCAGACAGAGAGATACATTCTTTTTCTGAGGGTAAAAGAGGATGTATCGCTACTTCCAGTTCTCTTCGTTTGGAATTAAGGTGTTTGCAACTAAACCAACCCAGCGCATAGGAGAAGTTGGAAAGACCTGGAGTCATTACTTTGGAGTGGCATCTTCTTAAATGGAAGTATGTTGAAGGTCTTAAAAGCCATTTTTATCAACTATTTTAAATATTTTTATTTTCTTTCATACAACAAATTATAATTTTGGAGCTTCCTTGTTTTTTCATGTGCCTAAAAGTTACTGTAGGAAAATTTTCTATGCTATAAACAAGGCGTTGTCACGGTGGTGTCATTTGACGTATTGGGACTTTTTTTCTCTTAGCTAAACTGGGTGGGGGCGGGGCCAGCACGTGACGCATCCGGCCCGCGGGCCCCAAGTTTGACACCCCTGCTGTAAACCCATTTCATTTCTGTAGGAATGCATTATCTTTTGTACAAAAGAGAATTGCCTTCACTACCAATATTAATATAATAATTTGCTTCTCCACAGGTGGAAATTAAAAATAAGACAACATGAAAGATACAGAAATAAAGAGACTGCTGACTGCTAATGTCATCTGTATCCTTTCTGTTATTGTAACTACTATTGTTCCTTCTTTGTTCTGGAAGAATTTCTCAATTCTGGACACACACTTGATATGGCTATGCATCTGTTCAGCAAGTGTTGGTATTATAAATATTATTGTACATATGGTTTTTAAGCCATATATATCTACAAGAAGATATTCTCTTGCCCACAAGGTATGTTACGTTTCATAAAAATTAACTGTTGGTATGAGGCATGGATAGCTTTTTTATTTGACATTTTTTGATTCTCAATAATGTTCTATTTGTTCCAATGCTACATGGAAGATCATGTGAAAGTAAAATTGAATGAATGGTTGCATGCTTTCAGCTCTTTAGGAACTTTATGGTTGCAGTCACGATAAAACTCAAAACTCCACGTCTTCAGCATTATTCCATACCATTTCTCTCTCAACTAAAACTCTAAAATGTTCTGTAAGTAATTAAATGCTCTCTTAATATTTCTGCTTTAAGGAAGCTGATTTTCTCCCCTTTGAATAATGAGATATACCTTGCTATTATTTGAGTATATTTTTCAGTATTTTGACTATAGGACAATATTTGAGTTGTTGTGATATAATCTTATAAAACTTCAAATTTTATAAAAGTTCATGTTAGATTGCATTTAAAGTTTTAAAAGAATCCTATCATAATCAAGCAAAATTGCATATCAAATAAAACTGCATTCTAGTGTTAAAAGGACTCTAGTCATATTTCCCAAAGATGGCAACAAACCTAAACAGGTTAGGTAATTTTCCTGGCATTTTCTGGGAGCTATGATAGTGCACTCTTATGGGAAATTTTCCAAGCCCACGTGTGTAACCTTGTCCATTGTATAGCTTGTGTATGGATTTATCTTGCAACAGTGTAGTAATCAGAATATTGTTGTGGAGCTTACAAAAAAAACCCCAGAATTAAACATAAGAGCTTTCTAGAAGTTATGATGTATTATTATGATACAGAAGAACTGTAATAAAACTGTTTAGGACACTGACTGATTTTGTGAAATTTGCTTGCAAAAGTATCCTTAGCTTGTAAGTCTTCATTCAATATGTTTCAAACATATTGAATCAGCTGTGAAACTACAATACAATATCCCCTATAGGAGCATCTTCCTAACTTTGAGAGTATCACAATATTCAATATGGTGTAAAACTAATTCAGATGATAGTATTTAAATTTTACCAGTTTCAACAAGAGATTGAACCACATTATTAAACCTCTGCATGAAAATAAATGTGACTTAAAAGGATTTCAATCTGGGTATTTTGTTTCAGTTAAACAAGTTTACACAAGCATTTTCCTTTATATTAAAAGGATTTATAGCCCAACAATGAGCACTCGCGCTATGCAACTCAGCCTTGTTTTAAAAGCCTTGCTAGGAATCAGATTGGACTTCTAGCAAGCGATATATTTTCCTGCCTAGGAGGCTGCAGGATGGGGATGGGAGAGTCAGGCAGAAAGGGAGTAGAGGATACAGTGACACCCCTCCTGCACGAGCTGCACTGGCTCCCAGTGGTCTTCCGGGTGCGATTCAAGGTGTTGGTTACCACCTTCAAAGCGCTCCATGGCATAGGACCCGGGTACCTTCGAGACCGTCTTCTGCCACCAATAGCCTCCCACCGACCAGTCCGTTCCCACAGAGAGGGTCTCCTCAGGGTGCCATCAGCCAAATTATGTCGGCTGGCGACACCCAGGGGGAGGGCTTTCTCTGTGGGAGCCCCAGCCCTGTGGAATGAACTGCCCCCGGAAATACGTAAGATCTCCGACCTCCGGGTGTTTCGCTGCGCACTGAAGACCCTGTTGTTCCGCCAGGCAGGGCTATCAACATAATAATTTTAAATTGGGGTATTTTAATTTTTTGGGGTTTTAAATCAGCCAAATCTATTTAATTATTTTAATTTTTAATTATTGTTGTGTCCTGTGTTTTTAAATTGGCTGTACACCGCCCTGAGTCCTTCGGGAGAAGGGCGGTATAGAAATAAAATTATTATTATTAGTAGTAGTCATTCTCAGCTTTGGTTCTGCTATCAAGAGACTGTAAAAATCCAAATATTAGTTTAGTGTTAATGATCTAGAAAAGGTTTACAAGGGTTTTAATTTAATCTAAGTATAACTAATCATGTACAGTACTTTATAGTACAAGAGGTTGTCTTCTATAAAAAAAAGTATGCATATTGATGACATTATATTCATTCTCTTTAAAAGGCAACAAGATTTGTAAAATGCTGTGTATACTTCTTCATATCTTGTATCCTCTTCCATGGAATTATTGTTCTTTATGGAGCACCGTTACTAGAGTAAGTATGTCTCTTAAAATTCCACTTGGTAAATCATAAAGTTAAATTTTAGAAAATTGAACTATGAATCAGTCTGGAATTACAGTGTCCCACATAAGACCCTCTAGTGGTAAAAGGTAATGTGGATTTGCTTTTAGATATGTAGTTCTGGGATAATATTAAATATTAATGATGAAGTAACAGATGACTCATCTGTTTAGTAAACTTAGAGTTGATCTTAAAAAAAAAAGTCAATGACAATTTTGTTTCCCTAGTCTCAAGAATAAATAAAGATGATAAAGAAAGAATGTGCAATCAAAGTTAGACAAGATAATGAGAAAGAGGATAAATTATGGATCAGATGACATTTAGTAAAATTACCATGGATCTCAAATAGCAGCAGCCAATCAATTCTGGCCCAAATAGGTTGACCATACAGGCATGTGGGACAAGGAACTGATGGACTAGAAAAAGAGAGTGATTGGTTCAAAGTCATCCAACTATTTTTCATATCTAAGGTGAAACTAAACTCAGTTTCCTGATTTCTAGCCTGGTCCTTAATCACTGAAAACTATGTACTATAGTAAAAAAACAACAACAATATTGAACTATTTTAAATAAGAAAAAAATCAGGATCGTGGGGTGATTTTTTTTCATACATGATCATCCAAATGTCAGCATTACAGCAAAGATGGTAATTTTTGATGTGTTCTGAGGCAAAATATTCCAAAGGTGTTCCTTCTTCAAATCACTACTGATGATCACAGTATTATAGCAAAGTAATAAAATGAGAAAAACGCTTTTGAGAAGTGTGACAATCACCATGTGGAAGTTTTGAGTTTCAGAATTGCAAAAACTCAATTTTTATATAAGATGTATAAACTGCTTCAGAATCAGACACTCTTTTTGTTTGGATGTCACATTAAACATTAATCACACATGCCCCAGATTATGAATTCAGAAGGAGATCAGAGGCATTTGCTCTTATTTTGAATTCATTATAGCCTGCTATGGTATTCAAATTTGGTAAACATGGATAAATCTCTATTGAGATTTGTTTAGATCTTCATTTTGGGTGACGGCGATACACAACTTTTTCTAGGCCAAATGCCACAGTTGAATTAAGTAGGATGTTAGGGACTACTTTCTAAAAACTAAAAGATAAGGTAGAATAAACCCCAAGTTTGATTTTAATTAATTTCTTCAATAATTAAATAATTTCCCTATAAAGCTGTTTATGTACATTAAAATGTTATTTCTAAAGCATGTCCTTCATTCACAAGATCAAATTATGAGTCAATAACACCTCAATTTTTTCTGTTGTCAACAGAGAAAATATGTCAATCTTTTCAAATTCGTTCACAGCTCAGTAAATGTGAACTAAGATTTTTTGATGAATCTATTTTAATTTTACATCCACTAAAACAAATTTTACATCTTAAAATATTATTAGATGTTCCAGTTCTTTAATCTGCAAACCACCAATGCCCTTAACATGAACTTTAAAAATATTATCTCATTTTTAGTATAAAAATTGTATTTCAAACATCGAATCCATCAAGTATATATATTTTTATACCTTTCATTTCTCAGACATAGCCAAAACATCTGGTCCAGATTGACAGGTTAAAATATGCTTGAGTTGATAGTTATCACTCTTGTGAATTAGGGAGAAGTCAAGAAAAATGTTTAATCATTGCAAAGTAATTATATTCCAGAGTCTTCCCACAGCTTCCAACAGAACATTTTGCCTCTAATTGACATTTAATTTTAATTAGAATTTAATCTAGTTAATATACTACCCAGTCATTTTTCATAATTTTCCATCCCCACTTCTCTCATTATGTTTTAAGTTATCATTAGGTACAAATTTTAGAAATGTCTGGAGCAATCCTGTGTCTCAGAACTCTTAGGCTATAAAGGCTTTCATTTATGCAACTGGCTGATTTCAGAAAAGCAGAATAAATATTAATTACTGTTTAAGCATAATAGTATGTTGTGATTAACTGAACTTCGAAGCAAAGTTGAAGTCTTTTGATAACCTTTCCAGAGGAAGTAAGTGAGTATGCAAACCCACAGAAGGATTAGGTTCATTCATCTATGGAGATACTCAGTCATCCAAGTCATTGTTGTCCCAAAGGTGCTTTTTCAGGAGGCAATTGGACTTTCTTGTTTTTTCTTTTTTCTTTTGAAGACATTTTGCTTCTCATCCAAGAAGATTCTTCAGCTCTAACTGGATGGTGGGGTATGGGAGGATTTATACTCCTTGCAGACAGCTGGTCATTTTCATTCTTTTAGAAAGTCATTGAGGCCACTTGGAGGTTTATCTGTGTCCTCAGGGTCACCTGAGTAGTGCAGATTGATATGGAGCCTTCTTGGCTGCAGGATGTTTTTTTTGTCCTGTGTCCCTTCAGACTGAAGTGCAAATAGTTCCTGTAAGTTTGCAATTTTTGTGGAAATCAGTTCATACTCCCACACCATTCGAACGGTGTTCATCCCAACGCGCATAGCTAAAAGTCTATGGAGATTCTCAGTCATCCACGTCATTGTTGTCCCAATGGCTTCACACCCATCTGCACTACTCAGGTGTCCCTGAGGACACAGATAAACCTCCAAGTGGCCTTAACAACTCTTTAAAACAATGCAAATGACCAACTGTCTGCAAGGAATATAAATCCTTCCATTCCCCACCATCCAGTCAGAGCTGAAGAAGCTTCTTGGATGAGAAGCGAAATGTCATCAAAAGCAAAAGGAAGAAAGTCCAGTTGCCTCCTGAAAAAAACACCTTAGGGATGGCTAGGTTCATTCCTACTGCAACCACAGTTCACATGATGTCTGAACACAAAAGCTTTACAGTTTATTGTTTTTACCTTTTCAATGTGTTTATCTAGATAGGTCTTTAAAATAGCTTCACTTTTTTTTCCAGATCAGTCTGGGAGACCTTCTTATTTGCAGTTCTTTTATCCACCTTTACAACTTTGCCCTGCTTATGTTTGCTGGGACCAAACTTTCAAATATGGCTGAGAGTGTTCAGTAAAAATGGGTAAGTTGCATGCGGTTGGAATTTGCAATGGCATTAGTGCAGTTGAGGTTAGGCATTTCTTTAATAGTTTAATCATAGTGAAATAGTGGCCATATTCTTATCTGAGACAAGGCATACAAGGTTGCTACATTCTGGCTTAGCAAATCCAAATAATAATCTAATGCAGAACTGCTCAGTGGCTCCTTCTTCTGCCACCAGAAGTACTTTTTTTTTTAATTTGATTTATATGCCGCCCTTCTCCGGAGACTCAGGGCAGTTTATAATGCGTTAAGCAATAGCCTTCATACTTTTGTATGTTTATACAAAGTCAGCTTATTGCCCCCACAAACTGGGTCCTCAATTTATCTACCTTAGAAAGGATGGAAGTCTGAGTCAACCTTGAGCTTGGGGAGATTTGAACATGGTAATTGCAGGCAGCTGGGTGTTAATAACAGGCTATTAGTCTGCTGCGCCACCAGGCTCACAATTGTGATTTCTCTTCTCCATCATTTATTTGAAGTAGAATCCATACCTTTTTTTAAAAAATCTTAGCAAGCCAGAGTTTATTGCTGGGTTCCAGTTCTAAACAGTTAGGTTCACATGTCATACTATATAGATACGGTACTTCTCTGATTTGTGTAAGTAGTTCTACCAATAGGAGGCACCAAACTGCAGAATTCAGCTTAGTGGGGTATTTGAATTAGGCTTTAGCATTCAAACCCTAAATTGTGATGCAAGAACAAATCTGCATCATAATTTTGGATATGAAGCTGGCTTCTTATTTACTAATCACATGTAAGATTAACTGATTAATATGTTCAATTGCATGGTCATACTAGATAGCTGGAGTTTAGAAGTCGAGGGTTTCTGCACCATTTCTTCATAATGCTAAACATACTTATTCAAGACACTGGCTCATAATAAAACAGTCTAAATAGGTTTATATTATGCTAGTTAATTCTAGTATGTACTCATTGTTTATTTAATATGTTTTGCTTTACTTGTAAAAAAAAATCTACTCTTTGAAAAAATGTTCCTAAGAGTTTGGGTTTGTATTTTGCATCCTTTCAATAACAACTGTCTTTGGGAATGAAATGATTTTAATAATTTTTTACGTATTTTGTAAATCTCCTGTTAAATATAAAGATGCAAAGCTAGGTATATGCTGAAGTATCTCAAAAGCTGCTTTGTTCTTAGCAACTTGACATTTTGTTGAAAAGGTCAGATCTTGATGTAGAGACAATTTGGTTAAATGAGCCTTGAAATTTAGCTTGTTGGATCTTCTCTAATGATGTCTTTCATGTGCTGAACCCATTCATTTTAAAGGCAGCCCATTGCTCCTCCCAATTCACCTGTTTAAAATTGAAAGATTTCCTTATAGGTTTATACTCTTCCTTGAGTAGATGCCTATAATAGCTATGCCTTCCACACTTACCAAGCTAGATTGGAGGTGCTATGCAGGTACCTCTTGAGTTATGATGTCACGTGTCTGCATCATTTAGCGACAGCAATCCATTTGTGTGCCTGCTATTTTCAGGACATGTTACTGTATACTGTAAAGTGGCACTGCAGTTATTTTTGTGACTTTTTATCCAGAAGGCATTCAGTCATGTCAACTGTACAAGACTTAATTAGTCTCAGTTATTGTGTATGCGTCTCCAGCCAATGCAAAATGATAACTTACCTTATAAAATGCTTCAGTGAGTTTTTCATTTCTGGTTTGAAAAGCTGTAAAAAAAAAACAATTGTTGGCTGAAAAGCTCATCACATCTATTTTTAAAATATTTGATTTTTTTGTCTTTAACTCTGAAACTTTGGACTGAAATGATACTATTTAACTGGCACTGTAATACTATAAAGAAATGTTATGTTGCATAACAATGAATTGTTAGCATCTTTACAGCTCAGGGAGCAATAATTTTTATCATATTTTTGTTTCTCATTTGCATTTTCCCCAGTTTCTGCGAAATAGATTGCTTCGTTCCATGAGTCAGAGAACTCTGTGATATGTCAGTTTCATTTTTTTCAGCATCTTTAGACATAAATGATGGGGATGTGGGTTGAGAAAGCAAGTTGTATAATCTCTTTGGTTTAAGCCAAGTCCATCCTTAAGTATAAGAAAAATATAGATGTATTTTATAAAATAATATGAAATTCTAAAACAATATCAACTTGAAATAAAATGTAAATATCTAGATTTTTTTAAAAAAATATTGCAGATAGGACAACAAAGTGTACTTCTTGTATTTCTGAATAGGCACAGGAAAGCTTTGGGATTTCAAAGTAACATTGATTGGATGATAATGATCTTACGAAGATTATAGTAGGTATAACCAAAGACATCTAGTAAAAGCACAATAAAAGTACTAAGAGGAACTAAATTAATTTCTGAAAACACATGTTTTTCTTTAAACCTGTAGTTTAGAAGAATTTAAAAATACAAGATTACACAAGCACACATTCCATTAGCCATCACATGATGGCATGACATGTATGTAGCCTCTCGAAAAGTCCCCTGTACATTTGTCAGAGAATGATAGTGAAAAAGGCAAATACATTTTATTAGGCAAATGGTTTTGGCTTTATGAATCTTATGAAAGATCTTGGGGAGTTCCAGGGGTCTGGAGACCACATTTTGAGAACTACTCCTGTAAAACATCAAACAGTTAAGGGTCAAAGCATCTCTTTTCTGTATCAACCAAGTGCCATCATGATAGTTTTATTTATCACATACACAAATTGAATTAAAACCTGCAGAGTGTTTAAGGACAAAATTATTGGTGCCTGACTCAGTCATCTCATAGGTGCTTTTTCAAGAGGCAACTGGACTTTCTTGCTTTTCTTTGAAGGCATTTCACTTCTCATCCAAAAAGTTTCTTCTGCTCTGAAGTCCTTGTATTTTATATGTATTTGGTCATCTAATTTCTGAAAGTGAATAAACAAAAGTTCATAAGCAAAACAAAAGTGAAAAACAATCTATATAATCATTTCAGTGAAAAGAGTTTAAAAAATAATCCTGCTTTGAAACTTCTTGGAACACTAGTAGACATGATCTCCAGATTTTTGGAGCTGGGAGTTCCACTGCTTTGGCATTGCAGCAAGACAGGGTCCTTAATATATTCATTCATGAGCACCTCAATAGAAGATGTGCACAAGAGTCTTTCTAGCTAATTGAAGAGAAAGAGGGCCTTATTCATCATGGGCAGATAGCATCATTTTATATTAATATAGAGAAGAGCGTACTCAATACTTGTACATGTGTATTTTGTAATGCCTGTGCTGGCTCCAGAAACTCAGTTTATATATGGTACGGATTGCTTCTCCTCTTTTATGCTGGAGGCATAGAATTACCAAAGTTTCTTCCTGCCCACCCAATATGTTTTCTTAACCAGCAATTTTCTCTGGAGGGTGTGGAATGAAACTCAACCAATTTTAATTAAAACCCAATGGCTGCTGTTAAATAAGCAGAAATCCCCTCAGACTTGAGTAGGGAGACATCTGGCTTCACTTGCAGAATGCAACAGCTCTGTTGCTTTTTCACATAAGTGCTATTCACAGTTTCCATAACCATCTGACAAGAATATAGATTTCACCTGTGTAAAAAGTTAGTGATTTTAATTGAATTATTTCTCAGTTGTGAATTTAAATTCTCAGTTTATGAGCCTTTTGTTCCCAGCTGAACATAATTGCTAACATAATGAAGAAATTGCAGTATATTCCAATTGCAGTATATTCCAAATCTAAAATTAATTAGTGAATCTTGCTATGCATGTGGAATCCCTAAATTGCATCAATGCCTCTGAGGATGGGATTCTTGTCCAGTTGACAGATTCTGTTCCAGTAGTTTTGCTGAACAGAATATGTGTTCCAGTATTTATGATGCAGTATTTTTGCAATGTGATTTTCAACAAAGGTACATTTTTTACTATTTTTTTTTCTCAGAATTATAAAAGATGAATATAAAATTTGGACTCATCTTGTGATTTATTTTGTGTGCTATCAAGTCAACCTTGACTTTTAGCGACCAGATATATTTTCTCCATTTGTCAATCATTATATATATCCTATTCGTGTAGTTTTCTTGGTTAAAATACAAGAATGACTTTTTATTGCCTTCTCCAATGCAGTATGAATTGATGTCTTTGTTCTGATGATTCTCCACCTCCAGCATCTTCCTATGTGGTTGACCTGGTAACTTGGTTATGTTTAGTGTTGCTGCTTTAATCTCAGCTCATTTTTTTAAAAAATTGTTTTGCTCTTTATGTTTTTAATCTCGTTTTTATTCCCTGTTAATCAACCAGAGTAATATGTTTGAAATGAGCAGCCATATGAAATGAATGGATGAACAAATGAAGGAACAAATTAATTAATAAACAAATTAATAAATAATAAATCTTTGCTACCCCAAATAAGTGTCTGTTTGCTTTAGCTCCGCAGTTAGCATGACCTTCACGCCTTGAGTGTCCCTGCTGGCAATATATACTCTTGGCATACATTCCTGACTTCCTCTCCTCATCCCCCACAAGAACACCATCACAATGAGGCAGCACAGTTGGGGGCAGGGTGTTGTCTGGTTTATGGCTTGGTGCATTGTACAAACTCAAGTAAAAGTTGTTTTTATTCAGTTAACCATGCCATAGTTATTGAGCCGACATAGCCATAAAGCTAACCAAAATTTTACCGTTCAAGGCAATTCTGGAAGAATTTTCTATAAAGTAGTACAAGCATTACATCAAACCAAGATTTAGTGTATGGCTCATATATTGTCTTTTTTCCCAAGTGACAGTTCCTTCCCTTTTTTCCTGCCTATACACTTGAACAAAATGCCAGACTTGCCTTAGAGCTTGCCTTAAGCCAAGAAGAAAGAAGATGGGAACACGCAGGAGCCACAGGAGGATTATTTTAATAATCAGCAATGTAGAAGTACTTTAGCAATAAAATGATACGCTTCTTAACTGCATCATACAATTTCTTTCCTACAGGAGGATGCAATAAAACAGCAGGTGCATGAAGAATTTTTTTATTTAAAAAAAAAAATCAAAATCTTTGACCATTTTATCCTTTCTTAGAAAATAATGAGCCACATTGGATATATAGAAAATATTATTTAAAGAGTTATGTTTTCAGTATGGGAAAAAATCATATTTAAATTTCATAGCTACCACTTGTCTCCCTTGCTAGCACTTTCATTATTTTATTATCAGCATAGAATTAAATTGATTCAGAGTTAGTAGGAAAAAAGGCATATTGCAGAAATTATCCTAATTGAGGGAGATGCAAAGTTTTCATGCTGCGGGAGGAAAAAACAATTTCTATAATCAGCAGAAATAGAAGAACTGCTTTATATAGAAACTTTGCCAAGGTGGTTGTTTATATTGTGACAGATAGTTAATGAATTTTACAGTGTCAAAAGTTCTTAAATATATTATATTTATTATAAGGAACATTAAAAAGTAAAACGATTTTTTGAAATTATCATCAGCAAAACAAATTATAGTTCAATCTAGAAGCATATGAAGACTTAATGTTTTCCATGAAGTCCATATTTTGGACTTCATGGAAAACATAACTTATAAATTAATATGACTAGAGAAAAAAATAAAAGGAGTTTATTATTATTTTTAGCAGATTATCCTGACTGATGAATCCATCTAAAAAGCATCCCATTAGAGACTGGTGGTGATAGAATATTAAAATCTAATTTTGAAGTTCAGTAATAGTAATACAGTCCTGCATATGGTGAGTAAACAAATCAAGCAATAAAGAACACACAGTTTTAAAGATTAACCTTCTTCCACTTTTATAGGGCTATGTCCATCTGGGATAACAATCTCCAGATTACGACAATATGCAGTGTGGTGGGAGCCTGGCTTGGAGCATTTCCTATTCCATTGGATTGGGACCGTCCATGGCAGGTTGGTCGCTCTATTTTATATAAATTACATAAAATTGATCAGACCAGCTCCATCCAGTCCCGTATTTAGTTTATAATTATCTGGCTAACTCCCTTATAAAAGCTTATAAGCAAAGTACTAAGGGTCTTTTCTATTTTGCCTTCCAGCATTTCCTGTTCATAGACTGGTGATCTTTAAGATTTAATTGTAATTCCATTGTAAAGACTGTTGAAAGCAACATGGTAGAATATTTTCTCTAACAAGCTGGAAGTGGATGAAGCTACTTCCTCAATATGAGTTACATGGTTGTCAGAATAGTGCAAGCAAGGCCTTGCTGCTTGCTAATGTAGTTAATGATATTTCTCAAGTTCAAGCAGTAGCCAGTCAGCATCCAGCCCATTAATGTCATGGAGGCCCTACACCTCTTATGCCATCTGAGAATGTGGCCTGTGGTGTGCTGCTACCTTCCATTAAAAGCACTTAACAAAATGCATTTGAAATGGCTATTGGCTTCAGATTGATCTTTGAAACAGCCTTAGCTGAGCCACTCTGTGCCGAAAACATGTTTTGTAGTTTTCCAACAAACCCTTAAGCATTTTGCTGCTTGTAGAAAAAATGAGAAGCTGGCAGGATTGCAGGACAACTGTACATTCATCTGCCAACATTATTGTTGGGGAAGGGAGGAGAGAATAAAGTGATCTGCTAATAATGTAAAGTGGATTAAACTGTTCTCAAAGCATATATACCCACAAACAGAGGATTAGGGTATTTGCCATTAAACATTCTGAATCTTGATAAATTGAACAAAATGTCTGATGTAAATGAATGTAGTCCAGTTTTAATTACTATTCTTGTACCTTTTTTGCCTCATATTAAATGCAAATGAACTTGATATATATTTCAGAAATAATAATGGAAATTTGGGATATTGGTTACTCCCCCTTTTAAAAAAAGCATATTATCTAATTATATTCCCACATATTTTTGCACTAGATAGAACTATCATAAATGAGATATATCAAAATATAAATCAGATTGAGGACAAACCCTCCCAAACCCAAGATATTACAGGGGCACACTAGTGTCCAATTTCCAAACATGCCATGGCTACAGGAGGGAGGGGAGAATCCCAAGAAACAGGATGAGGTAGAGTTAGTTCCCCTTAAGGAGCAAAGCTGCTTCTCTCCTCCATTTTCAGAGGAAGACTTTAAGAGCTGCCTTCACCATCTTTGTGTACCAGAAGCTCAGAGCTAATCTCCCATCAGCAGAATGCTTGATGGGAAGAGGACTCTGTTGAGCAAGGGGTCTTTGAACAGACTTCCTGGGATATATCACTTTTCATGTATTAGAGCTAAATTTATGGATGAAACAGTTTTTAGTTCATTAAATCTACATTAATGATACCTTAAGATGCCTCTAGGTTCCTGGAAGTTTTAGAAAGCATCCTGTCAGCAATATTTTGTTTTACCATTTCTCCTTTCAGAAGCTATTAGCAATGGTTAGAGGTAATTAGAGGTGTGGTACAAATTGGCAGAGCTTTCAAATTCACTACCAGGCTTTATTTTATCACCCTCTTAATAAGGGTCATTGAATAAAAGTGTGTGTGTGTGTGTGTGTGTGTGTGTGTGTGTTCGTGCATATATTAATGTACAATAGTGGCGAATATCTGTAACTCGGGGATAGGATGAGGGTGAAGGTTTGTTCTCCTGAGCTTGTGGGTTGGTTTCTGAACATTTGGTTACCAGGCTAGGTAACATCTTCAGCAGAGTTCAGGGGATAAACTAAACTCCGCTGAAGATGTTACCTAGCCTGGTAACCAAACATTTGGAAACCAACCCACAAGCTCAGAGAACAAACTTTCACTCTTGTATATTAATGTTGCAAAAGCAATTTATAAATGAGCCTTTACCTCAAAACTGTAAATTGTATCAAGATGAATCATCAGGATTGTGCTGGAGAAACAAGGCTCAAGAAATAATCAGCTGGATCATTTATATTGTTTTAAGAATAAATGTTTGGGGGAAAAAAGAGAATTGACTTATAGAAAAAGGAATAATTTTACAAACGAAAGAAAGTCTAGCATTGCAATAGCAAATCCTGTGCAGAAACTTGCAAGACCTATACAGGGTTCACGTACTTCATGCTTCCTCTTGGCATTGGTTATAAGGCAAAATGATCCTCTTGATAATGCACTTTTGAGAGCCTCTGAAGCCTTGAAAGCTGCAGCTCCTGGATTATATAATATGTTTATATCCAAGTAACCCTTCTCTAGTTTTTTAGATTTGCCTTAAGCTGCTGCAAATTAATCTGTTACATTTTTTTGTCTCCGCTTATTTCGAGATCATACCTCCAGCCCTCAAACTATTTCTGCAATATCCATTAGAGTAGTGTAGTCAACTCTGTAGCTCTTACAATGCCTCTAACATGTTTAATAAAGAAAATGTGTGGGAGAATGGAAAAATGATGACTACACAGTATGAGAAGTAGAAGAATGCTTACAGAGGGAGTGAGTTATTTTTGTATTCCTAGTTTGGAAAATGATTTTTGTAGCAGAGGGATTTGGCATGATAGAGTTTTAAAAAAATTAGAGTTGGAATAACAACTTTTGGAGTTAATCCAAAATGAATTCCCATGTAGTTTGTCTGTACTGATAGTGCTAACCTCTGTAAATCAGTACATGTTTAGGGCAGCCTTGTATCTAAGCGATAGAAAATGAACCAAAGGATACTATGCATCCCTTTTCTTCCATGACCATATTCTCTTTCCTGACCTAATTGGGGGAAAAGTACCCTGAGCCAAAATCGGCTCATTTCCAATTTAGCTAAGCTTTGGTCCCCAAAGAATCCTGGTTATGCAAGGAACAAGAAACAGTCTTTAGCAGTATTAATCTCATTAAATTTGATTGTGTGAACCTATTTGCCTTGTCTCCTTTCTGAGTTTTGTCGGGAAATCTGGTCTGTACCTTTATGATAAGACTTCGGAGAAGGAAGATGTAATCAAGGTGATAGCTAGGAATTACATTTTTTAATAGTAGTTGATCAGATTCAAATATGTTGGAGATAAGGGGAATGAACGATACAGGTTTTGCATACAAAGACTAATAACACCATTGCCTAGATTATTTTTTTATTATTGTTTAATGTCTGGTTAATTCCTGAAGAGATTGAATTTATTTTGAAAGAAAATGTCCATTAGAAATTCAGCCTTCACCAGACCAAATAATGCAGTATGTTAGTACTGAAATATACACTATTTAACATTCTGCAGAAAATATGCAATGCCATGTTACTGAACATGAATAAGCAAATCTTTGGTTTGAAAAAGCAGGCATGACAAATTGAAATGGTGACCTTTCTCAGGCTGTAAATATAAGGCTGAAGCAAAGTCAGTAAGAGTCCCTAAGGCACCTTATGAACATATTATTATTATTTTGACTGCTCTTCTGAAGACCTCCAAATAATGCTCGATATATAAAACACTAAATGCACATTTAGTGATATGAAAATTAAGCACAAAAGATCAAATCAAAACAGATTACAAACAACAAAGGAGCTGGTTTGATTCATTCCAGGTAGTCCTTGACTTACCACCATTGGTTTAGCAACTGTTCAAAGTTACGAGCGCTGAAAAAAGTGACTTACAACCAATCTTCACACTTATGACTATTGCAGCATCCCAAAAGTCATATGATTGTGATTTGAGCATTTGGCAACCGGTATGTATTTACAATGGTTGCAGTGGTCCGGAGTCATGCGATGATAATTTGTGACCTTCCCAGTTAGTTTCCAACAAGCAAAGTCAATACGGAAGTTGGCAGGGAAGGTTACAAATTGCGATACCTTGCTTAACAACAGTGGCCAAAAAAAAAAAAAAAGTTGCAAAATTGAGT
Organism: Arizona elegans; assembly: GCA_022577455.1. Lineage (NCBI taxonomy): Eukaryota > Metazoa > Chordata > Lepidosauria > Squamata > Colubridae > Arizona > Arizona elegans. Next base: position 295,646,670 of record JAKOOJ010000001.1, on the reverse strand, counting down.
GCAGTTGCTATTTACTTAACAACTATACCACTTAATGAGGAATTTCCTTGTCCCAATTGTGGTTGTAAATTGAGGACTACCTGCGGAATATGATTGAAAATCTAACAGCTAGGAGAACATATGGAATAAGTTGACTCTTTTTTCTGCCTGTTCTTTTCAAAACTGAAATAGCTTTCATCAACCTGGAGCCTCCCCAGGTAGAATAGGATGATATCTCAAACGTCTGTCAATTATGTTTCCAAAACAACAGTAAGGAAAGATATTCTAGAATTTGCTGGTATGCATACATATTACAAAAGCTGGAGACAGGAACTAAATGCCACCCACGCACAGACTGTTTTGCATTATATTACCTGGATTACATTTCATTTGTAGTCCAGGAGATGAATAAAAAAAAAGATGAAGGACAAAGGATTGTAAATTGTGCCTTTTATAAGGGTTAGGGAAATAAAGTGTGTACCTGGACATTAACATAGCAAAAGGTAAAGATGGCCTGTACCTACAGCATTCTACAAAAGAGGAGAGATAAATTGCAACATAGTGTTTTTCTTCATTTAAATTAAAAGATGACCTCTACTGTGCTATTTGGGCAAACAGGCTTTGGAACTAAAGCCAATTCATTAATCAAATAATTTAATCTTTAATTTTCCCTAAATATTTAAAAGTCTTTATCAAAATAAACTATCGGTTAAGAAAGTTAAAGTTCATGGATTTCGATAGCAGTTCTCTGGTTTGTCTAACTGGGCATTGCCTTAAACATATATAAAATAAATTCTAGTAAATAGTTGTCTGTATGAATTCCCAAACAGGTAGATCAGTTTTTAAGCTTGGATGCACAATTCTTTGGATGTAGTTCATTGCAAGAGCCAAATTCCTAATCATAATGGCTGAGAACCATGAGAGTTGTTGTCCTGAGAGATGTAATCATAGGGTATTACATGAAAATAGCTGAAAGAAGTCTACAGGTCAGCCCACTGATGTACTAAGGGGTCCCACTGACATTGCAATGATTGTTGAAAATATCTGTGCATACTTTTAATACCATAGAAATGGTATGGGTCACTGTATATCATCCATATTAAGAACACACAGTGATAACTTTTAGATTGGAGCAGATAACTATGATTGCTGCAATGTTATATCTGCAATACTAAAAGTGAGAGCAAGACATTCCCAGTTCTTAAGGCCAGATTATTTACACTACATGCAATGGTCGTGCATGCACAAAGTTGGGTTTTGGCCACAAGTTCATCATTCTAAGAACCATTTTAGAGTAGCTAGCTTAGAGCAGAATGTGAATCATGCCAAGGAAGGGCATTGTGCCAGCAGTTTGCATTCATAGGTTAAGAGACCCTTTGCTAAGAGACTCAGCAAATTCAGCAGAGTGGAAATAAATGTAGGCTTGGTTAAGCAAGAAGTAGCCCTGTTCAGGGGCTCTCATGTAGGTGTGTGTGTGTGTGTGTGTGTGTGTGTGTGTGTGTATAAAGAGATGGGATGAACAAACCCTTCCTTATTCTCACTACCTTCTATATGTGAAGGGCAGCTGTACAGTAAGACTCCTCCCTGGGTTACAGAATTTTTGAACAATTTATTTCAATGTGGAGAAGCAAGAAGTCTAAAAGAATAGTAGAACTAGCTAGCCCCCATTCCTCTTTTTTGTCACATGTAGAGCTCAGGCAAAAGAGCTATGAGTGAATGCCTCTTAATGTGCTTTCATGTTATCTACATTTATGTAAATATTCCCATCTGCAATTGATTTTATATTTTATAACAAAATGGGGGTAAGTAGCTCGCTCGAGACTAATGTTCTTTAAAATATTCACTGAAATGTCCTTATTTTATATTTATCACTTGTAAATTTCAAACTGAAAGCTAATTAATAAACTCTAACCATTTTTTAAAAATTTAAATCATTTTCAATATGCTTTAAGAATGAACTTGCAGCTGCAGGACACATTCATAATTATGAAAATGCAGTCCTGTTGAACCTCAACTCATCCATTCCCTCTGTGCCAGCAACCCCTTCCTCCCGTCACTGCTGAGCAGCAAAAATGAAAGAGGAAAGTGCCTCCTTAGAGTTATATATAAAAATTCTCTTTTTATAATTCCATCTATTGTTAAGCAGCAAATATTTCCTGTCTTGCCCAAATAAATCCAGCTTGGACTGGATTTCACTTCAAGAGAGAAAAATGATCAAAATGATGCCCTGTCTAATTAAGTAACTCGATTACATATCCATTGGAATTTAAAGTATTCATTTGCAATGCATTCATTTTTATTACACTGTGACATTTAGTGAGTTTATCAGTAAAACCAATCAAAACTGTTTTATTGCTAAAAAGGTACCCTGCATAATTGACCAACTTTTTAATCTTATTTTTTGTGTGTATATACTGTATATATATATTTAAAAAATTTAGGAAGCAGGCATTATCTTGGAAGAAGTATTTTTTTTCACGTTCTGAAGCTTTCTCTAGGATATGCCATGATGTTATTTTTTAAAAAAATAACAAGTATGCTTTTTCTCTGTAATGTTATTTTGTTCCATTTAGACTCCATTTCAGTTGATCAATTATCTGGCTTCTTTAATTATGTCTTTGACTGATTGATAGCCTGAGTTCTTACATACAAGTAGAATACTATCTTTTCTTCTGGGTGCATCTGGCTAGCTACTTCTGATTTCACCCATCACAAACAGATCTCAGAGTACAGTTTTAAGGCTTAAATTCAGTTAGTGCTGCATAAATGGGGGATTTTGCTGCCATGTTTATATCTTCAGCTGTGTAATACTGACTAGGGGATTCCACATAAATATCTGGCACTGCTCCCAGAATTTTCATCCTTTCATCCTTACATCCTTTTCATTTTCATCCTTCAAATCTTGACTAAACTCAGAGGAATATTGGGATATTAACTGCAGCTCCACATTATCTACCCAACTTGAAATTCCAAGTGCACGTATAGCAGCAAAAACATTTCAGGAATTAATTAATGCCAATTAATTTCATTTGAGAACAGCACTGAGAGGTAGGAAGAGTTAAAGAGAGTTCAACTGTTTTAACGATGGTTGGATCTAGTTCCAACCATGGGAGCATTCCCTAACCAACTTCTGCTCACTTTTCTCTTGCTGGTATAATGGGGGCATTTCGGTATAGAACCCAGTTTCATCCCCCTAATATTGTGGACCATAAGCAGCTTCAGAAAACTGCAGGAAAAGCAGTGAATTGGGAAAGACCAGCAGTTCTTCCATTTTATTACAGGGATTCTTCTCTTGGATCAGAAGTCACCAATGATGGAGAACCTTCTATCCACAGAAGATAGCTGCTCAGATCTAATTTCTAGCATGATAGCAGAACTTCACCTTGCAAAATATTCATTGCTATTGCAATGAAAAGTCACTGCATGAAGCAGTCATGATGATGTATGCCCCTGCCTTTCCCTTTGATTATGATCTCCTTTAATATGTTTCATTCCATTGTGCTTCAATGTCAAATCTGTTACCCAGCTACCTAGGACTGAAAGAATGCAGTAGGGAAGGGAGAAGGAGCAGCTTAAAAACAAAATAGCAAATTAAATGGAAAATAAGAATACATCAACTGCTCTGACCACAGATACACCACATATTTCTTACCTGGTTCTGATCAAGCATCATATGCAATAGCCACCATCTAGTTACACTTTAATGCACTTTAAAAACTGTACAATTGTTCATATTCCTAACACATGCTTGATGGCTATTACCCCCTTTTTTTTTTACCATTCTGGGTAAAAGCATGTCAAGTGTTGCAAAGGATTTTGTACCCCGTTTTGGTGTCTTTCAGTCATACCAAAAACTTGTGCTCATTGAAGTTCATCCTTTTCTTCTTCTAATGCAGCATTTTCCTTTTTCAGGTGTGGCCCATTTCCTGTTCACTTGGAGCCACCTTTGGCTACGTGGCCGGTCTCCTTATTGCATCTTTGTGGATATATTGGAATAGGAAGCAGCTTACATACAAAAGCAGATAACTGGCGCAAGGAGGAAAGGCATTTTGATTGTGAGATCCCATGAAGATTGCACAGGGCTATGGTCAAAGCAAAAGGCTTTCCAAATCTTTTCAGAGCATTGTTGGGCTTTACTCTTCTTTTGTTTTACAGCATGGTCAACATGCACTGGTAATGTGATCATACATTTGTTGTGTACATTCCTTCCCATATGAATAAAATCTTCACAGTAGATGATGCTTACTTCTTCGCATATTTGTGATTTTCTCCCTCCCGCTCTGGGTTTCACCAAATGCCAGTTCCTAAAATCCGCTTCCCTGTCAATCAGTGGATTTCTTAATAAGGTGTTGCTGTCTTGAAGTGTATATTTGCACAGTGTCACAAGTTTCACAGTACATGTGGCCATTGTCCCAGCAGCTCTCATGTGATCAGGCAGCAATTAATGCATCTTGAACCTATTCTCTTTTTCATTGTGTGTTTCTTTGGAGTTAGAATGGCTATAATGGCTTCATCAAAAACAGTCTTCAATCCTTTCTGCGTTAAAGCTGAGCATTCCACATAGCAATAGGCTCCTATCTGTCAAGAAAACAAATGCATTTAATAGCTACATAGACAGTCGGCATCTTCCCCAAACTCTATTAGTGAACTCAGGGGGCTTTCATTTTTATTGAAACATCAGTGTTTGGTTTTTTATTTGTCTTTGCCCTGAGAAAAACATTCCAGCCCTCTACCTTCCAGAAAAAGAAGTTTGTCTTTTGGTGACAGATATAGACTTCTTTTCATTACATTCAGGGTTTGGGAAAAAAACACTAAATATACTGGTGTTTTCAGTTTGTTTTACTTTTGGCAGTATATTTGTATCCGAGTCATTTTAGGAAGGTCTAAAGGAAGGCACAAACAGGAATTACCATATTTCAGAAAATTTTCTATGGCTAAATAAATTATCACTCCTGATATAAATATTATACTTTGGAGACTCTTCAAATTCAGATGATTATTTTAATTTTCTCAAACGTATTCTCACTATGTTCCATTGCCTTATATTGAAGTAGGTTATCTTTCAATTATTGAAAAATACTAAATGAACTCTTACTTAATAGTATTTAATACTATATATTATTCACAAACAAAACAGCTGTATTAACAGATAAGATTTATGTACTGCTTAATTCTTACACAGCTGCCTTTAAATGTAGTATAAAAATCTGTATCCTTGCTGCTCCTTCTCACTGAAAGAGAAGGAAATACGAAAATACTTGCTCATTGTTTTCAGTGGCACTAGTCCATTTGAAAAAAACAAATGCTAGACGTTTATTCCCTGAAACTGTGGGCACAGCTAGAATTTTGGGAGCACATGCTGCCCATGCCAAACAATCCTGGCAGCTGGCAATGCAGGAAGTCTGGAAAGAAGTCACATATGGAGAAAAATGTGGAGCAATTCAGTATTAAATTTTAGGGATAATTTAATGTAAGAAAAGTTAAGGCAGAACCGATATGGAGAAAAATCTCTGTTTGCAATTAGTCTAAATGCAAATCCTCCACATCAGCTTCCTTATGGCCCTTGCTGTCCACAATTATCCATGTGATGCATAGCATAACATATCATCAGGAGGGCATTAGGTTAGGGAAGTATAGTGGTTATGCAGTTTATCTGGAAATAATTGAACTAAAGGGCAATTGTCCCCCTTTTCTTTGACTCTTTTCTTTTTTCTTTTACTGAAAATGCTGTACTGATTTTATATTTTTATTTACTTCTTAGAGTTATGTCCTCTATGAAGGTGAAGGTTTGTTCTCCGATCTTGTGGGTTGGTTTCCGGACATTTCATTATGTCCTCTATATCCTATATCCAAGGATTCAAAGGGATTTACATGGAGATACACTTTCTTGTTGCCATGAAACAGCAACTTTCAAAGTACAGGTAGTCCTTGAGTTATGACGGCATTCCTGGCAACCATTGCAACCTCAGGATATTTGGGTTATTAAGTGGGGTGGGGGGTGGGACTGCACCACACAGTGGGCCAGGTGAAGAGTGCTGGGTAAGGGGTGCACAATGTAGTGGATAGGAGTTATGACGTGTGGATGTGCTTACGGAGTACAAGTTCCATAGGATCTTGAACACTTTAGTGGGCTCCTCAGGAGAAAAAGCAGCAGGAATAATTTACTGGGGTGACATGCAACCTTCCCTGGCAGCTTCCACATTGACTTTGCTTGTAGAAAGATGACAGGGAAGATTCCAAATGGCAATCATGTGACGTGGCACACTATGACTCTGTAATTGTAGCTGGGCACCTGAGCATTTGGATTGCAGACACATCACCACAGGAAAGCTGAAGGTTGGAACTTCGAGGACTGGTCATAAGCCCATTTCTTCAGCACCGCTGTAACTCTGAGCAGTTGCTGAATGAATATTTAAGTCAAGGATTTTGTAGGTTGGGCTGATCCTTTTGTATGGATGCTGCAAGTCTTTTCATACAGAAAGATAAAATAAAGGTAGGGGAAATATAATACACATACGGTAATACCAAGAAGATTTGAACTCTTAAATCTCCAGCTTACCTCTTTTGCTAATTTAACGCCCTGCTCCATACATATTGGTTTTTCTTTCATGTCATTTAGCCGTGCTAATGTTTTAGGATCATCACGAAGATCAATCTGTTAGGAAAGTTACAGAAGATATGTACACTTCCTTCTACATGATACGAATCAAACTTTACATCACAGACTTTATCAAAAAAGAAAATAGAAGTGGCTCCAATACAAGGTAGCAATGCTGATGTCTCACAGAACACCTTGGGGTTTAAATTAGGCATGATTAATATTGAACTTGGTGAGATTTAACCGCACTAACTCAGGCTAATTCAATCTATAACCTTTGCTTTAACTGGAATCTCAAGCCTATTTCCATAAGGTACATTGTGGTTCAAATGAACTGTGTGCAAATTTAAAGGCCCTATGACATTTCCAGAGAATGCCCTCAAAAAAGCATTCTCCCAAAATTTTAGCTCAGCATACAAGAAGCCAAGAGCACAGAAGAATCAATAATTTGAATATGAGAGGCAAGGATTTTTTAATTTTCCTACTTATTTTCTTTCTTCTGTTTATTCTGAGACCAGAAATCAATTAAGGAAAAAGTTTGGAGGAAATGTACAGAAGAAAATTGGTAGCTGGAAGAAAGACTAAATGATCCCCAGGCCATTTGTAGTTACATATTTGTTCATTGATTTATTTCACTTAGGCACCACCAACTACAGAAAACATAAGAGATGTACAAATTACACTTATTTTTAAAGAAGTAAACAAGATTGCAAATCCAGCCAAAGGCACAAAACATATCTCATGCACCCAGCAACGGGCTTCATCCATCTCAGTCAGAACCTGAAAAAAAAGCCAGGTTTTCAAGGCCTCCAGAACATCATCTGAGGGGGAACTTGAAAGTGTCTCTGCATGACTACTGGTAAACTGGTGCTTGTGAAACAGTTACTCTTTGAAGCTTCAGAATATATTACGGGCCTTTGTGATTTCAGGGATACAGATATTGAGAGCCAATTTATTTCTGGCTCAACTGGCATATTCGAAGCCATAGTAAAACTTGTCTTTTAGAATTGCTGCAGCTCTATCGAGCTAGTTTGTTTCTATATTTGTGAGCTCCCTACTGCTGATTTAAGCAGGTCTTTCAAGGTAAGAGTGAGCTGATGGCTTTGCAGCCAACTCATTCACAGAAATCATTTAGATATATTGCATAGAGATAACCAGATAGGTGGGGGTGGGAATACAAGCATTTTAAAAATTTCCTTGGTGCAGAAAAGGAATTTGGGGATTTCCAGCTTTCTAGCATCAGTGGCAGGGCAGTGAATACATGAAAATATTTGCTCGCTGTTTTCAGTGCATGAAGTCTACCTGATTTATAGGAATTAGGGAATAGGATTACCGATGATACGCCCTCAACGTGTAGCTCTATCTTGAAATTCAGAATTAATTTCATGGTTAACTTTTCAAGATGAAAAAAGAGGGAAATGGTAAGATGCATAAATTGTGAATTAAAACTGGGAGAAAAAAAAGCAGGGTCTGCTTTTGCAGTAATATATATCTGAAACTATATATGGGGTGGTTGAAAAGGAGGATGGTACTTTCTTACCAACAGGGTACCCCCACATTTCTATTTGGAAAGCCGGTGGTGGGCACTAAGCCCACAGACTGCCAGTGTCACATGGGTAAAAATGGGTGAACCAATTCTCACCCAGAGGGTACACAGAGATGTGTATCTGTGTATATATTTATCAGCAAAGGAAACCACAAGACTCTTCATTCCATCCAACTGCAGCATGTGATACCCACGCTTGTCTGAATCAGCTGTTTGGATCCCATAATTACTGCTTTATTGTTTGTAAACAAATACTCTTTTTGTTCATAGGCAGAGCACATCAAAACACAGAGCTTTGCTTTCAATTTAAATGCTGAAAGAAGTTTTAAAAATTCATAAAGAGGACAAAAGGGATGGAGGTTTTCTCAAAGGACTTGGTTCCCTAACAAGAGCAACAAAAGTAGATTAAGATGCAGTTTTGTTTTCTCTCTTCATTGGGAGGGTTTCTCCATTCCATAGTTAATCTTTCAAGGTCTGTTTACAACTAATGGTGTTAATCACAGAAGGACTAGAGGGCTCCAGTTGTCCCTTCTGGCTCTAAAATTAGATTGCTTTGGATGCATTTCTTGTTATTTTAGTTGCAAACTAGAAATGCAAGCCTACATGCTTGGAGTGTGCAAGGGGTGAGGAAACTGTTGCTTGATTGGAAAGAGGGAGAAGCTACATTTATGTGACAAAGGGAATTATAGGTATTTAGACTTCTTCTGAATTGTAAGTGGTTAAGCCAAAGATTTTATGGGAAAGGATGGATTTGAAAAGAATGTTCAGGGCAAAATAAAAATGGCACTATACTGCGAAGGGCATTGTGACACAAGAAACAATTAAAATGGACACAGCCCTTGAAGAACTTAGGAATCTGTTTAACAGCTGATAGTAGTAGAGTTAGAGAGGTAAAGATCATAGGAAGGAATATGTCAGTAATCTTTAAAGGTTCTGAGAACATTTCAAAGGCAAAAATGCGCAATGCATATACTTTTGTTATGGAAGAAGAAAATATCTTGCTACTTTGGATGGACAGATGGACGGATAGACGGATGGTTGGGTAAGTAGGTAAGTAGGTAGAGATAGAGATAGATAGAGAAACAGGTATTTTGAGCCACGTACCTGGGTTCCAACCAATAAATAAGGTACATTTGGTGCATATTCTTTAAGTTCTGGTACCCATTCCTCCTTCACATTCTGGAAAGAAGCCGGATTTACCACAGAGAAACAGATGAGGAAAACATCAGTCATGGGGTATGACAGTGGTCTGAGGCGATCATAGTCTTCCTGAAGACAGACAGATATATATATATATATATATTACTTTTCACTAAAAATTTGAATTTTGATCACAGTAATTTCTAATAGATAAACATGATGGTATTTCTAAGCAATCACTGTTCTCAGTATTTCATGCTAAATAAACTGAGAGTTAAAAGGCTTTTCCAATGTATTGCAAATTATCCTTTCTTCATACTTTTGGTCCATTTGGGTGGTAGTACTACTATAAAAATCAGACAGTTACCTTCCCTGTCGGCTTCTACAATATATGGAATAATAGATATATTTCTAAGAATTATTTCACACACAGTAAACAAAAAAAATATCTTATTTTTCAAGACATTAAGCCAAGCTTGATTTTAATATTTTTGAGGAGTGTCTAAAACAACAACAACAAAAACCCTGAATTGAACTGCTTGTTTATTTGGTGAGGTCCTCACCAAAATAAATTAAGAGAATTTTTTCTTGATCAAATCAAACATTTAGGAATACATTATCCACAATGGCCAATCAGATGCCAATAGAAAGTCCACCTACAGGGCTCAAGCACAATGGGTGCCTGTCCTGATATTCTTAACAGTTGATACCCAGGACCTGCTGCCTCTGATCCCGGAAATAGCCTAAAACAGCTGTCACAACCAATAGCTGTACTTTATCTAATTCCTCTTTGAAGTAATTCATGTTAGTAGCCACAACATCTTGTGATAATTGTTTGAATTTCTGATATCACATAACTGTCATATCATATATCTGTCTTGAATGTTTCATTATGCAGCTTTCTTGCAAGGGATTGGATATTCTTATTATATGCGATAAAAACTAATCCCTGTCCACTTTTTCAGCTCCATTCATAACATTTTGATTACATGGTATCTCAAACACTGTAGCCTTGCCTCATTGGCTTCATTTCTTTTACATGTTGCTTCGATTACGGCCTCTCTGCCGCACTAGACAAGTAATACAAATATGTTGTAAGATGTATTACTACTTCCTTCCATATGGATGGAATTTCCTTTTTACACAGCAGCTGTACGTTAACCTCTCTACTGTGCTATCGGAGATGCAGACATTTCATTACCCAACTAGGCAACATCATCAGTGTGATGTTACTTAGTTGGGTAACGAAATAGGCTTTAAGCAAACAACCAAGCTCAGAAGCATCAAGAACACCACAGTTCAACCCTGAGCTATATATATTCTCTCCTATTGGAACCTCAATCATAACTCCAACTCCTGTTCGGTCACTTGCAAGATTAGCTTTCTGTTTTGTCGTCATATCCAGGAAAACATGATCTTTTCTGGAGGGAAACCACAGCAAAATCTGAAAGTAACTCCATAATTGCAAATTAAATCTGTTTTCAGAGAGTACTTCTTCAAACTGTTGTTAGATTGAAGATAAAGTCATGTTTAAGGAACTGAAAGTCTTGTAAAAAGGACCTCATTTCTCAAGATCCATTCCAAAGCTGCCTTTTCTCATGTATTGGAATTCAATTCTAATAATACACAGAGCACCATAGCTATGCTGGGATTGGTTCAACACACCTGGACAACAGAAGGTTGGGGAAGACTGATATGTAGACTTTACAATATTTTATCACTTTATCAATTATTCAAAAATCTAATATCTACACAAGTCAAAGGGATACCTTGACGGGTAAATGTAAACATGACAAAGGCTGATCCCCTTTAAATATGCATTAATTCTTTGAAAAATATGATTGAATAGATACTTTAAATCATAATGTGATTTGTTTAAGCGTTGGCATATCTACATGGGTTTAGTGAATAAATCATTGTTTGTTTTAGGGCAGCAAGCCTCAGACTAAAGCCAGTTTATTACTGACTTGTTAAATGTACCATAATTTTAAGTGAGGTCTGAATCAGGATGCAGGGCTTTTTTCTTTGGTAGTTTTTTAGCTTATTTCTAGTTGGCTTTTGTTACTGACAGCACTGCAACATTTTAAAAAGAATGGATTTCAATGTTAAGGGCAAATCAGTTTGCAGCACATTCTGGAAATACGAATTGGCAGCATCTGTTAAAACTGCAAGGTGTTTCAAATAGGTATCTCCTGTATCTCTAACTAAGAAAGAACAACTCTAGCCGCCTCTTTCAGATGTTCTACTGGAGATCTGGATAGCGTGGAATGCACATGTTCTCCTTCCTAACTGCTCACAATCAAAAATATGCAAGAGACAGAACTGGTATAGTTACAATTACAATCCAACTACTTTAGCAACATAAGCTACCAAAACTGTACATACATTACTGAATTCATTAAAAATAATTTATGGACTAAGAATAAAGTAAAGGTAAAGGTTCCCCTCGCACATATGTGCTAGTCGTTCCCAATTCTAGGGGGCGGTGCTCATCTCTGTTTCAAAGCCGAAGAGCCAGCGCTGTCCGAAGACATCTCCATGATCATGTGGCCGACATGACTATGACTAAATGCCAAAGGGGCATGGAACGCTTTTACCTTCCCACCAAAGGTAGTCCCTATTTTTCTACTTGCATTTTTTACATGCTTTCGAACTGCTAGGTTGGCATAAACTGGGACAAGTAACTGGAGCTCACCCCGTTACGCGGCACTAGGGATTTGAACCACTGAACTGCCGACCTTTCAATCGACAAGCTCAGTGTCTTAGCCACTGAGCCACCACGTCCCTCCAGACTAAGAATACTATTTAACAAAAAATGTCCAAACTTAGTTGTCATCCTATGCACCTACTGCAAACAATTTCTTATTGTCTGATTAAGATTAATCATTCTGGCCAGCCCCAAAAGACTTTATATAGCATTTGGGCCTTAAATTGAATTGTCAAATACTCCTACAATAGATAAGAGGATGAAAGCTATTCATCTATTGTTCAAGACATGATGTTTACTGGAACCATCTGGAGATTAGTTCATTTACCAGTGAAAAAAGACAATATCAGCAGCAGACATACTCCAGTTGAGAATAAGCTAAACTATCTATGTATTGGAGCCCCTCTATGTGTACATTTCATCATTTTGAAAATGGCTTCACTTGTACTAAATTGACTGGTTGTATTGCTTCAGGAAGCATGGAAGAATTGGAATACTTCCATGGAGATCATGCAAAATCTTTATGTCGTGCAAAAAATTAATACGCCAGGGAAAGAAAGTGGCTTCTTGTTTGACATGTTAATTTTCAACAAGTGCAAAGTATTTTGATATATATGGCAATCTTCACCTACAGGTGAAGTATATTTCCATATTCATTCTAATTTTCTCTATTTGATAACATGCTTTGAAAAGTAGATTGAGTCAGTATATTTTTCACTGTCTTAAAAAGTGTCATTCCAAAAGCAGATGAGAAAAAAAAAGAATTAAACCAAAAAGGTATCAAAGACAACAATCAGTTTTTGGTTGGATAGTGGAATTCTTACGGGTATGGAAAGAACATCTCATCTGTTTACTCATTTGATACTCACAGGTACATGGCCTCTGCTCAACAGAATTTTGATTTAGCTGTCAATAGCTACTAATATATCTATTCCCCTTATATTGACCATCTCCTTTTTAAAAAGCAATCTTTTAATCATTCAAAATATGGCAAAATATATTAGGCAATGCAGTGTCTATACCTGATTTTTTTATATATGTGTGTACCTCTAACTGAAAGGGGGATGTGGTGACTCAGTGGCTAAGACGCTGAGCTTGTCGATCGAAAGGTCGGCAGTTCAGCGGTTTGAATCCCTAATGCCACCTAACGGGATGAGCTCTCATTACATGTCCCAGCTTCTGCCAACCGAGCAGTTTGAAAGCATGTAAAAAATGCAAGTAGAAAAATAAGAACCACTGTTGGTGGGAAGGTAACAGTGTTCCGTATGCCTTTGGCATTTAGTCATGCCAGCCACATGACCACGGAGAGGTCTTTTGACAGCGCTGGCTCTTTGGCTTTGAAACAGAGATGAGCACTGCCCCCTAGAGTCGGGAATGACTAGCACATATGTGCGAGGGGAACCATTACCTTTACCTCTCACCAAATAATAAATTTGTGCATTGTTTTCTATTAAGCAAAAACTTTAGAACCAAAGAAATAGATTATCACTGACAAAAATGCTTGGGAGTTGGGAATTTTGTACTGGACAATTAAACACAGAGCACTTCCCACAGCAAAGTATACCTTTTTATTGGAGATGTTAACTACATGGCAGAACATAAGTTCTGCAAACAGAATTCTATTTTCAGTACTCAAAATAGGTCTGGGGGAACTTCTGCAGAGCTGCAGAACAATTATCAGTCAGTGGCTATATTTGTGTAGAACACTATGCCAGATTTTATTTTTTTTTAACCAAGGCACAGTGGCCTAATTACACACAAGGCATAATGGATTGCTCTGCACATGAGGTTAATCCAAGAGTTTGGGCAAAAAGCTATCATACAATCTTCTGCAAATGGATGGTCGCCTCAAATCCCATGAAACCAGAGATTCTGATAAGTCTGTGCACACACTCCCGAGATCACAGACAAGCTTTTTACAGTCCACAATAATACAAATTAACGATTTCTATCAAATGTACTAAAGAAGATTATATTAATCTTTCTCCTTTTGCATTATTTATTCTTTCCTGCCCTCCCTCTCTTTCTTAAACCATTTCATATCATTTATTATGACTTTATTCATGAGAGGGCGGATAGTCAAATCTTTATTGAGACTACTAAACTTAGAGAACTGTATGGAACTCCATTTACTATATCTCTAAAAGGATATTTTGCGGCTTGCATTGGTTACCGGTTGCCCTCCGGGTGAGATTCAAGGTGCTGGTGATGACCTATAAAGCCCTACATTTGGCGGACTACCTACAGCCAGCAACGATATCCCATCACCCGGTTCACGCCCATAGAGAGGGCCTGCTGAGGGTGCCGTTGGCTAGACAGTGCCGGCTGGCAGCTTCCAGGGATAGAGCCTTCTCGGTGGGTGCGCCCACCCTCTGGAATCAACTTCCCTTGGAGCTCCGATTAGCGACTGACCTTCGCACCTTCCATCGTGAATTAAAAACTTGGCTTTTTAAATCGCTTGACCTGGTCTGATGGGGGGTTTTAAGGGTTAAATTTTAAATTTTTTAGATTTTAGATTTTATTTTGTATTGTGGCTTGTGTTTTTATTATTGTGAGCCGCCCTGAGTCCATTGGGAGATAGGGCGGCATATAAGCTGAATAAAATAAATAAATAAATAAATATTTGAGAACTGGAAAGGATGGTGAAAAAGGACAACCAAAGTAATTCTGGTGATGGAGCCACTCTTCTGCAAGGAAACGGGATACAGGTAGTCCTCGACAATTACAATTCATTTGGTGATTGTTCAAAGTTACAACAGCACTGAAAAAAGTGACTTCTGATCATTTTTCATGTTTATGACCTTTTGCAGCATCCCCGTGCTTGGCAACTGACTCATATTTATGATGGCTGCAATGCCCCAGGGTCATGTGATCACCTTTTGTGACCTGACAAGCAAAATCAATGGAGAAGCCAGATTCCCTTTACAACTGTGTCACTAACTTAACAACTGTGGTGATTCATTTAACAACTCTGGCAAGAAAGGTCATAAAATGGGGGAAACTCATTTAACAACTGACTCACTGAGCAACATAAATCGTGAGCTCAATTGTGGTCATAAGTTGAGGCCTACCTGTACTAAAATAAGCAAAAAGGAAAATAAAAGAGCTGCATGAGAAGTTATTCAAGCGTCTCGTTCAAGAATATACTCCAGTCCAACTGTGAGAAACCCTAGATATCGTCTCACCAATCCTGACCACTGATTAAATATTCTGATAAAAGCACAATATCTACAACATACGGGGTTCCAGGAGTATGTATATCTTGCCAAAAACATACTGTCAGTATATATTGCCAAATTCCTCTGCTGATAAACTACACATGCAAGCTGTTGGGGAAGTTTGAACACTGGCTTTCACCTGGATAAACCAGCATCCAATTCTATCACTGCAGCTACACTGTCTTCCAAGTATGATCCCCTAGAAAATTATCCTCAACCAAAAACTCTACAATCAATAACTGAGAGCCAAAGAGAGCCTACAGAAAGGATGACAAACCGCTCAGTGAATTTCAATCTGTACCCCTGTTCTTTCTCAGGGAAAAATTAAACTGTGCTCTGATATAGGGAAGTTGTTTTAAAAATCAAATGGATTAATCAGTTGTCTCATCGGTCACAATTCTGGAAATCAGTGTGCAGCCTGATCTGTACTGAATTTTCTCAATGGCATTGGATATCTAAAAGCATAGTTCTATGGAACAATTTAGTAATTCTGTGGAGGAAGTATGGTAATCCAAAACTGGCAAAGAACTCTGATAAAGCACATACTTAGAAATAGAAAGTTCCATTCCAATCCACAGCATTATCAACTTTTTTTTAAAAAAAAATACAATATGAAAAAAAACCCCATCATTGCTTAACTCCCTCTAGTCCAATCACTACAAACCAAGTCCAACATCACATGGCAGTACTATCTTGGGCATTAACAGTTCATTCATCCTGTATCAAACCCAAAATGGTGGTGTTTCTCTGTTGGAACCTGCCTCCCATATTCCCCCATACTTAATTCATCTGTTTTTCCAAAATAAATTCATAAGAGAAAGATGATAACCCAATTAATGTTCTTTTAAGTAGAATTAGAAGTATTCTATAGGGAGGCATCTGTGGAATATATTAGCTCCAACATATGTCATCTAAGTCTCCTCCATTCTTTCTGAGGAAAATTACCTAGAATATATTGGACCATCCTTAAATGGTGCAGAAGAAAGAAAAGGCTGAAGAATTGGGGAAAGGGCTGAGGTGCACTGCAGGCCACCCTGGAGATATGTGCGATAGATATCTTTCACTTTCACTTCATGTGGTCCTGGGATAGTGAGATAAATTCAAGGTATTTTTTCTTCTTATTTTGTGCAAGAAAACAAATTGTTTAGAAATAATAAAAATTAAAAGCTACAAAAAGAGGAGTAAAATTGCTCCACTGATATAGCATGCAATAATCTCTGTGGGCTGTCATCCAAAAGAAATTGGGCTACCCTTACTCTATGTTCATCTTGGTAAACAGAAAAAAGGACTGAAGCAATTGTCCCCGCTTTCTTTTTATTGTACCTGTGAAGTCAGATAAAAACATGTCCACAGCAAAATTCTCCCCCCACAAAAAAAGGAATAGGAAGCATAAAAGGTATTGGAGATAAGGAATTCGAACATGAAGTTTCTTTTATGTTTTAATTCTTATATATCAACATCTAGGGTTCGTATTTAAATGGAAACTGGATAGCTGTTTGGTAACATGATAAAGTATTCCCTATATTACCCAAGTTATTTCTGAATTTTCATACAACAGGAAATCTGAAACACTCAGTTTTGTGTCCTTTAAACTGTATTTCTTCTGGCCACTTTATGGACAGATCTATATAATTATTTTAACAATAAGGCATAGAAATAATTAGCTATTGCTGACTTCCAGGATGTTTAATTTTACCTATCTTTCCAGTCTGATCAACAGCTCTAGTATACTATAGTTAGAATCCCCTCATCCAAATAGTCCCCTAGCCGAACCATGCTTAGCTACCGAGACATAGTCAGCCAGTTGTTGCCACTTGCTGAGAAGTAAGTAACACAGAACCCAGGAAATGCTTAGGCTGGAACACCTAATTGTAGTTTACCGGTAATCTATATATGCTTTTGCCTTTAAGTATGTGCTTCAACATGTTTACTTTTAAAGGCTGCCTTGCAACTTCAATTGTTAGCTCGGACAAAAGACACACAGCATCCATAGGGGTTCAAATAAACTTATAGCCACTAAACACACTACATAAAGACTTTTCTTTTTTTAAAAAAAGATAGAACCCATTAATTTCTCTGTATATATCAGAAAAGGGCAAACATTTTATGCTGAGATTTGGAAGAGTCTGCCAGAATATCATGACCATTTGGCAATTAAGAGAGCCTTTAACCATAAAGGAGAATATTTGTAGCTCTGGGGCTGAAAGGAAGGATCCTTGGTACTCTTTGAGTTTGGTTGTTTTCTTGTAGACAATTTTGCACTAGTTTGGGTAATGAAACATCTGCAAGAAAGCAACCAGGCTCAGAGAGCAGCAAAGACTAAGGTGACCAGACGTCCCGCTTTTGGCGGGACAGTCCCGCTTTTGAGCAATTTGTCCCGCGTCCCGCGGCGTTTTAAAAAAGTCCCGATTTTTCATTCTGCCTCCTGGTTCCCGGCTGCCTCCTGAATCCCCGCTGATGGCTAGAGGGAAAAAACCTGTTTAAACTCTTGCCGCGGGGCTTCAAAGGGCCGCCCTACATTAATTAGCTCGGCTTCCCCCTCTCAGCTGATTTGCACAGGGCTCTGCTCTTGCTAAAGTGCTCAGGTTTTTTTTCCTCTTTGTGCAAACCAAGCTCAAAACGAAACTGAAAGTAAAACAGGCTGTTGGCTTTGCGGTTTGCTTGCAACGTTGGAAAATTAGGCAGCAGATTTATTTTCCTTTTCCTCACCAAAAAAGGTAAGTGCAAACAATGGAAAATTATTTAGGGCAAAAGAGAGTTCAAGATTTTAAAACACAAAAGAAAAAAAAGCTCTTTTTAACTAGGGAATTGTAATAATTGAGATATTATTAATTGTATACTGTGTTGAAAGCAGAAATGGTTAAATTGTGGTTTGGAGGAATATATGGGGGAAATTATTTGGTTTATTATTATTGGTAAGTATAATTAATTGATTTGTAAGAAATTGGATTGCATGGAAATAATTGGAATATTCATGTTCATATTGATTAATATACAAAAAAGATAGTTATATAACTAATTGATTTATATTAAAATGTTGAATTTGTATTAAACAACTGTATTACATAATTACATAATTAACCAATGTGAGGATGGATATAAAAATAGATGACAATGGGAAGGGGTATAAAATAGAATAGAAGGGAAAAATTGAATTTGATTAAGATTAGAGATGAGGATGAAGGGTAAAATTGTTTTTTTAAAAAAATAGATGAGGAATAAATATGGCAAAAAGGAAATATAGAAATTGTAAATTTAATTGAAATGACTAAACACTGTTTAAATTTGTGAACCAGCCAAATATTCTGTTCAAAGAAAATACATTGTATGTATGTGTGTTTCTAATTATTGCTATTTATTCATATTTGTTCTCTTTTATTCTTTAAAGTTTAACAATTCATTCTTTATCTTAATATCTTTATATTTGTTTGGGGTTGGCTTTCTTCCCTTTCATCTTTTTTATTGTACAGCAATCTTTCTCCTCAAACCTACCACCTCTCTTTTCTTTCCTTCTTACTTTCTCTTCCCCCCCTCTTCTTCTCCTCCCTACTTCCTCTTCCTTTCTCCTTCTCCTCCTCTCTTCCTCCCTCTCTTAACCGTCACTCCTACTCTAATTTCCCTTCCCTTCCTTCATCCCTCTCTATTACTGTATCCTTTTGTGCATATGGACTACTCAGAGGGCTGAAAAAGTTATTTTTGACTGGTCCTCGCACTTTTGACCAGTCCTCGAACTTACGACTGTCCTCACATTTTACGTTTTTTGCCCTATCTTGTCACCATGGTGAAGAGAAGCAGTTGTGAAATGAGTGACATGGTTATTAAGAATGCTGCACGGGCATAAATGTGAGGATGGTCATAAGTGTGAGGACCAGTCAAAAGTGTGAGGACCTGTCAGAAATGACTTTTCAGCCCTCTGAGTAGTCCCTCAGACACACAGCCATGGCCACCCGGTCACATGACCAGCTACCCATGCCCACCCAGTCACATGGCCTCCAAGCCACGCCCACACAATAAGCCACGCCCACAATGGTGTCCCTCTTACCAATGTTAAAATCTGTTCACCTTACCCTATACACATAGCCATGGCCACCCGGTCACATGACCAGCTAGCCACGCCCACCCAGTCACATGACCAGCTAGCCACGCCCACAAAATAAGCCACGCCCACAATGTCCCTCTTTACCAATGTTAAAATCTGGTCACCTTAGCAAAGACCCCTCAGATCCTTTAATCTCCATGCTCTAGTAGCTTCAACATAAGACTGGTTTCTGCATCTAGTTTAAAAAGACACATTTTCAAAATGATAGCAACAATTCAACATCTGATTATTCTGAAATTCTTCATGGATTTTATAATTCTTAAATTTTATTTCAGGAGTTGAACTGATACATGCCACAGAAATGTCCTGGTGTCCTAAATACTGCATGTGTGTGTGTAGAGTCAGTTTGGTGTAGTGGTTAAGGCACCAGGCCAGTTAGCTGACCTTGTGCCAGTAACTCCCTCTCTTAGCCCTAGGAAGCAGGCAAACCACTTCTGAAAATCTTGCCAAGAAAACTGCAGCTACTTGTCCAAGCAATCACCAGGAGTCAACACTACCTTGAAGGCCCCCCCACTTATCAAAAAAACCCCTGCATATCTGTGTTTCCCAATAGCTTTCACTGCCTTTGTATCTCTATTTCCATTCTCATTAGACATTTTTCAAAGGGAGACTCCATTGTGTAACATCTAAAGCTATTTGTTCATTTGGGTCACTATAGCAATTAACTTAGCTATGCTTAGATGACTGTGTTATCACTAACTACTACAATGGTAAATAGTTCCTTTATTTTGCAGACATTCAAAACTCTAAATGTATTGTTCCCAATTGAATCTGACTGCTGATTAATGTGAATTCCACTTTTTCTTTTCATTTGACGGTGCGGTTTCCTTCATTCTTAATATGGAAGGATGAAGATAAAACATAGAAGAAATAATTTCTTAATATTCAAATATATAGATGTACATACATACACATCCTTTTCTTGAGGTCTTTTAAGAATTCTTATGTACACTAAAAAATGAATTATGTTGTTTAATGTGGAAAAAAGCAACTAAACTAAAGGATTTTAAAGACATGGTTCTTTGTTAGGCACTAATTCCAGAATTCCAATTTCTTTTTTCTTCCTGTTCTTAGGTCTCTATTTTTATTTTGTATTACAGAATTGTAATACAATTCTTAATAATTAGGGTAATTGGGAAAATATCTAAATGACATTTCTTACGCTACTTTTCCCCGATTTTGCAAATCCCAGATGCATTGGAATTATAATTTCCAGAAATTCTGCAGTATGAAATACAGTTCTAGAGATCCTAAAATATACTATTTCAGGACAGACAGAATATAAGGGACAGTAAACAAAGAGATTATGTTAGTTTCAAGTTCAGATAGAATGGTTTGATAATATATCTTCCATAAACCTTCTACTTACCTATTTAGAAGAGACAACAAACAAAATCTGTAAAATGGAAGACATACATAGCTAGGATAATCTAGGAATTGACAGTGGCTTCCTGGGAGAGGTAGGGTCTTGGCAAATGTCTAATTATCCAAGACTTCCATAGCACAAAAGAAAACCTTTTCAATATTCCAGATTGTACCAGTCAACTGACAGAATGATCATTCCATGAGTCAGTACATAATAGTTGGTCATATTCTCTGAAAAGAGTGGGTTGTGATAAAATTAAGAACCTGCCTAAAAGAATGAATGAATGGTTACAACCTTGTTCCCACTCTCTTCCAATCCACACCAAATAATAAAAAAACTCTCCTTTCCCCTCCTGTTTCTTTCAACATACTAAATGTATCATTTTATACTATGGTAATGTCTTTAGAAAAATCAAAGGATCAACACATTGGGTTGGGCAAATCTTATCAAATATTACACAAGGCTTCACACTCTTGAGAAACTTCTCTAGATTTTGTAACTGCTGAACTGCCAATCATCTATTGCTTAGAATTGTAGGAAGCAAAGGTTCTCAATCAGAATCATCTGTTTTTAGAAAGAGAACCAAAAATAGCAATTGGTCAAAGCTAGTGAAACAAGCCAGCCAGCCTGTGCTGAAGGGTAGCCATTAGTGCTGCTAAAAATGTTATACGGAAACACTCCTCTATACTCAAGGTTGCCGGCTTAAGAGAGCTACAGTCCCAGTCCTGGATCCACATTGTAATCTCTTTCCACAGTACAACTCACTAATGAGGACCTACAAAATCCTTCAGAAGATGATTCATCCAACTCCTCTCTTTTGATCCTAGTCTGAAGTTCAGTGCTTTAAAGTTGCTTTTTGATGGTGTTGCAGAAAAGCCAGAGCAAGGCTTGCTTTATTCTAAAGAGAATAAAGAGTATATAATCTTCTACAGATAAAACACAATGAATGCAAAATTTTTAAAGCTGCAACTCAAATAAAGACTGAGTTGGAGACTATGGCAAGTCTAAAAAAGAAAACGGACTGTAATAATCTCAACATAAAGATAAAGGTTCCCCCTGCACATATGTGCTAGTCGTTCCCGACTCTAGGGGGCGGTGCTCATCTCTGTTTCAAAACCAGAGAGTCAGCGCTATCCGAAGACGTCTCCGTGGTCATGTGGCCTGCATGACTAAACGCCAAAGGCCAAAGCTCTGGATTATGCAAGTTAACATAAAGTTCATACTAATTTTTAATTATTGGGGGTAATTTATTTTTCTTTTGAGAGCCATGAAGTAAGTACAGCAGAACATGAAGCCTGCAAAAGAGCTTCGCCAGCCTGTTGCATTCTCTAAATTCATCACTGCCAAATGTCACTATTGTTAGGAAGGAATCACTACCCCAAAAACCCGCAGCTGGGCACTTCCAATGCCTCACTGATACCACTACCTCCATCTCTGCTGCTGCTCTGCTAGCCACCAAACAGCTATTCCTTTGCGAACTGCAATTAGTTTTAATTTATCAATGTCCTTTTCCCCTTTAGGTGTGTGCATGCCTGCTCTCTAATCTTCTAATAAAAAAATAATGTAGGTATCACCCCAAAGTCTTGTTTGTACTAGTGGTATTTGATAAATTTTGAGCCATAGTTTGTGCTTCCAAACCACCATCCTGCATAAGTTAGTCAGCTCAAGAACACTGTGGTCATGTAAGTAATTTATTTCCTAAGCATAGGGGATTCCCTAAACTCACTTCTGTGGTCTGTGTATTGCACAAACGCGCTTGAGCTAGAGCCCTACAGAAGTAGCTTACATTCAACCTCCTGTTTTAGGAAACTCAAATACTTTGGCCCCTAATGGGAAGGAAGGACTCACTGGAGAAAAACCTAATGCTGGGAAAGATTGAGGGCAAAAGAAGAAGATGACAGAGAATGAGGTGGCTGGATGGAGTCACTGAAGCAGTAGGCGTGAACTTAAATGGACTCCAGAGGATGGTAGAGACAGGAAGGCCTGGAGGAACATTGTCCATGGGGTCGCGATGGGTCAGACACAACTTCGCAACTAACAACAACAAGGTGGCTTTAGAGACTTAATTGTGCAGCCACAGTTACTGCATCTTCAAATGCACTAAATAATCCCTGATTAATCTTTTCCAGTTTACAAAATGTCCTTCTTGGTCACTTGGTTTTCCTTTACTGAACACAAAATTTCCTAGAGCAGATTACACAAGTTTATATCTTATTGGTATGTTGTCGCCCCTGTAATGAAAACACACAATTCATACTCTACTTAGCTGATATATGTCTTTAAAAAAATCCAAGTTTTCCACTGACTTCATGTTGACAACTCTTTTAAATGTTTCTGCCTTTACAGCTTATCAAGAAAATGCTTTTCAAATTAATACAAACTACTTTTTGAGATGCAATTTAAAATATAGACCTCACAGCCACAACATCTGGCCCAATCCTTGCATATTTTTTTTTCCTCCGTCTTTTTCTCCCTTCTCTCTATATTTGCTGAGTATTAAGTGGCACAGTGGTTAGAAATGCAGTACTGCAGGCTACTTCTGCTGATTGGCAGCTGCTGCAGTTCAAGTCTCACCGGCTCAAGGCTGACTCAGCCTTCCATCCTTCCAAGGATGGTAAAATGAGGACCCAGATTGTTGGGGGCAATATGCTGATTCTGTAAACCGCTTAGAGAGGGTTGTAAAGTGGTATATAAATCCAAGTGCTATTGCTATCAAGTAGTCTGCTGAAGAATTTTAGAGAACTATTTTGTTCATTACTTCATGGCATATTGCTTGGTTTCCAAAAAAGTAACACCCAATATAGTTTTGAAGTTGGACCACTGCAGACTTTTAATTTATTTTTTTTCTACCATCTCCAAATATATTACAAGTTTCCTTATATAATCAAGAAAGGCTTAAAAAATCCTTAATTCTACTCTATTTGTTACTAGAAAGGAAAAAATGCCTCTGCTAGGAACTGATGGTAGAATGCTATGTCCGGTAAAGAGTGGCATTTTCCACCTACTTCCTAGAAATAAGAGCTAGTCAGCTGCAGAATGAAATAAGGATTCTTTGATCGGCAAGTGTATGTACAAGTGGCTATTTTTTGCTCCACAGAGCCTTGAATATTTCAACTGATAAGGTGGCTGAGCTAGCAACAAAATGAACTTTTGTGCGTACATGTGTATGCACACACATATTTATCCACCCACTCACATTGCTGGTTGGTGATATGGATTTATATTCTTACATATTTTCATAATATCTTCTGAACTGATGTTACAAAAACATTTACAAAGCAAACAAAGCATGAAATACGTGATTTCTCTTGCGTGTTTTAAAAATCTTCTGCAAATCCATCCTAAAGCATTTTACAAAGTTCAAACTAAATAGAACACATTACAGATGGACAATTGAGCAAAGTTGGAAGCTGTGAACACAATACTTTCAATTTATAATATATACTAGTCACAGGTGAAATCCAGCTGGTTTTCACCGGTTCGCCCGAACCGTTAGTAAATTGCTTAGGCAGTTCGGAGAACCAGTTAAAAATAAAGTGCAAGACAGGTTTTTTTCCCTCTCTCTCCCTTCAGTTAATAGCTCCACTTAACAGTTGCAGCTGGAATGCAGCTGATATACGCTGAATCAAGTCAATAAATAACAGAAACTGACAGAATTAGGGCAGGGAAACCCATCAATTACCCATCTAGGGATGGGATTAACCTCTTCCAGGAAGAAAGACAAGATTACAAACATTTTCATTATAAAGAGTATTAAGTAACACTTCTGTGATCAGCTGATACTTCCTGGAGTTTCCCAAGACTTTATAGCTTCTTCCTGGGGGAAAAGATACAAGAGGGGACAATGATGCAGCTTGATCATACAGGCTGTGAATGTGTGTCATGTGACTGGGTGGGAGTGACATTGAGTTGGCCACACCTACCCACCCAGTCACATGACCACCAAGCCACGCCCACAGAACCAGTAGGGAAAAATTTGGGATTTCATCACTAATACTAGTTATTATTTGATTTCATTAAACATTAAAGAAAAAAACCTCAGAAAAATGTTAAGACCTAAGAGAAACCTATTTGGGAGATTACAGGTGTTTTTCTTCCTATCCATCCATTCTTGAATCCCCTCCTTTCAATTCTATTTCAGTAGAAGATCCCTCTGCTTTCAAAGGTGCTTTTTCAAGAGGCAACTGGACTTTTTCTTTGAAGACGTTTCACTTCTCATCTAAGAAGCTTCTTCAGAGCTGAAGAAGCTTCTTGGATGAGAAGTAAAACTTCTTCAAAGAAAAACAAGAAAGTCTAGTTGCCTCTTGAAAAAGCACTTTTGGGACAACTATGATTTGGATGACTAAGAATCTCCATAGGCATCGTTCTTCTTTCAGAATATGGAATAATATCCTCAAGACAGTATCCCAAATAATTGTGTTAATAGAAGTGCATTCCTTTAAAAATGTTTTGTAATTATGCGAGAAAGAATTATACAGAATTAGGAAATCACACTCTTATTCAAAACCAATTCTTCTCTCTTCTAGAGAGACATTATTTCTTTTTATGATAATTTTTTTTAAAAAAAACACAAGCTAGGTTCTTATAGAGTCCGCTGTCATCTAGTTCAGGGGTCTCCAACCTTGGCAACTTTAAGCCTGGAGGACTTCAACTCCCAGAATTCCCCAGCCAGATTTGCTTTGCTGGCTAGGGAATTCTGGGAGTTGAAGTCCTCCAGGCTTAAAGTTACCAAGGTTGGAGACCCCTGATCTAGTTGTCCCTGAACATTTTTAAATGTTTTCTTCTAGATGTTTCAATATTCAAATAAGCAAAGGTACATTTTATTTGCTACAACATTAATAATTTCAGCTTCATATTCTTTATTTTCTAGTTTTCTTCAATCTAAAACATTAGAATATTTGGGGCATTTTAGAGTCAATAGTTTGCTGTTTTTGGATGTGCATCTATATATGGGTGCATTCATACACACAAACACTACTATTCTTTCAATGTACCTGCTAAATCACCCATAACCTATTGTGTGTGCTTAAAAAAGCAGTGGAAGAGTTTTATTCTGTAGAGTTTATCTGCAGATGGGATCATCATCTGACTGTGGGATAGATCTCACCTCTCTTTTTCAGCACCTTCCCTAAATCCACTAAGGAATTATGGATTCCTCTAAAGAAATATATGAGATCCAACATTACGGAAAAGAAGGGGCAGCCTATCCAATATATATTTATATATTGAATCAATATATAAAATCAGAAGCAAACATGACTCAAGACATGAATCTGTTGAATTACAATTTTTAAACAACTGAAACAGTACCTTCCATTCATCGGACAAAGGTATCAACAGCTGGGGGAAACTGAAAAACTATCAAAAGACATAACAAAGAGAACTTCTACAAATGAGGTTGGAGGGGCAGAACATTCCAAATAGGATTGAACATATTCAATTGCCACATTCCATTGTCAGACGGTAAAAAGAAAATGATGGTAAACTACAAAAATATTTCTCAGCATCAAAAGGAGAATAGAAAGCATTGTTCTAAATTACCACGCAAAAAACTGAAAGTCTACACCTATTCAAGTAGAGTTACTCTGAATAAATTTTATTTGCTCTCAATAACCTGATGGGTTCATTATATGACCATCCCCCCCCCCCCCCATTGGTTAAGCTTCCATGTGAAGAGTCCAAGAAATAGTATCTTCAGTCTCAATTGGTCGTGTTGACATCAGTGATCAGGAATCATTGTACAGCCGTAAGCAATTAAAACATTATTTCACTGTGAAATTCATGATATCTGACGAGATGAAAAACAGATATTCTTGGGAAAACAATACATAAACAGCAGGGCAGAAAACATCAACACTGTGAATTGTTTATACACTAAAGATTTGAAGGGAGAGGGAGAATTTACTCTTTTGAAAGCATTGTTTTTATTTAAAAATTAGGAAGAGCATATTTAACATCTATATGAAGCCACTAGATGAGATCATTCGTGGCTTCGGGGTGAGATATCATCAATATGGTGATGATACCCAGTTATACATCTCCACCCCAGACCACCCCAGAGATGCCCTTTCCGTGATGTCCCGTTGCCTGGAGGTGGTGCGGGCCTAGATGGGTAGAAACAGACTCAGAACCCCTCCAAGACTGAGTGGCTGTGGATGCTGGCATCTCGGGTTTCAGAGACCCCATCACTTTTGATGGGTGGGAAAAAATTTGCCCCCGTTGATAGGGCTCGCAACTTGGGTGTCCTCCTGGATGCTCGGCTGTCCCTAGAAGACCACCTGACAGCCGTGACCGGGGGGGCCTTCGCACAGGTTCGCCTGGTGCGCCAGTTGTGCCTTTTCCTGGACCGAGATGACCTTCGCACTGTCACTCATGCCCTGGTTACTTCCCGCTTGGATTACTGCAATTCCCTCTACATGGCCCTGCCCCTGAGATGCACCCGCACGGGTTGTTACGGGAGCCCCTCGTTACTCCCATATAACACCTCTCCTACGTGAGCTGCACTGGTTACCAGTGGTTCTCCGGGTCCGCTTCAAGGTGCTGGTTCTCATCTATAAGGTCCTACATGACTTAGGTCCGGGATATTTGCAGGACCTTCTCCTGCCTGCCTCTCACCATCCTGTTCGCTCACATAGGGCTGCTCTCCTCAGGGTTCCAACGGCAAGCCAATGTCTTCTGGAAGCGCCCTGGGGTAGGGCATTCTCTGTTTGTGCTCCCACCCTCTGGAATGAGTTGCCTACTGAGCTCCGGACGGCTCCTGATCTCCACTCCTTCCGTCGGTACCTGAAGACTTGGCTGTTCAAGCAAATAGGCTGACTCTGATTCTGGGTTTTATTATTTATTATTTATTAGTTAATTTGGTTTAAAATGGGATTTTGTTGTACATGTTTTTAACTTGTGTTCGCCGCCCTGAGTCCTTCTGGAGAAGGGCGGCATATAAATACAATAAATAAATAAATAAATAAATATTTATTTACTACTGATTCC
Organism: Arizona elegans; assembly: GCA_022577455.1. Lineage (NCBI taxonomy): Eukaryota > Metazoa > Chordata > Lepidosauria > Squamata > Colubridae > Arizona > Arizona elegans. The sequence goes on along the minus strand of JAKOOJ010000001.1, from coordinate 295,619,030 downwards.
TAATTTAAACATCAGATAATGAGTTTCGCTTACCGTAGATAAGGCCAGATACTCATTTCAACTTAAAGCATTGATAAAGCAAACTCTGGCCATCCAGAGATAGCTAAATTACAATTTCCAACATCCCGTGTCAGTGTGGCCAATAGAGAGAGATAATGGGATTTTAGCTGTAAAACATTTGCAGTATCTTAAACTACACTAAGCCAAAATCAAATAAATTACATTATGGCACACTTTGATACATGCATCTTCCTCAGAAACTGTTCTGATTCCCATTTATTATGCACACTCATGCAAAGAAATATTTATTACTGAAAGGCCATAAGTCCTCAATATCTACCTTAAAGCATAAACATGTTTCCTGTCTTGGATGTCTTGCAGTAAGACAAACAGCATATTCAACATGTTAGGAATCCTTCTGCTTACAGCCTTCCTCAATATGTAGTCTATGGCCTCCAATGGTCATCAGACTGAGAAGTCTGGCATCATATATGCCACAAAGTAGCTTTAGCAGAAGATCTAATAAAGTTTGATACCCTAAAACAATTACTTTTCTGAGGTATGCAATTAAGTGCAGATATTTCTGTTTTCCAACTACATGAGTTGATACTGAAAAATCCCTACTTTTGTCATGAAAACAGTTAGTAAAAGATGTCCATCAGGCTATGAAAATGTTATCTGGTCTCAAGCCAAAAAAAACTTATGACAAATCAGTGGCTGGTCGCTTCTCAGCTGTAGTCTAGAACTGTAAAGGAAGTCTTGGTCATCAAAAGACTGACTTGTGATTTTACAGATCATATTGTTTGACCTCAATGGTTTAAATTTCCTTTCTTTTGCAAGACAGCCAACTTACAATATAGTTTCCTTAGCACAATTGTTCCTGACAAATGCTCTGTTATTATACATGCAACTCCTAAAAGGTTCAACTATAAAAATGTTCAATTTATTTCTTTACATTTCTCATATGTTGATAAAGCACAAAATTTTGAAATCAGTCCTGGCTTAGTGGTGAAATGTTTCATAATTTTCTAGTTCAACTTTCTGGCCTGGGTTCAGTGGGTGTTTATTTTACAAGCAATGTTTTCTCTGTTCCCATTTGTAATGTAGAATTTGTCCATCTGGTTTATTTTACAGGTATGCTGTAACTACTTCAGAATTCAAAGACTTGGACTGCAAAGATAAGTACTATATACTATGCTACTGCATGGCTATTGGCAACCCTACCTGAGAATTCTCCCAATACATCTAGAGGGCATGATATTGAAGGGGGCTGCCCTGTGGGATACCCACCTATATTATTTCACACTCTCCAAATATTACATACTCAAACACTAACCCAAAAAACCCTTTGCAATGTTCTTATGAAACAATATTGAATAAGATCATTATTAATAACTTGGTAATGCTCTGACTAGCAGCACCTGTGATTTTTTACCTTTAAAACCCTTTGTAGCTTTGGGCTACAATGTGAGAAGGAATGCCTCTTAAGAGAAGTGCCTAATCAATTTCTAGAATCAGGGCTATCGTTCCTCAGGAACAGGCTTCTTCTGTGGGAGTCTCCCAACTCTGGGATGTCTCAACTGTAGAGAGAGCCACCAAATATCTACTTTATAGGACTATTTAAGTTTAGATTTTAAAAGTAAAATTAAGAATAAACTATCACCCAGATGGGTTTATTTTTTTCTGGAGATATTTATCACATTTCATGTATAATTTCTGAAACATCAATTTACATATTACTCATTGCAACAAAATGAAACTTGCAGCAACTTTAAGACTAAGAGATTTATTATAGCATTAAATTTCCTCATTACATGTTATAGTAACAAAGGAAAATAGAGATGTCTTCTAGTCAAGCTTAACTCGTTGTCTCTACGTAGATATATAGATGAAATTTCCTTGCCACAAATACAATTATTTTCTTCCAGGACCTTGGTTTTTTTGTTTTATTTCCAGTATGCCTATAGGCTTAGGATTCTTTGGGATTCTCCCATTAAAGTATTAATCAGACCCAAACCTGTTTAGTTTCTGAACCCAAAGAAGATGAGCCAGTTGCTCCCACCTGCTGAAATCTATCACGAAAGCCTTCGTTTTTAAGATGCTACAGGAATCTATATTGTTTTTTATCACTGCCACCAAGTATGCCAACTACTTGAACCCCATATGAAATCCTAAATCAATAGCTATTGTGGCTACAAGCATTTCAGATAAATATTCCACTATTGCATTGTATCGCTTCCTTGAGCCACTAGGCCCCTAAGAGCACCAAAAACAAACACAAATCCAGCACTGCAAATCTCTAATTGGCATTTGGGATGTTTTATGTCGATTACTAAGACTCTGCTGCCTTTCTTGTAAAAAAGGAGGGAATTCCAAAGGCTTGATATAAGTCGAATTATAGAATTTACTGTGTTTCCCCGAAAATAAGACCCTGTCTTATATTTTTTTGAACCCTGAAATAAGTGCTTGGCCTTATTGTCATGCGCTCAAAAGCCCAATTGGGCTTATTATCAGGGGATGTCTTATTTGGGGGGAAACAGGGTACTATATTTAATTCTAGTTAAAGTCTGGGTCCTTGAAATTTTATTAAGGGCCCTGCTATTTTTTAGACATTTAATTAATGCTTTAGCTGTTAAAAGAAAGCCTTTGGAGTCAGAACAGCTCTAGAGAAAGGTTGATCATATGACTGAAATATGTGCTAAAGAACTTTAAATAACAAATTGAATTGATATATTAATATGGAGTTACCAGTCAAATGTCCAGTTCTACATATGTCATACCTTGATTCTCTGTGACTTTAAGAATAAAATCTTATTACCCAAACCATAAATTGTCATGGTTCATGTATTAGATCTTCACATAAATCTTTGAAGCACAAAAATTCAGATTACAGGCCTAATTCTATGTATTCAAACATTCTTAAACTATTTATCAGAAGTACAATGAATCAATTTCCACACAGATTCTGCAAATGGGCCTGGGGATTCCCAAGTGATATGGAACCCATCAAGTAGCTGGTCTGATTGGTGTCACCAGGATGTGGAGATTTATTGTTTGTTTGTTTTTTACTGGGGTTGTATCTTCATGAGCTTACTGTAAATAAATCGGGTGGCCACCTTTCTAAATTAATAAATAAGCCTCCACTTCAGGAAGAGGAGGACCACCCTGACTTAAATGGCTTTAAAAAGAAGTAAGCTTCTCAATGTTTACTGGACATTAAACCAGAAGCAACTTGTCTTTTAGTACCAATCTATGGGAAATATGGGTAGAAGGGGACTAAATTGTTAAATCCTGCTATTGACTGGCCACTGTGAGACAAAAAGTTAAAGGTTAGCTTTAGCTCTTTCAAAGCCAGTGTTTTCTAAAGCACTGGAGCCTCAACATTCACAGAGTTATGCTGCCTAGAGAACTATGGAAGTTGGGGATTTAATAGACCCACCCAGATTAGAGAAGGCAGAATAAAACAGACTTTGTATATGATAAGGCAGAATTCTTTTTAATGAATTGTATTTGATGCTTCTCAGATGTGCAGTCATTAAGGAAGTGAGTCATAGACTGCATAACCATTTCCCAAGTATACTTTGGCTAAATCTTTTTTGATCCTAGAAGCATCATGACTGTGAATTCCTTCATTTAAAGCATTCTGGCACAATAAATACTAGGTTAATTCTCTGAGCGATATCACTTAGGGACCCAGAGCATTACATATAAACTGCAAGGATCAGTGGCAATTCATAGTTCTGGATGCAAAAGGGATAGTTTAGAATTCCCTTCTTATTTTGTTTCCCTTGCCTCCATGTAGATGTGCCCCAAGGAGGGGGAAAGGCACAATCTTCCTAGTCTCCTATGCTCTCAAATTATTCAGTCCTTCCTTGCAAATGTTTCAGTTCAAAGGACTTCTTTCAAGGCAGAAAGCAATGGCCTGCAATAAACAGACAGGATGCCTTCCTACCAAATTAGATGATGCCATTATTCACCAATCAGAGGCAGCAGTTCTGGTTGCCCATTCACCAATGAAAACTAACAGGCAACTCAAAAGTCAGCCCAGGCATCGGGCAGTGCAAACAGCTACATTTTTTTCCACTGTAAGGCCAGAGTTGGACGGTCACATTAATAGAGCTGTTTGTAATGTCTTTTAGCTGTGCAGAGAAAACAAAAGGGGAAGCAGGTTCATTTTGAAAGCTCTGTAGCAAGACAGCAAATGAGGCGATTAGTAGAAGCTGCTGTAGTGAGACTTCTCAACAAACAGAACCTTTGAATAATTCAACATGTGCAAGTGAGCATAAAAACAACTAAAGCTTTAGACTCTAAACTGGATTTATTTTCAAGTCCACACTCTAAGATGGATTTATTTATTTTTTCTTCAACACAACCCTTGTCTGGTTCTAACTAGATCAGAAAGGTACTTACCTGTCCGGCAGTGTCATAAAGCCCAAGAAGGTATTGCTTGCCCCCAACTGTCACACTGACTGCAAAAAGAAAGAGAGGATGAACTGGGGAAGGGGGATCAGCATATTTGGTCTCTTCTCTCTAGAAGAGGACAAGCAAAGGATCAATTTCAATCACTAGCCACAATTGGGTGGAAAAAACGGGAAGAGGGAGGAGGGAAGGGGGGAATCAGGCATTGAAAATACAAAAATACACACACACTGTTAGTTCTTTCATAGCATGAAAGACTACATTAACACTTTTTCAATGTCACAGCATCATCAGTAAAGATGTCCAGAGTGCATGTTTCTCAGCCCCCATTAACAGGCATGTGCTCAAACAAGACCAAACTACTGCAACTTATCAAAGTGCTTCTAAAGAAATATTTATCCTAAAGGTTTTTGTCATTATATGTCGGTCCCACTTGGTATGACTAAAGATCTTTTCTGCTAATAAAATAACTTTTGCCACTTTGCTCTCTCTTCCAGGGGGGCTTTGTCATTGGAGAAGGGGCAGGCGGGATACTTTTGGTTCATAACAAAACACAGTACAGTTGAAAGATCCCATCACTTTTCCCTTTCCCACCTGCCATAACTAACACAGTAGAGAAAGGAAGCCCTCCAAGGGAGGTGGGTGTGGGGGACGCTGTAAATAAGCCATTTTGAGGAGCTGCCACAAACTGTCCCAGGAGCAAAAGACAATTCAAGCCATTATAAATTCCAGCTTGACGTTCCCTAACTCGGTGCACCCCCAGCTATTCTCAAAACTCGTTTGATACATTCTGGAAGAGTCCTCAGTCGGGGAAGGCTGACTCGCGTTTTCGTTGAAGGACGGCTGATGGGAAGAAATGAGAACAGAAAGGGGGAGAGAGGAAGACGCGGAGGGGGAGAGCAAAGTTTTTTGCTGAAGTTCCTGCTTTGCTGCTTTTCCTGCTAAGGGGCGGGAGAGAGCGACCGAGACAGCCGGGGAGAGGCAATGGGCGGCTGGGTGGAGGGGGCGGCTGGGTTCGGGAAAAGGTGATAGGGAGACTTACTCAGCACTTGCCAACAAGACACAACCGGTCCCCTTTTTACCTGCGTAATGGTCAAAGACGGTGGGCACGTACTCCTCCGGGAAGGCGTCGTTGGCATAGCTCATGAGCAGGCAAGTTTTGCCCACCGCTCCGTCGCCGATCACCACGCACTTCAGCATGACTGTCGCCGCCGCCCCCGTCCCGTTGGCCATGATGAGGTTTCCGAGCCGATCGTCATTTTAGAGAGAGGGAGAGCCGAGCAGGGAAAAGGCGGGGAGGGGCCGGGGAGGTGCGGGAAAAGAAGGAGGAGGAGAAGAAGAAGAGGACCGGGGAGCCGTTTACGCGCCGAGCCGGGAAAGGCTCCGCTCCTTCGGTGGCATTTCCAGCTCAGCCACTCCGGAGTTGGGCAGCCTTAGACTGCGCCTGGCAAGCAGGGCTTGGCTCGCTCGCTCGCCCGTTTCAGCAGGCGCCACAAATCACTGAAGGTGGCATTTCTTCTGTCCCTCGCCGTGGTCGAAGTCCTCCTCTTCCTCCTCCTCCTCTACCAAATTTGGCTGACAGGGATTTTCCTCGCCTGCGCTCGCCCCAGTTAGGCGCGATGACACAGGCTTTCATAAGACCAGCAGCAGGCTTGGAAGAGGAACTTAGAGCAGCAAAACCCGCACCGAGACGGGCACCACTTTCGTCCAGCTCCTCCTCCTCTTCCCCCGCCTCTTAGAATCCAAACTGCTTCGCATGTGCCGGGTAAGCCCTCCTCCTCCTCCTCCCGCCCTCCCTCCGTCGCTTTTCCGAAGGGAGGAGGAAGAGAGGAAGGCCCAGACTCCCTTCCAGAGCGAGGGTGGGAGTGGGATCCCGCTTTACTTTCCTTCTGCTCCCTCCCCTCCTCCCCTCCCTTGGCTTCAGGCACCACTTTTCCAACGCGCGCAGAGAGCAGGCCGCCTCCGCCTCACTCGGGAGGAGAAAGGAGGAGGGAAGCCAAATACTGTACTGTGACTACAGGAGAGTTGAGGGCTCCTCTCCAAAGAGCCCGCAGCGCCGAGAAACGTCGACGGCTCTTGCAAAGTGCCTGCCTGGTTTGAGCGATGATGTCAATAATCAAGACATACTAACAATTGAATGTGATTCAGGGTTCCCTCCCCGCAATTCCCACAACAGAGTATTATCTTTTTGCACTTTTCTATTGGTAAAATGTTTTAGAAATCGTTCTTGATTGCGAGTGAGGAATTGCTCCTAAGAGTCTTTCCTCCTATTGGTTAAGTGCGGGAGGGGAGAGGAGGGGGGTGTCATGTATATTTATATGAATTTGGAAGCCCTTTTTAAAAATTGAACGCTGGGTTATAAACTGTACCATCGGGAAAATATCTATCAATGTCAATTTAAAATCCTTTAGCTAGCAACATCAGCAAAATGGAATTGATGTTAGCAAAGTTGTTCTATTTTTGTATACTGTATTAACTTTTCATATTTTATGCCAACTCAAACATATTTATTTTCATAACAGCACTGTGTGATAAAAACAGTCTGTGAGGTAGGTCACAGGAATCTTTATGGCTAAGAAAAAAAAATCTAACCCAGCTTTCTTCCAAAAGATACCATCTAAGGTAGCAGGCAAGGGAGATAATAGTAACTGAACACATCAATGTATAGGTATAGTAAAATACAGGTAGTCCTCTACTTAACAACAGTTCATTTAGTGACTGTTTATAAAGTTACAATGCCACTGAAAAAAGTGACTTATAACCATTTTTCATACTTACGACCTACCATATTCCCATAGTGATCAAAATTTGGATGCTTGGTAATTGACTCATATTTATGATGCTTGCAGGTTCCCAAGATCATGTAATCAACTTTGGTGACCTTCTTCCACGCAAAGTCAATGGGGAAGCCAGATTCACTTAACAACTGTGTTATTAACTTAACAGCTTCAGTGATTCATTTAACAACTGTGACATAAAAGGTCATAAAATGGACCAAAATTCATTTAACAAATATTTCATTAAGCAACAAAATTTTTTGGTGCAACTGTGGTTGTATGTCGAGGACTACCTGTATAATATAACTAACACAATATATTAATTTTACATTGCCCCATCAGACAACACTAGGCTATTAATGGAAGAATCCTAGATAGCAAACTCCCAGAGAATAATTCAAAACAGTAATTGAAACCACCTAAAATAAATGCAGAATCACCCTTCATATGTACTAGAGATGAAAAATTGCCAAAAGACTGCTTAAAAAGAAAAACTTTTTAAAAGTTTTCTGAAAGCTGGAAGTAAGAAGGCTGTATCTGGAATCAATGTAAGAGTCACTATTGAAAAACTGCCTTCCTCGCATCTTACTTCCTGTGGGATTAAGATCCTAAACAGGTCTACTCTAGATAGCCTGACAGAATGGCAAAACCCTTACAGTACACACAAGACAATGGTAACACAAACTAACACATCTGGAAGCCCTTGGGTTGGGAAAGGCTATTTTAATCAAAATCTCTAAGATCCAGTTTCATCATTCAGCCCACCATTTAAAAAAAAAAATTAAGATAAATCCAACCTTCATATCAGGGATCTCCCAACTACCAGGCTATAAAATGATTGACCCAGCATCAACTCATCATCTTCATGGCTAAGAAGGAGATGGGTCTTTAGTCTAGTCTTTTCCAATCTTGATAACTTCCAAATAAGTTGACTTAACCTCCAAGAATTTCCCTAGACAGCATAGCTACTGCAAAAGGTTCTGGGAGTTAAAAGTCCATGCATCTGGACCTTGCTAAAATTAGGGAAAACATTTCAAGACCATATTTAATCCCATTCACATCTACTTTAAATTAACATTCACCTGTAGCACATTCCAAAACAAAAAGAAAATGACTGTAAACATGTTCTCCCAATATAACTCATAGATTGGTTCACCAGGCCCAAATTTTTGTTTAGTATCATGGCAAATTTTTGGTTAGGATCATGGCAAATTTTTGGTTAGTATCATGGTAAATTAAGAATGCTGTCTCTAAGTGTATATATAGAAGTAGGAGAGGTTTCTGCCCATTTTTTCTGCCCATTGATGACATGAGACAGTGCAGTGACTAAATTTAACATACTGCAATAATATTTCTAACATCCTCTTACGGCCCAGTCCACAAATCCCTCACCTCAACTCCTTGACTTGAAGAAAATTGAAAATAGAGGCATTCATTAAAACATGGGTTCAAGGATGGTATCAGGAATCATGACTGTGAGCATGTGTTCTTTGCTGTTTTATCAAAAAGAAGGACATTTGGGCTAATTACCGTAGCAGCAGAACTCTTCTTAGAAATGCTAAGAACTCATGGAAGCAAACACACTCCTAAAAAGAATAATAAACAACCTACCTTGCTTTACGTTCCTGAAAAAGAACTACAAAAAATATGGCTTCACTTTTAACTAACTTATCTCAATACTTTCTTTGCTACATTCAGGCTTTCTAAAATTATCTCTTTCCTGCCCCTTTACTAACCCAACAGTGTCATTCCCCATCCCAAAGGCATAGAAAAGAGTTTTTAAGCCATTAAGGAACATTAATATTCTTTGTTTAATCCCTGACCATCCATTAGTTGCCTAGCGATAGGCTGTTTCACAGTAATCAAGATGACCAAACTCATAACAGTGTTATGAGCAAGCTCATGGGATAAAATCAATGGATATAGTTTGCATAGTGGAGAACTGAAGTTTGTTGGCTAAACTATTATATAGTTTAAACGTTGCAATGTTTAAATTTACAGTAACATTTAAATAATAATGAAGCAGAAGTAGAGGACACATCAACATTCCACTAAAAAATTAACAGGTGTAAAAGAATTAAAAGTTTTAAAAGCTAAGGAAAATAAAAGAAGTAACTGGCATTGAAATTGAGTTACTTGAGTTACAACTGGTCATTTAGTGACTGTTCAAAATTATAACAGAACCCCTCCCCCCCCCCGAAATTTACTTATGACCTGATTTTGAATTTACAATGGCCATCCTTACCCTTGCGGTCATATGATTGAATTTTGACAACCAATTCACATTTACGGCTGCCTGCAGTGTCCCACAATCACACAACTGCAATTTTTTATGGTTTTTTTTTTAATGGTTTCTGGCATTTACTTCCAGTTTTGTTCGGTAAAATGAATTAGCTTAACAACCACTGCAAAAAAATGTCATAAAATCAGCTCCAGTCACATAATGACTGGCTTAATGACTGCAATGACTGCTGTAATTCCATACTCATTTCCAGTCATAAGTCAAGAACTACCTGTAAAACAGAACATTTTGCATGGATACCAAGCTGAAAATTACTTGCTAAATGCAATAAAAGCACCATATGATGGAAGTGAAGCAGGCATGAAAATAAATGGAAAGCTTAACAAATAAGACAAAGTTTTAGTTGGACAGAATCAATGAGAACCTCAAAAAGAAAGGGGGGAGAATTTTAATATACGAAGGAAATTGTACAAATCAATGTATGGATACAGTGGAAGAAAGTATCATCAGCAAAGCTTTTGGACATCCTTCAAATACAGCCCCAAAGTTCACTTACTACAATAATCCGCATTACCAAAGCACTGGTAACTAAGACTTAAGTTATCTCTGTCCAGGAAAAATTGTAGCTAGCCGTCATTGTGAAGTTGGGGGGGGGGGGGGGGGGGGGGAGTCTTCAATCTCCATAAAATGTGTAATATTTTATCTACCTGTGAGGATCACTGAGGTATCCCTGTGTTGATCTTGAATGAAACAGTCCCCTTCAGAAAGAGTGGCTTTATGATTCATACATCATGGTGTGTGCTGTGTTTTGATGAATAGGTTACTGTTGCTTAATAATGGTAATAATAGACTAGTTTTATGAACATCAGCTAAATTCATCATCTTATGAAGGCATAATTAAACAATGTTTTGTTATAGTGCACTTTGGGGAATTGATCCTCAATTAGTGGAAAGAAAGAAAAGAAAAGAAAGAGAAGGAAGAAAGAAAGAGAAAGAAAGAAAAAGGAAAGAAAGAAAGAAAGAAAAGAAGAAAAAGTAGAAAAGAAAGAAAGGAAAGAAAAGGAAAGAGAAAAGAAAGAGAAAGGAAAGGAAAAAAAGAAATAGGTTCACCATTTTATGACCTTTCTTGCCACAGTTAAGTAAATCACTGCAGTTATTAAGATATTAAATAAATCTGGTTTCCCCATTGACTTTGTTTGTCAGAAGGTCACAAAAGGGGATCACATGATCCCAGAACATTGCAACTGTCATAAATATGAGCCAGTTGCTCAAGCACCCAAATTTTGATCTTGTGACCATGGGGATGCTGTAACAATTGTAAATGTGAAAAGCAGTTATAAGTCACATTTTCCAGTGCTGTTGTAACACTGAATGGTCACTAAATGAACTGTTATAAGTCGAGGAATGCCTGTATCTTCTTTGTGGCCTCCAGAACTTCAGAATGGATGTGGCCTAAATTTCCAGATTCATGTTTTCGCATTTTTAGATTTTTACAATAGTATCCATTGGGCCCCTAAAGCCCCCCATGGTTTAAAAATTGTGATGCTGAAACACTTTTAGAGAGCATTCTTCTACCTGCATGTGTAAAGTACTTCCAGTTATAACAGGGTAAGCTGTTGTTTTTAAAAAGGGAAATTAAAATCCGGGCTTTCAAATAACAAAAACTCAGAACAGTTTCATACAAAATATAATCATTGTAGTCTAATTCAACACATGTTTTGACATGATTTGCACAAAAGGGTCACCTTACTATATGCTCTCTGCATGACCCACTTTCGAACCAAAAGAGATAAATCATGGTGCATTGGTTCTCATCTCAAAGGATGAATAAATCTGATGGAAGCTTAAATCTGTCTATAAACCTGCACTGATTAATGAGTTAATTATCACAATCATGTCTGTTGTGCAAGAGAATAAGAAAATTAGCAAAACATTTATCACGTAACTAAATATATTGTTTCAATGGAACAAATGATCATGTCATAAAAAATATGCATGATCCTCAGGTATAGAAACAAGGCCTGAAGGCATATGATGCAGCCATTTTGCTGCAGCTATGTAATTCTGAGGTAATACTTAGAGATTCTATGTGGGAACCTATTGTAACATCTTGTTTTTTCATTTGGCAAGACATAAAGGAATATAAACACATCAAGTAAGGCTGACATTTACCCATGGCAGATAGTGGTTGGTGATAGTATCAGGCATCTGGCAAGTTCTAAAACATTGAAAGGACCGTGACAGAAGATCTCCTTAACAAGTAGGAAATCTCAGGGCAGTCTCCAGTATCTCTGCTTAAAAAGAACAGAGTCAAAAAGAAACTATTCTATGCCTGAAAACCTGGAAGATACTATCTACCAGAGCAGGGAACTTGCCTAAAAGAATAAATAACCTGATTGCATCCAAAGCAACTTTCTAAAATACATCCAGTCTCTTCTAGAGACAAAATGAGGATATTATGGGTTCCCAGTCTTGTTTAATTACAATTTGCAGAAGCTTCTGCCAGTATGGCCAGTAGCAAAGGATCCCAAATGTTGTATTTCAACAAGGGGTCCTTGGTGCTCTCTGAGCTTGGTTGTTTTCTTGAAGACATTTCATTACCCAAATTGGGTAATATCATCAGTGCTAGTGGTGATAATTAGCACTAATGATATTACTTAGTTTTGGTAATGAAACGTCTGCACGAAAACAAACTCAGAAAGCACCAAGGAACCCTTATTTCAATCCTGAGCTACAAATGTTCTCTTTTATTGGTTGTATTTCAACATTTGGAAGGTCTTCTAAAGAACATGATTAGTACCGGTATGATTAATTATCATGTACTTCAGGCGTGGGATTTGGCATTATGTGAAAAAAGGTCAGAGCTTACACAGATAAACATAAGATAGTCACAACTTTCTAACGCTACCAAAAAAAAAGAAAAGGGTGATCTACAGATAGTCCTTGACTAACAGTTCATTTAGTGACCATTCAAAGTTACAACAGAACTGATAAATGACAGTTTTTACACTTACAACTGTTGCCGCATCCCCATGGTCACATGATCAAAATCCCCATGGTCACATGCTTGGCAACTGGCTCATATTTATGGTTGCTGTGTCCTGGGATCGTGTGATCACCTTTCGCAATCTTCTAACAGGCAAGGTCAATGGGGAAGCCAGGTTCACTTAACAACCATGTTATTTACTTAACACCTGCAGTGTTCACTTAACAACTGGCAAGAAAGGTTGTAAAATTGGGCAAAACTCACTTAACAAATGTCTCACTTAGCAACAGAAATTTTTGGTCATAAGCCTTGGTAGTAAAGTGGTTTAAAGCACCCTGTTATTAACACAGCTGCCCGCAATTATTGCAAGTTCGAATCTTACCAGGCTCAAGGTTGACTCAGCCTTCCATCCTTTCTAAGGTAGGTTAAATGAGGACCAAGTTTGTGGGAGCAATAAGCTGACTTTGTATAAATATACAAAAGTATGAAGGCTATTGCTTAACGCATTGTAAGCCTCCCTGAGTCTCCGGAGAAGGGCGGCATATAAATCAAATTAAAAAATAAAAATAAAAAATTGAGAGCTACCTGGATAGCGCTTACCGACCAATTCAACCCTTACATACACACATTAGAGAAAAGATTTGAGGGGTCCTTGGTCCAAGAAAACAAGCTCAGAGAGTAGTTCAACTCTGAGCTACAAATATTATCCTTTATTGGAGAATAATTTTACAATCTGGATGTTAAAATGCTTCCAGTAATGGGGCACCCAATTAACACTCTGCACAAATGTCTTCCAGTGCAATTAGCAAAGTGGTGTGTGTTACTCCTTGACTGATTATTTTGTTTTTCTGTCTTTTACAGTGAAAAGAACTTGCAGTGTAAGGAAGAAAAGTTCCAAAAGCGAGTCAAACTCACAATTAGCAGGGAGATTGATAAAGGTTTTGAACCTGCCAACTTCGTCCCTGTGCAGAAAATATAAGAGTTTGACATAAATTTGCTGTTTTACACACATAACACACACACACACACACACACACACCCCTATGGGATTTGATTTGTTCACATTGCACATTTCGTCTGAAGTATACGTAATTAGCAATTTCTGTTTGAAACAGCAGGTTTTGTATTTGACTAATGCTAGTGGATTCATTCTTCTTTTTGAAATACTTTCTGATATTTTATTCAGGAATAGGCTTACCTGTTTCAGACATTACCAAACATTTCTACTATTGCCTCTTTTCCTGAAGGTACCAAAGATGGATGAGCTAAATTACTTGCTAAGCCATTCATGCCTTCCAAAGGACCTATTCTCAGGTAGGCATTAATTATGATCAGTTAGGCTGATAAATAACTTCCTTTTAAAGAAAAAATTAAGAATAATTCACAAAAGAACGGTTGTTTTGAAGCACATAGTCTAAACTCATATATAGAGATGGAGTAAGGTGAGGCCACATCATTAAAAAGCAAGGATTAAGTCCAATTATCTTACCGTTAGCATTCTTCATCAAATGCTTTTTTACTCTAAAGAAAAATTACTGAAAGGAAAATTTAATCACAATATCAATGTGATATATTCAAATTCAGATAACAGATTAAAAATACTACCCGTATTGCTCCATGATGGAAGGAACCTTCGGCATTTAATGTATTTGCAAATAGCTGAAAAGATAAAAAGCAATCTTAAAAATGTCTATGATATAAAGTCACTTATTAGGTCATGTGTCTCCCCTTTAGTGAAATATGATATGGAAACGAATTAAACACCATGAAAAATGGATGCAAAATTTTAAAGAAATATCACAGTGGATCAATGGAAAACATTATAGGGAAAATCAGTAAAATTTATTCTAAGCTACAATTTAAAGGAAAATTGGTATAAAAAGTTTTGTAGATGATATATAACTGTCAAATTATTGCTAAAATGAATTTATGCATGCACAAAATTTAAGAGAAATTTTTTTATAAAATGTTCTATAGATGGCATTTAGATCCTAAAAATTTGGCTTGTATGTATCCGAACTTGCAGTGTTGGAGATGTGATTGTGATGATGCCACTTATTATCATATATGGTGGACTTGTAAAAAAGTTAAAGCATTTTGGATTAAAATATGGTGGATTATCCAAAATATTCTTAAAAAGAAGATAAAGTTTACTCCACAATTGTTTTTGCTGGGTATAATCACAGATTGTATGGTTATAGAGACTAAATTGATTTTAAATTTAATAACTGCAGCTAGACTTTTGGTGGCGCAATATTGGAAGAAGGAAGATTTGCCTACTACTGAAGAATGGACATTAAAAATAACGAATCTGGCAGAAATGGTAAAAATTTCAGCATATTTGAAAGACCATTCACAAGAAAAATATATATCGGAATGGAGAAGATGGATTGATTATATTCAAAACAAATATCGGACTAAAAAGTATCAAATAGCTTATGAATGAATAGAAAAATTAAGAGTATTTATATTTAGTTAAGTAAAAGGGGAGTTAAAGTGTGAAGGGGAAGATAGGAATCCATAGTTGGTTAGCTTAGTTTAGTATATGATTATTAATTGTTATACCCTGTATTTTGTTCTGGGAAGTTCGGGGGGGGGGGGTTGGGGGGGTAAGGAAGCGAGGGGGAGGGGAAAATAATTGTAAAAAATTTTTTTGTTTCTTTTGTAAAACTCTTTAATAAAAAATAAAAAAAAATTGAATCCCACCACTGGATAAATCAGATCAATAATATTGTCTATGTATCTCTCCTGCTCAGCTTTTCCTTATTTTCTTACTATTCCAGAATCTAAAGAAAGAAAGACGACAGTTTTATGATTGGGAGAACTTTGTGTTTATTTTTACGGTCCCATACTATAAATAAAGAGAATGGAGGACAAAATTATTGCTAAAATGAATCAATCATGTAACACCAAGTTTTGTCGTCATGCAATATCTTTCTTACTTCTCGCAACTGTATTTTTGACAATTACTGTGTATAAATCAGGGGTGTTAAACTCAAGGCCTGTGGGCCATATTTGGCCCATGGAGGTGCTTAGATCTGGACCATGGGGCCACCCTGGAAGGGAGGGATCGGCCTGCAGTGCCTCTGCTAGTGAAAACGGAGCTCGGGAAGGCCGCACACCACTAGCAGAGGGTTGCAGGAGGCTGTCGCAACTGAAAACAGAGCTCAGGAGCCCATTTTCGCTGGCACAATGCTTGGGCCACCACAGGCACCTCCAACATGAGTGATGTTGAGCTGGCAACACCCATCCCGTTCCACTGAGGTCAAACACAACCCTGATGCAGCCTTCAATGAAATTGAGTTTGACATCCCGATATAAACTTTATTATAGCTAAAGACTAGCAGATCTCTAATTTTGATCTTTTACTTTTCTCTGATGCTTAGTATGTAATAATACAACTAATTAATTAAATAGTGAAGGCAGGGGAATAAGAGGATCAGGTGAAAAGCGCAACTTCCAGTCCAAGTCATGCACCAGGAAAATAAACTGGAAACATGTGAAGTACGTATGTTCTTGCTGAACTGAAGAAATATTTTGGGAAGCTGCAGATGGATCTGGAATCTGAACATGATTTTCTACAGGTTCTTTGTCCTAGAGACACATTTTGAATTATTATAACATTTATTTCATGTTTAAAAAACAGAAAATGCTAATTTAATGACAATTGGTAGAGGTAATGAACATCAGATATTTGATCTTATATTTTGAGAGGTTGACAGCAACAATTACACTGACTAAGCGCAACTATATAAATATGAGGGTGAAGGGTTGCTAGCGGTGACATCAGAGGCAATTCATTGACGATACTCTTTTCCAGTTGCTAACATCCTACCCCAAGAAAAATTAACACATTTGAAACAACAGAATATAGAAAATTCATCTGATTGAAGTCTACTCACAGATCACTTTAATAGCCATGATTAGTAAGCATAAAATTGTACCAGTGAATTAATTACAGCTTTTGCTTATATTCATGAATGCCAAAATGTTCATCATTAGATAAACAGAAACAACAACAGAGAGCCGAGCATTTGCACTACTGTAGCAGGGCTGGCTCCTGCATATTGTACTGGCTGAAAAAAGGCAGGAAGAATTATTTGTTTATGTATACTGGTTAGAGTACGGGCTATAATGCAAATGAATCTGTTAATGTGCATTGAACACTATCAGACAATCTACACCGGGTAGTCCTATGTTTCTTAACACATTGTGTATAGCCTCATTGTCAATGTTAACAACTTCCTGAGGAAGTTTGGCTTTGTGACATTATTTCCCTCACTTCATTCTACAGCAGAGGTGAGGATCTAATAAAATGATCTGCTATTAAAGAGAAATGGGATTCCTGAATCTTTAGGAGAGACTCTGACAGTTACAGCTGGCAGTATTGTTGAGATCTTTATCTTACTAGAGAATTATAAGACAAAATGGATCATTGGCCTAATCACTAAATGCCCTATGTCATCCAAAAGGCTGTATGCTTTTTTGTAGGTTTTCTAGCTATGATACATATTGTCTGATAGATTGAGAAAAAAGATGCTTTGGACAGCTATGAAACATCTCATTTTAATTCCAGATGTGGCAGACTGTTCCATGAGTGGTATACAGCGGTGAAATTCTGCTGGATCTATCTGGCTTGCGCAAACCGGTAGCGCCGGCAGGAAGTTCCGCCTACCCACCAGGACGTCATTACATCCCATTTTTGAGCCTCTGCTTATGCATGTGCTCTGCGCATGTGCAGAAGAGGCACGCGTGCTCACACTCCGAACCGGTAGTGAAGGTAAGTGCATTTCACCACTGGCAGTATGGTAGTTTTCTAGAAGTAAATCTACTAGAATAAGAATTGGTTACTGATACATAGTTCAGACATACGCAACCCCCAAAACATATTTTGCATTGAGTTGGAGGCATTTATGAAATGTTGTGGAAATGACTAAATAAATGTTGGACATAGTCATGCTTAAATTGTGACTTAGGTTGTAACAGTGAAAAAAGCAAAATGTGCTAAGTCTTCAAAAAGTCGTGGAGCTTTTCTAATTTGAGATTTACTGTCATCTGTCCTATGAGATAGAACGCTGAATTCCTTGTAATAATGAATTTCCTAGATCTGTGATGATGAACCTATGGTATATGTGCCAGAGGTGGCACACAAAGCCCTCTCTGCTGGCATGCGTGGCGTTGCCCCAGGTCAGATCTCCGTGGCGTTTCTTTCATGAGCTTCTGTTTCCCTGCAAACAACGAAGCTCACGAAAGAAAAAGATCTTACCTCTTGCTGTACTGCCGGTGTTGGGATGCCCCGCCTCCCGCCAGCCAGCTGGTCTTCGGGTCTCTGCTGCGCATGTCCATGCATGCATGTCTATGCATGCACATGTTCATGCATGTGCATGTTCACAAGTTTGTGCATGCGCACACACATCCATGTACACGCATGTTCACACATGTCAATGCAGGCACACTTTCATGCATGCATGTCCGTACATGCACATGTTCACGCATGTGCATATTCACACGTTTGTGCATGCACACACACATCCATGCACAGCACGTTCACACATGTCCACGCATGCACGCATTCGTGCATGCATTTTTCAGTTTGGGCATGCACACACACACAGTTTGGGCACTTGGTGTCTAAAAGGTTCGCCATCCCTGTCCTAGATGCCTTAAGGATAAAAATCCTCAACATCAAAGTCATCTGAATGCTGAAAACAGTAACGTGTGCAATGCACTGTCTTTTCCAACTTTGTAAAATTGGTTTCAGCTTGTTCTGCCTCTGGCTCAAGAAGATAATTTTTGTAGTAATGAAAAATGCAGATGGCTTACATGCCTTCTTGATTCTTTCCTTTATTAGACCTAATCTATTGGCTGGATGGGTTTGACATTCAGTCTTGGAATGATATCAGCTGTTCTTAAGAGGTAGTTGTACAGCTAATTTAGAAAATATCTTTTCTGGACCAAATAACTTATTATTACTACAATTATAAATATTCTATTGAAGGATGAAAGAAATTCCCAAATGATCCAATTGTGCTCTTTAAAACATCTAAGAAATTGCCATTATACTGAGTAGTCTGAATTCATTTTGTTTTCCCCAACCCAAGTTATCCATATAATTCCATTTATATTATGGGACAGGCTGATAAAATTAGGTTCGATCATTATCATTCCAACAAAAATCCTAAGGTAGATGAATATATCCATTGAACATTTACTGATTTACAGACTAAACTCAGGACCCAAAAGTATTTTCTTTAACTGTACTGAGCAACAGCCTGTCTCTATAAAGAGGCAGAGTTTCAGTATTCTCCACATCCTATAAAGGGAGGGTAGTGTCCAAGAAAAAGAGACTAGCAAGCAGTCAGCATTGAAATAGAAGACCCAAATTATCTTTCTTTAACAATCCTTCCTTCAATGAACTCTGAAAATACGCTTAAGCAGAAAAGCTTACTCAAAGAGGTAATACATTAAGTAGCAATTTATCCAGCTGGTTTAATTAATAGCTGGGATATATATAAATATTACTAATACATACTTTTATTTATTTTTTATTTATTTATTTGTCAAAGAAGTATAAGATAACAGATATAAGTATAAACATGATTATGAATACAGGATAAGGATACGAATAAATGGGGAAGTAGGACAGGGACGGTAGGCATGTTGTTGGGCTTATGCACGCCCCTTACCAGGCCTCTTAGGAATGGGGTGAGGTCCACAGTAGACAATCTAAGGTTAAAATTTTTGGGGATTTGGGATGAAACCACAGAGTCAGGTAATGCATTCCAGGCATTGACCACTCTGTTGCTGAAGTCAAATTTTCTGCAAGTTTGGACCGGTTTACCTTAAGTTTGTATCTATTGGGTGCTTGTCAGAGGTGGGTTTCAGCAGGTTCTGACCAGTTCTGGAGAACCGGTAGCGGAAATTTTGAGTAGTTTGGAGAACCGGTAGTAAAAATTCTGACTGGCCCCGCCCCCATCTATTCTCTGCCTCCCATGTCCCAGCTGATCGGGAGGAAATGGGGACTTTGCAATAACTTTCCCCTGGAGTGGGGTGGGAATGGAGATTTTACAGTATCCTTCCCCTGCCACGCCCACCGAGCCACGCTCACCGCCATGCCACGCCCACCAAGCCACGCCCACAGAACGGGTAGTAAAAAAATTTGAAACCCACCACTGGTGCTCGTGTATTATATATTATATACATACATTCATATTCATACACACATGTAATATTCTATGCTGGGATTCACCTAATCTCAAGGGAGAGATTATCCTGAAATTCAGGAATCAAGAACCCTTCCCTACTTTCATCTAGCCATGATAGAAACATGCCATTAAACACTAGCCAGTTTGGTCTAGTGGTTAAGGCACCAGGTTAGAAAGCAGGAGAATGTGAGTTCAAGCCCAGCTTAGCATGAAAGCCAACCGGGTGACTTTGGGCCAGTTACTCTCTCTCTCAGCCCAAGCCACCTTATGGGGTTGTTGTTCTGGGGAAAATAGGAGGAGGAAAGTGTGTTGGATATGTTTGCCACCTTGAGTTATTTATAAAATTAATAAAGGCAGGATACAAATAAATAATACCTATGCTAACATCTTTTTTTCTGGGTCCTTATTGCACTACCTTCATCAACCCATGAGTGAGAAAGATGTAAAAATCCTTAACTACCAGTGCTAAAGCCACGTTTCTTCCATTAAGCCAACAGCATCCAGTGGCAATTGCAAAATGTGTAAAATCTGGTCTATTTTACTGTCAATGATGGGTTGCAGATGGGATCTGTCAGTTATTGGCTGTTCCAGGATGATGTCCAATGCTCTATTGTTCTTTAATAATCTCCCCCCCACCCTTTTTAATTATTTTAAAAAGTTTGATTTAAGCTATAGCATGTGATATTCTATTGAACACCTTTGATTCTCATTCTGCATTAATTGATCCTTGCAAACCACTCTCAAGGGAAGCCCTAGTAAAACATGTTATGTACAGCAGTACAATTTTGTGGTTACGGATATAGGGATTACTGTGGTTAAATTATTGAACCAGAAACCACAACACACTAAACCAAAATCATTATAGCTTAGTTAAATGTGAGAACACATTCAGGATAACTTTCCAAGCATTCAAATGGAATCTACATTCCCATTACCCAAGACCATTATTCCATAACTTCCTTCAAAGATGAGAGAAACATTGTGGCATTCTTACGTGTGACATCATTGTGTTAGAAGTGCTACTACATCTCCCCTGTCCTACTCCTTAGCCATATCTTTCCAGAGCTAAACCTACAGCATTCTTGCCCTTTACTCATTGGGCTTACTTTCCAGACCTGAATGGAGCCAGCCTAAAATTTATATTTTGAGGTCATGTGACACTGTTAATTCATATTCAGTTTCTGACTAACTACAATTCTAATATCTCTTTCACATGTATTATTTATTTGTATCAAAAAGAATCAGAACAGACTGTGAGCTGAATGCATATGTTGCAATAAACAATAATATACTTTGCTGGCAGGGTAGTTCTGGTCAGTGGTGGGATTCAGACAGTTCGCACCTATTCGGGAGAACCGGTTGTTAACTTTCTAAGCAGTTAGGAGAACCGGTTGTTGGAAGAAAACTTATTTTGTTTTTTTTCCCACTTTACAGGGCTAATTCTGTAAGGAAGGCAGGAAGGAAACATTCTGGTGTTATTTCTAGCCTAATCTTTATTGCCTTGCTTACAGAAACTGCCTCTCTGGTTAACCCTTATTACATTGTAACAGTTAAGGCGAAGTACCCATCGACATGAGTGATGTTGAGTTGGCCATGCCTACCCGGTCACATGACCACCGAGCCATGCCTACCCAGCTGGTTATTAGGGCAGAGAACTGATTGTTAAATTATTTGAATCCCACCATTGGTTCTGGTGTAGTACAGAAGGAGGAAACTTGTGGCATTCTGAATCTCTTCCCAGGGACTTGCTATCCTGCTATTTTTTGCAGGATTATGTAATGTAAAATATGATTCCAACACTCAGCTTCGTACAACAAAAATGGAATGGTTTATCAGCCATTAAAGCAAGTGGACTATCTAGCTACTAAGCTTTACTATATATCTCAAATATTTATTTCATTGGATAAAAGCCTAGTCATTTTTCCTTGCTTTTACAGCTTTTGTCCTTCTGCTGTAGTATGCCTTGATCTGTGGGATGGCTGGGTTACTTATCCCACCAAATATGATTTGAATATATTTTGATATCATAGCCCAGGGCTAATTAGCTCCATTAGCTCATGCAATTTCCATCTTTGCCAAAAAGTTTGATTTCTTGCCCCTTTTCTTCTAATCTTCTCACAGCCATTTCATTCATTTTCCTACACATGAGAATATACAGATAGTCCTTGACTTACAACCACAGTTGCACCCCAAAAAATTGTTTCTAAACAAAACAAGTTAAGTGTGTTTTGCCCGATTTTACGACCTTTCTTGCCACAGTTGTTAAATGAATCACTGCAGTTGTTATGTTAGTAACATGGCTGTAAAGTGAATCTGGCTTCCCCATTGACTTTGCTTGTCAGGTGATGACCTTGGGACACAGCAACTGTCAAAAATTTGAGCCAGTTGCCAAAAGTCCAAATATTGATCACATGTCCATGGGGATGCTGCAACTGAGTCCTATTTTGGAGAAGGGCGGTATAGAAATTTAAAAAATAAATAAATAAATAAATAAATAAATAAATAAATAAATAAATAAAACTGTCATATTGTCATAAGTGTGAAAAACAGTCATAAGTCACTTTTTTTGGTGCCATTATAATTTTGGTTACTAAATGAATCATTGTAATTTGAGGACTATATGTAGGCCCCTTCTGAGTACCCAGTTACAGCTGTCATCCATTTTTGGTATTCTTAAGTAGCAACTACATTGAGACAAACCCTCCCAAACCCAAGATATTACATGGACATTCCTGGAAATTTCTTAGTTTTTTTTATAGCCCAGCATTCCGAAGAGTGCCAGGCAACTGAATGGCCATTTTGTCCCTGGTGCTTCAGCCTAGCTGCACCCAACCAGGCTGTGGTCCTTGGAGATCTTCTATTGTGCGTAGGTAAACTGACCAGTATTGACTGAAACAGCATGACGAGGAGAACAGATCATGGATGGAAACTAATCAAGGAAAGAAGCAACCTAGAACTAAGGAGAAATTTCTTGATAGTTAGAACAATTAATCAGTGGAATGACTTGCCTTCAGAACTTGTGGGTGCTCCAACCCTGGAGATTTTTAAGAAGAGATTGGTCAACCATTTGTCTGAAATGGTATAGGGTTTCCTGCTTGTGCAGAGGGATGGACTAGAAGACTTCCAAGATCCCTTCCAACTCTGTCATCCTGTTAAAACAAATGGGAAAGCAACCAGGTACACCTAACAGATTTTGGGTTGGTTCGTCACATGGCTACTGCTTTGTAGGTCTGACTCTTGATATGAAAGAAAAAAAAATATTGTGCTTGGATTCTTGCAGTTCACTAAGCCAAAACCTGACAAACCACTTTATGGACCCATTTATAAGATGCCTGATGTGCTGTGCATAAAAACATATGCTTCACAACTACAAATGTGTTATGCCAAGTTAGTGCCAATCTTATTGTGAAGTTTATTTAAAAAGCAATCTTCTTGCAGCTGAAGTGCTGCAATAAAGTTCTTTATTGCCTAGAAAATATTCTCAGATATCTAAAAGCCATTCACCCAGATCTTGGTTGTAACAAAAATGTACAGAAGCCCAAATGCTAAAACCTCCTGGGACTAAGATGATTTTTATAGTAGTTTCAATATGCAAGCTTTTTAGAAGTTCTGCAGGAAAAGTTAAATAATCAAGCTATGTGAACAGCAACAGATCAACATGGATCAAGGTTTGCATATTTTACAATCAAGCTATTTATGTGGTCTGGTTGGTTTGGTTTGGTTTAGTAGGTGCAAACCCAGGCAACTGTCAGTGTTCAAGTAGGGAGAAGAGGGGGGGTGGGGAAATCCTCTTCAGTATCTACCTTACCTGTCAAAGTTAGGCTTGTTTTCCAGATGGGCAACCAAGAACAAGGAGAGCTTTGATATCCACTTTGATAAATCCCAATGAAACTGGGTTTGCATACCACACTAATCAACAGTGTGATTTGGATATATGAATGTAGTTATTAAAAATTATAAATCTGCAAACTGGGCATATTGAAACTTTTGTTTTAGCAAAAGCAGGTGTGGTAATGTGGTAATATAACTGGAGAGACAATAGTGATATTTTCAGCCACTAGGGAGGGAGGGAGGGAGGGAGGGAGGAAGGTAGGAAGGAAGGAAGGAAGGAAGGAGCAGAATAAGGAGATTTACAGATGGAGCAAACACATTTTGATTTGAAAAGCTTAATACATATATTTCTGCCTTTTACTAAATACCACAACAATTATTTCAGAAAGTTATACTATTTCTGAAGAATTTAGGCAACATGATCTGATGTTATTCTGAAGACCGTAGAAAAGAGGCCAGAGTAGATTGTATGTTGCCTAGAAGTTGCCCAAGCTGGTTTATGAAATATGTGTACCTAATAAATTTGTTAAAGCATAGATGGCTGACACAATACGTGAATCTGATCTAATGCTTTGGATCTTTTCTTCTGTAAAAATTTAGATTCCATAAGGATGACTATGTTAGTCTGCCCACCAAAACAGGAGTGGGGAGGGGGATGTTTTTGTGCATTTTAAAGATTTATTCTGACAGTGTATACTCTTGTCAATGAAGCTTGAACAACATACTTTTTAATATGTCAAAGAGTACCAATATATACAATACCATTATTTTTATCTAGGACTTCTGATTCTGAATTCTAGGTTTGAATTTCATTAGATGGTCTTGGAATGTTCTGTATTGATCATTCTAATTTACTTATAGAGTTAATGTGAAGCTAAAATGAGGAGAGAGGAAATTATGTGCACCGATCTGGACCTAGGGTGTTCTGTGAGGCTATCTTTAAGGGGTTGATCAACTGGATGAATGTGTGACTTTGGATTTGATGGGTTGTTAGTTTTTGTTCGTTGTTTTAACCTGATGCTGACCATATAGGGTTGCATCGCAAGTTGGGCAACCATTTGATTGATTGATTGAATGAATGAATGACATATGCTGCCTGGAGGAACATTTCTGGACCAGAAGATAGAGGATAGAAACTGTCTAGGAATATCTAAGGGACTAGTACAAAATAAACTTCAATGCCTTAAACTTCAATGCCTTTCATCTTTCCCCATTCATAGAAAGACAAGTTGTATAAAGTATATTTTATATATGTTTTTGCACATGGATTTCACCAGTACTTAATACAGTTCAGTGTTGTGCAGCTTTCAATACCATGATTATGAGATTCTTGTTTGTTATTATAGATCACAAGATTTTTAAAAAACTTTCAAGCTGTTTTTCATATCTGTTTTTGTTTGCCAAAATTTTGGATGTAATGAGAAAAAAATAATTCCATTATTTGAAGATGAGATGAGAGAAGGTATTTCTTCTCCAATTGTTAGCTTCATGCGCTGGACAATTTGAAAGAAGGAAAATTAAAACACAAAATTAGGCCCTCCACAATTTTCTACATTAAACACCTTCATTTAATAAATTATATCCAGTGATACTGCAATAAAATCTGAAAGGTTTAAATTCAAAACTAGGACATCAAGACAGTACTTGGTTTTACATACCGCACAATGCCAAAATGTTGTTTGATTTGACTTAATGGATTGTGCAAATCCTGATATTGTGGTAGATATCCAGTGGCCTAGCATGACATCTGAGTCTAGTTTTATTTATCCAACAGAATAAAGTATGATGCCAAATTTAGCGGGGTAAATGTGACTAATTAATTGAAAGAAAGCTCCACTGAACATGTTGCTTGGGAATAAATCTCTCTTGAACTCAGTGGTATTTATTTATAATAGGAGAAATTCAGCTTGTAAAACGCACTGAACTTTGTAAATAATCTTTTGCCAGTTGAATTGTAACCTTTTAACTTTTAATTATAAAACCAGCATTGTAAAGTAATATCACCATTTAAACTGCTATCTTGAAAAACAAATACCATGACAGAATGAGAAGGTGCCACGTAGCCTTTACAGATAAAACAATCTGCAATCTCTGTCTTCTGGCAAAATTGGCAACACCATTTTTGTTTATATTTGTTTTTCAAAATTAAGAGTGAGAATGAGTGCATATGGCCTCTGAGAGTCCATGTTAATCTGTCATGTGCATTCACTTGCCAGAGCAAAGAGGTCAGTCAATCAAACATTTTATAGCTTTAGCATTTCAACATTGCTCTTCCTCTGAATTTTTTTCTGGAGTTATGATCCCCTGCTCTATCGAGAAATAGCACAATTTGCAATTATTCTTGCTGCATCTAATTCAGTAACAGAGAAAAAAGAGCATGGAAAGCTAGGCTGAAGGAAGAACCAATTCACCACATAATCGCTCTTCTTCTGTGCTAAAATGAGATATATGTTCACATGGAGATACATCTTTATGACCACTGCAGAAGCAATAAATATGATTCCTTGTATCAAATCCAGGATTCTGAACTGGATAAATCAACAGTGCTTCCTCTAGGATTAAATTTGTGTTTGTGCCACACACAATGCCACAAGAAATGGGGTGTTGATTACTCTTTTCTTATGCCCCAAAGGCAGACAATGCTATCCTCAGCTTTCCAATCATTAAACAGCAACGTTTGCACTCTCAGAATTTTCTACTCTGAATTAATTTGCACTTTCTTAGAAAGTGTGAGTGAAAATGTTACAACAGGAGATACTTTTGTATCAGATCATGCAATAAGTGTAACTTTGCAACTTGTAGCTGCATTTTTGCCTTTTTAGGAGTCCCATTAAAGAAACAGTCCAGAATGTTTGGCTTTCAAATTCATGTCATAAAACTATTTCCAGATTTACTTAAAAGCCACAGAACATCTATCACAATTTAATATTATACAAGTTTATTCACAAGCATGTTTCATTCAGTGGAAGTATACACAAGACTACAGGCTCAATATTCAAAGGCTATGGGGATTCTCCAGGTAAATTCATATAAAAGGAATTTTTTTTTTGAAAAATCCATAATTACTTCCTGGTCTAAGTCACACTGCATGAATGGAATCTTATCCAGGCATTGGATCAGATATCCTAGGCATCCTCTAGGACAGGAGTGTCAAACTCAAGGTTCAGGGCAGAGGTGAAATCCAGCAGGTTCTGACAGATTCTGGAGAACCGGTAGCAGAAATTTTGAGTAGTTTGGAGAACTGGCAAATACACCTCTAGCTGGCCCAAGTGGGGTGGGAATGGAGATTTTGCAATATCCTTCCCCCAGGAGTGGGGAGGGAATGGGGATTTTGCAGTATCCTTCCCTTGCCATGCCCACCAAGTCACACCCACAAAACCGGTAGTAAAAAAAATTGGATTTCACCAAAAGTCCGGGGGCTGGATCCGGCCCTTGGGGTGCTTAGATCTGACCTGTGGGACCACCCTGGAAACAACAAAGGACTGGCCCGCAGTGCCTCTGCCAGCAAAAATGTAGCTCAGGAGGGCCCAGGCTCTGTTTTCGGCTGTGCCACCCTCCTGCCGCCCTCTGCCAGTGAAAACGGAGCTCGGGGAGGCCACACACCCCCAAGCTCCATTTTCATTGGCAGATGGAGGCAAGAGGCCGTCACAGCTGAAAATTGAGCTCTGGAGCCCGTTTTTGCTGCAGAGCACTTGGGCCACCAGATGCCCCTGACACGATTGACATCAAGCTGGCCATGACCATCCTGGCCATGCCTACCCCAGCCCCTTAGGTCAAACACAACCCTGATAAGGCCCTCAATGAAATCAAGTTTGACACCCCTGCTGTAGGATCACAATCTTCAATTCCTAAGATTCACAGCAATGGTCTTACTGGTTGGGAATTCTGGAAGCTGAAATTCACACATCTGGAGGGTCCTATGATGGAGAAAGTTAGAGTAGACCATCTGTCCACAACCTAGTATCATCCAGGAATTTGGGCCACAACTGCAAAAAATACAACAAAGGAAAAAGAAAAATTAAGGATATCATTTTAACAGTAAATGTTTATAATTCTATACAGTTCTGAAATGCAATTATTCATTCTATATATATAAAATAAAATACCACTTGTGCATCATCACAAAATCTCCAGAACCGTAAAGCTTACAAACTCTTGGCTTCTAGGTGCTCACTAAGAAAGGATTTTTTGAAATGACCATCAGAGCCTTTAGTATTTCCTATATTATTATTAACATGCTCTGATGATAAGGAGTTCTACTCCCTCTCCCCACCTGAAAAGAAATCTCTTCCAAATGCAAAACACAAGCAGAGGAGAGGAGTTTCAGTTTCAGTTTTACTTCCCAGCAGCAAACAGCTTTACTACAGAATAGTTGAGCTAAGCCACAGCCAGGCTCCTTCCTGTCTCCTTCTTGCTCACACAGCAAATACTGTTTCACTTTCCAAACAGCCCTCTGATGCTAAGGAGATCTACTCCCCCTCCCCACCTGAAAAGAAATATGTTCCAAATGCAAAACACAAGCAGAGGAGAGGAGTTTCAGTTTCAGTTTCACTTTTACAGCAGAAAGCAGGGAATAGGATAGGGGAGGCTTCCATGAGGCAAGCCTGAGGGAGAGAAGGGGGTTAGGATAGGATAGGCTTCTGTGGGGCAAGCCTGAGGGAGAAAAGGGGATAGGATAGGGAAGGCTTCTATGGGGCAAGGCTGAGGGAGAGAAGAGGATAGGATAGAAGAGGCTTCTGTGGGGCAAGGCTGAAGGAGAGAAGGAGATAGGATGGGGGAGGCCTCTGTGCGGCAAGCCTGAGGGAGAGAAGGGGATAGAATAGGAGATGTTTCTGTGGGGCAAGGCCAGTGGTGGGTTCCTTCCGGTTCCGCCAAGCTGGTAGTGGTGACAATACGATATCACCAAATTGGTTCTGGACCCCCCGCCCCCCTGCATTATTCTTACCTTTTATTTGGCCCCACCCCCAATTTATTGCTGTCTCCTGAGTCCCAGCTGATGGGCTATAAGGAAAAAAAACTGTTTAAACTCTTGCCATGGGGCTTCAAAGGGCCGCCCTACAGCTGAGCAGTGGTAAAAGGCAGTTTGGTGGTAGACCGGTGCCTGCAAAAATAAATGGATAGACTAGTGCCTGCAAAAATACATGAGTAGACCAGTGCCTGCAAAAATAAATGGGTAGACCAGTGCCTGCAAAAATAAATGAGTAGACCAGTGCTTGCAAAAATAAATGGGTAGACCGGTACCGCTCTGCGAGCAGTTAAAAGCCTGGTAGACCAGTACCTCTGCTAAATCCTAAAGAATTGTCACATGACCATCAAGCCACACCCACAGAACTGGTAGTAAAAATTTTTAGAACCCACCCCTCGGCAAGGCTGAGGGAGAGAAGGGGAGAGGAGAGGCCGATCATTACTACTCATTAATTTTCAAGCTGTAAGTGTCGATTTATCAAGCCCGATCACATAGTTTCGTAGCGGAGCACGGGTATTCAGCTAGATAGATAGATATATATATATATATTTGTAGTACATTTATATAACTATCACGCTTTTAACCTACTGTATTTTGTATAAATGAGTCCTATATTTCATTATATTTGTTCATATTCAATCCATTGAGTAAAAGCAGCCAAAGATTTATCTTTCCAATGCTGCAGTATCAGTCTTTTGGCATAGAATATCCAGTTATGTTGTCAGGTTGTAAAATTCTGATTCTAGTTATGCAGTTCAAAAGAATAATATCATCTGAAAACACAATTATGTTTAGATAATTCAGTATTTTCTTCCAAAATGTAATAAGTGTAGGACATTGCAAAAACATTTGTTTTTAAAAAGCATTATCCTTAATACATCTCCAGCAAAATGCTGTTTTGAATTTACTTTGTGGGTTTTTTGTGGGGGGAATATATGTGTTTTCATCTTTGTGGGGCTTTTTTCCTTTTCTATTTGTCTCTCTTTGAAAAGCAATTAAAAACACATTAAATTCATTATCTTGATGTTTGTGGGTATTACTTTGATAAAAGTTGCATTTGTCTTGGCCTCAACTCCCAGTAAATTCATGGCTATGCCTGTGCATTTTTCTTGACAATGATATGCATGTGGTTTGTCCTTGCTTTCTTGTGGGATGGTTTTTTTCAACTTTTCAGTCTTCATCTGCAATCTTGATAGTTACTCATCTAAGTACTTTCCAGGCTCAATCTCACGTTGGTAGAAGTCTAACAGATCTGGGGAACACAGAGGAGGTAGAAAAAGAGAGGAAACAGTGCTGTTATGGAAGAAACGCTCAAGCAGAGAAGGGAAAGGGTAAAAAGGATATTCAGAATAATTCCTCAGTTACAATAGATATTTTTATGATATTGTATCAGGGCAGTCTACAGATACATTAAAGGCAGAAACAACAATATATTAAGCAGATACATCCTACATCTAAAATATCAGTAAAACAACATCAATTAAGCAAGGTTCCCCATCCTTAAAACCAAACTTTTTGACCTGCCCTTGGGTTATATATTCCTTTAAACAAGGGGCTTAAAAAATAATGCCCTTATATAAAGCAATCCCTTTTTCTTCTTTCTGATGTCCATGTGTCCATCCCCAATATCTCATTTCCCCCTCTCCACAACCCCAAATGCAGGGGTCTGCAACCTTAAATACTCAAAGAGCCATTTAGACCCGTTTCACACAGAAAAGAAGCCACAAAACCTGGGAGGGCATGGCCAATTCAATGTCACTCACTTTCACCAGTCACATGACTCCCTAGCCATGCCTACCCAGCAGGTCATTAGAGCAGAGAACCAGTTGTTAAAAAACACCGGGAACCACAAAATTCTTTTGACATCTCTCTATCGCCCCTCCCTCCCTCCCTCCCCTCTCCCTCTCTCTCTTAATGTCTCTATGTCTCTCTCTCTCCCCCTCTCTCTGTATCTCTCTGTCACTGCCCTGGTCACTTCTCCATCCCCCACCGTTGCCCTTATCTTCTCAGGCCAGGCAAGGAGTGACTGGCAGGTGAGGGCAATGGGAGAGGCCAGACAATGGTGGGATCACCTGAAAGGGAGCCACAGCAGAGGACTCTGGAGCCACAGGTTGCTGAGCTCTGGTCTAAAGTGAATTGAAAAGGGTTTTAGAAAATCAGGGCCCAGATCAAGCTTGCTTATCCCTTCTAATATTAGAATGGGAATATTGGAAGGCACTTCCAATCATTAAATAAAACAGAGTATTGCAAACTGATGTCGCAGTCCCATTGAAGTTAAGAGTTTCTGCTAGTGATTAGTTATGATCTCGATTATTTTTCTATAATCTCTGAAATCTGTGCAATTCAACCCATTAGTACTAAACCTCCTGCCTATAGCAGCTGAGAACAAGCAACTTCTATTGTGTGTCAACTCTTCTGGAAGATCTTGGATATTTTTCTTTAGAAAGAAACTTTTTTCTTTAGCCCAATTTGCTAGCTCTTCATAGACTTAATTTACAGATTTTCTGACCAATCTGGTCACTCTCTCTGGACATGCTTCAGTTATTCTTAAAACAAGTGAAACTTTGATCCGCGCTTGCACTAAATATTCCTTTAAACATAGGGGCCTAAAAAAAGTGAAACAAGTCAAATCCTCTTACTATCAGTGTTCTACAAGAGGCTTGGGAATTAAAATTTCCAGATCATCCCAAGAACTGCTCACTGAGGACCTCTAGTGTCTTAACATATAAAGGCTTTTATAAAGTTTATAGATGCTGTGAGGGTGTTGTTGGTGTGTACGTGCACGCGCCAGCACACTGGAAACCTGATGACCAGCTGGCTGAGCTGTGGCGATGGCACGAGTGCCCACAGAGAGGGCTCTACATGCCACCTCTGGCACACACGCCATAGGTTCGCTATCATGGGTATAGGGTTTCCTGCTTGAGCAGAGGGTTGGATTAGAAGAACTGCAGGATCCCTTCTAACTCTGTTATTTCACTGGGAAATCACATCATCTTAATTTCTTCTATTAAACTGCTGTTAAAGATGGAGAATATCTGCCAGAATAAATAAGCATGCTGTTCAAATTACACACAAAAAAAAGACTACCAGTCTCAGAATCAGAAGAGGGTCAAGGTTGGCCCAACTTCTGTTTTGTAGATAAATTGTATAGTTTAGGTGTAGGAACAAACCAGCTTCTATTTTCTAACTGATTAGTTGGCATTTATAGAAGGGATGTGGTGGCTCAGTGGCTAAGACGCTGAGCTTGTTGATCAGAAGGTTGGCAGTTCAGCAGTTCGAATCCCTAGCGCCGTGTAATGGAGTGAGCTCCTATTACTTGTCCCAGCTTCTGCCAACCTAGCAGTTTGAAAGCACATAAAAAATGCAAGTAGAAAAATAGGGACCACTTTGGTGGGAAGATAACACCGCTCTGTGCACCTTTGGTGTTTAGTCATACCGGCCACATGACCATGGAGACGTCTTTGGACAGCGCTGGCTCTTCGGCTTAGAAATGGAGATGAGCACCACCCCTAGAGCCGGAAATGACTAGCACACATGTGTGGGAGAATCTTTACCTTTACCTTATAGAATTCATCCATCTTGGCAAGCAGATTTTGGTTGTGTTCACATAACATGCTTAACCTGATTATTGAAGTAGCTTGTATCTGAATTTACCAAATATACTGAACTATAAACTAAATAGTTAAAGTAATGTGAGTACAGCTGCTAAGTTTGCATTGACCAGATTAAGTATGGAACATGAGTGTAACAGCTGTTTTTAGGAACAGCTGTTTTTTAGGTTTAGGATGAAAGACCAGAATCACCTAGGCTTGGAACTTTGTCCATTTGCCCAGAGCTGCTGGAATTTGGGCATCATGTAATTTGTTCATATTATATTATTTTATATTTCGTTGCACAGTCAGCTAGATGTTCAGATTGGATTTGGCATTTTTATCCACCTATCAAGTCCTTCCCAAGGATCTGGGATAGGCAGATGCAGATGTTTGATGGTGTTAGAGGTATCATTGCAGGATGGAAGCTGTTCCGACTAAAGCTGCCTTTTGGAATTGATTGATGGTGAATTTATGAATGCCGATAGTGTTCAAGTGATATTATTATTGCTATTATTATCTATATGCTACCAAAACTCTCATGTCGGTACCTTTAGCTGATTCAAAACTTTTTCAACCAAGGTATCTCAAATGGGCTAACTTACAGAATGTGTCCAAAATCTGGGACCTATGATCCTATGGAATCGAAACCTGGCAAATTTTAGAACGTTTTATGATATACCCATGATGGCGAACCTATGGTACATGTGCCAGAGGCGGCATGCAGCGCCCTCTCTGATGGCACACGAGCTGTCGTCCCAGTTCAGCTCTGCTGCGCATGCGTACGTGCCACTCCAGGCCAACAGGTCTTCAGGTTTCTGCCGCGCATGTGCGGGGGGGGAGCATGTGGGGGTGCACGTGCATGCACAGGGGCAGGGTGTGTGCAGCAGGCCATGCGTGCATGTGGGGGGGGCGCATGTGCGGGGGCTGCACACACATTGCATTTTGGGGGGTTTGGGTGCAAGCGCATTCATGCATGCGCGCTTTGGGCTCTCGGTCCAGAAAAGGTTAGCCATCACTGTGATATACAGATATTATAAAGCATTTTATGACATAATACAAAATGTCATAAAACATGCTTGATTGTGGTCTATATCTATCTATCTGTCTGTCTGTCTGTCTGTCTATCATCTTCTAACAGCTCTGGAGAGTTTATAATATAAACTGGTCTAAGGCACCCTGTTATTAAGCTGGTTATTAAGACCAGCTGCCTGCAATTACTGCAGGTTCAAATCTTGCCAAGGCTCAAGGTTGACTCAGCCTTCCATCCTTTCTAAGGTAGGTAAATTGAGGACCCAGTTGTGGGGGCAATAAGCTGACTTTGTATAAGTATACAAAAGGATGAAGGCTATTGCTTAGCGCATTGTAAGCCGCCCTGAGTCTCCGGAGAAGGGCGGCATATAAATCTAAAAAACAAAACAAAACATATAAATATTTAAAACCAAATTTAGCAATCTAAAATGTCTACCAATTCTACAGAACCGAGAGTGTAAAGACTGATTTTAAGTCTTCTTAAACAGAAATAAGGGAGTTCACCTCAAATTGAGATTGGCAATTGCTTCCACAGTAAATTTCCAATGTTATCTGAAGCTTTATTTCCAGAGCTGTTTTATATCTCAGAGCCAGTCCCTCTATAAACATATACAGGTGTAAGGCTTACATCTTTAAATATCAGTTGTCATTTCTGGGTTTCCATCTGTGGCATCGATTGATATGAGCACTTTTTCCTCCCAATGCCTGTCCTCTACGATGGGCGATGTATTTCCGCAGCGCAACGAAGGTCCCTCCCTCGACACCCTTCAAACCCTTTACAAGCGGTGAAAGAGGAAACACAGGTACTCCTCGATTTACAACTGTTTGTTGAGTGACTTATGACTGTTTTTCACAAAGTTACAACCTTTGCAGCATCCCCGCGATCATGTGATCAAAATTCAGATGCTTGGCAACTGGTTCATATTTATGACGGTCGCAGAGTCCCGAGGTCAAGCAAACCCCCTTTTGCAACCTTCTGACAAGCAACCTCAATGGGGAAGGCGGATTTACTTCACAGCTGGGTTGCTGACTTTTATCAACTGCAGGGCTTCACTTAACAACTGGGGCAAGAAAGATCGCAAAACGGGGCAAAACTCACTTCACACATGTCTCACTTAACAGCAGAAATGTTGGGCTCAACTCCGGTCGTAAGTCGAAGCCTCCCTGCAAAAAAGAAGAAAGAAGCGCCCACCCTGCAGTCCCGCGAGAGTTGAGGGCCGTGGCCGCTTCCACCGCTTGCGGCCAGTTCGCGAATGGCAAAGCCGCCCCTTCCTCACGCCCTGGATAAAGACTTCCACTGTAAGGCAGGGGTGGGCAAATGTGGCCCTTTTACAACCGGTGGACTTCAACTCCCAGAAGCCAAGCTGTCTCAGGAATTCTGGGAGTTGAAGTCCACCGGTTGTAAAAGGGCCACATTTGCCCACCCCTGGCTGTAAGGAGTTGCCAGAACCCCGGAGCTGAGTCCAGGGGGCGCGCGCAGCCTGGAACTCTTGAGCGCCCGGGAGCCAAGAAAACAATCCCTCCTTCAGTCGGACAGGATGCTCCGACTCACGTAGCGGCCGCGGAAGTGGGCAGTGCCTCAGGAAGCGGCCGGCCGAAACTGCACGTCCCCAAAAGGGAGCCCGTTACACAAGCGCCGCACGTGTGGCGTCTCTCGAAGGGACTCCCGAAGACGTTTGCCCTGATCCGGGAGGCTCGACTTGGAGCGCGGGGAGGGGGAAACGAGTGGATGGAAGGCTGAGGATGTAGCAGGTTTTGTTGCTTTTAAAGCTTTGTTGGTGGGCAGTGAATCCAGCGGCGTCTTTTGCAACGGCGGAAGGTTTCTGCAGCTGAACGGGGGTGGTCAGTCAAGCGGCATTTACCCAAACGAGACAGACTGCTTGGAAACTCGAGGTGGAAAATCCCATCAGCCCCTCCTCCCCCCCCCCTTTTTTTTTTTTTGCTCCTACAGCACTAAGCACACAATTGTTCTGGTGGTTGTAAATGAATCCTGACATCCCAAAACAGCATCTGCTATAAGCGCCTCTGTGCGATTTGCAAGCGACGTTGTGATGTTTAGAGACGCATCTCTCCTTTATCCCAAAGGTGCTTTTTCAAGAGGCAACTGGACACATTCTAGCTCTGAAGAAGCTTCTTGGATGAGAAGCAAAACGTCTTCAAAGAAAAACCAAAAAGTCCAGTTGCCTCTTGAAAAAGTACCTTTGGGACAACCATGACCTGGATGACTGAGAATCTCCATAGACAGCTCTCCTTTATATTCCTTTCCATCAGAGTGAGGTGCTACTAACTAAGTCTGTGCCTCTTGCACAGGTTAGAAAACGAGGTGCGAAAAATATATGAAGCGCATTTTCATCTTTCATGAAAGATCCTGTTGGTGTGAAATTATTGCAGAGATAGATTCAAGGGAACTTGCTAGGCAACCTTAATAAAATACGTAAATAGAAACTCAAGCATCTTGTCCTGGACATTATAAAACTAATAGAAAGAATAAGAAAGAAGCATGTTATATTTGCTCAGTGGTGGGACAAATTGTTCACAACAACCCAATGGAAGGCTAAGATCAAGAAGGCACTAAGGAGACTCATTCCTGGTCTTATTTTCATTTTTGTGTATGGGAGGTAGCATTTTTTCCTTAAAGAGGTTGTAAGGGCATGTGAACTTATTCAAAATCATAACTAAATAAATGACAAGAATCAAATGTTGATTAGAGTTGTCATAATGACTTGGCTGATATATTGTAAAAGCCACACGTGAGCAACCTCATTAAAGGTAAAAATGTCTTTTGAAGAATTCCACAATGAAGAGGGATTTGAATTTTTCTTCCAAATCTGTATATATTCTTAGTAATCTGTTACTAGTTATAATAGTGTACCATCTATTTGTTTGGTGCAGTCTCCCCAATTATTGCAAAAAAAAAAAAAAAGGGTTGCAAAGCTGTGGCAATTAAATCCATAACTATTGCCTAACTTCTAATAGAAGACAAAAATTTCTCATAGTTAGACCTATCTTTGGACTGCAAAAATCCAGATAAACTGTAGAGGCCAGAAAGCGTTTTCTCAATCTTTTACTGCCCAGATTTTAATACTGTACATTAGTCATTAAATGGCAGTTGTCTAGAAGAAGCCCAGAAATGTAGGCTAGAATGGGAAGTTAAAAAAAAAAAACCTTAAAAAGGGTAAACCATTAGCATATTGTGCAAGATTGGACATTTGAAACTTTTATTTTCTTTAACTGAATTCATTGTGAAAGAATGCCTAGAACAAATGAACTGACTCCATATTACAGCCATCACTTTTTTGTGTCCCTTGACTGAAGGCCCACTAATGGGGTTTACTCCACATCAAGAGGATGTGTCCATTCTGCATATGTGCTAGAGATGCTTGAGATCACACTATATATTATTTCCTGGTTTTCAAAATGTTCATCTCTATATAAGTTTGGGGATAGACTTAAAACATCAGTTTCTGGTTCATTCCTGTTTGTTGTTTTATCAGCTAAAACAAACAACAGTGAAAAGTTTTTATGTCTTCAATTAATAATTCTTGGGAAGTAAAAAATTCACTAGACATCTTTTCCCTTATCTCTTACCTAATCTTTCTTTAAATAGAGTTGCAGGCAAACAAATGTGGCACCATTGGGTTATAGAAAAAACTATGCAGCACAACTTGGACAGGAGTGGATAATATAAGGCTGCTGGGCAACCATACAGTATGCTAATGATAATTTCCCTTGCTAAATCTCCCTGCTTAATTTAAGAATAATAAATGGAAGAATGAAATACTAGAAAGCACTAACCTAGCATATACTTTAGTTTTTCAAGAATGCTTCTGGATCTAATGGTTTATTTTTTTATATAAGGATTTTTAGGAAAATAAATGGGATGTAGCTGCAGCCCAGTGCATTTGCTTGACTCTATATCCATCCATCCATCCAAAAAGGGGAAAACTGAAACAGAATGACTACATTCTTGCACTTAGATGTGTCGGTGAACACAATCTTGCAAGTTTGCCTTTTGGTAAATGGACATTTGGCCATACATGTAGTCCTCGTTTAGCAACTGCCTCTTTTAACAACTATTTGCAATTACGGCAGTGATGAAAAAGCAACTGCAATCAATCCTTGAAGTGTAAATTCACAGATTTATAAAGCAGAGGAAAGCTGAAAATCATAAGCATAGTCATGATTTTACTTAGCAACTGCTTAACAACCAAGTTGCCAGTCCCAATTGTGGTTGCTAAACAAGGATTATCTGTAATCTGTCCTCACCATGGAGGCATTTTTGTAAAGCCCTCTATGTTACCATTTTGTGAGAATATCAAGATATATGTCCCCCTGCCTCAGTTTTCTAACTGTGTGCAAGGAAATGAGCTTCACGACATTCAATGGGATTTAGCTAAATCAATGAATTAAGTTAATATATATTTTTATTCCTTCTTTGCTTCCTATAAAGACTTGAGACTTTTCCCCAGTGCTGATTTGAAGTGCTATCAGTTGAATTGGCAGAAAATTATTCTGGTATGAAATGTTTTGTCCCAATTGTGGATCCCTATCTTGCTTCTATTGCCTGTCTGAAGGCAGTGCAGTTCCCTGACTTGCATGCAAAATCTAATAAGAGTTTGGTCCCTTGACAGTGCTGCTGAATGATATTGGAATAAGGAAGAAAATATTTCATTAACACTTGATACAGTTATGGAAAACTCCAGCCTCTCTCACTTGTAGACTGGAGATGAGATGATAGTGATGCCAGCAGGACACCGAAAAAGGATATTGCAATAACATGTTTGTGCTGAAATTATTTGGAAGTGAGGAAGGGCCTTCAGACTGTATTCACACAAGAGTCCGTCCTTGGTTAATAAATTTACTCATTTAATGAGTTTGAGAATACAATAAACTTAAATTTAATTATTTTTAGCATGTTGTGTGAATGCATCTCCCAGATTTCATACCGACCTGAATAAGTATAGTGTATGAATTAAACCACAGTGAAATGTCATTAGACTATCGTGAGACAAGGCATGTATAATATCTGTAGGGCCTCTTCAGACAATCACCTTTTAAAATAGCTATAAGATTTAAAAAAAATATTTGTAAGAATCCTACTTAAAACTGTCATATATAAGTGTACCCAAAAAAAATTTAAATAATGCCTGTTAGGCCTGTTTTGGCTTTGGCTTTTCTACTGTGCCTTGGAAACTTACTATGATTATCCCTGCCTGCTTTCAAATGCTTTTTTTTTTTTTTTTGCCCTTAGTCCTGAGGTGGGGAACTATGGCCCCTTTATGACTCACAAGTCACAAGCATGGCTGGTTCAGGAATTCTGGGAATTGAAGTCCACAAATCATAAAAGGGCCATAGTTCCCCACCCCTGACTTAGTCCCTTGTGGAACCTCATCAAGTTCTCATAAACCCCCAGAGTTCTACAGAGCTCAGTTTGACAATCTTGCTCATGTGACAGTTCTCTCCTTCATTGCATGCAAGTGTTTGATATCATTTCAGAATTTCCGCTCTTCCTGGGACTGGAAATCATATAAGAATTGTTTAGAAGCTCTAGACATAAGAATATCAACCTCTTGGTTATTTGGAAGAGACCACTATCAAGAAGTCTATATTCCTATGGATATAATGTTTTAAAAGTATTATGAGTCCCTGCAGATTTTACTCCACTAGTTGTTGCTGACTATAAGGGGTGATGCTCATCTTTGTTTCAAGGCCATTGAGCCAGTGCTGTCCGAAGACATTTCTGTGGACATGTGGCCAGCATGACACCATGGAGCGCTGTTACCTTCCCACTGATGTGATACCTATTTATCTACTCACATTTGCATACTTTCAAACTGCTAGATTGGCAAGAGCTGGGGCGAGGATGGGAGCTCATCCCATCACGTGGCGCTTGGGATTTGAACCTGGGTTTCCTGCTTTCCAGCCAACAGACCCAGCGTCTTAAACATTCAGCCATCATGCTGCCCCAACATGAGAATGGAGGGACAAAAAAAATCAGGGCAGCCTTAAATTTTTATGAGCTTTGTTAGCCCTGTTTAATTGAGAGTAAATCCCAAAATGGGACAATGAAGATGAGTATAGAGTGGCCTTTGGTCATACCTATGCCACATGTAAAATTCTCTGTTTATAGTAAGGACATACACATCATTCCTGATCTATTGTGGCCCAAATGCTTTAAGCACAAAATTCAGTTTTACCCAAGCATGTTCCTTCTATGAAACCTGAAATCTCTGATCTAGAGATTTACCTTGCAATCCCAGTTTTTATCACCCATATTCCACCAAATAAGAGGTTCATGCAATATACAAACATGTGGGTTTGATTAGAATTATTTTTATTATTATTAGATTTATTATGACTGCCTGCTTCAAAAGACTTTAAGGCACAAGTTATTTGTGTCTGACATAGTTAAAGCTTCCCTTGGCCTTTTTCAACTTTTCTCTCTAAATTATTTATCTTTGTTTCACATTTTCCAGCCAGTCCAGCTTGGTTCTCCTCTCAGGGAGGTTGAGAAAAACATGCACTTTGTAGGCATAGGAAATATATCCTCATGTCTGTCTATGAGTCAGTTTGCACAAAGCTGATGTACGTGCAAGTGAAATAATCACAAATTGCTTCCCTATTTATTCTGCTTCCACTTCCTTTCTTCTGTGGTTTTACATGTGCTGAATTTTAGACTATAAAGTCCTCAGAGCAAGAAATTGTCCTCTTTTACTCATAATATAAATTCAATTCATACTTATGAAAGAAAACAGATTCTTGTATTTAAAACTATTTGCATTGCATTGTAAATGCATTACAAATCGGAACGTTATTCCTTTGCAATGAATGATTGAATGAATGAATGAATGAATGAATGAATGTCAAAATGTTTCACCTATCGTGTTTCCCCAAAAATAAGACCCTGCCTAATATTTTTTTGAACCCTGAAATAAGCACTCGGCCTTATTGCCATGCGCCCAAAAGCCCGATTGGGCTTATTATCAGGGGATGTCTTATTTTGGAGGAAACAGGGTAGCAAACCCAGTAAATTTTATTAAATAATAGCCTTTCTTCTTTCTCTCAAAAAATCGATTTACCCTTTTTCCTGGCATTGTAACATTGTCTAGTACTGTGTTTCTTAATCCCAGCAACTTTTAAGATCTGTGGACTCCAGCTCCCAGAATTCATTCATGTGGACTGGAAAATTATGGGAGTTAGAGTTCACACATCTTAAAGTGACTGAAGTTGAGAAACACTGCTCTAAAGACAGAATTTTATCTTAGTCTTACCTACCTTGAAGCCTTTCAGAATATTGACCTACAGCTTACTTCAGTCCCAGGCAGCCATAGGCAAACTTCTTTGGACAGTTCCAAATTGGGAAAAGCTGTTTAATCATAGCACTTTCTCCCTTCATCAGAAAAATGCTTCTGAAAAACAGTCAGAATTGGATAGAGCAGAATTCCTGACAGGAGAATTCTGGGAGTTGAAATTCATACATCTGAAAGCTGCCAAGGCTGAGAAACATTGGGATAGAAGTATGGTAGGCCTACTACTGTAGAAAGTTAGAACCCATCCTTCTCCTAGAAAAATGAAATATTCTAGGAAATATTAAAAAGGCAGAATAGTATATTTCGCTGGATGAGAAATGGAGAAACATGTTTTTTTAGGCAGGAAGCAGACTCACTCTTAATAGCCCCCACCCTCCTTAATAGCCCACAGCAGATGTCAGCACTTAAGAGATAAAGAGATGGATAGGTCTATTCATAAGCAAATACCCTCACCCAAGATCCAACAAAGGTAGGATTAGCCCTCAGCCATAATACAAATTGCCCAAAGCAATTGCTCCTTCATTACATCACCCAGCAAGTTTCAACCAAGCTTGGGACTCAAGACAACCTACAAAGTTACCCCTGTATGGCCCCATGGCAGTCTGACAATCAATCAGAATACATTTCTTTCACAGGAACAGGAAGCAAGTTCAAAGCCCAAGAGAGAGTATAAATCTCTCTCTCACACACCCATGTGCTTGATTGCACAGGACCTCAAACCATGTGATCCTGTCCACCATTAAACCATCTTTCCAAACAGCCTCCATGTTTCCAGTATCTTTCTTCCCATTTGGAACTGAACCCAGATGGACATTTCTTCCAACACTACAATACAGTTAAACTTGTAGAATGGAAAATTTAGGTTTTAGTCCAAAGGGAAGCATTGAATGATCCGAAGAAGTCTTTGCCCATGCAACAAGACTCAGACTGCTGTGTAGATAAAAATGAAGAGAGATCCCATATGGGCTACCTTGATCTCCCAAAGAAACGTCAATAAGGATATTGAAAAAAAATAATAAATAAAAAAATAAATAAATGAATGGCACTCCACATCATGGTAAGTCTCCAAAATGGAAACCTGCTGTATTCAAGAGTCCTCCATTCTCTCCTCTGGCTCAACATTTGAGTGCTTTGTTCATCCAAACCACAGGTGATAATTTTCATACATATGGGAACTACTGATAGAACAAAAGCCTGTCCATTTTGGCCAGGCAATTACATGTTTTAAATATAATAAATAAATAAAATAAGCAACTAGCTGCATACTAGCAAATCTGCTACTTTGTTTTCTTCCCCATAAACTCATTTAGGATTGCATTTTTCCATGTTAAATTTAAAGGGAGATAAATCCACTCCTAGTTATTTTAAAGCTGACTCAATTAAATCCATGTGTGTTTTTTAATGATAAACAGACCTGTGTTCATTTTGTAAAGTTAGATTGGAATCAAAAGATACAGCAATTAAAAATAGCATCCCTATTTAGAGAACTACTACAAAGAGTGAACTTAGTGAACTTTGGGGAAAAAGAAACAAAGATTAGATTTGAGGCCATCCCTATTTTCAGTTATTAAAATTTATTCAAATTCAATGGTATATCTGTCAATTTTTTTTTAAAGTTGTGTGCTTTATTGTGTTGCACAAAGTAGATTTGAATATACATGTACTGTATAGAGCTGATGAAGCTCTTTCAGGAAAGGGCTTACAGTTTCTATACATCAAATATAGGAGATAAGAAGGTTTCATTCAATTAAGTCTATGAAGTGCTCAGATGCAGGGCATGGCTGTTGTCAGGGTCTTATGAAAAGAAAGCCTCACAGGTCAAAGGCTCTAATTCCAGAATATCTTAATTGCAAATATTAGAACAGCACCAATGGCAAACATCCCGTGCTTCTTAAAGAAAAAGAAGATAAGCTCTTTTGCTATATAGATGAGGTGTATGAAGATGAAACAGTATAAGAATAAGGTAAGCGGGTCATGTGGTAAGAGGAAATGATGGCCACCTCCTGAAACCTGTGGAAAGAAGAAAGACGACATTCCAGTTACATTTCATATCCTATCAATCACTGAAAATGCAAAGAACAAAGGTACATTTTTGGCCGCCTTTGCAAGCAGCTTTATTTCTTCCCACATTGCCTCTTCTTTTTACTGCTTCACATTAAGCTGAAGAACACAATATGGGGTTTATTCTGCATGAAATTTACATAATTATGATTTATAATGTTAGTTTCTGTGTTTGTTCCATGGAACTGATACCACAGTTCTAACTTATTCAGAAAATAAATCTCATTAAATTCTGTGCAAATTATTTATTATGGTCAGTCAGAGGTGCGGATTTGGCATTTTTGTCTACCTATCGAGTCCTTTTCAAGGACCTGGGATAGGGAGATGTGGATGCTTGAAGGTGTTACAGATATAGTCGCAGGATGGAAGTGAAGCTTCCGAGTGAAGCTGCCTTTTGCAATTGACAGATGGTGATTTTGTCAATGCCAATGGTATTCAAATGGTGCACCAGTTGTTTTGGGATTGTATATCCAAGGTGCCTATTACTATTTGGCGTACCTTTGCTTGCTTCTGCCACAATCATTCTATTTCTATTTGCAGGTCTTTATATTTTGTGATCTTCTCTAGTTCTTTATTCTATTGTGTTGTCTCCAGGTACTGCCACATCCACTAACCAGACTTTTTTGTCTTTCTTATTTACAATTGTTAAGTCTGGAATATAATGCAGCAGATGCCTGCCTGTTTGAATTCTAAAGTCCCAGAGCAATTTAGCTTCTTCATTTTGTATGACTTGCTCTATTGCTCTATTCTTGCCTGCAAGCAAATGATATTTTGTGATTTTCTTTAATTCTTTTTCTTCTCTTCTGTTGTCTCCAGGTGCTGCAAAGTCCATTATGCAGATCTTTTTTGTCTTTCTTTTCAACAATTGTTATGTCTGGGGCGTTATGTGGCAGGTGCCTGCCTGTTTGAATTCTAAAGTCCCAGAGCACTTTAGTCACTTTGCCTTTTATTACTTTGTCTATTTTGTGGTCCCACCAGTTCCGGCTTTTAGGAAAGTGCTCTTTCTTGCATATTTCAGCAAGGCTCCCTGAAATAAATAAATCACTTCAGGGAAATGATGAGGATAGTAATTTTCCTTTCTTTAATGTTCTTAAGAGTACAATCCTAACATCGAACCCACTCAGGATATCATTTCCAAAAATGGAGTGCAAGTCAACTTCTCTTAGGAAGTAAGCCCTGAATGTCATAATTGATTACGCCTGTGCAATATCATTTTAATATGACTTTCAAATTCAATCCACAGAATATTTTTTAAAATCAGAGAAGTATTCCATAATTGTTTAATTACATTAAGAAGCTGATAATGAAAGACCTTTTAAATTGATGCATGAATAGACTAAATTCTGAAGTTGTCTTTGGGGATGATTAGTTTTGTATCTATTTGTTTGTTGGCTGTAAAGGGCAGATGAATCTGTTCAGTCAGTTCACACCATTTCGGGAGAACCAGTTGTTAACTTTCTGAGCAGTTTGGTGAACTGGTTGTTGGAAG
The DNA here is from genome assembly GCA_022577455.1 of Arizona elegans. Classification (NCBI taxonomy): domain Eukaryota; kingdom Metazoa; phylum Chordata; class Lepidosauria; order Squamata; family Colubridae; genus Arizona; species Arizona elegans. The sequence continues at coordinate 295,575,122 of JAKOOJ010000001.1, read as the reverse complement.
AAATCATTAGGGCAGAGAACTGGTTGTTAAATTATTTGAATCCTACCATTGAATCTGTTCATACCATATATAGTATGTTAGTTACTCAGGTGACTCCATTATCCTAGACTAGAGGTTCCTATGTTTCTAAACTATGCTGAACTATTCACTCATTTAATTAAGAATCTTTAATTCTGTTTTTATGTACTTCAACATATTTACAACAGTACTGTTTCATTTGATAGGGCTGACTTTAGCATTAGGCAAAGTAAAGCAATTATAGATCCAGCAGATGCTAGAAGGTAGCTTTAAAATGTTGGAAGGGAAAGGTGTACTGAATAGTCTACCCAACCTCTAAGTTGGTAAGCTTCTTTGAAATGCATTAAAGGCATTGTACCATGTTCAGTACTAAAAAATTCACAGCCACATCAGCCAGTATTTTTACATGTAATAGGAAATGGAATTATCCAGCCTCTTGCCTCAAAAAGCGAATGAAGACAAATATATGTATCCCAGGGTAATGTTGCAGAATCCAATCTGAGTCAGTTACCAGGACAAGAGTTTCATTCTTCCAAGCTTTTGGACTCATGCTGGAGCAGAGGTGGGTTTCAGCAGGTGGAGAACCAGTAGTGGAAATTTTGAGTAGTTCGGAGAACTGGTAGTAAAAATTCTGACTGGCTCCGCCCCCATCTATTCTCTGCCTCCCGAGCCCCACCTGATTGGGAGGAAATGGGGATTTTGCAGTAACCTTTCCCTGGATTGGGGAGGGAATGGAGATTTTACAGTATCCTTCCCCTGCCATGCACACCAAGCCACGCCCACCAAGCCATGCCACACCCACTAGGCCACACCCACAGAACCGGTAGTAAAAAAAAATTGAAATCTACCACTGTGCTAGAGCCTAACCTCTGGGAACTTCTAACTCTCCAGGATGTGCTCGAGGATGTGAAAACTTGGAAGAAAAAACCCTTTGGTCCCGGTACTCATCTCAGATTGGATCCTGCAGTCCATACCTTTATTCAGTGTTGATGGCTACTCTACTCTTTTAACTGAATTTGAAATTCTGAGTTTAGATTTTTATCTTAAGAGGCTTCCCTGACATTGTTAATGAGGTTATAAAGAATTTAAATAAAGGTCAGGCAATTTTGTACCACAGCTGCATTCACTGGGATTGATAGAGAAGGTCAAGGGGGTAAATGATGAACCAAACATGCCCTCTTCACCAAGATATCATGACATATGCATCTGCACCAGACACTAGGATCAAGTACATAAGTAATTAGCCTGTCATCATTTTTGCTCACATCGTAATTTGCTATGGATGGCACTGTCTTGAATTTAGCCCAAACACAAATTGGACAGTTTTGCACCAGTGGTGGGTTCCAACCGGTGTTACTACTGGTTCTCTTCATGCACGCACTTCACACGCGATTGCCGCGCGCATGCTTGCTTCGCTTGCACATGCATGTTAGGTTTCTGGCCAGCTGAGGTGCGGCAATCCACTCTGCCGTGACTATCTGCTGGGCTAAAAACCAAGGAATAAAGGTAGGAATAAAGAGGGGGTGGGTGGGAGGGCCCAGCTTCCAGCCACAGAGAACTGGTTCGGTGATGTCACATCGTCACCGCTACTGGCTCGGCCGAACCGGGCCAAACCGGGAGCAACCCACCACTGTTTTGCACCACATATTTGTAATACATGGCATCCACTACAAACTTGAGAGCAACTTTGATGATAAATTTTGTTCCAGTTATATTTTCAGAAGTTTTCTCAGGAGCAGCTCCACCAAAAGCACATTGAAGAGACCAGAAAGGTGATATTTATCAGGTGCAGCCAGATCAATCTTCCCTGAGAAAGAATACAGCTGCCAAGCTGGGCAAAGACAAACCTGCATTGAGTAGCCAAGGGTATCTCTAAATTATAACTCTGATTTTTCAAAGCAAGTGGAAACATATCTGTGGATTAACCATGACTCTTTTCTTTCTTCTTCTTGTTCAAACTTAATCTCAATTTGTTAATCCACATTCAGATCTTCCTTACCCCAGGAAATGGGTACAGGACTTTCTTGAGCTAACGTGTGTTGTTTGGTCACAAAGGGCCACTTCATATTTCCCAATTATTCTTAGCCAATATGGTACATTTCAACACTTACTCATTATCCAGTAGGAGACAGGTATTTTCTTAGTAATTAGAGAATGATAATAAGTGAAAAGGTTAAATGTATTGCACAACAACAGGCAGCAAGAATGGTAGGCATTTGATACAAACAAAATGATACTCTGTGCAAATGACACAGTTTATGGGGTTCTCTCGATGACATGACAAGGTGGTATTGCTTGCCCAACTTCCCATAGTGCAGGAGCAAAGCAAATGATAAATGATATGGCCAAATCTACATTGCCTGAGCTCTTTGACCTGAGTTCCTAATTGGAAAGAAAAAGTGAAATACTAGCAGTAGTAGGCAATTTGCCCCTAATGTTTTTTTTTATTAGTTCTTCTTTCCTATTGCTATTCCTATTGCTATTGCTATTCCTATTGCTTATTATGAGGAAACTTAACAAACCCACTCGTATTTTAATAACTTTAGCATTAATATGTTCTTAACAAATGTCGAGATCCAGCCTTTTGCAAAATATAGTTTGTCAATCAATTCCACAATAGTTATAGCAGTTAACTATCTATCTAAAGATCCCTTGATCTATGGTTCCTAGAACTTCCATACTAGAAGTGAAAGAAGGATTGTTGAAGAAATCCATAACAATAAATGGCAGTTTCTAAATCTAAAACAACGTGGCAATTTCCTTTTCTATCGATCTTCTTAGAATTTCTTTCTATCTGCCAACCTCACCTGTCCTGATGGTGCCTGCAACCGCATTTCCTCCATTTTCTCCTCATGTTGTCGCTGCTTCTCCTTATCTTCATAACGGTATCTAGTCATGGCGAGCTCCATGTCAAGGCGCATTTTCTCCAGCTGAGCTGCCAAGTTACTGACCTGCTTGGTATTTGATTGCTCATCTTGAGCCCATGCAGCGATTTCACCCTCTCTGTTGGCCAAACCAGAGTGCAGATTGCTTAGCCCCAGCTGTGGCTTTGTCCTGATGAGTGCTTCTTCATCTCTAATATCCAATGGATCAGTCACATCATTAGGTGTACAAGGTGGCTCAGTCAAATCATCAGGACCTGTTGTTTGCTCAGTTGCATTGTCAGCTGCTGAAGATACATTTTCAGGGTTGTCCTCCTAGAATAAGATGTGGATATAGGAGATATTTAATGGATTAGATATATAAAGCAACATGAAAACAACACTCTGAATAATTCAAAAATAAAGCCAGGTCTTGGTACAGTAAATGCGATTTGGCAATTATTTTATAATACTTTGAATATCAATTACTATTATATAAAATAAAGATAATTTAGTGTAAGCAAGAAAAGGAAAATCATTTTCAAAACTATATACAGGTAGTCCTTGACTTATAAGAGTTCATAAGAGACTGTTTAAAGTTACAACGGCACTGAAAAAGTGATTTATGACCGTTTTTACCGTTGCAGTATCCCTGTGGTCATGTGATCAAAATTCAGATGCTTGCCAACTGACTCATGATGGTTGCAGTGTCCTGGGGTCATGTGATCAACTTTTGCGATCTTCTGACAAGCAAAGTCAACAGGGAAGCCAGATTCACTTAACAACCATGTCACTGACTTAATAACTGTATAGATTCATTAACAACTGTGGCAAAAAAAGGTCATAAAATGTGCAAAATTCACTTAACAAATATCTCAGCAACATAAATTTTGGATTCAGTTGTGGTCATAAGTTGAGGACTACCTCAATACGTAGTTAATGATTAAAAGAAGAAAAACAATATGAAAATTGATAGAATTATAACTGCATTACGATGAAAATTGTTATTCCATAAATTTATATAACAATCTCAGTTTTTGAATTGTGCAGTTCTTTCTAAAACAAGTTGATATTGTTTATAAAGCTATATATCAGTTCATTTTGAACCATTCAGAGAGTTTGGGAATTCTGTGCTGTTTTTCAGTGAAGAATTATTTAAGCACATAACATTTTGCTATTAGTTATAAATGAAATATTAATAAGTTATTTAATTTTCTTTTTTTAGGTAAGCAAAAACGATTCAAGAAAACAATGTCGTTATATAAATTGGTAGTTTATACGTAACATTTGCCTCAGTTATTTTTTGAATTCCTGCATAGGTATATACATTTTTTTGTAATTTTTTTTAGGGATAGGTCATTCTTAACATCAGATGTATATTTACTGGTACACAAGAAAGGATATTCTCAGTAGTGTAGCTTAGATGATGAAATGTTGATCTGGTCCTTTTGTTCCCTCAGGGAACATCCATTTATTTAAAGAGTTGACTGATCTTTCTTCACCCCAGAGGTTTTTTTTAATTCTCTTGATGTTAAAACTGTGATTTGGGAAGCGTTCCCATCAATGTAATTAGCTGTAATCAGGGGTGGGCTGCTGGGGGTTTGCAGGGGTCGGGAGAACCTCTAGCTAAGATTCTGTGCAATTCGGAGAACCCCCAAATCCCACTCTTGGTTGGCCCCACCCATCACACTCCGCCCCTCCCAGGAGTTCCTACATGGCCTGTTTTGGATGCAGGTAAGTGCAGGGTGCGCGTGGAGGCTTGGGGAGGGTGAAAAATGGGCCTACCAGAAGTTTGGGAAGTTTGGAAACGGGCCTGTTTCTGGCCTCCAGAGGGCCTCTGGAGCCTGGGGAGGCCATTTTTGCCCTCCTGTAGGCTTGAGGAAAGCCTCTGGAGCCTGGGGAGGGCAAAAACGTCCCCCCCATGGTGCAGGAGGCCACACCCACCATGGCCATGCCCACCCAGCAACCAGGCAGAGAACTCCTTGCTAAAATTTTTGAAGCCCACCCCAGCTGTAATGTCAATTACAATAGCTGCAATATAAATCCGAGTCCTTGCATGAAGAACAAGAGTGTAACACTTTGTTCCTCCTGGAACCCCAATCTCGATTTAGGATCTTAGGCCCACTGTTTGCATTAGAAAGAAAATCTCTCACATTCTATTATTCAAGAACAAGTGTAAACCTTACCATGATGAATTTAGGCTGGAAGATGCAACGAGATGCCTTCAATTCCACTAGTTTTCAATTTTCCATCATGTACTTACATAACTGTGGTCTCTGACAATATATTCACAGGAAAGCCAGGTTTCCAGATCCAACTGTCAAGCTGATGTCACAGATTCTACACTGTGATGTTTAACCTGCCTATTGTTACAATTGGCCCAAAGCTCAATGGGAGAATACTTTGTATAGTAGATGATAGGTTTACCCTCTTAGGTTGGTGTGATGTTAAGGTGACTGGATATTATTATTTTTTAAATCAGGGTAATATTAACTATAACCAAAGGTAAAAAAACAACTTTTTGAAAAAAAAGTGTTTATGCTGCCACTTTTGAATAAGATCAAAGGAATTACATTATATTCTTTCCTAGGTTTCTGCAGGTAGGGAGAAGCCTATCAGGAAAACAATTTCATATTCCATAGCTACTTGCTATGGGTTTTTTCAAACTTTCATCTAATAATAGAAAAACCTTTCCCGACAACGTTTATTTTCCTGCTCCATCCCCATGACATTGCCTTCATCATGTCCATATCCTGAGAGAGTGACAGACCAGTTCTTACCTATACTAGTATAAAAATTTTCCTGCATGTTCTAATTTTGTTCAAGAACCGCAGTCTTATGTGTATTATAACATTTGCTAGGTATTTTTCATCTGTTACCTTGGGAAAAAAAATATCAGTGGATACAGTTGCTCCAAATAGAGGCCACAGAGATGAAAAAACAGGAATCGGCAATTACAAGTTTCATGCCAGTCCTCTGTTGACTCAAAGTGGGAGACACTGCAAAAACATATGGACTTCAAAATTCGACCAGGGCAAAGCAATAGATGCAATTTACATAGACTTCTGTATAGCCTTTGATTCAGTGGTACATGGCAAACTACTTCTAAAACTGGTGACTGCTCAGACAGGTCATTTCAGAAATGGTTTGCCCTGGCCTTCTTTTTAAGGCAGAGAGTGACTGGCCCAAGTCACCTAGCTGGCTATTTCCTGATTTCTAACCTGGAGCTTTAAATTACTATACCACACTGGCCCTCCAATATTCATTTATGTGCTATAAATCACAGAATATATCATTGTAGCAATTTATTGTGTTTCTCCGAAAATAAGATTGGATCTTATTTTCTTTTGGGCCCAAAATAAGCACTATGGCTTATTTTTTGGGGGGTGTCTTATTTCTTTTCCTGTATGGGAGACCCACGTCTTCTGCTTGCTCGCAGTGGGGCAAGAGGCCATGTGGTGCACTAGTGCCAGTGCCACAAGGCAGGGGAGAGTGGAGTTGCCCCATGCGCCCTGCACCAGCTTACCTCGGGGCCCCTGCAGCCAGGCCGCCCATGCCCCGACACCTGCATGCCAATCAACCCCTGCTCAGTTGTGACTGCTAGCAAGCAGAAGTGAGCTGGTACGCTCCTGCTGCGCATGGCTGTTGGTGGTTGTGACATGGATGGCGTGCTGCGGAGGCCCTGAGGTAAGCCATTGAAAGGCACGTGGGGCAGCTCCCCCACCACCCCACTTCATGGCCGTAGCAAAACGAGCACCAGACAGAATGGGCAGGTATATATATATATATATATATATATATATATTATGTCTTTTTCTGTTTACAGGGGGAATATCTGAGAAGTGGGTGTGGCTCACTGACGAAGCCTTATAAGGCAGAAATAGCTATCTGAGTCTCCCAGAGAGCAACGTAGAGTTGCAGTTTGTCAGCAGAGGAGGAGCTCTGAGGATGGTGAATGAGATTTCACACAGTCAGAGCTGCAGAACAACCTAGCTTACGTAGGTAAAACCTGGCTAGAAAGAATATGCATATATATATTATATATATATAGATCCTAAATGGATCTATTTAGGTCTCCCACCTAGCAGTCAGAGCTTGCTAGGTGTTAGAAAGGAAAAAAGCCCAGAACCGAGTAGATGAGATTCTACTGAGCTGGAGCTACAAAAAAACCTTGGCTACGTAGGGAAAACCTGGCTAGAAGAAAAACACACATAGACCCTACGAAGAAGTAAGAAAATTGATACTATGCCTTTACAGGGAGGAGGTGGGTGTGGCCTACTGACAACAGCTAACGAGCTAGAAATGGATCTATTTAGGTCTCCCACCTAGCAGTCAGAGCTTGCTAGGTGTTAGAAAGGAAAAAAGCCCAGAACCGAGTAGATGAGATTCTACTGAGCTGGAGCTACAAAAAAACCTTGGCTACGTAGGGAAAACCTGGCTAGAAGAAAAACACACATAGACCCTACGAAGAAGTAAGAAAATTGATACTATGCCTTTACAGGGAGGAGGTGGGTGTGGCCTACTGACGACAGCTAACGAGCTAGAAATGGATCTATTTAGGTCTCCCACCTAGCAGTCAGAGCCTGCTAGGTGTTAGAAAGGAAAAAAGCCCAGAACCGAGTAGATGAGATTCTACTGAGCTGGAGCTACAAAAAAACCTTGGCTACGTAGGGAAAACCTGGCTAGAAGAAAAACACACATAGACCCTACGAAGAAGTAAGAAAATTTATATATATATATATATATATATATATATATATATATATATATATATATATATATATATATATATATATATATATTGCTGATAAAGAAATAAAGGGAGACTAGTATAGATCTATTTCAAGCTATTTAGCTCTCATCAGCTAACCATACTTTTACCCTTAAATAGCTTGAAATAGATCTATACTAGTCTCCCTTTATTTCTTTATCAGCAAAATATAAATTTGGTATAAAATGGTTTGTCGTGAATGCGACTGCTCGAGGGCTCCTGGATTGGAGCTGAAAGGCGAAAAGGAAGCTGTATGCTCCCTCCCATAATGGGGTAGACCAGGTGCTTTGACAGAAAAACACTATATATTTATATTTATATATATCAACATTTCAGAGAAAAGAATAGGCATTTGTAAATGCCTAAGTACAGAACTTTTCCAATTCACTGACTGTACATCAATATAGTTGGAATGCAACTGTTCTTTTTCTTTTCTCTAGAAAATGTTGTATGTACATGACTGGTAGTCAGCAGTATCTCTGACCGTCCATCTCATGATGAAATGTATTTTTATGAGCAGGGTTTTAACTTTTTATCTAATGGCAGTTTTTTAAAAAGCAGATTTTTACAAAACCAGTTGCTCCCTTGAAAAAGTTTGTAGTGCTGTATAAAATGACTTTTTCTCAAAAACAAGTCTGGGTGAGGTGATATAACACAATTTCCCATAAATTTAAAGTATTGGATCCACAAAATGAAGAGCACCACACATAGGCATCAACAGGAGGCAGTGTTCCCATGTACTGTGATTCCATTTTTGTTTCATTGTGGCACATGCTTAGCATGCTAGAAGTACTGGGTCACTTGCTGTTGTACTATTAGTAATGCCCTAGGCTTGGCTTTCAAAACTTTGCCTTTCAGTTCTCTGTACAGTGACTACAGATCTTGAATGCTGCAAGATTATTAAACTGAAAGTTGGTGCTGGATATCCTAATACACAGTTCATTTCTCATTAAGGTAGCTGATTAATAAACTAGAAGAAACTGATTTCACCTCATAAATGAGGAGATAAATGATAGAACAAAAAAAGACAATCTCTTGATAAATAAAGTAACCTTGCATATTACGTTAGAAGGGAAGAGAGCAGGACGAGATAACTTTATGCAGGCAGCTTGTTCTACTTCCACACCAGAGGTGGGTTTCAGCAGGTTCTGACTAGTTCTGGAGAACCGGTAGTGGAAATTTTGAGTAGTTCGGAGAACCGGTGGTCAAAATTCTGACTGGCCCTGCCCCCATCTATTCTCTGCCTCCCAAGTCCCAGCTGATCGGGAGGAAATGGGGATTTTGCAGTAACCTTCCCCTGGAGTGGGTTGGGAATGGAGATTTTACAGTATCCTTCCTCTGCCACGCCCACCAAGCCATGCCCACAAAACCGGTAGTAAAATTTTTTGAAACCCACCATTGTTCCACACAGCAATAGTTGGATCTCACTAAGGGAGATTAGAGAGGAAAAAGCCCCAGTCTTTCTAGCAGGTGACTGGCACTAATCTTTGTCCCTACAGTTGATTAATGCATACAGTCACATATCTGCTAGCAATAATAACACTAGAATGGTCAAAGATGAGGTCTTAATTTACACATGTCAAGTCATATTACCGCCTCCCCACAAAAAATCTGTAAAAAAATGCTTTATATCTATCTATCTATCTATCTATCTATCTATCTATCTATCTATCTTCTATCTATCTCTTGTAACCCAGGAGACTCAAACAACTGATCATGAGTCATCTATAGCAGGGGTGAAATTCAGCAGGTTCTGACAGGTTCTGGAGAACCGGTAGCAGAAATTTTGAGTAGTTCGGAGAACTGGCAAATACCACCTCTGGCTGGCTCCAGAGTGGGGTGGGAAGGAGATTTTGCAGTATCCTTCCCTTGGAGTTGGGTGGGAATGGAGATTTTGCAGTATCCTTCCCTTGGAGTGGGGTGGGAAGGAGATTTTGCAGTATCCTTCCCTTGGAGTTGGGTGGGAATGGAGATTTTGCAGTATCCTTCCCCTGCCACACCCACCAAGCCACACCATGCCCACCAAGCCATGCTCACAGAACCGGTAGTACAAAAATTTGAATTTCATCACTGATCTATAGCAATATTCCTCACAGAGCAGCTGAATGTCTGTGGTTAAGATCAGTTCAGCCTTTAAAATAATCTGTCCCAAAGGTGCTTTTTCAACAGGTAACTGGACTTTCTGGGTTTTGTTTTGTTTTTTTTTTTGGAAAATGTTTCGCTTCTCATCCAAGAAGCTTCTTCAGATCTGATTGGATGGTGGGAGAGTCAGAGCTGAAGAAGCTTCTTGGATGAGAAGTGAAGTGTCTTCAAAGAAAAACCAGGAAGTCCAGTTGCCTCTTAGAAAAGCACCTTTGGGACAACTATGACCTGGATGACTGAGAATCTCCGAGACATTTAAAATCTACTGATTATGACTACTAGAAAGAACATGATGATACCACAGATGGAATAGGTTAAAAAGATGTTGTAGCAGCTAGATACGATTGCAAATAATACATTACAGGAAACCTATTCTTTCATTATGGCATTTCTGGACTCATAACATTGTTCCAGAGAACCTGAATTACAGTTTGATGTATGCAGTTCCACAGAATCAGTTGATTCCCCATAAAATTTCTAAAAACAGGTTTGACCAGAGAAACATCTTGAATCCAAGGCTTTTATCTTCCAAAACACTCTGTAATACTTATTTAATGAAGAAAAACACAATGCACAGACAGCAGAGTATTTCAATAAATTATAATATGCTCCTTGGCAATTGAAGGTGAAGGATTATAATTATACAGAACAGTGATCCCAGCCGCTTATAACACAGCCTCTTAATGGAAGGTGTACAGCAGCAATTACATGGATTCCTCATTCACACTGTAGGGGTGAAAAAGAATGAATGTGTTAGATTGTACCCATAAATTCAACCCCTTTCATATTGTAATTCAAGAGAAAAGCCCCCATTGACCCAAACTCAACAAGCAGCTGTGAAGTGTGTATGTGTGGCTACATTCCCATTTTGTGAATGGGAATTCACATTCGAATTCCCATTTACAATGCTACTAATGTTATTGAATTCCTGCTGATTGTTGATTTAGATTTCTAATGCTCCAGCTAAGTTAATGGAAAGTAGAGGTAGTCCTTGACTTATGACCACAATTTAGCCCATAATTTCTGTTGCTAAGCGAAATATTTGTTAAGTGAAATTTGCCCCATTTTACAACCTTTCTTGCCACAGTTGCTAAGTGAATCACTGCAGTTGTTAAGTTAGTAACACAGTTGTTAAGTGAAACTGGCTTTCCCATTGATTTTGCTTGTCAGAAGATCACAAAAGGGGATCACATGACCCTGGGACATTGCAACCGTCATAAATATGAATCAGTTGTTAAGCATCAGAATTTTGATCACGTGACCATGGGGATGCTACAATGGTCATAACTGTGAAAAACGGCCATAAGTTACTGTTTTCAGTGCCAATTTGTAACTTCAAATGGTCCCTAAATGAACTGGTGTAAGTCAAGGACTACTTGTATATTCTTGCATTCATTCCCAAGCTTTGAATTAGCTTAGATTTATGCTTGTCCCAAAGGCAGTTTCTTAACATGCAATAGTTAAGTTAATTAACTACTAGTTAGGAGAGAGCATTGTGTAGAGTTAACAAATGCCTAGTAGGGTTTCCTTTCAAACCAAATGGCACTTGGACTACTAATCCTAGCATCCCCATTGGAAAATTGTACTATGTATCATTTGCTATCCTCCCCTTGGTCAGAGTACATGGATCCTCAAGTAAAGAGGGCAAAATCTGGGCATCACAGGCTCTCTTTTTTCTTACCCACACCCTGTATATCTTATGCTATATCCTTAGGTGATACTTGCTGACGCAACTGCTCCATTTTCTGCTCATGCTGGCGCTGACGTTCATTCTCTTCATGCTCATATCTCAGCCTCGTCAGTTCAAACTCCATCCGTCTCTTTTCCAGCTCTGTCTCGATGGCTAAGTCCAGCCTGCTGCTTGACCATTGTGACGCTGCCCCATTGACCACAATGCGTGGCGCCTGCAGGCCCAAGTGTTCAGTCACCCCATCATTCCGTTGCTCTGGGGGCATATCAGCTTTTTTTACCTCTGAGGTGGTCTCAAATTGCTGTTCACATTTTGGGCTCTCTTGATGTCCCTTTTGCTCGCTGGAGGGCTTCTTTTCTTCCATCTCTGGCCTGTATACCTCCAAAGCCAACTGGAGCTCTATCCTCATCTTACCTATCTCAGCAAAGGCCACAGAAGCTTTTTCGGCTGTGGCTTCCACTGGGCCACACCCAGATACTTTCTGGCTCACTATATGGAGATTTCCTTGCCTCTGGCGCATTTGCTCCATCTTCTCTTCATGCTGCCTCTGTTTCTCCTTCTCTTCATATAGTTTTTGCTCATGTTGTCGCTGCCTTTCATTCTCCTCAGAAATGTGCTTCAGTTTGGCCAGTTCAAACTCCATGCGCAACTTCTCCAGTTCAATTTCTGTAATGGGGTCCAGCTTACCCCCAAACTGCTCCTCTTCCACAAGAGCACCACTCCTGGAAGGAGATCCCTGGCGTATGTGCTCCATCTTTTCCTCATGCAGCCGTTGCTTGTCATTCTCCTCATGCTGCCGCTTCAGTACGGTCAGTTCAAAATCCAGCCGCATCCTCTCTATCTCACTGTCAGTTTCATGAGTTTGTGTGTGCCTGGCTTTTCGTTGTTCTTGCTCCTCAGCGTAGTCATACGTCTCATCTTTGTGGACATTTTTCTCCTTTTTGAAAACTGCCTCTAATGGCAAAGGACTGTTGATGATTTCTATCTGCTGCAGGGTTTCTAAGAGCATCTGTTGATCTCCATTAGCCAAATTATCAGTCATAACAGAGAGGTTGGCAGGACACACTGGCATAACTTCACTGACCTCCTAAAACATAAGAAAGGGAGGGGGCATCATGCATACATTTCTGCAATGGCCTAATTAACACTATATCTTGGTCTTTCTCTCTATCTCTGAGGTGGAGAAGCTGTGGTCCTCCAGTTGTTTCTAATAACTCCAGACAGCAGATAACAGACATTGGAAATTATAGCTGAGTAATATATGGAAGGAAAAGTTTTTCTTTCCTTGCAATACACATTCAAATGGTTTTCGGTCCCAGAACAAACTGATTCTGTTCTGAACAAATGAAAATATCCAGTTCTCATCAATGCCACTGTAGAAACTCATAATGGAAAGTGTGGAGAAATATAGTGCAAAAGCAGATGTATACAAACAAACTATGTAGATCCCTCAATTTTCACCGTACATTTTCAGTGCAAATGGAGAAAAGATATAAAAGAAGATGGTAGAGGTGAGGAATGGCATCAATAAAGATCAACTGAGTGAAAGGACAAGAGAAGAGCCATAGACTGGAAAAAAATAATAATAATCGTAGTTTCACTAAAATGAGTCTACATGAATTTTTTTTATGTAGTTCTCTTCCACAGCACTGTTTTCAGTTTCCAAACTCTCAGAAATCCTTTCAGACTGGCTCACAATTGTCCTCAGTATAACCAGCCTCTAATTACAAAGAACCTCACATCTGGAAGTAAGGCTTCCAGATGGTCAATGGGAATACATGAGAAGTGTCTCATAATACCACAGTTCTCACTTTGGAATCATTATTTTTAAATGATTGGCTATAAACTGCTCAAAATCATTTAGGTAAGATGGGTGGTGTATATGTTAATTAATTGAATGAATGAATGAATGAAATTTGCCAAAACATGCCGTAGCCATTGAACTGAGGGAAAGCAAGCATGATATCATCAGTCTGTTCACAATTTAAAAGAATGGTGAGTGATCACATTTGGCATCAGGAAACCATGGTTATATGAGGGGAGGGAGATGAGGGGTGAGTTTCTGCCATGGGAGAATATCCCACTCCAAAGCTCCATGAAGCTCCAGAATTTCAGCTGAAAAATAGATTTGCATTATTTTGATTTGCAAAGTTGACCTGGAAAGAAATTAGCTGAGCTGCCTAATAGGGTCACTGCTGTGGAATCACAAAGGTGGTCAATTAATCCTAGATTGCAAACAATGCATATGAAAGTTAAGTGAACTGAAGTGAAATTAAAAAAAAAACAATTCTTCAACACAAAATGTTAGGGGCAGTTTATATGAACTCGGAATTTCCTATGCTGCTGTAGAAAGATCTTTATAAAGAAGATGATTCTGGCAACTGATATGATTTTTTCCAAGACCAGAGCTGCTTCCTCCTTTACTATTACGGAAACATAGCCAGGGAGTCCCAAACTTTTGGTGTCTGTGAACACAGTTGGAATTTTTGAAGTATGTTATGTTACAGGACTACTGTCCTGTACTGTATGTTACAGGACTACTATATCTTGTCTATAAAAATCTGGACCTTCACTAGATAGTGGCAGAGAAGTGAGAATGCTAAAAATATTCATAGAGATTTTTTTTTGTAGGCTAGTTATGCTAGTGCTAATCTTATGAACATTTTTACTAAATGTTTGAAAAGGTGGGCATGGCCAACTATCAAACACCTATGTAATAGAAAGGATTAATTCACTATTGCCTTTAGAAAATGATTACTAGGGCAAAATCATAACTTGATTAAGGGTGTGTGAAGATGAATCTAACATACTTGGCTAACATATATGGTTGTACTACTTCTGTAGGGCAAAAAGCCAAAGATTTCTGTATTTTTCTACTGCCTGAGGATTTCTGCACCTTAAATATGGGGAAATTACATAAAAATGAATAAGAAAAGCCTGGATCTTTTTTGGGATTGTTGGGGTGGTGGTGGTATAAAGTCCAACCTTCTTTGTCCATAAAATAAATTTAAAAACTTATTTCTTAGTGAGATGCCATTGACCTCTATTCCTATCGGTAGTGAGTCCATGGACAAATTCTCATCATTTGGACATAGCCCTAGTAATAATCTGTAGCTCTTCCAGATACACCCTGTAATCTCTTTGAAATTTCCCAGCCCCTTTATTTGCTGTCTTTCCTTTGACTTCCTTCAACCTTGTCAAGCACCATCATCTTTTTAGTGTTTATCTGTTCATATAACATACTCAGAACATACTCAGAATATGAGTTTCTACCTGCTGATCTTTACTTCATGGAAGCAATTAGCCTTTATTTAGTCAGGATTGATTGATTATGTTCTCTTGCAGTCCATTGTACTTTGTGTATCCACCCTCAGATCTATAATTCAATTTTCTTTATCTCAGATAGTACTTTTACAATGTCCAGTTTTCATAGCTGTGTATTATTATTACAAGTAGCATTGCTTTACCTACTCTGATTTTTGTTGTGTTACAAATATCCTTATCCTCCTTCCCTAGCATTTATCTTTACTCTTCTAGTACACTGTTCATCTTTATTATTGAGCTCAAGAAAATGAAATTACCTAGATTTTTACTTCTGTAGTAATCCACGCATTTGCATAAGTAAGTCTGAGCCTATTACTGAGCAAATTATAGCTGAGCACAGTGATGTCTGTCTTGAGTATTATTGCCACTCCATTTTCTTTATATATTATCATGACTTGAATGATATATTATGTAATCAAAATTCCACTCCATCTAAGTTAAATCACCCTTAATTCATTCAATTTAGTATGGTCCTTATGACAATATCAAATTCAGCTCATGTTTGTATATTCCATGTTCCAATTCAACGTGGCTTTGTATGATAAAAAAGTACAAAAAAGTATATATATATTTAATACTGCCACCACAGTGACAGGACTCCCTTGCAGCTTTGATCTGGCCTTGTCATCACCTCCAGATTCATTTATGAAAATTGAATATTCGTGTCCAGTAATTACAGGAGTACATTCTGACCTGGGAATCTGGCACTCAAACTTGTCTAAATATTCCAACCATGTCCATACTGTTTTCTTGACAACAATGCAAAACGGGCTTGCCATTGTCATGTTCCTACTTTGATTTTGGAGTTCCTTCTTTAGATCTGCAAAGTCCCACCTGCCCTTATTCTTATTATGGATTACCTTTAGCTTTAACCTTCCCTTTTGACCTTACAGGCAAAGGTGTCCATTACAGAATATTATGTACCACTGGAATTAATCCCAGAATCACTGAGACATTTGAGCCCTCCCACCACATGAAGATGATAGTCTTCTGAGAGGCAGATAAAAAAAACTAACTTAAAAAAAGATAAAAGAGGGCAAAGGTTTACTATACTGCCCAAGAAAGCAGGACACGATTCAATAGATTTTAATTGCAAGACAGGAGCTATGGGAGAATTTTAAAAATAGTCTATAGTCTATCAAAAGTTAAAGAGGAATGGAGGAAAAGGATGCTGGAAGATTAATGTTTTGGTACAAGCTTTCTCGGGCAACGTCCACTTTGCTTGAAACTGAAGATATGGAAACAGAGAAAGCAAGATGAGATAAAACATGAAATGCCTAAACTTGGTTTTCAAAGGAACAGAAATAATAAAACTAGCTAGAATCTTTGTGGAATGTGAGGAAACTATAATCCCTGTTATATCCTCAATGAATCTCAGAAAAACTTTTGGGAAGCCTATCCCAGTTTATCTTCCAATCTACCATACAAGACTCTTGTGAGGATAAAGTGAGTGAATTGTGCCTTGAACATTTTTTGAAAGGGTTTAGATCTTACCATGGAAAACTTGGATACCAGAGTTAGAGATATAAATAGCTTGATAACACTATATTTACAGATTAAATTAAATCTGTCCTTTTGCCTTCAGTCAGATCCCAACTGTCCTGGTTTCCAAAACCAGATTATTCAAATCTACATTCCAGGCTAACTGTCTTAATGATGTCACAAGTTCCAGACTCAGCTTTCTTCAGGCTTTCACAGCACCGCTGGCAACTTGCAGGGGCTTAACTGTATCTATTAAGGGGAAGGAGAGTCTTTTTAACAGACAGATGTTATTTGAAAATAAGCATTGTTGTAAGGAAAGTCAAATGTTTTTGAATACAACCTTGCTTTTTGAAGAAAGGCAAAGGGAATCTGAGACTGGGTATATCCGGCTGATTAGTTCCTGCTTGCCTTTATACAATTTGGAAAAAAAGAGAAACACAAAGCTAGCACCAAGTATTTCTCTTTTAGTCTGGAACATGATGTCATGGCACAGCAGAAAAAGTAGTTTAGAAAGGCCCTGATCCAAGGGGTGATATTTGTTGATGCCACTCTCCAGTAAGAATGCAGCAGGCCTAATGTCAGATCTAGCTTTGGAAAACTGAAATGTGTACAAAATCATCTGTGTGCCCTTTCCCTGCTTGTGTAGTCTGATGCCAGCAATAATAATAATAATAAAATATCATTGATAGTTTTTAAGTCTCCTTCCTCCCTTCGTGATGTCCATGGTTCAGGCACAGTAATATGATTTCTCCAAGGCACTCTGTCTTGGAGGATGTATGGCAATTTTTCTGGTAACAGCATACCTCATGTGTCCTGCACATGGGGTGTTACAAAAAAAATTCAAAGTTAAAGTTTTATTTTTCCCCTTTCCAACACCACACAAGCTATCACACAGACATTTGAAAGCAGGCACATCACTTGAGGCAAATATAAGGGCAGAAGTAGTCAACGATAAAGGAAATAGTTGTTGGTAGCTGGATATAATCATAATCATAAATTTATTTGTCAAGCATTTATAAGATAATAGGTAAAAGTATAAACATAATTTGAATACATGAAAAGAGTAAGTAAAAAGGAATATTAGGACAGGGACAGTAGGCACGCTGGTGCACTTATGCACGCCCCTTACAGACCTCTTAGGGATGGGGTGAGGTCAACAGTAGATGTTTAAGGTTAAAGTTGTGGAGGTTTGGGGAAGAAACTACAGAATCAGGTAGTGCATTCCAGGCATTGACTACTCTGTTACTGAAGTCATATTTTCTGCAATCGAGTTTGGAACGGTTTACCTTGAGTTTGTATCAATTATTTGTTCGTGTATTGTTGTGGTTGAAGCTGAAGTAGCCATTGACAGGAAGGACATTGTGGCAGATAATTTTATGTACTATGCTTAGGTCAGACTGAAGTCGGCGTAGTTCTAAATTGTCTAAGCCCAAAATTTGGAGTCTGGTGGCATAAGGTATTTTATTGCGGTTAGAGGAGTGAACGACTCTTCTCGTAAAATATCTCTGGACTTTCTTGATTGTATTTATGTCCAATATGCAGTGCAGGTTCCAGACAGATGAGCTGTATTCAAGAATTGGTCTAGTTTTAATTGGTCTAGAATTAGTGTTCATGTGCTGTATGGATTGGATATGCTAAATCCATGTGCAGCTAGAGCAGGTCCTTGCAGCTGAGGACCCAACAGGAGTATACAAGATTATTTATTTAGTTGTCTGCAAAGAGAATTGATTGATGGAACAATTGGAAAGGACAGTTCAGAAATAAGCAAAGATAGCTGGACAGGAGTGCTGGGATTCCAAGCGCAGGAAAAAGTTATTTTCTATCTGGGTTTTTTTTCTCTAAGCTCACAAGGAAGCCCAAGAAATGAAAATATTGAAACTGTCTAAGAGACTGAAGATATCAAATCTGGTATAAGAATACTTGTGGGAGGAGGAAATGAGAGAGTTAAGAAACGAGCCATAAAATCCTATATAGAAAAGCCTGCATAGTAATGTTTCTATAGTTTGTTATGCGTAGGCCACTATTCAATATATCAGAAAAAAGCACACTATGTTAATCTAAAAACTCTAAAACATCATCGTAATTTAGAGAACAGTGTGTATCTATCTGGAAAATTCACTTTTCCTACACCTCAACTGGATTGTGGAAGTAAGTGACTGACTAACATTTCAGTGAATTAAAATACATCGACTGGGCCAAATCACAGATTGCTGATAAATTTGTAGTCCTTCTCAGCATAATATAAAAAAACTCCTTTAGTGAGATGTGAGCAGCTTGACTGGAAGCCACACTTATTCCTTAGCAACACTTTATCTTAACTGTTATGGCAACCAGAAAATTATGTCATCACAGTGTAGAACTTTTTTGACATCACTGCTGTGGCAGTTTAGGAGGGAATCAGGGGCCTGAGTTTGGGTGTGTGTGCCCACTTGTGTGTATTAAACCAGGGCAGCCACTTTTAGGTCTTCTAGATGGGGCAAATAGGAGAATAGAGGCTGTTGCCTTAAAATCAGAGACCAACATTTCTTGCTGGGACTAGATCTACGATGGTAAGAAATTCTAATACATTACTGAGTTAAAGCCTGTGGAAAGAGAATACTTCAAATCATTAAATAAAACATAAGAAACATTGTATTATACAAACAACACCCATTTGCAAAATTGACATAAACTCAAGGCAGGCAGGAAACCCATTCAGATTGGTGGGAAGATTAAACCAATAAATCATGGGTCTACAATGTGAATTGGCTAAAGAGTTTTGACATAGAGAACTCCACATATCTAAGGGCCCTGCTGAAAACAGGCCAAAAGAAGAGATGTTTTTTCCTTTTAGAACTTCCGTTTTCTGTAGTTATAGGTGGGGAATGAGAAGAAGGTAAGGTAAAAGTAAGAGTCCCTGCATATTTTATTCTGCTAGTCAGTGCCAACTCTAGGGGGCAGTGCTGATCTCCGTTTTAAGGCCATTGAGTCAGTGCTGTCCAAAGATGTTTCTGTGGTCATGTGGCCAGCATGATATCACAGAGCATTGCTACCTTCCTACCGAAGTGGTACCTATTTATCTACTTGCATTTGTATGCTTTCGAACTGCTAGGTTGGCAGGAGCTGTGGTGAAGATGGGAGCTCACCCCTTCACATGGCGCTCGGGTCTCGAACCTGGGCTGCTGGCAGGCAGCCAACAAGTCCCCCTTTTTAAAAAAAAAATAGTCAAATCTTTTAAAACAATTAATTAAGCCAGGAATTAAAGACACATTTCCAAATGCTCCATAGCTGTAGTTTGAGAATAACCCCTCTTAAGAGTCCCTTGGCCATGCTGGTTGCACCAAGTCTTCTCATCAGGGCCTTGGGGACAGACAGTTGGGGAAAGTTTTCTTAATGACTTTTGTTGCACCCCCTTTGGCAATTACAACATATTCAGGGATAATCCCTATAAAAGAAGAGTACAGAATCTGTGGTTTTCCAGAATTCAATCTCTCAGAAGCTTCAGCCAGCAGGACAATGAAGAAGCAGATAGAAATATCCCAAGTTTTCCATTCCTGCAGAAGATTTACATCTGTTATTCTATTAGGTTATATACAAGTCCTCCCTCACCATATCTGATCTGTTTCAGGAAATAGCCAGAGAACGCCATTCATCTTCTGATTTCTCCAACTTTGAGACAGAGTCCGTGCACCATACAGACAAGGAGATTCAAGCAGATCTGGATCATACTAGCAATCTGGAAGGGTCTGAATATTTTTATCAAGGAGGCAATGTAGAATTCAAGGACATGCAGGCAGGAATTGAGTTTGCTGTGCAGATAACCCCAATTAAAGATTCCAAAAAACATAAGGAAAACATGGTAAGTGAGAAGAAATGTGGCAGATGGTTGAGGGAAGTATTCATTTTGCCTTTTTTTCTGCCCGACCATTAGGCAAAAGGCCATCTCTTCTGGTAAAAAGAATCATAAAAGAGTAACATATTTGTAACGATGATCAGCTCCATGGATGAATGGATGGCAGAGAGTTTCAGAGTTTCTGTTCCTGAAATCCTTTGGGTCTTCATACCGCTCTCCTGTCTCCTCTTGAAGTAGTGGTTTGGTAGCTTTTGCTTCTACCAATTATCCCCTTAACCTGGCATCCATCTCCTAATTTTGGCATGAGAAAGAAAGGTGATTAAAAGGTCAAAATGCAAAAATGACAAGAAAGAAATCCTGGGCTACTTTTAGTTGGGCAACCTTTGCATGGATGATGACATTCCAAAGATAAGTTTAATTCAAACCAGAAATCAGCCAGGTCAACTCAAGAATAGAGGCTGTTGTATAGAAGAATAGACAGTGTACAAATAATATCTTTACATTGTTCTGGTCCCCCAAACATAGCAACGGGGACTCTATTTTTCCTATATTGGAAAAATATCAGATTCAGTTAATTAATTAATTAATTTTGAACAACATAAGAATTCCTAGATATATAACAAAAATAAAAGAGAGGCATGGTAGCCTGGAGGTGGAACTCTCACCTCACAATTAGGAGACTGTGAGTTTGATCCTAGGTAGTGGCAGATATTTCTCTCCTGGGTGCAAAGAAAAATATCTGCTGTGAACTCTGCATAGGCATCAGGAGGGGCAGTAAATGCTCAGCTCCATTCAGTTGCCCCAACTCCACTCTGATGCAAGGGATTACAGGGTTGTTAAAAAGAAAACATATATATAACAAAAATAAAAACATGAATAGTATAATCATGTATAGACAATAATTAGACTCGAAACAATTAAACACAATTCCAGTTATTCCCTAAATGCTCTCTGGAAAGCCTGCTTCAAACAGTGTCTAAAATGCTAACAGGCTAGATATGCAGCTCAAATTCCAGTGATAGCATATTCAACAAAATGCCTGGAAACATGGCTCCTGGGTCCCATCTGTCTTCACTTTAATCTAGTATGGATTCGGTAGCAACTTCTCCTGGATGGAGCTTTTGGTCGATGAGATGTAATTCCTATAGACTACAGCCACACTGCCTTCCTACTCTCCAGCCTGACTTCTGCATCACTGAGAGAAGTCAGCTGCCTTCTCCTTTCTCAGCCAGGCCTCTGTAACCATTTGGTTACCCTTTCATAATGAACCTACTGCCCCAGGTTAGCATTTCTTTTATCCCAGAGAACAAAATAATGACATCTCTAAGGCTTCATTTTGGAAGTGCTTTAGGGACTTGGTCTGCTTTTCTTATACATCTTATATATACATAGGGATGTGGTGGCTCAGTGGCTAAGATGCTGAGTTTGTCCATCGAAAGGTCGGCAGTTCAGCGGTTTGAATCCCTAGTGCCGCATAACAGGTGAGCTCCTGTTACTTGTCCCAGCTTCTGCCAACCTAGCAGTTCGAAAGCACGTAAAAAATGCAAGTAGAAAAATAGGGATCACCTTTGGTGGGAAGGTAACAGCGTTCCGTGCGCCTTTGGCATTTAGTCATGCTGGCCACATGACCATGGAGTCGTCTTCGGACAGCACTGGCTCTTCGGCTTTGGAATGGAATGAGCACCGCTCCCTAGAGTTGGGAACGACTAGCACATATGTGCGAGGGGAACCTTTACTTTTATCTTTTTACCTTAGGGACTTGGTCTGCTTTCCTTATACATCTAGAGAGGGGAACAAAGCTTACCTGCTGGCAGTGCTTCTTTTGCACTTTCCTATATTCTTTTTCCTACACTCTTCACTTGCTTATATTCAATATCTGTGAGATGGAGTCTTATGCTTCATGCTATTCCTTAACATAAAATAGGACTTGAAACAGCCAAGATGCTCCATACATATTTCTAAATAAGTATAATGTCAGGTCTACTGATGACAGGAAGTAGGGTTAAGTTTTGTGGCCATGAAGTACGTACCTTTCTTTATAGAAGCCCTCACTGAGCAGATTGAGTCATGCTATCAAAGATGCATGATGGTGTTATAAATTCATAAAAATAATAAACATCCACCAAAGAGATAATGTATTAATATTTTCCTATATTATTTTCCCATTTATAAAAGAATTATTATCAGATTCCAGGAGGTGGGATTTTTGTTGTTGTTGTTAGTTGTGAAGTCATGTCCGACTCATCGTGACCCCATGGACAAGGTTCCTCCAGGTCTCCTTGTCCTCTACCATCGTCTGGAGTCCATTTAAGCTCACACCTACTGCTTCAGTGACTCCATCCAGCCACCTCATTCTCTGCCATCCCCTTCTTCTTTTGCCCTCAATCGTTCCCAACATTAGGCTCTTCTCCTTCCTTCTCATTAAGTGGCCAAAGTATTTCAGTTTCATCCTCAGGATCTGGCTTTCTAAAGAGCAGTCAGGGTTGATCTCCTCTAGGACTGACCAGTTTGATTGCCTTGCAGTCCAAGGGACTCGCAGGAGTCTTCTCCAGCACCATAGTAAATAATAATAATAATAATTAATAATAATAATAAATATTTAATAATAATAATTACTATTATAATTATTATAAAATGATTTATAATTAATCCCACAATAATTAATAATAGTTGCATCTTTAAAAGTAGATTAGGCAATGCATCAACTATTTCCTATTGCTTGCTGGGGGGTTTTAAGACCAGCAAAAGACAGCAAAAAATCCTAATATTCATTCAATACAAGATGACCACACCTGCTTTTTGCAGCAATAGAATAAAAAAGTGTTTTGAAGTAAATTTCCTTTT
Organism: Arizona elegans; assembly: GCA_022577455.1. Taxonomy (NCBI): domain Eukaryota; kingdom Metazoa; phylum Chordata; class Lepidosauria; order Squamata; family Colubridae; genus Arizona; species Arizona elegans. The sequence continues at coordinate 295,552,158 of JAKOOJ010000001.1, read as the reverse complement.
TGCTTCCAGTTGCCTGAAAATGACTCACTATTTCTGGAAAGCTACATTATCCCAGCCACTGGAAGTATCTGATCATGCCAATGAGCTCTGCTTGCCCTTTTGACAGAGACATTTGTCAGTGTATGAGAAAAAGAAAACATGGATGAAACTGACCTTTCTTTAGTTCTTGTGGCTGAATGCTATGGGTAAAACATAAACGCTAAAGTCATACTTTTTAATTTCAGGATGCTGCAAGGGAGACTCCAGGTTCTTCCTACTTTCCTGATGATATGACAGAAATCTTAGACAATAAGAGTCAAGCAGAGCAGATGGTAATCCCCACACAAAGAGGGGGCAATGCTATGCCACCAGAAATATACCCCAGGATATGTGAGGCCAACAGTTTGGAAAGAATGAGTCATCTGAACAGAAGGCCGATCACAACCACTGATCTTGATTTAGAGAAGATGAGGTTGGATGGTGCCATGGTTAGGCTAAAATACAGGCATGAAGATAATGAAAAGCGACGTCTGCATGAAGAAAAAATGGAACAGCTACACCAAAAGGCTTCCTCTCAATCAGTAAGTGGGAAGGCATAGCAGGCAAATAAGAAACCTTTTAATAAAAACAAAAAGCAGATTGTGTACTGGGTTGTCTAATAGACTCTTAGCCACTGTTATGTTGCTGGTATTGAGCTATGAAAATCTTCAAAAGCTTAGTTCCATACTAAAACCTATGTTTACAAATCTGTCTTGTCACTGTTTCTTATCTTAATAACGATAGAGCTTTCTTTAATGTGCCTACTTCTTTCAAAACTCTTTCAAAGCCATTACAACTAGAAGCCACCAGCTTGGGGAAGGCTGCTGTTAAGAGTTCTGCAATTTCTCAGGAAAAGGGATTAATAATCAAAGCAGTTCCAGTTTCTGTGTTACAGGCAGCCTCAAGAAATTTCCAGCATGAACTTTCAGAAACAAGTGGCCTTGAAAACCAAGAAAAGGGGAACTAGGCTGGTGTTTCTGATTTTTGATGGGGTTCATCTCCATGTTCTCAGGGAGATTGCTCTTTGGTAAATGCTATCTTGCTATTGCTTTATCCCACTTTGGAAAGAACAGAAGAATTCTGCTGAGGAGGGCTGTCACTAATACTTCTGTGCTTCCTCTTGGACATGACCTTGGGCTGTTTGAACTGCAAAGACAATGTAGGGGAATGGCCGAGATGCCAAAATCCCAAGGCTAGCTAATACAATTTTTATGGTTATTAAAGTTACTGCTTGCAATTTGAGAAGGCAAACACGGGCAGATGTGCATCCTTCTAAAGGACCAGGATTCAAAGATAGTTTTAAAAAACAGGAGGTAAGTAAAGGAGCAAATATTGCAGATGAAAGTGAGGAAATAGGATCACAATCAGTGTCTGATTGCATGAGATGCTGTTATGATGCAGTATATTATTTTTACTTAGTTTAGTCAAAGTATTTCTATGTGGCTTCTTGCTTCAAAGCTTATCAGGCAAATGATACATAGGGGAAATCTTGAGAAGATTACCTTTGGGTCTATTATTTTAGCATCTTTGAGGTCTTAAATATTTCAGCCAGTGGAAGAGACAATTTGGAGAAAGAACCTAGCAGTGGCAGACTAAACATGCTCATTTATACACATGACAACTATATATAAATATTTATATTTATAAATATTTACAAATGGTGTTGCTCACTTTTTTGAATTTTGCCTCAAATGCATGGGCCTGTTAACAACTTCATCATGTTCCTTTGTTTCTTTTTTGTTCCTTTCACTTACAGATTGGACAACAGCTCCATGAATTATTCCAGCCCCAGAACCAGTATGCACTATTTTTTTTCTGCTTCATCTTTATCCATGTTATTTACACAGTAAGGGAGCTGGTTTTCTATTTTATTACAAAGCATCACATATTCTGCTATGCCATTTTGCTGTATCTTGGTTTCTTGAAGATTCTCATGGATTACAAACAGAGAAAAAAACAACCTTGGAACAGCAGCAGACTCTAAGCAACAGAAACAAGAGGAATATGGCTCCCTGAAGTTTATGTATCACATCTCTTTGCCCTTACTCTTTAAAGTTTCCTAGTGTGCACAATGAATGGAGGTTTTGGTTTTGCTGTTGAGGGATTTGACGATATCCTCTTTCTTGAATGTTATATCCCCCATCCCCCCTCACCCTTTTATGGCTTTTTAAGAGCTGCCCTCCATCTGAGCATTCAGTCTTCAATATTAATAAATTGACATGGAATTTAAAAAAATTGTGTATACACATTGATGCTTTGAGAAAGAAGTATTGGAAATAGAACTATTTTTAAAGTGGACCACTCAAGGTGATCTGATATTAAACATTAGATTTCAGATGAAATTCAACCATACAAAATGCACTTACATTAGTAGAATGGAATTGAAGAAAAACTAAATGAGGAAAGACATCTAAAGTCCTCCAAATGTTTGGAATTCTGCTCCCACCAATCCAAAGCACCACAGTCCGAAATATTTGAATGGAATCCAATGGCCTAGGGATGTACTCTTTAGTATAAATATCCCAAAACATTTTGCCACCTGTTGCACCAATATGGTGCAATTGGTGCCCCTGCACCATATTACAGATGCATAATACCCTAAGCCAATCAATAAGAATATAATTGTGACATGGTATCTAATAACTTGCAAGTGTATTGTGACTCCTCAAACTTGTGCCTGAGACAGTTTCTTCTTCTTCTTTTGGCTAATAGAAAGCCAAAACCTTGAGCTGCTCTTCCTCACTTTCACCCTCATCACCGTTTTCCTCTTCAAATATTAGCTTTCACGTTGCTTCTGACTCAGAACAAAACTCTGCCCTCCTGAGAAGACTCAACATGTAAACACACTTGCACTTAATTGACTATGGAGGAATATTGGGGGAGAGATGACAGAGCTCAACCCTGAGCTCAACCCACCTTGTAGGGGGTTCAGGACTCCAAGGTAAAATATCACTTTTGTGTCAATGGAGCTCATGTCATGAAGATATGTCCCTACCAATAGTGAAGCATCTTCATGTTTCATCCAAGAATATATCCTGATAGAGCACAGGTGTCAAACTCAAGGCATCACATTGCCGTCACATGGGAGCTGGGATGGGTGTGGCCGGTGAGTGATGCATTTGGCCCATGGGCCATCAGTTTAACACCCCTGTTACAGTCAAGCAACGTCTACGCTGGCTTGGGCATATCGTGAGAATGGCTGATGATCGGATTCCGAAAGATCTCCTCTATGGAGAATTAGTGCAGGGAAAGCGCCTTAGAGGGAAACCACAGCTGTGATATATGGATATTTGCAAGAGGGATCTAAAGGCCTTGGGAATAGACATTAACGACTGGGAAACCTTGATCTCTGATTGTTCAGGTTGGAGGCTAAAGAGGCAGCATGGCCTTCTCTAATTTGAAGAGACACTTGTTTGGCAGGCTGAGGCAAAGAGGCAGTCCCGGAACCAGCGAAATCTGGGGGCTGGGCAGGGGACAGAGTATATCTGCCCTTAGTGTGGAAGAGATTGCCACTCTTGAATTGGCCTTTTTAGCTACACAAGATGCTGTTTTAGGACCTCTTTCCAGAGCACGATACCATAGTCTTTTGAGACTGAAGGTTGCCAATGTCAATGCACAGTCTTAAAGGTGAGCCACAAATCCCCACCTCCTTTACCCACCTCACCTATCATTTTATCATCTTGCCTTTGTTTTCATGATACGCTCCTCTATGATTACATTAAAAATTATTTTAATTCTTCCAATTTTTCCTTTATATAGATCAGTGTTTCTCAAATTTGGCAACTTTAAGGTGTGCAGACTTCAGCTCCTAGAATTCCCATGCTAATATATGAATCTTAAAAATGCTTCTTGCACCAGGGACCACCTGCAGACCTCTTGCAGACCACCAATTGATTTATGCAATGAAGCCAATTGTATGCATTCATACAACACACAAGATTAAACTGCAAACACCAAGTGTGCATAATAATGAGACTAAAATGTAGTTAGCCAGATTCTCTTGATTGTGTTTTGCAAATTAGCAGAAATCTTGAAAGCCTTAAAGGTTGCATGTATTTTTCATAACTGCAACTGATGTTTTAAAGATATTGTCCTAATGGGTATCCCATATTTAGATCTAATATATAACAGAAAATATCTTTGTATCTATGCAAAAGATTTTCCAGATTCTGAATATTCATCACTCTTGAAAAAGAGATTTATAACACTGGAGCATCCCCCACAAAAAACAACAACTGATGAAATAGACATTAAAAAGGGAAAATGTTCTATAATCAGATTTAGGTATTGTAATGGCATTTTTCTTTTCCCATTAGGCTTCTATGGCCATGATAATATACCTGGTTATTCTTCAATGTTTTCTTGGAAGAATGTTCTTTCTGACTTAGGCTGATGATAGTTCATTTTTCTCAAGAGAAAAATTCTTTTGCGGGATCAAAAATAACAGGCACAAGGTTTTTGGATTATCAATTCCTTTGGCAATTTAATCTAATTCTATAGAACAAACTTTAGCTGGTTTTCATAACACGCTAGCCTAAAATGTAGTTGGTTCAGTCGTGGCTCAGTGGATTGCGTGAAGCCAGCCAGTGTGGTTGGATGATACAGAGCATTATATCAACAAAGGCAATTGGACTAATAAAGTAACAATAAATTTAGCCTCTTTGCAAATGCCTCACTGACTTTGATAACTCTGGCAAAACAAGATCAGGAATGCTTGTATACATAAATGTCTTTGATATATGCACATGCACACACAGAAACAGGATTTAAAGATGATCATCACAGGAAGCCTGCCTGCCGAAGTATCATTGGATAGAAGCTTCAGATATTTTTAAAGGAACCCCACCCCTTTCAAGTTAAAGGCTGCAGAGCAGCAGCAAGTTGAAAGAATAAGAAGAGGAAAAAGAAAGGCTGTTGGCCGAGTTGCATTGCCCAATGATGTGAATAGAAGCTGTTATTCAAAGAAGTAAAAGCTATTGTTGGAAGCTTGTTGAAGACTCCAGAGAGATCTTCAGGATGAAAAATGCAAAGGTAAGAGGGCAGCATTCTTGGAAAAACTACTTTGGTCATCCCTTTTTTAAAGATAGAATGAGGGCAGTGTCTTTGCTAAGAGATGAGCTGAATTCAAATCTTGCTTTTCTCATGAATTATTCAGCTGCCTTGGATGAGGCACTATTTTCTCAACATAGCCATATGTAACATGGCACTTACAGTGGCTTACTTTATAGGACAGTTGTGATTAAAAATTTTATAAAAGACAGCTGTAATAATTGTTCAAATAAATATAATGGTTATGATACATTAGATATGAAGCTACTTTGAAGCAGTTGTTAAAGAAGTCTTCTTTTTTCATGAACTATTTTTTGTCACTATTATTACTAAGGATATATAATCTAGATTTCTCTCTCTGTTATTTGATTAATGGAAGCAGTGTTTCTCCTTGTTTCGTATTCAGAACAATAGGCCATCATAACAGAACAGGAGACAAACCGTGAGCAAATGAAGGGTTTTTCTCAAGAGGCAGGTAGAATAACAGGGAAAACTTCACCTGTTGGTCTTCTATATAGTAAAAGTAGAGCAGGTCTGTCCTCAAAAATCTGGTTATTTGACAAATAGTGCTTTTCGCTGCAGAATTGTCTTTGTGTGACCTCTTCTGGTACTGAGGGTTTATTACAATAGGAACACGTACACATCGGGGAAGTCTTTCAATGTGCAAATGAACATGTGAATAAAGTGTAAAAAGCTACTACAAGTGATGTTTGTTTGTCCTATACCTGTCTTCCATGCTTCCAAGCCAATATATATATATATGAACACTCCACTAGGCCTGAGGCAATTAGCTATGTCAGCCTCTCAAACTATCATTCTTCCGGTGTGAAGAGATTGAACTTCTCACATTGCAGCCATATCAGCATGGTCGTTTTAATCCTAAAAATATCTGGAGAATGCCAGTATTATTTCCATTTTGACATAGACTGTAGATCGTGTGTTTAGATCAGGGCTGGGCAGTTGGCTCAGGAATTCTGGGAGTTGAAGTCCAGAGGTTGTAAAAGTGCCATAGTTGCCCACGGCCTGGTTTGGATTGTACTTTCATAAACATGAACAAATGACATAGAGCTGAGCCAGAAAAGTGTGAGAAGATCCCATCTTTTTTACCTCTTCCTTTAATAACTGTCTGTGTTAGAAAATATTGGCCTCAGTTGTAGTAAATCATTTTTTAAAAATAGAAAAGAAAAACTTGCCTTGATTATTTTTCTGGAAATTGGAATATTTGGAGGTACATAAGCAGCATAACTTTGTTGTGATTGACTATTGCTGTTAGTTCAATTACTGAAAAACACATCTTGCTAACTGTATAATGATTTTACTTGAGTGGTTATATACTGCCAAGGTTAGCTTTGAATCAAGCTTTGTTAACAAATGGCTAGTGTATTATTAATTAAGCCAATCAGGCAGTATTAGGGAGAGAGTAGCACTGGATACAATGGACAGTCTTGAGTGAATATGTGGCAATTGTACCATATCTTAAATAGCATGAAAATCTGAGCAGGTTAAGAAGAACTATCAGGAGCTGCCTTACTCAGAATCAGAGCATTAGTAAATTTAGTTCAGAATTGTCAACAGTGTCAGGAACAAAGTTCACCAGCTCTGCCTAGGGTTCCAAGACTGAACTTGGGATCCTGAGCCCACAAACCATGTTTTTCATCACTGAGTATGACCATCCTTTCTTTCGGTAATGGTTCCCTACTCTCCTTAAATACAATACTGGAAATGTAGTGCCCTTTAGGTACATTAAATCTAAAAGTCCTTAAATTTCCAGCCAACATAGCCAACAACCATGTGAAGTGGGCATTTTGGGAACTAAGGTCCCAGAAGAAATGAGTGCACCAGATTTGGAGGGGGGGGGGAGATTATATATTTGAGGAAATGATAAGATAAGAGATCTGGCAATTGATTAGCTGATCAATTGATCAGTCAGTCACAGATCAGCTGTTTCAAGGTATTATTGGATATTAGTGAAATATGTTAAATGAAATGCTGGATATATGTCAAGGGTACAATTTCCTAGGCTTTCAAATAGTATCACTGCTTCAATTAATTATCTGAGTACGTTGTCAACTAAACTTAATGATGATCAGAATTGCTCCTTTGATTTTTAAAAGTTTGATGGGAAGAAATTGATTTATGAAAAATTTCAAGGTCAGAAACTACATATAATTAGTTATTAATTGGTGTGGGTCATATTGTTATTAAAAGAATGCCAAGGTACATCCACAAATTTCCAAATCTATCACCTGTACTTTGGCACTACAATTCATCCTGTTTTAAGATTTAACATTCCTTATTTTCTCTACCACTTGTTCTTGGACTCATCTCTTAATGTCTAGCATTATGCTTTAATATGAACTTTCTCTGGGTATTCAGAAATTAAATCTTGGAGGAAAACTAAGAAATACTTAAATATTAATTTCTATTCTGATGTAAATTGACAAAATCAAATATTTTATGTTATGTCTTTGAATCACATTAAATTATTCTCAAAGACAACTTTCTTTACTGTGTGTTAAATATATATATACAGGTTTGTTCACTGATATGTTGATTAGGGATAATGGAACCTGTAGTCTAAAACGCTTGGAGAAGTTGAAGAGAGTTGCTATAATATTTGATCTATGAAAATAATTATATGGTTTGCATATAATTAAAAATGCACATTTTTAACATCGACAAGGAAGAATAAGCATCTTTCTATAAAAATGTTTCTCTTATGGAAGACAGAATCTTCACACGGGATCCAGAAGCCTCTTGCCTTTTCATACAAAGTAGTTTTGAGCAAATACAGCATTTTACTTGGAAGTCATTTTGTATTTTTCCATGCACCATCTTATTCCGTTGCTTCAAGGGTGAAATTCAGCAGGTTCTAACAGGTACTGGAGAACCGGTAGTGGAAATTTTGAGTAATTCAGAGAACCAGCAAATACCACCTCTGGCTGGCCCCAGAGTGGGGTGGGAATGGAGATTTTGCAATATCCTTCCCTCAGGAGTGGGGAGGGAATGGGGATTTTGCAGTATCCTTCCTCTGCCATGCCCACCAAGCCACGCCCACAGAACCAGTAGGGAAAAATTTTGAATTTCACTCCTGCGTTGCTTCCAACTTTGTGTAAAAGGAACAGGATGCAGTGACCAAATGCATTTGTTTCCTCCAATGTGACTGTGCTGCACAAATGTCGTCCTTAATTAGGCAAGATACTTCCATCCCAGTACTGATTATCCAAAGATGAGTGCAAATAAGAATTTAGTATCATTTCAGGATTCTTTACTGACATTTCCTGATAATGTGAAAGCCAGCAGGAACTGTGTGTGACAACAGCTTTCAGAAATTTTTTTTAGGGGTGGGTGAGAATACTTTTATGAAAAAGCTGTTTTTCAAAAGGGAATCTATCTTGGTATCCATCACATCAACATTTTACCACCACTTCTTAGTTATCGAATAAGTAATACAAAGAATAAGGAGTTGATGTGCATGCTTCAATGAGCCTCCAAATCAAATCCAAGACCAATTGAACCACCAGATTTAGGGTCTGTCTAAGAGGTTGTCTTACATGCAAGCAGTCAAGTGGCGTGTGTGAACCAACCATCCAAAGAGACAGCTTCCAAACTAACTCTAACTCACAGTTTCCAATAAGCTTCTTCAGAATGCAGGACTTTTGAGGAAAACTAGTAAATAACCAGTTCACCACAAGGGGATGGTCTTTTCCACAAATCAAACGCATTCACAATAGCTTTAGTTGTAATAGCTTTAATTACTCTCACACTAGGTTTCCCAACGCATGCTGATCCATAAAACATATATAGGAAGCACACACACATCCGTTCCAATTAGTCCCTCTCACTCGCATACATACACAATACACTGCTTTGCCACATACAAGAAAATTCAGGTGCTTCCTATATAAGTGAAAAAGTTGGAAAGAATCCTAGAAGCTATGCTTTGCATGTTTTCCCTAGCTTATTAAAAGTAATGCAAGGTCTTTGATCAGAGGTGGTATTCAGCTGGTTCAGACCAGTAGCGAAAATCGTGGGTGGGCCTGCCCACCCACTCCTGCTCTATGCTGTCCTATTTAGGCAAGTTTTTGAGGCTGGGCGCATGCGCTAAAGTGGCGCATATGAGCAAAGCAAGCATGCTCACATTTGCAAACTGGTAGGGAAATCAAATGAATACCACCCCCGTCTTTGATCCAAAATGGATCGGATAACTTTGAGCCAGACTTTTGGTGGTATTGATGATCATGATTACCATTATTTTTATTGACATTTTTTGAGACAAGATAGGTGTAAATTCAATCTGAGCACCCAGTTTAATCACTATAAAGAACTTGTTTAATGGTAAAACCGTAATCTGCATGCAAAATCCTAGATTTAATCCTCAGCATCGCCAGTAACCCCTGGGAAAGGTTCTTATCTGAAATCCCCGGGACGGTGGTTACTCTGTGTAATACTAAACTAGAATTTGTTTGAGCATAAAACAGCCAGAATGGCTAATCAGAAGTTCAATTTATTTATTTGGCTGCTGTTGTTGGATATTCTTACCACAATGTGGTAAGATACCATCGATCATGGTATCATGCTGCACCGGCTGGAAGAGTTGGGGGTGGGAGGCACCGTGTTGCGGTGGTTCTCCTCCTTTCTCTCCGACCGGTCGCAGTTTGTGTTGGCAGGGGGGCAGAGGTCGACCTTGAGGCCTCTCATCTGTGGAGTGCCGCAGGGATCGATCCTCTCGCCCCTTCTGTTCAACATTTATGTGAAGCCGCTGGGCAAGATCATCCGTGGCTTCGGGGTGAGATACCACCAGTACGCTGATGACATCCAGCTGTACATCTCCACCCCAGGCCACCCCAACAATGCCCTTGAAGTGATGTCCCAGTGCCTGGAAGCTGTGCGGATCTGGATGGGGAGGAACAGGCTCAAGCTCAACCCTTCCAAGACTGAGTGGCTGTGGCTCCCGGCATTCCGATATAGTTAGTTGACTCCATCACTGACTATTGGGGGCGAGTCTTTGGCCCCCACAGAAAGGGCTCGCAATCTGGGAGTCCTCCTGGATATGCAGCTGTCCTTGGAGGAACATCTGACGGCTGTAACCAGGGGGACCTTTTGTCAGGTTCACCTGATTCGCCAGTTGCGGCCCTTTCTTGATCGGGATTCCCTGTGCACAGTCACTCACGCCCTCGTCACCTCTCGCCTTGACTACTGCAACACTCTCTAAATGGGGCTCCCCTTGAAGAGCACCTGGAGGCTCCAACTGATCCAGAATGCAGCAGCGCGGGTAGTGACGGGAGCAGTATGGCGCTCCCATGTAACACCGCTCCTGCACGAGCTGCACTGGCTCCCAGTGGTCTTCTGGGTGCGCTTCAAGGTGTTGGTCATCACCTTTAAAGCGCTCCATGGCATCGGGCCTAGCTATCTTCGAGACCACCTGCTGCTACCGACGACCTCCCATCGACCCTTGCGCTCCCACAGAGAGGGCCTCCTCAGGGTGCCATCAGCCAATCAATGTAGGCTGGTGACCCCCAGGGGGAGGGCCTTCTCTGTGGGGGCACCTACCCTCTGGAATCAGTTGCCCCCAGAGATAAGGAGAATCCAAGACCTCAGTGCCTTCCGCCGTGCCCTTAAAACCCACTTTTTCCAGCAAGCCGGGCTGGCTTAAGAAGAAATTTTTAAATGTTTTAAATTGCTTTGTGATTTTTAATTTTTGGGCCAAATTTATATATATTTTAATTGTTTTTTAATATTTATATTTCATGTTTTTTTAACTCTGGCTGTAAACCACCCTGTGTACTGAGGGAGAAGGGCGGTATATAAATTGGAAATAAAATAAAATAAATAAAATAAATGTCACACCGAATAAGACAGATCATAAAAATTAGTCTTCACTCAGGAAAAGATATAACTATTAAAATGAATTTAAAATAGAGACATACTTTTGTATGGCTGGAAAATACAGTTTAATATTTCTATTTTAATTAATATTGAATGTCAGAACCTGTTTCAAAACATTTTACACTGAGCCAAAGAGAGAGAGAGAGAGAGAGAGAGAGAGAGGGAGAGGGAGAGGGAGAGAGAGAACATTTAAATAGCTCCTGAGGTATTCCAAAACCATTCTATCCCCAGGTTATATATTATATTTCAATGTTTAAATGGGTGCTTTTCAAACTTGGCAACTTTAAGCTATGTGGACTTAACCTCCCAGAATTCCCCAGCCAGCAATACTTCAATTCGAGGACTTGTACACAATTTAAAATTGCCAAATTTGAAAAACATTGGTCTAGATCAGGAGTGGGGAACCATGGCCCTTTTATGACTTCTGGACTTCAACTCCCAGAATTCCTGCTAGCTCAGGAATTCCTGCTGACTCAGGAATTCTGGGAGTTGAAATGTGCAAGTCATAAAAGGGCATGGTTCCCCACCCCTGGTCTAGATGAACTAAATTACATTTTGCATTAAACATTTATCTTTTCACACCATGGGTGATATGAAATTTCACCTGCTGATAGAATTTGGATTCCAATGCTTAGATTCCCAATCAAAACCAAGGATTGCCTAACACAATGTCAGACCAGGAATCTATTTGAAGATACTGACTTCTACCTGCTCCTTTTCAGCATTAGAAAAAACAGGTCTCCCTATTCTAGTTTTGGGAAGATCCTGCTGATGGGCTTCTAAAAGTCTTTTAGTTACTTGCTCTGACCTCCAGTTCGTCATTCATTCATTCATTCAATCATTCATTCATTCATTCATTCAGTTTGCTGCCTATCTTATGGTTCAGGGACTCTAGCTCTGTTGCCTGGACTATACAGGCTTGTTTAGAACAAATCACATAGTAAAACCATGCGGACCTTTCTACTTTCTTTTCAATTTCCTTTCAACTATCTCAAAATTAGCTTTAGCTACAAACTGTTTTCTTTCAGCTCCTGCAAAAATTCCAGACTCAAAGTTTCATAGGAAAAAAAATGTAGTTTGATCTGAGAGAAAGATAATACTGTGCCTGTGGCATGCTTTTATCTCCCATAATTTTATCTTGTATAACAAGCACCAGATGTTTTTGTAATTACAGAGTTGATCTATAGAAAGTGGCAACCTATAAATCTCTGAATAACTTAATCAATCAATCAAAATTTATTTATGATCTAAGACCAAGACCAATAAAAGACTGGCATGCAAGTATGATAACTTTAAAAAGAAAACTTAAAACTGTAAGAAAATCCTAAAAAAAATAACAATTAAGTGTTAATAGTATGAGGGAGGAAACAGACTATTTGCAATAGTTACAGATAAGAATTCTGCCACCTTTTTAGAGATTTCTGATCACCCACGAAAAGGTTACCAGTCACAATGGCAAATAGAGTTATTAACAATGAGAAGTATTAAACATCACTGGGTGTTCAATGCACATTTTAATAGCACATAGGAGACAGATTCTGAATCTGAACAGAAACAAGTTCAGAATAACAAATAAAAAAGAACTGGAAGGGACCTTGGAGGTCTTCTAATATATCTCACTGTTCAGGCAGCAAATCCTATACCATTTCAGATAAATGGTTGCCCAATCTCTTCTTAAAAACCTCCAGTGTTGAAGCACCCACAACTTCCAGAGGCAAGTCGTTCCATTGATTAATTGTTTAACTGCCAGGAAATTTCCCCTTAGTTTCAGGTTGGATCTTTCCTTGATTAGTTTCCATTCACTGCTTGTCGTGCCTTCAGGTGCTTTGGAAAATAGGTTGACCCTTCTTCTTTGTGGCAGCCGCTCAAATATTGGAACACTGCTACAATGTCACCCCTACTCCTCCTTTTCATTAAACTAGAAATATCCAATTCCCACAACCGTTCTTCATACATTTTGACTTCCAGTCCCCTAATCATCATTGTTGCCCTTCTCTGCCCTCTTTCTAGAGCAGCATTCCCCAATTTTTCTAGCTTGGAGGTCCGGCTTGGGGGGGGGCATGTGAGTGGCAGATGCACGTGTGTGTGCACAGCTCCATTGTAGTGAGCAGTATGTGCACATGCCCTCCGCTTGCATGAATTGAGCTTCATGTGTGAACAGAGGTTGCTTGCACTTGTATGCAAAGTTCCACTCGTATAAGCAGAGGGTGCTCGCATACAAAGCTCCATTTGCATGAATGGAGCTTCGTGCATGAACACAAGTGCCCTCCATTTGCATGAATGGAGCTTGCACACTTGCCCATTTCTCCCATGGCCCGGTTTCAAACAGACGGTGGCTTGGTAATGGGCCATGCCCCAGAGTTTGGGGACCTGTATTCTAGAGATTCAATATCTTTTTTATGTTGTGATGATCAAAACGATGCTGTATTCCAAGTGTGATCTTACCAAAGCATTACAGAGTGTTAATGTACTGTTAATGCAGCCAAGGACTGTATTGGCTTTTTCGCAGCTGCAGCACACTGCTGGCTCATATTTAAGTGATATTTAAGCTTTCATATTGGAGGCTTCTTTATATATTGGTTATTGCTCTAATACGTAGTGTCCCAATTCAATCCAAAGTAAATAGTCTGTTATGTGGAGCATATAAAATGTTAAATAAATATCTAGGGACAAATCAGGGAGGTGGATTAATTGTGCTATAAAAGGGATGGAAGACTTTGCATGTATCATTTTGTATATCTAGATTCAATTTTGTGCAGTAGTGCATTCTAACCACTGAGCCACCACAGCTCTTAGGCTAGTAAGGATAGTTTAGGATAGTAATTAATGGATGCTTCTTAATGTACATCTCAAAAGAGCTATCCATCCTTTCCCATTTTGGTGATCCTATTTTTGGGACTATAGTTCCTCCTATCCCCATTCACATTAGCTGGATATATTAGAACTAGAGTGGAAAGTAGCCAAAGAAAGCCAAGCTAGACTAGCATATTTCTGATAAACATTTTCCCCTCCCCTCTTCTCTGGCTTTCACTGTTTGTTTTCTTCTGGCATTACACAGTAGAACATTTTCTTAGCATCATCAAAAATAAAAAGCAAAGGCATTGTTGGTTTCTTTTTTCCCATGAGAACCTCTCACTTTGCGGTTGTTTGAGGAAGTTGGCTAAATTAAGATGAAGTAGTGGTTTTTCTTTTGGGGGGGGGGATCTTAGAACATCTTGTGATGCCCAATGGGAAACCCTTGCAAACTATTTTATTCAGATTATAGATAGGTAATATAGACAATAGTATCTGCTGTATTTTAGATATTTAACTACATCTTATATCAAAAAGGTGGTGGAGGAGGGTTAGAAAAATCTTTGAACAGAACTCCTTCCACTTTCAGAGGCAAGCTTAATTATGTCAATATTGCTTTTTATTGGTTGCGTTCACATGATAGCCATACTCCTGATTAATTGAACTATGGTTTCCCAACCCAATTTTTGGGATTCATATGACATAATGAACCATGAATCATACTGTTATACTGTTCCAAAGTTTTCAAATAAGCACTCATATGCAAATTGAACTAAGTTCGTAAGCTGCTAGTAAGAACTCACTTCTGTCTATTGTTTTTCTAAGTTTTGATCTATAGTGATCTATGAAGGGAATTTCACATGCAGTCTTGTTAACGGATGTCTCAATCTGAGCTTGTCTTTTCCTTTCTGTCTTTTTCTTTTCTTTTCTAACATTTCTTTCCAGATATTAAATGCAAAAGCAGGGATTCTCTTACTACTCATAATGGAACATGTAATTTATATGTTGCCTTTCAGAGTTCCATTATATCTCTAATGCTTTTCAATATCTACATGAAGATACTGAGCAGACCGGAACTGTGTGCTCTCAGTATACCAGTGATGCCCAAATCTATATCTTGGCATCATTGTCAAATATTATTATATTATATTTATTATTATATTTTGATTTATATGCCGCCCTTCTCCGGAGACTCAGGGCGGCTTACAATGCGTTAAGCAATAGCCTTCATCCTTTTGTATATTTATACAAAGTCAGCTTATTGCCCCCACAAACTGGGTATAATAATAATAATATTATATCCCTGAATGCTTGTAATTGGTTGGATGAACCCAATAAATACCAATAATCATTCTGAGAAATCACATATCCAGGGAGATGGTAGATGTATCTATTTAAACAGAGTCATTGAATCAATATATACACAACCTGGGAAACAATGATCATCAATTTTGACAAACATCAATGATTATCATTTGGGGTTAATATACCAGGTGTGTCTCTTGCTTGAGATCTCAGTGGCCAGGTTTAACTCTAGAGAGTTGAAGACCACAATATCCTTGTGTTAAAAGCATGGAAGACTGTCAGTTTACTTCTGACTCAAATAACATGGAAGTGTTTATCTTTAAACTCCTTTAAACTCCTGTGTGGGTCAAGCCCAAGTTATTTGAATGAATGATTCTGCAAGATTCCCTCGCCAACCTCAGTAACACCATCCAAAAAGTTTCATTCACAATTCTGCTGCTGGGTTTGGTTTGACTTGGGGTTGAATTCCAGGTTGAATGGTTTCTACAGTTGCCCCAAATTTTTAGAATGCTCTCCCCATAGAGACAAAAAAGTTCTAAAATATTTTTAAAACAGTGGACTAACTACTGATTTTAAGTGTTTTAATATAACTGATTTTAATTCTGATTTCATAGTTTATTGTAAACTGCAAGCGATCTTGGTAGTCAGTGGTAGAATAAACGAAATAAAATTTAAAAAAGAAAGAAAGTTATAGTTACAAGCCCTATAACATGATATTTCCAACTGCAGGGAAATTTTGATGAAGTCCCACTTTTAAATAAGCAATCTGCACCTCTGCATTGTGGGTTGAAAAAAAATTGGATTTATATTGATTTTTAGGCTGTTTATGAGGACTAATGGTATGACAGATGATAAGATTTTGTTCTTTAAATTTAAAGCATTAATTTTATCTGCCCTGTGGTAAGCATTCACTTATCATTAAGCAAAGAGAACAAAGACAGATATAGATCTGAATAAAATCTATATTTGCTGATCTACCGGTATGTGTATAGATTTAAATTTAGAAATAATGTCTTTAAATGAAACACAAGGAATTGTTCTAACTGAATGGAGGGAAACTCAACAAAAGTCCTGTGTATTCGGTACATTTGCTGTCTCAGATAATGCTTAGTAGCAAGTTGCTATCCATTGCTTTTCTTCTTTTTCACTCTTGTTTTAAACCAGACATGGAACAGGCTTGAAACAGAGGATTTTAAATAAAGAATGCTTTGCTGTAAAAAGGAAAATAGGGTAATCACTACTTCATACTTTTGCTCTAGATATAAAGGGCAAAGCTGCTTTACTACTTATTATTATTTTCCTGGATCTGGGGACAAAGTGGCAAAATTATCGAGAAAAAGCAATTAATTTACAAGATTGTTGGCCCTTGAGCAAATGGAGGGGAATAATTTGAGCAAGTAGCTTCTCCTGAGCTTGAAGAGGGCTACCTATTGTAAGAAAAGCTGTTGAAACCAAAGTAAATTCAATTAGGCTGGATATCTTTGTGTTACAGAAAGTATAATTCATCTAAACACTAGTTGCAACTCAACTCAAGACTCAGTAAACAGCTTTAGTAACCCATCAATCTTGGACTTGTTGTAAGGAATTATCATGAAAGAACATCTATAGATTTTAGAAGCTGCAAAATATGGTATCTTGTTTGTCAATGTAAGATGCTGAGGGGTGGTGAACAGAGGTGGTATTCAGCAGGTTCTGAAGAACTGGTAGCAAAATTTTGAGTAGTTCGGAGAACCGGTAAATATCACCTCTGACTGGCCCCGCCCCCATCTATTCTCTGCCTCCTGAGTCCCAGCTGATCGGGAGGAAATGGAGATTTTGCAGTAACTTTCCCCTGGAGTGGGGAGGGAATGGAGATTTTACAGTATCTTTCCCCTACCACGCCCACCAAGCCACGCCCACCAAGCCATGTCATGCCCACCAAGCCACACCCACAGAACTGGTAGTAAAAATTTTTGAATCCCACCACTGGTGATGAAGATGTTTCAAATCAAGTTAGTTTTCATTCTGGTTCCATGGCAACCTAGGCAGAGGTGACCGTGTAGTAGAGTCAGTCCCTCTGGTTCGTTGTTCAAGTCTGCCTTAAAACAGCCAGCTAATCAGTATCAAAAAGTTATCAAAGAAGAGCAAAAAAGGGATGGATTTTTTTAAACTATGCAGGCATTTATTTGGACAAAACTGAAAGTTATTACAGCTCTGTCAATTCAGAGGCAGGGAAAATGCTTGCAAGCAAATGAGCGACAAAACCTGTTATAATTTTGATTGCTTTGCATGATTTTTCATGGGCTGAGGTCTGCATGTGGTTTTTGAGTGGCAGCCCAAAGGTTGCACTTCAAAAACAAAACATAACAAAACAAAACTATTGAATCCTAGAGGCAACACTCGGAGGCCTGTTGCTTCTAACAAGACCTTTATTAACACAACATTATAACAAGTAACACTCTGGTAACAGAACAGAACAGAACCCTCCTGACAGCACTTATATAGTAGCTGTCAGATACATATTAACCAATCCGCCCTCTGGTAACTTCCCGCTCTTGCTGTTGCTAGCGGCTGGGCCAATCAGCACCTTCCTGTAAGGGGAAAGCCCGATGAGTGCTGTAAGTTGAAGGATTCAACACCCCTTCCCACCCGGACCGAAGCAACATAGTCATCTAAGTGTGCCGGACGGCGGCGGCAATGACCCGATCTTCGTAGCTCCGGATTGGCTGAGGTAGAGGGCAGAGCCAGAACCTCGGCCTTGGGAAGTGAAGGGGAACCCGGGCTGTCAGGACCATGGACAGCGGAATCAGCAACCCCCTCAGGAACTGGAGTTAAGGCGACTGGCGGAACTGTTGCGCTCGGGGAGAAAAGAGGATCCGGCTCGGCCGAAGGCAGAGGACTTGGTGTCACAGGGCACCGTCGCGGGTTGGCCGCATCGCCTACATGCCACCTTAATTGATTAATGTGGCGCTTCCATATTCTCCCATCATCGAGTTGGACCCTATAGGAGTAGGGGCCCGTTAGTTGTAAAATCCATCCGGAAACCACTTTTCACCTTTAAAGCATAAACTAAGTCACCAACAGCGAACGACCTGGCGGGGGAGAGGATACGGTATACTCAGGGTGCAGGCGATCCAGGGTTATCTGGAGTCGCCGGCCCATGAGGAGCTCGGCGGGGCTATGTTTGGTTGCATGCGTCGGAGTGGAGTGCTGGGCCAGGAGGTACTGATATAACCTACTGTGCCAATCGGACCCCCCAACCGGCGTAAAGCCTTTTTCGCCGACCACATGGCCCTCTCCACCAGCCCATTCGCAGCAGGATGGGAGGGGGCCGTGCGAGTGTGATGGATTCCCAATTTAGCCAAGAAGAGCTGGAAGGGTGCGGACGTGAACTGCGGACCATTGTCGGTGACCACTACGTCCGGCAGACCATGGGTGGCGAAGAGTCTCTCCAAAATCCTAGTTACTGCTTCTGTGGTGGTGCTTGACATGAGGGCTAGCTCCACCCACTTAGAATAAGCGTCCACGAGGATTAGGAAGGTATGGCCCAAGAAGGGGCTGGCTAGGTCCAGGTGAACCCTTGCCCACGGGGCTCTGGGGGTTTCCCATTCCAAGACCGGGGCAGATGGGGGGGCCGGCCTAGACAGCTGGCACATGGGGCACCTAGCGACCCAGCTTTCAATGTCTTTGTCGAGGCCAGGCCACCATACGTAGGCCCGGCCCAAGGCTTTCATACGAACCACCCCAGGGTGAGCGTCGTGAAGACAAGCCAACACCCCGTCTCTCAATGCGGGAGGGACCACGATCCGATGCCCCCAAAGGAGGCAACCCGCCTGCACAGATAACTCGTGCTGTCTACGGAAAAAAGGCACAAAAACGGGATCTGAGTGCAAAGGCAGCCAACCCCGGCGTGCCCAGTCCAGGACTTGCGCTAAAACCGGGTCTGATGCTGACTGTGATCTGACGTCTTCCGCTGTCACTAACGGAGTCAACTCCCCCACCAAGAAAACTGACGCTGAGGTGGATGGGTCGAGGACAGGCAGCGGAAGGGGACAGCGGCTAAGGGCATCTGCATGCCCAATGTCCTTCCCCGGCTTGTACTGCAGTTGATAATTATAGGCGGCCAAGAATTCCAACCACTGCGACATTCGGGGGGACAAGACGGGGGGTGTTTGGCGGTCTGACGCCAGCAAGCCCAACAAGGGCTTGTGGTCAGTAATGAGGAAAAAGGGGCGACCGTAAACGTAATCGTGGAATCTTTTGATTCCTGCCACGGCCAACGCCTCCCGATCAATTTGGCTATAATTTCTCTCCGCCGCGGAGAGCGTGCGGGAGTAATACGCTATCGGGGCTTCCGCCCCATTGGGCAACTGGTGACTCAACACGGCACCTACCCCATATGGGGATGCGTCCCTGGTCAGTAAAAGTGGCAAGTCAGCGTCATATTGCACAAAAACGGCGTCTGATGAGAGCACGTCCTTGACTGCTTGAAAGGAGGCAGCCGCCTCCTGGGTCCACGCCCATGGGGACCTCTTTTCCAAAAGCCGATGAAGAGGCTCCGCGAGGGAAATTAAGGAGGACGAGGAAAGCCTGCAGCTCGGCCTTGGACTTGGGCATTGGCGCTTTTTTAATGGCCTCAACCTTGGAGGACGCAGGCCGGATACCAGCCGCGTCCACGAGGAAACCCAGGAACTCCACCTGTGACACCCCGATATGGCATTTCTCGGGCTTGAGTTTCAGCCCGGCGTTTCTAAAGTGGGAGAGGACGGCCCTAACCTTGGAGACGAGTGACGCCTGATCCGCAGCCGCGATCAGGACATCATCAAAGTAGGGCACAACACCCTGTAGCCCCTGGAGCAGGCGCTCCATGAGGCACTGGAATATCCCCAGAGCCACAGACACCCCAAACTGCAGCTGCGTGAACTTAAAGGCTCCACGGTGGGTTGCTATCGTTTGGGCCAGGGCCGTGTCCTCGTCAACTGGAAGCTGCTGATATGCTTGAGCAAGATCCAGCTTCGCGAAGACACGCCCCTGGCCCAGCGAGTGCAGCAAATGCTGCACCACAGGCACAGGATAGTGGTTGGCCTGAAGGGCCCTATTAAGGGTCGCCTTATAGTCCGCGCAGATCCTTACAGATCCGTCGGGCTTTAGGGGAATAACGATAGGGGTCTCCCACTTTGCAAACTCCACTGGCTGTAACACCCCTTGGGCTATTAGTTTGTCCAACTCTTGGTCCACCTTGGCCCGCAGAGCAAGTGGCACCCTTCTAAGTTTAAGCCGAACTGGGGTCACCTGTGGGTCTAAGGCGAATGAAATTGGTTGCCCCGTGTATTTACCCAAACGCCCATCAAACACTTCCACAAATTCGAGGATCAGCTCAGCTGAGATGTCCGCACTGGTGGAATGGATACCCATCACCCCGAGATGTAGAGCCGCAAACCAGTCTAACCCCAACAGGCTGGGGAGACTGTCTTTCACTATGATCAATGGAAGGTGACCTGCAAAGGAACCATAAACAACAGAAAATGAGCCATAGCCAAGAGTAGGTATTGGGCGGCCTTGGTAGTCTCGCAGTGTGACCGGACACGGCTTCAGGCGTCATTTGGGGAAAGCAGGAACCAACTTCTTAAGCGTGGACCAAGCAATCAAGGAGCGAGAAGACCCCGTGTCCACCTCCATCCAGCAAGGAACAGACTCCAGCAAGACCTCCAGGTGGATCTTGGACCCCGGGGACGGCGCAGAAGCTTGACTGACATGCACAGCATCAACTTTGGCCTCCAGGGAAACATCGATGGCATGCTCGCTGTGGGTGACGCGCTTCGTCTTCTTGCGCTTGGCGACAGGCTCCCCTGGGGCATCTGGAAGAGGGAGTGCCGCCCGGCAGACTCTGGACAAATGGCCGCGCTTTCCGCAGCGCCGAAAGACAGCCGACCTAAATTTGCATTCAGCGTAGCTATGCTGACCACCGCACCCCAGACAAGTACCTTGGGCCGGCTTGGCTGGAGTGAGCCCAGCCTTGCACGCAGTTTTGAGCCAGCACATGTCCCCTTCCTCCCCTATGGGCCCTTCCTCCTCTGAGTCCTCATAATGAATCGACTGAGGGGGGGGCAGGAGAGACGATGCCATCGCGCGATGGCGGGCCGATGGGCTGAGAGCGCTGAATCTCTGCAGATGACTGAGTGGACATTTCAGCGGCCCTGGCCTCATCCAAAGCAATGGACAGAGTCAAATTAGGACGGGCCAGCAAACGCCGCTGCAGCTTCAAATCCCTCACGCCGCAAACCAGCTGGTCAAGAAGCATGTCATCCAGTTCACGGAACTTACAGTGGACAGCAGCCACACGAAGAGACGTAACGTAGTCATTCACAGACTCACCAGCCCTCTGGGACCGCTGATGGAAAGCGTGGTGGCGGGCGATCCTGGAAGGCGTGGGGGAGTAATGATTCTTGAGCTTCAGAAGCAGAGTCTCCCAAGGCACAGAGAAAACTGGTTGCGGAGCTGCTAGGGCGCGGGCTGTTACGAAGATGTCACGGCCACAAGAGCTCAGGAAATAGCCCCTCTTCCTAGTGCTAGGCAAATCAGCTAGGTCGTTAGCCTGGAGGAAACATTTAAAACGCTCCAGGTACTCATCCCAGGATTCAGACCCTGGTTCAAATGGCGTGAACGGTGGAAGGGCAAATGCCATAGCGGGGCACGATCACCCTTACCGATCACCCTTACCCTCGTCGCCAGTTATTGAATCCTAGAGGCAGCACTCGGAGGCCTGTTGCTTCTAACAAGACCTTTATTAACACAACGTTATAACAAGTAACACTCTGGTAACAGAACAGAACAGAACCCTCCTGACAGCCCTTATATAGTACCTGTCAGATACATATTAACCAATCCGCCCTCTGGTAACTTCCCACTCTTGCTGTTGCTAGCGGCTGGGCCAATCAGCACCTTCCTGTAAGGGGAAAGCCCGATGAGTGCTGTAAGTTGAAGGATTCAACAAAAACGTTATGTAATTTAATAATTTAATTCAAATAAGTTAATAGTCATATATTTAAAAACTTCCCCTTTCTGCTGTATTAAAAAGGATAACTTGGTAGCAACCTTTGGATGCCATGTGTAACTTCAGATTGTGCATTTTTTTTCTCTTCTAAGAATGTTTTGGAGTGAAAAAGTGACCTGTATGTTTCCTTAGTCTGGGGACAGATGCTATTTGTTGTTAGCTCAGGAAGGCCTGGAGGAATGTGGCCAATGGGGTCGCGATGGGTCAGACAAGACTTTACAACTAACAACAAAAACTTCATGGTACCCTGGAATTTTCCTGTTTAAGTTTCTTTGTTTTTAAACCAAATAGATCATCCCTTCAAATACAAGATGCCTTTCAACAGGCCTGCCTACTTTAACATAGATTGTGTACAATTCCACACAGTTATCCAGTTGGAGAACCTGAATGGTCAGATGGTCTGAAAGGCCAACAGAGATATAAAAAGTCACCGTATCTAACTTAGGTCTTCATTTTTGCACAAACATTTAAATTTAGAAGAAGAGAAGAAACAGGAAGCTGTGTGTGTGTGTGTGTGTGTGTGTATGGGGGGGTATGTTTGTGCGCGTACATGCATTCTTCTAGATCTTGGCAACTTGCTTTTTTTGAATATTTTAGCTTTGGAGTCATATTCTGCCCCTGACCTTTATGAACTTTCTACTTTGCTAAGTACATGCTAGGACCGATCTCAGAGTCTGGCTAATATCTGATCACAAGATTAGTCCCCATGATGAGTAATAGAAGAGAAACTTGGCTGAAAGGCAGCTCGTCCATTCTAGCTGATCTTTCCTGGCAGTGTGCAGATGCAGGTTGCATTCTGTATTAGACAAAATACAAAGAACAGAAAGTATAATTCATCTAAACACTAGTTGCAACTCAACTCAAGGCCCAGTAAACAGCTTTAGTAACCCATCAATCCTGGACTTGCTCTTCTGTAAGAGCCTGTAGTAAGAGCCTGTAAGAGCCTGTGAAAGCCTGTAGTACAGTGGACTAAAGCACTGTTATTAACATCTGCTGCTTGCAATTACTGCAAGTTCAAATCTCACCAGGCTCAAGGTTGACTTAGCCTTCCATCCTTTCAAAGGTAGATAAAATGAGGACCCAGATTGTGAGGGCACTAAGCTGACTTTGTATAAATATACAAAAGTATGAAGGCTATTGCTTAACGCATTGTAAGCCATCCTGAGTCTCTGGAGAAGGGCGGCATATAAATTAAAGCAAAAAAAAGAAAAAAAAAGAAAAAGAAAAAAAAGATGAAGGATGATCCCTCTTTTGGGCTTGAACCCCTTATATAGAGAGCTGAGGGAACACTCTTGAAGGACAGAAGGAAGAGCTACTAACAAGACAATAGTCAGATAAAAGGGGCCTGGCCCAGCGTGAGGAAAATAATTTGAGAAGATGTCTTGGGTAAGTGCCTCCCTAATTCACATGAAAATACAGGGAGTGAAGGACAAACACATTCAGACTTCAAAGATTGAAGCCAGCCTTACAAAGTAGACCAGAAATGCAAACCACGTAGTTCAGTGCAGCTTTGATTGTAACAGTGATAGTAACAGAATCTCATAACTAAACTAGAAAACTTCCTGCCCATTGTCTATTGTCCTGCCCATTGTGAGGTGTGTTAGGAGTCTCCTCTGCAGTCACTGGTTTGGTGAGAACCAAACAGCTTGGTCAAATCAGCTGAAACTGACAGGTCTGGGGAGAAATGCAGTTTGGAAGGATTCTCTCATTATCCAAAACAGAACAGACCTATAGAATAGAAAATTTGTAGCTCAGGGTTGAGCTATGGGGTCCTCAGTGCTCTCTGAACTTGATTGTTTTCTTTTAGATGTTTCATTACCCAGTACACTGATCATGTTACCTAGTTGAGTTATGAAAATGTCTGCAAGAAAAGGACCAGATTCAGAGACCATCAAGGATAGCACAGAATAATCCTGGAGGAGACCTTTCAGGGAACAGACTGGAATGCCCACACCAGTCTTAACCAATCAATAAGAACTGGGCCAATCCCATTTGTAGGAATAATGTGATGCTGCCCCTGAAAAAGTGGATGGTAAAGCCAATCCTATTATACTCATGACAAACAATGTGTTAGTTTAAGAAAGCACTACTCTAATAGTGGGACTATAATTGAAGACTATCTCAGGATGGGATAAGGATCAAACACAGACAATGTCATGTGAGAAAAAGGGTCTGTCAGGGCATATTTGTGTCATGGTTAGATGTGCTCTCCTGTTGCCAGCTAGTTAAAGCTAGTAAACATGGTTTGAGGAACAGAAGCAAGGAGGCACTTGAAACTTAGCCAAGAGTTCATGTAAAGGGAACCTCTAGGGCTGGTAATAAAGGCGTGGGGCTTTGATTGCACAGTGAATTGCATGATTGTGGCTGCCATCTTGACTGTTTTGACTCTACCCCTTCATGTGGACTTGGGCAGGAAGAGAAAACTAGCTCAAAAAATGAGACAGAAGTATTTGCCCAATCCATTTGGTTCCCACACTTTGTGATATCATGATCCCCTAAAATAATAAATGAATTTGTATTCATTATAACATTTGCATTCTCCGTATGAATAAAAGTAGCCATTTTTGTGTTGAGATTTGGCAAGAAATAAGCATGCCACTTTGAATAGTTGAATTTTAACTTACATACCAAAGAAGTTTTCCAACACTGTGGTAAAGCAATGGTGCGCTGGGGCTTCACAAAGCAAAATGAGGAATAAAGCACAGGATGCCTCTATGGAGATTCTCAGTCATCCAGGTCATGATTGTCCCAAAGCATCTTTGGGAAAAATCCAGGATGAATTTTGACTCCTGGATCCTACTTTGCCTGTGCAATTCTGATAAATTTCTTTTTAAAAAAAAATATAGCCCCCCTTCCCCTTCAACACAAGTTGTTTGCATCCATTTGATAGATGCCAAGATTTTGTTCCTTTTCTGAAGAATTGAAACTATAAAGCAAGCAATGACTAGCAGTTTAAAGGGCTTTTCATAAAAGAAAAGCAAATACTCCAGGATTCAAACCAACATGCTCTCTATATTCCGTCAGTTGGAAAAATCAGTAAGAGAATATGTTGCAATTTGGAGTGTTAAGATTTATAGGAGAGAAAGGAGCCAAAGGAGAAGAAGAGTTGCAGGCCTAGTGTTATCTTGTTAATAAAACAATTAGGTCTGAAAGATTCCCAAGAATGTTAGAATTACCTGAAGTGTAAGAACACTGATCTTTTCTTTACAAACAACTCAGAGAGTGCTGGGTGGTATAAAAAATGACTGATTAACAGAATTATGCATCAAATCTTTGAGTCTCTTGATTTAAAGAAGATCAAGTACAATTTAACTTGTCTCTGAGCAATAAGTCTGGTGCATTTTGCTTCATTAATAAACTGTCAACAAACGTTATCATATATCTAAGGATTTATTGTATAGCAAGATTCTTTAAGAACAGGCTCTGCCACCCTTTTGATCCTCCTCCAAACTAGTTGCTCCAGAATTGTTCATGATCCATTCCCTTCCCCCATCCTGTGGTCTGCCACGTGTCAAAGCTTCTTGAAACAGAAATCTATCCAAGACTCTGGAAACCACTGCAAACACCAATGGGGCTGTGTAAATAAATACCCTGTTTTATCAGGCTTATGGATAGAATTCAAAGCTCTGGTTTTCTTAAACAAATTGACCATCCTCCTCCGTATGGTGGAATTCCTTGAATGCTGTCAGAAATACTGTTGATCTGTATGTTTTAAAATATACATTAACTATCATATTTAATATCCCACCATAGTTCTTGAAAGCTTCTGGAATAAATCTTTAGAATAATGATTTAGCAAAGACCAGAATTGGTGTTTTCTCAACATGGGTTCTGGATTATGCAGACAGAGACGGTAGGATCTCTCAGATGTTTCAGTGGAATTTAGGACAAAGATTAAAATGACCTGCCAACACACATATTTTCAGTGAGGGTCTTCCTGTAGAGGTGTGCTCAAATATTTCTGTGAAATCTTATCTGGACCAAGATCAGGGGCAGCCTGCTTTGCTGGATTTTGAGCAGAATATCTGGTGCATGGTGCTGGATGAAACTAGAGATAGGCAGACATGAAGCAATATGACCCCCTTCCCACTCATGCTCAGAGAGAAGTGCCTGTCTTTTCTGTCACACAACCATTCTCCAGAGTAGTTTTTTTCTACCTTCTGAAAATTATAAATATATAAAAATGTAAAATGTAAATACATATATACCTATACCAATTTATGTACATATGTGTGTGTATAGATCTAGATCACACACTCATCTATACACACATGCAACCCACTTATAGATTCACTAAACAGGACTGATCAAAAATAAATGAATACCGCAATAAAACAAGAAAAGGAAATGCATATTTCTCAAGATCACAATCAGAAGCAAATATCCAATTTAATCAAAATCACATACCTAGGACGATGTCAGATAGAATCATCATAAAGATGTGTAAAGAAAAAGAAAGTTAACTTTTTTAAAAAATGGAGTAGAAACAATCATTCTAACAATTTTAACAAATCTACCTGCCCATTTTTTTTTTTTAAAAAAACAATTTTTAAAGAAGATTTATGCCCCCTTTAGAAAGAAATGGCCATATAAGTTACTGGCAATGGAAAGGGAGATATTGATGAAGAACATAGTTGAACAAAGGCGATAGATTGATAATTGGAAGTATATGGATTCATAGATCTGATAGTGATCCTATAATCCTCTATAGTAATCCTAACTGTGGGTATCACTCAGGGAAAACATTAAGCACTAGGACTAGGAGGGTGGAGCTTTCCAACCCCCCCCCCCCCACACCCCCACACTGGCTTTTACATGTAAGATGCATTTTACATGTAAAACATAAAATCTCAATTCTCACAGAACTTCACTCGGAGTTCTGTTTGTCCTCTCCATCTTTTGGGCACTTGGAATTCAGCCATGCTCTGCTTGATTGGGAGGTTGGGGAAGAAAGGGGCTTCCCACTCAGCTCAGAAGTGCTGAGTGGGAAGGGACCAACCTTCTCCAGGCAGAGACCAACCTTCTCAGGAGAAAAAAACAGGAGGCTACCCCTGTTCTGTATCAACCCTTTTTTGCTTTATTTACTTGTAGCTTATCTCCATACATTTTATTGCTCTATCTGGGATTTGTCTTGGAAGAGAGATTGATTTTTGCAATTTGTAGGAGGTCTTTAATGCCTGTTGATTTTAATCTTTCCTTTTATTAATGTCCACCCCTTTACTATATGTAAACTGGCCTGAGATAGTTTTTGCCTTAAAAGCAGGCAAAAAGATGTGAAATTAACAATAAATAAAGAAGCAAAGTAGGATTTCTGGCTTCTGTCAGAGTGTATATGTCAAATCATCTCGTGCAGTATAGAACTGAGATGATATTACTGAACTCCAACTTTGTAACCAGTGTTAAAAGATGATGGGAGGTGTAGTCCAGCAGCATCCACATTCTGAAGTAATACCTCTGGACTAGACTGGCAGAAAAAGAAAAGCAAAAGTGTAAATACCTACAGACTCTGACTATTAGTTCATTTCCCCCCCCCCCCTTTTGGTCCTTGTACTCAATTGGCTAGAAACAAGGCTTGATGGATAAGCCACAATTGGCTGCTTTGGAACTGAGGCCAAAATTTTAAATCTCATTGGCAGTGAGCGCCTGAGGGAGAAGAGAGTCTGCCAATAAAATGTTAAATTCATTCTCCTACAAA
Organism: Arizona elegans; assembly: GCA_022577455.1. NCBI lineage: Eukaryota > Metazoa > Chordata > Lepidosauria > Squamata > Colubridae > Arizona > Arizona elegans. The sequence goes on along the minus strand of JAKOOJ010000001.1, from coordinate 295,524,376 downwards.
TTTGTAACAAACACTAATTATTTAACCACTAAAACCCTGACCTATTGGGGAAAGCTGTAGTACATGCACAAAGAGCTGTTTTTTTAAATAGCCATCACATCATTAGCAACTGTGAAAGAGAGAGTTCCCACCATGTTAAAAAAAATTGCAACAAATCAAGATGTTTTAAACCCCCAATCAATTTTAGTTGGGTCTAACTTAAACTAGGCCAGAGCAATCTTTCAAATGTAATTCCTAGTTCTCATATTATTCAACAGCACATGCTTGATGCTCTTCTATGGAAATTGGGGAAGGTTAGAAATGCTGACTGGCACATATCCAAATCCCATTTCATTGACTGGAAATCTCTTTGTTTAAAATAGGCTGCCTTATAATAATTCAGTTTACTTGTTTGTCTTTTTTCATTTGTGCTTGGTGCTTCCATTTGTTGTCAAATACTGCTTTTTGGAATGTTAATCACAACAATGGACTGTTGCATCAACTTGTTGCTCTGGTACATACATCTTATTTGCAAATGCAATCCAGTACGGAAAGAAAATATAAAACAGGGTGTTTTGTTTTTGTTTTTGGACATTTGTAATTCTCTAATGGCTTGAATGAATATGGTTAGAAATCAAGAATGTGGGACTATTTTATCAGAAAACAAAGGGATTGTTTCACTTCAAATCTCATTAGTCTAGGAAATTGTTAGTAAAGTGAAGCATGAAAGATGCAACATGACGTTGAAGTGGCTGAGCTATCACCTAACTCAAAACTTTCCTATCCAGTAACAGTGTTCTTATTAGTCCTCCAGGAATCAACTGTCAAGTATAATTTCTGCTACATTTTGCAAGCTGAAAATAGTCAAAGCAACATACTGAGACCCTAATTTCTAGACAATTGAATGTATTAATAAGAGGTACAATTTACTATTGTTAGTTCACATACAGTAGTGGCCAAAATTGTGGAAACCTTTTGGGAAAAGTATATTTTCTAAAACTAGCTAATAACATCACTTTTTTTTGGAGTAGTACCATAAAATTGTATATCAATGGAGAGATTATTTAATGAAGAATGTAATGCAATAACTTTTATGAAGGATTTGCTATTAGAATAGCAGTTACAGTATAAAGAAGAAAAGTGAAAAATATAGAAAAAAACAAGATATACAAAAATTATCACGTCAGTTAATACTTTGTTGGGTAACCTTTAGTATGAATTACGTCCTTACAATGTTTTCCCATGGAATGAACCAACTCTTTTAGTTCTGCAGATGTTATAATATGAAACCAAGATTGAATTATTACTTCTATTAACTGGGTTTTATTGCTGGGTCGCTTCTGACTAACAAGTTTCTTTAGTCGGCTCCATAGATTTTCAATTGAGTTAAAGTCTGGGCTATTCCCAGACCATTCCAGCAGTGGAATATGATTATCTTGAAACTCAAAAAAAAAAAAAAAAAAAAAAGTGGTGTTATTAACCATCAAACCTCAAAAATACACTTTTCCTAAAAGGTTTCAGCAATTTTAGCTACTACTGTATGCCTAAACTGGTGCTCTTCTGTCTAGAAGATGGCTCTTCTAATGCAGCACATCTGGAACATCAAACTGAGAGAAGTCAGTATAGTTGCCCTTTCCTATTGCCCCACTATATGACTGATGTGGAATTTGATTTGGTTTGACGGATTCCCATACAATTCATCCCTGATATGATCGCAGACAATTTTATAGAGTTCTATATAAGTGGAAAGCTTCTGTTTGTTCATTTGAATGAGAAAGATCTTAATTTTTCTCAAAAAAGTTACTTGTAAAGACATTTCTGTTGGTTCATAACCGGGCATGTGCCATTTGGAAAGATGTCACATTGTGTCTTATGGTGAAGGTTTTCAGGCAGTAAACCATAGAGATCAAGTGGAGAAAGTACAATGAGGGTTTAGGATTATGGTGAATAAAAAATTCCTCCTGGCAACAAATGATGGAAAAACACTTGAATACAAACACAAAAGGAAGGCAGACAGCAGATGCTGGGAAGGGGCGGTGAGGACAATGGATAGAAGAAAGAAGTGAATACCATCAGTTTTATTTTTCTGTCAGAAAGGACAAAGATGGTTGTTTTCCTGCTCTAGAAATAGTTTGTTTTTCTGTGGAAGGAGATCTATAATGCAACACACAGAAAAGGGAGCAGGTGTGCAGTTGAAAGAATAAAACGAATGGCTTCAATCAACAAATAGAAAAACACAGAGCCAGTTGGGAGGGGTGGATGGTTAATTAGCTGGATCCTCTTTTAAGTTCTCAGACCCAGAGATGTCCTTTTTCTTCTTCTTCAGAGGTCTTCTTTCCTGAAGCTACAGAAATCAGCCAAGAAAATTCTGTGACTCCTATGATGCAGCCCTCTGGGGCACATGGGATATGGGAGTGCAATCCTGCTCAGTGTTCAAAGTGATACTCTGTAGTTGCTTAACAATTTCATAAAATCCCCATAAAATAGCTTTTCCCAGCAGAGTTATATTGCAGTGTAACTCTCAAAATTTCCAGTCAGCATGGTCCCTTGGGGAGTTGGAAGTAATTGAAGTAATTCCTTTAATGCAACCTCCTGGCCTTGCCGTATAGAGATATGTGAGCAGAGGATTCATCTCCCAATATCATAAGAAACATGAAACTTTTTGTTTTAAAGATAAAGTGTAGAAGTACTTTTATGAGTAATTGTAATGGTGTGTGAGAATGACCTTGGGAGATAGGGGGAAGAGCCACAGCTAGGGAACAATCAGATAAGAGGCAACTTAGGCCAAGAAAGAAATATGGGCATGGGAAACATTTCAGAAGGGACCTTCCCTAATTTCTTTGGGGGGAGATTTACTTTCGGAATTGCAAGACTTTGTTAATGTTGCCCTACAATGAAGTAATTAGTTCATCTGGGTGTGCGTCCTGTCTGGACTACCTCGCCAAGCTGACAGTAATTTTAAAGATGAAAATATAAATTTTCAGTGCTGTAGAAAAATATAGAGCTCTCCAGATCATTCTGAAAGAGTTTTCCCCCCTCTCAAATGAATTCCAAAAGATAATATAAAGCTCTGGATTGACCAGAAGATGGTACTAGTCAGCTGCAAATTTTTTTAAAGAGATTGGAATAGAATTTATAAAGGATTTGGAATAGGATTCAATTTATACAAGAAAACTATAGGAGAATTGATATTGTTATGCTCAACCTGAAGAAAGGTAAGGGCTAAAATCACCCATAATTTACTTGCTGTACAAAGAAATAGAAATATGAGCCAATGAGAATTGACTTTGTACCATGCAGAAAACAAATTAAACCTAGCCTAGCTAAACATTTTATCTATTTGGATTTATTTGCATGATATCTTAGGTGTAGTATAATAATAATAAAAAAAAAACCCCAAGAATCAAACAACCTTCTGGTTTCCTACTGGAAAACTTTCCCCCCCTCTTGCTTTTTGTTTCTAAAGATGCTCATAGGATAAAGCATAAGGTCCCAAGGTTTATAGCAGATAATCCTCCATTAAAAGACTTAGTGAGTCACAATCCTTAGTTTTAAGAGCCATCAGAAGATACTCCTCAGCTGAAGAGAAGCATTGAGTTCAATGCTCAATGCTTGGTGTAAAGACACGGGGTATAAAGATATCTCAGGTTTATCACATGCTGCTGATGGGCACATTTTACGAATGATCCAAAAGGTGCCCATTAGCAGCATGTGATAAGGCCTGAGAGAAAGCCTTCTGTGCTATGCTGAAATGTGCAGTAAATTTAATGATTCTTGGCTTAGCTAATTTTGGCTGTAGTAGACCCATGTTTTGCTTGGATTAACCTCTCATTTAGTAGACCCTCTATTTAATACACTTAAATAGTTTTACTGCAAATACTGCAAATAACACCAAATCAAATAAGTAATTATTCAAACTATGTAAAGTGGGGCAAATCATGTAGATTTCTCCCAAGTGAACTATTAATTGAGGTTTTCCTGTAATTTTTTAAAATTATAATCAATAGGCCCTAAATTACATCTAAATATAATAATCATTACATCTTCTTTTTCTTTTTTCTTTTTACAACTCGTAATCCCTTAATTCAAGGTAGAGTCAGGGCAACTGAATGGAGTTGGACATTTACTGGTCAGATGCCCATCCTGATGCCTGCATGGAGTTCACAACACAACCTCTTTACCACAAGACCACCATGTGGCTCTACACCTTTTTTTTCCCCAGTTATTGAAACTATTTAGCTTTTGAAGATGAAGATATCTAAGGGGCCACCATAGAAAATATACATAAGCGTTAGAGAAGCAGAACATTCTATCCAGTGGTGGGATTCAGCCAGTTCGCACCAATTCGGGAGAACCGGTTGTTAACTTTCTGAGCAGTTTGGCAAACTGGTTGTTGGAAGAAATAATTAGGGCAGAGAACCGGTTGTTAAATTACTTGAATCCCACCACTGATTCTATCTATCATTTAAGAAACATTTTAATAGGATTCCATTCTTTACATTCATAGCTTTTATTCAAAAAAGTGGAGACAGATTTATTGTTTATCTCTTTTGCCCTGTTACAGCTTCTTATGTTACTTTAAAATGTATTCAATTTGGAGGGAACCTGCATTTGTATCAGGAGGGGGGTAACTTGGAGAAGAGTCAACAGAAATGAACAACACCCCTCCCCCCAATAAATTTTCTAGTTTATGCTCATAGAATCAAGACTTAATATGGTCTTCAAAATCATGTGGTCCAGCAGTGTGTATCTGGACTAGAGAATGAGTGTCTCTTCCAACTCCCATTAGCATTCATGAGTAGCCATGGTGGCTGATCTATGCTTTTATGGAGTACCTATTAGAAAAAGTCAAACCCTCTCTTTCTTTCTATAATTAAAAACAAAAATGAAAAACAGTGGAGATGAAATATGATTCAGAAGATCAGTAGCTGTCAAAGAAAGGTGCTAAATCTTCCATTATGGTTGCTATACAAGTTCAAAGGTGAAATCAGGTAACTTACCTCAGTATTATGAAAAACCTTTCAGCCGTATAAGACACTTGTCTTTACATGCCTGTGTATGCAGCACCTTGGGCTTTTTTGAGGAGCAGCAGGATAGAAACATGATAGAGAAATAATTAACTACATGTTAACACTGAATCTGGTACAAATGGCATGATCAGTTGAAAATATCTAATAATAAAAGAGACAATATATGTGGTTGTTGGTGCAATAGCCAATTCTTAATAGTTTTAGAAAATATTAGAATGTCTTATTAAATAAAAAGAAAATTGAAATGAATTTGAGATTAATTTGTAATACTGTGAAATTTTAATAATTTCATACAGCTATCCGTAAAATATGTACTTGAAAATCTGAACGTTATACTACATTGATTAACAAATTAGGGTCCTTATCAGTGAAGGGGGAGGCGGAAGAGATTAGGAGGAACAGCAGGAGGAATTTCCTGGGGAATATATTTTAACTTGGAAGAGCAGATCAAGGAATGTAAACAGTTATATGTTGTTTGTATGGATGTTGTTTAATGGAAAATTTCAAGCCACTTAAAAAAGCATAATTCTATCCTAACATAAAATTTATAAATTTTATAGAGAATAAATAAATACGACATGAAACAAGATTCATTTTAGACTTCTCTGAGTGTACCTTTTTGATTAGCTGTCAAAATAGCATTTTTGGTCTATGTGTTTAAAGATAATTGCAAACCTTAATTCTTATACACAATTTAATAAATACTTGCACTTCACAAAGATACTTTCCACTGATGTTTTGTTTTGCCAGAATCAAGAGTCACAAGACATGGAAGGATCATTAATCTTTAATAAAGTATCAGTGTCAAAATACATTTCTTTATTGAATTAAAAGTTGCCATACAGTTACAAGATTATCAGTAAGAAATTCAACAATAGAGAGAACATGAAATAATTACGACAATAGTTATGGTTAATATTATAAGCATGGTCTCCCTCTCCCTCAGTGTATTTTTAGTAAAAGGTTAGGGTAAACACTTGAATGCTGAAACTACAAATAAAAATAAAATAGCAATATATGAGTGCCATTCATGCACACAGCTCTTTATCACAAACAGATCTTTTTTGCTTCAACCACTTTAGCTCCAGAGATGTCACTGTAAATCAATGGATCATTTAAAGCGAACTATTTGAGATTAGCAGCTTAATGTGGATATTTTTAATGTTTCCTCCAAAATTAAAACTTTATGATAATAACTGAAAATCTGATCCAATCAAAACTCATATGAGAATCACATTAAGCAAATCAAATTTGCTGCTAAATATATTTTAGTTGAAGCTGTAATACATTGCATTTCTTTGAACATATGCATTATGACAAACTATATATATAAACAATACTTTAATGCTTCATAAGTCCTAATTTTTAAATACAATATTCTGATAAAACACTTTTCCTGCAGATCTGAAATTATGCCATATACTTAATTAGTTGTGAAATTATTATCACAGTCTTCCTCCACATGATATCCTCCTGATATATATTGTGGGTTGTGTATTTTTTAAAGTTGCAATCAACATTGGAGAGCACCAAGTTGAAAAAGGGTATATTATGATGGCTACCCTTTGAGAAATTTTTCCTGAAATTTGCATGGCTTTAGGCAAACACTTGGAAATGCAAATTTATACATGTCTTTCCAAAATTATGTCCTTTCTCTTTCAGCAGGGCTTACTATCATATAGATATAGAATTATATTTGATGGCTGGGTTTGTACTTCATGTGAACCTAGAATATGCATTTTTTCAGAAGCATGGGCCACATTTTGTCTCTGGACTGCTTGCTTAATAATTTCTAATTTAGTTCACTACTTTTAGATGAGACAGAGGATATTCCTGTCATCAATTCTGAAGAAGATTCAATTCTCAGTCTGAACAATTTCTGGAATTGGGGGAGTTCTATACCTCTTTATCCTTTGCTGTAAAGATTGCTTTGACTGGCCCCGATTTTCCCTCTGCTTTATATAATCCCACCTGTAGATGCTAATCATCAAGTGGCAGAACGTTAAGGCTAATATCTTGAGTGGAAGACATGTTCCAGACTTTTCTTTCACAAGTGCTTGCCCTTGGTACAATGTAATGAGCTGTTGAGAAATGATGAAAATCCTAATTTGGGAACCAGAATAGCTTCCCGAGTATGAGTATGGAGAGATTATGTCCTGGAACAAAAATAACCAGGGCACCTTTACAGCATTTCTGAGTCTTTTTTTCCATTCATTATGGAATCAATAAACAAAAGTGTAATGGTTTTTTTTTTTTCTAAAAAAAAAGATCCCTGAGCAGACCTCATTCTTGAACACTTTTCACTCTAAAATCTTTCTGCAAACAACTTCTTTCGTGAGTTTAGCTTGAAGAACTCTTTTCCAAAAATGCAAGCAAAATCTTATTTACATCACATTTAATCTGTTTTTCCCTTTTCTATTAACTTAGCTTTGGCTAGATGGAGCATTGATGTTTGTCAAGACTTCAACTTCTATGTAAAGCAGACAGGCAACTGCTTGGGGTTTACAAGGATTCCATTAATACCTTCAGTGAAGAACATGCAAAGTTCTAGCAGAGTTTTATATTTCTCATGTAGAGAAGAATGGGAGCCATATTTGTAGCAAATACGGACTAAGCGGTTTAAGGCACTTCAGCAGTAAACCACAAATAAATATAGGCCTGAAACTCTCCTTTCCCCCTTCAAAAGGTAGTAATGATAGTCAAGATAATAAATAGGACTTTGAGGAAAGCTTGGCTACATCTTGAACCCACTGTCTTCAATGAGCCTTAAATACTAACACATTTGTCTTTATGAAGGCAATGAGCACAAGGAGAAATATAGTAAAACTGTTTTAATTTCTAAGAGTGGAATTGAATCCCATGTAAGTACACTTCCACTTATACAACAGGATTTTTTCTCTCCCTGATTTTTCCCCAGGGGCAAAGAGTCATCACTCATTCCCACAACCTGCTCTGGAGTGTTTCCCCATAACCCTATTCTCCAATGAAACCAGTTTTATTCTAAGAGAAGTCTCTGTTTTTTAAATTTTCAATTGGTGCTAATTTACACCAGATAATCATCTAACCAGGTGAAACTTCAGCATCAGATAACATTATCACATTTCCTGATTCCCTGACTCTACCTTGGCCTTCTAAAGCTTGTTCTAAAATTAAAAGGGTGTGCAATTGTTTCTGTGTCAAGCATCACACTGAACCTTGGGCAAGCTGGCAGCAGCTCTCCAATATGATGTCATTCATTTACATCTAAACTGAATTCAAATTAAAATAATAAACACAACTGATCTCTACTTGCACATTTAATAACTTTACTTTGTTTGTCTTATTAAATATTGTGTCAGCCCCAACACACCGGTAACAACTGTTTGGTAACAACTTTGAGAGGTCTCTAAGGGTTGGGTCCAAAGCTTTTGGGGGCCAGATAAGACCTTAGGGCCTCAGGTTGTACACATCTGTTCTATGGTTTTAATAAATAATTTAAATCTGCTAAATTCCTTGAGCTTATATTATTACTGAATTGAATATACAGCTGTTCCTGTTTACTCAGTAAAGGCAAACAGAACTACATGGAATGAAATGGACTCCTTCTATTTAAATAAATTCCTGAGCACCAACATATTTTCTTATAGTGTTTCTGAAAGTTCAGAATGGTCTTTTGAAAACCTATTAAAAGATTATTTGCATGGAAAGATTATCAACATTAAGGTATACTAAAAAAAGTGACAAAAATCTCAATTGCACCAGAGTCTAGAATTCTTTCTATAGCATAGTAAGCAAACAAGCAAATGTATTTATTTCTGAACACAAATTGGTAGCGTGAAGGATGTGGCTGGCTAGCTGAGAGGGAAAAACAAAAGCCTAAACTACAATTACCAGTGTTCATGATAACCTTCAGACAATTCCTGTCATGGCATAACAAAATGATGGAACTGGAGAAAAGAATCCCAAGGAAGCATTCATAATTCAGCCTCTATCTTAAAAGATATTATAAAGTACCAGTTTGTGATAAATATTTAACCCAGGCAAAATTATCAAATCAGCATGGTGGTTGGGTCAAAACATCAGGGAATTAAAACATATACAATAATATAGGTGATTAGTATTTTTTATGACTATCCCCAATTCTCTTTTAAATTCTTGACTTAATTAGACAGATTCCACAGAATTAATTCTCATCTAAATGAGTTCCATTGTTTTGGATTCTTTTCCAAAATACATGGTTAAAACCTAAAAAGTCAGCAACTTTCCCAACTATTTCAATTTAGGAAAACATTGAATTGTGGGAGTTCTCTTAAGATCAGGTGAGGAAGGCACTTTCATATTGTTTAAATCCATGGCAGGGATTGGCCAGATAGCTTTGGCTCTTCAATACACAACAGCAAAAAGCATCCCTCTTTAAAGCTAAATCAGGATAAGCTCTGATAATATGTAATGTTACAGAGGAAGCAGGAACTAAATGATCCATTCTCACATTTGCTTCATTTTCAGTTCTTGATATGCATAGCCTTTGAATACTATTGCAAACCACTGTTTGTCTTACCAGAACATTCAGTTTTAAACAAGGACACTGACCCATATGTTAAATTAGAATACAATTTGTTATTTTCACAGGGATTAGGCAACACAGCAGTTAACTCTTAGAATTAACACAGTTTTTTCTCTTAGTTTTGGATTCGTGAAAAGATTGAAACTTGAATTCTTTTGCACACTAGAAAATTTAACAAACAGTTTGGGAATGGCCATATAGATCCTCTGTTTGAATAAGGCAGTGCTGACTACCATCAGGGAAAAGATTTATTTCACTTAATCTTTGGCAAAATAATAATAATAATAATAATGACACAGTTACAATAAATTGAGCCAAAGTATTACATACAGGCATTAGCACACGCAAAGCCTTTTTTTTTTAATTAGCATGAATATTGAGGAAATTTCAGAACATATAAATTACACACAGCAAAGGGGAATAATATAATATAAATTTTCTAAGGAACACTTTATTGGAATAAAAGGAAAAATACAGTAGATGCATACTTCTTTTAAAGCAAATAAGAAAGTGAGTTAACGTTTCAGAAAGGCCACTATTTGGTAAAGTGGACAAGTTCAACAAGTAAGTAAAATCTTGTAAAAATGTAAATTGGTATTAGAAATTGTCTACTTGCAAAAATATATTTTAAAACTGCAGCTGCTTGGAACAATATCAGCCCGGGCGGGGGGGGGGGCACCCAGATTTGCTCAAGTGGCTTGGTCAAGAGCTTGAAGCAAGTCACCTCCCTGAAGAAGCGTCGAACTGCCCATCACCGGGACGTTAACCTCACAGTCATATCGGGTTAATTCTGGCAACAAATAAGGTTCAAAAGAAGGCCCGAGCAGACGACTTGCAGCTCCTGAGGGGGGAAACAACAACAACAACAACAAAAATAATAATACAAAAGCTGAGCAATATATTTCATACCCAAGGGGTCTTAGCAGCAGGATTGAATTTAAAAAAATGTCACATTAGTACAATAGAAGTAAAAAAAAAAAAGCTATTAAAACTATTTAAAAAAACCCAAAAACACATTTCTACCTCTAAATGTGAAGTTATATCCTTATAGTTAATTAAACAGGGATTAAAAGACATAATAAGTGAGCAAAGAAGTCAGAGGCACAAAGTTAAAAGTATTGTAAAAGTTACAACTATTAAAGGTCTGGAAACTGCTTTTAGACTCAAATGCTAGGTGAATGGTTTACTACCTATGCTAACATTTCTCCAGTTAATATTAGGCTCACTGTCTATGGAGATTCTCAGTCATCCAGGTCATGTTTCCCCAAAGTTGTTTTTTTCAAAAAGCACTTTTTTCCCCCTTGAAGATGTTTCGCTTCTCATCCAAGAAGCTTCTTCAGTTCTGACTGAATGGTGGGAATGGAAGGATTTAACAGAATGGTGGGAATTCAGGTATATAAATGATCTATGCAAGGAATATAAATCCTTCCATTTCCATCATTCAATCAGAACTGAACAAGTTTCTTGGATGAGAAGTGAAACATCTTCAAGGAAAAAAATCTCCAAAGTAAGTCCAGTTGTTTTTTGAAAAAGCACCTTTGGGACATTAGGCCCACTGATCAATAATTATCCCTGTTCCCATTTCTGAAATATTTATTTGTTCTTCTCCAGTTTTCTAGCACCTCTGGTTATTTACAAAACAATGCTGCTTTTGACTTATATCAACCATCATATAGATTTCTATAGCCAGTTTATTAACTAAGAGAAATTAATCAAATTAAAAGAGACAGTCTGGTCTAGGGGATTTGGCTAGAAAGCCAAAGGCTGTGAGCTCAAGTCTCACCTTAGCTTTGAAAGCCAGCTGAGTGATCTTGAGCCAATCATTCTCTCTCAGCCCAACTCACCTCACCTCACAAGATTGTTATGAGGAATAATAGGAGGAGGGAGGAGGATTAGATGAGCTTGTCATCTTGAGTTATTTGTAAAAATAATAAAGGGGGGATAGGAAGAGGAAGAGGAAGAGGAGGGAAAAGAAGGGAAGAGGAAGAGAAGGGGAGAGGAGAGGAGAGGAGAGGAGAGGAGAGGAGAGAAGAGAAGAGAAGAGAAGAGAAGAGAAGAGAAGAGAAGAGAAGAGAAATGAAGAATAGCTATCTCAATTAATGGGAACTGGGAAGAAAAAAAAATATTCCAGAAGGTAGTAAGCAAACCACTTCCATATTTCAGCCAAAAACAGCACAAGATCCAAGGGGACCCTAGCAACTGAGCTTTATTTATGAGACTATGGAAAAAACTTCAACTTATTAGTTGAGCAGATTGATCATGGTACCTCCTCAGTTAGAGGTTAGATTACTTTCAACATCTCAGAGTAAGAGCCCACCCCACCTACCATAGGAAATGATTTAAAGCACACGTATTTTTCTTAAAAAGTGAAATTTTCATTACTGTATGTAATTTTTCTAAATTTGACATGACATTTACCTGACATCCTATGAGCTTGCAATACACTGAAGTCCTGATAAGGGGTTTTGTAAAAAGGTGGAGAGTACACAGCTTTGGAATTATTTGCAGAGTTGCCAGAGGACAGGGGTATATCTTGCTGTTGTTGCTGCATCACATGTGCTGGCTGGCCTGGGCTTCTTTGTAGGTTATAAAGAAACTTGTCTACAATTACAAAATTAAAAAATTGGCTTTAAAAATACTATTAGAAACAGAATGCTTTACATAGTCAAATTTATATTTTGCTAGGGAAAGTATTTGTGTGTGGTGATGGTGGTGGGGCAGATAGAAGTCCCATTTTTTGTAAAGCAATTTCAGGAATGATGAATTATTCTCTATGGATACTTTTCAGATTGCAAACATCTGTAGAAGGAAATTAAGCAGCCAATAGAATCAATTTAATGGTGAGCATCAGTTCATAATATCTTAAATTACAAAGATTTTTCAAGGTTAGAACTAGTTTATGTATACATATAATAGGCAGTAATGGAAGATGGAGCTATGTATAAGCATGACTAGATTAGATATTAACAATGAATTCATGTACCCAGTTTTCATTAATATATAATACAGAGATATTCTTACTCTTGGCAAAAGTCATTGAAAGATAGCTGAAAAACCTAAAGGTATTTTGACAGTTGGGTATCGACCTTGTGAATATATGATACTGAAAAGTAGGTAGGACAGCTTTGGATTGTTGTTGTTGTTGTTGTTATATACTGTTATTCATTAAACATGAAACCTAGTTAACTGAACATTTAAAAATGTATTACAAATATTATTGACTGGCATTGATGGTTGATACGGGTTGCTGCCAGCATTTACGGGTTGCTTCCAGCAATTATTATTATTGTTATTGTTATGTTGTTGTTTTTTATGATGACATATCTCTTCTAATCCTAGAGGAGATAAATAGCCAACATATGGCTAGTGGCCATTATGCATTTGTCTAAGCTTCTTTTTAAGACATTTAAATTATGAATCAACATCATATCTCATGGTAATTGACAATGTATTTTAATCATGTGTTTTGTGAAAAATATTTTTCCACTTTCCATCCAGAATTTCATGCCAGTTAGATTTGCTGGATGACTCCTGGTTCTGAATTACAGAAACCACTGCTGGATATTATCATTTGACCTGTCTGTAGAGTTCTCAGAAGTATCTGAATTTTCACTGTGTGAAATAACACTAGATAAGATGGTCCACTGCTGTAATTCAGCAGAACTTTTACTTTTAAGAATGATGAAGCAGAGTGTAGATAAGGTAACATAGATTTTGGTAAATATGAAAGACAAAGCATGTACATACCTCTGTTACATAATTTTTGGTATTCTGCTCACAGCCACCAAACAGTGACCTATCCCACTGTGTGTTTTCTTTTGGTCATATATGAACCCTGGTGGCACAGTGGTTAGAATGCAGTATTGCAGGCTGACACTGCATTCTACTGCCAGGAGTTCGATTCTGACCAGTCCACAGTTGATTCAGCTTCCATCTTTCTGAGGTCAGTAAAATGAGGACCCAGATAGTTGGGGGCAATATGCCGACATTTGTAAACTGATCAGAAAGTGCTGTAAAGTACTGTGGGGTGGTATATAAGTTTAAATGCTATTGCTATATTATCAATTTATAAAAATTCTTACCATTAAGGACACTTGTGCTGAGTGACTTCTTTTCTGAAAGCAATGCACAGTTTTCACTTCTGAGAATTTTCATTCTTTTCAACATTAAGTGGGTTGGATTAAGGCCGGATATGTCATCTTGTGTCTATGGTAGGTAAGGTAAAACACAAAGACTCAAAGAATGAAACTTGTACAGCCTTATATTTAAAACCATGGAAGGTAAAATATAGTGATCAGTCATAATAAATTTACCCCATTCAAATGTTGAAATGTTTGGTCCTCATAATCTAACTGCCGCTTCAACTTCAGACTGTTGGCAAGAGCTATTTGGGCTGGATTTATATCTATGCCACGCTGCCCAAAACTTTCCAGTGATCTATCAAAACAAACAATTTTTTAAAATTAAGTTGAAACAAGCTTTATTTTAATTTAGAGAAATGTGACATGTTGGTCTGAGAAATCTTTTCTTTTTCAGATATGCTCCTATATCAATGGTTAAAACAGAAGCTTGCAAAAATATTTTTACTAAGACAAAAGTGGCCAGTAGTTTAGAACAGTAGTATGAGATTCATAACTGGCACAATGATAAACATTAACAAATGATAAACATTAATAAGGTGTGTCAATGTTAATAAAAATTGAAACATTATTTCTGTAAAATGTCCTATCAGAAAGCTGAAATGGAAAGAACAGAATGAGCTGTGCAAATTGATAATAGCACTTTATTTAACCATTGCTCAACAACTGTTTTCTGCAGTTAGTTTCTATTGCCTAAGTACTGTTGACTCTCTGGTGTGGGCAAATCACTAGCTTGCGCCATAGACATTCACTCGTTGATACCCGAAGTCAACATTAGCAGTTTGTTTATCTCTAAAGTTAATAAATTGTGCAAAGATAAATGGTGGTCTGGGAGTTGCTTGAAAACCACCCCCTCATGGATAAAGCCAATCATATGGATCCCTTCCCTATTGGCTGTACCAACCATTTATTATTTTAATTATAATTTTATTTGTCAGATTTATATATTGTTCTTGGTCAGAAACTCAAGGCAACATACATAAAATTTCTTTCCATTTTTTTTCTACAACAATATTATGGAGGCTGGTTAAACTAAGAAAAAATGACCAGCCCAAAGTAACCTAGTACTATTGGTAATCTAAGTCTCTTCAGTCTTTCTCCAACTCCTTAACCACTATCGAGGATACTGAGTTTCCTTGTGTCTTGAGTGCCTTGTTCCAAGATTATAAGACACAAGTGGATTTGGAATTCTTGCCCTTTAATTTTCTCAGGTGCAACTGGAGCAGATTCCCTATAAAGTGTATAGTCTGCAAGGTTCCTGGGAGGCACAGAGGGATGCTGGGAACAAGAATTATATTTTTTGTACTCCTCCCCTTCATTGTGGTATGCTGAGGGGAAAGAACTTAACATTTCAGATGGTTTAAAGATAGGAATGTCTGCTAAGCTCCTCTCAACCCAAGAGAGGCTTCAGATGGATGGGTGGATAAACACTTCGGGATACAGCCTCATTTTCTCCCTCCGTACAATGCCCTTGATACTCACACTAGATTATCACCTGGCATAATTTCCAGGGAATGTACAGTCCTCATCCTCCTTTGAAAGTATGTGGGTTTGTTAAAAGATAGTTAAATGCTTGGTGCAGCTCGTGACTTTCAGGGAAATTTCAAAATAGAAATAAAATTGATTAAAAATTGTGGATCACTCAGAACTCCACCCAGCGAGACAAGCAACACTCATTGTTTCCTCAAGTTTTCCCCTTTTCTATTTTGGATGAAAGGATGACTCTAATGAAATAAATGGAATCCTTGCTCAGCTGCAGTGATTAGAAAAAGAGTTGTTGTACACATGCACTGTGCAAATATTCTCACAGTATGTGAACATATTTTGAAGTTTTTTTTAATGAAGAGATATGATTATGTGCCATGAAGTCATTTTCAACTCCTAGCACATAATCTCTTTAATTGTAGTTCTGATAACTTCTTTAAAAATAGGCATACAAAACCATGACCTTTCTCTGACCCTTTGACAAATGGTTTTGCTGGGAACTTTCTATTTTTATATGATAACAAGCTTTGCTCTGATGTTTCTGTTTTATCGTTAACACGTATTATGTTTTTCATTTCTTCTTTTTGATTCAACCACTTGCCTCCACAAGCATGAATGTACAGAATGTGGAAAATGAAAAATCTAGCTATCATTTTGCTGTATTTAAACTGCTTTTGTTTATTATCTTCAAAATCCTTTTCTGTGTTGAATTACCTTTTCCTATCTGTGCTTATGTTGGGCAAATTCAGTGATGGAGAGTCTGATGCAGAGCTTGTTAAAGATTTATGGCTGATTCCTCTCCATTTTGTTGGCACATACTGTAATGGTGGGTCAGGTGGCCACTGTGTATTTGGTCTCCCACCCATTGAAGATAGTGGAGTGTTGGCTTGTGCATAGTAGGGCAGCAAGAATGAAGATGACTGACTCCCATGGTTGAAGAATGCCAGTGGCAGAGTCCCTTGGCCTGGTGGCATGCGTTTGTCAGATCCTGACTGGCAATATTTCTCTGGCAGGAAGTCGCTTTGGGAAGAGGGAGCAAGTGGTTGGAAGAGACTATTCATGTTACTTAAGCTGTGCTGGGGAAGCGGGACACTTTCACACAGAGGACGCTCCTCTTGACAGATAGGGCTCAGCTGGAAATCTTCTCCATCCATGGGAATATAAGGAGCCAAAGTTTCAAGATCCAGTTCATTGAAGTCAGTCTGTCCGATGAAAATTAAAAGGGATGGGGCAGTAAAGAAAAACAAATTAACAATTTAAAAGTAGAAAACTAGAATCCCTCTCTTCTTTCATGTCCCAGAACAATGTCTAAGACACAATATGCCTTACTCCATGTAGGATATAGCTTTGCAATTTTCCAATTTCCCAAATTTAAACCAAATTCTCCAGCCATCTAGATGTTTTAGACTACAGTACTATAGCACAAAGACCGAGAATGATGGAAGTTGCAGCATCTGTCACAGTGGTGGAATTCAAATTTTTTACTACCGGTTCTGTGGGTGTGGCTTACTGGGCGTGGCTTACTGGGCGTGCCAGGGGAATGATACTGTAAAATCTCCATTCCCTCCCCACTCCAGGGGAAGGTTACTGCAAAATCCCCATGTCCTCCCGATCAGTTGGGACTTGGGAGGAAAAGAATAGATGGGGGCGGGGCCAGTCAGAGGTGGTATTTACTGGTTCTCAAACTACTCAAAACTTCTACTACCAGTTTTCCAGAACTGGTCAGAACTTGCTCCCGCTTTTGGCGGGACAGTCCCGCTTTTGAGCAATTTGTCCCGCGTCCCGCGGCGTTTTAAAAAAGTCCCGATTTTTCATTCTGCCTCCTGGTTCCCGGCTGCCTCCTGAATCCCCGCTGATGGCTAGAGGGAAAAAACCTGTTTAAACTCTTGCCGCGGGGCTTCAAAGGGCCGCCCTACGTTAATTAGCTCGGCTTCCCCCTCTCAGCTGATTTGCACAGGGCTCTGCTCTTGCTAAATTGCTCAGTTTTTTTTTCCTCTTTGTGCAAACCAAGCTCAAAACGAAACTGAAAGTAAAACAGGCTGTTGGCTTTGCGGTTTGCTTGCAACGTTGGAAAATTAGGCAGCAGATTTATTTTCCTTTTCCTCACCAAAAAAGGTAAGTGCAAACAATGGAAAATTATTTAGGGCAAAAGAGGAGATTTTAAAACACAAAAGAAAAAAAAGCTCTTTTTAACTAGGGAATTGTAATAATTGAGATATTATTAATTGTATACTGTGTTGAAAGCAGAAATGGTTAAGTTGTGGTTTGGAGGAATCTATGGGGGAAATTATTTGGTTTATTATTATTGGTAAGTATAATTAATTGATTTGTAAGAAATTGGATTGCATGGAAATAATTGGAATATTCATGTTCATATTGATTAATATACAAAAAAGATAGTTATATAACTAATTGATTTATATTAAAATGTTGAATTTGTATTAAACAACTGTATTACATAATTACATAATTAACCAATGTGAGGATGGATATAAAAATAGATGACAATGGAAAGGGGTATAGAATAGAAGGGAAAAATTGAATTTGATTAAGATTAGAGATGAGGATGAAGGGTAAAATTGTTTTTTTAAAAAAATAGATGAGGAATAAATATGGCAAAAAGGAAATATAGAAATTGTAAATTTAATTGAAATGACTAAACACTGTTTAAATTTGTGAACCAGCCAAATATTCTGTTCAAAGAAAATACATTGTATGTACGTGTGTTTCTAATTATTGCTATTTATTCATATTTGTTCTCTTTTATTCTTTAAAGTTTAACAATTCATTCTTTATCTTAATATCTTTATATTTGTTTGGGGTTGGCTTTCTTCCCTTTCATCTTTTTTATTGTACAGCAATCTTTCTCCTCAAACCTACCACCTCTCTTTTCTTTCCTTCTTACTTTCTCTTCCCCCCTCTTCTTCTCCTCCCTACTTCCTCTTCCTTTCTCCTTCTCCTCCTCTCTTCCTCCCTCTCTTAACTGTCACTCCTACTCTAATTTCCCTTCCCTTCCTTCATCCCTCTCTATTACTGTATCCTTTTATACATATGGACTACTCAGAGGGCTGAAAAAGTTATTTTTGACTGGTCCTCGCACTTTTGACCAGTCCTCGAACTTACGACTGTCCTCACATTTTACATTTTTGCCCTATCTTGTCATCATGGTGAAGAGAAGCAGTTGTGAAATGAGTGACATGGTTGTTAAGAATGCTGCACGGGCATAAATGTGAGGATGGTCATAAGTGTGAGGACCAGTCAAAAGTGTGAGGACCTGTCAGAAATGACTTTTCAGCCCTCTGAGTAGTCCCTATACACACAGCCATGGCCACCCGGTCACATGACCAGCTAGCCACGCCCACCCAGTCACATGGCCTCCAAGCCACGCCCACACAATAAGCCACGCCCACAATGGTGTCCCTCTTACCAATGTTAAAATCTGTTCACCTTACCCTATACACATAGCCATGGCCACCCGGTCACATGACCAGCTAGCCACGCCCGCCCAGTCACATGACCAGCTAGCCACGCCCACAAAATAAGCCACGCCCACAATGTCCCTCTTTACCGATGTTAAAATCTGGTCACCTTACCCTAGCCTGACATTGCCAGGTTGAAAATACCAGTCTAGGGAAATGGAGATAATTTTTCCATTATATCTCTCCCATTAATGCTGAACCCCTGCACTATAACTGCTTCCCATTTTAATGAATAAGAGCAGTAGCCACTGACTCTTAACTCTGCATGGAAGGAACTGAAACAACATATTCTTTTGAGTTTTGGTTTGATGCTAATTTATTCATGGTTTCTCATACCTGTGAGCTGCATTGATTCTTGGCATCTGTGTCCATGGCAAAAAGCTTCTCAATCATCTCTATCTTCAGGTCTTCATCTAAGGAAGTATAATAATCTCCTGGGCTACTTGGCTTTAGGATGAAATGAGAAAACAGACTATCAGCAAGTACACAAATGGCCGTAATGCAGTTAGCTGCATAGAATGAAACATCAGAAAGAAAAGACATGGCCAACTGTCTGATGCTCCCATTTTTTAGCTTGGAGATGCAAAGCTGTGTCTTGCTTCACATTCAAAATATGATGCAAAAATGATGACAGAAACAGAGAACACTGGATTGTGCTTCTTTTTCTCCTTCTGCTGATTCAGGGATCAGAGCTGATTTAGCCAAAACTCCAGTGAGTGAGAGAATTGTAAACTGGGTCCCACTGCTTTCTGGCCTTAAAGGTTGATATATAATCAGATGAGATAATAGGAAATATTTGCATTTCTGTATGGGAGCACTTCTTTCCCGATCTTGCTTTTGTATTTACTGGTGACTTTCCATATTAACCTCTTAAGGTCTGGGAATGACTGCTCCCCTTTGAAGCTACCGGTGTGTGTGTGTGTGTGTGTGTGTGTGTGTGTGTGTGTGTGTTACTAATACATTCTCTGAAAATGTCATTCCTTTTCTCTCTTTTTTATGTTCTGAATGAAGTAGGATTACACCAAACTAATCTCACCCACCATCAGCCTTTGATATTGGTTTTGGGTTCAGTGGATAAAGGCAACTGGAAGTAATTCCTTTTAAAAAAAACAATTTCTACTATAATTCCAGTTAGTGCTGGTGAAAAAAAACACCCCACACTTCAAAGCTGGCAATGCTGCCAGATTTCAATGCAAAGTTCTTTCTTACGGTGGAACAGCTGCTGTTGCTGCTTGCACTGGGTGTACTGCTGCCAGGTGCCGCTTGAGGCAAGGTAAATGATGGCACAGTCAGCTTTTCAGTCTGGGATGCCTGGTTCTTCCCTTCTGGAGCCCATTGAGTGTTTGGAGTCATCACAGCTTTGTTGTAGGTAGGAATTTCCTCAAACTTTTGCGTTCCTGAAATTGAGGCAAGCAAGGTCAGCTCATCCTTGGTACTAGCAATCCTAGTACTTTTTTAAGAAAAAGAAAACAAATTGAGAAATATATTCAGATGGGGAAGCTTACTTTACTCCCCAAATAGCGGATAGCTAAATTTTAATTTAGTGGGAGATATTAAGCCTCATTCAATGGTCACTAATGCTTCTTTTATAAATTTGAAGTTACTGATATGCCAATAAATGACTTTCTTTAATCAATCAATACCAATCAGGCAATTAACTATACTTCCACTCTGCCACAATCAAAATAACTCTTGGCTGTTTGTACTGATTAAAATATCCACAGTTAGAGTAATAATCAGTATGAAACATAATAATTATCCATCCATCCATCCATCATCTATCATCTATCACTGTGTTTATCTGATACTTTGTGGGAGATGCTACAATCTACTAGCTCTCTTGTGGTTAACTACTATACAAACACAAGATGATTTTCACCACTTATTCTTCCCAAAATATTACTAACCAAAGTCAAGAGAAATAATTGCATCGCCTGGTGTTGGTGCCAACTGAGCAAGTTCTTCTGGTTCTTCCTTCAGCTTGGTGAATAAGAAGTCACTCTTATCAGCCATTGGAATTCCATGGTCATATATAGAGTTCATGGCCATCATATGAGGCTTAAAAAGTGATTCTGTCTGATCCAAGGAGAATACAATGTCGTTGTTCTCTATTTCACTAACAAGATAAAGTGTTAGACATTTTGTATTATGGAAGACAGTATTCATATAAATACAAAGGATAACAATAAGAGTTAACCAAAGATCTGTGGACAACTAGATATTGTTGGCTCATAACCATCTCTGGTTCTGGGATTCTCCAACAGAATATGCAGGGCCACAGTCTCCCTACTCCATACTTGCCCTGTTATTTGAGGGATTTGCATATAGCTTCATAAAAAAGTGTCTAGGGAGATTCCCAGTCATCCAGGTAATGGCTGTCTCAAATATGCTTTCTCAAAAAGCAACAGGATTTTGTTTTTTTTCTTGAGGAAGACATTACACTTCTCATCCAAGAAACTTCTTTCAGGTCAGTTCAGTTCCCACCATTCGGTCAGAACTGAAGAAGCTTCTTGGATGAGAAGTGAAACATCTTCCTTGAGGAAAAAGCATCTTTGAGACCTCCTACAGAAACATGCAAAACTGCTCAGATTATATTACTTCTTTAACAATTCTCATTTAGCTAGCATTCTTCAGGATTTTAGCTGCCTTACCTTAGAACATAGTTAACACAAATTATGCACTGAGGCTGCAAGTTCCGAGTATTGTAGATGACTGTTCCTTGGGTCTCAAGCCACACATAGCCACCATGCTTGGCAAGCATGCGATACTGCCCTGTAATCACTTGACCTTTTCCACATACTGGAGAAAGAGAAGGAAAGGGAAACATGTAAAGAAGAGAAATTGCATTTCAATATCATTTTCCAGTATTATGGCACCTTGCTAAAATCATCAGAAATTTGTGGCACCACAGATCTGTTAAAGTATTAATTCACTTGTAACAAAGTAAGGAGCAGCAAGGCAATGTAAGGGCCCATTTCAGTTCTCAACTCTTGCAAGCTTCCAATTGATCTTCCTTTTCTAATGGTGCATCTTCTCAAAGAGGAGAAGATGCACCAGGCTGATGGGAGAAATCAGCCATCTCCATTATTCCCATTGGCATTTCTCTCTGGCAGAAGTCAAGTCTTTGATGGATTTCGGTACTTCTGTATGACCTCTGTGGCAGTTTCCCAGGGATCACAGAATTCATCTGATTCCCTTCTTGAGATTAGAGGCAGTTTCCAGCATTGGATTCCCTGGGTTGTCATTTTCCCCAGCTTTAAAGCTGGCTTAATTCTGATTTAGATGAGAATTTAGGCAGTTATTGGACCAGTAGAAGTATAATGTATTTACCATAGTTATAACCAATGATAGGCTATGTAAACCTCAAAAGAACAACAACAAAGGCAAGAAGTATAATGATTATTGCTTGATGGGTTTGTAAATATTGTAAATAATGATTTGATTTATTATTTTGATTATAAAGAGCTGCGGTGGCGCAGTGGTTAGAGTGCAGTACTGCAGGCTACTTCTGCTGATCACTGGCTGCCAGCAATTTGGCAGGTTGAATCTCACTAGGCTCAAGGCTGACTCAGCCTTCCATCCTTCCGAGGTCAGTAAAAATGAGGACCCAGATTGTTGGAGGCATTATGCTGACTGTAAACCGCTTAGAGAGGGCTGTAAAGCACTTAGAAGCGGTATATAAGTCTAAGTATTATTGCTATTGCTATTATAAATAGTTTTGTGTTCATTCTAAATCATATTGGGAATAATAATAATAATTTTATTTCTATACCGCCCTTCTCCCGAAGGACTCAGGGCGGTGTACAGCCTATTTAAAAACACAAAACAAAACAACGATTAAAATTTAAAATGATTAAATAGATTAGGCTCAAATTAAAATCCCAGAAATTTAAAATACCCCAATTTAAAATTATTATGTTGATAGCCCGGTCTGGCGGAACAACAGGGTCTTCAGTGCGCAGTGAAACACCCGGAGGTCGGAGATCTTACGTATTTCCGGGGGCAGTTCATTCCACAGGGCTGGGGCTCCCACAGAGAAGGCCCTCCCCCTGGGTGTCGCCAGCTGACATAACTTGGCCGATGGCACCCTGAGGAGACCCTCTCTGTGGGAGCGGACTGGTCGGTGGGAGGCTATTGGTGGCAGAAGACGGTCTCGAAGGTACCCGGGTCCTATGCCATGGAGCGCTTTAAAGGTGGTAACCTTTATAAAATTATAACAGAAACCTGATATATAAAATAACCAAGCAAACAAATTTTGCTTTGAGGAGGGACAAAAGTCCTGCCTCACATCAGTAATTAGAAATAGCTCCCTCCCATCTTGACATTATAAAGACTGCAAAATTCTTGCATGATTTAAATCCTAGCTTTCAAAATACTTTGCACAATTTTGCAAATGGAAAGTCTGAGAGGCTCTAAATCTGGGACTTGCTTCTGAGTAGATATTCATCAAATTTTATTATTATAATTCATACCAATGTGGTGTTATGATGGAGATTCTAGGACTAGAACTGGCAAAATCCAGGTTTGGGTCTGCCCTTAGCTAGGGAGACTGACTGGATATTTATGGGCCAATCTCTCTCTCAGCTCAGCCTACTTACAGTGTTTTTGTTGTGGCAAAAATGCAAGTATAGAGTGGTATGTAACTCATCTTGAGCTCCCATTTAGTGTAAATAGATGTTACTAAGGAACAGCTTAATAAACAGGACTATTATAGAAACAATAGCCTGGGATTTTTCTGAGATAGCCATAGAACCTTTTTAAGGTGAACAAATAGCCATACTAAATCCTTTGTTTATGTATAATCTACAAAACGCTCCTCTAATGTTTTTATTGCATCCCTTTATTGGTGAAATTCTGCATTCAGAATAATCTTGCTCTTAAAGAGATTATATTTTGATTATTAGATTGGTGAGGTGCATAAACCAAAAAAAAAATCAAAGATTTTGTCTGAAAACCATTTAAGCAAATGGCTTCTGTATCTGTGAAACATTATTACACGGGATTCTTAATAGAGAACTCATTAAGGCATCATCAGGTGATGTGCCTGTTAACATTACTCAGAGGAGTTTTAGTGCTTTCATCTTTAAAAGAAAACAAGTCACACCATGTTCTGATACAACAAGTTGCTGTTACAGATGTGTTAGTGGAGAATGATTCTAATGGTGGATAAATAATTCTTTCATTTTGGGCCAACTGAAGGGTGACTGCTAGCTGATCCCTACAAAAAAGGAAACACATCACTGAACAGTTTTCCGTACAATCTGCAATAGCCACCTTTAATATATTGGGTGTTAGCAACAAATTTGGTCTTCCATTGCTCACTTACAATTTCCAGTAAATTATAAACAAGCTAAAACAATACTGCTATTAATTTGCAGTTAGTAGTGAACTCTGAAACGGAGTGAGGAGACTCTTGTAAAACAGGCGTCTTGTAAAACACCTTTTCAACTAACTGATGTTGTTAAAAAGGCTGAAAAGTTTGCAATTCTCTTCATTAATTCATTTTAGACTATAGTTAAATGCAGACTTCATGTTTTTAATACAAGCTCTTTCCCCCTCCCCTATGCCTTTTGATTAGTATACAGTCTTGTCTGGAGTTTTGATAACTGGAAATCTTGCACATTGTGAGTTGGCTTATTAAAGATACTGCCCTAACATACTGAATTTAGAATGCTGTTTTCCGCCCCTCCTCTGATTCAAGTTTTCACAATGAACTGTAGTCATAAATAGCTGAATTTCTGGAAGGAGTCTAGTCTGTGATGCTATTGTTAAATTCAGAAGTGGTTACCATAAACCAGGAAGCAGGAACATGCATTACGATTAAGCCATATCCTAAATCAAGCTGATTGGAAAGATACAATGCTAAGTCAAAGCTGGGTTCCTTTAAAGCTGAATTATCTTCATAACAATTCAGAGCACACTGCATTATCACTTTGTCCTGTGTCTATGATTTGGACTATTTGCATGGCACACAATGTACTACCAAACCAATACTCCTGATGCTCTTTCTCTTTCAATATTCCAATTTTTCCAAGACTCACGATAGTTTTCTACTCTGTAGCAATTGTTTTGGAACATTTCCTCCCCCACCTTCTTCTTTTTACTCTTCTTTTACTTCAGATTAAGGAATGTGATTTTATAGTTTTTAAAAAAGCAGATATTTTTCATCTGCATAAATTTGAATGTTTACATTTTTATACAGCTATGCAGGTGAACATGCAGTTAAGGGACATTAAACTGCAACTTTACAGCTCAAATTACAGCATGATCTCCTAGAATCTAGAATTGGCACTTAATTGTTTATGCTTGCCTGTAACAGGAGTTTATATTTAAAATTTATGAAATATCATGGGTATTCTCCTAAAAGGGCTGCCATGAAGTTTGTTATCAGTCACAAAGCACCCATTTAAGCAAACCAGTAAGACCACAAACCCCCCTCCCCCATGAATGTATGTTAATACCTCGTTTTCAGTACATAATCTTTTCCTCTACTTAACTTAATGCTTGTTCTTAAGGGGGGGGGAAGCCATAGGAAAATTGAGACACCATTCTGCAATGACAATGTATAGGCAACTATAATTAGCATTTATTTTTAGATATTATGTTACAAGCTACAGTGAGAAACAATATGAAAGGAACTAAGAGAGATGAGAACGGGCAGCAATAAAAATAGAACAAGCTGCAATCCTGCTTTCATTTATCTGAGGGTTAATAAATCTTGATAAGAATGACTTCTGAGTCATACTGATTTCTGAGACATACATAGGATTGTGCAGTTAATCTTTTTTCTTCTAAATATACAAGCGTTAAGAAAGGAAGAGTTTATACAGCGTGGCTGCATGAGTCTTTATAGACTTCTAAAACATGGCCATCCATAGATTGGCCTTCTGGTGCCTTGTGTAGCTCTCTGAAACTTGGAAAATAGACATCTTTTAAAGGGTCTATAATATTTCTCCACCAAAGCACTATTTTTATTATTATTAGTAGCATATGGTGTTATTGCATTAGCCAGGAAACCACAATGCTATTACAAAGTAGTGTTGTGGCCCCGCCCTCTGAGCCTATCTCATCGGAGGAAGAAGGCTCTGAACATGAGGGAGAGGAGTCAGCCAGGCCTCCCTCTCCAGGCCCCTCCCCTCTGCCTCAGGTGCCGGCCGAGGAAGAGGAGATTAGCCAGGAGCCAGGTGTCTCTGATGAGAGCGAGGAAGGAGAGCTGTCGTTCCTGGATGCACGCCAATGAAGGCGTGATAAACGGTTGCAGCAGTTAAGAAGGCGTGCTAGGGATTATAAATGAGTCACTGGACTACACCCCAGAGACTATATAAGAGAGGGTGGTGGCTGGTAAAACTCTGTGATGAACAAAAACTAACTCTGGCTAGTCACTTGAACAACGCCTGAAGCTGCCGAAGGGATATTGTTTTGCTGGACTATTTACAATGCGTATGTAATTTTATGTTATCTGTTGAAGTAAAGCTCTTGGCAGACGGTGCTTATATTGTTGTCAAGTTTGAGATAACGACCTGTGTGCGTGCCAAGTGCTTTCTTAACCCTCGGCTGGCTGTGTTTGTGTGTGTGTGGAGACGGGGACAGATCAAGTAGTAGTTTGGCTGACCATTTACCAGCTCCATTGTAGGACATGTCACGTGCTTCCCAAGGTGCGCCACAGGAGGGCAAGCTGGCTTTGCATCAGAGAGGAAGACGAGCAGCTTTCCTGCAGCATTATCGAAGGTCCCCTCCCTTCTCTGGACTTGTCTTGCAAATGGGTGCTGCAAGTGGGAAGGTTCAGAGCCAGCAGGAATCTACCTGCCTGCATGGAGCACCAATTTGTCTCCCCACTGAAGTGGTACCTATTTATCTACTTACACAGAACATGCTTTCGAACTATTAGGTGGATAGAAGCTGAAGTGATTGATGGGAGCTCACCCTACCACACAGTGCTAGGACTCAAACCTCCGGAGCAGACTCCATCTCTATTAAGCCACTGAGCTGCCTCTACCAAAACACTGAGCAGGGGATTGGATTCAGTAACCTAAATATCCCTTTATTTCTTTTTCTGACAACTCACTGTATTACTCAGCAGACTGGTACCCATATATGAATTCTTCAGGTTGTTTTTCCTGTAACATGTTTCACACAATTATTTGTTTATTTATAGTTTCATAAAACCCTCCACTTTTTCCTTTGCCCTTCATTATTAATTTTCTCCTCCCACCCCACCCCCTAAACTGCCAAATCCCTAACATGGGTAAATCCTTTTACCCATTTCCTGTTAGTATTTATAACATTTATCAAATACCATTCTTACTTTAATGACATCAAGGTAGTTTTTTGTTTATTTATTTTCTGCTTGAGAAAAACTGATTTTCCAATTACAAGCTAAAAGCAATAATAACTTTTATGGTGCTTTAAAATCTCACAGATATATTGCACAGTTAGCAAGGGTATTTATTTATTTATTTATTTGTTTATTTATGATATTTGAAGGAAATCTGAGTACAGAATAACCCTTAGGGGCTTAAAGGAGAAAATCCTACATATCCAGATAAACATATTCCCTGTTACTTAAAACATAACCACAAGTATCCTACTGGAGGGCCTGGAAAAACAGTCAAATTTTTAAAGACTCCCTGAACAATATTAGAGTGGTAGCGAATAGATGTCTGGGGATACAGTATCTCATTTCAAAGGGCAGCACAATTACTGAGAAGGAATGCTTCTTGGCCCTGATAGAGGATATTGTTTGACCCAGGAGATCTGAAATGCACTACTGCCCAATTTAATTGGGTGGACAGAAATAACCTGACCCTATGCCATGGATGGTGGCATATCTGCATCTGTATAGGTAATGATCAGTGATGAATGATGAAAAAGTATCCAGTCTGGGTCGGTCACCAGGACCAAAGATTTATTCTTCCAAGCTTTTAGTTCATCATCAGGGAACTTCTTTCTTTCCGGAATATGTGCACTGGACTGTTCTACATGTCATATTTATATGGTTCCTGTTCTGTGCAGCTTTTAGTTGTTAATTAGAGTATTGATGGCTGGCTATTAAGTCATTATTTGTTGCCTTCTGCCACTGCATCCTCGACTCCCAAGTACTTGTTAGGCAGCACTCCTGTTGACTGACAAGGGGCCTGTTTCCCAGGCTTCAATCATTTTTCTGGCTGTTTTTGTCCCTGCTCAGCCAACAATCATAGCAATTGCAAAATTGAATGCAATGTCCTTGTTCATTGCAATGTGAGGCTATCACTGAGTTTGAGTCATTGGTAAGAAAGTTTGGAAAACTGGAAGACCTGGTGACCACTCAGACTGAATCTTACAACATTATCCTGGGACACATGTATTCACCTTTATCCGCAATGAGGAAACAATTGAATTCAGCAATGGATAATGTGGCTTCAGAGTCACATGAAACTTCCCTATCAATTTAAGCATATCCCACACCAGAGGTTCCTTCTGATTGCACTACCAATTTTTGCTTATTGACAAATAGGTGCTTAACACCTAAAACTCCTCCCCCTCAAATAAGAAGGAAAGAGACATTTGTTTAATCTCGCCCATGTGCAGGAAGTCTATCTGCATTCTCTCCTGACCTAGTGACAATAATAATGCACAAGTTATTATAAAAAAAAAATGGCCCTTCCAGCTTTTTGTTTTCTTAAATAATATGGTAACTTTTTGAAAGGATTGATTCTCAACATTAATTATTTTCCAAATCACACCATTTACAGGAAATTGGATACATACATGTAGCCTTTTATACAGATGTCTGTAGAAATACAACTCCAACCGGGGTCCCTGACATGCAAGCTTCTGTGAAAGAGACATAAGGCTCATAATCTAGATGATGATGATGATGATGATGATGATGATGATGATGATGATGATCCTGGCTGACTAGAGTCATGTTCAACTCATGCTTCACCTAATAATTATAGTTTTTGAGGGTGACTTACAGTTTTGATGACTTTTGGTCATACTCTCAGAATCCAGTGCATGATAGAATTCATATGCAGAACGGCCCAGCAGCTCCTCAGGATGATATCCAATTAATTCCGTTATCCTTTACAAAATATACACATATTAATTACATACTGACTTTAAAAGAAAAAACCCTACAAGAAGAAATTATTGAATACATTATACCCATAGTCTGTTCTTGTCAAATCTACAGAAGCGGTAATCAAGTGCTGAATAATCCAGGTAGCTGCATGTAACACACATTTCATTTAAAACAAGAGCTGTTTAATGCACTATCTTACATATTGGTCAGATCTGTAGTCTTAGCCTAGCATTAATAAGGGTTTCTGAATGAGCAGAATAATTCCTGTGACTGGGTTAGATAATGTTTTATAGATTTGCACTGCATCTCCTATCTTTTAGTCTAAGGACTTCTAGGTGACAAAAGGTGTAAGTCTCCAGAGTATTTATGATTAGGAATTCAAATCCAAACTCTAAGCTATCATCAGACACATTGCTCATAACTTTTGGCCATGGTTATACTTCTCTTTCCCTCTCCCATAATATCATTTTTTACTTGAATATGGTGCAAACATTGCACCTACATTACAGTTACCTATGATAAGCTTTAACCAAAGTTTCCAAACTATTGCAAGTCAATTATATTACATTATCAATAAAACCTACATAATGGGACTCTATGGAGAACTTCAAAGAGATATAGAATAATGAAATTTGCAAATTAAGGAGGATCATATTTGATTCATATTTTGATTATCTCTTAGTCCTAGGTAAGAAATGAAGCAACATTCATATCTTGGGATAACAACTACAGCTCTGATTACTCTTGAAACAACTGACTGGAAGAAAGCCATGGGGTGAGATGGAATTTAATAAATACTGAATTAAAAATTGAACGTTTGACTTTTGTTCCTCTTTGAGGTCATAATTTACACAGTGTTGACATTTTCAGTTGGAATTTATAGCTAGGAATTAGCTCATTGTTTTTGGTATTTCCTTTACTAAAGCAAAAATTAAACAAACAAATACTAGGCAAGCTACTAACACTGAGATTGTCCCAGATCTCCAGAGAATCATCTGCTATATTTTATGCAATAATGCTTCCTAACATAAATTCCACAAAGATTTTCATGCAGTGACTCTGATCCTTGCATCATCAATGTAGAAATCAGTACTAGACTAAATCAGTGGTGCTGTGAAGATTGGTTCAAAAATCACATACATAGGATTATCTTTTATTAAATATAACACGTATCCTATATTAAAATAATTGCCGTCATTAAAAACAAGGCCTTTTTCTCCTCCTCCTCAACATATCAGGATAACTTTGTTAACATTGTGTATAGTTTTGATCATATCTAAGTCAGGCACATGAATCCTATTATCTGTATAGTATAATTGGATAAACTCTTTAAAAAACTGTGAAATGAAAAGATTACAATAAGGTTACTCCCTCCCCTTTGAACTGCATCACTCCTAGTTGACGTTAAACTTACAAAGCCAGGAAATAAAACCTTAGAACAAATACGGCGTCTCCTCTGCCTGAAAGCACGTAGTTGCCATTATCCCTAATGACGGTAACACTATCATTATTCTCATAAGGATTGTGATTTTTGTGTTGCCCTGAAGGAGTCTGGCTTTTCTTCTTCTTCCTCTTTTCCCTCTTTTCATGCAATTAAAGGGTGCTTTCATTCAGCCACTAGTTTTGCCCTCCTACCCCTCCCACAGCAGTTTTCAACCTGTAAGAGTGTTTTTACTACTGATCTTGTGAATTGTGGTTGGTAACTGAGGAAGGAAGAAAATAGAAAGTCCATCCAGCCGACCCACAGAAGAAGAGTCATCATTTTGCCCAAGTGTTTGCTCACTACATTTGCCTTTCAGAATGAGAAAAATATGCCGGGGACTGTGCAAAGAAGACTTCCCTACTGTAATTAAAGCATGGGGAATGCTGGTAGGTGCTATAATGCTTGCTTCAAACAGAGAGCAGGGAAGATTCAGAGCTGGGGTTCAGAACAGTGGTGGGTTTCAAATTTTTTTACTACCAGTTCTGTGGGCGTGGCATGGATTGGTGGGCATGGCTTGGTGGGCATGGCAGGGGAACGATACTGTAAAATCTCTATTTCCTCCCCAATCCAGGGGAAGGCAAAATCCCCATTTCCTCCCAATTAGCTGGGACTTGGGAGGCAGAGAATAGATGGGGGCGGGGCCACTCAGATTTTTTACTACCGGTTCTCCGAACTACTCAAAATTTCCACTACCGGTTCTCCAGAACTGGTCAGAACTTGCTGAAACCCACCTCTGGTTCAGAAGCCAGGAACCAATAGGCAACTATAAATCTTGCAACTCCATAGGAAACTCTGCAACGTCAGCATTAAGAATTCACTATAAGCATATCATTTAGTTGTCTTGCTTCATAAGGTATGGGTTGCTGGTTGCAATGCAATGCAATGCTCTCATGGCAATTATCTCCAACAAAGAGTCAATGAAACAGAAAGATACTAGTTTTTGATCAATGACAAACAGAAGATTGCAAGAACATGTTAAAGAACAAAGATGGGTTACAATTTATTGTTATTTGTTCATTTGGTGGTGGTATTACATGGCAAAAGTCTGCTTTTGCCATGTAATAATGCATAAATTGCCATGGTATAATGTGTGAAATGACTTGAACTGCAACAATACTAATATATATATAATAAACAGTGGATGTGGCAGTATCTGGAGACAGCAGAATAGAATAGAAAGAACTGGGGAAGATAACAAAATACAAATACCTGCAAATAGAAATAGAATGAGTGTAGCAGAAGAAAGCAATAGTAATAGGTGCCTTGGGTGCAATCCCAAAATAAACAGAGCACCATTTGAACATCTTTGGCCTTGACAAAGTCACCATCAGGCAACTGCAAAAGACAGCTTTATTCGGAACAGCTTACACACTGTGATGATACCTTTAATACCACCAAACATCAATATCTCCTATCCCAGGTCATCGGGAAGGACTTGATATGAAGTTAAAAATGCCAATTAAGTCTGAACATCTTGGTGACCACGTAACAAACCATAATAATAACAATGGTTATGAAACATGTAAGTTTCTCATTTCAATTCAGTTAATGCAGGAGTAAGATCCAGTAATTAGAACTTCTAAGTAATATTGCTTAAGGTTGCAGTTTTACTGCTGTAAGCCAATTTCATTTTTATATGGCGCTGTTAGTATCTTGTCTCTTTGCCTAACTTTGACATTGGTCATCCGAACTTCCTTTTTGGGAAATGCCAAGTCACATCAATGCAGAATTAAGGCAATTACTGATTTCCCAAATATGTGCACTTTTATATGAGCAACTCTCAGGGCTATGACATACATTCAACAGGGTGTATATTTTCCAAATCAGCCTATTTCAGGGTAGCTGAGGTATTACCATTTAATGTGACTGTCTTTTAAAATGTTAGAATAAGTACCATTCAGGAACTTTTTTCTAGTGCTGAAAGACAACATTACACATTTTAGTCATTTCATATACCACTTTATTTTAATCTTATCTTTTCAACATGCATCAAACCTCCTTCACGTGGCATTAGCCTCTGAAATACATACACCTTTAAAGCACTTCTTATAGTACATATATCCTGTGGAAATGTCACGTCAACGGGATCATATGTATTATTGGAATAGAAGATCTTTTGGACAAAGGAGGTGTTATTTCATTGCCTTTTCACCCATTCTCACTAAGACCATGTCTGCAAGATGGCAAATAGCTGTTTAGATCCTAAATGTCAGAGGACAATGGATATGTTCTCAAAGAACAGGCAAAGCGGAAAATAGGAATATTCTACCCCTGACTTATATTATACTGAAATATTATCCAAGGATTATGACTTCTGATAATTGGATAAACTATCCATATGCTCTTGTTAATATTCAGCTCATCTTTAAGCAGCATTAACCTTGGGGCACTACCCTTTTAATTACAAACCTGGCCTTGTCTAATTTTTAGAAATAAATATTGTAATTGGTTAATTTTATTCTACTCCCCATAAAACATGATGCACTACAAGTGTTTCTTCTTCAGCCCTTTGAGCCACCTGGGCTACTCTAGGCTGTTAGGCTACTCTACTGAAGTAGCCTAACAAAGAGGTACTAGTAGAGCTTTGCTTATTTCTGAAACCTACAGAACATTCAGAATCAATGCTTTTTAAAGACTTAATGCATACAGACTGCAGGCATGGAAATCACATTAGCTTGGTCCATGTGGCACAAAGCACCAGATGTGATGATAAATGGCCTGTCAATCTCGTATCATTTACTTCATCCCTTTCAAGTGGCACATGGTTCACGAACAGATAAGAGATGCAGCAACAGACCTGAAAGAAAGTATTCAGACTCCTAAGCTACTGCGTGTGTGGCTCTGTGTCTAGGAGTCTCTATCTGTACTGCGCAAAATGACAGTTCTGCCCCAAATTTATCTCCTCTATCTCCAGAAGATATAATCAAATTGACACTGACCTCTCATCTACATTTTGTATGGGGGCGGGGGGGGTTATATTTCTTAACCCTCACCCGCCAAACATCATTCACTACCATTAAGAGTTTGGAGTTGCAACAGTGTGATATCAGTAGAAACAGAAAGGAAAATATTGTAAAAGAGTTGTTGGTTTCTGTGACAAGCCTGATTAATAAAAAGAAATGAAACCCCTATTTTTCATTTATCCTAGTTTCAATTTATGTGGAAGTCTTTATCCTTGCCTTTTATGGTTATGGGTAAGAAGTTGTCAGAGTTTAACTCTACTGCTAGCAGAAACTATAAAAAATGGCAAGGCATTAGGTACTCCTCAACTTACAACCACCTGTTCAATGACTGTTCAAAGTTGTTGCCGAATAAAAAGATTTCAAAAATCATCCCCAAAATTAAAGTACAATTAGAATCAGAAACTTTTTTTTTTTTTTTGCTGAAACTAATGGACAGACAACTAGAAAAAAAATGATGGAACTTTGTTTTTATATATGATAACTTCAGCCAGAATATTACATGCTCAAAAATGGAAAGGCTCAAACCACCCACATTGGAGAAATGACTGGTGAAGATGACGGAGCTTGCAGAGATTAGAAAAAAATCAGTATCTATATTCATGGTTGACTGGACTGTAAACATTTTGCATGAAACAGAAAAAATGCACTCATGGTTTGTGTTTTAATGTCAAAAAAGGGATATAAACCATTATTTATAGACAGTAATGTCAGATTTGAAAGGAAACCAGCACTTCTTTCAAAAACCAACAGATTGATGATGATGATGATGATGATGATGATGATTTAATATAGCCATCTACTTTAGTGGATTCTAGGCAGCTTAAAAAATATAATATTAATTAAAACACTTAAAACAAAATGAAGCAATACAGTCCCAACCAAAACAACTACAGGCAGTCCTCAATTTACAATGGTAATTGAGCCCAGAATCGCAGTTGTAAGTCATGGAGGTCCTTAAATGGATCATCACATGACTCTATCCAATTTTATGAGCTTTTTTGTGACTGACATTAAGTGAATGTGGCAATCATCAAGTAAACCCATAATACCCAATGGGCATTTTTCTCCAGAAACTAGAAATAAATGCCAGTTTCCAGCAAAAAATGCCAAAGATTGCACTCACATTACCATGTGATTCTGCAAACAGCTGTAAATGCAGCCTGATTGCTTTATTCAAAATGTGATCACGTGACTGTGGGAAGGTGGTAGCCAGTGGAGCTTCAAAACCGGATCGTAAATAGCTCTGGGTGGTCTGTTATACCTTAAACGGTCATTGAATGACTAATCATAAGTCAAGGACTATCTCTATTAAAACCTAGCATGATGGTTGCAACTCTCCAATACATTAATCCCAGGCCTGGGACCAAAGAGACGATGATGTCCATACCTCTGTATGGGAAAATAAAATACAGATCAGTAGGAGGGCATCTGACTTGCTCAGACTTTTTAAGATGTGTGGACTTCAACTCACAGAATTTCCCAGTCAGCATGAATGTTACTGAGGTTGAGAAAGACTGTTCTGGAAGGACTCCAGCCCATGGGTTAAAGTCAGTAACTAAAAACAAAGGGTTCTGCTGAAATTACCTTCTTCTAAGCCATTTTCCTTCCATTGTGGCAAACAAGACCTGGGATTCTTAATAGAAGAGAACCAACAGGAAGAAGGAATGACAGCATGGAAGCAGCCAGATATATTATTAAAAATCAACATCCGCTTATTCTGGGACCTTGGGAAAGATTCATTTAGTGAACAAAAATAGCCAATCCAGTCTAAACATCTGGCTGACTAGGCAACCAACCATAATAATAATAATAATAATAATAATAATAATAATAATAATAATAATAATAATAATAAATAAATAAATTTATATATCCTGCCTGACCTCAAGTGACTGTGTGTAAAGAGCTTTAGGACTGAGAAAGTCCTGTCTGAAGCCCTAGATTGACAAATCTTGTTGACACTGTATAGTAAAAGATATTTTAGATCACTGCCTTCTTTTTTTGTAGGTTTGCTGTTATTTAATTCTTACTGGTTGCAACCAATACAGATTTAATAGAGCTGGTGGCAGAGTAAATGAGTTAGAGAGGTGATAGCATGTAGTTACCCAATTTAGTTTCAAGGGTGAAGAAACTATCTTCTTAGCCATTACTAATCTTAACCATGATGACATGATATTCTTTCTCCATTTGGCTTTAATTACACAAAATGTACACATTTTATGAAAATATTTCCTGACATATTGGAAGTTACAGTCTTGAGAGAAAGATCAACAACTAAGTAATCATGTTTATGTGAGATGCTTAATTGGGTCAAAGTTGATGGAATTAATGTGTCATTCAAAACCGGTCACCGCTGTGGGTTGTAGACAGTAGATATTTTAAGTAGAGTCTTAAAACTTTAACTTTAGTCCCAAATAACCTAAAAACTGTCTCAGGCTAAATTAACTTCCCACCCATATATCTCAGTTAGCATGAAAAACAAGAACGTGGAGGAAATTCTCCAATCCAGGTGCTGAAACAGTCCTTAGAGGAAGTCTGGAAAAATAGATTTCTCTAAATTATTGTTAATTATTAAATATATTTAATAATTTATTTAAATACATAAATTTATTCAACAATTTATTAAATTATTAGGTCAATTATTAAATTATTAAAAATGGGCTTTCTAAATTATTAGGATGGCAGGTCTATGTTGGTTGACAGTCATACTGTCAGTCACGGGGGAAACTCCTCATCATCTATCACCTGATTCTTTTAAAACCAAGGGCTGAATTTGGGACCTTCTTCATGCAAAGCAGATGCTTTAGCACTGAGACATGGATTCTCCTCTGTTTTATTTTGTTGGGGCATAAGCAATGTCAACTCAACCTAATTGCTTTTGTAACCTAAATGGTTGTTTCCTTATTAAAAGATCTTAGAACATTGCTTATTTTTATGCCTTTGATTCAGATAGACTTCAAGTCTATCAAGCTGACTGTAACATAATGGCTATATAATCTGCAAGAACCAAACAGGATTATTGAAAATTGTGATATTGTGTTTCAAATCTTTTTTTCTATCATTGGGCCACAATTTTCATCACTTTACTTGAATTTCATTATTATAATTCTCACATATCGTAAAATCTGCTTTTTAAAATCCTATTTAGGCGGCTCACCTATGAAGCAATTAATGGCCTATTCGTTTCTCTCTCAGCCTAACTCCCGCCACAGGGTTGTTGTTGTAGGGAAATAGGAGGAGGAAGGTGTGTTGGATACATTCACTGCCTTATTTGTAAAAATAAGAAAGGTGCAAAATGAATGAATGGATATCAACCAATGTCCTAAAGTTATCTATATAGATAGACTGAAATCTCAAAGAGGGGAAATGGTACCATATTTGTACTGTAGAGTCCATGGGTGGGAAAGTATGCCTAATTCCCAACAGCTAATTTACTATACTTATAATTATCATAATTTTATACACAGGATATATCCGTGTTTCCCCGAAAATAAGACCGGGTCTTATTTTCTTTTGAGCCCCAAAATAAGCACTATGGCACTAGTGAAAATAAGTACTATTTTTGGGGCATGTCTTATTTTTTCCCCATATACTTTAAGTGTACATGGGAGGCCCACTTTTCTGCTTCCTTGCAGTGGGGCAGGAGGCTGTGTGGTACACCAGTGCCGCTGCCGTGAGGCAGGGGGGTGAAGTTGCACCACATGGCCCACACTGGCTTACCTTAAGACCCCCGCAGCCAGGCCAGTCATGCCCTGACATCAGCCTCACCTTGCGGCTGCAGCACCAACACATATTTGGCCTTCTGTTCCGTTGTGGCCGCGAGCAAGGACAAGAAGTGGGCCAGCCCAGTAGCCATGTGGGCTCCTGTTGCACATGGCTGCTGATGCTGCTGTTGTGAGGCAGGTGTTGGGGCGTGGATGGCCTGGCTGCGGGGGTCCTGAGGTAGGGCAGTGTGTGGTGCATGGGGCAGCTCCACCCCGCTCACCTCATGGTTGCGGCACTGTGAGCAACCAGACGGAATGGGTAGCCAGCCGGCTGCGCAAGCTCTTAAGTAGAGCTTATTTTGGGACTAGGGCTTATATTACCCTGTTTCCCTGAAAATAAGACATCTCCTGATAATAAGCCCAATCGGGCTTTTGAGCGCATGTGTTAAAATAACCCCCCCCCCAAAATAACCCCTCTCTGAAAATAAGCCTTCCTCAAAAATATTTAAGCGCATGTGCAGCTGGTCCCTGCCATTTCCTCTGGTTATGGTTAGGAAGACAGAGCTGGAAATCAGGTAAAATGGCAAGAGGAGCCCTGTCTTGCTCAACACACCCAAAATAATAAGATCTCCCCAAAAATAAGGCTAAGCGCTTATTTTGAGGTTCAAAAAAATATAAGACAGGGCCTTATTTTTGGGGAAACACGGTAGGTGCACATGTAAAAAACTAAGGCTTATTTTCAGGATAGGTCTTATTTTCAGGTAAACAGGATATTTAACTTCTTATATATGAGTACCATTTTCTGAACAGCCTCAGTTGGTTATTTTAATCCCAGTTTTGGTGGTAAATATTTTTCTTTTCAGAGCCGTTTGTTCTCTTTGTCATGCCCTTCAATTTCTTATGTAGCCCCCATGTGAGAATTGTCTGTGGGAACAAGGTGTTGATGGTATAAAAAGAACAATATTTAATGTTTTGAAAACAGAAAATATATAGCTATCATCAAATGCCCTCTAATACTAATGAAGTTGGGACATACAATGAATTCTCTTTCCTGAATGAGTAATATCCTGACAGTTGTTTCCAAAATACAATTTCTGTTCAATAGGAACATTAAAAAAACCTGTATAACACAAATGCACTAGATAACTAAAGGATGTCAGGTTTTGGCAATTAATAATTACCACAGGCACAGAACCTACAGACTTCCATCATATATATATATATATATATATATATATATATATATATATATATATATATATATATATATATATATATATATATATATATATATATATATATATATATTTGTTTTCTCAGGTTTTCGCGGGTGTTTGTATGTAGGTCTTTGGTTATTCGGGTCTTCTCCCAAGTAAAATTGGAAGTGTCTTGGCGACATTTCGACGAAGTCTCATTCGTCATCTTCAGGCTGGTGTTCTCGGCTTCGTGCTTCCAGGAGCAATGCTCTTCCAATTTTACGTGGGAGAAGACCCGAATAACCAAAGACCGACCTACCTACCTACCTACCTACATATACATATACATATACATATACATAT
Source organism: Arizona elegans (assembly GCA_022577455.1). Classification (NCBI taxonomy): domain Eukaryota; kingdom Metazoa; phylum Chordata; class Lepidosauria; order Squamata; family Colubridae; genus Arizona; species Arizona elegans. The sequence goes on along the minus strand of JAKOOJ010000001.1, from coordinate 295,485,949 downwards.
ACATATACATATACATATACATATACATATACATATACATATACATATACACATATATATATATATGTGTGTGTGTGTGTGTGTGTGTGTGTGTGTGTGTGTTTTTCTTCTAGCCAGGTTTTCCCTACGTAGCCAAGGGGTTTTGTTTTTTTTTTTTGGTAGCTCCAGCTCAGTAGAATCACATCTACTCGGTTCTGGGCTTTTTTCCTTTCTAACACCTATATATATATACTCAGAGACTCAGGGCGGCTTACAATGTGCTCAGCAATAGCCTTCATCCTTTCGTATATTTATACAAAGTCAGCTTATTGCCCCCACAACTGGGTTCTCATTTTACCTACCTTAGAAAGGATGGAAGGCTGAGTCAACCTTGAGCCTTGGCGAGATTCGAACCTGCAGTCATTGCAAGCAGCTGGTCTTAATAACCAGCTTAATAACAGGGTGCCTTAGACCACTGTACTACCAAGGCTCTTGGTAGTACAGTGCCATTTTGGGTGCCATGAGAGGTTAGTCCAGCTATCTGGCTTTCAATATGTATAAGTCTGGTTCAACTTTTTTGTTTGTTTGCGACTTAGTATTTGATCAAAGGTAATCAATCCTTTCCTTCTAATCCCTTAGAGAAAGTGGACATCCCACTCTCCCTTCTTCTCCTTGGCAAGTTTTCCCATCACCAATCTATTTTACAAATGGATATTATAGGCAAGCAGGTAGTTTTAAGATGCCTATAAAACTGCCAGGCTTAATTTTACCTGCATGTATAAGTAAAATTTACATTCTCCAAAATGATTCACACTGTAAAAGGAGACCCTGCAAAATTTTGTACTAAGGCTTTGTGACATTTGGCACTATGCTATATGTGGAAGCTATACTTACGTGAAGAACCATTATAAAGCCATTGCTCAGATTTTTGAGGAAAAGTAGCTGAGGATAGCCAGCCCGGCACTGATGTTCCGAGATAGTCAAAATACTGATGGGATACAACTCCTATATCTTGTTGGATGACAGGTGGTCACTCGATGGGTGGCAAATAAAATTTATAAATAAATAAAATAAATAAAAAATCTATATGATCCTAATCTGAATATTAAGCTAAATGAGGTATAATAAAATGCATTTCTCTATTTATGATTCTATATGAGAAGCAGTGGTGGGTTGCCCCCGGTTTGGACCAGTTCGCAAGAACCGGTAGTAAAACCGGTGGGAAGCCCCACCCACCACCCCGGATGTCATCATCAGTGATCTGCGCATGCGCGATCCCGTTTTGAACCGGTGGTAAATGTAAATAGAACCCACCGCTGATGAGAAGATACTGTTGATGAGATCCTTCCACTAAAAAAAATAATCTTCTTTATTAGAGAACAATTTTTGTTTTTGATTTTAGCATTTTAGATATTTAATGAACAACATCCTTCTCTGTAAAATGAAGAGGTGTGATCCATTGCCCCTATATGGATAAACCAAACTTCAGGCCTTCAGAAATAGAATGAAAATATAGTTGGCTGTACCAGTTCAGTTTACAGGAGGAAGATAACAATTTTGAATGTTTTCCCTTTGGATATATTCAAAGTAAAAAAAATAATAACATGACGAGAAGAAAAGTTTTAGTACAGATCAACCTCCACAGTAGTATTTTCAATTTGCAAGGATATAATTCTCCCACCAAAAAGCTCTGGATGAGCTAGTATAATGTACTAGAACTCTGCCATGTTCTCTTTGCACTGTATCTATGTGTATTTTAAGAATTTTAACAATTCTACAGTCATATTAGAAATAGACTAGGCTGCTTATGTTTCCCAACAAAAAAGAGATTATCATTTCACCTGTCATCACAGTAAGTAAATTTCATGTCCATGCTATGACGGCTCAGGAAAGTCTTGCTGTCCAGTGGAATATCAGTATTGGAAGGATGCTGAATGGGCTCACACATCAGAACAAGGCAGGATAAGAGTGGCTCTTTAAAACCACACAGAGCATGAGGAGGACAAGTATTATAGACCTTAATTTGTCCTGTGCAGTGCAAAACCTGAAATGTAAAAGTTGTTTGTATAATTATATTATTATAATATAGAACAATAGGGAAGAAAATCGGACTAATTTTTTTCAACCATTGTCACTAAAGTTACCTTCCATGTGGCAGATTTGAGATTTACAGTTCTGCCCCTGTTGGTAACAGTGCATTTCATTCTCATGAAGAAGTCACGTTCCAGGGACATCTCTTTATTTTTTTTCCCACAACCTGGACCTAAGGGGAAAAAAAACTAATCATATTAGCCCTGGAAATATATATAAACTCACTTTCTGTCAGAATTTCCAAGGTTTAAATCTTTACTTTGGATGTCACCTTACAAGGGGATTGAAATGTTGCAAGATAAACTAGTTATTGCTTTACTAATAATCAGATTTCAATGAGCAAACAGCTCAGGTTTGAGGAAATCGTCACTTTTGTTATATAAAAAAATGTTAGCTTCACTATTTTGTTACTGTAAACCTGCTACATTTCTGAGTGATTATTAACTAAATAAGGTTACCATTTTCTCAGAACAGTTTTCTGTTCTGTTGGTTACATTCTAAAGCTTTTATTACTCACAAGGATCAATAGTTTCCTGACTCTCTAGATCATAGTTTCTCAACCTGGATAACTTTAAGATGTGTGAACATTGACTCCCAAAATTCCCCAGCCACTATAGCTAGCTGGGGAATTCTAGTCTAGATTGAGAAACACTGCACTAGATTTCCTTTGGGCTGAGTAGTGGATGTTTTAATAAGCTCCCTCACCCAATACTATTTTCTGCAGAAGGAACTAATAACTTTAATCAGGAAAAAAAAAACCCATGTGACATCTTAAAAACTAACAAATTTAATATGGTGTATAATTGTACATGCAATGTTTCAATAGATATGGTTAAAACAAAACAAAAAAATATTCCACAAATGTATTATTGCCTATAAACTGATTTAATTATTTAACTGGATTTGTTCTGACAGATTTTAGCAAAATATCTCCCTTTCCATCCAATTTCCTACTTCCCAGTTTCATAATGTAACATAGATGCTGCTATTGTCCTCATATGCTAAGGAGAAGTAGGGAATGAAAAGGTCAATCTAGCTTCCCCCCTCCCTCAATTTCTCCTAGAGATAGAGTCAGGTAACATTTGAATAGGCACTAGGTAACATAGGGAAGAGAAGTTTCCTTCAGATCAAGAGTATCAGTCCTTTCTGACCAATCTATGTACAGACAGAATTAAAGAAAGGAATGGGTAGATTGCGCTGACTTTGGCTCCCTACCCTTCCATCAAACGTCACAACTGGCATGAAAACATCTTTCATCTATTCTCCTTAATATAGGATAAAAGATAAGTTTGATAGACAGCTAGTCTGGCGGGTTTAATCTAGCATGTCTATGAGTATGTCCATCAAAATATACTCAAGACTTTGCACAAGTGTTTTCCATGGGTGAATCTAAAAGAAGTGACTAACAGCTAAGGAGGTATGGGAAATAGGGAAGGAAGGAGTATTCTGATGGTGCTAAATCTATGCTCACTAGGAGTCCAAATAACAGGCGATGGTTGGTAGCAATGAAGAAGCGCAGTGGTGTTGGGGAGGACTGTACAGTCCTTCTCCACCACTGTCCATACGTCTTGGGTCTGAGCGACAATTGTTAGGAAGGGGAACTGGATAACCTATATCTCCTTTTCAGTATAGCTGTTACTGGCTATCCTATTCATTTTCGCCAGGAAAATGGCTTTCAAAATGCTTTCAGAAGAATCCTGACTGGTAATGGGGCTGGTGTACCATCACCAAGATATCTCTGTTGCTTCACAACACAGACAGACACACCTCTACACAATTTAGGTGCTATAATTCAGGGTTCTTCTCAATATAGTCAACTGCTGTTTGAGTTGGTCCATCTTTCCAAACCAGGTCCCCCAAGCCAGAGATCAGTCCAGAAACCTGGTAGGTAAAGGGGAGACATCCCAGTTTAAAAAGGCTGGATTCTCCTGATACTCCTGTATCAACCTAGAGCAGTGGTTCTCAACCTGTGGGTCGGGACCCCTTTGGGGGTCAAACGACCCTTTCACAGGGGTCACCTAAGACCTTTGGAAAACACATATTTTCAATGGTTTTAGGAATAATTTTATGGTTGGGGTCACCACAACATGAGGAACTGTATTAAAGGGTCGTGGTTTTAGAAAGGTTGAGAACCACTGACCTAGAGGAAAGAACTAGGGCGATACAAGGATGAGGATATGCCCACACTAATACAAAGTAACAATTAGGAGTCCCTGACTGAACCATCCACCAGGGATTGTTTGCCCATAAATAATATGTACATATAATGCAACTTTGAACACTCATTCTCAGGTTATAATAAATCTTCCAGGGGATCAAGTACATTTAAAAAAAAAATATTTACCATTTTTCAAGCTTAGATTTTCCCGAATTTCTTCATGATCACATGGGTGAGTGAAATCAAAAATGCTGTGCCCAGTCAATTCCACCTAGAAAAAAAAAGGTGGGAACAAACCAAGAATGGCATTTCTATCTTATTGGCAGAAAAGACAATAAAATCAATTGAGAAGAAGAGAAGAGATAAACAAATCACAAAATGAATTTACCTGTACAATGAGTGAAATAGATAGACAGACAGACAGATGGATGAAAATTTCATCTATCCTCAAACACACAAAAACCACATGAGAGAATGTGATAAAAACAACATGATAAAGATGGACAGCCCGGTGTAGAACATATTGCAGTAATCCACATGTGCAATGATAAAAGTATAGATGATCAAGAGAAGGGATTCCTAGGATAGGAAACATTTACCATTGCATAGATCCAACCTCATATCATTTCTTGGCAGGCTTTAATAAACCAGGGAGATGGTTCTAATAAGCAGGTAAATAGACTGACAGTTATGAGGATACTATTGATTTCCTTAGGAATCACAGGATCAAAAACTTTGCAGGTAACTATTACTGTTTCATCTGACTTGGAGAAATCAGTGCTAAAAATTCTGATCCACCAAGTTAAATAATCAACCACTTGAGGCTGACTCAGCAGGAGCAGATGTGGGAGGAAATAGACGATGAGGGACCAAATCCTTGCAGAATTCCCAGTTTGAGGATGCATCAGCCTGGCTTTTAACAGCACCATCTGTAAACCAAGGTTGATCATCCTGTGAACTATGTTGTACAGACTTGTCCTTATTAATAATACTTTCAAACTCATCCATATCTTTAGTTGAACCAGTGGTGGGTTGCTACTGGTTCGCCCCAAGTTGGGCGAAACAGTAGTGGCAGCGGCAGGAGGATCCGCCCACCCGTCCGGATGCTTCTGCGCATGCGTGAGTACGCACACACACACACACGAGCAAACCGGTAGTGACGGGTTTTGAAACCCACCCCTGAGTTGAACTCTAGACAATAATGAAAATCAAAACAAACCTTCAATGTGAAATGAAAAAGATAGGAAGCCAGAAGGAGGATGCATGGCTGAGTCCTACCTGTACAAAATATCTCACATCCTCTGTCCAAACTGATGGTATGATTTATTGGGCAGATATATGCATACAAATCTCTATTCTTCTACACTACACAGCTATATACATAGAACTTTTATGGCTTCAGAGCATCTTCTTGTGTCTCTAATCCTACACAAATGCATTGGTCTCTTCATGGAAAAATGCTGCAGAAACACCAGAATAGGTATCTTTTGCCTCTCTGAGATATATATAAAATATTTTATTCAATCTTATTTTTTTAAAAAATTCTTTACCAAGAGCAGAATATGAGAAGGAGCAGAGAGTCATATCCAGCTTGTATGAGAAATGAGTAGATAATACGCATACCTGTGTCAAGCCCATATATTTGCTGATGTTTTCAGACAAAAAGATCATGTCTCCATCCTGTGTGATGACAGTGATAAAACCCTCTAAAGCTTTCAGGTACAAGTTATCCAGCTGTTGATCTTTCTCAATTTCTCTCTCATTGTGGGTGCAGACTGCAAGCATGGGTTGTGGGAAACAGAGCCAAAAGGAAGTGAAACGGGAAAGATAGTAAGCAATTAACAACAAAAAATCTGGAAATCCCTATATGTAATAAATACATAATTTAACTAGAAAGTAATAATACAGTCATTTTAAAGTAATGGTAAATTAGACAGTGGGATGTTGAATCTTATGCCCAGTTAGCATTAAGTCAAACAGAGGACGGTGGAATGTAATGTATATTTGATTAAATATACATATAAAATAGCACTAAAAATAGGATATTGTCTACCTATTGCATAGGAAGGAACATCACCAAAATAGCATTCAAAGGTATTTCTATAGAAATTACATGTGATAATTAATATACTATAGTAGGATATAAATTTGGAAGTAATTCCTATAAATTCATTGATAAATAAATTTCAATATATTGTAAATCTCAGATTTTTAACAGATTGACTGTTCAGATGCTAACTGTTAATGTCAGGGAACAGTAACTCTTTTGATCTCCTTCTTCAAGCAAATATCTTGCCTGTTATAGTTGCTGGGAAAATACATCCATAGTAGGAACATTATCAGTAACATTATCCATTGAGGGGGAAAATGGGATAGTTTCCCCATGTAATCCTCCCCAATATTGATGCAATTATTTACTATTTTACCAGGACTAAATAAACACAATTGTAGCATGTTTCAATACTATATATGTAAACCAGATGTTAAGCCATAGTAACCCCAACACAGAATCATTACAGAAAAGAAGAATAGAGGTTCTGGACCTAGCCATCCATGACTCCCCATTTTTAGCTTACCATCTTTACCTTTTATTAGTTTATAATATAAAATAAAAAAATACAAAAGTAAATAATAGTAGGGGAGGAAAATGGGAAGAGAAAAGTGCAGAGAAGAAGCGTAAAAGAAAGAAAAGACATTGACTTCCGACTCCCTTTGCTACAGTAGAATAAGAAGTAACATCGAACCTCAATTTTTTACTTTTACATAATAGTATAAACTAGCCATTTCTGTAACAGCAAATCTATGTAAAACCCAAAATCAAAGTTTCATTTTTTTCCACCTCATGCTCAAAGTTCAGAAGCGGTTTCCAAGTAGAAACGAAAGTACTTGTGTTTTTTTCTTTTATCAAAACAATGAATTTAGCCTTCTCTGCTAACTCCATCAGCTTTTGCAACCATTTATCCATTGTGGGGATTAAAGTGTCCTTCCATTTTTGTGCATAAAGCAATCTTGCTGCCATCAACAAATATAACATCAAAGTTCCATTCTGCCGCCCCCCCCCCCCCCCCCCCGGCAGTCTTTTTCCATTAAACCCAAGAGAAAAGTTTTAATTATTATTTTCATTCCTTTTTCCTTTTTCCTTTATTTTTATTTTATTTTAATTTGATTTATATGCCGCCCTTCTCCAGAGACTCAGGGCGGCTTACAATGCGTTAAGCAATAGCCTTCATACTTTTGTATATTTATACAAAGTCAGCTTATTGCCCCCACAAACTGGGTCCTCATTTAACCTACCTTAGAAAGGATGGTAGGCTGAGTCAACCTTGAGCCTGGTAAGATTCGAACCTGCAGAAATTGCAGGCAGCTGTGTTAATAACAGGGTGCATTAAACCACTGTACTACCAAGGCTCCTTTTTGCCAGCTATTATTTTGCCAGCTATTATTTCTTTCTTTTCTTTTATATTTGTCTTTTATTTTTCTTAACTTTGCCTTTTCTTGTTGACACATACCTACTAGCTATAGCAGCAAACAAACTGATTCTGTTTTAGTACACTCTAGAAATGCAGAGGAACAAGTATTATGAGCTAGGAAGACTGTGTTACAAATAATCACTAGTGACAAATTTAATAGGGGTCTTAAAGGTCACCACTGTTTTTTGATCCTTAGCCCTATCCTCTTATTTTGCAACATGGAGATACCAACATGGGCATAACAGCAGGGTAGGTGTAAGAGTTATTGAGAATTATATTTTCACACAATTATTAACTTATATAATGTTTTACAAATAAATATTTCCTACATTTTGGTAAAATCAGAAAAGCTTGCTAACATCACTGGCCACAGAAAACTCCTTTAATTACTTCAAAATTAAGAATCATCATCTCCTCCTCTCCATCCCAAACAACATTTGAAACATAACTAAATTTCAGGATCAAACATGCATATCATGTAGAGGGTCTATTCATAGAAGGTAAAGCTAAAGTTTGTTAGGATACCATCCCTCATCTTGGTTCCACCAAAGCCAATATTCATGTTTGTTAGGGAGGTTTGGGAAGGGTCAATCAAATTGGGAAAAAGTGCTAGACGCTTTTATAGGTTTATGTATTCTCTTGACTGCAGTCTTGGTTGATTAATGACATTATCTAGTATAGGAAATAAATTTCCATCTCTAGGAAATTACTTTCATTAGATGTTGGTGAAAGATAGATGGATATTTAACAGAAAGGACTGTTAACAGATATAGATATATGTACTTTTTAAAAAAGTGCAGAGTTAAAAAACTACAAATGGTTATGATTTCAGCAATTATCTCAGAATGGGCAGGAAATAAGGCTCAGTTTATGCATAATATATATTCTAACCGATTCATGACCTTTAAAATGCCCTTTATGGAAGCAACCGCTTTTGGTAGTACAGAAATATTACCCAACAAAACACTGGGATACATTTTTTTAATTTAGTTTAAAAATAACACGTGCAATTTTTCTCCTTTCAAAGGGATACAGCTTAAAATGTAAGAAAATAAAATTTGAGATTTTTAAAAATAATATTGCAGATGAATGTAGTCAAATATGTATCTTGGACTTTAAAAAAGATATTTAATCATCAAAGACAGTGGCTAATAAGATAATATGGCAAGAGATATTCATGGGAAAATTAGCTCATGAAAAGTGGGCTTACACTAAAGCGATGCTAAAAGTGCAACTGCAAACAGTTTCAATGAGGAAAAAATGGAATACCAAAGAATTCAGTGTAGTTATGCTAGTGAAAATCTGAAATCTGAAAACAAAATCTGAAAACAATAAAAAAAAAATTGAACAATTTTAGGAAATACAAAGAAGGATAGGTCACCAACCAAGTTCTGAAGTATGGTTCTGAAGGTAATTAGGGATGCAAAACAACCTGCTCAAGACAGCAGAATGGAAGGATCTTTTAATCTAGCTCCACAAAGCAGGAGTCAAAAAAGTGAATCTGATTCTCCTTTGTACCTGCCATATATGGCAGCTACTTCCCTCTGCCTACTATTACAGCCAGCCCTATGAGAACAAAAAGGAAAGAAATGTGAAGACTTTGGGAAGCAGGAAAAATGACGAAATAGACTGAGAATTTGAAGCAGCTACTGGAACCATTGTCTTGAACCTCAATACACTTCAGCAGAGAAGGAAACAGTTTAGCTCACCCACCCATCTTGCTTGGCTGTGGTTGTGAAATGAATATTGTCTTATGCTGTATTAAAATAATTTTCTAATGAGATTTTGTAACAAGTGCCAAATATAGGCTCTTTTTCTGAGAAAAGTATTTTCTAAATTACGGGTTTTTGTCTCCTGTTTACAGTCAGGTATTAGAGATGTAAGAATATATGTGTTCCAAACAATCGAAATGGAAGTTGCAGGAAAACTCCAAGCTTTGCATATAGAAGTTCTTATAAAACAGATCTGTGAATGGGAACCACAGGAATTTACTTTAAAGTAAGTCAGGCGATTGAGTCAGACAGATGTCCTTTTCAGAATTGCCAGTCAATCCACTTTTAAGACTGCCCATTCATTACTGAAGGGATGCGGTGGCTCAATGACTAAGATGCTGAGTTTGTCAATCGATAAGTCGGCAGTTCAGCAGTTCAAATTCCTAGTGTTGCATAACAGTTTGAGCTCCTGTTACTTGTCCCAGCTTCTGCTAACCTAGCAGTTCTAAAGCACGTAAAAAATGCAAGTAGAAAAATAGGGACCACTTTTGATGGGAAGGTAACAGCGTTCCATGCGCCTTTGGTGTTTAGTCATGCCAGCTACATGACCACTGAGACGTCTTTGGACAGTACTGGCTCTTCAGCTTTGAAACGGAGATAAGCACTGCCCCCTAGAGTCAGGAACAATTAGCACATATGTGCAAGGGGAACCTTTACCTTTACCTTTATTCATTAGTGACTGAAACAATAAAAAGTAAAACAAACATGTTGGGAAGAACAAATCAGATATATTATATCACACTTGTTACTCTGTGGGACCATTCAGAAAGCTAACTCAGAGTCTGCTAGAACAGCCTTATCTTAAACTTTTCCCTGAAGGACAACACATTCAGAGCCATAAGGGCCTTTGGGACACTGGGCATTGTACTATCCACAGAGAGATCCACTTTGGGGTAGTGATTAAGGCAGAGATGTTAAACTAGATTTCTTAGAGGGCCGGATTGGCATTGTAGTTGTCCATGGACCAGCCCTGGGGGGGGGGGGGGGGGCAGCACCCTGCTGGCCAAAATGGGGTTTTCGGCTTGGATGGTCTCCAGCAATACCCTGCCAGCCAAAACAGGGCACAGGGTGCCACGTGCAGCCCCCCACGCCTCATTTTTTGCCTGGAAAGCCTCCTGCAACACTGCCAGCCAAAACCTGGGCTGAGTGATATTCATATTCTAAATTAAATATAATAAGCTTTTATTGCACTGTGTTAACTGTTCATTTTATTTTTTACAGTACATTAAAGCATATGATAAAGTAGGAATAAATAAGTCCATGGATCTATTGGAATGGACAGAAATTTTTATTTCCATCACACAGAGAACAAAAAATTTGCAGTGTATGTCTGTGTGGCATAGCATTGCTACAGTGTTGAAGATAATATTTGGGTAGGAATACACAAATCACTTGACTTAATACTGGAAGATTGTGCTATATTTGAAAATGAAAGCTTTGTTGACAAGGAAAATTATCAGTTATGGCAAATTAGTAAAATGTTAATAATCAAATATATAACAATGCCTTGTCTTCTTAGTCTACTGTAATATTCAAAGAAGATATTCTTTCATGCTAAAAATAACCTTTGTAAACAAGTTTTGATTGATTCTTACTGTCAGGATGTACACGGTTCTAAAGGAGAAGAATATGTTTCCACAGATGCTTGTTCATTTCCTGTACTCCAACTTTTTAGAATGTAGCTAAGAGTTAATAATCAGATTTTCTGTCCAAAAGTAAGTGATTCAAGTGAGATCCAAATCTGAAACACAGATTTAGAAAAGTTGTCTATATTTATTTGTGTGCATTTTATTTTATTTAAATGGCGCCATGCTAAATATAAAGCTGTATCATGGATGATATCAATCTATCCTTCTTGGCTGAAAAGTTCATAAAAATGCTGGAAATATGGGGAAGTAATGTAAAAATCATCAGAATGTTACAAGGAAAAATGTGTGTTAAGATCTAAGGTATTTCCACAAACGATTTTTGCATGGCACCAAAAGTGATTCCATTCCTATGGGCGGGATCCTATGTGTCAAGGGACTCCTGGTAGGGTCCAGGAGAAAAGCCTTCTCTTCCCTGGCTTCTGCCCTTCGGTATGTCGTACCCCCTTCCCTCCCTCTGGTGACATCTGCTCCCACCTTTCTGACCTCCATAAGAACCCGAAGACCTCGCTTTGCCAGTTGGCTTGGAGCCCCAACAGGGAAATATCATGCTGGAGGTGGTTGATGGATTAAGAATCAGAATCAGAATAGAGCTGAAATGGAGCTTGGATGTCTTCTAGCCTGGTCCTCTGCTCAAGCAGGAGATGCTATACCACTTCAGACAAGAGAAAAACCTACCTCAACCTTGTGCATCCTGCTCCCTCCCCCCATCTTTTAACTGCAATTTTACTTTTGAAAGTAGTTCCATTTTATTGTTTTAGAAGTATTTATGTTTTACAGTTTTATAGCTTTTAATGGTGTAAACTGCCCGAGAGTTGCCTTGAGGCAAGGTGGATGGCAAATAAATCTAATAAATAAATAAAAATAAAATCTGTATGATGAAAACGACAGATTTTCCAAGGTGTTTTTCCTTTTTATAATTTGCGGGAAATTAGACAATGTAGAATAGTACTTACCTTATACAGCATCTGACATTAAGTTTGAAAGTAATAGTTTGTGGAGTTTTTAATACCCTGATATTAGATGCATGAAATATTGAGAAGAAAAAGAATGAGAAAAGCAGAAAGAGGACAAGAGAATATACAAACCTGGCCTCTCAGTCTTTTGATTCACATTCTCATCATCGACATACAACCTCAATTGTCATATAACCTCAATTATTTTTATTCAGAATTAACCCACAGTTCATTTGCAGTGGTCAGGTAAATTTGTTCATTTATATAATTTAGAAAATCCTGTGCATTATCTTAGAAATACTGTATGCCAGTTGATCCAATATCTGACAGGAATTTGTATTAATGATAAACAGGATCAGCTGTAGCCCATGCTAACTTTTTGGCTCTGCTAACTACAATTCAGACATCTTCCCTCCTAACTCACTTTTCTGGAATGGCTTTCTATCTATTTCCTATTTCGCCCCCCCCCCCATTACTTTTACCACAAATAACCACAGGGCAGAGGGAGTTTCCTCCAGCTGCTGAGACGGAGGGAGGGAGGGGGAAGAGAGAGAGCGAGAGGGAGAGAGAGAACGAGAGAGCGCACAAACGGGAAAGAAAAAGAAACAAATTTGGCAAAATGGGCAGCATAGAAGTTTGATAAATAAAAAATGATCAATATAACCTTTTGCCTACTTAGCCTAAACTGAAAAGAAGAACATTCTCTGGGACTATCCCTATTAGGGACAGGCAATGTGGTACCCACTGCCCCTAATGAGCCAGTGCATACCTCCCTTGAGGCCTAGGAAGTTCCCCACGCAACATGACTTCACTTATTTCCTTTGATGCTTTTAAGTTAAAAATATAAAAGGAAGGAAATATGCTGCAAAACAAAATACCATATTTATTTAAGAATGTCTCAGGGCTTCACATGGGACAATATACATTCTTAGAAAATAAAAATGGGAGAGTCAGCCACAAGAAATACACACACCTGCCCAGAAAAAAATGTAGACACCATCCTGGGGAGTTGCTATGGAATATAGCAGGCAGCAATCTCACTAGTTTGCTTTCTAATTAAAAGAAGTTTCATGACCCATAGTGGCAGCTATTTTATCAACAGCAAAGTTTCCTTGCTTTTATATTGTTGTTCTATACCATATTCTCAAAACTCTAGTCAGTAACCAAAAAGACCATTTTCTTCTGTCCTAGACTATCTCAAGTTAATTATCTGGTTTATTTGGGGCAATCTAAAATGCAGAGTAGGATTATTTTTTTAAATGGAAGAACACTTCAGAAAATCCATGCTATAGTTTTAGATACGCAAACTGGAAAATCATCCTGAAAGAGAACACAAGTAAGCCACTTCTATATCATACCAATAAAGCTTCATGAATGTTTCCATTAAGTCAACAGGAGTTCAGCCCAACTTGAAGAAGTCTCCATATGACTTTTCAGATTTACTATTGCCTCTTACAGAACAGGATTTTTAAACTCAAAGCCATATGAACATGGGCCTTATCTATGTTGATATGCATTGCCCAAGGCTAAAATGTCAGAAATCACTTGAATTTCATTTTGTCTTATATATTTGCTTGGTTGAACAAATTTTAGAAGTTTAACCTTTCATTAGACTTGCAGGGAAATTGGGTACTAAGGAGAAGGTCTTCAGGGACACATGCATTTCTTCCCAAAAGAACATCTAAACAAAACTATTCAGATTTCAACACATCAAGGTTGCTAGTTAGTCTTTCTACAACTGGGATTTTTTGTCTTCATACATCAAAGAACAAACCCTTGCCCATAACTCCAGACGTTCATGCTACTTTAGATGGCTACTAACCAACCATCCATAATAGAGCAAATTGATAACTAAAGCAACAGACTAAAAGGCATGGCTGTTTAAAAGAAGACATAATTACAATATAAACAAAAATATGGTACATCAGACTATAATATTCCTTCTCTGCTTAAGTGTCCCATTGGCAGTTACTCCATTCTTAAATGAGCTATACCTCTGTAATATATTTCAGGGAGGAATACCAGTCAAGCCAAGAACACCAAGAAGAAAATAGGAACAATATTCTACAGCTATTGTTCAGTTAGCTTCCTGCAATAGTAATCTCAGCCAGGGCACCAGACCCCCACGCTGAAGGTTTCCTTCCCAGCATTCTTGTTCAGCCGCCTACTGTGAAAAATCAAAGGGAAATGGGTTACTAAGTAAAGAAGGAACCAGAATAAAGCAAGGTTTGGTATACTGCACTCTTTTGAACTCCAAGACATGGGAATAACATTTCCTATTATGAAATGATACAAAACATCATATCCAGATCTTTAGGTGGCTTTAGCGAAGCTTACATTTTAGCCTGTATAATATTCTAAAAAACAGGAAGATTGCTGAATTGTAATCGTTGTTATCATCATCATCATCATCATCATCATCATCATCATCATCTATGAAATGACTTCTCGCTGCTCATTTTGATCAGATAAGAAGCAAACTGTCTTCTGTAATATAATTTTGTTATAAGGAACTAATATCTGATAGAGCAGATTTTCCAAAATATTTTCTATAATCTTACCTTTTTTCTTTTCCTGAAATAAAATTCTATGAATAATATAGTTATACTTCTAAACCTACACATCTTTATTACCAGCTAAGGTTTAAGCTTGAAAACTCCTCCTTGATTCAAGTAAAAGATTTAACTTAAATAATAAGGGAATGCTACAAAAATGTGACAAAGCATCAAAAAGTCCATTATTGGCATAAAATATAGACCAAATAATGGAAATATTTTGATTATTCTATTTTGATAACTCCCATTATACTCCAGGCAAGAGAATGAAGGCACCAGGTTAAGAAGCCTGTCTTAATGTTTTCTCAATCTTTTTAAATGTCACCTAAGCAGATATTCCTGATTTTTTTACCTTTTATAGAGGATTGTATTTACAACAGATGCTTTGCTTTACTCCATTTGTTTTTTGTCTTCCTCCTCTGTCTTGTTTTACATCTACCCATTAGCTAGCTCAAAGTCTATAGAGATTCTCAGTCATCCAGGTCATGGTTGTCCCAAAGGTGCTTTTTCAGGTGGCAACTGGACTTTCTTGTTTTTTCTTTTGAAGACGTTTCGCTTCTCATCCAAGAAGCTTCTTCAGCTCTGACAGAACAGTGGGGAATGGAAGAATTTATATTCCTTGCAGACAACTGGTAATCTGCATCCTTTTAGCGGGTCTACAGAAACCAGGAGACCCTGAAGACACAGATAAACCTCCAAGTGCTTCAATGACCCTCTAAAAGGATGCGGATTACCAGCTGTCTGCAAGGAATATAAATCCTTCCATTCCCCTTCCATCTTCTGCTGTCCTGTCAGAGCTGAAGAAGCTTCTTGGATGAGAAGCGAAACATCTTCAAAAGAAAGGAAAAAACAAAACAAGACAAAACAAGAAAGCTTGCTCACTTGAAAAACAGGAACCTACTACAAAATATCCCATTATGAAGGGACATTATGTCTCACATTCCAGTGAGCAAAGATCTTTTACACGATGATGTCTGCTACTGAACAGGGATTATGCCATTTTAATTACTTAGTAAATGAGGGTTTTTTTATTACCACTAGAATAGAGGTCTTTGTGCAAAAGGCCAATATGTATGTGAATCACTGTTTCCATAATTTTGAAAGTTAGGGTTTACAGCTGTGCAACCAGCTTCTTTTCATAATTTGACATCCACGTTTTTGTTAAGTTTACCCACAGTAAAATGGAGTCAGAGATTGCTACTATCATATTCACATTTCACATGCTGGGATTCACATTCAAAAAGTCTGAGAAACAAATTTCCTTTGATTTGATCCATTACAGAAATGAATTTGATCTATTTCTAATTTTCTCCAGTTTCTGCAACTTCTGTGGTTTTGTATTTTTTGTCTTGAGGGAGGGAGGAAACCTTAACCATTCATTTTGGTCTATACATGCTTCATATTCTTCAAATGACAAACTCATGGTGTTCATGGTGTTATTAAATAAATAGTGCTGAAAGTTATCAGGAGAAAAAAAACAAAGCAGAAAGAGCATTTCAACAGGAAATAAAAATCAACAAGCTCTCTGGCATCAAAAATGCCAGATAATGGGATGAGCAGAATAATAGCAATCCAGCTCCATACCAACTACAACATTTCTGGATTTCACAGTATTTTTAATTACAATCAAAGAATCATCCTGATCAATTTAAGAACAATTTAGTATGCTACTGTATACTAATCTTCTAGAGGAGAAGGCAAGCCAGAGTTTACAATTTTTCAATTCTTTCATTTCAATTTTTTCATTTTGAAAGAAAACATTATTGCTTTCAATTCCTTCATTTTGAAAAAAAGCATAATTTCTTTAAATTAATTTGTAGCAAATTGGTAGCATGGGGGCTCATAATCCCTTAAACAATTATAAATGCCAAATCACCTTCATTGCTCTATGTTGCTAACTCTCCACACACCGAAACACAAGTATTCTAACCGTATCTTCTCTAAACACTAAAATAATGTCCTGGTATTATTCAACCATTTAAACTAATTTTATTCACTTCTTTAGCCAGAAGACATTTTTTATTTCTTAAAATTTGGGATTTTTTAAAAAATCAAAGATTTACTTACTAATGAAAACAATGAAATCTAAGACAAGACTGATGCATCTCATTTATTTTAATAGGTTCAGTAAATTTCAGTACCTTCAATTAGCGTTTAACAATATTCTTTCACAATAGCATATAGGTTTAGGTTTAGGTTTAGGTTTATTAAATTTGTATACCGCCCTTCTACGGAAGGACTCAGGGCGGTGAACAGCCAAAATTAAAATACATACAGTATAAAAATTAAAATAAATTAAAACAGAATTAAATTAGTTTGGCTTCCCCAAATTTTAAAACTCCTTACCCATAAAATAGCCCATTAAAATTTTAAGTCAGCTGTTTTAGGCAGCTGTTTTTCCCATTAACAGTTGATATTCTTCATTAGTTAATGAATAAATCTTTATGTCCATAAAACATCACATCAAGTGATACGTATTTAGGTATATATTTCTTTGAATGTTAAGCATATAGAGGATCCTGTGTTACCAATCTCTGATTTAGATAAGTGGTCATAATATGTGATTCTTAAAGAGAAATTATACTCTAGACATAGTAATGTCCTTCACCTCTTTAAGGAATAAAATATTATGTTCCACTGATAGGAACATTATGTTCCATTGATAGGGGAACTATCTTTTGTACCTATTTTTTCTTTAAAAATAAGATTACAAATTCTGGAGTGGTATTATCCAAGTTGTAAACACAGTTTGTGCTGGAAAAAATAACTGAGACACTTAACTGAGAATGAGCAAAGGATAAACTTTGAAAAAGAACATGCCCCAGAAGAAAAGGAAAGTATGCAGCACTCATTTTGTTACAGTTGTAATTCAAACTGTTTAACTCCTCCTCCCCATTTGATATATGAGAGCACTTAGCTAAAAGAATGATGCAAACCTTTGATTCAAAATGTTATCCCATTTAAATTCAAGGCAAAGAACACTACTTCCGACAATTGGGAGTTTTACTTTTAAGTACCTGGCATAACAGATTCTTTCAAGAAAGGAGGAAATAGAAAATATAGACGTCAACCATGTTTGCTATATTCTGGCATTCAATAGAAATAACAGAATTCTAATTCCAGATATGCAACACAGGTATCTCTGCAGAGCACATCAATAGCAAGGATGAATTCAAGAAGATTTAATTACGAGCCTATTTTTCGCACTCTGTTCCACAAAGTGTCTTATGTATAATGGGTAGCTCATGGATTTTGATTTTTGAATTATATCTGGGGCAACTCCAACATGGAGTCTTTTACATTTACAGTCTAAAACTACATTCTCCAAGCCTTCAGCCCCTAGAATTCTCAGCCAGTATGGGCAATAGCTATAGCTAGGAATTTTGGGAGCTGAAACCCAAAAGAGCTAGAGTGATCCAGGCTGAGGAAGATTAGCCTAGTTCCAGTGTGATTTCCTCCTCTGATCAGCATTATCAAAGCAACAGTTCAAAAGCAAGATAATTATCCTGGGCTCTATTTCTTTCCTAGATATCCAGGAAGAAAAAGACATTTGTTTTATTATTGCCCTTTGGCTCATATAAGGTAAAGTTCCCTTTGCCCATATATGCTAGTCGTTCCCGACTCTAGGGGGCGGTGCTCATCTCCGTTTCAAAGCTGAAGAGCCAGCGCTGTCCAAAGACGTCTCTGTGGTCATGTGGCCGACATGACTAAATGCCAAAGATGCACAGAGCACTGTTACCTTCCCACCAAAGGTAGTCCCTATTTTTCTACTTGCATTTTTTACGTGCTTTCGAACTGCTAGGTTGGCAGAAGCTGGGACAAGTAATGGGAGCTCACCCCATTATCCAGCACTAGGGATTCGAACAGCTGAACTGCTGTCCTTTCAATCGACAAGCTCAGCGTCTTAGCCACTGAGCCATCGTGTCCCTTTGGCTCATATACTGTAGCTTAAAATGTTATCTTCACTAACTTGGAGTAGCTCACCAAGTCTTTAAACAAGGGCCTTTTCCTATTAAAGATTTCAGTGCCTGATGAATTTCCTAAGATCTTCTACGCAAAAGTAAGGACTTTTACCTTTAAGGAATGACTCCTGGGAAAAGCAAGCACACAACTAGATTTCTATTATACATGGGTAGTTGTGAGATACAGAAAATTGTTCCAGTGAAAGGATGCTACTTATAACAATACCATTATTTGCAAAGAATCTGACTTATTAAGGTCTACTTTGCTGTTTCAAGCATTTTCAGTGTTGGAAGGAGTTATCCACATTGTGAAGTACAATGTCTATTCAGAGCAAGAATTCAAATTAAATTATCCTGAACAGATTGCAACTAGCTTTGCTAAATATATTCATCTCTCCTTGTAATTGGTCCCCCTGTTTAATTATTTTTTCATCTTAAATCCATTATATTTAAGGCAGTTAGGCTAGACATTATGGCACAGAGCATTGAGGCCATATTGAATGATATAGTTTGAGACAAGCAAATAAATAAATGATAAATATATAACTATGACAAATACCGGTATGTATAAAACCATTATTCAAACAGAATGTGGGCATTAAATTTCAAAACTCAATTGTTAAAATAAAAATTTCTATGAATATATATGTGTGCGTGTGTGTGTTTTTCCTCTAGCCAGGTTTTTCCTATGTAACCAAGGTTTTTCTGCAGTTATGTAGGAAAAACCTGGCTAGAGGAAAAACACACATAAATCCTACGAAGAAGTAAGAATATATATATATATATATATATATATATATATATATATATATATATATATATATATATATATATATATATTTTCTTACTTCTTCGTAGGGTTTATGTGTGTTTTTCTTCTAGCCGGGTTTTCCCTACGTAACCAAGGTTTTTTTGTAGCTCCAGCTCAGTAGAATCACATCCACTCATTTCTGGGCTTTTTTCTTTTCTAACAGCTAGCAAGCTCTTACTGCTAGGTGGGAGACCTAAATAGATCCATTTCTAGCTCGTTTGCTTTCATCAGTAGGCCACACCCATATCTTATGTATCCTCCCTGTAAAGGTACAGTATCAATTTTCTTACTTCTTCATAGGATTTATGTGTGTTTTTCTTTTAGTCAGGTTTTCCCTACGTAACCAAGGTTTTTTTGTAGCTCCAGCTGATCTATGTGATTCTACTGATACTGTACCTTTACAGGGAGGATACATAAGATATGGGTGTGGCCTACTGATGAAAGCAAACGAGCTAGAAATGGATCTATTTAGGTCTCCCACCTAGCAGTAAGAGCTTGCTAGCTGTTAGAAAAGAAAAAAGCCCAGAAACGAGTGGATGTGATTCTACTGAGCTGGAGCTACAAAAAAACCTTGGTTACGTAGGGAAAACCTTGCTAGAAAAAAAACACACATAAACCCTACGAAGAAGTAAGAAAATTGATACTGTACCTTTACAGGGAGGATACATAAGATATGGGTGTGGCCTACTGATGAAAGCAAACGAGTTAGAAATGGATCTATTTAGGTCTCCCACCTAGCAGTAAGAGCTTGCTAGCTGTTAGAAAAGAAAAAAGTCCAGAAATGAGTGATTCTACTGAGCTGGAGCTACAAAAAAACCTTGGTTACGTAGGGAAAACCTGGCTAGAAGAAAAACTATATATAAATATATATATATATATATATATATATATATATATATATATATATATATATATATGTGTGTGTGTGTGTGTGTGTGTGTGTGTGTGTGTGTGTGTGTGTGTGTATGTATATCAGTTCATAGAACTTTGTTGAACTGAAACTGGTTTTTTTGCCTATTTAACACTCCAGATATTGAAGAAGGGAAGGATGAAAAAACCTTTCACACAGGCAGTCATATCTTTTGACCAGACCAGAGCTATAACGACCAATAGGTATTAAAATAGTGCATGACAGATAAAATGGCTATTGTTGTGTTATTCTATTATACTGTTACATTATTGTATAGTAATTTGAATTACTATAGCTGCTCATAAATATAATTATACTTCAAATTGAAGTATCCTTATTCCTCCATTGAACTGTTGTGATATATAGTCTCCAGTGTTTTAATTAGGAATAGAAATTCTGCAGGCTCAAAATCATTTTAATTCAAAATTTCCATCTTTTGTTTAACCTATTTACTCCTTATCTGTGTGATAAAATGATGAATTTATTTTCTTACCCTTCTTAGACAATATGCTTCTTTTATTTATCACATTTATGACCCTCCCTTTCCTCCAAAGAGCTTGGGACTATGTAGACACCAATTCACTTACAGTAATTCAGTTTTACATCTCACAAGTTTCTCAGGGAAACAAGAACACCTGTTGTTTTAAATAAGTCTTAAACCCTGGTGTTAAGATTTCCCAATTTGAACAGCAGACAATAATGAAAGTATCAAATTAATCCTTTCCCTCTACTGTTTTCTGTTGACAAGCCATTCACATTATGGTGGATCCATAGCTATCCACACTATCCCCATCAGGTTTTGCTATAACTAGCATAGAGAAGATGGTATTTAACCAAAAAATAGCAAGGAACAAATTATTAGACACCTCCATTCTTAATTCCCCAGCTTGTTTGATGAAAGGGAGAAAAGTATGGATTCAAAAATATATTTAAAATGAGATCTAAATTGATCTGAATAGGAATATTTGTCAAAATCTATCCAACCAAATTAATGACTAAATGAAAATTTGAATTCAAGGCAAATTCACATGCTATACATACATCAAATTTATCTTATATCACTTCTGCTTGTCTTTTCTTTAAAGACAAAAGGTAATTGTGCCCCTCCCCGCTCCCGGGTTCTATTGAACATGTCCAACACCAAGGGATGATGGGTGTTGCAACATAAAGCATGTCTCCACAATTTGTTGTATGAGGCCCATGAATCACCATAACATAAAGTTCTGAACTTGACTATAATTTGTATTTTTCCACAATATATCTCTTACTGTCTGGGGGAAAACAGTATTTTTGAATACCGATATTATTATATTCAGCAGCTAATTTGCAATAGGGGCAAATCCTATAATAGCACTGGCACTACAATTGTGAGCAACTTGCTTTATTTATTTTACAGCTTAGTTGATTTTAGATGCATTGGGTTACAACACCCAAATTCCAATCCAATATGACTCAATATTTTGGTGTAAAACATCTGGAAAACTGGATCAAGGAAATCTAACTTCACTGGTGCATGACAAAAATCAGCAGAAACCTGGTGGCAGCTTTTCAGACTACTTTTTTTTATTAAGCCTTTTAATAAAATACATTAGTCTGAAAAGATGCCATCAGACCCCTTATTTTTGGCTACTATAAACCAACACATCTCTCTTCCTACAATGTTCTACTAAGTAGAGGCACAGACAGAGGGCTTTTAGGAGGAAAACTAGGTTGGGCAAAATGTTTCCACCACAAAATGTATCTTGGCAATCATGCTATTGGACATCTTCTGTTGTTCACAATAGAAGGGAGCATTTTATATTTCTTAGCAGACTAAAAAGTAAAGCCACCTATCAGAAGCTTCTGTCAAAAGGATCACAAGTCTTTGATGACCTTCAGCTCATGTAGGAGAAAATGAATTAAGTTTAATAAATTGGAATTTCATAGGATTAGGCTAACCTCTTAAATGGGAAAACAAGATGAGCTGCTGGGTCATCAGATAATACAATGGAATTGACCATGGTTGAAACATTTTTTCCTTACCTGAAGACAACAGCTTGTGTGTCCGTAAGAAACTGATTGCAAGCCTCATAATAGATGCTTTGTCCAGATGTGAGCTAATGTTGTGAGGCAATGGTAGCTCATGGGCCAACTCATAGAATACTTCAGTTTCTTTGCTTCTTCTACATCTTGCTGCATCCCTTGATTTCTCTTTCCTTCTTTCAGAACTGCTCCTGTCACAATGAAGGAAAAAAGAAATTTCAACCCAAGAAGCACGTTATATTCATATTTACATACAGGTATTCTTTGAAGTACAACCACAATTGAATCCAGAATTTTGGTGATTAAATCATTGCAGTTGAAAGTCAAGACAACCTGTGACTGGATTCAATTTTACACTTATTTTTACATATTATTATGTAAATTATTAAGTGAGACACATGGTTATTAAACAAATAGAGAATAAAGCAATGATCCACATATGATGTGACAATAGCAAAAGTCACTGTGAGAAGGGTCTTCCTTTCAAGGACTGGATACAATGGTGGGATTCAAGTAATTTAACAACCGATTCTCTGCCCTAATGATTTCTTCCAACACCAGTTTGGCAAACTGCTCAGAAAGTTAACAACCTGTTCTCCCAAAGTGGTGTGAACTGGCTGAATCCCACCACTGACTGGATGTAATTGGTGAATCTGTGCAAATCCCTTTCTCGTCCCAGCTCCCACCCACTCTTGAAACATAGGTTGACAGTCCAAATCTTGTACACTAGTTCTAGCTGGGGAACTGCCATCCTGCGTAGAACTAGAAATGAATGTTCCTTAACATGAAAAGTCCTCATACTCATAACCACTTGGTCTTGCTAGGGCTGAGCTTAAGTTTGTTCTTGACCATCCAAACCCAAATGGCTTCCAAGTGCAGGAACAACACTTTGGCAGCATCACTCAGTTGGATGGGGGTTGAAATAAACAGCTGAATATCTACCCTTGAGAACTGATAATACTGGGAACCTTATGGGAAGTCTTCTGAACAAAACATTCTATGTTCTATGTCATCAAGTTATACAACTCTCAATGGAACCACGTAAGTGAGGCATTGGTACCTTAATATTCTGTCTTTACTCACAAATATTTTTTTTTAAAAAAATCTCTTCTTTTCAATGATTCAAAGAAGGCTTAAGCTATGAATGTGTGCTTGAACTTACAAACATGATAGATAACAACACAAAGAAAACATTGGCTGCTAAGGAGATATTTTAAGCAATAATGTTTTGCAGTTAAACCAGTTATTATCTCAACTAATTTTTTGCTTAATTAGAAAGGCCACATATCATCACTGCAAATCACTCTGTTTATTATTATTATTTGTGTTTAGACCACAAATCCAGGCCATCTTACAGCAAAGTCATTCACATCTTTCTTTGCTCAAAAAGAATCTCATAACTATATTACAGTTAAGATGCTTCTAGGGAATTAAAACTTTGCAAACAGTGAAATGATTTAATTGGCCACGGGAACCAGAAATAGCAGTATTGTGCACTAGTATTCAGAAATTTTGCTGCAATAGTTAGTGAACATTTGCCTGTAGTTCCATGCACTCCTGCAACAGAAATTGATAAGACCTCCAATATATGTATCAATAAATAGTTTCAAATAGCAATAGCTCTAGCAATAGCACTTAGACTTACATACTGCTTCACAGTGCATTACAGCCATCTCTAAGTGGCTTACAGAGTCAGCATATTGTCCCCAACACTCTGGCTCCTCATTTTATAAACCTTGGAAGGATGGAAGGCTGACTCAACCTTGAGTATCGAACTGCTGGCAGTCAGCAGAATAAGCCTGCAATACTGTATTCTAACTACCATGCGCCACCATGGACATGTGGCTAATGGTCCATGAGATGCCCCTACTGTAGGTGTCTGTACTGAGTATTATAAACTTGTAAGTACAGCAGTAGTGGGTTCCACTTACCTTCGCTACCGGTTCAGAATCGTGAGCACTCACGCGCACGTGTGCACTACACTTCTGTGCATGCGCAGAACCTTCTGCACATGTGCAGAACATCTGTGATGACATCTGGGCAGGTGGACGGAGCCTCCCCCACCACTACCACCAGTTCGCCTGAACCGGGGTGAACTGGTAGCAACCCACCACTGGAGTACAGTACTAGGCTGGAGCCTGCCATGCTGACCCAGGAAGGAAAGCATATGGCTCAGTGGAGACACACCTAAAACTGTCTTTAAATTTGAACATTCCAAAAAAGCTGAAGAACCAGAAATGCAACTTTCGTCATCTCAGACAATACAAATGTTTCCCAGTGCAAAGGTATATTTTGAAAGTCCCACTTTTCCAAGTTAAATTAGTTATGCTTGAGATGAATACAATTTTTATATATAAAACATACCCATACTGGTATATAATTGGAAGCCAGCAAGTTTCTTGAGAATTTGAATTACACAAACTCATATATATTTGTTTACAACTGTTAAGCTACTGGAAACAAAAGCCCAAATGTATTCTTATGTGTTGCATAAGACATAAGAAATATAAGAAATTTCTAGGATGGATAAACACTTTCTATTTCTAAATAATAGAAATAATGGCCTTCATATAAACAGATTGTATTTAAACTATTGTACCTTAGCTTCATATGAATAATCTATTTGCATATAGTACTTTTCCTTCCTCTTTCAAGGTGGAAAATTTCATTAAAAACCTTCTTAACTATAATTTCCCATTCAAATTAGATTATATAATCATGATTTGAAACTGTTTAATATTCTGTCTTATTGGAAACTTGTAAATAAAGCTTCCCATTAGGATGAAATAGGAAAATATTTTCAACTTTTTATTTACCTGATCCCTTCACAAAGGGAAAGTGATATGGCTCCTTGAACCTTTAGAAGGCTCATTCATATTATAGCTTGTGTTGGACAACATAAAAATCAGAGTACAGGTAGTCCTTGACTTATGACCACAATTGAGCCCAAAATTTATATTGCTAAGTGAAACATTTGTTAAATGAGTTTGTGCCATTTTACAACTTTTCTTGTTGCAGTTGTTAAGCAAATCATTGCATTTGTTAAGTTAGTAACATGGTTGTTAAGTGAATCTGGATTTCCCATTGATTTTGCTTGTTAGAAGGTCGCAAAAACTGATCACATGACCCTAGGGCAGCCATCATAAATATGAAACAGTTGTCAAGCATCTGAATTTTGATCATGTGACAATGGGGATGCTGCAATGGTCGTAAGTGTGAAAAATGGTCATAAGTCACTTTTTTAGGGCTGTTAGTTAACTTGTTAGGGCTGTTGTAACTTTGAACGATCACTAAATGAACTGTTGTAAATTGAGGATTATATGTATTCCTTACCTTTGATCTACTAATCCTTGTTGTGATACAGAAATCTCTAATGTACAAAAACACATGACCTAAAATGGAGATGAGTAACCTTTGAAAGTCTCCCAAAATTTTATGCAGATGTGGGGATTTTATTCCATGATATTTTGACATTGGCAGAAGGGACAGGGCCAACATTTGGCCTTTTCCAGGTTTTTATAGATAACAATCAAAAAACCATGGAAAATTGTATCACCACAATGTGAGCAGTCTGTCAACCAGTTTTAGTGCTACTTTTTGAGATGATGGAACTATAAATTGTGTACAGTGAAAGTTGGATGTAACTTGTGAGATCTAAGTTTTCCATTTCTACCTACATGTGCCTTTCCTATGTATCAGTTTTTCAGAGTTATTTTAATCAAAGGAAGTATCTTCAATGGGCCAACAATTATCTGCTTTATTGATATTATAAGCTTGCAAAAGAATGCTATTAAAATCAATGAAAAACAATGGCTTATTTTTATTTAGTTCCAGAACCACACACACACAAAAGTTTAACTTTAATTCAGCCACACATCACATGTACAGGATGTGTAAACTTTAACTCTATGTAAAACACCTTAATTACTAAGTTATTTAATGAAATGGAATTGCTTGTTTCAAAAACTTGTTCTGAAATCAGACAGATGCTGAAGATAAACACTATTAATAGAAACACTACTCAGATGACCATGAGGGAGGGGTCTGAAAAAGCAAAAAGGGGTTACTATAAGAGCAATTGTTTGGATGTCCAGTATGTCTTAGCCATTTTGAAAGCAGAATAAAAGCAAGAGAAGTATCTTGAAGTAAGAAAATGAAATGTAAAGGACATGATTTATGCTATCATCTTAGTTTAGAACTTCCAAATCTTTTTATGGAATAGTTAATTCTCAAAAACTGTGAGCACACATTGTGTTAACTATAGGTAAGGGGAATTTTAGGCACAGACATCTGGAAGCCTCAAGTTCTATAGTTCGGCTTTAGTTAGCTGTTAATCAGTAAATAAGTGGGGAAGAATCTGCAGCCTTTGGGATATTGTTAAATTACAATTTCCAGCCTGTGGCATGAATATTGTAAATGTTGCAGCAGCAATCACCTTAGAGGCCCTACATGCATTGAGATGACTGGTTGGACCTTCAGAAACCAGGTTGTAATCTTCTGCAGGGCTGGCAAGTGCCCACAAAAACTAGGCATTTGTTTAGGGAAGCATGATGGATAGATATGGAGTGGCAATCGGATGTGACTGTCGGCCTCAATGTGTAGTGGCTTGGTTAATCATTACATAGTAGCAACGAGATTCACAAAATAATAATAATAATGCTTTACTGTTATTTAGTGGTCATCTATATTTTTAAAGCCAATATTTGGTAGCTGTACTAGTGATACATGTGCTGGAACTGCTTCAATGTCTGAGAAAGCACCTTTGATCACCATTGTTGCTGTTGCTCCCTGAGATTTTACTCCTGGGAGTTGTTTGTATATGCAAATCCCCGGTGAATTATGGTACATATTTAGCCTGGAGAAGAAAAGATTGAGCAGAGACATGAAAGCACTCCTCAAATACCTAAAGGGCCAGTTAAAAATCTCTTCCCTAGAGAGCAAGATTAGATCAGATGGGTTAAAGTTACAAGAAAGTTAACTTCAGTTGAATATGGTAAACATGTGGATTTGTTGAGCACCATTTTAAAGCCTAATGATGACCATTACCATATTTTGGCAATGTGGTATTTGATTACAGTACATTATTTACCAATGTTCTGCGAGAAGAAACATCTCCTTTTCCCTATACAGTGTCTTCCATCATTTAATGTAGAGACCCCTTTGTATTATTTCAAGGCAATGTTCCTCAGCTTTTATAGCTTCCTATATATTAATGCATATCTTCACCCTTTATGTATAAATTCACTACTGGATTCCCACATCTCAAAGGTCAAGAATCCACAGTTAATTAAGCTGTCAAAAATAAGTGCTGCTGTCAAAAGGCTTGCTGGTACAGTTTCCAATGTTAACTTGCAGAACAAGAATAGCATGTTTTAATGCTACCAAAAGATAAAGGTAAGTATGTTTGTTTGGCTTTATGTACTGTACACACGGAAACTGCTGACTGAACTGAGTGGACAAGTTGAGAAAGTGAACACTTAAATATATTTTCAACATTATGATGAAATCCATTTTCTTTTGTCAATTGCAAAATTTACTCATATTTAAGAGAGCTAGAGAGAACTCTGAATTTCTGAAAACCTCTAATGACTCATCAATATTTAACACTGAGGTGGCACTTAAGTTATCTGGTCACAATTTCATCTACCAAGGAAGAGTGTTGTTTATTTTTTAATTTAAATATAGTCAATATTGCTAAATGACAACCAACATTGTGACATTGATATATGCAAATTTTATGGAAAGCAGACTCCAAATCTATTCTCTTCTTGTGTAACACATTTCTTCTTCTAGGATACACTTCATTTTGTAATTAGTTTTGTACCAGGCTATTTCAAAAATTTAACTCAGGTTATTTCAAATTTGACACCAAGTGCACATTCAAGAAAATATATGCTAATTTGTCCATCAGACAGGCTACAGCTCAACAATAGATTATATCTACAGCACATCTCCTGTGATTGCTAAGAGTTGACACCAACTTGATGCCACATAAACAATCAATCACACATGTGTGCACACATGCACACACGTTTAAAAGAAAATGAAAATCCTGAATGGCAATCTACAAATGAATAAACAAATAAACAAACATCATTTCTTTCTTATAACTATCTATTCTATTCTAGGTTGTAATGTTTATTAATGACTTTTGTCATGTTACTATTGAAGGAATGAATCCCTCCTCAGCCATATTGTCAATTCAATTGTCAGAATGCATACTTGCACATTTCCTTCCATATAATCACTGTTTCCTTGCATTTTTTCTGCATTAATGTATGTATAGAATTAAAATGTGAGTCACAATGTTGCCAAAGAAGTACAAATAATATAGTGTACAGAGAGTCTTTATCATACATTTGTGTATGGAAAACCTCAAGATTCTAATCTTAGACCAGTCTTTCACTGTATCCATCAGTTGTTTATTTTTGACAGTTTATCTACAGGTTTGCAAAAACATGATTACCCAGAAGCTAAACCTGCATTGCTGAGATCTGCCTGTAGATAACTCAACTATTTACATAATCTAAAAACTGCATACCAAAAGCTAAGTTTTATCTTTTCTGCAAAAAATAATGTTATGGTAGCCAAAGTGTAGTACAAAGGTCTCTTAGCTGAAGTTTTAATGTGCATCTCCCTCAATCACTATCAGAAAGATATTAATATGAACTCTGTACATTTATTCAAAAAAAGTACTCCTTACTCACAGCTTGAGCATTCCCATTTCTAACTGATCATGCTTCACTCTGAAATGAGAAAACTATAACTATAGATCAGGTTCATTTTCCATTAACGTACCTCTTGAAACTAACCATTTCAATGAGCTCTTATGATTGCTGTACACATTATGAATCAGGAATCTATGCTTTCAAACAGCCATTTAGCATAGATTGGTATCATCTTAAATGTATTGCAAGAAGACTGATATGAAAAGGATCACATGCTAAGAGTGAAAGACTCCCTATACAAGCTAGTCCTCACACAATTGAAATTAGAATTTTGATAGTAAGTTAAGGTGGTGCTTAAGTGAGTTGCTACATGACCTGACCTGATTTTATAACTATTTTATAATGGTCACAAAGCAAGTCACTACAGCAAATCATTAAGCAAATCCAGCTTTCCAATGGGAAAACTAGCAAAAAAAAAAAAATGCACATTGTGATCACATGACTGCAAACCAGTTGTAAATGTGAGCTTCTTGCCAAACACTTGAATTGCAATCACATAACTATGGGGTTGTGCAATTTGCAACGATCATAAGTGTAAATACAGGTTGTAATTAATTTTTTCTGAGGCTGGATTAGGCTTACGGTGTTATATAATATGCAAGTGTATGGTACAGATGGTTTCTAGAAACTAAAATAGCTGTTTGATATGAAGTACTAATAAGAAACAGGAAATATCAAATACTGTAGGTCATCTACTCTGGGACTCATAAAAAGATCAAAGAATTAAAGTCTTAATCAGAGCCTACATCCCCAATGAACTTCCCCTTATTCTCATTGCTAGGTTTACCCTTCCTCTTCTCATACATCACAACAACATTCTTCCCCCCAATCTATTCCATCTAGGGTTATCAGACCCTCAGTAAAATGTCATCTTTTTTGTCCTCAATTCCTACTTCTGCCAGGCATAGCCTTAAAAATCAAATATTTTGATAAATATTCGATAAATAAATCAGACTTTGTCAGACTTTTTGAATGTCCCTTCCTGAACAGTTTTTCTGGGCAGTGTGCTAATGACAAGTTAAAAGCTCAGGTCTGTGATCTCAATTTATTTATTTATAAAATTTAACTCGGGGGGTGGGTGGTGGCTTACAAGACCCTCCCAGGGTTTTTGCTGCTGCCTGAAATTGAAAAGACCGTAATCAGTTACACACAAAAGGCTTTTGCCTCCTAACCCTATTGCATCCATTTGGAAAACCTAATTTCATATACATGTTTGCCTAAGCTATTTTTCACTTTTTCACTGCAATTTTTATTGTGGATAATAAGAAAGTTAAACAATATATCCCCCCACTCAATTTGTCCTTTTCCCCCAATTGTCTGTATCTTCCTTTGCCTATTCAGATAACCTTAACTGCATCCTATTATGGAATCTATTATAGCAGTGTCAGAGTTACTGAATCTTGCAATGTTGAGATAGATAAAATGGTGGAAGACATTTGTACAGGTATTATGAAGCTAACAATGTTGGCCTTCAGGAAGCTAAGATTCCATTCAGGACCTGTTCACAATTTCATTCATTTTCTGGTAAATACCTTCAAAGACTTGTTTTTTCATACATGCTTGACAAACTAAATAAATAAATAAAATAAATAAACATTTTCCTTCTTAAATTGTTGATGAATCTCTTTACTTTCCAATTAAGAAATGCCAAGAAAACTGTTCATTCATTTTCTGATAAATAATTTCAAAGTATTTTCAAGATCTTCAAAATACTGTCATATCTATTTTTTATAGTGCAACATTTTCCTTCACAAGTCTTTGGCAAATCTCTTTAGTTTTCAAGCAGAAGTACCTAGGTAATGCCCAAAATTGGAAAACTTTGGTTGGAATAATAGACCTTGTATCTCATTAGTGTAAATTAGCACACATACTATGACAGCCTTTCCCAAGCTAACAATCTCTCAGAATTCCCAGAAAGTATGGTTGGGAAGACTGTACTATGTTTCAACACAGCTGACTCAAAAATGAATGAAGGTTATCCTTTGTTGGTTTAATTTTTGGAAAGCTCAACTAAGGATGAGGAAACTCTAGTCTATGAACCAGATGACAGATGAGGATGTCCAGGGCCTATCAATCTAGAATTCTGAATTTTCTCAAGAATACGTCTTGTAAATCCAGCTCCAGGTTTTTGCAGATCATTATATTAGCCCCTTCTTTTTTCACTCATACTTTCTTTTATGCCTTTGAGCCAATCTTTGCCATTGCCTTCTTCCCAAGGCTGAGAGAAAGTACCTAGCCTAAAGTCACCCAGCTGGCTTTATGCCTAAAGGAAGACTAGAAGTCATGGTGTTTTTTAGCCTGATGCTTTTAACTACTACACCTAACTGGCTGTCCAGACATGTCTATCTATGACCTCATTCACTTTAAATTTATTATATATGGCAACGGATAAGAAATTTTAGAGATGTAATTATTTTGTTAAGTCCTCAATTTCCAGAGTAAGCATTAAATATTCAGCAAGTCCAAGGTGAACAAAAGTGTTCTATTAATGTAAGAGTTCCATACTATATCCAAATCTGCTTCAATTTGCTACAAACAAGCACTTTATAGTAAAAGTGATATATTTGGAGTATGTGAACAGAAGTACATCCTGTAAGAATGCTTTTTTTACACAGTAGATGAAAAAATATTGCCCAGAGTAGTTTATCAGGATTGCTTCCAAAAATAAAATCAGCCATGAGATAATTGCAATCATTAGCTGAACTGTACTGAGCTTTGAAAAACAGGCAGCAATCTGTTTAACCCTATTAGACCCTTGTTACTGAACTCCAATTCAAATTAGCACAAACTGAAAACTTAATTTTGGCAGAATGGTCACAGTGGTAATAACTGGTTAATTTCTCGGAGACACTCAGATATTTTACATTTGTTTCTAGACTGAAAGAGAGAATATGAACACCTTGTTTTATCATGGAAATTCTCACTCCTTTTCTTTCAATTCTATCAATCAAATAGCAGTTTTTCCTAGCTCTATAAACTATAATGTCAAAAGCTAGGATTATTAATATAGAAACTACAATTGTCCTCAGAACTATCCAGAATTTTTGAAATGAATTACCTTAACTTCAGGGGAGGCCTGGTGAACTGAAGACATTTCCTCCATGAAAGCAGAGCCAATGACAATGGCAAAGACCAAAGAACTAGTGAGCAGACCAGTTATTTGGAACTATTCCAGATAAGGACAGGACAGGAGATTGCCCACATGTGCTTTGGACAGCTACTCCTCACAAAAAGGCTCCAGGATAGCAATCAGCCATGGGTTTGAGCATCAGGAGACAAAGGGATTATCCATTTTGCTTGCAATCCCAGCAGAAACTTTCAAAGTACACTAAATTTGTAAGACTCACTTTCTTATCATTTTTAAAAATTGCCTATTAATTTAGGCAATTATTAGAGACTTTCAGAACAGCAGGTTTGAAAAGTTTCCGGTAGCTTCACACTGAACAAAATAAAAATTAATTATAAACTTAAGAACTTAAAGGATTTGAACTAAACAGAAAAAAGCTAAACAAGGTTTGATCTAAGAAAGTTATAAATGGTTAACTGGTCAAATTTGGAATATTGGGTTTTACTGTAATAAAAAAAAGTAAAAAGATAAAGGAGTCCCTGTGGATTTTACTCTGCTAGTCATTGTCTACTATAGGGACAACCATTGAGCCAACACTGTCCAAAGACAAATCCATGATCATGTGGCCAGCATGATGTCACAGAGCACTGTTACCTTCCCATTGAAGTGGTACCTATTTATCTACTTGCATTTGTATGCTTCTGAACTGCTAGTTTGGTAGGAGCTGGGGCGAGGACAGGAGCTCACCCTGCTGCATGGAGCTTGGGTCTTGAACCTGGGCTGCTGGCTTTCTAGCCAACAAATCCAGAGTCTTAACTGCTGAGCCACTGCACCATCTTTTGCTGTAATATTTTGGAATTAACTATAAAAATAGCTCCTCTGGGAACTAGATTTATTTTTGGCTATCTTAATTTCATAAAAATAAGTGACTTTTTGATTTTAGAAACTGGACCCATGAGGGGACTAAAGATTCTAAGCAGAAGGGAAAGAAAATATCAGTGTGTTCTTGTCAGTTAATACTGGGACACAAAATAACAAAATATCGTAACATTGCTCTATGAAGATTCCCAGCCATCCAGGTCATGGTTGTCCCAAAGGTGTTTTTTCAAGAGGCAACTGGACTTTCTGGTTTTTCTTTGAAGACATTTAGCTTCTTCAGCTCTGACTGGATGGTGGGGAATGGAAGGATTTATACTCCTTCCAGACAGCTGGTCATTTGCATTCTTTTAGCAGTCATTAAGGCCATTTGGAGTTTTATCAGGGTCACCTAAGTGTTCAATTTTGAACAGCCCTCTCTCAACAGAGGGGGAGGGATATAACATTTTTATTTATTATTTTATTAGTCATATTTCTATGCTGCCCACTCTCCGAGGACTCTGGGCGGCTTACACCAAAGACAGTATACTAAATAGCATATTGCCCCCAACAATCTGGGCCCTCATTTTACGCACCTTGGAAGGATGGAAGGCTGAGTCAACCTTGAGCCGGTGAGATTTGATCCGCTGATCTGCTGAACTAGCAGTCAGCTGAAGTAGCTGCAGTACTGCACTCTAACCACTGCACCACCTCGGCTCTTCTTCTCGACTCTTCACATCATCTATCTCCAGTCTACACACAATCCCTTCAACAATTCCAAGAAGGCACCACACCCATTGCACCACTCAGGTGATCTTTCACACCTGCTGAAAGCATCTCATTCTCTGATTTTTGTTTTTTTAAAAAAATCTTGCTTCATTCCCTTACAGTAATTTTGAGTCTTATTTATTGAGTCACTTCTGACTTTTTTTGTTATTTAACAACACAATTTTGTTCTTGGCTGTTTTTCTGCTTTAAGATATCTATTCAGATTTTCTGCTTAATGTATTGCTCCCTATCCTATTTTAATATTTAAGACATATACAATATTTAGACATATAAATAGGTATGCATATTTTTTCATATTTTTTAAAGTTTACTGTTATAGTTTCCCCTTCTCCCAACACACATTTTTTTTACATTATGACAAAAATTTAATTTAAAAAGAAAAGTCCTTAGCTCAGTTCTTCAAGCTGGAAACCAAAACAATTTGCTGTTGTGTATAAGGGCATGCTTGTATTTGTCCTTTAATAATCAGCTTACAAACAACTTCAGTCTGTTTATTATTAGAAGCTGGAGTACTGTATGTTGACAACTAGATTTCTCACACCCTCTTTGTAGGCTGTTTGACAGGCTTTCTTTATCTCTAGGGGTACAGTACATTGTGACAGCCTTCTCCACTTTGGTGTCCTCCAGCTATGCTGAACTTCAGATATTCAAAGACATGTGGGCTGAGGAAACTAGAGGACAATTGAATGGAGAACACTATAATGGAGGGTTTTTTCCCCAAAAGCCAACTATAACTAATTACTGTTTTAACTTTAGTAGAGAAACTAGAGGTGGCAGGGACATATTTAGGGGGCGGGGGAATAAAAACGTATGTCACTTTCTAAACTTTGTAGTAATTTATATCTCTATTATGACACGAGTTCCTAAATCAGTCCAGCTGAATAGATGGTTCAGGCTAGACTTGTATAACTTGTGTCTTCTTAAGTCAAAAGATGCCACACACATCTTTTTTAAAATCTCTACTAAAAGATTTACAATTTTTTATTTTTGTTTGTCTACCTTTGGCTAGTTATCACACATTTACACTGGTAAAATGATTTATTATTTGTTGGATTTAAATATTGCAGAATAAACGGCACCTCCTCCTTTCCATACTTTTTTCTAAAAACAATGATGCTTTGGGAAATGTTGGGCTGAGATATAGTTACTGCTTCAAGTCACCTGAGTTTTCATGGCTGAGATGGTCCAGGTTTAAAACTTAAACTTACTGCACCCTAGTTATTTACTGGATTCATTCCCACCTGAGAATACTACTCTATTTTTTTTCCTAGGAAAATAGTTAAAGTTCCAGACAAAGCAGTGCAGGGATGTGATGGAATAAGTAGAAATATAGATTATTTCTACTACAGCATTTTATCTTCTGACATTTTAAAAACTTTAAAGGATCTTTTTTAAAAATGAATACATTCAGGCAACAGAGGTAGAATGTTGTACCTCAGTCCCCCAGGAAGCTAGTGTGATCTTTAAATGTTGGCAATTTGCAACAGAGTAGTGGTACCTTATTCATTCATGTTACCTACCAAAGTGAATGGCAGCCATTTACTCCAATAAAAGAAAGTAACTGGATTTACAGAGGCACTACCAGGAAAGGTGCTAAGTATTAACACCGTTAGATTGGTCAGCAGTGATTGTGATTGGATATCCTGATATCTGCATACAAGTATATTATGGAATTGTACCGGGGGTGGGGGAGGCAAACAGGAGCTGGGAAAGTAGCAAAGCACAATGATTCTTCCTCCGCAGACCTCAATAAAATGCAACACAAACTGCCCTTGACATTTGGAAACTGGCAAGGACAGGATGTTAGTTGGCAGGCTATCCCAGGCTCAAAGCAAACCAGAGAGTACAAAAGAAATCTTCATGCTTAACTTTTATAGCTGTGAATTAAAATACACAATGTTTATATTTCAATGAAGCTGTTAATTTTTAAAAACTTTTGTTAATGAAAGCATTATCTGTTAGCAAAAATGAGAGAAGCAGCATCAAAACGCTAGAAAAAATAAATAATTCTTATACTCATAAACCCTTCCCTCCCCTCCCCAATAAGTAATATTTGCATCATTAATACATACATATTACGTATTACGTATTAGGCATAATGATATCTTAAGACTAATTATGAACATATTTCATTACCTTAAATTGATCACTTGATAAGGCAAACTCAATATAAACTGATGGAAAAGATAAGATAACAAAAGGCTAAGAATAGACCAGAAACACAGGAAGTTTGTTCAGGGCTTAAAAAAAAGAGAAGACAAAAATGCTTTACTGCATCAAACTTGTGCTGGAAAAAATGGTCTTGATAAAAAAAAAAAGACAAAGAAAAAAGAGGCAGTGAATAAGAGTTAACTACAGACACAGAAGGGATGATCAATTTTAGTTGCTAATGGTAGGCTCTGTTATATTTTACCATTGCTCATCTGCCAATTATATTTAATTGGAAATAATTTAGTTTTTTATTTCATTATCTAGCACAGCAGACAAAAGGGACAACAAATTTGTTTTACATGGGCTCCAGCACTTGTGCAGTCCATTAACACAGACAAATCAAAGCCAATTAAAGCTTTTGTCACATTTTCAAAATATAGTGTTTCAAAGTGTTTTCTGAGCAGCACACAGTACGTTCAAAGTTGCTAAAGTCTTGTGCATCTTCTCAAGTTTGGGGAAGTTTATGTATTTTTGCAGCACTGCCCAGCTTGAGTGGAGAGTTTTCTTGCGGCTGCAGGTTTCTCCTCTTTACTATTTTGGGAGAGCTTAGTGACCATAGTGGGAGGTCACTAAGTAGGTGAGTTAGTGGGAGCTTTTTCCTTCTGCTTGTTAGTTTTCAGAAGGTCTTTTTTTTAAAAAAAACATTATATTAAGGTACCAGACAAATTATGGCTCTTATGTGTTTTTGCAATTTTGTAATTAATGGAATTATATTTTATGTGCCTTTTATATTTGTACTCTCAGAAATGCAGGCTGGCAGAACACACTTAAGTACCATATTTGTCCCTAGAGCAATAAATCGCCCTTGTGTTTGCTCAGTCCGGTATGAACACAATTTTTAGGCAGTAACACTAAAATTACATAATTTTATATGTGGAAAATATTCAGATTGACTATATAAAGCATGTCGCTTTAAAGTAACTGCAAGCATAAATAATCTTCTGGACAGAATGGTGTTCATTGTGCACCATACCCAGGAAATTTTGAGGGTAATTATTATAACACAAATATATGAAAGAATGGCTTTGAAGACTTCTCAACAACACCATTGAGTCCAGAATGGTGCATTAAGGTTGCTATAAAAACTATAGCAACAAAATCTTAGCTTAGGTGTTAGAGATCCATTCTCTCTCTCCCTCCCTCCCTCCCTCCCTCCCTCTCTCTCTCTCTCTCTCTCTCTCTCTCTCTCTCTGTGTGTGTGTGTGTTTGTGTGAGAGGGAGAGAGGGAGAGGGCCTTTGAATTTTCCTGATTGGTATTCTCCAGATATATGTCCATCTTTCATAATGCTTATTAACTTTTGCTGTACAATAAACTGGTGACAAAAAAGGAAAAAATGTAGGTATTCTAGATAAAATTTTTATTTTAACTTTTAAAATACATTCATGTTTTTTCTAAATTCTTTCCCCATTGTCTGAAATAGCTGTAGTTATTTTTTATGAAGACAAATTAAGATTTGCTACCACTGCTTACAGTGCCCATGTCCTCTGTTTTCATCCAATATACCTTAAGTATAAATCATCTCCTTAGGCAACGGAGTTTTAAACCACACAACTGATTTATAGGAACTTCTTGTAGGCAGGCAAGGAGGTTGGGCTACATACACCACAGCCTAACAAATTCTCTGGGAAAAGCCCTTGGAATGAATGTTATGCCATAGTTTTAAGAGCCCACTACAAGACAAACCTTTTATGGCTACTCATAAGAAAGTGGAATTTATACATCTGCTGTGGTCCTGCAGATGCAAATTCAAAGGTATTTAGGTTTCCATGGAACTTATGAGAAAACAAAACTCTCTGTGAGATAGGCTTTATTTTTGATGAGTAGTAAAATACAAACCCTATGATGCCAGTATCAAGATAACAAAAATTGCCTTTTCATTAGTGGCTAAAATAAATACTGGGAGTAACTCTGGATTGTAAATTATAGGCCCCAGTTAGAAGACTACAAATTCTAACCAATTTTGCTCAAGGGAAGATGAATAATTAGTTCATGAATTGATTTAATCTTGTATTTAAAGATGATCGTTGATCAAAACAACTTGTTCATACAAATAATGAATCCAGAAATCATAAAATTTTGGAATGGCATTTAAGAAAAAGTATGCAAAATGTCAGAGTTAATACACCTGATTAAAAATAGCAGAACATAATTTCTCAGTTTATGAGAAGTTCACAACAGTTTGGGCAGTTTGTGGGAAATATTCCAAAGTCTAGATGTCTTCTCTGCAAAGGACCTATTTGATTGGACTTAGGATGCCTTGTGATATAAATGGGGAAGACTACCTTTGGATTTTTAATAATTTCCTCAACTTCATTGGAAATTGTCCAATGATATAGCAACTTAGATATAGCAATTTTGAGGAAACTAAGCAAATTTAGTGGATTCATCCCAAACAACAAAGCACATTTAGGTGAGATTCAGCTTGCAGTGTTATATGAACACAGCCAGTTAGTCGTGCACACTATGGATTACAGTTGAGTTAGTTAATTCAACTGTTTGTCTAATTCAACAAACTACTATTAAAGTTCTCATGCCTGACCAGAAACCTTTCAGTGGCTGGATAAAATATTGTCTAACAACCCCATACATGCAACTTGCTGACATTGAAAAAACCTAGAATATACTGTAAGTAACACCCCATCCCCCATGCACAGAGAGAGATGTACCATTTGTTTTATTTGCAATTATGTTTAATATATGTGGTATACTTCCAACTAAAATGTTTTGAGTAATATCACCAGCTGTATTATATTGGCCCTAATTAGGTTTGAAAGCAGTGGGATTCAATGTATGGGATTTATGCATATTCATATTTCTATATTATAAAAATGCATCTTCGTAAATATTCAAGTGTCATTCAACTCTTGGCAGTTTACTAGAACTTATTAGCATATTATCTATTACATAGCATCTTAAAATGCAAAGTTAAAGAAGAAAAAAAGGTGACTTTAATTCAGAATGCTGCATCAGTCCAAGATTTTCCTATAAAAGTCAGTTTGTTTCTTTGTTTATTATTACAATAAATATCCATCAATATATGTTATTTAAGAATGGATCTATAGATTTAGTTTTTAAATCCAAACTTAAAGGTAATTGAGTTTTGCTTATAGATTTCCCTGAGATATATATATATAATGGACTACTTGGTGAGTGGGGATGCTGGGCAGAATAAACTTTCTGTGGTTTTTCAAACTTGGCAGTACAATAAGTCACAGAATATTACTGACTGCTAGTGTGCAAATGTATTACCAAAACATCATACTCTGTACATGTACACACAACTTGCCAACTAGGAAGAGCTTCACTCTATTTTTTTTACTAACTAAAATGCCTTTTCAACTTGTTGTAAGAAGCCCTTCAGCCTTAATGTTTTGCATGAACTATTAGAATAGGTGTGTTCCTAGGTTGTACACAAAATTTGCATCTATAATACACCACATACATTAAAGGAATAAGAAAGACCTGAATATGAGAATGAAGACAGAAAATGTGGCCCTTGAGCAGAAAGGTTACATTAAACTGATTGGGGTTTTAATCTGCCTGGGCCAAATTATTTAATTCGATTTTATTTCTGTTTTTTAAATTTTGTATGTATGTATTTTATTGTTGGCTGTTCACCGCCCTGAGTCCTTTGGGAGAAGGGCGGTATACAAATTAAATAAAAGTAAAGTAAAGTAAACATAAAACCAGTGAGATATATGCAGTTCAAGCCTAATGCAGCAATTATTTATTTCTCTTAGAAGAAGAAAATCTCAGAAATTCTATAGAAAAATCTTTGACTTTAGAGCAGGTGTGTCAAACTCAAGGCCTGGGGGTTGAATCTGGCCCACAGGTTGCTTAGATCCGGCCTGCGGGGCCGTCCTGGAAACAGCAAAGGACTGGCCTGTGGTGCCTCTGCCAGCAAAAATGGAGCCTGTGAGGGCTCTGTTTTCACTGGAAGAAGGTTGTAGGAGGCCGTTGCAACTGAAATGGCGCTCGGGAGCCAATTTTCACTGTCAGAGAGCTTGGGCCACCACAGGCCTGAATGATGTCATGCTGGCCACATCCACCCTGGTCACACACACCCAGTCCCCCGAGGTCAAACATAACTCTGATGTGGCTCCAGGGGTGAAATGCTTCAGGTTCAGACTGGATCACCCGATCCGGTAGCGATGGCAGCGGGTGGTTCGGAGAACCGGTAGCAAAAATCCTTCCCCACCCCCATGCCCTGCTGAGCCGCACGATCATCAGAGGCTTTTTATTTTATTTTTAAAAGCATTTTTTTCTACAACGTCTTCGGCCAAAAAAAATGGTTTTAAAAGTAAAAAAAAAAGTTGGTCACACCCACTCAGTCATATTACCCCACCATGAAGCCACGCCAACAGAACGAGTAGTAACAAATTTTACATTACACCACTGTGTGGCCCTCAATGAAATCGAGTTTGATACCCCCGCTTTAGAGTCTTAAAAAGGCCATGATGAAGTCTGGTGCTAGCAGGCTGCTGTGGGCTGATATATATTGTAGATATGACATATATGCAATCACAGAGAACTTCCATCTGCTAGACTTCATAGCACGAAGCAGGCAATATTTGCAGGC
Source organism: Arizona elegans (assembly GCA_022577455.1). Classification (NCBI taxonomy): domain Eukaryota; kingdom Metazoa; phylum Chordata; class Lepidosauria; order Squamata; family Colubridae; genus Arizona; species Arizona elegans. Next base: position 295,445,387 of record JAKOOJ010000001.1, on the reverse strand, counting down.
TGATTTTGAAAGGAAAATGTGTCTTTGATACTGGTAGAAATAACAAGATGTGTCAAAAAACTTTGCCTATGGTCCTACATATCTCGATGCCATCAACCTTTCTACTTCTACATTCCCTCAAAAGCAATCTGAAGATGATTCACAATCATCTTAACTTTTGTTGACATCACATTATCAGGAACAAGGAACAAAGCATATCAGTTTAAAATTCCCTTGCCTCATTGTGCACAAAAGATTTTACTTTAAAAAGAATACGTACCCCTTAGTCTCTATTTTTTGTTCAGTGAATCTGTTTAGATAAACAGCAACAACAATAATAACAACAACAACAACATGCTGGAGTAAAACAAGAGACCTTGAAAATGAGGAAATATCCCATAAATTTAATATGACTAGCTTTACTATAGTTTCAAATGCACCAATGCTAAGATAGGAATCAATGCACCCAGGTCTTGAACATGGTGATGTTATCGTGAACCCTGAGGACTGTAGCTGCTTTAAAAATGGGGCAGAAGCCTAATATGGAAATATTTTTAATAAGCAGAAGTTATATTGATTGATGTGATTTTTACTTCTGGACACATATATGCATGCCCTTCTATTCTAAATAGATTTATTTCATAGTTACTAGGGTGATATAAGATACACATATTTTTAACAATATAGATTTCAAGAGGCATGCAAACATGCTCTATGACATTGTGATGCAAACCCTACTTGTTACTGGTACATTCTTTCATGAGACATTGGGATGAAAACAAGTATAGACCTTACATTGTGATGCACATTGCACCACTTTCCTATTATTACATTTAATGATACAAATGACAATGTATATTACTCACTTCTGGGGAAAGGGACCTGAATTTCATACAGCCCTACTTTCACTTTAACCCCATTCCTCACTAACCCCATTGCTCACTTCAATTCCAAACCAATTGTTTCAAAGAACCCATATTCAATATTATGCAGTTTTTAAAAAGCTATATTAATCCTCATTGTTAATCCAGTTCTACTCTGCTCCCAGTCTGATAAACAAAGAGCTATTAAAATGAACACACACACACACACACACACACACCTGCAGTTGAAAGAGGACAGATAATTATATTGGTTTTTCCTTCCTTACCCATTGTCAATATGAAATCACTTTAAGGTGTTCCTGACCAGCATTCCATATGCATCCATACTGTCTGAATCATGTTTTCCACTTTGCATCCAGACTTACTCCTTGTTCTTTTAAGAAAACTAGTACTTAAGATTTCAGTCCAGAAAGCAAGAGACTGAGTTATAGTACGCTAGGTGACCTTAGGCCAGTCGCTCTTCTCTCAGACCAATCCACTTCATAGTGTTGTTGTTGTTGGGAAAAATAGGAGATGGAAGGAGTATTATGCATGTTTGTCACCTTGAATTGTTTTTAAAAAATAATAAAGGTGGAAAATAAATAAAATATTAAAAAGTTCTGTTTAAGAAAGAGTAGTTTCAGTGGATATCTCTCCATTTTAACCATTTTACCAATGGGGCACAGATGGTAGCTGACAATAAAATAAATAAATTATAAACAATAAAAACCCAGCAAAAGTAACTAAAAATATGATTACCGTAACTCAAAAAGCTTGGCTGAAGAAGAAAGAGAAACTGCACTGCTTATAGCTGGCATTGCAAGTTGTAGTTGGATCTAAATTAAGTTCCTCTCCTCCCCATCCTTTTCATTATCCATTAAGATCAAAAGTCAAAGCTTTCCCAAAGAGTCAGGATGCCTGGCGTACATGTTGTCCCTTCGGAGATCCCATCATGTAGCTGTATAGAACAGAACAAACTCTCTTCCTTTCTGACAATCCCATGAGATCAAGCCCTTGTGAGTTCACTGTCACTGTAGAGGGCCTAGAAAACCAATCTGTTATATGACCTCCCACTATCACAAAAGTCTCACTGGTTTTAAAGAATGCAGAGTGCTCTTATTTCAGATTAAGACACAATATAAGAACTGATGTAAAATCCAGAAAAGGGGAAAGTCTGTTATGTTCTCCCATTACATCAAATAACACAACCTCACTGAGAGCATTTTTTCCCCCAATTTTTCGTCCTGCCAAGGAACAGAGATATTACTTTGCTGCTCATGAAAACAAGTGGGCCAATATCACACACATACCCCTATGCATGTCACAATGTAAAGGGAAAGTAAACAGTGACTACTTAACATAGTACTATTAATTATAGTATTATAGTTATGAATCTATGAAGTTGTTCCCTAAATTTCCTACGGTTAAACTGTGATTCAATACAACACCACAAAAAGCCAATAACACATTGAAATGTTGAAATATTTTGCCCTTGTGATTTAATTATTTTATACCCAAAGCTCCTATTTAAGGCATATATTTTAAAGATTTGTCTCACTTTAAAAAAATCATATAATACCATATAAAGTTTCATGTTCTCAACACTTCATCAAGAAAGGAAGTAAATAAAGAAGAAACAGAGAAGAAAAACGAGTGCTGGAGCTGAAATAATTGACTCTACTTCTAGTTGCAATCTGATGAAATGTGGAAGGAGACTATAGATTTTCAAAGGAGACTATAGATTTTCAAACAAAGTCCTACACCATTTTATGATCTGCTTTCAGGTGACAGTTTCAGGGCAACAATTCAAGAATTGTTGGGATGAAACAAAAAATGGTTCATACTTTGCATTTAAATGCATAAAATCTAGATTGGAGTATTAAACTCAAGGCCAGTGGGCCGCATCCAGCCCTCAGGGTGCTTAGATCTGGTCCACGGGGCTGCCCTGGAAATAGTGAAGGACCCACCCACAGTGCCTCTGCCAGCAAAAACGGAACTTGGTAGGGCCGTGCAGGGCCCTCCCAAGCTCCGCTTTCGACTGCGATGGCCTCCTGCAATCCTGTGTCAGCAAAAACAGAGCTCAGGAGGGCCACACACAGCCTTCCTCAACTCCGTTTTTGCTGGCAGAGTGCTCAGGCCACCACAGGCACCCCCGACATGAATGACATCAAGCGGCTCTCTTGAGCTCCATTTTCACTGGCAGAAGTTTGCAGGAGGCCGTTGCAGCCGAAAACAGAACTCGGGAGCCCATTTTCTCTGTCAGAGAGGTCAGGCCACCACAGGCGCTCCCCAACACAAGTGATGTCATGCTGGCCACACTCACCCTGGCCATGCCCACCCAGCCCCGAGATCAAACACAACCCTGATGCAGCCCTCAATGAAATTGAGTTTGACACCCCTGATCTAGATGTTACTCAGAAGCTCCATCTTCAGGTAAGCCGCACAAGATTCTTGATAGAAATAAATGGATCATTTTGTTAAATGAACAAATATATTTTTATAAATAGGAGCCAAAACTGAGTTCTTCATAAAGTCTTTAGAAAGAATATACAAATCTTAGCTATCAAAATGTAGCAACTCTTAGGAAAAAAAATTCAGAAAATTTAATCCCAACTGTATTGGTATTTAGGTAGATAAAATCATCTTCTAAATTCTCTCTTCTACCAGCTGTTTTTCTGTTCATCATTAGTGAATATTACAATTCCTACAAGAATTGTAGGCATTGTCTCTGTGTATGATAACAGCAGTCAGAATACCTTATGCTTTTTATTGCAAATCACATAATTTCTTCTTTAAAAGAATAGCAAATTGAACTGTGGAAATATGCATCTATGTCACTGATTTCAATTGTATTTAAAAAGTACTATAAGTCTGGTACAGAATTCTATTTCAATTTGGAAGCCATTCATCAACTATAATGTTGATTCAAACCACATTCAAAATTAGAATTTCTCTTAACAAAGACTTTAATATATTAATTTTTGCCTGACTTGTTAAATAGGAATAAAACTTTTCAGAAAATAAGTTGTTTTCTACTGAGCTAGCCATAAGAAAATATGTAAAATTCATTTCAGTAAAATACTTTCATTTAGGCTAATTTAATAGTTGCAAAGCAACATATAAGCACTACGTTCTTCAGAATTCTTCAGATTAGATAATAAAGATAAAACATTCCTGTTCAGATATGATGTTTTCATGATCCCTTGGGACTACATTTCCCAAAGGGTAGATCTAGTAGGCACAACCGTACTTGCAAAGTATTAGTGTATTATATACAAGAACAATGAATTTGGAAGTTTTCATGAAATTTCTCAGTGAAAGAAATTTTTCAACAGTTTTTTTGGTGTAGAAAATTGTCATAGTTGTCCAGCTGTTTTAGTCTCATCATTCAAGTATGCCTCAGAATGGCAGTAACTCACTTTTCTTTATTAGATTGCTTGTCAACCCAGAACTATTTTTTAGCAGAAGCAATATCTTAGTACTTTTGCATCCTCCACAAGAGAGTTTCTCAACCTTGGCAACTGAGGATTATTCTGGGAGTTGAAATCCCAGATATTAAAGTTGCCATGGTTAGAACCTTTGTTTTACAGCAGGGGTGTCAAACTCGATTTCATTGAGGACCGGATCATCATTGTGATTGTCCTCCAGGTGCTGAGTGGGGAGGAGGCGTGTGGCCAGAATAGTTGCGGCTGACTGGGCTTGGCCTGGGGGCGTAGCCAGCTTTACATCGCTCACGTGGGTGGTGCCTGTGGGGGCAGGGCGGGCAGGGTTGGGGAGGGAATCCAGGGTCTCCAATGGGAGGGGCAGTGGGCAGGAGGCTCATCCCGCAGGATGGCATGGGCTTGGTTGAAGCGATGCAGGCCGGCCCCTTACAGTTTCCAGGATGGCCGCATGGGCTGGTTCCGACCATATCCTGGGCCGGCTGTGGCCCAGGGGACTTGAGTTTGATACCCTTATTCTACAGTATCATGGGAGGTGACATACATCTCCCACAAAAAATGGTAGATAATATTTTATAAAATTCAGCAATATAGTCCTCTTTTCTGGGTGTAGGATATGAGAACTAAACAAATCTAAAAAATCTAAAAAAACATTATTTCAATTTAGCTGTGGATATGTACAGCATAATCCATCTGAGGCATTACCAATGTCTGTAAGAGGAAGATAAGCACACAGTTCATGCCAGATAGACATTCCAGGCATGCCTGTTCTCGGCTTTTCCCTCATTTCGCTGCATGGAATTGTCAAATTAATAATCCATATACTGATGGCTGCATGATGGGTAGAAAAATTAGTTAATCAGAGTTTCTTAGCATTCAGCTGGTAGAAAACAAGATCCAATGGTGCTGTGTTATTAGCAGCATGAAAAGCCCTGCCTAGCCTATTTTTTGGTTTGTCAAGATACAATGCTAATAGTATTGTCTATTGTCTAATAGTAATAGACAATTAAATCATGTCGGGAGCTATAAAAATATGTGAGGCTCATAAATATAACTGGGGGAGTGAGTGACAAAAATAAAACCTCTAGTTTTACTTTAATCCTCTAGTTCTAGGTCTTAGATTCTTAAAAGCAGGGGGGGAAATCAGCAAATTCTTCTCTAAAACTGGTTTTCTCAGTTGCATAAGTTGCCAGGTTTTGAAAAAGTGATGATCAACTACCCAATTTCAAACAATGATATTATTGTTTAAACCCTACAGTATCATTTAGACCCTCCAAAGTGTTGGGATTATAACTTCTAGAGTTTCCAGTCAGGAATAGGGATGATGAGAACTATTGTCACTGAACTGCCTAGGTAGTGTCAAGCCAATTATTAAGAATAATAAAATTACAAATAAAATTACAAAAATTGAAAGTATTTTTCTGTAAACATATGGGGCTTTACTATGTTACTATTTTGGTGTCAATAGAAAAGCATATATGAGGAAATTGTGCTATTGTGATAAAATGCACAAGATAAAGTCTAAATGTGACATTCTACCAACAGAAGGTTCTACCAGGAAAAAAATTCTTCATCCCTTTTGCAACCCTCTGAGCACCCCACATAAATTGATCCAGAGAGGAGAGGCCCTCTAGTCTAGAAGTCATTTTTAAACTAAAGGGACCAGATATCCCTTTTACCAGTCTGAAATAATGTCATTACCCCAACAAAATAACTAAGTCTATTGTTTTACACAAGCGTCTCAGCAACAACACTCACAAACTTGATCCTTGACTCACAAACAAGCAATATTACAAATTGTTCCATTATACTCAGGCTACGCCCAAATTACTCCTGGTTTAAAGAACAACTGCTGTAGAAGAAATCTAGAGGAGAGACAAATACTTCAAGAAAAAGAAGAGAAAAGTGGTAGACCAAAGCCCTCTCAATAAAACATTGGATGTAATCCATATGCCATAACTGAGACTCAAACTACTAGGCAGAAGTATTTCAACATTATCCTGTGTATGCCCCTAAATTCTGCTATTGAATATCACATGTATTATTCAGTGGTGGGTTTCAAAATTTTTCACTACCGGTTCTGTGGGCGTGGCATGGCTTGGTGGGCATGGCAGGGAAGGATACTGTAAAGTCTCCAATACCACCCCACTCCAGGGGAAGGATACTGTAAAATCTCCATTCCCTTCCCAAACCAAGGGAAGGTTACTGCAAAATCCCCATTTCCTCCTGATCAGCTGGGACTCGAGAGGCAGAGAATAGATGGGGGCGGGGCCAGTCAGAGGTAGTATTTGCCGGTTCTCCAAACTACTCAAAATTTCCGCTAGTTCTCCAGAACTGGTCAGAACCCTGCTGAAATCCACCTCTGGTATTATTCATTTAGCATTTAAGCACATGCTAGGTAAAACAGTGTTCTTTGAATTTGACAGAAGAACTTAGATAAAGTGACTGCAACATTTGTCTTTAACATTTCTTTTTAATGAATCCTGTTGAACTGCAAGACCAGTAAAAAGACCATAACTTTGGAAGACTTCTACTTCTTCCCTGTGCTATAAGGGAAATGTTTCTGTTATGATTGGCAGGTAATAAAAAACTACATAGTGTAATAAAAAATAAAACACCGGAAAGAGAAGACGAGGACAGTTCTGTTGAAGGTGAGTTATATAATATATTTAGGGGGCATGGTGGCCTAGCGGTTAAGCTGGGCTTGTCAACTGGAAGGCTGGAAATTTGAGATCCAAGCACTATGTGATGGGGTGAGCTCCCATTCTTCCCCCAGGTCCTGCCAACCTAGCAGTTCAAAAGCATGCAAATGTGTGTAGATAAATAGTACCACTTTGGTGAGAAAGTAACAGCATTCTCTGTGCCTGAAAGTATAGTCATGCCAGCCACATGACCACGGAAACATCCTTGGACATCCCCTCAGCTAAGAAATAGACATGAGCTCTGCCCGCTACAGTCAGAAAATGACTGGACAGGAGAGGCCATTACTTTTACCTTTATATAACATACTTACTTGAACATTAGGGTTTAGAGTGGGATTTGAGAAGGATGAATTCTTCCAGAAGACCACGTGGTTAATTGGTTAATTAATAGAAAATACCTTATGGTGACTAATGATGATGACTTCAAATCACCTCTGTTAATAAAGTCACCCTGACATACATTTGTACCATGCAAAGACATTCAGGGTCAGAAACTCCCAGATCTAGAAAACTGGTCTTAAACAAACAAACAAACAAACAAACAAGGTGTTATGAAAATTAAAAAAAAAAAAAACACCTCACAATTTTTTAAAAAAATTCTGGAAAAGAATTGAAATTTCCTAAAATAAACTGTATATATTAAAGATATACCTCACAATGTACAAAATTAAGAGCAACAGTACTTGCTAATTTACTGTACTTGCTAGTAGTTTGGGAAATAGCCCTAGCTCAATATAAAGCTGTAAGAAAAAAATAATATGGGTCCTTTTAAATAGAGACACAAAAGCCATGCACATGGGCTTCTGCCCAATACTGAGAAACAAAATGGTATGAAACATAAAAGGCTTCCTAGCCCAGGAATCCCCAATGTTTCTGAGCAAATGTGTTATACTTGGACTTTTGAAAAAAATATCATGACACTTTCACAAGCTGTTCAAATAAAAGGTATGTAACCAGTTGTAAATATTTTGTATTATAAATCAATACTGATCTGTTAGTTTCAGGGGTGGGCTTCAAAAATTTTAGGAAGGGGTTCTATGCCAAGTTGCCTGGTGGGCATGGCCATGGTGGGTGTGGCCTAGTTGGTACCTGCACCATAGCGGGGGGAGGGTATTTTTGCCCTCCCTGGGTTCCGGAGGCTTTCCTTGAGCCTCCAGCAGGGAAAAAATGGCCTCTCCAGGCTCCAGAGGCCCTCTGAAGGCTGGAAATGGGTCCATTTCTGGCCTTCCTGAACTTCCGGTAGGCGCGTTTTCACCCTCCCTGAGCCTCTGTGCGTATCCTGCACTTACCTGCATCCAAAATTGGCTGCGTGGGGACTCCTGGGAGGGGTGGGTAGGTGGGGTGGGGCCATCCAGGAGTGGGATTTGGGGGTTCTCTGAACTGCACAGAATCTTAGCTAGAAGTTTTCCCGAACCCCTGCGAACCCCCAGCAGCGAACCCCTGGCTAGTTTTTGTTATTTCTGATTCTGGATGTTGTTCTTTCCAGAATTGTTGCATTCCTTTCAGACATCCTCTTCACATTGGACTTGATTTATAATAGCAAATAATTATTCCTTTGTTTTCAATCTTTGTACATTTGTGATTAGTAATTAACTTTTCTTCCAGTACTTTAATTCCACAGCAGTTGGCCCTGGTTATTCAGCCAGAGTCCTGTAGCCCACTTGCCACTAGATATCCAAAAATTCCAACCTCTGATGCAGCCTTTGTTAACCTGGGTGACAACTGCTCTGATATAGGTTTTTGTAATTTATGTTTCACCATATTGTTTATGGGAGAGACACTCTGTCCAGTTCCTCTGATGGGACCTTTCCAGTTTTGTTGGTTCTCTGGTATAACTCTCAATTTTGTCAAAGCTTGAACACCCCACAATCACATCAAGGTAGTGCTCCATTGGGAGGAAATTATTACTATTATGGTTGGCAGCATAGTCAACCAGATGTTTAGTTTGGATTTGGCATTTTTATCTATTTATAATGAGGACCCTTATTGAGTCCTCATTATAATTTTAAAAATACAGCACAAATGGTACTGCTTAAGAGGTCCTACTTAAGAAGAAAGTGACAAGACAACTAAAAGCTACCACAAAACCCAAAGTTTTATCTAGAGTCTAATGAATGCAGTGAAGACATCTGGCACATTTGTCTGATAAGGGTATTTCATAGAATAGCTGCCACTGCTGGAAGCTCTTTATGAAAACTCCTGGTGTATTTTTAATCTCATGTCTTTAATTTATATAATGACATGGCCTTCCCCAACAGAGAATAGCATGATGGGCATATGCCTGTATGTGTGAAGCCCTATCCTTCAATCCATAAAGCACTCATTATTTATCATGGAGTGATCCTTTTTCTAGGTGATATCCTAACCTCTCTAATCCTTTATATGAAAGAGAACTGCTATAAAAATTATGGTGGCAATCGTCTTACTGCAGTTGGAAAAATCTTTTATCCTACCAACAGAAAACATGTTTACTTGTGAGAAGGCAGCTGTTTTTCTTTTGAACAATGCAAAAACAACTTCCCAACAAAAATAGCTTTGTGTACCATAGATAAAAGGAGCATCATATCATAGTGGCCTAAGCAACAACTCTAAGAATTATATAGAAAGTACAGGCGATTCTAATAAATACATAAACCAAGAGCTGTTCTGCCTGTCATACTGTATCCTTTTGCCTGAAAATCCTTCTTGTGACCTTTATATGTAATCAAAGTTAGCCAGTATTATACTCAACTTCAGAAGTCTACTTGCCATTAATATGATGTCAGTTGTTCAATGCCTAGACTCCAAATAGAGGAGAATGTGGCTAAACCCCAGGGTGATTTCAATCAAAGTTCAGCTCTGTTATACCAACAAAAACCTGTTAGTTGTTTTAAGCTTTGTTTCTGAAAGCCACACTGGAGATGTAAAAAATTTAAACACTGAGAAGACAGCAGCCCACAAAGTAGGAAACATCCAGCATTTAACAACCCAACCCCTTTTATCTTTCAACTCAGACACGTTCTGACAGACTTATCAGTCTGCCTTTGGTGGAAGGTGGTATCTCTGTGACCTGGCTGCAGCAGAGGGATGGAGATATGAAGCTCCAAGCAAGATATCCCTCCCAATGCCTCTTGCTTCTGAGACCTGACACTTGCACTAACTGGAAGTGGCATAAAGTGCAGTACTACTGTTACATAAGAAGAATGGGTGTTTCTCCACCCCTGAGAGCTGATTACTTTGAATAGCTATGCATTAATCTAAAGAAAGATCACATGTAACTAAAAAAACAAAAACAAAAAAACCCGGCCTTTCTCATAGTACAAACCTGAGCATTTTGTCAGAAGTTTAAAAATAGTCACTCGTTCTTCCTATTAAACCAGTTAACCATTGGTTACAGTACAGTAATACAATACAGTACAATACAATACAGTACACAGTAATAATTCCATAGAATTTAAAATGCCTCCTGTATTCACAGCAGAATTCCTCCCCAAACATTAAGGGATTAAAGCAATATATTCAATTATCTATTTGATATATAATTGACTCAACTACTAGCTTAAAGCAATAGATTCAATTATGACTTTAGAATTTGGGGAAGTAAAGAAAAAAGCTGAATTTGCCAGCACATCTACCTAATGGAATATCAAATTTCACATAAGCTTTTAGTAAAAAATCAAACCTAGATATATTTTATTGGGATTTTTGTTTTATACACCTGTCTTTTCTTAAAACTTGTCTTTCTTTTTTCTTTTCTTAAAAAAAAGGACCACTATCACCACTATTAGTGTTTGTTCAGCATTGTGAACTTCGCTACTTTGCAAGTAGCTGCAAAATATTTTATGCTGCAGTATGAATTTTTCAAGCAGGGAAAACCATGGTGTAAAGGGAGGAAGGGAGGAAACATGGGAAGAACATGCACAACTCCAGCTATATAAATATTTACTTTACAAGAGAATTACAAGGGGAGATTAAAGGCCTTGTAGAAGAGGTGGATTTTGAAAAGAATAGGCTTGAGGATCTCACCTGTGCCCCAGTCTCAATTGTTTTTCTTTCTTCTTCCTACCCAGTTGCTCAGCCATCTTCTCCCTCTGGCCAGACTTGATGAGGAAACTTCAACAATGTTAAGGAAGACTGGCAGGAGCCATGGCTGCTTGCTAACTCACTCCCCTCTCCTTCTTGACTTTATCTGGGATCAGACTAAAACTTGGCTCCAGTCCACGAGTACTCAGAGGGCGATATGGGCCAGCAGCAGCCTCTCATCTCTGCCGTTGGCTCCAAAAAGCAGATGAGTGGCAAAAGTGATGAGAAGTAAAAGCAGCCCCAGCCCTCAACCTAAATAAATAGATGGATCTAACCCCCACCCCTCCATTGCATGTTTAGACTATGTATCATCCACAGAAACATGAAACTAATTAAACACGTGGAAACAACCCTAGTGATTTCTGTAATATCAATGTGACATCACCTTCTCCTCTATCTTGCCAGCACAATCCTGCAGAACAGCAGCTGCTACAGTTGTTTTTTTTTTTAATTTGATTTATATGCCACCCTTCTCCGGAGACTCAGGGCAGCTTACAATGTGTTAAGCAATAGCCTTCATACTTTTGTATATTTTATACAAAGTCAGCTTATTGCCCCCACAAACTGGGTCCTCATTTCACCTACCTTAGAAAGGATAGAAGGCTGAGTCAACCTTGAGCCTGGTGAGATTCGAACTTACAGTAATTGCAGACAGCTGGTGTTAATCACAATGCTATTAGTCTGCTGAGCCACCAGGCCAAAGAACCAGTTAGTTCTTTGCAGAAGGCCGTTCAAGATCATGGAAGCTCTCAGTCTAGGAAAGCTGGCACCTCAAAATTACAAACAAATGTATTGAAAATGAAATAGCATACCAAATTCTGTAACTGGAAACTGCCTGCCAATAGCTGTTAAAATATAGGGGGATGGGGTTTGGGGGTAGGGGGCTGTGAATATTGGAATCCCTGTCCAGAGTATCGCATGGATGTCAGTTCCTGGTCATTTATTAACATTTGATTGAATTTTAACTGAATTGTTTTATCCTCTGCTTTTGATTCATTGTACATCTCCTAGAATCAAAGTCTGAGTTGGGTGCCCATGTAAAAATTTATAAATTAATCAATGCCACCAGAACTGAGATTTCAAAAATTCAGATGATAACTGGATGGCAACAAAGAAGGCATACTTGCTGCCATCCAGTGGTCATCTGAATTTTGCGATGCAAATATGGTAGCTTGTAGAAGTAACTATCCAAGAACACTCAATATATAAATATATAAAATGTAACTCTTTGAGGGAGATGGGCGGTTCAAAAATGTAATGAATCAATCAATCAATAAAAAAAGGACTTGATGTTCAAGATGCTTCATGGAACCTTCAAAGGAATATAACTAGCAAATTATTGTAACATGTAGCAATTTCTAAGAGATGGGACTGCCTTCCTATCACCTAACAGAAAACCAAAGTACGGAGATGCATTACTCTATTGAGTTGCTTGGTATCTGTCATGGCCATACAGCTGAGTTCAACAGAATTTTGTACATAGAATATATCTATTTTTTCCTGTTTCCTTTTTATTATGATAGTACAAATCTCTAAACATTGTTATTTTGCTACCATGATATTTATATAACACACTTAATTCTTAATTTTCTATGTATTGTTGCTTGGTATATTTTCTTCTGTGTGTTTGTGTATAAATATATGCCTGTGTGTATGTGTACATGTTAGTAGAAGAAAATGTAGATGAACAAAACAAGGTCAACAAATTAAAACAATAAAAAAGCAAGGAATAAAAAATAGCTTTTTAGAAATCTATTAAGTTCTTGACTTCCCTTTTTTTATACATCTGCTAATTTGCAATATTTATAAGCATTTAGCCCACCTTAAAATCAAACGGTGTATGATTAAATTTACTATATATATATTAAAGGGGGCCTAAATGCTTTACTGTGTTGCATGATATATTGTATATATGGGAATCATTCTTGCTTAAAATTAGTGAGACTTTTTGTGTCTCACATACACAAGTATACACATAGTGTTAGTTTTGCCATTGCTGCGTGGTCCCCAAGTTTAAGTTCACAGAATATATATTTAAATTGTTATTTTATCATGTTATTTCCCCTTCTCCTTATTATATTTATAATATTCTGCAATTGTCTCAGATTGGACTAAAGTAGAAATAGTTCAAGAAGTGCCATAACTTTTGGCAAAGTCTTCTCTCCAGACTATATGTCATACAAATGCATCTATTTCTCACCAAAAAACATCCACCCCCTCTAAAATAAAATACATTGGTTTGATTCATCCTGTATTTATTTTTCAATGGGATGTTTATTGATTCATTTTGGTAGACCATTCATTATGTAGCTTTGGCTTCTTGTATTATGTGAGCTGAACCTTTAATATTTGTAAATCATGATTCTTTTTTTCTTCTTCTTTTTTGGTGTGAACCCAATTTGCTCTAGTTTATTTAATAAAAAATGATTCAATTAACTATGAATCCCATCACAGTACCTACAGTTATGGTCCTTGATTTACAATTACAACAGCGTGTTTAACAATGGTTCAAAATTACAGCATCCTCAGACTTACAACCTGTCCTCAAGATCACCACCCCTGTAGTCACAGGATTGCAATTCAGACCCAAGGTAACTGGCTTGTATTTATGATGGTTGCAGCATGTTGCAGTCACAGGAGGTAATTTGTGACCTTCACAGCTGGCTTCACTTAAGCTGGATTTGCTTAATGACCATGTGATTCACTTAACAACCATGCAACTTGAGTAATGACCATAGTGATCGATTTAATGACCACAGTAAAAATAGTCCTAAAATCGTGTCCAGTCACATGGTGATTCACGTTATAGCCACACAAAATTGCAATAGAAATTCTGATCCCAATTGTGGTTGTAAGTAGAGAACTTACTGTAGACCAGTGGTTCCCAACCTTTTTTTGGCCATGCTCAACCTAAGCATCTCTAAAATCCTGATGACATATAATTCCCCGTGACATATAATTCTTACTATTCAAAAATTGATCTCCTACTCACGTAGAAGAAGCCTAAAAGGCCATTAACTTGATTTAAACAAGGTTCCAAATTGCCCCCATTAAAAATTAAGTTGCCCCCCCTGTGGGGCGTAGGCCCCACATTGGGAACCACTGCTGTAGACTCTTTTTTGCTTTGCATGGCATGTTGTGGCTATCCTCCCTAGTTGAACTCATTTTAAGGGAGTGTCAGGAGTGTTAAGTGGTAAAATCAGTGTTTTAAATATTTGCAACCCATTTGGAGTTCTTATGGCACCCATTTTGCTCCTTCAATCCATCCCACGTATTCCCAATAGAAAAAGGCCAAAGCAATTGGCCCCATACTAAGAGACACAAAAAAGATGCTGGTGTGATATATGGATCAATTCTGGTTTGATAGTGCTGTAGTATTTCCTAGAAATAGCTGTCAGTTTCTCAGCTTAGATACTGAGAGTGTCTACGAGAGAGGTTAGCTCTGTCATAGATTATGTACATCTGACGTCTTTTCTGGTTAGCATCTGAAAGCTGATGAATTCAACTCTGCTTGAAAAGCGTGGTTCTACAGCTACTTCTATGACCCAGATCTACTTTCTTTAAACTGGTACCTTTAGGTTATGGTCTCCATCTACCAATTCAAAAGGTAACAGGCTCACTGTTATTTATGGGACCAAAGTCGGATATATCAGAAGGGTACCAGGGTGGGGAAGACTTCATCAGCCTTAGAAGTTCGAAAAGCAGTCACCTACGTGGGCAGTGCAACTTAATTATGTTACCTGAAGTGACCCATGGCAGCTCCACAAGGGATCAGACCTTTTGGTTGAGAGCCTGAGCCCTTAATGTGCTCTGTTAGCATCATAGGCAGCTCCAGCAAATGCACGAAGTTATAACAAACAGCAAGGAAATATTATGCAAGACCACAGGAAGTCACAGGAGACAGTATTCTGGGCAGACCTGGCAAGACGTCTGTGTGAACTCCAGCTAACAACAGACTTCGATCATTGGCGCCAAACTGAGCAGAGAACATTTCTAATGCTGCTGTGGATAAAACACCACATGTTTTTTGCCAGTGGGCTGTGCTCCAAAACGCTGTGTACCTGACAAAAATCAGATATGCTCAGGTCTCTTTTCAATTTCTCTCACTCCCAGCTTGGAAGGAAGGAGAGGAAGAAAGTGCAAGTAATTCATTTTGTTCTTGTAAGAATGGACAAATTTATTTGTCATCCCACTAGGTAGCAGCACTTAGCTAGATTAGGTCAACTTCAACAAAATTAAGATTCATTAGGCCTCATTAGAGGTTGGATGGGAGACCAACAGGAAACCCCAGATCTACAAGCTAGAAAAGGAAATAGCAAAGCACTTCTTCCTGTTGCCAAAAAACCCCTGCAGAGATGTATCTATGCAGTTATAGAAGTAAAGACTCACCCATGGGTCTTTACAAATTAATTGCACTAATAATGTATTTCTAATTAAGACTTCCCTCTTTAATGGTGGTTAATAATTTTACAAAACAGAAAATAAATAAGCCATTTTTGGCAGTTTATCCTTACTTTCAATGAACCTTTGTTCCACTGTTCTACCAAATTCTCTGCTAAAGCAAAGCCACTCTATAAACATGGTGCTTTTTTATTTCTTGGCAATTGCAGCAATATTTGGGATATTTCTAGGCCAGGATTGCTTGCACACATGTATTGTTCTCTAGAGACCCACAAGTCAATACCTGGTTTCTTTAGAGAACCACACCGAGAAGACTGCTGCCAAAACCTAGTTGCACAAAGACACATTCTCCTTTGTAGTAATTAGTTAGATTTACAGCATTGTGCTATACCATCATTTACAATAACATGACTTGTTGAGTAAGTCACAGTTACAGCATTTATATACAACACTTTATTATCGATTAGTGTTTATAACCCACAATGGCTGATGTCAGCCATCAGGCCAAGCCAAAGCCAAACTAAACACATTTTTGGATTCTATAAATGAAGAGAACCAGCCTCTGAAGTTAGCATTTGCTCTTCAAAAGAAACCTGAATTTGACTCAGTTTCTGTTCTTGATTATGTGAGCAAAATTCCTATATAACCTTATATTAAAAACATTTATGGTGTCCTATTGGTTCTACTATATCTTTCATTGTTAGGGAAAGATACACATGCTACATCAAATATACTTTAAGAGGAAGAAGAGAGAAAAACAATCTAACCTTGACACAGAAGCTTTGGTTCTGGATTCATGCAAAAGATAATATCGTGTTTCCCCAAAAATAAGACCGGGTCTTATATTAATTTTTGCTCCAAAATATGCATTAAGGCTTGTTTTATGGTTAGGTCTTATTTTGGGGGAAATACGGTACTAAATGCATCCATCTGACTGACAATCTTAACTGGGGCTTATTTTGGAGGTAGGTCTTATATTACGAGCATCCTGAAAAATGCTAGGACTTATTTTCCGGTTGGGTCCTATTTTTGGGGAAACAAAGTACTCTATTTTTTGCCAGCTTAATAGGAGATACATCACATATTGTTGCAGGCTTTGGTACATGCAAGTTTCAAATGTCTGTATTTCTTAGCATCATTGCTTGTGGGGAAAAGAACTATGATATTCATTTCTAATGCATCTCCATCTATGCCTTCTAACGGTACCCCATCTTGTGGGGGGGGAACAAGTAAAGCAGTAGATAAGAAGAACTATGATGATTACAGAAATGCAATGCCTCTGATGCCTGACAGTGAGAAGTTGCAGTGTGGACCTGAATCCTCTTTTCAGAATCAAGATTCCTCTAACTAAGAGTGTGAATAAATTTGCTTTGATTTTGTTCTCACATCATTATTTGGTTTTCACTATGGTTTATTCCTTTTCATGTGGATGATTGAACATAGATAGATTTTCTCTAGGATAGTGTATCCTGGTCCTTCAGGTCTTCTAACAGTAGGCATGTGTAGAATTATGCATTGTTCTGTATTTATTGTGTTTAATATGGGTACAATATTCTGAGCAGAAGCATTGCTAACAGGCATTTATTAAACTAATGTAAGCATTAGATATAGTTTAAAATAAACTCTTAAGAATCATGAATCTGGGCAATAACATGATTTTCTAGATGTTGATTTATTACACATTTAAGCCCATTTATCACACTTCAAAACTATGTAATGATCTAGGTTCCTATAGCTTATTTAAACAAGCACAGGAAAAAAGATTCCTAGTTTGGCATTATGTGGAAACTGGATTATACTGTACATTGCATTGTAAGATACAGTGTGGGCTGTTTCTTTTTGGCATACAGTATGAAGAATGAAGCAAGATAGTAAAGTTTCTATTCTAAAAACATAAAACAAAATATGGCTTAACACAGTGGTGGGATTCAAGTAATTTAACAACAGGTTCTCTGCCCTAATGGTTTCTTCCAAAAGCCAGTTCACCAAACAGCTCAGAAAGTTAACAACTGGTTCTCCCGAAGTGGTGCAAACTGGCTGAATCCCACCACTGGCTTAACATGATACATACGTGAATGCAACCTAAATCTTGGCCAAACATTGTTCATAGGATTCTAGTGAGAATAAAATGTTTGCCAGAGAGGAAAAATCTAGAAGAATTCAGCAGGTTGCACATAAATTATAAACTGGCTTCCAGGTGCTGCTTATAAAAAGAAGCATAGTTCACAGAACATGTTATGTTTTACTTTAAGTTGAAGAAAGCACATAAATCAGTGGTGAAATCTTCTGCGGATTGTCACCAGTTCGCTGCCTGTGCATGCATAGTGCACACCAAACACACGCTGTGCAAGCACGCGTGCGCAGTGTGTGCCAAACGCGCGCTTCATGTGGAAAAAGGAGGCTTAACAAGGTAAGTAGAACAGCGAGGGGGGAACAGCTGTGCCATGCGATTTAGATTTTCTAGAAAGCAGGATAAATCGTGCGGCACAGCTGATAGTCGGAAATACCGGTTTGGATGAATCGGTAGCTTTTTTTTTTTACTTCCGGTTCGCACAATCCTGTAGCTTTTATCCCTACCAGTTCGCCTGAACTGTGTGAACCGGTAGCATTTCGCCCCTGACATGAATTCATAAAAACATATAACTTGTGATTGATTAAAGGAGACAATATTTTTTCCCCAATTTCCTAAATACCTTCAAAGAACAGGATGTAGTACGTGAGGTTCAAACAACTGTTTTGATATTATTATGTTACTGGCTTTCACACTTTCCATTTTCGAAACAAGAAATGGAATAATTACTTTGTTTTCTCTAAGATTCAATAAAAATCTATCTAAACAACATTTGTTAAGTGATTTCATCAACAGAAAGTAGGCAAATTGCACAAAAATAAAGATATTCAATTCTGTAACACTGCTGCACTTAAGCAGAGTGCATTTCTGGGCATGGCTAGTCTAGTGAAGAGAAGGACCAAGGGGGACATGATAGCAGTGTTCCAATATTTGAGGGCTGTCACAGAGAGGAGGGGTCAAGCTATTTTCCAAAGCACTTGAAGGCCAGACAAAGAATAATGGATGGAAACTGATCAAGGAGAGATTCAATCTGGAAATAAGGAGAATAGGAGAAGAAATAAGGAGACAGTGAGAGCAATCAATCAATGGAACAGCTTGCCTTCAGAAGTTGTGGGACCTTCATCATTGGAAGCTTTCAAGAAGAGATTGGACTGCCATTTGTCAGAAACGGTGTAGGGTCTCCTGCTTGGGCGGGGGGTTGGATTAGATGACCTAC
This sequence comes from Arizona elegans, assembly GCA_022577455.1. NCBI lineage: Eukaryota > Metazoa > Chordata > Lepidosauria > Squamata > Colubridae > Arizona > Arizona elegans. Next base: position 295,426,653 of record JAKOOJ010000001.1, on the reverse strand, counting down.
AAGATCCCTTCCAACTCTGTTAATCTGTTAAATCTTAGACTACTTTATTTTTTAGAAACTATGAAGCTTTATTTTTTAGCCTTTTTTGTACTATTTTCCTTCATGACTAGGTGACTTTCAAGAGTCCAAGTGCATTCAGTATTGGTTAAACCAAATCAGAAAAAAGTTACTGTCCTGTAAGTGCAAAATGCTCAGGTGAAGTAAGATACAATATAATTTTATCTATTCTATACATCATACTTAATAGATTTTATACATTCAACATATCAGTCTACAAATGTCTACAGTCACTAAAATACATCTTTTCTGTCCAAGGTCATACTTATTATTTACCAAGCCAAATAGCAAAAGCAATAACACTTAAGACTTATATGCCATTTCACAGTGCTTAACAACCCTCTCTAAGCAGTTGATAGAGTCAGCATTTTGCCCCCAACAATCTGGGTTCTCATTTTATCACCTCAGAAGGTTGGAAGGCTGAGTTAGCCTTGAGCCAAATCCTCCCAATGGCATTTAATCTTCAAGGAGGTATTATGCAATTATAAAGGTCATATTGCAAGCAAACATAAAGTGCCCAACAGTCACCCCTGTATGACTCTGGATTTCTCTATTATTGTACCATCCCCACATTTTTTTTAATGACTTCCTCAATCCTTCCAAAACAGCTTCCCCACTACTTTTATTTCTCTGCTTTTCTTACTCTGTATGATCACTTCTTGGATCAACTAATAAAACTACAATAAATGAATTAGTACAGGTGGTCCTTGACTTATGACCATTTTATAACTATTCAAAGTCACAATGGTGCTGAAAAAAGTGACTTATGACCATGCCTTGAACTTATAATCGTCACAGGATCCCTGTGATCACATGATCCAACTTTGGACACTTGGCAACTGATATGTATTTATGACAGTTGCAGCATTCTGGGGTCATGGGTTCACCATTTACAAACTTCCCAGGGGGCTTCCTGGGAAAGCCAATGGGGGAAGCCAGGTTTGCGTAAAATAAAATCAGGCATGACTCACTTAAAGACTGTATTGCTTAGAGATGGAAGTTCCAGTGCCAATTGTGGTCATAAACTGAAGGCTACCTGTATATGAATATTGCAAAAGAGACCAAATCTTTTACACTTCTGGAATTTAGATCTTGGTTTTCTACTTAGGGGACAGGATCAACCTAGAGCCAAGGATATTACATTGTGGCTATACAGTGTACCAAACTCAGTCTTTGACTCTTGATATCTAGGCACTATACAGCATTGCTAATATTTAGATTTTATTTCCTAAACATAATGCTTTTAACTAGATACATTTGCGCATATCTTTAAACATGCATTTGTATTTAACTATTTAATTAGTTACATGGATTTAATAGGTTTTTATTTGAGTTTTCTATTATTTTATCATTGATCAATCAGACTGTACAAATATAAGTCTTAACTTTTATGGCATGGATTACTATTTCCATAATGTATTCCTTAGTTTTCCATTCCTCTTTGTGAGTATATACTATAACAGGAAAACTTCCTTCTTTTTTGTTCCCATTCAGGCCTTATGTACAATACCTATATTCTGGCATTTTTCATGGCAGCAAAAACAGAAATACGGGATTTTTCTCACTAAAAAGAGCTTTTTACTATTTTAAAGAGAGTATAAACAAATAATAGTTTTATTTATGTATACCCTATCCCCAATATCTTCAGAACACTGCAAAAACTAATTAGTGGCATCAGGTGTTTATTTATATGGAGGGTAATTTAATTGTGAATGTCTGGGATTTTTCAAGCATCAGGCTGTAACTTTCCATGAAGAGACCAAAATGAGAATAACCAGTTTGTTATTCTAAAATTAAAAGTATAATGATTGCACACCACTTGTTGTTGTCATTATGTATGGCTAACATAATCAGTGGCAAAATCAAATACAATCCATTTCTTGTTCAACTGGTCACAAAATTACACTTTTAGAAGCTGCTTCAAAATATAGCCTTCAGACTTCCTATTGACAAGTAACAAGTATTTGCTGAATCTTCCAAGTGCCCAAACTAAACATTCTGGAACATTTAAAATGGATGAAGTGTTGTTAAATCTAAAAAAAATATTATTTTTTAGACATAAAAGTGGTCTTTTATGTCTACATTCACAAAAAGTGATGAGGAGCTTATGTATCAAAATACACACAAACCATGATTTCTGTAGATCGGGGTTCACACTTCAAAGACTGAAACCATAGCTTTAAAGTTGGTTTTCAAGCAGCAATCTGTATAACTGTAATTGGTCATCTGGTTTGGATCCAACTTCAGGTAGACCTTGACTTATGACCACGATTAAGCTCAAAATTTCTGTTGCTAAGCGAGATAGTTGTTAAGTGAATTTTGACCTATTTACGACCTTGCTTGCCACAGTTGTTAAGTGATTCACTGCAACTGTTAAGTTAGTATGGGGGTACTGCAATGGTCATAAGTGTAAAAAATTGTTATAAGTCACTTGTTTCAGTGCCATTATAACTTCACTAAATGAACTGTTGTAAGCAGAGGACTATTTGAAGTTAAGGTCCTGAGAAACTTTATATATTATAGAGAAAAGAATGCATTTACAATGACAAGGAGAAGAAAAAAGAGAAAGTAACAGCAATATGGGATTCATCTACTGTATCCTTGATTATTTATTAAGTAATCCACAGTTTGGTTGAGTTCACACAAATAATGTCAAACTCTACTCAATGCACAAAGCAAATACATGGTTTAATATGATGTCTGAATAAGGTTTCATGTAGTTTCTTAAAATATGGTTTGGTCAAAGTATAGTTTGTATGGTTTTGAATGACCATTACTTAATTTGTAACAAACTGCCTTCTTTTAATCATGTCTAAATAAAACAGGGAAGTAATTGTCCAATTTGGAGATTATGAAAATTGGCTCCAAAACAACTCAGAATTTTAAATCATGTTTTACAGATGAAGCCCATATTCTTGCCTTGGATGTCCTACCTATGAAAGTTTCTAAGACACTGTTTTAAGCCACTCCGTTTTAAGGCACTTAGTCCTTCCCCCCATTTGCCCAGTGGCCAGCACTAGCTGTCTAAGTTGCCTTGCAGGAAATCAGAAAATGGAACAGAGTAGCAATGAAAGACATTCAAACATGATCTGAGCCAAATGCTTTCCCCCCAACCCTCAGCAAACTAAAATTGTGTCTCCTTTCCTTTCTATTTTAAAAATCTGTCTCCTTGCCAACCAACTCTGGCCATCATATTCAGAATTTTCTTTTTTTATCCACTCCAAAACTGCTGTGAATTAGGTCAAGCTAAGAGATGGAATGAGCAGAGCAAAGATCTTTTGAATTAATAGTGACCAAGTGGCTCAGTCAAGACAAACATTCTGTCCACTCCTATTACAGTCTTTTCCCACAAAGTGGCTGGGAATAGCTTTTAGCAACATTTTGTACTTCACTGACTGCACCTTTCAAAGCTATTAGCATCAGTTTTCTCCCCTTTACTAGTAAGCTATGGCCACCTTGAACATGGTTTCTTTCCCTATTTCTCTATTGTTACCCTATTGCACAATGTGGATGAAAACCATTGCCCTAAAATTTCTGGGTTACCTGTCCTGCAAATGGTTTTGGAGCAGACCATATCACATGGCTGTCCTTTTCTCAGCTTAGAAATAGCTTGTTATGCATAGGGTTATGCTGTGTTCCAGTTAATGCTCGGAGTTTACTGGCTACAGGAATTTCCAAAAGACTTTTGTTTAGCAGTATTACCACACATTTCAGCATGCCAGGTCTGGAATACCTTAAGCCACACCCAGGTGAGTCATGCACTGGCTAAATTTCATGATATACAACAAACAAAAACCTTCTGGAATCCAAACTTCTTGTTCAAACAATACACATTAATTCCTTAAAATCCAAGAAGAGATTAGCAATATAAATCCAATTACTGTACAATGGAGAGCCATAGTAAATATTATAAGCAGGTAAAAAGAATCATTGTCTGACTTAATTCACTTAAAAGAATGCGGTTCATATGCTTGCATAATCTACTATGGCCCTCAGATAAACAATAACATGTTAAAACAATCCCAGTCAAAATAGGGAGAGGGAGAATATTGGCATAGCCCTGAGAATTTATTTGGCCTAAGTCAGTGATGACGAACCTTTTCGGCACCGAGTGCCGAAAAGGCCGCAGGGAAACGCCATGCGCGTGCTCATCAGGGATGCGCTCTGGAAAAGCCGAACTCCCAGGTTCTAGCACACATGCACGCCCGACGATCAGATGGCCGGCACACATGTGCATGCCAGTTTTCGGTACTACTGTGCATGTGAAGGACAGCTGATCATCAGACGTGCATGCATGCCAGAAACCCGGAAGACAAACAGGCAAGGCCGCGCGTGCCAGGCAACATGGCTTCGCATGCCACTTTAGCACACATGCCATAGGTTCACCATCACCGGCCTAAGTCATGGTTTGCTGAACAAGCCAAAGGTAACTGAGTTCACAAAAACCACCAGGTTTAATTCACAAAACTCATTAAACCAAGGGTTGTCAAATCATGAACAGTGATCCCTCAAGGAATTGCGGGCAAGTTAGAGAATGTCAACTTAAAAAAAAAAGAAGCCCATGCTTTGCGAGCATAGTGGAAGTGTGTCAAAACTCTCGGACCTTTGTTTCCCATTGTGCCTATGCAAGACCACTATGACCACTTGTGGTACCAGTTTGAGGGGCCCTGTGATAAATAGATTAAAATTCAACAGTTCAAAGTGGTTTGTTGTTTTATTTGTTATGCTAAATGAAGTGGACGGATTTCACACTAATTCATCTGTTTAGGGGGTTATAGTATTGTATATTTAAAAATTATGGCATGTAACCAACCAAATGAACCATATTGCAGCTTATAGTGACATGAGAACACTTGTAAGTGACGCAGATGGATTAACAGAAACATGTTTCCTGCTGCAGTCTTCCCCAACTTAATGCCCTGTGGAGAAGTGAAAAAGCCTTCCTTGGTTCCAAGTGACCTGGATCTTGCAGAAGGCTCACAGCAATGTCACAGAGTGGAACTGAAGTAAGCATAACCTCTAATGCAGTGGCCCCCAACCTTTTGAGCACCAGGGACCGGTTCCATGGAGAGAGGTTTTTCCATGGACCAGAGGGGGGAGGGGAGTTTCACATGCTGCCCGCATCCCGCAAATGGCGCTTCACTTGTTTGCCTGGCCCAGTTTCAGGCATGCCATGGCCTGGTGCCAGCCCATGGACTGGGGATTGAGGACCCCTGCTCTAATGAAAGCCTTTACCAGAAGGTTCTTATTATACTATAGCCTCTAATAAGATATAAGAAGCTGGTTTCACTAACGTAATCTGGTACTATAGGGTTACCCATTTGGTTGGTAACCATCAAGAAACAACAGTTGAGAAACATATTGATGTGTATGCAGCCATGTTGGGCCTACTCAGAAAAAGATATAACATGAACTGATCCTAAACATTATTAGGTGCCAGATTATTAGATGCCAATCAAAGAAATTCATGGTCTGAAAAAGTAGTAAAATAATTAACATAATCTCTTCTCTTTAAGAAATGTCCATTAAAAAAACCAGATTGTTAAAGCTGGAAGAATTTGAGAAAGTACATATACATATAGATGCCTACAATGTCCCACTTTTTCAGACGTGCATTTCTTTGATTGGCATCTAATAATGTGGCACCTAATAATGTTTAGGGTCTGTTCACATTATATCTTTTTCTGAGTAAGCACAGCATGGCTGCATACACATCAATTTATTTCTCAATGTGATTCTTGATGTCTAAAAACCAAGTAAGTAAACTAGCATAGTTTCCTAGTCAAAGAAAGTGACTGATTCCAATACATCCATAATCAGGGAAAGGAATAAAAGACTGGTTATCCAGAAAAACAGCATTTGACACTTTGCTTTGTGTCAAAAATATAAAAATCATGTCCTAAATGGAATACAATAATGAATTTGTTGCTTCAGCTAAGGAAATGCGATAGAGAACAGAAACTATTTTTATTCTACCCTAATTTCTGCAAACTTTAAACAAATTGAACTGCACAGTACAATACTACAAGTATAATAATAAAACTTTGGTAAACTTATACTTTGCCAAGGTATAAGGATTTATTTTCCTAGGATAATGATTTGCATACTTTAACTCTCACATATTAAAATGGTTATGTTACATTGATTTCCAAGTATATTGGGACTACAGTACAACTCCTGGAATCCCCATCCAGATCACATATTAGTTGGGGATAATGGGAATTAAGTTCAGCGGTTCAGTGTTAAAGAAGTTTATTTTATACCATTTCAGACTATTAATTGATCTAATCTAAAATGTCTACTCTACTAGTGATAATGGTTCAAGATCTTGCAATGATGTTTTTCACACATTCTTCCAAATATCTTTTTTACTGGAGATATCAGCAACTAAATCTGGAATCATCTGCATGAAAAAGGCATGTTCTATCACCAAGGTACCTCATTTTCAAGCCTCCTGTCCTCAGGAGTATCTTTGGAATTGGTTACACATAACTTTCTTCCCAAATTTTGGGAATGTGTCATAACTTCACCCTTACTTTCCCAGTATTAAGACAATGTCTTGAGAAAAAGATCCAAGGCTTTTGTTTAAGTCATTCCACCAATTAGTAAATATTGTAGTGCTTGTATTCATCAGGTTATTTTGCAGTATTTGCTATTTATGGAAGCTGATTATTTTCTTTTGCTATTATAATAAAGAAATTGGAGGGAAGAGCAATGTATTTGATTAGTGATCTACAAATGTGGATTGTTTTTAGTTTTTTCCCATTCCCATATCACTCATAAAAGTTCAAGACCTTCATATAAACTCTTTTATCCAAACTGTATATAGTCAGTTTAATTCATAGTTCTTATTCAAATTATCTGATTTTGTTTTTACATCTGAGTATTTATTGGATCGTCTAACTAGATTTAGGATCTCAGAGGGAAGTAATATCATTGTGATTTGGTGCTACAATTAGGCTCTGATATTTGTCTTACTGATGAAGCATTGTCAACCTCCATGAATATAGGAAAAAAACAACAAAATACAAAAATGAGTACCAGTGATAATATGGAAGGTCACTGAACTTTTCACTCCAGCCACCATTTGCTACATTTTGCATTTGGTAATCCAAATTAACACTTGCTTCTTGTAGACAAAACAAGAAGTAGATCTACTTGGCCTTGTAAATGCTTTCGGCAACTGCAACAATAAATGTTTAATTACATTTTCAGGAGAATGCAGGGACTCTGATTAAAAGAAAAAAAACAACAACAACCAAGACCTTTCAAGAATTCAGCTTGAAATGTTCTCAGAACACTGGAACATTGCGTTTAAAAAAGAAAACAGGAAATCTGCCCCAACAAGAAGTGGACATCTGGTCATTCTAATCTGAGGCACAGCAACAGAGACAGCACTAAATATTACAAATCTCATGCGTAAGTGGAATTAACTCCCATTGTGCTGGATGGGATTTACTCCTGAGTAAGACTGTATAGAGTTTGAAGCTTTAATGGTTTTAATTTGCTTTCCGTTTATAGATGGTTGTAGAATAGCAAACTCTTTATTTTACCCTGGTACAACTTAATCAGAAACAAAAGCCATTATTTCAAACTCCCTGAAGATTGTGAAGGAACAGTTTCCACAGAGCGATACAACTACAATCCCTTCACTTTTTAATTTTTTTAATCAGGCACCCCAACCATCCCAACCTGCAAGAGGCAAGGTTTCATGTGTAGATTAAGGAGTGCAGCAGTCTTGGGCCACTGATGCTTATGTTTGATTTATCTTTTTAACTTATTCATATAAGTACCCTGCCAATCATTAATTATCTTAACCCTAATGTAGATTTAGAAATCTGTTTGATACTTGATTTAATATATGAGACATGGGTTTCCCTCATTCTCTATCTCTATATGTAAATGAACCTTTTTCTTTTTTCATTCCTTTCTATAATATATATATATTAAAATTGTATCCTATATACTTCAATAGACATATACTGATGTATAATATGAGTGAGAGGGAGGGAGGGAGGGAGGGAGGGAGGGAGGGAGGGAGGGAGGAAGGAAGGAAGGAAGGAAGGAAGGCTGTCTTATATAATGAGGAATGTGGTTTACCTTAGGTATATGACTACATAGAGAAGTTTTATGACAATTATAAGGATCTTCATATTCTTTGCATTACACTCAAACTCAATGGAAGAAACCCTCTGGAGGTATCGATTTTTTAAAAAGTAATACTACAAAATTAACAAATCCATGTTTATTGTTGTTAAACTAGTGAGTTTAAGTAAGTTAAGGTGGCATGATACCTATAGTGTTTGGCATTCAATTATTAATATTCCTACTGTTCCCTTTCTTCAATATGTATTAAATTATCTAATAAAGAAATGGACCTCTTTCTGTCTCACACACACACAGTGGGAGACAGTAGACCACCAGAATCAGTCAATCACTTTGATACATGGGATATATGTGGCATACACCATTTGAAGGCATTTTACATATGTGTAATTTTTCAGTTATCATCACAAGGATATACAATTAACTGTTCAGTAACTGTTCAGAGGAAAAAAATATCTCAAATTGAATCAAATACAGACATGTCCTGCACAATGATCACTTTTATCCACTTGAGACAATCAGATTTTTAAAAAAAGATAGTACTGCAGCAGTAAATGTTAAAATCAGTCAGGCATGTGATTGTAAGAGGGCCTTGATTTCAGGTTTGCTTATTTCCTAACAATATCTCTGAGGATATCTGTATTTCTGGGCATGGAATTGGCTCTATCATTAGGCACTGCATTAGGCAACTGATTTTAGGTGTATGAAAGGGTAGGAAATGTTACTTCAATTAATTATAGTTTATGATTTTTTTATGGATAGATAGCAAAATAATAAGGCCATGTACACTATAACTGGGACATTTGTTGCTCTATATTAGCATAAAGTATTTTATATTAGCAATGGTCCCTTTGTTCATTTTGCAAGTGTATCTCCATGAAACCTCACTTGTGATGCACCATCAAAATACTTTTTCCAAACTCTATGTATGTAATTCATAAAATCATAAGAATATTATAATATTATAAACTGTATGAACATTCTTTTCCAACCATGTCTAGAACATTCCATACTAATAAAAAATAAAATTATACTGCCAATTTAAATTTATGCATATACATAAAATGCCAGATCAAAGTTTCTCCATATGTTTATTTGTTTTTTTATTTGCTTATTAAATGCTGTCCATCTCACCATGAAGTGACTCTGGGTGGTTTACAATATTAAAAAGAATAAACCAATGCAAAAAACATATATATAATAAACATAAAATGTTATAGCTGCCTGTCTATTTATAATTAAGGCAGCTTCCAATATTTCATTTTAAATTAAAAGCCATTATCAATAAAAGTGAATTCAGTAAAACTACATATGAATCTTTTTGTTTATCTTATATTTTTATTTATTTCTTTTTTATAATTTAATTTATATACCACCCTTCTCCCAAAGGCCTCTGCAAAATATTTACACCCAAGTTCTGAAGCTCATGGGCTCCTGAAAGAATTTTTAAAAGATTTTTCTGTAGAAATTTAATTTTGTTCTTTTAACATCAACCCATGTTAAGGATTTCTCAAGTTTGTTGAGATAAATATAAAATACAAGTATCTAGGAATAAACTGAGTTTGTTTTCTGAGTAAAAAAGACATAGGATTGCAATATGTGACTATAATTTGATACCTGTTTACAATAATCCATACTGAATCATTGGAGTTTTTTGTATTTTTTTGTCTTTGTGCATTTTTGTAAGGTGCCCGGAGTCACCATGAATCAGATGGCCAAATAAAAAAATAAAATCTAAGATACCTGATTTTAAGTAAATACACACTGCTCGATTATAATAGTCATATGGCAAGCAAATTTAATACTGCCTGTCTATGCAAAAGCCAAAAAGGAATATATTAATTTTAAAAAATAATATAAAATATAAAAAATAGTTTAATAATAATAGTTAAAACTATTATTACAGTTATAATAGTTATAGTTAGTTATAACTAAATATTAGTTATAACAAACTATATAAAAGATGAGATCAAAACAGAGATCATTTGCAATTTCAATTTTGCTTATAATGTGAAATTATTGTTAAAACAATTGTTCCTAGTCCAGCACAAGCATATCTATCTTAATTTCAAAAAGAAAGAATATGTATCCATTTTAAGCCTCTTTTTGGAGTTAGTGTAACACAAAAGTGCTTTGTCTTGACTTATCGTATCCTTTAGCAATTATCTGGGGGAAATTTCCCTCTTCTCAAAAGTATTAATCATATATTTATTAGGCAATGATGATATATTCATTTAGCCAACTTCCTTTCTAAAGAAGGAGCCACATGTTTTTTTTTCTTTATTTGATGTAATGTGCTGGTAAATACATTGAAGCTGGTTCATTCCAACCCCCCACCTCCCAGATCTTGTAAGAATAACAATCAGAATGACTAGAACTGAATGTGAGCCAGAGAATCCCAGGGTCCATTCTCTCAGGATATCAACATTGACAGGCAACCCATTGACATAAATTAATTAAAATACTTTTTACTTTATACATTGTATTGCTTTTACTTTCAATGTTTTCTTTTACATGTTATTGTTTTAAAATTATTCCAATATAAGATACTACAGACTATTTAAAATAGAGTTCTATTCAAAATAATATATTAAAATTAAGTAAATTTTGTTTCAGCGAAATGTTTAAAAATAAAAAATAATGATAGAGTAGAGGCACACTGAAATATATGACTACTTTCAATCAATTTACATCAACTGTAATGTAATCCAAATCCAAGCCATAGCAACTGGGTGATCTTAGGCCAGTCACTTTCTCTCAGCCCTAGGAAGGAGGCAATGGCAAACCACTTCTAAAAAATCTTGCTAAGAAAACAGCCGGGACTAGTCCATGCAGTCTCTGAGTATTGGGACATGAATGAATGGAAAAATATATATCTTGGTATATTGGTGTAAGATAATATAATAGTATCAAACTGAGTAAAATTCAAAAAGAACAAGCTTTTACTAAAGCTAAAGTGGGGGGGGGAATCTGTTTTTCAGGACTCGGGAGATAATGTTATTACCCTCTTCACATTTAGATGGGAATAAGTACCACTAAAAGCAGCAATATTTATTTGCAGTTAAATGATAATTATGACTGCCCTGCACAAACTTAACTTTGCCATTAGAGTACAAACTGTCAGCAGATTTACAAAGTGCTTATCTTTCAAGAGATCATACCCTGAAATAAAATGAAAAAGAAAAATGAAAATACACTATGATAAAATAAAAAATCCTTGACGCAGTGGTTGATGTGGAGTTAAGCATGTCTTCAGTTAAAATATATTAAATCTATCTCCATTCAGTGTGGATGATCTAGGTTAAACAGTGAACCATGGTTCATATCTACCTCTGCCACTAATGTACTATGTGTTCTCATCTGTAAAATCTGGACAACAATATCGCAAACAAGTCAGAAATATAGAAAGGGCCACCAAGAATAAGTACCTGTGTAAAAAAACAAAAACCTAAAATCTGAAAATTTAATATAAAGATATTTCAATGCAGACTTTGGAAATGAAGTGGGAAGAAAAATATACTCCTCTTTAATTCAATATTTCAAAGTGGCAGAAAATAGAATATGTTTAAAAGAAGCCAATACTTGGACTGTGTTTGGACAATTGACCCCCATGCATGGCACCTTAGCTATGCTCCAGGATTGGCTCTATTACACAGATGATTCACTGATATTTTGTGTAGTTTTCAGTTTAGCTAACTTACTTCTAAATCAACTATAATTCCACACGAAACAAGCTGAGTCCAGTTTTCCAGAAATACTGGAGTGAGTTAATTTTTCTAGCTGGTTAAGAATCACCTCCCAGGGCTGCCCCCCCACTCCACTTATATCTACCCAAGCAGAAAACTGCCAAACAACATAATTTGTTGTTGTTTTTCTGTAATGATTCTGTGCTAATGCTTTCACCTCTTCCCCAGTTCAGAAAATAGGCAGATTTAAATCTTACTTAGGTGACCCAATGTTCAAACAGTGTTATGTTCCATAAACCAGCAACATTCAGTCACAGCTACAATGTGTGCAGAATCTGCTCCACTTCAACATCCATTATGTCATACATGAAGTCATAGGCAGTTACGAATGGGATCAGAAGGGCAGGCAGATACAGAAACATGCAGGCCAGCCCTTCACCTTTTGGTTCCTGATTAGGGTTATCTGCTGGACCTCTATTGCTCCATCTCTAAAACGAGTCAGATATAGTGGCCATGAAGTGTAAACAAAACTACTTGTTGGGTTTTGAAACAGAGCAGCAGTGAAATAGCAAAATGGTGTAACACTGCACAGAAATAACATAACAGGCTAACACAGCATAACACTGAAATGATAGGCTAGTCCTCCGTTACTTTTTGAGCAAAGCGTAAAAAAAACACCAAAGATTTTATTTAAATCTTTATTTATCATACTGCTTGTGATTCAGTTCCTTTTCTAACTTCAAACAATTACACTTTATTCAGCTCAGACCCTGCCTGTTTTCCCTGGAGTGACTTTTCCCCACCATCTAGGTTGTATGCAGAAGCCAATCCTATCTGGTGCATGCAAAAAATCAGGACAGCCTTATTCCATAGTTAGTCAGAACAGAGGCAGGAAAAAGATCAGCAATGGGGTAGCAGATTTCACAGTGGCAGAACTGTCTGGTAACTGTCTGAGTTTTCAGCCAACTCAACAAGTTTGGATGGCACAAAACAGCTATGAGGAAAGGTCCTTACTCTGCCACTTGGTTCCTCAGCTATTCTTCCTCCTCACACAAATTAAGCCACTGTGGCTTCATGCTGTCATTTTTCTGCATTGTTACTAAAACAATCAGAAGAATAGTAGCTTGTACCTTGGTGGTTTCACAGCTTCTGATTTTGAATGTTTACATGTTATACAGGACAAACCAGGCCACCAATCGGGAGGAACACTGATTGAAGGGTGGTACTTCCTATTAATCAATTAATGGCTTGCTTCATGCATTCTCTGTGTTTTGAGATTAGCAAGGGAAAGGCAACTTTAAACCAACTCAAAACTGCTTTGGAGAGTTTGGAAATAAAATCCATGGTAGTGTAGAAGAATATCTTCACAGACAGTGCTTTTTAAAGAAGACAAACTGTTCAAATCCCTCCTTTGCACAGTCAATATCTTGCAATGAAGATGAAGGACATAAATGGAATCTGGGAGAATGGGAGATAATCTGATGTACATGGAATTTGGGAAGGAGGAATGTTGTATAATCCTAATTGCAAACCCTTTAATTGTAACCCTTTCAGGAAGCTATGTGCCTTTACCCCAAACCCATCTGATTGTCAGAACTGGCTTAATTTGTTGCACCAAGAAACAAACTGTAGCATTTTGAGGTTGCCTTATATGCAAGCTAGAACCTCCAGGTTGTGTTGACCATACTAGCTCAGAGTTCTGAGAGTTGTAATCCAAGTTGGAGAAAGCTGCCTTCAATGCAGGGCCGTCAGACTTTGATGGGCATGAAATATCCTATTGCCTGCCATGCAGACCCTAAATGGCTGTCAGCTGATCCAAACACCAATCCACATAAAACACAAAGCAACGGGTGACCTGTTGGACCTTTACCCAACCCAACTTTCCTTGAACTCTCCTTGTCCTGCTGAACTATCTCGGTGCAGTTTGGAGATATTAAGAAAGATTTTTGCTCCAAGCGAGACCTTTGAAAGGCCAATACTCTTCCAATGAATCCAGTCCAGAAACCTTTTTTAGCCAAGTAATCTATACAATATCAACCGTGAAAATTTTGGAACAGCCTTTTTACTCTAGTCTAGGGCAAGTCATAACCATTGATGGCAGGCCCAGTATGGATGAATAGACAAGCAAGGTAATATAAAGACATCATGTTTTTCCTCCTGTCAGGTAGTGTAGCACGAAACTAGGAAATTGGGGGTGGTGCACTGAGTAATGGATTTATGAAGGAATAGATCCTAACTTCAGTACCTTTTGATGTCTATCTAGCTTCTCTCAGATTGGGGACCATTTGAAAATTGATGGCAATTTCCAGAGCAGCAGTGGCTCCTTGTAAGGAGAATAAAATAATTTTGCATTCTCCTGCCATCACTAGGAATGTACCTCTCCTCCCAATAAAATCATCTCTGCTTTTTCAAGTACCGAACAAATTAAATCACTCACGACTCAAGGGAAGGGGTGGACCAGATGCTATTTTAGAGACCTTTCCCAGACCCTGCGAGACTCGAATTAACATCTCAGAATAAAGCACTGATTGAGAACACGGGGGCTTGCTGTTCTCTCCCCCTCATCTCCGGAGGGACTGTTAGATAATCGTGGCTCCCTCCTTAAAAGCGGTTTTGTTTCCAAAGGCGCGCATCCTGGCAATCTCCTTCCGCCTCGAAAATGCAAATACTTTCCGCGCGCGGTCCGCAATTGTGGATCGGAGTCGTCCCTGAACTTTCGCGGCAGGCAGGCAGGCAGGCGGGCAGGTAAGGCTGGAAGCATCTTCTACGCCTCTGCCAATCTTAGCCCAGTCACTGGAGGACGGGATCCCGCACCTCGCAGGGGGCAAACCCCCTTCTCCCCCACTTCTCATTGTACATATATTGTACACCGACAATAAAGATTTGAATTGAATTCAACGCCATTTATGCTTCGGACTCGGCGATTAAACGAAATTTGAAGCGGTGTTCAGGCACAGCGGGCGCGGAGCTCCTAGAAACCCCATCGATCTCAATGGAAGACTTAACCAAGCAGGCCCCTCGCTTCCATTCTTTGACATCGATGGGATTTCCGAAACCGCCTCCCTAAATCAAACCGCGAAGCGAGCCTGTTAAGATCCAGCTTTCGGTCCGCTCAATTCTGTACATTCAACACCCGCTTAACCTTCCTCGCCTTCAAGCAAAGCCTCCTAAAACTTCCGGAGCTTGTCGACTGCTTAGAGCTAGAGGACCTACCGAAACGTTTAAAACTTAACCAGCGAAGCGCGTATCTTTCCAATCAGAGTAGTATTTTCAATTTCGAAACCTCCGGCGCGCGAGGCAACTCCTAGCCAAAAATATTTTAAAGGGGCCGCCTTCCCGAAGGCAGATGCCCGTTACTGCGTAAGATGATCGTCCCTGGGACCTTGCCCTTCCAATCGACTGCACTCCAGAGAGCGGCTGTATTGTTGCTGTTCTTACCGTGCTACAACTGCTGTTTTTAATCTAGTAGGACACTTTACTGGACGGGCGAGAGAAGCTACCCTTCTGTGCCGGTGCCTCCATCCTTGCCGTCCTCCTCCTTCTCGTCCCCTCCTCTTACCTCTTTTTTTCCTTTTCAGCTGTCATCCTGGACGCCTCTGCCGCTCCCGCTGCTGCCCCCTTCGCGCTTTTCCCGGCTCTAACCCAAACCGCCAGGAGAGGAAGACGCAGGGCTCCCGTGGGCGTCCCACTGGCTAAGGGCAGCCCGGGCTCACCGAGATTCAGGCGGCGGGGTGCGGAGGGGGTGGGTGGGAGGCTGGCTTCAGTGGGTGGGAAAGTCCCTGAAGGCCTTTGATAGGCGCCGGGCTTTCGGTGGTTTTTCGCTCGCCCTTTTCGCCGCTTCTGTCTTCCCCGCGCTTAAGATTCCTTGCCGCCCAAAGGCCCCCGGGGCTAGGCGCTCTCTCCGCGCAATTCAGACGCGGAGCAGAAAGACGAAGGTGGCCGAAGCAGGCTGCTCTCCGAACCGAGCCGTCCCTGAGCTGACCATACAGTCTCAGGACACTGCCGAGGATTGTACAGCCCGCTCAGGGAAGAAAAAGGGGGCAGCGAGAGCCCGCCGCGACTCTTGGCCGCTTCTCCCTTTCTTGGGCTCCGTAAAATCTGAGGAAGCAGCGACGCGCTCAGGGCTCCCTTTAAAACGTCAAGCCTTGGCTGGGTGCTCCGGGCGGAGGGGTGGGGGGAGGCTGTCTCAGACTCCTGAGCCCCAGACTTCGGCTCCAGCTGGAGCGGCCGACCCGAGTGTCCTCCAATGGGCAAACGAGGCGCTCGGCTCTAGGCCCGCCTCTTTTCCCCTCCTCCCCCGCCTGTCCTGCAGCTTTCCAGGACTTGTTGAGAGGAGGTCAACGGAGTGACTCTGAGGCGGCGGCGGCCGCGGACAAGCGAACCCGCGCTCGGCGATGAGGCGAAGGGCCACAGGTGGCCCTTCGTTTATGAAAGCCCCAAGGCACCGATTGATTCTCATGTATTCCGGATACAAGGATTACTCTTCTTATCCCGTTTTCTCTCGAGGGGTTTTTACTTGTGTGTGACAGTATCTGCCCGCCCCCCCCGCCCCCACTTTTAACGGTGGAAGGATATTTTCCCAGTGAAGGCGAATATAAGTGTCCCAGGATAATGTTGCAGGATCTGATGTGGGTCGGTCACCGGGACCAGAGGTTTTGTCTTCCGACCTTTCGGACTCGTGCTGGAGCCCACCTTCAGGGAACTTCTCGCAAGCCAGGCTAGCCAGAGACAAGTTCCTTGAAGGTGGGCATCAGGAAAGCTCCGGTGTTTTCCTTTTACTGTGAACACATTAATGTGTCTTCCTGAAAATCCAAAGCCATGGCTAGAGCTTGGCTAGAGAGAAGTTCCCTGAAGATGGGCATCAGCACGAGTCCTAAACGCTCGGATATTTTCCTTTGGTTGTTTCACAATAATTTATTTATTAATTCAATTTGTATGCCGCCCCTCTCCGAAGACTCAGGGCGGCCTGCAGGGCTCCTCAAACTTTTTAAACAGGGGGCCAATTCATGGTCCCTCAGACTGTTGAGGGGCCAGATTGGCTGGGTAGGCGTGGCCAATTTAGCAGTCCATTTTGCCGATTTACCAGTCCATTAAACAATACACAGCAGCCCCCTTTTCTATTCTTCTTGTTAATAGTGCATGAAGTTTTTGCTCTAGGTTTTTTTTTTTTTTTACTAGGGGAGAGAGGTTGGCAATGCCTGGGGAAGAAAAGGTATGCTTTCCACAGGCCTCATGGCTATATTTAAAGGGCCATTTAATGTCATTGGTGTTGGGCGATTCATTGGTGAAGTGATAGTGACTGGATGTGTGATGTTCACTGGTGCAGTAACTGGTAAATTGACAGGTGTGCGGAGTGTTAATGGAGAACTCATTGGGCTGGAGATGTTAACCGTGCTCAAAACATTGGCTCTCATATTCATTGCAGCAGCCACAATGGGAGGAGCTGCTCCTTTGGTACTCGCCCCCCAATTGTCAGCAGCTGCGCCGCTTTCTCCAGGGAAGCAGCTGTGTCCCTTTTGCAGCCTCTTCACATGTTCCCCACTTGTTCTGCCCTCCAGGCCGATGCCCCCTCCCCTGCCTCACCCGCCTCCAGGGCTTGCACCAGGGTGACCAGGCCCATCATGCTGGTGGCGCTGAAGATGGTGATTTTCTTGCAGGCTGTGGCTGCAGTTGCGCAATTTCCCTTCATGCAGTCACTGTTGCCTCCTTGCCACTCCAGCCTAGGGCCAAAGCAAGCCTGGAGCTCCACCCGGGGACGCCTTACTCCAATTGGTGTGGTGGGCTCAGTTACCAGTGAGAGCAGCTGCCACCTTGCTTGCGCTTTCTCATCCAAGCTGCCGGGTGTTGCTCTAGTTCTTTCCACCACAGCTGCACATCCTTTTCTTCCAATTCTAGCTATGCCTTGGCACTCACAGCTGCAGGAGCCCAGCACTCGCTCCAACCAGCAGCCTTTGCTTGCATCAAGAAGTCAGCAGCCAGACAGGAGGAGGCCAAGGACAGGAGCAAGGTGAGACACCGTTTCCACGCCAGTCCAGCAGGCGGCCCTCAGGGAAGAGCGCTGCATTGGATGACACATCCCCCAGTCATGGGCTGGATGCAGGGCCCAAGGCAGAGGGGAGGGTGAGCATGTAGCAGGCACCCAGAGGCCCCACAGAAACCAAGACACAGGCGCAAAAGGCAGCTAAGACTCGCCGTCCACAGCCCTTCAGCCTAGCACAACAGGTCCTAGTGCGGGAGATGAATTTCTCTCCCCCGCTGTTGGCCTTACCTTCCAGTTCCAGTCCGCGGGGCTCACACTGCTCTGTTCACTGTGGCTGTCTGTGAATTAAGGCCTGTGGTCAGCCAAAGGGAGGGGGGGTCAGTGGGTGGGCGGGGCGATGTGGACGGGGAAGCCTCGTGATGCCGCACAGGCCAGATTAATTGCTTTGGTGGGCCGTATCTGGCCGGTGGGCCATAGTTTTGAGGATCCCTGCATTAATGTGTCTACCTGAAAATCCAAAGCAATGTTGCCTCACTTTAATCAGACTGTTTGTAGAGGGGATGTCTTGCCCCTTTCCTTCTCCTTGCCATCTGCTCTAGGCCTGGCTAAATGAAGTTAAGATCAAGATCAGTAAAACTGTTTTTCACAAATGAAGGCAAATAGGCATGTCCCAAGATAATGTTGCTCCAGATCGAAAGCTCAGAAGACAGAACCTCTGGTCCCAGTGACCGACCCAGATTGCATCATGCAAAACACTTTTTGTTGCCCCCATACAGCCAAATTTCAACAATATACTGTAGTTGCCTAAAACGTTTCAGATCAGTATCCTAAAGTTTTGATCAACAGAAAGCCAAAAACTGTACTGAAGTCCTCCATGGAAGGGAGACAGTAAAACACACTTACATCATTTTAAAATCTCTATATAGGTAGTCCTTGAATTATGACTGCAATTGAGCACCAAATGTCTGTTGTTAAGTGAGACATTTGTTGTTTTGCCCCATTTTACGACCTTTCTTCCCACAATTGTTAAGTGAATCATGGCAGTTGATAAGTTAGTAACTGGTTGTTAAGTGAATCTAGTTTCCTCATTGGCTTTGCTTGTCAGAAGATCGCAAAAGGGGATCACATGATCTTGGGATACAGCAACAGTCATAAATATGAATCAGTGGCCAAGCATCTTAATTTTGATCACATGATCATGGGGATTCTGGAAAGGTCATAACTGTGAAAAATGGTCATAAGTCACTTTTTTCAGTGCCGTAACTTTGAACGGTCACTGAGCGAACTGTTGTAAGTGGAGGACTACCTGTGTTCCTGAACCTACCTAAGTATGCAACATTAGTTCTGGCTACTTTGTATACTTTATATACCCTATAATGGAGCAGCTAGGCCTTGTCTCCTCAGCAGGTGATAGCACCTAGTCACCCTTGGCTGATCCTACAAGCTAAGCAAGATCAGCTCTGGTTTGAGAGACCCTTGGGAAATCTAAGGGAACTGAATGAATGGGGAAGGGGAAAAAGAAGGCAATAGGAAATTATCTTCATAGCTTTTCCAGGAAAACTGCATGGATGCAGCCAACTGGAATCAAATTTATCCTGGGGGTGTCTTCTTGGGGGGGAAAATGATGGGTAGTCTAGAACAATGGTTCTCAACCTGTGGGTCGCAACCCCTTTGGGGGTCGAATGACCCTTTCACAGAGGTCACCTAAGACCATCAGAAAACACATATTTTCAATGGTTTTAGGAATAATTTTATGGTTGGGGGTCACCACAACACGAGGAACTGTATTAAAGGGTCGCGGCATTAAGAAGGTTGAGAACCACTGGTCTAGAACTTTCTGAGGACAGGGGTTGGGGATTAATGGTGAAATACTGTCTGTCCCCCCACTTCCTTATGCTGTCTTTTCAGAAGTACTGTTCTCAGAGTATAAAAGGTAACTAAGTGCCAACTGTGTGTATAGTTACCATATTTTCAGACAACCAGAAAAAGGGGAAATCAGTTCATAAGGATAAAAAATAGGCAACTGTTTATGTTTCTAACTTTGCTATGCAAAGGAAAATTCAAGAGCAAAACTAAGAAAAACTTGACAAAAATGCATATTTGAATAAAAATATCTAAGATCAGAAGTATATTCAATTTACTTTTTAAAAAGGCAATTGTATTTTTCATGTGAATGTAAAAGACTGTATTAAATGATATCACCTGGATGGTAAAATTTAAATGACCAAAATAAAGGACAAAAGTAAGGTTTTGGAAAATAAATAAATTTTAAGGAGAGCTTTCTGAAATAAAGGAGTGGTGTTTTTTTTTTTTAAAATAAAAGAGTGTCTAGTCACCAAATAACTGTGCAACCTGTGCTACTATGAGGGCCACAGTATTGAATGGCACCTCAGCTAAACTCATCAGAGGCTCCTTTACAATTACACTGTTAATAATATTCTCATAATAACATATATTATTTTTGCAGCATGTATTTTATGGTTTGGGTCATGGTTAACATGTTGGAACTGGAAACCCTTGTGGAGCTAATTGCATAACCTTCAGTTATGTTCTTTCAGCCCAACCTCTCACACAGGGTTTTTGTTATGGAGAAACATGGAAGAGAAGGTACTGCATATGATGCAGAGCTCCTAAAGGAAAGACAGGATACAAATCTGATAAATCAATAAATAAAAGTAATAATACTATTTCTTATATATTCCATCCAGTTGTTAAGAGAAGAATGTTCAGAAGCAGCATGGCAGAACCTATTAAAAGCATAGAAAAAAGCACTGTGATTATGATTATGATTCACACATTATGATTCCCATGCATTTCAAATAATATTTTACCCAGAGGAAGTGGGCTTCTGATTGAGATATGTAGGCAGATCAATAAGGATTATCAGATTATCCCTTAAAACAGCTATTGCTCATTAAATTAAAGTTTACATTTTAGGATAGTTGAAACAGATAACTTAGAGGACATTTTAGATTGCTCGGATAGCAGGAAAGTTGCCCATCAATTTTTATCAATAAACATAAATATTTTCACTTGATAGAATGTTTTCTCAATATATTCAGGGAATGAAACTATTTCATCCATGCATCTATTGCTCTTCCTTGTTTGTCCCTCTATTAACAGTTTACATATTCATAAAGAAATAGCTATTATTAATCATTAAATCTTTCTTCAGATATAACTTGGTATGTAAATTGGTTTATGTGTTGTTTTAACAATGTCTTCTTGAGTTTGTGTTTAGTTTTATTAGTTGCTTTGGATACCAATCTTTGACAGAAAGATAGTGTACAGATTCAATAATCAAATGCATCTTCCATGTATTTACTTAGCAAGTAAAATCTTGTCAACTCTTATTGTACATAACTACATATATTTTATGCATATGTTTTTGACCAATTTTTCTATGCCCATATCATCCTTTGCATCCTCTGCATCTTTTTTACATTTAGTTTCTTCTTGTCAGAATATACCAGCCCATAGGCGAGCCTGCATTAATGCAGGACAGTGATTTATTGATGAGAGGGTGAGATGGGAAGGGAATTTCCCTCACTCAGCCACTAAATAATGGCTCCCTGTTCCCACTATCCTTTACTGGCTTGACAGTTTCCTGGCTGGTTGAATTTATTAATCAGCCATGCTTTGCTAATGAGATTGTGTCTCCTTGTTTAAGTCCCATTATTCTTCCATATCTTAGATTTTCCACATTTTAGCGAGAGCTCCAGCTCTGTCAAGGCATTGCATCCCTTACAGGTGAAAGAGGCACCAAGCACCTGTTGATGCTGTTTGGTTGGAAATAAATAATATTACAGTTACCCTAAACATTGGCTTATATCTCCCTTTTCTATCAGTCCTGTTTGTGTGCTTAACTACTTCCCCTCTTCTCCCCCACTGGAACACTTGAGGTTTGTCTTGATTTATTTTCATGCAAAGCTGGCTAAATCCCTTCATCCCATTCCCATCTGGCTAAGAGAATGTTTGATCCTAAATATGGGGGTCCAGGATGCCTAAACATAATGTCCTTTTTGTAAACAATATTCCTCTTAGCAACGTAAAATCATTATGAGTTCGACTCATACTGTATGCTGAAATTTCTTTACCTTAAATAGGCCCATAAGGTAGTATAAAAAAAACCCCCTAAAAAGGCACTTAAAAATATACTTTAAATATTCAAATATTCGCAAACATATTGTAAGAGATAATTTGCTTAAAATATGGAATGAAATCAGAAAATATCACTATGATAGGATTCCTAGGTGGACTTCCATAATGGAAGCACATATTTATCCAAATACAATAGATACAAATAAATTAAAAACATATAAGGACATCTTAAATGAAGAAGGAAAACTAAAAACAAGAGAAGAATTGAAAATGCAAAATGTGGAAATAGAATGGTGGTCATATTTGCAATTAAAATCCAGATATAAATCTGATATGGAAAAAACTGGAATTCAAATGGAACCGAATCAGTTGGATAAAATTTTATTAGGCCCCAATGAGAAATTAATAACCAAAATTTATAATTTTCTATTGGAATATAAACTAGCAGAGGAAGTAGTTAAAGAGAATATGATCACATGGGCGACAAATTTTGGGTATGCAATAGAATTAAATAAGTGGGAAAATTTGTGGAAAAATATTAATAAATTAACATTATCTGTACCATACAAAGAAAATGCTTATAAATTGTTCTATAGGTGGCATCTACCACCGGCGCGAATTTCTAAAATGTTTCCTGGCACATCTCCACTCTGTTGGAAATGTAAAGCGCATAAAGGGACATGCTATCATATATGGTGGTCATGTCCCAAAGCTAAAAAATTCTGGAACAATATAAAAATGCAACTGGAACAAATAATAACTCAAAAGGTGCCCTTAAAGCCAGAAACTTATTTATTAGGAATACCTACAAGCAAATATGAAAAAGAAATAATATATTTAATAACACACATTTTGACTGCAGCAAGAATTATATATGCACAAAATTGGAAACAAGAAGAGGTCCCGACTCAAGAGAAATTAATATCCAAAATTATGGAATGCGCTGAGATGGATAAACTTACCAAGGAGATCCAAGGAAAGGAAGAATCTGAATATTATCTGGTCTGGCAAAAATGGTATAAATGGTTAGAGGGAAGTGGGGAAAAAAAAAGAGAAGAAGAAAGAAAGAAAAATTAAATAAAAGAAAAGATATCAATAGAGTAAAATAAATTTTTACATCAAATGAAATTTAAGAGATACGAGATATCAATAAAATAATATCATTATATAGGGTGAGAGAAATATTGTATATTGAAGAATATAGGATATTGATATTGTAACAATTTAGATATTATAGGTAGATGTTATAAAGATGATGTTTGTTGTAAATTGTTTTATTTGCATTTATAAATGTATTATGTGGTTTCTAAAATTAATAAAAATTTTAAAAATTAAAAAAAATATACTTTAAATATTCAAAGAACGGCTAAAGAACAGATGTAATATTATCAACAGTAAAACAAAATAACACTATCCAAAATAAACAGTTTTCCCAAAGTACTAAAATAAAAAGGCCCCAATCATCTTCCCATCTAAGGGAAGCAGGCAGACTTGGTGAGCCCAAATCTACAAATCTCCGAAAGATGGTCACAAAGAACAAAGAATAGGCTTTCCCACCCCCTGTTCTTCTACAGCAGTGTTTCATAAACATTTTCCTTTTGGGATCCTTCCCATCTTTAAAAATTATGGAGGACCTTAAAAGAGCTTTTGTTTGTACGAATTATATTTATCAATATTTAGTATATTAAACATTAAAATCGATGCATTCACTGCCCTTCCAGTTTTCACAATTGTTTGATGAGATTTTAATGTTATATCTGATATACTATATCACTTTTCTACATATGTTGACAAATAACTTTGATTTTTGTGAACTCCAGAGAAACTTTTTCTCAACCTTAGCACTTTAAGATGTTTGGACTTCAACTCCCAGAATTTGCCAACTATCAGGCTGTGGGCTGGTGGAAGGGGGAATTCTAGGATTTGAAGTTCATATATCACTGCTCAGATGGCAGAAAATGTAGAAAAATATCTGAAATGCATTTAAGAGTATATTGGAAGAAGCTTCCTAATGGTAAAAGCTGCTTACCTCTGGACAGATGGAGGACTCCCTTCCACTGGAAATATTGAAACAGAAACCAAGTAGCCTTCTCTTGGGATATTTCTAACATCCTACTCCTAGCACTGCAGAACTTGCAAGGAATTGGAGTAGTTTGCCTCCAAAATATCTTATAACTCAGTGATTCTGTAGTAGAATTTTCTCTAAGTTGGTGCTTATTAAAAAAGCCCCCCTTTTCAATTACAAGCCTTTAAGGCTAAAGTAACTGCATTTAGAATGTATATAATTATGAACACTATCATAATTTTAAACCCATTTTTGCTTCCATTGTTTGACCTTTTCCCCCCTACTATTTTGCTGGAAAAAATAAATATGCTTTTAGAAATATTTTTTATTTATTTTTATACCACTTTATAATGCCTTGATAAACCACTTGGAATATTGCATCCAGTTTTGGTTGCCACAATATAAAAAAGATGTTGAGACTCTAGGAAGAGTGCAGAGAAGAGCAACAAAGATGATTAAGGAACTGGAGGCTAAAACATATGAAGAATGGTTGCAGGAATCTAGATTAATGAAAAGAAGGACTATGGATGACATGATAGCAGTGTTCCAATATCTCAGGGGTTGCTACAAAGAAGAGTGAGTCAAGCTATTCTCCAAAGCACCTGAAGGCAATGGATAGAAACTAATCAAGGAGAGAAGCAACTTAGAACTAAGGAGAAATTTCATCACAGAACAATTAATCAGTGGAACAACTTGCCTCCAGAAGTTGTGGGTGCTTCAACACTGGAGGTTTTTAAGAAGAGATTGGATTCTTAAGAAGAATTTGTCTGAAATTTCCTGCTTGAGCCCAGGGTTGGTCTAGAATGCCCCAAGATCCTTTCCAACTCTGTTATTCTATTAGTTTACTTATTTTAGATTTTTAAAAATCCCACCTTTATTATTTTTATAAATAATTCAAGATACTGAACATACTTAATATGCCTTCCTCCTAATATTTTCTCTATAAAATAACTCTGGGAAGTAAGTTAGGCTGAGAGAGAGTGAATGAAATCCTATCAATTTATTTCTCCATATTCCATAATGGTTTCTTGTTTTTGAAAGATGAATAACAATATAATACTGTGAATGTTTTCTTTTAATTCTTTTAATTCTTTTTGTTTTTAAAATCTGTATTCTGTTCTTCAAAACCAGATTTTCCCAGGTGTGGCTTCATAAACTTATCAACTCATTTAAGCAAAGTGTTTTCAATATGATGCGGTCAACATCCATTTGTGAACTAATTAATCTCAGCATTTGCATGATTCATACTTCCTACATCAGAAATAAGCAAGATAACAAAATGCTATTAATTGATTTATATATGTATTACCTGCTAATCATATTTCCATGAGTTTCTTATGCGAATGAAAAAAAATTCTAAACTAAACATATAAGTTGAAAGTTAAAATTGTTTCCACAATTCTAGTTCAATGCAGTAGCAAAATTGAGAACCAAAATCTATTCCTGAACAGTTAACATGGCAGATTTAACCACGAACAAAGATTAGCCTAAATTTTATGTGATGTGAGAGTTTCACAGTTGAACCTCCCATTTTATAGAGCATCCAACATTTGCAAATCACTACATTGCATTCTTCTTGAAAGTGAGATGGGTAGTATCTAAGTCTGACAAATACATTAAATAAATAAAACTTTCCTAGTTCATATCTGTTCCCCCTTCAAATCATTCTTATGTTGCACTTGGATTGATGTTGAAAGTGATGA
The DNA here is from genome assembly GCA_022577455.1 of Arizona elegans. Classification (NCBI taxonomy): domain Eukaryota; kingdom Metazoa; phylum Chordata; class Lepidosauria; order Squamata; family Colubridae; genus Arizona; species Arizona elegans. The sequence goes on along the minus strand of JAKOOJ010000001.1, from coordinate 295,400,955 downwards.
GGAACCTATAATAAATTTAGCTGACAGAAAGTTCCTTATCAAGAGCCGTGGTGGCGCAGTGGTTAGAATACAGTACTGCAGGCTAATTGTGCTCACTGTCAGCAGTTCAATTCTCACTAGCTGAAGGTTGACTCAGCCTTCCATCCTTCCGTGGTCAGTAAAATGAGGAACCTGATTGTTGGGGGCAATATCCTGACTATGTAAACCACTTAGAGAAGGGCTGTTAAAGCACTGTGAATGATAAGTAAGTCTAAGTGCTATTGCTATCATTGGTCACCAACATCTAAATTCTCAAATTCCTCATACCGGTTTTGTTATAATCTACAGAAAAACCAAGATCAAAAGTGTATCTAATCCAGCCTTCTGCTTCACACATTGGCCAAACAAATGCATCTGGAAAGCCCACAAGCGGAGCAAGAAGGTAATGTCTCCTTTCTCCTCTGGATCAGTGGCTCCTAAAACTCAGAAGCATGTTGGGTCTGCACCAGAGCAAGCATATAGCCATCAAGGCTGGTACCCACTGACAGTCTTAGCCTATCTGTGATTAATGGTTGCTGCATCTTGTTTTGAGCTACTCTGAAAAACAGGGGAACAGAAATACAGATATTTTTAAGAAATGAAAAGGAGGTATTCTACATGAATAGACAAATTTTAGGCTTTGATTTAAAACTGGCTTACAGTCCTGACTTGAATGCATGCAATAAACCATAATCCTGGCTTTAGATGTTATAGTAAGTTATCTCTGACTGGATTGTTTACCAACTTACAAAGCAGGAGCCAATGTTCTTTGCCAGCAGGAATTTGTGGCTTGATGCAGCCTGGATTCCTGTCTTTTTCTTATGTGCCAGTATGGCCATTGTCTTGTGGCATTTCTATTTAAATAACATAGCAGTAAATGCGTATTTTAAACAAAAGAGTAAGTTATTTACTTTCCATTCTCAGAACCTAGTTTTTTACTAAATTCTTCCTAATCTATATTCATTATTGATTATTATTAATTTGGGTCTAGATTCCAGCAATTATATCTCTTTAAAACATCCAGGAGAATATTGATTCCACTAAATCAATAGATGCTATAAATTCATATTTGCTTATAAAATTGCAAAAAGCCTCAAAAAATGGCCAAGAGTGTATATGAAAAGAGCTGTTTCTATATATATCAAGGGGCAAGCAATCCTTCTGGAACACTTTTTAAAGAATTGGCTTTCAAGAATCTCAGAAGCATAATGGTGATGCAGTGGTATGAATGGAGTGGTGGGGGACAGCTTCATTCGCCTCCTCCCTTTTTCACTGTGTTTTGTATAATTTGGAAGCTGCCTTTCTAAACCATACAAATGTAGAGGTTTAAATGTCAATAACAAAATTTGGAATGGAATGGAATGGAATCCCCTATAAATATGAAAGCATAGATAGTACATGATCATATTAGCCAATTCCAGTAAGCTCTGTTTTGGACAAAAAAGAGCAGAAGATAATGGGGGCAAAATCCCTTTCTGACAAAGATTTATTGAAATCTACTTGCAGTCAGCAGACAATGGTACCCTATACTGAGAAATAATCTGATCTGAAAATAGATACAATCTGTTCTGATCTGTGCAGGTGCTACATAAACATAATGTAAAAAATGGCATATACAAGTAGTGTTAAACATTTTTCAACACTCCACAGTGTACCACAGGTGGAAAGAGCTATTATGCTTAAACACTCCTCTCCTCTCCCTGTGGATTAACCTGTCCTTTACTTTTCCATATTGAGTGTAAATTCTTCACCTAACATGTTATCTTAATATTCTGAGGCACATCAGGCTGGCTACAGTTTTTTCAATCTTCCATTTCTAAACATCTTTCTTTTGTAGGATTTCCCAGTCCAAGTCCAATTTAAAGAAAAAGAGGAGATAGTAGAGGTTGAGTTGCCCATCAGGATTTAACAATCAAAGAACAGATTGAGCAGACATATTCACCTGATCCCAATCTTCTCTAGTTTGAAAAAATATAGTGTGTTTCTATTTAAATATAGGTAAGGATGAGTGTGTGTGTGTGAGAATTAAATTGTGTTGTACACCTCCTGGAGTCATTGTGTGAGAGTTGGGTGACTGTATAAATTTGTTTAACAAATATTTATTTCTAATGGATATACATATGTTCTGCAAAATTCCCTTCTCCTGTCCATCATTTTAAAATAATATCTAAGCAGTTAAAATAATGGTTTAACCTACATATTAGGTAATCGTCTTTTCCCAAGATTTCACTTCTAACTATCTAACTAAATGAAGCAGTAATATGTAGTATGTACTCATAGCAGTTAATATTAACAATACTTTAAAAACAGAGATAGTAAAAAACAGGACACTTATAGCTCAAAACAGAGAATTTGATTATAGTTCCTCTTTTTACTGATCCAATGACAGTTAAATATGCTTCCTTTGCAACAATTTGATTGTATGGTAATAGAATGGAAAGAAATGTCATCTGCAAATATTGGAATATTCAGGTAATCAAAATACATGTATGTGCCAGGATTCTAAATGTAGCTCCCAGACGATAAAAGAACAGAACAAGATCAAAGAACCAGGTACTTATTTCCTAGATTAGCTAACCTTTAGTTTTTCCACTGATCTGAGTTGGATTCAAAGCTTCTTTTCTAGAATAAACACTCAACTTCACAGTCATGAGACAAGAAAAATATTTCAGCTAGTTGAATGGGAGATGGACATTCAGAATTCAGATAGGCCTGATATATCAACCACTACTGAGCTCAAGAAGATAAACTTTTACTGAAATGACAGTTCCTAGTCTCCTAACTCCTTTGGCCACAGTTCAGAAGGAATAAAAATTGCTTAGTAAATTTGTAACTATTCCTAAGTACCTGCAACTGAATCTTGTCCTGTCAACTGGCCTCTATTCTCTGATCATTTTTTCTTCCTTTGGATGCACACAAGACCAAGATAAAGGCCTGGTTTCTTGAACTCTGCAAATTGTATGCATACTGTTGAGAGCTGTGCATATATGTAAATAAACAACAGCAGCAAAAGGGCCATGGTGGTAAATCCAATGATAGCCCACATGCTTTGCATGCATTAGTTTCCTGGTTCAATATTTAGCTTCTTTAAATAGGTCTGAGAATAAAATCTCTCTTCATACAGGCTCACTGGGTACAAGATTATCTATCCATCCAGATATTTAATTTAAAAATGCCTTTTCCTAAAACAGTAAACAAGCACCTTTCAAAAACTCATTCTGTACCTTGAACGGCGAAGCATTGACCACAAAATATTCATTTCCTGATCATATTGAGGCTAGATATGCCATGCAAATTATGTTACTGTGACGCTGCATGAAAATTATTCAGAACATATAACAGGAAGAAGATGCAGCACAGAGGCTTTTAAGTAGTACTAATAGCTGGGGACAAATTATGTCACTGCTGACATTGGTCTTGGATGTTAAAGCTCTTGATGACCTAGGAGGTCAAGGGTGTCAAACTTGTGTTGTTATGGCATCATCACATGACATATCATAACTTTTTTCCCCTTCGCTAAACGGGGCATGGATGTGGCCAGCGCGTGACGCATCCGGCCTGTGAGCCGGCAGTTTGACAACCCTGGCCTAGGTTATAGGAAGGACTCCATTTCTGCTTCTGTTACACTTGCTGCTTTCTGTAACTACAGTTCCAAGAAACCTCTCTATAGTAGCATCTCCATTATGGAGCTTCTTCCCCAGATAGTGCTATTTATTTATTTACATGCTAACTTTTATATTCCTTCCAGCTCTAGGAATGAAGAGTGGCTAACATTCAAATGAAACACATACAATAACAATAATCATCTTAACATAAACATAAGAGGAAAGAGCAAACACACATATGAGGATTAAAAATATTTCTCAGCTCTCAATCTTTAAGTGGTTTTTTTTTTAAAAAAAGAACAAAGTCTTTGTTGCTCTATGAAAAGATTTATGGAGTCGAGGGGACACTTTGATTTTAGGAGGCAGCATAATGTACCAGGAATGGTCAGCTAGTAAAAAAAGTTTGCTTCCAGGTCTACTCATCCTGATCTGTGGAAGATAGGGAATCCAAAGCATCTTCTCCTGAATTGGTTGAATAGGATAGCTAGAATCCCTCTGGAGAAGACAGTCGCAGAGGGACTTTGGTTCTAAGCCTTGTAGGCCATTTTATATTCATTTGGTAGAGGACACATCTATCTTTTTTCTCCCAGATACCTAACCAGATTTTTATATGCTTGTGAGTTTTGAATGATCATGATAACTTTTAATTACAAATACTTCCCCTCTCCACATATTTTTAATGGAATAACAGTGGAATATTTTTACATTGCTGGCTCCTTATTGCTCTTTAATTTGCAATAGTGACCATATTATCTTGCATTTTTGCTATTCAGGCCTGTGTGACTTGTTTTTTGTTGCTAGAAAAATGTGTAAAAAGGACATGCATGCAATTCAAATTAAAAAAAGAAAAACTGAGGAAGATATAGCTCCCTAAAACAGCCTAATAAAAACTGAGCATGTTCACCACTCTGGGAATACTGTACTTACTGGTTACTGGTAGATATGAAAAAGTGAGAAGTGGGATGACATAAGACCGTGAAAAGGAATAACTGAATTTGCAGTGCATTTTTGGTGAAAGTTTCAGTTCCAATCTATCAATTGCTGTATTTAACCTTTCCATTTTTTGTGAATAATAACTTAAAAGACCAAGCTAACCAAGAATAAGGCCAGCCTAAACTCTTAGCATCTCTATAGTGAACAAGGGCTGTCTTTTATAAAAATTATACATATAAAAGCTGACATGAATGGCAGTTGAATCTTTTCTTTAATGAAGACATTTTGCATCATGGAAGAGAATGTCAATTTTGTGGTTTATCAATTCATAGAGCATAATAAAGATTGCACTTTTATACTATGGAATAAGACCAAGACCATCTGAACAAGCATCCAAGCATTCTGTCAATAGTTGGGGTCATTAGACAAGTTCTGACACTTACATCCTCTATTTTTTTGCCCAACTCATATTTGAGCAATATTAGACAGTTGAGAGTAGCTGCCGTTTTAATTCCCACAATGCATCTGATGTAACAATACTATGAAGAATTTATTGTAAGATAAAACGGAAGTCCAAAGCTCCTCAGTACTATCATCCTGCTTGCTATTTTTGCCAGATGTTGCTTCTGGACCTGGATAACTCAGAGGAGGAGTCCCATAGAACATTGGAGCATTCTACAAGCCAGGATTTGGCTCTGATAGTAACACTATAGATAGAGAGGAATACAGAGATGATTAGGATTATTTCAACTATTGAGGCAAGCAATGTCCAAAGTAAGTTCTTTCTTAGCTGGTTCTGTTTGTTCTTGGCATCATGTTCCATCAGTGGGATAATCTTATTTTTCTACTGAATTATTAGGTTTATGAGTCACAGCTATAAAGTCACCTTTTTGTGTACTGTTGACAAACAAAACAAAGAGGCAAGGAGAACTGACCACACTTCAGGAATATTTACAGAGTTTCAACATGGATTCTACCAGATTTGGTTGGTTTACTAGTGAAAAATGAGCAAAACTAGATAATTTCAAATGTCTTCCCTATCTCTAAATAACTAATTATATAGAATACCATTTTTAAAGTGACCACAATTATTTAAAATTAAGTAATCCACAGCTTTTGAAATCTCATTTGAAGTTTTCCTCAAGCTGCCTGGTGGTTACTATGTCAGATTCTTACATAATCACATTACTGACATAGCTCCAAATTTAACAACAAATATGAAAGGTCATGGAACTTATGACCTTGTGGTATAGGATAACAACGTAAAGAAGAATGTGACTTTTAAGACATGCAGAATTTCTGAAGTGGTGGTTTAGGTGTAATTTTTCAAGAAAAATATTTTTAAAATTAGATGGTGCCACTGGTCACAGTACAAAACAGTAATAGGGTCATATTTCCCAAAGAATGTTATTGCAACATTCAATTGAATTGATATATCATTGAATTAAAATTTGGTGACATATGACATTACATAAAAAATGAAGTTGTCTAGAATATCTGAGGGTATTAGATTGGGGAAAGCTGATCTCAGGCTATCTTGGCCTAAAATCAGCAAAAAACATAATAAATCATAGTCAAGTGACTGCAGGATTCTGCAAACAGCTGAAAATGCAGGCCTTTTGCCAAGTGGCCAAAATGAGATCACATGACAGCGTGACCATTGGATTTTGAATCCGGGTCATATGTATTCCTGGGGAGGTCTGTCATAACCTAAAATGGTTGCTAAGCGATCAGTTGTAAGTCAAAGACTACCTACAGTTATTCCAATATAATCCCAATACCAAATTCTAGTTAGCTGTCTAATGGTTTCATTCTGAATTCAGTGCATATTTCACACTGTTCCTAGCAATTCACCTGCCTACAGAGCAAGGTGATGTATGAAACCTCCATATCCAGAGACACTTGAACATTGAATAAAGCTAGTGAGACACTGCAACAGCAAAAGAAAGCAACATGCTGAAATTCAGAAGATCTTCAGTTTGAACCATTTAGCATTCACATGATCGTTCTTTAAGAGGCAAATTTATCTTTTTTTAAAAAGTTCTTTTTATTAAACAAACATTAAAAATATAGTGTGACCATCCCGGTCTTATCATATCCATACATATTTTTAACATAACAACAAATATAGTTACTATTTAACATACATTACTATTTTGTTCTTATTTACATATCCCTTGTCCTCATTTACATATTTGTCTAAAATTATATTATCCAGTATCCATTTTACAAACCCTAATTCTTTTTTGTTCCAACTCCTTTTCTTTTTTTCAACCATTGGTACACTTTGTTCCAAATATTATAGTATTCTGTCTCGTCCTTGTCTTTGAGTTCTAGTGTCAGCTTGTCTAGTTCTACACATGTCAAGATTTTCTTTATTATTTCTTCTTCCGGTATTGCACATAAACCAGCCTTGCTACTGTTATAACATGCAGCATTATCAATTCTTTGCTATATTTCTCTTTTGTGATTCCTAATAGGAATAGTTCCGGCTTCAGATCTATGTTTTAGTCTAATATCTCCTCCAACCATATCTTAATCTGGCTTTCTTACATAACCACCACATGTGATAGAAAGATCCTGACACTAGATTACATTTCCAACACTGTGGTGATAAGCAAATTTATCTTTTCAAGGTGGAGAAAGTCTACACATTACCTCAGAGTAATAGAGTAACATCTTTCACATAAATAGACTGAGCCCATTCTGAAAAATCAAAAGATTTCATATAGTATATTTTATATACTCTGTATGCTATATTTTTGCTGCATTCTAAAGTTTTCTTTTCCCTATGTTTCCTGTCTTAGTTCATGGTAAACAAGCCTCATCTTCCATCTTCCATCTCAGCTATTGGATAGATATTCAATTTTTGGTGTTTGGCTTGGTCCTAAACCAAGCAATTTAGTGATCATTTGAAGTTATAATGAACCTCCCCAGGGCTGCTTATGATCTGCATACGAAATTTTGACAGCCATCCTTCCCCCCATGGGCACATGATCTCATTTTGGGCACTCAGCAACCAGCCTGCATTTACTGATGTTTGTAGCATCCTTTTGTCACATGATGGCAATTTACAATATTTTTTTTTGCCAGAAAACATTGTTTACTTCCAGTTGCCAGCAAACATTGCAGACAATGAATTTGCTTAACGAATGCTATGTTCACTTAATGACTGACACAAAAGAGGTCATAAAATCAGGCATGGTCACATGACATGCTTAACAACTGACATGATTTACGATCATAATTCTGGGCTCAATTGTGCTCATAACTCAATTGAAATTATGAACCACAACTGATCAGTAAAAAGCTCTTATTAAAGATCAAGGGTGTACCAAAATTTTTCTTAGCTTATTGTGCCTCATGTTTTTACCTGGTTAAACTCAGGTTAACTGTGTTTTTTTTAAGCAAAGAAATGTAATGGAGTGGGATAGTTTTCATCCAGTAAATGAGCATAAAATATGACCAAGTAATCTGTTTAAATAACTATGTTTGTGCTAAACCCAATTCTTAAACCGTAAAGTAATCACACTATCCAGGGAATTCTGGACTTATAGTCCAATATACCTGGAGGCAGCAGTTTGAGAAAGTCTTCTGTATCTTAAATAAAATGTTTTTCCTGCCGAATACTAATCCTCTGAGTTTGGAAGACCTTTTATTTAGCTTTATGGGAAGATAGAGTTTAATAGAACTGTTTACATGTCTCATAGAGAGAAATGCTGGAAGCAACCTCACCTCTTATTTCAAGAGACAAGAATATGCATTTTAGCAGTCCATTTGTTGATTCACTTCTGAGAGCAAAACTTGTTGGGCTGGCCTTGGGCCATCCTTGTCAGGAGTAGCTGAGGAGGTATAAACAATGCTGATTGTTAAGCTGAGTTATATTACTGAGAAAGCTTTATATGCTGAACTTCTAAGCAAGCAAGTTGGAACTGGAGCAAATATTATTTTTGAGTGATATGCTCAATGAAAACAATACAAATTAGATGTCACTAATTACAATTAGCATTGTTATCACATCAAGATGAGAAGTCACATGATGAAACAGGTCTAAGCTTCAGTTTGTTACCATTTTTTCCAGAAAGTCAAAAATCCGTTCACTATTTTGTTTGCATTCATGCTGATCCATTAGATTCTTGGCTGCAAAACACTTTAATTAACGTAAAGTAATCTTTAAAGCCTCTGGGTCTTACAAGGACTTTACTAAAAATGATGAAATAAAACATGCTAGAACCTGCATTAAACTCCAAAACAATATTAACTCATAAATGCCCCTCAAACAATGTCAACCTAGATAGAGTATTACTGACTTTTATTGATGAACAGATTAGGCAACAGGACTAATTAGGGCAGAATTGTGTGTGTGTGTGTGTGTGTGTGTGTGTGTGTGTTTGTATACATGTATGCACATGAATGTAAGGATTTAGGTTAGCATGTACACATTCATTTGGAATTCTGGGAGTTAAAATATGTAACATAACTAAATGCCCTTAGATAGGAGAAGATGAGTATAAAGGACCAAAATACGTTTGCTCTTTCCAAATCACTTGATATCAACAAGGACTATCATATTTAAAACTGGATAATAGTGACTACTATATTAAAAAGGCTGGGGAGGCAAAAACGTTAGCACATTAAACTATCCCTAGCAATAGGCAGCTTCTGACATTTTCTTGAAACTCACCATGATGAAGACTATTAAAAATGATTGTTAGTCTTTAAAAGTCCAAAAGCTCATAGCAGATGTCTATAGCTCAGACTGGGCTTTAGGTCACCAAATTAAACTCTTAGGCTCATTTTCCCAGAGCAAAATAAACATCCAGGCAAATCTTCATCCCAATTAGAAGTTTCTGAAATTGATACTCCCTACAAATAGGAAGTTACTTCCTATCCATTCTTTTTCTGTTTGCCTAAAGAACCGCAAAGTTTCTTTTCTGAAACAATATAACAATTTTCCTGTAATCTCAGCCAATGGGTATATTGAATGACAGAAGGTAAGGAAGAACCTCCAGACACCTTTCCAGTCAACATACCTAGATAAAATGGCACTAGGTGCCTTTTCATTCACGGCTGACAGTGCAAATTGCACAATCTACAATTGTGCAATTTGGATTAAAGTCTAAATCTTAGCACACCTATCTATTCAACTAAATACAGTTTTGTCATGAATTTCAGTAAGCAAATGGTAATGGTAGTACACTGGAAAATGTACAGTATTTTAGTCCACAAGTTATGAGAAAAACAATTCTTACCATGTGTAATACAAAACATATTGTGAGAGAGAATGTCTATATGCTTTAAGCAAAGGGTTTTGCCTCATTTTGTAGCCCTGCAATAACTACGTTTTTGTGTAATTACAATTTACACATACTGTATATTCCCCAATACTGGGCCTATCATATAGCCGGGTGTTTTAATGCATCACCAATAATGTTTGTGTATATGATACATGAGCCAGAGTGCTTCCTTTGCTCACCCACATTTCAAAATCAGTATTGTATGTGAGTTGCCACACTACTATTTGTAGTTTAACAAATAGTTCAATAGTTCATTGAGCCAGTGTATTACCAAGGTTTAAATACATTTTTACAGTGAGAAAATTGCAAAACACCTAGAAGATAGCCACACCAATCAGTTTTACATTGGTGTATTGCATTGCATTGCATTGCATTGCAGAGTTCCTTAACCTTTCCGGCTTTGTGGGCCAGTGGGGAGGGAGAGGGGATAGTTCCACGTGAGTGATGGGTAAGTGCGCACACATGTGCAGCTCCCTTTGCACAAGCAGTGGGCACATGTACTGCCGCTTGAGCAAATTTTAGCCACTCTTCACACAATTGGGGATGCACATGTGTGCTGACCTGCCATGTGTGTGCTCATCTGCTGTTGCGAAACAACCAAACAACCAGAAAAAGAATAGACCCATGCCATCAAAACAGATATCCCTCAAGGAGTTCACCAACCCCTAGAGCTCATGGCCCAGGGCAAGTTTTAAGGGCTGGTTTAAATAGGGTCAAGGTAAGGCCAATATGAATCTTGGAGGGGGGATATTTTCCAGGGGGCAAGTGCTGCAATAGAAAAGGCCCATATGACTCTGCCCCATATTATCGAACAAATGGGAGCTGCAGAAGAAGGTGGTTCCTCAAATAACCAGGCCCAACGATGCAGGTGGTTCTGAGTGCTACCAGTTGAAAATCACTATTCTGTCTTTCCCTATTGAATTCTTTTGTTTTGTTTTTGTTTTGTTTTTTTGATGGAGAGAAAAGAGGCACAACTAGTCCTGGAGATTATAAATAGAAGATAATGTTCAATCCCCATAACATTCTTTGACTAAGGCAAAGTAAAGGCATAATAGATGACTTATCTGAAAACACCCCAAGTCTGTTTATTTATTGGATTCATGCACCACTTTTTATTCAAATGCTTTAAGTAGGAGAAACAGGACTTCCAACTCCCATTTTTTTTCTACCTATGAGATTGCTTGAGTTGAGAGAAAATGACTGGCAGAAAATCACCCAATGTTTAGCTGAAGATCCAGGCCCAACATAGCAATTGCTGTGCTATGCTTATGGATACTTTTTACAGATTTTATTTCCTCTTGCCCTAAGTTAACATCTAAAAATGTGGAACAAAAACATGCAATTGAAATTGTAATTTCCTCCCTGACATAAATAGTAATATTTAGAATGGAATGCTCTAGGAAAGAGGATGACTTTTAACAGGTACAAGGAATCAAGTTTAACTTACTCTGTATAAAAGCCAGTGATTCCTCTTTTCCTCTATGTCTCTTACTTAAAGGGGGTGGGGGACATGATTAACAACCACATATTTAACATTCTATAATTCCATTTTCCAATGTCGTGAAACCATCATGAGTTACTGCATATACAAATAGCTTGCTTTCTGATGAAGGACACATACAGAAAAGACTTGCATTTCTGGAAAACTAAAGAGTTTATTATGCCATATGATTTCTCAGATGACTCTAATGTAGTGTTTCTTAACTTTGGCCACTTTCAGATATGTGGATTTCAACTTCCAGGCTGGCTAAGGCATTCTGAGGCATTCTGGGAGTTGAAGTCCACACATCTGAAAGTGGCCAAGGTTGAGACTTCAGTAGGTAGGACAATAGCATGTCCCATAATGAGAACATTGCAGGTAGCAGGGGCAAGTTTAAACATGTTTTCCCTTTGCTTTGTTTTTGGAAGCTGTGTTCGTATGTTTTTTTTTTAATAGTGTAGGAAGAAAATATCCTTCTGGGTTCAGCTCCAAGTGGGGAAAAAGACACTGGAAACATGGAGACTGCTTGGAAAGATGGTTTAATGGTGGACAGTATCACGTGGTTTGAGTTCCTGAACAGAAAAGGGGCGAGACACTGCGAGTCCCCGGGTTTTATGCTCTCTCTGGCTTTGAACTTCCTGGGGCCCCGAAAGAGTATCCTGATTGGTTGTCAGATTCCCAGGGGGTGGGGGTCTTAGCTAGCTTTGCTGGCTGATGTAATCTCCCAGATGCCATGTGGTGAGTTTCTGTTGCTAGATGGGTCCCATTGTGTTGCAGTTGATGGTCCATTGACAAAGATTGAGTTTCTGCCTCTGGCTCATTGACAAAGGGCGGGGGCAGGAAGATGGGAGCTGCTTCGTCTTTAAAACATGCTTCTCCATTTCTCGTCCAGGGAAACATAATATTCTGCCTTTTTAATATTTCCCAAAATATTTCATTCCTCTAGGAAAGGGCTGGGTGCTAACTTCCTACAATAGTTAATGCAATGTTTATTTATTCTGAAATATTGTGCACCAGTTTTATTTTTAAATGAAATATAGTAAGATATTTCCCCATCTCTGTTTGGTGCTTTACCATTGAATGTTGGCCGCAGAGATATTTATTTAAATTTAGATTTTTAGACCACCCAACTCAATCAACAGTGGCTTTCATCTAACCAAGATTCAAGGTACCTTACAGCAATTAGAAATGCAAATTACAATTTTAGAATTTAAGAATCCACACAATACAGTAAAAATCAAGACAAATCAGTATCATGAAAATCAAAACTGAATTTGATTAACAATTAGAAGTTTGATGAAAGGTGGGATTTTCCCAATTTCCTAACTATCTGGAAAATAGGGGCCGATGTGCCTCCTTGGGCCATGCCCTTCGGAATAATGTTTCCCCTGTTGGTCCTGATCCTGTCTATCTTTAGAAAGATATTAAAAATCTGTTTTTTCTCCTCAGGCTTTGGGTCTGAGAGTGGTATGACTTGTTGGATGACTTTTTCCCCCCAGCACTTTATGTGTTTGCATGTTGTTCTGGATTATTGTTCTCTTATGCAGTTTTTATTAGCTTGTAATTGTTATTGGTTATGTATGCCTCCCTGAGTCATGTCTTGATGAGGAGGCTAAATGAATAATAAACAAATAAATAAATTCCATTTGAAGAAGTCCCTCCCCCATCTTCAAAGTAGACGAGCTTTTGTCAGGGTTTCTCCACTTGATCTTGGGGAAGGAGGCTGGACTGTTAAAAGCAGATACAAAAATGGCTTATGGGCAGTGGTGGGTTTCAAAAAATTTTACTACCACTTCTGTGGGCATGGCTTGGTGGGTGTGGCATGGCTTGGTGGGCATGGCTTGGTGGACGTGGCAGGGGAAGGATACTGTAAAATCTCATTAATGTATCAAAGGCTAAACTATATTTAACTGGATAAATAGAGTGAAGAATAGTAAATGCTATACAAATGGTAAAACATTAGAGCAAGTAGAGAAATTTGTATTATTTGGTAGAATGTTTATGAAAGATCGGGAAGTCGATACAGAAAGTTTAAGATATGCAAATGGATATGTATAAGAATGTACTCATTTTTATATGGAAATGGCAGTTGGTTGTAACAGGAAGACATCAGCTAAATTATGGGAATATTATGGGATTAGGCTATTTAAGAAGTGATTAAGAAAGAACTGGTATTGAATGAATGTGGATTGAAAACAAAAATGAGCAACCAAAGGAAAGGAGTATATTGAGGTAATTTGGTCATGGAGGGTGGATGAATGATGAATGAATTTCAACACAAATATATAAAGAGACATCAAAAGGGTTAAGATGCAGGCGGAGACTGGAAGTTGTGGTGGGCAGAGTTGATGAGATCTTCAAAAAGAGAATTATAAAATGATGCAGGAGCAAGCAGAAGAATAGAAAAATAAAAAAACAATGAGGAATCAAAATTGACAAATTCATGCATTATTTTTGCAAGATACCTCTACTTTCAGGGGAAGCTAACCTTTGTGTTATTGTGAGTAGTTTTGACTTCCCCCTCCTGCTGCAGGGATCTCTTTTGTGACCTTCATGGAAAATGCTGACCAAATGGCGCAAAGACCAAAGAGATATAGAATGATCAACTTATGTTACCAAACCAAGGAAAAGAGGTGTTAAAAATGGGTAAGGCTGAGAGTTTATCAACTGGCCACAAATAAATAGCTTTCAAGAGGTGTCCTATCAGCCAGCTATATCAGCAAACAATTACAGATAGTAAACATCTACATGAGTTGGCAGCAAACATTGCAAATATCTATTTTCTGATGTTAGGCTTGTTACCTTTTGCTAAATTGGGTTTTGTTGGCCTGCATAGTCATGTGCAGATCACACTTTAGGGTACTATGTGCCATAGGATGATACAATGACTCTACTTAGGCCTATTAAGGAAATACCTAAAATGCAAACCTAATGAACAAAGGAAATGTAATCTATAGATATAAGGATTTGAACATGTGGCTCTTGATGAGAAAGATGTAGAATACATAGTATTGTGGATTTGGGATTTTTTTTCTCCTCATATTCAAAATATAAGTTCAAAAAGCAAATTTAAGAAAAAAGGAAAAGCACGGATCAGTAACATAGTACATCAAAAGCCTAGTGTAGTGATGGCTAACCTTTTCCGGACCGAATGCCCAAAGCACACCCAAACCCCCCAAATTCAATGTGCGTGCAGCCCCCGTGCATGCACCCTCGCTCATGCATGCCCACCCCGAATGTGCCCTGCCCCCTCACATGCACCATGCCCCCATGCATGTATATGCGCCCGCTGCATGCGCCCCGCTGAACCGTCAAAATGCGATGCACATGCAGTCCCCGCACATGTTCCCTGCCCCGTGCATGCATGCGCCCTATGCATGCACCCCACCCCCGTGCATGCGCTGTGGCCACCCTGCACGCACCTTGCCTTGTGACCCACACATGCATGGCAGAGACCCAAAGAGCAGCTGGCCGGTGGGAGACGCGCATGCATGCGCCGCAGAGCTGAACTGGGGCAACAGCTCGTGTGCCCACAGAGAGGGCACTGCGTGCCACCTCTGGCACACGTGCCATAGGGTTTCCCATCACGGTCCTAGTGTATGTATTAACTATTACATTTAATACATTAGAATGTATTAATAGTAATAATACAATGTATTAATTATTACATTTCTTCCTCCTCTTCTTTCTCCTTCTTTAGAATTTAAGTATGTCTTTCTGTTTTGGGATGACCACTTATCCTACAGTATAAAAATCTATTGCAAAGGATTGAATAACACTCCAATAACTAAATAGAAGGGCTCCAAAGAGAAATGAGAATTACTTTTTCTGCTCTACTATTAAAATCTGTTCCACTATTAACATTACTTTTTATTGATAGAAGATAAAATACTAAATTCAACCTATAATCATTATTATTATTATTATTATTATTATTATCATCATCATCATCATCATCATCGTCGTCGTCATATCATTTTTATGTTATATATTTAAGGTAGTACAAAAATGATTTGATAGAACCCAAGAATCATATAGTATCATGTAACTATAATTAAGAAAGAGCAGAAGAAAAGGCCATACAGGACCATTTCTCCAGGTAAGAAATGACAGTAGCTAGGGAATATTAAGGATTCCAAATATCTGTATCTATATATTTGTATCTGTATCTTGATGTCCCATTCAACTTTGAAGCCCCTATCTATTTAGAGTTTGAGATTCGTGTTTTACAAGGAAGTCAGCATGGCATACGCTTCCCTGTTTTTGCTTATTTGTTTGTTATATAGCTCCCAGTTAATTTTTCAAGGAGGAACTTTGGCAATAGTCTAATTCTTTGCACTCACTGTTGCATGAATTGAAAATATTTCAACTGTATTTATTTTTTTCCTCGAATTATGAATTTTGTTTCATATCATTGCTTATTGGTTTATTGCTGCTAACTTGAAGATCAGAGCAAATATAATTATATAAATTTAATAGCTATTCAGATATTCCTTTTTAACAATTGTTCCCTGAATTCAAAGACAGTTTTTGTATCTTTACGAAATCTTTCTAGCTATGTGAGTGCTGTGTTATGTAAAACAACCAAAATCTCCTTTAGCTAGTTTTCCAGGCTGAGGCCTTCAATTGATTTTCATTTATTTTGCTAAGCAAATATTTGTGATTATGATTCATCAGGATACATTCATAAACTCCCAACTCACTATCTAGAGGGACTAGCAATGATGAAAATTCCCATGT
Organism: Arizona elegans; assembly: GCA_022577455.1. Lineage (NCBI taxonomy): Eukaryota > Metazoa > Chordata > Lepidosauria > Squamata > Colubridae > Arizona > Arizona elegans. The sequence continues at coordinate 295,384,882 of JAKOOJ010000001.1, read as the reverse complement.
GGCTGATAGAGAAAAGCTTAGCAGGATATCTTTTGCATTGTTCCCTTTCCGCTCCACCTGTAGAGAGGCCTGTGGGTAGGATTTGATTGGCTGGTGGTAGCTATCATAAGGTTAAAAAATAAGGGTAAAGGGAAAGAGTAGGACACATAGACATAGCCACTGATCCTGACCCTCTTTTGCAACAATTTTAGATGCATCAGGCCAGTGTTTCCACTGCAGAGTTCCCTCAAGGTATTATTGAGACAAAAACACATTAGCCAGAAATGCAGAGTACTTCACCTTTGCTTTCATTCTTTCCTCAATGCACTTTTTTTTAATGGCAAGGGGGAAAAAAGCCAAATCAGTTTGTGTTATGTGTGCAGGGGGCTATGTAAACAGTAAAATCACTCCTGGTTGCAACTATGGAGGACAGAGAGGTGATGGTAAAGTATGACATCTTGATACCAAGCATGGTGCAGGGGAACCCTTGAAGCTGGACCAAGGCAAGGAAATCTCCCATGTGGCAGATCCGCAGGAAACATGACAGATCTTTATTTGAAGTTTCTTCTAAAAAGAATCTGAATTGAATTTCCAAGCTCAACAGAAGCCCCAAAATAAGGGTAAAAGGGGTAACACTGATCTTTCTAGTCACTGTCAGGGTTCCAAGTAACACCCCCAACGAAAGAAGACTCTGAGGCTAGAAGTTCCTCAAAGTTCCATTTTATTAGAGATGTCATATTGGCACATTTGGGAATACATGAATCTGAAAGCTTCCAGGTTTTCCCCACCCAAAAGAAAGTCCAAGTCCTGTCCCCTGCACCACTGGTGGGTTCCTCCCGGTTCCGCCCGGTTCTGCCGAGCCAGTAGCGGTGACAATATGACATCACCAAACCGGTTTTGCCCCACCCCCACCCCCCGTGTTATTCTTATATTTTATTTGGCCCCAGCCCCAATCTATTGCTGCCTCCTGAGTCCCAGCTGATGGCTAGAGGGAAAAAAACTGTTTAAACTCTTGCCACGGGGCTTCAAAGGGCCGCCCTACAGCTGATCAGTGTTAAAAGAAAACAAATGAGTAGACCGGTGCCTGCAAAAATAAATGGGTAGACAGTGCTTGCAAAAATAAATGGGTAGATCAGTACTTGAAAAAATACATGAGAATATCAGTGCTTGCAAAAATAAATGGGTAGATCAGTGTCTGCAAAAATATATGAGTAGATCAGTGCCTGCAAAAATAAATGGGTAGATCATTACAGTTCTGCAAGCAGTTAAAAGCCTGGTAGACTAGTACCTCTGCTAAATCCTAAATAATTGTCACATGACCATCAAGCCACGCCCAAAAATAAGCCACGCCCACAGAACTGGTAGTAAAAAATTTAAGAACCCACCCCTGCCCTGCACCCACATGTCCATCACTGGTCCAATCAATGCACCGTCCCAACTGGAGATGCCTCCCAGTCATGCCACTCCAGGTGCAGGCAGAATGTCCTTGATTCCCAGAGAAAAGAATGTTATTATGGCTAGATATCTCTACAACTCCACACAATCCCCCCTCCCAGTTTCCCACAGCACTAAGTGTGGCAGCCCTGAAGATCCAAATGAAAAAGATGGCTTCCAGGGCTGACAGTCATGTTCTATGTGAATGGCTTAATGAGACACAATCGCTTTTCTCATTGCTTCAGCTCCATCCACCATCCATTCTGTCAACAAATTATACATAAGACAATGTAGTGCTTCAAAGGAAAAAAGAAGAAGCCATTCCCACAAAATTGTGCACTGAGTTCCATAGAATTTTAGAACAAGAAATCTGCAACAGGATAACAGTTATGCTGATGGAGCAAGTTCACTTTGAGCTCAGGGATCAATTTGGAGGATACCTTTCACTAATCTTATCCATAATGATAAGACGGTGCAATTGCCCTCTGCTCTGCATAAGTCAACATCTTAAATATGGTGACTGTGCTTTGATTTTAGCATTCAGTACCATACACTAAATAAATTAATACATTAGTATTCAGTTTTATTGACTACTATGGAAGCTGCCAGACCTGCAGGAATAAAAAACAACAACTATCTCCTTTATAGACAAGTGCTGGTTTGAGGAGAAGTATTGACTAATCTTTCAGTGGTAGCGCCTGGTTGTAAAAGTTGGAGATTGAGAAAGTGCAGGAAAAGAAGCTAGTTGCCTTTGAATTACAGATCTGGAGACTGTTACTAAGAGAAATTGACTGCAAGAGGAACAAATCTATCAGTCTTGGAAGAAATAAGACTATCAGTCCTCTCAATCAGCGAGAAGTAATTCTCATATTTTTTAGCTACATGATGCAAAAGGATGATGCACAGTTATAAGGACAATGTAAGTAGTCTTCAACTTAGAACCATTCGTTTAGCAACCGAAGTTACGATGGGACTGAAAATAGTGACATATGACCAGTCCTTACACTTAACAACCGTTGCAACCTCCTTGTGGTCCTGTGATCAAAATTTGGGTGCTTGGCAACCAGCATGTATTTATGACAGTTGGGGCATCCCAGGATCATATGTTTTGCGACCTTCCCAGCTGCTTCTGACAAGAAAAGTCAATGGGGGAAAATGCTTAACAATGACGTGATACACTTAACCATGGCAAAAATAAATAAATAAAAAAAAAATAGGGCATCATTTAACAACCACCTTAGAACTTCCAGTTTCACTTGGAGTCATATGTTGAAGATTGCTTGTACTTGACAAGATTGAGGAAAGAAAAAGAGAAGAAAAATAGTGGGTAAGATTAGGACATCACTGGGATGTCCTTAAAAAAAAAACCCTTGTCACTAGGGATAGGTTGAAATGCCAGGTGTTTATCCATACAATTGCCAAAGGAAGGGCCTCACTCAATGGCACCTGAAATCTATATTATATAATCTAACCTGTCTTTTAAGTGATGAAACCACATGCCAGAAAATAACAATATTAAATGTGCATTTCAGTTCTGAATTTCATTACCCAATAAGATTCTTCCTAAAATATGTAAGACATTTTACTGTATGTGAAGAATACCAGAACCAGAATAATCTGAAGGGCTTTTAAAACAAATCAAAGTCCCTTTCTTAGCACTCTTCAACATGTCATCTGAAAGACTCTACCGTCTTGGCCTGACTTGAAACAATCCAGACACAGAGATGCAGCACAGATTCATGATAGGTGTGACACATAAGAATGAGAAACACCAGGGATATCATAAGCTTACTCCCCTCACATGTGGAGTTTGTCTCTTATATTTGATGCACAATCTGGGAGTGTTTTAAACTCTACTAAATCCAACTCATTTCGGTGTGTGAATTAAGCACAAAGTTTACTATATACCACCAGCAGAATTCAAAATAAGGAGTATAATATTTAATTTTTTCATGACATCTGCACTGCAATTTCTCCAAACCTGTTTTTTTTTAAATATCCTCCTGTTTGTGATTCATCTGACTTTTTTGATAAAGGTAGTAGAAAGTGATACTGTTGGATTCACATAATAATCTTTGACTAGTGATGCTGTCAAGAGAGGATTTGGGGAAGTAAGTCCCCATTGGCAGCAGGCTGAAATATAAAGCAATAAAGGAGTTAATGCATATTGTTATCTAACCATCATCTCCTATTCCAAAAAGACAATTACAGTCATCTATTCCCAAACTGCCCCACTATCTTTTAATAAAAGAAATAGGTTTGAGACATGATTAACCAATCAGCCAGGATTTTTTTTTGTGGATGGGCTCTATCTCAACTAGAACTATTAATTGTGCAGATTTTATTTAGGAATAGCTTTATTCCTTGCTGATGCCAAGACTTAATTCTAGACATTTTACCTGTGCATATCTAAATATACATAGCTTCTTCTGGAGAAGCTACATTTATTTGGATGGGATTTATTTTATTTATTTTTAATGTTATCTTATTTTTTCCTGTCTTTATTATTTTTACAAATAAATCAAGGCAGTGAACATACCTAATACTCCTTCCTTCTCCTAATTTCCCCCATAACTCGTGTGAGCTAAATTAGGCTGAGAGAAAATGATTGGCTCAAATTTACCCAGCTGGCTTTCATGTCTAGTCTAAGACTAGAATTCACAGTCTCCTGTTCCTAGACTAGTGCCTTAACCACTAGAGAGTTCAAAGGAAGAAACCTCACAGGTGAGTGGCTTAGTATTTCCAGTCTATAGCACTTATTAAGGCTGAGATTCACTTATCTCTTTGCGAATGTTGTCTGGATCTGAAAAAAAAACCCTCTAAAATGGTATTCATGATTTTAAACTCCCCTGAACATCAAGGACTCCTAGATACTGCCTTGTTTTTGCCTTCATTCTTGCATTTTGCAAGTCCAAAGTTTAGGCTACTGACGTCACTGTTGGCAAATACAGCTTCAGAATGCACTAGATGGTTTAAAGGGATTAGGAAAAAGACATTCAAAGTTAATGCATCTCTATCTTTGGTTGTATTCTTCCTAAGAGTAACACAAAGCCCTTGAGCAAAGTCCAGTATGCTGAAATGGTATATAAAACCTGGGATCTGCAGGAATTTGAGTGATGCAGATTCCATTGAAGTTAAGTCTTTGAATGTATGATATTTCTTCTACAAAGATAAGCACTGGTGGAGGAAGAAAATACATTAAATATATTATCTTCAAGCAGTTACTTGTAGGATAGAAGCTTCCTATATTCAAAGGTTTCACATACCCCCCCCCCCCCCCCGGTAAGGGATAATTTACAAAAGATCCCACATATCATATTTTCCCACACATACATCTGAAACTTACAGTAGTCTGAAATTTTATTCTGCAGCCTCAGGGATGATGATGATGAAGATGAGGATGATGATGATGATGATTATTATTATTAATTCAATTTGTATGCTGCCCCTCTCCGAAGACTCAGGGTGGCTCACAATGCATTTAAAATCATTATAAAAAACATTTAAAAATTAAAAACATTAAAACATTAAAACTCATTCACACCATTCATGGCCGGATCTCACCGGATCGCAAGAGCGAGATCAATGGCCCCAGGCCTGCCGGAAAAGCCAGATCTTCACCACTTTTCAGAAGACCAATAGGGTGGGGATGGTCCGGACCTCAGGAGGTAACTGGTTCCAAAAAGCTGGGGCAGCCACAGAGAAGGCCCTATTCCGCGGGCCCGCCAGCCAGCATTGTTTAGCTGATGGGACCCGGATTCTGCCATTTCACTACAATCTCTTTATCCTATGCGTATAAGCCCAAGCTTTAGAGTTAAATATAATAGCTTAAGACTTCTGGAGACAGACTCTTGAGTGACATTCTGTCCAGTGTGTTTATTTAGCACGTTGTTGGTATAAAAAAAACAATTAAAACATCCTCTTAATTTTCCTCTGGGGAACTCATTCTGATTAGTGACACATTGCTATTCTCTTTCTCCAAGATGGAATAATTCTTTTAACAGGGTCACATTTCACAGGGCATAATCCAGCATATTCTGCATGTGGACAAGATGCAAAGCAGCTTTTCCTCACTTCCAGACCACCCTGTATCCTATAGTTGGCAGTTCATTATTAAGGCAGTGAAATTTAGTAGGATTTGAAGAGCACCAAGTTGTGGAAAGCCAGTCGAGGCTCAATTTGTGTTTACAGGATTTCTGGAGCATCACTGCAAATCTATTTTAAGTTATTTGGTGGGTAAATCTTTGCTTCTAATTCAAGGCACATTAATAACAATGCCTCATTGCTGTTTTCTTTCCAAAGATTCACATCAATGTACTGTTTTTAGCAATACCATTCATATAGGTATTGGCCAATGTCAAACTTTTTCCCTAGTTCAAATTTCTCCAAGTGGGTAGTTCCAGCTATGCTGGGACAACAACTTCCAGAACAGTCATGCTGGCTGAGAATTCTGGAAATTGACAACTTGTTAGGCCTGTTGTAAATTTCCCATACTTGGAGGCCACTATCTTGGAAAGATAATTCAGTCTGCACTAAAGGGGAATGGCTGTTGGCCTTTTGGTGTAAAATTTGCACAAAGTACGAACGCTGTTAGGTTGGCCACAGGCTCATTGAAATAGTGAAGAAGAAGAAGAAAGCAGAGGACAGGAACCTGCTGATCCTGTCAAACTTGTCAATGTTGTTGTGGTATATACAGGTCTGACCACCTGACAAGCATTTGGAAAATGTAATTGAAGGTTTTGCTTAGATGCCTGAAGCCTGTCTTTCTTTCTTTCTTTCTTTCTTTCTTTCTTTCTTTCTTTCTTTCTTTCTTTCTTTCTTTCTTTCTTCCTTCCTTCCTTCCTTCCTTCCTTCCTTCCTTCCTTCCTTCCTTCCTTCCTCTTTCTTTTCTTTTCTTTTCTTTCTTAACACACTCACACAAACAAATGTCTATATACATGTGGTGTGGTTAATGTGTGTATACAAAAATCTTCATGAAACTTCTATAAAATAAAAGAGAAAGAGGAGAAAACAAACTCCCAGCAGTCCGAATGCCTGCTAAGAAGAAATACAGTTTCAAATAAAATTGGAAGATGATAATTTAAATTCAGAAGTGCACCATTTGAAATAACTATACTTTAAACAAAACTGCCCATGACAAAATATTTATTGTGGCCTGAGAATTTCTGTCAGAATACTAAACATGGATGGAGAATTTTCAGTGCACAGTTCGTACTTGCTTCTTGTTTTCTTAAAACCCAATTGGAGAATTCTTGGAAATAGGGTGCCTTAAAATAGAAAACTATATTTTGTAAAATGGAATTGGCCAGGCTGTGGCTTGCATGTCATAGCCAACCACAAATTAGCTAACCATATTTTAGTCTAGTATGTGGTTAATTTATATTTTGGAGTATCATGCAAACTTGGGTGGAGTAGACCATTGTTTAGTTAATCATGGGCAAGCATGTCATACAAATACAGCCACACTCACTTCATGCCACAGCTTGTGAGAAAGGTTCTAAACCAGTATGTTCTCTGTTGCAGTATTTTTCTATTTGCAGGTAATTAAAAGGTGTATTGCTAAGGATTCAAAATGATAAAGCCTGATTTTTCCTTCAGACGTCTGTACCCTCACTATAGATAGACAAATCCTGTTTTTTGCATTAAGGAAAATATTGAAATGTAACCTCTTCCCTTTGCATATTGGCATGACTATGGTGCCTCTCTGCACAAGAACTTAATATTCTAGTCTGAAGGCTTCTCTCTGTGGCTCAGGCACCCTGTCTTTAGAACAGGCAGGCAACCGTTTTTAGAGGGGAAAATATGGATAGCATTGCCATTTATTCTCTCCCCTGTCAAAGGGACTTCAGGATGTGATTTTTTGGTTCTGCTTCTGAAGTTCACTTCTCTATGTCATATCACCTCACAGACTCTTGCTTCTTTTGAATAATGTGCTTCTGTTTCTTTCAGGGTAATCTCAAAGGTTCTTTGGCTCTTCTATAGGGTGCTTCTTCTATATCAGAAGCACCCATTGAACTGAGCTAGTACTTCCATCTTCTCTGTAGGAATGTACCATTTTACCAGTCACCTGAGATAGAAAGGGTTCGTCTTTAGTTCTGGAATTCATACACATGGGAATTATATCAATATATTGATCTTGAAATTGTTAGACTGGTTGCTAACAGGCTTCTGGGTCAAATACGAAGTATCAGCTATTAAGTCTTTTATAGGGCAAAAGTGTGATACATTAGCCCCATGACGGCGAACCTATGACACGCATGCCAGAGGTGGCACACAGCGCCCTCTCTGTGGGCATGCAAGCTGTTGCCCCAGTTCAACTGTGCCATGCATGCACGTGTGTCTCCCACTGGCCAGCTGTTCTTTGGTTCTGTGCTGCGCATGTGCAGGGGATGGGGTGCGTGCAGGGTGCATGTATGCGCACATACATAGGGGTGGGGGGCATGAGGGGGAGGTGGGGCACATGTAAGGGGGTTGCATGTACATTGCATTTTGGGGGTTCAGGTGTGCCCATGCGCATTTGGGCATGCGCACCCACACTTTCAGCACTTGGTCCGGAAAATGTTAGTCATCACTGCATTAGCCTGATGTTTCTTGACCTTGGCAACTTTAAGAGGTATGGACTCTAACTCCCAGAATTCCCCAGCCAGTGTGCTTGCCAGAATTTAATCAGTCTATCCAGTTTGGTCATCAAGAGGGGTCCTATGATGGATTACCCCTAAGAGTTAGGAGGGATGTGAAGCAGGTGTCAGTTCTTAGCGATGTAAGTCATTCTTGCCATAGAATTCTTGCCATAGAAGTACAAACCACCCTTTCCTTATTAGTATTTTGTAAACTAGCCAATGTCATTTGGTTTTGGAAGAGTAGTTCAGCTTTTAGGCTAATTAAGATGATTAATTAGCCTAAGGTGATAATTAAAGTTAACACTATGAGATTTTTTTTAAAATTAGTAGGGTTTTTAATAGGAGAAATGATTTTGCTGTATTCTGACCCTGATCAATTGGTGTAAGCTATAGATACTGATATAAATAAATAAATAAATAAATAAATGCACCCTTTTTTCCCATTTGCAACCTTATCCCACTGTCCCTGTTCAGATACCTGCTGCATTGTACTGTAGGAAGTTAGCATCCACCTCTTTCCTAGAAGAATGAAATATTTTAGGAAATATTAAAAAGGCAGTATATTATGTTTCCCTGGTTGAGAAATGGAGAAACATGTTTTAAAGACAAAGCAACTCCCAACTTCCTGCCTCCCAACTTCCTGCCTAACCCCCATTGTTAATGGGCCAGAGGCAGAAACTCAATCTTTGACAGTAGGACCCATCTGCAACACAATAGCAACAGAAAGTCACCACATGGCACCTGGGAAGATTACATCAGCCAGCAATGCTAGCTAAGACCCCCACCTCCTGGGAGTCTGACAACCAATCAGGATACTCTTTCGGGGTCCCAGGAAGTTCAAAGCCAGAGAAAGCATAAAACCCGGGGACTTGCTCTGTCTCGGCCCCTTTTCTGTTCAGAAACTCAAGCCATGTGATCCTGTCCACCATTAAACCATCTTTCCAAGCAGTCTCCATGTTTCCAGTGTCTTTTTGCCCACTTGGAGCAGAACCCAGAAGGATATTTCTTCCTACAGTACCTAGCTTGCAGTAGAAACTTTTTAAGATATCCGTTTGCTGCAGAGAGAGGGATGAAGGGGGCGGAGAAGGTAGTGGATAGAAGGCCTACTGCTTGCAAGCAATCTGGGGACTGATAGCTCCTCACTCACAGATAAGTATGTCCGAATCTTCAAGGATTTTAATATCTCTTTAGGTAATGAGAGAGTGCTTCACAACCAGAATCATTATTTCCAGGCATTTTCTGTTGTCCAGAGATTGAAGTCCACCCCTTGGGAAATTAATATTTATGTGGGATTAGGCAGATTTGAAGAACTATATTTGTGTTTTGGAATAACAGTGCCAATTACAGACTTTAAAAGACAACTCATAAGCTTAGGTAGAAGGAGCTAAACTTCTTTTGATGGGTTACCAAAATAACCCCAGAAATGGTGTCTTTATTTTATTGGTCTGTAGCATGAAATTCTGTTTGAATTAGACATGTATAAAGAATTAGAAAACGGAAAGTGAATCACTGGACATTCAAGAAAGGTTAAGGAAGGACATTAGCTTTCATTTGTTGTACCACTCGGTATAGTAGAGAGGACATTCCCACAGGTGGTATTCAGCAGGTTCTGACCAGTTCTGGAGAACCGGTAAATACCACCTCTGACTGGCCCCAACCCATCTATTCTCTGTCTCCTGAGTCCCAGCTGATTGGGAGGAAATGGGGATTTTGCAGTAACCTTTCTCTGGAGTGGGGAGGGAATGGAGATTTTACAATATCCTTCCCCTGCCATGCCCACCAAGCCACGCCCACCAAGCCATGCCATGCCACGCCCAGCAAGCCACGCCCACAGAACTGGTAGTAAAAAAAATTGAATCCCACCACTGGACATTACCTTCTATACGGTGGTTCAGAAGTCAAATGCACAGATTGCATGAAGATGTCTTGCCTTCCTTCCTTCCCCCATACTTATTCCTGCTCACACAAGTTATTCAAGACTGCAAACGAACTTCTTAAAAAGGCTGCTTCCTGAAACTGTGAAAAAGGCTAGAAATGGCTGTTGACTAGATGCACCAACAGTTTGGTTCTGTATGAAGCAGTCGGTTATATTGTACTGATCAAGTAATGAGGGGCATTTCCCTATGACATTATTTCTAGTCCCAAACCCTCCCCACCATTTTAGAGCTATGTGCATTTTTTCCCCACATAACACATTTTAAAATGCAGAGGATTAGATGATCTGCCCATGAGCAGCTACCAACAAGAGGATGCAAAAATAGCTAATTTTTTTTGGAAACAGTGCCCTGTTTCTTGCTGCTGCAAATTCTGCAGCAACAAAAACATCCCCTCATTCCACTGAACATAGAAATAAATCATTAACAGCCCCACTTCGCATTTCCAGAACATACTGTGTGCATTGCGTGTGGCTGCTTGTAAAAACAAAACAAACTCTATCAGTTGCTGTATAGGAAAAACTATGAAGTCACCTTTTCTCCATTGCATTTGCATGCCTATTGCTAGGCATAATGGTGAAAGAATAGCATGCAGGCAACTTCTGTAACCAAGTGCTTTTCCCAGCAGTTGTAACCACTATTGGATGTTACTGGAATGTCTGGAATGAACATATTAAATGGTGAAGATCCGTGGTTCTTATGATTGCAAAGGTGAAAGGTTATTTATTTATTGGTTCGATTTATATGCCGCCCTTCTCCGGAGACTCAGGGCGGCTTACAATGTGTAAAGCAATAGCCTTCATACTTTTGTATATACCTGCTTAGGAGGGCTTTCAGCCCCCCCAAGCGGTGTTTTTTTTAATACAAAGTCAGCTTATTGCCCCCACGATCCGGGTCCTCATTTCACCTACCTTGGAAGGATGGAAGGCTGAGTCAAACCTTGAGCCTGGTGAGATTTGAACTTGCAGTAATTGCAGGCAGCTGGCAGCTAAGTGCTACTTTAATAGCACTTTAGTCCACTGTGCCACCAAGGTTGCCTGTAGAAAGGGGAGGGGGAAAGTTAGGGAGAGAGAGAAACAAATGTCTGGAATAGAAAAAGGACCCTCATCCCCACAACCCACAATAGGGAAACCCCTCTCCATCTACAAGACAATTACTAAAATAAAAATCTGGCTTGCAAACAGGAAAGGAAGAGAAGGCAGAGAGAAAGCTTGTGTCAAACCAAATCTTCTAGAGAACATTAGAATGATTTGAAATGTAGCAGGTAACAATATACAGCAGACCTTATCTTATAAGGTAAACAGGGTTGGGTTTTGGTAGTCCTTGAATAGAAGACTGGCTGTTGAATGGTAGGAAATACCAGGGCCAAAGGTTAGACTAAGAAGTCAAAAATACACCAGAAGAGGGTACAGGGACAAAGCACTTTGTACTATTGCCAGAAAAACTGTAGGGTACATTCATGAATTCAATACGAATTAAATTTGACTGAGACTATACTTTATGCAAATAAAAAAGCAATTGTTATGAAGGGATGTCTATAAAGCCAACAAGCTATTTTGCCACTTAAAAACCTTGAATGGGATGCTGTTGTTTCAGTTGAAGTCCGGGAAATAGGAAGCAGAGTGAAACAAGGAAACAATGGGAAAAATGGGCTTTGCAGAATGCCAATACCAAAGACTGAATATTTTCTTTCTTTCTCTTTTTGATATACTGCCGCTGAGCTAGAAATGAAGTAGCTCATCTTCTGAACATAGATTGCAATGTGTGAGGCAGTGCAAAGATTCCCCACATGTAAATTCCTAGAATTTTTTTTTCTAGATTCAATCTATCATGAAGAAACGGTAAAACTCAGTAACAGCTGCTTATGGTTGTTCTCTTCTAGGAGGCAAACTGGACAGAGGCTAGAAGTCATTGGTTTTTCTATGGTGGTGGCATTAATTCGGAGATCAGACTGGCTTGCTAATTTTCAGGAAATTATTGAAAACAGAACTATTTTGGAGGACATTCTCTTGCTTTGATGCATAGTGCCACTCCTATTTTTATTTTACTTTGTGTTCCTTGCTTTTGTTGGGGTTTCAGGAATGTGCTTACTAAGGATGTTTTCACTGTTGTCACGTTGTCTACTTGCTTGCTTGTGGTAAGGTACAAAGCAAATAACCATTGTGGTGGTGCAGCGGTTAGAATGCAGTACTGCAGGCTACTTCTTCTGACTGTTGGCTGTCTGCAGTTCGGCAGTTTGATTCTCATTGGTTGACTCATCCTTCCATCCTTCCATCCTTCCAAAATGAGGATCCAGATTGTTGGGGGCAATATGCTGACCCTGTAAAACTACTTAGAGAGGGCTGTAAAGCACTGTGAAGCGCAGAGGTGGGTTTCAGCAGGTTCTGACCAGTTCTGGAGAAGCGGTAGTGGAAATTTTGAGTAGTTCGGAGAACCAGTAGTAAAAATTCTAACTGGCCCTGCCCCAATCTATTCTCTGCCTCCCAAGTCCCATCTGATCGGGAGGAAATGGGGATTTTGCAATAACCTTCCCCTGGAGTGGGGAGGGAATGGAGATTTTGCAGTATCCTTCCCCTGCCACGCCCACCAAGCCATGCCATACCCACAAAGCCACACCCATAGAACCGGTAGTAAAATATTTTGAAACCCACCACTGGTGAAGCGGCATATAAGTCTAAGTGCTATTGCTATTTTTGTTTGCCACGTCACTTGGCACCAGCTTTCACCAACATGAAAATAGAAGGATAAAGTGAGAAGGCAGCTAGAATCCTGACCATCCTGATCATTTACCTTCATTTCCCCCAATCTCACATCTCCTCTGGTGTGCTACGGATCATTTTGTAATATTTGGAGGGGATGGGGAGCTTCCTTTTCACACTGAACGGGAACTATGGCCAGATAAATGGATTGCAGCACAAATACGAACCATTTCATGAATGAGAATAAATAGCAAAAAGAGCCCTTTACCAAGTATGAGAAAGTCAATTTGATCCAGGTAAGAGTCATGGTTGCTTCTGCTCTGCAGGTCCTGACAGACTGTTATCAGTGAAGAACATGCTATTACCCAAACATTATCAATTCCTTCATCTCAGGAGCTCATTTTGTGGAGACTGCAGAAGAGTCAGACAGTTGCATAAACCACCCTAACTGCTAGGACCTATCAAGAGTTTAACTTAACCCAGCTGAAACATGGGGAGAGATTTCCAAGGCTGATTGACAGAGCAGAATGTTGCCCTTTATCAACAAGGCACACAAAGGCCTTTGGACCTCACCCCACCCAGAGTCTGTTTAGTTGGAAAAATCTGAAAAATTAAATAGGATCTAAGCTCAGGGTGACAGGTGAGGAGTTCCAAAAACTGCCTGATAGTGAATGATTGGCCTAATTGTAATAGTACATCAGCAGTAGCTGACAAGACAGGATACAGATAGAGAGACACGGAATACAGGAGATCAGAAAATATGCATGTATTTCAGTCCAAGTCTGACATTCAACATTAATAATGTTTTCTTGTTTTCTTCATATGCTATTATGAGGAAAATCTTCCCAAGAAATATTTGTGGTAGCCAACATCACAGGTTTAGATTCTTTGAGAATTAGAATACTTCCACTAGACTAGGGGTGGGCAATTGTCTCAGGAATTCTGGGAGTTGAGGTCCACAGGTTGTAAAAGAGCCACAATTGCCCATCCCTGCACTAGACCATTCTCTATGACTGTAATCGCATATGCTTCATTGCAACATTTGAATGCTTCTTTCTTTGTCAATCTCACAATATTTTATGTGTGTAAAAAGCATTAGGAAAACGTTGATCTATAGGCCCTATATCTATAGATCCCACTCTTTCAGGACAGTCTTGTGGAGAAGTTTAGAAGCCTTGACTGCCAATACCTTTCTTCAATGTACTGTTTGGTTTACAAATATATATTTAAAAATAGATTGCTTTTCTTAATATGTTGTTTACATTGCTTACACAATTCTAACTAGAAATGACTGGGATTTCATTGCATGAAGCAGTCCTATACTTGCTCAGTGAGACTTAAACGAGTTAGCCCATTTATGGTGTATTATGTCAACCTTACCAGGGCAACCAGACAGGAAAGTATAGCCAGATAAGCTAATTCTGCTTTATTGTAAAGCTGCATCAACAGAATCTTCCAAGTCTGAAAATATAATTTTGCCGTGTCACCTTTACAATCCCATAATATAGGGAGGATCCCTCCCAAGCCTCTTGCTATGCAGCTGTGGGCTATGTTCCCTCTTATCTGACCATTCCCTAGGCAGCAACTCTTCCCCAGTCTCCCAAGGTCATTCCCACATACCGTTACAGTTACAAGATCCATTGATCTCAAGGTAATTAAAAGTGGCATAACTGATTTGTGAGATAGGAGATATGTGGTGAAAATACCCCTGATCAGCTGTGTGCAAATTGCATATTTCAAGTCCATACTAGATTAAATAAGGTCTATCTTTTCCATACAGCCGAATCTTTTCGATCTCTAGAACAAGTAAGATAATTTATCTGTGCATTTCAATGAGTTTTTAATTGGAATAATATAGATGATTAAAAAAGCAAATGATCATAGCTCAGTGGAAGTATATATGTTTTTGGGCAGAAGTCCCAGGTCCAGTCTCCAACATCTCCTAAAATCCTGGACCGCTGCTGTCTCTCTGAATCTCCATGTTGTTGGTAAGTGTAGACTAGATCAATGTTTCCCAACTTGGACAGTTTTAAGATGTGTGGAATTCAACTTCCAGAATTCATAGCAATGGCCATGCTGGCTGGGGAATTCTGAGAATTAAAGTCCATGCATCTTAAAGTTGCCAAGATTGGGAAATCATGAGCTGGATGAATAAGTTATCTAAGCATAAGGCAACTTCCTGCTTTCCTTAGTGTTGTGAATGAAACAGCTCCTCAAAATTCATAATTATTATTCCCTACAGATTTAAAAACATAGTGGAGAAGAGAGGAAAATAATTGGTCATTCTCTTTGTTAGAGCAAGGGATCAAAGCTTGGTGAGGGTGCACATGCATATTAAAAGCATGGGGTTCAGTCCTCGGCATGTTCAATGAAAAGGAAAAAGTCAGGAACAGAAATAAATGGTGGAGAAGCAAGAATAGTGTTGAAAACCTGGAGAACTGCTGCTAGGAAGAGTAACTGATTGAACTAAATAATCAGGTCATCTGATACAAGGGTATTTTCTTTGTTGATGTAAAGATTCTTTTTGTTGATATCTCTGTACTTAGAATGGAAATGGGAAATTTTACTAGCCCTGAAAAGAACCCACCAGTGCTGGGAAATTGGTAGCTTTCTGCATATTTCTGCATAAGAATAAAGACAAAAATGGGATAAAGGTTTGGCAGCAGAACTAGTTAATCCTGAAATAATGATATGTGGGAATATTCCTCCAGGGAAGCTAAATTGGATCTGCAGAGATATACTCCAGAAGTTAGTGAAATTTGAACCATCCAAAACTTCCCAGGAACATTTAGGACAAAGGACATTAGTGTCAAAGAGGGCAGCCAATATACAGCTTAGACCAACACATGGAAAATGAAGAAAGAATGTTAAATGAAAGGAGGTAATAAAGGATTCTCCCCCAATTAACTGAACCTAACTTAAAATGCCTTAACATTTTTTAAAAAAAATAAGTGAATGACTCAATAACTTAGGCATCAATTCCCTTTTTCCTTCATTTTAAGAACAAGCTTCACTAAGCACAAACTAGTTGGAAGTCATATCTCAAATTTCCCAAATTCTCCAATACATGATGGAAAATATGGTAATGCAGTTTTGGTGCAGTTTGTTTCAAGTGGGTCTATAGCCAACCAGAGACAAAAATCCAATGTAGGACTAATATCATTTTCTTGGCTCAAGAGAGAATTCAGATCTTATCAATATGTTGATGCCTTGCAACATGAGATTGCTGTCTGGAGAAGTGAGATTGTTATGCGATAAGCAGCAGCAATATGCCTTGAAGGTTGGCTGCAGCTTTCTTCAAATAGGACTTGGCAAATTATTTCGGCCAATGCTATGTGCAATTGCTTTATTCTAATTTCTTTTTCTAGACCTTCATGTTTATTTTGGAAAATCCTGAATCTGGAGGTTCATCATATGTTCCCCAAGATTTTTGAACATCAACTTTGGCCATATTTCATTATCATGTAGAGCCATAGAAGAGCACTGAATGTATTTATGGAGCACTTTCAGGCTGTCAGGGGCAATGTTCAAATCCAGTTTTACATGTGAACTAACACAGGCTATGCTAAAATATATCCCATATTTTCTTTTATATAGAGAGGCCACTGTATGGAAGAGATTCCTCAAATTTTTAAAAAATCACATCTCAAGGGTAGTATACCTAGTTGGGAAATCAGCTGAGCAAAAATCTTCTTATTGTTTGTTTAGCTAATACTGCACTGCATTTATCAGGTGTGATGCAGGCTAATCCAGTAGAACAGGAAAAGCTCTAAATTGCATAATAGGATACCACAGCTGGTAGATACCAGCCATCTTTAGCTTTCCTAGAGATGTACTACAGTCTCCTAATTGTACAGTTCTGCAAACAAGGTACTACGACAACAAAGATATCAAAGGAAACAAAATAGGGAAAGCAGGACTTGTGCCCAGCATATAGACAGACGAAAGACAATCTGCATAGTGAAGTGTGCTATACTAGGGCATTTCCTAAATCACAGAGTCCTGAAAACTTGCCTATGCATGATACAGGAATAATGTTCCAGACACCAAAGACAGACAATTGCCATCTAAATTTCCATAATGCATTGGAGGTATGATTAGAAATTACAGTGACAGCTTCGAGAAATGGAGTTTCAGAGAGACAGCGGCTGTCCAGGAGTTTAGGAGATGTTGGAGGCCGGACCTGGGACCGTCTGATGCTCATAAGAGACTTTTACGGGTCAAAAAGTAGGTGGCAGGCTTGTCAAAATGATATCCCAACACCTTTGAATAGAACCAAGCAGGTATCAATGGTGGATCTGCAGAGAGAAACCAGCTGTCCAAAAATTATAAACTGATAGTTTTTTTAAAAAAATTCACAGCATAGTACAGGTAGTTATGGGACTGATTCTCTGGAACCATGTTCAGACTGAGAAGATTTACTTTTTATTGTTTAGTTAAAATGTGTGATATGTTTTTTGCAGATAAAATTGAACTGATGTAATGATCTGAAAAACCTTACATTGAATATTATTTTTATAATGATAATTTGTATGTCCAGGAAAAGATTTGTGCAAACCATTCAGAAGGATTTCACAGCCAAATGATACAGTAGTTCTTGCAAAGTCTCTGCACTTCTCCCCTTTTTCTGATTTGAGCAAACTGATCATTGCTGTGAACTTATATTTAGATTTTCAAACCAAACAAGAGCTATTTAGGACACAAACTGATTTTCCTTCCTGATTAAACAAACATCTGCTGCTTGTCCCCGAAATTTACTATTCACAAATATTTGAACAAAACAGAACAGTCAACTGATGAGAGAAACAGAAACTGGCACACAAATATTTTACCATACCAAGCCCATGTTCCTGTGCTATTTTTTAAAAGAATTCCATAGTCAGACATGAATTTTCCAGTTATACTGTAACAATATTCAAGAAAAAGGAGCCAAAACCCCTATTTTGTGGGTTCCTATGCTATTTATAGTAACATTTTGTAGCATATAACTGATTACTACCACATATTTTTTAATTTTTCAATTGTCATAGCACAGGGCTGTCAAACTCATGGCCCGGGGGGCGGATACATCACATGCTGGCCACACCTACGCCCGGTTCAGCGTAGGGGGGGGAGAAGTCCCAATATGTCACGTGATGCCACTGTGATGACATGAGTTTGACACCCCTGTTGTAGCACATTATCTGGGTTCAGGATACCCCAGTGACTGTTTGGGAGCTGAAAACTTCATCAGAGCACCTGCCTTCAGAGTTTAAGCAAGTAGTTGGCAACAACTGTGCTTTTCTGTATTAACTGTGGAAATCCCCTTTCACCCCAAAAAAACATCATGTTCTTCTTCCTTTTGTGAATCAAGCAAAGTCTGATCTATTTCAATAGTCTTTTACTGCTTAATGTCTCCATGTGTATGTGTTTAATGGAATGACATATTTGCATAGATGAAAGTGTCTTTTAGGCTAACTAATAAAGCTTGATGCAGCAAATACAGGTTTAGAGATTCTGAAACAAATGGCTTGGCAAAAAACCCAACAATTTTTTTGTTGAATGTCCTCCAATGAAAATTGACCAGCCTCTAAGTACTTGGTTTTACTTTACTTTACTTTACTTTACTTTACTTTACTTTACTTTACTTTACTTTACTTTACTTTACTTTACTTTACTTTACTGCTGCAACATCAAAAAAGATCTTCCACTAATGTTCAAAATCAATGTTCCTATAACAAATCTTAAACAACCTTTGAGCAAGGTATTTTTGGTTCTTCTCTTGAATCCATCTCTTCTTTGACATAATAATAATAATAATAATAATAATAATAATAATAATAATAATAATAATAATAATAATAATAATTTTATTTCTATACCGCCCTTCTCCCGAAGGACTCAGGGCGGTGTACAGCCTATTTAAAAACACAGAAACAAAACAACAATTTAAAATTTAAAATCATTAAATAATTAGGCTCCAATTAAAATCCCAGAAATTTAAAATACCCCCAATTTAAAACATTATGTTAATAGCCCTGCCTGGCGGAACAACAGGGTCTTCAGAGCGCAGCGGAACACCCGGAGGTCGGAGATCCTACGTATTTCGGGGGGCAGTTCATTCCACAGGGCTGGGGCTCCCACAGAGAAGGCCCTCCCCCTGGGTGTCGCCAGCCGACATAACTTGACCGATGGCACCCTGAGGAGACCCTCTCTGTGGGAGCGGACTGGTGGCAGAAGTCGGTCTCGAAGGTACCCGGGTCCTATGCCATGGAGCGCTTTAAAGGTGGTAACCAACACCTTGAATCGCACCCGGAAGACCACTGGGAGCCAGTGCAGCTCGCGCAGGAGGGGTGTCACGTGGGCGCAACGAGTTGCACCCATAACCACCCGCGCGGTGGTTATCTTATTGTACATTTGTTTCCCTTCTTTTGCTTGGTCCAATAACCCAACTGAGAAGAGCAGTAAGAAACAGCTCTATTATCTCTTGCAGATGTATTCAAATGAACTGTGCATGGAAGTCCAAAAGGAAGTCCAGCAGAATTTAGGCTTATTGTGGCTTTCTATCATACACAGACACTCCTAGGATTTATCAACTTGGTTCGGTGTATTGATATCCAGGAAAAGTATCAGCTGAGCAAGTTATGAACTTAACTCAGTTAATCAAAACTATAGTATAGACCTTATTTTTCCCATTCTTTGTCTCAATCTAGGCTTGCTGGAGATAGTTTTCCATCTTCATTTTAAGCTTTCCAGGTGCTCCTTTTAGACCCTTTTAACCTTTCTATATGCATTTTTTTCCTCATACCATTGGGATGTTGATGTCAAATAGAGCCACATTTTACAGTGAAGAATGGAATCTTTTCATGCCAATGAGGAACAAGCACAACGTAGCAACAAACACCTCATTTGCCCTGGTTACTACCTCTTAAGCAATAGCATCAACCTTCCTGTCAAAGGACGCTAATCTTTTGAAATACTAACATTTTTTCCCTCCTGTCTTACTTCAAATGTGTCCTCTTCTTTAAAGAGTTCATTATAGATAACTCTCACCCAATCACTGAATCTGTCTTTTTTTTCTTGAACAAACGGCAGATAGTCTCAGGAATGGAAAAAGAGAAGATATAAGTACTTTCTTTTTCTAGAGACACACTCAGTTACTGATGCTGGATCTCCTAACTGATCTTCCTTTCAGGCCCATTTAGGCAGCCTCTGAGACGCCTTCTGCTCATAACATTCCAGCCTGCATTCTTTGGGGAACGAAGAAACTATCTCTGAGGTTCAAAAGCCTTGAGGGGAATGTCATGCAGGCTTGGGTTGGCTTTTTAGGCTCTTTTAACTAGGGATGTTTAGATTGGTCTAATGCCAATTTACATAAATGTCACAGGTTTTAGATATTATTCCTCTTGGTTGATAATTAGAACAACTTGTCTTTGTTCTCATATACATTGTCCCTCTAAAATACAGAGTTTTGCAACTTTCTCCCATAGGCGCTTTAAAAATTCCACCTTTTTGCGAGGAATGATAATCACATTTGGCTTCTGTTCAAGGAAATTAGTAAGCAAAAGGAATGTATTACTGTAGATGTGATCATAGAAGTTTCCAAGAGCCATCCGGGTTACTTACACTGGAAGAAACTGAACTCAGATCCAAAAAGGAACAGATTCCCTCATATCATGATGCTGAATCGTTTGCTGAGATTAAAGGTATTAGCAGCCTCTCTAGATAGACACTAACTGTGTAACAAATTTAGCAGTTGTTAAGGCTAATGAAAACAGATGCTCTGAAGATGCACTGTATATTATTTTGTATCCAGAGGATTTTATTATTGTCATTGAACATTACTACATAATCCATTAAAATTTCAGTTGAGAGAAAGAAAACAAATACTGTAAGTCAAGTTTCTGTCTTTTAGAAGTTAATTTCTGGAAGGTGGAGCACACAGGGAGTTGTTTGAAGTCTTTTTTTAATTAACATATTTATTTGATTATAGAATAAAATACAAAGCAAAAATAGAAAAATATGAACACAAATAATAGGACACAGTGGGGAGGAAAAGGGGGGAAAAGTGAGGGGGAGGGAGATAAAAGAAAAGAAAACAAAGAAAAAAGAAAAAAGAGAAAAAAAAGAGAAAAAAGAGAAAAAAGCATTGACTTCCGACTTTCTCTCAATCTTTGTAGTTGTTTGAAGTTTTGAAGCACTTGCTACTAAGTTACTTTTTGGTTTTATATTTATTTATTGGATTTCTTAGGGTTGCCCAATTCCCGGAAGATTTGGGGTTGCTTACAATATGTCCAGGAACGCAGTGACGCAGTGGCTAAGACGCTGAGCTTGTCAATCGAAAGGTAGGTTTGAATACCTAGTGCCGCGTAATAGGGTGAGCTCCCATTACTTGTCCCAGCTTCTGCCAACCTAGCAGTTCGAAAGCACGTAAAAAATGTAAGTAGAAAAATAGGAAACACTTTTGGTGGGAAGGTAACAGCATTCTGTGCACCTTTGGCGTTTAGTCATGCCAGCCACATGACCACGGAGATGTCTTTGGACAGTGCTGACTCTTCAGCTTTGAAACAGAGATGAGCACCGCCCCCTAGAGTCGGGAACGACTAGCACATATATGCAAGGGGAACCTTTACCTTTACAATATGTCCAATACATATATTAAAAACCCAATTTAAAATGTATGACTGCCTGAACTAAAACAGCATGCAAGAAAACCTCAGTATCCGATATGTCCACATAGATTCTAACCCCATAACAAGAAGCCCTGTTTCTGCTCGTGTCACTGGAAGGACAACTGAAGCATCTGAGCAGGACTCTACAGTATAGCCATGGAAGGCACAGCAAATCAGTCTATTACCTGCTTCATGTAATGTAACCTACTGAAAGTATCATGACAGGAACATCTACTTCAGATGCAGTTGTAAGCAATCTGTCTAGAGGTTGAAGCTGGGTTGAAGTAGGCTTCATTCCTTGCTCCTGCATTTGCAGCCTGATTCAAAGGAATTGCAAATTCAGAATGTAAATGTACAGTATAATTCTAGATTAGCAGTTAAAAGGGGGTCACTTGAGAGAGTGTATATGTTTGAGTGTCTTACTGGTCAGTGGTGGGTTTCAAAATTTTTTACTACCAGTTCTGTGGGGTGGCTTGGTGGGCATGGCTTGGTGGGTATGGCTTGGTGGGTATGGCAGGGGAAGGATACTGTAAAATCTCCATTCCCTCCATACTCCAGGGGAAGGTTATTGTAAAATCTCAGGCAATGCCATAGTTACTGCCCTACATTCTGTAGCGAGTCGTCTAGAGAAACCTGGGAACTATGTCAGAATGCTTTTCATTGATTAGAGCTCGGCCCTTAACACCATTCTGCCGAGCATCCTCATTGAAAAGTTGACTGACTTGAATTTTCCTTCTTTCACCTGTAACTGGATTAAAGACTTTCTGACAGATCGGCCACAAACAGTGAGGGCTGGGCCTTTTATATCTTCCTCCCTGAAGCTCAGCACTGGCTCTCCCCAGGGCTGTGTGCTCAATCCCTATCTGTACTCATTGTACACATATGATTGTGTATCTTCTGACCCATCTAATGTGATTATCAAGTTTGTGGATGATACCACCGAACAGTAGTGGGTCTTATTACAAGAGGTGATGAATTAGCATACAGGCAAGAGGTCCAGAAGTTAACCACATGGTGCTCAGGAAACAGCTTGCACCTAAACATCAGCAAGACCAAGGAGATGGTGCTAGACTTCCGGAAGAAGAGAGAGGAACCTGCCCCACTTTACATCAAGGGGGGGCTGTGTAGAGAGGGTCTCCTCTTTCAAATTCCTGGGAGTCCATCTTAGAGAAGATCTCATCCAGAAAAATAATACGATCCAGATGGTCCAGAAGGCTCAACAGAGACTCCATTTCCTCAGGATTTTGCAGAAAACCAAGGTGGAACAATGACTGGTGATCCCCTTCCACTGGTCTACAATAGAAAACATCTCCACATATTCCGTTACGGTATGGTATGCTGGCTTGACAGCCGTGGATAAAAAGACATTACAATGGGTGATGAGAACAGCACAAAATATCATGGGCTGTGCCCTGATCTCACTAGATGAAATTGCTAGGACTCGATGTTTTAGCAGGGTGAGGAAAATCCTTGGGGACGATTCATATCCTGGTCAGCACTTCTTTACTCTCCTACCATCGGGCAGGAGATATAGAAGCATAGCCAGCAGGTTGAAAAATAGCTTCTATCCGTGGGCTGTCAGACTTCTGAATGCAATATAACACCATAACTACTTAGTATGATAGACTTGCAGGGCCAGCACAATGTGCAATATGTCTATACTGGTGTAATATAATATAATGTAATGTAATGCATATATATGTATAAAGGATTGTGTGTCTGTTAGTATGATCTATTGGGTTAGGGGTTTTCTTCTTCTTCTTTCACTTATAAGTCATTGAGATTATTTTGTGTTTGGGGGGGAGGCATTAAGGGAGGCTCATCCAATCTCATTGTACACATGTTGTGCATTGACAATAAAGGTTTGAATTGCATTGAATTGCAGGATGATTGTTTGACATGTAAACTCTGAAGGTAACCTCAGTGTAAACCTGGATTTCATTTACGGTGGTCTGGGATGCTCAGAGCTGGGAGTCATAATTAGTATACTGCAGCTTGTCATTTTTATTAGCATGCTGGCTGCTGCTACTACAAATTCTTTGAAGATTTCACTTTAAAAACATGATCTTAAGCAATTTGCAATCCTTTGGAGGGCAGGTGCATCTTTTCCAGCTTCCACACATATATTCACATATAAAATCTGGGCTTGGAGGATTTTTTAAATTCAGAATTTGATTTTCAGTCTAGCTCCAAAGAGCACTGCTTTTATTCCAGCCAGGACAGCAGGATATTCAGCATCCTGGGAAGAAGACTGATCAGCAGTCACGGCAGCTACAGGCAGCTTCCCAACTATTTATATCAAGTCTCTCCCCCTCCTCCATAGAAAGATCTCTTTTGAAAGCAGTTCAAAGATTCATTTGGTGTTTCGTCACTGGGCATCTGTGACAGAACATGATGGCTGAATCAGGAGCTTGTTTCCAGGGTCTTCCAGAGCTGTGGCACAAAAGCCGATGGCTTCCTATATTGTGCTGAAAGCTGTCTTTCAAAGCCAAGGAAGAGGCGTAGGATGGTCTTTAGTCTCTCAATCAATGACTCCCTTTTCAATATCCAACATGGTACATTCCAAAAGGACAAACTATGAAGTGCAACCCTGTAATTGCTTGGATAGTCAGATGCTTTAGGAAATCTGCTTCCCTTAATTTCATCATTCCTTTTGCCACGTATGAAAGAAATGACGAAAGAATGACAGCTTTCTCTTGGTTTTTTTTTTTCCTTCAGTGAGTCCTGTCACCTTTTTTAAAAAAATAGTACAGGCAGTGTACAGTATGTATTCACAAATGCAAGAATGCAGGTTTTTTTGATAGATAGATGATGATAGATGATAGATAGAGAGATAGAGAGAGATAGAGATAGAGATAGAGATGATAGAGATAGAGATAGAGATAGAGATAGATAGAGATAGAGATAGAGATAGAGATAGAGATAGAGATAGAGATAGAGATAGAGATAGAGATAGAGATAGAGATAGAGATAGAGATAGAGATGGCTGGCTGGCTGGCTGATAGGATAGATGATGGATAGAGGGAGGGAGGGAGGGAGAGAGAGGGGGGGATTTTGTTTGGGTTTGGAAGCTAGGCCGAATCCGATCTGACCAGGAATATCAGAGCAGCAGGCTGAATTAGGAATTTGGAAAAAAATCTCAGAAGGCAGCAACAGCAAACTAAATCTGCATTGTGTTGTCAATGATTTGAAGGAGACTTTACTTCCCTCAAAAAATGTGAATCATGGATCTGTAGATGTTCGTTCTCAATAACAGAAACTTGTAGTTACATCTGGAATCTGCTTCGTGAGATGGCAATAAGCTTTCATCACCTCTCTCAATTTGGCACATTATCTGAGCATCAGCCTCCTTGTGAGGCATTTCTCCTTATTCATTTACAATAGGGACTCTCTTTGGCTCTCTTTGAATGAACTGGCGAAAGTCAACAATATGTGTGTGTGTGTGTGTGTGTGTGTGTGTGTACAAACATTGCAGATTAATTTTTCAACTGTAATCCCAGCCTTTAGGTTTGTTAATGGTCTATTGGACAGGAAGACCCAGCAAAACATGGTTTCCATTTAAATGTATATTTAGATTGCTTAAATGAACTTCACTAGGAATGGAGCCATGTTGTGCTCTGAAAAATGAAGAGGTTCCACCTTTTGAGACATGGACAGAACATAATCACACACTTTATGTACCTTGCTGGCTGGTAGTTAGAACATGCTTGTGTGGGAAAATGGAAGAAAGATTTTGGTACTTTGGCTTTAATAGTAAACAATGAACAATTTTGAATTTGTCCGTCAGGAACCAGGACCAGAATGGGTGAATAATACAAATGTTTATTTCTGGAAACTTACTTGCTGATTTTTCTCCATTTATATCTATAACTATAATAATATATATGATCGGGATTCCCTGTGCACAGTCACTCATGCCCTCGTCACCTCTCGCCTTGACTACTGCAATGCTCTCTACATGGGGTTCCCCTTGAAGAGCACCCGGAGGCTCCAACTGGTCCAGAACGCAGCAGCGTGGGTAGTGACGGGAGCAGCATGACGCTCCCATGTAACACGGCTCACTGCGTGAGGTGTACTGGCTCCCAGTGGTCTTCCGGGTGCGCTTCAAGGTGTTGGTCATCACCTTTAAAGCGCTCCATGGCATAGGGCCTAGCTATCTTCAAGACCACCTGCTGCTACTGACGGCCTCCCATCGACCTGTGTGCTCCCACAGAGAGGGCCTCCTCAGGGTGCCATCAGCCAAACAATGTAGGCTGGTGACCCCCAGGGGGAGGGCCTTCTCTGTGGGGGCACCTACCTTCTGGAATCAGTTGTCCCCAGAGATAAAGAGAATCCAAGACCTCGGTGCCTTCCGCCATGCCCTTAGAACCCATTTTTTCCAGCAAGCCGGGCTGGCTTAAGAAGAAATTTTTAAAAGTTTTAAATTGGTTTGTGATTTTTAATTTTTGGGCCAAATTTATATATATTAATTGTTTTTTTTAATATTTGTATTTCATGTTCTTAATTCTGGCTGTACACCGCCCTGAGTCCTCAGGGAGAAGGGCGGTATATAAATTGGAAATAAAATAAAAATAAAAAATAAATAACTTGCAATCTTTCATTCAATTCATTCTTTCAAGCATACCTTATTCTTTGATACAATAATTTCAGAGCTGCACACCTTAGCATATCATTCAGTCTGTCTAATACTCATCACTAAGAGTTTATATTGTCAGCCAACAAAACAGCTTTATCTACGTACACATTCATATCCCTAACCAATATGCTCTAACATTGTCATATTATTCTCTTATTATTTATCCATAAATAAATTTAATAGTGTGGGGGGGGCATCCTCATCTTCTCTTCTTGTTCAGTGTTAAAATATTTATTAAATATTCCATTTACTCCAATGCATGCTTTATTTCCATCATACACTACTCACATTCAGTAGCAAAACTCCAGTTCCACAAGTGAAAAAGTCTGTAAATCAAGCTTGTTCATGTTTTCATATGCTTTGTCTAAATAGACGAGTGTATAATATGCTTTCTCACACTCTTGCAGTCTTTAGAGACCAGCAGAAGAGCAACATTCTGTTTTGCACACCCCCTGCCTGACATAAAGCTGTATTGCAGCCCCCAAATTTTGCTCTTTTATCTTCTCCCAAATGGAACTTTGCCAAACATCTTCCCAGGTGAAGTTTACTAACTAGCTCCCCTGGAGTTTTTAAATTCACTCTTACTACTTTTCTGATTGCGTACAGAAACAATTTTAGCACTTTTCCAATGATCAGGCACAGCTGCAATCTTCACATTAAAGAAATTGTACAGACGCTCCATAAATAAACTACATTCATATTTCAATGTTTCTCCAGTTATGCCATCTGCATTATCTAATGTGTTTATGTCATACATAAACACTGTTATTTATTGATTCCTTTCACACTATGTTAAAGATAACAACCTGGTTTTTCTTATCTGTCTCCTTTACTTCCAGGTTCATCAGGCAGTTTCAGTTTGTCTGCCTTGTCTAATATCTACTTCAGCAGCATATGTGTAAGGATATGAAATTATTTCATATATTCACAGGGGTGAAATGCTCCCGGTTCAGACCGGATTGCCTGATCTGGTAGTGATGGAGGCGGGTGGTTCAGAGAACCGGTAGCAAAAATCCCTGCCCCCCACCATGCCCAGCAGAGCCGCGCAATCATCAGAGGCTTTTTTTAATTTTTAAAAGCATTTTTCTACAACTTCTTTGGCCAAAAAAAATGCTTTTAAAAGTAAAAAAAAAGCCTCTGATGATCGCGCGGCTCAGCTGGGATCATCAGAGGCTTTTAAAAGCATTTTTTCTACAACCTCTTCAGCCAAAGAGGTTGTAGAAAAAATGGTTTTAAAAGAAAAAAAAAGTTGGCCACGCCCACCCAGCCACATTACCCCACCACCAAGCCACGCCCACAGAACCAGTAGTAACAAATTTTACATTTCACCACTGCTCTATCACTAGTGCTGAAGGCTAAAAACAAACAGTTCAAGTAAACATTACTTAAGAACAAAACTCAAGCTAGCACCATAACCCCTTTGGTGTGTTCAGGAATTAGATTATTACAGGTAGTCCTTGACTTATATTCTTTTATTGAGCGTTCAAGTTACAACAGCTCTAAAAAAGTGATCATGATTGTTCCTCCCACTTATGACCATTGCCACATTCCCATAGCCACATGATCAAAATTCAGGTGCTTGGCAACCAGTATGTAGTCACAACAGTTGCGGCCTTCTGGGCTCATGAGACCATCATTTGTGACCTTCCCAACTGGCTTCCGACAAGCATATTCAATGGGAAAGTTGGATTCCCTTAACAATGGTGCAATTCATTTAACAACCATGGCAAAAATGTTGTAAAATCGGGTGTGCCTCACTTAACAATTGCCTTGTTTAGTAATGGAAATTCTGATCTCAGTTGTGACTGTAAGTTGAGGGCTACCTGAAAAAGTCCTGGAAGAACAAGCTCAGGGAGCGTAGTAAGTGAAACATTCTGTATTTTGACCACACTAATGCCAGGACTATGTGGATGGTTTTCATTTGATTCACAAATAGAGAGATTTGTGTCTAGATTGCCTCAGGCAATTTTACTGTGTTTAAGTGGAAGCTAGATAGTTATCTATTTTAATAGCTATTTCTTCATTCAACAGAATAGAATGGGCTCAGTGGCCTAAATCCAATCCAATCCAATCCAATGCAATCCAATGCAATGCAATCCAATATAATATAATACAATCCCACCTCTGTGATTTCTCCAATTCCAATTTCATCATTTTGTCCTTTTAAAAGCTCTCATGACAGAAGGCTTTCCCAGATGTTGAGGGCAAGAAGGTCAAACTTTGTCCTTGTGGCACATCTCAAGGTCTCCCGTTCTTCTACTTCCAGCTTCTGGTTATTTAAGGAGAGAATTTATGGCTAGGCTTAGTTTTTGCCTTGAAATGGTAGAGTTCTAAGGAAAATGCATGGAATCTTTTTTACAAGCAAGGATCAGGGGGTCAGGTGGCACAAGCGGAATTATACTGCTATAGTTGTTCTCTGTCTATTTTTGAATCACCATTTAGCTATAATCTCTACCGCTTTCAGGATCATTTTATTGGGTTGAGCACACAGTTATGTGTGTGAAATAAATTATCCCAGATATGGCTGCTCAAATTTTACATAAAATAAATATAACACAATTCCAGAATGTTACAAAATTCAAACCCTCTAAAAATATTAAGATGCTTTAATTATCAATTAAAAGCTGGTTGATAAACATTAAGCTTCTGGAAAGTAGAAGCTTCTGGAAGAGTCTGATGCTCACTTTCAATCAATGATGTCAGAACCTTTTTAATACAGGTTAAGCTTCATTAGCATTTGAGTGTGACATCACCAGGAAATTCTAGGCTACAGTCAATAGCATAGCATAGCATAGCATAGCATAGCATAGCATAGCATAGCATAGCATAGCATAGCATAGCATAGCATAGAATAGGAATTCTTTATTGGCCAAGTGTGATTGGACACACAATGAATTTGTCTTGGTGCATACACTCTCAGTGTACATAAAAGAAAAGATACATTCGTCAAGAATCATAATGTACAACACTTAATAATAGTCATAGTCTAACATTTCCAAACAATGGAAACTTGGAGGAAAAAAATCTGGAACAAATTCTATAGAGCATAGACACCAAGAATCAGGTTCATCTCAGAAGAAACTTTACCTTTAATGTCTGAATCAGTAACTTCCATTTTAATGGGTTATTTGTTTAGTGTATCATACATGGACTTGCAATACATATTAACTTTTCATGCAGATTAATAAAATACAATAAAATACAAATGTTAAAAGGATCTACATTCAAGTAGCAATGTCTAGGGCCCCTAGGCCATCTAACCATTAAAACGTAGCATCATTTATATGAAAAAAAATCAGAAACTGGACTGGTATATACCTAAGCTTACAGCTGGTCACTATGTGAGCTTTATACATGCAGATGAGATCTATACATTTCTAAACTGTGAATAAGCCAATTCAGAAATTTGCAGATTTATACCACACATGTTAAGGATGCTGGCAGCTACAAGATGATCTTCACATCCTCCATACTCATAAAAGTCAACTTTATGTTTTGTTCAGCATTGTCACCATTTCCACAATGCAGCCGAAAGATACATGTGGCTCACATAAATACCAAGCAGAGCTTCAATTGCACTCTTGCAGCTATTGCCTTGATTTCTTTTTATCATACCCTGCAAATGTTCCTGGGCCTTAGGGGTGCCACAGAAACCCTGAAAAATGAGTCCTGTTTCCTCATTTCTTTCATACTGTATATCCCTTAAGCAGTCACATCAGAATTCCACTTCTGCAACTGACATGGCAACTTCCTTTCCATCGTTAACCGATGTCTTTGGAAGAAAGCTAAAAGAACATGTTCCCTTCTCTCTATCTGCACGGCACCCTGCTCCACTTAGTCTCTCTCATCACTGTTCTTCCAAATATCTATAGCATCCATTGCTGCACAAGTTTAAAACCAAATACAGTTTCTACTCAGCAACTCATGACTTAAAAGATAGGACATGAAAGGCAAAAAGGGAGTCAAAGAGATCCTGCCCACAAAGCTAAGATAGCTTATTGCTCTGTGTAAAAACATAGCAATATACTTCAAGGCTTTTTAAAGAGGGCAATGGTTGGAATTTGGTAAGATTAAGATGCTGGCAGTCTCTCCAGTTTTAAAACAGATAAGCTGAGGAGTGAGTTGGCAGGATTTAATGTCAAATGATTGGTGGGCTTCTTGAAGATAACCTGATTTCTCTAAGGAGAGTTAACAAGGCAGCCTTTACCCCACCCCAAATCCTCTCCTGGAGAGCTTTATAGCTGAATGAGCTCACTTGCTTGACTTGCTTATAGTCTTGCTCTGTGAATATCCATATGTCAGAATGAAATTTAGTAGACTTGGAAACTCTGGGTCTAGAAGTCACGAGGACTTCTCACTAAATCTACATAAATATGCCAGTAAAGTTATGCCTCTTTCACACACTTTCTTCAATAATATGTTTTTCATTATTTTATAAGGTACGAGTTGCCACCTTATTTAGGGATAAAAATAACTGAGCTGGGACATTAAGGAGATGATGGCTGGAGGCAACATGCTGTAGAGCAGTTTCTTAACCTTGGCATCTTTAAAATGTGTGGACTTCATTTCCAGAATTCCACTTTAAATACATTTTAAAGGTGCCAAGGTTTAGAAACACTGCCCTAGAGGCACATTTCAGCTATTTACTTACATATTAAATAAATGCATGAAGTTATCAGTATTCCCACTCTTGCCTCCTTAGAAAAAAATTAGCTATAGGGATGGATTTTTTAATGAACGAAGGTGAATATACAGTAGATGTCCCAGGATAATATTGCAGGATCCAATCTGGGTCGGTCACCAGGACCAGAGGTTTTGTCTTCCAAGCTTTCAGACTCATGCTGGAGGCCATCTTCAGGGAACTTCTCTAGAAGAGTGTGTGTGTGTGTTTGCTCTGTGTGTGGTATTTATGTGGTGCCCATTGTATGTGGCTTTTTAGATGGTGATTGGGGTGTTGATAGCTGACTATTAAGTTGTTGGCTGTCATTCGCTTGTGCTGCCCAGCCCTCACCTTCTAAGTGCTTGATAAGCTGGCGGTAAATCAGCATTCCTGTTGACCAATGAATGGCCGTTTCCCAGTCTTCAATCACTTTCCTGGCTGTTTTTGTGCCTGCTCAGCCAACAATCTTAATCACCCAAAAAGCCACATACAATAGGCACCATATAATACCACACACAGAACGGCACACACTCTGCTAGAGAGAAGTTCCCTGAAGATGGGCTCCAGCACAAATCCAAAAGCTTGTAGGACAAAATCTCTGATTCCGATGACTGACCCAGATTAGATTCTGCAAGCATTTTTTAAATCCACTTTTAAAGAAAGTTAATATATGACGGTTTATTGTGTGACAGTTTATAACCTGTTTTCTTTCACTTCTCCTTTTTATCCTTCTCACTCTAGCCACTTTAAAAAATCCATTTCTTTCTGCTGCTAGTTTCTGTGCTGACTGAAGCTCCTTTACCGTTCTTTGTTAGACTGTTGCAAACCGTATATATTTTTACATAATAGTGTATTATACACACAATAGTGATATTACATACACTTTACTGATTCAAAAAGAAATAGGACTGCTCCACAAGCAGCACTATATCAGTGCCAGAAAAGGCTAACCTTGCTAAAGAGCCATGTCAACAAATGTGCCCATCCAGGAAAACAAATGGTGAGAAGACCGTAACTTTTTCCATCTTTCTTTCTTTTCTTAAAAATTCTGAATGTTTTTCTGAATGTTAAAGTAGGACACTTTCCACCTTGATCAATAAATAATAAAGGTACTCTTGGCTGATTTATACATCCTAAAAGTTTTGCTGGACTCTGAGCTATCCAGCAATGCAGTTACCCTGAGTATAAACCAGGTTAGTAGGAAATAATATTTGGATGGAGCACCAATGAAACATTTCAGAGATAGGTTTTTTTTAGGACCCAGAAGTTTAAAAATATCGAGGAAGAAGGCAATGACAAACCACTTTTCTACTGTTGCCAAATCAATGGAATGGATCTGTCCATGTGAGGACCAGGAGTTAAGCTTTAGTTAAAGTTCTTTTTGCCTTTTATAGGACTAGGATTTCTGTGTCAGGGAGTTGTAATGGGGTCTCTTAAAGAGTTATGTTCTTCATGAATATTCCCTATTATATCATTTACTGCTTGAGAAAGTCTTCATTCTCAATTGAAACTACTTATGAAAACTGCAAAACATTTTTAACATCATAGTATTTATTAGCTTCTGAAACAATACACATTCACATACTTGAGAATACAGTACATTTGGCACAGTAATAATGGCTACAGTGAAATAACCCTAATGAATGGCAAGAGATTTAAATTACAACTGTAGGAAAAAATCTGTACAAAGAAAATCTCACAATTGAAGAAAAAACAAAAACAAACCCAAAACAAAGCAAAAATACTACCTGGTCCTGTAACACTCAGTAAATTTTATATTTTTCTCCAGAACTATTCTCCACAAAATTTCAGATAAGATTTTTTTAAAGCCTTTCTAGAGAGACAACATTAGTTTTATTGTAGAGGGAGAGGCAATATTATCCCCATGGACAGTGACTTCAAAAAAACAAAGCGAGAAAAAGTGGTCTGTTGTGATTTCTTTCCATTTTTCCATTTGGCATTTTGCACACTTTTTACGCATCCTTCTCCTATCACTCCAGAAGGATAGGGGGACAACTTTACAAAAAGAAAAAAAAATCTTTTAATTACCTGCTAATTTTTTGAACGTTTGAGAAAAATGAGGAAACTGCTAAATGGAATGGTTCAGGAACAGAATTCACCTATACGCTGATGGCAGCAAGAAGTTCTGCACACAACCCAATTGCTTCCTTTGGCTTTCAGTACAGTACAGTACAGGTGCCATGTATCCTCTTTGGTGGCCTTGCATGCTGATAGATTCACCCATTTCCATAAAAAAAAATTAATCTGGACAGTAACCCAGGCAATTCAATATACATTCAGGTTCAGGTATCATGATGCAGCCTGAGATATATCTGTTAGCCACATACCTGTCATGGGCAAAATCCATTAAAGTTTAATTGCATGGGTTTCTGTTGCAGGATCAAGATGGACTTCAGGATTACAGCTGAAATATGTTTGCATGCAAAAACACTAACTTTTTCCTATTTGGCATCCTAAAGAGAGAAATACAGGAACTGCATAAATGTTTGTCAGAAATTGTGCATGCCAGGAAAGGGAAGTCATATACTCCACCATTTTGCTTACAGCAGCTTTGTGGAATGCACATTTTATTCTCTTATAAAGAACCACTAATCTCCATTTTGTATAAAGACCTTGCATGCCATGCAAACAAGACTGTGCTGGGCAATCATTCTGCAGTTTTGGGAGTCCGTTTGCAATTTCCAAAGTTTTCATTCACTTATGGAAAACACCGCTTGGCATTGTTCATTCTTGCACTGGATGTTCAAAGTTAACTTCATAAGAAAAATATACAGATCAGGTATTCTAAAGGGCATTTTTACACTCTTTCCCTCTAAAATGAAAATACAATGAGATGATACATCCTTTGTGATATTTCTGTGCTTTCGCTCTAGAAGCCAGAGGGTGAGGAGATGGGATTTCTTCCCCCTACCCCCAGCCCCTTAGTTTTTATTAAAAATAAAATAAATTATTTAACAATGTTTGATACTTTATTACTTTGGTAAGCCAGACAACACATGACTTGGTGTAGCATATTTAATATTCTGAAATCCTCATATGAATACATACATATATGTATATATATTTATATATAATAATAATAATTACACCTGAGTTTTAAAAAAACACAACATAAGGAAATTAAATGTCTTTGTCACCAAAAGTGGCTCTGAACAGCCATACATAAAATTGATGTAACCTGTCTCTTTCAAAAGATGACTTGCACCATCTTTTCAAGCTACTTTGAGGCCTGGAAATCGCTCCATGTGGCTTCTTGCGACATTATGGAAAGTTACAGGCCACATGGGAGAAGCCCATGACAGGTGCCTTTTCTGGAAATTGGGGCATAGTGTCTATATGTTATGGATTGTATGCCTTGAGGCAATCCTGCTTTGGTTGGTGGGTTCCTCGGGACTCATCTGAAGGCACAGTCTGCAACAATTTGACCAATTTTATCCATGTATCAGGTAGTTCAGCCTAGCTCTTTGTAATTTACCACATGACATTTTATATGACAGACTATCCTTGCTCAAATTGCTGACAAAGCATTTTTAAGAGGAGCTCCAGAGCAGGCTCCTGTAGCTGTCCAGGCATACCCAGTCCAGATGCTGTTCCTATCTACTAGCATGAAAGGTCACTTTTGATAGCCAGGAGGTTCTACATTCTCTGACGAAGAAGCCTCTCTGCAACCATTTTCTTCTCCTAGAGATCACAAGAGATGGGGCATGTGTCTGAAAGATGTGCTTTGGTCAATAGTGGTCCCTTCTCTTCCCCTCTCCCCGCTCTCTCTACCATTCCATATACAGTTTAAGCGAACTATACGGGAGAATCAGTACAGCTTAATATAGGTTTACATCTGTCCTATAAGGAAAAAAAAGAGAGGGAAATTCATCTGTGACAGTAACTTGAACCAATACACAAACAGAGTATTGCACATGGACATAATCATAATTATTCTTTCATAGGCTAATTTTAATAATATGCCTGAACATGCAGCAGTTGATACCTCTATATTCATTGAGTCCCACAGGCCTTGCAATAAACATCTATATACAAATCTCACTGGGAGAGAGAGAGAGAGAGGGAGAGGGAGAGAGAAAAGAAGAAAGGAAAAGTTGGGAAAATGCTTTATGACTGCCCCTCTGTCTCCCCATGTCCAAAAGTCAGGCTCCATAGCCAATATACTTTATGCATAGACAATATGCTTTATTAATATTTTTTTCAGAGAAAAAGGTCATATACCATACTTAGGAATGGTCAAATGACAAGTGTTAAACGACTAAGGAAGTGTTTAGAAGAAAATTGCAACCAATTCAAACATTTTATGTAAATTTTATAATAAAATGTCTATGGGGCTTCACTTTTGGTACACCCTGTATGTAAGTGTGCGTGTATGTTTGTGTGTGTGTATATATATGAAAAATCCAAGTGCAACAAATAAAAAGGATTCCCTTAACTGCTCATTCAGTCTATATATATATATATATATAGACTAATCTATACACACACATACGAGTATATATATGTATATATACATATATATATAAATGTGAATGATACATATACAAGCACGCATGTCCACGCTCACATATACAAAAATGCAGTATTCCCAGAAATATGAGTAAATAACACTATCAGCATATCTACAAGCGGTAACTTCACATTTCTTTCTTAATGTATTTTCCACATGAGTTACCAGTTTATCATGATTACACAAGAAATCCATTTACAACCTTCAACAATGTCAGTTTTTGAATCTTGATCTTAGTCTCTCCCTCCTTTTTTCATTTCATGAATGGCTTTGCTTTGCTTTGTGGTTTTCCTATTGACCACAGTTATCACATCAGTTCTTTCAAAGCTTTTCACAACCAAACAGTAGTACTACTGGGCTGACCCACAGTACAGTAGTATGGCATTCCAGGATCTCCATCTCCAGCCCTCTGCTTTTACACAGGGCCCCGGAAGAGGACAGAGGTAACTGGAAGTGAGCATTCAGCAAAGAGAAAGGGAGGACAAAGGCTATGTACAATGAAGGATGGGTCATCCCATTTTTGTGGGTAAAAGCCTGCAAAAGTAACACACTGCTATTGAAGTTAAAATTAAATAAGCAAAGCAGGTCATCATTCAGGTTCAATACATAAAAAAGAGGCTCCCCCCTCCCCCTTAAGTCCCCTTCACACCTGTCAATGCACCAATGACATAAACAATTTAGGCACATGCTTTTAAACAGTTTGACTATGGAAAGATTATCATGAATATGGCAAAGCAGCTGTAAGAACCGTAGAAAACCTATGCTGCTTTATTAAAGCTAGTATAGGCTTTTGAGAATTTGTCCATTCTTAGCCCTTGAAACACCTGTCTTTGTAGCATTTCTGTTAGTGATTTTTTTAAAAAAAAATTAGTTATAATTTCTAAATAAAAACTTTTAAAAAGTCATGTATTCTTTAAAAATATAGCTTTTTCCTGAAATGTTTTCCATAGCATTTATTATTTTAATCACAATGCTTTCAATCAGAGTATTTGCTTTTTCAAGACCCAGCCTTGCAACAAAATGCTCTTTAAAATATACATGTTGGGGGAGGGGGCAGTGGAAAATCATTTTGCTCCATTCACTGCTGTATCACAGCATGGCTTGTTAATGTTTTAGCAAGCTGCTCTACTATAAGTATGGGTGACTGAAACCCATAGAAAAGAGAAGGGTAGGATTCCTTCCTGTCAGTTACTTGCGTTTCTAGAAAAAAAAAGTTTCAAGAAACAGTTTTTAAGAAGAACATCATAGAGTTTCTAACTATGTTTTCGATGAGTGTTTGCTTAATAATAAGTTCTATCGTGTTTGAGGTTTAATTGTGGGTTAAAAGTGGCACAGTTCAGAATCATAATATGGAAGTCCTGCATAGCATACAATGGCTTTTTCATCTTGATGACATTCTCCTTCTAGGCTCCCATCAGAATTAAGAGGAAACGATCCTCAGCAATTGACTGTCTTATTCCTGGGCAGCCGTCAACTCACAAGCTTAGAGCAGCCCTTGTCCCACTAAGCCAGTGGTGGGTTGCTCCCGGTTCTGTCCGGTTCTTTAGAACTGGTAGTAAAAGTGCTGGGAGGCTCCACCCACCTACCCGGACATCACAATTGATGATCTGTGCATAGGCAGAAGCGTGCACTCCCGTTGTGAACCAGTAATAAAGGTAAGTAGAACACCCCACCTCCCCGAACTAAGCTCTGGTTCTGACTAGGACAGTGCAACACCAAGAAGCAGTTAGAGAAAGAATTGGCATCCGTGTAGCCATCATTAGCATTTTCTCTGCAACTTTCCCATTTTCTCTGCGTCTGATGCATCTTTACCCTGAAAGAAGTCCATATATCATGGCAACTTCTGATTGCATGTGGAAAACTGCCTTTTCCTTTGATCTGATTGTGAAACAGATTAGGGCAGATTATGTAGGTTTGTTCACATCTTTGAATTCTGAGAATTATCGACATGCTGCCCTCTGTCGCTTCCAATCACAATGAGAGCAGGGGTTTTAATCAACCAAGGCAGTGTATATTTTTTTTTTAAAAAAATCTGAGTTCTGAAAAATTGTAGTGTATCAACAGATTTCAGTTACCTTTTCCTTTAACCCAGGGGGTCTCCAAACTTGGGAACTTTAAGACTTGTTGGCTTCAACTCCCAGAATTCCCCAGCCTCCCCAACATGGCTGGCTGGGGAATTCTGGGAGTTGAAGTCTACAAGTCTTAAAGTTCCCAAGTTTGGAGACCACTGATTTAACCCTCTGAGGTTAAATGGATGAAAGCCAGTCTGAGTTCAACTGAGATCTCAGACGCATGATAAGCTGCCGAATGGAAGCTGTTTTCAGCTGCTTTTGTGGATTTCAGCCTCTACACAGTTTACTAAATAATTTCTGTGTACTAGAACTAAGTGGGTTTCTAGCATCTCTTTGCTCACCAGGTAACAATGCCTTGGGACAGCAATTAATGAAGGCATACATGGTATTATACCTGGAGCATCAATTAGTAGCCATATTGACCAAGACAGATCTCTCAGGTCTCATATATTTAAAATGCTTGTCTTTCAAAGGTAAATGCTTCATTCAGTTTATTTTGAATATTGGAAATCTGGGAACTCCATTCTATGCACATGAATTGGAAAGAAATTGTTACATTGGATTCTATAAATGACTTGCACGATTAGTCCAAATGTGTAAAAACTTTTAACCTAGTGTTGGAGCCAGACATACTTAAACAGGCCTAATAAAGGAACTGAATTTAAATTAGCTGAAGCAAGATGAAATCTGAATTATTTCAGTGAATCTAAGGGGAGGAATATGGGGGTTTGTTCCCCATCAGACTAAATACAGTTGCTTGCATCTACACTAGAAACTACAGTCCAAATTAGGATAGTAGCAGGAGACAAAAAGTTAGACCCTCCAACCTCCAATCTATTTTGGTGTGTTTTTAAAACAACCTTGAGCCTGAAATTTTAAAATGTGTAGTCCTAAGAGTGGAGAAGTGCCTAACACTTACTCATAGCAGCGGCTTTTTCCTCTCCAAATGGTTCCCAAAGGTTTTGCCTCCCCAGATAAGATTTAAAATCAGTGTTTATCTTCCAAGACATAGTTTTTCAATCGCAGCAACATTAAGGCATGTGGACTTCAACTCCCAGAATTCCAGCATGGAGAATTCTGGGAGTTGAAGTCCACACATTTTAAAGCCGCTGAGGCTGAAAAACACCATTCTAAGACACACAACAGAACTTTGAGAAGATCACATTTGACAGATTAGGGCATATTTCTCTTGCCTGACACTAAATGCAAAACTTCAGTTTCCTAAGGTTGCATTCCATGGAAAGAGCTGCCTATTGAGGAACTGAAGTTCACTCCAAACCTATCCATTTGAATGTTAAGGGTGTAAGCTCAACTATTCCTGTTGACAATTTGTTGAAATCAATGGCAAAAGGGTTTTATGTTTATCTCTCATGCTTCATAAGGCCCCTAGCAATCATCGCAGAATGCAATGAGCTGATTCCAAGCTCAGTAAATCTTATGGCTGATTTATAGATTTGTGTTTGAGGTGAAAATAAGTCATAATGAAGTATTTCTCTCTCTCTATAATCATATAACAAAAATACTTATCAATCTAGCACAATGTGATGAGATACCTATTTATGGCATCTTGGAAAAAAGTTATCTAACCTTCAGTACATACTCTAGACCATAATTTTAAGCATTAAAAGATGAAGCTAAAATTCCTAGTGATCTTTAAATATTAAAAATGGTTGAACCAATTACTTTTGACAGTGCTAGGTGATTTTAAAAAAGGCAAAGCCTTCCTGAAAATTAAAAAAAAGTCTGAATAGAAAGAGAGAACAAGAGACACAGCAGCAAAAAACAACAGCAATGTGTTACCTTTACAATTTCTAATACAAAATATTTTGCATTGCTCTGTAAAACAGCTAATATGAGTGCCTCCAGATCAAAGAAATATAACAATAAATAGACAGTAGAAAGTAATGGGTTTAGGCTCATGATCAGAGAAGCAGTTCTTGATGGTGTAGCTGGAGGATTTTTCAGAACACAACTTGCAGCATCTGTGATCTGGCGGTTCCAATTTAGGGGTGGGGGGAATATCTTATGGCAGCAGCTCTTCTCCAAAATATGAGAAGCCTTTAAATTCTTCTTGATTGATTTGCTTTATAATTGTCTCATCCACTGGTGTTAATGTTGGGTCTTCTCGTGTAAAGTCTTGATCAAAGTTATTTACATCCCTTTTGGTTTTCTGAGAAACAAAAGGAAAAGATGAAGAATGAGTGGCGTTCTTGCACCAACAACCAACTTTTTTAAAAAAACTGGGATTCTAAAAGAGTGATAGTTTGGATTCTAAAGCAGGGGTTGGGAACCATGGCCCTTTTAGGACTTGTGAACTTCAACTCCCAGAATTCCTGAGCCAGCCATGCAAGTCATAAAAGGTTTCCCGCTCCTGTTCTAAAGGAAGGTGGTTCCATTTCATAGACACAATTTTCTTCCCCCCCTCTCTCTCACATACACCCACAGAAACACACAAGCACACACCATACAGGAGAAGATGAGAAAAGAAGGTAGCCAAGTGAGGATGCAGAAGCAAAGAATGGTCCTGGATAATTAGTCTTTAATTGAGAAGTTGGAAGCAAAATGATGGTATTTATAACTTAAATTACACCACACTGCAATAATTTGGATAAATGAATGATGAATTCAAGCAGAATTTGTCTGGAAATGGCATAATGGGTTGATTACAAGTATAGGAGTGAAGTATATGATGATGAATATGATATAAGGTAAGCAAAATCTCACAAATTTGCAGCTTTTGCATATTTAGGATCTAGCAGTGATTGTTTTTCACAGACAGAGCTGTGGAAGATCCACCACCTACAGTCCTGAGATGCCTAGTGCCAATTCTGATCATGATGGCAGTTATTCTGAATGCATCAGTAAGATTGGCATACAATCAGAGATTGTATCTATTTAGTATGCTTATACAATACAGTTTCTCTAAATTTTATGCTAATAAACGAACCATCAATGAAGTGCTTCCTGTTCCAGATTTGTACTTCCACAGGAGAAACTTACCTCTTGAAACATCTTTAGTTCAGTGGTTTCCAAAACATAAGTTTTCAGAGAATGACACAAGCTCCCAATGTACTCTTCACAATGTTTATCTTAATTTGGCAGGGACTCAAAATATCTACATACAAGAGCCATGATGGCTCAGTGGTTAAAATGCAGCATTGCAAGCTAACTCTGCCCACAGCCAGGAGTTTGGGAGGTTGAACCTCAGCTCAAGGTTGACTCAGCCTTCCATCCTTCCGAGGTCGGTGAAATGAAGATCCATATTGTCGTGGCTAATTTGCTGACATTTGTAAACCACTTAGAGAGTGCTGTAAAGCATTATGAAGCGGTATAGAAACATATGCTTATGCTATTGCTATATACCCCATCCCAGCCAAGAGCAAAATCCTAGTTGTAACATAAAATGAAAAGAGATGGATATCCAGTTTTCCAAATATCCCCTTCTCATTACAGTCCCTTTGCTATACTTTAAAAAGCTTGTTATGAAACCACATCTCAATCATTAATTTACTGAGTCTAGAAAATATGACAGCTAACAGATAAATGTTTTACTCTGCTTTTACTCGTATTCAGGCAAATGTACCTCCTTCTCTTTGCTTATCAAGGCAAGCCATGGATTGTTTTCTGAAGTAGGCATGAGTTTTTGAAAGGGCCTAAGAAGTTATGGCTGGATCATTACAGATAGTCCTTGACTTATGACCACAAACTGAGCCCAAAATCTCTTTTGCTATGCAAGACAGTTATTCAGTGAGTTTTGCCCCATTTTATGACCTTGCCACAGTTGACTTTGCTTGTCAGATGATCGCAAAAGGTGATAATGTGATCCTGGGACACTGCAACATCATAAAAGGTAAAGGTAAATGTTCCCCTCGCACATATATGCTAGTCGTTCCCGACTCTAGAGGGCGGTGCTCATCCCCGATTCAAAGTTGAAGAGCCAGTGCTGTCCGAAGACGTCTCCGTGGTCATGTGACCGGCATGACTAAATGCCAAAGGCGCACGGAATGCTGTTATCTTCCCACCAAAGGTTGTCCCTATTTTTCTACTTCCATTTTTTATGTCCTTTCGAACTGCTAGGTTGTATTTATCTATTATATTAAATATAATATTAAATTATATTAAATATAATATTAAATTATAAATTAAATTATATTTAACATCATAAATACATGCAAATTGCTAAGCATCCCAATTTTGATCATGTGACCATGGGGATGCTGCAATGGTTGTAAATGGAACAACCAGTGGTAAGTCACTTTTTTCAGTGTTGTTATAACTTTGAATGGTTACTAAATGAATAGTTCTAAGTCAAGGACTACTTGTATGTAATGTTCACCTTTTGTACACCACTAATCTCAAATGGTTTTCTACAATTACTGAAATAAAAAAGACATCATTTGATTAAAGTCTCCCCAAGAAATCACAGAGTGTTTTCATTATAATTCAATAGAGAATTAAGCACATAAATGTAATTGCTTAAATTGGAGTGTGTAATGTTTCCAAGCAAGTTCTTCCCACAGAAACTTTCTTGCAACTATTAGCATTGTATATCCCAACATTTGTAGTGATATGAATGAATTTGCATGGACTTTGAAGCATGTACAAAACATGTGTTGCCTCGAAATCTTTGTACAACTTTCATGATAGCTTTCTTCAAAATGATGCTTTCCAATTGTTTTAAAATACAATTTCTTCTCTAACAACTATGGGTAGGTTAAAAATAGGGAAGGTACCATTACAATATTTATGTATACAATGTATATCCCATTTTTTTTTTATGGTTGAAAACCATCACACGTTTAGAACAATATATAAAGCAGACTGCCAGCTTTTTAAGTGGTTTTCTGCACGTTCCAGTATCTGATTGTCTTGCTGACATGATCATGCATCTCGGTTTGGTTGCTTTCTGCCAGCCAAACTACTATTAAAAGCACCTAACCAAGTAAAGTCAGTTGGCTGCTCTACTGCAAAGTCAATGAGTCCTCAAATATAGACATATTCCGTTAGGTTGGCTATTTCCTATTGCTGTTGAAAGACCTGTCAAAGGAGGATCGTTGCCTCTTAGCATCTGAAAATAAATGTTGATAAGGAAAGAAATCTGAAAAAAAATCAGAGTTCTTTTGCTTTCAGCACTGAATTAGAGGATTTTATTACCCCACTGCAAATTTCTATTTTTTCCCTATGTTCTTCCAGTCTTCTTAAAAACCAGATGAATGCACCATTTTCATAAAACTTTGAGGGAAACTGTAGTGCCAGAAGGTTAAATAAGACCATGCTGTTCAAGCTCACAATTACAAGAGGAATTTGTGATGCTTTCAGTGCAATTTTGCCTTTTCATATTCTTTGCCCTGTCCCATATTTGGGACATTAATTGTCCTTCGGAACAATCAATCAACTGCAGCAAAGTTCTTTTTCCTATCGTGTTTCAAATATTTTATATCTATTGTATTTTTTTATAGCTATAGTGCAACTGCATAAACTAAAAAAGCATATATTAAGTCCTTTCACTGCCTTGAGGGAGGAGCATGACTTCAATCCATACCCCAACACATATTTTACTCAAGTTTGCACCTTGTTGCTTTGGATTAATCCTCCCTTGAAAATGTTCTACTTCTTTCTTATAAAAGTGTCCCCAGCCTCTGTCTTCAGCTTCTGAAATCAGAAAGCAGACAGAGGGTCCCACCTAGCTTTTGGTTTCAACAGAATAGCC
Organism: Arizona elegans; assembly: GCA_022577455.1. NCBI lineage: Eukaryota > Metazoa > Chordata > Lepidosauria > Squamata > Colubridae > Arizona > Arizona elegans. The sequence continues at coordinate 295,341,956 of JAKOOJ010000001.1, read as the reverse complement.
CTTGAATCCATTGGATATCTGGATTTGTTTTGGGCTGTGCCTACCCAAACACTGCAGTAATGATATCTGTGATTTTTGAGGACTTGGCCACTTTTTCTGAAACAACCTATAACCATACCTCAGTTGTGAGACATTTTTTTAATTGTGTGTTAAACAGAGTAAGTGATCCCAGACTTGAGAACTGAAGATGATTTATAAGAAGCAAGAAATCTAGACAAAATTAATGTTACATTCAAGGTGAGACAGGGGAGTTATGGGGAAATCTAAAGCCAAGAGTTAAGAGAAAAGAGAAGAAAGAGAAAAATGCTGTATAAAAAAGAGCTGTACAAGTAACCAACATGAAAGTCTCACTTAATTGGATTTGAAATATTTCTAGTAAATGAAGTCACATAAAGTTTTTAAAAAACCATTTTTCTGAAACTAACCCATTTATTCACTGCTCATAATGGTTATTTTAAAACATTGTCAGTGACATTATTCATAAAATTTTGCAAGATCAGACAAAATAGCACTATTCTGAACTACAAGGCTAAGATACATAGTAATATACAAGCATATACAGAACAGATTTTGTTCTTACTTTGGCAAAAGAAAGGAAATAACTCAAACACTATGAAGTGAGAAACTGAATATGGAGACAATGTGGAGTGGATAAATGGGAAAGGTTAAGTATTTCTGCTGAACTGGCATACACAACCATCCTTCATAAAGTGATGTTCTAAGGAAAGAAATTGGGACAGCCAAAAGCAAATGGGATAACAATTCTTTCTCTGTATGAAATGTGCAAGAAATTAATTCTGGAGCTAACTTGCTTTCCTTGCCATTTATAATATTGTATTTTATAGAAGTATATTTATTATAGCAATGTCCAATTTTTTTCTCCAAAGAATTCAAGTCAACATAGGGAGTATAATAGCACTCATGCTTCTCAAGTTCATTTGCTGGATTCAGGCAGAGAATTGTTCCGTTTTTCTTCTTTGAATTGAACTTAACTCTTGGTAACTTCAGGGACGTATCCTTATAAGTCTTGCCCGCAACAAAATCCAGATGATTGCTGTTCTTGGATAGCATGATTTTTTTTTAAACTTCCCAGTCTAAATTACAGCCAAGGAATCTTCTAGTGGTCTCTCCTGTGGATACTAACCACATTGCCCCTTCTTAATATTTCAATAATAGCCAAGATTGGCTAGCTAATCCACCTAGCTCGGCATGTCCCTGATTATTGTAAAATATGTGTAACCCAAATGTTATATTTCTTAGACCCATATCAACTTTGAAGAAATTAGTTCTTCATGTAAGCTGCATTGATATATATCTAACATATACATAAATACAGAATTGAGAGTGCTTCCTCCATTTGGGATTCATTGTTGATTTTCTTCTTCTCTGGGGAAAGCATAAGGCCTTCCAACACCCCTTTCCCTCAGTCTCTTATAAGCAGTGAGGGGACACTTTCTATCTATAGCAAAAAGAGTTGATTGCAAGAGAAGGTGATGGAAGCCGATCTCTCAAGCCGATCTCTGAAGAAGTAAAGGAAGGGATGGGAAATGCTCTCTTCTGCTAAATTAACCTGAATATCTCTTGCTGCCTCCCCCTTATGAGAATGTGAGTGTTTTGTAGAAGGAGGAGAGAAGGAGAACGATTTTCTCTGAGATGAGGAAAAAAATAAAACTGAATTGGAATCTAGAATATTTTGAGTTTGTAATAGACAAGCGTGCTGTGGTTCTTCTCTTGGCCAAGCAGAATTTAAGTAGATAATACTCATCACCTTTCCATTCATAATATGTAAAAGCAAGTAGAGGATACATTTCTTTATTCTCAGTTATTAACAATTCCCCTCTGCTCTACTGGACTCTATGAAGAGGAAGTGTCTGATTTGAATTTATGGCACATGGACTAGGATAAGCAATAGCAGCAAGCCTTATTCTGGTTCTGTGAATGACTGCCCAAGTCATGTATGTCACACTTTAATGCTAGACCAATTGGTAAGTCTGAGATATTAAAACTGCCTACAGGTAAATGTAAGTGCATCAGAATAAGATTATTGGATAAGATGGCCTCATTTTCATTCACATATATTTGTGCTGTCAGTATCTCAGTCTTTTCCTGTTCTTTGATTTTACCCTCTTTTAATTTTGCATGGAGTAGTAAAAGTGCAGAATCAATGCATAATTAACATAACTGAACAATAGTACAAAATCTGGAATCCAAAAAGAAAAGAAGAAAACACTGCTGGACCCAGAGGTGTCATTAAAAGAGGCTTTTTCACACATATAGCTGAAGATCTATAACACTGGGAAACTATCTCTTACTGTACAGTAGTTTATTGTAGAACTGCAGTCATGAAAAGAATGGCACAGGAAAAAATACAAATGACAAGCAACTCATAGGAAACAACAATAGGAAACAATAGCAATCCATAAATAAGATGATGAAAAATGTTCCAGAGAAACCTGGAGGTATGAAAAAAAATCAACTTTGGGATATTTTGCACATTTCCCCCACTGCTGCCTACTCCCTTCGTCAAATATAATATAATGCATGATTCTATGCCTTGTATAACTCAGTCACTCATAACCCCCTCCCACTTGGAGGACTGTAATGTAGTCTACATGATGAGTACATGGAAATTGCAATTGGTTGTACATGGAAACTGCAGTAGTGTAGGCAGGTTTTAGAGTTTCTTGCTACACTCATATAATGCTGCTGCTTCCAAGCTGCCCTGGCTTCCAGTAGACTTCTGAGTGCAATTTAATGTGCTGTTGTCATCTATACAGATCTACATGGCATTGGGCCTGGCTAGATTTAGCAAAATTCATACTCCCTTGTATCAAACAATGTCATTTTGTTGGAGGATGGAATTGAGTTTTCTCGGTGGCAGTGCCTGCCCATGAACAGCATCCTCTCCGAGAACTGGATGGCCCTAACTCCTTTGGCCTTCCTCAGGCATCTGCACCAGGAAGTTAGATGAGCTCTGTATTGGAGTGGGGATTTTTTTATTGGGATGTCTGGTTTGTGTCAAGTGTCATGAGTTGTTTGTAACTGTTAGTTTTATTCTTTGCACACTGCCCACAATCACTGGAGTGAGAAAGGTGATCATATATATTTTTCGGAGTATAAGACACACTGGAGTATAAGACACAGCTTAGTTTTTGGGGAGGAAAATAAGGGAAAAAATCTGCCTACCAGGTATTCATCTGGCTAGTGTCCTTAGTCTGGTCAGCTTCAGCACATTAGTTTGCTGGTTTTTTATCCCCTGCTTGGGGATAAAAAAAACAGCTTCTAAGGCACAACTGAAAGGAAGCAGCAATGAGAAAAGCAGGCAAAGCACTGGGAGATCTCTTCACTTGGCTAGCGCCTAGTTAGGGCTGAAAAAAGCTTCTAAAGAACAGCTGAGAGTCGGAGCAAAGCATGGAAATCGCTTCACTAGCCAGTGCCTCGTTAAAGCACAGCGGAGAGTTGAGGGAGCAGGCAAAGTTGGGAAGATCGCTTCACTCGCTAGCGCCTCGTTAGGGCTAAAAAAAAGCTTCGAAAAAGCTACATTCGGAGTATAAGACGCACCCAAATTTTCAGCCTCTTTTAGGGGGGAAAAGGTATGTCTTATACTCTGAAAAATATGGTACATACAATACAATACAATACATACATACATACATACATACATACATACATACATACATACATATAACACTTGCTTTGGATCTATATGATCAAAATTTAGATCTCACTATCACCAAAAACTTCTGATCAAAGGGCCAATCACACTTAGTACTGTAAGCATTACAAACAAGGGAACGAGAAGTTCTGGATGGCTTCAGCCTGCACTTTTATAGAAGATATTAATGTACTTCAGACATGAACAACATAACATTCTGAAAAGACCCTGCAGACCCCTGTATTAAATAACAATCACCCCAAAGGCAGTTTTTTAAGCTGCCCAAACCCATTAGATTGCTTAATTTTCCAGTACTTGAATTTGTGAGGTTTTGGAACAATGATAGCTGAGACCAGTAAAGGTTACTGACCCATGTCAACATGGAAATAACTACTCATGAAATCCAGTGGAAAAGCCTCTGAGAAAGATCTTTAGGAGTAGGTTTCCTCTTCCATAGTACTGATCCATCTGCCCTGTTTTCTTACCTTTAATGAAATTATTTTATCCTTATAACACAATTATTCAGTAATGTCTCTGTAGTTAAACCTTTTTTTTCCTCTTAGGGAATTGCTGATTCCCACAAAGTGATTTCTGGACAAATATTTGTAGTAAAAGAGAAATAAATAAAAAGTAAATACTGTAAATAAATACTACAGAAATAAAAACAAACGGCATGGCACCATGCCAAAGAACAGAATGCTGGTTCCAGAATCTTTCCAGCAAATATTGCTAGGCAGTTACGTACATTTCTGGTAAAGACATAAGTTAAAATGGAAGAAACCTGAACTCTAAAACCTAGCCAGTTGAAGGATAGGTTTAAAAAAAAAAGACTTTTAAGTATGTTTCATTCTAACAGCTTCTAGTGATCCTCTCTCCCTGCCCTCATGAAACTAAAAAGAACAAATATTATTCAGTTTCCACCCTACCAATTCTCTTTCAATCTGATGAGAAAATATGGTTTATAAATTCTTTCAAAGGGCATATAAAACTCATAGGGGGAAAGAGGGCCATTCTGGATGTTCTGTCTTTCATGGGACAATAATTTCTCTATAGCTATTTGGTTTCTTATGTTTTCTACACCTCAAACAAATGTTAGTGAAAGTATTATAGAGAAACACTTCCTCTTGTTTTGTTTTTTTTTCTGGAAGGATGTCACTATCATTGCTTAAGGAGGTATCTGGTCCTAAGAAAAATATGGATGCATAGTGCAATCTTATGTACTGAATAACTATTCCAACAAACTTGGCAGACCATTTGTAATTAAAGTTGCCTGGAAAGAGCTTATTGCTCTTTTTAGCTTTTCATTTGAGCAGCAACCTCCAGTGTGGAACACAAACTCGTTCATATTGTCTCCTGGTGTGATTTAAATCTCTGACAGATCAGGGGTTGCTAAGCACATAGGGAATGGAGAAGGCTTCTATTGGATATGTTCTTGAGGCCAACATAGGACTCATGGTGGAGACAGGTGGGAACAATGGGTTTATTCCTTCTCTTAGGCCTCATATAATGACAATGAAAAGGAGTGAACAGAGCAATTATATTAATTCAAATGTAAGACAGGAGCTATTTATTCACATAAGGCATTTTTGTTCTATTTAAATTGTCAGGGAAATGAGATGGTTCCTCTTTTAGGGGTATGAGAGGTTTCTGTGAGAAGTTTAGGGGAAGATTTGAAGTGCAAAGTACTACTGTATCACTGTAATATAACTTAAGACATACTAAATGTATAGCTAATGGAAATATTATTAAAGGTAGATACAGTGATGTATTTTGGATATCTAAGAATATTGATCATAATTATGTTTCAAATATGTCCAACAAAAAATATTTTCAGAAGAGAATCAGTCTTCCTATGTTCTAGGTTTTGGCTTGAGTTCATCATCTGGTCACATCAGCCATGCCCATCAATGACTTGTAAGAAACACGGAAGGAAGGCTTCTTCTTAGGATAGGCACGTTTTATGGCTTCTCTGTCTTGGATGGACTTAGCAAACTAATAGCAGTCAATGCAGCAGAATTAACTGCAGAACTTACATCTGCCTGCCTGCCTGCCTGCCTGCCTGCCTGCCTGTCTGTCTATCTATCTATCTATCTATCTATCTATCTATCTATCTATGATTTATTTTCCAGAATCTTGACCTGTCACACAGTTTGAAATTTATTACATAAATAAATATACAAACTACATATTAAAAATTCTAGTACTTCTTTTAATAACTGGTTGAAATTTTTGGTCTAATCATGAGAAGAAATTTCAGTCCATAGAGAAAGAGAGGGAAGTGTGGAATCAATGAAATAGTGTTTTACAATGAAACATGGATCAACTCTACCACCCCATCCCCAACTGATTGAGCAAACTACATTTCATGCAGATGCATGCAAGACAGCTCCCCACTTTGCATCTCCCTTCATCTAAATGCCAATTGCCATGCATCAGATGACTTAATGGAAATATATCATGAGACTGAAAGAACACCTCAGCTTTGTATATTAGGCCTAAAAACAGACCTACCTGGATATTTTCCCCACACTGTAGGCCTTACCTTAAAGAGGGACATTCACACTGAAGCAAACTTGAAACGAGAGAATATTCACACAAAAATAAATTTATTTGGCCAGTAATTTTGGTGTTCCCATGACTATTACTAATGCATTATTAAAAGTGACTATCTTCAAGAAGTATTTTTCTTGCTTCAAATAAATTGAAAAATCATAATCTCATGCTTACAACAGGGACCAACAAGAAGCTGTATATACAATGTTATGACTTCAAAGTAACTGAACAGAAAAAAATCCTCTATTTAAAATGCACACATATTTTGGCACAATAGTTATAAAAGCTCTAAAAAAATGAAAAGAACTTCTTCAAATTTCCATAGGCACATTTGGTTTTAAAATGTTGCCTTCAGAAAGAAAGTCCCTCTTTAAGAATTCGAGCCACTGCCATCGTCAGTGTGCAACTTGGCATTTGCCACAGCGTTATGAAAACAAACACACACTGATATTTCTGCAACTGACATATCTCAAGCTAAAGCACTTCCAATTCCTGACACATCTCTCCAATTAGGTTTGCAAAAGCAAAATGTTTCACTGTGGCAAACTCCCAATCTAGTTTCTGACCATCCATTTCTCTTCCATCCGGGGTTTCTAACCCTCAGCAGTCGGCAAGCACTTTGTAGCCACTGAGCATGCTCACAATTATTTGGCCTAAGATTTTACATATTTCTAGACATAGGGTGGTTTATTTTCCTCCACCAGAAGAAAGCATTTGTTTGCAGGCTGACAGCACTTAGTGTGAACATGGGCTGGCTCTTCCATTTTTCTTTTAAAGGAATAAATTCATTTAAATAGCAATAGCACTTAGACCTATATACAGTGCTTTACAGGGCTCTCTAAGCAGTTTACAGAGTCATCATATTGCCACCAACAATCTGGGTCCTCATTTTACCCACCTTGGAAGGATGGAAGGCTGAGTCAACTTTGAGCTTGGTGAGATTTGAACTGCCAAATTGTAGGCAGCTGGCAGTCAGCAGAAGTAGCCTGCAGTACTGCATTCTAACCATTGCACCACCACAGTTTAATTTAAATGGAAATAAATGCTACAGGGAAAATCTAACACATTACCCGTGTTATTAGAATTTGGATTACAATAGTGTTTGAGGCCAAACTTGAATGAAAAACAAACACACACACACACACACACACACACACACACAGATTTCAATTATTACAGGCTATGGTTATGCTTCAAAAGAGGAGCATTTTATGACTGCATACGGCAAAGAACAACTTTTCCAATCTTTCAATGCTAAAAATAAAATATTTGAGAAGTACACTTAGTAACTCCCAAAGTATCAATAGCTGATAGTACTATTTATATTATCTTAGATATGATTTATTTTGTAAAGTTGATAAGCTGCTCCAATTGAAGCTGACTCTTGAGTGTCTTGAATAGGATGCATGATTCTCAAGCAGAAATTAAGCATTGGTTTACCAAGGAAATTAATATTCTTACAATTCATTGCCTCACTAGGACTGCAAAAACAGATTGCTGGAGGAAAAAGGCTGTCAAGCATTTAGCACAGCCTTTTTTTCCGGGTACTTCATGATCACAACCTTAGGAACCCCTGAAATACAAAGTCTCCTATTTGGAAGGGAAAAAAAATCCCTGACCATCTTTCCTCAATAATCTGAAATAAGGAGGGAAATCTTAGAGGATACCATGAAAGAATGTCTTGAAAATCTTTCTCTTTTGAAATAAGTAAGAAAAAAAGAAGGGAAACTTTTATTCTGATATAGCAAAAAGGATGTATATTTTTATACAAGATCACTTGCAGAATGAGGAAATAACAATTCATGCACAGAATCCAGGTTAATCTCCCTGCCTGTAATTTTCCTGACATGGTACATGTCCACCATTTCAAGCCAGCATGAGGGAAGTGATGGCAATTGTAGTGGAGTAGGGTGAAGAAGCAATTTACGAAGGACTGCTATAAACATATTCAGCACTTAAATCCTAAGAAGATTTCCCTCTGGGGGTAAGAAATGCTGGCTGGAAAATCTCAGAGTTGTAGTCCAAAACCAGTGGAAGGCTGCAAGTTGTGTTATCTTCTGGCAGCATCTGAGGTAATTTGGGGAAGCTTTACACTGAATTTCTCCATTTGCAAAACTGAAGGTGCCATCATCTGTAAACACTGCACTATGTTAGTTGGTCACAACATTTTGCTGAAAAAGGCTGATCAGAAATTTATAGGATTGTGCTCGAATCAAGCCATGGTTTTGTGGCAGCAAGTCTATGCAGGATTATTTGGAAGTAAATTCTAGTAAAATTTGCTTTTTCCTTTCAAATGGCACAGATAGGATTGCTCTAAATATTCGTTAGTTTACAGTAAGTCTGATTAAGAAGTGTTCTCCTCAGGTCTTATTTCAAATTTCAAATGATTTATATTTCAAGGAGTTCAGTGGAATTCTCTTGTCAGAGTTTTCTGACAAACCCAAACAACCCTCTGGTGCATATCTTGTCCTTCTTTCTTGCAATTAAGCGAACGATCTTAAGAGCACTTCTCCCTGTTCTCTGAAGAGGTTGTTCCAGGATTGTAACTTCAGGGACCAGTTGTAGGTCCCTTCATTCAATGCTGCTGTAACTTCAAACTGTCACTGAATGAATATGAATGAATGAACACACACACATATACAGGTAGTCCTTAATTTATGACTATTCATTTATTGAAAGTTATGGTGGCCTTGGAAAATGTGATTTACAACCTGTACTTGCACTTATGACCATTGCAATGGCAAAAAACACCCATTGGCAAAGCTGGATTTGTTTAACGACCATGTGATTTGCTTAACACCTATGGTGATTTGCTTAATGGCCATCATAAAAACCATCCTAAATTCATGTCTGATTTGATTTGCAATGATTCACGATGGAAAATTTGATCTCAATTGTGGTCATGAGTTGAGGACTAATCTGTGTATTCTTCCTAGCATTTTCCCCGCAATTGCAAGGTCCACTTTTGAATTTTTTGTTTTTGAACAACCGAGTTATCCAAAGAGATGCATATACTTTTGGAGTTTGATGAGGTTTGATGAAAAAGCAGTAATGGAATGGGGATAGGAATGAACATATTTACAAGTGATGTACACAAAATTAAAGTAAATTGGCCATCCTTAATCAAATTGTGTAGAGTTGTTCTTATTTACAGGGTAAAAAATAATTTTCTGGCTATATTTCCAGGCAGGAGATTAATTTGGAATGTTGAATCTGGTAGTAGAAAGGCAAATTTCTTTGTGCACTGGGCAATATTCTGTGATTTTACACCATAACATGATAATCTAGCAGTAGTGGATAGAAGGCAGAAATTAGCGCAATAGATCCCTGAAGAGCCTTATTCCCTTATTCTATGAATAAGTACTTTGATTTCATAAAAGCTGATCAGTATTTTTACAAAGAAATATACTACAGGTTTTTAAAAATTCATTTTGCAGTCCAATATCTCAGTAATGAATTCAGATTCATCTGTATTCATCCTCCTGTATTTCAGCCTTAACAATGAGTACATACCATTGGCCTATGAATTACCTCCCTTCCCCTTCGTTATTCTCCTTGACATCACAAGTATCTAGACTTTAGCCTAGACAAGTATCCTTAAGTCATAGAGATGTTCAGTGGAAGCTCCTGATGGTATATGCTGAGAGTAAAAACTTAATGGAAGAATTTAATTGCCTACAAAAACATCTACACTTTATTTCAGCTATTAGCTGGAGAAGCAACAAAAGTATAAACAGAAGCACAACACATATCTGTGTTTATCCACTTCTTCTCTCTTTTCTTGCAAATTTGAAATCAGTGCTGTATTTGACTATTATTAATTTGGCTAAGAATGAGAAAATGTGAAGGAGAAATAATAAAATAATGCACACATAAAAGCCAGCAAGTAGCATATTTCATCTTCAGAGGAAAAGAGGGTAACAATACAAGGAAATGCAAGTTTTTTATGTTCATTTTTTGTCAGTCTTTTAGTGAACACTGAAAAAAAAAGAAATCTTAAAAAACTTCCACATTTAAATAGTATGAATAGATTGGCTTAAAATTAAATAGCCTCAATTTATTTATTAATTAAGAAATTTTATATGACCACTCAACTCACTCTTGGTGATTCTGGATGGCTTCCAATAAAACTTCAATACAAAACTCAATAAGTCCCTACCCCCAGTCAATGTTCCAAACACGTACATATAACGTACAATAGAGAGCTAGAACTGAGCGACAATAATTCAAATTGTGACAAGGGAACAGAAATGAGACCCCACTTTGAATATGCATGTTCTAATCTCTCATCATTCAAGATTTCATGGCTGTTTATCTGTCAGTAAGAACTCTTTCAGATGTGCATAGATTGACATTAAGTACAACAACAACTATGAAACAGAGCTCTTTATAAGAAATATTATGAATGGTTCACTCAGCCATGAAAGTAACTTCTTATCTGATGATCTTACGTAGACAAAGTATAACTGGGGATCTTTTTTAGGAAAATGATATCAGACATTTGTTGATGAACTTTATCACTGGAAAATATATTCTTTTGAATAAATAAAATATATTTTGTCAATACTATGTATTAACAATATTAGGATCTTGAATATGAAAAGATTATAGCACCTGCCAACTCTCCAGTGAATCAGGACTAAGGAAGGGGATTAAAAAAATAATAATCCACATTTATTGCTTTATAAGTAACTTAAGGTGTTGAACATATTAATATTTCCTCCACCTCCTGTTTTCCCCAAAACAACAAATTCTATGCAGTGAGTTGGGCTGAGAGAGAGTGACCAGCCTAAAGTCACCCAGTCTGCTTTCATGCCTAAGGCAGGATTGGAACTCACAGCCTCTGGGTTTCTAGGCCAGTGCTTTAATCACTACACCAAACTGAATTTCTTGAGTTTTCACAGAATTAGAATTTATTTATTTAGAAAATGTATATGTCTGCTCGCTCACTGACAGTGACTCTGGGTGGCTTACAAAAAATAAAAACCCAATATACAGCAATAAAAATAAACAACATACAACAATAAGAATTCAGAGTTACTAGCAATGTTACTTAACAGTCTCAGTCAATCTGAAACAAGAGTGCAGCATCTAGCATATAAGCAAAACAATGCATGACAGTCATAAATATGATTCCCAATTGATGCAGGTATTGATATTACATGAAAGAATACATATCCAATATGAGTTTTGGATGCTGAGGGTACCTTCACATATTTAGCTTAATATGTGAAGCATGATTATCTTAGCTTTGTTTACAGTGACAATAAACGGCAGCAAGAAAACATGGTAGCTTATCATTCCATAAAACAAAATTAATGGTTTTAGATATAAAGGTTATCAAATGATAATGGCAATATTTTCTGTGATTTACTTTCAAAAACAGGATAGCATAAGCTCTTGATCGTTTTCACATTCAGTGTTTCATTAACAAGTATGACACATAGTTCTAAGGAAAACAATTAATTCACTTTCATTGGTATGGCAAAAAATTGACCATATTATCAGTTCTATTCCACTTCTGCAACCTTACTATCATAAAGGTAGTCAGCCAGTTTTTATGTTATCCAAGTTCTCTTGCACAACTTAGATCAATACTTACAATCCGAGGTTTGAAGGGTGGTTTAATTTTCCTTTGTTCTAGAAGAACCCAGTCAATTTCTTTGAAGAATGGATGCTGTTTAATGGCATCTTCACCGTTCTGAGATGCCACACAGCCCAGACGTTTGTTTGGGTTTTTTGTCATGAACTGCATGTAAAACAAATAACCAACTTCAGTTACACAGTGGAAAAATTGTATAAGGTGGCAAGATACAGCAAAACAAACTCTGGGAAAAGCAGAAACATCTTGCAAAATATTCTATTTGCATTAGTCTTTCTGATGCCTTTCCTAACTCAGTAGAGTTTTGAACTGTCTGTTATTATTCTATGGTAACTGCAGTAGTCTTTACTGATCTGAGGTAGACCATTTCAAAACATTATATAGTAATAAATCACGGCAACTCTTAAATCAGATTAATATGTACTTAAATCAATGTTATGTTTCACTGTGTTTTTATTGCATTCATATTTATATACAAGGGGTAAAATTTTAATATACAAATGAGTCAGAAAAAAGTGCATTTGGCTAATATAATAGTTTAGATTATGATCCAAATGTTGTACAATTTTCGAAGACAAGAATTGGCAGATTCACTAAATATTTCAAAGCTGAATGTCACCATTTTACTACTCTTTATTTTTGGGTACATAGAGTGTGTATTGTTTTATAACTGAGAATGCAAACAATTGACAGATGTATAGCAAAGGAATAGACAAAGGTAGAACAGGACCATCCAAATAAAACAAGCAACCTCTTGTATTTTCTTTTAATTGAGATGGTGAAATCCAAGCCGAGCTATTCACAAAAGAACATACTATGCCATCTAAAACTGGGGCAGAGATACAGTATATCTGGGTGTAACAAATGATATAGATAAAATTGATGGTTCAAGAAGATGGGTATGAAGACTCAAAACCAGAAACCACAGTAGAACCAAAAAAACATTAACAGGTGTTGTAGTGGGGGGAAAAACAGGCTATTTTTCAATTAACACAAATACATTTTAATCAGCACAAAATGTGCTTGACCTAAACAGGATTGAAATGAAAAAGCTGCTGTCAATAACGTGAACAGAAGAGAAGCAGGACTAAAGAGCAGAATCCTTAGAGGAATGAACCCTAACTACAAGCTTGGTTAGCATTCGTCATCCCCTTGAAATAAAGAAATAGAAAATCTCAGAATGGCCAGGACAGTGAAATGATTATTTTTTAATGTGTGGTATGGCTGATAGAACATACTATGCTTACATCTAGCACTTCTTATAGGGACAGAGATAAAGCAAAATTCACATGTGACATGGGAATATAAAGTGCTGGAGCACAGAAGAAATACCTATTCAGAGTTTTATTCTTAGTGTATTGTGCTTTTTAAACCTTAAAATGTCAAACAGATCCACCCACTAACTATACTGTATATTAAAGAGGTAACTGAAATCCTGTCTATTTCCATGTGATCTGGCAAATAATTATTTACAGATAAAAAATATCTTCAAGAAAAAGATGTTACATCTATACAGCGCCTGAACAAGAGCAGCACATAACTAAGGCAGAATATCAGCAAATAGCCCGAGCCTGCAAAGATGAAGTGAGGAAAGCTAAGGCTCACAATGAATAAAGGCGAAGTGCATGCATGATGTGAACCAGTGGTAACACCAAACCCACCAGAGTGCCTTCCAACTCTGTTATTTTGTTTTCTGTTTTTTCTGCTATTCATTACATCAGATACATGTTTTTCATGTTTTTTTATGAGCATGAAAAAAAATTGATGATGCTTTAAAAATGGCACTAAAGTTAAGATGTTTGAGGACCTCTGATTTAGTGTAATATAAAAAAATGCAAATAATTTTTCTGTGGACCACCAAAATTTTCTCGCGGACCACTAGTGGTCCATAGACCATCAGTTGGTGACCGCTGATATAGAGCATATTATTGAGGGATCTAGAACAGGATGCTTTAAAGAGTTTCATAAGGCTTAGGAAGGTCAATTTCTTATTTAAAGTATTCAGTGATAAGAGCAAAAATTTCAAAACATTTTTCATTATCACAATGATTACCAACTCATTATATACACCACAAGTATATGAACTGGTGTGGACACTTTTTGGGAGGGGAGGACTGAACTTTTTTTTTTTTTTTAAAGAAGAAAGGAGCTAAGGTTATTGGTGCAATAACATTGTTGGATAAAATTCACAGTCTTTCTTTCCACTTATGAAAGGCTTTTTGTTCCCCTCCTACTCTCGAGAAAAATTAAACCAATCCAGGCTTTAATACTCTTAATTTTTTTTTTAAAAAAAACTTCCTCCAGTACTTGATGGGAAATTACACTAATGTTTGGTTGTTTGCCAGCAAATTTCAGTGGTACAATCTTAGTGGTCTCTGAATGCTGCAAGAAAGGTGATAGGGCAGCTTATGCATCTCACTTGCCAAGACCTCTCATAAAACCTGTAATACAGATTTCCTTTAATCAGAAAAGATGACAAATGAACCTACGTTTTTTTGGAATGCAAAGTATATTTTCCACTGCCAAACTAAGGCTCCTTTATTTCTCATTTTGTCTTATTTTCAAGAGAATTAATTTTAAGCTTTAAAAAAGTAAAAAGGGTTTTTGAATTCCACAAAGTCATATGATGTGTAAACATTCTAAAAATTCAGAGCGGTGTCTTTCACAAAACCTCAGAAATTAATAGGATCTCCATTGTCCCAGCACTGAAGATCAGTTCAGAGAAATTAAACCCTAGATTTCCCACTGTTGTTTCTGCCACCCTCCCCAAGTTTCAAAATATCTTCAGTTTTGGATATTTTTTGTTTGGAAACTGTAAACAAATTGCAACATAATAGTGCAATAAAATAAATAAAATTGTGTAGAAAAATCATTCTGCCAAAGCTATTCAAAATACTTTTAAAAATCTTAACAGGATTCCAATTTAAGGTGCCTGAAGAACAAAGCCCTCATCTAACAGTACAATGTAAGGAAACAAAGCGTTCCAAAGCTAATCCCTTGTTAATATTCGGCAGTCAAGTACATAGACGCCCCTCCATTTCCTCTGTTTTTCCTGCTCTTTGGTTAATTCATATTTCTAAAGAACAAGATGAACAACCCAAGCTTCAAACATTAATCTAAGCCTAAAACTCACCACAGAGTTTTCTTTCTGTTGTTGTAAGATGCTGTTTGCATGGTGGGTGGGAAAAGGCCTCACATTATTTCTTTTCAGAGTAAGAAACCCAGTAACAATCTATATGTTTTAAAATGACTGTATGGATAAGCCTTCTTATTGCTTCCATAAATGTCTACAGAGGGGACCTTCCTCTATCAATAGATCTCTATGTCATTGAGGATCCCAATTCCCCAGAGTCTTCCTCTCCCAGAGACCTTCTATAGCAGGGGTCCTCAAACTTTTTAAACAGGGGGCCAATTCACAGTCTCTTAGACTATTGGGGGGCCAGACTGTCTGAGTGGGCATGGCTAGGTGGTCATGTGACTGGGTGGGCATGGCTGGGTGGTCATGTGACTGAGTGGGTGTGGCCAATTTAACAGTCCATTAAACAATACACATAAATTTATCTTTAATTTGTTATGCTCCTGGGGATGGAAAGCAGGTTAGTGAAGGGTTGTGGCTGCCTTGCGGGGGGTGGGGGTGGGGGAGGCGAGGGACTTCTGTTTGTGTGTGTGTGTGTGTGTGTGTGTGTGTCTTCCTCTCTTCCTCCCTCCTTCCCCACCCCCTCTCTCTCTCTGGAGGCTGGGGTTCATTTTTGGCCTTCTCGGCTTCCGGAAGGCAACTGGGGGCTGGCGGGTAGGTGGGGTGATGTGGGCAGGGCAGCCTCATGGTCCTGCATGGGCCAGATTAATGGCTTCGGCCGGCCATATTCGGCCCACAGCCCGTAGTTTGAGGACCCCTGTTCTATAGTTAGCAAAGGGTTCAACCGTCTAGGAATTCACTATCTGCATATGGAGGACAGCATGAGGATGATGAAACAAGCATGCTCATCCCTTTCTCCTCAATGTGTCAGTGAAATTCACTAAGAAGGGCTCATTTCAAAATGTAAGCAACTATGAGGGCTAATCTTACCTATCATGCAATTAAGGAAACTAAAGCTATTTCAAATTCTACTCCACGTAGTCTTCACCTCCCAATAGGTTCCTCCAAGATTCTTTAGGCTGATTGGATTCTATACCATGGACATAGTTTTACTGGAATTTCCTAGGAAGACCAGCTAGTTTGCATGAAATATCTCTATGGCAATGCTTGGATTGTCTGACTTTTGTAGGGTTTTAAATAGGAACTTTTCTCGCTTTGTGTTCAAGGAGAAACATCAGGTTTGCAGCAAGGTTTTAGATTTTCCAGACTACACTTTTTAAAACTGGTTTTTATTATTTTTATATATCAGGGTATAAACATTCAAAGTCTAAACTCTCAGGAAACTGATATGGTTACATTCCCATCCTCAGTCTGAGTTCCCATTCCACATAAAGCATTTTTTAACTGCTTTGGAGAGAATTGCCCCTAATAATTTATTTTTCCTAAACAGTTCTCACTAGCTTGCTAATCTTTCCTCCTTGTGCACAGTCAGAGTTGTTTTGGCAGTGTAAGGAACAGTATGAGAACAGTTAAATGTATATATATGACTGTTACAATATTCTGTTTTGAGCAAAGTACAGTGTTACCTATTTCAGGGAATTAGCTAGGAAGTAACTTTTGGTTAGGAACTGATCCATTGAACATAATTCCCTTGTAGAACCGGCTCATCTTAAAATAAAGATATGAAATGTATTGAAACTAACGTCACCCTTATTTTGCCACCATTTTTCATTTTTCAAGATGAAGAATGGTCTTTCAATGCTAACCAATAAATTCTAACTGACATTTGCACAGAAGTTGTGGGGGTCAGAAATACAGGATCATCTCCCAGAGAAATTAGTTGACTTTTAAATCAGCATGGTGATGGATCAGGATGTCATTTTGTTAAGTATCTTTTGGATTGAGGCCCAACTGTGTGGGACTTGCATCCTCAGTTGCATAATTCTGTCTTCATTTTAGCCAACTATACAATCTGAGTATTCAGCTTGACAAGGCACTTCAGTTTGCTGGTGTTTTTGGTTCTTCCTGAAACATGATTCTCAAGTGCAGGCATGTATACAGATATACAGATGCAAAGAACACAAACATTTTGTCTCTTTCCCACAAGAAGTTTAATTCATCCCAGACCCCTGTATACTGACAATGGCATTCTGAACTGTAGTTGAACTCCCAGCGGTGGCTGCTTCTCAAGTGTTCTAGGAAAACTCAAATTTAAAAAGAAAAATAGATAATCTTACCGCTTTCAAAATGCTGACAGCTTCTTTGCTAAGCCATACTGGATATAGCACATCATCATGTAGGATAGACTCAAAGAGGTCATCTTCATTGTCAGCTTCAAAGGGAGGTTGTCCAGCCATCATTTCATACATGAGAACCCCCAGTGCCCACCAGTCTACAGAAGGACCATATTCTAATTCCTGGAGGATCTGTTAGGAGAAATCAAGAAAAAGAGAGAAATCAATGGATAAAAATGCACAATATGAACAATTTATTTTGCCTGCTTTTGAAGAAGAAAGAATGCACAGAAGAGCAACAAAGATGATTAGGGTTCTGGAGGCTAAACTATATGAAGAATGGTTGTGGGAACTAAGTATGCCTAGTCTAGTGAAGAGAAGGACTAGGAGTGACATGATAGTAGTCTTCCAATACTTGAAGGGCTGTCATAGAGAAGAGGGAGTTAATCTATTCTCCAAAGCACCTGAGGGCAGGTTAAGAAGTAACAGATAGAAGATATTAAAGGGAGATCTAACCTAAAATTAAGAAATTTCCTGACAATCAGAACAACTAATCAATGGAACGCTTGTGTCTAGAAGTTGTGGGTGTTGTATCACTGGAGGTTTTCAAGAAAAGACTGAACAACCATTTTCCTGGAATGGTATAGGGTCCTGCTCAACCAGGGGGTTGGGCTAAAAGACCTCCAAGGTGCCTTCCAACTCTGTTTTTCCATGATTATATGAAATTATTTTTAAAAGCCAGTTTCAATGAAACAAACTTGGACCTTAAATTAAAACCTATAAATTCTTTGAAAAAGTTTCAGTGTGACACAATTTCTGCCCATTGTTTATCAGTGAGAACGCTATTCTACCCATCCAGTATATTCATAATACACTAAACTTAGTGTCTATCAATGAAGCTGAATGAAAGTAGATTTACACGAGAAAAGAAAAGGCAGTTCTTCACTTAGGAAACTGTTAATTTACAGAAGTTCCTATCAGGTGATATGATTAAATCTGATGATGGACATCACTTAATTCTACTCCAAAGGAAGCTAGCAAATTCATGTGAAAAAAAAAAGATTGAAAAGTCACTGATTCTTATGGGTTACTCCTGTCTTCAGAGGCAGACGTCTGCTATTAAACTCCTGTCACGGTTGTAAACTTTACTGTTGTTGGCTGCAATATGAAAAATATACTAGAAGAGATAGACCTTCATTCTGCTCCAACAGAGTTTTTCCTGTGTTTTATGTGTTTCACAACATGGAATTGTTTTTCTGAATGGTACTGGAAAATTTGTATGGCAAGCACACATTAATCCTATTTTTTTAACCAAGTTCCTATTATGATGTACTACAGTCATCAGCATACTCAATCCTAAATAGGATTACATAGAAAGAATTTGGTTTCAGTTTTTCATCAAGGGATAAGTAAGATAGCACCACAAAAATAGAGTTCTAGACACTTCAATGCATATTATTATACCTCTGGAGCTATGTAGTCTGGTGTTCCACAAAAGGTAGTAGTTGTTACTCCATTCAAGATTCCTTCCTTGCACATGCCAAAGTCAGCCAGTTTACAATGACCTTCTGCATCCAAAAGAATATTGTCCAGTTTCAGGTCCCTTGAATAAGAAACAATCAGGAAGTTCTTAGCAATAAATAAAGGGGGGGGGGGATGAATGTATTCACTGTGAAGAGAAACAGGTACCTTTTCCATATTCTAACAGAGAGATACAGGTGTTAAATAGAGGGTGTGGAGTACTCTCAAACTATATTCTACTTCATAGTATTTTAAGACATCTTCCCAAGGAAAAGTGTGATTTTTCCACCTCTTCTACAAGCAAAGTGCATTGATCACTAATGCAGAAGTCACATAAATATTTGATATGATCATCTATACCATGTCTATGGCTTTATGCAATAAGCAATTGCAGATCCTATAAAAGCTACTGCTAAGGGAAATATAGTTTCATTATTATTTAAAGCTTTTCTTCTTGGATTAGAAAATCAACAGTTGATGTCCTGGGAAAGTTGGAATCAAGTAATAGAACTGCCTATGGAAAAGAGGGAACCTACTTATCACTATTGTAATCCCATAATGTGCACACACAAACACACATAACACAGACAAATCAAACTAATTTCAGCAGAAAATTGAGGGTTTTTTAAACACTTCAGTCAGAATTTTATGAGCTAAAAGCTTCATGAAATCTGCTCAAAGGAACACCCAGATATTCTGTTAACTATAAAAATATAGCACACTTTTATCAAATTGTGCGTTTCAAGGAAACCCTAAGAAAACAGATGCTAACACAGTTGCTACATGGTATAAAGTTAAACAGATTTCTGTAAATTTCTATTTATGTACAGTTCTTTACATAATTTAAATAAAATAGTGAATACGGCAAATACCAAATTATGAATGACCTTTCAGTACTTCGTAAAACCTCCAAACATTTCCTGTAGCACAATAAGAATTTTTCTATTCTTGCTTATCATTGTTTCTCCCCCTTTTCCTTGCAAAATTCTTCCAGATCAGAAATATTCTTAGGTCTTCTTGCATTCCACTGCATATTTGATGTCTCGGTGACATTGAAATCTGGGGCTGTGAAGGCCATTCCAAAACATTTTTTTTCCTTTCCTGCAACTATTTTAAGGTTGAAATAGTTTTCAATTTTAATTTCTTCACTGGATTAGGACATTAACTTCAAGGATAAGCTGATATTCTTCCATTCCCCTCACACCATATTTTCTCTGCCACAGGCTGCCATGTAACCCCAAAATATCTTCATGTTTAACAATTAGCAAGGTACTCTTTTTTTAAATTTCACCTTTTTCTCTCTCAATGTATCTTGTGTAGTTGTGATCAAACAGTTCAAATTTTGTTTCACCTGTCCAAAACACCTTGTCCAAAATGTTTCAATTTGATCAGTTTTCATTTGCATATCCTTTCCCTTAATTTGGTTGCTGTATATCAGGGGTGTCAAACTCGATTTCATTGAGGGCCACATCAGGGTTGTGTTTGACCTCAGGGGGCCGGAGTGGGCGTGGCCAGATAGGTGGGCCAGCTCGACATCACTTGTGTCAGGGGCACCTGTGGTGGTCCAAGCACTTTCCCAGAGAAAACTGGCTCCCAAGCTCCATTTTCGGCTGCAACAGCCTTCTGCAACCCTGTGCCAGCAAAAACGGAGCTGAGGAAGGCCTCCCGCAACCCTCCTGAGCCCTGTTTTCGCTGGCAGAGGCACCATGGGCCAGTCCTTCACTGTTTCCAGGACGGCCCCGTGGGCCAGATCTAAGCACCCCACAGGCTGGATCTGGCCCCCAAGCCTTGAGTTTGACACACCTGCTGTATACTGATGACAAATATCAGCCTTTAAATCTACAAAAGCGCATAAAGCTGGTAGTTTAGAAGAAAGTAAAAGCTTTTTCAAACATTTCTAACTTGGAAATCAAAAGAGACAGGCTTAAATAAGCAAAAGCAAATTCTGTTCAGTGAATAGTTTCAAATGATAACAAGCAATAGTGAAAATACCAAATATTTATCAATCGTTTGAAGTGGTTGAGGCAACTGCTATGTAGGTGTTATACAATGTTTCTATTTTTCTTCTTTCTGTCTTTTATAGAATATATTCTCTAATATGTTTTTAGCAGTCTACTTCTCCATTGAAACTTTAGTGGGTTTAAATAAGGATAAGATGAATTTATCCTATGATAACTTTATCTTTGAACGGTGTCTTGCCGTTTTATTAGCTAAAATGGTATCTGACCATAAGCTGTCTTGCTGTAATTACAAAGCAAATAAAATAAAAAAAAATGAATAGAGGCAGTGAGGTGTAAGTTAATTTACTGCTGTGCAAGAAAAACAAAAAAAAAAACCCAAACAAACCCTTAATCCTTTGCATTAAAACAGCTTATTTTTTATTTGAAAAATGGCACATGCCATGGAACAATGAGCTAGAATGCTTAAAAAGTAAGATTAGACAGATCTTCAGAGACCATATTTATTTATAGACATTATTGCTGAGTTTACATTCAACCCAAGTGTAAAGTTTAATTAAATTTATCAGACATACCACTGCTGGTTCAGTGCTTATTCAGGTATGCCAATTGAATGTATCTTGTAAATAAAACAAATGCAAGTGTTGAAAAAGAACATACCTACTAACTGGGTTTCATGAGCAAGTTTTATCTCAGGTCACACTTTCTAGCTTGCCACTCTCTAGGAGGATATCAAAGGTCACTGTGGTTGGGGATGAGAGGAAATGAAACCCAACAGATTTTGAAAACATCCAGTTAGTGGAGGTGGCCTTACATAAAGTAGAGTGTCCAGGAATTTTGAGCTAGGCTGATTTTACTCTAATTTTTAATAAAAAATACTGAAAACAAAGCATACAAACTTTCCCAAATTTCATGCTGATATTCTGTTACATGGAAGCATACTAGCACCTTATGGGATACTATATAGTAGTGGTCAATGTGCAAATAGAATCTATTCAACATTACCTTCTGAAACTGCCTTTGGGGAAATGTAGCAAAATATTATTCAGTTTCTTTTCAGAAGGATAAACCAATAGAATACTATTGGTTAAGGACTAAGAAATCCAGCCAAACTTAAAACAGAATTACATTCTCCTTGTCTAGTTCCCAGCACAGATCCATCAAGATGACTAAAGCTGTCTCCTTCATATAACTGGATGCAAATCAAGGCTGAAATGAATGGGCATTCATCTTGATTAATGATCAGTTATCAAGATAAACTCCTAACACGCTTTACAGGCTCCTTGATAAAGACCTCATCAGGGTTCTTCAGAAAAAAGGTAAAGAAATTGGACAGAAATAGATAGATGACAGACAGACAGACAGACAAATATATAACAAAGTGAATCACTTTGAAGTTAAGGAAGAACCTTGACTCATTACTAAAACACAAGCTGCATTGAATGGATCTTGAATTTGAAAGTACCCTTTACTTCATATGGAGATGTGAAAGCATTCCAGACCTCCTTTGGTCAAATGAATTCAACTGAGTTTGTATTGTAAAATTTTAAAACATTTTTAATAAAGAATGCCAATTCTTAAATAAGATTACATATGGATGTCACAAGGAACCTGGTGGTGCAATGGACTAAACTACTGTTAAAGTATTATTTAGCTTCCAGCTGCCTGCAATTACTGTGAGTTCAATTCTCACCAGGCTCAAGGTTGACTCAGCCTTCCATCCTTTCGAGGTAGGTAAAATGAGGACCGGTTTGTGGGGGCAATAAGATGACTTTGTATAAAATAGAACACCACTTGGGGGGGGCAAAAGCCCTCCTAAGCAGGTATATACAAAAGTATGAAGGCTATTGCTTAAAAGCATTGTTAGCCATCCTGAGTCTCCGGAGAAGGGCGGCATATAAATCAAACTAATAAATAAATAAATCTGAAAATTCATGAAAATTCATGAAGATATTTAGGATATCTATTTTTTTTGTGCATGCAATAGATACTTTTTGCCCAAGTGCCCTATTCTCCTAGGAAAACACAGCAAGAAACCAAAAATCTTGTTATAGTGAAACACGACAGGTAGTCTTTTACTTACAACAGTTCATTTACAAAGTTCAAAGTTACAAAAAAGTTTTTCACAGTTACAACCTTTATAACATCCCATGATCATGTGATCAAAATTCAGATGCTTGGCAAGTGGTTCATACTTACGACCGTTGCAGTGTTCCAGGGTCATGTGATCACATTTTGACAACCTTCCGACAAGCCAAGTCAATGGGGAAGCCAGATTCAATTAACAACCGGGTTACTAAGTGATCAACTGCAGTAATTCACTTAACAACTTGTGGCAAGAAAGGTTGCAAAATGGGACATAACTCATTTAACAAATGTCTCACTTAACCACCACAAATTTTGGGCTCAGTTCTGGTTGTAAATCAAGTATTACCCTTATTGTGTTATTATTCTTTCTTTTTCTTTGGTCCAGTTTGCATGTTGGTAAAAACCCAAACTCACAAAATAGTGATGGATTAAGTTACCAAAAGTATATTGTTCCCACCATATTATCCCAGGCTAAAAAAGGGAAAAATAATCTCTCAGCTGTGCTCTCCAGAGTATCCTCAAAAGGAAGAAACAGTTAGTTCAATAGTATTTCCTCCCCCAACAAATTTCTGCTACTAAAGGAGGAATTTAAAGAGATTTTTGCAATGAAAAGTCTTTCCATGGGTAAATAGAAGTGACTGTTGTGTAAGAACTGTTATTTGTATTATTTATAGACCAAATCAAGTATGTTGTACCATAATGGACTGTTGACATAAGTACTACTGGGATGAAGCTTTTAATTTCCAGTAGTAAAGTTCAGGCTCCTTTGCTTTGTCTCTGTGCATACTTTTGAAAAAAAAAAAAGAAATCTGTGTTTTCAGAGGCATGTTGTACTAAACGAGTTTTTAGCATTGTCAATAAGGCTGCTTGTTTTTCTAATAGATCTCTACTTTATAAAAATGTTTTTTCATGCAGAAATATTTGGGGGAAAATGATTGAATCAGTGTGTCACTCAGACAGAACTGCATCAATTCCTTCTGATAAATTCTTTGCTTGATTTTTTACATGGGAAGGAAATGCTTGCTGTAGGTCTTTGAGAAATATTAAAATGTTTGGGTCATTTAATTTTGACAGGAATTAAAGTTGCATCGCTTATGGGGCATCTAGAAAGATAATACTTTAGTGCTGAAAGATATTTAGAACTAATATAGTATTTAGAGCTAGTAGGGGACATCTACAGGTAGTCCTCGATTTACAACAGTTCATTTAGTAACTGTTCAAAGTTACAACAGCACTGAAAAATGTGACTTATGACCTTTTTCAGTTATGACCTTTCAGCATCCCCATGATCATGTGATCAAAATTCAGATGCTTGGCAACTGGTTCATGACCGTTGCTATGGCAACTGGTTTATGACCTTGCTATGTCCCCTTTTATGACCTTCTGACAAGCCAAGTCAATGGGGAAGCCAGATTCACTTAATTTACTAATTTATCAACTGCAGTGATTCACTTAACAACTGTGGCAAGAAAAATTATAAAATGGCGCAAAACTCACTTAACACATGTCTCACTTAACAACAGAAATGCTGGGCTCAGTTGTGGTCGTAAGTCAAGAACTACCTATACTGTTTTCCCTCAAAACAGCTGTAAGGAGCACCAATTTTCTCTGGAATACTAGTGTTGATACACATGGTTTTCATATCCCCGCCTGTTTCTCAAGTCTAAAAACCATCATGGTCCATGATGGCACAGAGAATATATTCTGACAAGTAAAGTGCCATTCTTAACTTACCCTCCAAACTAAGTTAAACATACTTTAAATGGCTTGTTCCTCCCTGTAATGATATAAAAGAGGATGGGGTCCAATCAAATAGAACACTTATTTAAAAATAGCAATATTATATGGTTGGTTGAAAACCTTTTGTTACCTAGGGCAAAGAGGTAGCAATTTACCTATGCCTTGTTTAGATCCAGCTAAATATTTGTACAACACTCACAACAGATAAGTCTTCTCAGTCATACAGAGGATTGGAAAGTATATTTGTGGACAGCATAGTCATCAACTACAGCTCTCTCTTTCCATACAATGTTATCACCTGACTCCTGCATGCTTCTATTGCAACTGGCTCATTCTGCCTACTGGTAGGGCCTATTCTGAATATGGAGGGCTTACATCTTAGAAATAAATGTGCTACTTTTTTTTTTGCTAGCAGACATATATGTCTGCTGGCAAATAAGTTTTCTAAGTTTTCATAAGATTCTTTCTAAGAGTCATATGAAAAGGGAAGGTGAGTCAAGCTCTTAGCAGTTTCAAAGCTGGCAATCATGGAAATTTAACTGCTACCCTTCCACCCTTTATTTTTGAACCAAAACTGGCATTTGCAGATGGTATCTCTCAGAGGACAGATTTGGCCCAGAGATTGTCAGTTTATAGTTTCTGAAGAATTAAGCCTCCAAAACTGCATAGCAGAGATAATAATGTTAGGCAATTTAATATATTATATTTGGAATATTGAAAGCAGTTGTGCATTTCTGTGATGTTAAAAGGTTTGAAAAAATATATAGACTATTTGTTAAAACCTGACAGGTGAAAATGAAAATGGATAAATAATGATTAAAAAAAAAGATTACAAACACAGGCTGAGCTAATAGTCCTGGAAAAGCTCAGGAGATCTGACACAGAAAAATAAGATGCAGCAAAAGTACTACTTAAGCACATAGCTATTTAAAATAATTTGAATTATTGGGCTCTGAGCTTTGTACAATAAAACATCATACAATTTTAGAGAAGGTGATTATTGTTCCCATGTGAAGAATGGTTAGAGAAATCCTAATGATGTGATCTAGAGAAAAGAAGAGATCTAAAAATTGCTTCTCCAGTGAAATAAGCATTGCTAACTGAAGGAAGGCCACTTCGGATATATCTCTAGCACCAGTGTGGTTGTTGCAGACACCAATTATAAATGATAGAAACAGATTTTCTGAGAATCCAAAACCTAAACCTAACTAGCTGGATTCAAAATTTGTGGCAATCTAAGGGCACTTCCCATAGTGTCCTTAATACCATATATGATTCATGGGTTTGTGACTGAATGAAATCCCAAATTCTAGTCTTTATAGAATATCATCACTGAAAACCAGTGAAGGCTTAAAATGTCCTTTAATCATGAGCTCTTTGGTGACATCTTGGTCAGTTTGATGTGAAGATAAAATAAAAGACAATTTGTGCACTAATCCACAAGCATCCTAGCATTTAGGAGGGAAATTATTTTATCTATTAATATATCTAACACAGTGGTGGGTTGCTACCGGTTCACCCCGGATCAGGCGAACTGGAGGTGGCAGTGGAGGGAGGCTCCACCCACCCGCCTGGACATCTCTGCGCATGCACAGAAGCGTCCATGAGCAAACTGGTAGCGAACAAAATTGAAACCCACTACTGATCTAACCCACCTTATAATGTTAACAGTATGGCTTATTCTAACATAATAGTTCATTCTACAGTGAGATGGTTAACATTACATAGACACTGCTCACTGTGACTCAGTCTCCTAATGGTCAGGGAAGGCCAGCAGGATCATCTATAATGCTACTATTCTGGCTTTCTGATAGATAAAGTCACTTAGATCAGCTCTGGCTTGGATTCTAACTGGGCAGTCCAGCTAAGGTGCTCAGGGCCTGGTCTTGTTATTTGATCTAAGTTTGATCTGATGACTACTAATAAAATGGCCAAGATTCTCTGTGCTCTCAGTTTGGTCACCTGTTCATTGGATCTGGCCACCTCCTGGTTACGAAAGCAGCCAGGGAGTTGCTATGATTGGATCAATACTATGATGTTGGCCTCTTTGAGAGACAGGGTGGTACCTTCTCCCTTGAAGGAGACAGTATTGTAGCCTTTCTTGAACCCAACATTCCTAGCTAACTATAATCACATCTCCAACCTTCCCATTGTCAAGAAGTCAGTCTGTCTGTAGTTGGTGAGAAATCTGGAAGAAGTGGATTATCTAGACCTCTTAAGAATACTTAGGTTGCCTTCATTCTTGTCAGGAAAAGACACTTCAAATTTTTGCAGAAAAAAACCTAATCCCTATTGTCATTCCTGTTAGATCCTTGTGAGGAAAAAAAGAACAGTTCTAGGTTGTTCTGACCTCACTTGTGCTGCTGCCTGAACTATTAGTGGAGTTTTGTTTTGGTTTCTTAAAAAAGAGAAAAAAATTAAACCCTCTTCTCTATCACAGCGATGATGAGTATGTTTATTCCAAAGGGAAGATCTCGCAACTATTCACCTAATCACTACTAGTGGGTTTCCAATAATGTGTCTAGATTTCAAGCCATACAAGTGTTTAACTGTACAAGTTTAAAATTGTTCCAAAGCATCTGGATGAAATGGGCATAGCAGAGTAAATATTTAAATTCCTGATGATAAAAAATATCAGTGTAGAAATACTACTTTAGTTCAAAATTTTAAAGGGCAACTACTAGGTATGGCGGAGAAATGCAATTGCTTCTTTTGTTCTCTTGATACCAAACTACTCCACAAGCTGTCTTTATTATTCTCCAGAGAAGCCTTAAAGGGAAGTTCTGTGTATATAGAAAAAAATAAGACATATGTGCTTCTGTCCCTTTCTGTATATAAAAGCATATATTTTTGAGCTCAGCCAGGGAATACAGGCTCATTTTTAGTTTCTTGTTAAGTAAATATAACAACCAAATAAACTAAAATAATTGACGTTTAAACAGAAGATAAATACTGCTTCCCAACTTCCTCTTCGTAGAATTAGTGTTATCAGGCAGAAAGCACTGGTCCCCTTCCTACAAACTTTACAGGAAAAAGACTGCCCTCTCAGGAATGTAAACTTGGCATGCTTCTTGGTTGCCTTCTTTGGTTTCTCCTTTTCCCTCTTAACAAAAGGCCCACCCTATTCTTCCCATGTTAATGTCAAGGCTCTGTTTACATGATGATCTGTTTACATGATGCAGATGAATATTAAGGAAGGGAGAGCTCTTACAATGGCACAAATGCCATCTCCAGTAGCCTTTCCAGTTGTAGGTACAAGGGCAAGATCATCTGGAATGGGCCAAATTTTAGGAACTTAGAAGAATCTTCTTCAAATGTCACCCCAACCAGAAACTCACTGACCTAATTCAGATGGAGTTGCAGAGTCTTGTTTTGTTGACCCAGACCTTCAGGCATGTATGCTTCAATTTATTTTCTTTCTTCTGTTGAAGAACTACAGTTGGCATCAATATATGACAGGCTCTACATTCATGGAAAATCCTCAAGGTTTATGTTTTCTTGTTTACCTATCCTCAAGAACTGGGCTGTGGTGACTGCAACTTGAAAACTAGTTGCCATCTATATATCCTACAATATGTTACTTCATCCACATTAAATATTTTTTGTGTATGTCGGCTTATTTCAGGGATAACAGTAACACAATTTTTTGGGGGGAGAAAGGGCCAGATTTGCTGTAGTTATGTTCTTTCAAAAAATAATAATAGTAATCATAACTTCTGATGTGCTTGGAATTCAAGGAAATGAAAAAATGGCTTCCTTCTTTGCTATTTGTTATGAACTCTTCTCACAGTCATCCACCTCTTGTTTGAAATATTGTAATGCATTCTACATTGGGGCTGCCCTTGAAGAGTATCCGAAAGCTTCAGTTGGCTCAAAATGCACATGGTTTTGTGCAACTCCAAAGAGAGTGTCATCTCTTTTGCAGGATTTACACTTGTTGCTGATTTGCTTCCAGATGTTGACTATCACCTTTAAAGTGCTACATGGCTTATCTTCCCAATTATATCTGCTGGTAAATCCTCACTTTAATGGACATCATTCAGCTTAAACATATATTCTTTTGTAAAGTCCATTAAAATCAGAGGCTTACTTTATTGTTATAAAGGGTAATACAATACTAAAGTTCTCAACTAGTCTTTTTTTTTTTTTGCCAATCCCCTGGTTTTTCATCATATAAAGGAAAAGGCATGAAGACATAAACCACTCTTGGTTTCTTTCCATTGGAGAAGAAAATGTTCATGGAAATTTCCATATTGCATGACACTGATTCTTTCTCTCAGCAGGAGAATGCAATCTTTGGCACTCCAGATGTCAATGAACTACAACTACTAGTAACAGCAGAGACCGGCAATCTCCGCATTTACACAGGGAATGCAGAGAAGAGGAACTTTGGGAGTTGTCTATCTGATTCTTAAAATCACTTTTAATTATAGAGATGGGAATTTTGAAAGATAGGAGCAGATCCTATTTCTCAGCAACTTTATTAAAAACAGCCATCTTCTTTCTGTACAATAGCACTTAAATCAAAAATAGGTCACCACATTGTGACACATTCAAGGCTATTTAAAAAAAAAAGATTTGTAATTTGTAAATAATTTGTGTTGAGTACACAACACAAAAGATATCAGCAGTAACAGCACTCCCACTTGCTCTTTATTGATTGGTTCCATGTCTCTGAGATTCCATGACTTCATCCCTGTTCTATTTATTTTCAGCTCAGTTATGTTGTATGTCACACTGCTAAGAAACTCATTTGTGCCTTGAAATACTGCGGTTCTGCAGGCATAGCATTTGTTTCCATTTGAGGAAATCTTAGCTTTATATGAACTTCCTAGTTCTTTGGTTACAACCATGGTAGCAAATCTTTCAAAGGGAATGGTGGCTTGGCAGCTTTTCAGCCCTGCCTCCTCGTATGATCTATTGAGACTTTTTCTGTGATCATATATATGAACACACAAGAAATGAGTGTGTTTGTGCTTCATGTGCAGGTAATTTATTGTAGTCCCATTTTATATGATGTGGAGTTAAGGGGGATTGTTGCTGTAAGAGTTTTGGCAATTTGAGAGAGAGAGTATTTTTGCTTTTTGTTCTCAGCATATCTGAGTATATGGTGTAAACATAAATACATATTGTCTTCAAGTTGCTTCAGAGGGATTGGGAAATGGAAGTACCAACAGCATAGAAATCAGAATAAGTATCCAAAGTAAATACAGAATCAGAACATTTCTAGAAATTTTTATGTACCAGGGTAAGATTTTTTTTTCCTGAAAAGAACTGAAGGATGAAGAGTGGGAATGAAATGCTATTTTAATACCCCTAGTAAAACCTCTCTCTTCCTATCTTTCTCTTTCTCTGGAATATAGTGTGCATTATGTGTGACTTGTTTTTCTCTTAAAATATTGTAGTAAGTTTTAAGTTGCTCATCTCTCTTTCAGAGGAATAAATGGACTGCTGTCCATGCCACTGAATTCCCAATACACTGAGGTTCAGGCTGGCAAGATCTGGATAGGAAAAACAACCAATTCTTAATCTTCTCTCCTCTCCAATACATATTCCTATGTGCTTCCAAACATGTATTATTTTTCGGCTTCATTTTTACTGGTAGTTGGCAATGATATATCTGCAGCAACCTCCCCTGTGAATAGTGCTTTGTGACTGCCCTCTTCAAGTACTTCATGAAAGAGAAGTGATCCCACAGCCAACTTCCCTTACTGCAGTTTCTTCTGTATATGCTTGCCAAATTTTATCTGAAGTCATGAAAAACTGCCAGTTTATTTTCTTTGTTTTTGTTTTAAAGGGAAAAGAAGGAGAGGAAGAGTGAAACGACAAGATAAAGGCCTTAATAACATAGAGAGATAGTAGGTGAAAATGTATTAAGAAGTTCCTTGTTTCTAATAATAAATATTTATCTCTAAGTGTATTCTTCATGGCATAACGAAAAGTTAGCAATTCAGATTTTGTTATTGTTCAGCCAGATGCCAATCAGGAGCTGTAGGGAACAAATTCAAGTTGTCTCCAAAGAGGTTCTTCCTGTTAGCAGCTGAGCCTTCACCCTCACCATCCAGACTTCATGTACAAAGCCTCATCAAATGATTATCCCATCTCAGACTGGAGACAATTAAGACAAACAAACCCAGGAAGTGGCAGGGAGTTCCGAAATGAAAGGAAATCCATGGCAGAAGAAGAAAACTGAAGAGATTGCCCTGATCCGCAACCAAAGTCAACGATGGGTCACAGCGTGCCAAGTTTTTAAAATAAGCGTTGCTTGTTTTATAATACAAAACTGGCACCCACAGCTGGCAAGGCCTGCAGAGACGATTCAAATGCTAACATTCAGAATGATAAACAGTCTTCTCCCCATCTCAAAAAGAGTAAGAAAAAAAGTTCTGTGTTAGCAAGCAGAAACTAACAGCCAATGTGGTTGCTAAGAGACCCTGGACTTTAGCCAACACCAATGAAACGAACAGCTTTAATAATTCTTTTTTTTTTTCAACCTCTGAAAGAAAAGTACCTGTAGATGACGCCATGTTGATGTAGAAACATGAGTGCCGATGTGACTTCTGCTGCATAGAAGCGGGAGCGAGGCTCGTCAAATTTGCGTGAACGTTGAATCTGAAACATTAGGTCTCCTCCATTGACATATTCCATGACGAAAAATAGGCGGTCCTAAAATTCACAAAAAATAGAGCCATTTCGTTGTTTTTGCTTGGGTTTCACAAAGATGCTACTGTACATTCATGGCACATCAGGAAATTAGATCTCTGTCCAAAAATGGAAGAAACAGCCAACTACAGCTATCTGAACAAGAGGAGCTTCCAATTTAAACTATGGGTACTTCAGCTAATGCAGAATGGCTTAAAATAATTACAGATTTGTTTCTCAAACGAATACTTTTATTTTTTAAAGGAAAATATAATAGATGCATGAGGATCTTTTGCTTAAGTGCAGCATTTCCTTCCATCACGACAAACCAATTTATGTGATATTCTACTTCACCTCATTTTATTTTATTTTATTTTTCTAGTTTTTAGCATTATGAAATAACTCAAAGCCTTGTTTTGGCTGTGCCAATAAAATTTTGAATAGGAAGAAAATACAAAAGAAAAGAAAAAGACTACTCTTAGACAATTCTGGATCAATGGTTGGCACTGAATATTATAAAGTCATAGTCTCTTTTGACAAAAATATTTCCCTGGTTCTCTAAAGCAGGGATGGGCAAGTGGTGACTTTTGTGGACCACAGGTTATCAGTTTAAACTAGAACCAGCCAAACTTAATTATGGTTGAGTTTGAGGTGTATATCCTGATAAATTAATCACTGCTAGTTCCATATTATTCAGAGGTCAATAGGAGATAATAGAAGAATTGGAAAAGGACAGAAAGGGGAAGCTGTTGACAAAAAGAATAAAGAAAGTTTAGGTCAAATTCCTATATTTTACAAAGACAAATGGGGTATATTTGATTCAGAAAACTGTTTGAGACGATGCATTCACACATTACAATTTTATGTATATAAACACAACAAGAATTCTTTGGAATTTGGGGGGGGGGGGTAACAAATTTGAATAAGGTAAATCTTAGGAATGAGGAATCTGGGTCCCCACAGATGTTGCTAAATCACAGCTACCAGCAACCCCAATCAAGCTGTCCAATGGCTGGAAATACTAGTTCAGGAACATCTAAAGGACCTTAATTCCTTATTCTATATTAGATCTAATGCTAAAAAAAGCAGTTCTCTGCTATACCATGACAGAAATGTTCACCTACTGATATTTCTACAGCTGCAGTTTTTGAGTTAATTTTAGTTCAGTTAGCTAGTTTTCACAGACATTTTCAGTGCTTGTATTTTATTGAATAATAAGACTAGGATGTGCAAAGTATACAATTATTTTAAAAGCTTGTTTTGCTTTGATTTTTTTGTAGCACCTCTCCAAGTCCTATCAAGAAGCATTCAATGTTCTGTATGGTTTCTCTCTGGTTGGTGACATGCAAATTGCTTAATATGCCCTGTTTATGCAACACAATGATAACACAAGTCAGCACTGAGCTAAAATAGAACCAATACAGACCGGATTGTGGTAAGGATAGTGAGCTTTATGCTGGCCAACTCCAGACCAATAGATTTGGCAAGAGGAAAGGCCTAGTTTAGAGTCAGTTATGAAGGCTCTCAAGATCTCTTCAAAGTCAAAACACTGAAGAGCCAGAGGGATAACTAAATGGGGAAATAGACTCAGGGTTTTAGAGTCTCAATCTTGCAGAGGTTTTTACTTCAATACGTAAGACAGAATTGTTCTGTTTTTCACATGTTCCCATCCCACCCCCCAGTTTTTACAAGATCAATGCTTCCAAATGATTGGCTAAAGTTTAAACAAATAAACTGGATATCCTTTGATGGTAAAATAATTCTTGATTAGGAATATATAAGGGCTTTTGCATCCACTGAATTGGATGTGTTGCAATATCAGGGGAGATTACTGAGAAGAATGGATGGACTAGTCACTAGGGAAACAAAGAACTGTCTTTGTACAGTTCATTCTTATTTATTTATTTATTTATTTATTTATTTATTTATTTATTTATTTATTTATTTATTATTAAATTTATAGACCGCCCTTCTCCTGAAGGACTCAGGGCGGTGTACAGCCAAAGTAAAAAACATAAATACAAATATTAAAAGCAATTTAAAAAGATATATATAAATTTGGCCCCAAAGTTAAAAAACAATAACAAAACATATTAAAAACATTTAAAAAGTATTAAGCCAGCCCGGCTTCCTGAAAAAGGAAGGTCTTCCGGGAACGGCGGAAGGCACTCTTAATCATCTTAATCATAATCATTTTTGTAATGAGATTTCTTCTCTAAAATTTGGCTGACTCAGCCCTTCCTCAGAACCCGTACTTCTGCCCAATTTTAAATTTTTCTTCTCAAAGGGTCCCTTCCCTCCATGCTCTTTTATATTCATTTTCTAGTTTCCAACTATTCTAAACAAAACCGTACTTTTTGAATTTATCAAAAGCAAGTTGGTTCCTCCACCTCTAAGCTCTTTTTGCCTGTTTTACTTTCTTGATGCCATATGCCACACATCACATTTGAATAATGTATGACCCTCATGCTGAATCCAGTCAACTTCACATTCAGTAAGATTTTCTTCCCCTCTATCTGCTGGGGACTGCCAAAATAAAAATAACTGACAGGTTGTTATCCTTATGACAGCCTCAGGTAGGTTTTCCTAGAAATTTATGTTTTTTAAAAAAATTGCAGTTTATATTCTACTTTACCATTCCTAAAGTTGATTTCTTATAAAAAGCTAAATTCTTTTCTTAT
The DNA here is from genome assembly GCA_022577455.1 of Arizona elegans. Taxonomy (NCBI): domain Eukaryota; kingdom Metazoa; phylum Chordata; class Lepidosauria; order Squamata; family Colubridae; genus Arizona; species Arizona elegans. The sequence continues at coordinate 295,308,206 of JAKOOJ010000001.1, read as the reverse complement.
TTATGTTTGGAGGAAAAATTAACTCTTCCAATTAAAAAGAGACAGATTTATGTCTTTAAAAACTTTTTAGACACATTTGCTTTCTTTACATGGAACATATCCTCAAGAAACAAAAAAAGGGTAAACTTCCCAGAATTGTTTTGGGTGTATGGTTCTGGGCAAAACATGCTACTTAATACATATCTCATGAAGAGTTCATAAGGAAACACACACATCAATGTAAATAATACTATAATATATAAATGACTGTGAAACAGACATTGTTAATTGTGCAAGCAAACAGGAACAGAAAGGACTGAATAGAAGGAGGAAATTGAATCACAACTAAGTCAGCCTTCAACCAGCATGAAATAAAGTACTTGAAACACCACACTACTCCCTTCTCCCAATGCACAATTCTGAACACAAACTTTTGGGATTATAGTAAACTATAAAAATTTTAATAAATGAATAAGCATGGAACTGACATTCTCTATTTTTGCAAGCCTGGACTTTTGGAGCTTATAGTTATTGGAGTTTATGCACATGTATTTTAGTGTACAAATTCCAAGTTGAAGAATGGTCGAAGGGGGTGATTCCTCTCTCCTACCCCACTTCAAAAATTCTTAATGTTGTGCAATTATTGGCACACTGGCTGCTGTGAAATCTCTTTGTGATCCTTGATTTGCCTTAAAAAGGATATACTAACCTCTCAACTCACTATATAGTCCATTCTTTCTTAAGTGCACCAAACTATCCAGCAGAAGAAAGAAATGATGGCTTTAGTGCTTAGCTCCACCCCTTTATCAGCCCTTTGACAGACTTAATCAAAGGGAGATCTGTGAGTATTCCTACTGTGAGATAAAACAAACCTATTTATGGCAGGATAAATCACTGTATGCATATCTTGGGGAGCAGCTGAGCTACTAAATCTTACCCTGGGAGAATTAACATTTCTCCCACTGTTTCTTTGAATTGTGCCAGAACTAAACATGCATTGCTCCAATGGTTATTGTGGTAGGGCATTTAAGTATTCTATGAAGAGCAGTTTTTATGAGTGCATTACCCTCCTCTGTACATCTCAATCATTGGATCTCCTTTGAACTCCAACTTCATCTTCACATCCATGAGAAAGTGTTGAGTACATTATCTTTGTTACCAGAACTACCCAAATGTAAACCATGAAGAACAAGTTTGGGAACTCCTCATGAGAACTTGTGAGTGATGACCACAGCTTCCTGTGAGGAGAAATAAATCCTCAAGCCACTTGTTGTGTGTATTTAAAAATGACCACTGAGCATTTAATGTTTACATACGGAAAGATAGTATCAGTGGGGAAATGAAACTTCATGTAAATTCCAGACAAAAGGTAATGTCTTTGATGTATTGTGTTCGGCCTGAGAAAATCTGCATAAAGAACTTTCCCTCTCACTGGGTTCTAGCAGAAATCAATTCATCTTTTCTTCGGCTTGTTTGTTTTTTCACTTTTCAATGTAATGATTACAACTGGACAAAGATACTAAATAGCAGGCCAAAACATGAATTGAGAAAAGCCAAGAGGGGCAATCTTCCCTTGCTTTCAGTTCAACACTGAACATTAGGCAGCCTGTCAGGTAGCCAAAGATAGCTTAATTGGCTGAAATATCACAAAGCAGAAACAAACCACACAATACATTTTCCATTTTCAAATCTCAGACATGTGTCCGTGCTATGTGTCAGGCAAGCAAGGGATGTCAACGCAGGTTCTAAATTTGAGGAGCTACACTTGTACACGATTCAAACACCCAAATCAGGAAAAGCTTCACATACACACCCCTCAATCACTAGAATCCACAACTGATAAGACTTATCAGTATTTTCCAAGTGGTATTTTTCTTTTTATATATTTCTCATATAAATGGGTGTGAAGATTTTTTCCCCTCCAATTCCAAGAAGGGTTTGCTTTGTCAATAAATCCTTTTTTTCTTCCTTCTTGGAAACCTAATAAGTTATGTTTCTCCTCCAAATGCTAAAATTGTTCAAGAAATATTCTAAATTGTTCATGAAATAGAAGTATGTCTCAAGTCTGAATAATGGGAGCTCCTGGCAAACAGAATCCACACACTGGCTATGTAACAGGAGTCCAAACTAAGGCTGTGCTGAATTATCACCCTTCTCTGTGGAAATGGAGAAAATATTCAGTGACTTTTAAGAATAGATCCATTCTAAGAATTTCAGGTGTTACTTCAAATGATTTGTTAAATACTGAGGCAAACCATCATTTCTTCAAAACATATCCTGGGAGAAATGCTACTGTATAATCTACTCCATTGACCTGCTCTATCCTTGCAATGCTACCAGGATCTTCAGGATAGCCAAACAGGAGAGGAGAGGGGAGAGGAGGGGAGGGGAGGGGAGGGGACAAGAATAGAGGAGAGGAGAGGAGAGGAGAGGAGAGGAGAGGAGAGGAGAGGAGAGGAGAGGAGAGGAGAGGAGAGGAGAAAATCACAAGTCCTTAATATCCTTTCTGAAATTGCTTAGGTTGAGGCAACAGGCAGCTTTCCTGTACTGTTCTAGGTAAAATCCTATTGGTTCTTTGAATCACCTGATCCACGAGTAGAAGACTGCAATACTGTCCTCTCACCAGTTGTGCTGAAATTGCTGCCATATAGCCAACAGCACCACAGATGCCCAATTCCTTCCTCTGGCATACAATGATCTGTCTTATAGGACATAACATAGACTCTTCTCTAACTGTACAAAGTCCAGTTTGCTCAAGGAATCCAAAAATCACAACTGAAACTCCTGTGTACATGTTTGATTTTATAAGATACTCGATTCAAAATTAGAAGGTTATGGTGTTCTTTATCAACTGACATAAAAATTATGTGTATGTAATTCTAATTTAAGCGAGAGCTCAAACAGCTTTAATGTTTAATGTTGTTGAAAATTAGGGAAATTGTGTTGTAGTCTGTTAATAAATCAACTGCTTATTTAAGCTCCGCATAGTTTCATGATAAAGCACAACTTTCTGAATAGTTAAAGTGCTGCACTGTTTTTGACAGGTATGGCTGTTTTGGAATGATTCACTTTTTCTTTGCCAACTGAATGCTTAAATGTATATATTTAATCCACATTACTAGCATGCTGCTTGACTGATTTCTACAGAATTCTGGAAGAACAAAATGGAGACAAATCACTGTAAATGACACCTGTAGTCAATATGTGCAAGATGTACACTATATTCACAGTGGAGGCAGCAACTCTGTACATGCACTTGATTCCTATGAAATCAGGTTTTGGTTGCCATTGAATCTGACTCATACTATAACCTTGGCTTGGCATGGCAAGGATTTAGGGGAAGTGAAGCATCTCCTCCCAAGTTGTTCTCATGTGACTAGTCCCATAGGTTTGCAAATTTGAAGGGGAAGGCTAAGGTTTTCTCTTGGCCTTTGGACAGTATGCTGCACACCCAAAAAGAAGTAGGGTTAGAAAAGAAAACTACCTGGCACCAAACTAACATTAAGTTTTGATGTTATTTGATTTAATTCAAGTTGAATTAAAATTGAAATGACATTAAATTAAGTACAGTCAATATGATAATACCTATCTTCTGACTCATCAACAATTGTAAATGACTGGCAAATTTTAGAAACTCCCACCCAAGGCTTTGGGCGCCTGCAAGTAGGCTTTCACCTTTTTGAACTATCCAGAAAACCCAGAGTTAATAGCCTTTTTTGAGCCAGATGTTCATCTATTAAGATAACCTCTTGTTTTGCAAAACATATTGGCTCAAAAACCTATGCATAAGATACTGAATGCATGAGATCATATATTCCTAGTGGCTTCTGCTAAGTAGTTAGATAATATCAGCAAAGGTATTGCTAGGTTTAAAACAGGTTAAATCCAGGATAATACCATCCTATGTTGCTCTTGTTATTTCTTTTATTTTTCACTAAACATAAAGATGGAAAGTGGCTCTCTTCAAATATTTATTGCATGTGGTGGCCAAGCCCCAAAATTGGTAACTTCTACAGATGAAGCAAATCCTTATTCCCTTTTGGAGTTAGGTACAGCAATTTAAAGGAAAGAACTACTCATTACCTGGATTGAGTCAATATGTACAAACCACTGCTTTATTGCTCTATATTAGAATCTCAGTGTTATAATCTGACAAACAGTGATATTTACTTCAGGTTAATATATCTCAAGCATATTATGGAACAGCAACAGCAAGAAAACTTTTTTGCCATCTTGTGATAGTGCTTCTGTTGCCTTTGGATAAACTGTATACAACACAAGGGCATCAGGTATGCCTCTGATTTAAGAAATTCCTCTGGGATGTATACTTAGCATTTAAAAAGATCAACGGCTTAGTACGGTATTATATACCCTATCAACTCTCATTAATCTGAGCAAATTACAGACAGCAATGGGAAAGTTACTTCCTAAAGTTTCATCCACAACATTAGCATTGATCTTAACAGAATAACATAATTGGAAGGGACCTTGGAAGTCTTCTAGTCCAACCCCCTTCTCAGACAGGAAACCCTATACCATTTCAGAAGAATGGTTGTCCAATCTCTTCTTGAAAGCTTCCAGTGTTGGAGCATTTACAACTTCTGGGTGCAAATTGTTCTACTGATTAATTGTTCTAACTGTTTTTCCTAATGTCCTTTATTAGTTTCCATCCATTGTTTCTTGTCCTATTTTCAGGTACTTTGGAGAATAATTTGACTCCCTCTTCTCTGTGGCAACCCCTGAGTTATTGGAACACTGCTATCATGTCCCCCTACTCCTTCTTTTCATTAAACTAGACATATCCAATTCCAGCAACCATTCTTTATATCGTTTAGTCTCCAATCATCTTTGTTGTTCTTCTCTGTACTGTTTCTAGAGTCTCAACATCTTTTTACATTGTGGTGACCAAAAGTGGAAGTAGTATTCTAAATGTGGTCTTACCAAGGCATTATAGAGTGGTATGTTGAACTGATTAGCAAGAATCCTGATTGACTACATTGCATGGAAATATTTTATATCCTTCATCATGTTTGTTTACCTTAAGAAGCTCAAATGCTTCGCACTCAGAAGCAGGGGTGAAATTCAGCAGATTCTGACAGGTTCCGGAGAACCGGTAGCGGAAATTTTGAGCAGTTCGGAGAACCGGTAGTGGAAATTTTGAGTAGTTTGGAGAACTGGCAAATACCACCTCTGGCTGGCCCCAGAGTGGGGTGGGAATGGAGATTTTGCAATATCCTTCTCCTAGGAGTGGGGAGGGAATGCGGATTTTGGAGTATCCTTCCCCTGCCACCCCCACCAAGCCACCCCCACCAAGCCACACCATCCCCACCAAGCCACACCCACAGAACTGGTAGTAAAAAAAATTGAATTCCACCACTGCTCAGAAGGCCTCACAAGGGAGAGAACAGAATCATACATATACATGCGTGTAACAGAACCTTAGCAGTTTATAAGAAAAAAAACTAACTCTGGAAGGGAAAGACTGAATGAAGAGATTCTGGGTACAGAGGTGGGTTATGCAACTCCTTCTCCTTATTGTTTCTCTAATCCAAATCTCCATTTAGTGCCTGTTTCTCATTAGTGATATGGGAGGCTGCCCCATTTCTATAACAACTTATGTAATATGTAGCTCAGCTTTGTAAACAAGCTTCCAGAGCATTGCTACCAAAAGCAGAACTCATCTCCATCCCCCTTCTATGACTATGTGAAGTGGTTCAGCAGTTCCCATGTACTTATGTGCAAAGGTCAGCCAGTGACAACAGTAGGCTCCAGCTTCACAGCACAGCAAGAGACATCTAAAAGGACTATGATCTTCTTGAATGGAAAATTTCAAAAAGAGTCCTACCAGGTCACAAACTTTGGCCTATCTCTAAGCAGTGGATTATTTTCATGATTTATATGAACACAGTGTTCTGAGTAACTTAAAATTCATTAAATTTCCATAAAGGCAGATTTTTCTTAATGACCAGATACATTCTGCTGGGACAAAAAGTTAGCCTAAAAGAAATGGCTGGAATGTACAAGGGCTGAAACCATACATGATTTACTACAGAATATTAATAGCATAATTGGCTTTGCTCAAGAGGTCTGCAGCCAAGATCTCATTGATTTCCTATTCACGAAGTACAGAATAGTGTTAAGGCTTCAATATCACTATACTTCCATGCTGGATCTGTTGTATTTTTTAGACAGTTATTGGTTAGAGTTTCTTTTGGAAAAATAATAAAACTCCAAACAATGAATTGAAACTTCATTGTGTTTTTCTGCCCCAGAGCTTTTATGGCTTTTGTTGTTTATGTTTATTTTTTAAAGTATTCATTGTTTCAGTATGGATCTATCAGTTAGAATGCAAAGGTACACTTAGCCAAGCTTTGTGGAATAAAACCATTTAGTAGATTTCAAGACAGAATCATTTACCAAGGGATCTGTAAGATGGAAGCAAGGAAAGATAGGAAAATATGCCCTTCAAAATTCATGCTCTTCAGGATTTTAAGGTTGTTTTCAACTAAATATACATATATATATACACACACACACACACACACATATATATAATGTGCTATTCAATAAAAACAAAAATATGTAGTTCACAGTGATATATTTTACAGGAAAGTGAGCAAAGTAAATGTTGATAGAAAGAAAGCATACAACATGTATGACTTGATATACAAAATGCATATGTTAAGAGCAATGTAAGAAATACAATTTTAATGCAAAGGTAAAAAAATTCAGACTGATGCAAACTGAGCCTAAATTTTAAATGCTAGTAATATAAATATTTAAAAATTGTTGTTCATATTATTTTGCATGATGTCATTCTGTGCTTGGAGCTGAAAAACCTAAAAGTGAAAAGTGAATTTACATTCTTAAGCAAGCAACATATGGGCAGCCAAGAACAAAATATTGCATTATAGAGTATTCCTAGAAAGTCTGCAGCCCATATAACATTTTCCAGGACATTGCATTTGGTGCCATCTTTCCTTGCTCCATCTGTTCCATTCTCTTTACTAGATACTGAGCTGTCTATAACCAATTTAATATGCTCAGTATACTAAGTGACTTTTGCAGGGAAAGATGATTCCAAAAGAGCATAGTTGTAATTTCTGAAGCTTGTTGAGGATGGTGTGTTTAAAGGCTACCACTTGGAAAACTGAACTGCAATTCCTACACCTAATGAGAGACTACTTGCCAAGTTTTGATTAAGAGACAAAATTAGATTCATGGGGAAACTAATCTTCTACCTTTCCCTACCCCCAACAATTTTGTGTGTGTGTGTGTGTGTGTGTGTGTGTGTGTTTTAAAAAAAAACTTGGCTTTAGTATAATCTTCTGGACACAGAAGGAGCTAATTGCTTTCATTCCAAAAAGTTTATAAGTGCTGATTAGGATCAAATAATATAAAAACCATTATGTTTCAGTTCCCTAAATAACTGAACTAAGACAGCACTATAAGATGGACTTAATAAAGCAAGATTTACAATCTAAATAACTTCATAATACTCAGACTCATTCTCCAAACCGGAAGTCTACTTCAAGCTCAATATAGTTCATATTTTATGTCGTGGAAGTTATTTTTTTTCTCTTCATCGTCTACAGTAGATAGGAAAAAAATAAACTTGAAATCAATTCACACAACCTCAAATGCCTCTTAGACAACCAGTTCCGCTCTCTCATCAGGTAGGCTTTTGAAAAGTCTAGCCAAAGAAAACATGTCCCTATGTCTATGCTGAGCGAGAATAAAACAATAAAAAATTATTTCAGCTGTTGCAGTTCAGGAAGGAAAACAAAAACATTACACAGGAGCAAAAAGAAAAAACATATTCCTGGCTTTCAGACTCCTTGTTTTCTTTTGTAAATGATTGTCCAGCTCTTAATATAGGAACCAGGCCAAAGTTAAAAGTATGTCTTTAGAAAGAACAAAACAAATAAAGCCAACAAAATAAACAAAACAGACCAAGTTTGGTTTTGAATCTAAATCCAGTCTGCAATGCTCTGGATCTTTAGATCAGACAAATATGTTATATGCAGCATGCATTAATTGGCATCTTTACCTTCAAAACGAAACTGCTCCTCTACAGGAGTCCAATGAGATATTCCTGCTTTCTTCCCATATATTTATTCCATCCTCCCCATTCCTAGTATTCATTTCTTTTCCAACTGAGACACAATAAAAAAAAGAATGACGCCTAAACTATCAGCTTTTGTATTTGCAAGAACATGTGTGAATCTGTCTTCAGCTATAAATTTTTCCCGCCAAAGAAATGTTGATGCTCAATATTACTCAAACATAGATGGGTTTGACTGAATATTTATTTATTTTCAAGCAGAAAAACGTGCTTCTTCCAAATAGTTCATCCACATAGAATAAAGATAGGATGATTCTAGGGAATAATTTTATCCCCAATGAAAAAAGCAATTGAAAGGCATCTTTTTAATTAAAACTCTGAAGTCTACCACTCAACTGCAATGACTGCATACTGACATGAAAATGAACCAAAAGAACTTGCAAGCCAATCTCTCTGCAAAAGACTCAAGGACCAGGTTTTGGATGGGAAAAGACAGTTGCCATTATAGTCTAATGCTGCCCATCACACTGCATACAACTTGCATGTTTCTAGTAGCACCAGATTAACCATTGTGGGAAACAGAGTTTTATTCTCAGGATTCTTTCTAGATCAGCTGACTCTCTGGATTTATTTAGAAAAGGAGCACAATTCCTGCTTTCTCTTCTTTCAAATTAATGAATCACCATAAAACATTTATAAAATTAGTTCACATGAGTTTGGGAAGATGTATGAGATAAAACTTTAGAGGTGTTACAAAAATGATGAATCATAATGCTTGGAATTTTGGGAGATGGGAGGAGGAGAAGAAGAGGATGTAGCACTTCACTGTTAAAGAGAAAAAAAGAATGAAAGCCAATATGCAGGCACAATCTTCATTTTCAAGTTTAAAAGGCATTGCTGTAAATATCTAGGGAAACATTACAAAGGTGGCGCCAATGTAGGAAAGCATGGTTAACCTTGACCAGAAGGAAAGGGCGAATTTCAACAATAAGCATTTTCCTTTTTTTAAAACAGCTGGTTTCTTGAACTTCACTTAAGCAGAGGAAATACTGAATGGTTCTAACATGCTGTTACAAAGACTTTTGTTAATTCCCCCTCCCCACTTTTTAAAATGTGGCTATAACAGAGGATGATGGTAAGAAGATGTATATATTCTCACAAAACATCCTTTGTAAACATGAATACTTTATGCATTTTTAAAGACCGGTAAGGCAGTCTTTTTAAAAATCTGTACTGCAATGATCATCAAGGAATTTTACCAATCTCCAAAACAAATACTTCAAAATACGCCATCCTCAGACTTTTCAGGAAGAGTTAGAAGTCATATTAACAAACATATGGTCCAAACTAAAGAAACGTGTGTGTGCATGTCCATGTAGGTCTTGTATTATTCTGTTTTGTTTCATCAGAATAATATCTTGTTCACAGATATTATGATATATTCTTTTGTTCACAGAATAATATCTTACATCTTCCTCAGTAAACTCCTACTCAAGATGAGGGATATCTTCAGTGTCAAAAATATCACAATACCACTAAAAACCAGTGAAAGATTTGATCACACCATCATGACTACCATCTTACTTTTTTTTTAACCACCACACTTAACATAAATGAGAATCTACTGCATTTGAATTATTGGAAATTAGCAACCAGCATTGACATTCATATAAGGAAGTAAGTGAGCTTTCTTGAAAAAAGTAGCAGAGAGTGAGAAAGTGTCACTCTTAACAAAAACAACACAACTATGCATTTCTTGGGAGAAAAGGAGAACTTTGGCCAAATACTGTGATATTTATTTTGAATGACTGCCCACATGCCGTTTGCTAAACAAGTGGCAAGGGAAAACAGGGTGTGTTGGATGGTTGCATACCAACCACTATACCTTTTGTTCAAAAGTGCAATCTGATGTGAGGCATTAAAAGGAATATTTTAAAAGACCACAAGAGTTTTTAAAAGGAAAACTTGACTTGTTTTTTGATGATGTAGATCCTGTAACTCTGCTGGCAACTAAATAGGATCTTAGTTCCCACACAAAAGCTTGTTGATGAGGGAAATGTCTAAAGGACATCTAAGTGCAGTTCAAACATCCATGCGTGGTTTTACGTGGCATAAGTGCAAACCTCAGATGTTTTAGAAAAGGCCAGCCTATTTACTCATCTACTGTAGACCTGCAACAAACATGTGACACAAGCATGGCAGAATCCCTTCATAAGAACTCTACTCTCCCACCCCCTCTATTTCATTTCTGGTGTATTTGGGTATTAATAGTCTCCCCAGGTGAAAAAGAAGTTACTGTATTTTTCAGAGTATAAGACGCACCTTAGTTTTTGGGGAGGAAAATAAGAAAAAAGCTGATTGGCAGGTGGATCGGTGTCCCAGAATACCCCCAATCAGCTGTTCCCAAGCTCTGTTGGGGGGCTTCTTTTCTGAAGCTTCGTTTCTGATGCTTTTTTCTGCCTCTGAAACCTCCATTTGAGAAGCTGGGCAGGGCCACATTCGGAGTATAAGACGCGCCCAGATTTTCACCCTCTTTTTGGGGGGAAAAAGGTGCATCTTATACAACAAAAAATACGGTAGGCTCCCTCAGACTTCTGGAATCTGAATGGCCAAAACAGAAGAATTATCCATTCTTTAGCAGGAACTCAACTTTGCGGGGGAAATAATAATGGGGAAAAAACACAACAGAGTAAGCACTTAGAAAATAAGATGAACAAGTTACAGGAGTCTTAGATCTACATGCCAAAACTAGTAGCCACTCAGCAGTTAAAAACACACACACACACACAAAACAATAGTAGTAAGAGAGAAAATGTAGGCAAAAGCTGAACTACACAACTGACTAAGCAGCACTGAAAAGAGACAAAACATCCTTGCTGGTTCTGCCTATCCCTTATCCCTGAAAATTTTACCATGCTGGTTTCAAGTTGTCTTAGAGTTTTTGGAGTTAGCGCCTACATCACCAGACCCAGTTGGAAATCTGCTTCTATGTGCCATTCTGAGGAGCTGCAGCCAAGATGTTTAGAGAAAAAGGAAACTTCAAATAGCCATTCTCAGTTTGAGTAATACCCATCCTGAAGAGTTACTGATTGCAATTCAAAAATATAGTGTTTAATAATAATCTTAAACTATTTAATAAATGCCAAATCCATCCTTTCTATGAAAGTAAATATAAATTTTAGATTTAAAAATATGAGCCTGGTGAAATATACACTTCTAACAATTCTAAACTATAGTTTACAAAAATACAAATAAAATGTAGGTATTGGGAGACATAAGCCTGAAATTACATCCAAAAAAGTAGATACATATATTGTATGCTCAGGTATGTGTAGGACCTATTTCTAACAGAAATCCATCTAGTTCATTTATCCCATATAAGGATAATGAGAATAGCCCTTCTGATATGGGACTAGACAAGATGCTTTGTGGGTATGCCCCAGACTATGGAAGAGTTTGTTTTCAGATATTCATTTTTTAAAATTATTTTTTGATGGGCAGTTTATCTCTGGAGGGCAGCTTACCTCCAGAGATATACCATATTTTTGAAAAGCAGTTAAGACAGCTTTTCACTGACCAAAAGCTTGGGACTTCTGTATATTGATTGGGAAGGGGAGAGTTTTGGAATTTTCAAGCACTTTTTTCAGCTTTTTGTAAACCACCAAGAATTCTTCTGAGGTGGGCAGTATACAAATACCACAAATAAACAAACAAATCTCCAAACTCTGGAAAGCAATACTTTTAACAATAACATTCAGGGATTTCTGTTCACATTTAAAGAAAGAACCAAGTTAATTTCTACCTGCTGCCAAATTCTACCAAACAATTACAGAAAGGGAAAAACAAGCACTGGTTGTGCAAACTTATTCATCATGCTGTCTGACTCCAGGTCAATGGTGGAAATTTCTGTTTATTTTACTGAAGTATATTGATGTTTCTGGAAATGGGATATCTATGACTTCCCGCTGGACACATTATTATGTTACCAGTTTGAAGGTCACTGGTTTTCAGCACTTTTTATATGGACAAAAAAATCAAATTGGATAAAACATGGCCTCAAAGGAGTTATTTTGACTATCATTTAGAAAGGAAGCTTCAAAGAACTGATGTTAAACTTTCTGAAAACTATTGTCATCCTCATCCTCATAATTATAGACAGTTCCTCAGCTGCCAAATGTAAGTAATACTGTACAATCTATTTCATATAGTTGTTGGAATATTACATTTATAATGTATTTTGAATCAGGTATGGTTTTAATTGAAATGATCTTCCTTGTTAAAGAAAAAGGTCATATTTAGATAAATTTGGAGAAGACAGGAATATTAGTGGCTATTACTCTTATTAACCATACACCACTTGGAAGCAATTATTTGTCCTTATATGCTGCTTGTGAGTTTCCTAACTGTCTCAGTTTGACTATTGTGCAACATGGGGTGCTAGATTAGATGGATATTTGATCTGATCAATAGGGCCGTTTCTTACAGTCTGTATAAGGCACAAAGAATCCTACAAAAAAAAAGGTGTTATTTCTTGCAGGGAACTCTCCTACCTACCTCTCTTTAAAATAAAAAGAAGACTGACACCTTTAAACAGTCACACAATTTACTTGTATTAAATATTTATAAAATTGCAGCTAACCTTGCCTGATAATTATTAAATGGTTGGAGGAAAAATGTTTCACACCACTTGGAAGATGATTGACCAGAAAGAAAGCTGAATAATAATATTATGTATTAGGTAGGTATCAAGCACTAGGTATCTATTTTTTGCAAGGGAGTCATGATTATTTTGTCCATAGAAATTAAAGTCCTATTATTATGTGAGACTTATAAAATTACTGAAATCAGTATATATTCTCTCCACAAGGAAAATATATACAAAAAAAAAATTCCTATTCTGCTGAGAATGTAGAATTCCTCATCTTCTTAGAGTTGATTTATAGATTTACGAAGCCTTGTCAGACATACTGTAAGTAGCAAATGTAAAATTATTTATTTTAAAAAAAATTAAACTTGAACTATGCAATCCAAATTCTCCATTTACCTTGCTCAAGGGAAGAAGAAGAAAGCAGGAGTGAGACAGGCTATCCCCGCAAATGGCAGAATATGCATGCACAACATGGTAGATGTAGCATTTTTTCATGGGAGAACACTGTGGCTGAGCATTTTGCTAGATAAAAATCATGGTTATTATTTCTTCCCTGTTGCTGCCTGCCTCTAGGATATAGAGTAATCAGTCATCATGAACAGGAAGGCATGAATATCAGCTGACAAAATCCATTCTTTATACTCTACCTTTAAAAAATTGCTATGAATGCAGCTGGCTGCTTTCAATTTAAACCCTTTTTTTTGCTATTAGTCTCTTACACAAGTTCATGAATAGAATAGAAGAGAATTCTTTATTGGCCAAGTGTGATTGGACACACAAGAAATTTGTCTTGGTGCATAATATACACTCTCAGTGTACATAAAAGAAAATAGGGAACAAATAAGCAATCAAATCATATTAGGAAACAGTCAATATAAATCGTAAGGATACCAGCACAAGGTTACAGTCATACAGTCATAAGTGGGAGGAGATGGGTGATAGGAACAATGAGAAGATTAATAGTAATGCAGACTTAATAACTAGTTTGACAGTGTTGAGGGAATTATTTGTTTAGCAGAGTGATGGCATTCGGGAAAAAACTGTTCTTGTGTCTAGTTGTTCTGGTGTGCAATGCTCTATATCGTCGTTTTGAGGGTAGGAATTCAATTTATGTCCAGGATGTGAGGGGTCTGTAAATATTTTCACAACCCTCTTTTTGACTCGTGCAGTATACAGGTCCTCAATGGAAGGCAGGTTGACTGTTTTTTCTGCAGTTCTAATTATCCTCTGAAGTCTGTGTCTGTCTTGTTGGGTTGAAGAAACAAACCAGACAGTTATAGAAGTGCAGATGACAGATTCAATACTTCCTCTGTAGAACTGAATCAGCAGCTCCTTGGGCAGTTTGAGCTTTCAGAGTTGGTGTAGAAAGAACATTCTTTGTTGTGCTTTTTTGATGATGTTTTTGATGTTGATGTCCATTTTAGATGTTGAGATATGATAGAACCTAGAAACTTGAAGGTCTCTACTGTTGATACTATGTTGGCTAGTATTGTAAGAGGTGGTAGTATGGGAGGGTTTCCCCTAAACTCCACCACCATTTCTACGGTTTTGAGTGTGTTCAGTTCCAGATTGTTCTGGTCGAACCACGGGGCTAGTTGTTCAACCTCCCATCTATACATGGCTTAGGCCCGGGGTACTTGCAGGACCATCTTCTGCCATCCTCCCATCATCCTGTGCGGTCTCGCAGAGCAGGCCTTCTCAGGGTGCCATCAGTCAGACAATGTCGGCTGGCGGCCCCCAGGGGGAGAGTGTTCTCTGTGGGAGCGCCGACCCTCTGCAATAGTTTGCCCACCGGGCTTAGGAGAGCCTCCGACCTCCTCTCCTTCCGCCACAAACTGAAGACGTGGCTTTTTCATCAAATGGGCTGACCCGTTGAGAGGGGTTTTTACATTGTAATAATTGTAATTAATTTTAATTGGATTTTAATTTATATTTAATTCATATTGTTGAATTTTTATCTTGTAAGCTGCCCTGAGTCCTTCGGGAGAAGGGCGGCATATAAATTGCAATAAAATAAAATAAATAAAATAAATATATGCGGATTCATCATTGTCTCGAATGAGACCGATCACTGTTGTGTCATCTGCAAACTTCAGTAGTTTAACAGATGGATCGTTTGAGATGCAGTCATTGGTATAGAGAGAGAAGTGGAGAGAGCACACAGCCTTGTGCTAATATGTACAGGTATCTGATGTGATTCTGCTTAGCTTCACCTGCTGCTTCCTGTCTGTTAGGAAGTTTATAATCCATTTACAAATGTGTTCAGGTACCACTAGCTGGTTTAGCTTAGTTAGAAGAATGTCTGTAATGATGGTGTTGAATGCTGAACTAAAGTCTACAAAGAGGACTCTTGCATAGGTCTTTGGAGATTCAAGATGTTGTAGGATGTAGTGCAGAGCCATATTAACAGCATCATCTGTTGATCTATTTGCACGGTATGCACATTGCAGGGGGTCTAACAGCGGATCCATAATGGTTTTCAAGTGGGACAGCACTAACCTTTCAAAGGTTTTCATAACTACAGATGTTAGAGCAACTGGTCTGAACTCAAGTATTCAGAAGAAGATTTGAAAACCCTATAACAGAGGAACAATCATATGAAAGGGATGCTGTCCTCAGGTCTTACCACCAGAATTTGGTTGGATTATTTGGTTGGAATGTGGAACAAAACAGTACGGATGTAACACAATTTTGTTCATTTTGCAAACCAACTAATTTCCCCCTTCCTAGAGTGTGGTCAACTTCTGGAAGGCAAAAGTCTTGCATGTTGAGAGTTTCATGCTACTTCATTGCAAAGCATGACTTGCTAGCCAATGAAAAGGAACATATAGGAATTTGGAGTTCCTTGTGAGTCTTTTTAAAATCTACATTGTTATCCTAAATAAAGTTACACAGGCAAAGAAAAACAAAGTATAGATATTAGATTACTCACATGGTTGAGTTCACAAATCAGTCTTAAGGATATATGAACTACACCATGTTTTATATATATATATATATATATATATATATATCAGTGCAGCTTTAATCTAAACTACAGGGATGGCAATTAATCTTCTTGGGCACAATACCAAGAACAATTCTTTTTTCAGTTTTTCTCACAGATTGATTGTTTCAAATATTTATAGAAGTCAGAGGTTTCACCTAATGAAAATTTTCCAAGGATCAGTTTCTCAACAAAAGCTCAAGAGCTATTGTCTAGTTTAGACATTTCATGCTAATATTAGTTGTCTATAATTTGCACATTTTAGGGATGGGAACTGAATACGTATGACTAAAACTAAAAATTAATAGTGTTATTTATATTCTCGTGTCGATTGCAGGAATACATCACCTGCCTACAACTACAAAATTAGCATTTACAATTAGATAACGAGACAGGGCTAATTATCTTGGCAGGCAGACCAATTTCAAGCCTACACTTTCCTCTTAAAGTTCATCCAGTTCATGATTGGTGTCATATCTCCTTGAGGCTTCTTCACTGATAAAGCAGCTCTTTTTACATTCAATATTCCCTCCAAATAATCTCTCAACAGACTGGCAGCACAGCTTTAGAATCAGCTGTCCAATTGCTGCTGATCAACATTTAGGTTTTTTATTCCATGAACTGAAAGATATGTGCAAAGTACCAGATCTATTACCTTCTCTCCTCAACACCAACTTCTCTGCAGCTAACTGATACTTGCATTAAATGCAGAATCACAATTACAGTATCAGCTGAGGCTGTGGGTCACATAGAATTAATGTTTATAATTAATATTAATATAAATTATAAAGATTACTTAATATTAATCATTAACCCTCCATCTAACTCCTTTATTATTTTTAAAATTAAATCCTATTAGCTCTTCAATGGTTGGTTAAAAAAATCTTATGGAATTAATTTTTGGATAGGAAAAAATATGATATATTTGCTTTTGCCCTTTTAATCAGAGCTAATATTGTACATACAGTACATAATAATTTGTGTTCTGTCAATTTAAATTCTTGTTTTGATTTTTTTTTCTATAAGTTCCTTTGGGAAAAGTAGTTTGAAAGACAGGATGGAAATGTCTCAGACATTTAGAAACATACAGACATGCATATCTCTTGACTATCAAAGGCAGAGGAGAATTTTTATAATAAAAATTTTCTTGTAGTGTGAAATATTAGTTTCTGTAGCTCACTTCTGCCTCCTTCTTGCAATGGCTCTCTTTTCCAGTCCCTACCAACAGCTGTCAGGGACACGATTGAGACTATTTCCATAGAAAGCATGCAAGTAAGTCAAGTTCTACAGAAGTTCTGCTATCTCCATCTATGAAGGAGAGAGGTAGCCTCTAAATAACAATAGCAATAACACTTATATACTACTCCATAGTGCTTTACAGCACTCTGTGGGTGGTTTACAGTTTCAGCATATTGCCCCCAGAAATCTTGGTCATCATTTTACTGAACTTGGAAGGGTGGAAGGCTGAGTCAACCATTTTATTATTTTATTATTTTATTTTATTTTATTTTATTTTATTTATTATTTTATTTTATTTTATTATTTTATTTATTTATTTCATCAAGCATGTATTAGATAACAGATATAAGTATAAACATGATTATGAATACATAAAATGGATATGAATAAAAGGTGATATTAGGACAGGGATGGTAGGCACGCTGGTGTGCTTATACACGCCCCTTAAAGACCTCTTAGGAATGAGGTCAACAGGAGACAGTCTAAGGTTAAAGTTTTGGGGTTTGGGGAAGAAACCATAGAGTCAGGTAGTGCATTCCAGGCATTGACCACTCTGTTGCTGCAATTGAGTTTGGAGCGGTTTATCTTAAGTTTGTATCTATTGTTTGCTTGTGTATTGTTGTGGTTGAAGCTGAAGTAGTCATTGACAGGTAGGACATTGTAGCAGATAATTTTATGTACTATGCTTAGGTCAGACTGAAAGCTGAATAGTTCTAAATTGTCTAAGCCCAAAATTTCAAGTCTGGTGGCATAAGATATTATATTGCGGGTGGAGGAATGGAGAACTCTTCTTGTGAAATATCTCTGGACTCCCTCAATGTCCAATATACAGTGCGGGTTCCAGGCAGATGAGCTGTTTTCGAGAATTGGTCTAGCAATTGACCTCCCAAGTTAACAAGATCAATCTCTCCGGGTTTTGAAAATATTCAATAGCTGAGGACTTAGAGCAGCCTTCTCCAACTTGCTCTAAGTCCTCAGCTATTGAGTATTTTCAACTAATAGACACACAGTCAATGAATGCACAGACAGAAGGCAAAGGGAAAGTAATTAACCTGAAACTTGGCAAAATGAAAATGTTTGACAGACTGCCTAAAACTATACAATGCATTAATCTTAAATTTCATATTCAGAGAAAGAAGCTCCAGAGTTTAGCCATAACAAAAAAACCTAGCATTTCTGAAAATTTTGAAACACTGGAAAAAAAGCTGTCTCCAGGAAACATAAATTCACACATATACATCCGCACACATACACTTCTTTTTTCTTATGACCAGTACAGATTTAAATATTATACATGTATGTCAGTGGTTCTCAACCTTCCTAATGCCATGACCCTTTAATACAGTTCCTCATGTTGTGGTGACCCCCAACCATAAAATTATTCCTAAAACCATTGAAAATATGTGTGTTCCGATGGTTTTAGGCGACCCCTGTCTAAGGGACGTTCAACCCCCAAACGGGTCGCGATCCACAGGTTGAGAACCACTGATGTTTGTGGTTGCCACTATCTTCTTTGTGCTTTAAAATCTGATGGAGAACTGATGTCCACATTAAAAGTTGACAAAAGATCACAAGTCCATGAATATTCAGTTCTCCCTTTAGAAAATATAAGTTGGTGCTCCCTAGAGAAAGAAAGGGATTTTTTCTTGCATTTGATTATCGCACTGTATTTCCTAATCCTTTTTGAAGAACAATTATA
The DNA here is from genome assembly GCA_022577455.1 of Arizona elegans. Classification (NCBI taxonomy): domain Eukaryota; kingdom Metazoa; phylum Chordata; class Lepidosauria; order Squamata; family Colubridae; genus Arizona; species Arizona elegans. The sequence goes on along the minus strand of JAKOOJ010000001.1, from coordinate 295,289,590 downwards.
ATAAGCTGATACTTTAAATACAATACAATACATAAAACCTATTACACTGTTTTTAGAAATTATTTAGGGAAGTAATAATGGGTGGCAATACTGTATATGGATACTTTTCAATATTCCTTTTTATGTAAATTTTTAAAATAAAATATTAGTATTTTCTAATTGTTTAAAATGCTTTTTAATGCAGCAACAACAGAAGAAGATCTCTCCTGTTTTCCATCTGTACTTTTGCTATCCTTGGTAAAATATATGTTCATCTGTTAGTTAAGATATTTTTGCATGGCTGTATGGTCCAAAAGGCCCTAATATTTCCTATAACATGTTGGTATATAGTTGTCTGAACAGGATATTCAAGCTGTATCCTTGAAGTGATTCTGTGTAAGCAATTAATATGAAATCATACAAAAATGCAAATGTACTGGCCAGCATTTGTACCAGCAATCAGAAAACTAACATTTCATATGCACACAGCTAAAGGAATCAGGATTTCTAGAATAGTTAAAACAGAGATTTTTACACTAGACACTCCATTTAAAGCAGAATGAGATATTTACAGAAATCCATCCCGATTGGTTTGTTATTAGGATTCATATATTAAAGTGAGACCTATAATTTGAAGGACACATCTCAACCACTGGTTAGTTATTTAGAATTTTCACTGTCCTCTAGGACTATTATTATAATAACGATGATGATGATGATGATGATGATGATGATGATGATGATGAAAATATTTTCTAATTTTTGATTAGTTGACAAAGACTCAGGATTTTGCCTTGCTAGGGCAAAATCCTACAGGGCCTCTGTACAAACTGAATTACAGTGTTATTCTTACAAATTCATTTTTAATGTGTTCAACACCTAAACATGTGTTTCATTTGACTTTAAAATTAACTGATAGTTCTAATTTATCTACTGGGTTTGTACCAAATACTTCTAACTGACAACTGAAATTCATATAATTATTTTGCCTCTTTGAGACTGGTATTAATCATATATCATACTAGGTGTCAGGGGTATCCAACCTTGGCAACTTTAAGACTTGTAGACTTCAACTCCCAAAATTCCCTAGCCAGCTATGCTAGCTGGAGAATTCTGGGAACTGAAGTCTGCAAGTCTTAAAGTTGCCAAGGTTGCACACCTTTGTGCTAGGTCACGGTTGTCAAACTTGCTGTGTCACGTTGCCATCACATGGCTTTTGTGACGTTTTTCCCATTCACGGAACTGTGATGGGCATGGCCTGTACATGATGCATTCAGCCCACAGGCTGTCACTTTGACACCCCTATGCTAGGTCATCATATTGCTTTGTTTGTTAAGAGATATAGTTGAAGTTCAGGAAATATATTTGGGTTTCTTAAATAGAGCTACATATTGTTATCTATGAAAAATCATGTGAATTGTACCAACAACTTCCTCAGAAAGACACAAAAGCTTTGCAGCCTATCTCACCAGTAACATAGATGACAGTACTATTACTTATACCATGCATATTTGAGTCATCCTTGGATGGAGTCAACCTCACAAGAAAGAACACAAGCTGTATTTTTATATTAACATTATAGAAACTCTGGTGGCAGTAGTATTCTATTATGAACACAATTAAAAGTTCTCCAGTCTTCATTGTCATGTCTCAGCCATTATTTAGTCACATCCTAAAATTATTTCCCTAAAATGTTTTAGGGATTTTCTTAAAAAACCAACCAACCAAGGGGTATTTGTGAGCTTCAATAGAAATATCCCCAAAAAATTCATTATACTATAGTGATACATGGCAATCCTAAATGATCCTCACTATGTACAGAACATGAAATAGCGCCTTGACAAGGGTCACACATCATCATCATCATCATCATTATTATTTTTATTATTATTATTATTATTATTATTATTATTATTATTATTATTATTTGAATTTCTATACCGCCCTTCTCCCGAAGGACTCAGGGCGGTGAACAGATTAAGATTTCATATACATATAATAATTTTTTTTTTATAAACTCAATAAATTGAGTCAACTTGGTGTATCTGCTAAGACCTTGGCATAGAATTTAGATGTTTATGCTAGCCCTGCTTGTTGAAACAAAGGTCTTCAGGGCATGTCGGAAGTGCGAAGATCTGGGATTATTCGTATTCCAGGGGGTATTTTGTTCCAAAGAGTAGGTGCCCCCACAGAGAAGGCTCTCTCCCTTGGAACTACTAGACGACATTGTTTTAATGAAGGTACTATGAGTAGGCCTACTCTGTGAGAGTGTATTGGTTGGTGGGAGGTTATCGGTTGCAGCAGGTGGTCTCGTAAGTACTCAGGTCCTAAGACATGGAGCACTTTAAAGGTAAGAACCAACACCTTGAAGCGCACTCGGAAAGCCACCAGAAGCCAGTGCAGCTCGCGTAGAAGACGTGTTACATGTGAGCGCCATGTTGCTCCTATAAGTACTCGCGCGGCCGCATTCTGGACCAGTTGGAGCTTCCGGGTGCACTTCAAGAGGAGCCCCATGTAGAGAGCATTGCAGTAGTCAAGTTGTGAAATGACGAGGGCTTGAGTGACTGTGCGTAATGAGTCCCGGTCTAGAAAGGGACGCAATTGGCGAATCATGTGAACCTGATAGAAAGCTCCTCTGGCCACAGCTGTTATATGATCTTCTAAAGACAGTCGTGCATCCAGGAGGATGCCTAAATTACGAGCTTTCTCTGCGGGGGTCAATATTCGTCCCCAATAGTTAGTGATGGGACTAACTGGCTGTACCGGGACGCCGGCAGCCACAGCCACTCAGTCCTGGAAGGGTTGAGTCGAAGCCTGTTTCTCCACATGACACATGGCAGGACTATCAGACAATGTAAATACACTTTAAGTGGATTACATCCATATAACAAAATCTTCACAACAGGTTTAGCTGCCTAGCAACCTACACAATAGATGGTTGGATAAAACGGATTACAAGCCATTGATTAGCCCCAGACAAATATACGACCAGCCAGCCAGTCAAGTTAATTTTCACTCTAAATCACAAATGACACATCTTGGCCCTCTGGCCAATAATTACAAGAGAAACTTAGACTGCTGTCTGTACAGATTGGTGACTGGAAAGTTGTTATAGCATAGTTTGTCAATAGGATCTGAATATAACTGCAACTCCAGAGATGTTTTTCTTAGGAGAAAATAATCCATTTGGCATAATGAGATGAACACACTCATTTGAGATTAACGTAATTTGTAGACCTATGAGGTGTCTACATAGTATCCATTTTATCCTGTATTTATTAACATTGCCACTTTTGAAAAACTATTTTGGCCCTACCATCCTGTCCATCTGTCCATCTGCCTCTCTTCATGGAAAAGAACCAACATCTATTTTTTTGTCAGAACTTTTTCTATGTATATGTTTTATATGTTTTATATTTTATTTTATTTTATTGTATATGTTTTATATGTTTTATATGCTTTACATATTTGTAAACTGCCCAAGCTGCTCTCTCAGCTTGCTTGTTTTCTTGCAGACATTTCATTATCCAATGCTGTTTATATACAAACAATAAAGCAGTAAACATCCTAATCAAGGAACCAGCGACAAGAAAACAGCACTCCCATCAACATCGACAAGGCAAACCACTGAATATAAAGAGAGAGAAAATTCCACTCCCTTCTAGAACTGAAGATGTTACTTAGTTGGGTAATGAAATGTCTGCAAGAAAACAAGCAATCTCAGAGACCATCAGGGACCCTATCGTTCAAACCTGAACTACAAATATTCTCTTCTCTGGTCAATGCTATGAATGGATTTTGTGGCAGAATTCAATTGGGTGGATTTTTTTACTTTCTTAGTTACAAAATCATGATTTTATTTTTTTTCCAAAATGCCCAATAAATTATTATGTGACGGTTTCACAATTTTAGCAGAGAAATTAACTCTGCCTTCCACCAAGATGTTGTTAGAAAGTCTGTGATACTCAGTGAACTTTGGGGGTGGGGTGGGTGAGCTATTTTGAACAAAGTTCTCTAAATTTTCTATTTGAGGTCTTAGATGATGCTGAATTGGTTTATTTCCCTTCTTTCCAAAATACTCCAAGATGACCATATCTCTGCAGCATTCTAGAAGACGTGAAATGGTAGCCAAAGTGACAAAAGTGTATTAGCTGTTGATACCACTTACAATAAAAAATAAACCACAAAGACAAAATAAAATATACTTTTTGCTGTGGTGAACTAACTGTCCCTTTTTCTTGTTCCTCATGCACAAGATCGAAAATTTTGAAAAGCTCTGGAAAACACATTGCCCTGACAGAGAATTTTGACCTGACAAATTGGCTTATTGGACTGAGAATGAGAGCTGTGCTCATTAAGAAATTATTTGTAAAATAAGCAAATGTTAACATTCCTGTTGAAAGATACAATAAATATTAGGGGTGGGGCAGTAATGGAGCTTGTCACTCTTCCAGAATGAATGGTGTAACTGAAGTGCTGATGGTCACACAGCCTTTGGGGAAGCAGAGAGAAATGATAATGTAAATATGATATCCCTAATAGGGGTTCAAATGTGCTTATGAGCAGTTCCCTTGGATTCACTAAACACCCAGCCTATTTCATTTTTTTTAGATTACTTTGATTTGAACCAAGTGTCTTATGCTAGAACAATCTTTATCTTCAGGAATGTCCTCTCAGTTTAATATAGGCCTCATGAAGCGTCATGGGTAGCGGAGTCAAATGTGAGGGCTGCACAATTGCTGCGGCAGTTCCACCGATGGCATCCCCACAAATCGGGGGAGGGGGGGAGATTCATGTTGTAGTGCCATGTCTAACATATCTACCTAAAATAACATGTCTAACATAGATAACCTCTGTCTCCTGTCTTCCAAGTGGACCCCTGGTAGGGGGGAATCACCTGTCAAGTCCTGATCCGGGGCTTGCCATACCTGGGGGGGGGGATGCAGCGAGAGCAACAGGAGCAACAAGTGAGGGGGAGGCTTGGCAGTGGCGGCCTGACTTCTGGCAGCGCCAAACATCTGAGGTGTTCCCGGCCAGACCCACGCTGCCCAGCTGATCTGTCCCAGCAGACTTCCACAGTGGCTATGTGCCGCCCGGTGGGTTGTTCCGGGCAGTGAGGAGGACCATTGTAGCCAGATGGGCATCGGCCCAGGTAGCTACCATGGCGGTAGAACATGCACAGCCCCGACCACGGATGGTGGTTCCCGGTGGGCCAAGGGGTGGTTCCTGATGGCCAAGGGGTGGGGTGCAGGGACATTAAAGGGTGCTGGGAGGTGGACACTCCCAGCGCTGACTTTGCAAGGGACACATTTCCTACTCATTGCGTTCTGAGGCTCCGGCCTGTTTGTGGGGAATAAAGCAGAGTTTTGGCACGTTTTGCTGTGTGTCTTGGCTCCCTTTGTTCCTAGCCAGGATTGGCCTAGACTGGCTGAGACTATTATTTTTGTTTGTTTGTTTTAAGGAGTGGGGGGGTCCTTGATGCTCTCTGAGTTTGGTTGTTTACTCATTTCATTAAACAAACCAAGTAACATCATCAGTTTGTTTTAATTAAAGGGTGTTTAAAGCTTCAGCACTAATCCTTGAAATTTTGGTCTATGGCTTTTGCCTAGAATGCCAGATACCAATGTTGGAATTGACCCCTATTTTTATTTTTTATGAGTAATTTTATTAAAAATTATAATTGTACCAATAAAAAACTAATAAAGAATAAAACTTTAAAAAAGAATAAAAAGAAGCATAGAAGGTACAGAAAAGAAAAAAAAGAAAAGGAAGAAAAATAAAAATATAGTAAAGGAAAAGAAAATATAAAAAGAAATGACTTTCCCTTTCATCACAACATATAAACAATTCTAGTAATGTCTCCTAAAATACAGCAAATCATCTCTTCTTCCCATATCCCATCTCTTAATGTATAAACAAATCCTTAAAGCCTCATCATTTCAGTCCCGGTGTCAGCAAAAGTCCTTTAAAGGTTACCAGAGACAACAACAGCTTTTTGTGGAGCTGTCTTCAACCTGCCATTTTTGCTCTGCAAGAGCAGTATTTTTTATTAGCTACTGTTAGTACATGGTGGACATTTTAAGGCCCCTAATCCATCTCACACTTCTGGAACCTCCTTCTAATCACATAGCTGAAATCAACACCACTGTTCTCTATAACTTTGAACAGAAAAAAGAACATTCCTCAGTCTGGGACCTGCAGCTAGATTAATATTGTTAAAGCAAATGCACTATGAAATGTTATTAAAAATATAAGGGAATAAAGACAATTCCATCCTTGAGTAAAAGTGGCATGTCTCCACCTCCTTAGCATTATTAGTCTGAGACCTTCTAAGCCTACTCTACCCCTGATTTTAATTGTGTACTATAATAGTTAGGACTGTGATTTGGAACACTTCCAATTGAAACAGGACACCAATCATTCTTTCTCTAGACAATCAAACAGAGGTTAAATCCAGCAGGTTCTGACAGGTTCTGGAGAACCTGTAGTGGAAATTTTGAGCAGTTCAGAGAACTGGTAGCGGAAATTTTGAGTAGTTCAGAGAACTGGTAGCGGAAATTTTGAGTAGTTCAGAGAACTGGCAAATACCACCTCTGACTGGCCCTAGAGTGGGGAGGGAATGGGGATTTTGCAGTATCCTTCCTCTGAAGTGGGATGGGAATGGGGATTTTGCAGTATCTTCTCCTGCCACGCCCACAAGCCATGCCCACCAAGCCACACCACGCCCACCAAACCATGCCCACAGAACCAGTAGTAAAAAAAATTTGGATTTCATCACTGCAACCAAACAACAATACCCCAAAACTGTAGATATTGCAGAATATTGATCTGCCTTACAAGACTGTAGTTCATATATGTGAAGCATCATGCAGCTATATATACTAATACGTATTATGCTTTTCTGAGGAATATTATTGCATCTACTACAAATGAGATATGTAGATTTCAAAATCTGAAAGGCAAATTTCAAGCATTCTGATTAAGGAATTCTTTCCACAATAAGCTTAGTAATAGAAATTTCACTATGTTCAGCACAACACTCAATTCCGTACATGTTCCTGTGACATTCTTTTACCTGCAGTTAAAAAAAAAATTCACACCAAAAATTTAGAAGGGAATCTAAAATGAAAGACATAGCAGAAATCCAGAAATTGCAGCTATTATCATTCTTCCAGGCGTTGAGACATGAGAATCAGAAAAAAAATCAATTTAACTGTTTATGTTACTAATAATATTTTAATCTGGAAGCTTTTAAAACCCATTCTAATGAATCTTTATAAAAATAAAATGTGTAAATTCACATTTGTATTCCCACATCCTCATCAAACCACTGAATACTCTTTCCCAAAATTTGCCCAGCCCTAAAATTATAGCGGGCAATTCATGATCCCCCTCTAATCTGCCCAAGCACATCCAAAATATAGCAAAATGTTATGGCAACAAATTTTTTAAAGCCATTTTCATCAAACACATATCCAGTCATAAAAACCTTAAACACATTGTAAGATTGGGGGGGGGGGGCGAGAACTGCATAATTTCAATCCCACCCACTTGGTGGACATCATCCTATTGTGGCTCTCTGTGTCAAAATATATATATATTTTAAAAGGCATGACCTCAGACAGGTTTAAAAGTATCACAATTTTTTCAAATACAAGAGTTTTCAGATCTTTAATATTAGACCCATGTCACCTGAAATTTCCTAGAGGCAGAACACTCAAATTTACATCCAAGATAAAGCAGGTTGGAATGTTTGCATTTTTATTCCAACCAGGGCTTTAAAGTGACATTTTGCCAGCCCGTATCATAAAAATCACAAACTTTGCTTTTCTGAAAGTTTAGAAGTTTAATTTGCTTAGAATGCCATACTTAACAATATTTCGATGAAGTTATATAACAATTTCAAAAAGAGAAACAGAATAGAACTGGCAAAGAATTCTCCTTTTTATATCTTTAGTGCCACCTTCTGGCATTTCAGTTGCAATACAATGTATTTATTTTTATATTAAAATCTGTTAGAAGTAAATTCATTTCTAAAGGAGTTTACAGTACAGAATTAGGTGGTAGATTGTGGAATCACTGAAATAGTTTTACAAATATGGTTTAGAAAATGAGTTTTCAATATCTATGTGCAGGAAAACCCAACAAAGAAAGGAAGTTGTACTTAAAATTTCACAAAACAGACAAATGAAAGCAACCTTCAGCAAAACACAACTCTGGGAGAACCTTAGGAATCAATCCCACCCTGGGAATGGATGAATTGGTCTTCCACCAACCCATATTGCCATCAAATGTGAGACAGACACTCAAGATTCAGGCAAGATATACAAAACCTACCATTCTGGTCCATTGCAATTCTCCGCTTAAAATGAGAATGCAACTTTGCATTTAATTATATATTTCAAAGATGTCATTTAAAATATGTTCATTTCATAACTTATCTTTCCAGACATTTAACCCACCTGCTCCTAACATATTTTGACAACTGCAAATGTTAAGGCATAATTCAATTATTAACTGTATGACCATCCAGGCGGTGAGTATCATCCAGCTCACAGGAGACTTCAAACTCCTTGACCAGGTCAGTAGTTAGGTACGGGATAGATCTAGATAGTTTACCTTGGTCTGGAAGCAGCAGTAGAGCTGTGTTAAATAAGGATGCTTTCGTGCTAATGCCAGAATCCGTTTTTCTGTCATTGTACAGTCCACATCATCATCTTGAAGAATGACATCTTTCTTTAAGACTTTCACAGCATATACTTCATCTTTACCTTTGAGTTCCGCCAGCATAACCTAGGATCAAGGACAACGTCTCATTTATGGAACACATTGCACACTTGTTACACTAATAACAACTGGGGGAAATTAAACCATCACAAGCACCTTGAAGCAAAATATTTTACAAAGGTCTATGTACAATATCTATCTGTCTGTCCAACTACAGACAAATATGTAACATATCACTCAGCAGTGCACGATAGTTTGATTTAGATCCATGAACTCAGTATAAAAAGGTAAGCAGTGTCATCTCCAATTGAAAAATCAGCTTTTCATGAAAGATACTGTATAGAGCCAAATTCAGTACTCGTAATGAAGTTTAGTATCCATGTGAACAAGTAGACCCATTTATTGTCAGGGTACCTTTATAATTGAAGATATGCAGAAATTCTTGTGTTTGATGAACACAAGAATTGTGTTCATCACAATTTGATGATTGATGTTTGAAGAAATTTTTGCACATGTTCCAACAACTTCTGGACAGCTGCTATAGATGAAATTATGTTTGTAATCAATAGCAATATGCCCATTCACACATTCAGAGTAGAAAGTTTCTATTGCTATTAATGCATTATTCTTAAATAAGTAAATAGAGTATTCCATAACCCTAATTCCATAATGATTCTACTTTGAACCTGACTGATAAATTTCTAGTTTCAGTTCCATTAGATGTCCCTACCCAAGTAAATAAAGGCACATAAGGCTTAGAAGATTTTGCAAGTAAACCAGATAGCAAGCCCACTCTATAAGTCTTACAAATAGTTGCCACAAACTTTGGAACCTTTGCCAACATGGTTCAATGTTGACCTTCCCTTTACTATACCAAGTCTTTCTGCTTCTGGCTGCATGATCCTTATTTATTTATTTCATGTATTTATATGCCGCTCTTCTCCAGAAGGGCTCAGGGCGTCGAACACAAGTTAAAAATATGTACAACAAAATCCCATTTTAATAAATAATAATAAATAATAAAACCCAGAATCAGAGTCAGCCTATTTGCTTGAACAGCCAAGTCTTCAGGTCCCGACGGAAGGAGCGGACATCAGGAGCCGTCCGGAGCTCGATAGGCAACTCATTCCAGAGGGTGGGAGCACCCACAGAGTACGCCCTACCCCTGGGCACCGCCAGACAACCTTGGCTCGCCATCGGAACCCTGAGGAGAGCAGTCCTATGTGAGTGAACAGGATGGTAGGAGGCAGGCAGGAGAAGGTCCTGCAAATATCCCGGACCTAAGTCATGTAGGGCCTTATAGGTGAGAACCAGCACCTTGAAGCGGACCCGGAGAACCACTGGTAACCAGTGCAGCTCATGCAGGAGAGGTGTTATATGGGAGTAATGAGGGGCTCCCATAACAACCCATGCGGCTGCATTCTGGATCAGCTGGAGTCTCCAGGTGCATCTCAGGGGCAGGCCCATGTAGAGGGAATTGCAGTAATCAAAGCGGGAAGTAACCAGGGCATGAGTGACAGTGCGAAGGTCATCTCGGTCCAGGAAAGGGCGCAACTGGCGCACCAGGAGAACCTGTGCCAAAGCCCCCCTGGTCACGGCCATCAGCTGGTCTTCTAGGGACAGCCGAGCATCCAGGAGGACACCCAAGTTGAGAGCCCTATCAACGGGGGCAAGTTTTTCCCTACCCATCAAAAGTGATGGGGTCTCTGAAACCCGAAATACCGGCATCCGCAGCCAGTCAGTCTTGGAGGGGTTGAGTCTGAGTCTGTTTCTACCCATCCAGGCCCGCACAGCCTCCAGGTAATGGGACATCATGGAAAGGGCATCTCTGGGGTGGTCTGGGGCAGAAATGTATAACTGGGTATCATCAGCATATTGATGATATCTCACCCTGAAGCCACGAATGATCTCACCCAGTGGCTTCATTTATCCACTTGTTCATGAACTAACTCTAGAATGGATAGGGCATGATGTGAATTTTCTCCTCAGTAAGGTTCAGTCAAGTAGTTTGAATATTCCTTACAAAACTCAGTCTCTGAATGCAATTTTAACTGGAATAATAATCAAACTAGGTATTAGCTAGATAAACTGAATAGACCACTGTAGAGTTGTCCAAAGTCATTGTGTGATGACTTCACAAATAGTCCAGTAGTTGATCTAAGTCCCACGGATCACATCAACACAAAGCAATTACAAATAAATATATTGGACATGCATAAATAGTGTTCTTTAATTAATTAAGTAGTTAAAATATATCAGTATTTAGAAACAAATGAGATCACCGAAGACATTGAAAGGCATATAAATTAGTCTTTTCGTTTATACTTCACAATACAGATGAAGATGTCACCAGAACCAATCTACAATCAATACAGACATAGTTTTTGCTGCAGATGAGAGCTAGGTTCAAGATTTAGCAAAATTATACACCTAGCAAGAGTCTACGGAGTAGAACAGCCTATAATCAAGTGACTCCTCTTTACCATAGCAACTTGCCTATTCACTCAGGCATGATAGCTATTGGCATGAAGGGACATTGTAATGAGAAGGAGGGAGGGGGGAGGGAAAGAGAGAGAGAAAATAGTGGATTGGAGAAAGCTGCTTGTTCTAGTACTGCAACCATAGCTGTATATCTGGACAATGCTGCATCCATGTTCTTACATATATACATTCTATATACATCCATATATAATCTTACCCTAAAGAACATTGCAGCACTGTCCAGATACACCAATGGTTGCAGTACAATACTAGAACAAACTACTTTCTCCAATCCACTGTTTTCTAGTTTGACTAGAAATGCCATACTTCCTAATCAGTAGTTGCAGGGAAGCCTCCAAGTTGCAGATAGAAACATATAAAGGAAGTGAACCTGGGGAATGTTCAAAGAATGTACCCTTACACAAGTGAGGGAATCATGGCAAAGTTGGATCTCTTTTTTTTATAACACAAAAATGGGCCTTCCCAAACCCCCACGTGTCGCATTTTTTTCCCCAGCCTCCAGGAACACTCAGCAGGCCTCCCAAACCCTCTGTGCATCCTGCTTTTGCAAAAAACGGACCCATTTTTTAGCAAAAATGGGACTCTCACAGGGGAGAGGGAGGCCTGCAGAGTGCTCCTGGGGGCCGGGGAGGGCAAAAACTATTTTTTTCTTGTTTTCCTCTTCGAAATCTTGGTGTGTGTTATACTCCGGTGTGTTTTATAATCTGAAAAATACAGTAATTAAAATGAGTAATAATTTATATAATTTAGTTTGATTTCCTGTTCACTGCTTTTCATAAAGCCCTTTTGTGTGGCTCTTTCTTAATATACTATTCTAAGGCTGTTTTTGGCAAAACCGAAGTTGCACATCTTGGCCATAATTTCATGTGACAAAGAATGTATTTCTATAGGCACCGTAATTGTAATGGTATATGAGAAAGACTTAAAGAGACAGGATGAAGAGATGCTGCTTAAGAAACAGTCAGATAAGAGACTCCATAGTCTGAAGCAGGATAATAGGTGAAGAAAGAGGCTCAGAAGGGACCCTCTCAAACTTCTCAAGCTGTAAAGGAGATGGTAGGATATCTCTAGTTTCAGACTTGCAATATTCTGTTAATGTACTCTTACAATAAACTAACATTAGACCATCTGTTCATGTTTCCTGTCTGGTCTACCTGAGAAGCCTGTAATATTTTCAGCTTAGGAATCATGATAGATTCCCTTATGCCACCAGACTTGAAATTCTGGGCTTGGACAATCTGGAACTGTGCTGCCTGCAGTCCGATCTAAGCATAGTACACAAAATTGTCTGCTACAATGTCTTACCTGTCAATGACTTTTTTAGCTTCAACCACAATAATACATGGGCAAACAATCGATACAAACTCAAGGTAAACTGCTCCAAACTCAATTGCAGAAAATATGACTTCAGCAACAGAGTGGTCAATGCCTGGAATGCTCTATATGACTCTGTTGTTACAGCCTCAAACCCAGGGTTGGGTTCTACTTACCTTTACTACTGGTTTGCAATGGGATCGCATGTGCAGATCGCTTCTGATGATGTCAGGGTCAGTGGGCGGAGCCTCCCGCCAGTTTTACTACCAGTTCTGTAGAACCAGTCTGAATCGGGGACAACCCATCACTGCTCAAACCCTCACAGCTTCAACCTCAAACTGTCTACCTCATCCCATTCCTACGAGGTCTGTAAACTGGGCGTGCATAAGCGCACCAGCGTGCCTACTGTCCCTATCTTACTGTCCCCATTTATCTGTACTTCCTTCCTTTATGTTTATACCTATACCAGCTTTCTTGTATATGTTTGACAAACAAAACAAATAAATAAATAAATAAATTATAAGGCAAGTGACCAAAAACAACCAAGTAGCATTTGTAGGCTGCTCACCTTTCCAAAGCTGCCTTTTCCTAATACTTTAATGAAGTTAAATTCCTCCAGGCCCATTCGTCTTGTCTGAGCTTTGACGTCACCATTTTCCCCATTCTCCCCGGGTGTGTTAAGTTGGCTATCAGTTGAGCTTGTTGCTGCTCCCCTATGTTCTTCTCCCCGATTGTCAAATGATAATGCTTTCCTGATGTTATTTTCAAGCTCTTTGATTTCTGTGGAAGACAAAAAAAAAAAAAAAAACAGTACTGACCGGCAAGATATTTTACAAAAAACCCTGCAGGATTTTATATTAATTTTGGAGACAGATGAATTATATCAGATGCTTTTTGAGTCCCAAAGAATGAGAGGTTATGGCTCCCAATTGTACGCATACGGTACTTTCTTGACTGAATTTAAACTGGTCTAGGGGCAGAAAACAAAAGAATCTTGTGGGAAAATATATGCCTCAAGCAGAGAGCAGCCTATCAGATTTTGGCTCTGCTCCAGGATTCCTTTTGGAGGTTCCCTAACATTGCACACTGGAGACTTAGCATGTGACATAGAATTGGGTTGTTTTGTCATTTTAAGGCACCAGTGATAAACTGAGGCTCCGGGGCTACCTTTACCTCTAAAACAGAGGTCTCCAATCTTGGTAACTTTAAGACTTGTGGACTTCAACTCCCAGAATTCCTCAGACAGCTTTGCTAAAATGTCTTCTGACTATTATTATTGACAACTGGAGGTGTCATTTTCTGCCATTTTGAAATTTAACTGCAAATAAACCCTAAACTGATCATAAAAAAGAAGAAATAGTTGCGTGACAGCTATTTGTCTCTTGACCCCACTCGTTGTGGACACACAAAAGACACTGCCAAACATTGATTTTTCTTGTTTGAGTTTATTAATTATTAGATCCCAATATTTGATACTTTAATTATTGGGATGTTTTAAAAACAGTTACAGCGTTAAGTCCAGAGAAAGATTTTAAGGCTTTTTTGGAATCTCATCAGCATGGGAGCTATACAATGCTTAAGGGGACATCATTCCAGGCACTGGTACAAGAAAAGCGTGCTTCCTGGATCCCAAAAAATTGAGGGGATCTGAACTATGCCCACTTTGCCAGATCATATTGGGCAGGCAGAAATCACAGAAGACAGATATTCCTGAAAATAGCTACACACTATGCCAGGTAGGGCTTCACAAGTGATAACCAGGACCTTGAATTACACCCGGCAGCACAATGGCAATCAGTATAGCTCAGCAGTGGCGAACCTTTTACTCACCGAGTACCGAACAGGTACATGCTTCATGTGCATGTATGCTATCTGCACTAACACGTGGCTCCTTCCCCGTGCGCTGCGTGTGCAACCGTACCATCTGCGCATGCATGCAGCTTTCACAGAGGTCCCCCCATGCGCTGCATGTGCTATCACACCATCTGCCCATGGATGTGGCTCTGTGCAAATACTCTCATGTGCATGCGCAAATATGCACACATGCGCAAGAGAGCTCCGAAAACCAGCTGAATTGTGTGCATGTGCATCAAAGGTCTGAACACCAGCTGGGGCGCGCCCGCGTGTGCAGCTGCAGGTGAGTTGGCTAAAGCTCACATGCCCGGAAAGATGGCTCTGCGTGCCACATGCCATAGGTTCACCATCACGGGTATAGCTCAAGAAGCAGAGATCAGTGTGCTGAGATAAGGCAATCACTGCTTGCACCACTATGTTCTGGACCAATTGAAGCTTTCAGGGGAGAGTGGGGTCTTCAAGTCTGCATTGCCACAGTCACACTGTGAAGTGACAAGGGCATGAATGACTATCTGAACTATGGTATAGTTTAAAAGTTGGATGTTCTATTAAATTAGAACTGGTGGAACTGCATTTTTAAATGACATAGGTTAGTCAAAATGTTAAGGTAAATGCAATTTATTTATTAGGAGAAAATATATGTTGATGAACCTTGATCACATGGGGAAGTTGGTGCTGACTTTGATCTGTCATCTTCTCCTGGTGAGGATCCAGGAACCGGCGGTTGAGATTCTGCACCCGGAACAAGCTAAAAATAATCCAACAAAAGAGATACTTAATCACAATCATGTGTTCTTCTGACATGGCATTTATGAGACACCAAAGATGTAACTTCACATAACAATGCTTTTCTGCAAAAGGGGAAAGGCAACTGAAAATACATTTTACCTTTAATCAAAGTTTAAATCTGGAGTTTCTTTAAAAGGTATTCAACCTTTAAACCCCTTTAAAAAGTCTTTTTTAAATGCTCCAACACCACAAGTTTTTAAGAAGAGATTGGATAACCATTTCTCTGAAATGGTATAGGCAACCCCCCTAAGCAGGGGGTTGGACTAGAAGACCTCCAAGGTCCCTTCCAACTCTGTTATTCTATTCTATTCTGTTCTGTTCTGTTCTGTTGTTCTGAAATAAGATTCTAATAAAATCTTCATGGATTTAATAGTCCATTATAATATGCTTCTAACAAAATATTGATGACATATGAAACTGTGCGAGACTAAAATCTGAGTGGATTTTAGATAGATTATGTTCACCAAAGCATAAGGATGCTTGATTTTAACAATTTTTGTAGGAGCATGAGACAAAAGGAAGATACAATTTCATGCTAAGATTTAAACATATACAGCTTCATCAGAAATCATTGCTGAGCCCAAAGTACCCAACAGCAATGCAAGATTACCTCTAACCACTAAGAAATCTCTGCTAATTTCTTGTATGGAGGCTCTCTGTATGGATCTATCTAAGATATTAAGATCCACTTGGAAATGCTCAGTGTTCCATATAAAAAAGATGTGTGAGAATTATGGAGATCAATAAATACATTTTTCTGTGTCAGTGAGGGAACTCCCTCTTCATGGAGGACTGGATAGCACCAATCTTGAGGTCATTCTGTAAGGCTAAAGAGAACTCTTCCATAGGACTTTTCAGTTATGATGTTGTGTTGCTATGACTGGTTGGCACCATCTACGGTTATCATTTTTCTGTTTTTATTGTTCTATGCTGTTCTTTGATCCACCATTTTATTTCTATAACTGTTTTGTTTTTTGTTGGAAGCTACTGTGAGTTGCTCCATGCTTGCTAGTATTACGTTCATTAAATAAAAGTACCTATAGGACAGGTCGACAATATTAAGTGAAAAAGCAGCACGTGCTATTTCTGATTCACTATTAAAGTCAGTAAAGCAACTGCAGAAAGCAATGTTTAGACACTTAGCTGGGAGAAAGCCATACTGTCGATAGTAGGATTTACATATCAGTGTACACAAATTGTATTGACCATGTACAGTATATATCGCTGGGTATAACTATTGTATTCTCCATATGTACAGTATATTTTCTAACTGATGTGTGTTTGTGTGGAAGAGTCAGTTTTGCAAATATCTACTGAATTGTTTCAGGAGAATGTTATTTCACTGTGTTTCCATTTGACATCATTGTAATAGCATGGAGGGCAGAGAGTTTTTCAACTAGATAAGAGTATTTACATTTAAGAGTATTTACATTCATGTGTGTTCCCAGAAAGGAACTTCAAAGCAGTGGCTGTGATGTTTATGTGGCTTCCTGACAAGAAATGTTCTTTCTAACAATTGAGAAAAGAATGCAACCATCTGTGACTTCACTGCTACTAAGGTCACATCAGTCTAAGGGACAAATTGCTAATAAATGTCCCTTATTATGTTTTATTTGCATGATGCAGCTTCAGGTTTTGATTATAATTTAATTAATTACAGAAGGCAGGAGAAATTGGGAGATTGGAAATTTATCTCTTTTCTTCCAGAATGCAGAGCCCTTCTCACCCAAAAGTCAGATCCCTAATGATCTGATTTATGATAGCCATAATTTCATTTCTATTGGATTACTACTTTGTGGTCTGGACTCTTGTAAGGAAAATTATTCTCAGCTAGCAACAGAAGAGAACTATGCCCTCCCATTCCTGCTGTGCTACAAACACCCACCGTTAATATTTTTCATCAGAAATAAAGGGCTTTTTGTCTGATGTCATATTTATTTTCAGTGTAGCATCTAATTTATCCTTTAGCTCCATTAGTCTTCAGTCTCTTCAAAGATAACAAAGAGTTAATCTGGTATTGTAATTCTAAAGCAGGGTATTTACCTGGGCCATGTAATTTAACAGAAAGGAAAAATAAATGTGTGGACAGTAATTCATCTTCTTTAATTAAAATAACTAAAAGTATTTGTTCTAATCTACAACATGCCACTAAAGCAGCCCTCAGATTGAAACAAGTTATATACCCTGCTTGATGGTGTTTGTGTAAGGAAGCGTTAGGAGAAATGCAAATTCATCGATTTCAAGCACAATGTCAAGCTTTCTTATTCATTGGTAACATGTTTTAGTTATTATGTCAAGAAAAAGTTAGATTTTTTTTCCTATTTTCTAATTTAAATCTAATTTCTTTCCATCATAATTATTTAAAGCAAGGAAAAATTACAGTACATGTTATAAGTGATGCAGGTTTTGCTGAAGCAAAAGTTATCTGCAAATCAGGAACTCAGCAATGATTAAAAACACCCTTGTCCAACTTTTTATTGTTTAGATACATTATAGACAGAATATAGCTTTATAATTTAGATATCATCAAGTTAAGGAAGGTTATTTTAAATACTTATCTTGACTTACGACAACATGATCTACGACTCCACATTACTGGCTGCTATTTTGTATAGGAAGGGAATAGGCCAACATTTTCAGTGGCACCAGAAATAAATATTTGGGTGAAATATTTCCAGGTCATTGCTACTTTTGCACGTTTTATCCAGACAATACAGAATCATTGTACTGCCATGCTCTTACATTAATTTTCAAATTCCTCTCCATAAATATATTCCAAATGCATATTTTAATTGCTAAAGCGGGAATTTGGAAAGAGGAGGAAGTCTTTTCAGCAATTTGTTGTTGTGGAATCTGATAGATAGCTGAAGTTCAATCTGCCCATTGGTTTGTGAGGGCCATCATCAGGTCATTTTGTTTAGGAAGTGACAAATACATTCCTTGAGGATCCTTAAAGGAACCAGAACATATAGTTATGCTCTAAAATCCAAACTAAGATAAAAGGACACAAGATGTCTCCCATGCTTCACAGTGCAGAACCATTATTAGTTCATATTTTAAACTGTTTCCTTGGTTACCTTCTTCCTCCTTTGTCCGCTATTAGTGATCTTATCTGGAGTAACGCCAAGATCTGCAAGTACTTTAGCGATCCCTCTAGCATCTACTCCACAGTTGGGTGCTACGTTTGTTTCACAGCGTCTATGTACATTCATCTTGCAAACTGTAATTTAAACCAAACAGAAGGGAGGGGGACAAGAAAGATCCCGGTTAAATAAGATTAAGCTGTCCTGATATATTACTATCTATTATTTATCTGTATTATTCACAAAATCTCTTTTACAGCCCCTGTAGTGAGAATCTGATTTAATAGACTAAACAGATTGATGACAGTTCAGATAAGTTTTATTCTATAAAGAACTGGCTTGCAGGATCGAACTAAAGAGTTCAGGGATGAACAATACTCTCTTCCAGTAGTGGGTTTCAAATCCCGGTGCTACAGCTTCGCTATCGGTAGTGTGGGGCATGCTTTATTTATTGTTTATTTATTGATTGATTTATATGCCGCCCTTTTCCGGAGACTCAGAGCGGCTTACAATGCGTTAAGCAATAGCCTTCATACTTTTTTGTATATACCTGCTTAGTAGGACTTTCGGCCCTCGCCAAGCGGTGTTCTTTTTTATACAAAGTCAGCTTATTGCCCCCACAAACTGGGTCCTCATTTTACCTACCTCGAAAGGATGGAAGGCTGAGTCAACCTTGAGCCTGGTGAGATTTGAACTTGCAGTAATTGCAGGCAGCTGGCGTTACTTAACAGTGCTTTAGTCTGATGCGCCACCAAGGCTCTTTTCCACATGTGTGGTGCTTCTGTTCACGCGCAGAGCATTTTTGATGATGTCTGGGCAGGTGGGTGAGCCTCCCGCCACTGTCACTACCAGTTCTCCGAACTGGGACGAACCGGGACAACCCACCACTGCTCACCTCGCTTTGGGAGCTCATAGAGATTACCCCAGATTACTGCTGAATTTGGGTGGGCTTCCAGTCCAATTCATCAATACAATTTTGGAGCCATTTGTAAACCCCCAAATAAAGAAAATAAGCTCAATAATTTGCTTCCTTACAAAACAACTTTTCCCAACTCACCAAAAATGGGAAAGATACTTGGGAAATTTTTGATCTTGCATGACATTATGGTTGCTTAGAAAACCAGAAAATTAGGGTGGGGGGGGGAGGAATAGACATTAAACATGGATGCTGATAGAAAAAGTTCTTTAATCTGCCCCTATTCTAACTGCAATCTTCTGTACAACAACAATCAAATAAATACACTGTAGGGACTTGTTCCTGTCTCTCCTTCAAAATGTTTGGCTACAAAGATTCAATAGCAGTCTTTCTGGAAAATAAAATCAACACACCCATTGCGGTTAGAAAAACAAGAAAGATCATGAAGACCTGGGTCACATCGTCAATCATGAAATTCATAAGCTGACTCTGGACCGATCATTACTGTAATGTAGGAGACAAAGGCAATGAACAAGGAAAAGAGGAAAGAGGAAAACAAGCAAGCTTCCTTGTAAGATTTTAGAGTGAATTATATATAGCTAAAATCAATACGAGCACTTCAACATTTTGACAACTCAAAGAGCTCATAATGTTGTGTTAAACAGGAACAGCATTTTTGTTGCCATTTTAGTTCAGTGTTTTGTTTTTTTTAAAAAGCCAATTCTGATAACTTTGGTGCATATTCCTGATTTCTCTACCTTCATTCTCAGAAGCCTTCACTTATCTATATATATGGTCATCCCTTTCTCTGGGCTTTCATTTTATCCTCTTTTGGGCACAGTATGTTTTCATTTAATGTTACCCACTTTGATCATCATATCTCAGTCACTTCTAGATTCACTAAAGTCCTTTCTTTCAAGTTCCTCTTACTTTATTTTCCCTCCATTTCTAGACCACAGCTACTTCTGAACCCCCATTTCCTCCTTCCCAGAGGTCTCCCTTTGCACAACCCTTATAATCCTCTCATCCCCTAATCAGAATTCTTTTTGCTATTTCTGCACCACAACAACTTTCTGAATGTATATTTTTTCTTTCATTTCTTCATTTGGCTCAGTTTAATTTCCCTTACATTATCTCTGTGTTTCTTCTGTAGAGATTCACTTGTTCTCTATACCTTCTAACCACAAAGCTTTTACTTCCTTAGTGGAAAATAACTGACAGGTGGGCCGTGCATGTAACTAGCTTCAATAAATAGGGATAACTGGCAGCATTTTTTCCAGTTATAGCCAATTAAATCAGTTACCATGGTCATAGTAACACAAGAATTTCCCACATCATCCTGCCTGTTTGCAGAAGAAACTGCAATCAGCCCTCAATCCTTGTAAATGCAGACCCAAATTAAGTCCAAAAAAGGAATAATATATATGCTTCACATAAATATATTGATTTCAAATGTACAAGTAGAAGCATCAAATAAGTGGGGAGAGATTGTTTAATATCCAACCATTTTTTGCGGGGGGGGGGAAGGGGGTTACTGTCATCATAGCAGTGTAATCCATCATAGCTGGATTACACTTGTGCTTTCTTGTGGAGGAAATTAAAATAACATATGAAGAATTTGCAGAAATGAAACAAAAAGGTAAGGAAATTTGTGGGAGAAAATTCCTCTGTACCAAATTGATTCAGAGATTCAAAATCTGGTGGAGAAAAAATAATTTGGGTCCATGTTTAGGTCCATTTTACAATCCTATCCTTTCCTGTTTTGTTGTCATTATGTCTGGACACAATATTCAACACAATGAAAGAATATTTATTACAAAGCTGAGATTTCTACTTGCCCTTTTACCCAAAGAAAAAGGTCATTGTGCTTTCAAAACAGCATCCTTCTAGAATACCCCTTAAATTATTCAGAAATCAAAATCCTCACATGATTGATCTGTGTTTTATCTGAGTCTTTACTGAGAAAAAAAGAGACCAAAGCTTACTCTGAATAAGGTCCAATATTGCATTTTCTTAAAATGCGCAAGTTACTGAGTAAAAGTAGAAGTGTCTCCCACTCAGATTTGAAAAGGCCAATATGAAAAATGACAGCAGTGGCTGGACATTCTTATTTCCCCTGGTCTTTCTCTTTGAAATATTTTAGATACTTTCTGTTCTGTGTGCAGTTAGAAATAAATAAGTAAAAGGAATATTCGAACTACTAAGCTTTTTCTCTCACGTGTGCTATGGCAGATATAGCAAAGTATAAACTGCAAAAATATAATACCCATTATGAAAATGAGATGGCAAAATAGATAATGCTGACCACTAAAAATGTGATTTTTATATTGGAAAGTTGAAGTTTACAGTATTTCTCTGTACTCTAGCATAAATCTAATGCTGGCAGAGATGTTTGGTACAGGTTTTCAAAGGAAAGTTATTTATTGCTTTCACTTTCTAATTTTCCAATGCAAACAAAAATCCTTACAAAAATGTGTATTTTAGAAGAATGCATATAATTCACATTTTCATGCCTGATTCTGTGGTGAAATGTATATATGCATGCATACTAATGCCATAATAAAACAAAACAGGTTCATGAATCTATAGAAATATTAAATTTGTGCAAAGATCTGTGGTAAGACTATGCTGTCGAATATCTAATGTTGCTCTCTTCACATCCCCTCCCAAAAATACCCATTAATGTCAGCATTTAATAATCAGAGATTTTTTAAAGCTTTGGAATATAACCTTTGGTACTTTTGCCAATGGATCTATATTCCACTGGAAAGACCAAAAAATGAAAAGAATCAAATTTGGGATATTTAGGTTTAAATTCTGTGTTTACCATGCATTCATTATTTCATTTCCATCTCTCTGTTTCTCCTGTGTTATTCCTAATAACATTTGAGAGAGATCTTGCAGATAGAATGAGTTTATTTAGCAAGTGTGCTAGTTCACATCAGATGACCTCTCACCCCCAAAGTGAGAGTGGGAATTATACTCATTTTACATCAGTTGTAACTAGTGAAAAGAACAGACAGGAGAGTAGATTAAATGTGCACAGCAAATACATGGTTGTGTATTCAGACTCAAGAATTATGTTAGAGAATCTAGTAAATTCTCAGATGTACCCTTTGCCTTCACTATGTGATCCTAACTGTCCCACACTGCAATTTTTTCCCTCCATATTGATCACTATCAAATAGTGCCATTAACTTAGGTTTATATTTTTGCATGTCACTTTTTGAATCTGGCCAGATTGTCTGCCATGTGCTTGCAATTTATATTGTTCATACAGACAAAAATTCCCAATGAAAATGAAGTATTTTATTCTAACATGCAACAAATGGGTAGGAAAGCAATTGGGACTTAATCAACCACACAGACTGAGAGTTAAATCTGAAAAACATTTCAGTCTGGGCAAAACTTTCTCTGAACTCAAGGCCAGAACTATATATCAAATTATTCCATTAACTGGGTATTACATAATTTTCTGAGAACCCTGTTTTAGCTGTCACATGTAAATTAGTGCATTACTGTGCAATTACACATGGAAACATAACTTATCTATAACAACTGAGTCTATAGAGCCTGATCTTAAAAACATGCTTAAGGCTACTGATTTGAGCAGTGCAAAGACATTTAACTCTTACTTTTTAGGTTGCAGTTTACATAATTAACTTGTAAGAGCTTTATTACTTTAAGTATATAATAGTGTTGTACCAACCAAAGGGGAATCATCTAAGACCTATTTTGTTTCATATCCCACAGGTGCTTTTTCAAAAGGCAACTGGACTTTGGGACAACCATGACTGGATGACTGAGAATCTCTATCTCTATCTCTCTCAATTTAATGTACATCAATGTAGACTTGAATGGGACTAAGCTATAACATTAAGAACAAAATCCTGCATTTAAAGAGAAAAAGTATCTTACCTTTGCATTGTAAACCTTGTCTCAGAAGACCCCAAAGCAATGAACCACAGTGGTCACAGAAGGTGGGCACTTTGTAATTGTGAATGCTAAACTTGTGAGGCATGTTAACACTGAAACGCTGAGAACCCACCTGGAAGATAAAAAGTGCAAAAGGACCAAAATTAGCATGCTACTGTTTAATCCAGTGTGGCTGGTTGGTGAATTTTGGGAGAGGAAGTCCACCCATCTTAGAGTTGCCAAAGTTAGAAAATATTGAATTAATCTCAACTACTAGAAAAATAAAGTTGCTGCCCTCTCAGGTTTTGTTTTGTTTTTAAGTTTCCTATCACACTTAAAGATATACAGTATTACTGTTTCAGTTCAGAAATTCCAGAAAACTGGAATCCAAGAATGAAATCAATACAGGAAATCACAAGGTCCTGCTAGCATAATATGTAGCATTCGTTGCTACTGTAGGTCACTAACTGGCATAAAATATCTCTTTTGAAAACACTGAACATATTGTCTTGCAAGGCAAGGGGGACATTGAAAATGAGGTAAGAACAATGTCCCTTGGAAAATGGAAATGCAACAGAAGAGGGATCTGTACAGTTGAACTTTTTAGCAAAAAGTCTTGGGCTTGTTGTTGACGTACCTGCCTCCCAGCTGCGTTACGACAGCCCTGCCTGTGCTGCTAGAGGCAGTAGCCAGGCTGGCGGTGAAGTTCCCCAGGCTTCCCCCTTACTGGGGGACTTCAACTTGCTGTCGCTTGGCGAATCCTCAGATGCGGCTCAGGAGTTCATGGCTTCCATGACAACCATGGACCTGACCCAAGTAGTTCAGGGTCCGACTCATGGGGGGGACACACACTTGACCTAGTGTTTCTCTTGGGGCAGTGGAGATATGATCTGGAATTAAGGGGTACAGATGCTTTTCCCTTGTCATGGTCAGATCATTTTCTGCTGAGGTTAGACTTCAGGGCACTACTCCTCTATTGCAGGGAGGCGGAGCCAATTAAGTGGTTCCACCCCAGGCGCCTAATAGACCCTGAGAGGTTCCAGAAGGAGCTTGGGGAGATACCTGACTCCCTTGTCCACAGTCCGGCTGAGTCCCTGGTGGCTGCCTGGAATAGGGTGGCATCTGGGGCACTGGACCGGATTGCGCCTTTGCGACCTCTCCATGGTGGTGGATCCAGGAAAGCTCCCTGGTTTACTGAGGAGCTCCGGGAGATGAAGCACCAGAAGAGACGTCTAGAATGACGCTGGAGGACCAGTAACTCCGAATCTGACTGAACACTCTTAAGAGCCTTTATTAGGACTTATTTAGTGGCGATACGGGCAGCAAAATGCTTGCATTTTTCCGCACTTATTGCATCCGCTGATTCGCGCCCAGCTGCCCTCTTTAGGGTGACTCGCTCCCTCCTTAATGTAGGGGGAGTGGAGGCGCCCTTGCAGGGTAGAGCTGAGAAGTTTGTGCAGTTTCTGTCGGATAAAGTCGCTCAGATTCGGATGGACCTGGACTCTGATTGGGCAATTCTGACCGAGATGACGGGGGCAGATCTTAGTCCCATTGTGTGGGATGAGTTTGAGCCTGTGACTCCTGAGGAAGTGGACAAGGCTGTAGGAGCGATGAGTTCCTCCACTTGTTTGTTGGACCCGTGCCCCTCCTGGCTGGTTTTGGCCAGCAGGGAGGTGACACGAGGCTGGCTCCAGGCTTTAGTTAGCGCGTTCTTGAGGGAAGGGGCCTTCACGCAACCATTAAAGGAAGTGGTTGTAAGGCCCCTCCTCAAGAAGCCTTCCCTGGATCCAGCAGAATTAAGGAACTTTCATCCAGTCTCCAACCTACCCTTTGTGGGAAAGGTTGTAGAGAAATTGGTGGCACTTCAGCTCCTGCGGTCATTGGAGAAAACGGATTATCTAGACCCTTTTCAGTCTGGCTTCAGGCCTCGCTACAGCATGGAAACTGCTTTGGTCACACTGATGGACAATCTCTGGCGAGCCCGAGATGGGGGTCATTCCTCCATCTTGGTGTTACTTGACCTCTCAGCGGCTTTCAATACCATTGACCATGGTATCCTTCTGGGACGACTAAGGGAGCTGGGAGTGGGAGGCACCGTGTTACGGCGGTTCTCCTCCTATCTCTCTGGTCGGTCACAGTCGGTGTTGGTAGGAGGACAGACGTTGACCCCTAGGCCCCTCATTTGCGGGGTGCCTCAGGGCTCAGTCCTCTCTCCCCTCCTTTTTAACATCTACATGAAGCCGCTGGGTGAGATCATCCAACAACACGGGGTGAGGTATCAGCAATACGCGGATGATACCCAGCTGTATATCTCTACCCTGCGTGAATTCAGTGATGCGGTGGATGTGATGTGCCGGTGCCTGGAGGCTGTGAGGGCCTGGATGGGAGTCAACAGGCTCAGACTTAACCCAGGCAAGACCGAGTGGCTGTGGATATTGCCTCCTAAAGACTATGTCGACTGTCCATCCTTGATTCTGGGGGGGGGGGGGGAGAAATTGTCCCCCTCAGAACGGGGTCGCAATTTGGGTGCCCTCCTAGACTCACAGCTAAGATTAGAGCAACATCTGGCAGCTGTAGATAGGGAGACCTTTGCACAGGTTCACCTGGTGCACCAATTGCGACCCTACTTGGATCAGGAGGCTTTCCTCACAGTCACTCATGCCCTTGTCACCTCACGGTTAGATTATTGCAACATGCTCTACATGGGGCTACCCTTGAAAAGTGTTTGGAGACTACAGTTGGTCCAGAATGCAGCCGCGTGAGCTGTCGTGGATGCACCTAGATACACCCACATTACACCAATTCTCTGTGAGCTGCACTGGCTCCCTATTGGTCTCCGGTCACAATTCAAGGTGTTGGTATTACCTTTAAAGCCCTTCATGGCTCAGGGCCAGGTTATCTTCTAGACCGCCTTCTGCCGCAGAGCTCCCAGCGACTGGTAAGATCCCACAGAGTTGGTCTCCTTCGGGTCCCGTCAGCTAAACAATGCCAGCTGGCGGGCCCACGGGGGAGAGCCTTCTCTGGAACCAGTTACCTCCTGAGGTCCGGACCATCCCCACCCTATTGGCCTTCCGAAAAGCGGTGAAGACCTGGCTTTTCTGGCAGGCCTGGGTCCGTTGATCTCGCTCTTGTGATCTGGCAAGATCCGGCCATGAATGGCATGAATGAGTTTTTAATATTTTTAATTTTAAAATGTTTTTTATAATGATTTTTTAAAATGTATTGTGAGCCGCCCTGAGTCTTCGGAGAGGGGTGGCATATAAATTGAATTAATTAAATTAAATTAAATTAAATTAAATTAAATTAAATTAAATTAAGTCCATGAATGCACAGTATCTTATTACACTCTGAGAGTTGAAATTAGCCTTCTCCAAATTAGTTGCCCTCAAGAAATGCTGAACTAAAACTTACATTATAACTTTCACAAAGCAAATTGTAGTCAGTCACCTTCATAGCATGGGAGGATGGTTCAGAACCTATGCTATATTTCAGTTTAACAGATTAACAGAGTTGGAAGGGACCTTATAGGTCATTTAGTCCAAACCCCCGCCGCTCAAGCAGGAGACCTACACCATTTCTGACAAATGGCAGTCCAATCTTTTCTTGAAAGTCTCAAGTGATGAAGCTCCCACAACTTCCGAAGGCAAGCTGTTCCATTGGTTGATTGTTCTCACTGTCAGAAAGTTCCTCCTCATTTCTAGGTTGAATCTCTCCTTGGTCAGTTTCCAACTATTATTACTTGTCTGGCCTTCAGGTGCTTTGGAAAATAGCTTGACCCCCTCCTCTCTGTGGCAGCCCCTCAAATATTGGAAGACTGCTATCATGCCTCCCCTGGTCCTTCTCTTCCACTAGACTAGCCATGCCCAGTTCATGTAACCGTTCTTCATATGTTTTAGTCTCCAATCCTCTAATCATCCTGGTTGCTCTCCTCTGCACTTTTTCTAGAGTCTCAACATCTTTTCTATAGTGTGGTGACCAAAACTGGATGCAGTACTCTAGGTGTGGTCTTACTAGGGCTTTATAGAGTGGTATTAGTACTTCACTTGATCTTGATTGTATCCCTCTGTTAATGCAATTTAGGATTGCATTGGCCTTTTTGGCGGCTGCTGTACACTGCTGGCTCATATTTAGCTGATTGTGCACTAAGACTCCAAGATCCCTCTCACAGTCACTGCTATTAAGCCTGGTTTCCCCCAGTTTATATGTGTGCTTTTGGTTTTTCTTACCTAGCAATAATTATTGCTTCCATTGAAATGTTTTATTCTCCCCATGCAGATATAATTAGAAAGATGCAAACAAATCAGAAACCAAGCAAACCCCATCAATCCTGTAACACTTTATCTCTTTTTTATATAAATGGGAGAGGTGGTAACAATTTGAGAAGGTTAAGAGGTTTTCCAAATGAAAATGTAGTCCCTAGGGTGGGTAAGGTTGCTAATCACATTGACGTGGAAGCGATTTTGATCTATCCCTGGGCAGATCAGGGATAGATCAAAATCAGATATTGTAGATATGGACAAGAAACCATTGTGTTGAGGCAGTGGCTCCAGTATAGGACTGCAATATATGACTACTCTGTGCTTGAAGGGACAGACTGTATGATCACTGGAGGAGTCATATGGCTCACCAAACCTACCATCATATGGGATCCTTTATAGCAGAATGCCAACATAATTATGAAAACCAGTAGGATGGCATGCAGCATTAGGAATTAGGAAAATAAGGTGATTGACATTTGCCACATGGGAAAGCACTAGCAGTTTATTATCTTTTATTTTCGTGAAGAGGGCAGAAGAATAAATGTTTAGACATGGA
The DNA here is from genome assembly GCA_022577455.1 of Arizona elegans. Lineage (NCBI taxonomy): Eukaryota > Metazoa > Chordata > Lepidosauria > Squamata > Colubridae > Arizona > Arizona elegans. The sequence goes on along the minus strand of JAKOOJ010000001.1, from coordinate 295,261,696 downwards.
CTTGAGGGACAAGGCAAGTGGCCAGCAAGGCAACACTGACTGACTAGCAGTTCACTGTGGTCAGCCATTGGCCAGAAAAGGCCGTAGCTAAGTAATTTCGGCTCTCTAAGAGCTCTAGACCCATCATGTTTGTGCTCACAGTATCTTGATATCTAGATCTGAAGAGAGTCAAAACAACCTAGATCAGTTTTGTGTGTATTTTAAATCAAGAGATGGAAAGACTGGTTATTTGGAAGAACCTTGCCTTAAACACATTAACTCTGCAGAGTTTTCTTTTATTTAGGCATTCCTTCTGTAAATATTTACCTCATCATGGGCTTCCTGCTTCTTCAAGCCAGCGCACTTTGTTATTATAAGCTCATGGCATCGCTTGTGGACTACGCAAGTGCAAACTGTAAACAAGAGATTATTTTATCCATTATGAAAGAGAAAAAATAAATTAAATGATAAATTCTGGGGGATTCATCCCTATCCTCAATCCTCTCAAGGGGTCTTCTAAAAGGCCTAAATTAGATTTTCATCTGTGTGAAAAAGGGGGCAGAGCAAAAGGATAGTCTAGGAATCCTATTGGAATTATGGCTTCCAAGTGGGCAAGAAAACTCTAAAATTAATAAGAGTAAAGGCAGTTCATGTTCTTATGACTATCACATTTTAAATAGTGTCAAAATATCTGTTTGCACTTTCACAGAAGGGAAATGAAGTTTTGAGGCTCCATAAACATTCTAAATCAATGAAATCATATTGAACAATCTGGAAAAGGCAACAGGCTATTCCAAACTGCCATATAAGGAAATATTTCTAGAACATAACTTCCTCTTTTTCAAATGAGCTGTTATTATCAACTGGTTTTGAGGATATTTTATTGCTTTAGAATTGTAAGCTGCTTGGAGCAAACTGAGTAGATGGTATACAATAATACACAGAAGATATAAAATAAATTCATATTTATAAAAAAAAATGAATTGTTTTGGATATGTTCAACCTTAATGCAGTGATACTTGGACTCACATCCTTCAATTTCACTGCCTCTCTTGGCATGAGAACAAAACATCTGAAGTGTTTATTTCTGTTTAAGGTTACTCATAATTTGCTGTGTCATCCAAAGCCAAGCAAATTGTAGTTAACCTTAATTACACCTATCTGAAACAAATCAACTTCTAATAATGGATTTTGACTAATCACAGTGATAATCAATCACTGAGGTGAAGCTAGGTAGCAGCCAAAATTTTAGTTAATCTGTAAAAATAAAGTCTGATCAGTTTATTTGAAGAAGAAAACTGGTAAATTATAGAAGCTTCTATATATGAATGACCTGATTTTACCACTTGTTTTGCAGCAGTTGTTAAACAAACATCACAGTTGTAAAGTGAACACAATGGTCATTAAGAGAATTAATGAAGTCCTATAGGTAGTTTTTGCCAGAAATCAGCCCAAAGACCAGAAACTGACAAAATACATTATAAATCATGGTCATATGACTGCAGAGTACTGCAACCAGCTGTAAAAAAAGAGCTGATTGCCATGTGCCCAAAATATAGTCATATGACCGAGATCTAAACTTCAGAATTGAGTCATAAGTATTATTTGAAAAGATTGTCAGAACTTTGAATGGTCACTAACCAACCAGTTCTTAAGCAAAGATTACTTTAATTTGCTTGCTGTCAAGCCATCATGGATCACCGTATCAGTACACTAAACTTATGACTACAACTATAGTTTGGAGCTTATTATGGTTAGCTTCTGAGTCTTAATCATTTAAGGTTTTTTAGGTTCTAAACTCTTTTCTGTATAATGTTTTTAGTATACCGTATCTTTCTTTCATTTCTTTGAATTGAATTACTACTTTGAATTGGCTAATGCATTGTCATCCTTTAGTATACCAATCTGAAGTGGGAACCCTTTCTGAATTTAAAGATCTTTTGGAAGACTATCCTTATGTCTATTCCCATCTTCAATCCCATGTTGTTGTACTACTGCTTCTGTGTTTTTTCTAACAGCCCTCTGAAACTTGTTAAATTCCTTCCTGAGATTTTTGCCTTTCTTGGCTTTGGCTTCTCTTGCCTTCTTGATAATTTTCATGATTTGTGTTGATGTCTAGTTTTCTTTCTTCTGTTTGTTCATCTTAGACAGTCTCGTTATCATATTCATCCTTAATGATTTCTTTAAGTTCATTCCAGAGTACCTCTGGTTCTCTATCAATAAGTTTTAGTACTTCAAAGTGATTCCCGATATTCTTCTTGAAAATGGTATTTATATACCGAAGATCATATTGTGCAAACTAATTGCTTTTCTTCTTCTTCTTCTTCTCCTCCTCCTCCTCCCCCTTCCTCCTCCTCCTCCTCCTCCTCCTCCTCCTCCTCCTCCTCCTCCTCCTCCTCCTCCTCCTCCTCCTCTTCTTCTTCTTCTTCTTCTTCTTCTTCTTCTTCTTCTTCTTCTTCTTCTTCTTCTTCTTCTTCTTCTTCTTTAATTTAATTTGGAGCTTGTTCCACAGTCAGCACCTAGTCATGTCCTTGATGCTATCACTGAAGCATCAATCATTGTTGACAATGATATAAGCAATTTGATTTCTATGTATCTGATGATGTCCATCTAGAGGTGTCATTTCAGTTGTTTGACAGCTATGTTTGCTTTGAAGAAATCCTGCCAGTGACACCCTATGAAAGTGAAAGTTGGACTTTGAAAAAAATGAAAAAAAAAATACTGACAGTTTTGAAATCTGGTGTTGGAGAAGATATCTGAGAATATCATAGCCATCCGTGAAGACAAAGAAATGGATTGTTGAACAAATTAACCCAGAGATCTCATCCAAGACACAAAAGACCAAGCTCAAATTATAGTATTTTAGAAATATTATGAATTAACGATGATAAAAAACTGAGTCTTAGTGGAAATGAATAAACTTTTTGTCAAAGAGTCTACTCAAGGAAATATTTCAATATCTTAAATCCTAAAATAGATAACTAATCTTAATCCTAAAAGGTATATTAATATCAAATAATGTGTCCAAAAGCAGCTAACAGCTCTAGGTATGCCTGGTAATGTTCCCTAGTTTGGGTAATGAAACGTCTATAAGAAAACAATCAAGCTCAGGGAGCACCTCAGGCCTGGGTATTTTAACAACATAAGCAATACAACTAGAATTTTCCTATTAGTTTACTTATAACTTTTAAATTAAGAATCCAATGACAACTATTTTTGTGTTATCAGTTTATCCTATCTATACTAACACCTTCTATATGTTTTCTACTCACATAGTAAGTTGGGAATGGGTAGGAGAAATGTAATAGCAATGCCAGTTGTATTCAATTCCAGACAGTAAGCTTCTGAAAGACATTTGATGAGCCATTGAGGGCAGCTGTTAAATCAACACTACTGCACTGTACTTTAACCAGGACTCAGTGTTTATGGGGGCCATCTGGGGATTTTTATTAATTGTATGTCTTTTTGTGTTTATTTTCTATTTTTATTCTGTTGTATGCTGTCCAGATGAGGTCTGCATTATTAAAACCATGAAGGAAACAGGCAAACAATCTTGCTGGATTAAGAGGAATGGATTCAGCAAGGCTTATCTTTTATCCAAAATTTATGGAGGCTCTCCCAGAGGAAGACACCAAAATATCCTCTGTAGAGGGACATCTCAGGTGTTGCATATTCAGAACAATTTTTCCTCTTGCTGAAAAGGACTGAAAGATCAAACTGACTATATATACTTTTTTATTATTCATGTAGGGACTTCTAAAATTACTGGGAAGTTATAAAAAAAACTGCAAGGAAGTCATTTCCCCTAAGCCTCTAATGTGATAGGATGTGGAATTGATCTTAACAGAATACAGAGTTGGAAGGGACCTTGGAGGTCTTCTAGTCCAACCCTCTGCACAAGAAGGAGACCCTATTCCAGTGATGGCGAAATTTTTCAGCATCGAGTGCTCAAACCGGAATGCACGCATGTGCGCCGGAGCCCCGGAAACTCGGAGACCAGCTGGAAAGACCAGAAGAGCAGGTGGCGACGGTGCGTATGCCCACAGAGAGGGCTCTGTGTGCCATCTCTGGCACACATGCCATAGGTTCACCATTACGGCCCTATTTGAAGGGCGTCAAACTGGTGGCCCGCAGGCTGGATGCGTCATGTGCAGGCCACGCCCACCCCAGCTCCACAAAGGGGGAAAGCATTGTGATACATCACATGGCAACATGATGGCGCGAGTTTGACACCCGTGCCCTATATCATTCCATAGAAGTGGCTGTAGCGTCTCTTCTTAAAAACTTCCAATGATGGAACCTCCACAACTTCTGAAGGCAAGCTGTTCAGCTGTTCTCATTGTCTAAGGAAACTTCTCCTTAGTTCTAGTTTGCTTCTCTCCTTGTTTAATTTCCATCGATTGTTTCTTGTTTTGCCATCTGGTGCTTTGGAAAATAAATTGACTTCCTCTTCTTTGTGGGAGCCCCTGAGATATTGGAACACTGCTATCATGTCACCTCTAGTCTTTCTTTTCACTAGACTAGACAAAGCCAATTCCTGCAACCGTTCTTTATATGTTTTAGCCTCCAGTCCCCTAATTTTGGGAGACTGGGGGGAAGATATCAGATTTTCAAGATTCTGTTAAGGTAGCCTTACAATAAAATAGAATTAGCTCATCTGGTCAGGATTCTGGTCAGAGAATCCTGACACCTAATAATCAGGGTTCCTTATACATTCCATACATATTCATTTAACGTACAATTTTTCTTACCTTGACATTGGTACCCTTGCTTTCCTATTACTCCCCTGTTGTTGTTGTTTTAAAAAAAGAATAGTAAAGAACACATTAGGGATAGACCAAAGATATAATTTCACATTTGTCATGTGTATATTGTCATTTATCATATAGTGAATGGCTAAAAATGACTTATACAGTATGGAAGACCATGCTGGGTACATTCTTATTTATGCACGAACATTCTCCTTCAAATTCCACAGATGCAAATAAATAAATAAATAGTGTGATAAAACTCACTTTGCCTTCTTTCCATCTTACATTTTATGAAACGCCACCAAGCAATTTTCTTTTCATTTTCTCTGCTAACTCAAATGTTTCCTAGTATTGATAAGGCTTTGCCAATTTTATCCCTAACATCTTCATTAGCTGTGAAACTTCCAAACGTTTGGCAAGGGCTACCTTCTTTGTTTCATCACTGCAGAAACCAGAAAAGCTATTGCTGAACTCTCTTCGCCACACACCTATTAGAAGTACAGATGTAACACAAAGAGGTCCTATAGTCCAAATTAATCTTACATTAATCTAAACATGACCTTCTGCTGTGCTTCAATTCCAGTTCTAACAACAAATTAGATCCCACGGATGTTCGCTTCTCTGTAAAGATATATGGATCAAGTTCAGACAAAGCGTTTCTACCTTACACTGAGGGACAGTTGCTTAGCAATAGAATCAGATGGGTTGAGATAACCTGAAGGAGTTCACTGAGCTATAGTTTGTGTAACCATGCCATAGTAGTGGCTAGGAAGTTCACCGTGGCTGAATATTTTTGATATATTCAATTCTTTTTCACTATTTGGAAACAAGAAAATCCAAATCAAGTAAAATCTATACTAATTGCCTTACAATGCAACCCTGTACATGTCTACTCGGAAGCAAGTCCCACTATATTCAGTGAATCTGAATACCCCAGTAATGTGTTCACTTGATTACAGTCTTAGTCTTTTTTTTAACTAAGAATTTGATATCCACTATATATGCTTGCATAATATATAATTAGGTAAAAAGGTACATAACCACAAAGTTACAGAAAGCCTTTGAATTTCTCAATGTATAAAATAATGACACCATTATTTCATTAATTATTATTTTCCTGAAAGTATTAATGCAAAGGGTTTCCAATAGCCAAAATAACAATAGTAATCATGTTACCATGAAAAAAACCTAAACCAGATGATATGAGAAAAGTCTCCATGTAATAAAATTTACCATATAAAGTCTCGGCAGTGTGAACAATAGGTTGGTTGTCTAAGATAGGTGGCCATAAACTTGTGCCCATTAACCTGATGGACCCTGCGTCGCACTGCCCCCTGGCGTTTCCTGGGGCGCATCCGTTCCCTAAATACTCTTTCTTCATTTTCTTTGGGTGCTGAAGGGAATAAAGAGAGAGAGAAAGAGAGAGAGAAAATGGAAGAGATTAACAAATATTAATATTCCAGGTATAAAATTGAAGAACAGAAATAAGAAAGCAGAATGTACAACTTCAAATCAATTCTCATATATCCAAGTTTCTACATTGGATTCCACCAGACCACAGTACTGTTTTCTGATATAAGTATTGTGAATCCCTTTGTTTTAAAGCAAATGTTTAATACTATGTATGATTGTATGAAACGGCTTAAATGTATGCAGAAACTTCATTAACCTAGTGCCTTTGAATGTGTTGGACTTCAACTCATTCCCTATGGGCATACTGATTGGAGATCAATACATTCAGAGAACACCGGTTGGAAAAGGCTGGTGAAATATTTGAAGTCATAAAGTATTCAGCGATGGATATATAATTTTGAATTCTTTGGGGACTAATTAACTGACAGTTGGGAGGGATAATGTCTGAGATATTAAATTAGATCTATTATGCCCCACCTTTCTTCCTGGAGTTTAAGATGATTTACATAGAGGTCTTTTATCCTTACAATAATAACCCTATGAATATTTTGGGCTGAGAGAAAGAGAGAAGTCCAAAGCCAGGAGGTGGGATTTAATCCAGGGTCTCCCAGTGGGTCTTGTCCAACACACTGATTGCTTCACTACAATAGCATATTTTCAAAAGCTTGGGGCTCAGTGAATTTCACCAAGACACCACTCCACAATGTTTTGGAGAGGTCTTGATAATAGATCTTGCTGGAGTGAGCCCTTTTGAGGATACAGTGTGCTGATGAAAGCTGTCTGCAATTATGGAAGAGCTGACAAGGCTGAATCATAACACTGTCACCTACATCAGCGTCCAAGGTCCAGCACCCAATCCTTTCATGACCATTAATTCTCAGAAGTCTATATATTGATTGAGTGTAACAAAATAAATCACATTATATCTCTTTCCCTTAATGAAATTGTGGGATAATAACGCAAATTAAAACAGCATGAATGGGAACATCAGCACCCTATCTGCATTAGGTATATTGAAAATTAATTATTGAGGTGAGGTAACAGCTAACTCTACCAACATACCTCCTTTCAAAAGTATTATCAGCAGATTTTTCTACAAATGCTTTAGGCAAATTGGATATAAGAGCAACCAATTTTGTTGTTGTTGTTGGGAAATTCCCTTTTGTATATCAAAATACTGGGATTTCGTATTTTGCATTTTTTGTTTTTGGAAATGCAGCACTTTCCCCATCTTATCTTCAGCTATTGCATTAATCACAGTTGTTGCGGAAGCCATGACGTGCAAAGATATCTCTCTTATGCACATATGCACATTTTGGCTACCAGCTGTGTTTGCCGCATCAAAGCAAAGCCACACTAATGCTATGCTGCTGCTTCCCGCTGTGTTACATTTATCTGAATAAACGTCTCACAGCAGCTTCAACCCCAGCTTTTGGGTTTGCAGGGAGGGGGGGAATCATAGATGGACTTGCATCATCCAGCCCAGTTGGAGAGGGACATCTATGGGAATAAACTCAAAGGATTCAACCTGCAGGTGATGATCTCAGAGCTGCCTTGTGTCATAATGAAAAATATAGAATGAAGAGGGATCAGGAAACATACTTGATGCTTTGGGTTTCAAAATGGCCAACTTTCAGCTAATCTCGAGTTACTAATGTACTAAAGAATCCTTAATGCTCTTAGGAAACCTGTGAGCTAGCACAATGTGAAGGGTAACACACCTAAAGGTTTTTCCCAATTACTGAGATCTGCCTCTGGGATCCTGTTTCAGTCTAAATGTGTGGCGTATAACACCCTTTGATGTCAATCTGTTTTTACTGAGGCAGCCCAAGTATCTCAGAGAACCATAGCAAGACTTCTGGAAAAAAAAAATCCTCTAGAATTGCTATTATCTTGTATTTTGATTAATTTTGTTCAGATACACAATGGTTGTAGATCAGATATAAATGCAATTTTGCATGACTTTGATCCAGGGACTTTCCAGCCAAAAGAACTGGTAGCAGCTGAGTTTCAGAAGCATATCTAGAATAAATTAGCTTTTATATGGATTATGATGGCTTGCAATTTATAACCTAACAGATCTGGAAGTTACTTGGTAAATAATCTGATTCAGCTCAAAATTTGACTCAACTGAATAGTGAGATGTTAGAGGTAACAACTCACAGATGATTGAAGTTCCTCTTCTTTGAGTGGGACTCCAATGTACAGAATCTGATCTGCTATCTTCTGAAGTTCCTGCCCCTGATGTTGTAAGACAAGATAAGCAACAGTTCAATGTGCAAGACAGTTTGCAAAGAAAAAAAATGGACAGTCTTGGTATTTATTCTTTTTCCTGCTGTGTTACTTTAAATTACTACTGAATATTACTACTGCTATTCCCTTAAAATTTAAGATAGCCTTCTCCAATGGTTGAAACATTAGTTTAATACCTCTCCTTTTTTTATTAACTAATTAGAAAGAGCCAAAGTCTCCCAAATTATTATCTAATGAAAAACAAATGAGTCCTCATTCTCCTCTCACATACAGGAGGAGAAGATAGTCAATCCAAAGACTCAGCAGTCCAACTATGTTTTAAATGAAAGTTAAAATGATCACTTGATCTACATTTAGAAGTGTATGCAATACCTCTTAAAAAATTACCCTGTGCCTATTCAATTGGAGTATAAGCGGTAGAAAGTTAGTAGGAAGAGCAACTAAATGAATTGTTAAGAACAACTCTTCATCACCAATTAGAACAGGGCTGTCAAACTTGTGGCCCACAGACTGGATGCATCACGTGCTGGCCACGCCCACACCCGGTTTAGCAAAGGGGAAAAAAGTCCTGTCACGTGATGATGCCATGATGACGCGAGTTTGACATGCCTGGACTAGAATATGTAGTCTCATCCCACTATATCAAAGAGTTTTCCTAAGTCTATCATATCCCATGAGACTAGAAGTAGACAACTTGGTGCCCTCCACACATTTTGGATTTCAGCTTCCATTAGCTTTAGCCAGCATAGACAAATACAAGATACCATATAAACTGTAGTTTAAAATATCAAGAAAAATAACTAATCACATCCTTGTTTTTTTTTAAAGTAAAAAATCATTGATAAGCAGGTGGACCCATTCTACTTTCAGCATATGAAAAGGCTTTACTGCAGTCCATATTGGAGAATAACCTGGCTCATAGTAGATAGAGATTATAGAAATGCAGAAATGCAGGGAAGCTCCGAACAGGATAGTCAATAATGGGATACAAATCAATGATCCAACTCAGCAGAAGAAAATTATAGTGCCCGTATCTTCCTAAAATATGTTCTCTGCCTTATTTTCTCAAAATGTAGTAGGTTGCTCTATATAAGTGCCAGGTTTGGAATATGTATGCTTACACTTTACTTAAAACTAAAGAAAACTAAAACTAAAGAAATATATAGCACTGTATTTCCAACCTGTTTTATGGGACTCTAAAATAGTCACTTGTGCCATAGCAAAATCAATGATGTAATGAAAAATCATTACTTAATTTAATTTTTGGTACACATTCAATGGAATTTAGGAAGGAATTTAATAACAAGGTCTGATCTAGCTAAGGATGCCAAAATGCATTAGCTCAAATCCAAGATAAAGCAGTTCAGATGAAATGAAGTAATTTAGAATTAGAAGTCAATTATTCATTGGGCAAAGGACTAAAAAAAGGAGTGTTGCTTGCACAATATAGACCAAACATGACTATAACTGATCCAAAGATGAGCTAGTCCATGTCTCACCCCGTGTTAGAATGCAGCATAGCAGCAGGCCTTGTGATAGCATTGTTTTAGGTAGCAAACCAGAAATATGATTATTTTGGAAAAGTCATGAAAACTACACTCATTCTGATCTTGTTAATACTGTAATTTCTAACTTCATAGGCTTCATATAATCTTATTTTTTATTTTTATTTTTTGTTACCAATTGACCGGGGAAAGAACTTAAAATATCTATACTATAACCCAGAGGTCTTCAAACTTGGCAGCTTTAAGACTTGTGGACTTCAACTGCCGGAATTCTCCAGCCAGCCATGCTGGCTGGAGAATTCTGGTAATTGAAGTCCACAAATCTTAAAGCTGCCAAGTTTGAAGACCTCTGCTATAACCCATACATTGAGTGATGTAATTTAAAAAATGTTTTTGTAATCAGAAAGATCCTGCCCTTCTGTTGTTTGGGAAGCTTGAAGCTGTAATTCCTATACATCTAAAAAGGCATGTCAAGGATGGTTGTTTATGTTACCTGACTTTCAGGATTTTGGACTTGCTATCCAGTGATTCTCTAAGGATACTTGCAGAAGGAAAAGTGATGCATTTCCTTTTACCTAATAAAATGCCTTCTGATTGTTCTTGCTGCAACTATTGTTTCGTACAAGTGAACATTTTTTTAAAAATTTCTCAAATATAACTATAAGGCTAAAAATCTAGACAGAATTAATACCATTACTATGGTTGGAAAAATATCTTTTGGAGCAAGATAAAAGAGGCCCATTTTACTGGAACATAGGGTTAAAAAAATCAAGCTTCTCCATTTAACTCTTCTTGATGTATACTCTGTTTGGGGTGTAGCTCACTGAAGAAGTAGGCAGCCTTTTGAGTTGAGGCGCTGTGCAATATTTAGATCTCACACAATGGCTGCCTCTGGAGGACTTGCCTACAGTATTCTCTAAATGGCTACCACTGTCAATATGTTCAGTCACAAAAGGTCCATTTACTAGAGAGTGAGATAATCCCTCCACTGATGTTTTCTAAATTGACTCTGGCGGATTTTTTGTTGGGCTCAAACATATTCTTACACACAACTAAATATGATGCTAGAAGCTAGTGCTCTGCTTTGCGGCATTGAAGTTTACTTAATTTGTTGTTTTGTTATTAGTATATTTTTTAAAAAATCAGGTAGGATAGAGCTAGCTGGATGACAATTGGGTGTCCATGGATGCCATGTTGCTTATCCGTAGATTCACTGGGTTAGCATGGTGTTCAAGCAAAGCCCACCCATCTGAGTGGTATTGTATATTATGTATCTATACCCTTTGAAGATTCCAAACACATATGTTGATATCATATGGGCATAGAAAACTGTTCATTCATTTTCATTTAACTTATTTCTCAAGTTTTCTCTTCTGCCCAAACTATAAGACATGTGCCTGAAATAAATTGTGACATTTCCCTTTTCTCAGCTGCTACAGAAGGGTTGAGAGAAAGGGAAAGGATGAAAAGCCATTTGGGCTACAGAAAGTTAGATTATTGCTGCTGCTACTGACTTAAAATGTTGTGGTTTTTTTTTTTTTAAACAGCTTGTTTATATAGCTTATGTACATAGCTTAATTAATTACTTCCTAATTTTATCAAGTCATAATTTGTCAACAAATTAGACTAGGATCACCCCTCTGCAGGCAAAGGACTAATTGATTAAACCAGACAGTAATTTATTAAGACTTGCATTCAAAGAGAGGAAGGAAAAGTTGCAGAGAAACAGAAAAGTATAAGAATAAGGCTCAAGCATTGCTTTGGAGGTCTGTGTTAAACTGGAAACTAGACCAGTGGTGGGATTCAAGTAATTTAACAACCGGTTCTTTGCCCTAATGATTCCTTCCAGTTTGCCAAACTGCTCAGAAAGTTAACAACCGGTTCTCCCAAAGTGGTGCAAACTGGCTGAATCCCACCACTGAACTAGACTCTCCCAAATCCATTGGGGCTCCCAAATCTGTTGGTCAATATAGCAGAAATCTGGAAGAACCAGAATGATATCCTTGTAGGTGGAACATGCATGTAAATCAAGCGTGCACAACTTTTTCTGGGCTAGCATGAGGTCTGCATTCCAAGCGAGTTGATGGGGCCAGGATAAAAGCAAAAATAGTTTTTAATTCATATTTAAATAAACTTGAACAAGTTAAATACCATCAATGCAACCATTTATAGTTAATAATTCTCCCTTCTATTGCAATTTGAGGGCAACTTTTGGAGAGGTCCTTAGAGCAGCAGCAAAGCTTTTGAGGGCCTCCTCCTCCTCCTCCCTCTCCCTCTCCCTCTCTTCCTTGTCCTTCTACTCCTGCCCCTCTTCCTTCTTTTGCTTTTTAAACATACACAAAGAACACTATTTGTTCACAGTTAAGCACTTTGAAGTTTCATTTATTCCAATGAAATCTTTCCTGTTCAAAGTATGGAAGCTATTATGTTTTGCCCTGAGTGTGGCTGATGTTTAACATTAGCTGGATTATGCCCCAAGTCACATTATTACATTGTTACTAATACCCCCCAAGTAGTGGGTTTCAAAACCCGGCGCTACCGGTTAGCTATTGGTAGCACACGAGCGCACACAGCTTCTGCGCATCCACAGCTTGTTTTTGATGATGTCTGGGCGGGTGGGCAGAGCCTCCCACCACCACCACTACCGGTTCATGCGAACCAGGAGCAACCCACCACTGCCCCCCAAACAGTTTGACAATTTGTGCTTCAGTTTATGCTCCTGTGAATAAAGTGGCTGGTTTTAAGGCATTTTTGTGTGATTGATGTGTCAAACAAAAGGGAATCCAATTTGAGAGAGGCATTTAGTTTCTCTAATGTTTTTAACTATACTTCAACCCTCATAAAAGTTTGAACAATACTTATAATAAAACTATAAATTCTACAGACAAATGCAGCTATTAACTGGAAGCCAGCAAAGATATGTGTGTGTATGTGTGTATTTCTACAGAATATATGTTTTAAAGTATAGTAGGATTACAGGAGTACCTGATGAATAATCATGGGAAAAAGTAATTAAGATGTGAGTAGCAGAAATCTCAGAAGGAACAGAAAATGACATCACGTGCAGACTTGACTAAAGTGTAATGAACATTATCCAGAAAATTGCCTTTTAATTTGGCTTTAAAATGCAAAGCCGAGAGTTGGGAGGTATGATACAGGCATAAAATGATGAAAGCCAACAAAAGCCCAAACTCTCTATTATTCCTAACTCCATACCAGAAAAAATGTTGCTAAAAGGATGCTCCTTTTCTATAATTACACAAATATACGAACCCTACAGCTATATGATTATTTATAGCAAATATTCATGCTGGAGTGGGACTACACAATTGTTACTTCAAACCCACACAAGTGAATCATTTCCCTCCAGGCCAACAATTTAAATAATTCCTTCACACCACTGGAGGTCACTGTAGTCTGGAATTTAAAACAGCATCATATGTTTTTCTTTTCCATTATTAGGGTTTGAAGCCTTAAAAGCCAATTTCCCAGTAGCATGCATCAAGAATGGACTTTCACACAAAATTTGTGGAAAAAAAATCTGGGAAGACTCAATCATGTGTAGGAGAAAGTCTAATTCTACGATTTGGTCCAAAATATATATCTACAGAATATATACTATACTAATTTGTGAATTCATAAAGGAGTGAGTGAGTGAGTGAGTGAGTAGGAGAGACAGACAGACACAAACAGAAGGACAGACAGACAGATATTTTGTTATAATAAATTGATTGTCACTCAGTTTCTGTCATGAAAATCTTAAGGTGCTAGGCAACAGGTATCAACAGAGAGACTTTAACAGCCAAGAACACAAAAAGGCCTTTTTTCATTTATAAAATGTTGGAGACTTAAGCTCAGTAGTGGGATTCAGCCAGTTCCACCTATTCGGGAGAACCGGTTGTTAACTTTCTAAGCAGTTTGGAGAACCGGTTGTTAAAAGAAATCTTATTTTGGTTTTTTTCCACTTTACAGGGCTAATCCTGTAAGGAAGGCAGGAAGGAAACATTCTGGTGTTGTTTCTAGCCTAATCTTTATTGCCCTGCTTAGAAGAAACTGCCTCTCTGGTTAACCCTTATGACATTGTAAACAGCTAAAGCGAAGCCCCCATCGACATGAGTGATATTGAATTGGCCATGCCCACATGGTCATATGACCATCGAGCCATGCGTACCCAGCTGGTCATTAGGGCAGAGAATCGGTTGTTAAATTATTTGAATCCCACCACTGCTTAAGCTGCAATATTAGCATCCTCATTTTCTATAAGTACATTCTTTCCCCCTCCCATTTTGAGAATATCTACACAAAAATGTTCAATTATTTAAGGGGATATCCATATTCAGTATTTCTACAGTAGAAATATAGATGGAGACTATTGTTTGTACTGTAAATTTGCTGATGCAAGTACTGAGATCAAATGTGAACAAAATGTGACTCAAGGATTTTTCAAAACTCTTTTTTTTTATTGAAAAAGTTTTAATAGAGAAAAAACACAATTTTCCCACAACCCTCCCAACCAACCCCCCCTCGCCCTCCCCGACTTCCCAGAGCAGAACACAAGGTATTTCAGTTAACTTTTAACAATAAACTAAATTGCTTAACTATCCATTAAACTAACACCCTCTTTTAAAAAAAATCTTAACCCCCCCCCATAGATAAAATCATGCTTCTTGGATATAATACTTCTAAAATCACTCATATAACGCTTATACAATTAAAGATTCATTCATAAGTTATTTGATATTTTTTAGTCTGATACTTATTTTGAATATAATCAATCCATCTTCTCCAATCCAGTATATATCTTTCTTGTGTATGATCCTTCAAGTATGCTGAAATTTTAGCCATTTCAGCTAAGTTAGTTACTTTCAGTATCCAAGCATCAATAGTAGGCCAAAAGTCCTTCTTCCAGTGTTGTGCTATCAACAATCTTGCTGCTGTTATTAAGTTCAGGATCAGTTTAGTCTCTATAACTGTACAGTCCGTAGTTATACCCAGTAGATTTTTCAAAACTCTTTCTGCTGTCCTAAACATGCTTTTCAAAAGGCAACTGGAGTTGGTCTTTTTCTTGAAGACATTTCATTTCTCATCCAAGAAGCTTCTTCAGTTCTGACTGAATGGTGGGGAATGGAAGAATTTAAATCCTTCCATTCCCCACCATTCAGTCAGAACTGAAAAAGCTTCTTGGATAAGAAGCGAAACATTTTCAAGGGGAAAAAAACAATACATTCCAGTTACCTTTTGAAAAGCACTTTTCAGACAACCATGACCTGAATGATTGAGAATCTCCATAGAAACTTTATTTAATTTCCCATGATACCTTCTAGAATGACATTATTTTGGGGGTGTTACAGAAAACCAAACAGCAACTTTCGGATCCCACAAAGGAGACTGATGTTATTGATCAACCTTTTCAATATCACTATTTGGTAAGTAAATTAGTAGGTAGAATGTGTGTGGGTTTCTGTTGTATAAGTATAGTACAGGATAGGGGTGAGGAACTATGACTTATGGACTTCAACCATGCTGCTCAGGAATTCTGGGAGTTGAAGTCCACAAGTCATAAAGGGGCCATTGTTCCCCACCTCTAGTATAGAAAAAGGCCCCATAACATATCGGGTCTAACGCTCTCTAAAAACCTTGAACTGACATTGATTATGTGGCTTGGACCTGAATTAAGTATTTTCTTATACTGAATTAGCCTTCCCTAAGGATTCATTTCATTCTATTTTTATTTTGTCTATTTTGTTCTGGTATGTGAGGAAGATTTCCATTATTGCTCAGAGATAGCTGGTAATTATTTATTTAAAATCGATCTCTCTCAGACTAAAAGTCTGTAACTTTTATTTTTTTCAAAAACAGGTTACATAAAATCAAAATGCAGAAAAACATCAATGGAAAATAATCAAAGCCGAGCTACCAGTCAAAATCAACAGAATAAAAGTAATTTTGGCAGGTCTGAGTAACAACTGTTAGTCAGTTACTGAAAGTTTATTTGCATTTTTTAAAAAAGTTATGTAAAAATCATTATCAAGCTAACCTGATAGACCTTCTTTAGATGGGGAACTCCTCTTAAATATTCTGCCCTTCACGGGAAAGATGTGTGAATTCAAATGTAAAATAAATAATTCCATTTCATTAAATTCCATTCCCCACTATCTTGTCAGAGCTGAAGAAGCTCCTTGGATGAGAAGTGAAATGTCTTCAAAAGAAAAAGAAATAAAGAAAAAGAAGAAACAAGAAAATCCAGTTGCCTCCTGAAAAAGCACATTTGGCACAACCATGACCTGGATGACTGAGAATCTCTACAGACTTGTAAAATAAATAACTTTCTTTCTGCAAACTGCTCTAGCCCTCTAACTGCAATTTACAAAACCAGATTTAATTTAGAACCTGTCTCTCCTGAATTATCTTGAATTAGAATTTTGCAAATTAAAACAAAATTCTGCAAGGGAGTATATGGATTTTGTGGACACCAGACATTCTATTCTATTACACACCAATATACCCACATATCATGCATAGTTTTTACCCAAATAGGTAAACCAGCACACTCAGTCTTTGTTGTACTCTTCTCTTGGTTCCCTCTAATTAACTTCTTTTCTGTTTTGAAAACCTTAGTGACTCTATGGTCACCATACCTTGGTGAAGTTACAGATATCCTCTGTGCACCAGTAGTGTAGTTTTGGCTACAAATAGGAATGTTTGTAGCTTGAATTCTGGAAAGAGAGAACAACTCAACAATTACAGAACAGAACAATAGAATTGGATGGGACCTTGGAGGTCTTCTAGTCCAATCCCCTGCTTAAGCAGGAAACCCTATACCATTTCAGACAAATGGTTATCTAATCTCCTCTTAAAAACCATCAGTGTTGGGGCACATACAACTTCTGGAAGCAAGTTGTTCCACTGATTTAATTGTTCTAACTACCAGAAAATTTATTCTTAGTTCTAGGTTGGTTCTCTCCTTGACTAGTTTCCATGCATTGCTTCCTGACTGTGTGGCCTTTTAAAAATTGTTTATTTATTATTATTTATTAGTCATATTTCTATGCCGCCCATTCTCCGAGGATTCTGGATGGTTTACATCAAAGACAGTATACTAAATAGCATATTGCCCCCAACAATCTGGGTCTTCATTTTACCCACCTCGGAAGGATGGAAGGCTGAGTCAACCTTGAGCCGGTGAGATTTGACCCGCTGAACTAGCAGTCAGCTGAAGTAGCTGCAGTACTGTACTCTAACCACTGTGCCAGCTCGGCTCTTAAACTAGACAGATTAACTAGACAGATTCAAAACAAATCTAAAAATTATCTGCTGGAATAAACTACTGCGAGATTAAAAAAATAATTGTACAATTAGATTTCTTTCCGTCATGTCACTGACTACTCCAACCTACTACATTGTAGAAAAAGAGTTAGATGTATTTACTTGTCAGCGTGAGTGTCTATATGAGTGTAACTCTTACATTTCACAACTCCCACCTGAAATCTTAAAAATATTTCTTTCCAGGAGGAATTAAATCCTTTTATGGCATGTCAACTACCAATTCTAGTTTAGTTTGTACATTGCTTGGCTCTCCAAAGTACTGCAGCTGTTACTGGGGGCGTCATAGCTGTCTCTATGTTTGGTAACAGCATCATTGGCAGATTTCACTCAACTACCATCTTTCTTTCCCACGTATCCTGACGTCAGAATAGTATCTGCTGTGAGAATGGGGGGGGGGTGGTCTGGCAGTTTGATGGCACTCCGTAATGTTCTCCTCCATTTGCTCCTGAGCTGTTAAGCCAAGCAGTTGCAGGTAAGAAGGCTCAGGAATGAGAAGATAGCAATTAGCCTCTCCCTTGAGTTTGCTCTTCTCCTTGTTTGTTATTGGGAAAGCCCACTTGTAAGCATGAGCAACAACTGAAGCAGAAGGATCACTTTGGAACTGAATGGTAATAGATACCAGCTGAAAGCCAACAATGTAAAAGCTGGCTGAGTTCTCTTGTAGTGTATGCTTCTTGGAAAGCTGCTAATATTGACTGGGCAATAAGACTTATATCTGACCTTGTTTTAAGAAACAGCTAGTACTGACTGTCTTTTTGTTATGCTTAGCCTCAGAAGTGTAAGAGGAAAGCTTTACCATACCTAGATCCATCTAACAATAATAATAATTTATTAAATTTATATGCCACCAGATTCCCATTCTCCTGGTCCATATTTAATTCCCAAGTGACAAGGAAAAGATTAACCAACTCTTCTACTTTTCTTCCAATCGTTGATCTACAAGTGGATGTCCATAGCTTTAGTTTGGATTCAGATCTAGACGATCGTAAGACATTAAGCTATATTGAACAATGTGAAGTTATAGAATAATCCTCTGCTTCTACTTTTCCTCCTTTCAATTGTGTCTGATTCTCAAAGACTGCCTGGACAAGTAATTTTCTCTTTCAGAAGCAGTTTGCCATTCCTTCTTTCCAAACTGAGAGAAAATGGCCAGCCCAAGCATATCCAGCTGGCTTTGTGTCCAAGGTCTCCTGATTCTTCCAATATTTGAACCTATTCTTCAAAATGCCTGAGGGCAGGGCAAGAAGTAAAGGGTGGAAGATTATTAAAAAAAGAGATCCACCTAGAATTAAGGAGAAGTTTTTTTGACAGTGGAAACAACTAATCATGGAATGGCTTGCCTCCTGAAGTTGTGTGTGGTCCAACACTGGAGATTTTTAAGAGGAGATTGGACAGCCATTTGCCAGAATGGTATAGGGTCTCCTGCTTGGACAGGGGTTGGACTAGAAGACCTCCAAGGTTCCTTCCAACTCTGTTGTGTTTAAAGTATATGGATGGGCACCTCTCAACCCCCAGGGAAGGTAAGAATGGAACACAGGTACTGTCTGGCTTCTTCTTCCAAATATTTCGTCTTTGTGTTTTAATGGAGCCATCTTTAGTTGCATGTTTATTTTGTAAAAGAGAGAAAGAGAAAGAAAATTCCCTTTCAAACAAACATATGTGCCTCACAAAATACCACATTTTTCCTTATCAAGTCTCCTATGTAAAGGTATGGCAATAGAAATAACTGAAAGAAGGATAATGGAAAATGGAATAATTTAAGGTGGGATACTTATGTTCATATAATCTGTAACTGTATCTTCCCCAGTAAACTCCCTGAAACATTAGGAAATGATGCAAACACACTCTGGCTCTGAGATTATGTTTCCCCTCCTTTTCTCGCTGGAACACACACATCTCACATGCATGCACACACTTTGCATAATGGCTGCTATAAATTTTGGAAACTGAATCGTCAAAAATCCACTACAGGCAAGTTACCCCAGATAGCCACAACCAAAGTGGCTTTAAAAATAATGGAATTTATTTACTTTATTGATTGGATTTACATCCCAACCTTATCTAATCTTGGGAGAGAAGCAACTGCTCGCTATAAATCAACAACAGTGCCCTTCAGATCCATGTGATCAGAAACATACATAAGGTAGATTGTTAATAACTTCTAATTCTTGTATTCAACACTGAGCCAGATTATATTAGAATGTAAGAAGACTCCCAAAGCCTGTCTACCCCAGCAAACAGATGATTCTGGGACGCCCACAGGCAAAACATAAAAGCAAATACATTTTTCCATTAGTGCATACTAATATACACTTGCTCTGATACTGGAGGTAATATCTATCCCTGATGACTAGTAGACTGCCTTGCCTGAATGTCCTTGAATTTAAAAAGGATTTTCCTGTTCTCTTATCTAAAAAGGGTACCAGTTACCACTTCACTGCTCTATTCCCAAAGATGTGGGAGCTGCAATGATCCATAAACATTAGTGTAGTCAATTGGAATATTTTCACTCCCTTTGAGCCATCAAAGAGGATGAGATTAAAATCTAAAAAGCAAAATTCAGGAACCAGAAATCTTTGCAACATGCTTTGATTTAAATGCTTCTTGTGTCTAAATGAAAAAAAAAAACAACCAGCATAAACTTTTGTTGAACTGCAAACATGTGCCATTCACCAGTGTTTGGTTTTTTTTGGTTTTGCAGGGTTCGAACCCTGTGTAGAAAAAAATGATATAAATTCATTTTCTGTCTTCTTAATGGATCATCTTTTACAGAAAACCTGAACCACATGAGAGAAACAAAGGCCAAATATTATTCTTTAATTCTAACCAGTAGTTTGAAGACATGACAGAGCTTATTAAAAATGGGCCTCTGGAGGCAAAAGAATGTTCTGTGGCTGACTTGGACTAGGACAGCACCACGGTTTATAACAAGACTGCATTTCTGATGTTTACATAGCCGCTGAAACAAAAAAGCACCCCACAACTTGCCCAACGAACTCTGAACATACGCCTCTAAAAAAACAGAAGTAAAATATACGTACACAGAGGAGATAGTCATGCATCTCACAGCTTAATCACTCAGCTTCCAGCTAAGTTCATGACCTTGCAAACAAATGATCACCGATATTTGATTTTTGAAAAATGTTTCTTGGCTGCAGAGCTAGCAGTATATCAAAACTAAGATTGACCATTTATATAATGATATACAGTGAGTGATTGGGCAAAGATACAGTCTTATATTTTGGAGAAAAGTTCTCTTTCTTAAATGCACCATCAGTAAGAAAATATAATACTTTTATCTTTCCAGAATCCATGTGAATTGGGAAAACGATGAAGTTAATATGAAATTCCTGGACTTTTTTTCCCCCTCACAGTGAACTGACAGTGGTAAAGAGCCACAAATAAAGTTAG
This sequence comes from Arizona elegans, assembly GCA_022577455.1. NCBI lineage: Eukaryota > Metazoa > Chordata > Lepidosauria > Squamata > Colubridae > Arizona > Arizona elegans. The sequence goes on along the minus strand of JAKOOJ010000001.1, from coordinate 295,241,058 downwards.
TAAGTAACACAAAGGCTAACCCCAGTATGTGGTTTCAAATCATATACTTTATGTTGAAATAGATTTACATCCTAGCTGAGGATTCTAGGAATGGCATTTTCAATGTATAAGGAAAGCATCAGATTAGGGAAGGCTGCTTTTAGCTTTTGCAAAAAACATCTTGCAGAGAAAAGATAGCGAAGACAGAGTGAACACGCATGGCCCCAATGGACCAAATATAGTATCCATTATGGACACTAAAAAAACAGCAACTCTTGCAAATGCAAATAACCCTTACTGCACTCAGGCAGGCTTACAAATACACTTTAAATTAAATCCAAATAATATTATTATTATTCATTAAAAAAAGATGTCTAGTAAACTAAATGCTTTAAAATACGAATTCAAAAGGAACAAGCATTGGAACTATCTAAATCTAGAGGTAACTACTAACTTATATAAATTATAACTCTTACAAGTTACTTATAACAGTTATTAGGCATTTGACAAAGAACTGTATCACTATCCTATTTTGTTTTCCTACTTTGATTTACTTTGGAGCCTCTTTCATGTTATGGTTGCTTATTTTTCATTTGTAAACAATTGTTGAAATAAAACAATACGTTACACACAGGCATTTAAATGTTTCTCCTTCCGATGCAATCATATCACCTTAAAAAAGGAAAACACAACCATCAATGCACATACATTCACTGTACTCATAGAAATGCTGTAACTGCTACTGTTTTCTTGAAGAAATGCTCTACATGTTACTGGCACGATGGCTTGCGTGGGCTAAATCTGGTTTCTGAGCATTTCCCATCTGGCCTATGAATCTTGTAACCTTTGCTTGTTCCAAACTCTCTCTTCTTCAAAACTAATTAGTAATAAAAGGTTACAGTTGAAAATAGTCTGAAAAATGAGAGAGGAAGCTACAAGCATGAGGTGCAAAATGTGCAACTCAGTAGCATCCCTTTAGTCTGCAGTCTGAGTCTGAGAGCACTCACTGAACCAGTACCAAATTTTAGCCATCCAGCTTGCAGAATTACTTGGAACCTGACATGTCTGCTTTGGGAATGTATTCCTTGACATGCTGTATAAAGAATAGAACTAATACAAGTTTGGCACTCCTGTTATATGGCAAAATGTGACCTACCCTACAAAAGACTTTAGGGATCATCCAGACCAGGGGTGTCAAACTCATGTCATCACGGCGGCATAATAATAATAATAATAATAATAATAATAATAATAATAATAATAATAATAATAATAATAATTATTATTATTATTATTATTATTATTATTATTATTATTATTATTATTATTATTTTATTTATATACTGCCCTTCTCCCGAAGGACTCGGGGCAGTGTACAGCCAAGATTAAAAACATAAATATACAATATCATAGTTAAAATTAATTAAAATCATTAAATAGCTTTGGCCAAATTTTAAAACCCAATATTAAAACCCAATTTAAAATCATTCAGTTAGACAGCCCTGCCTGTCGGAACAAAAGGGTCTTGAGGGCACAGCGAAAGACCCGGAGGTCAGAGATGTTACGAATATCCGGGGGCAATTCATTCCAAAGGGCAGGAGCTCCGACAGAGAAGGCTCTTTTCCTGGGTGTCACCAGCCGACATAACTTGGCCGACAGCACCCTGAGGACTCCCTCTCTGTGGGAGCGGACTGGTCGGTGGGAGGCTATTGGTGGCAGAAGGCGGTCCCGTAAATATCCTGGTCCTATGCCATGGAGCGCTTTAAAGGTGGTGACCAACACCTTGAATTGCACCCACTGGGAGCCAGTGCAGCTTGCACAGGAGAGGTGTTACATGGGCATAACGAGGTGCACCCATAACCACCCGCGCGGCCACATTCTGGACCAGTTGGAGCCTCCAAGTGCTCTTCAAGGGGAGCCCCATGTAGAGAGCATTACAATAGTCCAGACGGGAGGTGACGAGGGCGTGAGTGACCGTGCGCAAGGCTTCCCGGTCCAGAAAGGGACGCAACTGGCGGATCAGGCGAACCTGATAAAAAGCCCCCCTGGCTATGGCCATGATATGCTCTTCTAAAGATAGCCGTGAATCCAGGACACCCAGATTGTGAGCCCTCTCTGTGGGGGGGCAAAGACTCACCCCCAATAGTCAGTAATGGCACCAGCTGACTATACCGGGACGCCGGAAGCCACAGCCACTCAGTCTTGGAGTGATCAGTCTTGGCATCACATGATGTATCATAACTTTTCCCCCCTTTGCTAAACTAGGCATGGGCTTGGCCAGTGCATGACGCATCCGGCCGTGGGCCGCGAGTTTGACAGCCCTGAGCTAGACTGATCTCCTGGATGTAAGAGCTGGGTACGTGTCAAAACCAAGAAACATCTTGGCTAGGTTTAGGTGATAAATCCTAAACTCAGGATAAGAAAGCACAAATGCTATACTCATATATGTCTCAAAGAATAAACTATAATGTAGTGTGAATGCTGCCTCACCTAACACACTAAACACATCATAACAGGCTGAAATATAAACTTCCTAATCCCATTTCAGTGGCTTCTAATATCTTACACAAACTCAGCCACTACAAATCCACGTTAGCCTGCACTCTATGCCAGCTGCCTCCAATCTAGAATCCTCCAGATGTTTTCGAACTACAATTTCCACCATCCACAGCTAGTTGAGCCATTGTGTCCTATATTTTATGATTAACTTTGACCTTTTTATAAAAAAAAGATTAATTTTTGTTATTTTTTTACAAAATTAAATTTTTACATAAGTTATTTCTTCTATTATTTCCAATACAGAAAGTCCTAATGGCTGATCTGGTTAAGGAAACCCATCCTAGACTTGAAAATAACTGTCTTCAGCATCAGCAGGTATTTGGCCGCTTTTGACTGCTGGGAATGACTGTATGAAAACAAGATTATTAACTACCTTGAGATTCTCATTATGTTCCAACTTTGGGATGGTGGTGGTGGGAACTTCTTATAGTGGCACTTCCTTTCCCCCCTTCTTCAATAAAGCTCCTGATGGTGCCATTATCTTGAACACTGCTGGAAGCTGGTAGTTCTACCAGGTCTTTTTGCAGCTTGAAGCCAATGACATTCCAGGTAGCAAAGTAATTGGACAGCAGCTAAAACTTACTTCAACACTGGTGATGGAACAGTGTCCTTCATAAAAGTCTAGGTAACAGTTTAGTTTGGGAAGCCAAGGCCAAATCATCTGGTATACAAAGCTGGCCAATGCTCTGTAGTATTGCCATATCTCAGGGCTATCAAACTCGCAACCCGTGGGCTGGATGTGTCAGGCGCTGGCCATCCCCACACCAGGCTTAGCGAAGGGGGGAAAAGTCATGATACATCACTTGATGCTGCCATGACGAGGCGAGTTTGACATCCTTGCTATATCTCATACTTTATGTGAATTATGTTCGCTCTAGCTAAAAGTAGGTATAGGTCTTAGTCCTTTGACCTACATTAGCTACTTATGGGATATTAAGTATCCTATAATGATTCAACCAGCTGACCAGGAGATAAATGCATGCATACAAACTGTATTCAGGTAGTCCTCGACTTATGACAACAATTGAGCCCAACATTTCTATTGCTAAGTGAGACATTTGTTAAGTGAATTTGGCCCCTTTTACAATTTTTCTTGCCACAATTGTTAAGTGAATAATTACAGTTGTTAAGTTAGTAACACAATTGTTAAGTGAATCTGAATTTCCCATTGAGTTTGCTTGTCAGAAGATTACAATGATCCCAGGGCAGCATTCAGTACCGTTGTAACTCTGAATGGTCAGGAGGATCAAAACTGTTATGAACAGAGCAGGCTGCCAGAATTCTGGCAGTCCTGACACCAGAGAAAAAAATAAGTTAATAAAACAATAAATTCATCACAAATGTACAACCGGAGAGTGCATTTTCAGAGATTAGAAGAGATGGAGTTTGTTTTTATATACTACTAGATGTACCCGGCCACGCGTTGCTGTGGCCCAGTCTGGTGCTTCCGCTGGGCTAAAAGAGCGAGGCTGAAGTTCCAAACTCTCCACGAACATTTGGTGGGCGTGGCCAACTCAACGTCACTCACTTTCATCAGTCATATGACAGCCCCCGAGCCACGCCTACGCAGCTGGTGATTAGGGCAGAGAACCGGTTGCTAAAAAACAATGGAACCACAAAATCCTCCCTCTCTGTCTCCCCCTTTCTCTTTGTATCTCTCTATGTCTCTCTCTCCATCTGTATCTCTCTATGTCTCTCTTTCCCCCTCTCTCTGTATGTCTCTCTCTCTTCCCCCCTCTCTGTATCTCTCTCTCTCCCCCCCTGTATCTCTCTCTCTCTCTCTCCCCCTGTATCTGTCTCTCTCTTCCCCCTCTGTATCTCTGTCTCTCTCTCCCCCCCTCTGTTTCTCTCTATGTCTCTCTCTCTCCCCCTCTCTGTATCTCTATGTCTCTCTCTCTCCCACCCTCTCTCTCTGTATCTCTGTATGTGTTTCTCTCTCTCCCCACACCCCGTCTCTCTGTATTTCTCTATGTATCTCTCTCCCTCTTTCTCTGTTTATCTCTGTCTCTGGCCTGGCCTCTTCTGCATCCCCCACCATCGCCCTTACCTTTTCAGGCCAGGCCTTCGCAGCTCTCCGCACCACAGCATGTTATGTTAACAATATATTTGTTTCTACTTTCCTACCTATCTTAAGCTAGAGCCCATTACTTTAATTTACAACTATTTATATTTTATAGAATTATGAATTTCTATATCTAAGTTTCTATTGCTATGTTTGTAGCACTATATTTTTCTTATCTGGTTTTGAGCTCTTTAAATCTTTCCAATCGAATCCAATCAATCTTTAATACAGGTAGTCCTTAATTTACAACCACAACTGAAACCAAAATCTATGTTGCTAAGTGAGAAATTTCTTAAGTGAGTTTTGCCCCATTTTACCACTTTTTTTTGTTGCCACATTTGTTAAGTGAATCACAGCAGTTGTTAAATTAGTAACCCTGATGTTAAGTGAATCTGGGTTCTCCAATAACTTTGCTTGTCAGAAGGTTGCAAAAAGTGTTCACATGACCCAGGAACAGTGCAACCATCATAAATATAAGTCAGTTGTCAAGCAGCTGAATGTAAATCACATAACCATGGGGATACTGCAGTGGTCATAAGCATGACAAATGGTAATAAGTCACTTTTTTCAGTACTGTTGTAACTTCGAATGGTCAGTAAGTGAATTGTTGCAAGTCGAGGACTACCTGAGTCTTCTGTATCTGGACTGCTGATATTTTTTTGTTGATATATTTTGAATTATATCTAGTGAAAAATCTGTGATTTAATTTTCAAAATTCATGTGGTTCATTTTTTTTCATGGCATTGCCAAGATTTGTTACTAAGTGATTTATCTATCCTGGAAATTATTGATGGCAAGTGACATTTCATAACCAGTCTGCTTTTCGCCAAAATTCCCTTCATCTGTGCTTCCTATAAGTATTCAGGTATATATGTGCAAATGCCCATTTTTAGACATTTCATTCAGTAAAAACACAACTGCAGCTGTGGTGTAGTATGTTTCCTCAGAGAACAGAACAACAATTTTTATAGCATTTTTAAACATGTAAATGTATGTGCTACCTGAGTCTTCTGTATCTGGACTGCTGATATTTTTTTGTTGATATATTTTGGAATTATACCTAGTGAAAAATTTGTGATTTAATTTTCAAAATTCATGTGGTAAAATGTTGGTGTGTTGGTTTTACGTCCAGCAGGTGGCACTGTTTTTCAATGTTTTTCATGTTTTTTACCTGTCACAGGTGTGACATGTATATAATATAGGTATATAAAAACACGCCCATAGTCGAATGCAACATTGTGTCAAAATTTGAAAGCAATCGGTGAAAAACTTTCGGAGATGTGCGGTTATGTACAAACGGACATTTACATTTTTATTTATATAGATTATCCAGAACAGATGGATGGATGAGTCCAAGACAGCCTCTAATTTCTAGCAAGAAAGGCAGAGTCAAAGACATAATGCAACATATTTTTTTAAAAAATTGACGAAGGCCATGGGGAACCAGAATGAAAGTGTTCTCATACATCCCACTTTTCAATTAATTTTGGAAAAAAAAAAACCCTAGATTAAAAAAATACTACAAAATAATTCAGCCACGACATATGCTGCTAAGCCGCAAAAGTTCAAATAGTATAAAACTATTTCTGCTGGAAATTATGAAGAAAGAGAGCAATAATCACTTCCTTTCCTCTGTGCCATCCAAGACAAAAGAAATCTACTGTCAAATATGTCCAATTTAGGAACAGCTGCTGTCTCAAAGCCGTACATAGTTTTATAAAATAGAACAAAGAAAAAGGAAATGACAGAATTATGATGTTTTAGACACTACAGCCATAGAACAATATCTTTATTAGTCATTAGGGATGTCCCTGGCCAGGTCTACTTTTCCTTAAAACAAAAACCCCAAACAAAACAAACTGGTCAGGAACATCCCTTATGACTAATTTGGTTATTTCAGACTAAATTATTGCAAAATATTCAGGCATGAACTAATAAACATTCTTGGATGATTCCATTATTAACACAATGGCTCGGTCTAGATACAGTTATGAGTACAGCAGCAATGCAAAGGCCTGCTCAAAATGTCCTTTGGATAGCTATGCTTCCCAACCTGTATTGTAATGCACCCTTCTCCTTCAAGAGAGGTGGATGCCTTGCATATCAAGAAACGCTGTAATGCAGTTGTGAATCCAAACACAAATCTCTCTCCTGCTTGTACAGATGGTTTATGATTTACAATGGAATTTTTTTCTTGGATAGGGAAAGACTTCTAGGAACTGCCACAACTGCAGAATCTAGTCAGGACTTTAATAATATATATTTTAAAGTGGAATAGTCTTGACAGATTTTTAAAAAAAGTGCTTATGGAGATAGGTTTTTTTTTTAAAAAAGAACTCTTGGTGTGAAAAGTAGAATAAAACAGATGGAACTGAATCCAAGTTTTCTTTTGTTCACTGTATAATTGAGCAGTAATTAATCTGAGTCAAATTCAAGAGTAGATGAAGCAGTGTATGTACCCAAAGCTTATTCGTAATGGCCATTTGAATGGATGAATGTGGACAATTGCATCTTGATGTGCATTTGTTTCATGTCTCTCTTCAGTGAAGACTCATGTCAATCAAAGTATAGAATAAAAGGATTAGATATTGGACAGTAAAGGTTTTAATTTAAGTTCCAGTTTGTTGAGTATCTGTAAAAGTTCTAGAACTTCTTCATACATTTTGCAGCATTTAAGGCATATTTTCTACTTCATGCACATATAGTTGAGAAAAATAACACCCACGTCTCCAGGGAATATAATTGTGTAACACATTCATTTTCCACTTCCATACAGTTACGTAAAAGATTTTAGATATCGTGATAAAAAAACACACAATGAAATGGATAGCAGCACCATTAAGTGACATCAGTCTTCCCAACTTTGCCGTCTCCAGATTCTCTCCAAGTTAGCATAGGCCATTCTGCAGTTTGTAATCCCAGCACAATAAGGAACACCGATTTGGGCAAGGCTGTTGCATAGATAACACAACATTCATTCTCATCCTCCCCCATAAATAGGCACAGAAACCTGCCTGGAAGAGGACATGAGTTTTGGTCTACTGTATATAACTTGGCATGAGGTCCGCTAACCAGCAATGGTTCTCAGGGATTCAGTGAGAAACATCTCCTAGACCAGGGGTCTCCAACCTTGGCAACTTTAAGACTTGTGGACCAACTCCCAGCTTTGCTGGTTGAGGAACTCTGGGAGTTGAAGTCCACAAGTCTTAAAGTTGCCAAGGTTGGAGACCCCTATCCTAGACCTTTCTAGATATACTAAAAATTTATCCTTAGACATTCAGTATCATCTATCTGCTTTTTTCTTTTCACATAGTAAGTTCTTTTTCTCCTTGATAGTCTTCCTCATTATGCTTAAACCAAAATTCTACCCATGCAAATATTTCATGTTTTTCCAGTGTTTTGATTACAATGCAGTCAACGCTACTCTTTCTGTTTAACACCCCCCCACCCCCCAGCAGCACCTTCCATTTATATAACCGTTTATCACAGGAGAGCATCTTAGTTGTTGTATCATTGTTGCATCATGGCTAACATCAACACAGTTCTCAGAATAGCATTTATTAGCTAAATGAATGCCAGAGGGCCAGCGATGGAAATACACATTAATGTGTTGATGTAATCCATACTAACAGAGTGACTATTGTTTCTGTTGGTGGCTGGCTGAGGAAGCTGAGATACTCCAGGTAAACTCAAGACTTCTTTGCATAAAACCAAAGGGATGGAAATCATTGACTGCAGGGTAAAGGGAGATATCTTGGCAAAAATCCCCCCAAATAAACCACAAATCTTCCCAGAAAAGGACTAAGAACAAATCAGAAATGCTAGAGAACAAAATAAATGATACAAGCAAACAACCTAAGTATGAAGAACCAAGCACTAAACTGGGGGTGATGTGAGATCATAATTAAGAAGGAGAAATGAAAATAAATACAAATATTACAGATTCCGTGAGGGTAGGATTTTTAAACTAAAAGGCATATTTAAATGGGTATTTGCTCTCAAAATACGTATCTAAATGAATATTTCAATACATTTAAATTGCTAAGAATCACATCTTAATGTGCTATTTCATGAATTCAGATCTTTGCATTGGGTGGCCCAAGAAGACCAGCCTGAAGTGAGAAGAGCATCTATTGCTCCACTGGTGCTTCCACACTGCATTCTTTCTCCAATGGGAGCAGTATTACCACTCACCCTTTGGCCGCAGTCCCACAAATCTCACATTAATAGCCAATTATGGAAAGCAGCATGCCTTAAGTACAATGAAGCAGCTGTTCTAAGTAGTAATTGGGAACAGTTGTCTACAGTAATAGTGGTGGGGCTCTGCAGTCCTACAGATTCCCAAAAGTCTTGCTTGGGTAGAAAAAGTCAACCTAGTATAGCAAGGTTGAGATGTTTGCTGTCTTCAGTTCAGTAATTCACCAGATGAAACAACTGCTGTAATCCCTGCTCTGTATTCTTTCAACTGCAAGAGAGATCAAATAAGGGAGTAGAATTCTAACTCCATTTGTTGGGCATGAGGAGATCTTTCCATCAGTTGGGGATCAGGTGTCAATAGAACTCTCTTGCAGATGACTGTGACATAGTTGGAGAACTCCAACTGGCATTGGACATGGATACCTTCGATACCGTCTTCTGCCACCAGTAGCCTCCCACCGGCCAGTTCGCTCCCACAGAGAGGGTCTCCTCAGGGTGCCATCGGCCAAATTATGTCGGCTGGCGACACCCAGGGGGAGGGCCTTCTCTGTGGGAGCCCCTGCCCTTTGGAATGATCTGCCCCCAGAAATTCGTAAAATCTCTGATCTCCGTGTGTTTCGCTGTGCCCTCAAAACCATGTTGTTCCGCCAGGCTGGGCTATCAATGTAAAGATTTTAATTGGTTTTAAATGGGATTTTAAATTTGGGGTTTTATAAATTGGGCCTATTATTTAATAATTTTAATTATTTTTAAATTTTGTCTGTCTTTGTGTTTTTAATTAGGCTGTACACCGCCCTGAGTCCTTCAGGAGAAGGACAGTATAGAAATAAAATTAATAAATAAAATAAATAATAAACTCAAGAGGTAGGAATATTATACACAATAAGATAGGAAGCAAAAATGAAATAGGACATACATATCCTTAGTTTTATCCATCACACATTCAGGGTAATAAAAGAACAAAGCTTTTGGTATTTACTGTCATTTGCCAAAAAATCTGAGGGCCAAATGTGACATGACTTATTAAAGACAGTTGTACTGGAGCAACAGATTGGTTTAGGACTATGACATCAGGCAAGGGATTTAACCGTTTCTCAAGTAAAATCACATGCAAACCTCTCAAAGTATTGAAATCTCTGAAAATGAGGGAGTAATTTTAATTAGGAAAACATGGAGCCAATATATACACCTTCCTATAATCTCTGCATTTTGCTGGCCTGAATTATACAATGTATTAGTATCTCATCTATTTTCACTTATTCTATTTTGGAGGATAACTGTTTGGCGAACAGTGTGTGAACCCCTGAAAAGGATTATTTATTTTTATTTTATTTATTTATTTTGTCAAGCATATATAAGATTACAGATATAAGTATAAACATGATTATCAATACATGAAATGGATACAAATAAATGGGGACATTAGGACAGGGATGGTAGGCACGTTGGTGCGCTTATGCACACCCCTTACAGAGCTCTTAGGAATGGGGTAAGGTCAACAGTAGACAATCTAAGGTTAAAGTTGTGGGGGTTTGGGGAAGAAACCACAGAGTCAGGTAGTGCATTCCAGGCATTGACTACTCTGTTGCTGAAGTAATATTTTCTGCAATCGAGTTTGGAGCAGTTTACCTTACATTTGTATCTATTCAGAGGTGGATTTCAGCAGGTTCTGACCAGTTCTGGAGAACTGGTAGCGGAAATTTTGAGTAGTTTGGAGAATCGGTAGTAAAAATTCTGACTGGCCCTGCCCCATCTATTCTCTGCCTCCCAAATTCCAGCTGATTGGGAGGAAATGGGGATTTTGCATTAACCTTCCCCTGGAGTGGGGTGGGAATGGAGATTTTACAGTATCCTTCCCCTGCCACATCCACCAAGCCATGCCCACCAAGCTATGCCACACCCTCCAAGCCACATCCACAGAACCAGTAATAAAAACATTTGAAACCTACCACAGTATCTATTATGTGCTTGTGTATTGTTGTGGTTGAAGCTGAAGTATTCATTGAAGGTAGGACGTTGTAGCAGATAATTTTATGTACTATGCTTAGGTCAGACTGAAGGCGATGTAGTTCTAAGTTGTCTAAGCCCAAAATTTCAAGCCTGGTGGCATAAGGTATTCTGTTGCGAGCAGAGGAATGGAGGATTATTTTCGTGAAATATCTCTGGACTCGCTCAATTGTATTAATTACTAGCAGAACAGAATATACTATTGAGTTCCAGCTGATAAGCAAGTAAGTACGCACCAAAAGTTGGTGAAGAAGGCTCCTGAATATGTGTCTCTATTTGGTGGTGGAGTAACTGCTTCAGTTTGGGTAATGGTCTATGAACTAGGACAATTCTCCTCTAAGAGCTTTCCCCCTAAAACCTATTTCCAAAGTGGGGATCAAGTCTCTGTGCAAAAAAGGGGCTACTGAAATATATGACTGACATGTATTGTTTGTTATCTTCTCTCTGGATCTGCCCTCAGAAGCCAACTGGCTGATTCATTCTGCTTGATCAAGTTCACCATTTAAATGTATGGTAATGCACTTATAAATCACCTATTGATAATTATTGATTTTGCACAGCCTTTTTGAACAATGTGTTTTCCAAATGTATCAAATTTCAGTTTCTGTGATTCCCAACCAACATGGGGATTGAAGCCCATTGCATTCTAGAGACTAACTGGCTGGGAATGGCTGATCTTGCAAACTAGCACAATGAGAATGAAAGGCCTACATTAAAAAATAGCCCATAGCAGATTTCTAATTTTGCGGATTATGAATGGACAAAAATGTGGCAAGCTTTTTTACATGTGCTACCATTGAAACGAAAGAGGCCTATATAAAACTGCCAGCCCTGCCTCTATGGAGCTGAGTTTCATACTAACAGAAGAGTTTGTTTTTCCCCATGCTAAAATACTTAAATAAATTTAAATTTAAAATACTTTTAAATACTTAAAAATACTTAAGAGGGATGTGGTGCTCAGTGGCTAAGACACTGAGCTTTGTCGATTGAAAGATCAGCAGTTAAGCGGTGCTTAACTATCCTAGTTAATCCTAGTGCTGCATAACAGGGTGAGCTCCCATTACTTGTCCCAGCTTCTGCCAACCTAGCTGTTCGAAAGCACATAAAAAATGCAAGTAAAAAAATAGGGACCACCTTTAGTCCCTAACTGCGTTCCGTGCACCTTTGGCATTTAGTCATGCCAGCCACATGATCACGGAGACAACTTCGGACAGTGCTGGCTCTTCGGCTTTGAAACGGAGATGAGCACTGCCCCCTAGAGTCAGGAACAACTAGCACATATGTGCAAGGGGAACCTTACCTTTACCTTTACCTAAAATACTTAGCCAAACAGTTGTGAAGAAATGATATAGTTCATTTGAGGTACAGCTTGTTCCATTTCCCATAATGTAGGCATTGAACCCATGTCTGCAATCCTCTTCTCACTAATGTAAAATGAATTTGACTAATCTAAAAAAAGTACTGACTTTTTCATTTTTTAAACCTTTTTATACATTAATAATAAAGGGCTTTCAGATCAGATGCAGGCAATAAAAAAAAAGCTTGAGTTGATTTATAAAATACATCATAAATTTGCTTGAAGAATAATCCATTTTCTAGGAATACCTGATGGATTTTTTCCCTCTGTATTGATGAATGCCTAGTTGACCTAGACATGAATATGAGAAAGTCAGCTGCAACAGCTTTTGAAAAGTCAGTGCTTCATCAGAATGGATTCTATGCTTTGCTATTATTTCCTGCAGCATCTGATATTTGAAATTGCCTATTTTAAGACTGTACAAAATATGCTTGCAAAACATATAAACACGAATGAAGATTTTAACAATTTGAAATGTGAATGCTACTTCCAAAGCTGAATCAGTCTGTTTCTATCTCTGTGTACAAGCACAACCGCTTCACTTTGCACGTAGTCTCACAGTGGCAACCAAGAATTTTTTAAAAATTTATATGAAGATATTTATGGAGAGGATAAGTTTTCAGAAAACATTTGATAGATATTTTTGAACAAACTTGTATAGAATTCTATAGAATTGTTTCCAAGAAGTGTTATGGGAATAATTGGTTCTTGTGACTGTATTGCAGTTTTTAGTGCAGGTGCCACAACAACAAAAAAGCCTTAAAAAATGGACTCAATTGAAAAATCTTGCAAGATGGAGTTTCTTCTTAAATTCTGGTTATATTTTAACATTCTTGCTAAAAATCTTGTAAGAATTTGAGTGGATAGCAATAGTACTTAGACTTATATACCGCTTCATAGTGCTTTCCAGCCCTCCGTAAGCAGTTTACAGAGTCAGCATATTGCACCCAACAATCTGGGTCCTCATTTTACTGACCTCGGAAGGATGGAAGGCTGAGTCAACCTTGAGCCTGGTCAGATTCGAACTGCCAAACTGCTGGCAGCCAACAGTCAGCAGACGTAGCCTGCAGTACTGCATTCTAACCACTGCGCCACTAGGGAGAATGTCAAAAGCCTTTGATGGCATTAATAACCAATCACTGCTTGAATATATTTATAAAATATAATTTTATCTCTGTATGTATACTTTTTTCATGTAGTTGTTGGCTATAAATAATAAGAATATTAATAGAAAACAAATGGAAAAAGTAATAATATATCAAGATTTGTAAAAGTTGAAAACATTTGGAAGAAAAAAGTCAGCTATAATACTAAGAGTAATTGCAGGCTTTGGAATGATACCAAAGTGTTATACCAAATATTGAAAGTGCATGGACTTTAAATGGACTTGATTTTCTTATTTGGAACTTCCTACATATATACTATGGCAATACCTCCAGGTTAGAACATCAATAATTGGGAAATGCCTATCTAGATATCACAATATTTGATGGATAAACAGATAATAACAACAAGAGATGACAATCTAATGATTTACATGAAGGAAACTTTTGGGAATCATTGAGATAAATGAACATAAATAAATAGAGCAATATAAAACTCTACTATGTTCTATAAATAGAATATAATAAAACAAGGTATTATTGGAAGCCACTTCCGGCAATAACACTTCACTGCTTGTGACCTACCAAGTTTAATGTACCTTGCCAGCAACATATCACACCACACTGTTATTTTATTTCAAATAAGGTGAAAGTCAAGAGGTTTTTCAAGTTCCTGTTGGAGTGTCATACTTGGATTGTAGGTGGCAAACTGTGAAAGCTGCTTCTAGAGGTACTGTTAAATACAATTCACAGATATATGTGAATTGTATGTAACAGTAACTGATTTCCATTATGTAGATGCTCGTGGAAACTATTTTGAATATAGATGTACTTTGACATTATTTTGAATATTTAAAAATCAGAGGAGAAAACCCTTCACAACCCAGCCTAATTCACTGTAGCTTTTTGAGAACGGAACAAGACCATCTATTCTTAAATACCATTAATTTAAAACAACAATATCAATGTGGAGGTGGGCCATTTCCCCAAGAACATTGCCTGTATGTGAAATTCCAACCATTGTGGATTAGCGTTTCCATAGCAACAGCAGCTGGATGAGAAATCAATTTTCAAAGCAATTCTTAAATAAAACAAGTTGCAAACTGCAGACTGTATGCCTACAAAGAGAAGAGAAATTAAACCCGTGGCAATGAAGGGGAAATTGATAAAAGAGCATATTTTTACCTGGATGCAATGCAATGTCCTGTGAATGCACTGATTGCAATGCAGCTGGCCTTAGTCAGAAGTAAAGCTGGTGAAAGCCTTAGTAGGGGACATACCCCATTGAATTCAACAGGAACCACTTCTATATAATATGTTTAGGATTATTCTTTAAGCCTCTGAAACCAACTGAATAAATTAGGGCCAAACTAGCATAGCAAATGGCTGACACTGAGCTTTTCAATTGAAAGGTCGGCAGTTCAGTGGTTCAAATCCCTAGTGCTGCATAACAGGGTGAGCTCCCATTACTTGTCCCAGCTTCTGCCAACCTAGCAGTTCGAAAGCATGTAAAAAATGCAAGTAGAAGAATAGGTAACAGTGTTCTGTGCAACTTTGGCGTTTAGTCATGCTGGCCACATGACCACGGAGACATCCTCTGGATAGCCCTGACTATTCGGCTTTGAAACAGAGATTAGCACCGCCCCCTAGAGTCGGGAACGACTAGCACATTATGTGCGAGGGGAACCTTTACCTTTTATATAGCAATAGCAATAGCCCTTAGACTTATATAACTGCCCCAAAATGCTTTATAGTACTCTGGCCAATTTACAACATCAGCATATTTCCCCAATCTGGGTCTTCATTTTACCAACCTTGGAAGGATGGAAAGCTGAGTCAATCTTGAGCTGGTCAGGATCGAACTCCTGGCAGTGGAATGCAGAGTTTGCCTGCAAGACTGGCATTCTAAGCCACTGCGCCATCACAGCTGAATGTATCCTCAGAAAAGATGTTTAGCTTTCAATCCAATATCAATCAGCACACATAATGGAAACAGGGATGGAATGTATGGAAGGTGATTCCTGAAGCTTGAAGACCAATGCTGCATATCTACAGTACCAGCAGAGTAGTGCAAGAAGTGTCTGAAGAAAGTCTGAATTCTAAGAACAAACTCTGGTAGGCATATTCCCACTGTTCTTCAAGCCACACATGAACAATACAAAATAAAACAATACTCCAGCTAAATTAGGGGACATGATCAAAGCCTAGATGTGTAACATTAAGCCACTTACTGCATTGCACTGCACTGCATTGACCTCTCAACCATTCCCTTGTTGATACAAAGAACATGTCAAACTATAGCCTAATGCACTGTCCAGTAGTTGGGGAAAATACACAGCTAAGGATTGGCTGACATAATAGAATAAACAGAAAGTGCTCAGTATTTAAAGATACTTTATCTAGTCTAATACAGAAGCATTTCACAAACATGCTAGGATAATTAGAAGGCATAAAATAACCAGACCAATTCTCAGTAACATGAAGAAAACTTTCCACCAAATACACAAATGTATATTGTTAAGTCTATTTCTCTGGGTATATACTGTATGTATATGTATGTGTGTGTGTGTATATCTATCTATCTGTCTGTCTGTCTGTCTGTCTATCTATCTATCTATCTATCTATCTATCTATCTATCTATCTGCATACACGTTGGGCAAATCAAACTATTCAGCAGGGTTCAACCAGATAGCAAGGATTTTCTTCCATTGGTAATCTATGCAAGGGAAAAGAATTAATTTTGCTTCACAAAGATTGCTTACAGAATACAGAATAACGAAGTTGGAAGGGGCCTTGGAGATTTTATAATCCAACCCTACACCATTTTGAATAAATGGCTGTCCAATGCCTTCTTTAAAATCTCCAGTGTTGGAGCACCCATAACCTCTGAAGGCAAGCTGTTTCACTGATTGTTCTGACTGGCAGGACATTTCTCCTTAGTTCTAGGTTGGATCTTTGTTTGATAAGTTTGCATCCTTTACTTGCCCTCAGTTGCTTTAGAGATAGCTTGTCTCTCTCTTCTTCATGATAGCCTCTCAAATATCTAGATGCTATCATGCTATCATGTCATGCTATCATGTCACCCCAGTCCTTTTTTAGACTTGACATATCCAATTCCTTCGACCATTCATCATATGTTTAGCCTCTAGCTCTGTAATCATCTTCAACTTTTTAAAAGAGCATTCCAAATTCAAGGCAATTCTCTCCTGACTGGACTTCAGAATCTTCTTTGATCCTCAAGAGATATTTCATCTACTCAAATAAGAAAAGACAGAAGAAACACAGTGTTTTTTTTCCCCAGCTATAATGTTAACAATGACCACATAACCAAGAATGGATGGGCGACTTTGAAAGGCCAGACTGATCCAACAAATACATCAAACAACAAACAAGAGGCCATAAAAAAAGAGGAGCAGCAAAAAATATGATCAGTCCTATCAAAATCATTTAAACAATTTAAATCTCCCTCCCTCCCTCCCTCCCTCCGTCTCTCTCTCTCTCTCTCTCTCTCTCTCTCTCACACACACACACACACACACACACACCAAAAGCAATAAAGTAAACAGTACAAAAGCCAGAATGCTCTTCACCATAAAGGAGGCATTACAACCTGATACAATCCAGTCTCTAGTACCAGTTCTTCAAATTGCAAATACTTGGAGCAAGCCCTTTTGGGAACGGAGGAGTATATACAGTAGATAGAAAGAAGCAATTTTTCACATTATTGCTGTATTTACCACTTAAATATATAAAAAAATAATTTTTGTCAAGTGTCAGTTATTTATATACTTCTGACTCCCATAATACTGCCTTTCAAAATCATTTGCTTAAAATTCTGATGTCAGATAATGCGCATCATGGGACAAAACCTTTTCAGTCAAGGTACCTCAAATGGGCTAACTTAAAGAATGCATCAAAAATCCATGATGAGTAACTCCTGTGGGAATTGAAAACTGGCAATTTTATGACATTTTATCACAAAACGTTTCCTGATATTTGACTGTGGTGTACAGTTCAACATGGGCTACTTTCAAGTCAAATACATCTCAAATATCTCCCTGAATTGTATGAACTTTTCAAGTACATTAGAAGCTCTTTCATTGTCGAAGGACTTGAGGAATCTGATAAAGAATATCTGCAGGTGAAGGCAAAACCTGGGGGCAGAGCGGGAAGGGGGAATCTGCCTAGAATCATTACATAGCCACAAGTGAACTAAGTCCAACCTACTTTGAGTGCTATTGGCCCTTATCTAACTCTATGCAGGGGTCCACCTTTAGTTGAGAAGATTCTTATGCATAGACTTTAATAATACTTCAGTTTAATTGAACCTTTGCATGTGGAGCTGGTCTTTTGCCACCTGACAATATCCCTGAAATGATGACCCAATGGGTCATGGGTTGTCTAGTAGTTCCTGTATATAAAACTAATGCGTTTTGATAACTTTTATTTTCCCCTGTTTCCATTACAAGCTCTTTTTGCCAATCCCACTGATTATTCATAGCATAGTAATAGTTCAACAAGGAGATGGGGGAAAGACATTGGCTTTGTACTTGAAGCAGAACAATTAACAAAAGTAGATTCCTGCTCAAATTTTATGCTATATTATTCCCCATCTTTCTCCCACCACTCATCACCCTTTAAGAATAAGCTTTCCAACAATTATCTCCTGTGTTGATCCTGTGGTGAAGACTGGGCCTGAGGAAGAGACAAATATGGTGATATATTAATGAGAACTGAGAGAGAGAGAGAAGAGAGAGAGAGAGAGAGAGAGAGAGAGAGAGAGAGAGAGAAGGCAGCAGCTAGCAGAGATTTCAAATGGAAGGAAGGCTGCTTGAAGAGAAACAGCTTTTTAATAATTTTTTGTGCTGAATTCATTAACAAAGGATACACACATACACCAGCAGTGTTAATAACGTAACCTCAAACACAGTAATACAATCAAAATTTTAAAAAAGAGTAAAAAAAGGAAAAAGAATGCCAAATTATGTTGCAGCCAGAAAAACTCCTACAACTTTAATAAGATTGCTTGAAAATGTCTTTGTCAGAAAAAAAAAAATCTAATTCAAATATTGAGAAACAACGCATTATCAATATTCAACTGCTGAAAATTAAATGTAGATTTCTCCTTCCAGTGTTATATAATAATGATCTAAGACAGTATGTTTCAAATTTGACAATATTAAGATGTGTCCCTTCAACTCCATGTATTACCCAGCCATGATGCTTTAAACTAAAACACATGCCTGGGGAAAAAAATCACAGTTCTTGATATGTTGAAAATATCAAGTAATGGGATATATCTATGAAGAACATTTTCATTTTTAATGCTCAACAATTATGCATGTTCATTTTAATAGTCCTGTTGGCCTCAAATCTCACAACAGTATGACAATACCACCATGCTTATGGATTATTGCTTTGAACTACAGTATATCTCCAACAGATATAAAACAATTTTATGTTATTGTGTTAACTTTATTTTAAGATAATAGAGACTAATTTTATGATATTTAAACTAGCCTTTCATTGTTTACCATGAAAAAGATCTAAGTGTACCTAAATTCATTAGCTTTCTATAAAAACGATTGCTAGTTTAAAAGCCACAGTCAAATACTCCAAAAGCTAGAAGCAATGTAGCATCTGGATGATATAAACCTATTAATAAACGTTTAAGCTAATTTTACTTTCAAGAAGCAGTCCAATATAAACCAAGTTAAGTTTTTTAATTGTTGTAAATAATTTAAAGTAGTTTCTCAAACTAAGTTGATCTGAAATAATGTCAAGAGAAGTTTACAAAAAAAAAACAAACAGATCTAGATGCCATTTTTACACTACAGTGACAACATAATTCTGAAGAAAAGATATTCTGACAGTGATAAGCCTGAAATTTTTGGTACTTAAACCCACTTATCTCAATTGGTATAATGAAAATAAATACATTTTTCAATTATGAAAAATAACTAAATGCCTTGGGAAGTAAGGGATCTTTCAAAAAAACATGAATTTACTTTAAAAGAAAATGGCTTGCTTTTCAGTAGCAGAAAATGCACTTAAAAGAATAAAGGACATTGAGAGCAACAATGGCTAGAGAGACATAAGATAAAATATTTTTGCCCCTTTCCCTCCTTCGTTCAAGAGGTTGCATTTGATGTGACCATTTACTTTTGTTTGTCTTCCAAAAATCAATGCAAAAATCACATTATTTCTTATGCAAGAGTGGGCTGCTATATTTTCTTTGGAAACCTTGGAAACTCAGGAAAGGCCTGTGGATTGCTGGTTTAAGCCAAGGGGCAAATCACTTTTTCTTCCATGAAAAAGAAAAGTCCAAATTTTCTTATCTTCTCCAGAAAACTCCTTTGTATTTTTTTTTCTTATTCACTGTTTACCATTTCTCGAAATCTTTATGGGGATTGTAAACAATTTCTGCTTGTTTGTGAATAGGGATAAGCAACAATTAAGTTGGAATTTAAAATTTTATGTCTAAAGTGGAATAGAAATTTGGCCACTGGGGTATTAGTAACAGTCTTCAATATTCCTTGTCATTTGCTTTTCTAGCTATCCTTATTATCATTATTATTGTGTGAGAGTATAATACCTCTTACTACTCTTTAAAATATAAAGATTAATAAATCTTTAAATTTATTTCCTGACAATGAGAGCTATTAATCAACGAAATAGCTTGCCTATAGATGCTCCATCACTGGAGGATTTTAAGAAGAGATTGGACAACCATTTATCTGAAACAGTACATCATCTCTTGCTTAAGCAGGGGGTTGGACTAGAAGACCTCCAAGGTCCCTTCCAATTTTTATTCTGTTAAATATTCTTTCACACAGGATAGTCATATCTACAAATAAATTATGCAAGTAGGATGAATCAGATTACATTTCTGAGTATGAAGAATCAAGCAAACAAAGTTTTCATGCAATTCTGCAGATTAACAATAAAATGAATTTAAAAAGTCCTGACACTCTTTTATTTATGATAGGCAGGAAAATATAATCTAAATAAATCTAAAATAAATCCATTGGTGATTTCGATAAAAGCAGATCTACAAGCCTGGTCCAAGTGGACTTTGCTATGGCACAGATGGCAATCCTGAATAAAGTTTCCTAGTATCTATCTTTTTTGCTTTTTGTATAATTGCAACACACGCACCCCTGTTTTTTCTCACAGAGATGTCTGACAAAGGACATGTAATTATGAAGCACAGGGCTTTTTAAAGCTTCCACTGGGGAAATTTAAATAACCAAAATTATTATCTATAACCCCTCCCTCCCTTTTTAAAGTAAAGTTCTTTAAAGTTCTGAATCTGGCAAAAGAGGAAGTGAAAAATTCAAAAACAGATAAGGGATTAATTATATTTCTTTTTTAAAGAAACAATACTAACAACGGCAATAAAAAATAGATGTTTGCCAATCAACTGTGATGTTTAAAAAGTCTAAATCATTCAGGCTTAGAAACAAAGGAAAGAACTTGATATTTTCTAAGCAAATCTGAAGTACCCCACTACTTTCCCACTTTGCTACCAAGCGCCCCACCTCACAGTCTGCCCCTGCTTGACTTATTCCTGGTTGCATTGAATATACATCTTTTCTGCTATTATATTTTTAGATTTCTCATTCAATACAACACTGTTGATTTCTATCGCTTGGGTTTCAATGTGAAGTTTCCCTCAGAATATGTGTATTTGCCCTTAAAGGGAAGAGTATGGTTGAATTTATTGGCACATATGATTCCATGATGAGATAGTTTTATCTTATTTCCCTTCTATAGTAACTATTTAGTAGTTTATGAACCAGGTACTCTAAATTTCCAATTAAACTTTAACTTAACTGAATTGTACTATTAGATGCAGCACTTGGTTATAAACAGCTCATTATGTATAAAACTTTAAAAGACAGAAAACTGTTCTTATATTTTTATGCAGCATTTCAAATATATTTATATCTCAAAAAAATCTGCTGTTAAATTTAGTTCATGCTGAGGCACTGACAGTCTGAATACTTCCAAGGACTAGACCAAGTTATTTCTGATACGCCAATCAGAGTTTGGAGACATTTTATTTTCACATCTATCAAACACATTTTCCTTTTCTGGACTCAACCAATTCAAAATTGCTTTAACTCATTCTTCCAAATTTTTTTCTCCCCTTTAACAAAGTTGACAGAGATTTGGTTCAAAGTGGAGAAGGCTGTACAAGCCATATCTATTGTGAAAATACACTCAAATCCTCATGCAATGAAATAAATTCGATATTTGGCCATAGCGTGAATTAATTCATTTCCTAAAGGGATGATCTTTCATGGACAGAGCAACTACATTACAAATAGTCCAACAGAGTCTGCTTGTATAATAGATTTATTTGTGATTAGTAACTTATATCCATGGTGGAAAAAAGGTTAATGTTATTTTATTGCATATCCTCTTTTTAGGAAATTGCCTAATCTCATCTGGGAGTGCACAGAAGCTGTAAATATATGAATCAATGTTCATTGAGATGACTATTACTGAAAAATGGGGTGGGGAACCCTTGGGAACATAGTACAATTGAAGCTTCATTTATATCTTCTTCTTAAAAGCTAATGGATGTTACTATCCAAAATGAATAATGAATAACGGAACTGTTAAAAGAATCACATCAAAACATCACTACAAAAGAAAGGAGTTGGTCTGTAACAAAATTGTAAACCATTCGTCATTCCAAAGGATTGCCTAGAAAAAGCTGTTTCCGGAACTGAAAATGTTGATACAATTCCTACAACGTTTTTCAAAAGAAAGAATTAATAGTAATAAGGCATAAGGACAGCCTTTAATTTCCAGATTTACCATGTATTTCATTTAAAAAATATTAATTTCAAAATTTTAAGACTGGCTACAAGCGTATGGATCCTGGAGCCTTTTTCTTCTGTCTCTGGAGAGGACAGTCTTGTGGTTTGTTTTTTTTTAAAAAAATTACTTTCAAAGAAGATATTTTTTGGAGAAATTCTCATGGCTGGTATGTAGTGTTCTTGACTTAACTAATGATGGGAGGGCCAACATGTGTTGTGTGAATGATTGCCTTTTACTGAACAATCCTCTCTTCAGCAACCTACAACCTGCCAGACTGCCACGCTTTGCTTAAATCCCAAGAGAAACAACAAAGCATAGCTCCTTAAAATGGTCTTTTTTCACTGGTGGTGCTATTGGCATTGCTAATGGACAATAATGCCTTTGGGAGATAGTGAGGAAAATCACTCCTTTCTCTGGAGAAACAGAAAACGTTCAATCAATTTCTCTACCTAACAATTAAGTGGAAGGCTTGTTTTGGTCGGTTAAAATTTTTTCATGCTCACAAACTCTTCAAGATATCAATATATAACACATGTTTCTTTTCCACTAAGAAAAAAAACAAATTTTTACAAACAAATTTTATCTTAATTTCATTTCATATATCATATTTCATCTCCATGTTTTATTATCTATCCATTGATAAAATAAATCCCATATCAAATAATATTGTTTATCTTCCTGTTCTCTTATTTCAAATGTCAATTTACTCATTTCAGCACAATCCAACATTTTCTTAATAATTTCTTCATCAATGGGTATCTTCTCTCCTTTCCAATTTTTGGCAAATACAATTCTAGCTGCTGTTAAAACATTCACAATAAAATATTGTAATTCTTTATTAAATGTCTCTGGTAAGATCCCTAATAAAAATGCCTCTGGTTTAAAGACTAGTCATTTTACACATTCTTTTTTTTTTCAAGAAAATCTAATGAAGCTTTATCATGACCTTGCCTCTTTTAATTTGGTAGAATAATTATGCTCGTTTATCTAGATTTCTTTTCTTTTTTTTCCTATGTTGTTGCTAAGAGTTGACACCAACCTGATGGCATGTATTAAATCAATCAATCTGGACTAGGTAAAGTATCAGTTTTCAAATTTAAATCTGCAAAGAGGTATCTAATGAAGTCATTACATGTCATATTATGGATATGGTTTGTCATCTTATCCCAGGATTATAAAAGCATAATTCTTGGCAAATGTGTTTCTATTGAGACCACGGTGCTCTTTCTTTTTTTTTTTTTACTGCAATCAGAGAGAGAGAAAAATTCTCATACTGGTGGCAATGAAATACCTTTTTACTGCCAATTGTAGCCAGAGGCAAATTTGTGATCAAAGTTCCTTCTGCGTGCACTATAGTTCTGATAGAAGCTTTAGTACTTAAAACATGAAGGCTAACATTCACGTTAATAAAGATGACATGTCCTTGAAACTTAAAGACCGTTACAGGTTTTCTCCTTTTTTATGATTCCAAGCCACTGACATTTTATTTGGCAGCTTAGACATGATTCAGTATTTGCTATGGCCATTACACTGGTACCTTGAGTATCATTTCTGCAAAGGGTTCTGCTATGCTTACAAATGTGTTTCGCCACATCTCCTGGTGCTTTAATTTGATTACAAAAGCTGCTTCCCAGCCATCTGACTATATCTAAATGAATCTCAAATTCCCTAAGGATTCCTCAAGAGCTATTATATAGAGAGTGAAAGTCCTCTATTGACTGCTGCTACTTTTAATGGATTCATTACATCAAATTCATAGTGACCTCTACAATTCTACTCTGAAGGTTAATCCTTCAATATGCAAATACAACACTTGGGGCCCAAGATGGTAAAAACAGAAGCATAGAAAGTTGCTTTAGGTCAGCATATCAGTTTATGTAATCTGCACTTATTTCTTCTAATTGGGTATGGGGATGAAGTTTTAATTTTACTTCTTTGGACTGGAGATGCCAAGATTGAATCTGTGACCTTGTGACCTAGGCCCTAGCCGGCCTAGCCTAAATGGTTTTTAATTGGGATTTTTAAATTTTATGGATTTGGCGTTTTAAATTGGGTAGCCAATGATTTAATTCTTTTAATTATCTTAACTTTTGAATTTGTATGTTTTTTAATTTTGGCTGTTCACCGCCCTGAGTCCCTTCTGGGAGAAGGGTGGTATACAAATTAAATAAATAAATAAATAAATAAATAAATAAATAAATAAATAAAGCGATGTACACTATCGAATGAAGGTAAATATACGTGTCCCAGAATAATGTTGCAGGATCCAATCTGGATCGGTCACCGGGACCAGAGGTTTTGACTTCTGAGCTTTTGATCTCATGCTGGAGCCCATCTTCAGGGAACTTCTCTCTAGACATGTGCCCTGTCTCTATGAAAGAGTTCTTTTCACAATTAAGGATATAAAAAGACTGCTCCTAGTCAAGAAAACAGGGAAGACTACTTTGGCCATTCAGAAGATACTATTACTGCCACTCTACTTCTACCCTGTTTCCCCCAAAATAAGACATCCCCTGATAATAAGCCCAATCAGGCTTTTGAGCACATGGCAATTTATTTATTTATTTATTATTGAATTTCTATACCGCCCTTCTCCCTGAGGACTCAGGGCGGTGTACAGCCAGAATTAAAAAGACATGCAAGACAAATATTAAAAAACAATTAAAAGATATATATAAATTTGGCCCAATTAAAACTCATTACCAATTAAAATGTTTAAAACATTTAAAACAGTTAAAAATTTCATCTTAAGCCAGCCTGGCTTGTTTAAATAAATGGGTTTTAAGGGCACGACGGAAGGCACTGAGGTCCTGGATTCTCCTTATCTCTGGGGGGAGCTGATTCCAGAGGGTAGGTGCCCCCACAGAGAAGGCTCTCCCCCTGGGGGCCACCAGCCTACACTGTCTGGCTGATGGCACCCTGAGGAGGCCCTCTCTGTGGGAGCGCATGGGTCGATGGGAGGTCATCGGTAGCAGCAGGCGGTCTCGAAGATAGCTAGGCCCTATGCCATGGAGCGCTTTGAAGGTGATAACCAGCACCTTGAAGCACACCCGGAAGACCACCGGGAGCCAGTGCAGCTCGCGCAGGAGCGGTGTTACATGGGAGCGCCATGCTGCTCCCGTCACTACCCAATAAGGCCAAGCGCTTATTTTAGGGTTCAAAAAAATATAAGACAGGGTCTTATTTTCGGGGAAACACAGTATAACTTATCTTTCATACAATGCACTTAATTCAATATACATTTTAATTATCTTAAAAATAGTCTTCAGATGGAAAGTCAAACTGAAACATTATTCATGGAGTAAACTGGGAATGGGGTTTGAGTCTCCCTATTCTAATTCCAAGACCATGACTAGAACATTGGCTCACACACTATGTTAAATCCTACTCTGGTCAGAAAATTCTTGTATTCATATAAAATGCTTTAAACTACCCACCCATAGCAAACAAATTAATGAAAAGGCTCACTTCACACAGCATGCTAAGATAATACCCTCAAGTTGTTAGATTGGGAATTAGCTCTCCATCATTGTTTGCATAAGAAGGCAATTTGAACAAATAACAAAATGGGTGTTCCAATACAAAATTTGTTCAATTCGTACTTACAGCATGATAGCACACCAAGTATTAAGAAGATATAGCTAACCTTATGACTTCGCAAACTGCATTTCTTCATTTTGATGAAAGGTCAGCTTGTTATAGCCTCTCTCCAATGCTCTTTTTAAAGACAGAAATCTGAATCGGCTCTATTATGGAATAACAGACTAAGAATGAGTGACATAAAGCCCTCTGGAGCTCACCATCTGTCTTACCTCAATCCAAGCAAGAGAAAAAGGACTCAGAAAATGATAATTGTGTCCCAATTTTGTATTCGCAAATATAGTGTTCTTTGACTTGTCATCTCACACTAGGCTTATCCAGCAACACTAAAGTAATTGCTTATCATATGGCACTAAAACTAACAAGCACTGAAAATTGTCATAAAGCATCAGGCAAAGGAGTTAATATTAACTCATAATTATTAATGCTTATCTTTCCAAAGCAATTTCATTGCTGCTCCAGTAGCATCAGCTGGTTTCACTGATTTCTTATGTAAGAAATGTAAATGTCATTGTGTTTGTACAAAAGTTAAAAACATATTCTCTTTGCTATGGAACTGCAATGGAACACACAGCATTAAACATTAGTCTCCCCCCTTCATCTCCCCTCCTCAAACTACTACTTGAAACATACTCTTGTTTCTACACCTGTTTTCAGTACTTTAAAACAGAACGATGGGAAAACTGAGTCTATCCTCTCTTTTACAGAAAACATGCAATAGTTGAATACATAAAATAAAAAGAGGCGTCATTCAAGCCAACATGAAATTAGCCTTCTGCTCTTCAGATCACTCTGGCAGAAGGGAAGCATCCCCAAGGATGGCAACCCAATTATTGCCATCATTTTGCAAAATATCTTTCCCTTTTTTTTTGCCAGAAAAAAAGCCCATTGCCTGTTTGTGGAATAGAGTTGTGTAAACCACTGCAATGGGAAAAGGCAGCATTGAAGCAGAAGTATATACACTGGACTGAATTTCTTGAGTCATGAGAGACAGCATCTGCTTTATTTTATAGCTTGACTCCAAATATGGAAGCAACTAGGTCCTATAACTATTTCTGTATATGATATACCAGATCATTTGTCTCCAGGAGCTTATAGAGCCTACTGAAGTCAAAATTTGAATCTGTCATCTCATGGAGGGCTCTATTCTATTCTGATTTAGTCGATACTTTCCAAATTTCATTCTTTCCAAATCCAATCTGGGAGAATTTATGAGTTGAATCCAACGTATCTTGCATGCAAAACGTGTGCTCTATTAATTTTCTCTCTCCAGATCTTTGCCATCTTAACAGGACATGAATCTGCACTCTTTTGCATGTCCCACACCAGTTATTTACTCCTGCCCCTGCAATCTCTATATAGCCATGGAACAGCTGTCATTTGTGATTATATCCTAGTTTTCCGTATCATCCTTACCAACTTTCAAATTAAAAGATTTGTGCAAATCAGGCCAAAGGGAATGTAGTTATTATTACATTAGGATGAGCAAGATCTCAACATACCAAGAGTGAAGTTTTTTTGGTAGTTTGGAATCAGAGTTTGTGTCTTGTCTCTTGGACTCCAAGGAGATGCAATTCTAAAGGAAATCAACCTTGACTCTTCTTTGGAAAGACAAATACTAAAGCTGAAGCTTAAATACTTTGGCAACATAATGAGAAGAGATGACTCATTGGAAAAGACCCTGATGATAGGAAAGATTGAAGGCAAAAGGAGGAGACAGCAGAGGATGAGATAGTTAGATAGGGTCTTTACATGAATTTGGTCAAACTCTGGGAGACAGAGTTTGACAGCAACTCCGTGGAGTTGCAAAGAGTTGGACTCAACTTAGCGACTGAACAACAACAAGGGCAGCATTTGCTTCTCTCTAATGCTCCAGCTGACTATGAAAACACCTGAAAGTCATATCATTTTCTATAAACCAGACATTGGGAAAAGATCCTGAACATAATCACTTTTGGCTTGGTTAAACATTTTTTCAGTATGCTACACATCAAGTATAAGAAATGACTGCATGTGCCATCATGTCAGCATTGACTCTTAGCAATCACAAAGATAGAGCTTCTCCACATGGTCTCTCTATCTCCATATGGTGCTTCAGACCTTCCAAGACTGCCATTTCTACTGTAACTGAGTCCATCCACTTTGCTGCCGGCTGTCCTCTTCTCTTTTCTTCAATTGGAAAAAATATGCTATTTCTTTAAAAACATTGTGACCTAAAAAACCCCATGAGTTGATGGTCTGAGTGCATCAGCCTCTAGCATCAGCTTCCAAAATGAATTTAGGGCATTTAAAAAAAAAGTTTGAAATATCTGTCCTAAATACACCTCCTTTTGAATGCAACACTAAAGTGCCCTCTGGATAGTTTGATTTTAAACAACACATTTGGAACCTGCTGAAAATGCCGATGTGAAAAAACTGTAAACCATATATCCTCCTCTAAAATAAACTTCCCTGAGTGACCTGAAAACTTCTAGCTAATTGCCACAATCAGCAAGCAATTGTTTTAACAACCAGAAGGAATAAGTGCAACTTTGCTTACCCAGAAACCTGGCTTAAAAGTGATTCCTTGGCCCTTTTTCCTTCTTATGCCATGTGCAATAAAACAAGGTACAAAATAAATACTTTTGCATTTTTTAATGAAATCTGTACATTGTGTCAAAATTACTTGCACAATGTCACACCTGCTAATATTTCAGAAACCTGGCTCTTTCCATATACTTTGCCTAGCACAATGTGCTTTTTATTTTTATTTTTATTTTTTTGCTTTACTCTTCCTGCTTCCCCCACCTGCATATAATTTGCTTCTCAGAACAATCACCATATAGGTCTAACAGTGCAAGACAAGATTAAATAATTTCTTTGTTTACATCATTATGTTTACACTGAGAATAGAGAAGGTTTTACAGCCCACTTTTTGGGAAAGGCTTCAAAGGCCACATTCCAGTTTTGGTGGGACCATAGTTAAAGAAGAATCTAAAATAAATCAGGAGTTGCTTTCTCTGGCAAGCCTGCTTAGAAATAGAGAGGGTGTCAATAGAATAAACTACTCCTCTGAATGATTATTCAGGAGTGAGAAATCATCCTGGGAAATGGTTACTGAATCCATTGAGATTCTTCTGTAGGCTGATTAAATACTTTGTTTTATCCCTGCAATTATACTAGTACAATTGTGTACATAGTATACCTGTTTAGTTATGGACCAACTAGGCTGAAGGTTATGATGGTAGAAGGGCTGAAGCCTTCTTCAACAGAAAGAAATATGGTAAGTTATTTAATAAAATAATACTGACTGCATTTGCAATTTTGTGGCAGCTTCTAAAAGCAAGATACATTTTACTTCCTTCCTTCTATAGTTGTTTATAATATATAAAAGTCATAAAGAAAAATGCATTTATAATTTGTACCTGAAATTGCATATACCGGAACTTTATCAGGGATAGTTAGGTTGATCTCCCAACCTCTTTGTCTAGTTCCTAACCATGGCTCAAGCAAATAATAAATCTTGAGATTGTGGATGCAAAGAGAAAACATGAATTTCTATTTTCTGAATCGCCCAGAGGGCATTCTCCACTACAGGGCAGCACTTCCTCCCAAAGCTAATAAACAGAATATAACTTTAATGAACTCTCCAGGGAGGTGGTGTCCTAATTCCCTGACTAAACTGGGAGAGTTCAGCCCCATTTAACTGAAAATAAATATTGAAAGAAAACCTTATAAAATAAATAATAAAATAAAGCTAGGTATTAGAACTCAGGAAACCACTCTAGGTGAAGATGAAAAAATAGAATAAAATCTCAACAGCTCACCTCCATAATCATGGCATAACTAGGAGCCTGAAATACCAGAATATTCTCCACAGGGAGATTCTAGACTTTTTTTTTTTAATTTGATTTATATGCCGCCCTTCTTCGGAGACTCAGGGCGGCTTACAATGCGTTAACCAATAGACTTTGAGATATATCAAAATAATATCAATTTAGGGTTCCAACATTGATATATTTACATTATTAGTATTACTTTCTTGAAAATCTGCTGACCAAAAACTAAACTAACCTTCAGTGTAAAGGAAAGGTTAAATCTAAATATCATTGAACCGTATAGAACATTCATAATTTAGGTTGAAAGGAAGGTGTCCCCAATTTTGACAACTTCTTAACCAATCTTGTGGCCACCAAGGAACAGTTTTCAGTATGAATAAACTCACTAACTCATTCAGAGGGGAAATCCCATTAGTGCTGTCAATACTGAAATTGGATTCTGGGAAGGGAACCTATGAATCACAAAAAGATAAAGCAGGATACATTTTTCAAAAAACTACTGAAATGTGAGTGAGTAGACAAAGCCTTTTTCCGCCTTGAGGGATAAAACATTATTAAGACAGATGGCCAGATAAGTGAAAATATTCAATCCACTGACCCCAAAGAATGCCAGAAAAAGTATCTATGTTGAGAGAACCCATGAGATTCAGCCAGAGGAAAGCATTGTCTGCAAAAGTTCCCCCTCCTGTGAAAAAAGTTACACCCAAAATAAAGACCTGTGTTCTCCCTTATTAAGGCTTAAGATCGGATGTTTCCGAAGAGCATTTGGAACCTGAAGAATGAGTGTTGGGTATTCCTAAAATGAATGATGGAACTGAATATTATGACAGCTATGAGATTATTTTGACACTAGTGTGAACAATAAACAGTTTGTAGCTCAAACTGTTTATTGTAGTACATTGTGGCTCAGTGATTAAGACACTGAGCTTGTTGATTGAAAGGTCGGCAGTTCAGCGGTTCGAATCCTTAGTGCCGCATAACGGGGTGAGCTCCCATTACTTGTCCCAGCTTCTGCCAATCTAGCAGTTTGAAAGCACGTAAAAAATGCAAGTAGAAAAAATAGGGACCACCTTTGGTGGGAAGGTAACAGTGTTCCATGGGCTTTGACGTTTAGTCATGCCAGCCATATGACCACAGAGACGTCTTCAGACAATGCTGACTCTTCAGCTTTGAAAAGGAGATGAGCACCACCCCCTAGGGTCAGGAACGACTAGCACATATATGCAAGGGGAACCTTTACCTTTACTTTTATCATAATACAATTTCTGAAATTTGCTAAGTTTGATTTGAAAACCTCTAAGATTCAATTGACTGAAGTGACATTAAAGCATATCATGAATTAACACTGACAACCAATGAGTTAAGGTCTTAAAGAACTTTAAATGTGTTGTATATACTAATTTTCAAGATGAGATTGATTCAGTAAAAGATCTTTTTCTCCATGTTTATTGGACACTCAAGGGAATTTTACAAAAGGATTTATACAAATTTATATAAAATTTATACAGAACTTAACTTTATATGATTTTGGAGAAAAAAAAATATAGTTTTAAAGGTGTGAAAACAATTATGCATTTTGTACCCCAAATTTGAAATCTATCAACGTATGAAGAATTATGGATCATAAGATGTGGCCAAAATGATTCTGTGATGATGGACAGACTGTGACACCTAGGATGGATAGATTATATGAGTTTGTTCTCTAATTCAAACTAGCCATCTAAGTCTAAAGTGCAATTGCTATTTTTCCTCTATCTTTCTTAGGGGGAGGGGGTTCATTCTTTCTGTTTTGAAACAATTTTTCTTTATAAAAACTAAATGCAATAACAGGGTTCCTTAGGAAGAATGTGGGGTTTTTGTGTTTGTTTTTCTCCTGGGATCCTTCCTTCGCATGGTTTTGTCAGTTTGACCAGATTGGGAAACCAGTTTTGATGCAGCTAACAGGATGCTATCACAATAACCTCTGCCTTTTTACTCCTGATCTTAGGAACAGGAAGATGTCCAGTGGTCACTGGATGATTAGAGCATCTCTCTTGCTTGTTTCTGGATTCAGAAACCTAGAAAAGTATTGAACTTGAACACTGTCCTTGGTCATTAACAAATACTGTATGTGCCCTTATTTAATAACAAATCCCACTGAAATCAGTAAGTTTACTTTCAATGAGGATATATATATATATAATAGCCCCACAGTGGTCCCATTTAAATTTCAAAAAGTTCCTTTGGCTTAGTGGGGGATAGATATAGTATCTGTCTGCTATTTTTTAAAATAGCTGTGTCCTTTTGATGCAGCTGCTTCTAAGAATTGCACTATGAATGCACTCTTCTGTGCTCTAAAGTATATTTCAATGCAACATGCTATACAGCATTTACATAAAGTGATGATCTTCAACTGAATGGACTTAATTCAGTTTTTCTGAATATTCTTATAGTAAGACCAATTCTTCATAACTCCGTTCGGGAGAGATTGGATGCAAAGAATGAACTTTTTTCAGATTTTACCCCCAACCAATAGAGAAAACTCATTGTTTCCAAAGCAGTCCAGATAACCGAAATAACTTATTTTTGCAATTTTATATTATTTGTGTGATTGTGCTTTGATATTTCCATCAGCGTATGTCAAGTGCAAAATTACATAAATTGTAAAAAATTATATTAAAAATTCATCTACTAAATCATTTGTATCAATTTTCATCAGTAATGCTCATTTACATCACTTGTGTAATTATGTAAAAATTAATTATGATATTATGCAAATGGTATAAATAGAAGCTATTGATGTAAACTGACACAAATGAGATAATTTCAGATTTAACTGGCATGTGTAGTTAACAAAAACCCCTCCCCTAAATGATCTGTTAAGGCTGTCTGTTAAAAGCACAAAACATAATGCAACATGTTGGATTACAAGTGTGGGGACCTATGTCCACAATCAACCATGGAAACATATTGGGTTTTTTGGTCATCACTCCCTAATCAATCTACTAGAAAGAATGCAGAGAAGAGCAACAAAGATGATTAGGGGACTCAAGGATAAAACATATAAAGAACGGTTGCTGGAACTGGATATGTCTAGTCTTATGAAAAGGACTAGAGCAGAGGTGGGTTTCGGCAGGTTCTGACCAGTTCTGGAGAACCGGTAGCAGAAATTTTGAGTAGTTCAGAGAACCAGTAGTAAAAATTCTGACTGGCTTCGCCCCCATTTATTCTCTGCCTCCCAAGTCCCAGCTGATCAGGAGGAAATGGGGATTTTGCAGTAACCTTCCCTTGCCACACCTACCAAGTTATGCCACGCCCACCAAGCCACACCCACAGAACCAGTAGTAAAAAAATTTGAAACCCACCACTGGACTAGAGGAGGCAAAGTTCTAATATCTCAGGGGTTACCACAAAGAAGAGGGAGTCAAGCTATTCGCCAAAGCACCTGAGGGTAGAACAAGAAGCAATGGGTGGAAACTAATCAAGGAGAGAAGCAATTTAAAACTAAGGAGAAATTTCCTGACAGAACAATTAATCAGTGGAACAACTTCAGTGGAACAGAAGTTGTAAATGCTCCAACACTGGAAATTTTTAAAAAGAGATTAAATAACCATTGGTCTGAAGTGGTGTAGGGTTTCCTGCCTAAGCAGGGGGTTGGACTAAAAGACCTCCGAGGTCTCTTCCAACTCTGTTATTGTATTCTATTCTACCCCAAAGGTAGGGGACAGAGGTGGGTTCTACTTACCTTTACTACCGGTTCACAACGGGAGCGTGCCCGCTTCTGCGCATGCGCAGATCGTCAATTATGACATCCGGGCGGGTGGGCAGAGCCTGCCACCGCTTTTACTACCGGTTCTAAAGAACCAGACAGAACCGGGAGCAACCCACCACTAGTAGGGGATAAATTCACCCTAGTCACCCTGAACTCTTGGAGAAAGAGTTCAGGACAGGCTATAACTCTAACAATTACATCCTGCAGTGTTATTTTCCAAGGGAACACGATGTATAACCTAAGAAACCATGTTTTCACTCATTTGATTTTTCTTATCTATATCATTTACAGTAGATGACTTACACATTGTGACTTTATTGTCCTGATAAAACCTAAAATACAAATCTACCACAGTTCTTATTATATTTCTTTTCAGCCCATTTTAATGGCTCAGATTTGAGACAAAACATCAGTTTGTAGTTTTCAAAAGAACTTAAAGGGAGCTGGGTTCTGAGAAAAATGGGAGAATCAAAAGCCATTGAGGGCTTAACTATGAAAATCCCAGCCATCAGATCCATGGGATTAACTGCTTAGTTTCCCTTGCCAGTCTCCATGCCATCAAGCCCTTGATATTTATGCTGGCATTATTAAGAAAGCAGCACTTTGTCTTTGTGAACAATCTCCATGGAATCAAAATCATTCCACTGGTGTCTTTTTAAGATGCTATCCCAGATATTACAGTCACTCCCAGCATTTTCAAATGCAAACTTTGGTTGTGGGCTCTTCTTTCCTGTATTTTACTAAAAGGCAGAATTAGCTTGTTTCTCTGCTGTCAAGAAAAATTACGGAAATATTCCAAATGGAATACTTTGCAATCCATAGAATAGGCTCTGTTAATCTATGTTGGAACCCATGCAATACAAACCACACTGACATCACTGACAGCTAATATACAGAGCCAGCTTTCCATGCCTGGGGCAAACACTCCACAGCCTATTGACAGCTCTTTAAGATCCTGCCAGAACAGCAACAAAGGGTGAAAATCACACTCGACCCTACATTGTAAGCATGGCTACCAAACCCTGTAGTGACAAAGGCCTGGAAAATTACTTGGAGCAATATTGTGCCTGGTTCTAGGATTGTTTTTTAAATGACGCAAACCCATTAAGACAGTTAATCAATCCCATAATAAAATACAACCACTCTACCCTTAATGAATAATTTGCAAAGTGGATAAGGGACGGTTCCTAAACTGTTTTACTTCTTTTAGATTTGCTTTTCTTGATTAGACGCAGCCAGAGTTTCCCTCAAATTTAAAAGTTGATCAGGTAACTCGGTAAAAGTGTAACAATTATAAATATTCAGCACAAAGTCATAATGTTTTGTATGAACTTACATACAAGGTAAATGAATTTACCTTGCTAACTCAGCAAATTTTCCAGCCATTCAAAGTTATCTCAAAATTATTATCTCACACTGCAGATGGCAAGAGGGTGCTTAAACACTACTATGGACACCTGGCGAATTTATAGATGCTCTGCTTTGGATGCATGGCTTGATTATGTCCATGCTGACAACTGAAATCTCTGTTTTGCCATTCAGGCCTCTATCACACAGGAGCATTTGAAGGTTTCTTTGTTAAAGTTATCTAAGTATAAGTGTCTGGAGCTTGGGAAGAAGAAGCAAGAATATAAGGGCAAGGAACACAAAACTATGATAGTGCATAGTGTTCTTATAAAATGTAAAATCCATGATACTCAGTCTCTGTAGTCGTGTATATTATTGCAGCCTTAAAAAAATACATATATTCATTTTTTTGTCTTATCTCCCTTTTTTATTGCATGCCATTATTTTATATTATGAAGTCAGGCCTTGAGAGGACTGCCAATAAAGTGCAAAATGCTGCTTCTACCCTATTCTTTCTTTTACTAACACAATAGTAAACAAAAGAGGTCAATGTAAGACCAAGAGGAAGGAGACAGTATCTCAGAGGAATTCTTTTAAGATTTGCAAAATTTAAAGGAGCCACATAACCTACCTAGACATATTGAACAGGAACTGAAGTTATGAATAAGGCCACAGAAGAGTGGATGTCTACTAAGAGAGGGGGACAGGAAGGAGTTGGAAGTGAGCATCCTAGGGTGGACATGGGTGATGGAAACCCTGAAAAGAACACTCCAGACCAGGGGTCTCCAACCTTGGCAACTTTAAGCCTGGAGGACTTCAACTCCCAGAATTCCCAAGCCGGCTTTGCTGGCTTGGGAATTCTGGGAGTTGAAGTCCTCCAGGCTTAAAGTTGCCAAGGTTAGAGACCTCTACTTCAGACAATATTTTCTTGTCTGCGGAAGCTCCCTCTCTCGAATCCCGTTCTTGGCCAGCTGTCCTTCCTGTGGAATGAATAATCTTTCCAACATACCCTATCGTAACTTATTCTTGTTACCATTGAAATTCTCCTGCCATCCATCTCTACTCTTTTAGAATATGCAAGCAGAATTTACAAAGCTGCTACATTATATTACAACATCCTAATTTTTTGAAGGTTTTTTTTTTTTTGCCTTATCAGTTTCTGAAGTGGAATTATAGATTTTTTAACAGCAGCAACAACAAATCTGGTGTTCTAATGCAAAGCTGAGCTGGTCATTGTCAAAAACCATTTTAGGGTAAAGATTACTTAGAAGGAATAATAGAATGCCAATTTGATTTTGTCTTGGAGCTGATATTATCCAGCACCAATAAAAAGGAACTGAAAAACAAAGTTATTCTTCTTGTCTGGTAGCAAAAGAAAGCTACCTTTTTGTGCATTTGTATCTGTAGGGTGTGAGAGGGGCACGATGGCTCAGCAGTTAAAGATGCTGAGGTTGTCAGCTGGAAAGTCGACAGCCCAGGTTTGAGACCTGACTGCTGCATGACAGGGTGAGCTTCTGTTACTTGCCCCAGCTCCTGCCCACCTAGCAGTTCGAAAGCATGCAAATGTGAGTAGATAAATAGGTGCCACTTTGGTGAGAAGGTAGCCGCATTCCATGTGCCTCGGCATATAGTCATGCTGGTCACATGACCACAGAAGTGTCTTCAGACAATGCTGGCTCCCTCAGCTAAGAAACGAAGATGAGTACCATCTCCTAGAGCCGGACACAACTGGACGGGGAAAACTTATTTACCTATTGGTGTATATACATACAGATACATGCGTATATTCATCTATTCTGATGATTACTGGAGGGTGTGGGTGGTGGTTTTTTTTTTTCTTTTTTTTTCATGCAAACAGAGCAGATAAAAAGTTCTTCACCTAAAGCACATAAAATTTCACAGCACTAATTGCAGTGGGAAGGCAGCCATCGGCTTTCTGCTGTGCATTAATTACACTGATCAGATGGATACAGGAAAAGGAGGTGCAGCTCAAAATAGACCACAGGTTACCCATCCCTCTATCTTTTAAAAGCCATCTTTTAAGAGTCTAATTATAATGCAGGTAATCAATATTTTGAATTTGTGTGAACATTATGTTAATGTACATAATTTAAAAGATTATTTGTTGCATGAAGCCAGTCCAAATTTATTTGCATTTACAACAGGAAAGTAAAACAGATAATGAAACAATTAGGATGAGGATTCATAGAATTTAATGTTACCTTTTGCACAAAGGAGATAAATAAATGAAGTAAAAGGTACATTAATTTGGAAGAATGACTATATCCACAGGCCAAAGATTGCAGTAGATCTAATGACAAAGTAGCCACTGTCCTGTTTCAGGGCCTCTAAGTGGGAACATAAAATTCAACTATTGAATGGTTTTAAGCTGGCAAATAAAATTAGCTTTGTTGAAAGAGGAGTAAAGAATTTATCAATTATTATTTGATCCTCTGGTATTTTATTAGATATGTGGAAGATATCATTCTCATCTTCATCAATATACACTTTCAACATTTTGTGTGTTAGAAAAGAATGAATCATTGTGTAAAGAGTCATGAGATGTTTTAGGAAGGGGAAAGATACCATATATTGATGCACATAGAATTTGAGGTAATGCTATAAAGCTTAGAATAATTTTATCTACTTTTTCAAAATTCCAGGAATTATCCAAACATTATTGTGGACACTAGGGCTCTTCTACATCAATGTGGAACAACTTGAGGGAATATAGTGTCAGAAACAGGCTTCATTCACAGATGGATACAATCATAACTAATTTTAAACCCTTGAGATCAAGTCTGATTAATCACTGAAAATATTAAATGCCAATTGCAGGAAGGAGTGTTGTATATCCATAATGGCTTCTGTGCCCAAACATGGTGATGATTATACATAATTCATAGTAGGTTGTTAGACTAAGAAGAACATCCCATAAAAAGACATTGGCAAACAATTGAGAAGCTGCTGCCAAGAAAACTACCCATGCTATCACCAGAAGTTTAGCTCAATTCAAGGGCACTTTTTGTTTTCTTTAAAGTTGAACTTCAGACTACACGTGGCGAGCCAAATCGATGTCTGGTTCAGTATAAAGCAGCAACTTCTTAGGGCATCAAGCTCACACTGGCTATCCTACTACTCATTAAATGCATAACACTGCACTGCACTTAATAGTTCTCCATCCATAAAACAGAAAACGAAAGCTAATCTCAGCCCCCCTTCCCAAAAAAAGAGTTTCTGCTGCAAAGAGATCTTAACCATTAAAAGGTAATTGTAGAAATCCAAAAAGAAGTAAATATTCATAATTCATTGGGTAAACAAAAACAAAAGACTGATGCATTCCTTAAATTCTGGAAAGGGAGACAGGATTAAGAGTTTCAGGCTGACTCCTCCCTAACAAAGAAGAAAGGGAGAAAAACCACAATCAGGCTTGGAAGATGTTATTAATATAGCCTATCTCAACAGAGTTTTAATCTTCTGGTTGAGTTGGTTTCCTATTCTGACAGTCATAGAAGGAAGTTGGAAGTCATTTTTATTTAGTTCCATGATAAAGGGGCACAAGGAGAAAACACAAAATACAAACAGACTGTGATTTGCTGCAATATTGCTAAGGCATACTGCACAGAGCCTTGTTTTTCATTATTAAACTTGTATTTAAAGTTAATTATGTTAAATTATAAAGTTATATAAGTGTATTTGAAACACAAAAATGCTTACATAATGTTTGCATTGGATAATTACATATAGAATTACTGTCGTAATAATATATACTTCAACTTTTTTCCTTTTTACTTATTTCTAAATACTTGATATGTAACTTTAATAATATAAATTTCTTTGTTCTGTTTCATCTGTTTTATTTTTCTATTATTTTAAAAACAATTTTTAAAAAGTGAAGGCCTGAACTGACTTTTTCCAAATTTTGTAATGACAGTTCCCTGCCAGACCATAATCTCTTTTTTGAGATTTACTCTGTTTCTCAATAAATAGGACAAACTAGGAAATGTTGTGTTTCCAATTGTTTTGACTCTCAGTAGCCAACAACCGTAAGTGTTACCCAAACACTTAGAGGATCTCAAGATTTACTCCTCCACTAGAGTTAGCAAAGAACACAGAAAAAAACATGATAATACAATTGTCCAAAGAAACATGCAAAAAATCCACCCATGGTTAAAAGAAGCCAAATTCAAGTGTAGTTGCATTACACTAAGCAAATTATTGCTCCTAAATTATTCCAACTATTTCTGTTAAACATTTCAGTCTTGTTCCCTACTTATTATGCAACATTGCAAGACTTCAGTTCTGAGAAAAGTAGCAGCCAATGAAGTTTTATTATCAACAATTTGTCCCAAAGGAACAAGAAAAGCTACCCATGACAAAACTTTTATCCATCTACATAACCCTTAAAAAGTACAAGAGTGCTGTCTTTCTCTTATATGTTTATTTAGCAGATAAGTTTGTTTCAGAGCAATAGTGTTCCCATCCAAATATAGTTTAACAACTCTCTGAACTTACAAGTACTGTCACTGGATGATTTAGCTAGTCCGAAGCTGACTCCAGATTTCATTGATTTCATGATTTCACTTCATTTGAAGAGCCAGTGTTGGGTCTTTTATCTTTTGCTCTGCACTGGTTTATTTGAACCAGAGAAAGCTGGCTATTTTCTGCATTACATACAGCTGAACAGAGCTTGTTGGCAGTTTGCATTCTCATTGGCAAGAACTCAGGCCTTTCCTTGACTCCAGCCCCTGAGCTGAAGTAAGCTTTAACTCTTTCCTCTCCATCCCCAGAAAGACTTAGCATCTCACCCATGATCCAGGAATTTGTGATTAATTAAGGTTGCAATGGAAGGGGGAGAAAGAGGTACTAGCTAAATGACTATATGAATAAATACATGAAGGCAGAATAGATTCAAACAAATTCATACATCATAGTCCTATGCTAGGGTCTTGTTCTTGTATAGATTCTTAAGAGATTATCACACACACACATAAAAGAAGAAAATGCTGTATATAACTGCTGGCAATGCGTAGTTAGAAAACTAATACCCTAAGCTCCAATACAAAGAAATCTCAGCTTTTAGTCTACTACAGCATTTCTCAACTTTAAGATGTGTGAGTTTTAACTCCCAGAATCCCAGATTGAGAAATGTTGGTCTAATGTATATAGCTTTCATTCCAGGGATTCTTGGTGTTCTCTGAGCTTGGTTCTTTTCTTGCAGATGTTTCATTATCCAAACTAGGTAGCATCATCAGTGATAACACTAGTGCAGGGCTGTCAAATTCCCGGCCCAGATGTGTCACATGCTGGCCACACCCATGCCCAGTTTAGCAAAGGGGGGAAAAGTCCCAATATGTCATGTGATGACGTGAGTTTGACACCTCTGCACTAGTCCTAACATCAGTGCTAGCAACCAAGCTCAGAGAGCACCAAGGACTCCTCATTTCAATCCTGAGCTACAAATATTCTCCTTTATTGGTAGTTTTCATTTCAAATATGAATGAAGCTATTCATATCTGAAACAACAGCTCTTGTTGTTATTATAAGGTATCCCCAGTTTATGGCAATACATTGCAGGTACATTTTAGTTGGCAGGATATAGACTACAATATTTCAGCTTTCAAAGTATTTTTCAAACTAGAGGTACTACTTTGCATAGAATAGAATAGGTATAATTAGAGTAAAGCTGAGCTTTTGTTGCACTTCTAGTAGACTGGCCCAAATGTGCCAAAACTCACTGACACTGTCCTTACATGAAACAGGGAATACTGCATATGGCATAAGTGCAATCAAGGCTGATAACCGGGCCTACACCTTCTCTGTTTCGTTAGACAGCATTATTTTTCTAACATCAACTAATCCAGGGGCTGTAGTAGCTCAAAGGATGGGATACAACTTGAGTCACATTTTGTGAACTTTCCAACTATCAGTTGAGGAAGAACTGACTAGTTAATAGTGGTCCCTATTTTCTTTTAGCATTTCAAAGACAGCAGAATGGAAGACAACTGATCATCTTTAAATTGATTCTTAAGTAAATTGGAGTGAACACTGTGAAATCTACCATATGAAAGCATCCATGATTTCTGTTAATGTCAGGATTACCCCCTGGAAGGAACATTTCAAAGTGTTCTTTTCTGAACAGCTTACATTTCTTTTGGTATAAATAAAGTTTGGATGAGCTAACAGAAACAGTAATTATTTTTTAATTTAATGGTGAAATCTCTGTGTACGTGCACACAGATAAAAAAGATAATGATTATACAGTGAAAAAAAGAAAAATATATTCAATGATTAAAATAAAGTAAAAGTGACCAAAAAAAAGGAAAATTAATAGGAAAAAAGAAAAAATCCATTTCAATTCCTGTTTAAATTAAAGAATTACTGTTAACATCCTGTATTCTGTACAATATCAGCCAATCTCAACAGGCTTTGCAGGATGGATTTGAAAAAAAAGCAATTAG
This sequence comes from Arizona elegans, assembly GCA_022577455.1. Lineage (NCBI taxonomy): Eukaryota > Metazoa > Chordata > Lepidosauria > Squamata > Colubridae > Arizona > Arizona elegans. Next base: position 295,199,984 of record JAKOOJ010000001.1, on the reverse strand, counting down.
CAGTGCCTTAATCTTAGAAATTGTAGGCAAGGGAAACAGATGGTTTCTCAGTTTGAAAGAGAAGGTACACAGGCTGTAGGTAACATTTACTGAAGCACTCTGAGTAGAAATCAGACAAAAGTAGATTTAGATTAGTTATTCTACCCTTTGGTACCCATTTCCTTAAAAAGTCTCTTAGCAACTGCAGCAGCTAACACAGGTATCTAGAATTCAATTAGATAGTTCCCCATGGTCTATAATGATATTTTGCAATAAACTTTCTAGAACAATGTTTCTGAACCTTGATTTCTTTAAGATGCATGGACTTCAACTCCCAAAATTTCCCATGCCAGCTGAGGAATTCTGAGAGTTGAAGTCCACACATCTTACAGTGGCCAAGATTAAGAAATACTACTCTAGTCAATTCCATTATTCACTATCAGCAGTCAGAGTGTGGATAATCTTACTTACAGCCAATGAATAGCACTGACTTCTGACCACAATAATTGACTACCAAATATGAAGCAAGAGATACTGTCAGTTTTATTAAAAAGGTATGCTTTTTAAAATATCCTGTTGTTAATCAGAGACCTGGAAAGGCCATATATCCTGAATAAAATAGGTATTTTTTTTTAAATGATCCTAGTAATCAGTGGTATCCCTGCTTTTCATACCTAAGATCCCAAGTCCCATTCTTAGTATTTTCACCTCTAAGAAACTATGAACAGGAAACTCCCCCCACCCCAGGTGCTGGGAAAATCAGTCAGTACTGGGATAAATTTTCTAACCTTTACCTAGGACACCTTCTCTTTTTCTAAATTTTGCAACACTTTATTTTTTGGCCATTCCATGACAGAAGAGTTTAAAGTTTGCATTCTCACAGCAGTTTAGATTAGAGGCATAATAACAGAATATTTTTTAAAAGTTACAATAAACTACCCACAAATGGGTATTAAAATGTCAACAAATAGATCAGTTCCTTCTGTTAGGGAGCATTTTCCAGGAATCTAGAATTAGAGAAAATACAAGTTGCTAAACTAAATGAACAATAGCCATCTTGATATGAACAGATATATGTGCATGATCTTGGGAGTTGGAGGCCATCATGCTAAAATGTTGGAAATGTTTCAAAAAACTGGAATGCATTCAAATACATATACATTGTAAAATATCACCCTAGCAATATTGGGCTTGATTACCCAAAAGTTTCCTTTCTCCCTTTTAAACATTGGATTCAAAGCAAGGTCCATTTAATTTGCTCTACATACTAAAATTACAAGGTGCCTTTCACATTTGGTGTTTACTGTTTTCATTATGTACAAAAAGGAGCGCTGCCAGAATTTTTAGGCCATTGTTCAATACTTAGATGTAACCTGTGTGGTATCTGAAGTGGGAAACCTTTTATTCATTTCACAGAATGTAATAATTATGCTAAATGCATGGTGGGGAAAAAGAGTAGGCAGAAGGTTCTTTGGGTAAAGGAAATTCACCTTAGGAATACACAATATCCATTTAAAATTACTTTCTATAATACGAATTCTTAAGAGGGACCTCCATAATAGTTGACATGACAAACCACAATTGTGATACTTTCTGGATATTGGACATCCTGTAGAGATGCTATGCAATGATGCAGTGAGTGCAGGTTAAATGAAACAGTAGTGCTAAAGCCATGATTTGAAAGCAAGAAATAAGATTTCAGTGTGCTGGTGACATATAACTATCCCACCTACATCTCTGAACTATGATAATTTATTGAAGACTAATCTTCCCACTTGTGTGCTGAAATCCAAACTTGTGCTTTCAATTAAGCACATGCAACAAGACAAATATAATCCATTGCCTTATCTTCCAGCATTTAATGAGAATGTATCTGATTTTCAAAAACATGGATACAGAGGAAGAAGAGGATGCAAATTGAGAACTATTATCTAGTTTTTCAAGCAACTGTAGACAGGAAGAAAATGATCATGGTCTCTCAAACAAGAGGAATTGCTTGGCTATAGTCAAGAACACTTTTCCAGAAAAGTAGGTACCGTACTTTTTGGAGTATAAGATGCACTTTCCACCACCACCCCCTAAAAGAAGGTGGAACTATTGGTGAGTCTTATACGCTGAATACAGCCATTTTTGGCCTCCTGAAACCCTGTCCCGTGAGTCCCATTTTTGCCAAAAATGGGTCCATTTTTCACAGAAACGGGGCACACAGAGGGTTTGGGAGGCCTGCAGAGTGTTCCTGGGGGCCGGGGAGGGCAAAAACATGATGTATGGGGGGTTTGAGAGGCCAAAGATTCACTTGTTTTTCATGAAAACGGGACGCGCAGAGGGCTTGGGAGGCCTGCAGAGTGCTCCTGGAGGCCGTGGGGGCCAAAAACTTTTTTCTTGTTTTCCTCTTCGAAATTTATGTGCGTCTTATGTTCCGGAGTATCTTATAGTCCAAAAAAATACAGTAGGTAAAACTCCATTCATTGGAATAAATACTTATGAATAAAGTTCTTAGCCAGATTTCCTAGTTATTCTAGCCAGGGACACATATATCCCTAAAAAATAAGGGAGACAAGAACTTGTTTGTTTCCTGAAAGAAGTTTAGAAAGAAGATGACAAAATGATGACAAATACTGAATTTGAAGCAGACCTTTCATTAGATCTGAGCCAAGAAATGCTTATTTTAATGATAGATGTTTTCAAGACCCATTATTGTCATGGGTAACTGTACATTAATGTAACCCTAAAGGGTTAAGAAAGGCTACAGAAGCAGTTAGTGATTAAACTTTTTATCAGGTCCGCCTGATTCGCCAGTTGCGTCCCTTTCTAAATCGGGACTCCTTATGCACAGTCACTCATGCCCTCGTCACTTCTCGCCTGGACTACTGTAATGCTCTCTACATGGGGCTCCCCTTGAAGAGCACTCAGAGGCTTCAACTGTCCAGAATGCAGCCGCGCAGGTGGTTATGGGAGCAATGCGGTGCTCCCATGTAACACCTCTCCTGCGCGAGCTGCATTGGTTCCAGTGGTCTTCCGGGTGTGCTTCAAGGTATTGGTTACCACCTTTAGAGTGCTCCATGGCTTAGGACCTGGGTATTTACAAGATCGCCTTCTGCCACCGATAGCCTCCCACCGGCCAGTACACTCCCACAGAGAGGGGCTCCTCAGGGTGCCGTTGGTCAAACAGTGTCGGCTGGTGGCCCCCAGGGGGAGAGCCTTCTCTGTGGGGGCACCTGCCCTTTGGAACGAACTCCCCCGGAGATACGGAGGATTCCGGATGTACGCACTTTCCGCCGTGCCCTCAAGACTTTTTTATTCCAACAAGCTGGGCTGGCCTAACTCTTTTAATTGCTAATTTTAATTCGTTTTTTAAAAAGGGGGTGTTTTAATGCGTGAGGGCCAAATTTGTTTAATATGTTTTAAATTGTTTTTTAAATTTTATATATTGTTATGTGTTTTATTTGGCTGTTCACCGCCCTGAGTCCTTCGGGAAAAGGGTGGTATATAAATCTAATAAATACAAACACAAATACAAATACAAACTTTGGTGGCTGTCCTGTTTTGTTAAATCAAATACTGGCAGAAAGCAAATTTATAATGTCTGCCAATCAAGGAGACTGATGTTCCTGGAATTTCTTTCAATTCTTGAAGAAGTTTTTGAGACACAAACACTATAATGTCCCCAATGTATTCTACTGAATTTTCAAGGACCATGTTGCCACAGTCTTCAATCATTTATTTAATGAATCTCAGTGTTTACAAATATAAAACCTTCAGCTTCTACAACTCTTTCACAAATTGCTGGCTCATTTCTTATCCCAATTCAAAATGCTGATTATCACTTTATGTGCATTCAGTGACTAAAACTCAGAGCGCTTTAATGATCTGCCATCTCTCCACTGTTAGAACAATCCTTCAAGAAATCTTATCCCGACTGAGCAGTATTTGTTAAGAACAATATGAAATTCACCTTCATGATGGCAACAGGATGTGCTGTTACAGATAGTGAGTTGTGGTGACTTAGTTACCTTAAGAATTGTGCTGTTACAGATAGTGAGTTGTGGTGACTTAGTTACCTTAAGAATTAAGAGTTGTCTCCTTAAGAGATTGCATTGTGGGAGATGTAGTGAGAGATTGCATTATGGGAAATGTAGTCCATGCCATGTGACCTTATCTGTGTGTCTGATTGGCCACTGAGGCTCTCTGCCGGGATTTTAGAACAAAGACCTGGCCATATGTTGAATTACCTCAGAAGAGAGAACATGCTTTCTGAACAGGGAGTCAGAACTACCATCCTTTTACACTAGGAAATGGGACAGATTATGAAATATGGATGCACCTCAGCTGGACTCACTATGATTGTAAGTCTTATGTGTTCAAGGATTCCCAAATAAATATAATCTGCATGAAAACCTGTTTGCTAGAGTTTATCTGCCTGTTCCCAGTGGAGCCAGATGCCTGGGGAACAGAACACAGGAAACTTGTAAACAGCCTGCTCTGAAAAACAGGCCTGTGACCTATCATGATTGGTTCTATCGTGAAATAAAGACTTGGGGGGTGTGTGGTTATCTTTGGCTTTATTTTACAAGCCTTCTTTATACTGTTCAGTTATTGTTTTGCTTTTTTGGATCATTATGGGCAGCTCCATTATGGGATTTAGAACCCATTTTGTCAGGCCCAAACAACCAGGTCTACATGTGAAGAATTCAATTAGCTGATTTATTGCATAACTTTATACACAGGAATCTTCTCAAACTAATGGTTTCACCTGAGTGAGACTAGATACGATTAAATGGTATAGGGGAGGGGGTCAGACTGTGCCCTCTGGTACCCATGTAGGGATTCCAGACTAAGTCCACATTTGACTCCTCCCCCATCTTAGCCAGTTTCTCTCTCCTACATGTAAGAGCTACCATAGTTGCCTGTTTAAATTGAAGAATTTAAGGCAAGTTTTGTGATAGAGGAGAGGTTAACAGAATAAATGTTACTTTATTTTAATTCAATTGGTCATAGAATGACAGATGTGGGTTACATATGAGAGCACAATGGGATTACAGTATATACACATGCAGAGATCAGAAAGTTCAGATTTAAGTTTCATACCAAAGCCATCCTATTTTTAGGATGGACACCCCAGTAAAGGGTCTTCTGGGCTCTGCAAGTGTCTTCTAGGGAAGAGCAGCATTCAAAACATGACCTGTCCTGAGCAGCGTAAAAAGACCTGCAATCTCTGGATACCCAGATGCAAAAAGTGGCTTAAAAGGCACTGTTTTTTTAAAAAGTCTCTGGATACCTTTCATTTGAGAAATAATGTTTACTAAAGAGGAAAGTTAGCTTACTACAGAAAATCAATGTGTTCTTGGGACAATTGCCAACCCATTAAAAAGAGTGAGCTAAGGAAGAAGAAATAACAGTTAAAACTATTGTCTTCCCTCAGAAGAGAAGTAAATGGAGAAGTACTTTCTTCTCCAAACTGCTGATTCAAAGATAATCAAAACTGATGATTGTTAAGGTCACAAAGGCTCAAATCAATGTCCTCAGGAGGCACACAGACCGAGAAAAAAACCTTCCATAATGAATCAAGAAGCTTATCCACAAAAACACTCAAACCAAGACAGAATGACAAAGGTGCTACTATGGATATGAATGAGTTGAAAGTATTTTTGTGCTTCTTTTTTCTTTCTTAAAAGAAATACCATTGTAGAAAAATTGGATGGTTATAACAAAGGATATACATCTGCATGGAAGGTTAGAATTTCTTTCAGAACTGCTATAACTATCACTTACAATCTTGATCAATGGAGGACAAGGGTCAACAGAGGTCAACAACAGACTTTATATGATGTTTCAAAAAGAAACTTACAATATTAATTGTACATATAATACTAAAGTCCTTTTTTTGTTCAGCCTGAAAACCAGACTCTTATAATTCCTTTTATTAATACAAATTAGAAACAGATGTTTACAGAGATTTTCCCAAGACCACTGAATTATATGCTAGTTAAAATCTCTCTGAATCCATTCTGAGCCACCCAGATACAACATTAGGTTTGTACTAAAGAATAATGAAGATGAGTAAATGTAATAAGGATGGCATTTTGTTTTTACAAAAAATAGATTGTTATTTAATTGCATTTGATTAAAATAATTCTATACTATTCTTCATCCAACTGGATCTCATAGCAGATGTACAAGGCATATAAAACTCTTTTTACTTCAATGTATAAAAATAGTATATATACATTAAAAATTAAAAAGACCAAACTCATGTTTTACATGTAAGGTAGGTTAAATCATTATAAGAATAAAAATGATTGAGCAAAACTGATCCAGGAATATTATATTGCTAGTGCCAATTACAATTCAATTATTTAGAAATTCAATTATTTAGAAAACGTACATGGCTCCTTGTGGTATAAATGATAATTGTAAGTGCTTCACAGCAACAATCCATAAAAAAATATCATTTCATACAAAATTTCATACAAAGCCACAATATGCAGTACATCATTCTTCCCACCAAAGTACCACAACATCTCCTCAATTCTATGTTTGCTGGGCTCACTTCCATTGTAGCCCAGTGCTTACATGAACAGGCAGGTCTTCATGGCCTCAAGAAGGATAAAAAGATGGGGGCAGAACTCCATAAGCATTCAGGATTTTTCTGTCTTCATGAAAAGTGAAAGCTGATGTGGTGATCAAGCAAATGATAGGATGAAGTACATGGTTGGTTGATAGATCACATTTTGTGCAGATCAGATCTAATGTCAGGTGCCACCTCTTCTCTTTTAGCATCCTTTATACCTCAAATGAAGGAAGGGGGATAATCTATCATTGTCTGTAATGCTTGTACAGGACAAAAGGCCTTGAAGAATGCTGATTGCTCTTTTGATGCCACCAGAACAATCACTGTCAATGAGGTAATTCCTGTTTGTTAATACATTAGAAACTTTATCAATGCAAATACAAGAAAGAAGCACTTGAGTGACCAAAGAAAGGGTGGGACTGCAATATTGTTGTACTTAGTTTACTTAGTTGAATTCTACCTGTTGCTGAAACAACAGTGCTCCTATTGGACAGCTCCCTTCATGAATTTGAACAATCTGATCTTTGGCCTATCGTTCTGATAAAAGCAGAGGCTAAACCTTTTGGCCAGTAAAAGACGTATGTACTGCATGTTATTGCTCTTTTGTTTTGCAACATGTATATTTAATCTCCAGTATAAAAATTCAGATATATCATAAGCAACCTGTGACTATGATTCCAAAAAAGCTACTTATGAATTTAAAAATTAGATGCTGATTAGGCAAAATGGGAGTTCTTCCAAAGGTTAGCTACTACTTCTAATCCCTAAGGCCTTGCTAAAATTCTGACAATTGCAGCTTTCATTTGGAAAAAAAGTTCAGCTCTTGTGAGTACTTGCTGTGCCTGTATCACTCACTATAAGCAAAAATAGAAAGGCATCAGTTTGTTTCCAAATACAAAACATGCTATTTTTAAATGTTCGGAATTGCAGAGAGGCTCTGCAGAAACCATGATTTTGCTGCTTGCAACCAAAGATAGATTTCCAGTTAAAAAATGAATAAAAATGTCTCCTACTGAACAACTAACAAAGTGTGAAGTTAATAGTAAAGAAACAATATTCTCCTCATCTAGGCATTTGTGATATTAAGGGGGTTAAAATGCTAAAATAACAACAACCAGATTAGTTAAATCAATTCCTCTTGACTCATTTGTTAAAAACAACAACAACATCAGGTTCTGTTCAGAGTACAACAGAGCCATATTTTATTCCTCCCTTTTATGGGTCAGAGATACCTTTAAAGTGTTCGTTTTGAAAGTTATCTGACATTTAGGGATATGACTGGAAATCAAAAGAAGCCCCTTTTCTCTTTTTTAATTCTTAAATTTCACTGCTCTTCCATTGAGCTTGAAGGTTGCTATATTTGCCCATTTTATTTGTCTTAATAAGATTAGATTATGATGGGACTTCCGGTTTCCTCGTCTTCGGCGGCGACGGTGCTTTCTTTTGGCACCGCCACCCCCGCCGCTTGTAGAGCCGCTTCCTGATTGCGAAGCGGCTCGAAATCTTCGAAATCCATAGGATTGAAGAAGAAGAGGCAGCAGGGCACAGGTAGAGCCCCTGCAACCCCCCCAGGGAACTGTTTCTGGGGAGGAAGCAGGCGCGGCTCCCTTACAACCTGCTGAAACTCCGGGCGGCGTGGGACGTCTTCTGCTTGTGCGGAACAAGCCGACCTCAGGAAACCTTTAAAGAGCGAGGAAATAACTCAAATAAACATCCGCAATCCACTTGAACCCTGAAACTTTGAACTGCAAGTATTAGTCCTTTGCTGAACTTTTTTACTGAAGTGAAAGTCTCGGAATGAGTGAAAGTGATTGAAAAAATATGGCGCTCAGCAAATGAATTAGTGGGTGTGGATTGGTGAAGTTATCTTGTCTTGCTACAAAGTTAAAAAGTTGTTACAGAGTTGCTCCGGCTGCAACAGAAATAAGAGGAAAATCTCTCCCTTTTACTTGTCTTTGCTGCATTATAGCTTTGCTTGGAGTAATTCTGGGGGACTTTTTTAGAAGGTATTGTGGAGGTGGCAGAAGAGGCGGACTCTCCCTTTTTAAGAAAGCTAGCTTACGTGGCAGGATGGCTTCAAAAAAGCAGGAAGGCAAAACAGGGGGGGGATCCCCCCCACGTAAGCAGGATACGCAGTCACAAGCCCAAAAAAAAGATTTGGATATGGGAGAATTAAAAGCATTCATCTCAAATATTTTGGATGAGAAATTTCAAGACATGGATGACAAAATAAATAAAATAGATGAAAAAATTCAAAAGTCACAACAGGAAATCATGCAGGAAATGCAGCAGAGCCAAAAGATGGTGACCAAAAAAATAACGGATGTGGCGTCTGGTCTGGCAGGATTTATTATGAAAGTTGAGACAAAAGTGGATGAATTTAAATTAGAAGTTAATGCTAAGATGAAAAATAATGATCATAAATTTTTTGATGTTGATGACAAGATGCAGAGAGTTGAGAATGATATTGTTATGATGCAATTTCGTGCAATGGAATTTGCTATAAGGCTTCGAGGAATTAGAGAAGAGGAGAGACAAGATTTGAGACAGATCTGTGCTGAAGCCCTAGCTGTGATTTTAAAAGTTGAACCTGAGATGGTTTTTTGCAAAATAGATAAAATCTATAGAGTTAACTCGTGGGTGGCCAGACAAAGACAACTGCCTAGAGATGTGGTCATATATTTTACAGATAGAGCAATAAGAAATGACATTTTGCAAAAATCTTTTCTCACTTCTGTGCAAGTGAGTGGATCCAAGATTACAGTTTACAAGGAGCTCCCACCCAAGATGTTGAAATCTAGAAAAGAGTATGGTTTTCTTGTTAAAGAATTGCAGAATAATCAAATCCCATTTCGTTGGGACGCCCCAACTGGCATAATTTTGAGATATAAGGGAGAGAAACACCGTCTGAATACTGTGGAGAAGGCGGAGCAATTTTATAATGACATCTTTAAAGAAAGAACTCCATCCCCACGCACATCTACAGTTTTGGAGATTAAAGAACAACAATCTAAGCAGGAATTAGCAGAGCTGAAGGGTGCTGAAGGAGGCTTTTTGGATGAGCCTTTGCTGGAACCTTCTCCAATCTCGGAGCTGGCTTGGGCGGCTGAAGTTAAGGATCAGCGTATAACTCGAGCAAAAGCCAAGGAACTTAAAGAAAAGTTACAGCAGGAGAGTCAAGACAAGGCTGGGGCTGTGGGAAAAGCAGGACAGAGGATCTCAGATGACATCCTAAGGTTCTGCGCTTCGCTCCAGAAGGAGAATAAGGATGATTAAATGTTTATCTTGGAATGTGAATGGGTTGAATGCAACACAAAAAAGGAAGAAAATATTTGCATATTTAAAACAACATAATAATGATATAATTTGTTTACAAGAAACGCATATTACAGTTCAAGATCAAAACTATTTGAAAAATTCCAAATTAGGAACACATTTTATATCCTCAACTAACCAAAAAAAGAATGGTGTGGTTATTTATGTAAACAAAAAATTAACAGCCAAACTTATAGAAGCTGATCAAGATGGTAGGTTTGTAGCAATTGAATTACTTTCTGCTAATAGTCAAATTCTTCTGATAGGAATTTATGCTCCTAATCAACAACAGGACTATTTTTATAAAATGCTGCATACTAAAATACTTCAATGGGATTATAGATCTATTTTAATTATGGGAGACTGGAATGGAGTAATTGACTCTAAATTAGATAAAAAGACTTTGGCAAAATCAAGAATTAGATTACCACAGACTTTTTTTGATATGAAAGAAGACCTGGAATTAAAAGATATTTGGAGAATACATAACCCAAAAGAACTGGACTATACCTTCTTTTCTGACAGACATAGATCCTTTTCCAGGATTGATTTTATTTTGTTGTCTGATGACTTACTTGTTAGGACAAAAAGAACAAAGATTCTGCCAAGAACCTTGACTGATCACAGTCCAGTCTGGATAGAAATTGAGACATGTAAGAATGAGAGACGTTCTTGGAGATTAAATGAAAACTTGTTTAGATATGAGAAAAATATAATAGAACTTAAAAAGCATCTGAAAGAGTTTTTTGAAATGAACTTGAACAAAGGCACCCCAATGGAAATTGTGTGGGACGCAAGCAAAGCTTATATGAGAGGGGTGCTTATATATATGAACTCTAAACATAAGCGGATTCGACAAAAGAAAAGACTTGAATTGGAAGCAGAAATAAAGGACAAAGAACAGTTACTTATTAAAAACCCAACAGATGAAAGAATACTTAGTGTTATAAAACTTCTGAAAGACCAATTCCAAATGCTTATAGCGGAACAAGTTGCAACAAACTTACAATATGCGAAGCATAATACATTCTGCAATGCTAATAAACCAGGCAGGTGGTTGGCTTACACATTAAGGAAGAAACAAAGCATACGGACTATTGATAGTGTTGATATTGGGGGGAAAGAAGTTTTTCAACAGAATTTAATAAAAGAAGCCTTTCTTCAATATTACACTAAACTATATGCCAGAGAGGAGGTGCAGAATGGACTTATAGAAAAATATTTGGACAATAAAAGAGTTACAAAAATCACTGAACAACAAAAGGAAAGAATGGATTATCCCATAACAGAGGAGGAGATAATAGCAGCAATAAAACAATTAAAAACAGCCAAAGCTCCTGGAACGGATGGTCTGACAGCAGTGTATTATAAAACTTTACAGGCAGAAATGGTGGAACAACTCAGAGACTTATTTTGCAACATACAACAAGGGGGAAAAGTACCTCCATCGTGGACTACAGCTTATATTTCTTTGATACCAAAAGAGCAAGCAGGTCCCAAAAAACCGGAGAATTACAGACCAATATCTCTTTTGAATACGGATTATAAAATTTACGCAAAAGTATTAGCCAACAGACTGATGCCAGTAATTCAAAAGGTGATTCATCATGACCAAGCGGGATTTATTGAGGGTAGGCACATGAAGGACAATGTAAGGCAAGTAATAGACTTATTGGAATATCTTGAGAAGAATAAACAGATCCCTGCAGTGCTGGTCTTTCTGGATGCAGAGAAGGCCTTTGATAGAGTGGATTGGAATTTTCTATTAAAGACATTAAAAAAGATGGACTTTGGGGACCAATATATACAGGCGGTCTCAGCAATTTATCAAGAGCAAAAGGCACAGATCATTATCAATGGAAGTTTGACAACAGAGTTTAAAATTGAAAAAGGTACAAGACAGGGATGTCCACTGTCCCCATTGTTGTTCATTTTAACACTAGAAGTCTTGTTAAATACAATAAGGGATTCTAACACATTGAAAGGTATAATGATAAGGCAAGAGGATTACAGAATAAAGGCATTTGCAGACGATCTGGTTGTTACCCTAACACAGCCAATGGAATCGATAATCCAGATGAAGGACATTATACAAGACTTTGGTAAAGTTTCAGGTTTCAGATTGAATCAGAGAAAAACTAAGATGGTAGTTAAAAATATGACACAAGATCGTAAACTGGAGTTAGAAAGGAGGGCAGGTTTTGAGATTGTACCAAAGGTAAAATATCTAGGAGTTCAGGTTGCAGAATCAAATATGAAATTGTTTCAAAATAACTATGAGGTGTTGTGGCGAGAGGTGCAAAAAGATATGGAGATTTGGAAAAAACTGCAGCTGTCTTTACTTGGAAGAATAGCAGCAGTTAAGATGAACATTTTGCCAAGATTTCTTTTTTTGTTTCAAATGATTCCGGTGCTCAAAAATGATAAACAACTAAAAGCATGGCAAACTGGTATCAACAAATTTGTCTGGAACGAGAAAAAACCAAGAGTAAAAATGAAAATTATGCAAGACATCCCAGAAAGGGGTGGTCTCAAACTTCCAAACCTACAATTATATTATGATGCAACAGCTTTGACTTTAGTAAGTGATTGGTTTGGAGGAAAAAAGACTGGAATATTGAATGCAGAAAGTTTTGATTTGGAATTTGGATGGCACGCTTACTTATTTTATGACAGCAAAGTGGATAAAGTATTTAAAAGCCATATACTTAGAGATTCTTTGCTGAGAGTTTGGAAGAAGCACCGAAACAACTGGAATTATAAAATACCGCTATGGCTGGATCTTGGTCATACCTTGTGGAATACAAATATAATGTCACTCGGGGGGTTTTTATATAAAGAGGTTCTTTTTACAGATGCGGGCAGATGGCAGCTGAAGACATTACAGACATTGTTGGCTGAAGGGATTAATTTAACTTGGTTACAATATAATCAACTGCAATTGAGATGGAAAGAGGACCAAAAAACTGGTATTATGATGTATGAGGAAGAATTAGTTAGACATATAAAAGAGAAAGGCCCAATGCATATTAAAAGACTTTATAATGTTTTGTTAGAAAGGGATTCAGAAACTGAACTAGTTAAAGACTGCATGGTTAAGTGGGCACAAAATTTTGAGGAACCAGTGATGTTGGAAACGTGGGAAAAAATTTGGGTTCAGAATGTTAAATTTACACAGTCGCAGAATCTGCGGGAAAATTTCTATAAAATGTTTTATAGATGGCATTTAGATCCAAAAAAATTGTCGTGTATGTACCCTAGTGCCCAGCCTAAATGTTGGAGATGTGACTGCTTAGACGCTACATATTATCATGTTTGGTGGACCTGTAAGAAAGTTAAGGCTTTTTGGGTAAAAATTTGGTGGGTCATGCAGAATGTTTTGAAGAGAAAAATTCAATTTTCCCCACAACTGTTTTTATTGGGTATAGTTAAGGGTTTTACATTGGGGGAAACAAAAATGATATTGTACATGATAACTGCAGCAAGATTGTTGATAGGTAAATACTGGAAAAATGAAGCGCTGCCTTCGATTGAGGAATGGACTTTGAAGATGGCCAGTTTTGCGGAGATGGCGAAGATTTCAGCATATTTAAAAGATTGTTCTCAAGAGACTTATGAATGGGAATGGAAGAAGTGGATAAATTATGTTCAGCATAAATATCAAACTAGGAAGTATCAAATAGCCTTTATTTAAAAATGTTATATAAGATAGAAACATTTTAGGGTTGAGGATAAAAACTTGTTAGAAAATGTTATATTAAGATAGAAATATTTTAAGGTTAAGGATGAAAACTTGTTAGAAAATGTTACATTATGATAGAAATATTTTTAAGGTAATCAGGATGAAAATTTATCTGAAAATGATATACCAAGATAGAAATAGGTTAATGTAATGAAGATGAAAATTTGTAAGGGGGAGGGAGGGGTTCAAGTTTTATATACAAAGGAGGGTTTTTTCCTTTTATCTGACATGAGCATACTAGGAAGTCTGGGGGGAGGGGAGGGTTAGGGCGGGCTGGGGAGGTTGGGAAGTTTGGGGGGGTAGGGGGGGGAAAAGGGGGTGAAAATGTAATTGTAAAACTTTTGCAATAAAAAAAAAAAAGATTAGATTATGATGGAATATCATTCTAGAAGGGTTTGGGATATAGGTACCACGAGCATAAAGTTCCTCTCAGTCTGGCCACAATTGCACAGAGCCTGGTTAATTTTCAGCATCAGTTAAATCAGGGGTCCCTAAACTTGGCGGCTTTAAGACTTGTGGACTTCAATTTCCAGAATTGAATTGTGGATTTCCACAAATCCACAAATCTTAAAGCTGCCAAGTTTGAAGACTTCTGAGTTAAATACATGACTGACTCCATGCTTATGTGTCTTTTAATGTGTTCCATAATTCTGATTTCTGGCTTAACCTTTGCAGTTTGGTAGAAAGTTAATTTTTTTGAATTGAAGTGAGTGGTTAAAACGATTTCATATTCTGCTTTAAGATTACTACTGTATGATATTATATATTGCTTTCGGATTATGTTTGTGAAAATTTGACTATAAATATATATATGCATTTACACAGACAGAGGGACAAACAAACACACAAAACAAACTGTAGAAAAGGAGAAGAGAAGATGATAAGAGATAAGGGGCATGTATAAGAGCACCAGTGTGCCTACCGTCCCTGTCCTAATGTTTCTTCTATTTGTACCTATTTTATGTATCCAATCCATGCTTATACTTATTACCAAATAAAATAAATAAATAAAATAAATGAGAAAGCACTGTTCAAACAAGCATACTAGAATAATACTATATCCCGGGAGGCTGCTCATTGCAACTATAGAAACACTTACCGAGCAGGAACAATAGAACTTAAAAATAGAAGGAAAGGAGGAAAGGCAGCTACTCCTCGTCTCCTGGAAAATTCTATATCCCAGTTTTAAATCTTCCTTTCCCTCTTCTCTAAAATGTCTAGGGAAGGAGTTTGCATGAGTTGGGATAGGTTTCCTGTTTGGGTCTTCTAATTCTTCCTTACAGGAAGAATGTAAGGCCAAAAGTCCACTTAATCCAGCACTTTGTTTCTCTCAGTGGATTGCCAGAAAGAAGGCTCTGGGAAGGCTCACAAGCAAGACAGAAATACAAGAGGTGTAAGAGTGTGTATGTTTACTCCAAGACATTTCAATGTTTGAAGCTAAGCCAAGGCACAAATGGTGAATTCCACACTCTCAAGTGAAGTTAAGTCCGAGTGTGTTATTTTGGCATATGGGCAGAAAATCCCACGAGTACCTTTTTAATCTCTGGCAATAAAGATACAATAATAAGAATAATAATTTAGTTTACAAATTACTTCTTTTTTTGTCTTCCGTACTGGCTGTTTAAAGGATCTACTGCTTCATTTGCCTAAAAACAGGATGGATCTGAAGAAGATAGGCCAACAAGTCTACATACTGATTAATAGTTGTGAGTAAAAGTTCCACCATAATCAAAACATTGCTGTTCCACTTTAAAAAGCCAAGAAAATATATATTACTCTTTTTTTCTCCTAGTGATGCATATGTGAATGTAAATAATACCCATTAGAAAACAACCTGTTTTCAAAATACACAGGCATTTCTACTGGGTGACTGGGTAAAGGACCAAAAGAAAAAAGAAAAAAAGAAGCTTACATCAACATTTGAAATCAAAACATTCTTAGCTATTTAATAAATATATCCCAGCAGTTCAAAACTCTTCTGGAGATTATTAAGAAAGAATACAATCCAATGTATTTTTAAAATCTAGATTGTTTTTGATTATGCAGAAACAACTTAAAAAAAACAAGTTTGTTTGCAAGAAAGTGGCAAGAAAGGGCAAATGATGGAATATAAACTCCATTAGCCACTGACCATTAGCCAATACACACACACACACATGTATATATAATTAAATATATAGCATGGTGTTTTTGCCTTGGTTGATGGAGATTTGTTTTTACCAAGTGTACTTAACCCTATTATTTTTATGTAAACATTGTTACTTTTATTTTTTTTAAAATTTATTTATTTATTTATTTATTTATTTATTTATTTATTTATTTATTATCAGATTTATATACCGCCCTTCTCCCGGAGGACTCAGGGTGGTGCACAGCCAAAGTAAAAACATAAATATAAACATTAAAATACAGTTAAAAAGATATATATGCGTTTGGCCCCATAATTAAAAAAACAATAACAAACCTATTAAAAACATTTAAAAATGTGTTAAGCCAGCCCGGCTTGCTGAAAAAGAAAGTTAGCTCCCCAAAATTATTTCATTAAAATGGGAAATTATATATATTTGTATAATAAATTTTAGACATTTTTTTTCCAAATCAATATGCTGGTTCTATTTTGCTTCTACAGTCTTGTGGTCATAATAGTACAGTACAAGTATCAAGTTCAATTGACAAATCATGTAAATACAGTTGAAACCAGTTTATGCACCAAATGATGATCAATGAACCAATGCATTCAGTTTCTCTGAACAATCTTATAGACCGTTAATAACATTCTACTACAAGGTTTGGGTAGGAATGTGTGTTTTGTGTTGTGTCTATTCATGCAAATAGCTCTGAACTTTCTTTAAAAAAAGAGAGTAAAATAATAATCATGGGACATGGTATAAGTATTGCCTAACAATATTCTGTATGCTCAATATTGTGATAAATATTGTCAGTCAAAACTTGTATCATGCCCCAAAATAATTATTATTTTATTCTCATTCTCTCTCTCTTTCTCTCTCTCTCTCTCTCTCTCTTTCTCTCTCTCTCCCTCTCTCTCTCGCTCTTTCTCTCGCTCTCGCTCTCTCTTTGTTTTTTAAAGAAAGTTCAGAACTATTTGCATGAAACTTCCAAGGTTGTCCTTTAGGCATTGGTCAAGGGTACAATCTCCTGGCTGCAGAAAAACAGAGAAAGAAACACAGTATCAGATTTATTCCATCACTAGCTGAATATAAAAAAACCTAACATGTGGCATGTTGCTATAGCAGAATCACAGAGAAGAAGAGACTCCAACTTTTTGTTCAATAGAGGAATTCAAATTAAAGCATCCTTAACAATTGGCTGTTTAATTTCTGCTGGAATACATCCATTGAAAAAGCCCCAACACTTCTCTAAGTAATAGGTTCCCTATCCAAATGCTCTTTCTGCTGGGAGCTGTTTTTTTTTTTCCCCCATCTGTCAATCATTTGAGAATTTTGTCCCAAAGGTGCTTTCTTTCAAAGGCAACTGGACTTTCTTGTTTTGCTTGACTACATTTCGCTTCTCATCCAAGAAGCTTCTTCAGAAGAAGTCCAGTTGCCTTTTGAAAGAAAACATCTTTGGGACAGCCATGACATGGATGACTGAAAACCTCCATAAACATCTGGGAACTTTCTTCTTAGAATGTATGCATGCCCACATATGTAAGGGAGTCCTTGATTGGCTTACCTTCCTGTGCCCGAGACACACAGAAATCTGCATGTTCAGATAAAGAGCTCTTGTGAATACAATAAAATCTAGCAGTCTTACCTTCACCTGAAGAGCCTGAAAGATCTATGATGACGTACACTCTTCCTTCTGGCTCCAAATCAATCTGCAAGAGAAGGAAGCAAATATTTATTATTAGAATTCCACTGTGTTCTTTTCATAGGGTGTGTTGTTTTCCTGAGAATTCTTACAGGATTTTTAATGTACTCTAAGCAGGCATTGGCTTAAAGGAAGAAAAAAAAAAAGAATAGATGCCATTGAAACATTATAAACCAACCTTAGATGAAGTAAAAAGATTTACTGTAAATATTTAGCTACGTTTCTGGATTTGGATCTCATAAGACCATTTACTTATTTAGAAAATAAGTAAGGATAATACTTCAATTAGTTCAGTGTATAGCTTTACCTGTTCCAGAACTTTAGAAGACACAATGCAAATTAAAACCCAAATTTAAATAACGCAGTGTATAATATGTTAAAATAATGAAAACAATATCCTTCCAAAATCTTCATAACTTTGTCTGTTTCAGAGTGGTTCTCAGAGATCTGCCCAAACTTTTTTTTTGATAAATGCAAAATGGGGCTAACTTTTTCTATTGGAACTGTTTAAAAAAGAGATTATAAGACTCATGCAGGCATTGTCACATTTCTACAAATAAGATATTTATGGAGCTCATCCCTGATGGACTATCAAATATCTGTTTGCTTCTACAAGTGCTAAACCTTCTTAGGTTTAAGGACAGACAATTTCCACCAAATATTACACAAGAGGGGTAAAGATATGTAAGTACACATTACTATACTGCTTTATGCCTATACTTGATAGATGTCAGAATGAAATGAATGAAAAAGGCATGCTGTAAAAGTATCTTGGAAATAACATAGACAAGGAGCAACTAAGGAAAACACATCTTTAAATGATCTTTAGATGCCTTGTGTTGGCACACAGTTGGTAGTTTCAAAATCTTTTTTTTTCACTGACCTTGGAGATTTTGAAGGGACATGGGAGACATTTGATTTGTTACATATGTTATGGTTATTTTTCAGGTGTTTAACACAAGACATGTGCTTATTTGCCATCAATATATGGTTCCCGCAAGGTGTAGCCAATGTCTCAAAAATATTTCTTTCTTACTATTATTGCTGCACTTTTATATCAAGAATAGACATTTTTAAAGCGTTCCAAACAGAAATAAAATACTCAAATGAAAACAAGTTTGAAAAAAATCACTGAAAAATAGAAATACGGGTAGTCCTTGACTTACGACTACAATTGAGCCCAAAATTTATGTTGTTAAGTAAGAAATTTGTTAAGTGAGTTTTGCCCCATTTTATGACTTTTTTGCCATATTTGTTAAGTGAATCACTGCAATTGTTAAGTTACTATAGTAACATGGTTGTTAAGTGAATCTGGTTTCCCCATTGACTTTCCTTGTCAGAAGGTTGCAAAAGGGGATCACTTGATCCCAGGACACTGCAACCATCATAAATATGCACCAGTTGTCAAGGATCCAAACGTAAATTACATGACCATCGGGATGCTGCAATGGTCATAAGTGTGAAAAATGGGTTTATGTCCCTTTTTTCAGTGCCGTTGTAACTTTGAATGGTCACTAAATGAACTGTTGTAAATCGAGGACTATCTGTAAACATAACACATAAATAACAATCTTATGAACAGATCTGTTTTCCTTTGTTACCTGAGCAAAGTTCTTAGACAAAATTCACAAAATTGTTTAGCTTCTGTTTCTATCAGTTCTTTCTAAACTGCTACTGAACATTGGCTTTGTATAATCTTTCAGACAGGAAAAAAAGGTGTTTTACCAACTGCTGGCTGGCTACAGGCTTTTGTCACCTCTGTTGCAGGGGAGAAACTGCTTCTCCTTTAGTTTTTAGAGTGCAATAAAGAAGAGAACCACCTTGTCTAAAACCTGCCTCTCCTCCGTCAGGATGTTCTCAGTTATAATCCAGTTCAAATCCACAGTCCACCTGTGCATATAGCAACCTAAAATGGTGATGTAGAGAGCATAGAGAATGGCCTTGAAGGACAATGGAAAGAACTGTAATCAAGGCAATGATCAGACAGTTGCGGCTTAAATCCGTTCCAAGCAACCAATTTGAGAAAACACATTAGACAAATCCCCCACTAATTCACAGGAAGATAAAGTGAAGGAGGAGGGAATTTAGAATTGAAAGATTCTGTCTCTATACCTGCTCTAATCAAATTTATTTTTAGACTGATAAGGCATTGGTTTTAGTCTGATCCAATTTATGGGTTAATAAATGAATTAAAAGTGAAGGATGCAAAACACTGACTAAAGAGACCGGTAAGATACCACAGAGTCGGTCTCATCCGGGTCCCGTCAGCTAAACAATGTCGGCTGACGGGCCTGTAGGGGAGGGTCTTTTCTGTGGCTGCCCCGGCTCTCTGGAACCAATTACCTCCTGAGGTCCGGACCGCCCCCATCCTATTGGCCTTCCGCAAAGCGGTGAAGACCTGGCTCTTCCAGCAGGCCTGGGGCCGTTGATCTTGTTAGAATGATCTTGCAAGACCCGGCCACGAATTGGAGTGCATGTGTTTTAACGTTTTTAATCTTTTAATGTTTTACTTTTTAACATTTTTTATGGGATTGTTCGCATTGTTTTATTCTTTGTTGTAAGCCGCCCAGAGTCCCTTGGCAGTTGGGTGGCATAGAAATGCGACTAAATAAATAAATAAATAAATAAATAAATAAATAAATAAATAAATAAATAAATAAAGAATTGTAAATTACCAGAATAGAAAATATTTGGATCAAGAGGCGTATATCAATTAATTTCTTATCTCTCTCAGGATCTGCCTTTTCTTAGTCTATTATAATTGTTTATATGTCCTTTAAAACAGCCCACCCCTGCCAACCTTTTGGGCACCAGGGACCATTTCTGTGGTGAGAGGATTTTACGCAGACCGGAGGGAGCGTGGTTTCATGTGCTGCTTGCATCCCATGGATGGAGCTTCATTTGTTTGTGCAGACCAGTTTCTGGCATGCCACAGACTAGTGTCGGTCCATGGACTGGGGGGAGGTTGGGGAACCCTGTTTAAGAGATAGCACATCTTGAACTGAATGAGTAGGGAACTATTTTTATATTCTCATTTGTTTCTTGAACACATGGCATTCATTGTTAAGTCATGGTTGGTCAAAGAAGGACCAATTATTAACAGTTATATAAGCAGAGCTAATAAAAACAGATAGAATTGGCCAAAGGAGTTGTATCAGAATGAAAAGAGATAATAAATTTTCCTTCTAGAATATCTAATTGTAGTTGGAATGCAATATACGCAGACCCTTAAAGTCTCCAACGTTGTCTTTGGATTCCCTGATTCGTTCTACTTCTATGATGGATTGCAAATATTTTAATAGCATATTGTCATTCAAATCTAATCTGGCAGTGAAATCCCTCACTTTGAGTGGATGGGAAGTGTAGCTGAACATTATTAAAGTAGATTTCTGCTTTTGACCAGATTTGTAGGATTCAAGAGTTAGGGTTGTTAAGCATAAATTCATAAATTCTCATGGGAGAGATTTAGGATGATAAGTTATACAAAGGTATTAAATGGATCTAATGTAATGTATCAAATGATCATGGTGTAGAGACTGAGATATGGAGATCCAAGACGGTGCGAATTCTCACTTTTCAGCAGAAACTATGAAAAGAGAAAAAGATTTATAACCCTCAATATGCAAACCACTATGTCAATGAAACAAAAGCAGCAAAAGGTAATATAACTCCTGAAGACAAGGTGTCTTGTTTAGACCTTCCATCCAGTAGTATGCCAGGAGAGCAGCCACAATGATTCAGGTAATCTTGCAAGCTAACTAAAATTCAGGGGTACAAAAAGGAGGGCCCTACATGTCATGCCTTGAACTAGGCTCAGGGGACATTAGAACCATCTGAAATTATGCCATGCTTAATAGCATCCAGCATTCTTAAAGAGCACTTAGATTCTTCTGGAACTTCAGTCTGTAGCAATCTGTCCATATACTCACAGACACATAGCTCAGTATGGAAAAAAAATGTGCGGATGGAGAGTTTGACTCATCCCTGGGGCAGTAAAGGAAGAGCAAAGATGTATTCCCTGTGGTAGACTAAGGAATGAATGCTTTACATTATGAAGGTTGGCTGAATCATTATGTAAATGAGGTGACTGGATATAATTAGGGTCAAGCCAAGTCAGGTTGCATTCAGCTGTATCTTCAGCATTTAAGCAGGGCACAATGCAGACAGGACTGGTTCTAGCAGAAAGATCTCAGGAAGGCTTCAGTGGAGGGTTTGAGTGCCATCACTTGCATACTAGGAATGAGGTAACTTGCAGCTTTTATACATTAGAAGGAAAAACCTCTGCCTGAAGCCAGATTTAATGCCTGATACATTCTTGAATCATATTCAGAAATGAGCTGCACAGACCAAGCTATCTATATCCAAGTTATTTGGATTTTACTATTGCCATTGTTACATAATTACAATCCCAAAATCTTTGGACAATAATCTGCAAATCATCCAAGTGAATTTTCACCCAAGCAGTGATAAAATCCAATTTTTTTTTACTACCGGTTCTGTGGGCATGGCTTGGTGGGCATGGTGTGGCTTGGTGGGAGTGGTTTGGTGGGCGTGGCAGGGGAAGGATACTGCAAAATCCCCATTCCCTCCCTATTCCTTCCTGGGGGAAGGATATTGCAAAATCTCCATTCCCACCCCATTCTGGGGCCAGCCAGGGGTGGTATTTGCCAGTTTTCCGAACTGCTCAAAATTTCCACTACTGGTTCTCCAGAACCTGTCAGAACCTGCTGGATTTCATCCCTGCCCACAAGCCTATCTATCTCCCCTCCACCTCACTTTATGTCATAAATAAACACTGTCAAAAATGTAAGACAGTGTTTTTTGCTGTCTGGGTTTTAACTCAAGTATTTTGAAGGACTTGGAATCTAATTTCCCAGTTAAACTTTCTTCCATTTCTTGTTCATTCAGCAAACATCTTTGCCACCAAAGGATCCCTAGCAGAGTTTGAAAAGCCTCTAAAGTAGATAAATATGTTTTAAGCAAAGCAGGTGTTTAAAAGCATAAAATAAATCATTCAAAGCATATCCACATATGCTTCCCTCATGCATGAGGAAGATAAACTTTATAAGACATATTGGTAAGTACAGAAGCAGATTTGCTAGGCCAGCATCAAACTCATAAACACACAGAGTGATGGGTACCATTCATGTCAACATGTGTCAACACCTTTCATGCTCACTAAAAATGTTTAGCAAAGATGGGGATTTTCAAATGAAAAGAATGCTGCAACAGCGCACATTATGTGATCCATAATGGACAATCAATTCTGACACTCAAGTCCCTTTAGTGCAGGGGTCTCCAACTTTGGCAACTTTAAGACTTGTGGACTTCAGCTCCCTACTGGCTGAGGAACTCTGGGAGTTGAAGTCCACAAGTCTTAAAGTTGCCAAAGTTGGAGACCCCTGCTTTAGTGGCTATGATTATTAGGCCTGTACAAGCTCCTAAGGCATAATATAGTTTGTGGTTTGGCTTAATGTATTTTGTGAACCCAGCCATAGTTGTTTGAAAATCATTTTTATGATTTTATGTTGCCTGAACTCCAGTTGCAGTTTATTCAGCAAAAGTTTGTTAATTGAGTTATGCTTATTCCATTGTGGGAAACCTGCCACTGTATGTTTTTTCTCATCTGAAAGGAAGGGATATCTTTATTATTTGATTTGTGATGGATAAGCTTTCCTGAAATTTCTCCCCTTTTTTTAATTTTTTAAACTGAAATTTTAATTTGTTTTAAATTATGGGGTTTTTTAATTGTCTTGGGCTAAATTATTTAATTTGGTTTTAAATTGTTTCTAACTTTTGTATTTATGTATTTTATTCTGTGCCTGTTCACCGCCCTGAGTCCTTCGGGAGTGGGGAGGTATATAAATTTTAAAACAAACGAACAAACAAACGAATGAACGAAATTACCTGAGAAAAGGGATTAATTAATTTTAAGGTAATGAAGTTCAGATCTAAATACAACGGAACTGAAAAAAGTTATTTATGACCATTTTTTCACAGCTATGACTTTTGCAGCATGCCCATGGTCATGTGATCAAAATTCAGATGCTTGGCAACTGGTTTATATTTATGAAGGCTGCAGTGTCCCAAGATCATGGGAGTTTTGTGACCTTTTGATGAGCGAAGTCAATGGGGAAGCCAGATTAACTTAAAAACCAGGTTACTAACTTATCAACTGCAGGGATTCAATTAACAATTGGGGCAAGGAAAGTCGTAAAATGGGGCAAGACTCACTTAACAAATGTCTCACTTAACAACTGAAATTTTGGGCTCAATCGTGGTCATAAGTTGAGTACTACCTGTAGTATCCTGAGGTATTCTTCCAGCTGTCCTATTCTCTTCTTCCCACAATGTGCACACCAGTCACAGCAAGTGTGATGCATCCCTACTTTGGGCATTGGGTTTCTTAAGTCATTAAGGAATGTTCAGATTTTTATTAGCACTGAGCAATTACAATTCCAGAGTTCCTGGCACAACTCCTAATGCCTTGTGAAACCCATGGCAACAATCTCTTTCACTCTTACTATACAGATCAATTCAACAGGCTGCATGATGGGTACAGCAGCAAACTCAAACCTTGTGTGCAATCTGCAATGTGCCACGTGGTCCAAAATATTGTTATCCGAAATCAAACATTATGAAAGTTGTCTAGTTACTATTCAAAATCATAAGGTGAACTTTTCCCAGGCAGGCATCCTACTTAAGCAGGTGAAGAAATGTTCTGCTTTGTATAAATGAATAGGAAAGAATCATAACCTCTTTGTAGAAAACAATGGTACCAATGGCATTCAATAAAATATCAATATTTTAACAGGAAAATAGGCAGGCAACGAGAAAGTTGAAGTGCTCACTTATTCTCTTTTGCAAATGTTTTAAGTGAAGTCTGTTAGAAGATCAGAAGAGCAGGGCACTAGGTAAATGTTTTGAAGTCAGAGATGATGGTTGCCTTTGAACCGTATCAGTAATATTATGCAGATGGCCTCTGGGAAAGGAGGAAGAGGGGGTGGGAACTCTCTACTCATAGTTATCCGGTTAATGCTGCACAGAGATCTTTATAAACACAAAATGACTGTACCATGCTGTATATGCAATTTCAAGGCTGAGGGCCGACCTGCACTTCAAATTACAAGCACAGGAAACAAGTCCCATTTGCTTGGGAACAGTGGGTGGTTTCTAGCAGAAAAGATAGATATCTGTTCACTCTTATGGACAATCAGAGTAAGGTTTATCTGACAAATGGGTGGATCTGGAACACAGCACCCTCAGCTTGACTTCCATAGGGGTGTTTAAAAACTCTGATGTTCTAGAGATATAAAGTGGGCCTATATCAGGGGTCTCAAACTCAATTTCATTGAGGGCCACATCAGGGTTGTGTTTGACCTTGGAGGACCGGGGTTTGTGTGGCCAGGGGGGAGCATGGCCAGGGGGCATGGCCAGGTAGGCATAGCCAGCTTTATGTCACTCATTGAGGCTCTGTTTTTGGCCATGATGGCCTCCTGCAACCCTCTGCCAGCAACAATGGAGCTCGGGGAGGCCACACAAGCTCCATTTTTCCTGGCAGAGGCACTGCCGGCTGGTCCTTCGCTGTTTCCAGGGCAGCCCCACGGGCCAGATCTAAACACCCCATGGGCCGGATTCGGCCTGCGGGCCTTGAGTTTGACACCCCTGGTCTTTATTATGCCTGTGCTTCATCTTAGAATAAAGCCTGAAATTGCAGCAGTTCAGATCAATTTAGAACAGTTTTTTTTTTACTTGTCCAAGGCAGAGTATCTAGTTCCAATTTACCTGTCCTAATCCAAGATTCTTCATGAATCTTGTCCTAGCACTATGCTACATTGAAAATAGCAATGTGCCACACAAAAGTAACATTAAAATTAGTTTGGTTATATAAATGAGAAGGTGGCTTGAGGTATAGAGTATATAAATTCATCTAATTTGGGAAAATATATCTATGGAAACTATATGTTGGAGATAATCAGAAGAGTGAACAGCTGGTTTTATGTTTTGCTTGGAAGCTTCCCAGACCAGACTGTCTTAAAAATGTGACTGCATTTCATAGCCTTCATATGGCCTTATTTAGAAGAGATTTCCCATGGGTTTTCATATAGGAGTAACATTTAAAGCTCTAGCTATTACCAGGGCCAGGGATACTTATAGGGCCAATAAGGGGATAATGAAGAATGCACCTTCATGCACACCTATGTCAATTGAGCTCATTGTAAAAAAAAAAAAAAATCATAAACCTTTGTACTTCTCTTTACATTTCACTGAAAGAATTAATATCCTCAGACTTATTAAATATGTGACTAAGGTAAAATATCAAAACTGGGATGTTTTAAAATTTGTAAATGAGCTTTTTATTCTGAAAAGCCTGAGATAAAAATAAATATTTGAAAAGAAAATCGAAATGACACAACAGCCACCTTAATTGTTTCCTCTTCTAGCTCTTCATAGAAGATGTCACTGATTGAATAAGGGGAGTGATAGCAATCTGCAATTAGTATTAACTTACAACACTAAAATAAAATTGACCTTGCTTGCTGTTGTTTCGGTTTTCCTCTGGCATTCATGATCTATGGGAAGCCATAAAATTAAATGAACCTGACCTCAGCCACAGCAGCAAACACAACCTCTCACATGGATTATATGCTGCTTTTTATCCATAGAAGATTCTACTTGTGGGATATTAATGTGTCATGCAAGGTTATGTCTAAAAATTCTGGAGCACTGCAGATGACCTCATTAGTAAAGCTGGACTGCAACCTCTCAGAACACTTCTGATTGGAAGCATGCAAAAAAGCAAGGTTTCTTTGTAGACTAAATAAATGGATTGCTACCAGTGGTAGGATTCAGCTGGTTCATGCCAGTTCGGGTGAACCAGTAGTTAAATTGCTGGCTGGCCCTCCTCGCCCCTTCCAGGAAGTCCCCACACACCCCATTTTGGCTCCCAGGTAAGTGGAGGGAGGCATACTAGGCCCAAAATGGGGCATGGGGGGTGCGGCACCTCCCTGTGGCCTTTTTTTGCTCCCAGGAGGCTGCAGGGAGGCCTACGAGGCCCAAAACGGGGTGGAGGGGGCGGCGCGTTCCTCCGTGGCTTGTTTTTGCTCCCAGGGTGGTGCAGGAGGCTAAGTGCTGCCTGTCATGCACCCCTGGCCATGCTCATCATGGCCACGTCCACCCAGTTGGTCATTAGGGCAGAGAACCGGTTATTAAATTATTTGAATCCCACCACTGATTGCTACTATATATGAAAATGCTTCTCCAGATTGAAATTAGAGTCTCTCTCTCTCTCTCTCTCCCCTTCTCCCTCTCTCAGATTCAAGAAATATATACAATAGGAACCATTTTTATTTGCTCTTTATTTGCCAATTCTCTTGTCAGCTTTTATTATTTTTTTCTTTCACAACATGCAACAAATACAATTTTATTACACACACACACACACACACACACACCTCAGAATACTCTTTTTGAAAATGCTTCAGTTGAACATGTTTTGCCATATTTTTCCATTCTAGAAAAGGAGCCATACAAGTGACTGATGTAGACACTGCTACACTGTCAGTTTTATCTGATAGAATTCTCAAACCTTGGAAGCAAGGATTGGCATCCTGGATTTCATTACAGTTGCTACTTCACACTCTCAGAGACCTAAATGCTCTGATGCAACAGGTATTTCCATCACCTTGGCTCACCTGCCCATAATGACCAGGACTCCAGGTGAAAAACACACATTTGGAAACATAGATGCTACTATGGAAGGAGAAAATCAGTTAGGAATAGGCAGATCTTCAAGATGTGGCTGCATCATGTAGGGATCGTGTAAATAGAATCACTTCTAGATAAGTTCTCAGAGTTGAAATCTGATAGAACTAGCAGGGTTTTTTTTTAACCTAATAACTAAACCTTCAGAGTAGTACTGTATAACTTGAGATACGTAAATAATAACTATTGCTTAGGAATCATTTTAGCAAAAAGAAGATTCATAAATATGTGATTACATAATGTTCAATCCAATCTTGGTTGGTTGAGAAGAACATGACATATGGTCTAGCACCTGGCAACCTGAGCTTGAGAATCTCCGTTTTCCCTAGATTTAGGAGGTCCCACATCTATAACAGAATACAGAATGCATTCAGTTGCAAAAGTATGGCTACCTCTTAAGGTAGGCAGGATAATTTCACATAAATATTTATATGAGAAAGTTAACAAAATGTATTATGATATATGACAATATTTATTACATCATGTTGTTTTACTGGACCTAATGTTTTCTACAGATCTGGAAAAAATGTTCTGATTGCAATATATGATGAGAAATTTAATGATTAAATGATTGAATAATTTATGTTTCCTACTTCGGTTAGATCAGAGGTCTTCAAACTTGGCAGCTTTAAGACTTGTCTTAAATTTGAACACCTCTGGGTTAGAGGAAGAGCTAGTTATATTAGCTCCACAAAGATCTATGCAATTTTTTATAATTATATCAACCTCCTGGAAAAACAGGTAACTAAGAATGCTGGATAAAAGTTCAAATACCAGCCTGGCCTTCTGGTATTCAGAAAACACAGGACACTCCAAAGCTCTTAGAAACTTGACTGATCCAGTAGATAGGTTGGGAAGAAACATTATTGTAGCAGAAATATGTATATTTTGTATTATTATTCCTACTATTAATCATCATACTGATGTGAAAGTTTCTAGTATGACATGCTACAATGAAACAACATTTTGATACTCTACACTGTAACTAAACCCTTTTCCTTCTGCAGCTATGCAGCCTGCCACCAATTGCCAAACATTTTTCTTGAATTTTTCATCTTCAAAGTGTTGGCATGAATAATACAAAAGCCACTAATTGAATAAGAAGGCCGGGAATCAGAATGCAGTAACAGCAATTTATAATCAACTGAAATAGCCTGCCTCCACCTGAGAAAGACGTTTTAAGGCATTTTCACTGAGGAAATATAAATCTTGCTTCCATTTACATTGCAATGCAGAGATCAAGTTCAGACTGGCCAGACTCTTTGTTTGTACAACATAAGCAATAATTCAGAGACCAAACAAAATAACATAGGATTAGGAGGAATTAAAAACTGATTTTAGTTCCGTATAAGAGAACATGTTATAATTAATGATTCTTAGCAATCACATAGATAGGCCTTCTCAAGATGATTTGTCCCCAATCTGTTCCTTCAGGTTTTCCAGTGGTGCACCCAAGTTCTTCAACCTTATTCCTGGTCATTCTGTTTTCTTCCACTTTTCCTAGCAGGAAAGTTAGATCTAACTTTCATGTGTCCCAAACATGAGCCTCAGGTGGTAACTCTAGAGTGATTTGTTCTATGATTCATTTAATTCCTTTCTTGGATATTCACAATATTCTTAGGACCTTTGTCTCAAGGTTTAGGGCTAGATAAAGCTCTAAGATGAAGTGAGATTTCTGCAAGTGATCTGATACATTGTTTCTCCAAAAAGATGACTCACCTTGAAAAGAAGCCCTATCACGTTTTTGAGCACGTGCGATCAAATTAAGCCCCATCCACAAAATTAGCCCTAATTAAGAACCCACCTACCCCGGGGTACAGGGGGTGGGGCAAGGCACACAGGTAAAAAAATAAGCTAGGGTGGGGATTGTGGGGTGGAACTGCCCTACTTACCAGGCCTCGCACATCCCAACACCTCCCTCACCTTCTTCTGCAGCCACTTGTTCTGCAGCTGCTTGTCACTACTCGCACGCATTACCATCCATTTTGCCTTCAGATGCCTGCTGGAAGGCATCTGCAGCTGATAACAGAGCTCCGGATTGAATGTGCGTGGTGGCAAGCGGCCGCAGAAGAAGTGGGCCAGCAGGAGGCTCCTGCTGGGTGGGGCTGTCGGTGCCACCTCCGCAAGGTGATTCAATAATTAGAACCCTCCAAAATGAAGGCCTAGCCATTTTTTCAGGGGTCAAAAGAAAATAAGACCTGGCCTTCTTTTTGGAGAAACACGGTAGCATTTTCCTATACAGAATGCCTCACTCTCCCTGCATTAGGGACATTCAGGAACATTGGTCTAGGGCTGTGTGTTTGCAGTTAAGTCAAAGGCTAGGCTCATGAACTAAATGAAGCCATAAGTTTTTTTTTCACCACAGTTTCTGTCAGAGTATGAATGTTTATAGACTGCAATAGACAGGGCAACAGGTCAGCCAATGGGGACTGTTTGGAAACTGAACATAGTATTTGTTTGTATGGGACCATAAGAGACAGTTTGGAGTCTGGGCATGGCTTAGACTTGCTGAACTGTATATAAGAGTTGGTTTGGCCTCTGTAAATTTTGCCTCTGTACAATATATTAGCCTCTGTATCTCTCTACTCCGTAATGACTTTGCTTCTATAAATATTGCTTCTGTGTTCCTGATATTGTATGCTGAATTCTGCTGTATGGTATTATATATAAAAACGTTTCTTATATAATTTGAATCCTGTTGAATTGTCTGATTGTGTGTGCTGCAACAAACTCCGACAGTTTCCCCATGGTTTATTAAACCACAAGTGCTGTTTGCTAATTAGCCATAAATTATAATTTTCAACCTGTAACGGCTATATTCAAACTAACGGCTATATTCGAGCTAAATCACATTTTATGATTTTGATGATTAGACAGGATAGATGTAGAAACAAGAGTCATGATGTGGCTTTAAGAAGAGAAGGTAAAATATAATTGTACTTAAAATTGCTGTGAAGATCAGAAGCCACTTCTTTATAACTTTTTTTAATGTCTTTTTCTTTTTTTATATACTTTCTTTTTTGCTCTATTTTAGTTTGTGCCTTACTATTGTTGTTAAAACTTCTCTCTCTCCCCCCCCCTCTCTCTCTCTCGTGTGTGTGTGTGTGTGTGTGTGTGTGTGTGTGTGTGTGTGTATGAACCAGGCCCTACCACTAGATGGGATGATAATCTCAAACTCTTGGTTTACTATCAGAAGTTCTCAGAGAGTAAGTGAGCCATTCAAATCATCGGCGAAAGTAATCTGGCTTTCCCTGGCAACCAAATGGGCAGGGATGAAGAGAGAAATTCAATTCTGCAACACCCACGCCCCCAGGAGAAGAAGGATCCTGACGGCTTTGGAGTTCAATTTAATTAAAGTAATGTGTGACCAGCCACTAATAGACCTATATGAAATACTGCATACCCCTCCCAAAATTGTCTCCTTCCACAATTGTCATTCACTAGCTCATTTCTTAAATGTCCGAGCAGAGAGACTGCAAATTAGCTGGAAAAGGAAGCAATTACTCAAAGAAAGGTGAAAAATTATAACCCCAACCATGTGCATCATTTCCTCTTACTAAAAGATAACTGGAGCCTTCTTCAAGGGAATGGTATGACAATGACTTTGATCTATGCTGAATATAAATAACTTTGGAAGAAGATCTTAATTTTGTTAGGTGCCTATGCAACAGAAATGCAACATGTATAACATTTTGATCTAAC
The DNA here is from genome assembly GCA_022577455.1 of Arizona elegans. Classification (NCBI taxonomy): domain Eukaryota; kingdom Metazoa; phylum Chordata; class Lepidosauria; order Squamata; family Colubridae; genus Arizona; species Arizona elegans. The sequence continues at coordinate 295,169,079 of JAKOOJ010000001.1, read as the reverse complement.
CGGGTTTTAAAAAGCAACAATGAATGATAGCCTCCCGAGTATTAAAACATCTTGAGAAAGAGAAAGCTTTCTTGTTAAAATGGATATTTCTATCACACTTGAGGGTAAAATAGCTCCTGGATAAAAACGTAAGAAGAATCCAGCTAGGACAAGATGGATAGTTAGTTTCACCCAGCAAAAGAGTACAGTCACTGATATGAACTGTAGCAATGCAAATTATTTAGGTTGAAACTACAGTAGACATTCCAACAAGTGTAGCAGATCCATGCTTTGTCTCCCAAAGAACAGGTTCCTTGCTACATTTCCAGCAATGCAGTCTCCTCCTGCCCTTGAGACAAAAACAAGGTGTACAGCTGTCTCTGCTGTGTTTCTCTTTGTTGCTTCCTTCATAAGAATATGTCCTCAACAAACACTAAGCAGGCCATTCAGATGGGCTGGGACAAGAAGAGTTGTTAGATCACAGCTGTCAAACTCCCAGCCTGCAGGCCGGATGCATTACATGCTGGCCACACCCATGCCTGGTTTAGCGAAGGGGGGGGGGAAAGTCCCGATATGTCACGTGACACTGCCGTGATGACGCGAGTTGGACACCCCTGTGTTAGATGAACCAAAGAACTAGGTTTTTTTTAAAAATTTGATTTATATGCCGCCCTTCTCCGGAAACTCAGGGAGGCCTACAATGCGTTAAGTTTCAGAATGTGTCACAGCAGCAGCTGATTGACCTTATCTATGTTAGGAAGGAAAGTAACCTGACTTTCCAGTTAGAATCTGGAAAGGATTCTAAGGAAAGGAAAGGAGGACTAGACTAGATTGAAAAGTTGAGGGGGGGGGGAATGGGAAGAAGAAGAAAATGGCAAACACCTTTCACACGATTGCCAATACAGGGAAGTGCCCTTGAAATACCAAGTTGGAAGTCTTTACTCGTTTTATACACAATGTATGCTGCATTACAAGGAACGTGGTGGCTCAGTGGCTAAAACGCTGAGCTTGTCGATCGAAAGGTCGGCAGTTCAGTAGTTCGAATCCCTAGTGCCACATAATGGGGTGACCCCCCCCCCCCGTTACTTGTCCCAGCTTCTGCCAACCTAGCAGTTCGAAAGCACGTAAAAAATGCAAGTAGAAAAATAGGGACCACCTTTGGTGGGAAGGTAAGAGCGTTCCATGCACCTTTGGCGTTAGTCATGCTGGCCACATGACCATGGAGACATCTTTGGACGGCGCTGGCTCTTCGGCTTTGAAACAGAGATGACCTAGAGTTGGGAACAACTAGCACATATGTGTCAGGAGAACCTTTACCTTTATGCTGTATTACAATTACTGCATCTCTTAAGTGAATGCCAGTGCAATAGCTTTCATATCTACTGACTATAATATGGGTTGAATATTTCCATATAACTAATCAGAAATGCATTATATACAGTAGGAGAATCATTTGAAGTAGTTATGGAACAAATGGAGAGAACCAGTCCTCTTTGCCCGTTTCACCAAAAACTTGCAGATTTGGTGTCAAAGTTCTCTGTCCCTGTTCCTTTTCAAGACTGGCAATAGAAAAGCCAAAGCATTATCTTATCATGCAGCAATACATTGTTATACATTATTATTTCAATTCAGTTGAGAATATGTTTCAAAGCTTGCTAGCGAAAAGGGAGACAGAGAGAGAAACAGCGGCAAGAAAAGCAGGATAATTTTCTATGTCTCCCACTGTGTTTCATGATCGCCAACATATTCATCAGCAAGATAGGTATATGAAAGGCTGCTAATTATGTGCTTCACAAAATTCCAAATTCAGCCGTCCAACATTTTCCCTTTAGCTTTGTTAACATGAACAGAGGGGCCCAATCTCCTCCTTAGCCAGCATTTGGTAACCAGCCAAGGAAGTAAAGTAGACTGTGGTCAATCTTCTGTATGAATGCAAACATTTAGAAGCTTCTTCATAATGTGCTCCCTTCCATTTCCACCCATTACTGTAATGATAAATGATTTGAATGTACTGAAATAGATTGTGAATTATTGATATGCAGAGCCACAGCCATCTTGCCTGCAGGATTTAACTGATCTATTGGGTTAAAAACAAACCTCAGAAATTTGTTTGGATGACAAAGAGTTGGAGGTGAAAGCAGCTCCTCTATATGAACAATAAGAGCAAAAACTATGGAAAGTGAATGAAGCTGTACTACAAAAATGCATTTAACTATAAACCTAAAGTACAAAACAGAAAAGCATATAGGCTTCCTAAGTACTTATATACAAAATTTCTCTTTGTGTTTATGGAAGCTGAAGCCATACATTTACTCAACACAAACTGTCTCTCCAAGCTCTTCAATATGCAACAAGGGTTTAAAGAGAAAGGCAAGCTTTTAAGCCTACACTAAAATAAATATTAATAGTTTTAAAATAAATACCTAATGATATACAATCAGAGCAGTGACAGAACAGAACTTCCAAGGGACTGTTTAAGCAATGTACCCTTCTCTGCAAATATTTGGACTCTGGCAGCCTGCCGTTTGCCAAGCATTTAACTGATTTACATGCTCTTAAAAACATATGTAGCCAGCATTAGTATCTCTATTTCTTATGGAAGGAAAGGGAAAGTGGAAAGCTAAATATATTTGTAGGATAAATTCAGCTTTTTCTTCCTTTTTTCTTCATGTACCCCAAAGTGGTTCCTAATGGGACAGCCTTCCTGAACTCAGTCCCCTCCAGATGAGTATGACTTCAACATAATGTATGTATGTCCCTCATACATACAAACATACATACTAATCACAGGAAAGGGATAAGAAATAATAAGCCAAAGGCATTAAAGGCATGGGATAAGAAAGAGAAAAGGAAAGACAGCTGAAATCAATTTGTATTAACCCCCATTCAATATACCATGTCTTCCTAGCCTTACATACTTTCTTTGTGTATATTATGTCTTTATACTTCTGGCTGCATGTAACATGTGTGAGATCACGGCCAAAACTTTAGTCTTTGCTTTATCTATCTTATTAGAAAGTATCATGTCAAGTTTGGAACAAAAATAATCTTTGTAATAGGCATTCACCTAGTCCAGTGTTTCTCAACTTTGGCAAATTTAAGATGTGTGAACTTTAACTCCCAGAATTCTCCAGCCATATTTCCCAACATGCTGGCTAGGGAATTATGGGAATTGAAGTCCACACATCTTAAAGTTGCCAAAGTTGAGAAACACTGACCTAGTTAACTGTGATGAGAACTGTTTCCAAGAGACAGGAATTTTAGAAACTTACTCTCAGGTAAAATATGAGTGCTTGAGTAATATTTAAGGACTATTTGGGCAACAACAATAACAAACTTGGAATCTCAGTAATTCAAAATATTAAATTTCCAAATTAAATGAAATGTCTCCCAATTCCTACTCATCAGCACGTATTTTGGATCTCTGGAGTGATTAGCTCTAAAAGTAAAGATATTATCACTTCTTGCAATAAATGCGTTTTTGAAGATATACACCATCTAGTATATCTTCCTCCCAATAACAACAAAAATTGTGAAAAAAAGCAAGGACTTGATAGCTGTTCTGAGATGTTTCTATGGATCACTTTATTATCTTCTTTATTTACACGGCTTTTCTCTCAGTCTGAAGCTGGTGTGCTTTTGTTTACATTAGAAGATTAGGAAAGAATTAATGAAGCCAATTCTCTTCACAAAATAGACCTGTTTGCCACACATTGCAAATTGCTGATGATTCACTACTGCTTTTTCTTCAGTTCCTCAGCCATAACAAAACCCAAGCAATCCCACTGTCAACCAACTGGGGCTAAACAAGAATTTGCTTCAACTGGTGTTTAAGGACAGGTTGGAACAGCTGTGCACTGTCAAACACCAGCTGCCCTAAAACAGTGTAAGCAATTTAAGAACACATTGGCTATGAAGCAACATTACATTTCTTCACTCAGGCAGGGGAAAGCAGGTATCCAAACAATGAAAAATGTGCAGCCTGGAGGTATACTAATTTCAGAGAAAGGGGAAAAAATCAGTATAAGATTAAGTAATTGTTAGAACATAGAATAACAGAGTTTGAAGGGACATTACAGATCTTCTAGTCCAACTCCCTGCTTGAGCACCATTTCAGACAAGTGGTTGTCCAGTCTCTTCTCAAAAGCCTCCTGCAATGGGACACCCACAAATTTTGAAGGCAAGGGATTCCACTGATTAGTTGTTCTCACTATTAGGAAATTTCTCCTTAATTCCAGGTTGCTTCTCTCCTTGATTAGTTTCCATCCTTGTCTTGCCTTTTGGCGCTTTGGAAAAAAGTTTGACCTCCTGTTCTAGATTGAAATAAGCAATCAATATTCTAGATTGAATATTGACATATTTTCAGTTGACATAGAATTCTTTTATGCTAATAAGCAAAAAGAAAAAAAAGATTAAAAGACAACATTGTCAGACTGGGCATATGTGTAGTTGAGTTACTTAGCTTTTAAAACAATTGAATGGAAAGCTGTATGGAAAAGATTGCCATAGTTCAGTGTTGGTGAACCTTTTTGGCAGCAAGTGCCAAAATGGGAGTGTGTGCGCACCAGAAACTGTGCCAGAAACCACACCTGAAACTGGAAGACAGGTGGCCAGTGCACATACGTGCGCCAGAAACCGGAAGATCATCTTCCCAGCACGCGCATGCACCCTGGGTGGCTGCTCTTCCGGTTTCCCGTGCTCCCCACGTGGCCGGTGTGCCAGAACCCAGAAGAGCAATGGGCGATGGCTCGTGTGCCCGGAGAAATGGCTGTGTGTGCCACTTCCAGCACGTGTGCCATAGGTTCATCATCATAGCCATAGTTGATACTTTGATGAAGCAACTGAGTTAGCTCAGCATCTATAGAAACAGACAAAGGGTAGTGCTGGATACATAGAGGCCAACTATGGAATTTGCTACTGCAAGATCATTAATAGCAACTAATTTTCAGAGTTTTAAAAGAGGACGAGGCAAATAGTTGGAAGACAAGCCTATCAGTGTCTTGTGGCACCATTGAGAGCTGAGTCAACATATACCCACATATCTTAACAATGAGACTGCAGGTTTCCTTTGGCCATCATGAGAGGAAAATGCTGGTTAACACAACTTCTATTCTTACACGGAATCCTTATGTTCTTAAGGCTGGAACAAAACTGTAATAGGGGGCGGGGGGGGGGGGGGGAGGAAAGAGAATTCAGCCAGCAAATGTAAAGAAAGTTCTTTGTAGGTCTAAATGGTTTCCTGAAATGGTTGGATTTGGAGGAGTTCTACAGTCATAAACCAAGGGCATTTGATACTTTATTATTACAATTTCTTCCAAGTATAACAGAGTTTACTCTGAGCTAGGGCTGTCATGCTAACTATTTTCAATACCAAGTCTCAGCCTCACACCTCTATCAATCCTTCTTTGGAAGAAACATTTTCAAGTCCCCACTAACACTTTACCAGGCACAACTAATTCCTATTCTACAGGGAGAAATCTTTCATATACACATGTGTGGCCAAGTTCACCAAGGTAAAGATTGGGACGTACATTTCAGACCACAAATCACAAGCTCCTCTACATTTAAAAAAACCTCTCAATATACATATCCAGAGATCAGAAAAAAGAGCTTAGTTTTCTCTTCGCTTTTTTGTCTTTGTCAGGGTGTGTATCAGTGGAGGGTTGCCTCCAGTTCGGACCGGTTCACAAGAATCGGTAGTAAAACTGGCGGGAGGCTCCGCCCACTGCCCTGGATGTCATCATCGGTGATCTGCACATGCGCAGAAGCTTCTGTGCACGCACAGAAGCAAGGCGCCCATGCGTGCATCATGTGCGTGCACGATCCCATTGCAAACAGGTAGTAAAGGTAAGTAGAATCCACCCCTGGTGTGTATATATGTATATATTTCTTAAAGGATCTTTCTCCCTGAAGTTGTGCAATTTCCACCTGCTGTTTAAAGAACTGCAATAGCCATAGCACTTAGACTTATATACCGCTTCACAGTGCTTTACAACCCTCTCTAAACAATAAAACAGTAGTTTTATCTCACCTGGTTTGGCCAAAACCCATGCAGCCAAACATATTAAGTACCATTTACTTTTCCAGTTATGTTAGTTTGTACAGCTGGTCAGTCTTCCATAGCTAATGTCAGATCTGCCCCAATCTGATCCCCTAGGAAAGAAAGACCCTCAACTCCTCCCATGACCAGTCCATCTTCAGCCAATCGGAAGTCACTGATGTGTTTTGCAAATTCTGAGATGTTTTGGAGTAATTCACATTCTTTCTCAGGGTGCCTGGCCTTGGATGCTGGTACAAACTGGTTCTGAGCTTCTCTAGTCTTTATCACCTGTCATTCCCCACTCCCTATTTCCTATAACATACACAAACAGCTTTATTGCCCCACTATCCTTCTTACCCCCTTCTAGGTCTTGGATGGCAGGGTGCCTGTGAGGCATCAAGCCAAGTCTGGCAGACCTGACAGCTAAAAACTTTAAATAGATTTATAAATATGATCATTTAGTCATACATGTTATCTTTCAATGATCTTCAGGGCAGTTTTAAAAAATCCTGAGAATCGGGCTGTTCAAAAATTCGATCTATGCATGGATATGCAAAGCCAGTTTGATCCAGTGACTAAGGCACCAGGCTAGAAAGCAGGAAACCTTGAGTTCAAATCTCACTTTAGCCATGAAAGCCAGCTGGATTATTTTAGGCCAATCACACTTTTTCTCAGCTCAGCCCATCTGACAGGGGTGATATTGTGGGGAAAAATAGGAGAAGGCAGAAGTATTAAATATGTTTGCTGCCTTGGGTTATCTGTAAAAATAATAAAGGTGGGATACAAAACAGACAAGCAATGGAAAACTCAAACACTTATACTGGAGTATGTGGAGGAGGCAGTTCTTTTTCATGTAAGCATGCCCAGTTGGTATCATTAGAGTTAGAGAGTAAAAGTAAAGCCTCCTTCAAGTTTAGTTCATGGACTCTCTGTGAACACATTCATCAGGCAGTTTTCTTGATAACTAATAGAGGTGGATTGTCAATGCTTTTTTAGAGGATTGTTTTTAAACTTTCCAAGTTAGCCTGGATATTCCCTGTAGTACCATCTGAATAGTAATAAAGTCTGTTTCTGTTTGACTGAGGTGTTGGGGAGCGGGGGTGGGGTGGAGAGAAGAGGGTGAGTTCAGATAAAGTGGACTAGATATTGGAGCTTTGTTGGGAAGTTTTGTAGATTATTTTCTTTACTATTTTTCACAAGATTTGTTCTAGGTTTTTTGAACACACATTCATCTTTAATGCACACCATGGTGTCTCCAAATACTTTCCACTTTTTTTTAAAATTTGATTTGGCTCCATTTTCACCTTGGCTCCATTTTCTAACATTCCTACCAATTCTACATGGGGTGGGGGGTGGGGCTTCAACTCTGTACATTCACCTGAATGTATATAGATATTTTGAATGCAGTTCAGAGTTTCAATAGCGCAATACTCCTAATCATGTGGAAGACAAATTGGTTCAATCTTTCTAACATCTTTTAATCCTTTTCCAAGCATGATTCTATCAGAATCTCATTAGCAAGAAAAGAATTGGTTTACAAGAACAATGGCAACGGAACTATTTCCTATGTAGAATTCCACACATCCAACTTCAATAAGGTGAAGAGTTCTTTATCATATGTCTAACTGCCTTGCTTTGAACTGCTGGTGGTTCTTTTTACAGCTAATGCAGAAGCTTGCAGCTGGTTGCTTACAAACCATCTCCTAAATATTTATCACTCTGAGAATGAGCCACTATATATATTGTGGGGTGTTCAATTGAGAAGGCATAGGTTTCTTCTTCAGTTCTCAATTATTTAATATAATTTTGTAGGAAGTTAGCACCCACCCCTTTCCTGGAAGAGTGAAATATTTTAGGAAATATGAAAAAGGTAGAATATTATATTTCTCTGGGATAAGCATGTTTGGAAGCAGCTCCCATCTTCCTGCCCCCACCCTTTGTCAATGGGCCATTAAGGCCCGGGCCAGTCTATTCTACATAACAAAGATCTGCCTCCTTCAGGCAGAGCCATAGTAGGAATCGCCAAAGATCCAACAAAGATAGGATTAGCCCTCTACACAATAGCAGCAGAAACTCACCACATGTGACCTGGGAAGCACATGTGACCATCAGCCAGCGAGGCCCCCACCCCCTGGGAGTCTGACAACCAATCAGGATACTCTTTCAGGGCCCCAAGAAATGCAGAGCCAGAGAGAGCATAAAACCTGGAAAACTTGCTGTATCTGCCCCTTTTCTGTTCAGGAACTCAAGCCATGTGATCCTGTCCACCATTAAACCATCTTTCCAAGCAGTCTCCATGTTTCCAGTGTCTGTTTGATGCTCTGGAGTCAATGGAAGCTTGCAGATAGAATATCCAATAAATCATTCACAAATGTCCCTAGAATTCCTGGAAGATTAGGACTACTACCTAATTGTCTTCAATACAAGGCTTTTCAAAACAACTTTTCCTGTTCAATCAATAAACAAACAAAATATATTATTAGCATTCCAGTTTTGACCATACCTGCTTAGAAATAAGATTGCTATTTGAATTTGGTGAGACTTATTGACAAGTAAGTATGGCTAGCAAGATTACTTTATTAAGTTGGGGAAATATCCCCCCCCTCTCTCCCTCCCTCCCTCCCTTTTTTCTTTCTTTCTCTTTCTTTCTCTCTTTCTCTTCTCTCTCTCTCTCTCTCTCTCCCTTTCCTTTCCTTTCCTTTCCTTTCCTTTCCTTTCCTTTCCTTTCCTTTCCTTTCCTTTCCTTTCATTTCCTTTTGTGTCCTCCCCACTGCCTGCTTCTGCTAGAATAATGGGATCCAAATAAATCTCTTGACAGAATCTAGACAGTGTTTTGGTCGAGTGAAACCTTGAGATTTTCATAGAATAAACTTTATCATTTTTTCCTGTAGGCTTTCATCTGAATCCAGCTGGCACTTTTCAACTGTACTTCTAACTGCATTGTGTACATAGCACGCTTCCAAACTATCCAATGCAAAAGGCATTTCATAAAAAATAAAAAGGGGCTCTAGTTAACATACACATTTCATTATATTTTCCCACATTCAGACTTTCTTTAATATTTAAATTCACTGAAAACTATAATACAATATCAGCAAGCTATATCGTATATCTTATTTTAATTCAAGGGTATGAAGGACTCTGGTCATTTTTTATATGGTTTCAAATTGTTTTTAATGGTTTAACTTTTAATGTTTTATATATGGTTTTTAAATGCATTGTAAGCTGCCTTGAGTCTTCGGAGAAAGGCGGCATACAAGTTGAACAAATAAATAAATAAACAGAGAACTCAGGAATTGGAAAGGAAAGAAAAGCTAAAACCTCAGTAAAGTACTTTAGGCTGTTTTGAATTAACGATGGGGAACCGATGACATCTTTTCAGTTCTATACTTTCTACCTCCCACCATTATTAGCATCATTATGGAGCACTGTGAGAAATTACCCTGGTGCCCAGAATGATCCAAAAGTTTCACCATAGGTAAACAAATACATAATAAATGAAATCTCAGGCAGCTGTCATGGAAGTTTCTGCCAGTGAACAGGCAGTTACCTTAATTTTGAGTTAGACAAAGATTTGGTTGCTTTTTATCAAGTAGCTAATTAGGGATTCTGCCAATGCAAGAACTTTTTGCTGCACCCTAATCCCTTTAAATCAAAAGTAACCTGATTTAATTTCCCCTTTCCAAAGAAAAAGAAAAAAAAGTACCTATCATGGATTTCTCAGAATTTTATACTCATTGGTTTGCATCCACACAACATATGAATACGTAAACTAAGGATAACATACTTCAGTTGCTTTGTTCACATAACTTGCTATGTCCACACAGCTGAATGCCTCAATGGAGGGTCTTCTCTGTGGGAGCCCCAGCCCTGTGGAATGAACTGTCCCCCGAAATACGTAGGATCTCCGACCTCCGGGTGTTCCGCTGCGCTCTGAAGACCCTGTTATTCCGCCAGGCAGGGCTATTAACATAACGTTTTAAATTGGGGGTATTTTAAATTTCTGGGATTTTAATTGGAGCCTAATTATTTAATGATTTTAAATTTTAAATTGTTGTTTTGTTTCTGTGTTTTTAAATAGGCTGTACACCGCCCTGAGTCCTTCGGGAGAAGGGCGGTATAGAAATAAAATTATTATTATTATTATTATTATTATTATTATTATTATTATTATTATTATTATTATTATTATTATTATTATTATTATTGTAAAGGCCCTTTGTATATCACAAGATGGATTTATGAAACATGCTCAAACAGATTAAAAACGCCATTGAAATACTGTAGCATAAATGGCTCACACTAGGCCATGCCCAGAGATAGGATGACCCCGATCTTAATACATGAACCAAACTTTCTCAGCTTTCTCCAAGTATATTAGCAATAGCAATCGCACTTAGACTTATATACTGCTTCATAGTGCTTTTACAGCCCTCTCTAAGCAGTTTACAGAGTCGGCATATTGCGCCCAACAATCTGGCTCCTCATTTTACCCACCTTGGAAGGATGGAAGGTTGAGTCAACTTCAGCTGGTGAGATTTAAACTGCTGAACTGCAGCTAGCAGTCAGCTGAATAGCCTGCAGTACTGCACTCTAACCACTGCACCACCTCGGCTCTATTCTTGTTCTGACCCAGGCCTCCTGAGTCAGTAAAACACACGAGTAGTCCCAAAAACCTGTTTTATTTTAACAGCTGTGATTTCTGTTCATTCACAGATGAGTCCCAAATAGTTGTAAAGAGTCCTTCGGGATAAGGCTGATAATCACCCATCTTTATCTCCCTTGACATGCTGACAAAGACCTAATTGGCAAAGCCACATGGAGTCCAGAATCAAACAAACTTTAAACTGCATAGAATTAACAACGTTGCTTCCTGCAAAGGCCCATGTGCCTTTGCTCCTCTTTTAAGTCTTATGGAGGGGGGCAATCATCTCCAAGCCCCACTCCCGAGTCATCCCTTTCGTTTTAACTGTTCTTGCCTTCTGGCAGCTCTGTGCATGCGCGCACTGGGAACAGGCTCCCCCTGTTCCTCTGCCTCGCTGACATCAGACTCTGGAAGCTCCGGAGGCAGCACATACCTCCCAGATGGCCCTTTCTCTGCCTTCAATGCAGAGCCCTTGTCCGAGCCTTCCCCAGACTCTAGGCCTGGCCCATGTTCCTCCCCAGCCTCCTCACTGTCCAACTCTGCTACCAGCTCCACAGGCTGCTAGTGGACCACAACATTTCTCTCTGATAGAATCTAACTCTGACACCTACAATCCCAATTTATCTGGACAGTGCCAAGTTGAAGAACTTCATTCTAAACCAGAGGAATTTGATGAATAATAAAAATAAAAAACTTAGGCCCATGCATGGGCCTGCTCATTGTCAGGGCAAACGTCTTTGAATAAAGTCTTCAGAGGAACCTTACAGAAGTCAATGACACATATTAATCATTTGAATGTAAGCTTTGGACCATGTAAGATAAATTGACCAGTGTGTTGCTTGTAGCCATATTCAATATACAGCATGCTAAATATTTCCCATGAGCTTGTAACATTTACTCTTTGTTCTTGGTTCCTCTTGATCCTCAAAAATCTAGCTATTTCTAAATGCATTTAGTCCACTAGTTACATTCCTTTCCTTGCTTCAGATTAGAAAAAGTTTGTCACTCTCACCTCCATAAGCATCTCTTTTTAATTTTTTTTCTCCAATTTTTATTTATAAGTATAAACTAAACAGAACAATGAAACGTACAAAACATAAACACATACAAACATCCATTTCAATACATGTCCAGTTTGTTGCAACTATAATATACATTTCTCTTTGTATTTTGACTCTTCCTTATTTGGTCATTCCCTTTTATCTATCTAATATTGATCTTTGTTGACCTATGTCTGTTCTTTGTTTCCATCATATTATATTTGGTCATTTTATTTACTTCCTATTGCTTCATCTCTTTCCTATCTTTCAACCAACTATACCACTTTTCCCATACTAAGTAAAAGTCATGTTCTTCCCTATTTTGTAATTCCTTTGTGAGTCTATCTAATTCCGCACATTCCATAATTTTATTGATTACTTTATCTGGTGTTGGTATATCACTACTCTTCCAGTGTTGCGTGTATAGTATTCGTGCTGCTGTTATCATATGTATAATTAAATAGGTTGTTTCTTTTTCATTTTTTCAATTTTTTAATTAAACGTATTTTTAAAATATTTTATTTTTAAATCACAGCAAGAAATTTCTCAAATCTTAAACATTTTAAGATGTTTAGTTATCTACTTAAATTACCAACTGTCCTGTGATAACATTTATTGAATTCTCTTCAGTTTGTTTAATATCTTTGTATATTCCTTTTTGAATAATCTTTGGAACAATTACTCTCTCTCTTGTGCCTCAGTTCTGAGGCTGTTTTTTCCAACATTTATTCAAAAGAAAATCAGTCCGCTTGCTTTGTTTAAAGCCAAATCTGACTCTTAAATATGTAAAGATATATATTAAAAAACCTGCCACAAATTTCTACAAGAGTCCTGTAGGGATCTGTAAAATAGATTTCCCTATAATAGGGACAGTATAATAATAGCATTGAATAAAGTCTCTTAGCTCTCATCTTTCCCTGATTAAAATTCCATAAACATAAAGTGTTTGTGAAGTGTGGACCCTCCCTATTCTGTATTTCTAAAATGGCATACGATGGAGTGGTTATGTTTGAAAGATTAGGCACAGTTGAAAGTCTGCCTCAGGAGCATTTATGAAACCAGCGATGTTAGAGATAGTTACATTCTTGGAGAATTTACACTGATAACAATATACATTAGGGGAAGTTGTGCATTCTGTGAACAAAAAAAGAAAGCCTTTTTAAAAATTCTGTAAAATCACTAGAATACAATAAACAGAAAAATATATTCCTAATTTAGGCCTATTCCTAATTTCTCCTTATTAGCCAATTTTAAAGTACAATCAATAGAAATGAAAGAGTGCCAACTTCTGCACATACCTAGGTTTAAATAATTTGATCTAAAATATGCAGTATTCTAATCCAAAATATACTTTATGTTTTATCCTCCCCTCCCCCCTCCCAGGATTCTTTATATTCTTTATTTTGAGGCAAATATGTTGATTAGCACATCTCCCGCCCCCCCAACACACACACAATCTCATAAAACAAGAAGTAACTATTGTGCACTCTTTTTGTGAGAAAGCAACTGAGATACAACTTCTTTTCTAGCAGAAGCAAATAGACAGTCACTTCATTATGGGAATAATTGTGATTTGGTTAAATAATTTCAGAATAAATTTTGTAAGAGGTGATCCTCCTTTGATCTTTTTCAAGCACAAAAGGCGAGCGGGGATCAACATTTTACTAAGTATATTACATAGGAACACTACTCTATGAAGAGTTACTGTGCCAAATATAGAAATTTAATTAAACCATTCAAGAGGCAAAGAGAGGGTGATTCATCCTATTTCGAATAGAAACCTTAATGCAACCATAATCTGTCAAATTGCTGTTTTTCCTTATTGCCTCTGGTAAAAGTTGAAGGATTCCCATTTAGACCATTATATGCATTTTACATGCACTATAGTTTAACTCACTTGGTGTTATGACAACTACAGGAACTAGGAAGAAAATGTGTGTGGCTGCCAGTGGTGGAATGGTAGACACATTTAGAAACTTGGTATAAATATTTTACCAATTCTCTATCACAATACAATATATTTCTTTGTTCTTTTTCACGTGGATTGGTAATAATATGAGAAGAAACTTATGAAAATGACAGTCCATCTACATCTGCCCTTGTGAATATTTCATCAGTTATAAATACAAGGCCTCAGAGAAAAACAAAATACGTAAGACTCCAAAACTGTCCTCCCACAACAGGTAGATGAGCAAAAAAAAGAAAAAGAAAAAAAGATTTTTGAAAATCTACAGTCATCCTCCAGATGTGGTTACCTACAACTAACAGGAACCACAACTAACAGGAGCATGAGTGTCGCAGGGAACTGCAATTCAGCAAAATTCCTGCTATATTCAGTTTGGCAGACGCTCTGTTGGGCTGCAGACACAGCCTACTGCAAACCCAGATGTTGATAGTGCTGACTGGATCCTAGCCACTGAATTTGTGTGTGTGTGTAAAGCCTTTGCTCTGTTGCAAAGCTGTAGCTCTCCTGGAACTTAGATATGTTAAAAAAGCAAACAAGGATATCCAGTTGCCAGGAACAATATTTGAATTCCTAATTTGCCACAAGCAAAGGAGGTGGAGGGCAAAACATTACATTTAGCAAATCTATCCAGTAAGACACAGCCAAACACAGCCGGGCACCCATATCTTGGATTAGTTACCTTAAATAAGGCTCTGTCTCAACGTATCTTTCAGAGGGTGAGAAAGTCCACTCTCTTTTGATCCAAAAGTAATCCTGACTGGAAGAAGAAAAAAATGCCTGAAAGAGGTTTTGGAGAAGGAAAGGTGGCATTTTAGGGATTCTATTACAGGAGGAAAAACCTCAATTATAAGACAAGTCTGAAAAGGGAGCCACACTCCTTAAAATGGGAGGTGAGCAGTTTCTGCTGGAGAAACGGTTAAAAGGGAGGACACACAAAGATTGAAATAAGGAATTCAATATTCATTATACTAATAAAAACAATACCCTTCCTGGATGTCTGGAGTATTGTGAATACCTGGTTCTTCAGAACATTTGGAGACACGAGGAATAGCCTATCTCTGTGATGGCAAACCTATGGCACATGTGCCAGAGGTGGCATGCAACACCCTCTCTGTGGGCATATGAGCTGTCGCCCCAGTTCAGCTCCGATGCACATGTGCCTCCCGATGGCGAGCAGGTTTTCGGGTCTCTGCTGCACATACACAGTTATATGTGGGGGGGGCAGGGCATGTGCGGGGGGGACATGTGCTCTTTTGGGGGGTCAGGAAGCATGTGGGGGGCCCATGCACATATGCACGGGGGGCGGGGCGCATGCACAGGGGCAGCGTGTACATTGCATTTTGGGGGTTCGCTTTGGGCACTTGGTCCGGAAAAGGTTAGCCATCACTAGCCTATCTGTTTGGCAGCAGATCAAGGGACTTTCTATGAGGAACAGTTCTGGTGGCTTTTATCTTTTTATCCTTATATACTGGTGGATGTATACTCCTCACACCTTTCAGGATATGAGTGTCCTTGAAGCTGCAGCAAATAGCTCTACCAAATCCAACAGGGTGGGATTGCTTTGGATCCCATCTGTCAAATAGTGCTGTCTGAAGGTTCCTAGGAAGTCTGTCCACCACAGTGCTTGTCTTCTGGAATAGCATCCTCAAAAGGATCAAATAGACTTGACTTTGCTGTCCTTGAAATGCACCCTAAAGATCTAAATTCTTCCCCAAGCTCTCTCTGGAGATAGATCCGGCAGGGATGTCCCTCTAAATGAAGTACGTCAAGCTTACGGTCTATATTTATTCCCTCTGTTATTATAGATTTTTTTTACTTGCCTGGTTTAATGTACTGTGCTTCTGATTTAATGTGTGTGCTTCCCTGAGTCACTGTGGAACTAAATGTCCTTAAAAAAAATCTAAATGGTAAATAAAAGTGGTAAATTAATTACAATGAATGCAATGCAGATGAATGCAAATGCAAACATTTGATTAATTATTTAGCAGTTCATTGTCCCATTCATGCACTTACAAAAACAAACCTTTATTCTGGTGTTTAAAATTAAGAAATAGCAAGAAGCAACGAGGGAAGGGGGACCCTTTGCTGGCACAGAGGAGGAAAAAGGATTGCATTTTACACCTCGGGAAAAATTGCATGTGACATCTAGGGGTGGTTTGCATAATATACTAAACCACAGACAAACCACATTAGGGCTTAACATCATGGAGAAACTTGGCTTATGCTTCTTAATCTCCTACTCATATACCATGTGAATCACAATAAATAGGATCCTACTCTTTACAATTTAAAATACAAATGGGTGGTTCCATGTTTGCATGTGGAATTCTCCCATTCTGAAGTCTGAAGACACTTCTGGGAGAAAAAAAAAGCTGCATAAAGTGTAATGTTAACATTTACTTTATGCTGGCATAATTTATGGTTTTTCAGCAATGACTACACTAATAAACCACATTTTTAAGCACAAGTTCCTTGTTTCAAGATTACCTAAGAAGACAACTGAAAATACCTCTTGTCGTCTGTAAACCAGACGTCCATATTGCACGAACAACAGGTTCAACGGAAGTCACCTCTGCAAAGGTTCCCGTGACTTTCATGAGTAGCTGAAAAATGTGGGTTAATACAGCTTGCGACTTGGGGGAAAGGTTGTGCCTACATAGACTTCCTTCTCTGCATTATGATCTCTGGAATCTGGCCATTCTGCTAATCTAGGATGGTATCCTGTGTAACTTCACATTCTCTTAAATTCTTAGTACCATAAAACCTAGGGGAACTTAAGCTTCATAACCTCAGACTTCAATGGGATGTAGGTCAGGGGTGGGTTTCTACCGGTTCGTCCTGGTTCAGGCAAGCCAGTAGTGGTGGCAGTGGCGGGAGGCTCCACCCACCTGCCCGGACATCATCACGGACACTCTGTGCATGCACAGAAGGTTCTGCACATGCGCAGAAGCACTGTGTGCGAGTGAAGCAAGCACACGCATGTGAGAGCTCCTGGTTCCGAACCGGTAGCGAAGGTAAGAGGAACCCACTACTGATGTAGGTTCACATTCATGTATAGTCTAACTAGGAGGAAACCCCCAAGTAAGTGCAAGTAGATGTTCTCATCCATCTGGCATAATGCAGGTAGTCATCAATTTACAGCAGTTCGTTTAGTGATTATTCAAAGTTACAATGAAGTCATAAGTCACTGAAAAAAAAAGTGACTTACGATCATTTTTCACAGTTACGATCTTTGCAGCATCCCCATGGTCACGTGATCAAAATTCAGATGCTTGGCAACTGGTTTACATTTATGAAAACTGCAGTCTCCCAAGGTCATGTGATCACTTTTTGCGAATTTCTGACAAGCAATTATGGGGAAGATAGATTCACTTAACAACTGGGTTACTAACTAATCAACTGCAGTGATTCACTTAACAACTGTGGCAAGAAAGGTCATAAAATGGGGCAATAGCAATAGCACTTAGACTTATATACCACTTCACAGTGCTTTACAGCCCTCTCTAAGCGGTTTACAGAGTCAGCATATTGCCCCCAACAATCTGGGTCCTCATTTTCCCCACCTCGGAAGGATGAAAGGCTGACTCAACCTCAAGCCGATGAGATTCAAACTACTGAACTGCCGGCAGCCAGTAGTCAAAGAAATAGCCTGAGGTACTGAATTCTAACCACTGTGCCAGCATGCAAAACTCACTTAACAAATATTTCACTTAACAACAGAAATTTTGAGCTCAATTGTGGTCGTAAATCAAGGACTGTCTGTATTGACTCCAAAAGGCAACAGGCCTCCTGTGGCAGGATTTCACATTATTGGCCATCTAATTTTATTTTAAATGGAGATGTTAAGGACTGAACTTGTATTTAATACCATGAACTCTCTCACAGATATATGGCCATCTATACTTTCATTTCCCATAGTACAGACTTCCCCAACTTGGTGGCTTTCAGATGTGGTAGACTATATTTGCCATTAATGGATAAGTAAATGACAGAAGTTGTAATCCAATACATCTGGAGGCCCACCATGTGGATGAAGGGTAATCTAAGCAATAGAAAACATGATGGCAAATAAAACACACTCGGAGTTTTTTGATTCTGTGGGGATGGTGCATTTTTATCACAGAATACTCTTAGGTACATTCTTCCCTCATGTAAGATGCTGATACTCTTCAAAATTTCTTGTAGGCAGAGAGAGAAAGAAATGTGCCATAGGAGGTGGTGCCAAGAACCAAAGCTGGAATCTTCCAATATTAGCCAGGTGCTCTGCAGCTGAGTTTTCATCCTCCCTGGAAAATATTTCTCTGTACTTTTTTCCCTTGAGAAAGAAAGTGTGTGTGTGTGTGTGTGTGTGTGTGTGTGTGTGTGTGTGCAAAACTTAAACAGCAAGAAATCTCTGGGACTTTTTCTTTTTATGTTTTTTTTTCTCTGAGGGGATCCATACCTGGCAGTATATGTACTGTAGCAGTTCACAAAGACAATTGCAACACAGGAAAATAAGTACCTGTCTGAAGCACACAACAGTGTGTTCATAATACCCATCAATTAATATTAGAGGTGTGGAATTTTGAACTAACCTCTGTGGTGCTTTATAAAGAACTGTACATACTGCCTCCTACAACATGCTATATATACTAGTTTAAATTCACCTTTGCAGTTACTGCTTTTAATGGCCTGGTATGGTTTTTTTTCCTGCTTTCTTTCAACTGTTTTCCTTTCTTTTACAGGCTACATGTTGCTACACTTGCCATGTAATATTCTATCTGGTAAGATCTTCTGCTCCCTGTTTACTAGTTTTGCTGATTTGCCCCAAGCACTGCTTGGAAACTGACCTAGAGATTTTTACTTGTGATACTTGTCTGAGCCTGTCAGAGAGACACAGAAGTCAGGTTTAAGTCTATGTCTCTCTGTCTCCCTCCCTCTGTCTCTCTCTCTCTGTCTCTCTGTCTCTCTCTCTCTCTCTTGCTCTTCTGTGTGTGACTGTGTGTATGAAACCATCCGAGTTAGCAGATTCAAAGGAGTGCTGTTCCCAGAACCGAAGGATTTGGGTTAGTTGATGCAGTCAAATGATCAAGCAGGTATACAGGATTCCCACTATATCAAGATGCAATTGCAAACATCCTACCAGAAAGTTATAAAAGGGGATTTAGCAAATTCACGAAGAATTGATCTCAAAGTTGGTCATAGCCTTTATGGCTATGTGTTATCACCAGCATCAGATAAAAATACGCAGAAGAGGCTTTGTGTTCTTCATAAGTGTCAACTAGTCAGAACGGGAACAAAATATGGATTTGATCAATATTTCTCAACCTTGGCAAGCATCTTGCTGGGGAATTCTGAAGTCCATCTTAAATTTACAGAGGTTGGGAATCACTGGATTACATGAATCTTTGAATGAGAAGGATCCCTGTGTCCTAATAAATACAGAAAAATATAGTTACAAAACTAAAACAAGAAAGAAAAATACTTCTAAAATGCTTGTTTGTTTATTCATTAAATTTATATAGTGGCCATCTCACTATCCAAAGTGACTCTGGGTGGCTTTCTTAGGTAGCAGAAGGCATAGTCTGCTTCCTATTTATTCCTAGTCCTATTTATTCACTATCCTTTGTATTTCATCAATCATTAAAACACATCTTTTTGTTGAAATGCCTATTTAGAGAACTTTAAAACCACTCACTCCTCCAGTGATTTACAGCATACAGTAAAAAATAAATTCATATTTATTTCTTTTAAATTCTTTTTTTGTGATTTGACAATAGTACTTCATCTATGTACTATGTACACTCTTGTGTTTGTTTGATTATTTGTAACTTTTAATTGCATCATAGGGCAATTTTTGAATCAATGTACATCAAATGAGTTAATTTAAAGAATATGTTCAAAATCTGGTATCCATGACATTGTGGGATTGAAATTTGGCAAAGGTGTGGCCGCTTCAATGTTGCTGTGCTACCGCATACAACCACAGTCAAATGATAATCATTTCTAACACTTCCTAATATCTTCCTACATGGAAAGTCAATGGGGAAGTCAGCAGGAAATTGGAAGTTGTTTCCAATCTCATTGCCTTTTTGCCTGCCTCTGGTTATTCTATTCTCTGTTTAGGTTAGAAATAGCTCTGAAACAATGAGGTATGGGCCATGTGCTGTTTAGCACATCAAAGAACCATTTTACAAAACTCTGAACAAATAAAATGGCAAACTCTATAAATCACTGTATGTCACCTATTTTTTATTTTTGCTGCAAGAAAGATAATTTCTCAATTGGAATCCTGAAAACATAAGGATCTCTTTTCTCTCTGGAATAATTTCTAAATTATTTAAGAATTACTAATTGTTATATTTTAACTCTTCAAGAAATTATTTTTTCAAACTGAAACACAACTAGTAAGAAAAAATACAGGTTTCTTGCAGAATTCATCTTGATCTTTAGAATCTCTGACTTTCCCTTCCTGGAAACTTTGAAAGGCCATCAAGTGGAGAACACCATGCCAAGCTAGGTGAACAGAAGGGGTAAGAAAGCTACGGATTTTCTCTACTCTAATAGAAGAGACACTATGTAGCTCAGAGCTCATACTGATAATGTTACCTAGTTGGGTAATGAAACATCTGCAAGCAAATAACCAAGTTTATAAAGCCCCAAGGACTCCACATTTTCTTTTCTACTGCAAGTTTTGATTTGATGCCAGGACCGTAGCATTCCAAAGGATGAGGAAGAGGTAATAACAGATCTTATTATACTAGTATCTGAAATCCTTTTCCCTTGCAGCTTTCCAAGTCTTGTTGGTTTGCTGTTGGCTGCTTTGGCTACTCTAGTTCACTCTGCAGCAGAGTCAGAAACAATATTTTATTCCTCTAGCAAGTACACAGACTGGCAGCTTTTATACTGTCTTAGTTTTGAGCACAATGTGGTTAGTTGTAATAAGAGCATTTTGCAGATCGTTTGTTTCACATTGCACTTCATGGGACTCTTCAGTAATCCGGTTGCCTATTTTTGGATTCTTCAGAAATCCCTGTTCTCATTTTAATCTTTTTTTCTTGCCATGTTTTGTGCCATTCCATCCTTTTAATTTGTGGAATGTATCTTATAGTTCTCTTGGCTATTTTGCTCTGCTGCTCAATGAAATAATATATTTTAAGGCTTTCTGTCTTCTCTCAGATTCAACAATTCAGCTTTGTGCTCTGATTTCAGGGACACTGGGTAAAGTAATAGTTTTTAATACTTTGTCTTAGCAATGTTTAATTACTACAGTTTTCTTTTATAACTTGGGTTACTCCTTTGGGGTTTTCCAACATAGACAATGTATTAATAAGGCTTGCTTTGAAACAAGAAGGCGTCTTGATATATTGCTGTAGTTTCAGAGGTTAAATCTTCGATGACACGAAATGAGAATATGATTTTCCTGCAGAATAAGTTAGTACTCCGAAAGTTCAAAAGCAGCATCTAGACAGCATTTACAAAATAAATAAATACATAAATAAATCAGAAATAAGAAGTCCTCTAATAATCAATAATTTGATAACTTTGATGGAGGATAACTTTGATGGAGATATACCATTTTTGCTGACAAAACGTTTGAGAAACCTTATTGGTGAATACATGCAAGTTAGGAAAATGAAATTTTTAAAAAATGAACAGAAAATGGATTTTTAGTCCATTATAGCTGCTTGGAAAGAATGAACAGAGGTCAATGTATGAGTCTATATTCACTGAACATTTTAGCTAAGTCCTTTATATAAAAAAGGAATGTGAGTGATACTTGAATATCAAATAGCTTGATTAGAATTCTTGGGTGAAGTGAATTACAGCCCACTGTTATCAAATTTTGAGGCTTTTCTGCCACATAATGTGGGTGTCTACATGGAGTGGAACTCTAACACATACACAGAAAGAAAGCACAGAAATCAAACATATACCCTTAGCACATTGTACTGGCAGAGGTTAGCCACAAGTATTTCCAAAACTGTCTGTCCTTGTGCAGTTTCTTGAATCCTACCAAGATAATGATTTTGGACTGTTCTGCTTTGTCAGCCGTCAACACTGATGAGAAGCATTTCAGGATTTTTAGAGAAAAACACATTTTTAATCAGAGAATGGTGATTAAAATAAATGATTGATTATTAAGAACTGAAGATTGGAGTTTTGAAAAATAAGCCCTTTTTAGGGTACAAGTCATGCATTCAACCCTGGTGCAATTAGAGATCATGTAATATTATTGATGACCACATACATAATGAGGAACACTCTTGCATACAGGTATTTTTCAACATAGAGAAAACTCTATAAATGCAGTTACACAATGAACTGACCTTCTGATACTCAGATGTTGGGAGGAAGCAGGCACATTGCTCCATCACCACATTCAATTAATTTATGGGGGTGATGGTGATGGTGGGGAGATATTGACAGCTGGAAGGGACCTTGGAAGTTTTCTAGTCCAACCCCCTGCTCAAGCAGGAAACCCTATACCATTTCAGATAGGTGGCTGTCCAGTTTCTTCTTAAAAACCTCCAGTGATGAAGCACCTACAACTTCTGAAGGTAAGCTGTTCCATGGGTTAATTGTCCTCACTGTTAGGAAGTTTCTCCTTAATTCCAGGTTCTCTCCTTGAGTAGTTTCCATCCCTTTGTTTCTTGCTGTGCCTTCTCATGCTTTGGAAAATAAATTGACTGCCTCTTCTTTGTGGCAGCCCCTCAAATATTGGAATACTGCTATCATGTCATGTGATTTTGATTCTATGCCTCTGTTTATACAACCAAGGATTGTGTTAGCTTTTTTGGCTATACAGTAGGCAATCCATAGCAAATTGACTTTATACTTTGGCTAATTCACCTATATTTCACTAAGCCAGAATGTGGCTTGGTTATGTTTTAACCTGTAACATGAACCCAGCTAATTATGGTGTATTTAGCAAACCAGTATTACACAAATAACATTTTAGGAGTCAGGACAATATTTATTAAATTACAGCTCAAGTTTTGACTAAGGTATGAGTCACTGTGTGCCAAAAAAAAGTTATCCTATGAATCATTCACTGTTTTCCAGGTATATAAAATCTGACAATGTAATACATAAAATGAGTTCCAACAAAATGTAATTAATTCTACACAACTGCCACAGCCTGGAACTAATTTTCCTATTATAGTGGGCCAGGACATAACAATGGATTTTGCCTTCTAGGCAAAAATCTGTTTATGAATTCACACCTCAACTGCTTGACTCAGTGCTTTAGCTAACCTCCAAATATAGTGCAAGTAACGAAGGAGAAAGAGAATCAATAATAAATAAGGGTTCCCTAGAGGTCAAGCATGGAACAATAACTGCCAATAGCTGGGTGGAGTGTTCTTATTAATAAAATAGTGGCATGCACAGAAGGCTAGGCACCAGTAGGAATAGAGGCTTTCAGTAAGAAGATGTATTAAAATTATACAGCCAGACCATCTTGTTTGATCTTTACAAATGTAAGCAGGGTCAGGCAGCTTTAGTATTTAGATGGGAGATAATCAGGAAATCCTAGAACTGTAGGTCAGACTGGGAAATAAAATCAGTGACAACGTAGTGATTGGATTCACATATGTTAAACCAAAATGTGCTCTGGTCTGGTTTCCCACTTCCATCTCTCCAGATACAGTATGTTAAATTTCAGTTCCCACAATTCCTAGCTGCAGAGCAAATGCTTAAGAATTTTGGGGAATAAAATAAAAATTGGGTCTTATAAAGGGAACTGCCTGCAATTTACTGCTGGTTTGAATCTCTCCAAGGCTCAAGGTTGACTCAGCCTTCCATCCTTTCTAAGGTAGGTGAAATGAGGACCCAGTTTGTGGGGGCAATAAGCTGACTTTGTATAAATATACAAAAGTATGAAGGCTATTGCTTAACGCATTGTAAGCCGCCCTGAGTCTCCGGAGAAGGGCGGCATATAAATCAAATTTAAAAAAAAACAAAACTTAGTACAATCTGCCATTTTCAAGAATAGTCCCATGTTATCCTAATATACAACTTGGCCCTATAATCCATGGTTCTCAAATATTAAGGTGAATGCAGGCAAAACAATCACAGGATAGGTAATATGGAAGATTGTTCACTGCATTTAATTCATGTATACTTATTTATCTGGGGCCAAACTTTAAGCTACCAGGCACATTTAGTAGGATGACTAATGGACAGCTATACTGTAAACCTGCTGAATATGTAGCCATGGACAATTAGCATTAGA
Source organism: Arizona elegans (assembly GCA_022577455.1). Classification (NCBI taxonomy): domain Eukaryota; kingdom Metazoa; phylum Chordata; class Lepidosauria; order Squamata; family Colubridae; genus Arizona; species Arizona elegans. Next base: position 295,145,193 of record JAKOOJ010000001.1, on the reverse strand, counting down.
TTGTAGGCAAAATGCTACTGACTAGAATATATCCAAAGTATATATAAGTATTGTGCCTTGGGAAATATTGTTTCTAGTAAGTAACCAGATCTCTCATCAGGAACTATAAATGGAAGGGTATAGTTTGAGGCATAGTTACCTTAATTTTATTTGGTATTCATCATTTTTGGTACTCATTACACCTCCTGGAACTAATTAACGATGAATACTGAGATACCACTGTAATAGAAAAGAATAGATACTCCCCTGCAATTTCTGTTATAATGCTAAGTGCCTTATATGAGGCAAACTATGTAGTATTGGAAGTCACTAGTAAAGCTTCCAGTTGCATGATAGTTCTTGAATTGCAAACTGGTTACTAAGTATTGTACAGAAAACCCAAATGGTACATAATCTGCATAAAAATCTTAAGTACACTAGACTTCAAACAAAAGATCTTTAGGAAGATGACTGAGGTATTACTCTGAAATTGGATTTGGCACTTTATCACCTGGTTCCAATGAAAACTGAGAGCAGTTCTGCTGCTGAAACCATTACATCACCTGTGGTGTAGGCAGACAGAGCCCAATTCTGCAGGGGGTTGATGGTTTGCATTTATATTCACTAAGACCTAAGAAACATCAAATCCATGCTCCCAAATACAACCCATCAACCATATAACATGGTATAAAAAAATACCTTGCTATATGTCCAAGATTTACCATATGTCTCAGGCTGCGAGAACAGAACAAAGCAGGCTACAACACTCAGCTTTCTTTGGTTACTTGATCAGGCTTTGCTCAAATCATATTTACACCTCAAAACTTTGAAATATTGATTACAGTCAAACACCAGTACAACACCTATGGACTTTGCTGACGATATCTGACTGGGTAAGTAGCTAAAGTTAAAAAGTGTAAATTTATTTTATTTGAAGTTATTACTCATCCAATATTACATAATTGTTAATTATATTGTAAATATTGTAAATATTGTAAACATTTAATCCCAGTCATAGCTGCAAAGTAATAATGGTTTTGAATTACCACACAACAAAGGCCTAGGAAAAGAAACATGTTTGGGTTTTTTCTTTTAACAGGTTCCTAAAAGAGATCACAACTGGTAACTCTCAAAGGCCTTTAGCAAAGAGTTTCCCCAAGAGTGAGAAGCACCACAGAGAAGTCCTGCTTTCATATGGCCATCAGATAACAGTACAAAGCTTGAAATGCAAACTACAAAGCCTCCATTAATTGTGACATTTGCAAAGTTCTATATTAGTTCTTTATCATCTAGTTTCATCTTGTTCCAAACTACCAGGGGATAAGTATCTGAATTTGACTTAACCACTAAAAGATAAAACTGTGGAATAATTGTTATACTAAGGCAACATAGGGATAAATCCTATAATATCCTATAATACTACAATATCCTACAATACTAGACATCCTACAATACTACAATACTACACAACAAAATATCAACAGTAGAGACCTTCAAATTTCTAGGTTCTACCATATCACAAGATCTAAAATAGACAGCTAACATCAAAAACGTTATCAAAAAAGCAAAACAAAAAATGTTCTTTCTGCGCCAACTCAGAAAACTCAAACTGCCCAAGGAGCTGCTGATCCAGTTCTACTGAGGAATTATTGAGTCTGTCATCTGCACCTCTATAACTGTCTGGCTTGGCTCTGCAACCCAACAAGACAGACACAGACTTCACTTCCGGGTTGGCTCCGCGGCGCCATGGACGGTTTTTTAGACCGCCGCCCCCGTGATCCCGTTGAGCCGTTCTGACAGCGCTAATCAGCTGTCAAACGGCTTGAAAATCTCCCCTTTGGGAAAAGAAGGGGAGGAGAGCTGGTGGGTGAGGGTAGAGCTCCCCGAAAACCCCTGGATTAATTCCAGGGGTTCGGAGGGCGAGAGCTCCCTGTTCAGCCCGCTGAAGCTCCGGATCCGGGGGGACTCTGTTTTTACAGAGCTAGGCGTCGTGTCCAATTTCTGCTGTCAAATAGAAGATTAAATGATTTCAAAAAAGCAGGCGGAACGGAAGCAGGAGGACAAGCTCTTTACAAATGTAATGCTTAACTCCGGGGATACAATGTTTCTAATTGAATTTTTTGAGCTGGAAGTAAAGATGGCATTTTTGTTGCGATTTTAAAAGTGAAAGCTAGAAAGAAAAGTGCCTGCTAACAGACTCGTGCTCAGGGACTGGCTTTAAATTGCTGGATTAGATTTTAAAGAGCTGTTTGGGAAAAGATTATTTCGTTTGGTGATCTATAAAGAAATTGCTGAAAGTTGCTCAAGAGGATGGCTGTGAGTTTATGACTTTATGGTTGTGGAAAGAAAGAAAATCTTTTTAAAATAAAATGGCTTCCAAGAAAGGAGATTTTGAAAGTGCTGGAAGTTCTTTGGTGGTGTCAGAAATGATACAGTTGTCTGATTTACAGAACTACAAGGATCCTAATGCAGAATTTACAGAATGTATAAAAGAAGCCATGAATAATCATACTGCAGGTATAAGTAATCAAATAGCAATTCTCAAAGGTATAACAAGAGAAATGATGGAGGAGACAAAAGCAAGTACGGAGCATGATGACAATGCAGGAGACATTTTGACTGAAGCAGAGAAGGTTGGTTGGTTCTCAAGAATTTTCTCAAGAATTTTCAAGCTTATTCTCTGCTCTTTTTGAAAAAATTGACAGAATCTTTCAAAATTACGACTTGGTCTGGAAGAAAGTAGTAAATGATCAGACTTCCGAAGTTTTAGAGGATGAAGGAGATTTGCCAGTGGTATTTATACATTTAATAGAAAAGAAACAACTGAACTCTTTTTCACAAACTCTTGACAATCTTTGGTTTTACAGACGAAGGAATGAACTGATCTATATAAGCAAGAAGAGGCGATATGGGGGCTCTAAATCAGAGGAAATTTTCTCAAAAAGGGGACAATCTTTGCAGTTATATCAACCTCAAATTAAAATTAAAAACCTCCTCAAAATAGAAGTAGGAGGGATGCAGAAAGACTGGAAAAAATATAAAAAGAAAGCAAGAATGGAAGATTAACCTTTCTTTTTGGTTTTGCAGTTGTTCTATTAATGGTTAAAAATGATTATGTTTTAGGTGTTAAAATTACTGAGGGGGAAAATGTATAAATTTAAATATTGATTTTTAAATATGATGCATTAATGGTTAATTAAAATGATTATGTTTCAAAAAATGTAGAAATTTAAATAATGATAATGGCTAAAAATGATTATGTTTTAGGAGTTAAAAGTTGGAGGGAGGAAAAAAGACTGAGGGGTACACGTACAGATTATGATTAAGGTTTATTTTTTGTTTTAAGATTTTTAAAATATTCGAGAGTAAGAATGTAAGATTAATCTTTTTTGGTTTTCTAGTTTATGTATTAATGGTTAATTAAAATGCTGATGTTTATGTTTTAAAATTTTAAAAGTTGGAGGGAGGAACAATGGAGGGGGAAAATGTAGAAATTTAACTATTGAATATTTAAGGTTTACTTTTTGTTATAAGATTTCAAAATATCTGAATTTTGAGAAAAGTAGGAGGGGGAAAAATGTTTATGTAAATGAATTGAATACCTTATTGATATATTAAGAGATCTTTTAAGGTTTGAATGCTTAATATTTGTTAATGGTTTTAAAACTATTAGAGTTATTGGATTATATGCTACTTTGAGTATATAAAAAGGGAGGTTGATGAAATTGTAAAAGGGGAGTTAAGGGGTCTTGGGAGCTATTAAATCTTGCGGTTAGCTAGTTTATTTTAGCGAATGTTTGGTGAAATCTATGCCCTGTTTTTGTTCTGGGAAGTCGGGGGTGAGGGGTGGTGAGGAGGGGTTGAAGATTGAGGTTTTTTTTTTAATTTGATTTATATGCCGCCCTTCTCCGGAGACACAGGGCGGCTTACAATGCGTTAAGCAATAGCCTTCATTCTTTTGTATATTTTATACAAAGTCAGCTTATTGCCCCCACAAACTGGGTCCTCATTTCACCTACCTTAGAAAGGATGGAAGGCTGAGTCAACCTTGAGCCTTGGAGAGATTCGAACCAGCAGAAATTGCAGGCAGCTGTGTTAATAACAGGGTGCATTAAACCACTGTACTATCAAGGCTCATAGAGTTTAGAGATGGATTATGGATTAAAAAATTTTTTTTTCTTGATGATAGTTCGAATGATTGCTTATATTGTATACTTGTTTGATCATAAAATAAAAACCTTTTTAAATAAAAAAAAAGACAGACACAGACTTCAAAGGATAATTAGAACTGCAGAAAAAACAATTATTACCAACCTGCCTTCCATTGAGGACCTATATACTGCACGTGTCAAAAAGAGGGCTGTGAAAATATTTACAGACCCCTGGCATCAAGGGTGGGTTCTACTTACCTTTACTACCAGTTCGCAGCGGGGCCGTGCACTCTTCTGTGCATGTGCACATGTGCAGAAGTGTTTTGGTGATGTTGGGGTCGGTGGGCGGAGCCTGCCGCCAGTTTTACTACTGATTCTATAGAACCGGAAGCAACCCACCACTGCCTCGCATCCTGGACATAAACTCTTTCAGCTCCTACCCTCAAAATGATGCTATAGAGCACTGTATACCAGAACAACTAGACACAAGAACAGTGTTTTCTCGAATGCCATCACTCTGCTAAACAAATAATTCCCTCAACACTGTCAAACTATTTACTAAGTCTGCACTACTATTAATCTTCTCATCATTCCCACCACCCATCTCCTTCCACTTATGACTGCATGTTGTAATTTTGTTGCTTGTATCCTTACGATTTATATTGATATTGTTTCCTGATTGCTTATTTGTACCCTATGACTATCATTAAGTGTTGTACCTTATGATTCTTGATGAAGTATCTTTTCTTTTATGTACATTGAGAGCATATGCACAAGACAAATTCCTTGTGTGTCAAATCACACTTGGCCAATAAAAAATTCTATTCTATTCTATCCCACCCCCTCAGAATCCTGAGTACCAAGGCAGATTCACATATGGCTCATTACCAGAATCTAAACCTGAGGCTATCAAGACATAAACTATGGTTACATATCGTAGATGCTGTAATGCAGTGGCCCCAACCTTTTGGGCACCAGGGACTGGTTCTATGGAAAAAGGTTTTTTTATGGACTGGGGGGGAAGCATGGTTTGGTGTGCTGCCTGCATCTCATGGATGGGGGCTTCGCTTGTTTGTGCAGCCCGGTTTCTGGCATGCCGCAGCCCAGTGCTGGTCCACAGACTTGGGAGAGGGGACCCCTGATGTAATGGATCTGTGCTCAGAATAAGGGGTTGGCATAGATAATACCCTTCCAGCTCCATGGTTTTATAAAACTGATTCCAATATAGGCAGTCCTCAACTTATAGCAGTTCATTTAATGACCGTTCAAAGCAGGAGTGAAATGCTCCCAGTTCGGACCGGATTGCCCGATCCGGTGGCGATGGAGGCGGGTGGTTCAGAGAACCAGTAGCAAAAATCCCTGCCTCCCCCCCATGCCCAGCTGAGCCGCACAATCATCAGAGGCTTTTTTTTTTTACTTTTAAAAGCATTTTTTCTACAACCTCTTCGGCCGAAAAAATGCTTTTAAAAGTAAAAAAAAAAAAGCCTCTGATGATCACGCGGCTTAGCTGGGATCATCAAAGGCTTTTAAAAGAAAAAACTCTTTTTTTCTTTTAAATGCCTCTGACGATCCAAGCTGAGTTGCCTGATCGTCAGAGGCATTTAAAAGAAAAAAAGCCTCTGATGATCAGGCAATTCAGCTGGGATCGTCAGAACCTTTTGAAAGCATTCTTTTAAAACCTCTTCGCTGAAAAAATGGTTTTAAAAGTAAAAAAAAATGGCCACGCCCACCCAGTCACATTACCCCCACCACCACCAAGCCACGCCCACAGAACCGGTAGTAACAAATTTTAGATTTCACCACTGGTTCAAAATTACAATAGCACTGAAAAAAGTTATGACCATTTTTCACATTTTATGACCATTGCAGCATCCCCATGGTCAGATGATCAAAATTCAGAGGCTTGGCAACTGGTTCATATTTATGTCTCTTGCAGTGTCCCGGGATCATGTGATCCCCTTTTGTGACCCTCTGACAAGCAAAGTCAATGGAGAAGCCAGATTAACTTCACAACTGTGTTACTAATTTAACAACTGCAATTATTCATTTAGCAACTGTGACAAGAACGGTCGTAAAATGGGGCAAAACTCAGCTAACAAATGCCTCACTTCGCAACAGAATTTTTTGGCTCAATTGTGGTCGTAAATTGAGGACTACCGATATACTATGTCTTTCTTTTGTATTGGAAAGGAAAGATGAGAGCAATTATTCATTTTTAACCATCACACAAAGACCCGAAAAGTTAAGACTGTATTACTATTAGCCATGCAAAAATTATGTGCACGTGTACTAAAACGAAAAGAAAAGAAAACAAGCTCAAGTTTACAACCCTTCAATGGAATTGGATGAAATATATTTTCCATGTGAAGACATTAGATCTCAGATTCTGCTAGTGGGATGAATCATCACATGATTTCAAAACGCATGATGAATACTTTTATTTTTTTCAAAGCTTTTGCTTGTGATAATCATACTCTGATCTTTGAGCTCCTGCAAATATTGTTCTTGCTGGTAGAAACTTAGGTATTTTCTATGGTTCCAAATTAGCTTGTCATAAAATTTTAAGGGCCAGATTTTATGCTACGTACAGAATATGCAGGTCAACTAGGTGCAAAATAAGTGCTATGATTTAAACAACAGAAACCTCGGGGGCCTTGGCCTCTTAATTCTTATACTTCCTCTGTTTGAATTGGATATGGATTTTCTACTTTCTTAAATGGAGAACTTGCAAGCAGAACATCCTAAAGTAATAGAATTGTACTTGACTTTTGATTTTCAAAATCCCTTGCTTATGCTTATGTCTTCCCCTGAAGACTTATATTTCCATAAATAAAGAAACTTACAAGGTTTTTCTCTAAATTTCTCCACTAAAGAAAGAATATTTAATTTAATTTAATTTAATTTCCAATTTATATACCGCCCTTCTCCCTGAGGACTCAGGGCGGTGTACAGCCAAGATAAAAAACATAGAATACAAATATTAAAACATTTAAAAACATATATAAATTTGGGCCGAAAGTTAAGAATCACAAACTAATTAAAAAAAATTTAAAAATTTCTTCTAAGCCAACCCGGCTTGTTGGAAAAGATGAGTTTTCAGGGAACGATGGAAGGCATTGAGGTCATGGATCCTTCTTATCTCCGGGGGCAACTGATTCCAGAGGGTAGGAGCCCCCACAGAGAAGGCCCTCCCCCTGGGGGCCACCAGCCTACATTGTTTGGCTGATGGCACCCTGAGGAGGCCCTCTCTGTGGGAGCACACGGGTCGATGGGAGGTCGTCGGTAGCAGCAGGCAGTCTCGAAGATAGCTAGGCCCTATGCCATGGAGCGCTTTAAAGGTGATAACCAACACCTTGAAGCGCACCCGGAAGACCACCGGGAGCCAGTGCAGCTCGCGCAGGAGTGGTGTTACACGGGAGCGCCATGTTGCTCCCATCACTACCCGTGCTGCTGCATTCTGGACTAGCTGGAGCCTCCGGGTGCTCTTCAAGGGGAGCCCCATGTAGAGAGTGTTGCAGTAGTCAAGGCGAGAAGTGACGAGGGCGTGAGTGACTGTGCACAAGGAATCCCGATCAAGAAAGGGCCGCAACTGGCGAATCAGGCGAACCTGATAAAAGGTCCCCCTGGTAACAGCCGTCAGATGTTCCTCCAAAGACAGCTGTCTATCCAGGAGGACTCCCAGATTGCGAGCCCTTTCAGTGGGGGCCAAAGACTCTCCCCCAATAGTCAGCGGTGGAGTCAACTGACTATATCGGGATGCTGGGAGCCACAGCCACTCAGTCTTGGAAGGGTTGAGCTGGAGCCTGTTCCTCCCCATCCAGATCCGCACAGCCTCCAGGCACTGGGACATCACTTCAAGGGCATCGTTGGGGTGGCCTGGGGTGGAGATGTACAGCTGTACATATGACATCTTAGCGTCAGTAACAGTACCTGATTATACTACTTTCTCCTGGAAATGCTTCCTTAACATCTATATAGATGTTAGTTTTTAATTTAGACATTTTTATATTACTAGTTTCTACATTATTAGTTTTTTAATTTCTAAATATTGTTTGATCTGGTTCACCTAAGTAAGGTTTTCTACATTTCCTCCTTAAAATACTGATCTACTGTATATATGACTAAAACTTTCATTGTCATGACCTTTAAGCGGGATGAAATGATACATTTTAGCTAGAAATTTTGAACCAAGTTATCTTAAATTGACTATTTTTACAGGCTGTGTCCAAACCTGGGACCCAAATCTCTCAAAGAAATGAAATTTGCTCCTTTAGTGCTATTGGTTAGTGCTTGGCTGCTGCTGCCAGTCATGTGATCTTCATTTTCAATGTTTTGTGACAGTTTCCCAGCCAGTCTTGCAATCCCTTCCCTTCCCTCTCCCACTTAGCAGAACCATTTACTACCCTGCTGAGAAAGGAATGGAAGGAAAAGGAAGAGGGGAGGGAGGGAGAGAGGGAGGGAGGGAGGAGTAGGGAGGAAGAAAGTCCTGCACTTACTTCTGGCCCATGCCACTCCCTGCACTCCCCAAATCTACACACCTTCCTCATACTGTGCCATCCCCCATATGCCTTCCCCAACCCATGCAGTACATCTTGCGCACTCCTATGCACTCTCCCTGACCCACACTGCCCCCCTCATATCTTTCCTGACTCACATGGCACTTGTTGCACACCTCCATGCAACCTTCTCAACTCATGCTGCCTGGGCACCCTCTTTGGCATCCTCACACACCTTTTCAATACATCTTTGGCATCCTCACACACCCTTCCCACCAGCACTATTCTCCGCATGTCATCACTGACTAGCATGGCACTTCTCATATACACCTGCAACCGCCATGCTTTCTTCTTGAACTGCACCACAGGAAGGAAGGAAGGAAGGAAGGGAGGGAGGGAGATTTCCAATGTTTACTGCTAATTTCCCCTTAAAGAAACTCAATGGGGAACCTGGCAGGAAGTTGAAAGTCATTCCAGTTCCCACTGCCAGCCTTTGAACATTCTGTTTCTGTATTTAAGTAAGGAAATATCTCTGAAATGATTCAACTGGGATGGGTTGTTTAGTCAATTTTAAAAACACCTTGGTTCTGTTCTGAAAGTTTGAAAAGTGATTTAGGGATGCTATGCAAGCTGGCATATAAATCCTTATATTAAATGAAAAATAAATTATTTGCAAAATAATAAATTCTAATATGACTATTTAGGATCAATAGAGTTGGTAGGATTTATTCAGTGTATTTATATTATACATTTCCACTAATGTAAGATCAAGACTTATCCAAAATGCCTTTACTGTAGTCTTCCACTGATCGTAACGGATGTTTAATAAAATTTAATAAACGAAATATACTTGGGTATGGGAGCTAAGACATTACTTAGCAGGCTGAATGGCATAACTGTGAGGATTTGCTTCCATAAAGAAAGTTTGTATTCTCTGTAATACAATAAATAATTAACATACAAGCACTGCAAAAAACAAAGTTTGTGTTAACCATAATACATGAATTAACCATAATACAATGCCAAATCTCTGTACTTATGCAATCCCCAAATCTCAGAATAAATTGGAAGTTTTAATAAATCTCCAGAATGCTTAATCATGCTGGATAGTAAATAAAGCTAAAGAGATCAGAAAGGAAAAAAGCTTGCTGATATTGGCCATTTAATATACATTTTATCACTGCCTTATGATGTAACAAAGGAGATTGTATTTATTGAAATTAAACTTTTCAGAATGCTCTGATGGTGTCAAAACAAAGGATTATCTCTTGAGATGAAAAAATAAACAATGACTACAGGTTTTTAAACTATAAAATCCAAATGTTATCTAAATCTCTCTCTATTTGAGAAAAACTCAGTTGGGGAACAGATAAATTTTATTTTTTCAAAAACAAAAGTTCAGCCATTGCTTATCTCAACATCTTTGGAAGAACCAATAGCAAATTAGGTGCATTCCAGCAGCAAGAAAAAAATCATTTAAGTGATTGAAAGATTCTCCCATAACTCATTATTAGACAATGACAAATTAGAACTCCTTGGCTTTAGCTTGGCCTGTTTCCTCTCCTAATCCCACTTTATTGATCATTTAATCCCAAAGATGAAAACCTTTACAATATTTTGCAGTCTCCTGGGAGAGACTAATAAGTAACACCATGACCCTTTTTATTAAATTTATTTTATGATGTCCCACTCAAAAATTAACAATAAAATATAGATGAAATGTAAGATTATGGTTAAAACTAGAAAGATGTCTGGAAGCACTCAACAGATTACACATTCAAGGCACGTATGTTTGGAAACCAAATGTTGGCTTGAATATAAATCTCTTTGCATATCAGTGGAAAGACAACAAAAACCGTTTATTAGTCTTCCTTAGCAGGGAGCTTCAGAACCTGGGAACAATACCTGAAAATTCTCTACTAACTCCCAACAAAGCTCTTCAATGATGAGGATAAGAAGAAAAAAAAAGCCCTTTCCAAAAAAATCCACCTTTATATGATCATCACTGAGTGGTACAGTATAAGCTTTATGTGCAAAGAGTTTTTAATACATATATATATTTTTAAAAAAGATAGTGATTGGAAATACCAAAGATCCTTGAGCATTATGAAAATTAATCAGTGTTATTGAAAATAGTGAGTGAAATGCTACACTAATGGGGAGGAAGGCAACCTCTTCTGAACCTACAATAATTCTTAGCTTGTTGAATATTAGGAAAACCAATCTTCTAATAAAATTGGTTCTGTTTCTTGCTTGAAAGTATTCAAGCAGCCATCTGCCAGGAAAGCTTTAAGTTTAAACTGAACTCCAACATTGACAGGGCCTTGATTTGATGCCCTAAATGGGCTATTGTAACTCTATAATTCTTACAAATGAAGACAGTACCTAGACCCTCTTAATTAATGTAATGGTGATATGAGAACCTCTGGTGTTACTTCAGAGTCCCTATAACAGTTGCCTATATGTCATTATCGTATCTGCCCACCTCCCGTTTTTGCTCCTGAACAACTGTTGCCAGCAATTTCATGCTAGATTCGTCTCCCTGATTTAATCTTATCCTCTTTAAACCAATTGCTTTTCCATATGGATGCAGCATAATTGCCATGAAACATGACTTTTCATTTTCTGGTTGCCTGAACAGTGTAGGCAGAATCTTTGTGTGGGAGACAAGAATTAAAAGAATACTAAGTCGCTTGCTTGTTCAGGAAAGGGGGATAAAAAAAGAAGAATTTGGTTTGAGGAGAGAAAAGCAATGACATTGTAGTGACATTTGGAACTGATAGCACACACCTCCTACATGCAACCTAATAAAACAGCCAGGACATGGAGAACCATATACTGAAATGAATGAGAATGTGGAGTAGGACAGAACTGATGGCATAAGAATTAGGAAATCAAAGAGGGGCATATCAAACATACATTGTTTGCTATTCTATTCTCTACCTGGTCAGAGGAAGAAATAGAGTTCGTGAACTGCAAGGTGGCAAACACAAAGAATGAAATAAAGAAAACAATATCCTTCTGAGATTCAATTTTACTTCCATCACATTTAAAAAAATATGCATGAAAACAAACATAAGCACATATAGACCCAGAGCTATAATCATATTCTATATTTTAAAAAATAGAGGAAATTAAGATAAAATCCAGGCCTGAGCAAATACACTTTGCAACTGCTATCACATTGTTAGTTTCAGCTCATGTCATCAATATTTAGACTTTAAACTTTTCAGAGACTTTTTTTCATGTACCATCTGAAATGCACAGGGTAGTTATTAGAGATAAGTATCTGTGACAGATTTCTTTCCCCAGAATAAGTCATCTGATCTTATCGGGGTCCCCCGCCCCTCCAGTTCATGCAATTTAATATCAAGTGTTCTCTACACCTTTTTAAGCATTTGGAAGTTCTAAGAGCTGTAAAAAAATAACTGTTGTAATTAGTATTTTGTTATATCAGTTTTATCCTCTGCTATTGTATGGACTGTACATTTTGTAGATCCTGCTTTTATTTTATAAACATTTAATGTACACTATCCATTTTAACATGTCTATCGTTCCCGTCATTGTATTTTTATTCTCTTATTCTTGTTCTTGTTTTTGTTTGACAAATTTCAATGAATGAATGAATGAATGAATGAATGAATAAATAAAGTGTTCAATGGTTACTGAGAAGCATTTAACCAAATGCTGAGAAGCATTTAACCAAGCGTTTAACCAAAAGAAATGAAATAAATGCATGTATGATTATAATAGGCAAATGTGGCTGTAATTCTATCTTACATCAGGGCTACTGTTTTTTACTTACAGAGGAAAAATCCTTCCCTTTCTACTACTAAGATCAGATGGGAGAAAATCAATGCATTGATGTGACCTTTGCATAAACTCAGCTTTCATCTGTTATTTAAACTAGCTCTGCACTTCTGATATAGCTTCTGTAGGTAATTAAATGATTCTCATAACAGTATAAAATCCATTTTTAAACCAAAGGAGAGGAATGAAATAACCTCTGAAGAGCTGATTTCATATAAGATCAAACACGGTTCAGCATTATGGAAGCTAAACCAGAAACAGGCGGAGTATGCAAAGCCAGACCTATAGAACATAAGCAGGGATCTTACATAAAAATGTGAAAGAACAAAAAGGGAAGATAAAATTGAGACAGACATACAAATGTTCAATGAGTGCTCAAATCGTATCACACCATTGTCAAAAAATAAATCTACCTTCATTATTGAAATATCAATATCCCGCCAGCTTTGGTTTTCTGGTTGCCTAAACAACGTGGGCATTTCCAGATAACAAGACCAATGGCCGGATGATTCATTGCAGGTATAACCAATGTACTGGTAATAAGAAAGGCTGTAGATGTCCTATCACTTTAAAAGGAATAAAGGGAACAATTACTTTGTTGTGTTATATAGTGTTATCCTCCTCAGAAATGCACTTCGTTTACTGATCTGCAACAATCTGTGTAGCATGCACTGTTTCTACTTGGTTCATAGCTACTTGTCCATCTATACTTTTTGTTTTGTTTGTTTTGATTTTCCAACTAACATTCACTGCTCTTTGGCTCAGTTTTCCTCTCCAAGTTAATCCTCAAAACAACTTGTGTGGTAAATCCAGCTGCTTACCTTAGTGGGTAAGGAGTAAGCTAAGCATCCTTTGCGTAATGTCTATGCAATATCACCCATCAAGTTGAATACAAATTGCTTGTAATCAGATAGGGCAGGGATGTCAAACTTGGGTTGTCATGTTGTTGTTACATGATGTATCGCAACTTCCCACTTCATTAAAATGGAGGTGGGCGTGGCCAGTGTGTGACGCATCCAGCCCGCGGGCCGCAAGTTTGACACCCCTGAGTTAGGGGATAAAATGAAGCAAGCATCTCCAATAAAAGAGAAAAAGCAAGAGGATAGAAAATCTGCAGGCCCACGTCATAGTAATTAGCACCATCCCCTAAGCATTCATGTTTATTCTGTGGTCTCTAATTAACTGGAGCAATCAATCCAATGACACCATTGGGGAATAAAAATGACAATGTAAAATGTTTTGCCCCAAGTCTCTAAGGAAACCCTGCAAATACTAGCATATATCACAGGAGGAGTTAGGCCAATAGCTTCACTAGATGAAGTGATGTATGGCAGAAATGAAACTACATGGTTACTTTCACGTAACTCAAAATCTTGCAATGGTTGCAAGACAGGCATATATATTGGACAAGGGAATATACTTCACATTTTTAGAGAACACTTACTGTTAGATTGGCACAGGGAAAGAATACGCAAGCAGCGAGTGGTCTGTTCAGCACTTTATTAGAGAAAAACAGAACAGCTGACTGTACTGCCGGGCTCGCCTTATAAAGGGAGTTGGCAGGCAAGCTGGCCAATGACCGATCTTCAAATCTTCCGCTGGTGGACTAACCAATCTGGCGGGGATGCCCATATACGGACATAACACCCCTCCCCTCCTAGTTCTTAGTCCGTCTCTCCAGTGGTCACGTACGTAATGTAGTAGCGCAGATAGGCGGGGCACTTCCCCATCCTATCTGACCTGCGCAGATCACTTCTTGCCTCGCTGTCGACCCGTGCAGATGAGGCTCTTGTCTCTCCCACTTCCCACCTTGAAACCGTCTGGAACTCGGCCGTCGAGTGTGCAGGCTCTGGCCCAGCACCTCTGGCTGGGTTCTTGGGACTCCCTGGTGGCCCTGGGGAACGATGCCTTGGCCGCTGCCACTCGCTGCTGATCAGGACGGGACACCAGGAACCCGGGAAGTCGATGGTTCCTTTCCCCTCACTCTGTGGCTGGTTTTCAGCGCAAGAGGCATCTGCTGTCACCCGGGTCCTTGGTCTCGGTTGTCACTGCAGCCGTCATGATTGTCGATGGGGGTCCTCGTGTTCCGGTGGTGGTAGTTGGCCTGCTCTGCCGGTTTGGAGCAGCCCGACCTTGCCGGGGTGTCGGTGGTCTCCCTCATCTGGGTGTTGTAGGCCTATCTCATCTGGGCATGGTAGGTCTACCTGGATGAGATGTTGTAGGCCCACCTCGTCAGGGGTGCAGGCCTACCTCGTCTGGGTGGTGTAGGCCTACCTTGTCAGACTGGTTTTCACCATTTCCGCCACTTTCCCTCCACCTTTTCTGGAACTGGTCGACATGGCGTTTGACGATCTGCCCGTCACCCAGCTCCACTTGGTACGACCTCAGGCCCGTTGTTCTGCTGATCACTCCCTTCAGCCACTTCGGAGGCTCGCGGAAGTTGAGACCATAGACTGGGTGTCCCTTGGTGAAAATGTGCAGCGGCCGGGTTGTGCTCACTGGTTCTTGGGGGTTGTACTGGGGGTGTAGCCGGTCCAATGGTGTCCTCAGCTTCCTCCCCATGAGTAATTCGGCCGGACTTCTGTGTGTGGTGGCGTGCAGGATATGCTGCGTGAAGAGGAATTTATCGATCCTCTCCTGCCAATCCCTGGTGCCCATCTTGGTGAAAGCTTCCTTGGTGAGCCTCACCATCCCCTCAGCTTGTCCATTTCCAGCCGGCCTGTATGGGGCAATGAGGGCATGGCGGATGCCCAGCTCGGCCAGGAACGATTCCATCGGCTTGGAGGTGAGCTGTGGCCCGTTGTCCAACACCAGGACGTCCGGAATGCCGTGGGTGGTGAAGAGTCTGCTTAGGGCCTGGACGGTTGCCTTGGTGGTGATGGTGGGCATTTGGATGACCTCCAGCCACTTGGAGAATGCATCCACCATGATGAGGAGGTATTTGCCTGCCATAAGCCCCGCAAAGTCAATATGAATGTGGGACCAGGGGGACTAGGTGTCTCCCATTCTGTGGGTTGGGCTTGTGCTGGCGCTGGTCTGACCTCCTGGCACAGGGTGCATCTGGAGACCCAAGGTTCAATGTCCTTGTCCAGGATGGGCCACCAGACATAGCTTCTGGCCAGCGCCTTCATCTTCACGATGCCCAGGTGCCCAATGTGAAGGCTCTCCAGGGTCCTCTTCTGCAGCAGTCGTGGTATCACTACTCTGTCACCCCAGAGTATGCAGCCCTTCATGGTTGAGAGTTCTTGCTTCTTCCTTACGAAAGGGCTGAACTCTTCGCCCACCTTTTCTGTTGGCCAATACCTCAGGACCCAGGACAAGACTTACCTGAGGGTCTTTTCCTTCTTCGTGTGGACTGCCACATCCGTGGAAGATACTGGGCACTGCAGGTCTCCGTCGATGTGGAAAAGGCCAAGGGTGGGTGCGGGGTCTTCCACTGGTTCCTGCATTGGGCACCTACTGAGGGCATCCGCGTTACTGATGGCTTTACCGGGTCTCTGTGTGAGAGTGTACGAATACCCGGCGAGGAAGATAGCCCAGCACGTCATCCTGGGTGACATGTAAGTCGGTGTTTGTTTGTCGCCTGCGAAGAGCCCGAGGAGGGGCTTATGGTCAGTGATGATTTCGAATGCCCTCCCGTAGAGGTATTCGTGGAAGCGCTTGATGCCAGCTACGATGGCCAAGGCTTCCTTATCCAGCTGGCTGTAGTTGTGCTTAGAGAAAAAGGCGATTGGGGCTTCCGTATTGTTGGGCAGTTGGTGGCTGAGGACAGCCCCAACTCCATATGGAGACGCATCACAGGTCAATACCAGGGAAGCATCTCTTGATATGTATCAGCACACTGTCCGAGGATAGGAGACCCTTGATGTTCTTGAAAGCAGTTTCCTCGGCTCTACCCCACTTCCAAGGGGCCGCTTTTCCCAGAAGGCGATGGAGTGGCTCAGCAATCGTGGCTTTCTGTTTAAGGAAAATGCTATAGAAATTTAGCAATCCTAAGAAAGCCTGAAGCTCTGGCTTGTTTTGGGGGGCCGGAGCTTCATGAATTGCCTTGACCTTAGTTTTGGTGGGGTGTATGCCAGTGCTATCTATTAAATAGCCCAGGAACTCAATCTCCTGGACCCCAATGATGCACTTGTCTCTCCTCACATGCAGACCCTTCTCTTGGAACCGCTTCAGGGTGAGCCTAAGCCATTCCAAGAGTTGAGATCTGGAGGTGCCGGAGATTAGTACATCATCAAAGTATGGCACCACCCCTGGAAAGCCTTGGAGAAGGCGCTTCATCATTGATTGAAAAATGCCAGGGGCTGCGCTGCCTCCAAATTGGAGGTGGTTGCATTTAAATGCGCCCCGGTGGGTGACAATAGTCTGAGCCTCTGCAGTTTTCTCGTCGACTGGCAGTTGCTGGTAAGCCTGTGCCAGGTCCAGTTTTGCAAATATGGTCCCACTCCCGAGTGAATGCACCACTGGGACTGGGTATGCGCTCTGCTGTAATGCCTGGTTAATGGTGCATTTATAGTCGGCGCAGATGCGCACAGATCCATCATGCTTCAGGGGGGTCACAATGGGGGTCTCCCATGCAGCATGATCGATTGGTTCCAATATGCCTAGGGTAATCAGTTTATCCAACTGAGCGCGTACCTTAGGCCGAAGTGCAAATGGAACCCTGCAAGGCTTGAGCTGAATTGGGGTGATTGAGGTATCTAAATTGAAAGAGATGGGTTTCCCCAAAAGTTTACCTAAGCTGCCATCGAAGACGTCCTTGAACTCTTCAAGGAGCTGGTCAAGTTCATCCTGCCGAATCTAATGGATTCCTCTGATTGAGAGCCCTAGAGGCTCGAACCACTCCACTCCAAGCAGGTTTGGGTGGCTGTCCTTAACGATGGTGATGGGTTGGTCGCCCTTGAAGCCATGATAGCTGACACTCAGTGAAGCTCTCCCCAGGACCCCGATGGGGTTTCCGCCGAAATTGATGAGCCTTGCATGAAGCGGCTGCAGTTGGCTCTTTGAGATTTGCGGTTTCAGCCTTTTGAGATGCTATCAGTCCATAATGGAGTAGATTGAGCCCGAATCTACTTCCATGGCACATGGAGTCCCTTCCATGTGCACTGTCATGATGAACTTTGTGGTCATTGGTGTGGGCAATGGTGGTTTGGTGGACCGCTCTGTTTCGCGGGTACCCATCTCCCTTACGCCTTGGTTGATAGGACCGTCTGGATGTCCTCTGGTGATCGCAGTTTTCCAGCTTGGCTTTCTCCCGGACTGGTTCTGGAGCTCTGCAGGCCTCGGCGATGTGGCCTTTTCGTTGGCAACAGCAGCAGATCGCATCTCTCCACCGGCATCTGACTCTCACGTGGTCGCCGTTGCAGCTGGCACAGCTCTCCCCTCAGTCACCATTTTGTGTGGTCTCGCATCTTGATGGCCTGGAGACCTTATGGACCGCCATTTCCTCGTCCGATTCAGATCCCGTGGTGGATTCCTCGGGTGAGGTCTGGGGAGCTTTCTTAATTCTGTGGACTGCCTTGGCTCTCCGCATCACTGCCGTTGATCGGGGTTGAATGGTGCCAGCGAGATTTGTGGCGCTGCCATGGTTCTTGGGCTATCAGCTCTAAGTGACTCCAGCTCAGTGACTTACTCTGTTGAGTCGGGCTGGGTGGTGATCGTGCCATGAGGTTCTTTGCTGTGGTTCTTGAAATCCTTCATCGCCAGTGTTAGATTGGCGCAGTGAAAGAATACGCGAGCAGCGAGTGGTCCGTTCAGCACTTTATTAGAGAGAAACAGAACAGCCGACTGTGCTGCCGGGCTCGCCTTATAAAGGGAGTCGGCAGGCAAGCCGGCCAATGACAGATCTTCAAATCTCCTGCCAGTGGACTAACCAATCCGGCGGGGATGCCCATATATGGATATAACACTTATAAAACAGTATCCATGGGATATTTGATGCTTCCTAGTCATAAAACTTGTATTTTCCAGTTAGGTTAAGTTGAGCAACCTTAACTAATGAGTTTCCTCCTCACAATCTTCTGGTTTGCAGCATACTTATTTATTTGAGACAGGATGCCACATTTCCAAATAACGCATTGGTGGTGTATCTGTGTTGTGTATGTGTGTGTGTGTGTATGTTAAAATCTGCAGGATAGCCCACAAAGGAACTCTTGCTTGGAGATTCCAATCCCAAGAATAGTCCTAGGAACACCTCTAAAAACAGATTTATGCTGAATTATAATTTTGAATAGAATAGGATCAAATATTAATTATTTAGAGGCAATATTAAACCTATTTCATAGTCTTATATTTCATTTTATTTAAATGTAGTTGAAACTATTATGCCGTCAAGGCATAGTATGCAGAATTAGGATTCACCATGACTCCATATATAACACACAATACATTATTACATCATCTCTAATGTTTTAACTATTTCATCTTGGGAAAAGGAACTTTACTAACAGTCTTTAGATAAGATGGACATTTTATCAAGTATATAATCAAAGTTATACTTGATCCATGGAAAGTACAAAGCAAACATTCTGGATTTACTGTTCTATCAACTGGTGGAACAGATATTGAAGCTTATATCTCCCAATAATTCCTTTTATCACCCTGAATAAAAAAAGGATTTGCCAATACAAGGGGAGTGAGGAAGGCAGGGCAAAATCTCCTTTCCCACTAGATGGCAGTGTTGTTTTCTCAGAAAAAAAGAATATAAAATAAAAAATAAAACTCATAATCAGTGAATGAAAGGAAAAAGAGGCTATTCTATGAAAGTAAAAACTGAGGAGCTGGAGAGAATGAATGCATTTTTCCAACACTAAGTTCTACCAACAATCAAGAGCAATAAACAATTAACTCAAAAATATGCAAGATTTTGCAAATTGGAGAGTTTTAATTAGGCTTCTCTAGCCATGCAAACTGACAATTCAAGTGATTGTAGCATCACTAAACCGCCAGTTCAGTGTCTCACATGACATGGCAATAGGTGCGAATAGCACTGTTGAATCTGCAGAATCAACTTCAGGAGAAAAGTATCTTGATTCACATTCAACCATCTCATTGTAATTTTTGGCAGCTGGCTGGAGCAGAATTTATAGAGTTTCACAGGATTTAACAGGGCTATCACATTTCATTTAGAGAGAAAACTTCAAGAAAAGGAAATTGAGAGGAAGAAAAAGGAATGAGATTTCCAAGTTTTAAAATATTCGGGCATTAATTGAAAAACTTTTTTTTATCCCTTTCTACTGCTACTACTAATATCCAAAGCAACATCAACGATATAAAAGAGATGCTTGAGCAGCACTGAGAGCCAGTTTGGGGTAGTGGTTAAAGGCAGCAAGTTAGAATGCAGGAAACGGCGAATTCTAATTTTGCCTTAACCACAAAGCCAGCTGAGTGACCTTGGGCCACTAACACTCTCAGCCTTAGGAATAAGGCAACCACAAGCCACTTTCAAAAATTATATTGAACAAATTGCAGGAATTTGTCCAGGCAGTCACCAGGAGTCAACACTGATTCCAAGGTGTGTGAGTTTGCACATACAGAGCAGCAGCATTAAAAAAGCAGAACAGGGAATAAAAAGTGACAAGCTATTTAGAAAGGATTTGAGGAAACAAAATGCCCATGTCATAAGATTTTCCTTTTCCGAATTACCACCTATTTTATTTGTGACAGAAGAGTTATCTAAAGGAGTTAACCTCCTACAGCTTGATGATATGATATTATTTCAAGTGTGATCCAGCTATTCAAACCCCAAATTCAGAGTACATTTAAAGTCCTCTTCAGGATCCCACCTGGGAGTTGATTAGCATTTTTGGTTGCAGTTTCAAACACCTGCTTCTTCACCTAGTCCCACTCTGTTTTTCTCAGGGCAGCTGAGGATTTCTTTTTGCTCTTTTATCCAATCAAGTAACAGATTCAAATGGTTTGAACTGGTTTGCTGGTAGATGTTGTTTTGGGTGGTTTCCAGTAAGTATGTAGCCAGAAGGCATCTTTTGTAATTGTAGCTTTCCTCCCCTTCTTTGTTCCTAGAATTCCCTAAATCCAACCAACATGCTCTCCAGATTTTTTTAAAAAAATATATGGAATACCCTATTACAGGGGTAATGCAATTGCCCAAAATTGGAAGGAGGATTTTAATACTGATTTGGTCTAATATATCAAAGTATCTTTTCCAATTTCAGGGGAATTTGCTTGCACGGGATACAAGATCTCTTCTTGTTTTATTGTCAGTGTCCACTGTCCCAACTTGGTCAGTTAGAAAAGAATGACTCTTGAATCCATTGATAACAAAGGTATGCTTTGCCAAAGCCAAGTGGTTACAATGTAGCAAAGCCGGATCTGAACTTTCCTACTCAAAGCATCTGGTTAACTTTCCCTTTCTTCCGCCCTTCCCTCCTGGTTATCTCTAGCTGTCCAGTTACATTCAAACAAATTGTTTTGGTAACAGTCCTTGCCTTGGCAGGCTGGAAGGTGTTGAATTCCATGGTGTGAACTTGGAACAGCTGGTGGCTCTCATGGGATGGCACTATGAGTAGTTTTGATTCCCCTAATGCTAGGCATCCCTTGTCCCACCCAACAGCTCCATCCCCCTGTTGCATATGGCAGACTGGCATCTGGCAAAGCGTTGCTAGTGCACAGGGGTAGGTTCCACTTACCTTTACTATCGGTTCGCAATGGGAGCACACGCAGAAGCTTCTGCACCCGCACAGATCATCAGTGATGACATCGGGGCAGGTGGGCGGAGCCTCCACCATCATTACTACCGGTTCGCAAGAACCGGACCAAACCGGGAGCAACCCACCACTGCTGGTGCAGCAGAATGGCAGTCCTGACAGTAAGGTTCTATTGTTTTTTTAAACTATTCAGCTCCCTAGCTGCATGGAACACTACTTCATAAATTGCCTAAATAAAGAAATTAACAAAATGAGAATCTCTATTGCATTGCAAACAAAGCAACTCACCTGAACTGACAAGAGGGCACGAAGCAAAGTATCCAGGGTCTCTCATCCCCTCCTCCCAAAAAAACCCAATATACCTGGAATCTAATTGAGAAGGAAAATGCCTCAGCTTCTCTCCTTCACGGTCTACCTTAAAGCTCCTCAAACAGTGGCCCAGACTAGCTCTGCCTATTTTGCTCAGCTTACCAAAAGCAAAGAACTGAAATTGACCAATTGTATTTAGAATTTAGCAGCCTTCCCCAACTGCCTGCTCATACTGGATTGGACTTGTCACAGAAATTAGAACCAATGGGGGAATCTGGGTGTAGGTACAATATTAGACAAGGCAATTCTATGGATTCATCATTCTATTTCATGCATGTTTGTACATAATAAATCTGCAGCATGTGCCCTCTGGGCTCCAGGACAGAATGCAATTTTTTTAAAAAGTGAAATAAAATACAAACTTGCAAATGTTTGCAGAAGCATTAAAGAGTCATACAGATAATTACTAATTTAATAAAGATTTTTTTACATTTCTGCTCTTTCTGTATATAGGATACTATGATATCTAATTTATCTTTTATACAAGTTTTGGTTTGAAATATACATGGGAATATATCTTTCTGGGTAGTCATACAGCTGAAAATATTTGGGAATCTGGTAATGCAGGGAATGACTACGTTAGAACATTTTTGGCTGAGAAAGAACACTGGGATTTTACAGCAACACGTAGCATGGGCACTAGATCTACATACTATCAAAATGACTCATGACCTTTAATTGGGCAAAACATTGCATCATAGGGAAATATTATTTGAACCAAGTATCTCAAATAGGCTAACTTGCTGAAGGTGTCCAAAATCCAGGAGCCATGATTCCCAAGGGAGTGAAATTTGGGGATGTTGTGCAGTAGTGGGTTTCAAATCCTATTGCTACCAGTTTGCTCAGGGGTACAGGGGCACTTGCGCATGCATGCAACACTTCTGCACATGCGCAGAGAAGTCCAGGCAGGTGGGCGGAGCCTCCCGCCACCACTACTGGTTCGTCCGATCCGGGAAGAACCAGTAGCAACCCACCACTGATGTTGTGGCTGCATCATTGTTACTGGCTGCTGCTGCACAGCTGGGCAGCTGCTATAATCATGTGATCTTTATTTTCAATATTCCATGACAATTTCTCAGAAAGGGAGGGAGGGAGGGAGGGAGGGAGGGAGGGAGGGAGGGAGGAAGGAAGGAAGGAAGGAAGGAAGGAAGGAAGGAAGGAAGGAAGGAAGGATTTCTGATGCACCCTGCCAGTTTTCCAGAAATAAACTCAGTGGGGAAGCTGGCAGGAAGTCAAAAGTTGATCCTACTCCTACTGCTTTTTTACCCACCCATGTAATTATGTTTAGATAAGGAAATATCTCTGAAATGATTTTTTTATTAAATATGTGAAGAAGTTATATTCTGTAACTTTTGTTCTGAAGTGATTATTTCATTAACATTTCTTAGAAGGCTGCTTAAAGTAACAAATATTTGCTCCAGAAAAAAAAAGATCTAAAACCCAACTCTGCATTTTCTGAACTTGGAAAGTTACTTTCACACCTAAAACAAAAATAATTTCTTCAAAACAGATTGAATAATGACACTCATTTTCTAACCTTTGCATAATGATAAGAAACATTGAATTGATGAAAAACAAACATCAATGTAATCTGAATGGAAAGACAAACATTAAGTACAAATACATATTCTGCTGTGATAACTTGCTTTTTACACTTTTTATTGTCATCTATTTGAACAGTTTCATAAAATTCTACCCCTTTATTAAAATCACAGGTAAAAATGCACTTCACTGCTTATTCTTTACAGTTCAGCTTGGATGTCTATCAAACCATCAGAACATAGAAACAAGTTGATGGTGACAATCACTTGTCTGTTTATATTTCTCAACTTCTTTTCCTCATTCTTTCATGTGTCATAGACATGGTTCCTTGGAAGCAGGCAGGGTTGTATTATGGCTTGTCAATTCCAATAATGCAGCAATTCATAGCATGAAATACATAACATTTAAGGCTCAAACGGTTCATTTTTATACAGTTTAGCTGTCAAACTGTAAGTTACTATTTAAAAACTTAAGGTATCACTCCAAATACTTGTTTTAGCTTCCTTAACATGATTTTGGAGGATGACTGAATTGAACCTCCAATGCTCAACATTGTATTTCATTCAACTTGTACACTTCCACTCTGCTTAGTGACTTTGAGCTCATCCTGAGATGCCCTAATGAAGATATAGCTGTAATGGTTTATTTATTTATTTATCAATTTTTAACAACTATGACAAGTAGAGGATTGAAAAAGTTCCTAGTGAAACTCTTCATTCATCCGTTCACAATGGTCTGTGATGCTGATTAAAGGGTAAGAACCTCTTCACACAATTGGATGAGCAGTGCAAGTATTATATAGTACTCAAATGGTACTATGAAAAATTGGCATTTGGTACATAGAATCTTTCAAATGCATGAGTCCTAAGGGGAATACAAACAAATTCACAAAAAGCGTTATGAAAAGATTAACAGCAGAACAAACTCCATTAGATCAGCTGTAACTATCTGCCATGACTTCAGCTTCTATTCTCCATGGGATATTTGAGTCATCAGCAATTCCCATTCTGCCTTCACCAAGGAAAGAGGTCATATAACAAGGCTGCAACCAATTGCTCCTTTAGCTTTTTTCTCTTCCGAAAACATTTTCCTCAATCGGTCACTGTGAGACTGCATAAGTTTTTAAATTCATTTTAAAAGCAGCCTCTGAGTTTCTTGGCCTTCTTTTCCCCTTATGATTGTTTTTGCATTTTGTATTATGCCAGTAGACAGAATAAATTGCCTGCAGAGTGCTTAGAGGAAAAAAAATGCTCTTTAATATAGTACAACAAAACAGATAACTTAAAATCAGGAGATTGGTGGCACCTTTTCTGATTAGCACATTTTATTAAAAGCATAAGCTTTTGTGAGCTGTAGCTTATGCCTTTTAACAAAACTTGTTACTTGGAAGCTGGGCTACCAGACTCCTTTGATTTTGAGTACCATAGACTAAGATGATTTCCTTCCTACACTGTATAAAATGGTTTGACAATTTATGATCAATATTGAACTGCTTTATAACTATTATGGGAAAAATTAACTCACATATTCCTTACATGATATGATATGTTACTTGGTTGTATGCACTGGTGACCACAGATAAGCTTCCACCAAATTTTCTTATAATTGAAATATAATATTCCTTACCCAAAGCAACTGTGATTTCTTCAGTCTACTGTCTTCTGGCTACAGTATAAACGAGACCTCCAATATTCTCACCCATATTTCTAGTAACTGAAATCCATTATATTTGTAGGTACCAGGTTGGGACATCTTGAACTATTTTATCATTTGACCTCCCAGATAAACATAAACATCCCCAACTGATTTACTAGCAATAGCTGTTTAAAGTGAATAGAATAGAATAGAATTCTTTATTGGCCAAGTGTGATTGGACACACAAGGAATTTGTCTTTGGTGTATATGCTCTCAGTGTACATAAGGAGAATAAAATGCATTCATCAAGAATAAAAAGATACAACACTTAGTGATAGTCAAGGTCACTAATAAGCTATCTAGTCGTACTAGGAAACAAATAAAAGCAATATAAATTGAAAGATACAAGCAACATGGTTATAGTAATAAGCGGGAAGAGAGAGATACTAGTAATGAAGAGAAGAATAATAGTAATACATTCTTAGTAAATTATTTGACAGTGTTGTGGGAATTAGTTGTTAAGCAGAGTGATGGCATTCGGGAAAAAACTGTCCTTGTGTCTAGTTGTTCAGTGCCCTATAGCGTTGTTTTGAAGGTAGAAGTTGAAATAATTTATGTCCAGGATGTGAGGGGTCTGTAGATATTTTCACAGCCCTAAAGTTGTACTTTCAGAAAAAAGCATATTTTTTTTCCCTATCACAAGACCATACATTCTGGACATTGACAATGTTCAGTACAACTCCCTTTAAGGGCATTTGGAGGAAGTAATAAAAGTGGCAAAGGATTATTGCAGATTTAAACAATCAGAACACACACACACACACACAGAGAGAGAGAGAGAGAGAGAGAGAGAGAGAGAGAGAGAGAGAGAGAGAGAGAGAGAGAGAGAGAGAGCTGGCTCAGGCAGTTGAAGTCCACAGGTTATAAAGGGGCAATAATTCCCCACCCCTGACAGTAAATGCTTCAGAGGTGAAAGAGACTCTGACTATATGACTTATCTTCATATACTGAAGATGTTGTGCAGCAGCTGAAGGCAAGAGCTTCCATAAGTCAAATCTCTTTTCCAAATCCCTATTTGTGAGGATAGAGATGAGGTGGGGGCGGAAATACTTGCTTCCTCCACAGAGCTGAGACTGGCTGCCATGGAAATCCCTGCACATTCTCTGCTCATCCTAATTCCCTCCTCACAATCACCCCTCAGCTTCAAATAGATGTCAGAGGCCACATTTAGATAAAGTCATGGCTGATTATAATTATTGTTCGTTGCATTCGTTTTTAGTGATATTTAAAAATCTTGTTCTCATTTGAGCTTCAGGAGATAGAAGGAAGAGCTAATGATTGATACGCATGTGTCGATTATTTGCATTAGATCTAAAGGTTTTCCTTTCAACCTTTTTTAAACAGTAGCAATTAAAAAGTTCCCCCATCTACCCAGCCCACTCACTTCTAATAACACAGTGGAAACAGAAGAAAGGTTGCGGTGAAGCAAATATTTTTTGTATCAGTTCTTTTGGAGTGGGGGAGATTTTTCATATGTCTCTGCCCAGAGAAATTACATATTCCTCAGATATAATTTGGCACAGTTAGTCCTCGACTTTTAACAGTTCATTTAGTGACCATTCAAATTACAACATCACTGAAAAAAGTGACTTATGACCGTTTTTCACACTTACAACCATAACAGCATCCCCATGGACATGTGATCAAAATTCAGATGCTTGGCAACTGACTCATATTTATGATGGTTGCCATGTCCTGTTGTCACATGATTCCCTTCTGGCAAGCAAAGTCAATGGGGAATCCAGATTTACTTAACAACAGTGTTACTAATTTGAAGGAGTGCAGTGATTCATTTAACAACTGTGGCAAGGAAGGTCATAAAATGGGAGCAAAATTCACTTAACAAAATGTCTCACTCAAATTTTGGGCTCAACTGTGGCCATAAATTGAGGACTACCTGTACTTGGTTCTGTGGATAGATCTTGGGACCAATTTTTTTCAGAAGCCATTCTGTTGAGACTTTACAAAGCGCTGTCAATAAAGTCCTACTGAAATGAAGTCATGTTTCTGTATTTGTGTGTGATGATTTAAGCCTCCCAATCTAATTTAATCTTTCTTCTACTGATTATATGTCATCAACCTGGTGTCAACTCTTAGCAACCACATAGATTTATTTTCTATTTTGTTCACAACAAGCTCTTCACCACCTGATCCTTTAGATCTCCCAGCAGTGTACCCATCACTGCTATAATTGAATCCATGCAGCTTGCTGCTGGTCATTTCTCTCCCCCACCCTTTACTTATTTCAGCATTATGTACTTCCTTTTTCTTTCCATTCAATTGGGTCTGATTCTCAGTTTAGATGAGTCCCTGCATTTTTTTGGAAAGGTTTTTCAGAAATGGTTTGCTATTGCCTCCTTCCTAAATTTGAGACAAAGTGACCGCCTCAAGGTCACCCAGCTGGCTTTGTGCAACTAGAACTCACAATCTCCCAGTTTCTAGCCTTATTATGCCTTAATCATTACGTTGTGGTTGAAAATACTTCTTCTAAACTATCTTTTTTGAACTGGCTCTCATATACTTCTTAAGGGAATAATAATTAATAATAATAATAACAACAACAACAACAACAACAACAACAACAACAATAGTTGAAAAGAAAAAAGTATGGTTCATTGACATTGCAATACCTGGTGATGCACAGATTGAAGATAAGCAGCAAGAAAAAATCACAAAGTACCGGGACTTGCAAATTGAAGTTGAGCGACTGTGGAAAAAGAAATTGTGTGTTGTCCCGATTGTAATTGGAGCCCTTGGAGCAATACCTAAAGGGCTATTTAGAAATTCTAAATTTACCGGACTTGAACATTTTGACTTTACAAAAAAACACCTTACTTGGAACAGCTTACATCCTCCGACGATACCTTAACAGTTCCTAAGTCCTTGGTTAGGACTTGAGCTGCTGAGCTATTAACCAGCCTCAAAGGCTGTGAATCTCACCAAAGATTAACCATAATAATAATAATAGTTCAAACATGACAATTTTTGAATGTGGTCATTTGTTCCATTTATGCCTTGAGTAAGACGTCTAGGTTGATTTGTTTGAAGAACCATTTGTATGTCCCTGATATTATCAGAAGTCTTCTTTCGACTCTCTTTCTATCCTTGCTTTTTCAAAATCCAACTTTCACTTATAGTCTGTCACAAGGAAAACTATTGCCTGTACAATTCTGATCTTTTTAGAAATGAACACACTATGGCCTTTTTCAGACCTTCACTTCTACTCTGCAAGTGCTTTCTGCAAGTATTTCTTGACTAGTTGTTTTTTAATGTTGATAGTTGAACCTAAAAAGGATAAGCTTTTCATCACTTATATATCATCGTCATCAATACTAAAGTTGGTTGCTGTACTTCTTGTCATGAGATTGGTTTTCTTTATATTTAACCATAATCTTATTTGGTTCACCATTCTTGACTTTTCTTACAAAAGCTTGCATTTGCTGCTATTAACGTTGTGTCATCAGCATTGGGCAGGTTATTTATGTTTCTTCTACTAGCTAAATTATAGTTTATAAGGACAGCAAGGAAGTCATTTAACTTTAAAAAAATATTTATTACACCATGGTACCATTTAATTAATTTACAAATAAAAAGTGGTGATAATAATAATAATAATAAAAACAGCAACCTAGTAGCCAACTTGCCAATCACGTGAGTATTAGTCAGAGATGTGCTAGCATACCACTGTAGACTAAGGTGCTTTCCAAGTAATCTGGCAAGAAAAGGAAAAGTGTTTTTTTAAAGAATGATATTCCTGGAAGTTAGTATTAGGAATATGCACACTTTAAAAATGATTTGGAAGAAATATTAAAAACCTCAAGAGAATGCAGAGTGCAGTACTGTACTGTTCTGTTATTCATTAAAGCCATCTGATGTTTTTTTCAGGATTTTGCATACGCCTGAAAAAAAGAGCACATTATTTTAGGAATCCCATCAAAGACATGCTGCTTTAATGATTCCATTTAATAAAGCAATGGGGTTTTTTTTTCAGCAGATCCAGAACATTGAAAAAATATGTCTGTGCTTTAATGAATAGCAAAGAGGTACTTTGCACACATGAGCTCCAAAGCATTTCTTGAATTTCTTCCAAAGCAGGCTGAAGTGTGCATTGCCATAGGTTAAAAATTGTTTTAGATGGCAAGCCAACCTCAGTTCACTGAAAGCAGAAAGAACAGAACCATGGATCTGTACGATGCAATGAATAAACTGCCTTTAGAACATTTTAAAATCAACTGTCATCCTGCCAATATGGTTTAGAATATTACTCAAGCATTGAAATAAAAATCCACAATGTGTGTTAGGTGCAGTTCTTTATCGAAGTATGAAAATACATCTACTTCCCGGGATGTTCCAGAAAGAAACTTGATAAACTTCTAAAGATAGTTAAGATTAAAGATTACATGTTGAAGTTTATTTGTTTATCAAAATAAAATTGCATCTCATCTTATAAGAAGTGACTCTAGGCAGCATACAACAAATAAATAAAACAATATATAAAAACATAATTTAATCATTATTAAAAAATCTAAAACAATAACTTTTTTAAAAAAAACCAAAGAGTAAATAAAACACAATGAAGGAGCCATCATAAAATATCATCAGTCCACTGAGACTCAGTACCCTGCCAGGTCTGATAACTCAGTCAGTTTTGGGAAGACTTGTGGAACATCAAGAGGGATGGATGGGGAGGGGCAAAAATGTTCCGTTAAGCAGGAGTCATGGCAGAGAAAGTCCAAACCATCTGAAATCCCTAACAGATGTTTTTTTTAAAAAAATTTGATTTATATGCCGCCCTTCTCCGGAGACTCAGGGCGGCTTACAATGTGCTTAGCAATAGCCTTCATCCTTTTGTATATTTTATACAAAGTCAGCTTATTGCCCCCACAACTGGGTTCTCAATTTACCTACCTTAGAAAGGATGGAAGGCTGAGTCAATCTTGAGCCTTGGCGAGATTCGAACCTGCAGTAATTGCAGGCAGCTGGTCTTAATAACCAGCTTAATAACAGGGTACCTTAGACCACTGTACTACCAAGGCTCATGCTTCATGTGACCTGAAGCATGTCCTCTGGCATAGTCCTAGAAGCAGCAGGCCCCTAAACCCAAAGTCTTGCCAGGATTCAGCTGCAGTCTATTGTTCCCCATCAAGATCTTCACATTTTCCAAGTAATGGAAATATTTTCCGGATAAAATATTCACTTAATTTGTCAGGGGCAGAGATATATAACTGGATATCATCAATGTATGGATGATACCATACCTCTTGGCGATGAATGATCTCACCCAATGATTTCATGTTGAAGAGGAGAGGAGAAGGGAAAGGGGAGAGGAGAGGGCACTGAACCCTGTGTGGCACCCCACATAGTAGGTGCCAAGGGTAGGACCTCTCCTCCCTGATCACCAATGATTGAAATTGATGAACCAACACAACACTGTGTCTCCTTTCCCCAAGCCGATCCAGAAGGATAGCATGCTTGATGGAATTGAAAATCTCAGAGAGGTCAAGTAGGGCAAGGGCATTTTGCCTTAGCCACAGCTCATGAGAAAGTGGCTGGACCTGAATCCCAAGTGAAAGGAATCCAGATAATCCATTTTTCCAAGACCCTTTGAAGCCATCTTGTCAATCACCCTCCCCAATAAAATGAGGTTACATATTGTATGAAAATTGTCCAGTATAGTAGGATACAGTGTTGGCTTTTTAAGAAACCAAAGCTACCTTAAAAGGTAAAAAGAACAACTCCCCTCATTCAAAGAATAAATCACTGCTAGAACCCACTCACACAACATTTACTTTTACTAAATGAGTATATGTAGGGTTATATGTAGGAGAAAAAAAGCACATATATGATGATTATCAGAGAAAAAACTCTTGGAAGGAAATGGGTTATGGTAAAAAGCACTCACCCTTATTTGACTAGATTTCTAGGAAGGAAAAAGCTACAAAGAAAAACTAGGCAACAAAGCTTCCAGTGCTTCGATTAACACATTACATCTCTCTTTTTCTCTCGCCTTAACAGATTTGCTACAGAAAGAAAAAGATTAAAGAAATGGTAGGAAAATCTACAGTAAGCTATATCAGTTGTATTCTTCCAACAGAATAACTGCAAGAACAAAACAGAACAAAATACCCCTGTTTGGAAGCATGTCATATGTATGTATACATAACTGAAAAACTGTGGATTTTTTGCTCTGTTCAGGTGCAATTCTACAC
The DNA here is from genome assembly GCA_022577455.1 of Arizona elegans. Lineage (NCBI taxonomy): Eukaryota > Metazoa > Chordata > Lepidosauria > Squamata > Colubridae > Arizona > Arizona elegans. The sequence continues at coordinate 295,114,276 of JAKOOJ010000001.1, read as the reverse complement.
ACACGTCAGTATAAGAACAGCTCACAATTTTAATAGGTTTTGAAAGCCAAATGAGTGTCTTTGGGCCAGTCAGTCACTCTCTCTCTCAGTCCAAGTCACCTCCTAGGCTTGTTGTGGGGAAAATAGGAGCAGGAAGGTGTGTTGGGCATGTTTACTGCCTTATTTGTAAAAACAATAAAGGTGGGATATAAATAAATAAATGGATTCACGGGTGGGTCCATATAATACTAAACCAACAATAATAACAACAACAACAACACAACAACAACAACAGTGATATCCATTGTCATCAGGGCACTTGGTTTCATGTCCAAGAATTTTATAAAATACATCAAGAAATTGCATTTCCTGCAATAACACCAGCGGAACTGCAAAAAACTGCACTATTTGGAACATTGTACATCTTAAGAAGGTACTTGGTTGATGCCTAGGATGCTGGCAGCAACCCATATCAACCATTAGCACCAGTCAATGGTATTTGTGACGCATTTTTGAATGTTCAGTTGGCTGAGTTTCATGTTTAATGAATAAAGTAAATAATAATAATAATAATAATAATAATAATAACAACAACAACAACAATCTGTCCCCATTGCTGCTTAACGTTATATTTGAATCACATGCTTACAAGAAACCCACAAGGAAAACATGGTTGCAAGGATTATGATTCAGATTTCACTGAATCCAGTGAATTCAATTAATTTTGAGTTAGCATATACAGAATTATACTATGCTTTTCAAAAACCATTCACAGTATGATCATTTTAGTCACAGCTAGTCATATAAATACAATATCCCAAAGGTTGCTCCATTGAGTTCAGTAGAGGTTACTTCTAGATAAGTGGGCATCGGATTGTAAGCTAACAATTACCATTAAATGTCATAGCTGACTATAAACAATGTGAAATATTAATATTTTACTTGCAAGTTTTCTTAGTAATGTAAAAACTCATAAGGAGTGTTTTGTCTAATCCATTCTAAGAGAAGAAAACTGATCACTTGCATCTGCAGAGGAAATATGTCTTACACTTGACTCAAATGTAGAGGTCAAATAAGTAGAAACATTTCAGCCAGCCTTTGCTTGATGTCCATCCATCTGAACTGACTGTGGAAACATACAGCTACTAAGAGACTTTGTCATTGACTTTCAAAGACACAACTTGAGACCCACATATTTAATTAACTACTGTTTACTTTCTTCTAAAAATAGTCAGAACAAAATTAACTATTATTCAATTGGTATGAGAATCTGAAGATTCTGCATATAAGAAGAATTCTTCTAGTTCTAAACTCTTTAACTCTTTATAAGAAAATGGACCTAGAATACTGAACTTTTATCTGCTATGTCTAATTAGTAAAGCTGCAGGAAGGAAAATGGCATCGGCGATGGCAACCTTGGTGAAATGGTCTCTTGTAGTTTTGATGTTTTCTATTATTATTTTTTTGAATGTATACAAATAAAAACATTGAATCCAATTGTGCTCGTAAGGCAAATGATTTTTTAAACAATAATATCAACAAAAATATAGGATATAATATTTGTATCTTCTGTCCTTATGTCTTTGGTAAGTAGAGCTTAGCATAACGCTATTGCCTAATATGGGCTTCTTTTAGAAACAGAAGTCATGTCAGTGGCTGAGCATGCTCCATTTATATAGGCAGTTATAGTTTAAACATCGAACCATCTTTAGGTATCTGTGCATCCAGGCTCAAGGTATTATTGACCCCCAAACCCAGAGAACCACTTTTTACCTTAGATAAAAACTACTTTATCTACTTTGTACCTTGGACTGAAGACATGGCTCAATTTGCTTGAAATGGAAGTAGATCTGTTTTCTTTTCTCTTCCTTTGCACCTTTTCCTCTTATCTGCAGGAAAATATGGCATCTGTCCTAGTGCCTGCCCACACTATAAAGGCTGCTAACTCAGCAGGCGGTAAGTAATGTAGTATAAGATTGTCCATTTACCGATCCAGACATTGCTTCCTGACTCCTGCTACTAGGTTTGATTGCTTGCATCTGCTTCCTAGGCACTAAAATCAATTCCTTCCAAGCGCAATTTCCCTAAAAATGATGTATTTAAGTTTATCATCCCAATTGGCACAAACTACAAAATTCCACAGACAATTTCACTGGAGTAAAATCTTCCAACACTGCATAAAAGCTGAAAGTTGCACTAATAATTCTGACTGTATGCTTTTAAACTTCATTAATGTTTTCAAGCCAAATTGGAACACCTAATTCCTAACCGCTCTTGGCTTTTATAAAGCCTTCATTAGCCAATTAATATTTTCAATTACAATTGTATTTTGGAAAGATTTCCATTTGTCATAAATAATCATGAGTGTAATTTTTTCAAGATTCAAGATATAGCAGCTTTAAAAATCTCAAAATTTTTTTGAGAGTCTGGAGAAAAGAAGGACTAAAGGGGACATGATAGCAGTATTCCAATATTTGAGAGGCTGCTACAAAGAAGAGGGGGTCAATTTATTTTCCAAAACACCAGAGGGCAGGACAAGAGACGATGGATGGAAATTAATCAAGGGGAGAAGCAAACTGGAATTAAGGAGAAACTTCCTGACAGCAAGGACAATTAACCAGTGGAATAGCTGGAGGTTTTTAAGAAGAGACTGGACAGCCACTTGTCTGAAATGGTATAGGATCTTCTGCTTGAGCAGGGGGTTGGACTAGAGGACCTCCAATGTCCCGTCCAGCTCTATTCTGATTCAGGGAGAATATAACCGTACCCAGAAAGAAGGAAATTCTCCAGTCTCAGGAAGAAAGCTTTCCTAAAATGATAAGTTATTGATAGGCAATATGAAAGGTTAGTCAACTAATAAAAAGCTTGCTTGCACAGTAAATTCAGATACCGAATTGAGAGAGATTAAACACATAGACAGAGGCATATGGCCATCCTTCTCCCTTGCAAACTCTGGCTTATTTAATTACTAGCCTGACCCAATTTCCTTTTTCCAAACAATTAGTTTCAAGTACTCCTTGCCCCTACTCCCGTGAGTCCTGACTCATACAAGGATGAAGCTGCAAGTAGATTGCCCTGCAGATGTTTGCTGCAGTATCCATCACTAGCTGAACTGAATTCCTCCTCATGCTTATAATTTGGTAAGGATTGACTGAAAATTATTCAGTGTAACAAATAATAACTTCTCCTGTTGCTATTACTGAGTTATTATCACTTAAGGACAAAATAAGGAAAAACAAAAATAAAGCAAAATGCAGAAAATGCTGATTGATTGATATAATATAATTGATATAATTGATAATTGATATAATAGATGCTCTAATAGCAATAGCACTTAGACCTATATACCACTTCATAGTGCTTTACAGCCCTCCTTAAGCGGTTTACAGTTTCAGCATATTGCGCCCAACAGTCTGGGTCCTCATTTTACTGATCTTGGAAGGATGGAAGCTGAGTCAACCTTGAGCTGGTGAGAATCGAACTGCTGGCAGTCAGCAGAATTAGCCTGCAATACTGCATTCTAACCGCTGCGCCATCACGGCTCTTGTATTAAATCTAATATTAAACAATAAATTAAATATAGACTACATGTAATAATGTAATATTAGTAATAATGATTTATTTTTTTTATCAGCACCAGTAAAAGGCACGCTCATATGTAGAAATGTTTTCACATTAGGGTTTTAAATCATTTGTAATAAAGTTCTTTTGCAGGGGTAAAACAATCTTCTTAACAGCAGCTCCTGGATGATAACTCTAAAGTTCTTCATACTTAAAACAACTTCCAAATTTTCAGGATCTAATTGAACATCCTGTTTGCATCTTAAACCTGTTTTTCTTTTCTTAACACTGTTAAGAGCCTTATGAATATTAGACCCCAAATGGTCTCAGCACAGAACTAGTCCAAAACATATGACTCAGTGTCCCGTGAAATATTACCCTTCCAACATAGAGTTTGAAGCCCAGCCCAGCCTTTACTGCCCATCCTCTGGGGCTTTCACAGAAAATAATATTTCATTGCGTTAATCAGTTCTTGAAAACACAGGATACTAATTTAACATACTTTCAAACTCTAGCCCACTGTTTTGTTAAAATAGTATATTTCAACTGGCTTTCTCAAGTTGCTTGCAGATACAGACACTTACAGTATACACCCCTGCAGAAAAAAATTGTTACACATGACTAAAAATTCTGAGTAAAAACATTTCTACATATTAGTTTTAGTTGTGGATAAAAATTAATTTTAGTTTTTGGAACTTTCAAAACTTTTCCAATACTTTTAGTAGTTTTAAGAATTTTAATTCCTGTTAACTGATTAGAGAGCCAAACTGTAAAATCAAAAGACCAAACATATTGCCATTCAATAATAATCCAAATTCTTTCTGCAAAACAGCGAATCTGAATAAGCTGGTACAAAGTACTGATATCACTTTTTGTCCAGGAAGAAATATTTACTAGCAATTTTTCAGATGGTCTGAAATGTTTGATTCTTGTAAGAGTTAGGATCAAATTTTAGACTTCATTTCAAATCATCTATTTATGCCTTATGGTGTTTAATGCAAAAAAAAAAAAATACATACGATTTATAATTAAACCAGGAAACAAGTCCCTGCCAAGTATTAATGGTTAGAAATAATAATTAATGCTCATGAAAGCCATGGTCAAAATATGACCAAAGAGTATATACTTGGAAACTAGTAAAGTTTAAATCCATTCTTTCATATGAAATTTGTAATTTAGATTAAGAAATTTAAGAAAATATAGAAGCTTGACCATTTCATAAAAGTGTTCTCAAAATCTTATCATGCTGTTTGGATTATTTAGCTAGTATTAAGGTAGGTAAATTCTTATTTATTTCTAAAAATATATCAGTCTTGAAATAACATTTAAAGGAGAATATTTGTAGCTCAGGGTTGAAATGAGAGGTCCTTGGTGCTCTCTGAGCTTGCTTGTTTTCTTACAGATGTTGCAGCCTAGCACTGATGATGCTACCTAGAGCACCAAGGACCCAACATTTATTCTTCCCACAGACTCATGGGGATTTTCTTAACCCTCTCTTTGTATAGTAGTAACCTGAGATAGAAAGATGAACTTTTATCTTCTCTCTTTGACAAACTCCTTGTTTTGCTCAAATTATTCAGATAATTTGTGGTATAGTGGAGATGACAATACATACTTTATGCACTTCTAATTATTAATGGCAAGGAGAAATGCTCTTCTGGGCAGATTTAAATTAAATTTATTTATTTATTTATTTATTTATTTATTTATTTATTTATTTATTTATTTATTTATTTATTTATTATATTTCTATACCGCCTTTCTCCTGTAGGACTCAAGGCGGTGTACAGTCAAGAAAAATATAGATACACAAACATCATAAAATTGCTAATTAAAATTATTACTTAGTTTGATCAATTAAATAAAACCCAGAATTAGATAACATTTTAAAAAATCATTCACATGTTCATATGTTTAGCCCCGCCTGTTGGAACATCAGGGTCTTGAGGGCACGGCGGAAAGCACGGAGATCAGGGATATTTCGTATCTCAGGGGGCAGTTCATTCCAAAGGGTTGGAGCCCTCACAGAGAAGGCCCTCCCCCTGGGAGTCGCCAGTCGGCATAATTTGACTGACGGTACCCTGAGTAGTCCCTCCCTGTGAGAACGAACTGGTAGGTGGGAGGCTATTGGTGGTAAAAGACGGTCTCGTAGGTACCCAGGTCCTAAGCCATGGAGCGCTTTAAAGGTGATAACTAACACCTTGAATCGTACCCGGAAGACCATCGGGAGCCAGTGCAGCTCGCGCAGGAGAGGTGTAAATACCATCTTGCTATTGCCAAATCTTTACAACAGCCTCTTCATCAGAGTTTTACAATCAAACATTAAAATATCAGATATATGATGTCAAACATTAAGACATCAGATATATGGAGTGAAATTGGAAGGGCAGAACACAGTGTTTCTCAACCTTGACAACTTTAAGATGTGAAGTCCACACACTGCAAAATTGAGAACACTGGTATTACAGTATTCAAGCAAATCAAGCTAACAAATACATTTGTCAACATAGATCAAGTGCTTTTCAATATCTTCAAAAGAATACCCAAGTATTATGGGGGAAGAAGCCTAGAATTTAAACACTAGGACACAAATTTACATAGATGGCAGTGGACAAATCAATGTATATGGTTTTTGTTTTTTTCTTGCCTGAAATAAATGTCAGATTCCATCAGAATCTTGTGCCAAAAAAGCAAAAGGAGTAATAAAAGGTTAAGAATCTGGAAAACCAGTATCTATAACTAGACCTGACGTGATGACTATCAGGTTGAGAAAAAATACCCTACACAAAAGGTACGTTTGAATGATTTGGTTATTTTTATAAAGATGTTCTGAACTGAATAAGCTTCCTGGATGAGAAGCCAGATGTTTTCAAAGGAAAAAACCAAGAAAGTCCCGTTGTTTGAAAAGCACCTTTGGAACAACCATGACCTGGATGATTGAGAATCTCCATAGACATTTGGCTAAGATCTTTATTTTCTTGAATACTGAATTTTGAAATGAAATTAAATAACGTATTAAAATATATGGTTACGTTAACTGGATACCCAAAACCCTACAATTTTTTCTCTCTCAATTCTCATCAAATTTAGCAATCTACTTGCCCTCTTCCCCAATGATCAAAGCAATAAATTGCTTTCCAGTGACTCGTCTTTGCATTTTTTGTGTTCAAAAATTTAAACTTTAACTTCTTATTTGTGCCTTTGTGAGCAACCTGATACTAACTTCACCCAGTAATGAAAAAAATGTACTTCTTGCTGTCCAAGTTATTCTCAACTATTTTCTCCAATATAGTTCAAAAATCAATATTTTTTTTGTTCAGATTACTTTCTGATGATCAAACTTCCATAGCCATACATTACAACTGAGATGATCCTCACAAAAAAAAGCTTTTAATAATCCCACCTATGAACTGATCATATCCAGTCCATTGGTTGCTGTTATGTTTTTCATATCTGCTTACAAACCATAAATTGCCATTTCAGTGCATCATCTTGTATAATTTTAAATAGTTCTGCTGGTATTTCATCAACAACTGCACCCATCTTGTTAGCAATATTTTTAGAGCCAATTACACTTTCTAGAATGTCATGCAGCAAGTCTATTTATTTATCTGCTGCCATGAATCGGATGGTGATTTGGAGCTTTGCAACTCATATCTTTTGCTAATTAAAAATTAAAGCTGTATTATTTTTAGATTTTATTATTCATATTGCAAGCCATCATAGCATCCTACCTAACATGACATGCGATAACAAGCCTGTAACCACAAATACAAGACTAATCTATATGTAATTGGCTCCAACCTTTTGCTGCTGCTAGCTGAAGAATTGCATTTAAAAGCACTTCATTCAATGGACTACTGTGAGAATTCATTAACTTACTTTCCACTTTTCCAAATTCCTTCCTTTGTGTTTTATAATGAGCTATTGTCTTGTCTTGAGGGTATTCAGTTTGCTATCAATGTGTATATGGATATTCTTTTGTTGCTGTGGAATCACCAGAGCTGACTGAATATACAATGGTGGGGAGGAATTCCATGAATAAATCAGGCCTAAGAAACAATAAGATACAGATGGCTTTTTAGTTAGTTCTGCCAGGATGCTGTACAAGCCAACTTCATGGGACTCATTAACCCACAATAAGCAAATTGCCAGTAGCATCATCCCGCATGTATATCTTCAAATTACATTATATTTTAAATTAATGAATGTTAACAGTTAAACATTGTCTGGACCACCTACTAATCACTAAGATTTGCAAAGCTTTTCAGAAAGGAACACATATGAATCCACTCCTTAAAATGAATTGCAACCTCATTGTTTGCAAGGCTATGTAAGCACATACATGAAGAGACCCAGCCAGGAGCAGATTTCGAAAGAGCTGAGCAAGCCCTGCAAATGTATGTTGTTATACTATATATATTGTAATACTACTATACCTTCAAACAATGCCTTCAAAAAGTACACTTCCTTGCATGTTGTGGAGTAGTTTCCTGAATTCTTGACACAACCTTATTAATTATTCCCTTGGGCTGGAGAAAACTAGGGTGATTCTATTGTATTCTCTGAGAAATTAGCTATCTTAGTTCTTTTCAGTTACTGCTAATCTAGAAGTTATTTCACAAAACTACCTGTATGATAGTAATTACCTTACTATCTTACTTACCTTATCTTACTTACCTTACCTTTCTTACCTTCATCCCAGGTAATTACAAGAACTGTAACATTAGCAACTCATAAACTCATCCTTGGGTTTGTTGTTTTCCTCTTCTTTCCTTATTCGTTTTTCATTGTCTAACATGCTTTTAGAATGGAAGCAAACAGAACTCTTAGAAAATGGATCTGAGTATCTGCTTAAGGTCACAAGTCGGGGCCACGGTGGCTTGTGCGGTAAGATGCTGGGCCTGTGCACTGCTGAGGTTGACAGCTCAGCAATTTGTTTCTAGTGAGCGAATAAACCACAGAAGGGACAAGAAAGGAGCCTCCCCCGATTGCCTACTGGCATTTAGGCATCTCCCGAGTAAAGATAACACCGCCCAAAAAAATTCCTTTCACAGAGGCAGCCAGCCACCTCGGTGATCCCTAGCTAACACGTGCCATACACTAAATAAATAAATAAAACTCACAAGTACTATAAAATACATTATAGATACAGAAAAATGTTTCCTTTTCTTGCCACCGTTCACCAAATCCACCATACCTATTCAGCTTATAAGACAATGACCTTTTCATCTGATATTTGGAAATATCCTTCTCATATAATGCTTCAAAACAGAATTCAGACCAAAGCTCTAGTTGCTTTTCCAAGTGGAGTGCATGAAGACTACAAGATCTGGGCTGCAAACTTCAGATGCCCCAGGCGGCAGCCAAGAGTTAGATTTAACCATAGATTGCCCGCTTGCTAACTTCACCTCCAAGTGTAGTTTTCTGCATTTCTTTTCAGCCTGAATTGTCTGGATTTTTGCAGCTCATACATGAGAGCTGTATACTACATGTTATTGCAGTTTTATCTGTCCAATTTAAGGGATGATGCCCACATTATAGCAGCTATTCAGAGGGCAGTTCAAAACCAATTTGACAGCTATTGACCAAAATTATTGGTGTAAATCAGCTTTACGTTACATGTGGGAAATCAGATGGGGAAAAGGACATGGGGTGACATGGTAAAAACTGACAGATTCTTAATAGCAGACTGTCGTAATTAATAGATCATCACGTGATCTCCCTAAGTATGATTTAGAATCACCTGTATGCAAAATGAACTTGGGAGGATTCTGGAATCAATCATTTTGAATTGCTCCACTTCCCCAATCCAGCATTCTCTTGGACGTGTTGGGTCTGCAACTTCCAGATGTATTAGTCACCATATATTACAATTAATGAATTTTTAACTAAATATGCATAATATGGATAAAGAACATTAATGACTGTGACATATCAGAAATATTAAAGAAAAATAATATAGATCATATTACTTTCCCCATAAGTGCCTATTAGTGCTGATGAAACTTTTTTAGATAGAGATTAGGTTCACACACCATGTTAAGCAGTGGATTGCTTAAGCACGGTTTATTGAATAAACAAGAGCTGACCACACTCCCACAATATGCCAAGTCTTGAGCCATAGCTACAAAGAATGGATGGGGTTGCACAACATGATAACCCAAATCAAACATTAGCAACTTAGGGCTAAGCATGATAGGTGAAGAGATTCAGCAAAATATACTAGAAATTCTAGTTCTAGAAATTCCAATTCTAATGTTACTGATTGCCAAATAATAACCATAAATTAGTAAATATTTGGAGACTTAGAAGCTGCCAGAGATAGCTACACATCTGAAGGTTTCAAAAAGCAGCAAGGAGGACACTGGCACCCACAAATTCAACAGTAAGAGACATCCACAAGGGAGAGGCCAAATTCAGGATGGTAGCTAAACCTTTGCCAATATGCACCCCAGCTATCATCTTTTTAGGAAGGAAGGTAGCATTTGTGAGTTATGATGCAAGACTAGTTCTACCTTCACTCACCTGGGCCAGATCAGATCATGCAAACTACACTCTGCATGCAATATAAAACAACCTGGCCTCCCAGTATAGAGAAATATTTATAACTATGTCCTCAGAGATATGAGAGTGCCATGGAACACAATATTGTATATTCTCAACACAGACATTCACTGAAATCAAGGGCCGCTGCAGCTGCTGGTTATTACTTCCCTCAAAATGTACATTTGAGCTAAATTAATGTGAGTTAAAGGCTTCTTGTATTTTATAATCACAGGAACCAGGAAAGTAGCTCCTCTTGTCATTCCAGAAAACGCATAAACTACATCCAATTGAACTGTGTCATTTCAGACATAATTTGCAATTGAAGTCAAAATGAAAAAAATCATGGACTCCTTTGTTTATATACAATAATTTGGAGCCTACGAGGATGGAAATGCAGTGCCTACCTGCAACTCTTTAAAGCAACTACTTCCCCACTCTTTGCCACTAATCACACTCCAAGAAACTTTTGGGAATCAAACCCAAATGGCCCTACTATGTAATCAAATCATCCAAACTGTTTTTCAATACTGGTTCAAAGACTCTTCATTCTAGTGGGATGTTTCTTCAGGGTTATTTGGAAGAAGGAACTAGAGAGTAAAATTCAGATTTATCACTTTGAGAGATTATGTTTAAATGTAAGAGCCTTGGTGGCGCAGCAGATTAAAGTGCTGTTAAGTAACACCAGCTGCCTGCAATTACTTCAAGTTCAAATCTCACCAGGCTCAAGGTTGACTCAGCCTTCCATCCTTTCGAGGTAGGTAAAATGAGGACCCGGTTTGTGGGGGCAATAAGCTGACTTTGTATAAAAAAGAACACCACTTTGGTGGGGGGGCGAAAGCCCTACTAAGCAGGTATATACAAAAGTATGAAGGCTATTGCTTAACACATTGTAAGCTGCCCTGAGTCTCCGGAGAAGGGCGGCATATAAATCAAACCAATAAATAAATAAACAATAAATAAATTAGGTTTGCCTGTAGAGTGATGAATGAATATCTGCATCCAACAACTGAAAAATGCCATTGTTGTATCCCAAGACTAAGGGGAAGGGAATAAGATTGAAAAATTATAAGGGGACTGAGTTACTATATGTGTCTGCATGTTTGGCAGAATATAATCAACTGGGTATGAGAAGTGACAAAAAGCAAAATTGAGGCACTGTTCTTAGCCTTCATGCTGGGTAGAGATACTGCAAGCCTTATTTTTGTGCTTCTGCAAGTTATCAAGAAATATACAGAATGAATGTGAGAAGGAAAGCTTATGATACATTTGTTGATTAGAGAATATGTATGATAAAGGATCCAAGGTTTAATTAGACCAATGTTTCTCAACTTTGGCAACTTCAAGATTTGGGGAGTTGGTCCACATATCTTGAACCTGCTGTGGTTGAGAAAGATTGAATTAGACAATGCCATGCAAAAATATGAAGATTAGTTGCTGAATGGAATAAAGGCAGTATATGATAGAAGTAAAACGTGTGAAATTAAATACAATGTTAGTGAATGATTCAATACTGAACTGGGAGTAAAACATCTGAGATGTTCCTTGGAAATTATGGATAAATATGCAATGAAACCTCATATCTATATTTTTTTCTCTTCTCTTATCCCATGCCTTTAATGTTTTTTGATTTCTATTTCTTATTCTATTTTTGCTATCTGCATAAGATTGCTTAGAATAGTCTCCATTAATTACAAAATGGAATAATGCATGCTGCTATAATTTTATCCGTGACTTTAGATGTAAACCACCTTGAAAGGACTGTATAGTCCCCAAAAACATAATATAAATACTTCACTAAGTCTATTATATTTCTGCAATCAAAAGCTCATTTCTGGCAAGGAAAAATCTTGTGAAATGTTAAACACATTTATTATTGTATAAAAGAGTTTGTTGCCATAACAACCGTATTAGGTTCTTAAAGGGCCACAAGTCTGTTCTATTTGCTACAGGTAATTCTGCCTCTAGAAAGGGTTTCAAAATGCCCTTTTTTCCCAGATAGTCTGGAGAGTTTATCTGAGGGCGGATAGCAGGGGTGTAGCCCTGGATCTGTTCTGAAGTTCCATCTATTGTGGAGGTGAAGAACTATATACAAAATATCCCTCCCCTGAATGCAGCTTAGTATCTTATTGGTCAATGATCTTGAAACATAGAACATCAGTAAACACTGATGGTCAATTATTAAAGACTGTTATAAATGGTAATTGTTGAAGGTAGAAAATTATTCAGGAGTCAATCTGATCTAGTGGTTAAGGCTTCAGGCCAGAAAGCAGGAGGCTGAGTCCTAGTCCCACTTTAGCCATGAAAGCCAGCTGGATGACCCTGACCAAGTCGCTCTCTCTCAGCCCAACCCATCTCAAAGGGTTATTGTTGTTGGGAAAATAGGAAGAAGAGGAGGAAGGTGTCTTGGATATCCTTGCCACCTTGAGTTATTTGTAAAATAGTAAAGTTGGGATTACAAATAAATATTTTTAGTAACAGAAGCAATAAACTTCTCAAAACAAGATGCAGGGAAGGAGTGCTACTGTCCTTATGTATCTTATTTAGGGGGCTAAATGGACATTTGGTTTCACCCTATATAGCCGTGATGGTGAATCTATGGCATGTGTGCCACAGGTGACACACATAGCCATATTGGTGGACACGTGAGCTCAGCTCTGGAGGCCAAAAACAGCCTGTTTGCCAACTTCCAGTGCAACTGGAAGTTGGCAAATGTGCTGATTCCGGCCTCCAGAGGGTCTCTGAGGGGATGGGGAAGACCATTTTTGCCCTCCCCAGACTTCTAGAAAGGCTCTGGAGCCTGGTAAGAGAGAAAAACGGGCCTACCGGGCCATCACGTGCCAGGAATGGGGGGAGCATGGGGGGGTTTGCGCGCGTATGCACAGGGACAGGGCACATAGAATTATGGATGTGGGCATGCACGCACACAACACACACATCCCACTCCTGGCACGTGATAGCAAAAAGGTTAGCCATCACTGCTATATAGTATTCCTGTTTTTAATAGATTGCCACATTAAATAGTATTTGATTTCCAAGTATAATGGGAAGTTTAGGGGAGCAGTTCCCTTTTTTCTGCAATTCAGTTGTGTCTTCAACCTGTGAGCATTTACATTGTCTAAATGAAAAAGAATCATGAGGTAAGGCCAAGGGGGGAAAAACATGGCATCTGAAATACTAATTAATGTATTGTGACATAAGCATTTAGAGGCTACAGTCAGTTGACAGGATAATAGCTGACTGGTGTTTGTGTTTGTGTCTCAATGTGTATATACACATACAGGGAAGCGTGGAGAGAGAAGAGGAAATAATTGAGAGACCTGGAACTAAAGAACATAGAAAGTCGGAGGCAATATTTGACGCATATCAACTTGAAGTAAGTTCAATAGAAAAGAGATGTAGTTTAGTAGTAGATCCCATTAATCTTATCCAAAGTTTCTAAGTAGTATGTTCCCTTTTCCCACTATTTTTCTCAATTTGACTTATTTAGTTACAAGTACTCCATGGGAGTTATAGTCAAGCCCATCTGGAAGACAAAAAATTGTCAGTGTACACAATCTATGGTGGACACTATAAGGCAGCTTCCTAAATCCTTATTCAGTTAGAGGGGTTACTTACTTATTTTACAATTGTATCTGAAGACAGAAGTGTAGAACTCACATCTCCTACTTTCTAGTCCGGTGCCTTAACCACTAGACCAAACTGGCTCTTTTGGTACCACTGTGGATAAGAATGAAACGGTTGAGACAATAGGCTAGCATAGTAATTTCTCTTGAATTGTTTTAGTGTTTCTCAATTGTTCTTTGTTTTTAAAAGTTAGGTTTGCCTGAAAGAATATGCCTGAAATGGAGTTCTATTAAGCAAAATTTGTGACCCGGCTGTAGGTATGGAATATCAATATGCCAAAATACACCTTGACATACACTGGTAAAAAGTCTATGATAGCAGGGGACTTATCAACTGTTTTAGTCAAAGAAAGATTAGTGGCATAGCTGTTTGAACACCTTCTGTCGGCAATGCTGGAAGGCAAACACAACTGAATCCACAGAGTATTTATGACAGTCATCCTCATCAAGTGATCTAAATTAAGCTGTTTACTTTGTGGGTTAAATCAATTTGCACGCATTCTTATTTTTGTTTCTGAACAGTGATTGTAATAAAAACAAACTGAATGCAAATTTATATTTTTATTCCAATATATATCGACATTTTGTATAGATAGTTAAGGCAGCGTAGGTCTGATTACCAACAGTAATCAGTAAGTACTTCATTTTTCTGATTGTACTTTGCAGATTTTCTGCTTCCAATAGCAAGCAGATTAGCCACCACAGGAAGTAGCAGTTTTACTTAATATAGGTTGTTAATGTGATATATTTGGTTTTGGCTTAGCATGTTGTTTGAATCTGGCCATCATGATGCATGAACCATGGTTGATGGTTTACAACAATGCATGAATTTATTCAACCGTAGTTTATACTATAATCTGTGGTTCGACATGCTGTTAGAATGTCAAATGAGATGAGTTTACAATGACCCAACACAGGCAGTTCTTATGCTAACCATCAGGAACAGCCTGTTCAATTTGCATTCATAATTTGAAAACTTGACATTTTGCAGAACCTGCAGGCGTTGACAAGGAATATTTTAGTGGCTGAAAGAGAAACAGATAATTGAAATTTAGGTAGGATATGTATGTGTAGGATGTGTGATTTTGTGATAAATATTCAACATGGGTTCAAGTTTTGTTCCTGATTTTTTTTTTCTCTGAAGACCTATGCCCTATAAAACTTTCCAATATTACAGGAACCAACTCTATGCAACTGTAGCATGGCTACAGCAAAGTGTGTGTTTGATTTTTAAAAATCTAGATTTCTCCAAAGACAGACATTAGAGCTGGTTTCTTCTGAATTTTTGTAATATAAGGACAGCCACACCACAGGGAATTAAGGGAGCTCTAGGATATTGGTAAGCATAGATTGAGGAACATTGGCCAACAGCCAAACAGCTATGGTCTCTTGAACAGAAGCATTATGAATAGATGAAAGCTTTTTCTTTAGAAGCAATCTTTCTTTAAGACCTTTCTTTCTTTTTCTCCTTTAATCTTCATTTCCTATCATCTTGGATAATCAAGCAGTAATATAGTCATCAGCTTGGGCTGTTCTATCATCAGCCTGACATCCATCTGAACTGATATTACACATCAACCTAACAGGATGAACTAATCAGTTGCCATTTCTGCTGCATGCATGAAATAGGGGGCTATGCCCTATTTTAATTTGCCCAGAGTCCTATAACCAGAGGCATTTTAGGTTGCGAAAAATATCTTGGATTGTTCTGAAAATTCTGCTTAGAAATGTTGAAGGTGAGTTGATATGGCTCTGCTTCTTAGATAAATAATAAATGGTAAACACCAAGAATATTACTGCTAAATTATAAAGGTATTTTTCAGAGAGTGAAAATGGGCTTTCCGATTTCCTGGACCAGTGTCTGCGGTTCATCCAAGCTCATTGCTAACCATGTGCCTTTTGCTCCCTACACCAACATAGTCAACTCCAATGTATAAGATTTAAAGAATAGAAAATGAGGGGTCTTGGAATATATAAAGCTGTGTGTGTTCCATAGTAATTCTTATATCAACAGATACTCAGGTAGAAGGGAAAGTCACTTTTTAGCTAGTGATTGTTGTAGTTCTAGCTCTTCTTCCTATTCCTCAATGTTATTCCTTCTTCCTATTCCTGTGTGAATTAAGAAGATGAAGAGGAGAACGTCTATGGAGATTCTCAATCATCCAGGTCTTGGTTGTCCCAAAGGTGCTTTTCAAAAGGCAACTGGACTTCCTTGGTTTTTTTAGTTGAAAAAGTTCTGCTTTTCATCCAAGAAGCTTCTTCAGTTCTGAAAACTAAACTGAAGAAGGTTCTAGGATGAGAAGGGAAATGTTTTCAAGGGAAAAACCAAGAAATCCAATAGCCTTTTGAAAAGCATCCTTGGGACAATGAAGAGGAGAAACAGAGCAAGTAAAAATTATGAATCCTGAGCATGCAGAGAAGCTAGTTTATTAAAAACCACAAACCACCCCAGTCTGGCTGACAGGCAGAGGGCTGAACTGGAAAAAGATCAAAAAGTTGGTAGGACCACTACGATTCATAAAATTAAATTGACAAGGACAGTTACTAGAATAATAATAATAATAATAATAATAATAATAATAATAATAATAATAATAATAACAACAACAACAACAACAATAATAATAAATGACTATATTTCATGGATGCTTGTTTAAGACCTACAGTTGCTCCTAAGTCTTCCTTTTTCAGATTTCCAGGCTCATGAGCTAAATTTCTTCCTCCCCTCCAGCTTCTGTTCTAGAACATATACTCTAATTGCAATATGACCAAGCACTGGTTAAATTGGAGTTGGGGAAGGGATATGTGTGTTTCACCGCGTAGTCACTTATTTGCACCTAATACCATGTTCTAAATGTTAGCCAGCAAGCAGCACTGTCTCATTCAACAATACCATATGGAATTAACATCTGATACTGCTTGCGCAAGATTCTCTTTTCATTGAAAACACGTCAAACATGCTGCAGATTACACTGTGGCATTTAAATAGTAATAATTTGGATGTGAAATCTAAATTAAAAATGTGTTGCACATTAGAAGCATAAATTCCTCCAGTGTGGATGGAAAAATATCAATTAGTCACTTTTAACAGAAGAAGCCAAGGTACACAAATGAGATCCTCTGTGATCTATTATAAAATCCATGCTTATTTTTACCTGAAAAAATAATTAAATTTAGATTGTACTCCAGCACTTTATTAAGTATGTTCATAAATCATAAAGCTGATGTTATTTTTCAGCATGTATGTGATCTGGAACATAAGTATGTTCCGGATCACATACATGCTGCAAAATAACATCAGCTTTATGATTGATTCAGTATCTAATTCTCAAGGCGCTATGATGGAGTTTTACTTATTCATAACAATGTCCCATCCGCTTTTACAAATGATGCTTAAATCTTAAATCTTTCTTTATATATTTCTGCCAGTAAAGAGGAATTAAAACATTTTCATTGACTAGAAATGATGTATTCCTAAATAAAATATATCTATAACATTAAGTTGAAACTTCCTCTTCATGCTTTCACTTAAATATGACCGTGTCCAGTTAACCCATGTGGCTATGTTCATTTGTATACCATGTAAAAGACAACATCCCATGATTCACACACATGAAAACCTTTACACTTATCCACAACAGATGAGAGCAAATAAAGGAAGAATAATTTCTTGTGCCAATAAGGGGAATATAAGCCATCTGAGTTCATTATTTTGAGAATCAAGAACGATAAATCAAACAGGTGTTCAGTTGATGGATCCAGAAAAGTAAAGGCATCTCACCCACAGCTAATACAACATTGTCTCAAAGTAGTACTTTTCATTTATCCATGTATGGGGTATGAATGCATTTTACAAAACTGCCAAACCTATGAATGGAAGGAGTAGTATTCAGCCATGCAACTGAAGAGTGAGGAGGTTTTCATCCTTTACTTGCCATTCTGGATTCTTCACCCATGTTTGGACATATATTTATGATGAGGAAAGCTTCTGGCAGAAGAACTTATAAATAAATGGGAAACCAATAAGTATAGCTTCCTCATTACCATTTTGCCATTTTTATTATTCCCACTGGAAGAAATACTAAAGTTCAAAAGCAACTTCAGCCTGAAGTTACAGGTGTATCAATAGAAGACATGACTTGGGTCTAAACACCCAAAGGTATCTTAATCTATTAGTCCAAGCACAGCTGATAAGCAAGCTTTGTTTATATTTTTCACAAATAAGCAAGAATTCACATGCCATCAAAACGTACGCAGAATTGAATTCTTCATTACAGAAGCATTATTTCCCAGAATAGTTTCTGTGGGGCTATAAAATTTCCAGAGGTGATGTCCAATGTTTATTTGGATATTTATTATGGCAGAAGTCTGGTTTCGAAGGTCCTTGGTATCATTTTAAACACAGTGATGAATGTTGACAATTGCTGGTTAATGCAGCTATAAAGACAAAACTTTTTTGGAACTATTAATACTTGTCAATGTTTATTATGTAGTAAAAGGAGAATTTTTTCAATTTTTATATCATAGGGTCTTTGGACCCTGTCATTCATTCCAGGCCTAGCCTACCTTTGAGAAAAACAACCACCATATTGTAAATGAAATCACTATAATATTCTGAGCTAAGCGTTCCCAAATCTATAAGAAAAATTCTATTTTGCTCTTTAAAAAAAGTCACAGCCTAAGGAAAGTCTAAAACAGCAGGCAATTCTATTGACAAACTCTTCTGAACTCCATCAAAGAAAGACGAAATAATCTGCTTTATTGTTTTCTTCATTCTCTCATTTCCTTCCCCATGCTGATTTGCCCCAAACAGTCATAAAACAAAAAAGCTGTTTTCATATAATTCACTTGCCGAGCAGAGCATCAATTGTACAAATCTTCCGTTACTCTGGCACCATGGAAAATGACATCATCACCTTGAATCTGGAAAAAGTCCTGGAAATGCCATTTCTTCCATTATTCCCTAGTGTTATTGGTGACCTTGGCACTCTATTACAATTCTTAACCTATGTCAAAATCTTCTTCACAAGATTGATGTAAGACTAAAAGTTTCATACATGCAGCCTACTCCACCTGGGTGAAAGTAGAAATAACCATTAGAAAAATTCACATATTGTATTATAGCCATATAGAGTCCATTATGGGTGGCAAACTTGATTTATAGACTTGTGAGTCTTCAGCACCACCCTTTCTCCAGCCTATGATAGCCAATAGTAAGAAATTAGTCCTAATGGCAGGTTTACTATGAAAACTTATTTTGTAAATATCTTTCTGTGCCTGCTCCTGAAATCCTTCATCCAGAAATGCTAATTTCTTGGGACTTTCTGCATCAATAATGGTCTCAGCCCAGGAATTATGTCTACAGCTTTAATAAACTACCCCTTGTTTTGCATACAAGTGTTTGTATCCACCATTACAGACATAAATAATTTAGGATATGGCCCTGCTGGATCTTTTAAAAACCTGCTTTATACAGTATCATGGCTTTATTTGTCTGTCTTGCCCAACTCACAAAAACTCTCCAGCTTTCCAGAATATGATGATGATGGTTTTTTTTTTTTTTAAAGCAATACCATTATCAGAAGAGGGTTTGAAAAAAGGGTTTGAAAATTCACAGTACAATGTTTTTGGTACAAATATGTGATGAAAGTGCAATTAGAATCCCATGAATAACTTGAACCACCAGTTCATGACATCTGAGAAGAGAAACTGTAGGGCTGGAAAAAAAAACAGGATGAACTAAATGAACCAGGGTCTAAATGAACTCTTTAAGAGAAACTATTGTAGCATCAGAGGGAGTGGGGTTGCACAGGAAAAATCTACAACCCAAGAATATCCATTAGAGAAGATTCTTGATAAAAAAAGGGAAGTCCTTCTTCAGAGGGCACATAATTAATGCATGAAATTTACTATAAGAAGACATAGCAATTCTCACAAGTTAGAGATGTTTAACAGTAAATAAGACAGTTCTCCATAGTATAAGTTTATGAATAACTACTCGTTTTGGTGACTGTTTCTCATATTAGAATCAAACAAATAAAGTACATATTAGAATTCATGGGAAATCTGTACAAGTATAGATTAGGCGAAACCTGGCTCAAAAACAGTAAGTGTGAGAGGTACCTTGGAGTCCTAGTGGATGATCACTTAAGCATGAGCCAGCAATATGCAGTAGCAACCCAAAAAGCTAATACAATCCTTGGTTGTATAAACAGAGACATAGAATCAAAATCACATGAAGTATTAGTATTGCTTTATAAAGCCTTAGTAAGGCCACACCTGGAGTACTCTATCCAGTTTTGGTCACCGCATTACAAAAAACATCTTGAGATTTTGGAAAAAGTGCAAATTAGAGCAACTAAGATGATTAAAGGCCTGGAGACTAAAACAGATCAAGAACGGTTGCAGAATTTGGGTTTGGTCAGTCTAGAGAAAAGAAGGACTGGGCGTGGGGGGTAGACATAATAGCAGTATTCCAGTATTTGAGAGGCTGCCACAAAGAAGAGGGGGTCAATTTATTTTCCAAAGCACCAGAGGACAAGACAAGATGGATGGAAACTATTCAAGAAGAGAAGCAAGCTGGAATTAAGGAGAAACTTCCTGATAGCGAGGACAATTAACCAGTGGAATAGCTTGTCTTCAGATGTTGTGGGTGTTTCATCACTGGAGGTTTTTAAGAAGAGACTGGACAGTCACTTGTCTGAAATGGTTTAGGATCCCCTGAGCAGGCGGTTGGACTAGAAGACCTCCAAGGTGCCTTCCAGCTCTATTCTGATTCAACCTCTATGAGATGCTGGGAACATGAGTGGAAAGGTACTATTGTTTGTGGACATCCCATAGGCATCTAGCAAACCAACCTTCTACTCCACAAAAATGGACTTTATCTCTCAGAATTCTCTGAGAATTGTTGGAGGTGAAGTGCACACATCTGGAGGACATTTATGTGGATCAGGGATATACCACGTATCTTCTCAGTTTAAATCTAACATGGCCATGAGGTGCTTTATATGCAGTGGTGGGATTTAAGTAATTTAACAACCAGTTCTCTGCCCTAATGATTTCTTCCAACAACCAGTTTGCCAAACTGCTCAGAAAGTTAACAACCGGTTGTCCCAAAGTGGTGCGAACAGGCTGAATCCCATCACTACTTATATGGGGAAAAAAGTGGTACAAGTGACAGGTACATTCCCCTGTTTTACCTTGTTCCATCCAGGTATTGTAAACAATGTTCCCTTTATGCAGCAGTTCTCATGCTGGAAGTCAGAGAAAAACACTGTTTAAAAGTCAGTGGTGAATGGAGCAAGTAATAATGGGTGAAAGCTTTCCCTTTACCTCCCCTTTTCTGTGTTAAAAAAAAAAAGATTGATTCCCTCCCTCATGTCTATGGAAATAGGACAGGCAGGTGGATGAAAGACACATGGCAGAGGCCCTCTCATCTCTCAATTGACACAAGCTTTCAAAAGACTTTTGTAGAAGCTCATAAAAACCTACAGCATGTAATGGATGAGGATAACAGCATGAAAAAGAAATTTCTCAAAAAAGTCACTTAGTTTATAATATTACTTTAATCTGCTGCACTCAGCTACAGAGAAGGGGGGGGGAGTGAGGGAGGAAGAGAGAGGGAGAGAGAGAACATAAGGAAAAATTGCCTGCCAAGATTTGAATTTTTCTAATGAAATCCAGAACAAGTGGTCTCTAGGTCTCTTTCACTGTCTCATGCACAAAATACACAGAACAAGGCGGCAGTATCAAGATGCTGTCAAACCAAAACAGAAATTTCTCTCAGCTGCTATTCAGGATAGAACAGTCAGGGTTACTAGGTCTCCTGTCAACTCCAATTTAACCATCCAAGGTTGTACTGGAGACTTCACATTCTGCACATTTGTACCTAAATGGAAAAGATTAATTCAGAAATTCCTGGAGACCAATATGCCAAAAAGAATAAATGTTCAAAAACCCAGCTTCTATTCTGCAGTCATTAAATTGTCTTTCCCTTATCCTGCTACGCTGCTTATTTTTCTAAAAGAAAACTTCCTCCATTTCTTCTGAGATCTTTACTTGGGAGATGCTATAGTGGTCTTCCCATCATAACTTTTTCATACAGCAGAAATTTTAGTTTGCTTCTACAAGAGTTATTAATAACATGTTTACCAACACCTGCAACCGACCACCTCCATGGTGAGAGACTCAACAGCTGTGGTACAAGTAGAGAAATCATAAGGAGCCAAGTCTGGAATTGAGCAGCGCAGTCTTCAGTGCCGGATTTCCAATGCCACTGGCACACCTAACAGGCTGCATACCATAAGGCAAAACCATCCTGTAGAATGAAGCAGTGGCCTGAAGGCTGCCAGCTGGCTTTGCTGACCAACGTGAATACTATAGGCCAGTGATGGCAAACCTTTTCGGCACCAAGTGCCAAAAAGGAAGCATGCACAGGCGGCACCAAGTGCCGAAAATGGAGCATGTGCTCGTCTGGGCCGCGACCAGGAAGAGGAGTTGCCCAGGGAGCATGTGCACAACGAAAAATTTACTTCCAGTTTCTGGCACATGCATGTGCCCCGGCCGGCAAGTCTTCCAGTTACTGCCACACATACACACCCGCCGATCAGCTGACCAGCACACATGCTCACAGAACAGCTCTTCCAGTTTCCGGCACTGCCGCGTGCACAAAGGTCAGCTGATCATTGCGTGTGCATGCACACCAGAAACCCGAAAGAGGAATGGCTGATGCCACGCGTGCCAGGCAATATGGCTCCACGTGCCACTTCAGGCACGTGTGGCATAGGTTTGCCATCACGGCTATAGGCCTTATCAAACCTTCTTTCCAGACTAGTCCAAGAATCAGAGTATTTTAGGATGAGTAAAGCAGAATATGAAAATATCTCATATTTAAATTGAACAGTAGTAACTGTGACTTCATGTCTTGCCTCTGCCTTTGTATATCTAACCAAAGTTCTTGGTAAGTAAGGCTTCAGCAGTTATATGATAAGGTTCTTTCCCATCCAGTGTATGCCATTGAGGAAGGGGAGCATTAGCATGAAAGATCTGTAGAAATTGTCTTGTTTTCCAACTCTGGTCTTCAAAATTTGATTGTGGCCTACATGCAGTTGCAGCATATATACCCTAACACTAACACATGATGCCTGTATGGAAACTCCTTGTCCAGACAGTATGTCATTGTAATAACCAGCTCAAAGGATGAGGAAGTAGAGATCACAGAATCTTTTGGATATAATCAAACATGGGAGAAGGAAGAAACAGAAAAACCTTAGTAACTTCAGAGTTTCATCCTAAACAACAATGAGGCCATCTTGATGCTACAGATGTAGACATCAACTGACCTCAGTGCCATTTGAGCTAGTGTGAGGTTGGGCCCTCAGGAACTTAAAGAGCCCAACTTCCTGGGCAGGTTGTTGGAACAACATTCTCATCTGTATCCCAAAGGTGCTTTTTCCAAAAGGGAATTGGTCTTTCTTGTTTTTTTTTTTCCTTTGAAAACATTTCACTTCACATCCAAGAAGCTTCTTGAGAACTGAAGAAGCTTCTTGGATGAGAAGTAAAATGTTTTCAAAGAAAAAAAACCCCAAAGTCCAGTTGCCTTTGGAAAAAGCACATTTGGGACAACTATGACCTGGATGATTGAGAATCTCCTTGGAAATTCTCATGTGTGGTTCAAACTTCAGATCCCTACTATTGCTGATCTCAAAAGTCTTGACTTTCAGACTGTAGCCTGGATATATTGCTTACTAATGCCCATGTTCTCCTTATATACTTATTAAATTTACAACCTCCTCAATCAGTCTTAGTTGTTTACAGCAAATACCATAAATGACAATGTTCACAATAAAAATATAACTCATAAAATCACAAAGATAACAATAAGAATGCTAATGACTAATCACACTGTCAAGGATGTCCTCTATAAATCCTTCAAACTGTATAATATTTTTTTCAGAAGGCTGATTAGGTGGGGGCAAATCTGATTTACAGAGGGGTATGTGTGTTCCATAATATAGGCAAAGACCCTGAAAAACAGCACTGTGAGATCAGTCTGCCAGAATTCATGGAAGTGGGAAGTGGGCCACCAAAAGTTTCTCCTGAGGTACACAGGTTAGGTGTATCAATAACAAAGAAGAAGGCAACCCTTCAAATAGTTTCGTGCCAAAGCATACAGAGTTTTATACATAACTCTATACTCTAATTTGTACCCAGAAGACAATCGGAAGCCATTGAAAGACCTTAAGCATTAATCTAATGTGTTCACGATGGTGAATGAAAACCAGGGACAGAATCACTGCAATCTGAGCTATCTCTTCCCTTCCTGATATTTATATAGACTCTGTATGGGTACAAAAAGGTCAAAATGTACAATACAAGGCCAATTAATGAAATAAGAACACATATATAATGTATCTAAAAAAGTAAATTCAAACAGAATGATCTTCAGTATTTGTGAGAAGGAAACAGGATTGAAGACATCTGCCTTGCTTGGGGGAGAGGGTATTTTAAAGAGATAGGGCATCTTTGAGACCATCTGTTGCACATTGAAGTTACTCAACTGAGTAATGAAGAGTGCATGAGTCACTGCTGTGAGATTCTCCCACTCAAGGTAGGATTACAGCAGGTGTACCAACATACTCCCTGTGGCCACAAACTTTTCCCTTCCATAAAACAGTAGCCATTACTCCAAGAGGAACTTCAAATCACAAATCTGTTCTTTCTGGGACAGCTATTACCCAAACCAGAGATAATGCAAGATCTGTTTAAGAACTTCAAAGTCTAAAGGTTTGGTCTTAGAAACCAGAATAGATTCATCTTCTTCTCTCACATTATTCTCTTACTGGACTGATACTTGTGCTATGAAGCTAGAATATCATTTGTCAAGAGAATGATTCAGAAAAGAATGTTCCATTGGACCTACAGGTGAAACTGGCTGAGGCATTAAAATTTCAAAGAGAAATACAGGTAGTCCTCGACTTACAACAGTTTTTTTTCTTTGCAAACATTTCGCTTTTCATCCAAGAACAACAGGACTTCATTTAGGAATTGTTGAAAGTTACAATGGCACTGAAAGAAATGACTTATGAGCATTTTTCACACCTACAACCTTTGTAGTATGCCCATGATCATGTAATCAAAATTCAGATGCTTGGCAACTGGTTCATACTTATGACTGTTGCTGTGTCCCAAGGTCATGTGATCCCCTTTTGTAATCTTTTGACAAGCAAAATCAATGGGGAACCCAGATTCACTTAACAACCATCTTATTAATTTACCAACTGTAGTGATTCACTTAACAACTGTGGCAAGAAAGGTTGTAAAATAGGGCAAAAGTCATTTACGAAATGTCCCACTTAACAACAGAAATTTTGGGCTCAATTGTGGTCGTAAATTGAGGACTATCTGTACGTATGACAAACTAAAAGAGTGACTTTGAAAAAAGTTTTATATTGACTTTATACAAGAGGCTTGTTGAAGCCTTGAAGAACTTTGTGTTATGGGACAAAGAAGAAATAAAGAGAAATCAAATCGTATGATTATATTTAAATGAATTAAATATTAATTAAATATTTAATAGCCCTAGTCACATAACATACTTAACCTGATTACTGAATTACCCAATTTTTGAGTTTACTCGATGGGAAGTAATCATAAAATAACCGAACAGGTTTGATTTAGGCAACTGGATAAGACATCAAAAACTCCTAATTAATCAAGGACTCAACATCTAGGATACATTATTGCGCTATCAAGCAACACTTGCCTTTAGGAAATCCTAACAATCTTAAGTTTCTACTTTCCTGCAATTTAAAGTTTTATGGTTCTAATCTTGCCCTATGAAACAAAAAAAATTATTCTGCTCTCTCTTCTGTGCATTGCAACATTTCAGATATTTGGAGAACAATCATAGCTCTCCTTAATAATTTCACCATTAGCATTAATAACATGTTCCACCATTAGCATTAACAATATATCACAGTGTAACAAAAATTAAGAAGTGATATGCTGCACATTCCCACATTATTTCACATCAACTATTTGCTAAAATGCATAGACCAAAAATTTAACACCCATCAATTTCTGAAACAAATAAAAACATTAGAAATGATTTTAGAAACAAGGGTTTGAGTTTTCAGAAGAATTTTTTTCTCAAAAGCATATATTTTGCCTATTTTGGGCCAAAATATCACATTAAAAAAAAATACATTATCTTTGTTAACCACATATATGTTTGATAAAGCTGTATTTACAAATAAATATATTATGTAATTGTGATTTGTTAAACAATTTTATCACCATATGGATTACACTTCTGTGTGTTCCGTTGGAAGCCTGGTTGAAAAGCTAGAAATATTAATATTATTAAATATATTACTGAATGAATGAAAGCAAGTGAATTCTGACCATGTTGTTAAGCTTTCCTCCATTAGTGGTTTTGCTGAAATAAGTTAGCTATCGGGCCATGGGGTTTACAGAACTGTAAATAAAAACAGAAAACACTCAAACTTATGTGTGATGAAGAGCACTGTTGTTATTGAGTGCTTACTGTGCTGTCATAAATGGCCACCACATTTTGTAAATAAGTGAGGGAAGGAGAAGGCTTCTGTTTTGATAATCAAAAGGGAAGTGAATCCATCAGGGAGACAACAGCATAACAAGCAGGTGAAGCCCAAATACCCAGAAATTGTAAATCTGTTTTTAGAAGACCCAATTTCCAAAATCAGTTTTGAGGGCATAGAAGCACTGACATCCACAATCATCTTTTGAAATTGCCCTTCCAATTACAGTATCTGGATCAAATTATTTGGCTAAAGTGTAAGTGTGCAGTCTGGATTCGGAGAAAAACCAATTTCTCCAGGATTAGTCATAGAGAAATGTAACCATAGAAAACATTCCATCTGGTTTGCAAAACTTATAAAAACCAGTGGGAAGGCAGGACAGGGAAATTTGGTACAATTAAAATAATATGCCCTCAATAAAGAAATTTAAGGTACTCTGTACCAAGCAGTTTTAGAGGACTCTGAACTCACTCTAAGGACAAATGTACAGACGAACGGTGCTGTCCAGTAGGTCCCATTGGCCAAAACAGTGGTGATACCTCAACAGCTGAAGTGGTTGTAATTAGAAATGGATTGTCTAAAAATGTTGAAGGGTGGCCTTTAATGAGATAACAATAACCAAAGGATTGGATTCTGGCCAAATATAATGTTGGGAAATACCCAGCAAGACAGGGAGGAGGACTCAAGCAGGGAATTATCCTTGAATCATTGCACAGTCTCAGGAGGTCCAAGACTGACCCCACCCCCAACTCATCTTATGGGTCCGTTCCCAAGAGAAGGCAAGCAATTTGAGGAGATTCTGAGTAATAGGCAGAATATAATAAAGTAGTTAGCTTGAACACTACATGTGTGGATCTTGTTGCTTGCGCCTGATATACAGGCCTATTATAAACTTTTGATGGAAGGAATAAAGCATTACAAAGCACTAAAGTTATTCTTTATTGCTTTAAGTGACACTGCCCACCATGGGAAATATCTGAATAATTTGTCATTTGAAAAATTGCTTGATCCAATTGGGTTGATCAGCCAGTTTATTTTTTTTTTTCAATAAAATTCACATGCTTAAAAATCAAAGTGGCAAATCATTATCAGGATTGCATTTTATCTGTATGAGAAATGATAAACTACTCATCATGATATTTAAATAGTATTTAAATGTCCAGTAGATCTCATTGGCCAAACAGTGAGGATACCACAATAGATAACAGCACGGTTGTAACAACTGGTGGCAAGCTCAAATTAATCAACTGCTACTTTGAGTTCCATACTGCACTGATATACAATCACTCTGTAACATTGCAGGAACATAAAAAAAGGGATATTCACCCAGTAGAAGGGCAAGACCGCAGAAATACCAGGCTTAGCATTAAGCTCTTCACAACTATTCTACTCATGCTGGGTGCAGTCATTGGCTCGGAAACTATAAGTCCTTGCAGTCAATAATTGTCAGGCATTACTCTGTGGCTGAACACGAAAATCAGCTGCCTCAATCAATATTTCTATAAGGCTTTGCAGGGAACCAGAGAGACACTTTATTGTGAATCACTTCTTCCAAATGAAATATATCACTTCACTTTGGCCCCTCTGTTATGATTTTAATTATTGATTGGCTAACATTTTTTTCCCTGTGGGAGGCTAAGATGCTCCACAAAGCACTCTCCCTTTATTTTATTTCCACAGTGTAACCCCATGAAATAGGTTGGGCTAATAGAGTAAAACTGGATCAAAGTCATCCAGTGGGCTTCTTCAACAGTGTGGATCTCTGTCCTCAGTTCTAAGCTTTAATTATCATGTGAATTCCAGTAACAATCCAATGTACATGCACATTCATTTGGACATCACCTACAGTACACCCAACCCCAATTATCATCCAAACTTGATAGCAGAGCCACACACACAGCACAGGGGCTACTGCACAGGAGAGAACCAGAAATACCATATACACAGGCAGTAGCTGGATGGATCCTATTGTGTCATGGACTATCACCTTAGACACAATTCATTAATGGTGTACTGGGAGGACTGGAAGATATGTTAAACATAAGGAGGTAAGTGCAATGTTTATTTCCAAGTACAAGTTTTCTTTTATACAATTCCTTCAGCAATATTCCCTCTTCCTATCACCCATTTAATCTTGCCATTCTTGTCCCCTAAGTTGACCCTATAATTTTCCAACCAATATAACACTGAAAGAAACATTAATCACTCTCTCTCATACTTGGTTTATACTAAAGGCATGCAAAAAGCATAACAGGGCAGGGCAGGGCAGGGCAGGGCAGGGCAGGGCAGGGCAGGGCAGGGCAGGGCAGAGCAGAACAAAACAGAACAGAACAGAACAGAACAGAACAGTTGGAAGGGACCTTGGAAGTCTTCTAGTTCAATCCTCTGCTCAGTCAGCAAACTGTATACCATTTCAGACAAATGGTTGTCCAATGTTGGAGCATTCACAACTTCTTGAGGCAAGTTGTTCTACTGATTCATTGTTCTAACTATCAGGAAATTTTTTCTTAGTTCTAGGTTGCTTCTTTCCATGATTAGTTTCCATCCATTATACTGTACATACATGTATATACATTATACTGTACTAATCTCATGGACTTCAATAGAAATTCCAGGAACTGAATGACAGAGTACCTAAAATTCCCACCATTTTAGAAGATGTCTTGAACATGGTTTCACACCTCCATTTATGGAACATTAGCAGCAGTTATTTCTAATGTTCAAACATTAATCCCACACAGAGTTGGATGAGCAGTAACACATCTTCCACCTTAGCTGTGGAGACTCATGCTCAGGACATTTTGAAAGTATTCTCATTTAGGAACTTTGCCCAAAGTATTCATAGCTGATGCTTACATGAATGCCCATCTGTTCATGGCTAGGTGCCCAGCCCAACCATAGATACAACGAATCACTATTGCTCCCTGCACCAACAAACATATCTTGGATTCAGCGTCCCGTTATGTTTAATAAACAACAGTTCTTTGCTAGTATGTGAATGCAAAATGTTGCTGCTGGAAGACTGAAAAATTATGAACCCATGTAAGCAAATCTGTACAAACCTTCATACTTCCTTGAATGGTACAGAGGTAGAACGCAAGGATGTAAACTTTATACAAATCTGAGCTTTGAAGAGGACCTGCTGTATTCCATTAAATCAGTGCCCATGAAACAATTATTTTGGAGAGCATTCACTGTTCAATTTCATTCAACAGATTGCCCTATACAGCAGATGCTTCTCTGGGTGGATAGCAAATGTTCAAACAATAAGGAGACATAAAAATGTCAAAATAACAACAGAGCAACAGTAGGGCAAACGAGCCAGGTTAGGACACAGGTTTTGGCAACCAACAACCATAATAATAGCATATTATAGCAACAACCACAATAATAGCAACATGTAAAGTATGGCTCACCTGAAAGGGCCAGTTGTGGATTTCACTTAGTTTTGTTGCCAGTTCACTCCAGGGGTGGGTTCTAAAAATTTTTACTACCGGTTCTGTGGGCATGACTTATTTTGTGGGTGTGGCTTGATGGTCATGTGACAATTCTTTAGGATTTAGCAGAGGTACTGGTCTACCAGGCTTTTAACTGCTTGCAGAGCTGCACCGGTCTACTCATTTATTTTTGCAGGCACCGGTCTACCCATTTATTTTTGCAGACACCGGTCTACTCATTTGTTTTTGGAGGCACCGGTCTACCACCAACTGACTTTTACCACTGATCAGCTGTAGGGCGGCTCTTTGAAGCCCCACGGCAAGAGTGTAAACAGTTTTTTTCCTTATAGCCCATCATCTGGGACTCAGGAAGCAGCAATAGATTGGGGGTGGGGGCAAATAAAAAATAAGAATAATGCGGTGGGGGGGCAGGGTTCAGTGACGTCATATCATCACTGCTACTGGCTCGGCGGAACCGGGAGGAACCCACCACTGGTTCACTCGCTTCTGTGCATGCACTGAACATATTTGATGATGTCCAGGTGGGTGGGCGGAGCCTCCCACCGCAGCTACTACCGGTTCTCCTGAACCGGGGTGAACCGGTAGCAACTCACCACTGGAAATGGCCCTTTAAAACAGACTGATGTAGAAGGGCATGATTTTTAAAGCAATCTTCTGCAATAAAGATATTTAGGGCTTAAAAAGTTAAACCGGGCTCAAAATGGAACAAGAAAAGGTGTAATAAAAGCTACTGGGATTTTTGCATATCACAGCTGGAGCAGCAGACATGTTTAGTGGGTTTCTAGCTGGTGAGAGGACAGATCAACTTCCTAACACACATGCTGTGATTCCCTCCTGAAAATTACTTTGCTGTGCTTACAGAAATGAGGGGAAAAAAAGACAAAAACCAGTGTGCTACTTATTAAATATAAAATATAGCTTTGCCTTTCCTTTTAAAATATCTGTTAATACCCAATTTGTTTCTGTAAACTTTCTGTAAAGAAAGGTAATCTGAAAAACAGGTAGATCTTTGCAGTTTATACTGTCAGATGGATTCCTCAGAACTATTTGTTTTATCTATCATAACCATCATAATTATTATTTTCTTCCGTACTTTAAAAAACTAGAACCCAGTTTTACAATTACAATCTTACATACAGTACATGCTT
This sequence comes from Arizona elegans, assembly GCA_022577455.1. NCBI lineage: Eukaryota > Metazoa > Chordata > Lepidosauria > Squamata > Colubridae > Arizona > Arizona elegans. The sequence continues at coordinate 295,083,398 of JAKOOJ010000001.1, read as the reverse complement.
TTACAGTCGTAGAAGTCTTTCAAAAATTAAAACCAGTAAGTGGTAGTTAGCTTTCATTCTGAATTATAAAGAAAGTATAGAAGACATTATAGGACAGGGGTGTCAAACTTGCATCATCACGGCGATGTCACGTGATGTATTGGGACATTTTTTCCCCTTCGCTAAACCGGCCATGGGCATGGCCAGTGCATGACGCACCCGGCTGGTGGGCCAGGAGTTTGACAGCCCTGTTATAGGAAATTAAAGGAGACAATTTATTGCTTACAACTTCTCCACCCTAAAAATGGTATCTTATTTTACTTTAATGAAATATTGATGAATTAGAAAAATTTAGAAAGGGCATTCAGCTTTTTCATTCCTTACCTATAAAATGATTTAAGAACTTAACAATCATTAAAACCACCTGCAAAAATGAGACGGGCTAAGAGATATTTGCAAAGATCAATTTTCATCTGTCCATTCTTGCATGAACAGGAGTTATCAAGGGAACTACACTGGACTGCATGTAAAAGACTGCAATCTCCCAACATGTGTGTTGAATAATGAATAAAGTTTATAACATAATAGTTCTAATGAATAATATTTTATAACTTTGCTTCCCATGGTTGGGAAATACTCCCCATTCTGAAGTTTACAATATAAACTTTGCAAGGGAGTCTAGTATTCCTTTTATTGCAAATCTCCTCTTATATTAAAAAATGCAAAAAGGTGGTGTTTTTTTATTGGCACAATCCCACCTGCAGATGCAAGAAATCTTCTAGAAATTGCTTTTCCACCATCTCCTTTGAAAGCAGAGGAATAGAGTCATAGTATATCCATGCTGACTCAAGCTGTTTTCTTAAGAAATGAAAAACAGAATTCATTTACTTACAGATCATATTAAAACACTTCTTTCCTAGAATTACAAGTCAAATTGTTCAAAAGGAAACAGTTTTTACCATACTCATTCAAGTATACTTCCCTTTTATTCTTCACTGCTTTCAGCCTTAACATTACTGGGGAAATTCTCTATGTCTGTCACAAAATCAATAGAGGATTCTGGAAGTGGGAAATAACTACACTGAACTACCTACTTTAGGAAAAATATTATAATCTCTTCTTTGCCAGTTAGTAAGACTGGAGTCTTAACCATCTGTAGAGCTTTAAGAAATGACAATCTCTAAAGATCTTTACAAAGTTAGGTTAATATCTGTCTTAGAAAGAACATTTTCTTCTGACACATTGTGCAAGCACCTTTCTCTTTCAAAGAAAAAAGAAAAAAATTCAACTATTCTCAATAGTGAAGATTTAGTTCTGAATATGGACAGAGAAAGAACCACAGGAATATTGAGGGGAAAAAATACTATGGAGTTTTTTATTTTAAGAGAAACTAAAGCTGGGTGTATTCAAATGTGTAGCTTGGACTTCAAAAGAGCAAATTGTGATAAACTCAAAGCAATGATAAGTAGATTTACATGTCTGGAAATACTTACAGTAAATGGAAAAGTCCTGATGTTAGGACTTGCTTAAACTGGAGATCTAACAATGGAATTGCAAGCAAATTCATTAAGAAGAAAATGAAGATAACAGAAGAAAAAACAGAACACAGCAAAAGACAAGGTAGCTGCACAAAAAGCTTAGTGAAAATTTGAAAAAAGGGAACACATGTAGAAGACAGAAAGATAGTTGGGTCAATCTGAATAACCACATTCAGCTCATTGACACTATGTTAAGGTGTCAGAGAACTAACTCAGGTTAGTGAAGGATGCTCAGGAAAAGAAAAAGGTGTTTTTCACTAAAAAAAATGTGAAAAGTAGGAAAAAATCAGTACACCAGCTGCTTCATGAATATGGCAAAATGATAATGATAATGAAGAAAAGTCAACAATTCAATGAAACAGAAAGTAAAACTCAATTCCTGTTTCAGCTCAGTTTTATTCCAAAAGGGGGACTATGGATTCCACTAAACATTTATGAAGAGAAAGATAATGGCATAGGATGGAAAGACAGTCAGGCAGCGCTCTTTCTTACCTGCAATTTTATACATATAGTTTGAATGAAATGTGGCCATATTCAGAAGAATGGAATAAGATCTCCAATCCATTCCTGCTGCTCAAGCATGAAAAGTTGGCACTTGCTGGTATGTGGACTCCTCAAACCCCCCCTCCCCCCCAGATATCCTTTCATGTGTTATCAAGCAGGATCCACTCCGTTAGTACACAGTAACTAAGTACTGGTACTATAAGGCCCATCTGATGTTGCTGGAGTGCAATTCCCATGATCTCTCAGCCCTAGCCATATAACATGATTAGTTGTATGGACACTAGGACAAGCAGAGAAAGTCTACTACGGATCTTGTCAGTCAAAGAATTCTGACTCTCGGGATCCAGAATAAGAGCCTTTTCTATCACAGCACCTGCCCTCTGGAACATCCTACCCTCTAAAAGTAAGATCTTTCCCCTCCCTCCTATCCTTCTGCAGGTGCCTGAACATGGTCCTCCTGTCTGGCCTGGTCATGCTGGAGGTGGCTGCTTATTGATTTTACCTCTCGCACCTTGTTCTCTATTCTCCACCCACCCATCATTTTGTTATATTGATGTATTCTCATTCTTTTCTTTTTCATTGTTTATTTTATTTGTTTTATTGTTTTACTTCTGTTTTGTTTATTACTTCTGTTTCTTCTCATTTCTTGCTTTTCATTGTTCTAAGACATCTAGAATACTCCCTCAGCAATATAGATGGCAAATAAATTTAACAATCAATCAATAAAAACATATGGAGAACTACATGTACCCATTCTCACTTTAGCATTGTGCATGAATGTAGTCAGTATTTGCTTGCATCCATAGAAAGAAAGCACTGGGAGGAAGTCAAAATAATGAAAGGAAAAAGAAGGCCCATAGGAGACTGAAATCAAAACTCCAAGTTAGTTGCCAGATGTCTCTCAGTGCACATATAGTAAGAGAGAGCATGACCAGTCTGGTTGGCAAACCTCTAACTAAATTACTCTAGTTAAAGCTGGCTTAATGCTGGCATTAATTTGTACCCACTAACTCGTCCCTTGTCATGCATTACTGAAACCACATCCTAAGAATTACTTTTAGTTTGGGTTACAAATTGGTTCAGGGCTGCTGTCAAGTCATCGGTTGCTTGTTGAAAGAATGTTTGCAATTGAGTGGTTTTTCACTTTAAAAACCAACAAAATGTAGAAGGCCATGTATGCTGCCAATAAATTCCATAACTGTTCTCTGTCTGATGGTCTTAAATAGCCATTAGAATGGATGAAATCCATCTGATGAAATGTGAGCTTGAAGGGCACAATGCAAAAGCGAAAACGGCACAAAAGGGCTAATTGCTTTCTTGACCATAGCAGACTTTCTTGCAGCATCTTCCCACCCCAGTGTACTTTTCACTAAAAGAGATGCCAATAACAAAAGCGAGCATGAGGTATACTATATGTAGTGAAAACTCTATCCCTGTTTCTGAGTCTCTCTGTTATTCTCATGCACTGCCTGCCATTCACTAGCAGTCTGTTGTAAGTATCTGGTTTCTCTAGAAGCTGCAGAGATGTGATTCTTTTTCTTTACACATTCCTTTGAGTTGGGGGAAAGGAGACTCACCTGCACACACACACACACACACACACCACGGATGAAGATTTGGTTCCTTGCAGTGCCTTCACTTCAGCCTGTAGTTTGCAAATTCTGACAGGAGACAGGACTGCATGTGCTTGCTATTAAATCAGCTGGCATTCTAAAGGTGTTGTTTTTAGTATAGTCAAGGGAAAAGAATGACAGTAGAAAAGAGAGTACAAGGAACTATGGTGGAAATTTGAGTGGGTGGAGGAAAAGTTTAGTCCCCATCATTCGGGTCCCTTGCTTATACAGTTGCTACACACACACAACTTTCCTTTTCATGTGATTTCAAATGATAAAGCAGACACAAGAATCTAAAGATAACTTTGCTGCCTTTGTATTTAATTTGTGCTCCACTCTCACAAAATATTGGCTATCACCCAAAGGGCGATACATCTTTATAGCTGAGGGAAAAATATATACCTACTTAGAGAGACATGTATAATTGAAACTGAAGGGCTGTGTGTAGGAAGAGGTTTCAAACAATACAGTAGAGCCATGGAGTCCCTCCTTGACAACCCAAGTAATGAAAAAGAGCTCTGCTTGACAGTCTGCTGAACCTGTCACTCAGACAAGAAGCCTAGGAAGAAAATAGCTTGGTACTTCATATAGCCCTTTTTCTAGCCCCATGTTGATAATGTGTTCTATAATGAATCAATAACATAAAATATAAAACATAAAAACTTCAAATACTTTGGCCACCTAATGAGAAGGAAGGATTCACTGGAGAAGAACCTAATGCTGGGAACGACTGAGGGCAAAAGAAGAAGGGGACGGCAGAGAAGAAGGTGGCTGGATGGAGTCACTGAAGCAGTTGGCGTGAGCTTAAACGGATTCCAGGGGATGGTAGAGGACAGGAAGGCCTGGAGGAACATTGTCCATGGAGTCCTGATGGGTCGGACACGATTTCGCGACTAACAACAACAACAAAACATAAAAACTAGCCTTGATTCAAAAGGCTGGATATACTTCTCAGAGAAAATTGATGTACATGCTTCCTAAATTCTCCAGTTTTTCTAAGATTAAGCATCCAGATTGTCAGTTGTGAGAAAAATCAAACAACAACTAAGCATCAAAAGAATGGATTTGCATTAGCCCTTCTATGTACCACCTTACTATCTCCATATTGTTCTTGTAGACAAACCACTGTACTGTAACATTCAATCTCAGCCCCATGACTTAATTTTGTGGCAGAATTCTGGCAAGATGCACTAGTGATATAAACTGGTGACCAAAAAGCTTTCAAGGAATGGATGAGTGAGAACACAGGAATTAATGTCATTTCCATCTGTCAGTACATTCATACTATTCTAGTTTTCAATTTTTCTGCCATTTCAACTTCAGAAAATGAAAGTAACTTTTTTTAGTTAGCAGTGGTTGATAATTTAGGAAGAATTGTAGAGTCGCAATGAAAATACAGGTGGTCATCAACTTATAATGACAACTGAGATCAGAATTTATTTCATAAGTTATTGGAGTTGGATATAAAAAGAAAAGGTCACAAATTGTGGTCAGTAAGATGCTGGACTTGTCAACTGGAAGGTTGGCAGTTCAAGACCTAAGTACCATGTGACAGAGAGAACTTCCGTTACCTGCCCCAGCTCCTGCCAATCTAGAAGTTTGAAAGCATGTAAATGCAAGTAGATAAATACCGTATTTTTCGGAGTATAAGATGCACATTTTTCCCCCAAAAAAGAGGGTGAAAATCTGGGTGCATTTTATACTCTGAATGTAGCCCTGCCCAGCCTCTGAAACAGAGCTTCAGAAAAAAAGCCTCTGAAACAGAGGCTTCAGAGGCTGAAAAAAAAGCAAGGCACAGAGCTCACAACCAACTAACCTGTTGCTAAAATTCACCTCTGGGAACAGCTGATTGGAGGTATTCAGGGAGGCCAATCCACCCCCGAATCAACTTTTTTCTTATTTTCCTCCCCAAAAACTAAAGTGCATTTTATACCCCAGTGCGTCTAATAGTCCGAAAAATATGGTAGGTACCACTTTGGTGGGAGAGAAACAGTGTCCATGTGCCTTGGTGAAGAGTGATGTCAGCCACATGAGCAAGGAAGCATCTTCAGACATGCTTGGCTCCTTCGGTTAGGAAACAGAGATCAGCACCAGCTCTAGAGATAGGTATAACTGAACAAGGGAAAGCTTTACCTTTATTTTATTTTTTTAACCACAGGATGCTGTAATCAGTTGTAAATGCAAATCAATTGCCAGTGCCTAAATTGTGATCATATAACCACGGACTAGTATGATAGATCATAAATCACTTTTTCCAAGACCATCAGAATTCTAAACCAATTTTAAACCATCATTAATACAGTTATAAATTGAGGTCTACCTATATAGGAAATCTGTTCTTGCTCATTTTTTCCAACTATTACCATCTACTAGGTTCAGCTCCCCATCTTTCATCTGCTGGGAGGAAAGCTATCTAGTTATATTAAAGAATTATATATATAGTATCCGGTTTATCAAGATTTACCAAGAGCCATGATGGCGCAGTGGTTAGAATGCAGTACTGCAGGGCTAGCTCACTGCTCACTCCAGGAGTTTGATCCTGACTGGCTCAAGGTTGACTCAGCCTTCCATCCTTCTGAGGTCAGTAAAATGAGGACCCAGATTGTTGGGGCAATATGCTGATTCTGTAAACCGCTTAGAGAGGGCTGAGAAGCGGAATATAAGTCTAAGTGCTATTGCTATTTGAAACTTTTAAAATCCTACAAGGCTGGTTGTAGGACCTGGTTGTCAATGTAGTCAGCTTCTCATAGTGGCTCTGTCTACCCTGTGTGATCAGGAACAGTACACTTTCTCCAGATTTGAGGAATTGTTATCTTCAGAAGCCACAATATCAAGTCTTCTCAACTGCATTCTCCCTTCTCTGGAATAGTTTACCTTTGGGATCAGAGTAGTTCCTATCCTGTTGAGCTTCTGGAAAGCTGTTTAAACTGGATTTTTAAAACAATTTTGGGATAGGAGAACCAAGATCCCCTTTATGGGTTTTTTTTTTTATATGAGTGCTCCTCAGATTTAAATGAACTCATATACTGTACATATATGTTGAAAAGAAATTTCAAGCTATGCAATAGTTAAAATTATGTGTAATCTCCACTAACTGTAAACATCTGGAAAACATTATAATATGAAAGTTTTTTTTTAAAAAAGCTGGCATTCCAAAAGGGGAATCCACTGTGCCAAATTCTCTCAACCTGTACTGCAAGAACCAGAAATGGAAAAACTGGAGAACGCCACCTGATATCTTGCAATAATACCAGTTGCGAAAATGCTGCCAATTTAATTGACAACTCTCTATTTATTGTATCAGCCAATCAATTTCCATCAGAATCAAAAGGAAGCCTGTAGACAAGTTGCGAGTTACAGATTTCCTCGTGCGTTCTTCTCAACAATTAGTGATGGCATGACACCAAAATTCAGACTGAACTGGCTCAGAATGTGTATTTGTCCAGCTTGTAATGTGCAGCAACACTGCGAACTAAGTGCCATTTCTCTGACAAGTTGTCTGGCTTAGATGGTAACTGGAGCATCTGTGCCCCAATTCCCAGTACTGTGAGTGCTGTGATGAAGAAAAGTATTTGTTCATGATGCTTCATCCTAGAAGTTAAATGATCAATATATCATCCAGCAAGGAGGCAAAGCAACAGGAGTTTTCAGAATGTTCTATATAACCATAGTAAAAACTCAAAGGGCCTTTAAAAATTGCAGGCTTTCGCTTCTTAGTCTTCCAGATAACAAGGAGAAAAATTCTGCAAAGAGAAGTCTGCGGCTGCCAGAAATGTGGGAAGAGGTGAAATAGGAGGCCAAGGTTTGGGGAGAAATAGAGAAGCAAACAGGCTGTCTTTCAGCTTATTATCCCAATGAGGTACAATCAGAAGCATGCTGGAATTTGAGTTCTGAACTAGGAGCAAGAACAAATTTAAATGCCTTTCTGAAATTAAGGGGAAATAGTTGGATCTGCCAATTTCATTCAGAGCCAAGTCAAGAGAGGATCAAACATCCCTGATAAGACTTTTAAAAGAACTGTATTGTTAGCTGCAGCTAGTATCTGTGTTAAAAGGTGGATGAACCATAGGCCACAATCTAGGAAAGAGAAAGACAAGAGCTAACTGCCGCCTCTACAGCCTCTTCATGGTTTGGTCAACAAAAGAACTGGCTGCAACTACAGGGCTACAAGCCAGGTCTCTTCAATCAGGTTCCCCATTTTTCCCCCCCTCAGCTATGAGGCGAAGCTATGATAGCATGGAATTTGATGCAGCAAAATGATGGCTTTATAATCCACATCCTGGAGGAGATACTGTACAGTTGTGAAACCCTCCTTCAGAGGAAAAAATAAAAATAAAAATGCGGAACAACTGGGCCAAGAAAGAAACTGAAACCAAATTCATCAAGTCAATTGTGGGAGATTGAAGGGAAGGTTAGCATATGCATAAGAAAATGCAATCCTTGATTGTTTAATCCCTTAACAGAATGGAAACAAGAAGGCCTGGAAGAAGAATCTAAATTCAGGACATTAAATCTCCGTAAAGAAAGTGAACCAGGAAGCAAGACAGGTAGACATGAAATTTATAGCACATTTCAGAGGTGCTAGACATACAGCAGCATTACATCTTAAGGCAGTCAGGTTACCATTTGCTGCTGCTCCAACTGTGAATGGAGGAGAGACAAGCTCAGTGCTCCTCAACCAATCAGAAAGAACAATATACTATATATAACCCACAGACTTTTTGCAATTTTTGTTAGTCTTCCAGTTTGTTAAGAGGTCTGTTGATTAGGCTATATGCTGTCATTGAATATAAATGTTGCCTTCTAATTGATTACTCCATGAGTTACCTTGAGAATTAAGAAACAATGACAAGAATTATCTGCTTTTCACTACCACAGAAAGATTTTCACATACAAATTAAATATTATATACAAATCCCAATAATGAAATAAATAGGAAGGAAGGAAGGAAGGAAGGAAGGAAGGAAGGAAGGAAGGAAGGAAGGAAGGAAGGAAGGAAGGAAGGAAACCCAAACTTTTCCCCACATCAGTTAACAGAAAAGTGAGTTGTCAGGAAATGCATGATAGAAATACTTTATTTGCAGCTTTACATAAGGACTGGATTACCACATCATATTAAGCCATAGTACGGTCTGAGTTTAGCTTAGTGTATTGATTAAATAGTGTATGCTGCAGTGTATGAATCCCTCCTATTGTCTTATTGAGCTAAGAAACTTTAGTTTGCTATATAGCACTTCACATTTTGCAAGTCTACTGCATTAGACATATGACATAATCCAACAATCAATATGATTATATTCAAGTCAAGGGACAGCTGAGAGGCCTTTGCTTCATATCTCCAGCCCCAAGGACAATAATAGAAAACCTGCAGATATTAACAGTTGGCAGCACTATCAGAGATTCTCTTGTCTACTTCTATTGCCGTTGCCCACTGCCAGTGTGGTTGATTGAGGAAGTTTACCAGAAGGCACTTTTCAAGGTTTCCTCTCACAGACAATATTAGCCCCAGATCTATTTATATTCTCCTTTTTATTTACAAAGTACAGAATACTTAACTTCTGATTATCTCCATGCAAGTACTAGCTCAGCTTCAATAGTAAAATTAATGGGCTCTCAGAAGATTTATGGCTGTTGAAACAGCATCCATATCCCACCTTTTCATTCTTGGCATCTTTTACCTTTATCATTTATTTAATTTATTCCAGTTTGATTGTTGTGAGCCACTTAGAGTCACTGAGAGTTTAATAAATCATCATCATTATCTTTATGTGTAACTGATGAATGTCCTTAATAATATGAGACTCCTTAACTAATGCTGTTACATAGAAATGCCAGTTCTACCTCCATTGACAATCTAGCACTCATAAGAATCATAGCAAACAATCATTGCAACTTAAGCTGACCAACTGGAATAACTTTAGACAGATGCATCACACTACACTTCATTCAATAGTTGCACCACAGGACAATGAACCACAAACCAAGAATAAAGGAAAATGCTAATAATACTGACGTTAATCATACATACCCAAATGAGTGCATACAACTGAATTAGATTAAAGGTTTTATTATATAATCCATTGCACAGTCAGTCAGAAGTTCAGAGGATTTGGCATTTTTCTCTTCCTACTGAGTCCTTCCCAAGGACCTGGGATAGTCTGTCTGTCTGTCTGTCTGTCTGTCTGTTTATCTATCTATCTATCTATCTATCTATCTATCTATCTATCTATCTATCTATCTATCTATCTATCTATGATACTAAAAAGCAGAGACATTACCCTGCCAACAAAAGTGCGTATAGTCAAGGCTATGGTTTTCCCAGTTGCAATGTATGTGAAAGTTGGACTATAAGAAAGGCTGAGCGCCAAAGAATTGAGGCCTTTGAACTATGGTGCTGGAAAAGACTCCTGTGAATCCCTTGGACTGCAAGGCAATTAAACTGGTCAGTCCTAGAGGAGATCAACCCTGACTGCTGTTTAGAAGGCCAGATCCTGAAGATGAAACTCAAATACTTTGGCCACCTAATAGGTGGGAAAGATTGAGGGCAAAAGAAGAACGGGATGACAGAGAACGAGGTGGCTGGATGGAGTCACTGAAGCAGTAGGCGTGAGCTTAAATGGACTCCTGAGGATGGTAGAGGACAGGAAGGCCTGGAGGAACGTTGTCCATGGGGTCACAATGGGTTGGACACGACTTCTCAACTAACAACAATCTATCTATCTATCTATCTATCTATCTATCTATCTATCTATCTATCTATCTATCTATCTATCTATCTATCCTCTGCCTTTATTGTTTTTTAAATACTCAAGGCAGCAAATATGGGTAATACTCCTTCACCTCCTATTTTTCCCATGACAACAAGCATGTGGGGTGGGTGGGTGTTGAACTGAGATTAAGTCACTCAGTCGACTTTCATTCCAAGGTGGGACTAGAACTCATGGTCTCCTGGTTTCTATCCTGGTGCCTTAACCACTAGACCAAACTAAATTGGTTTTAAAAACATTCCTGTTTTATAGCTTTATGAATTCAAGCAAGTAGGGGCTAAAAAGTATTTCTAGGGAGGTGGATTCCAGAGCATGAGAGCCAGGAAATAACACTGTTTTATTGCTATTTATGCATATATCTTTTCCAATAGTAATATACACCTGATCTCTTTAATATTTTGGACTGATTCTCATCAGTCCTGGCCAGTGTGGCCCATAGCAAATGACAAGAGTTTTGTACATTGTGTGCTTTTGCATGGGTGTGTTTGCAGGTGTTTTCTTTAAGGTCATTCATGGGTCATGTCTGGATCAGCATGATGTTAATCCATTTCACTGTTAGCTTCGTAGCACAGATGTCCAGTCCAACCATTTTTCTCTCTGGGGTTTTAATTAAAAAATCAAGACAAAGAAAAACAGCTGATAGAAGGTTACTTTTAAACATGGTTAAACTGCTGTGGCTCTTGTTTTTCTTTCTTTCTTTCTTTTAAAAACAATATGCTAGGCAGCCATTGCAATGTGAGTTATATGCTCAAAGCTTCTTCCCCTTTGTGGTGCTTCCTCGAATGACCTGATCAAGGCCTTTTTCCTACTATGACATCTGCTGAAAAGCAGTCAATGCTGTTGAAATTAAGCTGTAAGTTTTGTTTTTACTGCTTACCACCGTGGTAAAGAACAGAACCAGGAAGGATGATTTGCCATGTGGCTGTCTAGGAAACGGCAATTATTGCCGAGATGACCAGTTTCCTGATTCTATGCCATAAACAGCTGAGCCTCAAGGAAATTTAAGGTAGCAACTTAAAACAGCAAGAAATTGCAATACACACCATATTGTTTTGCGTGGATTTGATGTCCTCTTTCTAATATTATTGCTTGTCATGTTTCTATGGAAACTTTAAGAAATAAATATACAAATTAGAAACCAAAGCAGGACAATACAACACCACAAATATGGAGCTAAAGGAAAAGTTCATGAATCAACGATATAACATGCAGACTTCCAAACTATGCAAACAAATATAGTATCTTCTTTTTGGAAAAAGAAGGGCAAATATTGCAAGATTCACACCCAAGTGCTTAATAAGAGCCAACTTCCAACACAGCATCTTGATAAATTCAGGGGAAAGCCTCTGCTGTGTATCTCAGCATAACTTCTGGAAGGATAGAATGGCTATGTGATTCATCCAAATGCTACATTCTTTGCCATCAGACACAATCTAGAAGGGATTGATTGACTGTGATCGGACACTTAATAGGAACAAACTACCCCAAGGTCCATGTGATCAGAAATCAGGCGCTTGGCAAGTGGCTCACATTTACAATGCATGCCGTATCACTCAATCACTCAATCACAATTTGCAACCTTCCCAGACAACTTCTGATGAGCAAAGTTCAGTGGGGGAAGCTGAATGATGGCATAGTCCACTTTATTTGCTTAATAACCATGGTAAAAAATGTTTATGAAATAAAGCCCAGTCACATTTTTTTTAAAATTTGATTTATATGCCGCCCTTCTCCGGAGAATCAGGGTGGCTTACAATGCGTTAAGCAATAGTCTTCATACTTTTGTATATTTATACAAAGTCAGCTTATTGCCCCCACAAACTGGGTCCTCATTTCACCTACCTTAGAAAGGATGGAAGGCTGAGTCAACCTTGAGCCTTGGAGAGATTCGAACCAGCAGTATATTGCAGGCAGCTGTGTTAATAACAGGGTGCGTAGACCACTGTACTATCAAGGCTCTTGATTATTACTCACTTAATGACTGCAGTGCTTAGTGACTGAAATTCTGGTCCTAATTCTGGTTGTAGGTTAAGGCTACCTGTAATTTTAAACCAGCAGCTTTATAGGATTTCAGCTAAAAATGTTTCTGATCATCTGCTCCTTAATATTTTTCCGTGAAGATATTTATTTATGGTAAAATAAATAAATATTGATTCCACAGGCTCCTGTTGATTTACAAAATTAAATTACAAAACATTAAATATATAGCAACAATCTCCCTGTCATGCCCCTGTCAGAGTCTGAATCCAAAGGGAAAGAGGAACTGCTGACAGAGAGTGAGAGAGTGGATCCATTGGCTGTGGAAAAAACTGAGGAAAAGCAAAGTCAGGCTGGGCAGAGCAGGGAAGAGGTAGAACAAGGGAAAGGGGGTTCAGATGAAGACCAAGGCTCACACCCTCCTCATCCTAGGCAGTGCAGGGAGGAACGGAGAAGAGAGCAACGTGGGTTGCGTGGCTTACGAAGGAGGAAAAGGACCCGATCCTCTTTACAAGGCACAGGTGCTGATGGAGTTTAAAAGTAGAGGCAAATGGGAGAGGTGTTTGTCAGGAACAAACGCTGAGTTTATCTGGTGCTTCTTGGAATCCTGGCATCCTCCCAACTGGTTTGATTTATTGCCATGCTACTTTACTTGTGGAATTCCCTATTTTGCTTGTCTTACCCTGCCGGATTAATTACCTTGCCTTGCCTTCGGATTTTTTGTTAGAAGTTTTCTGCTTACAACGTTTGGGACTGAAATATTGCCAGCCAAAGACTATTACAGGTTGGTGGAAGAGCTCTCTCCAGTTTGGAGAGTTGAAAGGGACATTGGGGGCACAGTTGGTGATAATAAAGGGACTCATATCGGTTCTCTGGCTGTGTTGCCTTTGAGTCACGCCCTGGGTCATCACATTTTGTTCCTGACCACAAACCAACTTGCTCCTCTGTATTATGTGGGGTCACCATGGATCAGCTCAGAGCAGACAATGATCATTTAGCCCAGCAGTTGGCTCTCCTGACTGCATAGGTTGTGCAGATGCAAGCAGTCCAGCCATGCCGCAAATGCCCGGTAGCAGTGCTGGATAAATTTGATGGCTCGCTGGCCCATTTTTCCAGCATTTTTTGGGCAGTGCCAGCTTTATATGAGTCTTCGGTTGGAGGACTTCCCCACTGATCAGGATAAGGTGGGGTTTCTAATAAGCCTTTTGTCGGGGGCTGCAGCACGTTGGGTGACACCCTTGTTAACCCAGCCCAACCTGTTGTTGGATAATTATACCAAGTTTTGCCGTCAGCTAAGGACCATTTTTGAGGAACCTATTAGGGCCCAAACAGCAAACAGACATTTGAGAGAGTTGAGGTAGGGGCAAGGCTCGCTCACCGACTATATCACTGACTTCCGGGTGGTTGCTCAGATTTGCAATGGAATGAGGTGGCACTTATGGACCAGTTCCAGGAAGGCCTGTCGTTGGAGCTCCTGGACGAGCTGGCGTGCACTGAATGCCCTTGCACCCTGAAAGAGCTCATGCATCTGTGCCTCCGCATTGATGCCAGGCTTCGGCAGCAACAGGCGAGACAACGGACGGAGGCTGCACTGCTCCTGTCAAGACGGCACCACCGCTGGTATTGCCTCCGGATAAGCCCATGCAGTTGGGGGCTGTCCGACCTCGCCTGACCCAAGCCGAAAAGGATCAATGTCGCTGTGAAAGCCTTTGCCTGTATTGTGGTGGCCAAGGCCATCTGGTGGCCAAGTGTCCTGCTAAGGCACCCAAAGCAGCGACATCAGCAGTGGCGGGACACAGACAGGGCCCAGCCTACCAGGTTCTGTAGGTCAAGCTCGAATGGCACTGGGCCAGCCATCTCCACCACAGTCGTCTGTTGGGAAGCACCTCATCCTGACAGCAAGTGTGTTTGTTCCTGGTCAGGGAGCAGTGGATATTCAGGCCCTGGTGGACTCGGGGGCCATGGCCAATTTTTATGGACACAAATTTTTCTGCGCAGTGGTCCATTCCCCAGCAGCAGGTGTCACCACCGGTATTGGTGGAGACGATTGATGGTCGGTCCCTTTGTTCAGGACCTGTGGTTGCTGCGACCAAACCCCTTCACATGTGTATTGGGCAGCATGTGGAGGAAGCGGTGTTTTACGTTGCTGCAGTACCTCACTTTCTGGTGGTGCTGGTGTTGGAGTGGTTATGGGCTCATGATCCGCAGATTGTCTGGTCATCAGGATCAGTGCAGTTTCCTGACAAGAAGTGTGCCACCTTTTGCCTACATGCCTGTGCAGGAGGCCTGGCTATGCCCATGGACCTGGATCTACCTGTGGAATTGGTGGATTATGTGGATGTGTTCGGGGAAAAAAAGGCAGATTGTTTGCCCCCGCATCGGTCATATGACTGCCCGATCGACTTGGTGCCCGATGCCAAGTTGTCAGTGGGCCAGATATACTCCCTGTTGCCGCCTAGGATGAGGAGGGGGTGGGCCTTGGTCTTCATCTGAACCCCCTCTCCCCTGCTCTGCCCGGCCTGACTTTGCTCTTCCCCAGTTTTTTCCACAGCCAATGGATCCACTCTCACTCTCTGTCAGACATTCCTCTTCCCCTTCGGATTCAGACTCTGACGGGGACATGACACTCCCTCTGCACCATAAATATCAAAACCTGCAGAAGAGCTCCATTTAAACTGTCCTCCTAAAATTTATTGCTTTATTTGTTTATTTTATACTGCCTGACTCTAAGCGACTCTAGGCAGATCACAGATAAAAGTTCCCAGAACAATAAAATAATACAGTGATGAAGAAGAGAAGACAGCACAAACTGAAGAGTAACCAAAGGAAACCTGTATTACCCAGAAGGTAATTACCTGAGGGTGATTGAAGTGGGTTCAATCACCCTCGTGACTCAGTGGCTAAGACACTTTTTTTAAAATTTGATTTATATGCCGCCCTTCTCCGGAGACTCAGGGCGGCTTACAATGCGTTAAGCAATAGCCTTCATTCTTTTGTATATTTATACAAAGTCAGTTTATTGCCCCCACAAACTGGGTCCTCATTTAACCTATCTTAGAAAGGATGGAAGGCTGAGTCAACCTTGAGCCTGGTAAGATTCAAACCTGCAGAAATTGCAGGCAGCTGTGTTAATAACAGGGTGCATTAAACCACTGTACTACCAAGACACTGAGCCTGTCAATCAGAAAGGTTGGCAGTTCGGTGGTTTGAATCCCTACTACAGGTCTCCTGCATGAGCAGAGGGTTAGACTAGACGACCTCCAAGGTCCCTTCCAATTCTGCTACTGCTACTGCTACTGTTAAGTTAAGTCTGAGGTCTGAATGAACAGGGATCTCAGAGAGAAAACTATCTCAGAGGGCAAGTGCTATTGGAATATCCAGGAGAGACTATTCTGTAGAAATAGAAGGTAGACTGAAAAGCATTGTTTCCCTGCTTTCCTCTCTTCCCTTGCCTTGACTCCCAATTCAGGAGGAAAAACCTGGGTAAGATGGTGGTACTTGAAGGAGGCCAACTGATCAACAAACCATATCTGGCTTCAGAGGGCTTTATAATATTTGGAATTAAATCTCAGATTAGATGAACTTGTTGATTAGGTCAAGTTCTTTTTCCAAGACACAAATCACACATTTTCTTCTCAGCAAGACTTACTGCAATGAAAGGGATAGGGTTATAAACATTTCAGAAACAAATGATTTCCAACAAAAAGATATTAAGATGGGGTTTTTTTATTGCATTTCTTTTGAATGGTTTTAGCATGAATCAATAAGGAGGCGGTTCTTTTTCCTGAAAATGACTGAATCTGAAGATGCCTATTTACAAAATCATCTCCTGAATCCTTATCAGCCTGAGAATCCACGCTCAGAGACTGCCTGCAGGGTTCAAAAGACCCAGTTCAAAAGAGAAAGACAGTATGGACCCAGAGTCTCCAACCTTGGCAACTTTAAGCCTGGCGGACTTCAACTCCCAAAAATCCCCAGCCAGGCTGGGGAATTCTGGGAGTTGAAGTCCGCCAGACTTAAAGTTGCCAAGGTTGGAGACCCCTGGTATAGGCAACCGTGATCAAGTTTTTACATGTCAGTTGGTTCGATTCCCATATTTATTGTACAAACAGAATGGTGAATCTTGCACCTTATGCGGTTCATACAGTGCTTCAGAAGATACCTGCATGAATCAAAATAAATTAAAGAAGACAGATATGGCATTGCTTATGGAATAAGTTACTACGGGCTCCACAGAGAGGGCAGCCATTCTGTATTGCTAATAAATCCCAAGCCGTCTGGCATTTATCCCAATTTTACAGGACTTCATGTACCAGGGCCAAGATGTCAATTATAAATAATAATAAAAAATTTATTAAGAGAACAAGATGAGTCACTTGCACAAGATTCTTGGCAACTGATCCTGCTGCTTCTATGTTTTTAGAAGGGCACATCAGCACTTTGAGATCTTCACAGGATAATTACTTTGCTTTAAGTGACTTGTGAATCTGAAACCGCCAGGAATGGTGGTTCCTATTAAAGCAAAGACCAATTTGACCCACAGCCTTGAGGATGGAAGGAGAAAGGATGGAAAGGAGCATGTTCTTCTTTCTTTCCTTCCTTTCCCCTTCCCCTCCCGCATTTAATGAAACAAAGCTTCTATTGCAATCTAGCCAGTACCCTGAATAAAATTGCTGCCCAGAGTCACATTGCTTGAGTTAGACAGCTTTCTAAATCTTAAAAGTACATAAATAAGATTGTTCATTTCAGTAATATAATGGCTAGGTTTATATAACGAGTTAAGCCATGGATCTGTTTTTGGTTTAACATATTATGTGAATTTAGCCCTCATTTGTAAGTTATGGTTTATGGATTCAATATTAAGTCAATTGCGGGTTTTTTTTTTAAAGGAACTATGGTTCAACAAATATTTTTTTGTTGTTCAGTTGGTAAATCGTGTCCAACTCTCCGCAATCCCATGGATCACAGCACACCAAGCTCTCCTATCCTACACTGACTCCCTGAGTCTGCTGAAACCCATCCCCACTGTATCAATGACACTATCTAACCATCTCATCTTCTGCCATCCCTTTCTCCAACCTCAGGGTCTTTTCCAATGAGTTCAAAAATATAGCTTTATCCAAACTGATTTTATTTCAGTTGAGTGGACTTCCATCTCCCAGAACTCCAAGCAATAGCCATTTTGACTGGGGAATTCTGGAAAATGACATCTACATCGTATAGAGCCTGTAGTACAGTGGACTAATGCACTGTTATTAACATCTGCTTCAATTACTGCAAGTTCAAATCTCACGAGGCTCAAGGTTGACTCAGCCTTCCATCCTTTCAAAGGTAGGTGAAATAAGGACCCAGATTGTGGGGGCAATAAGCTGACTTTGTATAAATATACAAAAGTATGAAGGCTATAGCTTAACACATTGTAAGCCGCCCTGAGTCTCCAGAGAAGGGTGGCATATAAATTAAAGCAAAAAAAAATAAAATAAAAAATAGAGGGATCTCCAGCTTGAGGAAGGCTGGTTCAATAGTTTGTCTGAATCCAGTCATTCTGCTGTAAATACTGTAAACCCTTCGGGATTCACAGTCATTTTTGTTTATATTTCACACAGTCATTTATGTCTCTGTATGTACTTTAGATCAGGGGTGTCAAACTCGATTTCATTGAGTTGTGCTTGACCTCAGTGGGGGCGTAGCTGGGTGGGCATGGCCATGGTGGGCATGGCCAGCTCGATGTCACTCGTGTTGGGGGCACCTGTGGTGGCCTGGGTGGGGCTGGGGATCCACTTTTGCTAGTAGTTTGTTTTTCTAGCACTCTGCCAGGGAAAACGGAGCTCATGGGACTCTGGGTGGCACCCCAGGCTCCATTTTTGGCTGTGACGGTCTCCTGCAGCCCTCTACCACTGCAAAGGGCCACCATAAGCTCCATTTTCACTGGCAGAGGCATCACGGGCTAGTCCTTCGCTGTTTCCAGGATGGCCCCATGGGCCAGATCTAGCAGCCCACAGGCCAGATCTGGCCCCCCGGCCTTGAGTTTGATACCCCTGCTCTAGATCAAAGATTGATCAGGAATGGTTCAGAAACAACTACAACTACATATTTAATCTTTGGATTAATTTCTTAATATATTCCTTTGGATGTAAATCTAATAATTTCAGTGGAATTTACAGTACCCTTATTTGAAGTTTATGGGACAGTTTAATTTTGTGTTGTAACCTATTAAAATTATATGTTAATTATTTCACACATGACAAATTACAAACTTCAAAGAACTATATATTTGACAAACAGGGAGAAAGACCTCACTTTCATATATCTTTCTCTGCCTCGACCGATCAAACTATTGAGGCCAACACTGTTTTGCTGAGCAGTGATGCATAATCAGGGTCTCTTCTCTTATAGAAAACCTGGAATGTTTTTATAAATTACAAAGGTAGAATACTGAATCTATTTAATGTTCAAATGTATTTATTGCATAAACATTAAGGGTGCAATTACTTGTAAGCGTATGTGGGCATGCCTTTATAAAAGAAGTACAAATCTAAGAAAAACACATTATTAAGATATATACATTCCTTATTTGGATCATCTTGTCAGGATGATATTAAAGCAAACTATCTCATTATTTACTACTGAAAACCAATCACTACAAAATTTTACATATGAAATATTAGAAATAAACCTTTAAAATGCACAGATGACTGATCAGAGGTGTTTTTAAGAACTCAAGTTTTCTTGCGTTCTCTCAAGAACTTTGTAGCTTTGAAACTGGTAAAAATTATCACCTCACAGAGTTTCCAACCCCAATTTCTATTTCAAAGGGAAAAAATGAACTCATAAATGCCTAGATTAAGGCTCATATTCCAACCCTTCCCATCATGATTGATTGTTCTTAAAGAAAAGTAAACAATTTTCCCTCAGGCCTTAGTTTTATCACCCAGCATAAATATGATAACCTGTATGCATAACAGCAACAGTTTAAATCATTAATATTTAAATCATTCAAAAATCCTAACAATACCCACAGTTCAGATCTGCAGGCATTTAAAAAACAGAAAATACTGTAGAACTTAAAAGTCCAATGTTTTATTAATGCACTGCAATTTCAGTTTCACCTAGCAGTCTATTGTAAAAGAAATACTGTTCCTGCTCCTTTTTCTTCTATATCCCAGAATATAGCTTCCTCTTAGTAATTTCCTAAAGACTGTTTCTACAACCTATTCTGTACCAGGATCATTTTTGTTGACACAAAAATCCCAATGAGGTCACTCAGGAATTATCTTTAACAGAAGCCAATTCTGCCCATCATGCCATGGAGGTACCAGAAGTGAAGGTCAATGGGTTTCTGACATTCTCAACAAATGGTCATGTAATAAACAGCTAGTATAATAATTGTTATACTGAACTGGTATTTGAGCACAAAGAATGAATATATTCTCCAGACCATTTATTCCATACTGTTTTCTTTAATGGCAGTGAATTACTATTAGAGGGGAAAAAAGAAGATGTGATTGATGGTAGGAGCACTACTAGTTCTAGAGCTCCCAAAACTTAAAATTAGCTTTTGAATAAGCTAAAGGTTTCTTGATGCTCACAAATGTACAACTGACAGCAAAGAACACTCTTGATTTATCCTTAAGCAATGTAGGTGCTAAAACTGTTCATGGACAAAACTTGCTCAACTACAGTTGTGGATTGTGACTGTGTATAATGCTTTTTAAGAAATGTCAGCAATCTTGGGATTTCCCTATCAACAGGACAAAATGATACAATTCCATTTGAATTCTTATGGATGAAAAATATGTAAGGAATAACATCCACTACTTTATTCTCTGTTCCTCTCCAAATGCAGACCTCTGAATCATGAATTCTATTAACCCAGCAGCTTAATTATAAGACTGTTGTTATAAATTTTGTTTGTTGCTTAAATCCCAGAGAACCCCAGAGTTAAAATGACTAGAAGTAACCTAAGGCTCACTTATTAGATCACTGTTTCTTAATCTTGGCAGCTGGAAGAAATGTGGACTTCAACTCCCAGAATGCCTTTGCCAGCATTCAAAGGTTGAGAAACACATTGTTAGAATGAAGGGCCATTCAAAAGCTTCAGCCACAAGAAGAGAATGGCTTCTTGTAGCATCCTGTTCTCCAGCAAGGGTTTTTTTCCAAAGAGTCTGCTTTCTATATATTACTAATGGCATAGCTGCAACTGGCTATGAAAGCTCACTGATTTGAAAATGTCAGGATAATGAACAAAATACTAATTGGAATATTAAATATTAACAGTCCCTGAAATCTTCCCTACTCTGCCTGAATATTTTTCTTGTTATTTCAGGCTGGCCTAATGCTGAACCTATGGTGTTCTCTTTGTGTTGGAACACAAATCCAACATCTTTTTGAAATTATTTTCACTGGTAACAGAGAGGCATAAAAGAATACTTTCTTTCCAAATGCTCCATTGAAAAACAGCTTTTGGTCTGTTGATTTCCAGTTCTTTAATACTCCACACAGAAGTTGGGATTCCGTGAGAGCTACAGTTCAAACATGTTCTTGGAGCTGTCAATCAATTAGGTAGCCTTGGGGCCACATCCAATAAAATTTCTCCCATGTAGCCATGACCTTATGGTTCCTTTGGATACCTCCCCAAGGCAAATTTACAGAGCAGAATTACAGTAAATTTAATTTAAAGTAAAACCATAGAAGATATGCATCTGGGACATTGTTTGTGTCAAGACTACACTATTTACATAAAAAAAATTCCTGTGGTCACTGATGATGATGGTACTCCGCTTTCTCCAATTAAGCAAAGTCCAAACCTACCCTGTTTCCCCGAAAATAAGACATCCCCTGATGTCCCAATCGGGCTTTTGAGTGCATGCACTAAAATACCCCCCCCGAAAATAACCCCTCCCTGAAAATATTTAAACACAGAGCTGGAAATCAGGTAAGACGGCAAGAGGAGCCCCATCTTGCTCCACATGCCCCAAAATAATAAGACCTCCCCAAAAATAAGGCCAAGCGCTTATTTCAGGGTTCAAAAAAAATATAAGAGAGGGTCTTATTTTTGGGAAAACATGGTATTGACTTTACCAATAGGATTTATAAACTGCCTCCTATATATCAAACACATCTACATCATGCCAGCATCTGCATATCCCTGGACTGATAGTTTACAGGCAGGAAAAGAGCCTTTTGTGCATGCATAGTTTTGACTCTATGTTTCTAAAGAACCCTAGTGGTCCAAGGTTGCATATGGAACTGAGTTCCGATGGCTGTCTGCCTGTTAATATAAGCTAATATTAGAAGAGTGGGCCTCTGGTTAAACAAATGTCAAGGCAGAGCTGATGCTGAAGATCCTACTTCTTCGCATGTTCAGTGAAAACTTAGAGGGGCTGCCTTAACACCTTTACTATAAAGCAGTGGTTCTCGACCTGTGGTCCACAGACCCCGGGAGTCTGTGACCTCATCACAGGGAGGACTGTGAAGGCTTGAAGAAATATTATGATTTAAATCTTGAGTCAAGTTTTGGGGTTCGTGGCCATGCTCAGTAGCCACAAGTTATTTAAAGAGGCTCTGTGGTGAAGAAAAAATTGAGAATCACTTCTATAAAGTATAGTAATGAGCTTACTGTACAAAGACAATTACTTTTTAGTCCTTCCACAGCAGCATTCCACAGGGATTTGTTTTTCCTCATTTCTGAAGCATAATCAAGCACAGGACATATGCCAATATTCCCAACTATATTCCCTGCTGCTACTAATACCCCCAGAAGTTCACTCAACTTAATACCAGGCTAGTACTACTTAACATCATAGCTACTGGCCAATCGCTATTGTTATGAAAGATTCAGTGAATGCATCAATTAACTCTGTAGCTGAAGGGCTAATTCAAGTGTTGATTTCAGCCTGAATCTTACACAGATTACATAGAATAGAATAGAATAGAATAGAATAGAATAGAATAGAATAGAATAGAATAGAATAGAATAGAATTCAATTCTTTATTGGTCAAGTGTGATTGGACACACAAGGAATTTGTCTTGGTACATACTTTCTCGGTATACATAAAAGAAAAAATACATTCATCAAGAATCATAAGGTACAACACTTAATGATAGTCATAGGGAACAAATAAGCAATCAAATCATATTAGTCAATATAAATCGTAAGGATACCAGCAACAAGGTTACAGTCATACAGTCAAGTGGGAGGATGGGTGATAGGAACGATAAGAAGATTAATAGTAATGCAGACTTAGTAACTAGTATGACAATGAGGAGGGAATTATTTGTTTAGCAGAGTGATGGCATTCGGGAAAAAACTGTTGTGTCTAGTTTACATCATGAATATGATGTAAAAATATCTACAGTACTATGACTCAAAAGGTACAGTTTTCAAATGGACATTTTGGGGCAAAGCAATCTGCCTAAGCCATTACATAATATATCCTGACTAAAATCCATATTTGGCGATCCTGCATTTTGAAACGGATACACAGCCGTGATGAACCTCATTCTGAAGAGTAAAGGAATTCCTGTTCAGTTAAGGTCATGCGTCAGAAATACCCTTTTCTGCACATCAGGCGTTTGAAAGGCAGCATCTCAGTTCCTGCCTTCATTGGCAGTCACAGTACTTTTTTTTTTCAAAATATAATCATGAGGATTTAGAATAACTTTTAATTTACTGCATAATATGTCTAAAATTATGAGGTTCTATAGAAATTTTATAATTTTCTTTATAACAACAAACTCAAAGGTAGTTTATTGTTTATAAATTTGTTAATTTAATTGTAAAACTAAAAAAAGATTTTAAAAAATCAAACTAGCTACTTATTACTCAGGCAAAAATATATCTCTGTGCTTTTCTCTGTGCTTTTTTAAAAATCATCTTAAGGAAAAGCGTTGGAGAAAACACTGATTTCTGTACTTTGAACAGCATACAAAAAGAAGAGAGGATCAATATTTTTATGTTCTTAAGTTCTTTAGTGAAACTGAAAAAATGAAAGGCCACAATATTTCTTTTAAAAGTATTTTGTTACATTTTAATTCATGAATGCCTATCTTGATTAATTTAAATCATGACTATAATCTATTCTGAATCTTGCAATCTTAACTGCAATCTATGGAAAGCTGCCTTGTTTATCTTCATTTATTTTTATTGCTTTGAGTACCAAATTTAAAAAAAAAAACAAATACTACAGTGCAAATATATGATTTTCCTCAAAAACTCCTGGGAATTGCAATTATGGAAATTATGGTCACAGTGCGAGTATTATCAGGTATTTCCAGCCTCCAACTCAAAGAATTAGAGTTCTCAAGATTCTCTGAAAAGATGAATGACTTTAAAATGAGTATTTAACCCTTTACGTTTGCAGGTGCAAATGCAAATATATTCTGCCTAAAAATGATTAAGCATCCCTTTAAGTGATTACTCTGAACATTGCTTCAAATGACACTCATCCAACATTTCCAGCATTTTAGAAAATGAATCTTTAATGCATACTGGTTACATTCCATTTCATTTACACTGAACATAACTGTTACATAAGAAGAATTATAACCAACATTGCAATACTGGGAGCAGGGGGTGGCAACAAGCAGCTACTGGTAATAACAGCTTGTGACAAGCCAAGAATAATTGCTCCAGTCTTGATGGTATTCCATGCAACAGAGCAGTGAGGCCCTTATGCAGTATTTCAAAAGCTGCAGGCTACATGTGTTCTGTTTATCGCTCACTTATCCTGAACTGCAGGGTTTTTCAACATGCAGATGATTTAGGAAACAGGGCTTTTATTTTGTTTTGTTTCCTTTCGTTTTCTTTGATGGCTTCAAAAGAAAAAAATATCTCCCCTTCAAGAGAACTTAAACCAAACAACTGAACCACAGAAAACTGCTGTTTATCTGTGATAATTGAAGCCCATTTAATTCAGTTGACCTTTCTTGGCCTTAAAATAGCTTTTCCTTGTGAAAAAGTATACATGTAGTTTTGAGTTGATCTGGAAGCATAATTCTTTATGCAGAATTACCTTTCCAAGAACACCTTAAGTTTTTTTAAAAATGAACTAATAGCAAGATTTAAAGACCACTTATGCTAAAGCCAATGCTGAATTGAACCTGGTTGACCCTCAATTTATTATGAGGCACTGAGATAATAACCCCCTTTGAGGTTAAGCGATTCCCATCCCTCACAAATTATAATTAACTTATATATTTTAGACAAAATATAAGAGGCAAAAACCCCATGGATAGACATAACAATTTTCATTGAGGGAGCAAGAAGAAAAATATTTTCCCCATATCTGAAGAGGATGTGTGTTTAAAGAGAAAGCAAAATATTGTTATTTCAAATTATCTTGTTTGGGATGCTGATTCGTTTCCCGCCATAGGCTTCCAGGCTTTTAACAATGGTATAGAAAGGATGATCATTCCATTAGCGTTCTCCAACTCTACCACAAACCATACTTCTTGAATCAGGCTCCAAAAATCTCTGCATTTCCTTTTGTAAGTCTGGTGAGGAAGAGTATTCTCATTTCTATCCCCCCAAATCCTGTCTGCCCTGGTACATTACTTTTACATGTCCAGTCAATTTTGTAAGCAGGTTGTAATACGGCATGTAGGTCAACTGTTCAGAGGGACAAATATATCATAACATTCTACCAGACTACCAGATAAACTGTTTGGAGGAATAGAATAAACTCCTTGGATTCTAGCCCACTTAATGAAATATAGAGTGTTTTCTTTAGAACTAGTACAGCAAGACAACATTCTTAGTTCTTTTAAACGGGGGGGGGAAAACACCCGTGTGAAATTTAGGATTAAATTAACACAATATCTTGACACATTTTCATAGCAATGGGAAAAGGAAAGGAGATTTCTCCTGAACTATGTGGTGATTCTCTTCACCATAAAGCACAGAAGAAACACACACTAACGTACAAGTATAAATGCAAGTTTAGAAATAATGACTTTAAACAGAAAAATAATTTCTCACCCCATTGCAGGAATGAATGTTGATCTATCAAATCCTTCCTAGCTAGGAACAATAAGGATAGGTTAAAATAATGTACAAGTTACGTAAAATATTATTTGATTTAACAATAATTAGTGGAAAAAGCCACAATTGGTTAGGTTTGTACATCTTGTTAAGCCTTAGTGGCTGAGTTTCCAAAATGCACTAAGTCAAAAAGCAAACAAACCACATTATGTCTTAACACAGCATTCATTTGGGGATTTTTCTGTGGTCCTGAGGCAACCTAAGGAGGGGCTACTATTTAAGTAGGCAAACCTTTAGGAATGGCGGGCATCTTTGGTGTTTTAAGGACAAATTTATTTATTAATAAAATTTATACAATATGCCACCTGTCTCCTTATCCAAAGCAACTCTGGGCTGGGATGTTCTCACAAAACATTTATCATGGTGGCCAGGTCTAATCACTAAGTACAGGTAGTCCTCAATTAATGACTATAATGGAGCCTACCCACATGACTGACCTGAGTTTATGACCTTTTTATGCTGGTTGTTAAGTGAAACAATAGTTTGCTAAAACCAGAAGTAAATTCAATTTTTTGGCAATAAGATTGTAAAAGGCAAGTCATCGTGACCACAGGATGCTGCAAATAGCCATAAATGTGCTGAGCACCCAAAATGTGGTCACGTGATAATGGGGGGGCCAGCTGTCAGAACTTGGAACAAGGTTGTAAATACCCTTGGGGAGCTCTGTGGTAACTTCAGTTGGTGGCTAAGCAACCAGTTGTAAATTGAGGACTACCTGATTCCATTTACAAGAGGTAAGCTGGTATAATTGTCCCTCTTCACCACATCCAGGATGTTTATGTCACCCATCTTACTTTTGTGTTTTCTCCAAACAAAGCATTGAGTTATAGCCACATCCATTTTAATTCCTACTGAGGGAATTTCTGAAAGCAAAGATGATACCTGAAGCTGGCATGAGTTTTGGCTTTTTTTTTTCTTTTGCCCCTAATTAAATGATTATCTTAAATCAGGATAAAACCAGGCAAAGCAGAAAGCCCTATAGAGATAAGAGAGGTACCTGAGGCACAGTATTGGTATTTAATTACTTACAGATTTTATTGGAAAATCAGTCTTTTTAAACTAACACATAAAATATACGTATTTATCATATTTAAGAACCACCCACCTCTCTCGTAGAGGGACTCTGGGCAATGTGCAATATAATATGAAAAGCATAAAAACAGTAGATAAAATTTCAAAGAAGCAGGGAATGTTTTAAAAAAGTATTAAAAAGCAGGGTGGTGGGGAAGGCTTTCGGGGTGGCCAACCAGCCCCACAGCTGCATCCTCATCTGCAATTCCCAAGCAAGAGTGCAGAGTTAGATGTTTAAGCCTTTACAAAAGGCCAAGAGAGTGGCGGCCCACTTCACCTCCAGGGGAAGAGCGTTCTGCAGGCCAAGGGGCCAAGGGCAGAGAAGGCTCTTTTTCAGATGGAATTCTTTGGCTGCCAGGTCTCCAGTATACCTTCCCAGGCTAACCAGATGGGATGGGATGATATAATATAATATGATGAAGATGGTTCCATTGATAATTTGGCCCACATGCCATGTAGAGATGTAAAGGTCATAACCAAAACCTTGAGCTGGGCCAGGAAGTAGACCAGCACCCAATACTAAGGTGACCAATCGTCCTCCTTTAGGGAGGACAGTTCTTCTTTCATAAGTTCTGTCCTCTCTCCTAAAGTGTCCTCCTACATGTCCTCCTTTTCGATATTGGAAGACTAATCTGTAAATCTCCGTATTCGATTGATGCCAAGCCGATCCATTGTGTGTGATGTGACATATTTGTATTTGACATGACGATTCATCAAGGCTCAGTACAGTGCAGCAAGATGAGATTATGAGACGTATGCACCCCGCACAGGAGAATTGTTTTGAGAGAATGTGCCGCATGCAAGAGTGCACTGCACGCAAGTGGCTTTGTTTACTTCTTACCGAAACACAGCACACACGCACGCATTAGACTCACTTCTTTCTCAGTGAATATTCAATCATACACAGGTGAGCACAATAATTCACATTGTATTAATTTTAATAAAATTATTAATTATTATTATTATGCATCTATCATAAAGCCTGAGTGGCGTAGGAGGCTAATGCCTCCTACTAAGGCAGCATTTAACATCCAGCTGCCTGCAATTACTGCGAGTTCAATTCTCACCAGGCTCAAGGTTGACTCAGCCTTCCATCCTTTCTAAGGTGGGTAAAATGAGGACCCGGATTGTGGGGGCAATAAGCTGACTTTGTATAAAATATACAAAAGTATGAAGGCTATTGCTTAATGCATTGTAAGCCGCCCTGAGTCTCCGGAGAAGGGCAGCATATAAAAATAAATAAAAATAAAAAATAAAAAAATAAAAAAATAAAAATAAATAATATTATAGTGTATTCTGTATTATTGTTGCAATGAATAAAATGTTTCTTTTATTTACAATATTTCTTTTCTTCAATTTATTTGTGTCCTCCTTCTCATTGTAAAAAAGTTGGTCACCTTACCAACCAATACAGCTTGCACTGCATTGCCAACCATCCTTCTCTAACCTGACGACTTCCTAAGGCATTTCTTCTACAAGGGTTGGACTATTACTCAGCCTATCTAAAAGAAAGACTGCTACATAAAATAATATTTTAACCATAATTTATAGCTTCTTACTATAAAACTACTGCATAATAAAAAATCTTTGATGATTTTATAGTCATCCATATATCCATCTTTCTGCTTGCTTTTTTAAAAGCTTATTTTTCAAAAATAGATTGCGACTGTATACATTTGAAAGGCCATTATTTAACATCTGGTCTGCATAATAAAACAATACTGTGGCAGGAAATCATTATACTGTTTGCTTGTCAAGATTGACAATCATTTAAATTTAATTTTGGGATATATCTGATAGCATTTCAGCAATTGCATTCCTTTAAAAAAAACACATACTCTAGCCAAATGCTGGACTTCTTTTCACATTCTGTTTAAATACTGTATGAGTAACTTGTCACAAAGAATCTTTGCAGCTTAGTCCAAGCTTTAGATCGGAAGCCAAGTTTTTTTCAAAGAAAAATTTGAAGTGTAAAAAGGTCATTTGGCAAAAAAACTGCAATATGTGAAAAGATGGGATGAAAATTGGCATGCGAATGAATCAGAAGGCTTAAAATGTGCAGACTCTTAAGGTAGGCATAATGCTTAATCATGGTATACGAACTGTTTTCAAATAATGATTTTAAATCATAGTTTGTTTGAGTATCAGATTATGCTAAATGAGTCTCTACCTTGCATATCCTCTCCTCCCTACACAAATACTTCTAGTTCCCTTTGATTTGGGAGAGAGAGAAAAAAAGCTGGTTGCAGGTAGTCCTCGACTTACAACAGTTCATTTAGTGACCATTCAAAGTTAAAAAGAACTTTTAACATTTCAAGTAATCTCTGTGCCATATGCTCCAGGGGCATCCTTATATCAAATATACCAGGTAAGGCTCTTGAGGAGGGGGAAAAATAAGGATGTTGAACCTGGGAGAAAAAAGTTGTAAATACTTATTTTAAGCTTCTGACTTTCCTCATTGCTTATTAAAATAATTATCTCTGAACAACTTGTTTAGAATATTTTAATAATGTATCAGATATATGTGTTTCTTTTTCCAAAACTGGATGTGCCACAAATGACTAATATAATCAAAACATTGGCATAGTTTTAAAAAAAATCTTATGGGCTAGATACTTCTTTAAATTTATTGATAAGCCTAGGATTTCTTTGTTTGTGAGGAGCTGCACTGATACTTTCAACTTTACAAGTTCCATCTATAAACAACAGCATTTGGTTGATAAACTGTTTACTTGATAATTTGCAAATAAACTATAATTTTTAAAAAAATCTGTCAAAATTTGTCCCTTTATAACATGTTTCTTGCCAAAACAAATCATATAAACCATAAAAACCCCTGTGAGGTTCTTCTCCCCAAATTTTTATTCTTCCAATAAAAGCTTAGAACACTTTCCTAACAAAGAATTTCTGGCGCCAACTTGCCACCAGAAGAGGTTGACTTGAGTCAAGTGAGGGTGTGTGTGTGTGTGTGTGTGTGTGTGAGTGTGTGAGTGAGTGTCTGGGTGTATACAAGATTAATTCCATCACTTTTTTAAAAAAGAGAAGCAATGATGATGTCATCTTCTGGAAGGCCAGAGTAACTGACAGATTGCTCTTGTTCTTGCAAGTGAATGAAGAGATCAAAATGCTTTCCATTATTTTATTTACATTCAAGTCAGAACAGTAGACAGAAAATCAGACCATCAGGAAAATGGCTGAGATGCTTTTTCCTTTTTCTCTGACAGGAAGAATTTGGAGTTGGTCATTTAAACAGTGACAGTTCTTTGTAAGATAATTTGGCAACTGCAGCTGAAACTAAAGCTTTTCACTTTAGCTGTTCAAAACTCTTTTCTTAAAGTTCAAAGAGTGTTAATAGCTGGAACTGACATAGCAAACTCAGCAATTGTGCTGAGTGTAATAAACTGATTATCATAGACCTTTTTTGGAGAGGGGATTAGATTGTAAATATACTGTCAGATGAGTAGCTGCACTTATCCAGAATTACTTCAGCGACTGAAGCAGCATACAAACTGGCAAAGAAAGAAACAAATTACAACACTCACTGACTGTAGGAAATAAAATGCTGAATATAAATTTATTCTTGGCTCTGACATTGTATTGGTTTGCTTGCTTGCTTGCTTGCTTGCTTCTCACAATATAATTGTGAGAATTTAAAGTTAAAGTTGACGTTATAAAACAAGATTAGGAAGAACAATGAGAGTAAGACACTAAATAACACCAGACCGCAAATTCAGTTAAAAGCCTGGCAAAATAGCCACATTCTTAATGTATCGCGAATGACATTCAACATGAGCCATAAGTGAAAAAATTCCATAATCTGGGCATTCATATTTATCTGAAGATGTACTTACAGATATGAAATTGTTTTGATTTCCCCCATAATTATTTGGATGAAAGAGGAAGCAATATCTTTTTTGCCATGTTATTTTTCCAGTCAAATCATTTATATTTTTTGGCCTATTAAAAAAATATAAGACATTTTCCCCACCTTCCATACTGGGCTCTTGTATTTGTCATTTAATCAAAACTTTAAAGTTTTGATTAAAGTTTTGAAATATTCCCTTTCAACTGGACATTCAACTGGACATTACAAGGAAAGATTGTCAATTTTTCATCAGGGAAGGTAGGGTAAACTTAAAACTGTTGGTATCTTTGTCCTCATTTTCTCTATCCGGATCTTCCCATCTCTTGCCTTTCAATGATAAATGCAAAAAGAACAAGACACAGCAACCCATGGAACACCAAATCAGAACCAAGTCAGCAAATGGAATTTGCAACCTGAAATAAATAATATTTTAGATGAGATTTTAGCAAGCTAGAGAAGTTTGCTTCTAAAGCCATCTCTTTCCCAGTTCTGAAAGTAACTCCCCCTTGTTTTGTCTGTCATGAGTGAAAAGAAGGGAAAAAGAGAATCTGAAACTAAGAAGTCCAACTGAATTACATTGAATCTAATCAGAAGAGAAAATAGCTGGTGTTAAGAGTTTCATTCTATTAGCTTACAAAATTGAAATCTTAATATAGTTTCCATTTTAGGAATTTAGGATTGTTCCATTTAGGAACAATCACTAAGAACAGCAAAAAGACTTGATGGATTATAATGAGGGTGATTCATATTCTCAGCATTGTATGCCTGTGCGACTTCTTTGCTTTACGACCTGCACTAGTTGCCACTGTAGGTGTGATTCAAGATGCTGGATATGACCTATAAAGACCTACATGGCATAGGGCCTAATTACTTGAGCCTCTCTCTCGTGATATCTGCCTGACCAATTTGACCTCGCAAGGTTGACGTTTTGGGTCTCTTCAATTAAACAATGCATCTATCCGGACCTAGGAAGAAGACCTTCTCTCTCAGTGCCCACCCTCTGGAATGAGGCTCCTTTGGAAATTGAGATGGCTTCCATCCTATTGGCATTCCAAAGACCCATTAAGGACTGGGTATTCTGGTGCCCCCATCATTGGATGCTAGCTGTTGGTACAGTGCTTTGGGATTTATACTGGGTGTGCCAGTTTTGCTCTTTCTTTTCTTTTCTTTTTTTTAACTTTGAGTTTTTTATTTTATAAACAAACAAACAAACAATACATAATCAGTCATTCAATATATCTTCTGAGTACATCTTTTGTATCTTTTTTTTTACTCCTCCAATATTTATCATATCTTAATATTATCATTTCCTTTATTATGACATTTCCCCCACATTTCTTACTTCTCTATTATCTATCTTTTAGTTTTATTAAAAATTAAACAACAATTTTATCCCCAACAACCTTCAACCCTCTCCCCTCCCCCCCGACTTCCCAGAGCAAAAACAGGGTGTAACATTAAACAAGCATAAGCTAAAATATACTAACTTACTACAAGATTCAAAACTCCCTCACACTCTTTAACTCCTCTTTTAAAAATTATTCATCAACCTCCCCTTTTAAAATTCTAATTTAAACATTTTAAAACTTTCTTTAAAGCATATCTTTTTAAAAGAAAAGAAAATATATATATATTATTTTAAGTTAAACCTTTTAAAATCTCTTAATACCTTTAATAAGACATTCTTCAAGATATAAGTTTCAAACCTTCTTTTTAAAAAAAGCTTTCCATATAATCTTAAAAATACTAGTAATCCATTGAATTAAATTATTTCTAACTCTTGAGTTCATTCTTCAAAATAATAATTTCAAAACTTTCAGAAAGTTATCAATTAAGTTTAAAGTTAAGCATTTTAATACCTCGATAATTTTTTTTAAAAAGCTATCCATTTTTAATTAAACATTTTTACTTAAACTTAAAAAATACTAATTTCAGTAAACTTTTCAAATTAATTATTAAAATCCTCCCCAAAAGAAACTAATCTTCAATTCTTCCTTTCTTTCTATATTTTTTCCAGTCCTTCTTCTTCAATAGTATTTTCTTCTTCAACATTGCTCCTCCCTGTGCTTTTATTTTCGAAAATTTTTGAATATAGATTTGAGGCTGATGCAGCTCTTTCTTTTCTTAAAGGTAAAGGCAAAGGTTCCCTTCGCACATATGTGCTAGTCGTTCCCGACACTAGGGGGCAGTGCTCATCTCTGTTTCATAGCCAAAGAGCCAGCGCTGTCCGAAGACGTCTCCGTGGTCATGTGGCCGGCATAACTAAACACCAAAGGCACACGGAACACTGTTCTTGGGTGGCATCAAATAGAAGGAATGAGTCAATAAATAAATCCCACCTTGGAAGATCAAAGCAAGATATATTAGCTAGATCTTATAGTGATAGCAGTGATAATTTAAAAGGAATCAATCACTTATCAAGTGCAAAGTTTACATTATTTTGGAAATGTGAATAATAGTCTATAACTTCAATGTGAATATCTTCAGTGAAATAGCTGATGTCCTTACATATACCATTTTGTACACCAAGAAATGTATTTGTCCCACTTTCAAACCAGGAGTTTCTTAGTCCTCCATTTCTTCCTACAATCTATACTTTACTTATCCCTTCTGAAGTTAAAAACTGAATAGAAGTAATATCTGCATAGACTGTTCTCCATAGATTAGTTCTGACCCAATCTATCAAACAGGGTTGTCATTGTGAGGAACAATTCTTACTCCCATCTCAGCTATAAGTGCATGCCGATTAAAAATAAAAGTCCTAATATTACTAATTTTTCAATTGCCACTAATCTGATTTTTTTATTTGATCCAGATTGTTGAAATGATTCCATCTGAACTGGAAATTTGATTTAGGAAACTGTGTCAATTCGATTCTGAATGCAATTTTTGAGCCAAGAACCATGCTAAAAAAACTCAAAGCAATGTACAACCCAAAGGATAATTGTGTTTTGATCCACATATAAATCCAGGGATTGCAAATTCTGTCAATTTGCTTAAAATGTAGATCAAACAAAATTCTCTAGCCCAAAGGCCTTCCACAATTTGAAACCTGTAGTGCACTGGTGTTACATGAAAAGATTAGGATTCCAGATGAGGCAAGTTTCAAACAAGAAATCTGTAACTCATTCCAGCTCCAGCTGTTTCATTCAGTTTATGCTGCAACTGAATACAGCTTGAGATGTAAAATATGTAGTTACTGATGACCTATATTAGGATAAGAACATATTCCATATTTATACCTGAACACTGCAAAATCTCCTGTTTTCTTTGCCTCTGAATTTATTAACATACAAGATGCTCTGCACTCCTGATAAAAAGTTGCGCTTTATTATGATAGCCGCTTGTTCCCACTTGTCGGTTCTCTTTGGACTTAATAGAAAGGCACCTGCTTTATATATTAACTAGAGGTCTTAGGTTTGATCACTAGTATCTGTAGTGAAAAAGATCATAATTGAGTATGAAGGATCTCTGCCTGAGAGTCTAGAGGAGCACAGCTTCTGACTAAAGTGGATTAGACGAATCAAGTAATCTGCCATAAACAAGTCCCTATCATCCTATATGAGGTTTGGTTATTTTTAAGCAGACACTTAATGTATATAGCACATGGATTCAGGCAGATGCCCAAAGTAACCTATTTCAATATGATGTGTTGAACTTCAAAACTCCTGATTCCCAGAGGGTATTCTTTGTTCATGCTGGCTGGGGATAATGGGAGATGAAGGGCATTTGCAAGGCTGAAGAAAGGAGAAGACTATCCTTAAAATATACTTAAGTATTGGTCAAGAGACTGGATTAGTTCATCACCTCTGCCCTAATTTTTTTTATTTATCCAGTTTATGGCCATCCAACATGGGACACTGGACAGTGAACAGAAATAATAACTAACTAATTAACAGCAAACATTATGAAGTTAAAATACAGGCAGCCAAGAAACAACCTAAAGATCCCTGCACACAATTAGGGCCCCAGACTCAGGCACAGAACCAGGTCTTTAGGGCAGATGGGGTCATTCTGATCTTCAAAGGGAGAATGTTTCATAAGGTGGGCATGGAAGAAAAGGCACATCTTCTAAGCCCCACTAACCAGCATTCCTTGGCCAACAGGACCTGAAACATGTCTATCCAGCTTGACCATATCAGATGTGAGAATGACCCAAGTAACCCATGAAGGAGTTTAAAGTTGCAATGTGTAAAAAAAGCAAACCAACTGAACTGACTATCTAAGCTACAAATCATCTTACTGGATGTCTCTCACACCTAGGACTTATACAATCCATGGGTTTTCATTCTAAGTAGTAGATATTTAAAAGAAATTTAGTGTGGAAGTTCTGAAAATACCTCAGGATTATTTGGAAAGGGATTTAAAAGAAAAGTGTTTCTGGGTTCATACAATGTGCTTGAACCATAATATGGTTTGTTTATATCTTGAAACAAATGTGTGAAGACTTAACCATTGCATTAATAATCATGGTTTATAGACTGTAGGATGTATAAATTCATCCTATTTGGATCAAAATGCCTTAATGCAGTTGTATAGTACAGTTTATAAAAATATATTTCTGGATTCATTGTCTCTAAATGATATTGAGCTTGATATTGAGAGCTCTCTCTCTCTCTCTCTCTCTCTCTCTCTCTCTCCCTCCCTCCCTCTCTCTCTCCCCCACTCTCCCTCTCCCTCCCTCCTTCTCTCTTTCCAGGTGGGGATTCAGTTGGCAAAATACTAATGAGATCTGAAGAAGTTTAGCCATCACTGAAGAAGTTTAAGCTTCTGGAAGTTTGCAGGTTTTCACCTTTGCTCTAGTCTACAGTCCTAGAACTCAGGAACTTCAGCATTTGAAACAGCACAATTTAGCAGTGGAAATAAAGAAGGCAATAGAAACCTTTTGCATCCAAAATAGCCTCCTATAATATCTCCTCTGTTGCTTTTTTATCACTTTTGTTTGTACCAACGTCAGGTTGTGCCCTTTGCTGGCCAATGTTATTGACATTTTGGTACTGTGAAAAGAACTGTTTAATTGCCTGGACATTTCAGCATGTAATCTAAGTTAGCCTTTAGGGCAGTTTAGTTCATTCTGTTGAATTTTATGGATTTGTTTTTAATTATTACTTTTCTTGTTTATTTATGCAGAAGATATGTCATTGGATAGCTGGCTCTCTGAGCAATTTCCAGAGATCTAGTTTATGGTTAGGTGCACAGAAGGTACTTATTGGAGTAAGAAAGGAACATATGATCTCAAAGGAAGATCTATAACAGATGGTGGGATTGTCTCTCACAAAGATGGATATCTTACTTCCATAAGGCAATGTGTGCAGAATCCATAGTTCATTATTAGACTTATGTACTGTTTTTATTTTGTACAACTCAAGAACATGTAATAGCAATAGCACTTAGACTTCTATACCGCTTCATAGTGCTTTTACAGCCCTCTCTAAGCGGTTTACAGAGTCAGCATATTGCCCCCAACAATCTGGGTTCTCATTTTACCCACCTCAGAAGAATGGAAGGCTGAGTCAACCTTGAGCCGGTGAGATTTGAACTGCTGAACTGCAGCTAGCAGTCAGCTGAAGTAGCCTGCAATACTGCACTCTAACCACTGCGCTACCTTTGGTAATAATGGTACTCCCTTCTTCCTATTTTTCCCCACAATGACAACTTCGTGAGACTGGTTGGGCTGAGAGAGAATGACTGGCCCAAAGTCACCGAGACCCCTTCCATGCTTTTAACTAATTACTAGAATTTACAGTCTCTTGGTTTTTGGCCTGCATCTTAACCATTGCACCATGCTGTATCTCATTTTGCAACCATCAAAACTACGCAGAAATCACACTATGACATTATGGCAGTAAACTATCCAAAAGGGATGCTACAACCATTTTGAGCAAATAACCAAAACAGTGTATAAATCTTTATTTTTGACTCTATGTGGGGAAAAAAAACACCTCTCTCCAAAACTTCATGCCTACACTGCTGTTTTGGAATATCTGATTAAAGTGATGCTCACTTTGATCTACAGCTTATAATCATAATTGTCATGAGGAAAAGAAAAGAAAAAACACTGCTAAGGAGATGTAGCCATTAGCAAGGAAGGGGCACTCTGCTTGGTGCCAGAAATGAATTACAAATGAAAATAGCTTCTTTTCAGAAATATATACTGCCATGATTGTTAAGATAAGTCAGCCACAACTGTTGTGGAACCAGAGCAACAAGGGAAAAGAAAGGGATTCTGCCAAAGAGGCAAGCGGACATCACAGTAACACTTAAGATACAGAGAGAATTTACTGTGACACATCATGTACTTAACATATTTCAAAAGTAGATAAAGAGGAATTGCATGCATATAGACATAGAAAGAAAAAAGATATATTCATGTTGAACTATATCAAGTTTCCACAATGTAGAGTGATTTATAATGATGTGAATATTGGCCAAGAGCACTTTTTGATGGTACTGCATTTTACTTGTCATAATCCTGAAGCAAACTCATTCTGAAATGTATGGAGTGTAGTATGGGAAGCCTTCTTCACACGAACTTGCACAAATTCTTCTGGGTCCATTCCAATGCTTAAGATTAAGCAGGGACTAAGACTTGGAAAATAACTTATTTAGTCATTCTGCTTTACTTTTGAACCTCCGTCCCAGAGAAATTTGCCTGGAACCCACCTTGTCTTTTTGGCAGCAAAGGCCTGTTATTTGTCCAAAACTTAAAATGCTCTCTGTTTTAGAGTTATTTTACAGCTCTGATCAATTTTTACTGACTTCTATGCTGAACCTCCTATGCTTTGCATCTTTTATATATATTTCACAAAAATACATGTTTTCTAGCTTAAACTGTACATTGTATGGGGCATTTTTCTACAGCACCAAATTAAAAAGTACAATGTGTACTTTTCTCATATAGGTTAGAACTCAGAGATATAAATGTTGTGAGTGATATCTTCTTTATTTATCGTGGAAGAATTGATTAGGCTCCAGCTCACTTCCAGCTTGCCCCCCTATTGGCTTCTATTTCCTTTTAATAGTAATTTAAAATGCTGTGACCCAAAGCAGGACTACTGGAGAATGGAACATCACAATTGTTTCATTCACCCCAAATTTTGCGAAGTAGATGAGAATCCCTAATAGGAAAGAGACTCAGAGAGTGATTGTCCTTCCTGGCTATAATGTGAACAATGAGATACAGTAGGCAGAAACAGAAAAATGGGATGAAGTAGACATCCCATCCCATGGACACAGAAAATTATGGACAAATATATGGCTGATTCATGGACTAGGACAGGGGTGTCAAAATCAAGGCCAGAGGGCCAGATCGCAGCCGAAACAGAACTCAGGAACCTATTTTCGCTGGCGCCCCTGACACAAGTGACGTCAAGTTGGCCACACCCACCCTGGCCACACCCACCCCAGCCCCCCAAGGTCAAACACAACCCTGATGTGGCCCTCAATGAAATTGAGTTTGATACCTCTGTCCTAGTCCTCTGTCCTACCTCTGGACTGATAGTTCTATTTCATTAATTTTTCTCAATTCAATCGCATGGAAATATGCAAAATGTTTTTAATGTAATCAATTTGACCTTATCGAAAGTATTTTTATACTGTTTTGTTTTGTTTTTTGCTCTGGGCACTTCTGAAATCACAAAATGTTGTAGGAGCATTTGCAGTAAGATCAGAACACCTATTTAAAACTCATTGTAGGTGTTTCAAACTTGTCACCTTTTAAGTTTGTTTAGCACAGCACTACAAATAAAGAGCGTTGTCAATAAGCCCTTGGCTCCTATATTAATGTTCCTTCTGTAGCCATAAAATCTGACTCAGGTCATAAGACCAGAGCATGTTCTGAACCAGAGAAATGTTATGGAAGTGGGGGCAAGGAATGATAAAGAAGTGTCTTAGATATCAACAGTACAGAATGTGTCAAGTCCTAATAGGAAATAACAAGTCAAGTAGTCCCAATAAAAGTTCCAAGTCAGTTTGGCTCTAAATCATCTTAATGTTTTTATTTCTGCATTTTACTACAGAGATGTCTTTATGTTTCCCTTATATGCCTACAAAGTCTTTGATGTATCTCCTCTGTTCTCTATTTTAGTATTTTGCCCGATTCCTACATGGACTAGCTAATTATAAGCTGCCTTAATTCATAATAGTTGCCAGACCCAGGTACATGCTCTTCTAAATGTTATCTTGTGGGCTACACTACACAACTAAATCTGACTTGCAAAAATCCAGATTATCATTGGGAGGCAGCAAAGATAGAGAAAAATCTAATACTTAATTTTTTCTAGCAGCTGTCCAGATTTTTAGAGTCCAAATCTGGTAGTTTAACTCTTTAATTAAATTGCAACACTAACAGGTTGTGAAAGCCTTGCCATATATATATATATTAAACTAAATGCATAAAAAGAACACAGTAATTGAAAAGGAAACACACTCCTAAATCTGTTACCAATAGACCATACTAAATATAAGAAGTTAATGTGTCAGTTGACCTGTGCTAAAAATGATGGCAATTTAATTCTGTGCCTTCTATTTAACAAGAACTCTTGGCTCTGTAGTGAGTAATTCCAGAATTCGGGGAGATGTAATGCAGGCACTGAATTGACCTTTAGAGTTAAATTAGGCAACATAACAACTCTACTGGCTGCACTACATTCCTTGTGAGAGGTATTGCTATATTCTCCAGATGAATGTACTTCATCTTACCTTTACCCCATTTTATTCAGTCTGTTGTACAGTGAGGGCCTATTATTCTCAGTGAAGAGTTTAATTTAGGCAATATAAAAAGACATTGGGTGATGCAATAAAAGTGCACTGAACAGCAGATTCTGCAAACCAGTGTCAGAGCATGGCATTTTTAAATTCAAGTGGAATAAACAACTACCCTTCAATCCTTTTTAAAGGTGTTCCATTCAATTCTCTTCCATCCTTATCAATTCTGAAGCCACCAACTAAGATGACCACTGCGTAACAACAAATAAATTTGGTTACATCTCTTTGTTGCTTCTTAGTTGTCCAGGTTTTTTTCAGCTCACATTCAACAACCCTAGTTGTACTTGTTACTGGGTTGGGGGGGATATACAGGTCAAATCTGAAAAATCCCAAATCTGTTTTAACTTGGTCTGCACTATTTTATACTCTTTTATATGTTTCTTAAGATCTATCGAGACACCTGGTCTACCCCAGCATGTGGGAGGGAGCATACTGCATCTCTTTTGCCTTTCAGTTCCAATCCAGTAACTGAAAGGCAAGCAGTTGCATTCACAACAAACGATTTTATACCAAATTTATATTTCGCTGAAATATAAATATATAAATATAAATATGTGGATCAAATTTATATTTAACTGATAAAGAAATAAAGGGAGACTAGTATAGATCTATTTCAAGCTATTTAGCTCTCATCAGCTAGCCATACCCTTACTTGGAATAGATTTATACTAGTCTCCCTTTATTTCTTTGTCAGTTAAATATAAATTTGATCCACACACACATATACATATACAAATAGAGAGGGGGGGGGATCAAGGCCAGAGTGTCTTGTTTATATGATTTAAGCAATAACTCAAAATGTTATACTTTTATTTATTAACAATATTGTATTTATATTCTCCAAGATGATTATAAAAATAAAACAAATAAATGGAAGTTACAAGGCACAAAAAGCACTACAGAAACAGTAAGATCTTATTTTGTCTAAAATCGAAAGGAGAATCTAACAGGGCAAATGAATCTCTCGGATTTTTCTCAATTTAGAACATCTTCTGAAGATCTTACAAATAGCAAAGAATATAAAAAAATAGGCAACTATTTCAATGCTATGCACCCCATTCAAGTAATTCCTTTGTCTGTAACTTTAAAAACAGTTTTGATGGAGAGCACATAGGAGGAACTTAGCTCTGGGCTATGATAGGAACATTTCATCTGCTGAATTTTGTCAATTCAACCCTCTTAAAGAGAAAGGGAGAAGATATGATATTTCATTTTCAAACCAGTGGGTTACTCTGTGCCAAATAACCTTTCCTTAATTTAGTGAGAAGGGCTTGTTCCTAACTCTGCTTACTTGGGGGGAAATGCTCCTTGTTTTAATTGTAAAGACAGCATCCCGACATATGGTTCAGAAGGTACACAGCTCAAAAAAGAAATGCTGAAAGGACAATGTAAACACAGAAAAATTCTAAAGGCATTAACAAAAGTAAATGTTTATAAACCAGCAGGAAAATATTTCTCTGATACAGAATATATCATTAAAACCTCGTCTTTATCCATTCTCATTTATCCCACAAAATAAATGGGCAAAGGAAAAAATGGTCATAGCTGCTTAAGATTTAAACAATAAAAATAATTTCTCTAGGGGCTCCAAAAATCTCTGCAAGTGAAAATCCTGCAGGAAGACAGGAAAGTTTGGTGCAATGTATATTAAAAAACCGGGACAGGACTTGACTGCAAAGTCATGGCTGCCATTTTGAGGTTTTTTTAAAACATCCTCCCTGATAGGGGAATATGTGGAGTGAAGACCGCCTGAGTGGAAAAAAAAGACTATGTGGGGCATCTTGTTTTACTGCTTCCTTGTTCTTTAGTTCTTTTTCCAAAGCAGAGAGAGGGAAAGGGAGAGAATGAGAGTGAGAGAGAGGAGAATTTCATAGGTTATAAGAGGAAATCCTATCTTCAGTGCATGCAGATGCAGTCCATACTGTACAAAAGACCTCCAAATGATCTGCCAATTGTACATCTATAAGTTATATTAGCCTCTACTCCTAAGTAGGATGAGTTATACTCCATACAGTTATACTCTTATATAGTATAAAAGTATGGCAGAAGTCCAGGGATGGGCCAATTTTATGTCCCCCTCCATGTTATTTTTGCATGTTTTATCCATAAATCCATTCTGTTCTGATCCCCATGTTAATCTGAATTTTAATACTCTCAAAACATGTACTTAAAAATATTGTTCTCCCTCAGAATAGCTACCTCAATGTACAATTTGAGACCGCTGCTGAGAAGCATTGAGGTTTACAGTCTGGAGAAGTATAATTCCAATTCATTCACACAAAGGGAAATGAACATGTGCACAAGCATCTCTCATTCAGAGTGATATCATGATATACTGGACCTTCACTTCACCTTTCAACACGCAGAGAATTTATTTTGCTCTTCTCCAATTTGGCACTTTCTGGAGATTCTGGGGCTGCAACTCCAAGAAATCTCTGATTAAGATGCAGGCTCAGATTATTAGGACTCATAATCCTAACATCTCTGAAGGATACCAGATTGGGACCCTTAATTTGTTCTTCTGCTGATCAGAGCAGTCATAAATAAAGTACATGATACGAGTTATCATGTTTTGTGCTGCAAAAATCTAGATGACCATTAGATAGCATCAAAATATTAGTTGTGTTTCTTATTGTTGCTAATAGTTATCCAGAAGTTTGTGGCCCAGATCTGACAGCCCTAAATTAAGGATATTACCATTATTTATTCATGCAGCATTATCATATAAGTTTTCAGTGCAAAGAAATGGGAGTTGAGCAATCCCTATCCTATCACTAAATAAACCAGACAGAGGAGGAAAACAGGCCACGGATTGAAGGGATAGAGTCTTGCTGATTGTCTCTGGAGCCAGCAAGAATGTGGCAAACCGCTACAAAAGCTGGAGGAGGTGTGTGTCACAGTTTTGAAACAAAATTTAACTAACAATTTTCCCTTCCTCCATCTCCTCTCCCAGTTATTCCAAGTTGGAAAACTCCTTCTTTTCGTAGAGTTTAAAATCAGGCCAGCATATAAAGCTTAAATTGAAGCTTTATTGCATTCTTACACAGAAACCAGGGGAATGTACTATAACAACCTGTGACAACTCACTTTAATTGGAACAAGCAAAGTGTTTGCATTGCAGAAGCTCCACCGTCACAGGACCTATATACACACACACACACAGTATACCCAAAGTCTACCCCCACCCCGGGCTAATTAAGATATGCTTTATTAATTAATTTTTTCAGAGTAAATATTACTGTGCTTAGGAATGTTCAAAAACTATGCATCAAATAAGTAAGGAAGTATTTAGAAAAAATGGCAACTTATTCAATCTTTTAAAGCAATTCAAATAACACATTGTCTATGGGACTGGACTTTTGGTCTCTCTCTCTCTCTCTCTCTCTCTCTCTCTCTCTCTCTCTCTCCCTCCCTCCCTCCCTCCCTCCCTCCCTCTCTCTCTCTCTCTCTCTCTCTCTCTCTCTCTCTCTCTCTCTGAGTTGATGGTGTTAAAAATTGGCCTTAGGCCCACTGAAGAAATCCACTGCCAAGCAGAATAGCCTACACCTCCTTCTATTCTCTCTTCCTACTGCCTGTTGTTCAGATGCCCTCTCAAAGCTATTTAACAACCCAGCAGTAAGAAAATGCAGCAGCCTCTCTTGTGAGTAGTAGTGGCAGGCTGGATGTAAGGCAAATGAACAAGCAAGCATGAGAGTGTCAAGATCCACTTGCTTTCCACAAAAAAACTCACTCTCTTCGATAAAAGAGAACATTCCAATTAAGATTTCTTAAAGAGGAAGGATTGGATCAGGGAGAGTATTCTAAATAAAGCAGCTATGTAGCGGTCTCTGGCAAAAGTCCCCTCCTGGACTGTTGCTTTATGACTTTCCTTGGCTCTAGGCACTTTTGCCTTTGCAGTTCCCTCCTACCATAAAAATAATTGTAGTGCAACTATAGTTCATTATGATTTTTCAATTTATTTATTGATTGATTTAGCCAATTTATATGGCAGCCCATCTCAACAAGTGATTTTAGGCAATGAACAGAGTTAAAATGGAACAATTATAAACATTTCAAAATTTTAAAACACAACTTCAACCCAGTTCAATAGAATTTAGGGAAACAGAAAGTAAAGGAACAGGAAATAATAGAGGTATTATTTTGTAATAATAATAATATAAGTAATAAGAGCTAGTATGGTCAAGTGCTTAAGGCACCAAGCTAGAAAACAGGAGACTGTTCTAGTCCTGTCTTAGATATGAAAGCCAGATGGCTTTGGGACAGTCAA
Organism: Arizona elegans; assembly: GCA_022577455.1. NCBI lineage: Eukaryota > Metazoa > Chordata > Lepidosauria > Squamata > Colubridae > Arizona > Arizona elegans. Next base: position 295,040,008 of record JAKOOJ010000001.1, on the reverse strand, counting down.
TCTTTCTCAGCCCATGATGTTAGGCTTTGGAGACCAGCTGGTTGGTCAATTCCTGTCACACTGGATTAATACTTGGTTGATGAAAAAAAAATGGACCCATAAGATGCTAGAAAGAAAACAAAAATTAATAATAACTACCTGTTCCTAATTAATTATATCTGTTGCATACTGAATTGAAAATTCTACTAAATTTTAGCATTCATGCTATCTAGGTTACAAATAAGGTTATCAGTCTGATGTCCAAGTTGTATACATTTCTTACCTATTTTTTACTAAAAGGTACAAAAATAAATAATTATCAAAAGACACAGAAATAAACTCTACTTCATTTTTATGCCACTGATTTTAGGCCTATTGTACCTAATAGATAAGTTGCTCCTCCTCTTCTAGTTGCAACAATGAAATTTGGGGCTATAATTTGCCAACGGAATTTGGAGGCAAATCACTGTTGTAGAACTTGCAACAACTGTGTGTATCTGGATTTGCTTTCTTGCAATATTTTGGGATTGATAGGATTTGGGGGAGGGAGGTGATTCATTGTTCCCACTGGCTCAGTCCAATTCATCATCCTGGCTGTTATGATTATGATATCTTGGTTCTCCAAAAATTACAGCAAGTATAATAAAAAAGTGGCAACCATCCCTCTGGATAATGAATTAATCAGAATAGTAGGTAATTAGAAGACAATAGTTACCATTTGCAGAATTGTTAGGTTTATTATTATTTTTTGTTTGATTTATTTTTTTGTATACTGCTTATAAATATATAAGGATCAAAAGAGATCATATTAGATATATGATATTATACACCAATCAGTTGTAGTAATTTCTAAACACATTTCATTATTACAAACCAGTTTAGCCTTTCCTAGCTGGTGCTTTCACCTTGTTCAAAATTCAGGATCAATTTTCTTTAAAATATATTGCAAAGGTAATTTGCAGCTTTCGAATATTAAATTGTATGTTCCCAAATGCTTTATCGGTATGATTAATAGTTCCTAATTAGGTAATACTTTCCAAATGGTTATACCATTTTTCTAATTAGTTCTTTTTATTTGATTTTTTTTTTCTGAAAAACTTGTTCCCAGTTTATACAATTCTAGGTTTGGCCGGAACATATAAAATGTGTTTTTCTCATTGTCTTATTGGAAAACAATTAGAGATAACCACTGGATCTGACCAGTCCCTAAATCCTGGAACAGAATGGAAGAATCGGAACAGATTTCCATTTCTTCAAGCTAGAGCACATAGGTGTGAGTCTTTTCTGATCTAATACAGAACAGTTCCATCGTGAGTCTTGAACCAATCTACATTAATAAAGGAAACAACACACTAGTTATGGGGATATTTATTATTTGCTTTTACATAAAACATCCCTCATGGTAGAGGCAAAGAAAAAAAACATTCAATTTTCTAAATTATTTTAGACTCATTTATTTTACTCCGAAGACCAGCAAATTAATCTTGTCATATTTCTGTCACAAGCCCAATCATTCAAATCTACTTCACTGAGAAAGGAGGAAAAAGAGAATTTATTTCACTGCTGCTCTTTCTTTGCTCAAAACTCCAACATCTCTCTGAAATTCAACACAATGTTCTTTGACAGATATCTGTAATGTTTAATATCACATAAATAAGTATATGAAGCCCTCTAATTTCAAATAAAAAGAGATTTTACTCGTTTTTATCATCTTAGTACAAAACATTGATTTTTTTCACACTTCCATTACATGCTAAAGAAGTGTCCCTTCACTGCCCAAATGTTTTTCCACTAAATTTACTATTTAGCCTAACTACTTAATATCTTCTTTCTTCATATAACTTTGTCCCCTGCCCCTCCATTTTAATCACCCTCCTTTGAACATGTCAGACCATTATAATGACTAATCTTTTGAAGAGGTGCATCTCAAATCAACTGTAATTCGTAACTCCTTATGAGAACTATTTTTTATTATTGTTGCTGTTGTGTAGTTGGCTGTCCATTTTACCTCAGGCTACCCCCAATTCTAAGATGAAAAGGCAAGTCGTGGTAATTCAACTGTGAATGCAAAATTCAGCATATATAAAAATATGCTATTTTATTTCTGTTTTATTTAAACTTACTCCTTTGGCAGAATATCTATGCCTGCCACAGCAATGAAGCTTAGCAGACATCAGTCTGACTGTCCCCTGCTGGAAAATGATTGGAATACAGTATTCAGGTATGACTAGGCTGGAGCCCCTAATATCTGTTTTAAAACTGCTTCACGGTTATTGTAACGGTCCTATTCATTCCTCTTTTTGAAAAGTATATCTATGCAGGAATGATTACAGTTAGTAATAATTGCTGAAATTATTTTAGTATGACTGAAAATGACTCAGAAATATATATATTTGGTCCAGTGGTGGGATTCAAGATTTTTTACTACCGGTTCTGTGGGTGTAGCTTGGTGGGCGTGGCATGGCTTGGTGGGTGTGGCAGGGGAAGGATACTGTAAAATCTCCACTCCCACCCCACTCCAGGGGAAGTACTGCAAAATCCCCATTTCCTCCCAATCAGCAGGAGGCAATGAATAGATGGGGGTGGGGCCAGTCAGAGGTTGTATTTACTGGTTCTCCGAACTACTCAAAATTTCCACTACCGGTTCTCCTGAACTGGTAAGAACCTGCTGAAACCCACCTCTGATTTGGCCTCACATGAGCAGAGCACAGCTCAGCTGTCCATTAAAGTACCCAATCTTTTTTTCAAGCTTTGGTACAAGACTAAAAGGAGATGGAGCTGCTTTAAGGAGATGAGTTCTTAGCACCAACCGCTATGAAAACCTAAATAGCAAGGCTACTTTATTGAATAGCAGGAAGAAGCTGCACCCATGACAGGTCCAAAGCATGACTTTCAAATCTTTTTCAAAGCCCTGTTACTGATATGACTTAATATTATTGTTATTATTAACAACAACAACCTCCCAGTGATGTGGTTGCAGGGCTCACATGCTTTGAGGAGGATGACAGCTATATCAGAGAGTCAACCATACTGCACGGAACTCATCAAAGGAGCCAGACAAAGAGTGTTTTTCCATAAACAATATGGTGAGATATAATTTACAGAACCCCATACCAGATTGGTCGTTGCCAGGGTCAACAAGGAGTTGGAGTTCCTGAACATCTGGTGACATAGGATTCAGGACAGTTGACTGAACAACCAGGGCCAGCAGCTGCAGGATTACTGGAAGAAAAGTTGTTTACCTATCACAATATACAAAGGTCAAAAACAAAGAAATAACGATCTGTTATTACAACTCAAGTCCAACAAGATGAGAATATTTGGAGAAAAAAAAGCACTGTTCTGAAAGAACAACATCCAGAATCAGAAATAACATAACATAGGCTGGAAGATAAACATCAATTTCATAATACAAAATAAAATACTCACTGAAGCAGAATTAGAAGAACTGCAAAGGTCTACCCAGGGCAAAGAAATCAAAGTCTTGCCAGACAGAAGTAGCTCAGATTGTAGAGGCAAACCAGAGAGAGTCAGCAATAGTGGAAGCTACCATTTTTACTGAACTGTTTTCACTCCTAAACCAGGCATTCTTTCCAAAAAATGAACAAAACCTTCTAACTAAAGCAGAAGAGGAATTGAAAGAATAGAATAACCGAGCATCTAGAACAGCCAAAAACAGAATAAGGTTGCCTGCACTGAAGCTTGTTCCAAACAACTAGCACAAATATTAAAAGGTGTCAATAGTGTAATATCAAAAGTAAGCATCAATTCACTGCAAGAAACCCACCAATTAATGTACAGCAGAGCTGCAGTTATAATTGAATACATTGAATGCAAAATTGACAAACAAGAAAAGACGTGCACCACCAAAATGGAAGATAAAGTCAGAAAATATGATCAGAAACTGAAGAACAAAAAAAAACAAAAACCTGATCATGGAGTCACCTAGAAAAACAAGGAAAATGAAGGAAGTACTGGAAATAATAAGGCAGCAAATAACTATACCTAAGAAGATCAGCAGATATTGAAGCTCAAATTGCAGACTACAGGAAGAATCTCCAATTTCAGTTGAATCAGAAATGTTTCTACCAATCCATCAATGGAGATGGTTTATCTACAATGAACCAGTCAACACCTGACAAAGAAGAAACAGTTCAGTTCTGGGCAACAAAGAAATACAGGTAGTCCTCAATTTATGACCATAATTAAGCCCAAAATTTACGTTAAGTGAGAAATTTGTTAACTGAATTTTGCCCCATTTTACAACTTTTCTTAACACATTTGATAAGTGAATCACTGCAGTTGTTAAATTAGTAACACAGTTGTTAAGTGAATCTGGTTTCCCCATTGATTTTTCTGGTCAGAAGATCGCAAAAGGGGATTACATGACCCTGGGACACAGCAACCATCATGAGTCAGTTGGCAAGCATTTGAATTTTATTCATGTGACCATGAGGATTGTCATAAGTGTGAAAAAATGGTCATAAGTCACTTTTTTCAGTGCTGTTGTAACTTTGTCACTAAACGAACTGTTGTAAGTCGAGAGCTAGCTGTATAACAAGAATGCAGCTTGGATGAAGAAAGACAATAAGAATAAAAAGCTAAAATGAAAGAACTAGCAATAACAGTGGAAATGGTGGAGGAACAGGCAGAATAGATCAAGAATTGGTCAACACTGGGTAAAGATGAACTGTATGGTTTTTCATTGAACCATCTGACTGGTCTGCACCCACTTATTGCCAAGCAGTTTAAAACATATTGCAAGGAGGTATAATTAAAGATAAGATAACAACTGGCAAAACCTACCTGATAATGAAAGCTCCAACAAAAGGTGTTGCACCAGACAACTATAGGCCAATTACCTGCTTTTAAATTATACTAACTGGTGTGTTAGCTGATACAGTCCAACAGCATCTAATTGAAAATAAGTTCCACCTGAGCAGAAAAGAAATTGCCCAAACTGCAGAGGAACAAAAGATCAGCTCCTAATTGACAATATTATTCCAGAAAAATGCAAGAAAAAGAAGACCAACTTGAATGTAGCATGGATTGATTACAAGAAGGCATTTGACTCTTTGCCAGATAATTGGATAATCAAGTGCCTAGAAATAACAGAAGTCAGTAGAAACATCAGAAGCTTTGTGCAAAAATCAATGGCACAATGGAAAGCACAATTGTTGGACAATGGTTATGGACTGGGAGAGGTTAGAGAGGAATCTTTCAAGGAGACTCACTATTACCACTAGTGTTTGTCATTGCATTGATTCCTCTGTCAACCCATACTGAACAAATCAGGCCATGGCTATCAAACATCTGCCAGGCTATCCCACCTCTTTTATACGGATGATCTGAAGCTGTATGGAAAAGCTATCTGAATCAGAATCACTGCTCAATGCTGTCGGTATATATAGGCAAGATATTACAATGGAGTTTGGACTGTACAAATATGCCACCCTTACCATCGACAGGGAGAAAATATTAAAAACTGAAGGAATCAAGACGCCCTATAGAAATAACACAAAGAGTTTGGACAAAGAACATCACTACAAATGCCTCATCATCTTTCAAACTGACAACATCAAGCACACTGAAGTCAAGAAGGTTAGAAGAAAATACATCATCAGGGTGAAAAAAAAATCTTAAAGTCCAAACTCAGTGGAAGAAGTATCATCAAGGCAATTAACATTTGAACAATTCCAGTGATTAGGTAGATAGCTGGAATAATGAATTGGCAATTGGACTCAAGCAGAACTAAATGCCCTGGATAAGAAGACCAGAAAAGCAATGACAATGGACCATGCCCTTCATCCAGGCAGTGATGTTGACAGACTTATTTATCAACAAAAATAGGTGGATGTGGAATGTTTCAAACATACCAGGCAGTTGAAGAAAAAAAAAAGGGGCATTAGAAGTATATTTGAAGGACAGTGAAGAGAAGGCACTGAGATGAGTACACCATGAAGGGTCACTCAATTACCAGACCTAATTGGCCTACAAGAAAGTCAAATAAAGAAAAGAGACATGGCAAGGCAAAGTTTTACATGGTCAGTGCATTAAAAAAAAAACCTAGCAGGCAACGCACATATAGTAAGACCTGGTAATGATTAAAAACAAGAAAATTTAAGAAAGAGATAGAGGGTTAATTCTGGCTGCACAAGACCAAGTTTAAGAACAAATTCACACAAAGCCAGAATTAATAAGACAACAACAGACAGCAAATGCTATTTCTGCAAGGAAGCTGAAGAAACAGTGGGCCCACCTGGTTAGCTGCTGCAAGAACATCTTTCAGGCTGATTACAAACAGGAGCATGACAAAGTAGCAACACTGATGCCTTGGAATATCTGCAAGAAATACCATTTGCCTGAAAGCAACAACTGGTGTGACATAGACGAAGTAATAGAAAATGAAGAAGCTAAGTTGCTCTGGGACTTTAGAATTCAAACAGAAAGGCACCTACCACATAACATCCCAGTCGATAAGAAAGACAAAAAAAAAAGTCTGGATAGAAGATGTAATAGTACCTGGAGACAAAGGAGGAAGAACTGGAGAAAACAGAAGTAGAATGACTCTGGCAAAAGAAAGCAAAGAGAGTACAATAGTGATAGGCACCTTGTATGCAATCTCAAAACATCTGGAGCACCATTTGAACATCACCAGTATTGACAAAATCACCATCGGCCAATGGCAAAAAGCAGCTTCACTTGGAATAGCTCACATCCTATGACAAAACCTTTAACACCATCAAATCTCCCTATACCAGGTGCTTATAAAGGACTTATTAAGTGAATAAAAATGCCAAATCTAGTCTAAACATCTGATTCTGTGATCAATCATCATCATCATAAGTACAGTAATAGTAGTAGTAATAGCAGTAGCAATAGTCTGTGGCTCCTTAAAGCCTGGCTGTCTTTTTCTGGGCTCATACAGTATCTCTGGAAAATATGTACAGTTAATCCTCAACTTACAACAGTCCATTTTGTGACCGTTCGAAGTTACAAAGTCACTGAAAAAAGTGACTTATGACTATGTCTATGGAGATTCTCTGTCATCCAGGTCATGCTTGTCCCAAAGGTGCTTTTTCAAGAGGCAACTGGACTTTCTGGTTTTTCTTTGAAGACATTTCACTTCTCATCCAAGAAGCTTCTTCAGGTGAAAGAGAGAGCTGAGAGCTGAAGAAGCTTCTTGGATGAGAAGTGAAATGTCTTCAAAGAAAAACCAGAAAGTCCAGTTGCCTCTTGAAAAAGCACCTTTGGGATGACTTATGACTATTTTTCACACTTACGACCATTGCAGCATCCCCATGGTCACATGATCAAAGTCCAAACACTTGGTAACTGACTCCTATTTATGACGGTTGTGGTGTCCCAGCGATCGTCTGACAAGCAAAGTTAATGGGGAAGCCAGATTCACTAAACAACTGTGTTATTAGTTTGACAACTGCAGTGATTCACTTAACAACTGTGCCAAGAAAAGTCGTAAAATGGAGCAAAATTTACTTAACAAATGTCTCGTTTAGAAGTTTATTAGAAATTTTGTGCTCAATTGTGGTCATAAGTTGAGGACTACCAGTATTGGAAATAAAGAGACACCAATAAAGTGACAAGCTGCTTTGGAATGGGTGTGGACATGCAGTTGTTGCCTCCTTACTTCAAAAGCATTTTTTTCCTGGAATCACATTGCTACCATGAGAACCCAGCTAAAAGGAAATGTTTCTTTAAGATGATGTCAACAAGTATAACCTATACCAGAGGTCTTCAAACTTGGTAGCTTTAAAACCAAGCTATGCTGGCTGGAGAATTTTGGAAGTTGAAGTCCTAAAGCTGCCAAGTTTGAAGACCTCTGTCCTATACACTCATACCCTCTCTGAAGCACCTTTGAATCCAAAATGCTCTTCTTCCTACAAATCAGCTGGCTTACAGACTTGCTTTTTACTTTATGCTAGCTGTTTCCAAGGACAGCATATTTCTTTTTGCATTAGAGCTTACTTTTAAATAAAAATGAACAAAGCATCAACTGTATACTTCCATCATATTAGGTAAATATATCTAAAATGTTTTAACTGCAGCACGTCAGGCCTGCTGTTAGTGCTTCAAGCACAAAGGTAACATCACCGGCTTTGGAATTTTAATTTCTACAGTTATCATATGTTTACAAGGCATATTAGACAACAGCATCAGTAAAATAAAAGGGTATGGCAATTCTCCCTCCCATATCCAGTGGATAGGAAAATAATGTGGAAAAGATACAGGACACAGCATACGTGAATTTGGTAATATGCACTATTGTGTTAGAGGAAAGCTAAAAATCTGAATTAAAAAATCTTAGAAGGGGGACAGCACCAAACATGTATTCTAGTAAATACACTGTATGGTAAATTATCCATCATCTTTGTGTCATAATAAGGGTGAAATCATTATAAGAGATCTGTAATTCTTATCCATTCTCTATTATGGCCCTAAACCTTAACTGCATTGCTCAATTGTTCATCATTATTGAGGTCACTGTCCAAGCAAAAAGTAACATTCAAGCTCTAAAAAAGTCAATCCATTCCAACATAATAGTGTAGTCTATAAATTATTGTTTCAGATCTTGGTTCTCATCTAAGGGGCCACTTAGATTTAATGGGAAACTCAGAAGTATGTGCAAGAAACAGGACTATAGAATTGCTTTTGGAGATAGCTGGAAGTTGTACATCCAGAACATCTGGAGGGCACCAGATTAGGGAAGCTGCCCTTAAACACTCTTCGGTGTCTCTTCCCACCATTAATCATTTGATACACTGGAACAATTATATTACACAAAGACCCCTACTGATAATATTTTTGGAGATACAAATATTAAATAGCCAAGGTATTCAGTACTGGGGCTGCATTATTTGGCAGACTACTACATATTATGTAGCCCCTGTACTGCTTTCTAATAAATGTTCTTTCGGTGCTAATGTGATTCCTAGCTCCGTATTTGTGTATTGTTGCAAGCATTTGCTCTGTAACCATGGAATCAATCTACATCACAGTCCTAACTGAGAGGAAAATAGCTAACATCTCCCTACAGGTGAAAAACAAACATATTATGATCTTAAAAATCACTGGTCTTTAATGTGCAGGATGTGACCCCCTTTTAGAACATCCAGATGTAAAGTATCAGTAGTATCAGCTTCCTTTCTTTTTGTTATTTATGGGAGAAGCACTGGGGAAGTGAGAAGAAAAGGAATATTCAAATTTAAGACAATCTAAGATATTCCTTTTCTTTCTTTCTATCTATCTATCTATCTATCTATCTATCTATCTATCTATCTATCATCTATCCATTATCTACCTTAAAAATTACAGGAATAGAATTTAATATGAAAATTTACTAATGAGATTCATAATACAGCTTGCAGTGAAAAATGCCTCTGACTCCAGAATTTGATTATTTATAAAAAAAAAATTTACAAATAATTCAAGGTGGTGAACAGATCCAAAACATGTTCCTCCTCCTATTTTCTTCACAACAACACTATTGTGAAGTTTAGATTGAGCCTTGATAGTACAGTGGTCTAAGCACCCTGTTATTAACACAGCTGCCTGCAATTTACTGCTGGTTCAAATCTCTCCAAGGCTCAAGGTTGACTCAGCCTTCCATCCTTTCTAAGGTAGGTGAAATGAGGACCCAGTTTGTGGGGGCAATAAGATGACTTTGTATAAATATACAAAAGTATGAAGGCTATTGCTTAATGCATTGTAAGCTGCCCTGAGTCTCCGGAGAAGGGCGGCATATAAATCAAATTAAAAAAAAAAAAAAAGTGAGTTGGGCTGAGAAGAGAGTGGCTGGCCCAAGATCACCCAGCTGACTTATGGCTAAAACAATAGTTGAACTCAAGGTTTCTTGCTTTCTAGCCTGGTGCCTTAACAATTTAAAAACTGTCACAGATCACCTGTTACAATAAGCTTAATAATTTTTGATAACCAAAGCAGGAGAAACAACAATTAACCAAGTAAGAGCTATGCTGTCACTATCAAACCAAACCATGCTAAAAGTAGAGAACACATATAGGTCAAGGTTCAACTGTTCAATTCTTTGTTATTAGTTCCCTGCAAATGTTTCATTCTCAAGCTAGATCACATCCTAACTGTTTGGGAGAGTGAACCTTGCTGGTTGTTTTTATGTAAGAGCTTGCCATGCCAGTCTTGGTTGAAGTGCTGTTGATGCTGTTTCCTAGGTTGGTATTGAAATGCCTACGGAATACGACTCAGAGAAAATGAAGAACCCAAACAATATTGTGTTACTTTTAGTATGCAGAATAGACTCTGATGCCATTCTACATACAAGTTCTCCACAATTCTTCTATGATACAGAAAAAAAATAGACATTTGTGATTGGGAAAAATTTCATCATTTGGGAATGTTAGCCACCTTGAGTGCCTAAGAGAAGAAAGATAAAATATAAGCTGAAATGATACAAATAATAATAAGCCAATGACACCTCAGGTTCCCCCCTCCATTGTTCCAGAGCCAAGTCCCCCCATTGTTCCAGGTCTGCCCATTGTTTCAGAGCCATGACCCTAAAAATGTCTAACTGTGCTTTTAAAGAATATTGATTCTATTTTGATTTATAAACACAATCGCTTGTAAGCAGTTTTGGGAATAATGTTATCCTAGAAAATGGGATAGAGATAATTACAATTAATAAGTAATGTTTTAAATGATCCAATCACAACATTAATCAGTAAACTCAATAAGATAAATTGACTTCTCAAGGCACCTCAGTAGTTCTCTTTTGAACTTCCCTCATGCCTTGCGACACTTATCAGAGGTTTCCCAGCACCTTATTAGTTCTGAAAGATAAAGAAATAAATATATTTAAAGGACAGCAGCTGTCCTGCCAGATTTCAAGTGACAAAGAAAATAATACACACACACACACACACACACACACACACACAGAGAGAGAGAGAGAGAGAGAGAGAGAGAGAGAGAGAGAGAGAGAGAGGGAGAGAGAGATAACCCTCTTCTTAGTAAGAACAAAAGAAGTAGCTGTATATTTCCACTGGTCTATCTAACTCAGCAATGTTTATATTCACTGGCAACAGCTTTCCAGAATAGGATAGACCAGCAAAATGGTCCAAGATCTCTCTGCATGCAGTAAAAGTACTGCTCAAATGAACCTCAGCTCTCCTCTATAAATCTTACTGCAATAACGTTGTCAAAGAAGTGGTTACAAAGTAATACACATTTTAAACAAACCCTAACATAAAAGAGGAATGAAGCAGACCTTGGAAGCTTATTAAGTATGGATTTATTTTTTTTAAATCTATTTTTTGTTATTTGAAATTATTGTACGAAAAGATCCATATAAGATCCGTGTAATAATTCGAAGTATATACCGGTATCTACGTATTGACTAATGTAACTGGATTCAAATCACGTCTATTTGGATTTTAACATAAAATTGATTACAGCGTAAATGCATGCTAATATGGGCCTAAGTCTGCTTTATATATGAAATGTAGCTGTTCAGCTTTTCTACTGAGGAGGGTGTGGGGTGAGGAAGACCTCTTTCATGGGCAGATGCAAGATATAATCACAGGCAGGATATGCATGCATCACTTTCAAAGGTTAAAAAGGAATCATTATGGCCAACCAACATAATTATCTGTCAGGGAAGACAGAATCAGAAATGGAGTAAAATATCTTAAATGTCACTAGCTTCTTTAAAATGATTCACGTATAATGCATTTCAACATATGTTGACACTATTTATTTCTTCAACTGACACATTGGTCTAGCGCTGAACACACAGCTTAGAAATATCTGATTTATCGTTTGCTTGTTTTTTCTTTCAAGAAATCAGAAAGCTACTGTCAGGAAACCATCATTATAATTTATTTCAATTACAGACCTGAAAACACAGTCATTGTTTCTCTTTCAAGATCTGGAATTGGTAGCCGTGTTATGGATTTTAATAGACGATTATGGTAATATATGATGTTGAACCCTTCCTTTTGCTCCCTGTTAACAACAATTTTAACTGTTCTCATGATTTCTTCAAAACCAGTAAATTATATTTGCTTTGCTCTCTGCTTCTTTATGCTGATGTTGGTGAGCATTTGCTAAATATTAATTCATATACTATAGTTGTATATCTTTTTTAAGCATACACCAAGAAATATAACACATCCAAATGTCATATAACTCAGTTTTTACATCTTGGTGAGCCAGGATTGTTTGTAATTCCTTGCTGAATAGAGATCAGCCCCGGATTTCACTCTGCACATCCTATAAAGCAGCTTTATTGCCTTATATCTATATTATCATACATCACAGACAATTAAGAACCTGTACACTGATTGCCAGACTGTTTTCTATCCACTCCCTGGTCAGATCGACAGTTTTAGCAAGGTGGCTGCAGCATATGACTTCAGCCATGTGATGGTTAGAGACCTCTCAACAAAGCAATGTTTCCTTTGACTTCTGTGAAGTGCTTTCTTCATCATTATCTGTTCTGCAGTTGATTTCTAAAGACCGAGATATAAACTTAAACTGAACCAGCACATCATTTTGTAAAAAGCAAAACTCCTGCAAGCCTCAGCTACTTAATGCTTCATGTGAAATGAGAACATGAACAGATAAACCTAAGCAAATATATTTGTTTTTTTACACTCAGTTCTGCTGTACCTGCAAAAAACAAACTGAAAGCATTTCTTTAAGTTTGTGGACTGTCGCCTCTCCAAAATAGTGATTCTTTGCCATCTAGACACTTGAACTCTAAGAAGTATTACCCAATGGCTCATTTAAGAGAGTTTTTTTTTTCCTTTGAGTCTTTGATATATATTTTTTCTTGTATCCAAAAGGAGATTTTGGTCCCAAGGAATAGAGAGAATCCATTTAAAAACAACAGTTACCTAGTTGTGTGATTGGGGAAAGCCTTTGCTTCAGACCTTGGCAAAGCCATTCTTGGTCTGCTAAGAGAACAAAATAACCCAAATTGATTTCACAAGTCTGAATTTTTAGTTGCAGCTTCCTGGGAATCTATATTAATGATCCCTGACCCAGAACCCATGTATGACCTCACCCAACATCATCTGTTTTCTCATAAATGCTCCTGAAACACTATATTTGAAGCTATAAATCAGTGCTTGGTAATATCCTTCTCATTGGAATTTTATGCTATTGTAAAAATGCATTTCTTTGCAACTGGGCTTAGAAAGCTACTGTGGTGATGGAAGAAGAATAGACTAATGTTGAGCAGCCAAATTCAGTCTTTCTCTGCTCATATCATCATCATCATCATCCTCTTCCCAAGTCCTTGGGAAGCACTCAATAGGTGGATAAAAATGCCAAATCCAGTCTAAACATTTGGCTGGCTGTGTGGGGAACCACAATAAATAATATGCTGTGTAATATTATGATGTTATAAAGCCACTCTTGGGATGGTTTCAAATATTACTAATGCTACCAATCAAAAGTTGTTATCCTGCGTGTCTATATTTTCCCTTTAGTGAATTTTTTTGTGTGGTAAGAACAAAAGATGGAAGAAGCAATAAAAAAAGGCAGTTCTAGATAGAAGATATCGCTGTCTGGAGCACACACCCAAGAGAAATAGGCAATGCAAGACAAAAAGCATCATATATCATAACTTGGAATCAGTTCCCCCATTTATAAAATAGGAATAGTGATGACCTGGCAAAGGATTCTTAAATATGATAAAATGTTTATGTATCAGATGTGTCATACACATAATTAATCACACCAATAATGACTTCTAGAAGATTCTAACAAATATATTTTAGTTCAGGAGTGTGCACATGCACTGAAGAATGACGTTTATTCTGCTACCGTATTAACATTCTGAAAGTTCAAGAAATCAGAATTTGTTCACTCATAACAGTTTGAATGTTTGCTGACTTTCATCTGAACCCAAAATATACTCTTCAAATAAGAATTCAATAAAATGCATCTACCCAAGTGCTGGAAATAGTCCCAAGAAAAATAGTTCTCAAAAATTGGGACCAAAATAGCACTTACTCAATTCTTCTACCACTGAATTTATCTCTGGCCTTTAATACATTTTGAACAGATATACACATTTTATATAATACAAAGAATTACTTTAAAAAACAAACAGGAATTACATCAGAGACTTATCTCATCTCCAATTCTTATAGCATATAAGAATTATAATTTTTATAGAACTTTACTCTTTTTTTTTCAGCATACAGCTACTGTTAATTACTTTATATTAAATATTATATTTTATTACATCCAATTTTATTTGTGTTCTTCTGTACATCCACACTACCAGAGTTCGTCCTTCTCGATCTTTAACATTCTATATTGAAATTCATCCAAAACTACCTTCATTTCTGCCAAATGCAAAAAAAAAAAAAAAAAATGTCCACACCATGATCTAATCTGTATTCAGCCTCTTTCTCCGTCTGATCAATAGAGTGCAAACGCCCTCCCCCAATCAGTGTCTCTCACTCTGTATTAGCGGTTGTGATGGACAAAAGCCATTCCATCCCAGTTCTCAGAAAAATGGAATAAAATAACTGTTAACATCCCCTCATCTTATTTATATTTTTCAGTGCATTTACTTATAAGTTATCTGTCCAGCTGTTTGCAAAAAAATAAAAATCTAACAGACAGCTTGAAGGAAGATCAATTGTAAACAAATGTGAACAGAAGCATTGAAATATTTCAAAGGCTTCCCAATTACCTTGTCACCAATCCTCTATTATACCCAGCATCCCCGTAAATTATGAAAGTGAAATGCAACCAGTCTTTCCCCTCCATTAGCCTTGACCATAGTTGCATCTTGCTATGGTAGAGGAGATAAGTTTTAAACATTTTGTACAGGAAGAAAAGCTCTGGGAACTGGACGCTGGACCTCTCTATGTGTAGAATTTCCCTTAAGACTGGCATTTCTAACAAATTGGAAACAATTATACAAAAATGGACAAAGATATATTGTTGAGACTGTCGGATTTGAAAGGGATCCCAATATGGTGCAAAGCAGTACTGTGGAACTGTCCATAGTTATGCTGTGTAATCCTTGCAAAAATCACCTAGAACACGTTGCGCCTGCCTGTTGAAAATGTTACTTCATCTCTATGAAATTCTAGCACTTTCTCTACTCCACACACAGTAGATTTAGAAACAACTGAGAGATGTGAAGTTCTATGCTGATCTCCCAGTTCATTTGTTACTCTCTACCCAAAGCCAGGTTAATATACAAACTCAAGTCTTTTTAGTGAGGTCACCCTATGTGGAGTCTCTGGGGCAAATGGACCTGAAAGAAGCTCTACTCAAAGCTCCTGCTCAGCCTGAATCAAGATCATAATTGATTGACTCCTCTAGATTCATATCGAAAGCCAGTGTTCGTGTTCTATCAGTCAGTTCCACCCTGCTATGTTCTGTTCGATAAAGTTTGTCACCCCAATCCTGTTGCATCATGACTTCCTGAAAAGCCAAATAAACGTGTTGCCTGAGCCTAAGCTACAGTGCTTTCAAACAGTCAGCCTCTCCATCCTGATGGCTAAAAACAAAGCAGATGAAGGATATCTCAGAATCAAAGAATCATATCTAAGAATTCTGGGGTTCCTGTTTTTCTTTCCTGATTAGGAACACACGCTGTGCACAAAAGGCACAAAACAGAGAAAGACCCTCCAGAACCTGGATTTTACCATCAGCACTTAAAAGAGCTAAGCTGAGCTGCAAAGGCAAAAAAAAAAATCTTAGTTTTGGGAAGCATATTGGGCAAATGTGACATCTTGATCATCAGAAGATGTTAGGTTTGGTTGTGGGGGGACTTATTTATTTCTGGATACTTTATTTATCTTGTTGCGGAGAGTCGCATTATGAATATAAATTTGTTAATTGCTGGGAGTCCTAGCAGATTACAGTGGGTTAGAATCTGAATGAATAGATGGACAAATAAACAAATGGCAACAAACCCTAACCATGCAGTAGAGTAATAGAATATTTAGCTAGATGTCTTTTGGGGTACTTAAGTCAGTGGCAGAGCTGAGGACCCTAAATCCTAGCTATCAAGGTTCAGACTACATTGTCTTTTTCTTTAAAAGAAAAAGAAAGAAAGAAAAGAATAGGTGCATCTTCCTTTTCACAAGGCAGATTTGAGACACCACATCTCCTATGTACTTGCAAGCATGTTTCAGCCACCTGCTTGAGCCCTCCGACCAAGATAAGGGCGTGTGGCTGATACAGCTGTCAAACAAAAGGGGTAACCTTCATCTAGCTCAAAGCCACAAAAACAACCTGACCCTGAAATGCACACCCTCTGGAGCACTCACCCAGTCCTCAAAGTGCCGGCTCCCGTTCTGCAGCAAGTCCTCAAACTGGATAGTACAGTTAGCCACAAAATCGTCGTACCCGATGGGGGCATCGTGGAAAACGGCCATTTCAATCTTCCTGCCGTTGCTAACATCGGTAACAAATTCATCGTTCCAGGCAGGGCTGTTGGTTTTCTGCTTGGTGGAGGTCTGCCCGATCCTGAAATCGTCCACATTGAGGGCAATGTAGGGGTCCAGTAAAAAGGTCTGTGGCCTGGGACCCACCGCGTGCCTTAGCGACCAAGGGGTGGGTTTGAGATTCACCGCTTCGCAGATTTTAATTTTCAGCATGCCATTAAAAACCACCATGGTTAGATGGCTTCACTTTTCCTTGGGATTAAGCACGCTCCGGAGCCAGGAAGGTTTCTAGGAGATGTCTCAATAAATAAGAAGGCAGGTTTAAGTGAAGTGGGGGGTGGGTGGGTGCAGGGGGCTCCTTTCGGTGGCTTTGGCTAGTTTTTCCTCTTGCGACACCCAGTGAATGCATACAGGCATACATTCATGTATACACGCGTGTGTGTGTATATATATATATATATATATATACACACACACATGCATACAAACACACACGCATAGATTTAAGAGAGATTGGCCTCTGTGTGTGTTTTTAACGGAAAAACAAAAGGCGGGGGTGGGGTGGGGGGGCAGAAGGGAAGGGGAGAGGGATCGCGCGTGCCTGCTTGCAGAAATCCGAAATGCGATCGCAGCACATTCAAAAGAATCCTCGGAGCGGGGGATACAGGGACGTGTCGAGATCTATATATGTATATGCGTATATATTATTATTATTATTATTATTATTTTCTTAAAAGGAAGACTGCCCCCCCCCCGCCGTCGTCTTTCTCTCGTTCAGAGTGTAATCCTTGAGCAGTCCTCCGCTGAAAGCAATCCGGCGCTCACGCTCTGCTGCTGACTTGCCTGTGCGGCGGCGGCGGCGGCAGGAACAACAGGGGAGGGGAGGGAGGGGAGAGGAGGCTGAAGGGGGGGGTCGGAAAGAAAAGCAAACACCCAGGAACACCGAACCTAACGCGCAGCCCTGCCCACTTCGCAGCCTTCCGACTGAAGGGAGAAGGGGGGGGGGGGAAATCACACAGTCCGAGGAACCTTACATCCGCCTCGGCTGCTGCGGGAGCTTCCTCGCCTTCTCCGCCTCCTCCTCCTCCTCCTCCTCCAAGGCCAAGGATCCAGGGGATCGAACCCAATGCATGAGGAGAAACTGCTCCCGATCGACCTGCTCGGGAAAGGAGGGCGGCTCTTTTTCTGTTATTTTCAGATCATTTAAAAAAAAAAAAAGGAAAGGGGGGAAAAAAAGAAAAGAAAAACGCCTCACGCCGGCAACATGAGGTTCCCGCCCTTCCCTCCCCACCCCAAGGCCGCTGGTCTGGCTTGTGCCACGGGCTAGGCTTGCCTGATGCCGGGCGAGGAAGGCTCCCCCAGCTGGCCCTCTCGCTCGCTCGCTCGGTGTGTCTGTCTCCCCAATGCAGGAAATGCGCAAAAGACGTCAGTGTGTGGATCTGTGTGCGAATAGAAAGTTTTGCCTGTTGGGGGAGCAATACGCTGCAAGGGATCACCGGCGAGAGCAACTACCAGCGACGCGGGAAGAGCCCTTCCCGGCCGCCGCTCCTCGGGACCGTGACTTTGGGCAGATATGCCCACCGCTACCCCACTCCGCGACTCCCGGTTGCCCCTTCCTCTCAGCGCCAGGACTCCCAACTGGAGCGCTTCCTCCGGCGCCTCCTTCCAGCGCGCCTAAAGCTCCGGGGCGTTTGTGAGGAAGAGAGGCTGGCTAGTTGGCGACATGACTGTCCCTCTTCCGCC
Source organism: Arizona elegans (assembly GCA_022577455.1). Lineage (NCBI taxonomy): Eukaryota > Metazoa > Chordata > Lepidosauria > Squamata > Colubridae > Arizona > Arizona elegans. The sequence continues at coordinate 295,021,874 of JAKOOJ010000001.1, read as the reverse complement.
CTCCTCCATTGCCGCCCGGCCCGAGCGAGGAGGCAATTTTAAAAGCGAAGCCTGCCGCGCTGCTTGTTTTTTTGCTTCGTTTTGCGCCTCACATTTCCGCCCGGGGTTCGGAGCGGCGGCTCGCGAGCGCTTCAGGGGGCTAAGGCCGCCTCAGTGACACTGCAGGTCCCGAGCAACACACCACTCGGGATATCCACAAGTCTCCTTCCCGGCGCCAACGGAGCCGTCTTCAAGCTGGCGCTCTCCGGATGAGTTGGCTTTCAACTCCTGGAGGCCACCAAGTTGGGTAAGGATACGCTAAAGCAGTGTTTCTCAACCTTGGTAGCTTGAAGATGGGGGGACTTCAACTCCCAGAATCCCCCAGCCAGCAGCGCTGGCTGGGGGATTCTGGGAGTTGAAGTCCCCCCATCTTCAAGCTTCCAAAATTGAGAAACACTGCGCTAAAGCCTCAAGGCCCTTCGTTCGGTGGATCAGAGCCACGGAAGAGGACAACCCGGACAGCAAATGCTTGATGTGGTGTCCCAGGATATCTATCTTGTTATCAAACGCTCGGTCCCTTTGCACTGTTCCAAACAATGGGGTACAAGTGGTCCTCGACTTACAACAGTTTCGGTTTATTGACCGCTCAAAGTCACTGAAAAAAAAGGTGACTTTTTAAGACCGTTGCAGCACCCCCATGGTCACGGGATCAAAATGCAACCGCTTGGCCACTGGTTCATATTTATGAAAGTGGCCATGTCCTGGGGGGAGAGGGTCATGTGATCAGCTTTTGCAAACTTCGGACAAGCAAAAGTCAATGGGGAAGCCAGATTCACTTAACAACCGTGTTGCCAACTTAACAACTGCACGGATTCACTTAACAACTGTGGCAAGAAAAATGGGACAAAACTCACTTAACAATTGTCTCACTTAAGATAAATTTTGGGCTCATTTTTGGTCGTAAGTCGAGGACTGCCTATATATAGTTCTTTTAGACTGGGCACTTAATGTGAAAGGTGAAAAGGAAGTCACTTTCTTGCTCGGAGATTCACCCAATGAGCCTGCATATCCTTGGGCGATTTTCCAGCAGGTAGGGGCAAAGCTGACAGTACTCTAATAGTCTAAAACTGAAGTAAATATCTAAATGATATTAGCAAAAGCACCCTTTCTCTTGCGGATACTACATGAGAATGAAATGTTTTTAAATGTAAAAATTTTTAATGTAAAACTATTAAAAATAATTTTAAAACATTAGGCATTCTTTGCTTGACTGTGTTTTGTACAATATATATTTATAGTAAGTAAGAATAATGGGCCCTGCACTGTGGGTCTTGGTTCTGGCCTCAATGGGTAGCTTTCAGGGGTGAAATCCAGCAGGTTCTAACAGGTTCTGGAGAACCGATAGTGGAAATTTTGAACAGTTTGGAGAACCGGTAGTGGAAATTTTGAGTAGTTTGGAGAACTGGCAAATACCATCTCTGGCTGGCCCCAGAGTGGGGTGGGAATGGAGATTTTTGCAATATCCTTCCTCCGGGAGTGGGGAGGGAATGGGGATTTTGCAGTATCCTTCCCCAGGAGTGGAGTGGGAATGGAGATTTTGCAGTATCCTTCTGCCACACCCACCAAGCCGTACCACGCCCACCAAGCCACACCCACAGAACCAGTAGTAAAAAAATTTGGATTTCACCACTGGTAGCTTTGCCTGTGTTATATGGCCCAAGTTGCATTGGGAGCCATGGTAAGTTTTCTGGCCTTATATATGAATGTTCCTAATAACAGTATATAAAAATACCTTGGGAAAAAAATCTATATGCCAGCATTTTTCTTCACAATTGCTTATTGTATGTATTTTCTCCATACATGTATCCACATTGTCTCATTTCTCATGACTCAGTGCAGTTTTCATAATCCAAGTAAAACAATGGACATAAAAATGAGAATGTAAAGGTATATGTATGTTGTTAAAAACTGGGCTGCAGAATGCTAATGAAAATAAAACAACGTGTTGGGATTTCGATGCTCCAGACATGACTCCCAGCTACTTGATTATTAGAAGGGGCAGAGCTTTGGCTTGGCTGTCACTGAAATAATTTCCTCAGCCCCCCCCCCTCACCTTCAGTGCCTGGGAAGTAGACAGGAAACCAAAGGAAAATTTAGCTCCTCATCTGGATCCAAGACAAGGATTGTGAACCATTCTCTCCCAGGAGAGATGTTGAAGGGAGGAGAAGACAATGCTAGCCCACGAAACAATTCAACAGGATGACCTGGAGTTTCCATTATGTTTTCCCCCCTATGTTCAGCTGTGACAGTGGTGAGGAAGCATTGTTCCAGTCAGAAGATACTTAGACGTTGTAATAAAATATTACTTTCGTGTCACATTATTTTAATTGATAGATAAGTTCAGCAGTTTTAAACTTCTTTTTCTTCCTTTCCTGTGGATGCTGGAAAACTGTTAGGCATTCACAGCAGATCGCATAACAAATTTTTTAAAAAGCAAAACAAAAGCTTTTTATGTATTTCAGTACCATTTACTCCCTCAATGCCAAAGTAATTGTTAAAACCAGCATCTTGTGTGGAAATGACTAATTCCAGCCAAGGCCACTGGGAAGGGCCCCTTTAACTCAGACATTTTCTGTCAAAATTCTGATGAATAGAAAACTTGTATTATGAGCAGATAGAAAAAATTGATTCCACATTGGGAGAAAGAGGGAGAGAGAGAGTTTAAAGATGAAAAAATGGTCCACTGAACTGGCATCATATTATGAAAATCAATCCTTTAGTCAGTGGTTTTTGTTTGTCTTTTTGACATTCCAGCATCACATTTTGAAAACTTGGCCTCTCCTCTGGATTATCCAGCTTCACTCAGTATCAGAAAAATAAAACAAGACCAAATAAAACATTCCCAATATTCCCAGCATTGTTTCTATGAACGTGAGAACCTTTGATTAAATTATTTTTTTAAAAAAAATGTAATGATGTAATTTTTTTTAAAAAAAACCATTTAATGCATACTGTGTATTAAAGACACACTGAACAGTAAAAACCATCTTAGAAATACAGTATCTTCATACTGTTTTACAATGTGGGTTAGTACTTATTGTGTGATAGGTGTATTGTTATATTTACCAACCTCCCCCAAAGTGGTATTTGCATGTATTAGACAGGACTTCAGAAAGTTCTGCCATTTCCAATTATCTCAGCCTCTGACTGAAGGTTTCTGTTTATGAGAACTGAAGGCCAACTCAAGTTGAGATATTAGGCTGGGGAAATAATACCCCATTATTAGTGGATTTTTTGTGCCAATTTATGACAATTACTGTGTAACTAAAATGTAGCTGCTGAGAAGGAAACTATTACCATGATCTGGAATATCCAAGAAAGTAGAAACAAAATCTTTAGGCTAAGTGGGAGTAGCATCTACTACAATGTGTTTCCTTTTGGGGTGGAGAACAGCAGGGGAGGGAATAATAATGTGAAGAATAATAGGCATTGTTGACTTGAACATTAAAGCACCCAAACTGTAAGATTTCATTGCAGGTCCCAATGGGCTAAACAAAGAACTATGCCTTGTTTGTAATTATTGTATTTACCCACATGACATGCATATTTGATAAATGCATGTGAGTCACAGTTTAACATTTTCCTTTCTAGGACCAGTTTTACATTTCTAATGGCATAATGTTTTCTGCTGCAAGTCATATTATTGAAACATGCCAATCAGTGCTTTAGATACCAATCAATCTACACCAGGGGTGTCAAACTGGCGGCCCACGGGTCAGGTACACCATTCACAGGCCACGCTCACCCCAGCTCTGTGAAGGGGGAAAACGTTGTGACAGCAATGTGAAGCCACAAGTTTGACATCCATGATCTACACTGATAATCTCTTAAATATGCTACTGTTGGAAGAGAATATTTGTAGCTCAGTGTTGAATTGTGGGGTCCTTGGTGCTCTCTAGGCTTAGTGGTTTTCTTCCAGACATTTCATTACCAAACTAGGTAACATCATCAGTGCTAGTAGGGAGTAGAGTTCACTCTCATTTTATATACCAGTGGCTTACCCTGTTAGCATTGGTAGGAGTGGACTTGGTACTTTCTTGATTACAGTATTCTTATATTTAACTTGTTTGTCTAAGTTGCTAGTTCCTTGATTGGGTATTGTTTACTTCTTGATTGTTGCTTTAACGTTAATCTACATACAGTTTCCCAGCTGAAGCTGTATCTCAAAAGATCCGAGCTCCGGACCTAATCCAGTAAAAACAACCCCAAGTGTTTGGGCAGGTGATAATTGGGTTTATTAAGCCGGACTCAGGCACACAAATGAGCTCCAAAAAGCACTGTCACAAAACAGATGCAATCCAGAATTAAAGTCAGCTCTGGGAGCATTCGCCTCCCAGTGCAGTTATAAAGGCAAGCCATGTCCTCCGCTGGTGCAGGCCTTGCCCGGAGGTCACTCACCCAGCTCCACATGGCTGCACAGCTGATCGTCGGGTGTCCCAGTTGCACAGCTGATCGTCAGGCATCCTGGTTGCCTCGCGCTGGCCGCCTCCCAGGCACACCGCTGATTGGTGCCCCAATGGGGTTTCACTGGTGCATGGTTGCAGCTGCCGACACCACAAACTTCCCCATTACCACCAGGACCTACCGGTAAGGCAAACCCCAAAGTTTGACAGTATAGTTAATTCTGTCCAAGTGTTGTGAATTTAAGGAGTTTTCATCACGCTTTATACTAATTGGTGTTCATAGATGTGTTCTGCTGGACTTCTCCCTTTTTGTCCTACATAGTGGCTCTTGCAGTCCTTACACTGTATATATGTGGTGAGATGGGCAGCAAACAAATTTAATGAATAATCAAAATAATGTTTTAGATGATTCCTGTTTTTTTCTTCTGGAGCTGTTCCTCCTCAACCGGTAATCAAGACCCAGATGAGCAGAGGTATCAAAAGCTTTACCTAATTTCTGTGTAGTTGACAACAAGACCATAAAAAAAAAAAAAATTAGTCCAAGGGTTATATTTGGTGTCTAGACATGCTTCAACTTCAGTTCCTAAAACTTTTGTTAAAAATTACTGAGTTAGACAAAAGAATATACCAGAGGTGTCAAACTCGTGGCCCACAGGCTGGATGCGTCATGCGCTGGCCACACCCACACATGGTTTAGCAAAGGGGGGGAAAGTTGTGATACATCATATGATGCCACCATGACAACGCGGGTTTGACACCCCTGGAATAAACAGTTGAATTTAGGAAAGGTGACTTCACACATCCATTCACCATGGAGGCAAGAAAATGAAATCAGCCAATCCTCTGTGAGTATTTTATTTCTTGGGGAAATAACGCTATTTCTTTTTACCTTTGTAGGAACTTTTTTTTTTGTTTTGTTTTAATTTGATTTATATGCCACCCTTCTCCGGTGACTCAAGGCGGCTTACAGTGCGTTAAGCAATAGCCTTCATACTTTTGTATATTTATACAAAGTCAGCTTATTGCCCCCACAAACTGGCTCCTCAATTTACCTACCTTAGAAAGGATGGAAGGCTGAGTCAACCTTGAGCCTGGCGAGATTCGATCTTACTTTAATTGCAGACAGCTGGTGTTAAATTACAGTGCTCTGTCTGTTGAGATATCCAGGCTCCTTTAGTACCCACCCCTCTCTTAGAAGAATGAAATATTCTAGGAAATATTAAAAAGGCAGAATATTATACCTCCCTGGATGAGAAAAGGAGAAACATGCTCTTGGAAAGCAGCCCCAACCTTTGTTAATAGCCCCAGAAAGACTGGGCTATCCTATCTACAAGACAAAAGGCTTTCACCCTCAGGACATAATAGGATTAGCCCTCACTCAAGATCCAAACCAGGACAAAGCCATTAAGCCATAATAGGAATTACCCAACACCCTTTCAGAATACAACCCTCTTCATTACATCATCACCCAACAAGATTCAACCAAGCCTGGGACACAGACAGTCTACAAGGTTAGCTGGACCCCCGCATAACCCCCTGGGAATCTGACAACCAATAGGATACATTTCTTGCAAGGCCCAAGAGAGGGTATAAAATATATCACACTCTCTACTCCATGTGGTCTTCTACCCAGAATCACACGTGCTTGGTGGTTCTGCTTCACCATTACACCATCCTTCCAAGCAGCCTCCATGTTTCCAGTGTCTTTCTTCCCACTTGGAACTGAACCCAGATGGACATTTCTTCCAACACCTTTGATACAGAAATTTGCAAACTCAAATCATAACAGGTTGGCAAGAATTCAACTAGGAACAGGCAACTGTTTTTAAACTGTAATTTAGAGAGATTGGCTTTTATTGCTTGTCTTTTCACATGTAATGCTTGGCTTGCAATTTTCTATATCTTTTGTAAAGCCAAAACAGAGTGTTTACAGCAGAGACAGAGCTACCTTATGCCAGCCCCTGACCTTTGCATGGCCTGAAAATCCAAACCAGCTATGTGTGGAGAAACAGCATCCCCTTGTGGAGGAAGTATGCAAATATCCAACCTCCAGTGTTGTGGACATTTTCCTTATTCATGGCCTGCGGACATGATCATACTTAGTGCCTCCCAATTACTGATTGCAAATGATTCTTCAGACACACCCACAAAAGCCTTTCATTAAATCATCTTTCTACCAAAGTGAATAAGGTTATGCATACATAATCCACCCAAAAAAATATTTTTCAAGCCACCAGTAAAATCTGAAGTATTAAAACAAAACAAATAAAAGCAATTTTAAAGGTTTAAAAGATGTGTCACAATGTTTTTCCCCCCTCTAAAGGACTAGAAAATGCAGAGAAGTCAAAATTGTAATTTTGCAGTTTTAAAGGGAACACAAACTGGCAACTGAGCTTTTTGCAAGCCTTTTCTGACGTCTCCACTGTCATTGGCAACATGATTAATAAATCGTTCTTGTAAGAAATGTCACCGCGAATAAGACTCAGTTCCTAAATATAAGAACTGACTCCCTATTTGCAGGTAGATTCTCAACCTATACTGAGCCTCTCCTTTGCAGAAAAGACACAGATTGTGCATGAACCATTTCATGACTAACATGGAAAGTTCACCCAGAAAATGCTGACAATCAGCTCAAACAAATGAGATATAAGGTCAGGGGTCAGCAACCTGTGGCTCCGAAGCCACATGAGGGCTCTTTGGGCCCTCTGCTGTGGCTCCCTGTCAGGTGATCCCACCACTGGCTGGCCTCGCCCCTTGCCCTCCCCTTCCAGTCACTCCATGCCTGGCCTGAGAAGGTAAAAGCAACGGTGAGGGATGGAGAAGCAGCCAGGGCAGAGGCAGAGAGATACAGAGAGAGAGGGAGGGGAGAAAGAGGGAGGGGGGAGAGAGAGATGTCAAATGGAGTTTGTGATTCCCGGTGTTTTTTAACAACTGGTTCTCTGCCCTAATGACCTGCTGGGTAGGCATGGTTAGGGCGGGGTCATGTAACTGGTGGAAGTGAGTGACATCGAGTTGGCCACGCCCACCCAGGTTTTGTGGCTCCCAGTGTTTTCTTTTCTGTGGGAAACAGGTCTAAATGGCTCTTTGAGTATTTAAGGTTGCAGACCCCTGATATAGGTGATGCTTAATATTACATAATTATAATGATTAGATATAATTGGCTAAACCTTTACTTACAGATTTCCAATTGCACTGTATTATCATTTTCTACTATAAAATTGCACAGTTACTTCCATAATACAGAGTTACTTTCACCTGAAAGGTTGATATTCATTGTCCTCTTTGCCACCACAGACACCCCATCTCTGGAATGCTATCCTTCTTTAGAGTCCTTTATTTAGTGGGTTGCAGGAGTCATTCAATGACAGTGAGTCTATCCATCTTTTTCCTATCACCACAGTCTGATTTTTTTTTTTTTAAGATAAAAGGAGCTAAAGGAATAGTAGACACAAAGCAAGTCCATAGTATAAAAATATTTCTGGGTAGAGCTTTCCTTTTGTTTTTGCTCTTATAATCAATTTTACCACTGATAACAAGGTTGCATGACAATGCTGCCATATGTAGATTTTAATTTATAGGCAAACTGTATTTAAGGTCAATATTCCCAGTTTTAAATACTAAAAAAGTATTCCCACTTTTGCTATGGAACACAGCTTTTGCATGGACAAAAGGTGTAAAAATGATTATTTGCAATGCTTTCACAGCACTCAGTCCTTTGGCCCTAATACATTCTCTTCCTCTGCTCTCTCAGCCATTTCCAGTTATTGATAAATATTGGTTTAACTGATTTCATAAAGAGGAAAGATAGGCTGAGCAGATACAGAATTTAATTGACCATATAAACAATGATAGTTAGAATGAAAAGCAACTTCTATGATAACTGAGAATCTGATTCATTCATTCATAGATATGTGTGTATATATATTGTTTTCATAGATTTTCACGGGTAGAGGTATGCAAGTTTTGGTGTATTCGGGTGTTTTCCCGTGTAAGATTGAGAGTATCTTGGTGATGTTTCAATGAGGTCTCACTCATCATCTTCAGGCTGGTGTCTTTGGCTTCGTGCTTGTGCGAGGAAAGCGTGATCGGAGCTGCCGTTTCTCTATAAATACTGGTGGGGAGGTGTGGGGTGCTGGCTTTGTTGCTGTGAGTGGGTTGGTTGCCTGTGTTGCTACATACTGATTAATTGATGGAGTTGATGTTTGCAGATTAGTCAGCTGTTTCATAACATCCTGTGTGGGTGAGGTCCTTGATGTCTGCCCATTAGTCTTTTGTGTTTTGGCGACCTGGGTAATGGGCTGTGTGTTAACATCCTGAGTTCTAGTATGGTGATATCCTCAGTTTTTTGATGTAATATCCTGAGCAGATGGCTGTGATGCCACATCCCGGGCTTTGGGTTGGCTCTGAGTTTGAGGTCTTGCCACGTGTTCATGGCGTGTGTCAGTTTGCTTTGTGTGGAGATTGGAGGGGGGTTCAGCAGCTGGTGATGCCGCCATGGTCTGGCTTCTGGATGGAGTAGCAGTTCTCTTAACAATTCTGCTATATTCTGGACATCTCAAAATCAATTGCATGCAGAATGAACTTCAAAAATCAAGATGATATAATTAACACATATCACTTTAGTCAGAATTGCATTCACTCTTGTTAAATAAGGGCTTTGAGTGCAATACAAATACGTCTTGAGTGCAATACATTAATTCCAGTACAAGTGTTTATTGATTGGGCCCTCAGATATACATAACACTACTATATTATACATTTAATAACTCACATAAACTTGCTGGCTCAATCTCCATTCCAACAAGGAATTAAACTGTTTTTGCATAATATTAAAACAGATTTCTACTGCAAAGCATTGCCGGAAGTTGATGACGCACATAGCTATTTTGGAGGTGTACACAAGCCTTCCATAATACATTTTAACAAAATATAAAAATAGCTATACCATTTACATTTACAACTTAGGTTATTTATATCCATACCCTCTATTTGCATACTTACAGAAAGATCATGGATATATTTTTGTTCAAAGATTATATTGGGATAATGTTACAGTTGCTCCTACAACTTTAGATTTGCCTACTGCTAAAACTTTACAGCAGATGCTTGATTTTCATAAATCCGTAGTTATGCATTGATGTTTGTTCACAGCAATGAAAATATGAAAATATTTTTAGATTACTTATTAAGAACACAAGTAGAGAATATAATAAAAAAAATCTAGGCAATCCTGTCAGTGGTCTCCATATGATCAGCTGCTGAGCTGATATACTATGTCAGTGGCCCCTGACCTTTGGGCACCATGGAGCAGTGGTGGGTTCCTCCCGGTTTGGCCCGATTCTCCCGATCCAGTAGCAGTGATGATATGACGTCACCGAACCGATTCTGCCCCCCGCCCCCCGCGCCCTCCTGCACCCTCCACCCCCCCACATTATTCTTACTTTTTATTTGGTCCCACCCCCAATCTATTGCTGCCTCCTGAGTCCCAGCTGATGGCTAGAGGGAAAAAAACTGTTCAAACTCTTGCCATGGGGCTTCAAAGGGCCACTCTACAGCTGATCAGTATTAAAAGAAAACAAATGAGTAGACCAGTGCCTACAAAAATACATGAGTAGATCAGTGCCTGCAAAAATAAATGGGTAGATCCATACAGCTCTGCAAGCAGTTAAAAGCCTGGTAGACCAGTACCTCTGCTAAATCCTAAATAATTGTCACATGACCATCAAGCCACACCCACAAAATAAGCCACGCCCACAGAACCGGTAGTAAAAAATTTTAGAACCCACCCCTGAAATGGAGAGAGGCCTTTCCATGGACCGGAGGGGGTGTTGTTTTGTGTGCTGCCTGCATCCTGTGAATGGGGCTTCGTTTGTTTGTGCGGCCCGGTTTTTTACATTCCGTGGCCCGGTGCTGGGCCACAGACCAGGAGTTGGGGACCCCTGTACTATGTCATTGCTTAATGACTAGGCTGTTGTTGGTATTTATAAATGGTTTCTTGAACATACCAATACAACTGACAGTTATTTCTTAGGACCTTTCTCCAGTTCCAATAGCCGTTATGCAAACTTGACTTCACAACATGAAGCCCATGGCCTTCTTCAATGGCCTTCTAGGGCTTTATCCAAGGGTGAAATCTAGCAGGTTCTGACAGGTTCTGGAGAACCGGTAGCGGAAATTTTGAGCAGTTTAGAGAACCGGTAGCAGAAAGTTTGAGCACTTCGGAGAACTGGTAGGGGAAATTTTGAGTAGTTCGGAGAACCGGCAAATACCACCTCTGGCTGGCCTCAGAATGGGGTGGGAATGGAGATTTTGCAATATCCTTCCCCCCAGGAGTGGGCAGGGAATGGGGTTTTGCAGTATCCTTCCCTTGCCACGCCCACCAAGCCACGCCCACCAAGCCACATCATGCCCACCAAGCCATGCTCACAGAACCAGTAATAAAAAAATGGATTTCACCACTGCCTTCATCTTATATCCAACCCTTGAATAAGACAGCCAAGTTATTCAAAGCTGAACTGGTGATTTAAAAAGGGTTTTTTTTTTCACTACTTCCCCCCTGCTTTACTGTTTCATTGTGTTGGCAGTGGGGGGGGGGGTGTTTCTGGGAGCAATGAACAAAGAATGCTGGGGATATACACCAAGAATATATATTCCTAACAGGTTGCTCAAAGTTATGAAGGTTATCCCAGCTCCCCAGGAAAGGTATGAGGCATCTAGTTTGGATAGCAATCATATAAGAAGATATCAGAAGCAAATGATTACTTTGGTAACAATGGCAAAAGCATCCATTTATCCTATGCAGGAAGTAATGGTAAACGACTCCTGTACTTTTACCATGAAAATCACATGGGTAGAAATTATATGATTAATAATGTAGTGTTAGATGATAGATCTTTCAGGTCTGATGGCACTCAGTGCTGTACTGAAGAAGGGCTAAGGATCTTTTGGAGTACTAATGATGTGTATGACATGGGTAGTTAAAGCTTTTGAATGTCTAGTTCCTGCGAGCCAGGTTTAGTAGTTAAGGCGCCAGGCAAGAAAGCAGGAGACTGTGAGTTCAAATCCTGCCTTAGCCATGAAAGCCAGCTGGGTGACTTTGGACCAGTCACTCTCCCTCAGTCCAATCCCCCTCACAGGGTTGTTGTTATGGGGAAAACAGGAGGAAGGTGTTGATCACAGTAAAGCTCAACACAGTGAAAGATGAAACACTATAAATTAACATGTTAGGCATTAGTGAATTGAGGATTGGACACTTTCCATCAGAGGATCATACAGTTTACCACTTTTGATATGATAAAGAAAGAACACTGAATGCTTTTATATTTAGAAAGGACTAAATAGTTGGCTACCATTCAATCAATGACCAAATGTCAATTAAACTTTATAGACAACCCTTTAATATGATTATCCATGTTTATACACTAATTCATGAAGAAGAGGCTAGTGGGTTTTATGATCAAGTTCAATTTAATATTAACAGAACATGAAAACAAGATTGGCTGATTTTGATTGAAGATTGGAATGCCAAAGTTGGAAATACTAAAGAGGAAAGTGTAGTGGCTTAGGAAGCAAAAATGAAGCAGAACAAATTACTAATGTCTGCCATTCCCATGATTTCTTCATAGCTAACATTGTCTTTAAGCAACAGAACAATGCTTGTATACATGGATATCACCAGAGGGAATTTATGGAAACCAAATTGGCTAGGAGGTAGATGAGCTCAATTATAGCATCAAAGACATGGCCAGATGCAGGGGTGAAATGCTACTGGTTCGCTCCGGTTCGGTTTACTACTGAACCAGTAGTAAAAAAAAGGTACCGATTGATCCCAACCGGTATTTCCGATTATTAGCTGTGCTGCATGATTTATATTAGCTAGAAATCCTGCTTTCTAGTAAATCTAAATAGCGCGGCACAGCTGTTCCCCACCCCCAGTGTTGTACTTACCTTCAAACGGCTCCTTTTTCGCACGAAGCATGCGTTTGGTGTGCACTGTGTGTGCGTGCATCTGTCACACAATGTGCATGCGTGTGCAGCATGCATCTGGCTTTGTGAACAATCTGGAACTGAACACACTCAAAACCGTAGAAATGGTGGTAGACTTTAGGAGAAACCCTCCCATACTACCACCTCTTACAATACTAGACAACACAGTATCAACCGTAGAGACCTTCAAATTTCTAGGTTCTATCATATCTCAAGACCTAAAATGGACACCTAACAACAAAAACAACAACAAAAAAGCACAACAAAGAATGTTCCTTCTGCGCCAACTCAGAAAGCTCAAACTGCCCAAGGAGCTGCTGATTCAGTTCTACAGAGGAATTATTGAGTCTGTCATCTGTACTTCTATAACTGTCTGGCTGGGTTCTGCAATCAAACAAGACAGACACAGACTTCAGACAATAATTAGAACTGCAGAAAAAATAATTACTACCAATCTGCCTTCCAATGAGGACATGTATAATGCACGAGTCAAAAAGAGGGCTGTGAAAATATTTACAGACCCCTCACATCCTGGACATAAATTATTTCATCTCCTACCCTCAAAACGACACTATAGAGCACTGCACAACAGAACAACTAGACACAAGAACAGTTTTTTTCCCGAATGCCATCACTCTGCTAAACAAATAATTCCCTCAACACTGTCAAACTAGTTACAAAGTCTGCACTGATATTAATCTTCTCATCGTTCCTATCACCCATCTCCTCGCACTTATGACTGTATGACTATAACTTTGTTCCTTGTATCCTTACGATTTATATTGATATTGTTTCCTGATTGCTTATTTGTATCCTATGACTATCATTAAGTGTTGTACCTTATGATTCTTGACGAATGTATCTTTTCTCTTATGTACACTGAGAGCGTATGCAGCAAAGACAAATTCCTTGCGTGTCCAATCACACTTGGCCAATAAAAAAATCTATTCTATTCTATTCTATTCTATTCTATTCTAATAATAATAATAATAATAATAATAATAATAATAATAATAATAATAATAATAATAATTTTATTTCTATACCGCCCTTCTCCCGAAGGACTCAGGGCGGTGTACAGCCTATTTAAAACACAGAAACAAAACAACAATTAAAATTTAAAATCATTAAATAATTAGGCTCCAATTAAAATCCCAGAAATTTAAAATACCCCAATTTAAAACGTTATGTTAATAGCCTGGCCTGGCGGAACAACAGGGTCTTCAGAGCGCAGCGAAATACCCGGAGGTCGGAGATCTTACGTATTTCCGGGGGCAGTTCATTCCACAGGGCTGGGGCTCCCACAGAGAAGGCCCTCCCCCTGGGTGTCGCCAGCCGACATAACTTGGCTGATGGCACCCTGAGGAGACCCTCTCTGTGGGAGCGGACTGGTCGGTGGGAGGCTATTGGTGGCAGAAGTCGGTCTCGAAGGTACCTGGGTCCTATGCCATGGAGCACTTTAAAGGTGGTAACCAACACCTTGAATCACACCCGGAAGACCACTGGGAGCCAGTGCAGCTCGCGCAGGAGGGGTGTCACGTGGGCGCAACGAGTTGCACTCATAACCACCCGCGCTGCCGCATTCTGGACCAGTTGGAGCCTCCGAGTGCTCTTCAAGGGGAGCCCCATGTAGAGAGCATTACAATAGTCCAACCGGGAGGTGACAAGGGCGTGAGTGACCGTGCGCAAGGCGTCCCGATCCAGAAAGGGCTGCAACTGGCGAATCAGGCGAACCTGATATTCTATTCTATTCTATTCTATTCTATTCTATTCTATTCTATTCTATTCTATTCTATTCTATTCTATTCTATTCTATTCTATTCCATTCCATTCCATTCCATTCCATTCCATTCCATTCCATTCCATTCCATTCCATTCCATTCCATTCCACAATATCCTCAATTCCATGTGCTAGCAAAAGAACACTTAGGATTGTTAAGGCAATTAGAGCCAGCCCTATATGGAAAAGGAGAAGGTAAGATGTTCAAGCTGGCTTTTGAAAAGGCCTTAGGAAGACATTGATGTTGATTCACACTGGATAATTGAGAAAGCCAAAAGAATACTAAAAGAATACCAAAAAGAGTCATCATGTGCTTTCTTGATGATAGAAAAGCCTTGTGGGTCATGTCAAGCTGTGGAATGTGCTTAGAAATTTGGGAATTCCAAAACGTCTCATCGCCTTCCTACATCCTAGGAATAACATGGACACAGAACGTAGAACGCTTTCAGGGGTCTCCAACCTTGGCAACTTTACGACTTGTGGACTTCAACTCCCAGAATTCCTCAGCCAGCTGGCTGAGGAACTCTGGGAGTTGAAGTCCACAAGTCGTAAAGTTGCCAAGGTTGGAGACCCCTGCTTAAATAAACAACGAACGGATGCTCCAGACTGGAACGCCTGGTAAACAGGAGCACCTAGTGGCCAAACTGGAAAAACAGGCAGAAATACTTTCTTGTTGGAAGTTAGCTTTTCTCGCGAGTCTTCCAAAGACACGGCTTATTAGCTTAGTAAACCCGGCCAGACCCAACGAGAACAGAGGAAGATTCTTCCCGTCAGCATCGGTGTTAGACAACCGCCCCCCCACCCTCCGCTGGAGCGTCTGCGGAAACTGAGCGCGCCGCTCCCGCCACCTTTATTGTCACACGCTGGTTGGGGAATTCTGGGATTTGAAGTCCACACAATTTAAAGTTGCCAAGTTTGGGGGGAAAAAACAAAACAAAAAAGACACCCGGACTAATCCGAAGAGGAAGCGGCTCCCCGGGACTTCATTGTCACCGAGGGCTGCCGGAGCTGGTTCGATGCGTATTTCCTGCTCCTCCCCTCGGTCAGGTCACTGCTTCCTCCGCTTTGGAAAGCTTAGATTTTGCTACAGTCGCGGCTGGCGCCGGTTTTAAATGTGAACGCAAAACTTATAAAAAGGAAGGCGAAACAAGGGGCGACATTCCGTATCCTCCCATAGCCAAAGCTGGAAAAAGGTGAATTGGGGAGGTTGCGGCGTTCAGGGAGGTGCCGAACGTCTAAGGGCTGCTAGGTTTATGAGAGTTGCTATCCATCTTGTTTTGATTTTTATTATTTTTTTAGATTTATTTTCGTTAATCCTTTGCAGTTCGGGGTTGCAGGATTTTTGCCGGTTTATGAAATATCGAGTATGAGGAGGAATTGGTCTCTCAGAGCAACCATGCTAGTTCGTGGTTCCGTTGCTTTAGAATTGGTTTCCAAATATTCTGGACCATGCACACTAATAAGACAGGCATAGCAATGAGATATGCGTAGTAATAAGGCACACATATTAATGCAACATGTACTTTATTTATTTATTTATTTTATTAGATTTTTATACCGCCCTTCTCCCACTGGACTCAGGGCAGTGAACAGCCAAGACTAAAAACATCGCATACAAAATTTAAATTTTTTTTAAAAGAAAGAATTAAACAAATTTTGGCCCAATAAATTTAAAACACCCCAACTAAAATCAATCAACAATTAAAAATATCTAAAGCGGGGGGGGGGGGGTGTTTAAGCCAGCCCGGTTTGTTGAAATAAAAAAGTTTTAAGGGCATGGCGAAAAGCACGGAGATCTGGGATCCTATGTATCTCCGGGGGCAGGTGCTGCCACAGAGAAGGCCCTCCCCCTGGGGGTCGCCAGCCGACATTGTCTGGTGGAGTCCCTTTCTGTGGGAGCGTACTGGCCGGTGGGAGGTTATCGGTGGCAGAAGGCGGTCCCGTAAATACCCAGGCCCTAAACCATGGAGTGCTTTAAAGGTGGTAACCAACACCTTGAAGCCCACCCGGAAGCCCACCTGGAGCCAATGCAGCTCGTGCAGGAGGGGTGTCACATGGGAGCGCCCTGTCACTCCAATAATCCCCCACGCAGCAGCACTCTGCACCAGTTGGAGCCTCCGGGTGCTCCTCAAGGGGAGCCCCATGTAGAGAGCATTACAGTAGTCCAGGCTCTGTAGCCTATGTATTCCATAGGCTACAGAGGTTCTTTTTCCTTACATATGCAAAAACATGCAAAGTTCCTGTCTAGATCCTGACAAAAGCCCATCTGGTTCGTGTTTTAAATTGCCCAAGGACCGGTTGCAACGTATCTGTACAGAGCTCAAAGCATTTATTTACTTACAGAAACACACCCCTTTCCATGCTTGCAAGCCTTTCTCACGTTCTCCATCTAAGACTTTAGACATGGTCTCAGAGCGATTTTTCCTTGCTTACAGCTACTTCTTGTACATTGATGGTACTAGTGATTACTTAAAGATCCAGACACAGACAACATAAAAGATAATAAAAGTTAAGGGGACATTGTTCCTATGTATATTGCTTTCAGATGTGTATAAAATCAGAGCAAATTTTTCAATTCCGTGTCAAATCTGTTGTTTATGTATATAAAATCAGAGCAGATTTTTCAATTCCATGTGTTGAATCAGTTGTTGATAGAAATATTCAGGGATGCCTATTCAAAAATATCAGATTTGCAATTGGCAACGTCCATCTGTATTTTTGCAGTCTCTTAGGAATGGGGAAAAACTCACAGATAAAACTATTTTTCTTTTCTCAGATGTCAGCATTCCCTAAACGGAAAAGAACTGCAAGGAAACTAGACATTTCAAAAGATGAACTATCTTCCTTCCTTAAATCGTGAGTTAAAATTTATGATCAATGTGTGTTCTAATTTCTATTCAATCTTTGTACCTGGATTTTTGGTACTAGGACAACATCTAGTGATATTTGTATCATTTTGGGATTGGCTGAAGTTTACAGGCATAAGTGTGTACATACACTGGTAATACTTATTTACCTGGCTTGTTTGACTTGTTCATAAAGCCTAACAAACTAATGAGTTTGAAAGAAGAGTGAGAGTTTCAGATAAATCAACAGGATGTTGTGCATACTGCTTCACTATGTTCACTGTTTCTGGCGTTGGCTTCTCCTCTCCTATGAGTTCACGATGTGGAAACAAGAAATGGAAAAAATGGATAAACACAAATATGAAATTTATCCATGCAAATTAAAATGTGTGCTATATCCTAGATATGGAATTTAGAGATGGAATTACAAGAATTGTTCTTTTTGTGCACTTTATTTTTGTCCAGCCATATTAAATGCTGTTGCTGGTTTTGTTATGTTTTTTATTCTTTTAGTTTGTGAAATCTATGCAGAGAAAATTAGCTATGGGTTGACTGCAAAAATGCTTGAATCGATGGACTGATTGCAAGCTCAAAATACAAAACCAGGCTATGAATAACTGCTTAAAATTGTATAACTTTGTGTAACATTGGAGTGCTTCTCCAGCAAAATTGCTAGTGGCAGTAGCTAACTGCCTACTATTGTATCCACAGCGCATAGTGGCAATTTCCTTCTAGAACATTATGGGAACTTTGAAAAGACAGGTGTTTCAGGTGTTGGGAAAGACTGTTATAGAGATAGGCAATAAAGTAACAGATTAAGTCTGATTGGCATTCTGTCACTTTCTATAAATAAAAGATAAGTTTTCTTTCATCATGAATGTTGATATTTTTGTGTCATAAATTCATTTACTGATTGTGAATTGGACTACATAATTGTGAGCTATGCAACTCTTTTGTCTAGGACAGCATATACATTTTAGGGTCTAAATGCATGCAACTCTTTTGTTTAAATATTGAGGCCTGCATATTTTAAGGACAGCACTCTGTATAATTCCATTTACTGTATTATAAACTTTCCCATATCTTGTGCAGATCTTCAGAATCAGAAGAGGAACAGAATGAAGAGGAATGGGAGCCCAAAAAGAAAGTCTCACGTAAGGCCAAAGTGCCAAAAGCCAAAGTGCCAAGAGCTGAAAAAAAACCATTGACCAAGAAGAAACCCACTGTAGCTAAGAAAGGTACAAAGAAGCTAGTGACAAAAGAGGAGCCGGTAAGTAATTGAAGCTAGGAAGCCATTTAGTTTTCAAAACATTTGAGAGAGAAAAAAAGAAAGCGAAGATTATATCGTGGAGATTTATCTGTGTTCATCGCTATTGCAAATTCCCTTGATTTGGTTCAGTTCTTTTGCATAGATCCAACAACCTGACTTACCTACTGAAATTTCTAAATTATCTGATGTATTGGAATAGAAAAATGGGAACTCCAGATGCATGTACACTCTGCTACATGCAAGAAAGATCTCCCCTATGTTTTTTCCTGAGTCACTTTAACCTCTGTAATTTATCCAGCATAATTGATGTGAAGTTCCTTGAAACATGCATTTATATTTGCATTTGAACCTTTGGAGCTTCTTAACATAAATCAAATAGAAACAATAATTTGCTTACATCATACTGTCATACTGTATCAAGGAATAGCAACCAAAATTCAAGTCTTGCTGGAAGGAATTCAAAAAGTCCTTGGCTTACAACAGCAGTTGGGGCCAGAATTGCCATTACTAAGCTAAGGGGTGGTAAAAGTGAACGTCACTTGACCATTCTGCTTATCAGTGACTATTCCATCAGTCCTATTTGCCATGGTTAAGCAAGGACCAGCTTCCTGTAGACTTCGCTGTTGACTTTACTTGTAGGAAATCAGTAGGGAATGTCAGAAAACACAATGACATGACCATGGGAGTTCTGTGATGGCTAGAATTCCAAGGACTCCAGAACTCCATCATGTCCCCTTTGTTCAGCACCATCACAACTTTGCACTATCGCTGAACAAATGGTGATAAGTGAAGAAGGTGTGTGTGTGAAGTAACAAGAGACATGGACCACCATTGGTTTCCCTTCTTTCTGAGTAAGGACCCAAAAGGAGCCTTCCCTTCCAGATCTTACTGGATAGGGAAAAACCGCTGGGAAGAGGCACTCCCAAATAATGTTGCTGGAGTTATACATGTGGTGCAAAACACTCTTAATTGCAATCTGTTATCATAGAAAGCAAATTTTATTAGGGCTAATCATTTTTTGTTCTAACTTTGTGACCGAAAACTGATTCACATTTGATCTTGAATCTTGGGTTAGAGGAGAAAATAGATTGCTTTAAGAGCAGTGATTGTTGACCTGTAGGCAGTGACAGTAACAATGGACTTCCCTGAGGTACTCATGTTGTCTGCACTTACATTTTACTAAGCAGAACACTACTACGCTGATATCTGTAGTAGCTTTTCCCCTACTCAATGACATTAGTTCCATTCCTCCAGCATCCTAAAAGATATGATGATACATAGTAAATCATTGATGCTGTTTATGTTCAGACTGGCTGTTGTCAAAACTAATCTTAATGTGTTTTGGTGGTTTGAGTAGGACTTATCTTTGCCTATTGCCATACCTGGAGGAACAGAAAAAATGACAGAGGAAGATGTCAATGTGAGTTGTTCAACCCAAAACCCCCCAGTGAAGAACATTGGCAGCATTAAAGGTGAACCTGGCTTGGTAAATGCAGATAAACCATCCACAAGTGCTACAGTGTCTAAAAAAAAAATTAAGGGGGAAGAGTCTGAAGAAGATTTTGCATTTGATGAACCTCCCTTAAAAAAAATTAAAACAGGATGTCCTCAGGAAAAACGTGTAAAATATGTGGCAAGTGACAAACTGAATGGGGACCATAAAATGAACTGGGACATTGTAGAGGTATGTAATGCTTTGCTTTTTACAACAAAACTAACATATGTCTAAAATGCAGGAGGAAACTCTCTAGAGTGAAGTTGTACATCCATTTTATTTCTGATGTATATAATACCTCATCTGGATGTATTCCAAAAAGTATTTCATGTGCCTTTATTTTTATAAAACAAATCACCTTGTCTTCTCTCTTTATAATGAGAATTTATCCTGAACATTAGCTATGAAACAGGAAGGTTACAGTTAGTATTATGTTTCACAAGAAAATATACAAAATATTATTTTGTTATTTGTAAGTAAAAGAAAAATTATGAAAGACTTTTTACGTGGGGGGAACGTTGACTTCAACTTTTGCTGGTCAAAGATTAGAAAATATTCCAGGATTTAAAAAGTAATAAAAGTAAACATGTCAGGTCAATCTTAATTTGATACAGTATATGCTGTACTAAAATATATTCCAGCTCCAAAGAAATATTTTTATTACACTTAAAACGAGAGGCATGTTTCAATTTTCTGAGTTTTTTGGGGAACATATACAGTGTCTTTTAATATTGGGGAAGGAAGGGTTTATCACTTTTATCAGATGAATGAAGGTTCCATCTATTTCTTTTTTGCCTTGCAATTTAAAAGAAAAAAAAATACTAATCGTTGTAGTGGGTGGTAAAGCTGTTTGTTCAGCATTTCACACCTTTCAAAGAGCATGGTAGGCATCTTGATGCTATGAGCCCCCATTATAAACATTTTTTTCTCAGTTGCTGAAAAACTTTATTTTTTAATGTAATTTTTAAAGGAAGATGCCATTCTAATAAATATCCTCATCAATGATTTTATTTATTTCTACAAGGCTTAAATTCCTCTCCCCCTCCCAACATTGATTAGTTACAGTAGGCCAAACTGCTGGAAAAAGAGAAAAGTAAGTGGAAGCTGAAATGTAGAATGTGTATAGAACTGCTCCTCTAGTAAATGGATGGATGCTTGCCCCTGATCACCTGAACTACTGTATAACAGACATTTTGTGGGCACATTAGGATTTTTTCAACATTTGGATTGTGACTCTCAGTTCAAAAGTCTTACTTTTGAAACTGAATTGACAATACCTGTGAACATTTTTTCTATTAGAACCCCCAGAAATGCAATTAAGATACTATGTTAAAAGAGTCACATCTCCGATGAGTAGCAACCATGAGGGTTTTTTTCCCATTCTCCTTTTATGAAGTAACTAATGATTCAGGCCTAGTTTTCATTTGAATCATTTTGGGGATATGGTTTTAAGAATGAAAAATGAGTAAAGTTTGTAAATAAATAGAGATAGATATTCTTGTATGTTTGCCTTATTAAGTAGATTGTTGTAAGATGACAGTCACAACCATTTCTTCTCCAAGTTTAACATTTTCAGAATCCTTTGTGAGAAAGTCATACTTGGGCCTTTTTACTGTGGGTTGCAGGTTTTATCGCAAAGGACTGGTATTGAAGCATGGGTGTGTGCCAATATAATCAAGCTTTTCAATGATGACAATACAATCCCTTTTATTGTTCGGTATCGGAAGGAACTTATCAATAATCTGGAAGCTGATGTGCTGCGTGAGGTGCAACAAATAATGGAAGAACTACAGTATGTATTAAAGCATTGGGATGAGGGTAGAAAAGGAGAGTAAGCAGTACCTTAAGCAATTACTACAGTCTTGCAAGTGTTAACAGAGGAATTCATGGAGGAATGCTTACAGATCTCATAACTTGTCTGAATTCCAATCATGGAGAGCTTTCTTTTTAAAATTCCTGGATTGATATAAGCGATTATGATATAAGCAGCCAGCTGCAAACTTTGCAGTTATCAGTGAAAATATCGCCTCTTTATATCAGGGAAGCCAATTGGGGGAAAAAGTTATGAAAATCTCTGCCCCAAGGCTGATTCTAAGTAGAAAATTGTTCTTTTTCTGGAGATTTTGTAATCACATTCTTTCTCAATAAATCTTGTCAAAGAGATTCCATGAGAAACTTGGTTGGAATGAATCACTTTCTTTTTAGGCGGTTGTTAGAGAACTTGACAACACCTATGCTGTTGCCAACTAGAATGGAGCTCTGCCTTTAACAAAAAGCTTGGAAGCTTCCTAGCAATTCCGCAATTCATGGGACAGAGGTATCACCCAGTAGTATCTCTCAGCAATCCCATCTCTACCTTCAGTCACTTGCATGGCCATGGTCATTATCATGAGGGGGATAAATGCAATAGAGAAAGCTTGTTTTTAGTTTTCTTTAAAATTCAAGAAAACTAAAATGTGCTTAAAATTTGCTCATATAAATGATCCAAGATTTTGGCATAATGTGAAACTCTGAGTAATCATCATCAGAATCCAAATTGTCCATTTTCTTCTTTGTAACTACACTTGAGAAATGGACAGTTTTAAGTATGTGAGTCTGTGGCCCATCTAATCTTCCCATTGTGACTTTTAATCACTCTCCATTTGATCTCTTAGGTAAATTTAAATAAAAGGGTACACTATCATTTAAGTGATTGACTTGAAAACTCTTTCTCAGTGAAAACTGATTACCTTAACTATGTTTCTATTAGAAGAAGCTACTCATCCATTGGTTATAATTTTGATTTGAGAAAATGCCTTTTCTATTGAGCCAATGGAACTGTTCAGTCTGAGAGTCCTATGAACAATATATATGGAAGGTTTCACAGTAAAGTGATACTGGCTCAGGGATATACCAAAGTTAGGAATAGTATTTATATAAATGTTTTATTAAATACAAATTTTTAATTCTACTAACTATGCTTGGTTTTAGGACTTTAGCAAAAAAGGTGCATGTCTCAATACAAAAACTTGAAAAAGAAGGAAAGCTATCAGAAAGCGTTTTAACTACATTATTAAACTGTAAAACTTTGGAGGAGCTGGATCACGTGGTTAGTATAATATCTTCATGCACATTTTCATATAACTTATTGTGTGTTGGATTTTTTCCAAACATTGCTAAACCCTTTTATGGAAATTGTAGCCATAACCTCTTAGAAGCCATTGCATACTAGGTTAGATCATTACTATATTATCTAATAACAGTTCAACACAATTTAAGGTTTTAATTTTCCCAGTCTTGTTTGGAAGTGCAAACAACTGGGATCTCTTAATGCAGCACATGTACTGAGCCACTGAAATATGGATTGATCCTGGTTCATATATGATACAAGCTATTCTCTCAGGCAAGAGAGAGTTATAAAGGCAGATTACCAAAAGCATAAAAAGGAAGGAAGAGGCAAGACTCATGGTGGTTACTGGAAGTTCTTTCAATGGACTAATTGTGGAAAGGAAGACTCTGTTATTCAGCAATGTCCATTGAATTGGAGCATAGGGCTTTTAGTATTAATGCCATGTACATTATTTTTACATTATTTGCATCATTATAACATTATACTAATGATGCTAGCACATTCAAAGTTTGATCTGTTACATGCAAAGTCTGTCTCATTAAGCTTTGGTAAATATAGGTTTCACTGTAATTATTATTATTATTTGTAAAGATGGCTCTTTGAATTTCACTAAGGCATTTTTTAAAATCCAAAATCTATTATAACAATTGGAACTAAAATAGATCTGAAATGGAAAAGAAGTAAGGCAATTAAAAGTGTTCCATTTCTTTGCTATTCCACATAGTGAAAATCAAGTGAAGACTGCTTCAGTCTTAGGTGAAATATTTCTCTCCTTTCAATCAGTATAGTATGTACAGAAACATGAAAATTCTTTGCCTTTGAAGAAGGCATTTGCTCAAAACATTCTCATTGCATAATTGCTTTTAGTTAACAGTTTGAAGCTGGCTTTTATAAGTCATTAGATTTGAGATCCACATTTTTACTCCCTGTGAACTAAGACTGCTGTCCTATTCCCCTCCCCCCAATGTGGAGAAATCTCATAAAACTCAGTGTAATGTTTTCAAAAGCGTATAGAATTATGTTATAAACATGTACTCTAAAAATTAGACTTGAAATGTCTAATTTTGGAGTTATGAATCATAGGAGAAGATCAAGGAATATGAATGAATTCCTACCCAGGAAAGATTATTAGCAGTTATTGACCTTTTTATTAATAAAGACTTCCTAAAGTCTGGCTTTCATTTTCAGGATACACTCTGTCTACCTTATTATATAATCCCAACATTAGAAATAACATTTAATGGATTTCAGTAGGACTTCACTAGGGTTTGTGTCTAGCATTGGAGTCACACACACACACAGTAGTCAATGTTTATTGAATAAGTGACACTTGGATTCTCACTTTATGCAAAATATAAATCATGGGTTAAATATTAGGGTTGGCTGGTTTCATACAGCACACTGAGCTAAACTAAGCTAGGCTAAAACCAGCTATGTCACAATTTACCATGTGTGAACTAACCTGAGTTAAAAGAAGAATGATGACTATAACTATATTTTTAAATAAAGCAGTTTAAGGAAAAGTGGCAGATATACTGTATATGACAGGCTTGCTCACTTTTCAGGAGGGCTTTGGCTATTTTCACTGGGATGTCCAAAACAATTAAGAAGCAAAACTGTAATGATAGATTTAAGTTAAACAAGGTAGGTTCCGATTGAATGTTAGAAAAAAATCTTGAAATGCTGTACAGTAGTCCTCAACTTACAACCACAGTTGAGCCCAAAATTTATATTGTTAAGTGAAAAATTTGTTAAGTGAATTTGTCCCATTTTATGACTTTTCTTGCCACATTTGTTAAGTGTATCACTGCAGTTGTTAAATTAGTAATATGGTTGTAAAGTGAATCTGTGTCTTCGTTGACTTTGCTTGTCAGATGGTAGCAAAATGACTCCTGAACTCTGAAACCGTCATAAATATGAGTCAGTTGTCACGCATCTGAATGTAAATCATGTGGCCATTGGGATGCTGCAATGGTCGTAAGTGTGAAAAATGGTTATAAGTCACTATTTTCAGTGCCGTTGTAACTTGGAACAGTTACTAAATGAACTGTTGTAAGTCGAAGACTACCTGTATAGGGAATCAATTACCTAGGAGGCCATTGGAGCAGGTAATTGACCTCTGATAACTCTGTGATTCTATATACTAGATATCATCACCTTGTTTTTATCCTGTAGACAGAGAAGCAAAATTTTTTGAAAATTTCTGACAACAAAATTGCATACATACACATGCATGCACAAACACAGACACTATCTGTCTGTCTGTCTGTCTGTCTATCTGCAAGTTTTGGTGTATTCGGGTCTTTTCCTGTGTAAGATTGACAGTATCTTGGTGAGGCTTCGACGAGGTCCCACTCATTATCTTCAGGCTGGTGCCTGTGATCGGAGCTGCTGTCTCTCTATAAATACTGGTGGGGAGGTGTGACTCAGGATATCACAACACTAGAACTCAGGATGTTAACATACAGCCCATTACCCAGGTCATTAAAATACAAAAGACCTATGGGCACACATCAAGGACCTCACCCACACAGGATAGTACAAAACAGCCGACTAATCTGCAAACATCAACTCCATCAACCAATCAAGATGTAACAACACAGGCAACCAACGCGCTCACAGCAACAAAGCCAGCACCCCACACCTCCCCACTAGTATTTATAGAGAGACAGCAGCTCCAATCACGCTTTGCTCGTACAGGCACGAAGCCGAAGATGACGAGTGGGACCTCGTCAAAACGTCGCCAAGATACTCTCAATCTTACTTGGGAAAAGACCCGAATACACCAAAACTTACGTACAGTGGTGGGGTTCAACCAGTTTGCACCACTTCGGGAGAACCGGTTGTTAACTTTCTGAGCAGTTTGGCAAACTGGTTGTTGGAAGAAATCATTAGGGCAGAGAACCGGTTGTTAAATTACTTAAATCCCACCACTCGTGTGTGTGTGTGTGTGTGTGTGTGTGTGTGTGTGTGTGTATCCCACTGTGTGTGTGTGTGTGTATGTATGTATGTATATATCCCTT
Source organism: Arizona elegans (assembly GCA_022577455.1). Taxonomy (NCBI): domain Eukaryota; kingdom Metazoa; phylum Chordata; class Lepidosauria; order Squamata; family Colubridae; genus Arizona; species Arizona elegans. The sequence continues at coordinate 294,995,923 of JAKOOJ010000001.1, read as the reverse complement.
ATGCTTAGACTTATATAATATTATCTATTACAGTATGCACCCTATAAAACTGGAAGCAAAGGAACTAAAGCACAAAGAGCTAAACAGTTGGGCTTGGAACAGGCAGCCAACTTGCTCATTGAGAATCCAAAGGAACTCAATTTATTCTTTTATGTCAAGCCCAATGTCGAAGGTAAGTGTGTATCTTTTAGAAGCATTAAGAGTATATAAACAGAAATACTTTACTGAGTAAGAGTGGCTGTGAGTATAGTTCTGCAGTAGCCAGTGAACATTGTCTGAATTGGTGTAGGGTTTCCTACCTAAGCAGGGGGTTAGACTATAAGACCTCCAAGGTCCCTTCCAACTGTTTCTATTCTATTCTATTCTATTCTATTCTATTCTATTCTATTCTATTCTATTCTATTCTATTCTATTCTGTTCTGTTCTGTTCTGTTCTGTTCTGTTCTGTTCCCTTCCCTTCCCTTCCCTTCCCCTTCCCCTTCCCCTTCCCCTTCCCCTTCCCCTTCCCCTTCCCCTTCCCCTTCCCCTTCCCCTTTGTGAACAGCAAAGATCCCACCTTTTTCTGAATTATATATTGTCCTGGAGACCTGGTGATAATCAATAGAGACAGTACTGGGTAGATTAACTTGGCTTGAGATAATATTCTCTCTATGTCTTTTCTTCAGATGCTTGCTGAATATGAACAGAAACTAATTAGGTGGATGAGAGAACTCTTCCCCCCCACCCCAATTCACTGAGGTTCCCTTTGTCATTTTAAAATACTGTATACTGTTGGCTCTACAGTATGAAAGCTACTTGTTCATGTATAACATTTCCATTCCTCACCAATAATCCTCAGGCTTACTCATGCATACAAAATTTTTAAAATATGCTTAACACTCTTGAATAAAATGACTGAGATTTACTTTGACAAAGAAGTTAGTTCCAATAAAGCAACATGTTTTCTAGCAGCCTGGTAAAAAAATCATGTGTTGTTTTCTACCATCCCTAGAGAGCTCTAGGGTGGAAAGGCTGAGGTAAATCAAGAATGCATAAATGTCTTTGATCCTAAATGAGCCTCAACAACATCAGTTTCCTCCTGATTAATGAAAATATTTAGAAGATAATGAAGTTCGCATCCCTGTTTAGTAAGCTGTCGTGTAGATTAAAACTACAGGAGTTTCAACACATTGTACTATAAAATATAAAAAGATTAGTGACTGTGCTTCAAAAAGATAAAAAGAGGCAAATCTGCAATTAATAAGGAGATGACTGAAGGAGATAGATGTCAGCTCTTTGAGAAAGATCAGGTTAGGCAATAGGCAATATAAAGAGTGCTGGAACTCTAGTCTATTGTAGGTCCAAAAACAAAATCTTGAAAGCTTGATAGTTTCCCTCTACCCTGTCTTCTACCATATAAAATCAAAGTGGTTCTTAAAATCTCATTTTCACACTCGTTTATTGTCTCTTTTTTTTCCTGCTAATGGTGCTTGGATAACTTTGCTTTATCTCTGTTTTCTTCTATAGTAGGACAGGATGGTTTGGGAAGGAGTTAAGGAAAGTGTTTGGGTCTGTAATTCATTCCATAACACCATTCCAAGGTTTTCTTTGCATGCAGGAGGGGAAACTGAGTCTAATGCACAGATATGACCTTGGGTTAAAGTATGCAATGACTACTAGTAAAACATTACTTTAGGGAAACAATATTGGGAAACAATAACGCTTTGTGGTAAAGTGAGAAAAAGAGTGTTATGGTAGACAAGACAATCTCTACATCTGCTCTCTCTTAAACCAGATTGTCCAAGCCTGGGGCCCTGAAGGAGTCATGGACTGTAATAATCATATTATTTACTACTTTCCCCATAGAACAGTTAGCTTGTGAATCATTTTCCATTAAGATTTTTGTTAATTTATAAACTAAAATAATGAAGCTGACGGCCAAGTGTTGTAATTCACTGCTTCTGTCCTCTGAGACAAAGAAAATGAATTTTGAAAGATATGAATTTTTTTTTGTTAAGAGTATAATGTTTACACAGTACAGTGTAATTATAGATAAATCTGTAGGGGGCAATCTTAGATAGCAAAATGCACTGATTTTTTTTAAATGGTTCTTATAGAGAATGACCTAAACAATGTTTCCAGTTCATCTTTAACAAGATTTTTCATTTTGGGGAAAAAAATGCTAATATTTACTAACATTTTGTTTAAATGAATTCTATAGCTGGGAGGTACTGTTAACTGAACTTTATGATAGTTTCCACAAGACTTCCTTGTTGATTTTAGCAACAGGAACATTATTGGTTCACACTTTTTGTATAACTCTCTCAATGCCTTGTCACCAGGCTAGGTCTGGCACTCATCAAAAAGACAACTAGAGGTGTCTATTCTGAGTGTATTTTAATGGGCAGGAAGTAGGTTTGAAGCCATCAGTTGTTGTCACACATAGACTGACTGTGAAAGGGGAATTATATGGTTGAGTTAGCTGTGAAATGTTTCAGTTCAGGTGCAGCATAGAAGACAAATGTGCAACATTGTTTTTTGTGGCTGGAAAAAGGATGTGAAGTGCCTGGAACATTTAGGCCTGGTGTAAGTGGAAGTGTGACCTTCTCTTGCTTGACATCAGAACAATTCTTGCTGCATGTGTTGTATAACTTTCATCTTCAGTTGATTTTTGGATTTTGTAAGCTCCCCTTAAAACTTCCTATTGCCATGTTTGCAGGGTATTCTATTTGGTACTTAAAACCAAATATTTTCCTTTAGGACTTTCCACCACTGAGGAAGTAAAATCTGGAGTGCAGCATATCCTGGCTGACATGTTTGCTAAAGATAAAGAAACACTGGATTTTATCAGAAATTTGTAAGTAATTTTGTCATAGACATATCCTTTTGTTAGAGATTGGTAACATTGCATTTTGCCAGTCCTATAGATTTGCTGAAAGTCTTTGGTTTCTGGGTTGAATATATTTTTCCATATGATCAGACAAAATTTTATGAGGAAGGAAGGAAGACTTCTGATATTTATTGCCAGCTTCCCACAAGGAAATTCAATAGGGAAGCCGACAGAAGTCGGAAATTGTTCCCATTTCCACTAATTTTTTGCATGCCTTTGTGTATTCTGTTTCTCTACTTAGGAAAGGAAGCAAGAAACAGGAAGAAAGGGATGGAAGAAGTAGACGGGAGTGAGCAAGGGAGGGACAGGTAGGGAGGGAGGAAGGAAGGAGGGAGGGAAGGTTTCCAATCTCCCTGCCAGATTCCCACAAGGAAATGCAATGGAGAAGCTGGTAGGTAGTCAGAAGTTGCTGTTTCTCTATTTAAGTAAGAGAAACCTAATTTTCTCTTAGGAAAATTAAGAGAAATGATGACCCAATGAGGCACGAGTTGTCTAGTTCTTCCCTAAAAGAGATCAATTCGCCTTAAAATGAGCTATTGTATGGCATTTAGCCAGTGCAGAATCTCCTCTCCTCTCCTCTCCTCTCCTCTCCTCTCCTCTCCTCTCCTCTCCTCTCCTCTCCTCTCCTCTCCTCTCCTCTCCTCTCCTCTCCTCTTTTCCCATCTCCTCCCCTCTCTCATCACAGTGTAGCCTTAGTTGCAGCTTGTACCAAAGTCCAGTCAAGTTAAGACAGGAAATCCTCTTCAGCATTTCCTCTATCATTTCATCTCTCTGAGTTCCCCAATTAACTAAGAGACTGAATTGGTTCTGCATTTTGGCCACTTTGGTGCAATTCAATCCAGTGATCTTTATTTCACTGGGCAACCAGACCCTTGGTCAAACTGCCCACTAGATTCTCAAGAAACTCCTCAAAAAACCCTCTGAAAGCTGACAGGATGTATTGGAAAGCCTTACAAATGAGGTCTCACATCTATCTATGGAGAAGCATCTCTTGAAGAGCCATGGTGGCACAGTGGTTAGAATGCAGTATTGCAGGCTAATTCTGCCCACAGCCAGGAGTTCAACTGGCTCAAGGTTGACTTAGCCTTCCATCCTTCCAAAGTTGGTAAAATGAGGACCCACATTGTTGGGGGCAATATGCTGACTCTGTAAAATGGAGCTACTCATCCCTCCAATGCCAAATTTGAAACCTAAGTAGGCAGATTTCTGGGATTGGAACTCTTTCCTCCGCCACCACCCAGTTTTCAGTAACATAAGGCAGTCTTGCCCTTCAATCTATAATTAAATTGTGGCTGTCTCAAAATCAGGAGATTTGAAGGCCAGGGATTAGTCCAAATTTCCCACAGGATCCAAGTCAAATGAGATCTCCAAATACTTTTGCAGGAAGCCATGATATGCCATGTTTCCCTGAAAATAAGACCCTGTCTTATATTTTTTTGAACCCTGAAATAAGCGCTTGGCCTTATTGCCATGCGCTCAAAAGCCCGATTGGGCTTATTATCAGGGGATGTCTTATTTTGGGGGAAACAGGGTATATATAGTTTGACTTTGTCTTACTATACTATTAAAAACTATTTTGTTTCATTTGTATTTTTTTTTCTTGGAGAGAGTTTAAGCTAAGACAAAAGCAACAATCCACAAGATCACTTTGTATAAGGGACTTTTTCTGGAATGAAGACAGTCTTCCGATTATAAGGACCATGTCAAAAGGGTCTATTCCAGAGACTAATATGTAGGATCCGGATGAAAAAAATTAAAATCAATTTCATTCATTTATATCTAATTAAAGTTAAATGTAATAGGGATTAAATAAAGCCATGCATGTAATAATTTATCCTGTTATGACATTAAAATTTCTATTTTGATATCAAATGTCTATAGAGATTCTCAATCATCCATGTCATGGTTGTCCCAAAGATGCTTTTCAGAAGGCAACTGGACTTTCTTGTTTTTTTCTTTGAAAATGTTTCACTGCTCATCCAGTAAGCTTCTTCAGTTCTGACTGAATGATGGGGAATGGAAAGATTTATATTCTTTAGCAGTTATCATTAAAAATTTTTTGGAGGGGTATCAGTTTTTGGAAAGGACGTAACACATTTCTAACTTGGCATTACGAGTGAAATATATCAAATTAATTTTGTAAAATAAGTTTGTTTTAATATACTATGAAATTTAGAATATAGTGAAGTCATTTTTATTAATGTTGCTATCATTCAGATGAAATTCTCTTGACTAAAGGATTTGTTTGTTTGTTTTAAAAATACAGATGTCAAAGAAGATATATTTGCATTCAGTCATCTCTAGCAAAAGTGACTTCTAAAAACGAAAAATGTGTCAATGAAAAAAATGTGAACAAATTTCATTTGTACCAAAATTTTTCTTGCAACATAAAAAGTATTCAACATCACCAGGTATGTTTGCAAATTGTCTAAAGAAGTACCTCTTAAATAAGAAAATTAAAAGATACGTTTCTTGTAAGAAATTTGTTATGTGCTATTGTAGTAGTGTTGACTACTAGTGGGGAAACCTGGGATCTAGTCCATTCTCAGCCATGGAATGCGCTTTGGGCTAGTCACTCTCTGGCAGCCCAGCCTACTTCAAAGAGTTGCTGTTTTATGGAGAAAAGAGCATGGGAGTACTGCACCTGGAAACTTGTGGTCCTGAATGAAAGGCCAGATATAAATATAGTAGATAATATAAACAATACAGTTCTTGAACTGTTTTCCTGTTGCCTAGGCAGTCTTGTGCATGGAAAGGAAAACATGTTTTGCTGCAAACCTAAAGCAAGCAAATTGTGGCTTAAAAGTTTCCCAGCATTCTTCTGGATCAATTCCAGCTGGCCAAACCAATATTTGGTACATTTGGATTCTTCCAGATTTTAACTGTAACAAATTGTGGACAGGTCTTAAGGAGTGAGTAGAGATGAGTTTGTGTGCCTTGCCCCTCTCTCCTTCTTGCCAACCTGCTCTTTGTTCCTGCTAATGCCCTCCTTTCCTGCTTCCTCGGCATTTTTGAAGTCAATACTGGTATGTTCATGGAGAAGACTGGTTGGATGTACAGTACCTTGTTTGTGTGGTGGGAGGAAGCCACTGGCTATGCCCCGTGGGTTTCAGGTCATGGTAATATGATGAACCCTGATTTGTTTTTACTGTATTTTATAGAACAAGCCATAGAGGCTCAGTAAGCTAGACAAACCACAATGACTGGGTTCCCATATGATAGTAATATAAAGATGAATGGAAGAAAACTCTTTGGGAGTACTTTTTTTGTGCTCTCCTCAGATTGGCCATGTTCCTGTTGCTTTAGGTAGAGAGCAATTCCCCTTATTTAGTGATTTACTGCCTTTTTTTTCTCTTACACTGCAGTGCAGCCTAGCCATAGGTGCCAGGGATATAGCTCTTTGACAGGAATCAGAAGTAAATGGCAAAAAGTAGAAGTAAAGTTCTACTTAGGCCTGGCAATCAGGGTCTGGAACAGTCGATGCCAACCAAGAGGCTCTTGTGGCTTCACGATGAATGGATAAATTAAATCTGCCATTCAAAGAATTTCCAAACAGACTACCTCCTCTCAGCTGAGTTCCTGAATGAGGGATGTAAATGGAGGGGACTGACTTCAACGAATCTCTGTGGGAGTAAATTGGGGTTTGGATAGAAGGATAGAAGCAACACTCTCCACAAGAAGCAAAAGGCTCCACTCTCTAATCTCCGGTCCTTGTTATAGCTATTGTAAATAAGCTCCTTACATAAATACTGCCTTGCTATTCTTACAGCACCATGGTAGAGATTTTTTTAAAAATAGAAGTAGGTTATCATCAAAATGCTTTCAGAAAAATATGGGGATTTTGCTGCTGAATTTTAGTTTGAACTCCTATTGTACATATATGTATGACAATGTAGCGTGCATACCTTGTATCCTATTGAGAAGATGTAGGATCAGAGATATAGTAATCATACCTCCATTTTCCACCTCTAAAATGATCATAAATACCAGTTTCTTTGTTGAGATTTGTGACTGAAGGAATATAGGTTCTCCAATCCAAGCCCAAATTGTAAACCTCACTGGAAGTTTCAAATCTGCCGTCTGATCTTTCTCAGCCCCTACATGAGTTGCTCCTAAGATCAACCTGTGCTGTCTAAGGATTTTGGAAATTGACTTATTTTTCAGTGAGTCAGTTGACCATTTTGAAACATATCTAGCCTATGGACATCAAACAATGAAGAAGAAAATGTGGCTGTGGTCTAAAAGGAGTAGATTTTCCTGTTAAGAGTTGTGGCCATTAGCCAAGTGAAAAGAGTTGCATTAGGTCTTTTCAAAAAGGAAAATTATTTTCTCCAGAGATAAAAGTGAGCTTGTACCTTTTATTCTAGAATAATGGCTGAGGAAGATGGAAACATTGTAGATTTCCCCATGGGACTGACAAGAGTTCAAAATGTTTTCTTCGCTCTTTCTGACCATGTTTTGAATTATGCCATGAATCCCATACAAAGTTCACAATTGTTTCACTCTTTTCTACATGTGACCATATGGAATCATGTGAGGCATGCCCATCACTGTCCATGTACTGCATTCTGGACAGGTTGAAGCTTTCTGAGAGGTTTTCCAGGGCAGTCTCATGTAGAACAAATTGCTGAGCCTTGAGGTGGCTGATTAAAGGGCCTCCCAATCCAGGAAGAGGTGCAACTGGTACACCTGAGGGAGCTGGGTAAAAACCTCTTTGTCCTTAGTGCCACCAGCTCATCAAGACAGAACATCAAAAGCCTCAATTAACCAACCTGAAATCGAAAGGTATAATTGGTATCATCAGCATGTGGATAATACCAAATCCCAAATTGGCAGATGATCTCGTCTACCTCATCTAGCAGCTTATTGTAGATGTTAAACATGAGAGGAGAGAGCATTGAACCTTGCAGCATCTCATATAAGGGTTTGGTGCCTTCACACCTTCCAATGCCAACTAGTCGCTTCACACCTGCCAATGCCAACTGGTACCAGCCATAGAAGAAGGATTGGATCCACATAAAAAGCCGTAGAAGAATGATTGAAGCCACATTGTTATCCCCCACATTTCCTATTCCCAGAAGAATATCATGGTTCACAGTACTGAAGGCCCCTGAAAGATCAAGGAACATTAGGATGGATGCGCTAGATGTGTTACCTCTATACTGGCTCCACCAAGGTCATCAACAAGTGCAATCAAGGCTATCTCAGTACCAAAATCCATCTGAATTGGGTCTAATAATCTATTCCAGGATTCCTTGCAACTGCATACTGACCGTCTTCTTAACAACATTCTCCCAAAAGGGAAAGTTAGAGACAAAACAGTAGTTGTCTAACATAGTTGCCTAAAATCTAAAACAGGAGAGGGTGCACTTCTGCCTTCTTCAAAACCGAAAGCACTACCCCAGAGGTGGTATTCATCAGGTTCTGACCAGTTCTGGAGAACTGGTAAATACCACCTCTGACTAGCCCCGCCCCCATCTTTTCTCTGCATCTCAAGTCCCAGCTGATTGGGAGGAAATGTGGATTTTGCAGTAACCTTCCCCTGGAGTGGGGAGGGAATGGAGATTTTACAGTATCCTTCCCCTGCCACGCCCACCAAGCCATGCTCACAGAACCGGTAGTAAAAAATTTTAATCCCACCCCTTCTGTCAGTGAAGTTGACACTATAGTCACCAACATCATTAACCTCAACTGCCTTTGAAAAACCAGTTTCACAAAGTAATAATATCTAACCAATAATGAATTACAGATAGACAGCCCCTGTCACACATGTATCAAGGATCTTTCAAATTTATTGTAGCTCCAGCATATAAATGATGAGAGTGAACCTTTTAGAAATACTCTCGGAGGGATTCAAAAGACTACAAAATATTTTTCTTGCTGAACTAGTTGGTTTTAAGTCATGCAAAACAGATATTCTTTAAAACTTTAAAGAATATTCTTTAAAACTGAAACCAAGGTAATAGAAGATACTCCAAATCTGTATTTCAAATGTTATTGTTGCATGTTGTTCATATTTATTTTTGATGGGGTTTTTAAAAAGAAATTCTAATAAAACATTGCTAATGTTATTTCAGTAGAAGCTTTCTCCAACAGTCTTAATGTCTCTGAAATTTCAGAGGCTGGTGATGCCCATGAATTGTGTCTGATGATCTGTTTTGTCTTAAAATGCAACTTTGATGTCACTTGAAAGAGGCATTTTAGTTTTCATCCCCCTTGTCACAATGGAATAAACCTGGCAGCTCTTTGCTTGTGAACGTGCCTCCTCTTCCTCATACTTGCCCTTTCTTTTGGCAATCTGGGTACCTGATGTTAAAATATTTCACATGCAATTTTTATTGTTTGCTGTACTGTTCAGTGATATGTCAAGCCTGGTATGTCAACAAACACCAGAAAAGCTGAAGAATATAAATTAGTGTGATGTCTTCAGGTCACTTTTAGACCATTGTGTTTAACATATGTGACATGTCTGAGTTAGCTAGTGATTGAATTAATGTTCATGATGGACAGGGAATGCTTGCTTGTGACAGGAAGAGGCCTATAGCATCCATCAATGTGTGCAATGACATGGGTATGTCAACTTTTAACAGCTTTTTAATGGTTTTTGCAAGTCTAATGTATTAAAAATGCATGGTTTTGTTAACATTTAGGTGCACATGGACAGCAAGTGTACACAGCAATCATCTGCTTTCTCTCTCATGGCAGTTTAAATGCATGTTTGTTTTATTTAATGGAAATCTTCCATCAAATGAATCAGAAAGTGAACATAGAGAGCAACCTTATACAATTTTACACATTCTAAATGTTTTGGACAGCAGTTCTCATTATCACCAGTCAGCGTGGCCATTGGGATGATGTTAGTTGTAGTCTGACATATCTGGAGGATACTGGTTAGGGAATACATGTAGTATAGTGGTTAGCTTGCTGAACAAAGTCTAGACAGGGTTTTTCTCAGAGTAACCAGTCAGAGGTGTACTTTGTGTCAGTCACACTATCTCAGCTGGAACCAACAATTTATGATTGTTCTAAGGGAAAACGGGAAAAAAATCTTGACAGAATTAGTAAAATATGATTCTCAATCATATTACTTTTTAGCCATTTCTTTGAACATGCAGTATTGTAGAGGATATCATGTGCAAAATTTAAGAAGAAAATTAATGATAAATTCTTTATCACTTAAATATCTGGAAAAGAACCAAAATATGTTTAAAGAAACACTGTACAGTTTTTGGGAATATGATTGATCTTGCTTGGTCAAGTATCTGCCGAACATGAGATATGAATATTTGAATATTAAGACTAGAAAAGTATAAAAGGAAAATTCATATTGAAGTCAATGAATGCACAATTTAGAGATTTCTTCTTTTTTTAATTGTGTGATTGAGGAAGATCTCACTGCGTCACGTTGCTGTTGTGACTTTTCACAACATTTTTCCCATTTGCGGAGCTGAAGTGGGTGTGGCCTGCACGTGAGGCATTTGGTCCGCGGGCTGCCAGTTTAATACCCCATGTGTAGTTAATCCCTAGGATTAACAGGTACAATTATGCCATGGATCTATGTTCATATAAAGCCTGTAATCTAAGCATTACAGACTTTATTCCAGGAAAAGCTGGATTCTGCCATTTATACATATTATACCCGTGCCAAAGAGCCAGAAAATGGCCAAAAACAACCCCCAAAATGGCCTGAAAATGGCCAAAACCAGCCAAAAAACAGGCATGTACACACCGGAAAGCTGGTCTTCGGGTTTCTGGTGCTCTGGCACATGCGAAGACCAGCTGGCCAGCACACATGCAAGTGCCAGAAACCCGAAAACCAGCTGGCCGGCACATGCACGCACATTCCAGTTTGGCCACTTGGTGCCGAAAAGGTTCGCCATCACCGTACTATACAAATTCAGCTGTATACTTTATCTTTATTTTAAGTTTTATTTTGCAATTTTGTTCTGGGAGAAACAATAACTGAGCATATCATCTCTGGGTCCAAATGAATATTTTTCTTTAATTTATTCTCGTAATACAGATTTATAGGATTTGGAATTTAGAAATATTGATTGGCTGATATTTTTAACCCTTTGGCTGTCAATCTATCAGTATATATCGCTATCTCTATGTATCATAAATTGTCGCTGTTCATATTTGGGATTTAGATTCTGGCTATTAACCGAGGAGAGAATCTGAAAATCTTGAAAGTAAAAGTCAACGTTCCTGATGGAGTGAAGAATGAATTTTCTAGGTGGTGTGTAAATGAAAGGTTTGTGGAGGGATATAAGTATGTCCATGTCAATGTTCTATTGTTGTTCTCATTAATGAAGCATACTGAATGCATGCATTTTTAAAAATTTCATCTGAATTTGAGTTTTCAAGATGAGGATAGGCAATTGTATTTTGGCTATCTGCATGGTAGGGGTTTTGGCTTCCCATATGCAATAAAGAGTTGTCCATCATTAATTCTAGCCTGTGTACATGTAGTCCTCAACGTACAAGTGTAATTGAGCCTGAAATTACAGTTGTAACTTCTTGTGGTAGTAAATCAAGACATCATGTGATCACACCCAATTTTGGGGGGCATTTTTGGGGCAGTCATTAAGCAAATGCTGCAGTCATTAAGCAAACATAGCAGTTGTTAAGCGAATACATCAGTTATCCAATTCCCTCAATGGGCATTTTTTTTCCCCAGAAGCCAAAAGTAAACACAAAAGTTAAACAGTAATTGGCAAAAAAAATCACTAATTGCAATGATGTAATTGTGGGACACTGCAAAGGGTTGTAAAAGTGACTTGATTGCCAAGCACCCAAGATATGATCATGTGAATATAGGGGCAAGATACACATTTTCTGTATAAGATTTCCTATCTACTTGATTCTTGTACCAAATATTAAAATGCCAAGAATTAGATACTTTTTTGATGTCACATGGATGTTCTGAAAACATTATTTCAGAATTTAAAATTATAAGGTTTAATTTTGTAAATGCTGGGGTGTATAGTTAAGCTGTAAACTCATAGATTTATCTTTTTTAAGGGAAGAAGTTCCACTAATTACTTAGGGGTTTTGAGTTATATGTTGCTTATTCTTTAATTATTTATTAGGTCTTCTGTGAATATTTACATAACTTAGTTCTTGAATCATTGACATTTGTATGTGATATATCATTTATAGACAAATTATTTCCCCCACTCCCGGTTTACTATTTATGTATGTTTTTTGTTCTTTAATGTTGACTTTTGGGCCAATGAGAAATAAGTGTAAAAGGATTGTTTTTCAAATGTAGTAAAAAAATTTCTAATGAATGCTTGAATTAGCAGAAATTAGAACTAGAACTCAGGGCCACATTCATGTTTACTACCTATTGTTATTGCTGTTTTTGATTTGATTTAAAAGATTGCCAGAGTGATTTAAAAAAATCTGATTTACAGATGGAGACCAAAAGCCTTTGCCAGCCCTGAATTAATGGAACTACTGCGCTATTCAATAGAAGATTCATATAAACGTCTTATTTATCCCCTCCTCTGCAGAGAATTCAGGTAAAGCAATATATCTTCATTATTAAAAGAGTAAGTAAAAACTTAATAGTCCTTAATAGTCAAACTTAGCAAATCTAGCATCCTGTTTTTTGCTGGGGCTAAACCAAATGTTTATGAAATGCTCACAAGCAGTAAATAAGGTATAGGAGCCCTCTCTTGTCTTCCAAAAATGATGTTCAGGGACATAATTCCTTTTGACATGGGAATTTCTAGATGGCCATCTTGGCTATGAGCTTTGGATAACCTTACACATCAGTGGTGAAATCCAAATTTTTTTGCTACCGGTTCGGTGGGCATGGCTTGGTGGGCGTGGTGTGGCATGGTGAGCGTGGTGTGGCTTGGTGGGCATGGCAGGGGAAGGATACTGCAAAATCTTCATTCCCACCCCACTTCAGGAGAAGGATATTGCAAACCTCCATTCCCACCCAACTCTGGGGCCAGCCAGAGATGGTATTTGCCGGTTCTCCGAACTACTCAAAATTTCCTCTACCAGTTCTCTGAACTACTCAAAATTTCTGTTACCGGTTCTCCAGAATCTGTCAGAACCTGCTGGATTTCACCCCTGTTACATATATGGATTTTTCTAATTTTAAAATAATTGAAGCTGGATCATTTTGACTGGAATGCATATGCATTCTCACTGAAAGTGACAATCCCGTGTATTACTGGTGGTCCATGCAACCATGCAAAGGTGTATTGTCTGTTTGACTTTAACTTAGGAGACCTTGAAATAGATGCTGAGAGATACCATACCAAATTTCCATACGTCTGTTGATCAGCCATATACCGTATTCTCACCAATACTAAATTGATATATGTTATACTTTCCCCAAGTTTATCTAGACACTCAAAGTTACATGTTAATGTTCATTATCCATAGGATTTATTTCCAAGGAGCTTTATCTAGGACTGAGATAGCAGAAGGGTTTTTGACACATGTTGTTTTTCCAGGAACAGCTTCATACCTTGCTCTTCAGATACTAATAATTTCAAGCTTTGGCAAGCTGAAGACGTTTTTTTCTTGGTAGTGCAAAGGGTAAAGAGGAAAATGGAAATGGAAAATGCATTTTAGATTTGGGGAAAGTTGACAGTTTGCATATCCAAACTGCAATTTGCTTATATTTTTAATGATCATGCCATACTGTGTATTTTTTTCTCCTCGGCTGTCATTGAGTAAGATTGGTCTAATGGTCTAATGGTCTTGATGCAGACTGCTGAGCTGCTAAAATTGTTTTCATTATATCCATTTCACAATCGCTGTTTCAGTAGTGCTCTCCATCATGTCGATCTAATCCCATTTGTCATACTTCTTTTAAGAGAAGTGGGGAGACTAATTGCTCCTGCTATAAATATCTTTGTGTCTGTCATTTTTCATTCTTAGATTAACAATCTAATTGGCATAATATTGGGCTCAACTTTGCTATGTAATGACTACAGAGTAGGAAGCCATTCTGTTTTATCAGTGACAATGTAATGATTTCCTTTGCTAGCTGAAATTGCAATTTTTGATATTGTAGGACTAAATTGTGATTTCAAGTTCAAACATGTATATTCAAAATACATTTATGGGCACAGATGTTTTTGTGAGTCCTTCTCCCAAATAGGTGGGAATTAAAATAAAGCTTCATTTGAGTCAAGTTCAAGAATCAAATGTCTCTCATATGAATATGTCCAGGTATATTTGTTTATGAAATAAACTAAGAGAAGAAATCAGAGAAAATGGCCAAGGAACTTTTCAGTGAAAATAAAAAAATACAATTTTGCATATTTATGAAAAACTAGACTTTTTTGCTCCCTTATCAGGTCAAAACTAACTTCAGATGCTGAAAAGGAATCAGTAATGATGTTTGGAAGGAATCTTCGTCAGTTGCTTCTAACAAGCCCTGTGAGAGGGAGAACATTGATGGGAGTTGATCCTGGGTATAAACATGGCTGCAAACTAGCAATTATTTCACCAACCAGTAAGTCTTCTGTGCCATCTGAGAGAGGTGCTACTTTTCATATAGGATAGAAAACATCTTTCTTCAACTGATGTTCTCCAGATTTATTTGAACCTGGCATCTTCCATTCACACATAGAAACATATCTTTGATATGGGAAACTAAATATAATACACTAAGGCTATCCATATTAAAACTGACAGTTTTTAGACCTGCACCACATGTTAAAGAGATGTATTGAATGATACTCAGTAAATGTGGCTATTGTAAACTTCTTGAGATAAAAAGAGTTTGATAACAGATGAAGACTTATCTCCCCCCCCCACTTTTTTTTTATAATGAAATTGTCAATACAAAAGCTTTGCTCATGAATCTACCAGCAAATGGAAGCTTGAGTCAGACAGGCATCTCTCATTGTTACTGGGAGAAAGCCCCTTCTTAATTCATTCTGTAGCAGAAACCAATGAATAATCATAATTACTACTTGCTCCCAGCATTTTTACCAGCTGGGCTGCCTTCCTGGAACAGAATGAAAACATATGCAATATATTTGAAAAATGCATATTTAGGCACCAAGTGGTTCCAATGGTATTTCTTCATGTTTGCTTTTCCAAATGAGAAATATCAAAGTTGTTAAGCATAATACAACAACTTGTGGTATTTGATAGGAGTTTTGACCCTGCTAGCCTTAAAGAAGGCATTAGAAGCCTTCTTTTCCCCCTTGGCATTTCAGCCTGGATATTAGCTCCGCCCATCTTGAGAGGTAGTATGATGTGTTTGATAGTTAGAATATATATTTGTTTTTATTTCTATTATTGTTGTTAGCATTTCATATTAGCTGCCTAGAATTGCTTTAGTGAATTAGGCAGCCATATAAATTAAATAAAACAACAATTAATATTTTTTAAAACTTGAATAATTTCAACAAAAAATGTGATTTAGAACAGTATTAGTAGCAGGGATTCTTAAAACCTGTAGTGTCACAAAAAAAAAATCAAATACGTTTGGCCTTTCTTATCACCTCAATATCACAAATTCAGGACTCATCTCTAAATAATAACATCTAACTAAATTGAAACTCTTGAGAAATGGCATGATTTTCAAATGAAAGACTGATGGACAACATCTTGCACATAAAGCTGGATAACATTTCTTGCAAATAAAAGGTTAGAAAAATGTTCCCATTGCTTTTCTCAGAAAACTGAAGACACACACACAAAAAACAGTTTGATACCCACTGGATGTAGATGGTAAAGCATGAGAAGAATGTCTTCCTTATTGAACTCCTCCCTTTTCTAATATCGCTGGCATTGTAAACAATCAAATAATTAAAACAATTCAAAAGATTTTATTAGTTGAAGAGGCATTGGCTGCACTAAGTGGCCACACTTCTGTTGAGAATGCCTCCCTGTTGATGCCACTCAGTCATTTTCCTCAGCTTCTACTGAGCTAAACAGGTATATGTATCCATAAAATATTGGGAGAAATTTTCATGCATAATCCACAGTCATTGCACATTACTTCAAAGGAATGAGTACATGTTAAATGTTTCAGTCATATTTTTGTATTTTCAATACAATTGTTGCTAAACTCACATGTTTCAACTCTGGTTATCAGGAAAGCCAGACTGGTGAATTTGGAATAGTCTCTCTCTCTCTCTCTCTGCTTAATTCACCCTACAGGGCTGTTATTGGGGGGAAAATAAGAGACGAAAAGCCCTTATTATGTATATCACATTTAGTTGTACATAGTAAAAACAGGATATAAATCTAATCTAATATAAATAAATACATACAACTGGATGAGTTGGCTAGATAACACCCTTGGTAATATCTGGGTAAAAATATCAAACAAAACAACACTTGAACAAAAACTTGGTACCTTGATGATAAAATGCCAACTCCCATTAAATTCATCTGTATGGCTTTGGTTGAGGACAGTGATATAAATTCTTTTATTGCTTTTGATTGATTGAATAATAAAGTGGGAGGTGGGAACTGGGGAACATAGATGCCCAAGGCTTCTTGAGGTTTGTTCCTGCCATGTTCAACCATAGTTGCTACTTGATCCTAGGAAAATAAATGTACATCTCTTATTCTCACCTTAGGTCAGATACTCCATACAGATATTGTGTATTTGCATTCTGGTAAAGGAATCCATGAAGCTGAGAAGATCCGGAAACTTTTGTTGGATCACAAGTATGTTCTTCTTAATGTTGCTTTTCAGTACGTTTTACTGCTGATCAGCAGCATAGATGACAAATTAGGTTGCTCTCGATATTTTAGAATTTTTATAGGAATATTTGGAAGAATATAAATGTGTTAATGAAGTAATGAGGGCTACTGTTCCTGTCAGGCTCTGCTCATTTCCCAGAGGGAACAAAATGGTAAAAGTTTAGTTAGAGCCTTCTGTATATAGTTCAGGAATGCCACAAATGAAAGAGAGACGGGATTATAGATGAAGGCAAAAGACCTGTTTATATTTCATTTGAACCAAAATAGTGAGTTTGGTCCTTTGTAAAGGAGGTACTACATTTCCTCCCTACATCAAAGCAGAAATGTTTTCAAATTGCTCCATTAATTTGGGGCCTAACCAGGTAGAACACATTTGGTATATCTGGTTAAGAGAGTAGCAGGTCTCATATTCCACCTCCTTCTCTATAATGTAAATTCCCCATCCCTTCCCATATTAACAAAGCAGCTTCTAGTTGCAGGAGTTCACCTGCAACATGTATTAGGTTTGTGGTCAACTACTAGCTACTTTATCTTTAATGTGAAGTGTCAAGAATAGATGTAAGTGCATTTGGATTTCATTCCCATTGCATGCTCATACATATATGTCTCATACCTTCCTCACTTGTGTATTACTCAGGGGTGAAACCTAAAATTTGTTACTACCGGTTCTATGGGCATGGCTTGGTGTTGGGGTAATGTGACTGGGTGGGTGTGGCCAACTTTTTTCTTTTTACTTTTAAAAGCATTTTTTCTACAACCTCTTCAGCCGAAGAGAAAAAAATGCTTTTAAAAGCCTCTGACGATCCCAGCTGAGCCGCATGATCATCAGAGGCTTTTTTTTTTTTTACTTCTAAAAGCATTTTTTCGGCTGAAGAGGTTGTAGAAAAAATGCTTTTAAAAGTAAAAAAAAACAGCCTCTGATGATTGCGCGGCTCAGCTGGGCATTGGGGGGGGCGCAGGGATTTTTGCTACCGGTTCTCCGAACCACCCGCCGCCATCACAACTGGATCGGGCGATCCAGTCCGAACTGGGAGCATTTCACCCCTGGTATTACTTCTATCAGTACTTTGATGAGAAAAGGAAAAAGTACATAAAATTCCTTTTGGAAGAATGCAAAGTCTCCATATTTTTTAAGGGAAGCAGATTTCCTTTTCCATATTAGATAGGAAAAAGTTTGTGGGAAGGGAAACCAACATGAAAGATGGAGGATGTGATGGCCTTAGATGACTTTAATTTTAAATGCTATTTCTTTCTCTCCCTCCCTCCCTCCCTCTCCTAAAAGCTGTGTCACTATTGTGATTGGCAATGGAACAGCTTGTAGGGAAACTGAAGCTTACTTTGCTGACTTAATTATGAAGAAATACTTTGCACCTTTGGATGTCACTTACTGGTAAGAAAATACATAAAATTGTATTTCATTATTTTCATTAGAGTCCAGTAGAATTTGTTTTTATAGAAATGTTTTAGGATGATAAATACTTTATATATCATATCACCATCTACTCCACTGGGCTGTTTTCAGATCTAACCCATAATCCCAGGTAAATAAAATACCATTCTTGTATTCATATAACATGCCACAACTAGACAATTACACCAAAATAAGGCATCCCCTTGATTCACATAACAATGGGTCAGTTTCTATAACATACTGAACACAAACAATTCTGGCAAATGTATGGACACATTCTTTATGTTTAAAGATAAATGTATGTGTAAATAATACCAAATCAGGCTGGTTTTTTTCTTTCTCATGCTTTTTGAAATATCTATTTTATTAAAAGACTTTGAAAAAATGTACATTTCTTGTGACTTTTGAAATGGCCAAATAAAGAGGTTGTTTATACAAAATTCATATTAAGATAAAGTTAAATATAAAGTCTATGTTTGTTTGTTTTTAGGATGTACTGTATTACAGACAGTGTAGGATAGCACAAAGGCTATATTTGGTGATGCTATTTGGTGGATCTCCTTAGATTTTGGGAGAGATTTATTAAAGTAGCCGTACCAACTATTGTCAGCATTTCTCCCTTATTCCAGAGTAAGACATGGCAGAATTTAGTTTTTCTTCCAAGAAGAATCAGAGAGGGAAAAAAAAGCAGCTATCGCAGGCATTGATGGTGATTATTGTGTTTTCTACAGAGTGTCTAGTGTTGATGATACTCCTACTAGAATGTTTGCTCCACCCACCCCAACTTCCTGATATTATCCTCACCTTGTAGTGCTGGAACCCAAAAAGGAGTAAGACTTGCACACTGGATATTTGGCATGTAAAGGATGTCTCAGCCCATAGAAGGAAAGGGAGTATAGGAAGCATTTCAGAAGGCCCCCTCCATAACTTTCCAAAGAGCAAAAGAAGAGGAGGGAGAGTTAGTTTGGTGTAAAGGTTAAGGCATCAGGCTAGAAATTGGGAGACTCTGACTTGTTGTCCTGTTTTAGCATGAAATCAGCTGGGTGACTGTGGACCAGTCATTCTGTCTCAGTCCTTGGAAAAAGGCAATGGTGCAAACCACTTCTAAAAAACCTTTCCAAGAAAACTGCAGGGACTTGTCCAGGCAGTTGTCAGGAGTCAGAGTTGACTTGAAGAAAGGAAAGGAGAGGAGAAATATTTTTAGTCTTGCAAGATTCTGTTAATGTAAGCCGGGGTGAAATGTTACTAGTTCTCCTGAACCAATAGTAAAAAATGCTACCGGTTTGGGCGAATCGATATTTCTGACGATCAGCTGGGCGACGATCAGCTGTGACGCATGATTTATATTAGCTAGAATAGTTGGATTTCCTGCTTTCTAGCTAATCTAAATCGCGTGGCACAGTGGATTTCCCCTCCCTCGCTGTTCTATTTACCTTTGCAGACTCGGAAGGCTTCAAAATATTCCTTTTTTAGTGTTGCGCGGGTGCGCCTCAGGTGCTCATGCACGCGCAAAGCGCATACTCTAGCAGTCTCACAGAATTGGTAGTAGACTTCAGAGGATTTCACCGCTGATGTAAGTTTATAATAAAGATAAGAGTTAGTATTCATTGTTGTGTTTCTTGCCTGTACTTTCTCGAAGGGCAAGAGATAACGCCAATGCTAGCAGAGGAAAAGTGACGTACAAACTTTCTTGCTTTCATTTCTTTCATTTGTTTGATATAAGCTAAATTCTTAGTTTATGAATCTGGTTTTCAGAATTGTTAATAGTTTTAAGGTTCTGAGCTTAATAATAAAGTATGTGTCACTAAAAAATAGATGTAAAGCTTTTGACACTATGGTTAAGAAAAAGACTAGGGGGAAGCAGGCAAGGTTACTGTAAAGATCAAATGCAATTTTTTAAAAAATAGAAAGTTGAATGTTTATGATGGCACTCTGTGCTTTCAAGATACCTTAAATTATTAATCCCATAATCCTTGTTGTATATACTGAAATTTGTGGCGGCATTAGTCACAAACATCTACCTCCCCTTTGCAGATATGTTCTGAATTAGCTCCCATTGATCTCAGTGGACATTCTTAGATAGATGAGTCTAGATTTACAGTCTAAAATAAATAATTATGTATAAATATTTATTTTAAATAACAATGAATCATATGTACTATGATTTGTAAATCCCTTAGAAAATATTAAGTTTCTTTTTTTTTACGTTTTTTATTATATTTTTATTGTTAAAGAATAACAAAAAGGAAAAAAAAATCAATACAAAAAATCAATAAGGAAAGGAAAAAAAATTTTTTTTTCCCCCAACGTGCTATACAAACGGAAAGGAAGTCTTAGGAACTTGAAGTCTTCAATTCTTCCAGAAATCTCTTTGATAAGGTACTGGTGCCGATTCATCCAATCTCCCAAGTGCAAAGTCCACAAATGGTTGCCAAGTGTTCCAAAAAACATTTTCTTTATATATACCACTTCTAATTTTAATATCACAAGTCAATTTATCATTTAATGCAAATTTCCATGTTTCATTGTACCATTCTTCTAATTTTAAGTCAACATTTAATTTCCAATATCTAGCAATTATAATTCTCCCCATTATAACCAAAATCCTCACCAATTCTCTTTCTCCAGTTGTTAATGTTGTTTCATTCAATATTAATAATAATATGGTTTCCAATTTCAATTTGACCCTCTTCTTAATTATTTCAAATATTTCATTTTCTATCCTAGACCAAAAAAGTTCAACCCCATTACATTTACACCACATATGAACATATGTCCCGAGTTCCACTTTACATCTCCAACACATTTTATCCACTTTATTATCCATTTGAAAAAGTCTTATTGGGGTCAAATACCACTTCCAAATAACTTTATAATTATGTTCTTTAATCCTTATTGATAATGTCCTCATTATTCTGCTAACCCAATTCATATTCCAATTTTGATCAGAAATTTCAATACCCAGTTCTTTTACCCAATTCTCTTTCATTACTCTTTGTGAATTATTATCAGAGTTAATAATTTTATAAATTTTACTAACTAATCCCTTTGGCCCAATTTCATCTTTTATTATTCGAGATGTCAAATTTTCAAATTCCGTTTCCTTTCTGCTCTCATCATTCCTTTCTTTGCATTTCCTATTCCATTTATTCATTTGAATTCTTTCAAACCAATTAATGTTTAATTTTCCATAAATTTCCTCTTTCCTCATTTCATTTTCTATAAATTTCAACCATTCATTAATTGTTTCCACTTTCTCTTCTATTATAATCCTCTCTCTGTTACTATTTAATTTCATTGGGCAATTCTCTTTCAGTTTACCTAAATACAATGCGTCTGGTATTAATTTTTTTTGCATTAGTCACAAACATCTACCTCCCCTTTGCAGATATGTTCTGAATTAGCTCCCATTGATCTCAGTGGATATTCTTAGATAGATGAGTCTAGATTTACAGTCTAAAATAAATAATTATGTATAAATATTTATTTTAAATAACAATGAATCATATGTACTATGATTTGTAAATCCCTTAGAAAATATTAAGTTTCTTCCTACATACACTCAATGGTTTCTTCTCTCTTTTTTTAGTATTTTATTTCTACATTTTTCTTTAACATATGAGTGCTTAATAAGTGTGGTTTCTATAGTGCATTTTTAAAATATTTTTCTTGGCTTGTAAGTGATTAAAACAATGTTGAAGTGCATTTATTTGTTATTTATTCAATTTGTATGTTCTATGATTCTGGACATCTTTCAACAACAAATAACGTAAAAACAGCAGAGTACAAAAAATAATTCAAGTAATAATAATAATAATAATTTTATTTCTATACCGCCCTTCTCCCGAAGGACTCAGGGCGGTGTACAGCCAATTTAAAAACACAATACAACAATGATTAAAAATTAAAATAATTAAATAGATTTGGCCCGGTTTAAAACCCCGAAAATTTAAAATACCCCAATTTAAAAGTACAAAAATAACTACAAAAAATTCACAAAGCAAATATATAAAAATTACTAAACAGGGGAATCCCGTCTCTGTTTGCTTATAGGCTTATATGCCAGACCCTGAGTGACTTATATATCCTATTTACACATATAAAAATTAAATTATGTAAGGTTAAAAATTGCAGAATTTAAAACAGAATATTTATATATTTATTTAGAAGAGGACTCTTCTACTCTGGACATCATGCAAAATTAAATACTAAAACAAGAAAAGAATAATATACAAACAAATGAACAGTCTAGATAGCTGTTAAATCCTATGGGAGCGTGGTGCCCATCAAAGCCTAAGGCCTAGGGAAAGACCTTGTAGCTGGTTTTCCTGCCATCTTTTCTAATTTGAGATTATTTTTGTTGTGCTGTTAATTTTAAAATTTTGATCAAACCTCCTTTTCCTCCCAACCCCCCACTTCTCTAGAAATGGGCAGCTATTGATCATGCCAAAGTTAAGCAAACTGTACCTGAAATCTAATTTCCAATAAACTGTATTCAATTGCTGAAGCAACACGAATATCAATAATAAATGCTTTGGACTTTCCTAATGGGGTTGTTTCTTGGCATTCATGCATGGCTTTTCATTTGAGAACATTTTGGTTTAATATTCTAATTCTCCGACATTTCATAGTTTCCTGTGTAAACCTTTATGCACCCATTTTGACACTAATGCGTGCTATATTGCTGAAGATCTGCCTTATTCTCTCTGGATTTTTTAAGAAATGCGACTTTCGAGTCCTCTTGCTTCCTCTATAATATATCTAGTATTTCACCTCGCCTAATTACCTTTACTTTTCTGCTTCACAGCACTCTCTCCGTTTGAAGGGCAACTTAACATTTAGGTTCACATTATGATAATTATATTTCAAGACCATGGTGGGAGGGATTAAGAGGTCTTTGCTCTGGTTGCAGATAAAAAGGGTTCAGATCCACTTGTAAAACTAGATTGGTTAACAGCCCATAGTTTTCATTATGTTTGCTACTCATGCGGCATTAATTCTTAATTCATCAGGTACCCAGGGTGCTGTAACTCTAGAGGTGACCTTGGGACTTGATTTACGTCCGCTCAGTTTTCTTTGTTAATGTACCATGAAAGAAATACATGAAAGATAGCCAACTTCAAAGCTCCTTTTAAAGTAAAATGGCTGATACAAATCCCCTGGCGTTTAATGATGTCTGTCAAATATTTCAGCTGTCTTATATTCTTTTACAAGCTTTTGCTTGCTACAACTAAATCAGTTTGTTTCATGTTTGGTTGGAAGTATAAAAGGATCGAAGGGTAGAGGGTTTTTTTTTGACATTTTCAAAATTATGGGGAAAATTTATTAAGAGTCTCTTTATCATTGCCTAGAAATGAACTCCACTGAATTTAATGGGGTTTACTTGCAAGTAAGTGTGTATAAGATTGCAGCCTAAGATTTACTTCACAGTAAATATCCGGTAGGTGTTGCAGTCAACATTATTTGTCCTTTTGTGGGAAGCCATGTTAAAATTAGATGTACAAAAATGGGCAATTAAATAAATGTATTAGTAAGATTTTTTTAACTGGAAATAGATTATTATAAATCAGTGGTCCCCAAGGACCACTGGCACCAGGGTCAGGTTTCATGGCGGACAATTTTTCCACAGATCAGGGGGAATGGTTTTGGTTTCGCTTGCTAACCTGCCGCTGTGCAGCCCAGTTCCTGGTACCTGTCTGTGGCCTGGGGGTTGGAGCCCCCTGTTATAAATGTCAGCATATTTTAAATACAGATTTTGCTTACCGGTATTTAGGACATTTTGGAATATTTTTCAACCTTGCATGATAAGGTGCACCCCCACCTTATCTCTGTTCAGAGTTAGAGCTATTAAAAAGAACATTCACCATTCTTTTCCTTTCAGTCTAGTTATTTAAAAGTATATATGAGGAAAGCAACCGCAACAAAATCTTTGCATATATAGAAATAAAGAAAAAAAATCAAATTAAAAGTGGCACAAGATTAAAAAACAACAACGCTGGGCTTCAGTCCTGCTAACAGCTGTATGTTTTGAGTTCCTTGGGTCCCAGAACTGATTTACAACTACTTGATATTCAGGTGGTAGCTATGGCCAAGGGGTCCTTTGTACAATTCAGTATGCCAGTTGTGCCCATTTCATTGTGCAGGAATTTGTATGCCTGCTCATAGTCATTCCCACTTTAGTCACCTCCCAATTAGATTACTGTAGTATGTCTATATGGTGGCTGCCCTTAAAGACCATCCAGCACACATTGCTATGGCCACTTCTTGCTATGTCTATGTGATACCACCATTCTGCAAGGTGCACTAGATCTTAATTGGCTTCTGGATAGGTACAGGTTACCTCCTTTAAAACCTTACATACAATCAGTTACTTGAAGACCACCTCTTCAGAGGACCTATACACTGTGATAAGGAAGGCAACTTCCATTATTGAAACAATGCACTCTTGTAACCAGGAGGGGCAGACCCTAATTTATGGAATTACCTTCATCCTAATATATATTGGCCTCAACCCTTTTCTCTTTAGAAAGCCTATTGATAACCTTGCTGTCTTGGGGTCAGTGTGGTGAGCCATGGAGATGATCTTAGACCAGAAAGTTGTTAGCTTAGCAACAGATATTGAAATAGGCTTTAAGCTGAGGAAAGTATAAGAAGCTCAAGATTGATGCCTCCCTGACTAGTGGGGGTATAAGTGGGAGGGAAGAAAAACACAGATTTTCAAGATTCTGTCACTATAACCTATCTCAAGAAAGCATAGTCTTTCTTGTGTAGCTTGCAGAATGCTGGTGTCATATAGACATAGCAAGAAGTGTCCATAGCAACCTGTACTGCTGCATTCTGGAACAACTGTAGCTAGTCTTCTGGTGAAGTCAGTTTCCTGATTACGTCAATGTTGTAAGGCTGACTGTGATATGTTGGAGCCCTGATTGGATGATGATGTTATTTATGTTTGGATTGCCACTGTATTATTTTATTGTTTATCTATTTTTATAAATTCATATATTATGGTTTTGTGTTTTTTTATTAG
Organism: Arizona elegans; assembly: GCA_022577455.1. Lineage (NCBI taxonomy): Eukaryota > Metazoa > Chordata > Lepidosauria > Squamata > Colubridae > Arizona > Arizona elegans. The sequence goes on along the minus strand of JAKOOJ010000001.1, from coordinate 294,970,915 downwards.
GTTTTTTTTGTAAACTGCTTGAAATCACTTTTGTGGAGTTGGGCAATCAAAAATGTTTTAAATAGTTGACCTACTACAAAGAACTTTCTATCAAATGGGTACCATCAGTGAAAAGTTACTGTTATATAACCTTAGTTTATTAAATGTTTTACACTAGTAAAACAAAAAAATAGATGAGAAAAGATGTGGGGATTGTATTTTACTTGAGTGTCAAATTTGAGACTAAGGGCCCAAGTCTCTATGATAATGATAATGATAGCAATATCAATATCATAAGAGCCGCAGTGGCATAGTGGTTAGAATGCAGTACTGCAGGCTACTTCTGCTGCCTGCCGGCTGCCTGCAATTTGACAGTTCAAATCTCACTAGCCTCAAGATTGACTCAGCCTTCACTCTTTCTGAGATTGGTAAAATGAGGACTCAGATTGTTGAGCCCAGTGAGAGTTGAACTCCTGGCAGTGAGCAGTGATTTAACCTGCAAAACTGCATTCTAACTAATCTGCCACCACACAGTGATGCTGATTGATTGTGGCCATATTATACAATTGAGCAAGACTAGGATTTTCTGTTCTACCATGTTTTTTAGAGTGGAGGGGATGGGGTGAAATGCTCCCAGTTCGGACCGGCTCGGGCGAGTAGGTAGCGATGGCGGCGGGCAGTTTGGAGAACCGGTAGCAAAAATCCCTGCCTCCGCCCCTCATGCCCAGCTGAGCTGCGTGATCATCAGAGCCTTTTTTTTTTCTTTTAAATGGCTCTGACTAATCAGGCAACTCAGCTTGGATCGCCAGAGCCATGTAAAAGAAAAAAACTTTTTTCCTTTTAAATGGCTCTGACGATCCTTCCCCCTCCCCACCTCAGCTTGCTTACTTTAGCTGCTGGTCACAACGCCTTGCTGTAATCCCTGCAATCAATTGCATCAGCAAGCAACTGAATCTCCCTGCCTGCAATCAAGGAGACAGGGAGTTGTGGACTTCAACTCCCAGAATTCCTCAGCCAGCAAAACAAAACTGGCTGAGGAATTCTGGGAGTTGAAGTCTACAAGTCTTAAAGTTGCCAAGGTTGGAGACCCCTGTTCTATTGGGTAGGTTTTTTTCCCCTTTGGGAGCTTTAAAAAAATAGTTAATTGGGTTTTTTTTTAGTTGTTCTTTTTTTAAACCTAGCCATTTAAAGTTTAGGAAGTTTTAAATTTAGCTGTTTTTATATAAAAATAAAAATAAAATAAAATAAAATAATATTTGTGCAGCTTTCTGAGATTTAGTGTATTTCTGTAGTGTTTCACTCTAACTACACAAACACACAAAATCTCACAAAGCTGTATGTGGAATTTTGTGTGTGTAAAGTGTGAAAGTTGGTTTTTTGGGCTTTTTGTGGCTGTGTGAGGTTCCTGCTTGTTGCAGGGGCCATTTTGGGTCTAGCACAGCTGCTTTTATATTGTGGGTGAGCCAGTTGTGTTTGTTGTGTTTTGTAGGTTAAAAAAGGGCAAAGAAGTGACATTTGGCCACGCCCACCTTACCACCAAGCCACGCCCTCCCAGTCACCTTACCACCAAGCCATGCCCACTAATTAAGCCACACCCACAGAACCGGTAGCAAAAAAATTTAGATTTCACCCCTGGGAGGGGGGGGGATGATGTTTATCAATAGATTTCTGTTGAAATGGTGAAAATGCATTAATACCATGTACCCGGACTATCATTGATTTCTACATATGGTGGAAGTTCTTTGGGCATGCTTTGAGCTGCTTGATTAATATCAAATTTATTTTGGCTGACATCAGAAGCAATCAGAGCTTTGCAAATTGAGTTTTTTAAAATTTTTACTTGTTACATGTACAAATAAACATTTTATGTGCGATCCAGATTTTCAAAAAGCATCGTCTTGAAATGTATACTATAGAAGTAGAAATTCTGTGTGTGACATGATGCAGAGAACTTAATGTGCTATTCTTAAAAGATTTCACATACCAGGCTATTTGAAAGTCTATGGAGATTTGCCGTCATCCAGTTCATGGTTGTCCCAAAGGTGCTTTTTCAAAAGACAATTGGACTTTCTGTTTTTTCTTTGAAGATGTTTCGCTTTTCATCCAAGAAGCTTCTTCAACTCTGGCTCTCCCACCATCCAATCAGAGCTGAAGAAGCTTCTTGGATGAGAAGCAAAATGTCTTCAAAGAAAAAACAGAAAGTCCAGCTGCCTCTTGAAAAAAGCACCTTTAGGTTATTTGAAAGTGTGTATGTACTGTAAGAAAGATAGAGGCTTTTTACTTATTTCACAATGTAGTTAAGTAGCTCATATATAGAAATTGAGTTTTGCCCTTTAGCAGTTGCTTTTTGGCTGGTAGCTGCTTCACTGCAAGTTTTATTATTTTTTAAAAAATGCTGCTATATCGTGGAAGAACTATAAAAATTATTTTTATAATGTGTAAATCAAATATGAGGACAACTTCCCACAACCTGGCACTCTCCACTTATATTGCTAGAACAAATTTCCCAGAATTAGATATGCTGGTTATGTATCTGAAAACCCTTGGTAAATATCAGGGTGATAGAAGGTTGCATACAGCTATAGACATAATAGATATTGCTTTGGGATGAGGGTGGGGGTAAAATCTAAATCTAAATCTTGGCTCTTCCTCCAGGTCATAATAGTGTTGGATAGTCTTATAAATTTATTAAATAATACTTTGGTTTGCATCAGTCTGTGCCTTATATTTCAACCTGTTTTTGGAACTTTCTCTTTTTGGATCAAAAAGGACATAATATGTTTTAAGTAAATGTGACATGGGAATTTTTAAAATTTCTATTTCCATGTAGTTGTTTTAAAAATCTGAAGAAATAACCAATTACAGCTTGCCTCAGCTTTAAAAGATTCTCAAAAGTGATCCTCCATGATGCCTGATCACCATTATAAATTTCTTACAGTTCTCCAAGTAATGCCATGATGTAGGCCAATTTAGCCATGTGGGAAAATGGTGGGTGGATAAGTATCACCCTCAGTAATGTGTCTGTTTGGAGTTCATGGTCCCTGGCTGATGTTGGCTGATGTTGTGTTGTGTTGTGTTGTGTTGTGATGTGATATGATGTGATATGATGTTATGTTGTGTTGTGTTATGTTGTGTTGTGTTGTGTTGTGTTATGTTATGTTATGTTATGTTATGTTATGTTATGTTATGTTATGTTATGTTATGTTATGTTATGTTATGTTATGTTGGACTATGCTGGGTATTAATATTTTTCTTCCAATCCAGTTTTCTAGTCTAAATCTCTTGTAGTGTTGCTGTTTTCTATAAGTGAAACAATAGGGAAAAGATACTTAAATTTGAGAGGGCATAGGGAGAAATCAAATGACCTACCTAGAATCAATTCTGCTTGACTGCAAGACAGTAAATTAAAAAAATAAATAAACAGAAATGTGGGGATCCTAATTATGGATTTCACATGTCATGTTTTGGTGGGGGTAGAGTGGCTGATTAAGCTCAATATGGCATTGTTCTATTCCCAGGCATATCTGCTTATGCCTCCTGTATGTCATTTCCTAAACTGTCTTAAAAGAATGTCTGAAGATCTACCCGATTACTGTAAATGTATGATGTCATTGAAACACCCTGGGCTAATTTAACATTGCTTTAATATGAATATCCCAAAGCAAGGTTATATCTCTGCTATTGTGTCTTGGAAATCAGGGCAGTAAGAATTCTCAGATTACCTGATATTTGGGGCCAGTTTGGATTCAAATCTGGATCTATCATGACAGATGCTGAGCATATGTAACTGGGAAAAATATTTGGTATTGTGACAATGATACAACAATGAGCAATAGCAGAGAAGACAAGAAAAGATGCTGCATATTTTCAGAGCTTTTCATAAGATCCATGTATCTAAAATTAGGTTGATGGGGAGGTGGTGACAATAGGTTGTCTATCAGGTTGATGAGAAGTGCTTCAAGTTCTGCTTTAAGCAAGTATTTTATAAATATGTGCTTAGAAGTTGGCTGTCCATCAGTTAGCTGTCTATTGATGTAAGCTTCAATGTTATTTTCTTTTTCTTCAGCTTTACAGTGATATATTCTAGCTGAAGATGCAATTTGAATTTTGAGCCTGGTATTCAATTGCTTTCTGCTGACTGTTAAATATATTGACTGAATATGCTCAGTCCCATTACTGCCTATAACTAAACAGCAATATTTTTATGAGACAGATTTTTTTAAAAAAGAAAATCAGTGGTATACACATGCTGTAAGCAATAAAAGAGCTATTATATTGTCTTTCTAGTATTCAGTAAGCAAAAGAATGTGAAACGCGAAATGCATACTGCATATCTCAGAAGAATTTAAGCACTACAATATAGAAATTAATGAAGCATACAAGAATTAAATATATATACATACATATGTATATACACACATATATACATACACACAGAGAGAGAGAGAGAGAGAGAGAGAGAGAGAGAGAGAGAGAGAGAGAGAGAGAGAGAGAGAGAGAGAGATTTTGAAATGCATGGGAGCATCTATGCAGCACCTGTTTTCAAATTATTAAAACAATGGTGTTTTTTCCAGACTGGTGTGGTTCCTTAGGAAATTGTCCCTATGTGTATAGGCAGAGCCACTTACTGTAGCTTTGCTGATAAAAATGTGCAAGTGGAGATAGCCAGGAGCAACTTTCAAACTTTTTGCGTGAGCCTGAAAAAAAGACACTTCTTCACATTACAGATTTCCTCTTTCAAAGAATTCGCGTAGCCCTACTAAATATCACATTTTAAAGTTATAACACCAGAACTTTATTTCGCAGATTCTTTTGGAAGAAGCATTGCCAGAACCAGCTTTGTTATGATAACAGCATCTGGCCCCAACTGATTTAACAGATCCTGAGATTTGCTCTTTTCAGATATGTATTTGTACAGCAACCAGTGTGCCATTCTGACACGGCCACATACTGCTGGTGGTTTTTCTGCCTCTGAGCACCACATGTGAAGCTAATGCTCTGTGACACCTGCCATTTGCACCCCTTTCTTACAAGATGAAGACAGATATCTGACCGTTCTTCTCTTTACAAATACATGCTGAGGGCATGGTTCATAGATGAATGGATAAAGGATTCCAGTGTCACAGTTGCACAGTTTGTTTTTATGTGGTAGAGCTGGAGAACTTATGGGAGAGGTTTACTTTGATAATAGTACTAAAATTGTTCTGCTGTTTCCACTTATTTGTCTGAGAATAAATAATTAACAGTGTGAAAACTTGTTTTATTACACTGTTTCTTAAAAGAAGAATGGAGTCAATGAAATTCTGTAATGTTTTTGTAATAGTCATGTTACAACTTAATAAGCTAACTTCATAAGAATATTATGAATGAGCTTTTTATTAGACCTTGCAGTTCCTTTCCTCTTTTCTTCAAAGAGAGCCAAAAATAAAACCAAATAGCTTCTATCATGGTTTGAAATTAAAATATCATGGCTGACCTATTTTTGAGGAAGAGAAAAATTATGGTTAACTAAAAGCTTCAATTTCATTTTTAATAATGACCCATATGAAAAGAGTAGCTGTAAATTTGGAGACCTGGAGAAATGGATTCATATCTCAGTTTGTTAAGGCACAATATTATTTTCTGAGCTGAAAATTATCTATCATTGTATAAGGTTCCCATTGTGCTTTCTCTCATGCCTGGAAGAGATGAGAAACTGATTTCACTCTGGCTGCAGTCTCGCATGAATATCCCATGTGGAGCATGGCTGTTACTGGTTAACAATCAGTGAACTATTAAAACAAAAACATACAATGTCAGCATCACTCACTCTGTAAATTTATGCTTTGTACATAACAAGAATTTGAAAACTGCTTGACAGTTGCTATGGCTTCTTTAACACTTAAAAGCAACAGATCAATTATGCAGGGCATATTTTAGACCTGCAGAGCAAGCTTGCTATTCCTCTTGGTGCAATGAAGAGAGATAATGCAAATCCTTGTGAAGGACTGCAGCTTGTTTATTGTTTCTTTAAGCCAATGATGGTTCAAATATTTAAATTTTGTTTTTGTTTTTGTTATTTGTTTTGGGTTTTTTAATATTGTTAATTGCTTTGCTTTCTGTTTCTTTTCAAAAAACCAGTTTACCTGAATATACTATTTTATTTGCTTAATGTTATATTGGAAGATGTTTTGCTTATGATACATTATAGAATCATAATCATTAGGGATAGAAGATACCTTGGAGGTCTTCTAGCACTGCCCTGAGCAGGAATTAGACCATCCTAGACAAATGTCTATAAAACCTTTGTTTGAAAACTTTGGTGATTAAGCACCCACTATTCCAGGAGACAAGTATTTTGCTGCTAAACAGTTTATTATGATCAATTACTACCTAGTTTAAATTAACTACTTATTTAGCTTCAGATCTTTCTGTGAAAAGCTTCCAGACATTGGTTCTTGCCCTAGGCTGAGGCATTATAGAGAATGGATCCATATCTTTTCTGTGAGAAGCACTAGAAGATTGCGATCATATCTGTCCTTAGACTTCTCTTTTTTTAGGCCAAACATATCCAGTTCCTTTAACTATTTTTCATAAGATTTTACCTCCAAACTATTTACCATCTCTTTGCTCTTCTTTTTCCTGTTCCTTGGCATTCTTCTTATGTTGTGGCAACCAAAAGTACACACAATATTCCGGGTATAATCTGACCAATGCAGTATAGAGCAGAACTGTCATTTCCTACAATCTGAAACTTACATTTCTATTGATTTAGCTCAACATTGCATTTGCTCTGTTGGCAGCTGCAGTGTACTGCTGGCTCATGTTTAATACTATGTAGTCCACAAGGATACTAGATACTTCTCACAAATCCAACTAAACCAGGTGCTTATTTTGTAAATGTACACCTGATTTTTCCTACCTAAGTGCAGGAATCTACATTACTTGTTACTAAACTGCATTTTCTTGGATAAAGTCCATTGTACAAGCCTATCAAGAGCTCTTGCAACCTAGATCCTGTCTTTGGAGGTTTTAACAATCACCACACACACCCGATTTACTTTCATCTGCAAATTTATTGAGCAACCCTTCTATCCCCTCATACAAGTCATGTTTAAACATGTTGAAAGTTCTGGACCCAGGACAGAATTTTCATGTACCCCACTTCATATCTCTGTGTAGACATACATCCATTAAGTCCCTAGACATACATCCATTAAGTCCCATGCATTATTCATGGATTTTTTTGATAAGAACTTGACTATATCTTCTTGCCTAAACTGAACAGTGTCTAATACATTATTATTCCTTGTAGGACCAAAAATAATAAGTAAGGGTATTTGAAAAAAAATCATTCTGTAGTGTCTGAGCTACAGCCTAAAATGTATGATTGGAAAGTCAATTTGTGTGGTTCTTTTTTGATAATACGATGCTTTTTTATCCCCACTCTGACCATTTAGTGTGATTTGGAAGTTGGATTGTAGTTAGCAAACTTAGTGTTTAATAATGTGGGGTGCTCGATGTCGGGGCGTTGATTAATCCCATTCTGCTTTTGGGATAATCACGCCTGATTACGAAGGGCGGATCGAGACCTTTCCTTGCAAGTATACTTTAAGAAAACAAAACCCGAAGATATATTCTAAGAAAACTCATTTATTTGTTATAAAGAAAATAAAACGCCTACCGTATTTTCCGGCGTATAAGACGACTGGGCGTATAAGACGACCCCCAACTTTTCCTGTTAAAATATAGGGTTTGGGCTATACTCGCCATATAAGACTACTCCTCTTCCAACACACACCAAATAAAAATTAAAAAACATCAACTGCCTCCACACAATGTAAAAGCAGCTGTGCTAGACCCAAAATGGCCCCTGCAACTAGCAGGAACCTCACACAGCCACAAAAAGCCCAAAAAAACAACTTTCACACTTTACACACACACACACAACACAACACAACTGGCTCACCCACAATGTAAAAGCAGCTGTGCTAGACCCAAAATGGCCCCTGCAACAAGCAGGAACCTCACACAGCCACAAAAAGCGCAAAAAACAACTTTCACACTTTACACACACACACACAACACAACACAACTGGCTCATCCACAATGTAAAAGCAGCTGTGCTAGACCCAAAATGGCCCCTGCAACAAGCAGGAACCTCACACAGCCACAAAAAGCCCAAAAAAATCAACCTTCACACTTTACACACACAAAATTCCACATACAGCTTTGTGAGATTTTGTGTGTTTGTGTAGTTAGAGTGAAACACTACAGAAACACACCACATCTCAGAAAGCTGCACAAATATTATTTTATTTTTATTTTTATATGAAAACTAAATTTAAAACTTCCTAAACTTTAAATGGCTAGGTCTAAAAAAGAACAACTAAAAAAACCCCAATTAACTATTTTTTTAAAGCTCCCAAAGGGGGAAAAAACTTACCCAATAGAACAGGGGTCTCCAACCTTGGCAACTTTAAGACTTGTAGACTTCAACTCCCAGAATTCCTCAGCCAGCTTTGTTTTTACTGGCTGAGGAATTCTGGGAGTTGAAGTCCACAACTCCTGCCTGCATGATTGCAGGCAGAAAGTGGCTTGCTGATGGAATGGATTCAGGCAAGTGAAGCAAGGCAAGCGTGGCGATTACCAGCTAAGGTAAGCAAGCTGGAGGGGGAAAACTTTTTTCTTTTTACAGGGCTCTGGGCTCTGGCGATCCCAGCTGAGTTGCCTGATTAGCAGGCAACGCAGCTGGGATCGTCAGAGCTTGGATCGATGGCTCTGGCGATCCCAGCTGCGATGCCCAATTGGCAGGCAACTCAGCTGGGATCGTCAGAGCTTGCAGAGTCACGTAAAAGGAAAAAAGTTTTTTCCTTTAACATGGCTCTGGCATCCCAGCTGAGTTGCCTGATTAGCAGGCAAAGCTGGGATCGTCAGAGCTTCGATCGCCAGAGCCATTTAAGGCTCGTTAGAGTCTTTTGGGCTGGTCTGCCTGGTTACAGGAGAACGACACCCGGCGTATAAGACGACCCCCGACTTTTGAGAAGATTTTCATGTGTTAAAAAGTCGTCTTATACGCCGGAAAATACGGTAACTGATCTAATAAGTTACATTTTGAAATAAAGTTCGTGCCAGCTGCTTTCTCAGCAGCCAGACCTTCCTGGCAAGAGAACAAAGGAAAAAGTGTGAAGGAATGTGGGTGGAGACACATGCGCAGTTTAGCTTACTGATAAGGATTCTTGGCAAGCTACGGAAAGTCTGATAGTCCAGAAATGAGAGCTCAGCTGGTAAATAAAAAAACGCAGTGACACTCGCTTTGGCAGCACATATACTAATAATGCGGGGAGCAATATATTCTCATAACTAAGCAGGACCAAGACAAAGAAGAGTAAAAAAATATTTTCATGTTGGCATAAATTTTAAACAATGAAAATAGATATGTATAAAGTTTAAGTCAATTAAATATTGTGATGATTTGTGACATTATTATTTTTGCAAAGACTTTTGTTTGTTTTTAAACTAGCCTTCTATAGAAAGGTGAAAATATCATTTTGGACCTACCTCCACATGGGTGGTGGTATACTTTGTTTCTGAATATGGTACATATATCTCTATTATGTCATGACCCACCATAACATTAATCTAGTCATTGTTCAAATGTTAAAATCAAACAGTGATAACAGTATTGATATAAATTCATGACATAACAGTTTTCAGCTCCTTTTGACTTAAAATATAATCGAAGAACTACTATAGATTGGCCATCATCCTATCTTTCTATTATTTGATAAAGGCTAAGATCTACATACAGTAATTGGGTTTTTCTCCATCACCTCCTCTGAAGCAGTTAATTTTTCTGTGGAAATAAAAAGGAACCAAATGTCATTTGTGATTCTTAGATATAACAAAGGCATAAGACATTTGTTTCCATCACTGTGTGCAAATGTTGTTGAGACATTATGTGCATTTTATTATTTACAGTAAGTATGCAAGATGAATTTAAGCTACATAATATCATTACTTACAGAATTTTTCAGATTTTTTTTCAAATTCATAAATTTATTGCTTTAGGTGGCTTACTTAGACTGAGAATCCTGATGTTAACCGCAATTTAGATCAACCTCAATCATCATGACCGATGAGCAGAGATAATAAGAATTATATATTAAAACTTTTGGCAGGCTAAACGTGGTAAAGCTTGCTTTGGAGATTTGTTGGTGCATTGCTTCTATGATGGTACCTAAGGATGTATTGCCTTAAATCTTTTTTTCCTCCATGGTGAGCTGATCCCTACGTCAACTTTGAACAATTATCCTTCCTTGGTCTCCTCAAAGTAGAATGAGTTTATTTCAAACTTAGTGTCAAATATTGATTTTTTTCTTCCATGATGAAAATAAATGCATATTTTTATGTAGTTGGGCTTCTTTCAAGGAATGAAATGGAGCTGTTATCGTTGTGGGCAGGAAGGTTCAGGAAAAGCAGGAAAGTTACCAAAGATTTTGACAGCTGGGTGGAAAGTGGGGAAGAGAAGGAGTTGGAAGATTGGATGGCCAGTAGGGTGTGCCACATAGAAGCATTTGACAATGGCTGAGGAAGGACACTGGGGGAATATGGGGAAGCTGTAGGCCAGGTGAATTCAGGGAGTGACTGAGAGAGAAAATGACATATATACTAATCTTGCTTTACTCACTTTAACCAAATGATGGTCTTTCTGAAACCTGGAACAACCAAAGCATTGGTCTCAGGAAACCCCTTCATAAAAATGTACAATTGACTTCTAACCTAAGCAATTCAGAGTTTACAACGTTTACAAAAACAAAAGCTTGCATTACATAAAGGTTGCCACCACTGTGAGTACTAGCACTGCGAAGTTTAAACAAATGGTTATTTTCTTTTCAATCATCTTGCAGAATCCAAGTTGAGAAAGACTGTACTAGAAAATCTGAGTTCTGGAGAAAGAAAAGATGTCCCAGGCATTCAGGGGTCAGTCATTCCCTACTCCCTGTGTCTGGCTCTATAGGTACAATGGCTTTGCGAGTCACTTTGGCTCAGCCTCCTTAAAAGAATAAGCCATCTGAAAGGACCATGACATTAATAGGTCAGCTTGTTGAAATTGACATTTATCATGATGTTCAGATGTGTGTTGGGCTGCTATTTTTTTAATCCAATGCATTTTGAATTCTGATTGCATCTGATGGATTTTACCACACACACACTATGTTTTAATTTATGGTGAAAGCTTTATCATCTTCTGTGCTTTGTGAGAATTGCTCACAATGGCAAGCAGCAGCATTAGAAATAAGCTCTACGTTATTGCAGTTTTCATGTTGCTTTTGACTGAGGGTAATACTGAAAATCTGTCCTCCTCTTGTGTATGCATGGCGATACATAGTCGCAAATGTGTGTTCTTTTCACTCACCTGCACAACATTTACAGGCCATAATCTTGAAAACATGTTTTTGCAAAGCATTTATTGCTTTATGGGAAGAATAATGAAAAGTGATGAGTGAGCTCAAGTAGGGATTTAAATCCAGTTGAGCGCTATATGGGAGTGCATTTGTTTCATAAGAGGGATTTTTTTTTTAATTTAAAGCTTTGAGAATCCACTCAAAGAAAAAAGATGAATGAGATGCAGTGATATTTTGGCATGTGCACGGAGGATGGTTCTAAAATGGAGCCTGATTTTTGGCCAAGCAAATGTGCTTATTAGGGATAGCTGAAATAGATTGAAATGAGAAGTGCTATAGCAAAACACAGTAAAAGAATAAGATGTTGGGGCACTAAAGGGATATCAAAATTCAGTATACGTGGTGTTTAATTTACCTTGTATATAAAAAGGGTGTTGTTTCCCCAATGATGACAATAAATGGAACTGAGGGCCTCTATTAGGACTGCTGTTGAAAACCACCTGGAAACTAAATCGATGCAGAATGCTGTAACCTGCTTGCTAACGGCCAGCATTCTGCAGGACAGTACACATACTACAGACTCTGAATGTAGTGCCAATTGGCGGGGGGGGGGGGGGGAGAATGAGTTTATTGGTTTTGTCTTAATTCCTGGCAATTTCCTAGACAAATCTCTGCAGTTTTCTTGACAATGTTTTTGGAATGTTGCCATTGACTTCTTCCTAGGGTTGAGAGAGAGCAATTGGCCTAAAGTCTTTCAGCTGGCTTTGTATCTAAGGAGGGACTAGAACTCACAATCTTCTGATTTCTGTCCAGTGCCTTAAACCAGAGTTCCCCAATCTTTCCAGCTTTATGAACTGGCGGGGGGGGCGGGGGGAAGGGATGGTTTTGTGTGAGTGGCCGGCAAGCATGTGCATGCGCAGCTCCATTTGCATCAGCAGCGGGCATGCACATCCGCTGCTTGTGAAAATGAGGATACGTGAGCGCATGAATGCACTCACTCGCTGCTTCTGCAGCCTGGTTCTGAAGAGCTCATGGCCCAATAATGGGCTGTGGCCTGGTAGTTGGGGAGCCCTGCCTTAAACCATAATGCCAAACTTTCTCTCTGTTTACAGAGGATAATTATATTATTGGTATTAACTTTTGTAATTCTTTATGGACCAGTTCCTTGTTCCTTGTTCCTTTATGGACCAGTTCCTATCTGAATGGTTCTCTTCTCCAACCAGAGCTTTCTTATGCTCTGCATTTATCCCGTGAAAGATACTTCAGATTTAATCTCCATGGGATGGTAGGAGAATGGGAGCCTCATAGTGCTTTCTTGGTAGTAGCAATTTTGGAGAATGGCTTGCTTCTTGGGGTGCTGATTGAGATATCAAATCCATTGCTGTCTTTTAGGAAGATTATGAAGATGGTGCTTCTTTGCTAAGTATTTAGAACTTTCTTAACTGATTATGGGCTTACTTATTTCATGAGGTTGTTATTTTGATTCATTGCACTGTGAGCCAGATGTGTAAACTGGATTTGGCATCTATCTGTTGAGTCCTTTACAAGGATCTGGGATAGGCAGATGTTGTTTGATGGTGTAAAGTTCCCTTTTGATTGATGGTGATATTGTCATTGTCAATGCTATTGATGTTTGAGTGATACTCCAGATATTTGGGAATTGCACCCAAGGCATCTATCACTATTGGTACTATATATTTTTCTTTTGCCACAGTCTAGTTCTATTTGCAGGTTTTCGTATTTTGTGTTCCAGTTCTTTCTCTTCTCTTCTTTTTATTTTTCTTCTCAACAATTATGTCTGGGGTATTATGTGGCAGGTGTTTATCTGTTTGAATTCTAAAACCCTTTAGCTTAAATTTAAACCAGCTTAAATTTAGCATCTTTATTTTCTATTACTTTGTCTATTTTGCGGTCCCACCAGCTCTTGCTTGTAGGCAAATGGTATTTCTTGCAAATATTCCAATCTCCTTTGTTGCTACTTTGTCATGCTGTTGTTTGTAGTAGTCTGTGTAATCTTCTTGCAGCATCTTACCAGGTGGTCCATTGTTTCTTCAGTTTCTTTGCAGAGGTGACATTTGCTGTTTGTTGCTGCTTTCTCAATTCTGGCTTTGTTCTTAAGGCTTGGTCTTGTGCAGCCAGAATTAGCCCCTCTGTCTTTTTCTTCAAATTTCCCACTTTTAGCCTTTACCAGATCTAATTGCTATCTGCTTGCCTATTTTTTATGTATTTTTATATACTGGCATGTAATAACATTGTATTGCCATGTCTCTTTTCTATTCTTCATTTGATTTTTCTTGTGCACTAGTTTGGTTTCTCCATTATTCAGTAATCCTTCATGGTATAGTAGCTACAATGCATCTTTTTCATCATCCTTTTTTTCTTCTTCTGGTTCATTTGCAAAATGCCAACCTATTTTTTCCACTGAGTTTAGACTTTAAGATTTTCTTCACTCTCATGATATATTTACTTCTAATCTTCTTGGTGCAGTGGTTATAATGCAGCATTGCAGGCTAACTCTGCCACAGCCAGGAGTTCGATTCTGTTCGGCTCAAAATTGCCTCAGCCTTCCATCTCTCTGAGGTTGGTAAAATGAGGACTCAGATTGTTGGGTGCAACATGCTGCCTCTGTAAAATGCATAGAGAAAGTGCTAAAGAACTATGAAGTGGTATATAAGTCTATACCTATAAGCTATTGCTATTACTATTCTTCTTGATTTCAGTGTTTTTGATGTTGTCCTCCAGACTCTTGATGATATTTCAATAGGATATCTTGGTTCCCTTCAGTTTTCACTATTTTTCCCTGGTTGATTATAAGGATAGCCCATTTTTTTTTCAGTCCAAACTCCTTTGAATATTTTGTCTGTATATCCAGTTTTGAACAGCAACTCTCTTTCAGATGGTATTTCCCCATAAAGCTACAGATCTTCCATGTAAAGGATGTGAGATAGCCTGGCAGGTGTTTTTGATGTTTAATAGCTAAGGCCTGACCTTTCAGCATTGTTTTTGTTTTTTTAAAAAATGTTTTATTAAAAATATTAAAAAATGCAAAAGAAAAAAATATAGCAATATAGATAGGATTGCAGAGAGTAACATAATTTTAAATTGTCAAAGGGGTTTTAGTTTCAATGTTTTAAATTTTTGGGCCACAGTTATTTAATTCTTTTAATAATTTTAAATTTTGTATCGATATGTGTTTTAGTCTGGCTGTGCACCGCCCTGAGTCCACTTGGAGAAGGGCGGGATATAAATTGAATAAAATAAATAAATAAATAATACGTATAGAGTTTAGAACATCAGCTTTCACCTGATAATAGCACAAACCTCCATTAAGGCAAAATCATCAAAATAGAGCATTGCTTTCAGCATTGTTGATAGAGGAATCAGTGCAATGGCAACTAATGATGATGAGAGTAAGTCTGAAAAAACAAGTTTATGTACATTCATTAATTAATTAAATTATGGTTTCATTAAAAAGTATTCAGCATTTGGATGGGTGCAAATTAGAACCAAAAATTACAGTCAAAAAATGTAGATGGAGTGCAAGTTAATCTAAAATGGATGTCCATATTTTAGCAAAGCATACTTTAAAATTACATCAGTTGCTAGAAATAAGATTTATACAAATGATGATAAAACATAGTATTTTGCTGCAACATATAAATATGGACATTGAGCTGCATTCTTTATAGAATATAAAATTGTATTTATGAAATAAAAGGTTGTTTTGATACCATTCCTGTATATGGCAAATATTTTTTAAAGCAATGAAAGTTATATCAAAGGAAGATTTTCATTAATAAATTTAACTTAAAAGCAGTTTGATGGAGAGTAAACTGCATTAGTTTGATAGTTCATGTATTTATAAGCCAATTTGTCCAATGTCCAAATACTGAAGCACTCCATATTTTTGCAGTATTGTAGATAGTCACCAGATGGTGCCAAAACAACACTTTTACACATCTAAAGTCTGACATAACTATTTACTTCTCTTTAGTTCATACCAGTGTTCTTTGATTTAGCTACTTTATGCATTATTCAAAAGGAAATTCTGTGTCGGTATTTGAATGAAATTTGGTACAATCTTAAAATATGACTTTGAAATCTTGTGTAGGTAACAAGTCAAATGATGCAGAGGACACCATATATGAAGTATTTCAAGTAAAGTTATCCTGCATTGAGTAGCCTTAATTGAATTGTATTTGTATCCATATTATCAGAAAATTATTTAGGATGGAAAGACTGTTTATCCTTTTCATTGCTTCAGTTATACTTGTCAAAGGTACTTGTATTTGTGAGTAACAAACTAAATGTTTATTCTTTAAAGAAAAATACAAAGGCTCCAATATTGTTGTATGGGTGTAATAATTTCGTATCTTTGGAATATATTTTAAGAAGAAAACAGGAAGAACAAATTGCCTTAATACACACTGAATGAAATCTAATATCATATTACAGTTCTGGACATGATTTTTTCTTCTCCCGGCTTTCCTTAAATCCTAGCCCTTTGCTCTAAAGGATTCATAGAGAAAGTAGACAGTATAGTTACAATGATGTGCAATAACTTTTTATTTTGCTTTTACGTAGTCCAGTTACTATGTCACCCAGATGTATGGTGATCTTTATAGGGAACATATTGATTACATTTTTCTCACTACTGTTACAAAATATATCTCACACAGGAAAGTTGCAACTAACAAATAGCTTTTTGTTTTCTTTTTTCCCCTTTCTTTAAGCACACATATCTTTGATTTCCATTCAAATAGATTTCTAGATCTGTAGGAAACTTTTTGGTAAAATGTTTTCTCAAAGCTATTTTAATTCCTTAGGTCAATTTTTAATGCCACATATATTGTCATTTGAGGTCATGTCTGAAAGAGCAAACTCAGCAAATATATGCATTAGTTGTTATCCAAACTTTTCAGTGAGACACTAGCATTAGACTTTGTTTACAAAATTCTCAGCTAGCATGGCCTTTGAATAATAATTTTGAATAACTTTTATGTAATACAAAACTTATTTATTCAATACAGTGGAACTGGTTCCAATAAATATTTTCTACTTCACCTGTTTTATATATTTTCACTTTGTTTAACTATGAGTAAGATATACAAAGAATGCAAAATTCATCCTCAATTTTTTGCCTTTTTTAAACAGATTAAAATCCAGATGATACACACTTTTTTCTTGTATTATTCCTAAATTTTTATTTAAAATCATTGTCTTCCACTTATTGAACTTTAAAGTTAAAATATATGGATTGCATTAATTCTAAATTCTAAAGACGTTTATCTTTCCCAAATTTGTTTTTAGAAATTCTCTTAAAAGTCTAAGCTGTTTATTATTGTTTGTTTATCACTTGCATCGATCTGTTAATGTGTGAAATGCTTTACTTTTATCTCATTCCAATGATCTGTAGTGTCATCTTTATTAGTATCTCTCTGCTGGAGGCAAGCCATATTCCAAATATAAGATTCTGTACTTGAATTTCTCAGACCAGATATATCGATAGCTCAATACAGAAAATCATCCTTTGCTTCCAGCAGTTTAATGCCTTGAACACAAAATCAATGTTGCCTGATCATCTCTTCCCGGTGGAGAAGGAGAGCTTTTCACAGTGATTATAATAAATTAGTATAGATTCTTCCTTCAAACAGTTCTGATTATAAATCTGAGTTCTCCACGCCTTGCTTCCAATTGATCCCACTATCAAGTAGAACTGGATCAGGATGGCCTAAAAGATGAGGATAAGAGTGGATGAGGATTTGAACTAGGACCTTGTGTTCCTAATTCAAAACTATTCAGTATCATGAATCCCCAACTGGTTGTTCTCCAGATGTTAGAACCGCAATTCTCAAAATTCCCAGCCTAGTTATCCAATGGCATGTTTATTAAGAATTGGAAGAATGATAATCCAAATAAACATGAAGGGATACAAGATGAAGGAGATTGCTCCGGAGACTGTCCCAAAGGTGCTTTCTCTAAAAGGCAAGTGGACTTTCTTGGGTTTTTTCTTTGAAAACATTTCACTTATCATCCAAGAAAGTTCTTCAGCGCAGTTCAGTACTGAAGAAGCTTCTTGGGTGATAAGTGAAATGTTTTCAAAGAAATACAAACAAACAAGACAGTCCAGTTGCTTTTTGGAAAAAAGCACCTTTGGGATAACCATGACCTGAATGATTGAGAATCTCCATAGACATTTTGCTCTGGACACTGCTAGTAATTTTACTAGTAATAATTTTTATAATGGCATTCCATGATTTTAATGTTCTGCAAAGTTTGTCATTTTATAATTAGGAATCAAAAATATGTACATCCTTTTAAAATACAGCAGCAAAGTATTCTTGTAATTTATTATAAGAATATATCTGCTCTTTGATACAGTCAGTTTTCCTGATCCTTTTTTATTCAAGTCAGTTCTTTCTGGACCGGGACGCCCTGTGCACAGTCACTCACGCCCTTGTTACCTCCCAGTTGGACTATTGTAATGCTCTCTACATGGGGCTCCCCTTGAAGAGCACTCGGAGGCTCCAGCTGGTCCAGAATGCGGCTGTGTGGGTGGTTATGGGTGCAACTCGTTGTGCCCACGTGACACCCCTCCTGCGCGAGCTGCACGGCTCCCAATGGTCTTCCGGGTGCGATTCAAGGCGTTGGTTACCACCTTTAAAGTGCTCCATGGCATAGGACCTGGGTACCTTCGAGGCCGTCTTCTGCCACCAATAGCCTCCCACCGACCAGTCCGCTCCCACAGAGAGGGTCTCCTCAGGGTGCCATCAGCCAAGTTATGTCGGCTGCCGACACCCAGGGGGAGGGCCTTCTCTGTGGGAGCCCCAGCCCTATGGAATGAACTGCCCCCGGAAATACGTAAGATCTCCGACCTCCGGGTGTTTCGCTGCACACTGAAGACCCTGTTGTTCCGCCGGGCTGGGCTATCAACATAATAGTTTTAAATCGGGGTATTTTAAATTTCTGGGGTTTTAATTGAGCCAAATTTATTTAATCATTTTAAATTTTAATTGCTGTTTTGTCTTGTGTTTTTAAATAGGCTGTACACCGTCCTGAGTCCTTCGGGAGAAGGGCGGTATAGAAATAAAATTATTATTATTATTATTATTATTATTATTATTATTATTATTATTATTATTATTATTATTATTATTATTATTATTAATGTTTCTAATAACTTAGAACCACAAGAAATTTTTTTAGAAGAGATGGTATAATATCCAGTTAGATTTAGTTGTATCCATTGAAAAAAAAATCAAAATGTCTTAAGTTCCAAGTTTCCTCCTTTCCATGTTTTATTCCACTTTAAGCATTACCCAGGATCAAAAGATTGCCATCTGTGACTGCTGGTATGTTGCTGGAAGTATGTGTAATTGATAACTGTAATCAAGAATAGTTAGACCCTCCTTCTCTCTCTCACCCCCATCCCTGCCTCAGTTCACATGGGCAGGCTTGCCTACGCGGTTTGAAAATAAATCATGGTAAGCCAGTAAAATCTTGGCTAAGAGGGGATGAAATTAATACATATATTTTTATAAACGTGCCATCCAGTTTCACAGTATTATCCAGTTTCACAGGAGAGTTTTCAAATTTGCGCAGTAATAAATGTAATTATTTTGGGCATGGAATAATTTTCATCAACAATTATGAAAGTTCCTGCTCAGTATTATCTTTATTTTTCCTGCTAGTAATTGGGTGAAATAATTAACATTTCTAGATTGTATTGGCTACCGTGTATTTTGATATACCAGTTGCATGTTATGGATGTTTTGCAGAATACAATAAAAATCGCATTTATAGATTAGAGTATTTTAAAATAATTTACATTCTTTGCTTGAAAGTATGTTCCATTTGCATCTTGGACTGTTCTGTTTCACATTTGGAAAACTGGAAGATTCAATATGATGCAATTAGGAAACTTAATATAAGTTTTATATAGATATATAATGAAAATATAAACAATGTGTATTTCCATTTAAACAGTCCCGTTCTTCTATTTTCTAATTCTATTAATGTTTATTATGAAATTTAATTAATTTTCCATAAATTATAAAATAACATCCTTAGATTGAATAACTTCATTATGTAGATTTAGAATAACATGTCATCTTTATAAGTAAAGTGGCCTGGGCTTTTGTTTACTGATTTTGTTTTTGAATGTAAAGCATTCACAACTACAGTAAGCACATCTGTGGAATAGTGACTTGAGGATAAAAGGACTTTCTTATTGTGATGAATAGTTATTTGATTATTTTTTTTGCTACTGCGACAGAAATGTATTAATCTGTGGATGCTCTTTTTATTTGCTTTATTTAAAAGAAAGAATGCACTTTTGAAAGCATTATCAGTTGTTCAGAAATAATTGACAATATGCTAGGAGAAATTACTCGAAAGGTAATTCCTTTTAGACTTCCTAAAGAAAATATTAGGACAAATTTTCTGTGCAATGGTTTTAATGCTGCCGTGTGGGCTCAATTAAAGCCCTCTTTATTCATCACAATTCAGCAAAAGTAATCTGGGGTTTTAGCAGTCTAGAGTAATTTTAAATGTGATACTAGAAACTGTTTTTTGTAAATCATAGCACAGAATAGCTTGTAGAAAAAGGACTTTCTGAAATATAGTAAATGATTTCATCAATGCTGATTTCATATTTTAATTAGCAACTTGGAAAGGCAAAAGCAAAACAGGCAATGTAAATTAATTAAATTAATGACAAATGGCTAATTATTTCAGTAACTTGTAAAAGTTAATTTTTCATGACTTTTTTTTACAAGGATAAAATGTAAGGTAGCTGGGTCATATTTCTTGGGTATCTTCTTAAGCAATCTTTGCTATTCAGAACAGTTTCATACACACACAAATACACACAAATTCTTTTTTAAAAAAAAAACAAACAGACAATATTTTAGTTTTTTTCATGCCTTACCTCTGTGATTTTTATATGACCCGTACATTTGTTTGGAGGCAGGATAAGCTTTTAATATTTATCCCTAAAATACTTTACAATAAATGCTTCTTTATCAATAGAAGCAATTGTATGCAGGTTGCATTTTCAGTCAATGGATAAAATTGAATCCAATTGCCTCTGACCCATAGATCTTGAAGGGGCTGGTTCTTTTCTATGAACAGAAATGCCATTGTTTTCTTTCCCGTGCATTCAGCCTGAAAGTTTGCACTAGTAGGTGAAAAGGAATTCATTTTCTCTGAGCCAATCCCCTCTTCTGGACTTCTGTGTTAATCTTTTAAAATAAGATTCAGTTCTGATCCTTATTTCAGTTCCCCTTTGCATCTGCCTCTGTCTAAAGCTTTAGAGGCATTTGAAGGCATCTCAGCAGCGGATTAACTGATACTCCTGCCATGTAAGTTTGCATTTGTGTTTGTAACTTCAGCTATTAAGGCTGGCCTTCAGTGATGCTGTGATTCGGATAACTTTCAGAGGAGACTTGGTTAGCTTTTGAAGGAGATAATGGTGGGGATTATTACAGAAACTATGAAGAAATAGTTGGTTTTATCCTAATTTAGGAAAGTCATGTTTAATTTTATATCGGGGAATGCTGTAACATAAATATAAGATACATTTGTATAACCTTTTTATGTGGATGTATACTGCCTTTTTGGAGTGACAGACGTGTTATTGCTTCAGGTAAATAGCTGTTGATAACACTAGAGTTACCTACAATTTCAGAACTATAGTTCAAAATTCTAAATGTATCAAATGAGAAATTCACTTATTAAATGTTCTGATGAAAAGAGACAATCACAATCATGTCACAATCATGTCATACTGGCTTTTATACAATGGCCTAAATCAATAAAATAATACAACTTGAATTTTGTTAATGATTGCCTGCTGCTGTTTTGTTCTTTTCATCTAAATATCGATATTTCTTGATCTCTTTTACTTCAACTACAACTACATATGTAATGCATTCCAAATAAAATGTTCACTTGCAAATAGTATAAGAGTTATGTAGCCCAAGATATTCCAAACAGGATGTAGTGTTGTCAGGTTTATTCACAAATCTTACTGAAATAAGGCCATCTACACAAGTGAAAGTATTCTAAACAGATGGCATTCACATGAGTTTAGTGTTTCGTATTCAGATTGTAAAGAATGGAAATATACCACATACATTTAAATTTGAGAATACACACACAAACACACAATCTTGCCAAGTTTCTCTTTTAGATAATGGTTGATGCATTTTTGTCTCTATGAGCACTCTGTTTTTATCAACCTTTGGTTTTTGTTGCTCATTTTTTTCATCATTTTTATTAAAATATAAGATACGTTTTATGCTTTTTATTTTACAGCATTACCAATGAAGCAGGAGCCTCTATATACAGTGTTAGTCCAGAAGCTTGTAAAGAGATGCCTGATTTAGATCCTAACCTACGAAGTGCAGGTAACTATTGCTTATATTCTTACTCCTTTCAGAAATAGAATATATGTGTGTTATAACCATTAAAAGAGGGACTTGAGCTTTAGACAGAGAGATTGTTCTCCTTTTGTGCGTATTTACTGAATATGAAATTCTGAACGGTTTTATATAAAGCCATACAAACAAATCATAGGAAATTATATATAATTTCTTTTGTTTACAGATCTTGAGTACGTTTGTTGGCTAATCCAACAAATGCTTGAGAGAAAAATCTGCTCATTATTTACATGTTGTTACATGCCATTTACAAATAGAAAAATGTATCTAATCCTATTATACATAGCATAGCAAACCTTCTTTTTCCCATTGTATAGGACTTAAGTGTACAATATTTTTATCTTTATTTTATTATACCTATTTCTTAAATCTGAATAACTAGAATAGAGAAATTAATAGAGAAAGGATGAATGATGAGAGATACACTTTTCTTTCTGTTTTAATAAAGACCCTTGAGACCCATGTACTTATATAATAATAGAAATTTTCAGTCTTCCATTCTTTTTTAAAAAAATCTGCTTCCCTTGAAATTTCGGCAGATTTGCATCAGAATAAATGGACAGTACAGAATGAGTTGAGGCATAAATGAGCTGTAGGTTTTGTAAATCAATTTCAGCTTGAGTAAAGAAAATTCCGTAGGACTCTTTCCTTTACAAAAGCACTGTCATCCGTTCTTAGTATTTCCATTGGCAGTCAGAAACATATGTGAGCTTACATAATGTTATTGAAAATGTGGTTGCAACTCTATATCGTTGAAGTTTTGCAATTTGTTTCTACATTTTAGATGATCTATCTCTAGACCTATCGCTTTCAGCAGTTTTCTAAACTGGAAATTTATATATAAATATCATTTTAAGCCATATTTTTCTTTCCCAAATTGACTGAAAATTCCAATCCCAATCAATCTAAAGAGCATCAAGTTGGAGAAAAATACTTATCCTCTTGTTGTCAGTTACTTTGTTACTCTTGAACTATGTGTTAGCTTTGTGTATTCCTCCTTTTTTTCTTATTAATTCGTATCTATAAAATATTTTCATGTAGTAGGTAGTCTTTTTAGGAAGCTATTTAATTCCCTTCTAAATTAAGGTGCTATCAAGCTTTTGGTTTTGGTTCAAGTAACTTCTTTTCTGGACAACCATATTACTTTTCTTTGATATATGTTTTTTAAAATGTTTTAATTTTAAACAACCCAGTGTTGGCCAGCCTTGATTGATTGATTCTTTGATTCTTTGATTCATTGACTGAATGAGTGAATGAATGAATGAGGCATTACTTCATAACAGAGACAAAAAAAAATGGAACATACTTGCTATTGTGTCTGTTGTCAGAGAGATTGGAAAGAAGTCCAGAAGTTATGTTTAGCATGCTTTGCCTACCTTATGTAGGCAAAGCTACAATGAACATGAGCTATAATGAACATGCATGCCTGGCTTGAATTGGCTTGCAGACATGTGAATAATGTAATCACAAATATAGTCTTTACCATGTCTTTAATTAAAACTGAATAAATATAGAATATATTAGAATATATGTGATGTTTAGTTCTATTGATTTATCTCTCTTCAGGAAGATTTAATAAATGGAGCTTCGGGGGTTTAAGGTCAAAATACCAGTTTATTTCTCCTGCCAGAAAATCTGATGCACACCTATTCAAATGCTTTGTATTATTAGTGATCCAGAAGGTCCTGTTTCGGTCCCCATTTCTTCTGTTTCAGTAGCTCAAACCTGATAGCTGGCTAGGCATCCAGATAACAGGTGTAATGTGCTGTGCCTCTATATCATGAATATTAGAGTCTGAATGCTTCTTGTAATAATTAAGAATATGCAAGTATGGTGGAAGAATGCTCCTTTACCAAGGAAATAACACATGCCTTATCTAGGCAGAGCTGATTGCTGATCAAAGATAAACAGACAAATTCTACCACCTAAAGAGCATGGAGCTATTTTAATGTTGGTAGACTTGTGAGAAGAGAGAGAAAAAAGAGAAGATGAATAATTAACAGTTGTAGAAAACTGGCTTGAAAATTATTGTTTTAGTAAAGTGTACAGTACATCCCAAATGTTTTTGTTCACAGATTTGTAAATTTCCGAAAGAGAATGAAATGTGCACTAATTTGCAACTGTATGGATGACTGCTATAATACCAAACAGCTGTTATTTGAGAATAGCAAATATGGGAATTTCTTCCTATATCATTTCTGAAATCTTAATTACCATCTTTCTTCCAGATGCTGGTGACTGCTCTTACCTGAAAATAAAATAAGCATTTTTTTAACTGGAAGTAGTTAGTAAGTAGGTATGAGCAAAGGCATTTCTAATGAACTGTTTTAATTTAGTTGGATTAATTACCCTGAAACACCTTCCTTCCTTCCTTCCTTCCTTCCTTCCTTCCTTCCTTCCTTCCTTCCTCCCTCCCTCCCTCCCTCCCTCCCTCCCTCCCTCCCTCCCTCTCTCTCTTTCTCACTTTCTTTCTTTCTTTTTCAGAACCAGTGGAAAGATGTAAACCACATTCTTAAAATCACAGTGTAATTCAGAGAGGGGAACAGTGCTCAGAAAATTCATAGTCTTGGCCATTCTTTGTCTAGTCTCCTGCAGTCCCCAAATTTTTCTTTAAAGATAAGGAGAAGGAACTTGGGTCTCTTTTCAAATTGCTGTTACCAAGATCCTAACATTTCAACCAAGATCTTTCCTCCTTTGATTAATATTATTAGTTGTAGTTCTGCTTTTTAAAGAATGAGATATATCTACTCAGATACTGGAGGTGAAGGTACAAATAATGGATAACTCTTCAGCTACTTGATGAATGCTGTTGTGTCTGTCATCAGGGTTCCTCTTTTCATGAAAAACATAGTTGGTGCCTTCAGCCTGTCCTACAGGATTTGTTTTCCATACCCCAAATTCTATCTTCTGCCTATATTTTATGTCACCTATGCCACAGTTTCCAGCATAAGAAAATGAAAACATTTCCATTGTTTAAAATGTTCATGTTTTCATTTAAGACTGTCTAAAATTACGTTGTGGGACACTGTGGCTCAGTGGCTAAGACGCTGAGCTTGTAGATAGAAAGGTTCGAATCCCTAGTGCCGCGTAACGGGGTAAACTCACGTTACTTGTCTCAGCTTCTGCCAACCTAGCAGTTTGAAAGCATGTAAAAAATGCAAGTAGAAAAATAGGGACCATCTTTGGTGGGAAAGTAACAGCGTTCTGGGTGTCTGGTGTTTAGTCATGCCAGCCACATGACCACGGAGACGTCTTTGGACAGCACTGGCTCTTCGGCTTTAAAACAGAGATGAGCACCACACCCTAGAGTCGGAAACGACTAGCACATATGTGCAAGGGGAATCTTTATCTTTAAATTACATTAGCCTTTTTTGTAGCCATATGCACAGGTTCATGTATAGTTTATGATTAGTTGTAATATCACAGTAATAAAGCAGGAACATAAATGCATTCACATTACCATCATCCTCTGTAATCCATTCTCCATACTTACAGGACAAATGAGAAAACTAATGCCAAAAAGTCAAGTTGTGCACTGCAAAATAATAATTTGAGGTCAACTCTTGTCCTGATCCACATGTGCGCTAGTACAACATATACAACTTCTTAAAAATACATTTTCAGTATTAGTAAATTTATATGACTGTGTTTGAAAAATTGGAATGGCTCCCAAGTTTTATTTTAAAAGTTCCATGATTGCTTCTCTTGAGAAAAATCTAATATATTTGCAAGCACTGCATAGTATGTGTTTGGTTCTAAGGATAGAGAATAGAAATATAGTGAAGTGACTTCTCTGCTTGCATAATTTCAGCAGCAACTTATTAAGTGGTGCATTTGTTTTAGCTACTGAATAGAGGAGAGAACTTTTTAAAAAAATATTCTTTTATTTTTCCACCATAATAACCTGAAGCAGTTGTACTGCTGCCAAATCATGGAGATGAGCTGCCTTAAAACTGAATGTGGTAATGGCTGTTATGAATTAGTAAAATTATTGAAAAATTGCCCTGTGTGTTTTGATTGGCAGTTTCTGCATTGGTTTAAGAATTCTTGCTATTTGAAGAGTATTTCAGCACAGTTTTCAATTTTGTGTCACAGAATAACAAATGCCTCCCTTTCCACAAATTTCTGCATGTGGTTCTTTTAATATAAAAAACCCCAAGCTAGCAACTCTGTGCTTCATTGCACTAAATCAGAGAAAATAATATGGACAAGCCACAGTACAAAATTTTCTTCAGACTTGGATAGGAAAGGACATTTCCTCTTAGTGACAGTGACATTTATGCTAGCCTGTCTCAAAAATAACTCCTCGGTAAAGCTTGTCTATGTAACTTGTATAAGTCAGTGCAATGAAGCACAGGGGAATACTTTCATTTTAATTTCCATTTCACTAGTTACAACAGAGATTGTACTGTACACTTTTCCCCCTTTGTTTCCCAACTGTGATGTCTGCAAGATGAACTATTTTTAAAAGCTAATAATGAGAACTGAGATGTTTAGGTCAGGTATTAAAACAGTGTATTGTCTTACCATGTCTCTTTGCTGATGCACCTTCTTTTCAGATAGGTAATACTCTTCCAGTTGTCTTGCAACTGTGTCCAAAATTTACCCAGCATGCTTTTTATTAAGAAATTGTGTGTTTTGTTTAAAAGAATTATGCATGAATGCAGTATGCAATATCTTAGATGTGGTAATTATAACAACAACAATAACAGTGTATTACTACTAAATGCAAATTTGAAAACTGTTCTCCCTGATCCTTGTATTTTATGTTTTTAACTGTTTTGCATGTGCATTTGGAAGCAACATGTGAACATAAGACAGAAACAGTTTGATAAAAACATGGGTCATCTTCTAGTCAAGCTTCTTGTTCAACTGAATTTTGCAATGCAATTTGTTTTGTCCAGGACACTTTCAGATATGTGGGCTGCCAGAATTTCCCATCCTAGATTTTGGGCAGATAAAGACTACCCAAATGGAGGGCACCCATGGTGGATAAGGGTGAGCTTCTTCTTTCGGATGTTGCCCCTTCAGAGTCCCCTTGTAAATACCCTAGTAAAGAGGAGCTCTCTGCGTCCCATGTTAATCTGTGTTGTATACTGGTAGGGAGTGACTCCTAAAGATTCTGCAAAATCTTTTTTCTTCCAATTTTATATGAAGCCTATGAATTATCACAGAACAAAACTGTTCATCTTCTTCATACTAACCCTCCGATATATGACAGTGTTTGTCTTGTCCCTCCTTAATCTTCCCTTGCTTGTGTCCAAAGTCACTGTAGGTAGCAGTATCTGAAAGCATCACTGCAAATTATGAGAGCAAGTTTTGGTCTAATGGCTAAGGGACCAGGCTAGAAAGTAGGAGAAAGTGAGTTTAAGTCCCGCCTTAGGCATGAAAGCCAGCTGAGTGACTTTGGGCCAGCCATTCTCTCTCAGCCCAATCCACCTCATAGGACTGGTGTAGGAAAAATAGGAGTAGGAAGGTGTGTTGGAAAAGTTTGCCATTTTGAATTACTTATAAAAAAAATGTAAATGGGATATAAACAAACAAACAAATACATACATACATAGCAGTTTGCCCAATAATTGCTTCATGAATATACTCTACTACATAGAATTACATAATGTTAGCTGGAGACAATTTTACTAATCTGCCCTTTCCTGCATGTTAGGCAAATGTTTCTTAGCAAGTTTCCTTAAAAAAACAATCTTTTTGACAATTAGCAATTTTGATTAAGAGAGACTTTTATTTTAGTTCTTCTGGTAGGGTGTGTTCATTTCATTCTAACCATATAGAGTTGCAATTACCAGGCATCTTAAAGTTTTCATTCATGTAAGATTTTGTTTTTGTTTTGCTCTGCCACCTTAAATGATAGGATACAACATTTCTTTCTCCCTTTCTCTTTCTGCACTTGTGTATACAATGCTATAAGGATTGACTGCATACTCAGTTGCAATGTTTTAAAACTAGAGAGCAATGTCTGTCAAAAAGAAGTCAAAAATACCACATGAACCTTATGAATTAGAAACATTTGAAAAGTGAGAGAAGTAAAGTGAGGAACAGTGAAAAGTATAATGCACATAATCGGTAGAATTCTTTACCATGAGACATAGTGATGGCCACTAACATCAATAGTTTTAAGAGGAGATTGGGTAAATGTTATTGAGGTCATGTTTATCTGAGACTATTAGTCTTGAAAACTCAATACAACTTTGAGATTGACACTTTGCCTCCAAATTTCATTTGCAAGAGAACTATGGTACATCTCCATATTTTGGTCCTGAGCAACCCAGAGGCATCTAGTTAACCATTATGAGGTGGAAAAATATTGGACTGAGGTGATCTTTGGCTTTATGTGACTAAGCAAGGCTATGCATGTATTCTTATATAAAACTTGGCATAGTAGCAGTAATCAAATGATAGGGCAGAGCTATCCGAAGTTTATCTGAAATTAGAAATGTTAATTTTTATTTTTATTTTTTGAGTACAACAGAGGTGAGCGTATTTCATTTTTTGTTGTTTTGATGCTGTCCTTCTGCATCAACAGAAGGATACTGTCAAGACAATAAATGATTGTACTGCTTTACATCACACTGGTGAGACCACATTTGGAATACTGTGTCAGGTTCTGGTCACTATGATACACAAAAGATGTTGAGACCCTGGAACAGAGGTCTTCAAACTTGGCAGCTTTAAGACTTGTGGACTTCAGCTCCCAGAATTCTCCAGCCAGCTATGCTGGGATTTGAAGTCCACAAGTCTTAAAGCTGCCAAGTTTGAAGACCTCTGCCCTGGAATGTGTACAGAGAAGAGCAACAAAGATGATAAAGAGGCTAAATCATACAATGAATAGTTGAGGGAGCTAGGGTAGCCTATTGAAGAGGAGGATTAGGGGAGCCATGATAACTTTCTTCCAGTACTTGAGGGGCTGTTACAAAAAAAAGAGGAAATTATACTTATTCTCTAAGAAACTAGAAGGCAAGGACAAGAAGTAATGGGTGGAAGCTTGTGAAAGAGAAATCCAGCCTAGGAATAAGGAGAAATTTTCTGATGGTGAGAACAATTAATCAATGGAATAGATTGCCTCCTGAGGTTGTGGGTGCTCCATCACTGGAGGTTTTCAAAAATAGATTGAACAACCATTTGACTGGGATGGCATAAGGCTCCTGCTTTGAGCAGGGGATTGGACTAGAAGACCTCCAAGTTCCCTTCCAGGCCTAAGATTCTATGGTAACATCATATAGCTGGAGATTTGGGTGAGAATTGCTGCACTTTAAAAAGCAGCTTTTGAGTGAAAGGGGAAAAAAAGGAGAGCAAAAGGTCACACAAGACAGCTTTGCTTAGGATTGTCAAGTCCCATCTGCTTGCCTTCTCTCCACAGGGCAGAATTCATTGGATTATTGTACACTCAAAAGTTCAGCAAACCACTTGTACTTTTCATTGCAAGAAAATGCCTTTTAGGTATTTGGGGCTTGTTGGGACTTTGAGACTGTCATGCTGCAGGGACTTATACCCTTGGGTGCTTCTACAGATAGAGACATACTGTTCAGAGCTGTCACAATGCCCCCAAAATGGAAGGAAAAGATCGGAGACAATATAATTTCTTCTGACTATCTTGGATAAAGTAAAATGGTTTGATGATTAGATGTGTGGAACATAGTGCCTTTATGTCTACTTCAGCTAATTTCTTTAGCTTTTTTCAAAGATCATTGCTCCCCTTTGGCTGCTCCAAAGCAAAGGTCAGTTTTAGAAACTTTATCACTGAAAAAGCCAGAGACTTAACATCAAACTGGAAAGGGGTTGTTATAAGTGGATAAAACTTGTAGGTAACCGTAGAGCGCCAGTGTGAATTAATGCAGGATTAGAAATACATTACCAGGATTTAAAAATATTATTAGACAAAAAAAAACTGAATAACTTGCTGTCATGTGCTGTCAAGCATTTTCAGCAGAAGTGCAAAGCTAATAGTTTCTTTGAAGACAACAAGAGTAGATGTAGCTATTTTAATACAGAAACAGAAAAACCAAATGAATATTCATATCATATTTTGATGGAAATGGTTCCTTAGCTTAAAATATCATTTATTCATCATTACTTTTGAGAATCTATTTATTTACTTATTGGGTTTATATGTTCATTCATGACTGGGCATCCCACAATATTAAAAAGAAT
This sequence comes from Arizona elegans, assembly GCA_022577455.1. NCBI lineage: Eukaryota > Metazoa > Chordata > Lepidosauria > Squamata > Colubridae > Arizona > Arizona elegans. Next base: position 294,940,941 of record JAKOOJ010000001.1, on the reverse strand, counting down.
AAAATCATAACAATATGCAAAAACACATAGCAGCCAAAGATGAAAAAAATTAGAAATCACACATTTCAGCACAACTAAGAAACAAATTCCATTACACACAGTGGGATTGTGGGGTTGAGCATAGAGCCAGGTTTTCAAAACCTTGCAGAAAGCCAGCAGAGTCAGGCCCAATCAGATCTCCTCCAAACAAATGATATTCCAAGAGCGGGGTGGGTTGGGGTGGCACAACAGAAAAGGTTCATTTGTAGGAGACAGGATAGGGTGGGTAGAGACAACCAGTCCTGTAAATATTTATTTATTTATTTATCTATTTATTTATTTGTTAACAAGTACAAGGAAGCAAGTAACAGAATAGACATAGACATGGACACATGAAAAAAAATTGGCACAAATAAAAGGAAATAAATAAGCAAAACATAGCCATAAACACATAAAATGAGTACATATAAATGGGAACAGTAGGACAGGAATGGTAGGCACGCTGGTGCGCTTATGCACGCCCCCTTGGGGACCTCTTAAAAAGCATGAAAGGTCCACGGTGGACAGTTTAAGGTAAAAGGCATGGGGATTAGAGAGATTAACAATATGTTCAGGTAGAGTGTTCCAGACATTTACTACTCTATTGCAGAAGTCATATTTCCTACAATCAAGATTAGAACGAATTACATTGAGTTTGAATCTATTGATAGCCCTTGTGTTATTGCGGTTGAAATTAAAGTACTCATTAACAGGTAGGATGTTATGGTAAATAATATTGTGTACTAAACTTAGATTGGAAAGTAGATGGTGTAGTTCAAGGCTATCGAGGCCTAAAATTTTAAGCTTGGTGGTATAGGGAATTTTATTTCAAGCAGAGGATTTGAGTACTCATCTAGTAAAATATATCTGGACCCTCTCTAATGTATTGATGTCTAATAATAATTCAGCCCAAGACACAAAGGGCTTTAAAGGTAACAGCTTGAATTGTACCAAGAAGCATATTGGTAGCTAACACAACTTATTTGGCTTATGTGACACACTTCTCTATAAGACAGGCGCCCCAACTGCCTGCGAAGCGGCATTCTGCACTGGATGAAACTTCTGGATGCCCTTTAAGGATAGCCCCATGTTCAGTGCATTGTAGTATTCCAATCAGGAGATCACTAGAGCATGAATGACTATTGCAGAGCCTCCCCATCCAGGAACAGACACAATTGATGTACAACCCATAACTGTGCAAGGGCTATCCTAGCCAAGGCTGCTCCTTGAGCATGAGCACAAGACCAGGAAGACCTCCAGATTGTGCACCAGTTCTGTCTGAGGCAATGCAACCATTCAGAACCAAAGATGGAAGGTCCTGTCAGCTTTTGAAGGTAGAGCGGACAAGAAACAGACCAGATGAGCTAATTCTCATCTACGTTAGCAATCTTGAAAGTCTGAAAATACAAATCTCCTGCCTTTTTACAGCCTGATAGGTTAGGGAGGATCCTTTCTGAATTTCTTTCTCTGCCCATTATGCAGCTGTGAATTCCCCCCTCTTCCACCTGATTGTTCCCTAGGCAGCATCTCTTCCCCAAATCTCCCAAGGTCATTCTTACATACCATTACAGGTTCCCAGAACTGTACAAAACCCAGAGCTATTCAGTTTCCTAGGGTTGCAGGGTTAGGCTACAGCCAGTTGTGCCCCATCCAGACCCCCACAGCTTCCAGGCTCAGAGGCAGAACCTCCATAGCATCACTCAGATGACTTGGGGGAGAGATAGAAAGTTTGGTATCTCTGCCCAAAGGAGAATGTTCCACCTTTTCTGAAATGTTGGCTCAGATAGGCTTTACAGGAAAAATCCTTACAAGCTTGAAATATACAAGTAGTCCTCGACTTACGAACACAACTGAGCCCAAAATTTAGGTTGCTAAGTGACAAATTGGTTATGTGAATTTTGCCTCAGTTTACGACTTTTTTTGCCGCATTTGTTAAGTGAATCACTGCCCTTGTTAAATTAGTAACATGGTTGTTAAGTGAATCTGGCTTCCCCTTTGACTTCACTTGACAGAGGATCACAAAAGGTGATCACGTGACCCCAGGACACTGCAACCGTCATAAATGTGAATCAGTTGTCAAGATTCCGAATGTAAATCACATGACCACGGGGATGTTGCAACGATCATAAGTGTGAAAAATGGTCATAAGTCACTTTTTCAGTGCCGTCGTAACTTCAAACGGTCACTAAATGAACTGTTGTAAATTGTAACTGTTGTAAATCTAGGACTACCTGTACTGTGAAGCTTAGACTAATTGTAATGTCTATATCCCTTGAAGTACACTGCTTTTTTGAAGATTTGGATAATTAGTCCATTGTTGCTGGACTATACAGAAACTACAATACATTTACTCCAACCTAGCATCCCTCAACTATGCTAGAATTATGACTCCCAGAATTCTCACCCTGCTTACTCAGAACTCTGTGGGCTAACTATAATAGGAATTGCAATGCCAGGTTGGAGAAAGAGTAAGTATTCTGAAATCTTATCACATATTAACTATTTAGAATCCTTGAGATTGTGCTGGTAGATAAATTGCATAAATCAAGCTAGCCAGTTCAGCTTGAGTCCAAAGAACAATGAGCAAATTCTGTTAGCATAATACAGCTTCTTTGTTACTCTTGCAGCCCTAAAATTCTGCTTTCAGGATAGCTTGTGGTGCAGTGCCTTTAATTAAACCTTGGCAGCAACTGTTGGAATTCTGTTGCTCCGTCCATTGCACAAACAAGAATGTATCCTGCTTTTTAAAGGAACTTTCTGGATCCAAGCCATTGTATATATTCAATAAGCTGCAGTGTAAAGACATTCTTACTTGAGTGAGACTAGTATCATTCAAATATGCATCTGGTTTCTGCCATGCTGTATCTAAGTTCCTTGGACTCAAAAGCAGAGGTTTATACCCTTCAGCCAGCACTGGAGGTTATCAAGACTAATTGGAATATTGCAGTGTATTAACATTAGTTGTGGTACATTTGTATATAACTAAGCGAATGAGGTTGATTTTAAACTGAATGCTCCCTTCAGACAAATTAAATGGGAAATCATTGTGTGTCCTGAAGCAAAAGCTTAATCCAAATCATATGAGGCAGCTCTCATTCTGAAAATAGAGTTTTGAATCAAAGTCTGTTGTGATTAAATTTGCATTTCCTTGGAATTCATGAGAGTTTTTCCTATGGTCCCATTGAGTAGAGTCTGTTCTGCATAATTATTAGAAAACCTCAGAGGGAGTCAAAATATTGGGTATAATTTACACTTATGGTGGGGAGAAATAAGGCAAGAATCTCTGACAAAATAAAATTAAATGGTCTGTCCTGGTAATAGGATAAGTAATTTGCATATGCTACTATCCCCAGTCTGCCACAAACACTGTAAAGTTTGTAAAAGGGTGTTCAGTTTTCAGATTAATTTTACTGGTAATTTTGTCCTGAGTTAACAAAACGTACCTAACTTGAACTTAACTTTGGATGTATTTCATGCTTGTGATATTTAGATGGTTACCAAGAACAACAAATATCACCAGTATGCTGCAAAATGTTTAAGACTTGGCTCTGTCAGCTCTATTGCTGCTAACTGCAGAACAGCTGATTGGTACACTAGGTTTCAAGGCTGAACATTAGCCTCAATCAGCTCACAAAATTCCAGAAAAAGTAACAATTGGCTCTTGCAAGCTAGTGAAAGCTAGGTCCAGCACACTACTGACCAATATTGTATGCATGTGTTGTTCTAATTCCATTTTATTCTGCCAAAATATCATGCTAGAAAATTAGAATTATCTCTGTTTAATTGGGGTGAGCCATGTGCAATCCTTCAAATGTTGAACTTCAGTTCATGTCAGCATGTGCCAATGTGTCCATTGGTGAAAGATATCGGCAGCTGCAATCCGTACCAGAGAATATTCATAATAATTCTGAGTCAGTGTGGGGCATATATATGTCCAGATGTCATTGATTTATAACTCCAGCATTCTTTAATCCCATTAATATTGCTGGGATTGCCATTTCACAACGTTTGAAGGACCACAGTTCTCCATTCTTGCATTAAGTTTCCAGACTTTTGGATACTGACAGGAAAAATGACTCCTAAACATAATAATTAATTAATTGTGAACCAAGTACAAAAACTACTTTGGAATCAAAATGAAAATGGTACATTAGCAATGTGCTAAAAGTTAATTAAGATGATCAGTATTATCTATGAAAGAATCTGCTGAAAAAAACTATTACCAAACCATGTACATATTTACTTGAAAATCCAATGTTTCCAGTAGGAGTTATTCACCATTATTTCCTGAAATTAAACAATAAGGAGAAATAATATTTTAGTTGGCACAAGTCAGAGGTGTTGCTAAATTTAAATTTTCCACATTATAATTCATCTTTAAAAATCTATTGTGATTACTGTTGAGAATGCTTAAATGTCAATGTTTCATTTTTAAACCAAGATTAAAAATACACATTTTAGAGAGTTTTGCTTTAAAACATATGGTTTGCATTTGTACAAAAAAGTTTCAAAGTTTACATAATAGTTTTGTGTATTCTATTTTTATTTGTGGCTGTTTGTATTTCATTAATTCAGTTATTTTTTCTCAAGTCCATATCAAAAAAAGACTATTTGCTTAAACCATAGTCATATTATATGTTATCAAATTTATCCTGTCAGAGATCATCCAAATGTTTAATCTTTTTCACAATAGAAATTTAACAATTATTGTAGAATTTTGGACAAGCTATAGCTGTTAGGTGGCTGCTTAAATTAAGTCTATTTGGTACACTTGAATTCAGATTTGTTTCTATAATCCTATCATACAGAGAAAAAAGTTCTTAAGATGAAAACTATTATAGCCTACTATATAATAGTATGTTGAAATTCAAGTCTATAGGAATTGAGCATTCTGGTTCACAAGATGTTTGAACAATAAATAGCGAGTATTTATCATTGTGTGCTAGCAAAAATTTCCCTAAAAATTGACAAATAAGAGAAGCTGTGATGTAAGGCACATAATTCTGGTCCACACCATATCAGCTCTCAGATCCCATTTGGAAAGCTATATATTTGTTGTATTTCTTTTCACAGAATTCCCCCAGCCCTTGCCTATTTTCTCTTTCTCAAACATATGTTTATTTTATCTATGGGAATGAATGGCAACTATTCATTCATGAAAAAAAAAAAGAGAGAGAGAGATAAAATCAAACTGCGAGACACTCTAGCATTATATGCAGTTTGGGGTGTTGTCCTTTAAGGTGGCTATAAATGCATTACAACGTTTATATCATATAAGCACAACTTTACGGAATCACATGGAAGAGAGGTTTACCCAGGAGGATTGGGGAGAGCCTAAAAAGATAGAGGCACATTTTACATGGAAGAAGGCAAGTACCTGTTTTGTCTTGCTATAAATAGCAAAATTAAACCTTCCCTTTAAGAACACATGTCACATAAACATTAAAAGAAATTATCAATGAGAACCCATCTTATATTGATACCAATAACCAAAAGGATGTGAGGTCCATTGTTTGTCATTGCTTCCAAGGTGCCTGAAACCTTTAGCCTGCCAATGAATATATTTAATAATTTATTTATATAATCAGTCAGAAGTCACTTTCCTTCATAACATAACAAATCTAATCAGTAGATTTGAAGAATCAGCTCTGAAGATGTTGGGCAGCTTATATGATGTAGATAACTATTCTTTTTTCTATCCGTTCTTTGTATATATAGAATTATTTGAAAATTCTTTTAATGGCACCTTTTTAAAATATCAAGCTAGGTTTTTAAAATCAAGGAAATACAATCTACAGGCAGTGAACATATATTCTGTACTGGAAAATTTCAGCATAAAAATTCAGGCTTAAAAAAAATACAGAATATTCTTCTTTAGGGAAAGATTGAGGTTGAACTAATTATATCCTAATAGCTTGTGGTTGACATATATTTGTTTATATGTTCATTCGTAAAATTATGCCCATTCTGCTAGCATCTGGAAAGCTCATAATATTTAAAATACATAGTTCTTGTTGGGTTCCTGTTGAAGCCATTTTGATGTTGCTTGGAAAATAGAGTAACTATGTTTAGAGCATTTGGTTTATGAAAAAACACAAATCGGGAAGATACCTGATTGCAAACATTTTATCTTTCCTGAAGGATTAATAGAGGGGAGAAAAATGACACTGATTCTCCCTATGGAAACTCCTTGCTGTGGTTGTCTTAATTACCCCAAGAATTTAAAAGGGAACCTTATTCTTTGTTTGAATTTACTGGTGCCTCAGCTTCCTGAATTCTGAGCAGCGTACAATATTAGAAAAAAACATAAAAAATGGTTAAAACGTAAAATGAGAAAGGAAGCACAGACTAAAATAATGTAAGAAAATGTTTTTTAAAGAGATAATTATATTCCTTATAATGCTATTCTTATTATAAAATATAATAGGGATATTTTTCCTGTTTCTCCTGCCAGTTAGATTCATTTGTGAGTAATCTATTCCTGATTTTTTATTAAGCTCTCATTAATATGATTGAAAATACCTTTTAATATTTATTTATGTGTTTAATTTCTTAGCATTTGAAGGTAAATAAAATCCATGCTATTATAGTAAAAATGTTCTTCATTCTTTCCCCACCTAGATATTTGCAGTTACTCTTTAAGTTACGTCAGTGTTACATATATTATTTGGGGTGGGTGGGTGTTGTCTATCTCTTTTTTTGCCTCTTAAGATGACGTATATTTAGTTTTTTTATGTCTCATGCATGAGAGAATCAGTTTTGTCCCCCCCCCCCTTTTTTGTTGTTTTTTTTTTTTTTGGTGTTTGTGTGCTATTTGATATCACTTGGCTAGATTTTCTTGCCGGCCCTGAGCATTTTAATGAAATAACAGCTTTGCTGTTGACATATATCTCGTTACATTAGAGGAAAAAAACCACAGCAATTTGCAGGAACCCTTTATTTTTGTAGCACCCATAGTTGGGAATCTGCTCTTCCTTGAAATAAATGAGGGACCTACAATTGCGTCTTTCAGTCATCTTTTTGACTATTGGATGAATGTGTCCCTTTGGTCTTTGTCTCTGCCAACATTTTTAACGAACATGTTTTACATTGTTTTGATTTATTATTTTTATTTTTATAAAATATTAATAAATATTATATTTATTGAAAACTCTTTTGAATGGAAATGTGTATAAATGGCCAAATAAATGGGTAACTTTAAGCCAACACCCCCCCCTTGGTTCCCCAGTGCCGTCCAGATGTGCAGAATTCTAGTCCACGACAACTGAAAGAATCCTAACAAGCAGTCATCTCTAATTTCAATCTCCAGCACCTACATTGATGTAATTAAAATTCTTCCTAGACAAAATACACTGGATGTACTGTACCTGTTGCCCAATTTTCCTAATTACTAGAAAACTCTTGAAATAGAAAATAAAATTGGTATGATTTCCCCTCCTCACCCCAAAAATGTCAGAAATGCAGTCCATTTTAAAATAATGTATAGCACAAATGAATAATGAAAGTTTCTGCTTTGGGCACTTCAAGATGTCTCAAATGGTAGGCTAGAGCAGAAGTCTTCAAACTTGGTAGTTTTAAGACTTATGGACTTTAACTTCCAGAATTCTCCAGCCAGCATAGCTGGGAGTTGAAGTCCACAAGTCTTAAAGCTGCCAAGTTTGAAGACCTCTGGGCTAGAGGAACTGCTAAGACCGATGCAAACAGCTGCCACTGAACACTTCAGGTAAATGATTCTGTCTCACAACAGGATGCCAGGGAGTGCTGAAGATGTCGAAGTCTAAAAATGCATTGAGAAACCATGTATATACCACATACACATTGGATATGCAATATTGGTGATATTTATTTATTTTTTCTCTTTACCATTAGTAGCATCATAACTGTCTGAAAACAGACATACTGCAAACTAGGTAATGAGATTAACAGTGACAAAGCCTTGCCAGCAGCTAAACCATCTGATCGAATGTATAATGGAAAGGAAGGAAGGGGGAATACTGACAAAGCAAGGTGGTGAGAGCAATTCCTCCATTAATAATTAAAAGTTGGCAGTCAGAAATTTAGAGTTATTAATTAATGCCATGTGAGCTATGGGAACATTTGCAGTTGTGGTGATAGTTTTCGTATTCTTGATTGTAAGATATTTTGTAGGATCCATTACTGTTATTGTTTTTAAAAAAAAGTTAAAATGTTAATCTATATTGTTTTGGTTAAGTAGCACTTTGGGAAAGAAGAATCTAAGTTAATTTGGTAGCAGTCATAATAGACATAAACAGCCAATATTGTTTGGCTTGGTTTGGGTTTAGTTTAGGGTTGGTTTTTTTTTTTTTTGTTTTTGTTTTTTTGCTTTTTACATAAAAGAGCTTTTGGTGCTGCCCACCCCTTCCTATTTCCTACAGCAGTGTCATTGCACTTTACTGTTTATTGGCAAAAGCATTATGCTAGATAGTGGCTTTGTCATATCAGATTTGCAGCAGGAAGTGGTCTGAGACCACCACGCTGATATTGAATTGCTTATTTGAAAGGTGCCCCAAGCATACCAAGTGATAAGAGAGGATCCTTGCTGAAAATCTGCATCATATGCCAGAGATGCCAAGGTGAAAAGTGTGTGCATGAAATTAGCTTTGCCACTTGATTCCTCCACTTTCTTCCAGCTAAGAAGATGTAGACAGAGTTCCTGCCTGACAGGACAATATGTTGTTGTCATACCAGATGCTGCAGTTGTGCCCTATTCCTAATTGATGACCTAAAAGATTTTGTCTCAATTTGATAGGAAAGGTCTTCGGGTGATGTTTCCTAAATAAACTGAATTAACCTTGCATAACAGTCAAGGAACTGCATCGGTCTTGGTTTGTGTTTTTTTAAAAATAGTGGATAAAATCTTCTCTGAGCTCTCATTATTCTTTTTGTTTTTATCTCATTAGTTTTTTTATTCTACGTTAGTCTAAAACATCTTATCTGAACAATAGTAATTTTTTTAAAAAAATATGAATAATCCTAAATATTTGACCTGGATTTAAAAGAACATCAGAAATCCTGATACATACATACTTCATTCTTATTTGTATCCTGTAGCAAGAAAAATAAAGTATTTGAAAATATATTCCAGAGTATTATAAAAAATGAAAAGTATCTGTGTGTGACTATCATGAAGTTTCATTTCATCCCATTTTATTTATGTACTTACGCATTTTAAAACTTTTAATATTTATTGTACATTTTATTAATTTATTTGTATGTTTACAGTGACAAATAGTGTTATGTTCTCCAAAAGGAAGGATCTCTATTGTAAATTCCAGAAGTATAAGGATCTTATTACTTAAGAAATAGTAATGAGCAATTTATATCAGTGGCGAAATGTAAAATTTGTTACTACCGGTTCTTTGGGCATGGCTTGGTATGTGTGGGGGTAATATGACTGAGTGGGCGTGGCCAAGGTTTTTTTTTTTTTTTTACTTTTAAAACCATTTTTTCTACAACCTCTTCGACTGAAGAGGTTGTAAAAAAAATGCTTTTAAAGCCTCTGACAATCCCAGCTGACTTGCCTGATCGGCAATGGCTTTCTTTCTTTTTTTTTTAAAGCCTCTGATGATCCCAGCTGAGCTGGGCGATCATCAGAGGCCTTTTTTTTTTTTTACTTTTAAAAGCATTTTTTCAGCCAAAGAGGTTATAGAAAAAATGCTTTTAAAAATTAAAAAAAAGCCTCTGATCATTGCATGGCTCAGCTGGGCAATGGGGGGGGGGCAGAGATATTTGCTACCGGTTCTCCGAACCACCCGCCTCCATCGCTATCAGATTGGGCGATCCGGTCCGAACCAGGAACATTTCACCCCTGATTTATATGTCTCCTAGTATGATATGATATTAATGATATTAGTTGTTAAAATATTGTTTCCAACTCTTAGCAACCACACTAAGTATATAAATATATACAGTACATGATACATTATCCAGGTACTCCCACTAAATCATGATTTAGTCTTTTTTTTTTTCATCATCCACTTTCGTCAGCTTTGCACTTGATTGGCAAGCCACAATTAGGACTCAACTGACAACCACAATTAGGACTGAAAAATTTGTTGTTAAGCAGTGCAATGGTTAAGGGAGGCATGATAGAACCAGATTTTACGGCCATTTTTGCTACAGTTGTTGAGCAAATAGCCGCAGTTGTTAAGTGAGACATTGCAACTCCCCACTGACTTTGCATGTTGCAAGCCAGCTGGAAAATCATGTGATCACAGAATCAGCGTAAATGGGGGCCAGTTGCCAAGTGCTAGAATCACGACTATGTGAACATGGAAGTGATGCAATAGTCGTAATTTTGAGGATGAGTCATAAGTCACGCAATGCACCAAAGCATTCATATTATTACCTTATAGCAGTGTTTCTCAACCTTGGTAGCTTGAAAATGGGTGGACTTCAATTCCCAGAATCAACATAAATGTGGGCCAGTTGCCAAGTTGCCAAGATTCTGGGAGTTGAAGTCCACCCATCTTCAAGCTACAAAGTTGAGAAACACTGCCTTATAGTTTGGTGTGCCTTGTTTGAGGGCTTCCTTATGTTGTTTGAGCTTGCATGTACATGTGCTCAGAAGATCAACAAAGGATTTTAAGTTGTACCTTTGAGAACCATGGCTAATTCAGCACTGTGAAGATTAAGAGTTGTGGTTTGCACAGCCCTACTTGATATAGAATTCCAACTTTGTATACTCATCTTGCCTATTAAAATTATGCTTTGTGTTCTGATTCTTTGTGCTATTTTATTCCTTTTTGGTTTCTTTCTGCATATTCTTCTGAGCAGAGTCATGGAATTATTTAGATCACTCCTCCCAACCTGGTGTTTTCCAGATACGTTGAGCTTCAATTTATCATGGGATTTAAAATCTAATCTACCTGAGGGATGCTACATTGAAGAAGATTGCTTTAGACAGTAAATACTTCATTTTGTATGCTCAAGTAAATTCATTTTGCAATTCTGCTTTTTCTTCTATTGTATATGTTAATCATCTCTTCATCTTATTGTTAATTTCACCCATAATTCTTTTCCTCTCGTTTTTTCTTAGTAAAACAATCCTATCTTTTAAAAGTTGTCCTTGATCCATGCCATCAGAGTTCCAATTGGTAATTATAAGAGAGTTTATTATAGGAAAGCATTTCTTTTGTAGGCTATAGTACTTGCACAGATTAAGCTTTTGTGATTTTGACAAGAAATGCATATGTGAAGTCTTTGAATTCACGAGTTCTCTGTTATAGAAGCCGACAGATCAGATGTCACTAGCATAGTTGTTTCTAAGTCAGGCTGGAAGCTGCCATTGTTCATGTATGTTAAAACTTGTATTAAAGGACGTGAAACCTTGTGTGTGACCGAGCCATGAACTTTAAATTTAGCATATAACTTTTTTCTTTTACAAAGGAAGAATATGCAGACCTTTGGAATAAGAGATAGGTCATGTCACGTATTAGTTGTATCTGAATATGCGGCTTATTTTCTGGCATTTGAAATATTTCAGATAAACAACTGAGTATTATGTCCTATATTGTATCTGATAAAGCACCTATGAACCACTCTAAGAAATAAATCAATAATAGTAGGTATTCTTCAGGTACTGTAAATTTATGTTATCAACATAATAGAATGGCAGCATGTAACTTTTCCCTGATTCTTTATTTTCCACCACCATCTCTCCCATCACCCCATTTCTGAGATTTCTGAGGCATAGAATGAGGATATTTGTGGAGGTGGATGTCATATTTATTTATCAAACTTTTAAAACCACCCATTTCCCTCACAAAGGGACTCTGTGTAACATATATTAGTCCCATAGCTGGGTGATGAGAACAGGAATGTGAGACAACTAGCATACTCATTTTCTCTCTCTCTTCTTTCGCCTTTCCTCCTTCACACATCATTTGTGTGGTTTTGGTAGTTAGGTTTGAATGATGGGCAACCAAATGCAAACAAACTCACTCCTAGTGTGCCAATCTTGTCATTTTTTAAAAACTGTTTTATAGTTTATAATTAGGAACTTGGAAGCTGACATTATTGGAATATTTTTTTCTTCTTTCCTGCTTCTTTCTTTTGGTTGCTGGGAATTGTTAACACTGAACTAGAAGCCTTCGGTTATGGTTGTAGATTGTAAGGGGTGATACTGGGCAAGAATGTGTGATTCTCACACCATAGAAAACTGTTTTGTAAACAAGTGATGGATAGCATAAACCTTCAAGGCCAGGAAACAAGTAGATGTAAACAAGTAAAATCAAAAAGGGAGAAGGAGATCCAGAATTCAAGCGTTGATACCAGCATATGCATATAGGCCAAAATTTCTTGGTGTTGTTAAATAGAGAGCATCTTATAAGTACAACTTGATAATTTTTTTTCAATCTACTCATTCTGAGTCTTTTTGGAATTGTGGAATCTAATTGCTGTATCTGGTATGAAACTTTGATGTAGATGCTCCATACTATGAGTATAGAACATGATTTTGGTTTTATAGTACTCAGACTCTTGGCTGGCCCTAGTAATTCAAGCTAGCCGCTGAATTTTCTTTGTCAGAAAGTACTATTCAAGGATTCCTATATGGTCCTGGAGTAACTGTGATATGCTCTGATCAGACTCTGTAAGTTAAAATGATTTCCAAATGACCTCTCCAAACATTGTTTTGATAAGCTTATCAAGATGCATCCAAGTACAGCCCAGATCAAAGTGAATGTGACAGATTTTATCAATAGGATACTTAGCGGACATCTCACATTGGCCTGTTGCCAGATCATCCTACCTGCCCCTCCCCAACAACAAACCGGCTACCCTAATTACTGATGCCAGACAGTGTGTGGAAAATTGCAAACTTTTGCTGTTCTTATTGCTCATGGTGCAGGCCTGAACATGAGTGCTTACCAGTATTTGTTCACATTCATTCCTTGTCTTTCTCCACAGAAGCCCTAAGTATCAGTTCTGTTTCATCCTCTATTGCAGTCCTTTAGTAAAACAAACAACTTCCTGGGATAGGCACACAAAGAGAAGCTATTTGGAAATTATTACCAAGTATGTGGTGGAATAGTCACAATCCCCAAACACCACTATCCCTCCAACACAAGTTAGAACAATAGGCATCCAAGGCCAGGTCTACCAGGCCACTTAGTTTCCAACTCTTCCCCTCCCCTAGTTGCAATTACAGGAAAGGAGACTTGCAAGATGGATGTCAGACCAGACAGGAAACATGACCAGAAGAACTAATTCTATCTATTCTAAGGCTACATTTGTCTATGCAATTATTTATTTATTAGATTTTTCCCCACCTTTAGTACTTTATAAGTAACTCAAGACAGTTAACATACTCCTTCCTCTTCCTAGTTTCTCCACAATAACAACCCTCGGAGATGGATTGAATAACTGGCTCCCTTGTTGCCCCTTCTCGCAAGGTCTTTACATGTATCGTTGTGTTCAACTCTTCTTTACAAATTTCTACACCTCTTGTTTCTACCTTACTATATCTTATTGTCACCTTGCTCTCCACTCCTCTCTCTCTCTTTCTTTCCAGTCTCTTGTCACTATGTTTCTGTTCTTTCCCCTCCTTGTCACTTTGTTTCTCTGATCACCACTCTCAGGTTTTCCACCCTGTTCCTCTTCTACTTTCTTCACGCTCTGAGAAAAAGAGTGAGTGCAAACTGTAACTTCTTGCCTAACTAATATAAAAACAACTAATATCTTCCTGAATCTCCAAGTGATTGCCAGTCACAAAAAGAAAAGAAAACCTACTCAGGACATCCTTGTCACATAGGGAACCAGTCCACAACCTTTGCAGCTTGACAGCCCGGGGGGCGGGGAGGGGAACTGGGCCATGCGAGTGGCAGGCCAGCGCACAAGCTCAACTTGTGCAAGCGGCGAGATGGCTTGTGGATGCATGTGTACACCAACCCACCACTCACACGGCCCGGTTCTGAGTAGGCCATGGCCTGGTAGTGGGCCATGACCCGGGGTTTGGGGATCCCTGACCTATGGTTATATTTATTTGCTATAATGCAAATGAGAACACACTTAAACAATATAAGCTAAAAAAAAGCAATCTTTCAAAAGCATAATTATTGTATACTTTGTGTTGCTTAAAATGAATAACGGGGGCATCCTTTCTCAATCTAGTATTCTTCAGATATTTCAGAATCAAAGATTTGATGCACTAATATTAAGAAACCTGGATATGTTTGTAGTATTTCCATAATTCAACCTGAAAGTCAAATTTGTAATTAACATTGAATATGAAAGGAGTTAGTTTCTTAGAATTCATTCATTCATTCATTCATTCATTCATTCATTCATTCATTCAATAACTATACCTGACTCCCATCAACTCTCCCATCAACTCCCATCAACTGATTGAAACATATTTTTTTTTTGAATTGCTAATGATCTACTGTTATGTTGTATGGCCATATAGCACAGATTTTTCAGGCTGTTTTTATGTAAAGATTACTTTACATAAAAGTCTGGCCTCTGCCTTTGTGGCATTTATGTTGGAATTTTGTAAGCTGTTTTGAGTTGAGGAAACAGGGAGTGAGAGAAAATATATGGAAATAGAGGCAATGAGAAAACACAAAAATTCCAGCTGTTTATATAATTTGTCTAAACTAATTAATGTTAATACTTGATTACTGTGGCATGTGGTCCTCTTAATGTGTTGTTTGCATTCTTACAATCATTCTATTTTTCACTGTACATGCCTGGCAAGATTTTTTTCAAGTTAAATTAATGAAAACATGCTGCTCGCGTTCACCACAATATGTATTTTCTCATTTGAGACTTAATTTTAACTTACACTACAGTTTTATTTTCTGTGCAGTTAAAAAACAGAATGAAAATTCATTCCACTAAGTAAACCTAATGAAAAGTACAGTAATTTTATTTGTCTTGCATTCCACATAATACCATTTCTTGCTCTGTTTTCTCCCCCCAGTTTCCATTGCAAGACGTGTACAAGATCCCTTAGCTGAGCTAGTGAAAATTGAGCCCAAACATATTGGAGTTGGAATGTACCAGGTAAGGCAATATAAAGTATTTTAGTCTAAAGACTGTTGGACTAGTCTTTAGTCCAATATGATATGAAACATTGCTTGGTAATTGTCAGCAAGTTATATGTCCGTTTTAAAAGTTTCATGGAATAGTAATACATATTTTTTCTAGGATTAAATATGAAGGTTTAGTATTGCAGCTAGATTTATTGCCTATTAAAAACATAAAATCAGGCTTCTAACTTGATCTGCAAATCTTCCTCTCATTTACATAGGTGCAATGGTCATTTTGAATTTTTAATGTCATTTTGGAAAATGCTGTAAGATTCACAGTTCAGACAATTGGCCTCTGCCCTTTTTTACAGTTTTTTTCATCTAATATTTGGCTTTTTTAAAGTTTCCTCTAATATTCGGCTTTTTTACAGTTTTTTTCATCTAATATTTGTGGAAGCATTGACTATACTTTATGTTATTTTCATTAATTAAATGGCAAATTAATTCATTAATTAAATTTCATTAATTAAATGGAAAGTTTTTAAATTTTATATCTAAAAGATATAGATATCTATAGATATCTGACTGACTGCATGGCTGATGTGTGTGTACACACACAAACAAACAGATTAGATAGATGATAGATGGATGCATGGAGAGATGGATAGATAGATGTAGGTAGGTAAATGATAGATAGATAGATAGATAGATAGATAGATAGATAGATAGATAGATAGATAGATAGATAGATAGATGATAGATAGAATACAATAGAATATAATAGAATTTTTTATTGGCCAAGTGTGATTGGACACATAAGGAATTTCTCTTGGTGCATATGCTCTCAGTGTACATAAAAGATAGATAGATAGATAGATAGATAGATAGATAGATAGATAGATAGATAATAGATAGATAGAATACAATAGAATACAATAGAATATAATAGAATTTTTTATTGGCCAAGTGTGATTGGACACATAAGGAATTTCTCTTGGTGCATATGCTCTCAGTGTACATAAAAGATAGATAGATAGATAGATAGATAGATAGATAGATAGATAGATAGATAGATATCCAGTGATTTTTGGAATTGGATGTTGAAAATTATATGTACCATAGGTATATATCAGTAGTGAAATGTAAAATTTGTTACTACCGGTTCTGTGGGCATGGCTTGGTGGTGGTGGGTAATATGACTGAGTGGGTGTGGCCAACTTTTTTTTTTTTTTTTAGTTTTAGTTTTAAAACCATTTTTTCTACAACCTCTTCGGCTGAAGAGGTTGTAAAAAAAATGCTTTTAAAGCCTCTGATGATCCCAGCTGACTTGCCTGATCAGCAGAGGCCTTTTTTTTAAAAGCCTCTGACGACTGACTTGCCTGATCTGCAGAGGCAGAGGTTGTAGAAAAAATGCTTTTAAAAGCCTCTGATGATCCCAGCTGAGCCATGCAATCATCAGAGGCTTTTTTTTTACTTTTAAAAGCATTTTTTCGGCCAAAGACGTTGTAGAAAAAATGCTTTTAAAAATAAAAAAAAAGCTTCTGATGATAGCGCGGGTCAGCTGGGCAATGGGAAGGGCAGGGATTTTTGCTACTGGTTCTCCGAACCACCCGCCTCCATCACTACTGGATCGAGTGATCCAGTCCGAACTGGGAGCATTTCGCCCCTGGTATACATGATATAAAGCCACTGAGAATTGCTTATAAGATGGATGGCGATATAAATGTTTTAAGTAAATAAATGCATAAATAAAAATATATGAAAATACAATGTAGTTGATAGAATATTGAAATGAAAAAAATGTTTTTAAAAAAAGTAAAATTGCATATTTTTTCTGAAAAATCCATGAATCTTTAAACCTTGAATAGGATAAGGGATAAAGGAAGTTGATAGGCATTAAAAGATAATTAAAAAAAACCTAGAAAGATCAATTTTTGAAACATATGAAATCTTGTAAGGGACTCAATGCCCACCCTAACCCAGGGTGTACGGGAATGGAGATTTCTTGGACATCATTAAGGTGGGAGTCATATAATCTATTGCTATGCCTTACCAAGCATATCAGTACCAATTGCCATATTTTAAGGCAATTTTCTGTTATTTATTGCTGCATAGACTCTTAGAATTTACTGTTGTGTGAGGCTTGCAAATACATATATATACATTTTAATACACACCATATGATATAAGCAAATATTTGATGAAAAAGTTTAAATTAATTAACTTTTAAAGTTTAAAGTATCTATCTTTTAATTTAATGATTAATATTAGTTAAAAACCTCAGCTATGCAGATGATACCACCATTAGATGATACTAATGGCAGAAAGTGAAAAGGAACTAAAGAGCCTCTTGATGCGAGTGAAGAAGGAGAGTGCAGAATTTGGCTTGAAACTCAACATTAAGAAAACTAAAATCATGGCATCCGACCCTCTCAATTCCTGGCAAATAGATGGGGAAGAAATGGAGGTAGTGACAGATTTTATTTTCCTGGGCTCCAAGATCACCTCAGATGGGGACTGCAGCAAAGAAATTAAAAGACGCTTGCTTCTGGGGAGGAAAGCTATGGCAAATCTAGACAGCATACTAAAAAGCAGAGACATCACCCTGACAACAAATGTGCGTATAGTCAAGGCTATGGTGTTCCCAGTTGCAATGTATGGCTGTGAAATTTGGACCATAAGAAAGGCTGAGCGCCAAAGAATTGCTGCCTTTGAACTATAGTGCTTGAGAAGATTCCTGCGAGTCCCTTGGACTGCAAGGCGATCAAACTGGTCAGTCCTAGAGGAGATCAACCCTGATTGCTCTTTAGAAGGCCAGATCCGGAAGATGAAACTCAAATACTTTGGCCACCTAATGAGAAGGAAGGACTCACTGGGGAAGAGCCTAATGCTGGGAAAGATTGAGGCCAAAAGAAGAAGGGGACGACAGAGAATGAGGTGGCTGATGGAGTCACTGAAGCAGTCGGCATGAGCTTAAATGGACTCCAGGGGATGGTAGAGGACAGGAAGGCCTGGAGGAACATTGTCCATAGGGTCGCGATGGGTCGGACACGACTTCGCAACTAACAACAACAAATCAGTTAAAAATGGGAAAGTAATCATTTTGAAAAACACTTTGAAGAGCTCCACCACCCAATGGACAGGGTGCTACTGTATCCCCCTCATAAATTGGATCCTCTTTGCCCACTTGCTGTTTTCTAAACAAACAGAATACCAGGTTGCCTGTGACTTTTTTCAGCATTATATTAAGTTTACTTGTGAGGCTGAGAGAACAGAGTTTGCATCAATATGCTCTTGAATATGACATTACATGTGTTATTCAGAAATGACAAAAATCATGGTAATCCTTCAGAGGAAGAGAGTTATATAGTCAGTCATTACAGTCACTGACCAGAATTACAAACAAAAACACATTAAAAATAAGTAAAAGCCAGATAAAATATTACAGTTAGTTTATCAGTAGATAATAAAAGTCTGCCTAGTTGTGCTTGAACCTTAGCCGAATATAATTTTAGAGCTGGTGGGATATGCTCTGTTATTCTGGTGAAATGCAAAGATTGAATTGCAGCTGCTGTTTTTTGAGCAATTTGTATAACAATAATTTTGGTGTATACTCTGGTTCAGCTATGGAAACCCATACCCAATTATTTAAAAGATTTCACTTTGGCCATTTATTCTTCAGGCATGCAGTTTAGGTCTCTTTACAATATCGGAATCTTAGTTTTACTACAGTTTTACCCTGTTCCAAAACTGGAATAGATTCTGTTTCCAGAAAGCCATAACTGAATGCTTTTATAACTAATACAGGGAAGATGGTCAGTTTCAAGTTGATTGTCTAGATGAAATTTCTATACAAGAGTAATTAAATTCCATTGAAATTAAAGTGTAATCAATCAGGGAAAACCCTGATCCAACCCAGTGGGAAAATTCATCAGGCAAATCACTATTGTTAGATCCATTCAACAGATACAAAGTTTTGTAATGAACACTGCCGCTTCTAATCCCCTTTTCAATTTTTAGATTGCTGGCTTTGTATGGGGGAATGCAACTATTTCTGAAGTATTGATGGGATTGAGTAAAAAGCATCTTATAGTTTGCCCTGCCTTTACATTTAGATCACCAGAAACTATTACATATTGTAAGTAGAGGAGTTATTAATCATAAGGATACTAATGTATGCTTCAAATTTAGTCCACAAGTAATAGAACATTATTAAATTTTAGCAGCACAGACATTGCATAGTACTTCCATTGGGTTTAACTGTATAATTTTTAATTGTAGTTTACTTGAAATTTATATACTTAAGCCACCATCCAAGAGCTGCTAAAAGTGAAAACGACTTCCCTCCCTGCTTGTAAATCAGCTGTTTTCTAGCCAGGTAAATTCAGCAACGTAATTCATGAAAAGCAGAGTTTTTGGATTTAGCATTCCAGCCTGCAGTATTCCATGAAATAATTGTTAGGGATTTTGAACTTGGATGAAAGTCTGAGTTCCCAGTAATGGCCATTGTAAGAGGCAGATCATCAAGAGCGATGGGAATATAAATTGGTTCATACTGCTTAGTGTTAAGATCAGCTGCCAGAAAAATGACATTTTGGGTGTCAGAGAAAATAATATCAATATCAGAAGTATCTATTCCAGGGATAGCATGAGACCCAAAGCCAGACTTCTCTCTGTAAGTAGTTGCTAATAGCTGGGATAAGAGTTCTTCTCCTTGGTCAGTTTGATCTTCAGCATATCCATCTAGCTGCCTTAGTAATTTAAAAGTAATTTCAGTGGAATACAATTGGGGAGCTACACTATAGGAGGTATTGGTATTAAAAAGCATGTCTGGATCCAATGAAGGCAAGAAATTAGTTTTTTTTTTT
Source organism: Arizona elegans (assembly GCA_022577455.1). Taxonomy (NCBI): domain Eukaryota; kingdom Metazoa; phylum Chordata; class Lepidosauria; order Squamata; family Colubridae; genus Arizona; species Arizona elegans. The sequence continues at coordinate 294,921,062 of JAKOOJ010000001.1, read as the reverse complement.
CAGGGTCTGTGTAGATTCTGTCTTTGATGTAGCACTTTGTCAAGCTGCAGATTGTCAGGATTAGACATTAAAAGTTCTACATTGGTGGTCAGTGTACCCAGGCTTTTTGTGATTGTGTCAGCGTTAGCAATTTGTTGATTGACAGTCCTGAATACATGATAGGATAAAATTAATTAATGGTTTTGCTATAGAGACTATTGTCACCAGTGTTTCTGTTAATTTATCCACTCTCTGTATGATATCTGCTTGCTCTGAATCTGGCAGTGTACCAAATGAGTCAATCAACTTTTCTTTCAATGAGTCCTCGACAGACTCTCTAGCTGTAGATAATGTAGTCTGTTGATTAGAACTCTTCTTTGTTAAGGTCACTGCTAGTGAAAGATCCCTGAAATTATATGGATTCAGATTGTTAGATTTAAAGTGGTAATATCCTTTTGGGAAAACTGATCCAAAAGTGGGCTAGCTTTCTCTGAACAGAAAACATGTACTGGGAATATTGAGAAGGTGCTCAAGAAAGGCTTTATGTTAAAAAGCAGGCTGTGGATTTTGAAATTGCTTAAATGTGAGCAGAATTCTCATGCAGTCTCTTTTATATGGCAGCCATTGGCGTGTAGTAGATCTATCAAAGAGCAGCTGGGTCAGTCAAGGCTAGAATAACTACCTTTTTGAAGTCTTTATGATTCTCTATTCACTGCGTTATTGGAAATCTGCAGAGTGATCTGATTGGTTTATAAGTAATAATAAGTAATAATAAGAAATCATAAATAAATAAATAATTGCACTTATTTCATCTCTGCCTTTTTTTGACTTGAGAGTTAAGCCTTCCCAGGTATTTCTTTCTCTCCTAGTAGATTCAGGAGTGGGGTTAGCTCTAAATTCCCCTGTTAGCTGCTTGTTGCCATGAGCAGCAGGTGTCTTTACAGCTTCTGCTGTTTTATTTGGGTGACTATGAGTATACTTTACAAAGGACTCTTCTAGTAGTCTAATTTTTGACTGCAAAGGTTCAAAGATCATGATGACAGTTTGGTTCTGATCAGGCATTGCCATCGCCATCCACAGTTATGAACTGTTACATTCCCCCTTTTTAAGTGCATATCATCCCCATCTTGCATAAGCAATGCAGCTGCTGAACAAACAGCAGCAATCTGGGGAGGGAAGAGTATTCCCCACCAGGGAAGAAGAAAGTTCTGTAAGCTGTTACCTTTCAATTTCTATCTATAGAAATTCTGAAGTGTTATAAGAGTTATGTGGGTTATGTCTGTTTGGAGAGTATGTAGAGTCATAGTTACTTACTGAAATTATCTATTTATCACATATTCACCCATTTTCTTCTTTAAAGGCTTTGGTGGAATCTTTGTTGTGGAGTCTCTTCTTCCTTTTTCCCATTCTTGAGTTCTGCTTTATATTTTATGGAGTTGTATCTAGAACAGATAGATGACCTTTCAGGTATTACTGTTTATAAAAAGTAAATTAAAAGAATATAAAATGAGAATAGCAAGTTCAAAGATGAAGTAAAATAAAACAGACATAGATTTAAAGCTGCTCACTCATCGCCATCTTTAGACCACTCCCATCAAAGTTTGTCACCAAATGACTATGTTTAACAAGAAGTCTTAATATGTTCTCAAATAAATTGTTTGAGAACTTTACACATTTTTTGACATATTTAGTAGTTCCAAGCTTAATAAATTGAGTGACCTTTCTGATAGCCATGGGAGGAGAATGTATGACTCCCCAGATATTATTGAACTATAATCTGACTTCTGGGCCATGGTGCTGATTTGCTGTAAGGTATAGATCTTCACCCGAGCAAGTGTTGTTCCTGCTGGCCCAGATACCTAGAAAAGTTATTCTTACTAAGAAACAGGGGGGAAATTCAGCAGGTTCTGACAGGTTCTGGAGAACTGGTAGCGGAAATTTTGAGCAGTTTTTAGAACCGGTAGCGGAGATTTTGAGTAGTTTGGAGAATTGGCAAATACCACTTCTGGCTGGCCCCAGAGTGGGGTGGGAATGGAGATTTTGCATTATCCTTCCCTAGCCACGCCCACCAAGCATACCACACCCACTAAGCCACACCCACAGAACCGTTAGTAAAAAAATTTGGATTTCACCATTGCTAAGAAAGGCATCTCAAATTTATTTAATCAGAAAAAAAAAGTTCTAGAAGTTCTTTTATTGATAAATGAGAATTGGGGTTGAAATGAGTGGTCCTTGGTGCTCTCTGAGCTTTCTGTTTTCTAGCAGACATTTTGTTACCCTAACTAGGTAACATCATCAGTGCTGGTAGGAGAGGGATTTACTCTCAATTTATATTCTAGTGGTTTGCCCTGTCAGTACTCCGAAGTTCTATAAGGCCAAACATGGACTGTAAATTAATCAAGAATTTAATGTAGAAACTGAGCATTTGATGTATCAGAAAGATGAGTATTTGGTCTCTGTTCAATATCAGCATCTACCACCTATGTTAGTTAGTAGATACTGATTTTTTGTTAGGTGATTCAAAATCTTACAGGAATAGATGCATCAAAAAAGGATAGGAAGAATCTTTCTACTCCTGATGGTTGCTCTAATGCTGATGAGAAACTCGTCAGAGCATTTTCCCTTGTTATAAAGGTTATATAGGGTCTTTTTGAGAGAATAATGTTTTGAAATGAAATAAATTTTCTGATGTAGGCATGATGACAAGTGTGCCTTGTGGTTTATCTTTAATCCCCCAGTGACAAAAACGGAATAAATAATAGCTTTAGGTAACCCAAATTGCTTGCTTGTCAGAAGTTTTTAAACAAAGCATCACCCTAGAAGATATGTAAGATGCATGTTCAGTGATGTAAAGGAATTGTGAACCAGCAGAGCATTCAGCACAATGACACTTTCAGAGACAAATTGTTGAACTTGTGTGTCAAAGGAGTGATTATCCTTGGGCACAGAACAAATCTTAAAAAAAAAAAGGATTAAGTGATTGTGACCTTTCTTCCTTTAAATATAGTTAGGTATTTGTTTTCAACAGAAAAGTTTAAGGGCAAATAAAGAAGGAAAACTTGTATAAATCTGGGGTAGAAGCAAAAATTCTCTGTTTGATAGTTACTGTTTGGTTCCAAACTTTTTCTTTCCAATTTTGATAAGAATTACAGAAATTTCACTTGATCCAACATAGGAGACTTGTGGAGTAGGAGACTGGGCAGTCTGCCATTCATGATGATCTAAAAAATGGCCAGTGATGTATGTGTCACAGAGTTTATTTATTACAATAAAACTACTTAATTGAAATGGAAAGGAGAAGCATTATGGTGCTTTGTATACCATCTATGTAACATGAGTAAGAATATTCACTATTTTGGATTTTATTGTCAGGCCATGTAAAAACAAAATATATATTCTGTTAACAATACATTCCTTCATGTTCTGTATACTGATATTTTTTTCTCCTTGGTGAATTTGAGAAATTGGCATCTTTTAAATATATGAGAGATAAAGTTCATAGTTTTTTTGAACACTAGAAGGGAAACATACTTCATTCCAGATGTAACTACAGCATTTTGTGTCAAATAAAATCTGCGAATAATGCTTCAAAAAATAGGCTTCTTAAAAGGAAACAGTTAAACACACACATACCTTCCTGGTTCCATGTATTGCTTCAAAATCCTGATCAAATAAGAATTTTATGGTGTATAATAGTAATGCTTAATATGAAAACAAGGCTCATAGGAGGTTCTGCTATACCTTCTCCTCTTGTTTTTTCTTTTGCCTGCTTGTCTTCTCTTGGTGGTTTAATGTGTATGATATTTTTACCCTTACTTCTTTCACTCTTTAATTTTAGACATTTTGTTCTGCAACAATAACTATTGTAAAATAAAACTGGATATTATATAGAAATGCTTTTGAAATGTTTGGATGGATGGGTCGATCGAACGATGGGTCGATCGAACGATGGATCGATCGAATGATGGATCGATGAGTGGGTGGGTGGGTGGGTGGGTGGGTAGATAGATAGATAGATAGATAGATAGATAGATAGATAGATAGATAAGCCAAGAACACAAGGACATCCAAAAATACAAATAGATCATTGAATGAATGAACCAAGCATTCTCACTCAAGGCACAAGTTACCAGGCTCAAATTATTACTTTGGGCATATTATATGAAGACCTAGCTCTCTGGATAAGGATCTACTGTTGGCAAAAGTAAGAGGAAAGAGAATCTATCTATGTGGTCACAAAGAGTTGACCCTGTCTTGATGGCACATAATGGATCAATCAGAGAGAACAAATATGAATGGAAAGGGGTCAGAAAGCGATTAAAATTTAAAGACATACCATTTTTCCTTTAACTGGCTTTTGGGAGGTTTAATTGTCTCTAATTCTTTACATATTTCATGACCATAAATGGGGTGATTAAAGTGGCATGAGATCACAATGAGAAGTCTTGAATTTTTCACTCCTGAGAAACAGAAGTTTTCTAACACCCAATATAAAATGAAGTGCTAGTGCCAAGCCAGGAATAGGCAGTTAGGATTTGCATGACATTCCTCTCATGTAATATTTTTCTTTATTTTATACATTTCTTTCTTTTATTAAATAAACATTCTCAATAAAAATTATAAAAAACAAATTGCTGTATTCCTCCTTTCTTAATTATTAGCTGTCACATCCAACTCTTTATAGATTTGATAAGCATTTTTTTATATCCTTCATTTAAGTCAATGATACAGAAGCTGAAGAGCTGAGGATCCAGGAGTTATCCAGGAGACACTCCACTCCATCTCTTCTAAATTTGATAAGGAATATTCTTGGAATATGATTTTTTGTTTAACTCTAAACTTAGCTGAATTGCTAAAAGTAAAAAACAAAAATATAATTACACATAAATAAATAAATAAATTACACATAAATAAGTTCAGCCTTAAAGAGCTTTGGTTGTTTTAAGAGTCATAGTAATTTTTAAAAAAAAATAGTTTTATTAAACATTTTTAAAAACAAAAACAAAAAAGAATCTTTAACAATTTTTTCTTTCCAACAATTTGCATCGGTAAAACATATCTTACTTATCTATTTTTTCTCCCATATTTCAATGTATCCTTTATACATATAATTCTAATATTGATTTATTTACATATATAAATAACAGTATACACAATTTTATTTCTACAATCTGCATTTTTTCTGTTTCCTCTTGTTTGTTGTTACATTTCTACTCCTATATCTTCCTTATAGAGTCATAGTAATTTTAATAGATGGATAGATAGAGTTGTGGTGGTGCAGTGGTTAGAATGCAGTATTGCAGGGCTAACTCACTGCTCACTCCAGGAGTTCGATTCTGAATGGCTCAAGGTTGACTCGGCCTTTCACCCTTCCAAAGTTGGTAAAATGAGGACCCAGATTGTTAGGGACAGTATGCTGACTCTGTAAATAGCTTAGAGAGGTCTGAAAACGCTGAAGCAGTATGTAAGTCTAAGTGCTATTGCTATTTCTTAAAAGACCGTAATGTTTTTTCCAGTTAATGCAGAAACAAGAGAAAAAAAAACAGTAGTTATTTCAGTAAATATCAAAGACATTCTGTGCTCACTCAAGGTCAAAAACACTTTCAGGATCATTATCAATATTTTCACAGCCATATTAATTTTACCATCCCCGTTCATGTTAAAAGTCACTAACTTATAGTGTTTTTATAAACCATACATTTTCTTTTTCTTTTGGTTATGCATTAAGATATCTTTATTTCATGATTTTATGGTCAAATATAAGCTCTGTAGATTCCAGATTCCCGTCTCCTCAACAACACTCTTGATCTAGAAACATTTTTTTATTATACAGTGATTATCATTGTTGATCTTTACAGCAACAAAAATAGGCATTTTTTAATCTGTCTATCTCTAAAATTTCATTTTTATTACCAATCATACCATGAATTATATTAAATTAAATTAATGTTTATTTTAAACAAAAATTAAATATGCCCTAATGCAGAATTACGTTGTTTGTTTTTACAACTGTAAGTCATAAGCAATTAATTCTCCTTGGAATTAATTTACCATTCCCAGTAGCATCATATGTTGATACAGGGTTAAAGATAGTTTAGTGTTTTTCTTCAGTAAGTTGGGCTCAACTTTGGAAGATTTCAAGTTAAAGGAAATTTTGAATATTCTTAACAGCCTACATACAAGATTATTTAAGATGAATGCTGTCATTCTTACTGTCATCCAGATGATTATTCTAAATCTGTATTCAAGATTTACAAAAATGTAAATCAGCAATTTCCTTCTGTTTCATTTTACATTTCTTCCAATGTTTAGTTCAACAAAGGTTGACCACTATATAGTTAAACAGGGGGATTCCCCCATATCCACATAAGGATTCTTCAGCAGTGTAGTAAAACCTAAAATATTTAGTTTGATTGTATGAGATTAAAGAAAACAGGTATAATAACAAAGATACTTTAATTGTGTGGAACCAATTATTGTTTTCTCCTAGACTAGGCTAGACTGAGTCTACGATTTTCAATGTTAACAGAGTAGAAGAGTCCAACTCAAAGATGACTTTAGTTTTCATTTAAAAAGTTAAAAAAAAAACCTTTTAATCAAGCTCATCATATTTCAACCTTTAAATTATATTCATGCCCCTTTAATAGAATTCAACAGATTATTGATTCTTGTTTATTGACAAGTATTTGCCTTCTAAAAAAATGAATCTGAATAAGTAGAACAATATTCAATAGTAGATATGCTTTAATAAAAGCATTTTTGTTGCTAAGACTGCAGCAACCATGCTTTCATCAATTCTCCCACTTACTGCTGTAGTCTAGATGCATCACAATGTTTACTTAAGGACAAAGTTCACAAAAGTAGAGTTGTGGAAGTGATATAAGGCTTAATGGTGATATTTGATGGTCCAAATATTTGATGGTCCAACTTTCTGTTAGGATAAAATCACTTTTTTCAACAGTTTCTCCATTAGATCTTAATGGATGATAACTTGGATATGACAAAACAATTCATATTGCTAGATCCATTTAAAAGCATGTTAAAAATGCTGATTATATAGTTTCATTTAAGTTTGACCTGGCCTGGATATTAGAAAAAGTTTTGGTTGTTTATTTCAATTTATTATTCAGATTTCATAGTTATGTACACTTTTAAGTGAAAATGATATGTATTACAAGAATAATAACAGGAATGGAATAATGTGCCATATTATTTGTGCCACTCTAATTTTTTATAACAACATACAAGTCTTAGCCACTTAACAAGACACGGGTTTAGAAGTACTAGATTCAGGGGATTTGATGTGGCTTTATTCAGGCAGTCATGTTTCTTTAATTGTGCATTTTAAATGTTGTAAGCTGCCCAGAATCTTTTTGGAGTTGCATGGCCTCAAAAATCCAACAAATTAAATTAAACTAATTATAGCTTAAGGCTCGTGTTAGATATCATGTGTGATAAATTTCCTCACTGATAAGACTTTTTAGAGCCAATTTAAAACTTTTCAGAATTGAGACTACCTCCCAGACTGAATCTTTGAGAAAACTATTCATATATAAGGACTTTTTTTTTCTTTACCCACTGCCCAGCTTTCTAAATATTTTTCATTTATTTTACCTCCGCTACTTGTTTAGGAAAGTCTTCATTATTGAAACATCTGTCTCTTATATTCCTTTACTCCATCTGAATCAGTCTCCAGTATAATTTATATTGCATTCTCTGCAAATTGGTCTCACCAGCTGTTCTTAATGTTCTGCCATGGTGTTATCTCCATAATAAAGTAATTATTTTTAGATGATGTAATTCTGGCAACAGGCTTTCTCCCTATGCATAATATCACATACAATCATAGATAATGTGGGCACCACTTTTCCTACAGACACTTCCTTCGGTGCCTACCAGTTTCTGTATCTCATCTAACTTTAATTTGTTTTTAAATTCTTCTAATTATTTTTGTAAATTACAAACTAATAAAAAGTTGTTATGCTAGAAAATGAAATGCCAGCCAAAGTAATAACCAAATACTTAAGGAACTCACAGCTGATGGTGAAAGAAATGATGGTACTAGTTTATTTTTTTAGAATCAAGAATAAAGATGATAATGTGCTGGAAAAGTAAAGAAAATATTAATAGGGAGGAAGGCAATGACAGAATTACGCAGCATCATGAAGGATAAAAATAATTTTATAACAACAAACCAGAACCAAAAAAAAAATGTTTTTGCAGTATAAATGTACAGCTGTATCAGCTAAACACCGAAAAACAGCAAGATAAAGAAAATAGATTTCTTCGCGTTACAGATCTGGAGATCGTTATAAAAGTACCAGGAACTGCATGAAGAATTATTCAGTGAATCCTGGCTAAAATAAAGACTGATTGTTCCCTTTAAGACAAGGATGAGCACTCAGAAACCTCTGTCCTTTGGCGGTGTGGTATAAGCAGATGATAGCCTTAAAAAGGATGCCATCCCTGGCAAGAGTAAGTAAAGTAGAATACAGTAGAGAGGCACTATTGGTCATGCCTGATGATGACCTATTTCAAAGCTGGGACGAGGATGGTGCTCCTTGATACTTGATACTCCTTGATCTCTCAGTGGCTTTCAATGCCATTGATCATGGTATCCTGTTGGATCAGTTTTGGGGATTAGAATGGAAGCATTGGTTTGCTGTGGCTGTCCTCCTTTCTACAGTGGCTGAATTCAGCCAGTGTTGGCATTGTAGGAAACTGCATCCATGACTCCACACTTGTGGGATGCCACTGATGTCAACTCTTTCTGTCTTGTTATTTAACATCTACATGAAACCACTGGTGAGGTCATCTGTCAGTTTGTAATCAGGTATCATCAATATACCTATGATACCCTTATATATAGTATATCTTGACGCCAGGCTGATGAAGTCCTGGCCCAGTTCTTGGAGGCTGTGCAGGTCTGAATGGAAAGAAACAAGAGTTGCTTCCAAAAATAGTTTGCTTCCTAGGATTTATCAAATGTTTCGACCTTATTTGTCTACAGCAGGGCTGTCAAACTTGCGGCCCGTGGGCTGGATGCGTTACACACTGGCCATGCCCATGCCCGGTTTAGCGAAGGGGGGGAAAGTATATCACATGACAATACATCACATGACAATGCCATGATGACACAAGTTTAACATCCCTGGCCTAGAGAACTATTCTCTAGGCCAGGGATGTTAAACTTGTGTCATCATGGCATATATTTTGTCTCCCATACCTTCAGACAGCCACTTATGCCTTGGTCATCTCACCATTGGATTAGGATAATGCTCCATCCATGGTATTGCCAATGAAGATTACCTGGGAGCTACAGCTGGCCCAGAATGATAGTAGATTGGGCTGTCATGGATGTGCTATAATATGCAGCTATGTCCTCACTGTTTTATGAGATGCACTAGTTACCAGTTGGCCTCCAGATGTAATTGAAAGAGTTGGCTCACCTGTAAATCCACTAAAATAAATAAATAAATACAAATATGGGTTAAAACCAAAAAGCCAGGATTATTTAAATCATAATCACAAAAAGCTGTCCTCAACTGTCCCCTTAAAAATGTGCTCTGGAATTGTCATGTTGGGGTAGGGGGGCAATGACTCAATTCTACATTTAAGCACCATTCCTGGAAATACTTATTTTAGCTTGGCTTGCTTAAAAAAAAAGAAAGCAAAGCAAAGACAAATGGTCTTAAAATATTATTTCTGACATTTGAAAATACTACTTTATTTTATTAATGTATTATTGAATGAGTAGCATATTGAATTCTTAATGATTTTTAAAAGAAAAGTGCAATCAGATTGAATGCAGTGGGTTTTATTACTTAGTAAAGAAACATGGCATTGTTCTGCATATTTCTTAACCCATAAAAAGGAATCAAACAACATGGCCTTTAAGGAGAATTATAAAAAAGCCAAGATTAATAAAATCATAACTTAAATTCCTTTATGGTTTTAAAACACTTAAACGGCCTTTTTAAATATACTGTAGAATCACAGTGTACTTAAACTATAAGGATAGGTATCAGATCTCTGTTTAAAACAAAAACACAAGCTACTGCTGTTTACATCTGCATTTATACATTGACAAATAGTTTTGATTTTGTATGTACTGTATATGCAGGTAGTCCTTGACTTATGACTACAATGGAGCCCCAAATTTATCTTGTTAAGTGAGATATTTTTTAAGTGAGTTTTGCCCCATTTTACGATCTTTCTTGCCCCAGTTGTTAAGTGAATCACTGCAGTTGATAAGTTAGTAACCCAGTTGTTAAGTGAATCAGAAGGTCATCAAAGGTGATCACATGATCTTGGGACACCGCAATGGTCATAAATATGAACCAGTTGCCAAGCATCTGAATTTTGATCACATGATCATGGGGATGCTACAAAGATCGTAAGTGTGAAAAACGGTCATAAATCACTTTTTTTCAGTGCTGCTGTAACTTTGAACAGTTACTAAATGAACTCTTGTAAATCAAGAACTACCTGTACTGGACTGCATCATGAGCGGAGCAGTCCTGTGAATTTTTAAGAATTACAAATTGTGACAGAGGAGCAGCCATACTCAAAATCCTACTGAGTTTTGGTGGCAAAACAGAAAGGAAGGAGGAACATTTTCCTTTGTTTTTTCTTCTCAAATTTTTTTCTTCGCCAAATGTTCTTTGTAAATTGTTAGTCCTAAAACAGTATGTACGTATACATCTGTAGCCTTTTCCTTTCCATAACAATTGATACACAATGCCAAAATTATAGAACAGTTTCAAGTTGTGTGTAAAACAGCCATGAACAGTGCAAGAAGATAGGAAGGCGGAATGAATTTCCTCAAAAGGTAATAAAATGGCTATAAAGCTACTAAACTAAAATCGCTACTAAGGAAACATACTTGAGAAACCCCTATGGAAAACCCTCTTTCCTATCAATCACTCACCCAACTTCTGAAGACAAAGATACTTGAAATCCTTATATATCTGCTTAATATGCCTTTATCTATATTTTTCAATGCAAGACATTCTTCATTGTTGTGCATGATACCAGGCTCAGGTAAATTGCCTCTTCTAGATGAGATTGTATTCCTTCTCCAAAACAGGTGTGCGGTCTACAGGTGCTTGCAAATTTGTAGTTGCTACTAGTAGCCCAGTTGCAGATAACACAGCAAGTGTTATCTTGTTGTGCTGTGGTGGTGCAGTATTGCAAACTAACTCACTGCTCACCATCAGGAGTTCGATTCTGACTGGCTCAAGGTTGACTCAACCTTCCATCCTTTCAAGGTTGGTAAAATGAGGACCCAGATTGTTGGGGGGCAATATGCTGACTCTGTAAACTGCTTAGAGCTGGCTGTAAAGCACTGGGAAGAGGTATATAAATCTTAAGTGTTATTGCTGTTGCTATTCTGAACCACTCTTCTGAACAAGTATGGCCTTATGTATTGGTATCTTTAAGTTCAAACTACGGTAATACATTTTATATAGGGCAGCCCTTGAGAATACTTTCCAAGCTCTAAGTAGTGCAGAATGTAATACTTAGGCTGAGTAAGATCTCTTTACCACACATTAGAATGTCTACTCCAAAAGACCAGCAGTGCCTGCCAAAAAGTGTCATTTTGGTTTATAAGGTTATGAATGACTCAGAATTAGATTATTGACTTTTTCCATATGGCCTTGCCTAGTCTTTATAGACTACAGAATATGTCATTCTGATTGGACACAGTCTGTTCTTACTTCTTTAGTAATTGGTGCACCCATTATGTAAAATTGACTCTAAAGTAATATTATAAAGGTCCCCAGTGTGATGTGCTTCCTCTACAATGTTTGGGTGTTCCCCTGAAGTCTCACTGCAATAATCCATAGTATTTAATTTTTACATTTTATTTTGCTACAATATATTATGTTTTTGCTGAGTTAATTGCAAATCTTTGTAATATAGTAATTTTATTAAAGAATACAATTTTGAACAATAAAAAAATTAATACAAAGTAAGAAAGAATTTTAAAAAAATAGTACAGAAATTGAAAAAACAGAAAAAGGAAAAATAAGTATAGCATAGTAAAGAAAAAGAAATACATAAAGTTTCATGTTGTAAATCTTGTTGATCCAAAAGTTCCTGTTAGCCGAGAAGTAATTAAACAATTTTCAAAAGTGCTAAGAAAAAGAAGCATATGGCACTGAGGCACTGAGTATATGAGTGGGAAAGGCACTCAGTATGAGAAGAGTGTAGTTTCAGCAACATAGGTATTGTATTCCCTTGTCTCCCAGAGCATTAAACCAGCCAGAGATCATTGTCTTGCAGTATCCTTGCAGGAAGCAACTGTGTGGAGCACTTGTGGGCAATCTCAAGTTCTCCTCTTGTCCAGAAGTGAATTATTTATTTATTTATTTATTATATTTCTATACCGCCTTTCTCCCGTAGGATCAAGGCGGTGTACAGTCAAGAAAAATATAGACACACAAACATCATAAAATTGCTAATTAAAATTATTACTTAGTTTGGTCAATTAAATAAAACCCAGAATTAGATAACATTTAAAAAAAAAATCATTCACATGTTCATATGTTTAGCCCTGCCTGTTGAAACATCAGGGTCTTGAGGGCACGGCGGAAAGCACGGAGATCAGGGATATTCCGTATCTCCGGGGGCAGTTCATTCCAAAGGGTTAGAGCCCTCACAGAGAAGGCCCTCCCCCTGGGAGTCGCCAGTCGGCATAATTTGACTGATGGCACCCTGAGTAGTCCCTCCCTGTGAAAACAAACTGGTCGGTGGGAGGCTATTGGTGGCAAAAGACGGTCTCGTAGGTACCCAGGTCCTAAGCCATGGAGCGCTTTAAAGGTGATAACTAACACCTTGAATCGCACCCGGAAGACCACCGGGAGCCAGTGCAGCTCGCGTAGGAGAGGTGTTACATGGGCGTAACGAGCTGCGCCCATAATTACCCGCGCGGCTACATTCTGGACCAGTTGGAGCCTCTGGGTGCTTTTCAAGGGGAGTCCCATGTAGAGAGCATTACAGTAGTCCATACGGGAGGTAACTAGGGCATGAGTGACCGTGCGCAAGGCGTCCCGATCCAGAAAGGGACGCAACTGGCGGATCAGGCGAACCTGATAAAAAGCACCCCTGGCCACGGCCGTCAAATGATCTTCTAAAGATAGCCGTGAATCCAGGAGGACACCCAAGTTGCGGGCCCTCTCTGTGGGGAGCAAGATCTCATCCCCTATTGTCAGTGATGGTACCAGGTGACTATACCGGGACGCCGGAAGCCACAGCCACTCGGTCTTGGAGGGGTTGAGTCTGAGCTTGTTTCTCCCCATCCAGATCCGCACGGCCTCCAGGCAATGGGACATCACAGCAAGGGCATCATTGGGGTGGTCTGGGGTGGAGATGTAGAGCTGTGTGTCATCAGCATACTGATGAACACTCACCCCAAAACCACGGATGATCTTGCCTAGCGGTTTTACATAAATGTTGAACAGAAGGGGTGAGAGGACTGACCCTTGCGGCACCCCACAAATAAGGTGCCTCGAGGTCGACCTCTGCCCCCCTGCCAACACAAACTGCGAGCGGTCAGAGAGGAAGGAGGAAAACCACCGAAGCACGGTGCCCCCTATTCCTAACCCCTCCAGCCGGCGCAGTAAGATACCATGGTCGATGGTATCAAAGCTGCTGAGAGATCTAATAGGACCAGGATAGAGGAGCAACCTCTGTCCCGAGCCCTCCAGAGATCATCCACCAACGCGACCAATGCCGTTTCCGTGCTGTATCGTGACCTGAAGCCCGACTGGAACGGATCCAGATAGACAACTTCATCCAGGTATCGGGGTAGTTGTCGCGCCACCACACTCTCAACAACCTTTGCAACAAAGTGAAGATTGGAGACTGGACGATAATTTGATAATATAGCCGGGTCCAGGGAAGGCTTCTTGAGGAGGGGCTTCACAACTGCCTCTTTCAAGGCAGCAGGAAAGACACCCTCACTCAGAGAAGCATTTATAATCCCCTGGAGCCAGCCTCGTGTAACCTCCCGGGAGGCCAGTACCAACCAGGAGGGACACGGGTCCAATAAACATGTGGCAGCGTTAAGCTTGCCCAGAATCCTGTCCACGTCCTCAGGAGTCACAGAGTCAAACACTTCCCAGATAACACTCTCAAGACCTGCCCCTGTTTCCTCCCCTGGATCTACCCAATCGGAGTCCAGGCCTTCCCGAATCTGAGCGACTTCATCATGCAGGAATTGTACAAGATCCTCAGCTCGACCTTTTAAGGGATCTTCCTGTACCCCCACCTGAAGTAGGGAGCGGGTCACCCTAAACAGCGCAGCTGGGCGGTTCTCTGCAGATGCAATAAGAGCGGAGAAGTAGCTAGACTTCGCCGCTCTTATTGCCACTAGCTAGGTCTTAATATAAGATCTCACCTGTGTTCGGTCAGATTCAGATCGGCTTGTCCTCCAATCGCTCTCCAGGTGTCTTTTCCGACGCTTCATCTCTCTCAGCTCCTCGGAAAACCAAGGAGCTAGACGAGATCGGCATCGGGTCAGAGGCCGCAAAGGCATGACGCGGTCCAAGGCCGCAGTAGCCGCCCTGTCCCAGACGACCACCAGGTCCTCAGTCGAGTCGTGAGCCAGAGTCTCAGGAAATGGCCCAAGCTCCATCAGGAACCTTTCGGGGTCCATCAGGCGCCTGGGACGGAACCATTTGGTTGGTTCCGTCTCCCTGCGGTGGGTGGAAGTGACTTGAAAGTCCATGTGAAGGAGAGAATGATCAGACCATGACAAGGGCTTGATGTCTATATCCCCTATTCTTAGATCATTCAGCCACTGATCAGAGACAAAAATCAAGTCCAGAGTGTGATTCCCCAAGTGGGTGGGGCCTTGAACTACCTGGGTCAGGTCCATGGCCGTCATGGAAGCCATGAACTCCCGAGCCGTCTCCGACATCTCACCAGCGGATGGCAGGTTAAAATCCCCCATAACAATAAGTCTGGGGGTTTCCACCGCCACCCCGGCTATAATGTCGAGCAGCTCAGGCAGGACTGCTGTTACATGGCAGGGAGCCAGGTACGCAATCAGTAGGCCCATCTGAATCCCCTGACCCCACTTCACAAGGAGGGACTCACATCCGGCTATCTGAGGAACAGTGGCCTCCCTCGGGCAAAGACTTTCTCTAATGATTGCTGCCACTCCCCCACCCCTTCCCTGAGTCCTTGGCTGATGGAATGCACGGAAACCTGGCGGGCACATTTCCACAAGGGGAACTCCTCCCTCCTGGCCTAACCAGGTCTCCGTAATCCCTGCCAGGTCAGCACCCCGCTCTGAAATAAGATCATGAATGAGGGGGGCTTTATTTACCACTGACCTGGCATTACATAACATCAGCCGTAGACCCAGGGTCTGAGACTCTGAACAACCTGGGAAACGAGCAGTGCTTTGGGGGTCAGAGTGGGCAATTGCTCGTAAACATCGAGTGCGCACTCCTGAAACATAATATGGCCCCCTGCAGCTGTCATATCTGCCCCTCCCACTTACTATACTAATGCCCATCGCTTCATCCCCCTGCATCCTTGTCAGATTTCTGTCCCCATCCTCCCCACCGTGATCATCAGACCCATTACCCCTTTCAGTGGATTTATGGATCCCCCCAGATCCATTCCCACAATCCCTCCCAGAACCCCTTAAAATAGAACTTAAAGATTTATCTAAAAAACCCCAAAGCCGTCGGTTTTTTGCAAACCACCTCTTGGGCCTCCAAAACCCGTCCTCAAGGGCGGCCCTTGATAACTGAGAGGGCCAGACATGCGAGAGGGGGGAATCTCGCAGTGCAAGGAGCTCCGCAATTGAATACATCAAAGATAGAAGCGAGTTGAAGGAGATGAAGGATCATTTTCTTCTAAGAGTGTTAGAGATGGTTAAGACAGGTAATTTAAAATAAGGGAGGAAATAGATGTTAAAGGAAGACCAGTATGTTACAAATGTCAATACATCGGAACATCATCGCCCTCTCATGACGATGGGAAGTCTTGTGGTTGTAGTAAGTCCATCCAAAGGAGGTGGGGGTAGAGGTCTCAAAGAGTCGTCCTCTCACAGCGACCAAACCATTTGAAACAAACAAAGAGAAGGTGGTCTATCTCCCCATAATCCAAGACTCTCAATGTCTGTATCTCCTCCAGTCCTGATACCAGCGATGGCCGAGGATTAGATCAAAAAAGTAAGGCAGAGCCACTGGACAAAGTACTTAGGGTTAAATAATCAGGGTAATCTTGGGGAATAGGTGGTAAATAAAGCTGCAGATCGATCTAAGATTGCAAGTTAACGCTGAGTGGTCGTAATAGACCTAGATCTGATAAAGGAGAGAGGGACAGTTGAGGGGGAGAGTAAGTCATCATCTCCAGTTTGTAATCCTCAGTCCCTATCCATCACCTTGCTCAGGCTACTTAGTTCAATTAGTTTAATAAGTCCTCAGAGTTTCAAGAAAGAGGTGTGCAACAGATCCCTAGAGGTTGAAGGGATCCTAACATTTATAGCCTTTGCATATAAAGAGCTGGTTTACTCACCAGTTCTTTATTCCACTGTGGACAGGTTTGCTTTTTGTAGAACTGTTCAGTTCAGCATTTCACAAGTCTCATTTAATTGTAACTCTAACACACACACACACACACACACACACACACACACACACACATATGTATTGCTAAATCACAATCAGCAAGTCACCCAAATATAACCTCTCATAGGCTTTTTAACCTTCAGTTTAAATAAAAAAATATCTGTATTAAGAACACAGCATATTAAATAGAGATATGGAGGGTCCCAAATGCATTTGTAAAAGCTTCATATACAGAAGTTTTATGATGCTTTTGTTCCGTTGCATCTGACGAAGTCTGATGAAACTTGACTAACAATGTAATAATTATATGCTTTTTTTAAAAAAAATAAAAATTGTAATATTACAATGGCTTTTTTCATATCCCCCACTGAATAAAAGACATGGCTATGATTACTAATTTATTCATTCATGCAAATACAACACTATTTCTCAAAGGCGCATTTATAAAATAAGCAGTGACTTGTTTGAATTGTAATGTTGCTGCCACTGGAGTTTTGCCTTAGACACGTAGATATAAATAAAGTAATATGGGTGATATGTTTTATGGAGCTGTATGAACCTGAAAAAAATCATCTCCAGGCTAATAACATTTTGGCAGGTGAAAAGAAGAAGAAAATAATAATTTTTAGTTCCCTAGCAGCCAGACAGGCAAAAGGCAAAACTAAAGTCCTTGCATTTCTAATATGTCAATTAACCTTGCTATTATATGAGAATAAGGGGTACAATTTGTGTTGAAGATACATGTAGACTAGACTGATCAGTATGAAAAGAAATGAGGTTAGTAGATTAACCATCATAGGGAGCTTAGAGAAACATAATTCCTCCCTCCCTCCCTCCCTCCCTCCCTCCCTCCCTCCCTTCCTTCCTTCCTTCCTTCCTTCCTTCTTTGTATTCAGAGGAGGGAAAATCATATCTGGGACATGGTTTTTATAGTACCTGCTCCAAATAATGGAATAATTTCAACAAGCCCAATTCATTAAAACGTGGTGTAGTTTATATTAATAATATGTGTATTAGATGCTTCCCTCTGAATCATCAGACCTTCACATGTTGCATAGGAATTCTGAGAATTGTGGTCACATTTGAAAGGAATCAAGTTGGGGGAAGCTAGCATGGCCTTGACTTTAAATGCCAAAATCTAATTATTTCCAAGCAAATTTATGCATTTTAAGAATCTGTCTTATGATATACTACTGTTAGTTCAAAATATTAGCTAGATATTGACTGGAATTTTTAAAACAACCTTTAAAAATGAAGGTTTTGAATTCTCTGATTTGAAGAAAAGGCCTTTTACTTTTGTGCTACATCAGTTGTCACTTTTTATGCCGCTTCATATTTGCATCTTTTAAAAACTGCATTGAAGATTGCATTTAGCAATGAAATTGAACTCATGCATGATTCATCCATGGATTTAAATGCTTTAGGGTTGTTTATTTATTTTTGTTACTTGAATCATGCAAAGAAAAAAGAAAAGGTATTTCACTAGAAAAAATAAAAGGTATTACACTAGATAAAATCAGGGTTGGGGTTAACAGTGGCTTGCATTTGCAAATCAGAATGCTGTTTGAGATGGCATGACTGAATTGATGATCGCTTTTGAAATAAACATGGGAGATGTAAACTCTAATAAAAGGAAAACATAGAGGAAAAATGAACAAATAATGTACAGTGTCTCTTGAATGCCTCTGCGCAGGCCACCAAGAAGCCTGAAGTGATTGACAGCCATCCTGGCTGAGTATTTTTTTTTTCCTGTGGCAGCACTGAAGTCAGTTAAAGTCTATAGACAAAGCGAAGTGAATACCAGTTTCCCCAGTACAGGGGCTATTTTTTTAAAAGAAGTCTAACTGAAACCAGATGTTTTGCCTAGACTTAGAGGTTGTCTCTGCCAAGCTTCTCATCAGAGGTCAGAGTTCTGGACTCAGGGCTCTGCTAGAATTCTTTCACAAATTGCTATTCAGTGATGTTTTAATCCTAATGGAAGGAATAATGCGCTTGTAAAATATGCAGTTATTACAAACACAATATACATATTGTGGACTTCAAATGACTACATATTTTATTCCCATAAACATGGAATGCAGATGAATGCTAAATATAACAACTTTGGACGTTCAAACTGAAACCAAGTTTATACCACTCTTATCCATTTATTCTTAACAGTATGGTAATAGCTTAAAAAACACGTTCTGTGTTCAATCTTGTGTGAAATATTTTGAAGTATATATTGTTTAATTTTTTTAAAATTGGAAATTTGCTATTAGGTTGACAAGTATTCTTAAAGTATGTCAGCTGAGTACTTCATTACATCATGTTTGCTCTGCTCTGCTAAAATTTATTTTTATAATACATGCTTGAAACACGCAGCGCTTGGGGATATACCAGAAACACCTGATAGCATTTTAAGAAAAAATATTCCTTTTTTTAAAAAAGCAACAACACAATAATTTTGGGAGCCAACCAAAAATATTTTGCTCCCTTTGCAGGCTTCACTCAACTGAAGCCACATATTATCCAAAGTCAGATAGGTTATATTGATACATGCGTCACAATATCCAGAAACTCTTGTAGAAAATTGTGGGGAAATAATAATAAGTAATGGTTAATTTCTGTTCCTTTCATAACATTTTCATCCTAGTCATAGAACTACAGGTAGTCCTCAACTTACAACCACAACTGAGCCCAGAATTTGTTGCTAAGTGATAAATTTGTTAAGCGAGTTTTGCCCCATTTTACAACTTTTCTTGCCAGATTTGTTAAGTCAAACACCACAGTTGTTAAATTAGTAACACGGTTGTTAAGTGAATCTGGCCTCCCCCATTGACTTTGCCTGTCAGAAGGTTGCAAAAGGTTGATCACGTGAACCTGGGACACTACAACCGTCATAAATATGAGCCAGTTGTCAAGTATCCGAATGTACATCATATGAAAAAATGGTCATAAGTTGCTTTTTTTCAGTGCCATTGTAACTTTGAATGGTCACTAAATGTTATTGTAATGAAATTAAATTGTAAGTTGAGAACTACCTGTAGTTTTGTGAATTTCTAAAAAAAAAACTTTATAACATCCCATATTTTAAAATGTGTACCGTATTTTGCTTTATTAAGTAAACTAAAGAAGAATAGTTGTAACAATATAATTCTGGAAAAATACAAATATCAGATTTTCATGTTAAAGTTACACATTTAAAAACTCTGTAGATTGAAGTAACATCAATATTAACACTTACAGTAAAATGAATGGGAAATCAAAGCCTGTAAACTTGCATCATAAAAGAACTTGAATACATTGTTTATAAAGCAATGGGTTTATAAACCCATTCCATTAGTTAAAAAATTGAAAGATTTTTCTTTCAAACCAACAGAAGTAGTGTGACACTGGTTAAATGTTGGATTAAGACCAGGAAGACCCAGGTTTCCTCAGCTATGAAAACACATTGTATGACTGAGCCAGTCATTCTCTCATTCAACCTACAGTGGGAAGTGAGGGCTACATTTAATTTTTTTAAAGCAGCTGAAGGCAGCAATGCATTGGCCAGTGGTTGATAGAACTGAGATTTGTAGGAGGGAGTGTGAGAGAAAGTGGCTGTTCTTTATTTTGTAATACTTTAGTATTACTAAAAAGGATTATTTTAGTTTCCCTGCAGAAAATGGTGAGAATCTCCATTGCCAATTTTCATCTGCAAAAATCATCTGTTTAGGATTGTAACTTGTTGACCCCTACTGTAATGCCTCAGCCTGGGAACAAAGATGGTCTCTCTTTCTAATTCTCTAAACTATACTAAGAGTTTATGAAATTGAAAATAAAGTTTTAATATTTTAAATAAAAAATAAATCTGCCTCCTGTCTTTATATAGTAAAACTGTTTAGCATGGATTATGGCAGGACTGAATCCAGCCTTTCGGTGAAATGAGTTCCATCATAACTATCCAATTTTTCACAACTGGTGCCATGTTGTGCTAAGGACTTTCAAAATTGTTTTTGAAAGGATTCCAGTGGCATTTGGAGAGAGTCGCATCAGTTGCCTAGAAAATTAGCAGCACTGTAGCTAAATACCATATATGGCTATGTTGTGGATTTTTTAAAAATCCCTATATTTTGCATAATACTGAGTGTCAGTCAAATTTATTGATCTCTGATTTTGACAGACGTGTCCTTAGAAATGCCGCAATGAGATGTAACTCCCTTATCCTAACAAAGCCATTTGATTCAACAATCAGATTCAGTTCTTATCAGTATTTTTATCAGTATTTTAATTATCTGCAGTAGCATCACTGCTGGTTTTCTGTTTCACTGAATGTTTTTCTTATGACTATGAGAAAAAGCTTCTGCTGCCATATTGCTTGTGGTCCTACCAATCCTATCCTGTTTTGTAGCAGTGTGCTGCTTTTTTCTGTTCATCATCATAATCTTCCTACTTTCACATGAAAGAAAAATAAACTCGGAGTGGTATTTTATTACTGATGTTTTAGATTACAAGGAGCTGATATTTAATGTATATTTATTTATTTGTTTGTTTGTTTATTTTAGATTTTTTAATCCCACCTTTATTATTTTTATATGTAACTCAAGATGGCACACATGCCTATTACCTCTTCTTCTTCCTCCTCTATCTTCCCTACAACAAAAAGCCTGTGAGGTGAAGATGGGCTGAGAGACAGTGACTGGCCTAGAGCCACCCTTTCATGCCGAGGCAGGACTAGAACTCACAAGTCTCCTGATTTCTAGCCTGGTGGTGCCTTAATTGTTAAACCAAATTGCCTCTATATCCACAAAAACTAGCCTAGAAGCAAAAGTGAAGTATCAGGGCTTTTTAATGAAAAATAATGATTTATATTTAAGGAGTAATTCATATATTCATCTTCTTATCTTCAATCTGAAATGGTATTTTATTTAATTTATTAGATTTGTTATGGTCACACATTGGCAGCTTACCAATTTGCCCACAACCCAGTGAAAACAATTAACAAAGTTAAAAGCCACATAAACTGACAGCCCTGACTAAAAACAGTACAAAAATACAAGAACCCTGCCACTTCATAACCACAATTAACCCCAGGCCTAGAAACAGAATCAAGGCTTAAGGACTTTCTTGAACCCTAAAACAGTGGGCACCGTTTGTATCTCTGTGAGGTGTGTGTGTGTGTCACAAAAAAGCTGAAATATGCAGAAATACATAAAACAAATATTAAAGAATTAGAAACTGATCAGAATCAAAATGTATCCACTTGCCTGTTTAATACTGGTAATTCTTTCGGAACTTTTTTTTTTTAAAAAATAGAAATTTAGTTTTTGTTGACATTTAAACCAATCTAAGGTATAATACTTTTTTTCTGCCTCCAGTAACCATTTCATAAAAAGATTTTTGTTGGTTTTGTTCATATTATTGAATTTCCATTTCCTTGGCAACTAGAATTTGCCACTTCTCAAACAGTACTTTTTAAGGCATGACCAACTTTTGTTTTGTGTTTTTGCTCTTGGTGTTGCTGTTGATCTTGTTCTACAGTTACAGGACTAAAAAGAGATCCCATTCAGATATCTTTTATTTTTTTCCACTTTCAACAAAGAAGATGAAAAAATGTTTTTCAAACCTGCAGCTAGTTATTTCGGCAGGAGTTCCCACTTATATTCCATCTTGATTGACATTTTGAAATGGCAGCTTTTCACAAAAAGCTGTTAACTTGTAGAATTTGGTTATGGTACTAAGACAGACTGACTTTGTTCTACTGTTGGGGCTTGTCCAATCTAAACAGAATATGCATTTGAATTTAATAGTGCTGCTCAGTTTAGACTGTGAGTGCCTAACACTGGTCTTTCTGATTCATTCTTATACATGACCCACTGGATATTCTTTTGGAAAATCTTTAACTTTAAAATTACTGTAATTTGATTTTCTTCTTTCTTTGCCTTTCATCGAGCAGATAATTCTTCCAAAGTTTGCCTAAATAATAGAAGATACATAATATGTCTTGGCAAATAACATCTTTAAGCTTTTTAAATGTACTGTTTCTATACATTACTGTTAAAACATTAAACGTACAGAAATCCTGGTAGCTTTTTCCCCCCAATTTATATCAGAGATGCTAAACAAAACAAAAAAGGTTATACTCTTAACTGATCATTGTAACATGATTACATTTTAATTTACAGTTGAAAACTGGAGAGCTAGTGAACACTATATCATAATTTTCTCTTAATCGTTGCCAATCATTTCTTGAATGGCTCACCAGCTGTTTGAAAGTCAAGTATATAAAGAAGGGGTTTGATCCAAATTCTCAGTTTTCCTTTTACATCTTCTCGTGTTCAAAATACAGTATGCATGGAAGTATATTTTGAACATCAATTTACTTGATATATGGCAATGTCTAACTTGCAATTTAAGGCAAATGTCTACAAATACGAACTGTATTGATATGCCATATGCAGTTGAGTTTTATATTCATTGAGTTTTACAGTTATATTCATTGAGTTTTACAGTTTCTTATATGTTAATATCATGTAATGGTTAAGCTTTTAGATTTATAATTGATGAAAAAATGGGGAATACTATGGTTTGAGAGGGTTTTCTTTTTTATATTTTTATTGCTATTGTTTTAGTTGATATTAGTTTATGATGGACAAAAACTAGGTATCTAGGAATTTTCATGGTAAGTTTGCTTTGTATAGTCCATGTGCAGCTCAGTCTGAAGCTATGGATATTTATATTTTTGTACATTTTATTTCTTGCTGTTTCTCTCAAAAGCAGTGATATTATTTTTGAAAGTCCTTCCAGTTCTTATGAGCATCTATCATATCATGAAATTCTTATTTTCCTCTATGTTATGCTGGTATGATGACACCACATTTCCAGAAGAATACCGTTTCCCTCAAAATAAGACATCCCCTGATAATAAGCCCAATCGGGCTTTTGAGTGCGTGGCAATAAGGCCAAGCACTTATTTCAGGGTTCAAAAAAATATAAGACAGGGCTTATTTTCGGGGAAATACAGTAGTTAGATTAGAAAACATTCAGAAGAGGGTGACAAAGATGACACAGGGTCTTGAAGACATGGCTCATAAAGACAAGCTGAAGGAATTTGAGTTCTATATTCTGAAAAAAAAGAAAACTCTGAAAAACACATTATCACTGTTCAGATAAATAAAAGTGTTATAATGGAACATAGTCAGGGACTACTTTTGTTTGCTATATTTTTATTTGCCAAAATAATGAAAATAAGTTGCAAAGATCTAGATTTTGTTTAAATATAAAGGATAATTGATAAGATGGAGAGATGGTATGATCTGGTTGATGAGGTCCCAGTTTATGGGCAATAAGCTGACTTTGTATAAAATAGAACACCGCTTGGGGGGGCCAAAAAAGCCCTATTAAGCAGGTATATACAAAAGTATGAAGGCTATTGCTTAATGCATTGTAAGCTGCCCTGAGTCTCCGGAGAAGGGCAGCATATAAATCGAACTAATAAATAAATAAATAATAAATAAATCTGTGAAAAGAAGACCAGTATGGAGTTCGTAGGTTCTTCATCTCTTGATGAATTTTGTGGTACCTTCCATCTCCACAGTTTGTGATTTTATGGGTACAAAAAGTTATGCTTAGAGTTCTTGTCACTGGAGAAAACACCACTATGCATAGGTCCTTTTTATGTGCATTTAATCCTTAACAGAGTTACTGATCATTCTTACTATGAGCAAGAATTCCAAGTGCTAGTGTCTCTTACAATCTTTTTGCAATCACCTTCACTGTAATATAAATGCCAATTTTGGTATTACCATTGAAAAGAATCAAATTCACCTTCTTAAAATACTTCTACCTTGCCTAACGATGTGCAAAACATTATAACCTTTCACTGAGACCAAGAAATATATTACTGGTATTTTTCAAAGAGCATCCACTGCAAGGCATTGCATTCCACATACAGGATTGAAGAACAACACAGTTCAGCTTGAAAATTAGAAAAATGCTGGGTAAGCTCCAGACGTCCCCTCAAATATCCCCTCACCAGCTGGGAAAACAAAATATACAAGGTCCCCTGCTAACAGATGGGGCTATTTTCTTAAAAGTACATTACTTCGATATAATTGTTGCTTTTCTAGTTTAGACATATTTTGTTATATATCAGAGAACCTTGCAGCTATTCACCATATTTTTCGTTTGTATTAAAATGGTAAATTTATGTACTGATACAAATATTTCTAACAAAAACAATGTATTTCATTGTTTCTAAAAATTGTAACAGAAGAGACTTGGGTAAAGTAAGAAAAGAAAAATAGCTCTGTAGTTTAGAGCAATTCTTAGACTATTCATCTATTGTAAAGTAATTTGTTTCTAAGTATATATGGGTTTACAATTTTAATACTTATTGATTTTTTTGGGAAAAATACATTTTGGGTGAGGATACATTACTCCAATGACTTAAATTGTTTCCATGATCATTTCATAATATTAAGGTTATGTGTGCTTCTAAGCCTGCATGTTACATGTCTGCTTCGAGAGCTGCACTAGTTGCCAGTTAACTTCCTCAATTAAAAGTGCTGGTTGTGATTTTTAAAGCCCTGTATGGCATGGGGCCAGGTTATCTGAGGGGCTTCCCCTCCTCAGATATATTTCCCATCCCATCAGATTTGAGAAAAGGGGTATGATGTGTGTCCCATTGACCAAGAAGCTTCATTTGGTGGGATTCAGGAAGAGAGCCTTTTCTATTGTGGTACCTGCCCTCTGGAACATCAATCCCCCCTGAGGGAAGATTGACCTCCAGTATATTGGCCTTAAAGAAAGCTCTTAAAAACTGGTTCTGCCATCAGGCCTAGGGATCCCATGGAAGTATGAGGCTGTATTGAATGCACATTTAGAGTGCATGCACCTCTGTCTTTTTTGTTGTTATAGCTTTGAATCATTTTAACTGTATTTTGATGTTATATTTTAATAATAGCTTTATGTTCTTATTTGTATGTGTTACATGAGATAGGCAGCTACATATATTAAACAAACAAACAAACAAACCTCAGCATGAAAAGAGAGAAAACTAAAGCGACCACGTAGAAACATCCTATCATTGTAGCCCTCTTTTAACCACATAGAATTTTCATACATTTTAGCTTGCTGGAAAATCAGGACTCTGAATGGTGCAGAAATTTTTATTAAAAAAAGAATGGATGGTAGCCTATGAAGATGAATGGACAATGGGCAGCACTAGTACGCTTTTCTCCATCTGTTTGTGCAGACACTTTAAAAAAGGTCATTGTCTTTCCTCATAAACTAAACTATGGCAGCTTCTACTATTTTGCTATTAATAAAGATTTCTTTCTTGGCATATATAAACACTTAAAGTTTTTCTGGACCAGTCTGTTAGGTTTCTTTCAGAGTGGATTGATAATGAGTCAAGCCCTCTGCCAGTGCTCTGGAGTATTTCTGTGATTTCTATTGCTGAGTGGAAAATTTTTATTTCCAAAATAGGCAGTTATCAAAAGAGGAAGAAAGGGGACAAAGGTAAATAAGCACTTTACTGCTTGTTTCCATAGAATTTAAGCCAGTTCTGTTTTCTAATAAAGAAGGTTGGAGAACAAGATGCTGCTATAGGTAGGCATGATTACAAGAATATATAAAAGTGACTTTGGATCCACTTTAATGGTGAAACATCATGACAGACATTTTACATATTCTTTTAACAGACGCATCTGTTTAGCTACAGGCTTAAGGTGCCAAGAATGGTTGAAATAGATGTATTAGCAATTATGTTAGTGTTATTTAATTCCAGGACTAAGCCAAACAGACATTATTGCATTAGATTTTGCCTTTTAGCAGTGTGGTAGAGTTCAAATTTTGGCAGGAAAAATGTTTTGGAGTTATTTTTATAAGGAAAGAAGATATGAAACTTAAGAAATAAAATAGCCAATATTTTTATGCATTTGTGGGCATGGCTGTTATAATGAAGTTTCACAATTTTTCCTAGCCTAGAAAATATTATTTAGAGTTACTTCTGTAAAATGCTCAGTCCCAAAAGATAGATTAGAATATGGAAAGGGTTATTAACTACATCATTGACTATCTTTCATAATGGCTGCATGATTACTGGGTACCCTGGTATACCCTTACCAGTCCATCCGTCCCCTGCCCCCATGGAGAATTGGGTATAAGAACCATAGATGACAATAAGGTATTTGGGAGTTCCAATCCAAAATATCTGAACTGCATTAGGTTGCCACTCATACTTTATATAATCCCCTGGTTTATCGAAGGTGTGCCATTGAATATTGATTGATGGGGACCAATATCAGAACAGAATGTTTTCTTTCATTAGTTGGGCTACCACTGGCATGTTATTAATTAAGATGGGGAAGCAGGATACCAAGTGAGATGAACTTTTGTTTTATGCTTCATACTGAATACTATGCCAGGATAAATAGAGTATTTCACTATTCACTATGTAATTATTTAGAGAAAAACCACTATATGATAGCATTTCCACTCTACAATAATTAGCAAGTAATTAGCAAGGGATAAATCTAAAATATTACAATCTATGAAATAAAAATATATATTATCTAAAATAAAATAACTAATGCATAATAAGCCTGAACTGATGAATAAAATAGAAGTGGTTATTCCTATGTCCAACGCCTTATTTTCATTGTGGTAACACAGAATTTGGCTGCTGCACAAGTGATAAAGGATTTCAAATCTTCTAGAAGATGATTCACATACTGTCTGGAAAAACCAGACAGTTTTCCCATGAATTTACATATTAGGGGAAAAATATAAGCAGACTTAACATCCCTGTAGAATTTACAGTGCAATAATGTGTGAGAAATAAATTAAATCAAATGGCCAGGTACTCTTGGTTAATGGAGTTTTGGAGTATCCGCCTTGCAGAAAATGCAGTTGTTAAGTTATTATGCCTGGCTTTGAAGAATGCTAACCTCAACTTGGAGAACGTTAGATTTTGTTTAAGTATTTTACTGGTTCCCCAGTGCTATATTTATTCTGCCACATTGGCATGACTAGTTTTTAAGTTTTTAAGCCTTAATAATAGGCTTAAAGGGGATATATTTTCAACAATGAGCAGTTGCTTAACTTGGTCTTACCCTAAATAAATTAGGAATGCATGGGAAACCTATATAATACCAACTTCTGCTCCATGGTCCGTTTCCAAGGGAAAGGAAAATTGAACATTAGAGATGTCAGGCCAACTGGAAATAATTGGATTTTTCAACCAATAATTTATCATCCTCCTCCAGGCCCTTACCAGGAGTATGGGTATTTCTGTCTCAAGCCTTTATGATGTGTTTGTTGTTGCACTGGATGCAGTGAGGATCAGTCTCAAGAATTTTGTTTGTTCTGATTCCAATGCATCTTTTTCAGCATAGATTCCCATTTGTGCATTGTAAAGGATTAGAACAATGATTTGGCCGCAAAAAGTGTAAATGCTGCATGGATTAATTGTTCTCTGCTTATGTAGAAGAAGTGCTTTAATAATAGAACTTGTTGCCATTACTCTTTTCAGCCCTATAGTGGTATAATAAATAATGGTGGCGGCGGCAGCAGCATAGGGGAGTATACAGATTTTGCATCCTGCTAGTTTAGGAGTGTGGAAGTCTAGGTTGTAATGAAGGTCCACCATTGAATTTATGTGTGTGTGTGTGTGTGTGTGTGTGTGTGTGTTAAAAAGAGAGGGGCCAAAACCCCTCTCTGTCATCCTTTTTTCTCACTCTTATGATGGTGTTGGAAAAATGAGGTGTCTATATGAAGAGTTGTTTTTTTAATTGTTCACATTTCCGGAAACTGAATTGAGGGTATATTTAAAATTTAGAAAGGTCATAAAGTGGAAAGAATATTTTTTATGGTTGATTTTTGTGTGTGAAAGACATGGTAGAGCACCAATATATGGTCTATTGTTGACCGCCCTTCTCTTAATCCTGGCTACTTATCTTGAATTATCCTCTCTGCCTTTATCCAGTTTTGCAGCTTATGATTTAAATGTTTAGCATGTAATTTGCTAATGACACTCAAAACTCTAGGTATTATAACTATTGCATAAGGAAGCTCTTGAACAAAGACTTAGAGGGCTTAATTTCTCTACTGTTACTAGAGTTTAGTTTGATTTTGGAAGCAGCTGTAAAAAGATATTTATTTTCTACAGCTGCCAGGTCTTTAAACTTCTGGAATACTATTTAATATTCTTCCCTTCCAGAACATTATATTCAGAAGCCTGAGGGGGGATAGCACAGTTATGACTTAATTGAACTTGCCTGAAAGGGAAAAAAAGTAAATCTTAAAAGTAGAAAATGCAACATAAATTTTATCACTGAAATGTATATTTAGGGAAAATTGGAAGAAGATGAGAGGGTTATAACTAACCTATTTTATTATGTGCTTCTGGGTAAGCTAATGGTTTATGAGAAGGCTTCCTAAAGTAACTCTAGCTTTCCCGTTCGTTGTTCAAAACAGTTTGATTCAAATTGGTGTGGGTGGGTGTGTTCGTGCGCGTGTGCGTTTGCGTGTGGGCGCGCACACACATTGCAAGCCAATCAGCAATGAATCTATTCTATTGTATCTTAAGATGATGCTGGGGATTTCAAGCTCCTCAGAAATGCAATGCTCACACAAAACTCCAATTGGATGCAACTTATTAATTATATCACAGATGGTATTTCAAGTATATGTTTGCTAATATTACATTTATTTTTCCTTTTTTCCTTTAAAATCCATGGAAGTATGAATTAAAATTAAAACTACAATCGTGTAGAGATTGTATAAAATTCCATCAATTAAAAACATGCAGGTATTTTTATTAGTGAAAAATATACATATTATTTTTACGTCTGTTCTTAATTAGAAATACTATTTTATTTCACAATATTATTTTTAGATTGTTAAATCAATCAAAGCAAGCAAACAATAAAAACTAAGATATAATGGAGCAGAAGAGGAAAGTTTTTTAAATGAATATATGCTGCTGTTAAAACATGCTTTATGTGATTTTTTTCAGTTCCCATTTCAGGTAAATCTATTAAGGTTCTTACACTGAGTCTGATCACTAATCTGTCTTTAGTTTGCTATTCTCCTTCATGGATCTAAATGGTTCCTCCCCCCCCCCCCCCCCAACTCTTGTTTTTAGATGTAACCAACCTGAATCGGCATCTTTATTCATATAAAGTCTTTGCACTACCACTAAACAATTTTCTGTTTTCAAAATATAAAAGCATGTAGTCATTGCAATTAGTTTTAGATTCAAAACTAATTTATTTCAAATCCTTAGCACTTATCAGAATTTCTTCTGTGGTAGAAAACATCGTCCTCCAAAATCAGGGGGTGTCAAACTGGCGGCCCATGGGCCAGATGCATCATGTGCAGACCAGGCACAACTCAGCTACACGAAGGGAAAAACGTCACAATACGTCACGTGACATCAATGTGACATGCTGAGTTTGACACCCATGCTCTAGATCCTATTGGATAGTTACTTCTATCTTCTCTTCTCATGGTCTCTCTTTCATTACACACACATACACCCGAATAAATAATAAGAACAACTTAAATAGGAACAGAACAAAGAAATCCTAATGTCATCTTTGATGATTTACAAATATTACTAAACATGCAGGAATCCTTTTCTTTCTTTTCCTTCATGTAACACATGAGTTTAGAACCAGCAACTCTGTCATTAAGTAATTGACATAACTGCCCACCAGTTTTAAGGTCCTGAAATCACAATCACATGATTGTGTGGATGCTGTGATGGTTCTAAATGCAAGGACCAATCATAAGGTTACTTTTCCAGCATCATAGTATCTTTGAATGTTTGCTAAACAATTTTTAGGACAACTGAATGCTTGTGAGGATCACTATTTGATCTTTTAAAAATACTTCTGAAGAAAACTTGCATTGTATGTGTAGGTTTCTCTGGAACCTAGCCATCACAATTTTTAAAAAATTAGTGAGCTATATATTTGAACTCTACGTTCCTTTCATGTAGAAATCCTCAGAACTCTAGGCAGTATCATATATGGCGGTTCTTGATACTGTCTTTGAAAGATGCAAGCTGTGACTTGATCACAAACTTCAGATATATTATTTGAACTCAGATCTTTTTCTGAACTGTTACGACATGATGCTGCTAAATACTATAAGGAAGAACTAATCTGTAGCTCCAAAAGACCATGTGGGACTGTTAATCTAATCTACTGAAACTAAAGCACATATACACTCACAACTGAATAGTCAACTTAATCAGCATTTTATCTTCCCTTAAGTTTACCCAAGAAAGATGCTTGCATTCCAGTTGCAGTTGAAGCATACTGTTGTTAATTAAACATTATGAGTTGAATACTTTTGATCAAACTGTATGTTCTCCTCAGAGAAACTTCAAGTTTCTTTGTCCTACTTTTACCCCTCAGTTCACACTGTTCTTCTTGAGACATATTGTAATTCAAGCCAGGGAGACAGAGAAATATTTATTTGGGAATTAAGGGTTAGATGTAGTTTGATGTTCTCTTGAAAGTTTTGTGTAGCGGAAATAGGAGGTGGAAACATTATGTATACCATCTGGAATTGTACAAAAAAAAAATCCCATAAAGTCTAATTACCCAAATGGCAACGTTTAACACCAAGTTTTTAGATGAATTTCATTGCTGCCCTGAAAATCAAATTTGACTTTCCCAGGTAACTCATCATTCCAACCATTTTGCTATACTAGCTTTTATGTATGTGTGTCTGTCAGGGGGGAAAAAGGTGGAACAAAAAGAAACATGCTGCTTGGTAGATAATGTAGACTGACTGACAATGGTGGGATCGGAAATTAGCTCTCACCTTTGCTGCAAAGCTATTAGGCTACCAAAAGTCATCAGTTCTTGCCCTGAATCCAGCAAGAGAAAACCAAGGTGTTAGCTAGTTAGTTATTATTTAGTTAATTATTATTATTTAGCGAATAATTAACTATTGCAAATACTTAGACAATTGAGTATTTGACCACTGAGTTAGATGTTTGGTTTCTTTTTTATTATCACTAAATCTGCGATTCGCTTTTTGGTGTTCTAGATAGAAGCTCTCTTCTGTCTTATTGGGAAATATCAGTGATTTGTTTGCTAATTAAAAGTTTTTAACAGTTTCTTATTATGGAAAAATGGTTTGGCTGGAGATATGGGAGAAGGACCCAAAGTTTGGCTATAGGTTGATTTGAAGATGTTATATTGCAGTCTTTTCCACTTAAATCATTTTTTTACTCTAGAAAGGATATTTTGTTTGACACTCTTCTAAAAACCTTCTGAATTGCCAGTAAGATTACTGTCTTGCCATGAAGCAGAAAACAAGTAATTAAAAAACAGTCATATTACTCAATGGAAGTTGCAATTATGAGTTATTAGACTTAACAAACTAGGTCCATGAAACAAATTGCCTAATTAGAGAACTGGCTCATCAGCATCCTGAAATGGTTGTGGGTTATTAGTTGAATGTAGTGATATACTTCTCACCTGCACAAGGTATATAGCATGCATAATATATGCTTTGTTCAGTCATTCACACTGATATGTGACAGGCAGAATGCAGGCACTACTGAAGACTTTCCTGCTTGGATTTGTACAGTATAGGAACAAATAAATACTGTGGTAGAAAATTAGTGGATGCCTTGTACTGCAGAAAGGTTTCTGTAATTTAGAAAAGTTTGGATTATTATGCCTATGTGGCTTGCTTTAAACATCAGTGCACAAAAAGAGCTCATTTGAGATGCTATTCTTTTCTACAAATTTAGAGCTCACATTGTCTAAACCAGAGGTCTTCAAACTTGGCAGCTTTAAGACTTGTGGACTTCAACTCCCAAAATTCTCCACCCAGCTATTCTGGAAGTTGAAGTCCACAAGTCTTAAAGCTGCCAAGTTTGAAGACCTCTGGTCTAAACAATATAAAACATAAAAAGATAAATAATTTTGTTTTTCCAGATATATCTCCAGGGATGTTATATTTAGATAAATCGTTCTTAATAAGATTAATTTGAGGTAATATGTCGGTGTACTTGAAACTTTGAGGGAGCGAGCGATGATTAATTGTATTTTTATATTTTGGTTTTTAAAAATGCAAATGTTTAAATTATATTTTAGACAATATGTGTTTGATCAAAAAAGTAGTTCATTGATATTTTAAAATTTGTTATCAATTTTCTAATATTTATGTTACTCATTATTTAAATATATTGTGTAACTATTTGAATATGACTGTGTGTATGTTTAGGCATGTAGTGTGTGTGGGTATAGAGAAGGAGCATATTTTTATATACCCATAAAATTTATAAACCCAATTCAAATTGTACTGATGTTTATACAGTATAATATATGTCTTTTAAAAAACCAGAAGGTTGGTTGCTTCTCAGTGATAGCTCTCCCCCATTTAGACTGATCTAAAATGGGGAAGCAAGAGTCATTTGGCAGGATGGAAAAAATATTGGCTGCAATTAGAACAGATTCTTGAACTGATATGATAAAGGATGCCAGTAGATTGGAGGTTACTGATTAAAATAAAAACAAAAAATGGAAAGTGTAGAGCAAAATTTTGTATAAAGAAATGTCAACATCCTAGATCATATAGATCATATAGATTTACATAATAACTACATGTAATAAATATAGACAGAATTTTCTAATCGGGTACTACCAAGTTGGAAAGCTATAGGAATTGATGGAATATCTACAGAAATATATCAGACAACATAAAAAAGAAATAATAAAGATTCTAATGAAACTTTGCCAGGCAGTCTAGAGAACTCCTTGCCTGGAGGCTGTCAAGCTCTGGATATTGATTCAGGCTCAATCCATGCAAGATGGACTAGCTGCTTAATTCCAGGACAATTCCAGTATTGACTCTAGATAAGGTTATGCTGTCCCTGAAAGAGCAGACTTGCAATCTGGGGATATTCCTGAACTCATGGCTCTAACTAAAAGAACAGGGGGGAAGACATTTCATCTGCTTTAGCTGTGGACTCATGCCTAAGTTATCTCTCAACATGACTCCTACAATTCATTGTACTATTCTTAAATACCTAGAAATTCCTAACTGGTGCAGAATATGGTCATTGGCTTTTTAAGGGGTCAAACCCATTACTGACCTATTACATGTGTATAACAGAAGTCTCACTGGCTGCTAGCTTATTTCCAGGTTCAAATAAAAATGTTGCTTGTTACAATATAAAGCCACTTTGGGATCAGATGACTGCTTATTCCACATGGAATCTGTATGCCTTGTAAGAAGATGTAAAGAGCCTGCTCATCTGTTGGAAAATCCAAGAACAGGTTTTAAAATAAGTATATTCTGCAGGTACCCATTATATTGAATAATTTGCCCCCAGATAAGATTACCCCAATCTCTAATGGAATTAAAAAGCAGGTGAACTTCAGAAACCTCGTGATCTTGGTATCTTTCTCTTCAACATAAACAATGATATGGTTTGATGAGATTGTAATTATTGTGATTTTTCTCCCTTATTACATTGATTTTGTTGCTTGTATTTTTTATCCACTATTTTGACTTTAGGCCATCATTGGTCAAATTGAAGCAACATGAAAATCATAGAAATAAATAAATTCAAATGATATGAGTGCTGTATTGTTTTATATTGCCTACTTTGACAGGCAACAGCTCTCTGGCATCACCATCCTCCTTGGTGTATCTAGAGATGGCTAGCATTGTCAAAAGATAACTGACTATGCTAAGGACCACACCTTGAATTGGCAAAGATATCAAAGTGATGGATAGCTTCTACCTTTTAGGATTAACCATTAAAAGTAAAGAAATAATAGTCAAGAAATATACTGGACTAGAAGTTGGTACTGCAGATATAAAGGTCTTGGGAAAGATACTCAGATGCTGCCTCTAAACCTGAAATACCAGATTGAGGATAGATTCTCATAATGGACAACAACTTGATGGCACAAAATCAGTATTTGGAGATACAAAGTTCTGGATCTGGAACAAAATGCTTTCCAACTTGGCAGTCAGTTGGAGAACCAATTGAATGTTAGGAACTCAAGAAATGGCTGAATACAATATCATTGTCATCAGAATGCTTGTCCATTTTGCTTAAAGTCAGCTTTTCTAATAGTACCGGTAGCTGTTAGACTATCTTTCCCGTCGCATTTATCCTTTGTTTACCTAGAAATGCCAAGGACTAAATCTGGCACTCTGTTTGTATATCAAATCTACAGTTGACTTTAGGTTAACTCTTGTATATACTTTTGTTGTTGTTTAAATTATCCTTACCAGTATGATCTTCACTCTCAATTTACAGCGCCAACAAATTTACAATGAATAACAAGTAGGAATTAAAAATATTTAACAAAGATGATGAGACTGTTTGAATAGTCTCTCTCCCTCTTAGAATGGTACATCAGATATACAGATATATAGTAGTATAGTATTTGAATTTGAATTCAGTTCCACTGCTTATTTTGTAAGCAGTAAATGCAGTTATACTCATGACATATGGATTGATGGTGTTTCATTTTGTTTCAAATAAATGGTTAAGGTAAATTGAACAGAGATTAATAATCCAGAACACAATTTAAAATGTAATAGTATTTTCAGGTTTGTCAAAAGTTTTGATTGATTGAAATAAAAATTGATTTTTTCTTTTGGCCTCTGGGGATATTTTCAGGTATCAACACTGGAAGCACTGCTACAAGAAACAAACAGGAATTTACTTTGAAAAGCCAGCAAATGAAGCAATAAAAGTAGAAACTAGGGGAAAAATCCCTAATTTGCCCACTTCTTATTTTTTTATAAAAAAAATCTTCAAAAGGGAATGTTGAAGTAAAACTCTTTTATCAAACATCAGAGGACTGTATATTGAAGGAGTTTTTTTCCAAGAAAAACTAAATTTTCCCACTAATTAAAATTTATAGTCTGAACTTTCAGTAATGTATTCTTTAAAATGTAGAGTTCTTCCCCTCCCCCCCATTGATTAATTCCACATGAAAGTGTGGAAAATGTTTGTTGTCCACCAATCAGTCCATCCATTTGCAAAAGTTCATGTATTGACTGTAAACTTCAAGCATCACTAGTCATTATGCCCTTCACAGTGGTGGGATTCAAGTAATTTAACAACTGGTTCTCTGCCCTAATGATTTCTTCCAAAAACCAGTTTGCCAAACTGCTCAGAAAGTTAACAACTGGTTCTCCCGAAGTGGTGCGAACTGGCTGAATCCCACCACTGGTCCTTCACCTGGTGAATAGTCTTGTATTTCTATTTAAATTCTAATCTTCCTGTGTATCTGTAAAGTTATTGCAAATATATATTCCTTTATCATACAAGTATGAGAGAAAAAGATGATATTTCTTCACTCTCTGAAGGTCATTCTCTGACTCTGTCTTTAAATTTTGTCTGGAAGTTGGCTAATATAACAATATTTCATTCACTACTTTTAAGTGTAAGTTATCATTTGGAAAAAGCATGTGGTTTATGAACACAGATTCATCATCCCCATTTTGCATGTTAAGATGGCAGATTTGTCATGGAAATAATGTAAAGCAGTATCCACGCAACCCAAAATTTCTTATAGTATATTTCTTCAGACTTTAGTGAATAACTTCAAAGGGAAACAAGAATAAAACCAGGTTTACAAGCTGCTAGTTATATAGCTTAAGGGTTAAAGTGTAATTTTAAAATCTGATCTCTTTGATGATTAATTATTTATTTTATTTATTTTATTTTATTTTATTTTGAATTTGTATACCACCCTTCTCCCTGAGGACTCAGGGCAGTGAACAGCCAAGTAAAAACATCAAATACAAATATTAAAATACAGTTAAAAATATATATAAATTTGGCCCCATTAATTAAAATGATAAACAAAACAATTAAAAACACTTAAAAAGAATTAGGCCAGCCCAGCTTGTTGGAAAAGGAAGGTTTTAAGGGCACGGCGGAAGGCACTGAGGTCATGGATTCTCCTTATCTCTGGGGGCAACTGATTCCAGAGGGTAGGTGCTCCCACAGAGAAGGCCCTCCCCCTGGGCGTCACCAGCCTGCATTGTTTGGCTGATGGCACCCCGAGGAGGCCCTCTCTGTGGGAGCGCACGGGTCGATGGGAGGTTGTCGGTGGCAGCAGGCGGTCTCGAAGATAACTAGGCCCTATGCCATGGAGCGCTTTAAAGGTGATAACCAACACCTTGAAGCGCACTCGGAAGACCACCAGGAGCCAGTGCAGCTCATGCAGGAGCGGTGTTACATGGGAGCGCCACACTGCTCCCGTCACTACCCGCGCTGCTGCGTTCTGGACCAGTTGGAGCCTCCGGGTGCTCTTCAAGGGGAGCCCCATGTAGAGAGTGTTGCAGTAATCAAGGCGAGAAGTTACGAGGGCATGAGTGACTGTGCACAGGGAATCCCGATCAAGAAAGGGCCGCAACTGGCGAATCAGGCGAACCTGACAAAAGGTCCCCCTGGTTACAGCCGTTAGATGTTCCTCCAAGGACAGCTGCGTATCCAGGAGGACTCCCAGATTGCGAGCCCTCTCTGTGGGGGCCAAAGACTCGCCCCCAATAGTCAGTGATGGAGTCAACTGACTATATCGGGATGCCGGGAGCCACAGCCACTCAGTCTTGGAAGGGTTGAGCCTGAGCCTGTTCCTCCCCATCCAGATCCGTACAGCCTCCAGGCACTGGGACATCGCTTCAAGGGCATCGTTGGGGTGGCCTGGGGTGGAGATGTACAGCTGAGTGTCATCAGCGTACTGATGGTATCTCACCCCAAAGCCACGGATGATCCCGCCCAGCGGTTTCACATAAATGTTGAACAGGAGGGGCGAGAGGACCGACCCTTGAGGCACTCTACATATAAGAAGCCTCGAGGTCGACCTCTGCCCCCCTGCCAACACGAACTGCGACCAGTCGGAGAGAAAGATGGAGAACCACCATAACACGGTGCCCCCCATCCCCAACTCTTCCAACCGGTGCAGCATGATACCATGGTCGATGGTATCAAAAGCCACTGAGAGATCTAACAGGACCAGAACAGAGGAGCAACCCCTGTCCCGAACCCTCCAGAGATCATCAACCAACGTGACCAATGCCATTTCTGTGCTGTGCCCAGGCCTGAAACCCGACTGGAACGGATCCAGATAGGATGTTTCCTCCAGGAATTGCGGAAACTGTCACGCCACCACACTCTCAACAACCTTCACCATAAAGCGAAGGTTGGAGACAGGACAATAGTTGGCCAATATTGCCGGATCCAGGGACGGCTTCTTGAGGAGAGGCCTCACCACCGCCTCTTTCAAGGCCGCGGGGAAGTGACCCTCACTCAACAAAGTGTTGATAACACCCTGGAGCCAGCCTCATGTAACCTCCCGGGAGGCCAGTACCAACCAGGAGGGACACGGGTCCAGTAAACATGTGGCCGCACTAAGTCTCCCCAAAATCCTGTCTACATCATCGGGAGTCACAGCATCAAACTCCTCCCAGATAACATTCTCAGGACTATTCCTCGTCACCCTGCCCTGATCTACCCAGTCAGAGTCCAAGTCCCCCCGGATCTGAGCGATTTTGTCATACAGGTATTGTCCGAAATCGTCCGCCCTGCCTTCCAAGGATCCTCCCGCGCTCCCGGATGGAGCAGGGAGCGGGTTACCCTGAACAGGGCAGCCGGACGATTCCCTGATGACGCAATAGAGGCGGAAAAGTAATTAAACTTTGACGTCTTTATCGCCACTAGGTAGGTCTTAATATGCGACCTTACCAGTGTTCAGTCAGATTCAGCGCGACTGGCCCTCCAACCGCTCTCTAGGCGTCTTTTCCGGCGTTTCATCTCCCTCAGCTCCTCGGTAAACCAAGGAGCTGCGAGGGATTGACACTGGGTCAGAGGCCGCAAAGGCACGATTCGATCCAAGGCCCCACCAGCCTCCCGATCCCAGGCAGCTACCAGGTCCTCGGCCGAGTTGTGTGCCAGATCATCAGGAATTGGCCCAAGCTCCGTCTGGAACCTATCAGATCCATCAGGCGCCTGGGGCGGACCCATCTAATTGGGTCCGCCTCCCTGCGGCGGGGTGTAGCGGTACGAAGGTCCAGACGAAGGAGTGAGTGATCTGACCATGACAAGGGTTCCATGTCTATATCCCCTATAACAAGATCACTCAACCACTGGCCAGAGACAAAAATCAAGTCTAGAGTGTGTCCCCCCCGTGAGTGGAGCCATGAACTAACTGGGTCAGGTCCATGGCCGTCATGGAAGCCATGAACTCCCGAGCCATCCCAGACGTTTCACCAATGGATGGCAAGTTGAAATCACCCATGACCATAAGCCTGGGTGTATCAACTGCCACCGTGGCTATCACGTCGAGTAGCTCAGGCAGGGCTGCTGCCACGCGGCAAGGAGCCAGGTACGTAAGCAGCAAGCCCATCTGAACCCCATGACCCCATCTCACGATCCGGCAATCTGAGGCACAGTGGTCTCCCTCGGACCAAGATCTTCTTTAATAATAACCGCCACCCCCCCCTCCCCTCCCCTGGGCTTTCGGTTGATGGTATGCTCATTGCAGGAATCAGAGTTTGGGCTCTTTTCAGATGGGGTTGAAAGAAGAATCCCATTGTTTGCATCTAAATAGGTGAAGTTTTCTCTCCTGGCACAACACTCCATCATGCATAGATAGATAGCAGATGCCTGTCTGATACAGCTATCTGTTCACTGTTAGGAACTTGTGGTTGCTTCTTTCTTAATGGAAGTGTGAGGGCTTTATAGCAGGTATTAAGCTGCATGCGTTTGTTAATCAAACTTGCAGCATACTGGCAATAACGCTTTTTTGAAGAACAAAATACATAAATAGCTGAGTCTTTCAAAGAATTCCTTGCTGTCTCTCTCTGTGATTCTCTTTTGTGCTTTGTTAACCAAATTACTTGCCCAGACAATCAAGTCACTCTTCAGAATTACATAACAAAATAAACAATTGGGTAAGTGGGCAGTGTGATAGAAGTTGCAGTGAGTACATGGTGAAAGCATATAATGAAATTTCAAGATTTATAAAAGATGGTAGAGAGAAATACCGCATGAATATATTTTAGGATTTCAGAATGCATCATGTTAAGAAAACTGCAGTTGTTAGCTTGTCATTCAGCAATTGAACTATGTGCAATTGCAAAGATTATCCTCATTTCAATCATTTATAAGTCCTGGTGGGAACTAACATGAATGAAAATATGTGACCTATTGGAAAACAGAAATGTTTAAAATGGCATAATTGATCCTCAATATGAGAAAAATCAAAAGCCAAAATAAAAAGTGTATTTTCAAAAATCATGGCTAAATGAATCATTGTATTAACATGATCCTGCCCATTCTTTTGGAAATGCAGTCCTTGCTATAAGAATATAGTCACCCAATGCTGTAAGATACACCTTACAGAAGAAAATTGGAATTATAGTTTCGATTGCTTACAATATAATTCATTCTTATCTAACTTGACTATGAAACTACAAATTATGATTATTCACATGTATACCCAACTGCGTAACAACTATAAGCAGTTTACAACACTAAAAAGAAAAAGAAAAAAACAATATAATAAAGAAAGATCAATGATGTTTGGACATAGCAATGAAATATACATGTGTCTATAACCAGCCACCCACCCATCCTAGCCCAAAGCCTGAGGGAAAAGTGACAGTTTAAGCAACCATTTCAACAAAGGTGGAAAAGAGGCTGTACACTTTCAAAGAGCAAGTGCTGCAGTAGAGAAGGCCTGTTTCCTGAGTCTCATCAGATGACACCATTTGAGTCAGAAGACCTGGAGCAAGCTGACAATCATGACCAGGACAGGCCACAGGAGATAAGTGGTCCCTCAGATAGCCAGGGCCTATGTGCTGAAGGGCTTTAAACAGAGGTGATATTCAGCAGATTCTGATCAGTTCTGAAGAACCGATAGCAGAAATTTTGAGTAGTTTGAGTGGTAAATACCACCTATGACTGGCCCCGCCCCCATCTATTCTCTGCCTCCCGAGTCGCAGTTGATCAGGAGGAAATGGGGATTTTGCAGTAACCTTCCCCTGGAGTGGAGAGGGAATGGAGATTTTACAGTAGCCTTCCCCTGCCACGCCCACCAAGCCATGCCACGCCCACCAAGACACGCCCACAGAACAGGTAGTGAAATTTTTGAATCCCACCACTGGCTTTAAAGGTGCCCTTCCAGATGGTTAGCATCAGGAATTGCACCCAGAAGCAGATTGGCAACGAGGGCAACCAATGAAGCGGAAACATGGGCATTCTGTGGCATGCTCATTATTACCCATGCTGCTCCATTTTAGATTACCTGCAGTTTGAGTGATCTTTAAGGGCAGCCCCACGCAGTTACATTGCAGTAGAATACAGATGCCTGTAGCTTCCATCTAATGAACTGCTCTTCAGTGTTCTTTCAGAATTTTGGAGCATATGTTTTAAATGTGTTTATTCTGGAAATGCTAGTGTAGGATTTGGCAATTCTAGTTACAACAGACATAGGAAAACAAATTAAATCTCAAAAAGTTTGAGAGGACATCATTTGGTGGGGATTAGCCTTCATTGTATGGGCATATAAAGGAAAATGTTTTGTGCCCCTATCTCACTGAGGTATTAGAGGCTTGTGTGTTTAAGAAACTGCAACTGATTTATAACAATTTTATTTTGTGGGAGATAGTCAGTTTTGCCCTTCCAAACTAATTTCATATTCTTTGAGTATATTCAGCTTTCAGTTCCTTTTTATGTCACAGTAATACATGCCTTCTTTCTTAAGATATACAGGAAAAATTCAACTATCAAACCACGTACCAGCTATGCTGTATAATAATAATAATAATAATAATAATAATAATAATAATAATAATAATAATAATAATAATAATAATAATAATAATAATAATAATTTTATTTCTATACCGCCCTTCTCCCGAAGGACTCAGGGCGGTGTACAGCCTATTTAAAAACACAGACAAAACAACAGTATAAAATTTAAAATAATTAAATAGGTGGCTCAAATTTAAAACCCCAATAAATTTAAATACCCAATTTAAAACTATTGTGTTGATAGTCCGGCCTGGCGGAACAACAGGGTCTTCAATGCGCAGCGAAACACCCGGAGGTCAGAGATCTTACGAATTTCCGGGGGCAGTTCATTCCACAGGGCTGGGGCTCCCACAGAGAAGGCCCTCCCCCTGGGTGTCGCCAGCCGACATAACTTGGCTGATGGCACCCTGAGGAGACCCTCTCTGTGGGAATGGACTGGTCGGTGGGAGGCTATTGGTGGCAGAAGACGGTCTCGGAGGTACCTGGGTCCTATGCCATGGAGCGCTTTAAAGGTGGTAACCAACACCTTGAATCGCACCCGGAAGACCACTGGGAGCCAGTGCAGCTCGCGCAGGAGGGGTGTCACATGGGCACAACGGTTGCGCCCAAAACCACCCGCGTGGCCGCATTCTGGACCAGTTGGAGCCTCCGAGTGCTCTTCAAGGGGAGCCCCATGTAGAGAGCATTACAATAGTCCAACCGGGAAGTAACAAGGGCATGAGTGACCGTGCGCAGGGCGTCCCGATCCAGAAAGGGCTGCAACTGGCGAATCAGGCGAACCTGTATAAACTCTGAGGGCCATTGATTGTCAAAATACCTTCATTTCTCTCCCAGAAGGTAAATAGAAAGCTGATTCAAGATACGTTGATAGGCATATTTGATAGGCGAAGGTAGTCTGTGCAGAGCTCCCTTCCTTTGCTGCCTGCCAGATGAGAGGGTAGAAATGGCTCTAACTTTCTAATTTAATCTTTTATTGTTTTTAAAATCATGAAAATAAAAAACAAACTAGAACAAAATGCATTTAAAACTACAAAGATTATCAAAGAAAGAAACCATTAAAAAGTCCATTCAAATATTGTACATTTTTTTAAAAAGTGAAGTACAAGAGTTGCATGACAGTGAGATGGGTGACATATAAATTTAATAAATAAATAAAAAGTACAATGTATTATACCAGTTAATAGTTACAATTAAATATAGTAATCTAAGGTCATTATTATTCAAATGCATGTATATTTCTCATAGATTTATATAACTATCATTTTTAAACCTACTGTGTTTTGTATAAATGCACCCAATATTTCATGATATTTGCCCATGCAAAGTCTATTCCTAAGGGCACTCCACTCATAGGTGGCAAGTGCAATCAGGCTTCATTGAGTAAAAGGAGCCATATGTTTATCTTTCCAATGCTACAATATCAGTCTTTTGGCCATAGTAAGGACATGGAGAGTCCATTTGCATTGTCTGGTTGTCAGATTCAAAGTACTAGGTATATAATACAAATAATATGTTGTTATTAGAGAAGGCCTTAGGCCAAGGGAGGCCACTGTCCCTCAGACAGCCGGCTGTGAGTCTCTCCTCGTGAAGTGGGGTCATGGGGTTCAGATGGGTTTGCTGATCACGTACCTGGCTCCCTGCCACGTGGCAGCAGCCCTGCCCGAGCTTCTCAATGTCATCGCCACGGTGGCGGTTGATACCCCCAGACTTATGGTCATGGGGGATTTCAACCTGCTGTCCGTGGGTGAGGCATCTGAGGTGGCTCGGGAGTTCATGGCTTCCATGACAGCTATGGACCTAACCCAGTTAATTCATGGCCCTACACACGCGGGGGGAAACACGCTGGATCTGGTTTTTGTCTCTGGACAGTGGCTGAGTGATCTCGAGATAGGGGATATAGTCATCGAGCCCTTGTCATGGTCGGATCACTCTCTCCTTTCCCTTGACCTTTGAACTGCTGCACCCCGCCGCAGGGAGGCGGAACCGACAAGATGGTACCGTCCCAGGCGCCTGATGGAACCTGACAGGTTCCAGATGGAGCTTGGGCCAATCCCTGAGGTTCTGGCTCATGCCTCGACTGGAGACCTAGTGGCCGCCTGGGATAGGGCGGCTGCTGGAGCTCTGGATCGAGTCGTGCCTTTGCGGCCTCTGAC
Source organism: Arizona elegans (assembly GCA_022577455.1). Classification (NCBI taxonomy): domain Eukaryota; kingdom Metazoa; phylum Chordata; class Lepidosauria; order Squamata; family Colubridae; genus Arizona; species Arizona elegans. The sequence goes on along the minus strand of JAKOOJ010000001.1, from coordinate 294,877,554 downwards.
CCGGTGCCGATCTCACCTGGCTCCTTGGTTCATTGAGGAGCTAAGGGAGATGAAGCGCCGGAAAAGACGCCTAGAGAGTAGTTGGACGGCCAGTCGTGCTGAATCTGACCGGACACTGGTAAGATCTCATATTAACAATTACCTAGTGGCGATAAAAGCAGCAAAATGTACCCATTTTGCTGCTCTTATTGCGTCATCAGATAATCGCCCAGCTGCCCTGTTTAGGGTGACCCGCTCCCTGCTCCACCAGGAAGCGCGGGAGGACCCCTTGGAGGGAAGAGCCGAGGATTTTGTTCAGTATATGCATGACAAAATCACTCAGATTCGGGAAGATCTGGACTCCGACTGGGTAGATCCAGCGAGGATGACGGAGGCAGGTCCTGAGAATGTTATCTGGGATGAGTTTGATCCTGTGACCCCTGAGGACGTGGACAGGATTCTGGGTAGACTGAATGTGACCACATGTTTGTTGGACCCATGCCCGTCCTGGTTAGTGCTGGCTTCCTGGGAGGTGACACGAGGCTGGCTCCAGGGGATTATAAATGCTTCATTGGGTGAGGGTGTCTTTCCCGCCGCCTTGAAAGAGGCGGTGGTGAGACCTCTCCTCAAGAAGCCTTCCCTGGACCCGGCAGTATTGGCTAACTATCGTCCAGTCTCCAACCTTCGCTTTGTGGTGAAGGTTGTTGAGAGTGTGGTTGCACGACAGCTCCCCCAGTACCTGGATGAAACGACGTATCTAGATCCGTTCCAGTCGGGCTTCAGGCCTGGGTACAGCATGGAAACAACATTGGTCGTGTTGGTGGATGATCTCTGGAGGGCTCGGGACAGGGGGTGCTCCTCTGTCCTGGTCCTGTTAGACCTCTCAGCGGCTTTTGATACCATCGACCATGGTATCATGCTGCACCGGTTGGAAGGGTTGGGGGTGGGAGGCACCATACTACGGTGGTTCTCCTCCTTTCTCTCCGACCAGTCGCAGTCTGTGTTGACGGGGGGGGGCAGAGGTCGACCCCGAGGCCCCTTATATGTGGGGTGCCACAAGGATCGGTCCTCTCGCCCCTTTTGTTCAACATTTATGTAAAACCGCTGGGTGAGATCATCCGTGGTTTCGGGGTGGAGTACCATCAGTACGCTGATGACACCCAGCTGTACATCTCCACCCCAGACTACCCCAACGATGCCCTTGAAGTGATGTCCCGGTGCCTGGAGGCCGTACGGATCTGGATGGGGAGAAACAGGCTCAGGCTCAACCCATCCAAGACCGAGTGGCTGTGGTTTCCGACGTCCCGATATAGTCAGCTGGTGCCATCGCTGACTATTGGGGGCGAATCATTGGCCCCCACGGAAAGGGCTCACAACTTGAGTGTCCTCCTGGACTCACGGCTGTCTTTAGAAGAGCACTTGACGGCCGTGACCGGGAGGATTTTTCATCAGGTTCGCCTGATCCACCAGTTGCGTCCCTTTCTGGATCGGGACTCGTTACGCACGGTCACTCATGCCCTCGTCACCTCCCGTCTGGACTATTGTAATGCTCTCTACATGGGGCTCCCCTTGAGGTGCACTCGGAAGCTCCAACTGGCGCAGAGTGCGGCTGCGCGGGTGGTGACGGGAGCGATGTGGCGCTCCCATGTAACACCTCTCCTGCGCGAGCTGCACTGGCTCCCGGTGGTCTTCCGAGTGTGCTTCAAGGTTTTGGTTATCACCTTTAGAGCGCTCCATGGCTTAGGACCTGGTTATTTACGGGACCACCTGCTACCACCAATAGCCTCCCACCGACCAGTACGCTCCCATAGAGAGGGGCTCCTGCGTGTCCGTCGGCGAAACAATGTTGACTGGCGGCCCCCAGGGAGAGAGCCTTCTCTATGGGGGCACCTACGATCTGGAACGAGCTCCCCCCGGAGATACGGAGGATCCCGGATCTGCGTACCTTCCGTCGCGCGCTTAAGACCTTTCTATTTCACCAAGCCGGCCTGACCTAAGTCTTTCCCTTTTTTAAATGGAAATTTTAAATTTGGTTTTAAATTATTGGGGTTTTAAATTTGTTCAGCCAAATTATTTAATTTCGTTTTAATCTATTTTAAATTTTGTATTTATATGTTTTATTCCATGGCTGTTCACAGCCCTGAGTCCTTCGGGAGTAGGGCAGTATATAAATTCAATAAAATAAATAAATAAATAAAAATATCATCTGCAAAGTTTAGCTTTTGTTGCACAGTCATATTTATATAGCCCACTATTTCCTCCCAAAACAATTATCTATTTTTTTTTAGCTTTAAAGGATTTAAAAAGTTGTCATCTCGGATATCTCAGAAGCTGAAAATGTTGCTGTTTCAAACAATGTTGTTAGCAAATGTAATTGTAATGCCATTGTGTTATATTTGGTAGATAATAATGATCTATCAGTTGACCCGAGGTCAATATCCCAAATAGCTCTAACTTCTTACTAGCTCCAGAAGTTGTCAGAATTTGAATATTCTCACACTATTATTATATTTGTTGTATTTTAGATTTGGAAACTAATATGCAGGTTTTTACTGTACATTTCAAGATAAAATTACACAAAGTGGTCTCAGAGTTAAATAATATATATTAGATCCAATTAAAATGGTGAGTCAAGTGATGTAAATGAGAGATGCATAATTCACAGAGAATATGATATCCTAAAAATACCGTTTTTGTGCATGAGCTCTGCTAAACTCTTCAAGATTATGCACACGTCTTCAGCACTCGGTGAAGGGATTTCCTTTTTTTTTTTTTAATAATTTTTATAGAGTATTTTGCATTTTAAAACCAAACACACAATAGCAAAAGAAATCAAAAGACAAAAACAAAAAGCAAAAACACACGTATACCAGACGTTGAAATACAATACTAACAACAGATATATACAGTTTTACAACTTTCTGCATCGACTTTTGTCTTTACTCTTAGCTTTTATCCTCCCGCTCCTCTTTATTTTTAAATATTCATAATTACTGTATTTTCTGGCGTATAAGACGACTGGGCGTATAAGACGACCCCCACCTTTTCCTGTTAAAATATAGGGTTTGGGCTATACTCGCCATATAAAATTACCCCTCTTCCAATGCACACCAAATAAAAATTAAAAAACATCAACTGGCTCACCTACAATGTAAAAGCAGCTGTGCTAGTCCCAAAATGGCCCCTGCAACAAGCAGGAACCTCACACAGCCACAAAAAGCCCCCCAAAAAACTTTCACACTCTACACACACACAACACAACTGGCTCACCCACAATATAAAAGCAGCTGTGCTAGACCCAAAATGGCCCCTGCAACAAGCAGGAACCTCACACAGCCACAAAAAGCCCCCCCAAAAAAACTTTCACACTCTAAACACACACAACACAACACAACTGGCTCACCCACAATGTAAAAGCAGCTGTGCTAGACCCAAAATGGCCCCTGCAACAAGCAGGAACCTCACACAGCCACAAAAAGTCCAAAAAACCAACTTTCACACTTTACACACACAAAATTCCACATACAGTTTTGTGAGATTTTGTGTGTTTGTGTAGTTAGAGTGAAACACTACAGAAACACACTAAATCTCAGAAAGCTGCACAAATATTATATTATATTTTATTTTTATTTTTATATGAAAGCTAAATTTAAAACTTCCTAAACTTTAAATGGCTAGGTCTAAAAAAGAACAACTAAAAAAACCCCAGTTGACTATTTTTTTTAAAGCTCCCAAAGTGGAAAAAAACTTACCCAATAGAACAGGGGTCTCCAACCTTGGCAACTTTAAGACTTGTAGACTTCAGCTCCCAGAATTCCTCAGCCAGCTTTGCTTTGCTGGCTGAGGAATTCTGGGAGTTGAAGTCCACAACTCCCTGCTTGCTTGATTGCAGGCAGGGAGTTGCTTGCTGATGGAATAGATTGAGGCAAGCGAAGCAATGCAAGCGTTGCGACTAGCAGCTGAGGTAAGCAAGCTGGAGGGGGAAAACTTTTTTCCTTTTACATGGTTTCTGGCCATCCCAGCTGAGTTGTAGGGAACTCAGCTGGGATTGTCAGAGCTGGGATCGACCGTCAGAGTTGGGACCGTCAGAGCCAGGGTTCTGGCAATCCCAGCTGAGTTGCAGGGAACTCAGCTGGGATCGTCAGAGCTGGGACCGACCATCAGAGCTGGGACTGTCAGAGCTTGGATGTCAGAGTAAAAGGGAAAAAAACTTTTTTCCTTTTACATGGTTTCTGGCGATCCCAGCTGAGTTGCAGGGAACTCAGCTGGGATCGTCAGAGCTGGGATCGACCGTCAGAGCTGGGACCGTCAGAGCCATGGTTCTGGCGATCCCAGCTGAGTTGCAGGGAACTCAGCTGGGATCGTCAGAGTTGGGATCGCCAGAGCCATTTAAGGCTCGTCAGAGCCTTTTGGGCTGGTCTGCCTGGTTACAGGAGAACAACACCCGGCGTCTAAGATGACTCCCGACTTTTGAGAAGATTTTCATGTGTTAAAAAGTCGTCTTATACGCCGGAAAATACGGTAACTGTTTTGTTAGCAGGATCATTATTTACATTTATATCCAGTATGTTAATATCTAATTTCACTTTATATTTTTATTTCTTAATTTGATTTCTGTTTTCCAACCATGTATAAAACCTGTTCCACACTTTATAATAATCCGAGTTTTCTTTTTCTTTGATCTCCATCGTTAATTTATCCATTTCAGCGCATACAATGATTTTCTTTATTATTGTTTCTTCCGATGGTGTATTGGTCAACTTCCACACTTGCGCTAGAGTAATTCTGGCCACTGTTAGAATATGCAATATAATATAATAGACTTTTTTCCATTTTTCTATCAATCATTCCTAGGAGGAAGATCTCTGATTTAAAATCTATCTTTAGGAGTGTAATCTCTTCCAACCACCCTTTAATTTTATACCAAAATTTCCTCACCTTAGGGCACATCCACCACATATGGTAGTATGTCCCTAGTTTGTGACCACTTCTCCAACATTGGGTGATATATTGGGGTACATTTTTGCCAGTCTTGCCTTTAGAAAATGGAGTATGGCATAAGAGAATCTGAGTTAATACTAACCAACAGGAAAGAGGCAGTTGAGGAAAAGGGGATAAGGAGAAAAGTTGGCTGTTGAGTTCTTGATATTAAGAGCAAAAGCTAAATATGGTCAAAGGCATACTTTGGACTTTAAAAAAGCAGATCTTAATAAAATCAAACCAATATGAAATAGGTTTCAATGTCAGGAGAAACTAATTGGAAAAAGATTGGTGGTAGTTATTAAACAAGAAAATATGAAAAACATAATTACAAACATAATTAGAGCTGAAGTAGCTTCTTGGATGAGAAGTGAAACGTCTTCAAAGAAAAACCAGTTGCCTCTTGAAAAAACACCTTTGGGACATAATTAGAAACAGTTCCAATGAGTGGAAAATGGAGGACAGCTAAATAAACAAATCTGGGTATATAAAAGCATAGAAAGAATCTGAAAACAACAAATATAGAAAAGGGAATGAAGGTAAAGTTACCAAGGACATGCCCAGAACAGATGTGATGGAATTGTAAAGTGTGTCTTAGGAAAGCTAGGTTCATAATGAGCTGAGATTATCAAACAAGCAAAAATGATTTCTTTAGATATATTTATAATCAAATGAATAAACATTACAATATGCTAATAAAGAGAATCTGTATTGCTCCCACTTCAATGATTTTCTGAAAACTATTTAAAACCAGGCCTTAGAATAGCATGGTTGTTTTATCCCCTATAGTTTCTGACCTAGAAATCAAATATTTTATTTTATTTAAAATCCACAGCTACTCAACTCCTATGTATTCTCAGTTCTATACTTAACAGCTGTTGAGAAATCTCATGGCTATAGATTAAACAAGTAAGTTAGAAACACATTCTGGCGAAAAGCAATATCAAATGAAGTAATATTTACAGGCACAAATAAAAAGACATATCCATGAACCATTGGGATTCAAGCTCATTCAAGATTTATTTTCCCTACAAGGGAGCATGTGTTCTATTAGTCAATTGTAAAGAGCAATATAAAAGAGCAAAGTTGAAGTTTCAGAGTAATACAAATATAGTCAGGGAATGCCTTATTATTCTGAATAAATTTAAATTTACAGGGCCAACTGAATTGCTTCCTAGGATACTGAAGTGACTTGATGGTCTTGATGAACTTATCTTTGAAAAATGCTGAACTTCTGATAAAGTGACAGAGGACTAGAAATGTCATCACCAAAAAGGGAGATTCAAGGGGAATAGAGACTAAGAAATCTATATTGACTTAGGGAGACATATAAGCACCTTAAAAGAAGTATAGCAAATATCAGAATGGATTTATTAAGGATAAGTCTTGCACTTATGCAAGTCTAATGTCATTTTTTATTTGACTAGGGAATTATCTGGGTGACATGTCTGTTAGATACCTGGCTAAAAATCATACTAAAAATGTTAATGAACTATCAAGTGGGATGCTACAAGATTCCTAAACTCTTCAATATTTTTATAATTGATTTAAATGAAGAAGTGGAGAGAATACTTATCAAATTAGCAAATGATGTTAAAGCAAGTACGATAACTAATGCCTTAGAAGACAGAAGTACAGTTGATGTGTTGGACTATAAATAATAGTTGATAATTTAACAAAGGCAGATGCATAGTTTTTTGTATGATAATGTTTTTTCTTCCATTCAGTCATGTCCGACTTTCAGAGACTTCCTGAACAAGTCCCTTCAGTTTTCTTGGCAAGGTTTTTTTGAAATGATTTGCCATTGCCTCCTTCCTAGGGCTAAGAAAAAGTTACTAGCTGAAGGTTACTGGCTTCGTGCCTAAGGCTGGACTAGACGTATGATCTCCCAGTTTCTAGCCTGATACCTTAACCATCATACCAAACTGGCTCTCTATGTAGTACTTGTGGAAAAAGATTATGGAATATTGATGTGATTGATTGCAGAATGAATATTGAATCAGCAACATGATGTTTATGCAAACAACAGTAGACTATCTGATGCTACATATATGGCCTTTATTTCTCTGGAGCAGGCAAGAATGAACATTGGCTGTTTTGCTGTAGTCTGCTCTAGAAAGATTACAGTGTGACTAGAAAAAAAAGGGTTTTTTTTCTTTTAAATGCCTCTGACGATCCCAGCTGAGTTGCCTGGTCGGCAGAGGTTTTTTAAAAAGCCTCTGCTGATCAGGCAACTCAGCTGGGATCGTCAGAGCCTTTTGAAAGCAATTTTTAGAACCTCTTCAAAAAAATGCTTTTAAAAGTAAAAATGCTTTTAAAAGTTAAAAAAAAAAAAAAGCCTCTGATGATTGTGCGGCTCAGCTGGGCATGGGGGGGGCAGGGATTTTTGCTACTGGTTCTCCGAACCACCCACCTCCATCGCTACCGGATCGGGCGATCCGGTTCGAACCGGGAGCATTTCACCTCTGATCCAATTACGTAGCTTTCAGTTAGATTTGATTCAGATTACTCTTTTAAAGCTTTTAAAATAAATTAATAGACACAGGCTAATATTAATAATAGACGATCAAACTGGTCAGTCCTAGAGGAGATCAACCCTGACTGCTCATTAGAAGGCTAGATCCTGAAAATGAAACTCAAATACTTTGGCCATCTATTGAGAAGGAAGGAGTCACTGGAGAAGAGCCTAATGCTGGGAACGATTGAGGGCAAAAGAAGAAGGGGACGACAGAGGATGAAATGGCTGGATGGAGTCACTGAAGCAGTCGGCATGAGCTTAAATGGGCTCCGGGGGATGGTAGAGGACAGAAAGGCCTGGAGGAATGTTGTCCGTGGGATTGGGTTGCGATGGGTCGGACATGACTTCACGACTAACAACAACAATATTAATAATATATTGTGCAGAAGTGGGAAACAGATTAAGTGGGGAAATGATTTTATTTTTAAACCCCAACCCCTGTTACCTTTTCTTTTTAATATTTTTATAACAAATCTATCGAGCTATTAGGTATTCTTACCATAAAGTTTTAATATAAATCTATTTACTATCATCTACAGATTTTAAAACTTTAATATGAATACTCTCTTAAATACTTTGCTGCAAATTGACATCATAATATGAACATTAGAGGAAACTGGCATGTGCAAAACCAACACTTCATTTCCTCTTCTTAATTCTTAGAGAAATAGGCATGTGTCTGGCCCTGTTATGAATCTCTGTTTCTAATGGAAACATGATAGGCTGTCTGTCACATATATTCTGCCTATCTGAAGTTCTTGCTAACTGGTTAGAGGGGGAATATGCAATTTAAAAATAAATTCAAATGAGTTCAGCCAGTTCTACAATACAAACAGTGGCAGTATATCAGATGTTCATCTCTTGGGTTCTTTTATGTGTCAATATTCTACCCACAAATGTTTTATTAATACTGCCATTCTCTGGAATTCTCATTTGTGAATAGTTTCCATCATACAGTAATCAAATACTACTCAAGTGTTATTGGATTTCTCTTTCCTTCCCCCTCCCAATTTACAGCATGATGTATCTCAAACACTACTCAAAGCAATCCTGGACAGTGTGGTGGAGGAATGTGTCAGCTTCGTAGGAGTCGATATTAACATCTGCTCAGAAACTTTATTAAGGTGAGCTTGAAAACATTCACTTAGATAGTTTCAAAACTCAAAGAATTCATACAGTGGTTCTATATCTTTGGACTAGTGCCTTGGACCTTACTTTTATTTTTATTCCTATGACTTTGTTCTGTAAATGGAATCACCTTCCATGAGCGGAGCTAAAGTTAAGTCTGTATCCACAGATAACATCAAACCTTTCTTTATTACTTAGCAGTGAATGTGCACATCTGAATGTTCTCCCACTCCCTTTCACCAACAGCACAGGCAAAACAGAAATAGCCATCTGTGGCTTGTCTATGGCCTAGCAGTTTACAAAATGCATTTCTTTGTTTCAGAGTTTATATCCTCCCCTTGTTCACAACAGTCTGGATAGCTATCAGACCAAGAAACCCAACCAAATATAATTTAAATATACATTCAAAATACATATAAAATAAAAACTACTCAAAAATAATAGCCTGAGGAGACATGGCTCATGACAGGAAAAGACCATCTTTGTCACCTCACAAGCTTGTAATGTAGGAAGTGGGGCATCCATACCGTGGGAGGGAAACTGCCATTAAAACTGCCATCTGCTTTGCTCAGATGACGCAAGTAAGCCAGAAAGAAGCTATTGGATCGTCAGAGGCATTTAAAAGAAAAAAGTCTCTTCTGATCAGGCAACTCAGCTGGGATCGTCAGAACCTTTTGAAAGCATTTTTTTTTATAATCTCTTCACCAAAGAGATTGTAGAAAAAATGGTTTAAAAAAAAAAGTTGGCCACGCCCACCCAGTCACATTACCCCCCCCCCAAGCCACACCCACAGAACCGGTAGTAACAAATTTTAGATTTCACCACTGGTTTGACACCCCTGTCTTAGAGCAAGCAGTATCTGTATTATGTTGCTTTGATAGTACTTATTGCTTCCTTTTATGAAATGTGATTCCAAATTTCCTTTTATTATGCTTGTTAGACATATTGCAGGACTGAATGCCAACAGGGCTAAAAATATCATTGAATGGCGACAGAAAAATGGACCATTTATCAGTCGGGAACAACTTAAAGATGTCAAAGGTTTGGGACCAAAATCCTTTCAACAATGTGCTGGCTTTATCAGGATCAATCAGGAATACATCAGATCATTCTGCAGGTAATACTTATGTACTTATGTGCCACATGTAAGTAGAAAAACCCCAGTAGGTAATAGGTTAGAATCCTTGACTTGAGAGTCTGCATTTAGGATGAAGAGTAATTTGTAGTCTGCTGATTAGTCAATTATACTATAAGAGGGGTCACAGAAGGGCAATGTGATTTAGGAAGTAGAGTCATAGATTCACAGCTCAGCTCAGCTATGAAGTTCATAACTCAGCTTTTAGATATTAATTACCATATCTTAACATAATGAAATAAACATGCAGATGGAGACACTGATCCCACTAATCTTCCACTACTCTAACCTCCCATCCATCCTCATCAACTGCCATACGGGAAGATATGCTAAGTTGTTCATATGTTTTTTTTTGTTTTTGTTTTTAATTTGATTTATATGCCGCCCTTCTCCGGAGACTCAGGGCGGCTTACAATGCGTTAAGCAATAGCCTTCATTCTTTTGTATATTTTATACAAAGTCAGCTTATTGCCCCCACAAACTGGGTCCTCATTTCACCTACCTTAGAAAGGATGGAAGGCTGAGTCAACCTTGAGCCTTGGAGAGATTCGAACCAGCAGAAATTGCAGGCAGCTGTGTTAATAACAGGGTGCATTAAACCACTGTACCATCAAGGCTCAAATGTATCAAATGTTGATACCATTTGTTTTGGATTTATAAAATAGTAAATGTTGCTTGGAAGAATTTGTGTCATACAAATTAAGATATTAACATTTTAACAGTAACAGAATTGGAAGGGAACTTGGAGGTCATCTAGTCCAACCCCTGCTCACGCAGGAGACCTCTACTAGGGATTCGAACTGCTGACCTTTCTGATTGACAAGCTCAGTGTCTTAGCCACTGAGCCACCTAGCCAGGATTTGATATTGATCCATCTAACTTTAATAAATATTGTTTCCTCTGACAAAGAAACTATCAAACGTAATAAATCAAATTAAATTTAATGTCAAACATTATAGAAATTTTATTGGGAGTATAGAGGGAGAATAGGCAGAGTCTCTTCTTTCCTCTCTTCCTTTTCCACATTATCCCACCCACATGTTGCAACCCTCAATAATAATAACTACCCTAGACATATTTGCATTATATTATGTCTTACAATGCCAATTTGACTTTGGCCCAGTGATGAATATTCTCTGACAAGTAAAGACTGTATGTCATAATAAAGTTTTTCATCATTTCCAAGGAAAGAAACTCCAAATGACAGTTCAATTAAATTTTAAGCAGAACAAAAATATAATAGGAATTTGATTGAACACTGTGGAACTAAGCACAAAGGCTCATTTCAGAAGCTGAAGGTTGACTCAACTTTGGATATAGAGATATCTTAAATACTCCCCCCCCTCCCCCAGTATTAATAACTTTGAACTTGCTGCACCAGCCAACCTTAGATATCTTAGGAAGCTGTAGCTACATTTGAGGCTCAGTTGGTATAGTCTACACAAAAGAGAGAGAGAAAAAACACACATTGTAAGATAGTGCAAGGAATTCTGGCTCTCATATTGATACACATGTTTTTAATATATGAAGTCATATCTTCCGATCTATGATTGGTCTTGGAATTCAATGAAAACCCATAAAAATTAAATAAAAATATAAGTTGATAATAATTCTATGCATGGACCACTGTGTAATAGTACGCTTATGAGAGAGGTTTTCTTTGGTATATAGGGTGGGATATAAGATACAATGACTATGCACAATAAAAAAAAACCCTACTTATTCAACATATTAAGGTTTTAAGCCAACAAACTCACCCACACAAAAGCAGGGAAAAAGAAAAGAGATCTCAGTTATCAAGAAAAAAACAGAGGGATTCCCAGTTTGGTGTCCGGACTCTTTATAGGAAGCATATGAATCAATCTTAAAACAGTTCTAACCATAGCCTTTTAATTTAGCATTAGCTATACAGACCAGCAATGTCATTTCAAGATTTTTCTCAGAAATTTGTCAGAAATTGAATCTGGTGCCCTCAAACTACAAGCCATTTGTTCTACAATTGTATTGTGCTTCATGAGTGAAGCTGTTTACACTATTCTCTGTGATTGAAATATTGAATCTCTGTGTTTTTTTTTTAAATTGCTCCATTTCAATGGAGGTTGACAGAAATGTACATAATTAAATTAGAGCACTTCAGGTCCACTATATGCAGAATTTTTGAGGATTTGATAATTATAATGCTCATTTGTTAGCAATGTTTGCAGGGTCGGTATATAGAATTTGAGGTTTTGTAGCTTTGCCCATTGGGCAGAAGCAGAAATGATACATATGATGTTCACTGCTTTAATGATAACTACATCCTTTTCTCTTATGATTTTGGATCTCAGTCAACAAAGTGAGCTTGCAGCTGGGAGTCATAAAGCAGTCACAAATGAGAAACTGTGTAAAAAGAAAACCAAAGCTGCAGCAAATGCCATTCAGCAGCCAAATCCTTTGGATCAAACATGTATCCACCCTGAATCATATAATATTGCAATGAGGTAAGCAGTGAAAAAATGAATATGCAGTTAGCTCTTTTAGTTTTTAGTCTGGGAAGTAATATTTCTTCCAGATTACAAAAAACTCTTGGAAGCAGTATACTAATGCTGATCTTATAACAATTGTTAAATGAGTTCTAGATACCGCAGGCTTGTTCTCAAATCTTTGTGAGACGTGTGTGTGTGTGTGTGTGTGTGTGTGTAGATATGTGTAATTATACTTGTAATTATAATTATATATGTAGGCTGCATATTCTATAGCCTAACCCATGGCCACATGTGACCTGTGGGCCACGGGTTAGACATGCCTGATCTAAATGGAAGAGAAGGAAATTTAATTCAGAATTGTTATTAGCATTTGTTTAAATATGACCTGTGCCTGTGCCAGGAATATATATAAGCTATTCCAAGTGAAGCTCATTTTACAATTGACTGATGGTGATTTTGTCAATGGTGTTCAAGTGATGCTCCAGTTGTTTTAGGGTTGCACCCAAGTTCCTATTACTAGTGGTATTATGTTTGCTCTCTTTAGCCATAGTCATTTCTTGCAGATTTTCCAATGCACCATTGTTGCTACTTTGTCATGCTTGTAGTCAGTCTGGGTGATCTTCTTGCAGCAGCTAACCAGGTGGTCCACTGTTTCTTCAGTTTTTTTGCATAGAGAACACTTGCTGTCTGTTGCTGTCTTCTCAGTTCTGGCTTTGTATGCATTTGTTCTTAAGGCTTGGCCTTGTGCAGCCAGAATTAGCCCCTTGGTCTCTTTCTTCAAGTTTTCTGCTCTTAGCCATTGCCAGGTCCTTTTATTATCTGCTTTTCCTGTTCCTTATTTAATGTATTGGCCATGTAATGCTTTGTCTTCCCACACCTCCATTCTCTTTCATTTGGTTTTTCTTGTAGGCCAGTTTGGTCTCTCCAGTACTCAGTAAGTCTTCCTGATCTATGGTACTTGCTGATGTCATTATTATTTGCATCTACTTAGCAAGCTTTTTTGTCTTCTGATAGCTGAATCACTGTCAGTTTGGAAGCAAAATGGATTTTTCCAAAATCAAGATGATCAAATCAGTTGAAATATAAATATCTGTGAATAAAATATTTACTTAAACATCAAAAAATGCTTGATAAGAATAAATACTTTATACTTTATGCTGATTGCAGCTGAGTCTACAGAAAGAGAAGGGTAAAAGTGGAAGAACTGGCTTTTACGGATTAATACCTTGTGCAGGAATATAATCCTTAGCATGTTTACAAAGAAGTAAAGATATTTGAGTGAAGTGGGAATTTTCGACTGATATCAATTTCCTCTTAATGATTTTAGAAATAGAAATAGAAGCAGAAATATTTTCATCAGGATTACAGCAGGGAATTTAGAGTTAAATTCCCTTTCCTATACTTATTCTGATCATATTCATTATTAATTAATATTAGATGCAAATACTCACTTAATGACAGATGTCATCTTGCCTTCTAAGCAGGCATGTTTAGAATTACATAACGTGTCCTTCAGGGATCAGTTGTTGCAACTTTTTCCATGCACACTGTCATAGATATGTCATTTTAACACTGCCAGAAAGGGTGGGAGGGGAGATTTTAACAGTTTTTTGTATGCAGCATAATCCTCAAAACATCTCCATGTCAACACCCACTATGTTTCTGACATGCCTCAAGTAAGTAGGAGCCAGAGAAATAACCAACTAGAACTTATGGCATCTGGCAAACAACATGTGCTTAGTTCCTAGATTACACCCCTCCCTCAAATTCTAGTTAATTTCAGTTTTTAATGATTCAATCTAACACAATAATGGATGTAACAATTAATTATCCTTAACTGAGTACTGTAGATGATCCCGTTGTCCTTTGACTTCAGTGCAAATGTAATACAATTTTGAGTTAAACTGAAATCTTGTGGAATGAATAGTATTTTAAATTTTGTTTAATTTTTTTTTAAAAAAACTCCACAAACACTTTCAAGACAGTGGCTTAAATCAGGCTAAATTTAATTCTCATTAAGACAAGCTGATAAGTAAATGATAATATTATGAAACCAGATTGCAACATTCAGTTTTATTTCCTGAGGACTTAAGAATATTTACATTTTAAGAGATGTATGCATGATATACAGTACATTTGGCTTTAAAGACCATTAATACCATTTCTTTCCTTCCTCTCCCAACCTTTTCCCATGTCTGCATGGAGAACATCAGATTGTAAAAAGCTATCCTAAAGAATAGTGCCAAAGCCATATTCTCCATTTCATATTCTAGAATAGTCTGCATAGCTCTGGGTCCTACTATGAATATTCTAGGATCAATGTGATAATATATGTTCTTTGCTCGCTTATGTCTATTTCTTTACTTTTATTCTGCAGCCCTTCTTTTCTTGAATCAGAAACTGTAAACTTCTTGGGATACAGCCTATCTCACTTTATCTCTTAAGGCTAAAGCAGTAAGCATATTAACTGTCTAATAAAAATATACTAATAGCAATGAAATTAGGCTTATTACAAGGCTTACACTTTTAAAAAATCCTTGCAGGAAGCACCTGCAAGGTATCGGTTGGTATCGGCTTTCTGGAGTTTCAGCAAACAGCCATAGATACATTTTTTCCACTTAAAATAATATTGTTAAAATAAGGGAATCCTTCTCTAGTTCATGACTAACTAGAGATAATAACATTTATTTGGTATCAGTACATTTAAATAAGATGTAGCCTATTTTAGCACATTTTATTATGGTAATAGGCAACATCCAGTCAATTGCAAAAGCAGGCCTTCCTATTTCCAGCTGTTTACCTTTCCTCCTACAAGAGCTAAAAGGCTAGGTACAATTAAAGGCAGATATAGCTCATCCTGGGACAGAAAAGCATCTTTACCTATATCAGATTTGCTCTTCTTTCACTGCAATCCAAAAACTAGATCCCAAGGCTTCTACGGAGACATTCTAGCACTCAAGACATACCTTTCCGAGAGGATGAGGTACATGAAAGAGGAAAAGTAGGAAGGCTTGCATTCTATATCTTATCTACAGGGCAAACAGAAATGCACTCATATAGTATGGGATATAAGTGAAGAAATTTGCATTTTTGTTATTTTACTTGTAGCTAGTAAGTTATTCTTTGGAATAGATTGGTTGTACCTTTTGCATAATTTTAGGCATAGGTGTTTAAACCAAGGAAATTTTAAAAGTATGTCTTATACTAGCCTCTTAGTGGTTAGTATTTGTCTAGATATTTGGAGCTCTAATAGTAGCTGCATTCAGATGTCTAGTCTACATGACGAATTAGCCTATTGGCTATATCAAACATGGTCATTTGTTGACAGATCTATTTGCCTATTTGTTGAATAGACCTGTACAATTCAAACTTCTGGGAATAGCGATTTTTTATTCATCCCAATTGATGTTCAAGCCTATTCATGATCTTTAAAAACTGTAACATGAACAGGAATTCCCTTTTATTATTGAAGCTTCAGCAAATTCATTTAGAATGAGGGAACATCGTGAATTATGAAAATAAATACTAACGTACAGATTACAATGACTGTCCAAAATATGATGAATGCTGACATTTGCATGAGAATATTGACACTCTCAAGTAAAGTTTTCAAAGTTGGAGTCCTTTAATAACTTACTTAAAATACTAGCAGTGTTATGTGTCTAGTGTTACATTCCTAAGAATTAACTTCTGTATCTGCTATTGAAAAGTTACCTCTGTTTGATTCAATAGGGCTTACGTCTATATAATAGCAAGTAAAATTGTAGCCTAAATATCTAAAACATGCATCAGTGAATTTTTCAATATACTTAATTATGAATGTCAGCCAAAATGGGAAGGTGAGAGAGAATGCCACGTATTTTCTCCATTATTGCATTTTCATCTGTATTAATAAAATTAGAATATTTCTTGAGTATTCGAGAAAAAGATTTTACTATTTAACTTCTAACACTGATCTTTTAATTTGTATTTCGGCATTTAACATATGCCTTCATAAACTTTAAATATTTATTTGCATAGTATGTCTTAATTTTGTGCATGTGTGCATTTTTTATCAAATAGTTTGAAAATAAATTATTAAATGTAATTTATTATTAGGAATCGCCTACAAATAAAAATGTCTTGTAAAAAAAAGGATAGTTATTTATTATCATTCCTATCATTTGCTTTTAAAATACTGCAGGCTGGAAGCTCTCCATTAGTGTTCTTTTGTCGACTCCTGTATACCAGTTGTTCCACCCAACAAAAAATAAATGAAGACGGAGAGAAATAGTTGCTTATAGCATTGTTCTTCCTTTCTTCCGCATAGCATAGCATAGCATAGCATAGCATAGCATAGCATAGCATAGCATAGCATAGCCTAATGATACTATGCTGTTATTCCATTTTCTGCGACCTTGATATAACTGTGGATGTTTCTCTATACCCAAAAGG
Organism: Arizona elegans; assembly: GCA_022577455.1. Taxonomy (NCBI): domain Eukaryota; kingdom Metazoa; phylum Chordata; class Lepidosauria; order Squamata; family Colubridae; genus Arizona; species Arizona elegans. The sequence continues at coordinate 294,860,915 of JAKOOJ010000001.1, read as the reverse complement.
ATTTGCTTGTTCCTAGCAATGACATTTAAAAATAGAGGTGGTCAATATGCATTACCGCTGAGATGGAGTTTTGTCTTTAATATTGATTTCTCTTCCAAGTGCCCTCCAAGGCTGTTTATTTGGATGAAAATGAGCCATGAGAAGGAAGGAAGGAAGGAAGGAAGGAAGGAAGGAAGGAAGGAAGGAAGGGCTTTCTCTTAAGAACACAGTTGATATGAAAATGACTATATCATATCCTATATCTCTAAATCAGATGTAGCTCTAAAAGTGTACAGCAAAGTGGAATTGTTTCTTTGAGTATAAATTTATAAGATTGAGTGTAAATTCTAAGCTTGGCTGTTGGATTTTTCCACAGACTTTCATTCTCCTTCATAGATGGGCAAATTGGTTAGAAACAACCAGGGCACTATTTCCCAACATTTTTAGTTTACTGCAATAAATTGAAATTTTGCCATGAAAAAATATCAACACGTAACAAGGAAAGAGCTCTTAAATCAAATATAATTTGCCATTAACTTAATAAAGGTAAAGATTTCCCCTGTTTCCTGTCCGACTCTAGGGGGCAGTGCTCATCTCCATTTTTAGCATTGTCCAAACACATTTCTGTGGTCATGTGGCCAGCATGACTATACACCAAGGCGCACGGAATGCTGTTACCTTTCCACTGAAGTGGTACCTATTTATCTGCTTGCATTTGCATGCCTTCAAACTGCTAAATGGGCAAGAGCTGGGACAAATAACAGAAGCTCACCCCGTCCTGCAGTGTTCAAGTCTTGAACCTTCCAGCTGACAAGCTCAGCTTCTTTTACCACTGAACCACCAAACTAACCAAATCAAAGTAGATATTGTTAGCTAGGTTCCGCAAAATTGAGTTCCTTAAAGCAATACTAACAGTTAACTCAGGTAATATAAATTATACTGTATTCTTACAGTTTTCCGGTTCAATGCTTATAGTAGATGAATACAGTAATTGAAGGTCCATTTGTAACTATAAGATTTTACCTGTTTATGTCCCTGCCAATAAGTTCTGTCTTGTTACAAAGCAAAAAAGGGCTTTTCCATAATAGTCTGACCTTATGGAATATTGCTCCATTTTAAGTATACCTGTTTTGCCTGTTATTTTAAAATTGGTCTAAGATCTAAATGTTGCAATCCATGGCTTTTGATTTATATTGTATTATACTTACGTTTGTAACTATTTATGAGATACTTTACCTTTTTATTTATATTGGAATTAGATTTTAATTCTTTAGTATTAATTAAGTACATATATATGTCCATCAACAGACTTTGTGCTGGTAAGATGTTTGACTAGGATCTAAGAAATCTAGGTACGTATCTATTAACATTAATGGAAGTTCACTGGGTGACCTTGGCAAAGTCATTATTTCTCAGCCCAACTTCATAAGGTTTGACTCATAAACCTATAAAGCGCCATATAGGTCATATTGTCCATTCCCTCAGATGGTGAGACAAACAAGCAAGTCTATAAATTGATCTCCTTGCCTTGCACCAATGTTTTGCACCAGAGTCAATCTGGTATGCCCAACTAGAGATGACAGACCTGACAACTATACGTTGGATAGTTCTCCTTGTTGCTACCTGCAAATCCAGTGACTACTGGCAATCATGGAGCACCTCTGGCCTACAATAAAACTTTATAGAATGTAACTTTGTGTCCAAAATTCCCACATTCTGTTCAGGGGTGGGTTCTGCTTACCTTTACTACCGGTTCGCATCGTTCCCGCGCGCAGATCAACTTTGATCTGCACGCACAGATCAACTTTGATGACGTCTGGGTCAGTGGGCGGAGCCTCCCGCCGGTTTTACTAGCAGTTCTTGTGAACTGGTCCGAACCGGGGGCAACACACCACTGATTCTGTTATTATTCATCAAAATGATCAAAGTAAACTATTTAGTAGCTGAAAGCCTGAATTTTAACAATATTTGGGAGAAATGATTAAAGTTGGCAATGAAATGTTTTAAATAATAGTTATTTAAATAATAGCTTGATAACTATTTTAAAAAGTCTGTCCGAAGCTCTGTCAAAGTTTCTAACAGGAGTTTGAACTGTAGTGTTGTTTTTTACTTACTATTCTTCAAATGTATTTTTCCAGGGAGTTTTGAGAAAAATATAGAACCACATCAATAAAATAGCAGTCATGACCACATAAATTTGAAAGAAAAACCAAAAATACTTTATGATTATGGTTTTTATAATTTATTTTTGCTTTCTCTTTAGTAGAAGAGCATTGTTCATTTTTAAATTACTTTCTTACATTTTTACATCAAAATAGAAATGGCTTCATATTTTCAATATACATTGACTTAGTTCTTAACTTATTAAAATATGTCACTCGGTAAGATATTTACACCCTCCATATCAATTAATATTTTAATGTTTTAGTTGATTAGTCTAGCTGTTAAACAGATTAAATTTCTTAACTCTAATCCATATAGTTCTGAGGGTCAGAGTACAGGTAGTCCTTGATAGTAACTACAATTGAGAGTGCCAACTTTGTCATTAAGTGTAATGGTCAGGAAGTGAAACTGACCATTAGTCAGTTAACAATACTTAACAATATTTCAGCTTTCCTTTGCTTTACAAACCTGCAAATGTCATAAATGCAGGCTATTTGCTTTTTTTTTGTTTGTTTTTAAGGGGGCCTACAATTTACCTCGAAGGAATGTGGTGGCTCAGTGGATAAGATGCTGAGCTTGTCGATCGAAAGGTCGGCAGTTCAGCGGTTTGAATCCCTAGTGCGGGGTGAGCCCCCGTTATTTGTCCCAGCTTCTGCCAACCTAACAGTTCGAAAGCACATAAAAAATGCAAGTAGAAAAATAGGGACCACCTTTGGTGGGAAGGTAACAACGTTCCGTGTGCCTTTGGCGTTCAGTCATGCCAGCCACATGACCACGGTGATGTCTTTGGACAGCACTGGCTCTTTGGCTTTGAAACAGAGATGAGCACTGCCCCTTAGAGTCGGGAACGACTAGCACATATGTGCGAGGGGAACCTTTACATTTACCTTTTACAATTTACCTCAGCTAATTGAATAATTTGAGAGCCATTCAAAGCTGCAGAGATCACTAAAAGCACATCGCTGCTGATTGCTGGCGCGCAGAGGCCAAAAATGGGGCATGCAGAGGCCTAAAACCAATGTGCAGAGGCCAAAAATGTGATGCACAGAGGCGGCAATGTGCTTTGGCAATCCCCGCAGCCTTGAGCAGCTCTCAAACGGAGTGTTTGGAGGCTGAAAATGCCCCAAAACACAAGCCATTGTCTGTGGCAATCTCTGCAGCCAGGAAGAGGGTGCGTGGAGGCCGAAGGGTGGGGGCCAGCGGGTGGGCGGGGCCACATTCAGAGGATAAGACACCCAAATTTTCAGTCTCTCTTAGGGGGGAAAAACGTGTGTCTTATACTCCGAAAATATGGTATATGAACAAAAGCATATATTAAACTTTGGATATTGTGATGCAGAGAAATTGTTTACTGCACTTTCCTTCAAAGTCAATGACAATTCATCTGGCTAATTCTTGTTGCTTTGTAAATGACCTAGCTAATATTCAGCAGGACAGAAATAAATTTCAGAGTGATTTTGATAGGTTAGAGATACAGGCTGAAAATAGAAAAAAGTAGTGGATAAATGTGTTTTTCATTTTGAAAAAAGAAATCAAATGCCTTGAGAAATGATGGAAGAGATACAGCAGTCTTCAAATAACTGAAGAGGTGTCATATTGTGTACAATGTGTACCAGGCTTTTTTTCGTTCTTATTGTTGCTACTCCTGCTGCTGTTCCAAAGTACAGAATACAGATTAATGGATTTCAGTTAAAGGAAGGCAGATCTTTTAGATCAGCTTCCAATAGTAACAGTCTTTCAGCAATGGAATCACCTACCCATAGAGGTGATGTTAAACTCCTTTCACTGGATGTGTTCAGGCTGAAGTAGAAAAGCCATCTTGCCAGGATAGTACAGAGTTTCAACTCAAATGCAAACAGCCACAGCCACTGCTGCAGGCATTTGTTCCTGGTGCCAAGTAATTATTCACGAGGTCACAATGTGATTTTGAAAGGGGAGTAGTTGCTTGTCATTCTTTGCACGCTGAAATCCACGCACAAAGGTGTCCCCTAAACTTTTCCCAAATAATTCATTTTGCATTGGGAAGGTTGCTTAACATTTGCCAGAGACAAACGCTAGGGAATGCACCAGAGTTGGAGCCATAAAAGTAAAAATATAAGGGTAGTATGTAACAATGAGATGGGCAGCATAGAAATGTAATAATAAAAAATAAGAGCAGGAGAAGCCACCTATTCTTCCTTCTTCCTCACTGAGAGTGAAACCTTTAGAAATATGTGGAGTGGAATCAGATACAGAGCCATATGGACTCTTAATATCCCCCTCAGCAAGGCAGAAGCAACACAGTAGTAAAGCTTTAGCCCTTTTCTGCCTCCATTGCACTTATCCTCTGCAGTGTAGGGCAGTGGCAGAGGGTACGTTAGCATGGTCTTATTAATGGAAGAAAACTATTGCCTAATTTTACAACTGAGGAGGACTAAAGATTCTAGGCATACCTTGGAATGAAATCCATTGAATCTATAGGATTTATTGGCCCATCCCATCCATGCTGGCAGAGGAGGCATGCTGCGGGCCCTGTCAGCCAGGATATTCCAGCTGAGGGGGAGGTCCAGGAGAAGAGCCTTCTCGGCCATTGTGAGAGCCCTCTAGAAGATCTTGACCCCCCCTCCCGAGGTGAGCACAGCTCCAATCTCCTGATCTTCTGTAAGAGCTTAAATACCTGGCTCTGCCATTTGTCTTGGGATAAAGAAGGGCTTTATGGTTTTTTTTTTTTTGTTTTTTTTTGGGGGGGGCTTGATCAACAGATTCCATCCTGCTCCCCTCTCATCATATTCCCTCTCCCTTTTTAGAAGGTTGATTTTAAGTAGGTTGATTTTATAGTATGTACAGTATGTATGTATGTATGTATGTATGTATGTATGTATGTATGTATATGCATCAAAAGTTATTCCAGCTAAAACCTGTTATTATCTAAAGGATGAGATGCAGATGAAGAGAGAGAGAGAAAAAAAAATATTTGTGCTGTCTATTTAAGCTTTTCTTCCACGTACTGTGGGCTAATAATTCAAAATTAATAATATTTTCTACTTTCATCCTGCTTCTATTTTATACATAAGGTTTTTAACACTTGTTGGAGAAAGTCACTGCAATATAGGAAAGTCAAAAATGCAGCAGAAAGTGAATTCAATAATTGAAAAGGAAGGGATGGATGGAATTACGAAAAAATTGAATACAACGGAACAAACACTGCAAATAATAATTGATGGATTGACTCAGCCAGAAAGTTTTGACATTCGGAAAGGTAAGAGGTTTGAAGATATTCTTTTGCCTTTGATATGCCACTTTTTGTTTATCATTTTAGTGACATTTTAGTTGGACAGTTATGTACATTTTCTTTAAGCAGAAAAATATTGGACTGCTTTGTGAGGTAGGTAATAAAAATTAGTTTTATCTTTAAGAAATTTTTTCCCTATTCTAAATCATGATACTTTAAAACCATAGAAGTATGGTCCTGGTTAAGTTAGTGATCCCTGACTATCTGTGTTTGCTCTGCTGTTTCATCTGACTTTGAAAATGAATTGTAAATCTTTTCCATTATTCCTGCCTGAATAGTGTGGAAAAAATAAATCTAGCATTGTGTTTTGTGGGGATCCTGAAGCATAGATGAACCAGAGAACATATTTTAGGCTTAGATGTTTGTTGCAAACCATGTTTATTTGTTTAAACTGGCATTATACTAATTTTTTCTAAAGTCACAGAAACTTTTATAACGGTAAAACAGTAAAAAGAATGGTGAAATGTATTTCAGAAAATGCAGTGAGGCTGGTCAGAAGTGATTTATATGGCTTTTACCAACAGGTTGCTAGTATTTATTTATTGGAATCCTATAGCTTCCCTGTCCAACATACAGTTGATGCAGCATACATTATTGATTTTTTAAATATTTATATTTTTATTATTAAGTATATTCGATGGCTAAAGTTCTCTGGAAAGTTTACAATAAAACACACTAAAAATATGCTCTGAGTAAAAACATATATGATACAATCGACTAAAAATACAAAATACAAATGCCATATAAAGTAGGCAGCAGCACACTAATCATTTAGAAACTAAAACAATATGAAGTAAACGCCATTTTAAAAACTTGGGGAAATAGGAAATGTTTTCATATGTCATCAAAAAGATCCTCATGCCCTTGCCAGTTGAGCTTCTCTAGGGAAATATATTTAATATAGTATAAGTTAGGGAGGGAATTCCATAAATGGGATGGCACAGAAAAAGTTCTCCTCCTTGTAAAGGATCAGTGTCACTTACTTTAGTGAAAGGACTTTTAGTGAAGAACATCATTAGATAAACTTAAAACCCCAATGGCTACATATGGAAAAGATATTACTTAAGGTAACTTGGTCCTAAGTGTAAGGCTTTAAAAGCCAAAACTTTAGCAATAGCACTTAGATGTTTATACTAGTCCATAGTGGTTTGCAGCACTCTCTGAGCGATTTACAAATGTCAGCATATTGCTCCTAACCATCTAGGTGCCCATTTTACTGACTTTGGAAGGATGGAAAACTGAATCAACCTTGAGCCAGTCAGGATCAAACTCCTGGCTGCAGGCAGAGTTAGCCTGCAATACTGCATTCTAACCACTGTGCCGCTATGGCTCCTTTGAATTGCATCTCGAGACAGACTGGCAACCAACATAGATGGGAAAAAACAGGCATAATCTGTTCAATCAGCCAGTCCCAGAGAGCAATCTTGATGTTCTACTTTGAATTCATTGAAGTTTCCATACTGTTTTCAAAGGCAAACTCCTGTACTATGCATTGCAATTATCCGACTGATAATAGTTAAATCCATTCATTTGCAGCTCATATTACAACTTATTACCCATAAACTTATTTTCTTCTTTTTCTGCAATAATTGGGGACTTACAGTATTTTTTTAACAATTTTCCATTTAAAGAAATGACATTTAAGTATATCTTTCTAAAATACCTCATCTAAAACATTAACTTATCGTATATTACATGATATAAAGCTTAAAACATGTTTTGGTACACTATCATTTAACTACTGAAATGTTTAGTAAGTGTGGAAGCCAGTGGTTCTCACACATTCTTTCAGGTCAGTTCATATCCAAATTCCTCAAACATCCCTAGTGAAGTGTTGACTGCTTTTAATAGACTCAAAGAGCTTTCAGAATCAGATTAACATTGACAATAGGATGCAGTGAACTGGACCATATCTTTAATTAAATTGCACTGAAATTAGGAGCAGCTGTATTCTCGGAACAGGTTTTTGCACTATTGCACTCAACTGCAACATAGATTATGGCAGTAACAGTTGCCATAGGAAGTCATGCAAATAGATTGCATCAGACTGGAGCTTCATAGGAACTCAACAATTAAAATAAAAACAACTCTGGGATTGAATAGGTGCTGGCTAACTAAATGTATTTTTTAAAAACAGTGATAGAAAATAAAGCAGGCACCATTTCAGAATGGGGGAGGTCACAAGAGGAGTAAAGCTCATATTTCAATGCCCTGTTTTTCTAGCACAGCATCAAGGAGTATGGAAGTTTTTCTTTCATTTTTTAGAACCCATTGCTGTACCATTCAACTATTGTTTGAAACCAGTGAACATCAATCTGTAGGTTATAAAACTGACTTGTTTAAACAATCTATATTTCATATTAACTGTAGTTCAAATGACATTGTTAATGAATCGTGGAAGCAAAAGTTTTTGAACTCACAGCAGAGAAGCCAGAGGATATATATCTTAGTTTCACTCTAGTTTGTATTTGTCATGCTAATTTATGAACCAGTCCACCAACCCTGGTGACTTCTAGATGTATCACATTACAACACACACACACACACACACACACACACACACACACACACGTATTTCACCAGCCTAATATAACAATTGATGGTGTTGGTTTGGAGATGGTGAGAATTATAGTCTAATATATCTGGATGATGCAGGATAGGGAATTAGTCTAATTGTGCAATTATAACTGTATTTCATCTCTTCTCCACAACCATCAATGAACATAAAAACACCTCAGAGAAATCTGTAAAAGCTACCTGTTAGAATTTATGGATCTTATTCATATCACTCTCAGATCCAGTACCTGAGGGAGAAAATAAATCTTTAATGTCTTCCAATAGGGCTGGGATTAAATTAAACTGGGGGTGGGAAAGTGTTATGTCAAGTCTATTGTGGATTTTATTTATTATTTTTTATGCCTCCCGTCCCCTTTATAAAGTGAAATTAATCCCAATAAATTTCAGATCATTACTAACAGATAATATAGTTCAATTGACCATGACTAACAACTCTTTCAGAACCGGCCATAAACTGTGATTTGTGATGCAAATAAAAAACACACCAGTTTATATTTGAAAAGATGGTTAGATGACATTATTTTTGAGCCGCCAGCACCAGTGAAAAGAAATCATAGAAGTAATAGATGGTAGCAATATATGGTTATACAGCAGAATTTTTAATTATGCAGTGGATTGCTCCCCAGCCTGGAGGCCCCTGTACTTCATTTAACAACCCTCAAGTTCATTTAATGGCTGCATCAAGGAAAGTAGGGAGTGGGGTCATTAAACAAGGCTTTTTCAGCTGTTGCAACTTGTGACCATAGTGGGCAGACTCATACTTCTCATAAAAATACGCTTGGTCACTTTGTTGACACAATGCCAATCTGATTTACCACTTACATTCTCATAGTCTTAGTACCATCTAGCATGAAATAAAATTATCCCTCAGAATCTACCCAGCTACTGTACATTAGAAACTAATGGTTATGTTTCATCAAACAAAGCATTTTAACCATCAGTTCAGGGTGCTTTTTATTTGTGAGAATTGAAACAAATCTATAATGGAAATTGTGGGTCTGAAAAATAAAACTGAGCTCATCTGTAGATTGCCTAGAATTTAGAAAGTTCTCTTTCTAAAGTTTTATTTTAAAATCATCTTTGTGTTTTTATTTTGGCTTTTCCTTTAAATACAGATTTTGATCAACCGGATTTCAAAAAAAGCATTGTTTGTCCTGAAGATTTAAGCGTTGGAACTATTCTCACAGGAAGAGTTGTAAATGCTACTCTCTTTGGAGTTTTTGTTGACATTGGAGTTGGTAAAGCAGGATTAATTCCAATTCGTAGCATAACAGAAGACAAGCTTTCAAAAGCAAAGCAAAGAAGAAGTCTCGGTCTTGGTCCAGGAGAAAAAGTTGAAGTGAGAGTGCGTGAAATTGATCTTCCACGGGCCAGAATAACTTTAGAGTTGATTCGTGTATTGTGAGCAATTTGTAAACATTTTTCATACTAAGGGCTACAATCTCTACATTAATGAGAATATAGTATAAAAAGGAGGAGCAAGTTAGTCTCTTCATTCAAACTACAGCTAAAAGAGCATGTTGGCTATTGACAAAAAAAGCAAAAAAAAAAAATCTAGTTGTATGAATGACTGTAATCATCTAGGGTGCAAAGGCTATCAACTTAGCTATAGCTGTTTTTAGTGGTTTTTACAATGCTTGTGAAAGTCATTTATTTCTTAACATCCAGCCTTTGGCTTCCATGAAACTTACTAAAAGATAGAATACTTTCATAGGCATTTGGGAAACATGTATATGGTTTAATAAGTGCCTGAAACAAATTATCATTCCTCAAGCAAATGAAATGATTAAATCCCACTAATCAAAATGATCCAGTCAAGCTTTAACCTACAACATTTGATCAAGAGTGAACTTGATTTCTAGGATTTTTTTAAACTCCTATTTCCATAGTTGTATATTTCAAATTTAACTTTAAAAAGTAACAAAAATGTATTTGAATGTTTAAGTGAGTATTATGGAACTTTGTATCTCCATTTGTAGTTGACAGTTTGGTTATGATAGCTCTAACCATTTTCCCCTTCCACAATCTTTCATTCTTATTAATGTGAAAAGTCATATTAGAAAAAATCTTTATCTGAAATTCTCTATGGTAAACTTGTACCTGGGCTGTATAAAATTTCTCGGCATATAAGAATGTCAGAAAAAAATAATTCCTTGCTCTTTATGTAGTGGCTTTAATTTTCTATGAGGAAGGGTTTTGTCTGCATGAAGGAATATTCAGCCACCTTTTTCCATTACCACAAATGTGAAATAATGCAGGCCTGATCCAGTTTTTTAATAAAATTGTTTAAATTTCAAGGGTAACTTGAGCAATTAACTCCAGCTCTTACTTTATGTGTAAAATTTTATTAGCTTCCATGTAACTATTGTCGTTTTTATTATAGGGAGAATCTGTCCTTTCCTTTGCAGTCTCACCTCAGTAGTGGTTCTTCGGATCTGCTCCTAAAAATGTTTCTTTAAAAGGTTTTAATTTATGCTTATTTTACTTTTTGCTAGCTGATCCTTTTTAAACTAGAATAGTAATAATGGAAAGCAAGTTTGTTTAGATCCCAAATTACAGGGAGTGTTATATTATTTCAACCTGGAAAAAAATGTTAACAGCAGGTACAGATTTTTGTAATATATGTATTGAGTTAGACAATACATTGTAATTTTGATAAACAGCATTTTCATTAAGAAAAAAATTGACCAATGTTTCCTTGAAAAACATGTTTATTAAAAAATACATATGCCTGAAAGGTCTTTTTGTCTTAATTCTTTTTTTTTAATTGCAAGAGTTTTACAATTATATTTTCACCCCCTTTCCCCCCCCCCCTCCACCCACCCCAAACTTCCCAACCTCCCTAACCCACCCTAACCCTCCCCTCCCCCCGGACTTCCGCACAGTATACTCATATCAGGTAAAAAAAAAGCCCTCCTTTATATAAAACTTATATAAAACTTGAACCCCTCCCTTCCCCTTATAAATTTTCATCTTCACTACATTAAAATATTTCTATCTTAATATAACATTTTCAAATAAAAGCTATTTGATACTTCCTAGTTTGATATTTGTTCTGAACATAATCTATCCACTTTTTCCATTCCCATTCATAAGTCTCTTGTGAACAATCTTTTAAATATGCTGAAATCTTCGCCATCTCTGCAAAACTGGCCATCTTCAAAGTCCATTCCTCGATCGTGGGCAAAGCTTCATTTTTCCAGTATTTACCTATCAACAATCTTGCTGCTGTTATCATGTACAATATCAATTTTGTTTCACCCAATGTAAAACCCTTCACTATACCTAATAAAAACAATTGTGGAGAAAATTGAATTTTTTTCTTCAAAACATTCTGCATGACCCACCAAATTTTTATCCAAAAAGCCTTAACTTTCCTACAGGTCCACCAAACATGGTAATATGTAGCATCTAAACAATCACATCTCCAACATTTTGGCTGAACATTAGGGTATATACACGACAATTTTTTGGGGTCTAAATGCCATCTATAAAACATTTTATAAAAATTTTCCCTCAAATTCTGTGACTGTGTAAATTTAACATTCTGAACCCAATTTTTTTCCCATGTTTCCAACATCACTGGTTCCCCAAAGTTCATACAATCTTTAACCAGTTCAGTTTCTGAATCCCTTTCTAACAAAACATTATAAAGCCTTTTAATATGCATTGGACCTTTCTCCTTAATATGTCTAACCAATTCTTCCTCGTGCAACATAATACCAGTTTTTTGGTCCTCTTTCCATCTCAATTGTAGTTGATTATATTGTAACCAAGTTAAATTAATCCCTTCATCCAACAGTGTCTGTAGTGTCTTCAACTGCCATCTGCCCGCATCTGTAAAAAGAACCTCTTTGTATAAAAACCCCCCGAGTGACATTATATTTGTATTCCACATAATATGACCAAGATCCAGCCATAGTGGTATTTTATAATCCCATTTGTATCGGTGCTTCTTCCAAACTCTCATCAAAGAGTCTCTAAGTATATGGCTTTTAAATATTTTATCCACTTTGTTGTCATAAAATAAGTAAGCATGCCATCCAAATTCAAGATCAAAACTTTCTATATTCATTATTCCAGTCTTTTTCCTTCCAAACCAATCAGTTGCTAGAGTCAAAGCTGCTGCTTCATAATATAGTTGTAGGTTTGGGAGTTTAAGGCCTCCCCTTTCTGGAACATCTTGCATGATTTTGAATTTCACTCTCGGTTTTTTTTCGTTCCAGACAAACTTATTTACTCCAGTTTGCCACACTTTTAGTTGTTTATCACTTTTAAGCACCGGAATCATTTGAAACAAACAAAGAAATCTTGGCAAAATGTTCATCTTAACTGCTGCTATTCTTCCAAGTAGAGACAGCTGCAGTTTTTTCCAAGTCTCCATATCTTTCTGCACCTCTCGCCACAACACCTCATAATTATTTTGAAACAATTTCATATTTGATTCTGCAACTTGAACTCCTAGATATTTTACCTTTGGTACAATCTCAAAACCTGCCCTCCTTTCAAGCTCGTGTTTACGATCTTGTGTCATATTTTTAGCTATCATCTTGGTTTTTTTCTGGTTCAGTCTAAAACCTGAAACTTTACCATAGTCTTGTATAATGTCCTTCATATGGATTAATGATTCCATTGACTGTGTTAGGGTAACAACCAGATCATCTGCAAATGCCTTTATTCTGTAATCCTCTTGCCTTATCATTATACCTTTCAAGATATTAGAGTCCCGTATTGTATTTAACAAGACTTCTAGTGTTAAAATAAACAACAGTGGGGATAACGGACATCCCTGTCTTGTTCCTTTTTCAATTTTAAACTCTGTTGTCAAACTTCCATTAATAATAATCTGTGCCTTTTGCTCTTGGTAAATTGCTGAAACCGCCTGTATAAATTGATCCCCAAAGTCCATCTTTTTTAAAGTCTTTAGTAGAAAGTTCCAGTCCACTCTATCAAAGGCCTTCTCTGCATCCAAGAAGACCAGCACTGCAGGGATCTGTTTATTCTTCTCAAGATATTCCAATAAATCTATTACTTGCCTTACATTGTCCTTCATGTATCTACCCTCGATAAATCCCACTTGATCATCATGAATCACCTTTTGGATCACTGGCATCAACCTGTTGGCTAGTACTTTAGCATAAATTTTATAATCAGTATTCAAAAGAGATATTGGTCTATAATTCTCCGGTTTTTTAGGACCTGCTTGCTCTTTTGGTATCAAAGAAATATAAGCTGTTGTCCATGATGGGGGTATTTTACCCCCTTGTTGAATATTACAAAATGAAAATACTTGCAATTTCTTGGTTTCAGGGTTCAGATTTTTTCCTCCGCTAGTTGATAGCGTTGATTTGAATCATTTTTTGTGTTTGCTGCTGCCGGCTTGCTCTGCAGAAAGCAGAGTCGTCCCACGCCGTCCGGAGTCTTCACAAGTTGGGAGGGAGCCACGCCTGTTTCCTCCCCAGTAGCAAACTTCTGGGGGCTCACAGGGGCTCGACCTGCACCTTGCTTACTCTCTCCTTCAAATCCTGCAGATTCTGGAGTTTCCAAGCCGCTTCTCACGATTGAAGCGGCTCTACAAACGGCGGGGCTGGCGGACCTTAAAAAGGATCCGTCTTCACCGGGAGCCAGCAAAACAGGAAGTCCCCTTTTGTCTTAATTCTTATTGGAAATCAGCACATAAATATTTTTGTACAAACATTTTTAGAACTAGTTTTGTTAGATAACTACTTTGTGAATTCCGCTGTGGGAACAGTTTTACCAACTGTGATTGTTTTTATTATTTATGCTTCTTTCACATTCCTCATTTATGATTAGTATCAGGGAGACTAAATACTATAGGCATGCACAAAGGGGCAGATGATGATGATGATGATGATGATGATGATGATGATGATGATGATGATGTACAATATATGATTACTGTGATGAGATTACTTATGCCCACAGATGGAAAGATTTGAGACTACCCCCTATAGAGGAATGGTGGTAAAGTTGACAAATGTTACCGAAACAGATGAATTGGCTTCTTTGATTAGAGAAAAAACATTTACATTTATTGATGACTGGAAGGCTCTTATGGACTTCGTGGGTAAAAATGAAAAAAAATGTGATTTATGGTTTTGATGATTAGACGGGATAGATTATAGAAAGAAGAGTAGTACAATGTAACTTTAAAGAGAGATTAAAATATATTTGTAGTTTATAACTGCTGTGAAGAATAGCCACCCAGAGTTGCTGTATCAGTGAGATAGAGAGCGTAAACATTTAATAAATAAAATAAATATCAGAAGGAACTTCTTACCTTTTTTTCTTTCCTTTCTATTTAACTTCATTTTTTTCTTTTCTTGCACTTTTTTCTTTTTTAATTTATTTTTTCTTCCTTCCTTTTTATTAGTTTTAATTTCTATCTTCTGTGTCTGTTTAAAATTTGTAGTAAAAGTTATAAACACGAATATGATTAATTAATTAATTCTGGGCAGCTTACAAATTATTATATATATTTAAAACAAACTGGCATCAAATATCATGAACAAATACCTAAGGACAGATTTTGTGTTGTTACCATATGCCATTTTTCCAATATTATGGCTAACTGGAGATACTTATACTAGAGACTATATGTTAAGGCTCCAGAGGTAAATACTTCACATACCTTTCTGTTTCCTGAGTAGTACTTGTGTGGAAAGGAGTTTATTCAACAATAAAGGCAGTAATTTTTTTTCTATTTCCCAGTTCTTTTTGTGTCCAGAGAGAGTCAATGGGTGGTCATTTCAGTGTACCCTGATCCTTTGGTAAGGAGAGACTGTGGAAATATATGTAAGGCCTCTATGGGGACCATTCTGTAGTCATCTATTGGGGAAACTCACTCAGATTCATTTTGGAGTTAGAATTAGCTGTACAGTTGAAGTTTGAAGTTGCTTGAAGCTTATGTGATCCAGTTATCTGGGAAGAATTCAAACCTGTCAACCATGAAGAAATGGACAGGATCCTGGGTGCTATGAATTCATTCTCCTTTGTAGTAGATCCCTGTCCCCCCTGACTGACCAAATTCCCCCAGGAGTGACTGATAGTTGGGTCCAGATGGTGGTGAATGTTTCAGTGTGGGAGAGGATGTAGTTGTCACTTCTCCTTAAGAGACCATCATTGGACCCTCTCCAGTGGAGCCCCTTGTGGGCTCTATGATCTGTTATTGCTGACTGGAATTTTTGACATTATGTGTTTTCTTTGTTTTTATTATATAATTTTTGTTTTGTTTTATGCTGTTAGCTATCCATAGTTGATATGGAATCAGGTAGCATAAACAATTTCATTGTCAGTTCTGAGTCTGGTTGTTGTACCTGTTATCATTAATTTGGTCGTCTTAATATTTAGTCCCATTTTTTCCTTGTGTTCCTTGGCTTTAATTACAATTGCCTTTTCAGGTATGCAAGTAATGTCATCAGTATAATGCAGAATGATTGATGTTTATTTCTCCAGTTTTAAAACCACACTCATCTTCCAATCCAGTTTCCTTCAATATATTATTGAGGGAATAATACATTGAGGGATATATTCATTACTTGACTGCAAACCATATTGTGAGGCATAAATCTCGTTGCTCCTGGGTCCAGTGGTCAGGAACGGGTTACTTCTCACTTCAATATACTTGATTGAGTCTGCTTAGCTGAGAAGCTCCGCCCTTCCGCCTTGCTTCCCAGCTTTCTGACTCAATCCGATTGAGAAGACACGTTTGAGCTGAGCTCCTGAATATAAATATTGCAGGATTTTTCTACAGCTTCTCCCAGAGCTTTGGTGAGTTTTACCAGCGAGAAGGGCTTTGCACCCAAATCCGCTGAGGGATTATCCTGCTTGGTGGGGGCTGTAGGTTCCCTTTTGGTTGAGCCTGGCCCCACAACAGCGCGATGGGGTAACACCCGAGACCGCTGGCAACGTTTCGTTGCTGGGAATCCCTTGTGAGGGTTTCCTACGGAGTCCTTTGCCTTCTCCTGTCCTTGAGAGCCGCCTGTCCTCCCGCAGGAAGAATTTGCCGCTGGTGAGTGCGATTGCTCCCACGTGGGAGCTAGCGACTCCGGAGGCTTCCCTGTAGCCGCGGTTTCATCGAGCGGCGTTTCATGCACGTGGGGAAGCTTCGAGGACGGCTCCGGGCTCCTTGGGTGGATCAGTTTCACTGGTCTCCTCCCGATCTGCGGCTTCCATCTCTTCTGAAGGTATGGAGTAGGGGGTGTGGGTCGCGTCCCCCCCCTCCCCCCCCGGCGGTCCCTTAGTCACCCGGCGGCCATTTTTAAGCACCGCATGGCCGTTAAAGGCCCTGTTCTTTCCTGGGCAACCTGGGACTGTTTCGTTTTCGCCTGGCGGCCATTTTAAACGACCGCATGGCCTTTAGAGGCCTTATCCCAGCGTCAATTAACGAAGCCTTCCTAATACAAGGCTTGGGGGTAGAGGCTGCTGGATGGGGCCTCTTTGGGCTTATTCCTTATGATCATTAATGTATATTTACCCTAGCTCGAGATGGCCTCTAAAAGGTCCTCCAGGCCCACTAAACAGCGCCTTCAAGGCGAGGAACAACAAGGACCAGAAACTGTTCCTGCTAAACGAACCAAAAAGACCCATCATACTGCTGGAACTGCTAAACCTGCACAGTCTTCTGCATCCTTGGCTAAAGAGGAGCTCAAACTCCACAAAGCCATAGAGAAAGTTATCCAGAAGGCCACGAAGGCTGCTTCACTGCAGGAAGGTGTTCCCTTGAGCCCACCGCCCTCAGCCATTCTTAGTGCAACTCCTCAACCGAGGGAGGCTTCTCCGGTACCACAAGATTCTGGCCCTGCCTTATCTCCTGATGGGATTCCACCTTTACCTGAGGCTCAGGCAGAAGTCAATGTCACCTTGTTTGGGGAACAACCTGAGTCTAACCCCAATCCTACCCCTCCTATCATCAGGCCTTCGCCTGATCAACTGGGGACTACCTCGAATCCAGCCCCTGTGGCCCCAGGGACCCTCTTAACCCCTATACTAGCTTCCTACATTCGGGAGGCTATTCGAGAAGGGGTCAGACAGGAATTGAACCAAAGAACTGCCTCCTGGGTATCTGAACAGGAGGGTTCTCAGTTAGATGTTGAGGGTTCTGTGGTTTCTGCAACAGGTGTGGCCACTCAATATGGGGAACTCCGGGATGCAGGGCAGACCATAGCTCCCTCTGCCTGTCATTCTGAGCAGGGTTCCTTCACTGGGGCGGACCTTCTGGACCAGGAGATGTCTGAGGATGAAGGTTTGGCTCCCGATCAGCCAGCCTTTGTGGGCCTCTTCAAACCCCAGTTATTCAGGTCCCTCTTACACAAGGCCAAAATAACCACCGGGTTGGGGGTTTCCCGTCCTGCAGAGGTTCCTCCTAAGGAAGGCCCTTCCACATCAGTCCCTCTCTTTGAGGAACCGGTAATAGAATCAGAGGAAATTCCAGGTCCTAAGCTTTTCAAAGATGTTCTACAACGTCAATGGTCCTCTCCAGCCTCTGGGCCTAGCCCCAATGCCGTAGACAAACGCATATATAGTTTGGCTCCTGAATTAACATCTCTATTGCAGGTCCCTTCGGTTGACCAGCCAGTTGCGGAGTTGTCTGCTTCTTCCAACCTAGCTGGGCCCCCAGAGGACAACCTCCGACCTGAAGACAGGCGTTTGGAACATTCCCTGGTTAGGTCTCATCAAGCTACGGCCTGGTCTATTAAATCTAGCATGGCCGCTTCATTTTTTAATAGGGCCTCCATTCTTTGGTTAAAGCAACTTCAGGCTAGACTCCCTATTTCAGACGTTCGGGCGCAACAGGACATTAGCAAGATCATTGTGGCTCTAGAGTATTCAGCGGATGCCACATTAAATTCGTCCCGTTTTGCTGCCAAGTCCATCGGTTCGACCGTGGCCTCCCGTCGCCTTCTTTGGCTCCGCCAATGGCAGGCCGACTCCAAATCTAAATGGCGTCTAGCGTCCTCCGCCTTTGAGGGCCCTAAGCTTTTTGGAGCGGCTCTGGAACCACTTCTGGTGGAATCCAAAGACAAACGCCGCATCCTTCCATCCTTGTCCCGTCGGTCTGAGATTCGTTCTCAGTCGTCCTTTCGGCCCTTTCGTAACCAGGAGGGAGGTTTCACGGGTTCCCGTAGACAGAGGTCCTTTCCACCCCGCCAGTCACGGTTCCAGGACCGTCAGCTCTCTTCCTCTTCCCGAGGTCTATCTAGACGTCCCTTTAGAGGGGGACGGGGGCGGGGGTTCCGCAGGTCACGTTGACGGTCCGGGTGGGCTTCCCATTGGAGGTCGTCTGGCAGCCTTTGCCGACCAGTGGGAGGCTACCTCGTCGGACGCATGGGTCAGAGAGACTACCAGGTTTGGTCTCTCTCTGGAATTCCTCTCCACCCCCCCAGATCGATTCCGGTCCTGCCCACTCTCTCGAGTCAGGGCATCCCGTCTTCTTATGATCTCCGCCATTCGCCATCTTCTCGAAATTCAAGCCATAGAGCCTGTTCCCCTGGAGAAGCGCGGACTAGGTTTCTATTCACGCCTTTTCGTCATCCAGAAATCATCAGGGGGTTGGAGAGCAATTCTCGACCTAAAGTCCCTGAACCGTCGTATCTCATATCGGCGGTTCAAGATGCAATCCCTTCAGTCCATCCTGGAAGGGATCAGGTTGGGGGACTTCCTCACCTCCATAGACCTGACGGAAGCCTACCTTCATGTTCTCATTCACCCTGGTTACCGTCGATTCCTCAGGTTCTGTTTTCAGAACGATCATTACCAATACAGGGCCCTTCCGTTCGGCCTTTCCTCGGCCCCTCGGGTGTTCACAAAGTTGATGTCCGCTCTGGCGGCTCACCTCAGATCCATTCCGGTAAGAATCCAATTCTACCTAGACGATCTCCTCATACAATCCTCCTCAGAGCAGCTAGCACTCCAGGACCTAGACACCACACTCCGGGTCCTCAGGAACCATGGGTTTTCGATCAACTTGTCCAAGAGTCACATGAGGCCTTCCACTCGCATCCATCACCTGGGTTCCATCATAGACACGAGGGAGTGCAAGGTGTACCTGTCCCAGGATCGACTGGACAGCATACGATCCTTAGTCAGGTCAGTGTTGAAGGGGAAAGCCCCTTCTCTGGCGACGTTGTCCCAGCTACTAGGGAAGATGGTTTCATGCATCGGGATTGTTCCCTGGGCTCGTCTCCACTGCAGGCACCTGCAGTGGTTCCTCCTCCCTTACCAGAAACGCCTTCTGGGGACTTCCCAACGGAAGGTCCGTCTTCCCCCGGCAGTCCTCAATTCTCTCAAATGATGGATCTCCAATGCCCTCCTCAAGGGGAGGGAGTTCAGGGTGCCCCACTTCCTGGTCCTGACCACAGATGCCAGCCTTCACGGCTGGGGGGCACATCTAGCGTCTTCCTTCGCCCAGGGTCGCTGGTCCCGGATCGACCTGAAGCACAACATAAACTGGTTAGAGCTCCGGGCTATTCACCTAGCCCTCCGCGTGTTTGTCAACAAGGTCCAGGACAAACATGTGCTGGTGAGAACAGACAACGTGGCTGCCAAAGCCCATGTGAATCGCTTAGGGGGGACTCGGTCTCAGCCCCTCATGGAGGAGGCCGAGAGGTTGGGGGCCTGGGCGGAGAATTACCTGAGGTCCTTGAGAGCCGAGCATATATCAGGTGTGGCGAATTGTCAGGCAGATTGGCTCAGTCGAGCCACGGTGGATCCCGGGGAATGGACTCTGGACCCAGCCTGTTCGCAGGGATTGCTTCCCGGTTCGGGACTCCTGTCGTGGATCTCTTTGCCACTCGAGAGAACACTCAAATGCAGAGATTCTTCTCCCGGTTCCCGGATCCAGCAGCGGAGGGCGTGGATGCCCTGCTCAGCAACTGGCCCCCCGGCCTCCTGTATGCCTTTCCCCCTCTTCCTCTCATAGCCAGGGTCATTCGCAAGATGCTTCTGGAGAGGGCAGAACTGGTTCTGATCGCGCCCCACTGGCCTCGACGACCCTGGTTCGCGGACCTGAGGGCTCTCTCCGTCCGCCAGCCGTGGCGTCTACCTCCGGACAAGTTCATGCTTCGTCAGGGATCTCTACACCATCCGGACGTCGAATGGTTACAACTAACCGCCTGGCGGTTGAGCGGCAACTGCTAAGAGACCGGAAACTTCCAACCAAGGTTATTGCGACCATCCAGGCAGCTCGTCGCCCATCGACGACTCGTATTTATGACTCAACCTGGCGGTCTTTCTCTGTCTGGTGCCAAAAGAACGCCATCGTCGCCACGGAAGCCTCCACGGAACAAGTACTGGTGTACCTTCAGGATCGACTGGATGGGGGTCTCGCTCCAAGCACACTCCGCAGGCAAGTAGCCGCCCTGTCTTCTATCCTTTGCTGTGGGTCCAGGGGGTCCCTTTCCAACCGTCCCCTCATTCGACAATTTCTCAAAGGGGCGTCTAACATTCGTCCTCCCACCCTACATAGATACCCTACATGGGACCTGCCCAAGGTGTTGGATGCCCTCACGAGGGCTCCCTTTGAACCCCTCAGGGAGGTGGGGTTACGTTTTCTTTCCTACAAGGTGACCTTCCTCGTTGCCATCACTTCGGCCAGGAGGATATCGGAATTAGCAGCTCTTTCCATGCGGGCTGACCTGTGTGTGTTTCATCCAGATAGAGTTGTGCTGAGGTTGGACCCCACCTTTCTTCCTAAGATAAACTCTACTTTCCACCGGTCCCTAGAAATTGTTCTTCCCAATTTCTGTCCTCACCCTTCCCATACCTTAGAACGGGCCTGGCACACTCTCGATGTAAGGCGAGCCCTCCGTATTTACCTTCGGAGGACTGCCCCCATCAGACAATCAGAGTCTCTCCTAGTTTCCTTCCAACCTTCCTCCTTGGGCAGGAAGGTCTCTTCGCCTATCCTGGGTCGCTGGATCAGGGCTACCATCGCCAAGGCGTACGAGGCACAATCTCTTCCTGTTCCTAGACGCATCACGGCCCATTCCACCCGTAGTGCAGCGACCTCGGTGGCCTGGGCCACTCAGGCTTCTATTGAGGAGATTTGTAGGGCTGCCGCTTGGGCATCCCCTACCCCTTTCATCAGACATTACCGTTTAGACCGCTTTGCCTCAGCCGACGCGGCTTTCGGCCGCAGAGTGCTTCAACAGGTTCACGGGGAACGGGCCTCCACTACTCGGGCGGATCCCTCCCTATAAGGTCTATGCTTTGGCATGTCCCGTTCCTGACCACTGGACCCAGGAGCAACGAGATTGGGCGTTGACTTACCTGAACGCTTCATCTGGTTGCTCTGGGTCCAGTGGTCAGCCCCTCCCTGTTCCGATCCTCGTCGGTTCGGCCCGTTTCAGCCTCCTGTTGTTTGTGTCTCATACAGCTCTACGTGTCGGTCTGCTTATCGTCTCTCATCAGAAAGCTGGGAAGCAAGGCGGAAGGGCGGAGCTTCTCAGCTAAGCAGACTCAATCAAGTATATTGAAGTGAGAAGTAACCCGTTCCTGACCACTGGACCCAGAGCAACCAGATGAAGCGTTCAGGTAAGTCAACGCCCATTTTATGTGGGCTTACAGAGTATAGTAAATTGTGAATCAGTGTTATTCAGGGGCCAGGCTTAATTTTACTTGAGAATTGATTAATACCTTCCATTCAACCATAGTGATTGATTTGTTTTTGGCTCTATCTTAACGTAGAAACCCATCTACTATGACTTAGCTATACTGCATTTTAGATCTTGCTAACCAAGACTAATTTCTTCCATATGCAACCAGATATCCTACCTTATCACATGAGATAGCAAAGTTATAAATCGACCATTATTAGAAACTCATTAAATCCTTTCACACATAGCATGTGCACCTATGACAAAAGTAATGTGGAATAAATTGAATTTCAATAATAGACAGCTGATTTTAAAAAGTTTTTTCTCAAAGAAGTGAACTTCTAAATGAACTGGGATGGCTGCCAAAACTATCTGGTCCACAGGAAAAGGGTTGTAATTTTTTTTCATACCATCTACATATATATTTAGGGATCAGCCATATAGATTAAGTTTGAGGTCAGGATAGTAAAATTGCATGAAAAATTTACTAACAGCATTTAAGATGAATAAAATAATGGTTTTGCTAGTCCTTCACTTTCACAGCTCATGAAAAGCTGCAACTGAGAATATGATTTACTTTAAAAAAAAGATATCCAAACTCTTTGTAATTTGAAAAATTTGCATAAAACATGACAAAAATTTATTGGAGGCTTTACTTCAATGTTTATCTTAAGATATGTTTTTTTCAAAACTGTGTATGAATTCAGTCTGATATCTAAGCTTAACTTTTTCCATTGTACATTATACCAAAGGTTGCCTGATGAAAAATTCTGATATGATTTGCGAACCTAGACTACTATGAAAAATAACCAAAGACAACTAGGGCTCTTTTGACGTGTAAAATAACTTTCATATAAAAGGTTCAGCTTACCTGAAAAAATACCATCTATTGAAAATATTCACCTCTAAAAAGGTCCAGCCTTTTCAGTGGCTACCATAGTTCTCAAGAAGGCCCTTGATGCATAGGTGAAGGGCACAATCTTTGAGATTGCTTTTGGGCAGGTTTTTCATTTTTGATCTTCTAAATTCATGTTTAATATTCTTGGTTTTGATTTTTTTAGTTTTTGTAAAGAGTGAGATCACAATATTTGAATTGGCAATATTTGAAATCAATAAATCAATAACATTTAAAAAAAATAGTGCTTTGGCCAGTTGTTAACCAATCTGATGTGCAGCCTAACAAATGTGCTGGACTAGGATTTTTATCATGGATTCATGGATGGATGGATGGATAGATAGATAGATAGATAGATAGATAGATAGATAGATAGATGATAGGCAGGCAGGCAGGCAGGCAGGCAGGCAAACGTACAAAGGCAGACAGACTGACCTAGGCATAGAGATAGGCAGGAAGATAACTGTTGGTACTGAGAGATTTAAGATAGTTACCAGTTGAATAGCATAGCATAGCATAGCATAGCATAGCATAGCATAGCATAGCATAGCATAGCATAGCATAGAATAACTTTATTGCCACTTTGAATGTACACTAATCTGTATACATTAAAATGAATTCGTTTGCATACAGGTCTCAAAAGGTCACCATCTCTAATATACACTACATAAACATGACTAAATAAATAAATACAAAATTATGCATTTTCTCTGTATTATATGACAGAGAAACAACACAGTCTAGTTTGGATGTATATATGTACATGGCGTGGAAAACAAATCTTGCGAGTTTACCAAACAGATGGCATTGGGAACAAAGCTGTTACAGAATCTGTAGTCCTGCTAGAAATACTTAATAGCCTTAATAATCTTAATAGCTACTATAAACAGCTCTACAGGAAGCTACTTTCAAAACTGAAAGCAGCATAGTTGAGTGAGTTTACTCCTGTGTATAGACCTTGCTTGCAGGCCTCCTGTGGATAGCAAGAATATATTTTATAGGCATAGGTTACCTAGCTCAGCAGGAAGGAAGTGTTCTCTGTGGCAGCATACTTTCTTTGGAATAATCTCTTCCTTACAGGTGTAATAATATGCCTTCTTCAAGTCAGCAGAAAACTAATATAAATTGTACTCCCCTAATGGCTGAATCCTACTCTGCCTTAGTGATGTTGTTCTTTGACGTGGGACACCATAATATCAGTAATTGATAGATTCCCCCTGTTGCATCCCTCCCAACAACATCATTTTCCAGGGTGAAAAACAAGAGCCAAATGCTGTCTTTCACAGGGCAGGCTTGACTGACTGTGGGCAAATTCTCAGATAAAGGTTCCAGCTAGTTTTAAATTGCCTAAAAACCATATTATTGGTGTGGAGAACACAGGAATTGCTAACCCGTTAAGCTATTTCTGACCACAGCTCTAACACTCTTTTGAAAGTATTGGGCTATTTATTCAAACCCTTGGCCAATCCTCTTCTGGAAAACCACTGAAGACATATATAAAAAAACCTATGCAATGCCAAAATGCCTTCTGAACTGCCAGTCAGCCTTTACACCAGCAGACAAAATGCCCATAAAAGGCAATGTCCAGTGATTGACGGTTGGAGGAGGTATGTCCACATCACCCTAAAGGAACTGGTAGAAACTAGGTAGATTCCAGTCTCTCTCACATCATCAAACAGACATGATAGATCATTTGTAGCAGGAGTGTCCAAACTCAAGAGTGCTTAGATCTGGCTTGTGGGGCTGCCCTGTAAACAGTGAAGGACCAACCCGCGGTGCCCCTGCCAGCGAAAATGGAGCTCAGGCCAGCCCGAGCTCCATTTTCACTGGCAGTGGATTGCAGGAGGCCATCCCAGCCAAAAATTGAGCTCGCGAAGGCTGTGTACGGCCTCCCGAGGCTCCGTTTTCACTGGCAGAGGGTTGCAGGAGGCTGTTGCAGCCAAAAACAGAGCTTGGGAGCCGGTTTTTGAGGGCAGAGCCACTATAGGCGCCCCCTGCCATGAGTGATGTCAAGCTAGCTATGCCCACCCTGGCTCCCCTAAGTCAAACACAACCCTGATGCAGCCCTCAATGAAATCTAGTTTGATACCCCTGATTTGTAGGGAAAATAAACTTGTATTGGGAGGAGAGGGAAAACAATATTTGGAACAGCTAAATAAGATTTTAAGTTGCCACCACAGAGAGATAAAGAGATGCTGAAGGTAACAATTATTTTCCTTATCTCTTCCCTCCAGCTTTTAAATGTTTTTATACCCTTAATTAATGTAACAATAAATGCTTTGTATTTTTTTATTTTATATTATTTATTTCATTCAGGGTGAATAGAGTTTTGGTGATGGAGGACGTCATTCAAAGTTTTTTGAAGCAGCAAGGGCCAGACTAGACAGTAGGATGATGCAAAATATGTCAACTATGTCCAAATATATGAGTCAGTTTGGAATTATCCTTTTTGGTGGAATTTGTGGGGGATTTCTTTCTTTCTTAGAACATTAGGTCAGCTTAAACTTAAAATAGTGGGAAATGGTCAATTTCTCACCAACAAGGATAAGAAATAAGTCTCTACAGCACTTCAGATCTGAAGACAAAAGGTGTTTTGGGAGTGTTCACATGGAACTTTCCCTTATGCATCCTTTCCTGGTATCTCACAGCTGCCCTCTGTAGCTATGGTTTTTCTTTAAGGAAAAATGTAGTTGGCTCAAGGAGCTGCAAACAAATGCTTGATGTGCTCTGAAACAGCTTTTTTTCCTTTCAGTCCAGAATGTTGCTGCACATCCCTAGTAAGGAGGGAAGGGGCTTACCTAACAGAGGAGCTTGGTGTTATGGAAATAGTCTGGAGAAGCACTGCATTTCTCCAAACCTGAAGGCATGGTTGGTCTCAGGTTTTCAATAGGTTCCCCCGTTACCTGCATATTCATGTGTCTGCATAGAAAACACATCCATTGAGATATCCACACAGGCAATGGCAAAGCTGCAGAATTAGAAACAGAAGATGAAACAGATAATGAGAAACAAGCTCTATATGCCAAAAGAGAGGCATCAGGGTATGTGAAATCTGTAGTCCTCCCCAATACTGTCTGGTAAAGGAAGTGCATTTCCCTGCTCCCTCCTCAGTTTGGACGCCTATGGCTTGTAGAGGTGAGACAATTGAGATGTGAGGACATCCAAAGATAAGAGGGGAACAAGACTCCTGCTTTGGATAGTTGCCACACTGCTTCTATCATGTCTAGGTGCTGGGTCAAAGGGTCTTTTATTGGAACATGATTTTACCCGGCCTGTCTAGGACACGTGACTATATGGGACAATACATTTAACGCTGTTGTTATTACTGTGCTTCTTTCATTCCTTGAATGAGATCATCAGCTGGATGAAGACAAGCTGGCTGGAGCTAAGCTCAGACAATGGGGGTGGGAGGGAAGGTGGGAGAGAGGAGAGGGAGAATAATGACTATTTTTATGGCCAGTATCATTTTCACTAGACAGCCTCTATCCACTACTCAGCTCCAGCCATTCTACATTCTCAAGATCCTTCTGGATTTGTCTTTGATTCTGCTACCTAATCAGCAACAGCTGCTAAAAGCATTTTCTGATTTTTGTGGCCAAACTGCAGCCTATCCTGGCAAGATGCAGAAGTAGTCACATTGAGGTCTGTCTTTATGATTTCCAGGACTGTTTAGCAGAAATGTGCCTTCCCTGGAAAGAAAACCATTGAAAGCGAAGAAGCATCACTTAGGCTGCAGCTAATTAGTCCTCTCCTTCACAGGCTTTGATTGGGACTGGCTATGTGGTGCTATTCTATAGGATAACAATTAGAAAATAAACATGTGGAGCTGAACACCCTTCAGTTCTCTGAAAAAAAAATACAAAAAAGTAAAAAGAGACTTGCTCGATCAAACCAAAAAGCTTCCTACTTCTGTATCATGTTTTCAACAACGCCAGTCAATTCCTTTTAGGAAGCTCAGTCAGGATGCAAACCAGCAGTAGGTTCCTCTTACCTTTGCTACTGGGAACTGGGAGCTCACGCGTGGTGCTTCTGCGTATGCGCAAAGTGTCCGTGATGATGTCCGGGTGGGTGGGTGAAGCCTCCTACCGCCGCCACTACCAGTTCGCCCAGTGGTGTTTCCACCATTGATGCAAACACATTACCTTTTCCTAGTAGTTACTCTCTAGCACATACAGTAGGATTTAGATATATGCTGTTGAACAAAAAATTCCAATCAGAATACTATTTCACATTCACTCTTTGAACAAAGCAACACTCACAAGAGGATGATCTCAATTGGTTTGGGGGAAGGTATTCACCTTCTATGGAAGGTCAAGAATGAAGAAGCACTGAATGAATAGGATGGAAATCTGACAGGTCCAGACCAAGAACAACATAGAACAATCCAGCAAATTTCAGTTCTTTATTTGCTCATACCATATAGACAGAATTTTGCCAGAGAAAATGTAACTACTCTCACCGTAATGGATACATCCTGGGAAATTCTAGGGAGTGGCTCTCTTAAATCTCTTCCTCTGCCTCCTGCCCCACAATCTGCCAGCTCCAGATTGTGCTGCCTCTTGTCTCACTTCTCTCCTTGGAATGTCCTCCCTTCTTTCAGCTCCACTATCTCCCCTCATTGACACCATCCATCACATACACAAAAGTAAGTGACCAATTGGAGAGAAGTGATTTGGTCAGCGAAGAGAGGGTGAATAAAATCAGTATATAAAGAGTGATTCTGTGAAAACTAAGAAAGCTTTGGTTAGATGGAGTTGACGGAATTTTCAGCAGGGGTATTTGCAGGTGTAATAACATGTAAGAATGACCTTGGGATATAGGGGAAAGCCACATTCAGAGGAACCGTTAAACAAGAGGCAGTTTAGGCTACAAAAGGATTGTAGGTGTGGCAAATATTTTTAGTTTCTTGGGTTGTAAAGATGAAGACTTTCAGACTTGCAAGATTAATGTCAGCCTAGTGAGATAGTCCAGATAGGAAGCACTAATTCTACTTTATAGTAAAATTACATTAATTGAAAGTACATTTATCTCCCTTTGCATTTTCAGCTAAAGAAACTAGAGTGGATCCTTCTGTTTGCCATACTCACATTCCTTTTGTGAGCTTAGCTGGCTGTTATGTTTTCCCTGTCTCCCAAGGTCATTCCTACATACCATTTCAGCAGGGGAATTTTAAAAGTCAAGATATCAGCTATAAATGTGACGGAATTCCTAGGAGGGAGGGAGTGCATTCCAGAGGAGCAAAGGACAACTCAGTTTAGTGTGAGAGAAGGAGGGTGAAGATAGCTCCTCCTTAATAGTTCCCAGTTTGTATACTTTACATGGCTGGTAGTCTGCTTTAGTCTGATAAGATTCTATCTTCAGGTGAAGAACAATAAAGGCAACTACTCAGAAATAACTCCATGTGTTGTTCTTGGTTCTTGAGGCCTGACAATGGGTGAGGAACAATAAGGAAATCAGCTTGGAAGAATCATAACATGCCTGACGGTGCAGTGTTAAAGTGCAGTATTGTAAGCAGACTTTGCCCACAGTCTGGAACTCGATCCTGACAGGGTTCAAGGTTGACTCAGCCTTCCATCCTTCTTAAATTGGTAAAATGAGGACCCAGATTGTTAAGGGAAATATGCAAATAATATTTACTTTGCAAATTGCCCACAGAGTACTGTAAAACACTATGGAGCAGTATATATGTCTAAACGCTATTGCTATTGCTATTCTTGGTTTTTGGAGCCTGATAGCAAATCTGATTCTGAAGAAGGGAGAGATGGGAAGTTTCAAGGACAAAAGAATGTATGAAGTGATGTGTGCACATGGTCAAAATAAGTCTTATACTAAATACTTTGCATAGCTCCACTTACCACTAAGGAAATGGCATAATTAGTACAGATCATATGTGCAGTGAAGAGAGAGAGAAAGAATCGTTCAGTCCAAGAGAGAGAAGGATGTGGAGACCAAAAAGATCTTTCCTTTGAAAGACACTAGAAGACCAATTTGTACAAAGAGCCAATCCCAAACTTTGTCAGCTCTCACAGCTTACCCATATTGCCTGCATTTCATTTTTTAACAAACTCTCCTTTTGTCAAAAGATCAAGAGCAATGTGGCAATCAAAGAACAGATCTCACACTTTCAGAAAATCATTTTGATTTCTTTGTCCTGTTACCCATCCCATAGCAAGCAGCTTGTTTTCTTGCTGCCTTAAGGTTTGGAATTAGACTTTCTATTATCCTCAAAGTCAATTTTCCTTTTAGATACTGTAGTTTTCAGGTCCCTGTTATCACAGCCTAATTATTACCGCTTTTACCATGTTTTTCTCAAGCTCTGAGAATTCAAGGGCAATTGTGCTAGCAGTTTTTTTCAATCAAACAGATGCCCTTGGGAAATGCAAGCTTGGCTCATATTGTTTTGTTCCAATTGAGACAAAGGCAAGGGCACATTCTCAATTCTATACCGTATAAACAAGACTGAAGTGGTGTCCTTCTTCATGGCTAGTAATGACACGTTATTGCATCTGAACCCAGCAGGCTAGCTGTGACACACACTTGATATTTCTGACTACATCTCTCTGCTGCTTCTTGCCAACTAGCATTTGCCAAATGATGTGAACACCTTACACTCTGTGTAGGGGAAGCCGGTGCACAAGCAGAACCTGAGTCACCTTTGCTCCCCAGGATTTGCCAGTCAAAGATTTGAAACCTCTGAATCTAAATTTAACATAGAGCCATCATAGTTATTAGTCACTGAGTCGTCTTCACCTTTATATGTTTTCTAATCATCTTGTTGCCTAAGGGACTTTCCCATGAGGATTGTGTGCTAGTATGAAACCATCTCCAGATGTCTGTGGTCCAAAGATGTTGGCTTGGTTTGAAGTGAGGTGTGGTTTATTCAAAATGCAGTGGGGCATATGGACTGTCTATTTTCTGATTTTCAGGAACTCGTGCTTCATCCAGCTCCAATTTCCCAGACTTTAATCCTCCTATTAAGTCTTTCAAAGATAAGGGTAGCTTGATAGCTATGTAATCTTCCTTATAGGCAACACTCAGATTTTTTTTACCCTTGAACCAGAAAAAATGTACTACAGTATTACAAAGAGAGATGGAGGTGTGCATCATTGTAATTGTACATTCCTTCTGTGTACAATTGAGGTAAGGTGATTTTGTCACTTCAGGACTTGCAGCAATTTGAGACAGCACACCCATTAAATGATGTGTTTTGCTAATTTTCTATGTGTTTTGATGTCAGCAGAAATCAAGGTGATAATAGATTTTTCAGGGATTGTAGACTAAAAACAGTAGTGGAATGGAATGACCCAATGTAAAGACAGTATCTTAGGAAAAATAATGGTTCTTAAGAATCAATGAAAAATGAAAAATCCAGGAAAGCATCTCACTCTACATGCCTTCCTATATACATGTAATCCTTCACTTAAGACCAGAACTGAGTCCAAAATTTCTGTTGTTAAGTGAGACATTTGTTAAGTGAGTTTTGCCCCATTTTATGAACTTTCTTGCCACAGTTGTTATGTGAATTACTGCGTTGATAAATTAGTAACCTGGTTGTTAAGTGAATCTGGCTTCCCGGTTGACTTTGCTTGTCAGAAGGTCATAAAAGAGGATCACATGACATTGGGACACAGCAACGGTCATAAGTATAAACTAGTTGCCAAGCATCTGAATTTTGATCACATGATCATGGGGAAGCTGGAAAGGTCATAACTATGAAAAATGGACATAGGTAACTTTTTTCAGTGTTGTAACTTTGGTTATTAAATGAACTAAACGTTGCAAATCGAGGACTATCTCTATCTAACTCTGGTGTCTGAGAGCTGTCTGCTCTCTCTTTCTTTGTCTAAGAAGACAAGTCTTAATTCCTTCAGGAGAAAAGAAGAACTCTCAAGATTTCATTTTAACTTGGACCTGCGGAAGACCCACACACAGTTTGACCAAAAAGAATGGCACCATGAGTTATAAATAAATAAATAAATAAATAAATAAATAAATAAATAAATAAATAAATAATAATAAATAAATAAATAAATAAATAAATAAATAAATAAATAAATAAATAAAGTAGCTATTTGATTTGGTTTTATCCTTATCTATAGGCAGTTTTAGCCAGTTTCTATTAGTTTAACTCAGTGGTGAAATCCAAATTTTTTTACTACCGGTTCTGTGGGCGTGGCTTGATGGGCATGGTGTGGCTTGGTGGGCGTGGCTTAGTGGGCATGGCAGGGAAAGAATAGTGCAAAATCTCCATTCCCTCCCCACTCCTAGGGGAAGAATATTGCAAAATCTCCATTCCCACCCCACTAGAGGTGGTATTTGCCAGTTCTCCAAACTGCTCAAAATTTCCTCTACCGATTCTCCAGAACCTATCAGAACCTGCTGGATTTCACCCCTGGTTTACCTACTATTTCCATTTTAGGAAGGATTTAGTTTGAGATTAAGATAACAAAACTAGCAGTAGTAGAACAGATTACATTTAAATCAGAGATAGAGTGGCTGGAGTAGGAATTGTACTGTAGTTGCTGGGGAGATTGCTGTGGGGAAGATGAAGATTAATGTGTGGGAAGTGGACTACAGGAGCCCCACCAACCTCTCTCTAGGATTAAGGATTACATTAAATAGAGTTTAATACCTTGCGTTAGGTTTAAAACTAAGATGAGGTACCTATACACATCCCAATCTGAAAATAGTAGTGTAAGAAAATGTTACAAGTGATATACTCAGAGCTTTGTTTTGACTTTTCTAGTCACAGAATCCTAAATCTGAAGTTCTTTGAGTTTTCTAGTACATCCACTGGCTAGGGCAATAATAGTTATTTACATATTAGGATTCTATGCATGCAAATCAGTTTTGTCTTCCTTTTCCCTCCTCTTCTCCTTTTCTTTTTGTGTGATGTCTTTTTTAAAAAATAAGATACAATTACTTTTTGTAATTTGTAAAAAATTAATACAAATGTTTTAAGCAAATGAAGAAGCAAGGCAAACAAAGAAGCAAGCTAACAGATGGAGGAGCCATTTTCTTTTGTGTCCTGCTTATAAGATTTCATCCTGGAGGCATCTGGTTATGGTTAACAAATACATGAACTAGCTGAAGGTCTAGATGGATGCTTTGATCCAGCAGCACTCCTTATCTTCTCAGTTCTGATCAGATCTCCAAATTTAAAGAACCTAATGAAGCCCAGGGAATTCCGATACAAATTAAAATAGTTTATGTTAGAGAAAAGGAATCTGGTCTGTTCCCATACTATATTCCGTATATCTTTGTTTCATTACAGGGCAATTCAAATGAAAGGAATAATGTGGCAAAAATTATGAAAACATTTCCTTCAACTGGAGATGGCACTGGGGTTCCTATTAGCAGTGAAAGGACAATCTAGTCAAATTAAGCTCAGCATCATAGATACTCCCATATTGTTTTCCTTACAACAGTGCAGAAGAGATTTGCCTTCCCTCTGCCTTCCCACCAGGGGTGAAATCCAGCAGGTTCTGACAGGTTCTGGAGAACCGGTAGCAGAAATTTTGAGTAGTTCGGAGAACCAGCAAATACCACCTCTGCCTGGCCCCAGAGTGGGGTGGGAATGGAGATTTTGCAATATCCTTCCCCCAGGAGTGGGGAGGGAATAGGGATTTTGCAGTATCCTTCCCCTGGAGTGGGGTGGGAATGGAGATTTTGCAGTATCCTTCCCCTGCCACGCCCACCAAGCCACACCACGCCCACCAAGCCACGCCCACAGAACTGGTAGTAAAAAAAAATTGGATTTCACCACTGCTTCCCACCCTAACCTGCTGGAACCCTGGAATTTCCTGGTCATCTCCCATCCAAACCTGTGTAGCTTTTTGATATCAATCAGGTTAATTAGGAACTCTCTAGCTGAGCAATCCCACAAGGGCAGTTCTACCTCATCCAGTACAGCCCAGCTCCAGCCTGTTCTGCATGTAGCTCATCATTTTCTGTTGCAGTAGAACTATGGGGAGACTTTGTTCTCTTTGTCCTACATGTTTACCTGAGTCAGAAGTAGAAATGCTATTTGAGACAGTGTGGTTGAGACTGAACTCCAGCTTCTGAAGCTCTGGATGAGATGGATTCTTTTCAGTTGAGTTTTACACTTAGGCATGGAAAACCAAAGGTACAAATACTGATTAGGCAAAACATGGCTTAAAAACAGTACTGTGAGAGGGAGTCCTAGTGGATGATCACTTAAGTATGAGCCAGCAGTGTGCAGCAGCAGCTCAAAAGCTTAGAAGGCATAGAATCAAAATCACGTGAAGTATTAGTACTGCTTTATAAAGCCTTAGTAAGGCCACACCTGGAATACTGCATCCAGTTTTGGTCACCACATTACAAAAAAGATGTTGAGTCTTTGGAAAAAGTGTAAAGAAGAGCAACAGATGATTAAGGGTCTGGAGACTAAAACATGAAGAACGGTTGCAGGAATTGGGTATGGCTAGTCTAGAGAAAAGGACTAGGGTGGACATGATAGCAGTATTCCAGTATTTGAGGGGTTGCCACAAAGGGAGTCAACTTACTTTCCAGAGCACCAGAGGGCAGAACAAGAAGCAATGGATGGAAACTAACCAAGGAGAGAAACAACCTGGAATTAAGGAAAAACGTCCTGACAGTGAAGACAATTAACCAAAGGAACAGCTTACCTTCAGAAGTTGTAGAAGTTCCATCACTGAAAGTTTTTAAGAAGAGACTGGACAGCCACTTGTCTGAAATGGTATAGGATCTTCTGCTTGAGCAGGAGGTTGGACTAGAAGTCCCCCAAGCTGCTTCCAGCTCTATTCTGGAAATTTGGTTCATCGGATAGCATCAATCAGATCTAATAGGACAGGAGACTGAACTTACATCATCTCTATCTGCCTGGTTCCAACAAGTTCAGTTGAACATCATCTGTTTTGTAGGCCGACCAGTTCAAAGTACTATAAAGCCTTTTACAGCTTGCTTGCCTTGTCTCCAGGCAGGAATTTCCTTGCGTCTAAGCTGCCAGCATAGAGAGGATGCAGAGGAAATAAAGCTGAGTGGTTTGCCTTGTTTTAAGCATAGCACTCTTATCCTTATCACTTTGAAAACCAGAATTTCTATTAAAAAGCACAGAGTTGCTGCCAATTTAATCTCCCAGATAGTTAATAGGCTTCCAATGGAGAGAATTCATCTCTGAAATCATTTCCAATACCACTATTTGGAAAAGAGTCTATACATTCCTCCTGTTTGTAAAGCTATTTAGTGGCCTACTCCCACTCTTCCTCTGTCTCAAATAAAATTGGGCGGATGCTCTTCCAGACAGTGCTGGGTGAGGGTAACATGGCTCAAGACCCACTCAATTTCTGCTGGTCCTCTTATCTTCCAGGCATGGTGATTAAAAGAACTTCTCAGCCACTGTAGGAGAGGACTTCAAGTTGACAAAAAACACAGCACTCTAGCTTTGAAGAGAGTAAATCCCAACCAACATCCATAGCATTATAGCCATAAATATTAATCAATGAACATAGAATTTCATTAGCTGTTAAGAAATAGTGCCTGGTGTTTATCTGTAATTCCATCATTCCTTATATAAAATCTGGAAAATGGAACAGGTGAATGACTTAGCAAGGGCTGAAAGGGAAATCAATCCAAGCTGCTCAAAAGAGTTCAGTGGATTTTTTTTCCAGGTGGGGTAGGAAGGCAGTGAATTGGAGCCTAAATCTCTATCTGGCCAGAAAGCCTTAAAAAAGAATTTGCAACTCCTTAGGTCAGTGATGGCTAACCTTTTTGCCATTGCATGCCAAAAGCGGGCGGAGTGGGGGGGTCATGTGCATGCCCACATCCATAATTTAACCCATAATTCACCCAGAGGCTTTCTAGGAGCCTGGGAAGGGTGAAAACGGCCTTCCCCACCCCCTCGGAGGCCCTCCAGAGGCCGGAAACGGCCCGTTTCCCGACTACCGGTGGGCCCGGATGGCCCAAATATTAGCTGGCTGGCGTGCACATATGCGCTGGAGCTGAGCTAGGGCAACGCTCATGTGCCCACAGATATGGCTCCATGTGGCACCTGTGGCACGCGTGCCATAGGTTCGCCACCACAGCCTTATGTTTTCTAAGGTTCCAGTTATTGCTTAGGCAAAGATGTTAAATGATTCATCATTGATTATTTTGCTTGCTGTTTCCTTTTTCTTTTATACTCTAATTGGTTTCATGGCTAGTTGCAAGGTTTATCTGTTGCATGCTTTAATTTATTTATTTTTTTACACCATGGGAATAAAGTTTCTTCCTGTGGGAGAAGCAAAATCCCCAGAATTCTGTATAAGGCCTTGCTGCAATTTAACCAGATGCCTTTAAATCATTTTTCTGACATCAATTTGTTCAAGGAAAAATAGTTGCAAAGTCTTCATTGTGAAAGTCAGGATTTCACTAACAGCTTCCATGTAGAGCATTGCTCAGGGAGCAATGGAAATGCCGTCAATGGATTGTTTCCAGTTTATATGCCTGACTCTATATTGCTTTGTGTAAGTATTTGCCCCCATGAGTTTCACAATTGTGATTTTCCCAAAGATCCTCCCTGCAAGGGACTGATTGAGACTCTGTAGGCAGATGCTCTTGCCAGATTCCAATAAAGATGGCACCATGGGGAAAACCTAAGTCAATTATTGATGGGCAGCAATCCATTAATCAGACAATCTCAAAATTAATCCCATATTCCCTCACTGTATTAGCTTGCCTTCATCCTTAGGTGTTACTGAGGAAATTCACAATTTGAGAAGAAATTCCCTCTGGCCTAATTATGTCCTTTTGAGGGTATTACATTAAGAAGAGGAGATGTATTGAAGGTGGCTTGCCATTAGTTTCTGGAGAGGTAGGACAGTCAATGCTTAACACTTTGGTGTCAAAGTATGATTCACAATCATAAAACTCAGTGCCATTTCTATTAGTCTTGGCTGAATAAGGCAGGGTGAACTTTAGACCGGGGTGGTATTCACTTACCTTCGCTACCGATTCGCAAATGGGAGCACACATGCCACATCTGCGCATGCGCAGGACCTTCTGTGCATGCGCAGAGCATCAGAAACAGGACGTGATGACGTCCAGGTGAGTGGGCAGAACCTCCTGTAGCCGCCGCTACTGGTTTGCCCGAACCAGATAGAACCAGCTTAATATCATCACTGCTTTAGACCCTTCTGCAAAGTTAGAAGCATGTCTTGCAAAGAGCCTTGGTGGTGCAGCGGACTTAAGTGCTATTAAGTAGCACTTAGCTGCCAGCTGCCTGCAATTACTGTGAGATCAAATCTCACCAGGCTCAGCCTTCCATCCTCCCGAGGTAGGTAAAATGAGGACCCGGATTGTGGGGGCAATAAGCTGACTTTGTATAAAAAGAACACTGCTTGGGGGGAGGGGGGCAAAAGCCCTACTAAGCAGGTATATACAAAAAGTATGAAGGCTATTGCTTAACATTGTAAGCTGCCCTGAGTCTCCGGAGAAAGGCGGCATATAAATCGAACCAATAAATAAATAAATAAATGTAATGCATTGAAGAAAGATGTCTAATTTTGGAGATTTTATCTGTGCTTTTCTTCTTTTTCTTCTTTTCTTTGAGGCCTCTTAGAAGCCTGGAAGTAAGAACTTAGAAAAAGTATGTGACCTCTATGTTAGGAAACTAACTCAAGAGTCTTAATGATGTGTTTCCCTCTAATGGATCCCATTCTGGTACCAGTACAGAGGACTACTACTTTTAAGTCCTATGATAGCCTTTGTCAAGCATGTCCTCTGTATGCAAATAAAATATCTACAGAACTTCACTCATCAGGTACATATGATAACTGAACTGCTGTTTGGAAGGAGATAAAAAAATATGCTTCCCAAAAAGCAAAGCAATAAATGGGTTGACATGGCATGCTAAGTAATTCCATGTCATTCTGGTTAACATGAATATATGGGCATCCTTCAGATATGTTGGAACTACAGTTCCTATGATCAATGGCCATGCTATTTGGGGAACATGGAATTTATAGCAGGACATGATATGCCCTTAATTGATTTCATTTTTGGTCTGATCATGTGGGTTTGTAACTGAGAACTGGTTAAACAATGCATAGAGGAATTAATTTTAAAGAGAATACTAGGAAGCCAGAGGCAACTGCAAAGCTTACATGAGAGGCAATTTCCTATATCCTGTGGCAAACAGGAAAAAAAGGAAACAATAGATGAAAAGCACAACTGGGAGAAAAACTTCAACAGTTAGAATAAATACATATACTTAATCCAAAAAGACAAGCCTAGAAAGAATTGAATAAGATTAAACCACAACTAGATTAATTGACTTGAAGAACTCCAAAAGTAGATACTGTAAAATTTGTCAAACAAAATCATTTTGGGAATGCAAAGGAATGAGGGAAATTTTGGGCGTATTAGGTTAGAAAAGAAAAAGGATGGAAAGCAAAAAAAAAAAAAGGAAACAAGTTTCTGTACATAAAATTGGAAATCATATAAAAACCTATAATGTTTTTCAAGAAATATGTTAGGTCTAATGGAAAAACATGTTTGAAAAAATGTATTGAAGATTCAGCATTTAAAAAATGTAATGAATAGCACAGATAAATACAAAGTAAACCTACTGTATAACCATTAAAATAACTAAATAAACAGTTAAAAAAATAAAATTGGAAAGTCAACAGGCCGAAGTAGGCTGACAGTACAATATTATCAAGGGTTAGAAGAAGAGCTGATGGAATCATTGACAAAAGCAATGGATTAAATAAAAAAAAAATCAAAGTAGTACCACAAACATGGGAAGAAGCATTATCTTGATTCAATAAGAAGGGAATGATCCAAAGAAACTTCAGTCATTTAGACCGCTTTCTTTATTGAAAGTTCCCTATAAAATTTTCCCAACAGTATTAGCTAACATTTAAGGAACTGTTTGCAGAAATAAGGCATGTAGATCAAATAAGTTATATTCATAAGAGGAGAATGGAGGATAACCACAGAATTATAATACTATAAACACACTGGAATATATTAATAAGGAAAAAAGCAGTGCTAATCTTATTAAATGTGATTGCTTTTGACAACATGGTGTGGCCATTTTTATTAACGGTATGAAATAAATGAATCCTGGAGGTTAATATAAAACCCGGGTAGAAAATCATGCATCATCAGCAAACGTCACAGCTAACTGCAAACTTTTCTGTAAACAAAATACTGGACAAAGAAGTCCAATCTCTTTTTTCCTATTTATGATTGTTTAGAAATATTAGCAGGCAAGATTAGAAAGGGCAATCAAATAACAGGTATTACAATTCAAGGTGAGGAATGTAAATAGAAATATCCAAATGATGTAACACTAAGTATTATGCAACTACAAACCACAACAAGACAGATGATTAAAAACAATTAACGTTGCCCCGAAACAAAAAATTTTTGGATGAAAATACATAGTTGGATACAGGAAGTAACAGGCTTCTAGGTAGAATATACACCAGAATTGTTTCTTCTAGGAATAAATGTGAAAAAATGACAACATATATTATTCTACATATGACAACGGAAGCAAGATTGGCATTTGCACAATGTTGGAGAAGCTCAAACACACACTATGAAGATCTAATAATTAGAAAGGTATTAGATTGCACCGAGATGGATAAAATGACATTGGAACTGAAAGGACAGATGGATTCGGACTTTTATGTAATATGGAGAAATGGTATAATTGGATCGAAGTTAGAAAAAAAAGGAAGTAAAAGATAGTAGATTTTGTAAAATTATATAGAGTATAGGAGAATATTAGTGTGATGATATGTAAATGGTCACAGTCATACACAAGAGCAGAATAAGAATTGTTTAATTGTTAAAACCCAATAAAACTCAAGAAAAAAAGAAAAAAAGAAAAACAATTAACATTTTCTGGAAACAAAAATTAACATTAAAAAACCAAACATGTACAGAGCCTTGATAGTACAGTGGTCTACGCACCCTGTTATTAACACAGCTGCCTGCAATTTACTGCTGGTTCGAATCTCTCCAAGGCTCAAGGTTGACTCAGCCTTCCATCCTTTCTAAGGTAGGTGAAATGAGGACCCAGTTTGTGGGGGCAATAAGCTGACTTTGTATAAATATACAAAAGTATGAAGGCTATTGCTTAACGCATTGTAAGCCGCCCTGTGTCTCCGGAGAAGGGCGGCATATAAATCAAATTAAAAAAAAAAAAAAGTTTGTTTGCCAAATTACAAAAGATTCTATTAAGAGTACAAAGAAAAGCAACAAAGATGATTAGGGAACTGGAGACTAAAACATAAAGAAAGGTTGATGGAATTGAGTCCATCTAGTTTAATGAAAAGAAGGACTAGGGGTGACATGATAACAGCGTTCCAATATCTACAGAGTTGCCACAAAGAAGAGGGAGTTATTCTCCAAAGCACCTGAAGGCAGGACAAGAAGCAATGGATGAAAACTAATCAAGGAGAGAAGCAACCTAGAAGAAGAAACCTAGGAGAAATTTCCTGACAGAACAATTAATCAGAGGAACAACTTGCCTACAGGCATTGTGGGTGCTCCAAGACTGGAAGTTTTTAAAAAGATATTGGACAATCGTTTGTCTGAAATATTATAAGGTTTCATGCCTGAGCAGAGGGTTGGACTAGAAGACCTCCAATGTCCTTTCCAACTCTATTATTCTGTTACACAGCAGACAAAAAAACCCAAGTGTTTGTTGAAAAATGTCCTCACGGCTCACATTGAGAAGTCTTTTACTGTAACTTTCTCTCAAGGACACCCTGGAGTAGGCTTAGCCCCAAAGACAAATACAGGAAGGTTTTTGCTTGTTAAATATAGCACCAATCTAAATTTTTGACCTTTCCACAAGCATTTCAGGGCAAATAACTGCATACTTGTCAAACTTAGAAATGTCTCTTATGCATCAATGGAAGACCATATTACATCAGGAGGACAATGGAAAAAACCAGAATATATGGCCTTTTTTCCCTCAGAATAAGGGTGCACAACAAAAATGTTTCGAAAATGAACATTTGTGTACTTGCTTTGCTTGCCACAGCTTTTCATTTGTGTTCTTCTATTGCGCTTCCTAAAAAGCAACATTCATTTGCTCTTTAGTAAAAACTGTATTATCTGTATTACTTAAGGAAAACACTCACGTTACAGACCAACATTAATGAAGTCCCTGAACAGTCAGCAGACTAGCCCAGCTATGATTGAAATGCAAAACCCAGCCTTGTTATTTTTATGAAACTGAGAATAATATAAGTATCCAATTGATAAAATGTTATTAAAGCTGACAGCCCTTAAGTGATCTAAGTGGTAAATATTGAAATTAAGTTTCTGCAGTGCAGCATTAGGCAAGAGAAGCCTACGGCAGTAATAAGGATTAAACAATGATTTAATGTTGTTCTACGAGGGGTAAGGATTGTGATTTTGATGGAAAGCAAAAGCTCACTCTGTTTAAATAATTAAACTGTGATTTAAGAAATTGATTGGAGAGAGTTGTAGTGGTTTTGTTAAAAGTCCGAATGAGTGAAATGAAAGAAATCTATGCTAGGGCAGCTGAAAGCCAAGGGAAGGGACGATTTGAGCCTCCTGATATAATGCTAGCTGCAACAAGCATATTTTATCATCTCTTTTCTAATGTAAACAGACTTTTGTCGCCAGAGGGTGGATCATAGCTAATGAGCAGAGGGGATTCCACAGGGTGCAGATTTTATTAACAGAGTTTATAAGGAATGGAGAGAAATTAAAAATGCAACATCTTTGAGATAATGTGATAATCAGGGTCCCAAAGGGGAAGAGATTTACCTATGCACAGCAGTGAGTTGCAGAACTTAACCACATGTGAGCATCGAAATCTGCAAATTATTTCCATTTGACAATTATACAGATGGGGTGGGCGGAAAAAGGAAAAAAGGTTGAAAGCTAAATTAGGGATATTATTTTTCTAGAGAAATGCTCACACCTCTTAATGATTTTTGCACCTTTTAAAAAAATTAATGAATGGGTAGATTCCACTATGTTTTCTTAGACTTAGAACAGATGTGCTGGAATGGAAGATTGATAAATTCTAATCTAGATTATAGGTTTATTTACTTTGATACAGAAATAAGTGTCAAATCCTTTTGCCACAAGGACAAGGAGGTAGGCAAAACTCCTTTAAAACTAAGAAATTCTTTGTTGCATACATTTTCATCCATTTCATCAAAGGAAAAAATCAATAGCTTCTAGACATTGAATCTAAGCACTATATAAACATTTGCTTCACAAAGGATATTTAAACAGCCTGCAAAGGGCAAAGATAGTGCAGCCATCCACAACAAAGTCTTCTGAAGGAGTCATGATGATTGTTGTGAATGTATAACCAAAGCCCAGATCCATGCTAGCTGGTCATACATGGTGTATGTGAAAGAGATGTGTGTCTTTGGTGCAGAGCCACAGCTCTATTTTTTTGACACAATCCTTGTGAATGACCTATCTCCAGATTTGCCATTTTGACAGCTATCTCTACTATAGGAGAATTGGAATCTACTCTTGTTTAATCATTACATGCAGCTTACATTCTATAATAAACAAAATAAATCCAGCTATCGATTACATGCAACTGTTTAATCAAGTGGATTTTATCAATCAGTTAAAAAACAGTAATTAAAAGAAAATGAGAAAAAAAATTAAATGTTTTTTTTGAGGGGGGGGTACATATTTTTGTCATCTAAAACCTGAGCAGGTACAGGCACAAAAGGAGTATGAAAATGTTACAGGAACAATTCTTCAATGTACCAATATATATATAATTTATTTGCCACCATCTCATAACAAAATGACTCTGGGTGCTTTCCAGCATTTGAAACATACATACATGTTAACACAACACACACACACACACACACTGACTGGATCATTTCCAGTATTGAAACATACATGTATGTATGTATGTATGTATGTATGTATGTATGTATGTATGTTTCAATGCTGGAAACCACCCAGAGTCAGTGAATGTGTGTGTGTGTGTGTTTGTGTGTGTGTATGTGTTAATATGTGTGTGTGTATAATATAATAGCCAACACCTTAACAGATAGGCTCAAGATTCAAAAGGCTCTTGACAGATTTGAACATTGGACCCTATCCAACAAAAGGCAATTCAGTGGTGAGAAAAGTAAGATTTTACATATAGGCAATAAAATAAAATAAACAGGTATAGGGTGATCTGTGGCACAACAACAGCAACTGTGAGTGGGATCTTGGAGTTCTAGTGGACAATCACTTAAACATGAGACAACAGTGTGCCAATGTCAAAAAAGCCAATGTAGTCCTAGGCTGCATCAACAGAGAGATAATATCAAAAATATGTGAAGTGTTAGTACTGCTTTATACTTCACTAATAAAACCACACTTGGAATACTGTATTTAGTTTTGTTCACTGTGATACAAAGATGTTGAGACCAGGGGTGGGTTCTACTTACCTTTACTACCGGTTCGCAGCGGGGCCATGCACTCTTCTGTGCATGTGCAGAAGCATTTTGATGACATTGGGGTTGGTGGGCGAAGCCTCCCGACGGTTTTACTACCGGTTCTATAGAACTGGTGTGAACCGGGGGCAACCCACCTCTGGTTGAGATTCTAGAAAGAGTGTAAAGAAGTGTAATGAGTGAAAGAAGAAGAGCAATAAAGATGATTAGCAGACTGAAGGC
This sequence comes from Arizona elegans, assembly GCA_022577455.1. Lineage (NCBI taxonomy): Eukaryota > Metazoa > Chordata > Lepidosauria > Squamata > Colubridae > Arizona > Arizona elegans. Next base: position 294,818,753 of record JAKOOJ010000001.1, on the reverse strand, counting down.
TAAACTGTATGATGAAAGTGTGAAAACTGGGTATGCCGAGCCTCACAAAGAGAAGGACTGGGATGATATGATAGCAGCTTTCCAAAATCTAAGGGGCTGCCACAAAGAAGAGGAGGTCAATCTACTTTCCAAAACACCTGAAAGCAGGATGGTAAGATTTGCTGGGCAGCCTGATGGGAAAAGATAGGCCAATAAATTATTAGACTCTGAATTGGAGGAGATTGTGCAAGGATGTGGGATTTATGAGCTCTTGGTTTATCCAAAAATAAGTTCCTTTCCATGAGTGACTGGTTTATGAGAAAGAGAAGTTACATTGTCAGCTAGCACAAAATGCTTGTAATGGAGAAGAATATTGTTTCTTATATTTGCTGTACCAGCCCACTTTCCCCAAAAGTCTGAGCGTTTCATCTGTTTATTATTGTAATGAAGCATTTCAGGTACGTCTAAATGCACCATCTTTCAAATTAACTCTGATAGCAGCTTTCAAGCTGCCTTTTATCTCTTGCTACATCAGTTTGAACACACTTATTGCATTTGCAGAATTTATGTGTTTTATAAAGCAAACAGAATGCCTCATATAGTGATTGATGGAAAATCAGTTGCTCAGTTGCCAGAAAATGATTGATTTTCCAACACAGCTGCTCCAGCTGTGCTACAGATGCATTTTCTACAAATATTACAGAGTTGATATGGCAAACCATTTGATTCGGCCCCCTAATTCTAATGGTCTCCGGGGAGTTGGTTGTTTAACAGATAATTTGGATAAATGGCCCATATGGTACAAGTCCACTATTTTGTTATATTGAATAGGTATGACAATTTCTTTTATAAAACCAACCTTTACAGTACAATAATTAATTATTTCAAAGATCAGAGATGAGAACTGTGCCATTCCTTCCATCCACCAGAATTACCTCTGGATTTTTCCTTAGAAAGTAAGTAAATAGAAGCTAAAGAAAGTTACATAGTTCTGATTCTCCCCCCCCTTTTTTTTTTAGTAACTGAATAGACTATGCAGTGGTGGGTTGCTACCGGTTTGCCGTGGGTCAGGTGAACTGGTAGCGGCAGCGCAGAAGCGTCGCGAGTGCCCACGCGCCCGCGAGCGAACCGGTAGCGATGGGATTTGAATCCCACTACTGATACTATGTTATATTAGGCTAGAGAAATAGGATGAATGAAAAAATATTTTGCTCTGTATCTCTTCCAAGCCTCTACCCACATTCACCCACATTAGATTAATGTGCTTACAGTATTCCATAGTGAATAGATAATATCTAACTGAATATTATTTTAATAGATGACAGGGAATAACCCTTATGATTTCTGATGGCCACATTTACAGGCTTGACCTAGCTAAGATCATCTGTCAGTCCTCTATAGTTTTGTGATTTATTTATTTATTTCCAAAAATTTATATGCCGCCCTTCTCCCTAAGGACTTAGGGCACCGAACACAGGCTAAAACATACAATAATAAAAGGTAACGTAATTAAAACCCAGTTAAAACAACAACAATAAAATAATAAAACCCAAGGATCAGGGTCAACCCATTTGTTGAAACAGCCAAGTCTTTTAAGTCCCGACGGAAGGAGCGGAGATCAGGCGCCGTCCGAAGCTCGGTGGGTAACTCATTCCAGAGGACAGGAGCGCCTATAGAGAATGCTCTACCCCTAGACATCGCCAGCCGACATTGTCTGGCCAACGGTACCCTGAGGAGGGCAGCCCTGTGTGAGTGGACAGGATGGTGGGAGGCGGGTAGGAGATGGTCCTGCAAATACCCCGGACCTAAGCCATAAGTGATCAAACATTTGCACATAACAGAGGAGACCCATATTGATATAGCAGAAGAGGTTAGCTCCATGTTGCTGGTTCATACCTGAGCTATGGTGGCGGGCCATTTTATACTTCCAAAACAGCTGTGAAGGAAAGAAAGTCTATGCTTTGGATTTTGAGGAAAGGGAACAATTAAAATATAAGCAGGCAATGGAACAGCATTCCCAAAAGGACAATAGACACAACCCCCAAGTTGGGATTTAAAAAAAGCCTTCTAGAACTTTGATATGAGAGCGCATGTCGCATCTCCCTTAATCAGCTTTCTTGATGCCTTTGGCTCGCTTGTACCAAACCTGCAGCTGAACGGGGGAGTTACCAGATGCACCAGTTGTTCACATTGTCTTTCCCCTTGTCTCCCCTATTGTCTCAGGCTAGAAAATCAGTCTGTGGTGTCTGACATCAGGGCTCCTTTAGGAGATCCACAAATAGGTATTTTGGGGTGCATAGCATCTCTTGGGCAACATTTCTGGAAATTTTGAGGATGATAAAAATGATTTCTTTCTCCCGAATGGAATGGTAATTTGGGAAAAATTTAAATGAATGCAATAAAATATGTAATAACTTTAGGCATTTATTAATTTGGTTTGCTTATATTGATAATTGGTATTTTAATAGTTGATATTTTACAAGTATATAAATATGCATATATTAGACTCTATTTACTGGAAAGCTGAAGAAGCGTCTTAAAGAGATTTATGTGGTCAAGGAAAGTATATCTACATGTATCTGCACTTTTATTTTTATTTATATCCACACACACACAAAACTATGTGCTGAAATCCAGGTGGGTCCCATCACCTCTTACGGATAGTAGCATAGCAAAGTATGTACACCATTGGTACTATTCACATAAATTGTACAGAAAAACACATCTAAAATACATATGTAAATTTACTTGTAAATTTACTACAGGTTTGCTGATAGAATTTACTTTAATTATTTAGTTGTTATAAAATCCAGTAAAATCTGCTGAACTCTGAGGAATGTGGAATCTCTATATTTCTATCTGTTTAGAAGAAATAGGCAGGCAAAAATATTAACATTAAAAAGAGAAGAATCACTGTAATGCAACTGTGAAAGTAATGTATTCTGGATTTTTTCTTCTATGATATCAAATAGATAAAGAAACTTTAATATTCTGTTTTGAAAAGAAGGCAAGGATAAGAAAGGCAGTAATCAAGATTCATTTCTGAATCCAATAAACTACCAATATCAGCATGGTCTATATCTGAACCTGGCTAGATGTTTCAGTGGCTAAGATGCTGAGCTTGTCGATCAGAAAGATCGGCAGTTCGGTGTTTCGAATCCCTAGTATAGGTCTCCTGCGTGAGCAGGGGGTTGGACTAGATGACCTTCAAGATTCCTTCCAACTCTGTTACTGAACCTTTATTTTTATTGCTTTTGTGTCCTTTTTGGAAATGGATGCATTTGGAATGTATCTCCATTGGGAAATGCTTCCCTACTTTCTTTACATGTTTGTACATTTCTTGATTTAGTGCCTCCTCAAACAAAAAGTTTAGGAAATCTTTCTCAGTCCTTTTTTTAAATTTTCCAACCACCTCCATTTTAAGAAAGAAAAATTCTTGGGTAGAAAAATGGAGGGAAACGAAGGGTTTTTCCTTCCCGGCTTTCACATTTCTGAGCCTCTCCTTCCCTGATTATTGCTAAAATGGATCTAGCCAAATGCTCACCACTTTAATCATATTTTAACAAAAACATTACTATAACCTCATGCTGTGAGTCTCTTTATATTACGTTGCCATGAGGAAAGCATAACAAGCAAAACAAAACACAGCAGTAGCTCATGAATAAAAATGTCTTCTCAGTCCTGTTGACCAAAGTCCATCCCAATCTGTGAAATGAAACCCAGAAGGATGGAGAATGGGAATGAATGATGTAGCTGGGACATGCCAAGGACCTATATATATAGAGCCCTCGCTTAACGACCCCAGTTGGACCAGCGACTCTGTCACTGGTTAATACGTTAAGGAAAAGAGACAGAATAAGTCAATTGTGATTTGTTTCCTACTATTAGGTAGTAGGAAAGAATAGGTTGAGCTACAGTATTTGTATATTTTACCATTTAATTTTTAAAGACAACTAAGAAGGGAAAAAGTACCATTTTTGCAAGTTTTAGGGGAGAATAATCATTTTAAGCTATCTGATATTACTAGCTTAAACTGACCTGTAGCACAAAATGCATATTTCTGGTAAGTTTTTCAGGTGTTTTGTAAATTGGGGAAACAGTTTTAGTAAATTGTTTTGACTATATGTATAGAAATTTCACCCGGGTTCATGTACATTTCTTTTTCTTTTTTTTTTTAAAAAAAGACTATTTTAACGTAGTATACTGGAACTACAGCTACAAATTCCCTTCATTTTTCATCCACAAGATCAAAATCCAATGTCACATTTCACAAAAATGGAATTAGATTAGAAAAGGTAAACAATGATATTTATAGTTTTAAAACTTTTCTGAATTAGTAAAGTATTTAAGTTGTAGGAATAGTTACATATGGGTTTTCTTTAATTACAGGACAGACCAGCCACAGGTCTAATCCCAGCTTTGCAGCAGTCTGCTTCCATTTTAAAATTTAATGTAATTTTTTACACTTTTATTGAAATGCAGTAGCAAATGAAGAAATTAGTGATATTGGGGAAACTTTTCTACATTCTGGGTAGGGTTGCCAGGTCTGCTTCCAAAAAATAGCGGACAAGCGGGTGGGTGGGTGGGTTTAAGTAGTAAAAAAATAAAAAAAAATTACAATTAAATTATATATTTTCTTACAAACATTTTAACATGTATTAAAATAATCATTTCAAAACTTTACTTAAAATTCAAAACATCAAATATATTATAATAATATGTAAAATATTAAATTACATTTTACTTTGCTGTCGTGTGTATTTTTTATTTGCGCAGCTTTGATCAATTCTTTGTGTTTAAGGAATAATTCTTTAATTTCAGTACAACGTTGAGAAATATTAAAAAATATACAAAGTTCACTTCGAACTGATACAAGCAGTCGGTTATGTTCATCAGTCCACACATTTCCCATGACGCTGAAAATTCGTTCAATGTTTGCATTTGATACTGGAATTGATGCACAATACTGGAACAGTTTCAGTAAACACGGAGCTGGCTCTTTCTTGAAAGAGTACGTCCACTTATCAAGGGATGAATTGCCCTGCAGATGAACATAAACTTCTTCTAAGGCAGAAATTTCATTGAAGAGAGTGTTGGGTGGAAGTTCTTCTCGCCATGGTGATAATAACCAGATGTTCATCATTTCTTCTAAAGTTGGAGGATTATTGCGATCAATTAGATTGAAACAACTTAGCGTCTCATATACTGAATCGGTGAAATTATACCACTTTTCTAGATACACAATGGCTCTTTGATACACGTTGAAGGCTTCTTTCTTGAACTTTTTTTTTTTTAATTTGATTTATATGCTGCCCTTCTCCGAAGACTCAGGGCGGCTTACAATGTGCTCAGCAATAGCCTTCATCCTTTTGTATATTTATACAAAGTCAGCTTATTGCCCCCACAACTGGGTCCTCATTTCACCTACCTTAGAAAGGATGGAAGGCTGAGTCAACCTTGAGCCTTGGCGAGATTCGAACCCTGCAGTAATTGCAGGCAGCTGGTCTTAATAACCAGCTTAATAACAGGGTGCCTTAAACCCCTGTACTACCAAGGCTCTTTTGCATGGCATTCTCAGGCAAATGTTTTTTACGTAAGGCAAATAAAACTTTCATTCCAAAAAACTGCTCATTGTATTTTTTTTGCAGCTTACACGATAATATGAAGATCACATGCAAGAATTTTCTTGCTTTCCAGCTTCAGTAGGTTGTCTTGCATTATTGACATGAAGAAGTGCGTGAAATATAAATGCAATTCTGAAATTGTTGGTTCATTGTCCTTTGCGAGTTCATTTTCCTGATCCGAAATAAGGTTCCAGATAACCTTATGGCACTCATCAGATCCAAGAGAAATAAAATACGATTTTAGAGGTATCCAGTTTAAAAGAAGTCTTTCGACCGCTTTAAACAAACTTAACCAATGTGTTGGAACATGGTGCAAAACTTAATGGAATTCTGACTCGCAAAACTCAAAAAATGATTTCAACTCTTCTCGTTTCTTCGCAGAATTTGAAAATTCAGCAAAAACCTTCAGCACTACATTTTCAATATCAAAAGATAACTGTTTAATGCATTTTTTGCGCTGTTGTGTAAAATGTGATTATTGCAATGAGCATTCGATCTTTGTCTCATTCTAACTTATGAAAAAAAGACAAAACGCGATTCTCCTATCCTTATTCTCTCAGACTGTACAGCTTTAGATTACGTACCATTTCATCATAAAGCTTTTGAATAAAAAAAATGTCCACTATTTTGTGAAAAAAAATAGTGAACATAATGTGAAAAAAGTGGACTGTCCGCTCCAATAGTGGACACCTGGCAACCCTAAGAAAAAAGTGACAAGTAGAAACCCATCTGTACTGAAGAAACTACTGTGATTTATCCTTTTAAATCAAAAAATAATTTGACACATTTATTGGTTAAAACAGGAAGTGTTCTGTTAGATCTGTGGGCATCCCTGAAATTTTAAACTTGAATAGATTAAAGTAAAAAGAAAGGCAGACATTTTTATTCTCCCAAGCCGGATCTATAAATAGGCATAATTCTTTACAAATGGGTTTTTTTACATGAGTACTTAAGAGGTATTGTATTAGTAAATACTGCATTAGATGATGCCGTTGAGCTGAGTTCGATATACTCCAATATAATTTGTTAAAACATTTTCATAATGACACAATTATGAAAAAGGAGATATCCAGAGTATATATTATTGCACTATATGTTCCAGGGGTGGGTTCTACTTACCTTTACTACCGGTTCACAACGGGGGCGCACACACTTCTGCGCATGCGCAGATCGTCAATTATGGCGTCTGGGCAGGTGGGCAGAGCTGCCCACAATTTTACTACCAGTTCTAAAGAACTGGACAGAACCGGGAGCAACCCCCCACTGATATGTTCCTCCAAGTTGATGAGATATGTTGGATTGCAAGGTAGTCTCTAAATTAACAATCCTAGTTTGCACAGAATAGTGTAGGCACAATTGGGATAGATTGAGGTTTTGGTTTCACTTATAGTATAATGGCTAAAATGTCCAGAACTGACTGACACATGGTAATTGCCATGGGTGTAAATGAAAATATAAATCCATAGGCTGGTGATAGCTATATTTTATGCTCTAGTAAATAGTGTCAAAATTTCTGCTACCGGTTCTCCAGAACTAGTCAGAACCTGCTGAAACCCACCTCTGGTTAGTAGACTGCATAATGGAAACAAGGAGGAAAGACTGAATCTGGTCTTTGATAACGTGATAATGTATCAAAGACCAGGGTAGTTTGTGTTTGACAGGGAAAATAAAATGAATGACTACAGATTATATGTAAGTGGCAGTAAACTCAAACAAGTAGATGAATGTGTGTACCTTAATGGGATGTTTACTATTAATGGAAAATGGATGGATAAATGTAAAAACATGTGAATACTGATAAAAGGGTAGTGGATAATAAGTGGTCGATCTTGAGGCATAATTACAGCATTTTTTTCTCCCTCTAGTTCCTAAAACAACCTTCCTTAGTTGTTCAGAAAGCAGTCAGATCAGGGGTGAAATCTACTTACCTTCCCTACCAGTTCGGAAGTGTGCATTCCGCGCAAGTGGAACAAGCACCCACATGTGCATCATGTACAACTTTGGACCCTCTGTGCATGCACAAAGCCTTCTGTGCAGGCGCAGAGGATAAAAAAAGGTTACTTCCTGGTTAAAACCAGGAAGTAATGACAATCGGGTGGGTGGGCGGAGCCTAGCGCTGCTACCACTATCGGTTCTCTGAACCACCCACCGCTGCTACCAGTTCGGCAGAACCAGTCCGAACCGGTAGCATTTTACCCCTGGGTCTGATATGGAAAATTTTACTGGACTCTTTCTTACCTGGGTCTCAGATTAACATGGTACTGTGGTTACTTCTACTTAGCCCAAGAGACTGAGATTGGGAGAGCCTCCCTAGGAGTAGAAAAGAAATCAAAGATACTGCAGATCATTATTTTAAACATTTTTGAATAGCTGTATTAACTCAGGTCCAATTATCCCACCCCCTCAGATCACCTGATTCCCATATTAACAACATTCCCTCATCTAATATGTCTCCTTGATCTCAGGTATCTGGAGCGGTCCATTCTTCAGCTTCTTTTTAGGTGTTCTGCTTTTGTTTTGCTATCCTTTCCCAAAAAAAGTATGTTTCCCGCTTAGGGAAAAATTTATTTTGATAGCCTTATCCTTCTAGTCCGCCTCAGAGAACTCTCTGTCCTCTGTAAATGTTTCTTTCTTTTTTTCTTATTTCATGCCTTTAATGTTTATTATTTCTATCTTCTTTTTTCCTGCTTTGCATGTTGTTTACCCACAAAAAGGAATAGTGTGTTGAGTATGTAAGTATGAAAAAAAAAGGAGATGAAGAAGGAAATGTTTATTTTAATTTATTTTCATCAAGTAATCTGGAGTAGACTGTAAAAGTTGACAGAAATAATAAGTGATAAATAGCTAACTTGAGAGAAGGAATAGTATTTGGCATACACATCTCATACAAATAATAAATTGACCTATAAAGAAATGTTGAATTTTTAATATAGGCCCTATATTTTATTCCTTTTACAGGGGCTGGGTTAGTTTGTTGACTGCATGAAAAAAGGTAAAACAAAATAAAGTATAGGATGTACAAATTCATGATGTTTTGCTTAAATCTCAGAAATATAAAAACAACAGTAGAGATGTTAGAGTTTAGAGGACCAGCTGCATTTTTATTGGTGGTCTATAACTTCAAAGATTTTTTTTCTTCAGAAGCACAGCCAGGTACCTAGGCTACCCCGTCATCTACTCTTGCTGACTTACTGTTTCTCGGTGTGTTTTTCTTTCTTTTTTTCACAAGCTATGGCTTTTAGTCTGAATGTAAGCAGCATTTTAAGAGCTATTTTCTCTATTCATTTGTCTTTTAAGGTTTAAGTTGTGGAATCCTCAGCGCTCTCTGAGCTTGGATTGCTTGTGGATGTTTCATTACCAAACTAGATAAGCATCATCAATGCTGGCAGGTTTAAATTGTTCATCTGTTGGATGGGTTGGGAAAAAAATTTAGAAGAGTCCTGACCACTCACCTCTAAAGGCCCAGTTTTCCAGATCCAGTCTGACCTAATTGTAAAGAAGTCATATCCATCCTAGACCAGAGATGGGTTTCAGAAGGTTCTGACCAGTTCTGGAGGACCGGTAGTGGAAATTTTGAGTAGTTTGGAGAACCGGTAATAAAAATTCTGACTGGCCCCACCTCCATCTATTCTCTGCCTCCCAAGTCCCAGCTGATCGGGAGGAAATAGGGATTTTGCAGTATCCTTTCCCCGAGTGGGGTGGGAATGGAGATTTTACAGTATCCTTCCCCTGCCACACCTACCAAGTCATGCACCAAGCCATGCCACGCCCACCAAGCCATACCCACAGAACCAGTAGTAAAAAATTTTGAAACCCACCACTGTCCTAGACATTCATCAGATAGCCATTGTTGAAAATTCTGGGTACTGATTCATGATGTTTAATGATGCTCAAGTCAAGGGATACTGAGGTTAGGAAAAATTGTTCTATATATTTTATTTATTTATTAAATTTATTGGCCACCCATTTTACCACAAAGCAACTCTACAGAGTGCCATTTCAAAAGATGAAGGGAATGAGGCACTTTGTCTGGATCTCCTTCTCCCGGATAGGTCCTATTCTAAGATAAGATATCTTCACGAGCCCTTTCAAATTCAGTCCAGTCACCACTGAGCTCTCATTTCCCCTGCTTTGTTATGTTGCTCTTCAAAGATTCAACTGAGGTTAGCTCAGGAGGAATGTCAGTAGGGGAAGCGAAAAAGTGAATGTTAAGATTCAAATGGTAACCGTGATGAACAGCTAGTGCATTCTTCAACATAGTATCTAAACCTAAAGCCATTAATTGTTCACCACATTTGGAGAAATGTGGGAGGCCTTTAGATGTCTGGAAGCCATAAGAAACTTGTGGAACCCTGATGGTTAGCAATGATAAGAGCTCTGAATACTAGGTACATTACCTGTCTTATGATTCCACAGGAATGGGAGCAGTAGAAATTCTTAGGCCTTTTAATATTTGTTCTCTTTGGGAAAGAAAAACCCTAAAAAATAGAAAAGAAGTCTTCAATTTTTAAGGGTGCTAAGGAAACTCACCCCTGAACACCCCCCCTCCCCATTCCCCAATTAACTGTAGGAACTGCAAATGGAAAAGAAGCCCTATATATATAAAGTATAGATTGTGAATTGCATACCCCTGAATTAAACAAAGTAAATACATAGATATCAACACAAAGAAAGGGGTGGTTTAAAAGAATGAGTTAAAGCACTTTCCTCTGGAACAGTTCATTGTGTAGAGGAACCTCTCATTGTCCTAATACTGCCAATCATCCATTATCTAAAATCCATATCTGTTTTCCTGAAAATAACCCTGGTAATAAGATCAAAGTGTTTGTTGCTTGAAAGCTTTATCTGAACATCATAATACATGGACAGACTCTTTGGGAAAAAGACAAGTCTTAGTTTCCAGCTGTACAAGTTTCATTTGGAATGGGAAATGAAATGGGAATCAGTGTACAACTTGCAACAAAAGAGATGCTGGTTTCTGACATAGGAAACCTGTAAGCAGACATCTTGAGACATCCAAAGACTTTCAGAATTTCACACCAATACATTTTTTAATCATATTAACATGGAATCACTTAACTTTCAAAGAAGAATTAGTAGGCTGTACTAAAATGATCACCTTTAAGGTGTGCCAATTTGCTTTATTGATTACCTATATATCTTACTATGCAGCATTACCTCTTCCAATTTTCCCAGACAACCATCTTTGAGGCCTAAGAAAAACTTAGGCCAGAGTGAGTTTCCATAGCTGAAGATGGACCTGACTCTGAGTCTTCTTTGTCCAAATCCAACATTTTAACTATCCCTCCCTACTAGATAGGTAGCTGCATTTCAGTTGGCATTAAACAGTAAGTAAACAGTATCAAATTACCAGATATTTATTTTTATGATTTGGCAAGAGGTTTCATAATAAATCTAGTGAATGTTTTTATTATATGTATTTTAGGAACACATTTTAAAAATCTGAAATAAATACCACAACTGGAAAAACTGTATCCTTTTTAATTCTCTGTTTTGTTTTTTTAAATAGCAACAGCCAAAATCTTGGCTTTAAATTGAGTAGGAAAATGGCAAACCCAGGTGATAAGATCTGTTAAAAACAAAAACCCAAAGATTGCAAATCTGTACAGTAGAAGCATAATAGACTAGCTTGCTTGTTTAGGCAGTCAGGCATTGGGGAAGGAGACACTTTGAAGTTCCAGACTGCCAATAAAAATGCAGATGGCATTCAGGAATTTAACATATCTAGCATTAAGCTTTTCCACATCTGTCCTCCAATTATAGAACGTATTTTTTTTCCCCCAAATCAGGTTCTACAAAAAAGAATATTTCTTACACTTGGCAAATTTAGATTAGATGTACATTGCTGCATCTTTGAGGATCCTGAGACACTTTTAACCTGATGAAACTATCTTTTATCAGAGAAGTCAGCTGGCCATCTGACCCAACAGTACATCCCAACAAAACCCTGCATAGAGGGTTTTCAATTTTACTACATGCAGTCCTTGCAGCTGGAGCTGCCCAGAAACTGCCATTTTGCCACAAGCTATAGAGTAGAGCAGAATATGTGCAACATGGAATAAAGCGACAAACAAGGAAAGTAATACAATGAAGTCAAAATAGCATATTCGTACCATAGATTAGTCAAGCATTTCTTATTTTCCTTGCAGCTGTCAAGTGTCCCTAAAGAAAGAAAGATGATGATGATCTCCAAAGAGAGCATTGAAGCAGTGAAGGCAAAAATGAAGCTTGTTTCAGAAGGAAGAGTTTAGAATGTCCCCTAAAACCTAAGATAATGGTGACAATGTTGGTGGCAATGGTGATTATTGAATTTTATACCATGCAGTGATTGTCAGGTAGGCCAGGTCAGGAAACAGACTCCATAAGTCTGATTATAACTGTACTTTATTGATATAGGTTATAGGTTAACAAAACCTTAAAAGCCTGAGTTTTCTTCTCCCTCAAGTGAATTAAGAGAGGGAGTCAGTCTTAGCTTCTTTCTCAAGGCTTTTTCCTCTTTCCCAGATTTAATGCCTCATTTGTTCAAGGTAGAAGCATAATAGACTAGCTTGCTTGTTTAGGCAGTCAGGCATTAGAGAGGTAGACACTTTGAAGTTCCAGATAAGTTTCATTATTGTAGGGAGCATCTTGGCTCCCTATAATAATGAAAGTTATCTGAAAAATGTTCTGAATGGAAAGATTCAATGAGACAGGTAGAATAAATAAATGCAATCTGATCCCCAGTTACGACCAACCCATCATCTCATTGCCTTCTATCTCATCTCATCTTCCTTTTTTTTAGGAAGGTGGTTGTGGTGATACAGATGATGAAGGAAACGATCTCTCATACTGAGCTCACATCCAGCCTGACCTAGGGTTATTTCACTTCCACAAAAGACTGCACCAGGTCCTCTTGGACAACATCCTGTACTGTTACTTTTGCATGTTTTGGGTCGTTTCCTCTCTAAAACTAATCTTTGAATAAATATTCTCAGAAACCATTCTGAATCAATCCAAATTATAGTGATCAGAATGAATGCATCAATCATTCATTGGATTAAGAGCATAGAAAAGCTGATACGGTCAAATTCTAAGCTCATCATAATTTTATACACCCCAAAGTGTTTAAAATCTGTTACTAGGAATGAGCACATACATCCATTTGCTAGTTAAACAACCTAACCTGTTTCATTTTTTATGCATATGGGCAGGGGAAGAGAGCACATTAAAAATGTTAAACACACTGACATGTTTACAATGTGTTGCAAGAAAGTGTTTAACTTCTTGTGCTGCAAAACTAAACACTTTTGAATTAGAGGGTTTGCTACCTCTCTATTTATTCAGTACAGCTATCACTTACTTATGCTTATTGGTTTAAGTTTAAATTGATTTGGAGCAGGCAGTAAGTCATACAAACAAGGAGATAATTTTGATTTCAGAACCATATGGGCAAAATTGCATTCACTGCTTCCAGTGAAATACGTCTCGCCAAATGCGTTTCATAAAGAAGCTAGTTATATTTATGGCCTGTGCTTATTCTTACTTATGTTATGGTTGAGGATTTTATCACAGAACAAATTCTAATTCATATTCATTTTAAGGGCTGATTAAGAGTACATAAAACCAATTATCTATGTTCTTTTTAAGCCACTTATAACCAATAGCTCAATCCTATAGATTGAATTAGGACTCATGTTTGGAGAATATCCAGAAAGCTCAGAAAATGGATAGCCCAGAAAAGAAACACATAGAAATGGATCAATGAAACCCATGATCAGGTGGTAGCACCTAGCCAACTTTAGCTGATCTTAAAAGACAGGACAGACCTAACACCACTGCAGATTAGTCTGGGAAATTGTGGGGAAAAAACATGGAAGAAGAAAGCAGTAGAAAACCATAACTGTACAGAGCTGTTGCCAAGAAAATTACATAAACCTGTTGATATAGTCATCATGGCCAGCATGGTGTCAAGTTGGGCTTAAAGAATCTTTACTTTTATTCTGTGCAAAATGACTTTGCTTGTGTGGGTTGAGAATTGATTGTGGGTGTAATGAGAGATGGAGAAAGTTACATTGTTCTCCAAATATGCTTAATTCACTTCTGGGGAATGAGACAAAGCAGCCTGGCTCTAACCAAAGGACGATTCCTTTTTCCTGTTATAAGCAAATTGAATGCCTGTTACCAATGGCTGGAAAGTAGGGAAATTTATTTCCCCTCCTTCCCTCAATTCCATGGCTGAAAGGCAAGGAATTTTGGCTACTTTCATTCACATGGCTGTGAAGATTGTAGGTGGATGATACCTTTGAAGTCCACCAGAACTTTACATGTGCACCACTCCTTTGAAGCCACTCTTAAGAGACAGCAGATGCCTCTAGGATTCTCCCCTTTGCTTGGCTAGTAGAAACAACATCTAGGAAACTCACCAGCTTCATTGACCTGGAGCCTCATAGATTATCTTTGTAAATTAGCTTCACTACCTAAGGTGTATATAAGGTGCATTGGTGTGAATTTAATTAACACACACCTTTGTCCTGTCAGAGTAAATTATATACATATTTGCCTTACACTTCATTTCTAATGCTCAAATTATGTATATTATATTCTTCCATATTTCTGTCAAGTAAGGCCACAGTTTAGTAATTATTTCTTCATAGAGTATTTCTCAGTTTCAGTTTTTGTATGAATTAGGCCAGTCCTTATACATTAATTTATTCACTTGTGCACAAAAATCACACTCTATTAAATATTGGAAGACTTTAATTTAGTTTAGTGATTTATTGATGCCTGTCTAAAGTGCTTTCCCAGTAGAGTTCAGCATAAGTAAAATCAGAATATTTGTAGGTGTGTGCCTGTGTACAATGCGTATGTATATGGTCCTGGTGGATTATTCCCTTCAAATATTGGATGGGTTCCAAATTAGAGCCATGATCATGTTACAATATGGATTGCCCAAAGTACTTTCATTCCTAATTATGCCTATAAAACCCCAGAAAGTATATTACCTGCTACATTTTCGAAGCATACACATTACCTTAGATATAGTGTAGTATTTTAGAATGGATTGCTGCAATAACAAGTCTTTGGGGATTTTTTTTTTTAAAAAAATAGGCAAGCATTTAATCTCCCAATTTGGGACAATAGGAATCTACCTTAATTTTCCTTGGCCAGTAGGATTTTTCTTTTTTTCCCCTTTGCCCGAGTGGTATTTTCCCCTTTGCCCGAGTGGTATTTCCACACCCAAGTTTAATTTGCTATTAAAAGATGGCATAAGAAGCTCAGGAAGAGACTGAGCGGAAACATTGTATGTTCTGCTTGATTTTCAAACTTGGTGCTTCCAGAGAATTGTTGGCAGGTTGCCTGTCTAAAAAGAAGAATATGGGTCAGTGTTCATGCTGTGTTGGAAAGATAGACTCTGTAAGAGGAAAGCATGCCTGTGAAGGATTTTCCATTGCTGCAAAGCAAAATCATTCCCTCTGCAACTCTACAAATCCAGCCATTGGAGGCAACATGAAACCAGGGCCATGCAAAAAAGAAAATGACTACTCACAGGTTTCTGTGTTACAGGTTTGTATAATTATTTATTGGGTAATACTTTCCACAGAGCCACTTGAAATGGCCCAGTAGAGAAATGTCAGTCATAAATAAATAACATTCCTGTCGATTATATAACTTTGAAACCAATATTTCTGAAGTGGTTACATTTAGAGTTCTTGAACCACCAAAATATAACTGTAAGTTCCATGCCTATTTCATTCTTCATCTCTGTAACACTATTTCAATCCTAAGGGTTCAGTTGTACCCATTTCTAGATCAGGAGGCCTTGTTTTTGTCACTCAGGCTTTAGTCACCTCTCAGTTAGATTATTGAGAATGGGCAGGAAACAACAGCCTGGAATCAGTTTTAATAAAGAACTGGAAAATGTCAATATGTTTGTGTTCCTTTAATAACCCACTAATGACAAAATGATCATATTTATATACAATAGAGAATATTCGTAGTTTTGGGTTATGGATTTTGGTAGTGGTTTGTTCTCTGAGCTTGCTGTTTACATTAGAAGTAGTTGCTGGGCTAACTGCAACCCCTAGGAATAACAATAGCTCACAAACCCATAGTTACACTCAGACAAGAACTAACAAGGATCAAAGACAGAACACGGAAGGAAGACAGCACCAATGTAATATACAAAATCAATTGCAACAATTGCAACCAGTTCTGTGTTGGACAAACAGGACGACAATTAAAAAACAGAATTCATGAACACCAGCTGGCAGTTAAGCGGCATGACCAGAAGTCCCTGCTCTCCAACTACATTGACAATGAACAACACCGGTTCAACTGGGACAAAGCCAAAGTCATCAGCTACGCCAAAACCTGTCATGCACACAAATTCATAGAACCCTGGCAATCCACAAATGGATCCACTAACAATCCACATTGACTTAGAACCAGCATATGAACCTATAAGAAAATGGACTATCCAAATGACCAATCAGCATTGGAACCAACCAACCCCTCACAAGCTGAATTTCACGCCTCATAAACAACCAGTCACACGACCAACTGATCATAACACCATACAGGACCTATGTAAACAGAGAAGAATCCAAACAAGACACTTCACCCAAAACCCGGCTGAAGATGTTCAGTTACCTAGCGAGGTAATGAAATGTCTGGGAGCTAAACAGCAAGCTCTGATAACAAACCATTGCCAAAATATTTATATACAGTGTTTGGACAACTTAAGTACTAATATGTCCAATATTCTTGGAAAATATCAACATCTATATAGGGATACAAACATATTTCAGTACTTAGAAGACATTGTGGTTTCCAGAACTTATAGAAACAAGATGCTTAAGAAAATCAGCAGTGGCTGAAACATTTGTAGGTCAGTGGGCCAACCAGTTTAGTGCAGTGAAAGGTGGGGAGAGATTCTGTGTGTATAGATGAAATATGGCTAT
Organism: Arizona elegans; assembly: GCA_022577455.1. Taxonomy (NCBI): domain Eukaryota; kingdom Metazoa; phylum Chordata; class Lepidosauria; order Squamata; family Colubridae; genus Arizona; species Arizona elegans. The sequence continues at coordinate 294,802,189 of JAKOOJ010000001.1, read as the reverse complement.
GTGGAACTTCAAAGGGATGGCTTGATTCAAAGGAGATTTTTCCCCCAGGTGACTGCTGCATTAATTAATTTCTGAAGAAAAAGGGTTTTGAAATCAATTGAGAACCTGAACATTTTGTGAAGTTCATCAGAATATAAGGATAATGAATTTTAGTATGACTACCACCATTGGAAAAATATACTCATTTTGTTTAGGATTTTATTTTATAATTTTAGACCCTCCTTCACTGTAAGACGTCACTGAATTAATACTATTTCTAAAACATAGCTTACATCTCCTTTACAATTTAATATAATATATGATTATTTGGGGTGTCCTTTTTGTTTATAGCAAATAAACTTATGAAGGAATACTTGTGAAATTGCCCTGGACCTAAGAAACAACAAAGCATATATTCTATTCATTTGACGTTTGCAGTAGATTTAGAATTGCTATTATTTTTCTGTAGAAGAAAAAAAAGAAGAATGAAAATCATCTCTAAATAAACATTTTCCCAAATTTTAGAAAATTTGCTGGTGTCTTAACCACTACACCAAACTGATTTTTGTGTGGGGTGTATGTGCCTTTAAGTCAATGTTGAATCCTGAGAACTCTCTGAACAAATCTTTGAAGTTTTTCCAGAAGTGATTTGCCATTGCCTCTTTCCAAGTGCTGAAAAAGAATGGCTGGCCCAAGGACACTGGATCTAAAGCAAGACAAAGAAACAAGAGACAAGAAACAATGAATTCTAATTACAAAGATGTAAATTTTAGTTGGTCATCAAGAAAAATTCCCAAGAGTAAAACCTATTCAACAATTGAACAGACTGCATTGGGAGATTATGACTTCTCCTTCCTTGTTTAAACAGAAGTTTGATTACTATATATGAGAGATGCTGCAGTTGTAACGTGCACTGGTCAAGAGATTGAAATATATGATCAGATGATATATGATGAATATATAGGATCCAAAGTCCTTTTCAACTTTTAAAGTGCATGATTCTGTGAATGAATGATTAGTTATTTAAGATGTCATGTAATCTATAAATTTAATTTCTCTTGACTTTTGTTCAGATATATAGAAATGAAACAAGTGAAACATATTCAGAATCTGAAGCACAAACCAGAAGCATTGGAAATTAGCAGCATCTTTACCCCTTAGTAGCCAGAAGCACATAAATCAGTAGCTCAACTCATTTCATTCAAAGCAATTTCAAGATTTTAGACAACTATATTGCATATCAGCACAGTTGGCTGCAGGTCACATTTTCTTCTTTATTTTATACCTGCAGGTCCCTCATTGCTGCATATGTTTCCTGGTCTGTAGAAACTGCTGATAGGTTCCTCAGGTGTAGCATGCCCTTGACTAGAAAGCCATGGGAAACACCTGCTTTCTCAGCCTTGCCAGATTTTTCATGTACTATTCATTGCTTTGTGCTTATGTCATTTGTAATTATATAAGAAGATTTTTGGCAGCTTTCATCAAACAATAATAGAACTCCAGCTAATACTTTTAAAGCCCACATTCTTGGTATGTCAGTGGTTCATAATGTGTGTATTCTATAATGTTGCTTTTGATTTTTTTTTTTTAAAAAAAACTTAATTGGATGAAAAAAACAAACCTAAACTATATTAAATCATTGTCTTTGTAGTCTTTGGATTTGTGCCCGTTACTACTTCTTTAGCTACACTGGTTCCCTATAGACTTCCAGGTGCAATTCAAAGTGCTGGTTATCACTTACAAAGTCTTACATGGCACATGAGTTGGTTATTTGTAGGACCACTTCTCCCCAGTGGTATCTGCCTGTCCACCTGCTTCCTGGGGTGGGGGGGAGAGGGGGGGAGAGAGAACAATTGACCTAAGGCCACTTAGCTGGCTTTGTATTAAAATTGGCACTAGAACTCATGGTCTTGTAGTTTCTAGCCTGGTGCCTTAACCAATACACCAAATTTGCTTTCTACTGTTGATACTTGATCAAATGAAATCCAGATCCAGAAACCCTGTCCAGGTAGAGGGCAAGAGACGCAATGCCTTTTGGTACTAGAAAAATGTATTTCCTCAAGTATATTTTTATGGAACTAATCCATCACAGGTATAGAGTCACACAGATAAAACATGATATCCTGTCCAAACAGAAGCATCACACACTTAAGAACCAAATCCCAGGTTTTCAACAAAGCTACTTTAATTTGTAAGAAAATATCTTCTAATGGTTATGGTGAAAAGAATATTGTTCACACCCCTGAAGGTAAAAACTGGACAATCAATCAGAATTGTTAGCAGCAAACATTAATATGGAGAATCTATCCGACAACTCCTTCATCAAGATGGGTGCCAAAATCCCCCCATTAATTCCCTCTAATAACCAGGAAAGCCACAATATTATTATTAAGAAACTGTCCTCCATAAAACTATGTAAAGGTAACTCTGTAACCTGACCTTATTCCGGTAACTAGCCTGTGGAGGCAATACAATTTATGTGGCTTCGCCTTTTTGCTGGCTCTAAAATGGGAGGAATTGTGGGAATTCATAACTTTTAATGCTTGTTGAGGTTCTTTTTTTCTGTTTCTGGCTAAACTCAGGTGTCTTATCCAAATAACAACTGTACTATTTCCAGATTTGAGAAGGCAAAACTGTATCATCTCTTTCAACATTCAAAAATAGCTGACAGTTTCAAGACTAACCCTTGCCTTCAAGATTTAGAAACAAAACTGCTGTTGTTCTGCCTTAGCAGAGTGAGAAAATAATTCTTTGCAAAAGGCCATGCCTCCTGTTGAAATTTTATTGAATATTTTAGTCAAAACATTTCTTTGAAGAAATGTTTCATGTGTGGATTGATGGCCAGAGGAGCTAGAGCAGGGGGAGATGTGAAACAATGAAAGAGGGAGAGATCTCAAGTATAAAAGCACCTCTTTCTGGAGTAAGCCCCCTTCCCATTTTGATTAATTGCTTAGCACCAGAAGCTGGGGCGAAGTCCATTGCGGAAATGAACTCACTGGGAATCTCAAAGGCAAAGCAAAAAAGATTTAAAATTGAGGCAAAGGAGACAGCCTTGCCTTGGTATTTGTAAGGTGGGGAAGAAGGGACACGCCATAATGTGAGCCACAGAATGGACACTTTAGTAATATAGAACATTCCGGTTTATCTTAAATCAAAACTGTTCTTTCAAATTACTTCCCAATAGAAGACAAAGCCAGGCATAATGATGAATGCAGAATATTTCTGACCCATGGATCAAGTTCCCTTTCCTTGTTATTGCTTAGGCAAGGGATAATGAGACAGGGTGGAGAAAAGTGGAGACGTTGTCTCATATATTTTCATAGCAACAGATCATAGACAGAGGAGAAGGAGCTCAAGGTGGAGTCACCATTTTTGTAGCAATCTTATTTTTGACAACACATCAAGTTCCATCCAGAGAGCAGGCCTAGACATTTCCTTTACCATAACAAGAGCTTGGCATTATGATATAGGTTGGAGCTAGCAGAAGGAAATTCCACAGCTTTGTCCTTCCTAAAATTGTTTGTCAGGGAGAATTCTCTGAGGAATGATGTTAATGTTTGGGATATTTGTAAAGAGTTTATGATATATAATAAGAGTCATTTTTCTGAGCTGTGTTTTTTATATGCATTGGGAATAGAATGCTATAGAAAAATCGATGAAATGCTATATTTCTGCTATGATCTCATATCTTTCTAGGCATTTAGCATTATGAATCCAAATATATATTAAAAGCACTTAATTGAATAAGTCAAACATAGAGGTAACCTGCCATTGAAAAGTGCTCTTCACCAATGTTGAAAAAAATATCACATTGAGCTTATAAGTTTTGAGCAAGTCCTACTGATGTCATGAGAACTATTTTCAAATAATAAACTGTGGCCTGCAAAAAGATAAGTAGTTTTGCTACATTATTTTTTTTTTATTTTTAGGAATATGAAGTATTATTTTTTTATTGCTGCACAATCCCCAGAGAGAGTTGTACTGATAAAAACAAGGAAGTTAATTGGCCATGTATTTCATTCCAACCTTGTTAAGTGTTAATACTTAGTTTGAAAAAGGCAATTTAAAATGTTTATAAAATCAATGGTAATTAAGATTCTATATGACAAATGCCTCCACCAGTTTGACAGATATTGTGACCTGTGCATTTAGGGTTTGGATACCTGGAAGGTGTTATTTACCTAAACCGTATCCAATATGTTCATATTTAGAGCAAATCCATTGAAATCAATGTGATTTAAATTAGATAAGACATTAAGTTAATTCATATGGATTTCAGTTGATTTGTTCTAAATATTTCCAGTGAAAAATTAATTCATTTTATTGAATCTGCTTTAAGAATAATTAAATCTAGACACCTAGTAAACATTTTTCATCCAAAGAAAAGTAGGACAAAGGGGGGAAAAGATAATGCTATTCTTCCGGATCAGAATTTTAATCATTTTTTATTTTATTTTAGGGAGACTTCTAGCTGAGCACTTTTTAAAAATGAAAATGAAATAGATACTTCAAGTGTTATGTAAATAGGTTTGTTTGGCGGGAAGTTCAAATTAACTGACCCTCAGCTGATTGGCTGACCACCACAGCTGCAAGGTATATAAAGGGAGCTGGCTCCCCAGGTCGGTAGCTGGAGTCTCACCCTATAATAAAGAGCTGTTGTCACTTACTACTCTGGCTTGCTGCGTCCTCATTCACCCAACTTAACATTGGCGACGAGGATGGGATTTTGAGGCCAGAAGCAGAGGAGAGCTGAAGCCACACGCAAAAGAGCTGAAGCCACACGCAAAAGAGCTGAAGCCACACTCAAAGGAGCTGAAGCCACGTTCAGAAAAAGGGGACCCGAGACCGCATCTGAATCCAGCCAGGCGAGCGAGCGGAACACAGGAGAATCCCGAAACGATGTCTGCCTACACCCCGCCAGCGCCTTTCGACCCCAAGGAAGAGAAGTGGGGATCCTACATGTCCCGGTTCGAGTGCTTCATGGTGGCAAACGACATGCAAGGGCTACCGGACGTTCGGAAGAAAGCCCTATTCCTGAGTCACTGTGGGCCAAGGGTTTTCGACACAGCCGAAGCATTGTCGGAGCCAAATTCGGTCCACAACATTTCCTGGTCGACGCTACAGACCCTGCTGAAGGACCACTATGCACCAACGCCATCGAAGTACGTACAGCGCTACGAATTCCGGCAACGGCTCCAGCAGGAGGGAGAATCGATCAGCGAGTACGTCGCTGCCCTGCGTAAGGCCGCAACCCACTGTGAGTACCGAGACCTGGATGAGATGCTCCTAGAGCAACTAATTTGCGGAGTGAGAGATAGCCGGCTCCAGAGGAGGCTGCTTGCGAGGTCAAACCTGACTCTACTCATCGTGCTAGACGAGGCCAGGGCACAAGAGTCGTCAGTAAAGGCCGCCGAGAGATTGAAGAGCTCCCACTTAACCAAAACAACGCAGAAGACGGCGCCAGTGCATCGAGAGGCTGTAAGCACCGCCAGCGAGGGGGAGTCAGAAGAAGAGGTCTACCGCACCGAGCAGCCCCGCACAGCCCGCAGAGAGCCCAGAGACGGATGCGCCAGCTGCGGAGGGTCCCACTCACGACAAAACTGTAAGTTCAGGGACGCCGTTTGCCGTTCCTGTGAGAAGAGGGGCCACATCGCTAGAGTCTGTAGGTCGAAAACACACCAGAGCTACAGACCACGTGGCCAAACGGCCCAATCCGAGACGGCGCCACACCGAAGGCCCAACAGGGACGGCGGAAACCGGAAGGGCGCGAAATTTGAAGACGCTGGGGCCTACACCATTCGCATCGAACGGACCTGCACCTCGCCCGGAGAAAAGACCTACACCACGGTCGAGATCGAGGGACGGGAGTGCCAGATGGAGATCGACACGGGATCGCCGATATCCATCATGTCTTGGGAAACCCTAAAGAGAGTCATCCCCAGCGCACACAAGCGACAGCTCCAGCCACAGCTTCGCAGACTGAAGGATTACCAAGGGAACCGCATACCCGTCGAAGGCAGAGGCGAGTTCCAAGTCCAGTACGGGGAGTTTACCGAGAAACTGCCCCTCACCATCGTCAGAGACAACCTTCCCAGCCTCCTGGGCATGGACTGGTTTAGAGCCCTAGGCATGGGATTCACCGGAGTAAGGAACGTTCGAAGCACCCTGAAGGAAGACCTGATGCAGGAGTTCCAGGACGTGTTCGACGAGAGGCTTGGCAAGTATGTGGGGACCCCGATTTCATTTAATCTAGACCCCAACATCGCACCCATCCGCTTAAAGCCCAGGCGTGTACCATTTGCCCTGAAGCCCAAAATAGACATTGAGCTGGATAAATTGATCAAACAAGGGGTGCTCGTCCCAGTCGACCACGCCAAATGGGAGACCCCAATTGTGACACCGGTCAAGCCGGACGGATCAGTGCGCATATGCGCTGATTATAAATGCACAATCAATAAGGCCCTGCAGCAGAGCGCCTATCCAGTGCCAGTTGTTCACCACTTACTGCATTCCCTGGGCCCCGGCAAGATATTCGCAAAACTCGATCTGGCGCAGGCGTACCAGCAGCTGCCAGTAGATGGCGCTACCGCAGAGGCACAGACTATCGTAACCCACAGAGGGGCCTTCAAGTGCACCCATTTGCAATTCGGAGTAAGCGTGACCCCCGGACTGTTCCAAAGTACCATGGAATGGCTTCTACAAGGGATCCCCGGGGTGGTGCCCTATTTTGATGACGTGCTCATCACTGCGGACAATGAGCAGCAGCTACGAGAAAGGCTGAGGGAGGTCCTAAGGAAATTCAGGGATGCGGGACTCAGAGTAAAACGCAATAAATGCATGATCGCAGTCCCCTCAGTCGAATTCATGGGATACAGAGTAGATGGCACCGGCATACACCCCACAGAGAGCAAGATCAGGGCAATCAGAGAAGCACCCACCCCCAAGGACAAGGCAGAGTTACAGGCCTTCCTGGGACTATTAAATTTTTACGCCATCTTCCTCAAAGACAAGGCAACAGTGGCAGAACCCCTACATAGACTGTTAACCAAGAAAGCCATGTGGAAATGGGGGAAGGCTGAAGACAGGGCATTCGCCGGCATTAAGAAACTACTATCAGCTTGATAGGAATTTATGCTCCTAATCAACAACAGGACTATTTTTATAAAATGCTGCATACTAAAATACTTCAATGGGATTATAGATCTATTTTAATTATGGGAGACTGGAATGGAGTAATTGACTCTAAATTAGATAAAAAGACTTTGGCAAAATCAAGAATTAGATTACCACAGACTTTTTTTGATATGAAAGAAGACCTGGAATTAAAAGATATTTGGAGAATATATAACCCAAAAGAATTGGACTATACTTTCTTCTCTGACAGACATAGATCCTTTTCCAGGATTGATTTTATTTTGTTGTCTGATGATTTACTTGTTAGGACAAAAAGAACAAAGATTCTGCCAAGAACTTTGACTGATCATAGCCCAGTCTGGATAGAAATCGAGACATGTAAGAATGAGAGACGCTCTTGGAGATTAAATGAAAACTTGTTCAGATATGAGAAAAATATAATAGAACTTAAAAAGCATCTGAAAGAGTTTTTTGAAATGAACTTGAATAAAGGCACCCCAATGGAAATTGTGTGGGACGCAAGCAAAGCTTATATGAGAGGGGTGCTTATATATATGAACTCTAAACATAAGCTGATTCGACAAAAGAAAAGACTTGAATTGGAAGCAGAAATAAAGGACAAAGAACAGTTACTTATTAAAAATCCAACAGATGAAAGAATACTTAGTGTTATAAAACTTCTGAAAGTCCAATTTCAAATGCTTATAGCGGAACAAGTTGCAACAAACTTACAATATGCGAAGCATAATACATTCTGCAACGCTAATAAACCAGGCAGGTGGTTGGCCTACACATTAAGGAAGAAACAAAGCACACGGACTATTGATAGTGTTGATATTGGGGGGAAAGAAGTTTTTCAACAGAATTTAATAAAAGAAGCTTTTCTTCAATATTACACTAAACTATATGCCAGAGAGGAGGTGCAGAATGGACTTACAGAAAAATATTTGGACAATAAAAGAGTTACAAAAATCACTGAGCAACAAAAGGAAAGAATGGATTATCCCATAACAGAGGAGGAGATAATAGCAGCAATAAAACAATTAAAAACAGCCAAAGCTCCTGGAACGGATGGTCTGACAGCAGTGTATTATAAAACTTTACAGGCAGAAATGGTGGAACAACTCAGAGACTTATTTTGCAACATACAACAAGGGGGAAAAGTACCTCCATCGTGGACTACAGCTTATATTTCTTTGATACCAAAAGAGCAAGCAGGTCCCAAAAAACCGGAGAATTACAGACCAATATCTCTTTTGAATACGGATTATAAAATTTACGCAAAAGTATTAGCCAACAGACTGATGCCAGTAATTCAAAAGGTGATTCATGATGACCAAGCGGGATTTATTGAGGGTAGGCACATGAAGGACAATGTAAGGCAAGTAATAGACTTATTGGAATATCTTGAGAAGAATAAACAGATCCCTGCAGTGCTGGTCTTTCTGGATGCAGAGAAGGCCTTTGATAGAGTGGATTGGAATTTTCTATTAAAGACCTTAAAAAAGATGGACTTTGGGGACCAATATATACAGGCGGTCTCAGCAATTTATCAAGAGCAAAAGGCACAGATCATTATCAATGGAAGTTTGACAACAGAGTTTAAAATTGAAAAAGGAACAAGACAGGGATGTCCACTGTCCCCATTGTTGTTCATTTTAACACTAGAAGTCTTGTTAAATACAATAAGGGATTCTAACACTTTGAAAGGTATAATGATAAGGCAAGAGGATTACAGAATAAAGGCATTTGCAGACGATCTGGTTGTTACCCTAACACAACCAATGGAATCGATAATCCAGATGAAGGACATTATACAAGACTTTGGTAAAGTTTCAGGTTTCAGATTGAATCAGAGAAAAACTAAGATGGTAGTTAAAAATATGACACAAGATCGTAAACTGGAGTTAGAAAGGAGGGCAGGTTTTGAGATTGTACCAAAGGTAAAATATCTAGGAGTTCAGGTTGCAGAATCAAATATGAAATTGTTTCAAAATAACTATGAGGTGTTGTGGCGAGAGGTGCAAAAAGATATGGAGACTTGGAAAAAACTGCAGCTGTCTTTACTTGGAAGAATAGCAGCAGTTAAGATGAACATTTTGCCAAGATTTCTTTTTTTGTTTCAAATGATTCCGGTGCTCAAAAATGATAAACAACTAAAAGTATGGCAAACTGGTGTCAACAAATTTGTCTGGAACGAGAAAAAACCAAGAGTAAAAATGAAAATTATGCAAGACATTCCAGAAAGGGGAGGTCTCAAACTTCCAAACCTACAATTATATTATGATGCAACAGCTTTGACTTTAGTAAGTGATTGGTTTGGAGGAAAAAAGACTGGAATATTGAATGCAGAAAGTTTTGATCTGGAATTTGGATGGCACGCTTACTTATTTTATGACAGCAAAGTGGATAAAGTATTTAAAAGCCATATACTTAGAGATTCTTTGCTGAGAGTTTGGAAGAAGCACCGAAACAACTGGAATTATAAAATACCGCTATGGCTGGATCTTGGTCATACCTTGTGGAATACAAATATAATGTCACTCGGGGGGTTTTTATATAAAGAGGTTCTTTTTACAGATGCGGGCAGATGGCAGCTGAAGACATTACAGACATTGTTGGCTGAAGGGATTAATTTAACTTGGTTACAATATAATCAACTGCAATTGAGATGGAAAGAGGACCAAAAAACTGGTATTATGATGTATGAGGAAGAATTAGTTAGACATATAAAAGAGAAAGGCCCAATGCATATTAAAAGACTTTATAATGTCTTGTTAGAAAGGGATTCAGAAACTGAACTAGTTAAAGACTGCATGGTTAAGTGGGCACAAAATTTTGAGGAACCAGTGATGTTGGAAACATGGGAAAAAATTTGGGTTCAGAATGTTAAATTTACACAGTCGCAGAATCTGCGGGAAAATTTCTACAAAATGTTTTATAGATGGCATTTAGATCCTAAAAAATTGTCGTGTATGTACCCTAATGTCCAGCCTAAATGTTGGAGATGTGATTGCTTAGACGCTACATATTATCATGTTTGGTGGACCTGTAAGAAAGTTAAGGCTTTTTGGATAAAAATTTGGTGGGTCATGCAGAATGTTTTGAAGAAAAAAATTCAATTTTCTCCACAACTGTTTTTATTGGGTATAGTTAAGGGTTTTACATTGGGGGAAACAAAATTGATATTGTACATGATAACTGCAGCAAGATTGTTGATAGGTAAATACTGGAAAAATGAAGCGCTGCCTACGATTGAGGAATGGACTTTGAAGATGGCCAGTTTTGCAGAGATGGCGAAGATTTCAGCATATCTAAAAGACTGTTCTCAAGAGACCTATGAATGGGAATGGAAGAAGTGGATAAATTATGTTCAGCACAAATATCAAACTAGGAAGTATCAAATAGCCTTTATATAAAAATGTTATATCAAGATAGAAACATTTTAGGGTTGAGGATAAAAACTTGCTAGAAAATGTTATATTAAGATAGAAATATTTTAAGGTTGAGGATGAAAATTTGTTAGAAAATGTTATATTATGATAGAAATATTTTTAAGGTAATCAGGATGAAAATTTATCTGAAAATGTTATACCAAGATAGAAATAGGTTAATGTAATGAAGATGAAAATTTGTAAGGGGGAGGGAGGGGTTCAAGTTTTATATACAAAGGAGGGTTTTTTCCTTTTATCTGACATGAGCATACTAGGAAGTCTGGGGGGAGGGGAGGGTTAGGGTGGGCTGGGGAGGTTGGGAAGTCTGGGGGGGTAGTGGGGGGGGAAAAAAGGGGGTGAAAATGTAATTGTAAAACTTTTGCAATAAAAAAAAAAGAAACTACTATCAGCTGAGAGCTTCTTGATCCAATACAATGCAACGCTTCCCCTTGTTCTAGCATGTGACGCGTCCCCATTCGGGGTGGGAGCCGTCCTGAGCCATAGACTCCCGAATGGCATGGAAGCACCCATCGCATATTACTCCCGAACGCTATCAAGTGCCGAGAGAAATTACAGCCAGCTCGACAAGGAGGCCCTCGCCGCCGTTTCGGGAGTAAAGAAATTCCACGAGTACTTGTTCGGGAGGGATTTTGAGCTAATCACAGACCATCGACCACTCCTGGGTCTCCTCGCGGGAGATCGACCAACCCCGGCAGCACTGTCACCCAGGATGACACGCTGGGCCATCTTCCTCGCAGCATACTCCTATCGCCTGGTACATCGACCAGGGGCGAACATGGGCAACGCAGACGCACTCAGCCGATGCCCACTACCCGACAGCCTAGAAGACCCCACACCCGGCATCCCCATCCTGCTGATAGACGTTTTGGACTCTGGGCCCATAACATCAGCCGAGGTTGCAAGAGCCTCAACCAAGGACCACGTGATCCGGACAGTCGCAAGTTGGGTCATGAGGGGGTGGCCGGAAAAGATTGGGAGCGGGGAATTTAAACCGTTTGCGGGAAAACGAGACGAATTGACAATGCAAGGGGGTTGTTTACTATGGGGCGATCGGGTTGTTATTCCCTCACGCTTAAGGGAAAAGGTCTTAACGTTGTTGCATGAGGGGCACCCTGGGATTGTGAGAATGAAGGGGCTAGCCAGGAGCTACGTCTGGTGGCCCAGCATGGATGCAGACATTACAGAGTGGGTGGGGAGATGTCAGCCCTGCCAAGAGTCCAGATCAGACCCGCCAACGGCACCCGTGAGGGAGTGGGAAAGGCCCCAGGGACCCTGGTCCAGAATACATATTGACTTTGCAGGCCCATTCCATGGACAGACCTTCATGGTCGTCGTAGACGCATTCTCCAAATGGCTGGAGATCAAGCTAATGAAGGCCACTACCACCGACGCAACCATCAGAGAGCTAAGACAATTATTCGCCACACATGGGTTACCGGACATCCTAGTGTCAGATAACGGGCCACAGTTCACCGCAACACAGTTCGAGGGGTACTTAGCGGGACTGGGGATCAGACATGTCCTTTCTGCCCCGTTTCACCCGGCTAGTAACGGACAGGCGGAGAGATTTGTGAGGTCAGCAAAGGAGGCCCTCTCACGCTTAAGCCCCGGAGACTGGCAGGAAAGGGTAGACAAATTCTTAATAGCCCAGCACGCCACACCCTGTACAGCCACAGGCCGAAGCCCGGCCGAACTACTAATGGGGCGGAAACTCCGGGGAGTTCTAGACAGACTAAACCCCAATTACTCCCCAGAGGTCTTCAAGGGGGGGGAAAGGAAACTTAGAGAGTTCACCATAGGAACACCGGTACACGCTAGAAACTATGGACAGGGCCCACTCTGGGAGGCCGGAACAATCACAGAAATCACAGGCCCCAAGTCATACAGGGTAGACATGGGGGACGGGAGAGTTTGGCGCAGGCACATTGATCAATTACGAAAAAGAGTAACCACAGACACCGAAGACACACCAGACGACCCCATCTCCGACCACGACTACCAACCAGAAGCACAAACCACTAGCCCGAGTAGAGCGGAGGACTTAGCTGAGGACTCTGGTATCCAGCGCCGCCCCGTCGAGGTAGTCCCAACAGCAGGAGAAGTCGCCGCCCACGAAGAGGTCCCGGAGGCCTCATCGGCGGAGCAGGGAAAAACAGAAAGTCCCTCCGACCTGCTCGACGCCGCCCCTCCGACTGAACTGCTCAGGTCAGCTAGGACTCGCACACGCCCTAGTCACCTGAGAGACTTTGTATGCAAATAACACCCCAAGTGACTTCTGGGAGGGGAGGAGTGTTATGTAAATAGGTTTGTTTGGCGGGAAGTTCAAATTAACTGACCCTCAGCTGATTGGCTGACCACCACAGCTGCAAGGTATATAAAGGGAGCTGGCTCCCCAGGTCGGTAGCTGGAGTCTCACCCTATAATAAAGAGCTGTTGTCACTTACTACTCTGGCTTGCTGCGTCCTCATTCACCCAACTTAACATCAAGCTTATCCAAGACATCATTATTTCATCATCAGTGTGATGATGCTACTTAGTTGGATAATGAGACATCTGTAAGCAGGCCACTAAGCTCAGAGAGCACAAAAGACCCTACAGTTCAATCCTGAGCTACAGATACTCTCTTCTATTGAAACTTCATCTTTCTTAGGCAGAAAATTACATCTCATTAATCTGGTGGTTTGCTGTTGAATACCAGAAGTACAGTATAATAAACCAAAAACCCACCTCCTACATCCTGTCAAATGTAATTACCCAGCACATAGGACATATAGGATGCTTTCTCTACCAGACCTAATGGGACGGGCACATGTAATCAGGAAGAACTATCCCCAAAGGGCTTTAAAGGTCAAAAACCGCACTGTGAATTGAACTTGGAAGCAAACCTGCAACTGATGCAGTTCATGGAGCAGTGGTGTAACATGTACCACTCTAGGGGCACACATAACTGCCCATGCTGCTGCATTTTGTACCAGCTAAAGCTTCCAGACACTCTTGAACGGCAATCCCATGTAGAATGTATTAAAGAAAACCAAACGGGAGTATAGGGCATGAGCAGGGGTGAAATCTATTTACCTTCCCTATAGAAAGTGCACATGTGTGCATCATGTGCGATTTTAGACCCTCTGAGCATGCGCAAAGCTTTCTGCGCATGTGCAGAGGGTCAAAAACAGGTTACTTATTGGTTAAAACCAGGAAGTAATGACATCCGAGTGGGTGGGCGGAACCTTGTGCTCCTGCTGCTACCAGTTCACTGAACCACTCACCCCTGCTGCTACCGGTTCGCCCAAACGGTGCGAACTGGTAGCATTTCATCCCTGGGCATGAGTGAAAGTAAGCAGAGCTCCTCGATCTAGCAATGGGGATAACTGGAACATAACACGAAGCTGTGCCATGGCCATTAAGTTTTTTTGTATCTGAAAAAAATGCACAATTAATATATTCATCTTTAAAGGGTCAGAAGGTTCTGTTACTTTAGATACTAATGCTAACCACAAAATGCTGTAATGGAAGTTTTTAAAAATCAGTGTTAGCAGGTCATCTTTTTAAGCATCTTCAAAGAGTGAAACAAATTCATAATTGGAAGAAAATTATATGTCAGATGATTCACACGGACAGCTTCAGTCAAGCAGAGCATATGTCTATCGAAAGGAACAAAAGCACCTGGCAGGTTATTGTAAAAGGGCTTTAGAAAAACAAGAAAGGAAAGTCCCCAAAGATAGTGATTACAGTTGTGAATGGCTTTGAACAAAATAAATAAAATGACCATGGCCTGAAAGACCAGCTATTATATCCCTCCTTCCTTTCCAGGGAGACACCTGTATGTGTGCTTTTGTTGTGGGTTGTCTGGTATGAGGCTAAGCCACTCACATCAAAGCCACCTAAGCAGTGAAACGAGTGAGGTGAGCTGATGAGCCCAGATGACATAAGTCATCTGATATCCTGGGGAGGGTCGCAGAGTGGGGAGTGGGCTGATTCACAGCATCCTAAAGGGTCAAGGTGAAAGTGACAGAATATAATGAGTCCAGATGATAGATTTGCTCTAGCGATTTGCATTCCACAAACAGGGAAGTCTTTTAATTCCTGTGTAAGAAAAGAGAAGCTCATTTGAAGTGGGAACGTTCAAAAATCAATGGGGATACACGTCAGGCTTTGGTGGCAAACTATTGTAATTCACTTTGATGGTTGCCAAGAAGCGGAAGTCTGAGCAATTGGGCTCCTGTTCCTCTGCCTGGTTTGTTTGATGATGGAAAGTGCATCTCTTGCTTTGAAAGAACATGTTTTCTCTGATGCCAGCTGCGACTTGGGGGAGGGGTTTGGTGGAGCCTCTCCTAGATTAATTTTACTTCCTCCTTGCTATTGTCATTCAATTGCTTTCTGTTCATAATCCACCCAATTACCTAGCAGGAGACTGCAAGGTAATTAGAGAGTGCTCCTCCAACACCTAAGTCCTTGCTGTGGGCAGGAGAAAAGATATTGACAGTAAGGCAGAAGAGCCAGGAGATTAATTTAGGCTTCAACAGATGCTTGCTGGTATACTTCCCTGATGCCAGTCTTACATTTTTCTATGAAAAAAATCTAAGTTTATTTAAGATCTGGAAGCATGGAGAGTAGTGTAACCCAAGAGAACAGCATCAGAATAACTGATGTAAATAATTTACAGTACATGGATTACAAGACTATGTCATAATGGGAATGACACCTTTTATTCTGATCTTTAAAATAAATATTTGACCAGCATTGCTGACAATAGTAAATGCAGCAATGTTTTGGAGCGAGCAGTAAGGGAACAGATCTCCAGCACAACACAGAAAATAAAACAAAATGCACACATTCAACTTTATTTCTTTTAGAGGCATGGAAGGCTACTGGCCCTGTAAACGTTTTGAGCAGCTCTATATAAAGGCTACTTTGGCATACTGAGAATGCAAATGCTATTCTTTAGGCATGAGTGTGTATGCCTCCAGATTTGCACAGAACTATTTCTTCACTGAAGCCAATGATGAAGATCTATTGCACAGAGCCAGAACCATAAGGCTGCATAGATTCTTTTATAGATTCTGTCTGCCCAATCCAGGAACAAAAATGCCTGGAGAAGTTCTTTCTCTGTTGAGAGGAAGAGGAAGAGGAAGAGGGCATTCTGTGTGGGGACTTCCTTCTCTGGAACAACTTCTCTCTTCTCCTCCCCTGACAAGGGTGGTTCTCACCATTTCAGTCTTCCAGCGTGTTTAAAAAGAACCAGAGTGTTGTAGATGTAATTGATGTAAAAGATGTAATTGATATAATATTAGAGGTTTGTGTTGATTGTATTATATTAATTGTTCTGCATTGGTTTGTGTTGCTGTTGCTTTTATACATTGCTTCAAGTTTTTCGAGAAAGCAGCTGGTTATAAATTACATTAAACAAACAAATAAATAGTTTTAAGTTCACATTATCCATCCATGGTGGTTAGCATTCACAAGTAGTTTTATTTGCCCTCGCAAACATGCGCAGCGCTAGTTGTCTAGGCTGATTCCCTGTTTGTATTGCTAGTTAAATCTAGGCCAATGGTCTAGATCTTTTATTCGATGGTGTTAGTGTCCCTTTCTATGGCTTTCACAGCTAAGTCTGTAATAGTTTTACAGATAATATTCAATTTAAAAAGTAACAAAAGTGACTAGGTACAGTATATCACCTATACTAAACATCTTGAGAGAATGGCAATACAGAATACATCCTCTTTAAAGAATTATATTTTTCCCTTGCCTAAAATCGCAAAGCAAACCATATATTAGGACTATAAAATTCAGTATATAAAAGAACTGAATTGACATCAGGATGTCAATTATGCCATTTTATAGGCATTTGTATCCTGCAAATTAAAACAGAAATGTGAGAGAACCTTATGCCAGTTGAAATCAATGGTCCACCAAGCTTCAGTTTTCAGAGCTGTCCAAGATGCCAAAGACTGCATTCAAGATCTTTCTCATTGAATTATATCCTTTCTTACAAAGAGAAGAAGAAAGTAGCACAAAATCATGGCAAGGAGCGGGATATGATCTAAAAGCACCACTAAATAGAATGGAAATTATTTCTGCCCAAATTGACATCATAGGATTGTCTTGTCCAAAGGAACAAAAGACAAGTTGATCTGTAAGATAAAGTAGATTCAAGAACACCCAAGGATTGAAGTGGTTCTGCATAACTTTTGGCAAATGTCAACTCACCTGGAGCCTGGAGCCCATTCTGTGGCTGTTAAAGTCAGTAACATTTCACCTTGACCTTTCAGGTAAAAGTTGAGTTGGGGAGCATCCTGTAGCTGACTGAAATCCAATACTTCCTTCCTGGCAGGATTAGAGTCATATTGTCAATATCATGTCAATGTGTAATGGAAACAGCAATGTTTACAAAATTAACAAATGGACTTCAAGTTAAACACTGAGCAATTTGTGAGACAGTGTTGACCAGTCTCAAGGGATTGTTTGCAGGTGAACATGCTGTTTTTCTTTCTGGATTGACTTACATTAACATCATGTCATTTTAAATTGCTTTTCTTAAGAAAATAGGCTGGCGGCATCATTTCATTACCCTGAGTGCTCTTAAGTGGGGCACACACACACACCCATTTCTGCTCTGATTTTACAATAAGGGGAGGGATTACACTGATACATTTTATGTAGTCAATTAACAAAAGAAGAATGTGATTCTATTGCAGACTGTATACACCATAGATTTTTAAAATATTTCTAACTACGTATGAATTTATTTTAGTTGGAAGGAAAAAATCAATAGCCAGGTTTGTTGTTAGGCTGCTTTGGGAAAAGGGTGAAAGAATGAGTGAGCCAGGACTCCATCTGAATTTAAAAAGGGTACAGAATATTTGCAGTTCAAATTCCATAGGCCTCAGTCAGCAAAGACAATGGCAGGGAACTATAGGAGCAGTAGGTTAAGCACTCCAGAAGACATCAAGTTGACCATCACTGAAAGGTACTTCAGGAACTACCTGGCAAAGATCAGTCTTTTATTTATTGCTTTAAAAGAGGATTGTAGAATGTAATTTATTGAAAAGCAAAATAGTTTCTATCCAAGTTGTTCCAGGAGAATAAATACCATTTATTAGTGTTACCAACAAGAAATAGCACTAGCTATTGTTTCTTGAGTAGCAAGCTGACCTCTAGATGTTAGCTTCAGGCTATGAAGAGGTCATCTGGGTGCATTGGGATCTCAAACTATTATCAAAAGAAAACCTTCTCAATCCATTCTTTCTCCTAGCCAACTGACAAACCTACCTTTTACTTGTTTCAACGTGTGTCAATTTTAAAAAAAATAAAACTCAATGCAGGAGCTGACGAGGCTCCTGCACATTATCTCAGAATTAAGCTTTGGGCATTAATGTGACATCCTGGAGCTGTATTAAAAGATCCATGCCTTGTTTGTTTACTTTCACATTTTCCTGTGATCTTACTTGCTTGAATTTAATCAAGTGATTTTCTAGCTTTTGTCACTCAATTTCCACTCTTTTATCTCTGTGTCATAAGTTTTCAAAAATCCAATCCATCAGCAACTGGAGAGTTTCTACAAGAGATCATGTAGTGTCTAGAAAACTAATCTCTCAGACAGACTTGTTGTGTGCGCATATTTTGTTAATAAATATGTTCAGGCATGAATTTTGGCAGGGTTTCTTCAAATCTTTCTTGAACTTTACTTGACACATCTAATGGCATGTAATATATCTGAGAAACAATATTTGGGAAGATTTTAATTTTTTTTTATTATTATAAATCCAAGGATTCTTTCTGTAAATATTGTTGGAGGACACCATACCCAAAGCACAGATATAAGCTGCAGGAATTCTGGACTATATTGACTTCTCTTGTGGCTTTGGTCAATGCATAGTGTTGGAAAGTCTGGAAAGTTTGGCACGCCACAAAACAATGACAAAAAGTCATATTTCTGAAAGAACCGGAACCTTGCACACAATTAACAGAAAGGTCAGTGACCAGAAAAGCAAGAGATGTGATTATTCCTAATTAAATGTGAATCCTGCTCATTTAAAGGAATATATTAGTCAAGTTCAGCAATCACAGTTACAGTTACAATTAAGAAATCAGAGGTAAATGAGGTCTGACCTTGTTCTGTCTCTTCATTGGATAAAGTTCATAACATTCTAGCAGTGGTATATAATCACTCAGGTATGACATTTATGTTAGGAATTCCCACTATAAGTTAAAAGATAAGATCTATATTTCAGATTGATAAACTTAATGCCACAGTGCACAACACAAAGGCTCATGATAGCAGCCAATATATTAGCACTCAGCAAGCTGAGTTGCACACAAAGTTGGGAATACACTTGGTGGACATTTTGAATTGACCCCAGATGTAAAAAGATTTAAGAGAGAATTTACAGGAATTATAGGATAACTTAAACCAAAGATCAGAGTTAGGTCACTGAGTTACTTGTTGAGTTGTAGTTATGAACAAGTCACAGACTTACTCCCAGTGTTTCTCTTTTTGTACATGGCTTCCATTTCCTATTCTTTCTTCACTCCAACTATTTTTCTGGGATTCTTAGTTTGAGTTAATACTTGACCTCTAATCTAAAATCAGAAACATACTTGTTTTGTCTAAAAACAGGAAAACGGAAGGCTTTGGGATTTCATAATATTTCAAACAATCCACAGGGGGAAGGGAGGGACTTCTGTGGATAACTAGAATTGCACTTATATTTGCAGATTGCAAGCTGGATATATAAGCACCTTATATAACGAAGAATCAATATTTGGTTCTCTCTCTCCCCCCCATCTCTCTCCCCTTTCTCTCCCTCCATTTCTCTCTCTCTCCCTCCCCCCCCTCTATATATAGTATGATTGATATATATATATAATATATATATAAAAATCAAATTTATATTTCTCTGATAAAGAAATAAAGGGAGACTAGTATAGATCTATTTCAAGTTGTTTAGCTCTCATCAGCTAGCCATACCCTTACTTGGATTAGAACTTGGGCTACCTGCATGTTAGGCAGTTGTATTAACCTCTGAGCCACAAGTTCTCCTCCCTTCATCAGCTTGAGCCAGGGGAGAGATTAAGTATTTTTCTATCGAGACACCTGGTCTACCCCAACATGTAATGTGGGAGGGAGTATACTGCATCCCTTTCGTTTTTCAACTCCAATCCAGGAGTCCTCAAGCAGTCGCATTCATGACAAACCATTTTATACCAAATTTATATTTCGTTGATAAAGAAATAAAGGGAGACTAGTATAGATCTTTTTCAAGCTATTTAGCTCTCATCAGCTAGCCATGCCCTTACTCGGATTCGAACTTGGGCTTCCTGCATGTTAGGCAGTTGAATTAACCTTCTTTATCAGCAAAATATAAATTTGGTATAAAATGGTTTGTCGTGAATGCGACTGCTTGAGGGCTCCTGGATTGAAGCTGAAAGGCAAAAGAGAGCAGAATGCCCCCTCCCACATGTTGGGGTAGACCAGATGTCTCGATAGAAAAACACTTTATGTGTATGTATGTATGTATGTATGTATGTATGTATGTGTGTGTGTGTGTGTATATATATATATATATATATATATGTCGGTCTTTGGTTATTCGGGTCTTCTCCCACGTAAAATTGGAAGTGTCTTGGCGACGTTTCGACGAAGTCTCATTCGTCATCTTCAGGCTGGTGTTCTCGGCTTCGTGCTTCCAGGAGCAAATTGCTCCTGGAAGCACGAAGCCGAGAACACCAGCCTGAAGATGACGAATGAGACTTCGTCGAAACGTCGCCAAGACACTTCCAATTTTACGTGGGAGAAGACCCGAATAACCAAAGACCGACATACAAACACCCGCGAAAACCTGAGAATATATATATATATATATATATATATATATATATATATATATATATATATATATATATATATATATGAACGTATAGTTTGGCTAACTCTGTTCAGTGCAACTGAAAGTCTTTTAATGTAAGGGTTTGAATCAGGCCTGAAAATATCAGCCTAACATTGCTGTTATCCAGGACTGATCTGCTGTATGATTAGATAGTGAGATGGTGGTTTTCTGTGGGATCAGGTCCTGAGAATTGGGGTAAGGGGTAAAAGTGAAATTTATCCATTTACATAACTATCCATCTCTACTATGTAACTAACTCCAGGAAGATCACAACACAAAAAGCATAAAACACAACTATCATAAAACAATATTACAATTTAACCAAGACCCCTAAAAACAGTCTCATTTATAAATGTACTTGCATTTTGTACTCGTTATAATTATAAGTCATGGTACATTTTAAAGACAAAGTTTCAGCAACTTGTGATTCACTTAGGCTTCTGGATTCATCTAGTTTTTGTATGACTAGTTGAGTATTATTGGTTTTGAGGACTAAGCTATTTTAGGTTGCTGTCCTTCAATGTAAAAAAAACAATATTAAGTAGAAATAAGACTGAACTATCACTCTAGCCATCTTCCAAAAAACAGCATGCTACTACCAACTAATGTATCCCTGTCTATTACTTCAAACCTCAATGGCAATTATTGCCTAGTAATTTTATATGTTGCTGCATCTATTAGTAGCAATTCCTTGAAGTTAATTCTAGATTATTTATTCTTTATCACACACAGGCAATGTGACCTAATGACACAAGGAGTTTTGGAAAGGAAATGGGTAATAGCAGAGATCTTCTTTTCTTTTCATACTACAGTTCTGTGTTTATATTTGTTTGTTTGTTCTGTGCCTTGAATCTAGATTAGCAAATTGGTTTGATCAGATACAAAAGCAAGAAGACTAAGCTCATACAGTTATGGATATACTGTAAATTGAATGTTTATTTTCTGAATTTCTTACTGTATGAACATGTTTTGTTATAATTTTTCTATTTATGACAGACTATTGAAACAATAAAGCATGGCCTTTTCTAAAAATAGATGATGATAGATAGACATAGACAGACAGACAGACAGACATCAAAATGCAACAAAAATATACTCTCATTAATATAAATACAAACAGTTTATGGCATGGCTCTGTTAGATACAAATGCAAAATGTGAGTTAAGAAAAGTATATTTGAAGAGATGCTTGAACAAAGATTTATCAGGAATGGTACTGTTGTCCCCTTAAGAGTCTTAGTTACAATCATCAACATTACATCGTGCAAAATCCACAAAAGTGCTACTGTTTATAGTGCTCAACACATCTCTTGAAGAAAAATTTCCCCCTTCTCTCTAGTTTTCCTTTCATCCTTGGCCTGAGTGTACCAGCCTCCCTTCCCCTTTGTTGCCCCCTGTTTTTTCAGGGCACAAATGATGAAGAGGGGATAAGAGGAACCATTCACTTTCAGTATCTGAAACCGAGAAGCTTCTTGATAGATTTATTGTAAAGTGCTTTGTGCACTTTCAAAACTACATATAAATGATATCCTACCTTTCTTTTTGAAACTGAAACAGAAAGGTCAGAGATTAATGAGAGATTCACCATGGCAATGACAAACAGTGAGGTTTAACGTTTCCTATAAAACTAGGAGAAGAGATTGTATATTTATTGGTGTTCTATAAAGTGTTAGTTTCTGCTCATGTAAAACAAGCAATACCATTTATTTGTATTGGGAAAGGAACGGAAGACACAGAAACAAGGAAAATATAACAAATACATAGTAGAATTTCTGCATTTGTGGGGTTATTGAACACAGGGTAGTTAGCAATCATTCAACATGATCTACAAGAACAGTTTGTGGGTAAGTGATTGCAAGGATAATATGTCTGCTGCATTCACTTTCAGGTTTCCAGAACAGAACGATATTATATAGCTATGGCTGGAATCCTCTTGATCTGTAGGTTTCAATCAACTGTTTTCCCCCATGCTTGTATCCTGTAGACATGCCATCCTGTTCACTGTAAAAGGGAAGGAATAAACAAACGTAATAAATCTTTACCCTCTGCCCCCAGAGCCCTTTCTTCTACACCATCTCTAATATAAGCAATAATAACACTGGCTTGCTGTAAAGATAACTCAATAATGCTCCTGAGCAGTATCGTCTATCAATAATTTTGTTTCCCTTTTTAAAATATTGTAGAAAATCCTACACTTAAGAAAATAAAATATAAATCAAATGCATATTGAAAAACACAGCTGGCAGTTGTCCTAGGTAGTCCACAGCTAAAACATGGATATGCAATTAACACTCCTGTTTATCTAAACATCTGATTATCCAGATGTTTTGTAGGCCACACAGGCTGTACAAGTTACTTAGACATTATTCAGGCTGGAAAGTACTTATATCAACTGCAGCAAAGGAGGTGGGAGCCTTTGCTGTGTTATCCTGTAAAGCCCATGTCCATTCAACATAAATGAAGGCAATGTACTCCTTTAGACATTATACTGTATACATTAGTCAAATTCTAGACATACTAACCTAACAGGCTACTTATAATATACAAACAATATAGCAATCAAGAAATTTTGTGCCAAAAGGAAGGAAAGCTCAAATTCTTTCCTCTTATTTCATCTATTTATAAAATGTCACTGACTTAATGAAATTGCATTTATCATCACAATTTTTAAGAGCATTGTCCAATCTTATATCTGGAACTGAAGACATCTAATGTGGGGAGTGGGGGGGAACAGTATAGTTTTCAATTACTTGCTTTTCCCTAAAAAAGAGACTATATGGTAACTTCAGATTATCATCTAGTTCAGATTTTTAATTACTGAATTCTAGGGATGACATTAGCAGAATAATGTGTTTGACTATCTGTTCATCTAACCTTGCTACTCCTGACTCATAATGGTAATGTTAAATAGTTGATTTCTGGTTTGAGCAGGTAACACTATTTTGGAAGGACTTCATTTCAGCTTTCTGGAAAAAGAAGATAGTGAAAGGGTATTCTTAAAAAGCTTATCTGGAAATCATGTCAAATTATTGTTATCACGAATTATTGTCTTTTTCAGAGAGATGCTCATTTGAGTGGTTACTACACTCCGGAATCTCCTGGACAATTTTTTGAGTTATTTTAGTCTGATTTCTGGCCTGAAATTTAAACATCTTGGTTCAGTCTTAGGCAATCAACAATTTAATTTTTCTCCATTGCATATCTGTAACATTGAATTGAGCCTATTGTGCCTTAATAGTTTCATTCTGATGCAAATGATTTTTTAGATAGAAAACATGCTTCAACCTTCAGCAAATTCTATCAAATTAGCTTGTTGTTAATATTAAACGCTGATGTGAGTTGCACAAAACAGCTATCATCAATTGAGTCATATCAACTACAAAATCAGCTAGAAAGTTATAATCTTACTCCTTTAAGGCAAACATGTTGTCAAATCTGGTTTATCGGAATGTGTATGTGGAGCTACCTTTGAAAGATTATTCTGAAATTAAATTTAATATTAAAATGAGTAGTTAGGATACTAATTGAATCAGGTGTGTATAACAGTGTTAAAAACTGCTCCCAAACTTTTTCACCTGTAAAGCTTTAAACAAAAATAATGCACGGAGACAGAGCAATAGAAGAGAAGGAATTGAAGAAAATAACAAAATACAAAAACCTGCAAACATAAGTAGAACAATTGTGACAAATGAAAGCAAAGGTAGTACCAATAGTGATAGGTGCCTTGGGTGCAATCCCAAAGTATCTAGAGCACCACTTGACTATCATTGGCATTGATCCCATCAGTCACCATCAATCAATTGCAAAATGCAGTTTTACTTGGAACAGCTTACATCCTGCTATGATACCCTTAAAATCATCAAACATTGGGAAGAAGGATTTGATAGATGGATTTAAAAAGTCAAATCCAGTCTGAACATGTGACTGACCGTGTGACTAGCTATAATAATAATAATAATAATAATAATAATAATAATAATAATAATAATACCGCGTTGCTAAGATCATTCACTGGAAATTGTGCCAGAAGTTTGGATTTGAATACAGCAAAAACCACCGGGAACATCAGGTTGAGAAAGTTCTAGAGAATGAGAAACTTAAGATCTTGTGGGACTTCAGGATTCAGACTGACAGGCACTTGGTCCACAACACACCTGACATAACAGTAGTTGAAAAGAAAAAAGTATGGTTCATTGAGATTGCAATACCTGGTGATGCACGGATTGAAGATAAGCAGCAAGAAAAAAATCACAAAGTACCGGGACTTGCAAATTGAAGTTGAGCGACTGTGGAAAAAGAAATTGTGTGTTGTCCTGATTGTAATTGGAGCCCTTGGAGCAATACCCAAAGGGCTACCCCGCTATTTAGAAATTCTAAATTTACCGGGCTTGAATATTTTGACTTTACAAAAAACCACCCTACTCGGAACAGCTTACATCCTCCGACAATATCTTAACAGTTCCTAGGTCCTTGGTTAGGACTCGAGCTGCTGAGCTATTACCAGCCTCAAAGGCTGTGAATCTCACTAAAGATTAACAACAACAACAACAACAACAACAACAACAACGAGAAGGAGAAGGAGAAGGAGAAGGAGAAGGAGAAGGAGAAGGAGAAGGAGAAGGAGAAGGAGAAGGAGAAGGAGAAGGAGAAGGAGAAGGAGAAGGAGAAGGAGAAGAATTATCTCCATGGATTGGCCTTTGTTGTAGGAGAGGTGCTTGTGATGTTCTGATGAGGTTGAAAGCTATGCTGATGGTAGTATATTTTACCAGAAAGGTCACCTATGCAGGTTTTAGCAGAAGGACCAGATTAAGTGTATCCATCCACCCTTTTAATATGGTGAGAAAACAGAAAACAGAAAAAAAATCCTATACCGTATCGATCATTGCCCAGATTAATGAGAACTGTTAGAGTTTAAATGTTAAGAGTTCCTGGGCACCAATCAACAAGTGGGCAATGGGATTCAGGAACTATCACAGGGTATACAAGATAGACAGGATATACAGGATTTTATGGTCTGCTATTATAAATTGGAACCAACAAAGTGGGGCTATTTAAAGCAAATGTCTGAACGGTGGGAAATAATTTATCCAGACTCAAATATCCCTGAACAAGAATTATCAGATCAAAGGAGATTCATTACCAGAAATAAAATATTGAGGGATGAAGAACTGGAAAAGATTCAGAAAAATTGTGAAAATGGAAGACCCCAAAACAATAGTAGAATATTAAAATGAATATTTTAATATTCATTAACAATTAAAAATTTAAAGAAAACAGTTAATATGAAGTAGAGAAATGATAACTTAGAAGTAATATAGGCCAGCACTGAATCAACTTATAAATTGACCCCCACTCCAACAACAAGAAAAATTTAAAGGGAAAATTATGGCATACATAAAATTACCAGTAGAAAGACAAAAACTGCCAGCATTGAAAGTAGTGCCTAAAAAAGACCTGGCATCTGTAAAGAAGGATATGAATAAGACACTTGCAATGATTAAAATAATGTCTACTGAACAACCCAATCAAGCTTGCCTATTGTATAACAGTTGTAATTACAGAAGAACTGTGATCTGTACTTGATCCTGGTTCTTCAAGCAACCAGCCCTTATGCCATATAGGGTTTTATAAGTGCCTTGAATCTACCAGGAATCTACCAGGAAGCAAACTGGCAACCAGTGCAGCTTCGGTGTTTCATGTGGGCATACCATGGAATGGCCATCATCGCTCATACTGCAGCTGTCAGGTTCCGGAATGGCGCTTTGAAATAAGACTCCAGACAATCAGGTTCCTAGGTGTAGAGAACTTTATCAGGCCCTCCGGCACATTCCAACAATCACCAAGTGAGATATTGTCAGCGCTTTCGCGCAGTGCTCCCACCACCGTTTTAAAGGCTCCCACGCTCCACCCATGACTCCACCCCTTCGGCCCGCCCCCATCTCGTGTTTCTTCTACAGTTAACCAACAACTGACCAAGCAAGCCAACCTACACCAAACCTAGCATGCTATAACTCCGCCTGTCCTCTCGGCTCATCAGACCAGCTGAGGCTTGGCTTGGCTTGGCTCTGTGGAGTCAAGGCCCTGAACATCAGCTGGTTCCAGGGCTCGCCTCTCAGCTGTGCAGCGGTGGCACAGGCTTCAGTGGCGATCACAGCGGCGGCGGCAGGCTCCTGACGCCTAGGCTGGGCGACCAGACATACTTCTGAGCATCACCAGGTCAGCTCTCTGGTCCTGCCTGAATGACAGCCCCGAGCAGTGAGGCACGGCGCAGTGGCGCTGACAGCAGCATTCTGGACCAGCTGAAGGTTTTAGGTCCATGATAGTGAGCCTATGGCACGCGTGCCACAGGTGATACATGGAGCCATATCTGTGGGCATGCAAGTGTTGCCCT
Source organism: Arizona elegans (assembly GCA_022577455.1). Taxonomy (NCBI): domain Eukaryota; kingdom Metazoa; phylum Chordata; class Lepidosauria; order Squamata; family Colubridae; genus Arizona; species Arizona elegans. Next base: position 294,775,344 of record JAKOOJ010000001.1, on the reverse strand, counting down.
AGCTCAGCTCCAGCATGCATGCGTGTGCCAGCCAGATGATTTTCAGGCCTTCCAGGCCCACCGGAAGTCGGGAAATGGGACATTTCCAGCCTCCAGACGGCCTCCGATGGGATGGGGAAGGCCATTTTTGCCCCCCCCCCAGGCTCCAAGAAAGCCTCTGGAACGGGCCTACTGGGTCCACTGGTAACCTTTTTGCCATTGTATGCCAAGAATGAGGGGAGTGCAGGGGGGTCGTGTGCGCATGCGCAGGGGGACAGGACCCCCCCCGGAGCATTGAATTATGGGTGTGGGCATGTGCACGACCCCCTGCACTCCCCCCACTTTTGGCACGCAATGACAAAAAGGTTAACCATCACTGTTCTAGGTGGTCTTCAAGGGTAGCCCCATGTAGAGTACATTGCTGACTGAGCAGCCATCATTTAAAAGTATTTATATAGTATTTATTATTTATTTCCCCAGTCTAATAGTGACTCTAGATAATATTTTTATTATACATAGGCAGCATCCGTGATATAAATACTTGAATCTTGGTCCGAAACATGTATGATTTCAGAACACTTATCAGTTTTACTTGCATATGGATGAACCTTAACAAGAAATTATTTTTAAAATAAACTAGAATACTGATAGATGCATTCTAAAATATAGAAAGATATAGCTGACTGCTCTGTCTCTGTATTTCTACAAGGTTTTCTCGTTTACACCCTGATTCTAAATGCTCAGGTGCAACATAAAAAACTAAGATTGAGTTAGTTCTAGTCAGAGATGCTATGATGTCATGAAAATTTAATTATTAGATTCACTGTTATTTTTACAGAACATGTCATGCAGAAGCTACTGCTTTTATTTCAGATTATTGAAACGAGATCACCTACAACCTATCACCTATTGCTTTAATAGCCTGACATTGTTCAAATAATCCCATTGTTCATAGGAAACCTGTCACAGAAATAAACATACAGACAGACAGACAGAAGGAGGTGTTTTGAAATGAAAAGGTATGGATATATTGCACAAGTCTAATAACAAATCATTTGGAGCAAATTCATGCTTTTTTGCCTTCCCACTTTTGGGAAAAATTCATAAATCATCCATCTGAAATACATTTAAAGCAGACACAAAATCATTGAACATCCAGTTAGGTCTCTAAATTGTGCTGAAACTCTTGTACTAATTAATTTAAAAGTTTTAATAACTGGAAGTATCCTAGCAATGAGTAGTGGAAATTTTTTTAAAGTATTTTTTTTAATTCTTTGAAATTGCAGTTGCTACAATTGAAGATTAAAATATATGCATCCTTTAAAATACTTTTTAAAAGTATTTTTAAAAGCATACTTTTATCAATGGAACTTACACTTTCAGATTTTTTTTTTTAAAAAAATCCCATTTCTGATGTAAGCCACAGAAAAGGTAGCCTTTTCTATTTATGTAAGCACAAAGAGTACAATGAATTACTTTTTGTCATACTTTCAAATGAGTAACGATCTACTAGCCTTTTAGGATGTAATTTAAAAATCATTTGTCTTGTGTGAATAATTAGAACTCTACTTCCTCTTCAGGTAAAGTATAGTCTTCAAGAAAAGAAAGCTGCTAACCATAGTTGTGTTATACTATTTAATTGAGACTGAGAACAATGTAATCTAACACCTCCTATTTGGCAAATTCATAGTTCAGGCTAAACAAGTGTTGGAATTTTACAGATGGTTGGCTCATTTCAATGGTATACTGTTGCTATGAATATAGCCTATAAGGGCATAGTATGGGAAACGTTTGCTCCATTGGGGTGGTTCTATGCAAAAGTCCTTGGTTATTTCTCCCCAAGTTATATGGATAGTCTATGAAAGACACAGACCATGATTTATTAGTTTTATTTTATTTTTAGGCCACCCTTCTTTCCTGCCCCTGAGTGATGTTCCTGGAACTTTAACACTACTGTTTCAAAACGGAATACAAGGACAAAGAACTCCATTCTAGTCAGCAAAGGGAGGCCTCTCTTCTGAAATCTTATATCTCATGGCATGACTCTTAAATATCCTTCATTCCTCTATTCTTAGACTTCTCCATGACTTCTTCTAAAGTTACAGTTCATTCCTCTTTTCCAAAATTCTCTCCAAGTGTATAAACATCTAGGATTGGATTAACCCATGTCTGTGTTAGAAATTTCTACTCAGAGAAAAAAAAGTGCAATAAATAGTAAGAGGGACAGATATGTACCTGCTCCTCCTTCACATTTTTATTATAAAAGGGGAAAGCTAGGTGCTCGTACTACCATCTTATCCTGTTCCCTCCCATATTTATTTTTAAATAGATGAGAAAGCAATTGAAAGTCTGAATGCCTCTTCTGTGCAAGTTTTGGTATAAGATTTGAAGCTGAATATGGATCTTGGCCTATTTCTCAATTAAGAATGTTCTCTCTCAAGAGAGCAAATTGTTAGTCCCACTATCTCTGGATTTTGTTCTTTTTCAGTCTGAAGTCATGAGTTATCAGGATTCATCCTGCTATATTCTGTAGGTAAGTGGGCCCATTAACTAGTAAAAAGGTCATATCCCTTGTGCAGCCATGGACATGTCCTTATTGTGATGGTTAGTCTGAACATGATCATGTTTGAGTTCTTCAGGGAAGAAAAAAGTTTAATTGTTTTTATGGTTTTGATGTTCAAGCATCCAACGTGTGGAAGGAATTGGTTATAGTGATATCAATGGTGCTCCTCCCTACATTGTCTTAAACTTATTCTGTCTTTGCAAAAAGAGAAGATGAGAAGACATCTGAATTGCCAGATAAGAGATTTCAAGTTCATGGCTACAGAAATCCTTTTAGTTCGCTAATGCTGGAGAGTCCTTTGCTCTCTTTCTCTAATTAACTTTCTCTCCAGCATGCTGGATGCACATTATATCTGCTCTTTGGGTACTGTGACATGATCCTAATTATCTTTGTACAGACTGGTGGGTTCATTGCAAGGGTATTCTGGAGGCATCATTGGCGAAATCCAACACTTTTCTATTTTACAGCTTTGGCAATGGTTACTAGTGTAATAGCTAAAAAATATTGCAGAGTGGTAAGTCCCTCTTGTAAAGGATCCACTCTCTTTATTTTGAAGGCTTAGGGTTTTAAAAAAAACACATTAAAAATGAATTGATTTTAAATAGACTTTATATTTATGCACACAGAAAGTTAGCTTGCCAACCGTGGGTGAGTACTGTAATGGAGATATAATTGCGATAAGCGGTAAGGCTGAGACTTAAAAGAGTGGAGTCCTGCCAAAACCAAATTGTCATCCATCTGGGAGATAGATAATATCAACCTGAGGCTTGGGACTTTTTGGAACCTGTGGCTACATAGTTTGTTTCTTCAAGAATGCTCATGTTTTGAAAAGGAAAAGAGAGCGAGACAGAGAGATTTTGAAAAGAATAGAGGACCATTTCCTCCCGAGCTTCTTTTGGAACCTCTGCAAATGACTCTTCATAAGGGTGGTGCCGTGACAATATAATTAAGGAATAAGACATGACAGCCAGCGATTTCTGGATTATTGCTGCATGCCTAAGGTGGCATTATAGGCACAAAGCAGAGGCAGAGTGGCTTTAATCACACAGTAAGTGCAATGATAATCCCTTTGAAATGGGCTGTCTGAAGTGCCTTGTTGAAATGGAATTCAGAAACAATATTAAGGAAAACAGACAGACTGGTAAATTCACTGTGCATTAATGCTGACAAAGCCTGAGCTTCAGCATCAGCCATTGCAAATGCTCCATTTGGGTCAGGTTTCCATAATTAAAATGCCTCCACAGGCTGATATGTGTGTTTTCTTTAAGGGAAGCAAAATTCCCTTCCACAGCTTTTGATAATTTTAAAAGTAGTTTTATAGTTTTTAAACCCTTTAATTGAATTTCTTTTAACACTCTTATTTGCTTCTTTGACATCTTATCTACTCTTGATGTGTGAAAAGATTAAAATAAGCTTGTGTGGTATACATGGTAGTAAAAAGAGAGTGAATTATATCAGTAGGGAACTCTGACCTGAGGTTGGGAACAGACTTTCATAACCCTCAGAATGTAGGACTAGATCTTTTACAACTCCCAACCAAAATAGCTTTCCAGAGGGGAAATCCAATTTATTCACCACGAGCATAAAATATAATTGAACCTTAAGATTTTTTTAGATTTTTATTTGTTTGTTTGTTACTGCCAAGGGCCCTCCTCTGGAAATTTGGAATATTTTTTCTTCTTCCTAGGGCAAGAAGGGATTGTGATCCTTTTGGAGACCAGTAAATCTGTCACTGTTTGGCAAGAGTCTTCTATTTTTGGAAAGTTTATGTGCTTCGGTTTCAGTTAGCCCATTGTCGATGAAGATGTTTGCTAACTGATGCCATTGTGGTCTTTGTTTCCTTCTTAACCACTAGAACTGGGAATTCAGGAATGATCTTCAGGATCAAGAAAACTTAAGATACCACCAGAATGCTGAACCACTTCAGTAAAATATTTGGTAACTGCTACTAAAATATTTTCCTTGGTATTGAGAAAGGGGCATGAAATGAAGTTGTTTTCTTATGAGAATGGCTTATGAGAAGGAATAACTCTAAAAACAATGATTCTTTGAGTTTTCTTTTACTGTTTTGTACTAAATACTGCATTGCCAGAATATATTTCTGCAAAATGTTTCCATGTGCTAAAAATAATCCTTCACTGTCTTTCTTTCTTTGGAGGGCTTTATTTTACTTAACATTATAGCAAATCTGTTATTCTGTTAAATTTGACCCACTAGATTTTTTTTTCTGCTCATGAAAAAAAAAAACCTCTACTTGTATGCATTTTAAAAATGTTTTGGAATTTCTTGTATTTTATTTTAGTATATATTTTTAAAATTTATCTTACCTGTTGCAAAATGACTGCTTGCTCCCTTCCCCCACTTTATTCTATGATATGGGTAATCCTTCATTTACAACCACAATTGAGCCAGAATTTATATTACTAAGTGAGAAATTTGTTAAGTGAGTTTTGCCCCATTTTACAACTTTTCTTAGCCCATGTGCTAAGTGAATCATTGCAATTGTTAAATTAGTAACACGGATGTTAAGTGAATCTGGCTTTCCCTTTGACTATGCTTGTCAGAAGGTTGCAAAAAATGATTAACTGACCCTGGGATACTGCGACCATCACAAATATGAACCAGTGGTCAAGTATCTGAATGTAAATCACATGATCATGGGGGTGCTGCAATGGTGATAAGTGTGAAAAATGGTCATAAGTCACTTTTTTCGGTGCCATTATAATTTTAGAACAGTCAGCTGCAGGACAGATAATTATACAATGAAAGAGAGGCCGCATATATGTTCACATAGGACTATCAGACAACAAAGGCAAGAGTAAACAACCCACAAGTTATTCATAATAAATTATCCTAGATTATCTACACCTTCCTTCTTTCCAATTGAATGAGATCAGCCCCTCTCCAAAGTGTACTAATTTTTGTCTCTGAACCATAACATTCCTTTTTCTGTATCAGTAGTACTCTAGGACGTAACTTTGGAGTCATTCATTGTCTTTAGCCTTTTGTTTGTTCACATTGAAGCACCATCGTTCCTTCTACCCTTAAAAATGTCTCTTTAATACACTCTTTAAAACCTTTAAAAGACTGAATTTTAATATGTTTTCCACTTAATTACACTATTTAGGTCCCTGCCAGAGGACTATTTATTACGGCATATACACTTGTTTGCTAATCCATCTGAATCCTTTCAGAGATGGATTGGAAAACCCAGGAGTGAACCTTTTTAAACACCCCCCCCCCCCAAAAAAACCCCGAGCTGACACTGAAAAGTAACATTTGCAAATGCTTACCTCTGGATTGGATCCACTTGCCCCTTACTAATATTGTTCCCCTTAGTTCTAGGACCAGAACTGACCAGAAAAAGCAAAACATTGTTCCAGACAATCCAGTGCAATATAGTATTGTAGTTCAGAGAAGCAAACAAATGGTTCCGTTGGCTTTTATTCTTTTTTCTTTTTTTTTGGCATGTGCTTTATGGAAATGTAGATGTTTAATTTTCTATCTCTTCACCTATATAAGAATCAAGCTGGATCAGAGTAGCCACAGGGGACATTTAAATGCCTTGACTTGAAAAAGTCAAAAACTGTGTATGTGTGCAAGAGGACTTTTCTGCTTGTTTCCTGTAAGAACTAAAAATATTCAAATATTTCTCAGTTTATGTTTCAATACAAACACATCTAATTTTGCATTTTTAAACAATATGTTAACCGAAACACAGTTCTCTTTCAAAAATGCAAAAATATGATAAGAGTTCTCAATTGTATTTATAAAATGCAAATAGGCTAAAACATGCAAAAAAAGGCTTTAAACTGGACAAAAGTGTACCAAAATGTTTTTAATAAGAAAAACAAATAAACAAAGTCTCAAATACTACAAAAATGGGATTCAATGAATTCTTATAATTAATGCTTCCTTTTATTTTGAACTTCTTGATGTATAAATGGTATATCTTACATTTTGTACTTTTAATGAAATAAAACATTTTAAATATAATTTCTTATTTTTAAAAAGAAGATAACAACTAATAGAAACTAATATAAAGTGAGAAAAGTAAAAAAGATAACTAAAAAAGAGAGCTAAAGTAAACTAAAGAAGAAACAAACAGAAATGAAAGAAAAAACATACCAAAAATAGTTTCTGATTTTCTTTATACCAGTTATAAGTACAATTATAAATTTAGCTCTTGCTCTATGGTTGCAACGTAACTCCCCTTTTTCTATAGTCTAATCATCAAAAACATAAATGATCAGTTCTTTCTTTTTTTCTGTTTCACACAAAAAGTTCTTCCAGTCCACAATAAATGTAGAATGTGGAATTGGACTATGACAGACTATTGCACTATTGTCTTTTCTCTGATCAAACAAGTCAATGTAACAATCTCATCAAGTGCCCGAATCTTCACCAGCCATTCCTCCATTGTGGGTAGTACCAACTTTGTGCTGCAAGGATTAAATTTATTTTCAGTTGGCAAACTTATAAGCAATGGGAAAAACTGAAGTTATCCATCTTTGCTGAAAAGTCAAATGCCTTTGATATTAAGATGTAATATATTGTAAATATGCAGGTAGTTTCTTTTATTACTATCACCATGGTGACCTGCCTTACTATAGTGGTGGGGTCTTTCACTGCTAAGCTATGGCATCAGATCAACTCCAAGGTGGTTTGGACTCACACTCAAAAGGATTCATCTTCCCTTATTTGTTTAAGCTATCCAAATATTGCTAAACTGCCAAAGAATTGTAGAGCGTTAAACAACCGCCAAATGTATGGTACTTGGTAAGAAGGGGAAGTTACATGAAGGAATAAATGCTGCACTCATCAGAGTTGCTTTTGGTGAGATGGGCACCTGTATAGATTTGATTACTAATTAAATCAAATATTGGTTTGAAGAGAGAACCATGGATGTTCCCTACAAATTTGAAAGGGAAAACATCCTTCCTTATAAAGAGAATGATGCCCAGATTATTTAGCAGGCCCAGAATGCTCTGAGAAAGGGACTGTACAAAGCCTTCTCCCTGATTGTTGATAGGAAATAATCAATAATCCTTCCAATTATTAACTGTAGGCTGCCTATTAAGTAGATACTGTTTCACATTGTGCATGCATAAATTGATGGGAGAAATCAACACAATCATATGTGTTCATATGATTCAGCGGTTCAAATCCCTAGTGCTGCATAATGGGGTGAGCTCCTGTTACTTGTCCCAGCTTCTGCAACCTAGCATGTAAAAAATGCAAGTAGAAAAATAGGGACCACCTTTGGTGGGAAGGTAACAATGTTCTGTGCGCCTTTGGCATTTAATCATGCCAGCCACATGACCACGGAGACATCTTTGGACAGTGCTGGCTCTTCGGCTTTGAAACAGAGATGAGCACTGCCCCCTAGAGTTGGGAATGACTAGCACATATGTGTGAGGGGAATCTTTACCCTTTTAAATTAAAAACAAGACACTGGTCAATAAAATCTTCTCAAAACATTTCAACTTTTTCAACTTTTATTTGTTCTGAGCTACCCTGTCCTTCAAGCCTATTTTTATTTTTGTTTTATTTTTCATTCAATAGTGACTGAAAAGGGCTTCTGAAAAAACAAATGTCTAACCAACAGCTGGCCGAGCAGAATCTTGCGTGAACGTTGTGGAAACTGTGAACAACAGTGGGCGGATCTATTTTCAAGCAATGCTCCTTTCATGTGCTTCTTTCTAAAATGCCTTTCTATTCAGCTTCTGCACTGATCTGCATGTTGTAACCAATGATTCTTCCATGAATCCCTATTTAAATGCTTCAAAACACACACTTAGGTGCAGTGTTTTGCTATTTTGAAAAAGGACTGCTCATAGTTTTGAACCCGATGACTAGACAAGCTTTATCACCTGCACTAGGTCGTGGTTATCAGATCTTTTTTTTTTTTTTTTGGAATCACAAAAACTGATCCCCCCATTTATTTATTTTTAACTGCTAAAGTATTCCATGCAGGAACTAGAACTTGCCTTCTGCAAGTTCTAGTTCCTGAAATATTCCACAAATATTGTTCCAATAACAATATTTGATTTATGAAATAAGTTCCATGCGTGAAAAAGGGAATGAAAGGACCATTCCGGGGTGATCAGAGTTCCATTAATGATGGAGAAAAAGTTCCTGGGAGAATTTTCATCGGGCCATCTTTATAAAAATTCATGCTTATGAAAATTCCACTGCTTGGAGATTAAAAGGCTTTACGAGGAAATAATGCTTTTCTTGTCACTGTTCTTCAGTGGCAGAATGAGCGCAACAGCTGGAAGGCATATGCACAGTGTTTACTGGAGCGATTCTTACACTTTCAGACAGAAGGAAATCCTGTGTGGGATTGGAAAGTGCAGAGAACTGTCACCAGGGAATAGGCTGTCTGTGTATCTCTGTGAAATGGATGCTGAGCGGACTAAAGACTCTGCAGTAAGCACTTCCTGCCTGCTTTCCATAGCAAATCAAGATCCTTTTCTCCTTTCTCTCTCTCTCTCTCTCTCTCTCTCTCCTTTAAAAATTAAAAAAAAAAGTTTTGGAGGGCTTATATTTCAAATTCAATGATAGTATCTCTAAACTGTCTAGAAGAGCCAGGATTTACTTTGCATCAGACTTCAAAATACTTTCCCCGCCCCCCCACTCTGGAAGAAGACAGTTCAGGAACATTTGCCACCACCTGGGTTGTACAGATTGAGCTTTCCAAACTAAGAAAGCATTTGATATGCTCAAGACTTTCAAACAGGAAAAAATCAGGGCTGATTTTGTACTCTGATGAGGAAAATATCCAGCAAAAACACTACTTTGCATTATTGTTGATACTTTACCTCTTCGCCGCAATGCTTGGCATTGATATTTAATCACTAACAAGGAGCATGTTCATTATCCGAATCGTGTTAAATCAAACCAAGCATACTTGAGAGAGGTTTCAAAACTAATTACTGTCAATTTGGCTTTTTCCAAAATAAAGTATGGAACAGACAGAGCAGTCTTTAGAAGGGTCTTGAAATAATCTTTCCTTCTTATTTTGTTGTGTGTTGTCTTTCTGTTCTAGAATAATTAAAACTTCAAAAGCAGTCTATGGAGCAGGGTGAACATGAACAACAGCCAAAGCAGGATGAAAGTACAGAAGAAAGAGGGTTAAATAAACTTAGTTTTTAATTTAAAGTAAATAATTATGTTCCTGAATGCATTGATTATTCCTGGCAGCTGTAAATATTTTGCATCGATCTGAGCTGTCCTGGTCTCAAAACATTGACTTTTTAAGTGGCAGAAAATATTATTTCTCTAGCAGAAATGAATAACAGGGAAACCTTGTCCTTGATTTTCCTTGGAACTGGATCAGTATTAAATATTATATCTGTAATCATTTCAATATTGTTGATTTATCACATCATCCATCCATGACCGGGGCAGTAAAAAAAGGCAACTTTATTAACAATATACCCACACATTAATGTTTAAATAACAACATAGGATGCCATAAATTCTTAATACAGAAATGATCTGGGCATATTCAGGAATAGCTTCTGAAATTCCAGGGTTTGCTATCCCAACGTAATCAGAGGATGAGTGGGGGAAACTGCAGTAGTAACTTTCTGCCAGTGGAAGATGATCTTCTAACAGAAAGGATTTCCCTTCTCCCAAAGTTTCCATACTCCCATTACCCATAAGGGATCAAGGATCTCCCATATATGTAGACATGTTTGAGTAGTTATGGAGGGAAGGAAGAGGAGAATGGGACGGAAAACATCCCTTTCCATAAGTAGCAATAGTAATAGCACTTAGACTTATATACTGCTTCAAAGTGCTTTTACAGCCTTCTCTAAGCGGTTTACAAAGTCAGCATATTGCCCCCAACAATCTGGGTCCTAGGTGTGTATCCAAAGTAGGTGTCTATCCAAACACAAGTAGCATAATTAGGGAACGACAACTGAACAAACAGGTGGATGAAGTAGTTGGACTTAACTTCTATACTTATTTCTATACTGAAACAAAGGAATATGGGGACATATGGAATAGTGCTTATTTGTAAATACTTATTTACAACTGGCAGGAAATGAATGAATGCCATTTGATTGCTATTTGCTGACATTGATTCCACTCTCAACATTCATGCTACACTTATTAAGTAGGAAATGATGACATTGCCAACCTCCTGATATTTTTGTCATGAGTCATAATACATAGGATACTTAGACCTGTGCTTCTCAGCCTTGCCAACTTGAAATGTGGACTTCAACCAGGGGTGAAATATAGGACTGGGGGATTCTAAGACTTAGAGTCCACACATCTTAAAGTTTTCAAGGTTGAGAAACACTGACATAGACATACCTCTGCCATATGCAGCAGTAATTTTTGAGACATTTTGGCTGGTACAGTATAAGTGCAATCAAAGACCAGTTTTATGTTAAGTGTACCTAATGTACATTCTATTCTACAACTACCTTGGAAACTGATATCCTGTAGCCCATATACTGCTAAATAGAATGAGCTGATGAGCTGATATTTTGAGTACAGATCAGTGGTGGGTTGCCCCTGTTCGCACCGGTTCTATAGAACCGGTAGTAAAACTGGCAGGAGGCTCCACCCACTGACCCCGATGTCATCAGAACACTTCTGCACCAGCGAGTGGCCCTGTTGCGAACCGGTAGTAAAGATAAGTAGAACCCACCCCTGGTACAGATCTAGCCTGAAGTACAGAGATCAGAACTTAGAGTGTCTTTGACAAAATATCTTCCTTTTTAGGTATTCAGTTGCTGATTTGGATAATGCATATAGGACTACAGCCATAACAAGTTATAGATCCTAATTTACCTAGGCTGATCTTCAAACAGCTAAGTAATGTCTGGATGGTCTTTGATAGAAGAATACCATGGATAGAGCCTACATTGGAAACAATTCTAGAAAAAGGCTGAGGCAAAGTTCTATAATGTTAACAAGAAAATGCCACACCCATATTCATGTGGTCCACCTGAAATTAAGCTCAAATTAAGATTGTCTTTATGATTTTTTTTAATGGTTACATACTGTATTCCTTTGGACAGTGTTATGTGAGATTTCCATGGACAAATAAGTGGTAGGCTTGATGCCACTGCAATTTAAATATCTGATTAAATATTTTTAGATTGCTGTCAGCTGTTCATTTATATGATTGTGCTTTTTCCTTAGCTTGGCTATTATAGTTTGTGTGCTGTGCCTATTATTCAAAACAATGAAAAGGCTCTAGGGTGAAAATCAACCCTACCTGAGTTTTTACAACTTCCTTCAATGAGACATGCCTATTCTAAATATTTCATGGCTCCGTAATCAGATAAGGCCCATTTTGTGTTAGGCTTTAAGTTAAATAGACTAGTCTCCCACCCAACAAAAACATAATCCAAGCTATGGATTGCCAAGTATCTAAGGTTTTAAAACATATTAACGTGACATGGTGATATTAATATGGATGTAAGTATCTAGTTTCAAGCTACAAAGCAAATCATGAAGCAGAAGAACAGAAGTGCTAACCTCTGAATAATTGTAAGACAAGCAGCACTTGTTTATACAAGTAAGTTAAATACTACCTGGATTAATGGTGCGCTTTGAGCAAAGCACTTTAGTCTCTACCTGGAGTTTCTAACTACTAAACAATGCTCATGTATTAGTCCAACTGAAATCACTGAAAAACTGAAAACATACCCGCTGATTGCCAGCACTCTTGTTTTTCTTTACAAGATGTTATACAACTACAACCAATTACAGTACTATTCCAGTAAGTCCATTCCACTTCCTCAATTCTTCCCCAGTTCCATTCTTTGACATTGGTCAGTCAGTAGGCAATAGCTACGAGTGTTCTCAGCCACAACTCGAATGCTTTTGAAGCCTCTGCCTTCCTTATACTTCTACAAATTTTAGAATTCCTCTAAACGATCTACTATTACTGTTTAATATTGCTGTTTATTTTGTCTCCATAAATAGTGCTGTTCTTTGCTTGAATCAGAACCAAAGTCTGCATTCTGGAATAAGACGGTGAAGCAACATCTGCACTGCATTGCCATCATGATGGTAGAGAGTATGGTGGGGCAATTGTAGACACTATTAACCTGATGAAAAAGATGCCAGCTTCTTGTTCATCAGCACTGATTTCAATTGACAAGGAGATGAGATTGGTAGATGAGAGAGAGAGAGAGAGAGAGAGAGAGGGAGGGAGGGTGGAGAGAGAGAAAGACTATATCATGTTGCTGCCGTCTAATCACAGCCTGGATTTTTTGCATTTCAGATGTAGAATTTTCAATTGATTATCTGTCATTTTCATCCAATAATTCTTGCTTATATATATATGCTGTTAGATAGATGATGGCAGACTGCCTAATTTAAGTCTTAAGTGCTTATTTCTGTATTGTTTGTTTATTTATTTGCTTATTGCCAAACAAATCAAACAAAAAGCCCATATAATTAAAAATCCAACTCAATAAAATTAGCTTAGAATTAAATAAATCAATATTACCATTAATATAACAAACACAGCAATACATTTAACACAATAGCCTGATATAAGAGAGTCCATGTTAATCCATAATAATTTAAAACAAATATTATCCTACAATCTTTAGCTAAATAAGGGTAACTTCTAGATTCTAAATTACCTTTTATTAATCAAATAAGAATCTTTGAATCCATTTTAAAGACCATCAAACATTCACAGAGACAAACAGAGGAAGGGAGCTGATTCCAAAGTTGTGGAACAAGATCCCTAATTATCCAGAAGCTGAAGATCATATGGGGGCTGGAGGTCTTTAAAAAGAGACTGGGCAGCCACTTGTCTGACATGGTAGAGGATCTTCTGCTTGAGCAAGGGGTTGGATAGAAGACCTCCAAGAGCCCCTCCAGCTCTATTCTGATTGATAGATTGATCTTGATTTTGGAGTGATGAGTTGTTCAGAGCAATGTAAGGAATGAATAGGTTTATAGTTATACAGAGAAAGATAAGGCCTGACAGACACTGCAGAGCTTGTAACCGTAGGCCTTTAAACACAAGCACCAATAATTTAAACTGGGTTTGGCTCAAATAGGGAACTGATGAAGAGGTTTGTGTGCACTGGGAGGGAGAGATCCAAAACCATCTGAAGATCACTGTTCTGAACTAAGTTGGAGAGAGAAACATAGCTAGGGAACTATTGAAATAATCTAGACACAAGAAATCAAAATAATTCTGCAATCTCCTCTACCAGAAACCTTGGCTCCTAGAAATATTAATCAAATGAAAATTAACAATCCTATCTGTAGAATCAATAAATGTGTACAAAAATAGCTAATCATCAAACAAGAGGCCAAAACTGTGGGTAGAGGAAACTGCAGCAATCTGGGAATCCTAAAAATAGTGGAATAACTCAGAGAGTAAGAAGGAGAATCAAGCCAAATTTGTCTTAAGGAAATGGGAAGAATGTTCAAGAGGAAATTTTAAATAGATGTTCCATCAACTGACCAGGCCTTGTTCCTAAAGGACCAGAAAAAAATTAGTAGACTTTTTTTTTATTTATTTATATGCCGCCCTTCTTCGAGACTCAGGGCGGCTTACAATGCGTTAAGCAATAGCCTTCATACTTTTGTGTATTTATACAAAGTCAGCTTATTGCCCCCACAAACTGGGTCCTCATTTAACCTACCTTAGAAAGGATGGAAGGCTGAGTCAACCTTGAGCCTGGTGATGATGCACTGATGACTTGACAATCACCAGTGCATCAATTACATTGGAAGCTCTCATCATGAACCAAGATGGGAAAGTATAAAAGAGTAAACACAATAGGAACAAAGCATCTAAAAGAGTACTTTTTCTTACACATTTCAATATAAGTCTTTTTCTGTTTGTTGTTGAGTACTTGCATTTGGCTAGATCAGTGTTTTTCAACCTCAGCAATTTTTTTTTCTCTTGATACCTGGGAAATTCTGGGAATTAATGTCCACATATGTTAAAATTTCTGGGATTGGTTTAGATATATTAAGTGCTAAGTAATTCAAGATTAGATTTTATTAGGAGGAAGCACCTCCAGCTGTTCTTCTGTGCGATAGGCAACTTCCACCCAAAGCCTTGAACGTCGTTTCAAGATTTCTTCATATGGAGCTGAGAAATTATAAAGTACTAAATGTATAAAGAGTAATCAGGGGAGATGTGATAGCAGTTGTCCAATACTTGAAGGTCTGCCACAAGGAAGAAGATGTGAATTTATTCCCCATAACATCTGAAGGTAAGACAAGGACCCATGGGTGGAAATTTTGCAGTGAGAGATCCAAATTTGAAATAAGGAAGAATTTCCAGATTGTGAGAACCATTAAGCAATGGAACAGCCTGCCTCCTGTGAAGTAATGGATATCCATTACTGGACATTTTTTAAAAAGATGAAATAGCCATTTGTCTGTGGTGGTCTGAAGATTCCTGCATTAGGCAGAGGATTGGACTAGAAGACTTCAAGGTACTTTCCAACCTTATGGCTTTTTGATTCCATGTATTAAATGAAATGATGCTGTTAATTCAATCTCCTTTTGCCCGGTTCTATGCATGTCTTAATTTCTGACCATTACTTCTTGATGGAGTGTGGTCTTTCAGAAAATCAGCTCAAGTACACTTCTCAGTATAAAGAGTTGGGCACCCCTGAATTAACCAATGAATTAATCTATTTGATTAATAGGTGTTAATCTCTCCACAGACATACATTAATCTTCCTTCATAACATTGGGCATTTACCATGAACAAGGCAAAGTTGAACTCTGTAACCAAGAAAAGAATGGCTTGTTTCATATTGACATTCCATCATGATTCCTTTTCCATTAAATTGCCGGGCCTTGTGCCTGGGAAAAGAATGAAATTTGGCCAGCCCATTCATCTTCCTTTGGTTTTAGCTACCTTTGGACAGTTCCCAATTTTTTTTTTCTTGGCTTGGATGTCTGGATTATGTTCCAAGCCTTGCAAAACCTCTTTCTTAACCACTATCACCATTCTGCCATCTTGATATTTACTTGTGTGGTGGCAACGTGCCATTTCAATACACTTCTACTTGAAGTACACATTTCTGAAAGCTATTTTCCTTTATGCTCTGAGTATTCATTCATGATCTTCAGTAATATGCATAGTTTTGTGGGCATTGTTTTCATAATATAATGTTTTCTACATATTTTTAAAAACTAGAAAACTGCATTGCAGTGTGCATGTAAAAACTGTGTTTCAAGTCTTCGTTCAAGAAATGTGGCTGAAACAGTCTTCAATTAAAACATAATTTGATTTCCAGCTCTGTTGTTTAGAACACTGAGCAAACATTAATAATTTGTGTACCACAAATTGGTGCAATCTCCATGGCCTTTCCACGGTGTGGTTAGGCATGTATAAAAGACATATGCCTTAACAATTTTAATAATATTATAGTAAATAGTGAATGGTTTTTGGGTAATGTGCAACTGTAATAACAAATGACCAATGGTGGGGAGAAGCAGTCAAATCCAGAAGTTTTCGCTAAATAGAATTTAGCAGTGTCCTAATATTTTTAAATAAAAAAACATGTCTTTTTTAATAGCTGCAGAACATAAAGATAACATACAGTGGAACCAAATGCTGTAGAGAAAAAGAAACACTTAGCAATGGTTATGTTTCATACAAGTATGTCAAAATAAATTAAAATAACTGTTCAGGATAGGAACTTTATTTAGACATTCAGAATATATTTGAAAGTTCTAGTCTGAAATATGTCAAAACCTTGCTCCAGTGAGTCTTTAGGGATGCTCATAAAATAAAGCAATGCAATCATTGCCACTGTCATTTTACATTAATCAATTAAAACATTTAAATTTGAAATCCAAGAACAGTTTTTTTTAATTTATAAGATTATTTTAAATGCAAATATTTGTAAATACTTGTAATATCAAGAGCCATGCTAGAAATCAAAGGAAATGTTTCTTCCTTCAGTGGTATTTTGATTACAGGTTTTAAGTAAATAACCATGTGATTATTCAATAAAACACATACTTCAACTCAGAAGCCTAGAATTGGATAACAATCATGAATTTAATCTTTATTTTAAATAAGTTAAAGCATTTTTCTGTTATTGAATTTCTTTTTCTGCTTTTTCTCTTTAATTTAAGACAGGACAATTACTCTCAACTCATACAATGTTGTTCTTATTGCGGACTGAATTTTTAAAACAATTTTAAAAAATTAAAACATGCCGCACATACAGGGGTTTTAGAAAATGAATTTATTGCTGCAACTAGTTACTCTCCAGAAATCTTGGTAAACTAAAGAGGAAATTTATTATATTTTACAAAACTGATTGGGACTATGAATATTGATGTTTGGAGTTGTGTTGGTTTTTTTAAAGAAATTTTGACTAGGAGGAACTTTTTTTAAGTGTGCTAATTAAATCTCAACATATTTTGCCTAAGTTGATTAAATGCAGAATTTCTTCTTAATTATCTTACATACTAGAGTTCCTTTTTGTAAGAAAATATTGTATTGTGTGTGTGAATAATTTCGCATTCCAGTATACTGGCATGTAACCTATAACACTGTAAGATACAAAATATAACTACCGGTATACCTATATTAGACTTAGGTGTTACTTATCTAGAGTTTCTACAAATACTGTTGTAAGAAAATAGAACTTCAAGTCAAACAAAATCCAATAGTCTTGTAATAAAATAAAGATTTAAATATCCTGGGAAAATAGCCTTTCCTACCAAATCAGTGAGGACTTAGAAATCTTGACCAGGAGAAAAAAAAGAAAGATTATATAAACTGAGCAATAAACTTAGCCAACATATTGTAAACCATCCTATGAAATCTGTAATTAATTCTGTTTCAGAATTCCAGCCTGCAGATCCAAAGTTTTAAAAGCAGAGAACTGGTTTGAAAATCAAGTTACAAGGTTAAAATGTACAGCTCCTAAAATTCTTGACAATTGTAGAAATAGGTCCATTCCTTAGATGCGATTGGCATTCTTAAGCTCTGTATTTTCTCATTAATGCCGAAAATTTTAAAATGCTAAATATGTTAGATAATAAAATAATTCCAGATTTATGCTTGTTTTTTACCCTATCGATTTCTCATGGTCACACTAACGTTCTTTTTAATCATCTGTATGCTTATAGGTTTAATTTGAACCTGGGCAGAATTTTTGATATATAGTTCCAGAAGTGAGTGTTTTTAAAAATGGTATGTTGTGAGGTTTCCCTGTAGAAAATTTGTTAAACCTCAGAGAGGAACAGCTAGTAACTTTAAAAGGCCTCGTATCGGGCACAGAAGAAATGCTTTCGACACAATAGGGTCAAAAAAGTTAAAGACATCTGTGATGGCTATTTTGGCTGAAATGCTAAAACATATTGCAGGAATTTCAACTTTATGACATTCAAGAAAAATGGGAAAATGTTGCTTTGGTAAAATTATGACCTGTTGTCAGGTATATGAGTTAGTAGCTTTCACATTCAGGTAATCAATCTCGACATTTCCTTGAAATTTGAAAGAAGTTTTCATACTGAAACGGTAACTGTACTTTAACTGTAGTATAATTTCCTTTTTAAAGAAACCATAAGTGTTTTAAAAATAAAGAGTTGAATTTCCCAATGGAGCAAATAACCTTTTTGCTATACCAATTATTCTTCGCAATATTTTTGTACCAATTATGCTGTTATAGATATAAAATGGAGTATACAAAGTTTTGAGCCTTGGAAGCACCATATTTTTAGTTTTAAGATTTCTTTTTGCAGAGATGAAGGTTGCAGAGGCAAAAAATGATGAAAAATGAATACATGTGGGCAGGCTTGAATTTTTTTTTTTTTTTGTTTGCTTTTTTCCTGACTTTTTAAAATAGTGGGTTGACATTCTTTTATATTATAAATTATGTTAAATTTATTTTAAGAAGAACATTGAAATAAATCAGATATTCCCCCTAAGTTACAAGTAGGAAACTTTTGGTTGACTTAGGAAAAAAATCTAATAGTAAGATCCACTAGATAGTGGAACCTACTGAAATGTTGTAACATGCTTTCTTCACTGGTTGTGTTAAAGCAGAAAATGGACACTAATCTATTACCATGTTTCCCTAGAAATAAGACCCTGTCTTATATTTTTCTGAACCCCAAAATAAGCGCTTGGCCTTATTTTCGGTGAGGTCTTATTATTTTGGGGCGCTTGGAGCAATACTTGCCATCTTACCTGATTTTCAGCTCTGTTTCCCTAACCCTAACCAGAGGAAATGGCTGGGACTGGCGGCGCATGCGGTTAAATATTTTTGGGGAAGACTTATTTTTGGGGAGGGATTATTTTCAGGAGGGGATTATTTTAGCGCATGCGCTAAAAAAACCCAATTACACTTATTATCAGGGGATGGCTTATTTTAGGGGAAACAGGGTAGATATGCCTTAACTGGAGACCCTTTATGGAGAAAGGCACTGAATTACCTTTATGGTTTTATGATTCTGTGATCCTTTGTTTGTTGTGTGAAATCACATAAGATTAATACATATAAGAGAATACCATAACAACTGATAATACCAGCAAGTAAAGAAATAATCATTTTAAAAGTAAAAAAAAAAAAAGGAGCTTTTTGATTTAAATTAAGGCTTACATCTATTTGCAGCAAGTCGGGTTAGAAAATGCATTCCCTAAATATGGATAATAGGAAATCTGACCACTGATTTCACACAGCAGGTACAGTTTGGTTGTAAGATTTTAAATATCACCCATATTTTTTGTTTTTACTGAATTTTAAATAGTTATCTTATTAGTGGAATACTTTTTATTTTTTAAAAAATGAATGGATTGACTAAATGTTGCAACCCTAAAATGTATATAAGGAATTTTTAAGAGCTTTAGGAATCCACAATGTGTGGGGCATGGCCCACTAGTGGGCTGTGAGGGGATTGCAACTGGGCCATGAAAACAGCTGGCAAATGTGTGCATGCACACCCGCATCTCACTCACGCAAGCAGCTGGAATTGTGTGTGTGCCTGCGCACGCTTACCAGCTGCTCATGCGGAACCATCCCCTCTCTCCCCCCTGCCAATCCGCAAAGTCAAAAGTGTTGGGGAACTCTGCTTTAGAACAGTGAAAGCAGCTTTCCTTGAGTGGATACTTTTAAATGGGTTAGACTAGCAGTTTTATCATCTTGTCCCATGCTGACATTAATTGTTGGTTAGAGAGGTATCGGCACTGCAATCTGACCCGAATGATGGGAATTTAACTTAGAATAAGGATGAGGCATCTCCTCCAGAAGTTGCTGCATCGTAACTCCAAGCATTCAGAGCTGAAAAAGCTTCTTGGATGAGACGTGAAACATCTTAGAAGAAAAACCAGAAAGTCCACTTGCCAGTTGAAAAAAGCACTTTTGGGACAACCATGACCTGGATGACTGAGAATCTCCATATATATGTCCATAGACGTATAACTCCAAGCATTCCTCTCCATATAGTCAAGAATGGTTAGGAACTATATTTGGTGGGCCACAGATTTCTTATGTTTGTTCTAGAAAATGGTACCTGTGATAGTTCTGTTAGACTGCTTAGCTGAGAAGTGGATGTTTGACTCCAGAAAATAAGGAATATTTTGAAGCAGGTTTTCAGTATTCAGGGTCAAGGAAAAAAGATAATTCACATTTTTCACATAGTATTTGAGTGACTATATTTCCAAGGACTCTAAATACTTTACTGGAAAATACAAAGCTTTAGTCTTTGATATCATTTTAGATAAACAAAGCATGATGAGACATAAATGACAAGTGCCGAGAGCCATGACCAAGAATTAACAGCTCTCCAGTTAGCAGAGAGTGAAGCAAATGTGATCTTCAGGATAATTTAAGCAAAAGGAATTAGTGTCTATTCTTTCCATGTGAAATAATTGCTTATGTAATGCTTCTTTCCTGCAGGGATGTCACCCTCTTGTCCTAAGCAAGGTGCCATCATGTGAGTAGCAGTTCTTATAACAATAGGAGTCATGCCCTTACTAGCATTCTGGCATGCCACTCCAGAAGAATCAAGCTGTTTTTGAGATGAGTCTTAGAAATAGTTTATGCTATATCAGAACATTTAGATGGCAGCAAGCCATCCTTATGTGCAACTCATGAAGTATGAATATTATTTGTCTTCCATCACTTTTTAAAAATTCTAAGCAGGTAGAAGAAAGGAGTGTTATCAAGTGCTTGACATTTGACCCGTTTATGACGGTGGTAACCTTCAAATTGTAGAGATTAACTGCATTGTTTGGTGTCATGGTTAAGGCATCAGGCTAAAAACTCTGAGACCGTGAATACTTAGGAATGAAGCCACCTGGCTGACTTTAGGCCAGTCACTCTCTCCTCTCAATCCTAGGAAGCAGGCAAGGGTAAACTACTTCCCCAAAACCTTGCCAACAAAACTGCAGGGACTAGATTAGGAAGTTGCCAAGAGTCAACACTGACTGGAAGGCATCGAGGGGGAGGGCTCAAAAAACTCAAAGGTAATAGGCTTTGACTGTAGCAAATAATTCTGATTATGTTATGACAAATTATGTCTCAGTCCCACTGGTGTTGTCATTTGGAGTTTTCTAGTCATGTTTTATTTTCACCTATCTTTGAAAGAGGGACTCTTGTTATTATTCCTACAGTAGTTTGTGAGCTAGTTTGCCAGCATTCACTCTCTTGTCTGTTGAGAAGAAGTGAAAAAGAATTAGTTGCATAATCAGAGAGCAAATCCCATGGTAGGGATAATGACAGATTATGTTGCTGGTGACTCTTTTATTTCAGGTTGCCAAACTAGGTTTTCTTTTAACCTAACTCAGCCTTTCTCAATGGCAAATTTTGTTGAAAAAAGTACCGTACTTTTCAGAGTATAAGACACACTCCCCCCACCCCAAAAAGTGGGTGAAAATTGCGGTGTCTTCCGTAACCAAATGTTACTGAAGCCCTGCCCACCTGCCGGCCCCCACCCTTCAGCTGTTTTCGGCCTTCACACATTGCATTTTCAGCCTCCGCACGCTACATTTTAGTCCCATTCCAGGGATCACCACAGCACATTGCTGCCTCCATGTGTCGTGTTTTCGGCCTCCACACGTCCCATTTTTGGCCTCTACGTGTCACATTTATGGCCAGTTCCAGGCAGCAGGGATTGGCAATGGCGGCGGCGGCGATCTCCACCACCTGGAACTGGCCAAAAATGTGACATGCAGTGGCAGCGATGGGTTGTGGCGATCTGAACAGTTGTTTGGAGGTATTCCGGGAGCCTAATCCGACCGCCAATCAGCTGCTCGTGCTGAATCACGCTGCGATAATGTGCTGAAGCTGACCAGGCTGTTTGCTGTTTGCTGCAAGGATACTAGCCAGATGAATACCAATGGATGCTGGTAGGCAGAGGCAGATTTTTTTTTTCTTGTTTTCCTCCCCAAAAATGAATGTGAGTCTTATACTCCAGAGTGTCTTATATTCTGAAAAATAAGGTATTTCTAGAGATTGCAATGGATAAGAATGCAGAGATTTGGAAAAGAAGACCAGAGGCAAAGAAAACCAAAAACCTGTTTCAGGAAAATGATTACCTCTAAAATCTCTAAAAGGATTAGAATCTTTAACTAGGATTATTGTGTGTGATTAATTTTTATTTTGTATTGCGTATGATTAATTTTTTATTTTGTCACTCTGTGTTGAAACTCAATATGTTTTTGCTGTATTTGGTTCCTTTACACATTCATTGAGTGAGTCTTTCTCTAGAAAATGGGTGGTAGCAACAAGAACTACCAAGACAAGGTATCAGGCAAGAATAAACCTCAGGGACTTCTGGGATACAAATGGCTGGAGGTAAAATGGACAACTACTCATTATTCAAGACCATGGTTAAGTCATGGCTACTACTTAAACAAGGAAGACCTAGAAGGTATTTCATGGTCTTTACATGGGTGGTGTGTCATTTTTATTCCAACCTTTATCCATAAAATGAAAAGACTATGTGCAAATATGTGTTAGCCAAAACAACTGAGAAAATCAGATAGCTAGTATGACTTGAATACTCCATGACCCAATTATCAGACCAATGATCAAATCTATCTAATGGGCTCTGAGACAATAGAGGCAGTGAAAGAAATGATATAGTTGTTGGCATATTCCAGATCTCCTAATCACCACAAGGGAGAAGCAAGGAAAAATGCAACCGATCAGCTTCATCCCAGGTGCCCAACTGCATCATTTCACACATCAGCTAAATCATGTCAAGCCTGATCCACCCCACAAGGACAAGCTTAACAGACAAGCCTCCATATTTTCAGTGTGGAGAAGCAGGACATCTCAAGAGGAACTTGTTCAAAATGAAAGCCAGGGTGAGTCTAAAAACATGAATCAGATAAACCTTCCAGTAAAGACTTTTCTAAATTCAGCATAGATGCTACTTCATGAAACAAGTGAATATGATAGTGGATGGACATCCAGTAATGCCCTGAATGGGTACTGGAACTATGATCTCCACAGTGCATATCTCACTTGTAAAGGACCAAAGCTCACCTTTTAGAAGCATCCTGATGTACGATGCAGTGCCTTGAAGAGGCAAGAAAGAAGTTTGATGATTTATGTTAGCTGTCTATCCTACTTTTAGATGTAACAAATACTGAAAAAAGGGAAGTGTGAAAAGATGTGTTTGACTTTATTAGATAATGGATATGAAGTTCGATTCTTCACCTGGGAATCTTCCTGAGAATCTGGTGGTAATATGCAGTACAGATTAAATACTATAGCACTACCAAGATATGCCTAAAGTTCTAATCACTAGCAAGGTTTGCCCAAAGTTCTAATCATTCAGCAGATGTGGGCTGCTGAAAACTAGGATGCCACCAGGGATAGACCACAGGGTCACAAGCTTGTTCTTAAAATAACAATAACAAGAGCTACAGCAGACTAAGAGCATAGGAAGGCGGGCCAGAAAAAGTTTAAGGCAGAGAATAGGAAACAGTAGAAAACAAAGAAGGGAACAGTAGGAAACTCAGTACACCAATTGAAACCAGATGAAATTATTACGGCCAGTTAGGAATGTCAGGAAGGTATTGGTGATGTATGTCCAATATCTTATAGTTTCTCTATAAAGCTTCATGAAGACTATTTCAAGCATGTATTATTCAGGGAAGCAGAACAAGAAATGTTCTTTAAAAAAGGTTTCCTGTAACCACAAACTTCTTCACTAAGATAAGGTGCTTATATAGTAGTAATGTAGTAGTAATAGGGTTCAGTTCTGAGTGTTTTGGTATATTCCAGAATGGAAAAACTGTCCCTTTCAATGGATAGAAGCCCTTCCTAAGGACATGCTGCAGCACAATTTATAGCGCTTCAGTGCAGAGCAATGGCTTGTGGATCATTGCTAATTCTTGCAACCAAATAGGGCCAATAAAGATGACATTCTGGCCTGCTCCTGACAATTAGGGTGTACAATACTGAACTACAAGGACCAACTGGCTGATCATTTTGTACAATATTCAAAAGAGCCATAACGATGAAGGACAACAATTTGATTCATTCAAAATAGCACCAATGAAAAGTTGTTTGGTGAGGAAAAGAGAAAAAAAAAATCCTCAAAATTTTGTCAGAGGGTGGAGCTCACCCTGAACAGTGACATATATTATTTATTCCCCAAAAAGTTGTTTTATTTTCATTTTGCCTTTCCTCCAAATGGCAGGAACAAAACTTTGTTGGCAGTTTGACCCCCATTACGTGTCTTCTACACTATCCATCCTTCGGGGTACATGTGCAGAATATTCAGAAATCTTCTGATGACCCAGGGCTGGGCACGGAAGCAACACAGCCAGAATGAAGGCTTAACTCCCCTTTATTGCTCCAACTTTCCCCTCAAAGTCCCACCATTCACTGCAAGTCCAGGAGCCAAGCTCTAAACATGCACCTCCAATAGTTCCTGGCTCAGTGGTGGGTTCCGCCCGGTTCTGCCCGGTTCCGCCGAGCCGGTAGTGGTGACGATATGATATCACCGAACCGGTTCTGCCCCCCCGCCCCTCCGCCCCCCATGTTATCCTTACCTTTTATTTGGCCCCACCCCAAATAAAATTGCTGTCTCCTGAGTCTCAGATTTATTTATTTATTTATTAATCAAATCTATTAATCAAATAGATGATGGCTAGAGGGAAAAAAAACTGTTTAAACTCTTGCCGCAGGGCTTCAAAGGGCCGCCCTACAGCTGATCAATGTTAAAAGAAAACAAATCAGTAGACCAGTGCCTGCAAAAATAAATGGGTAGACCAGTGCCTGCAAAACTACATGAGTAGATCAGTGCCTGCAAAAATAAATGGGTAGATTGGTACAGCTCTGCAAGTAGTTAAAAGCCTGGTAGACCAGTACCTCTGCTAAATCCTAAATAATTGTCACATGACCATCAAGCCATGCCCACAAAATAAGCCACGCCCACAGAACCGGTAGTAAAAAATTTTAGAACCCACCCCTGTCCTGGCTGCTATTAGTCCAGAGGAGCAGCACAGTTCTGAGAGCAGCCACAGTTCAGAGAATTTGCTTCCAAAGAGTCCTTGTCACAGGAAGAGTTCACTGGGACTGCAGTGAGCAGAACTGTGTCGCTGAGAACTTGTACATATCCAGGCCAGGCAAGCAGGGCAAGGCAAGCAAAGCAAGGCAAAAAGACAATGCTTGTTCCCGACAAGTGCCCCCTCAATGGCGTTTCTTTAAATCTCATTCCCCAGGTGAGCCTCATGAAGAGGGACGAAGTACCCACCTCCCAAATCGTCGGGTCACCCTGCACTCATCCCGCTTCCTCTCCTTTCTCCATGCTTGAGTATTGGGGGGTTTAATTGCTTGTTGCTGAAGCTCCGTTGCTCCTCTGCTCCACTGCCTGCCCTCTCCTCCCCCCTAGCTTGGTCACTTGTACCCTCTCTCCACTGGCAACCCTTCCCAGGCCTGAGGGACCTGGGACTGCTTCATCCTGCTCCTCCGGTTGTTCCTCCATCAGCCCTAGCTCCATTTTTTCGTCCTTCTTGGACCCAGCTCCAACGGGGCCACGACAAATCTTTTTTCTGGAACAAGAAGAGAAATTTCAAAACCTGAGTGGTAAAAATCCCTTTTCAGAAATTTTGACAGTTCTAATTTGAGGGCCAGGATAGAATCAGAAACTAGAAAATGTATATTTGTTTTAATTTATTTTTGGCCCTTGTTTTTCTCTTCATTGCTATTTTTATTGATTTATTTGATTTGATCTGATGTAACTTGATTTAATTTGATTTCTATAGCCGCCCAGCTCAGGAAACCATTATGGGCAGGTCCTAATTTTGTTAGCTGCCTTGTGTACTCTTTTGACTAGAAAGGAAATAAAATGTAACAAAATGACATATTTAACAGCAGCCCCATCTCAAAGACTGTCCATGAGTTATGTTCTAGCTTCAGTTCTGTTCACCTGTGAAGCGACATGAATGTAACATTATGGGCTATAAACATAAGGTGGTTGGTATGATACGGGAAGAGAGAAGGAAAATGAGGTAGAATTACCATTTCTTTTAGAAGCCCTGTGTAACAATTTTCCATGACAGTCTAATATAATTTGATACAGTTAATTATCTTTGGATTTCAAGTTGGCATTGAAAGTACAAAGTGACATTTTTCATCAATGGAGGCCATATCAGGGGTGAAATCCAGCAGGTTCTGACAGGTTCTGGAGAACCGGTAGCAGAAATTTTGAGCAGTTTGGAGAACTGGCAAATACTGGCTAGCCCCAGAGTGAGGTGGAAATGGAGATTTTGCAGTATCCTTCCCCTGCCATGCCCACCAAGCCATCCCCACAGAACCAGTAGAAAAAAAAATTGGATTTCGCCACCGGTAGAGGCCATATCCAGTAAATGATCCGGTACAGTTTGGTTTATTGTAATAAATTAAACTTAGTTTAGTGACTAAATTATATTATAGGCTGGGAAATTCAGGTTTGAATTCTCTTTAGCCCTGAAGCTCATCAGATAAAGTTGAGTCAAGCACTAATAATTTTTGCATAAATTCAAAACATGAACTTTTATCTGGCTTGGTTTTTCATATAAAGCTAGAAAATTTATAATGTTGCGGTTTCTGTAGATGCAAAGTTGGTTACCATGGTTACTTCTTGATTAGATATACCTTTTCATATAATTGAAAGCTTAACAAATGGTTAGGTTATGGCTAAACAACTACTAATCTTCTTCCAAACAACATGGGTTGCTAGAGTATCTCTAAAGCAAAGCTATAGTATAGTACATTTCTATAGTATATTCTATCATCTTCACTTACAGTAACTGCAGCCAATAATAGTTTCCTGTGTTATCAAAGATGTGTTTTCTAGTTGACTCCCTCACCCTCATTAAGCCACCCTTAACATGTTATGTAACCACAACCATTATCTAAGTATTTCACAGCATTGTTGTAAAACTCAGAACCACATATAACACCCTGGGAGAAAAACCAATAGAGAAGAGAACAACCTAAAACAAGCTAGCTTGAGAACATCTCTTGCTCATAGAACCACTGACTTGATGAAGACCATAATTCAAGATGTTGCCATCTTTTTTTTTAGACAGCATGGAGGGCAAACTGGTGATTCTAGGAAAATTGAGAAGAAACCTGCAAGACTTTCAAAGACCATGTAGAAAGTGTATATGGTTTGGGCAGTTTATTCTTGGGCTATTTGTTTTTCTTGCTGCCTCTAAGCTTACATGAATCATTGTAATGAGTAGTGACATACCATACTTTTATTTTCAGCCACACTTTATATGTTGCTGAAACAGTTCTACATAAGAAAAGCCTAGTCAGAAATTTCTGCTTGGGTTCTCGTAATTTACTAGAGTAAACAAACTATCTAAAACCACAAAAAGCCAACCCCTCAGACAGAGTAATTTTGGAACAGCTAAATATCAGGGCACATCTCAGCCAAGCAGCTGGTTGGTGACTCAGAGCACAAAGGGAGTTTTTCAACAAGCCACCAGACAGGACTATTATGCAAGGAAACCCAAAGTTTCTGACATTGTTACAGATGGCTTCTGTTATTATTCCCGACCTAGAAATCTGAGGAACAATATGTTATTTTTGACATTTAATGATCAGTTTGGGATTCCCATTTAGAATCAGATTGCTAACTCTTTTCAGATCAAAGCATTTATTTATTTATTTATCATCTTGTGCTTCTGCATCAGTGGTGGGTTTCAAAAAATTTTACTACTGGTTCTGTGGGTGTGGCTTGGTAGACATGGCATGGCTTGATGGGTGTGGTTTGGTTTGGTGGACATGCCAGGGGAAGGATACTGTAAAATCTCCATTCCCACCCCACTCCAAGGGAAGGATACTGTAAAATCTCCATTCTGTCCCCAATCCAGGGGAAGGTTATGCAAAATCCCCATTTCCTCCTGATCAGCTGGGATTTGGGAGGCAGAGAATAGATGGGGTCGGGACCAGTCAGAATTTTTACTACCGATTCTCTAAGCTACTCATAATTTCCGCTACTGGTTCTCCAGAACTGGTCAGAACCTGCTGAAACCCACCTCTGTTCTGCCTGCCCCAGAATAATGAGTCAAGGCACTTTGATTTCTTTGAAAATGAGATTAGTTGATTTGGTCGGTCAATGGGTATCACCGACTGCCATCATTACTCAGGTTCAAATCTATTTGTGATGTTGCTGCTTCATTGGCTTCTTGCTTAGGATTTTGAACTCCTGTGCTGCTTATGAAAATCACTTCCCCTCTGTCTCACTTCAATTTCCCTCATGCATCTTTGTCACAGAGACATTTTGAGTGCTTTTTTACATAACCACCTCCTTTACTATTCAAAGAATGGTCAGAGAGAGTGTAAAATGCATTCAGATTGTGGCCAGGACTAATAGTAGGGTTACACTTTTCCAAAGTTTTCAGTTGATAACCACAGTGCACAGTGCTTCCAAAGGGTGATTAATACAAAATACCATGTTGTAACTAGAAGGCTATACTATACATTACAAATGCATCCAGTGTTAAAACTGACATGGAAACATGTCAACAACGTTTTCTTTTATTTCAATGGTTAACTTAATCAAAATCTTAACCAAAATTAAACATTTCTCAAAGTCCCAGTTTTTCAGTGGCAGGTAGGAGACTGCGTATTTAATGATTCCACTCATATAAATGGAGTTTAAAAGTGTTGAACTTTGGCCATATTATGCCACTTTTGTCCTATGAAGCCTGGTAGGGTCCCTTAAAGTATTTATTTATTTATTTATTTATTTATTTATTTAGCTTATATGCCGCCCTCTCTCCGGAAAGGACTCAGGGCGGCTCACAGAAATAAAAACAGATAAAATCAATATTAAGTGTTAAAAACCATTAAAACTCCCCTTAAAAACCCCTTCAGTCCAATCCGGCCTGGCGAAATAACCATGTCTTAAGGTCACGGTGGAAAGAGCACAGGTCAGGGGCCACCCAGAGCTCCAGGGGGAGTTGATTCCATAAGGTAGGTGCACCCACAGAGAAAGCCTGTTCCCTAGGATTTGCCAGACGACACTGCCTGGCCAATGCCACTTCAAGGAGGCCCTCCCTGTGGGAATGCACCGGGCAATGGGGAGCTGTTGCTGGCCGCAGATGGTCCATCAGGTACCCCGAGCCTAGGCCATGTAGGGCTTTATAGGTAATAACCAGCACCTTGAATCACACCCGGAGGGCAACCGGTAGCCAATGCAGGTCACACAGGAGGGGTGTAACATGAGAGTGTTGGGACACTCCCATCATTACCCGCGTGGCCGCATTATGCACCAGCTGAAGCCTCCAAGTGGTCTTCATGGGCAGCCCCATGTAGAGAGCATTGCAGTAGTTGATCTGGGAGGTCATGAACGAATGAGTGACTGGGCGGAGATAATCATGGTCCAGGTAGGGGTGCAATTGGCGCACCAGACAAATCTGTGCAAATGCCCCCCTGGTCACAGTCGCAACATGATCTTCCAAAGTCAACCGTGAATTCAGGAGGATGCCTAAATTGTGCGCCCTTTCAACAGGGGGCAACACCTCACCCCCTATGACCAATGATGGAATATTCCCTTGGAACCGAGATGCCGGTACCCACAGCCACTCCGTCTTAGCAGGGTTGAGCTGAAGCCTGTTCCTCCTCATCCAGAGCCGCACCGCTTCCAGGCACATCACATCAAGGGCATCACTGGACTGGTTTGGGGTGGATATAAAAAGTTGGGTATCATCAGCGTACTGATGATACCTCACCCCGAAACCACGGATGACCTCCCCCAGCGGCTTCATATAGAAGCTGTACATCAATGGTTTAGAGTAGTGTTGTCCAATCTTGCAACTGTTAAGGCCTGTGGACTTCAACTCCATGTTGGCCAAGGAATTCTGGGAGTTGAAGTCCATAAATCTTAAAATTCCCAAGGTTGGACAGCCATGGTGCAGAGACTGAAAGCTTGCCATGAGGCAGGAGAGTGGCATCTACCTTCACATTTACTACATAGAAATTGAAAATTTGGTTTCAATTCCAGGTAAAAAGGTGATTCACTTTCCCCCCCTTAAATTCTCACTTTCAGTGAAGCAGAGACTCCTTCCTTTCAACAGCCTCCTCTGCCTTTAAAAACAACTAATTGCCTTTGCACCCATAAATCAAAGGTAATTCTTTTGGAAATCAATTGTCATTTTTCTGCCCTGGCCCCCAACATCTAGAATGCTTTCCAAGAAGGCATTGCTGTGGGAATGGGAGAGACAGATGATTTCCTCCAATCTTTTGGAAACCATCTATCTCATCGTTGGCCACATTGGCTAGAGCTATTGAGAGGTCTGACTCACCTCGGCAACATTTGATCCCCGCACGCCACCTCGAGTCAAGCTGATTGCGTGGTATATGAACTGTTGTAATAAACAAATATTTGGAAGAGTGTAGCTTTCTTATCTCTGCTTCATAAAATAGTATGAAAGAAGGAATCAGGACAATGTTCTCCGTTAGTAACTCTTCTTTCCAGGGTAGGACTCAGGGGCTGTATTAAAGTAATATTTCATCCAAACTAATACTAAGACTGGGGTCAACAATTTTATTTCACTTGTCTACACTTAAGTCTGAAAGGAAATGGTGCCTTACCCCAAGAAAAGACCACACTTTATTTAGTAAGCCTTGTAATCCTCTAGTGTAACATGAGTAATAATATCACATTACATACACTGTAACTAGCAAATTACCAAGACTGATCAGGGAAATCCTTGGAGAGAATAACAATTTACTACCCAGTTTAGAACATTTATCTAATCCAAGGTGCATATTCTAGGAAAGAAGTAGAAAAAGGATTCATTTGTCAATTATATTGTGAATACCTCTATTCATTACTGCAAAAAGTTGTCTTTTATCAACACAGTTATTTGATATTATAGCAATTTAACAGAGGGGACTAACATATATAGACAGCTATACAGAGAAAAAAGAAGCAGTGTCAGTTTTCCAGACAGCTGTTCAGGAGAAATAAACAGTTATTTCCAATACAGAGAACAATCACCTCTCATTTTAACTTCAACATATTTTACAATTTGATAACAATGTCTTCCTGGCAAAAAGGAAAGTTCTTATACAAGCTGACTTTATTTTGCCTTCTGCTTATGCAAAGCAGGATTTATATTTGGTAGTAAGAAAATGATAGAGTGGTTTCTATGTTTCCTTTTTTTCTCAGATGGACATCAATATAATTTCAGCTCTCATTGATGTGTGTGTGTATATATATGTATGTGTGTATGTATATGTATGTGTGTGTGTGTGTATGTATGTATGTATATATATATGTGTGTGTGTATGTATGTGTGTGTATGTATGTGTGTATATATATATATATATATATATATATATATATATATATATATATATATATATATATATATTTCTTTCTTTTTCGTAGGTTTTATGTGTATGTCTCTTTAGCCAGGTTCTACCTATGTAAACCAAGATTATTTCGGCCTTATAATATCTATCTATCTATCTATCTATCTATCTATCTATCTATCTATCTATTCTTTTAAACTATTGTTTTAACCAAGTTGATTCCACAAATGAAAATAAAAGAAAAATGGGATCACATTGGAAACATTTTATTCCTTTATTGCCATGTGGAACTGTTTGTAACTGATGAAAAGGACTTTAATCCACGAATTTTATATCTGCCTTCCTTAAACTGGCGCCCTCAATATGATTTGGAATAACAGCTCTCAAAGTTTACTACCAAACTACCTCTTTAAAAGCTAGCTCATAATAATCTATAGTTTGCTTCAACTCTGAGACAATGTCCAAATCCATATATGGGTGTCTTTCATACACAGACACACAGACACACCTCTGTTCCAGACAGCTCTTGAGCAGGAATTCAGTTAAGTTTTAATTTTGTTATGGCCTTTAGACAACAGAGATAAAACAGAGGAGGGAGAGGAATCCAAATAAACACCCTAACACATTGCACCAGACACTACATTATGTCTTAGGGACGTGCAAAAATGTTCACAAATCAAAACATTTTGAGCTTGAAACAATTTTCCTAACCTAGAGTTTAAGAAACTTAGAGCATTTCAGGTATGGTTAGAACAGTATAGGAACCATTTCTGATAGTTGGAATTACACGTTTGGAGTTCAAAATTGTTAGAATTTAAAACATTTTGCATACTATGTATGTGTGCATATGTGTGTATTTGCATAAGTAAAAAAAGTCAATGCAATGGAAGCCTAAAAATAAGAATTATAATCATAAACACTATGACAAAACCCAATAAAACTGCAGAAAAAAAATTGCTACCAACCTGCCTTCCATTGAGGACCTGTATACTGCACAAGTCAAAAAGAGGGCTGTGAAAATATTTACAGATCCTTCACATCCTGGACATAAACTGTTTCAACTCCTACCCTCAAAACGACGCTACAGAGCATGGCACACCAGAACAACTAGACAC
Source organism: Arizona elegans (assembly GCA_022577455.1). Taxonomy (NCBI): domain Eukaryota; kingdom Metazoa; phylum Chordata; class Lepidosauria; order Squamata; family Colubridae; genus Arizona; species Arizona elegans. Next base: position 294,742,924 of record JAKOOJ010000001.1, on the reverse strand, counting down.
AAGAACAGCTTTTTCCCAAATGCCATCACTCTGCTAAACAAATAATTCCCTCAACACTGTCAAACTATTTATTAAGTCTGCCATACTATTAATCTTCTCATCGTTTCCACCACTCATCTCCTTCCACTTATGACTTATATTGATATTGTTTCCTGATTGCTTATTTGTACCCTATGACTATCATTAAGTGTTGTACCTTATGATTCTTGATGAACATATCTTTTCTTTTATGTACATTGACAGCATATGCACCAAGACAAATTCCTTGTGTGTCCAATCACACTTGGCCAATAAAAAAATTTATTCTATTCTAAAAATGTAAAATAACATCAAATCCAGATATATCCTTAAGTTTGACAAAGAGGTTCAAAACTGCCCCTCCCATTGTGCCAGAAACTACTCAGGATACGCTGCAAATGAGGACACCGTCATTGTGGAAGGTTGGGAATTAAGAACTACTGAAACCTTCCGGTTTCCCTGCATGCATCTTTCTGGCATTTTCCAATTTTCCCATCTTTAGAAAGAGCCTGATAAACCATATTCCCATCCAAAAAAAGGCTGGATGGGAATATGAACTAGATTGCCCTGTTTCCCCTACACCCACCTCCAGGTTGGAATGAGACAACTCACCAAGGCAGGTTCGCTGCAGCCAGTTCACCCTATTATAAAAGGAACTAAGTGAACTGAGAAATATAAGAGTTATATAAAATTTAAAATTTAAAAGTTATATTATACTAATATAAAAGAAATGGTAGACTAGAATCATTAAAGAAAGGGTGCTAAAGGAGGGACAAAATGAATTATGAATGACAAAAATTGAAATATTGTTGAAGAAACAGTGATGGATAACAGTACAGTTATCCTGCGTTGAATTGTCCTGTGTCGAGTTGGTCAAGGCAAGTCGCTGGGACAAGTCGGCCATGATGAGTTGTCCTTAACTCCCTCCCCCCAAGTAATTGTCCTGTTGTTGCTTTGAAGGGGAAAACCTGGAGTATTTTAGGCCTCAAGGATGTTGTCTTTGGCACCGTAGGATTGCTTCCTAAACCATTATTCTTGTAAATATTCTCATTAAATATATTGTTAAATATATTATTCAGATACAGTAGCACCTTGGTACTCATTGTTAATTGGTTCCAGAAGGTGTGATGAGTACCAAAAAAAAATGAGTACCAAACAATTTTTCCCATAAGGAATAATGTAGTGAGTTACATGTCAGTCAACACCGACAAGTTCTAGTTTGTACCAAACTATTGGTACAAATTGAGTACCAGGAGGACAAAAATGTTCCACCAAAATGTGTTTTGTACCAAATTGGATGAATATATATATATATATATATATATATATATATATATATATATATATATATAAACTTACAGTTTTGATTCATTGTTTTCAACAATCTGAACAGACAACATTTTTGTATTTTAAATAATTGCTTATACTAATAAAATATTTAATTTTCTGGGTAATAATACGGTAGATGGAGGTATTCGAAAACTCTAGGAAAAATCGAAGTTTAAATATGCTAAAAAAAATAGAGAAGAAAATACAGTAGGAATTTGAAAAAGCCTAGTGTGGGCTAAGCATAATCAATAAAATGTGCTTTTCAGTGCTGGTGGCAAATGTTCCTTTGGAAATTTTGCATTATAAACTTTTGTATCATTTTGGGTTCTGAGTGTAGGCTGTACAATCCCAGAAGTCTCTGCAGTGCACTGGGAGTCTATGGCAGATGATCAGAGATTCTTTGCTTGCCAAGCAGTCATGCAAGTGTTTATTGAAGATCAAAATTTTGAAAACCACTAATGTGCAAACAGATTTCAAAAGCATGCTTTTTGAAGACAAACTTGGAATGAAATTGTTGTCTTACATTGCCCTGAAGCACTGTTGCTTGATAATATATAAATATAAGAATCCAAACTATGTACTGGGTTGCAAAGGTCTGCTTAAAAGTCAGCGACTACACATGCTTTTAAATGCAGAATACAGTCGCTTTTACAACCCACCAAGAAATGTATTTTGGAATAATACAGAGCTATGAAACTAGTGTAGACAAATCTTTTATTTGCTTTTCACAAGTTCATGCATTATGAGAATATTTTGGCTTATTTTGTCACATTATAATCTCTTCTTTTTCTTTTTTGTTTATAATATCCTACTGAAGTATTTTCTAAATACATTGCATTCATGCAAACAATACATATTGATTTTTTTTAAGCCATAGTTGAAATTATGATGCCATAGTGGTCAAAGGAATGTAAATTTAACAGAACTTGCTGAGTCCAGCCAAGTATTTTAAAAACAGTCTTGAAGCTATAAATTGGAATACATTATTTATTGGTTCTTTCAAAAGGAATTAATTGCTGGAGGGTACTTAGCAGGATTTAGCATTGCTTTTTAGATGGAACCTGGATGTATGTAAGTTTGAAAGTTTATTAGATTTCTATACCGCCCTTCTCCCGAAGGACTCAGGGCGGTGTACAGCCATATTAAAAACACATAGATTTATAAAATGTAAAATCAATTAAAATCGAATATATAAAATTGGCCCTCAATTTAAAAACACACATACACCCATTTAAAATTCACATTAGGCCAGTCCGGCTTGCTGGAACAAAAGGGTCTTAAGGGCGCGGAAAAAGTTACACAGGTCGGGGCTAAGACGAAGCTCTAGGGGCAGCTCATTCCAGAGGGCTGGTGCCCCCACAGAAAAGGCTCTCCCCCTGGGTGTCACCAGTCGGCATTGTTTGGCCGATGGCACCCTGAGGAGCCCCTCTCTGTGGGAGCGTATTGGCCGGTGGGAGGTTGTTGATGGCAGAAGGCGGTCTCGTATATATCCTGGTCCTAAGCCATGGAGCACTTTAAAGGTGGTGACCAACACCTTGAATCGCACCTGGAAGACCACCGGGAGCCAGTGCAGCTCGCACAGGAGGGGTGTTACGTGGGTGCGCCGAGTCGCACCCATAACCACCTGCGCGGCTGCATTCTGGACCAGTTGGAGCCTCTGAGTGCTCTTCAAGGGGAGTCCCATGTAGAGAGTGTTGCAGTAGTCCAGACGGGACATGATGAGGGCATGAGTGACCGTGCGCAGGGCATCCCGGACCAGAAAGGGACGCAACTTGTGCATCAGGTGAACCTGATGTAGCTACATTGTTAATGAAGATTTGCCAGATATTTCAAATTCATAAAGGCTATGATTTGATTAAAATAATTAATTTTTTCTACATGTTGATTTTTAGATGGTGATGCTGATGATTAATGTTCCCTTTCTGCAGTGTTCTAATTATAAACATTAACTTTAACTGACATATAGACTGGATGTTATGGTCAATTAGCTAGAGAAGTAGCAAGAATGAAAGTGGATGGTAAGGTTGTAGTACAAAATCATACTAATTACCTAATCATTACCTAGTTTGAGTAATAAAACATCTACAAGAAAACAATCAAGCTCAAAAAGCACCAAGGACCTCTCATTTCAACCCTGAGCTCCTTTATCAAAATCATACTGTAAGCCATGGAGAATATGACAAGATCAGAGATAGGTGAACAAGAAAGACAGGGAAGCATGAACATTAGGAAGAGAGAGAAAAGAGGAGGATATTGCAGAAGAGTAACTGGAGAAGTAGGAAGGTGACTGAAAGCACTTTTAAAAGCTACAAATGGGATATGAAAGACAAAGAATCTGATGGCTCCCAGTGCTGTGAGAAAGTTTGACAAGCCTCAAAAATCTTGGACCTGGGAAGGAACAAAAGTTAATACACTTTCATTTTTATTTTTTATTTTTGCAATAAGATGTCCTACCAAAGTATCTGCTGAAAGTTGAAAAAAGATCCTGCATATTTTTAATTGAAGAATACAGTTCTTTAATAATAATATTTGCACAAATAGCTGAGCTCTTTAGCTACAATGGCATCCCAGGTAAGAAGACAGAAGCAAAGTAAAACAGTTGTGCAAAAATCGCACAGATCTGTGTTTAAATAGTCTCTCTCTACCCGCTTCCACCTACTTCTCCAAAATAATTCATCGCAAAAAAACCCCTGTTTTTAGCACTGCCTAAGTTGGGTCTTGCAGGGTCAATAGCTTTCATTTCATTTATGAAATTCAAAATTCTTTGACTTTGCTGTTTTGCACTCCATGAGTTGAACACATGCTGCTACTATTTATTCACTACAAGTACCAGTTCAAGAATTTTCTGGGCCTCCTGCTTCAAACTCTGATAGCTACCACAAAGACCTTTCCAAGTGTGGAGTGACAGCTGTCAGACCACAATGCCTTGTCAGCTAACAGTGTACATATGTTCATTTACTTATGCAAGGAAACCCATAGCAGCATTCGTGAAACTGACAATTGCCAGATTGCAGTGGCCCTATTAGTGCTCTGCTTGAAAAAATAACTTGGAAGCAAAAGATGATGGACAGCTGTCATACTCTAGTATTTTCTAAGCATAGTACTGAATTCAAATCAACTGACTTTTGGCTAAGAAAACTAGAGAAAAGCATATTTACTCTGAACCATTAAGATAATTTCAGCACTGTAAATATCTCCAATATAATAAAAAGATGTTTCTTTCAAATGTTTTTATTTTTGTCAAATGGCAAGAAGGAAGCATCATTTCTATCCCTAATTCTTCAAGATTTGAAAAACCCTGAAGACATTTTCATGAATCTTTTGCACCCAATTTGTGGCCTGGTGTCTTGCTCCTTCCACTGATCTCCTGGAAGAAGCCTGGGCCCAGTTCATATCAGGAGCTTAACTAAAAAGCCAAGATGGTTTTCATTTTATATGGTTTGTAACCCAGATGTTGCTAGATTATGGAAAAGCTATACATCAGTGGTGGGTTGCTCCCAGTTCGCACCGGTTCTCAAGAACCGGTGGTAAAAAAAATTTAGTAGTTTGGAGAACTGGTAGTAACATTGGCTGGCCACATCCCCGAACTGGTCCCCAGCCTGGTCGCCGCTTGCTTACCCCGCCCACCTCATCAGAGGCTTTTTTTTTAATTTTTAAAAGCAGTTTTTCTACAACCTCTTCGGCTGAAAAAATGCTTTTAAAAGTTTTTTAAAAAGCCTCTGATGGTCGTGTGGCTCAGCTGAGATCTTCAGAGGCTTCTGAAAACATTTTTTCTGCAACTTCTCCAACCGAGGAGGTTGTAGGAAAAAAATCCCTTTAAATGCCTCTGGTGATCCCAGCAGATTTGTCTGATCGTCAGAAGCTTCTAAAAGCATTTTTTTCTGCAACCTCTCCAGCCGAGGAGGTTGTAGGGGGAAAAAATCCCTTTAAAAGCCTCTGGCGATCCCAGCAGATTTGCCTGATCATCAGAGGCTTCCAAAAGCATTTTTTCTGCAACCTCTTAAGGTTGTAGAAATAATGCTTTTAAAAGTTAAAAAAAAAAGTTGGCCACGCCCACCCAGTCACATTACCCCTCAAACCACGCCCACAAAATTAGCCACACCCACAGAACCGGTAGTAAAAAATTTTAGAACCCACCCCTGCTATACATGGCTTGATTTAATCCATCATTTTAAATAATATTTCAGATTATTTTTATACATTTTATACATATTATACATTTTCAGATTATTTAAACACACCATCATCAATTGACACATAGATTGTGTCTATCACAAGATTAAGTACTTTGCATTGTTTATAATCCTAGCAGATTAGTTTGGCATTCTCCTAACATTTTTATTATTCAATTTTTTTATATCCTACTTATTGGTGAATAGAAATGATATGCAGAAGCAAATGTACTTCTGTAAATTTAAATAAATATTATAATTATATATCTGTATGTGTATGTGTGAATCCCTTGGACTGCAAGGCGATCAAACCAGTCAATCCTAGAGGAGATCAATCCTGACTGCTCCTTAGAAGCCAGATCCTGAAGATGAAACTCAGATACTTTGGCCACCTAATCATAATAATAAGTTTATTTGTCAAGCATATATAAGATAACAGGTAAAAGTATAAACATAATTTGAATACATGAAAAGAGTAAGTAAAAAGGAAGATTAGGACAGGAATGGTAGGCACGCTGGTGCACTTATGCACGCCCCTTACAGACCTCTTAGGAATGGGATGAGGTCAACAGTAGACAGTTAATAAGAAGGAAGGACTCACTGGAGAAGAGACTAATGTTGGGAATGATTGAGGGCAAAAGAAGGGGATGCTAGAGAATGAGGTGGCTGGATGGACTCACTGAAGCAATAGACATAGAGCTTAAATGGACTCCGGGGGATGGCAATGGACAGGAAGGCTTGGAGGAACATTGTCCATGGGGTCATGATGGGTCAGACACAACTTAATGAGTAACAACAACAACAACGTGAATGTGTATTATAATATGGTGCATACAACTGTATGTGTGGTATGAACAGTAAATCAATATATTGTAAAACTAGGCAAATCTTACTGCTCTTCAGTTACTAGTTGCAGTGCAGTGTTTGATACCAGTTCAGGGTTGAAAATATCCAGAGAAGTCTGCATCTCCTTCCTGATGTTTTTGTCCAGAATTTTACACTCTTGATCTGATAGCCCAAATTTAAATGCCACCTAACACATCTCCAAGGAAAGTCTAACATAAAAAAAAAATACTATTACAGATATTTTTATTTTAAAAGAAAACAAGAAATCAATCTTTTTCTTGTCTACATGCAATTTTCATATGTTCATCAATCCATTCTTTTTCATCATTCTTGTGTTTACAGTAGATACTTATATGCGTAAATCCATCCATATATATTTAGACATTTATTTTTTAAAAAATATACATTTATAAACACATTTATCCTAAAATATGAATTATGTATTATGGCATATGTAATATGTCAGACTGAAAAATGCAGCAGAAGATTTAGACAAGCAAAATCCAAACTTTAATTATCTTTCAACCTGCAAATAAATTTAGATTGGAGACAGTGGAATTTGTAAAGATAGGATCATTTAAGCCTGCTTGATATGGGGGTAGTCACATGCTATGCATACCTCTTTTGATGAAGTTATATGCCTGTAAAAATACTTAACTTTTACTGGAAGAATCTATTTCATTGTAATTGGTAAATGCATTGAAAAGCCCTGAAATTAGACAGTTGAAACTGCCAGTGTAGAGTCTGGATACATGGAAAAGGGTCTATGCTGGCATGCAGTTTTATTAAGTGAGATGTGATGTTCTCCCAACCAGCAGTGTATTGCTCTCACAAAAATCTCTTTTGATCAACAATGCATTAGCTTGCCTTCACTCTGATCCTCCATATACATTTTTACAAGCTTTAGCCCCATTTCCCCATTTCTTTTTTTGGTTCCACTAGATTTTGATTTCATTTCTTGCCTGAAGAAATCTGTGCCATCAGTGATATGCCCTAGAGTGTACACACACACACACACACACACACACACACACACATATATATATTTATGCAAAAAATTAAAATCTCGGGTGTTTTCCCGTCATTATAAATAAGTTGGTTAAAATATTTAAAATCCTGGTTAAAATCCCAGTTTAAAACTTGCATATAGATTATATATAGCTATATAATCTATATGCAAGTCTTGGCATATTCGGGTCTTTTCCCGTGTAAGATTGAGAGTATAGTAAGTAAGATTGAGTAGCCAAGATACTCTCAATCTTACACGGGAAAAGACCCAAATACGCTAAGACTTGCATACCTCCACCCGTGAAAATCTATGAAAACAAATATCATCTATATCTATATATCTATATCATCGAGAGAGAGAGAGAGAGAGAGAGAGAGAGAGAAATGATAGATAGATAGATAGATAGATAGATAGATAGATAGATAGATAGATATAGAGACAGATATAACTATAGCTACTGTACATATCTATATAATTTTGTCCAGAATATATATATTTTAGGACTCAGTCCTAAAAGTTCCAGCAATGCCGAGTTGCCTTTCAGCACTTCCAAGGTAAATTTGCTAATCCAGCTCCAGATATCAGAACACGGCATTGGCATAATTAAGAGGAGGGCACTGGTAATGTCAGGTCTATTTGGCAAAGCAAATTGGCAGTCTACAGTACAGATACAGGCAGTCTACTCATCTGCAATATAATACAACAGGAGCTGGAGATTGGGATAAAGGGTACACCAAGCATTCATTGACAACAATATTTGCATAAGTAAAAATATTAATACTTTTATTTTACCTTCTGATTTAGTTAAACAATATTCTAAACTGGCTTTTATTCTTCTATGGATTCTTAATAATTTCTAAAAATGCATAAGCACAATGATTGGAGTTCTGCATGAATTTGATTGCAGTTGCTCGTACTACATAAACCTAATGGTGTCTTCAGTATGTCAAAACACACCCGGCAGGCTCACAAAGTTTCTTCATAGAACAGCTTTCCATTTCAACAGCCCGTCTTGGACTGCCCATGTCATCAAACAATACAGGGGTGGTATTCACTTACCGTTGCTACCAGTTCGCAATGTGAGTGCAAATGTGAGCATGTGCAAAGCATCAAAAACAGGACATGATGACGTCCTGGTGGGTGGGTAGAGCCTCCCACAGCAGCCGCTACCAGTTTGCCCGAACCGGATATAACCAGCTGAATACCACCACTGAAACAATACCAACTTTAAGATGTGTGGACTTCAATTCCCAGAATTCCTAGCTAGCATTTATGGATGCTGGGTGTTATGGATGCTGCATGCTGGCTGGGGAATTCTGGGAGTTGAAGTCCACACATCTTAAAGTTGCCAAGGTTGAGAAACACTGCTCCAGAGAACGCGTAAGAGAATGGAATTTTAAATAAGCATATAAATCAGGAGAAAAGCAGAGCTGGAACTCTGATGCTAAACATGGACTGAATCTCAACCCTGTCATGAAGTTACCTTTTTAACAGTATCAAAAGGACAAAATTGACCCCAAAGTCATAATATATAACTTTAGCAATGTTCTGTTTAAATTCAGTTGACAATGGGCTGCTGAGTCAGACAGTATGGCTAAATAAATTAAAAAAAAAATTGTATGGTGCTCTAAAAAAAGGTATCTTGTAAATACAGAGAATGAGAACAACCTTCCTCTTAGTTAATACTTGAATTATCTATGGGTGATATCTTCAAGACTCCCCTGGATTGGTATGGAATATTTCTTAGTTATGTAGGGAAACACTTAGATAGTTTGTGGTAAAAGCTCCAAAGTCAGTCCAGGGATTAAGAGGAATAGCACTTTCCTTCATTATTTCAAATAGTATTTTCTTGCCTTCACTTCCCATAAATCAGTGAGAATAGAGACAATAGAGAAGTAGAGATGTGGGATGGATAACCTTTTATCTCTGTTTTGTCTATTTGCTGCAAACAGACCACAAGGTTCTCATCTTTTTTCTTTTCCTTTTGGCCAGATGAACAATATGTTTGGCTGGCAGGCAGAAGGCTGCCACTAATAGCAGTGGCAACTCACAGTCTTGGTCCTTTCCACACTAGCAATTTATAGCATCTAGAACAGTGTTTCTCAAACCTTGCCAGATTTAACTTCAACTCTCAGAATTCCCCAGCCAGCATGTCATCCAACTATTGTTGTGCCGAAATAAAAGTAATGAGTACAGACTTTTTATCACTCCAGGGATAGCCAAGAAATGCTGTGAAGGTACTTTAAGTGATGAAAACATGGCCAGAGACAGTAACCCTCACCACAAAGGAAAATACTCCATCTCCAAGCAAGGTTGCTATTCAGTCAATTATTTTTGTACATTCTCTTACTTCCCAGGGATTTGCTGTTTAGTAGAAGTGGAAAAAAGGAAAGAGGGAAGTATAATATTTCAATAGATATGTGAAATGTGACAATGAAGTATTTGTACAAACATTTGAATAGAGGCCCATGCATCTAGAAGCATGAAGGAATGTAGCCACCAACCTCTGACAATTGACAATTGGAAACAAAAAGGCTGTAAAAAAATCAGTGAGATTTCTTGTAGACATCTTGACCCAACCCAGATTTCCAGCATCCAAGCCTCCAGCTGAAATGCTTACGTCAGAATCAAACTTCTCAATGCAGTCATTTCATATGCTCTTGACTGATTCTTATCCATCATGTTGTACAACTTTAAACGAGATTAGCAGAATTATCAAAAAAGAATCAACACCTCCATTACTTCCAAAATCTACATGCTACGCCATTTCTTTTTCAGAGATGCCTATGAGAAAATATGGGTGAGACTCAGATGTGTCTGTGTCTGATAGTGGTGTGGGAACTGTATTCTAAGGCATCCATCCATCCATCCATCCATCCATCCATCCATCCATCCAAGCTACCTTACTTCAACCTCTTCTCCTTTAAACAGAGCAACCCAATAGATCCATCATTAATACTGAGGCAGTTTGGCACATAATATCAGAATGTTCTACAATTGAAATTGTCAGTGTTTGTTCACTGTTGCCTATCGACTATAGGGCCTTTTGTAATATATTAGAGACCCACATCTGAGACATTTTTCTTGTGCATTGACCAGCATATTTTTGTGACTTCTTTTTACACCACCAACTGATCTCACATTCTTCAAACAAAAGCTAAACATGAGCTAAGAGTAGCCAGGATGATTGGATAACTCTATTTGTTTTCTTTACATTTAAAATCTAAACTCATTTTGTTTAATCCCAAATAAAAACACACATATATACACAATGATAGCATGAACGCCCCAGCTGTATCTCTTACTGCGGGTCCAGAAAGTTTAGTTATTAAGTTGGTTGATCTTAAATTCATAATAGAACTTAAATAAAGAGTGACTTACAGGCAGCTGTTTCTAATATTGAGTCCCTACCACACATGAAAGGCACATTATTTCTGCTGCAGCCTCTCTACCCTTGGGTGTTATCAGCTGAACAAGTTTTGAACCCACCTAATGCATTTTGAGGTAGCTTAAGTTTATTTTTCTTTCAATAAAATAAATGGTTTTGTAATTAAATTTCTGCACTGACTGTGCTTAATGGCCACATTGACAAGTGCTAATGTATGGGAAGAGAATGACTTTGAAATGAAACATGCTGTTTTCCAATCTGCAAGCAATTTTGCACTGAGGCCATCTAAAAAATCTTGTGCCAGTGAAACATTTTCATTAATCTGCTAGCTTAATGCATGCTGCCCACTCAGCAGTGGAAGGACCGCTAAAAAAAAATGAGGGGAGGGGGGAAGAGAAAGAGGGAGAGAGAGAGAAAGAGAGAGAGGGAGAGGGAGAGACGGAGGGAGACAGCATGCACAAAAATATCATGAAGTGAGCCGTTGTTTGAAACCATTTTGTGGTCCCTGGCAGCAAGGACTGTGGAAATTTGCTGACTTTACACCCTGAAATGTTGCAGCTGTCTCTATGGAAGCTGGTAGCTTCAGCTCTTGGCACTCATTCAGCTTCCAAATGCCCTTTCTGCTTCTCTCTTCCCCATCCACCCTTACTTAAATTTATTTCTGAATAAATCTTCTCGTCGAAAACTGAGAAGAGCTATTACATATGTGGACTTCATTTCCAAAACCACTTCAAGTCGTCAAGATGCACGTCAGGCCAGCTCTTCTGTTTATGCTGCGTTCGAGGCTAAAGGGCTCAACAGCACAATATTCTGGCAACCTCATTCTCTGCGTGCACATACACACCCACTGCCTCACACAATTACCTTAATCTAGGCAGCAGCAAATTTCAACTCATGCGTGATTTTTTAAATTTCTAGACAAATAAACATGCACAAGGATCTGTTGGCATTCACCAAATTCTGTAAGCTTTGCTTAATTCTCTGGCCACTAGAGGGTTGGCTTCAGCAACATTAATAGCAGAGTCTTCTATTCTACTGCTAAACACCTTGGTTTCTGAAAGAAAACTAATGTTCTGGCTGAGAGATTTGTTTTGTCTGACTTTTGCCTCTGTCACCATCAGTATCAAGTGACAAACTGGAAAGCTAGACAATTATGGTCCCATCTTTGACAAAAATTTGCTTTTGTCTAGGATCTGACATCTAGAATAGGCTACATGTGGCCTTCCAATCAGCCCTATTAGCAAGGGCAAATAATCAGGGTTGATGGGAATTGCAATCTAATTATGTTTGGAGGGACATGATTGGAGAGGGAGGATTTGATTTGGAATGGCAGCATTGAGAGTGGGGTGTTTGTAACCTTTCCCCTGTGTGCCATTTTCCCATGATAAATAATAGTCTTCCATCCATAAATGTTTACTTACTGTTTCCCCTGCGGGGCAAAATGCACAGTTACCGTTCAGAGTTCTGTATTTCTTCCCACAAGCTAAGCCATAAAAGAGTGATTTTAAACTGAGAACTGCATAGTCTGTTTTCCCTTCCCTCCTGACTTCTATTGATTGTCAGGTTATTTTTACAGGAAAGCTAAAGCTTAGGGAATGTACAGTAGAAGCATTTGCCCTTGTTCATTTTCATTCTTGTTCTGTATCCCTGGTGTAGCTATTAGAAGTGCCAAGGAATCATCCAATCCAATTCTACTGCTAGCTCCAGAGCTCTGGAAATAACCTGGGTTGCTCTGAAGCAGCCTAATCACATTCATACCCTGGATACTGTCAGAAAAAAAACCTGCCAATCTTAAACTAGGTAGGGATATAAATATGTCAATGGTTGTTGTTGTTTTTTTATTGTTTGTCTATTTTGTTTTTGCTTCTAGGACAAATCTAAAAAGAAATCCTGAAAAATAATAGACCATTTTGAGAGGGAAGAAGTGTTCCAAATTTCATAGAAGCTGGTGCACAGATTTGCAAGTTATGCTCCTGTGAAATTGTTTTTTTTTTAATTTCACCAGGAAAATATATTTAGAGGAAAAGTAAATGCTGCCAAACTTGACAGAAATCTATGATCACAGGGAATGAGAGATGTCTGCCTCTCTTTTTAACATACATAACTTTTTTGTTTTGAGACAGTGGAAATGGTTCCTATCATGAGCAATATCCTTGGAATATTTCAGACAGATTGGATGAAAGGTTTTTTTATGGAATGAGAAAATGCCCCTTCCTGGATGTGATAGAGTGGGCTGGAAGGAAGGAAAGAAGGAAGTGCAAGAGGGTACCTCACTGGTCATTTCCACAAAATGAAACAGTTGGTATACCTATCAGGTAATTAAGGCAGCAACATCTACCTGTTCAAGAATAAAAGCTAAGGTAAAAAAGTCAGGGTGAACAATAAATCAGCCTGTCTTCTAGGCCTCTCCATTCATCAAGAATGATACAATGGTTGGCTGAGCAGGACTGCAATGTCCCTCAGATTTGAAAACAAAACTGTCCCCTCTTAATACTTTCTTCCCCACCAAACCCACCAAACTCAATAAAAAATTATTTTAGAATAGAATAGAATAGAATAGAATAGAATAGAATAGAATAGAATAGAATAGAATAGAATAGAATAGAATTCTTTATTGGCCAAGTGTGATTGGACACACAAGGAATTTGTCTTGGTGCATACGCTCTCAGTGTACATAAAAGAAAAGATACATTTGTCAAGAATCGATACATTCATCAAGAATTTATGATGTAGTGTTGCAGCACCAATATTTGTTACATGCTGTGGCTTCCAAGCTTTGAGTAAGGCCAACATTTGGACTTTTAACTAGTAAATAGCAAATGATTTCAAAGTATTCCAGTCCATGTTAGAAATGGACTTTGAATCTGTAGTCACTATTCCTATACACTGATATTAAATTTTGATTTATTATTCTACACCTTTTTGGTGGGGTGACTGGCACAGTTGAGAACAGAAACCTCTGAAGAGTAGTCTTGATCTGGCTACACAATATTAACAAAGAAGCAACAAGGAGGAAACTTTGGGTGTACACATAAAGCATGTAAACTCAAATTCTTGCTTTCCCATGAGATTGATAAAGTATAAATATGTAATATCTACCAACACAGAAAACATAATGCTGTGTTACAGATGCACCTGTGAGGATGTGTGGCTCTGCAAAGTATTTCAGCTGGATTCACACCCTCTGCAATCTGAAATCTCTGGGCTTTTGCAGACAGTATAGCCTTTGTGTTCACCAGAAGTAGCCTGTTGGATTATTTAATTACAAACAGCCATAAACTGCAAAGGCTGCCTTTTAATCTCAGGAAATTAGAAGAGACATGAAAAAAGGCAAAGCAAAGAAGAGAGATTTGTAAGCAAAATGTGAAATTTTGACTAATCATAAATAATAACACATATGGTCAGTTTCAAATGACATACTTAATCTACTCATCCATGTTGGGGCACTTTCCTGTAATTGTAGAAGCCCAAAGATTTTGCCTCAGAGTCACAAAATCAAACCAAGATTCTGAATTTCTTGTACTGTGCCTATTTTTTCTCTCTGCTACAATCCATTTTATTTTGTACATGTGGATCAATGATGGAGGGGTGGTTCAGAAATAAAGCCTGGGACCATCAATGGATCAAAATGTTATAGCCTTATTTTATCTGTTTTTTTAATCAATTTAATCAGATGAATTATACACTGTACATTCATTCACTAGTATATGACCAGATGGTTTTGGAGCTATTAATGGTTGTGCATAGTGACCAGAACTGGGGGTGTGGTGTAGCGGTCATCTCATTCAAAGGAGGGTTAAACCTATTTCAGTTTTACTCTTCAGTTTTCATATGTTTCATACATCAAGAGAATAGAAAACTGGCATTTGGCTGTGTGGTCTGAGGCAGCTCTGGTGGGTCATGCATGCACACAAAAGAAATTCTGGGGCAGCCTTAACATGCCCAACCTTTCCCAAAGTATTGAAAATAACTTACCACTGATTGATTAACTATTGACATTGCTACTCTAAATGGAAGAATATCAAATCTCCCGTGATGATTTCTGGAGGCAAGCTGTTCCACTGGTTAATTGTCCTCACTGTTAGGAAGTTTCTCCTTAATTCCAGGTTGCTACTCTTTTTGATCAGTTTCCAACCATTGTTTCTTGTCCTGCCCTCTGGTGCTTTGGAAAATAAGTAAATAAATAAAAATAAATAAATAATAAAGAGGAGGAGGTCAAACTATTTTCCAAAGCACCAAAAGACAAAACAAGAAACTATGGATGGAGACTAACCAAGGAGAGAAGCAACTTAGAACTATGGAAAAAATTCCTAATGGGGAAAGTAATCAACCAATGGAACAACTTGCTTTTAAAAGTTGTGGATGTTCCATCACTGAAGGCTTTCAAAAAGAGACTGGGCAATCATTTATCTGTTTGAGCAAGGGGTTGGATTGGAAGACCTCAAAGGTCCTTTCCAACTCTAATATTCTATGTTCTATGAATAGAGGACTTTACGTTTAGCTTATTCATACATCGCTTTAAAGACATCATCTTTGAAAAGTATCTTTTATGGTGCTCTTAACATTAATTTGTCAGAAATTGTGATTTCTGAATTGCATTGCCATTTGATCTAATTATTTATTACTGTATATTATGGAACTCTGTGCTTATATTCTCCCATAGCAGCACCATAAAAACCCATATCATAATAAAACTCTTCATTGTCAGGATGCTGTTCATCATCTTAGAAGAGAGGTCTCGTTTTCTATGTTACCAATTGCCATCTAGTTATTTCACTCAATGAAAGAGAAAATATATTAGCCCAAACAATTTATTAACTGAACATGATAGCGCTAATTTTCATGTTCCTTAAATTAAACATTAGGAACAATTGTCTCTAACAGGACTGGCCTTGCCATTGGCAGAATCGCTTTATAGTAGGCAGGTCAAATTCCTTAATAATTGGTCCCCTATGTATTACAGATCCTGAGCACTGAAAAATGTTTATTTCATTTATTATTCCTGTGTTTTCATTGCCTCAGCTGGGGAGAAATGAATTATTTCTGGCTTGGGTATCAAAATAACCTATTTGGGCATGGCTACAATGCACTTTGACTTTTGGGAAGGCACCCCATTGCTACTCTAACCCAAACAACCCAATGTCTTGGCCTGGCACCTAATAAGCAGCATGTGGAATGTGGAGAGACTGAAGAATTCCTCTACCTGGTAACCATAAAACTTGAGCATTAATTTCAGTTACAGAAGGCTTTAAAGATGAAAACCCAGTCTGAGTGTAAAACAGTAACGTATTATTACCATTTTATTTGATTAATGTCTTTTTACTTTGGATGTTTTATCACAGTCTCCATAACCTTTCAGTCCCTCAGGCAGTCTTTTAATGTTGCTGCTTTCAAAACCAGTCACTATGTATAATATGCATACAGTAAATTACCGTCATTAATTTTTTCTCCAATGTTTTATGAGGTGTGTTTATTAAATGAAATGGTGTGTCTGGCACTGGAAAATCTCCTATGCATTTTTTTTCATGCTTCCTTTCTTTTGGCAAGTCCAGGCAGAAGAAGTAATTTTCTATCGGCCAGGCATACTTTTTCCATGCTTTGGAAGGGATTTGTCACATCTTCTGGAAGGCCTTACAACTTACAAGTACAGATTTATGTTTCAGCTCTTTGTGCCAAGTATTGTCAAATCCTAACATTTTTGTTGGCAGCTTTGTATCTCTCAGCTGAAAAAGGAGTTAAGTTAGATCATTTTTGTCATCGGGCTGTCCTCTAGAGCTCTCTGAATAGCTGGAGTGTCTGTTTTGGCACACCCTGTTTAGGCTCTATTTCCAGGGCTATCTGCCATGCCTCACATCCTTGACCACCAAAAATTTGTATAAAAATATGCATTCATCCAGATCAGCTAATGTTTATATTTCTGCATTTTGTGGCTTTCAAGCCCCCTGTAGCCTATCCTGCATTGCAGAAGCACAGATGACTTCATTCTTGGAGCTTCTACCTCCAAAATCCAAGGTTGCTGTTAAATTAAATTTAAACAGAAACTCAATCTCTCTCTCTCTCTTCTTCTCATTCTCTCTCTCTCTTTCCCGCCTTTGTCCAGCTAGATGGCAGCATATAGCTAACCTTGGCTGATCTTAAAAAGCTAAGCAGATTTAGATCTGCTTAGTGTGGGATGAGAGACCACCAAGACCCATAAGATGAGAGGGGGGCATTCAGACAAGAAGCAATGACAAACCAGCTGTGTAAGAGAATGTGTAAGAGAAAATATATTCAAGAAGACTTTAACTTTATCTTTCCTTTTGAGGGGCAATAAGCAAGTTCTACCATCCTTTGCGGGAAGGACAAGTATTTTCACCTTGCTAGCCTATTGCTATCACATCTTGGAACTTTATAGCTCTCCAGCTTCTTCCCAAAGATCTGTGTCTGCTCCCCCCAATAAACCAACCAGTAGGAGAAGGAAGCAAAAACATAATGTGTTATTATCCCTGTGTGTCAGCCATGTGGGTAGAGATCTTTCTTGATGTGTTCTTATCTGATGTTTTGCCTTTCTACTTCTCTGTATCTGTAATGAGTTGTCCCTCCAAATCTATTCAATGATTACTAAAGCAATATCAAAACAACATCCCCAAATACCTGAAACAAATGGGTAAGCTTGGAAAAATTCTACTCTAATGAGGTTCACCTCCTTGCCACTGCTTCTCCTGCCCAATCCCCTCCCATGGCTAAAATTTCTGGCTGTGTGACAGTCCAAACAATGCAAAATTTGCTTTCAGAATGAAAAAAAGGAGAGAGGAATTCATGCAAATCAGTCTATCATGCATCCAGCCCTCTGCCTGGACTGCCAGCATTACACATTCACCAGAAATAGGATGGAAGAAGAAGGCAGGTTGGCAGGCCTGCAGCTGCATTTATCCGATTTATATGTTTAGCAATAAATCCATTCCATCTCATGTGAGAGCATTCAGCGTGTTGATCTCATCACTGGTACACGCCATATAATTTTAATTCACAGGTAGATAAAAATGCTTACGAAGCCATCATAAGGTTGGCTTCACTTTTATTTGTTTGCTGTTTGTTGAAATGTAGATGAGTCACATGGAGAATGCCCAATGTGAGGCACTGGAAACAGGGTGGTAAATGGTGTAAGGGGGCTAGTGCCGCCAAAATGTAACCTCCCTGTGAAGAATAAGAGCCATATTGAAAGAACAGCCAATCTCAGCTGTTTATGTAAAACATGGCTCCTAAAAGTGACTTCAGCACAGTTTGTGAGAGCACTCTTTGCCCAAGGTTCAGTCAGCCAAAATCCTGTCATGGCTTGCAAAAATAGCAAAGTGTTCTTTTCTCTGAGCAGAGGAAGCTGTTCATTCAGGCCATGGCTATCCTGAAATGAAAGTCCTTAACAAATAGATTTATCTTTTATTCAGAATAAGAATGTGGTTTCTTACACTGCCTTCTTTTCTGGGCTCTGGAAGCTCCAGGTCTGAATCTGAATGTTGATAAATGGATACCAGATAATAAGGCTAATCAATATTTCCTGACCAAGGTCAATGTTTAGCTTCTGGATGATCCATCGGCAAGGAATTGGACAAACTCAGAAAACCTTTTATCATTATTAAAGAGGCTGGAGCTTCAGCTTGATTGTCCCCCCCTTTCTTCCTACCATATCCATATTTTTTTCCTCTCATTCTGGATAATTTGGAACCTGTAACTCTGTCAGCCCAATTTATTCCTCAGAACTGTTTGAGGGATAAAATGAGAAAGGACACATATCCTCTTCCCATTAAGATATCTAGAGAACTCTGATTAAAGTCAGGATGTGTCTTTCTTTCATAATTTTCAAAGAAAGTCTTCTTAACAAGAACTCTGCAGAATCACAGAATCATCCAGAAGCTAAAAATCAGCAAATGGAGGCCTGCTTCCCCGTATCTGCAAATGCACATGCATTTTTGTGTTTTGTATCTTCTGTGTTGATTATTTTAAAAAACAATAATAATGTATGTAAAAGAAATACCTACAAGAGCCCATCTTTGAGACCTCCATTCTCAATGCATAATCACATGGAGTTGTGACTATCCTTGTACATCTTCCACGTGCCTGTTTCCATATGGAGAATGTTTCTGAAAAGAGATTAGCCTATTATGCTTTCAGCACCGGCTGGATGGGAATTATGTTGACCTCTTACAAGAAGCCTTTTCACAGTTTGCTTTCTACTACAGAGGGAGCAAGGTTGCAGCCATTTTATGATCTTATCCCATAACTGCAGCAGACATCTCAACAGATGTAATTGAATGCAGACATTGCTGTCTGAAACCCCCGAGAACTGCTTGCCAATCAGAGTAAACAATGCAGCTAGTTGGACCAATAAACTGACTTGGTATAAGGGAGCTTCTTACCTTTGTTTCTTCAAAAAATATTTTCTCTCTCCTTGTTAATGATACTAGCACAATACTGAATTATATGCTGTACTGTTATCTGAAGATATTGATTGCTGCCCCATAACAGACAGGCATGTGAGAAAATGAGAAAAAGGGAGTAACTTATTTGACCCTTTGGTCACTGCCAGCACAGAAAGGCCTGGTAATTTTAGAGAACCATGTGGCTCCAGTTGTTTTCTGCATTCTCAAAATTCTGACATTCTTGGTAATGAAAGAAGGAAACTCTTGTGTGGTGAGAGAGGAAATGGGAAGTGATTCACTTAAAAAGATTTCATGCTTGACTCTAAGAAAATGGCCCAAATACTGACCTGTTACGGAGCACAAATCCCAAGAGGAGCAGAAGTGATATTTTAACGGTGTTAACTGTCTTTCTATAAACTCTCAGGCTTTAGTAGAAATTGGCAATGTCAGATATTTTGCTATGGCAAAACTAAATGTCATCATTGTTTATTTTTCCATGTCAGGCTCAGCTTTTGCAAGAAGGACTTGATTTTTGCAGGACAGATGCAAAAATAATTTTTGCCAGGGCTTTTATTTTAAGTGAATCATGGAAGACATCCAACTTGCCCAACCCAAATTGCAGTTTGACTTCCTGAGTATATTTTCTGATTATATCTTGTGTCTGCTTCTTGTACTTAGGTCAGTGTCATTCTCACAGTTCAGTCTGAAATCAGTAGCTATCTACTATTTAGACAGATGTTCCTTAGGGAAGAGAGTTGCTATGTATGGCTAAGTGATGACAAGGATGTAAGAATATATGAAGAATTCGGCTAGATCAGAATTGCCCAGCCTTCTATACTTTTAGATGTTGAGTCACAAAATATATCTGCTGCAGCTTCTGCCGGTATGGCTTATGATAATAGAAAGAATGAAGCTGTAAACCAGTAATATCCAAACAGCACCATTCTGGACATGGCTGAATTCTTTTTTCCACAAGGGCCAATGGAATGCCTTCAAGAGTTCATAAGATATGAAAATATCTAGGGTTGGCCTGCCTATTTTAATTGACACTGATTCTCCAAGACATCCTTCTTTCCTATTTATCACTGAGACAAAAGCTACCTCTAGTCTTTAGTTCTACCCAACCAATCTGTGTAGATGGATATAGTTTGAATGCTATTATAAATTATGTTATTGTTGCTAATACTAGCCAAAGCAAAGCATGGCCAGGTTTATTTCCTTTCTCCCTCTTCTAGCTCACCTTACTTTTGATATAATAGAAGTAGAAATGTACCATCATTTTTAGATAATAGTGAGTTGTTTTTATTCTTTTATTCTGAGATATAAATCTCAACAAGCTCTGGTAGTATATGCACACAGCTACAAGAATGTGCATAGTCACCAGAGTTATTGGAAGTCAGGCAATAAATATATGGCTGACTTGTCCCAAAGGTGCCTTTTCAAGAAGCAACTGGACTTTCTGGTTTTTCTTTGAAGACGTTTTGCTTCTCATCCAAAAGTATCTTCAGCTTCTTGGATGAGAAGCAAAACATTTTCAAAGAAAAAACCAGAAAGTTCAGTTGCCTCTCGAAAAAGCACCTTTGGGACAACCATGACCTGAATGACTGAGAACCTCCATAGACACATGACTTGTTCATCAACAGTAAAAGCCACCACAATTTTGATACAGTGATAAACAAACGTCACATTTATAAAACCCACTTTAGCAAATAAATCATTCAAAAATCAAATGTCTGCCTTCCTGAAAATATACTTCCAAACAGAAAGAAAACTCATGGAGCTACCCTTGGAGAACACAAAGCTTTTCCTGGCAGCAAAACACACATAGGGTTAAAGCTCAGGTCTTGGAAGTGATAACTGCAGCTGATGCCATGGAATCATTGTGCCAGGTTCTGAAGACGCTTGGGGCAGATCCACTGTTCCGTATGCGTGTGGGTACATTTGTAAGAAACTATAAAACAACTGCAGTGGGAAATGGAAGGACCAGCAAATGTGCTTTCTTACTAATGAAAGGTGTGTGAAGAAGTATTTCAACTTCAAGTTCTCATTTGACCCAGGAACTGAAAAGCTAACAGAATCCATATGTTGCAAAATGAGATTATCCTAAAAGATTGCATATTTTGAAGGGAAGGCATTTTCTCTACTTTGCCTTATTTTGCTGATAACTTCAATCAGTAATTCTTTATGCCACACATATCTTGATTGTGACCAAAACAACATTTGTTAATTAGCAGACAGATTTGTTCCATGGAGAAACTGATCTGAAAGCCCCCCCCCCTCTCCCTCCCCCCTCCCTCCCTCCCTCTCTCTCTTTTTTTGGGGGGGAGGGCAAGGAGCAAGTATGTACTTTTCAGCAAACTTTGTATTTTCTCCTCTTCCCATTCAAAAGTATAGAGCATGTTCCTTAGCTTTCCATTTATTTGTATTCTCCTTTTCAGATTAAATTACAAATCTCTCCTTTGTAGAAAAACAACAGCGCTCCCAAAATAGCTGGAAAAAAAACAGGAGAAAAGATGGGTCCAATGAAAAAGTATTCACAAGAAGCAGAAGGGAGTTTATGCAGGTTATTGAAATAGCTGACATCTCTCTTGGGCACCACAGAATATAACAGAGCTTTTATGAGACTTTGACAAGCATTTTTATTTTTTCACCCAATATTTACCACAAAAAAAAAAAAAAAAGGCTTGGGTACAAAGTTGCTTTTCTTACATTCAGTATTTGTTATCTTTTGAAACCATACCTGCTGCTAACAAGTCTTCTAAGAATATCCGACTTGTTTATTTTGTGCATTCCAGTTTTTAACAAGAACTTTTTTTTTGCATGCTAGTTTTTTCCAGTTTAAATATGACTCTCATAAACATTATTTGTGAATTTCATTAACCTGAAGCTCTGCCCTCAAAAAGAGCCTCAGTTGTTGCTCTAAAGTTATATGAAACCATATATTGTTATTCCCTACAAAGGGGATGGGATAGGATTCTCTCCTTCTGGAGAAGGCTAAACTTAAAAACTTTGCTAAAATAAAATGGTTTTTCTCTAATTTTCTACATGATGAGGAATGTCACATTACAGCATACTAGGATCAGAATCCATCCACAGAGACTATGAATTTCTCTCACAAATCACACACTGTATGCCTTAATTCCCTATGGCAGGCTATAGGCCTTAGACTGATTATCAGCAGACATAGTAAGGACTCAGCCTTCCTAATTAAAAAAACAAACTGCAATAAGCAGAAGGAAGGAAGGAAGGAAGGAAGGAAGGAAGGAAGGAAGGAAGGAAGGAAGGAAGGAAGGAAGGAAGGAAGGAAGGAAGGAGGGGTTTCCTGCCCAGACGTTTCAAAAGGTCTCAAAAATAAAATATGGAACAACTTATCCTCAGTGGTGTATATTCTTCTCTTACTTTACTGGGTTTTATACTTATTTCTATACAGGTGATCCTCTTTCAATGATTACAATTGGGCTGTGTTGGGAAATTGCCAACACAGCTAGGCTGATAGGAGGAGTCAGGTGAGGACCTTGTACAGCCACAAGTGACATAAATATGAACTCTCCCAAGATCCATGAAGCCTAACACCTTATCTTACATTCCCAGTGGAAGGCAAGCATTCTGGTGAGATACTTATAACATCGGTGATAGACAATAAAGTAACTGACTTTTGTTATCCACCAGTAATCTGGTTGCTTACTTCTGACAGACTGGCACACAACCATGATTGGGACTGTCATCTTGGCTGTTGAGCTAAGTGGTTGCTAAGTGAAACTGTTAATTATCAATCAATCAGAATAGAGCTCAAAGGGACCTTGAAGGTATTCTACTTCAAACACCTGCTCAAGCAGGACATCCTACACCATTTCAGACAAGTGAATGTCCAGTCTTTTCTTAAAAACCTCCAATGATGAAGCACCTACAACTTCTGAAGGTAAGCTGCTCCACTGGTAAATTGTTCTTACTGTTTCTCCTTAATTCCAGGTTGCTTCTCTCTTGATTAGTCTCCATCCATTGTTTCTTATCTTGTTTCCTGGTGCTTTGGAAAATAAGTTGGTCCCTCTTCTTTGTGGCAGCCCCTCAAATCCTGGAATACTACTATCATGTCATCCATAGTCCTCCTTTTCTCTAGACTAGCCATACCCAATTCCTGCAACTGTTCTTCACATGTCTTTGTCGCCAGTCCTTTAATCATCTTAGTTGTTCTTCTTTGCACTTTTTCCAAAGACTCAACACCTTTTTTGTAATGTGGTGACCTTATGCTTATGTTCCTATTTCAACTTTCCTTTTCTTTGCAGACTTGTGAAGATTACAAATATGAGGATTGGTCACAAAAGTTAATTTTTTCATCACTTACAATTATAAATTATAGTTGTGAATGGTCACTAAACAAGGCAGTCACTAAAGGAGGACCATCTATATTTATTACATTTATATGCTGTCCAACTCCCGACAACTCTGGTGGCTTACAAGAAAAAACAGCTTTAAAAATGCAAGAAACAAAAATAATAATAAAAAAAAAGATGGCAAAGATGACAAGAATTGACAGGAACAAAAAAAGAAGGAAATAAACCCTCAAAACTGAACAAATTTTGCATCATTGCAACATGAAGGATGCTAACACAACAAAGACACCCATGCAAACAGATTTTCACAACTTGACACAAGAAGCAAGTCGTGAGTTTGAGGATCAAACACTTTATCGTTCAGTCATTGGGTCACTATTGTCCATTAGTAGTTGGACCAGACCCGACATTGCACTTAGTGTTAATTTCTTATCTCGACACGGTGGTAAGGCAAAACAGTTTCATTGGAAATAATAATAATAATAATAATAATAATAATAATAATAATAATAATAATGATAATAATAATAATAATAATAATTTTATTTCTATACCGCCCTTCTCCCGAAGGACTCAGGGCGGTGTACAGCCTATTTAAAAACAGAATAGACATCAATTTAAAAATAATTTAAAAGTATTAAATAAATTTCGCTTAATTTAAAACTCCAAGTTTAAAACATCCAATATAAAATTATGTTGCTAACCCAGCCTGGTGGAACAATAGGGTCTTGAGTGCACAGCGAAATACCCGGAGGTCAGAAATCTTACGAATTTCCAGGGGCAGTTCATTCCACAGGGCTGGGGCTCCCACAGAGAAGGCCCTCCCCCTGGGTGTCGCCAGCCAACATGACTTGGCCGATGGCACCCTGAGGAGACCCTCTCTGTAGGAGCGGACTGGCCGGTGGGAGGCTATTGGTGGCAGAAGACGGTCTCGAAGGTACCCGGGTCCTATGCCATGGAGCGCTTTAAAGGTGGTGACCAACACCTTGAATCGCACCCGGAAGACCACTGGGAGCCAGTTCAGCTCACGCAGGAGGGATGTCACGTGGGTGCAACGGGTTGCACCCATAACTACCCGCGGGGCCGCATTCTGGACCAGTTGGAGCCTCCGGGTGCTCTTCAAGGGGACCCCCATGTAAAAAGCATTACAGTAGTCCAACCGGGAGGTAACAAGGGCGTGAGTGACTGTGTGCAGGGCGTCCCGGTCCAGAAAGGGCTGCAACTGGCGAATCAGGCGAACCTGATAAAAGGCCCCCCTGGCCACGGCCGTCATATGCTCTTCTAAAGACAGCCGTGCGTCCAGGAGGACACCCAGATTGTGAGCCCTCTCTGTGGGGGGCAAAGATTCACCCCCAATAGTCAGCGATGGCACCTGCTGACTATATCGGGACGCCGGAAGCCACAACCACTCGGTCTTGGAAGGGTTGAGTCTGAGCCTGTTCCTCCCCATCCAGACCCGCACGGCCTCCAGGCAGCGAGACATCACATCAAGGGCATCAATGGGGTGGTCTGGGGTGGAGATGTACAGCTGAGTGTCGTCAGTGTACAGATGACACTTCACCCCAAAACCATGGATGATCTCACCCAGCGGCTTCACATAAATGTTGAACAGGAGGGGCGAGAGGACCGACCCTTGCCGCACTCCCCATGCGAGATGCCTCAAGGTCAACCTCTGTCCCCCTGCCAACACAAACTGTGAGCGGTCGGAGAGGAAGGAGGAGAACCACTGCAGAACGGTGCCCCCTATTCCTTACCCCCTCAACCGCTGCAGCATGATACCATGGTCGATGGTATCAAAAGCCGCTGAGAGATCTAATAGGACTAGGACAGAGGAGCAACCCCTGTCCCGAGCCCTCCAGAGATCATCCACCAATGCGACCAATGCCGTTTCTGTGCTGTACGCCTGCCTGAAGCCCGACTGGCACGGGTCCAGATAGATAGCTTCATCCAGGTGTTGGGGAAGCTGTCGTGCCACCATACTGTCAACAACCTTCGCCAGAAAACAAAGGTTGGAGACCGGACGGTAGTTGGCTAATTCAGCCGGGTCCAGGGAAGGCTTCTTGAGGAGGGGCCTCACTACCGCCTCTTTCAAGGCGGCAGGAAAGGCACCTGCCACCTTGAAAGAAATTAAGAAATTATTGAGATACCTAAAATACACCAAACACATGAAATTATTGTTAGAACCAACACATACTGATTATGCAGAATTATGTTGTTATGCAGATTCTGATTGGGCAAGTGATAAGAAATCACGTAAAAGTACTTTAGGTTATATGATGTTCTTAAATGGATGTCCTGTTTATTGGCAAGTACGTAAACAGAATTTTGTTTCTTGTTCATCTACTGAAGCTGAATATGCTTGTGTTTCAGATGCATGTAATTCTCTAACTTGGTTTGATGCTTTAGTCACAGATATCTGGACACACTCGATCCAACCGATCACCGTGATGGAAGACAATGAATCGGTGATTTATATTTCTGAATCACATTTTACAGGTTCTAGGTCCAGACACATTGACATCCGTTATCAAAACATAAAACATTTAGTGAAAAAAGGTTTTGTCAAAATGCAATATGTATCTACACATGATCAAATTGCTGATATACTCAACAAACCACTTCCAGCAGCTCAACATGAGTATCTGCGTGAGAAGATGTGCCTTATTTGATGATGTACTGATATTCGCTCAACTGGCAAAAGAAGGGGAATGTCACTGCGTTATTTTATTTCCCAGCTGAGCTTCATTATTTTTGGACTAATAGACTTACTGTAGTTCGCCAAGTTCCTTATCAGTATTTTACTACGCATGTCCACATTCCTTCACTTGCTTCACACACTCTTCCCTTTGTTCTCTTGCCAGAGGTCTGGCCGGACCGGCAGGAGACCTCGCTTGCCAAAATGTAGCAATTATTCTTTTCTGAGTTAGTGAGGTGTTTTATTTTTCCTTTATAACAAATAAATGAGTTTTATTAGAAACTTTTCTTCGCGTTTCTTTTCAGAATATTGCAACGAGGAGGAGCCACGATCCATCTCCTCTAATTAAACCAGGGTGATTTTTCCCAGAGCCAAACATGGGATTAATCAACGCCCTGACAGGGGCTTCATTTACCCTTGCCAAAGGTCTGGAATAAGAACCAGGTCTTCATGCCCTTTTGAAACATCAGCAGGGTGGGGGACATCTGGATCTCAAATGGGGTACATTTGGATTTCAGGGGAAACCTCATTCCAGAGGAGAAGCCCTGCTATAGAAGTAGTGTGATTCCAAGATCCTGATCAATGATATTGTTAACTGAAAGGAACTCAATATGGCAAGTCTGCTAAATTAAATCATCCAGGCAGATTCTATAGGAGATGAGTGTTACCTCAAGCAACCAGGCTCCATTGCATGAAGGACTTTATAGGTAACAACCAGTATTCTGAATGGCAACCATTACAGTTTTTTATGTTCTGAAAAGCCTATGCAAATAATTCGGTTCATCAAGCATTAGATTACCTTCATGATGAATTACATTATCTGATTCATTGATAAATAATCCAAAATTATTAAAGAAAGCAGTATATGTTTTATACCTCCTATTAAGGCATGGATCAGGAATCCATTGTCTTCCATTTTGTTAAGCTACAATGTTTCATCACTCATATTGTGGTAATAAAATAAAAGACTATAATAAAATTTTGATTTGACTATTGGATCATTAGTTCAGTAACTTTTAAAAATGGAATAACCATCTAGTAACAATTACGTTATGTAATCTAGGAAGTTCCAGCTAAAAAGAAATATTGGTAGAATCAGAATACCTTCAAAATATTGTAAAATACCCTGTTTCCCACAAAATAAGACATCCCCTGATAATAAACCCAATCGGGCTTTTGAGTGCATGGCAATAAGGCCGAGCGCTTATTTCAGGGTTCAAAAAAATATAAGATAGGGTCTTATTTTCGGGGAAATACGGTATTATACTCTGAATTGCATATACTGATATATCCATCCTGATAAAACAAGATAGTTCTCGTGCCCTGGTAAGTGACATGTTGAATCAATTTCTGGCAAACAGAAGAATCTGATTCTGGAATTCCATTCCTTCCTTCAACATTATTTCTAGCCTATTTTCCAGTATTAACTGTGTCATTTTCAGTCCTCATACCGATTCAGCACAAATTCTTGTTCTTGAATTATAACAACAAACTCCCACTGCAACTAAGGAATCCCTATTTCCCCAGATTAAGATCATGGACTTTCAAGGGGCTTTTTCCCAGCTTCTAATGTTAAAAAAAAAAACTGGTAAGAGTTCATTAAAAAGTTTTATTAAATGTGTGGAATAAAATTGAATGGGGAAAGGAAATAAACTTTCATATTTTACAGATTGAATTCAGGTTGCCCCTTGAATGCATATCTTTCCTCGGAAAAGGAAAGGTGATTATTCGTGGGGGAGCAGATTTCCATGTAAAACTGGCTTTGTTATCCCATATCGTTGTCTTTGATATCCCAAAACAGAGGTCTTCAATCTTGGCAGCTTTAAGACTTGTGGACTTCAACTCCCAGAATTCTCCAGCCAGCATAGCTGTCTGGGAGTTGAAGTCCACAAGTCTTAAAGCTGCCAAGTTTGAAGACCTCTGTCCCAAAACATGCTTTTGTCTCTGCACTATGCCAGTCATTTGTTTTTAACCTCTCCTTCTAATCCATAGCATTTTTGCTTATACTTTCCTCGAATTCAATTCTACAGGAGAGGGATCTTTCAACCTGGTAGGCAATGCATTTCTACCACCTAAACAGAGAATTCTGATTGATGAAATATCCACTGGGAGTGGTGGTAAAACAGAAGAATGCAGTTTGTTGCAAACTCATTAGCATATAGACTGAGCATATAATAACTACTTGATACATACAGAAGTTCTGTTCTTGAAATCTCTTGGAGTTGAATGATTCACATTTGATAGGCTTAAATTTTTATGCAAAGAAAGTTAGGAGAACTACGTCATGATTCAACCTATCAATATTTGTCAAAATCAGTATTAAAATAAAACAGTAACACTAGAATAAAAAAACAGAAATAACAATAAAGAAACCATCTGTGTAGTTTCTAGAATAATGTATTTAAGCTATTTCTTGCCTTTATTACTCTATAGATACCTAAAAAGGTGAAGATAGCAATAATTAATCTTCATCATGATAAGAGTGTGAAGTGGGAGAACAGTGATTGATATTTCCTATTGGGAAAAGAAAGTAAGATGAGTGGTTTTGGAAGAGGCCATTTGACCATTAAAGATTTAGGTAAAAATTCCTTTTCTTCTTGCTGTGTAATTTAAAGACAAGTGGTACAGCCATATGGCTGAAGTAAAACAGGTTTGGATGACTTTACAGCTTGGATGGGAGACTGTAGGAACAGTCCATGAATGAATACTGTCATGCTGGGAGAAAATGGGAAGAAACAGTGGGAAAGCTGGGGATGAGCCCTTTGAAAACTTACCTCAAAAATGGCAACTCAGCACAGTGGGAGGGTTCTGTGGAAAAGTGCCTTAAATTCACTGTAGCTGAGGTTGGGACATTCCTATTAAACATAGTTTCCAAGATTTTGTGTTTACCCTAGACTAGCATGAGAGACATTAATGAAATCTGCATCACTCTTGCTAGTTACTTAATAGACAGGACTTTATAGGGCCACTTAAAACAAGCATATGTACCAGGCTTAGTTTGTCGTACTAATTTGACTTGCTGTTCTCATGTTGTCTGCAAAACTGCAAACAAGAAATTTATTCATTCTTTTAAAAAGATTTTTAAAATATTTTACTTTTCTGCAAGCTGCCAGAACAATTCTTTGAATGTTAGTGTGGGTTCACTTAAAATAAATACATGTTTTAAATAAACAATGATTCTTTGCAGAGCAAAGTTTTTCTCTGCCAATGTGACAATTAAAGCCCAGACATTTTATTCAACCTAACACAATTTTCTGTAGCAGTCTTTCCTAAAGTAGTGTTTTCTGGCTGCCTGAAGATTTCAGCTCCCCAAATGAAATTATTAAGGATCATTAAAAGAACTAATGATGAAATATAATAATCAATAGTAGGCACCTTATGAATGGCCGTAATGAATTCAATCACATCCATTTACTCACATAACATATTGCATCCATTATTATTTATGCTTTGTGACCCATATTTTCTTGTCATCATCATCATCCTGAGGGTTCTGTCCTTTGAAATTCAAATGTTTTCTTAAGGCAAATTTTGGGTTTTGCTGCAAAGCCAAGCTGTCCTCTTCTTTTCTAATGAGCTACTTGTGCGTTGGTGTCCCCAATCAGTGTAAATATTGTTTAAGATGAACATAGCAGTTGGCATACCATAGAGGAGAGACCACCAGCAGAGCATTAAACAAGTACAGATGTGATCGTCAAGCTGAAAATGAAGACATTCCTGAAATATAAGCGTGCAATTGCAAAGGTATCTGAGGCTCAAAAGTTGTCATGTGGAGTGCGGGGGAGGAGAGCCTCTGACAAATGGCAATTCTAAATAAATAAGTTACATTGAGAAAATGCAGAAACTCACTCACTAAATTACTGACATTCACTGTTGTGAATTGCAAAGAATGACATTATTTTTATTTCCATTAAAGTTTAACTGACATGCATTTGCAGCCTATGCAGTAAGGCCAAGCATTTCATGGCATTAATGAAAACTAAAGCCCAGCAATTAAAAAAAAAAGTATAATAGATAATGTGATTTTAAAAAGAAAAGAAAAAAAGCAGGCATTTTGCCACAAGCAAAAAAAACAATTTCTTTACTAAAATGACTTTCCCAAAAATGGTGCTCTCTATGGGCGCTACAGTACAATTCATGGAAGCTCCCACTCATGACATGACAGGAATATTCTTTTAGCACTATCTGAATTTATGACACTGCATTTGGTGCATACACTCTCAGCTTAGATTTCAGCCATAAATGATTAATGTTCACCTGTGAACAAACTCTTAAATATTATTCTTACTCATATCTCCACTTTGTTGCAAACCTGGGTATCTGAATGACCATCTAGTCAAGTGTAGAACTGACCTGGTATGTTCAGAGAGAAGGGCTCTGATGAGTCTAGTCTCAAATGACATTAAACAAGGAGCAGCAAGTATACACTGTCTGTCTTCTGGGGCATTCCCCATCCTGAGATTTGAAAGGATTTCTCTTTGACAGTTTTTTAGAGCAGTGTTTCTCAACCTTGGCCACTTGAAGATATGTGGACTTCAACTCCCAGAATTCCCCAGCCAAAATTGAGAATTCTAGGAGTTGAAGTCCATATATCTTCAAGCGAAAAACACTGTTCTAGAGCATCCTAAAGATGGAATTCTTCCATAGGGCTTCCAGTGATTACTGGTATAAAATGCTGGGCTTTAGTAGAATTCATTACATTGGATTTAACATAATTTAATCAGATTTATTGAACTATTTATCTTAAGGATTTAAAACAACAATAGTGAAATGAACACTATTTTGAGCCTATGTTGTGCATTCAACGAAGTCTGGATAATCAAAATAATTTTTAATTTCAAAATTTAATAAAAAGTTGCAATATTATTTTTACAGTGTAATGCTTTCTCTGTTCTTACTTTTAAATTGCAAGTCATTTTTTCCATTTCTAAATCGAACTGTTTTTGAATATTTTGTTGTATATTTCATACTGAATAAGTCCAGATAACATTTGAAACCAACTTCAATAAAAACCATTAAATAAACAATCAACAATAAAACATATTTCTAAAATAAGATTGTAAATAAATAAAGTTCATTTTAAAAAACTGCTATGCATCAAATTCCTAGGTGTGACTTTTCCACGCAAAGTAATACGTTTTTGATTTTCTAGTGGATTTCTTGAGTACATGAAAAAGTATGTTTTGTCTACAACCCATTCAGGTGCCAAACACTTAAGGACATCATCAAAAGATGTAAGCCAGTCCCAGGCATTTGCAACCAGCTGAGCATCTGAGTCTTAATGGGATCATCTTCATATGTACATGACATGCTATATTAAGAGAGGAGCCCATTTTAGAAAAAGAACAGACCCATCACTAATGCCCCCTCATGAAGAACAGGTAGAAGAAATAGCCAGTATACATCCCAAATTATCAATAACAAGACTAGTTGTGACATATTTCCTTCTACTTATATCATTCCTGCTTTCATGCTTAGAGAAGTCCTGAACAGAGCTGATAAGTCACACAGTTTTGCCTCTTCAACAAAAGACTGCCCAAAAGCCAATATTATTAAGTAAATGTTCATAAAGTATCATTCTTTTATGCAATATACTGTTCAAAGAGTATGACAAACCAGATCTGAGAAAAAATATGTTTATGTTATTGGTAAAGAAAAAGTGTTCCTTTCATATTTTGTTGTTAAATGTTCTTTGGATGGATAATCTCTGAGGCAATACTTAATTTTTGTTTCTTCTGTACTCAGGTAGCTGCTATACCTTCTAATATTTTTAAGCTTTTGCTGACGGTAAGGAGAAGAAAATTGGCAAGGAACAATAAGGAAGAGTGTGAGAGAAAAATGGCTCTGATTCTGCCAGCTTTTTTTGCTCTGATTCTGCCAACAAGCAATATGCAGGCCCCTGCATGAATAGATGCACTGAATGTGGGATCTTGAAGTTAATGAACTACATCTTCCAATATCCCTCTCCATTAGCCGTGATGAGTGAAGCAGCAGGGAATTGTAGTTCAGCAAATCTCTGGAAGGCCACACATTGTGTACTCATGTTCTACAGATGATGTTTATAGAAAATTTTCCTTGATGAGATTTCTTTCCACTCTTGCATACAAAAGACTGATTTTCATATACATGGAAAAGTAAGGAGAGAAGTCCCTACCCAGTTTTCTCTTACACACACACACACACAATGTCCAGCAGAAATCAGAACATAAGTCTTGACATTTGTGTCACAGTTTGTGCTATAGTGAAGAGATAAAATTTTTGGACTTGGAAAGAGCTCTAAATCAAGATCATAAAGTACTCAGTATGATTCTGTGTGGTCAAGGTTTAACTTGTTTAAGACATTTTAAATAGATTTATTGCAAACATGTATCATTATTTTTCCCCTTTTTTATTTTAGTTGTTTCTGCTTCTTACTGTTTCTGATTATATTCAGTTTTGGATTTTGTTTTTGCTTCTCTTTTTTCTGTTATTAATTAAAACAAAGAAAATGGATTTGGATCATGGCTATTGTGAGACAACATAAAAGATCAGACTCATAAAAGCAACAGGCAGACCTGCCAACAAGCTTTTCTTGGTTCTGTTTTTTTTAAAATATATACTTATGTGTAGCTGCGTGTATACTGTAAATCTAATTTTATTTTATTTTTATATATTTTAAGCACCTAGAAAGGAGAACCAAGAGTGAAATGCAACTCAGACTCATGGGCTGGTCCAGGCATATTAATTGGAGATTCAAAGCTATCCAGCCTCTCTACTCATCTGAAATTAATAAAACACATACAATTACATGATGGTACAGCTCAGACAGCAGCCCAGGGCTCAAGTTAATCAAAAGAGCACATGTTGAATGCACACAAGTTAGTTAGGGTTAATCCAGTGAAGATGATCTCCCCCTGGTTCTAATTAATGCAGGTGATAGATTGCAGAAGGAGAAAATAGGAAGGAAGGATAATGCTGTCCTGATGGAGAGTTATATATTTAATTGAATTTGCAAGACTATTCTTGGGGGCAAATTTCCCATTTAAAACTGAAACTGCAGTCTTGGGGTGTTTAATCCAGGAAACCTGAAACCCAAAATGTTCGAGAAAGATAGAAATAAAATTAGTCAGTATCATTATACATGTAAACAAAGGATGGAAATTAATAAATGATGCCGTTCTCTTGGCATAAACCTGTTGTGCCACTCCATAGAAAACTGTCCCTGAATTCTAATGCCATAATTTGGAATTTTAACATATAAAATGTCTATGGTATCATTTTCTCATCTCCTACTCAAGATTTCAACTGTGCATTAAAGCCAATCCAACTGATTTGGTGGGGTCCACAATTTCATTTTCATAGTCTCAATTCTAAAATTAATTATAATTGGTGGAAATGAGAGGGATGTGAGTGCAAGACATCTAGATCAACGTTTCTCATCCCAGCAACTTTAACAAGCACAGACTTTAATTCCCAGAATCCCCCAGCTAGCATGGGAGTTGAATTCTGGGAACTGAAGTCTGCACAGTCTTTAAAATGTTAAGATTAAGAAACTCTGATCTAGAGGACTTCAGATGTGGGGAAAGCTGATGTTGTTGGTCTGGATTTATCCCCCTCAGTGTTCAGAAATTTTGAAGAGCCCCAACCAGGGGTGGGTTCTAAATTTTTTTACTATTGGTTCTGTGGGCGTGGCTTATTTTGTGGGCGTGGCTTGATGGTCATGTGACAATTATTTAGGATTTAACAGAGGTACTGGTCTACCAGGCTTTTAACTGCTTGCAGAGCTGTACCGGTCTACTCATTTGTTTTTGGAGGCACTGGTCTACCCATTTATTTTTGGAGGCACCGGTCTACTCATTTGTTTTTGGAGGCACTGGTCTACCACCACACTGCCGTTTAACACTGATCAGCTGTAGGGTGGCCCTTTGAAGCCTCGCGGCAAGAGTTTAAACAGTTTTTTTCCTTCTAGCCAATCAGCTGAGACTCAGGAGGCAGCAATAGATTGGGGGTGGGGGCAAATAAAAGGTAAGAATAACGCGGGGGGGGGGGGGTGGGGGGGCAGAACCGGTTCGGTGATGTCATATTGTCACTGCTACCGACTTGGCGGCACCGGGAGGAACCGGGAGGAACCCACCACTGGACCCAGCCCTCTTTCTGAAGTGCAGCAACCTTTTGGTTCTAAATTGTCATCATCACCCATAGCAGAAAATTTTGGCATCAGTCATCACATTTCTGGATTTCTTGGATGAAAAACAGAATTTAAATAGATTATACTGTACAGGTAGTCCTCTTCTTATGACCACAATTGAGCCCAGAATTTATGTTGGTAAGTGAGAAATTTGTCAAATGAGTTTTGTCCCATTTTACGACTTTTGTTGCCACATTTGTTAAGTGAATAACTGCAGTTGTTAAATTAGTAATACGGTTGTTAAGTGAATCTGGCTTCCCCGTTGACTTTGCTTCTCAGAAGGTTATAAAAGAGGATCATATGACCCCGGATACTGCAACCATCATAAATATGAACCAGTTGTCAAGCATCTGGATGTAAAACACGGGACCATGGAGATGCTGTAATGGTCATAAGTGTGAAAAAATGGTCATAAGTCACTTTTGTCAGTGCCATTGTAACTTCAAACAGTCACTAAATGAACTGTTGTAAGTCGAGGATTGCCTGTACATAAATAGCACCTTTCTATAGTAAAGAAAAAAAATGACTTTCATCCAATTAAATACAGAAACTGCTTCCAAAAGCATCAATCAGGTTCTTCCACTCCCCCATGCAATCCCAGAAATGTTCAGGACTATGACTGATTCTATGGGAAGAGCAATCTGATTTCCAGGAGCCTGACCAAGAAGAGGGATTGCATAACTATCCCTCCTTTGTGTCCAAGATAATTGAACGCTTGGAGCAGAACCCAGATGGATCCCTTTTTGCTAAGGCTGGTAGTTTAGAAATACTTGCTGCATTCTTCAGTCACCATTTCAGTGGTGGGTTCTGAAAATTTTTACTATCGGTTCTGTGGGCGTGGCTTATTTTGTGGCCGTGGCTTGATGGTCATGTGACAATTATTTAGGATTTAGCAGAGGTACTGGCCTACCAGGCTTTTAACTGCTTGCAGAGCTGTGCCGATTTACCCATTTATTTTTTGCAGGCACTGATTTACTCATGTATTTTTGCAGGCACTGGTCTACCCATTTATTTTTGCAGGCCCTGATCTACTCATGTATTTTTGCAGGCACTGGTCTACCCATTTATTTTTGCAGGCCATGATCTACTCATGTATTTTTGCAGGCACTGGTCTACCCATTTATTTTTGCAGGCACCGGTCTACTCATTTGTTTTCTTTTAACACTGATCAGTTGTAGGGCGGCCCTTTGAAGCCCTGCGGCAAGAGTTTAAACAGTTTTTTTCCCTCTAGCCATCAGCTGGGACTCAGGAGGCAGCAATAAATTGGGGGTGGGGCCAAATAAAAGGTAAGAATAATGTGGGGGGCCGGGGGGGCAGAACCGGTTCGGTGACATCATATCATCACTGCTACCGACTCGGCGTAACCTGGCCAAACTGGGAGGAACCCACCACTGCACCATTTCCTTTGAGTCTTTCCTACAGCAGGATGCTTCAGAATCAGTTCTGTTAGTACCAAAGAGCATCGACTATTCCTTGCCCAGTAAATTTATAGCCCACAGAAGCCCTCTGCTCCATGTATATGTACATCCAAGATGGATAAGATGGCTCGTGCTTAACTAGTAACATGATGGGATCTTCAAAAATGTCATCCTACCACTGCTCAGATAAAAATCCCCGGAATCAAGCCTACTTAATTTTCAACTAAATTGGGTACCTTCTATTCCATTGCCGAAAGTTTTTCTCATTCCTTTATGTTTGTATATTGCTAATGCGGGTAAGTTCTTTTGTTGCTGAATTTGTAACTTTTTGGCTGATAACCATACACACTTTTTCATGTTCTTTTCTTCGGGTCCTTTGTTTCAACTTTCAGAGTGTCTTATGAAAAGCTTTCAGTTTTCTCATGCATATACGTTTAGAAAGAGAAGCTATTGAATAATTTGCCCTGTTTTTCAAGGTAGTGATATCTCCTTGCTCAAGTGGAGATATCTGTTTCTGATTTATTAACATTTGATCCTCTGGTTTCCTGCCATTGATCAAGCCAAATACTCAGCTCAACTGATGAGTTTTATATGAAATTGGATATTCCAGGAAGAGAGAAAAGTGAGTCCCATTTTAATATTTTTCAATGCCCCAATCCATGGCACACATAAAAAGTAGAAAATAATGGTTAAACAGTTTGAAAAAGGTGTCAGAGAAAAAACACATTGATCCATAAAGCAGTTGGGCACTTGAGTCCTGTATATTGTGTATATGCATTTACACTCTCACGCCAAAACATGGTCTTACTCTTCCACTGAGTGACTGTCTGCCATTCAATCCTGAGTTAAGTTGCGGTCAAGAAGGTCACCTCTTTGGCAACATCTGCATTTGATCAGTTCACACAAAACAGAGAACCTTCCTTGTCTTCCCTACCCTGAAGTACTTTAAGAGGCCTTCCATTACAATTCCTGATTCACTACAATTGCTCTCTCTGCCTCTGGAAGATTTCCCACCAGCCTCCCACCCCACTCTGCCTCTGTCTCTTAGGAATGGCTGAGATGAAAATCCTCTCTAAAAAAAAAAAAAAATAACACATTGGTCAGGAGCAAGCTGTCTTACTTTGCAGTTGGAGTCCACTTCCCTAATCCAAAAGTTTTAAAAACCCCGCAACTTGATTAAAACGTACTGTTAATTTTCTTGAAAAGGCAACAGCTTTGTTTACTTCTACAACTTTCTGAGGTAAATTGAATTGAGAGCGTGTCCCAAGATCAGACCCCCAGCACCTCTAGCCAGCTGTCAGGCTTGGGGCTTTGCTGAATCAATATGTAATTATTGTTCTTGGCTGCCTTTCCCTTCCTAGATGCCTTTAAGAGTTACAATGACCTACTTTATACAGTTGTCAGAAATAAATTCTAT
This sequence comes from Arizona elegans, assembly GCA_022577455.1. Classification (NCBI taxonomy): domain Eukaryota; kingdom Metazoa; phylum Chordata; class Lepidosauria; order Squamata; family Colubridae; genus Arizona; species Arizona elegans. The sequence goes on along the minus strand of JAKOOJ010000001.1, from coordinate 294,705,738 downwards.
TGATGTTATCAATATAAATTCTATATATCATATTATGTTACATTATATTATTATTATTGTATTGTATTGTATTGTATTGTATTGTATTGTATTGTATTGTATTATCAATAGTATTATATACTATTGAGATTAATAATGAAAATGCTATTGATGTTATAGTCCACTAGGGCCTATTAATGGATGAAAGCAGATTAGTTAATGGATACACTTAGCTCAGAGGTCTTTCAAACATGGAAACCAGCTACTGCTTAAACACGAAACATGCAGATATCATTTTAATATAATTCTAAACATTAATGTACAGAGTGAGTTTGATAGAGTGATTAAGGCATGAGCCTAAAAACAGAAGATTATGAGTTCTAGTCCCACTTTCAGCACAAAGCCAGTTGGGTGATCTTGGACTGGTCAAGCTAGGAAGCAGGCAATGACAAACCATTTTTCAAAAATCTTGACAAGAAGACTGCAGGGACTAGTCTAGGCAGTCACCAGAAGTCAACACTGACTTGAAGGTGCCCTCTCTCTCTCTCTCCCTCCCTCCCTCCCTCCCTCCAGCTCAAGGTTGACTCAGCCTTCCATCCTTCCAAGGTCGGTAAAATGAGGACCGAGATTGTTGGGGGCAATATGCTGACTCTGTAAACTGCTTAGAGAGGCACTGCTTGTAAAGCACTGTGAAGCATTATATAAGTCTAAGTGCTATTGCTAGTGCTATTATCCCACTTCTATTATGTTATTGTTGTCTACCAAGGGAGAAGCTACAGTAATCTATTGGTTTGGATTTTGTTCAACTCAGCTCTTCGATGTAAGAACAATAGATGACAATGTCAGATGCAGAGGCATCTGCAAGAAACTCAAAAACATCAAGATGGCCTCCTCACCCAGCTGAACAAACATCTGGCCATATACAGTTTATGCACAACATATGAAAATAAAGGGACAGGATTGATCACACAGGTATGGGGGCCATCTTGACATTTTTGACACATACTACTTGTAGGGACCTCCATTAGAAACAAAGGGCTGAGGCCAGAGTGTCATTTTCTCATTGAAATATAAATATCTCTCATGCCATTACAAGACAAGAAGGAAGAAAGACATAGGGATTACAATATATGCAGCTTGAATCCTAAAATTTTCAGCATGCAGGACTTTATCACTTAATGAAAGCTTTTCTATAAACTGCAGAAAAATCTCTTATCAGATTTGCAACCCTGAATCTTTGGCAGCAGTGCCTCTACTCATGCATTAATCATGACATTCAATTATCCTCTTTTTCCTTTTTCTACAACCATTTACAAAACTGCCTGTAAAGAATTCACTTAAATCTGCATACATTTTATGCATATTTGTTTCAATATGCAAATATTTATATACACATTCCTTGGGGAGGATTTTATTCTTTCCTCTGCACACTTTAATGGGAACTGAGCCATAACAATTTTCCGGGAAAGGGATCTGGGAATCACGATGAACAGCTTGATAAAAATGTCATGCCAGATGCTATAAAAAGGCAAATTCCATACTTGGGATTTTTAGGAAGGAGATAGAATAACAGAGTTGGAAGGGATCTTGTAGGTCATCTAATCCAACCCCCTGCTCAAGCAGGAGACCCTATACCATTTCTGACAGATTGCAGTCCAATATCATCTTGAAAGCTTCCAGTGATGAAGCTCCCACAACTTCTGAAGGCAAGCTGTTCCATTGGTTAATTATTCTCACTGTCAGAAAAATTCTTTTTATTTCTAGGTTGAATCTCTTCTTGATCAGTTTCAATCCATTATTCCTTGTCTGGCCTTCAGGTGCTTTGGAAAATAGGTTGACTCCCTCCTCTCTGTGACAGCTCCTCAAATATTGGAATATTGCTATCATGTCCCCCTTGGTCCTTCTCTTCACTAGACTAGCCTATTATGGTCTGCTGGTGGCCAGCAGAGCTGGCAGCAGATTCGGACAGTGAGGAGGTTGGGGAAGAATGTGGGCCAGTCCTGGAGTCTGGGGAAGGCTCGGATGATGACTCTGAGTTGGTGGCAGAGAGGGGGCCAAGACCATCTGGTAGTTCTTTGCTGCCTCCAGAGTCTCCAGAGTCTGACATTAGCAAGGCAGAAGAACAGCGTGAGCCTGTTCCCAGTGTGCGCATGCACAGAGCTGCCAGGAGACAGGAACAATTAAGAAAACAGGGTCAACTTGAGAGTAAGGCTTGGAGATGATTGGCCTCTCCCATAAGACATAAAAGAGAAGCAAACGGGACATGAGCTTTTGCAGGAAACCTGGTTCATCTGGTCGGTAAAAGCTGTGGAAAAGTTTCGTTTGACTCTGTGCTAAATTTGCCCTTGCCCTGCGCATGGTAAGTAGTTTGCTGGCAGCATTCCAAGGGAGATAAGGTGAGTGTTTGTAAACACTCCCTTGCAAGACTGTTTGATAAGCCTTTTGACTGGGAATTCACAGCCATCTGAATTAAAGAGGTTTGCTGGGACTATGTTTGTGCTGTATACTTCTAAGGAAGCCCAGGTCAGAACATAGCCATGCCCAGTTCCTGTAACTGTTCTTCATATGTTTTATCCTCCAGTCCCATAATTATCTTTGTTGCTCTTCTCTGTACTCTTTCTAGAGTCTCAACATCTTTTCTGTAGTAGGGTGACCAAAACTGGAGGTAATATTTTAGGTGTGGTCTTACTAAGAGAGTGGATTTAGAATGGTTTTAATACCTCAAATGATCTTGATTGAATCCCTCTGTTAGTGCAATTTAGGATTGCATTGGCTTTTTTGGCTGCTGCCGCACACTGTTGGCTCATATTTAATTGATTATCCACTAAGACTCCAAGATGCCTTTCACAGTTACTGCTTTTAAGCCAGGTTTCACCTGATCTATATGTGTGCTTTTGTGTGTACAACAATAACAATAATATCTTTATCTTTCTATAAATCTTTGGTGAGACTACATTTGGAATATTTTGTACAATTCTGGTCACTGCATCTTGAAAGCACATTAAAATATCAGAAAAGGGGCAAAAAAAAAGGCAAACAAAGTGATACTTCTTATAACTGATTACCAGTTATTATCTGCAGAATAAGCATTATGCCTTAAATACCAGTTGCTGGGAAGAGACAATGGGAAGAAGCTATCATGCTCCAGTTCAGGTTTGTGAACTTCTCAAGTGCATTTAGTTAACCAAATTTTGATAAAGAATGCTGGGCTGAATGGTCTTAGAGCCTGATCCACTAGCATTTTCCTTGCATTCACTTTTTACCTTAAAATAAGCATTTTGTGCATAATACTTTTTTTTAATTGCATACTACACCACAAAATATTGAAAGTAAAGAGTCCAGCAGGTAAGCACAATCTAGCATAAGTTCAGGTTTAGGAAATAGGATAACTCCTCTAACCACCACCAGCAGCAGCTATTAGTTTACGGTGATGTCAATCAGGACATTTATAAGATGAATCCAGAAACTGGAACATGTGTAATATTGGTTTTGTACATCACATATGACTCAGTCCATCACCTCCCCTCCCCAAGCCATCTTGTGCGCATTAACGAAACACTTCCTCCCAAAATCAACCTCTTGTTCTTGTAAGTATGATTGCATTAAGATTATTTGGAAACAATGTTCTTCCACTGCAGACAGGCATTTTTGTACCTGATTAAATCACCCAGTAAATAATATTTGTTGACTATTGACTGAAGATATGAAAGCTAAAGTAATTTATATCAAGTGGGATAAAATGTGATGGTCGGTAAGGTTGATAAAACAAGGAAAATAAATAATAAATGCCTTTTTTTTAAAAAAAGCATCAAGAATAGAGTTTAAGTAATATAAAAATTATTCTTGATATATTTCTACATTTTTCAATTGCACAGCAATAAAGATTATTTGAATTTTATGCAATTAAATTGAGAACAGGTAACATAATGTAATGAGCAATGATTTTCGTTTAGATTAAAAAAGCAAGCTAAACCCCCAATATGGGATAAAAATGATAGAACTATATTGAACCAAAATAAAATAGGCAGCAGATTAAAAATCTGAAAACTCCTAAATACTTAAAATTCTCTACAAACATTGTAAAAAACAATCATGTCGCATTGAGAAAATGACAATGTAAGTACCAAGAGAGTTTTTCGTACAGAGGACATTGTGCAAAGGAAGTGCCACGCTTAAGAAGGACATCTGTCTTGAAACCAGTCAACTCCTTACATTATTTAGATAAATGTATACAAGGGATACCTCAAATAATCATCTCTGGCAGAGGTGGGTTTCAGCAGGTTCTGACCAGTTCTAGAGAACCGATAGCGGAAATTTTGAGTAGGTAGTAAAAATTCTGATTGGCTCTGCCCCCATCTATTCTCTGTCTCCCAAGTCCCAGCTGATCGGGAGGAAATGGGGATTTTGCAGTAACCTTCCCCTGGATTGGGGAGGGAATGGAGATTTTACAGTATCTTCCCCTGGAGTGGGGTAGGAATGGAGATTTTACAGTATCCTTCCCCTGCCCCGCCCACCAAGCCATGCCCCGCCCACCAAACCACACCCACAGAACTGGTAGTAAAAACTTTTGAAACCCACCACTGATCTCTGGGTCTGAGCAGATAGCATGGAAGAAGTTTTCTTAAAAAGAACTTCAAAATAAAAATGTTAAAACAAGCCTTTTTAATCAGATCTAGAGGCAGAGCGATAACCAGAGCCAATGCAAAGCATGGTATGATTCTGCTCTCCCATTGAACAGTCTAGTTGCCCTACAGTACTTCAGATTGATTAGAGTTTCCAGAATGTTTTCAGAATTGCCTGGGTTGGAGGCATGAATCTAATGTCACTAACTTTTCAGCACCCCATGTCCAAGTCACCAGCAGGAGGGGTGTAGGTAAAAGATTTAACAATTTACTCTGCCCTTATCCCTCAGCCTGCTCATTGTCTATCAAATTGCTAATCTGAGATCACTTCCTTCTGCTTTTTTTTCCAGGCACACGTGCTGTTTTACTCTACACCTGGTAAGATGTTGCTAACTAGGTGCTAGATTTTGCATATCCCTGTAATGTATTTCCTGTAAATAGATCTCCTTTCTCTTACAATTATAAAGTCTGCTTCATTGATCCATCCTCATGTTAAGTTATCTCAGGAAAGTTCACAAGCACACAACAGAATGCTTCAACCTCCAACAGTCTTCATATGCAACATAAAGCAATAATTTCAAATGAGTTGTTACCAGAACCATTTCAAGGCTATTTATGGCCTGATTGGGGCATAATGAATAAATAGCTGGAAATGATTTTTTTTTAAAAAAAAAAAAGCTGATGGGTTCCTTACTAGCCTGCAAATGAACCTTGTGAATTAGATCCCAGCACTAAAAAGACCCCTTTTTGCTCTTTTGCCAATTCTCTATTTCTGGATTAACCCGTTTAAAAGTAAGATTAACATCTGTGTGGTTTCTTCTTTAATCTTTGTAGACCTGCAGCAATGTTTCTGATGTAGCTAAAATATCACTTTTCTAATTAGACCAGGGGAGCTTTTCATGTATCATAATGGTATTAATGTTTTATATTAATAGCCACTCAGTATGTGGACAATGTTTTCCAGAAACATCGGTTCTGGTTAATAACAATAGAATTGCATTATAATTACTTTACTTCTTCTTAAACATCAAACACTCAGGTGCTCTGAATGTGTAACATTGGATAAAATGTCCTATAATGCCCAATACTTGGGAACATATACTGCATTTTAGATCATTAATTCAGTTGGTGCTCCCTCTCCCAAATTTTAAGTAGTCTTAGAGGAACCAGGTAAAGCTTTCAGCTGTTAAGAAAGCATCCCCACTGAACCTTTAGACTGAATAACAGTGATTCAGAATAGCAGATAAAATAATAAAATTAGTTCCAGCTATTTCTGCCTACTTCATCATCACAATTATATCTTGACCAGCCATTGTCTAGTTATGATTTCCTTTTCTGATCAAGACTGGATTTTGACGCCAAGGGACGTTTTCTTCAGCGGCAACATCTCAATTCTGAAACTGTCTTCAAAGCAAAATTTGACTGGGCACATCTACGATGGTTTTAGGCAGGCAGCCAAGGCATTTTAAGCTTGCCAATTTTTAATGGTTTTTTAATGGTTTGTTAATCCTTATTTTCCTCTTTTAAACAGATCCTTAAAGTAATTTTTAAAGTTTTGTTAATTTATATAATCTTTATGGTATTGTGATATATATTTATGGTTGTAAACCACCACAAGGCCTTCTTAGAGCTGAATTAATTTGTAAATATAGTGGTTTAAGATGTTGGGCTAGAAACTAGGAGACTGTGAGTTCTAGTCCCACTTTAGGCATGAAAAAACACTGGATAACTCTGAGACAGTTTCTCTCTCTTTCTTCCTCAGTCCAACCTACTACACAGATTTCTTGTTGGGGGGAAAATAGGAGGAGAAAAAAGTATTAGATATGTTTTCCACCATGAGGTCTTTATAAAATAATAAAGATGGGATATAAATAAATAACACATAAATAAAGACATACTTGGAATGGGTAATATTTATTTGTTTGTTTGTTTGTATCCCATTTTTATTATTTTTACAAATAAGGTGGAGAACATATCCAACACTCCGGTCTCATCCTCTTTACCACAAAAACAACCATGTGAGATGAGTTGGACTGAGAGAGAGTGACTGGCCCAAGCTTTCATGGCTTAAGGCAGGACTTGAACTCATGATCTCCTGCTTTTTAGCCTGGTGCCTTAACCACTAGACCATAAGATGTCTTGGCTGTCTGCCTAAAACCATCACAGATGGGACTAATCAAGTTTTGCTTTTAAAATAGTTCCAGAACTGAACTATACCGCCACTGAAAACACCTTGGTGTTTATGAGATGATGCATGTTCATTCTCCTTAGAGAACTAGTAACAATGAACCTGGCACCCATCTAGATACATGTAAGGAATCTGTTTATTTATTTCAGAAGGCAAGAACAGTTAAAACAAAAGGGACGACTCGGGAGTATGGCTTGGAGATGATTGGCCCCTCCCTTAAGACTTAAAAGAGGAGCAAAGGCATGTGGGCCTTTGCAGGAAGCAACGTTGTTAATTCTGTTTGAAGTCTGAAGCTCTGTTTGATTCTGGACTCCGTGTGGTTTTGCCAATTAGGTCTTAGGCAGCGTGTCAAAAGAGATAAAAGTGGGTGATTTATCAGCCTTATCCCGAAGGATTCTTTACAACTATTTGGGACTCATCTGTGAATGAACAGAATTCACACCTGTTGCAATAAAAGAGATTTTTTTGTGTGTTTTACTGATTCAGGAAGCCTAGGTCAGAACAGCCCTATCCTGGTCCAGTCCCAAATGGACTGGCTCCAAGTGGGAGCAAAGCTGTCTCAGCCTTATTTGTTCATGGTAGTCCTTATAGAGAAAAGTCTTTACATATGTTGCTCCCTCCTTCTGAATAACGAAAAATGTTTTGTGGCTAGCTGGGTAATTTGCCAGAAGACCTAAAATTTCTGTCTGGGCTATTGTTTCTGTTCTTCCCTGGGATTTAAAGCCTCAGAAAGCAATGTAATATAATACATTCTGGTACTGAATGTAGCTTCTGAAGGCTCTTCAGAAAGTTATGCAGGCATCTCCCTACAGACTTTCTGGAATGGCGTCAGTCTTTTGATCTGATTCAAGCCACATCTTGCTTCTAGCCACATCTAATTTGTAGTGTACTCCTGCCATGCCACTCAATGGAAAAAACATAGTCTCTAGACCAGTATTTCTCAAACTTGGCAGAATTCAATGTGTGGAATTCAACTCCCAGAATTCCCCAGCCAGCCATTTGAAGTCGTCACATTGTAAAGTTGCCAGAATTGAAAAACACTGCTCTAGACCAAGGAAAGGTCACTTGTAATTGCATTCAAACATATATTAATCTCTACTCTTGTCAGAGTGCAGTGCAGCCCTTGTTTTATCCCAGAAAAAAAATGGTACAGTACAAAACTGATATAGGGGATGGGTGGCACTGTGGGGAGATCTGCACCACCTAGTTCCCTCCTAATTCAAGGTCAGACAGAGGCAAATGCCCTTGCACAGCTAAGTGGTAGGGATTGTTCTAAGGAAGGCTTTCATGGGAAGAAATTGCACATTAAAAGAGCGAGTGGATGTATAAATGGAAGTCCCTGGGAGCTGAAGATATGTTTCATGGTCTGAGTGCTAACACTACTTATGTCTTCAAAAATGTCAAAAATCTCTAGTGAACTCTAGTGAACTGTCTTCCAAAAGGAAGGGGAAACCAGGAGTTCTGCACAGATTATGCTTCGTTCTCTCACAATTCAGAGTGGCCTCTGTGAAGTCGTTTGCATTCCTCCACATTTGTGGGAAGAAGTAGTAGTTACCAGGGATTTGAGATTAATAGCATCAGCTAAAATCCTGTATTCTCTATCTTTTGTAACATTTGTTAGGTGAAACTGTCAGCCTGCTACCAAAAAGATGCATGTGAACAAAAAAATTGCACACATCATGATAGCCCCACATTATACTCCTCCTCCTCCTCCTTCTCAACCTCACCTTACCCATCTCCTGTTCCCCTGTCCCTCATCAAAATTTTCCAGCTATTCTATTTTTCTTTTTTATCATATTGTTGTACACTTCGATGCATTACACTGCTTTGATAAAAAGTGAGCATAACATTAAAGAAATTGCTGCAGATTGCATCAAAGTATTTGCTAGACTTTGCATTCTGGATAACAGGTTAACTGGCTTTCATGCACTGAAAGCCGGTACTATATTCATGTTTGCCTTAAAATAAATTTAATTATTATTGAGTGCTCTTTTTATTAAAAGGCTTGGAAGATTATAATGTGTTTTGGTACAGCTATCTCTCTCTCTCTCTCTGTAAGACAAAGTAAAGTAACAAATTAGGGATATGCTGTGATTGAACAAAAGTTTGGAAGGGTTCATTTATATATCTTGGCTGCTGCTGCAGAAAATTACCTCTATTATTATTATTATTATTATTATTATTATTATTATTATTATTATATTTGATTTATATGCCACCCTTCTCCGGAGACTCAGGGCGGCTTACAATGTGCTAAGCATTATTATTATTATTATTATTATTATTATTATTATTATTATTATTATTAAAAATTTTATACCGCCCTTCTCCCAAGGGACTCAGGGCAGTGCACAGCCAGCAATAAAACACACATATACATAAAATTTAAAAACAATTTAAAATATATTAAACAATTTGGTCCCAATATTATTAAAAAACTAAGACAACCATTAAAATTCATGTTTAGGCCAGCCCAGCTTGTTGGAACAATAACGTCTTGAGGGCACGGTGAAAGGCGCGTAAGTCAGGGATCATCCGTATCTCCGGAGGCAATTCATTCCAGAGGGCTGGTGCCCCCACAGAGAAGGCTCTCCCCCTGGGGGTCACCAGTCGACATTGTTTGACCGACAGCACCCTGAAGAGTCCCTCTCTGTGGGGGCGTATTGGTCGGTGGGAGGCTATCGGTAGCAGAAGGCAATCTCGTAGGTACTCAGGTCCTAAGCCATTATAGCTGAGGATACAGTATGTCCTCACAACAAAACTTCCACCTGGATGCCAGCCTGTCCTGAACTGTGCTGAAGCCATCTTAAAGATAGACTGGTTTGAAAGTATTGTTTTCCTTGCTATTTCAGTATTAGATCTTCCACACTATCATGCTAGTGCACATGGAGGAAAAGCCCTACAGGTTGGCAATTTGCTGGGCTCTAGTTGGGCTGCTACAGAATGGCCGCTTCCTGTATGGCTGGAGGTTTCTGCACTTTCAGGGTCATTCTTGCTGTTACTGCAAGAGGAATCAATCAATCCATTTGGTGCACTCTGTATTTCTGGGGTTCCAAAGTGACAATATTGACTTCATGTGAGATAAACCATGGAAGCTTTTTTCATCAACATGGAGCAATGCAAATCTGGGCAGATTTACTTAGAAGTAACCCAATATATTCAATAGTCATTTCATAAGGCACACACTTTGTTACTTTAAGTAACAAAAATGACTAGGGGGTTGGAGTGAAATCAAGCAAAGTTCAGATTTCCAAACAGATTTGTCATCAACATGGAGGTAGTAGAAATCCAGGCATATTTACAGTAGTAAGCTGATATATTAGTCCATTCATAATGCACATACTGTCCCAAAGGTGCTTTTCAAAAGGCACATTCCTCAATTCAGAACTGAAGAAGCTTCTTGGGTGAGAAGCGAAACATTTTCAAGGGGGAAAAAAAACCAAGGGAGTCCAGTTGCCTTTTGAAAAGCACCTTTGGGACAACCATGATCTGGATGATTGAGAATCTCCATAGACAATTGTTAAGGAATAACCCTTGAGTAGCAAGGGTGTGCATATGAAAGCGGTTGAGAGTAGTTATGAATAAGCACAGTCACCACACAGATACACTGAGTCGTTTTACAGTTTACATTCAGGAACAATAAAGCACAGTCCAATAAGCAAAGTCCTCATACCAGTCATATTAATCATACACAGTAAACAGTTCTTCTGGAGGTGCAAACAGTAATACAGTAAGTCAGATAGAGATATCAGAGAGCAAGAACAACAAAGAGAACAAGCCATGTTTCTAGCTCCCTCTTAAGGACATTGGCAACACAGCTAACCAATCAGGACGCAGTATGATGCAATACTGCAGTCTTAAAGCTATACAATACAACTGCAATACACTGCAACATACATTGATGCTTTATATATTGCCAACCCAACAAGTTAGGTAATAGTCTTATTCCTAACAACAATGCACATACTGTATATGCATGAAGAGTAGCAACAATGACAGAGAAGAAAATCAGTAATGTTCAGACCAATCAAATATGCCTATATAAAAAGATAAGTAACTCAGAAACTACTGCTGTAGTTAATTAACTATTGTTAGCCTGCAAAACAGCTCTGTGTAAGCCTTATATATATACAGCAGATGTATAAAGAATGTTAATGGTGTTTATTAACCAACCAATAACCAACCCCTTTTGTTGGTTACGTTCCATTATTTGAGTTTGTAGTTCACTGGAAGAACAAGTGTTTGGTGCTAGAACAGGACTGGTGTCTTTTCCTGTTAAAAATAAACAAGTGGCTGAAGATATGGCAAGCTCTGTCTGTCATTTTGGGAAGTGGTTATTCTATCAAAACCTACTTTGGCTGTGCATGTGTGGTACAAATGATACACTAAACTACCATTTCTCAAATTTCTCCTTCCCAAAATGGGGGGGGGGGGTTCATCAGTCATTTGAGAATGTACCCTCCAAATCACTTTCTGCTTTTATGGCTAATTTGGAAGGAAAATTAAAAGGCAGACATTATTTAAAATTATTTAAAATTAAATTGACAGAAATTGAATTTTCAGAGAAGCCTTGTTTTTGTGGAACCTACCTAAGTCATCATTTCTGTCCTGAAAGAGAGAAGGGGCAATAAAAGTCTTGGTCAGCTGTTCAGATGAAACAGCTGACCAGGGGGAAAGAGTTGCTTAAATCCCAAACAATCCCAGGGATTTCATGGTTAAAATGTAGACATTTGCAATAGGTGAGGACAATGGGAGAAATGAGTAAACATACATCATGTTGCAAATTCCCATCACTTCTGTACTTGTGGGAAACATTGGGATGCAAATTTTAGTGTGGTGCTTGCTCCTCGACTTCACAACCTATATTTCATAAATCTGGAATTATTGTGGTTAAGAAAGGGACAACTTTTCATTATTGTCTTACAGGTTCCTCATGACTATACTAGGGAGAAAATTATACAGTTTTCAATATTGGGCTAAATATTCTGATTCTAAATACAGCAAACCGGTTAAGCAGGCAGTGACCCAAAACAAGAATTCCTCCTCTTTCGCACCCATGGTTCAAATTTAGGAATCCCTTGGGTTATAGGAAATGACCTTTATAATAACTGTAAAAAAAAATTTTGTCCGACTGACAGTACTTAAGATGATCCTATGGGTGGTTCTGCCCTTTACAAGTCAGCTTGTGTGTACATCACTAGGGCGTATATGAAATACCCAGTTTCTTCTGCTAATTTATTTTGGTTTTCTCTTCCCCTTCTCAAGAATTCCACTTCAGCTTCCTAGTCTCTTGCCGAAAGCTCTCTTCAGCTGTTTTCTGAAATATCTAACACCTGGCAGTATTTGAATGATCAGTTTGCAAATGCAGCAAATGAGCAGAGCTAAAGTTTCTCTAAGTGTGGCTGTGATGGAATAGGTTTTCATTTCATTATATTACATGCAATCCTTCACATCCCTAAATGTAATCATTTGCGAGAGATTGACACTTCCAGTTTGCTTATTCCATTTGGGAAGGCTGGGAATACCCCGCCAAAAAGAGATATAATCAGTGGACTCCCTCACTTGTTGGAATATCGAAAATCAGACACTGCCATCTTTTCAGAAAGCTGCCAAAACTAAACTATTCTTCATGCCTTTGAACATTTGTGTATATGTTATCCTTTCTTGAAGGCTCTGAGTGAGTGTAAATCATGAGTATCATAAAAATCCCTCTCAAAATAATTAATAAACCCACCCCCAAAATGGCAAAAAATCTTAACGATATCACAGTCACACAAAAATAAAAGAAACATACAAAAACATGTGTCTGCCAGTTAATATATCTTCCTTCTGGAACCTGATGGAATATCTCTTTGACCTTGAGGAACCCAAGAAAGAAAAGTAGATTGGACCTCTATCATAGAGAGGCAGGTCTGAAGCAAAGGGACCCTTTTGATATTGACCAGCACAGGATTGGTGCTGTTGGTCTACATTGTGATTACAGTTGATACTTTTGCTTCTCTTGTGCTAAAATTGCACTGATAGTTTTAATTGTTTTTGCTTTAAAGTCAGCATTGCATACTGCTGTGAACTGTATAATTTTTATGGTACATAACTGAATTAATTAATTAATTAATTAATTAATTAATTAATTAACTAACTAACTAAGCTGGATTCACACAGAATGCTTGATAAACTTTGGTTATCTAGATTGTGCATTGTTGTTTTAAGCTTCTTTTCTTTGGTGAGACTATTGGTTACAGCCAATAAAGATATCTCTTCTGGATGCCCCAATCTAAGGGTGATCTGGATCCAGAAACTTCCCTAATTTCTCCCTTCTATTCAATTAAAAATTAAAACTTGGTGACAACTTTGGAAGAGCTCTGGGGCCATGACCAAGGCTTTCAAAGATTACTCAGAACCCCAGGATCCCAAATAGTACCTCTGATTTAAATTACAGTGGTAATTTTTATGTAATAATTCACCTATACAGGGGATCGGCAACCTTAAACACTCAAAGAGCCACAAAAGTCCTAACCAGAAGCCCCCCATTCAATTCTGGAGCCAACCAGAAGTCCAGTTCCCACACCAAAGAGTCTCCTTTTCCTCTACCTGCCCTAACCTATCAATTGTGGAGCCGACCAGTGACAGGGAGCCGCAGCAAAGAGATAAAAGAGCCACATGCGGCTCCAGAGCCACAGGTTGCTGACCTCTGACCTATCCATATATCACATTTTATGCAAATCTGTTTATTTCTTGGGTGGTGAATTGCTCCCCGTCCCCACTTTCTGGCAAGTGTCTAGTAGTCCCTTTATTTAGCTGCCATTTCAATCTGTCTCTTTAAATCAAAATCAAAACCATTATTACAACCTTTGGGCCAGAAAGCACAATAAAATACATAGACCTGTAACTGTTAATAAAATTTAATTTTTTTTAAATCCAAGCATGTTAAGATGCTAATTTCAAACTGAAGAAGAGTTTTTTTTTTATTGTAAAAGTTTTACAATTACATTTTCACCCCATTTTCACCCCCCTAACCCTCCCCAAACTCCCCAACCCCCCCTCCCCAACCCCCCCTGACCCTCCCCTCCCCCCGGACTTCCATAGAATATCATTATCCCCTATACAAAAACCTTGAACCCCCCCAACCCCCATGTCATTTTTCATCTTCACATAGTTCGACTATTTCTATCTTAATATAATATAATACTATCAATAAAAAGCTATTTGATACTTCTTAGTTTGGTATTTGTTCTGCACATAATCTATCCACTTTTTCCATCCACATTCATAAGTCTCTTGTGAGCGATCTTTTAAGTATGCTGAAATCTTCGCCATCTCCGCGAAGCTGGCCATCTTCAAAATCCATTCTTCTACGGTGGGCAGAGCTTCATTTTTCCAATATTTACCTATCAACAATCTCGCTGCTGTAATCATATACAAAATCAACTTTGTTTCATCCACTGTAAAACCCTCAACTATACCCAATAAAAGCAATTGTGGAGAAAATTGGATTTTTTTCTTTAAAACATTCTGCATGACCCACCAAATTTTTATCCAAAAAGCCTTAACTTTCTTACAAGTCCACCAAATATGATAATATGTAGCATCTAAACAATCACACCTCCAACATTTTGGCTGAACATTAGGGTACATACACGACAATTTCTTAGGATCTAAATGCCATCTATAAAACATTTTGTAAAAATTTTCCCTCAAATTCTGCGACTGTGTAAATTTAACATTCTGAACCCAAATTTTTTCCCATGTTTCCAACATCACTGGTTCTTCAAAATTTTGTGCCCACTTAATCATACAATCTTTAACTAATTCAGTTTCCGAATCCCTTTCTAACAAAACATTATAAAGCCTTTTAATATGCATTGGACCTTTCTCTTTTATATGTCTAACCAATTCTTCCTCATGCAACATAATACCAGTTCTTTGGTCCTCTTTCCATCTCAATTGCAATTGATTATATTGTAACCAAGTTAAATTAATCCCTTCAGCCAACAGTGTCTGTAATGTCTTCAGCTGCCATCTGCCCGCATCTGTAAAAAGAACCTCTTTGTATAAAAACCCCCCGAGTGACATTATAGAAGAGTTTTTAATTACCTTTTCATCTATATAATATATTGGCTGTATCAAAATTGGTTCTTTAACTCAGTTGTAATAAAGAATAAGCATTCTCTTAGAGTATTTTGAAGAAAAAAACCACATTCACACACATAGAGAGACAGAGATACACAAATAGCATCATATTTAACTATTTTAATAAATTCTATGTTATTCTGGGGGAAAAATAGTGCTGGACAATCTTAAACGCATTAAAACCAGAGACATCAAAGAATACATTACATTTGTTTAGTGGATTCAGGTCTGTTTTAGCTTATTAACCAATTAATGCATTACCTAATTTAGCATGCTATTAGTGTGCTTTCAATGAGATTACTATTTGCAGATAAAACAAAGGTTCTAATGGGTCAGGAAATTTCTTTGTCTGATCTTCATAATAAAAAACATGCTTCCACATAATTCTCTGTAAAGTGAGTTATCTCAACAACTTCGTTCAGAGGTTAGAGGCTTATGTTATAAAACTTCAGAAGACAATGGAAGAAGCACATTGACTGTGGTTGAGATTCCAGCCACATACACAAGGAACAAATAAAACATGGAATGGGACACTTTGTAAAATAAAGCAGGTATATATTACAGAAAGACCCTGAAGAGGACCTATCTAGGCAACCATGCAATGTCTCCTAGAGGCAATCAGGAAGTTTGCACAGTGCAAATGTGTATCACTTCTTCAAGAATTACACCCCAGCAGCTGGTATTTCAACTCTGCTACCTATGATTTGAGAGATAGAAAACAGTTCAATACAATACAATACAATACAATACAATACAATACAATACAATACAATACAATACAATACAATACAATACAATACAATACCCAAATCCTTCATGAATTTGTCTATATCCCATATTAAAACTAGAATTGAAATGGGGCTTCATAGAGATCTCCAACTTTCCTCTCTCCTGATTGTCTCCAGACAAGTAACTCATGAACTAATCTCTGAAAATGTGTCCCAGACTTCTGTATCAAATAATTGCAACTTTATTCCAGTGCACACCTTTGCATGTGACTACCCAAGTATAAATATTTATAGCAGGGCTATAATTAATGAAAATAAAGAAGTAGAACGGGGTAGAGTGGAGCTGGGTGGAATAGCCTGCAAATCTAGGGCCATCTCTGAAATTTATTTTTTGAAATTTCCTTTTGGGTTGCATCAACAGAAGATTTAGAATTGTTTCTAAAATTTTTGATTTTCTTCTTTTCTGTAAGCATGCAACATGTAAGCAGGATGTGGTTAAAGAGAGTTCACCTTTTCTCATTTTCTGTTTGGAGATCTGGTCTAATGTGTCGTCCCAGTCCATTCTATGTAATCTCTTCCAGCCCTCTTCGTTCAATTCTCAAGTGCAAAAGACAACAAGAATATTGGCCTCAACCCAAACAGTGCTTGATTAATCACACAGCCTCTTGGCTCAGTGATTGATGTCTATGTTAAAAAGTGTCCCTGTTATCTAAATTGAGGCCTTGAAATGCCCAGAGGTTTCTAAGCCAATCACCCACCTCATATTTATAAACAACACTGGAGGATGAATTCCATGGTTTATAGTGAAAAGGGTCATCACTCATTTTTATCCCTCAGACTTGCTTTTAGTGATTCTATCCACAGATGCACATTTTAGGAAAGTTTAACAATTCAAGGGCTTTTAAGACTTATTCTAAGGTACACATTTACATCACTGTATTGACACTCTATCTGCTAAAAATGCAAGTGTGTTCTAAATTCCATTGTAAAGCTTCATGGTGGATAAATGAAGGGGAAAAAACCCCAAGAGTCTCCCACCTATTGAACAACTGCAGGCTGAAATGGTAGTTTCAGGATCATCTTGCATTCTGTGAGAAGTTGGCTTGTTCTTTATTGCTCCCTACCTTCTATTGAGGAGGGGAAATGGAGGAAAATCAACTGTGCTGGCTTCAGGCTGATATAGAGAGACAGAATGAATCTATGGATACAGTCATCTGGCTTATGCTTGCCAATCTTTGAAATGCCTCTTTCCAGAGAGCATTTCCTGACTGTCCTAACAGAGTTAGGTTTGCAGAATTTCTGTCAGGGAAAATGGAAGCCATAGAACACACAACTCCCTTGTCAGTGTCACTATTCTACGCAATGACAGCTTGGCCCTCTTTCAACTGCTGTTGAAGGTCTAATAATTATAATGCTTTGCCTATTTATTTATTTATTTACTTAATTTACCACAATCTTCATCATGTTATAAGAGAAGAAACTCCTGCTTTGAGAGATCCACACTTCAAAAAAAAGAAAAGAAAAGCTATAGAGAAGCAACTGAGAAGTGGCAACTTCTGTGTGGCATTTTGTATCATAACTATAGAAGTCCTTGTGCATACAGGTTTGGCTGACACCATGTTTGCAACTTGATTTTTCTAACACTGTTGCCTTTTTTATGATTAACTGCCATCTCTGCTATCCGTTCATTCATTTCAGAGTATCTCTTCTCCTAACTCTACACCACGGGAGAGGAGATACAATGGGAAAATGGAAGACAGGGTTGTTTTAACTACTGAAGCACAGATGTGAAACCAGGTTACAAGATTGTTTCCCTAAATCTAGTCAGCTGCTTAGTTGATTGGTACTTGATAATGCTTATATAATTTGGATCCATTTTATTAAGACTTGTTAATCCTCTTCCTAAAGATGCAACGATACTCCTGCACATTAAAAGGGTAAAATTAAAAGCTTCATCATATGCTCTTTATCTCTTTTTCCTTAGGACAAAATAAAATGCTTTGCTCATTGTTTTGAAATATCTGGCTGCATTGCTGTCTGCAATCTTGAACAGATTATTCCAATAGAAACCCTGATTATACAACTGCTACATTATTCATGTCTGTGCTGTTTAAATGTATGTATTGGTTGTCAAATTGCTATGAATTTCTTACATGTATCTAAAAAGATTTTCTACAAAGAATCTAAATAACTTGTACATATTGCAAAAAGAAAGCTAAGAGAAGTGAAGCAGTGTGGTTTAACGGGGGAAAGGCATTGTTAATAAGTTTATCCTTAAGAATGTTTTCCCAAACTCACTTTGAATAACCACTGGCCCCATAGGATACTTCTTGTTGTGCCTGTAAAACAAGGCCAGCAAAACTATATATGAAATTAGGCTGCTATGGATCACCATAGTGATGTGGCATAAAGGGAGGGAAAGAACCTTCCCTACAGGCTTCCTTCACGCTTCCTGCCCACTGGAAAAGAGGAAAACCTTGCCTTTTTTTCCACCTCTCTAGGAAACCTCTTGATCTTTTGGAACAGATTATTGAACAAAATGAGGTGCCTTCCAAAAAGCCCAAAGGGTGCTCAGAAGGCAAGTTCAAAGCAGTGAGTGCAGGCAGTTAGGAAGATCATAGGACCATTAGACAAGACAAACCCGTAAGACAAGACAAACCTAGACCTGCTTGCTGGGATCCAGGACCAGAGCCATATAAGGCTTTACAGGTGATAACCAGCACTTTGAAGAGGACCTAGACACACATTGGTAGCCACTGAAGCAACGGGAAATTTGATATTACACTGCTAAAATTGCTATTTCCAGTCAGTGGATAGGCAACTGCATTTTGGAGCATCTTCCAAGGCAATCCAATGTAAAACACATTGCAAGAGTACAGATATGGGATAGTTCATATGAGATCAAGTCACAATTGTTAGTAGGCAATAACTCAACATTTGGCAAGTATTTAAATAGAACAGGACAATTTAATTAAATTATATGTATGGGGTGAAATCAACATCTCAGATAAATAAAAACATCCTTTACATGCCAATTAATCCTTTTCCTAATCAGTGCATAGTATTTGTAATGAAGTCCAAGGAGCCACAATGCTGTGATTCAAATACGGTAAAGTGGTTCATGTTACTTTACACTAGATACCATCTAAGTGATAATCATGATGTCGTCTGTTCACAAAAGGGGAGATATAAAACACGGATGCTGCTTTTCCATACAAGAGCCCTCCCTTCAAAATTCAAGTCAAAACAAATGATATTTCTAAAAGTTTGTTGATGTTCTTGTTTAGCCTTAGTTCACCACTCATTAACTGTGGACTACTTGAGTTTATTGAAAGACAAAATGGTATACTACATCATATTCTCCAAGGACCTGGTTTTCATTTTTATACAACTACTTCCGGAGAATCTGAAATCCTCAGAAGAACTTGGAAAGACGCTAAAATGCCCTCTTTAGAAAATATTCACATTTCAAGTAATATTCTGTATGTAACTTAAATTTTACCATCAGCATAGAAAAGAAGAATAACAAGAGCTGAAGAGAGAATTCAAATATCTGAAACATTCAAAAAGGGAACATACACTTAACTTGTATAATTGAGTTGGAATGCTAGTGTATCTAAGTGCACTTCTCCAACTGGAACACCTTTCAAATGTGTAGGTTTCAAATCCCTGATTTCCACCCTGGTTGGCAAATATTAATGTTCATATAGAGGGCCTTTAAATTATGCAATATTTATATAAACAGCGTCCTTTGCTATTTAATCCTGATTAAGATCTTTATCAAAGTTATTTTTTAGGTGTCTATTGCTTTCAGCAGATAAATTTTAATTAGGAGTAAGATGTTATCTTCCTACTTTTAGTTCCAATCAATGTACAATACATCTGATTACTCTACTATTATTACTATAAATACATCAAGTGAAAGCCACTTTAATATACACTTCAATATTTATTTTGTTTAAAGACAGCAGAGCAACATAATGAGCATAATTTATTTTTTTCAATTGACAACAGACCAAGTTGTTTTAAATGACTATTTGATCTGTCTTAAGTCCTTTTCCAATTATGAAAAAGCAGGATTACCAAAATAACATTATTATTTATTTAACATTATTATTATTATTAAATGAAGTCTTCAGAATTTAAAACATGGAGCCAAGCAGATAAAGAGAAGCCCCAAAGATAAGGGCCACATTAAATTGCTCTATTCTGGCAGTCTGTATAACAGAGAAAAGATGACCACTACTTACAGGATAGGGTGGTTTAATCTTATTTAATGTTATTTAGGCTGCAACTCAAAATTTAGTCCCACCGAACTTTATCCTGTAAGCATTTGTGTTCTACATGTCAAGAGAATTTTCAAGGTGGCTTATTTAGCAAAATATAGTATATTTTATAGTGTAACGAGAATAAATATAGAAACTGCATTGACTCTCTAACAGAGACTGTTAAGCTTGGAACACTTCAATCATATTATTGTTATGATTAGTAGTAGTAGTAGTAGTAGTAGTAGTAGTAGTAGTAGTAGCACTACAAGTACAAGTAATTTATTATATCTGGATGTTTATGAAATCTTCAACTTGTTCTGAATATTAAGGTAGATGCTATAAGAACATTTTGGAGACAATATTCCACTATCAATGCTAATAGTCATATTAATGGGCACATGCAATGACTGTTTTTCTATGCAGTTTTCCAGCCATGAAAGGATGAAAAAAATATTAAAAGAGGAATGTTGATTTAAGCTTGGAAATGAACATATAATTGATGCAGAATTTCATCATCATTCTCTATCCCAGTTATAAAAATCTTTCATTTATATCCTAAACAAATGGTAGTTTCCAAACCATCTCTGACTTCCAAGGCAATCCCATCTCATTATAACCATTAATTTTGAGATTCATAGAACACAAATGGTAAGTCTGTGTTCCAGTAAGATCATTGCTAGTTTCGAAAATAGTTGACCCAGAGGTTATATGGCCTGTAGTGACAAACACAGACCAAAGGAAAGGTAGCATTTTGGCCTTTATGGGGCAGGTATGTCCCGTATTGCACAGTCTTAACAACATGTGTTATGTATGTATCTATTTTGTGCGGGAAATTCAAATGCACAGTGAATTCTGATTCGGATGAATCGGATGGCTCAATTAGAATTTGTGCCGACTATAAATGTTCGATTAACAAGGCGTTGAAGCAGAGCGCCTATCCGGTTCTGATAGTCCATCATCTACTACACTCCCTGGGGCCTGGCAAGCTATTCGCAAAACTAGACCTTGCGCAGGCGTACCAGCAACTGCCAGTAGATGACGCTACGGCAGAATCACAGACAATTGTAACTCACAGAGGTGCCTTTAAATGCACCAGGCTTCAGTTTGGGGTCAGCATCGCCCCAGGACTCTTTCAAAGCACAATGGAGCGCCTTCTACAAGGCCTCCCAGGTGTCGTCCTGTATTTCGATGACGTTTTGATTAGTGGCCAAGATGAGACTCAGTTAGGCCAGAGGGTTAGACAAGTCCTAACGAGGTTCAGAGAAGGAGGACTTAAACTCAGGCAAACAAAACGTAAGATAGTGGTTCCATCAGTGGAATTCTTAGGCTACAGAATCGACGGCACGGGCATTCACCCCACAGAAAGCAAAGTCAGGGCCATTCGAAACGCGCCCACCCCGAAGTCGAAATCCGAGCTGCAGGCCTTCCTGGGCCTTCTCAATTTCTATACGATGTTTTTGAAAGACAAAGCCACCGTTGCGGAGCTCTGCACAGAGAAGCGACCGCATTCAGCGCGGTTAAGAGACTTTTGTCTGAGGACAGTTTCCTCATCCAATACAATTCTGAACTATCTCTAGTATTGGTCTGTGACGCTTCCCCCTTTGGCGTAGGCGCAGTTTTAAGCCATAGACTGTCGAATGGGTTAGAGGCGCCCATCACCTATTACTCTCGCACTCTGTCTAGTGCTGAAAGGAACTATAGCCAGCTAGATAGGGAGGCACTAGCGGCTGTAGCGGGAGTCAAAAAATTTCACGAGTATTTGTTTGGCCGCACTTTTGAACTCATTACAGACCACCAGCCTCTTTTGGGACTTTTGACTGGAGATAAACCGACCCCAGCGGCTCTTTCCCCCCGGATGACCAGATGGTCCATTTTCTTAGCCGCATATTTGTACAGACTGCTCCACCGGCCGGGCAAAACTTTAGGACATACTGACGCCCTCAGCCGATGCCCCTTGCCCGAATTGTTGGACAACCCAACCCCGGAAGCCCCGGTTTTACTACTTGACATTGTTTCCCCGGGCCCCATTTCTTCAAACGAGGTGGTGAGGGTTTCTGCCAGAGACTCTGTTTTGTGCACTGTAATGGGCTGGGTAACGAGGGGTTGGCCCACCAAGGTGGACGGTGGTGACTTTCAATTGTACTTTAACAAGAAAAATGAACTGTCAATGTTGGGGGGTTGCTTGTTGTGGGGAGACAGGGTGGTCATTCCTTCGTGGTTAAGGCACAGGGTTTTAGAAATGCTGCATGAAGGATACCCTGGTATTGTTCGCATGAAAGGCCTAGCTCGTAGTTATGTTTGGTGGCCACATCTCGACCAAGATGTCACTGAGTGGGTGGGGAAATGCAGGCCATGCCAGGAGTCCTGCCCAGATCCTCCCATAGCTCCCGTTCATGAATGGGAAAAACCGAAGGGGCTGTGGGGGAGGATTCACATCGATTTCGCTGGCCCGTTCCATGGCCAAAACTTTCTTATTATCGTAGATGCATATTCTAAGTGACTCGAAATTGCCTTGATGCCATCTACCACTTCTGAGGCCGTAATCAAAGTACTCAGAAAACTATTCGCAACACACGGTTTGCCGGACACCCTGGTATCCGACAATGGGCCCCAATTCATGGCGACTCAATTTGAGGGCTACCTAGCCGAATTAGGCATAAGACATGCACTATCCGCTCCTTTTCATCCGGCTTCTAATGGCCTTGCTGAAAGATTTGTAAGAATGGCCAAAGAAGCTCTTTCCTGGCTCGATGCAGGGGACTGGCAGGCTAGAATAGACAAATTCTTAGCAGTACAGCATGCCACCCCGTGCCCTACTTTGGGCCGCAGCCCAGCTGAGCTTTTAATGGGCCGAAAGCTACGATGCATTCTAGACAGACTGCATCCTAATTATTCCTCCGATAGCTTCACCGGGGAAGGGGGAGGACTAAGACATTTCGAAGTAGGATCACTAGTGTTTGCTAGAAGCTACACCAATGGGCCCTTATGGGTAGAGGGAACCATCGTAGGAATTACCGGTCCAAAGTCATACACAGTCAATATAGGGCATGGTCAAATCTGGAGGAGACATATAGATCAATTGCGTAAACGTTTACCAAACGAAAACTCATGTCCTAACTATCCAAGTCTTCCTGACACAGCTACCTCAAGCCCGAGCAAGCCGGAATACTTATCTGGCAACCCTGAGTTCCAGCACCGCCCCAGCGAGCCGACACTCCCAGCCGGAGATAGCCACACCTCCAGAGAAATCCAGGAGGTTCCATTGGCGGAGCCGGGAGAGACGAGAGGTCCCTCCGACCGGCTCAACGCCTCACCAACAACTGAACTGCACAGGTCAACCAGGATTAAGACATGCCCTGGTCACCTGCATGATTTTGTATGTAAATATGTAAATAGATAGAATAAGTGCCTTCTGGGAGGGGAGGGGTGTTATGTATGTATCTATTTTGTAAGGGAAATTCAAATGCACAGTGAATTCTGATTGGTTCTGGGTTGCCTCTGGAAAGTATATAAAGAGGGCTGTTGCCTGTGTGTTTTTTGCTGAAGTCTCACCCTGAATTAAAGAGCTGTTGTTACTAGCCTGCTTGTGCCTCTCGTTATTCCCGCGCTACAACAACATGAACATCACTTTTTGTCTTGTCTGGATTTATGTCAGGCTTTGGACAATGCCTTGTTGTACCCAACCACTGTTTTAGAATACTGTTAATCTCACCTGAAGTGGTGGGGAGCAACAGAAAAGTAATTGAACTAGTTACTATACCTTTATATCTTTGCAGAGTCTTTTTATATTCTGAGAGAGCATTTTTCCAGAGAACTGATTGCCCTTTCTTAGGAGGCTTAGCTGCCTACTTGAAGACCTTTTCTTCTTAGCGTGGAATGTGTATAAGGGGCAAATACTGTTCTGTGACTCATACTGCATTGATTTGAACTTTTCAGAGTTTGCAAGTAAAATTGTGTTGATCCTACATGCTGTATCAGCTTCTGGAACCTATTATCTGGTTTGTTAGCTTCAGATGGCTTTCCGATAATAGTAATCCAATTAGACATCTTGGTAATTATAAATGGGTACCTTGCATGCCTCAGTAGGGGGTCACGTCTACAAGCTAAAAATCCTACACATTTGTATAAGCCAGTGCTGTCCTGAAAAGAATCTGCGCTTGGTGGGTGTGTTAACATCCTTTTCAAGTTTTCACATACTTGAGAGATCCACACATTCATATTTGCTCTGTTGTGCTTACAATGGCAAACAGATTGTTATTAAAAAGCATTTGATTTTGAAAAACAACACAAAGGCTATTTGCATGAACTAAAAATATAGTAAACTCACATGAAATTCTTGTTATGAATGAGTTGTTATGGACATCTTGCAATGAATTCTCTTAAGACAATGAGTATTAAGTTCTCAACCTAATGTAAATCTGAATACATCCATGACTCTACTGTCACGTTAAACAAACTTTATAGATGAATGAAGGCAAATATATGTGTCCCAGGATAATGTTGCAGGATCCTAATGGGTCGGTCACTGGGACCAGAGTTTAGTCTTCCAAGCTGACACACACAACCAGATATCATATAAATACCACACACAGAATAACCCAAAGCACACACTCTGCTAGAGAGAAGTTTCCTGAAAATGGGCTCCAGCATGAGTCCAAAAACTTGGAAGACTAAACCTCTGGTCCCAGTGACTCACCCAGATTGGATCCTGCAAGCTTTGTAGAATCTTTAGAAGAGACTAGGAAGAGGATGAAGCCACAGAGAAAACAGCTGGGGATGAGATTGCATGGCTTCACCTTCACATGTTGGAATGCTCTGACCTGGAAACATGACCAAGATTTTCTGTACTAACTTAAGAGGGAGTTTCTGAACTATGCCCTTGCACTAAGACTGGCAGGGATTTTCTTTAGTAAATCTTCTCTGGCAAAATGTAAACAAACCCCATTAAACTGTGCTTGTATTTTCTCACACATAATGGAGGGATTCATTCTGATCTAGCAGCATCATGTGAATGTTCTTTAATACAATTGGCCACAACTTGCATGCATGTATGAAGGGGTAGATCTTTGACTGTGTTGCCATGACTGCTGTCTTGACTCTTTCATCCTGCCCCTGGATACCACTAGAATAGAGAATACACTTACCAATAAATAATATTGTAATCATTCTGCTTTAAGCCCTGAAAAGTGTTTTGATTCTGATAACATAAAGCCTACAGAGAATCAGGAGCTGGGCCCTGCTGATTTTTTTCTTTGAATTTTATTTTATTTGAGAGATCAGTTTCTGATATTGATAATTTTGCACATATGGAAGAAAAATGGTATGACATTGTCAGTCATCAAGGAACCTGGGGGGAGCGGGAGCTGTATTCAGATTCAGCTGTGAGAAGTGACAATAGCAGAGCCGTATTTCTTTCTTTCTTTTTAACGTGATACATGGAGATGTAGGGAGCAAATCATTCTGGCTTTTAAGGAGCAATCTTTGTGTTACTGATATTCCCACAGCTACAACTCCAAAGGGCCTGGCTTTGAAAATTGACAGGCAATTTGCTAAGGGGACTTTTTCACATCAGACATAGCATTTTGGGATCATGATTTAATGTGCATTCATCTTCATAAAATTATGTATGGCTATATAAGAGTGTCTCCATGCTTAAGCCATAGTTCGCAGAACAGCCATTGAAGTCAATTATACTTATATAGGTCACAAATATTTAAAGTCCATTGGTTTTAATTGATCTATTCACAGAGTATTATATTTTACAAATACCTTTGCAAACATACCATTAGTAGACATGATTGATTAAGCTTGGTGTGTGTGTTAACATCCTTTTCAACATTTGTGCAATAGCTGCAGGACATAAAATTGATGCAGGGCATTGTGAGAATTACTGTATGGCAGTGTTCCTCAATGTTCCTCAAGTGTAGGAGATGACCAGGCTGAGTCCGAGGGAGGGGTCAAACTCGTCAATCAGTCTCAAATCCCTTCAGTGCCACAAGAAATCAAAGTGCAGCCTCCCCTAGAATTCCACTGACTCTACCACCAATTTGTTTTAACCGTTAGTAGTTCAGATTCTTGTAAGCTTAAGCTTACAATAAACTTATATATTTATTTGAACTGTCCAAATTCCTGATTTCCTGCACTTGACATTAAGTTTAAGATGTACGGACTTCTTCTGCTCCCACATTTTGGGACTAATAGCGTCAATTGGCCAAAAAAGGAAGTGAGCCTCAAATTTAGGCACTTGCTATTTTCCCTTTACCTAAAATTAAATATTTACATTCTATCTTTATTTCTTTCTCAGTATTTTATGATTAGGAGGATCAAAAACCAGAAGCCTAAGATTCTCTGGATTGCTGAGTGTAAATCCTAAACTTGTCTTCCTAAATGTCTTGGAACAGTATTGTAATTGTTCCAAAGGAGCAACAAAGGATATGAATTGGGTTCACCAGTGAACTCAGAAGGAAACTTTTGAAAGAAGAAATATCTTTTAAGTTACTACATTAAATTGGGAGGTGAGGCTCATGTATTCTATTGCTCATTCCAAAATAGATTTCTAGTAGCAACTTAAGGGTTGTTTGAAACATGCAGCATTATAAGGGTTTTAAAAAAAAAGAATTGCCATTGGTTAATCTGGAACACTTTTTACTTAAAAAAATAACTGAACATCAGGCTAAATCAATTAATCTAATTTATTAAGCAACTCAGCATTTTAAACCCTAAGTCTATTCATCTCTACTTTGCTGTTGTGATTCTGTACATTGAATATAAGGAATATAATTTGCTAAAAATATTTTTTGAAAAGTGGTTAAAGAAAATAAAAGAATTCTTCCTTCAATGCTGGTCTCAAAAGTGTAATCAATTTGAATTTATTTTATCATATTTATATGGCTGTCCATATATGACTATGGATGGTGTACAATAAAATCAAGAATTAAAACATTTTGCAAGCCTGTTAAAATAATAAACATGGATAAAACAAGATCAAGAGAGAGAAGATGTTTATATACAGCATAATACTATGTTTCCCCGAAAATAAGGCCCTGTCTTATATTTTTTTGAACACCAAAATAAGCTCTTGGCCTTATTTTCGAGGAGGTCTTATTATTTTGGGGCGCATGGAGCAAGACAGGGCTCCTCTTGCTGCCTTACCTGATTTCCAGCTCTGTTTCCCTAACCCTAACCAGAGGAAATGGCGGGGACCGGCTGCGCATGCATTTAAATATTTTAGGGGAGGGCTTATTGGGGGGGGGCTTATTTCAGTGCATGCGCTCCAAAGCCCGATTGGGCTTATTATCAGGAGATGTATTATTTTCAGGGAAACAGGTAAGTATGCAGGCTCTCTATTACCAGAGAATCTCTATGCTTGTTGAAAAATACTACATTTTGAGAGATTTCTGGAAAGCCTTAAGAGAAATGATGTTCCAAAGGACAGGTGGCATGGCAGAAAAATCTCACCTCCAAGATCCCGTCAGGTGGGACTCTTTCATACATGGGTCCTGCAATAGGCCTCTCCTGCTGGACCTGATAGGATGGATAGATGTAACAGTAGCAGGAAAAAGTGGTCCCTCAGATAACCTGAATAAACATATCTGATGGCTTTCTAAAACGAAGCTCTGCTCAGTCCAACTCACCTAACAGGATAGTTATTGTGGGGGAAATAGGAAGAGGGGGCAGTATTATGTATGTTCACTGACCTGAGTTACTTATAAAGTGATAAAGGAGGAATTTTTTTAAAAAAATCTAATAAATAAAAAAAATGTAATGCTTCTTCCACTAACATAATATGGAAAAGATAACTGATGATATTCATACTTCATACAAAATGGAATAGTGTTGTTTTCAAGTGTATTAAAGAGGAAGAAAATTCTGAACTGATGAAGGCCTACCCAAAAAGGAAGAATCAACAGAGAGAAAGGATGATAAAAATCCGCTGTAACATGCTGCTTCCCCACCTTGTCAGGGTAGGCTTGAAGACTTTAGTCTTGGAAATGTCATCCTCCCAATAAAAGTGTGCTTTTTTTTTTTTTTTTATTGCAAAAGTTTTACAATTACATTTTCACCCCTTTTTCCCCCCCCTCAACCCGCCCC
Source organism: Arizona elegans (assembly GCA_022577455.1). Lineage (NCBI taxonomy): Eukaryota > Metazoa > Chordata > Lepidosauria > Squamata > Colubridae > Arizona > Arizona elegans. Next base: position 294,677,732 of record JAKOOJ010000001.1, on the reverse strand, counting down.
AAACTTCCCAACCTCCCTAACCCACCCTAACCCACCCCTCCCCCCAGACTTCCTCACAATATATTCATGTCAAATAAAAGGAAAAACCCTCTTTTGTATATAAAACTTGAACCCCGCCCTCCCCTTACAAATTTTCATCTTCATTACATTAACCTATTTCTATCTTAATATAGCAATTTCAAATAAATTTTCATCCTGATTACCTTGAAAATATTTCTATCTTAATATAACATTTTCAAATAAATTTTCATCCTCAACCTTGAAATATTTCTATCTTAATATAACATTTTCAAATAAAAGCTATTTGGTACTTCCTAGTTTGATATTTGTTCTGAACATAATCTATCCACTTCTTCCATTCCCATTCATAAGTCTCTTGAGAACAGTCTTTTAAATATGCTGAAATCTTCGCCATCTCCGCAAAACTGGCCATCTTCAAAGTCCATTCCTCAATCGAAGGCAGCGCTTCATTTTTCCAGTATTTACCTATCAACAATCTTGCTGCAGTTATCATGTACAATATCATTTTTGTTTCCCCCAATGTAAAACCCTTAACTATACCCAATAAAAACAGTTGTGGAGAAAATTGAATCTTTCTCTTCAAAACATTCTGCATGACCCACCAAATTTTTATCCAAAAAGCCTTAACTTTCTTACAGGTCCACCAAACATGATAATATGTAGCGTCTAAGCAGTCACATCTCCAACATTTAGGCTGGGCACTAGGATACATACACGACAATTTTTTTGGATCTAAATGCCATCTATAAAACATTTTGTAGAAATTTTCCCGCAGATTCTGCGACTGTGTAAATTTAACATTCTGAACCCAAATTTTTTCCCATGTTTCCAACATCACTGGTTCCTCAAAATTTTGTGCCCACTTAACCATACAGTCTTTAACTAGTTCAGTTTCTGAATCCCTTTCTAACAAAACATTATAAAGTCTTTTAATATGCATTGGGCCTTTCTCTTTTATATGTCTAACTAATTCTTCCTCATACATCATAATACCAGTTTTTTGGTCCTCTTTCCATCTCAATTGCAATTGATTATATTGTAACCAAGTTAAATTAATCCCTTCAGCCAACAATGTCTGTAATGTCTTCAGCTGCCATCTGCCCGCGTCTGCAAAAAGAACCTCTTTATATAAAAACCCCCCGAGTGACATTATATTTGTATTCCACAAGGTATGACCAAGATCCAGCCATAGCGGTATTTTGTAATTCCAGTTGTTTCGGTGCTTCTTCCAAACTCTCAGCAAAGAATCTCTAAGTATATGGCTTTTAAATACTTTATCCACTTTGCTGGGAAACAGGTAAGTATGCAGGCTCTCTATTACCAGAGAATCTCTATGCTTGTTGAAAAATACTACATTTTGAGAGATTTCTGGAAAGCCTTAAGAGAAATGATGTTCCAAAGGACAGGTGGCATGGCAGAAAAATCTCACCTCCAAGATCCCGTCAGGTGGGACTCTTTCATACATGGGTCCTGCAATAGGCCTCTCCTGCTGGACCTGATAGGATGGATAGATGTAACAGTAGCAGGAAAAAGTGGTCCTTCAGATAACCTGAATAAACATATCTGATGGCTTTCTAAAACGAAGCTCTGCTCAGTCCAACTCACCTAACAGGATAGTTATTGTGGGGGAAATAGGAAGAGGGGGCAGTATTATGTATGTTCACTGACCTGAGTTACTTATAAAGTGATAAAGGAGGAATTTTTTTAAAAAAATCTAATAAATAAAAAAAATGTAATGCTTCTTCCACTAACATAATATGGAAAAGATAACTGATGATATTCATACTTCATACAAAATGGAATAGTGTTGTTTTCAAGTGTATTAAAGAGGAAGAAAATTCTGAACTGATGAAGGCCTACCCAAAAAGGAAGAATCAACAGAGAGAAAGGATGATAAAAATCCGCTGTAACATGCTGCTTCCCCACCTTGTCAGGGTAGGCTTGAAGACTTTAGTCTTGGAAATGTCATCCTCCCAATAAAAGTGTGCTTGTCTCACATAAAAACCACAGTACGAGAAAGGCAGGGCTGGAAAGAAAAAGTATCAAATGAATGGCTACCATTCCAAACTAATTGTCTATAAAAACAAGAGAACCAACTTGTCAAATTACTTTAATTGATTTCCCCATCTTTACAGGCTATTCTCTTCTATACATACATAGACAATTCTCACATATAAACACACATACACACACACACACACACACAATGAATTCCCTTCCTTTCTTCCAATAGAAACAGCAAAGAAGGAGAAGGAAGAGGAAGAGGAAAAATAAGAGAGAGATAATGAAGGAATAAAAATAGGGAGGGAAGAAAACTGGAGAAAGGGAGGGTGGGAGACACCCTGTTTAACCACTGCAAAAGGGGCCAAGCTCATCTAATAAGCAGCTACTCTCAACCCTCAACTTATCTATGGGCTTCAGAGGCCTCCATGACCAACCATGACCTATCCTGGATGATTCAGAATCTCCATAGACAAAGCCCTACAATCTGCAGATTTTCCTACTGGGTGGGTATGATAATTATTTAAAGAATAAAGAACTCTTTTTTAAAATGTTAATATGCATGGGACATTCAGAGAGCACAACCTTTTTCTTACTTTGTTACTTAATCATTCATGGCAACTTCTATTTCACTACTACCGTCTTTAGTCCTTAATCATAATTCTTGTAACTAAATACCTTCCACCTGGCTTGATCTACTACCTACTCTAAATATGGTTGTGCAATAGAGCTGCAGTTTATATTCTACTTAAAAAATAATTTACTTAATAGGGTAATGGGAAACCAGTGGAGGTAAACATGGGCATTTTCCTTTTCTTGTACATTAAAAAGTCATCCGAAAAGAAACAAATCAAGATGGAAAAGGAGGGAGGAAAGAACTGGCCCAAAGTCACCCAGCTGACCTTCATGGTTAAAGCAGGACTTGAATTCAGGGTCCCCTACTTTCTAGCCTTAACTACTAGAACAAACTGGCTCTCTATGGAATGACACAATATACTGTATTATATGCTGTGACTTTGGGACACAAATACATAGGTGTGATGTTTATGTGATGATATCACCATATGCTTCCTCAGTTTGGTGCCATCGAGATTTGCTGCCGTACCAAGAGCTTACTGACTAAAGTTCAACAAGGGGAGAAAAAGGGACAATGAGAGAAGATTTTGCAATGCAGTTCACAGATTATGGGGTTATTTATAGTGCAGAATCAAAGTAATTCAATTTTAGAGTAAAAGAAAGAGTTGAAGAGGAAATGTACAGTAAGGGTGTGCAAGAATATTTCAAAAAAGGGAACAAAAAGACCAAAACACATCCCCATCAGCAATCAACACCCAGATGAGCAAAGATTATCTCCAGGATTAACATCAGACCAACAATCAAGAAGAAAACAATATCCCAATCAAGGAACTGCCAAACAAGCTAACAGTAAACAGTCCAACCAAAGAACTTCCAAGACTACTCCCACCAACTCTGTCAGGGCAAGCCACTAGAATATAAACTGAGAACAAACTCCACTCCTTACCAGCATTGATGATGTTATCTAATTAGGGTGATGGAATGTCTTCAAGAAAACAACCAAGCTCAGAGAGCACCAAGGACCCTTCATTTCAACCCTGGGCTACAAATATTCTCCTTTAAGAGAAGTGAATATTTGTATTCTTGTGTAATAACATTTCCCTATTTCAAAATTCTATGCTTTCTTCAGTAAACTTCAGGTTATCTTCATTATTCATTCATTAAATTCACATTTTTGTTATCCATATTCATATTTTAATACCATATTGAGGTATTTAAAAAATCAAGATGGCAGTCACGACCACATGATCAGAGCCCCGCCCTCTGCTTATGGTCATTCTTGTGTATGTGTCCATCTGCTTGTACAGGCACATACAAGAAGTTTCTATGTCATTATTCTGTTATTGTTGCCTGCAGCAGGGGAAGAGGTGTTCTGTAACCCCTGAGCTCTTGACTCATCTATTGATCTGTCATAATCCCAGTTTAAAATTATATTCCTCTGCCGTTCCCAGTCATAACTTTCAGGATGAAGAGGTTTTTTGGCAATGAAGAAACCATTTGAAAATGTTCTAAGTCAAGCAACCTCTTTTCTTCTTTTTTTTTTTAAACGTCCCCAGCTACCTCTTTCTCAATTCATTCAGTGTGAATGGCAGATTCCTTCAGCGAGTCAAGTTTCACATCACCATAGAAACAAACGAAGAGGCAGTTTCATTAATCATTTAAAGCACAAGAAGTCTAGGTCAGTCTGATTGCTGCATATAGAGTATCATCCTAGCGCCACATGGGACTCAGTTGATTTGAATTAAAAAAGATTAAGCTGCCCCTGTGACGCCCAGCCCCATCAGTTTAAGTTCTCATGTAACAGTGGTCTCTGGAGCCACATGGATTAGGAGACTGGAGTTATGCACTTATTTTTCAGGACTCAGTGAAACATTAGAAGGGTGCAGGTGTCTGTGGGGGTGGGGAGGGAGGAAAAAGATCACATCTAGTTTTTTAGATTTGTTGCTGGCTCTTTTGAAACTGGAAACAATAAGTCAATTTTATTTCACCATTGACAGTTACCACTCTTTCTGGTCATGAAATGGAACATTAGTTAGCCAAGGCTTACAACTTGGCATGATTTCTTTGCAGTAAATTGACAGGAAGGCAACCAGCATGTTGCAGGTTTAGGTGGATACTGACAATTTATGTGAGGTTGTGTGTGGCGTTTCTGCTTTAGGAGAAGAAGGTAAAGCATACATCACATCGGTACTGACGGTGCTTGAGTTTTAGCTGAAGGAAGATTTATGAACTCCTTACAGGTAGCAACAAATCACTGTAACTATAAACTTGTTGCATATGTATACCTCCAAATGAACATCCCCATCCTCAAACTGCTCACCTTATTTATTGGTCGCTCCAGTGCTTCAAAGAGCTTCAGTACCTTATCCAAACTGCTTGATTGCCTCATTGAAATAAAATGTACTGTGTCAAGGGGAAATGCTGCAGGTACAAAATATATTCAGAATCTTTCTCCTGCGGGGTTTATGGATCCCTTTCTATCGGTTAAACTGCTGGTCTGAAGTTTCTGAACCTCTACACCTGTATTTGCAAAATTGCTATATAACATTAAAAAAAAAATATCACAGTTCTAGAAATCTATTATCAACCAATTAGACCTATCATCTATCTACTATCAAAAAGTCAATAGACACTCCCAACCATGAAAGCTAAACTTCAAAGCTGTCTATTAACTATCTATTGTTATTTAACTCATAGAAAGTCAACAGTTTATTCTCTCAGAAACCTACTACAACCATTGTCTCTGATCCATCTGGGATCAAATACAATTTGTTGATTTATTTATTTATTTTATTTTATTTTATTTATTAGTTTGTCAAACATGTTCAAGATAGCAGGTATGAATATGAACATGGACATGAACGAAGGAAATGAATACAAATAAATGGGTGACAGTAGGACAGGGATAGTAGGCACACTGGTGCGCTTATGCACGCCCCATTTACAGACCTCTTAGGAATGGGGTGAGGTCCACGGTAGACAGTTTAAGCTGTGAGTGTTTGAGGACGTAACAATGGAGTCAGGTAGAGCATTCCAGGCATTGACCACTCTGTTGCTGAAGTCATATTTTCTGCAATCAAGTTTGGAGTGGTTTACCTTAAGTTTATATTGATTGTTTGCCCGTGTATTATTGAGGTTGAAATTCTTGATAAGTTAATCATCTTTGTTTTTCTTCAAGATTATGCATGGGATCTTTCCAAACAACTGCTTCTCAGTCTCCAAAAAAGGAGGTCTCCATTGAGAATATCTCCATAATACTTGTTCAAATTTGATAGTGGTCCTCTAACTGCACATGATGTCCCCATTCTGCAAACCCCATCAGTTTTACTGAAGAACTCAAGTTCGTTGAACCTCCAATGTTTGTATATTTGTGATTGAAATCCATGTCAAGGGATGCCAGCATAAATATGCTAAAGGAATTCTGTTCAAAAATTGAAAAAATATTTTTTTCCTTGGTGCAAGCACTAGCAGAATAGGAACATTCTCAGTTTTTGTGGATTCTCTTGCTGCTGTAGGAAAATAGATGGCAATGAGTTATGCTACTGAAAAAGTATGAATGTTGTTACTAAAACTTGAAAAATATTTTTATTTAAAGTACATTGTTTTCACTTGGCTCCTGCTCTAGATCTGCTTTTCCCCCCAAACAACATGGAATATGAGGTTGGAAATTGTATACATAAATTATAAAATTAAAAAGAACAAAAGCTGTTCCATGCATCTCTACTGTTGAACTATCTGGGGGGAATGGGTACCTCTCAAATCAGTGAAATATCTGAATAGAAGTATACAAACTTTTTGAGGCCAAAAATATGTTGAAGAATGTTGTGGTGAATAAGGAGTTGGACTGCAACAGGAGAGGATTGTACATGCCAAGAGCCATGATCCAAAAAGCGTCTGGAACCAGAGTTAACATTTAGGAAATATTAATATGATGATTTCTCTTGTATTTAGTTATTGATTTCTTCTGTCTCATTAAAAACACCGAGAAGCACTTGCAAAGGGTTAATGGGTTAGCTGTGGCCTAGGGCCCCTTGGCTCCTTCATACCATATTGGTCATTGAGGAGGCCACACACACACAAAAAAACCCCAGCCTGTCCAATAAAGTCTTCCACTTGTCTGACGTGATCAGAAAAAGAGGTGTTGATATATTGTCCCATAGCTTTCATCTCTGCCTTTATTACTAGATAATGACTGTGGCAATGACAGTAAAATGGTTCCTCTCAGACTTCTGTTGTCCATAATGAGAAAAAGGGATTGCAATACTCCTTTGCAAGGATGTCTGCTGGGGAATAAAAAAAAGTTCCAGATGGCTACCATTAACCATGTAATCAAAGCTCCACTCCTTTTTGTCATGCATTGTAGCAGGGGTTTTGATCACATGGTTGTGATTCCTGTCTTGATTCTTTTTTTTAACCACACCCATGTGGACATCTTTGCTGGTTTCTTGCTATTGGGTAAGTGGATGGGCACAGCCCCAATGTTAATGGTCTTCAGGCCTTACTTCAGTCCACTCCACTCCAGCCCTCTTAAAAAACTGAAGATGTTAGCAAAGTTTATATGGCCCTGTTTAGAAATGGGCTTGGGGGACTTAAATTATTTGCCTCAAAAATAGGTTTCTACTTGGATTCTTCTCTGGTCTCTCAGACCAGATGATTCTTCAACTGCAATAATATCTGGCACTATCTGCACAATAATATCTGGCACTATCTGCACAATATCTGCACTATGCATGCACCAAGGGACAACTAAACCATATCCCACCAACACTGGTAGGGCAAGGTACTATATAAACCCCACATTCACCAGCACTGATGATGACAGATAATAAACTGTCCACAAACAATCATCCTTAGAGAACACCAAAGACTCTATAAATCCTTTCTGTTTTGCTTTGATTATTAGAACATCAGCGCTATTATGATACTGAGACGGAAGGGGAGGGGGTCTGTGTTAATGTCCAAGGAGCTAATTTGAAAAGAGAGTTGAAGTCATAAGAAAGTCTGAGGAAATAGTGAGAAGGGACCAATCCCTAAAAGGAAAAGGCAGGCACTGGTAAACTGGTCCATGCAGGAGCCAACCAGTGAGGCTTGTCTTCCAGCATGGATAGGAAGAACAAGAAACAGGGAAATGACCAATGGGCTGGCTATAATTCGAACTGAGCACTAGCCCAGTCCCATTAACCCCACCCCACCCCCCCAAAACATGAACTGGAATTTCTGATGTTATTTCATTCTTGTTTTGCAGGAAATGTATTAAGATTACATCTTCATTCATTCTGGAATTGGAAAGGACCAACAGGGCCTTTTAAAGAAAACTTTGTAGATTGAACTGTACCACCGAGTCCATAGGGGAATCTATTAGTCTTGATAACTGTTGAATAAGAAACAAAATATGATATCAAAGGCACTGTTGGATCATTCAGACTGAGATGAAACCCCTCCTGTTTGACTTAGGCCTCTGTTAAGTTCTTGCTAATGTGTCCTTCCTTGTACGTTTTGATTTCATTGATGAGAATCCTTTAGGCAACTGTCAGAAAATATCCTGAATGAGATGAAAATGAAAGGTTCTGACTATGTTCTTACTGTTAATAAACCACCAAGAGACTTCCCCTAGAAGGGGTAGGGCTGCATTTGTGAAGATTTAACCTGCTAGCCTAATAGTGCAACCGTCAAATTCTCTATGGCCCTACTTTGCTGTTATTATCATGAAAACACAATTCAAAACTAAATGCCCCTTACCCCAAAAGCTCAGAAGGTTATTTTTCCATTACAAATGTGTTAACTGTTCCTGTACAATGACTGACTATTATTTGAAAAGGAAAGTAATAGCTGATCTGGGTAACAGCCCATCTTGCTTCGGTCTAGTTTGTTTTGATTGAAAGTTGCATGAGGGTTGGATAAACTCATGAGGACTGTAGTTTGCTCAGACAACTTGTGATAATAAATCAGTTCAAGATGTTCAGGATGTTATTCCATGTTCCCTAAATATGTATGCTCTGGAAGACAGGCACTTTCATTTGTTTCCTCACATTTCTCTCCTACACAATCTGCCTTTCAGCTTGAAAGACAGCTCTCAGAGGAAGGTCTCTAGGGCATGGAGATTTAGTACCAAGGGATCTATTGTCCCTGTCATCATGTACTCTGTCATCATGTGGACACCTATTCTCCGTTATCCAGTTGTCAACCATCTCTTGATGCCATTGCTGGTGTAAGTAGCATTACATTTATCACAACTTTTGAAAGCTAGCAATTCACAGGAACATTGCTTTGATGAAGAGAAAGCCATGCTATTTTTCCCCTGCCTCCAATATGGTTGCTGCTTTGCACTGAGAGTTCCTTATTTCAGCTATATGTTATGCTTCTTGTGGGTTCTCAGAAATTTGATCTTAGACATAGCACATCCTGGTTGTTGTTTTTCTCTTTGTTCAGCAAAACAATGCTGAATCATCAAGCTGAATCAATAACCATGCTGAATCAACACAAATTGATTCCAGGCAGCACTCTTTTATCCTGTTAGTAGCTACAATATACAGGTACTCCTCAACTGATGAACACAATGGAGCCCAGATGTTCATCATAAGTCATGATGGTAATAAGTCAAAGTATCCACCTGATCGGACCCAATTTTAGGACTTTTTTTGTATTGGCCATTAAGCAAGCACCATAGTTGTTAAGCAAATGTCATGGTCATTAAGCAAATCCATGCATTTCTATGGGCTTTTTGTTTTATGTTTCTGTCCAGTTCTTTCCCTCTTTTCTTATTGAAAAATACTGCCTAAAAGAAAGTTATATGCACCTATTCTATATTTCCAAGAATTAGCTTCTACTTTTCAATTAAATATCTGTCTTCTGAGTACCATCTATCAAAAAATGTCATCTTGTGAGATGCAGGAATGATGACCTTTTGGTTTTGGTACCTATCCTCTGCATTGTTATCCCCTCCAGAATTCTGTATGGTTCCCACCTTAAAGCACTCTGTAAATTATTCAAAACTTGCTTTTCTTCCCAAACTTTGCAGTAAGGTGCCTGTGTAGGTCCTTCTAGACAGTTTATTTAAGATTGGGTAGTTGTTCTGGTTCCCTGTGTTTTTCTTCTTATAGTTATTTCTTTTCACTGTTTCAGTTTGTAAGCCATTCAGGTCAAGAAGTCAAGCAGCCTCAAAATATTAATTAATTAATTAATTAATTAATTAATTAATAAGCAAGCTGGTTGGGTACATTCATGACAGGATGCTAGATAGTCATGGGCAATATCAGACTGTCCCACTGTGGGTCCTCTTAAATGTTGAGAATTTCAAGTATATGGATACTTTGCCAGGGAAATATCAATCTTTTATATCTTCCAAGATATATTTTCCATATTTTCTATATTCTTTCACTTGTAGTCACTCATCCAAATTGGACTATTGTGCTCCACCTGGAGCCCTTGAAGATACCTGAAATGTAGCAGCACAATTATGTGCACTCCTAGAAAAGCATATGTTTTATACCTCTGTTCCTCAAGCTGCACTAGTTTCCAATTTGCTTCCAGGTCCAATTCAAGGTGCTTGTTTTAACATTTAAAAGCCTTCATGGCATTGGACCAGACTACTTCAGGGACCGCCTGTCCCTGGTAACATTAGCCCATCCCATTACTTCTGGCAGAGAAGGCATGCTGCGGGTACCATCAGCTATGAAGCTATATTTAGAGAGTCCCAGAATATGTGGTTTTTCCCAGAGTTGAAGTATGTGGCTATACCATTAATAAGTAATAAATATTCCCATGGCTTGAACTTAGTTGGGCTAAAAGGCAATTTTAAAAAATTATTCTATGCAGAAAACCCTATTTTGTAGCAAATGGCAGAATAACAGAGTTGGAAGTTGCCAACCCCCTGCTCAAGCAAGAAATCCTATATCATTTCAGACAAATCGTTGTCCAAATCTCTTCTTAAAAACCTACAGTGTTGGAGCACCCACGACTTCTGAAAGCAAGTTGTTCCACTGATTAATTGTTCTGTCAGGAATTTTTTTTTTTAATTCTAGGTTGGTTCTCTCCTTGATTAGTTTTCATCCATTGCTTCTTGTCCTTCTGTTCAGGTGCTTTCAAGAATTAGTTGAAACTCTCTCCTCTCTTCTTTGTAGCAGCCCCTTACATATTGGAACACTGCTATCATGTTGCTCCTAGTCCTTTTTTTTTTACTAGACTAGACATATCCAATTCCTGCAATTGTTCTTCATATGTTTTAACCTTCAGTCCTCCAGTCATCTTGATTGCTCTTCTCTGCACTCTTTCTAGTGTATGGAAAAGGGCTTTGCACATTGCTTGTCTTGGAAGCAGACAACTTTGGAAGATGTTTTAAAACTAGTTGTGAGAGCTCCGTAATATGTTCTAGGGTGCTTGGCTCTGGGAGGAAACAGAAATAGATGTTAGCTCTTATCTTTCCAAGATTTCACAGATTGCTGTTTTGTGGTACAAGTGAGAAAGTTTGGAAAGAGGTTTTCCCAGGGAAATGGCTGCTTTTCCTCAATTTAGAAGTAGGGAAGCATGCTATTGTTCTGTTATATTGCAATGAGCTATAAAACTCAAAGGATGGGAGAAGAAAAGAGAAAACTGGCCAAATTATGGTCTTTTCTCAATTGCTTGTCTTCTTTCCCCAAAAAGGTCCAGCCCACTATCTCTGTTGCAGGAGTCTGAAGCCCAAAGAGGAAGAAGATAGCTGCCAAACCAAGTTGAGTTTTAGATGAAGAAACCCAGTTTCAGAGTGGACCAAAACCATTGAAGATCTGCATGTTCCTGGCTGACAGGAGGTCACTGAAGATGGAGAAGAATCAGTCTTGAGGAATCAGGTTTCTTCTACCCAGAATCCTCTAGGGAAAAAGGATCTGAAGATCCATGCTCTGCTAGCCATAAGAGGTTGCCAGCTATGTTTATCAGAAGCATTTGATTAACTCTAAGAGAAATTTAGTAATAGCTATATACAGTAGAACCTCTGGTCACGACCATAATTTGTTCCATAGCTTTGGTCACAAACCGATTTGGTTGTGACCCGAACCTAATTTTGGAAATTTGGCACTTACAAAAAAAATTGGTGCAGATGGGGATATTGGCAGCGGAAAAAAAATTGTGAATTTTTTGGTCGGAACCTGATTTGGTCGTGGTCAGAAGTGTTCGTGACCAGAGGTTCTACTGTATATAGTGATAGGCATACAGATAGTCTCTTCAAAAGAAAGAATGTTTTGCAGGTCAGGCAAATTTAATCTCTTACTGTGTGTTTCCTCATACCCTTACCATGCACTAGCCATCATACCTCATGTTATCCCTCCACACAGAAGAACAGTTAGAGTCACAAAATGATTTATATTGATTGACCTATTTAAGCCAATTAAGCCAGAAAAAGAAAGGGGGAACTGAAAAGTTGTTATTTTTTCATTTGTGCTACATGCTACCTATATGTACAAATTTTACATATATTTCTAGCTGTAAAACTCAGAAAGAATAGTAACAAAAACATAAATTCTTTTGTACTGTTATAAATCATGGTTGTGGCTTTATCAATTCAATAATGAAAATGTGGAAGGGGGATGGATTAAGGGAGACAAGGCTGCTGAAATTCTATAGTCAAAGAGAGAGAGCAATGGCTGGCCTGAACCAGAAGGTTGGCTGAGTCAGGTTTTCCAGCCAAGAAAAAAACAGACCTCATATAAACTCTGTAGATATGCTGCATTCCATATGAAAAAGAAACAATTTGGTTGCAATTCAAATACACTAAAGTTGAACCTGAAATAAATTGACTCAGCTTCCCATACAGATTTTGCTATGAGGTTAGAAATTGACAGAGCCAATCTGAAAGCAATATTAAGTGGGAATGCTTGAATATATTCACAATTTAAATTTTCTACAATGCCCAAAATGGAATGTATTGTGGGCATCATGGCAAAATTCATTTGGCAGTTAAATGCCAAATGCCAAGCACTGTTCCAAACCTCCTGTACAAATGAGCAGGAGACTTACCAGAATTCAAAAGTATTCTAGCAATTTCCCTTTTCTGTGGAGTGGTTATAATAAAACCACATGTAGCTCTTCAGCTCTAATGCTTAAATGCTGCACTTGCTCTTTTATCAGTCAGATGAAAAGAGGAAGAGCAGTCAGACTAATTTTATTTCATTTAGGGTGACTTTTTTAACCTTGTGCACATAATATATCCAAACATCATCACAGCATTTGATTTAATAGTTTGTGATTTTTCAGATTAGCAGGCTAATTACAGTGTGTATGGAGATGATCCACAGCTGGCTTGAAAATCATGCTCAAAGACAGCTCATCCACAGTGCCTCATCAAACACAAATGTTTGCATTACAGAATTTGCTGCTGAATCTAATACTCATCAGTGTTTTTGTTAATTACTTGGATAAAGAAGTGGAAGGAATGCTTACTGTGACACAAAGTTGAATGGAATAGTTAAACATACAAAACAGAAGTAGGCAAAGTGTGAAAGCTTGGGAGCCAAAACTTAGCTTTAATAAAGGTTACAGAAAGCTAGTTGCTAATACTATGATGTTATTATAGAGCATAACAATTTTGGAGAAGTTAGGGTGGGAATGAAACTGAGAGATTTTATTTGCTGATAAAATTTGGTGGCTTAATCTGAGGGTACTGTAGTGCCACATGTACCTTGTGGATTGATCACCCTTGTTCTAAAACACTACAACATTTGAAATCTTGATAGACTATGGAAAAGGGATGAACATTTAACAGAGGCAAATACAAAATATTTTATTTAGAAAAAGCAGACTCAAAAAATGGGCAATATAGTTGCTAACAGTATGCATAAAAAGGACCACTGCATTCTATTGTCACATCTGGAGTTGTATGTCAAATTCTGGATACTACATTTTAAAATATAGAAACAGCAGCAGATTTTTTTAAAAAAGGATGGTTAGACTCAAAATTATGTCTCATGTGAAAGATTGAGGGACCTGAGTATGCCCTTAAAATAATTCAGAGGGCCCTTTCCAACTTCATAGTTCATACACAACTCCTCTAAGGACATAACTGGTAAAACATCTTTAGAAAAAGGATTTTTAAGATATGACAGTAAAATGCTTTCAATTTCTATGTGGTGCATAGCTACATTGTGATTTTTCAAGGACTTGGACTTAACTTAAATAATAAAAATATTCTATATAGTAACCTAAAGGAAATACATGACTTCGCAACTAACACTAACAACAAGAAAGATAACCATGCATTGCTGGAGTTCTTAGTTTGAAAGGAAAATAAAATTGAATGTGTTGTTGTTAGTTGCGAAGTCTTGTCCGACCCATCGCGAACCCATGGACAACATTCCTCCAGGCCTTCCTGTCCTCTACCATCCCCCAGAATCCATTTAAGATCACATCGACTGCTTCAATGACTCCATCCAACCACCTCGTTCTCTGTCGTCCCGTTCTTCTTTTGCCCTCAATCTTTCCCAGCATTAGGCTCTTCTCCAGTGAGTCCTTCCTTCTCATTAGGTGGCCAAAGTATTTGAGTTTCATCTTCAGGATCTGGCCTTCTAAAGAGCAGTCAGGGTTGATCTCCTCTAGGACTGACCAGGAGTCTTGCAGGAGTCTTCTCCAGCACCACAGTTCAAAGGCCTCAATTCTTTGACACTCAGCCTTCCTTATGGTCCAACTTTCACAACCATACATTGCAACGGGGAAAACCATAGCCTTGACTATATGCACTTTTGTTGGCAGGGTGATGTCTCTGCTTTTTAGTATGCTGTCTAGATTTGCCATAGCTTTCCTCTTTTTTTCCTCAATTTTCCTCAATTTTGCCATTAGCTATGGCAAAATTGAATGTACTCAAATATATATTGTGGACTTAAAAATAGATTTTAATCAGAACAAAGGTAAGTAATAATTGATGGGAAAAGGGGCATAAAATGGGTCACAGTTCCTGCAGAAGGAACTATTAAAGGCAAAATTCTAAACAATTCCATTGAGCCAAAATGGGGGATAATAAAAGAAGTCAGTATAGATATATGAAAAGTCTAGCAATAAACTGAAAATGAGAAAAGACGCATATATAAAAAAATAGAGGGAGCCACAGCAAAGAATACACCAAAAAAGTATAAAACTGTACAGCTTATTCAGAAAAATGAAAGTTCAGCATGTGCTCAAGTTAATAAAAGTACTAAGACCAAAATAACTTTTTTAGATGTATTAAAAATGCAAGGAAAAGAATTTATATAGGTGGTCCTCGACTTACAATAGTTCATTTAATGACCATTTGAAATTACAATGGAACTGAAAAAAGTGACTTATGTCTGTTTTCCACTTTTGCAACTGTTAAAACATCCCCATGATCACATGACCATAATTGAGATATTTGGCAACTCACTCATAGTTATGACAGTTGCAATGTCCCAGGTCATGTGATCACCTTTTGCAAACTTCTGACAAGCAAAGCCAATGGGGATTCACTTAACAACCATCTTACTAACTTAATAACTGCAAAGATTCATTTAACAACTGTGGCAAGAAAGGTTATAAAATGAGGCAAAAGTCACTTAACAACTGTCTCACTTAGCAACAGAAATTTAGGGCTCAGTTGTGGTTGTAAGTCAAGGACTCCCTGTATTTCAGCTGCACTGTACAGATGGCAAAATGCTTATAGGTAATAAAAAAAATTATAGTTACTTTGGCTCAGTCTTCTCTAATAAAAATGTTCGTGCTCCTGGGTCTTCTACTCTTCAATGTTTTTATTTATAATTTGGATGAAGAAATTGAGACAATGCAAATCTGTAAATAATGAAAAATTGGGTGGGATAGCTAAGAGAGGGAGTCAGTTTGGGGCAGTGATTAAAGGCACTAAATTAGAAACCAGGAAAGTATGTGTCATTATTCTAGTCCTGCCTTGGGCACAAAGCCAACTGGATGGCCCTGTGCCTGTAGTTCTTTTCAGCCCTAGGAGGAAAGCAATGGTAGAAAGACTGCAAAGAAAACTGCATGAATGTGTCCATATTGTCAAGACTGATTTGAACACAAACAGAAAAAAGGTAATATATTGGAAAACATTTAAAGCATAAAATTCAAATAGATTAAACTGATTGGATGAAACTATACAGAGTACAAAGTTCTTAAAAAACTAAAATCAAATACACAGCCATAAGAAAAGAGATAGGGCTAACCTTGTTTAATAATCTTACTTGTAAAAAGGATGTTTTAACTGTAATCTGAATATAACCTAACAATGTAATATGGCCACAAGGTAAGTGCCTTTGAGGCTGCAACAACAGAAGTAACAATTCTTTATTCTGCTTTGTACTGCATGTACTCCTGGGAAATATACTTACAGAGAAAATATGAGAAATTCAAAGAGTTTCAGAAAAGGACAATCAAGATGATTAGACAACTAGAAACCCTGAAGAGAAATTGAAAGAATTGGTTATCTTTATCCTTTAGAAAAGGCATCAAAGAGGAGATATAATAGCTCTCTTAAAATACGTGAAAGAGAGTTACACAAAAGGTTAAGAACCATTCTATCTTGTTCCAGAGGGCAGGGCATACAATAATGGATTTAAACCAAAGAGGACAGGTTATATAGGTGAATGTGAAAGAGAGAGAAGAGTAAAAAGCAGTTTGACAGAAAATCAGAGACACTGAGTTCCTTTCAGTGGATGCGTTTAAGGAGATACATAATAGTAATTTGTCATGGGTGATTTATTTGGAACCTTGCACTTGTCTAATTCTAACTCAATAATTCTAATAGGGAAAAACAGATATTTCTGAGGGAAGTCAGAGGGTTTCAAAATGATAGGGCAGGAGAGAAAGTGGGATGAGGACAGAGTTTCTCAGGGAAAGGGAGAAATTGGATGCATTGGTTTTAGACTTACCTTAAAACTATTCCAACTTAACTCTAAACTGTGCTCCATTCCTCACTAATTCCTCTTCTGGAACCATCATAAAATTGTTCTTGCTCTCATCAGTCTACCTGTGAATTCAGATGAGGAAGATTTTTTGCAGTAAATTCTGTTATTTCCAATGGAATCAAGCACCATCTGGATTTACAGTTTTAACTATTTACAGTTATTTTTGCATTACTACTGGCTAGATTTGAAGGAACAATTTGTAATAGCTTTGTTTTATCTATAATGCTTTGATCTCTCAGTCCAAGAGTAGTTTTAAACAAAGCCAGATCCTTTTACAACAAAAAAAAATAATAGCAAAGATGAACTAGCATGTGTTTCTAATAGTACTTTCCTCTTGGTGTCATAACTTAAATCAACAAGATGTGAACAGCAATTCTGTTATCACATTTCATTGGTTATCACAGTCGTTAATTTTTCCTAATGAAATATCAGCAATTTATATACAATATCTCCCATTACGTAGGACTTGACTCTGCTATAACCAGAAAGGCTCTTTGAGGCCAGAAGGCATAAGCAATAGTTTATATCTGTGTCTTAAAGCAACCCTAAAATGTATATGTTTATCATTAAAAATAAATCTGAGCAAATTGCTTAATCAACAGAAATCTTTGCTTCATATGATTCACTTTATATCCTCAATGGAGTTATAACATTATGACTTTCAATAGACCAACACAATCTGTGATGGACTATCAGTCATATTTTGTCTGCAGTCTTATGCTTCACAACCTCCCTGATTCTAGCAATATCAGCTGTTCAGTAAATTCAGATTATTAAAGCCAAAAGGCTGGCCACTTGTGCAATCCCCCCCTCAAAAGGAGACAAAAGAATAAAAGAGAAGTTTACTATCCTGATTTATATGGAAAAGTAGAAATGTATAAATAATGACTATAACTAGAAATACAATATACTTCGTGATTGGGTAACTGTATACTTTTGTCAATTGTCCTACAATAAAACTATAGAACTTTTTTTCAATCTTTAGATTGGAGAATCTTTCATATTGTGGCACTGTCATCTTTTGTAGAAGATCTACTTTCAAGCTATTTTTATCTTCAAACAAGAACTTCCTTAACAAAGTAAGACAATTTTAATTAAACGCAAAATGTTTTGAGGCTACTGTACATGTTTGCAACTTTTTGTTTTGAGAATCAGAAACTGTATGGTACTGGTTTAAAAAGTGATGCATTTAGGTTTCATTATATCCTTATATTTTTTGGCTTTTGTGTAACCAGCTGAGAATTTTACAACTGAGAGTCAACAAGCATTGGGAATTTTTCACATTTTTATGATTAACAGGATATGAATCCCAATAAACTATCTTAATGTATGGTTAAGACCTGTCAATAGTAGCCAGAAGGTATTGTGCCCATTATCTAACTACCTAACATCAAAAATGTCATCAAAAAAGCACCAACAAAGAATGTTCTTTCTGCACCAACTCAGAAAGCTCAAACTGCCCAAGGAGCTGTTGATACAGAGGAATTATTGAGTCTGTCATCTGCACCTCTATAACTGTCTGGTTTGGTTCTGCAACCCAACAAGACAGACACAGACTTCAGAGGATAATTAGAACTGCAGAAAAAACAATTACTACCAACCTGCCTTCCATTGAGGACCTGTATACTGCATAATTCAAAAAGAGAACTGTGAAAATATTTACAGACTCTTCGCATCCTGGACATAAACTGTTTCAACTCCTACCCTCAAAACAACGCTATAGAACACTGCACACCAGAACAACTAGACACAAGAACAGTTTGAATCTGTGGGAATCTCTTCACTTTTCCAATTTTTTGCAAATACTAGCTGCAGTTAGTATATGGATCATATGCAGCTTTCTATAGATATGAATACACATACACATGCATTCTGCTCATGCACTTCAAATTCACTTCAAATGAATATTCTTCAAGTGCTCATTTGTGACAGAATCACTACAATAGATAGACATACGTCAGGCCTCCTCAGGCGATAATGTGGTTTTGTTCAATCTGGATGCTGAGAGGTTATCCTTAGGAATAGAATTTGGGAGGAAAAGAAGCTTTAATATAAAAACTTTGTGGATTGTTTTGACTGCTAAACTAGTTGAAAAGCAAAACTCAATTTTCAAGAAATGTGTTGAAAGAGGAATATATTTCACTGAGGCTTCCCCCCACCCCCTTTGAGCGAAATGTAATGCAGAAGGTTTCAGTCAGCAAAGCTTTTTTCTGCCATCCAAACCCTGAATCCAGAGAAAAGCTGTAGAGAATAAGGCCAGAACTTCTTCTCACTTTCTGTTGCCCCTTAAGGTCAAACAGATGCCTCAGTGGAACCCCCAAGTAATAGAAAATATTCTTATGTTTATGTTTATCATTGGGGGGGGGGCGCATGGGAATGAAAGTACAATTTGCAAATTCTAAAAATAATTCCATTATTCCAAAGACATCAGAGACAAAACTGGTACACTAAACAGAAGAGCAAAGCAGGGAGCAATTACGTATATTTTATGTGTGTGGAAACTACAAACTACAGCAGCTTCATACGTATAAAAGTGTACCTAGAAGAGTCATAGTCAAATAGGTAAACTAAAAGGAGAATGAGTCCTTTGGAGCATGAGGGGATTTTACACTTCAGAATGACATATCATAATGATCCCTAATGTCACTGTCTATTTACACATCTGTTTAACATTTGCCTACAATTACTTAGGGTTGTGTTATTGTTATTACTGTGCTTGTCATCATATTAATACAGCCATACATTTAAATTGATTGTAATTGCCAAATTTCCTGAAAAAGCTTGGTTTTGTGCAAGTATTTAATTAAACCATTGCCCTGAATTAAAAATAATTATGTAACTATACTGCAGTATAATAATACACTTCTCTGTCCTTTTTCCCCTCCTCCCTCCATTCTTTTCCTTCGTCTCTCTGTGTAGGAAATAGGATTGGTTTAAAAAAAAATCATATATAGATTAAAGGTCAACTACTACATAATCAACCTGAGCTATGAATTTAAATTAACATTGCATCTGAAACAGTCCTTCCTTCTGTGTTAAGCTACTTCTGTTGCCTCAATTATGGCTCTCCCCTAAATTCTGCTTTAAAAGAAAATAGGGATACAGTATTCAATTTAGGGGGAGTGGCTGGGAACCAGATATGAACACTGAGTTGTGTGCTTCAGGATATACTCCTCAAGATAAAGAAAAATTTCATTGGATTTAGCTTGATTTTAATTAAAATTAACAAATTAAAATTAACAAATGGAATCAAGTTAGTATCATTTACACAGAGATTCAGGTAATCCTTACCTTATAACTGTTCATATACCAATAGTTCAAAGTTACAATGGCCTTGGAAAAGTTGATTTGCAACCTGTCCTCAAATTTCTAATTGTCACACCAGCCCCAATCACAAGATCACAAACTGGGTGCTTGGCAACTGGCTCACATTTATAATTGGTAGCAACATCCCATAGTCACATGATCACATGGCTCCTTTCATCAAGCAACATCAATTAGGGAAACTGGATTCGTTTAATGACAACATGATTGGCTTAAAAACCATGTAATTTGCTTAATAACCACAGTCATTCACCTAATGACTACAGTAAAAATGGTTATGGAATCACATCTGGTCACATGACGATTCATTTTACAACCACACCAACTTACAATGGAAATTCAAATCTCAACTTTGGTTGTAAATTGAGGACTACCTGTAGAGATACTTTTGAAACACACACAATTAAAATTTGGCAACAGTTTTGGGAGGAAGTCTGAAGACCACATCCAAGGTTCTAAATATGGAAATGTGGCCTTCTATAGGTTCTGAAGGTGGATTCCATTCCTCTTTGTTTGAGAATAAGCATTCTGTGCATATAACATAGCTCAGGGCCAGGTTATCTTCGAGACCGCCTTCTACCACATAGCTCCCAGCGACCGGTAAGATCCCAGAGAGCTGGTCTCCTCCTGGTTCCGTCAGCTAAACAATGTCGGTTGGCAGGCCTGCGGGAGAGGGCCTTCTCGGAGGGCTGGACTTAGATCTCCAACGAGACTCCAAACTGATAACAGTCTTGACTCCTCCCTCAGGCTCAGCCGGGTCATCTCCAACAAATCCTTATTTGAGTTTACATCAACTGTTTAGTCTAATAGCCAAATTTATCATCAAAAATTGCTGTGAAAAGACTATTTCTTTTGATGACATTGAAGAAAAAGGGCTTAAAATGGAAAAAATAAATATGAAAATAGGATGTCTCCAATATTTTTAAAGTAATCTCCCTAATTAGATCCTAAAGCATATAAATGGTAGATTTTTTTGGTATGTTCGTTTTCCTTAAAATAAATCTATACTGCAAAATCTCCACAAACCTTGTTCGTGTTTTCTGAAATAATTTATATGAAAGACTTGACATACCATGATTTTAAAATAACACTGAATTTTCCAAACAGTTCCACCATAAACTTTTTCCATGTTGCAGAAAAACACCCTGTTAAAGGCAAAGGCATCACATTGCCCATCATAAATAATTCCTCACATCGCCCATTCGCCATTCCCCATTTCTTCCACTCCTTTCCAAAAATGATGGAAATATACTTAACTTGCAAGAAATAGTAGGACATCTTTCCTTTCCCTCTTAAAATAGCTTACAATACATCCAAGAACTAAAACTACTTTTTCTCAGTTGCAAAAAGCATAACAAATGCTGGATTTAAATATTGAAATGATTCAAGGTAGACATTCCCTTTCTTCTGGATATAAAACCTAAATAGGGGTTCCATATCACTTACTGCCTGCAAATGGGGAAATGACTGCCAAATGAACGGTTTACATTGGAATCATACTTTATTTATATATTACATCGTGATATGGACCTTTCATTGCACTTTCATTCCAAACCACGGCAAGACATTTTGACACCTTTTAGAAATTTTTCACATATGGCACGTTGCAGCAATTCAAGCTATTAAGAGGCAAGAAATATAGATTAAACATGAGATTTTTAAACAATCAAAGGAAATACTTTGAAACCTGAGATAATATAGCTTGCCTACTTAAAGATATATCCACACTAGTAGAATGTCATATTTAATTTGATTTTTTTCATTGTTTTTGTTCCACAGGATGGATTGCAACATGATGATAGAAGTGCCACTGAAAAAAGCAGTTACACATTACACTGTTTTTTTTGACATCACTAAGGTCTGGCTGTATAAAAGATATTAAGATGCTCCAAGTTTACTATTGTCACAAATATTCCTTTTTTATGCTTGGTTATTCAGGGTCTTTTGCTCTTCTGGGTTTTTAAACTAATTGTGTCTATTTTAGAGCTTATACTCCAGTTTTTGCATATTTCCCAATTCCAATCATTAAATAATTATGATGTAAATTTGTAGCAATCAAGGTCCAGGGGCTGCAAAAGGGAGTATTATTTGGATGTGAAAGATTTTTAAAAGTCAGATATGCAAGCCACAGCCCTGCGCCCTGGAGACGCAGCTGACCATGCAAAGTGGCATTCAATGATCCAAAAAGCGGATCCTGCACTTGTGGGAACATGCTAAGAAGAAAAAGAAAGATTTTTAAAAATCCCATGACTAGAGAGTCAAGAAATGTAGCGGACACTAAATAGAAGTGGCTGAGGGAAGATTGGTGTCTTCATGGATACAAACCCTAAGGTATAGAAAAAAAAATCTTGCCTTTATTTAATGTGGTTTAATACTCTGGAAAAACAGAAACATGAAATGAAAGATAAAGAAAATTCACTGAATGAAGTGCAAGATGCACATCTCCTATGTGTTAGATTTTGTTTAATTTTGCAGTTTGTCTTAACCCTTGAAGGCAAGTAAGGAATGTCATTTCTCATTTATAATAATTCCATTATGTGTGTTGCTAATATCCTGTTTTAAAGCTGAAGATACGTAGATGAGACGTATGGCTAAGGCCACCTAGTCCTAGTGGATCATGAATATGGAAGGGATGAATGTTTTGAATGAATGGGAGAATAGGAACAGCACACTCAATTAGAGCCAGTGAAATTCAAATTTAGTTAATTAGAAAATTGATTTCCTAATTAGGAAAAAATACTGGAATCAGATTCTGCATTACTTAGCTTAAACCCACTGAGTTAAATAAATGTGACTTAACTGTTTTCATGCATTAATTTCACTTAATTTCCGTAAGTCCACATTAACAACTCATTGAGTGGATCCTACTCACTGAGTGAAAATGCCCACATAATTTTCATCTGCGATATCAGATGAGTGAAACCTGTCCATTTTAGGAGGCAAGAAAACCCATCTCATTGTTCTCTCATGGTGGCTTTTGAAAGCTGGATCTGATCCAGTTAAGGATAGGCATTGCAAATTATGGCACTAATTTTTGTCATAGCCTACTTGCCCTATTTTTTTCCAGTAAGACTTGATGAAGGCTAATGTTGGCTGAATTGAGATATCTGAAACAGAGAATTCCTGGGTGCAATCCAGAAACCCAGAAATCAGCGGAAATGCATCTAGTGACTTTTACAGGGCACATATTCCAACTCCATATTCTTCATTCCACAATACAATTCCAGCAGTGCATTTTTCCAGACCTCAATATTACAGTTATCCTATTCAAAAAGCAATCAAGTCATCAACCAGTGTAATAATGTTATTGTTACATTGCTAGGCCCAATTAATGTGCAGCCAAACAAGAAAATGAAATGAGATTGCCAAATATTTAATGAAACAAAAGAGAAGCGATGATTCTTTCAGAGTATCGTTTATCTCTTATAATAGGCTCTTCTCTCCCTGTTAATTTGACATCTTGTTATTTTTCAAAAGCAGCTCCCCACCAATCAACATCCCCATGTAAGCCTGTTTCACTGATGAAATGGAACAGCCATATCTAACAGTGACATCTGGCACATGTACAAATGAAATCAGCTCGCCTCATTCATCCGACGGCTGCTTGCCAAGCACTCTGCAATGAAAGCATGCTAAATCTACTCTCTATTTCGATGGTGAAAGATTAAGAGAGCATAATCCACTTGGAGTTTAAGATTTCATGCTCTGCTTCTAAACAATACATTTGTGTTTAGAGAGAGAGATTCACTCATTTTTCTTTTTAAAAAATTGGTCTGTTGCTGGGGAGTGAGTGGGGAGACTGAAAACCAACTTCATTCTCTGTTTTATCAAAGACATTTTAATTCAAGAATGCCTCTGGAGTAGACAAATGTCCTATAGGTCCATTTGATCCTGATCCTGTAGCTGACCCCATGGCAGACTTTCTTCTCTTCCCAGAATCTTCTTCTCTAGAAGTTTGGAAAGAGCTGCATTATATTCATGGCCTCGGAAACTACGAGGTTATAATTTCATTTTTAAAACTTAAAACTTGGTGGGTTTTTTACCCTAATAAAAAAAAAGTACAGTGCTGCCAATGGCTGGGTTTTGTCACTGTATGAAATCATCCAGAGATTTGTGCTAATGGGTTGTTCACTCTTTACTTCCCTGGCCTGCCCCCCACCCCCACCCCACAAAAGGATTCATTTGGAAGTGTTGGGACATTTCTATTGACTAACATACTGAAATATTTGTACTCCAACTTACAGGGCTGCTGCTTTTTATCAACACACTATTCCAAATAAAAGGAGGCTGGGCTAATGGGGATGTTGTTTCCGGAAAGGAATGGCTGGAGGACTCAAATGAGAAGAGTTGGAATCAGTGTTTCTCAACCTTGGCAACTTTAAGCTATGTGGACTTCAACTCCCAGAATTCCTCAGTCAGAAATTCTGGGAATTGAAGTCCACAGAGCTTACAGTTGCCAAGGTTGAGAAACGCAGATTTAATAGTTCTTTTTTTTCTAAACAAATCAACTGAAAAACAACTGAATTTTTCTCTTAAACTTCATGCCCACAGCAGTAAATTTAAAAAAAAACAAAGAGACCTGCATGAAAAGAATGCATATGATAGTCCTGATGTAGACAGCACAATCATGTGCTTAAAATTAAATATACAGTATGACAAGAGATGGACTGAACAAAAGGCAATTTGCACATAAATGAAAGCAATGAAAACAATGATGTGCAGGGAAACGCCATTCTCTTCTTAATTGATGGGATGAATTATATCTAGCACAAAAAAAAGTACTGGTGGAGGTAGAGAAATATTATTAATAACTCTCCCTTCTATCTTACTTCACCACAATCTTTTACTACTTCTGTGACTGCACTTTGCAGGTAAAATACCCTAAAACTGAGTATTTCCCATTGGCCCTGGAGGATACAGACTACCTGGATCCGTACCAATCGGGTTTCAGGCTGGAGTACAGCACGGAGACGGCATTGGTCGCACTGGTGGATGATCTTTGGAGGGCTCAGGACAGGGGATATTCCTCTGTTCTGGTCCTCTTGGATCTTTCGGCGGCGTTTGATACCATCGACCATGGTATCTTGCTGTGACGGCTCAAGGGGTTGGGAGTGGGAGGCACCGTTCTATGATGGTTCTCCTCCTATCTCTCGGGCCATATGCAAGCAGTGTTGGCAGGGGGGCAGAGGTCGGCTATGAGGCCCCTCACTTGTGGGGTGCCCCAGGGGTCAGTTCTCTCGCCTCTCCTGCTCAACATCTATATGAAACTGCTTGGGAAGATCATCCGTGGTTTTGGGGTGCGGTATCATCAGTACGCTGATGATACCCAGCTTTTTATATCCACCCCAAACCAGCCCAGTGATGCCCTCAACATGATGTCCCATTGCCTGGAAGCAGTACGGACCTGGATGAGGAAGAACAGGCTTCGACTCAACCCTGCCAAGACCGAGTGGCTGTGGGTACCGGCATCTTGTTCTGATTGAGATGTTCCATCGTTGACCATCAGGGGAGAGGTGTTACCCCCTGTAACACTGTGGATAGGGCCCGCAACTTTGGACTCCTCATGGATTCATGGTTGTCTCTGGAAGAACATGTGATGACCGTGACCAGGGGGCATATAATAATAATAATAATAATAATAATAATAATAATAATAATAATAATAATAATAATAATAATAATAATAATAATTTTATTTCTATACTGCCCTTCTCCCGAAGGACTCAGGGCGATATACAGCCTATTTAAAAACACAGACAAACAGCAATTTAAAATTTAAAATAATTAAATAAATTGGCTCAGATTTAAAACCCCAAAAATTTAAATACCCCAATTTAAAACTATTATGTTGATAGTCCGGCCTGGCAGAACAACAGGGTCTTCAGTGCGCAGCAAAACACCCGGAGGTCGGAGATCTTACGTATTTCCGGGGGCAGTTCGTTCCACAGGGCTGGGGCTCCCACAGAGAAGGCCCTCCCCCTGGGTGTTGCCAGCTGACATAACTTGGCCGATGGCACCCTGAGGAGACCCTCTCTGTGGGAGCGAACTGGTCGGTGGGACGCTATTGGTGGCAGGAGACGGTCTCGGAGGTACCCGGATCCTATGCCATGGAGCGCTTTAAAGGTGGTAACCAACACCTTGAATCGCACCCGGAAGACTGCACTGGGAGCCAGTGCAGCTCGCGCAGGAGGGGTGTCACATGGGCACAACGAGTTGCACCCATAACCACCTGCGCGGCCGCATTCTGGACCAGTTGGAGCCTCCGAGTGCTCTTCAAGGGGAGCCCCATGTAGAGAGCATTACAATAGTCCAACCGGGAAGTAACAAGAGCATGAGTGACTGTGCGCAGGGCGTCCCAGTCCAGAAAGAGCTGCAACTGGCGGATAAGGCGAACCTGATAAAAGCCCCCCCTGGCCACGGCTGTCATATGCTCTTCTAAAGACAGCCATGCGTCCAGGAGGACACCCAGATTGCGAGCCCTCTCCTTGGGGGCAAAGATTCACCCCCAATAGACAGCGATGGCACCTGCTGACTATATCGGGGCCACAGCCACTCGGTCTTGGAGGGGTTGAGTCTGAGCCTGTTCCTCCCCATCCAGACCCGCATGGCCTCCAGGCAGCGAGACATCACATCAAGGGCATCGTTGGGGTGGTCTGGGGTGGAGATGTACAGCTGAGTATCATCAGCATACAGATGACACTTCACCCCAAAACCACAGATGTTCTCACCCAGCGGCTTCACATAAATGTTGAACAGGAGGGGCGAGAGGACCGACCCTTGCGGCACTCCCCATGCAAGACGCCTCGAGGTCGACCTCTGTCCCCCTGCCAACACGAACTGCGAGCGGTCGGAGAGGAAGGAGGAGAACCACCGCAAAACGGTGCCCCCTATTCTTAACCCCCTCAACCGCTGCAGCATGATACCATGGTCGATGGTATCAAAAGCCGCTGAGAGATCTAATAGGACTAGGACAGAGGAGCAACCCCTGTCCCGAGCCCTCCAGAGATCATCCACCAATGCGACCAATGCCATTTCTGTGCTGTACCCCTGCCTGAAGCCCGACTGGTATGGGTCTAGATAGATAGCTTCATCCAGCTGCTGGGGAAGTTGTCATGCCACCACGCTCTCAACCACATTCGCCACAAAACGAAGGTTGGAGACTGGACAATAGTTGGCTAATTCAGCCAGGTCCAGGGAAGGCTTCTTGAGGCCTCTTTCAAAGCGGCAGGAAAGGCACCTTCACTCAGAGAAGCACCTATAATCCCCTGGAGCCAGCCTCGTGTAACCTCCCTGGAGGCCAGTACCAACCAAGAGGGACACGGGTCCAATAAACACGTGGTGGCACTAATCTTACCCAGAACCCTGTCCACATCCTTGGGAGTCACAGGATCAAACTCCTCCCAGATAACATTCTCAAGACCTGCCCTGGTCTCCTCCCATGGACTCATCCAATCGGAGTCCAAGCCATCCCGAATCCGAGCGACTTTATCGTGCAGGAATTGCACAAAATCCTCAGCACGACCCTGCAAGGGATCTTCCCGCACTCCCCCCCCCCGAAGAAGGGAGTGGGTCACCCTAAACAGGGCGGCTGGGCGGTTCTCTGCAGATGCGATAAGAACGGAAAAATGGTTAGACTTTGCCGCTTTTATCGCCACTAGGTAGGTCTTGATATAAGACATCACCTGTGCCCAGGTTCGCCTTGTGCGACAGTTGCGCCCTTACTTGGGCCAAGATGCCCTACGCACCATTACCCATGCGCTGGTCACCTCCCGTCTTGACTACTGCAATGCTCTCTACCTAGGGCTGCCCTTGAAGACCACTCAGCTGGTGCAAAATGCGGCCGCACGGGTTGTGATGGGAGCGTCCCGACACTCCCATGTTTCACCCCTCCTGTGAGGCTTGCATTGGTTACCGGTTGCCCTTCGGGTGAGGTTCAAGGTGCTGGTTATCACCTATAAAGCCCTTCATGGCCTAGGCCCGGGATACCTGTCGGACCCCCGGCAGCCAGCGACAATCCCCAATCGCCCGGTGCGTTCCCACAGACAAGGCCTCCTCAGGGTGCCGTCGGCCAGACAGTGTCAGCTGGCGACCCCCAGGGGGAGAACTTTCTCTGTGGGCACACCCATCCTCTGGAAACAACTTCCATTGGAGCTCTGGATGGCCCCTGATCTTTGTTTGTTCCGCCGCGAGTTGAAGACCTGGTTGTTCCGTAGCCTGGACTGATGGGGGGGGGGTTAATGAATTTTAAACTGTTTTAAACTGGGTTTTAACTTTATATCATTTTAATAAGGAATTATACATTTTACTGTTGTGAGCCGCCCTGAGTCCTCGGAGATAGAGGGGCGTATAAATTGCGTAAAATAAATAAATAAATAAATTATAGGTGATCCGTAAATGTTACGAACTATGCTTTATTAATATATGATAACACAATAATTCCAAAAATGATCAGCCGTTTCTGGATGAATTCCCTTGTTGCAATTTCTTCTTTTCTCAGGAATGCCTTCTGATAAATAATATGATAATTTACCTCTTTAAAAAAAAACCTGTAGATACAGTGATTTCACAACACTTTTCACAAGAACAAGCCACAAAATCTGCTACGTTGTTTGCTTGCTTTTCAGTATCTTTTAAAACACCAAATACGTTTTTAGAAGTGAGAGCTCCTATACGTGAGACTCACATGGAACATTAATCCTATTTCTTTGCAGTTCCAGGGGATGATCTCCAAAAACTAAGCAGCACTGAACTTCATTAATATTTCAATGGAAGGCTGCCAGCATTGCAGGCTAGACTCTAAAGTTTTTTTAAAAAAAAAAAAACCTTCAAAAGAAAGTAATGACAAACCAGTTCCATACTATTGCTAAGAAAATACTGGCCATGTCCACCAATTCATCATTGAGCTTAACTCACAATAGATTTTATATTCTTTTATATCAGCTGTCAAGTATACTTCCTGCATAATATTCAAAATAATTGAAACAATTCAAATGAATTTGTTTTAACAAGCCAAAAGTCATCATATTATAAAAACAATATGAAATAGCTAAAGTGGGGAAACTAAAGTGCTCAAGGGAAACATTCTTTGACAGTGAAAATATCATCACTCAAACCAAACCTTTGGGAGGAGAAGTTTCAAAACAAAAGTACCCCCACCAAAGGTGTATTCTCTCTCATGAACACTGCTCTCACCTTTCAAGGCAGAATCAATTTGCCGCAGCAGGATTTTTGCTACCTCATCTTCATCTTCAGTTAGGAAGAGATAGAGGCTTTTCAAGAGCCCAAGAATTGAATGGTGAAAACCAGCACTTAAATCACAGTGAACTTTGCAGAATTGTAATATGAACCTAATGCCTGGTCCAGCATATGAGTCTGTTTGCCAGAAGCAGGAAGATTCCTGAATTAGATCTGTATGTGACAGGCCAACATTCCAGCATATGATTAAAAGCAGGGTGGAAAGTGAGGTGGCAGGAAATTAAGCATAACCCTTGACACATCCCCTCCCATACTTTACACATGGCTAATGCTGTTCCTCCTCCCCCTTCTCCTCCTCCTCCTCCTCCTCCTCCTCCTCCTCCTCCTCCTCCTCCTCCTCCTCCTCCTCCTCCTCCTTCTTCTTGTCAAAATTTATCTCCTCCTTATTCCGAAGCCATTTTTGCCCCAAAAAGAAGTTGTAATATGAACCTAAAGAGTTTGGCAAGTGGAGGTTTAAAACAGAAGCCCTGGAAGAATGCTTCCTCAATTGGTCATGCAGAACGTTTCTGATTATTCCTATACAAAAGAGTTGTGATTCCTAACACTTTTCTGCTGGGTTTAAGTGAAATTCACTTAGGACAGAAGCCTGAACAACATGGTGATGAGCAATAATGTTGCTCTATTCAACAAAATTCAAAAATATTTTTTATTCAAAAAGAGGATACCAATTTAAAAAAAATACCAAAACCAAAACAGACTAAGTTAACTCTCCTGACTCCTTTAACATCTGGTTTACAAAATTTAACATTACAGGAAGAGAAATCCCCTTTTTGGGGATTGATTAATATTATTTTCAGTGAAGAATTATCATCTAATAACTATGTTTGTATAAATAAGAGCCTTGATAGTACAGTGGTTTGGTGCACCCTGTCATTAACACAGCTGCCTGCAATTTCTGCTGGTTCAAATATCTCCAAGGCTCAAGGTTGACTCAGCCTTCCATCCTTTCTAAGGTAGGTGAAATGAGGACCCAGTTTGTGGGGGCAATAAGCTGACTTTGTATAAAATATACAAAAAAAGAATGAAGGCTATTGCTTAACGCATTGTAAGCCGCCCTGAGTCTCCGGAGAAGTGCGGCATATAAATCAAATAAAAAAAAAAAGATATGTGTTATATTAATAACTAAAAACAGCAAAATGTCTATAGGCAAGAAGTGATATCTTACAAGCCAATTATATATTAATTTAAAAGAGATGGAATCTAATGTGTTTTCTACTCAAACTTCAAGTTCCGTTCATCAGAGACGAGAAAATTGCTGCAAGGTTGATAGAGTTAATTATCTCTTGCATGTGTTTTGCACTGAGGAGAGAATTGTGGAGGTTTCCATCTAGCCATTCTGCCATAAAGCCCAGATTAGTGGAGGGCTGCAATGGTAGTTGTCCTTCTGGAACTCTGTCCCATCTCCACACAGGATCTCTGGAGCTCAGTCAGAGTGACCATTGGGTTCTTGGTAACTTCTCTGACTAAGATCCTTCTCCCCCGATAGCTCAGTTTGATCGGGCAACCAGCTCTTGGAAGAGTCCTGGTTGCGCTAAACTTTTTCCATTTGAGAATTATGGAGGCCATGAAGGAACCTTCAGTGCAGCAGAAATTTTATTGTAGCCTTTCCCAGATCTGTGCCTTGCAATAATCCTGTCACAGAGCTCTGCAGGTAGTTTCTTTGACCTCATGGCTTTTGTTCTGCTGGAGTATGCATTGTCAGCTGTGACGCCTTCTATAAAGAGGTGTGTGCTTTTCCAAGTCATGTCCAATCCAAGTCATGTCCAAACAATTTAATTTACCACAGATTGACTCCATTCAAGGGGTAGAAACATGTCAACAATGATCCAGAGAAATGGGAGGAACTAGAGATAAATTTCACATGTTGTCACAAAGGGTCTAAATACTTCTGCCAATGTAATATTTCAGGGTTTTTTTCTTTTTAACAAATTTAAAGACATTTCTAAAATTCTGCTTTCACTCTGTCATTATGGAGTACTGAATGTAGATTAATGTGGGGGCAAAATGAATTTCAACAACTGTAGAATCAAGTTGCAGCACAACAAAATTGACAAAAGTGAAGGGGGCCTGAATACTTTCTGAATGCACTGTAAACAGAGGTGGTATTCAGCCGCTTTAGACCGGTTCACCCAAACTGGTAGCAGAAATCGTAGGTGGGCCTGCCCCCCCACTGCCTTGGTTCTATGCCATCCTATTTAGGAATGTTTTTGAGGCCAGGTGCATGCATGGAAGGCGCAGGCACCAGCAAAGGCCGGCAGGGAAAGTAAGTGAATACCCCCAGTGGTGGGATTCTGGGGGTTCTAGGGGGTTCGGCTGAACTGTTTGTTAAATTGTTGGCTCGCCCCGCCCCTCCGCACTACTATTTATTGCCAATAAATGGGGCAAGCGAGCCAGCAATTTAACAAACGGTTCGGTGTTTTTTTGTAATTTATTGGCCCCGCAGCACACCGAACTGTTTATTAAATTGCTGGCTTGCCCGCCCTTCGCCCTGCCCCACCTCCCATCTGCGCGGCGTCAGCCTACTCTAGCCCAGGGCTGGGCAATTGTGGCTCTTTTACAACATTTGGACTTCAACTCCCGCCTAGCCCATTCTGGGGAATTGTGGAGAATTCTGGGAGTTGAAGTCGACAAGTCTTAAAGCTGCCAAGGTGGGAGACATCAAGCATGAAGCTGGCCAAGTATCCTCCTTGAAAGACAACAGTTGAACATCAGGAGAGCTGTAAGAGGGCAGGGCTACATTTGGAAATTTTCGCATTTTTGCAGGTGGTGCATTACAATCTGGTGTCTGCAATGGAGAGCAAAATCCGGCATATTTGCGGGACAAGGCAGCCCTCATCTCCTGTCGCTTGGGACTCGGAGCGGTAAATAGCGTCTGGTTCAGAGAGCAGCCAGATTTTGCTCTCCATTGCTCTCTCGGCCCCCTGCAAGCTCTCGTCTCTTGAGGAGCGCTCCCTGAAGTGGCGCGGGGAAACTTTGGTTGGGCTTCTTGAGAGATGAGAGCTTGCAGGGGGCCGAGAGAGTAATGGAGAGCAAAATCTGGCTGCTCCCCGAACCAGACGCTGTTTACCGCTCCGAGTCAGCAGGAAATGAGGGCTGCCTTGCACCGCAAATATACCGAGGTGTTTTTTTTGCTCTCCATTGCAGACACCAGATTGGCCCCCTGCAAGAGAATGAGAGAGAGTGAGTGGGGGGAGAGAGAGAGAAAGAGAAAGAGGGGGAGAGAGAGAAAGAGAATGAGAGAAAGGGGGAGAGAAAGAGAAAGGGGGAGAGAGAAAGAGTGGGGGAGACAGAGAAGGGGGGAGAGAAAGAGAATGAGAGAGAGAGTGGGGGGAGAGAGGGAGAGAAAGGGGGAGAGAGAATGAGAGAGAGAGTGGGGGAGAAAGAGAATGAGAGGGAAAGAGTGGGAGAGAAAGGGGGAGAGAGAGAAAGGGGGAGAGAGAAAGAGGGGGAGAGAAAGAGAGAATGAGAGGGGGGGAGAGAGAGAGAAAGAGGGGGGAGAGTGCCTGAAGGATCCTATCCCATCACTGGGAGTCCAGGTGTTCAGCAAGCGAAGCGCTGGATTCGTATTAGTGGTCCGCGAAATTTAAAATTATGAACTTGGTGGTCCTTGAGGTCCAAAACGTTGGGGACCCCTGCTCTGGAGGATTTAAGTAGCTTAATTGTGCTTGCTTGCCAATACCAGAATTACAGAGTTGGAAGGGACCTTTGGAGGTCTTCTAGTCCAGAGATCTCCAACCTTGGCAATTTTCTCTGCCTGGGCCTAATGCTTCCTGACAGGCAGGGGGTCTCTCCGAATGGGACCCCCTCCCCAAAAGGCTGGCCCCAAAGCCCTAGCTCAGAGGTCTTCAAACTTGGCAGCTTTAAGACTTGTGGACTTCAACTCCCAGAATTCTCTAGCCAGCCTAGCTGGCTGGGGAATTCTGGGAGTTGAAGTCTGCCAGGCTTAAAGTTGCCAAGGTTGGAGATCTCTGGACTAGAAGATAAATGATGACCAGTCAAAAGTGCGAGGACCTGTCAGAAATCACTTTTTTCAGCCCTCTGAGTAGTCCCTATGTGCATATGGACTACTCAGAGGGCTGAAAAAGTTATTTTTGACCAGTCCTCGCACTTTTGACCAGTCCTTGAACTTACGACTGTCCTCACATTTTACGTTTTGCCCCCTATCTTGTCACCGTGGTGAAGAGAAGTAGTGGTGAAATGATTGACATGGTTGTTAAGAATGCCGCAATAAGTATAAATGTGAGGATGGTCATAAGTGCGAGGACCGGTCAAAAGTGCGAGGATCAGTCAGAAATGACTTTTTTCAGCCCTCTGAGTAGTCCCTATGCACATAGGCACGCCCACCTGGTCACATGATCAGCTAGCCACGCCTACCCAGTCACATGACCAACTAGCCACACCCACCCAGTCACATGACCACTAAGCCACACCCCCAACTAAGCCACGCCCACAGAACTGGTTGTTAAAAAAATTGAATCCCACCACTGAATACCCCCCTGATTGTAAATCCAACTCTGTGATTCTTGTCATTTCCTGCCTTCTCTGGCCAAATTGGAAGGAACACTCCTTAGGCTGAAAAGATTTACCTACCCTTGAAATAATGGAAATTAGAACATCTTAACAACTGTCGGCAAACTAAATATATATTTACTAGCTGAACTAAAACACTCTTCTGGTTATATATGCACTTTAGTTAAACAGACCAAGTTCTCCACATCTCACTGGACAGAAACTGTGCTTCAAAATGGAGATATATATATATATATATATATATATATATATATATATATATATATATATATATATATATATATATATATATATATATATATATATATATTTGGTTATTCGGGTTTTCTCCAGCATAAAATTGGAAGTACCTTGGCGACGTTTCGACAAAGTCTCATTCGTCATCTTCAGGCTAGTGTCTTCGGCCTTGTGCTTCTAGGAGCAATATGTGATCATGGTTGTTTCTTCTTTTCAACTGCCAGTGGGGGTATGTTCCCACTTGAAGATATATATAATCTTCAAGACTTAATGTAGCTATTTTACTATTTTCTATACAACTTCCCCAAAACACGAAGTAAATATAACTGGGCCAAAATGTTTAAATCTGCAAGCAACAGAAATGGCAATGGATTGCCATCCACATCTCCTGCAGCCCTTGGAAGCAAGGAAAAAGCAAAAATTCTCCTGATGGAAAACTGTTGCCTGTCCTAGTTGGAGGACAGGCAATACTTAATTTTAAACTTAATTTTAAGGAGAGAGGTGCCACATTGCATTGTTGGTTGGTCAAAGGGCATTTTCAATGAGAAAGGCAGAGTGTAAACCTCAGCGGTTTAACTAAAGTGGCAAAGTGCCTGTTCCAATACTTTTTGCCTGGATAGCACTTAGCCATAATGCACAAGCTAGCTTCCTGATGCTCTGTCAGTTACGGCTCTTCAACTCAGAAGGCTTCCGCTCCCAGCGGCTTCACACCCTTCACAGGAACCATCTATTTATACAACCTTGGCAGGGAAACGCCTGTCTCAGCATACTTGACCCAAATTGATCACTCAGTTATTGACACTGCTCTGGCACTTCCTGTATCCTGGGCAAAGGAGAATCTTAATCTCCATATGTCAAAATATAAAATCAGCACAAACTGGAGAGTGACTGTATATCCATTTTATTTTCTCCTTTTTTGCCTGAGTTGTCTCATGTGAGAGATATCAAATGTATGTTCTTTGAATTATTACTTTTATTTGTCTGCTTATTTATTTGCTTATTAAATTTGTGTGCTGCTGACTCATTCCAGCTCACAACAGGTTACAAGCAGGAGTGAAATCCAGCAGGTTCTGACAGGTTCTGGAGAACCAGTAGCAGAAATTTTGAGCAGTTCAGAAAACTGGTAGCGGAAATTTTGAGTAGTTCGGAGAACCGGCAAATACCATCTCTGGCTGGCCCCAGAGTGGGGTGGGGATGGAGATTTTGCAATATCCTTCCCCCAGGAATGGGGAGGGAATGGGGATTTTGCAGTATCCTTCCCCACCAAGCCACATCACTCCCACCAAGCCACGCCCACAGAACCAGTAGTAAAAAAATTTGGATTTCACCACTGGTTACAAGATAAAAATGCAATATAAACCTCCACTGAAAGACAATTCAAAGCAAAAGCAAATACAACAAAGCCCTCACGATGAAATCAAAATAATAAAAAGTACAATTGTTCTCTACGGTCTCCATAACAACAGAACTGAGGATCACTCAGGAAGTTAAAACTATAAGTAATGGTAACAATGAGGAGAAAAGAAAAGAATAAAGATGACAAAAGATCATATTCCAAACATCCTCCAGAAAAGTTCACCCTTTGTTCACTTCTAAGATCATCACCAAAAGAGGCCAGGGGCACCTAAAATAGGAAGTGGTTCCCAAGGATAGCTGCCCTCCCTGAAAATAATGTTTTCTAGCCTCAGAGTCATTCATTTAACAAAGATGGTTTTCTATCTTACGCATTTTTTTCTTCAAACCTATACAGATAGTCTTGCTACAAACATCTCTCTTACGGTCATCTATCTAGTAGGACTAAGAAGAAAGGCCTTATTGTGATGGCTACCACCATGTGGACCATCATACCCACAGAGATAAGATTTCCCCCTAGTTTACTTTCGAAAGGTCCTGAAAACATAGTTTTGCCAGTGAGCCTGGGGACCTCACAGTGGTACAGAGCCCATCATGTGTTTTGTTTGATTGTTGTTGTCGGGGGGGGGGCAGGTAGAAGTTTATTGTGTCTTGTATTTGAGGTTTTACTTCTGTAAACCATCCACAGTCACCATGAATGAGTCAGGTGGCCATATGAATTTTCTTAATAAATAAAGAATAAATCTTCTTTTAGTGTTCTATGTAAAAACTATGGTGTAAAGCTGTGGTGCGATCAAGGAATGGAAACGGACTGAAGCTATGCAGGTGAAGAGACTGGACTATGCAGACCAGATCAGAATTGATTCTCAGAGAGAATGACTAAATTTCAATGCACAACATGCACCCATAAGAAAAAGGCAGAGCCCTGATTGCACCATTGCAGCTGCCATTTTCATTTTTTTAATCCTAACCCATGGACACCGCTGTCTTGTTCCCATATTAGTTAGCAATGATCATTTTCAATTCATACATGCTTCAATTTGTTCCATCTGGGAGAAGTTTGGGTAGAGGTTTGACATTGTACTACATTCATTTTAATGTACAAGCCCAGCTTCAGGAGAAAAAAAACAAATAGACCAAATCTACTACGTCTTATCTTCCATATGCTAGAATAATGGCACACTGCATTTCAGGAGATGGTTATTAGTTGTGAAGTGAGATTTATGATTTTGCTGTCCCTGAGGACAGCTAGAAATCATCACAATTAAAATGTAAACTAGCCTGCT
Organism: Arizona elegans; assembly: GCA_022577455.1. Taxonomy (NCBI): domain Eukaryota; kingdom Metazoa; phylum Chordata; class Lepidosauria; order Squamata; family Colubridae; genus Arizona; species Arizona elegans. The sequence goes on along the minus strand of JAKOOJ010000001.1, from coordinate 294,641,254 downwards.
GAAAATGCCCTGTCTGGAGCTGTGGGCAAGATCGTTTGTGAAACTGGTCAGGAACAATTCATCTGTGTGAAAATATTAGTCCTGCACTTCCACCAAGATTGGGGGGGGGCTGTGTGGGGATTGTATGCCATGCCTTCTGCAAACTGCTAAGATGAGAGATGCCTTAAGGGAAGTTTTGACTCAAGTACTATCCCAAAGATTTAAATCTTACATTTATACAGGCATAAGTTCATTCCGCCACCCATGTGGCTTTATGCCAAACCTCTCATGGCAGTTTTCTTCCCCTGCTTCTTCCTATATCTGTTCTCTTGGATTTGGCATCTGCAGCCAATTCCAGCTTCCCTGGGGGTCCGATTCAACTTCATTAGACCCACTGGTCTTCCTAGGCTTCGTTCCTAATACACTTAATCTAATTACTTGATTAACCAATTTTCTGGTTTTGCACTGTATAGTGAACCATAAACTAATCAGGCTGGGTTGGTACAGCACCCTATTGTGCCCCCCTCCACCACTAAAATCCCTAATCAAGCTTAGCATCTTGTGCAAATGTAGCCACTAGATCTTTAATGGAGCTAGTATTTTGTAGAGCAACATATAAATTTCATTACTGGAGGAAAGGACATTAAGAATCTGCTATACCTACCAATAAAAAGAAATTGTCACACATAATTCTGTCACTGATTCAAAAAGATTTAACAGCTATTTCTCTGTCTTCAGAACAGTGTTAGCTGCCATAGTCATGAGTTTGTGGAGGGATATAAATACAGTGAGTTAATCAATTGGTTTTGTGGTTGTGGTTGTGGTTCAGGTAAGCCAGTGTGGATGCCTGGCAAGTGCCTGGACTAGTCCCTGCAGTTTTCTTGGCAAGATTTCAGAAGTGGTTTGCCATTGTTTCCTTCCTAGTTCTGAGAGAGAGTGGGACTGGCCCAAGATCACTCAGCTGGCCTCATGAATTTGTGGTCTGTAGCCTGGTACTTTAACCACTATGCCAAACTGGTCTCTAATAGTTACCCATGCTCTAATTAAGTTAGTTTGAATTTCTTAGCCAGTATTTATACAGTATAGTATGGGATGGTTTAAGGCTAAGTGTGGCTGCAAGAAAGGTTAGGTGTTGGCTTGCCTGCCTGCTTGTATTTTAGTCCCTTCTCCTGTTCTCTAGGGACTGTCATTATTTGCAGCCAAGCCATGGGGCACGGTTGTTCAGATGACTTAAATATTCTTTGGTTAGCAAGACTACAGGCATATCATTAAGGTCATTTTAAAAGGTGGGGAAATATACAGTTGATATTTGGGGCAGTAAGAACTTGGGGTAGCTTGGCCTAGTGATGAGCCTTTTGAGATCTCAGAGCTATTTATGGCTTCCTCTGATTATAATTATTGAAAATACTGAGGTGGAAAAAGAAAGAGAGAGAGAGAGAGAGAGAGAGAGAGAGAGAGAGAGAGAGAGAGAGAGAGAGAGAGAGAAACCCCAAATTGCTTTCCTCATTACAGGGGGTCGGCTGGGGTTGTCAAAGACATTTCTAGCTCTATCCACTTTGTATCTTTGCTTCACCCAAGATAGCCTTCCCCTCAACAAACAAACAAACAAACAAACAAACAAACAAACAAGCTCCCTCCTGTTTTTAAGTTTTCCTGCTGTTGGAGGCCAAGACCTTTGCTGAGAAGCTGACAAGAAAGAAAGGTTTGTAGGTGAGGAACTATCCTGTACAAACTTCATAAAGGGATCTCTTGCACTCTTGTTTAAAGGCTGTTCTCTGATGAGGATGAATAAAGTAGCCACTAAAATCATTCCAATGTTGTGTGTGCAGAGAATTTTCAAAATAATCTCAATATGATTTATAAGATTAGATAAATAAGAGGTAGTAAAGAATCAGTGATGCCAAGTTAATGTAAACAGATCATGTTTATATATTTTTTTTCATTTATCAAAGAACTATCTAAGAGAAATAATAATCTACAAAGTAATGCATCCTAGAAAAATAATAACTGATGCTATCATAGTTACATTCTACTAAGTGGCATCCTTGGTGCTCTCTGAGCTTTGTTGTTTGCTTACAGATGTTTTATTACCCAACTTGGTAACATCTTCCTCTCCAGCAACCAACACCCAGGTAAGCAGGGATAAACATCAGATATACAAATAGAAGAGTATATATGTATTTCAGTCCTTGGTGCACTCTGCTTGTTTGCAGACATTTCATTACATGGCTAGATAACATATGCAGTGCTAGTGAGTGCTGAGTTTATTCCCCGTTTATATACAGTCGCTTGGCCTGCCAATGTTGGTGGGGGTGTGGTTTTTCTCCTTGATTGCAGTATTGTTTTCTGCTTGTTTGTTTGCCTGGTGTTAATCCTTGCTTATCTCGTTGTTGGCTGCTGGAGAAGACATGTTCTTCCCCCCCCCCCCCCGCAACCTTTTCTTGTTGTTGTTTTGAATGGTGTGTAAATGTGCTTTATCTCTCTCTATATGTGTATGTGTGTCTAACCCCTCAGACTAATAATGTTTACCTAGTTGGATAATAAAACATCTGCAAGCAAACAAGAAAGCTCATAGAGCACCAAGGACTCCAGAGTTCAATCCTAGGCTATATACATATATTCTCTTCTTTTGGATTCTACAAAGTGCTGAATAATATCAGTTGCATATTTCAGAATGAGGTCCGCAGAAAGCCAAAGTAATTAACTTTACTGATGTTGCAAATCTGTCTGCCTGTCTCTATCTATCTATCTATCTATCTATCTATCTATCTATCTATCTATCTATCTATCTATCTATCTATCATCTATGGCTTACAGAATACAGGTAGTCCTCAATTTACAACCACAATAGAGCCCAAAATTTCCATTGCGAAGCATGATAATTGTTAAATGAGTTTTGCCCCATTTTATGACCTTTCTTGCCACAGTTGTTAAGTGAATTACTGAAGTTGTTAAATTAATAACACGGTAGTTAAATGAATCTGGCTTCCCCGTTGACTTTGCTTGTCCGAAGGTCGCCAAAGGTGATCATATGACCTCAGCCAGCAATCATCATAAATACATGCCAGTTGCCAAACATCCAACTTTTGATCATGTGAAGACTTACAACTGTTGTAGCAAGTTTACTGCTACAATGGTCATAAGTGTTTAAAAACAATCATAAGTCACGTTTTCACTGCTGTTGTAACTTCAAACAGTTACTAAATAAATGGTTGTAAGTCAAAGACTACCTACCACTGTTAAAATGTGATAACTTTTCTAGAAATAACTCCTGCATTTGAATTACCGTGTTAGAATCCTAGACTATGGCTAAAATTTGACTCTTGCCTAGTTATTGCCCGTGTCCTGATATTTATGAACTCTCACCTTCTTTTTGTTGTCTGAACTGATGCCATTATGGGAATATTTATATGTATTTCAACTTGCCATAATAGCACAGAACCAGTAAACTGGGCAATATCTATATAAAAAAGTGGGAAGGCCACATTTATTTATTTATTTATTTTATTTTTATTTTTATATGCCGCCCTTCTCCGGAGACTCAAGGCGGCTTACAATGCATTAAGTAATAGCCTTCATATTTTTATATATTTTTATACAAAGTCAGCTTATTGCCCCCACAAACTGGGTCCTCATTTTACCCACCTTAGAAAGGATGGAAGGCTGAGTCGACCTTGAGCCTGGTGAGAATTGAACTCGCAGTAATTGCAGGCAGCTGGATGTTAAATGCTGCCTTAATAGGAGGCATTAGCCTCCTACGCCACTCAGGCTCCTACATGGAATAAATCTGAAGGAAATTGTTATTTGTCAGATGGGTTGAAACCTGGGACGCTTAAGAAGAAGTACTGTATATTCAGTAGCAATGGGGATGAAGAAATAAGGACATTGTAAGCAGTGGTGGGTTGCCCCCGGTTCTCACCAGTTCTATAGAACTGGTAGTAAAACTGGCGAGAGGCTCCGCCCACCTACCCCAACGTCATCAGAATGCTTCTGCACATGTGCAGAAGAGCGCGTGTGTGTGTGAGCGAAGCAAGCGTGTGCAGCCCCATTGCGAACTGGTAGTAAAGGTACGTAGAACCCACCCCTGATTGTAAGCCAGGTACCTTAATATTACATTTGTGGATTGTACTGAAGAAGCCTCATCATATTTTTTACTGGAACTTCACTTCAAATTTGCAAATAAATTTGCTATTTTTACTTTGAATAATTCAAAACGTTCATTAGAAGAGGCCTTTCTTTCTACATCCTGTCTTCTTCCAAGCTTATAATACCTGATTAAATAGTCTTCAAGATTCTGGAACTCACCTCAAGAGATGACACCAGAATTGGGAACACCGTTATCACACAGTTTCCCACCATCTATTTTGATCGTCATCATTGGAAGGTGTCTTCAAGATTCTTTACCTTGATATTATAATATTCTGGGCTGTTTCTGGCATCATGAAGAAATAAAACTAAAAATAAAATGAAAACAAAACCAAACGTGATCAGTGACACAACTGAGGAATACTAAACTTTATTAGTGAAGATTTCACCTGTATTCAATTTAGTACTTTTCTCACTATTGGAATTCATAAACAGAAGATGACCTGGATGTTTTTAACATCTAAACACACTCTGGACTAAATGGAATGAGTGTGACATAAATACCCTATTTATAGGGAATACCAAGCACATCCTCTTTTACTTCAGCTCCACTTGAAAAGTGACCTGAAATGAATGAGATATTCTCTATGTGCATTTTTCCAGCTGCCAGTAACATAGATAGAGCACAGAGATTAACACGGAGTAAAGAAGCATGAAACAAAGGTCTGACTGTAAAATAAAATAAAATGAAACTTATTCACTAAGGAAAAATGCATATCATCCAGCAGGTCAAACATCAGGGCAGTTATACTTGTTTTTATTCTTTTATTTAACACTCTTAACATATACAATTAATAGAACAATATTATTTATTTATTTGTTTGTTTGTTTATTTATTTATTTATTTATTTATTTATTTATTTATTTATTCACATTTCTATGCCGCCCAACTCCCAAGGGACTCTGGGCGGCTTACAAGAGAGAATAAAAAGTTTAAGTTAAATTTAAAGTTAAGGAAAAAAGAAAATATTGAAAAAGAGTGTTTTTTCCGATGAGATCGGTCTATCAAGGCAACCTGGTCTGCCCAATTATGAGAGGGAGCATACTGCTTCTGTTTTCACCTTTAAGCTCCAATTCAGGAGCCTTTGCAGGCAGTCACTTTCGCGACAAACTATTTTAACCCTGGTTCAAATCCCAGAAGAGTATGGATAGCTGATGAGAGCTAAGTAGCTTGAGATAATTTATACTAGTCTCCCTTTATAGATCTATACTACTCCTTTTCTTTGTCAGTAAAATATAAATTCAACATATTGAAAAAGAGGCAACCCCAGACAAACTAAAAATACGAACTATGAAAGAAAGGAAAAAGAAGAAAAAATTCTATCTTACACTGATCAATAGTCAATGATTTACTAATATGGTAGATAAACTAGCATAATATAATCAGTATAAAATATTATCACCAAATCTATTGTATCACAATTGCTGCACCCTTTGATTAGAATAAAATATTGTCTTTTCCAAAACACATTTCCTACAGCCATTCCTTGACAGCTAGAATAATATTGCATTTCAAATTTCTCAATATGATACTTTTAGCCACCCGCTATGCTTGATACAACCATAATTCCTGAGAAAAAGGACCAAAGTTTGGTGTATACATTGCATTAACATTTTAACACTAAAAGATGTTCCATAAATCTGCATAAATACATTAATATACTAATGTGGCAGTCATAGTAGAAAAATACTATGTTTATTAAAAATAACAGTGTTATAAACTTTTAAAGCCCAACTGAATTTAAATGTTTTCAGTTTCCTCTTACTAAAATTGACCGCCTTTAAAATGGGCAGATTTGCAGAACTGGATTTAATATTTCTATTTAAACTTCATATTCAAACCCCAGCAAGAGGCATGCAGCTAGAAATTCTGCATAATCCTAGCAGATCTGGAGTGCATCAAATTGATAAAGGCAACAACAGAATAAAGTGAGCACATATACATGTGTATAAACAATTTTATTTTTATATACAACTGTATTTCTATTTTGCAATTTTACCAATATTCCATTATTAATTAGAAAGTTGATGAATTAGAAAGTTTGTCTGTACATGTTTATGTATGTATAAAAATTTAATTCATTGTTAAATTATAATTCTATTAAAATTTGGACATTATAAGCCATATACCCATTAATTTCAGATACCAGACTCTCGATTTATTTAATTGCTTGGGCAAAAAAAAAAGCAAAAAAACCCCTCCTTTTACCCTAAAAACAATCATATTTTCTAAATAATAATAATATTCATATGGATTCATAGTTATTGTGAGAGAGTTAAATGATTAGTATTCATCCTGATGTTGCAATGCATACTGCATGACCTGTGTGCTAATTATCAAGTGCAAAAGAGCATTGTATTTGTGATATTATGACATGCATTTCATCAGTTCTTTGCCACCATGGTTTAAACTGGACATTTAAGTATAAATTGTCTTTGAAAGAACCTAGAGAACAAATCAATCAAATTTCTGAAGGAGATGCTAGCTCTGCCTTCCAAGGGGGAAAAAATTGGACCTAAGAAACTAACACTAGTCAGACTAACATCAATACCTGGAAAGATTTTGATAGATCCGTCCATAAATACCTTGAAGACAAAACATAGATCACCATATTTGTATTTATTTATTTATTTATTTTAAATTTGATTTATATGCTGCCCTTCTTCGGAGACTCAGGGCGGCTTACAATGTGTTAAGCAATAGCCTTCATTCTTTTGTATATTTTATACAAAGTCAGCTTATTGCCCCCACAAACTGGGTCCTCATTTCACCTACCTTAGAAAGGATGGAAGGCTGAGTCAACCTTGAGCCTTGGAGAGATTTGAACCAGCAGAAATTGCAGGCAGCTGTGTTAATAACAGGGTGCACTAAACCACTGTACTATCAAGGCTCTGGATCTAATATCTGGATCTAATCCAGTTAGAAGGTTGATAATGTGGGGTGGATGGAATGTTTGTTCCCAGCTAGCTTGGTAAAATAGTACTCATCAATACTTTCTCTTTAAAGTGGAGTGGAACTCATCCCAGTCAAAACTCCAACTGATACTAAACTAAATGGGATAGTTAATCCCTTAGAAAACTGAAGCAAAATTAAAACTTATGTAGATAGGTTGAAAAACTAGCCTGAAAATAACAAAATGAAATGTCATCTATAAAGAATATGCAAAAGTCAAATACACAGACACAGGATGGGTGGACTACCTGATTTGTTATAACTAAAAAGAATCTTGGAACTATCTGATAAAAAGTCAAATGCAGTTTTAGGATGCATAACAGAGGCATAATTCCAAATTCTGGGAAATAATATTTCATCCTATTCTATTTTGGTCAGATTGATTTGGAGTTCAGTGTCCAGTTGTGGGCACTACATTTTAAAATTGATTCAAAACAGCTGAAATAGATTCAATATGGCTCAAGGATGACCAGGGGGATGTAATGTTATTAATGAAAATGGGCATATCAATCTTAGACAAAGATAACTATGTAGAGATATGATATATGAATGCAATACAATGTAATATTAATCATGCTGGATCAGGTCAAATTCGCTTGGGTTCAGCATTATGTTTCTCAAAGTGGCCAACCAGATACAAGCAGGAGGTGGAGACATACCTCTCCCCATATTGTTTCTCTCCAACTGCAATTTGGAAGTAAAATTGCATCTTCAGAACTAAAACCATGCATTAATAAATGGGTCCCCCATTTATCTATCTAATGCCCTTTTAAAGCCATTGAAGTTGGTGTCCCTCATCATATCTTGTGGCAATGAATTCCATAGGTTAATTGCACAATTTCCTGCTCTAAATTTCCCTGATCCTAGAGTTTTGCAAAAGGGAGGGAAGATTATCCTTACATCTTCATACTATGCTTTATTTCATGCACTTCAGCCATGTCCACCTTGCTTTTGTTTGTTTTTTTCCCCTCCAAGCGAATGAATCCCAAATTATGTAGCTTTTTCTCATATGGAAGATTTGAGCATCCTGATCATTCCGTTGTTCTCCTCTGCCCTTCTTCACCATTCTAATCCACCGCTTTTCCCAATGTGGCAACTAGAACTGCACACAGGATTCTCAGATCAGGAAGTACTGTAGGTTTGTTTAAAGGCATTACGATCCTGCCAATTTTATTCCTAAGGATGGTGGGCTCTCCTTTAGTGGAAAAGGTGAACAGCCGTAAATCAAGGACCTTTAAACTTGGAATTCTTGTCCTGAGCAGGAGTTCAGCCAGGGAATTTATTTATTTATTTATTTATTGGTTTGATTTATATGCCGTCCTTCTCCGGAGACTCAGGGCGGCTTACAATACGTTAAGCAATAGCCTTCATACTTTTATATATACCTGCTTAGTAGGGCTTTTTGGCCCTCCCCCCAAGCGGTGTTCTTTTTTATACAAAGTCAGCTTATTGCCCCCACAATCTGGGTCCTCATTTTACCTACCTCGAAAGGATGGAAGGCTGAGTCAACCTTGAGCCTGGTGAGAATTGAACTCGCAGTAATTGCAGGCAGCTGGTAGCTAAGTGCTAATTAACAGCACTTTAGTCCACTGCGTCACCAAGGCTCTTATCCTTTCCACCACCACCATCCCTTCCCAACCACCCAACTTAGGTTGACTCAGCCTTCCATCCTTTCTAAGGTAGGTAAAATGAGGACCCGGATTGTGGGGGCAATAAACTGACTTTGTATAAAATATACAAAAGAATGAAGGCTATTGCTTAACGCATTGTAAGCCGCCCTGAGTCTCCGGAGAAGGGCGGCATATAAATCAAATTAAAAAAAACAAAAAACAAAAAACTACCCAAATGACCCTGGAAGTTGCCCGGATTTCCCGTCTAAGTACTTCTTCCCACCCATCACCCACCACCCAAAAAAGACAGCCTTGCTCTCCCGGGCTGATTCCAGCGGGAGGGGGAGATTCCTCCCGGGTAGGGACAGGATCGCGCCCAGGTGAGGCCTGGAGAAGAGGGACAGGCGCGAGCGCCGGGGAGCTGGTGCTCAACGCGCGCCTCTCCTCCTGTAAGCCGATCCCTCCTCGGGCCGCCTGAGCCCGGGAGGACGTCGCTGGTAATAAGGCAACTTCTCTGAATCATCAGCGGGCCCGGCCTCCTCCCCCCCCCCCTCTCTCCCCGCTCCCCCCGTCATCTTGCAATCATCAGCGGCATTAACCCGGGTCGAGGAAACAGGCTCTCGGGTTAGTGGTGGGAGGCTGTGAAAACAGGGGGGCGGCCAGTCGAGGAAACCCGATCGCTATTCATCAAGCTCGGGAGGCGACCCGGGAGAGGAGGAGGAGGAGGAGGCGGAGGAGGCAGAGGGAAAGGGAAAGGGCCCTCCTGAGCCGCTGGCTCCCGGCGACCCGGGCCGAGGCAGTTCAAGCAGGCAGCCTGGCTCAGCGACTGCGGCGGAGTTTTATCTGGCGGGCGGAGGAGACACACGGCCACCCCCCTTCCCCGCAAGGCGCTGGCCCGCACACGGGACCCTCTTTCTCTCTCTCTCTCTGTCTCTCTCTCCCCTCCACCCGCTCGGGCTTCCTAGCCCCGCCTGAGCTCTGCTACGCTCTGCCAATCCCCCGAGGCAAAGCGCTCTCGCGTCTTAGTCCAACCATCTGTTTCTCTTTAGCCTTGTTGTTGTTTGTTCTTGTTGTCTTGTCTGAAGCTTGGAGTTTGCAGGGGCTCGGATGGGGCGTAGGGGAGAGCGGGGACTCTCTTGGTCAACCCGCCCCCGGGGGGGGGGCGAACGGCTTTCTTAACGGCGCAATCTTGAGGACCCGGATTGTGGGGGCAATAAGCTGACTTTGTAGAAAAAAGAACACTGCTTAGGGGAGCCCGAAAGCCCTACTAAGCAGGTATATACAAAAAGTATGAAGGCTGTTGCTTAACGCATTGTAAGCCGCCCTGAGTCTCCGGAGAAAGGGCGGCCTATAAATCGAACCAATCAATCAATCAATCAATCAATAAATAAATAAATAAATCTTGCGCCAAGCCCCTCGGAAATAAAAGTTGCGGAGAAACTTATTAAGCGGTTGATGAGGATGGGGGGTGGGGGGAGAGAGAGAGGTGGGTTGATTGGTTTTTTAACATTTGTTTGTTTGCTGGTGTAATTTAAGACGCGGTTAAACCGAGATTTACAAACAACGCGTTTTAGTTGCTTAACCGCTCAAAGACAGAAAAAAAAAAGGCACGCAGTCTTGGCTGTAAAATTCCTGCCCAAATTTTTTTAAAAAAAATAAAAAGCAAACCTAGCGGCCGCCAGTATTTTTGCAGCTCTACTTCAGGGACAAACCGGCTGTCACAAAACAAATTTTGGGCATTTCTATGAGGTTTACATTCAAGTAAACTTGTACAATTCTGGACTTTATATTTTGCGCTTGGCAGGAGCTCTTTTTTTTTTCAAACTGGGGAGACTGTAGGTGCGCACCTCTACCTGACAGATGGACTTAGTTACATACCGTATCTATTTACATTTATAGCTGCTTTTCTGTTAAAATGAGCTGAAACGACTGATTAAGATGCAGCTCTTTTGGTTTCGGAGAAATGTATTAGGCTAGGAACCAAAAACTGTTTATTAGGCAAAGGAAATTACTCAGAGGAATCAATGCCGAGACTTTAGCCAGACTTACTTCTAGATAAGTGACAGAAGTAATATTCCATTGTAAATTGTACATATCCCTCCTCTATTTCTTTCAAAGTAAAAAAAAAAGTTTGGAAACAATTGCACCAAAAGAGGGAGAGAAGGAGGGGAGGAAACGTGAGGAAAAGATGGATATACCTTATAGTTATAGTTTAACTTAGCATATTTAGCATTCAATTATGCACATGATTAAAGAAACCGTAGTTTAGCACGTGCTGTGAAATCATCCATTGCTTTTAACAAGTACGTCACTGGAATATTTTCCCCCCTAAAGTTGAGATGGTCCAGCAGTAACTTTCATCTCTTTGAATACGGCCAAAAAATCGCAGGCAAAAGTAAATTCGGACTCTCATCATAAAGTTTAATGAAATAGCAAATAGGCTGCCCCTGCTGGGATCCGAAACACTGTGGGTGAGACACCCCTCCCCCCCCCACTTAAAGCCTCTAATTGGAAGATAGATGAGGGGGATAGGCTTCACTTTTCCGGGGTGTGAACCGGTCTGGCTGTGACGGTTCCGCTTCTCAGGGGAAAAGGAGAGCGGGGAGAGGCAGTGGGGAAAAGGGGGAACGGAGAACCGAAAGGCCAGAGTTCAAGTCCATCCTTACCGTATGACCTTGGGCAGTCAGTCTGTCTCAAACCAGCTCTACTTCAGGGACAGACCGGCTATCTGATCAGCTTGTTGGAGGGGGAGCGGGGGTTAAATGAAGAGACATTCCTACTGAGGGAAAAGCCATATATAAAACTTTGTGTTTTTTAAAAAAAAACGTAATTTATACAGCTCTTACCTACTTCTTACCTGTACCCAAATGAACCCTGCGCTAAAAAAGAAAAAAGCGGTCCTGTCAAAAAAAAAAAAAACCCAGAAGCCTGCCTCTTGTCATTTAACCAGGAAGGCCAGCAATTCAGGAATTTGCAGCGAGAGAGTTTATGGCAGCAACTTTCTCCCTGCACTTTCCCTCTTTCTCGGGTACTGTTCCTTCTGCTAACCGCCTCCCGTCCTGCGCTGACCGCTTTCATTGGGGTTTCTCAAGTGAGAATGCAAAGCAATAGACCCCGTTATACGCAACTGGAGCGCCTGCGGTATATGGCCAAAAAAAAAAAAAAATCAAGATGGGCATCACGACTGTATGATCAACACATCACGACTGTACGGTCAAAAAAAAACCTCCGGTCGCATTTTGGGGAAGTCCAACCACACCGTGATTGGCCTCCGTCTTGACTCTTTTGATACACATCCTTGGTTAGCTCCAGCGTTCAACCTCTTGCCCTAGATCAGTATTTCTCAACCTTGGTAGCTTGAAGATGGGTGGACTTCAACTCCCAGAATCTGGGAGTTGAAGTCCACCCATCTTCAAGCTTCCAAGGTTGAGAAACACTGTCCTAGATGAAGGGGAAGGCCAACGGTGGCGCTTACTCAGGCTCCTTTTATTGTTATACAATGTAAGAGATCAATGGATCTCTATATTTCATAAATTAAGTGTCAGAAATAGAATTCTTTCTGGGGGGAAAAATCAATGTCCGTCTTCCCCGAACAAATGATATCCCGATGACTGCTATTCCCATCGTCTGATAGGAAATGGGAGATGTAGTCCGACCAGCCATATAGCACTGGGAAGACCAGTGGTATAAACAGGAAACCCAACCCAGTTTACAGATAAAACATATCCAGATGATCTCTGTTTAACCGGGGGTAAACCCGAGCGGCTAATGGTCACTTAGGGCTTGGTCCGAAATGAGTGGAGCTTCGGTTGGCCAGAAACATCTGGATCGGAAGAGAGTGGAACTGGTGCCCGAAGGCGAGGTCTGGAGTTCCTCCCAGCAGCGTGGGCACGATTGGCACCAGAGGCAGCGATTCTGCTTCTTGCCCCTGGCTGTTCATAATTTCAGTCCCCCTGATTTCAAGAGTCCCATCTGGGTCCATCTAAAGAGGGAACCCAGGAGACCCAGGCCAAAACTGATCTAATTGCATATTGGATTTCTTGTGAGCTAGTTAATGTCTAGGAATATCAACCGTTGCCTCCAGGAATGTAACAGATACTAGCAGCGAATCCGCATCTGCTGTTTTTGATAGCCGCAAAAGAGCTATCCGTCCATCACTCCCGGGTAAACCGGGCGAGCACGTGCCGGTGGACCATACTGTAAGCTTTAAGTTCCTTTTGAAGCGCTGCTGTCCTGCCCGCTTTAGGTTTAGCGTAGATGCTGCGCTCGCTTCTCTCTACAGTTGTGCCATTCATTCGTTCTCAGTGGGAGAGGCTGGGCTGGGCTTTAATCAATGAGACTTCTCTGTCTGGCCCTCATTTTTGTCTCCCTAGGCCTCGACTCGGCTTTTCTTTCCATTTGCTTGCTCTCATGGAAGAGAAGGCAACCGAGATCAGCAAGACCCACCGATCACCCCTTGCTCTGTTCCCAGCTAGGTTTTCAGGGGCGACACTCCAAGGGCAAGGCAATCAAAAGCGCCCCATTAAACTGGAGACTACCAGGTTGTTGGGCGGCTAGGAGCCCAGACGAGGACAGGAATTTACCTGTGCCTCATCTGGAAAGGAGGAAGGGCACTTTCTGCTCGCTGGCCGGGCCAGCGATTTGCTTTGGCTGCTTTTCTCACCCTACCTTTCACCCCGGCACCCACTTCTCCGGAGTAAGTCCCGGGCAGCGCTTGCACCTCCCGCGACCAAATTCTTAAGAGGCTGAATTAGAACTTGGTCTCTCGAGTTCCGCTTCAGAGTTCCATCCCGGAAAAACATCTGATGCGCTGAAGGTTTCTTGCTGATTCAATACACTGTACTGTCAAGGCACATACTGCGAGCGGAGCGTGCAGCCTTGGACTGGGATCCCAATTCACCTCTGATGTTTATTCAGAAGCAAACTCGTGAGCTTACTCCGAGACAAGTGCTCATTTCATTAGAGAATGTATGTACTCAGGGGAACTCAATTCCTTAGGAGAAACATAGGGCGGAGATTCTAGTCCACGTGAATCTAGTGGGCAAAGGGTAACAAGAGCACTTCCAGCGATTCTCCAGACAAATGGAAAGATGCAGATGTCCCATTGATTTTTACCGAGGGAATGCGAGACCTTCAATGGACTTGGAAGTCAACCCCACTGCCCTGATATGTGCCCAGACAAAACCAATGAAATATTGCAGGGGTGGAGAACGATGGCCCCTTTATAACTTGTGGAGTCCAACACTCCCAGCATTCCTGAGCCAGCTATGTTGAAATCCACAAGTCATAAAGGGACCATCGTTTCCCACCTCTGAAATATCGGATCATTAAAACTCAGGGAAGTCTGAGACCCGGAAACCATCGTCAGTTGTCCATAAAAAGATTAATAAACCAATATCATTAAAGCAAACCGCGGTATTCTCAGGAATCACTAAGATATTCATCCCTGATGGCGCCCAAGAAGGCCAGCATAAAATGCGCTGGGGATCCCTTGCCACAATCCCTACCCAGCCTTTATTGCATCTGTTCTGGCTCACGGCCAGGGACCCCTTAAATTGTGAGATGAATTGAACCTCTCATTAGGAGCAAACCGACTAAGTGTTTTCTCTGGACTTTGCTACCACCTTCTGCAAAATGTCCCAAGCCGGGGCGGAATGGGGGGGGGGGGAGAGGGGGGAGGGATAATGTATCACTGGGGAAGACCTGGTGACATGAAGACTTCCCTGGGACTTCTTTGGACTGAGTTGTCTGCTGCTGCTTCTCTGGTGAGCATCTCCAGAGTTTGAATGTGGTACGATAAAGCAACATACAAGGCGGAAAGAGCGGCAGAAAGGAGAGAGGGGCAAAATTTCCTCCTTGGAATGAAATAACTCAGCTTTGAGGAGGTGGATGCGATCCCTTCCTATGGAGCGGGGAAAACTGGTTGAACGGTCATCTTCGAGGCTTCCTTGCCAGGCAAGCAAGCAACCCAAAGCTTCAGCACCTTTTTGCTGTTGTTGTTGGATAAAGCTACGAGGAAAAGCGTGAATTTTCTAAATTCTAAATAAAGCTTAAGAATTCCATTAAAGGGAAATAGTGCGGGAACGACCCCGTCTTTTCCCCCCAAATACAATTATGGCTCTCTGCTCTGCTCTTTCCTCCTTTATCTTGATGACATCATAGAGAGAAAAGTGTCAAAAATGGAATTGGGGACCAATGGATATGGAAAGAACCTAAGAAGCAAGAAGCCCAGAGTCAGGCTGATGAGCAAGAGGGACAGGTGAGCCCGCGTTTCTCAACATTCCCGAAACACTCCTCCGATCACACCACAAATCACCTGATTTCACAGGAATTTCAAGGGAATGCGTGGTAAGCATGACAGACTTGAATCATCTTCAAGCCGTGGCATGAAGGGAAAGGCTGCTCTGAACCCAATACTTTCTCGACGATGGGAGCCTGCAGTTGAGATGAGGACACCGTTGTGTGATCAAGGCCGCGCAGCATGGCTGCAGCAATGCAGATAAAGCTCCTTGCGTGCATGTCCATAACTCTCCATCAATGGGGGATTTTTTCGGTATGTGTGTCATTTTTCTGCTGGAGATGGCTCCAGTTCGAAAAACACCCCACAGTTTTTCCTGTCATGCGACTTGTGCCAAATCGATTGTATAATATCGCAACCTCAAAGCTAACTCACCACATCTCCTCCTCCTCCTCCTCCTCCTCCTCCTCCTCCTCCTCCTCCTCCTCCTCCTCCTCCTCCTATGGCTAAAGATGGAAGACTTGGTTCCCTGGGGATTACTGAAAGGTGGGAAACCCCTTCTAGAGGTCCAAAATTGAGTAGCACTACTACTCCCAGGTAAGGCTACTTAGTATTGTAATCTATCCAATTTGACCGAGTTCTAACGTGGTCAGCCACATCCTGGCAGTTAACAGCACAGAAAAGGGACGGAGGTCCACGTACTCAGTCTACCCATTAAAGAGCCACACAGAAGAGTCTGCACAAACACACTGAATGCAGAGGAGGGGGAGGGGGGTCCATCTTCTCCTGCCGCAACCCTCCCTGCCTCTGGGGCCCGACCCCGTTTCAAATCACCCGCTCCATCGTAATGATACCTAGCACACTGTTTCTTACTTTCAGGCCAAGTTTTTTAGCATAATTGAGTTAGTCACAACATTATCTGAAAATCTCATCCCGCAGCTCTCGGGTTCTCTTTAAAAGAGTTCCCCAATCAGACACGTAAAACTGGGTAGGATTCTGCCCGCACAACCCCCTCCTCCCCTGTCCCCATTCCGCCGAGGTCTCACCGAAGGTGGCACTGGGTATTTAGCCGCCAAGGGAACCGTCTCCGAGCTGGAACTCAAGAAGATCGAGTCAGGTCGAGGCGTTTCGTGAACAGCATTTCATCGGGAAAGCGTTCTCCACACTATCACCACCACTGAATTTGAATACCGCTTTAATTTTTTTTTTAAAAAAAAAATAGTTTTGAAACTGCTCCCCTTCTTTCTTTGAAAAGGGGTAGGGCTGTCTGGCCTGGATTCCTTCCCTTTATTATTTTTCCTATACTTAAAAAATGGTGGTGGTGGAGGTTTGGCTTTGTTGAGGATTTGCAATCCTTGAAAAATCCCTTGGAATTCCAGGGATTTTATGCCAGTATTATTGATCTATAAGAGACGTGGCACTAGGAATTATAGCGCAACTGGTCATATTGGCTATTGAAAAATAGCTGTTCAATTTCGATAACGAAAATCACTCCTCCCCTGTGCCTAGAAAAGGATCTGTGTGGTCCTAGAAGAATTTACAACATTGTCAGCCCTGCTAATAATCTTCACCGCCAACATCTTTGCTACTGAGTACATTAGTTTAACCGTTGCTATAAAAATTGTTTTAACTGTTGAAATTTAGCAGGATCCAAAACAAAAGGTGCCTTTAGTTTTTAGAGGTTCAATACACAAGGCAAGAGACACAAGGATTCTGCTAGACTAATTTTTGAAAATTCTTCCCTGACCAGTTAAACATTTTGCTGGGTTATTCTCTCTCCCTCTCTCTCTCTCTCTCTCTCTCTCTCTCTCTCTCTCTCTCTCTCTCCCTCCCTCCCTCCCTCCCTCCCTCCCTCTCTCTCTCCCTTTCTCTCTCTCTCTCCCTCCCTCTCTCTCTCTTCCCCTTTCTCCCCTCTCCCTCCCTCTCTCCCTCCTCTCTGTCTCTCTCCCTCTTTCCCCCCTCTCTTTCTTCCTCCCTCTCCCCTTCAGCCCAAGATTTTCAGAAAAGTACACATGCACATTCTTCTTCCTTTTATCTTCTCAGCCACCCTATAAGGTAGGTTGTGCTCAAGAACTCCAAAGTTCTCAAGATACTCCACTGAAACTACATGACTGAAACTACAAGGCATTCTGCCCTTTCCTCCAATGGCTCTTCTAGCGCTGCTAATAAGACTAGGTTTACCACCATGGAAACGTCATCACACATCTAAGACTTGTAACTATTAGCCATATGGATTTGAAAAAGAAGCTACCAATGTAAGTGGTTTTAAAGGATAACGTGGAATTACTGTTCTCAAAAGAAGAGTTTTGATGATTAGAGGTTATCCTGATGCTCTTTCATTTGAGAGACAAAAATATCCGTTTTATTGTTCCAAAAGCAAATCAGCACAAGATCAAGAACAAAAACAATATAGAGACGTTTTGGTTACATCCAGCCTGGAATCCTGTTAGTAATTTACAATCCCCAAACTGCTCGAAGGGATACGGGTAGACCCAATCCGGTGCACAGCCCGGTTTAGCAGAGGCCACTCTGGACTTTTAATGAAAATAACGTAGAAACCGGCTAGGAGCCAAGCGCTTTCTCTGGTAGGGAACTCAGCTTGCAAGTTTATCCAATACTGCCTTGATTTCCCTAAAGGAAAGGTGGAATAAAAGCAAGGACATTCTTTCAGGCAAATTTAGAAATCGGATGATTTACTGCCCGTTGCATTTATTAAAATGTTTACTGATTGTTATTGTGTAGGTTAAAGCCCAGAGATTCAAATGCCAATTTTTAGGATTTCGTTCATGGCTGCAATTCGTCAAATACCGAATATATTTCCTATGACGCACCTGCTCAATATACAGGAGTAGTTAGAATAAGCTAAGGCGGATGAATAAGCTTTATCCCCCCCCCGCTTTTTTTTTTTTGTTGTTGTTCTTATAGAAGCAAGTCCTCTTGAATATTTATGAAGCGTTTATCGCGTTCAAATGCAAAGAAAGTGGAGTATTGGTGCTGCAAAGCTCCAGGCGACCACAAGGTGGAAGCAAAGAGCAATCTTTGCCACTAGTGGTGGCCCGAAATTTGACCGTTCAGATGAGAAAGACCTTAGTGAAGACTTGCTACCTGGGGTGCCTGTATTTGTGCTTGTCTGTGCTTTCCCCTCAAATGGCTATTTTTTTATTTGGACTAATGGAAAGAAGATCCAAAAGCCTCGGACTTTGAAAGAGGGCCCCCTTCTGCGGATCGCCATTCGACCTGAGAAGCCTCTCATTTCCCACCCACCCCCTCCCCATTTCAGATGAAAATTCACTCCCTGGAATGCTGGGGAGAGCAAGCTTGTCGGAAAGGTCCCAACCGGGGGAGGGGCTGGGACATTGACTGGTGATCATAATTGGATTTCTGGCTCGAGCAGCCGAACAGAATTGAAAAACGTGAAGGTGAAAAATAATAAACTTTACTCTGTCAACACCACCTTCTGACGGATCCCAGTCCAGCTGAGTCCCGTCTTGCTTTGCTTCTTCGGAAGGCTAAGTCAACGCCGGCTCCATCTGTACATTCAAAAGAAAGGGATCGGTCCCAGGGATTTCGGACCTACGCTCTTTTCCCGAACCCTTTTGACTTTTTCCAAGTTCTTTTTCCCCGAAATGTTCTGCTTTTCTCAAAAGAAAGTCGGGGTTGGGTTGTGTGGGGTCGGTAAACTTTGCGCGATCAACCAGGTCGGTAATCCGCTTCTGCTCGAGTCAATGTACAGGATTTGATGAGACGTTTTTCCCGAGTTAAAAAGCGGTGAATAAATCTCTGCTGGGCTCGAGAGGACCAAGGAGTCCACGCTGTTTTTCCCATAGCATTGGGGGGGGGGGGGCTTTTCCCATGGTGATGCAGAAACAGGAGGGTATCTTCAATCTGCCCCCAAGAGAGAGGCTGACGTTCCTTCCGGCTAAGGAGAACAGCTGCTGTTCTTATCGCCCCCGCCCCTTCCCAATTCCGACCCCCACCCCCCACCCTTCTCAGCTGCCCTGGTTTTCGGATCGTAGCAAGTGACCTCAAGTTGTGTCCAAGAAACCCTTAAGAGCAGAAATGGTGTGGGGGGGAGAGAGAGACCGCCGCTCTACGTCTCTGCCCCTTTCCAGTTTAGAAAAGACCTGCCGTGTGTTCTGGGGACACTCTGGAGTCTGTCTCTGGGTCTGTGACGCTTCAATCTAAGGGGAATGAAGATGGATACTGTGCTTCCAAGTGTCTGGAGGGCTTCGTTCATACATTCACTATACAGTTCTTGCAAACCCGTAGAGGACACGAGTTGCTGTTGTCTTTAACCACGGGTGGGAAATGGAGTGGGGAGCGGTGGCCACCTAAAAAAATTCATTTCAAAGGTGACATTGGAACTTAGAGCTCCTAGAATGACACTGATGTCTAATGCAATCTAATGGCAACTCGCTGTCCCACTAAATTCAGCCTAAGTGTTTGTAGTGCCGTTTCTGCTAACTAACACAACGCCTTTAGCACCCAAGTTGTATTTTTGTTTTGTTGAGGTTTGGAGTCTTAAAACTAAAGAGCTTCCCGTTCGGGTCTCCTTGGTCTGCCTTTTATTGTTCCTGGACAAGCAATTTAGTAACTTTGGCTTAATCGGATTCCACAGCCGAATTAATTTCAGCGACTCGGTCTTGTACGGCAGGTCTTCTCGGGGAGTAAGCTCCGCTGTTTTCAACCGCAAGAGCCGTTTCCTTATCTTCTGTCTCCTTGTTGGGATTTAGGTACTGCAGGCAACAGTTAAGATCGTCCCCTAAATTGCAATATATATAAGCGTTTCCTAGGACAGAGAGACTCTCTTTCTGTCTACCCTGCCCCAAAACGGTCCTCACATAATGGGGGATAAATCTTACTGATTTCCATCTTCTACTACGCGGTGCAGTCTGGAGGTGCAGCCGAGATGAAGTCGGCGGGATAAAGCTCCGTCTGGATAACGCTCCTAGTTCCTTCGTGTCCGTTTGCTGCGCTCCCTCTCCGATTTGGAAAGCAGTTTAATTAGAGATGTGACCCCTGGGGCTCGATAGCCCCTTTCCTGATAAAACGACTCGACCTTCACGCTCCCAAAGCCAAGTTACGGCAAGGAAAGTGGAGGCAACACCTCCATTAAAAACTACCTCCAGAAGCCGGAGAAATAAACGCGAATGATACGGCGCATCGAACAGTGAAGTTCTTAGAACAAGCCAAAGGCTCCCGGGATGCAGGAAGTGTCCCGCGGGAACCGAGGAGTTTCCCGGTTTTTTTCTTCAAATCCCGACTTTTCAGAGTCCTAGAAAAAGTATTTCCAACAAGATCTAAACTTTTTTTTTAAGCAAAAAAAAGTTTGTACCGAATCTCAACTTTGGGGCGAGAAGGTCGTTCTTGATGCGAATGGAGGTGTCACCGAAGCCTTTTGCTCTTCAAATAAAGTTCCTTTCAGTTATCAGACAAACCCTGGAGCGGCTTTTGGGCTGTTTTCCCGGTTCCATCAGGGTTTCGGGTCTCTAGGCGATTACCACGGGGACATAGCTGAGCTTGCTAGTCCCTCCACCCCCTCCCATTTGTCCGACTTCTGGAGGTTTCGGCGCGCCTTCGGGCTCCCGCCTGGCTATCCCCAGAGATCCATGAAAGCAGCTGCGGCACCATCTTCCTGCCGTCCCGTCTCTCAGGCGGCAGGGCTTCTTCTCGGTTTTCTTCCTTGCCCCTCCGTCAATGGGCTGGGAAAGGCAATAGACTAACGAGCTGTCCTAAGATTCGGTTTCCCCGGGAATTAATGCTCGGGGCTTAGCCTGAGTTCCTCGCCTGTTATCTTGCGCGAGCAACTCCTGAATTTGGGGTTTAGTATTTAACGAAAGTTCCGCTGAGCATAGACGGAATGCTTTTTTCCCATTCCATTTATTATAACTAGTTAGGCGCGGTAGGATCGGGGAGTAAGATTCGGGGGACCAATCCGTTGATCAGCTTAGAGTCCGGGAACATTTTCAGCAACTGAACTCTAGTCTAGATCAAGCACCGCCAGCTGTCAATTAAGCTAGTAAGAGCTACCAGAAAGGAAAAGTCGGTCCCAGTGATCAACTGTGGACTGTGTATTTTTTCAGGACTTAAGGCTGAAGTAGCCAAGGGGCGAGAAGCGACCAATGGAAAAGCTTTGGGGACGTTTAGTGAGACTGGAAACTGGAAATTACGATCCCCAATTATCCTGCCAGAACTGAATTCACCCACTTGTTCCTCCAAATTGCCTTTGACACTCATTTGTAGATGTGTGTCGGCTTCTTTTCTTTTGATTTCCTTCTATCACTTTCACACCACTTTCCTGTGAAATTAAAAGAGGTGGAAAAATAAAACTAGGAAGAGGAAAAGCGCACCGGTACCTCTTGTTTCTATCGCAATGAAACGGTCCCTCGATTATAGCGGGTTAGTGGATGGATAGGTGGGCATTCTTTGTTGAATGGGTGGACTGTGCTTCGCGCTTTCTGGCTTGAAACTCAGGTGTCTGGTTTTTAAACAACGGGAGAAAGACCGAGGGGGAGAGAGAGAGATGAAAAAAGTGTCCTTTGTCAAGAAAAGCTGAGAGAAGTTTCTAAGGAAGCAATAACGAGCCACCGTATTCTCTATTTGTCTTTCAAAAGTCGTTTTCCCACTCTCCTAGGCCCACAAGTAAATCGTTTTAGGCAAGACTGGCGCCTATGTTTGGCTTGATTTTCTGCGTGGTTACTTAAAAGAAAGTACCATTGAATTCAGTGGCCTTACTTCTGGGCAGTTGTGTCTAAGGGTTACTTAAACTGCAATCCTAATCTTACCTTTTTGGAAACATTGTTTTTTACAATTCATTCATTCATTAAATAAATGAAATACACATTTGGTACAAAGCCCACTTTGTTTTTACAGACCCACCACGCTGCAGTTTTTAAGGAATGGTGGTGGGGGCAAGAGTTTATCTGCAAATAATGCTTTAATATCTCTGTTCCTTTTCATTTCAGGACTGCAACTGAGTTTGAAAGCAGAATAATTTTAGAAAGCTGGGGCTGGCAAGCGGAAAGGTTACAGCTTGAAATGATAAGATTCAATTTAGTGACTCTCCAAATTGTCTTGAAATAGGCAGCCCAAACTGTAAACAAAGGGAAAATACATTATTTGAAAAATACTGTGGTTTCACTTTTTTTTAAAAAAAAAAATGTAAATATATTTTATGTATATATGTAAATAAAGATTCATTTTATAAGTTAATGGGCAGTAAGAAATTCTTCAGTTTCCACCGGAGCTTCCACCGAAATCTTCAGCAATTCTGAGTTGCTCCCAGGCTTCCTACAATTCCTCCACCCCAACCCAAGTTGGGAGTTCTGAAATCGTGAAAAGCCCTCAAACTAGGGGGCTCTTGCCGGCTGGTGAAGGGGGGTTACTGCCGTTGTTCTAGCGCCCCCGCTGTCAGTCTGCAACCAGCCCAGGGTGGATCTCGAGGAACCCTTTCCCCCTTTCCGTGTTTTGCGGTGTCAATCACAGCGTATATTGCTTTCCCCTCCCCCACCCCCTTCGTTCCCCCCCACTCCCCAACTACCATTTAGTAACATCCCAGCTCTGAGAGTCCGCCTCTGAGTGGCTCGCAGCAATCTGTCAACTGAGCCGGGGAGCCACCTCACAACAGATCTGGTTACTTTTGATTGACAGCGTCACCATGGCAAATAATTTGATTAAAACTATTGTCTTCTCCTTGGCAGTCCTCGAGTCAGATAACTGGACCAATCACTGCGCGGCTAATCACTTTTTCATGCCAGTTTAGAACAACATTTGGAAGGAGAGAGGCAAGGGAGAGCAAAAGGAAAGGGGGGGAGGAGGACGGGCGGGGGGTGGAAAGAAGAGAAGAATCGGCCACGAAAAGAAAAGAGAAAAGGAAAAGAGGAGAGGAGGAGGAGGAGGAGAAAAAGAAGGAAAGGGGAAGCGGGGATTTAAAGGACTTGATTCCATGTAAGCGATCCTATGGCAGAAAGGGGGGGAAGAGAGAGAGGGAGCGAGGAGCGCGCGAGCGAAAGAGGAACTCGCGAGCCCGGCCAGGGGGTGGGGAGAGTGAAAGTTCCACTCTTGCAAGTGCCGCTTCTCTCACACAATAGAGGCGCAAAGTTTGACGGTCGGAACTCGGGGACTTACAAACAAACACCGGAGCCCCGAGGTCGGGGGGCGTCGGCGCGGGCGCTGCGTGGGAGCTTCCCTCGCGCCCGAAGCTTCTCCGGCTCCATGGGGGCCTCGGCCGGGACAGGGGCAGCCCCGCTGACCTAGCCTCGGGGCTTTTCGCTCGGAAATCAGCCGTTCGGGCGGGCTGTGGTTGGCTGCTCCCTCGCGGAGCCCTTTCCTCATTGGCGCCCAGCGTGGCTGGCTCGCGCCCCCCCCCCCGACCGCCGCCCCTCTCCCTCGGCGTCCCCCCCAGGCGCTGCCTGCGGGGCGCTGGGTCCGGACGGGTGCCCCCTTTCGGCCAGGGTAGATGCGATAAGAGGGCCGGCGGCGACGGCAGGAGAGCCTTCCCGGGCGCGCCACCATGTCCATGCTGCCCACTTTTGGCTTCACCCAGGAGCAAGTGGCTTGCGTGTGCGAGGTGCTCCAACAAGGGGGGAACATCGAGAGGCTGGGCCGCTTCCTCTGGTCGCTGCCGGCTTGCGAGCACCTTCACAAGAACGAGAGCGTCCTGAAGGCCAAGGCCGTGGTGGCTTTCCACCGGGGCAACTTCCGCGAGCTCTACAAGATCCTGGAGAGCCACCAGTTCTCGGCGCACAACCACCCCAAGCTGCAGCAGCTGTGGCTCAAGGCGCACTACATCGAGGCCGAGAAGCTGCGGGGGCGACCCCTAGGGGCAGTCGGCAAGTACCGGGTCCGCCGCAAGTTCCCCTTGCCCCGCTCCATCTGGGATGGCGAGGAGACCAGCTACTGCTTCAAGGAGAAGAGCCGGAGCGTCCTGCGGGAATGGTACGCCCATAACCCTTATCCGTCCCCCAGGGAGAAGCGGGAACTGGCCGAGGCCACCGGGCTCACCACCACCCAAGTCAGCAACTGGTTCAAAAACCGAAGGCAGCGGGACCGGGCGGCGGAAGCCAAAGAAAGGTACGAGTAAGTAGAGCCGTCCTCCCTTCCGCTTCTCTGCAAGGAAAAGCTCCGCTTCGGGGACAGGCGGGAAGGCTTAGCTCAGTCCTGCCCGAAGTGCGCTGCACTGGCCCGGGGCGGGGGGTGGAGGGTAAGCTCCCTTCCCTTCCGAGCTAACCCTCGGGGGCTTGGGGCTGCGACGTAGAAAGGCACCCGCAGCCTGCGGACGGTACAAAGGAAGAGAAACTCGGGGATTCTCTGTCTGCACTGAAAGTTTTTTCCTTTCTTTTCCTTCCTTCCTTCCTTTTTTTTTTTTTTTAAGTTTTGGAAAAGTTAGTCCAGGGAGGGGGATGCCTGGGGGGAATCGGTTACCACAGGGACCAGTTTGTTTTATTCGAGAGCAAAATCGGGCTGTGGCCAAGATAAATATCTCTGATTCGCCTTGGATTTCAAGCCACGTCTTCGGAAAACTAGTCTAGTAGATAATGCAAGTTAAGTTTTCAACGAACGGGAGTGGAATATTAGAAAGAACTTCCTTGAAGGGAGGCCAACTGGCATTGTTCCTTTTATCTGGGTCTCTAATTTCCTAGTCTAACATCACAAAAGACAAGAACACAAAAGACAAGAACTGTCTAATTTGCCAGTTAGAGCTGTCTTTGCCAGCTCAGAAGTCAAACCCACACAGATCAATGGACCTGTCCTGCATTAAGGGTCTATAAAGAAGGTAGCCTTTCAAATTTCATTTTAATTGTAACAGCCGGTTTAGTAAGAAGGAAAGGAATGCCCCAAAATCTATCACTGAGGAACAAATGGATCACCATCAACCAAGATGTCACAAGCGCTGATTTGTGGATGAAAAATCCTTATTTAGCCAATTGCCAATACAATAAGCAAAAAATACCTGTTTTTAATATCGTTGTACCTATATCTAAATAGCATTGAATGTCACTTCACTGTGGGTGTATGCATGCTGCTTTTAAAATGAGGCAAAGGGGCCTCCAGCTCTGGATGGAACACTGTATTCTACACAGGAGGTGCTTGTGAGTTGGGGGGGAGTGCCCTCCCCTCCCCTCATCCCTTACACATTTTAATCCAGAGTGATGATCACAATTGAATAGTGTCTAGGGTTTACTCCTAAATCTCCAACTGGCTTTTTTCAGTGGCAAACTGCCTTGAGTTTTTCTTAGACTGTCAGTTTAGTGGGCAGTGAGGTGTATGTTTGAATAAGTGGTCTCTGGACTTTGTTTTTATCTAACTCCATTCTTTAAAAACACACCTGCTTGACACATTTTCTTGAAAATAAATCCCAGGAGTTTCAGTACTGTTTCAAATTTGTCCATATAGCCGTTTATCTATCAGGATGCAATTTCCTTTCATTTCATTAAGGCTTGCTTCCGTGTCAATAGGAAGGTTGGTGGCGCTTCTAGACATCAGATCAAGTGATAATGAGTCAAGAGCCCCTAAATTTCCATACTATCAACAAAAATAAAGTTATATTCATTTCTAAGAAACAATAGAAATATTCAGGCTCTATAAGAAAACTATATATTTCTTCCCCGTTACCGCGTGCCTTGTTTTCTACTTCTTTTCCTTTTTGCTGAACTTGTCCTTCTAATGCCAAAGCAAGGGCTTGGGATCTTCCTACTGACAGGAACCCTGCTTGGGCTAATTGATTTTAAGAGTTTAATACTGCAACCAGAATCACTGGTGGTTAGAGTCAAGACCTTGGACCTTCCTTAGGAGTCCTTTGGTTTACTTTCAGTATGCACCTAGATGGTCCCAGATCTAAATTATCTTCTGGGAGATGATTTTGTCCAAAATCGTCCCTAGATACTTGGTTCGCTAAATTTGTTTTCTTCCAAGATCTAATGTCTGGGATTCTGAGATTCTGCCAGAAAGAGAGAAAGACACCCCAAGGCCCCCAGGACGTCATAAGGTGCCACGTCTCCTGAAGACGTAAGAAGAACCCCTCTCCATAAATATTTCAGAACAAGGAGAGTTTTATGCCGAAAAAAAATGGAGGGGGGAAAAAAGTCACTTAGCGATACAACTGGATTAAGGAAACTGTTGAATTAAGGAAGTCTGAATTATTCCAAACATCCAACTGGTCAAACAGAAGACTTCCAGACAAGGTGGCTTGCTATTCTGCAGGTTTCCAAGACTCTCCCATTGTATCCACTCATGCCCTGGATGCCCTTATTGGAAAGGGTGGCCTGATGAGAAGGATTTCACTGAAGTTCATTTCGGCCTATGTTTCAGAAATAGTTTATTTCATCTCAGTTAGACTTCTAAAGTAACAGCTGTACCAAAAAAAGCCTGGTAAGGAAAGTTTCCAGAGTTGTGCCAGCTCATTTTGGGGGAGCAGCCCCTACTTCTTTGAATCTTGTAGTACTTGCAGTCGTTTTCCAGGGGTTACCGTGAGGGCTACTGTTTTGGTAAAGTCTGAATCTCTTTCTCTCTCCCTCTCCTCTCCCCATTCTCTCTCCTCTCTTTGTAGCTGAAATTGATACGGTATGAAAAACTTTTTAAACCTGATTTAGAAAACCAGGTGCAGGCAGGAAGAGAAAACTTTGCACAGTACCATCAGACTACATTAACTACTCCGCAGCCAAAACTGTGCTTTACACATGTAAATAATAGGAGTTTGGAGGGTTGCCGTTTGTTTTCAGGAGGCCCAGTGCAATTAAGAAAGCCCTTCACACATTCAGAGAGGGCAAATGTACAATAACCTACCTGAAAAGAGATGAAGTTGACCCAAAGGTATCCAGGCCCTGGCGACTTTCATTGTTGACACCCTCCTATCCAGTAATTAAAGGCAAAGATACTTTTCTAATGAGCCAAATATTGGTCGAAAAATCAAAAGCACAGTACTAGCTCCCACCAACACCTGGGCTAATAAAAAGATATATTATCTGCTTTATTGATTGGATCTAGTCTCTGTACTGCAGTCCGCAGTTGCTTACCAAAAATATAGGTAGAGGTTTCTCTCGAGAAAGTGGACTGCAATACTGTGTTGGACTGTTGGACAAATATGCAAAAGTAGATTACACGAAGGGGGCAACCACTCATCTAAATAAATAGCCCCACATTCCCAGAAAAAAGGCACGATTTTGGGAAGTGAGACTGCTAGAATAGGATCCTAACTATCGTAGGAACCACCATTTAACACCTGTCGATCCTGCACATTTTAGAAAAGAGGGTTGTAAAACTTTAGATGGCGGTTGCTGAAACACACAGCAACTACCAAGGTCTCCTTTCCCTACCGCTGATGGGCTTTGCATCCAAATGGGTTAGAAATGGCAAAGCTTTTGCGGGCCTTTCTTGGGGAGGACTTTACTCTTGGAAGAAAAACGCACAAGAATGCAGACCAAGTCCTTCACTCAGTGGCCAAATATGGAGCACCGTAGTGATGGGGGAAGGAATCGCAGGTGGCTATCGAGCTTCAGACAGGAAAGGTTTCTGTTTACAAGCGGCAAAGCTGATTCACCGCTAACCTCTCCAGATTTCAACCCAATGTCTCTTCCTGCACATATCCAGGCAGGGCACCTTCCCAGGCGATAAATAACTTGACTCGAACTTTCAGGCCGGGATTCCTATTTCCTGCGACCCAGGAGAGCAGAAGCTTCTTCAGGACAATCATTTCCTAGCCACCTCGGTTTACGTGGGTGCAGCCTTCCTTAGGGAAGGTTACGGGAAGCGACGGCTGTTAAACGTCACGTATTTCTCCCGGATTATTAATAAACAAATGAAGTTAGAGGTCTCGAAAACTGGAAATACGGGGAGCAGGGTGGAGTGGGGGTGTGTGGAGGAGAGAAATGGCATTGCTTTTACTTCATGGCTCCGGCAATCGATCCAGGGGATCCCGAGGTATGTGCCATTGGGTTCCTTATCCCAAATCTGGAGCTTTGGAAGGAGATCGAGCTGGGTAGCGTTAGCGCGAGCATAAAGAGCCTCTTGATCCGAAAGCCAATTTTAAAGCACGAAGTTAGACTGGATCGGATTCAAGGCGTTAGGATCGAATTCACGCCAAGCATTTCCCTAGATGGACTTGAGCTACTTATTTTTTGGGTGGAGGAGGAGGAGGAGGAGGAGGGCTGCCCGGGCTGACTTGGTCTTGGTGAGACATCATCTTTAACTCCTACGAGCACCAACCGGAAGGCAGTAGTGCGGGCGCACATGTTGGCTACCGAAAAAGTAGAGCAAAAGTCCCCCCTCCCCCGTAGGAGTCAACTCATTGCCGAGTCCTCAAAGCAGGGTGGTTCCTAACAAAGTGATTCGACCCAAAGCCCAGCTGCCTTCCCTTGACGAGAGGTTCCTTTCATCTGAATGAGGAGGGTAGAGAAGTGTCCTTACTCAGAACTTACTTGCAGGGTAGTTCATAAGAGTCTTAGGCAATAGCTAAGACTACATTAATTAAATGTAAATAAATTTGCACCCTGGTTTATGCCCTAGTTCTTTTTTTTTTAAAAAAAAAAATTGGGATTGCAGGTTCAGTGCCACTTTTTGTGGTCTCCTGACATGACTAGTTAGACTCTAGTCATGTCAGGAGACCATAAAAAGTGGCACTGAGGCCGCAATCCCAATTTTAAAAAACAGAACTAGGGCATAAACCAGGATGCAAATGTATTTACATTTAATTAAGATGAAAAAATAGTTGGTATGCTTCCTCTCTGGTCATGTGAGTAATTTTCCTTACGGTCTATAAGCCCCCATCTTCTCCCCCCCCCCCACGTTTCTGTTACATAAGTATTAACTTTGGTAACACAATCTTTGGAGGTCAGGAGTGGGGAGGAAGATATGCACCCGAGGCTTCCTGGGGTCTTGGATAGAAAATAGAGTATTAGAAGGCGCATTTAATGGGAATTCCCCCTCTGTTTAATCAAAGAATTTGACTTTTCGACCCTATTTGAAACCCTGCCTAAAACTCCGATGAATTGTACCTGTGGCCTTTCTGAGCTCATCAGAATGTTCTCCCTGGTGCATGTGATTAACAAGAAAGTCTTTGGGGTCAGTCTTATAATAAATACAGAACACAATAATAATACTTATTATTTATGTGTCGCCAGACATTCAGCGACATTCAGCAAGCTCTGTCCTGAAAGTATTGGCATTTACTTTTGAGTAAAGATACCACAAGATCCGCATCAAATGGTAAATCACAGCTTTTTCTTCTTGATAGAAGTGAAGTCAAATTTGTTTTTGCTGATGCGATGACTGTCCCACGCTGCTTAATGCTGATGTCTGGCCATTTGGATTTGAATCCAATTAATTTGTTAATATCAAGTCCGTTCTTTTTTTTTCTTTTTTAAAAAATGGGATTCTTTGGGTTTAAAGAGAAGTATAAAGCCTTACGTTCAAATAAACATAATCTCGGTATGCCACATGTCTTTAAAGAGAGATGCAGTGGAATATTTTCGAACTCGGGAACTCTCCTCCGTGTCTAAGGCAGGGACTTCTCTACGTTGGGGAAAGCTTTGTACATAGACCGGGCGGCGTACCCAGGAACCCCGGTCAGCCGCCTTTGAGATCAACCGCCATACAGATGACCTCCAAGGGGCTGAATTTTGCCGTCTCCTTTTTTGTTGTTCAAAATCAGCCTCAATCAGCTCAACTAAAGACGTTGCCTTCAAAATCTGAAATACATTTTTTTTAAAAAAAAAAAAGAAAGAAGCCTCTCCTAGAGGGAGCATCTCATGAACTGGAGCGAGAAGGCTATTCTGAAAAAGGTGTTTTCTGTGGTCTTTTCTACCGGATTTTAAATTCGGGCCGGTAGGCTTTCTAGGGAGCTGCCCGTTATTGGCTGGAACTAATGATTTCCAGCTGAACCGAAAAGTTTCAGTAGCTGTGTGTTTATCCCTTCTTTCCTTCCACTTTGTTTTGATTTTTCTCTCCCCCCACCTCTCCGGTTCTAAAGACATCCTGCTCTGCTTTTTTCCAGAAGTTGCCACCTGAAATATTAAGTATTTTATGGTGGTGGAAGCTTTAAGTCGTGAGAATTTGCTCGATCGGAGGTATAGCAGACGTAGCCAAGCGAATATTTCGTGCATTTCAAACAAGTTCTCGCCTATCTAAAACTCGAGTCCTACAAAACGGGTCACAACACAAACCTTCTTAGACTAGACCAAATTCAGACAAGGCTCTGAGCCCCCAACCCAGCGAATCCCACCTTAGCCGCCTAACGTGTTTTGGGACCCAGATGATCTGATGATTTAATGTGTGGGATGAACCCAGAGAACGGATTTGATTCAGTAAACCGTGACTAACTTCCGAGGGAGCCACTTGGACGAACGCAACTCTAGCCGCAGTCTGCTTACACTCGCGTTAAAGGGCGCTATTCGGTGAGGGTCCTTTTGAGCAAAGCGAAGCTAGAACTGGATTGTCTCTCTACAAGATATTTCTTGTTCGGTTTGGAACCGCTGATGTTCAGATACAAAAACTGGACCTCGCCCGGCCCTTTTTTTAAGAATTGCGGAGCTAAATCGAGAAAAAAAAATTCCCCGGTGGCTTTATCTGGCGCGCCTCTCTGCAAACGTGGAGCTCTCCGGTGCAATCGCCAAAGAGATGGCGACTTCCCTTCCAGCATCAGGGCTAATTCACCTACCAACCGCCCTCCGACCGGCTTTCCCTCCGTTATTTCCTCCTCGCTTTGATTTTGCTCGCCTTGGTGAAAGAAAGAAGTTGCTTTATTTTGCCGCACGCTCTCCCCTAGGTCAGCCGTAAACTGTTTACAAGACCTACAGCGTCCCCAAAGAGGGCCCGAAGAGCTGCAGGCGCAAGTTGTGTAAACCAGGGGTCTCCAACCTTGGCAACTTTAAGACTTGTAGACTTCCAACTCCAGCAAAGCTGGCTGAGGAATTCTGGGAGTTGGAAGTTCACAAGTCTTAAAGTTGCCAAGCTTGGAGATCCCTGATGTAAACTTGATTTTGATCCTTTCCCTCCGATAATTTTGCCCCATTTTTCCCCATTTTTCTTTAAAACTAAGAGCTAGATCGCAGCAAATCACACGTCTCACATTTGCTATCCTCCACTGGCAACTTAAAGGCGAAGGCTGCCGGCGTCTTGGGGTTGCATCAAATAAAACATATCCAGGAAAAGCAACCTGGGCATTTATTTGCACTTTAGGCTTTTCCTAAGCGCGTGAAAAGGCTACTTCTTCAGACTCCGTCCGTATCGAGAATCGGCGTCCCCCCCACCCCCTCCGCTTTTCAGAGGCCGCCGCAAACTTGGAAGAACTCAAAACGACCAAAGGGACGGATTACGGAAGTCGGCGGGAGTCGGTTTCCAGCACGGCTTCAGGACCGGGCAATCATTCTTGGAAATGAGCATGCGCAAAGGACGCCATGCCGGAAATTAGCGTGGAAAGCCCGCTCTCGGTTTAAGTGGCGTTAGGGAGTGGTGCGGATCTTAGATAACCGCGAAAGCTGTTGAGGATCAATGTGGGTCTGCAAGAGAAGTGAGCCTTATGAGGGGCTAATACAAAGCGTTATAATTTATCCCTGCAATGGCCTACTCCATATATATGGATATATATTTCGCGGTTATCTAAGATCCGCACCACTCCGCACCACTCCCTAACGCCACTTATATGATATATGATTATCTATCTATCTATCTATCTATCTATCTATCTATCTATCTATCTATCTATCTATCTATCTATCTATCTATCTATCATCATCCCCTACCAGTGGTAAAATCCAATTTTTTTTACTACCGATTCTGTGGGCGTGGTGTGGCGGGCGTGGCTTGATGGGCGTGTCGGGAAAGATACTGCAAAATCCCCATTCCCTCCTCCCTCCTGGGGGAAGGATATTGCAAAATCTCCATTCCCACCCCACTCTGGGGCCAGCCAGACGTGGCATTTGCCAGTTCCCCGAACTGCTCAAAATTTCCGCTAATGGTTCTCCAGAACTTGTCAGAACCTGCTGGATTTCACCCCTGCCCCCTGCTCCTAAGGGGTCGTGCATAAGCGCACCAGCGTGCCTACCCATCCCTGTCCTACTATCACCATTTATACATACTTATTTGTTTATGGCTATGTTTTGCTTATTTATATCCATTTATTTGTGCCAATTTTCATGTGTCCATGTCTGTGTGTATATTGATACTTGTTCCTTGTACTTGTTGACAAATAATTAAATAAATAAAATAAATTTGAATAAGGTAAATTAACCCCACGGCATCTTAATTGCCTAATGTTCTCTAGCAATGTTAGAGCCTTACTCCTAGAATTTAGGCTCTCGGAGAGATTAATGTCTTATATAAATGCCCCTGGGTCTGGGAGGGACTGCCAACCTAATGAAATCTTAACCATTCTGTTCTAAGTTGGGTGTGAATCGCTTGGTGATTTATCATTATGTTTTTTTTGTTTTTCATTCTCAATCCCTTTGGTAGAGTTGTGAGTATGATTTATGACTCCCAGAGTAAATATTCTCATTGGTACAGGTAGTCCTCGATTTACGGCCAAAGCTGAGCCCAAAATTTCTCTTGCTAAGTGAGACATTTGTAAAGTGAGTTTTGCCCCGTTTTATGACCTTCCGTGCCACAGTTGTTAAGTGAATCACAGAAGTTAAGTTAATTACATGGTTGGCAGATAAATCAGATTTTCCCATTGACTGCTTGTCAGAAGGTGATAGAAGGTGATCACATGACCTCGGACAACCAGCATAAAAATGAGTAAATTGCCAAGTACCTGAGTTTTGATCATGTGACCATGGGGATGCTTCAATGGTTGTGAGTAAAAGGTCATAAGTAACTTTTTTTCAGTGCTGTTGTTACTTTGAATGGTCACTAAATGAACTGTTGTAAATTGAGGACTACCTGTACTTATTTTCAGGTAGCTGTCCACAGGATCCCAGGCCCATATTGGCCTAGTTCTATGTCTTCACTTTTACTGGGGGACATTAGTGAGAATTAGGGCTCATGAGCTTGTCTGTGGTCACCCCATACGAAGACAATCTTCCATCTCAAAAGTAGTGCCTTTTGCTAGGCCAAGCCATGCTTACATATCACCCTGCTGCATTTAATTTCCTGTTTACGTCCTGTGGTGGGGATGTCCCTTCCTCTCCAATGATTGCTGATGGCCCACCACAGCCATTTTGTTGTGGGCCACTGGACTGCCTGCCCACTTCTGAATTAACCTCTCCACATGGACCAGTGAAAAACAATAGCTTTATTAACAAACGGGCTGGTAGATTGGTGAAAGAACGACCTTTTCTCTTTTTGTCAGGTTCACTGATGGCAAGGCTTTTTTTAAAAAAAACTCAGGTAAATGGATAACGGTTCTGCCAGTTTTCCCTTGTAGCCCAAGTAATAGGGAATGTTTTATTTCCCTCCTCACCCGTGGGTATACTTGCTGGATTGAATGTGAGGGAGAGAGGCTCAAAGTCTTTGGGTGGAAGCCATATGGCCTCAGAGACACTTGCTTGGCAGATATGGGGGAGGGGAGCAGGGGGGTCCACAAACCAGGGTTAATGGTAGCCATCATCCAGATAAAGCCCTTGGCTGGCATGGCCACCAAAGCTGAAGAACAAGATTTAAATCTAGACAGCAATATCTAAAGCTAGCGTAATTTCCCAAGAATTTCATCATGAGAGGCAAACAGCTTATGGGTGCCATGCCAAATAGACCTTAAGCTCAAGGAAATGCACAGCCTTGGATGCTATCTAGACATATGTCTATTAAAATAAAAACATTAATTGTTTTAGGAGACTGTTTATTATTGAGGTTTGGTAGGCTAGTTTCATCATTCTTTATAAACAGTGACACCTAACCAAGAGTGACTGGCTTCAAACACAGTAATAAGGCATACTGAGGTTTATTTGGTTTTGGCTTAATATGTTGAGTGAAATGAACCATGGTTTTATAAGCCATGTTATGTGGGTTAGAAATTGTATGTGAACTTATCTATGGCATATTCTACAAAAAAAAAATTAGAATGATGATGGTTTAAAGCGAAATATAATTCCGCCGCCAGCCTAGTTTACACCTAGCACCAATAAATAATGTAATTTGTTCTGGCTGTGTGAATCTAACATTTGTGATGTTGAAGTGTAGTTTATATAGTTTAGTTATTGTGTGAACTCAGCAAATGTAGTTTATTTAATAAACTATGGTTAATACAAACAATGGCTTGGCACAGCATATAAACCCAGCTGTGACATGGTTTAGCTCCTCCAGCCCTCCACTATAGTTCTGCATATAGAATCTGCATTCACAGCTGATGCAGATTCTACCATTTCCATCATGCTGCTCTTTCTGCCTAGCATCTTTTGAATGCTTAGGTCAAATCTCAAAGTTGTTTATGGGAAATGTAACCTGCATCCTTTCCTATTTATCCTACATCCTATACCTGTGATGGTGAACCTATGTTATGCGTGCCACACGTGGCACGTGGAGCCATATCTGTCGGGACGCGAACATTGCCCTAGTTCAGCTCCAGGGCTGATTTTTGGGCCTTCCAGTCCCACTGGACGTTGGGAAACGGGCCATTTCCGGCCTCTGGAGGGGTGGGAAAGGCCGTTTTCGCCCTCCCCAGGCTCCAAGAAAGCCTCTGGAGCCTTGGGAGGGCGAAAAACAGGCCTACCGGACCCACTGTGCCATCACGTGTCAAAAGCAGGGAGAGTGCAGGGGGGTCACGCATGCATATGTGGGGGGGCGTATTGAATTATGGGTTTGGGCAGACACGCAGGTGACCCCCCTACGCTACCCCCGCTTTTGGCACACGATGGCAAAAAGGTTAGCCATCACTGTGCTATGCTGTTTTCTATTGACTTAATTTGGGATAAAGTATTTAAAGATATATGCCCCCACAAAAAAAGCGGTCAGTGATTTGTACCTGAAACATTATATTCTCCATGGCTACTGCAAGAGACAGCCATGACAATTGGAGCCCCTATCTTTGGGGGTGGGGTCATTAAAAAAAAAACACAACTCACATATATAAGTTGAAGCAAACAAAAATGTTCTACAAAATGAAGTTATTCTTATCCATAAATTACTTTGGATGATTTTTTTTAAAGTAGACTATTGCAGTGCTATATTCAGGTGAGATGGGGGAAAAGAAACCATACCTGGCTTCAAGTTGACCTGTGTATTATATTCTGTGCCTCTAATATGCTGTCTGTGGGCAAATGGTGTCCCCTCCCCCCAACATACTATTTCAGCAGCTTGTGCTTTTAGTAAGGATGGGCATGAGGGAGTGGCATGGTGTTGTCTCCTTTTGCAATCTGATGTTTTCTCTCTCCCTTGTTCTTTCTCCCATCCCCCCCCCCTTTTAGGGAAAACAATGAAAATTCCAGTTCCAATGGCCACAATCCGCTTTCCTCCTCTCTCAATGGCAATAAGACAGTTTTGGGCAGTTCCGAAGATGAGAAAACACCTTCTGGCACCCCGGACCATCATTCCTCCTCCAGCCCTGCCTTACTTCTCAATTCAAACCCAGGCTTACAGCCTCTCCATAACTTGGGCCATCCTCAGGGTCCTAGTGCCATTCCAGTTCCCAGCGCGGACCCTCTGCATCATCACAGTTTGCAAGACTCCATCCTCAACTCCATGTCTTCAAATCTGGTCGACCTCGGCTCTTAAAAATATTTGCTGAACCTAGCATTCTCCCTGAACCCAGGCTCTCTCCATCTGGGTTGTCCTCTTCTTTTTTTTCTCCGCCCACCCCCACACTTAATTCCTCTGCTCCACAAACTAAGGATCTGAAACCTTGGAAGGATCTATAAAATGGATCCGTTGTTTCACTTTGGATCAATTGCCGAGCAGCTGACTGACTGGTGCATACTGTAAATTCAGAAACACTGTAAGCTGCTCAATGACTTAAATCTTAAGAGGATGTGGTGAAACTCACAGCAGAAAAGTGGAGGACAAACATTACTGTAGGATGGAAGAAGTGAAGGAGGGGTGGGATGGTGGTTTGTGTAAAAGTTGTTTCTTTGGCAGAATGAAGGCCAGGAGTCTCAGCCCACACAACCTCTTGTA
Organism: Arizona elegans; assembly: GCA_022577455.1. Taxonomy (NCBI): domain Eukaryota; kingdom Metazoa; phylum Chordata; class Lepidosauria; order Squamata; family Colubridae; genus Arizona; species Arizona elegans. Next base: position 294,605,292 of record JAKOOJ010000001.1, on the reverse strand, counting down.
CGGGAGATCCGATCCAAAGTTGGATTTCAACTTCTTAACATGCCTCTGTAAATGTGCCTCAACCTGATCTCCAGGGATCAACTCACGAAGCTGTTGAGAACTGAAGAGCTGAAGCCAAAGCTCCATCAATTTCAGCAGGATATTGGGAAGCAATACTTCTCCCCTATGGTTGCTCCCACCACCACCTGGCACCCCATGGTATACTGCTTCTAAATCTGGAGGCTTTAGTAACTTGACAACACTGATAGTTTTATCTGCCATGAATTTGTCAGACCTTAAATCCATTTTTATTTTTTCTTGCTTGTGGCAGCAATCACTTGCCCATGTAATCGCGGAAATGTTAATGAAAGACTCTTGTCTAAAGCAGACACTTCTTCCCAGCCAGGCTGAGTGCAGGCTGCTGGGATTTCTAACTCAGTGACATCTGGAGGGAGGCCACGGGGAGGCCATACTACTTTCATCAGTTGCAGAGGCTGCTTGACAAGTTGATGGTTCCATTAGACTTACAGTGTACTGCAGTTGGAAGTAAGGAAACCATTGGGACTCTTTTGCAAAGAATGGGATTATTTGCTTATTTCCAGGATCAGAGTGATAGGGCAACATTTTGTTTTTCTCCCAGAGCCAATCTGTCTCCTTTTTTGAGAATTCATCTAGTTTGTGCACAGCAGCCTATGAAATGCCTTTCCTTGTAGGCCAGAATCAAAGGGCCTGATAGAGAAAAGCAAGAGTATAACATAGTGCAGTGGTTAGAGTAGAAGACTAGGACAGGGGGAGTCAGGTTCAGATCTTCACTCAAGCATGAAGCGCACTGGATAATTTTGGGGCAGTCACACTCTCTTAGCCAGCCTACCTCACCAGGTTGTTGTGAGGGTAACATTGGAGGGGGGGTATCCTATATGCTCCTTTTGAGTGTTTCGGTGACAAATGAGATATAAATGGTATAGAGAAGCCACACCTCTTAACTTATTTGAAGAGAAAAAAAACATTTGTGATCATTGTATATGCCAATGCTAGCTATTCAAATGCTGTAATAGCCACCAGTTTCTAAAAAGCTCCTGGCTTCTAAGCATGACCTCCTCCAGATAATACTACCCTCCCTTGTAAGCTGATGCTATGCAAAGCACATGAACCCTGATTGAAGGAAAGAGGAAAATGGGCTTCTTTTGCCTTGTATATTTCCCTACTGCCACCCACCCACCCAAACTTTTAGGTGGGGAGGACAAAGCAACATCCACAGATCACTCAAGCCAGATATCTTGCCTCCACCTGATCCAGTAGCTACAAAGGTGAACCTGGGTGAGCTGCTTGAACTACAATCATCTTCCGCCTCAGTTCTTTCATCTGCAAAATGGGAACAAGGGCGATTTTCCCCAGAAGGTTCCTGGTGAGGCAACTGGACAGCGTTTTGCACATTTAACTTTGAGAGAGCCTCTATCGCTCATTATTTTTAATGCTATTAGTAGTGTTTCCCCTTGAAGCCTGTGGGGCCAACCTACGTCAAGGTGCTTTATTATCCAGTCTTAGGCGAGCTCTGGATTTCCTCCTGGGTGTAACTCACGCAGACCCCAGGACATCCCTTCAAACCAAGCAAGGCGAACAGCGAGCCTGATGACAGCCGTCTCTCTCCGGGGCTCTAGAAGCCGCCGCCGCCGCCCTCAACCACCAAATGCAAGGACGGTTCCTTAGCCAGCCAGGCTCCCTCCAATTTTGTGTATTGTTTCTATCCTGTGAAAACCGCCTTTGGAAAGATAGTTCTGCTTCTATTTTATAATAAAAGCGAGACATCCAGCACAGTGATGCGAGAAGTGGGGAAGGGCTTTCGTTTTTAGCCAGCCGTCGGCGCTCTGGGTTCGGATTTTCTCGGTGTTTTTAAAACAAGTCAATAACCGAGAGCCAATCGCGTCGGGCAGCAGAGCCGGGCAGGGCTCTGGGGAAAGATGGTCGCAAGGAGTGGCGAAACACAACAGCCAGAGTGTGCGCGGGGTGTGGCAAAAAACCGCCCGCATTTCCGCACCTCAAAAAAAAAAAAAAAAAAAAACCTTCGATCAGGCTGCGGCCTCTACCACCATCCGTCTTTTTTGACCACCCTCTGCCCGCTCCCCTGACAGCGGCAGCAACCTTCAGTAGCAGGGTCATCTTTCCTAGAATTTTTCAAGGAAAATGAAAGAGTTTTCCCGAGGAAACGGACCCGCATCGTTTAGGAAACGGAAGTTTCCCCAAATGGGCGGGAAGAGGGCTTGGCTCTTTTTCCTGAGTTACCTCAGGTCGCTGCATAAGCCATTTTGTTCTAGGCAGTTCACAAGTTGAAACTCTCCGCAACCCCACTGGTCACCAGATCTGCTTCCTTCCAAATTGCAAATCAGAGGCTTCCCTTCTGTGCTTTTTTTTTTTTTTTTTTTTGCAAATCCCAGTAATTTAATGCTCAGTTTTAATCCCAGTTTTAATGCTCAGGGTCCTAGTCCTCTTTGAGCAGGAGGGAAGGTGAACTTTCTCTCCTCTTCCCTCCCCCCCCCAAAAAACCCCTATTTTCTAACATTTCTCTTGAAATTCCTGAAAGACAGAAAAAATGATGGTGACAGCGTTGCACCTAGAGAGAGAGAGAAGAGAAAATGGGACTGAAGGTGTAAATTCCAATTGGGGGGGGGGAATCAGTGAGAAATATTTGAAGGAAAAAGTGGTCCAGGACAGAAAGTAGGTGGGGAGAGAAGAAAAGAGAAGGGTATCAGGGTCCAGAGAACTAGCCAATTTAGGTAGTGAAAAGTTCCAGTGGTTGCTCCTGCTAAGTTGGATACTGGAGTCCAGAGACCAGTTCAACCTGAGAGTTATGAGAGTTAAATGAATAGTAGCTTCTTCAAGATCCAGTGATTTCATGGAACCATCTATGAAGTTTTCTTGACAATACAAAAATAATTCACAGCTTCTTCCATGACATTTTCTCCATTTTAGTATCTCCCCCCCCCACCCTCCCCAGATTACAGCCCCAAGATTTCCTGATGATTTCTATCCAGATAGCAAGCCAGTTTGGTGTAGTAGTTAAGGTGCTGGCCTAAAAACCAGGAGTTGTGGGTTCTATTCTCACTTTAGGCATGAAAAACCAGCTGGGTGACTTTAGTCCAGTTACTCTCTCTTAGCCCAATTCATCTCACAGGATTGTTGTTATGGGGAAAACAAGAGAGAAAGGAGTATTATGTATGTTTGCTTCCTTGAGTTACTTCTAAAGTAATAAAGGCAGGATAAAAATCTAATAAATAAAAAATAAATACCGTACTAATCAAATGTGACCTCACTCAGCTTTTCCATACCAGTAAAAATATGCCAAAATTATTAGTGCAAGCCATATTGCAATCCTGGAGAGGTTTACATAGATTCCATTAAATTCAGTAGGGTTGATCTCCACCAGAATGCACGTATGAAATTTCCATTTGATCAGTTGCCCATTTATTGAGCAAAATAAATGGTGCTTTTGTCATACATAGGACATAGAGACCTGAACTCTATCTGCTATCAGCCAAAATGTTTTCAATCATAAATGAAATTTCCCCATGGATTACACATGAACCTTTGAGTTGCCAAAGAAACTGGCAGGACTCACCCATTGGTGATCATGACGGTAAGACCAAAGCTCAGTTTTTAATTTTTGAGTATGGTTTTGCTTTAGCACAGTTCCACAACCATTCCCTGAACTAGGATTGCTCCTGATCTTGCAAAAACAAGCTGGGCCTGTTCTGAAAAATAGTGTGGAATGAAGCCAAATACGATTTCCTTCCATTTCTCATTATATTTAATTGAAAGTAAATGTGCTCTCCAATCGACGATTTTATTGTTTCCTCCTTTCTCAAACAAAACATTATGATTTGATAACGATTTCTAAAGATGTGGTACAGGCTGGCTCAATTGTTCAGACTGCATGCTGGAGCATCATCTGCTATGCTGCAAATAACTTGCAGTTTGTGAATCACTGTGGCTTATTCAACAAATGCTGATTAAGCAAACCATTAAACACTATGGCGAATGAATCTGATCAAGAATTGGTTGGAAGGTTGATCCAAACATCCTCCAAGTCTCAAAATGGGTATGTATACTGAGAGGCAGTTCACCACCATCATCCTCGCCCTTCCTGGATTACTGATTTCTTCCTTTCCTTTCTTGGAGCTTGGAAAATATAAATGTTTCAAATGTGAAAGTGATAGATAAGGAGGCTTTTAAGATTTTCATGTTGCTTTTGGTGGAACCAGCCATAAATCAATTCTGATGTCAAGTTTTTCTTCTCTGGATTAAAGTTTGACTTCAAAAGAAACAAAATCATAATTAGAAAAAGCATGCAGCCTAAACGTGTGTGTGTGTGTGTGTGTAAGTCAAATATATCTCTTGGCTCCCAAGTATGACCATCTCTATGGAGGGTGGGCAATATATTTCAGGTTTATGGAGTTTACCTCTGTTTTTGAATAGAACTAAAGTTCCATTGGCTGGAGTCTGTTCAAAAGTTGTAGAATCAAGAGATTCTGAGCCATGGGCTGTGTTTTGAGGAACTGAGTAGATTTCATACTCCTGTCATGCAAAGATCCACTTCTAGCTTCTTACCCTTAAAGCTCTTGAAGTTCTGCAAGAGCTGCTATTCTTACACAATTGTGGATAGGAAATCTAACTGATATACAATCACAACAAAGTCTACTGTACTAATAGATATAAAACTACCTACTGTCCATCTGCTCCAAATTAGATTATGCATATTTTGCTTGGGTTAGCCAATTCTGAATAAGTATTCTCCCCCCCACTTTTTTTTTTTTTTACATTAGTACCTTTCAATGCCACCCTCAGCCAATCTGTAAACCTTAGATTGAATTTTAACAATGATCATGGGTTGCAATTGGTGAACCAAGAAAATGTTATGATGGTCTTTCCCAACCAGGTGCCTTTTACATTGTGTCAAAATACAACTCTACTGTTCCCAGCCAATGCCATGCCATTTTAGGATGATGTCCACCCAGTCAGCAAAGACTGAGAAAAATCCTGCAAATCTTCAGCTTCTTAATGCACCATCTCTCCCAACTAAGAACTCACCAACCCAGGATAAATTTTAGAAGTACCCAAGATCTGGCTTCAAAACCACGTACAAAGAGGACGTGAAAGCAAGTTTCTGTTCACAAAGATGGTCCAAGATAGAAGGGGAGAGAGCTTCTACAGATTAAACAGCTACAGAGAAGAGGGCTTTCAGGCAGATGTAGCTTGCCTCAACAGTGTTGAGAACTCAACTGTTAGCTTTGAAGAGTTTGTATTCTCGGGTTTCCCTATCCAGTAGGCTACTTTCATTGCAAAGAGGGTTTGAATACCACTGAAAGGAGAAGAGATGAAGTTAGACTTTGCAGCAACCTCATAAAGGGCCACTGAATTAAAATAAGTCTCTGTCCTAAGTCTTCAAAAACATGTAGATGTACTTCAAAGTAAATCTCTTTGAGGACACACTGAGCATCTGGAATCTACTGCAATGTCATTCATGACCAACCTATATTTAGGTGAACTCTTTTAAAACTCCCCTTCTTCTTTTGCCCTCAATTGTTCCCAGCATTAGGCTCTTCTCCAGTGAGTCCTTCCTTCTCATTAAGTGGCCAAAGTATTTCAGTTTCATCTTCAGGATCTGGCTTTCTAAAGAGCAGTCAGGGTTGATCTCCTCTAGGACTGACTGTAGTCTTGCAGTCCAAGGGACTCGCAGGAGTCTTCTCCAGCACCGTAGTTCAAAGGCCTCAATTTGAACTATGAAGCTCAGCCTTCCTTATGATCCAACTTTCGCAACCATACATTGCAACTGGGAAAACCATAGCTTTGACTATATGCACTTTTGTTGGCGGGGTAATGTCTCTGCTTTTTAGTCTAACTTTGCCATAGCTTTCCTCCCCAGGAGCAAGCATCTTTTAATTTCATGGCTGTAGTCCCCAGGTGTGGTGATATTGGAGCCCAGGAAAATAAAACCTGTCACTACCTCCATTTCTATTTGCCAGGAATTGAGAGGGCCGGGAGATATGATCTTAGTTTTCTTAATGTTGAGTTTCAAGCCAACTTTTGCACTCTCCTTCTTCACCTGCAACAGAAGGCTCTTTAGTTCCTCTTCACTTTCTGCCATTAAAGTGGTATCATCTGCATATCTGAGGTTGTTGATATTTCTCCCGGCAATCTTAATTCCAATTTGTGATTCATCTAGCCCCGCCTTTCTCATGATGTGCACTGCATATAAGTTAAATAGGCCTTGCCAAACTCCTTTCTCAATTTTGAACCAATCAGTTGTTCAGTGTCCAGTTCTCACTGTTGCTTCTTGACCCGTATATAGGTTTCTCAAGAGACAAATAAAATGGTCTGGTACTCCCATCTCTTTGAGAACTTGTCACAGTTTGTTGTGATCCACACAATCAAAGGCTTTAGCATCAGAAGTAGGTGTTTTTCTGGAACTCCCTAGCTTTCTCCATGATCCAGCGTATGTTGGCAATTTGATCTCTAGTTTCTCTGCCACTTCCAAATCCTGCCTGCATTTCTGGTAGTTCTCAGTCCACATACTGCTGGAACCTAGCTTGTAGGATTTTGAGCACAACTTTGCTAGCATGTGAAAAGAGTGCAATGGTGCGGTAGTTTGAGCATTCTTTGGCATTGCCCTTCTTTGGAATTGGAATGTAAACTGACCTTTTCCAATCCTGTAGCCACTGTTGAGTATTCCAAATTTGCTGGCATATTGAGTGTAGCACTTTTACTGCATCGTCTTTTAAGAGTTTGAATAGCTCAGCTGGAATACTGTCACCTCCACTAGCTTTGTTGTTGTTCAGACTTCTAAGGCCCATTTGACTTCACATTCCAGGATGTCTGGCTCGAGGTCAGTGGCCACCCCATCGTGGTTATCAGGGACGTTAAACTCCTTCTTATATAATTCTTCTGTATAATTTTGCCACCTCTTCTTAATCTCTTCTGTCTCTGTTAGGTCCCTGCCATTTTGGTCCTTTATCATGCCCATCTTTGCAACCCACTCCAGTATCTTTGCCATGAAAACCCCATGGACACTACCAAAAGGCAAAAAGATATAACGCTGGAAGATGAGCCCCTCAGGCTGGAAGGTGTCCAATATGCTACTGGGGAAGAGCAGAGGGCTAGTACTAGTAGGGCCAGTGGATCAAGTTTTGTCAGAACTCTCTGTTATGACCTGTCTGTCTTGGGTGTACCTGCACAGCAAAGCTCATAGCTTCATTGCGTTGCATGAGCCCCTTCACCATGACAAGGCAGTGATCCATGAAAGGGCATATTTTTATAAGTTTTTTTAAATATAGTAAAAATATACAAAACAAGAGCAAAGATAGAAAATAAGTAACAAAGATGATAAATTTTTAAAAAGGAAAAACATAAAGTTATGCCTTCTGCCCTTCTTTCTGTTGAGTGGTTACCATCTTAAACTTTTCCCCAATTTCTTTATTCCCTTTTAATCTCAATGTCATCAATACATATTTTTCCTTCTTTCAACTGAAAGTTCATATAAGGTTTCCAGTCTTCAAAAATGGTATCTTTTTTCAGTAACCGAAGGTTTCTTGAGATAAAATTGATTATCTGGATTCTTTCAGTTCAAGGATGGATTTAGGTCATAAAACACTTGGCTACCTTATTGGATGCCCTTGGAAAGTAGAAAACAAAGTTATCCCAGGTGGTTCTGCTCATATTTACATCAACACTTGATATCACAATGTTTCCTTCCCGGGATGTTTGGCCAGTAGAGAATTTGAAGGTTCTTTTTGCAATAGCTTTGTTCTTAATACCAATTTATGTTGGGTCTAGTGGTTAAGGCAACAGGCTAGAAAGTAGGAGACCATGAGTTCAAGTCCCACCTTAGTCATGAAAGGCCAGCTGGGTGAATTTGGACCAGTCTCTCTCTTTCTCTCTTAGCCCAACCCAACTCATAAGGTTGTTGTTATGGAGAAAATAGGAGGAGGAAGATATGTTGGATATGTTCACAGCCTTGAGTTATTTGTAAAAACAATTAAGGCAGGAAACAAACAAATACATAAAATAAATAAAAGTATTTGATAAGGTGTAAGCTCCACCATAAGATAAAATGGAACAACTCTTGCTCAGTTATTAGTTTGTGAGTTACCTGGGTCTGTTTTACCTGTTGGCTTCAACTTTACATACAACCAGAGAAGCAGGTAATCTAAAACCAGGACAGGGGAGGGGAAGGAAAGGAAAGGAAGTTGGATCTCACCATCAGGCTCCAGATTCCCAGGTTTATGTCTCTTTATCACATGGCCGCAAGAAAGACATGGACATCTAATACGAACCCAACCATAGATTGACTGTGAACTAAGAGCTAGGAGCTAGGTAAGAATACTTAATGAAATACTTAGCAGACAAGGGGTGGGGTTATCTTCTCTCCAATGGCAAGTTGGATACTCTGAAAAATGGCAGCTGTCATGGGCCAGGTGGCTTTTACCCAGTGCTTCCCATGCATTAGTCAAGGCTTTTTATAGAGAAGGCAGATCAGTACAAATTGCCCCTGTTTTAATTACTTCTCATTTAGCTGTGGGCCATTTGCTTCTCCTGGTCCTACCCTTAAAGAATTCCAGCAGCAACTCCAAAATGAGGCATCTAGAAAATGTGGTCTATGAAGGGGAACAAGAATGGACTTAAATCCACCAGAGATCTATTGAAGCCTCTTTGCTCCAACAACCCATCCAATGGATACTTACTCAGAAATAAACTGCATGGAGATACTTAATCCCAAGAATGTGGGGAAGCCTGCAGCCTTCATTGTGCAAAGCTTCAATTCTCTTTCCCTGTCAGATTCGTTTTGCAAATTCAGAATAATCCTTGCATGTTAGGGCGACTGGCTTTGAGTAGCCTGGCATTTGTCTTTTGCAAGAATGTTTTTGAAATCTACTTTTCCCCCCTCCCCTGCATGTTTTCTAGAAGATCTTTCAGAAACACCCTTGCATTTTGTAGGGCAGAGGTGCAAAGTGTTCCAATTAATCTGGGCTTTTCAGAGGATTAAGATCTGATTCACCAGCAGTGAATTTTTTTTAGAAAAATGCTTATCTTGGGCATATTCGCCCTTAGGATTCCTGCTTAGTTATAAAATAAGCAATTATTTTAATCTCCCTCCCAATGAATGATGTTCTCTCATCCCAAGTCTTCAAGAAGATCCTTAAAAACAAATCCTGTTAGTTCCCCTCAGTTTCGTAAAGAGGAATCTGTTGCACCCATTTTCTGTTCTCTGCTAATCACTGTTGAAGCACATTTGCTTCTTTCACATGTGTGATTTTCATTTAAGTTTTCTATCCTTGATACCTATCAACCAAACATATGGAATTAATTCAGTTCAAAGCTACTGATACATTCAGTTTGAATGCTAGTTTATCAAAACTCATCAAAGTCCCTTGGAGAAGTTTGTGTTCTCTCTCCCTTTTTCATTTTCTCAGATTAATCTGTTTCAGAAGTTAATTGTTATTTAAAGGCAACATAAAGGATCATCACAAACAACTCTTGAGTTCTATGAAATAACAGCAGAATTTCTTAAATTTTAATGAAAAAACACAATGTTTATTAAAGGATTCAACTGCTGTGAGCGGAATTGGACTTCTGAGTCCTTGACAGCTGAATTAATGGATTGTATGCAGAAGCTCTGTTGTGTACCTTCCCAACTGAACTGACTTCAGCTGCAAATCTGCAGCCAGAAGGATCCCATCTCCCTGAGAAATTCTTGCCTGTCACTAAATTGGCTCCAGTTTCTAAACGTTCTCAAGCCAATTAGAAAGACACAATTACAATCATCCTAAATCATCAATGGGTGACACTGCACCATGTAGCTACCAGGAATTGTACTTGTAGTTACTTTACCTTTTAGTACATATGGATGAAAATAACCTGTGAGTACAAAATACAATAAAACTGATCTAATCAATATGCCTTTCCCATCTCTAGTGGGAGCAATAAAGATTGCCCCTCTTCTGTGATGCCCCACTTATAGTATGTTCACAGTTATGAGGTAGGAAGACTGTGTCCATCAATTACTGGAAGAACTTGGACTTAAAGAATAATTTTTGTTATCTATGGAGATTCTCAATTAGACAATCATTTTTGTTGTTTCTCTGGAACCTGATGCTAGCCAAACCCAAACAAACCCACCTTACAGAAAGACTACAAGCCCAGGAAAGTGCTGTAAGTACTCAGATTTGTTATTTGGCTAGACTGATAATCAAAATATTTTGTAGAATCACACTATGCTGCTTGTTTCTGATAATATTCATGCTTATTTTCATTAAATCAAAATCAATCTTGTAATAAATTTTGGTTCTTCTTTCTGATAATTTCCATAAATTGCATACATATCAGGAGCTACTTTTTTTTAATTGATGCCACCTAGAATCATCATATGAGATCAGTGGCCATATAAGTCCTATAAATAAATGAAAAAATAGAAGGCCTGAACAGAGTCACAGTCTTTTCATACCCCAAAGGTGCTTTTTCAAGAGGCAACTGGACTGTCTAGTTTTTCTTTGAAGACTTTGAAGACTCATTTCTTTTCTTCTTCAGCTCTAAAGAAGCTTCTTGGATGAGAAGCAAAATGTCTTCAAAGAAAAACCAGAAAATCCAGTTGCCTCTTGAAAAAGCACCTTTGGGACAACCATGACCTGGATGATGGAGAATCTCCATAGACAGTCTTTTCATACAAAAATTTTACTTCCGGAGAGCTCAAGGGAGAGAACAGCTTTCTTTTGTTGGGCAGGATGAAATGGATAAATTATGTATATCTCCAATAGTTAAAATGATTGGAAACCAATCTAACTTCTCTGCCTACCTTTTCTGTATCATTTGAGCTATTATTATTATTATTATTATTATTATTATTATTATTATTATTATTATTATTATTATTATTATTATTGGCAATTTCTTCTAGCTCTAGGATTCCCTGGTTGAGATGGGCAACAATCTGAATATTTTAAACAATTTTAAATATGGGGATTTTTGTAGCCTTGAATCTTAACAAAAGAAAGAGAAACTATCTCATTGCTAACCATTCTTAACATGGGTAATTTCCCAAAGAAAGTGTTTTACTTCAGTAAGAACTAAAGGTAAATTCAGGCATTATGGCCTGGACCGGTCTTCCCTACTCAGTGTACTTAGGCTGTGTGGAGTTCCTACTGTTACCAGCCACCATGAAAAGTGCTCAGGCTGAATAAGCATAATGCGAGTTGTAGTTCAAAACTCCTGCAGGCCTCTATTCCTGTAGAAGAAAATTGAGATCAACTTGCTTGGGTTAGAATTCAGTCCTTTATCTTCAATAAACAGTATCTTGAATTACAGGAACAAGAGTAACATGTGAGAAAGATTTATTTCACTGTAAGTAAAAAGGTAAAAAGAAAATGAAAGGAGGAAAATACAGAAGGTGAGAATTTGTCGTTTTTATTGCCATTGCCATAATTTCCCCTCTCCTCCCTCTCAATACTTCACTTTTTCTTTCTTAGAGAGTCACCGCCATTTCAGATCTGAACAGAAAACATACAGTGCCCAACAGATTGGAAGAGGTTAATATACAGACCAGTACAAAAATAAAACATTTAACGGTGTGTAGAAACCCAGTATGCTTAATTTCACATGATAGCAAAATAATATTTGGGATCATACAACACAACATTTAGAGCACTAGATAGAAAGAGAGATGCCAGATGCCAGAGAACATGAGGCATTTTTGCTGATGCATGTTGGATAATTAAGAAAGCCCAAGAATACCAAAAAGAAAGTCAGCATGTCCTTCTTTGATAATAGAAAAGCTTTTGATTCCATGAATCAGGTCATATTTTGGAATGTGTGTAGAAATATTGGAATCCCAGTAAATCACATTATCATACAAAACCTATATACAGGTCAGAAAGCGACACTTCGGACAAAACATGACAAGACAGCCAGATCAAGTTTTGAAAAGAATTAAGACTAAGTGGCACATTCTCCTTTTATTTATTCAAATCTATATGCAGAAATATATTTTGGGGGAAAGCTGGATTGGGAAAAATTAAGCATAGTTTTAATACTGGTGGAATATACATCAATAACTTGCATTATGCTGATGACACTATTCTGATAACTGAAAACAATCTGCAAGCTCCAGTAATAATAGTCAAGAACATAATGAAAAATAGGACTTTGTATTTAATATAAATATAAAGAAGACCAAACTAATGACTACTGATACAACAATTGACAATTAAGATATTGAGCTGGTGCTTCTGCATTTTAGGATTACATTACAGGAACCAGCAGCCAAGAAATAATGTTACAGACTAGCACTTGGTAGGCTATCCATGAAAGCCTTTGGGAAAAAAAATATTTAGATGTCTAAGTGTGTTTTTATCTATAAATAACCATGAAAACAATGTTTTCCCCTGTGACGCTCAAAGAAAACACAAGTTGTACTTTGAAGGAGGAAAGAAAGAATATTGATACTTTTGAACTTTGGCATTAGACTCCTGAAAATATCATGGATAACCAAGAAAACAAAGAAATTGATATTTAATAAATTCAAAAGTTTTCACTTTAGACACAAATGATCAGGCTCCAGTTATCTTACTTTGGATTCAATATGCAAAGATTTAGCTCCCTGGAGTCTAGTGGTTTTTGTAGTAGTTTTGTTCTTAATGTTAATTTAAGTTTGGTCAAGGTACCAGGAGGTGAGAGTTCTAGTCCTGCCTTAGTCCTGTCCTATCTAAGGCATTCTGACCAAATTTTCTGCCCACCACAACTCAAAGGTATTCATCTTTTTTTGATCAGCCACTGTGATATATGAGTGTCATATGTCACAATTGAGAAAACCAATCCTGAAGATACCTATAGAGCACTAATATTTTGCACATTTTGGAAGCCCAGATTCAGTAGTCTTAAGTCATTCCAAATAACTTTTTCTCAGCCTAAGCATGCCTTCATCAAGAGTAAAGAGTTTCCATTAATCACCCTGAAAATCCCAATACTTCCCTACATTTAACTTACCTTTTCTGCTACAACACAAACAGTGACACACCCAACCTCCCTAGAAGAAAAGGGAAGATTTGCAAAGATTATAAAAGGCTTGTCTTGAGTTCCCTTTTTTTTTCCTGTGGCAGAATGTTCAAAACAACAGGAAATGACCTGCCTTTTTTGACTTAAGTTGCAGAATTCCAAAACATAGGCCATTTCATTTTTAACATCGTGTAGTGATTCCTATAATCCCCTGTCATGGTCAGGAGGCTTCTGTGAGAACATGCGTCAGATCTGTGAAAAGTACAGTATTAATCAAGGACTGAAGAACCAGGAAAAAGGCTGTAAGAAAGAGAAGAAGGGGTGCAAGGATGGAGGCAACAAATCAAGATGGTGGCCTTGATTGCATGATTGAAACTTTGCACTTTTTTTAAACACAGGGGGCACGATGACTCAGGATTAAAGATACTGAGCTTGTCAACTGGAAAGCTGACAACCTGGGTTCGAGACCCAAGTGCTGCATGATGGGGTGAACTCTGATTACTTGCCCAGCTTCTGTCCACCTAACAGTTTGAAAGCATGCAAATGCGAGCAGATAAATAGGTACCACTACGGTGGGAAAGTAACAGCATTTCATGCACATCAGTAGAGTCATGTTGGCCACATGACCATGGAAAGGGTCTTCAGACAATGTTGGTTCCCTTGGCTAAGAAACAGAGATGAATTGGATATGATTGGACAGGGGAAACCTTTACACTTACCTTTACCTTACTTGTTAAAATGTCTGTTGGTGATGCATATAAAAAGGGGCTTGGCTTCTGTGCCACTGGCATGGGGCCATCTTGACTTCTTTAATCTTTCATTGCAGACACTCCACAAAGGTAGAGAAAACTGGTATATTGTTCACTTTGGCCTTAGTTCCTACCCCACTCCCACATACATACACACAACTGCAGTCTCAACAATTACTTCTACAGTAAGATTCTTGCCAGAAAACTATTCTAGCCTTGGCCTACATTGATTGGAGGTGACCAGTTGGGGTTTTAGTCAAGGTTTCTTTCTTGGTTCTACTAGGAGATACTGAGCTTGGACTTGTGATCATGTGCATGAACTCCAGGATTAAGTTTTTCATTTTTAAAAAGCAGCTTTTTGGCAGCATGAAGGATTCATAGCAGCTAGAAATACTTCTTAAACTTTAACATTGGTGCTAAGGCTTCAGGTAGAATCTCACATATCTTTTAAATATTATTGAGCTGCTGGTGAGGCTGTAGGCTGAAGGGAACATTTCTTCATGTCTGGTGGGAGTGTGATAAAATTTTAGAAACTTTTAGCTTTTGAAAAATATTTAATCAAATGTCATATAAAACTAATCAGAATGCTAAATTCTCTCCAAAGTTAGAGCTGCTACGTATATTTGTCAGAACAAAAAATGCAATGTTAAAATACTTATTACATTTCTACTTCTACCAGCCAATTTTTTAAAGCTAAATAATGGACATATCTATATAATCATTCATTTAATAGATGGCATTATAAATTCTGGTCTTTAGTTTTGCTTGAATAAGTTGTTGATAAAATCCATTGCATTGTATGACAAGGAAAATTAGTGAATAATTTTTTCACAAGCAATGGTGAGACTTCACTGTTTATATGATAGAGAAGGATCCTGGCAACAGTTGTATCAAAAATTATGGGCAGGTTAAAAAGTACCACCATTCTATATTCGTTTTTTATTTATCTCGTTATCTCTATATCAGAGGGCTAGTCTGGCCTAGTGATAAAGGCACTAGGCTAGAAACCAGGAAACCATGAGCCAGTCTCTCCTTAGCCATGAAAGCCAGGTAGGTAACTTTGGGCCAGTCAGTCTCTCTCAGTCCAATTCATGGCTCCTGGCCATGACCCAGAAAGATGCCTCAAATGACTTCTTCTAAGAAAGCTTCCCAATATTTTTCCACATGTTCTCACTGGAGTTCAGGCTACTGTTCATGATTTCCTCAGCCTTTTATAATCATGCTAATGCTATGAACTAAGTAATGTCCATGTCTCTTGTTGCCCATGTCTCTGGCCATGGGCAACAAGCAAATGCTGTAGCAGAGTGGCTTTGAATCCATATTTCCTGAGTCTAAATTTGATCTACTGCCCACCACATCTCACTGAATTGCCTGAGCACATCGTTCTCTCATTACTTTCTGATAAAAAAAAGAAGAAATGGGGGTGGGGGTGGAGTAAACCCCTCACCACCATTTCTGAATGTCTCTGTTCATATGCTCATATTTCTAACTTGTCACAGGTGAATAAGAAGGAAGAAGCTCAGTGTCCAAGGAGACACAAGATGCACCACCTTTGAATGGAAGGTCTCCGTTATAATATCCCATAACATTGTTCTCCTCTATTTCATTTGCCTCCACAAATATCTCCCCCTTCCTCTCTTTTGGATGCTTGTCTCGGCTCCAACATTGGCTTTTGCAGCTGTTTGCCATAGATTCGCAGCCGGGAGGGGGCTGGATAGTGAGGCCCTTCTTTCCCAGAAAGATCAGGTCACTGTTGAGTCATGCTCGAGCAAAATAGCAACCTTTCTGCTGTAATGGAGACTAAGGAAGAACAAAGGAGCTTGGTTCTGCACTTAACAAAAACAGGAGGAGCAATGGGAATTTTTTTTTAAAAAAATCATTGGTTTCTATTCAAAGGAAAACAGGTATGACCAGGTATGGTGGGGGAAATCTTTATTGCTGCAAATAGGTTTCACCCAGTATTTGCACAGAGTTTGGCGTAATTCAATCTCGAAGCACAGAGGGGGCTGTCAGAAATAAAACCCGCAGATGGAGCATCCTAAAAACATCTCCAATTTGTATCGATAGATGTTATAAATCTTCCATATCTTCTCTAGGGCTCTCGGATGCCAATGTAAAATACGACCCCTAGCATTGTAGACCTGGGTGTAAATGGTCTCTTATTATTTTCAACCTTATATGTTAGGATGGAATTTCTTCATTATTTTTTTTTTAGAGGAAGAAGACGTTCTCCAGCTTATGGGAGTTGTTTGAGTGGGGGTCAAGCTTTTGTTTTCTGAGTGAAAACACAACAGAACGTTCTCCAAAATACGCCTTTTTAGAAAATTCAGCACAATACCAGATTAGACTATATAGCTAAGATACACGTGGTGATAATTATGATTTGAAGCCAGAGATTAACTCAATGAAAACCACACTTTGCTCCCATGTTCAGTTTTTAGCTTCTTCAGGTAAAAGCAGCCGGAAGCAGAAGATTCTGAAGTAATAGCTAGTAGTAAGCAAGAGTGAGCAGGCTCATTCCTCATTCCAACCTCCCACATGCTCCCAAGAATCTTTGTAAAGTTGATCAACACTGACACTCCTTGGCTCAGCTGGGGTTTGTGGTAGCAAAAGAGAGTGAACAAATCTGTATATAGATAAAAGCATTAGAAATGGTAATTGTAACTGATCTTTTATTTCCTGAGTCATAGGTTAGAAGAAGCAAAGATAATGGGAAAATGCAGTTGAAGCTTAAAGACGATGGGTTATCCATGTAGCTTTCCAGAAATTCAGTAACCAACCCTATTTTCCTTCCCTAGTGATAAATCAGATGCTTGCAACATCTGATTATTACCTTAATTGTCAACCTGTTGAAAATAAAACTGAAGCATTCTGGTGTGCAAGAGGTATATGGTCTCGAAACTGGAAGTTTCATTGAGACAATACTAGCTGGTCAAAGTTGCTATCACCTCATCTTGTGATCATTCATATTTACACATAGTCTAAAAATGCATCACCAGATGACAAGGGAATCAGTGAAAGTAGTAATCAGGATAAGGAAACTGTAAAGAAACCATATGATTTGTTTAGGAAATGAGACTGTTTTCACTGCCTTACTGTTTCACTGCCTTACTGCCTTGCTATTCTAAGGCAACATGGTTTCTACTATAATGTTTTTGTCACTATTTCCCTTGTTGTCCACTAAGCTCCAGGTCATAACAAATTTTAATCATTATAACATTAATTAATTAAATAGGAGGGTCAGAATAGTGCTAGTAGGCATGATCTTTTTTCTCTACAGAGCTTCTGGATCCACATGGTCAACCTTAGAAAAATAATGGCCCACTGTCGTCCATTGTTTTGCCTAGAAATGAACCCCCAATACAAAAAGAAAGACAATGGTTAGCAGGAATGGATCCTATGATTAAGGTTATGGTAAAAAAATGGCAGGTAGAAATCTCATTACTATACATTCTGGTAAATAGATCTCATTTGAGTGGCACAGTCACTATGACAGCCATGTGGTGAGACTACTCACTGCATGCTGTCCACATTCCAAACTAGAAAATTTTCCTGTTCTTAAACTAGTGTTTCTCCACCTTGGCAATTTTAAGATGTCTGGACTTCATCCCCCAGAATTCCTGATAACTGTCATTGTTACTTAGTCATTAATCCATCTTTCCTCTCAATTTCACCCTGTTCCCACCTCCTAATGCAATGTTGGTCAATGTTGGTCACATGCCACTCTCAAACCCTATTGTGCACCCCACAAAGCACTAAATTTGGTGGCTTTTAGCAGTGGGTTTTTGTTTTTGTTTTGCTTTTTCTAGCCTCTCTCCTTACGTTCAAATGGATGGCCATTTAGCCAGAAATCAAAGAGATGCTAATCAGCCATTTTACTCAAAACATTTAGTGATATGATTTGAGGGATATTCAGAGCAAAAATAATAGGAACGAATGTCTTAAGTCTTGAAGAAGCCAAACATATCCACATCCAGCTGCAAAACATTCCGGGAAGAGCTCCCAACATAGGCCCAAAGTGTTCTATCATCAGTTGATGTCACCTCATCCTTCTACACTCTCCTGCAGACTAAGTATGGCAGGCACATCTGGCTACCCTGTTTAAGAGATATAACAAATTTATCTATAAAAACTATTTTGTGAAGTTGTGGATATGCCACAATAACACAATGTCTTCATGGGATTTGGAAATTCTCTTTGATACTACAGTAGGAGTCTATGCTCCCCCTTCCCCCTCCCTTATCTCCCCTACCCATTCCTCTGAACAAATTCACTATTAATGAGTCTGTGAACCAGTATTGCTTTGTACTTGCCTCAACTCCACAATTTAAGAATACTACAAATTATCTCTTTTGGCATTGTTCTGTGCTTTGCTTTTACCGCCTGCTGTTGTGTTCCAATTCAGATTAGATATGTGGATGATCTACTTATAAACACTTTTTCTCTCTGTTTCTATTAATTTTATACATTTGTACATTAAAGATGTGCAAGAGTCTAATTTATTTTGCAGATCAGACAAACACAGCTATACTGGATGTGTCTAGCAGATCAGAGGACAACTGCCTATTCTGGATTCCTCCAGAATAATCTGTTTGCAGACTTGTAGGGTTTGCATAAGCGTAAGTACAACATATAGCTACCCCAATTCCAAAGATGATAAAGATACAAATGAAGCAAGTATTCTCCAGAGATACTACTTTTACCCATCAATTGGTTTCAATTGGCCTTGGAATCCATTTATTTACAGGCAAATAACAGTTTCTTTCAAAATACAGACATAACACGGTGATTATAAAATTTAGCAAAGGGGGACTGAAATCTTGCAATGTTTTGAAAGTCTGGGATCAGTGGTGGGTTTCAAAATTTTTTACTATCGGTTCTGTGGATGTGGCTTGGTGGGTGTGGCATGGCTTGGTGGGCATGGCAGGGGAAGGATACTGTAAAATCCCCATTTCCTCCCGATCTACTGGGATTTGCGAGGCAGAGAATAGATGGGTGCGGGGCCAGTCAGAATTTTTACTACTGGTTCTCCGAACTACTCAAAATTTCCGCTACTGGTTCTCCAGAACTGGTCAGAACCTGCTGAAACCCACCTCTGTCTGGGATATATTATTAATGATCTAGAAACTGAACTGAACTAGGCTTTGAAATGAAGATGGGAAACTCTTTAACATGTACTTACATTTGTTGGAGAGTGAGAGCAGGGAGGTGAAAAGTGAGAGGATTTTTATATTTGCAGGATGTGTGGCATCTTGAGCAAAGCACTGAGGTTTGCTCCTTGTTCAATGTCAGCATAGGGTAAGGATGATTGTAGATAGATCGGTGGCAAATTGCCCTTAGAAATCTTGTTGGGCTTTTTTTTTTTTTTAAATTTGATTTATATGCCGCCCTTCTCCGGAGACTCAGGGCGGCTTACAATGCGTTAAGCAATAGTCTTCATTCTTTTGTATATTTTATACAAAGTCAGCTTATTGCCCCCACAAACTGGGTCCTCATTTCACCTACCTTAGAAAGGATGGAAGGCTGAGTCAACCTTGAGCCTTGGAGAGATTCGAACCAGCAGAAATTGCAGGCAGCTGTGTTAATAACAGGGTGCACCAAACCACTGTACTATCAAGGCTCTTTGAGATATAATCCTATAATTGGAAAAGGTGAATTCTATATGCAAAGCATTTGAGCCACTGAACTATGACTCAAACATTTCATTGTTCCATATGCTTTTTATTTAGTATGGACTGAACATCCTCAAAAAAGGGAATCTGTTCTGCTTGTGTTTGTGTTTATGGCCTGAAACTTCAGGACAGGATATTATTATTATGGTTGGGTGCACAGTCAGCCAGATGTTTACACTGGATTTGGCACTATTGTCTACCTATTAAGTCCTTCCCAAATCACATCTGCCAGTCCTTAGCTAGTGTTGGCCTTCATGTCCATTGAATTCTTCCCAAGAAACTACAATGTTGTAATGTCTCAGTGTAATATATGAGCAGGTCCAAGCAATACAGCCTTTTGTAATTAACAGATGGAATTTTTGTCAATATGCAGAGTTTCTAAGTGCTATCCAATATTTTTTTGGTATGGTGCCCAGTGTATCAATAACCACCAGAACTATGATGGCCAGTTTTTGCCATAATTTTTCAATTTTGATTTTCAGATCTTGATACTTTGTGATCTTCTCCAGTTCTTAGTCTTTGTTACTACTATCTCCTGGTATTGCCACCTCAATTACCCTCACTATTCTTTTCAACTAAGTTAAATATGGTGCATTAAAAGCCAAGATTTTATCAGAAGCACCAACACTGGAGGTTTTTAAGAAGACAATGAACAGCCATTGTCTGAAATGTATAGGGTTTTTCTGTTTGAGCAAAGGATAGAATTAAAAGGCCTCCAAGGTTCCTTTCCAACTTTGTTATTCTGTTAGTTTGTATTTAGAATATAGATCACTTTTGATTACTTTTTCAACTCTATATTCCCACCAATTTTTCATGATAATTCTTACAGATGTTCCAGTGAATCATTTGGTGACTGTATTATGTTGTTGTTTATAATCAGTTTGTACAATCTTCATTTTTGCCATCATGTGCCAGGAGAGGGGGGATGGGGGAGGTTCGCGCACGTGCGTGCCCACACCTATAATTCTATGCACTCCGCCCTGCATATGCGCCCACAACCTCCCTACCCCCCTCCCCACTCCTGGCACGTGATGGCCCGGTAGGCCCGTTTTTCTTTCTCACCTGGCTCCAGATCCTCTCTATGCATCTGGGGAGTGTGAAAATAGCCTCCCCCCCGCTTGGAGGCCCTCTGGAGGCCTGAAAGGGCCCATTTCCCAACTCCCAGTTGGACAGGAAGTGACTTTTTTGCTGTCCCCAGCCTCTAAAGCCTCTCTAGGAGTCTCTGGAGGCTGGGGACAGCAAAAACGTCACTTCCTGTCCAACCAGGAGTTGGGTAATGGGCCATTTCAGGCCTCCAGAGGGCCTCAGATGGGGGGGTCGAAGGCTGTTTTTGCCCTCCCCAGATTTATAGGGAGGATCTGGAGCCAGGTGAGAAAGAAAAATGGGCCTTCCCCATCCCCCCGCTCCAGGCCCTCCAGAGGTAGGAAACAGCCTGTTTCCCTACTTCTGGTGGGCACAGAAGGCCCGAAAATCAGCTGGCTGGCATGCTGATGCACACCAGAGCTGAGCTCACATGCCCACTGATATGGCTACACATGCCACCTGTGGCACGCGTGCTGCCATAGGTTCGCCATCATGGGTATATGATCTATTTTTTTCTTTGCACAATCTGCACTTTTAATAATTTGGTGATTTTTTTAACATTTTGGGCTTGACTACATTAGTTGATTGAATAGCCTGCACTTGAGCAGCCAAAATCAAGCCTTTGGTTTATTTTTTAATCTTCTAGTTGTAAGCCGCTGCCAAGTTTTATCTTTACCCACTTTCTCCTCAATATTTTGTAGAAATTGACCACATAATACTTTTCCTTGCTAGCATTCTGTTTATGTTTTTATTACATTATTTTGATATCCATGTTTTGTTTCCTGTCCACTAAATTCCAATTTTTAACTTGCACAATGCTTGTTCTTAGATGTATTTTACATCCACAGCCAATTCTTCTTTGACAATTTGTTTGAAGTAAACCTCTGCTTCCATTTCTGTGGGGCAGGTATAATCTATCAATATCACTATGGGGATGTAATGCATAGTGAATAGTCATTAGCTTTCTTGTTGTTCAGTTCAGATGGTCTTGTTCAGTTAATAATTCCAGCAGGGTATCATATGATAAGTATAGCCTAGGTATTGATGGGTTTGATTTGTTTCCACCATTCAGTTTTGTCTTTAGTATTTTTCTTACTTTTGGGATGTACTCTTTACTAATCACGTTAATCACTAATCACATTAGTTCTTTATGCTAACCAATTATAAAATGCCCAGATACTTGTGAGCTTCATCCTGATATATGTGATATATCACAGGTATATGTGAATAATCTGCAATTGGTGTCTTCCTCTTTACAGTGTGAATATTGGTGAACATTCAGTGATGCAGGACACTTTTCCCAATGGTTGGAGGTGAGGTATTTCAAATGCAAAAAGTGAGAAAGAGTTTATTCTAGTATGCACATAGTTATATTAAATAGACTTAGTTATTTTCTGACATTACTATAGCAATTGAACCTTGGAAGAAGTTTATATGGAAATGGATTTCTCCATAGATACACAGCGGGGTGGGGGGAGACTCTGTGTACACTGCATGTTTTCCACTTCACTAATGTCTCTTTAAACTAATTTATTTACTGGTGTAATCTGTCCAGGAAAACCTTGAGTGAGGCCACCACCTTCTTTAATGTCTGCATAGTATTCCTGAATAAGCCAAGAGTATTACACTGTTTGCCATGCAGTGCATTAATTGTATCAGGTGACAGAAGTGATGCCATGTAACGTTTTGTAAGAGGAGATGCTTACAAACACCATATTTAAAGACCTCTCCTTGTGACCTTCCAGCAGATGGAGGCAATATTAATTAATTAATTGTTTGGCAATGTGCCCTTTTTAAGCAAATACCGATTGAGAAGGAGAAGGGGAAAAAAAATTGCTCCACATTTCAATTGGCCGAGGATGTGGTGATTCGGATCTTTTAAAGATGGGGATCTAAGTTTAAAATTCGTATTGGAACCTGATAAGAATAATTATCAAGTGCATACTTTTAAAGGATTCTCTTTCCTAAAGACTCACACTGAGTTTCAACCCAATTTTGAGTATTACTAGAGATTAAGAATCTAGAGGTCATCAGTTGAAAGGTTGGGCCGTTTCCTAGATTGCTAATCCCTTATTCTCTTTGAGCTGTGCTATTGATCCTAGTCATACATCTAAAAGACAGACAGACAGAAAAAAGTTACAACCTACATTTTGTTTGCTAGGTTTATTTCCTCAGCTACATTATTTGCTTGAACAAATTTCCTTTTTTTTAACCATGTCACTGTTTCAACTTGACCTTTTACATTCATAATAACACTCAATTTTGAGTATTACCAGAGATTAAGAGCCAATGATTCACAAACTGTACCCGGTAGCCACACTAGCTTTTTAAGTATACTTTTCTGTCAAACTTACTGGCTGTCCTTGAAAAGCAGCTTCTGATCACATAGAAATCTTTCAACCACAGAACAGTATTATAAAATACAGTGATAGGGGAAAAAATGGCAAGGAAACTAAATTAAGAATGGCTACATTTTAAAAGCAGTATTATAGATCAGGGGTCTCCAACCTTGGCAATTTTAAGACTTGTGGACTTCAACTCCCAGAAAGCAAAGCTGGCTGAGGAATTTTGGGAGTTGAAGTCCATAAGTCTTAAAGTTGCCAAGGTTGGAGACCCCTGTTATAGATTATAATAAGCTTAAAATGACACATCTGATCGATATCAAGGCTCTTTGTTTGCTTGAGTCTTGAGTTGCAATTAAAGGTCTGTTTTTAACTTACGAAAATACACATTTTTAAAGGGGATCACTAGGGCAAAAACCAGTTTTTATATAGGGGCTTGTTTGTGGTTGCCACTGAGGCTTTTTTTTTTAATGCCCTTCCCGATGGAAATTTGTAATCATGTTCCTTTTTCTCAGTGTTTTAGATTTTCTTCTATACCTCCTTTCAGATTTGGTCCACCCTTCAGGCTCAAAAGGCATCTCTTTGGTAAACAATGAACTGTTTGAGAGTGAACTGCTCATGACAATCTACATGGCTTGTCTCAGCTCAGCTTGCTGTACAAACTGGAGTAGATCCTCTCCAATATCACTGTTAAAGTAAGATTCAGCAAAGAGTCTGACTGGTTTCTAATTGTATTATTTGGATACAAGAAAACTAACCTTGTTTAGTTTTTAAAAATATACTGTTTTCCTCAGAGAAGTTATGTCAATAAAAATTGTTTTTATTTCGTTAAGCACTGCATGGTTGTATATACTGTGCCACTTCCAGGCTTCCTGAGAATATCTGATTAATGCACTCATGTTTGCAGCATCAATTAAATGGGGTTTGTGCTGAAAGTTCTTGCAGTATTTCTTCTGAGAAATTGTGTCTTGTAAAATCTGCTGAAGATAAAGCCTCACCGCCATCTGCTGGCAAAGCAGAGAATTTATTCCTCAAACAGACCAGTGAAATTTGTTATAAAAGCAAATATTGTTTGCAGTTCGTATCTAGGACTAAGGTGCTATCAGTTCTCAAAATCCAGGGAGCTACTAGAAAGCAGCAGTCTGGTCTTCTGTAACTCTTTGGTGACACCTAGTGGTTGTCTGGATTTTTGCAGTCCAGCTCCAACAGTGCTAATTTAATTATCATCAGTTGCTTTGGTCTCTATAGTGGCTGCATTCAACAAAGTATAAAGAAGCATATGTTTATTTAGCACTTTGCATAATGACATGTGTGACTGTATGTTGATGGCTGCTTACCTCAGTGGTTGATTCTTACCTGACTTAAATACACATTTATTAGGTCTGTGCCCTGCTGGGATGGCTTTTTGTATAATATAGCTGTGATAAATACACAGCATTGGCACGTTCAATGCTAACCCTTTCTTGCAAATTATTTTTTCCCAAAGCAACTTGTTACCACCTTTTAGAATTGTATGCAGCTATTTAGCAATGTAATAAACTCTATGTTAGGTGTTCCTCCCATTTCCTCCCTGTGATAGAATTCACTTAAAAATGAGATTTTGGTTGGTCTGAAAAAGCAGAGAATTTAACATGCATACTTAACCTGCAGAATCTCAGATAATATTTTTAATGGGGTAATGGCCATAGGTTTTTCCACCAAGAACTATTTTGTACATCTCACATGTTTCTATAAGAGTTAGTGGCTAAGACATTTAGTACTTGGCAGAAATGCCATAATTCAAATTTAGATGACCTTGGGGAAACTGCAATAGCCCAAAATATACACAGAGGATAATTCTGTCCTATCTTCAAAAATTGTCATAAGGATTATAGTGAGGAAATATGTGTGAAGCACTTAAAAAGCTGAAAGCACATATGGTTAATCTTCGTATCACCTTTATTTTGCAAGCCAACTGCAAAATTGTTCTCCAAAATGGTATCAATACCCTACCATAGTGCTGAGAAAATTAATGGGTCTACATTCTAGAAGAGCATCCAAAGGAGATTAAAACAAGATTTAGATAAGACTCTCATGTAAGATTATTCCAGTATTCCTCAGAAGCAGAACACTATATTCTTAGAAAGATAAAGCCATATAAATACAGTAGCCATTAGTCAGTACTAGCCTTCATCAATTTGATGTCCTGCAGGTAAATTAAGCTACAATCATAATTTTTATCCAGCTATCTATTAAGTGGGAATTGTGACCAGTTCAGCTTCATGCACTGGAAAAGGCTGGTTTTAGTACAAGAGGCATTTTTTTTTTACTTAAAGTACAGTATTTCATTCTTCTCTTTGCATGTTGTATATAACTTTGCCAAATTTATGTAGACATATTTTTGCAAGCACATTCTCTCCAATTGATGGGTGGCACAGCTGAAAACAGGTTGTATCTGATAGCATTTAGAATAGAATAACAGAGTTGGAAGGGACCTTAGAGGTCTTCTAGTCCAACCCCCTGCTCAGGCAGGAAACCCTATACCATTTCAGACAAATGCTTGTCCAATGTCTTCTTAAAAACTTCCAGTGTTGGAGAATTCACAATTTCTGGAGGCAAGTTGTTCCACTGGTTAATTGTTCTGTCATTTCTCCAGACGGATGTCATATAAAAGCCAGAACAAGATTCTAGCACTTGGTCACAGAAGTTCTTCAAATTTCTCATTCCAAAGACAATACTTCTGGAAGGGAATAATACTGAAGTGGAAGCAAAAAATAAACATGAAGTAGTCTATATGATCTTGAATTTCTGAGCCAAAAAAATCACCAAATAGAAAGGTATCAGTCTTCCTGAACATAATGCTCTCCAGATGTGATGGAGACTCTAAGATCTGGAATTCACAGCAAGCTTAGCCAAAGATTGCACTGGCTAAGGCTTCTGGGAGTTGCAGTCCTAACAGATCCTTAACAGGATGAAAATGCTGGTAGTCTAAATCCTAAAGCACTAGTTTTATAGAATGGAATGGAATAGAATAGAATAGAATAGAATAGAATAGAATAGAATAGAATAGAATAGAATAGAATAGAATAGATTTTTTTATTGGCCAAGTGTGATTGGACACACGCGAGGAATTTGTCTTGGTGCATATACTCTCAGTGTACATAAAAGAAAAGATATGTTCATCAAGAATCATAAGGTACAACACTTAATGATAGTCATGGGGTACAAATAAGCAATCAGGAAACAATATCAATATAAATCATAAGGATACAAGCAACAAAATTACAGTCATACAGTCATAAGTGGAAGGAGATGGGTGGTGGGAATGATGAGAAGATTAATAGTAGTGCAGACTTTATACTATTTTAACTACCATGAATCTACTGTTCCAGAATTTGGGGAAACCTAGTCTGGCAAGCCAGTTAGAGGTTTTTATCTCATTATTTATCTTGTGTTTTGAAGGGAATGGGAACAATAAATGCAGAATAGCTGTCTTTAATGACAATTGTATTATAAATTTCCTCACTTCAGCTTGAGCACTGAGGTTTTTCTTCCCACTGTCATCCTTGCTCCAATTCCATGAGGTTGATGAAGCTGTAAGGTCACTCACTGAACTTTATTTAGGAATTTGGTAAATATCTGTCTCTCATCCCAAAATAAAGATCCCTGGGATGCCTGCAATCAATATATATAAAAGCAAGTTAGATACATAATGGAACATTTTTAAACCCATATGAGCAAAAGTAACCTTAAGAAAGAACAACTTGTACTGGAGCTCCACAATTAAAGGTTCAGATCTTAAGACTATTTCAATGGCTTGGATGCTCATACTGATGAAAGTAGTAGCATACTTTATTTATTTTGCACATCTTCTGCTTTTCTCCTAGACAGAGCTGTCAAACTGCCAGCCAATGGGCCGGATGTGTTACACGCTGGCCATGCTCACGCCCAGTTTAGTGAAGGGGGGAATCCCGATATGTCATGTGACATTGCAGTGACAATGTGAGTTTGACACCCCTGTCCTAAGAGGTCAAGGTGGCAATTAGTGCAGTTTTTACCAACGACTATGTGAAGTGGTGGCTGGGCTAGGAGGGATCAGTTGCCCAAGTCACCCAGTAATCCTCTGTGCTTTGAACTCAGTTTCCCTCATCTAGACCAGCATCTCTGGTACAGATGCTACTACTTGCTGTGACATCTTTTAGGTAGCATGGTCCCAACTATTGCGGCTAAGCCTCAGCACTTCAACTCTGACCTGGAAATGGATTTGAAAGTCAGTGCAGCTTAAAGGGCAGTCTGGTTAAACTACTTACTCCCGGTGGGAAATCAAGGGGCACTGCTTTGAACCCATTGCTGTTTCCAAGCTTTTTCTAAAGGCACGTTGATAAAATAATGCATTGCAGTTGTCTAAAAGGGAGGTTACAACAGCATGGGTAATTGTGATCCAGCGATTTCCAATCAGGCAAGGCTGACGCTGGTATTTTAGCTGCTTCTGATTAAAAAGATCTTTGGCCTACAAAGCCTGCTTAAGCCTCCAATATAATGCTGGTTTGAACCCATGCCCTTATGCATATTGAACTAGCATAACTCCTATGCTGGCTGCTTTTCTGTAAAGATGCCTGGTTTTGTCTCTTTCATTCATAGCCAAAGAGAACAGTTGAACTGGTAGAGAAAAGAATTCTTATTATCTGTTACTCTGGCTGGAGCACAAGGAAAAAAATGTGAATACCTTGAAATCAAACAAAGATGCTAAAAAAGCAGACAAAATATCTGGGCTTTAATTATTGGAAATTCATCCAAAATGCAGGTGAAAATTAATCAGCTGGGAAAAAAAATAGAGAACTGTAAGGACAACTTGCCCAAGTCACCCAGTTGGCTTTATGCCTAAGTTTGGACTAAAACTCAGTGTCTCCTGATTTCTAGCCTGATTCCTTAACCACTACATCAGACTGATTCTGACCGTCAGAATCTCCAAACCCTCTAATTCACTTATGTACCATTTGCTCCACTTGTGAGGAGCACTTCTTAAATCTGATTTAGTCCAGGGTGGCCATAGAATTTGAAGCATGACTCTAGCAGAATTCTTCAGTCCACCTAATAATTCCAGGAGTTTGAATTGTGCTAAAAAGAAAAAAAAAAACAGCAGAAACAAATGAAGATCATTTAAAGACAATGCAGCCATTGTCTTTAAACAAACATAAGTGTCTTCAAACATATACTTCATATTGACCAGAACCATTCCTCTTTTACACTTCAGAAAGATTTCCACAAGAAACCACATAATCTGTGCTTCAGATCTGATTTGGAAGAGGTACTTTAAAATGCTTTGGAATGGGAATACAGCACTCATTAAAGCAACTATGTCTATTTCCCCCAAATAACACAGTTTCTTCAAAACTTCTGCAACATTAGATATAATATGCATCTGTTCCACAGCCACAGGTTGGCATAAGTCTTAACAGCCAGTCACTGCAGGATACAGGAAATGGACGTTTTAGACCTATCCAATATAAATCTTTCAATGTTCTTACATCAACAACTTTTTCAAGCTGCAGCTAGAATAACTGTCATCATCTGGTTGGGTTTCCAACTGGACTTTTGACAGGATCACAGTAAGCTAGATCCACATTAGATGTCTCTTTCCTGGCATGGGAATGCAAGAATAGGAAGCCCCACCTGTTGGATTGCTGCTTGCATTGAAGCTATTAAACATTCATCCTCTGTTAGGAAAAGGCAACAGTTCTAGCAGTCTCTTGATTGCCTGTCCCCGAGGGATGACTGGAACCGAGAAGGTGGGCATTTAAAGTGCTTTACACATTTACACTGTGTTTATACTTGCAATAGATTAATGCTGTTTATTGTAGACCACCTTGGGAGATGACCCAGGGTAAAATGCTTTAAATGGCACTGAAGCATTTTAGAAAACAGTAAGTGGTGAGGACCTTTCTGGTGTTACAATGTTATAAGCCACTTAAAGAACCAATGTGTGACTACAGCCTCCCCATTTCTTTTGTGTGTGTGTGTGTAAGAGAAAAAGAGAGGTGGAATGAGTATATCCCAAATGGTCTAAGAAGCAGCATATTTGAAACATTTACTCACTCCATTCCTGAAGGCAAGAAGAAATGTGTTAAGTGACTATAGCTGAGAGCTTGGCTTGGATAGTTGGTGAAATTACACTTTAACTCCTTTCCAAGGTTATTCAATTTAAATCGGAGCGGGGGAGTGATGACTCAGTTATTGACTAATAACTTTCTCCCCTCCTTATGTGTTCAACTTCCAGAACATTTAAACAACATGCTAGCTGTCCAGGGGTATTGTCCAAAAAGCAAGATGGTGGCTGGGACCCACAACAGCACAACTGCCCCTTTTTTTATCAACATTGTGCCATTGCAGGAACCAAATCAGCAGAAAACTTCTTGTTCACTATACCTCTCTTGGTTGGCCTTTCGGTGTATTCTGACATCAGCTTTTGATTCAAATAAGAAATAATCTTAGAGTGAACTGATCCCATTATCTCAGGGGGTTCAAACTCAAGGCTCACAAACTGGATCTGGCCCATGAGGTGCTTAGATCTGGCCTCCAGGGGCATCCTGGAAACAGTGGACCAGCCCGCAGTTGCTCCATTTTTGTGGCAGAGTTCTCAGGCCGTCAACACAAATGATGTCAAGCTAGTCATGCCCACCCTGGCCACACCCCTCCAGCCCCCCCCCCCCCACCAAGTCAAACACAACCCTGATGTGGCCCTCAATGAAATCAAGTTTGATTTCATTGTGCATTATCTAAAGGATTTAGTTTCCTTTAGCTTACATAAAAGCTATAATAATGCTGCACCATTATAAAATTTCGCAAAGGGAAAGTTGTACAGGTAAAGTTAAGAATCCTTCTTGGATTTTTAACTATGTTCTATGTAAATTGCAGAACACTAGCAGCAGATCTCAATATCCTTCAGCTTCCATGTTTATTTTAACAATAGTCTGAATTCCCAAAGAGAAAAATTGTCCATTGACTCACTCATTCTTCCAGTCTCCAGATTTTCCATAAATTTCCTTTGCCATGGAGTAACATTTAATTCTATTTTTCCTTTTCATTACAAGTAGTCCTCATTTAGTGACCACAACTGGGGCTGGCAACTTGGTCACGAAGCAGTAACGAAGTGGAACTACATACTATGCTTATGATTTTATTTCAGATTTCTTTTGCTTCACACAGACCTACAAAGGTCATATACGTGAGGATTGGTTGCCAAGTTACTTTTTTTATCACCACTGAATGATCACTAAGTGAGGCAGTCATTAAATGAGGCTTACCTGTGGTTCAAATAAAGCTGTAAACCAGATTTGTGTAACCTTTCCCAATGTCAGTGGTCAGCTCAGTTTCTTGATTATGTTCTAGAACAGGGGTCTCCAATCTTGGCAACTTTAAGACTTGTGGACTTCAAATCCAGCTGGCTGATGAACTCTGGGAGTTAGTCCACAAGTCTTAAAGTTGCCAAGATTGGAGACCCCTGTTCTAGAACATATATCAAGAAACCTATTTGTTTCCTACAAGGAGCAGAAGCCACTACATACCAGCAGCTCAATTGTCAGCACATGCATAGATTTCCCCCC
Source organism: Arizona elegans (assembly GCA_022577455.1). Classification (NCBI taxonomy): domain Eukaryota; kingdom Metazoa; phylum Chordata; class Lepidosauria; order Squamata; family Colubridae; genus Arizona; species Arizona elegans. Next base: position 294,574,849 of record JAKOOJ010000001.1, on the reverse strand, counting down.
TCCCTCCAAATAATTTTTTTAATTCACCTGGTCTTTTTTGAACAACTAAACAACTTTTTCAAACAACTCTCACTATAGTTAATAAAGGTTTTCATTTTTTAAAAAAAATGTTTTTAATTTCCTGTATTTTAATCTGATACATAATAAGCTTGGGAAGCACATGTTAATAATTGGTCATATAAATATAGCAAAAAAAATATGGGAAAAAAATCTCATGGCACCTTTCCTTTCTGTTCTCCAGTTGTAACCCCCATTCAACTTTCAGGTATAAAAATAAATGTGACTCATGCGGGCAGACACCTCCACATGAAGGCAAATATTCTGGCTGTTCGGAATCAGGGTCCTCCCCGTTTCCTTCTGCTCCTTCCAGCCCAGAGCGGCATTCCTTCCACTGTTCAGTTCGCTGAAGTACCCAGCCCTGATCCTATCACCCAGTTTTTAGCCAGTGGCTAATGGTGTGTCATGCACATGGTGCTCCTAAGAGCAAAAACAGATGCTGCTCATTTGTATTTCATGTGAAGCCCATGTTAGGAGCCCCGGCCAGCCCTGATGGAGCTTTTGAGTGCTGAGGTCTGTGAAGGCTTGGCGTGCCCTACATTTGCCAGCAGTCTCTTGCATTCTCCACTACAATAACCTCAATTGTTTGGGACAAACAGCTGCTCCCCTCTCCCCATATGAGATGGCAGCCAGTGTGACAACTGCTAAACCCTTGCAAATTATCTGTTTGAGTTAGGCTGCTCTGCCTTCCCTGGATCCATATTAGCATCAGGTTTAATTGTCAAGATGATCATGAGGATGAAAGCATGGTCTCATTCAATGTTGCAGCCCTTTCCACATCCATAGCATAGATTACCATCAGACCAACAATCAAGAGGTAAACAATACCCCAATCAAGGAACTGCAAAACAAGCTAACAGTAAAGAGCCCAATCAAAGAACCTCCAAAACCACTCCCACCAACACTGACAGGGCAAGCCGCCAGAATATAAACTGAGAGCAAACCCCATTCCTTACTAGCACTGATGATGTTACCTAGTTAGGGTAATGAAATGTCTTCAAGAAAAACAACCAAGCTCAGAGAGCACCAAGGACCCCACATGTCAATCCTGAGCTACAAATAGTCTCCTTTATCAATTAACCTATCAGACAAAGTCTTCGTATCTTAGTCATCCATGAATTCCTAATGGATAGCTTTAGATTGAGCCCTACTTTCAACATTGGTTCGCTGGTGAGTAACTAAGTTATAACATTCTTGTGCTGCAAAAACATCTTATGTGTTGAACACTATGTCTTTTTTTAATGGCTTCAGCCGGAGAATCATAAGCATTTCAAAGCATTTCTCTCATTTGCTATGGTTATTCAGATAAATACTCCAAGGAAGGAGTAGTTTTTTGTACATTGTCTGGCAAAGTTTTTTCAGGAGGAACTGCCTTATAAACAAAGGTCCTTTTCAGTAGCAGGCTGCTCATGATTTTGAAGAAGTCTTGAAGTTATTAGATCCAGTTGAGGGCAACACCCCAACCTTGCAAATTTTGTAGGGGCAGTAAGCAAATATTTGTAATTATAGGCCATGTGACAATGGTAGCAAATGTAGGTGGCAACCAAGAGATATCTTCTAAGGACAAAGCAGAAGATGAGGTATGTTCCTAGTAAAATTTACACTGAGCCACCAGCACATATGTACACACATACTGTATTTAAATAATTCATAATTCATTAAATAATACATTTCCATCTCACAGAATATATATTTCAGTCCTGTGTAGTGAAGTGCTTTGGATATTTCTTGAACGGTCAGACAAATCTTGCCAATCAGTAATGGAATCTCCCTTGAGATGTGCAAATCAAGAATTTCAAGGCAAGCTTGTGGATAAGTCAACAACAGTAAGCTCTTTGGAAGAGTCACTAATTCTTGGAGTTCATGTAAAACAAGACACTGGACTTGGAAAAAATGTGCAGGCCAGCTGCCATTTGCCTGGTAGGCTTGGCATAAAAGAAGTTGTGGAAGAGTCAGCCTATACACAGTCCCTCCTCATATACACACTACACAATTGTTTCTCTCCCCCCCCCCACCTCTCTCTCTGAAATTTCTGCTGAATGTTATTGATACCAGAGAGGGCTTAGATGTTGGGATCCACATTATTCTGCCAAATGTCACTTTCTCTACTCTGCTGTAACACAACAAGTACTATTGCAATATTGTACTGAAATCATAGCAGTAACTCAGATCCTTTCTACCCTTCTTAGTTGAGTGGCACCATAATGCTCTGCCAATCCCAATGTTCCTCCATGATTACATGACACAGGCCTCCTTTCACTCTGTTTAAGATTTAAACAACCCTTACACTGTGAGTTCATGATCCAGAATACAAGTAATTTTTCCCTGCAGTGGTTAAGGTACCAGGCTAGAAACCAGGACACTGAGTTCTGTAGGCACAAAGCCTACTGCATGATCTTTGGCCCAGTTACTTTGTCTCAGCCCCAGGAACCAAGCAATGGAAAACCACTTCTGAAATCTTGCCAAGAAAACTGCATACACTAACCCAGGCAGTTGTCAGGAGTCAATACTGAGCAGAAGGCATACACACACACAAATGAGATAGTATTCCACCACAGCTTTTAAGGCGCATAGTACTGTATATATAGTGTTTTATGAAAGGGTAACAAGAGGAGTGTGTGAAGACGTCTCCACACTAGCTGCAGACCAAACTCAGCTGTTACCATTTCTTCCCCATGGTTTGTCCTTTCAACTAACACATTGTCTCCTGGGTTCATTTCATGCAAACCACCTCTTACCCACTCCCAAAAGAGAGCAGAGACAATTTTCAGGCAGAAGGATACATATTTTTGCAGTTCTATATATTTCCATAAATCTGCAATGACATCAGGGAAGATCCAGTAGTCCCACCCTTATTGATGCATCCTGAAAATAATGGGCAATTGTCATTATTTCCATCTACTCCTTTGGGGACAATCTAAACATTCAAGATAACATTCAACTGAGAGAAGCTAATATATGGACTGAAAATTCATGCATTAAATTTAAAATTAATTTTAAATTAAAATTCTTTGTTTAGTTGTTGATTTTGGCAAGTTGCTATTACTGCAGTTTCCAATGGGACACCTGTGCTTAGTCTTCCATAACAAAATCAGCAAAGCCCCTTGTAGCATCTTTTAAAATTTAAAAAAAGGTATGATGATATTCTTTTTTTTAAAGGATATTTTAAGTTATAAGGACATATGTAATTGTCATTGAGCATTTGCTTGAGGATTTCTAGCAAGGAAGAGCTTGGGATCCATTGCTGAATGACACTTACCATCAAGAAACTTTCACCTGAAAATCTCTCCTCCAGTAACAAAAATCCTGTTCAGTCTAATACAATTCTGGTATCTAGAAGTTCCAAGAATGAATTTTGCCTTCTGTTGTGTTCGATATTGCTCTGTAGTGAAATCTAAATTCTATAATATAATATCATGTATATAATATTGGCATGCTCTGTTCTTTGGCATCACTTGTAACACTTATACCAATTTCCCTTTCTTTTAGGAAAGGAATATAAAATACAAGGTCAGTTGAATTGTTGCTAAATAAATGCACATCACTGTGCTACCAGCATTTGACTGGCATTTCTCCTGGGGGAGCAAACTCACTTCTGGTTCTTGATCTGTAACTTTCCAAGGTCACATTATTATTACATGTGTGAATCCTTTGGGGTGATGTGTTCACCTAAGCAGCACATGTTGAGGAAAAGCACTTGTAAGATCATACCGTGTCCTGCTCTTTTCCTCCTCTCCACTCAAAAGGATAAATTGTCACCACTCACTGCATTTTGTCTGCCAGTTTTGATCAAACACATCGAAAGGAAATGCCTAGCTAAACTGCTGTAGCATGAATAATTTGAATCAAGTGGAGGTTTGAGTTAAAGCTTCCCTGTATTATTTGTTTTTGAATTTATTTTAAATCCTCAGGGCTTGTCATTAGGTAGTTGGATGCCTTAACCTGCTCAGAATGATAATTGGAACTGAAAACAATTCATCCTTTATATAATAGTCCTTTTCTGTCCTATGGCCTATTATGGTCACCAATTGACATTCAGGGCTGAGAAACCATTCAGGAGCCCAGACTATTTAACCTGCTGCCTCCTAGATATGCTGGGTTACAACTGTCATCTCTCACACCTAGCTTTTGGTTGTAGCATAGTTATAGTTATGTGTGGTAATAGAGGTCTCTATGATTGCAGAGGAGTCAGAATGGGGAAATTAATATAGCTTCAACCATTCCATACAGTTTCTTATATCATGTATCCCTGCTTTTCTCTCCATCATAATTCAACCCACTGGGGTAGAACAGGAAGATATGTTGTTGTGGTCATATTGGATGAATCCCTTCAGCACTTTTTCCTTCATTGTACTTTCTGAGTGTTCATCGGGGGAGGGGGATATCATTCTTTTATGTGGAATACAGCTAGATCAGGTTGCAGTCTCCTATTTAAAATGCAAAAATTCTCTTTTTCGGCTATAAGCATCAATCTCCAGAAACCCTTCTGTGGATGTTTTTATTTTATTTTGCACCTCTTACTTTGTTACATAAAGCTACTCCCATCATTCAGACTGGACTATACTAGTCTCCCCTAACCTGATGCCATCCTGTTGATTGGCAATGAAGATTCTTAGACAATGTGCTTGATTGAGAGATTGTGATAGGTAGGATCAGATATGTTAGCAGATTCTGGGCTGCATTAAAGTTTTAAGTAAGTGTCATATTCTCCCACTAGCTCAAGCTTTTCTTTAGTGTGAGCAGAATTAGTGATGAACCAAGAGAAGGAAGTTGTGATCCACTAGGTGTTGCCAAACTACAATTCCTAATGTGCCAATAGAAGAAAATATACATAGCTCAAGGTTGAACTATGGAGATATTGGTGCTCCCAATATTTTATTACATCCCAACTTGCAAGGTCTAATATCATTAGCCTTGATAACTGGGAATTTTGGTTCACCAACATCTAATGTCTGATTAATGGATTACAAAATTACAGGATTTGGAAATATGGGTACTTTTTTTTTTTTTTTATTGCAAAAGTTTTACAATTACATTTTCACCCCCTTTTTCCCCCCCCCCACTACCCCCCCCCAAACTTCCCAACCTCCCCAGCCCACCCTAACCCTCCCCTCCCCCCAGACTTCCTAGTATGCTCATGTCAGATAAAAGGAAAAAACCCTCCTTTGTATATAAAACTTGAACCCCTCCCTCCCCCTTACAAATTTTCATCTTCATTACATTAACCTATTTCTATCTTGGTATATCATTTTCAGATAAATTTTCATCCTGATTACCTTAAAAATATTTCTATCATAATGTAATATTTTCTAACAAATTTTCATCCTTAACCTTAAAATATTTCTATCTTAATATAACATTTTCTAACAAATTTTTATCCTCAACCCTAAAATGTTTCTATCTTATATAACATTTTTAAATAAAGGCTATTTGATACTTCCTAGTTTGATATTTATGCTGAACATAATTTATCCACTTCTTCCATTCCCATTCATAAGTCTCTTGAGAACAATCTTTTAAATATGCTGAAATCTTCGCCATCTCCGCAAAACTGGCCATCTTCAAAGTCCATTCCTCAATCGAAGGCAGCGCTTCATTTTTCCAGTATTTACCTATCAACAATCTTGCTGCAGTTATCATGTACAATATCATTTTTGTTTCCCCCAATGTAAAACCCTTAACTATACCCAATAAAAACAATTGTGGAGAAAATTGAATTTTTCTCTTCAAAACATTCTGCATGACCCACCAAATTTTTACCCAAAAAGCCTTAACTTTCTTACAGGTCCACCAAACATGATAATATGTAGCGTCTAAGCAGTCACATCTCCAACATTTAGGCTGGGCACTAGGGTACATACACGACAATTTTTTTGGATCTAAATGCCATCTATAAAACATTTTATAGAAATTTTCCCGCAGATTCTGCGACTGTGTAAATTTAACATTCTGAACCCAAATTTTTTCCCATGTCTCCAACATCACTGGTTCCTCAAAATTTTGTGCCCACTTAACCATGCAGTCTTTAACTAGTTCAGTTTCTGAATCCCTTTCTAACAAGACATTATAAAGTCTTTTAATATGCATTGGGCCTTTCTCTTTTATATGTCTAACTAATTCTTCCTCATACATCATAATACCAGTTTTTTGGTCCTCTTTCCATCTCAATTGCAGTTGATTATATTGTAACCAAGTTAAATTAATCCCTTCAGCCAACAATGTCTGTAATGTCTTCAGCTGCCATCTGCCCGCATCTGTAAAAAGAACCTCTTTATATAAAAACCCCCCGAGTGACATTATATTTGTATTCCACAAGGTATGACCAAGATCCAGCCATAGCGGTATTTTATAATTCCAGTTGTTTCGGTGCTTCTTCCAAACTCTCAGCAAAGAATCTCTAAGTATATGGCTTTTAAATACTTTATCCACTTTGCTGTCATAAAATAAGTAAGCGTGCCATCCAAATTCCAGATCAAAACTTTCTGCATTCAATATTCCAGTCTTTTTTCCTCCAAACCAATCACTTACTAAAGTCAAAGCTGTTGCATCATAATATAATTGTAGGTTTGGGAGTTTGAGACCTCCCCTTTCTGGGATGTCTTGCATAATTTTCATTTTTACTCTTGGTTTTTTCTCGTTCCAGACAAATTTGTTGATACCAGTTTGCCATGCTTTTAGTTGTTTATCATTTTTGAGCACCGGAATCATTTGAAACAAAAAAAGAAATCTTGGCAAAATGTTCATCTTAACTGCTGCTATTCTTCCAAGTAAAGACAGCTGCAGTTTTTTCCAAATCTCCATATCTTTTTGCACCTCTCGCCACAACGCCTCATAGTTATTTTGAAACAATTTCATATTTGATTCTGCAACCTGAACTCCTAGATATTTTACCTTTGGTACAATCTCAAAACCTGCCCTCCTTTCTAACTCCAGTTTACGATCTTGTGTCATATTTTTAACTACCATCTTAGTTTTTCTCTGATTCAATCTGAAACCTGAAACTTTACCAAAGTCTTGTATAATGTCCTTCATCTGGATTATCGATTCCATTGGCTGTGTTAGGGTAACAACCAGATCGTCTGCAAATGCCTTTATTCTGTAATCCTCTTGCCTTATCATTATACCTTTCAATGTGTTAGAATCCCTTATTGTATTTAACAAGACTTCTAGTGTTAAAATGAACAACAATGGGGACAGTGGACATCCCTGTCTTGTACCTTTTTCAATTTTAAACTCTGTTGTCAAACTTCCATTGATAATGATCTGTGCCTTTTGCTCTTGATAAACTGCTGAGACCGCCTGTATATATTGGTCCCCAAAGTCCATCTTTTTTAATGTCTTTAATAGAAAATTCCAATCCACTCTATCAAAGGCCTTCTCTGCATCCAGAAAGACCAGCACTGCAGGGATCTGTTTATTCTTCTCAAGATATTCCAATAAATCTATTACTTGCCTTACATTGTCCTTCATGTGCCTACCCTCAATAAATCCCGCTTGGTCATCATGAATCACCTTTTGAATTACTGGCATCAGTCTGTTGGCTAATACTTTTGCGTAAATTTTATAATCCGTATTCAAAAGAGATATTGGTCTGTAATTCTCCGGTTTTTTAGGACCTGCTTGCTCTTTTGGTATCAAAGAAATATAAGCTGTAGTCCACGATGGAGGTACTTTTCCCCCTTGTTGTATGTTGCAAAATAAGTCTCTGAGTTGTTCCACCATTTCTGCCTGTAAAGTTTTATAATACACTGCTGTCAGACCATCCGTTCCAGGAGCTTTGGCTGTTTTTAATTGTTTTATTGCTGCTATTATCTCCTCCTCTGTTATGGGATAATCCATTCTTTCCTTTTGTTGTTCAGTGATTTTTGTAACTCTTTTATTGTCCAAATATTTTTCTATAAGTCCATTCTGCACCTCCTCTCTGGCATATAGTTTAGTGTAATATTGGAGAAAGGCTTCTTTTATTAAATTCTGTTGAAAAACTTCTTTCCCCCCAATATCAACACTATCAATAGTCCGTATGCTTTGTTTCTTCCTTAATGTGTAAGCCAACCACCTGCCTGGTTTATTAGCATTGCAGAATGTGTTATGCTTCGCATATTGTAAGTTTGTTGCAACTTGTTCCGCTATAAGCATTTGGAATTGGTCTTTCAGAAGTTTTATAACACTAAGTATTCTTTCATCTGTTGGATTTTTAATAAGTAACTGTTCTTTGTCCTTTATTTCTGCTTCCAATTCAAGTCTTTTCTTTTGTCGAATCCGCTTATGTTTAGAGTTCATATATATAAGCACCCCTCTCATATAAGCTTTGCTTGCGTCCCACACAATTTCCATTGGGGTGCCTTTATTCAAGTTCATTTCAAAAAACTCTTTCAGATGCTTTTTAAGTTCTATTATATTTTTCTCATATCTAAACAAATTTTCATTTAATCTCCAAGAGCGTCTCTCATTCTTACATGTCTCAATTTCTATCCAGACTGGACTGTGATCAGTCAAAGTTCTTGGCAGAATCTTTGTTCTTTTTGTCCTAACAAGTAAGTCATCAGACAACAAAATAAAATCAATCCTGGAAAAGGATCTATGTCTGTCAGAAAAGAAAGTATAGTCCAGTTCTTTTGGGTTATGTATTCTCCAAATATCTTTTAATTCCAGGTCTTCTTTCATATCAAAAAAAGTCTGTGGTAATCTAATTCTTGATTTTGCCAAAGTCTTTTTATCTAATTTAGAGTCAATTACTCCATTCCAGTCTCCCATAATTAAAATAGATCTATAATCCCATTGAAGTATTTTAGTATGCAGCATTTTATAAAAATAGTCCTGTTGTTGATTAGGAGCATAAATTCCTATCAGAAGAATTTGACTATTAGCAGAAAGTAATTCAATTGCTACAAACCTACCATCTTGATCAGCTTCTATAAGTTTGGCTGTTAATTTTTTGTTTACGTAAATAACCACACCATTCTTTTTTTGGTTAGTTGAGGATATAAAATGTGTTCCTAATTTGGAATTTTTCAAATAGTTTTGATCTTGAACTGTAATATGCGTTTCTTGTAAACAAATTATATCATTATTATGTTGTTTTAAATATGCAAATACTTTCTTCCTTTTTTGTGTTACATTCAACCCGTTCACATTCCAAGATAAACATTTAATCATCCTTATTCTCCTTCTGGAGCGAAGCGCAGAACCTTAGGATTTCATCTGAGACCCTCTGTCCTGCATTTCCCACAGCCCCAGCCTTGTCTTGTCTCTCCTGCTGTAACTTTTCTTTGAGTTCCTTGGCTTTTGCTCGAGTTATACGCTGATCCTTAACTTCAGCCGCCCAAACCAGCTCCGAGATTGGGGAAGGTTCCAGCAAAGGCTCATCCAGAAAACCTCCTTCAGCACCCTTCAACTCTGCTAATTCCTGCTTAGATTGTTGTTGCCATTCTTGAGGTTGCTTCTTATCACTCTCTTTAATCTCCAAAACTGTAGATGTGCGTGGGGATGGAGTTCTTTCTTTAAAGATATCATTATAAAATTGCTCTGCCTTCTCCACAGTATTCAGACGGTGTTTCTCTCCCTTATATCTCAAAATTATGCCAGTTGGGGCATCCCAACGAAATGGGATTTGATTACTCTGCAGTTCTTTAACAAGAAAACCATACTCTTTTCTAGATTTCAACATCTTGGGTGGGAGCTCCTTGTAGACTGTAATCTTGGATCCACTCACTTGCACAGAAGTGAGAAAAGATTTTTGCAAAATGTCATTTCTTATTGCTCTGTCTGTAAAATATATGACCACATCTCTAGGCAGTTGTCTTTGTCTGGCCACCCACGAGTTAACTCTATAAATTTTATCTATTTTAGAAAAAACCATCTCGGGTTCAACTTTTAAAATCACAGCTAGGGCTTCGGCACAGACCTGTCTCAAATCTTGTCTCTCCTCTTCTCTAATTCCTCGAAGCCTTATAGCAAATTCCATTGCACGAAATTGCATCATAACCATATCATTCTCAACTCTCTGCATCTTGTCATCAACATCAAGAAATTTATGATCATTATTTTTCATCTTAGCATTAACTTCTGATTTAAATTCATCCACTTTTGTCTCAACTTTCATAATAAATCCTGCCAGACCAGACGCCACATCCGTTATTTTTTTGGTCACCATCTTTTGGCTCTGCTGCATTTCCTGCATAATTTCCTGTTGTGACTTTTGAATTTTTTCATCTATTTTATTTATTTTGTCATCCATGTCTTGAAATTTCTCATCCAAAATATTTGAGATGAATTCTTTTAGTTCTCCCATATCCAAATCTTTTTTTTGGGCTTGTGACTGCGTATCCTGCTTACGTGGGGGGGATCCCCCCCCTGTTTTGCCTTCCTGCTTTTTTGAAGCCATCCTGCCACGTAAGCTAGCTTTCTTAAAAAGGGAGGGTCCGCCTCTTCTGCCACCTCCACAATACCTTCTAAAAAAGTCCCCCAGAATTACTCAAAACAAAGCTATAATGCAGCAAAGACAAGTAAAAGGGAGAGATTTTCCTCTTATTTCTGTTGCAGCCGGAGCAACTCTGTAACAACTTTTTAACTTTGTAGCAAGACAAGATAACTTCACCAATCCACACCCACTAATTCATTTGCTGAGCGCCATATTTTTTCAATCACTTTCACTCATTCCGAGACTTTCACTTCAGTAAAAAAGTTCAGCAAAGAACTAATACTTGCAGTTCAAAATTTCAGGGTTCAAGTGGATTGCGGATGTTTATTTGAGTTATTTCCTCGCTCTTTAAAGGTTTCCTGAGATCGGCTTGTTCTGCAAAAGCAGAAGACGTCCCACGCCGCCCGGAGTTTCAGCAGGTTGTAAGGGAGCCGCGCCTGCTTCCTCCCCAGAAACAGTTCCCTGGGGGGGTTGCAGGGGCTCTACCTGTGCCCTGCTGCCTCTTCTTCTTTAATCCTAAGGATTTCGAAGATTTCGAGCCGCTTCGCAGTCAGGGAGCGGCTCTACAAGCGGCGGGGGTGGCGGTGCTAAAAGAAAGCACCGTCGCCGCCGAAGACGAGAAAACCGGAAGTCGGAAATATGGGTACTTTTGAGGAAATTGCAAATATCATACAAATATGATAAAATAAATAAATAAATAAATAAATGGGCCAGGAAAAAATCACTACTACTACTATTACTCTTATTAGTAATGCTATTACTTTGCTGAAATGCAATAAAGTGCCAATCGATAGTGAATGCTATTGGATGAATATACCTATGACTGTCAGTTCCTTCTCTGCCAGCCTTCCAAACTACTGTTTACATCTGTCTCCTAAAATGGATAATAATGAAGTCTGAGCAAAAACATAAGAGCTCCTAATGATTCTCCATATATCAAGTAAATCAGGGTGTCCATGGAGGGGAGAGTTCAAAAAAAGTCAAGATGGCAGCTGCAACTACTTGATGAAAGAACCACCTATTTGGGGGTAGGATCTTAATCACACAGGGATGGCCACCATCTTACCTATTTTTACCCTGAGCCTTTTTTCAAAAGGTGGCACTTGGATCACACAATTTTTAGACCCTCTTTATAGACACACACACCAGGTGAGTTTTCAGAAGCACAAGGCTATTGTTGATTAACAGATAAGATTCATGGGGTTGTAGTAGATAACATAGCCAATAAACAACAACAACAAAAACCCTGCTACAAATATTAAGACTTTTGTCACACTTTTAAGAGTTCACCCATTATTCTGGCATCAGCTTTCATGACATTAATCTGATCAAAATGTTATAGTCCAGAAAATCTGATATTGAATTAGAGCTAAAAATGCTATAATACTCTTTTTTGAGAATATGTTGGCTTGGATTCTTTTTACATGTGAGGGTTTCCATAGCAAGTTGTTACCATTAGATATGAACAACCATATGAAATTATTAAATTCTACTTTTTTTAAAAAAAAAATCAAATTGAATGAAGTTGTCCTTTATCTGCCGTAGCCAAATTCAATAGATACAGCTATCAAGTCTGGAAAGGATATATTTTACTTGCCTGCTGGGAAATTGTTAGAAGCCAGGGTTCTGCCAGAAGAAATAGCAACTCTAATTCACTGCCACAGGCATTGCTGATTAAAAAACAAGGATTTAAATTGAGCCATTTACAAGATTAGTGCTCAAAGAACTCCTTGGATGGACCATCTACCTAGATGATTAATCAGTTCATCTCTGCTTTCTGCCACATTTGGATACAAGCAAAATAGAATACTCAAATGAAGAGAAAGCAAATGTAGCTACCTTACATGGAGTTACCATAATTGGGCTGCAAACATCCAGTCAGCCAGTAGAGGACAGCAAAGAGACATGGGAAATTATCTCTTTGCTTTCCTCTCTAAGGCTATACAAATTAGTGTGCATCTTAGATCTGATAATTCTATTTTATGATATTTTGTTTATAGAGCATTTATTAATTTAAAATTTTAACTCTCTTCTGAGCCCAGTTGATAGAAGGATTAGATATACATTGAAAAAGTTAGAAGATAAATTTGATAGGTTCTCAAAACATAAAACCAATTAAAAATCATATTTATCTCTAATTCCTATAGGTACATATTCATCATCACCAGTTTTTAGAGTATATGACCCAAAGAATGGTGACAATACTAATTTTTACTTTATAAAACATAAAATCTTTCAGATGTACATTTATATAGAAAACTCTGGCGAAGTATCAAAAACCCACCAAAATATTTCATTCCTTTTTGGTCAGTTTTAGCAACCCTAAGAAGAAAAACTACTAAAGAAAGATGTAGCTTACTTCTGCCTTCATTTCTATGAAAAGCCCCTTGAGTGTGTGATGAGAGAGAACACAGAACATTGATTGAAAATCATTTCTTTTCCTTTTAGCAACAATTGTAATAAAAAGAGACCAAGAATTAAATGAAGTGACCTTTACAGCTACAAGATTGGATCCAGCTCCATAGGAAGTCAATAGCAGCTTCTCGTTGATTTCAATAAGGCTTAGAACAGGTCCTACAAATGGAGTGCAATTCACTCACTGTCAATTAATTCCTCTCTAGACAAGTAGACAAGTAGTCTGTACCATACCATGCAGTTAAATCAGAATTACTTTCATTTTGGCAACCTTGCATTTTTCCATTAAGGTTATACATACAGCCAAAAATATGGATATAAAAAGTCTCCGAATAGCAATAGCACTTAGACTTATATACTGCTTCACAGTGCTTTACAGCCCTCTGTATGCAGTTTACAAGGTCAACATATTGCCCCCAACAATCCGAGTCCTCATTTTACCAACCTTGGAAGGTTGGAAGGCTGAGTTAACCTTGAGCCAGTGAGGATTGAACTCCTGGAGTGAACAGTGAATTGCCTGCAGTATTGCAAGGGCCACCATGGCTAATGATTGCTTCTGGATGAGGGTTCTGCGTTGGAGGCAGAGATGTGGCCAGGGCTATCTGGGAGTTAGGCGCAGACTCCAGAGTATCCAGAGTCGGACAGCAGAGAGGCAGAGGAACAGGAGGAGCCCATTCCTAGTGCGCGCATGCGCAGAGCTGCCCGAATGCAAGAACAGTTAAAACTAAAGGGACGACTCGGGAGTAAGGCCTGGAGATGATTGGCCCCTCCCATAAGCCTTAAAAGAGGAGCAAAGACACATGGGCATTTTGCAGGAAAGCAACATTGTTAATTCTGTTCCCAGTCGGCATGTCTGTTTGATTCTGGAATCCGTGTGGCTTTGCCAAGCAGGTCTTTGGCAGAGTGTCAAGGAAGATAAAGGCTGGTGATTATCCCAAAGGACTTCTCCCAAAGGACTTTTTGCAACTAATTGGGACTCAGCTGTGAATGAACATAATTCACAGCTGTTGCAATAAAAGAGGTTTTTGGGACTACTCGTGTGTTTTAATGACTCAGGAAGCCTAGGTCACAACACAGGGTTATTTTCCAACTCCCCCCCAATTTAGTCTATATCCCTGAAAACAAATACTGAATTCTGGAAACCTACTATTTTGTTTTAGAAATGCCTCTTCCAAGCTTTACCAAGCAGCATGGTTCCACCCCATGAGTAACGCCACCTCAGTCTGCTTCTAAGTTCCACTCAGTTTTTTCCCACAAAGCTGACAATACAAAAGACTAAGAAAACCCTTCACTTGTAGATCTTCGCCCCTGGGCAGCATTGACTAATGATGGAGATTACAAACAGTGTGTGCATTGACAGTGAGCAGCTGGAGCACTCTGGGCATGTACTCAAAGCCCTCCAGGCTGGGTGGTTGGGATGTTTGGTTTCAACCTCTAACAGAGCTACCCCACCTCCAGACTGTTTGTCCTAAGCTTTAGAGCAGGGGTGTCAAACTCAAGGCCTGCGGGCCGGATCCTTCCAGGGTGCTTAGATCTGGTCTGTGGGTGTCAAGTATAAATGCCTTACCCATGCCAGGGGTCAACTGTGATACAGTAGTGCAGGGGTTAACACTAACACCCACCTGGTCAGCTCCACCCACAGACCACTCCTTACCCGAGTCTCCGCCCACAGGTATAAAAGGTAGACACACTCTCCCACGTTGCTCACTTCCAGATGCAGTATGTGATGTAATGATGAACCTGTAAATAAAAGAGACTTAATCAACCGATTGACTCATGTCTGTTATTGGGCCTGACCCATGGATCCTGTAACAAATATGGTAGCAGAGGATGGTTTGATGGCCCAATAACCTCCGAACCTACAATGAGGACACATCACTGCCTATGAGATGGCGACCCCACTGAAGCAACGGGATGGCAACCAAGCAGGATCGCCAGGGAAGGCAGAAACCAAGACAGACCCCAAAGCCACCGCAACGGAGGAAAGAGGGGAGACCAAGAAAGGAGAAATAACAAACCCTGGGGACCAGGAGGAAGAAAGGCTGCGGCTCGACGTCCTACGACTGCTAAAGGAGTGAGCCAGCGACAAGAACCTCCTCGCGGACCTACGAAGCTTCATAATGGACCGCGAGGTGGCAAGGAGCGAGGAAGACTCGGATCCGGAGCTCAAAGAGCTGGACTCGGTGAGTGGATCGCCCCAAAATGACCCCACTGCAGTCACCGAGCCCCACAGCCCCGCTCAAAATTCAAAACAGCGGCCATCTTTGACCACATGGTCGGACAAGATGGCTGACCCCCGCCCAATCGGAAGCCGGAATTTAAAATGGCCGGCACACGAAAAATTACCCGAACCTAAGCGGCAATAAAAGCGACTGGGGCGAGGGGGCAGAGTCCGATTCGGACTACGGATACACCCCAACTGAGCGGCAAGTCGACAAGGCCATGAAGACCCTTGCCGCCACCTTCGGCCCAGGCCTCAAATCCACTAGAGGGGAACTGGAAGGGCCCAAGTGAAAGGGAAAGCGAGGAGAGGGGCACCGGAACACCCACCCAAGGGTCGAGGATGCCCACGCCAGCGCACCAACTCCCCTGCGCACCCCGAGGACACCGCGCCACCGATCGCCCAGGCCGCGCACCCCAGAACGCAGGGATTGGGACAGCTACTTACTTTCATCGCCAAGACTCCAGCGCCGTCAGGATCTTCACCCCGAAGAAGCCGCTGCTAGTCGCCACCATCCGGAGCACACCTGGACCCCCAAGACCGAAGCCGAGGCCTACCCGACCGACAGAGACCTCTACGCCGGAGCTGCGATGAACAGGTCCTTCCACGACGACGGCAGAGCAGAAATGGACTTCGCGCATGCGCTGTTTCGCCTAGAGGAAGAAAAAAGAAAAAAACTGCAGAGAGGGACTTTTAAACTACCGGCAAGCGTTCCCATGCCGTATTGCTGTTATAGGCACATAAAGAACCATGGACAGCAGCCTGCAGTAAGTAATTTTACAAATAATGCTGGGAACTTACCAAATGACTTTCCAAAGTTGAGGATGGATGGGGGCAACATCCTAGAGTGGTCACAGCAGCTTCAGGTGGTGCTCCTAAAAGAAAATATGTCACATTTTATTAATGACCCCCCAGAGAGACCATGGACTTTAGAGTTGGACTGTATGCACCATAGGGTATTTTACCTTTTAATTGCTAGCATATCTCCCACAATTTACCATAGCATTGGTCATAACCTCACTGTGTCGGAAATCATACAAAAAATGTTTGGGTTATTTTACAGTGAAAGTGTGTCAACCACCACCCAGATTTCCAAAGTTTTCTTCTCTGCTAGAGTCAAACCAGGGACCCCCATAAGTGAGCACCTGGTGTCTCTAAACGCTACCAGGGCAGAACTTCATCTTAGGGGAGAGGTCATATCAGATCAGATCATGAAGAGTGTAATAATTAACTCTTTAGATCACTCATGGGACAGTTTCTTAGCACACTTAGATACTGTTAGTCTAGGCCTACTATCCATTGAAAAGCTGTCCAACAAACTGATCGCTGAAGACAATTTGAAAAGGAGCCGCTCTGGCTCCTCCAGGGAACATAAGTACAAAAAGAAAGTAGCCTTCCAAGAAAAGCAGCATAACACAACAGAGTGCTATAGCTGCGGGTCAAGAGGACATCTCAAGAGAGACTGCCCCAAGAACTACAGGGAGAGAAGCAGACCAGAACATAGGTTCAGACAGACAGAGAGACACACCTCTGAGGAAAGATACAGACGCAGGGACTCACCCAACCCCAGAGACAGGAGGGGGAACAGAGTTGGCTCACGTGACAGCAGAACAGGATCATTATATGGGATAGGGGTGTGCACCCACATAACATGTCAGGGTAGGGAGGCCAACTCGTGGCTTCTGGACTCTGGGGCCTCCAACCACACAACCTACAATCAAAAACTGCTCTCCTCATTCACAGAGGAGAACTTCTCAATCAAAGTTGCAGATCAAAGCGAGGTTAAGGTGATAGGCAAGAGGGTAGTTATGCTACCAGACATAGGGAAAATAGAGGGGGTACTGCTGGTCCCGGAGATACCCCACAACATATTGGCCACAGTAAAACTCAGTGAAGAATCAGGGATTAAGGTAACCTTCGCAGAAGGGAAAGCTCACGTTAGCAAGGGCGGAAAAGATATAGGGAGAGTGACAGTCAGTCAAGGGCTACCATACATAACATTCTATGAGAGTAACACACCCAGCATATACACCAACTCAGAAAGCATGGAAGACACTAACCAGGACAGAGCTGAAGGAGAACAGGTGAATGAGGGAGAGACAGAGAGCAAGGAGAACATGACACATGAAACACACCCCACCAAACACACCCAGAGGAGGCCATCAATAGGCAAGCCCATGCACAACGACTGTGCTCACCTACTACACCGGAAACTAGGGCACGCCAGTTTCCCCGTAGTCCAAAAAATGGCCAACTGTACCGAGGGCATCAAAATAAAGAGTTGTGAAAATTATCTCGAGTGCTCAGTGTGCAAATGTTCCAAGTTAAAGGTCAAACCCAGACCTAAGAAATCCTCACGCGCTGCCAAACAGGTGTAATGATGAACCTGTAAATAAAAGAGACTTAATCAACCGATTGACTCATGTCTGTTATTGGGCCTGACCCATGGATCCTGTAACAGTGGGGCTGCCTGGAAACAGCGAAGGATTGGCTCGCGATGTCTCTGCCAGCAAAAGCAGAGCTCAGGAGGCTGCGACAGCCTCCTGCAACCCTCCGCCAGCGAAAATGGAGCTCGGGAGGACCGCTGGCAGAGGATTGCAGGAGGCTGTCGCAGCCTCCCGTGCTCCATTTTCACTGGCAGAGCGCTTGGGCTGACACAAGCATCTCCAACACGAGTGATGTTGAGCTGGCCACACCCACCCTGGCCACACCCACCTGGCCCACCAAAGTCAAACACAAACCTGATGCGGCCCCTAATGAAATAGAGTTTGACACCCCTGGTTTAGAGAGTGCTGCAGAGAATGCCCCACTCACCTCTTCCTTTAGCAAGCACCTTGCCTCCATGACAAAAGATTTCCAGGCTGCTGCCATCTAGCCCGGAAGGTCTTTGGCTGGTGCAGCACCTCAGTTATTCCCTAAAGCAAATTCAGCCTGTTCCTTCCTGGAAGAGAAATTGCTGTATACATGATTTCAAAGAAACAGTTCAGAGATATTTTCTGAGTCTATTAGAGTATCTTGACACTCACTTAAGTGTGAAGTGCACAAGAATCTCCTGTATTTCAGGTGTACAATTATCTCTTAGTGCTCTGCAGCTTTTCTGGCTTCCCACCTTACTAAATACCAAGGAAAGAAATCAAAATGAAGAAGAAAGTATTTCGGCACATGGACTTCTCGTACCATAGATTCTGTCCCGCAAGCTTACTTTCTGAGAAAAGTAACTAGATTCAAAGATTTTCAATCAAATGCTTTGAGAGTTTGGGTCACTGCTCTTAACATAACATATTTCAGTTTGGCAGCATCCTTGAGATATCAACAGTGTCAAAACGACAGGCATAACTGCGTGACTGAAGCCTTTCCCCTTTTTATGTGAATGTGATGCATATGGCACATGTTCAAAAGTGACAGGCTTCACTCATTGGTCGCGCCTGTCATTTTGACACCCACCCGATGCCCTATTTTAGTCACAGACAAATTTAGATATGAACCTATGTCACACAGATAAAATTATACATAAAGAGAGAAGTTATAATAAACCAGCAGAAACACACACAGATACATCAGAATATTTAAATAAAAAAGGCCAAGGAAGAAGAGCTAAGGTGAGGACTATAATTAAGATCCAAGATACCATCTGTTTCAAATCTGGAACCTTATTCCTAACTCAATCTGTAATATTACTATGTGACTTTGACTGAAAATATTTAGCAGCAGGAGGAAGACTACAGATCACACTAAACTACATCATATTTCACAAGTCCTTCTCCATTACAAAACACCATTTTGAAGTAGTGTTTTCATCAGGATAGAAGAATTGGAAGTGTGATCTCTTCCCCTGCCAGACCTTTTTTTTTCAATTCAAGTTCTCCATGCCTACTACTTCACTGAGTTTCATTTTTGCAGGGGAAGTTGAAATTGGTGTATTTTCAAATATTCAAAGAATGTCAATGGTTAGTTTAATTTAGCCCTCCAAAACATCCTAAGTAAACCAAAAGACTCAGCAGCCCCAGAAGGAAAAAACAGGAATCATCTACAACAAACAATGTAAGGACTATAACAGCCGCTATATAGGACAAACAGGAAGAAGACTGACATAAGACACCCTCAAGCACCAACTAGCAGTCAGCAGACATGACAACAATTCTTTAATTTTGCAACACTTGGAAAATTCAACGGTAGTTTCAACTGAGAAACTGAGAATGTTCTAGATCAAGCCAAGTTCAAAAAATGGCAGAGAATTTCTGGAGGCCTGGCATTCAGACAAATTGGCCATTAAGAGACACATAACGATAAACAACATCTACATACCCATTCAAAAAGCCCAAAAGGAAACAAAAAGACAAAAACACCTTCTCAACAGCAATCAAAACCCATATGAGCAGAGATTAACACCAATATTAACACTAAACCAACAATCAAGAAATAAACAATACCTTAATCAGACACATACTAATGGTAAACATGACGACCAAGAACACTCTCACCAACAGAACAAACCCATTTTGCCTTATTTTTATATATAAAAATAAGAGCAAACCCATTCTAGCACTGATGATGTTACTATTTGCAAGAAAGCTACCAAGCTTTCTGAGGATCCCACAGTTCAACCCTGAGCTACAAATATTCTCTTCTATTGGAACTAGGATGTCTCCCCACTTAGGATGTCTTTCCATTTAGGATGTCTCCATTCCAGTAGTGTATTGCTCTGGATTTGGTACTCAATTTGTTAATCCATTGATAATTCGGTGAGGAAAATGCTGTCATAGATCTGACATTGCAGAGAATGTCAAAATTAGTCATTCATTTATTCCTAATCTTTACTAAATAAAATGTAAACAAGAAAGTAACACTAATAATAATACAGCCAGCTTAAAACACTATTGAAAATGCAATATTTAGTTGCACACCTGGTTTCCATGTAGTTAAGAGCTGTCTTCTCAGAACCGTTGAGACAGCTGCCTGTCAGTATTTATTTATTTTTAAATTTGTATACCGCCCTTCTCCCTGAGGACTCAGGGCGGTGAACAGCCAAGTAAAAACATAAACTACAAACATTAAAATACAATTAAAAAGATATATATATTTATAAATTTGGCCCCATGATTGTGCAGTTACCATGGTTGATCATATCCCTTCACATCAAAATCAAGAATATTGTAAAGATTCTTCAATAGTTAAACCTGCTTTGACCCATTTTGTAAAAGTGGAAGGAATACCTTTTACTGAATCAAAACCAATTAAGAAAGAATTGTGTATACTCCTGTCTTGCCCAGAACTCATCCATGTGCAAAGCAGAATAGTTTGGGTGCTTCAAGAAAATACATCGCATCCAACCGATATTGGTCCCACAAAAAAATATTGCTCGTTCTCTGACAACAGAACAATTACTACCGTAAATATTATTTTCTGTCTGATTTATGCCCTAAAATATACATGCTAAGATGTGTCTATCTGGACCATTTGGATTTTTGATTTGGCTCTCAGTTCTCCTGCTATTACCTTGCCGGATAAATGAAAGTCATCCTCAAACAATGTTGTTCTTGCCATTATTTTCATTAATGCATATTTGAGAATCAAAAGTTGCTGTTCTCTTCAGCTAGAAGTGCCTGTCAGTAATTCAATTTAGCTGTCAACACCTCAGTTGAAGAACATCAGTAGAATGGAGCAAGACTAATTGTCACATATACATTTGCATGCTTATAGAATACACATCATAAACAACCCTTGTCTTGTTTAATCATGTTCCTTTAGCAAAATGCTGAAGTCAGTTAGCTTTTGTTCCACTGTCATAATATTCTTCTCAGAAAAGTCTATTTGGTCCCCATATGGCTATGACTGAAACAGGACTCAGCCCCTAATGCAGGGATCTGCAAACTTAAACACTCAAAGAGCCATTTGGACCTGTTTCCCACAGAAAAGAAAACACTGGGAGCCACAAAACCCTTCCTGTGTCTGACTATTTCTTGAACAGCCACAAAACTAGCCTATGTAGTTGAATTAAACATTCTGTTTTCTTCTGAAACTTTTTTCTTCTCTTGGATTTATCCATGGTTGGCCTACCACGGGTTGAAAAGCTCAATAAATCATGTGCTGGCGGGTGTTGCACATTGGTGGTTGTGACACATATTTTGAGTGACAGGGAGCCGCAGCAGAGGGGTGAAAGAGCCACATGCGGCTCCAGAGCTGCAGGTTGCTGACCCCTGCCCTAATATGTAGTATTAGTATGCACAACTTTAAAAAACAGTTAAACATGGTTTCATCATTATTGCTATCTTTTGAAATCTAGATTTGGGAAAACCTGGTCATCATCCACAAAATGAACAATTTGCTCATTTCATTAATGTACTTGGAGGAAAAAATATAACCTATAAGGCATTTGTGCTGTGAATATTTAAAGACACAGATACAAATCTTTGTACTGTTTTATTTCATTTGTTAATAGTGTTTACATTTATAATCTGTTTTCCCCTCAAAGAGTTTAAGAAGGCATAGTTGTCGTCTCCTTAAGATAGGATAACAGAACAGAAAATAGAGATGAAGCCAGAACTTTTTCTCTTGGGCATTCTTGAAGGGAAAATGGAGAAAAAAATTACAGTATATAATAATATACATATTAACTGCAATTAGTATTGTCCTAGCACAGAACTGGAAACAACCAGATATTCCTCCAGACCAAATTATAATTTAAAAAATCTATGATTTTGCAGAAATGGACACATTGTCCATGGAAATGAAGGAGAGGGAGGAAACCAAGTACTATCAAATTTGGAACAGATGGTATTCCTGGCTTGAGAGGAGATGGGAAAAAAAGAGATAACTTGTTAAATATAATATGTAGCAGGTAAAATTGTTGAAGAAATATAGGATATGAAATTGATTTACAAATAGAAGTAATTGTAAATATAAATAAGGATGTAATTTAAGATATATATAGAATTAGAAATGTTGTAAATATGTACGTTATGATAGAGATACTGATATAGAAAAGCTGTTATTAGGGGAAAATTTTTGTTATGTTGTTTTTCTATGTTTTTTCTTTTTTTTTTCTTTTTCTGTTGTATTTTTGTATTGTGTTTTTAAATGTTGGAATTTCAAGAAATATTATTTTAAAATAAAAAAAAAGTAATTCTCCCAAGAAAAAAGAAAAAGAAAAAAAGATAGGAGTTCTTTGCTAACAAAAGAAATTACTCTACTTTCTGAAGCTCCAAGACCTTCAAAATAAAATTTTTGAAGGTCTTGGAGTACCTCATCAGTTAAATGACAGCAAAAATAATCTATAATCTATGTTTGACACAGAAATGATAGGAACCAGTGAAATCAGGCTGTAAAGCTCTGTAAATATAAAACATCACAAAATATTGGAGTACACATTTCACACAACACAACAAGGACTGCACTTGGCCATTGAATGCTATGTCAAAAGCCAAATCGGAAAAGTACAAAGAGAAGGTTGGGCCAGGACACAGACTAATTTTGGTGTACTTAACTGTACCAAACATTAATTCTATAGTTATTTAATTGCTTCCTGTATATGTACAAATTCCCTTATTCTTCATCAGTACAAGATTTTCTGGTTTTTTTCTAATCCTCCCACTGAAAATTCTATTCCTTTAAGAGGCCAAGGGCTAAATCTGCAGCTTTCAGTCTGTAATGCCTATGTCCTATTACTGAGCTAGTTTCCCACCAACAACCATAGTTGCAAAATTTGGGAAAAATATGAACTTCATGACTTTCCTCCTTAAAACTTCAGTTGTGTCTCTTATGTGTAGATTATTTTTTGCATATAGATTTTGGCAAATACTCTTGGTGTTGCCATTAACCTCGGCCTGTGAATCTAATGTAAGTATCTAAGATCACTAATACAGTAATCTGAGCTGCATGACATATGAAGCGCCTAAATTGGGAATCCATTTTACACCCTACCTGAGGAGTATGTTTGAGTACAGAGGGATGTTCCACAGTGTCATCCCATGCTTGTTTGGATTCTGAGATTAAAGATGTGGTCTACTTATGTACATTGATCCCAGCACCACCCTTGGGTTTCAAGACTTGTCATTTGCTACTGAATCGGTGATGGAGTTTCTCAGCCTTTCAGATTATCAGGATGAAGTAATGGGAGGGATTTCCTTAAGACTTAAAACAAAGTGTTTGGTTATATTTATCCAGCCTAATTTGGAGAGGCAACATTATATATTGAGGTTACTAGAATGTGATGCTTACTTAACAGAAACCTTTAATGGAACTTACCTCTCAGAATGTATCAGGTTACAGTGGGAATCTTAGCTGTGGAATAAAGAATAATCCGAGCATATCCCTGCTTGCTTTGGAACAAATAAGAAGCCATAGCAAACTGAAGTCACTTGTGTCACAATCACACAAATGAGAGCAGAGTGGGTGGAGGTTGCTTTCAGGCATGATGCCATTTGTCCCTCATGGGTACATGAATGCTTTCATAACCAAAATGTGGAATATTGTTTTAAAGCATGTGGCTAATAAAAACTGAGGTGGAACTTAAGTGATAAGATTGCAGTGTGATTTTTCTGGGAAAGGAAGGTTTTGGACTAGTCAAGCCATTAAACAAAGAGGAGAAGCATCCAGGCAATTGGCTTTTTAGGAAAATAAAATCATTTCAGAAAATCCAATTGACCACATATATCCTTTGACATCTTGTGCCTTTGTGTGGTCACAAGGTAGCAAGAGAGAGACAGAGACAGAGAGACAGAGAGAGACAGAGACAGAGAGAGACAGAGAGAGAGAGAGAGAGACAGAGACAGAGACAGAGACAGAGACAGAGACAGAGACAGAGACAGAGACAGAGAGACAGAGCGAGTGAGTGACAGAGATTTCTGTTTCATTTATTCTAACAGAAAAGCAGACTGTGAGATCTGTGGGGTCTATGGCAATAATACAATGATATCACTTGGAGAAAGAAGAAGGCAGAATTTGGGGATCTTATTTCTTAAGCCTGGAGCAGACTTGTTTGGTAATAGTTGCATTGAGCCTTTTAAAAAAAAGATTCAGAAACCTCTATCGTTATTTGAAACTTTGGTGCTAAATTAGAGCAACGTGATCTTGAAGGTTTGAGAGACTTTAAAATCAGTCTGGGGCTTGCCTGAAGCCTGGAAATTATGGCTTATTAATAAGCCTTTCTTTTAAAAATATATTTTTAGGACATCACTCAAACCTAATGACTATCAAAATTAAGTCAAACTTTGTGTTAATTCTAATTTTTACTTGATTGTCCATTCTGCTCCTAACTACGTATTGTATTTGCCCTATAATATAAACATTTCAAAGGATGCTTCAACTGATATTATGTCCACAATCGATGATATAGTTTCACTGCCTGCATTGCTAAGAATAGGAATGACAATCTTGGCCATTCATTTGCTGCATTGTCCCTAACCACTTTCAGCACTCCTATCAAAATATTCTTGATGTTAACATCTGGAAGATGGTTTTAATTTTGCTTCATTTTCCTGAAGGGAGTGGGAAGGGGCAAAGGTCACTTTATTCATGAGAGCTCTTATTACAGTATGGTGTATGAGCACAAATGCTGTTGAGATCGTTGGAAAATAATCTGTGATACAGAGCACAACACAATGAAGCATAAATTGAACAGATTGTATGATAAGATAGACAGCTGGTCGAAATGGTAAGAGCAGATTCACTAATAAAACATAACTGAATGGAGCAAATAGAACAATGATAGTTGCAAATGTAATATATATTATATTACATTATTTTACACTACAATATCACTGACTGCCTAAATTGCAAAGATAACCAAAATGAAAAATATTCATTGTTCACTATAGATGAAATTAATCATATTGATTAGTTGCCACATATGATCTTCCTCTTCAATTTTCATTGGAGGATAGCAATATCAATAGCATTTTGATTTATATGCTGCTTCAAAGCGCTTTACATCCCTTTCTAAGTATGGTAGTTTATAGAGTTATATTTCCCACAACAATCTGAGTTCTCATTTTTACCAACCTCGGAAGGATGGAAGCCAGTCAGGATCGAACTGCTGGCAGTCGGCAGAATTAGCCTGCAATGCTGCATTCTAACAACTGCGCCACCATGACTAAACCTATGAAAGTCACACAACTTGTCCTGGCCCACCAAGACCTGTTTGGTGGCAATGATGTGCTGAAAAAATATGTTCCTGAGCTCATTAAGGTATTAAATTCAACTATCAATCCAAATAATGTTTCCACACACTTTTGGGTGCATGTAAAAAGGCCTGTTTTAGACCAAAATAGCATAGGCTAAGTGTGAAAGGATACCATAGTTTGTTATTGCATTTTTTTTTCTTGATCTAAACCAAAAACTGAGAATTAAAGAATCTGGTAAATTTATTCTAAACTTAGGAAAATAAAGAGTATTTTCTCAGGTTTTCCATTTCAGCAATACCTGTGACATTTCAACACACTTGTGATTTGATTTGTTTGAAATAACTTACTTCAAGTCTGGCAATTTTTCTGTAAGAATAGTGCTGGGTAATCAAATCTTATTCCATGAAGATAATCTAGAGAAAATAGAATAAAGTATCATAATGAGCAGACCTGCTAGGGCCTGTGTGTCTGGAAAGCATCAGAATAGCATGAGATTTAGAAAGCTACTGGGGGAGAAATGTGCTGATGAAGTGATAAAAATGCTTTTGACATAACAAAACTAGTTTTATTTAATATGACAAGGAATATTGATGAGGATTCAGTTATGACCATGAAATACATACAAGTCAGGATGTTTAAGAAACAGCTGAGGGAGCTCCAGGTGACAAACATCTGGAATGAGTCAGTAAGACTTGGTTCATTATGCTATTAAGAATGGCAAAACATCAGCCACTATATCTTAGTGTTGGGGGGGAGGGTGTCCCCCGGGTGGGTTCTAAAATTTTTTACTACCGGTCCTGTGGGCGTGACTTATTTTGTGGGCGTGGCTTGATGGTCGTGTGACAATTCTTTAGGATTTAGCAGAGGTACTGGTCTACCAGGCTTTTAACTGCTTGCAGAGCTGTACCAGTCTACTCATTTGTTTTTGGAGGCACTGGTCTACCCATTTATTTTTGCAGGCATTGGTCTACTCATTTGTTTTTGGAGGCACCGGTCTACCACCAAACTGCCTTTTACCACTGATCAGCTGTAGGGCGGCCCTTTGAAGCCCCGCGGCAAGAGTTTAAACAGTTTCTTTCCTTCTAGCCGATCAGCTGGGACTTAGGAGGCAGCAATAGATTGGGGGTGAGGCCAAAAAAAGGTAAGAATAACGTGGGGTCAGGAGGGGCAGAACCGATTCAGTGACGTCATATCGTCACTGCTACTGGCTTGACAGAACCAGGCGGAACCAGGAGGAACCCACCACTGGTGTCCCCCCCTAAGGGCTGTAAGCTATTTCTAAGAATTCTGCAATGTAAGTTCTAGTACAAATGCTGTATCATACATAAGGAAACCTCATTGAATCCAGTAGCATTTATCTTTCCACGGACATATAAAGGTTACGTATGTTAAATTATTTTGTCCCAAAGTCTACTAATTCCATCTCACGTATACAATGGGGTTTTCCTGAATGAGAGAATGGGCTATTATGTGATATTATGTTCACAAGGTCAAGAGAACCCCCAGTAAAGGTAGTACTTGGTTAATTGCCATTCATTCAGTGACCATTCAAAGTTACAATAGCACTGAATGGATGGTACTTATGCCCAGTCTCAGAAGTTATGGCCATTGCAGCACTCCTGTAGTCATATGATCAGAATTTGGATCCTTTACAGCCCAATCACATTTACAACTGCAAGGGTGCTTCAACTCACTCAGCTGCCACTGATCTCACTCCTACTTTGCCCTTTTGGCCACCTTGCACTCTATCGCCTCCGCTGGTTCTGCCATCCGCAGCTTCTTTCCACTGCTGACAAGACAAGCCCAGCCTGGCCACATGCATGACTGCTCCCAGCTACACACCATGCCTTTTTCTGAGGCTGTGCATGCCCTTCTTCAAATTGCACGTGACAGTCCTGCTGTGCTCCAGAAGGCTTCTGATGCCTTTCAAAAGTTCAGAAGAAGGCCGTGTGTTAAGGATATTGTTGTTGTGTTACCAACCAGCAGAGTGTAGAGCACAGGGAAACATTGCTGAGAGTAATGAATAAGAGATGTGCAAACTGGTTTATCAAAAGTTTACTTTATAAGGAAAAAACTATCTCATAGTCTTTAAATCAATCCAAGTCTTTGCCAGTTAAATCAGTCCAGTGATTCAAAAATCTTCTTACCACACAAACAGTAGTTGGTTAGAATAACAAACTCACTCTGGTTCACAAACCACGATGGTAGCAGATCCATCCAACGATGATAGCACAATGGTAGCAACTCCACACACAATGGTAGCTTATCATCAACTGAATACTTTACAGTACCTTTCTTAAATACGTTTACAACTAGTGATTATCTAATTACAGCATGACTCAGCATTACAATGAATCAGCAGTAAAACTTTAAAGTCACACAATACATATTCATATTAAAGTCACAGAACATATATATTGCCTGGACAACTTGTTAGGCTCAAACTATATCCTAACACCGTGCTTGACCTGGAGAAGGGAGGTGCAACCTCCTTAGGAGCTTCTGGAAAGCCTTCTAAAACATAACGATAAAACCATGTTTAATTTGACAAGGGTGCCTACAACGTCTGGAAGAAGGGCTGGCACAGCCAGTAGCTGCCTTGCATAGGGCTGAGCTTGGCATGCCATAATGGAAGTAAGACAGTAGTGGATTCCACTTACCTTCACTACTGGTTCTGAACCCGGAGCTCGCCCGTGCCACTTCTGTACATGCACAGAACCTTCTGTGCATGCGCAGAGCATCCGTGATGATATCCGGGCGGGTGGGCGGAGCCTCCGGCTGCCGCCACTACCAATTCACCTGAACCGGGGTGAATCGGTAGAAACCCACCACTGAAGTAAGAGGAAGAAGACGGGGAAGGTCAGCTGGGAGCAGCAAGGACATAGAACACAGGGTGGTGGAGACAACTGAGGTTTTTTGCTGTGGCTATGGCACAAGGCTTAAGGCTTAAGGCAGCACTCCTTGCTTTAAGCCCTGTGATGTCAGGGCTTAAATAGAAGCCTGGGGTATGTGTGGTTGAGGCTGCTGAAGACCCCAGGACCCTCAGCTTCTTACTAAGGTTTAGGGCTGGAAGCAACCAAGCCAAGAATGACTTGGACTGGGGTGGATCCTCTCCTAATGATTGGTGGAATATGGCTAACAATGGCAATGGAGAATGCTAGGATTTGGTCAATAAGAGCCTTGGTGGCGCAACAGACTAAAGTACTGTCAAGTAACACCAGCTGCCTGCAATTACTGCAAGTTCAAATCTCACCAGGCTCAAGGTTGACTCAGCCTTCCATCCTTTCGAGGTAGGTAAAATGAGGACCCGGATTGTGGGGGCAATAATCTGACTTTGTATTAAAAAAAAAAGAACACCACTTGGGGGGGGGGGCGAAAGTCCTACTAAGCAGGTATATACAAAAGTATGAAGGCTATTGCTTAACGCATTGTAATCTGCCCTGAGTCTCCGGAAAAGGGAGGCATATAAATCGAACCAATAAATAAATAAATAAACATGACATCAGGCTTTATGGCTGCATTATTTCCACTCCCAATTACTATTGTTAACTGAGGACTACCTATAGATATATACTCCCCAATTCTGGATTTACCATTAAGTAAAATAAGTACATCCTTAGGACATTATGAGAAAGGGAGATACCAGATATTTTTCCCCTCCTATCATGCCCTTAACTCTTTCACTGTCACACTCAACTTCAACCCATTTTTTGTAATTGTTCTTATCTGCCATGTTTGATTTTAATCTGCTTGGTTAAAAACAGTATTTCTTTGGCATGGTGAGTGACTACAATTTAAACATTTGGTTTGAAGGTGCCATCAAATACCACATTTGTTTCTGTCTCATAATGTGAGAGTTCACTTCTGTCAAGGGAACCATCGTTGAACTCTGCTTAGCATGTCAGTTGGCCTTAATCTGGCTCTGATGCTCCGTGCTGTCCATCTGTCCAGATATCTGGCTGATTGAAGATGAAGCTGCCATCCCTGAGCCTGCCCTGACCCCAAGTACTGTCATCTGTCACTCCACTGGGTAAAGGAGAAAAGTTTTTACTATATATTTTCATAGAGTTGGAAGCAACCAAGTCTTTTGTTTTTCTTTGGCTTTGTATCCAAGGCAGAGAGAGAGAGAGATGGGTGAAATTAACTTAGATGCTTGGCTTTCTCATCTCTCAGTCCCAAGTGGCTTAAACTTCCTTTGTAATAAGGATCAGTGCTGATTCACCGATGGTGCTGTTTAGAAATGTAAAATGCATTCTATAAATATTAAATGACAATATGTTTCTAATAGCCAAGCTCTCTTTATTTATTTAGTGGCCACAATTGTGCAATTCCATGCACATAAAATGTCAAAAGAAGATACTGTGTCCTTGGGTGTGTGTATGTGTGTGTGTGTGTGTGTGTGTGTGTGTGTGTGTGAGAGAGAGAGAGAGAGAGAGAGAGAGAGAGAGAGAGAGAGAGAGAGAGAGGGATAGAGAAAGAGAAAGAGAAAGAGATAGGGAGGGAGGGATGGAGGGAGGGGTGAGAGAGAGAGATTATTTTTCTTTAAAAACGTGCCTATAAAATATGCCCAAGGACATCATAACTTCTTTTTACATTTTACATGCATGGAATTTATATGTCACATATGCAATTTGGTATCAGGAATCCAAGTATAACCTCTTACACAATTTTAATAAGATTTTAAACATAGCACACAGTGCAAAGAGCTATGGAAAAATGAACTATAGAAGTTATGGTTTGGGGATTCCTTACCTAGCTGGGGCTTTGGGAAGAGTGTCAATGCATCAGTAAAAAAAAAACCATTGGCATTACTTGGATAAATACCCAACTTTTACCTTTAATTTTCTTTCATGGACAGCCTGCATTTTACCTGAAAGCAGCTGCTGTAGGGCAATCAATTCATTATTTTATCTCTATCTCTGCCACACATACATATAATGGCTGCAAGGGCAAGCATGGAGAGAAGGAGGATCAAAGAGTCCGAATGGTAGGTGCTGCTACAATTGTCCTGCTCCTTCTTTATGTGCACTGCATTCTAAACAGTGCTCTCATAGTCCCATCTTTTCCCTTGACAAAGCTGAGGAAGGTGTTCAATTGACCATCATTGCAATACATCTGTATTCCTGAAACAATCACAGATGTGATGTCAGCTGCTTTGGATTCAGCATCCTTCCAGATCTATTGTGCTGCAGCTTCCAGTATCACAATGGGATGTAGTGAGCAATGCATTGGGTAACTCCATGGCTGGATTACTCTGATGGGTTTGATGCACTGTGGCCTCTGTAACTGGCCTAGAGGCTGCTGCCAGCATAAAAGATGGCAGCTAGGCTGAACTAAGTGTATCCTTGCAAACACATAATTCCTTTTTAAGGAGCTGCGTTTGGCTAAACAGTATTCTGCTCAGCAAAAGTTGTTCCATTGGTTGATTGTTCTCACTGTCAGAAAAATTCTCCTTATTTCTGGGTTGAATCTCTCCTTGGTCAGTTTCCATCCATTATTCCTTGTCTGGCCTTCAGGTGCTTTGGAAAATAGCTTGACCTCCTCCTCATTGGAACACTGCTATCATGTCAAATATTGGAACACTGCTATCATGTCTCCTCTGGTCCTTCTCTTCTCTTCACTAGACTAGCCATGCCCAGTTTTTATTATCTTTTGATTCAGGGCTTTTTCCTTGTACTTTGCACTGATGCTCTTTCTAGTAATAGAAAAAAAAACCCAAGTGTTTTCTCACTAAATAATATGTTGCCAGCTCATTGGGAATACAATTTAACTTCCCATCTGGACGGGACCTGGTGGAAGCAGGATGTTCTGAGTCACTGTTAGAAAAAAATTGTAGGGACTTGTCATTCTGGTATGTAGTTAACCATCCAGCCTTTCTTTCAATGTAAAACAGATGATACTTTATCCCATAGGTGCTTTTTCAAGAGGCAACTGGACTTTCTTGTTTTTCTTTGAAGACGTTTGACTTCTCATCCAAGAAGCTTCTTTAGCTGATCATTTGCATCCTTTTAGAGAGTCGTTGAGGCCACTTGGAGATTTGTCTATGTTGTCTGCAAGAAATATAAATCCTTCCGTTCCCCACCATCTAGTCAGAGCTGAAGAAGCTTTTTGGATGAGAAGTGCCAAGAAAAACAAGAAAGTCCAGGTGCTTCTTGAAAAATGAATGACCTGGATGACTGAGAATCTCTGTAGACAGATGGTACTTTAGTTCACCAACCCTCTAAGTTCATATCCCTCATAAGTATTTAATCTTGCTTCATGGTAACTACAGCTAAGTACCCCATGCTTGCAACAAATAAAAATAAATCTGCATGATCCTTTCATGTTTTCACATGGTAAGAAGTCTGAATACATTGTAGAAAGCAATGAAATATTCTTGCTTTTTCTAACATGGTTATGATTTTCAAAAGTGATCAGGTTTATTCTGTATTGACCAAGGTCTGATGGCCAGGTATAAGATATACATCATAGTGCTGTGAAATGTTTGATGCTCATCTTCAAAATCTAAAGCATATGAATTTGGGCAAATGAAGTTTTTCATTAGGTTTCAGCTAAAGTTCTAACAATTTTATGAAATGTTGCATTAATAACTTGGAAGAAGATTTGATATATTAAGGTATGGAGATGGTGAATGTTATGGACATTTCAGACCTGACTAGCACAACATTCTTAGTTGTTTGTCTACTTTCATTAACAAATGAACCATGAAAAACTAGGGTTATTTTCCAAAGAAATTGACAACCTCAGCCAAAGATTCAGATGTTACAAACCTATCTCCTACTTGGTTTTTAATAAAAAGGATTTTCATGGGAATAAAACTGGTCAGGATATGCAGAGATGATGCTTCAGTGATACTTGCCTCTCACTCTGGATTTTATATCAGTGAAAAGAAAAGAAAAATCCAGCCAAAGCCCAATTCATTGCATAAAATTTAATTTGGCTATCATAGATGTAAATTTTATGAAAAATCATTCTAACTAGAGATTCTTCCTGGATCTTTGGGCAGATCTGAGAGCAGCACGTAAAATATTTTTCTTACTCAATGGTTTTCCAAAGGGGAAAAAAGGTTTTCATGATTATTCAAACTGACAGCTGAAGTGAAAATTTTCCTCCAGCAACAAAAGAAAGAAGAGTTATATCATGCACTTTACAAACCAAGTATTCCAACTTCACTGGCATATTTGGTGGACATTTGAATAACTTTAACTTTAAACTTGCAAGGAAACAATACTGCAATAATACACCACAATGGCATTTGTTCAGGGAAGTGGGGAACAGCCTTGAAAATGTTGATGGCTACCTTGACTTTGGTCTCTCACTAAAAATGAAGGTTGCCATTATACTGTCAAATGCCTATGGAAAAACAAAGATGCCTTTGTAAGATACCTTTGAAGAGAAAGTTTTCAGATTCCTTCATCCAGTTCTGTAGATTCAATCAGTCATGCTTTGATATAGTTATTAAGCAAATCACTGCAGTTGTTAAGTGAATTGTGTGGTGGTTAAGCAAATCTGGTTTCCCCCATTGACTTTGCGTAGTAGAAGCCAGCTGGGAAGTTCACAAATGGTGATCAAATGACCCCAGGATGCTGCAATCATCGTCAATTCATGCTGATGCCAAGCAGCCACATTTTTATCACATGATTGTGGGGATGCTACAACAGTTATAAATGCAAGGACTGGCCATAACTTTTTTCAGTGCCATTGTAACTCAAAACAGTTCCTAAATGAATAGTTGTAAATGGAGAACTACCTCTACTCCACTGAAGGACAGATCATAATATGCTACAAATCAGGGGTGGGTTCTAAAATTTTTTACTACCGGTTCTGTGGGCGTGGCTTATTTTGTGGGCATGGCTTGATGGTCATGTGACAATTCTTTAGGATTTAGCAGAGGTACTGGTCTACCAGGCTTTTAACTGCTTGCAGAGCTGTAACAGTCTACTCATTTATTTTTGCAGGCACTGGTCTACCCATTTATTATTTATTTATTTATTCATTCATTCGTTCATTCAATTTATATGCCGCCCCTCTCCGAAGACCCAGGGTGGCTCACAATACACTCAAAAAATCACTATAAAAACACTTAAAAATTAAAAACATTAAATACATTAAAACCCATTCACACCACTCATGGCCGGATCTCGTCAGATCCGGCCATGAATGATCCAGCCATTTATTTTTGCAGGCACCAGTCTACTCATGTATTTTTGCAGGCACTGGTCTACCCATTTATTTTTGCAGGCACCAGTCTACCCATTTATTTTTGCAGGCACCGGTCTACTCATTTGTTTTTGGAGGCACCGATCTACCACCAAACTGCATTTTACCACTGATCAACTGTAGGGTGGCCCTTTGAAGCCCTGCAGCAAGAGTTTAAATAGTTTTTTTTCCTTATAGCCCATCAGCTGGGACTCAGGAGGCAGCAATAGATTGGGGATGGGGCCAAATAAAAGGTAAGAATAACATGGGAGGCGGGGGGCGGGGGGGCAGAACCGGTTCGGTGATGTCATATCGTCACCGCTACCAGCTCTGTGGAACTGGGCCGAACCGGAAAGAACCCACCACTGCTACAAATGCTATAAAAAGATATTCCTTTGAATAGAAAAAAGGCAAATTCCTTAGAACAGTGTTTCTCAACCTTGGAAGATGGGTAGACTTCAACTCCCAGAATCCCCCAGCGCTGGGGGATTCTGAGAGTTGAAGTCCACCCATCTTCAAGCTTCCAAGGTTGAGAAACACTGCCCCAGATAGTGTTGTGGACAGTTGTTCAAGAGTATCTGCTATTTTATTCACCGTTGCTCAGGTTCACTTTCACAATGTATGTACATGACTTTTAGGGAAGAAATAAGATGTGGAATTCTCTATTCCAGTGTTTCCCAACCTTGTCAAGATGAGTGGACTTCAACTCCAAGCATTCCCCAGCCAGGAGTTGAGGTCCATTCATCTTAAAGTTGCCAAGGTTGAGAAACACTGCTCTATTCAATGTAAAGAAACAGTGTGAAATAAGAATCTTATGAATGAAGGCAAATATACATGCCGCAGGATATTGTTACAGGATCCAATTTGGGTTGGTCATCAGGACCAGAGCTTTTGTCTTCCGCGCTTTCGGACTCATGCTGGAGCCCATCTTCAGGGAGCTTCTCTCTAAAGAAACTTGCCTTGGAATATCAGCTTTTGTCGGTTTGTATCCAGTTCAGAGTCCAAAGTAACAATAAAGAATCATATCAGACACTGATATGGTGACTCTCATATGCTGGATCTTATCAGAACAATTGACAGGGTAGTCT
Source organism: Arizona elegans (assembly GCA_022577455.1). NCBI lineage: Eukaryota > Metazoa > Chordata > Lepidosauria > Squamata > Colubridae > Arizona > Arizona elegans. The sequence continues at coordinate 294,540,328 of JAKOOJ010000001.1, read as the reverse complement.
ATTTTATAATAGGAACAGAAATACCAAGATTGTTTGGTGTTCCATGCAGCCCACCTAAGTACATTTTGAAATTCTTTTGGGTCTCTTTGAATCTCCTTATACAAAGTCATATTCACCCATATAGTAGTGTAACAATGACTTCAGACATCCATGGACCCAATCCTCATTCAAAGAACCCCATCATGGATTCTATCACGTATGAGACATCACTGTGGTTTTCTACAGCTGTTCCCTTCAGGATTCTGAAATGAAGTACTGTCAGTCATCCAAGAGGCCATGACAACTCATTCAACTTCTAAGGCTCTGGGTGGGATTTGGCTTTCTCCTCTTTTGAAAATAAGATGTCTCTCAAAAGAAAACTTAGTAGCAGGGCACTGTACTTGTGCTCTTGTTCCTTTTAAAAATGTGCATACGTTGGGGACCTTGTGTTTCATACTAAAAAAACTAAATGGGTTTCAATTGCTTAGGCACGCCCGTCAATTTAATGTCACATGGCTTTTTAAAGCATATTTAATTGATAGTCAAGATTAACTACAGCAATCCAGGGGTAAGCAAGAAGGGTAGACAGCATCTCCTATAACATCCTGGAAATCTAGGCATGTCGGAGCAATTCTATTAGTTTGCTTTCCAATAAAGGGGTGTTTTTGTTTCTGGCCACACTTTTAATATCAGCCATTGTTGGAAACCACCCAAGACCTGCTCATCAACATTCCAAATAGCCTAAAAAGATTCCCTTCCCTTGTAATAATCTAATGGGTAAAAATTAACTTTCTCCATTTCATGCATATTACATTTTCCATGTGCATAATTAAAGCCCTTTGAATCTAAGTCACCATTTTAAAAAAGGTGGCTCACCCTCCCTAGCATGATTCCAGATCACCATAAGGATACTTTCCTTTCTTACTTACTTGGACTAAAGCTCTTTTAATATTTTAAAGAGAAAAAAGATTTTTTTAAAAAACTGGATTCTTTTTGGAGTCCTTCAAAGCAGCCATGATGAAATGCTGAGGAATCGGGTATCACTTCTGAAAAAGCAGCAAGGGATGCAGGGTTGCATTACATGAGATGCATTTGTACCATTTTAGCTTGCACAGATGGAAATATAGTTCAATGTTTCAACATCATTTGACTTTCACATGTTAAAATATTGATAAGTGCTGCTCAGGATAATGCCCCTATGATTTGAAGTAGTAACTGGAGCATGATGTTTATTGAAGTGAGATACTGCAAAAGCCTTTAATGAGTGTTTAAAAACACTGGGAATAATTCTCCGCACTAGCCGAGCCTTCATTCTTTTCTCATTCCCCTAGCTGAGCTTTATCTTAGAATTTTAGGAGAGTATAAAAATGGAAATTGGATGACTGATTAACTCAGGGATATGAGGAGCCAAGGCTGGATGCAGGAGAGATAGAGTTAGCATAAAAACTGAAAATATTGCAGAGGGGAAAAAGTTGAATATCCAAGCTCAGTGGAAGTGAAGCAGTGAGATAAGCATGAATAGGCCATATGAAAACTGCCATCTAAATATTTATGGGGTTCTTATACTGAAACAGGAGCATTTGGAAACTTAAACAAAAAAATCCATCATCCAGATTGTTCAAAGCAATCTGTTTTTGCACAAAGCTCAGGCTCCATTTCTGTGATAAGTGATGCTTTGCATGCTATTTTGATTTTGTAGAATAAATTATCAATGACCGGGAGGCCATAAAATGTGGAATAATGTTCGATTGATATCTTTCAGAGGAAAAGGGACTGAAGGTCTAAAACATTTTCCATCAATGTAAATGGACGTGTGAGGACAGGCACCTATTCAAATTCATTCTTTCTGGATAGGGCATCAAGTCTGAGACAGATGCAATTTGATTCCCTGTGAAATTGGGTCTTCTTTTATTATTTCATCCCCAAGTAGCTCAGGCTTTTTACTATGAAGAGAAGTGTCTAAAATTATGCAGACAAGTGCTGTGAAAAGACTGAAGAATTCCTGAGAATATTGGGAAATCAGCAGAAATGATTCTTGGTTTCCTTTCAGCAAGGGCTTGCATGCTGTGACAAACAGCAACAGAAAACACAATCTACAAATGCCATTCAGAAATCTTGTACCTGTGGTGGGTTTTAACTCCCAAATGTAGGCTCTCCTAACACACATCGTATAAGTCTGTTCATTTCACTTGCATAATTCAGGGCAAAGAAAAGCTAACAGGCATTAAGCAATAAGCAGACATTTGTATGCATACATGCTGATTGAGTTCACACCACACACTAAATTAGACTACTCTATAATGAGATTAAGTACTTTCTGGTTCAGCTTGCTTTGCAAAACCAGCCGCCATTTTAGTAGTCTGCATAAACCAAACAATCACTTTAAATCATACTGTGGAACATTGCATGTTATGTGAACCCAGCAATTATGTATGGTTAATCCAGGTTTAGGGTTAAGTATATTGTATGAAGTCAGCAATCCTGGGATATATTAGCAACATCCATTGTTAGCAAAGTGCCAGTGCCTAATTCTAACATGTATAGGATCACTAGCCAATTAGTGCAAGAACTGGCGCCATGAGCTCAAGGGACAAAGAGACCATTGGAAGGTTGTGCTTGCAGGATAAGGGAGATGGAGATGGAGATGGAGATCAGTCTGCTGTAGCTCCATAACAGAAACGTTTGATACAGAACTTGAGTGTGAAGAAAAAACAGCACAAGCAAGGTGGGGAAACACTTGGCTACTCAGTATCTGGTCATGTGAAAAGAATGGTAGGGTACAGGCTAGTCAAAAAATAGCCACGTGCCACATCAATCAGCTGCAACAAAATCATAACAAAACACTGAAATATTTTTGTTTGCTTGCTTATTTTAAATATTTATATCCCACTTTTCCCCTAGAGTTGTCAGTAACTCATAAGAATAATAGTTCAAACATCATTAGGTGCTTGTAAGTTCCAGACACTCCAAAGCCACTAGATTGGAAAAACCAGATCCCATACAGAAATATTTGGACTTGTGAAAGTAAATAGCAGGTGCACTCACCAAATAGCTGTCTTGGGAAACTTGTTGATTGGCAGCCCGACCACAAAACTTCTATTTACTCTGAGGCAAATGAGTCCCTCTTGATGACCCAGATATATTTTCTACCACTAACTGGACCTTTCACTAAATTCTAGAGTTGGAAGGGATCTTAAAGGTCATCTAATCCAACCCTAGATCTGTGCAGAATCCATTGCAGATCTCTTGACAGATAACTGTCTAGCCTCAGTTTGGATACATGGGGCATAAAACAGTTACTATTTCATGTAATAGCCTGATCCACTGGCTGACTCCTCTTATAGGCCAGAGGTTCCTCCTGATTTCAAGCTGAATGGCTTTTAACCCATTCATTCTACTCCTTCTAAGAAGCCCACTCCCTCTTCTGCGTAACAACTCTTCAGATATTTGAAGACTGATATCACATATCCCTTCAGTCACGTATCCTGTAGGCTAAATGTATGCAGATCCTTGAACTGTTCTTCACAAGATTTGATGTCCAAAAGCAAATAAATATTTGTGGGAGCAGAGACAAAGAATCCTTGTGGTGTATAGCAACAAAAACAGATTTGATCAAAAATGGCAACCAAGATGCAATGAAGATAATTTACATATCCCATTTGTAGGCATATCATGTTCCTAAAGTAGCAGCGGGAGGGAGAGGGAGGGAGGGATAAAGAGAGAAATATATCTCACTGTTCTGTCCAAAACAGATTTTCATTCAGCATAAAAAAAGTTTGTATATATTTTGGCAGGAGACCCGAAAGATGTCTGAAAGCCAGGGTTCTAAAACCAGGAATATAACTTGGTATATCTAGAACAGGGATCGGCAACTTTAAACACTCAAAGAGCCATTTGGACCCATTTCCCACAGAAAAGAAAACACCGGGAGCCACAAAACCCTTCCCATGCCTGACTATTTCTTCAGCGGCCACAAAACTAGGATATGTAGTTGAATTAAACATTCTGTTTTCTTCTGAAACTTTTCATTTCTTGGATTTATCCATGGTTGGCCTACTGGAAGTTGAAAAGTTCAATAAATCGCGTGCTGGCAGGTGTCGCACGTTGGCAGTTGTGATGCATATTTTGAGTGACAGGGAGCTGCAACACAGGGGTGAAAGAGCCACATGTGGCTCCAGAGCCGCAGGTTGCTGATCCCTGATCTAGAACTTGGTTAAAAATAAAAGGTTTACTGCAGTTGTGCTTTTATCTGTAACATTCTTAATATGTTTTGATAAATAGTCTGGATGGCATATAAGACAGATGGATAGCTGGATGGACACATATAGACAGGTATGTGTGAGGGAGAGAGGGAGAAAGAGAGAGAGAGAGAGATGGATGGATGGATGGATGGATGGATGGATGGATGGAGCAATACTATCACTCTGAACCTCACTCAATAGAAGACTAGCAGCCAAAACAGATCTTTCACACAGGCATAGGGTCACACTCACAATTGTTCTACAGTACCTGCACAATTTCTAGATGAGTCTCAAGGACAGCCCCACAAAGAGCACAGAGTTCTTGATCTCGGACACTGTATGCCTGGGTCATCCATAAGGAATTGTTGTTGGGATGTTTCCTTCATTTGATTTACTAAAATCTGTTTCTGTGCACCCACTGATTTTTTGACCTGCCCTCCAGAACAACAGAGAAAAAAAAATCAGTTTTATTTTCTGCATGCCAACCTTTCAGATGTTTGAAGAACTTTAACCCTTCTTACTTTATCTTTTCCACAGATCTAGCCACCATTGATATATAGCTATAATTTATCATTCCCTTCAATAATCTAGCTATTTATAAGCCTTTCAGCAAAAAAATAAAATAAATAAAAATCATCAAATGATGTCAATTTATTAAGAAATAACAAAATAATAACAGAATTGGAAGAGACCTTGGAGGTCTTCCAACCCTCTGCTCAAGCAGGAGACCCTATAACCGTGATGGCGAACCTATGGCACGGGTGCCACAGGTGGCACGTGGAGCCATATTGGTGGGCACGCAAGTGTTGCCCTAGCTCAGCTCCAGCGCGCATGTGCGCACCAGCCAATTGATTGTCAGGCCTTCCAGTCCCACTGGAAGTCAGGAAACTGGCTGTTTCTGGCCTCCAGAAGGCCTCCGGGGGGATGGGGAAGGCTGTTTTTGCCCTCCCCGGGCTCCTAGAAAGCCTCTGGAGCCTGGGAAGGGGAAAAAATGGGCCTACCGGGCCCACCAGGCCATCGCGTGCCAAAAGCAGGGAAAAGTATGGGGGGGTCACGTGCACATGTGCGGGAGGACGGGGCACATTGAATTATGGATGTGGGCACACGCACACGCGACCCCTCCCTGCGACCCCCGCTTTTGGCATGCGACGGCAAAAAGGTTAGCCATCCCTGCCCTATAACATTTCAGACAAATGGCTGCCCAGTCCCTTCTTTAATACCACCCACAACTTCTGGAGGCAAGCCATTCCAATGATTAATTGTTCTGACAGAAAATTAGTTATTGAAACCAATATTTTTTCATAATTTGGTGGCATTTTTCATATTTGAAGAAAGGTGATTTTAAAAAAATACAGTCTATTTCTGGTACTGATGATACAATTTTATCCTTCAATCATCAGAATAATATGTTATGTTAGGAATATGTTTGCTTTTGATATTGCTTGCTGGTTTGTAACCTGATCGTATTTTCTGCTTCCTAGTATACATCTGGTAAGGAAAATCTCCCTTATAAAATCTAAATCCTTACAAAAAAATGGATGGTGGAGCCATTTTATTTCATTATTCCATAGGTTTCTTGCCACACACAATAGGTACAGAAGTGCCTAGATTGGAAAATAAGAATCAAGGCAACAAAAAAATAGAACTCTACATTGTTTCACCAGTAGATGGCAGCAAAAACACACAGAATGGCATTCCTCCCTGCCCTCCCCCCTTTTTTTTCAAGGCCCACAACTGAAGAACTCAGCAACCCAACAACTCTAACTCTATCCAATATTTGCTTTTCATGTTTTAGAGAAGGGAAGGTGCAGATGACAATTAGAAAGTAGTGCAATATCCCAAGATACACAAAAGGATGAAGTCACAATGTCATCACTGAACAGTTCTGAGCAGTTTTTAATATAAGGTCATGTAATAATAATAATAACTTTGTCATTGTACGTGTATACACAGTATATCCATACAACGAAATCCACTTAACACCCAAAGACCAGGTCCAACACACATAACAATCCCCAAACACACTCCCACCCACCACAATTCCTCACCCCTAAACCACCCAAACATCCATGTGTTCTGATTCACAGCCAGGAAAGCAAAGCCCAATTCCGAAAGATCTAAAGAACCAAGAGAATCAAGAAAAACATAGTACTGCAAGGAACAAGGGGCTACATATAGATTAGGACTTCTAATGTGTTATATGTTACATACATGTTATATGTTACATATTACGTGATATTATCTGAGCTGTTAGAAATTTGTCTTTGTTTCCTAATATTTTATTTTCCTATCCTGTCTCCTTTTTCTTTCTGCTGTTGTTCTTTGTGGGTTTTTCTGATATTTGGATGGGGCAACAACAGGAAATCCCAGGGCTGTAGGCTGGGCTGAGAAGTTAAAAAAATAAAAAGCCCCAAAAGCAGCAATGGCAAACAATTTATGAGCTTCTGCCAAAAGGAGTTAGTTCAACTCAGGCAGGGACTTTGATAGTTATGGGACAGTTTGTGCCAACCTTAGCTGCATTTCCAGACTAAAGTGTTAAAAAGAAAGAAGCGTGCAGCACAGAGATTCTTCCTGGGATGGTGCCAGACGTAAGAGTCAGTTTGGAAACACTGAGTAGACTTCCTATCCTTGTATCTTTGATTTCAGATAGACTACAACACCCATTGATGCTCAGACTGCTTGTCTGCCATGGTGAGAATAGTGGGGTTTTTGAAGCCCAGTATATCTGGGGAGCAAGTGAATAGGAAGGCTAAAATCCACGAAGATGTCCTTTTATGCATGCTGTAGATATCAAACACTCAGTCTTGGATTACCCCAAACATGTATCAGATAGGGACAAAGTGAGATGATGGCTGCTCCTCACATCAGCAATTGGTGAATTCCTTCAATGATTAATGGGAGCCATGCTTTCTTCACCTGGCTCTACTCTTCTCAAATAATGACTGATTTTTTTATTTTTTATTTTTTTGGAAGAGGTTGACTTTTAGCCACTCATCAGCTAACTCGGAGTTTTTTCAAACTTGGCAATTTTATGATGTGCGGCTGGGGAATTCTAGGAGTTGAAGTCAAATTGCCAAGTTTGAAAAACACTGATCTAGTTGGCTTTTATTCTTGGGGTAGCTCAACTTCCGGTGCAACACAATCTCCCGGGTTTAAGCAGGCGCGTTTTAAGGGCCCGCGCGCTGCCTCTTGCGCAATGGGAGTAACGACAGGGGCTTCTGGGCGTAAAAGGGAGACTTCCAAAGCATCCGGGGATGCTGGCTGCGCTTTCTCGTGCGTAAGGAGTTCGGCCGTGCGAATTGGATGGGTCCTGATTAAGGGAGTTCCACGAGAGCGGACTCTTCCTTATCAATCGCGGGTGATACTGGGGAATTGCCTATAGGGAAAATGTAACATTGTCCGTCTGGGATTCTGTCCTTAAACCGAACCCGGCCGAAACTAGGCTTTGCATCCAGAAGGCTCAGCATCGCAGAGTCTTTTGAAATTCTGGAGAGCTGTTGGTTGTCCCTAGCTGGATCCGTCACACTTTTATTTTGACTCAAAATTGGGTCACACAAACTCTTGACTTCGGATGTAGAGCTGCAAAACTCAAGTCTAGCCAGGGCCGACAATCCAGCCGAGGAAAGGGCGGGTAGTGCCGAACTCCTTTTGATCCGGATCGGCTTTTTGTTTTTTCTTCGTTTTGACTGGGTGGCTCGCTCCCCAGAACGGGTAGCTGCATGGCACCGCCAGGCACTGCTGCGAGATGGGAAGTCAGGAACTCCCAACAAGCAAGGTTTGCTGGGTTGGCACTGCTGGGATGACGGGGAGGGGTCCTAGGCAAAAGCTTGGGGCTGATTTCAAGAGAGCCCCCTCCCCACTAAATGATTCAAAAACCCTCCCGCGTCTCGCTCCGGATCCACCCTGCGAGCCAAGTCCCAAGGTGGTCTTGGCTGATCTCGGTATTGCGCTGCAGCCTGCAAACCATGGCTTGTGGTGGGCGGAGCTCTGGATCGGAAACGCCTTAAACGCCACTCCTTTCACCCCGCAGGTCAAGCCCCGCCTCCCCATCGTCCATTCCCGGAAGAGCTTCGCCCCATCCCCTGCTGATGGAAATGAAGTTGTCTCTCCGAATGGACGCGTCCCCTTTTCTTTATTAACGAGAAAGTCAAGGCAAGGAGAACTCCTGCTTCCTAAGGCAGGCTTCGTCTCCTCTCTTGCTCGTTAGCCAGGATTAGCAGTTAGACAGGCGGAGGCCACCCCAACTAGCCAGCCGGTTCCCCGAAGTATTGGCGGAGGAGGGGGGGATCAGAAGAGCGTGCGGGAGAAAGCGAGATGGGGGTCTCCTTCGCTTGCAGGCAAATCCACTCGTTCCCAGCTGTTGAGGGGGAGAGAAAACAATGCTTGAGATCAAACTAGCTTCTTGTTCAGGAAACAGAAGCGACTACGCTAATTACAGTGTTAATAAAGAAACCGATGCTGCTGGTAGTGATTGTCTCCCATCCCAAACCCTCCTGGAATTAGCAGTAACAAAGATGAATTTCATCAATATTGTTACTGTACAAAGGAGATCTCTTGGGGGCTGCTGGTTGAAGATAATGACCATTATCAAGAAACAACTTCGAACTTCTGAGTTAGACTCGATCAAAGAAAGCCTCGTCACTCCCAAAAGTAGGAACATCCAAAGGTCCCATTTATTAAGTCTGTTTAATTAGACGTGTTCGGGGAAGATTTTTTTTTTAAAAAAAATTGCAATGGTTCTTTTAAAAAGCAACCCTGAATGAGCGGTTGCTATTGTTACTCTTCAATTCCACGATAAAATTATTCACTAAACTGACTCATCGCTGTTTTTATAGCATGTACAAGCAGCCACTCTTCTTCATCTCCTTACTCTGGGAAGTAAAAGGATATTTTGAATCCATGCAATGGCATTAAAAGCAAGAATTGTGTGCGGTTATCCGATTCTCCCACCACTGATGAGAAAGGGCTATTTCTGGATCAATCTTCGTTCCAGCTACAGATCTGCTTTGCTTTCAACCGGGATATTTTGCTGGCAGATCTAGAGGCCGTTCTCAGTTCCTGGCTTTCCAAGGCAAGCCCTGGTCAGTTTGGGGAGAAGCGTCGGGGAAGCTTTGCGCAGACCTGGAGAGCGGACAAGATAACGGGGGAGAGTCAATAACCTTGTTTCAGAACAAACAAGAATTTGTTCCCAAATGCAATTTATTCCAAAGGAAACCAGACGCCCGATGAAAACTGGCAACAAATACAAGCCTCATCACTGCCCCTGCGGCAACATCTGCCTTGGGCTTTAACGACACCTTTTGCTTACCTTTAATATAGGAAGCCCGTTTGCTCAGCTCACCAGGTAAAAGCCAGCGAATGTTGGCAAAAAGATTTTATCAAATTAACAGGACTGCTTTTTGTTCAATGCACACTTTGCAACAGGATTTAGGATTTAGTTCCATTCTGAGCTGGTGGAGATTTAAACTGATATAGATTGACCATCTATAGGTGTTTTTTTAAAATGTTTTTGGGAATGGGGCAGCTGCGAATTGAGTACAGATAATTGAGCAGCATTTAACCACTTTTGGTAAAAGATTACAAGTCAGTTATCCCAGGAGATACTGAAAGCTGAAGCTGATGGAAATGCTCAAAAATTCCCATTCCTCGATTACTGTAAACTGTCATCTGAACTTGTGGATTGACTCCCAAGGAAAAACGTTGTTTTGTAAGATGCTATCTGAGCCTCTTGAAAAGCTCTTTCACACAAAGAATATTATTGTAAGTAAAAAAATATAAGGGGAGAGGAACCAGATCTGAGTCCGTATATTTTCTAGCATGATGTATATTTCCTCTTGTTTAAGGTGGCACTCTCAAATAAATGTGCTTCCAAAAACTAAAGATATACATTTGTCTTACTAACAACATCGATATTTTTTTTACATTTTGAGAGCGATATAAATAAAGGCCAAATCGATCTTTGCCGGATGGCCTTTTCCTGCTTCTTTCAAAAGTGGAGCAGAGATGACCAATCGTTATACTTGATTTGAAGATTACATACGCTCCCTGTTGAGTTGTTTCTTGTAACTTCAGTGCTGCAAGCCTTGCACAGAAGAAAACGCCACTTTTGAGACCCCTCAAAAAAATTGCCTTTGGAACTGGGGTTGCTATTTAGACAGATATTTAAAAGAACACAGATTCGTGTTGGAAGCGTCTGAATACTCAAGATATGAGAACACAAATATCAGGGCAGAAGGATTAATTGTGCTCTTTGTGCCCCTCCCTTGGTAAGTCAACAGATCTCTCAAAGATATTGGTATAACTCAGTGGAGAAATCTAATTTTTTTTTACTACCGGTTCTGTGGGCGTGGCTTGGTGGGCGTGGCAGGGGAAAGGATACTGCAAAATCTCCATTCCCACCCCACACCAGGAGAAGGATACTGCAAAATCTCCATTCCCACCCCACTCTGGGGCCAGCCACAGGTGGTATTTGCTGGTTCTCCAAACTGCTCAAAATTTCCGCTACCGGTTCTCCAGAACCTGTCAGAACCTGCTGGATTTCACCCCTGGTATAACTTCTAGAAAAAAGTATTACTTTCCAGTTCTAAAGAACAAATTAGAGTATGGGTCTGTGTCCCAAAGCAGTCAAGTTTAATGAGCTGTAGAATAGAATAGTTCAGTTAGTCATCGTGGCGCCCTTCAAATGTATTGGACTGCAGTTTGCATCGCCCTAAAACAGGATCGGTTCGGACGGGCCGAATCATTTCCCAGTGGCCCGTTCCAGGAGAAGCGCGGCTTTCAAGCCTCCCGGACGCCTGTTGAACTGCCTTGCTGCCCGCCCTCTCCGCGGCGAGCTCCTCCCTCCGCAAATCCGCCTAGAGGCCTTTGGCGCCCTGAGACGTCGAGGGAGAGTTGCAGCTCTCTCCATGAGGCGCATCCCGAGGCTCCTGCCTCGCCCTGCCTGGGGAAGGGAGGAATCGCCATGTTAGTCCGCCGCCCTTTTCGCCTCCGGAAGAGGCTGACTGTGGATACCTGGGCTCTTGGGCTGGGCTGGAAAAGCGACAGGCGAGCCCGAAGAGAAAGATTGAGGGGTAATGAGATTTTTGTAGCCTAACGGTCTGGAGAGGAAAGGGAAGTCAAAGGGAATCTGTGTGTCCTGGGAGAACAGGGCGCCTCGACGGAGGAGATGAGAACGGCTGGAAACACAGCAACCTATGGAGGGCGAGAAAATGTCCCTACAGCGCTTGCACGAGGGCAAGGAAGCATCTTTATCGAATTTGTATAAGGAACCCCTCCCATTCGCTTTCTGAACCGGGAGTCCTCCAGGTGATGGGATGGGATGGGATGGATGGGATAGAGTAGAGTAGAGTAGAACAGAACAGAACAGAACAGAACAGAACAGAACAGAACAGAACAGAACAGAACAACAGAATGACCTTGGAGGTCTTCTAGTCCAACTTCCTGCTTAGGCAGGAAACTCTATACCAGTGGTTCTCAACCTGTGGGTCGCGAGGTCGTGGCATTAGGATGGTTGAGAACCACTGCCCTATACCATTTCAGACAAATGAATCTCTTCTTAAAAACTTCCAGTGTTGCAGCATTCACAACGTCTGGAAGCAAGTTGTTCCACTGATTAACTGTTCGAACTGTCAGGAAATTTCTCCTTAGTTCGATTAGTTTCACCCATTGCTTCTTGTCCTACCCTCAGGTGCTTTGGAGAATAGCTTGACTCCTTCTTCTTTGTGGCAGCCCCTGAGTTATTGGAACACTGCTATCATGTCTCCCCTAGTCATTCTTTTCATTAAACTAGGCATACCCAATTCCAGCAACCATTCTTTATATGATATTGTGGGTGGATGGGTGTTTGCATGGCCAAAGCTGGAGGATACCAAGAACGGGAGCAGAGTGTAGTTCAAAGAGGCCAGTATTTGCTAGGATCATTTTCATCATCTCATCGTGAAATCTCTCCCTCTTGTCTACCTTACAGGTTTTTTATGAAGAGAAAGTGGGAGGGGGGGCATGCTGGGCATCTTTTTCAGCAGCTAAATAATTTTGCATTCAATCGAGTATAATTTTAAAAGCACGCTGGAGGGATGAATGCTTTCCTATGCAGGATCCTCTCTATCTTCTTTCCATAAATACAGAAACACTCTGCTCTTTAAAACAAAGGCAATGATCCTTGTCTGCATCTCAACTGCTCCTGAAATCTTCAGGCCAGTTAGGACAGTCTTTGTGAAATTCGAATTCAGGGGCATCCCCATTCACCACAGCATTAGCCCAGTTGCTCCACAGAGTTTGCAAACCCTTTGAAAAGAGGCAGTTAACAAACAGCCCTATGATGTATATAGTTGGGCTAACCCTGCTGCCCAGGAAAGACCACTCTGCACCTGGTCAGAAGAATCACCATCTTCTTGTCCTTAAATCTTGCACCTCAAGAGGGTGAGTTCTGGTGAGTCTTTTGTTTGAAAGAGAGGCATTTGCAGGATGTGGTTAAAAAAGTCAAGATGGTTCCCATGATGGTGTGATCAAAGCAATATTCATTAAAAAAAAAAACAAGCAGAAGCTCAGTTGAGTTATTGATTGACTAATAAATAGAATTTATCATGCCAGATAAATCTTATTACATTCTTTGACAAAATGACTAAATTAGTGCACCAGCAAAATGCTGTGGACATAATATATCTGGACTTCAGTAAGGCATTTGACAAAGTGAACCGAACCACAACCTACAATTTAACGTGGGTTGGCAGCATCCTCATCAGTTGAATTTGTAACTGGCTGACCAACTGCACTCAACATGTAGTCCTCAATGGAACTGCATCTACATGAAGGGAAGTATGCAGTGGGGTACCTCAAGATTCTTAGACCCAGTACTCTTTAACATCTTCAAAAATGATTCACATAAGGAGATAGAAGGGGAACTCATCTAATTTGCAAATGATATCAAGCTGGTGGGAATAGCCAACTCTTTAAAAGATAGACTCATAATCCAGAAGGATCTTGATAGACTTGAACACTGGGCCCCTATCCAACAAAATGAAATTCAGTGGTGAGAACAGTAACGTTTTACACTTAGACAGGAAAAACCAAATGCCCAGGTACAGAATTAGGTAGCACCTGGCTTAATAGCAGTAACTGTAAGAGTTACTAGTGGACAACCACTTAAATATGAGCCAGAAGTATGCTGCAGCTGTCAAAAAAGCCAATGCAGTCTTAGGCTGCATTAACAGAGGGATAGAATCAAGATTACAGGAAATATTAATACTGCTTTATAATTCTTTCGTAAGCCCACACTTGGAATATTGCATCCAGTTTTGGTCACCACAATACAACAATGTTGAGACTCTAGAAAGAGTGCAGAGAAAGAGCAGTAAAGATGATATGTGGACTGGAATCTAAAAACATGTGAAGAACAGTTGCAGGAACTGGGTACATCTAGTCTAACAATGAGAAGGACTAGGCTATGGTGACATGATGGCAGTCTTTGAATATCTAAGGGGCTGCTACAAAGAAGAGGGAGTCAAGCTATTCTCTAAGGCACCTGAAGGCAGGATAAGAAGCAAAAGATGGAAACGTATCAAGTGAAATTCAACCTAGGAAACTTCCTGATAGTGAGAACAATTAATAGCCTGTCTCCAAAGGTTGTGGGCACTCCATTGCTGGAGTGTTTTATGAAGAGATTGGACAGTAATTTGTCTAAAATGTTATAGGATAAATGAGTATATAGGGTATATGGACCTCCAAGATCCCTTCCAACTCTGTTGTTCTGTTATTCTGATTGCACTACCATGGATGCCATCTTGACTATTTTTACCATACCCTGTAGTGGAGAAAATAAACCTAGTAAACAAAATGGAGGTGGCACCCTTTTCCTGCCTGTCTTTTACATATCACCAGGATCAAACCCAGTTCCTCTCTTTGCCTAATTCTGCCAGACCCAAATTAACCCTCCCTGTCCCAGACAAGCCTCTGCAATCCTTCCTAAACCAAAGAATAGAAGCCTCCACATCAGTTCACAGCAGCACTGTCCTTCTGAAAGGTCCATTTGCCTGTTGTGCTCCTTCCTTCAGCTCCTTCCATGACACCACCTGCAGTCCCCTCCCCACTTGAAAAGACACTAGTTCTAAGGGAGAAGGGTTTTTTCACACCTCCTGAGGAAAATTAATATTCCTTTTCTCGGGAGACGAAGTGTCAGCCAAGTACCATCAGGGATTTTCAAATGATGGGGCCTTCAAGAATCTCCCCAGAGTAAAGCCAAACGCAGTTGCACTGGAAATGACCAGGTGCAGCCCTGGTCAGCAAAAATGTGAGATTGAGATCAACAGGCCAGCTGTTTCCCCTCCCTCCCCAGCCCCATCGAAATGATCAGTTGGCTCAGTATTTTTTATTTGAAGCAATAAAAAGAATTTGTTACAAAACCTAACAGCAATTTCTTGGATTTTTTTTGCTTCCCCACACTCTCCGCACTCTCCCATTTATTGGGCAATTGTCTTTAAGAGATCATAAAAAAGAGGAAAAATAATCTTGACATCAATTGCAAGAGAAGGTAGGTAGGTTCAAATGAGCGTACTATTCCCAAGGCCTCTGTGAACCTTAAAAAGGCCCAGCTCAAAACAGGGTCACAGGATATTTAGACTGGAGGGCTTTTAAGAGTGGATGCTCCATTACTATTTTCCAGCCCAACATACAAGGTTGCTATGAAAATAAAAAGCAAAGGGAATAAAAGGAGAGTGAATAAAAGACCAGGCTGCTCCTCCCTCACTCTGGAAGGGATGGAAAACGTAAGACAGTGAAATGAAGGTTGCTCAGAAGCCTCAATCCTAGATCTAGATTTACCGGTAGCTACCAAGAGGTAAGGGAGAATAAGCTTTGTTTAGACTCAGAGGTTCTCTTGACACCTTGACTAAACTTTGGGGCTGAATATTTTTCCCCCTAGTACCTCTGCAAGACAATGGGATTCTTTGCTGCATTTCTGCATTTTTTTTTCTATTAGAGCTCTTGGGCTACACAGATCAAAACAGGTGAAGTTTCACCTGTAATGCTGTGGCTGTTATTTTTGGACTATACATACAAGACATTTCTATTAGAAGCCCAAAGTATAAACTCCTTAGTTAGTTCTTTCTACTGAAGGAAAGACCTATTGTGTTTCTACTGAAGGAAAAACCTCATTGGTGTTGCCTTGAATATGAGAGGCTGCCTTTTCCTATCACAAAGTTCTCTTTCTCCTTATTCTTATAAGCCTCTTATCTGAGATACTGTTCAATCAGACAATATAAAACTTATTTTCCAGTACTAGACGTGGTACTGTAAAAAGTGTGGTCAAGGACACGAAGTGGCCCTCCAGTATGCCTCACCTGCCCTTCCTATTGACTCCTCATGTGGGTGGGATGAAATATTTAAGATCTTTTTCATTTAACCTAATTAGGTTAGATGGTCCTAATTACATGGTCATGTCATTTCATCTCAAGGTAAAGCATAAATGATCTGATCTATGCTGCCCTGGACACTGGAATACTGTACTGTGTGCAGTTGTGATCACCATAACACAAGAAGGATGGTGAGAAACTAGAACAAGTGCAGAGAAAGAGCAACGAAGATGGCAATGGGCTTGGATCTTAAATCCTATGAATAGAAGTTAAAGGAATTTAGTATATTTAGTCTAAAGAAGAGAAACTGAGGGGAGATGAGGTGGCAGTCTTCAAATTATTTAAACTATGTGTTTTGTCTGGGATCATCCACAGAAAGTATGTTCTACTTTCCAAGCCACTAGAATGACATGAGTTGAATCTTTGTACCACTGTAGAGCGGAAGAAAGAAACAAGCACTCCTGAGCAAGCACAGAGAGCTTTTCCTTAATCCTTGAATTATCTTTCACAAAGAATTTGTGCTCCTGAGCGATAAAGAACAACTTCCACTTGGATTTAACACCCAGAACATTTCTCTTGCCAACTTACTTGATTGGCTTGGAAAGGTTGAATTCCAAATGCTGGACTGGACTTCAATTTCCGTTCCTTCAACTTCCTTCAATTTGGCTGCTGGACCTCTTGCCTGCCCATTAAAGAGAGAGGTATTTGGTTTGGAGTGATTTGTACTTTCACTTCCCCGTTTTGGCATTGGGACACCTAGCCATAGAGTCAGGCTGAAGACCCCAGTCTGTGAATATGGGAGTGGTTTCTCTCTCTCCATTCAGAGAAAGAGAGGGAAGAGGAGGACCAAAAGCCCCTCCCCCTTCATTTCATCCTTGGGGGTTTCCAAATTTAACAAAACAGATTTTGAATCACCCAGAATGAGACAAATACAAGGGATCCTTACCAATCTCAGCTCAGTGTTTGCTCGCTATAGAATTGACGTTGGGGATATCTGTCTGTGCTGGTTACTACAGTAATTGTGACCTTGGCAGCAACTCTACATGTGGCCTTTTTCTTCTGTTTTTGTTTTTTAAACATTGTATCTGCCCTTTCTTCAAGAACCACTGGTGGAAGAACATGATCTGAGTTTGCAAGATTTTCTGAACTACAAACTAGTGAACTCCACTGTAGTCAAGCAGAACATGTGATTTCAGCTCCTGTGGACAGCTAATGACTGACAGCGCTCAAAAAACTGAGTTCATTTAGAAAAATGTACTTTTACTATAAGTATACATGTCATGGGAGCACAGACACTGCTGAAGGAAGAAGCACAGGCTTTTTCCTCCCCAGCCCATGTTCTGTTTTATCTGTGCAATAATTTCTATTTTATCTTTGTAAGACCTGACTTGGGCAGAATAATAGGGATTCTTAAGGTTTTGCTGGAAACCTAAAATGGAAATGGGCCTCCCCACTCTTTTTCTATGTTCAGGTTGGATCTATCATTATCATTATCATCATCTATAACTTAAACATGTAGGATGTGAGTCCAACAAACAAGCTCTCCAGACATAGACTGTGTTCATAAAAATCAGAATTGACACAAGGTCATTTTTGAGTATTTGTTGACTAGCAATTCCTCATGACTTTTTTATGGTATTCTGAATCGCCCTTGACAGGACTCACCCTGAACAATTTTTGTTCTGAGTGGTGTTAAAGGAAACATGAGAATATTTTGGGCCTTTCTAGCAATAAAAAGGTATAAATTAAAATTATGATACCGTGCCTAACTCGCTATGCCTAACATCATAATTTTTTGCCATTTCCTGATTTTTAGAAGGAGTCATTCCTAATTTAGAATTAGGGGGAAAACCTTAACCAAAAATCACTGGTAGAGTTGACATCAGAGCTGCTGATAGGATATGATTAAAAAAGGCCAAGATGGCAGAAAAAAGTGGAGCTTTGATTGAATCACTGCAACTTCCATCTTGCCTGTTTTGACTACACTCTGTGGACACTTCTAGGACTCTCTACTTAATCTGAAATAAAGATAATATCAGAATGCTTTAATGAACAGTTTCTCCTCTATGAGGGCATAGCTTATTGCCTTATACTTTTCATTTTTAATTAAGGAAAAAATAGGAGTTGGGAGAGAAAATTAATGGCAGGAGGTTCAGGAGAGATGAGGTAAAACTATTGCAAGATTTAGAAGGAATATTAGATGGACTATAAATTCTTCAGATATTAGGAAATGACCAATTATGCGGAACCTCCTTTGGCAAGGACAAAATGTCTTTGGAATTGGAGGCAAGCTTCTCCCTTTACAGTTTCTTATGGGGTGCCAATAGCAGAATACTGGACTTGATTCAGTGTTCAGACCCATCTTAGATATAATCATTTATAGTGGGTAGTTGAATAACTCAGTTCTTTTGGGGTGTGTTGTTCTTTTTAATTGTTTGCAGATATAAAGTAGCCAAACTGACAGAACAAAGCCCCTAGTTTTCATAACTTGTCACCCTATGGGTAATATGTCATGTAATATGTAAAACATGACACTTAATTAACACAAAATCTTTACTCTGTGAAAGGTTCTATATGTTGTATTAATACAGTAAAGGAAAAACATTGTTGAAGGCATTGCATTTTTTAAAAAAAAAATATGGTACTACACCTGTCTTGGTGTGTTAAATAGAAAGGGAAATAAAGGTAATGAAGCTGGGGAATACTTCCATAAAAGTTTGAAAGTTTTCATGGATAATCATTATATTCATCAATAGTAGCAACAGAAACACAGAATCTTGAGATGCTTTAAAGCCTAATATGTTGATTTTGGCATCAACAAACCTTATGTTCTCTTGGCTTCAGGTGCCTCTTGATTTCAACTTTGATCATCCCCAAAGCATCATACAAGTACACCAACATTTGAAGGGCACTAGCTTGGTGAAGAAATTGCAGAGTTTGGTCATCATAATGAAATACACAAAGATAATTATCCTCAACTGAGAGATTTGGCTGGGAAAGATGAGATTTGAGAAGTGAGGTCAGAAGAAATGAAATGCAAAAAAATACAAACTGGCAGTTACATTATAGCTGAAAGATGTATAGTATATACCAGTTGAGAACACTGTGCATTTGACAAAAATTAACTCTAATCTATAAAAAATTTGCAATTGTATACTTATATTTGCCATTTACAAGTTCTTTCTTACTCTTGGGTCATTGACATAATAACCAAACTATTAACACATTAAACTTACCTTTTAAAAAAATCAAATTCCTGTTTCTGGCATGCATATGTATTAACTAGACTTTTTCAGTGTTTATAAGCAAAGTAATTGACATGTAGACTCACCAACTTGGCAAGAAATATTCATTTTTAGTATGTACTATTTATAGGTTATATTTCTGCCAAACATTCAAGGTGATTTATTTTTTTATTGTAATGGCTTGTCTGATGTGATGCAAAAAGATGATTCAGCAGGGAGAAAAAAGAAAAGCACATTGGTAAAAAAGAAATAGTAGTCTGTCATTATCCTCACAAAAAAGAAAAAACAGACTCTTTTGATTAAACAAAGTCAAAGTAGCTTGCAGAATTCTGACTTAATCAAAAATTTTCATTGGGTTAATAGGTAAACAAAACAAGGGTATAGAAAGCAGTGACTATATAATGGAATTAGAATTTGAACAATGTCTTCAGATTTATCTTATGGTCTATCAAATGCAATAATAGAAGTACTTCTAAGTCTCTAGCAATATTTTTTTAATGATGGCTTCCTTATTTATTTATTTTTTTCAAAAATGAAATCTAGCAAAAATTAAGCTACAGGTCATCCAGATGGAATGATCAGCGTGGGAAATAATAAATCCTCAGGCTTATGAGATGATTACATAAGGCCTGCAAACCTTACTGAAATGGCACTCCTGTTCAATTGAATTAAGAGATATTCAGAGCTGTGTTGGGCAGAAATTAACCTGTTTCAGATTTCAGACAAAAGGTATCATTTCTGCAAGCTTTTTTCACATAAAGATCCATATGAACAAAAAGTTAAAAGATCAAGAAAAGGGCCTAACTGAAATTATTTTTTCAATAGGGGAACTTTTTGTTTTTGTTTTTTTTTTAAAAAACAAAAAACAAAAACCTACTGTCCATTCCACCACTTCATTCAGCTGCAGTTGTGAGTTAGCTCCGGTGGGGGAAAAAATGAGTTGGCAACTCATGGAAATATTTCAGGTGATCTAGCAGCCACCATGGAAGCTGCCAGCTCTGAAGACTAAAGCATCCTTCCTCTGGCCTGAGGACCATGCTTGATCAGGGGCTCCAGTCCAAAAAAGAAAAGAAAAATGATGAAGCCAAGACAAAACTGGTTTCTTTTGTTCTTTTATTAAAAAGAAACCTGATTTGCACAATTACTTTCCAATCACACCTAGTAAAGTTCTTCTTTGGTCGCATTAAACATTTACAGTTGATTGGAAATATGTGGAGATGTGGGGGCCACAGCCAAGCTCTGGGGACACTTGAAGTCCTGCCCTTTGTGTAAAAGAATTGTGAGAGGGGGCAAGCTGTGCAGGATCAGAGTTTGTGTGGTCCTGTGAATCCATCCCAGAAGGAAGGAAGAGTGCTGCCTCTTTGCTGCTGTTGCTCCAGCTTTCCCTCGCCTGAGGCCTTAAGGATTGGTTCTGCTTACTCTGGTGCCCCTCATCACTCCCCACTCTTGGTAATCTGCCTTTGCATGCAGAACACAATGCCATCTCTCTAGACTGCCTCGCCAAAACACAGCCTAAACTCTCTAATTAGCAACGTGTTCTATCATTAAGGAGCCCTGCTGAGAATTTGTATTTAATAATGACCTTAAATTAGTTATGATGGTAAATACTCATCGGAAAATTCATCTGTCTGCAATCTGGAAAGGCTCCAGCCCTCTTGTAATCTCTAGGAACCCACAAATGACCTCAAAGCACTTGCTTTTTAAACACACATGCACACAGATGTTTTTCCTCCCTTTCTAAAGATCAGGGATTGTGTAGACAACTTGGGGGAGGGAGCCTGTTAATTGGGTTAGCTGGCTGCTTTGGCAAATATTTAGAAAGCAACAAGATGGTTGGGGAAGGAAGATGTGTGCAACAAAACCAAACGGAGAGTTAACAGGTGACTGGATAGGATAGTATCAAACCTTGGGGAGAAATATGTGATACTTTCTACACTGTGTAAAGGTGTGGGTGTACATGCATACATAAACATTCTTTTCCAAACAGAAAATAGTCCCTCATCACGCTTTCTTCTCAGCATATGTAGAGTTTATTTTCCACACTACTGGATGGGAAATGACACCCAGTCCTACATGCATATGTAGTTGAGGGATGAGAGCTTCTCCAACAAGGAGGATGATTTTTGAAGACTGTAGCATGCAACCCATCTCTAATTTTATGCTCATTAAATTCTTGATGGTCACTGGTTTTGATTCACTGTCCTGACATGAAGGTTAACAGGGCACAGTCCTGACCTAACAACAACCGTTTTCCCATATTGCCCCAGCCAGTAACAATTTTAAGATATCACTAGGAAGACCCATTAAAACAACATTTTTCCTCTTAAATTGACACTATCCCACCACTGCTGCAAAATATGTAACCCTTGCCACTCTTTATGTTTGAGATAAAATCGGCTGACCTGCTGTGGGTGTGATCAGAGATGTATGGGTGAGCATTGGATGGTGCAAATGATCCCCCTCCCTCTGGACACGAGACAGCCACTGTTGCAGCTGTTTTCTCCCCACCCTTGCCCTCAGCAGTGATCTCTTTGTACCAGGCATCTCCCTATTTTTACATCAATTTCTCTTCTAGCTTTCCACAAGGCAAAAGTGGTGGTGGTGGGAGGAAATTATTTCTTCTGGGAAAGACAATAGGGTATACTAGCATCCTTCCTGTTTAACAATGTTCTGAAATGAATAGATCTTCATTATTTCTTTTGGGAAAGAAGCAAGAGTGGGGTGGGTTTTTTCTTCTTCTTCTTCTTCATTGTTCTAATGTTTCTGTTTTGAAATGTACGTTTACCTTCTGGTGAAGCAGTTCTGCTTTTCTTTATTCCAGTCTCCAGAAACAAATTACGGATGAGGAATTGTTTTGCTGTTGTCCGTTTGCCAGCTTCCTTATACCTGTCAGTTTCAATCACTTCCTCCTGGAAGAGGCTATAGTTACCCAGAAACTAGTCAGTTTCAGTTACCCTGTTCTAGGGGGCCCAGCCAGTTACCTCTTCCTGACAAGGTTTGCTTCCTTCTCTCTAGAGCTATTCCCGCCTTAGTGTCTTCCTCTGTTTCTTCATTGTACATTGTTTAAACTGAAGAGATGTAGAAGTGGGGTATAGGTGAAGCAGACAAATCAGCTTAAAGAATTCTGGGCAGAGTCTTAAAGCCAGATCCTGCTCATTCTTGCTCTACTGATGAATATATCCCACTGGTGGATATGGTATGTGTGTATGTCCCCAGAGAGGGCTACAAAGCCCAGTGAAGGAAGCCAATCACCTTGCCTACAATGAGAGGTATTGACAAATCAGCTCAAAACAGAGGAGATTGAAGCATGATAGGGATTTGCAAGTGGGGGGGGGAGGAGGGAGCAAATGTCTTGCTAGGTTTTGTGCCATCCGGGAGGGAGGGAGGCGAAAAGACCCAGAATATATACTGCGGAGTTCTTACCGAGTGGCAAATCTGGCCTTCCAGGCAAATATATTTGAGTGCTCTTCCAGATGTGGACGTTCAGCTTTGAAGCTTTTTTTTTAACAGATGCTCCAATTCATTCCCCTTCTCTCTACCAATACTGACACTTCCCAGGGATGGGCAAAGACTGTTCCAGTGTGTCCCAGATCACAGTAATCTGTCTGGCCTAGAGAGGAATCCTGGCTGGGGAATTCTGGGAGTTGAAGTCCACCCATCTTCAAGTTGCACACTGTACTGGACACTGAACAACCAATTCTAGAACAGAGGTCTCCAACCTCGGCAACTTGAAGACTGGCTGAGGAATTCTGGGAGTTGAAGTCCACAAGTCTTCAAGTTGCCGAGGTTGGAGACCTCTGTTCTAGATAACCACGTTTTAGCTTAGTTCAGGCGATTGCTTGTTGGCTCAGTAGTTTCTCCCAAACTCAAAAAAAAAAAAAAAAAAGTAGGATTGACGAAAGCAGAAATGAACAGTGGACAACCGTGACTTGCAACCGGAGCCGTTGCCCTGTGCAAAGCCACAGCAATCTGGTTACACAAGGAAAGGTATAACACAAAGATTTGAAATAAATGGGGCGGGTGGGGGAAGGAGGGGGGGGGGACTATAAGGCGTCTCCATAGGGTCTCCAGCTGAGACGATTTGTAATGCGAACTGAAAAGCGGCGCGCGAGGCAGTCGGTGGATGGTGGGCTGGAAGTGGGGGGGGGGAGAGAGAGAGAGAAAGGCTCGGGCTCCGCTCCTACCTAAACGTCTAAACGATTCGCCTCTCCTGCACTAACCTTTCATGTTTAATGAATGAATCTGCATTGCAGTCTTTCGCTCCCTCCCTCCCTCCTTCCCCGCTCCAGCTGGTGTGAACTCTGCAAGTATCATATAGGAAGGAGGCTGTGATCTCCTCCTGCCTTCGGATTCGAATTAAAAGTCCAGCTTACCTGCTTCTGATCCGGTATCATTGCCTTTCGTGACCCTTCTTCCATTATTATTTAATAGAACTAACGCCTTAAACCGGAGAGTCTTAGAGGCGACGACGATGATGTTGATGATTACACAGGCTAAAGAAAGGACACTGCCTCTCTCCCCCACTCCCACCCCCATTCCCCCGCCCAGTGCAGATGGCCCAGTTCAGACTTTCAAAAGAACTTGGCTGTTCAAAAGGTGCTTGGAATCTGGGCAGGAGTTAAGAATTGATGCACGTTTCGGTTCGGTTACCGTCCACAAGCAAAGGACACCCTTATTCTTCTAATAGAATGAGCGACTGCTGACCCTGTCGAGGGATCGCTCTCCCCCACCTCAAATTCGCACCTCTGGGAGGCCGTTAGAGGGCAGCACACTCTGCCAGGCAAGTCCAAGAACCCCAAAGATGCCCAAAGCGCTCTCTCTCTCTCTCTCTCTCTCTCTCTCTCTCTCTCTCTCTCTCTCTCTCTCTCTCTCTCTCTCTCTCTCTCTCTCTCTCTCTCTTCTCTCTCCCCCCCCTCTCTCTCTCTTTCTCTCTCCCTCTTTTTTCTCTCTCTTCCTCTCTCTCTCCCTCTCTCCCCCTCTCTCTCACTCACTCTCTCTCTCTTTTTAACTCAAGAGCCGGTGTGGTTCCCAGCCAGGTATCTTCTCTCCCCAGTTATGTTGGCAGTTCATAAGAAATGACCTCTAAAAGCCTTTTCTTCAACCCCTGGAAAGAAAAATGGATACGGAAGAACGTTGTGTGACACATATTTAAGTCAATGTTTCTTCAAACTCAGCCAGTGGAAGAGGGGTGGACTTCCAACTCTCTTGGGGAATTCAGGGATTGGCGTCCACTCAACTTAAACTTGCTGTGGTTCGAGAAATACTGATCTAAAGTTACACCCTTTCTGGTTCTTTCTGGAGGACTGGATTCAGGAAACCATCTAGATCAGGGGTCTCCAATCTTGGCAACTTGAAGACTTGTGGACTTGAACTCCCAGAGTTCCTCAGCCAGGATCCCTCTCCAAGATTACTGTGATCTGGGACACACTGGAACAGTTTTTGCCCATCCCTGGGAAGTGTCAGTATTAGTCGGGGGTGGGGAGGGAGAGGGAAATGAAATGAAAAGCTTTGATGGCTGAGGAACTCTGGGAGTTGAAGTCCACAAGTCTTCAAGTTGCCAAGGTTGGAGATCCCTGATTTAGATTGCCCCTGTGAGACATTTTTTCAAGGACCTGCTTTTGAAATGAAAGCCCATGCTCCAAAATAAGCTGCTTCTTTCCTTGGGCAGAATCACCATAGAGAAGAAACTTGCTGATTCTGGCAAATGAGCACCTCCCCCTCATTTGCCAAAATCAGGCAAATGATTTTGCCCCCTCTGTAGGACCAAAAGGCTGGGCTTTCACAGGAAGAAAGGCACCTTCCAGAGCAGAGTGTATACCAGTTCCATCTTCTGGTTGACTTCCATCCCAACTGCCCCGGGAACTCTTTCCAAGGGAAGTTTTCTTGATCAAATGCAAGTGGCCTTATATATGAAGCCTAACCCGGACGGGCATCAATCTGAGGCACTCCTTTTCCTAAAAACAAGTAGGGTCTTTCCCCATCTCTACTTTAGAAGGGGAAAGTCATGACCAATCAAAGATTCCCCTCTTGGCCACATAATACTGATCTCAAGCTGGTGATGTCAACAACTGTGTGTTCCCATTCTATGCACTAGAACAGTGTTTCTCAACCTTGGAAGCTTGAAGATGGGTAGACTTCAACTCCCAGAATCCCTCAGCCAGCGCTGCTGGCTGGGGGATTCTGGGAGTTGAAGTCCACCCATCTTCCAGCTACCAGGGTTGAGAAACACTGCACTAGAATAAAAATAGATTTTTTTTCAATCTGATATTGTCCTGCTATGGCTTCAAGTTGCATAACTCTGTGTGTATGTGTGTGTGTGTTCCTTTGAATCAGGATGATCATGGTTATTGTCTGGACTAGTCCCTGCAGTTTTATTGATGGGATTTCAGAACTGGTTTGCCACTGCCTTCTGCCTAGGGCTGAGAATGACTGGCCCAAGATCCCCCAGCTGGCTTTAGGCCTGATGAGGGACTACAGCTATGAGTTTTCAGGATTTCTGGCCTGGTATTTCTCATGAAGTTAGTTTTAAAACTATTGTGCAGGCTGTGGTTGTAACTAAGCATATTTTACTACATTGGGAATTGCAAGCCAAGCTCCTACTGCTGCTGTTTCCCAGATTCCTGATATCCCTGCCTTCTCCCTGGCCCAGTATGCTTAAAGTAACTTCTCTCCAGGTTTCAAACCAAACAGAGGAGAACCAAAATCAATGCTTTTATCTCTGAAAATGGCATCAGCATAGAATAAGTAGCCTTGTTTCCCCTTGTTACAAGCTCTGAAAATAATGAGGATTCGCATTGATTATTTGCCAATTTCCTTGGAATTAATTGTCTTCCTCTTGTAAATAAGGTGAGGTTGCCCAGTAGCTATTCATTTCCAGTAATCCAATACTCAATTTATTGTAAAATATGTATTTTTTTACAATAAATTGAGTATTGGATTACTGGAAATGAATAGCTACTGGGCAACCTCACCTTATTTACAAGAAACAAACATTGATAGAAGCATCATTATGATCAGAGGCCACCTTCCCATTTCACTATCTTGAACTTTGAAGTGTCACTGTTGTTGTGGGAGAAGCAGGCAGAGCAATCAGCTTGGAAAATTCACAGCAGGCAGAGCCCCCAAATTGTGATACTGCAGAATGAATCCCAGCCTCGATCTATTTGGGTTGCCCTGCTTCTGTTGGTGGATGTTTTCCTCTTGGTTAGCGATGTAGAGAAAGTAGAGGAGGTCAATCAATGCCCACAACCCCACAGATCTGAACAGCACAGATTTAACAAGCAGTAGGAGGAGAGATAGGCTGGGCAAGGCAGACAACCCATTTTATAATGGTATTGTTTTGTACTGACACAAGGAAAGGTAGACAGCTTTTGCTTTAAATGGGTAGTGCCTAGTTCTTGCTGCTCAAGAGTGTTGCTGCAGGAAGAAGATTTAGGATTTAGGGTTCTCTTCAGTTTGGTAGCAGCAAAAGGATGTAGAATAAGGGTCACCCTCTGGATAAGCCAACTTAAAGAGCCTTGGTGGTGCAGCAGACTAAAGCACTGTTAAGTAACACCAGCTGCCTGCAATTACTGCAAGTTCAAATCTCACCAGGCTCAAGGTTGACTCAGCCTTCCATCCTTTCGAGATAAAATGAGGACCCGGTTTGTGGGGGCAATAAATTGACTTTGTATAAAAAAGAACACCGCTTTGGGAGGGGGAGGAAGACCTACTAAGCAGGTATATACAAAAGTATGAAGACTATTGCTTAACGCATTGTAAGCCGCCCTGAGTCTCCGGATAAGGGCGGCATATAAATCGAACCAATAAATAAATAAATAAATAAATAAATAAATAAATAAATAAATAAATAAATAAATAAATAAATAAACTGAGGGCACTCACTCAGGCTTCAAGTATCTGCAGAGTAGGGTAAAAATAAAGTCAAGATGGCAGCCGTGGAGATGTAATCAAAGCTTTGTCTGGTTTTTTATATGCACCACTTGGCTGCCATCTTGACTTTTTAAAACCATCCTTGCAGACTAAGTGGTGCATTAAGCCATCACCGAGGAAAGGTCCAGAACCACGGACAATAGCCTGAATGGAAAGAGTCTTCCGTTTTCCCTTTTCCACCTCCCTTTCCAGGCAGAACTTGAACTCTGCTATCTGTTTGCTTCAACTCCTCCGCTGCTGCCTACTCAGGGCTAAATCGCCTGGCCTTTAGGTTTCTGAGGCTGGTTGCCTTTTTTTTAAATTTGATTTATATGCCGCCCTTCTCCAGAGACTCAGGGCGGCTTACAATGCGCTAAGCAATAGCCTTCATTCTTTTGTATATTTATACAAAGTCAGTTTATTGCCCTCACAACTGGGTCCTCAATTTACCTACCTTAGAAAGGATGGAAGGCTGAGTCAACCTTGAGCCTTGGAGAGATTCGAACCTGCAGTAATTGCAGGCAGCTGGTCTTAATAACAGGGTGCTTTAGACCACTGTACTACCAAGGCTCTTATTGCCTTCAGTGTAACCACTCGCCATTTCTGTTACACTCCCTTGCGTTCCCTTCCTCTTTGGGCTCCTAAATCTCCATTGAAAGGCGGCCCTTACATTCTTACGCTCCGTTAGTACATGTCACTAACTTCTTCTTAATTCATCACTCTACAAAATAAAGAGGGAAAGGGGGAGTGGCCAGGAGGGAGAAGTGACCAAAAGTTCTGAGGTACATTATAGATGGGTTGCTTCGACCGTTTCCTTGCATATACCTGTATTGGGGTTGCCTGGATGCATAAGACGCCCAGAGAGTGTGTGTGATGAATGCGTGTACAACAATGGCGATCCTGTAATTACTGTGCTGTGTAAAGGGAGGGGGTGGCAGAATCTAACGCTGTGGAGAGAGGGAAATGTGTGGGGTGGTGCGATTTCCTGGGTGGTGGGCAGGATCCATATGTGGAGGAAAAGATTATGGAATTGTGTAGGTCCTCTCCAGCTATGTTTCCCCACAGGCGCGGTGGGCTGAATCCAGGGCAGCCCAGCCCAGCCCAGCATAACGCTCGATAAGGAGCTGCATGAATGAGCACGAATAGAGAAAGTTGTGCTCAGCTAACCGAAGAGAGCCATGCCAGGGTACCGACGTCCCCATTTCTTTTCACTGATGGCTGGAGAGGAAACAGGGGGGCCAAACAGGCGAGACCCAGGCGTCTCCTTCGCAAGAGCCCGTTGTCAGTGATCAAGCGGAGGCATCTTGAAAAGGCTCCAAAACCGATCCTGACTAGGAAGAGCTACCCTCCCATCCGCACTCTCTCTCAATAGGAAAGGGGAGGGGGGGACGGAAAGAGGCACACAAAGAGACGCCAGCATCGCTGGAGGAAAATATAAGATTGGAGGGTGGGGGTGGGGGCTTCCAGGCGATTTCTTCATGGGCCGGACAAAGGACCTTACTACAGATTACCTGGACAGCACAAGGGCAGGCAAGCACGCAACTACAAGCAACTGGTTCTCTACTTTCAGAAGAGAAAATTTCGGAGGTCTTATGAACGAGTTTAGGTGCTGGCTAACAAAGTGAGAATCGGCCCTCTCGGAAAAGGATCTTGCTCCCCTCAAATGAGAGAAATGGCATTTCTCTGAACACGGGTGCAAAAACTTCGGGTTAGAAGGAAGGGAAAAAGTCAGTCCAGACTCTGGAAATCATCCCCTCGTATTAGCCTTATTTCCCTCTTTAGAGGTATTTGGGAATTGTTTTCGCCCTTAGCCACCATCGATAATATAGGATAAAACTTCACATAAAGTGCAACAGATGCCCACGGTCACACAGTCCTTAAATGGTCGTTTGGACTGGGAATTAAATCTCAAGAAAGGTTCCCAAGAAGGTCTTTCCTTGTATTCACCCATTGGAATAACCCTCTAATGACAACTGGGACTAACCGTTCAGAATCCGTGGCCCGTGGCGTTCCCACTCAATCTTCAGAAACCAAGTTGTTCCCAAAACCGAACATTTCAAGGCGGGTATAGCGGAGGAGCTGACACCGCAAGATTTCAAGACCAAGGGGATAATGCAAGACTCCGAATCAATTTCTTTTTGCCCGGGGAATTGAAAAAGCTGGAAAAGCGATCCGAATAGTTCTGTCTGCTTCATCTAGATGTAATCTTGGCGCTGGGAAATATTTGCAGGACTCCTCTAAACTCAGAGCCAGCTTTCACTGAACGAAAGAGGGCCGAGAATGATCTCTAACCGATTTTGAAGGACCAAAATCGAGGGGGCTGCGCTGCCTTCAGTAGAGGTTTTTTTTAAAGAGCCTTGGATACAGAAGGTCCTCTTCCTTCCCGCGGATTCTCGCCTCTCTTTTTTCCTTCCTATAGGCCGCCCCCAAACTTGGACCTTGGTCTCGGTTCCCAGCTCGGGGCCTACAGCTTTTTTAGGACTACAACATCCATGCTACCTAGGATTGCTGGGAGTTGTGCTCCCAAGCCCTTAGAGGGCAGCCAACTGCAGGAGGCTGCTCTGTGGTCCTTCTCCTGCCTCCTCCCAGCTCCCCGGTGCCTCTTCGCCGCCCCCGCCTGACGAGCCGCTCTGCACTGCCATCTGGTCTTCTCGGAGGTCCTGCGGCTTTCCTCCTGCCTATTGATCAAACGCACTTTAGCTTCCGAGTCATTTCATCTTAATCAACAGTCCAGCTTGCCTTGGATAATAAACTAATACAGGAGAAGGGGCTTGTCGATAACGATCGGCCAAAGCAAGGGGGTGGGGGGGGAAAGAGGCCGTAAGCTCCCCCTCCCCGCTTAGTTTGGCCATCTTCGATAGGCCCTATCTTCCCAGGGCAGATGGCTTTTGGTAGGGAGCCGAGGAGAGGTAGGAAGAGAGCGAGAGAGAAGGCTTAAATGCAGATTTTCATAGATTTACACCTCAATCAGCTATTTAGGTTCCTAATGCAAATGCTACAACAAGTTCGTTCATCTGCCTGCTGTGGTGATTTGTGTGTGTGTGCGTGTACTGGAAGGAGGAGGAGAGGAGCGATGATTTAAAGGCTGAGGCGCGCTTGTAGAGGATCCGGCCTTAAAAGCCTCCAGTTCTTTACAAAGCACCCTTGGCGGTATTACTCGAAAGTAAGAGCCTCCAAATTTGCGGGCCCGCCCTGCCAGCCAAAGAAAGGGCGGAATCACAAAGGGCATTTCCTCGATGGCGATTTATAGCGTCACCGGCCAGCCCAGCGCTGTGAAAACTGGCTTTGTAGCCCCACGAGGGCGGCCCGTGACGAAAAATCGCTAGTGGAAAAAACAAAACGAAAAGCCCGGCGCTCCAAAGGGAATTTAACCGGAATAAACCACTTCGGTCCCAACATGGTCTCTCCTATCTCGCTGAATCAGGCCTGGGGCTGCCCTTATTTAAAAGTTAAGACCCTTGGAAATAATTGAGTCTTGCTTCCATGTAAAAAAAAGATCGGGGGATTCTGCCAGCCCCGTCACGCGACCTCAGGATGCCAAAGCACAAATATTATAGAGCCACCAGGCCCCCCAAATAACTGAGAAAGCAACAGTCAGGAATCCTACTCTCACCATTCTGCATTCTGCCTGGTTATTTTTAAGGGTTCCAGGTTCTAGAGCCACGAAGGCTTTATCTCATGGCGCTCAGTTTACGATTTGAGTTTTAAAGTCCTTGGCTATCACTGAAGACTGGAGCATCCAGAGCATCCAACTCAAGTATTTGGGTGATTTTGTTTTCAAAGTGTACTCGCCGTCTGAACCTCTCCTCTACCCACTTCCCTTTCACTCCAAAGGGGGAAAATTCTTAAATATAGGCGTTGATTTCACTTCTGCCAACTTTAACGGGGGGATCAGTCAGCGCTGATATCTCCGAGGCCAGAAATATCGCGAGCCCTGCCGTTTCTACCGCGTAAGGAAGCCTCTCTTGAATTAAAGAGAGTTTTCCTGAATACACCACACTGTTGAGGTTGGACAGCAAGTCTTCTCCGGAAGCAATAGAAGAAAGGCTGTGATTTTGGATGGCTTTTCCTGCCATTCCTTGGGATCATAGAAGGACTCACTTGACTCAAAATAATCCCAAATTGCTTAATTTTGCAAAAATGCACACGCAGAATTAAAAAAAAAAGAGGGGGGGGGGTAAATATCGCCTACTATTCTGCAATCTACTCCCAAGAAATCAGGGGGAACTTGATAAAACGAACAAGGAGCGTTCTTTGATAAACCTCGGGGGACGGAGAAACTGGCCCAGGTACAATCTCTAGTCCTGCTAAGGAAATCCTCCAATTTCACCTGCTCTTTGCTGGCTACATGGGAGGTCAAGGGAGCGCCAAGGAGCTTCTTCTACGTGGGGAGGAGTTTCTTCCCACCCACCCCCCACACAAATGCCTAAGATTTGTAAGAAACTAGGCAAGCACGTTTCACACCGATTGGGAAAACGTCCACCCGATTCCTGCCGCTACTGATCTAGCCTTTTTCCCTCCTTTCGACTCAGAGCAAGAACAAGAGGATCTGGCTCAATGGGTCAGATATTCCTTTATTTCTCCATTTCCAGGCAGGTGAGAGGCTAACAGCCGATTTAGTGACCTCGAAGTGAATATTGTTAAAGGCCACACTTCGGAGAGCTTGCGAACTGGGTTGTTTAAACTCAATGGAAAGCACTTCTTATACACTTGAGCTGGCTTTTTGGTCTCTCTCGCATTACTTGGGAGTATATCCTCTTCATTACAGTCTAGAACTCGGACAAACACGCCTGCCTTTTCCTCCGGATTCCGTGCGGTGCTTTTTCTCCGTTCAAGTAGGGAGAGGCTCGCCGAGAGGCCAAATGGCTGTTTTCCTTTACTATCGCCTCCCACCAATGTTCAAAGCCGACCGCTTGGAGAGGGGCCGAGCGACCCTCCTGAGCCACAAGAGCAGATCCCTCTTTTTTTCCTATAGAGTGTCAGTATCAGGAAGTTGCATCCTTGGTTATGAGTTTGAGACCGATTGCCAGCCACTCAATCCCAGGCAACCCGAGAGAAGGAAAGGGCTTAAACAAATCAGATTCTCCAGCCTAAACCCATTTTACAACGAAGCAGGATTCAAAGGAGGGTATGTTGGTCGTGATTTGTTTTCCGAACTTGTTCGGAATACAAACTATCATCCACATCTACCACCCGAGCTACAAATATTTCCCACCATTTCTTAACTGGGGAGGGTATTTTTAAGGAGCTATGTAGGGAAAGGCCGCCTTTTATTTCTATCAGTGAGGGCTGAGGGGGGGAGTTTGATCTTTTTAAGTCATTTAAAGGCTCGAGAGAGTAAGTCCTTTCCTGCCTGCAGAGTCTCATTGCTGCCGCGGCTCCGCCATTCCAGTTAAGTCATCTCAACTCTCCTGCATTTTCCTCTCTTTACTTTTGAAACCTCCAGCTTTATCTCTGTTACGCCCTAAATCCGGAAGCACAATCTCTCAACAAGCCCAGGAGGCAGGCAAAGTCAGCGGATTTCTCTCTCTCTCGCCTCTACTCCCGTTTTCTCGGTGAGGAGCCGTTATACCGGGGGGGAAAAGAGGGGGGGGGAAGCAGTGGGAACGATTCAGATCAAGTCACAAGCTTCAAACTCCCACCTGGCGCTTCAAGGAAAAAGGGAAGACCTCGCGCGCCTCGGTGGTTTCTCCTGAAATCAGTGGGGCTTCAGCCCAAACAGACCCCAGCACCACCCACAGATTTTGCTAGACGTAAATCCAGTGGGATTGACTCTCAAGCAAACTAGGGCTTTGTCCGGGCTAAGCAGCAACGTTCCCTCATTTTTCCTTAAAATATTACGTCTGTGCTACTCCCAATTCCGGTTCTGGTTAAGAACACCGGGCCTCCCAAATCAAAGATCTCCTCCCAATCTCTCCCCCCCCCAACATCAGACCACAAGAGGGAAATATTTCGGAAATCCCAAACGCGTTTTTCGAAATGGTCAAGAAACATTCCAGGCACGTTAGTTCCTTAATCCCAATCAACGTTTCAAAATTGTATTTTCAAGTAAAAACACGTTTAGAATTCACCTCTTCTTAATTCACGCTTGACTAATCAGCCCCGGGCCAAGCTGAAACTTTTGAATGCGCCGAAGGTGACGCAGGACCCCTCTTCGTCCGGGCAAAGAAAGGGCCTTTTCAGCGCATTAAGCAGCTCCTGAGGACTGGGGGGAGGAGCCGTAAACTGATTAAGGAAGGAGTTCGTTAGTTTGCTTTTGGGAGGCTTGTATCGTTGCCGTGTTTGCTTTTAAAGCTGCAGACCGAGAAAAACAAAACAAAAAAGCCCACCCATCTTATTTGGAATTCCCCTAAGCAAAGCACAACACCACCGAAAAGCATAATTTGGACCGAGGATAAGAAGGACTAGGAAAGGAAGGAAGGAAGGAAGGAAGAAGGAAGGAAGGAAGGAAGGAAGAGGAATCTTATGGCAAAGCATCAGTCTACACGATCTGGAGGAGCGAAGGGGAGGCTATATCTGAGGATACAGCCCGGTCCACTTTGAGGGCTTGAAAGGGCAGGGTGTGGTCTAAAGAGGGATCCAGACCCCCAATGCGTTACCATGCCTTCGAAGAGGGAGATCGCCATGGCAGTGATAGGGCCCTTCCTGCCCCCCAATATGCTCAGCAGCCCCAATCTAGGCGCCTCTTCCTAACAAGGACATTACTTTAGAGCCCCATGCTGCAGAGGTTGACTTTGCAGCCATAACCTCCCCTTTTCCCCCAAGGCAGGCGAGGTAAGCGCCAGTACCACTTGAGGGACCACCACCACCTCCCGACCTTCTTTGGAGGAATAGCCAGGCAAGGTCAATCACAAGTAGGATGCATCA
Organism: Arizona elegans; assembly: GCA_022577455.1. Lineage (NCBI taxonomy): Eukaryota > Metazoa > Chordata > Lepidosauria > Squamata > Colubridae > Arizona > Arizona elegans. The sequence continues at coordinate 294,506,740 of JAKOOJ010000001.1, read as the reverse complement.
GGAGATCCTCTTTGTCCAAGGATTGTAGCTTGCAAAAGACTTCCCAGGGCAGATGGCATTCCCCGGGATTGGGTAAGGTGCCGGAACACGCTTCCTTGTCCCACTTGTTGCTCTAAACTAGGCCCTTCTATCTGTTCCTAGCAATTTGAGGGGGTAAACTTGTCCCTGGAGGGAAAAGTGGCCAGGAGCACTCGGCAGAAGTTGGGAGTTTGAGGTCCGCCATTCGCCCTAGGAGCTCAGAACAAGGTTTTGAGACCTCCCAGATCCACCCCTCCCTCATTTGGCCAGACCTAGCTAAACCTAACTGTCGCCCCAACTCCCCTGGCCCCAAAGTATGTTTTAAAAGCATATCCATATGTGCCAAGGGCTCACAAGTCATTTATATTGGAGGATTTTTTTTCAAGCCGGATCCTTAATGAACTCTTATCCGGAAGTCAGTGAATGGAGTTCAGTTCCAGAGAACTGACTTTGAGTGCATAGAAATCTTTTGCAAACTACCCTCTTCCCCTCCACCCACCCACCCAGACTTTGCGACCCGTAGGAATCCTACAGAGCTGCAAGGGCAAGCCCTGGACTAGAGCAAACCTTTGGATTTGACAATTGGGGCTGCAACCCTTTCTGCTTCTGGGAGTCAGCCTCATCTTGGCCAATGGAGTTTATTGCTCTTACTTTTTAGTAGACCCATGTAGGGTTATGCGGCAAGGGGCCTGGTGGGCTGATCCCCAAATGATGCCATTCAAGTGGCTTCTGGAGCAGGGAGCCCTATCGCTCATTATGAACCTCTTAACTGAAACAAGCGGGCAGGAATATGTACCTTTTTAACATGAAGCCCAGTCTCTCTGTAGGAGGAGGAGAAAGAAGAGCAGGAGACATTTACCAGCAATACAGAAAACACACCAACATCACTAAATAGATAAGAAAAAAATGGAATACTGTATTTGATTTTTTTTAAGAAAGTTTGTACATAGAGATAGACACGCAGTAAAGGAAACAAGTGGCATAAGCATCCTACGTGAATTTAAGAAGAGACCCCAACAGCTGCTATTTAAATACTCAAAATGCTTTTTGCATAAGAAAACTACAGTGGAACCCGAAGCCTCGTTTCTTCTATCACTGAGGTCCCTTTTGAAAACCTAGCCTGTCACCTCTTGACAGCTACGTTTGTGCAAGAAACCCAAGTCAGGGAAAATGTTGTTTCTTTTCTGTCTTTTTTTTTAGAAGGAAAGAGAAAGGAGGGGGAAGGGCGAGGGCAAGACAGGGGACACAAGAAGAGAAGAGCAAGTATCATATACAAGTATTTTCTACACATATATTACAAACTGGGAAAAAATGACCTCATCATTAAGATATACATAATTCATATAAAATTTTGAAATAAAAATAAAAATCTGTTACAGTCATAACTATTCTTTTTCCACATTTATAACCAGTACCCACACAGGCAGTGACAGAAGTGTAGAAAAAAAGGTGCTTAGGAAGAAAATGATTGTCTGTTGAACAAAAAGAATAACAATTTTAAAAATAAAATAATAATAAAAAAAACACGACGGAGGAGGAGGAGAGAGGAAGAAGAAGAAGGACAAACCAATTGCATCTACTTTAAACCATCACTTGGATTTGGGAAAAAAAAGATCGGCAGAGATAAAGGCTGATTAAAACCCAACAAAAAGTGATAAACATTGGTTATTTCCCTCTCCAAAGAGTTCCTTTAAATTTTTCTAAAAGCTTTTCTCTCTCTTTTTGTACAAATTTGATCCGTGTTTTCCTTTCCCGCACCCTAGTCTTTATTATTATTGTGTTCATTTAGTATAGAGAATATTATATTTTTCCCCAGATGCAAACTGAATCATTATCATGCAAAATGGGTGAAATGCAGTCCATGGGAAAGCACAAACATTAAAATAAAATTTATAAAAATTAAAAAGAAAAGCGCTCAAATGTGCTTTTGTCCTACAAAGAATACAAATGTCTCCTTCCTTCCTTCCTTCCTTCCTTCCTTCCTTTCTTTCTTTCTTTCTTTCTTTCTTTCTTTCTTTCTTTCTTTCTTTCTTTTCTTTTCCCTTTTCCAGTAATAATATTCATAATAGCACAGTATTATCGTAATTATTATTTCCCAGCTGCAGCATCAGAAATTCACAACGTTAATTTTGTTTTGTTCCTTTACAGAGTGGATTGTTTGTTTTATTTCTTCTGATTGTTAAGTAAGGTTTGGTTTTACTTATTTTTAAATTCGTTTAAGTATCTGCTTCTCTTTTTTTCGGTTCTAAGGGTTGTTCGGAGGTGCCTTTTTTGTTTTCTCGGGGAGCTGGGGCAGTTCGTCGAGGGCGTTGGGTGCGCGCTTGCTCGGGATGGGACGTGGGGGGCTTACTTTGCCTTTTGCTAGTTTTTGTTTTAATTATTATTATTATTGTTTTCTTAGCTTTTGTTCCTTTCCATTATCATACATCACATTCTGAGTCGCTGGAGGTTACCGAGAGGATGGACGTCCCCGTCTCGGCTCTTTCTGTCAAACTGGAGACGCTGGTCGTGGGGCTGGCCGCCGTGGACGGAGATTCTGCCGAACTGTGAGTCGGACAGCCCGGTTCTGACAACGACCGCATGCCGCTCTGTCCGATCGCCTGGTGCTGGAGCCTACAGGAGGCGGGGAGACAAACCAACAGGACAAACCTTCGCTCAGAAGCAGAGCCACAGAGAAAGGGGCCGAGAGAGAGGAGGAGGAGGAGGCGCCCTTCAGGCTGGCTCCCGGGCCGCGCAAAGGCGCAGCGCATCTCGGAACCAATGCAATCCCAAGGCAGAGAAGCTGGGATCCGAGGCCGGCCCAAGCCTTCTCTCCAGCCGCCGTTTCTCCCACCCACCCCAGCCCCACAAACAGGCAGTTTAGCCCGAATCCTCGCCTCTGCTCTGCCTCTCTCCTCCGCCCCCCCTTCCCTTCCTTTTCCGGTCAGACTTCCTCCCTCTCTTCTGCGACCTTAGTTCGCAACAACCTGAGCCGCCGTCTGTCGGCCTTGCCACTTCGGTTTCGAGCCGGGGGTTCGTCTTTCCCGCTCCCCTTCCCCCCACGCCTGTCCTCTCCCTCTCCAAAAGGGTTCAGATCGGAGGAGAGAAGAAGAAAAGAAAAATGCAAGCCAAGATTCCCTCGCCGTTGACTTCAACCTCTTCTCTGTGTGTAAAGTGGGAGTAGCACGCACACACACACATACAAACATACATACATACACGCGCGGGGACAGGGAATTTGCATTGGCATCTCATTGACACGTCCCCACGCACATCCCTCTGCCAGTCATTCCCCGCTAGGCTGGTTTATTTGGCGTCTGGGTCTCCGCCGCTCGGGCAGAAGGGGAGAGGCTGGGCCTGCTGCTTTTAGAGAACCTCGCTCCTTAAAGTTCCTGCTCCTCGCACGCAGCCTTTCCCCCAGCGGGGTTTCGAACCACGAACGGGAGACTCTCAGAAGGACGGATGGTGGGTAGCAGGGGAGAAGCTCCCTCTCCCCCACCCCCAGGGGCTTCCCTGGAACGCCACCCAGAAGGAAAAACTGTAATGGGCGCAATGTAAACAAACAGCCAAACAAAGTGAGGGGCCTGGCGGTGGGGTGGGGTGGAGGGGAAGGGGAGTGAACATCTGCGGAGTGCTGGGCGCGTTCAGTCTCTGCACACCCGGGAGAGAAGAAACTCCCGCCGCTCCTCCCGGTTTATTTTCGGAGAGGTTTTGAGAGGGACGGTTGAATTGCTTCCACCCGTCTTCGGAAGCCCCGCATCGCCAGACAAAGGAAGCTCGGCTGCAGCTGCTTGGCCAAAGCCGGCGAGGAAGAGGGGGATTCCGACTCATCAAAAACTATCCGGAAACTGGCAGAGGATTCTCGACTCGACCCCTTTACCCTCCGACTCGGTGCAAACTGCCTTGGGCCCTTGAAGATTTGGGATGGGGAGTAGGTGGGATAGGGAATATGCATTGCACCCTTCCCGAGAGAGACCGCGAGGTTGTATCTAATTTATTAAAGTGGGAGATGACCGACCAAATCAAATAACGAAAATAAAAATGTCCGTGTTGAACCTTCAAATCCTTTTTAAGAAGGATCTTGGGATCTTTTTAATTCTTCTTTTCTCACCCGGCAGTGAACTGTTTTTTAAAAAAATAGATCGCCTTGTCATTTCCAGTATATTTACTTCTGCGTTTATTACTGCTGCTGTGTGTTATTGTTATTATTCGATTACTTATTTTTTTTCCACTTCCCCGTTACATTAATCTCGACCAGTCAACCCAAACATTTACAGCTCTCATGTGGTGTGGGGTTAGATGCCTTCTCTCCCAGGGGTAACTGAAAAATAGTTTTACGGCAGTATTTCACTTTCCTTATTTCTCTGCCTCAGAATTTGGAACGAAGTTTAACAATATAAACAAAACACGGAATTAGAAAAACCAACGTGTTTTTTTTTAAAAAAAGGAAGGATTTTCTCTCCCTACATTATTTCATGCAGTTTACACCTTTTTGAATGCCGTGTTAAAATAATTTAAGCCTCCTTAATCAATAACCAAGCCAAAAAAAAAACCTCCCAACCCTCGAATCATATATAATAAAATTCTAACATCCAAGTGCCTACAAAACCGCCCTATATATTTATTTACACACTCACAAACAAGCTGCAGTCAAGCTATCTGGACCCAAAACAACTTGCCAATATGTGGGGAAGAAAAACAACTTTGAAAACTATTTTAGAGGCTTTCCTTTTTAATTGTATTTATTTTTTATTCTTATTCTTATTGGTGCACCCCTACTTTTCATCTCTGCTCCCTCTCGTGCTTGTTTTTGACGGCATTAATGAGAACAAAAGAAGAGCGAAGGCCCTGTTTTTCCTTTCAGAAGCTCTCCCTCCGGGAAGGGGACGTCTTTCTGTGTCTACTCAGAAGTACGAGGCTGGAGATCCGGAGAACTGGCTCCCAGAGCCCCACCGCAGCGCGGAAAACTGGCCTCGGCAAGGAGAGAAGGGGAAAAGTCCTAGACCCAGCTCAATAAAGGCAGGCGCTTTCCTGCTGCAGGCAGCTTGGAGGTAGCTGTTGTTTAGCTGTTTTTCGCAATGGCCGTTTGCCAAACCCCGCGACAAAAGAGAGAAATGCGCCTCCAACACGGGCAAGGAAAATCCAAATGAAATGTAAAGAGCGGCCCTTTCTTTTGTTTCGCGCCAACTGAGCCGCCGGGAAGGAGGTTTCCCTCCAGCCCTCGGCTTTGATAGGACTCTGCCGTCCCTAGTTAAAACTGGTGGCGAGAATTACGCACCCACCGGTAGGCAAGAAGACACGCTCTCTCTCTCTCTCTCTCTCTCACACACACACACACATTCAGAAGACGCGGGTCTATTTTTTGGGGGGGCAGTGGGATTGGAATTGAAAGCAGGGGGAGATCAGGCTGAGGGAAGACCCCCAAACTTTGGAATCTATTCCCAGTCGAAACCCCTTTGGGCCTAAACTGAACCTGGCCTTGGACCGCCAGCCCCGGCCGGTGAGAAAGCGGCCAAAGATGATCTCCCGATCAAGACGCCCAAAGAGCCTGGTTGCACAGCGCCGGTTTCCGATTGAAAAAGCAACCGGCCTTCTTCCCCGATAGGTGGGTGGGGGGGGGGGGGGGGAATCTCTTCTGCGACCTCTCGGGAACTCGCCACTTTTCTTAAGGGCCGAAGGGAGGCTTTCCCGGGGGACCTTCTCCGGGCCGAAACAACGGGGGAGGAGGGGTGGGAGGGGTGTGCGCGAGGGTGTCGGGGTACGCGTTCTCCCTGCCCCCCTCCAGCCCCCCCAGAGAGCTCGGGCCGCCCCACTGACCTGTTCTTGGCGGCCGCCGCCCGGTCTCTCTGCCGCCGGTTCTTGAACCAGTTGCCGACCTGCGTGGGCGTCAGGCCGGTGGCCTGGGCCAGTTCCCTTTTCTTGCTGGGGTTGGGGTAGGGGTCCTGGAGGTACCATTCCCGCAGGAGGCTGCGAGTCCGTTCCTTGAAGCAGTGGGTCTTCTGCTCGCCGTCCCAGATGGTTCGCGGCAGGGGAAACTTCTTGCGGACGCGGTACTTGTCGACCGGCCCCAAGGGGCGTCCGCGCAGCTTCTCGGCTTCCTGGTAGTGCGCCTCCAGCCACATGGCCTGTAGCTTGCCGTGAGACTCCTTGGTGAACTTGTGGTTCTCCAGGATGTGGTAAAGGTCTCGGAAGTTGCCCGTGTGGAAGGCCACCACCGCTCGGGCCCGCAGGATGGACTCGTGCTTGTTGATGGCTTCGCATGCCCCGGGCGCTACCGGCAAGGACCACAAGAACCGGCCCAGCCTCTCGATGTCCCCCGTCTCCTCCAGCGTCTCGCAGACACTGGCCACTTGCTCCGGGGAGAAGTTGAGCGTAGGCAGCTGGAACATGGACGGCTCTTCCGGGGCTCCCCGCGAGGCGCCTCCTCCTCCTCCCCCACCGCCGCCACCGCCACCGGCCGCTCCGGCGCTGCACCCGGTGGCGGCGCCGCCGCTGCCACCGCCGCCGCCTCCAGCTCCGGAGCTGCTGCTGCTGCTGCCACCAGTGGCCAGAAGAAGCGAGCGGTGGTGGTGGTGCGGGTCGCTGGGGAAGTTTGGCAGAAAGAAATGGGTGGGATAAAGCTCTAAAGGGGATCGGAACACCATGGGACCCAGCCTGGCGGACGGGGGAGGGGCTCGAAAGACGGAGACCGGGCGAGGCAGAGGGGGAAGGAAGGAAGGAAGGAGAGGAGGACGCGAGGAAGGAATCGGGATCAAGGCGAAGAGAAAGGAAGGCAAGAGGCAGACGAAGGGAATGAAAAAGAGGAGGAAGAGGGGAGGGAAAGGGGGCTCACGCACCCCACGCGCATCCACACCCGCATAGAGACCCTCATTCGAACCCAGACATGCACACACACGTCTACTCACACTCCCCCCGCGCGCACACACACACACACTCACTCCCACCCACCACCTTTCACACGCAGGCAGGACACTCGCACACCCTCACCCACCTACAGACGGGCATCTGCGCGCCGGCTTGCTCGCTTAGACACCCACAGACCCACGCACTACATACGCACACGCACACACCTCCAGAGCCAGAGCGGCTGCCGCCGCCGCCGCGGCGAAAACAGATTCAGTGATTCGGCCGCGATCGCCCTAATGACAACAGCCTCATAATATCTCTCCTAAATCCACCGTGAGTGCAGCGCCGAAGCATTTTGTTTCGCTTTTCTATTGGCCTGGCGGGTGTCGTTTGGCGTCGCCATAGCAGCGCCCTGCCAATCACTGTCAGCCTTGCCAATCATCGGGGACTACGTAAGAGAAAGGGCTCTTACCGCTGCGCCCAAAGGCGGGGAGGAGGGGAGTCGGAAAGCAGAGGGAGGGACCGAGGAGGAGGAGGAGAGGAGGAGGAGGAAGAGGAAGGCGAAGAGAGGAAAGCTTGGGCGCATTGGTGTGTTAATCTTGGCAAGTCCTAATCTGAGCACTTCCACTTCTCTCGAGGCGTCTCCCCCTTTCCACCGGCATGTCTCCCCCCCCCGCCGCCTCCCCCACTTCCCTAAATAAATAAGGCAATAAAATGTACAAGGGCAGGCGCTGCTACTTCTCTGAAATGAGATCCAGGATTAGGCTCCGAAGCTGACCGTGGCTCTTAAGGGAGCCCCTTCCCCTCTTTGGGAAGAGAGGGAAAAGGAAGGAAAGTTGGGGGGGGAGGAGAAGGAGACGATCGGGGCCAAGTGGGGATAAAAGGACTCCGAAGGGAAACGATTTACACATGATTTGCACGTAGTTGCCCTTCATTCTGCCTATCTGAGCACTAATAGCGCCGGGGAAGAAAAGCTAGATGAGATCATTAGGCCCATCCTCAGGCCGCTGACCCCGCCGGGAGCAACCCAAGCTGGGGTGGGGGGGAGGTATAGGGGGTGGGGTGGGGGTTGCGAGGCTCGAGAGCGAAGAGCGGGAGCTTCCTATCTTTTCTTCCCCTTCTTTGCTCCCCCTCCCCTCCGCTGGGATTTGCAGAGGTAACTTCCAAGAGAAACTTTATCCCAAGTCTGGGCTTTTGGGCTCTCGGAGCAGAAAGCGCTTCTCCCGGGCAAACCTGGCTTGGAAATGCCGGAGCAAAATCGGTGAGGAGGAAAGGCCCCGATTCCTGGGGGTCGAACCGGGCGGGATTCGTGGGCGAAGCCCCTTCCCTCCCTCCCTCCCTCCCTCCCTGTTCACGGGGCAGAACTTGACTGAAGGGCCAACCTGCCCCGATGGGCCTCCAGAAGCGCCGAGCCTCTGTACGGTTTGGGTCAGCTTCAATTTGGGAACAGCCGTATCTCTGAAGGGCAAGAAATACTCTTCGTGAAAAGCTAAGGGGCAAAGGGGGTGATTGCTGGATGGCGTCTTCGAAGTCTAGCTTTGATTTCCCTGCAGCTTATTTTGCATCCTTTTCTGGCTCTGCTCTCTCACACTCCCTTCTTAGCTGTTTTGTAAACTCGCTGGATGTTGTCTAGGCATTTCATACCTGATCAACCGCGCATCCCAACTATTACTTTAGATTTCGAGTTCCCTTTAGTTCCCACTATCGTTTAAAAAAACAAAACAAAACAAAACAGAAAACCAGTAAAATGCTTCCTAAAATATATATTTTTAATCTTCATATTTATCTGTGCATGTTGTATTTGCGTGTGTGACCGCGCGAAATGCATATGTTATATGTGTGTGTGTGTGTGTATGTATGTATGTATGTATGTATGTATATATATATATATATATATATATATATATATATATATATATATATATATATATATATATATATATAGGTGAAACCAAATTGCTGAACTCTTGACATTCCCAACAGCTAAGCCGGCCTTCTGTGGTTGCCGTCCGCCTCCATTTATCCTTAGGTGCGTTGCTTTTAAGGCGATTTTAATCGGCATCTTGAGCTGGTAACTCCTTTGTTTCGTTTCGGCGGCGATGGAAGTGTGATTTACAGAGATTTGTACGGGTCATGGATGTCTTTCCATCCTTACTGTGTATATTTAGACAGGACTTTGGTTGGTGTTAAAAAGTGTATATTTTGAATGGGTTCACACACAGTAGCAAACAATAGGGACATTGTCCAGGCATGTAGAACGCGTATTGAAACGCAGCATCCAGACTTCTCCTAATCTGCCCTCAATAAAGCTGAAATAATTATCCTAAGCCGCCTTTCTAGAAGTAGGGGAAAAAAATCATGAAGGAATTCAAAACTTGGAGAGAGAGAAAAAAAAACAACAACTTTGCTCTGCATTCCGATGCAGATCTAGAAGGGCGACAGGGAAGAGGAGAAGGGGGTGGTGAGACCGACCAGCAGTCCAAACTCCTTGCAATCATCAATAGGGAAGGCAGAAGGGGGAGGGAAGAAGTGGGGACAGTTTTGTACAATTAAAATGGGGAAACCTCGCGTGACTTGGCCTATTTGAAAGATACATAATCATCATAATTATGAGGAGAGAGAGGGAGAGGGAAGAGGGGAGGGGAGGGGGAGAGGGAGAGAGAGGGAGAGGGAGAGAGAGAGAATGGAAAAGGGGGAGGTGGGGGCCCTTAGCCGGACACCCAAACTGGCTGGGATCTTTTCACCGAGCAGCTTCTCTGAAATAAATGCCAAGTGGCAGATGAATAAGTCCAGTTGGAAGAGCTATTGGACTGGAAGATCCTGCTGACTGGATTAGGCGTTCATCACTCTTCCACCAACCTGTCAACAGGGGTTCATATTCCCAAGGAAAACAGCCCTTAAGTTTTACTGATGTACTTTAACACTTCTGTTCACAAACTAGTCGGGCGGCGGGTTGGGAAGAGGCGGGTGGCGCTTGAGATCTTCTCACCCAGCCCTCTTGCCCCTGTCCCGGGATCAGGTTTCCATTTAGCGCAGAACAGGGAGATTTTGTCGAGTTATGAAAAGCAGAGGGTTGTCCACCGAAGTGTTTAGCCAAAGGTTGGGAAGTCGGAGCAAACTTTCTGTTTCGCCCAGGGCAAAAGGATGAACAATACAGGGGCCCTGGGGGAAAGAGGACACCTGCCTCAGTCGGTACCTTAATGTTTCAGTCGGCTTATCTGAAGGATGCGCGTGTGTGGCTGTGTGTGTGTGTGTGTGTGTGTGTGTTCATACACACCTTGCCAGTTACAAGAAGCTTCTGAGAAAGTCAGTCTCCAGGCGGCATTCCTACTCTCTCAGCCACGGCCTCAGGAATCGCCCTGGTGTTGTGGATCCTTCAGTCAGGGCCATAGGAACCGTATAGCTCTTTGGCCCCGGCTCGGTTCTGACCTCTTCCAAAATTCAGATTTTTTAAAAAATCTTTTATTTCATGTAAAGGAAAGCGCGGGGGGGGGAGGGAATTCCAGGTCCTGAGATCTGAAAGAGGTCTGCCGAATTGCGACTACTTTTTCAACAGCATCTGCGTGGGTTTGACTTGGACTTCAGTGGACAGGGGGGCTCAAAAAGTGACCGGCACCCCTATAACAACAAAGTAGAGATCGGAAGCGTTTCAAATACACCGACAAAAGACAATGGGTCGAAGTTGGATTTATTACTCTTTTCTGCAAGCAGCATCTCCTCGCTCCCCTTAGTCGAAAGATGCTACCAAATCTGGCTTTTCTGCCTCCCTCACCCATCCCACGAAGAAGGCTTGGCCCACCCCTCCGGTCCGGTCGTATCGCAGTAAATGAACGGGCAGCACCAGGCTTGCTTCGCCCCGCCACAGCCTGACCTGAGCGTTTCCGACCTTAAAACAGATTACAAGGGTCCATTTTTAAGGCACCCGCCCATCCCCGAAGCCGCACACCTTTTTTCCAGCTTGGTCGCTTGACCCCTCCGTCTCCCAAAGGGCCGCCGGGTGATTTCTGGGATGCCAGGCCTCTGAGGCGCTGTCCGGGGGAAACCAAAGACAACCTTTAGGCATTGTTGTGTCGAGGAGAAAAGTTGGGGGTTGCCTAGCGGTGCGGCGATGCTCTCCATCTCCCCTCTAAGCCTGTTAGGGACACATTCTCATGTCCTTAAAGTACAAGCAGATAATTGTTGGCGCTCCATCTTTGTGCGAAGGAGGCCAGGGTGTAAATGCCTTTTAATGACTGCAGCTGCTGGCTGAAAACTGTCAATGGAATTGGCTAATGCAGAGCCCCCGGAAAGGGGGAAAAAAGAGGGGGAAAACGCTTTTGGGAGCGAACTGCTGAGCGCTGCTGGAACCGAAAGGGAGCTGGAAAGGGCGAGGAAGACAGACGACAAACAGGAGGAGGAGGAGGAGACGAAGAAGAAGAGGAGGAAGATGAAGTTGAAGGAGAGAGAGAGAGAAAGAGAATGAGAGAGAGAATGAGAGAGAGAATGTGTGTGTGTGTGTGAGAGAGAGACCCTGGCCTTCCACCTCTATCCCAGGGTCACCGAAACCAGCTTTCTGCCCTCGAAATTCTCTTCCGGATTCTGTAAGTCCTCCCTCCCTCTGACCCCTTACTACACACATTCAGATTCCCTAGAAAACACGGTTGGTTTTTTGGCGAGGAGTCGAATTTTTCGTACTTATATGCAGTGCTCCCGTTTTCTTTTAAGACCTGCCGGCTTAACGGTTCCAAGAAAACCTAGGAGAAAGTCGTCGGTAACCGATCCCCCTTTTCCCGAAAACTCAGGGGGACGGTATGGAGAGGAAGCCGGGGGTCGGGGGCCCAAAGCCACTGTGCGCGCCCAGGCCGCCTTTCCCGACAGGCGGGACTGTTTCTGTGGGTCCCTCCTGTTCGTCAGGCTGCTGTCTGGCACCCTGATCTCCAAGCGGAAGTTAATTCCCAGGAAGATCCAGGGGGCGCCTTCCGACCAGAAGGCGCCTCCGCCGGGAATCGGGGAGAACGCTGGTCCCGGTCCCTCTGCCGCCGCGTTTCGAGCAACAGGACGTTCTGCGGCGCTGCACTTGGCCGGGAAAGGGTTTGGAGAACGGCGGTGACCGCGGGGCAGTTGGGCTGAGCTGAGCTGGGCTGGAGCTCGTTCCCAAACGAGCAGCCCTTGAAGGTAGTGAGTCGATTCAATGGAAGCTAGTGTGGGGCTGAGGTGTGGGTAGGTAAAGGCGCCCAACCGTCGGTTGGAGGCGATTGCTTTAAGCCTCGTCAATTACGGTGCACTAATAAAACAGGGCGTCAGATTCTTTGGCTCTTCAGTGACTGAAGCGCCGCGATCACTGGGGACTTTTACTCCGAAGGCAATCTCTCCGAACCGCACAGTCTGCAGGTCGAACGAAATGTAAGAAAGAAGGGGCGGAGAGGCAGGGAGGGAGGGAGGGAGAGAGAGGGAGGAGGGAGGGAGAGAGAGAATTTTTTATTTTCTACTGTTTAGTTGATACTTCTATCTTCCAATCCTCGTCTTTCTTTTAATCCTAATTATGTTCCAAAAATCCTAGCTGGTGGGTAAGAGTTAGATGCACCTCTCTCTTTCCTCTTCTTTTAGCAATAATATTGTTCAGATTGGTTCAGTCAAATCCGAGGCTTCCTCGGGGGAATTTTAAATGAGCTGGAGAAGAGAGATCGGAAAGGGAAACGTTGGGGGTGGGGGGGGGGGGCGGACGTGGGGGGGGGGGAATGAGAGAGCCGAAAGGAGAGAACAGTTCCACCAATCTCTTTCACGCCCAAAACTGTAAAAACTTTTTTATTTTAATACTTTAAATGAGTTATTCAGGAAGCAATGAGCATGGACATTTGCAGTCTTTAAAATGTATCTTTCCCCACGTTAAAAAACAAACAAACTTGATTTCGGAAATTCCCGAACCCTCTTAAATCTGATCCATTCGGCTACTGAAATTAAGGCCACTTGATGTGAAGAGCTATAAACCGAAAGCAAATAATTCTGAGAAACCCAGTTCCAAAGGTTTGTGGTGAAACTTTGCTGTATCATCCTTCCCTTTTCTGCGTGAAGTTATTTTTACACAGAATATGCAAAAAATGCCTTGGACCAGTGGAATAAGAAAATGTTTCTTTCAAAATGAAATAAAATTCGTTCCAGTGGTATGGAAAAGGCATAGTGCAAGCAGAAAAAAAGTCCTTGTTCGTTGGATAAATAATGAAGAGTTGATTCTCCCAAATCTGCCGCCAAGGTTTCTGGGGACCACACATTTGTACGGCACCAGGTCTGATAGCAGATTGTGGATCGTGGTTTTCTGTGAAATAAATCCTCGTTGTTCTTTGTTTGAAGGACAACCCACTCCGGATAGTGGAACTATCCACTCAGGATAGTGGAACTTAAGTTTCTTAGTTAGATATATCCTGTTGCCAGGTGCTCCTCTAACATTTTCCCGAATTTTCCCTTTGGAAGGTTGATAGTCTTTCTCTTTCTCCCCCCCTCCCCTCTTTTCATGTGACATTTTGGAAAACAAACAAATGAGCCCGAGTATGTATGTCAAAGTATTCTCGTCCTCCCTCACCATTAAGGACAATTGAAAAATAAACCACGAATGACTTCAGACAGAAGAGCTCTCTGATTCTAAGTAGGCAGGCAGGCAGGTTGGTTCACGGAGGCTACTCCTCTAAGAACCGGAGGAAGTTGCAGTTCCGATATTGATTTCATTGCGTTCAGTGGTGCTTATTCCCATCAAGTACAGCTAAAATGGCAGAGAGAGCAGGCCTGGCTGTTGTCACAAAGTGAATTTGTGTCTATTCGGGAACAAGTGTTGTGGCCATTCCTGACACCCAATGTCTAGTAGTAGGTGTAGCTGGAATTAGCTGCTCCTCCAAGCAAGATCTTGTTTCTGATCAAACCTCCAGCCCAATCTTAGCTCTGTTTACACTGAAGTAAACCCCACTCGGTCCAATCGTTTCCCAGTATTCCCATTTAGGATTACAGTCCTCGTTTGGAAATCTGTTTCTCTGCAGTCTTTTGGGCACTGCTTAATGTGCTTTTAATCACGCGTTGATATTATGTTAAACCATAAGTACACTTCAAGTGAAAGACACAGGGCAAAAATGTGCTTAAAGGCTGCTGCTATTGAATAGGCACGGAGGGTAAATCCCGAGGAATACAGTGTGTTGAATTCCTTGAGTAATGTAGAAAGGGAAAGGCTCCCAGGGAAAGCTTTAATCTAATGCAGAAACTGTAATTTACCTATGTAAATTCTGGAGCAAAGATAGAGTCAGGTCAGTTAGGGCGCAGCAGTCAGTCAAACGGCCTCTTGCGCTGAGAACGCTTCAGGGTTTTCCTCTCTGCGTCTGCCTCCAGTTTCCTTCTTTTCTTTTTTTCCTCCACAAAATTAAGACGTCGCTCTTCTTTTCAGTCAAATAGAACAATCGCAAGCCAGGCCGAAGCAATTGACTCAGGGAGCATTTAGTCATCAGGGAAACTGCTCAATGTTTTTTTTTTTTTTTTGGGCAAACTGTAGCCTCGAAGACCCCAAGGGGCTCGCCCAAGCAGGAGTCCCTCCCCACGTTCAGAAGAGTTTCCACCCAGTAAAGATGCTCTGAAGCCCAGCAAGTCCAAGATATTCGGAGGAGGAGGGGGAAAGAGGCTGTCAGAAAGACCAGAGCTAAAGGAAAGGGGGGAGAGGGGGAGAGGGGAAGAGAGAGAGAGAGAGATATGCACTTTCCCTAAGTTTCAAAAGAACCCTAACCTACTCCAACCGAGGATACGATTTGTTCAACTTTTCTATATAGATCCTTAAATTCAAGTCGCCAAAGGGCAAGTGAAAATAAAATGAATATATTTTCAGTGTTTGATAGTGAGGGGCGCCCTCTCAAGGCCCTGCTTGCAAAAAAAAAAACAACAACAAACAGTTCCCCTCCCTTCCCAACCCACTCCTCTCATAAATGCCATCCCATCCTGGCCTCAGTCAGAAGATACCGGGACCCTCTGAGTCCCTTCTCTTTAGTTCCTCTCCTGACCTGAGAGGCAGGAGGACAAAACTCAGTGGAAATCTGGAATAAAATGAGAATCTGCAAATACACACCTGGCCCCTTTCAACCACTCTGGTTTAATCACACACCCTTTTCCGATTTAAGGAACCAGAAAAATGGGGCAGTTCTACACCTCCGCATGAGATCTAATAAATGCATGCCTATTTATTCCAAAATAAGTCTAACTGTCCCATGGGATTGGTCCTTAAGATGTGCGAGTAAGGCTAACTTTCAAACCCATTAAAATCCGGAATAGATTTAGTTAATTTATATCATCATATTCATATTTGTATCTCAATCTTATAAACTTATTACCCCCTTCAATTTTCCCCAAAACTTTGTGAAGTCTGATTAGAAGACCTGAGCATAATTGGGGGGCGGGGGGGGGGCGGGGGGAATGGAAAAAAACACATCTGAATCAAATTCAGCCCCCACCACTCTTGGATAGCTCCAAATAATGTTCTTAACACCCATACCAACATTTTTTTAAAAAAAAATTCTCCTCTTCGGTGAGTTTTCGGGATCCTAATCTAGTCTGCAGGTCTTTGATTTCTTATTGGTCTCCAATCCAAGTATTAACGACACCGGAAGCTGCTTGATGTTTTAGGGTACAGCAAGGCCTTTATGTGCCTGGCCAGATGACTCTTTCCCCAGTTTAAATTTTCCCTCCCCTCCTCCGCATGACCCCAGGCACGAATTGGTAGGTGGTCAATCTAGTTTATGGCGTAGTCGGCTATGAGCCATTTTTTGCCTCACAAACTTAGCCAAGGGGTGGCAATACCACACCAGTCCCGGCGTCTGCACAAAACCCCTAGAAGAAGTTAGGAGGGAGTAGCACCCTTTAATAGGTCCTGTTTCCAAGTAGGCGCCATAGACACTGATTTTCGTTAGATGTGGGCCATTGCGCTTGTGAGAAAGGTCGAGGACTTCCGCCGCGACAGACCAAAGAAAGGAGACGTGGCCCCTTTAAATCGGGGGGGGGGGGGTTCAGCATTCCTGGAAGAAATTTCGCGGCCGTTCAAATCTCTGCAGGTGCTTTTGCATTCTCGCTTTCTTAGAGGGAGGGACGCCCAGTTTTTCCTTACGACCCAAATCCTGAGATTTCACTGCCCACATACATACCTCCCTTCGTCTCCCCCCTCCCCAGTCCGCTTGCCTCCCACTTTACCCGCTCCCCCTCCCTCTGGGTCGGCACTTTAAAAACAATTAGTATTTTCCTGTTCTGGAGGTAAATTATTCAAACAAATGTTTGCAAGGAACCCGGGGGTGAATTTGGCCGTGGCGAAAGGTTTGATTAACCTGATTTCTTTCTCCTCCTTCTCTGCCCCCCTCCAAGCCGTTCGCCTCCCCCACCCCCCACCCCAAGTAACAAAAGGCTGGAAGTTTCGAAGAGGGCAGCGCCAATTAGACGCAAATCATTAGTTGCTCCGTCTTCGGAGTGCCCCAGTTGGACAAGGCTCGGTTCCCCCGGGCTCCATTAACATCCCTGGGATAGTCAAAGCGCAAAACAAGGCAAGCACCTTGGGTGTCACAGTATCTACGTTTAGGGATTTTTCTGACCACAAGGTCAGGAAAGCAGCGAGCGGCACCGGCGGCAGCGTTGGGGAGCGCGAGCTAACGAACAGCGAGCCCCAAAATGCAGATGATCACATTCGCTGAGCCTTCTCTATTATCGGCCTTCAGCTCTGTCTGCATATTGACTCCTGGAGCCACGTCGTACGTCCTTGGGAGAAAAAGTGGCCGGCCTACCATTTACATGGGCTCGGTGGAGTCAGAGACGTTTAATGTAACTGCAAAATGCAGTTATTTAGTTCAGACCCTCCAGCAAAGCTCCCTTGGGTTTTGCCGGGAGAAAAGAAGAGCGAGGCGAACCAGGTGTTTGGGTCGTTCCTTCCTCGTCCTTTGTTGGCCCGAACCACTTTTGGGTGGGTTTGGGCAGGTTAGCAAAACACAGGGAAGACTTAGCTGGGGTGTGGGGTGGGGTGAGTGTGCTTGGGCGCCCCTAAATTCGCTCACTTCCTCCCTTGGTTGTGTCTCAGCTGCTTCCACTCCTGCAGGTTTAAGCTGCGAGTCCCTGCTAAGAGGGGTTGTCGGTATCACACTGAGCGTGGCTTTGCCTAGGCACCGGCTGCCTTTTCAGGTGTTTTCCCACCGCCGCTTCTCTCGCTCCTAGAGAAAGATCCATGCCTACTGGGAGTGATGGGAATGATAATCCAGGAATTTGGAGGTCGCTCAGTCGGGGAGGCTGCTCTCAAACGTCCTTAGTAAAAAGTCAACAATCCTAGACGGCCGTTTGAACAACTAAACCGAGCAGCCGAGAGAAAAATGAGAAAAGAAGGTGGGACTTGGATCAGCGAAAAATAAAATAAGCAAGACAAACTATAGCGCTCCTAAAAGTGGAGAAGTAATAGGAAGGGGGAGAGGAAGACGGAAAGAGTATCTACAACTATTTCAGAGGAAATCCCACTTGCAGAAGAAGAAAAGGGGCAAATTTAAGAAAACGAAGAACTTGAATTCTGTTTCTAAATATAAGCTAGCGTGAAACCAAACCTCTAAAGCTGATCTGGAAACCTTACTTGGAAGTATGGTGTTGATTTCAAAGGCCATGACACTCTACACTTGCACCGGAGGAGAACTTTTCTTGGTATGGTCAGGAGAAATATTTTAAAGGCAGGCTAGGCAAGATCTTCAACCTACCTTAGACCAGTAAGCATGGTGACCCCACAACTAACCCACTCTAACGTGTACATTGCTCCAAGAACACCAAAGCCAATTCGGTCATGGTTTAAAGAAGTTGTTATTCCTACTCTCTTATCCTATTTGTTTTTATTAGCACCCCATATGAAATGTATAAATAACCAGTACTAATCCTTCAAGAATGATATCCTAAACCATTATCCAGAAAGGAATGCCCGATGAGCACCGATGGGAATTGTTTTTAAGTCAACCTAAGTAGAGTTACACTGTAAGCCTTGCGGTTCTAGATACAGTCTCTGTCCCCCCCCCCACGCCCTGTCCATGTTAGATAAAATCCTGTGATTAATGCTTGATATCTCAGCTTTTCAGAAATTGTTCTGTGACCAAGTTCTTTTGCCCTGCCGACTAAAGGGGGAATGTTCTGGAGCCAACAGCAGACTGAAACGCAGTTTTTGTGCTGGCTGCTTCTGGTTGGAATTCTCAGACTCTTTCAGAGAATATGTTTAAATGGTAAAGTGATTTTAATTGCACCTTTACAAACCGAGCAACTTTAAACTGAGTTGATTTCAAACGGAAATATCTGGTAGAGCAGTCCTCTCACTGAAGCCAATGGGAAGAGAATCAAGATAGCTGCGATTCTCTGTGGTCTCTTCTTTTGCAGAATTCTGCAAAATCTTCTCCTTCTGGGGCCGATCTCAAAATCTGTGAAATGAATTGAATCACACCTAATCAACTATTTATATTTGATTCCCCTATGCCCAGAGCTGTCAAATATTCCCTAAGGACGGTTCAAGTGCAACAGTTCATATGTAACAAAGGAGCAACTTTGATCATGCGAATCTCCCTTCACTTGACACACACAAACACGTATGGAGAGTTTAGAGGATCAACCTTGGATCACTGAGAATCCAGATCAGATCTTTATTCAGGGCTAAACAAATATTTTGCCAGATCTCTGGCTGCTTCAAATAAAGAGCCCTGGGAATAAACTCAGAGGCCTAAGCAAACTACCCAAGTACCCACAATTCCAAGTTAATCAATGGAGGGACTTTAATGAAGAGTCTGTGTATTGAAAATAGAAGGGGACTTTAAGTGGACGTGTTGTTGGTAATATTGTTAAGACAAGGGCCTTTGTGTGCGGGCGCACCAATATTTATGCATTAAGTACAACTGGATTAATAATTAAGATTATTTTGTAGGATTATGTTTATTCACAGAGAGAAAAAAGAGTAAAGAGGCCTGTGTATGGGAAGATAGGTGAACAGATTTATAGAGGATATGTATCAGTACATAAGGACAGCTTCTAACACTAATGCTTCACAGAAAGAGCAGGATTTAAACTAATTTTAGACTTCATCGATTTTTGATTTTTGTGAGATTTGCTTCCAAGAAATATCCGAGGAATTATTTGACTGCGTGTAGCTCTGGAAGTGATGACAATAAAAACAAAATAGTGCCTGGACTCGGGTGGGAAATGGAGGTTCCTGATGATCATAACGTCCTAAATAATTAGGTCCAGGCTCCCACTTCACGAGGGTTTTATTTGAAAGGACATTTCTGCATTCAGAGATCACTGTCATTTGTCAAACAGTTTCGCTTCTTCTTTCTTTCTTTCTCTCTCCCTCTTTCCTTTCCTTTCCTTTCCTTCCTTCCTTCTCAAATAAATAAATAAATAAATAAAGCTTGCAGATAATTTTGAATTTATTGAATGGAGGGAAGAAAAGAAAGATGTAAAAAAAGGGGGGGGGGAAATCCGGGGAAACTACATAAACTACATTTTTTAATGAATTTCCTTTAAGGAAGAAAAGGTAGGTAAAAACCGGCTGTCTCCAAGTTTAGCGCGAGATGCCCATCGGAGATTTCCCTTTTAGCTCCAGCAGGGCAGGACAGAGGCGCCCCTTTCAAAATCTCGGTCCCTCATCAGTACAGGCAGAAGAACCTCCGTGGGAAATTACAATAGGCGAAGAATTAATCCACCTATGTACCTTTCGGGGACAACAGTACCGGGAGAGCTTTATTTATTTATCGTTAAGCCAAATCCCTGGGGGGTGGGGGGGCGGTTAGGAATGTTTGGGCCCAGGAGAGGGTTTCGCAGCCTTTGGGACGCGAAGGGTTCAATGCGTTCCGCGCCAGACTTTTTAAGGCAAGTGCCAGGGAGAACAACGGAGGGGGTGAAAGAAAGACCGGGGACCTCTTGACTTCTTCACAGTTGTCGGGAGGGCACCGGAACGGCTGCAGGGATTGGGGGGGGGGGGGGTTACTCCCTCGGCAGAGCGGACAAAGCTGCGGAAAAATACAAAATAAAGTAAAAACCAGGAGAGGAGAAGGGAAAAGTTGCGCCAAAGTCGTGTCCTTCCCTAGGCGGCGTTCGAGTAAACGACCGTGTGGTGGTGGTGGAAAGTGGTGGGCGAGAGGGGCAGAGAGCCCACCTTTCGGGGAGGGATCCCCCTCCCTTTTTCCCAGTTCCAACATCTCAGAAGAGGGCAGAGACTGGCTCTTTCCTTAGCCGTCTGCATTTCGGGGGGGCGGGGGGAAATCTTCAGTAAAGTGTGTAGCTCAGGGTTGAAATGGGGGGGGGTCTTTGGTGCTCTCTGTGCTTGCTTGTTTACTTGCAGAGGTTGCATTACCCAAACTAGGTAACATCATCAGTGCTAGTAAGGAGTGCGAAGATCTTCCGAAAATATCAGCTTACTCGGCTTGTCTCGGGGCGCTTTCCCGCCGCCCCAGGCTCAGGAGGCCACGGGTGCGCTAGGCGGGCCGAGCGGTCTCTCCCCGGATGGCGCTGTCCCTGCAAACCGAGGGGTCGGCAAGCACCAGCGGGAGATGCTTGGCTGCTTACTCCCCGTTGAGTCTTGGGCCTTCCCGTTCCCGGCTTTTCGGGCAAGAGCGCCTTCTTGACGTTCCCCTGAAAGGGATCCTTTGATCGACGTCCCTGGAACCGGCTCTGCGGCTGCAAGACCAGCCAAGCGCCCTGGATTTAGAGCGCGATTCCGCGTGAGAGGGAGCCCACTGGAGGCAAGCGGGGTCTACCGCAGCTTTGCGGGAGCTGCTCCTCCACCGGGCTGAACTTTTAGCTTGCGCGGAACTTTCCGGCCGTGACCCCAGGGTGCCTGGAAAGGGCTTGCAAGCCGCCGCTAATTTTCGCAGAGGCCTTTCACTCCCCGGCAAATGGGATCGAGCTGCAAAACTAGGAAGATAAGTGGGAGGCAAAGTTGACTCGGGGGTGGGGTGGGGTGGATTCATCCCAGCGCACGGACGGACGCGCCTCTTTCTGCCAAGATTACAGCGGACTCTGGAATTTCCTTCAATGGGCTTCAAATCTCTTGTAGGGAGACAGGCGCGGACGGGCGGGGGGGGGGGGAGAGAAGAGGAGAGGGCCGTACCGTTTACATGATCACTCAGCACATTATGATCTATAACTGAGAAGCCAGGCGTGCTGACGGGCAGAGCAGAGCGTAAGCGCCTCCATCGACTTTAATGAGGATAAATATGTTGCGGGCTTTGACCTATCAGCCCAATTGCAAGCACATTTATTTTAACGGAATTGTGTTTTTTGTTTGTTTGTTTTTTTAACCTCCTAAAACAAGGGGAGTGGGGAGAGAGGGGGGCACAATTTGAAAAAGTGCTTAACTTTGTTGAGTGGAAGAAATTGCTCAACATTGCTACTGGAAGAGAGAGAGAGAAAAAGATCCTTATCGTCTCTTCCTTATACCGGTACTTGTGATGATTAATTTTGGCATCTACCTGGCTGTTCCGAGAGATAAATTATTGTCTTTTATCTCTGTGAGTGTATATAAATAAAATATAGAGGGCTACTTAAAGCAATTACCCCCAAATTCATTTGGAGCAACAAGTAAAGGCAGAGAGTCCTACTTGCACTTCCAAGAAGCCGCAAATCCCTCTAGGTTCAGTGAGGTTCATTCCCAGGTAAGGGTATTTAGGATTGCAGACAATCCTAAATACCCTGTAGTAAGGGTTTGTCCATATGGCAAAAACACAAGTAGACTTGGCACAGATTTGCAAACATAGACACAGAGTTCTATATTTACTTACACACACACACACACACACACCTCTTAGGATACAGAATGTATTTTTTGGTTATACAAATATTTCTGGGTAACAGCCCCTTAGTGCTAGCCATCCATAAATGCAAAATCAAAATTTAAAAGTATAATTGTGCCGATTTTGTATATAGGGAAGAAGCCCACCTTACTTGTGCTTTCATATGAGAACAGGCAGTGCCTCGAGTTCTTCAACTGAATGTGGCAATGAACCTCAAGGGCCCCCCACATCTTGCCAAACAGGCTCTCCACTCTAAGCAGACCTCCAGCTGCTAAGTGACTTCATACTGCAGTGAATCCCCTGGATCAGGTGAAGAACGGGTAATCTCAGCCTCCCAGGAGAGTTTACAGGGAGGATCGATGGGTCAACCAGGATAGGAACAGATCAGAACCAGGTGAAGAGGATAGAGTCAGTGGTGTATCAGGAAGGAAGCCTGAACTGCAATTAAGAGTAGGCATTGGGTTTCTCTGCATAGGAGCAGGAGGACTTGGGCTAGGTAGAAATGAGGTTAGAGAGGAATTGGATTGAAGGCCAAGGCTGCTCCAAGAAAACTGTCTAACTTCAATGGTCTTTGAAGCACTTTGGGACAGAAACAGGCACGTAAATGAATAATTCAAGAGCATATTTTCTCTAAAAAAAGGGGGCACCTTGTCTTCTATCCCTGTCTGGAAAGCTAACTGGAGAAAAACAGAAAACTGTCCAAAAGCGGGTGCAATTCTATTTAAGAACAGGATTTTGGAAGCCTTCGCCATGATCTGGGCAAGATGGAACCCTTAGGGCTGGCCTTACTTTCCAAAAGAGAATTTAGTGTCACATCTCATTTTGGAGAAAGTAATTTGTACAAGCACAAATCTCTACTATCAAAAAAACAACAACAACAACAAAAAAAAAAAACAAGGATAGGTTGGGAAAGAATCCCTGCCCAACATAGATTATTATTATTATTATTTTTTTTAAAAAAATCTAGTCCTGGCTTAATTATGGGCACAAATCAGGTTAACAAGAAAAAGATGTTTTTTTAAAAAAAAAAGTCTAATTTTTCAGTCAATTGCAGAAGAAGGAGAATATTAATACTAGAATAGACTATTTGTAGCTCAGGGCTGAAATGAAGGCTCCTTGGTGCTCTCTGAGCTTGGCTGTTGGTTGTAATAACCAAGCTCAGAGAGTACCAAAGACCCCTCAATATTAATATTTAGGATGCTGATAAAATTTAACTTTATAAGAGTTATGGTGGTTTAAGTTATCTTTAAAACAACCTTTGTCCAAATACGTTGGATTACAGTTCCCATTAATTACAGCAAGTGGATCTATTGGTTGGAAATTTGGAAGGGTCAGTCCAACACATCTGGATGCAACAAGGTGGGGGAGAGGATTTGAACTTTATAATGGGATGAGACCATCCATATTACATGTTAGGCATGCTGAAAATTATATTAATTCTGAAGTTCCAGTAGAAAGACTAGGCTTAGGGTATTTGAGATACCAGTAGCTAGGATAGAAGTGAGAGACTTAGGAGGCAGGTTCTCCCAAAGTGCCTAAACTGAGTCACTTACGTATGAGGAAGGTGGATTAGGTGGTTCCTTGGGATGGATTCTTCTTCTAGGTTTAGTAATTTAGGCCATTCTCATGTGTCCCCATTCCAAGAAGATCAACTGTTGCTTGGGAGCTGCCCGGTGACATCTAGTTGGCCACTGTGAGAAACAAAATGTGGGACTATGATGGGCTTTGATCTGATCCAGGACCAACATTACCTATATTGTTCTGTTCTAACTTAATAAGTAGGATACCCTCCCTTTCCTTTAACTCTAGCATCACAAGATATGAATTAGATTGTTGAACTGAGCCAGATAAATCACAGAAAAATGTAGATGAGAGAATACCCAAACATAAACAGAATTGATCCTTCATCAAATACTAGAAACGACTCTCCATTAGCTGGAGTTGTCAGTATTAAATGAATATTTTTCAAGAAAATGCACATCTTACTACTGGGCAGGAAATCCCTATATCCCATCCCACCATAAGTTATTATGTACATTGCTAGGGCAAAGCAAAGAGTTTTATTTTACTCCTTTATATCAAGAAAAAGATGTATCTCTACCTATTTCTGTTTCATTTGGGTTGGAACATTCCTCCACCACCACACCTATTAAGCACCAAAAGGATGCTGCATCTGCCCAAGCTTGCAACCAGCGTGAGACTGGGATTAAGGGAGGCATTCTGGTCATAAAGCAACTGATAAGGAGACAAGCACATGTGCTTGCATCAGGATTTTGAGGAGTGGTCTGTTGTGTGAAAACGGAGCATCAATTTTACATGATGCAATGAAAACAGCAGGGCATATATAACACATTGGTACAACCTGTGATGAATCCCTGGGAATTGTGTTCCTGCATAAGGTGTGCTTAAGAAATCGTACAGTACATATTAAACTGAAACTATTTTATAGGTTAATGTGATGGTCTGGTTCATGCAATACACTTGTGAAGATTTGTGGCTTATTTAGTTCCCGCATCATCTATATAGTTCATTAATTATAGTTAATGGTTTAATATGAACATTGCCTGTAGCTCATTTATAATTTATAATGTTTAAATTAATCCCAGATTAATAACTTGATGTTATTTTCCAGTTTTCCTTTAGATAGTGGCTGAGTTAGGACATTTCCTTCCAGATTAATCTTGCACCCTTCCTTAACATACAAGCATATCTATCTCCCACCCTTGGTAACAAGTTCCTAAACCATTTTGACATGTAAGAGGAAACTGGTGCATTGCCTTATACACCCTTCATTGTATTTACACAGGAGTAAGCCCCTTCGTCCATTTGACTGATTGTCAAGTGGATGTGTACATCATTGCACTGCTAGGAAGGAATTGATTGGATCTATGCAGTTATGTTAGGATCTGGGCTGCAAAAATCCAGACAATCTGTAGTTCAGCATATACTGTATATAGTTTTCTGCAAGTCTTTGTTGCTATTTAGTGAACTTCTGGATTTTTGCAACCCAGATCTACTAGCCACAATTATATAACTATGGTGATAATACCTTACCCCCAAGTACTCCACATCCTAACTTTTCATAACCAGGAGCCTGAAATAAAAATACTGTTATCTCTTTCTTCCAGGCAGACCAAACTTTGTGATGAATGGATCTCCTGTTCCTCAAGTTCATGTAAGGTAAAGCAGTAAATTCCCACCTCTACTCTGTTGTTGCATGTGAAGAGAGTTTTAGAACAGTGATTAACTGAACCACAAACTAGCCAACCACATTTTCAACTATCGTGTTGTATGAACCCAATCTACATGCAAAGCCAGGAAGTTTGATAAAAGGAAGCTTGTTAATCATGAATAAATGTATTCCAGTAACACATCCTTATTGTGTAGGACTGGGCACTTGGAGAAAACAAAACAAAATAATAAGTACTAGAAGAAAAGGGAGAGGAGAGCAAGGAGTTGATGTAATTCTTATTTTTGCTTCTTTACTTTGAAAGAGAGATCAGGAATCTATCCTAGAAACACAGCAAATCTTTTTCTGTGCAGACATCTTCATGTTCCTTTTTTGAATTCCCCAATTACTGATGATAGTTTATATTTTGACTTGCTGCTGCTAGTCAAAATAAATAGCATATAAATCATCCCCCATCTACAGGTCTTGATGACCAGTGGCATTAACCTGAAAAGTCAGGTTAACACATTGGGAATACATGAGCTACAGAAAGCTACCATATACAGTATACTTGTGGATAAAGCCATCTGCAGAGAAGTCAATCCTCAAATTTGTAACTGAAGTGCAATAATCAATAAATACAGTAAGCTACCCCTCAAAATGTTGCTGTTTTTTCACTGTATTCTGAAGGATTTTGTCAAATGCAGGAAATCCGGAGTCAGTTCAAATGAATATAGATCTATTGCATGCTAGCACTCTGTACAAGAATCTGAACTACTAATGGTCAAAGCAAATTGGCGGTAGATCAGAGTCAATTGAATTCAAGGTGGGCTGGACTTAGATCTCTTGTGGGTGCAAAGGGACTCTAGACTGATGATGAGCTTGACACCTTCTCTTAGGCTCAGCCTGGTCACCTCCTTCAGATTTCATTTGTTTTTCTATTCATGGTATTTTATTTTAAAATTCAAGGGTTGGCTTCCTCTAGATGAACTTATCTACAAATATATATGGGGTACTTTTAAAAAATATTACCATACATACTTGCAGATAAGCCAATCCACAGATAAGCCAAACTCAATCTAAAATTCTTGGCTTGTCCACAAATATGTACTATGGATAAATAGATAAGTACTGCCTCCAGGTCTACAATGAACACACAAGCCTTTCTCTTTCATAATAAAATGAAGCTTACCAGAAATAAAAGGAAATCAATGAACAGGTGATTAAGTAAACTCTAAGCTACACCTGTATTGCATTAATAATGAAGATTTACCAATTGAAAGCAACAATGGTGAATCATATTGTTCCTCTGAGATAACGCTCATATTGTTCTGGGGTGGAGATAACTAAGCTGCTCTTTGGCCAATCTTTTAAAAGTTGAGGGATCTTTCTGGAGAATAGCTCCCTTCCTCCCAAAGTGGATATTGGATTCACATATCATACTAAGCTACGGTTAGTTTATTTATAGTTTGTTGAATAAATCATAACTGGGTCTGTTCACACAACTTTCAAAGCTCTAAACTACTAATGATAATTGTGAGGTGTGTGCAATGTATTCAGTCAAGTGAACTTTAGTGCAGAATATGAATTTGTCCAAATATGTGACCCATTCAGATCATAAAGAGTTTTTTTCTCCCCGTCAGGAGTCAAAATTCTAAGAGCCCTTTCTCCTTAATCCTCCTCTAGATGTTCAGTAATAACCTTTAGCCTTGATTCACTTGCCCTGCATATATATTTCTATTGTTTAGAAACATCAAATGTTTATTCATATTGCAATGTGATCAAACTGATCTATAAACAGCCAATTTGTTTCTTTCCTATGCTGGTTTAAAAGGTAAGATTCCTTAAAATCAAGATCAGCTTCATAATTCAGCTACTCATAATGCACTTTGATCCTTGGCTATCTCCATATAAGATGGGTTTCGTGAAAGCAAAGAGTCAGGCATCTGTATTGTTCCATCTTTCAAACAAAATATATCTCAGGAACGAAGTTTCTCTAACTAGGTTACATAAACATATTCAGTGAACAATCCTGTTCCATCATAGGACATTGGTTGTTTACTTTGTCTATAGGACTAAGATTTTTGACCTTAATTTGAACCATTTTTCCTTCCTGTCCGTAAGCCTCATTGAAATAATTAGGATTTCCTTCCCAAGCAACATATGTGTTATGCCTATTTAATCCAGAAATAGGCTCCTTGGTGTTAAACTGCTCCTTGGTTAAGTATTTTGAGCAATGAGAGTTAACAATATAGCAGCTGTATTCACAAAGTATGTTTAAGCAAATCAGAAAAGTTCTAGCAAATACATTTACATAACATGCTTGAGCTTCATTTGATTGCAAATTTAGTTGTTTTTCTCTAACATCAAACTTCACATTTTTCAGTTTATTATGGTACAGTACATTACTATATAGTCAGAGAAGTGATAATAAATTTCCAAGAAATTTACTATGCTTCCTCTACTTCTGTCTTAATTTCCTGAATAGAGTTTCTGAAGGTCAATAAGCAAGTCTAGTGGCTATGCTTCCTTCTCCCCAAAGGAGTTGGTTGTTATTTAGTCAACTATTATTTCTTAGTACTGGCTTATAGGGTAAAGGTGAGAGGATACATAGATACAGTGCCTGTTGTCCAAGACTGGGCTACCTCTGTCCAGTGGGAAGGAAGGAAGGTAGGAAGGAAAGAAGGAAGGAAGGAAGGAAGGAAGGAGGGAGGGAGGGAGGGGAGGGGAGGGGAGGGGAGGGGAGGGGAGGGGAGGAAGGAAGGAAGGAAGGAAGGAAGGAAGGAAGGAAGGAAGGAAGGAAGGAAGGAAGGAAGGAAGACTGGTAGAGTTGGCATCTTTGTGGGGACATGTATGGAAAGGAAGGAAAAGAGAGGGTGACTCCCTGCAGAAGAATAGGAATCAGGCAAGCCAGAGCATAAGGAGTTAAACAAGATTTAGCAAATTTTTGATTACAGTTACAAATGTGCGTACATACAAATACACCATATATACAGAGAAAGAGAGAGAGATTTGAAACTTAAACCAATGTAAGAGCAATGTACTGTGCTTTGAATGTTGCTGGGAAATTCAAAACGAATACAGGTAATTTTAGTGTGGTACTTATTCAGAAATACCTATTTAGATCAAAGCCCTAATGTTGTTAAGGCATGTTTGTTGAGAAGTTCAGTCCGCCTTGAAATAAACTGGGCTTTTCTCATTGCCATCTTGACTGTTCTGACATACACCCACATGCATACCCCCTGTAGACTTCCTTGCCCATTTAAAAAAGAGCCAAGTACAAGCACTTCTTTTCTGGTCAGGTGGCTATGCTTCCCAATAGAGCACTTATCTTCAGCCCCCAACAACTTTATTCCCTAAGATTGCTTGTGGCATGTATGCGACATCTAGAAGCATTCCTGGAAATTAGAAAAAAATGTTTCAGATATTGGGCACCATTTGATGGCATACTACAGTCCCCCTTTTTAAAATTAGAATATTTTTTAAATAAAAACATTAAAATCAAATAAAGTATGGAACAAAGAGATTTCTTTGGTTCCCAAAGCTGGTGTCAATTCAAGCACCTGAGTACAAGATAAAATGGATCTAAATAAGTAGATATGGTGAGCATGTAATTGAGATATTTTACCAAATCAGAACTTTAATAAACTTGATGTAAAATATTTATCAAGGTGTTCTGAAGCATGGGAATTAAGTCTTATTAGGAAACAGGCAAGGGATTTCAATCTTAATGTGCCAACTCTGTACAAGAACTTTTCCCAATCTGGTGCCCTCCAGATATACTGGATGACAGCTAACATAGATTATACCTGCAATGTTTTACGTTGAAGCCATAGACATTTGAAAGACACCAGGTTCATGATAGTTACTATCGACATTTACTGGGAATGATTAAAGTTTATTTCTAGAAAGTGGAATAAAATCGAAACCTACTTTTCTCCCTCCCCCTTTCACTCACATATGTTTTACACTTATATTTGTGACTCCTGCAATTACTAAATTAATAACAGGCATTAAGGCAGATGTCAAAACGTCTTGGAAATGTTCATCTGGGAATAATTGAGAAGGTGGTGGGATGCATTATCTGGTGCTGTAATGAAATATGTATGAGGAACAGCTGCTTAAAAGTGGCACCTCCTACACTGCATTAAGTTAGCAACCTCCCCCTACATGGCTTGTTCCTGAACTGTGGCCCATTCACTTTTTGTTGACTCTGGTATTCCATGGTTGGAAAAGCTGATTGATGACTGCCTGCAGCACCTCTAGCCAAACAGAAGCATGTTGTTTGTGGGCCAACAGGCTAAGATAGACTACTCACCTACATTTCACACAGAGTAATCTAGGAAAAGAACTCCTAAAGGAAATAAAGGCCTTCATATAGTATAGCATATAGTCCCATATAATTCAAGGTGAAAAAGTGAGTTGGGCTAAGAGAGAAGAACTAGCTCAGTCTGGTAGCTCAGCAGACTAAAAGCATTGTGATTAATACCAGCTGTCTGCAATTACTGTAAGTTCGAATCTCACCAGGCTCAAGGTTGACTCAGCCTTCCATCCTTTCTAAGGTAGGTTAAATGAGGACCCAGTTTGTGGGGGCAATAAGCTGACTTTGTATAAATATACAAAAGTATGGAGGCTAATTGCTTAACGCATTGTAAGTCGCCCTGAGTCTCCGGAGAAGGGCGGCATATAAATCAAATTAAAATAAAAAATAAAAAATAAAAAAGTCACCTAGTTGAATTTCATGCCTAAAGGTGGGACTAGAACTCACAATCTCCTGGTTTCTAGCCTAGTTCCTTAACCTAGACCAAACTGGCTCAGTTATTGTTCTGACCTAGGCTCCCTTAACAAGCAGGAGGTAGGAATTGGTCCTAGCAAAACCCCTTTTATTTACACGACTGTGAATTACATTCATTCACAGTCAGCAAAGTTTGTCCAAACAGTTTTTCAAAGGAGTATTTTTCAACACACCTTATCTCATTTGGCAAGCTGCCAGATAACTAGTTTCCAACTGCAGACAAGGCAAAACTTGGCACAGAGTCTTTTAAAGTCATGAACAGAACTTTTCACTTTGGCAACGACCAACTGAACGAATTGTTTCCTGCAAAAGCCCCCTCCCTGTTTGCTCCTCTTTTGTTTCCTATGGGAGGGGCCAATTACCTCCAAGGTGTGGCTTTACTCCTAAGTGGACCCTGCTTTCTTAGTTGTTGTCTTCTGGCAGCTCTGCGCATGCGCACACTGGGAACAGGCTCCAACTCTTCTTTTGACTCACTGCTGTCCATCTCCCTCTCTGCCTCCAACGCAGAGCCCTCGCCCGAGCTTTCCCCAGCCCCCAGGGCTGGCCCATGTTCCTCCCTAATCTCCTCAGTGTCCAACTTTGCTGCCAGCTCTGCGGGCCGCTGGCAGGCCACAACAGTTATCTCACTCTATAATCATAGTTATCTCATCCTATAATGTAACATGAACTAAACATAAGCCATAGTTTAAGGGATTTTATATTCTTAGCATCATGTTTGAGGATGATGGGAATTGTGATTGAACATATTTTACAGCAGTTATAGAAAGGACATGACTATGTTATAGGTGTTACAAAGCTATTGCGCTGTCTTCGGGAATGTGCTGTTAGTTTTTCATGGGTTGCTATTATTATACTGCCCACATGGAACATGGCTTTCTCTGGCTCACTTGCATCATTTCAACTATTGTTCGAGACATAGGAGGAGATTGTAGAAAACAACTTTGAAAATTACAGATGCTGCATTTTTTTAAAAGACAAACAAATAATTGGCTTTATTATATAAAAATGGTTCTCACATGTATTATGTTTTAATTCTCTAATACATTATTATTAATACAGCACTAGTCTTTAATTTGAATACAGTTTAGTTTTCTCCATCAGTCTGCAAGGGACCTAAGCCCCACTGAACTCAAGTAATTATTTTTCTGAGAAAAAGAAAGTCACCAAATTTAATTGTTCTCTTTAGTTTAAACCTGATTGCAGAAGTGACGAAACAGCAAACTTTTGTTGCCTATCAACAAACTGAGATTCAACCGATGAAGATTTGTCATTCTAGGTATGTAAGAAAATCATTTATTTGCTGAATTTTTGTATAAAATCTAATCATTCAAGCCTTAGCATAGCATCTCCTAATCCCTACAGGTCCCCCCCTCCCCAAGTATAGCAGATGTGATTTGAGTTTAGGACAGGAATGGGAAACCTATGGCCTACTGTTCATACTTAAGTGTACCTCAAGGCAAGTTTGTTTATTTATCACATCTGTCCCCTGCAATAATCCCAAAAAACTCTTAGCAGGTTTACAAACTTACCAAATTATTAAGACCCATCCCGTTAAAATTACATCGAATCTGAAATCTACAAACCGGAAACCCCAAAGATAATTTTAAAATGAGGTATCAAGTTACAAAGACATTCCAAAAGGTCCTTTTATTCAGATGCTCCACATAATGGCCAAAATAAGAACTAATTTAAGTTTCAGTAGGAGGTCATTCAAAAAGATAGACACTGTTGCAGAAAAGCAATGCTTGCTTTTCCTACTACTTCCAAAAGCAGGGAGCCACTAGGTGCTTTCCCTAGAAGATCAAGCAAGTTGGTGTGATAGAATCTGAAGCTGAAGGAAAAATGGGAGAAAATGTTGGCAGTAGCAGCTTCTCAGGATGGAGGCAACACATTCTAGAGAGGGACCCAAGAGAAGAGACTGTGCAGTCCTGAATTAGATGGTGAAGGGAGGAAAAAGTTCAAGGTAGTTGAATCTTCCAGGGTATATTGGATAGGTTTAGAAGGTTATAACTTTAGTCTGATAAGATTCTGCCCATTAGGTACAAGGAAATAAAGATCTGGACTTGAGTAGATCTCACTGTGTCATCTCTATGGCTTTATCCTGACAGTTGGATTGAAGTGGGCAAATTTGGTCCTGAAGATAGCATGGTGCTATGCTATAAAGGGCTTTATAGATTCATACCAGAACTTTAAATTGCACACAGAAGCCAACAGGAAGACGATGCATAGCCCACAGCAGAGGTGGAATACATTCCTGACAATGAACACCAGGCAATACATGGGTTACTTTAAAGGCAGCCCCATATAGAGTACGTTAAAGTAATTTAGCTGAATGGTGTCAAGGCCTGAATCACTGTAGGAAGGTCCTTGCACCCCAAGGAGGGCTGCAACAGATACCATGTGGCAAAGGCCCCTCTGTTTCACCTGTTGTTCAGGTATGAGCTGCCACTCCAAGAAGACCCTGTTGCAGATCTGCCTCTTCAGAGGTAGTGTTTCCCCAACAGGAGACACCACTGGAGTTGTCCAAGCTCCCAATGGACAAACAGTAACTCCATATTGCTAAAATTGAATTTCAGCCTCTCTCCAAACCCTCAGTTCCTGCCCACTAGAATTACAATAGTCCTCAACTTACAACCACAATTGGGACTGGAAAATCAAATGATGCGGTGATTAAGTGAAGCAACAAGTGACCGTACCCAATTTCATGACATTTTTACTAAGGGGTTAAGTATCAGGTGTGATTTGTAACCTTCCCCGCCGACTTCCTCCTTGACTTTGCCTGACAGAAGCCACCTGGAAAGGCACAAATGGTGATCATGTGACCCCAAGACTCTGCAACCTTGTGAGTCAGTTGCCAATCGCCCAAATCGTGATCATGTAACCCTGTGATAGTTGTGAGTCTAAGGACTAGTTGTAAGTCACTTTTTTCAGTGCTCTAATAACTTCAAACAATTGCTAAATGAATGGTTGTACTTTGAGGATTATCTGAAAACTTTCCTTGGCAACTTTATAAAAAATAGTTTGCCACTGTTCTTCTCAATGATATTTTTGGTTTTTTGCTTCTTAGGATGTTCTATAACCCTGGCATATCCTGATAATGTCTTATTCAGGACCGTTAGATCCAACCTCAGGTAGCTTTTTTAGATCAGCCACTTTGGTTAGATATTGTTACCCACAATGATATGGCTCTGCAGAAGTTGCTAAACTACAACTCCCAGCAGCCCTCATCAGAATGTCGAATAATAATTTGGAAGTTTTTTCAGAGCCTCAGTTTCCCCACTCTTGGAGGAAATTCGCATGGTTAATGCATAGTACAATCAGCATGGACAAAGGACCCTACTCTGTGAACACTAGACAGAGAATAATACTGAACACATCCCATAATTTGTAGCATCCTGTTTCATTAAAGATAGTGTTATTCCTATCCTGAAGAATGTCGTGAAATAAAACATTTATTGAAATATTACAATGCCCTTTCCCCAAAGGCTGTGAATAGAATCATTTTACTAGCATTGTTGTTGTTGAGTTTTCAGGTCAAGATTCGGGGATCAGGCAGTGTCTCCCATATCTTCTTAAAAGTCTTCATTCCCCAATTTCGATTTGTACATTCCAGGATGATAATCCCTATGTAAATCAGGCAGTCTAATAGGTTAAAAATAAATGATGACCATTACAAAAACAATTATGAAATGAGTATCAAACTAGCTGGGTTTCCTTGGGCCAGTCACTCTCTCTCAGATCAACTCACCTCACAGTGTTGTTATGAGGAAAATAGGAGGAGAAAGGAGTGTTGGATACGTTCATCAGCTTATGTTATTTGTTAAAAAAAAAAAGATGGGATACAGATAGATAGAGAGATAAAGAGAGAGAGAGACATACAGACAGACATGATAGAGTCAATGTCTCTATTAGGAAAATTCCTGGTCAATTAGGTTTTACTCTCATTCAAACCCTCTAATTCAATAATGGTATTTTTAGTTAAAAATGTATTCTAAGGACCAATATTAAACCAAACCTTGTCAGTGTGCTTTCATTGTGTTGAAACTTTGAACGGTCACTAAACGGACTGTTGTAAGTCGAGGACTACCCGTACCTACAAGTAAGCATATGTAGGAAGGGATGTATCCACCTGAACTTAAGAAGCACCCACCAAGCTCAGCCAAGCTTCCAGGTCCATCTGAAGGCCACAAGTTCACCCGGGGGTGAGGAACCTTCTCCCTCGTGGTGACCTCTTTTGTCTGCTCCCTTTGGAGCCTGGGACTGCCGCTTCCTTCCTCTCCGGGGACCTGGCCGGCTTTCACCCCCTCCCTGCCTCCCTCTGCGTCTCACGCAAGGGCCAGGTTTGTTTTTCCAGACTTTTTCCCGGACGGCCCCCCAAAAAGAAAACAACTCGGGGTTGGGCCTTCTTCTCACAGGGCGAGGGGAAGAGAAGGAGCGCTCCAAGGGAGCCAGTTGCCCGAGCCCGGGGAGTGTTTTGAGAGGATGTGGGCGAGCGCCCCACCCAAGTTTGTCTAAAAGTAGCCCGCCTCGACCTTTGGAGACGGAAAACCGGCGGCTTGGCTCCTCCGGAGTTCATGACCAAGCCAGAGAGAATCACCTCTCACCTCTGCTTTCTTTAGCTCGGTTGTTTGGGTCCCCTCCGTCCTATTTTTTTTCTCTTTTTTTTCTTTCTTTCTGTCCTTAGACGTCCTCCGACGGAAGGGGAGGCCGGCGTCAAGCCGAATCTCGGAATTGTTGTGAGAAAGGAGCGCAGGCGACCAAAGGCGAGGCGAGGCGAGGCGAAGACGCGGGGAGCCCTTTTCGCCCATGTGCGCATCCGACGACGCGTTTCTTTTCTGGCGAAGAAGGGAGTTGTGGGACTTGGCGTTTCTACGACTCCTCGTTTAGCGCCGGCCCCCCTTTTTTTTATAGATCGCCGGAAAGAACGAACCCCATTTCTCTTGCTGTTACCTCTCAGTCCGCTATGTTATTCTCTCCTCCCACCCCCCATCCCATATAGAGAAATTTACAAAAGCCGCCTAAGATTTTGTATACCGGCCGTATAAACGACGTTGCGCGAGTCTGTCGTCTCCCCCCCCCCCACACAATTCCCGCCCCCCCCATCCCGTATTTGCCCATAAAGTGCTTTAAAGGACTGCATTTGAGAGATTGTATGCGAACAGGTGTTTTAATGGTATGATCCTGAGCGGGCTTTTAGGGGCTTAAAAGGAAATGACCACAAAGGGAAGGAATTTGCTTTGGTTCTAAAAAGAGCCCGTTTCTCAGGAGACAAGTAGTGTAGGGCAGAGTTTTGTCACTTTCAGATAGCTGTCGACCCATGTCTGTACAGGGGGTTCCCATGAGCATCTTAAGTATGTTACTCAGGGAGAAGCTTCACTGTGTTCACTGGTGCTTACTCCCTTTAATGTGTGACAGCCTATTTAGGATAACATGGAAGTAAGTCTTTTGGGGCAGTGGAACTTATTTCTGTGTAGAAATGCATAGACTGAGCAACAGAAAGCTATATAAAATACTGGGTCTTCCTTTTCTTTCATTTTCCTCTTGTTGAAAATGGAATTACTTTACTTAACACCGGAGTTCTGTTAAAACTAGGTCTGCAGCCTGTGCGGATGCAATTATCTTTAAATACGAGGAGTGCTTCTAGCTCAGACTTTTAGGTCATTACCTTGCTGATATTCAGAATTTTACAGGATGCCATTTCCAAGCATCTATGTTTTCCCATTGCTTCTTTAATTCATGATTACCTCAAGAGTACCCAGGAGGGCATTGCAGCTCAGTGTACCATACAAGTAGTCCTCTTGTTTCTATCCACATTTGGGATTAGCAACTCTGTTGCTAAGTAAGGTGGCCATAAAATAAAACATCACATGACCATGCCAGCTTATGGCATCAATTCTGGTTGTGGTCATTTATTCTGGGGGGAGTTCACATGACTGCCACTTGCAATCTACTGCCTGCTTCCCCATTGGCTTTGCTTGTCAGAAGCTGGCCGTGAAGGTTACAAATAATGATCATGTGACTGGAGGACACTGTGACCACCCTAAGTGTGTCCTGGTGGCCATGTGTCCAGAACCACAATACTTACAAGGATGCTGTGACGATTGCAACTTTGAGGACTGGTTGCAAGTCTCTTTTTTTAGTGGTCCCCCAACAAGTCTTCAGTAAGTAAGGACTACCTTATTTATTTTGTTTAGTAAGTAAGGACTATGTGGTTTATTGAATTAACGATCTGGATTCTGCAATACACTGAACATATATCATCCCAGTTAAGATCATATAAAACACTGAACCACAAAGTAGTCAAGCATTTTTTAACCAAGCATATTGTGCAGAGGCAATGCAATGTGTTTTTTTTTTCTGAGCAAACTTGCAAAGGATTAGATTTCATGTAACCATAGGCAAGCCTCTTCCTCAGCAACCCTCCAGTCTACCCACAAAATTGGTGTGGTGATTCTGATCTTTATTTATTTTTTTAAATGTTGACATGACACATATGAGTTGTCTTGAATTATGAGCTATGATGATTAACTGCCTGGTGCCATAGTTTGGGAGGAGGTAGTATTGTTAAAATCCCACACTGCTTCCTGCTTTTGTTCATGTTCTTTTCTCTTTGAGAAAGTTACAAAACACATTGCTTATCCCCATCATAGTTAACTAAAAGTGGTTGGATTAAAGGAGATTAACATGCCTGGGTCCTGGACTGATGATTCAATTACTTTACTGTACCTTTCAAGACTTTCTCAACTTACTTGCTGCAATGTGAGGTACTTCTTCTAGACAAACTCCTGCCACAGTAAAACAGTGGCTGAATACACAGAAGTCAAAAAATGACATGCTTGATCATGGCTTAGCTGGCTTGCTCATTGATTGTGCTGAACTACCAGAAGATATAGCTGCATACCACAGTGAACAATAGAATATAACTTCAAACGTTTTAACATCTGAATAATAATTATGAAGCCAGACACACTGAGCTTTATCCAGGATTTAATGTTTTTGTGAGTCCAGCCAATTCAAGTTTTTTCAATTGGCAAAGCATTGTTTATCATACTGTGTGAACATAACCAATGTTTTGTCCTTGTATTGCTAAATAGCTTGTGATTTTCCAGGAAGCAGAAAAGGGAAGATTTACAAATGGCTTGTTCATCATAGTTTCTTGCATCCCAGTGTGACATTTAAAAAGAAATAGGTGCTTTCCCTGCCCCAGTGATAGATGCAGGGAGAGATGAAGCATTAGACAATGGGGGGTGGGGGGGAGGTATTTTACTTACAGGAGGCTTTTCATTACATGAGTTGGCTCCCCTTCAATTTTTGAACCAAGAGAGTGTATAATTGTTGAACATTGCTATAAATTTGTATTGTTTTATTTGTATTTAAATAATATGGATACTGTGCTTGGCTTTAGAATCACAGACATGGCTGATCCAAGATGATGGTATTAGGTGGGAAAACTATTGTTATTGTTCTCGTGTTGTTTTTAAACCTAACATGCAAGCTGCCTAGAATTTCTTCTGTAACTTAGATGGAATGCAAAGTTATATCAATCAATTGTACTGCTTTCTCCCTTATTCTGACACCATCTGAGGTTGATAAACTCTCTTAGGTTTGGACAAATGATTACAGGATAGAGATTTGAAACAGAAGCAACAAAAGTAGGATAGGGATTATCAGTGAGTGACAACTCCCCAGTTTCTTGCCAGCACTAGAACTCAGCAATGGAGAAAAAGCCTGTATTACTTTAAGCAAAGTTTTAACTTTTTTGCTCTTCCTCCTTGCGCCACCATAACAAAGTATATATCATAAAATAATGGCATATTACTGCTATGTCTCCTTCCCTCCCCTTTCTCCGTTTCTTTCTTCCTTTTTTCAAATTTCAGTGTGCAAGCTGCAGAGCTCTGGAACTGTTAATTTCCATATTGTATGCTACAATTGCATTGGCAATGAGAGTTAAACATTTTAATCTTAAAATTTCCATGGTTGAAAAATATGTATGTGTGCACAGTGTACTATGGACTAAAACATAGCACAGAAGGATATATGAAATAGACTTCTGTTGCATTAAAATATTGATCCTGTTAGCTGAATATTGTTCACAGCCATCTTCAAATTTTGTTACTGGAGACTAAATTTGTAATCTGTGCATATTGGTCTCCTACTATTGTGCTATAGTGGGCTTCCCAGCTTGCATAAAGAAGCCTTCCATAATGCTAGAGGTCAATTTAACAGCTTACACAGTTAAGTATTTTTAAGTATTTTGGCTTATACTTTTGCAGGTTACACTCCCCTCACACCCACGTTTGTTCTGATCCTCACTCCTAGCAATGTGGCAGTAGCTGAATGTAGACCCTTTTAATTCTATTTTCTTTCACTTTTACCACTGCCACATCACTTGAGACATTTTCCTGTCAATCTGATAACTGAAATAGCACATATTACCCAGAACAGTTTGACAAATGTCTTTAAGGCCAACCTTGTTTTACCTTTTCTGAAGTTTGCAACAGTTGTACCTGCTGTAAACCAGTCCTTTGGAAATAACAAACTGGATCAACAGACACACTACATTTATTTGTTTGCTGCATAGCTGTAGACCAAAAAGACGCATATCATAAACATTTAGTCAACTCCTGCACAAAATATACTGGTTACATCTGAGTTATTATTAACATTTTTCCTCTTGCACTTAATCCCTTCTGCTTTTTGTTATAATCCTACCCATTATAGTTAATCTGTAATGATACTGCTTCTGAAGGACCTGTTGTTCACAGTGATGGTAATTTGTTGCTGTGGCAACAACTTTACATCATGAACCTAACAAAACGTCCACTATATTTTTATGGTAGGAGGGACCTAGGTTTTATTGTTCTGTCATAGAATAAATTTAAGGAAAGGTTAAGGGTAGATTTAACATTCTGAATAGCTCAAATTTTATCTCTTTGAATTGTATGAATCATTGATAAATTAAAATTTACTTAGTTGATTGGCTGGTTCCTTTTATTAGACTTATATCAGTTCTCGAAATGAAATTGTGTCGCAATATGTCCTGAAAAACAATAAAAGGAAGGCAGCAGATCTTGACTAGAATAACTTTTGACCAAAAATAAAAATATTATATAGCCTCAATAGAAGACCATATATGTAGTCCTGGATTGAACTATGGAGTCCTTGCTGTTCTCTGAGCTTGGTTGCTACCTAATCTAGTAATGAAAGATCTGCAAGCAAACAACCAAGTTTAGCATCAAAGACTCCATATTATATAACCTCGCCTGCTCAATCTGGAAAGTTTATAATGGATGTAATATAATTTTAGCAGGGTGCTGTGCTGCCTATGGAGTGTATCTCCAGGGTCAAGTTTTCATGCTGAAATGAATTTATGAGAATTTCAGTGGCACAAACAATTCCAAGGAAACTTATCAAGTTGAAATCCCAAATCATCATTCTTAGACTTTCAAGGGACCCTTTCATGTTTAATATAAGTTTTATAAAAGATTGAAGGATTTCCCTTGATTTTAAATGAAGTAGTTGTACGCTATTCTTCAGATGTTAATGCTTGCAATTGATAAGATCTGATAAGCTTACAAAAGAATGATTGAACTTGACTCATTTGAAATCCTATCACTGCAGGATATACTTTGCAAAAGGATTGGAAATAACTAATCTTGCAGAGAAATGTTAGGATAGCTCCATGAGAGACTTCAATGAACAAACGTTCTTGCTTATGAATAAAGCACCCTGAGTACAAAGATCGTGTGAGCAGTATAGAAACAGTCACATATTCCTCAATGGTTCCTGCAGAAGTTATTAATGCTACTCACTCTCATTTACCAGCAGGCTGCTATAGTTTATCTTTACAAAGTCTGCAAATTATTTTAACTCCTGCACATTGCAAACTCCTGAGAAGAATGTCATCACGTTGCACATCTTAAAAGGGAATATTTGCAAATGCCTTATTGTCCTTGATCCCCACCCTGAGAATATTTTACTTTTACTTAGGAAATGTCCCTGGGTAAGTACTACTTAGAAACCTGATAAATAGTGCTAACACTAAATCTACCATTAGCCCTTCTGCATGAGCTTTCTCCATTATTAAAGCTAACAAAAAATTACTCACAAGCTGAAAGCCAAATTAAATGTAATAGCTTTTATTTATCTATTGCTTTTATATCATTAAAATATTTTTAGTTACCTTTTATAAAACAGCATCCACTCTGATTATTACCTGCCATATTTGTTGAGCCACTTCCTGTGTATTCAGGCAGTAGAAAGTACCACAACATTAGTGATTATGCAGGCTGGTAGAAGGGGAGAAAAGTAGGTTTTATATTGTCTGTCAAAAGATATGTTATATTTTCCATTAACAAAAACATTATTCCTGGGAAGAAGATATGAAGTGTACTGTATCTTTCACAAGCACTTTATTAATAATCAATAGTTGTCAAATTAGATATGCACAGATTTAAGACATGAAGAAGTATAAGAAAAGCAAAAGAAACAGAAATGAATTGAGGCAGAATTATGTCTCCCTGTCTTTTAAAATAACACAAATTTACAGACTGAAAAATTCAGCTATTAAGCTTCTTTAAAAGATTAGCTTTGTTAGTTTAATTATACTTTACTTACTTAATAAATATGTTCCAAGGAAATATGGCATGTTGAAATGAAGTCTAACAAATAGCATAAAATCTAATGTATACCAAATTTCAGACACTATCATTATGATTATTTACAACCAAAGGATTCTGTTAACATAAAAGAATGCAGTTTATATCATAGTGTTTTTACCTTTAACTTCAAAAACGCAGAGTACAATTTCCCCCTTTCCTTTTGAGTATTATACATTCCTTTGCTGTGAAAATAAATTCACACGCACACAAAACCAACCAATAAGGGAGAAAGCTAAAATTATGCAAGCTTCTTTGTATTATAAATACACAGGCTCTGGTACATATGCAGAATACCAAGAATTTGAAAGGATAAATAGTGCCAGGAATCACTTTTATTGCAATAGGAAAGCAATAAATGAATTCTGTTTAAATTGAAGAAAATAATTGGCTGCTACTATTAAAACAAATCAGGAGGTCATGCTCTGGATGGAGGGAAGTACTTGCTTTAATGTGCCCATGTAAAGTAATAGTGGCATTTCATCTTTACAATATGGTAGGCACCCTTTCTCAAACTCAGTACACACAGATGTGTTGGATGGATCCAGAATGCAATTCAATTTAGGCAGGTACCCAAATTGATCTTGGCATACTATCTTATTTCCTAGTTCATCTTACTCAATTTCTAAGTAATCCAACTCCTTTGCAGCAGATTGTCAAGGATTTTGAAACAAAAATTTTAAACCAATTCCAAGGAAGGTCTTTTAAAGATATGCTTACTAGAGAATAAACTTCTCTGATGAAACTAGGACCCATTTGAGTAAGCATGCAGAGGATTGGCTAGCAACAGTAAAAGCAGCCACAAGTCAAACAAACTGTAAAGAACTTAACTTTACTTATAATGTCCCCAATACACTTAGAAACACTTAGTCAAAATGAAGGTAAGTATTTCTCTACTGTAATCGCAGTGCTAATATGCAAATTCAGATCCAACTTACTTGAGTTTTTTTCAATTCTACTTGTTTAAAATGCAACTTTTTGTAGCTGGTTGGCCTTTTTTTCAAACCAACCAACTAACCAACCATCCTTCTTATTAGAAATGTGAGGTTTTGGATTAGCCAATCAGATTTTACTAATATGAATAATGTGCACTTACCTAGTTATCACTAAAGCTCTATACAAACCAGGTCTGGCTGCCATCTGTGTTGTGATTACTTGATAGTTTTACTTGGCATTGTAATAACTTCTCTATTTTTCTTCTATGTAAGTAATTCAGCCACTAAAAGAAATAGATTTCTTGAAAAAGTAAGAAAAAAAACAACAGTGGCTCTTTTTATGAAAAAAGAAGCATATAGACATTCAGGATTAGAGAAGGTATACAGGGAAATTTCCTTAGTCTATGGCATCACAAATATTTCCATCTGTCTTCTATATATCCTCCATTTTGCAGTATTTGGAGTGGATAAATGTTGAATACAGGGGATGAGTTTTTGTGTTACTTTCCCAGTTTTTATATTCCCTCCCATGTTGAAAACAGGTAGGTTGGGCAATGTTTCATGCATTTGTTTATGATGTTAAATTTAGCCTGTCTTAGCCTACCCAAAAATACACAACTCAAAGAGAAAACAGTTTACCATGCTTCCTTGCTTCTCACAATGTTAATTTCACAGACGTTTTAATATAATTGCACACAATTATTTAGCACATTCATTGTTCTTATTATTTTAAGAGTGTACACTACACTTACCAACATGATGGTCCCAATGATTTTAATGGAGCTTGCTCCGTGTTAAGTGGGAATGGATTTGCAGGGTAATAGAATTATAGCATTGGATGGGGATCATTTAAGCATTCAACTTCAGTTCCATATTCAGTGCAAGAATCCAGGTCAGATCAACCCCAAGAGATACATGGTCAGCCTCTATTAATTAATTTAATATGGTTTAACACTAGTATCAATTGAAGGAGCAGAATGGGCCACTCTTAATAATCTGTGAGAACTCCCAGAAGACTGGAGGAAAACAAACACCATCTCTATATTGAAAAAGGAGAAGGAGGAGGCCCTATACCCTCTCAGATTGTTTTCTGCACTAGTCATGCTCTTTGACAGATTATCAAGGAGCATTGCTGTGAATATTTGGGCAGGCATCCTGCACTTAACAGGAACCAACATGGGTTTGTCACATACAGATTGTGTCAGACTAATTTTTTATTTTTTTGACTAAATACTGATTTAGCGTATTCAGCAAATGCCATAGACCAGGGATGTCAAACTCTATTTCATTGAGGCCCACATCAGGGTTATGTTTGACTTTGGGGGGGGAGTGGCCAGGGGGCATGGCCAGTTTGATGTCCCGCAGGAGGCTCCGTTTTCAGCAGCGATGGGCTCCTGCAGTCTCTGCCAGCGAAAACGGAGCTCCGTTTTCACTGGCAGAGGGCTTCAGGAGGCTGTGCACGGTCCTCCTGACCTGTTTTTGCTGGCAGAGGCACTGCGGGCCGATCCTTTGCTGCTTCCCGGGTGGTCCCGCAGTTCTAAACACGGTTTCATAATTGGCTCAACAACTGCTAAAGTGTTTAATTTTACAGTTTTAATATGGCTTTTATGCTGTTTTTACTTTTGAGTTGGAGTCACCCAGAATTGGTTATAAGCGAAATAGAGGGAACATGTACAAAGTTTGCAGATGACACAAAACTAGGGAAGATAGGTAATAGTTTAGATTAAAGGGAGACAATTCAAAAAGACTCAAGCAGTGGGCTGAAATGAAGGGGTTAGAATTTAACAGAAAAGTTAAACTTCTGCATCTGGGTAGGTAACATTACACGTATAGGATAGGGAAAATATGGTTCGGTTCACGTAAAAGGGATTCAAGTGTCCTTGTTGATCACAAATTAAACATATGCCAGCAGTGTGATACACCAGCCAAAAAGGCAAATGCTATTTTGATCATGGGAAATAATATTGCTCAGTCTGCTCTATCTATATTTAGTTCCAGGTATCATAGCTCAAAAAGAACAAGCTGAAACAAGTTCAGAAGAATACTATGAGAAGATGGTGAAGGGTATAAAAGCATAGCGCCATGTGTGTGGGGATGTACCAAGGCACTCAAAGACTCCTGGGTATATCCTCTCACACACAAATCTTTCAGGGAAATGGAACAAACACTAATGTGTCTCCAAGACACATCTATCAATTTGCCAAACGGCCTTGAGAAGGATGAAGGAAATGTCTTATGTTCATTATAACTAACAGGATAATTGACCACTCTGCATCTGGCTACAGAGTTGATATTAAACCATTCTCCAGCCGTGCATTTGGCAGGAATCATTCAAGCAAAGACAATGGAAAAGGAAGTATGGACACTGATCAAACAAAGAATAATATAAAATAATATAAAACAATTATGAAGCTCCTCCAGGCAGCAGGTGGTGCTAGACAATTTCCTTGCATTCTATTTTATAATTTGTTCAGTTTCGGAATATGGCAATCCGGCTGCGTATGTGTGTTATTTGGGTGACTAGCAATAATCTAACAATGCTATTTCTCTAAGCAAGTATGAACAAAACAGAATGGGTAAAAACTGTTTTAATCACACTATTCACAGCAAAGATGTCTCCTTTGTTCTCTGATGCTTCTAAGGATATGGTACATGAGAGGGAAGTTTGAATCAACAGCTTCATCTA
Source organism: Arizona elegans (assembly GCA_022577455.1). Taxonomy (NCBI): domain Eukaryota; kingdom Metazoa; phylum Chordata; class Lepidosauria; order Squamata; family Colubridae; genus Arizona; species Arizona elegans. Next base: position 294,462,874 of record JAKOOJ010000001.1, on the reverse strand, counting down.
TCAAGTTTAACCACTTCCCTGGTGTAACATCTGAGCGTGCTCATTGCTTATTCATGTGGAAGTAAGTACGCCCAGCTTGTTCTTCCCAGTTTTGCTACTCTTTGTTGGTTCATGAAGCTCTAATGGTAGCAGCAAATGGCTTCTCAAGTGACATTTGCTGACATTCAGGGGAGTATATTTATCAGCTTTCTTCAGCTCACCTCTATACATGCAATCCATTTTATTTGTGTCCTTCATAGCAACCTTTTTTTCCTCCCTATCCATGCCCTCAATATGATAAATGGCAAGATGGCAAATTTCCCTAGCTGCACTAAAATGTCACCATGATGGGGGAGGGGGGAGTCTTTAATGGACTAAGTGTAGCATTTCAGGTTGTAACTTGTCAAGGTGCTGAGAAATTCTAGAGTTTCTCCTTAATCCACAGTTTCTTTGGAACCACACTAGTGTAGGCAGAGATGCTAATTATAAGTTACACCAGTCAGAGCTGGACAAGCAGAAACCAAATGGAAAACAATTCACGGCAGCTAATTTTATACCTCAATTTCTGTGTTTTCAATACTCTGCTACTTACTCCTCAACATTATAAATGCCTGCGTGCTTACCTGTGCTCTAATTGTATGTGTGCCTATAATTGATTTGATTCTTAATTACTTTGCTTATAATTATCATCAAACCTGCTTTCTTTGCTTTTGTTAATTATTGTTATTCTTTCTTCTAACTATTGTGCCTAGAGGCTTCCACACAAAATGGATTATTCAAGGCACAGTTCAATGCATCGGAAGCACAGTTGCCTGCCTTGATGATCTTACAATATAAATAGATTAAAGAAATAAGATTATTACCTCTGACGTTCAAATGAGGAACTGAGCCCCAATTCCAAAGCATTGTGCTTTGTAGAATTCCCATTCATTTCATTTTGCTGTTGGTGTGTATCTGAGTGCATGTGGGTGTTTGCAGGTATATGTGTGTATTAATGAATTTCTGCTTTAAATAATTACATCCCAAAATCCAGTCATGCATGTAGCTATTATAAAGATATTGATATCTTATCTTCCCATTACCAAGCATCTCCAAATGATAGGCTTTGGAGTTCTCCAGATCAGGGGTCTCCAACCTTGGCAACTTTAAGAGTTGTGGACTTCAACTCCCAGAATTCCTCAGCCAGCAAAGCAAAGCTGGATGAGGAATTCTGGGAGTTGGAGTCCACAACTCTTAAAGTTGCCAAGGTAGGAGACCCCTGCTCCAGATCTCTTCAGACCAGATGTCAGAGGGCAGAACTATATTTGTTGATTCTGAAGTTCCATTGAATTTAATTCCACTCATTCCCAAATAGGAATTAGCAAAGCAATTGAAGTCCAAGCACTGTGAATCTTGAAAATAGATTTATTTTTCAGTTTAAATGCTTCATTGCAGTTATAAAAGAAAAACCACAAGAGTAGCCATGACCCCCAAAATACAAGACAAACCATGACACATGGCAGTGGTGAAATCCAAAGTTTTTTACTACTGGTTCTGTGGGCGTGGCTTGGTGGGCATGGTGTGGCTTGGTGGGCGTGGCAGGGGAAGGATACTGCAAAATCTCCATTCCCACTCCACTCCAGAGAAAGGATACTGCAAAATCCCCATTCCTTCCCCAGTCCTGGGGAAAGGATATTGCAATATCTCCATTCCCACCCCACTCTGGGGCCAGCCAGAGGTGGTATTTGCAGGTTCTCCAAACCGCTCAAAATTTGTGCTACTGGTTCTCCAGAACCTGTCAGAACCTGCTGGATTTCACCCCTGACACATGGGTCATCTTACCTAAACAGAGAAGCAGAATGACCCCAGCATGCAAAATAGCAGTGGAACAGGAACAGCTTCTGACTTCCTGCCAGGTTCCCCATTGACTTTCCTTGCAGGAAGCAGACAGGGAGCATTAGAAACGATGATTATATGACTGTGGCAGTGCAGCAATACAGAACAGTACCAGTCTTGCCAAATTTCAATCCCATAGGAGTCATGGGTCCTGGATTTTGGACACATTCTGTAAATCAGCCCACTTGACGTATATTAACTGAAAAACTGTTGCCTTATGTGGCACCGTTTTGCCCAATCGAGGGTTACAAACAATCCAATAGACCTGAGAGTTTTAGTTGTGTATAAGTTGTACCTTCAAATCAGTGTGCACTCCTGGTGACTGCCTGGACAAATCCCTTTGGTATTTTTGGCAGCATTTTCAAAAACGGTTTGCCATTGCCTGCTTCCTAGGACTAAGTGTGATTGGCACAAGGTCATCCAACTGACTTTGTACCTAATGTGTGACTTGAATTCAGTCATCCAATGTCTTACCTGGTGTTTTAAACTTAGCAACATATATAAACACCTTAAGTTATAATACAGCCATCATCTCATGACTCAGAAAAAAAAACCTCTTAAATACCTGTGAAGTTCATAAAACGTAACTTTCACCAACAGACTATTATACAACCAACAAAATAAAAAATGTATTCCATTCTATCCCATATTTATTTTTTTAAAATGTTGAAAAATCTGCATATATTGTCATTTACAATTTTCTCTAGTATTCAGCTTTGATGTCATCTTATTTTGATGTATGGAATTTTAAAAATGTAATTATCCTTTCATTTTCCAGATGGCATTGGACCAATAAAACTTTTTATTGTTTCTAAAATAAATTATTAAAATCCAAAAGGTATTGTATTATCTTTTTAACTCCCAATTGAGCTTAACTCCTAGTGAATAGATGGTGCCATCTTTGCATTTTCTGGCAGTGATTTGCCATTGTCTTCTGAAATCCTAATCCTAAAAGTCCTGATCAAGTCAGAGCATGTTAATTTATTCTGAGTTCAACCAAAATTGCCTAGGTGTAGCCATATCCGCTGCTTTGGAACTATTTGCAATTTATTAAATGAAATTCAGGATACAATTCATTCTGTAAATGCACTTCCCCTTTATTAGTTATATATTTCTAGTAGAAAATATATCTCACTTTAATCAAGCTTTAATTGAAGCTTGGCTAAAAAGCCAAAAAAACTCCTACCCGCAGCCCCAAATTTGCGTACAATAACAGACCTCCGGATTTTTCGTCGGGCCCTGAAAACCCATTTATTCCAACTAGCTGGGCTGGCTTGAGCCAAATTTTAAATTTTAAATTTTAAATTGATTTTAAATTGGGTTGTTTTAATTTACGGCCAAATATGTAATTATTTTAATACTGTTTTTAAATTTTGTATGCTCTGTTTTTACCTTGGCTGTGCACCGCCCTGAGTCCTATTTGGAGAAGGGCGGTATAGAAATTAAATAAATAATAATAATAATAATAAATAATAAATCCTTCTTTTTAATATGCCATTCCTAGAAAAGCCACTGTAAGTAATGTTTTCTCTGTCCTCCTGTTTTACAATGACTTCTATAACAACATCCTGAATCTCAAAGGACCTATGCAAAGGTCCTTTTTCCAAGACCTCAGATTGGAATCCAATACCATCATTCCAGATATTCCTCTTATTAAACTGATTCAGCTAGCTGTCCCTGACCACACTTATCATAAGTTTTCTAACAGATAGGAAGCAGCAGGTGAATCTCGGCAAAATCACATGAAATACCTGTACAAATAGTACAGGCGCACCCCCAGGGCTGTGTGCTCTCTCCACTACTCTTTTCTCTTTATACCAACAACTGCATCTCAAAGGATCTCTCTGATAAAGTACTAAAGTCTGCAGATGATACAACAGTGATTGGTCTCATTTGAGATGATGACGAATCTGCATACAGAAGGAAAGTTGAACAACTGGCCCTGTGGTGCGACTGGAACAATCTTGAACTGAACACACTCAAAACTGTAGAGATGATAGTAGCTTTTAGGGGAAGCCATCCTATTCTACCACCTCTTACCATACTAGACAACACAGTGTCAACAGTAGAGACCTTCAAGTTTCTAGGTTCTAAAATATCATGACTTAAAATGGACACCTAACATCAAAAAAGTCATCAAAAAAGCACAACAAGAATGTTCCTTCTGCGCCAAGTCAGGAAGCTCAGACTGCCCAAGGAACTGCTGATACAGTTCTACAAAGGAATTAATGAGTCTGTCATTTGCACCTCTATAACTGTCTGGTTTGGCACAACAACCAAACAAGACAGACACAACTTTCAATAGATAGTTAGGATTGCAGAAAAAAACCATTGCAACCATCCTGCCTTCCATTGAGGACCTATATACTGTAGGAGCTAGAAAGAGGGCTGTGAAAATATCTATAGACCCCACACATCCTGGACATAATCTGTTTCAACTTCTTCCCTCAAGACAATGCTATAGGGCATTGCATGCCAAAACAACTAGATACAAGGACAGTTTTTTCCCCCATACATTAAATCTGGCAAACGGATCGGGAACATGCTCACTGTTTTCCCTTGGTATTGTTCCCTCGCCTCACCCTCCGCCTTATCTCTCTGCGTTACACTCTATCAAACATAGGCTTGCATTTATGAAGGCACGATTTAATGTGATCCCCTCGAATGTCCTCGACAGTAGGCTCTCGGGGGGAGTAAAATCCATCTATTGTACATGTGATGGCCGATCCCCGGAATCTCTGTTCCACATTACATTCGTATGTCCCCACTACCGAGACATAAGATCAAGATTCATTTCTCCTATTTCCCAGAGATTCCCTGGTTCACCTGATCTGTTCAGCCTTTATTTCCTACTCCAGGACACAGACCACAATATAACTCCAAAGGTGGCAAATTTTTTTGCTGCAGTCGTGGCTGGAAAAAAACGGGGGAAGAGACGGGTAACCTCTACGGCAGAGGATCACTAGTACTGACAGTACAGATTGTATCTGAGGCAGTAGATGGTATACTGTCACATGATCTATTTATATTTGTAAAATATACTCCCCTTCTATGTGTATTTTAATTTGGTCTCTGACCGCAATAAAAGCTTGCTTACTTACTTACTTTTCCCCCATACATATATCTGCTAAACAACTAATTCCACAACTCTGACTATGCCGTAAGATGTTAAACCACCTAGTAAGGCTCTATTACTATTATTCTTCTCATCTTTCCTATTACCTATTTCCTTAGCTTCTTTTGATTATAACTTTGTTGTATGTATTTATGATTTATGTTGATTGTTTTTATTTAGCATCCTATTATGATTTATGTTGATTGCTTATTTAATATCCATTGACTATCATTGTTGTATCCTATGATTGATGATGATGATATTTTATTATTATGATAATGATTTATCACTTTTTGCTTGTATGTACAATGAGAGCTTATGCACCAGAGACAAATTCTTTATGTATTCAATTACATTTGGCCAATAAAGAATTCTATTCTATTCTATTCTATTCTATTCTATTCTATTCTATTCTATTCTATTCTATTCCAAATCTTGACAATTAAATAATTAAGAATGCAGATCTTCAAACATATCAAGGAATACAGTATACACAGTAACTCTTCAAGGCATTCATTTCAATATTACATTTAATAAATGGATTTTAATATATATTCTCCTTTATGTGTTCAAATCCTGGAAATTTTTACCTTACTCCACTTGAATGTTGAACAATGGGAAATCATTTAGATACCAAAGCAAAGAAAAACAATTGTATAGAAAAGAAGATGGTCTATTTCCCCTGAGTCATCATTTTGTTGATGCTTCTGGAATGTGGAATGAAAAGCATATAATGGGTATAGTTCTCCCTACAGACTTTTAAAAAGTGGCAGCTGTCATTTTATTTGATTTCTCCATTAAGTGCCTATCCATCTGATGCTCCTGTTGACTATGAAGGTCAAAAATACTTAATTGGTTTAGGATTGTCTCCTTTATCCTGACCATGCAGTAGTTGTCTGGTTTGTTCATAACTAAAACAGGATTAAAAAACAGAACAAAGAGCAAACCCTGAGAAGGAGACCAATATGGAACTGTCAACAATTAATGCTTCCTTTTTTAAAAGCTTTGGGTGAGGAGAAAAAGCAGGCCTGTTCACTACAAGAAAAATGACTACCATGATGCATTTTAGAGAACAGGGGCAATCAATTGGCCAAAACCAAATGTTGTTGCTCTGCCTTTTCCTTTCCTAGATAGGAACCAACATTTCTGAGACCCGATGGAAGGCCTCCGACATTTGTTTCTACCTACTCCTGGGAAATGTTAGATGGCAACTATGGGTATAACAATACCATATGTCAGTTCAATAGCAATCCTTTGGCATATCTGCCATAATATTGATTGTAGCTGTAATGTGCTTCCATGAATTTCATATTCATATTCATACTCATAAAGATCATTACCATTACTATGCTGACCAGAGGTTCTTTTAGTGAGTTGGGTGGCTGTATGTATAGATGTGATAAATATTAATTAATTAATTAATTAAAATAGTATTGGTTTTCTATCACCATTGGTAACTGGTTCCATTGGTAAACATCTGCCTCTTGGAAAATCTTTTAACCAGGGTTATAGATGTATTTTCTTTTCTGAGAACCCTCTGTATATACACAAAAAGTAAAAATAATACATAAATAAAGATGCACAGAGAGAGTAAGACACGATCGTGAACTGTTTAGCTATTCTTTCCAAACAATTTTCTGAATTTTTACCCTTTTTGTTCATTTCTGTGAGGTGGGCAATGAACATCCCAAGGCTGCTGCACATGCACATGTGCATATGCTACGACAGCGCCGTTCACTTTCTTCCTTCTCCTGCTGTGAAACAAAAGCGAACGGCAGCGAGTTGATTTGGGAGGGCAGGCGGACATCTGCAGCCAGGCGGGGAGGGAGGGTGGTGACGGTGGCCCCTTCCAAGCACAGCACACGGAGGTGAAGGTGGGCAAGGCGGCCCTGGTGTACCTGTTGCTGGGGAGGAGCGGCGATCGTTCAGCCAGGGCAGCCTCGGCAGCAGCTGCGTCAGTCTCTCCGCCCATGCCATGTCCTGCTCTGGCCATCTGTGCGACTACAAGTGCGGTGACCTGGTCTTCAGCAAGATGAAGGGCTACCCGCACTGGCCTGCCTGGATAAGCGCTGCTGCCCAGGCCGAAGGAAAGTGTTGTGGAGCCCGCGGCAGTGTGAACATGCCTGGCCCTCTCCCCACCCTGAGGGCTGCCACCCCACTGACTGTTCTGCCCCAACTACGGACCCCAAAGAACGGAGCACACACAAAGTCTGTACAAACCTTAGTTTACTAAATTAAATCAGTCTTTTTCAAACAAAGGCTGTTAATTAACTTTCTTAACAGCCTACAAGAATCCAAAGAATAAATAATCGTAATCTTACTATGGTTGGCAGAAAGGCCAGAAGCAATTTGCAGGAAACTTATAAGAGAACTAAGATCCAGACGCAAAGGAGAGTGAACAAATTTGTTCCCTGCAAATTGCCTCAGTCGTCATCCTTCCTTAAATAAGCTAAGGGAGTGGCCAATTAGCCTCCTCCTGAGGAGCCACTCCTGCCTTTTGGCAGCTCTGTGCGCCCATGCATCGAGAAGAGGCTCCTCCTCTTCTTCCTCTTCACTTATAGGAGCTTCTGGAGGTTCTGAAGGCCCTGGCTGAATCCCCGCCTCTGACACCACATCTTCTCCAGCCTCCTCATTGTCTGACTCAAGTGCCAGCTGCACAGGCTGCTGGCGCAGCACCACACCAGCCTCCTCGCTGTTGGAATCAGCTACTAGCTGCACAGGCTGCTGACGGGCCACAACACCGGTAGCTGGTGCTTCCATGCCTCTCGCTCTGCTTCTTCACCGGTGGGAAATGCCCCACCAGGGTGCCAGACTCCACAGGCTGAGTTCCCGGACTGGCGCTGGCAGTCAAAGAGAGCAGGCAGGTGGCCGGGTAGGAAGCCACTGGGCTGCTTCGGAGCCCCAAGCCACAGAGCTGGCATAGGAGGCACGTGGGCCCAGGTGGAAGGCAGCCTTTTCTGCAGCATCCCCCTCCCCTCTTTGGATCACCCTGCAGGGGGGGCTCTGCCTTTGCACAGATGAGGCAAGGCAGGGTGAGCGAGCGGCGAACGGGGGACCGGTTCAGGGGCGTGGCCAGCCAGCGGTCATTATTGGTTTGGCGACCCAGGCCACATGTCTGCTACCAGTTTGCCCAAACCAGGCCGAACCGGTTGGATTTCACCCCCGCTCCAATGTCCTACTCAAGAGAAGAAAATGAATGTACTAAAGTTCATATGAAATAGACTAAATCTGCTTACACTTTCAGCAGAGATTGACAGAAACCTTATTAGCTATGCCTATTTCCAAATTTAGCGTCATCACTAATCATTAAATTATGATAACGTTGTTATAAAAAGCAAAGGCATGGATAAATATACTCCTGATTTAGCAGGTGAAGGCAACCATCTGATTCATAGTAATCTCTAATAAAATAATGGTCCCCTGGTACAGCACTTTAGAATTGTCCCCAGAAACATCTGCATCCAAGCAAGAGTTCTGCAGTTTCTTCTATTCTAGCGTCAACAGAGTCACTCTCAGTATTTGTTCTCCAGATAAGAGAGGAAGAAGGCATGGCCATCCTATAGCATACTATCATTAAAGTTCAATAGCTTTTTAAAGTGGGGCATAACCTCAGGAGATGAGTGAGTTGCAAAAGCTAAAATAAAAGTCTTATAGTCTTTTGCTGAGTTTCATTCCCCAAAATTCCTACACCTATATTTCTTAGGAGTTTTAATCCAATTTTGTATTATCTGTTTTGCCTGCTTGCTCATTTCTTTGCTCAATTTAAATTAATACCTACAGTCTCTAATGTGGAAGTTAGGGTCAATTATATTAGTCAATTAAGATTGGCATCTAAAGCTCCTCAAAGTCTACCTCTATTTGAGATCAAATGGGAGAATACCTATTACCATTTTTTCCAGTGGTAGCACCAATAAACATGTTATATCTCAAGCTCACTTTTTAAATTTCAGCTACTGTTTTCCTTGCAGATAGTGTAATATATTCCTCGTACAGGAGATTAAGTGTGCTCTTCTTTTTTAATTTTAGGCAAAGCAAATGGTGGAGTTTGAGGGTTGATAATTTTGCTATGCCTAGGGGGTGTGCAAGATTTCTGCATTACATTATACTCACCTTTGATCTTCTGCTTTCATTTTAGCTTTTCTGCCTCTGTTTCCTGTTGCTTAGATTTAAAATGACTGTATATTTATATTTTAATTGTTATAGTCTTTGGAGGAAAAAAGAAAATTCTTTTTGCTTTTGAAAGATCTAATCTAGCAAGGGAGTAGGATAGGAAAGAAAAATATGGAAACATACAGTAGTTCCCATTTTTCTCAAGTTAGGTAGGAAATCATAGTTTTGTTTTCCCATTACACTTTCCGAAAAAGAACCTCAAATAAATTGGTGTGCCAAATATAAAAGAAAGGCCTTGAAACATAGATGTTATAATTTAACAATCCAATTATATGTTTCATTTACTTTTGTGATATGTTAATATAAGATACTTTTAGAAAGTGGGTCAACAAATTTCAAACGTGGCACAAGAGACTATTGTGTTTGGGAATAAAGGATAAAAAAGCCTCATGGTTCCTAAACAAGTTAGTACATGGTGCTTTGGCAAGCTAAATAGCAACCTTAGTAAGGCAGGGTGGCCTGGAAAATAATAAAATTTGTAAGGTGGCTGCCATTATTTTAAATAGTATAAATGAGGTTTGGTCCTACCCTTTGGATTTCCGGCGCTAGTACCTCTTAGCTCAGTGGTGAAATTTAAAATTTGTTACTACCGGTTCTATAGGTGTGGCTTGGTGGTGGTGGGTTAATGTGACTGGGTGGGCGTGGCCAATTTTTTTTTACTTTTAAAACCATTTTTTACATGTAAAACCATGTAAAAAAATGCTTTCAAAAGGCTCTGACGATCCCACCTGAGTTGCCTGATCGTCACAGGGTTTTTAAAAAACCCTCTGCCGATCAGGCAACTCAGCTGGGATCATCAGAGCTTGGATCGCAGAGCCATTTAAAAGAAAAAAAGCCTCTGATGATCGCGTGGCTCAGCTGGACATGGGGGGCAGGGGCAGGGATTTTTGCTACTGGTTCTCCGAACTGCTCGCCTGAGCCGGTCCGAACTGGGAGCATTTCTGATATTCTTATATCATCTCAGACAAATGATATAAAAAGCCTGCTTTAAAACTCTCAGGAATGGAATATCAGTGACTCCAGAAGGACATTTCTAGTGACATTTTTGTAAAGTATTGCTCCCTCAGTTGTATTTACTTTGGAGAACAGAGACATCGTTGTGCAATTAAAGCAATGTTTATTTACTGTATGTTTCTTAAATTTTTATCCCACATTTATTACTTAATAAGTAACTCAATATGGCAAACATAATACATAATACTCTTTCCCTACAACAACAACTGCTGAGATAGAGTGACTGGCCTGAAATCACCCAGCTGGCACAATTCTTTTAGAGCCTACCTATAGCTCCAAGCATGCCAAATGTCTAGCAGGAAGGATCTACCGGTATGTGCCACGAAGAGAAATTTATGGTAGAAATCATATAAAATTAACAACTTACTTTCTCTTAGTTTACCCAACTAATTGTCTCATCACCTTTTTTAAAAAAAGCAAACTTGTATTATTCCGGTCTTCCTTAAATCAAAATGAAACAGTATATATATTTATTATTTCCAGTGAAGGCTGAGGCATGTGTATTATACACCTGATTCGGACTATTTGAGAAGCTCAGTAATCTCATGCCTAAAGGCCATATTTCTATTTCTTATTACAAATATCACAAGCAGATTTTATTGGGTTTCATATTGGTTTATATGTATTGAAATGTCTCATAAACCTGAGAAATTTTCTTTATATTTAATGTGGCAGATCACTAATAATTTTTAGCAAAACTTAGTTTTTTAAGAATACTATTATTAAAAGATTATTAAAAAGAAAAGAGAAAAAAGGTGCATCCCCATTTGGCTATTGAAATAATAAACTTTCTGAGGCAAGTATTACATGTTATTAAGATTGGGCAGATAATAATAGAAACAATATAATTTTGTCAAATTATCATTTTTAAAAATTATAAATAGATTTCAGACTTATTTTGTCAGTGGTGCCTTTTTATTTATTTTTATAAATTACATTATACATTCTTTGCTCATTTCTTATTGTACAAACTACTCTTCAATACTTAAAAAATAACAAACAGCCTTATCTCTCTAGCTTGTATTCTCTCTCTCTCTAGATACCAGAATTACCATAAGGCTGTTTTCTACCATTAGCTTATCTGTTCCAATGTCATAAGAAAGTTTTGTAGTGTGATCTGATACACCTACAGGGAATCTTTGAAGATCTTGTTGTTTGACTTCTGAGCAGCAATATGCTCCTCTTCGCTAAGGTAAGCCAACTTGCCTCATCTGTATTGTGCACACAATACTAATGCTCAATACTTGCTCAATATGCAAGTCCTAAATGGTTAGATGTTGGCCTGAAACATAAATAATAATCATGTATTGTCTGCACATTTGCAGCAATGCCCCTCCATACATTGGCTCTACAAGAAGTTTGGCCATGCTTTGTACAAGTGCCTGCAGTTTTCAATCTGGCAAGTGATGATTTCACTTATTCAGACCTAACGCTATCATCTTGCTATAAACAGCAATACTGACGATGAAGCAGTCAGGAGGAATTAACACATGAAGCAGGTGATATCACAATCAGGAAAATGCTATTTCACATGTGACTGGCCTTAGACTGCACTCCTTTGTACTCATCATGGCTTCATGGATAGATGGAGCAGTAAAAGAGATGGCTTTTAGATTACTTAGGCTGAATCTGCCCATTGATCTGCAGAGCCCACACCTAGCTTTTCTAACTACAGATCTAGCCCATGATATTGAGAAAATATATTTCTTATGTTTCTCTGTTGGGGGCAATTTTTCACGAATATCAGAATAACAGAGTTGGAAGGGATCTTGGAGGTCTTCTAGTCCAACCCCCTGCTTAAGTAGAAGACCCTATACCATTTCAGACAAATGGCCAATCTCTTTTTAAAAACCTCCAGTGATGGAATACCTACAAGTTCCATTGGTTATTTGTTCTCGCTGTCAGGAAATTTTTCCTTAGTTCTAGTTTGCATCTCTCCTTGATTAGTTTCCATCCATTGGTTCTTATCTTACCTTCTATTGTTTTGGAAAACAGGTTAATGCACTCTTCTTTGTTGCATCCCTTCAAATATTGGAACACTGCTATCATGTCACTCCTAGTCCTTCTTTTCAGTAGACTAGGCATACCCAGTTCCTGAAACCATTCTTCATATGTTTTAGCCTCCGTTCCCCTAATAATTTTTGTTGCTCTTTTCTGCATTCTTTCCAGAATCTCAACATTTTTTTTATATTATGGCAACCAAAACTGAATGTTTTGGTTTTGTATTCCAAGTGTGGCTTTACCAAGGCATTATAAAGTGGTACTAACACATCATGTGAACTTGATTCTATGCTGCAGTTAATGCAGCCTACATTGGCTTTTTTGGTGGCTGCAGCACACTGCTGGCTCAATTGAAGTGGTTGTCTACTAGCATTCCTAGACCCCTCTTGCAGATACTACTATTGAGCCAGGGTCTTCCTATTCTATATCTGCACATTTGGTTTTTCTTATCTAAGTGTAAAACCTTATTTTTCTCACCACTGAATTTCATTTTGTTAGGTAGGGCCCAGTGTTCAAGTCTGTCAAGAACCTTCTGGATCTTGAGCCTATTATCTGTCTGTCTATCTATCTATTTATTTCTACCTACCTTCCTACCTACCTATCTACCTATACATTTGCAAGCTACATGCGAAATGGATTTTTTTTCTGTTGAATATTTAATCCTCCTCTCATATAAGTAAACTACTATATGTCCCCTTCCCCAAACTAATCCAGATGTCTGGGAGACCATCTGAAGCTGACTTGGGAATAATCACCAAAGTTTAGCAGGTATATACTGTATATACGTCCAATGATGGAAGTCTTCCATTGTCAAGGTAGACTAGTTAGAGTCTACCCTATCATTTTAAAATTAAATATTTATATATAGGTAGTCCTCACTTAGCAAACCTATTTGGATCCCTCTGTTGCTAAGTGAAGAGGTCATTAAGTGAAATATCCACTGCTGTTAAGCAAGACATCACATGACTGTGACTTTTTATCTCTGCCAGCTTTCCCGTTGACCTTATTTGTTGGAAGCCGGCTGGGAAGATCAGAAACGGTGATCATGGGACCATGGGACACTGTGACCATTATAAATATGCAAGAGTTGCCAAGCACCCAAACTGTAATCAGGTGATTGTGGGGATGCTGTGACAGAGATAAATGTCACATGGTCATGGGCTGGTTACCAAGTGCCCAAATTGTGATCATGTGTCTGTTGGGGATACCGCAACGGTCATAAGTAGGTTACTTTTTTCAGCAGTTGTTGCTTCAAACAGGTGCTAAATGAATAGTTATTAAACAAGGACTACCTGTATATACATATGTATAATCTGAGTTACATTTCAAACTAGAGTAACATGTAAAGCATTATCTTTAAGGGAGGTGGGGTAGATCAGAAGAGGACATTGTAAAGAAATTTAGAAATGATTTTGGTATTAAAGAACCATTAAGGAAAGACTTGGAAGTGTGATTATCTAGTCCAGAGGCTGAGGTAAATATCAGAGAATAACCCAGAATGATTCTGTCTTGATTTTGTTAATATTGAAGAGGACAGGCAAAAACTTAGAAAGATTTAAGGATTATGTTATTATACTCTGCTATATTGAAGAATATTCCTGAGATCCCTGTAATATTTGTCTCTTGATATGGCTACCTCAAAGGGCTGACAGACACACATGTTTTTCATGTCAAGTGCCAGGTGTAGTCTTATTATCTGCTGACATTCTGAAGAGCTACTGCTGGGTAGTGGGGACTTCTATTAAAAGGCAGCTTCCATCTTCCTTGAAAAATCATCTCCATAAATGGGAGGCCCTCTTAAAATAAATATAAAATAAAACTAGTATTTTATTTTAAAATAAGTATTTTAAATACTTTAGTCCAAGTTATGAACTGAGAGTGTACATAACTCCTAAGAACTGCCACTTGGATAGAATGCCGGTTACTGATACCTCAGTAATTTTTAAGTCACACTTCAGTGAGTTACAACGTTATCTTTGGATAGCCATCAAACCAAGCTGTCACTCACAACTGAATGAGTGTTGTGCTGTACTATATCTCCAAACATCAATTAAATGCAAAGAAATCTTCAACAAAAGACAATCAATGCTGTCTCAATTCTTCATAGAAATTTCATCTTTAGCTCCCATGTGAGATTCAAGGCATATTTCCACATCACAATGTTCTATTCTAAAGTGAGCTTATCTCTTTTTTTCAGGGTTCAACAATTGTTTCTTAAGTGGCGAAATTGAAGAGGTTTTTTTGTCTCTCCTCCCCAATCACCCTTTTAAAGTACAAGAACTAACAGGAAAATCTTTTGCCCATAAACACTCTTCATCACGATTGTTTTGAAGCCAGACATGAGACTTAAAGAAAGATGGAGTAATACAGAACAGTCATGATCTACCATACAGTTTCAATATATCTATACCCCATAATCATTACCATTGCCATTATTATTCTGATTTATATCCTATCTTTGGCAAGCACTCGCTACATAGCCACTTACTGTACATCTTGAAATCCTCCATTGTTTAGTCAAGATTGGGTGCTATAGATTCCAGACTTCTCTGCAGAAACTTGGTATTAAGGGAATTCTCCATTAGAACATCTGATCAGCTGGTAGGAAGAGTAGTGAAAACACAAGTCTTTTGATCATAAACTACCATTTTACCACTGCTCATCATTCTCAGTAATGTTCCCTGTGGGCTAGATGAGTTGTTGGGGCATTGGTCTGGGTGTGATTGAATGTGTGATTATGTATGTGTAACTTGGCCCAGGAGGAAAAAAAAATATAGTTCATTTTTTTAATGAATCTTCTTCTGTCCCTGCCTGCCTCATGTCACAGTGGTCAATTGCTCAAGAACTGGATTTTCTATGCAAGTTTTATGAAATGCAGGTTATTGAACAATAACTACCAACAGAGTAAAACACAAAACCAAACAGCATAAAATTTAAGTGCTTTTATAACTTCACAGTAGGCCTGACTTTTAGGAATTTACTTGATCTTAACCAGAGGGGTAATTGAAGTAAAAATCTGGAAAGGGGAATGAAAAGTGATAAAGAGAGAACTTTGTACAAATTGTTTGCCTCAGGTTAATGACATTGCTGGCATCATCAGTTTCCCATTCTTTATAAATATCTTCATAGACAAGCTTACATTTTGCAAAATCAAAGTAAGCGTTGAACATGTCACGTATGTAATCCAATCCCCCTCTGTGGTGAGGTAACCATCTGCTCTGAACATGACCTGTCTGCCATCTGAGCTCCAGAAAAGGATGGGTGGATTAAAGCAGCAATTAATAAGGACAAGAAAGTTGGGTGTGACTCAGAGGCAGGGGTAGAGAGCTGTCGGTCATTTTCTGTGAGTCATCTCAGTATAACATTTCTCTCTCCCCCACACACCCATCCATTATCTACTTCCACTCCATTTGTGGATGCTGGATAGTGACACTACAATGAAAATCACCTTATGCACCGAGCTTCCCCCTTTTTTTGTTTTTTGTTTTAAAGAGATTCATTAACAAAAATCAAGATTTGCCAGCTGTTAAAGCAATCATTCTTCGGAATCAAATTAACCACTTTCTCTGTACAAATGTCCATGTATATATCATTTCCTTTTCTTATTCATACTACACCAATATAGTTTGGATCAGCTGAACTTTTTAAAATAGAAAATATTTCCAATTTATCTCTAGATTATAACTTTAAAATATGTCTGTGTTGCTTAACAATCTTTTCTAACATTCCATTTCACATTGACTTTTCGGTATTGTTTTAAACATATTAGTTGTTTTTTTCTTTAATGTCTGAAGTTTCAATTCATTCTTCCTCTTCCTTCTCATCCTGTTGCTCTCCAGGTATCAATATATGGTTCTGTTCAATCCCAAAGGGGATGTTGCTTTCAGAATGTAATCAGGCATGTTAATTCTTGGAGTCTACTTTGCAGGAAGGAAGAGTTGAAAGAGTTGGATGTTTAGCTTGGAGACGATTAAGAGAAGTGTAATGTGCTAGCAACCGCCTACTATCTGAAGGGTAGTCATGCGGAAGATGAAGCAGACTTGTTCATTGTCACACCAAATGGTAGGGCTATTTTGGTTAAAATAACATTAGGAAAATGCACCCAACAGTAAGAAACGTTCATGAATTGTTGATGTTAGGACATGGGTCTGGCGTTCTCGTTCCATGAGAGTTGAAACAGTGATGGGGTGGCATCCTACCTTGCATTGAATAAGTTGTTATTGATTCCACCCAGAAAATAGCCTTCAGTGTAAAATAGAGGAACAGCTCAATCGAAGAGCTGTTCATGGCTGCATTTATGCTGGAACTGTTAGGACATGAAAGACAATTTAATTAACCTACGACCCATTAATTCTCCTATGCCTGTTCCCTTATTTATTTATTGTCCTTCCTACTATTCATTTTTTTACATCTTAAATCCTGTCCTTCCTTTTTGTCCCATCTACTAAGATTAAGAAAAGCATAACACCGTCCTCAGTCTAACCATGTACTCAAATAGAAAAGAGGAAGGAAAGGAAATTAGGATGGAAAAGAGAAAAGGTGCCAAAACTCTATCGAGAAAAGAAGCTGGTCATGTAGGAGTTTTTTAAAAAGAGGAGGACATACTGGCTTTTTAAGTAAAGAAGGAATAGTGGCGGATAAATATTCAGGGATAGGAAAAGGAAGGCTGATGCACCCAAAGTGATACATGAGAGATAGGTTTTAAAAAACAGATTGGTATCTGATGAAATTGTGTAAAGAAGTGGCAAGAAAGCAGAGACTAAAAGATAGCAGGAAATATAAAAGGATACACTTAAACATGAGCTATGGAAGTTTACATTTAATCCCATTCTGAAAGAGGTGGACAACGCAGCTAATAAAAAAATGACAATCGGCACTAGAGAAAACGAACACACAGAATAAGGATAATTCAAAACAGATCCCTATTCAAAAGCAGCAGCAAAAGTACAAGGATACAGCACAAGCATTCCAGAAAATATAGGCTGGGATTAATATTTTAGCAAATATTGGTAAAAGGTGGATCTTGTGTGAGCATAAAAATTGCTAACATCTCAACATGAGTAAAGCACTGGAGAACAAAAGAAAAACTGCTGCCAAATGCAAGTTCAGGACTCCAACCCGCTCAGCAGAATAAGTGACGAAAATGTGTATGACCAAATATAGTAATAATACAGAGATGGAGGCAAAAAAATAAAAAAAGCAAACTTCAGATCCTTGCTTGTAAATTTTTAGCAAGCTTCTATGTGAGTCTCCCTTTTTGCAGCAGGGAATGATAATATTGGCCTACCTTCAGGATTGTTAAAGAGTTGTTACAAGGTTTATGCAACGTATAAGATCTTGAAAGGGTTTAGACAGGACGTGGGGAATGGGGAAATTGAAAATGGAAATCTCAAACATGTTTAATAGGGTCATTGGGGAAGAGAGAACACCAAAAATGGTCTAATTCACCCTAGCAGTTAAATATACTGTAACCCTTAAAAAATTAAGACATAGATACCTTCCTGAGTTGGGTCAGCTATGACCTGGGAACATCTGAAACCCCAGTAAATTGGGACATCTTCTCTCTCTGTGTGTGTGTGTACAAATAGATAGATAGATAGATAGATAGATAGATAGATAGATAGATAGATAGACAGACAGACAGACAGACAGACAGACAGACAGACAGACAGACAGACAAACAGAGATATAGAAATGGAGATGGAGATGGAGATAGAAATAAGTATCTATAAAAATTATAGATGATAAGCAGTAGTAACCTAGCTGGTGAGACCTCTTCTAGTATAATTTTTTTACAGCACAAAGGTGCATATACTGGAAAAGTACCTGCCCTTTGGGTCTAAGTAATGCTTTGTTTGCAGGTAATGAATAAATGAATTGTTTGAAACTCATAAGATTAATCAACTTGATTTATTAATTGGGTGCTAGATCTCAGGGAAGTGGACATATGAGATCTTCTGGATAGTGTTCCAGGAAAAGATTTAAATAAAATAAGTACACAAACTGCAGATTCTGTTTGAATTTTTTTTGGGGGGGGGAACCCTCCCTAAGAGTAAAAGTAGCTTGAAAGTGGAACCTGTTACCTAAATAGTGGGCTCCCTTTCTCTGGATTTTAAAACAGAATTTAGACAGCTGCCAACTGGAATTCATTTTTTTATTACCCATGTTTCCCTGAAAATAAGACCCTGTCTTATATTTTTTTGAACCCTGAAATAAGCGCTTGGCCTTATTGCCATCTGCTCAAAAGCCCGATTGGGTTTATTATCATGGGATGTCTTATTTTGGGGAAAACAAGGTAGATTTATCTTTTCTCTTTCCGGCAACATGCAGAAAGCATGTAATGTGTTATATATATTACTCTACACAAATATATGTATACATATGATAATAACATTAGCATCTTGTGAATATATGTATTTATGTATAATAATTTAAACAATACAGAAATTCAGTTTAGAAAATATTGGGCAAACTCTTAATTATATATGTGTAGCGTAGCCAATTTAAAGAAGCTGTTTGAAGTAAAGCATTTGCATTTATTTGAGCTTGCGTACCCATATATGGTTTTGTTTGATGATATAAAAACAATAAAATAAAAAAACCCCTCAAAGGTTAGATTCAATGGACCACTAGCTCTTTTCCTGCCATCAGTTTTTTATGTTTCTATGTAAATATTTATTTACATTCATTTCTGAATTGCTATAATCTTCAGGTCAACATATCTGGCAAGATCAAGGAAGCAAGAGCAACATGTATTTCAATGAGGCTTTTTAAATGCTATTTTAAAGTAAATATAGAATCTTGGAATAAGCATTTCTCAATCTGATTTATAGTGAATTAAGACAGTGTCTCTTTGAAACACTTTGCTCTCACTTCTCTCAGCAAAGTTTGTCTTGCCTTTTCTGAGACAAACATTCAACTGACCCTGCCCCAGGTTTTCTACAGTCTCTTAACCCCCCACTTCAGGGAGGAGTGGAACTACTATAGATCATGACCTCTATCCCCGTCACCAACAGGCAGCCCCGAAGGATGCATAGTCAATAGCACTGAAAGTAGTTAAAATGTCTAATACGACCAGAAAGCAGTGGTGACATTCAATTTTTTCCCCTACCAGTTCTGTGGGCATGGCTTGGTGGTGGTGTCCTGTGACTGAGTGGGCATGGCCAACTCAATGTCATTCACAACCATGCCCACTCAGTCACATGACCCCCCCACCAAGCCACGCCCACAGAACCCGGCAGGAAAAAATGTGTGTATGAATACGAGAAGGGCTCATAGTGAATGCTGTGGCAGAGAGAATCTGAAGTTTTCTCCCTCCATTCACAGCAGAACTGCTGCTCCCTTTATGGTCCCTCCTGGCCCCCTCCCTCCCAGGGGTCGAAGTATCTTAAAGGGACAGGCTGCAGCAGTTCCGCTGTGAATGGAGGGAGAAAACTTCAGATTCTCTCTGCTGCATTTAACACTGAATTCTATGGCAGAGAGAATCCAGTTTTCTCCCTCCATTTACAGCGGAGCTGCTGCAGCCTGTCTGCAGCAGAGAGAATCTGAAGTTTTCTCCTGCAGCAGCTGCATCTCCCCCTAGGATCGCTCACCCACGCGCTGGCCGGCTGGGCCAGAAGCGGCGTGTCTCCCATCACAGGCTGGATGTATAACCTGACCTTGGAAGGCAAGCGGGCGTGGGGGACTGCCAGGAAGGCCATGTGGAAGGCAGGAAAGCATGGCAGGGCTGCAGGGAAGGGAGTAGGCTGCTTGCTCTCTTCCCTGTAGCTGGGCGGCCCCGACATGCTTGCCTGCCTTCCATGCGGCCTTTCCGGAGGTCCCCGTGGCCAGGCCCACTTACCTGCCTTCGCAAGCTGGCCATGGGGACACTGGGAAGGCAGGCAAGCATGTTGGGCCCACCCACCCATGGTGAATGGAGTAGGGGAGGCCTTCATAAGTGGGCCTGGCTATGGGGACCACCAGGAAGGCTGCGTGGAAGTCAGGGAAGCATGGCAAGGCTGCAGGCCATGGGGAAGGCAGTAGGGAAGGCAGGATGGGACGGTGGGGGGGGGGGCAGGGGCAGCTAGCTAGGCTGCGACTCACAGGCTTACCTGGCAGGCAGATCAGAGCCACTCAGTTGGAGTACAGTGCTTCAAGCAGGCAAGCTGCAAAGTAGAGACTGTACGCAAGCGAGGACCCACACAGTAGATGTGAGAAGTGACTGGGTGGGGTGGGTTGGGTGAGTGGTGACCAGGTTCAGGGGCGTGCCAGCCAGCGGTCGCTACTGGTTCAGCGCCCCAGGCCAAATGTCCACTACTGGTTCATTCGAACCAGTCCGAACTGGTCGGATTTCACCCCTGCCAGAAAGGAATTATTTTCCCCAGTGAGGCCCCAGTGAAGGCCATTCACTAGTACAACTGGTGCCATTTCACTTCCAAATCCATATTTGAATCCTAATTGAAAGTGTTCTAGATAATCTACTTCCTGTGAACTAGGGGTGACACAATAGCAGGGTTCCGATATCTAAGGGGCTGCCACAAAGAAGAGGGATCAACTTATTCTACAAAGCACCTGAGGGCAGGACAAGAAGCAATGGATGGAAATTAATTAAGGAGAGAAGAAACCAAGAATTGAGGAGAAATTTCCTGACAGAGAGAACAATAAACCAGTGGAACGACTTGCATTTAGAAGTTGTGGGCGCTCCAGCACTGGAGGTTTTTAAGAAGAAATTGGACAGTGTTTTGTCTGAAATGGTATAGGGTTTCCCTCTCGAGCAGGAGTTTGGACTAGAAGACCTCCAAGGTCTCCCTTCCAAGTCTGTAATGTTGTTATTCTGGATGGCTGTCTGGCTCTTAGAATCACAAGAGTTGGTAGGACCATTTTAACTATCAAATACAACTCCCACTATTCATTGCAGGAATTCAAATTAAAGCCTCCTGTACTGTTAGCTGCACATCTTTTACTTGAGCATAGACAATGGAGAGAACTCACCATGTGTCTGGATAATTAGTTCTACTGTCAAACTGAGGATTTTTCCCCCCTAACATTCAATCAGAATGTTATAACTTAAATCCATTATAACACAGGTGTCCTGCCCATTGGAATGAGAAAGAACAGGTTTTAGCTTTTTTCTATGTGAAACCTTTTAAGTATTTGAAGAGTGCTATGATATGCTTCTTCAGAGAGCTTTTTTCAAGGTTAAATATATCCACCTCCTTAATCTCTCTTCATATGACTTAGTTTCAGTCCCTGGGTCATCTTTGCTGGATGTGTTCCAATTTATCTGAAGCTTTCTTAAAATCTGGAGACGAGGTCTGAAAAGGGGAGAAAATACTGGAACAATTACTTGCTCAATTTGGATATACCCCCAAATTATATTTACTTTCTTTATGCATTCTATTTCTGATTCATATTCAATTTGCAATCAAATAATATTCCAGCATCCTTTTTGCCAGTACTGTTACCAAGTCAGGTACCCCTCACCTTATTCCTGTTCCTATTTCCTAATTGAAAAGTCTTGCATCTCTCTTAGTTACCTCAGACAATTATCCAATCAAAGAATTTGATAAAATTACTCTGGGAAAAGTTGTTCTTGATAAATTCATGCTGACTTCTGCTAATTACCACATTGTCTTCAAAGTGCTTACAGATCCATTTGCTTATAATTCACCCCAGAATCTCCCTAGGTATATTTAAGATGACTGGTGTGTACTTTCCTGGATCTTCCTTTTTCCTATTTTACAAGATAATATTTGACTTCCTCCCAGTGCCTGATTTAGAATTTGTGAGGTACCAAGCTGTATAATGCTTCGAGATCCTTGTTAAAAAGTTATATCAGAAGATCTCACTAAAATGTGTTCCAAAACAGAACTCTGGATCACCACAAAAATTTGAAAACATATATATGCCTTTTAATTATTTAATAGCAAAGCAATAAAGTGAAAAATACAAATTATGCATTTCCTGATTACATATTTATCATTTCGCTGATTTGACCTCTTTCATAGATTATAACATAATATACCCTGGAAACAATATTTAAATGTGAATCTTAAATAATTTAAAGACATTAATACAACCAAGATTATTTTATTAGTATAAATAAACGTGAACTAATTTGCAAAATCAGAAAACTGATATTTTGTAATTTTGTGAGGCCCTCAGATTGTGAAACTCTAAAATTGTAGGTTGTTTAGTTTGTACCTAAATCTGGTACTGATCTCTGCAGTCTACTAGCCTGTTCTTTGGAATCTTCTTGAGATAATACATTTTGAGTTTGGTTAAAACATCAACTAGTTTTTTTCAGTGATTTAACTTGTAAATCTTCTGGTCTCAGAAATTCAAAGTCATTCATATTAAAGAAAGTTTTTGTTTTTGTTTTTAGAAGCAATAGTTGAGAAACAATGCTGAGAATTACTCCTATCTTTATTTTAGCTTTCTGTTCAACCGGTATGGCATAATTGTGCTTTTTCTGAATGAGACTGTGAGAAATGGTTGTTAATCTATTTTGAGACAGCAGTGCAAGGGCAGAACCTCATACTGATTCATATTCAGAGCTTAACTGTTGATGAATGGAGTATGAGTTACCAACAGTAACTCATCATGGAAAATGGAGATGCCAATTTGCAAATGTATAAAGATGCAGAAATTAGCACCAGTTTCTGCAGTAGTTACAGAGAAATTGTACATGTTCTTTTTTTAAAGGCATTTCTTTCCCTTAGCTTTACATTTGGCTGGTGATTAGGCTATATGATATATATGACATGGGATGGGACTATTTCTGATTATATATATATTTCTATGTTATCTCTGTGGATCTTCCTCAAGAATCCACCATTCCTCAAGAATGGTGGCTCAGCAGACTAAAAGCATTGTGATTAACACCAGCTGTCTGCAATTATTGTAAGTTTGAATCTCACCAGGCTCAAGGTTGACTCAGCCTTCCATCCTTTCTAAGGTAGGTAAAATGAGGACCCAGTTTGTGGGGGCAATAAGCTGACTTTGTATAAATATACAAAAGTATGAAGGCTATTGCTTAACGCATTGTAAGCCGCCCTGAGTCTCCGGAGAAGGGCGGCATATAAATCAAATTTTAAAAAAAATCCATTGGGTTTTTAAAAGGCCCTATATGGCAGGTTCAAGGGCAAAGGACTTCTGATAAACCATGTCCTCTTTTAGCAGGTAACAATGGCTTAATGCACTGCAAGGACCATTTTAATTTGCAGCATTCTAATTTATTTCAGTGCTACAGAGTGATATTACATAAGGGAGACTGTCAAAAATTAATTTAGTGCTTAGGACTTGCCTCTCAGTGCTATTCTAAATTTCATCTGTTTTTAGGAAAGCTCCCAAACTGGAATTCTTGTAGGATCTTGTGGGCTCCAACATCTGCTTACAAAATCAGATTTGCTTTATAATTTGGGGCTTTAACATTTTAGAGGAATTGTACAAATCTATAAGGGGCTCAAAGTTTATTCCTGAATTTTTGTTTCATGTTTTTTTCTTGAGGGAGAGATGAGATTTTGACAGTTGGAAGCCGCATTATTTTTCTGTGCTGAGTTGTAGAATATTTTCTCTCAGAAAGCAAGATGTTATTTCTCTATTCTACTTTCAGAAAAAAAGATAAAAATAGTCTTAAATGTTATTGAGCATTTAGACATTACTGGAAATAGTTTTTGTATTATTTAATGTGTTATCTTTATTGGTTATCTTTTTCCTTTTTTTCCCATTGACTTTTTATTGGTATTTTAAATTGCGGCAGATTGCTGTTGTTTCATAAATATTGTAGATAAATGGCAAATACAATTTGACCCAGATTTTGTAATGTTTAGATTAGACCCATTGAAATCAATGAATTTGTTGTTCATTCTTAGTTATTATTTCAACAAATTCTGGATCCAATCCGAAAGAATATACCATTTAGTGTCATTCAGATATTTTGGACTATATTTTTTCATAGCTAATTATTACCTTTGGCCAAAGGGGATTTTGCTGTCAAAAAAATCTGGGGGATAAAAGGTGTGAAGCAAAGCCTTCTGAGTACAGAAAAATCTGTAATCAATTCCACAGGTGTAGGGATTTCACAAAACTGTACAGTTTCTGATTATTTCCTATGACAGGCGTAGTTTCTTGTGTTTAATATGAGTCAAATGCCACTAATTTGACAATTTTAAAAGAATTAAGAATACAACAATAATCCTGCTGAAGAGTGCATTGTGTCCAGCAAAAATTCTATCTAGATGACCATTCTGTTTCCACAGAGACCAATTAGATGTCAGTGGGGAGTCTTAAAAAAGTCCACCTTCTCTCGCATCTAGTTCCCACTATGACAAACAAATGCTAACATGAAGTTCTGAAGCAGAGTATGAAAGTAATAATTCTCTCCTGGTTTTGCTTCCTAGTGTTTAAATAAGGAAACACCATGTACAATTTCATCTGTCATTTCCAACTATCAAGCAAATTTTGAAGCTTGATTAATTTAAAAAGTTATTTATATTACCTAAGAACCATGTTAAATACCATAGTTTAGGACAGTCAAACTGGTGTCCTCTAGCTGGAGTACAGCGTCTAGCATTCTGAATCTGATGTTTTGAGTATATCTGAAGCTACCAGTTTGAAATGGGTTGTTTTAACATAACAGGAATAAGTCCATTACATGCTTATTTGTAAGTAGCATTAACTATGATTACCTTAAAATAATCTACTCCAAACTATGCTTCTGAAGCTAGTTTACTTAAATTATCCACAGTTAATATTAACTTTCGCTAAGTAGTTTCAGCCATGTAAAGTTAGGACACTGGTTAAAAAATAAGAGGGCCTCTGAATTTCTGGGAATAGAATTTCTTCTGTTAAACGCATAAGTTAATAAGTGGAGAACAGAAACAGAAACTTCAGTTTGAATATGGCTCAATATGCTATCATTTTTAATTGGATAATGATATTTCATTTAACTATTTTTTTTTACTTAAAAACGGTATATATTTCACAGTTAAAGTATTTTTACAGTCCTAAATATGTTCCAAAGTCATCCTCCTCCACACAAAACAAAACAAAACAAAAACCTAAAGCAACCCAAAGGTTTTATTTTTCTCAAAATGAAAGTACTTTAGCCCTGTCTGTTTTGCTTGCCCCTTTTGGGGCTGTCACAGGTCCATAATTTCTTTCCTAGAGCTGTCAACCAGCTGTAAGCAAGAATCTCCATGGGTTGCACCATAAGAAGTTACAGAATTCTGCAGATGAACGCAACAAAACTTCAGAGTTGAAAGCTTCACTGACATTTATTTATTTAAATAATTTGAACAACCACCATTTTGTGAAAGTGAACAATATGTAAGAATTAAAAATAAGAGGACCTCCATTTATTCAGAGCTGTTAAAATGTGTCCTCCTCAGAAGTGGATTCCTGAACTCATCATGACTAGTCAAGGGTCAGAGACGAGAGCCTGGGAACTCCGATTTGTAACCGTGTCCTTCTGAGCAGGTAGGAGAAGGATACTACTGATAGAATGCAAGTGTTCCATTAGTTATAGAAGTGTGTGGCCACTTTGATTGTGGGAGGCATGCTGAGTCCATGACTTCACATCCCTAATAACACATGATACTGATGACATTGTGCTCTGTGTTGACTTCACAGCACTTACATGAAATCATCTTATTTAGTTAATAATTTTGAGTGAATTAATGACATCTGAAGTCTTACCCTATGTGAGGAATAAATAAATCCTGGCATGGCAGATGCTGAAAACTTCAAAGGTGCTGATGATTTACAGAGGATTAGTGCATTGTGCAATGTCTTGCTGTTGATATTTTATCATTTCAGCCTCACTGGTTAAAGCTGTAATGAAGCCAGAAAACTTGGGACTGATGTCTCACATCAAAAAATAGAGACAGGAAGGAAATATTTATGGGAAAATCAGATTCCAAAACATACAAAAATCATTTATGCATAAACATCCAGAAGCTGGATTCAACATACCTATGTACAGTTCTTGGTTTAGGGTAGCCAGTTTATTTCTGAATAAACACACAGAGGATGAAGCTGAATAGTATTATTCACCAAGAATACTTCCCACTCAAGTGGCAGTAACATTACTTAGAAAGTCATTTGATTTTATCTTAAAGATATAATGTGTTTTCCACAGAACATGTCAAATGCTGTAATTCTAAATTGTATCAACTAATTGCTTTGTGTGAAAGTTTTATACTATCTTAAAATCCATTCCAGACGCAATTTGCAAACCATGTTTTTTTGCAACAACAATTGCTGTTGACTTTCTCCCAAAGCACAGTACTCTATTATACGTCTAATCAATCTCTCCTCTGAGGAGTGAAAGGAAGCACTCATTTTAATTCCAGTTTTTCCAATTTGCCCTTCTAATAAGCTTGTCAGTATGTTTGTAATGCAACATCTCTGATGATTATTCAATTATTAGAATGGATTTCTATAGACATATTCAGGCTACTTTCAAAGGTTTGACGGAGGCTGTTAGGTCCTCCTAAAATAACTGTAATTGCAACTTTTAATGGGATCATAGACAAAAAGACTCTATATTGGTGTGAGGTGAAATTAATGAAAGCAGCAACAAAATATTCTCTTCTGGAAATTCTCAGCAAATACTGGTGGTTTAGGGTCCATCCAAGCTTTATGAAAAAGCCTAAGAATTGTCCAAGTATCTCCATTACTATTACTATTATTGTAACTCAATGATTCTTAGGCTTTAGATCATTTCAAAATGCTGAGTTAATTCTGTATATTGGGGTGTGCTTCCCCAATTCAAACTTTGATTATAACAAAATACCAAACAATATCAATGAGTTTGCATTTACTGAGTTTAAAGGGACAGGAATATTGTATGAGGAATTCTTTGCACAAATGACATTGGCAGGAATAAGAGATTGGATTGGTCTCAAAGATTATATAATTGTTTATTGTAATAAATTTATTTATTTACAATAAATAAACACATAAAACATTGCTGCCCAAATTTACATATAGAAAGTTCTTTGTGTATATGCTTAAGACAAACATCTCAGTCCCACATAATTCAATAAATGTTGCAAAGAAATCTATGGAAACAAATTTCAGAGAAATAGCACTCAGTTTAAAAAGTTGTACCCATTAACATTAAATGTGGAATAACCCAATCTTAAAGCGTTTCAGTATTTTTAAATTGTAAATAATACAGAAGCAAAACCTGTGTGGAATTGCTAAAATGTCCAATTCATTATTATTTTAAAAAAGATTAAAAAATAATTTCTGAACATTAAAGTGCAATCAAACACCACAGAAATTATTTAAACTTTCCATAGGGAAGAAAAAAAGCTGCACTCTAAAAATGCTACAAGGGTATTGATGTCTATTAAATATTTACTTTTCTCTCTAGCTCACACTAGAAAGAGTAATTTGTGTTTGGCAGAAACTGGCTGCAATTATGTTAGTCAATCCAAAAGCCCAACTTGCTCATGCAAAATGCAAACAAATTAGTTAAAATGGTCTAATTAGCAGACTGAAAAAATGCAAAGCAAGGCTGCCATAAAATGGTGAGCTATCCAAGTATGCTTTTTACCAAATAAACAAAGATGGAATATAAAATGCCCTAATCAGTCCCATACCACTGAAGCCTGCAAGTGCTCATTTAATAAAAACTTTGCCGACTCTCTTCTTATTGCTCATATGTAATGCAAATTCAATCTAGAACAATTGAGGCTTTTTTTCAGGGCTGTCCATGTTGTGACCCAGCAAAGCAAAGGCACTCACAGCATATTCTCCAGTTCTTTTTTATTGATCAAAGATACTTCCAACAAGGGGGCAATTTGGAAGAGAAATATCATCCAACAGATTATTTTTGTCCTAATTTGATTTACTTCGGTTACATCTCAGGCTTAATCTTTTGCATTTCCTAACATCTGAAATAGTGAAATACAATTTGATGATTTTATTTCAATCAATACATTATACATTGATGTAGACAAAACCGCATGAGGCATTCACAATACATGGCATTCATCCTCACATATCCTGGCATAAATATGCCTATAGAATTAATTTTTTGCTCCATGATATCTTCATGATGAAATTTTTATCCTCTTTCAGCCAGCAACTGATAGCAATTGAAAGTCATTTAGCTGTTCCAGTTTTCAAGCAATGTTTCCCTTCTTTTACCAACACAATTTTGGCACCAGATATAATCTAACACACTTCACTATGATGGGTTGCTCATACAATCTGAAGAAGGAACTGCCCAGATCTTCTGACCATATTGTTGTGAGCACATTTAATGCCTGACTGGCAGTTTCCAAAATTCTTGTTTTATACAAATGCATCATACACACAAGATTTTGCATTCTTTTGAAATAGCATCAGATCTCAAGAATGCTTGTGAAAGAGCACCAGTGTGGGCTCAACCTAGGTAACCCAAAAGGATAATTTAAACCAGGAAAGAGTGCCAGGTTCTCCCAGCTTCTATGTTTCTGGTTCTGTCATCACTGAGCGCATTATAGGTGTTCAGTTCTTGTGGTAGCAAGAGGTAGCGTCATTTTGCCACTCCATTCTGACTATTTTGCCATGTACAAACTATCTACAAGTGCTCCAGGTGCTGAAACAGAACTGGACATTGTGCCAGCAAGGCCATTAGATTGTAGCACAAATCAAGGGTGAAGTTCACTTGACATTGATCATGCCTTCCCCATTATTTTTTCAAATGGTGAAATTAAAAAATGCCTGTAAAGAAAAGAGATAGAAAGAAATCCCATGAATGTAATATAGTGATTAAAATAAAATAAACATGACAAAAGAGGAAAAAACTGAATTAACAGAAAAAAATCCATATGTGCACTATAATTAATTATATTTAATTCAGTAATTAAGCTTATCATCTAGGCCACATATCAACATATTGCTTCATCTTTACATTTTTAGAATTCAAAAGCTTTTATAAGATGGCAAATGTGTATTACAAACTCATATTCTGGATCAACTGCTTAAAATCAAAGAGGTTACATTTATTTCCAAGTATATGGAATTACCATCTTTTCATATCCCAGATTTAATGGAACTAAAGTTCAGATGGCAGAGTTTTAGAAATATTGTTCAACATCACGTTGATAGACAGAATCATAACCAGATGGATTTCTAACTGGCTGCCAAAACACACTCAACGAGTAATAATTAATGATGCTACATCTACATGGAGGGAAGTAAGCAGTGGGGTACCACAAGGCTCCGTCTTAGGCCCAGTACTCTTCAATATCTTCATAAATGACTTAGGGAATAGAATGGGAACTCATCAAATTTGCAAATGACACAAAACTGGTAGGAATAGCCTACACCCCAGAAGACAAGCTCAAGATCCAAAAAGATCTTGACAGACTTGAACAATAGACCCTATCTAACAAAATGAAATTTAATGTGGAGAAAAGCAAGGTTTTACACCTGGCAGGAAAAAACAAAGGTACAAGTACAAATTAGGTGAAACCTGGCTCAAAAACAGTAACTGTGAGAGGGACCTTGGAGTCCTAATGGACAATCATTTAAACAGAGTCAGCAGTGTGCGGCAGCAGCCAAAAAAGCTAATACAAACTTTGGTTGTATAAACAGAGGCATAGAATCAAAATCACATACAGTATTAGTACCATTTTATAAAGCCTTAGTAAGACCACACCTGGAATACTGCGTCCAGTTTTGGTCACTATATTACAAAAAAGATGGTGAGACTTTGGAAAAAGTACAAAGAAGAGGAACTAAGATGATTAAAGATCTAGAGACTAAAACATATAAGGAATGGTTACAAAATTTGGGTTTGGCTAGTCTAGAGAAAAGAACTGGGGGTGGGGGGACATTGGATAGCAGTATTCCAGTATTTAGAAGAATACTGGAAGACAAAGAAGAGGGGGTTAATTTATTTTCAAAAGCACCAGAGGGTAGGACAAGAAACAACGGGGGGGGGGGGGAATTAATCAAGGAAAGAAGCAACTTGGAATTAAGGAGAAACTTCCTACCAGTGAGGACAATTAACCAATGGAGCAGCTAGCCTTCAGAAGTTGTGGGTATTTCATCAATGAAGGTTTTTAAGCAGAGACTGGACAGCCACTTGTCTGAAATGGTATAGGGTCTTCTGCTTGAGCAGTGAGGTTGGACTAGAAGACTTCCAAGGTCTCTTCCAGCTCTATTATGATTGATTGAGATCCTTAACTAGACTTTTTCTTCTTAAAATTATATTTATTCTATACAATATAGTGATTTGAAACCAGAATGAGGTTGTAACAGAATATGACCAAACCATATGAGTTAAAGAAACTTCACATTTTCTACATCACCAAAAAAGACTTTTTAAAAAATCTGATGTCCATTTAAAAAAATATATTTTTGAGGGGTCCAATAAACTGTTCTGTTTTCTGTTGAATTTCATGTTTAAAACATGCTTCATATTTTTAATAGCTGCACTCACTGATTCTCCAACATTGAATATTCTAATTCTTCATTTGTAATCCACATACATAACTAATGCTAATTTTCTCTTCACTTTTTAATGCTTTATAAAGTTGAACTGTTAGTTTCTTTTCAAGTACTACATTTCTTGTAAAAGCTAAAATTGGAAGTATCTTGGTGGCTGCTAGATCATTTTGGGCCATACTGTTTAATTAATGATTCAACTGAATATCGATATTACCAAGTGTATACTGCAGGTTGGTCAAAATGCCATCTCTAAAAAGTCTTCAAAACAATTGTCAGGAATCAACTGATTTAAAATATCAATTCCCTGTTTAGCTCAAGCATGACTATAGAACATCTTCTGTATTATTGTCAAATTTGGGTTATTCCATAATGTCAATTTCTCTTGTGATTTGGAGTCAAAATGTAACTAATCATCAATTAATAATCAAATATGCTTAGTATCTTTCAAAATAAGAGCCTTGATGGTACAGTGGTTTAATGCACCCTGTTATTAACACAGCTGCCTGCAATTTCTGCTGGTTCGAATCTCTCCAAGGCTCAAGGTTGACTCAGCCTTCCATCCTTTCTAAGGTAGGTGAAATGAGGACCCAGTTTCTGGGGGCAATAAGCTGACTTTGTATAAAATATACAAAAGAATGAAGGCTATTGCTTAACGCATTGTAAGCCGCCCTGAGTCTCCGGAGAAGGGCGGCATATAAATCAAATTAAAAAATAAATAAATAAATAAAAAATAAATAAAACTGGAATTGAAGATCCAAGCTTAGAATAGCTGAACCTCCTTCCCCAAGATTTCAAAGATGTTGTAGATTTGCTCTCCAAATGGGCCCAAAGAGAAAATTAATTGTGGGAACTTTCATCTGCCCCATCAACAAAAAATAAAAATAAAAATCCAATTATATAGTTGAAATTCTGGTAGGTTGAAATTGTCATCATCCTAATATAGCCATAATGTAAATAAAAATATTCTAGGGGTATTATCAGGCCAGATTTTTCCCCATTAATTTATTTACACTATCTGCATATCTAAAAGAAGTTAATACTGCAACCTCTCTTATAATAAACATTCATTTCAATGTAATGTTTATTTTGTAAAACCAATCTTACCCTAAAGACTTAATGAGAGTTTAATCATTGAGTTATATCTACTGAAATTGCATCTGACCATTTGGACATGTTTAATTCAACATAAAATTTAAACCCAGACATTTTATAGTCTGTATAAATTATAAAAACATCTCTTCAAGTAACACATAAATATTAATGATCAAAAAGGCAACAAATTAGACGTTCCAATTAATAGTATAACCAGAACATAAATCACAAAGTTGTATGACTTGACCTTTGGTAATAACATCATGCAATTAGTATGAATAACCATATCATACACATGCATGTAAGAACAATTTATATTCAGTGTTGAATGCCATTGTGCCTTTAATATACTGAGAATGTCAAAATCAAAGATTTGAGAACCCAGCTCCTGTTAGGTGCCTTGATACAAAGTTTGACTGACTGAGAGACAAATCCATTTGTAATAATTACTGGATACCAAATTACTGTAATACCAAAAATTATAATCTAATAAAATAATGGGAATTTAATTTTTTTAGAACATTATTAAATTTAATCTGGGTCTCACCAAAGGCCTTTTCAAACAGCTGATTAAGGATATATCTCTAGCTATATTCTTATTATCAATCACCAAGCAGGTGATTGTCAGATGCTTGTCTATTGTCAGGTATTGTTAGATACTTGTCTCTCAGCTAGTATTGCAGTTCATGTTATATAAGTGTTGTGGCCCGTCAGCAGCCTGTGCGGATTGTAGCTGGTTCTGACCACAAGGAGGCTGGTATGGTGCTGTGCCAGCAGCCTGTGCAGCTGGCACTCAAGTCAGACAATGAGGAGGCTGGAGAATATGTGGTGCCAGAGGCAGGGATTCAGCCAGGGCCTTCAGAACCTCCAGAAGCTCCTTTAAGTGAAGAGGACGAAGAGAAGGAGCCTCTCCTCGATGCATGGGTGCACAGAGCTGCCAAAAGGCAGGAGTGACTCCTCAGGAGGAGATCTCCTTGAGAGTAAGGCTTGGGGCTAATTGGCCACTCCCTTAGCCTATTTAAGGAGGAATGCCGACTGAAGCAAGTTGTAGGGAACAACTTTAGTTCACTCTCCTTTGCATCTGGATTTTCTGCAAATTGCTTCTGGGCTTTCTGCCAACCATAGTAAGATTTTGATTACTTTATCTTTGGTTTCTTGTAGGCTGTTAAGAAAGTTTATTAACAGCCTTTGTTTGGAAAAGACTGAGTTATTTTAATAAATTTAAGTTTGGTACAGACTTTATGTGTGCTGTGTTCTTTGGGATCTGTAGCTGGGGCAGAACAATAAGGTTCATATTAGCTTGCACATCTTGTGGATCTTTTTCAAGGATTAATATTATTGTAACGTTATAGCAATAGCAATAGCACTTAGACTTATATACCACTTCACAGTGCTTTATAGCCCTCTCTAAGCGATTTACAGAGTCAGCATATTGCAACAATCTGAGTCCTCATTTTACTGACCTCAGAAGGATGGAAGGATGATTCAACCTTGAGTCAGTGAGAATCCAACTGCCCAAGTGCAGAACTGCAGCCAGCAGTCAGCAGAAGCCGCCTGCAGTACTGTATTCTAACTACTGCACCACCACAGCTCATCATAAAATGATAAAGGAAATGCATTAATATTAAATCACTGATTGTAAATCTCCAAAAGGTAGGTGCATAAGAAAGATATTTCTTTCTTTCCCACTTTTATTATTTTTAAAATAGCTCAAGGCAGCAAACGTATCCAACACGCCTTCCTCCTCCTATTCTCCCCACAATAACAAAATTGTGAGATGAGTTGGACTAAGAGAGAGTGACTGGCTAAGGCTGGACTAGAGCACAAAGTCTATTCCAGCTTCAACTGGAAGGTGTCTGTTCTTTTACACATTGTTTGTATTATACAAAGAAAGGAATGACAAGAAGCCAACAGAGCCCAGGACTGTGGTTGAGAAGCCAACAGAGCCCACGGACTATAAAACTGCCCACCAGTGACCTCCTGAGTAGTATCACCACTAGCACCATGTTCCAGAAAGCCTTGATAAAAAGACAAAGGAAAGGAAAGAATTTGTCATTACCCCAATGCATACATAGCTAGCCCACCTATGCAATTGATCATCCCAACCCTTCCTCCCTTATTCTCCCTCAGCTGCTGCACTAAGTCTACCACCAATTTTCCTATTTTCCCAGCCTCTCTCCTTTGACTTAGAAGACCCTATTCCAGTGTGCTTCCATCCCTTCAATCTTCCTCGTACCTTCTCAGCTTCTGTTCTGCAACTCAGCCTATTGTTATGCCGATATATTGATCACTTGGCCCACTTAACCTTCCAACACTTTTTCTTTTCTCTCACATGCCTCAACCATGAAGTATGCCCACACCTTTCTATCAAACTTTCTCCTTCACCCAAACTGAAGCATGAGGTATGCACAGAACCTTATACATTCTGAGAGGGCACTGTGATCTCTGCCTGGACTGCATATGGTAATGAACTAAATCCATTATAAGTGCTGACCAGACAAACGTGTTCTCCATTGTGTCCAAAGTCCACTAAAAGTGGATGTCTATGGAGATTCTCAATCATCCAGGTCATGGTTGAAAAAGCATCTTTGGGACACTAAAGCTGGACTTGTATACTTTTTCTTATATCAATGTTTTTTTTTCCTCTGATATTTTACAGAGCAGCCTGCTACTCAGTCCTCTTCCTTGGAGACATGAATAATATTTCTAAGTGTATGGATATTTAACTTTTAATAACATATAACATTCCAACAATAGGTCTTTTATCATTGAGCAACTGTAAGATTAAAGCAGCTATTGTGCAGTAAAGAAGCTGAGACACTCCTCGTGTGATCCATATTCTATGCAGTTGATCATAGTGAAAAAAAAATAGTAACTATTATTCCCCACATTCATTTCTTTGTTCTTTAGGTTGCACCAAAGTTCCTCGCTAGTCTGCTCTAGTGAGATCTGTTTGTGGTGTAGCTTTCAGATTTCACTGGTAATTCATTTTTATTTCTGCTTTAAAGATAAATGGCATACTTTTATTTTTTACAAATAAGATATGAAAAAAAAATCCTATGCAGTGAAACAAAAATATCTAAAGTAACGCATAAAACACATTTTAATAAAGATCTTTCAACAGTTTGTTACAAGGTGTTATTTAATTAGGGACATCCAGAAGAGGAGGAAACTTTCAAAGAAGTCAAGAAGGTCATTTGATCACAGGCCAGTCCCCGTTTTTTATGTGTGCAAAACATGTAAAAAAAATGGTGAGGCTTTGATCACACAGTGCCATCCACTATCTTGACTTTATTGACTCCTCTCATGGATGCCCTTGAGAAATATGAAACATACTTAAATGAGACTTAATCTAATGGACACATTATCTGATTCACATTTTCATATTTTAGACACAGTATGCAAAGAACAAGTTGCCTTGAAAAGTCCGTAATGTTAGGAAAATAGAAGGAAACAGAAGAAATAGATAAATAGCATCAAGGTGAATGGACTCAATTACAGCTGCAGTGGCTTCATTGTTGGAAGACTTGAATGACACTTGCGGACAAACCATCCTGGGAAAATCTATCTATTTGGTCACTAAGAATCAACAGTGCCCTAAGGGCACATAATCAATCAGGATCAACCAACGTTTGGCTAGATGCTGCCAGTTTCTGTAACAGGTGAAGCAGAAGATAACATGGTGCCAAATCATTTAGAAACTTACTGGTTCTAAGCAGTATTTTGCTGTAGTGGTAAGAAGAAAAAAAAACCTGAATATGAAAGGATTTTTCCAGAACTTGACTGTGAAAAGCAGAAAGAAGAATCTTCTGCAATGCAGCTTAGGAATCATTCACCATTCCATACAGTATGTTGGGCAGATGTTAAAATATATGACAAAATGTAAGAGAATGCCACAGCATTCACATTTTTCACAACAGTGAAAAATGTTGGGTAGTTTGGTACAGGGGTGGGTTCTAAATTTTTTTACTACAGGTTCTGTGGGCATGGCTTATTTTGTGGGCGTGGCTTGGTGGTGGTAATGTGACTGGGTGGGCGTGGCCAACTTTTTTTTTTACTTTTAAAAGCATTTTTTCTACAATCTTAAGAGGTTGCAGAAAAAAAAATACTTTTAGAAGCCTCTGACGATCAGGCAACTCAGTTGGGATCGCCAGAGGCTTTTAAAGGCATTTTTTTTCCTACAACCTTTTCGGCCGAAGAGGTTATAGAAAAAATGCTTTTAAAAGTAAAAAAAAAAAGCCTCTGATGAGGTGGGCGGGGTAAGCAAGCGGCGACTGGACCGGGACCGGTTCGGGGGCATGGCCAGCCAATGTTATTACCGGTTCTCCGAACTACTACAAATTTTTACTACTGGTTCTTGCGAACCGGTGCAAACCGGGGGCAACCCACCACTGTTTTGGTAGTAAAATATGAGAAACAAGTAGACTTTGTGCATTCCCCTCAAGTACTTTTTAAAACCTGTCATATCTTAAATCCTGAAAAATCAGAGAATGTTACTCAGTGGTATGTACTTGCTTTGCTTTCAGATTCCATTTACTTCTTTGCCATCTTCATTGAAGGAGTATTAAATCTTAAGCCTAAGGTCCTAAAAAGCCACAGACAACCAGGGCTGACATATATTATAGATTCAAGCACTTCAACTGTACATCTGAAAGAACTGATCAAATGAATGTACACACAGTATGAGCATGCATAGCTTCTCTAGCTCTGGGTTAAAACTATCAAAGACAGTTTTGGATGTATGAGTTAGGAAAGAAATTCCCCCTTTTCTCTGAAAAAAAATGATTTATATTTATTCACCTTTCCTTCAAGGGACTCACGGCAATGTACAGGATTCTATCTCTAAATTTACAACTCTCCCTTCATGTCATCCCTCCTTCCAATATAATCTCACCACCTACTTAATGCTGTTTGAGAGGATAAGCTGATCCAGAGTCTCCCTGGGAACCTTTTGACTAAAGGGGATCTAACCAGATGCTCCCCAGTTCCAATGATTTCTGTTCTCAGAGTTAATCATTAGGTCATGAAAAGGAACTGCATCAGTGGTGGGATTCAAAATTTCTTACTACCGATTCTGTGAGTGTGTCTTGGCATGGCTTGGTGGGCATGACAGGAGAAGGATACTGTAAAATCTCCATTCCCTCCCCACTCCAGGGGAAGTTTACTGCAAAATCCCTATTTCTTCCCGATCAGCTGGGACTCGGGAAGCAGAGAATAGATGGGGGCGGGCCAGTCAGCGGTGGTATTTACTGGTTCTCCGAACTACCGATTCTCCAGAACTGGTCAGAACCTGCTGAATACCACCTCAGAACTGCATGTCTCTTCCTGAGTTTTTGTCCCTCTTTTAGCACATGTACATTTTGTTTGTGTGGGACATCATCCAGAAAGGTGACAAGTCTGCACTTCCTAAGTGTATTAATCTTGCTCAGGGCAAGGAGAAGAGGACATTTTGAGGAAGAAAGCCACAGTGGTCTATAACTTCCAAGTTAAAAAGAAAGTTTATCTCAGGCTAACAGATGATGGGGTTTAGCAACATGGGGTAGATCACACCTTCATTCACTGTTTGTGAACATTCTGACTTCCTGCCTGATTCTTCCCCATCAATAGAAAGCTAAGCAGCATGAACTGCTACACCGGCAGTGATCTCTCAGTTGCACTGAATATCAAGTACTTTATTTGAGGTTTTTTCCCATATAATTTATGCCAGTGTGATGCAAGCCTTGGTAGGCAGACTCACCAAAGAACTCAACATGAGTTTTTTTCATGGATATCAGTGAAATCAGAGCTTGAAAAGTAATACTGAGAGCTCACCAACGTAGCATGGATTTGTAGCACTCCCTGGAGGATTATAAACCAATGAACATTTCAGAAAATTCTCAGTAGATTATCTTATCATTTGTGACACATAAATGTATAAGTGAAACTCTGTAGTCTGATTTCAGTGATGTTTTCCATTTACTAAGCCACTTACAAAGTTTTATTCAAATTAGTGATATAAGTGGGAGCAATCATTCAAATACTGTAGATTAAATGCCAGTTGTAAAGAAACTTCAGAACCTAGGAAGAATATGGAAAATGGTTTCTTAAAATGGCTAGTAGAGTAAATATGAAATATCAAAGTAATTGAGGTCTGAGTTAAGAAGCAGAAAGAAAGAACATTATAATTTAGAAATTGTTCAAAATTTACAGTTAATCTGACTCAAAAGCTTCTTCTTCTACTTGGCTGTAACTTTACAGTGTAGTAATAAAAAATGCATATCTGTTCCCCCAAATCATCCCAATCATATGTCTAATAGCAATAGCAATTAAATTTATATACACTTCACAGTGCTTTACAGCCCCCAACAATCTGGGTCCTCATTTTACTGACCTCGGAAGGATGGAAGGCTGAGTCAACCTTGAGCCTGGTGAGAATCGAACTGCAGAACTGTTGGCAGTTGGTAGTCAGCAGAATTAGCTTGCAATACTGCATTCTAACCACTGCACCACAACGGCTCTTAATACACCTTGTGGAGTTGCTTTTTATGTAGACTACAAAAGCATGGGGTATAGACAATGTTGATAGACAGATTGATAGAACTTCATTTATATCCTACCTTTTCTCCTAAAACTTAAAGGTGGTTTATGTGAGGTGGAGTGTTTCTTCTAAGTTTACCACTATAACAACACTGGGCTGAGAGAACTGGCTCACATAAACTCTCCTAGTGAAGTCTATGATTTAGTGGGGTCTTGAAAAATGAGACAATTTATCCTGGACCATATTGATATTTGTGGTTGAGTATACAACCCTTTAATATACATTAGATGATACATCATCAGCCTTCCTTACCTTCTAGACACGTTTAACTTTAAATCCTATCATCACAAAACAGCATGGGACACGGAACCAGAGTTCTTACTGGAGCAAAGTACTGAGAAATGCAGTATGATTTGGATCAAGCTATGTTTAAAACCTTTTGAGAAAATTCAGCTGATATATTGTGTAGTAGTCATATTACTGTCTGGGACTTATGACAAGGAGAATGTGACTACTTTGATCTCCTAACCTCACTGGCTTTGTTCTGTTATGTATGCTTCAAATTACTTGCTATGATCAATAAAGCATTAAGTGAATTGAAACCAAGTTTCAAGTTTGAAAGTCCATATGAATTTCTTTATTATTATTCTGAATCTCTTTATTATTATAAATATATATATTATTATATCTTTATTATTATTCACAAACTTTATGGTACTCAGAGGCTTTGAGTACCATTTTTTGCAGAACTGTAGGATGTAAGTATAAGAATTTTAGAATTTCATGCACAAATTATTTACTAATGACACATATTGGATGGAAATGGAATGTATGTGTCTGTGTATGTATGTATGTATGTATGTATGTATGTATGTATGTATGTATGTCTATATTTCACTTCCATCCAATATGTGCCATTAGTAAATAATTCTAAAATTCTTATATATATAAGGTAGAGGTTCCCCTCGCATCTATGTGCTAGTCGTTCCCGACTCTAGGGGGCGGTGCTCATCTCCGTTTCAAAGCTGAAGAGCCAGCGCTGTCCGAAGATGGTCATGGTCATCTGGCTAGCATGACTCAATGCCGAAGGCGCACAGAACACTGTTACCTTCCCACCAAAGGTGGTCCCTATTTTTCTACTTGCATTTTTGACATGCTTTCGAACTGCTAGGTTGGCAGAAGCTGGGACAAGTAACGGGAGCTCACCCCATTACGCAGTACTAGGGATTCGAACCGCTGAACTGCTGACCTTTCGATCGACAAGCTCAGCATCTTACCCACTGAGCCACCGCGTCAGTGAGTAAAATGCTGATATATATATGTGTGTATGTATGTATGTATGTATGTATGTGTGTATATATATAAAAATAACACCATAACACAGGAAAAGAACAGGAAAATAGTTAAAGCCAGTTCCCACAAACACTATTTATTACACCTCTCTAAATATTTCTGTCCTTGCAAACAATCCTTGCTTTCACCATGTCTGTTCCCTGATTCATACATTAGCTTTTAGTCTTCAAAGACATACTTTTGTCCTAAACATATTACCTTAGAAAATTTTAGAAAACACAAGAATACACAAATATATATGCCATTAAAGGTCTTAGAAATGACTCATCATGTGTCATGTAGCCCCTGGAAAACTTTAGTATATACTTGTGAAAGAATGAGAAGATAAGTAACATATTACATGGCTTCACTATGAAATACCTGTGGCTGTGGTATGACAGAAATGGAAGATAGTTCTGAGGCCATTTTCTTAGCAATGACTTTGGTTGTCAGAAGGTCACTAAAGGAATGGCAGAATAATAGAATAATAGAGTTGGAAGAGACCTTGGAGGTCTTCTAGTCCAATCCCTGCTGAAGCAGGAAACCCTATATACCATTTCAGACAAGTGCCTATCAGTCTCTTCTTAAAAACCTCCAGTGATAGAGACCCAGGCAAGCCTTCAGAATAATACATTTTAGTATTATGATGAAAATCCCCAGTATTCCACAGACCACATTTTGGGAACTTCTGCATTAAACATTTTCAAAATTTCATTAATTTCATCTAGCCAAAACTATTTTGATCTTTCCTTCTTTTCAACATATTCACTCTTCATTCATATTTTTGTTTTGTAATTCAGTCTTCATGCATTCTCTCTATATGACCAAATCACCTTACTGAATTTCTTTCAAAATGGTGACCCATTATTTTTCACCCTTTATTTTAGTGCTTTATCATATTCACTTCTGTTTAGAATTCTAAGAAATCCTATTCCCAACTTTTCAATTTGCATTTATGTTTCTCCTAATGGAGAAATCGCTTTTACACAACTATTTTTCCTTCTTTTGATAAACATTTGTTTTTTGCAAGACACAACATAATATCCACTATCTTTCAGCATTTGAAAATCTTAACATTCTCCATCCATTTTCCTATCTATTTGATATAATTTTTCACCCTTTATGTAAAACTTTGTAATTGTTCAGTCCATTTTCCTTGACATTTGATACATTAATGTTCAGATCCATACTCTTTCTTGCATCATGTGGTTGAACATTCACTACAAATCAATTTGGTTCTCATCCGACATTTCTACTTCATTTGCATTTAAAAGTAATAATTCATTTCTGCAACCATATTTATCTAACATTACTATAAGCACTCCTTAAACATAGTGTATACTGATAAATTTAGTAGAAAACCGAAGGGGCATCACACATTTCCATCTTATTTCCAACTCAATATTGAACGTATCATTATCATTGCTATACAAATTTCTAAAGTACTGCTTCTGCTAACCTGTCATGTTGGTTTCATTGAAAATCATTTCATCATTTTTATTTGTAATTCCTTTCACTTTTTTATTTAGCTCTAGTCACCCAGTTCTAAACCTATTACATATTTCCATCAAAACAATTCTACATTTTCTTGTGCTTCTTTTAAATCTTACTCTCTCTTTGACTATGTTCTATCTGTCTGTTTATCTGTCTATCTTATGGTATTTTTTTCTTTCATCCTAGTTTTGTACCATTCAGTCTCATATATGCATTTTTCTCAATCATTTTCATTTCATTTTATTATTTCACTAATACCTTTTTAATGCACCTATTAGCATTACTCCATTCATTTCTGTAGTACTCAGTAACATAATTCTTTTCACTCTGTTGTGCATAGTTTATGCATTACTCTTTCTTTAGATTGGTTTTTCATTCATTCTATCCTGTAATAGTTCTTCATATGGATCTTGTATTTTTTATACATTCTATTTTTATTCTCATTTCTTTCCCTTATTTTCATATCTACATTTTCTCAACGTCCGTTTGTCAACCCATTTGGTAAAAACCAGACTAAGAAATCAACTCCAAGGAAAGATTAAGACTAGCTATAACAGAACGTTGCAAAATCATGTTGTACTACTCCTCGTTCTTACATAATTCAGTAGGAATTAGGAAGGTGTCTCTCTGAACCACTTCCAAACGTTATCTTTACATTCTGGACTTAAACTCTTTGTTGCCATGGTAATGGATTTTGCATATCTGTCAAGGTTATCCTCCTTACTTTCTATTAAACCATTCCTGGCACCACCAATGGTCTGTTTACATTATGAACCTTTCAGCACCTTATTCACTAATTCTCTCAATATTTCATCAAAAACAATTGAATCAATCATTTTTAAGATTTATATTTTAAAGGAAGATTTCTTCCTTTTAACTTATCGGCATATGAATAGATGTGAGTTGATCATGTGTTTGTAATAAACAGACTTTTCCTAAGCTGATATTGACCTGCCACTATTCTCATTCATTCTTGGATCTCCAAATAGACCCATTATTTTTTCTGTACTTTTGTTAGCTTGTTCCCACCAATCCATTCAGGTGGGAAAGTCATTTTTCCTTTGAATAATACTCATTCAAAATATAGCAAAATTTTCCCCAAATTAATCTCTGTTTCTTTCATTAACATCATTCAGTGGAGCACAACATGCAACCACACCCAAATTAGTGAAATCACAAAACCTAAATGATGCTACTTCATACTTTTTGCAATACATATTTTAGTCTTTAATTCATATTTGAGCCCTCACCTTCGTTTCTCCAAAATACAGTATTTTATCAATTCTACTCCAGAAGATCAGGCTACTTTCCTTCCTTCCTTCCTTCCTTCCTTCTTCCCTCCCTCCTTCTCTCTTCCCTCTTCTCTTTATGCTTTTTAACATTTATACCTTTTAGATTCCATGTCAAAATTCTAGTTATCATTAGTAAATGAACATGAAATGTTATCCCTAGATAATTTCCAATTGCAAATCATGACTTAGTTAATCAAATACTCCTTCTAATAGTGTTCCAGATTAGCACATAAGATAGGTAAAGGACATAACCCTACCCTATTTCACAATTAAAACCATGATATTTTAATTCTAGTAGGAAAGAATCATGTCAGTTAAGATGGAGCTGTAATTAAATTGATATGACTTTTATATTCCCCTTCAAAAAGTGGAGTAGTAATCATATAGTTCTTCACCTAAACACCCATCTTCAAACTATACAGAAATCAATTATCTCACCAAACCAGTAGAAGGACTATAAAATGTTGTGAACATCACTCTAAAAATTCAAGCATCAGGCCATTAACTTCCCTCTCCCCATTCCGCATACTAGGTAATTCTGAAACAATTTATTCTAAATTATCCCTTAATTATCAATCTTTAGGGAACAAAGTCAGCCAAACATCTATGTATCTAATCAATTTACTTGACTGATCTTCCTAAATTCAATTATTATTATTTTGAGTGACAAAATGCTAGTAAAGAACAATTCAGGATTTGCTAGAAATGTTTCCAAATGACAAATGTTTTTCTGATTTACTCTGTCCTGACAGATACAGAGTTAAAGGTGGACCTCCA
This sequence comes from Arizona elegans, assembly GCA_022577455.1. Lineage (NCBI taxonomy): Eukaryota > Metazoa > Chordata > Lepidosauria > Squamata > Colubridae > Arizona > Arizona elegans. The sequence continues at coordinate 294,419,784 of JAKOOJ010000001.1, read as the reverse complement.
TGACTGAAAATACCTCTTGAGGATCAGGGATCTTAGTAACTTGAAGACGGTGATAGGCACTGGTGTCTACAGGTTATGAAATCGAGTTGATGTGATGTCATTTTGGTTCTACTGTAGCTTAGTTATCTGTTGTGAAGACTTCATGTGTGATTAGTCAATTTGCAGAAGACAGCAAACCTTATCAGGTGCACGTTGCGATCTTCCTGTCAACTCAGGAAATATGAATAAGAAATTTAAGATGAGGTGTCACATCTTCGTATCAAACTCCAGGGCACTAGAACCTATAGCTTGGGAAACTCCCTCTTGCTTTCCAAACTTTAATACACACAAAGATAAAGGCAAATGTTTATTTCAATAATACTGTTCTGGTAACGTTTGTTTATGTTAGCATATTTTGTTACAAAATTCTGTTTGAGCATAATAAGGAGAAGAAAAAATCCTTATAGACAGGTTTACATAAAATGCATTCATTATTAATAAACAGAAAAATTAGAAATATTTGCCATGCAGTTTTTCAAATATAATAAACATTTTGAGCTTCAGGAATATAAATAAAATTTATATAAATAAAATAAAATATAAATTGTTTACATAGGAAGTTTTACACACCCAAACATATATTCCTTCAATATTTTAATGACTTTAAAATATTGAATACAAATAAGAAAACACGGTAACAATTTTTAAACATACAGTAAAGAATATTTGTAGAAGAAGCTACTTTGCATGAGATCCATACACTTCACTGCTATTTTTCAAAAGGAGCTTATTGGAATGCTGATGTTATATTATTAATAAAGGCATTTACAATGGGAACATCTCTCCTCTTTCTGAAACTTAAAATTCATGGTTAAGTTAGAAAGATAAATTGCATCCTGCAAATCAATACAGAGTATAAACATGGCATATTAAAGGGCTTTGTATGCTTTCTCACAAGGAAGAACAAATCAGCATCTCTAATTTTATCTTCTATTTTCGGAAAGATATTTCAACTGTACACTAATTTACTGTACTGTACATTAACATATGTACTGTACACTGTACATTAATTTTTATTATTTATTTTTCCAGCAGCATACACAGTCTTTGCTTTAGAAGAAAATGTATTGTAAACTTTCATAACCCTTTTGATAGTATTTTGAAAGTGTTTTTTCCTTTAAAGGCTTAAAAACCCGCTATCTTACAATCAAGTTACTTCTATATAACAATCATTGCAAAACAAGCACTCTAGAGACAGAGATTGGATTTGCACATTACGCTAACCCACCATTAAATATGAAACCAGATAAAGCATGTCCAACTGAGGTAAAAACAAAGGAAGATGGAAACAAACCAGCCCTGCCTGAAAGGTGGGCTAAATTCTCCATAAGGTAAAGCAGAATGAAAAAACTAAATGTAAAGTTTGAGTCTTGTCCTTATAAATAAGGTAAGTTTGTGATTAACCACTTGCTGAAATTCTTTTGGTACTTCAGTGGTTTTCATCTTTCTTCAATAAATGTTAGTTATTCTCACTCCGTGGATTTTCTTCTGAGTTTATCTAAGTGGTTCCAATCCAGCCTCCAGCTGAAGTTTGATATGAAGTGAGCATAACTATTACTGCCCACAAAAGAGAAAGAAAGAAAGAAAGAAAACCTGTCATATAAAGATTGTTTAGATTCTGATTTACTCTCAATACCTTTCCTGAGTCTCAAGGAGAGAGGAATGTTAAACACAGTCATTCGATTCTTTTGACCAACAGTGCTGGGGATTGAATCTGGAGACTGCTGTAGGCTTGTGCTTACATTTCTGATGTGAATTGCACTTATCATATATTTAAGGTCAGCTCTACCATATAAGGGAGTCCTCAACTTTCAATGGCAATTGTGTGTGACTGCATCACTTAGCAACAGCAATCCCTGCAGTCCCAGTTGCTGTTGTTAACTGAATACCATGGTTGTTAGCTGGGGCAACTTCCTGCTGGCTTCCCACAACCAAAGCCAGGAGGGAAGCAATCAGTGGAAGGGAGTGGGTGGGGGTGTGGGAGAGGGTCAAGGAGGGTGCGCGAGAGGTCCAGTGTGGGAGGGCAGAGCACAAAGGGGCTGGGGGAGATTTACTTCAGCACATTACAATCTTTCCTGCCAGCTTCTCGTCTGACTGTCTGGGGAAGTCAGCATGGAAAGTTGCAAATGGGGATCAAGTGATTATAGGGCACTTGGCAGCCAGTCTTAAGTGTAAATGGGTTGCCAACACCCATATAATTATCATGTGAACATAGGGATGCTTAGGTGGCCAAAACTCTGAGGTTGACTGGTTGGAACCTGATTCATTTAGTGCCATCATAATTTCAAACAGCAGAACAAAACAACTAAGTCAAGGGCTATCTGTAACAAACTAGGACTATGTACTGATTCAGATAGGATCACACCCCTGGGTTTCTACACAACCATAAAAGTATGCTTATCAGATCTGGATTGGGAAAAATTGATAGCCATTTGATGGCAGAAAAGCCTGTTTGGATAGTCTCAAACCAGATATGTAGCTTTACAGAGAGGGGAACAGAACCAGAGTATATAAGAAAGGTGGACAAAGATAAATCCCTCACAGGGCTGCAGGTTCTGTCTGTTGGAGAATTATCCTTGGTGGCCAATGATATTCCCCTAATGAAATGTTCTCCCTTCTCCCTTGAAATGAAGTCAGCTCCAACCCTACTTACTTTCCAGAAGTCCTAAAGACCTGGCTTTGTCATCAAGTCTGGGCATCTCAGGGGACTAAGAAAATTTTGGGGTGGCTCCATAGCTAATCTAATCTCTTGTGTGCTGTATGCTTTATAAACTTTTTAATAATGATTTTTTGTTTGTTTTATATTTTTGTTCTATACCACCCAAAGTCACTACTTTTGAGATGGGCAGGTATTTGATATATAAATATGAAAAAATAAAGTTAGAGGACAAACAATTTGGCAATCATCCCTGTCACCCACAGTATTTCTTTTATCTACAAAGATCCTTCTGGCTATGTTCATATATCAGGGAAGAAAAGGAAAGAAGCAAAAGAACAATTTAAGTTAAAGCAAAGTAGAAAAAATGCAGAGTGATTTTGATGGTAATCAAAATTGTTTTGAAATAGATGAAGATGGCTAGGCATAAAAAGAACAAAATTAAAAATAAAAGTGATTGGATGATCTGGATGAAACTGACATGAAAGTATGTTGGAAGAATTTTAGACATTCTTTTGTTAAAGTAGAATTTAAATGAATGAATCAAATGTTAGTGTCCATGAAAACAGCACGGATGAAAAGGAATTTATAAATGTTGTGAAAAATGTTTCTAGATATGGCTGCTCTAAGTGCGACAGCATCACTAGAAACCTATAAAATATGTATTTTGCTTTGTGACTTATTTATCTGTTTCTGAAGTCCATAGCTGTGCCTGCAACTGGAAGGATGCTGTTATTATTCCTCCATACAAGAAAAAAAAGACAAGAATGAATGCGAGAGACTACAGGAGAATTAATCTGTTAAGTGTGCTTGGGAAAGTGTTTGGCAGAATTCTGATTGAAAGGGTACAAGACAAGATAATAGATAATATTTGGCAAGTTTTTGATCTTCAGAAGCTCATTGAGAAATATATGAATATGTGAAACATAAAAATGTGAAAAATACATACGTTGATATAAAGAAATAAAATAAAAATGATAATTATGGACTATTTTTCATATATTCAAAGGTATGTTGCTAATGTAAGATCTATGGATGGAAGTAAAACATGTGTGAATAAATTAAATGCGTATACAAATCATTCAACATTGGAGGTATAATAAAGCAATAAAACATAAGGACAAGAATTAATGGGTGCTGAATGAATGTGGAATATGTACTTTGGTTATCATTAATAAACTATGTTATAATTAATAAGTATTTTATTTATTTAATTTTATTTAATAAATATTTATTTTATATATTTAAAAATGTCTAATATCTAAAAAGCAGAGATATCACCCTGCCAACAAAAGTGCGTATAGTCAAGACTATCGTTTTCCCAGTTGCAATGTATGGCTGTGAAAGTTGGACCATAAGAAAGGCTGAGTGCCAAAGAATTGAGGTCTTTGAAATATGGTGCTGGAGAGGACTCCTGCCAGTCCCTTGGACTGCAAGGTAATCAAAGTGGTCAGTCCTAGACGAGATCAACCCTGACTGCTCTCTAGAAGGCCAAATCCTGAAGATGAAACTCAAATACTTTGGCTACCTAAAGAGAAGGAAGGACTCACTGTAGAAGAGCCTAATGCTGGGAAAGATTGAGGGCAAAAGAAGAATGGGCCGACAGAGAATGAGATGGCTGGATGGAGTCACTGAAGCAGTAGGCATGAGCTTAAATGGACTTCAGACAATGGTAGAGGACAGGAAGGCCTGGAGGAACGGTGTCCTTGGGGTCACGATGGGTCGGACACAACTTCTCAGCTAACAACAACAAATAAGTATTTTGCAATTATTTTTTAATAAAAGGGTTTTACTTTATTTGCTTACGCATGGAAAAATATAACAATTGTGTCCACACAATATCATTACCCTGGATGTAATGATAGGGTCCTTTCTGAGACATTTAACAGAATAATAGAATAAGAGAGTTGGAAGAGACTTTGAAGGTCTTCTAGTCCAATTCCCTGCTTAAGCAAGAGACCCTATACCATTTCAGACAATCTCTTGTTCAATCTCTTCTTAAAAACCTCCAGTGATGGAGCACCCACAACTTCTGAAGCAGTGGTGAGCTTCAAAAATGTTTGCTACCGGTTCTCTGGGTATGGCTTGGTGGGTGTGGCATGGCTTGGTGTCATGGCGTGGCTTGGTAGGTGTGGCAGGGGAAGGATACTGTAAAATCTCCATTCCCTCCCCAATCCAGGGGAAGGTTACTGCAAAATCCCCATTTCCTCCTGATCAGCTGATACTTGGGAGGCAGAGAATAGATGGGGGTGGGGCCAGTCAGAATGTTTACTACTGTTCTCCGAACTAGTAGTAAATTTCTGCTCCCGATTCTCCAGAACTGGTCAGAACCTGCTGAAACCCACCTCTGTTCTGAAGGCAAGGTTAATTGTTCTCACTGTCAGAAAATTTCTCCTTAGTTCTAGGTTGCTTCTCTCCTTGATTAGTTTCCATCCCAGATGCTTCTTGTCCTGCCTTCACTGCATTATGTGTTTGTCAGCTGAGCTTCCATCCTAAGACTTACAGTAGCCTGCCAGAGAACTTTATCATGTCCCTGTAGCAACAGAGATAAGACTGTCTTGTGATTTTCTGAGCTACTGCGCATGTCCAAGTTTAAGGAAGAAACTTCCTGACTTTCTTTTTCCTTTATCCGTCTGTGTTATAAAACTGTCGGTAATGATGTAGTTAGTAAGTTTGTTTTATTTCTTTATAATAAAATGTTTCTTAGAATATATTTCGGGTTTTCTTTCTTTAAAGTATACAGCATGGAAAACAAGATCCATCCATCTTTAATTAAATGCGATTACCCCAGGGGAGTATCGAAGCTGATTTACACTTCGACAAGGTTAACCCCCTCTTCTTTGTGACAGCCCCTTTGATATTGGAACACTGCTATCATGTCACCCCTAGTCAGTGGTGGAATTCAGCCAGTTTGTACCACTTCAGGGGAACCGATTGTTAACTTTCTGAGCAGTTTGGTAAACTGGTTGTTGGAACAAATAATTAGGGCAGAGAACCGGTTGTTAAATTACTTGAATCCCACCACTGCCCCTAGTCCTTCTTTTCATTAAACTAGACATACCCAATTCAGGGATGGGTTCTACTTACCTTTACTACCGGTTCGCAATGGGGCCACGTGCATGCGCAGAAGCTTCTGCGCATGCGCAGAAACGTTCTGATGACGTCAGGGTCGGTGGGCAGAGCCTCCCGCCAGTTTTACTACTGGTTCTATAGAACCGGTGCGAATCGGGGGCAACCTACCACTGACCTAATTCCTGCAACTGTTCTTAGTATGTTTTAGCCTCCAGTCCCGTAATCATCTTTGTTGCTCTTTTCTGTACTTTTTCTATAGTCTGAACATTTTTTTTATACATTGTGGCAACCAAAATTGGATGCAATATTCCACATGTGGCATGTGTGGTCTTACCAAGGCATTATAAAGTGGCATTAACACTTCACATGATCTTGATTCTATTCCTCTGTTAATGCAGCCTAGGACTGCTATTCTGGCAGCTACAGCACACTGCTGGCTCATATTTAAGTTATTGTCAACTAGGAGTCCAAGATCCCTGTCACAATTAGAATTATTGAGCCAGGTACCACCTATACTATGCCTGTGCATTTGATTTTTCTCGCCTAAATGTATAACTTTACTTTTCTCACCATTGAATTTCATTTTGTGAGATAGTGCCCAGTGTGCCGGTCTGTCAAAGTCCTTCTGTATCTTGAGCTCCCCTTCTATCCCCTCATCTAAATCATTTGCCATGCTCACATTTGCTTAGCATGCTGGACACATATAGTCACGATGTTTGTAATTGCCCAGGTTATGCTGCCTTTTTCTTGGTTTCTTTTTCTTTCTCTCCCTTTCTCTCCACTGTACATATATGTACAGTGCTTCTATTCACATTCAGCTCATATAGATCATCAGAAGATTATGTCGTGTGGGGCAATGGCACAAGCCTATTAGAATGCAGACATTCACTTCCAGAATTCAGTTTATATAACCTTGGCTATACATTAGAGGGTCAGACCACTCTGACATCAAACTCTGTTCCTGTTCAAGTGGCATGAAAACAGATGGTGCTTCAAATAACAGCAATGAAACTATGATAAACAAGACTTAATTCCAAGGCACAGTGCTAAGGTTTTGAAACAATCTATTGCACCCAACCAAGGAAAGGGCTGGCTTTAGCTGCACCAGCGTGTTGGGAATTTCACAGTGCTAGGGGCAAAGTACACTCTCTCAGATGATTAAAGACTGGTATCTCTGAAGCATAGGGGAAGATATCATCTGATGAAGAGTTAATAACAAGAAGCTTGGTGATTATCTGACAAAGTCTCAAGATATCGGAGAAAAGTCTCTGAAAATGCAGTTGGGGGAAGAAAGCTTTGACTGCAGAAGGAGAGGAGAAACAACCCTCCATATATACCTTATATATATTTAAAAGTAGGTATAAAGGTGTATGTGTGTGTGTGTGTATATATGTGTGTGTGTGTGTGTGTATGTGTGTGTGGAGAGAGAGAGGGAGAGAGAGAGAGAAAGAAAGAAAGAAAGAAAGAAAGAAAGAAAGAAAGAAAGAAAGAAAGAAAGAAAGAAAGTGTTGAGTATTGAGTATTGAGAATGTGAATACAAATGAAACAAAAACAGTACTGGTAGAGGTTCTCTTCAAAGTCCCATGTGTGGATTCTTCTACACTATACATCCTACCCAAGTGTATCCTTGAATTTTGGTAGAAACCGGAGTCTGAGAAGGTGCCATTTAAAATTTCCCATAATGCTTCAGAACTTTCAAGTTTTACTCTTTAAACAAGAGCTTTCCAACCAAATCCAACCATCTATCACTGGTGGCTTTCAGTAGGCTTTCCAGGAAACCAGCATTAAGATACCAATAAGAGATAAAAGGCCTGGAAGAAAGATAAAAGGCCTTGGGAAGACTGTCTCCTCCAATGCAGTCATGCACTAAATCTCAATATAAATGGAGAACTTTGGAGCATGATTTCTAAGGATGATTATTGTGTGCATATAGGAACATATTGGAAAGTACTGATACTGTAGTCTAAAAATGAGAAGGGATTTTATAGTGCTATTTTTGATTATACACTCAGGAATGAATGAGATTTAGTGCCAGTTTCTGTCAGTACTGTAACAGCAATATTTATACCAACTGAACTTTACCACTTTATATTTTTCAGAGTATAAGATGCTCCAGAGTATAAGAAGCACATTAATTTTGGAGGAGGAAGACAAGAAAAAAAAATCTGCCTCTGCCTTCTCAATTAGTATTCAACTGGCTAGCGTCCTTGCAACAAACAGCAAACAGCCTGGTCAGCTTCAGCATGTTATCACAGCCTGATTCAGCACGAGAAGTTGATTGGCAGTTGGATCGGCCTCCCAGAATACCACCAATCAGCTGTTTCATGCTGCCTCCTTGTGGTGAGCTGTGATCACCACAGCTCATCGCCGCCTCCTTGTGTCACGTTTTTGGCCTCTGCACGCCCCATTTTTGGTTTCTGTGCATCACATTTTATTTTTGGCCTGTTCCAGGCCACCAATCCCCACCATTTGGAACCGGCCAAAACGCAATGCACAAAGGCCAAAAACGGGGCATGTGCAGGCCAAAAACGTGACACACAGAGGCCAAAAATGCATCACATGGAGGCACCAATGTGCTGTGGCAATCCCCGCAGCCTGGAACGGGTCTAAAAGGGAGCGTGCGGAAGCCAAAAACACGCCGCACAGAGGCTGAAAACGGCTGAAGGGTGGCGGCAAGTGGGTGGATGGGGCGTCAACAACATTCACTGTATAAAACGCACAGACATTTCCATCCACATTTAGGTGGGGGCGGAGAGTGTGTCTTATACTCCGAAAAATACAGTATATGCTTATGAATTGTCAGAAAGAAATTAAGAATTTCTGTGGCTTGAGCTCCATCAATGGTATTACTAGAGAGTTTTATTTAGCATCATTCCATGCCACATAAGACATTTGTATGTCTAATGAGAAAGGACTATTGCCATCACTAGAATAATTAACTAATGCTTATTAAGGGACTGCAACCTTTCACAGAACAAAATTAAAATGTTAACCTAGATCAGGGGTGTCAAACTCAAGGCCCGTAGGCTGAATCTGGCCCATGGGTTGCTTAGATCTGGCCTGTGGGGCCACCCTGGAAACAACGAAAGAGTGGCCAGTGGTGTCTTTGCCAGTGAAAACAGACCTTGGGGAGCTCCATTTTCACTGGCAGAGGGCTGCAGGAGGCTGTTGCAGCCGAAAACAAAGCTTCAACGAGTGACATGGAGTCAGGCCCACCCTGGCCACGGCCACTCCAACCACACCCACCTGTCACGCCCACCCTGACCACAAACCCCCAAGGTCAAACTGATGCAGCCCTCAATGAAATTGAGTTTGACACCCCTGATCTAGATGAACAAAATATGAAGGCACAGATGCTATTTTTTCCCCTTTGGATTCAACTTCAATTCATTGGTCTTCCTCATTCAGTAAAGCATCATGGCAATAAATTGATTAGGCATCTTACCTCAGTTGGACTGGTGAAAAAGAGCTAGTTCTGTGGTATCAGCCTCCTTTAAACCTCCAATGATCTCCATGGTTCCATGTTAAATAACATGAAATCTGGCAGAAATGCAAAGCAGTGTTCTGGTCTAAGACTGTAATAATAATAAATTGTATTGTACAATTGTTCAGAGGTTGACCAGAAATCCCTCAGCACAATTTCTATAGATAGTCTTAAAAAAATGAGCAGAACCATCATACGACTGGACTATCTGCCCTTAATTTAGTCAACCTCTTTGGTGGAGAACTTGAATAAAACCATTGAGACATCAATAAAAATCATTAGGCTCATACTATTCTAAGTTTGAGACGGGAGAGAGGAATGTTATATTTTCCCCCAACAAATATTTTATTTTCTATATGTGTTTGGCTAAAGTGGCTGTGAACTGAGATATAAAGTTCCCAGTTACCTTCTATCTTTCCCCCCAAGATTCTCATAGATGCTCATTATTCTGGAGAGAAATAAAAGCTACTCACTGGTAATCAGTTCCTCCATCTTCCCCACCTTGGAATAGCCAAAAATAACACAATATAGAATAATGTACAGATTTTCTTTATTATTCATTAGATTGTATTTACTGAGAAATTAACAGTGAATGAAGCATAATCCATTTGCTTAATTCCCCCTCCCCCATTTTTTACTTTCACACACCCAATTTTTTTGTCCCAATAATCGCTGGTCAAATAGATTTTTAAATCTGTATCTATATCTATTAATAAAAACTGGGAATTCTCGTGCCAAAGAATTATTTATTTTAAGATTTCTTATGCGGGTATTTTATATCTCCCACTGTTCTTTCTCTTTCAGCTGATAATTTCATTGTAATCCTTTCCCCCCCACTTCTATCTCCTTTTGGCCAAAAACCATTACTCAGTTTAAATCATCTAGTATTGCACAGCAATGAAACTAATCCACATGTTAATATTTAATTCAATTTGTCTATTAGTCAATTAACCTTTTAAAAAACATCTGAGATGAATTATTTGCCCTCGTGTTTCTTTCTTGCTTTTCTTTTCTTTTTTCCATATGAAGATAATAGATGTTGTACTGTTCAGCACAATTAGAATCTCTTCCCTTCATCCTCATGTTGTATGATGGAGTTATTCTGCTCCTTGCATGCTTTGGTCCAAAAGTGAAATGATCACAGCAGTGACATTTTCAAAGAATTCCAGTCAAGATTAGTCCATATATGATGTGTGAATGGGGAGAACTCAATATCATAATTGAATCCAAATATTTGCATCCATATTTTCACCTTGGGTTGCATAGTATCAAATATTTTGAATTTATTTTATTTTTATGTAGTCTTAACAACTATATTGTTGAAAATGAAGTTGGAAGATGAATTGAATATAATAAATATTCTAAATCAGTCATTTATGAAAAACACAAGGCATGAGATTTCAATCATATGGAAATCTGAACAGCCACATCCAATTGATGTGGAATGAAAAAGACTAAGATATGAGAAATTAACTGGACTAATAACTATCAAGTTCATTAAAATAAGGATTTTATTAAAGCTGACTGGTTTTTAGAACAATTTTTAAAATAAATTGAACATGGCAACTTTTAATAGTACTTGGGTATCATAAGCATAAATAAAAAAATAATCCTATTTTAAAAGTAACAAAGGACACTCCAGTCTTTAATCAGATTTTTATATGTGAACTATCACTTCTGGATATAAGTGATATGCTACAAGAAAGGATTTTTTAAAATTGAAAACACTTGAAACCTGGAATTTAGATTTTAAAAATTCTCAGAAAAAGTAAATTTTAATAAATAATCCCCTGTCAAAAGCCAAAGGCCTCATTATTATTTTCATGCAATTTGTACATTTCAGAATAATTTATGTGCTGCATATCATGTGATAGAAAGTCAAGGTGGATGTTATTTTTGTTACAGCCAAACTGTTTTAAAAACATTGACAACATAACACCATGATTTAAACAGGTAAGCAGCAGAGTCCCATGAAAAACAAGGCCAATTACTTGTCTTTACCACCAACAAATGGGCAGTACTATTAAAACAATCACTATATAAAACGCTCATTGCAAAAGAAAGACAAATACATCTTTTGTTGAGTTGTTTTATACAAGGCATCAACATAAAACATAGTCTTTTTATTCTTGAGAAATATTTTGAGTCAAAACATACATGGCAACTTTTGGTTTGGAAATCTGACGACCCCACTGACCTTTGAGGGTATAAGGAGCCATACTACATAAAAAAGAGCGGGGCAAGGACAAACCAATTAATTCAACCGCCTTTACGTTTACATGAATAATTAAACAGAAGTAATGTAATTATTTTGCATTTATTGCATGAACCCTTTCTGTTACATTAAAAATATACTTCAGTGGCAATAACTGGATTTGGAAGCCATACTCAAGGCTTTAGGAGTCTGTAGATGACTTTGGACTTCCCAGGGGTGTCCACTGGATACGGTCAAAAATGGCCAATATGGCAGCCACAAGAATGTGATCGAAGCTCTGCCAGTTTTTTAATGTTATGATCTGTTTTGATCATATTCTGTGGACATCCCTGGGCTTCATGTTGTGCCCCTATGTTATTTTAAAGATGCAAATGTTAACACATAGATCCACACACATATTTAATAAATTTGATCTGTGACAGTAATAAATATGGATTAATTGATTGATTTAATAACTATAATGCCCCATATACTATATGCATTTTTCTTTCCCCATACCTTATTCCTTTTCTACTCTCTCATAATCATATAGGTTATCCAATTAGTAGCAATGATCTCAATTCTTCTATTTTCAAATAGATCTTAATTTTTTTCCTCCCAAATAAACTCCTTTAATCTTATAAAACTTTAAAAGTGTAGCTCCTTTGTCAAAAGTGTGGGATTAACACAACGAGCAGAGAAACTTTCTAGATCTAGAGAACTGCAACATTTAATAAGGGGATTCTTTAGGGCAGTAAATAAGGGAATTACTTCTCAAATACAGGTAGTCCTCAATTTACCACAGTTCATTTAGTGACCGTTCAAAGTTATAATGGCACTGAAAAATGTGACTTATAATCGTTTTTCATAGTTATGACTATTGCTGTGTCCCAAGGTCATGTGATCCCCATTTGCGACATTATGACAAACAAAGTCAATGGGGAATTCAGATTCACTTAACAACCAGGTTAATAACTTATCAAGTGCAGTGATTCACTTAACAGCTGTGGCAAGGAAGGTCGTAAAATGGGCAAAACTCACTTAACAAATGTCTCACTTAACAACAGAAATTTTGGGCTCAGTTGTGGTCATAAATCAAGGACCGCCTGTATAGTGTAGAATAGCTTTCCTTAGGTTTTTAATCAAACCAGTTACTTTTCCTAGTACCAAAAACGAATCTTCTCTAACAAATTGGTTCTCAGTGACTTTTTGCTCAAACCAGTGTCCATTCTTATACTCAGAGAAGATATGTGGTTCAAGAATTTTTCTCTGCTTTCAAGTCTTTCTCTGTTTGCACAACTTGATAAACTACATGAAAAGGCTGTTGGATGATTTGTAGCCCATGTTATGACAATCTAACCACAATTTTAGTGTGCTGTGTGAATCAGGCCAGTACATTAAGCTGTGAGATGATTCATTCTGTGTGCATAATAGAATGAACAACCTGCTTTTGTTAACCACCTTTACGAAATGGTGCACTATGTAAGCAGAATACAGAGTACATTTTATAGTGAGTACAGCATATTAGCCTTTGGCTTCCAGAGTGATTTAGTGTCTGGATCTCTTTCCTGATTTAGTTGGATCTCTTTTTAAAAACAGATGTTGAGCTCTGCTGATTATCTAAGGCTTCATTTCCCTAAATAACTTTCTGTTATTTCAGCCATCAATTTCAGCCATGGGTCTTTTTTCACCTCTCTCAGATACTCAAACCAAAAGATCAACATCTGGCCTTTACCAACTGATAATGTTCAACTGTCAAATTGATAATTTCTCCTTGCTCTATTATTATTCTGTCAATCCAAATTTATGAACCCTTTGTCCAAGTGAAATTGAAACATATGCTAAAAAGCAGTTTGAAGTCTTCGTTCCATAGCAGCTGTTATTAAGGCAGGCACACTGTCAAAAATTCATCAAAATTTGGCATATCTAACTCTTGACTAGTTGTAAACCTATTTAACTATTGCCTATATCCCATCACCTATAATGTATCTATTATATACTGACACGTGGTCAGTAAGCTGTATTCCTCTCCTCCCCTTTACTTAGGGGATATGTATATGTGGGCTACCTTAAATATGTGGTTACCTTAGTAAAGTTACAGAGGCCATTATCAATCATGGCATGGTTCTTATGAGAACAAACTCAGCAAGTCTTCTCAAATAATTGTTGTGTATATATGCATTTTCTACCCATAAACTAAAAGCACTTTCCCCCACCAAGATAGGTTTTAGAGATGCTGAGACTGTTATTTCCAGAATCCCCGGCCAGTTTAGCTAAAGCCTAGGAATTTTGATCTAACTCATCTGAATGATGAAACAATATGAAAATCTAGTTTAGGAAATCAACTTCAGAGTCGCAAACATTTTTTTCTGACTGACAATATTGCCCTAGATTCATTTAAAACTTCCTCAAAGAATAGAATATAAACATTCTTCTGCAGGTCAGTTTAAATTTTCTAGTGAGAAAGAAATTTTCTAGTGATGCATCACAAAATGATATAATCATACTGAAAAACTTTGAGTATACATGGTGTAGTTTCAGTAGCAATTTCTAAGTCCTTTTACTTAGAGTAGAAGTCTTAACTGTCAGATTGTTTATGTAGTCCAGAAAATCAATGGATAGTTATCAGTTTAAGTATTCACTCAGGTACACTCTTGAACTTTGCCTGTCAATATTTCTGTAGTATCTAAGAATAATGTTCAAACTATTTACCACTATAGGACATGAGAGAGTCAAATCCATCCTTGGTGTATATGAGTGATTTATGAGCATGCTGCTCGTTGGTTTTTTTTTTTTTTTGGAACTAATTAATTATGTCATGGAAAAAGGATTTACCCCCTACTTTCCCTCAATCGTTGCTAATCTTGCATTATGGATAGAGGGGGGGAATGAAGCAAGCATTTAGCAATCTCAATTGTCTGCAGTTCTATTGCCAAAACAAAACTGAATTGCAAAACAAATACAAATCAGGCAAAAGCTTTCTCGCATTAGGTGAGATTTCCCTATGAATCATTTTGAAATATTAGGTGTATTTTTTCCTCTTATAATTACCTAATGTTCTTCCCGAAGTAATATAATTAAAAAGCAAAATTTTGTTAGGGTTTTGAAACAGTCTTTATGAAATCTACTCCTGCCACTGGTAATTATAATGTACATCTTAATATACTTCTGCTAGGCCTGAGCTGGAGATAACAGTCCTATATGGATTGCATTTGGCTTGCGCAGAGAAGGAAAAATCCTTTATCTTATCTCAATCTCCATACAACAACCAGCCTCTCTTCCAATTCAGGCCTAATCTTCTTAGTAAATAATACTGATATTTTTCACCATAACAAAAATGGAGCTGCCAGATTCTTTTCGATAACGCCTCTCATTTACACACCATTCTCTGTCAAAATCTGCCTGATTTTACTTAATCTCTTTAACTCATCAAAAATATACTTTTTTACATTCAATCACGGTTCATTCCTTGCTACCAAATAATATTACTATAAATAAATCCAGCTAGCTACACTGTCTGAATAGATAGAGAATCATCTTCTCATTATCCTTTTCTTTAAATAATGGCAAATTATTTGTTATACTATTGAATTTTGCTATGAAATTTGGGATTTTCTACTCAAGTAGCCTAAAATGAGTGTTTAATTGATAGCATATCCAGAAGGCATTCTATTTTTTTTAAAAAAAAAACAAGTTACATTTGATGTTATCTTAGTTCACTATGTTTGAGAACAGAGTACTTTGCATCCTTAAGTTTTCTTTAGTTAATTCCTTACCAACAAAATAGATATTAAAACCCATTTCTTTGAATCATCTTTCAAAGCGATTAGACTGGATTATATAGCATTATGATCACATATAGATAGATCTATATGTAACTTCTGTATTCATGCTAGGAGTTATATAAGGGCAACATTCCATATTGTATGAGCCAATTGCAAGCTAGACTATAAAGATGCGATGTTATTTTGAATGCAGAACAAAATATTCCTATAATCCATCTACAATTTTTATAATTAAATGGAAAAAGGGAAACAAAAATAAATAGAAATGCTTTCAGAACTGATTTCAGAGCTGACATATTGAGGTCTCCTATATGAGTTGAGCTCCTGTACGCTTTCTTCAGTAATGGATAATTTTGGTGCCAAAGGGTAAAAGGAAAATCTACTTTCTGATTCTTCTTTAACTCATCCATCTATCATGTCTGGGACAATTTAGTTTGACCAACTATAATCTTTTTTCCTAGTAGGGCACTCTAAAATTTTGGGGATAGTAGAAGGCAGAATGGGCAGGTGGATTCAGCACAAGAGGAGGAAGCAATTAGATTCTCTGATATATCTGAATAATGTAGCATTTTTATCCTATATTGTTGTTGATGTTACTCTAAATTATATTTCAATTGAATGGTTTTTATAATTCTGCTGAAGTATTCTTTTGGATTACAGAGTCATGAGCTATCAAAGAAAAGCCAGTATTTGGAAGATAAAGTCTGTTACTTCTTCAGTCCTTTTGCCTATTTGTATTGGGTTGGAACTGCATAGCTTTCTTTGTGATGTGCTTTTTTTAAAAAAAAGCACATTGAACAACATAGTAGCTTTTGCTCTCTCCTCTTCTGACTGCAACTGGAGGTTCCTTAATTTTTTCTTGTTCCTGACCTTCACCATGCTATCGTTAACCTATCAAAGATAGCTGATACTTCTTTTATTTTAATTTTAATTCCAATTTTTATTTCTTCTAGCTAGGGTAATATTTATTTCTCTTTTTCTTTTTTTTCTTTTTCTTTATCTTTCTTTGATTCTCAATAATTACCAAAAGCAACTTAGATATAAAACAATAGCTTCATAACCTGCTACTGAGTTTTCCATAAGCATCCCACGCTGCCACTCATTCCATCACCTCATAATTTATCGCAGCTTTTCTCAACTTGGACAGCAAGTTCCAGAATCTAAAAGCCTGACTGTTTATTGATTATGATCTAGAATCCTGAAATCAATAGCCTTTTGGTCTGATCCTGAAAAATTCTTTGGATTTTCTTAATAACAGCCACAAGGGGGAAATGCCTTATGGAATTTACACACAATAACATATATGAACAAAGCAATATCATTAGAAAGAAGATATATGGCTGAGGAGTTGTTTAAAAGTTGCATAAGCTGCAAGACTGCTTATTAGGGAACAGATTCTGTACAACATCATGCGAGTTGCGTTTTTACACACAACATCATGCGAGTTATGTTTTGTCTCCTTTCAGTGCCTGCAAAAAAGGCAAGCAGATCGTAAGATAACTGGGCTTCTAACTGGAAAAAAAAATCAATAATCACTATGAATTTCTTCTGAGATAATATATTAGCCTGAGCCAGGGGTGGATTCCACTTATTTTTACTACCTGTCCGCAACAGGACTGCACTTCATACACGCTCTCCTGCGCATGCACAGAAGAGATCTGATGATGTCGGGGTCAACGGGCAGAGCCTCTCTCCGCTTTTACTACCAGATGTATAGAACCGGTCCGAACTGGGGGCAACCCACCACTGGCCTGAGCAGAGCATAACAGAATTGAAAATATTAAGGACTTCCAAAATATCATTTGAAAGCTGCTCTTCACAGACTATGTGAAAAACAAAAATAATAGCCAAAGCAGGGTGGCCCTGTTCAAGATTCTGAGGGATGGATGAACAAGAGTCAAACTTTTGCATGTAGCTAAAAAGATCTAGCTGAGTTGCATATAGTTTCAACCCTATATAGAAGGATAGCACTGCATCTAGCTCTTACTGACATGGAGTCTGGATAGCTAAATGACAGCTTTCTCCCATTCAAATCATCCCAGAACTGAAGATTTTTCAAAATCTTCATTTGTTTAGCAATAGTATTTAGACTTATATGCCGCCTCATAGTGCTTTACAGTGCTCTCTGGGCAGTTTACAATGTATTTGCATATTGATTCTAAAAATCTGGCTCCTCATTTTACCAATCTCAGAGGGATGGAAAGCATCAGGATTGAACTCCAGTCTGAGGGCAGAGTTTGCCTGCAATACTGCATTCTAAGCACTGCATCACCAGGGCTCCTTTTTGACAGTTTACCACTGTCGAAAAAGCTAGATTATTATAAGCATGAGAAAAGTGGGAAGGAAGGGGTTAAGGTAAAGGGTATACCGGCACTCCTCTCTTTCAACATATAATAGGAAGTTGATCAAAGTGACAACTGAGTCTTATTTCTATTATTCCAGTAGGACAATGATTTTCATTAATCTGAGAGAAATCTGCTGGTACACTGCCCTCTGTTATCTCCCCAGCAACTATCACCTGAAATCGCCATCTTACTGTGACTAAGAGAAGCCTCTATTCTGGATCATTTAAAAATGGAATATCCACTTGCACTCCAAAGTAGTAGCAGCCATGGTGCTATCTACTCATTCCACCTCATAAAACATAGCAGCTTTTCTCAACTTGGACAACAACTCCCAGAATCTAGAGCAGGGTTGTCAAACTCACGGCATCATGTTGTCATCACATGACATATCACAAGTTTTTCCCCCTTTGCTAAACTGGGGGTGGGCGTAGCCAGAGTGTGATGCATCTGGCCCATGGGACATGAGTTTGACACCCCTGATTTAGAGTGAGTGTCTATGGATCATGATGGGTGAGAATTGTAGGAGGCATTAGAATTAGGAATGTTGATCTATAAAGTTAGTACTGACAGTATAAAGAGTGGGAAATGAAACAAACTCTGAAGTTCAAGCCTTCATTAGTCCCTTTATAGATTAACATAAATATATAGTATACTAATTTAATAGTAAAATTAATATTAATATGATCTTTAGTACAGTAAATTATACATATGACAGAAGGATGCACAATACTGCCATCAATACTGTCACAAGTAAATGCTTTATTCTCCATCATGTAAATAGTATCTGTACAGTATATCAAGAGTTAACTTATTTCCATTGCTTAATGTATGTATGTCTAACCACCCCCATATCTAGCTCCTCCCCTTGTATATATAAGGAGCTGTATGCCATTTTTCAGTGCTTCTATTTGTGAATATTCAGTGAATATAGAATGCCATCTGTGATTAAACAGAGCTTTATTTAAACATACTATTCTTACTTTAATTATTGAGTCTGATCCTGAAAATATTGCAACAAATTGGTAACAGAGGATGGTTAATTGACTCAATAAAAAATTCAACAATGTCTGAGAGAGAAAAATCAAAAAGCAAAAAAATAAGACCCAACACCAGGGCATATACTAAAGAAATGGAAGCAGAACAAGAAATAATTGATGAATACGCAACTGAAATATCGAGAGAATCTGAAGACTGTACTACAGACAATGAAGAAATAATAGATGAGAACAATGATCAAAAAGAAAACGAAATAGAAAATAACAAACTCAGGTCAGAAATACTAAAACTTTTAAAAGATCAAAAGAACGATGAAAACCTCATCGCGAACCTCCAAGACTTACTAAAAAAAAGCGGAGCAGCGAGAGAAAAGCACATCGTTACAGATGAAAATAAAGACTCAAAAAAGGTGAGCGATTTGTCTACAGACAAAAATGCAACGAAGGAGAAGAACAACGGTCCCGCGCAAAATTTTGAATGGCAGCCATCTTGGTTTCAACGAACCTTCAGTCTAAGCGATGAAGAGCCAATCAGAAGACAAGATTCAAAATATCTGGCGCGAAAGGACTTACTTGATGCAAAAAACAAAAGAGAAAAGATCCATACATCAGAAGAGTCTGACACAGAGACTGAAGAAGAATCAATAGAAAATCAAGTAGAGTCTGCAATGAAAACGCTTTTTGCAACTTTTGGGTCAAAACTGAAAATAACTAAAGAATCAGCGAAAAACTGCAGTAAAAAAACAAAAGGAAGAACAGTGAGTAAACGAACTTCCCGAAGATCGCACGCCTCTATGCAAACAGCGAAAGCATCGACGCCTGAACCCAGAGAGCCCTGCAGATACCAACCTACACCGCAAACAATTCCAGAGACCAGCGCTCTCAATAAAAGGACTCCCATCGCCACCAGGACTCCCAAGGCTGAACCAGAGAACGAGTCTTCCGAAGAAGAACAATGCGAGGGAGCTGCAGCGACGAGAACCTTTCACCATGACTTCAGGAGCGAAATGGACAATGCGCATGTGCAAAGCTACACAGACAGCTTCGAAGCAAGAGAAAGACAGAGACTGCCATTTAAAGTCGTCGCTAGCATCCCCATGCCATTCTGCGGTTACCAACACTTAGAAGACCATGGACTTCCTCCAGTTGTAAGTAATGGAGCTAACAACATTGGGAATTTACCCAATGATTTCCCAAAACTGAGGGTAGATGGTGTTAATTTACAAGAGTGGTGCCAACAGCTCCAAGTTGTCTTTATGAAAGAAAATTTATTGTTTTTCATTACTAACCCTCCAAAAAGACCTTGGACTTTAAGATTGGACTGCCTACACCAGAGAGCATTTTTCTTACTAATATCCAGTATATCTCCTGCTATGTATCATAGTATTAAGTCAAATCTAACTGTATCAGAAATTGTCCAATGCATGTTTAAGCTGTTTCACAGTGATAGTGTAGCCACTTCAACAAGAATGTCTAAGGATTTCTTTTCAGCCAGGTTAAAATCTGGGGTCACCATAAGTGAACATTTAATATACTTAAACAAAGTCAGAGCAGAATTACAACTAAGAGGAGAAATAATTTCAGATCAAACAATGAAAAGTGTTATTATCAATTCATTAGACCCATCTTGGAATAATTATATATCCCATTTAGATACAATCAATTTAGGGTATTTATCCATAGAAAACCTTTCTAATAGGTTGATAGCTGAAGACAATTTGAGAAGAAATCGTTATAATAATCACATAGAGCATAAGCAATATAAGAAAGTGGCATTTCAAGAAAGGTACCATGAACCAATCAAATGCCATAATTGTGGGTCCAAGGAGCATAATAGAAGAGATTGTCCTAAATTCCTCAGAGATAAACATAGGACAGATCATAGAGATAGATATCACAACAGTCAGTCATACACTGACAGACATAGATATAGAAGTCCACCCATCTATAAGGAACATAGAGGGGGTAGAGATGATTCAAGAGATAGAAAATCTGGTTCATTGAATGGACTGAACAAACACAACAACAACAACATACATAGACCAGAAGATAACGATTGGCTCATTGACTCTGGTGCAACAAATCACACTACACACAACAAAAATATATTATCTTCGTTTGTTGAAGATAAATTTGTAATCAAAGTAGCTAATCAAGGGAAGGTCCAAGTCATAGGTAGAGGAAATATAATCTTACCTGACCTAGGAAAAATAGAGGGGGTATTGTTAATACCTGAAATACCTCATAACATACTTAGTGCAATAAAACTAAGCAGAGAATCTGGCATAAACATAGTCTTTTCAAAAGGGAATGCAGCTTTAAAGAAAAATGAAACAAGCGTAGGTACTGTCATTATAAAAGGAGGCTTACCTTACTTAATAACAAATGAAAGATGTTTACATAATATTGATTCCAACATAGAGGATGACAATGACATAAATAACGAAGAAAATAGTAATAGTGATAATGAGGAACATGAGGTAGTTCATAACAACAAAAACTCATCCAATGATAAAAGACCTAATATAGGCAAACCTATTCATGATGAATGTGCTCATATCTTACATAGAAAATTAGGACATGCTAGTTTTCCTGTAGTACAAAAAATGATTGAACATGCTGATGGTGTTAAAATAAAAAACTGTAAAAACTATCTAGAATGC
Source organism: Arizona elegans (assembly GCA_022577455.1). Taxonomy (NCBI): domain Eukaryota; kingdom Metazoa; phylum Chordata; class Lepidosauria; order Squamata; family Colubridae; genus Arizona; species Arizona elegans. Next base: position 294,398,551 of record JAKOOJ010000001.1, on the reverse strand, counting down.
TCAGTGTGTAAATCCACAAAACTCAAAACTAGCCCCAGGCCCAAAAAATCAACCAGGTCAACCAAACAAATCTTTGAATTAGTACACATGGACTTAGTTGGCCCATTGACACCATCAATCACATATAAAAAACGCTATTTTCTAACCATTGTGGATGACTATAGTCGTTATGGGTTTGTCTACACATTAAGACATAAGGATGAAACATTTCAGAAATTCAAAGAATTTTACAAACGCATAGAGACACAACACAACATTAAAATAAAACAAATTATGACAGATAGAGGATGTGAGTTCATGTCAAACGAATTCTCACGATGGCTAAAAGATAAAGGGATGTTGCATTACACATCTAGTCCTTTCTCTGCATTCCAGAACGGAGTGGTAGAGAGAAAGAACTCAACACTACAAACCATGATTAGATCCACATTAGAAGATGCTGGTTTAGGTAAACAATTCTGGTCAGAAGCTTTACAATTTTCCAATTACACCCAAAATAGGACTTGGTCCAGCATAGTGAATAAAACACCATATGAAGTGATGTACGGTAGGAAACCTAAGTTAACACACATGCATATATTTGGAGTCACTGCAGACGTACATATACCTAAACAATTAAGGCGTAAAGGTGAAAACGTATCCAGAAGACTTAAATTCATGGGATACGAAACAGGCACAAAAGGATACAGATTTATTGATAACAATAACAGATTCATAATTTCAAGAACAGCAGTATTTCATGAACAGGCCAATTGGTCCAAAATACACCTTAATGAAATATTCCCAAACACCAATTCAGACACTGAACATCAAAATAAGAATATTGAAAAGAAAAACAATAACAGCACACACAAAAACAAAGTTAGAACATGGACAAATAGTCAACACAAAATAAAAACTGATTCAGTAACAAAAAAGGAAGCAAGGTATTTACATGACAATGATAGTATACCAGTGAGAACAACCAGAAGTAACAGAAATCAGGTGCCTAATAAATACAAAGATTATGTAATGTGTATGAATGGAGAAATAGTAACACCAAACACTTATGAAGAAGTGCTGAAACTTCCCCCCAAAGAAAGAGAAAAGTGGGAATCAGCAATGACCAAGGAGATGAATAGCTTACAAGAATTGAATGTTTTTACACCCACACAAGCCCCAAGGGATAAGACTATTATTGGTACCAGGTGGATATATAAAATTAAGAATTTGGAAGGAGGTAACACACTGTATAAAGCCAGACTAGTCGCACAAGGTTATGCTCAAAAATATCCTGAGGATTATACAGACACTTACTCTCCTACTGTAAGAACTGAGAGTGTTAAAACAGCTCTAGTTATAGCATCAGCACTTAATCTCGAGGTATTTCAATATGATATACAAACTGCATATTTACATGCCAAATTAGATAAAGATATATATGTAAGAGCTCCTCATAGTCAATATACAAACAAAAATGATATATGGCTATTAAACAAAAGTCTATACGGATTGAAACAATCTGGCAAGCGATGGTATGAATGTTTAGTCAAAGTACTTAAAACTATGAACTTTGTTGCCACTACTGCTGACAATTGTTTCTTTGTTAAGAGTGAAGGTGATTCTCCAGAATTTGTATTGATTTATGTTGATGATATTCTATATATAGGCAAAGATACAAAAAGGAGAGAAACTTTTGTAACAAAACTCAATGAACACTTTTCCTTAAAATCATTAGGGAAAGTAAACAAATATCTTGGTGTTCAAATCAGCAAAACAAAGAAAGGATTCAAACTTTCCCAAAGGGATAAAATTATAGAACTCTTAAACAAATGTAACCTAAATGATGCCAAACCATGTGATACTCCCATGCAGACTGATTTTCTAAGAAACACTGATAAGTCATCTCCAGAATTTAAAGATAACACATTGTATAGGTCTGTTATCGGCTCTCTTCTCTATATCTCTAACTGGACTAGACCTGATATTGCTTTACCCCTTAACTTATTATCCAGACATGTCAGTAAACCATTATCATACCATTGGGAAGCTGTCAAGAGGATATTAAGATACTTAAAAAATAGCTTAGACTTCTGCTTGTTATTAGAACCCAATAATACAAATGAACCCATTCTCACATGTTATGCAGATGCAGATTGGGCTGGTGATGTCACTTGTAGAAAAAGTACATCTGGCTATATATTTTTCCTTAACGGCTGCCCAGTTTACTGGTACACTGGTAAGCAAGATTTGGTAGCTACATCAACTACTGAGGCAGAATATGTTTGTCTGTCTAAAGCATCAAATAACCTAGTATGGTTTAATGATTTATTGTCTAATATTTGGAAAAAACCTTCATTGCCTTATATCATACATGAAGATAACAAAGCTGCCATCGAAATATCTAGATCTGATGCTATTGGACAGCGATCTAGACATATAGATATAAAATTCAAACATGTAAGGCAATTATCACAAGACGGATTTATTAAAGCTATTCATTGTGAAACATCAGAGCAAATAGCTGACATCTTGACAAAACCTTTACCTACTAAACAACACAAATACTTAACTACCAAGCTACAAGTTTTATATTGTTCTGAATCTGAATGTAATTATTGTCATATGTCGAATCAGCATTTAGAGGGGGATTTGTCACGAGTAAATGCTTTATTCTCCATCATGTAAATAGTATCTGTACAGTATATCAAGAGTTAACTTATTTCCATTGCTTAATGTATGTATGTCTAACCACCCCCATATCTAGCTCCTCCCCTTGTATATATAAGGAGCTGTATGCCATTTTTCAGTGCTTCTATTTGTGAATATTCAGTGAATATAGAATGCCATCTGTGATTAAACAGAGCTTTATTTAAACATACTATTCTTACTTTAATTATTGAGTCTGATCCTGAAAATATTGCAACAAATACTTTTCTATTCAGTACTGAGTGTTCAGTAGAACAGGATACTGCTGCTTTTCAGAAGGAAGGTATTTCTATTCCATGCAGATAAAATATACATCTCATTAAATTAAGCGAGGTATTCTTTTGAGAAGATACATACTCATACAAGGTTGCACTATGATACATATTGGTAATTAATTTGTATTATTTCTTTGTTTGCTTTGCTTCTATGGTCCATAGCATCATTCACATTCGGCCCATTCAGACAGATTTGTAAGACAGTACAAATCAAGGATCTATAAACAATATTATCAAATAAATTAAAGCGTCAATTATAAAACTGAGTATTTTTAAAATCCATAAAATAGGCAAATTTGGTACATCTGCCTATTATCTTATTTTACAATTGCAGCAAAATATAAATTTTGGTTACTTCTTGAAATCTTTGGCGTAAACTAGGATTATGATTTTAGAACATTTATTCTTACCTTAAAAACAATTAAACAGTACTTCAAATCAGATATAGGTTAACTTGTTTAATGAAACCTTCAGCTTCTATTTTTCAACAAATTCAAATCTTTATTGTCAGTGCACAACATATGTACAATGAGATTGGTTGAGCTCCCTATAATATATACAAAATATGATATATATGTGTTATAAATATAGTGAAATGTGTAGTCCGCAGCAAAATAAAGATCCATAAATTCTTTCCCTTAGCAAATATTTGGGCTCTCCTTTGATGTTAGATCTTTTACAATGGAAAGTAAGGATTTCAAAGTTCAGGCATAAATCTGAAATGCTTTGTTATGATAAACTAATTAAATTCCTTCTGACCCCATGCAGTTCAAGCAGAACAATTAACTTCCTGCCTGCTCCACACTGTGTCACTTTCTCTTATGCTGTGTCATATAAAACAAGATGATATTTTGCAACCTGCCATGATTTCTGGCAATTAAGTACCAAAATGCATTGTGACAGTGGCTTTTTCAATATAAAAAAGAAAAGAAAAGTGGAAAGCTGCTAAGTGATTTCATTAGGATGGAAGGAAAGGCCAACAGAAGTAATATACCTAGGTCATAAATGCATCCTGTGTCTTTTCCTGCTAAGTCTTCATGAAGCACTTCATTAATAGTATAAGGAGACCTCTATGAGTTGTAGAAACAAAGGATCATCTCTTTCAAATTAGTTTGAAATAGTAGTCTTTTTCACTTGTAACCTTAGAAGACACTATATTCAACTTAATCTTTTTATCTGGAGAATATACATATTTTTAGAAGTTAATAGGCTACATAGGGTTTATTCATACTTTTTTTTCCTGTTCCTGCTGGTTTTGATTTCTGGATTTTTATTAGTTGTTTTTTGATATGTTCAATTTCCTTTTTGGTTGTGTGTTGATCATCAGCTGTTGGATTGCCATAGTTAAATTTATTAAATGGTGGTTTAACCTGAAGTAAACGGTGCTGTGTGTGCTAGAGTACCACTTAGAAAAATAGAGAAGCGGTAGAAATTAATGGAAAGAGAAAGAAAAGGCTAAAAATAATTCTAAATAAAAATGGAATAAACATTAAAAACATATATAAGGGAGAAAAAGTTGCAGCTATAATTTTGGTCTGTTTGGATGCATACTTACTGTATATAATATAAACCCTACCATACAGAATGATAGAACAGTAACTCTTTGGTTTAAATATCAGCCCTGTCATAAATGTTATAGCTGCTGAATATTCTTTTTAATCAAACATTTAAAGAATATTATAGAAACTTATTGTTCTAATTGATTTACTCTGTCGTGCATATTTACTGTTGTTTTTATGTTTGGGTGCCATATTCTGAGATATGGGTAGTCAATGCTATCCTTGCTTTACATCTTACATGTGGGAAGGAAATCTCTATACTTTAGGAATAAATATATAAAATAAACATGATAATCCAAAAATATCCCAATCGTGTTGCATGGTAGTGCCATACGGAGGTATCTTTATGCAAATAGTAACCCTGTTTATCCCAAGCCTAAAATGGATTGGTGTCCCGTAGGCTATTTGGATAAATGAAATTGCACTGTAGTTCATTTCATTTCATTTCTCCAGTGCCCAGAGTAGATAAGGCCTATCTTGCGGACTGGAAGAGGTCACCCAAGAGCAACTAGGTAGTGGTCTTTCTTTTCCCCTAGCCACTGTATTTTGAATTATTACTGCAGTTTATGGCTGTATTCAGAACCATTAGAATTCCTCATAGCGTCATGTTAATTTTTCTAGTTTTTGACTGTCCAATAACGCGGCAAAAGGGAGTGTTGCATAGCAAGTGTCTCTGCTGGAATACAGACATATCTTCTAGCCTTTTAAAATAATAGTCCTTCCGTCAAGGTCTTTGAAGTCACATTTTGTGTTCATAAAAACAACACTTTGTATTACAACCAATAATATGTATTACAGTGAAAACAGTTCAGTAAAAAGAGAGGAAAGATTATATCTATTATCGTGTGTCTATCTGTTAAAATAGATAGCCTTGACTAAAAATTTAGATTGGTTTCCATTTGCTTTTCACTTTTCAACCTCATGATAATGTATTAATTGATATTAAAGCTGTAAATTAGCAAAGAATACAGTTTCTTTTCAGCACGTTTGTGCTGCTCAGCTAGAGATATGCTGTTTTTCCTACAACACTCAGCATGCTGTGTTCTTCCGTGCAGGAGAGGGAAAAGAATCACTTACCTATTTTATGCTGATGGAGAGTTTATGGGCAGAAGCATAAATACATGAATATCCCTTGAATAAAATAGAATGTGACTTGATGCTGGATCACTTCAGTTCCCTAATTTTCTATTAAAATGCAATGAGCAAAACAGCTGCCAGAAGTTCAAGTGTAGGAGATAGCTTCTCAAAATCAATGATACCATTTGTATTTTAAAAATATTTGGTGTGAATATAGTGATGGTGAGGAGAATAAGATGAGTTGTTTTGCAAGCCAAATAGGCATCAACATACAACAGGGAATTATCTTTGCCAGTTAGAGTAGAATCTGAAGAGCAGAATCTGTAACCTCATTTAGGTAAACACATGTTTCATTCAGGCCACACTGGGGAAAACTAACAAGTGGAATCCCAAATATAAAGTGAGGTGACAAATGACCCCCTTCCCTTTACCAAGGAGCATAGGTGGATATAGAATATTGCAAGTAGAAGCAAGACTGTTGAAGAAGAAAAAAGGGCATTGGAAGAATATCTGAAGGACAGGGAAGAAGATGCACTGAAGCTAGTATACCATGAAGGCTTGCTGAGTACTGAAGAGACCAAACTGACTTGTACAAGAAAGACCAAATTAAGAAGAAAAGAGACATGCCAAGACAAAGAATTACATGGCCAGTACCATAGAAGGCAAAACAGATAACATTAAAACCTGGCAATTGCTACGAGCAGGAAAACTGAAAAAAAGACACAGAGGGATTAATTCTGGCTGCACAAGATCAAGCCTTAAGAACAAATGCATACAAAGCCAGAATTGTGAAGACTGCAATAAGACAACAAATGCCACCTCGGTAAAGAAGTTGAAGAAACAGTGGACCAACTGGTTAGCTTTTTGGAAGAACTCACAGGATAAATACAAACAACAGCTTGACAAAGAAGCAATAATGGTGCCTTGGAAGATCTGCAAGAAATACCACTACCCTGCAAGAAAGAACTGATAGAACCACAAAATAGACAAGGTAATAGAAAATAAAGAAGCTAAACTGTTCTAGGACTTTAGAATTCAAACAGACAGACACCTGCCACATAACACACCAGACTTAACAACTGTCAGTAAGAAAGACAAAAAAAAGTCTGGACAATGGATGTGCCATGGATCTTTGTTCACATTAGCATGATTTGCAACTATTTTTGCTGATTTCCAGCAAAAATCAGCAAAAAATGTCCATTGGGGAACCTGGATTCACTCAATGTTGTGTGATTGCTTTAACAACCATGGTGATTCACTTAATAACTGCTGTAAAAATGGTCCTAATATCAGATCCAACTCAGTTTATGACTGCAATGACTTACAATAGAAAGCCTGATCTCAGTTGTGGTTGTCAGTCAAGGACTATCTATATATCAAAGAGTGGAACTGACATGAATGTTATCAATTTTAGCCTGAAGGAAAAAAGGGATGAAAAGGGAGTAATATATTCTGTGCAAATGTTAAAAAATGATAAGACTGCAGGTGTAGATGGTGTAACTGGAAAAATGATAACATTTGGATATGGTTTGCTTGTGGAATGGCTGCATGGCTTTTTTATAATGTATAAGACAACAGCATCTATGATTGTTGTCTATACAGTTAGGTTATTGTTCCTCTATATCAGTAGTTCTTAAATTGTTTGACACAATGATCCCTTTTCTTAGTCTCAGATAATGTCATTGACCCCACCAAAAAAACTAAACCCTATTGTTTTATACAATTGTCTCACCAATGGCAGTCCCAAACTGGATTTTCAATTCACAAACAAGCAATTACAAATTGCTCCATTACCCTCAGGATATCCAAAATTACCTCCTTGGGAGTAACTATCCCCAGCAGAATCAATGCTGGAGTATATAAAGGAACAGGTAGCAAGAGTGACTGCAAAAACTACTGGGAACTAAACTGTTTGATGTGATTAGAAAAGTGTTTGGCAGAATTCAAATGGAAATGATACAAAATGTGGCAATAAGCAAAATATGGAAAACACAGTGCAACATTTTGTGGTCAGAGAGTACTCGCACCAGGCTTCCATTCTTAGATAGGTCATAGTGATAAAAACAAAAGACTATTATAAGTTTTAGAAAAAGTTTATAATAAAGTGAATAGGCTTAAATAATGGAATGCTTTGTGTGGATACAAAGTTAAAGAATGGTTGCTGATAGTGATGATAGTGGTATATGATAGCAGTAATGCATGTAGGAAAATAAATGGAATATCTAATGAATTGTTTGATATCCCCTTGGCTGTTTAATTAATTTATGGAGAAATATATATGGATGTTTATCGTGCCATTAGTGGCAGGCGAAATAATTATATGCTGAGAATCTGAATTCATCTGAATGATAAATAGATTATATAATACAAGGAGTACTGATCTAAAAATTAATGCATCAAAAAGCATTTGATAAGAAAAAAATGAGGTTTTTAAGTTAGAAATAAATTGAGAAAAAATAGAGTGTTCATATTAAGTGAGTGAATGTTTACTAACAATGAGAAATTAAGGTGGAAAAAAACTGATTCTGCCTATTAAGATATAGAGAAATAAGTATATCAGTTTAAGCAAAAATATCAGTTCTGCATGAAACTTAGAACCTGTTAAAATAAGAAGATACAGAGTCAAGAACTGGTAGGTGTTGCATTGAATAGAAAAATGATAGACAAGCATGAAAGAAGTGCATTGTGTTGGCATATAGATAAAATGAGGAAGGATCAAATTGTAAAACAATTATACATGGGAAGAATGGATGGTTTGAGAGGAAAGGAACATGTGAGAAAGCTGCGGTTTGATTATGTTTGACAACGTCAAAAAGAAGGAAATTGTCAAAAAGAAAGAGATGGAAAATAGTATATAAGCATGGTGGAATGAAAAACAAAATTTGCAAAAAAATAAAAGTATGGAGAGGTATAATGAGTGATTGTACATGTCAAAAGTAAGGTTTACCACAATGGTGTAAGTATTATGCCCCAATTCAGCTCCTAAATCTGATTTAGAAGAAGGCAGTGGGAAAATCACAAATCAGACCTTTACTTTTACTTTATTTTTATCAGACTCCATAGTCTCTTTAATTTTAAAACAGACATTACTACTCAATGTTTGCTTTACTTTGTTTTTCTTTTCATCTATTTGATGATAGATGGTGAAACTCCTAAGCCAGTGATCCATATATTGCTTATCCGTATGTTTAGGCTGTCTTATGTTTGGTGTGAAGATGTAAGAATTTTAAGATGGGGGAGTTGTAGCTGCAGTGGTCACTGCTGTTCATATTGTTACAGCTCTTATGTAGTGACTGACTATTGTGATAAAAGATTATTTCTCTCCATTTCATCCAGATGGCTTTAAAATGTGTCCTAAGGTAAAAGTATTTAACACAGTATTTCTCCCCCCCCACATTATTTAAACACAATGTTTATTTATTTGACATTCTGTTGAAAGTTGCTATCTGTTCAATAATTCTCTGATAACAGAAATTTTCCAACAGAATTTCCCTTCAGTGTATCAAGATATGAGACAATATAATCTCAAATGTTACTGTGCTACTTATAGAAATAAATTATGGAGCAATTTCATTTGATAAATATTATAACCCCTTTGCCTGTTTTGGATTTTATCTCTGCACTTTTAAAGCAAGTAGATTAGGTTTTTTTTTTATTAAATGCATTCACATTATCATCAGTGAGGACTGCAGAAGCAGAAAATTAATAGAGAAGGATGTTCATGTCCACCCATTTTACCCCAATTTATTATTTCAGCCAATGCAATCCAAATTATAGCATACTATGGGCTAAGGAAGTCCAGACAGCCCAGCAACAAGTATTACATTAAAGGTAGTATGCATGTATTAAACTGAGTTATTTCAAATTTTTATAGATACCTCTGAAAATAATTCTTTTGCATATTACCAGCTCCTATCATATCTTTGCTACATTTCTCATCAATGCCCACACAGGCAAAAGTCCATGCAGGGAACAGTGAAAGTTCTCACTATAATTTAGACAGCTTTCTAAACTTACATATTTATGTATTACGTATTTATAATACATATTTATGATTATGAGGAATTTGTTCTTTTTGTTGTTTTTGTCAGCTATATGGAAAATTAAATTAGAATATTCTGAATAAGCTGAATACAATTCACTGGGACAAGGAAAGGAAGGAGGGACAAAACTTTGTTGTCCAGTGGCCCCGAGAGAAAACAAAATCTAATTAATCTCTTGAAACCAGTTGGAATAGTAGTTAAGGTGCTGGACTAGGATCAAGGAAATCCAAGTTCAAGTCTACCCTTAGCCACAGAAGCTCATGGAGTGGCTTTGGGCCAGTTACTCTTTCTCAGCCCAATCTACTTCAAGGGCTATTGATACAGAAAAACTGGGAGGAAAGTACATTCTACATACATCTTGAATGCCTGAAGGAAAGTTGGGATACAAATCTAAAAACTGAACAATGTAAATTACATTGATTGTTATAATAGTTTGGCCATGGAACCAATGGCTTAGAGAAATAGAGGGATCTATCTCACTGGAAGTCTTTAAGTAGAAGCTGGGCAACTGGGTACTAAGAATGCTCCAGTTCTGGACATCCTGCACAGAGAGAGTTTGAACAAAATTGTTTGGAAATGCAAGAAGACTTAATGATTACTTTTACAGAAAGAACTGGAAACTCTGTGTTAAATTAAACTTAATGTTTCAAGTAATGTTAATAGCAAAGTGTATTAGCATTAATTGAAAAGATTTTTGACATATTCTGAGAATGCAAAGTAGTTGTATTTCTTGGAAAAGTGTCATTTTGAGCAGAAAGTAATTCAGAAAATGCATAGACTAAGAAGTTTTGCAAAGGACAATCTTTCAAAATATATTATTAATATGAAAGCTACCAACTGATGTCTTTGATTCCTCTGAAATAATGATTTCTATGGGATAGAGTTGTAGAAGTTCTTGAGAAGATAGGACATCCCATGAGCCAGGATTCAGAAACCAGACACAATAAATAGTAATACTTATATAGTAAGAGCCTTTTGGAATACCCCGATTTTCCTGGTTGGGGAAAGTCAATGACAAGCAAATGATTGAACATCCTGCATTAAAAAAAAGATTTGTCCAAAAGATGCCTACAAGCCATTGTTCTACTTAGTCACTTCTTGAGTCAGCACTGCATACCAATCCAAAGACCTAACCAAAAACAATTCCTAACAGTATAAGCAAGTTTACCTCAAATTTGATCTTCTGTGCTATAAAACCCAGAATTAATAGATATTTGTTGAAACAAGTCCCATAGCCCCACTAATCCTCCTTCTCCCGGTCAGTATTTGCTTAATTCTGCATTCCATTATTCAATAAATGAACAATGGCTAGAGATACAGAAGCAGGACATACACTCATCTTTATTTCCTGGCTTGAAGTTGAGATTTTGGCCATAGGGATAAAACCAGCAAAGGTCACCTACAGCAATGAACTATCTGGACCAGACACAAGTCTAGGGGACAGATTTTTATTAATTTAATTTCTTCCTACAGTGCCTTATCAGCTTTCCATTATTAATATATAATCTCAAAAAAGAATTATTACAGATTTTGCCCATATTGAAGCAATGTCACAAAGAGGGGAATGGCAATTTTCATTTATGTGCCCAGTGACACCATGCAAGTGTTTGATCTCTCTCTTCCTTTATTCCTTTATTAAATTTATACAATATATAATGATGTTGTAGGTTCTAGCCACTGAGAATTAAACTTGCTCCTGCTTCTAGATGACCCAAGTTGGTGATAGGAGACCAAAACAAAATGTTGGAAGTAGTTTTAACTGTATTAGGATATTCCTGATTGCCAGGTATTGTTGTTATCTACTTCCTTAGTGGAACTGCAGAGCCAATAGTTAATTAACAGCAAATCTTACGAGCTTTCAGAACGTAACTATCTGAAACAGCTTTCTGACCCATCCTGAAAGCCTCTTTCAAATACAAGGGACTTCATTTACAAAACTAAGGGTGTTTCATATGGAGCTGAAAGATATGACAAATCTTAAAAGTTTATGATTCTTGTACTTATATGTTTTTGATGCTTAGATAATTATGCTTTATAAAAGGTGATTTCTTCAACTGAAATTGTACCTACAGTATATAGTAGTAGTAAAAAGTTTCATTAACACACAAGCATCATTGGCATCCTTCAGTCTCAAGAGCCTATGGTATCGTGCTCTAGAAAGAGGTCCTAAAACAGCATCTAGTGTGACTAAAAAGACCAATTTGAGAGTGGCAATCCCTTCCACACTGAGGGCAGATACATTCTGTCCCCTGCCCAGCCCCCAGATTTCGCTGGTTCCGGGACTGCCTCTTTGCCTCAGCCTGCCAAACAAGTGTCTCTTTGAATTGGAGAAGACATGCTGCATCTTTAGCCTCCAAGCTGAATGTTCGGAGGTCAAGGTTTCCCAGTTGTTAATGTCCATTCCCAGGGCCTGCATCATTACAATTAATTTCCAGATAGGATATCCCCAGATTTAGAGCTGTCATCTAAATATTTTTTAATTCTTTAATAAGTCCCCTTTAAATGATTATTTAATTTCATTTAAATAATTCTCGATATTTCTTACATCTCAATACAGGATCCTTCTTAAGGTCTCAGTTGTTAACCTACTGATTAAATCCTGCAATCCTGTAAATTATCCCAAAAATGTAGAATCTGAATGTAATAAAATTAATATAATTTAAAACAACCTGTAAACATGTGGTGGGCTTGATGACCTAGAAATGATATTAATAGATATTGAAACCTACTTGTTAAGTTTCCAGAAGATTAAAGCTACAGTTCTGAGGTACAAGGCCAACTGCATTCAGAGAGATTTATGTTCCAATAGTCATTCTGTACTTTGAAATATCTGTATAATACTTGACTTTCCATAACAATGTTGGGTTTCTATTCTATGCTTGCCTCAGATTGTATTATATCAAAATGTTTTATAGAAAGGGAATTACATTAGTAATGACTTCTCTAAGGCTGCAAATCTACCCAGTTAGATCGAAATAAGGCCCATTAAATAGAGTGAGTATAACAAAAAATCCTTTGTCCTTTCCTACCAATTATATTTATTCATTTTCTTAGAATAAAAACATTTTAAATTAAGAGTGGGGAATCAGTGTCCTCTGGAAGGAGGAAAAATGAAAAAAGTGAACATAATCATAATTAACTTACCAAGCTAGGAACCAATTAGGGTCAAAATGAGCTGTTTGTTTAAGGATTTATCGTACTTACATTTTTGTACAAACATATGATCAAAATTCATTTTAGAAATATGATATACAGAATACAGCACCGTTTTCAAAGCCATCGTAATGACATCATTATGCATCTTCTTCTGTTTTACCTGTTTCCATGTATATTCTTTTTATAATACTTCTACAACCAAAGGAGTGGCAAAACTAAAAGATGAAAATATAATCATTCATTGTAAAGGAGATATCTGCATTTCTTCCAAAGAGCAGAGAGGACAGAATTCTGAATATGCTTCAGAAGAATGCATATTCTTCCCAAGGTAATGGTATTTTGGCTTGCAAGACTTTCTGTGAAGATTTTATTTATGTGTCTATTTGATGATAACTATGGCATATAGACTTTTGTGACTAGAACCAAAAAAAGATGTGTTAATTAATGAAAAAAGGAAATAAAAAGAGAATATATTATATTATGGGTCTAGAAAACTATGAGAATGGGAAGAATACTATAGATATGGATGAAGGTATTCTAACAGATAGATCAGAAAATATGAAATTGTATTATCACAATAGTTAATCTACATATGAAACTAGTAGAACACAAGTGGGTAGTAATAATATATTATACAATACTGAATGGTGATAATGGAAAACCAGAAATGATTGTGGAGAAAAACCTCAACCTTAAAACTGTCTACAATGAACCTCACCCCATTCCTAAGAGGTCCATAAAGGGGATGTGAATAAGCACACTAGTGTGCCTACCGTCCCTGTCTTACTTTCCCCATTTATCTGTACTTACTTCCTTCGTTTATGTTTATGTTTATACCTATACCTGCTGTCTTGTACATGTTTGACAAACAAAATAAATAAAATAAAATAAAATAAATATATTGAAAGAATGAAAGCCAGGGAAGAAGTAGAATATAAAACTGACTGAGGCACCAAACCAAGGAATAACAATATTGGTTAAAGTATATACGTTTATACAAATATATATTTGTATTAAATAAGTGGTTTAAGCATAGGTCCAGACATATGAACACATGGCAAAACATTATAAATCTAGAAACATGACTAATTTGATACTTTTGATGAAAGAATCAGAGAATTAGTAAATGATAGAAGGGTGATGATATGGGAAGACTTGTTTGATACTTGAGAGATCTTGAGAGAACATGCCATAAAAGAAGTAAAAGAAACTGGAAAAAAAAAAACCATGAGTCACATATAAAAAGTATTAGAAGATAGATTAAGGAATGGAAAGTAGAAATAAAGAAAAGGATTTTGGCTGAAATAAAGGAAAGAAGAATTATGTTACTGAGTATCATAGAAGTGATTGAAGTTACCCTAACAGGAAGTATGAAAAAAGAAGCTTGATGCAATGATGAAGTGAAAGAGACTATGGATGGAGAATAATGAATGTAAGGTAATGATTGCTGCAAGAAAACAAAGATAAAATAAAGGAAACTATTGTACAACTTCTATAGAAAGAAAAAAGTTACTTTAAATAATGCAGATGTGACAGAATATGCAGCTGGAAAAGGAGCATGTGTGTGTGGGGGGCAATAGATCATCACTTCCTAGGAAAAAAGCAAGGCATTCCAGAGAGAGGGCATAAATGAGAGATTTCTGAACTGAATGGGGGAGGAAGGAAAGGTTTCAGGGTAGTTACCCCCTAGGATTTCCCAGGGTATATATATATCTTAGTTAGAAAGATATAGCTTTAGTCTGTTGAGATTTTTCTATTAGATGTAAGCAAATAAAGAACTGAACTCAAGCAGATCTTCCTGATCACATCAAACATATTAAGAGGCAAAGAAAATGCAGTACAATTTTGATGGACATAATATTGTTTTGGAACTGTATGAAGAGAACCAAAAAGAACTCAAGTGCTTAAAGTTTATTTCAAGTGCTCAGTTTATTAAATAGAAGTCCAGGAAGGAAGAATGGTTTTCACAGATAGAAAGTTGTGGAGAAGTTTAGTGTGTGCTATTGGTATAAAGTAGATTAATTTATGTTTCTTTTGCTTACAATATCTATTTGCTTTATAGTACTTTACTTGGTGTATTATCTCTTTTGTCTTTTCTGCATTCTAAATAATGTTCCTTACTCGAAAAGGAAACATTGTGAAGAGAATATATTTATTTATGTATATATGTAGGAAAGGAAAGAGTGGGCAACAATTAAATATAAGCAACTACAGGAGGTTTAGTTGTTTGAGCATGCCGGTCAATATGAACTGAGTTCATAATCAGCCCTAGATTGAATCACGGAAAATAATAAACATATATCTTGTAGGAAAATAGCTCAGTATGAGGCAGCTAAGCAATAGCCTCACTGAAGTCATGGATGGAATTTGTGGAAAATAATAACTTAGGAGTAGGAGACAAATATGATGTTGTAGGCTGAAAGTCAGTTGCTCTTGCCTATCATCACTGAGCAAACTATGTAAATACTTGCATTTATTGCAGATACCAAGAAACAGTTTTAATCATAGGATATTGATAAACAGGGCAGCCTCGCTGTGGGATTGAAAACAAATAGAAAAATGGCCACTGTGTCCTTTGGACAGAATCTGAAAAAGTAGGAGGAGCATGAAAAATTAATTGGAAGCTGAAATTCATTTAATGATTTGACATTTGTTGCATTTTATACATTTAAAACTCTCTTGGAATCAGAATGCTGTGATTTCTTGGCATTCTTGCATGGCTACGGATAATTAATACAGGAAGGAATTGTCATTCTCCCTTCATCATGGTGCCTCTTCAAGTGATGCTCTGACAACCAGCAAGCTGACATAGTGCCATTTCAATCTAGATTTGATTTGTCACTTTCACTACAACCTAAGCAGTAGTTTACATCTTGTGATTAGACTGCATGAGACAGAAGCTTAAAGAACCATCAACACAATGCTGACTTTGCATCAAAAATGACCAAGGAGATGCAGTTTCTAGCTCAGGATAAGCATGGATGGGTTCATTCCAAGAAACAGTTTCCCTGTTATTTACACATAGGACATGACATAAACTGAACTAAATTGTGCAGCTGATATAAGTATAAATAAACAACGAGGTCATTCCAAACTGAACTTCACCAAGAGACATTGGGAAGATCATGACTCATGAATGTGTCTGGCATCCGGTTGATACAGGTTGGTAACTGAATGGGAGTCTAGCAGAGAATGTTAGGACAGTGTGGAAGACAAAAACTTCCTGAAAGAAAGCAAAACTTCCATATTGTTGCCAAGGGAATTTCAGATATATGGACAAAGTCATCAAGAGTTAAGCTCACTCTCAAGAAGCTCTCCTTTTAGTTTACTTTGAGTCATTTAGGTACCTTTGTGGACCACAATATAGCACAGGTTTACATCAATTACATCAATACTCATAAATAATTGGCAGAACACATTGCTACAGGATGGGGTTTTGGCCACATCCTTTGATGTCATAAGACAAAAAGCAATAAACAAATTCATAGCAATAGTTTATACTCACAACATCTAAACAGAATGCTCCCATTCAAACTGGGGGACCTGGGGAAAATACTCAACAAGGTCAGTTGTCTTTGCATCCTGGCAAATATAGATGATGCTTTTCCTAAAATGGGAGCTCATATGGCACTTGATTCAATTGAAAAGAACTCTGTTAATGCTCATGTAATATTCATGTAAACTCCATGTTCTCCTAAAAACAGCCCAATTTATTGATAATTTCTAAATGAAATCTTTAGAAAGAAGATGAACATTTGGTATTCAGGACAGTGTACTACTAAACTAAAATCTGTGGCATAGTCTAAAATGCAAATGAGACAATTTCTTTTCATATGACAAGTCTCCACCCATCCTGTGATTGTTCTGAGTAGGTTGATTGATTGCATGATTACTTTATAATGATACTTTTTTCAGATGGGTGTGTGAGTATGCAATGTGTTTACAACAGGCACTTGGAGATACAAAATTCTATAAACACATAATGTTTGGGAAAGAGTGATTTCTGTACAGAATGCTATATGAAACAACATAGAAGTCAGACATATTTATTTACCTATGTATATTCTAGAATATATACTTTTGTTTTTTGAAGAAAATCAAAATATTTTAGCAGATAGGTTTGTTCACTGAAATAAGCAGGTATTCTGGAAAGTAATAAGAAGCATACAATATTCTTGTTATTAATTATGTCAACTGGCCAACATAGTTCTGAGCAATAGAGTCCAAATAGGTGAATGCATATATAGGTGGCAAATGTCCAAATAGTAGCTGCACTGCACAATTGAAATGCCCCTTTTGAACTTGTGTTGCATGGATGACATACTAAAAAGGGGATGGGGTTTCTATCATGTTGCTGTCATTTTGACTTTTTTGATAACCCTCTCCCAATAGCCTTAACCCCAAGAGCTAAAAGAGCTAAAGGTGTATGCTACAGTATGATGAGAAGTAAAGAAATGCTCCAACAGGCAAGTTGATTCATTTGATTATAAATGGAGCAATTCCAACACAATTCTGTAGAGTGTGTTTTGTGTAAATGTGTGTGTGTGTCAAAAATGTCAAAATAGTGGCCACAACTTCATAAGTCCTTCTTTTATAACATGTGCTGCATGGATAGAAAATCCCCAAATGGATGGAGCTTCCATCACGTGGTTGTGGCTGTCTTCTTGACGTTTTGATATCCTCCCATACACACCCCACTCAACCCTTGTGGACAACTTTAGTCCCAAAAGAAAAATTAAATTGGTATGTCCAAAAGCCAAAGGGAGTAAAAGAATGCTAGAATAGGTAAGTCTGTTCATTTTGTTATGCATGGACAAACACTAACACAATGCTGAGGTTGACATTTATTTATTTATTTATTTATTTATTTATTTATTTATTTATTTATTTATTTATTTATTTTTGAATTTGTATACTACCCTTCTCCTCAGGGTAGTGAGGAGTCCCTCACTACCCTCCGGACTCAGGGCGGTGTACAGCCACATAAAAATATAGAGTACAAATATTAAAATACCATTAAAAGATATATATAAATTTGGCCCCATAATTAAAAACAGTAACAAACCAATTAAAACATTTAAAAAGTGTTAGGCCAGCCCGGCTTGCTGGAAAAAGAAAGTTTTAAGGGCACGGCGGAAGGCACCGAGGTCTTGGATTCTCCTTATCTCTGGGGGCAGCTGATTCCAGAGGGTAGGTGCCCCCACAGAGAAGGCCCTCCCCCTGGGGTCACCAGCCTACATTGTTTGGCTGATGGCACTCCGAGGAAGCCCTCTCTATGGGAGCGCACAGGTCGATGGGAGGCCGTCTGTAGCAGCAGGTGGTCTCGAAGATAACTAGGTTCTATGCCATGGAGCGCTTTAAAGGTGATAACCAACACCTTGAAGCGCACCCGGAAGACCATTGGGAGCCAGTGCAGCTCACGCAGGACATGTTTATTTATTTGATTAAATTGATGGACCAGGATGCAAAAGTGATCCAGAATGCTATTGTATACATTATCATGTGTAAAGTGTGGAGTCTACCCAAAACCACAACCTCATGTGCAATAAAAATTTATCCCTTCTATTTCTAAATTCAAAATGTTCCTTTTGGCCTAAAATGCAATTGGCACTTAAATGCTGTTTGTGTTTGTCTACCTGAGCCTCTGGAAATGTTATCTTCTCCAATAATCAACCCAATTTAAGACTAGAAAGAGCTTATTTTGCTTAGCATATTAGCACTTCCACTTCAGAATGATTCCTTTAGCATGATTCTGTAGTATTTACAATTTATGTAAGTACTGATTATATTTTCAAAGTCAAAGTGGAAAAAAATTGATAGATTGTAGACAGTCATTGTGCTTTCTTTAATAGTCAGTCTTGCGTGTATTTGAATAATGCTTTATGAATGTAATTTGAGAGGTAAGAGCTTGATTCTTTTTTTAAAAAAATACACTTACATGGGCAGTATGAGCTCTTGCTGAGGATCTTCAGTGTATGGCTATTGTGTTCTTGGAGAGTTAATAATAATAAAAAAAAAACCTCAGTTACATGGATACATAGTAAGGTAGGTGGAATTCAGGTAAATAAGTATTTATTCACATTCTTCTAGTAGCCAAGAGGGGGAAACTATTTTGATCATGCTACTTACACAGTCAGTTTCCGCTTGAGAAAATGAACAGTACAGATGTCTCATTCACAAGAGCTTTATTTTGGAACATCAGTAACAACCGATATTTGCAGAAGGGGTGTGCCAAATACCCTGAGGGTTGATTAGGAAATTCTACAAACATGGCTTTGGAACACTGGAAGCTGCATTATTCCAGGTCAAGAGGTTTTTCATGTCACTTGGTACCTGATCCTTTTAATTGGGGAGCAGCCTGGGGACTTCTGCATGCACAACATGATTCAGTAACTAAATTAGGATCTCTTCCTCTACAACTGTCCTAGAGCTGCATCTTAAAAAATATCCATGATAAAATCATTATGTTATTCATTGCCTGATTCACATATACCGTTCTATCTTCACTTTCAATAGCATTGTGTGCTGGGGCAGGAGCTGAATTAAGAAACTCTTGGTAGATAAATGTATGTGTAGAGTGTCAGACGTAAGTAGGAGATTACAGAACACATCATCCTAAGTGCCACTTCTAAATACAACATGGGTAGCTTGTGGGAAATGTCATTTAAAAAGAAAAGCAAGACTTTGCAACCATAGTTGATTATATCATTAGCCAAACTGGAAATAATCTCTTCTTATGGCTGCCAGAATCTGTCACTACCCTGAAGTCTCTAAGCTCCCAAGCAGAAAAACAAATCATTTCGTTTAAATTATAATGCTGAAAGCATCTGGCAAAGAACGGAGGATCCCAGATCTGCGCTCCTTCCGCCGTGCTGTGAAGACCTTTTTATTCCATCAAGCGGGCTTGGCCTGATCTCTTCCCTTTTTAAATATTTAAATTTTAATCTGTTTTTAAATTATCGGGGTGTTTTAATTTGTCTGGGCCAAATAATTTAATTTGATTTTATTGGGTTTTTTAAATTTTGTGTATCTATGTATTTTATTGTTGGCTATTCACCGCCCTGAGTCCTTCGGGAGTAGGGCGGTATACAAATCAAATAAAACTGAAACTAAAGGGAATGTGCAAATTTGCAAAGCTGTGTGTAGGAGAATAAAATGGTAGAATATGGCTTAGGGAGGACAAGACAAAAGAATAATTCTAATAGAAGAAACTATCTGTAATTCAGGTTTGAACTGTGGCATCCTTCATGCTCTCTAAGGTTGGTTGTTGGTCTGCAGATGTTTCGTTACTCAGCTAGGTAACCACAGTAATGAAATGTTTGCAAGAAAACAACCAAGTTCAGAAAGCACAAAGAATAATGTATTCAACTTCTGGATTATTATATGGATAAACTCATTTAATATTATTGTAAAAATATTGGAAATGGTTTGCCATTACCATATTCTAACAATCTAAAAAAAACATTATTTGCATTTTAAAGTTAAACTTATATCATGAAAATGCTTATCTTTCTGCTCCTTTTACTTTTTCTGCAATCTGATTTTTTTCTGAGCTGTATTATTCAGATGTCATTGTACAAATGGGTTTGGGCAGGCTTTTTAACCAGAAGAGTTAATATCTTTCCATAGTTCAGCAGGTGTGATTTCTCCAACATGTTCTTGATTCACTGCCAATAATTTGCCAATAATTTGGGCACCATTCTAAGTCATGGTCAATAATGGTCCCACAGGTATCTATATAAAAAGCTAACAGTATCCCTACAAAGATCTAAAAGCTTTTAGAATGGCATAAAGATTCTAAATAACTCTTGGGCTTAGAATTTCCAAAGATAACATAAATGCATGACTATAAATGCAAGACTAATTCTTAATCAGAGTTGCAAAGTGTCAAGGCACTAAAAACACCTCACATTATCTCCATTAACTATAACATGGTGGTGCTGGCAAGAACAGTAATACCACCATTTTGCAACTGCTGGTGCTGTTTTATTTATGAGGTGCACTATGATTTACCTATATATTCAGAAAGAGGAATCTCTATTGTATTTCTAAAAAATGTAAAAAGAAATGTTGATAAATTACTTGGAAACCTAGGTCACAAATGACCAGGATTTGTATAGGTGACCCTGATTTGATTTGTACTGTATGTTTAGGTACAGATTTGCTTTTCTCAATTATGGAATCATAAAACATAGATTTCTGCCAACCAAGCAAACAACTAGCCCGTATCTTCAATATGGTTCAGCAACAACTCTCCAAAGTTTCAGCTAATTTTTAAGCAAAGAAACCAGATATTGGCATTAGAAGCCTCACAAAAGAAACCAATGGCATTTGAATGTATCCAAAATGAAATCAACTTAGGCCTTTTTATTTTATAAAAAAATCAAAATCAAAATTAAATGCACAGGTATAGTATATGTGGTACCTTGCTCAATAGTAGTAACTGTGAGAGGGAGCTTGGAATCCTAGTGGACAACCATTTAGATATGAGCCAGCAGTGGGCAGCAGCTGCCAAAAAGGCCAACACAGTTCTGGGCTGCATAAACAGAGGGATAGAATCAAGATCACGTGAAGTGTTAATACCACTTTATAATGCCTTGGTAAGGCCACACGTGGAATGCTGCATTCAGTTTTGGTCTCCACGATGTAAAAAAGATGTTGAGTCTCTAGAAAGAGTGCAGAGAAGAGCAACAAAGATGATTAGGGGACTGGAGGCTAAAATACATGAAGAATGGTTGCAGAAACTGGGTATGTCTAGTTTAATGAAAAGAAGGACTAGGGGAGACATGATAGCAGTGTTTCAATATCTCAGGGGTTGCCACAAAGAAGAGGGAGTCAAACTATTCTCCAAAGCATCCGAGGGTAGAACAAGAAGCAATGGGTGGAAACTAATCAAGGAGAGAAGCAACTTAGAACTAAGGAGAAATTTCCTGACAGTTAGAACAATTAATAAGTGGAACAACTTGCCTCCAGAAGTTGTGAATGCTCCAACACTGGAAGTTTTTAAGAAGAGATTCATTTGTCTAAAATGGTATAGGGTTTCCTGCCTGGGCAGGGGGTTGGACTAGAAGACCTCCAAGGTCCCTTCCAACTCTTCTATTCTATTCTATTCTATTCTGTTCTGTTCTGTTCTATTCTATTCTATTCTATTCTATTCTATTCTATTCTATTCTATTCTATTCTATTCTATTCTATTCTATTCTATTCTATTCTAAATGAGTCCCACCACTAAATTTCCCCAAAGTCATATTGTGTTGTCTTGCCATGGGATAAGACAATTCTGGGAGTTGAAGTCTACCCATTTTAAAGTTGCCAAGGTTGAGAAATGCTGATCTAAAATCACCTTCTGGCTGGAAAGCATATTCAGGATCTCATGTTTGATGTCAGAAAATGGAGAATTCAGGATAAACAAACATGCGTGCCCACATAAAATATACAATATTAGTTCTTTAAAATGTTGTCATTTCAATTTTCCAAAATCCTCTATAAATTGTATAGGACTTTAAGGACAACTTTTGAGAAGTCAAGGGTATTTGTTTTAGACATTAATTCATTTTATTCCTATCTGCATTATAACTCTAGGCATTACTACTGCCCTTATATTTTCCTGACATAATTTCTATAAGACTTGGAATGTGAAAGTGTTTCAGTTTTGTAAAAAGTTGGCATTGAAGATTATTTTCTTTGCCACCTTGTAGTTGCTGAAAATTGCAATATGCGAATACTGTATTATCACTATTTTGGATGCTTTAAAATGTATATTACTTAGTGGGCAAATACTATAAATTATTTTGCCAGTACTGCTTTTGTTTTTGTTCAGATTAACCATACTACAAACTGACTTGTTCTTCTTCAAAAGTGAAGCATGTATTGGAACTTGCTTCATTTAAAATGGATTATATAGTCACAGTAGAACTATACTTACACTGAAAAAAAAAAGATTTGACTGCTTTATGCTTGATTCACAATTTAAACTGCAGTAGACGTTGCAGGAGGTTTAAGACCAAACAAACATACATATACTTAGTGATTTGATTACAGATCAGCAGGGAATAAACAAAAACACCCCCTTTGTGTTATATTAAAATCATACTTTTGTTCCCATGTTAGATGCTCACAACACTGCTCTTATAAAAATGGAATGAGCAGCATGCAGCCAGTTCAGTTGCAAACAAATATCTTATTTACCATTTTTAGTTAAATGCATTCTTGAAGAAAATAGTAAAGAGGGTAGAATATACATTCTTCAGTGAGAATACCATTTTAAAAACGTAACCCTTCGTCTACATCCTGAATAATACAGACAAATAAAGCAGAAAGTGAGAGAGCAGGAAGTGCAACCACCTTGAAGGACATCATGTGGGAAGAGCATCTATTTTCGGGGGGGAAACTGAGAAGGAGAAAAATGGGCTGCTTGAAAAGAAGGTGATAGGAGCTGAGATTTAACATTCAGAAAAAGAAGCCTTGAAGAATACGGATGGTCATGTCCCAGCAGATCATCCTGGACTAGGGGAAGAAGGGGCCACTGGCACAGTGAATGGAATCACTTCTTTAGGGAGGAGAACTATAGGTATATCTGCTCACTTCTCAGGGTGAAGTGACCTCCAAAGTCAACAAAAGTATCTATTGGAGTTAGGGAGTTACGGATTTTGGAGTTAGCAAGTTAGGGATCTTGTTCTCCAACACCAGGGAGAGCAACAGAAGGAAAGAGCATCAAATAGACCTAAAATGTCCTAATTAGCTGCCATAATCATTTGATGTGGACATTGTCATTTAATTCATCTATGGGCAATGAGTGATTCATAACCTGCCTATGGCTCTCAGCCAGAACACGCAGGAGTCCAGT
This sequence comes from Arizona elegans, assembly GCA_022577455.1. Classification (NCBI taxonomy): domain Eukaryota; kingdom Metazoa; phylum Chordata; class Lepidosauria; order Squamata; family Colubridae; genus Arizona; species Arizona elegans. Next base: position 294,374,907 of record JAKOOJ010000001.1, on the reverse strand, counting down.
GTTCCGGTTGCCAGCTGTTCCTAATCAATTGGGCAGCAGGAACAGCAAGTTTCCTTGCTTTCTCCCTGCTGTTTCCCTGCCACTCACACAAGTGGGAAAAATAATATTGATAAGGATGTCTCAGAGGGAGGTTAAAGACTCTTCCCTTCTCTCAGTGAACCCTGGCAGAGATACATTTTTTCTGAGCCATTGAAAGTACAGAAACAGCATTCCTGCTAAATGGTCATAGAGGAGACTCTTTCCTCTTTACACCATACCTACACTTTTATCCATCTTCATGATCAAAAATGGATTTTCAGCAAGGATAATTTTGACCCAACTAGCTGGGAAAGTGTAGGAAAAGGAGTAGCAGAGCCTGGGACAGTGTCAAAAAAGGAATCAGCCTAGAGACTCTATGTTGCCACAAGTAGACTAAGTCCAACCCCCCCTGAATTTCATTAATCCTTATCTATCCCCAAAATAGTGCTAACCATTAGTTGACTAGATTCCTATGCATTGGCTTGAGCAATCAGTTTAATTGCAACTTAATGTGTGGTGCTTTGCACCTGACAGAAAAAAAGAAATTAAAAATTTCTTTTCTGCTAATTTATCCTTATCAAAATCTGTAGATTAATCATTTTGTGTGTGTGTATATACGTGCATGATGGAATGGAAGTGTGTGTGTAGTATTTTTACCATTACCAGCATCACCATTAGCTTGGGTTATCTGTGAACATTTTCTTAGAGACTATATATAACAGTTACAATTACTACTGTATTTTTCAGAGTATAAGATGCACTGGAGTATAAGACACACCTTAGTTTTTGGGGAGGAAAAGTGGGGGGGAATTCTGCCTACCAGGTATTCATCTGGCTAGCGTCTTTAGTCTGGTCAGCTTCAGCACATTAGTTCGCTGGTTTTGAGCGTTGGGGATAAAAAACAGCTTCTAAAGCATAGCTGATCTTCAGAGAGAGAAGCAATGAGAAAAGCAGGCGAAGCACACGGAAGATCGCTTCACTTGTTAGCGCCTCATTAGGGCTGAAAAAAAGTTTCGAAAAAGCTACATTTGTAGTATAAGACACACCCAAATTTTCAGCCTCTATTAAAGGGGAAAAGAGTGCATCTTATACTCCAAAAAATATGGTATATAGGACACGGGTCCCCAACCCCTGGGCTGCAGCCCACTATCGGGCCATGGCCTATTCGGAATTGGGTTGTGTGAGTAGCTGGCCAGATTGCACGTACACAGCTCAACTTGCACGAGCAGCAGGCCAGCAAGCAATTGTGCACACAAATGGCGGGCCAGTGGACAATTGTGCATGTTCATGCCGGCCCACCATTCAAGCAAGTTGAGCTGTACACATACACACTAGCCCACCACAACATAAGGGCTGTGTATGCGCATGCATGCCAACCCACCATTCACGTGGCCCAGTTCCCGTCTCCCTTGCATCCAGGCCACCAAGCTACAAAGTATGGGTATCACTGATATAGGAGATATAATTTTTCTTCAGAAGAAATTTTGCAACATGATCTAACCTTAGAAATCATTTCTATATAATTGAAAGTAGAATCCTGATCACTCTAATCATAAGATGAAAATGGGAACAGAATAAAAAATCATCAGTTTGGGCTTTAGTACAATTGACATCAGAGTTCATGACCATCATAACAAGAGAGCTAGTGTGATGTAGTGTTTAAGAGGCTGGCCTAGAAATCAGGACACTATGAATTCTAAGCATGATAGCCAGTTGGATAACTTTGGGCCAGTTACTCTCTCTCAGCCCACCTTACCTCACTATTTTGTTGTGAGCAAAATAGAAGGTAGGAGCATTAGGTATGTTTGCTGCCTTGAGTTGACCAACTATGGATATAAGCATGTACCGGGTAGACATTCATTCACATGAAGCAGCAGCAATAGAGCTGGTTGTATACATGTACTCTGAGAGGGGTAACAACGTGGCAATGAGGGAAAATGGAGGAAGAATGAATGAAGGTTACTAACTTTAGAAGATACTCAGGGTTACTTGAAAGAGTAGTTATCTGGACAAATGGAAGAGATGGAATACCATGTCTGACACCTTTTTAGAGAAAGGAATAACAAAAATATATTAGAAACACTTGCAGAAAATCAGACATGCTCTATGGGAGTGAAACACTGCATGGAAAAAAAAAAGAATGATTCTTGTCAAACTTGAAAGTGTCAGAATTAAAACAAACTATACAAGATAACTGCAGTTATTTATTATTTCTAATTTCAGAATGAAGAGAATCATATCCAAGGAATATCTAATATACAAAGAAAAACATTATCAACATTTGACAATAAATTTTGATAATAAACTGAATAATTAAAATGTTTTTGATCCAAGCTTAGTTATATAATTGAATTGGATAAATTAATGTGAACTATTTTGACCCATTAATTTCACTGGGTCTAATCTAAGGATGTGTCTAACTCAATAGTGTACATCATTTTTAAATAACAGTGGAAAAGAAGAAGAGATGACAGCAGGAAATTCAATTTCAGCATCTCCATCCCTTCATCTGATCATTCGAGCTATAGCCTGGTCAGTCATCAATTAAACATCAATAATTTACGATGAAACAGTGTTCAAAGTGCAGCAAATAGATTGTGTTAATCATTCTTACAAGAGATTGGTAAGATCGACTAGAACGAAAAACCCAGCTGATACTTAAAAATAAACAACAGCTAATTTTCCTGAAGTCCGTGGGAAGATACCAGCATTTATTTTCTCTCTATGCTTTCTCACATTCATTTTGTTTATTCTCAGGACTACAGCTCATTCCATTTTCTTTTCTGGGAGACAAGGTGGCAAACTAAAACATTTATTTGACTAGAGAAATTTTTTCTCAGTAAATAAACAGGTTCTGAATGCTTCTGCCATTCACATTTAAGAGATGCCAAGATGCCTCTCTACATTTGTAGAGATGCCTCTCTACACACGCACATACAAAAACACACACAAACCTTACACACTTTGCTGTTTGAAAGGAAAGTTTAAAGTGAATCACATATCCAAAGACAAGCTTCTGTATGGAATGCCCACAACATATTTAATCTTATATTATTCCTAGAAAGTGATAGAAAATAACATTTGATATAAAATGGTTTAACTGCAAAATGTCTCCAGAAAGCTGGAAAAAAAAGAGTCTAGATTGAACAAAAAGGGCAATACAGGTTCTTGTTTAATATGTTCTTAAGTTCTTGTTAACTTTGAACACAATGGTATTGAACAAGGAGTCCTTGTAGTTGTGGTTGTTGCAGTGTCCCCATTATCATATATAGCATTTTGGGCACCTGGCAGTCGACTCATAATTACAACAGTTGCAGTATCTTCTGTTCATGTTATCACCATTTGTGATCTTCACTGCTGGATTTTGACAAGCAAAGTCAATGGAGAAGCCAGCAAGATGTCAGAAAATGATCACATAATGTCAACTGTGTACAATTTGCTTAAAATTATGTAGGGAATGAACAGGCTGAGCTGGAAGGCAGAGTTAAACATGTCAACAGTTTGGAATCTTTGCATTCCCACAAGAGACCTAGGTTCAGCCCCCAGTGAATTCTGTTGACCCTTATCTTGTGAGATCCGGCCATGAATGGTATGAATGGGTTTTAATGTTTTAATTTTTAAATGGTTTTATAATGGTTTTTTTAAAAAAATGCATTGTAAGCTGCCCTGAGTCTCCGGAGAAAGGCGGCATATAAATTGAATAAATAAATAAATAAAGTCTAGCACCAATTTAACTTTGATCATTAGTTGATCGGATTCTTGCGCACAGGTAGCAATAATAAACTCTTCACTGCTCTGAACTCAGTGAGTGTTCCTGGTTCTTTGTGCCTGACACAGTGACACAGTGGCAACTGTGCCTGACACAATGCAACCGTCATTGGAAGTTAGTGTGGTAATATGATGTTGTTTTTAAAACCACATTGATGGAATTGTTATTCTCAGTTACTGCCATTAAGTGAGGATTACCTATAGTAAATTAGATGGACAATGATGTAAAGTAGAACAATTGTTATCCACTGCCTAATTATCACATATCTGCACTTAGAAAAATTGTTATCACAGCTTGGTGTCTAGAGTAAAAACATTTTGATGTTTCTGGGTTTCAGGATGTATTTTTATGTGCGTTTGCACATTCACTGTCTCACTATCCACATTCTTGATAGCTGTAGTTGTTCAGCTGGAATGGAGCTCCCACTAATCTCAAGGCCATTTCTTGGGGCAGCTTTTTATTTGACTTCCTGGAGACAGGTATACTTGATCAGTTAGAAAACATTCATATGAGGATTTATGAATTTATGTACATTAAAGTTATAACAATAGGAAGACAAAATAATTAAAAATATAATTACATATCACACTAAAACTTACTTGCTTTGGAGTGTTCCATGATGCTGGTCTTTGTGGTCTATAAACTGTGAATTATGGTTTGATATAATGGCTGAATTAGACCATTACAGTAATATGAAAATCACTTTGGACAATAAGCAGCGATTACAAGTTGAAACACAGTAGTAACAACATTTGAATGGTTGAATGGTACTTCAAGCACAGACAAATATGTTTTTAATATCCATTTTAAGACCATACTGAATCCGAAATGAATGAAATATCTATCTGACTACAACAATATCTATTTACTGAGGGCAGAAAAGATTGAAGCAGTCTTCAATCAACTTAATGGTTAAATTCAGTTTCTTTCTTAATGGAGGAAAGGCATTTTACCTCCATGGTTAGTAGACTATTTATTTATTCAATCAATCAATCAAATTGCTGCCAATTTCATACAAGGTGACTCTAGGCAGCATACAACAAAAAGGTGATATGGAATACCTTAGCAGGCAGGACCTACAACATTTTTTTCCTGCTGGACCTGATGGGACAGTAGAAGTAATTTGGAAGAGGCAGTCCCTCAGATAATCAAACAATGGAGATTCATGCATGCTTTCCTATCAATGAGGAAAGTCTAAATAATCTGTCCATGTATGACTGACTATGATAGAGCCCTAAGAATGATCACCTTGAAGACTATGCCTGCGCACAGTTCTGAACAGAAATATATGTCTGATAATTCTTCTCAATGATAATAGACAGTATTATTTTGGTAAAAAATGACTGCTTTATGCAATATTAATCATAGTCATTATATTCTGGCTCCTAAAACAGAATAAAATAAACTTAAATTTTAAATAGGGGAAATGCCTATTTATTATTTGCTGATCAATTCTAACTGAATTGTAGAGATCTTTGTTAAAGACCCCAAGAAAGTAATTACCTTGCCTGACTCTCACAGGCTAGCTGGCTGGAAGGAAAGAAGGATGGCATTTGCAAACTGTCTTCCTCACATTTTTTTAATGAAACCATGGGAGCAATTAAAGGTATGTCAACTTCAGGACTGGCATAAATTACATGCTGGGTTAGAGGGATGTCAGGGAGCCACTGGGATTGGTCAATACCTGACACGTCTCTTTGAATTATTTGTTTTGGGGGAGCGGAATTAGAAACTTTGCATATTTCATAGGCTGAAATAGGGGTTTCCTAATATTGGGATTTTCTTTTCTAAAGAGAGAAACCACTTTTTACTCTCAGAGACATAAATATGTGAAACATCTGGCCCCCTTGAATGTTGCTCTAAGTCCATAGGTCTAAAGCCTTAATGTATTTTAAACATTCCTTTTCCAAATGTTTCTTATCTGAAAAGGCAAAAGCATATTATGTATGTAGGTGTAACTTTCACTAAAATAGAACAACTCCTGTAAAGCAATTTTATTTTTTTAAAAAAGCTCATCAAAATTTTGTGTAAAACCTTGTGCATTTAATTCTTTGATTTTGTAAATTAATTTGTAAATTCAAACCAATTGCTGAGGATGTTAACAATAAAACAAGCAAAAGAAGGCATTGCCCATTCCTTCATTGCATCAGGTAATTTAGCATTATCCTTTACCAACAGTAATAGAAGGACAAATTTAAAATGTATGCAGGAGGAATTCACAAACAGCTGCTTCCCATTTTATCTTTTTATTCCCCTTTTCCAACCAAATGGAAAGTGACATTCCATAGCTATTATGTGCAGTGATATCTTACAAGTCAATTTGTCAGTCTCATTTTCAGATGATGCAACTCTTTATCTCACATGACTAGGCCTATAGAAATGTCCCCAAAGAGGAGACAACGCCTCACCAACAACCAGGCAAAAAGGTCAGGTTGTTGGATAGTCCCTTGAAAAACAGTCTTCATGTCTTGCAACTTTTTCTGATCTGCTGGACATGTCCAGACTGAAAAGGTTTGGTTCACCTAAGGGACCAGCACCTCCTCCCCCATTTTTATACTGCTGTGGGGTTAATAGCTATGTCGTGTGGGGTCAGGGAAGACATCTGTGTCTCAGATAATATGCTTACGGTGATTACCACACATAATTGACTGACCTTCCCTCATTCTTTGCCTGCTACAGGCCATGGCTGATAGGGTGAGATGTTCTGAGGGAGTTTATTTTCCATCACATACAATTGTGCTGCTGAGCAAATATTTTAGCAAGCTTTGAATGCATCACCTCTCAAGCTCTGGGTTTAACAGTTAAAATATTAAAGCTGTGACTGACTTAATAATATTAGATTTTAAATCAGCTCGCAAAAGGAGGAAGGCAAAAATCAGCAAATTCTACTTACAGAACATTTTTAGATAGACTTAAATAAACAGTAAACTTCAGAGATTTTTACAGGTCTGTTTAGGAATTTTCCTCCCTATCTTCAAATGGCCTTGCTTCAAAAGGTTCAAGAAGAGGGCTGTATCAAAGATGGTAGTAATAGTCGCAAAGAAGCCAAATCTTACAAATGCTTAACCGCAGGTGGTTTTACAGTGCCAAATACCTGAGTTTATACAGCTACAGTTTAAGAGTTTCAGGAGAATGTAAATTGTGGGAATTAGAGTAAATTTTAATCTCATGAGGTCTGTGCAAAACCAAACAAAGAAATGTCTGTCAAATTGAAAAAATAATTTGTTGGACTGGATTTTATAAATGATGTACATATTTTTTAGTGAGATACTCAGCGCCATTATTTGTATTATTACTGTTTTTATATAGAAGGGCACAATAACCCTATGCTAGCTACTCTGCTGATTTGTATGAGACTAATATCGATCCCAAGACCTGACTGGACTAAATTCCCATCATTCTCAGCCAGTGTAACCATGATAAGGGACAATATAAATTATAGGGAGACCAAAAGCTGAAAAAAACAACGTTAATATTAAATTATTTGACCAACTATAACATTGCATTGGGAATAGTATTTCAAAGGATGGTATACTTGTGTGTTTCCGTATACATGCCCATAAAACACACAAACATGCTCAATGATGATTACAGGAGTAAGAAATAACATTCTTACCTATGTCCTGAATCTGAATTCTAAGCCTCCCCTCCCGAAAGTTGTGTGTGCTCCAAAGGGCAGTGGATTTCCTTTCACACGTGGAGGAAATGCTCATCAACATTCAGCCTGTTATGAGCAAGGTAATTCTGCAGGGCCAATGGAGCTCCACAATTTCTGTAGTCTGGGAGCATCAACATCTTTCTGTGGAATCACTTTTGGCTTTTCTTTTACCATGAATTCACAATAGTTATCCAAATGACTCCAGAGTCCATGGTGTAATTTACATCTATCATCATCATCCTCACCCAAAATATGCGGGTGATCCTTTCATACACAAAAGTCAGAGAGAAATGTACCAAACAAACCAACTCTAAGATCATTAATGTTTGTACTGTATTTGTCACTTGCAAAAATCTCCCCCAAATTTGAACCCATCATCTCAAACATTTAAACACCATTAATATAAAGAAATACGAAGGGAATTGTATGGTAACTGCACAATGAGAAGAAGTAGAATATACACATTCAAAACATATGGGTGATCTTTTAAAAAATCTCAGCATCACTTCATAATTATATACTACAAGTTTTAATTAACTAAAGCTCTGAAAATCATAATGCCTTATTAAAATGCAATTAATCCTTTGATTAAAAAACAAAAAGCACAAGTATTTACAACAAAAACACAAGTAGAATAATTACAAATATCATGTACCCATTTCTTTTATTTGGGTGTCACTTATGATGTCTCACATTCCCTTCATTAATTCAAATACACACATTATCTCAAATCCACAGCCGATTGAGTGACAGTGGCCACCAAACACACAGCACTATATCCTATTGATTTCTGCAAATCCTGAACAATGCCATTTGCATGCTTGTTTCTGTAATAATAAAGATATGCCATTCAGAATTAAAGGACCGGCCAGACTAGTGGCAACTAATTGTGTTGTGTGTAATGAGTGCAATTTCAATTTGATATAACCCTCAGCTTTTCTTGCAGCACTCGCTAAGTACTTTCAAGTCTTTGTAGGGAAATAATTGATTTTTTTGTGCTGTGGGCACAAGAAAATTATTATGATCTTTTGAATAATGCCAAAGAAAGGACCATGAATGATTTAAATTGGTATGTGAAGAAGGCTTCACTATGGATTGCAGTTTGACTGACATCCTGCTAATGTAGTATCTAGATTAGCAATTTTTAAGGAGGCAGCCAATATAAAAACTGGTAAAACAGAAAAACATTGCTAACAGGGATTTTGGTTTTGTTCTCTAGAAAGGGAGAACAATACGGTCATTTCATGCATGTCGGACAGGCACTATACAATTTATTGCATAAATGCCCTTGCTTTTGTCTCTATGCCATGTGAGTTGAAGGGTACATTTCAACTCGTAAGTTTTACATTTTAACGAAATGTGGAGATACAATAGCACAGTGCAAAGTTACCCAGCAGCTGAAATCTATGGGACACAATAGGTTGCTATGGACATTTGAGGCATCTATTGTATCATTTTGCTTCACCCTAAGAAAAATTAGGAAGAGACAGTTTTCCGCAAACGAAAGTTAGCCTCTCCCTTCAATATTATTCCTTTTCCCATAACGCACATTCTTTGTCATGTTATGTTTCAGAATTTTTTTCAACCCATCTCAAAAATGAGGCAGCTGACACTTTGGTTTTAGAGGCTCTTCCTTGGAATTAAATCCATTGATTTTGATAGAAGTTGTTTCCGTATAACCAGGTTTCTGACTGCAACCTTACCAAAAGAAAACAAGCAAACCCCAAGCCCAACAAAAGTACATTTTTGAACAGCGATATTTGTCATTCAATAAGCTGGAATTTATTCAGCATTCTCTCATTAGACTGCTAATTAATTAATCAACCCATTACTTTCAATAAAACTTCCTATATTATAGCTAAAAACAAAATTCAAAAATCCTTCATTTTTTGTTAAAAGGCTAAGGAATACTGAAAATTGTCCTTTCTAGTTCTCTATTGACAAAATATTTTTAAGAAATTAATAAACAGTTCCAAATAACTTTTTAACACCCTCCCCCTTTCCCCCAGATTTGTCATTTGCTAGCTGTTTAATCCATCAATTGATTTATGGTCCAATTTTTAATTTACACCTTCATTTTAAGCAGGTTCAGAAAGTAGTGAATTCTGTTTAGACTGACGGAAGTACCTTCCTCATGTGTGATTCTGGCCCTGAGCACACAATAATTTATTGTAATAAAATACCTAATTTTAAAACAAATAATCTGTTTGTCCTCAATGAAACACACACATATTTTCAGAAACATACAAAGCAATATTAATCAAACATGAAAAGGGAGCTTTTAATTAAATTTTCATGGCCATTAATAATTGCAAAACAATCCATGTAAAAATCAAGAGACGGGTCTCCAATTTTTCTCTTTTCCCTTTTTTTCTTAAAAAAAAATAGAGCACATTATTCTTAGGCATCCCTCAAATCAGCAGCAAATAAGTAGGTCTCACTGTTTTCAAATGCAATTCCACCTTAAAATGCATACCTTCCAAATCTTATTCTTCAGAGGTGGGAATGTTGTTAATTTAGTTGGTCATAACTAAATAGTTTCTAATCTGGAGCAGGAGTCTGCTGAGAATATTGGACAGTTTAAAGGTTAATCACCATCGCCTGGTTACACAAGTGAGGCAGAACTAATTCCTCCAAAGGCAAATGGCTTGCAGTTTTATCAGCAGTGCAGATTAGAAGTGTTAATATACAGAATAGAATGGATGCTCAAGGGCCAGTTTTCCCTTATCGGCAAACTTTGCAACAGAACTCAGCTACTGCACAACCTCTGCACTTTCTATAATAAGGCCCCCTCGTTTTGCCTCTCGAGCAGAACTATCAAACAATCCTCCCCAAACCACTGCCACCAAAATCAGGGTATTACAGACCACAGCTAATTGGAAGATCACTATAATGAAGTAAAAAGATAAAATACTTTTGGCTGCAGGCCTAAAACATGGATCAGCCCAACATAGGGAGCTATCTGGCTATGTCACATTCAGAGAGATTTACATAAACAATAAACTCAAACCGATTGCCCTGCAAATACATCTTTGTTTACGGCTAATGCAATCTAAAGCACTGGTTGTAGAAAAAGTAGAAAGGAAGAAGCAGCAAGAGGGAGAGGGAAAGAGGGAAGGGGAGAGGAGATGTAATTGCGTATTCTGAATTACTGAGAGATCCAACAGCCACCAGCAAAACATCTTGGAACTCTGGTTTTTCTGAAATGTACTCCATACAGAGAAGATGCAGGAAGACAAGCAATACAGACATGCTACACAAGGTTTAAATATTGATGTCCTTCAGAATTTTCCACTATTTCCTTTAATACAACTCAATATTGGCTGAGAATGGATTTTTCTCTCCACAAAATTGACACAAAGCAAGAACAAGAAAGTACTGTAAATATCAACATTGCTTTTTTCAAATTATAATTTCTTGACCGGAAAGTTTAAAGAATGGTAATGCTTTCTAAATTACTGAAGCCTAGAAAGAGAGTATACATCAAACATTGTGCCATAAATGTAAAAAGAGCAAGTAATCCTATCTTTGAATGTTAATTGCTGTGTTTTCCCCCTTGCTTCATAAAGACTTATCCTCTTGATATTGGTCCCATATTCTACCAAAGACAAATGCCAAACAAGCTTAGATAACCATATGATTTGATTTACTAGGCAATATGTATATGATAATAAATGCAATGGGCTAAAAGCTCCTTATTACCTCTCTAACGTGTGGTGATATCTGGGGCCCATACCCAGTTGAACCTCCCACAAGCCATGAACTGACAATGTTGTGAAGATATGAAATGATCACAAATGTACTAATTCATGCTTCCAGAGAAAGATCAGGGTCAAACAGGTTTTTAGGAAAAATGAAGGGACAGTTGATTTAGACAAGCTATTGTACTAAGACTTATAGACAGAAGGAACTCTGCAGAAAAGAAGAATTTTAAGGATACAAAACAACTGAAAGCAAGAAGTAATCACAATTTAGAGAGCTGTAAGAAAACTCACAAACAAATATAGATGTTATATGCATATATCTTGAATTTACTTCCCTAATCCCCTCAAAAAAGAGGAGAGAATAACAAAACCAGTAATTATCTAGCAGCATATGTATAGCAAATAACTCATGTTAATAATATTTCTCTGTGTTAAGTAAGGTAAATTAGTGTTCTATGTAATAATCTGACAATTGTTTATCTCTTAGGTCTGTACACATATTGTAAAGATGACATAAAGAAGAAATAGGGCAACTAAAAGTGTACCTGTTTGATAAAGCAATGATGCTTAATTTCATAGCTTGTCTATCCATTGTGGACAAGACTGACAGTCTGCAAGGTTTGCTATGAAAGAAGTATGTTTCAAAATAATTTCTGAAACAGAGCAAGTTGGTGTGCAGTTCCAAGATTTCCCACAGAGTAATATGTTTGTTCTGTACTTCTAGTTGACAACTAGCATAGAAGTTCTAATCTTCCATGGTTGTGATGAGCTATGCAGTTTTTACAGGTGGCATTGGAAAGTAGATACTATTGTGATTAAGATGTTATGGAATGTTTTTAGTATGTGTAACAGCAGTGTTTCTCAACTTGTGCAACATTAGGCTGTGCATTCTTCAAGTCCCAGAATTCCCCGGTCAGTCTGCTACTTCCCCTGTCCACATAGCTTAAAATTGCTGAAGTTGACAAACACAGGGTTACAGCTTCGTGCAAATTAAAAAGTGCCTATGTAAGCCCTAGAAAGGGGAAAATAAGAAGGAAACTAAATTTATTTTTGGTTTAGTTGGCATTGACAATGTACAAACAAATGTTGATGAAGTCATATGTTTGTCAATTGTTAATATCTATCTGTCTGTATGTATGTATGTCTAGCTATCTAGTTATCTATCATCTACCTATTTATCTACCTATCATTAAAATACAATATCTGTAAGGTTCAATGCATGTTCCTAAAGTTCATCAACTAACTGAAAGTTGGCATGTTATAAATGGCTTGCCAACTTTTAGTTTAGTGTCATTTGCTGACTGGCTGACCAAGTCAGTAAAGTGGTAACCAATGGTATCAATGTAACCACACAATGAATGTCACTGGAAATAACATATTTGGATATTCTGCAGAATGTGGGGAGAAAACATGACTGGAAACCTTATAGGTCCCACACGCCAATGAAAGATAGAGCCCACATTATAACTATCTGTTCCTTCACTTCTGCAACAAAGGATTATACCACCAATTATCTGAAATGGAAAACATTTATGCTTTGTTACTGGCTAGAGGAAGGAGAAGAAGACAACACATGGACAAATGTTTATATCACCAATTGATTTGCTAATATGTCACAACTATATACCGTACGTACTGACGATATACTTTTATATTTGGTCATGACACTTCACAGCAGTAATTGTCCTGTATCAAGAGAGAAAAGAACATAAGGCTCCTCTCAATGTGGAATGTAGAATTTTTTTCTAAATGCATTTATACTATTAGTATAACTGTATCAAAGAACAAACATTCAATATTGCTTTACACAATTTTGTACACATGGCTGTCTTTTTGAAGTACTTACTCTGTCTATTGGAAAAATAACTGTAACCCATAAGTAAGTGATGAAATTATATTCAGTTTTATTATCAGTAATTAAACATGAGAGACATGTCTGAGCCATCTCAACTGTAAATTTTGTAAAACATCTCATCAGGCAAATTTAGCTCAACATTGGTTTTTCTTGAATCATGGCAAAAAAACATGGCCATGATGGAACTCTTGACATTTCAGATTTTCCATTAGTGCTGGTATTGTTACTGCAAAGGGTGGCACTCCTGTCCTTGGAAAATTATTGGAGAATGTCCCTTTCTGGAAAAATTGGGAGAAATCGTTTCTCTTACATTTGGTGAAGTCTATTGAAAAATACTGTTGTGTCTTATCAATTTATTTTAGCAGTACACTTGGGCTTGCTTAGAAGGCATTTATTCATTTAGGATTCTCATCGTCCCCTTTAAAAACCTACAATAATTTCTGTGGATTCAACATCCTCTAAGCGTGTCTTGAGTGAGATATGTTTTCTGACCTTGCAAAAATCAAAAAGCCAAAGGAATTCCCAACTTATTGTTCCTGTTTTCCAGTCCTCTCTGCAGCTCTTCAGTTGTCAGCTTTAGCCTTCTAGTGATGACTGCTCCTCTCCAACTACATTTGTACACGAGGGATTGCCTAGTGACCTCAACACTGAAAATGAAGCAACATACCCTGGAGCTGGCAAATCAATCAGGTTACACGCATCCACTTTAAGCCCATTTCCAATTATTTCAGGTGCAGGTTTTAACATGTGCAGCTTGCCCTCCCACTTGGTTCTTTTTCTTCATTAGCATATTAAGACCCCTTCCTCCTCCCGTTTTTCCCAAAATCAGGAGCCAGAAGGCATTTTGCAAAGCTGATGACTCTCAATTACACCGTCTTATTCATAACCCCAATGTCTTTCTTACAAGGGTATGACTGGGGAAATATATAGGTGAACAGCTGGTTTTGAGTTACTTCAATTAGTTCTTCAAAGATATAGCAGCACTATACATTAATAACTAGTCTCACTTCCCCTTGGAGTGCCCAGTTGAAGGTCAGAGAGATATCATTTTAGTCTATGCACAGTAAAGAATATCCTACATTATGACTCCATATATTCATATTCATATTGAAAAAAATATCCTCTAACAGCTGTCCCCTCTTCTATCCTGGCACCACTACCAAAACTTCTTTTAAGGATTGGGAGAGCTCTGAGGTGCCTAGAGACTAGATGCAGGGAATCCTGCAGATCTGGATTGCAAAAGTCAACTGAAAGCAAAGAAGGTTAGTTTCCTTTACCTCTTTTCTGCCATCTAGGGGTCATCCTGATTTTTTTTGGGGGGGGAGCTCAGATCCAGTAGTTACACTTAGAAAGAGGGGAATCAAGCAAAATATCATCTCTCCATTTGCATAATAGAACAATTTAGCAACTAAGGCAAGGCAATCTTTCAAGCTACAGAGAAGTGACCGGAATTGCTTTTCAACAATTCTTTTCATTCAACATTTCAAAACTTTGGTCAGGAGACAAGCATAAGAACAAGTTTAAGAGGCCTATAACTATAGGAAAGGATAACAATATTTTAAAAAACTGTAAAATTAATTGCAATTGGACAAAGTTCAAGTTAAATAATAAACAAAGTATATTTTTATAGCCCGGAGATTCATCAACTGGAATCATAAAAGAGGACAAGAATATATATTCTTACACTTCCTCTAACTATTCGTCTCTTTAGAACGGGGTGCTCTGCTTTGGCTGTTTTAGCTGAGGCTGTTTTAGATTCATATACTATATATATATATATATATATATATATATATATATATATATATATATATATATATATATATATATATACACACATACATACATACATATATATTTATTTATACTGAGTGGTAGTGTAGTGGCCAGTATTATTATGTAATCAGGGAAACCTAGGTTATAGTTCATGTACTTCACAGAAATATTATTGTTGTGAGGAAAAAATAGGAGGACAGAGAACTGTCTATGTTATCTTGAACAACTAAATTCAAGGAGAGAATATAAATCTAATGAACAAATATCATATACCTTATATACACTCATTCCCCCTCCCCTTGCCATGGGAGTTACTGGCACAAGGCAAGTTTTGTGGGTTGCTTGGTTACACAATGGCAATGAGTAACCAAACAGCTGATTTTGTAAATGTATTAGAACTCTTTTGGAAGTAATCTTTCTATTCACCAAGGCTTTTGAAACAACTTGTGACTGAAATTACCCTATGTACGCTGAAATCATAAGTCAGTTGCCAGATAGGAAGTACACAGAAATACAATTTTGTGTTGTAAAACTACATTTTTTGTAAGATCATTAAGAAATATGTGCTGAATAGTCATATTTATTTATTAAAACATGGATACAATCCACTTTTAAATACATAACTCTGGGCAACAAATAAACAATAAACAAAATAACATCTCTCCCATACTTAATATAAAAGAGCCCAATGACCATAATTGAAAAGAATAAAGAGGAAAAAGATGATATGCACAGGACAATTTCACAGAACAAACATGAATATACTGGGGCTTGTCTAACATCCTGGACCTAATGCCTGGGCAAGAGGATTGGGGTCCTCCAAATCTAAAACAGGGGGATGTTCCTTAGGCAGGTTTTCCAACAGAGAAGTATGTCTTCTTGGTTCCACAAGATGACACTGTTTAATAGATTGGAACTGCAACATGCCCATCCTGTCAAATTTAGTAGAATGAGCTGAAGACATCTTAATATTGTAAATTGTATTCATATTATACAGTACTATTATTAATAGTAGTCTGTAGCCTAAAAATATGAAAGGCAAGTATACTTGTTCAAATGATGTCACTTCTGTATTGAAACAGATTGATTCATCTGTGACCTTCCAGATGTGCTCAAGCAAGAACTTCAGCAAAAGAACGTATTATGTTGGGAAGCAGGTTTCCAATACTGTTTGAGACTCATGGAAGCTGAAATTTAACAACCGAAGAAGGCACATGAATGATCTATCACAAATACATTACCCACAATGGTAGATACAACAATCATCTTTGGAAGATCTTACTGCAGGTGCCACAAATTGTGGATTGTCATCCTGCAATCACCCGTAGCAGATGGGCTATTCTTTTGAATTCTCTAGCACCTGCTATTTAAAGGGTGGCTATTATTACATCATTAGAAAATTAAGAATAGAATCATTGCAGCACAGTTACTCTCCAATCTCCATTTTATGTCCATTCTTCTCCCAGAATCCAAAAAAAACCTGCTTACCTAATGAGCAGAAGCCAGGATTCCCTGCCATCTAATACACTGTTTAAGAGATACTGTCTTTGATTCAAGAAACAGGATACAACAATCAGACATAGCTATCTGTAGCTCTGTCCTCCACGTGGTGCTCCAAATAGAGGGATTATCTGAAAAACTAGTTCTCCTATTACATGAAGAAATAAAAAGTAGTGAAACTACAGATAAAAGGAGTGCCTCCACTAGATATGTACTATTCCTGCACAGCATCAAAGACCACTCTAGTCTCTCTCTCTCTCTCTCTCTCCCCCTCCCTCCCTCCCTCTCTCTTTCTCTCTCTCTCTCTCTCTCTCTGTTGGCCAGATATCTATGAGCATCTCTTACTTATCATGATGGATTTGCAGTCTTAAGGATTTTTGGACGGATGGTCTTTTGTTGCAAAGATAGCAAAAAGTCCTTGGTACCTTAAAGACAAAGAAATGTCATAAAATGTAGGAAAGGTGGCTTCATTGTTAAAAAATTAACAAGAAGCAAAATAAACAATGTGAAAATATTGCAGAACCCAGTCTGTGGCATTTAACTGGGTGATTGCTAGCAGTTGGGAAAACTAAGTTACTCAGCAGCAATTGTAGTTGTTCTAAAGAAGCAGCCTTTACAACCCCTTCCGTTCTCTGAAATTTTCTTTCCTAAGAAGATCACTACAACTTTGCCTGAACACATTTCACAAACAGTAGGGGATCTTTTTAATTTGGACAAGCCATTGATGAAGAGCAAATAGGAGAGCTGCTTTCACTTTATTGGATGGTGCAATATTTAATAACCGTGAAGGTTTTGGTGCCAGTTTCACTTATCCCATAACCTCTCTACAGTATCTGTACCAATACTACTGAATGATAACGCTTAACAATCATCATCACTGGACCCATTTTTAGTGAAGTGCTGGGAGTTGGAGCACCATCTGGAGAGCTTCAAGTTCCTTATTATTTAGGATTTTCATTATTTCTTAGCCTGTTTCGGGAAATGATGAATAACAACATGAGAACCTCTCAATCTCATCCTTCCAACATTGTCAGCAATACAGAAATAATAGCATCCACCCATGTACTAGGATTATTTGAAGGAAAACAGAATTGCAGTGTATAGATTTCTTTGAACATACAAAAAAACCTGTTAGATAATAATGGTGACGATGGTGAAGGAAACATTTTATCTGTTCTTTGAACAGAATGTGCTTTCAGAGATATTTACTAAATAACTTTTTTGGACCATTCAGTTATATTTCTTTCCTGACAGAATGCTTGAAGTGCATTCAGTAGCAGTTCAGCCAATTGTTAGGTAACTTTAGGAATGCAACCTTTGATGATAAATCAAGTAATACTAAAAAAGATTTCTTTATGTATTTAATAGGATGGAGTTTATCTATTAAAGAAGTTTTTTGCTCTCTGTATTTGAAAATGTTTTTAATCAGTTAGTTTAAGGAAATAAGCCTCAATGGCCAGTCCTATGGAGCAAGGGATGCGGTGGCTCAGTGGCTAAAATGCTGAGCTTGTCAATTGAAAGGTCGGCAGTTCAGCGGTTCAAATCCGTAGTGACGCGTAATGGGGTGAGCTCCTGTTACTTGTCCCAGCTTCTGCCAACCTAGCAGTTCGAAAGCACGTAAAAAATGCAAATAGAAAAATGGGGATCACCTTTGGTGGGAAGGTAACAGCCTTCCATGCACCTTAGGCGTTTAGTCATGCTGGTCACATGACCATGGAGACATCTTCGGACAGCGCTGGCTCTTTGGCTTTGAAAGAGAGATGAGCACCGCCCCTAGAGTCGGGAATGACTAGCACACATGTGTGAGGGGAACTTTTACCTTATGGAGCTTTTATTACCTGGGTAAGACATTTAAATGTTTTTTTTTTTAAATCGTAGAAGTTCAATGTGCTGAACACACTTTAGGTTCATGGTCTGCTAAATTGATTGAGAAATGCTTGCTCATAATTTACCTTGCTAATTATGGTCTGTTTCTGATTATAGTTACTCTACTGTTGGGAGAATACTATAATTCTTTATTTGCATTTCTGAAAACCTGCTCCTCAGATGCTTCAGGAAAGTGCAAAATGTGGCATAAGAGAGCAGATAATAGAAAAACATATCATAATATGTTTAAATATGTAAATATGTTTAAATATGTAAATCTTGCTTTGTCCAGCCAGAGCATATCTTAGTCTTATCTTATTTTCTCACAATGAATGGCCAACAGGATGCTTCTGGGTACTCACAAGCAGTAAATGGAGGCATATCCTGCTCCATCACTGTTCTGCATCTGTGTTGCAAGGCATGCCATCCAACCTGGAAATAATATTGAGTTTTGAAGAGCAGCAGCTCTTGACAGACCTTCCTTCCAAAGATTCACAGTCCCCTTTTAAAGCTAAGTTAGTGGTCATTTTCATACTTTATGTAGTAAATAGATTATTACAGTACAATTATCAATCAGAAAAACATACAGTTATATAACAAAATGTATAGAACTGTTTTTAAAATCAGTTCACAGAAGGACAAGCTGCTTATTCTGTGGCCAATAAATTGAATTCAGAGTCTTTGATGAGGCTTTTTGAAAATCCAGATATACAGCATTAACAGGGTCACCACCATCCAGGACACATGTGTTCACACTCTAGATAACTCTAAGGTAGGAAGAATTCATTTTGATTTTTCTTCCCCAGCAAGGCTTGTTCATCTACGTCAGGGGTGTCAAACTGGCAGCCCATGGGCAGATGCGTCACGCATAAGCCATGTCCACGAAGGACATGGCTTATTGCGAAACACCACATGACAGCAACATGATGCTGCGGGTTTGACACCTGTGATCTATGTGAACATTTTTTTCTATGATTATTATTTCTAACAATTTGCTAAAACAGACATTAAGCTGGCCAGTCAATATTTTATTGGATCTCTCCAGGTCCCTTTTAAAAATTGGTGTCATATTGGCTATGTTCTCAGTAATTGAATCCAACTTTATATGTTTTTACTAGGTGATTAGCATCTTTGAATTTTTAACGAACTGTCAGGTAGATAACATCAGGCATCCAGGGCTTATAATATACTTTTTAAAAATTTACCAAAATAGACCTCAAGTTTTGCTTTCTCTCATCATATTGAGAGAATTTGAAGCAAAGTGACATAGAATGCATACTGCTCAATAAACTGGTAAAATCTTACTTTTGGCTCTTTGATATTTCTCTGATGATTATTTCTACTGATTATTTCAAATATTTACAGGATGTATCTTCTGAATGTTAAATAACAATTACTGACATTGTTAGGAAACAGTATAGTATTATCTTTTCTTGGTACAAAGCTTTGTTTTAGTGAATTAATCTTTGGGTGGAAGGGAAGTATTAGATATATTGATACAGCAATCCTATAAGTATCTTGCTAAAGTGATACAAGATTCTAGGTTTCTGAAATTCAAACTTAATTCCATTTGGAGTAGAATAGAAACAAAATAATCAGTCTTTAAGAAACCCTAATTAACATAAGTCCATTTGCTATCAATGGATCTACTTGATGTAGAATGAATTTGGGTTTCACTCTTGTTGCCACATTCTTTCAATTAGTTCATAGGGGAAACCAGATTCTTTCCATGCAATTCTTACATAAGGCTGCTACACTGAATACACATATTGCATATAGCAACATATCTTCCAAACATTTCATTTGTATTAATTGTGATAACTATGATCTGTTCGAATAAAGGGTATTTCCATATCCATACATCACAAAGACAGGTGATCACAGCTGATTTAAACATACTCCACCGCTTCTCATGAGGAACTCTGAATGGGGGGGCTAGTTTTGTACTCCCCCACTTCCTTTTTTGGAGACTTATGTTTTGCAACATGCTGTGATTTCTGGCCTATTGATTAATGGGTCTTTCAGCAAAATGCAACCTTAATCTTTCCTTAATTGCCTTAATGGTTGTACAGGGTCTCTTTTATTCTCTCTTCCAACAATGTTGTTGCAAATGCTTTTGTGTCTTAACTTGGTGCCCAAACTAAGGACTTTAGAGGGACTGATTGTGTTCTATTTCTGTTCTTCCTTTCTGTAGGTGGGTGTATATGTGTCCTTTAAATCTACTTTTCCAAATGTCATTTCGTTTCTTTAACTAATGAATGGCTCCTTGCTCGACAGCAAATTTTCAGAACTCATATAAATAAACCAGCATTTAGCACAGCAAAGAGGACGTCACAAAGTAAAGACTTGTTTCTGACTATTTTCAATTCAGAGATCATATAAGAGACAACTCAGTAAACACATATTATACATAAGTATTTGGTTAAACCTTACAAAATCCATACTGAGAATTTCAATTACAGCTATAACCATTCTGTTTGCTAAAAGCTGAGATTTATTTATTTATTAAACTTTTATGCTACTCATCTCCCCTATAAGGTGGCTCTGGGTGGCTTATTTCTTTATTTGTTTGTTTGTTCATTCATTTATTTATTTATTTACATGAATAGATATTCTATGCATGTAAAATCAAGCCCAGAAATAAATGCCATAAGCCAGTGATGGTTAACCTTTTTGGTACAGAGTGCCCAAAGCACAAGTGCACACGCGAATGCATGCACGCATGCCTGAACCCCCCAAATGAAATAGAAGCACCTCCTGCGCGTGCACCCCGCCCCCCATGCCACATTTTGGGCCTGGAAAGCCAAAACAGGGCATGGGGGCACCTCATGCAGGCCCTCTGTGCCCCGTTTTGAACCTGGAAAGCCTCCTGGACCAACCTGGAAGCCAAAATTATTTATTTATTTAAAATGGGGTGTGGGGAGCCTCCTGCACCAACCTACACCCCTGTGCATGTGCCCCACCCCCACGCATGTGTATGCGGTTTCCCCATGTGCACCCTGCCCCCCGTGCATGCATGGCAGAGACCCAAAGACCAGCTGGCCATCAGGAGGCATGCACAGTGCGCAGTGCGCAGTGGAGCTGGACTGGGGCAACGGCTGGCGTGCCTGCAGAGAGGGCTCTGCATGCCATAGGTTCTGTGGCACGCATGCCATAGGTTCACCATCACAGTCATAAGGTATAAGTAAAGCTTTACTAATTTTCTCCCATGCAAGGATTCTTGTCTTTAGTGCATACATATATGGGCATCTATAAAGATGTCCCCTCACTATTTCAACCTCTTTCCCAACACTATGAGGAACCAGTTCTAGAAAAATGAAAACCACTATAACCACAACCCCCACTCCTTGCAACCTGCTCAGAAAGATACCATGATCAGTGGACCAAAACATAATAAACCATTCTTCCCAATTGCTTTCCCGAAGAAGGGAAAGCTGGAGACTGGACAAAATTGTCCTGGATGATTAGGTAGTACAGAGGATCCTGCCTTCTTCCTCAGAAGTTATCAAACTCTTCCTGGATCACCAAGTATGACTATGCCTCTGGCCTCTTGACTAGACCAGCCCAATCAGAGCCCAATTGTGAATGAACACACACACACACACAAACATATTCTAATATAGAAATAATATCAAAATAATAGAAATAAAGGTATAATCACTGTTATTAATTTTTATTTAAAGTAAGTAATACTTTAAACAGAAGCACAATACATCTCATTGCAATTGTGAGTTAATTACTTGGGAACCATATATTATTAATTCATTATATTTATATCAGCTTTCTATCCAGGAAGAGCACTGAAGGCAATAATATTTTAACTCTAATAATGAAGCAAAATGCAAAAGAAAAAAACAGGAGAATTATAAATATTCATGCATTTGTAGATGCTCAATTGTAGATGCTCAAATTAGTCCAGGGACTAACTTTTGCTTAGGCCCATACGTTATCTTCCAATTTATCTTTAAATCAGATTAGGATTTGAGAAGTACATGACTGTGTTACATATTAACACAATGGGCATATTAAAGGTTATTACTCTGTTCCATTTAAAGGAGGATATCTGCATCTCAAACTATAATGTATATAATCCAGTGGTAGGAGATGACCAGGCTGAGCCCAAGGGACAGATCAAATGAGTCATCAGTTTTGAATCCCTTCACACTCACAAGAGATCTAAATCCGACCCACCTTGAATTCTATTGACTCTTACCTACCACCAATTTGCTTTGACCATTAGTAGTTCAGATTCTTGTAGAGAGTTTTAGCATTCAATAAATCTATATTCCTCTGAACTGTCTGGACTCCTGATTTTCTACACTTGATACCAGCATAGGATATTTCCATCTGATAGAAGAGGAATTTCAGTATTCTTTCTGAGTAATAAACCAAAGAATCATTGGGGCAAATCCCCATCTTCAAAGATATCAGATGGATAAAGTGGGATAAAGACTTGTCACATGGCAGCTTCCTATAAAACCACATAGAGTGACTGCTGTCATGGGACAATTCAATCATCTCTATAATCCAGCTATATGGCAAAATATTTTGCTAGCATTCCTCAATCAACTTGACTCAAGGTTGACTCAGCCTTCCATCCTTTCAAAGGTAGGTGAAATGAGGACCCAGTTTGTGGGGGCAATAAGCTGACTTTGTATAAAATATACAAAAGAATGAAGGCTATTGCTTAACGCATTGTAAGCCGCCCTGAGTCTCCGGAGAAGGACGGCATATAAATCAAATTAAAAAAAAAAAAAAGGTAGGTGAAATGAGGACCCAGATTGTGGGAGCAAAAAGCTGACTTTGTATAAATATACAAAAGTATGAAGGCTATTGCTTAACGCATTGTAAGCCGCCCTGAGTCTCCGGAGAAGGGCGGCATATAAATTAAAGCAAAAAAACAAAAACAAAACTAGAAAATGTGGAAGAATTGTTCAAATATAATAGATTTAAAATTGACAAGAATTTAGCAAGTCCCTACCCCGCCCCGCCCCACCCCATCTATCAGTCCACCCTTTCCAATAAAAGAAGAGCCAAGGAGTGTTCAGAACTCAGCTAAGCAAAGACTGAAATGAAATCTGGAGTGAAAGACAAATTTACATAGGGGAAAATACCATGTTCCATGCTGAATGGATGAATGCATGGATGCATGGATGGGTGAGTGAGTGAGTGAGTGACAGTGAGTGAATACACAGGAGAAAAGATTTGTCTGATGTATTGGAGAATTGCTGCCTGCTGAACAAGATGGACAACTGATCTCTTTCAGCAGATCATAACTTTTTATGTGTTGAGGTGTAGAAATTGATGCATGATTTCATGTAGGTTAGTTTTTGTTCTACACTGATGAATTTATTTCATTTGAAATTATTTTTGACATTGCCCCTCATCTGCTTAAAAATCATATAGAATATATATGCAAGAAAAGATATTCTGAAAAAAGTATGCTAATTCCATTCTCCATTTCCTCCCATATATAGAAAACAATGGGGTTGAAATAAGTTTTTTATCCATCAGGTTCTAAATGACATGAAAATCTTCCAAGAATAAAGGAAGGAGATAGATGTCGGAGATTCTTTATTACCTAAAATGTCTCCCTGCACTAAGTTGTAGAAAAGGCCACTTCATAAAATGCGTTAGCGTGAGAAAAGTTGCTATTCCTGAAGTGTTAAAGTAGCTGTGTCTTTTGGAAACACTGTTTGGCTGAATCACAGATGTGTCATGCTTGAAAACAACTGTATGAGCATTCCAGATGACACAGCTATTTTGATAGTTTCAAAGAGGGGGTGATCATTTACATTAACAAACTTGCAAAACTTCTTCATCACATGCCTGCAATAACCTAAGGCACATAACAACCATTTTTACCCTGTAAATTGCCTAATAGTAATGCTAACTGACATATGTATTTGTCATGTAAAGCAATACAGTTGTCTTGTTTCATGACTGAATCTGATGCATTTGCCAGAAAGGCACGAAATTTCAAAAATTTTAACATCTACCTTAAATTGTAAGGAATCATGGAGATGTGACATGGGAGAAATACATTAAAAAGAGGTAGACTAGATAAAGATATGATATGCCTATGTTTAATTACCATTTAGTTTTTAAACTTTTTGTCTCAGGAAATGGTCAATTTTGTAGAAATATATTAGGATAATCACAAACCAATATTTCTGCTAAATCTGAAGAAAATTGAGATTTCTACAAATTATCTGATGAGTATATTTTATTTTATGCATTTATAAGATGTAGAATATTTAGCATGCATTTACCATAAATTGTAAGGTTTTTGAAATGTCTTTGGGACTATGTGTATTCTGGCAAACTACACAATTTGTGTGCTATTATTCTAATACAACTTATGGTCACAACTTAAATCTACCACATTATTTATCAACATACAATCTCATCTACTATGGGACAAAACAAAACAAAAGTATGGTTCTAATAAACAGGAACAGAAGGTATTTGAAAAATGCCTTCAAAATTATGAGAGTATTTGGGAAATGGCAAACCACAAGTTCCAATTTAGGAAGCCTGGTTTTTGTACATTTAGCACGAACTTAGATGACGTAACATAGAACATAGACCCATCATGGGCCTAATAACCATTTTGACTGACAGCTTCTAGAACTGTGGGGGATCTCAAGCATTTAGTAAACCATAAATTTTGTCTTTGCATATTGCATCTGTGATAGACATTCCTATATAGAGTTCTCTCTTCTAGCTTAGTTCCTGTCAATACTCCATGAAATAACATTACGTGTACATTCTCCTTTCCACATATTGGCTAGTGAATGGGGACAAAGGAAGGGAAGCAGTCAACATGAGGGCATCATAGTTGATATGTTGACATGGTTTAGTTCTGAACAATGTCTTTATGATAAAAAAAAAACCATAGTACATAACACTAACTTGTGTCATCTTTTAAGTTACAAATGTAGTCAGGTAATTTTAGATGAGGGGTTTCAAACCTATGTCATGGCGACATCACATGACGTGTCACAACTTTTTCCCCTTCACTAAACCCAGCATGGGCGTGGCCCATGGCCCACAAATTTGACAGCCCTGTTTTAGACTCTAGCTGTAATAGCCTTAACAGAACTTTACTCAGGAATAGTATATACTGTTTATGGGAAAGTATGAGAATAAAATAGGAACCAATAATTGTATCCAGCTATTGATACTTTGCTGCTCTAATCAGCTGCTGCTCTTTGGCTAGTCAGGAGGTGGGGGCTGAAGTTTGCTGCCTGGGCCATAAACTAGAGAACTGGCCTAGTGGTAGGTGTGGCCATGGAGAGGAGAGTAACAAGATGGTGGTTTGTAAAATGGCAGATGCAGCATCACAGCCATGCCCCTTGGCATGATTCTGACATCACCCTTATTCCAGTTGTCCATGCCTGGATGTGCTACTGTTTACAACTGCAGAATTTTCTGACAGAAGGTAACATGTTGCAACTTATCAGTTCAAAACAAAATGTACCTTTTGAAGTTAGAATGTTGAAATGTTTTAAGTGGGTCATGACATCAAACCACCTTGCAGTAGCAATTTGCATGCTCCCTAGAAATCCTTTATAGATTTATGATAAAGCAAATTCATTTATTTTCTTTTGTCAGATGAAGATTATAAACCAATATGCAATGCATATGTATTTGACTCAGAGTTTTTGAGTCAGAGAATGAAAGTAATACATACCAAGATCATTTACTCTTAGCCATACTTTTAAAATAAGAAGCAAATCTAGGAATCTGGTTAAATAGTGTAAAACTAAATGTCTTGAATATTTGTTTTGCTGTTCACAATATGTATATTAATGTTATTGTCCAAGTAAGTTTGCTAATCATGTAATTAAGGAAAAGAAGCATATCTTGAAATATTGAAATTGTGCAATATTTTTGCTATTAAAATATATATAATGACTTTTAGATTAAGCTGGCCAGATATGCTTAATATTGAAGTCAAGTTGCTAATCCTTACAATTTGAGCAGAAGAAATCTAAAGCAACCAACAGCAGCAGAAAAATGCAGCAAAGTAGAATTTTCTAGGAATATTTTTTCATGTTATTTGCCTGGAAATTGGAAATGTGGTTTACTTTAATATGTTGCATTTTGTGCTTGTTCATCAGATTTGAGGCTCATCTCTTTAATGAAAGTATTTCCCAATGATGTGTTATATTTAAGAAAGTAATTACAGTATGCTGCAATGTTTGGAAAAGATTCAGCAATATCATTACAATCAAAATTTAATGACATATGCATAGTAATGACATTTTAAAATATACCAGAGATCCCTCCCTTCACCAAAAAGGCCAATGATAAAAGCTACAGTTATGCTCGCAATTGTTTGTGAATAAACATGATTGAATTTTCCAGTTAAATATGCATAAACTAAGTTAAATAAGTTTGATATATTTCCCAACAATAGAATATTGAAAAACTGTGTCTTTGTAAATTGTAAATAAAAAATACATTCTTTTGCTAAGAGGTATTATAATAACAAGACAGAAAAATAATTACCACTTTTAAAAAGCTCATTAAAACAACTAAAGAATAATTAAAATGTTATAGCCTCAAACAATTTGATTAATTGCCAGTATTTCTGAAACTATATATTGATTGTGATTCTAAAGATCTAGTTGATACCATACCTATAGGATTTTACAACTGGATGTATTTTTTTTCCATATTAGGATATTTCCAAAATAAAATGCATAAATACTTATTACTTGGTGTAAGATTCTCTTTACATGTAATTATTGTTCTCTTAACTGCAAATATATGCATTCATTGCAATTCACTGTTTTATTATATGTTGAGGGCAACTAATTAAAATATAGGCGAACTTATTGTGCCTAGTTTACTTTTAGAATTAAGATTGCAATTCTATCCACGCTTCTTTGGAAGAAAGCCCCATTTACCTTAGAAAGACTACTTTTAAATTTTCATATAAGGACTGCATTGGGTCAGATTTCTACAATGTCAAACAATGACATCATCCACACCATTTAATATCTTAGAAAATATATTTTCTTTGTTTGTGTATATAGAATAATTTAATACAATTCAAAATGGTTCTTTTTCCTGACTATAGTTTGTATAAATTCATATTCATTTAATCAGTGGCACTAGTTTTATCCTTATAGGAAGCTTTTGCTACAGGTGATACATAAGTTTGTATCACAGTACACTTTTCCACAGTTTTAATTATCTTAAGCAGCATCTCAAATATTAACATGACCCTAATATTGAATATCTTTGAAAATACATATTTCCTATTTTCATGTAATAAAAACTTTGTTAGTTGGAGATAGCATCTTCTCTGTCATTTCATACAACAATTTAATAAGTCAATCTCTCCTTTCTGAAAAAAACACAAATTTTGTAATCATATTAGATATTTGAACTTTTCTATGAGTAAAGCTTCT
Source organism: Arizona elegans (assembly GCA_022577455.1). NCBI lineage: Eukaryota > Metazoa > Chordata > Lepidosauria > Squamata > Colubridae > Arizona > Arizona elegans. Next base: position 294,347,336 of record JAKOOJ010000001.1, on the reverse strand, counting down.
TCTTAAAAAAGGCAAATAAGGTAGTATAATTTTTTTTCTTTGTACTTATGATGCAAAATTTCATTAATGTTAGTTTTTTATAGCTTTTGGTTTGCTATTTGTTTGACTGCATGTATTTTTCCATAAAAATTAAAAAGTACAAATACAGACTTTCCACAATAATTGATTTTAGTTATTAAAACTTTTTGCAAGTGTTAAAATAAGAATAATTCACTATAACCATAACATGTTAAAGAAGATACTGTTGAACTAGTGAATGTGAAATGCTAATAACATAGAAAAGAAACGAACTTTTACAAGCAAATTTTAAAATCATAACTTTTCTTTAGTAGAATGAAAAACTCCATAAAGCGTAGGATATTTAAAATAATTTCACCTGAAAGCATGAAATTGGTTTTAAACAGATATATGCTTTGATTTAGCTGTACTACATCCCAGATTTCTTTATACGATAAAACAGAATCCATTATTCACATATGAAAAAGAGAGTGTTGAGCCTACCTTGGAAAAATCTGACTGGTAGGGTTACAAGTCACTGCAGCAGTTCCCTTTTGCAAAGACATCAACTCCGTTTCTTGTTTGTTGCAAAAACCAGTTTGAGGGATTGGTGGGGGGGGATCATTTTGTGTCTAAACAAAAAACTCTTTAATACAGCAGATTTTTCCCGTGAGTTGGCAAATCTCTTGTTCACCACATCCTGAAGCTGATCCACCTTTTCTCTTAAGGCATTTGGTTTAAGAGAACTGAATTGAGGGGTTGGGGGGGGGGGAGAGAAGGAGAGACAGATCAACTGGCAGCCAAAGTCAATGGGCATTTTGTGACTGATGTCTACCGAGCAGAATTAAACCTCAATCCAGACAAATATTTTAAAATCGTGCCTATGGGACAATGAAAGACAATGAAATGTTTATTCAAAAACAGGTGTGGCTCCAAAATACAGAGACAGGATGCTGGAATAAGAGAGCCCTGCAGTTAAATAAAAGAGAGAGGGAATTCTGTCTTTTGAGGTTTATCACATACATTAAAGATTGAAAAAGAGAGTAGAACATTAATTACATGGACAGAAATGTTCTAATTCAGGTAAGTTACTCACTAAAGCAGTGAGCCTTAATATGGTGTGCATGGATATCTTGGGGACCGGCTGATAGATTTGGGGGAGTTGAACGTGGATGGAAAAATTATATTTTAGCTTTTCTTTCAATAGTGTATCTAGACAACAAAGTAATGTATGGCCTCTGGACTCCAAAATTTTTGGTAGTTTTAACAAATCTTCCCTATCTAAAATTACTAAATTGTAAAAAAAAAAGAGGATATTATTGATTTAATGGAAGAAGCAGCACATATTGACTTATGTTATATTTTTGTTTTCTTATTATTTTAAAAACTTTATTTCAACATATGGTAGTTATTTTTTTTCTTTTGTAATACAACCTCTACCTATATTTTTATGTATTTAAATACATTTTTCTGAATCTCCAGCTTTCAGCAAACTTAATATGGGTCCCTGGCACAAAAAGTGAAGAATCCCATATGGAAACACAACCATTTCGTTCTATCAAAAATATAGAGTGCTGCAAAGTCAGTGCAATTGTGGAACAGCCAAAAGCTGCATTTTGTTTCTGAGATTCCCAAACTGGTCAATTATTTAAAAAGGGACTTCTAAGAAATTACATGAGCCTTCTGCAACTTTGGATTTTGGGAACAGAGTAATAGGATTTATGTTCTGGTACACAAGGAAAGTTACTGAACTAAATACAGTCATGCAAAAGAAAGACTCCCTTTCAGTTCTGCATCCATGATATATACTAATACAAATTATTCCAAAATGAAAGAAAGACTACAGACCTACACTGGAAAACCCTTCAGTTTTACTGTGAATCTCTTCATCAACTTTATAAACTAACAGTAAATTTTAAAAGAATCTTAAACATCACAGTACTCTCATAATCAAATGCAAGTCTTTATTCAATATCACCATCCTGAACATGTTTATTACAATGGAAATGTTAGACGGCTTTAGTGCATTTGTTTTATATTCAAATTTATATATTACTTCTTACATATGGATTAGCTTGGATGCATATTTTATACTTACATTCAGATTTGGACTCTATACAGTAGATATAGTAAACAGCACCAGTATAGTTGGTATGCTATGATTTTATTTACTTATTTTTATCCCATCTTTATTATTTTTTATAAATAATTCAAGGCAGCGAGCATTCCTTTCTAGTCCTATTTTCCCCACAACAACAATCCTGAAAAACGAATTAGGCTGAGAGAGAATAACAGGCCCAAAGTCACCCAGCTGGCTTACTTTTCTTTCTTTCTCTTTCTAGTTTACTACTTTAACTTTTTACTAGTGTGTTGCTTTCTCTTTCTAGTTTACTAACTTTATAATAAAAGGTTACATACTGCAAGCATTACGGAAAATAGGACCACTGAACAATCTTCCCATTTATCAAACTACAATGGTCTGATTTCAAAGCTCACGGGGAAAAAACGTTAATAATTACAGTTCAGTTACACTAAAAGTTATGGCTTACCAATATATTTTTAAATGCAGGACAAGGTAGAAAAGGAACATATTACAGTGTCATGGTCAAACATGTGGCAAAATGTTGCACACACGTGTCTGTTTTCTGCCTTGAATGGCATCTATTTATTATTTATACAGTTCAGTGTACATGATACTTTACAGAGTTTTCTAAGGATATGAGAAAAGCAAGAAAGGGATCCTACTAACCAAGAATATGCCAATTGAGAAGAACAGCAAAAGGTAAAATGGAAGAGAACACAGAAGGAAGAGATGAACTGGAAACTGAACAAACGCAGATACAAACACATGTTATTAATTTTGAAAAAAAATGGACACATTTGCTTTAACAAAGATTGTTCTCCAGGGGGAGTTGTGAAACGGTTGTCATTACAGGTATAGCTACTGGGACAGACATTCTCTCCCTATGGCTACACCTGTATCAAAAACAATGCTGGTACAATTCCCTTATCTTAATGAACTTAATCTTTAATTTCGCAGCTTGGCCCTGATGCTGGGCCTCCTCAACAAAAGGTCTGAACTGTTTTAGTCCATAAGAGACACCCTTTCCCCCCCAACAGCTGTGGAAACTTTAAACCACGACAAGGATTTTTGCCCCTTGTGAAACTGTCAAAAGCAATAAATATTTTTCTTTTTTCCCCCATCATTAGACACTCTTCAGAATGCCTCCCTATTGTCCACTGTAATTCCCAGAGCTCACTAGGCAGAAGCGTTATTGTCCAAAATGAATCTTGAAGTGTGAACAATATGGGGGATGGGGGGGGAAGGAGCTACACCCCCCCTTGCCTTTCTTTTTCTCTCTTTTTCTCGGGTTTTTTTTTTTTTTGTGGGGGTTTGGGGGTTTTGTTTTGTTTTTAGAGGGTGTAACCGTTAGGAATGTGGCGCTTCCCCACAGACAGCTTTGCCAAAAGAGCACTTGTGTTTTTTAACACTGGCCTTTCAGGGGGACGCTCAAGTTAAAGCATTGTGCACACCACTGTAAATAGATGCACTCACTAGAATAGAGCGTCTTCACTCCTAATTAGGGAAGTAACTCTAGAAAGACAGAATGTCACTTGCAAGACTGGACTCTTTGTTAGGTTTGTGTGCGTTCCCCACTATGTGAGGTAATTGGAGTTGTACCTTTTAGAAAACTGCTAATTTCGCATAGGAAGTGCTAACAAGACCTTTGTGTGGCATGTTTTCCTTCTTCCTTTTTAAGGAAGTTACAGGCTTGAGTACCAGGGATGGCTGGGCTAAGGCCTAGAGAAGGAAGCTGCAGTAATGAACCACTTCAGTTTGCAGTGAGGGGAAAAAAAGGCCTAATTTCAGGCCTGAGAATAGTAGCTTTAACAAAAGGTTCTGTTTAAGCTTATTATGTGGGACATTCTTATGGTCTATACAGCTTTCTTTGCAATGACCCTCTTAAAATAAGTACATCAAGTCTGAGCAAATAGAAACATGCAACTTTCCAGGTTTAGGGTATAGTTTTCTTTATAAAACCATTTATATAATGCACTCTGCAATTAGCATTGAACGGAGCAACAAGATCCAGCTAAGAAAGTTCTTTTAACAAAAGACACAAAATTAGTGGAATTAAGTAACAATTAAACAGTATCTGCAGATCAGTAGCTGAAATGGACTTTTAAAGTAAAAACTACTCACTGTGAATCTTATATAATTTTTTAAATTTGACTAATGTTAAATTATAGAGACAGAACAGATTTTGGTTTTAAAAAACAAACAATGAACAATCAAAACGTTTCCCTAACCCTATCACACTTCTAATACATATCAACAGTGCAAAACTGATCATTGTTTTATGGTCTACGCTGCTCAGTCACTTTTGAGATGGTCAACTATAGAAATCAAAATAAATAAGTGTAATGAAAAAAATTGCTACGTTCAAAACTGAAAACAAAAATATCTTGCCATAGCTTATTCTGGACTTGCAATATAGAAATAATAAATAAAATCTGAAAAGGAGGAGAAAGTGACCTTTAGAGATTGGAGATAAAATTTCTTCTTCTCTTCTGCTAAGGGGGGGGGGGAGTGCTGTTTATAATAGCTTTTAATGCTTTCTTCTCCGCACTATCTAATAATAAGGGCAAGGTTAGAGTAAACAATGAAGAGTAGGTTTGCTTGTATTGTGCTTGTTTGCATTCTCCATATGAATTTTCTAAAATCCTTTAAGAGAATAGATACATAAACCTGTGACCTTCAGACGAGCTTCTTGATATTGTCAGTACTTCTGAATAAAAGAGAGGTCACAAAATTGGGCCATTTTTTGCATTGTAATGAATTCCATTCTGTTGGGTAAACAAAGCTACATTTTAAAACAGAGAGCTGACATCTGTCTGGCTCAAGATGCTTTCCCATTCTTCAAAAAGGAAAGGGTGACAAAATTAAGTACATAGTTACTGTAGAGCCAAAATGATTACCCCTATTCTCACACAAGCATCTAAAAAAAAATCTACCAAACACATAAGGACAACCACTTGGTGCAGTTCAGAGAGATATATTCAGAGATATATTCAGATGTATATTCCACATAAGAATAACAAGAAAAAAAAGCTCAATTTTATGACTTTTTTTTTTAAATGCACAAACAATGGCTCTGTAATACAAAGGAGAGGCCAATGCTACCATTATGGCTCTCTTATTAACCAGGGCTCCAAGGGCCTCTAAAAGTTACTCCTATTTCCGCTGGGGCTTTGTCCATTCCTTGTCCTCTCTCAAAAGCTCCCTTTGGTATTGTTGCAAGAAAAAAAAAGTCTGTACCCACTTTTATTTCCTCCCTCCCAGCTACCCCCTCCTCCCAATTCATACTCTATATGGTGAGGTTTTGCTATTCAGGAATTGATTGGACAAGAGCAGTGAGAATGGCCAAGTGATTAGTCTCCCAGCAGGGGCCAGGACTGTGGGTATCAACCTGGGGCTGGGGGTTTGCTCTGGCATTCAAGGAAGCTTCCTCCAAGCCCCTCTTGGGTTCCTGATTGCTCACGCATCTTTTGTTGCAGGTAGCGCATTCCTTCATACCAGGAAACTGATTCCTTATAATTAGCTTGCCCAATAGTGTGCAGTCTCTTAGAAAGTCAAAGGTCTGGAAGCAATCTCTGTGATTTGAGCTGGATAACACAAAATCCTCCCTCTTCGACATGCTGTCTTAAAATCCGATTTGAGAAACTTTTTAGAGGGACCTCTCTAAGGTATTATGTATGAATGCTTAGCCATTCCATACAACCATTCTACCATTCAAAATGATTATAATTTTTGTTTATCCCTTTATTAACTATTTTAACATTATGGTAGAATTTTATAAAGCTGACGCTAGGCCTGACGTGATTTTTAAAGCAAGGTGCCTCTTTTTTTCCTCAGGCTGCTGAAGTCTTTTTGCCTTTGTAGGCAAAGGGGAGGCATGAAGACCTCAAGCTAATACTACCAGTTCCTGAAGGAATATGAAAAGAGCCCTGAAGGTAATTTAAAAAGGCCCATTTAATCCAGTTTCCTTTTTCTCACATTGACTAACTGGGGTGTGTGGGGTATGGCTACAGGAGATCTACCAACAGGACATGAAGGCTTTCTCCTATTCCTGTTCCCAGCAATTAAAATGGAGAAACATACTGTTTCTGATCCTAGAGCAGTGGTGGGTTTCAAAAATTTTTACTACCGGTTCTGTGGCTTGGTGGGCGTGGCATGGCTTGGTGGGCGTGGCAAGGGAAAGATACTGTAAAATCTCCATTTCCTCCCAATAAGCTGGGACTCGGGAGGCAGAGAGTACATGGGGGCAGGGGCAGTCAGAGGTGGTATTTGCCGGTTCTTCAAACTACTCAAAATTTCTGCTACCAGTTCTCCAGAACTGGTCAGAATCTGCTGAAACCCACCTCTGTCCTAGAGACAATATACAACCAATTACAGCTTAGCCTCCCTACAATTGACAGTTGGTGAAGCTGGTCTCCATCAGTGCCCAAGAGGGCTTGCTCACTTGCCTGCAAGGAGAAAGTAGTAAGGGAGCCCAGCCAAAAGAGTCTATCTCACAGAAGGAGCTTTCAATTTGCCAATTGTTGGGGAGGATAATATTTTTCAAACTTTTGTACCTGATAATCACGAACTGCAATGACCTGGAGTCATCTGTATCTACTGCAGTTAAAATTCCACTGCTGGATGGGAATTTTGAGACCTGATCCCAGTACATATGGAAGGTTTATGGAAGACTGGGGGATAGAGGGACTGATCCTTTTCCTCCAGAAGAATCCATTTAAGAATATTCAGGACATTTCCTCATTTTAAGTTACCTTAAATGTTTTTAATTAAATATCGAATTTCAACCTCAGGGACAGTGAATTTGGGGTTCCTTTGAAAACAATAGTTTCAAGGACAGTTTTCAATATGAAACAAAGGCGTTATAATTCATCAAGAGTTTCAACTGTATTTTCTGTGTTTTGATTTTTAACATTTCAATGTATTAATTAGCTCATCAATGCATGAATGCCTATGTCATATCAAACACACCCACAATATTTCTGAATGGCCTCTGTCAAGAATATAATTATCAATGTCTGCAATTTCTAGTAATTCGGTAACTAAACAATAATTTCAATTCCTTCAGTTCTCATGGTTTACAATTTAGAATTTTGCTCTTCCCATTAAAGGGATATGGAAATAATAATATTCATGTTCTAGAACTATAAGATGTTTCAGATTTGAAGGGGACACTTGATTATAGCACTTGATTTTAACTACTTGAAGTAGCTGTGTGTTTTTCTGGAATCGTGAATCTGCTCTCTGCAGCTGCAAGGTAATCCCAGAAAATATTAAGGAGGTACAGACAGGTGGTATGTCTATGTCTAAACATATTTCGAAGCACCTTTTTGCCTTCAAGTCTGAAGTGCTGCATATCACTAATATATTCCTATCTGTAGTTAATTTACAATGCAGCTAATGAAATGGATTCAGTCCACACAAATGATTAATTAGTTTTTAAAATCCCACAAGAGATTTTTTTTCCCCCTAATAAGCCTTGGGGAAAGAATTCTGATAATGTCTTTCTTTACGTGTTCATGTTATTAGAACTGTCATTCTTCAGATCTTTTCCTCTCTGAGTCGAACAAGAAGACATTTTGATATGCATTTGCCCTACATAAAACTCACTTCGTCCCCAGCCTCCCTTATGCCTCTTCCTGAAATTCAGTTTGGAGAAACCCTTTTGCAAGGCTATACTTAGAGGATTGTGAGAAGATTGTTTATACCCTTGTTAATAAATTTTATTTACTAGTCCCTGATTGTCAGTATGTATGCAATTGCCAAGGTTCAACTGCTAACCAAACTGATTCAAGACACTTCAGCAATACCCATTCAAAATCTCATACCATATTCTATCACTATTTCAGAGCTTTTAAAATATTTAAGTCTAGGGGGAAAGTTAACAACAATCAATGCAGAAACAAATGAGAGTGTGAAAAATCATAGAATGTATAAATTGGTATGGATCATATGGGACAGAGTGATGGGGTGCTAGGTTTGGGCAACAGTGGATGCTTCAATGCAGAGGGGAGGGACCAGCATTCCTGAATGGAGCCCTGTGCCACTTCTTATAAAGAAGATATATTAGTAAACTATTGCCCAGGTTCCAAACATTTTAGAGATGATAGTTGGAAAAGTAATCCAGGCCTGGGTATGGGAAGAAAACCACACCTAGGTTAACATATGAATAGAGGAGTGCAACCCTCTTGATCTGACTAAACGTTTACAGGTAATCCTCAATTTAGGACTATAATTGAGCCGGGACTTAGGGTTTAAGTCATGGCAGTCATTTACAACCACTTTGTGGTGGTAAAGTGAATGCCACAGTCAATAAGCGAATACAGCAGTTGTTAAATGAATCCATTTTCTTCAACGGACATTTTTTGCCGGAAGTAAATGCCAGAAACCATTAAAAAAAACCCACCAAAAATAGGAGTCACCTGACTGTGGGATCCTGCAAACAGCCATAAATGTGAGCAAATTGCCAAGATCCAAAATTTAATTGCATGACTGCAAGAGGTATGTATGGCCATCAGAACTTCAAAACTACGTCGTAAGTACCTCTGGGGTGGTTCACTGTAATTTCAGCAATTACTCATAGTGGGTTTTATGTGAGGATATCCTTCTGGATTTCTACAAAGTCTGAGATTTGGGGGCATTACAACTGGCATGGTTGTACTCCTTTCTGAATGGACAATTTCATTCACTGTATATAACAAAGGAGTAACTGAGCTCTTGTACACTCAGCTATGGGGTATTACATAGCTCAACTCATTCACATTCTATTTATCATCTCATGAAGCTGTCGAGGGAAGTCACCCAACATTTGGGTATGGATCAGAAGAGACAGTGAGAGTCCAAATTGGCAGAAACAGGCTGAGATTCAACCCAAGCAAGACAATTGCCTATAAATAGAAATAATCCAACTCTAGAATAACATCATTTTACAATGGGAGGGAATGCCGAGTTGAACACTTTCTGCTGGAGCTTCTGTTCTACAAAATGTCCTTCCACATTCTCATTCATTTCCTCATTCCCATTTCTTTCTGATTCCTATAGCAGGGAGTTGGACTAGAAGATTTCCAAGGTCCTGCCAGTTCTGTTATTCATTAAATATAGTCTACATCCTCACTCTTGACTTTTAGAAAGCTAACAAAAATGTGGCTGTTTCAAAGTGCATTGGGGAACTTTTGTTATATGCTGCCCAGAGTCACTTACTCATATGATGGGTAACTTTATAAATTAAATAAATAATGATGTAAGATAACTGAGAGCCCAAATGTTAAAATTGATTAAATTGTGATTACTGGATGTGATATAAACAGTTTTTGTTGTTATATGAGTATTATATTTGGTGTAGAATTCTTTCATGTTCATGCTTGTATTGTATTATTGAATTTGTGCTATGGGACTACTTACAAATCAAAACTATTTAAATGGCATAAAACTAGTTAATGTATGTAATAATACATACACATACATGCATACACATACAATTGGACCCCTTGCTCAGTGCAAATATCTTCTACCCCTTAGCTAACAAATTGCCATTTAGCCCCTATTTGAAAAGGGGCTATCAGTATTGGTACGCCACCTGTTTTAACTCATCCAATTTCTTGCCAAAAATATTTTTGCATTTCATTCTAGTACTATATTGACTATAGGCCTAGACTTTCCCTTTTTGAATATTGGGTCTATATTTGTTCTTCACAAAACTTCTGACAGTTCTCCACCTTTCCAAAACAATAGCCAGTGATTCTGCCAAAAACTTCAACGTCCCTAGATGTAACTCACAGAGTGCTGCAATTTATACTTTTAAGGAAGCAAGGTGGATTCTTACCATAATTTTACTGAAGAAGGAAGAGAGAATATAACATAGTTAAAAGTTTGGGACCAGGTTTAAAAATACAAAACAAAGGTGACAATGAGAAGATAAGCTTAAAAAAAGATTCAAAAATTAGGGGGAAAGTTAGTTAGAGAAGTTGTTTCTCTAACTTCTTCAGGGGTATCCTTTCATATATAATAGCATTATGCTGCCAGCAACACTGCCAAGAGACCTCACTGGCTTCAGGGAAATTCTTGTGCATTCTACACAGAACTTTTGGGGAAAGAGAAAACCCATTCATCCTTTTTGGTGCAATTTGCATCAGCATCCTTGTAGAAAGGGGATTTACAATATGTTTCCTATTTTAGTCTAACAAACAACCACTACTCCATCTGGAAAGTACAAAACACAGTTTTATCACTCTAGCAAAGAATAAAATCGAGTTCTCTTAATAGCTAATAGATCATGCTTGTTCTTGGAAAAGCGTTTGTTTCAAGTAATTTCTAGAGCTGAAAAGCAAATGCCTGTGCCTCTTCTTTCTCCAAGTCTTATATTTAATTCTCACTTTATGGGTAATAAAGCAAAGCAGCTTGTTAAGTCTACAGATGTCAGTCTTAGTGTTTTACATGTCACCTGTCTGAATTCATTTACATTTATTTCCCTATTGTTTTATATCTCTTTATGACAATGTACCACATGATACAATTTCAGTCTTTAATGTACAACTAATTCTCTACCATTAATTTGTCAACATGATTACTGGATATGCCACAAGCTGAGCAGGATGAATTGAAATATGAACCAGACATTCCTCTTTCTCTCAAGAAGGATGAAGTGACAAAGATTTAGAGAGGGAATCTGTTTTACTGCCTTGAGACTGTCTATAATTTTATGAAAACTACAATTTGAGATTTTGCAAATGGAAGAATTCTCTATCCCAGACTGAAATAAAAATAAAACATCCACCTAATACATTAATTACCTAAGTTAAAGAGTCTCAACAGAAATGTGAGTTGCAAAACAATCTTGGAGAAGATGAAAGAATGACATTGTGCTATTCACAGCAATTCAAACCATATTCTAGGCCAGCAATTTAAATGTTCCATACTTTGCACTATATTTAATTTCTAATAGCTTGCATTACAGAATAATTCAAATTTAGGGCATATGCTTTTATTTACAAAGCTAATTATAAACAATTTAGATGATGGAATAGAAGAAAATTCATCAAATTTGCAGATGACACCAAGCTGCCAAAAATAGCCAGCACCCCATAAGATATAAAGCCCCAGACACCAGCCAAGATCCAAAAGGATTTTGACAGACTTGAACACTGGGCCCTACCTAACAAAATGAAATTCAGTGATGAGAAAAGTAAACTTCTACCCATAGGCAAGAAAACCCAAATGTACTAGTATAGAATAAGTGGAACCAGGCTAAATAGTATAACTGCATGAGGAATCTTGAAGTCCTAGTGGGCGATTATTTAAATAAGAACCAGCAATGAACTGCAGCCCCCGAAAAAGCCAATGCACTATTAGGCTACATTAACAGAGAGAGAGACTCAAGACAGTGGTGGGTTCCTCCCGGTTCGGTCCGGTTCGGCCGAGCTGGTAGCAGTGACGATATGACATCACCGAACCAGTTCTTCCACTCCCCCACCCCCCCACGTTATTCTTACCTTTTATTTGGTCCCTATTGCTGCCTCCTGAGTCCCAGCTGATGACTAGAGAGAAAAAAACTGTTGAAACTCTTGCTGCGGGGCTTCAAAGGGCCGTCCTACAGCTGATCAGTGTTAAAAGCAAACAAATGAGTCAGGTCGTAAGTGCGAGGACTGGTCGTAAGTGCGAGGACCTTCCAGAAATGACTCTGACCAGCTAGCCACGCCCACCTAGTCACATGACCTCCAAGCCACACCCACAAAATAAGCCACACCCACAGAACCGGTAGTAAAAAAATTTAGAACCCACTCCTGACTCAAGATCACGGGAAGTGTTAATACTCTTTATAATGTCCTAGTAAGGCCACACTTACATCCAGTTTTGGTCACCACAATATAAAAAACATGTTGAGACTCTGGAAAGAATGCAGAGAAGAGCAACAAAGATGATTAGGGGGTTTGAGGCTAAAATATATGAAGAACAGTTGCAGGAATTAGGGGTCAACCTATTTTCCAAAACACCAGAAGTCAGAACAAGAAGCAATGGATGGAAACTAATCAAGGAAAGAAGCAACCTAGAAGCAAGTAGAAATTTCCCGAGAGAACAATTAACCAGTGGAACAAGTTGCCTTCAAAAGTTGTGGATGCTCCATCACTGGAAATGTTTAAAAAGAAATTGGTCAGCCATTTGTCCAGAATGGTATAGGGCAGCGGTTCTCAACCTGGGGGTCGCGACCCCTTTGGGGGTCGAACGGCCATTTCACGGGGGTCGCCAAAGCCCTCTCTCACCCCCCCTCCCCATGCCTTCACTCACCCTCTGCCTCTGCTGGATCGCCCGGTCGCCGTTCGCTTACCCCGCCCACTCCCATCTATTGCTGCTCCGGAGTCCCAGCTGATGGCTAGAGGGGAAAAAAACTTTAAATCCTTGCCGCGGGGCTTCAAAGAGCCGCCCTACTCTCAACTGTTTTGCGGAGGGCTCTGTTGCTAGCTAGATGCAAAGAGGTAAATTCCTGGAGCAGATTTCCCCCCTAGCTATGCTCAAAAAGCAAAATTGAAAGTAAGCAGGGTCTTGGCTGCAACGTGACAAAATGAGGCAGAGAGATTTCTTTTTCTTTTTCCTCACCAAAAAAGGTAGGTGCAAACTGCAAACAATGGGAAATTTAGGGCAAAAGAGGAGGTTCAAGATTTTAAAACACAGAAGAAAAAAAGCTCTATTTAACTAGGGAATTGTAATAATTGAGATACTATTAATTGCATATTGTGTTGAAAGCAGAAATGGTTAAGTTGTGGTTTGGAGGAATATGGGGGGAAATTATTTGGTTTATTATTATTGGTAAATATAATTAATTGATTTGTAAGAAATTGGATTGCATGGAAATAATTGGAATATTCATGTTCATATTGATTAATATACAAAAAAGGTAGTTATATAACTAATTGATTTATATTAAAATGTTGAATTTGTATTAAACAACTGTATTATATAATTAACCAATGTGAGGATGGATATAAAAATAGATGACAATGGGAAGGGGTATAATATAGAATAGAAGGGAAAAAATGAATTTGATTAAGATTAGAGATGAGGATGAAGGGTAATATTGATTTTTTAAAAAAATAGATGAGGAATAAATATGGTAAAAAGGAAATATAAAAATTGTAAATTTAATTGAAATGACTAAATACTGTGTTGGAAGAAATATCCTTCTGGGTTCTGCTCCAAGTGGGGAAAAAGACACTGGAAACATGGAGACTGCTTGGAAAGATTGTTTAATGGTGGACAGGATCACATGGCTTGATGGGGCCCATTGTGTTAGTTTCTGTTGCTATTGTGTTGCAAATGTCCTTTGACAAAGGATTGAGTTTCTGCCTCTGGCCCATTAACAAAGGGTGGGGGGCAGGAAGGTGGGAGTTGCTTTGTCTATAAAATATGCTTCTCCATTTCTCATACAGGAAAATATAATATTCTGCCTTTTTAATATTTCCCAAAATATTTCATTCTTCTAGGAAAGGGGTGGGTGCTAATTTCCTACAACTGTTTAAATTTGTGGACCGGCCAAATACTCTGTTCAAAGAAAATACGTTGTATGTTTGTATGTGTGTTTCTAATTATTGCTATTTATTGCTATTTGTTCTCTTTTATTCTTTAAAATTTAACAATTCATTCTTTATCTTAATATCTTAATATTTGTTTGGGGTTGGCTTTCTTCCCTTTCATCTTTTTTATTGTACAGCAATCTTTCTCCTCAAACCTACCACCTCTGTCTTTTCTTTCTTACTTATTTTCTCTTCCCCCCCTTCTTTTTCTCCCTACTTCCTCTTTCTTTCTCCTTCTCCTCCTCTCTTCCTCCCTCTCTTACCTTCACTCCTACTCTAATTTCCCTTCCCTTCCTTCATCCCTCTCTATTGCTGTATTCTTTTATGCATATGGACTACTCAGAGGGCTGAAAAAGTTATTTTTGACTGGTCCTCACACTTTTGACCAGTCCTCGAACTTACGACTGTCCTCACAATTTACATTTTTGCCCTATCTTGTCACCATGGTGAAGAGAAGCAGGTGTGAAATGAGTGACACGGTTGTTAAGAATGGTACAATGGGCATAAATAATGATAACTGCGAAGACCGGTCAAAAGTGCGAGGACCTGTCAGAAATCACATTTTTCAGCCCTCTGGGTAGTCCTTTTGTGCACAGGGACTACTCAGAGGGCTGAAAAAGTTATTTTTGACTGGTCCTCATACTTTTGACCAGTCCTCGAATTTACGACTGTCCTCACATTTTACGTTTTTTGCCCTATCTTATACCATGTTGAAGAGAAGCAGTTGTGAAATGAGTGACATGGTTGTTAAGAATGCTGCACAGGCATAAATGTGAGGATGGTCATAAGTGTGAGGACCAGTCAAAAGTGCGAGGACCTGTCAGAAATGACTTTTTTCAGCCCTCTGAGTAGTTCCTATACACATAGCCATGGCCACTCGGTCACATGACCAGCTAGCCACGCCCACTCAGTCACATGACCTCCAAGCCACGCCCACAAAATAAGCCACACCCACAGAACCGGTAGTAAAAAAAATTAGAACCCACCCCTGGTTGGGGGTCACCACAACATGAGGAACTGTATTAAAGGGTCGCGGCATTAGGAAGGTTGAGAACCACTGGTATAGAGTCTCCTGCTTGTGCAAGGGTTTGGGCTAGAAGATCTCCAAGGTTCCTTCCAACTCTATTATTCTGTTATTCAAAAGTCCAATGATAAATCCAATTAAGGATTGGCTCATAATTTTACAGAAAAGGAAATTCAGACTGAGAATTGAATTGATTTGTTCATGCCCTATCATCTTTTTATTGAAATGAAATAATAGATAAATAAAACACCACATTGCAACATTTTTCAATGAATAGAGCTTAAATGTTATGTGTTGAAAGATAAAATGATGTATATTTTTGAAGTTGCCCAGTGTGTCCTATCTCATACATCACCTTGGTTCTCTATTAGGAGGATGAATATTTTCATTAATTTCAAGGAAAATCTCCTATTCCTTCATTCAGAAATTTATGTAAGAGCAGAGAGAATTTGAATAATGGTTCAAATTTTGGTTACTTGTTGGGCCCAGGATTTCCTGAATAACAATATTCCTTGCAGACAACCTAATACATAGAAATTCCAGTAGCATCTGATTTCAAAGAGCTCTGCATAATAAATTCTTCCCAGTTCAATTTAATCCAATTTATTAAATTTGTTATGAAATCCCACTCTATTAGATTCGTCTGGCTTAGAAAATCCAGTTCTATTAAGTTAAAAGAGGCTCTCTTTAGCTATATAGCCTGTTAGTCCTTTTTGAAGATCTATGCCATTTTGGGATTTCTTCTTGTTAAACAACAAGGAAGAAGGCTGCTAAGGCAAGCTAAAATAAGGACATGTGGATTAACTTTTTTAAAAAATATGGAGAAATATAAGAGCTGAAAGTTGTGGTTCTAGTTTATTATTTTTAGTAATTTGAAACTTGGTCTGCTTTACTGTTGGTGGCCAAAACTAAAACTTTCCAATTTTTATGATTCCTGATTGGTCAGCAATTCTTTGTGTGTGTGTGTGTGTGTGTGTGTGTGTGTGTGTGTGGTTTGTATTTTTATCTGTCTAACTGTAACGTTTAATAAAACGATTGTACAAAATGATTCCAAAGTGATATAAACAAATCCCAGTTGCCACAGAGGCCTAATAATCTCTGCAGTCTTTATTTTAAACTCCAAAGTTACATGGTTCTCATGCTAAGAATTCTTGCCCTGCCCTTTTTGTCTTCTTTTCTACTAACATTTGATCTATCAAAGGTCAGCAATTCTTTTTTTTTAATTGAAAAAGTTTTTCAAATACAGATTTTCCCCCTTTCCCCCCCTCCTCCCTAACCCCCCCTCCCCCTCCCCTCCCCCTGTGACTTCTTCATAATAAAACCCAAATTCATAACAGATTATATAATACTTTACCATCCACTTACTCCATCCCCTTATGCTGACCCTTTCTTTTTAATAAAATTATCATATCCCCCTTGTACTATACTATACTATACATTTCAAAGTGACATTTTATTATAACATTATCTAATAACTCCTAATTTAACATAATAATATTATTATACCTCCCAATTTAGCGATTTCTGCTCATAATCTACCCTTTTACTACCCCCCATACATATATCTCTTAAGTCAAATCTTTTATGTATATTAATATAACATTTCAAAGCAACCTTCCACTATAAAACTATATAATAAATCCTAATTTAACATTTATTCAATTCAGCTACCCATGTCCTTCCCCACCATCATTATATCTCTTAACTCAAATCTTTTACATATATTCACATCTAAACATAATATCCCTTTTCTTTAAACTAAACAATCAATAACCTAACCTGTCTCCACCCACTTTCCTACAAGACTACCATACTTAATTGTTCTTAATATCTTTATTCTTCTGCCCACTCCACTAGAAAAATATTCCCTTATGTAAATAAAATCCTAAAAAGACTTTAAGCTTGTAATCCATATAATATCTTCTGTAATGTCTTTCAGCTGGATAATAAACTCCATCACCCATATTAGGGTAACATCGCATCCTAATTCCAACAGTATTTTCGGTATCTTCAATTACCATCTGCCCCCATCAGTAACAAATATCTTCATATTAAAAAAAAACAACAACCACCCGAGTGACTTTATATTTATATTCCATATAATGTCTATAGAGGTGTCTTTTATCCAGATTATTAATTCCAACCACCATAATAGGGTAACAACCAGATCTTCTGCGTGCCCCTATCCAGTAACTCTCTTGCCATGTAACTCAGCATAAACGTAATATATTTATCAAAAAATCCAAAAAACAAAAAAAGATATTTCCAATCCATTCAATTTAAGGCCCTTTTCACATCCCAAAAGTTCAGCACTGCAGAGGTCTGTCACTCTCCTCAGGATAAAATAAACCAATACTTTGCCCATTATCTTTTCATATATTCAATCACCTCTTAGATAACTGGCATTACACCGTTGTTTAGTTTAAAAGTTTTTGTTTTTGTGAGACCTGCTTCTTCTTTTCTTGACTTTTTGTGGGTTAGATCTCCGTCCTGAATTCCTTTCTGTAGATTGTGTATCGACTATTTGGTTTTCATGCTGATCTATAACTTGATCTTGTTGGTTTTGCTTTTGTGGCTTAAATCTTTCTGGTTCTATAAATTGTATATCAACTGATTGATTTCCATGCTGGTTTGTGGCTTGATAAATCATTACATTAGAATCCGGAACCGCCTCTCTTATATTAAATAGTCCAGCTGAGACCTCTGAGAGAGAATCCAAAAGTGGCTCATCTGTGGAGACCTCTGTAACTTGTTGTTTCTTCATTACTTCCATCTCCTTCTGCTTTTCTTGAGTTTCTATCTCTTTTTGATTTTGCTTTTTAAGGACCTTGTAGTAAAATTCTTCCGCTTTTTCAATAGTATTTAACTGATATCTTTCTCCTTGATATCTCAATATTATACCCATTGGAACATTCCACCTGAATAAAATATTTTGTTTTCTTAGCTCAGTCACCAAAAGTCCAAATTTCTTTCTATCTCTTAACATCTTAGGCAGCAATTCTTTATATATCCAAATTTTTCTCCCATACAGTTGTGGAGTAGAATTGAAGGATTTTTGCACAATATCATTTCTTATTTCTTTATCTGTAAAGTAAATCACCACATCTCTAGGCAATTGCCTTTGCTTTGCAATCCAAGAATTTACTCTATAGGCCTTGTCAATTTTACAAGATACCTCCTCAGGATGAACCTTTAAGATCCCAGCCAGAATTTGAGCAGATATTTTTCTTAAATCATCACAGTTATTTTCCTGTAAGCCTCTCATTCTGATCGCAAATTCTATAAGCCTGTATTGCATCATTACAACTTCTCTTTCAATCCCTTGCTTTATATCTTCTGCATTATAAATCTCGTGACCAGCTTCCTTTTTAGACTTTACTTCTAAACTATTGTCTTGAATATTTATTAAATCATTTTCAATTCTTTGTATTTTATTGTCCAAATTATAAATCTTATCATCAACTTCCTCCATTTTAGACTCTAGTAATTTGATATTTGTATCCAACTTTATAACAACTTCTGAAAAACCATTAGTCACTGTTACAATCTTTTGTTGCAGATTATTATACTTTAGTTGTATCATTTCTTTAATTTCCTGCCTTAATTTTTCAAATTTCTGGTTCACAGTCTCATAATATTTTGCCATTTCCTCCTGAAGAAATTCTTTTAAGTTAAAACCATTCTGCAGAGTCTGTAGGCTCAGAGCTTGTTCAGACAATTGTGAATGGGGGAACACCCCCACCCCCACTGCTTGTCTATCAGGCTTTATAAGTTTTAATGCCATCCTGCCAACAAACTCTTTTTTTTAAAAAAAAAAAAAAAAGGAAAACTTTTCCCCAAACAAGATCAAGTACAAATCTCCAAGAAGAAAGGAACTTAAAATAACTATATTTCTTCCAAATTGTAGCCAGCACTATATATTCCGCTACTTTGTAGCTGTTACGGAAGGACTCTCACTTTCGGCTTTCTTCTACTTCCCAAGCCTCAGCGGTCGCCATTTTAAAGTTTTTTTCTCTTTCACTTTAAAATGCTTATAAATTCATTAAGGATACTTGCAATTTAGGGTCCAAGTCTCATCTTTTTTAATTAATCCATCTGTTAGGTTCGTTGATCGATCCGGTTCCAGCGCCTTGCTCTGCAAAAAAGGCAGAGTTCTCCCGAAGCCCGGAGCAGCGGCAAGCGGGAATAGGGAGCCACTACCTGCTCGTCCCCAAGAGTTAAAAAAAAACTCTGGAGACTTCGCAGAGGGCTCTACCTGCCCTCGCCTGCTCTAACTCACATTTCCGTTAGGAAATGGAGTTTTTTGAGCCGCCTTTCAGGTGTAAAGGCGGCTCTTTACAGGCATCGGGCTGGCGGTTTCAAAGGACCGTCTGGCGGCAGCAGAAGCCAGACCAGAAGCCTCTAAAGGTCAGCAATTCTTAAGTGACTTTCAAAAAAGCTACTCTTTGACTAAAGAGGGAATTAATAAAATGGAGAAGCAAATTATTAAAGATGTATTTGAAAAATCTTTAAATAAAATGGCATCAGTTCATAGAACAGCTTTGCTCGAAGGATGTTAAAAAGACTACTCAAACTACTTCAGAGATGCAAATGTTTGTAGAAAGATACTAAACCACTGAGGCAATTTCACAAGTAGCTGACAATGCAGAGAAGTCAACTGTAATTTTGAAATATAAACCTGACACCAATTTTTATTATGATGGTTTAAAATACTATTGGAAAGAACAGTGGTGGGTTGCTCCCGGTTCTGTCCAGTTCTTGAGAACCGGTAGTAAAAGCGGTGGGAGGCTCCACCCACCCGCCCGGATGTCATAAGGTATGATCTGTGCATGCACAGAAGCGTGAGTGAGCGAGTAAAGCGAGCGAACATGCGCCCTCCCGTTGCAAACCAGTAGTAAAGGTAAGTAGAACCCACCCCTGGAAAAGAAGCACTCCAAGAAAATTTACAACTTTTAAAAGGACAAGTTTGGGACTTTTTCCTCATGCATATTAACAAGGTTAAGATATTCTTGAGAAAAAGAGAACCTTATAACTACTTGACAAACATACCAGAGAAGAAAAAGATTTTATTCCAGGAAGACAAGTTGAAAGGAGTGACTTAAATTTAATGAGTCAATTGGAATTAGGATGGATTTTCATCAGTTTGATATTTGTAATTGAAAATCTTAATCTAAATCTAGAGCTTTAAAAAGGATGTATACAACAAGAAGAAAAATTATTCTATGAGAGTAATTTGGAGGGAATGATCTAAATTTAATGAGTTAATTGGAGTTAGTTGGAATTTTATTGGTCTGAAAGTGAACTTTAAAGTATATTTATTTTGCCACCATGGTATAATGTGATTACATTGTCCATAAGTATAAAGTCATTCCTTTATACATACATTTTTGCCATCGTATATATACATCATCATATATCTATTCTATTCCACCTTTTCTGGACCCAATCATACCATAATTCCAACTGTTATAAAATTCTGAATCTTTTTTACCATTGATCAATCTAGTTAATCTATCTGATTCTGCACACACATTAATTTTATATATTATTTTCAAATGTATCGGCAAGTATTGATTTTTCCACTCCTGCGCATACACTAATCTTGCTGCAGTAATAATGTGAATCAACAAGAACCATATATATGATTTAACATTCAAAGGTTTTGCCCTCAATAGGAAAATCTCAGGCCTTAATTCCAAATTAATCTGTGTAATTTCCAAAATCCATTGCCGTATTTTTTTCCAATATTTAACCGCCTGCGGGCAGGTCCACCATTGGTGAAAATAAGTTCCATTACTGTAACCGCCCTTCCAACAGCAGGCAGATGTCCCAGGAAACTTTTTAGCTAATCTGGCCGGGGGGGAGATGCCACCGGTAGACCATTTTATATATGTTTTCTTTATATGAGGAGGCCATGGTTAATTTCATATTTTTCAACCAAATCTGTTCCCATTGCTGGAAGTCAAGGGGATATCCAAAATTTCGCCTCCATGCTATCATACAATCCTTCACTACATCCTGTCCTATCTGCAGAGACAATAAATATGCATAACATTTAGATAGTATCCCTTTCCCTCCTTCTAATATGATCTTATCCAATTCTTGTCTTTTATGGTAGATTCCTTCACTATATAAATCTTTTTTATTCCTGGAGTGCACTTGAGAATAAGACCACCAGTCTATCTTATATCCTTGAAGAGTTAATAATTCTCGTGACTTTGAATTACCCTGAACATCCAAGAAACCTTCATATGTCAAGGTTTTCTCCCCTTTATACAATGTCGGATAAATCTGAGCTTCCTGCGCCGAAATCCAACATGGAACTTTTGAATATACTCTTCTTCTAACCTTTTCCCAAGTGTACCCAAGCGTCCTACGTAAATAGTGATCATCAAAGTGTCTAGGGCGGCTGGATGTTCCCGGCCATAGAAAATAGTGCCAGCCATGTTGAAGACCGGCTCCCTCAAATGTCAAAAGTCATCTCTTTTGTAGGACCATCCATTCTTTCACCCAAATCAAGTTCACTGCTTGGTGATAGAGCTCCCAATTTGGGAGTCCAAATCCTCTATTTTTGGGTTCTTGTAACATTTTAAGTCTAATCCGTGGCCTCTTTCCCTGCCAGATAAATTTATATATACTGCTATCCAAATTTGTAAAAAACTCTTTATTTAACCTTACCGGGGCTGTTTGGAATAGAAATAACCATTTGGGTAACACGCACATCTTAATGGTTGCCACCCTTCCCAAAATTGATAGCTGGAGATTTTTCCATCTTTCTAAGTCTCTGAGCATCTGGCTGTAAAGAGGAAGATAGTTATCCTCCTTTATGGAGGAGCATCTGGCAGTCAACCATATACCCAGATACTTAATTTTATTTGTTATTCTTAAACCCATTAACTGCTCCAGCTGTTGCCTTTGCATCTGAGTCATATTTTTCACTAGGATTTTAGTTTTTACTTCATTCATCAGTAATCCTGCTACCTTCCCATACTCTCTAATCAAGCATAATAATTTCAGGTCCGAGTCCAGTGGTTGATCCAAGATAAATACAAGATTGTCTGCATAAGCCTGGACTTTAACTTCCTCCTGCCTAATCTTCATTCCTCTTACTTCCATGTTTCCTCTCACTTCTCTAAGCAGGGGCTCTAAAGTTAATACAAATAGCAATGGGGAAAGGGGACATCCCTGTCTTGTACCTCTACGAATTTGAATTCTCTCCGTCTCCTCTCCATCTATGAAAACTCTTGCAGTCTGCTCCCGGTAGATAGCTCGAATTGCCCGAATAAAATTCCCACCAAATTCCATATATTCCAATTGAGAAATCATAAATTCCCAACTGATTCTGTCAAACGCCTTTTGGGTGTCAACAAAAATTAAAGCTAATTGTTTATCCGGGCGATTTTCGAAAAATTCTAGTGTGTTCATGATAATTCTAAGATTATCTCGTAGATATCTATTAGGAAGGAAGCCATTTTGGTCTGAATGAATGAATTGGTTAAGGAAGCAGCTAAGCCTGGCTGCAAGAACCCCCACAAATATCTTATAATCGGAATTTAGTAATGATATTGGTCTATAGTTCTTAATAAGAGATAGATCAGTTCCTTCTTTTGGGATAATAGAAATATAAGCCTCAGTCCAAGATACTGGAACCTGAGCCTCTTTCTGTATAAAAATCTTGGTTACGTAGGAAAAACCTGGCTAAAAGAAAAACATACGTATGTATGTATTGCATATATATATATATATATATATATATATATATATATATATATATATATATATGCAAAAACATATAGGTAGGATTTTAGCTGAGGTTTTAAAGGACCTTGCAGAGTGCTCTGTAAGAATTTTTAGAAGATTTTAAGCTGGGATTTTAACCAGAATTTTAAATATTTTAACTAATTTATTTACAATGATGCGGGAAAACACCCGAGATTTTAATTTTTTGCATATGTACACCTGCGAAAACTTAAGAAGACATATGTGTGTGTGTGTGTGTGTGTGTATGTATATGTATATGTTTTCTTTTCTTTTTGTACGCCTTTATGTGTATTTCTCTTTAGCCAGGTTCTTCCTACGTAAACCAAGATTTTTATACAGCCCTAGTTCAGTGAAATCACAATCCACTAGTTTTTAGGCTTTTTTCAGGCAGCCAGCTGCCCATTGGGAGACTATATCAGAGGTTTTTTTAAAAAAAATTAAAAGCATTTTTTCTACAACCTCTTCGGCTGAAAAAATGCTTTTAAAAGTAAAAAAAAAAAGCCTCTGATAATCGCACGGCTCAGCTGGGATTGTCAGAGGCTTTTAAAAACATTTTTTCTACAACCTCTTCAGCCGAAGAGGTTGTAAAAAAAAGTGCTTTTAAAAGCCTCTGCCGATTAGGCAACTCATCTGGGATCTGGGATTACTTTTTAAGATGTCACAATACTGGGGGGTTTTTTCAGGAAAGTTATGAAAATGGTGAAATCTAAGGATCCTCCTATATATAATTTCTGCTAAACCAGGGCAGAGTCTACCCCTTCTTATTGTCGCTGAGCAGGTAATTGCATCTTTGAAGGGTCAAGGTTGTACACAGCAAAGCAACAGCCCTCACCAGTTCTATCTTGTCAGTCGCTTTGTGCTCCTAAACTCCTGACACTCTGAAACAAATGAAAATGTTGATCGTTAGGATCAATTGTCCCAAATCAAGGTAGAGTCTCAGGAAAATTGAGTTAAGCATATTAATCAACTGGGAGGCAAGCGGAGTCAAAAAAAGTTAAGATGGTAGCTGCAACTTTTGTGTTCAAAGCCAAACTCTCCTTATATGCCAGTGATGGCGAACTTTTTCGACCCGAGTGCTCATGGAACACATGCACGCTGGAGCACCGGAAACCCAAAGACCAGCTGGCCGGTGTGCATGCGTGCACCAGAAATCTGAAGATCAGCTGGCCGGCGTGCATGCACCGGCCAGCTGGTCTTTGGGTTTCCAGTGCTCCAACGTGGGAGAAGACCAACTGGTGACCGTGTGCGTGCCCTATGCCTATGGCATGTGTGCCATAGGTTTGGCATTATGCTTATAGGCAAAATGAATTGGAATCAGTGGGATTTAAATTGCATGGTCTTCAGTACCATTTTCACTTTTTTGATAGCACCAATCCCAGTCCTAAATAAGTAATAAAGGATACCTCCAGCAGCCAGTATGGTATTACATTTTGCTGTATTTGCTGTAGGTGAGTATCCTAGATGCACAGGACTCATTTCCCTTTTTGTGGACCCTGGAGTCTCACCATTACAACTGTAGAAAATTTCTGGCATGTTTCCCACTATTTGGAAGTGGGAATGTCCTGCAATAGATCTAGAGAGCTTTACAGTACTGAAAAAAAAAATCACATCAGGAAAAAATCCAGGAAAAAACTTTCAAAACTGCCTCTCCTACTGTTCATGATTTTTCCACCTCCTGCATCCACCTCCTGTTTTGTCTCATAGTAAACCTGTTAGTCTTAAAGGAGTTACATGAATGCAAAGCTTTTAGTCTACCATCACCTTGTTTCATTTTTGTAACTTTAAGTGCAGCCCATATAGAGTGCTCCTTCTCTTTGCAAGCTTTTTATATTCTTCCATGGCATTTTCCATTTCATGAAAGGAAGACAAATAAAAGATGTGGGGTGGCTGCTCATGCCTTTCCAACAGGTGCCATTTAAAACTCGAAGTAACAATAACAGAGTTGGAAGGGACCTTGGAGGTCATCTAGTCCAACCCCCTGCTCACACAGGAAACCTATACTAGGGATTTGAACTGCCAACCTTTCTCAGAGTCAGTTTTTAATTGCTTCTGAACAGTGTTTTTTAAACTTGGTAACTTTAAAATGTGTAGACTTCAACTCCCAGAATTCCTAAACCAGCACACTGGGAAATTCTGGGAGCTGAAGTTCACACACCTTAAAGTAGCCAAGTTTGAAAAACACTGAAATAGAACAACTGGATCACTTCTCTGTAAGCTGTTGACAGGGACTTCATATTTTATATTGCTCTCAACAACTATAGCTATTACACTAAAACAATTCTGCTTACAAAAAGCAGAATTACAATATCTGCTTCTAACATTTTGAATGAAGCAGATGCAGATTAAAATTTATTCTTTCTTAAACATTTTTCTATGGAGAACAGGGTCATAAATTGCAAAATATAACCATGTTGGAGCACAGTAGTTACTGGACATGTCAATTTCTTACAAGGACCCAAAGACCCAGATTTAAATCTTCACTCAACTGTGAAGCCTAGTGGATCTTCTTAGGTCACTTTCTCCCTCTGTCTATGCAATGCACTAACCCAAGGATAATTTAGCTAGAGGATACCCTAGATTTCTAGGTTTTGCAGAGGCCTCTAAAATCAGAAATGGAGAACTCAAGTCCACACAAAATGTTAGTTAAAACGCAGCTAGTTATTGCTGCGCTTATTTAATGCAGATGCTTTTGGGGATCAAAAAAACCAAGATGGCAGCTTCAATCATATTAAGACCCATCGCTCTGCTAACAGTTTATAAATGTAATAAATATGATTCATATATGGGGCCAGGGAGAGAATTTCACCAGGCAGAGCCAGAAAAACCGCCGATCTTGAATAGGCGCTCAAGGATAAGCGATTTTCCTCCTGGTTGCGCTCACGCTACAGAAACCGCTCCAGGGGAATGCGACGGCCGCCTGCAATCTTCTCCGGGGCTTAAATATCTTTTGGGCAAGGAGGGAGGCGCCGCAGACAAACGAAGCCATTTCCTTCTATGAAAAAGGCAAGGCGAGCTGATTAAGAATTCCAACTGGGACGAGGTATTGAAAATGAAGACATTTTGTGAAACAGAAATGTTTAGACACAGACCGTCTGCTGCAGTTCCTTCCCAAGTCAAGCCTCTTTGCCCCAAGAGTGACTATCCTCGATTCCATAAATTAACCGAAAATCCCCCTTCTCGAGAGTCTAAGTTATCTCTTCTCTGCCTGCAGCTCTGACTTAGAATAGAGGCGCGTTTGTTTACTGTTTTAATTAATGCCTCTTTTCAGCGCTGAACCGGGGAGGGGAAATGAACGGGCTCGATAAACAGGTGTAGCTCTTCGTGTTATATTTGTGCTCATTCAGGGTTTGCACCAGATTAATCAGGCTTGACTGGAGATGAACCGCCCTACAGAAAAGGTAGATCAGCTCTACTGGACGCCCAGTAGGTGAGGATTATGTCAACTGCTAACCCGTGATTGAAAAGGCTTAGAGAAAGACAGTCATCAACTGGGTTTCTTTCTTTCTTTCTTTCTTTCTTTCTTTCTTTCTTTCTTTCTTTCTTTCTTTCTTTCTTTCTTTCTTTCTTTCTTTCTTTCTTTCCCTCCCTCTCTCTCTCCTACATAAACACATTTTATCACCAACAACCATCTATCCATCCCTCTCTCTCTCTCTTTCTCTTTTTCTCTCTCCAACATAAACATATTTCATATTTTATCACCAACATCTCTCTCTCCCTCCCTCCCTCCCTCCCTCTCTTCCTCCCCCCCTCTCCTTCCCTGTCTCACTTCCACTTCTTTTATCCCAGTGTATATTCTGAATCTACAGTGCAAAACAGTTAGGAAGGCCATTGAACCCCCTTAATCAAAGAAGCAGAACATTTCTGTAATTATCTAAAGATCTTGGAAAGCCACATTTGCGAAAGACCAGAGAGACATAATATTTTAAACAGAAAAAAAAAATTAGGCTGAAATTAACTGCACTGAAATAAATGCCTATCCCCCCCACCACCACCACTGCCAGCTTTGAAAGGACTGCATTCCTGTATGAAGTTACATGAAAAAAGTGGAGCTCACTGGGGCAAAGTGAGGCAATGTATGACTTTGACCTATCAATATAATGATGGCATGACATAGTTTAGAAAAGAAACATGCTTTAAGAAAATGTAACAGTATGAAGACAGAGGGATTTGAGCAAATGATATGGTGGAGATGTTTAGTGTTTTTACTGTTAGTGTGGCGAGGAGGCAAAACAGATGAGAGATGGAAAATCTGTGGTTAAGTATTTCAGGACCTTTTCCTTTATTCATAAAAGCAAATTCAGGCTGTACACAACCGTTTTATAAAATCATTTCAACACTGATGAATTTAACTTCATTTTATGTGTTACATTTCTAACCTTTCCCCAAAATACTTGAAAAGCAATCAGCTATGATGGAAGAAATCTTCAGGCAGAGGTGGTCATGAGTGCAGAAAACCTATCCAGACAAGTGGATATGTCCATTTCAGGCACCGTAAATATACCATTCAAACTCGCAGAGATTAGAATTAGTACTTACAGTACAGTTCTTCCTCTAGGGAAAGGTCTCCAAGTGGAGTTGTTTCTGGGTAATGATAGCAGAGAGAATAGATTTAACCATTCTCAACCTCATCCACCCATTATACTTGGATAAAGGCTCTGAAGTATATTGTATTAGATTTTTCTAATTATCTCTATATGAGAGAAGGGAGAAATGTAAAATAACAACAAAATAATAACAAGCCACTGTTAGGAGAAGAATGCAGTCCATCCACTTCCCATTTTGACCAATGTAAGTTGGGAGACAGTTGGAAGTCCCAGTTTTCCTGCAAGCTCATTCTTATCCCTGCTCCAGTTACTGCTTTTTCTCAAAACAGAACAAATACAATGATATTGATTAGTAAAGTAATAACAGCTCTAAGCAGTAGATATTAAATATTAAAACCAGGGAGCAATTCATCCATCTTCAATAATAGCTTAAAATATTTTCCATATTCTGGAAGCTGACAGCAGGGATAGGTGTCTACTATTGAAAAACAGGCAAAATAACGGAAGGGTGAAGCACTGAGTGGAAATTTCAGACGATTTATGCCACTATGTCTGTTTTCTATATAGAGGAGATGAGATTATCTCAGTCTGCTTCAATTATTTGACCTATTTATACAAAAGAGCGGTATTTTTCACCTACAAACTCTAATTATATCTTAGAAATTAAAATAAGCGTTACATCTGTTGATATGAAAGTAGGACCCAATGTTACATCCACTATAATTTGACAATACAAACAATTGCATGTTCTATATGAGGGCACCAGAAGGATTTGGGGCCCTGATCTACAACCACGTTCTCATTGTAATAGAGCAGAGTCTCGGAAGGATTTTCAGACTCCCACTTCTCACTTCCAGACATTACAGAAGGATATTTACACACAACTGGAGATGTAAATAAACTAATATTCTGACCAAACTGGGAATGTTAACAAGTGAGAAACAATGGGAAATAATTGAAAACTAGTTTAACAAGGTTACATCCTGGAAACAATGCTGTTTCTTCTTCTTTTTTTTTCTGGTCAATCGTGTCTGATTTTTGGAGACCACTGGAACAAGTCCCTGCAGTTTTCTTGGCAAAGTTTTTCATAACTGGTTTGTCTTTGTCTCCTTCCTAAGGCTAAGAGAAAGTGACTGCCCCAAGGTCACCCAACTGGCTTTGTGCTTAAGGCGAGACTAGAACTCACAGTCTCCTGATTTCTAACCTGATGCCTTAACCCAGAGATCTTCAAACTTGACAGCTTTAAGACTTGTGGACTTCAACTCCCAGAATTCTCCAGCCTGCATAGACTTTCCCCAGATATAGAGGTAAAATTCTCAGCTGTTGCTTCTTTAAAAGTTTTTTTTTTAACAGAACAGGAATCCAAGTGTGGGATGAAAAGTGTGGAACTCTAAATACTATTTCTGCTTTTATGTTAAATAAATTCATCCATTCTATTACCATCACCCAAATGCAATTTTAACCCTGCATTATTTTAGCTTAATGAGACAGGAAAAAAAGGGACAAGACAGCTTCTTAGCCACCATCATCTTCTCTGTGCAGATCCTAGATAAGAAAAAAATAAGAAAAAAAAGGTACCAGCATGGTTGCTTTGACCCATCTTCTGAGCCCAGAGTGAATGCTTTTTCTAAAAAAGAGAGAGGGGGGAAAAAAAGAAGAAACAGGAAGTATCAGTGGCATTAAAGTATCTTGCTGCAGCTATCAGCTCAGGCTTCATGAGGGTAGCTGATAGAGTAGCAATACCTACTGCGCGACAATAAGCCATTTATCTTATCTGTGTTTATATAAAGCTAAATGCTGCCCTACTGTGTCAAAAACCATGGGGGAGCCCAGCAAAATGGCTTGGCAATGTCTTTGTGAAGTGTGCTATAGTGATGTAGATTATTTGTAACACACATTTATTTCAGTTTCTATTTTCTGTGCCAATCTACATCTAGTACCTAACAACAACAATGAAACTACATAATCAGATATTTTTATATACATATACCCTATTTTATATGCACATACTGTACCCTATTGAAACAATATTAATTTTGTGATCTCTCTCTCTCTCCTTCCTTCCTTCCCTCCCTCCCTCTCTCTCAATGTGTTGTCTGTGTGTAGAATATTATGTAAAATTAGGAGACTAACCTACTCAGGTATACCCCTGGGATTATGGAATGCTGTTCCATCCCAAGGTAGGCAAGGGCCAAGCTGGTTTCATTTTGGCACTTGATGAGGATCTGACGAGGGGTTGAGTTATACATATTGAATCTTCTGAATGTCTTCACCCATGGTCATTTCACTAGGTAACACATGATGGCTTTTATCACCTCATAACCAATTATGGTTATGAGGTGATAAAATATGACACAAGTCTGTGTCATATTTGGTCTCAATAATAAATATTAATAAATCAATATTGTTGTTCATTTGATTCTTGCATGAGTTATGTTCATGTGAAAAGAATTTCATTAATGGAACAAAGCTGCAAGAGAATTTTAATGAGGTATTAAATGCTACTTCTTGTAAATCTGATTCATCACATAATGCAGAAATGGCAGTATAAATATTTAATTTGAATTTCAGCAATTTTGTGTATTTTAAACCAAATCAGCAGCCCCCATTCCAGTGGATGACTTTTTAAGTCATATTCCTTTTGCTTGCAATTCTTTCAGTTCTGTCAGAAAAAGACCTTGAATTGAGAAATTATGTTTTGCAATTTAGCCCAAAGCCCCTTTCTTGGTGTGTGTGTGTGTGTGTGTGTGTGTGTGTGTGTGTGTGTACAAATTCCTCAATGAAATGACAACAAATGTCTTGGAGGCAAAAATAAAAATAAAATAAAATATTTTCCTCTTGAAAAGTTGAAAATAAAGATATTCCATCAGACTATCTTTTCTTCCCCAGAAAGGGAAGATGACAATTTCAAGCTGTAGGGGCCACAACTAAGGCTGTCATATGTGTCATCTAACAATCTCAAGTAATCATGGAATGCAGAAGTGGGCCTCTTCTGAAGATGTCAATAAGTACACAGCCTCATATAGGAACAAATAACCTTTCAGATGCTTAGATTCAAGAATCCCGATTTAAAACAACATAAAAAGCCTGAAAATAGGCCATGAACATGTGTAGATGTTTTAGTGTAATATACTCAATACGTAACTGCTTTTCAAGGAATCTTTAAAAAAGCAACTAAGGGAATATATGAATTATAATGGAGCCTTTTTTCTTTTAAAAACAATATAATGCTAATATTTGTGAGTCACAATCTACCAGCCCAATGTATCAAGTGTTATTCTGAGATAGGAATCTGTGTCTTTCTCTCTGCACACGTTGGAATTAGGGAAAGGAATAGTAACCAATTGTACGATTACTCCAAAGATACATATTCTCCCAAAGCTAAAGTAATTATGGGTGAATAAAATGCCATGGCTGCTAAGCCTAGAATTCCTTGCCTTTCAGTTCATCCTTACTACATTTTTACAAATTTGTGAAAACGGAGTTTTTCATTATGCATATTCTTTCCAGGTTGACAATCCATAAACTTATATGTTTTTTCTTTGATTTCTATTCTTGTACTTGATATTAAAATTGGAAGAGATTTCAAAGTAAGTGCTGGTATATAAATTGATATTCTTGAACTTCCCTATGCACATATTTGAGCTTGGAAATATTTGGATGGATGGGCAGGGTGTGTGTGTGTGTGTGTGTGTGTGTGTGATGGAGATGGATGTTGATGATAAAAATGGTGTTTATGTAGGAATACACTTTTCCCCCCTGTTGTAATGCACAGAACTGCTCTTTTGTCCTGAAATTGTTTTAAGAAAATCTCTACAGAATCTGACTGGTTTCTTTCCCCACTCCACCCTGTGACCAATGAGATGCTTCCCAAAAGTCTACAAGTCAGACATGAAGGCAATAGCTTCTCCTATAATTCTTTTCCTGTGCTTCTTGAAGATAGCATATAACTGCTAGGGCTCCTAATTTATTTTCTCCCCGTTGTTTCTTTGATTTGTGGGAATAGATGCGTGTGCTTCTGCTCCTGGACCAACAGAAGTATCGAGTATGTAAGATCTGCCCACTTTTTCTGTCCAACCTGATAACCACCTTAAGGCGACTCAGGATCTCTCTTTAAGAGAAGTCAGTAGGGCAGATATTGTGGTGAACCCATCTCCTCAATGACACCGATGAAAAGTTTTAAAAAATTATTTCCAACTATAGGCAGGTGAGAAGAGACGTTTTTCTTTTTTAAAAAATGCTAGATGAAACTCCTTTTGTCTGGCCAAATAATGAGAACAATTTTGAGCCTTAGGTTTATATGTGTGCTCACAATAATTTGCTTTTGTGTTTCGTATTGGCTCACCCCTGAAAGCAGTTTACAGTGATTTTCTATTCGCATGGTCTCTCAGTTGAATGCAGTTTGCATTCAAGGAACAACTGTACATGAAACTAAAAATGAAGGAGGGAATGGTGAAAGTGCAAAAGAATTCTTGCAAAGGCAAGAGAAGAGAGGGAAATAATTCTTTTGCATCAGTGGCCATGAAGATGATTTGTCTGCAACCTAACTGTTTGCTCCTAAAAGTATGTAAGGACAGAATTGCTGTTTCTTTCTTTTTTCTTTGCTCTTCTCAACATTCCTTTCCCTCCAGCACCCCACTCTCTATTTATTAAATTTTTGAATTAACATGTGTTAAATGCAGGTTGATTTTGTTTGCTCTGCCACATAACCTGCTTTTTCTAAGCACTCAGTAATAGCTGCAGTTAATCTATTGACCGATGGCTTAAGCAGCAGGTGGCCTTAAGGCCCAGAGGCCGGCTCTGGTAAGGCCTACAAAAAATTCCAGAGGGCCCTTTGTTACCTGGGCCCGGACTGGAGAAATTACTTGTTTGGAAAATGTTTCTCCTCCCACACAACATCTTCACTATTTAAAGTCTTTTGTGAGCACAAGTCTGAAGAGGGGGATTATGAAGGATAGCCTGTCACTGCAATTGTTTCTTCTAGACAGATAGCACACAAGTGCATTAAAAAGTTTCCAAGCTCACCATAGGTAATTCCCATTTCAAATGTAACATACAGCATTTGTAATAAATTAACAGTCTCGGGTTTCTGCCAATTTAAACCCTTTGCAGATACCATTCTTTAAATAAGGGGAATTCTTTTTAAAAAAGAATAACTCTGTATTGATTTTGATTTAATTTCCATAGCAGTAAATGGGATTTAATAGTGATAACATGAATGTTGGTTATATTTGTAATTATCCTTATTGTTGAGTGTCTTAGAGATTCTATCTAGTGTCAAAATGTCAGAAAAATTTAGAAGCAATTTCATTGTTTATTATTCAAAGGTAAATCCCATTTATGTTTAGGATTGGAACCCAAGTTGGAAAGGGCTCACGACATTTACTTTTTTTAATAACTATGTAAAACTGGTCAATATAATGTCTTACATTGTAGCTGAGGAACTAGCACTGAAGCAGAATAATGTGTCAGAGTTAACCCGTGATAACTCTACACTATCCATCAGAAGACAGGGCTTGTTGCAAAACTCATGTTCTCTTAATTCACGAGAGAGATCCTTGTGGAAAGTAACAAGGAAAACATTTGTAGCCTAAACTTCTTTGTCTTGTGTAAAGTATTCAGAGACTATGGGAACTTGTTAAGACATCTTCTCATTGGTACACATGTTAAATGACATATATACTGCATTAAGGTCATAGTTTCTGACAAAGAATCCATATGGTTGCAATTTGGGGAAAAGCTGAGCATTCTGAATCCAGATTTAGATCTTTGCTGATAGGTACAGTGAAAATTAAATAATTTATAAAGCAGTTTAAGAAGGTAGGATTTTATTGTTCAGTCATGTCTGACTCTTCATGACTCCATGGACCATAGGATGACAACCCCCTGTACTCTACTGTCTCCCAGAGTTTGGTCAAAATTATGTTCATTGCATTGATGACACTATTTAACCATCTCATCCTCTTCTGTCCCCTTCTCCTTTTGCCCTCAATCTTTCCCAGCATCAGGATCTTTTCCAATGAGTCCTCTCATCTCATTTGGTAGCCATAGTATTCAAGCTTCAGCTTCAGTATCTATCCTTCCAAAGAATAGTTAGGGTTGATTTCCTATAGGATTTGACAAATTTGATCTTCTTGCAGTCCAAGGGACTCTCAAAAGTCTTCTCCCACACCATAATTTGAAAGCATCAATTCTTCAGTGCTCAGCCTTCTCTATGGTCCAATTCTCACAGCCATATATCGCTAAAGAAGGTAGGATAATTATGCCTAAAAGAACTTTCCAGAAACATTTTAATCCTGTAGATCAGCCACTGAATTATTGTGTGTGTTAGTTTCATTGTCAAATGGATAGTATTTCCATTTTTATGAGTTTTGAAACAATTCTGCAATATTAGTAGCAT
This sequence comes from Arizona elegans, assembly GCA_022577455.1. Taxonomy (NCBI): domain Eukaryota; kingdom Metazoa; phylum Chordata; class Lepidosauria; order Squamata; family Colubridae; genus Arizona; species Arizona elegans. The sequence goes on along the minus strand of JAKOOJ010000001.1, from coordinate 294,313,966 downwards.
TGGCCTTTTTCAAGCCCTTCAAATTGTCTTCTCAAAAAGTTTTGGGGTAGATCCCAATGACTGTCTTTTTCACCACAAAGTGATGGTCTCAAGTAGTGTCAGTCTAGCAGATACTCTTTAGTCAAGTTTCTGAGTGAAAATTGTTCTGTTTCCTCATGTCCTAAAGCATCAGCAGAAAGGTCATTTTGTTTAGTTTGAGACTGAGCTTATACTGGGAGATAAACAGCTCTGTGATATCCTGGGCAAGATTTGGGGGTAAGGAGAAAAAAAAAAAGAAGCAACGCAGTATAGGTTATGATGAACAGATTACCTTCTTTTAATGGTGGAAAAAATATGGGCTGGAAACGAATTTATCTGAGGATAAGCCAGCTCTTGTTATATAGTATTCTCAACAATTATTGTGAATTCCTCTAAAATTTTTATAAGTGAACCTAATTATCATTTTGCAAGGGGATTGGTTTCAATTGAATTATAAATAAACAAGATCCTATAGGACATCTTTCATTCTGCCCAATAGATACTATGGTTCATAGACCAAAATAATGTTCACTTCATAGATGCCGTCCTCTGAACAGGTTCCAACATTGCTGGACTAAGTCCAGTATTCTACCACTTCAGGAGTCTATCAAATGTCTGTCAAATATGTCTCCTGTATGTGACTGACAATTGTCAGTAAAGCTTGTGTTGTTCAGTTCACCAAAGACCAAATTTGTTTTGCATTCTTCAACAGGTGGGCTTTGTGCCTGATAACTTGCAAACTAATTAAGGCTACTGGCTTTAGGCCCATTCACATAGGCTTTAGCCCTTGCAGGGGGAAAATATGTCAGCAAATTGGTCCTTTTTCAAGGTGTCAGATTGGAGGTGGAAGTTTGCTGTTCCCAGCCCAGGTGTGGAAAGGATGTGGGGATTATTTTCCTCCCATGGGGTAAAAACAAAGAACACTATTAAAGGTTGATCAGATGGAAAAAAAGGCTGCCTGCAGGAGGGCTAAATCTTCCCCTGGGGAAACCTGAGCTGTTATCCATGTTGGTACATTGCCTGCCAGGTTGTATGGTGAATGGAAAACTTGCCCAAAGTGGGAGGGGGATACAGAAGATTGGAGGAGTCAAAAATGGAAAGGGGAAAACAGTAAGTCTCAATTTCTGTAAAGTTAGGAATAGATGAAGAAAAACACAGCTTTAATAATCATAATTGGAATGTTTATAGGCCATCAAAATTATTAAGAGAAAGCAGATGAGACATTTATTGATTCTTGTCTAGCTCAAAGAATTGGCAACTCATCCAGTGTGACAACTGTTGGCCTCAACTGCAGTGGACTTCAAGTACCAGAGTGTGTGCATCCAATTAGTAGGACATTGGATAAAAACTGATAAATGTCTACAGAAGGTGATAGACCTGTATGTGCCCTCTCTGAAGTGCACACACAAAACCTGAGGGCTGAATTTTTGAGACTGCCAGCTTTCCAGTTGCTTCTACATGTGCCTTTCACAGGACATTTAATTAAAGCAATTCTAAACTGATAAGATAAATCCTCATGGTTATGAAAAATCTCATTTATTCCTTTTGTGCATCAAAAGAAAAACAAGAATGAGAATTTGGTAGCCTCAAAAGACATGTCCCAATCCAAATAATTAACAGAATAAGAGAGTTGGGAGGGACTTTGGAGGTTTTCTGTTCTAACCCCCTCCTCCAACAGGAAACCTTTATATCATTTCAGACAAATGGTAGTCCAATCTCTTCTTAAAAACCTCCAATGTTGAAGCACCCACAACTTCTGGAGGCAAGTCGTTCCACTGATTAATTGCTCTGTCAGAAAGCTTGTCCTTAGTTCTAGGTTGCATCTCTTCTTGATTAGTTTCCATCCATTCCTTCTTGTCCTGCCTTCAGGTGAAGAATCCCAGTCTCAAATGCCTGAAATATTAGCAACCTGTGATCCCTGTCTGCAGCAATGATACCTAGTGTAGCTTTGCTTGTTGATGACAATGTTGTTAAATGAGTTTGAGGGCAGTCAAGCACCACATATGGGAGACCATGTAGAAGGATTTCCATGAGTCAGGAACAAAACCAAGGTTCTGTATGCAGATGGGCATGTTGTATATTCATTTCTTTGGTTCCAGTCAAACATTCAGATAGCAGGTGATAGAAATGACTTCAGCCTGTGATTGTAGAAAGAGGCTGAACAGACAAATAATCTAGTTTTGACATCAAGCTGAACAGACAAATGATCTAGTTTTCTTGAAGGCAGCTGCATATGTACAAAGATATATGTCAAATGTCCCTTGCTAAACAGGGCAATTCTAGCAATCTAGTCCTTGAATGCCTTTATCTCCATCTGTGTCAACAAGCTAGAACACTTAGCTTATATGTAGACTGATATGTCTTTCTAATATTTAAAGAGATTTGGGAAGATTTGTACAGTATTTTCAGAATTATCATCCCCAGTGGCCTTGGCCATGCCACTTATCTTTGTACCTCATTGTTTCATAAAAAGGAAGAAGAAGAGAAGGGAATAAAGGCCATAATTACTTATCTCATAAAACCATTGCAGGCATTAATTAGTTAGTTTACAGAGTTCTTTGAACATGAAAAGGTGCTATGTTGTGAACGTTCTTTGCATTATTATGGTTAATTAAAATGCTCCTCATTGCTTCCTCTGACTTTGATGTACTTTGTTTACTATTTACTTGGGCTCACTCCTCCTGCCTTGTTGTGCTTCAAAAGCAAAAGCAAAAGCAAAAGCATTTCAAATCAGGAATCCTACTGCCATGATTAATTCCCCCCCCTCCCTCACCTTTGCATGTTTGTTTCCTAGAGGAAACAAATCTACAGTTAGAAGTCAAATGAATGATTACTGCTATTGTGTCTTCATTAGTACAACTAGGAAGACCAATGCTGTTTTTGATGGGAATTTTGGCTTTCAAAAGTTGGCTCCACACCCAGCTTCCCCAAGGTGCTTCTGATGGGAGACTAATTCTAATCTCCCCAAGGTTGGGCAATTTATTTTAATGGTCTACCTCTGAGACATTCATCTAAAACTTTTGCTATTACACTGAATGGATTAGAAGAATCACTAATAGGAGTATTAGGCAGGTTTTTTTACACACTTAAAGCTTTTAACATTACAACACTAGCACCTGAACCAGCTGGAAAGGGAACAGGGAACTTGTGCTGTGTGTAGTCCCCATCAGTGATGGGGGGGTGGGGTGGGGGACTTAAAAAGGCTACACAACCATGAATAGAAAGGAACTGATATTGCTAGCCTAAAAAGATCTTGAAATATATCAGCTTTGAAAACGCTGCACATTTATAGTCAGGTGATCTGTATATGTGTCTTTTTTAAATAAACTATGTGATTCTGGTTGAAATTGTATAAGTTTTATGGGAGCTTTTAAACTGCAGGAACAAGAGAAAGGAAGTGTCATATGGCTCTGATTTCTCCATCTTGAGTTGGTGTCAGAGTTTGGATAGTTGAACGATGTGTCATTTATTGGGAGAAAAAAATGAAGCACTGGAGAACAAATCGAGGAGAGAACCAACCTAGAACAAAGGAAATATTTCCCGACAGTTAGAACAATTAATCAGTGGGTCCAGAAGTTGTGGGTGTTCCAACACTGGAGGTTTTTAAGAAGAGAATGGACACTCATTTGTCTGAAATGGTATATAGTGTTTCCTGCTTGAGCAGGGAGTTTGAGTAGAAGATCTCCAAGGTCCTTCCCAACTCTTGTTATTCTGTTTTAGCTAAAGCAAAAATATGGTGAAGAGTTTAATGAAAGTAGCTGTGGCTGTTTTTGAAACTGATGAATGTTAGTGGTGGATAGGCTGAGTTCATTATTTTATGATATCAGTACTTGGAGTTGTTAATTGTGAAATTCATGGGCAATCAAATCAGGAGAGATCAAGGTCATCTTATTGAGGTGATATATATTTAACAAATTGTATGGGTTGCCCCAAGACTGGCTGAATGGCTTTAAATGTAAATTTAAACATGTAATGGAAAACAACATTATCAGTTTTTGCAGTTCATAGTAGTGAATTAGAACCTTTATTTTTAGAAAATGATACCTTGCCATTGTGAAATGCACCACAGCATTGAACTACTCTGTGCCAGATCCGTTGCTTCACTCTCATGAGTTTGGCATACAATAGGAACATACATAAGGATATCTCTGTCCTTTGAGAATGAAGCCTTCCCAAAGTGGTCTACAAACCATATATTATTAAAATGTAAAAGTAGGAAACAGTACATAAAGCAGGAATGTCCAACTCACAGCCCAGGGACAGCTAGTAATGCAGCCCCAAAAGATTGCAAACTTTTAACATTATTATGTGATTTATATACATGAACTACAAGTAATCTTTGATTTACAACAGTTCATTTAGTAACAGTTCAAAGTTACAACAGCATTAAAAAGAGTGACTTGAAAAAATGTTGAAGATCAAAATACCATCTAGACGAAAGAAAGAATGATGGAAAATAAATTGTTGAATAAGATAAAGTTAAAATATGTGTGAATAGATGTAAATAGTAAGAAAGGATCACTTTGAAGTAGCTGTAGGGAAAAGTGATATGTATATAAATGTTGTGTGTTTGTGTCTTGTTTTTAATGTTTTCAAAATAAAAAACTTTTAAAATAAATAAATAAATAAAAAGAGTGACTTATGATCCTTTTTCACACTTACAACCATTTCAGCATCCCCATGGTCATGTGATCAAAATCCAGACACTTGGCAACTGATATTTATGATGGTTACAGTGTCCTGGGGTCATGTAATCCTCCTTTGCAACCTTCTGACAAAGTCAATGAAAAAGCCAGATTCACTTTAACAACCGTGCTACTAACATCACTTGCAGTGATTCACTTAACAACTATGGCAAGAAAAGTCATAAATGGGGCAAAACTCACTTAACAAAAGTCTCCACTTAGCAACAGAAATTTTGGGTTCAACTGTGATTGTAAATCGAGGACTACCTGTATGTATTTTACATGTGGTCCAAGACAATTCATCTTCACTCAGTGCTGCCCAAGCAAGCCCAAAGGTTGGACACCCATAACATAAAGGGAAGAAAGCCGGTTAGTCTGGCAGAAAATTGGACTGGTCTTTAAACCCTAGATTTTATAATACCATGTACAAATCCAGTTATCAGTTGCCATTCAACATAGCAGGTGATTCTGGACTTCAGGGTAGACTTTTAGGCCTTGGCCTTTGAACCTCTCCTTACGTCAAAGTGGGTGTTTTGGATGACTTGTTAGATTAGTCTATAATGGCAATTGGGCAATTATGTGTTTTGATAACATTTGATTTCTGTTTAAAATGGAATTCAAAGGATTAACATTCATGTGAAGAATTTCTTAGATTAGTCCATGGTGGCAATTGGGCACCAATTGTTGTTTCTTTACCATCTCTACCCTCTCTGTTCCAGAGGTGGGTTTCAGCAGGTTCTAACCAGTTCTGGAGAACCGGTAGGGAAATTTTGAGTAGTTCGGAGAACCAGTAGTAAAAATTCTGACTGGCCCCGCCCCCATCTATTCTCTGCCTCCCAAGTCCCAGCTGATTGGGAGGAAATGGGGATTTGCAGTAACCTTCCCCTGGAGTGTGGAGGGAATGGAGATTTTACAGTATCCTTCCCCTGCCACAGCCACCAAGCCATGCCATGCCCACCAAGCCAGAACCGGTAGTAAAAAATGTTGAAACCCACCACTGCTCTGTTCTGCTGAGCAGGAGAAATTGCCCGATCTATCTATGCCAGTGATCAAGTCTTCAATCAGGGAGGAGACATCAGCAAATGACAAATGATTTTTGTCTACTCTAGGCTTTACAGCAATATTTCTTGGCAAATTTAAAATGTGTGTGGCTAGGGAATCCTGGGAATTAAAATCCAAACATCATAAATTTGCTAAGGTTGAGAAGCATTGCTTTAGAGAATTACATTTCCAGGTGCAATGTCAGGCATCTTGACTTTTTTTTTTTTTTAAAGCAAACCTCAGGAGACAGAATTTGAAGAGGTGTTTATGATGCTCGTTAAAAACAAAACAAAGCACCATGCTAGAATTGGATTGGTGAATATTCTATCAATATATGACAGATTCACATGCAAAAAATATCATGTGAATGAGCCATAGATTAAAATTTAATCTTGAATTGCCACTAAGAATAACAGGAAAGGATCCCTTTTCCTGAATTAAAAGCTTCCACTATAGATTTAAGATTGCTAACATTAGCTCTGTGTATATGTGCGTTTGTGCACACACGTACCTTCATGTATGCATATCTGAAAGTCATTTTTCTCTTTAAAGCTGTAACAATTCAACAACTGTCTTGGTTACAAACCAAAGATTTGCTGAGAACATGTTAGAAGGAATCAGAAAAGCCGAGAAAAGGTCACAAATAAGCACCTTAGGAACAATGAAAGCTTTTCTCCATGTAGCAGTGGGAGCGTTGCAAAAGGAGGGGGGGGGAAACACCCTGAAAAGGTATTAATCAGAAGTGGCTATAAATCCTCTGGAGTTTTTGCTCTTATGAAACTCCTTGGAGAAAGTCTTGAAGGAAATGCAGGTCAAAGCCCAAAAAAGCTCTTGATCAGAGATTGCTAGAGGAAAATCTTCCCAGATGCCTTTTAATAGGCTGCAATCACCCCAGGAGTGGGAAAGCCAAGTGTGCTTGAAGCATGGTTGCAGTTCCTAATAGGTCTTGTCACACTTAAGGCCCTGCAAGCGCCATCCACCGAACAGCTGAAACTGGCTGGTGATTCATAAAGCCAACAGTTTAAAGTTTATTATGATGAAAGCACTTAATGACAGCCATCGCTAGGGGCCCATCATTTATAAAGCTGCGCTGAGTATTAGACATGTAGCATGACCACCAATTTTGTGTCACAATTGCTACCATAAAATGACCTTTGGTGATTTTTGCTGCATGTGGTGGACAGCTCTTCTTTCGCATTAGTGCTCTGTGGCTTTTCTTTGCAGACTATTATGCTGTCTAAAGCTTATTTGGCACTGTCGTGAGCCTCAACCCTTGTTATTACCCCAAAGGCCTGTCGAAAAGGGCGGGGAGAGGGAGGAAGGGAGGGAGGGAGAAACCCTCTCATGCTCTATTATGGCACCCCCAGTCAAGCAATTCCTTGGATAGTGTAACAATTTAATATACATAGTCCTCCATTGTTAATCACATTTCTTTCTTTTTTAAGTTCTCCTGTTTACTGTATATCGTACCTAACATCTAATTGGATGGAAATGAAATCTGCACGTTACCTTATTAGGCAAGTTGGGAGTAAAGATTTTGAGTGGTAATTATCCAATGGATAAAAAAAAAACCATCTATCCACCAAGCTAGCCAAAAATAAGTAATAATACCTCTCAGGAAAAAAAAGTACATCCTGGAAGATTATCTTGGGTTTAAATGCAGCACTTTATTCGCACATGGAACATAATTTTACAGGCTAAATAACCGGCACAGATTTCCAAGGAGAACAATATTAACAACAAGCCTACTTACCAACCAGCTTAAATGCCCACTGCCTTTAAAATGTGCACATAATTTTATAAACCATATAACATTTCTTTCCAGTGTATACTATATGCGATTTCTGCTGATATCTACTACTGTATTAGATTTTATGTAAAGCTTTTTTTTCCCCACCAATAAGGTGAATTGTTACATGACAAACTCATCTTCCACCATTATCATCTGCTGTTTGTGTTTAACAACAGGAGTCCCTTCTCTAACAAAACTGTTGTAATGGCTGTACAAATTACTCAGCTGAAAGCTTTTCAACAAACCAAACAGTATTAATCAGCAGTTCTTAGGAAGGTGCTAATTAAAAACAATTTTCTTCCTCAGTTTGCAATACTAAGCCATCTTCACTTGCACTGTTTCCAATATGCAGCTACTGTATACACTCCCATATTAGGGCCTCTATTAACTCCTGAATCTCCTATTACCTATTTTATTACATTCCTGTTTTCCAGATTTATGGACTTGTTGACATTTTAGATGTCACAGCATGATCTGTTTAATCATTTAAAAACTACATGAAATGAAGATGGGCTGTGAGGGACAGAAGGCTAAGAGCCATTTACCAAGTCAGAGAACACAAAGACTACAGGCAGAACTGGTTAGCATCTTTCAGGATTTTTTTAAAATCCCAACACAATTGCTGTCCTACACTACTCTAGTTTGTTTCTGATAAAAACAATTCTGTTGAATTAAATTCAACATCCTGGGGAAAATAACTCAAACATTAGAAAAAATCATTTGAAAACTTGGCAATTGTTGAATTTGGAGATAAAATAATATACGACAAGCCAGGAGTGTTATTGAGAAGCATCTTTAAAAAGAGATCCTGCTCAGTCAACACAGAGGACTGATTTTTTTAAATCAAGGTTGGACTATCAGATGCACCTGACAGCCATGCTTATCTGAGATGTCAGTAGAAAGAAAAAGAACTACAGAAGTATGGGAATTCAAGGTATATTTAGAATGGTGAAGAGAAGAATGCATGGAAACATTATAGATTTGTTGTGTAGAAAATGGTGCAGGCTTGTTTGCTGATGACAAAATGCCCGTCTAGAAGCAATGGGAATCCAACAGGAGAAACAATAAGAAATTTCTTCCGGACAGAGAATAGACATGGAAAGGCAAAGGGCTTTTTATTCCTGGGAATGTTGAAGTAAAGGTTGGATGGAATGTGCTGTAAATATTTGCAAAATAAAAGTATTGAGCAGAGCAGCAGATTTGGTACCCTTAACAATCCTGCCTTCTATCTGGATAGAGAGATGGGATATACATTAAAATAATATAAACCAATCTTGATACCAACTTGTTGGTTCCTTATGAGGTATGAGCTTTTGTAGATAAGCTGTTTCTCCTCAGCAAAAACCCTTATCTACACAATTTCCAGGTTACTTCATGCTTTTGTTAATATGGGCTGCAGCTTATGAAAGCACAGCTCCAATAAATCATATAGGTATTAGGGTGCCAAAGATATCTTTGTCATTGTTGCTTCAACAGACTAATGAGGTATTTGGATTTTTGGCAGAAATAACATAAGCTGAATTGTTTCCAAAAAAACTGTGTGTGCAAAGACCTCACAAAATGTCACAGTGGGATTGTGTTGTGTAGCAGATCTTATGCATCTGGTTGTGCATGCAAGGAAAAAAACATCTTTGGGTTTACTTTATGTGATTGTACAACACCTTAGGAGTAGATGTTTTCCAGATGTTTTTTAAACTTTTGGCACTACCATTGGACAAAGTGATTTGGAATATAATGGCAGAAAACAAGCTGCCCAGCCACTTGACTGAGATAGGCAACTGTAGAAATGAAATGAAATAAATAAAAACAATTTGTCAATTACTTTTGAGGAATGAAAATGTTGCAGAGAAAATAAGATGGGCCAAGAATTAAAAAAAAATCCTTGATATTAGAATCATTAAATCTATATGGGAGATAATTTGGGTTTTTATTACAGCTTGCCCACAAGTTTGTGCTCATTATGTTGCACTAAAGAAAATACTATCGGTGTATTGTATGGATTTTGGAATAGAACAGAATAAGCTTCTCTGTAATCACGAATTTATGGCTCTCTGGTAATTCACATGTTTCTATAATAACCTGGATTTTCCCCTCTCCACCCCTCATCAAAGGTAATGCTTTATGGAATGACTCTGTATATCCAAGTAACTGTATGCTTTTAGAAAGCCTATTTTTTTTAATTTGGGCACCTCATAAAATTTCACCTGGGTATGGGATTGAAATGCATTTGTTTACTTTTAAATGACCTTTGATGTGAGTACGATGGGAGTAGTGCATCCATCCTTGGTCTGTGATTTTGTAGAAGCGATGGGAAACCAATCATAGGATTTGTCAGAGCCATTTGGGCTCTGTGAGTTCTAGTCCAGCCTTAAATAGGAAATCTGGCTGGGTGACCTTGGGTGAATTCTCTCAGATGAGCCAACGTCATAAGGTTGTTGTTGTGGAGAAAATAGGAGGAAGTATTAGATGCTGTATATTCGCTACCTTTGTATTATTTATAAAAATAATAAAGGTGGGGTAAAAATAAATAAATCTTTCTGAAGCAACACCAGGGATTGGAAGATAATCGAGTTATACACAAATACATCTCGGGTCTTTTTTGCTGTTTTTGCTGAAAATGGCATTTGTACAAGAGTGTAAAGCATGGCCCATTTGCATATGTGATTTCTTTTTTGGAAGGGGAAATACTTTCTTCAGCTGAGGGATGGAACAGCCCTGCTGGAGAATGTTCATATTTCTTTCCTAAACTCTTGATTGACAAGGGTGAGAATGTTACAAGCACTCACACTTGTAAGAGCATGTTGCATTCAGTCCTCAGGGATGAATAACCAGAGACTTTCTGCCATTTTCGTGCTTTTGATCCTATCTTGCCCTACTGGCTCTTCTTTTTCTCCAACCAACCTCATCTTGCCTTTGCCTTTTGTCTGCTTCCTTCTCTCCTGCCTTGATCTGAATTGATTTCACTGGAACTTGACCTTGCCCTCCATTAGTCTCTGCACAAGTATTGCCTTAGATTATGCGGATTCTTTGGCTGAAGATGTGACATATTGTCCCTAGTGTGCCGATTGGGGCAGAATACCCTTTTAATTTATGTAACCTTGCAAGGGAAAAAAAATCAAAAGGATACTAAATGTGCAGAATACACGTGAAATATTCAGAAATGAAAGGGAAATAATAGTTCTTATTTTATCACAGTACATACATAGCAATAGCAAACAAAACAAATCTTACTAACTGCATGTAACACTTATAACATTGCCCAACATAATCTTTGATGCCTCTTTTACTAATCTCTCTCCTTCTTTGAAAAAAAATGTGTTCTCTTCATCTTTAATCTTGGCAAAATCACTTTGCAGACTTTTAGAAACCATGTTTCAGAAAACTACTTTTTAAAAAACTTACAAGATGTCTGTCATATGCCCATTGTGTTGTTACTGAAATCAGAATTTTTCGTCCTGCAACTTCTATCAAGAAGAGGCTCAGAAACTATCATTCAGTATAAAAAAGCCCCTTCAGGAGCAGTTTACAAGCCCATAAGAAAAGTTTCACCAATGTGTTGTTTCCATTGATTGTTGATGATTGATATCTGATTTAACTTTAAGGGACACATTCAGTTTAACTTCCATTCATACAAAACCCAGCATATATCCTCATCACAGAGTGTGTTTAACTGAAGGTTGTTTAAATTTTGTTGAAGTCAATTTATGCTTACAATCACAGTTTATAATCTTTTTTTTTTAAATTAAAACCGGCTTTTAATTTTAAAACATTACTATTTGGACGAGCAGAAGTAACATTCAAAGAACTAGAATGTGTGCTTAATTAAACCAATATAGAGATGATGATAATTTTAGAAAGGGTATCCCACCACAAAGCAACTTTATTTTTTTTCCAGAGAAATTGGGGGGGGGGACCAGAGAATTTTATACAATGATCTTTAGCAGCAAATGCTACAATCTAGGGCTTCTGGTCCTTTCATCAATTATATGCATGAGTAATTTAGTTTCACCATTCAGCCTCAATGCATAAATGTTTGCAGGATCGTGTTCTTAAGACCCCTTCAATTAAACCCTTACGGGATAATAGCCTGCATTTGAGACACTAGCTTGTACTGACATGACAGATGGGGAAAAGAAACAAACAATAATAATTAGTTGTTCATTTTGATATACTTGTTATCTACTCAGAGGGGGAAAAAGAGTGAAACAATAATTTCCAGGGTCATTATGTAAAAGTTAGCAAATATATCTATTTGTCATGTTCTTGAATAGTTTTGTGATGATATGTGACGGTCCATATACATGGGTACTATTTGTGCCTTTTCTATATAATATTTTTACTAAAGATATATAGCACGTGTAACTATGAGACACACAATGATGATAAAACTGTCCATGTCTAAATTCTTGCCATTTCTGAGCAGAAATTCCATGCAGTAAGTGTCTCAATGTGAAATCCATAAAATCCATAAAAGGAGATCTACCACTGAAATACTAGGATAAATGGCTGGTTTGCATTGCCCCTGGTCTTTATCCAACACTGAGAATAGACTGCTGTTTTATCAAAAGAGGAATAAATTGCTGTTATTGTGATGTTAGCCCATCACTTGGCATTGCAATTCAGGTTTTGTGAGAAAGAAATGTATGATCTAACTGCGATTTGACCTATGCCTTCTGCGATCCATATAGGTGCTCTAATGGAGCATAAAAAAATGTGGAATGTACCATCATGTAAACTGATGATAAAGAAATGCATTTGAGGGAAAGATGGAAGCACATCGGAGTTTGTGTGCAACCTATTAACTCAGAGAAGAGAAACAACAATTCAGGGGTAATTATTTTATTTTCATATACTTTGCCAATTAAGCACACAATGAAGTGTAATACTATTTGATTTTTCCCCCCAGTGACTTTTAAAAATAGTTTAAAAAAAAAAAAGAGATGATAAGCTACTTAAGATGCCAAAAAGTGTTTCTTAAACCAGGAAGAAGACAAATCCAAATAGTTTTGTCTTAGGCTTTGAAAGGCATGCATTGCTTCTGGGACAAAAATGTTAATGAAATGGTGTGAACAATGCCCGATGTTAAGATGTATTTTTGGGAAGTGAGTGAGCAAAGAGCCCACAATTGCTACAGCATCCAACATTTCTCAGACAAGGATCTATTTTTTAATAGCAAGTATAGGGAACAGTTGCAGTTAGATTTCAGGACTGATAAAGACTCACTTTTCATTCATAGTCAGAGCACTCTTCTTGTACCTAAACAGATAATAAGTACTCAGCACACTCCCCCTTCTTGACACAACACACTGAGACTAATCACACATAATTGGAGAGGAGGAGCAGAGGGCTGGCCAATGCATTGTGTCCAGAGGACAAATGGTCAGTTTATGAGGCTTTGGTTTGAAGCAATAATTTCTAATACATCTACTGAGAGAGGACCAAACCCTCCACCCCAAAATAAAAAATTCAACAATAAAACTCTGAAATCCCAACTCCTGTTGTAAAAAAAAAAAAAAAAAAAAAATCAGATAAACAATCTGAGTTTGAAAAATTTCACTCTGAAAAGAAAACCCAAAAGGTAATTTTCAAAAATAGTCTAAGGGGTAATGGTAAAATAAGAGAAACTTTCATAGAATATGATATGATCTCAAATGTTGAGCAGATATCAGTATCTGTTTTTTTCACTCACTTGAACAATAAATCCTTTTAGCATTTTGCAGTTGGTCAAACACATTCTTCCAGATGCAACAGAAAAAAACATTTTTGTCACAATGAAGAAATCATGTGCGAAATGACAGCCACAAAGGAAACTAGAGCTCTTAAGACTTCCAGCTCTCTTTTTCAATATAATGAACCCAAAGTTCTGAGAATGATCTAGTCTACATTGCTCAGAGTTTACCCTTCCCATGAAATTATTATATACAGTCCATTTTGTAGTAAAAAATATTGTTTTCCCATATTCTATCCTTCTTTGGTTAAAACAAGAAAAAATGGGTAGTGGAGATTTGGATCATAAATATCTTTTTCTTCTTTTTTCAGCTGCAAATAAAGAAACAGAAAGCAACAGTCAATTCGTTTTAATCATAGCAACATAATCCTTGTTAGTAAGTCAGATTTTTCTTGTTGTTGGATGGGTGGGTATCAAAGGAGAAAATAAATATTTGGCATAATTTTTATTTTCATTTTTTATAATCACCAGTAATCAAAATTGCTGGTGAGAAAATACCATGCAGTGGAGTAAATACAATTCATCTGAAATGTACAAATAAATGAAAGCTAAACTGTTTTTTAAAATTAAGACTTTAAATGTATGATTGATAGAACACTATGATCATCAACAACTGTCAAACTTCAGTAGTTTCACATACTAATTCAGACTTACCTCTCTGGACATAGAATAGCGCAGCATATTCTTAGCAACAAAAACAAAGGTTATGTGAACTCTATAACTCAGTCAATGTAACATGTATGGTATTCATTCTTAAAACAAGTATTCATTTAACCAGCTCTCCAGTGAGAACTTATTTACCAAGTAGTTGAATTTGGCATATATTTTCTATAGACACAAACTACTGAATTCAACAAGCTATCAAGATGAAAATCAAGTTTAAACCAACATTTATAAAGACTTCACTGAAACAATTTTGTGTGTGTTTATGCGGGGGCGGTGGGGGAGAAGCAACACAAAACTGAAAGACAAGAGGCAAAGAATATGAAGTAGAGTTCTTTTTTCTCAAATATATAATATTTAATATGTAATACCCTAGTGTACATATGTGTATTAGAATATTATATATTCAATATAGCTTTTGACATTTCTTTTTAACCATTATATAAACAGGAATTTACCCATGTCCTATTGTTTAATTCTGACGAATAATTTACCATTTATGAGTAGTGTAATTTTCCCAGCAACAATTGTTAATCTGTTCAAATTCTCAGCCATGTTAAAAATGACAATTTGGTTCTCTAATGTCTTTAATATTAGCACAAAGAGTTCTATGTGAATAAAATGGCTTTATTAATTTTATAATAATATGTAGCATTTTAAATAATATCCAACTTTTTCTTCAGGTAATGTTATTCCTGACATTCTGAGCCCAATTAATTATTGTAATTTTATGAAACAGGAAAAAAAAAACCTGTGAGCCCATCCTTTGATGTACTTTGGCTGATGTTCTTCATTTTACAAGGGCATAGCAAATACCAAAATGTTGGTTAATACCAGAAATTAACCGATTTTTTTTTCTTTTGGTGGGGTGGTGGCGGCATGAATTTTCATGGGACACATTCCAAGTGATCTCTTGAAGGAACCAAAAATTCTCCATTGTTATAAGTGTTGATGATCATAATAATAAAGAAACACTTCATTTTTTAAAAAAACAGTATACAAAATAATTTCCAGTTCAAAGTTTTCCCCAGTTGCATCTTAAGGTCTGTTTTTTTTTTAGAAAGGAAACTTCATTTCCTCGAGGACTAAACTTCAAATGGCCATTCCTATTGCTCATAATCTTCTCTACCCTGATGTGTCTTGGGTCAGCAGCTTCACTAACCTACATCCAGAAATAATATCTTGTAAGCCCATAAGAAAAAAAAAATGTTCTTGTTTAGGAATGCAGCAGATCTGGTCTGCCCCCATGTCTCTTTTAACCTGAATTCTCTAGTGACCTCTGGTGGCCAGCCCAAAGGCTCCATTGCAGAGTTTAAACACAACCCAGACCCGGCTTCACTATTCCAGATTAGCAGGGGGATGTTAAACAAATAAATGCCACAAAAGCATGTATTACTGCAACCTGTTATCCAATCGTAAGTGCATTGGAAACATAACATTATTGAACTCATATATGCATACACAGAAGCATTTGTAAACAGTGCATATGCTTCAGTCCAGAATATTATGTAGAGTGTTATTGCGCACATCATGGTTGCACTTCTGAGCCCAATTAATTATTGTAATTTTATGAAACGGGGAAAAAAAAAACCCTCGTGAGCCCACCCTTTGAATTGCATGAACAACTAAAAGCAAATTGTGAATAAAACAATTTTTCAATTTTGGAGGCAAGAAAAGGGAGGAGAGCAGGAGAGGCCTAGGAGAACTGAAATAAATTATATGGCCACTCTTAGTAGCATTATGCTTTCCCTCCTAATTGGATGTAACACACTCAGACCCACAGGGTGAACAGCAGCAACGGGAGCGGAATTCATACTGTTTACCCTTTACAGTAGCCACAATTATTAACCGCGCACCAGACACATTATAAGCACTAGCCACTCGTAATGTGGTATTTCAAATAGATAAGGAGAAAGGCAATATAACTATTCTTTTGACATCACGTTCTGCTCTCATACCACAGCCTCAGCCGTTGCTTTTGTTTAGAAAACCATCCCGACTTTGCTTTGTCCCTGTTAAAACATAAATCTATGCTACCCTCATTTTATATTTTGGTTACTTATCTCAGGAGAAGAAAAATATTGAATAGTTAATGAAACATACCCAGTTTGCAATGTATATTTGGCAAAGGAGCATAACCTGCATCTTATTTTTTTTAAAAAAATTATTAATTATTAAGAAAATATTCCAGAGGTTAGTGCAAGACTGATGCGTTGTGAAACCCAACCTGGGAAAAGGATGTGTCTATAGTTTTTGAACAAAAGCACAATAATAAAGTATAGGCCCAGTTTTGATTACAGGCTTGTTTTTTGAAACGGAAATAAAATTTCACAGCTAACAATGAGAGGTGAAAAGTTTAAGAGGCAAAGCTGTTCCTCCTGATCACTGCCTGTTAATCAGCTTCATGGGTGGTTGCCTAAATCTGTGGATTTTTTTAAATTGTTCTTACTTGCACTACTGTCAAGATTGTAACTAATTTCCCCCCCCTCTTCTAAGAGGAGGAGTGAATAACTTGCCATAGAAGGCAGCTGTGGATGAGTGACATGAAGCACTAATGCAGAGGGCAAAATTAAAATTCATGAATCTCTTCACAACCATTTGTGTAACAAGATTAAGACGGGACAGCAGAAAATAGCTGCATTATCAGGCTTCTTACAGTTCTCCAGCTGGTTACGCTCTATTCCAAAACAGTAGGGATAAGAGGATAACACGGAGCCGAAAGGAAAATGCCTCTCCTTCATTTGGGAGAAAACACATCCGAGGAAAAGATGAGGCTTGGATATGCAACCAGAAAGCATGATCCTACTTAACAACCAAACTTTTCACATAAATCCAGCAACAAAAAACGAAGGTTCCAGTCAGCCCAGAAGCCTTGCAATTAGAAAGCCCCCCCCCCCCTCTTCTTGGAAGAAGAAAGAAGAAAATTCCAAAAAGTAGGTATATCAGCCATCATCAGTTTAGGAGAAAACTAGCTTAAGAGCCAAAAGGATGGGGAATATTTGCAACGGAGCTAGGGGGGTGGGGTGGAGTTTGATATCCAACGATAGGGGCATATAAAGTTTGTAGTATCTCTATTTTCAGCCAATATATCTTTGCCTGAGCCCCTCTTCCATTCTTGCACATTGCCTCAGCTGCTGAATGCTATTGTTATTTACTGTGTAATTGTTTGTATTGCTCTACCTTAATCCTAAAGAAGGAGTGGCTCTTTTGTTTCAAGCTCTTTCAAACTATATACGATTTACTGACCACAATATACATCAATACAACAATCAATCACTGTAAACTGCCCAGTGACTCACAAGGCAACCCTATACAGCGAAGTAAAATGCATGAAATTCACTGAGACTGTTCGAAACAAATAGGTGAAAAATCACTCTATTAGCATTTATCTGTAATGGCAGACACTTAAGTGACATTTTTTTCTTTACTCAATTATTCTGTTATGAAGGAACTGATTATTGAAAAACGTACCCCAGCAACTTTCCCTAACAAAGTTTAAACATACAGTATATACCGAAGGCTTCCCCCCCTTTTTTTGAGAAGTAGAGAAAATTGCCCAAACCCCATGCTCTGATTCTAATTCTTTTCCAGTTATTAATCCCTTTTTGCCATTTCAGATTTTCAGCCACCCTGGAAGAATAAAAAACAAAACTCATACAAGAGATTTCTGTGTTTGTGAGAGAATATAAATTTGATTAATAAAATGAATACGTTTTACACATAATTCATTAATCTCTGAGCATAAGGTTTATAATTTATATATGCCCATGTAGGGAGAAGTAATGAATATTCCCGTACTTTTTCCTCAAAAGGTGGCATTTCATGATTCTCAAAAAACAAAAGGACCATGCATGTGAATGGCACTGGATGGCTTAAGCCAGCTCTCCTGGGGTGGGGGTGGGGGCTGATCCAGCTATTTGTGATTAGAGTTTAATGGTGTCATCTGAGCTCTGGATAGGATGCTTCTCCTGACTAGGTACTTTCAATGGTTTTCTCTGCCATAAATAGCAGGTGTCCCCCTTTGTATCACCTGCTTAATTATCAACAAGGAACAATGCAGGGAGTTTGAGAGATATGTTGCATGGGGCACTAGGGAGAAGGGTGGAAGCTAGCAGGAATGTTCATGGAAGCCATCTTCATACAATTACTTCTCTAGTGCCATTATTCCAGAACAGCTTTGCTGACATTGGATTTGCTTGCTCTGAACAGTGAGCGTATCTGGGATTGATACAGTTCTTCAGAGCCTCTCCCACTGCAGGAGAAACTGGGAATTGATGTAGCTCAATGTGTGACCCGCCAAATTAAATGCAGCCCACTATTAGTCATATTACACAATGCTACCAAGCCAACACCTGTCTTCTTCTATTTTTGCTGTCCTAGAAATGCAACATTTCTATCAATAATTTATCAACTGGCTATTCTATCAAACACTACTCTACTGTCTTCTATTTTGTTCTATACCAAAGGAGATGCTTGGTGCCTAAGTGGCTATTTTCTTCCTAATTCACAATGCATTCCTGTTCTAGTTGTGTAACAGGATAGATAGCTTCACTACCAGATGGATTTGCAACTGGCTGACAAACTGTACTCTATTAGTAGTCCTTAATGGGTCTAAGTCTACATGGAGAGAAGTAAGTAGTGGGGTGCCACAAGGTTCCGTCTTAGGCCCAGTACTCTTCAATATCTTCATAAATGACTTAGA
Organism: Arizona elegans; assembly: GCA_022577455.1. Classification (NCBI taxonomy): domain Eukaryota; kingdom Metazoa; phylum Chordata; class Lepidosauria; order Squamata; family Colubridae; genus Arizona; species Arizona elegans. The sequence continues at coordinate 294,295,337 of JAKOOJ010000001.1, read as the reverse complement.
TGAGGGAATAGAAGGGGAACTCACCAAATTTGCAGATGATACTAAGCTGGCAGGAATAGCTAACACTTTAGAAGATAGGCTCAAGATCCAGATGGATCTTGATAGACTTGAACACTGAGCCCTATCTAACAAAATGAAATTCAACATAGAGAAAAGTAAAGTCTTACACTTAGGTAAGAAAAACCAAAAGCACACATATAAACTGGGCTTAATAGCAGTGACTGTGAGAAGGATCTTGGAGTCTTAGTGTACAATCAGCTAAATATGAGCCAGCAGTGTGCAGCGGCAGCTAAAAAAGCCAACACAATCCTAAATTGTGGGAGCCCGAGTGGCGTAGGAGGCTAATGCCTCCTAAGGTAGCATTTAACATCCAGCAGCCTGCAATTACTGCAAGTTCAATTCTCCCCAGGCTCAAGGTCGACTCAGCCTTCCATCCTTTCTAAGGTGGGTAAATTGAGGACCCAGTTTATTGACCCAGGGGGCAATAAGCTGACTTTGTATAAATATACAAAAGTATGAAGGCTATTGCTTAATGCATTGTAAGCCGCCCTGAGTCTCCGGAGAAGGGCGGCATATAAATCAAATTTTAAAAAAAAATTGCATTAACAGAGGGATACAATCAAGATCAAATGAGGTACTAATACTACTTTATAAAGCCCTAGTAAGACCACACCTAGAGTACTGCATCCAGTTTTGGTCACCACACTATAAAAAAGATGTTGAGACTCTAGAAAAAGTGCAGAGGAGCACAACCAGGATGATTAGGGGACTGGAGACTAAAACATAAGAAGGACAGTTACAGGAACTGGGCACAGGTAGTCTACTGAAGAGAAGGACTCTAATCTAGTGATTTGAAGACATGATAGCCTTCTAATACTTGAGGGGCTGCCACAGAGAGGAGGGAGTCAAGCTTTAAAAGGAGCCTTGGTGGCACAGCAGACTAAAGTGCTGTTAAGTAGCACTTAGCTGCCAGCTGCCTGCAATTACTGCAAGTTCAAATCTCACCAGACTCAAGCTTGACTCAGCCTTCCATCCTTCCAAGGTAGGTAAAATGAGGACCCGGATTGTGGGGGCAATAAACTGACCTTGTATAAAAAGAACACTGCTTAGGGGGGGCCGAAAGCCCTACTAAGCAGGTATATACAAAAGTATGAAGGCTATTGCTTAACACATTGTAAGCCGCCCTGAGTCTCCGGAGAAGGGCGGCATATAAATGGAACCAATAAATAAATAAATAAGCTCTTTTCCAAAGCACCTGAAGGCCAGACAAGGAATAATGGATGGAAACTGACCAAGGAGAAATTCAACCTAGAAATGAGGAGGAACTTTCTGACAGTGAAAACAATCAATCAATGGAACAGCTTGCCTTTGGAACTTGTGAGAGCTTCATCACTTGAGACTTTCAAGAAAAGATTGGACTGCCATTTGTCAGAAATGGTGTAGGGTCTCCTGCTTGAGCGGGGGAGGGGGGTTGGACTAGATGACCTATAAGATCCCTTCCAACTCAATCTGTAAATTCCCCAAAAGCATTTTTTGCAATATGATTCCATCTACCATTCTATGCACTTTCCAAGAGAAAATTTAACATAGCTGGAACACAATTATTTTGTCATGTTCCTTAAACATGGAGTTGATCAGAGGCAAATGAAGAATAGCATCAAAACCCAAAACTGCCTGAGGAAATTGTTTTCTATCTGTGCATCCCACAATCTACATTTCAATGTCTCCAGTGTGAAATATTGTACAGCTGCTTTTGATTACTGACTGTTGGTTTAGAGTATGATTTGAAATGGGGAGAAGAGCTTGAAAAATGCTTCTGACAGACTTAATTCAATTAAAAAAAAAAAACACCTCTTGAGCCTTTAACACAGGGCAGCACTTAGCCAGCACCTGAACACTGAGTAAAGCAGAAAGAAATAATTGCCCATTGCGAGGTCAGGCTATGTGCCAGCTCCCTTTGCCTTAGGGGCTGTTTAACATTGAAAAAAGAAAAGGAACTCATGTGAAGCTTAACATGATAGAGCTATGGTGATATCCTCTACTAATTTTCTTGATCTCCCAAGTCTATGGAAAGCAGCAATGAAGAATTTGCCTCTTACATAGGAAACTGAGCACCAAAATGATTCTCTGTACTTCCATATTCCTTAGACCCCAGATGAAGAAAGAAAGGCGAATGTCAACTGCTGTGCCTCTGGGATGTTGGGCCATACAATGAGGAAGCAGAGAGACAACTAAGGAAACTATTATAAGCCATCTTTCAATCAACATTGCATCGCCACGTATCAGGCAGCAGAAAACAAAAAAAATTAAATAAATCTGCATTTGTGCCTGAAATGTTAATGAGTGTCCCCAACCTAGAGTTTATTCTTGCAGACTGTCAGAAAGAGTTTGTTCAATAGCGAGTCCAAGGCATCTCCCATCATCGACTCCATAGCAATTACGCATCCAGGTGAAAATAGGGAATTTGTATAATTCTTTCAATCCCGCATGAGAAATTTGAGAACTGTGTGGATAAGCCATGGGCCACAAGTTTCATACAGTTCTTGAAAGCCTGCTTTATTATTCTTTTAAGCCACCTCTTCTGCTCTGTTACACTGACACAGCACTTCCAGCATTAAAATACAGTTAAAAGAGTCACTCAGAGCTTGTAGTCACTCTAACAGCAATTCTATTGTTTGTCATTATTTTCTCTTAAAGAAGCTATAGACTTCTTCTAACCCTAACCCTAACACAAGTGGACAACTATGGGTTACTATGGTAATTCTGGTCCATAGGAGTTATCAGGCACTCTGGAAAGGTTCTGTGATACATTGGAAATCTTTACAGCATGGCTACCTGAAGAGAGATTCTCAGGTCTTGAGACTATTTTTTTTAAAAAAAAATATGTTACATATCGGTATATATAGTCTACCTTCCTTTTTTTAAGGTTCTCAGAAAGATATGGATGAACAATGCTACTTAGTAGTTACATTGCTGTTTTAAGATCAGTAGTGGTAGCAAAGGAGCAAGATGGAATGGTTAAAGAGGAAAAATTGTGTCGGTCTATCTCCTTTTAGATAGGGGAAGGATCTGAAGTGCTTATTAGAGAACAGAATAACAGAGTTAGAAGCGACTTTGGAGACCATCTAGTCCAATCCCCTGCATGAGCAGGAGACCCTATACCATTTCAGACAAATGGCTCTCAAGTCTGTTCTTGAAAGCCTCCAGTGCTGAGGCACCCACAACTTCTGAAGACAAGCCATTACAATGGTTGATTGTTCTCATTGTCAGGAAATGCCTCCTTAGTTCTAGATTAGTTCTCTCCTTGATTAGTTTCTATCCATTTGTTCTTGTCTTGGAAAATAGTTTGCCTACCTCATCTACTACATTTCGCTGCACACTTATTATTATACTAATTTAGAGCCTCGCTAGAGGGAATATAAATGTGAGAAGTGTGCTTATTTACTCTTTGAGTAAAGAGAAGTATATATAGACAAGAAGGCTATGTAGTTTTCTGCAATCCTCTGGATAATTGTAGATTTATTGAAGGGGAGGCAACCGACTGGCCACTGTTCAATCATTCTCTCAAATTTTTAATATTTCCAGCAGTGGGTTGTCCCCGATTCAGACCAGTTCTATAGAACCGGTAGTAAAACTGGCGGGAGGCTCTGCCTACTGACCCTGACGTCATCAAAAGCGATCTGTGCATGCGCACGATCCCGTTGCGAGCCAGTAGTAAAGGTAAGTAGAACCCACCCCTGATTTCCAGCTTTCTATACAGGTTATTTGTGTGTCTATATCAGTGTTTTTTAAGCTTAGCAACTTTAAGATGCATGAACACCAGCTCTCAAAACTGGCTCAGGAATTCTGGAATTGGTTGAAGTCCATGCATCTTAAAGTTGCCAAGGTTGAGAAAGACTGGTCTATTCTCTGTAGCTCGATAGTTTTTCAGTATGACTTGGGGGGATGATGCCAAAACATTTTAAAGTATCTGTTTACCCTATATCTAGGCATTATCTGAACTTTCCAGGAAATTTCTTTCCCACAAAAGAAGACCAAGAAGGCCATATCTTTCAAGCTTAGTAAATAATGATTGCTTGTTAACATTAATTCTGTGGGTTAGTGTCTATATAGTGCATTAACTAACACTTTTGGTCAAGGCTGGAATATTTGTATAGCAAAGTACAGCACTGAGCTGAAGGGAGAGGGAATACACTAAAAACACTACAGAGAAACGGCATTGTATATGAGTAAAAGAGGGAGGGAAAAAGAGAAATGGCATTGTATATGAGTAAAAGAGGGAGGGAAAAGAGATTTTATTCCCGTATTATTTCAGTTTGTTACTCTGATGTGGCATTTAAATCAGACACTTCTAATGCTTTTAATTCAAGATACTTAAAATTATTCTGTTCATTCATTAGGACTTCCAAATATGGAGTATAAAAATCTGGATGGATAATAAATGGCAGCAAAAAGACCACAGAAAAGTTTAATTGGATTTTTGCAGCCCAAATCTATAAACCTACTTCATTCTTATTTCTTCTTTTATGTTTTTATTTTTCATTCTTAATCTTTATCCTCTCAGATTTCTATTTATTATTTATTCAAATTAAATCAAATTTTAATTGTCATCAAAGATCAGAAATTGTTTATAACACAAATAATATATAGATGTGCTAAATTTCAGTAAATGAGAAATAACTAAGTAGAAAATATGAATTATAAAATTCATTAAAAATAGTTCATATTTAACAGCCCATCAATAGATTGCAGCTTTACCTCCCCCTTTTGCCACAGCTGCCATCCACTCCTGAAGCAGGATCTGTGAGTCTAAAATAGACTCCCATATTATACACCATTCCCAAAAGAAAAGTGCAGCCCCAATTATCCACGCTTACTTGGTGCTGTTGGGATTGAACTTGATCTTCTTCCCTCCTGTCCATGTCCCAACAGCCTCTAGGCACTGAGACCTTAATAGCATCATCTGGTTGGCCTGGGGTAAAGGTGTATAGCCAAGTATCATTAGCATACTGAGGGTACCTGATCCAAACTGATGGATGGCTTCACCTAGCGTGTACATACAGATATTAAATGGAAGGAGGAAGACTGCTGAATCCTACAGGATTCCACACATCCAGAGTTCCAAGGTCAATTAATCCCCCACTGCCAACATTTACTGAACCTAATCCGAGAGGAAAAGAGAAGAACCCTGCATATTCATGACCCCCGCCCCAAATCCCCAGGAGGTCCAGATGGTATTAAAAACTACTAAGTGATAACGGAAAATTAGTTCTGGCTCTGACAAAGGTGATCAGCAACTACAATCAAACTTGTCTCTGTGTTCTAGCCTAAAACATGACTGGAGGAAACCTAGAAACTCAGTTTCTCAAAGGCCCTCTGAAACAGCAGACTGACCACTTTCTTGGTAATCTTTGAGAAGGGGAGGTTGCAGGCTAGACAAAACTTATTCAGAACTGTGGGTCCCATTAGAGCGTCGAGAAAGGGATGCACCAATGCCTCCCTCATCAAAGCAAACACTGCAGCATGAACTCCCACATGTCACTTCCTATGTGGCCTTCACAAACAAGAATCTAATCATCCGTGGTTTCGGGGTGGAGTACCATCAGTACGCTGATGACACTCAGCTGTACATCTCCACCCCGGATCACCCCAACGATGCCCTTGAAGTGATGTCCCGGTGCCTGGAGGCCGTACGGATCTGGATGGGGAGGAACAGGCTCAGGCTCAACCCATCCAAGACCGAGTGGCTGTGGTTTCCGACATCCCGATATAGTCAGTTGACGCCATCACTGACTATTGGGGGCGAATCATTGGCCCCCACGGAGAGGGCTCGCAACTTGGGCGTCCTCCTGGACTCACGGCTGTCTTTAGAAGAGCATTTGACGGCCGTGACCGGGAGGATTTTTTATCAGGTTCGCCTGATTCGCCAGTTGCGTCCCTTTCTGGATCGGGACTCGTTACGCACGGTCACTCATGCCCTCGTCACCTCCCGCCTGGACTATTGTAATGCTCTCTACATGGGGCTCCCCTTGAGGAGCACCCGGAGGCTCCAACTGGCGCAGAGTGCGGCCGCGCGTGTGGTAATGGGAGCGACATGGCGCTCCCATGTAACACCTCTCCTGCGCGAGCTGCACTGGCTCCCGGTGGTCTTCCGGGTGCGCTTCAAGGTTTTGGTTACCACCTTTAAAGCGCTCCATGGCTTAGGACCTGGTTATCTACGGGACCGCCTACTACCACCAATAGCCTCCCACCGGCCAGTACGCTCTCATAGAGAGGGACTCCTCTGGGTGCCGTCAGCCAAACAGTGTTGACTGGCGGCCCCCAGGGGGAGAGCCTTCTCTGTGGGGGCACCTACTATCTGGAATGAGCTCCCCCCGGAGATACGGAGGATCCCGGATTTGCGCTCCTTCCGCCGTGCTGTGAAGACCTTTTTATTCCATCAAGCGGGCTTGGCCTAATCTCTTCCCTTTTTAAATATTTAAATTTTAATCTGTTTTTAAATTATCGGGGTGTTTTAATTTGTCTGGGCCAAATAATTTAATTTGATTTTATTGGGTTTTTAAATTTTGTGTATCTATGTATTTTATTGTTGGCTGTTCACCACCCTGAGTCCTTCGGGAGTAGGGCGGTATACAAATCAAATAAAACTGAAACTGAAAAAACTGAAACAACAGGTGGCCAGGTAAGTAGACCTGAGGATCCTGTCCTTCTGCTTAGGAGTCATAGCCTAAAACCTGTGACAGCTAACCATAGAGAAGTTGGACCACATCCCAAATATTTAATCTCTACCCACACCAAAACCAAACAGCACCACCGCCATGCTTGTAAGTTCATTGAAGATTGGCACTCCACAAGCAATACCATCAACAGACACATTGACCTACAACCAGTCTACAGACCCCTCAGAATCTAAATCAACTGCATAGCCAACCAGAGACAGCATCAGCCCTTAACCAACCCATGCAACCCCCCCACCAGTTCACCTCTCAATGACCCTGACCTGATGTAATCTCCTTATCACAACACTGTCATTTGAAATACCCATATCTGAAACCCTTATAAACGGAACGACACTGACACTGATATCCATAAACTCCACTGAAGATATTACCTAGCCTGGTAATGAAATGTTTAGAAACCAACCTATAAGCCTGGAGAACAAACCTTCACCCTCAGACTTCTAGTGTGTCATTTTCTTGGTGATTTGGGTCAGGTCCATTGTTGTTATGGTGATTATGAACTTCTGAGCTGTCTCAGACTCAATGCCACCTGGAAGGAGTTGAAGTCACCAAAAATTTTGACCTTGGGACTTAGTTGCCAACCTGACAACAGACTCTAGAAGATCAGGCAAGGATATGGATGACAACTGCTATCCCACCACTCCTGCTCTGGACTCAGGACAGTGCCACACTTGAAATCCAGATAGGCATATTTCGGGGGGGGGGGGGACTTGCACTCTGTTCCCATTTGAGTCTTCTTTATACATGCCAGGTCAGCTGTCTCATCTACCCTTAGGACAGTCTTATTACTTGACATTCAAAATCAGTAGCCAGACTCCATACATATAATTTCATCCTACAGAGAAGCGGCTCCCAAATGTTTGGGTACCAGGGACTGGTTCTGTGAGGAAAGGTTTTTTCTACAGACCATGGATGGGGCTTCACTTGTTTGTGTGAATCGGTTGCTGGCATGCTGCAGACACATACAAGAAAAGAATATATTATATCTTGCTTTTTCCCTTAGTTTATTCACTATTAGCTACTGTTTTCTGACCCATTGGTCTGCAGTCATTTTTCTCCTAGTTCACAAGGATGTACCATATATGAGGGACCATCTCTTGCTGGTCACATCTACCTGACACACTAGAGCAGGGAGGCAAGGAATGTTGCGGGTTCCATCCCCTAGGGTCAGCATTCCAGAAAACTCCAATTCCGAGTAAAGACGTGGAAGCAAGCATTTTCCAAAATTCTCTTTACTAGAATAGGTAAACTGGCACATCTGGGAAAACCCAAATCTGAAAGGTCCGGGTTTTCCCTCAGTAAATCAAAACCCCCAAAACCATCCCCTCACTCCTCAGTCGATCACATGCTCCAATCAACGTCCGTCCCATCTCGACTCAGCACTCTGACCACTCCTTCTCCAGATCGCCCTGGTCTTGACCAATAGGAAGAATGCTATTATGTGCAAGAATTAAGTGTAGGATTCCGCTTTAGAGGTAATATAAACACTACTGAAAATGCCTCTTTGAAAATATCTGCATGTATAATGTTACATAGCTGGGAATCAGAATATGTGATTCCTGTTCCTCCTTTTAGTATAATGAACATCACCATCCTGGTCCATGAGTTGAATTGCATGGAACTGGAAGCAGTTATTTTTAGGAAATTTAAAGTTTATGAAGTATGAGGTCTCCAATGCAACATAACACTATAATTTTATTACACTAACTGTAATAAAAGAGGACAATGAGAATAGTCACTTTAAGAAAACAAGCTTAAAATCATATTTAGAGAAGTGCTTTTGGTTAACTATTGTAATATAGAGATCAGACACAGATAGCCTCAAAACCTATACATTCTGTGTGAGATCATTCCATCTGAACCTACCATCTGATCCATCTATAAATCAAATATGGATTTAAAATATGATATGATACAATTAGACATTCACCTCCTAATTAATTCCACATTTTTTGATATTCAATAAAGTTAATTGCCATAAGCTTCAGGCTCAAATATACCCAGTTGTTTTTAATAGATACTGTATGTATGAACAAACTTAAACACTTGAACGTCTTGAATTGGATCCCTATGAATGAACAGATTCATTCTGAGGAAATGATGAAGCAAAGCCTCTGTAAAGGTCTACTAGATATGCAAAGATAAAGGATGGCTCTTCCACACAAAATAATCAGATACAAAAAATAGCTATTTAGAAGCAGCATACCTATGAGTACTTTAATCAAACATTTAGGTTACCTGCCAAAAGAACCATGATCTCTTCAAAATGCAATGTGGATTAAAGTGTTATCTACCATGAACAGAAAACTAACCTTGGAGTGGAAGTTTGAGATGCGTTCATCATAATTTTCATGTCTTTCGACAGAAAAACCAGCCTTTTCAGCTAGGCTGCAGAACTGGTTTAGAGTATCTCCTCTAAGTGGAGCAAATATCAGAGCTTTCCCCTAAAACATTAAGAACATTTATATGTTTTATTTAAACAATAACATAACATTGATAAAATTGTTAACAAATTATTAAAATGGACAATGGTATGACAAATAGGAACAGGAAGATCTTGAAAAATACACTATAAGTAAACTTCACCAAATGTGAATAATTGCACTTGACTGTTATCAAAATTTATTTTATCTTTTCCACATAATTTTGTCTAATTATTCCATTAAATCAAGTTGCTAAAGAGAATTACTATAAGCTATGAAAAATTGATCCATAGTCATGTTTAATTTTTGTTAGAATTGAGGAAATATGTAAAACTGTGTAAATGGAACATGCTTTCACATTGAATTTTTTACACTTCTCCTTCCATTACAGCTACCAGAAAAGATTCATCTAGTGTTTGTAGGAATTACAAAAATACCTTGGATGAGCAACAGAGGAGCAGTAGTGGAAAAAGGGATAACTGAAAAAACTGGGTGGAAACATCTTGTGTAATCTATGTTTTGCTTGCTTTAGGCATTTAAATCAGATTTTTTTGCAATGTATGTCTGCTATCACTTTCCCATCTGCCACATATCAGGATTTTGTGGTGGACCCCAAATATCCCTGAAAGTTTTATCAGAACTGGAATGGAACGAAGAATGTAGAAAAAAACCTGATGATCAGAGCATCCTTCCCTTGGCATAAATTTGGGGTTTAATCCAATAAATTTAACCACACTGTATCTATTTTTCTACTGCTTCAAAATAAATTTTCATAATAAAACTCCCAGAGAGGCTCTGGAGGCTGGGAACAGCAAAAAACTTCACTTCCTGTCCAACCGGAAGTTGGGAAATGGATCATTTCAGGCCTCTGGAGGGCCTCCGAGGGGGTGGGGAAGGCTGTTTTCACCCTCCCCAGATGCATAGAGAAGATCTGGACCCAGGTGAGAAAGAAAAATGAGCCTACCGGGCCATCGCGTGCCAAGAGTGGGGGGGAGGAGAGGGGTATATGCACGGGGCAGGGTGCATAGAATTATGGGTGTGGGCATGTGCACATGTGAATCTCCCCCCCTTCCTGGCACGCGATGGCAAAAAGGTTAGCCATCACTGATATAGACCATAGGTGGGAATTCTTGTGCTTCAACCAGCTCCCAAATCAGTTTTACCAGCCCCAGGACCCCCAGGATTGTATCACTGAAACTTGACAGCAAATTGCCAAACACCAAGTTTGGGATTTCCAATTGATTTCTGCTAAGAAAGCAAACAAATAGGGCATATTAAGCTTTTGAATCAATAACAAGAAATAAGCATTTCCTCTCACTGGTTTGCTAACTTGCAAGGGTCACTATTATTGTATCCCATGCAGACTCTAGGTGTTCACATGAATAAATATGGCCTGAAACATAAAAAGATACAGAGCTTTCATAAAAACAAAAAGGGTACTTTAACAATTATGGCTCAAAATCTTAATTTTCAGAAATGGAAGAAAAAGATACTGATGTCTTTGTCCAAGTAAAGCATAAATTTCTAAACCAAAGACAAGTTTTAGTTAATATTAACTCCAACCTATATAGAAAAATACACCTTTGGTTGTGTCTTCTGTAGTAAATTTAGGAATACTGAACTAGGCATATGAAATTTAATAATGATTCTGCAATTTTTATCTATAATTTCTACATCCATGAATCTGATGATCTAATCAAGGAGGATGATAAATTTGGATGTTTTTCTGAGAGATCTTAGGAATTCTCCTCTGGTTTAGGTAATAATCCTGCCAAGGCCTTGAAATGTGCTAGAATAAGGTGTTTTCAATAGATTTACTCTTAAAAATCCTCATACCAGTTAAGGAGCTATGTCAATAGCTTGGAATCGTAAAGAACTGAGAACAATGAATATCACGTTTGACAAACAAAATATAAATGATGGAAGATTTGGAATAAGCACAATTGGATATGACCGAGAATACATTTTTTAAAACTGTAATGATGGTGATGGAAATCTTACTTCTTTGTTACTATTATATTTGCCCAAGGCTATTCATTGGAGATTTGTGGGGATTTCTTTCAATTTATGGGATATTTTTCAGATAAAAACCCATTCTTATTGTTACTGATTCTATTTCAATAGAGTCAGAGATGGATGTTCTTATACACACTTGCTTAAGCAAAGCAATTGTGAGACCACCTTTTAAAGATTAGATTCTATTACTCCTGGTAATTGCCAACCAGTGTTAATTTTGCCATTCTTAGATATCTATTGGAATGTGTTGTGATTATTTCATTGCTGTTTATTTCCAAATGGATTTGAAGTTTAGCTTCAGGGCAGACATGGCCTTCAACACACTAATCCAATTATTCTGGTACTCTCCATATGCCTTGGTCTACAATTGCCAGTTGTCAATTGGGATGCATAAATTGAAGGCATCAAGTTGGGAATACTGCCTAGAAGATTACTTGCATTAGAAAATAGTCAGAAGAGAATCTAGATTTAGCAGCTGCCTCCTCCACCAAACTTAGGACTTTTGTGCCATGTTAGGCATTACAAATGAAGGTAAATATACATATACATATATCAGGATAATGTTGCAGGATGTAATCTGGGCTGGTCACCAGGACCAGTGGTTTTGCTTTCCAAGCTTTCGGACTCAAACTGGAGCCCATCTTCTGGGAACTTCTCCCTAGTAGAGTGTGCATTTTTGGGCTGTTCTGTGTGTGGGATTTATATGGTGCCTGTTGTATGTAGCTTTTTAGATGTTGATTGGGGTGTTGATGGCTGGCTATAAAGTCCTTGACTGTTGTTTGCTTCTGCTGGGCAAGGAGGACCCAGATTGTTGGGACAATATGCTGCCTCTGTAAACCACTTAGAGGGAGCTGTAAAGCACTATGAAGCAGTATATAAATCTAAGTACTATTGCTATTGTGATTTTCCTACTATCTTTTTTACCAAAAGACCAACTACCCCCATAACTTTTAAACTGTTAAAAAGCAAATTAATGCAAAAACAATGAATAGAATACACAATTCAGCATTGTGTAATTCTGGGAAAAGATTTTTATCTTCACATAGGGTATTACATACAATCATGTCATATGGATTGTTATAAATTCCATGGATTTTTCTTAATACAAATTATTTTATATTTTAAAAATATAATTTTAAATACTACACATTACTTAAATGGTAAAATCTTAGCTCCTTAGAATTATATCTTCTCTAAATAAATAAAGCTTGCTAGGTTAGTACTGTAGAAAAGTCACCAAAGATTGTTGCTGCATTCTAAAACATACTTTCAAATAATTTTAAGGAATAGTGAATTCAGAAAGATTTGGGAAATGTCTTGATTTATTTAAATATGCCCTGTGCTATTTATCCAGACCTTTTGCAGAGCCCATTTGTTTTTCTGAGAGATAAAATGAACCTGAAAAAATGTGTCTGAAGGTAGCTGGTTTGAAAAACATTGCCCTTTAACAAGATTTTTCAATATATACTTACTCTTCCAGCTAATCAAATGTTGACTATTCTACTTGCATTGGATTTCCAAGTTTAATGTGATTAATCATTCTGGTATGGCTGAATAAATTGCATAGTTCTTGAATTTTGATCACCATTATTGCTTCTATTACAAAATTATTTGATTCTTATTTACTGCTAAAATCCTAGGAGAATCCTATAAAGCTGGACATTTAGGGACATATGCAAAGGGATGTTAGCATTCTTATCTTCCTGGAGTTTGCTCTACAAATTGAGGATCTGATATAAATGTGCTATCAACATACTGTCCCTGAAGCAAGGGCATAGCAAACACTGAACTGTTCACTTAGGGAAAGTGGCATCAAAATAAATCATATAAAAATGAGCAGAAGGTTACAGTGGCAAAATCAAATTTAGTTGGGGAAAACACAAATGAAGTATTAATTTTTCAGGAGTTACTACTGAGGAAGATATAGTTCTATAAAGAATAATGCTGGGAAATGAAAATATTTATATGTTCTAGTGAAGACTGTAAGTATGAATTAAATATAAAATTACACTGTAATATAGGTAATAGATTTTGGCTCATTCTCGGATAGTAGAAAGACACAGGTTGAGGACCATAGAGGCAAATATCTCACTAATACTCAGAACTAAATGTTAATAAAATCACTGTTTTCATGCCCCTCTGTGAAATGAATAGTCTTTGGTCAAACAAGAGGGAGAATCATCTGGCTAGCCTCAGATGTCACAGAGGAATTCTCAGTGCACAGATTGTAGGACCTGGATTTTCTGTAAGGATGGATTGTGGCAAAAAGGTTTAGGATATATTGCTGAGGAGATCAGGAGTTTCCATTTCAAAGGATTCAAGTTCTCAGTGACCTGTCAAATGTAAAACTCTGCAATACAGGTATGTCAACATTACTCTATCAGCTCTATATGCATCTGCCAAAGACTTGCATTATGGTGAGTTGTTCAGAAAACAATATTTTTTTCAGTCAGAAATAATTATTTCTAAGTTCAGTGGGAGATTGAAGTTTAAAGTCTATCATATGAACTTACTGACCACAATGGAAACCAGCAACCCTATCACTAAGTAGCATGGTCATTAAGTGGTCATTAGGAGCCTGGATAGCTCAACAGACAGAGCTCTGTAATTTAAGACCAGCTGTCTGCAATTAAAGTAAGATCGAATCCTGCCAGGCTCAAGGTGGACTCAGCCTTCCATCCTTTCTAAGGTAGGTAAATTGAGGACCCAGTTTGTGGGGGCAATAAGCTGACTTTGTATAAATATACAAAAGTATGAAGGCTATTGCTTAACGCATTGTAAGCTGCCCTGAGTCTCCGGAGAAGGGCGGCATATAAATCAAAAGAAAAAAAAAAAGAAAAAGTGAAATATTATGTGACTATGCCAAACTTCTCTCACTTCTATTGAGGTCAATAAATGAATCACCTGCAGTCATTAAGCCCAATGTCATGTAACTTGAACTTGCGACTTACTGCAGGCTTCCCCAATGATTTTATTTATTTATTTATTTATCGGACTTATATGCGACCCTTTCTCCACAAAGACTCAGGGCGGATTTTGTTTGTTGGAAGCTAGCTGTGAAAGTTATAAATGGCAATTACATCACTGTAGGATGCTGCAACCATTGTAAATGTGCACTGGTTGCCAAGCACCCAAATCACGAACCAATAACCATAGGGATGCTGTTATAGCTATCCTTTCATAAATCTACGTTTTCAGCATCATAAGTTTGAACGGTCATTGAGTGAGGCAGTCATTAACCAAGAACTACCTATATATTCTTCTGGTATTTCAAAGAGCAGTCATCATCATCTCCAGATAAACATATAAATAAAGTTCAGTTAGAACAGTAGAAAATACTTGAAGGTGACAACTCTGAATCCATAAAGTTAAAGGATCACTTCATGAAATTACAGAATATGCGCCTTCAGTACAGTCCTCAGAATTTACTCTTCCTGAAACAAGCAGCCCAATAGCATTTGGGCTTTTAACATTTCCATGTATTCTGGATTCCTGCTCAACCTGGCTGTTTGTTGAAGGTCAAGAATGAGAAGCTGGGGATCATTTTTTTAAAAAAAAAAAACTATTATTATTATTATTATTATTATTATTATTATTATTATTATTATTTAGTTGTTGAGATATAACAAACAAATGCAACAATAGAGACCTGGTGGTTGAAACTGGCAATGCTTCTCTTCAGAAAAAGATGCTTTTAATTTGTTGTTATTCATCTCACTTCACAAATATGGCTTTGACAAGGTTAAGCTGTTTTTATTCTGGCAATAGAAGAAAACCTCTTTTAAGCATAGACTGAATGTACTGTATATTTCATATTCATTTATTTGCTAAGTGTTTCATACATTCAGAATTTGTTTCCAACCATTTTTGTATCAGGTTAAGATTTACTGGTAACTTCTGTATCTATATGGACATGAAGATATTAAGGGTTTTGTTGATAAATTGAAAAGAAAATTTCAACTTATCAAGATTATTTATTAAGTTCCTACAAAATTATTGTACTATACAATTCATTTAGTATAAATAGCGGTTAAAAATAGCACTTTGTAACAAATAAATACACAATGACAAAGGTTACTATTGAAGGGATTACACATGACAGAAGCTAACATAAAAATTTTCAATATCAGAATTTTACTTTAATATGAAGACATTGTTATCAAAGGGAAATACTCAAGAAATGCTTTGATAAAAATAATCTCCCAGTATCTTTGAAGCGGTTTCATTTATTTTACTTCCCACTGTGTTCCTTATCAGAAGGCCAAGTATAAGAAGTTTTCTAGTTTATGATTAGGAAGGAATCTGATAGATTAGAAGACTCAATTGAAGTTGGACATAATAAGTATTAAAGTATTACATGACGTTAATCCTGCCATTCCATTACTCTCTCAATCATTGTGCACAGACTAATTATTCTGAAGCCCATGTTCAGGAGAAAATAGAAACATACTTACACTGTGATGAAGTAATCTCTTTATTGCATCCACCAGGCTAGCTCTGTACTGGTCCAGAAACAGGCTGACATTGAAAAGGGAACAGTATTCAGATTAAAAAGGGGTTTCATTTCTAACGATTCTAATGCAGATAAGTATAAGGCTAATTACATATGTTTATATACTGCTATGAAGAAAAACTGAATCTAAATTCTTCTCAGTTCATGGTTTCTAAACAAATCCTCAAACTTGTCACCATTTTTGTCTGAAACTGAAGACCAAAGGATTACCAAGATATGCTTTTAGCTGAAATACTTTTAAGATAAATAGTTAGGTAATACAATCAGAATTAATACAATATACAATGAATAAATCCCATTCTATTTCTGGAACAGAAATTAATATTAAAACAGGCTGCCCTCTGCATTTTATAGAAAAATTCAATTTATTTTGCTTATTTCTAAAAATATGTATATATATTGTACACTCGTTTTTTTAAATCCTCAAACAAGTTTTTTAGCTGAAATATTAAATAAAATTTTAAAAATCTATCTATAACTAAACAAGACACTAGAAGACAGAAATAAAAATAAACACGGCAGCATCAAATTTACTTAATCAACTGTCATAGAGCCTTGATAGTACAGTGGTTTAGTGCACCCTGTTATTAACACAGCTGCCTGCAATTTCTGCTGGTTCGAATCTCTCCAAGGCTCAAGGTTGACTCAGCCTTCCATCCTTTCTAAGGTAGGTGAAATGAGGACCCAGTTTGTGGGGGCAATAAGCTGACTTTGTATAAAAAATATACAAAAGAATGAAGGCTATTGCTTAACGCATTGTAAGCCGCCTTGAGTCTCCGGAGAAGGGCGGCATATAAATCAAATTAAAAAAAATAAAATAGGTGTTTTGCAGAATAATTAAAAAAAGAACAACAACTTTTTTTGTAAATCTATTTTAACCTTATTTAAAAGAAGATTCCACTACTTTTTACCCAGGAAGCATAACAAAAATTGCTAGAAAATTCATTTTCTTGCCCTCATCAATTTGTAGAGACATTAATTTGATTCCATAGTAATTCCAGCAAGAGTTACAAAGAAGTCAGCTCTGTGGAAAGCATTACCATGTTGCAATGATGAAGTGCATGTTGCTATTGCTTACATTAATGGGCTATGTTGCTTTAATTTAATTACATTTAATTATAAATTAAACCCGATTTAGTTTTGTTGTGTCCCCATTTTTTTTTTTTTATTCTGATACCATTTGTAGGAATATGACCTCTGGCGTGCCATTCCAAGGCCCCCCAAATCTGGTAAACCTAACTGGAATGTTAATTTTTTTCTGCAAACTGTGAAAAAAAAATGGAGAGCGACATATCAATTGGTTTTACTTCCAATTGAAAGAGTAGTTCTCTACTCTTTCAATTGGGAGTAAAACCAACTGATTTTCCATCAACCTGTGTATCCCTAATTAGGACTAAGGTGGTATGTTTTTCAGTGGCCCAGGAGACTCACCAATTGAAATGAAGTTGAATATCTAAATTGTAACTTCTGTTGTCCTCTATGCCATTTCGGTAAGAAGTGTAGGGAGAACGATTGAGTGGCTTGGCTTAATTAGCATATACAGAAGCCCATTTAGGTGAGAGAGATTCCAGAAAAACAAATTATATGGAGGCAATATGACATTCTGTGTTGAAACCTACATTTTTATATTTTCTTTGTGAATTATTACTTTGTGAATTATTATTAGCATTTGTGAAGCACTGATATTTCTTTACATTTAATAAGTTTCATCTTTTTATTTTGCATGTATTATGATAGCCAAGTGCCACCATCCATGATGCTTCTGATACAAATCTGAGTTGTTTGCACTTCATCGTCGTTAGCAGCTCTGCATAACTTCAGTAAGGAACAAAGCTGTCATGCACTGAAACACATTCATTATGGGAGAACTGGAGCTCTTATTTTCACACCATCAGATCATTACAGAAAATGAAAACAAATGGGAAAACTTGATCAAAATGAACAATAAATTATTATTACAAAATTCGACAACCTCGTGCATGTTCTTGGTAGTGTGACCTATCATGCATTTTATAACAATATGCAGTTAGTGCTAATGGCAGTGAGAGCTATCAGAGGAAATCAGAAATGGAATTCACACGAACCAGTCTTGAAACTAAAACTATCTGTAAATGGATGGACCGATGCCTGAAATAAATACATACTTGCCATTCATATAAACATTGAAGAAGTAGAGATACTTCCTCTATTAAAATCCAGGTGATAATTTGTGCCTCCCCAAACCCATGTCATCTGTACTTATCTCGTGCCATCCCATTAGCTCTGTACTTTCTGAGAAAGAATATCACTGTTTTTATTTTGTTTTCTAGCAGAAACTCATTAAAAAACCTTCATCCTTTACATTAATCAAAGCCATAAAAACAGTTCCTGTTCCATTCTCAGATACCAACAATTACATATAAACAATTATGTTTAATGGCATAATATATTGAATAAACATTTTTCTTTTTAAAAAAACCCTGTAACAAATGCCCCAATATTTGGCTTGTTGTTGTTAGTCGCAGAGTTGTGTCCAACCCATCGCGACCCCATGGACAGTGTTCCTCCAGAACTTTCTGTCTTCTATCATCCCCCAGAGTCCATTTAAGCTCATGCCGACTGCTTCAGTGACTCCATCCAGCCCCCTCATTCTCTGCCACCCCCTTCTTCTTTTGCCCTCAATCTTTCCCAGCATTAGGCTCTTCCCCAGTGAGTCCTTCCTTCTCATTAGGTGGCCAAAGTATTTGCGTTTCATCTTTAGGATCTGGCCTTCTAAAGAGCAGTTAGGGTTGATCTCCTCTAGGACTGACCGGTTTGATCACCTTGCAGTCCAAGGGATCGCAAGAGTCTTCTCCAGCACCATAGTTCAAAGGCCTCAATTCTTTGGCGCGCAGCCTTCCTTATAGTCCAACTTTCACAGCCATGCATTGCAACTGGGAAAATCATAGCCTTGACTATACGCACTTTGGCACAGTGATATTTAGTAACATTTGGCTATACATGCTAAATTCATAACCACTGTAGTCACTTTTCAAAACACTGCATGCCAGAGTTTTGATGCAGAAAAATGCCACTGTGATAATCCAACTTTGCCCATAGATCCATCAAATTTCAATAGCCCATAGGAAATAAAAAAATACACCTGACTTAATGACTCAAAGAAAAAAAAAGATGGGGAACCAAGGCACTTCCAGGCAATGCTTTCCCAATTCCTGGGTGTTTAAGAGCATTTCATCTACAGTGGCAAAGTTGCCCTGGTAGCTTCAGATAAGTCAAGCCATGACTGAAGGTATCAGCATAAATTCACAGGATAGTTTGAGATTTGGTATGGGATTGTTGTGGCTACAATTTGGTAAATGAATGGTATAAAACAGCTAACATAGGTCATTTACTTCCAGTTATCATTATTTATGTAATGGTTGAAGAAACCATTTCCCATTTTACATGCCTTAAACTATACACATAAACCTGCCTAAAAGTACTGCATTCCTTTTACCTTATTCTATGTTATAAGTATACAATACTGTGAATTTTTCCCCCTAATATTTGCTTTATTTTTTTATCTGACTATTCTTTATCCCATATTCCCAAAATTTCATAATTGCGGGTTAGCTAGTTGCAAGTTATTTAATCTTATTTTTCTATTTATTTTATACCTGGCCTGACCTGAATTAGGTCATAGATTATTGTTGTAATTATTAAATATTGTAAACCTTTATTAATTTCCTTTCTATTTCTGTGCATCAACTATTTCAGTATCAGAATGCAAACATATATATAATTTAAGCATTTAGCAGAACGCTGGGTTTTATAATCATGCATATTTTACTTGAATCTTAGTCTGACTTCAGAATTCATTTATGAATGGAGCTTGCATCATTCTTATTTTAATAAATGGAATCAAGTAGTACCAATGGCTAGCTAATCAGAGCATCATACTATGCCAATTTTCTTTAAACAACACAATAGGAATCTGTCATTTCCCTTAATATTTGTACCAAGGTTTCTGCTGTATTCTAATTCCAGAGCTTAACAGCTGACAATGATCTGGATAATGTTGTTAAATGGATATTACAAAATTATTCTACCTATTTTTTGTTTTCATTTCTACACAGTTTTGAAACCTCTTAAATATTAGCACATGCAAACATAGCCCATATATAACTATGAATTATTACCCAATGTTATTGTTTTAATGAAATTCCAAATTTAAAAAAGTGAAAATATATTTAATTGCCAACCTAGTAGTTCAGATTATATATTGCATTATAAGCTCTGTAAGTTATTTCTGTTAGAAAAAGAAAAATGCAATATTTAGTTCCTCAAACTAATATATGGGTATGCTTATATAGTATTTTGTCATTAATTAAAGCATGTTTGTTTTAATACTGTGGTAAATCCACAGAACTAGGTGCATTTCATATCTACTAGTGAATGCATATTTATTAACCATAATTCTTTGTTTTCTAGTGAGGCTACAATTCTTTTGGGAATTCTAGCAATTTATTCATTAGACAATAGAATAATAGACAACAATAATACATAGTTTTAAAAAAGTTAAGTTAAATCTTGTTGTTTCTGATATTCTCTACCCAGTAAATATTAGGATATGTATTAGGCATAATAAATAGGATATGTATTAGGCATAAATGAGATACAATAGTCAGGTTGTTTTGATATTTGTGTGAAGCACAAATTTAACTCAAAATCTCTTGGCAAACCTTGCTTCACCCACATAATCTGGAGAACATCCCTATGCAAGCCTTGTCTAAGCCTCTGAGAAGACTGTTGCCCTCCTGCTCACGTCCGCCAGAATCTGATCTGACTTTCATACTTAATCTGATCTAATCCTGTCCAGCATTAACTTCATCTGTGCAATGAAACCCAGAGTATCCATTCTAATATTTGATGAGGAAGGCATTTACTAAATTACTTGCTGAAATCATATGGTGTTGTTTAGCTCCTTATTTTAATCAGATGATGCATCTCTGAGGCACATTATCAGCGATTAGTTAGAAACCCATGTCTGTCCTTTTTGGGAACAAAGAAGTTTTGCTGAAAGGCTATGCATTAGGAAAAGAAAGCCTGTTTCATTCATTGGTTAGTCATAAAAGGAGAATATAAAGGGCAAAGAAAAGCATTATACAGAACTAGAAATATTTTATTAAAAGAAGTATTTTCAAAACCATGTCTATAGCTTATGAATTTAATTCACTATTTTAAAGGACACAGTGGTTAGTTTCTTCCTTAAACTATTCTGTTTCTACAGTCACTTAGAATATTTTTATAAAGAACATCTGCATTAAAAATGTGTATTTATTCTTCTTATCTTGCATGCCAATTGCTTTACAGAAGTCAATAGTCAAAATCTTGTGGACTGTCACAGACCAGCATCCAAGAAGCTACACAAAACTGAGTTATGTATTTATGTGAAATAATATTGCTGTTAAAATGTATTTTCAAAACATATTTCAACTGAAATCATTGTAGACTTTATTCAATTAGATAAGAAATAAACATTATTTTATATCAACAATCAAATTTACTTAGATACATAACAAAGCATTCCCTAACTTGTCAATCAACCAATGGTAAATATGTTTTTCTCTGATTTCTTTTTATTGCAGTTGATTTACTATTAATTTTAACATCTGAATATCACTAAGGAAATGCTTGTTGTTATTTTCTTGAGCAGCTTTAAAAAAATGAAGAGAAAATTCCCAAAGATTTAATTGGGAACACAGAATATATATCCTCTTATATCAATAGTCAGATCTTTCCTAAGAAGTAAGCTAATTGAGCTGTTTGTGTTGATAAACTCCCTTTTCTCCAGACTGTTCCTCACTGAGCCATAATTATTTGCAATTTGCCTAAGTCGTCCATTTACTGATACATCAAGCATGAAACAGAGGCAATTCCAGAAAATGGAAATGCTTCTCAAAATCAATCTTTGGGAAATAATGTGGTAGAAGTTACTGTGTGATAGAAGACTACCTTAGAACTGTCACATGGAGATGAATATTAATTTGTTGAGGTTAAGATGGCTTTGTGCTTCATTTGTTGACTTTGCTTAGCCGTCAGCAAGCAGCACAGTACAATTACTTCAGCAAAGCTATTTTTTTTTCTCACATGAATTTTATGATTTTTATGTACTTACCAGTCAGCACACATAACAATGTCAAAATGTCCTTCCAGTTGAGAGACATCTGTCTCATTATCCCATCGTAAAATGCTAGAAAGAAAGAAAATATTTTTTAAATCAGGACTTATGTGTTTTATCTTTTTCATTTCTAAAAAAAAAGGTGCATTTAGTTTGTTGATCAAGAGTCAAAAAAAAATGATTTATTAAAAGTACATAACATGATTGTAAAGAGTGCATAGAGACGTATAAATTAATGACATCCACTATAAATATAGCTTTATATGAACAGCTGGTTAAAGAATTCCTATAAGTAAAGTGATATATACAGGAAGTCCAAAGTTTTGCCCCTTAGTAATTAAATTGCAGTATTTCTTATTGTATTGCAGTATACATTTGCAAACCAAAATATTGCTTTCTTCTTTCTCTGCTTGTTGTGATAAGTGTTCACTGTCTTTATTATTGATAAACCCACTGTTTCCTTTAGCTTTATAGGAAGGATAGAGAATAAACATTCTTGAAAGTATGCCAACATTATATTATTAAGATTTGCTCTTGACTAGCTCATGTTTAATTCCAACATCTGGAATATAAAAAGAGTTTTAAATTTCATTTCCAAAACAAAATTATGAGTAACCGGAACGAGAGGTTATTTCTTTAAAATAATATTTACAGTATATGCATATTGTTTAAAAGTGCTTTTGTTACAAAATGTATTGTGTTGTGGGGGTTTTTTGTGTGTTTTGTGATCAAAAGAGTACATGTTTCATTTGCAATTATTGGTACAAAAGCTAAGAAAAGCTAGAAAGAAAGGGCAATGATATATCCAGTCTGATACATATTTATTTCTGTTTTAGGACTTTTTATTCACTACTGACAATCGTTTCTGGTTAAGGTCATCTGCAGCTGTGGTTTATATGATTCATGTTTATGTTTTATTCATAATATTTTCTTTGTGAAAGATGATTTTTATTGTTCAACAATATGCCTTACATACATAGAAAATTATTAGAATCCTTGAAAAAAATCATTGTTGATGTACAACATCATGGGGGAAGGTTGTGTAGAATATCAGACTAACAAAATAATAATGCAGAACTCACTCACTAATTTACCCTCCTGGAATGTATTGTGCCATTCCAAGGGGGAAAAACAGTAGGCTAATTTAATCACCGCACAACCCCAAGTACATACATGCATGCATATACAGACCCATACATTCACACCTATTTAAACTATAAAGTGGGTACACATTTTCGAAACCTAGGTGGCTTTGCAAACTGGCACTTTCAGGGCTCAGCAGGCATCCACTAGTGGAAAGTGACAAAGGAGAGTTCTCACTCTCAGCTGCTGACTGCCTGCTGGCTACTGGCGGCTTTTTCAACCCTGTTTCCGTGGAAACTTAGGTTACAACAGTGAAAATTAGGTAAAGGTAAGTTGGTGGGGTTGCTAGTTTTCATTTGATTTTGATTTTTTTAATAATAAAAAAAAACTCCGAAGCTGCAACAGCAGCTAGTGGTTGAGTTGCTAGCTTTAAAGGCCATCACTAGTCTGTCATTCCACTGAAAGGCAATCCATGAAGACAAATAAGAACTGCAAAGTTTATGATTATTTTTTTTCTAAATTCTTTTTATTAGTCCTACATATATTGAAGATGACTCAGTAATTTTCCAGCATCAACCACTGCACTTTAAAAGCTTCTGGATTATTAACTTTGTTCTTGCATTATACATTTCATTAGATTTTTTTTTTTATTTCAAAAGAACCATACTCTAAAATATACTTTCTAATAAAATAAAATGTTATTTTACTCTTTTGGCTATTCCAGTACATACCCACACCCACACCCACTTCATAAAAGCTAAGAAACTGGCTCAAAATACATTATATGCCCCTCTCCAAATTTTGAACAAATATCTGTGATTCATTTTCAATTACATCATTTTTAAACCAGAAGAGAGATTTAGTTTTTAGATGTGTGTAATGGAATTGGCTTTTGAAGGGGATAGGAAGAGGATAGGATGCTTACTTCTGCCACCTTCTGATGTTTTCCCTTAGCCATTTTAAAAGGGAAAGTATCCAAAACTCTTTTGCACAGGATATATACAGAATAGATTTCCTGAAGTAAGCTCGGTTTGGTTATTTTTTCAGGTAGCATAAAAATTATTACAGTCAATTCAAGATCATTCAAATGTGAGAAAGAGCACACTTTACTGCTTCTATTCTAGAAGTTCTAGTTGCAGATACAAGATTACGTCTTTGAAAACTTTCCAAATACCTTTTTAATAATCCCATGTTAACTTTCCTTATGTAAGGGCAGTAAACCATGGCTCTTTAGTGCAGGACATGCAAAAGGTTCTCAGTTTCAATTTCAGTTAAGGATAAGGAAATTAAAGGGATAAAAGAAGCAGGTTATCTCTGCTGAACATAAGAAAATCGCTGCCTTCAAAGCAGACAACAGTGCAATTTAGGAAATTTCTTTATACAAAGTCAAATAATTGATCCCCCTGATATATTTCATTTGGTGCAATCTATACAGAACGGAAGTACCTCTCCACAATTTCAGACATGTTTTGGCCAGCTCTATAAATTCTTTCATATTAAGGTAAATGGACAAATAACACCACCTCTTTTCCAATTTTTTAATGGAATCCAATCATTGATTTAAATAAACCAAACAAGGACACATTACTATAACTATGATAGGTTAAAGGGCAGAAAGGAATGGCTTATTATCTTGAAATCCTATTTTCTCCCAGTAGTATAATTCAAACCACAATGCATGGTAATTATCATTCGTGAATCTACATTTGAAAGGCAGTAAAAAGTATGAGAAGAAGGCCTATTCCCTCATCAGCCCAGGAAGGGCTGATCTGTATTTATCTAGAAGCAAATCAAAATCATTCCAAAAATACTCAATCTATACGAAGGAAACACAATATATCAAGATGTTCAACTTGGAGCCATATAATTCAGCTTCAGTGTCTACCTAAATACATAATGGAAAGTTTAGTGATAGCATGTGTAGGATAAAAGCAACTGTATGCCATAAATAACATAAATTTAAGAGTAAGCAGGAAAGTTGAATACATTATATATAGCTATCATAATTCTATCTTAATCAATCAACTTATACAGAACTCAACTTATCCAGAGGAAATAGGAATAGAATAAAAAGAGCCAGTTTGGTCTAGTGATTAAGGCACCAGGATAGAAACTACAAGATTGTGAGTTTTATTCCTGACATGGGCATGAAAGCCAGCTAGGTGACTTTAGGTCTGTCACTCTCTCTCAGCTCAATTCACCTCGCAGGGTTGTTGTGAGGAAAATAGGAATAGTACTATCATATGTGTTCACCACGTGAGCTATGTATAAAAATAATAAAGGGATATACAGTAAGTAACCAAGTAAGTTACTGACTAAATCCCCAAATGCAGGCAAGCTCCAGGTTACAATACATTAGGAATAAAATATGGAAATATTGCACCTTGATGAGTTATCACACATCTTCTTTTGATGGCTGGAATGGTAGGCCAAAAATATCTAACTCAATGTTCTTTACAGGAACATGGCAAAAACATATATTAACTTCAGAGAGTGCTCCCTTTTGACTGATGTTGACCAATCTGATCAGGGATGATATTATATTCCCTAACTGATAAATTCCCAAATATGGAGACAATAAAAACTATAAATAAGTACATACCAATGAAAAAATGGAAACCTTGCTAAAAAAATATGAAAAAGTATTTAAGTGGGAAACCATTTTTTCATCAGTGATTTTCAATGAGAATCTAATCTCAGGTACTGTTTGTTGCAGGTGCAAGGCAAGAGTGAAATACATTATTTCATTCTTGAACTTTTTGTAAACCGCTTAGAGAGGGCTGTAAAGCACTATGAAGTGGTATATAAGTCTAAGTGCTCTTGTTGTTGCTATTGCTATCTCTACAGTTTAATGTTTATTACACTACGAAATATAACATATTTATGCATATAGTTTTTTTTAATACCAGTATTATTCATTAACATTCCTGTTTCCAGATAAGTTAGAAAAACAAAACCATTAAAACAATAAAGGCAACTATTGATTTATAATTATGGTAAAGAAGTAAATAGAGCCAATTTGTGTAGTAATTAAGGTACCAGGTTAGAAATTATAAAATATGATTGTTAGAGATAAATAGTTGATCAATATTATAATACTAATGTCTGTCAAAACAATCTTTTTTTATGGGTGGATACAATGCTCAGATAACGATTCTCATCTTTGAGAATCTTGAGAACAAACCTAAGCACAAAGACCAGATGTATGTCTTTGGAATTAACTCTGTTCATTGTCCAACTGGGATTTATCAGTATTTTAGATAACAGATT
The DNA here is from genome assembly GCA_022577455.1 of Arizona elegans. Taxonomy (NCBI): domain Eukaryota; kingdom Metazoa; phylum Chordata; class Lepidosauria; order Squamata; family Colubridae; genus Arizona; species Arizona elegans. The sequence continues at coordinate 294,269,153 of JAKOOJ010000001.1, read as the reverse complement.
TGCCCAGTTCTAGGCAAAAGGATTATAAGAATTGATCCTCAGAACTTTTGCAGACAAAGCTTGTATCTGCTGTTAAGAATCTTCCCTTATTTTTAATTTTGATACAATTCAGGACAGAAAATTATATCTTATTTGTCATGAAGATATTGCTTGTTTTTCCAAAATTGTTTAGAAATCAGAGACATCATTATTGAAAATCTTCATGTTAGCATCAAGAGATGGTAAATATTTCATTAATAAAACTAAAAGATTTCCCCCCCCCCCAAATAAACAGTTGTGCTGCACAGTTGTGATCATATGCACTTTTATTTATAAAGATAGCTTACTGTTTCTTCTGCACTGTTATTAACACCTGTTTCATGGTCAAGGCTAGCGGAAAAACCTTCAGATGCTTTGATTATTGTGCTTTTGTTGGATGTTCCCAGAAATGATATGTTAGGCATCATGGATCACCTTTTACTGCTGAAAATCCCACATGGATGATAAATGTCTAACTTAGTTGTGAAGCTTAGCTCATTCCTTGAAAACTTACAGTAAATATTTTGGGTAAAAGTGATACAAGACTAGGTATAAAACTGTAAATATACCTTCCATATTTTCATCAATGAAGACCAATGTATGGCCATTAAGGATTAAAACTCTTACAGATTTATTTATTTATTTATTTTAGATTTAAAATATGAAATAATTTATTTCTAAATAAATAAGAGAGCCATAATAGGAGCCGTGGTGGTGCAGTGGTTAGAATGTAGTATTGCAAGCTAATTTTGCTGACTGTCAGTTCGATTCTTATCAGGCTCAAGGTTGACTCAGTCTTCCATCTTTCCAAAGTCATTAAAATGAGGATCCAGATTGTTGGGGGCAATATGCTGAGTCTGTAAGATACGGCTCTAAAGCACTGTGAAACGGTATATAAATCTAATTGTTATTGCTACAATCAAAATTTACACAACAGAATTCCTATAATTAGCATAGAAAGTTAATTAATATTTTTCATTTTTATAGAAGATTTTTAGAAAAGTAATTAACCACTGCTACCTATGATAATGTAATATCCTGGTTGAGGCTTAGGAAAACTGTAATTTAAGAAAGGGAGTAAATTGATGACATGAAATTAGAAAGAAGAGCTAACATTTCAAGAAAACTGAAATAAAACTCAACAGATAAAATTCAGCAAGTATCAAACTATTGACAAAAGACTTTCATCAGTGCCATTAACCATATCTTCCTACAAATATGGAACTTGTGGCAGTTTGGGGTATCTTCTCTTTGCCTTCTGCTGTTTTTCTCATCATATTCCAATTTATAGTGTTTTTAATTATATGAAAAAATTGGTAGTCAATCTGTCTTCTTAATTTGTTCCACATTCAAAATCAATCAGACTGGCCTCACACATCTGATACTCTCTGTTCCTCATTGAAGGAAAGGGAAATAATGGTTACCAATGAAAAGAGTAATTTACTGAAAACCTGCCAGAGCTTCTACTCTTAGAAGGTAAACACAACAACCTATTCCCCAAACAAAACTCCATTCATGCCTCTTGAACAGAGGTGTAACATGCCCTTTTGATATACTATTGTGTACAGCAATAATTCAAAATATAACTAAAGCCTAGGTCTTATAGGAACATTTATCAAATTATATAACTTTGATTAAGGAATTTGCAGGCTAGGATTATACAGTGCTCCAAAAATCATATTTAAATTCTTTTGGTTACAGATGAATTCTATTAGTTTTAGCAAAATTCACAACAACTTATAGATATCAATAGAAAAGAGACAAGGAACACCAGGAAATCTTAAACAATACAGTAGGCTACAAAAATCCTATTTATATGAAAAGTTTTAAATGTGAATGTATAGTTCATAAAAATAACTAGTATGACCTATATTGAAATGCAACATCATGTATTTTTCTGTAATGAAATTATTTCATGCATAAAAGCAGAAAATGCTATTGTACTCAGTGTGTTAAACACTTGACATTTTCCAAAGCAGAAAATGCAACATTTCAGAAATCTAGATATGTTTATTAATTAGTGATTATTAACACCCAGTAAACAACATTATGCCTTGTAAAAACACAATCTTTCTTCACAGCATGGTGTTGAAATCTATTATTCACTGATTCTATATGCTGAAATACACTCAAATGATCACAAATGACCTTAAACATTAGATAAATGTAAATGAGGACATTGTTGAAAATGTGTTTTGATTGATATCTAAAAGACCAGGTTGGAAATCTTGACAAGAGATGGTCCTACATATACTGCATGGCAATTTGAAACCTACAGAATATATGGGTGCATAAAAAACCTAAAAAGAGGTTTATTCACAATAAACTGAAACCTGAGATCTTCTTGGAAATGAGCATTTGAATATGTGTTTGTGCATGTGTGTTTTTAAAGTATAATCTCAATTGTATATTCTAAGCACACAAACATATACACATTTTATATTTGGCAATAATGGCAAGAATAAATTAATAAATAAGTGACCATACAAATCTCAAAATATCTAATTATTGACAGCACAAAATTTTAATAAATATTGATTGCAGGTGGCAATGATTTCTGCAATGTGAATGCAAATACGTTTTTTCCCCATTTTTCTTCAACATTTACAGGCTCTGGTTTGAAAATGAAATATTAGGCAGATATCTATAAAAAAGAAGGATTCAACTGCAGTGGATTATCAAATTTAGAATTATTGAAATCCACTAACTTAAATCCTCTTCTTTTTAGTCATTCATAACTGTGAATTAATCTTGGGCCAATCCATCATCTTTTGATTATTCCATGTTCAACACAAGCACACATATGTCTATGTCTAATCTTTGAAGCTTTGAGTACAATATCCTTATTACCAAGTAATTGTATTGAAAAAAATCGCATGCAGGGAAAAAACCAGAGAACTTTGAGAAATGAGAACATGGAGTGACACTACAGAAATGTAGTACATGATCAATCATTATCTGAAAATTGTTTGCTTCTTAACCTCTTTCCAAAGATGTTAGTCCTTTGTTCAACATTATCTAGAAACAGATACAAATTTGTCTGATATGAACTAGGCTAATGTTTCTTGATAACTACATGGTTAGTTTAGGAAGCTATTATCCATTGTTTAATTTCATCAAGGCATACGTAATAAATAGCATTAAGAACATAGGGACATCTGGATGACTGGATGACTGTAACCTTGTTGCTGGTATCCTTACAATTTATATTGACTGTTTTTTAATATGATTTGATTGCTTATTTATTCCCTATGACTATCATTAAGTGTTGTACCTTATGATTCTTGATGAATGTATCTTTTCTTTTACGTACACCGACAGTGTATGCACCAAGACAAATTTCTTATGTGTCCAATCACACTTGGCCAATAAAGAATTCTATTCTATTCTATTCTATTCTATTCTATTCTATTCTATTCTATTCTATTCTATTCTATTCTATTCTATTCTATTCTATTCTACTCTACTCTACTCTACTCTACTCTATTCTACTCTATTCTACTCTATTCTATTCTATCAGAACAATGGACTAGAGGCCAGGATCATGTTAGCCAATATCCTTGTGGAATCACTTAGAGGTAGGAAAATAAAACCCAAGGAAACTGCTTTATATCATTGATTTAACTAAAAAATAATGTCTACAGGAATTGGCAGCAGTTTTCCAGATTATGGATAGATTTTTTTTCAGATTTATCTTGAAAGGTTTGGGATTGCCTTTGGGATGCAATTCATGGATTAAGCAATCCCTGAGCTATGTTTGTTTCTTCATGGGGTACAGTTAAACAGAGAAATATTCTTTCCCAAGTTCAAATATAATTTGTATTCAGTTAGTGGATAGATACGTAAAATATTAATATATAAACAAAGTTTATATATTGTCTGTCCTTAACAATAATAGTTCCTCATATGTATACAAATGTTTTACATTTAGCTGACATAATTCACACCTTGCAAAACATACGCAAAGTAAAGCAAATGTTTTTGTAAATTCACTTTTCAGAACTTTAAAAAAATCATTTAGATGCAGATAGATATGCATAGTCAATATATATTGCACAATTAATTTATAATTTTCGCTTGATAAATCTGATTTTGAATGAGGATCAAGCAAGTTTTCAAGCAAGCTAACATTTGATTTCATTTTAAGAGTAGTAATATAAAATAATAGTTGTGAAGAATATGAAACATCTTACCTGCTTGAGATGGCTTTAGCTCTGAACACTCCAACTTTTTTATTTCTTGTGATGATATCACATACATCTATAACATAAGTTAAGAATTATCTGTAAATATGTTCCAATCAAGTAACATGCAAGGACTCTTGAAAATTGTAATTAATTACATGTATATGTACATGTCTACTGTGTCACTCTTCACTCATGTATATACATGGAAAAATCTTAAGGAAATCTTGTTGAACTTTACTTCCTTGATTTACTGATTACAATGTATGCATGCATTCCAATTTGCCTATAGGTAAATTCTAGACCGAAGGCACAAAAACCAGCAACTTTGTTGAAATTAAGTAGGCCTAGATCTGTGTAGTTTCTAGATGAAATAAAAGCAGGATAGCATTAATTATTCAAATGTAATAGTAATAAGAACAATGACACCATACAAAGCCAGAATTGAGAAAGCAGCAATTGCCACCTTTGCCCCCCCCCCCAAAAAGCTGATGAAACAGTGGACCACCTACTTAGCTGTCATAAACTGACTACAAACAATCACATGACAAAGTAGCAACAATGGTGCCCTGGAAGATTTGCAATAAATATAATTTGCCTAATAAATACTATTGGCATTACACACAAGCACCTGCCACATAATACCCCAAACTTAGCAATTGTTAATAAAAAAGACAAAAAAGTCTGGATAGTGGACATGGCAGTACCTGTAGACAGCAGAAGAGAAGAGAACTAGAGAAAATCGCAATATATAAATACCTGCAAATAGAAGAATGGTGGCAAAAGAAAGCAAAGATAATACCATAGTGATAGGTGCTTTGGATGCAATTCCATAAGATCTGGAGCACCATGTGAAGACCGTTGGCATTGACAAAACCACCATTGGTCAATTGCAAAAGGCAGCTTTCCTTGGAATTAATCACGTCCTGTGATGAAATCTTTAATAACATCTCCCTATCTAAGGTTCTTGGAAAGGACTCCATAGATAGTTAAAAATACTAAATATCTGGCTGACTCTGTAACGAACCATAATCATTTGGATATGAGTCTTGCTAGAAAGTATTGTCTTAGATTTTATCTCATTTTTCATTTAAGGAAGAAGAAATGTTTCCTTTAAGTTGATATATCCTTTACACCAGTGGTGAAATCTAAAATTTGTTACTACCGGTTCTGTGGGCGTGGCTTAGTGGGGAGGTTAATGTGACTGGGTGGGCGTGGCCAATTTTTTGTTTTTTACTTTTAAAATCATTTTTCCTACAACCTCGTCTGCAAAGAGGTTGTAAAAAAATGCTTTCAAAAGGCTCTGACGATCCAAGCTGAGTTGCCTGATTGGCAGGGACTTTTTTTCTTTTAAAAGCCTCTGCTGATCAGGCAACTCAGCTTGGATCGTCAGAGGCTCTTAAAAGCATTTTTTCTACAATCTCTGAAGTGGTTGTAGAAAAAAATACTTTTAAAAGCCTTTGACGATCCCAGCTGAGCCGCGCGATCATCTGTTTGCAGGTGTTCCCTGGTGAGAGATTATGGGTGTTATAGCACTAAACATAAGATCAGCACTCAGTTCTGTGTCCTTGCCTTGATAGCATGTATGTATGTATGTGTGTGTGTGTGTGTGTACGTACGTACAAATCTTTAAAGCATCATTCTTGTCAAGGCACGTCATTACACTGTACAATTGTATACTCTAAACTGAGATGACCAAAAGTCACCCAGATGGAGAATAGATATAATTTTCAATCTTTAATATGTTTGCATAACAATGAAGCTCATTTTTTCTCAATATTTCTAGGCATTTGAATTTAAAATTATATGATCTGGCAATAAATTTGATTTTCAAACCTGAATAATTTGAACTGAATTAGTTCAGAATTGCCTGACAAGGGAGTAGCTATATTATCTAACAAACTTTGCAGATACACCAACTATTTCTACTAAAGTAGCAACAATATATTGTACAAGTCCAAAGAAACAAATCTATACTTCTTATTGACTACTGTTCAGTAGGCATGATTGCACTAACAATAGCAGTTTACGTTGATTAGAATACTATTAGAAAAATGCTTAAATTTTGTTTCTTTGTTCACACATATTCATCAATAATGGTTTATAAGACAACAATGCTGAAGATGATGATGACAATGACGGTATTAATGTTTACTTCCTCCTGTAGCTTAGATTTGCCTTTGAAAATATTTCATGGAATTCTGTAAAATAACATTATCTAAATCATAGGGGGGAAAAGACTTAAATATTGTAACTGAACACCCACCCACCTGTTAATTGAACACAGGCCAATAAAGCTCTCAAATTTAGTTCTTGTAACACCTTTCAATAATTTTAATTTCAATAATGTTGATTTAGGTATAAGTTGCCTTAGGAATTCAGCCCTGTACAAGGTTACACACATACAAACATCCCACTGTTACTGAACACAAACCTCACTGTTACTGAACTATAAGTGACTTGCATTACTACAAAAATCCATATTCTAAACACACACAGCTTCAACCTAGACTTTTTTTAGATTAGTCAAAATTCCATACAAAATTCCATAGCTATATTTAATAGCTACATTTATATTATGGAATAATTTAATTGCACCCAAAACTTATTCTTTTTTTCTTAATTTCATGGGCAAAAATGTATATAAATTTATTTCTGCCAAATTATTTAATATTTTTAAATTGTCTTTTAACTTTCATATAGCTGTGGGTTTTATTTTTGGTTGTACGCTGCCCTGAGTCCTTCAGGAGACTCAGGGCGGTATAAAAAGGCCGGTATAAAAAATTTAATAATAATAATAATAATGATAATAATAATAATAATAATAATAATAATAATAATAATAATAATAATAATAATAATACAGGAGAGTAAATAACATAGACAGCAGACAACCTTAAGGAATGTGTTAAATATTTTTAAAATATTCATATGTTCATATGTTCTTTGAATGTGAAACTTTCTCTGAAAGTTCACCCAACTTTTATTTTTTTAAGCACACTATGTAGCATAGAACCTTCACAATCAGATCAACATTTATTCTCATTTAAAAGATATAAATCTTATGTTCAGTTGATTACTAAATTTCATTTTGGCATAGTTTCTTTCTCTCTGGATATTTTATTTCAAACAATAAAACTCTCCAAAATATACCCATACAAACTCCTTATTTCTCTTATTAAAGATTGCAAATAATGTTTTTCTGAAGTGTAGTTTCATTTGTTTGCATTGTAGTTTAAAAGATTCAGATGATTTATCTATCTATGTAGAGTACTATCTATGTAGAATAAGTGAAATATATTTACAGTATGTCAGATAGCATTGCTCAGGAATATTAGGATTAAAATATGATATGAACCAAAATGGCTTAAAACCTGAAATAGTTAATACAAATACAGAGGGATTTTTTGGTTCCATATATCGATCAATGTTGATTTTGCATTTAGAGAGCACATGGTTTGACAACCCAATAGCAAATGAAATTACTACTCACACAAATGAACTGACAGTAAAACCATCAATGACTGATGGGATGTGAATATGTGACTTTGTAGCGGGGGGGGAATCAAATCCCCCCCTCTCCCAAATGTAAAATTTCACAAAAATAGAACCCCTTGTCCCCTGTGAATAACACTAATAAGAGCAAAAATAATAAGTAGGATAATGACAATAATATAAAAATGGATGCTCAGACCCAAAGCACTATTCCAAGTCAATTTTCAGTGACATTTCTCTGATGCAGTCATTTGTTGCTGAATGTGTTCATCTTGCCTATTAAGAATAATTAGCAGGCTTGCTCAGTGATTTCCTGGCTTCTTACTGCGATTCCCCCTCTTCCCGGATTGACACCATTTTAACTTTTAGAAAGGTGTTTTTTTGATATGATAGTGCCAGGGATTACAGGGTTATAAAAAGGGAGACTGGCATATAATTTGGAGTTGTTAAAAAGTTTAAAGAACAAAAGTAAACTCTATTTTTAAACAAGAACAGCATTTTAATTTAATTGCTTTTTAATAGGGTACAAAACTAAAGACTTAATTTAGAATTCAAAGATGCAGGTTGTAGAAAATTAATTGGTCACATATCATAGAAATAGTACTGAAAGGATGAATAGGATATATTACAGGCCAGTTTTGCAGAGATGGCGAAGATTTCAGCATATCTGAAAGATTGTTCTCAAGAGACTTATGAATGGGAATGGAAGAAGTGGATAGATTATGTTCAGAACAAATATCAAACTAGGAAGTATCAAATAGCTTTTATTTGAAAATGTTATATTAAGATAGAAATATTTTAAGGTTGAGGATGAAAATTTATTTGAAAATGTTATATTAAGATAGAAATATTTTTAAGGTAATCAGGATGAAAATTTATTTGAAAATGTTATATTAAGATAGAAATAGGTTAATGTAATGAAGATGAAAATTTGTAAGGGGGAGGGAGGGGTTCAAGTTTTATATACAAAGGAGGGTTTTTCCTTTTATTTGACATGAGTATACTGTGAGGAAGTCTGGGGGGAGGGGAGGGTTAGGGTGGGTTAGGGAGGTTGGGAAGTTTAGGGTGGGTTGAGGGGGGGGGGAAAAAGGGGGTGAAAATGTAATTGTAAAACTTTTGCAATAAAGAACAGCATTTTAATTTAATTGCTTTTTAATAGGGTACAAAACTAAAGACTTAATTTAGAATTCAAAGATGCAGGTTGTAGAAAATTAATTGGTCACATATCATAGAAATAGTACTGAAAGGATGAATAGGATATATTTACAACACTATTTTACTGGAAATATATCAATCTGACTTTTCATTTTAAGTAAATAATGCTTCACCACCCTATGTATTCTATTTGCTGTTATACTGTTACATCTGTTGTAAAAAGGCTCAGATAGGAAATCTGTCTTACATTACTTAAGTAAAATTACATAAAATTATTTAAGAGTGAATCTTAGTGCCAGGTACAAGCATCAGATCACACCAAAGTATAACCCAATAAAACTAAAAGTAAAAACTAAGCCTCTTAATGCTAAATTAATTTGCTAAAACATTTATTTATGTTTATTTATGGATCCAGCCCGTAAAATTTTACAGCAGATTTTGATGGATAACTGTATAGGCATCTAAAAGAGGATGCTATATTTAACATCCAACAGCACCAGCCTGTACATGGTTACACAGAAGTTGAGTACTGGGATCTATTTGCCTCACTGCTAAATAAGCCTGTCTCCCATATATTCATTTGTAAAGATATTTACCTAATTTGTGTGTTTGTGTGTGTGTGTTTACAGATATAATGTAAAGCAAAGTAAGATACTTGACCATTGTGCCTATATTACATATAATTAGATCTTATTTTCTGAAGTAAGAGGAGTCCTATTTTCCTGGATAAATAAGACTCTGCATTCCCTTTATTTTGAAGCTCTTGTACATCATATTTTTTTTAAAGATGGGCTGTGTTTCTAGTTAGGTCTGCTTTTATCTCTGAATTCTCCAACTGAAACAGTTATAGCTACCTTGAGAGTCCACAAAAAGAATAAATGTGTTCTTTCCTAGACAATACCTTGTATTAGAATTAAACATGCATTGTAACCACATTTTTCTCTTCTTAAAAATGTCCCTCTAAAGCTTGAATAGACTTGAGAAAGAAGATCGTTTGATAACACTAACAAAGATTTCTCTGTAACTTTGACATTAGAATATCACCTTCCAAAGGAAGGCCCTTAACATGCAAATGTCATTATCATCAAGAAGCAAAGCAAACAGATACCTTCTGCAGCTCCTTCTCAATTTCTGACAGCCATTAATATTCACTATGGGATTCAGCTCTTGTGCTATTGTAGACACTTAGTTAACTCAGGGGGAATAATTTGCAGTCACATTAAAGTGTAAATTGTTTACCTGCATATATACTAATAGGATTAAATATAAAATGAATTCAAATTTGATAATAATAAAAATGTATGGAATGGATAGAAATATTTGAAAATCCAAGAGAAATATTGGACAATGTTCATTAACTGAATGCAGATCCATCTTGCATGAAGTTGGGGATAGGTTGCAAGGGGTGATACTGTGTATACATGATTAAATACAACCCAACTGTAAAAATAAGATAAATATGCAAAAGGGACATATTTACATACTATAATATCTTAAAGCAAACTCAGTGTAAAATAGCCGAATAAAAGAAATAGAAATTTTTATTGCAGCTAATGTTGAATTTTAAAAACTGCAACATCAGTTGTAATTAACATTCTATTTTCAATGTTGATGGAATGAAATCACTGAAAATTGACAAATATGGATCTTAATAATAAAAATAAAATGGAATAAGTGAATATATGTTTAGAAACACTATATAATTAACTTCTCCACCACTCAAAAAATCACATATATATTTTTTCCAAATAAATAATTATTCAGGATGTGTGTGTTTTATATTTAATATGAATTTATATATATGTATATCTACACATCCACACAAATGCACACCCACAATATAAATAATGCATATTGTTATATAACCCCTTGTTCTATTTTTACACTGAGCATGAACCCAACAAAATGGAATGAATCCAACACACCAGTTTTCTAACTGAATAAGGATACTTTGGATAGCCTTTTCATTTCCATCAGTTAACAGAACTTCTTTGACATCTGCAGAAATAGCAACCTGGAAAGGGGGGAGGGGGAGGGGAGAGGGAGAGAGAAAGAGCACAGCAAACAATGAGCAAATATGCTTGTCTGTGTGGAAGTGAAGACAGGAGTGACAAGCCTTCAGTATCATGCTTCCTCACCTATTTCCCTGTAACAGTCTTCAATCTTTTTTCATTTTATGTCTGCATTATTTTAATCATTCAATCAAATCAGTCAATACTTTTATCATTCCATTTGCGGGAGCCTCTATCTTGCTATCATTCAGTTCCGTAATTGCATTGTGACAGCGGATGATGGTATTCTGAGAGGCTTTCATTTGCGGGCTTCTGTTTATCTAGTAGAGCCATCATCCGAGGCTGTCACTCTGCCTTTCAGCTTGCTTCTGTCTGACTGCCTGATGCCCTTCATATAACTTTGCATTGCAGGCAGATGGCTTTGTAAGGGTAATTTTTTTGTGAGCTTTGACATGCTCGCACATTGGGCTGTAACCTCGACACATTGTGTAAGAACGACAGGTTTGTCAAATGCCAATCAGTGTAACAATATGCTTTTATTTGTAGAGACATAAAAACTTGTCTAATGCACTGCACTGCTACATAATATCTCCTGAATACATGACTCAGAACCTAGAGAATGGTGAATGACGCTTCTGAATGGCCAATCTAATTCAAAAGAATCTAATTACCGAGAGCTCTGGATCATGTTTGTTGGTGTAATAATGCAGGCAAAACATTAGCAGCTATATCATGGTGCTCCAACTGTGATTCGCCAGGCTATTCCTGTATCTTAGCAAATGGTGAAGTATAATCTGAAAGGGGGGGCGCGGGGGAGCGTTAGCTATGGCTCTGAAAGACGGAGTGTATGTGGCCTGGAATGTCACAACAAGAGATATTGACTACACTGAGGTAAAATGTTTCTCCTCGTCGAGGCAACCATAAAATCGATATAATACGAAAGCCAGTCAGTCTAGAAGGTCTCTGAAGATTCTGCAGCTTGACTGCAGCTGATTCTGTTGACAGTTCTCTGACCCAGTCGTTGGAGGCACTGGAACATTTTTCCCTTTTGTTCCCCCCTCTGAATAGAAATGGGATTGAGAAAAGACCTACCATAAGCCCAGCCAAGCATGTCATGCCACCCCCCAGCTCACACACAGCAAGGCCCCTGAAAGAGAGAAAGGAAATGGTAGAACCCATACAAATTAGATGAAAATGGTCAGAGAGACATATATGTTACAAGAACAAATTGCCATCTGTAGTGAACACCGAGGTAGCAGGAAGTAGCAGAGGCATGACTGGGCTACCTCATGTCGTTTTGCGTTTTAAAAATAATTATGAAATAGAAAAGTCACAAAGCAGGCAAACCAGTGGGGGTTCCCTCATTAGTGTTCAGTGCAACATTACCACCGCTGAGCTGAAAAAATCCGAGAAGGTTCTTTTTTTCTCCCTTGTCAATGGCTCTGTCTTTTAGAACTAAACTAGCTAGAGTAGCGAAAGATAATTGTTAGGAAAGGATAACACCGTTAATTCACATTCATTCCTTCAAAAACAGTTAGACAAGTAAATGGAGGAATTAATATTATTTCTTTTTCTCTCTGTCTCTCCCCCCCCCCTCTTCCTCTCCCTCTCTCCCTCTGTAGAATTGTAGAATGAAATAGTTATCAATTGTAACTGACATTACAAACATTTAGAATGAACTATATACCTCAAGTTAAAAAAATATCAGCCTACAGGTGAAAAGGTAGCTTATGCCTTTTAAATTGGAAATAGATTATAAAAGATTGTTTTAAGAAGTCTGTTAGAACAACCACTTTGCCAGTAAAAACACTTGGCAAAAATCCTGTTGCTCATAAGTAAGATTTTTCAAAAGTAAGCATATCTGTGGCACAGCTGAAAACTTATGGTACTGCATATCAGTCATTTGCTCACAATGGACTTGAACATGTACACATGGAATACCGATTCGAAAGTGTGTTTTTATATTTTACCTCTTAATATAAAACAACTTACAATCCATGTTTATGGTAAAATACAATTACTATACAGTCTGGTATTAGTAGTCATGACAATTAAATATATTGCTAATGATATATCATAAAATAGGGTATTCTTACAGTGATTTTCTGTTTTCCAAGTCTTAACGGCCTTCTAGTGTTTTATTGTACATCTTATTCTTTTCCTTTGGATTTAGACAAAGCTGAAAGGGTTTCCAAGAAGTAGTGTCCCTATCCAAACATATCCAGAGGTTTCATTGTTCAGTGGTAGAACACAATTTTGTGTTTAGAAAGCCCTCTACTAATTGTTATGATCTCCAAGTAAGACTGGGGAAAAAAATCCTGTCTAAAAACCTGAATAGCCGCTGCCAGTCTCTAAAGATAATATGGGTTAGATGGATTAATAATTTTATTCAGTATAAGAAAGCTTCCTATGTTTCTGTGATTAATACAGGAAGAGCACGGTAAAAACAGGACAGAACTCTACACATACATATTAACAAGTCAGAACTTTGTCAAGCATTCAGCCAGAAAAAATTAAATGACCTTAGTGTAATGTATTTTGAAAGCAACACAAAGCATCTGTTTCTTCCCCTGGATTTCTTTGGAGTTTGAGATGTATCAGAGTGACATGCATGTTTGGATGAAACAGTATTTTCAAATCCTCAGCACATCTTTCTTGTAAACGTAGCAACTGCAGGGAAGTTTTTCTCAAAATTGTAGAGTCTGATAAATTGCATGCGCAAAAGCCCATAGATCTAATCTGTTCCTGGGGAAATTTTCTACAAAGAAATGCTAATGCTGCTATTCCTCTTCTCACTCTTTCACACTAGGACTCTTTAGTCATTCAAAACAAAGCTGATCTACTCAGCTGAAGTTGAGGACCTGTCATATGTTCAATCTATGCCAGTTCTTTTCCCCCTTTTTTTCTTCTAGTAGGTGGACTTACAGGAGAAAGATGGCAGCATCCACCTTTGTGTGAGCTTTGAAAAGACAGACTGGCCTTGATATGAATGATGCATCAGAGTTTAGTAACATCTCATCATCATTTAAAAATGCACATTGAAGTTTGAATTGATGCTTTTTGACATCTATGCCACCCAAATCAGTTTTTACACTAAGGATCTTCAGTTCAAATATGTCCCAGGACACCAGAAAGGAAATTTTATATGATCTGGATAGTCAATGAATTCTCATATTTAAACACCGCAGATGAGGATATTGTGCAAGCATTCATATGCAGGTTTCTGCCTCTGTTCAATTGTTGCTAGTGTCAGGATTTGGATGAGCAGCTTAAAAACAGATATAAAAATGAAGGACTTTATTAGAAACAGTAAAAAGTTATTTCCTACAACTGAACCTAACTGGATTTATGGAGCTATGTCTTACAGTGATCTTTACATATGATAATTATAAGGAATAATACACAGTCTACAGCCTGATGGAACACTCAGTGTTTGATTGGGGTGTTGGACTTTATTTTTAGGGTGATGTTAGAATTTGAAGGTGCAATCTGTGATAACTGATGGACTGTTTCCTGGGTGAATCTACAGTACTTGGAGATGAAATCTGCAATCTCCATTTCCTTTGGAGCAGGCATAAATGGCATCAAGGAAAAAAATGTTTCTTGTACTATTGTATTAAGCAAAGTTGACTGTTGACTGTACTAGTTTCCAGGAAGAATTTTGAGAGTAGGTTCACTTATCTATGAATTTGGGGAAATTCTATCACTTAATAAATGGCTTGGAGATATTAAATAGGTACAGAGCCTGTTCCTAAAGTCATCTTTCTTCATTGTAAGGGACAACTGCCTTCTGTTGGTCCTGAGATTTTATATCAGTTCCTTAACATCTTCAGTAAACCACTTTCATATAATCACACAATAACATTGTGAGTGTAGAAGAGCAGTAGAAAAAATAAAACATAGGAAATGGTCAATTTGTGTTCTTGACACATTAAAAACAAGATTAGAAAAAACTGATATGAGTTAGTAGCATCAAACCTCAGAAAACGTAATAGGGTCAATAAAATAGGAATAGACTGGAAGGTGGCAATGTGAAAAAAATAAAATGATAATACCTCAAATGTTGAATCACAGGAAAAACTGTACATATGGAAAAGAGAACTGGAAAGGAACTGTCACATGCTGAATTGGTTAAAGTCCTGATGCCAGCATTTCCAATTTTTAATCTGCCCCTAGTAGTTACTTGGTGGTTTTCCAAGGATATAGCCATAATGGCAGGCCATCCAACAAAAAAGATGGCTTCCAGTTACTTGGAACCCTGACACATAATCCTTTTGATCCCATACATCTACATCCATTGTATTTCCCCTTGTCAGTCCTTCAAGATAGATGAGGTCAGAAAACAGAATTTGTAAAAACTATTGGAACTCTGCTTTACTGTTGGAGAATACAATAACAGAATCTTGAAAACATGAAAGAGTTTTCTTCTGCCCCTTCTTATACCAAACAGTAGTAAAATGGGGTTATCTTGAGTTTCTTTCTCACTCACTCTTCTTTCCCAAGGTTAAATTGACATTTACTTAATAGTTCTCACATTCCTTTGCAAAGGATTTCTCCATATACCTGAATACCCTTCTTCTATTTTGCTCAAATATAATCTTTTTTTAATCTATGCACCACATGTTCCAAGTATGTGAGTTTTTCCATAATGACTCAAGGAACACTCTGCTTTTATTTGCTCCAGGACTGATTAACAATCCATGATACTTTTAGTAACAATGGTAACAAACAACAAATCCATAATTCAAAGGAATCTGAGTTTTTACTTTTCTTGGCGTTTGCTTTTCATAGGCATTACCCCTGTAAAGAACAATGCTTTCACTATTCTGGCCTTTATGTCATAGAAATATTTTGACCTTGTATCATGATCTTTTCTAAGTTGTCATTACTTTGCTACATAGGTTTATGCCCCTTTCTTCTCTGGTTGTGTCCTGTCTATTTCCATTGCACTACTTCATATTTTACATTCTATGATGTTATTGTTATGTATATAGATTTGGGAGGGCAGTTTGAATTAACTGACCATCAGCTGATTGGCTGACCACCACAGCTGCAAGGTATATAAAGGGACTGTTTCCCCAGGTCAGTTGCTGGTTTCTCACCCTACAATAAAGAGCTGTTGTCACTCACTGCCTGGCTTGCTGCGTCCTCATTCACCCAACTTAACATTGGCGACAAGGATGGGATTTTGAGGCCAGAAGCCATGGAAAGAGTTGAAGCCACGAGCCAACAAGAGAGCTGCAAACCCAAATCCAGCCAGGCAAGCGAGCGGAGCACTTGGAGAATCTACCGAAGATGTCTACCTACATGTCGCCAGCGCCTTTCAACCCTGCGGAAGAGAAGTGGGGATTCTACATGTCCCGCTTCAAATGCTTCCTGATGGCCAGCGACCTACAGGGGCTGCCCGACGCACAGAAGAAAGCCCTGTTCCTGAGCCATTGTGGAGCCAAGGTGTTCGATATGGCCGAGGCCCTGTCGGAACTGAATTCGGTCCACACCATCTCGTGGCAGACGCTTCAGACACTGCTGAAGGACCACTATGCCCCAACGCCATCGAAGTACGTCCAACGGTTCGACTTCCGGCAACGGCTGCAGCAGGAGGGAGAATCGATCAGCGAGTACGTTGCTGCCCTGCGCAAGGCCGCAAACCAGTGCGAGTACAGAGACCTCAATGAGATGCTGCTAGAGCAACTAATCTGTGGAGTGAGAGATATTTGCATGCAGAGGAGGTTGCTCGCAAAGACAAAACTCATGCTACACATCGCAGTGGACGAGGCAAGGGCTCAAGAATCCTCATCCAAGGCAGCCGAGAGACTACAGGGGACAATGCAGAGCTCGAGGAAACCGTGGGAACAGGGAGTGAGGGGGAGTCAGACGAAGAGGTCTGCAGGACCGAACAGTACCGACAGGACTGGAAGGTCAGCGAGATGCCTGTGCGAGTTGTGGGGGACCCCATCCACGCCAGACCTGCAAGTTCTGAGACGCCATTTGCAGGCAATGCGAATGGAAGGGGCACATCACCAGAGTCTGCAGAGCGAAGAAAACCCACCATTACAAGCCGCAGAGCAATGCTAGCCAATCAGAGACGGCGCAGCGGACACGAACCAATCTGAAGGGCGGCTACTGGAAAAACGTGAAATCTGAGGATCTCGAGGCCTGCACCATCCGAATCGGCCGGACCTGCATATCCCCCAGGGAGAAGACCTACACGACGGTTAACATCGAGGGGCAGGAGTGCGTAATGGAGATCGACACCGGATCCCCAATTACCATCATGTCCTGGGACAAGATAAAGAAGGCCATCCCAAGCATCCAGAGACGGCAGCTGCGGCACCAGCGACTGGGACTGCGCGATTACCAGGGGAACCGCATCCCCATGGAAGGAATTGGCGAGTTCCAGGTGGAGTACGGGGAATTCTGGGAGAAGCTTCCCCTCAACGTGGTCAGCGGGAAGCTCCCAAGCCTCCTAGGCATGGACTGGTTCAGAGCCCTGGGCATGCGACTCACCAGAGTCCGCAACATGCGAAGGACGACCTGATGCAGGAGTTCCAGGATGTGTTCGACGAGCGGCTCGGCAAGTATGCGGGGACCCCTATTTCATTCAACCCCGACCCCAACATTGCCCCCATCAGGCTGAAACCAAGGAGGGTACCTTTCGCCCTAAAGCCCAAGATCGACGTGGAATTGGACAAATTGATAAAGCAGGGGGTGCTAGTGCCAGTCAATCATGCTCAGTGGGAGATCCCAATTGTGACCCCCGTTAAGCCGGATGGGTCTGTACGCATCTGTGCAGACTATAAGTGTACAATCAACAAGGCCCTGCAGCAAAGCACCTATCCGGTTCCGATCGTACATCACCTTCTGCATTTCCTGGGGCCAGGCAAGATCTTTGCTAAACTCGATCTTGCGCAGGCGTACCAGCAGCTGCTGGTAGATGTCGCTACCACAGAGGCACAAATTATAGTAATACATAGCGGTGCCTTCAAGTGTACCAGACTCCAATTCGGAGTCAGCATAGCTCCAGGACTATTCCAGAGCACCATGGAGCAACTTTTACAGGGGATCCCCAGGGTGGTCCCGTATTTCGATGACGTGTTCATCACCACAAAGACGAACAGCAGCTAGGGGAGAGACTGAGACAAGTCCTAGGGAAGTTCAGGAGTGCAGGACTCAGGGTCAAACACAACAAGTGCATGATTGCAGTCCCTTCTGTGGAATTCTTGGGGTACCGGGTAGATGGAACCGGCATACACCCCACTGAAAGCAAGATTAGGGCGATCCGAGAGGCTCCCACCCCCAAAGATAAGGTGGAACTACAAGCGTTCCTGAGACTATTGAACTTTTATGCAATTTTTCTAAGGGACAAGGCAACAGTAGCAGAACCCTTGCACAGATTGTTGGCCAAAAAGTTCAAATGGGTTTGAGGGAAGGCTGAAGCTACAGCGTTTGCTGCTGTAAAGAAACTCCTGTCCGCCGAGAGTTTCCTAATTCAGTACAATTCTATGCTTCCCTTAGTGCTAGTCTGTGACGCGTCCCTTTTCAGCGTGGGGGCCCTCCTGAGCCATAAACTACCGAACGGTCTAGAGGCATCCATCGCCTACTACTCCTGGACTCTTTCAAGCGCCGAACGGAACTACAGTCAACTTGACAAAGAGGCCCTGGCAGCTGTCTCAGGAGTCAAGAAGTTCCATGAATACCTGTTCGGCAGAGACTTCAAACTCATCACAGACCATCGCCCCCCGCTGGGTCTCATAGCAGGGGACCGACCCACCCCGGCAGCCCTATCTTCCAGGATGACACGCTGGGCCATCTTCCTTGCAGCATACTCCTATCGCCTGGTACATCGACCAGGGGTGAGCATGGGCAACGCTGATGCCCTCAGGTGTTGCCCGTTACCGGACAGGATAGAGGACCCCACACCCAGAGTTTCAGTCCTGCTGATTGATGTCTTGGACTCAGGGCCCATCACTTCAGCAGAGGTAGTGAGAACCTCAACCAGAGACCACGTGATTAGGAAAGTCACGAGTTGGGTCACAAGGGGGTGGCTGGAAAAGACTGAGGGCAGGGAATTCAAACATTTTGCTAACAAAAAGGGCAAGCTGACAATGCAAGGGGGTTGTCTTTTGTGGGGCGATCGGGTTATTGTTCCCTTGTGCCTAAGGGAAAAAGTTTTAAAACTATTGCATGAGGGGCACCCCGGGATTGTAAGGATGAAGGGGTTAGCTAGGAGTTATATATGGTGGCCCCTAATGGATAAAGAGATCACTGAGTGGGTGGGGAAGTGCCAACACTGCCAGGAGTGTAGGCCAGACCGCCCCACAGCACCGGTCAGGGAATGGGAACGGCCCCAGGGTCCCTGGTCCAGGATCCACATAGACTTCGCTGGCCCATTCCATGGGCAGGTATTTATGGTCGTAGTGGACGCTTTCTCGAAGTGGTTGGAGATCAGACTCATGAAAACCACTACCACCAATGCCGTCATTAGGGAGCTAAGGCAGTTGTTCACCACCCATGGGCTACCGGACACCTTAGTCTCAGATAACGGGCCCCAGTTCACGGCCACACAGTTTGAGGGGTACCTAGCAGAGTTGGGGATCAGACATGTACTCTCCGCTCCATTTCATCTGGCTAATAATGGATTGGTGGAGAGTTTTGTGAGAACGGCTAAGGAAGCCATCTCATGCCAAGGCCCCGGGGACTGGCAGGAGAAGATAGATAAATTCTTAATGGCCCAACACACCACACCATGTACGCCACAGGCAGGAGCCCGGCGGAACTTCTGATGGGTAGGAAGCTCCGAGGAGTCCTAGACAGGCTACACCCCAGTTATTCCCCTGACAGTTTCAGAGGGACAGAGAAAAGGCTGAGGGAGTTTTATTTATTTATTTATTTATTGAATTTCTATACCGCCCTTCTCCCAAAGGACTCAGGGCGGTGAACAGATTAAGATTTCATATACATATAATAATTCTTTTTTTTTTCCACAATAGAGTTCATAATAGGGACGCCAGTATTCACTAGGAATTACGGGAATGGGCCCCTCTGGGAAACTGGGACAATCATGGAGATAACAGGGCCCAAGTCGTATAAGATAGACATGGGAGATGGGAGGATTTGGCGCCGACACATTGATCAGCTACGGAAGCGTTGGGCCACCGACACAGAAGACACCTTTGATGAACCGCTCCCTAACTACCAACATGACTCTCAAACTAACTCAACCCTGAGTCTAGCGGAGGACTTAGCTGTCAGCCCCGAGATCCAGCACCGCCCCATCACGGAAGATCAACCAGCTGCAGAAGTCGCCACCCACAATGAATTCTTGAAGGTTCCATTGGCGGAGCAGGGAGAAACAGGGAATCCCTCCGACCTGCTCGACGCCACTCCTCCGACTGAACTGCAAAGTCCCCAAATTCCTATGTGATCTTGCTGACAGTTACATTTCCCATAACAATGAGAATTGAAAACTATATTTGATCCTAACCAGTAGGAAAGAATTTACTGAAGAGGTAGAAGCAGTGGGGGCTCTGGAAGAAGTGATTATTTAACTTTGTGATTATTTAACTTTGGGATTGAAAAAGAAACCAGAGCATGGTTGTACACATATTCATTTTAGAGCTAATTTCAACAAGTATTAGGCAGATCCCATGGAAGGAAATTGTCAGATCAAATGAAGCACAGAAAGAGTGGGAACTTCTAAAAAATAAGGTACTGGTAGTATAATAGCCCACCATTTTGATGAGAAAAACATGGGGTAATGGTAGCATATTGCTGGGAATGCATAGGGTATTCTTGACTGAGCAAAGAATTAATATGGATTTGTATGGAAAACGGAAGATGGACTTAATCACCAAAGAGATATATAAACAGGTAGCTAATATCTGCTAAAAGAAAGCAAGGAAGACTAAAACACAACTAAATTTAAACTCACAAAGCTGAAAGAAAATAGTCTTTTTGACTCTGTCAATAGCAAAGGGGGAAAAAAGGAAAAGGCCCACTGCCAACATCTGCAATTGCCACAGAATTTCTCAGTATCCTTCTCCATCATGTTTATAGTACATGAATATGTCCTTTGTATGGATTGATATCCTAATTGTATATTATGTAGGATTATTCATTGTGAACAAAAGGGATTCTCATGCCTGAACAAGTTAGCTCTGACATCTGCAGAAGATAATACAGTCTCAGAATTCCAAAAGTTAGGAAGGTACATGAGAGTATTTGGTACCAATATATTCAGAAATGCAAATGCAAGCGCAATCCCGTTGGGAACTGGTAGTAAAGGTAAGTAGAACCCACTCCTGGCCCAAGGTTGAAGCATGCTTACTTATTCAAATAAGGCTAGTTATTCCGCGGTGGCGCAGATGATAGAGTGCAGTAATGTAGGCTACTTCTGCTGGTCACCGGCTGCCAGCAGTTTGGCAGATCGAATCTCACCAGGCTCAAGGTTGACTCAGCCTTCCATTCTTCCGAGATGGGTAAAATGAGGACCCAGATTGTTGGGACAATATGCTGACTCTGTAAACAGCTCAGAGCTATAAAGCACTGTGAAGCGGTATATAAGTCTAAGTGCTATTGTTATTGCTATTCATTTCTTGTTAACTCTAAATACAAATGATATGTAATTATTTCTTAGAAACAGAAATAGATTGTTTCTAGCTATTATGAGGTATAAAAAATCAAATGCCACAAATGCCTATATATAGCTCTCCTCCCATGAAATAGCATTTACAATAATGATTTATTGAGTTCTTCTGATTCAGTTTTATTTTTAAAAAATTCTTATAATTTTAGGCTCTTTCTCATCATCTGTATATGCCTACTAATGAGACTTTTCCTCCTTTCAGGTATTGAAAAAAACATAAAAACACCACATAAGCCCCTTAAACAGATTAGGAAAGCACATCTTCTACTTAGAATTTTCAAAGGATTCTGTATGTTGTGTACGATTAAAGAGAAAATAATAATTATTTTAACAAAAATGTTTGAAGTCTGTTTTTATAAACATATTAAATTAGATTTATACTTACTGATTTAATGTTTTCTTTTGTGGCAACCATTGTGTGGCATGATCTCTCCACTGAGATTTTACTGTTCCCAATCCTGTTAATCTTCAGGAAGACTTTGAAGGCCTGGCTATTCTCTTAAGATTGGGGCAGGATGTTAGTGTAGTAAGGAGGTGTAGTATTCTGTATGTTGGTGTGACATACTGTATATGTTTTATTGTTGTTAATTCCGAGCTGGTTTTGCTATTGAGCAGAGTAACAAATGATGTTTCATTGCTGTATGATTGTTGAACTTTTGTGAGTTAGGCAGCCATGCAAATTACTTAAACTGAATGAATAAATGAATAAACAAGCAAACAAACAAATAAATGCTTCTGTAATGTATGCATGCATATTCTAGAGAATTGTTGACCTTAATGGAGGATTTGTTTTGTTCAATTTTATTTTACAGGGGGCAGCAGTGATGCAGATATGATGAAGGAATACAGATTGTGTGGAAGGAATAATGAATAGGATTGGGGAAGTGAATTGGAAAGAAGTATGTCAACACTCATGGAATAGAGAAAAAAGACTGATTGGTGAAGGATGGGAAAGCAAGACTCCAAACAGAAGTTGGATGCTGGATGAAGGAAACAATTGCATGGCCCCTGGACAATGACAGAAGTAATAGTGAGTGGTGAGTACAGCTCTCTTAGAAGTTACTGCCGTTGGGGGATGGAGGCAGAAAATGGTGGTCATCATGGAAGCCATGAAGGGGACTAGTGACAGAAGAACTGTCTGAAGCAAATGAAGTCCGAGCTAGAATATCAGCTAAATAAAGGCTGGTGAGAATGGTGGTTACCAGGACACTAAGTGAAGAATTGTTATCTTATTTATTTATTGTTTAATTGAAATGATATATTTTACTTTCAGGCTCTTTTGGGGCTTCTGCTAAACTACCCAGAGTTGTAAAGGTAAATTTCTTTTGAGTCTGCACCTTTGTTGTATATTGGATAGTCCTCTGGTTTTCTGTAATTATGCAGACAAGCCAATTCTGGCAAGCGTAAAGGTAGGCAGATACCACTCGTAAATTTGATTACTATTGGAAAAAATCCCTTTTGAGGAATGATATCTTATCTGGCAGCCTCTGTTTTGGAATCCTGTATTGCTTTCCTAGATGTATGATGTTTTATTCTTCTGGTGCACTTTGTTTTTGCAGCCAGCTACATGTTTGGATTGAGAGACCTGCTAAATTCAGCTGAAGGAAAAGTGAGTTGACCATTTTAACAGTCTGTCTCTTGTTTTTTATTACCTTTCCCAGATGGAACAAGGTTATTGAAGTTAAAGGTGCCTATTAACTGACAGCATATGGATTTATTTTCCTTAGTAAAAAATATCATGCAAAGAGGCAGAGGAGAGTGACCCAAGAAAAAGAGTGAAGAAAAAAAACCTAAGAAGAGCTTTTTAAAGCTGGATTTACTGCATGTATGGGTATAGCATAGGCTGTATAAGAAAGCGTGGGCGCTGTTGGAAATTAGGTCATCACAGAATACAATGCAGTATTCATGGAAGGACATTGCAGAGGGCCAGGGCCAGGTGGGACATCTGAACAATAAACTATGAATGGGAAGTAGCAGCAACCGAATAGATTTCCAATACACAGTTGCTGAGAATACACTCCAAGAATATGCCTGTCACAAGGTTGATTATAATTGTAACAAGCACTTTGGCTTTCATTCTAGGGTTTTTTGCCCTGTAGCTCTAATTTTAAAACCTCCTTTAACAGTCACTAGCCAAACAGCAATGCTGAAGAGAGGAAGGAAAATATGATTGTAACTAGCAGCCAAACTATCTTTGCCATGACCCAAAACAACGTAGAGCGTACAATGTAAGGAATTCAAGGAGCCGAACCTGGCAAACTTCACATAGAAATGTATTACTGCCTTTTTAATACACAAATATTTCACACGAGTTTTCAAAATTCCACCCAGAAGTCTTCATATGTTAATCATTTCATTTGTCTCTCATGTAGGCTAGGCAGGAGTTTCCAACCTTGGCCACTTCAAGACTTGTGGACTTCAACTTTCAGAATTCAGAGTGGGTCATCCATATATTAGCCATTACTAAGATGACCTTTTTATTTGCTGGTTCATCAATGTCCATTGATTATATGAACTGGTCATATAGCTTTCAAATTGTGATACTTGTGATGACACTATTATTGGTGGATGCCAAGGCTGACAGCTAGAAATAGCAATTTGTGCTTCAAGTCTCCCAGAGAATAAACTGGTTTCCCTAGTGGCACTATTCTAGCACACCCTCAGATCCAAGAATCATGGTTTTAGCCACAAAACTCCCTATAAGGGTTTATCCTGGAAGAGGATTCTGTATCTGTTGAGACAGGCCCATGGCTGAAATTTTGTCATACACATGGCTGGAATCTTCATCCGTAGCTCACAAGAAGGAGGATCCTTACATGATATAACAGCTGTTGTTGGAGAACTGTGACAGGATCTCTTTCTGGCAATGTCATCTACTGGCGAGAAAAAGCTGCAAGTCCAATCCAATTTAAGGTACAGTTAGATGGCACAAAATACCACAATATCATTTTCCATTAAAGTGGTTCCACCTTACTCTTCTCCTCAAGTTTTCTTTAACATGTATGTTGAGGGATAACAGTTATTGAGCAAGATGCATGCGCGGTGGAGCTGACCTGGGTCAACAGCTCCCGTGCCTGGAGAAATGGCTCCGCGTGCCACCTGTGGCACACATGCCATAGGTTCGCCATCACGGATCTAGGCAATAAGAAGGAATAGAATAGAATAGAATAGAATAGAATAGAATAGAATAGAATAGAATAGAATAGAATAGAATAGAATAGTTGGAAGGGACCTTGGAGGTCTTCTAGTCCAACCCTCTACTTAGGCAGAAAACCCTATACCATTTCAGACAAATAAAACCAGTATGAACATGTGTGCAATCTTTTGAATTATCAGTGAGAAACACTATTTGCAAGGGCCAATGGCTATAAAAATCAACCTGCTTTTATTTCACTGGAGTCTCTTCAACTCAGTATTTCTGACTGTCCCTAGGGGATTCCAAATGCTAATTTTTAAGCCCATCAAAACTGAGAAATCTAACCTATTATTTTTTCTGTATTGTACCAGCATTCCTAGAAAGATGGAGAGCAGGGGAGTTGATGAAGCATATGAAAAATATATGGAAACATAATGATAAAAGAGAGAACACCAGAGTTCTCTGATGCCAGAGTTTTGCTTTAAAAATACAACCTATCTTCTTAGAGAACATTTTGCTGATTTTCAGAATAGAGGTCAGAGTAAAAAATGTCTTTATTTTTCTACCAAACTTCACAATCACTATCAATCGATTGATGCCTCACTTTTGTTTCCTAAAAATCAAAGTGAAAGAGAATGCCTTGAGTGGAAATCAAAAGTCTTTGACATATAGCAGAAAGCTTGCTATCAATATTAGTACCCAAAGGCAGCTCCCAATTCTTTGTAATACGCTTTCACCTTGAATTTTTTAAAAACTGAGTCTTAGGATTTAAATCCTAGCAAATTTTGCTATGCAAATAAAATAGTAATGGATTGAAGATGGTCTTTTAGGTCTTGGTTTCATACCTGAAAATTTCCTGGTGCTTGAGGCAGTAGTAAGCTAGTATTTCTTCAGAAGGCCAGATACCTATAAAAAAACCAAGAACAAAGTAATATTTTAAGGCATATTTTTATATCTCTATAAATTGATCTTGTGTTGGATTTTTAAACATAGTTCAGAACACAAAAGGTCAAAACAAAAAGAATATCCCCTATCTCAAGTAGGATGTCTTGATGGAAGGGATAAAAAAAAAATCAAGTGAATGACTATTGTGTCATGATCAAAGCCCCACCCCTTTTGACCATGTACTGTAAGTTTGGCGTGTTAAAAAGGGATATGGCTTCCAACAAATATAGATGCAACTGACTCTCACAGCCAGTATCAATATTTCTTTTAATAATAGCCAGGGATGAGTAATTTTGCCAGTTCTTTATTGTTATTGGGGGATGCTCTGTTTTAATACTGAATTCTGCTTTTGCTAAAATGATTTTTAAAATTTTAGCCTTTATTGCACTTGAGATTTCCTCCACTTTATATTATCAGCATGTATATATAAAATGGATTGATAGAGTGACAATTCACCATCATAGAAGGTTTTTTTAAATATATTGTTTTACTGAAGAATGCATACACAATCTTAGATCATGAAAAGACCAGGAAAAAGTATTTTGATATCACACCATTCATCATTCTTTACCAGAATGTTATAATTATATAGTTCTGTATATATTATATTTATATAGTCCACATGTATAATCCCATCATCATTTTAGCATTTCCTAATTCATATTTGCACATACAGTAAATCAAGGATAAAGAATTGATGGAAATAAAGACAACTACAGTACATCTACAGAATAAAAAATGCATTAAGTAGAATAATAGAAATGTTCTAATGAAACCTTATTTTATTTTTAAAAGTAAAATAAAATAAATTTAGAACTCCAAAAACAAAGGCTGTGGGGTGGGTGTTATTGGATAGTGAGAAGGTAGTCAGTCACCTGAACATAGAGCATTGAGTACCAGGTAGAAAGTCCAAGCACCATGAAAATCAATCCAATGGGACTGTTACAGGATTGACTTCCATATTGATCTGGGGAGGGTTGGCATGACAAAGGAGAAAAAACTACTAACTATACTGTATAAATGAACTAGGATAAGACCTTATCTCTCCTCCTCTGTCCCCCATGTTTCCCATTTGGGAGAGCAACACTGCCAGTAAACCCAGCCCCACAAAGCATTCCACCAAAATCCAAATTGAATTCAGATCTTAGATAAGAGCTGAGGTGGCACAGTGGTTAGAGTGCAGTCAGGGGTGGGTTCTACTTACCTTTACTACCGGTTTGCAATGGAGCCGTGCGCGCTCGCTTCGCTCGCATGCTCTTCTGTGCAAACACAGAAGCTTCTGCGCATGCACAGAAGCATTTTGATGATGTCAGGGTCATAGCCTCCCGCCAGTTTTACTACCGGTTCTATAGAACCGGTGTGAACCGGGGGCAACCCACCACTGAGTGCAATACTGCAGGCTACTTCAACTGACTGCTAGCTGCAGTTCGGAAGTTCAAATCTCACTGGCTTAAGGTTGACTCAGCCTTCCATTCTTCTGAGGTGGGTAATATGAGAACCTAGATTGTTGGGAGCAATATGCTGACTCTGTAAACCGCTTAGAGAAGGCTGTAAAAGCACTATGAAGCAGTATATAAGTCTAAGTTTTATTATTGCTATTGCTAGATCCAGAAATCACCTCCAACTGAAGTTTTGGAAGGCAAAGATGAAAAACCTAAGTCATCACTGATGATTAATAAATACAGTTTATGCTCAAGTTGCCTTGATGTTGATAGACCCCGGTGTAATGTGTAAAATGGCTATTGTCTCCTTTAGTACAACTTGGGTCTGCTGCAGGGATCCAGCTCAGTCCTCCCATAAGCCACTAGTCAGTTTCCATTCCCATTCCTATTGTCACTCAGCATCAATACCTGGCTATGCAACCCTCTGAGACATCAAGGACAGGCAAACCTGAACTGCCAGTCTCAGTTCCAAAATGCTGAGAGAGCTAATCATTGCCTTATTAGTTTGGCCTTGTTTTCTAACTTTAGCTCAGTTTCTTGTCTTGTGTTTCCTGCAAGGGCATGCAGGATGAGGTTGCTGTATACTGACTGGAAAGGTTTCAGCTACAAATTTCTAATTCAAACTTAGGGGGAGAGATGGAGGAAAAAGAGACATGAAAAAATACCTCTTTATTTCTCTTTCACACATTTTCTGGGAGTTTCTCCTCCCCATCTTCTTCTACTAACATGCCATGACAACTTTTGATCATTGTATTCTCTAACCCAGATGTTATTTAAATACTGAAACATGGGGGAAGCAGTTGTGCATCAAAATCAGACCAAACTACTGCAAATTGCAGAGCTTCGAAGGTATCACATCTTATTAAATCAGCCAAGCTTACAACAGTAGAAAAGCTGATCACTTGTATTTCAAAAAATATTTTGTGGATTATACTTTAACTTTTACAGTTAAATCCCACTTAAATAATTGGCTAATTTGGAACCATATGGCACTTATTTCAAAATGAATATATTTAAAGCAATGTCAAACCAAACACATGACATAAAAAGTCCATTTATTACCATTTATTATTCATATATCGCTATCAGGTTTGCAAGAGAAGTCCTAAATTTCAACATTTATCCCTTTTAAATTAAGCTACATTTTACCTTGGTGAAACATACTGAAAGTTGCACCTACAAATTTTGGATTACTCTCATTGTACATCAAGTACCTTGTCATCTGCTAATCTTGATAACATTCATTACCCTTTACTTGCATTTTACAAGCCCCACCCCCCTTTTAATGACAGTCCTTTGACAGTCCATGGTTTCACACTTTATTTTTTCGTCTTTCCTATCAGGATTGTGGAAGAACATCAGACTGGGTTTTCTATGGTTCTTGGGCAGTTTACTGAGTAGAATTAATTAGGCTACCTATAAAAATGTGATAGAAATAGTGCCAGATTTGAAGGGAAAACAGAAAATATCAGCAGAAGTGTCTCTGACACAGCTGTGCAGAGTGTTTACACAGTCTTTTGGGACACCTTCCCTGTCTCCTTCCAAAGGGCTTTTCTATTTTCTCTTCTCCTTGGTCAATGAAACTAAGCTTGAGATCAATATTGTTTCTTCTTAGCCTTGATCCTAATTCTCCTTTTGTCTCTTTATTATTGCTAAAAATAAAGTGCCTGAAGTGACAGACTTCCCTTAAAAACATATTCCACTTCTTTTTAAGGCATATATATTAAATTATTTAATGACCAACATGCAAGTTAAATAATTTAATATTAACACAAGCAGTTTTGCAAATACTGCCCATTTCTCCCACCTTGGCAATATTATATGGTTGGTGTATTTTGCAGGAAGGCACAATGACAACAGTGCATCAAGAAGCTATTGTGCTGTCAAAAAATACCAGCAGAGGGAGAAATGCCTACATTTTGCTTGGAACTTTTCTTTGCTGCCCCTGATACAATTCAGGTTAGGACTCAAGCCACATTAGTAGCTGTTGCTAATAACATTAGCAGGAAGATCATGGATGGGATCCTCTAAATCCCACCCAATTAAGTCAGGTACCAGCTATGTATACTGCTTCTTTCCATTATTCTCCAGGACTACAAGGTGCTATGTCAGTGTTAATTCCAAAAGCCGGCAGGTAAAAAGAACAGTGGTCAGGGGATCTCTTGTAAACAGGTTTCAAATATGGAAGTGCAGAGTGTTACCCAGTAAAGCATTAAAGAAGCAGCAAGACTACCTTTGTTAATTTGAGTAAAAGGAAAAGCTTCTCTTGCTTGAACAGGTAAGTAATCCTCTTTGATGGCTTTCAAAATAGGGATAAGCTTAACAATTCATGTGGAGAAGTTTGCACTTTGACTTCTACTCTGTTGAACTGACCTATATTTTGTAATATGCAGGGCTGGAATATATCTTTATATCAAGAACCTATTTAGATGAGAAATGATCTCATTCATTTCAAACCTTGAATGCAGTCACAGTTTATGTAAACTTGTAAAGCATTATGAGCTTTCATTGAAATCTGTGGGGAGGACTAATAAAACTTCCGTTTCTTATTGAAATCAAAGATGTTTTAAAATACCCAACTTTGTCCAAATTGTACCCAGTGGCTCTAATCCAGATAAATGTAAATCAAGTCAATATGCTTTGACAGAAGCCTGTGTGGTTGTCATACTCACTCAGTTGATTCTACTGCCATTAAATTGGAGTATGCAGTTGTAATAATCTTATATTCTTCTGTTTATTCCTGCCTTTATTTCCTCCTTCTTCTGTGGTCTCCCTACCATCATTTTCTGTACTGTAATCCACTTCAAAAGAGAACAGACCCTCTCATT
This sequence comes from Arizona elegans, assembly GCA_022577455.1. Lineage (NCBI taxonomy): Eukaryota > Metazoa > Chordata > Lepidosauria > Squamata > Colubridae > Arizona > Arizona elegans. Next base: position 294,239,293 of record JAKOOJ010000001.1, on the reverse strand, counting down.
CTTTGTAAAATGCCTGCACACAGATGACACTATATGAATAATGCTAATAGCTACTAAGGGCAGAACTAGATACATGAGAAACATTGGGCTCTTAATCAGAAACCTCTTATAACTGCAGGGGATAAGGAGCAATTGCCCAACAAACAGTCGTTGAGAAGGGGCTTTATTCTTTCCTAATCTAGTTTCCCTTGCAAAAGTGCATCCCAGGTAATTTTGATTTTTTTTAACCCCGTCCCTGCCTGCCTCTGAAATCAAGAGGGAGAGAAGCCTTATGAAAAGGAATTTGCAGGAAAGGAGGGATCAAGCAACACTCATTATAACCACTGTTCTCCTCTTTTGCATTGTTCTGTTATAATCCATTTGATTTTAGCAAACATAATGTTGGGTCTAAGCATTTGTTCACATACTCAAAATTATATTATATTAACAACTCTACACATTTTCTCTGAAATTTAAATTGTAAAACATATCAGATTCATCAGACATTGCAACAAAACTTCCATTTCCCGTTTATGTTTTCTATTTAGACTTTTTTGTATGTGAAAAGCATTCTGCAACTTTGTGTATTCCCTTTCCTATGCACTTGATATTTCACTTTTGCTCTAATAAAATCACATTTCTATTTCTAAATGCAACTGTCACAAGTAGATGTATTGTAAAAACTTCACATGAATATAAAGATAATCACTCTTCCAATTGAAACACTGAAGAAAAAAAATGACACCGGGTGACATTTTGACTATGAAATAACTTGCAAAAATAATAGACAATACATAATTTTTGTTCATGTCTTATAAAGTTAAGATTTTGTTAAAAAAGAAATTGATATTTCAGGGAATGCTTAATAGCTCATTCAGGAAAAGGAAGGGGGCATTGCTAATTGGTCTATTATAACTGTTGTGTCCTTTCTTAAAGTAAATTATAACTGAAAAGATTTTATTACATAATGCTATTAGACATAGTACTCTCACAGTTCTCCATTTTGTCTCCTTCTTTAATCCTTTGATAAGCCCTTCTCTGCTGCAATGCCTCCTTGAATTACTACACTACATGGACTGTGAAGTGTTCCTTTACACACCAATTGAAGCAACCAGCAGCCAAAAATAAAAGGCCTATATCGTATTTTTAAACACAATTTGGAGGATGCCAAACTGGCCTCCAGGACAAAGGATTGTACAGGTGAGGTGCAATAACAGAAATAGTCCTCTTTCTTGTCTTCATATAAATTGGATTTCTGTTACTGTTGGGATATAAAGGAGAACAGCAATGTTAGAATGGTACTTAACAGGATGTCAATCCTTTTGAATTTTCAACCTTTCTGCATAAATATGAACTAAAATGTGATCTGTTTTCCATATAAGTCCCATAACTTGATAAAGAAAACTCAAACAAATGAGTCAAAACATTGTATTTGTTCACTGATTTATTGAAGGAAATGATCCAAAACTACATATTTGTGTGTGACAAAAGTGAGTACCAACCATTATTCTTCCTGGTTTGCATTCTGGATCTAAAAGAGTTCATTGCAGTTTAATTGTATTCTATAAATACAATTTGTGTTACATGACCAGATCAGATCTTACTAGTAATGGAAGATGAGTTGTAACAAGGAGAAGCTTTGGCAAAATCTGCCATCGGAGCCTCTGGATACAAAACTGAAATCAGGAACACCACCAAAGTATGTGCTTTGTAATTCACAATGATGGGAATTTCAGTAAAGTACTGTAGGTTGTAGGTAATGTGATGTATCATAGTAATATAACTTGAAAGGGAGGAAGTAGAAATTTGGGTTATGTACTGTATATCTATTAAAAATAAAGTTACTAAACCTAGTTGCTTAGATATCAAATCATTCTATGATTTCACAGAATAATAGAATTATTATCTTGACCTCTCTCTAATAATAATCTGTAGCTAGTCATTGATCCTACTCATCTACTGTACATTATTGATTGGCTTTCTCTTTTTCTATTTATCTCAGTTTGCCAATTATAATTATTTTTCTAGTCTATTATCCAGCTACATTGCATATTTAAGATATGTGAGTTTCTGTTTTCCAGTCATCTCAATACATTAATTTTTAGTTGGTCCAGTTCTTCTTGCTGTCTATGGATCTTTCCTGACATCTTATCCTTCATTATGTTGTCTAAATTTGTCATTGCATTCCTCCCTAAGATTATCTCCTTTACTTTTCAAGCACACTATCCATCTCTATCTTGTGTCCAAGAAATAAAACTATTTATCATTTCTATTTTGCTAACAATTGTAACTCCAGTAAGCTTCCTATTTGATATTACTATGGTCTTCTCAATATTTATATTAACCAAGATTTTTCAGTTTCCATTTTTATGTTCACAATGAGCTATCCTAAATATTCCTTGTCTTTAGTTAAGAAGTTATTTTGTCCAAATATCTCAAATTATTAGTATTTTAACCTCCTCTATCAGCTGCCATCTTTTTCACTCCTACCATTCTTATATTGAGCTAAACAAGTATGGGAGAATAACATCTTTGTCTCATCAGTCTCCTGTCTTTTGCCATTGCATATGTAAGAGGTGCATCAGCTTACATAAACGTAATATTCAAGAGATATCCATTAGTTCTAGGAAGTACATTTATTGGGTTGTATTGTAGCTATTCACAGTTAGAAATGACATTTTAGTGTCATGATTTCATGCCCTGAATAGCATGTCATGTAATTTACAGTGGCCCATTCTGTTTTATTTAAGTTTATTTACATCTAAAACATCTGTTTTGACTTTTACACCACTGAAATAATTTGATACTAAGCATCTTACAATCAGCATCATACAAGTAAATGGTAATATACTGAACAAGAAAGGATTAACATAACAAACAGTAATCTATAATCAACTTAATTATCATAATAAAATTTCTCCTTAGTTCTGAACTCTTGAAATGGCTGCAGGAAATGCATGTTTATCAGATTAGGTTTTGGGGGATTTACAATCTGGTTCACATGTAGAATAGGCATACATATTTAACAAATTCATATATAATACTTGCTACTTGTTAAAGGAACTTTCCAGATTGGTATCCAGTCCCTCATTTTTCATGTTCTCATCAATCTCATCATATTGTAAGAGTGTATGCTAAGTGAGGAAAAGAATACAATCAATCAGTTAATGAGAGATTCCATTATAGGTATATCAAATAAATTGACTCTTAGTGTGTCATACAGACATTTTGGCAGAAAGAAAATCATCAATGAGACACGGGCTTAATAAACTCACTAATAGTACGATAGAGAGTTGAAAAGTTTCCATCTCAGTTCTAAACATCCTGTATTCTAATCCCTAATTCTCTGCATTAAAATTCATTAAAGGAGGTCTATATGAATCTTGTGTTCTGCAGTTACGGTTGCTACAATTTTTCATGGTTTTTTCGAATGGATTTTTGGTTGTTTATTTGAATGATTTTCTTATTTACCCTAAGAATCCTGCCCATCACAATGAACAAATATGGAAAGTTCTTCAGTACTATCTTTGCTACAGCTTGTAAACTAAATTATAGATATTGGCTTCAAGACTTTGATATCCTTGCAATGGAGTATTTGTCTTGGAAAGACTTCATATGTATCTAACTAAAGTGAACTTTATTCTCTCATGTGCATATACATGTATTCTATCATGTACATATACACATATATGGTAGTAAGCATGGAAAGCATTTTCTAGAGTTGCCTAATTTTTATTGCAACTTGTTCCTAATTTGGTTGCTCTGATGAACTCTTTCATTCATTTTCTCAAGAAGGAAATCTTCTTTAAATGGCATTCTGGGGGGGAGGAGGCAACAGGACTTACTCCTGATTAAAGGCATACACCTCTCAACCTACCACCTAGATCTAACATGCTTTTTTGTGGACCTGGCTAATACTCGATTTCACCTTGAACACTCCCTTTTTCAGTTCATTTCAGTTTGATAACAGCCTATTCATTTGCGTATAGATTTTTTTCTCTCGAACAGCTACTGTATTTCCAGATAGGTGAAGTTGTATGTATTTATTTATTTATTTATTTATTTATTTATTTATTTATTTATTTATTTATTTATTTATTAAATTTTTATACCGCCCCCTCTCCCGAAGGACTTGGGGCGGTGAACAGCCAGAATTAAAAACACACAATACAAATATTAAAATACATTAAAACAAAATTAAATTATCTTAGGCTTCTCCAAATTTAAAACCCCTTAACCCATAAAATTCACCCAATTAAAAATTTTTAACCCAGCCCGGCTTGCTGAAATAAAAAAGTCTTCAGGGCCCGGCGGAAGGTCCGGAGGTCCGGGATTAGTCGTATCCCTGGGGGTAGCTCATTCCAGAGGGCGGGTGCCCCCACAGACAAGGCTCTTCCCCGGGGGGTCGCCAGCCGACATTGCCTGACAGACGGCACCCTGAGGAGACCCTCTCTGTGGGAGCGTGTTGGCCGGTGGGAGGTTATCGGAGGCAGAAGGTGGTCTCGTAAATAACTGGGTCCTAAGCCATGGAGCGCTTTAAAGATGAGAACCAACACCTTGAAGCGCACTCGGAAGACCACCGGAAGCCAATGCAGCTCGCGCAGGAGAGGTGTCACGTGGGAGCGCCATGTCGCCCCCATAAGTACCCGCGCGGCCGCATTCTGCACCAGTTGGAGCCTCCGAGTGCTCCTCAAGGGGAGCCCCATGTAGAGAGCGTTGCAGTAGTCGAGGCGGGAAGTAACGAGGGCATGAGTGACCGTGCATAAGGAGTCCTGATCCAGAAAGGGGCGCAACTGGCGTATCAGGCGAACCTGATAGAAAGCCCCCCTGGCCACGGCCGTCATATGCTCTTCTAAAGACAGCCGTGCGTCCAGGAGGACACCCAAGTTACGCGCCCTCTCCGTGGGGGCCAATGTCTCGCCCCCAATAGTCAGCGATGGCACCAGCTGACTATATCAGGACGCCGGCAGCCACAGCCACTCAGTCTTGGAGGGTCGGAGTTGGAGCCTGTTCCTCCCCATCCAGACCCGCATGGCCTTCAGGCACCGGGATATCACTTCAAGGGCATCGTTGGGGTGGTCTGAGGTGGAGATGTACAGCTGGGTGTCATCAGCGTACAGATGGCACTGCACCCCAAAACCACGGATGATCTCGCCCAGCGGCTTCACATAAATGTTGAACAGGAGAGGCGAGAGGACCGACCCTTGTGGCACCCCACAAACCAAGTGCCTTGAGGTCGACCTCTGCCCTCCAGCCAACACAGACTGCGACTGGTCGGAGAGATAGGAGGAGAACCACCATAAAACAGTGCCTCCCACTCCCAACCCCTCCAACCGGCGCAGCATGATACCATGGTCGATGGTATCAAAAGCCGCTGAGAGGTCTAATAGGACCAGAACAGAGGAGCAACCTCTGTCCCGAGCCTTCCAGAGATCATCAACCAACGCGACCAATGCCGTTTCCGTGCTGTACCCGGGCCTGAAGCCGGACTGGAACGGATCTAGATAGACGGTTTCATCCAGGTACTGCGGGAGCTGTCGCGCAACCACACTCTCAACAACCTTCGCCAAAAAGCGAAGGTTGGAAACTGAACGATAGTTTGCTAAAACAGCTGGGTCCAGAGAGGGCTTCTTGAGGAGGGGCCTCACCACCGCCTCTTTCAAGGCGGGAGGCAAGAACCCCTCACTCAAGGAAGCATTTATAATCCTCTGGAGCCATCCTCGTGTAACCTCCCGGGTAGCCAGCACCAACCAGGAGGGACACGGGTCCAATAAACATGTGGTTGCGTTCAACCTCCCCAGCATCCTGTCCACGTCCTCGGGAGTCACAAGGTCAAACTCATCCCAGATAACCGTCTCAAGACAGACCTCGGACAACCCACCTGTACCTACCCAGTCAGAGTCCAAGCCTTCCCGAATTTGAGCGACTTTATCGTGCAGATAATGCACAAAATCCTCAGCACGACCTTGCAAGGGGTCTTCCCGCGCTCCCAGATGGAGAAGGGAGCGAGTCACCCTAAACAAGGCAGCTGGGCGATTTTCTGCCGATGCGATAAGAGCGGAAAAGTAATTACACTTTGCCGCCTTTATCGCCATTAAGTAGGTCTTGATATAAGACCTCACTAGTGTACGGTCAGATTCGGAGCGACTGGCCCTCTAGGCGTCTTTTCCGGCGTTTCATCCCCCTCAGCTCCTCGGAGAACCAAGGAGCTGGGCAGATTCGGTGCCGGGTCAGAGGCCACAAAGGCACAACCCTATTCCAGGCAGCCACCAGGTCTTCCGTCAAGTCGTGCGCCAGAGTCTCAGGAAATGGCCCAAGCTCCATTCGGAACCTATCAGGATCCATCAGGCGCCTGGGGCGGAACCACCTGATCGGTTCCGCCTCCCTGCGGTGGGGCATAGCGGTCAGGAATTCAAGTCTAAGGAGAGAATGGTCTGACCATGACAAGGGTTCAATAACTATATCCCCTGTGTCTAAGCCATTCAACCACTGACCAGAGACGAAAACCAAGTCCAGCGTGTTTCCTCCTATGTGAGTGGGGCCCTGAATTAACTGGGTCAGGTCCATGGCCGTCATGGAAGCCATGAACTCCCGAGCCACCTCAGATGCTTCACCGATGGACGGCAGGTTGAAATCCCCCATGACTAAAAGCCTGGGGGTATCAACCACCACCCCGGCTATAACATTGAGGAGCTCGGGCAGGGTCGCTGCCACGTAGCAAGGAGCCAGGTACGTAACCAGCAGGCCCATCTGCCTCCCATGACCCCACTTCACAAGGAGAGACTATTTATAGTACCTACATTGAATATATGCAATGTATCTTGTATTCAACTGTTCTCTTTTGATCCTAGAACACTCCACACACACCCTACTATGCAGCTCTACCTTCAGCAGGTAGGGAAGATGCATTTGAGGTGAAACCCATGTTGGACTCCTAGTGCAGAAGGCATAATCTGGAATAGTTAATTCACAGGAAGAGCTATTCCAACACATAAAGATCCTAGAAAGCACCCAAAAATGTTCATATCACTATTTTCCTTAGTAATTCCTTTCCCCATTTCTTCTATAAACCAAAGCACTAACTAGTCACATTCACAAAGATTTCTATATCTGTCAGCAGTTTTGAAGACTGGGAACAAGTAGCCAACCAATTCAGCTGAAGTAGGAAAAGACCAAAGATTCAAACCTTAGGACAAGCATATATTAAAGGCAGAAATCCTGGGTGTTGTAGATTGAGAACTACTTCTATGTATGGCTTCTTAATTCTATGCAATAAAATTGACAATTTATACTCAAATTAGCTTTGGAATGCAGATTGAGGAAAGTGTCTAATCAACGTACTAGTTTGACATTACACATGGTTTTCTTTTTTTCTTTCCTGAAGTGAGTGGAAAAGGAATTTAGAATACCATCAAGGAGAGAATTGCCACTTTATAATAAATTATTATTATTATTATTATTATTATTATTATTATTATTATTATTATTATTAAGCAAAGTACCAATAAAGGAGAATATTTGTAGCTCAGGGTTGAAATGAGGAGTCCTTGGTGAGCTTGCTTGTTTTCTTGCAAATGTTTCATTACCCAAACTAGGTAACATCATCAGTGCTAGTAAGGAGTGCTGTTTGCTATCAGTTTATATTCTGGTGTCTTGCCTGTCTGTGTGGATGAGTGCGGTCTTAGATATAACGATACCTAATCAAGCTCAGAAAGCACCAAGGACCCCTCAAAAAACAAAGTAGGGAATTATACAGAACAACACATTTCCACATTTTTGTCATAGTTTATACAACCTGCTTTTTCAGTCTAAAACTGAAATTACAGAGAGGGGGAGAGAGGGAGAGGGAGAGAGAGAAGGGGAGGGAGGAGGGAGGGAGGGGGAGAGAGAGAGAGAGAGAGAGAGAGAGAGAGACTAATCTTCAGTTTGGCCAATATGACTTTTAATACTTTATTATTCATGCAAAAGGGGGAAAAGGATGTTTTTCAATCTGCAAATTTCTTTTGCAGCATTCATTTAGGGAGGCCTGTGGAGTTGCAAAAGAAATGCAGTGCTAAGTAAAAAAAAATGTAGATATTCTGAAATCTGAAATATATGGCAGGGCTGCCAAATCACGGAAGCTACTTGTAAGGTTGTTTTTGCTTTTTGTGTGTCAACTGAATGAATTATTTCATTTTCTTTACCCGGTTTTCAAATAATCATTAAAAATTAAACAACGCTGGAACAAGCTTTTCGTGATTATAGCCTTCACTCTTCAGCAAAAAGCTGGATCTATAAATTTACGTACCATTGTTGATGTAAATTGCAAAATTTTATATTCAACTATATTAAAACATCTATTCCAAAAAATGATTACCAGTTGTGAAAAGCAGAAGGGCTTATCACTTGCTGTCAGTTGTTCATGTCTAGTTAAGCAATAATGTGCTAAAACTGCTCTTTTGTTTTGTGGAAGAATTTTGGCAATAGAAGAAATGAACACTCGTTTAATAAAAACTGAAGCTGCCTTTTGCTTTGATGGAGGAAGCAGCTGCCTGTTTTCATTTGCTGCAGAGCAGCAAAATCCATCAATATAATAAGCAGCTTAGATGCAACCATCCACAGCATCTGTAAGCATATAGGGCTATTCGCTCAAAACCAATCCTTGGTTTAATTTTAACTAAGATGTGTCTGACATATTTGAAAAATGCATTATAATAGGGTTTTGGATATGCTGGCAATTTCTCTTTAAAAACTTTTCACAGATTTTTAAAAAGACAAGTGTATGTATCTGAGTAATGAGAAATGATCAAAGACACTCCAGTAACAATCGCCAATAAAAATCTAAAAATGCAAATACAGCCATTAAAAACTTGTTTTTTGGTTTATATTCTATGCCCTCTCTTCTAAGTACCAGGGGTTATAGAGGCAGACTACCAATGTAGAGACAGACTGAAAAACAATACGGAAACTAGCAATCAGTTATATACTGTATTCTAATTAACTATTGTAATTATCTGAGTTATAATTCCCAATATATTTGTAATTCCTTTTTATTGAAAATTTGAGCTGGTAAATTTGAGCTGGTAAATGGAAAAAGAATTGCCTGAAAATGTTTTAGTACAAAAGGGAAAAAAAAACAAAAACTATAAATGAAAATTTACAGATGTTGATCCATTACCGTAAATTTCATGGAGAAAGGTGATACTGTATACTTCTATTAAAATTCTGAGGTTATTATTTTGCTATTTCACAGCATTTCTAAGACCTTTCTAAGCTGAGCTTTTAGATGATTTGCACATTAACAGAGAAGGCAGATAATTCTTAATCCTTTTTTTCCTCCAGATCCAATAATGGATAAGGAAGCATCTTAGCATGATCAAGTAGCAATCTGCCTAGCTAGAACAGTAATATACCCGAATTTAAAATTAGCTATCATTTGGACATTCCTCCCCCCCCACACTTATAATATTTTATTTAAAGGAGAACACAATACCTAAGCCAGCAAGATAGCTGCAGTGACAGTTTTTCCATTTAAACATGCAATCGTGGTCTACATCTGTATATTTACATTATATGCAGAACAAAAAACAAATATTTTTAAAGTATTTCCAAGAAATATTTTTGGTGCTTTCGGTTAAGCAAATATATTTATAATAAACAATTTTATTAATATAATTCTGGGACGTGTAATATTTTAACTGTATTTTGATTTATCAGTTACAAATAACACTGTATGTGACTATATTTTTCTTTAACATGATACAAAGACTGCTTTCTATTCTGTTCTATTTATTTATTTATAATTAGACTTCTATACCACCCTTCTCCCAAAGGACTCAGGGCGGTGTACAGCCATATTAAAACACATAAATTTTCAAAATTTAAAACCAATTAAAATCAAATATATAAAATTTGGCTGAAAAATTAAAATATACATACACCCCTTATAAAATTCGTATTAGGCCAATCTGACTTGCTGGAACAGGGCACGGCGAAAGGTACACAGGTCGGGGCTAAGACGAAGCTCTAGGGGGAGCTCATTCCAGAGGGCTGGTGCCCCCGCAGAGAAGGCTGTCCCCCTGGGTGTCGCCAGTCGACATTCTTTAGCTGACGGCACCCTGAGGAGCCCCTCTCTGTGGGAGCGTATTGGGCGGTGGGAGGCTGTTGGTGGCAGAAGGCGGTCTTGTATATATTTAGATCAGAGATACATTTTCAAAATATTTATCTGAATCCTACATTGATACTCTCCTTCCTATTTTGGTGAGCCCTCAAAGTCATATACAACTAAAATAATTAAAAATAAAGAAAAAAGGTACATATATTAGATAATTCAGGCCTCAACATTTAGAAGGCATAAGCCTGGACTGCAATGATCATTGACAACACCTCTTGTCTTTCCTTCCAAAAGTTTTACAGTTCATAGTGTTATGGATATAGCAGTTTTTGGTATCATCAATTGTACATGCAATGAATTGAAAGGAATAACTGTTGACGGAATTGATGAATTTTAATTCTTCCTCAGTCATATCTATGATCCACACCTCTACAGAAATCACATATTTTGTGATGTCTTAAAAGTGCTCTTTCAAAAGGTAACTGGACTGCTTTTTCCTTGAGAAAAAAGAACAAAACATTTTGTTTCTCATCCAAGAAACTTCATCAGTTGTGAAAAAACCCAGTTCAGTTGCCTTTTGAAAAAGCACTTTTGAGACAACTATGACCTGGATGACTGACAATCTCTACAGACATTTCATGATGCAAAAGATCTTGTCAGCAGAAATGTACTGAGCATCTAAAATACAGATTCTTTTCACTTCCATTAATTCTGAACATAATTGCTTTATTTCCTAGTCCCAGCCCTTCCTGTCAGCCTCTGTACAGTTCTCTTTACATTTATATCTATATATCTATATCTATAGATATCTATAGATATCTACATCTGCCTGCCTGCCTGCCTGCCTGCCTATCTATCTTTTTATCATCTATCTTATATAGGGTTTTTTCAGAACTTTCATCTCTTTTGTTTTTGATAGCTACATGAGTTCCTTCTGCTATCCCTGATTGTTTTTGTCTCAGAACATGCTGGTCTAGAGTTCTGGTGTGGTTTGTCATTTTCTGGAAATGATTATCCAATTATGCGGACATGGAATTTTGCACATCCTTGCTTTAAAGATCCATTACAATAATTGAAATTGTTCCTTGTAAGTAATATGATCCTTGTCCCATTCACCAGTTAGTATTCAAGCTACTGCCTTTTTCACTCTGTACAACTTCCAGATGTGGTGATATAGCCATAATGTACAGCATGTTACTATAGCTAAGGTATGAGGCAATTGAAGAGTAGATAACCATGGCCAAATCTGAACAGCTCAGGCAGTATTAAGTTGATACATCAGGCATAATTGTGCAAAGGTGCTTTCTATCACAGCCATCACCTCAAATCTATTGGCAGCTGAAGATCAAAGAATGCTTCTAGGCTGCAACCTTGCTCTTTCAAGCAGAGGGCAACCTGATCCCAAATTGGTTTAAATCCTCAAATCGAGTTTCTTATTTATCAATATCACCTCCATCTTACGTGCACTTAACATCAATTTATTCTCATCATTGTCATCCTTCATCCAGCCCATTCTTGAACAGAGGCAATCTCTAAAAGTACTGGCTGCTTCCTTGGAGTTGGATTATAAGAGATATTTGTTTGTTTGATTTGCATTATTTATCTTTACAATATCCCATGGAATTGACTGCAATGAAAGACATCCATCTAATGAAGTTCATAGCTGAAAGACAAAATCATTATGATTGCAAAAGATGGGTAATGTTCACATATAAGCTGCCCAGAGTAGCCCCATGCTGAGATGGGTGGGAAATAAATTTAAAAACAAACAAACAAACAAACAAACAAACAAACAAACAAACAGGAGAGGTGGCTTATTTGATTGCTTCTGGGAGAGAGTAACCAAACATTCCTGCACTAAATATGATTTTTCTTTAGTCTGTAACTTATTTCTGGTTTTGGAGCTAGGAACATAACTAACACGGGAACTAAAAACTATGGGAGACAAAAACTGCATCTGTATTTCAGTACTGTTTTTCCCTTGTGTTCCTTTTACTGTTACAGTGAAACACTTTTTACAAGCTCCCACTTAATGGGGTGGACATGAGACAATAGTCTAGTCACACTTTGTTTACTAAAGTCACCAAGCAGAAATGTGAACAGTTGTTTTTCCAGTCTAAATTCATAATTTGGTCTAATACATCAAATTGATCTCATGTATCATCCATAAAACTGTATTTCTTACACCTTTTATTTTCTCCTGAACACAAATTTGTCTTTAATTATAAATGCCTTGCCAAAATGTCTAAAACAGTGATCAGATTATTCTGATGGATTTATATCCATTTATTGTATCCAGAATAGTTAGCTTGAAATCTAATGCATATACTGCAGATATATGTATTTTATGTTTCTGCTTTATTTTGTTTATTTTTTTAAGAAACATAAAGTTCTCTGGACAGTTGGGCAGAAGAACAAAATACTGCAGAGTGGCTAAACTGTCCAAAGAAAATCCTCCTTCTCCAATAGGTAGGTAACACCGTCATTATTGTCAAGAGGGAGAATTTTGTTAGGAACACAGAATGCAGCAAAAACCTCTTCCCTTATTCAATAGTTCTGATCCTCAGTGCACTCCTAGCTATTACTTCATTATATATATTTTTTGGAATTTCAAATTCAAAGTGAGGCCAAGTGATATATTTAACATAAATGTGCAGTTCTGCTTAAAGACATGGCTGTTCCCTTCCAGTCAGATTTTAGCACCAACACATTGGAAGGGGAGAGGGAGAAGCATGAAATTATGGAAGGCTTCTGATTTGGTGGATCAATTTTGAGATGAAAGAAAAGAGAATGGAAAAGGTTAGGAGATTCTCTATGCACACTCTTTCACAATTCAGGTTACAATATTACACAGTCTAAATTGGAAGAAACCCTCACTGTGTATAATGAGATTTAAGTCAGAATTATACTGTTAGATGTTCAATCTACTAGAGCTGTAGAAGTCAATCTATCATATAGTTCAGGGGTGTCAAACTGGCGGCCCACGGGCCAGATGCATCACATATAGGCCACACCCACCCCAGCTCTGCAAGTGGGAAAAACATCATGAAACGTCATGTGACAGCAACGTGACGCTGTGAATTTGACACCCAGGATATAGTTTGTGCTATATAGCAATTTTAATTTTAAAAATTGGAAATAACAAAGCAAAATTATGTTTTAAAATTAATATTAACTTATTTAATTTAATTTAATTTAATTTCCAATTTATATACCGCCCTTCTCCCTGAGGACTCAGGGCGGTGTACAGCCAAGATAAAAAACATAGAATACAAATATTAAAACATTTAAAAATATATATAGATTTGGGCCGAAAGTTAAGAATAACAAACTAATTATAAAAGGTCACAAGTTTTATAAACTAAACCAAGTAACTGACTGGATGAATTTCAGTTATGCTATTTATAGATCCAACCTCCAAATGCTGGAAGGCTCTGTGAGGCCTAAACTTCCAAATTCTTTTCCGGGAATTATGCATAATACATTTTAGAGAATTAAGCTTTTTAATTATTTCAGAATCTCCTAAAAATGCACTTTATGAACTCTAATGGCAACAGAGAGAATTACAGTATTCCTTCTTTAATATAGATTTCCATAACATCTACATTCTGATATCTTAAATATTAGAGAAGATCATATGCTGGTTTGAATATATTTTTCTAAATGAAATTTGAATTATTTGCTTCTATATTGAAAAAAAGCCTTCCACATACAATTTTTAGTAGGATAAGCAAAGAGTATACTAGATTGCCAGATTTAGTCATACCAGGCCACATGCAGCATTCCTGCTAACAGAAAGAGTTCTGTGCTGTAAATTTTGAATGACATGATGGGTATAGATATACATATGTTCCTATCTATGTAAAATGAGTGCAATACTCTGAAAACCAAGCTCAATTTTTCAGATAAATGTATCTTTCTGTGGCACTTCAATAAAATTCTCTACTGTCAGTGCATTGATTCCCCTATAATAGCAGGGAAAATATCATTATTTTTATTAATCCTGTCACTTGTTTCTGCAGCATCTCTTGCAATGAACAGCTAACAACAACATTACACATTGGGGTTTTTTGTTTTTGTTTTTTGCTGGAGATTCAATCATAACAAACAATAAAATTTCTCATTTCATTAAAAAATATCAACAAAATACATACAGTTTACACACACACAAACACACTTCATGATATTGAAAAAAAAGGTAATTTACTTTCTTTTCTCTGCTCTATATTCTAGGATTGTCTGCTTTCTAGAAAAGGAATGAAATCTCCCCTTTGGTTTTTCTCTGAGGCTGTGATAGCTCAGTTGTCTGCCTCCAAAATGCCAAGATAGGAGAATCTCATCATCCAGAGACCAGCTACATGATGGGCAGTTAATAGATATATCAAACCTTAGGATATATGCTAAGCTGAAGAGATGATTGGTTGCTTAATACACTGATTGATTAGCATAGAGAGAATGGGTTTCTTCTTGACAACCTAAGATTATGCTTCAGCTAAGCTCAAATTGCTTACACCTCTTCTATTGGGTTTAAAATTACAGCCCTGTCATCTAAAACCTCTCTTCAATGAAATTTTTACCATATATAAAAATTAAAGAGAAAAAGAAAGTAGGAGTACTGGATAAGAGTAAATGGGAGATATACATTTCCTACTACTATTGTTGTTACTACTGGAAAAAGCTGATAAGTAAATCCACTTAAAAAAAAACTCAGTAAACTATTAGAGAACCATATGTAACAATATGGAGGAAGCAGGCAGCAAAATGAAAGGGGGCCTCAGGATACACCGGAGTCTGCTAATACAGACATTGTCAGACATCAAATGAACTAATTTACTTCATCCCAAGTTTGCATCCAGAAGAGTATTTTAAACCTCTTGTGGCTTTCCACTAGTCCAGATGTATATCAAGGAATTAGTTAAGTCACAAAGATGACAAATCCAACCTAGAGTTTCTTCAGGAATGAATGTATTAGCAGGTTTTTTATGTACTGGAATAAAATCACAGTATATGTTATAAAAAACAATAGTCTTTTCTCTGAAAGCAGCAGCATGTTCAGATCATTTATTACCCTCTTTAATATCTAGTTCAAGTTATGTGTGTCTTTATTCAGTTGCAATCTGAATTTCCCTGTCCATGCTTCACATGACTGGTAATGCATAGAGGAAATGCATAGAGTAATGAGGTCAGTAGACAGAACATTTATTTCAGTAGGGACTTTACACTGCCTTTTGAGCAGCAATTCAGTGGCTGCACTACTACTACTACTACTATTACTACTAGTAGTAGTACTAGTACTAGTACTATTATTATTAAAAATCAAATAGGCCAAACCATAAAAAATAATTTTATCACCATCAGGCCATAAACTTAAGTAACATCATTGATGGACGTAAAGTCTCCTTCAAGTTGGGTGAGAAGAAACCAATCCAGTATGAAAAACAGCTGTAAAGAATAGAATCCTCTAAAATAGAAATATATATATATCGAAGAAAATAGCAAAGGAAATGTGCAGTGATAAAAGAACATTTTTCTCACATACCGCTCAAGATAGTCAGTCAAAATCTATGAATACTTTTAATACAACAGAGAAACACTTTTTTCCATAAATAAATGGTTAGGCTTATATAGCTAGATAGGTATCACAGTATATGGGTTACGTCTGTTGAAAAATGTGGCAGAATTCTACTGTTTCCCTTCTAACTCAATGATTTTCTGTGCACTTCTATTAAATGACTAATCACATTTTTCTGTGATTGAAACTGTTCAGTGTTTTTAAAAAATAAATAAAACATTTTTTTTGAACATTAATTCTGTTACCTTGAAGCATTGCCTAATCTTCTGGCTGGTCAAATAAGAAACTGGTGAAAGTCTAACAGTCTAAGTAGTTCATTGAGAATGTTAAAATCTGCATTAATAAATAGCCTGAGCTTCTCAGGCGTTTGTCCTCCTCCTTTTTTTTATCTGTTATGAGCGGTAGGGGATCAGCTGCAAGTCAAATCCCCAGCTGAACAACCCAAATACAACTGAGTGAACAGACTTAAAACAAGGCCATTTATTGATGCCTGTTATGCAAGCAAAGCATCCAAGCCTTTGAAACAGATGTCAACTGAGGCATATGCCTACTATAAACTGGAATTTGATTCTCTTTATAAAAATAGACATAAACGGGCCTTCGGAGACCAGGCTGCCTCTTGTTGTATGCCACAAACCAACTTGATTCTGTCTTAATCCTTTCAAAAGATGAACAGTCTGATATCCAAGGGCAAAATAGAAAAGCAGAAGAAAAAGAAAAAGAAATTAATGATAACGTGTTGGAGAAGTTCCCAGAAGCATTTTTACAGATTTTTCTCTACAAACACAAGACAGGAAGTTAAAAGCTTAGTGCAGATCAACTACGGCATGTTGAATTATCATTTTGTATCACTTAGGGTGAAAAAGGGACCTGGCGTTCAGGTAGAAGGTCTAGTACAGTGCATGCACGTTTTGATGTCTTTTAAATGTCACTTATTTTACATGAGGCAGTTGGTGGAGACATGAGTCAACAGTAATCAGAACCATTATCCCCTGCAGTGAGCCCTGGTCCTAATGCATTATGACACCTTAGCTAGCCAGCCGCCGATTTACCTTCCTGTTTCTTAGGGAATTAAGTGGCATCATGTGAAAATGGTTGTGATATAAACAGCATGGGCATAACTGGTATTAAATTTACCTCTCAGCCTAAGTGAATTTTCCTCACATGTGACTAATCAAAATGAAAGCTTGTGGACATAGGCAGATATGGCCACCACTTCTCCACCCCTGGGAATGGGGCTATTTTGTTTTATCTCTTTGTACAAGCTGGCAGAAGTTTAAAGTGAAGGCGATAATCCAGTGCTGGTGTCTTTATGAAATAACATCCTTACATGAAGAGGCTTTTAACTGTCTGTCGCTGTCTTTTCCCTCCCTCTCTCCCTCTCCCTCTCTCTCTCTCTCTCTCTCTCTCTCTCACACACACACACACACACACAAGGAGTGTGACAATCTTATTTTGTTGAGCACCCTCCCATGAAAAGGGAAAATAATAGCTGTAATAGCTACTGCTAGAACTGACCTTATCTGATCCATTATTCTTTAACCCTTTAAAAGTCAGTTTTACATATCCAGAGAAGGGGATGGCAGGAGAGAAAATAAGAAACTATCCTGAGAATTGATGACAATGATGATGATTTAATAAATTTGGCACAAGTCTGAAACCCAATTACTGGGATTTCTCAAATCCAGGTATGTCTGTTTTACTCTTCAAATGAAAGAAAAATGTCCTCTTTCAAATACAAAACTGTCAACAAAGGGAGCAGAGGGTGGTGGGAAAGCATTTTTCAGGAAGCAAAAGCATGTTGAAAGTGTGAAGCAAACTGGCCTGCCAAAGTCAACCAATATTTTTGGAACAGCTGACACACATACAAAAAAAAGTTATTTACTAATGGTTTAGCAATGATTGGTGGGTGCCAAAGGAAATGCAGGCAGAGCAATTATCATCCTGTACAAAGACATGTTTATTGACAGACAAGAATGCTATGAACCAACTGTGAATATTGCTGATAATACATGCACAATGCTAAATTTTACAAGAATAGGCTAGCACATTCTTCTTGGTATACTTCCCACACCTTATTTGTTAAAAGCAACCAGGACTGAAATGCTGGAGCTTTTTGTCTGCTGTTTAGAATTTCAAGCTTTTGCTTTTCATGTTTTTGAAGAAATAGTTTGCATTCTATTGATCCCAGTTTTTATAGAATTCTTGGTATTTCCTTTTTGTTAAATCCTGGACAGCTTTCTATTTGATAAATGTGTTTTATGCTTTCCTTACAGTGTATTTGTCAGCCTATCTATGAAGATCAAATTTCTCTGTGCTTGTTCTAATAGCTTTATTAAAACAACAATAGCATATATGTTAAAATAAATCAAAAATCAACATTAAAGCAATAGATACCTATAAATAGATTACAAATTGAATTTAATTATATATCAAATTTATAAGGCTGTTCAGCTCTGAGAAGAATACAACACTAAAATAGAAAAGAAAACCACAGTAAAGAAGAAAGCAAGATGGTATCCAGGCAGAGCAATGAAACATAAAACCAACATAAATGTAAATTCCACCCACCTAAATCAAAAGCCTTGAGAAAATCTAAACCTAAGGACCACTTAAACAAAGACAGGGTACAGTGAAATATGTCCTTTATTTTGGAAAGCTGTCCTTTAAATAATTTTATTTTTAAAAAATTCACTTTTGTCCTTTATTTTGGACATTTACCATACAAATGGTGCTACTTAAAGCACAATCTTTCATATTCGTGTCAAAAATATGGAAATTGACTTCTCTTTTTAAAATAAATTTACATATATGTTTTGATTTTAGATATTTCATTAGAATACACATTTTTGCAAAAGTTTTCTTGATTCTGCTCTTGAATTTTTCTCTGTAAAGCAAAGTTGTAAACATAAACAATTAATTTCTTTTATCCTTATGGACCTTTTTCAGATTTTCCCCTTTTTCAGGTTAGTCCTTTTTTTTCTCAAGACAATGTGGTCAGGATAGGTAAAGGTCATTTGAATATTTTTGATAAGACTGCTCCAGAGGACAGGTGCTGATGAGTCTCATTAGATGACACTGTCTGATTGGTGGGACTTGGAGCATGGATGGATTAGGCAGAAACTATCAGAGACAGCTGATCACTCAAAAAAGATAGCCTTATACTATGAAGAACTTTATATATGATAACCAGCACCTTTTGTTGTGATGGGAAACTAATTGGTATTTAAGAATGTAAGAACTAAATTATCTAGGTTGTTATAGGTGCGCAGGAATGTAGGAATTCACAGCCCACTGAATGATAATAATGGAAGAGCCAGAAATGAAAGTTAGGAGATATTCTGAATTAACACAATCCAGTAGAAAAATGATTGTTAGGGGTCATAAACACAGTAATAACACAAGAGAGTATAGAAAAATTAACTCAACCATTCAATGAGCTCCCCATAAAATTGAGAATGAGGACTGGTCAGGATCAGCTTAGAAAAGATCTGCTCAGTTTCAATACAAGGTTTAAGTCTGTTTCTGCATACAAATGGAGAAAATGAATGATCTGATTGTTTATAATAAAAAATTTAGAGAATTAGTGAAGGACACAAGGGTGAATTCTAAATATGCAACAAATCATAATTTGATAGTGATAAGACAAGATATTTAAAAAAAGATGGAAGACATGGAAGGAAAGATGTGAAAGAGTCTAGAGTGGAAGAACGACTGAAAGATATATATTAATATATACATATTAATATGTATATTAATATGTATATATTAATGAACACATATTGTATGTATGAACACAATTCAACTATTCCATATTTAAGGAATGCTTCTGGTGATGTCAGAGGTGGAAGATCAATATACATGTACTTCAAAATGCTATGTTAGCTGAGAACCACAATGAGTGGCAGTGAATGTTATATCTGTACAATACAACAAAGAGTATGGATCTGGAAAAAAAAAACCTACATCAAACATCAAGGTAGCAAAGAAAATTGAGTGGATGATTGCAAATTATAAATAAATGGTAAAAACAAGAGCACAATGAAAAAGGGGTGTTCTTTGGTACAATGTTTTGTAAATATTAGAAGTAAATGGAGAAGTTCAAGATGTGGAAATGGTGGAAGTATGTGGTGTTTTGTGAAACATGTTTGTCAAAAGAATGGAAAAAGGCTATGTTTAAGAGCAAGCTTCTGTCTACTTTGTTATGTAGAAATGTGAGTTAAATATGTCATTAGGTAAATTGAAGCAGTGGGAATAGATTACTTCAAAAGTGATTAAACAAGAGAAGATAGTATCAAGAGAGGGTGCTGAATGCATGTGGACTGAATACAAAACTGAGTGACTAAAACAAAAGTACATTGAGATGGTTTGTTAAATAGAGAACAAACGAGAACTGAATTGCAAAATAAATACATGAAAGAAGAGTAAATAGATCAAGAAAAAGGGGAAGACTCAAAAAGTTATGGGCAAATGAAGTTGATTATAGCTTCAAAAAAGAGTGGTGAGAAATTTAAAGAATAAGAGTCAGCTGATGATAAATACAACTTTTTAATTTTTAAATACAATATTGTATCACCAGATCATATAAGACAGGGCTGTCAAACTCAAGGCCCGTGGGCTGGATCCAGCCCACAGGGTGCTTAGATCTGGCCCACGGGGCTGCCCTGGAACAGTGAAGGACCAGCCCGTGGTGCCTATGCCAACAAACACAGCTGGGGTGGGGGACATGCGCACCTCCCTGGGCTCCATTTTCGCTGGCAGAGGGCTAGCAAAACAAACTAAAAGCAAAACAAAACAAAAGGAGAGATGTTTCCCCTTTTACTTTTGATCATCCAAGAAAGGACAGGAAAGGAGAAAGGAAAAGAGGAAAGAAAAAGAAAAAGAAGGGAAGATGGGAAAAGAGCAAGGAAGGAAAAAGAAGGAAAGAGGGGAAGGAAGAAGAAAGGAGAATGAAAAGGAAAGGAAAAAGAAGAAAAGGGAGGGAGGAATGAGGGAGGGAGGGAAGAAGGCAGGAAGGCAGGAAGGCAGGAAGGCAGGAAGGCAGGAAGGCAGGAAGGAAGGAAGGAAGGAAGGAAGGTCCTGCCTTAGCACTTGGCCACCAGCAGCTCTGCTGCCCTTTTGCCATCCCCTTGTCCCCTCCTCCTGACCTCTCCTGGTGGTGTCCCATTCTATCACTGAGAATGCTTTTGTTACAAATCTGGGTCTCCTTGCATGGAGAGGAAGTGGGTCCTCTGACTCACTTTGCCTCCTGCACACACCATGACCAACCTAGCCAAGGAGAGCAAGCACAGCAGCAGCAACCTCAAGGAAGAGGTAAGCGCAGCCAGACATTTCCCCATTGGGGAAATGGGGCTGGGCTGGGCTATGGGGTCCCGGTGCCCTGGGAGCTCGAGGGCTGGGCTATGTGCTTGCCCTCCATTGCCTAGAGCTCTGGACAGCCTGCACCACCATCTAGGGGTCCTCTGTATGGCCTGAGAGGGATAGCGAGGCTCCTTTGGAGGACAAGGATTTGGCACTCTCCCTCGTCTTGCCTTCCTCAACTAGAGACAAAGGATTCCCCTCAGCCCCGCTAGGGCCACCACAGGTGCCTCCAACATGAGTGATGTTGAGCTGACCATGCCACCCTGTCCATGCCCACTGTGGTCATGCCCACCCTGGCCTCCCAAGGTCAAACACAACCCTGATGCAGCCCTCAATGAAATCAAGTTTGAACCCCTGATATAAATTGTATCTTTTAAAAAAAAAACATCTATAAAACATAATGCTTATATTAAACATTATCAAAGATGAATCTGTATGTTTTCTGTCCTCTTTTCTCTATATAGTGTTTATCTTCTTTTCCATTTTTTTAATCCAATTATTAACTTCCATCTCTTCAAATTCTCTTCATTTTCTGGTTTCTTTTGTTACAGCACAGTGATCGTTCACTCTTTACTTGTTTCAGTAATCTATGGTTTATCACATTCCACACTTTGTTAGTCCAGTATAATGGGATGTTTGACTACCCCTATGAAATAAATATAGAACGCATGTCCTTCTTCATATATAGCACCATAGTTTTAAATAAAACAAACTTGAATTTAAATTGGAATTTAAAAAGTATGTGGTGTTTTAAGTCACAATAACTCCATGTAAGTATGTCATAGGTGTATAGCAAAATAAGGATGTTAGTTTATCTCAAATGGTGTTACTTGATCAAAGAAGATAGGCCTAACCCAGCAGGCATTGTGGAGTGCTAAGAGCACAAGATACTTAGACATCCTAGTCATTCACTACAGCAGGAGAGCACTAGTGTAGAAAACCTCAAGTATTGTATAAATCTGGCAAACCATATCATTTTCTGAAACTTAAACAGATTTCTTACAGAATTTTATTATGCACAAGAACAGAAGCACTGTACCCAATCTTGACCCTTTTGCTACTAATCTATAGTAAACCACAAAACACTTCATTCTTTTCCTTTAAAAAGCATATCCATTAACAGGCAGTATTGTAACATTTTAAAGTGAGTGATTGTCAATGTTTGCAGCATAACTGTTCTAGGAAATTCTTTACAAACAATTATGACTGATTCTTTGTTCATGTTATCCACATTATGAAAGCTGAAACATACCATAAATGTATTCCACGGGGATTTATTTTTCAATTTCACTGGGCATCTATACCGTACAATATTACATTAGCACTTCCCCTCCCCTCGAGAATATTGTGATCAATTCAGAAACTGATACACTGTAAATACTGGATAGGAGGCCAAGAAAAAAAGCAAGACCTAGGGGAAGCAAGGGGAAGACAATTTTTCCGATAGAAAAACCTGGCAGCTTAACTCCCAAATCACCAGCTTTCTCGGGCAGGAACACACTCCACAAAATGCCAGGTGCTCTGTCATAATCCAAGTCCCACCCTTATGAACATGTAGCACCTACACACATTCAGAAAAGGGTTGGAAATGGAGGGCACTAACTTATGATAGTTCCCATCCTTTCTTTGGGGCCAGTTCCAGCAGTAGAGGTAGCAGGGAAAGATCCAGCTTTATTCCCCTATATTGTAGGGTGCTCCGTGCTTGATGCTCTCCCTTGTCCAGTTTCATATCTGTATGAAGTTACTGGTTGAGGTCATCTGTCAGCATAGGTTTAATATTACCAGTATGTTGATGATACATAATTGTACATTCCTGAGCTGGGCTGTCCAAGTGATGCTATCAAGATTCTTTCCAATTGTCCTGTTAGTTCTTTGAGGCAGTTCAGACGTGAAGCTAAACCAGGAGCTTCAGCAAGATCTTTAATGTATGATTACATTAAGCAGAATCTTGCAAGACTGAAAGTTTTTCTCTCCTCCTCCCTTTTTAGCCTCTGGAAAACTATGACGAATTACTTCTGATATGCTTCCCATGCTTTTCCCGCACTTGTGGATTGAGCTACCTCTTAACCAGCCATTGCCTAGTTGCAGAACTTCCTCCTGTCTCCCAAGGTCATTCACACATACCATCCCATGTCTGGAGATTGCCAAAGTCCAGGTAGACAAGGCTTTAATTCAACCTAGCCAGACTAAATTCCCCACCCAAGGTTTGGAGATCTTCCATTTTTGTCTCTGGATGGGATTGCTTTCCCTTAGACACAGTTGATATGTAGTTTGGGGATATGTTCTAAACCTATGGCTCTTATTCAAGAAGGGGATAGCAGCTGTGGTCAGCTACCTTGTGGACCAATTGCACTTGTTTCTGGGAAAGGAAGCTCTGTTCATGAACAGACATGCTATGGCCACCTCCTGCTTAAATTGTTGCAATGTGCCCTACATGGAGCTGAACCTGAAGAACATACAAAAGCTGCAGCTGGCCCAGAATGTAATGGAAGAAGCTGTTTTGGGTTCACCTCAGTCACCTAAGTAACACCGCTACTTTACAAGCTGCATTGGCTCCCATTATGCTTCTACACTCAATTTAAAGGTGTGACTGCTTATAAAGCTCTATTTGGTACAGGACCAGATTGACTGAAGTACCATTGTGGCTATCCCAGCAGTTCTAACATGGTAGGCATACTGTAGGTCTTTTTTATGAAACATACTATCTTAACAGGGCCCTGGAAACATGCCATATTTGCCATGGCACCTGTCCAATGGAACAACATCCCCCATGAGATCTGCAGAGCCCTCTACTGTTAGCCATTCAGAAAGCCTAGAAAGCATGGCTTCTACTTTGGACATTGGAACCAGTCTATTAATGGAGCCTGACTTGCATAGTATTTTGATTGAAGATTGATTGATTGGTTTCTCCTTTCTTTCTTTCTTTCTTTCTTTCTTTCTTTCTTTCTTTCTTTCTTTCTTTCTCTTTCTTTCTTTCTTTCCCTCCCTTTTCTTTCTTTCTTTCTCTCTCTCTTTCTCTCCCTCCCTCCCTTCCTTCTTTCCTTCTTCTTTCTTTTCTTTCTTCCTTTCTATCTTGTTTACATTAAAATGTTTATAATATTCTGTGTTTTTATGTTTTTTTTACTGTGATGTGCCTAGAGTCATAAAGACTATGTATAGCTGAGATGGGCAGCTATCCATATTCTATAAATAAATGATTGCTTTTTTAAAAAAAAAAATCCATAAATGTTTGTCTAAAAAGTTGTAGAAGGTTTAAGTTAAACATGTCACAACTGTAACAAAGTACTAATGGGAGTCTCATGTAAAATCATTTGAGTATAGTTCTAGTGTTTCACCAGTAAATTGGTGAGGAGATATTGGATAATATTGTGAACTTCTTTCCCTTAGGTGCATCATACATAGAATTTTATATTTCTATATACAGTAATGGTTGAGTATGTAGTACAGAATTAAACAAGCATTTTTAAGTCACTAAATGGTATATTTTATTTTGCCTTATTCTTGGTGGGATACTTGTGTAGGATAGGATGATTCTCTCTCATTGATAAAATCAAAATCAAAACAAAAAACTTGAAAACAGATACTACCTAACTTTGACATGGTTCATTGCCTTTTGAGGTAAACAAATATTCCTTAATGTTGATGGTTACATTCTTGTCAGGATTAGACAAAACATTCCTAGATAAAATAGACTTATCTTGGCAAATTCTAGTGAAATGAGACTATTGAAAACAGGTATCAGTAACAGTGTTACTTTATTTACTTATATTGCCCTGGAATAAAGCCTAAAATCCTCATACTGCTATGGTCATTGCTTCCAAATGAACCTATACTCAACCTTGCTGGGCTGGGGACGGTCAGGCATGAAAAACAAGGTCCACACGTGGAGGTTCAAATTAGCATTATTGCTAAAAGCCTAGACACAGGAAACTACTCAACTAACGATCAGCACCTGGTTAGAGTTAGATAAGGGTCAATGGCACTCAAGGGGAGAGTTGAACTTACTTCACTTGTGGCTACTTAACAATTCTAAACTGATGTCTTTCTTAATGCCTTCCCCTGCCTCTGCTAGTCCTTCTCCTACATCACCCTCCCCTTCAAAACAGTCTTCCCATTCTTCCAATTATGTATGGTTCAATGAACTGAGAGAATATTTACTTATTTATCATATATATATATATATATATATATATATATATATATATATATATATATATATATATATATATATATATATATATATATTGTGTGTGTGTGTGTGTGTGTGTGTTCTCTTTCAAAAAAGGCACTAGCATCTAACCAGTAGTATTTAATAAAGGTGGAGGGGGTAAACTACATTGCATATTTGCAAATGCCATGGTGTGTGAAACCGAAGGATAAAATCATGGAGGTTGCTATGATTCTAACTAAACCCAGTAATGGTTAACAAGTCATTTAGGCATAATAATGAGAGAGAAGACATCGCAAGACATCGCAAGACCAAGTTGGAATAAATGCTTGATGAAGAAATCCAGACGGCTAGTAATTGGAGTAGAGGATATTTTGGTCACAAATTTGCTTTGAGGAGTCTTAGTATGGAGTATTTTAAAAAAGAGAACTTCCCAGATCCAGACTTGTGTAGGTTCAGTATAATCTCTGACAGTAAAGAATGGCCAGTGGGTATGCACTCTGTAGCTTGCACTAACTAAAGGATTTTTCACATTTTCTTTAAATTTTCTTTAAATCATTGACAAAAACCTAGTCTACATAGTCTAGCTATGTTTCTCTCCCGGGTATCTAAAAGCAACTGTGATATAAATATAAGCATGAATTTTACTTATTTAAAAATTATTTAATTCAAACAGACTTAAAAAATAAACACTCTAATCCATCATGGCTATACAAATGAAATCCTTATCATTTTTAAACATCAGTAACAAAAATCAGAATCTGAAGAAGAGAAGTGTTTCTATTGACCTTTCTCTTTACAGTATTAAATATAATGAAAATATAAAACAAAACAAAAAAAGCAATTGGGTTTATGGCTTTCTGCATATAATTTACTTTATAGTAGATGCAAACAGATTAAACCAACACTAGTTGTTATAAAGGTCTAGAGAAGTTAAGAATCAATAACTTCAGCTTGACCAAAATGGATTATTTTACATCTAAACCTGCATCCAAATAATTCAAAAGATCAAAAGACGTTTCTCTCCAGCTTTTAAGCTTTAAATTAGAGCCCATGTGCTAATAACATTTGTAGTTCTTCATGCTACAACAAGAGATCAAACCTCTTGCCTAGGGACATCAACAATGTGCTGCAAAGTTAGAGAAGGTATTCCTCATATGTAGCATTGCACAATTGTCCGCCTATGATAAAGTTTTTTTTTTCCCCACAGCATCAAGTCTTGGCCAGTGCTACAGGCAAGAAATCAGCTTGACAGACTACTGTTCTGATCTAGTGTGACAAACACAATTCTCCTGTGGAAAAACAATAGAAGTGTACGAGCAGAGCATGAGATCTTCAATTTGTAGCCACTTTGGGTCTTACACAGTATGGGCAGATAGTACTAAAGAAAAGATCCAAATAGTAAACTGTCCTTTTTTTAATACAATCAACTGTCGTACAAATCCTTTCTAAAGTCAAGTTGGCCAGGCCAACTGTACATATCCTGTGAATACTGATGCATTAAAGAATCTAGTAGCTGTACTTCTACTCCAGATTCTGGAGATTTCTGAACCAACTGAGCTTCTCAATTTAGATTCTTTTGTTCCAATTTTCATACTTTTATATATGCATGGATAAATTAAATATATTCTGTTAAGTGACATTTTTCTTTCAAAAATTTACAAAAGAGTCAGCTCAGTAGTCTTATGGCCTAATTAAGACAATACAGCAACTTTGTCAGCGTTTAAGTATAAAAGGGCATAAACATGTTAAAAATGATAGAAGAAGAAATAATGATGGTATCATCTCCTGCAGAAAAGCACTGCCTTTATTTATGACCATAGTAAGTTACAATAGGATAACAGCCCTAATTGCAGTCCTAATTCAAGGAATCCCTGTAAATGGTTCAATTTTAATGTTCATTATTGAACAAAACTTTGTTTAAAAACAGCATTTAAAAATGAACAGACTCCAATAGTATTGTTGTGTCTTGCACAAAGTAGTTGGATGACAAGAAGCATTACACACATTTTTATGAGATTAATCCATACCTATTTGTAGCTCACACAATATTTCTTACAGGAAATATAATTTTCTGTATTATGATGCTCAAATATATTCCCATTCAATGCTTGTAGGAAACATAGTGATAGGAAAGTTTCAAAATGATATGTCCCACTTCAATGAAAGCAACAGCATAATTCTTACATGGTACATAGAATAGGAGGGAATGAAATATGACACAAAGAATTCAGGATCAAGCTCTAAGTCTGGATATATGTTTGAAATCACACTGGACTATTCTTCTAGCATGACACCAGAGGTGGGTTTCAGCAAATTCTGACCATTTCTGGAGAACGGTAGTGGAAATTTTGAGTAGTTCGGAGAACTGGTAGTAAAAATTCTGACCGGTCCCGCCCCCATCTTTCTCTGCCTCCCAAGTCCCAGCTGATCGGGAGGAAATGGGGATTTTGCAGTAACCTTCCACTGCATTGGGGAGGGAATGGTAATTTTACAGTATCCTTCCCCTGGAGTGGGGTGGGAATGGAGTTTTTACAGTATCCTTCCCCGGCCATGCCTACCAAGCCACACCCACCAAGTCACACCCATAGAACCGGTAGTAAAAATTTTTGAAACCCACCACTGCATGACACATCTATTCCTCAGCAGTGAGAAATTCAAAGAGCAAGTTCATTTTGCTGAGAGGACACTGCAGATATCAGGTGCTTTTGGAGATAGGTCTGTTGCAAATGTTTGGACTATAATTCAGAATGTAAAATATTTTATAGTGGTTGGGCTGCAGCATTCAAACTGAAACTCAAGACTGGCATACTTTTGCTACATCCTGAACAGACACTATGTAGAATTTACTGTATAACTGAAGGGTGTTTTCAAAGAAGTTAATAGTGTAACTCCAGCTTCACACTGTGCATGAAAGGAGAAAGTGGCAAAAAGAAACTATTTACATGAGAGGGAAAATTATGGTGTAGATAGAATCATGCTATAATGCAAAGGAAAAGAATTTATAGCATATAATTATGTCAAAGACACATCTTTAGCATTTTGTAAAACTGGACTATAAATAATTACATTTTATAGAGAACTATATATAATTACTGTGGTATCTTACAATTTTTATTTATCCCTTCAGTAAATAAATAAAAACAACAGGTTCTTCTGAATGTGATATACTCATTTGCTATTATTTTAGACCAAAAACAGAATTATAAAACTATAAAAAAATGAATTTAATTACATCACAGGAAAAATTCTGACACTTTTCTGTGGATTTGTCTGTGACAGCTTGTTTTTAAGATGGTGTAATTAATAAGAATAAAACTGAATATTGTACCAAGCAACATTTCAACCTGTCTTCAAGAAAGAAAATCTAGTTCTTTTTTTTCTTCAAAATTATGAATGAAAATTTACATTTTCTAAAATTTCTACTAATATTAATAGGAATTCCTAAAATAAGAAAGAATATTTTAAGTAGTGCAAAATGTCATTTATAAGCATGGTGATTTTTTTGCTCAGGTAAATAATTCATTTGCCTCAGAATATTTGTTCCATTTACTGAATTTCAACTAAAGACTTTAGGGGATAATTTATAATAGGCTTTTAAACTAATGTATATAATCTGCATTATATCCCTGTGGACTTTGTCTTGACCCTTATTTATCTAGTTACACGATGGTAATGTTACAGAGAGGGGATGATAAGATCTGAAAATTTTTATTCATTTTGGCTATATGCATGAAAAATTAGGTTGCCAAATTTGGTATTATGATCTGGAACTGCTCTTCTGGCTGTAGAAATGTATATGAGGATTGCATATTATAAATTTTTAATTGTATTAAAATTGAATATTCTGCTATGAAGAATGGAGAACCACTATTCTCTTTTCAGCTTTCAAGATACTGCTTTTGTTTCACGCAACTAGTTTTATTCTTCAGTGTATTTCCTATTCAGTTAATTTCACTTTAGGTGAATTGGACATTTTTATGATACAATATAACAAATATGGCCTACCTACCACTGATTGTATGTCCTATTCAAGATGAAAATTTTAGACTTTTGCAAAGTTATTTTCAGTTGAGATAATAAATAGCTAAAAACTGTAGAGAGGAAGAAAATTAGAAATGGATATGTAGTACAGACAGAGAGTAGTAGAGAATCAGTTTGGACTAATAGTTTAGTCACTAGGCTAAAGACTATGAGTTCAAGTCCCGCCTTAGCCATGAAACCCAGCTGGATGATTGATTGATTGATTGATTGATTTTTCGCATTTCTATGCCGCCCAACTCTCTGAGAACTCTGGGTGGCTTACAACAAAGACAATATGAACAATATACAATAAGAGACGTTAAAAAAACCCATACACACCGCTCATGGCTGGATCTCACAAGGTCGCAGCGGCGAGATCAACGGCCCCGAGCCTGCCAGAAAAGCCATGTTTTCACCATTTTCCAGAAGGCCAGTATGGTGGGAGCGGTCCAGGCCTCAGGAGGTAGCTGATTCCAGCGAGCCGGGGCAGCCACAGAGAAGGCCCTCCCCCGTGGACCCGCCAGCCGACATTGTTTAGCTGATGAGACCCAGAGAAGGCCAACTCTATGGGATCTTACCAGTCGCTGGGAGCTATGCGGTAGATTTTGGGCTGGTCACTCTCTCTCAGCCCAACCCCCCTCACAGGGTTGTTAGTGTGGGAAAAATAAAAGGAAAAGGTGTGTTGGATAAGTTTACCTCGAGTTATCATACTTTTTGGAGTATAAGATGCACTCCCCCCCCCCAAAAAAAAGAGGGTGGAAATGTTGGTGCATCTTATGGCTAGAATACAGCCATTTTTGGCCTCACGAAACCCCGCCCCGCATGTCCCATTTTTGCCAAAAACAGGCCTGTTTTTTTTGCAAAAATGGGATGCACAAAGGTTTTGGGAGGCCTGCAGAGTGCTCCTGGGGACTGGGGAGGGACTTGCTAGCCCCTAGCAAGCCCCTAGCATGCCCCTTTTTGTGAAAAATGCCCCCCTTTTTGGCCTCCCAAACCCCCCATGCATCATGTTTTTGCCCTCCCCAGCCCCCAGGAGCACTCTGCAGGCCTTCCAAACCCTCTGTGTATTCCATTTTTGCAAAAAAAGGGCCCATTTTTTTTTTCCAAAAATGGGATACGCAGAGGGTTTGGGAGGCCTGCAGAGTGCTCCTGGGGACTGGGGAGGGAAAACCCTTTTTTTCTTGCTTTCCTCTTCGAAATCTTGATGAGCCTTATACTCCGGTGCATCTTATAGTCTGAAAAATATGGTATTTATAAAAATAATGAAGGTGGGATACAAATAAACAAATATGATGTGAGAGGGAGGGATAGATTAGGATATGTTGCAAATTGAGGACATCTTCTCCTTTTAAATCTCTTGGGAACAATTCCCTGTCTTCCCTATTTCCATTCCTATGTTCTGAGATAAGCAATGCTTCTTTGGTCTTATTCTGCTGTAAGATTTAAAAGATGGTCTAATAATTAGGTTTAGACCAGCTCTATCAAGTCTTTATTTATCTCATGCTCTTTTTCAATCCAAAGCTCAATGAAATTTGAGTAGGCCTATCCATGGATCCTAGCAAGATTTAAACAAGAAATTACGGAAAAAGTCTTCAATGACTGTGTCAACAGAGGACATTGGCAATTACATCCTCTTTCAATCTCTCAGTGTTCTGTATTGTTGGTTGCTTTTCAATGAATTCCTCATTATTTGTATTTAAAGAATCAAGAAATATTTGCTTCAGAATTTCAAGTGCACTTTACTACCGGTATTCAAGGTAAATCTTGAACAAATAGCTTGGCATAACTCACAATGCTTAAAATGTGGCATTTAAAAATCAGAGCTGCACATATGAATAGCAAAGCCCAAGAAATATGTTTCGTTTAGCTAGAAGTTAAATTAAAAACCTGTAGCTTCTTTTTTAACTTCTACTATGTTAACTTATTATGATTCTTTTTCCAGTAAGATCAAGTAGAATAGTTTTGGGTGTCAGTTTAGATAATCAGGCATTTAAAAAATCTTGTTTCTTTCTTGGCAAGTAAATAAATATTTTAAATGTAATTGGTGCAATTATGTTTCATTAAACAACTTTATGTTGCACTTCATGTCATGTCAAATTTACTCTTAGTGCATTTCTTGAACATTTCAGTTTAATTGTACATAATATGCTCCCAAAATAATTATTGGCTCTGCTCTGTGATAGAAGAGGCAGAACTATTGTTAAAAATTGAGCCTCAGCTAGCTATTCATGCACAGTAACAATGACAATTCTGTTGTGTGTGGTATTCTTCCACCTAAACATCCCATCAACTCTCTTGCAATAATAAAGCACAGTAATGTTACTTTAATAATTTAAAACTTCAATAATTTTAACAACTCAAGTTCAGCCCTGGTGATTACATATCCACATAGTTTTCTTGGCAGCAACAGAAAATTGATTTGTTATTGCCTCCTTCCAGAATGATTGTTTTCTTTTTTTATTTTGTTTCTTTGACTTTTCTTGGTCTTTTCTTTGCCTTTTTGAGATCAGCTATGATCAGAAAAGTGCTACTACCACCTACTATGGACGTAGAGAGCTCAATCATATTTAAATTGTTTAGCAGGTGAGTGGAGAATATGTCAGTTGAATGGAAACCACAGCGAAATGTTATTTTTTTATACATGTTCAAATGTAATGTTGCGGAGTAGTACACAAGAAACAGATGTAACAGGTACAATGGAGAACTTGGTGAAATGATTTCCATGGTGGTATTATAGCAACTGAAGACAATTATTTATTTAAAAGGAATAGCAGCAGTAGAAAGAAAGGAGTTGCACTTTATGTTTAAAATATCATTTTTTTTTTGCTCAAAAATTGAGATGAATAAATTTGGCATCTTAGTTTAAGTAAGTAAAGGAACAAACATAGTAATGTTGCTGTTGGAATCTACTAATGCCTTCCTGGTTAAGAAGAAGAGGCCCATCCTTCCAAAAAAAAATTGTGGATCTTTCAAATTGGCATGAAGTCATAGTGATAGAAGACTTTAATTATCAAGATGTGTGTACAGCAATTCTTCCAAGCATAGTCCTTCCAGGGAATTCCTGACTTGTCTTGCTGATACCTTTTTCCCTCAGAAATAGGAAGACACAAGAAAGTCAACTGTCTTGACTTGACATTAATCAACAAGGAAGACTTAGTTGAGGAAACAGTAGTACCAGGACATTGGGAAAAGGTGATAATATAATGCTGGAGTTCTTGATTTTCAGGGAAATTAAAACTGAATTCTGAGGAATTCTTATTGCAATCTTAGTTTTCAAACCAATGTGCAGGTTATTGAAACCTCCTATTATTATTATGTCTCTCCTATATGAAAATATTGTAATATGGTCCAGGAAGGCATTATTCAGATAGTCAACATCAAATATTGTTGTATTAATATCTTTTAACTTCCCTTCCTTTGTGATCTTATCTAAATATTTGTTACTGACCCTCAAAATTACTGGATCTCAATGTATGCATACATTACCTTTGCTTATAATGCAATTTCTCCTTTCCTTTTGTCTGAGTTGTTTCTGTTGAACGAATTGTACCAAAGACAGGTAACTATTTGAAGCAGGTCCTTGAGGAATCATACATGCATTTGTAAGAAGCTGGGCCTTATAAAATGGAACTCATCCGAATTATATGAAGTAATAGGATGTGAAAAAAAGAAGTAGAAATGGCATTTTTCCTCACTACTATAATATGACCTTATCATGATTTGCAGTTTTGCCTTCTTATCATATTGCATTACTATCAGTAATATCAGTTCAATACAGAAGTGTTGGTTGATCACTGGAATGGCACTGATATCTTATCTGCTCACTCAATATATATGATGGTATTGCCAAAGCATCACAAAGAGGTCAGAAACACCAGTGCTTCTAAAATAGTCAATCTACAATAAAATATTTGCAATGAATGACTTTCTTGTCCTTTTTTTCTAATATAACCAGTTTCAGATACATTTAAAAGGCACATGATTTAAGGAAATTACAATCCAGAAACATAAAAAGAATTAACCTTCTTCAGTACATGAATTAAGATGCAAGGATTCCAATGATGAATAATCTAGAAAATAAAGTTACGTTCTGAATAAATTGCAAGGTCATTTCTTTTAATATGTCTGGTAAACATATAGCCACTAAGGTATATTCATAAAACAATGTAGTATAACGTAACAGCATAGTAACTAATTTGTAGTCTAATACTTTGAACTGAAATATTTATACTTATCAATGGCAGTGGTGTCTGGACTGGAGAGGTTATCAAAAAGGTCAAGATGACAACTGCATGAACAAAATTCTGCCTCCTTACATGCAAATATATTGATAATGTACCAAAAAAGTGGGATTTTGATTGTTCAGTCATGACTGCCATCTTGACTTTTTTGATGCCCCTTTCCTAGACATTTGTGACCAGGGCCAATTTTATAAGGAGGCACAGGACATATAAGTGTTCCTGTCAGGATTCTACCAACACTGGAATCCATCAGATTAATGAAAATCAATAATGGTGGTGAGGAACCTGTGGCTTATCATATATCTGGTGGTCTGTGTGAATTGACTTAGAAAAGGACTGGCAATCTTCTGCATATGAGCTAAAGCAGGAGTGAAATGCTCCCAGTTCGGACTGGATCGCCCGATCCGGTAGCGATTGTGGCAGGTGGTTCGGTAGCAAAAATCCCTGCCCTCCCCACCATGCCTAGCTGAGCCACGCGATCATCAGAGGCTTTTTAAAAAATTTTAAAAGCATTTTTTACAACCTCTTCAGCCAAAAAGGTTGTAGAAAAAATGCTTTTAAAAGTAAAAAAAAAAAAAGTTGGCCACGCCCACTCAGTCACATTACCCCCCTACCAAGCCATGCCCACAGAACCGGTAGTAACAAATTTTACATTTCACCACTGAGCCAGAGGCCCTGCTGCTGCCATTTTCTCCTCTTAACAGATTAGCAGAATTTGAAGGGACTTAGAGGTCTTCTAGTCCAAACCCTGAGTCCAAACTCAGCCAGGAAATCCTATGCAGTTCTCCTATGCAGTACGCCTCTCTAGGAGTCTCTGGAGGCTGGGGACAACAAAAAACATCACTTCCTGTCCAACCAGAAGTTGGGAAATGGGCCATTTTGGGCCTCCGAGGGGGTGGGGAAGGCTGTTTTCACCCTCCCCAGATGCATAGAGAGGATCTGGAGCCAGGTGAGAAAGAAAAACAGGCTTTCCCCACTCCCCAGAAGCAGGAAACAGCTTGTTTCCCTACTTCTGGTGGGCCCGAAAATCAGTTGGCATGCCAGGCAACATGGCTCTGGGTGCCACCTGTGGCATATGTGCCATAGGTTCGCCATCACAGCCTTATACCATTTCAGACAAGTGGTTGTCCAATCTCTTCTTTAAAATTTCCAGTGTTGAAGCATCTACAACATCTGGAGGCAAGTTGTTCTATTGATTAATTTTTCTAATGATCAGGAAATTTCTCCTTAGTTCTAGGTTGGTTCTCTCCTTGATTACCATAGTTTCCATCCATTGCTTCTTGTTTTGCTTTCAGGTGCTTTGGAGAATAGGTTGATTCCCTCTTCTTTGTGACAGCCCCTTAGATATTGGAACACTGCTATCATGTCACCCCTAGTCCTTCTCTTCATAAACTAGACATACCCAATTCCAGCAACCATTCTTTATATGTTTTAGCTTTCAGTCCCCTAATCATCTTTGTTGCTCTTCTCTGTACTCTTTCTAGAATCTCAACATCTTTTTTAAAACATGGTGACCAAAACTGCATGCAGTACTCCAAGTGTGGTCTTACCAAGGCATTATTAGTGGTATTAATACTTCACATTAAGTATGAAAAGCAAAATGAACAAGAGATTGAAACTCAGGCTAAGCAGATGGAGATGGAGGTAATGGAAAAACGACAAGTTATAGAGGGCTTTTTGGATGAGCAGCTTTTGGATTCTCCTTCAGAGGCTATAGCTGGATCACCGATAAATACAAGAGAGGCGGCTGCGGATCTTGATTTGATGTCTTATCAAGTTAAAGACCAGCATGTAACTCAATCAGCTGATATACAAGTCCTAGGAAGGCAACCAGGGTGGAGATCTAAACCACAACAAGGTAAGAAAAGAAGAAGCAGGTTCTACAAAACTAAAAAATTTTAAACTACAATTCTCTTTTAGCCAGCAGATTAATGCCAGTTATTTAAGAGACGATTAAATATAATAAGCAGGATTTATAGAAGGCTGATACATGAAAATATAGCTGAGGCAAATTACAGACTTATACTATTTTGAGAAGAATAACAGATCTCTGCAGTGCTGGTGTTTTGGGGATGTGGAAGATGGCCTGTGATTGACCGGATTGGAACTTTCTATTTTGGACTCTCTGAAAAATGGATTACATATATGTTAAGCTACAAGGCAAGAGAACTATGGAATCGGGGCATGCAGATGATCTGGCTGTTACCCTAACGTGGTTGTCAGAATTAATAATCTAGACAAAAGACATTACAGAAGATATCATATGGAATATAAATATAAAGTCACTCGGGGGGCGGGGGTTTCATATACAGAAATACTTATTAATGATGGGGGCAGATGGTAATTGAAGATACTGAATATATTGTTGGAAGCAGGACTTGATGTTACCCTAACATGGTTGATGGAATTAACAATCTAGTTGAAAGACATTACAGAAGATACTATATGGTACAAGGTGATAGGTAACGTTACTGATTGCTTAGTTCAGGAAAAGGGATGTTATGTTTAGATATTAATATACTTAAAAGATTTGAGTTAAGAGATATACGTATGGGGATGGATTATGAGTAGAATAAATGCCAAATTAGGATTTATTATATAGTTTCATAGCCGAATGTTGTTTGAAACGTATAGTATGCAGGGGACATAATAATAATGTTAGAAAGAAATGTTTAGCATATGGGGGGGGTTTAAAAGGGTAGCAAAGTATTATATAATGTGATATTAATTTTGATTTCATCTTGCAGAAGCCATGGGGGGAGGGGAGGGGGAGGGGGGGTTAGGGAGTGGGGGGGGAAAGGGGGGAAAGTTTGTATTTGAAAAACTTTTTCAATAAAAAAAAATACTTCACATTATCTTGATTCTATTCCTCTGTTAATGCAACCTAGAATTATGTTGGCTTTTTGGCAGCTGCAGCACACTGCTGGCTCATATTTAAGTGATTGTCCACTTGAAGTCCCTGTCACAATTACTACTATTAAGCCAGGTACCACCTATACTATGCCTGTGCATTTGGTTTTTCCTGCATAAATGTAGAACCTTACTGTTTTCACCATTGACCAAAGTGGATAAACCATAAATCTCAGCAATCTAGCTAACTTGTAGGAATTGTAGAAGATAATGGATTTTTGACTTTTTTATTTTGCCATATATTATCCTTATGTTAAAGATGTTATTCTTCAATAATGAAGGTGTGGAATGCATTATGATGGACTTTTTATTAGTCACCCATCCAGCAGTTACATCCACTTCATCTTAGATTTATAAAGCACCCTATTCAGATACCATACAAGAAGAAGGAGAAAACAGGAAAGAAGCCACCAAGTTCCACATCTGCCATTCAGTTTTTAAAACATATACATTTTTAATGAACAAAGGAGTGAATTATATCTAATTTTATAAATGTGATATATAATTGAAAGACTATATTTTAGATTAAAGCTAACCTGATCTTTAGCTGATTATGTTATTGGATCTTTCCTGCATCACTGAAGAGATTAAGTCTCTCAAATGGAACTCAGCTAAGATTGACCTTTACCCAGCCATAAGAATACATTGTTTGAAAATCTTCCACTTTATACCCAATATTTTTGTTAAGTGCCACTATCTCAATAAGTACTGTCAATCATAGTGTCTTGCACTGTTTTTAATTAGTTCAATATCTTGACCACTAAAGCTCATTAAGATATTTCTTAGCAGACTTCCGGTTGGCATCGCCAGCGTCGCGGACGGTCTTTTCGGACCGCCATCCCCGTGATTCCGTTGGAGCCGTTCTGACAGCGCTAATTAGCTGTCAGATGGCTTGAAAACCTCTCCTTCGGGAGAAGAAGGAGAGGAGAGCTGGTGGGCGACGGTAGAGCTCCCCAGAAGCCCCTGGAGTAATTCCAGGGGCTTGGAGGGTGAGAGCTCCCCATTCAGCCCACTGAAGCTCTGGATCCGTGGCAACTCCGTAAAACGGAGCCAGACGCCAGCGACCGACTCTGCTGTCAAAAAGAAGATTAATTGATTTCAAAAGCAGACAGAATGGAAGCAGGAGAACAAGCTTTTGCAAGTATGATGCTTAACTCCTGGGATACATTGTTTCTACTTGATTTTGCTGAGCTGGAGGTGGAAATGGCGTCTTCGTTGTGGGTGTAAAAGTGAAAGTTAGAAATGAAAGTCCTTGTTAACAGATTTGTGCTCAGAGACTGGATTTAAGCTGCTGGGATTTGAGAGCTGGGTGTAGAAAAGACTATCTTGCTTGATAAATTACAAATAAATCTGAGAAAGCTGTTCAAGAGACTTTATGGCTGTGAAAAGAAAAATTCTTTTAAAATAATATGGCTTTCAAGCAAGGAGTTCCTGAAAGTGGTGGAGGCTCTCTAATGGCGTCAGAAATGACACAGAGAACTGATTCACAGAGCCAGGAGGATTTTTTTAGAGAGCTTACAGAATTTATAAAGGAAGCCATGAATAACCAAATTGTAATTATTAATAACCTAACAGCAATCATAGAACAAAAATTTATAGAACCAGTGGAGGATATAAAAGCAATTGAGGATGTTTTTGAAGGAAAGCACAATGACAATGTAGGAGACATTTTGACCAAAACAGAGAAGCTGGAACTGGCTGGCTCTCAAAAATCTTCAAACTTTCTTCCTGCCCTTTTGGAATTAACTGACAGAACTTTTCAAAAATATAATTTGGAGCAGAAAGAAGACAAAACTGACCAGCCCTACGAGGTTTCGGAGGATAAAGAAGATTTGGCAGAGGCTTTCACACAATTAATTGAAATGCAACAACTGGACTTTTCTTTGCAAACTGATTGAGTTAATTCTTCGTTCTATGAACTGACTGATTATATAAGCAAGAAGAGTCGATATGGGGGCTCTAAATCAGAGGAAATGGTTCCAAGAAAGGGACAAGTTTTAAAGATACATCAACCCCCAGTTAAAATTCAAAACCTCCTCAAAATAAAAGTAGGAGGGAGGAAGAAAGACTGGAAAAAATACAGAAAGAAAGGAAGAATGGAAGATTAACTTTCTCTGGTCTAACTATTGATGTATTAATGATTAATTATAATGATGAAGTAAATGAATTAAGAGTTCAATTAATGATTAATTAAGGTTTAATTATTGTTGTATTAAGACTTTTAAAAATATTTGAATCTTGAGAACAAAAGTAGGAGAAGAATAAAATGATTAAGTAAATGAACTAAGAATATCTTACAGATGTATTACGAGAATTTTAGGCTTTGAATGATCTATTAGTGTTTGTTAATGTTTTTAAAACTCTTAGGGCTAAAGGATTATATGTTATTTTGAGTTTAAAGGGAGGTTGATGAATAATCTGTAGAAGGGAGTTAAGGGGTCTAGGGAGTTTTAAGTTTTGCATTAACTTAGCATATTTTAGCATATGTTTGGTAAAATTTATACCCTGTTTTTCTTCTGGGAAGTCGGGGGAGGGGAGTGGGAAGGGGGGGTTGAAGGTTGGGTTTACAAATGTTTAAATAGATAAGTGAAAATGTTATTTGTTTGAATTTAAAAAAAATAATAAAAACTTTTTGTTAAAAAAAAAGATATTTCTTAGCTATTGTTTCCTTGTTTACATTGTTTTATTGATTTTAAGTATACATATATATACAAGCAATATATAAACCTGTATGAAAACATATTTGTTATTTATTGTCTGCGCTACATTTTTCCCAATTCCAGAATTTAAAATAAAGTATTATTCTCTTTTGCCTTGTCTGCAAATGGGGCAAATTTCTATATATAGCAAATCATTTCTGAAACATAATTTATCCAAGTAGTCAACAAGTGAATTTGTCTAGGAGATTTCATTATTTTTGAAACATTTAAAGTGGATCAGACTTATTACAGATTTTGGTGAACAGGATTATGTGGCCACAAATTCAATGCTTTAGTTGTGATAAACATTCTTGACTCTTGGAGGAAATATAAACTTTGATTTCTATTTATTCTTATAAAGGCTGCTTCTTATCACACTACACTCTGTTCAGGCAGATAATGAAAGTGAATGTTTTATTACTAAATGGTAGTAGCTGACATGAAGATAGTTCTGAAAGGTCTTATTGAAAATGGAAAACTTGATAGAATTTTAAAGTGTAGTGGAGTGAATAGAAATAGTGATGATTCAAGTAAACAGAATATATGGTCCATATTAGCTATATGTTTATTGAGTAATTTGCTCTCTCTGTTACTCCCAATTGTACCCATGCAAAATGGGAAAATGAAAATTGGAGAGGAAAATAACAGGAATAAATAAAACATGCTGTTCATCAAAAATGCTATACACAGCAATTGTTTCAAACAGCAAACATATAAGAATGTATTACAGGGAAAGGGGATAAAAATTCTACATCTAGATCTGAACTATGCTATTTTATCCCTGGCTTTGGAATCTTGTGCCTACCTTTCTATTCAAAATGTAGTACTGAACTCCAAATGGCAGTTATTATTATAACAACTGGAAAAAATACTGAAACAAATTAAGAAGAAATTAGACAATAAGCAACTATTTAAAAAAAAACAGTAGTAAGTTTTCAAATATGTCTCAGGTTAATTTCTGGTCTGCTTCTCTCTGAACTAACTAAACATTTTGAAATTTCTACATTTATTTTGTCTTGTTTTTGACAAGGTTCACTTTGATTAAACTCTGGTGATGAGAAGCCTTTATTGATAACATTCATCTGCAGAGCCTCACTCCCATGTCAAACATGATTGCTGCTACCAAGCCAGAGGATGCAATGCTTTCATCAAAATGATAAAAACAGCATCATGCTAGTGATGCAAGCTCTGTTCCTTTTGTGCAAAAATATGACGTTACTATAAAAGAGTCAGAACTTGCTTTACATTGGTGTGATGCTATTTTTGTTGATCCTTGATCCTCCTGTGGATACATCTTACCACAGCTGTTAGCATGGGTCAGTTAGTATAAGAACACATGATTTTAACCAGTTAATCTAATGAATAAATTTAATCAAATATTTTAAAAGTTTTAAGGAGAAGGATATCAGATCTGAGACGGTATCAGCTAGGTTTTTCTTTTTTAAAAAGAATAATGATAATCCAGAGGATATGTAAAGTTATAGAATAGGAAAAAAAGCAAACCATGTACTTTGCTAATGATAAACATAACAAGTAATAAGATATGTGAAGGTTCAATTAATTAATGACAAATAAATTCAGCAAGAAAGTAAAACCAATTTTAAGTTTGAAAACATTCCCAACATTTCCCCAATACTGTATATGAAGTAAATTTTTCAAAGTATTATGTAATAACACCCTCCTTTTTTAAAAAAAATCAAGATTTATTTTTGTCACAATGTTTATGAAAGAGCAAAGCTGACGCATCCTCTACCTAAATGTTAACTCAGTTAATCAGTCTCAATGAATGTGCAGTTAAGATAGTGTAATCAAATACTGAAGTCCCTAATTGCTTGTTTTCTGCCACAGGCCATGGATGGCAGTCTTTGCTCTCTGAAAAGCTACTTGCAAGTTATTTCCAAAGCATGTAAAATACAGTTGTATTTAGGAGTTTAGCTACTGTTCATACTTAGCACATAAATTTAATGTATTAATATATTTCACCTCCTTTTACTGATGTATGGTAAAAATATACTTACTATTCTGACATGTCATTCCCAACAGATTCAGAATAATTTTGCTGCTAGTTATTGTGTTACCTTCTTTCTAAAATATTCATAGCACCAAATCCCTACTCTAAGAACATTTGACTAAGATGTACAAGTAAAAGCAAAGAACCAAGACTGCAATTACTAAGTGGAATAGACAGATAAACTCTTCTCCGATTTCTCTGCTATAATGGAAGCAGCATATTTTTCCTAATTGTAAGGGCAAGATGAAAATCTTTGGCAATTAGTAAGTTACTGACACAGCATGCATCATGCACCATGTCACATCGTGATTTATTTAACTATGGTTTACTGAATAAACCAAATTGGATTGGTTCACAAAGTATTTTAAACTCTAAACAATGGCTTTAAAAAATAATGGCTGAATTATCCCTATATATATTATGTCGTCATGTGATATATAAATTTAGCCATGACATTTGTCCCTACATGACTATTGTTACTCTACAAAGTACCCAATGCTTTCATAGGAAGGGACTTCTCAATTTGGTTCCACGTATCTCATGTCATGCTGACAAGTACAAAAAGGGCCAACCCTATGGAAGCAACCCTGCTATTATCCCAACATATAAAAGCAATTTAATTTACTACCAAGAAATTTTTATAGGTGTGATTTATTATTAGAAGAGCATGGCTGTTGCTTCTTTTTGTCTGAATACCACACTACAGTAAAGATTTGAGTACCGCTGAAAATATGCATATGTATCTTATAGAACTAGCAAGTCAGTGTTCTAGATAGATAGAACACTAGAAACAGCAATAAGGCAGGATACTTGAAACTTCATGGTCCTTTTACTTAAAAATCAAACATCTTAAAGATCCAGCCAAAAAGAATGCTAACTTGTTTGCTGTTTTATAAGTTGGCACTAACACAATTTAGTATCTAAAGATGAGAGTTAAAACTCATAGTTTGGCATTTTACAATCAGTTTTTGACAGATAGTTTTTGATAATTAAATAGACTAAAGTTCTATTTAATTATACTTTCTTGCCCATAGCCATGTCTCTTCTTCCATTATCCTGCTCATATGCAGCAAAATTCAACCTGCAAGTATAAGTTGGTTTGTTCTATAATTAAAAATTGCATGCTAAAATTGAGTTTATTAATAACTAAAGAATTTCTGATTTATTCATAAAACAGAGAATGGTGATTGCTTGTTGTGTTGCTCTATGTTGCTGTTGTAAATCTAACTGAAGGTTGGTAAATGACATCTGATCCAAGTATGTGCATTATAATTGTTTTCTTGGCATTTTCCCAGCCACCTGCTGTTTAGAATCTAACATTTTCTACCACTTCAAATAGGGGTGATTATTATTTCTCCTGTTTCAGTTTCTTGACCTACACATCCCACTTCAGAGTTAATTGCTTTTAGCTCAACAATCTTGTCAGATGTTGATAGTGAGGTTTGCTCCTGCCTTTACATAATATCTCTGAACTGATAATCCTGTTAAATAGCAGTTCTGTGGTCTGTATTCCATTGCAGGTCTTTTTCTTTTCTTTTATTCTTTTCTTTCTCCCTCCACTGAGTCATTCTAATTTCTGGATGTTTACCAGGTCAACCTTCCCTAGCCCAGTGCCCTAACATGTTGAAGTTTAACCTGCAAAAGACATGGTGACTGAAGATCATGGTCTTCAATCTGAATGAAAGCAGATCTTTTGGTTTTGCTGACCAAAACTGATACCTCCTAGTTTTCTCCTATTCAGTAGTGAATATCTGTAGCCTGTCTTTCTCTGTGCATTCTTCACCTACAGTGTCTGTCATCATAGGTGTACACTAGGCACTCTGAAATATTTATACTGTATATGTAAGTAGGGTTCTTTAAATCCCCTAAAAAGTTACAAACATTGAAATATTTAAAATACCTTTCATGGTGAAAGAAAGCTATATGATAGACCTATCTTATAGAAACCTGAATTTCTAAAACCATCACCAAGAATACATTTTTAAAAACATGGACTTTAGGGAGGAGAAAAGTGATGTTTGTTTCATTTGTAGCATCTCCTTTCTACTCTGGTAAATATTCAAAAATTAGTGCAACCCTGTGAAAAATATCTTGAACTTTTTCAGCTTTGCCAATAGATATTTTTTTTTAAAAAAAATTGTAGCATCATCATTAGATACATTTGCACTTCGCTTTCTTTCACTTAGCACTTTGTAATATCTTTCTAATTCTTCTTGGCTTATACAGCAGTACAAGGCACAAACAATCCTTCTTAACTCAAAGACGTCCTCAGAGCTACTGTGATGCACACTCTTATTAAATTGATATAAATGCCACACTACTCTAACATTTGCTTAAGATGCATCAGCAAGTTTTAGCACCAGGATCTAGAAATGAAATGCTAGATTCATAACAACCTCCTAAGTGAGTAATCCTCTTGGTGGATATTTCTAAAAGGTCACTTAATAGAATTAATGGGTATTCGTTCTTAAAGAAATATTTCTTGAAAGCAGCAAAAAGATGGTGGGGGGAGGGGGAGATAAGGCAGAGTCACAGAGTTTCTTGCTGCTGAACTCTGTGGAAGGCTCCTTCAAATAAATATTTCAAACCTTCATATGAATATTTTAAGCATGACAACTACATATAAACACACAGCCAAAGTGCTCAAATCCATTCAAGAAAGACTATTAAGTCATCAACCTGCTCCTGACAGGATCCACTGAATATGGCAACAGTGAGAAGTCAGGAGACAGTTGGAATCATTTCAAGACTGCTAATTTAACTTGTCTTAAAACCAACCAATGCTCAACGTGTCATCATCAATGTCATCTCATCGCAGTCTGAAAAGCCTTCGACCTAAAGCAAAAAGGTCCCCAAGTGCCACCCTTCTTGTCTACTGGTTGAAAATCTAATTGGCTCTGTTGACAGCCTTGGGAATTGGTAGGAAGGCTGCTCAGTTAATCTCCAAGGGCCAGCAAAGAGCTCAGTATCCATGGCTGAGTCTTGCTCCCTGGCTGTCGCCAAATGACTCTGATGGTAGTGCAAGCTCTTATGCTTCAGCTGTCGTCTGACTTCTGTTAAGTCAAATTCAATAAAGTTTGTCACTCAATAACCTGAAAGCTGCCCAACAAAACCTCTTTGATCAATAACAGCTTGCCTGCTTGCATTTGGGAAGGTGACCTATTAAAGATTAAAAATACACCTGCTGCTTGAAGTAGAGAACATCTTTCTTACCTTTAAATGAAAATTCATCCATTAAAAGCAGTTTAACTGTTACAAGTACATATAAATATTACATGCTGGAAAGGTGAAAGAAGATTATGGAGAAAGAAATATCCCACTTACAAGAAGACAGCGGGTTAAGTTTACATCAAATAAGTAGCATTTTGAGGTATGCATTGTTTGAAAAACCTTCCAAAATGTAAACTTGATTTTAACTAAGTTTCTTCCCATTTCCCCCCAGATATGACAAATACAAAAATCTAGTTGAATTTTAATGTAATTAAATGTTAATGTTTGCTGCTTGTCTTTATGTGTGAAAAGAGAAACACAAAGGAAACATACTGATATATCAGAAGGCCATAGTATCTGCAGCTAGCCACAATGGCAGAACAGTTTGTC
The DNA here is from genome assembly GCA_022577455.1 of Arizona elegans. NCBI lineage: Eukaryota > Metazoa > Chordata > Lepidosauria > Squamata > Colubridae > Arizona > Arizona elegans. Next base: position 294,194,636 of record JAKOOJ010000001.1, on the reverse strand, counting down.
ACAGAATAAATCCCTATTTGCATTCCCATATCTGATTCAAGTATGAAAGTCACAGCATTTTGTTGTGATAGCATGATGTCCATTTTGTCACTTACCCCCTCTTACTGCCACAGATACCTGTGTAGAAAACAATTAAGTTAATTTATAAATATTTGAATAAACCTTAATATTTAGGTTTAAAAAGCCATTGTACAACTGATGCTGTGACCAAGGGTGAAGCAAATCTTAGAATAACTATACAGATTAACCCAATTATTAACATTATCTTCCTCCCTCCCTCCCTCCCTCCCCCTCAGTGGCTTACAAAGTACAGTAAAAACGTCCATAAACACTTTGTTATTATTATTTGATATACATGAAGTAGCATTTCACAAAAACATATGATACAAGAAAGGTAAATTCTTTAATTTTTTTCTAAATCACTGCTATGTTGTAGGGGAAAATAGGAGGAAGAAGGTATGTTGAATCTTATGTTTTTCTGTAAAACTAATAAAGGTGGGAAATAAATAAATAAATAAATAAATAAATAAATAAATAAATAAATAAATAAATAATAAACAAACAAACAAGCAAGCAAGCAAATGTTGGTTGCAAGAACAAACTTTCATCATTTCCGGGATCTCCTAACATTTAATGATACTGTAGCTTTAAGCGCCCCCTCCCCCACTGCTTCCCTGCAAAAACTAACAGCAGCTTGTTGTGATTTAGTTTATGAAAAAGTAAAGTGCAGCTCTCTGCTTCTCTAGGCTGCATTAAAGGAATCCAGAAACTTTGGAATAGTAGCATCATATATGGATGGCCCTGAGAATGCCCCTTTTAGGATGGAAAAGAGAATATAAATGTTACTATAAATACATTAACAAATAAATATCAAGTACAGTAAATTTCATATATTTGCAAGACCACTGGAATATCATTTGTAGTGTGTAATTCTCCAAATTCTAAATCCTTAAAATATAAGAAACACTGAAAAAGAATATAAATGGAAGCTTTATGCTCTTTTAGAACCTATCTCATATTGACATCTCTAAGATTTTTCAGTCATCTACAGACAGACTCAACCATATCTGCAACAAAATAGGATGACATTTATCGTTGCTAATGATACAGAATTCTCTGTGCACATAGGGTCACTAAAATGAGTACTAATCCCACAACTATCTAAGGTGCAACCAGCAGAGTCCAGGTCAACAGGCAAGCAGCCAATAATTTGGCCAGTACTGAATTTCATCTGCCTGCAGCCTCTATCTACTGATTATACAATCAATACACACCTCAGATGAGAAGAGCTAACAACTGACCCGGACAGATCAATGCCAGCAAATAAGCACTTCATGACAAAAAGTTTGATAATTACTATTTTGAAGCAGTGTAAATGTTGTTTCTATTGTAACAACATTCATGATGATACTGTTATGATTGCACTGTTATTTCAGGTTTAATGTTAGGCAATCAAGCTGCAGTGGTCTAGATATCAACAAACAGCATCAAAAGAAAACATCAAATTGTCCCTATTTTTTTGACATTGTCACTAAAACATGTTTCTATGTTACCAGCCCTAAATGAATGATAATAAGTGACAATTTGGTGGAAAAATACTATTTTCACAGTTTATAAAAGTCATGAAATATAGATTGATATATGTATGACTATTCCCAGACCACAAAGACAACAAATAGCCATTTGAGCCAGAGTTTGAAAATAAATCCGGTATTGCAGAGTTAAGGGATCTTCCCCAACTTCTCTTTCACACCTTCTCCAAAACTGTATTCTTAGATCTTTACTGAATATAGGCAATATAGTACAATTTAACCAAATAGCTACTTTTAGCACTATACATTTGCCTTTGGGAAACTTGAATGTTATCTTACTGTCTGTTTATTAATGTTATTAGTAACAATAATATACTTGCACTAGTTTATTAGATTTATATCTCATTTTGCATTCAAGGCAGTGTCCAGCAATTCCCTCCTTCTCTTAGCTTCTATAACAATCATATGTGAGATAAATTGGGCTTTAGCTTCAGTGACTGGATCAATTTGTCCAAATACTTTCAGCACTAGAATATCAGAAGAAAGAAACTGGGAGTACTGTCACATTTAACGTTAACTTTCTCCCATAAGCTAACTTTGTGGCAGGTTTACTTCATATTCATCTATGAAGCACCAGGTCACAGATTTCAAATGAGACTGCTGAAGAAGTAACTAGCAAAGGCTAGTGACAGGAAAGATAGCAAGGCAAGCAGATGGTTGACTTTTTTTTCTTTCAGGCTGAATATTGGCCAAAATCCATGTCTGTTCCCAGGGAATGAAGTCAATAAATCAGCCACACTGAGCCTCCACTAATACATAGCTGAGGTAACTTACTCCTCAGCATTGTATCTTCTGTTGGCTTATTTATTGTCAGCTCTTTCATATTTGCTTCTGATCTTTATCACATGCTTCTGCTTAAGATTGGGTGGCTGAACTTCAGAGTCTAAGATACCGTCAGTAGGTGCAGGCAAGGAGTTCTGGAGGGTGACTGAATCTACCTTAAGCAGAGTGGCATCATTGGCTCCACCACTGCTGGAATTGTTCAGGCCAAGATTATTGTCTCTGGACACCCCCCACCCCCAATGATTCCACTTCTTCCCCATTCTCCTTAATCAAAGAGATGCCAGCAGAACCATAACATTCTATAAAAGCCATAGAACTATTCCATTGGTATCTGACTCAACACAGGCAACAGGATGTATTTGGGTGCATAAACACGGATGAAGCAACAAACTAATATATTTAGACAACTGGGAGCCACCAGAAGCATGGGAAACACACTTCACAGAACTATACAGAGATGAAACAATTAATTGTGGATACCCTTGCAATGCCATAAAGAATCTGATCTGTAGCACATTAGGTACTACTGTCATTAAATCATTAACACTATTATAAATAAATATGGCTAAAAGTTTAAGGATTGGGAGCTAGTAATTATATTAATTTAATAAATAAAAACCCCTTTCTTCAAAAAACATAGAAGGGATGACTGAAGCAAATTATAGACATACTAACCTCCTTAGCAGAGTCAGGAAGACTTTCATGATGGAATTGACATCTGACTCTGGTAATGGGGAAGAGCTTCAAGAAAGGTTACTCAGTCTTGGCAAAGAAGAAAGCATAAAGGGAAAAAAAACACCTTACCCCCAATTTGATTTTGTTAGATAAGTGATAGTAGATGAGAAACTCTGACAGGCTTTCAAGATTTCATTTTAATGTTCTAATAACAACAAACAGTATTCTTGAAATACTAGGTGTTTCTACTTTTGATCTGGTCTTCCTGGAAAGAAAGCCAGCCCTGTGCCTGACAACTGCCCTGGAACCTAAGAAAGCTATCTACAAAGTGTAATAAAAAAAACCAAAACATGAAAAAAATACATTTTTTTTTAATTCCCAACACAGAATGATTAGATCTCAGTCTCACCACCTATTTCCAATTCAACAACTGCATTTACAGACAGATCACAGGAATAACAACTGGTCTTCAATCTCAGGATATATTGCAGAAATAGTTATGAAACATCCCAAAAAGTGTTCTTCAAATGTCCTCTGATCAAATTTGCCATAGAAATAGGGAAGAAAAAACACTCTCTAGGCACCCTAATCATTGATGTTGGAAGGATGTAAACCAAGGTCTACGAAAACCCATCCACATGAGCCAAATCTTAAACTTCCAAGCTACAACCAAGATCAGCTGCATAAGAACTCTTAGAAAAGCAGAATGCAATGACATCCGGAGAATATTCAATAAGATTAACTCCCTCATCCCAGTCAAGAAGTGCACTAGGAAGTAAAACAAAGAGCAAAACATGGACAACCAAAATAATACTTCCATATGTAAGAACTATATCAAAACATGCCACAGATTACTCCATCCACCAGACACCACTGCGACCTACAAACCTATAAAAACTTTATGAAGTTTTGTTTCTTTTTTTTAAAGAATACTCTGTAAACTAAAATACTACCCAAAACAGTTTTCTGTGTAAATTAAAATACTACATATCCCACCAAGAAGAAACAACTTCATATACAGAATCAAATTTTGTTTGCAGCTAGCTCTATATAGGTCATAGAGGATACCAACTAAGTAAAGAATCATGTGCAGCCTAAGGGCAAAAGGAACCAAGAGCAGAAGTACCTAACAATTACTTCTACATCTCCTCCCCAGACTAGTCTTTCCCAAACAGAACTACGATGCTGCGAAGATGGAGGTTTTGGCCATCAAAGAATCTTTTCAATTGGCATAAACTACTTGAACTAAAACCCTGACCTCATGAATTTATACTTACACCTGACTCTTAATCATGGGTATTATTTTATTTTAAACATTGTTATCCCTTACTTCCTAAGTCATAAAATAACAAAAGGAGTTGGGAGATGCTTAATCACATAAACCAAAATATCCCATCCCCTACAGATTTCTACTCATACCCAATTTGTACCCAGAAATCTTTTGTCCTCTCTGACAATTGGCCCACCATGTGAAACTCTTAGGTCCAGATGACATTTGAGTGACAAGAAAGAGAAGGAGCACACCTGAAGGGGAAGAGCTTCAGATAGAGAAAACAGAGAAAGAAACTCCCTTCCCTGTTGCCTAGTGTCTGTAAGGGGGAGGAAGAACCTTCCCAACTTCATCTTAAGAAGAAATGGAAATTCTTCCCTGAGCCCCAAGAGGAGAAAGGTAGGGCAGAGGGATTTGCAGGAGTGAGTCAGGAAGGACTTTCTTTCTCTAATCAGTGAAGAAATGGAAATAGAACAAGCTCAAGTCTTGACTATCTAAGACAGTGTTTCCCAACCTTGGCAATTTTAAGATGCATGGACTTCAACTTTCAAAATTCACCAGCCGGCCAGTTGAAATCAAGATCTTCAAGCTGCCAAAGTTGAGAAACACTATCTAAGAGATAGTGTTTCCCACAACAAACACATATAATTGTTAAGATATTCAGGAGATGCCATGTTTGGAAAATGACCTCACAGCCAAGGAGCCAATCTTTCTAGTGACAAAAGTGCATTTTCAAACTATAAAACATACTTTCTTGGAGCTCTGTTTGGCCTCTTACCTTTTTGGCAGCCTTTTAATTGTTAATTTATTTTAGTATTGCTGTGTTAATTTTAATTTATGAATTTGCTTTTTCCCACTGGTTCTTAATTTTTTTTTAGTCATCCTGAATATTGACCAGAGAATAAAATCAAGAAACAAATCAAATCATGTAAGTGCTGTTCTATTATAGCTAACAATTAGAATTGCAGCATTCTTTCCATATCTTTACATTTTTAGATGGATATATTCTCCTTTGTTTCATCGTGTTAATGGATGGGATATGGCTTTGTAGGCAGTTTCTCATCTCACTATCTTAAAATGAGAACTTACATAGCGCTACTTCATTTTGCAATTTACATTGCTGATATTGTTGCCTCCTTTACTAAAATATGATAAGGCAATTCTGAGAGTTCTGTTTGGAGGAGATAGTAGTGAACTGTAGTAGTTTTCTTTTATATTTCAACCTATATAGGATATGTCTTTCATCTAAATTTCTGATTCATAAAATACCAAGGATTTTATATTATGAAATAGAAGAAAAATCCGCTCAGTTTTGAACTCCTCACCACTAGCTATGCTCCTCTAAATTTAATTTTCATTACATTTTTTTTCTATTCCCACTTCTGTGTCAAGCTTGTACTAAGTGGAAAAAAATTCACACAACCATTTAAAAAACAACAACAATCTAGCTAATCTCAAAAAAATCTGCATGGTTGGGCTTGATTAAACCCTGAATGTGAGACCAAAAGGAAATCCTAGGAAAGTTTTAAAAAAAAGAAAAAGAAAAGAAAGATATTCCATTAGAAAATAACAGCAAACCATTTCCATATTGTTTTCAAGAAAGCAATATGATCATTGCATGGAAATTATCAGGTACTCAGTTAAATTGAGTCACGTTTGTGAGATGAGCAGATACAAACACAGATACATACATATACACTTTTGAGAAATTATTTCAGAGATATTACCTTACCTAAACAAACCAAATTACCACAGATGGAGAAAAATCAGTGGAAGAGAGTGCAATGACCTGTCAGCTACCCCATTGACATTCCTTGTGGGAAGCTGGCAGGGAATATCAGAAATCTTCCTCCCTCCCTTCCTGTTTTCCCCTTCCCTTCCCTTCTAGCAGGCAGGTAATTGGCTGCTGCCAGGTGGGGGAGGGTGAGAGAGAGTACACAAGTGGCTGGCAGAGCACAAGTGCACAGACTGATAGAGAGTGCACAGGTGGGAGAGACTTACCTCTCCCCCCCCCGCCCCCCCCAAGGTTCTCCAGTGACCTTGTCCCTGCAAGCATTCCAGGCAGGAAGTTGCAAATCCAGAGCCAACAGGCAGGTAAGTGGCTGCTGCCAGGTGGGGGAGGGAGCAAGGGCAGAGAGTGTGCAGGTGGGTGAGACTTTGCTGGAAGGAAGAAGGTGAGACATTCCTCCATCAGGCTTCCAAATTGACTTGAGGGAAGCTGTTGGGACATATTGAAAATGAGAATCACATGACCACAGCTCATCACATCAGCAGTGCTGTGAATAGCAGCAACACAGGAGTGCTGAAGCAGGAAAAAAAAAACCTCCTAAATTTACCTTGAGAGTACAGCATTCTGTAATTTAGCACATTTCAGACACTTTTGTTGACAAAGGTTTGGTCTACAATGCAACATTTTGCTGAACTGAAGGTTACAAAGTAACAAACAGACATGAGTTTTATTAGTGTTATAATACAATTCACACAAATAGACACAGACACAAAAATTCAAACAAGCCTTAATGTTACCACAAGCTGCTGCTGTTGCTTCAATAAAAATCCACCTTGTGGTTGAGATGGGCGACAAATAAACTTAATCAATAAAGGAAAAAAAGCAATTCTTGTCTTTCCCATTCCATAAGGGAATTGGAGTATCCAACCTTTCATGTTTTGTTGTGTTCAATACTGGGTAAAACTGTCCTCTGCTTAGCAATGTTATTCCCCAACTCATGGAGGTCTTTTAAGCATTTTTTAAAAAACATGCAATTCTTCTACTGTGTTCTATGTAGAGACAAGTAATGGAAATAAATGTTTTAGAAGCTAGTCGTGCCATTTGGGGGAGATAAATACATATTGATTACACACGCACATGCTAAGCAGAAACTTATACAAATAATCAGGCAGACAATTGAGAAAAATAACAGATAAACAGCTATTGTAAAATCATCACAGAATCTATTAATGTATTGGTGCTGATATTCTCCCCAATTCCAAATACAATGACTTTCTAGTTCAGATACCTCTAGATATGGTATTTTATTTTATTTTATTTTATTTTATTTTATTTTATTTTATTTTATTTTATTTTATTTTATTATTTTATTAAAGCCTTGTATATGCGATATTTTGCTTTTCAATATCTAGTCATTACTGATAGTTGCTCTCCCAGCAGTGGGAATCAATTCTAATGAAACCCTCCACAGAGAAATCTGTTGCCTTGGGCCACAAAAATGTATTTTGCAAAGATATTCAGCCTCTCACGATGTAACACTTGTCACCAGTTCTTTCACAGATACAAGCTACAGCTGCAACCAGAAGTCAATAGCTACCTGTCTAAAGCTTTCCCTTCAAATCAGTGACTGGTCAAATCTATCATAGCCTGAGGAAAATCACCTGTCCATCCAGGAAGATAAAAGATACCAAACAGGTGCAAGAGCGGAGAAAGAGAGAAAAAGAATGAACACAAATGCAAGAGTTTTCCAGTGAATGATACATGGTTGAGTGCCAACTCACTGTTCCTTAAGATTTCCTTTTCAGCATTTTTCTGCTTCTCGCAGCCTCTTCTGCCTTGCGACAGATTCAGAGAATGTGATGTATATTAAAAACCTTTCTCTCTCAGATGGGTTCATTTTTATTCAGGGACAATTTTGCTGACTGACAGGTAAGCATTTGGTGCTGAAATTGGACCTGTACAAGAGCTTTGAATTTCATTTGCTCCATTACACCAGTGCATGAATTACTGGGCTTTTCACTTTGGCATCTTTCCATTATTTTCAAATAACTGACATGAACAAAATGACTCTTCTGACATTTGGTGCAACAAATTTGTTCCAAAAAGAATAAAACATTATTAAGCTGCTGTACACACTTGCATTCTACAATCTTCTGCCCTCAAAGTATAAGTGTCTAAATAGTAGCTGATATTGTCAGATATAAAACAAACAAAACTTAGCAGTGCAAAGATACCCTGGAAATTCATCTTTCTTTTAACATTGCAACCATGCAGGCATTTCAATTTGTGAAGTTCTTCAGTCTTGATATTGTATATTTTGTTACATGTTTTTTCTTACTATAGTTTTCTTTAGAATGTTAGACACAGTTGGAATTATGGTACAGTGCCAGCTACAATATCCCTGCCTATGCACAATTTAACTTAAGTGCTCAGAGACTGTGATATTTATTTGCATCTGGTGGGCAGGGGGAAAGAGAAAATATTCTTCAGAAGTTAGCACATTTAGAACAAAGTAGGATACTTCTCTATCATTTTCCATCACACAACTAAATAATTTATCATGCACAATTTATGATTCTATTAATTTTGTTTATCCTAATATATCTAGGACTCCTAAGCAAACACTGCTTGACCTTATACTTGGAAGGATGCCCAATTTCTAAATGCAACCATCTTTGCAATCTTTGTACTTCAATCTTTATTTAATAACTATTGTCATTGCAGTGGCTTACCTCCCTTGAAAAAGACTTAGGACATCATAGCCTCAGAGCTACCTCTACTTGCTTGCTGTCTACTTCTATGAAAATCCAGTATCTCATCATTCAGTCATGGATATCAGGTCTGCTAGATCTTTACAATTCACACACAACCTTAATTCTAACATTCACAAGATAGGTAAGGAAAGAAAAGGATTATTATAAATTGAGATGCCAAATGAACAAGATACAGTTTCAAGCTTGTAATGTAATAGTGCCATAATTGATTTACGATATACAATATGCACAAACCTACATTATAATAACACTACACACACTTTAGTAAGGGCTTGGACGGGTGCATTATGACAAAATAATATGAACTGCAATATTAAAGACATTTAAAATGGGCTAATTTAAACTTGCATGAGGGGGATATAGTTTTTCTTCTAAGAAAAGTAACATACTGTGACTTTATGTGAAAGCTTTTGAAGTAAAAGCTATTTATTAATCTTCAACTAGGTACTTGAGAAAGTTGTACAGATGTTTACTAAATTTATTGAATATTGTACACGTTTGAATAAAATAACTGGAACTATCTGCATCCTTCCTTACTGCATTTTCAAGTGTATAATTGCCATTCCTGGTCATCTCGTATTTATAAAACTATTTCTAGAGTTGTCTAAAATGGATTGGTACACATTAACACAAATTACAATTCTGTGCATATTTATAGTTTTGCTAAGAGTATTGTCTGTACTTACTGCATTAAGAAATATTTCACATTAGTGGGAGTCAGATACTAATTTTTCACAAACATTTTATGTGAGTTATTTGAAAGCAGTCCAATCTGTATATCTTTTTGATATAAATCTTATTAGTTCAAAGGTAATGGAATTTCATCCCTGTTTCATCATAAATTAATCGAACAAAGAAGGCATCTACATTTTTTGTAGCAATTGTGATCATGATTATGGTGTATCTTTTCATTTCAACAGAAATGTTATTATTTAAACAGGTTAATTCATCCTTCAGGATTTAATGAGATTTTTTTTTTTAAAAAAAAAAAGAATTACTAGGAGTAATTATTTCCAAAAGTATGATGAATCTCATATTAGGTCATTATAAAGTGGATATTTGTTTGTAAATGACTGTCTTCCAGTAAATACCTAAGTTGTATTGGTGGGGATGCACTTTGAGGTGGAAACTTTCCTCATGCTTCGTCATGCTGTGATATGTAGCCTATTCACCCCATATACACACACTAATTCCTTGTTAGCTGTTAAGACGATCTCTTTAAACTCAGGTTTCCAGGCTAGCAAGGTGACTAGGCAGGCACAAGGGGAGGACCCACTTTAAAAAAAACACAGATTCTTTTATTGTCAAAAGAAAAATGGCCCTGGAAGACAGGAAACACTGTGGATAGGATCTGCTCACACCAACTAAAATGGCTAGTAGGATTTGAGCTGGTCCCAGCTCAATGGTCACCTGACTACATTGACTGAACGATGAATTATGTCAAATTATGTCCACAAATAAAGACCAGTACATAAATATGTTGGGGCAAGATGAAAAACATCACATTTACAATGTTCCTTTAACTAAGGAAAGCATAAGGTTGGGTTAGGAATCTGATGATGGCTATGATTTCAGAATTAAATAGTATTTTCTATAAATATTTCCATATATCAGTCCTGAATAACATGCATGTAGTTTTAATGGATGAATTCAACATTTTCTATATGATAAATACTTTTTATATTTCCATCATATGACTCACTCAAACTCATTGTTTGTTATAAGCTGGGTTTTGCCCATGAGAAGTAAATAATGGTTTCCATGTCAGAAATCATGACCGTAGAATGTTGCAAATGGCCGTAACTGCACAGTGGTTGCCAAGGGCCCAAAATCTAGTCACATGACTAAGGGGGGCAGCCATCATGACTTTGGAACCAGATTATAAGTAGCTTTTTGGAGGTCTTTCATAACTTCAAACAGTTGTTAAGCAACCAGTTATAAGCAAGGATAGTATATCTAAAGCATCTTCCAGATCTACTATGTTAGAAAATGACATGATTTAGTTAGGACAAACCCATGTTGACTCCATTAATTGTAGCATGCCTATCCATGTATTCACATATTTCAAAAAATCTGTTCAAGTCTATTGCCCAATAAACACATCAAATCAATCCATTGTTATTTCAGAATTCTCCTCCTTTGTGAAAGTAAGGATGACATTTGTTCTATCTCAGTCTTTTTGGATCTCATCAGTTCTCCATGAATTCTGAAAGATAGGAACGGTACTGCAATCAACTCTATTTGTTACTTCAATGTTCTAGGATGCAATCCATCTGGTCCTGAAGAAATGGATTTATTTCACTTATCGTATTTTTTGGAGTATAAGACACACTTCCCCCCCCAAAAAAATGGGTAGAAATGTTGGTGCATTTTATACACCAAATACATTTTTGGCCTCCCAAAACCCCACCCCATGCGTTCCATTTTTGCCAAAAACATGCCCCCCCCTTTTTTTTTTTTGCAAAAACGGGGCATGCAGAGGGTTTGGGAGGCCTACAGAGTGCTCCAGGGACTGGGGAGGGCAAAAACATGACGCCTGGGGGTTTGGGAGGCCAAAGATGGGCCCGTTTTTGCAAAAAAAAAAAAAAAAAAAGCACTACAGATCTCAGGTTGAATTTGCTCTCTAGAGCTCCAAAGCCCATGGTGAGATGGATATAGTCCTAACAGTCTCAAATATTTGCATATGGAGAACCTAAGGGATAACCATAGAGGATTAGATAAGACATTGCAGCAGTTCTGTCACATCCCTGACCCAGGCTTCCTAGAGGGAGTACACTCTACAAGCCTGCCATCATGGCCATCACATTCACTTCTATTCCTGTAGTATGACATCAGTAGGTATTATAGCTCTTCTTCTTGCTCTCTTGAAGAAAAGCATCTCTGCTTCCAAATCTTCAGACTCTCATCTTCTGTTCAGCAAGGTCTGTTTCCCTCCCTTGATTATTTAAAGCTTTTTTTTTTCCCCTAGGTAGGCCTGAAGGCTGCCTTTGAGTTTCACTGGCAGTGAGTACCTTCTGAATCTATTGTTCCTGACTATCACTATCAGGAGAAACACAATTTTATCTCAGACCACTTTAAAACTTTCAATCCAATGATCTTACAAAGTTTATCTTGTATGGCTTTTTATGAAGGAAAATACTTTAGGATAAAATTCATTATATTAATAAGTACCGATGATGCATTATCTAACCAAATAGAATGTAAACCACTGTGATACCAGCGAGTGAAATGGATTTCTACTCAAAGACATTTATATAACATGCTGCACACAGAAATACATTTATTAAGCTATCTCCAAGTGTATTAACTCACAAACCATAGATTACTGTAAAACACGAAAATAGACACTTCTATGTGTGGGCACAGGGGCAGCAACATACAAGCAATATATACTAATGATTCAAGTTAAAATGCACTTGAGGAATAGAAAGTGAGCACTATGACTGTCTGTCAACAATACTACAATTGATCATCATCAGCAAAAAGACCTATTTTTCCTTTCATGCCTGTCAGTGTTAGTCTAACAGGTATTTTAATGTACTGTCTTGTGGAAAATGCATATTGGAATCAAATCTGTTCCTTCCCGTGCTTTCCATACAAATGCAAGCTTGAGCAAGGACATCTTTCTTCTAGCACTAAATTCAAAACAAGCCATTATGGATTCTTTTAAATCACAATGTATCACTCCCCTACTCTTGAAGCTGCCATCAAGTATATATTCTTGTTCCTGATTGTCAGCTGCTGGGAAAAAGCATTTCACGTCATTCCAGTGACTTCCAATGCACTGTATTTCACTGACAACACTACCTTTAAAAATATTATACATTGTAATTTTGCTTAATTGATTATTTCTTCTATCCCAAAGTTTCCCATACTCTCAGAAGTATTATTTACAGAATACTTGCTAGTGTTGATTTACTCATCTGTGGAATAGTTCATGCTATACCAAAAAAAATAATAATAATGAACCACTTTATACTTCAAAAAAAACTGACAAATTCATTTCGCAAATTCATACCCATAGTTAAATCTATAATTATTAATTTAATAATTGATAATATAATTATTAAACTCAGTCAGTAACACTAGCTGCCCCCTTATCACTTTCTAATGGATTTGTTCAAATTAAAATTCCATAGAAATTAGTCAGAAAAGTTGACATGATCAATGTAAAGTTCACTGATTTTTAATGGATTGCATTAAGGCATGTACAGTGTTATTCCAATTATGCTGTTCTGGAAAAATCTGCCCAAGAATCAAGGGTGACATATTTTTGTTACTTTTCAATGTTAACCCGGACGTATGTTTCAATGTTAACCCTGCAAGTACCCCAGACACTCACAGATGTAGATGAGTACAGAGCTAACATTGAAGAAGAGGTGCAAGCATGGTTTGATAACCATCAACTTAACCCTGGGAAGGAAAAAGGGGTGAGAAAGATACTGAAAATTACTTTGTCTTGATTCTTTTTTGTATCAGAAGCAGCAAACGAAGCCCTGTCAAGCTTTCTAGATTCTATTATCTCCCATAAAAAAAGATTCTTCTGTTTCTTGAGTTGGGCTGGACTGATATTAGCCCTTCAAGGTCGACATCAGACCATTCCAAAAATAGATGAAGATAAATTCAATGAGTAATTGAATAATAAGTCTTTCTTTTTTCTCTCTCTCTCTTTCTGTCTCTCCCTCTCTCTAAGATGGCGGGGTAAAAATTGAATTTAAGGCAATCATATTAATCAGTTGTGGGATTCAATATTTTTAACAACCGGTTCTGTGGGCGTGGCTTAGTTGGGGGTGTGGCTTGGTGGTCATGTGACCGGGTGGGCGTGGCTAGCTGGTCATGTGACCGGGTGGGCGTGGCTATGTGCATAGGGACTACTCAGAGGGCTGAAAAAAGTCATTTCTGATTGGTCCTCGCACTTATGACCATCCTCACATTTATGCCCATTGCGGCATTCTTAACAACCGTGTCAGTCATTTCACCACTACGTCTCCTCACCATGGTGACAAGATAGGCCGTAAAACGTAAAATGTGAGGACAGTAGTAAGTTCAAGGACTGGTCAAAAATGTGAGGACCGGTCAAAAATAACTTTTTCAGCCTTCTGACTACTCCATATGCACATAGGGACTATTCAGAGGGCTGAAAAAAGTCATTTCTGACTGGTCCTCACATTTTTGACCGGTCCTTGCACTTATGACCTTCCTCACATTTATGCCCGTTGCGGCATTCTTAACAACTGTCAGTCATTTCACCACTACTTGTCTTCACCACAGTGACAAGATAGGGCGCAAAACATAAAATGTGAGTACAGTCGTAAGTGCGAGGACTGGTCAAAAGTGCGAAGACCGGTCAAAAATAACTTTTTCAGCCCTCTGAGTAATCCATATGCACAAAAGGATACAGCAATAGAGAGGGATGAAGGAAGGAGAAGAGAGATGGAAGAAAGAAGGAGAGACAGGGAAGGAAGAGAAGGGAGGAAGGGAAGGGAAATTAGAGTAAGAGTGAGGGTAAGAGAGGGAGGAAGAGAGGAGGAGAAGAAGAGGGGGGGAAGAGAAAGTAAGAAGGAAAGAAAAGAGAGAGGTGGTAGGTTTGAGAAGAAAGATTGCTGTACAGTAAAAAAGATGAAATGGAAGAAAGGCAACCCCAAACAAATATAAAGATATTAAGATAAAGAATGAATTGTTAAACTTTAAAGAATAAAAGAGAATAAATATGAATAAATAGCAGTAATTAGAAACACACATACAAACATACAATGTATTTTCTTTGAACAGAATATTTGGCCAGTTCACAAATTTAAACAGTGTTTAGTCATTTCAATTAAATTTACAATTTCTATATTTCCTTTTTGCCATATTTATTCCTTATATTTTTTTTTAAAAAAACAATATTACCCTTCATCCTAATCTCTAATCTTAATCAAATTCAATTTTTCCCTTCTATTCTATATTATACCCCTTCTCATTGTCATCTATTTTTATATCCATCCTCACATTGGTTAATTATGTAATATTACAGTTGTTTAATATAAATTCAACATTTTAATATAAATCAATTAGTTATATAACTATCTTTTTTGTATATTATTCAATATGAACATGAATATTCCAATTATTTCCATGCAATCCAATTTCTTACAAATCAATTAATTATATTTACCAATAATAATAAACCAAATAATTTCCCCCATATATTCCTCCAAACCACAATTTAACCATTTCTGCTTTCAACACAATATACAATTAATAGTATCTCAATTATTACAATTCCCTATTTTCTTTTGTGTTTTAAAATCTTGAACTCTCCTCTTTTTCCCTAAAGAGGAACTACCTCTTTAGGGAAAACTACCTTTCCACTAAAGGTAGTTTGCACCTACCTTTTTTGGTGAGGAAAAAGAAAAGAAATCTGCCTGCCTAATTTTCCAACGTTGCAGCAACAGTAAAGCAGGCTTTTACTTTCAGTTTCGTTTTTCAGCATAGATAGGGAAAAAAATCTGCACTCTTTGCAAGCAAGCAGCAGAGCCCTGAGCAAAACAGCTGAGAGCAAATCAGCTGAGAGTTGGGAGGCCGATAGAATCAAGGGGCTAATTAGCCTATGCTGAAGCTCCGCGGGCCAATAAAATTACAAAAAAACACTGAACCGTTTGTTAAATTGCTGGCTCGCCTGCCCCTCACCCACCACTATTTATTGGCAATAAATAGTGGTGCGGAGGGGCGGGGAAAGGGGCGGGGTGAGCCAGCAATTTAACAAAGGGTTCGGCCGAACCCCCTAGAACCGGCAGAATCCCACCACTGATATTAATCCAGAAAACCTTACCAAAAGAAGTGGGCTTTTCCATATTGTGACTGTGACTCAAGACAAAATTTGAACTGCAAAGAAATAATTTTGCTTTTATAGTCTCCTCATACCCTAAAACAAAACAATACACTTAAACAAAAAACCAAATATTTTGACTGATTGATTGAGGCCCAACCCTTATGATGATGTTATGTCTCCACCAGCCATATTCCCTTACAGCCTTGGGGCTACATTTTTTTTCAGTGAGCCCTCTGAGTACAAGAAAGTTGCACACTTCTTTTTAAATTGGTGCTGCCACTGAGAAGTATCCATACATTTTGATTAGAATAAATGAAGGAGACACAGCTTTGACAAGAGACCATTTGTCTGTTCATGTAACAAATTATTCTACCCATTATCCATGCTGTTGTTTCCAAGTACAATTCAGAATGCCAGTTTTACTTTTAAACTCAACATAAGTTTAAGGAAAATATATCTGAACAACAGAACTTAGCTTTCTTATTCCCTGTTGCACAGCTATGGGAGTTATACATGTTTTTGAAAAAAGTAAATTCAGACCTCACAGTTAAATTATTCTGCTCCAATTATAAAATCTTTAATTGCTGCAACCATAATGTGATCCAAGAAATTATATAGGCTGCTTTGAGTTTCTGAAAAAAAGGTAGCATATAAATCGAATTAAATAGGAAGAGAACATAGAACAAGAATATATAGGCAGAGGATTGTCATATTAGAGATAAGTTTACAACATGAATAAAAGCAATTGTTCCGCCTTTTCTATTTCTTTCACTCATTAAAAATGACTTTAATCAAGCTCTCCCCATTCCCCTTTTTAACATTGAGGTGCCACTTCCATAGCAAATGACTGAAACCCAAACACAGTAAGAAAGACAGCTTCATTTCATTATAACCCCTCAAAAAAGTTATTCTCAGAAAAACATAAATAAACCATTTTCCCCCCACACGAGATAAGCTTGGATATGTGAATATGGAAGAACCTTCTTGGTGGTGGTAGAATTCTTGTCCCTGCTGTTTTTTTTTTACTCCAGTTCATGTGCCATTTCTACTGTAACAATTCTGAGAAGCAAACCACAAACCCCTACAAAGTGAAGAGTCTATAAAAAAGAGTTTAAAATAGTCATGCCATAACTAAGATACTTTGCCATATTGTGCCAATGAAGAATGGACTTCATTTATTCCCAAAGTCCCACAAAGGGTCAGTTTTATGGCTATAAAACATAACAAGGAGGGAATAATTGCAAGTTCCAGGTCATTTATCTGATTCCTTTCTCTTTAGCACCCCAATCAAATGAAAATTATTTAAAAAGACGTTAGCACAAAATGCTTTTTGAATTCATAGAAAGGATTGTTAATTCTGAAATGCTACACTTTCATCACTGGTGATTTAACCTTGTTTTCAGTTTTGATTATTATTTTTGATGATTTCATATAGGTTTATGGTCATATATCTAATAAAAAGCTACCTTGAAAAATGTAACATAAACATTAGACTAAATATATCAATGTGCATAAGAACCACTTCTTGATCTTTATGCAATAGTTTGCTATAACAAAAACATCCTTAAACCCTAATGCAGATCATCAGTTGCATTATGAAAGCAATGAACAACAACAACAAATATTTCCTGTCTTCCTATTTTACTTGGTATTCAATTTTCCTCATAAAGTAACATAGCGTGTAAGTTTCCCAAAATGAACTTGGAAGACAATATGCAATGAGTCAATTTTCAAGAGGAGTGGATTTCAGAAATCAGTAGTAGGCTGTAGAGCTTGTCACAGCCCCAAAGTTACCAGGAAAAGAATGAAGAGTAGATATTATGCTGCTATATTACATAACCTTCTGGGTAATCAGTCAGCTCATTGTTACAATTTCAACTGATGGTCAAGTCCAGCTCTAGAATGCACTGCTACCATTTACTGAAGATGTCAGAGACTATGTAGCAAACATAGCAAAAATATGGCAGTGCAGAACTACAATATCTGCCTAAAGCAGTATTTCTCAACTATGGCAACTTTAGGATGGATGAACTTCAATTCTCAGAATTGCTAAGCCAGCATGCTGGGGAACTCTGGGAGCCTACCCAAGTTATAGTTGTCAAGGTTGAGAAACACTGGACTGGTATTTTCTACATTCCAGAAAATTATTGTTTTTTCCCCTCAAGGGTCATTGGCAAATAAAGATTTTGATTGGTAGTATTATTTCCTGCACAAGTTATGTCAGGTATATTTGAACATCAGACTGAGCAATTATATATACTTTCTTCCAACTATTTCAATAGAAAAGAAATACAGTTATGAAAGATTAAAGTTAGAACTGATGTTTATTTCCCTAATTCATATTTCATGTATTTATCTGCCCAATAAAGATTTTTTTCTTTAAATAATGTAACATTTTTCATTTAAAATATATGGAAAAGTCAATTTTTGTGTCCCTGACCACGAAGCAACGATTAGCATGCCTTTTCAGTAATAAATTGGTGATCACAAACAGCAGAACACTTCCAACTTAACTGTATAAGATTACTTCTGAGTAGACATTATAAAATTTGATTTCAGAGATTTCATTTTTTAATAGATATTTTTAGAGTCAGTTTGGTCTAGTGGTGAAGGCACAAGGCTAGAAAGCAATAGACCACCAGTTCCTCCCACCTTAGCCATGAAAGCCAGCTGGGCAACTTTGGGCCACTCAAACTCTCTCAGCAAAACCTACCTTACAGCAAAATACTAACTAACTAACTAACTAACTAACTAACTAACTAACTAACTAACTAACTAAATTTTGAAAAGTAATACTAAGACCTTGCATTATGAGTAGAAAAACTGGAAATTACTAAAAAAAAAAAAAAAGCTATGACATAAACCTGTTTTTAGAAGTACATTTTTCTCCCAATGAAGATAAATCTTTTTCTCAGATTCCTTCACTTTTTTTTCCTCTGCAAATTAAAGCTATAATAAAGCCCTCATTTACTGCAAAAAGAAGAGTGTCTATGTTGAATAGAAATATGTACCTGAGGAAATATGAATACTTTATCCACCCATGATAAATTATCAGGATCAGCAATAACTAGAGTAATCTTTTTTGTAAACTTTAATATATGTAGAACAAAAATGTCTGAGGGCTGAGCTATACCTAACCACAATTTCTTCAATATTTATAGAACTTGGGAGAGTAAGTGGATTGTAATAACATTTCCAAACAAAAAGAGTAATGTCTTTTTGAAAAATAACTCTACTTTTTTCAAAATAATACAATGGGGAGGAGGAGGAACAAATAATTTTCCTTGATAAAAGAAGACTTCCATTAAATAAATTCTGAAAAGGTTAAGTTGTAAGCATACTTGAAAAGTATGGTCATTCTGTAACAATCTCAATAGAAGGGCAGAATAATTACAGCAGCCTAGGGACAATTCTTCCTAAATTTTCTGATTACATTTTAAGTGTTCATTGTCATGGATATCATAACCTGATTAAATCATTTCATGTCTGACCCCTACTGCCTATGCTAAGTGAAAAGAGAGAACTATTAATAACTACCCATTTCTGACAGCTGCCCAGGGGCAATGCAGCCTTTTGGAGCATTAAAATGACTCCCTTACTCACTCACTGAATGCTGAATATTGATTCATATTATGAGTGTTGTCAAATACAGACTGCAGCTTTGAAAATCTGTAATGGCAGGTCATCAGCAATAGCATTAGCAAATGTCAGGTCTGGAATCGAAGGCATGCTGGATTCTTTAGGGATAAAATTTATTGATTTCATAAAACGTGAAAACAGATCAAGTTCTTGTGGTGATGGAAATGGTCATGGCAGAATGAGGCTAGCTTGATCAAAGTCTTGGAAGTGTTGACCAATGTAAATAAATATTAAAAGGTAAGAAGACAATTTATGAGGAAAGCTACTTTTCTCAGAATTTGTAAACTCTTGTTACTTGCTTAAATGTCACACATCAAAAACTGTTGTCTATGGCCATGTATCTGTTTTAAACATAAAATACTACAATATCTAATCCTAACAACTATTTTTTTTTGCTACTCACCTAGCTAATGAAATGCCAATATAATGTAAACAAACATTAGAAAACAAAGATGGATGATTTGTTATACGTAACTCATCTAATGCTGTTTCATAGGCAGGACCACTTTGGATATTGTTTTATCTGAGTCTGGAGGAGGTCCTGCATACAAAACAACACTAGATAAGTTATAATATGTTATTGTTCTCTAGAGCAGCAGTCATCAACTTGTGGTCCATGGACCACTGGTGGCCTACGAGAAAATTTTGGTGGTCTGCAGAAAAATTATTTGCATTTTTTATATTGCACCAAATCAGGGCTCCTCAAACTACGGCCCCTGGGACAGATATATGCAATGAATGCTTGTGTTACTGCAGAGAGTCCACCCCCTTCAGGGTCTTTTTGTGTGGGTCGGATGGGGCAGAAATTCTGACTCGGGGTCTGATTCAGCCTCCTGGTGCAGGGCTTTAGGCGAAGGCTGGGGGGAAGCATCGCTGGTGGCAAAGAGCCGGAGGGCCTTGTTCCAATGGGACTGCATCATGGTCTGGAACTGGCTGCCATCTCAGCCTGCTTAGCCTCCAGGTGCTGGCACCTGGCCTTGCACTCCCACAGATCTTCCCTCTGCTTGGAAAGCCTATGCTCATAGTCCTCAGTGAGGTGCTTCTGCTGAGCTCCTTCTCAGTCAGATCCAATTTGAACTGAGCCAGCTGTTTTGCCAAATCTTTCTCATGGTGGCTGTTTAGCTCCAACAACTGCTTCCTTTTGGGGCTCTAAGGAGCCCAGGCAGGCAGGTGAGTAGTGGCTAGGAGGGGTGGGGCGAGTAGGGGCCAGCGAGGCGCCCCTTGATGTGAGTGACATCAAGTTGGCCACGCCCAACCAGTTGCATGCTCTTCGCACGGACCATTTTACAAAAACTTACCTTCCGCGTTACTGCTGGGGAGTAACATAGCTGAGGCGTGGCAATCTGCTCTGCTGCGCGAATCAACTGAGAAGATATACATCAGTAAAGTGCAGGGACGGATGGTCTGGCCCACCTGATTGTCGGAGTGAATCGGTTCACTCCCAGCTGATCGTTGGAGCTACCAGTTTGCCCAAACAGATCCAAACAGGTAGAATCCCACCCCTAGGCAGAGCAATCAGTGGCTGTATTTTCTGCTGGCAGAGAAATTCACTAAATATTTTATCTAACTTCTACATGAAATGTATGAGGATAGCACCAGTTACAACCTGATATATCTTTATCCTTCCATACAGCTGGAAGAAAGTACATTAATATGGCCATGAGGAAGAGTTTTAGGACAATCTAACTAATTAACAAATTAATTAACAAATTAATTAATTAATTAATTACAATTTATTGGCCGCCCAACTCAAGTGGATTTTGGGCAGCATAACAAAACTAGAAAAAAATCCATAAAAACAGCTAAAAATATTAAGTAAAACAGAAAGCACAGATTAAAATAATCTAATAGACAACAAAATCAACAAAACAAAATAGAAACCATTGAACAAATACAAACATCAACCACAGGCCTGAGACCAAAGCTAGGTTTTCAAAGTTTTCCAAAACCATAGGAGAGAGGGCAATATCCTGAGCCTTGGTGGCACAGTGGTTAGAATGCAGTACTGCAGACTACTTTCCTGATCACCGGCTGCCTGCAGTTTGGCAGTTTGGGTCTCAGTGGCTCAAGGTTGACTCAGTGTTCCATCCATTCAAGGTTGGTAAAATGAGGACCCAGATTGTTGGGGGCAATATGCTGACTCTGTAAAACCTCTTAGAGAGTGCTGTAAAGCACTATGAAGTGGTATATAGGTCTAAGTGCTAAGTCCTATTGCTATCCTTATTCTCTGGGGAGATACTCTTCTACAGGGAGGGGGCTGCAACACAAAAGCCATGCTTTCAAGGTCCCACAAGATGGCAATATTTAATGAAGGGATTTGGAGTGCACCTACTCTGCTAGAATGTTTTGGGCAGGCAGAAACAGCTGGAGACAAATGGATTCTCAGATATCTAAGCCCCATGCCATATAGGGCTTTATAGATAATAATCAGTATCTTGAATTCTATTAGAAACCAACTGGCAGCTAATGCAGCTTGCACAGCAGTAGTGACTAATGGGCACACAGAAAGGCAACACTGTATGTTGAATCAGTGATAGCTTCTAGATGGTCTTCAAGAGCAGCTAAATGTAGAGTGTATTGTAATAATCCCATTGTGTGGTGACCAGGATGGATCTGGGTGACTGTCTGAAGGGCATCATGGTTGATGAAAGGGCACAACTGGTACACAAGATAAATGTGTGCAAAGGCTCTCCTGGCCACAGCTGTCACCCGCTGTTAAGGCAGTACATGTGACTCCAGAAGAAACCCCCAAGTTGTATCCCAATCTTGACTGGAGAAATGCAGCCCCATCCAAGACTAAAATTGTTGACATCCCCAAGTCCAAACAGTCAATACCACTCAGGCTGTTAGGATTGAGTCGAGGTTTGTTCTGTCCCATTTCTAAAGATGTAAAGCTAGATATCATCATACTGATAATACTGTATCCCAAACTGGTGGATGAACTTACCCAGTGGTTTCATAAAGATGTTATGCAGGACACCAGATGATATAGTAGGGTCTGTTTTCTACATGATTGAAGCTTCTCATTATCACTTGTGTATAACACATCTCAAAATATACAAAAAGGATAGTATTTGGGTGCTTCATGTGCATGGGCAGAATATACAATGAACGTTTAACCATTCTCAAAAATATTAAAGTTTTTCTGAAACAAAGATTTGGTTTGTTTTATATTCAGAAATATATTCAGAAAATGTGAACCTATTAGAATAAAATGTGAGAGAATTCATTCTGAATTTTAGTGGCATTATTAATAAAAACAAATGGAACATTCTTCCAGAAGAAATAAGCTTTTCATTGGAGGACACAAATATAGGTTCTTCAATTTCCAAGTACATTTATTACCTGGGAATTTCCAAATACTTTAAACCAGGAGTGTCAAACTCTCATTGTCACTGTGGTGTCATGTGATGTATTGGGACTTTCCTCCCCTTTGCTAAATGGAGCCTGGGCGTGACCAGCACATGACGCATCCGGCCCGTAGGCCGGGAGTTTGACAGGCCTGGTTTAAACACAGTCTCAAAAACTACTGGCTAGATTCTACTCTTCTTTCTTTTTTCTTTTTAATTATTATTATCTCATATCAATTAAGATATGAAGTCCCTTAGTTTACATAAGGAAAGTCACTAATAGTCTTCTTTGATTAGTATAATCTTGTCAGTTCAATAGGGCTAACAGTTTGAAAAGTTAAAAACAATACCTAAAACCCCAACAAATCATAAAACCATTTAGTTAAAAACATTTGTGAATAATGTAATTGTCAGTTTGAGTCAATTCAGAAGATATGTACCTTTAAATTTGGAGTAAATAGGGAGTGGGATCATATTCACTATTGATATAGTATAAAACAGATATTACAGCCTGAAATTATCTTTGTTTATTAACAAGCCCATGCAATTAACTTGCTTTTAAATCACATGTATGATACTATTTTAATATCCTCTACCTTCCCTACCCTATCATTTGAAATCACATTAAGCTGACTCTTAGCAGGCCACCTGGTGAAATTCTATGACACTGACATGAGCTATGCTAGTACTCAGGAAATACTGACAGTCTTCAATGCTAAAATCCATTTCTCTACCTGATGACAGAAGTGAGGAAAATTAATTTTTGCTATTCATAAACACCTGTCAGGTTTAATGTAAATGTTTTGAAAAAGACTTCAGTACATATAATATATAATATATGCGGCTCTGTTCTGCAATATTATATTTTTACCCATTCAGTTTCTAGAGTACTAGTATTTATATGGCTGAAATGTTTCAAATTACTTACACATTGCAATTTTCTCCTATACATATAAATAACGACACAATCTACATGAAACCTTTCAGTTGCTTGAAAAATAGCTTGATACTTAAGATAATTTCTTTAATATAAATGTTGTGCTAAACTGTTAAAGGAAAAGTTGTTGCTGAATTATAATGTTTAATGTAATAGAGGCAAAAACCCAATATTTTAATCCATTCATTAAATTCAAGTGACTAATTGTAGCTAATTCCTTTAACTAAATATTAGTTAAATTTAACTTACCTCTAGTTCTTGCCTTGCCCCTTCCTCGCCACATTTTCATGTGCAATTTGTGCATACAAAACAACTGCATATTGTTACTATGAACAATTGAATAACCGATAGTTAAAGTGAAAAGGCAAAAAAATGATGGTTATTACTAAAGGGCTACATAAGTTGGCCTTCTTGAGTTCTTATTTATATTTTTCAAACTGTGATCTTTCCACTGCTACATTCCACAGTACAAATTTGTCCCAAAGGTTCAAGGGCAATCTGTCATGCTGGGATTCAGGAAAGAGGCAGAGTTAAAAAGTGATATCTTTTTAAAAAAGAGACTGTTGTATACAATACATATTTTCACTTTCTTTCTTTTTTTTTTTTATGCAATTTTATTGAATTAAGAACATATTACACTTCAAACTAAACGGTTCAGCAAACGTGATGTCATATTGCATATTTACACGTGCGGTATCTAGTCAATTATCTAATCATTTATACAAAAATTCTTATAAGTAAAATTGATTACTATTTAAATAAAGTACTATAATATACAGGATTATCTAGTCGTTGTGCATTGTTCCACATTAGTATTAACTTTTGCATTTAGTTTCTAGCCACCTATACCACAAATCCCAGATCGCATAGAATTCTGAATCTTCCTTTCCATTTAAGGTATACGTTAATCTGCACATTTCTGCGCAGTCAAGTATCTTATTTAACTAACCATTCCTCAGTTGGTCCTTTTTTCTCTTTCCAGCATCTTGCATAGGAGAGTCTAGCAGCTGTAACAATATGGGTAATCAGATATTTCTTGTCCTTTCCAAGTGTTCGTTTTAGTACTCCCAGGAGATAAATTTCCGGGAGGAAGTTAATGTCCTCCTTTAATATTTCTTGGATCCATTTTTGTATTTTTTTCCAAAACTTCCTCGCTTCCGGACACGTCCACCACATGTGATAGAAGGTACCTTGGGGGTGGCCACATTGCCAGCATTTAGGGCTTGCACCTGGGTAAATCTTGGCAATTCTAGATGGTGCTAAGTACCATCTATATAGCATCTTGTACTGATTCTCCTTATAACTTATTGCTCTCGTCAATTTGAGATTGCAGTTCCATATTTCTTCCCAATCATCCAGATTTATCTTTGATTCGAAGTTTTTCCCCCAAGCAATCATTTGGTCTTTTAATATTTCTCCTTCTCTATCATATTCGAGAAGGTAAGAGTATAATTTAGCTAATAGTTTGTTTTCACAACCTAGCCATACCTTATCGAAACTGTTTGTCCCCATCTCTATTCCCTTTTCTTGTTTATCCTTACTAAAGCGGAATTTAATTTGTATATAGGGCCACCAATCAATATGGATCCCTTGCTCTTTTAATATCTCATTAGGTATAAGGTTGCCACTATTATCCAGAATATTTTGGTAGGTGACCATTTTCTCCCTGCCTAATGTATTTGGATGGACTAGAGCCTCCATTATAGATATCCATTTTGGGTATTTCGAGTAATGTTTATGCCTAATTTCTTTCCATGTCTTCATTAATGTGTCTCTAATTTTATGTTGGTGGAAGTATATCCCCGTCCCTTTTCCTTTGTCCCAGAGGTAGGCATGCCAACCTCTCGATAGGTCATGTCCTTCCAGTTGTAGGATTCTCTTATCCCTTAACAAGGCCCACTCACGTAGCCATACTAAATTGGCCGCTTTATGATACAGTTCCCAGACTGGAAGTCCAAAACCGCCCCTGTTCCTTTTTTCTTGCAGGGATCGTAATGCAATTCTCAGTTTTTTCCCTCCCCAAATAAACGTCCTTACTATCCCATTTAAATCCGAAAAATATTTTCTATCAATACTAACAGGAGTAGTTTGAAATAAGTATAGTAATTTGGGGAGAACACTCATCTTGATAGTGGCTATCCTACCGAGGAACGATATTTGCAATTTCCCCCATCTATCCAAATCTTGTCTTATCTTTGTCAATAGGGGTGTATAATTATCTTCCTTCAAGGTTGAGCATCTGGCAGTAATCCAAATCCCTAAATATTTAATCTTCTTAACTATTTGAATGCCCAAATTATTTACTAATATTTCCTGTTCTGTTGTTGGGATATTTTTTGTTAGCATTTTAGTTTTTGTCATGTTTAATTTAAATCCTGACAACCTCCCGTATTCATCTAATTCTTTCAATACTTTTGGCCCTGTTGTTGATGGGTCCTCCATTATTAACACTACATCGTCAGCAAAAGCTTGAATCTTAAAAATTTCATTCCTAATTTCCAGTCCCCGTATTTCTTTATTTTGCCTAATTTTCCTTAACAATACCTCCAGGGCCAATATAAATAAGAGTGGAGGAAGTGGGCAGCCTTGTCTCACCCCTTTACCAATCCGGAAGGGTTTAGATACATCCCCATTCAATATAATATTTGCACTCTGTTTATCATAAATTGCTTTTATCGCATTCTCGAAATACCCCCCGAAATTCATTTTTTGGATTTGTTGGGTCAAAAATCGCCAGTTTAGGTTGTCGAAAGCCTTCTGGGAGTCGAGGAAGACCATGGCCAGCTGCTTTTCGGAGTGTATTTCATAATAGTCTAACACGTCCATCACCACTCTCATATTAGACCTAATCTGTCTACCGGGAAGGAACCCATTTTGATCGGGGTGGATCCAATTATTTAATATTATCTTCAACCTACCCGCTAATATTCCCATAAATATTTTATAATCCGTGTTGAGTAAAGAGATCGGTCTGTAATTCCTTACTTGCTTGGGATCGGTACCTTCTTTTCCTATCAATGTGATGAACGCCTCCTTCCACGATTCTGGGATCCTGGAGCCTCTCAGGGCCTCATTGCAGATTATCAGAAGTTTTGGTACAAGTATTTCTGCCAGATTCTGGTTTTTATATAATTCTCCTGGGAGACCGTCGGGACCAGGCGTTTTGTTACTCTTTAATTTGGATATTACCCCCTTCAATTCCTCTAATGTAATTTCTCTATTCAGCGCCTCCCTTTCCTCCTCCTTTATCTGTGGGAGATTCTCTTTGGTAAGGTACTGATTAATATTATCAATTGGAGTTTCCTCCTGACTATATAATGTCTCATAGTAGTGTCTAACAAACTCCTGTTTCTCCTCTTCATCCTCTAATATTCTACCTTCCAAATTCTCTAAGCTATTTATAACACCCTTCTCTTTCTCTTTTTTTAATTTATACGATAGCCATCTACCAGGCTTATTTGCGTTGTCGAAATAGTATTGTTTGGATTGTTGGATTTTTTTCGCCAATTCTTCCTGTTCCAATAAATTTATTTTATGCCTTGCTGTCATCCATTGCTCTTTTATTTTAGTGTCACTCGGGTCTTGTTGTAGTCTCTTTTCTGCTTCTTCCAGTTGGGCCAGCAAATCCTTCTGGGCCTTCCTTTTCTCTTTATTGTTGTATATATTATGCGATATTACTAATCCTCTTAAGTATGCCTTCATTGTATCCCAAACACATGTTAATGGAGTTTCCTGATTCTCATTTTCCAGAAAAAAAAATTGTAGGTCCCTCTGCAATCTCTTTGTAAACTCTGCTTCCCTAAGGATGTGGGTATTTAGTCTCCATCTCCTTCGTTTAGTCCTATTTATGTTCTTCCACTTAATCTCTAAAGGGTTGTGGTCGGCCCAAACATTCGGGGTAATTTCAACAGAATGAATATCCAACCCTAAATTTCTACTGACCCAAAACATATCAATCCTTGACCAGGACATCTGGGGATTTGAATAGTATGTAAATTGCTTATTGCACGGGTGTAGCGTACGCCAGAGATCTACTAAATTATGCTCATCAACCAAATCAAAAAAGGTTTTGGGGAGTTTTTTCCTTTTAGTTTTTTTCTTTAATCCGCTCTTGTAGTCCACCTCCGGGCTTACCACCCCATTAAAGTCCCCAATGATACAAATATTTGAATATTCCAATTCAGCTATTTTATTATTTAATTTCCTGTAAAATTCCCCTAGGTCTCTATTTGGAGCATAAATGGTTACTACTAAAATTGGAATATTACCCCTCTTAATTTCAATTGCTAGGAATCTCCCTTTGTCATCTGAGTATTTAAATTCAGCAGCAATTCCTTTTTTTACGTATAATGCTACCCCTCTTTTTTTTTTCTCTGCCAGAGAGGTAAAGCATTTGCCAAATTTCTCAAATTCTAAATATTTCCTCTCCTCTTTCTTTATGTGGACTTCTTGGAGGCAAATTATTTCCGAATTAAGCTTGATCAATTTTGAAAAGATATGTTTTCTTTTCCTTCCGTTATTTAAACCGTTTACATTCACCGAGAACAATTTCCAACCCTCCATTATCTAACTAACTACGTAGTTTTTGTTTATATTTACAGCTCTTTGTGGTCTTTGTTTCTTTCCTGTAGCGTCTTTGGCTTCCTTCTCTTCTGATTCCTTATCCTCTAGTGTGTCTTCCTTAGATTTTTTTAACTGTGCACTGGTCTCATCCTGGGAGGCTATATCCAATTCCTCCTTGCTACTTTGGCCTTCCTCCTCACTTCTCAGTTGGTCCAAAAGTTCTTGTGCAGAAACTAAGCTGTCGATCTTAATCCGTTTTCCTTGCCAGGTGATGAGCATTCCCTCCGGTATAAGCCATCTATAGGGAATGCTTCTCTTATTTAATTGTATCGCCAAGAACCTGTAGTCCCTTCTCAAGTCACGAACCCTCTTAGGAACTTGTTTCAGCACTATTACTTCTTTGCCTTTATAATTGATAGGTTCGTCTCTTGCTATATTGTATAGCACGTCTTTCACTTTCCTTCGGGCAAATCTGACATGAACTTCTCGAGGGAGTTTATTCCTCCTGGCATAGTTGGTTTGCACCCTGTAAATTTCATCCAGCTCCTTTATCATATCGTCTTTATCTTGTTGTAAAATTCCAGCTATTAAGTCCACCATAACATCTCCCAGGTCTTCGTCTTTTTCCTCCACCACATTCTGAAAGCGAAGGTAAAAAGCTGCCCGGTCCATCTCAAGCTGGATAATGGAGTCTTCCAGCTCCCTATTCTGGGCCATCAATTTCTGGTTGATCGAGTCGAGGTTTCTCTCGTTTTGCTCCACTCTCGTCTCGACCTTCTTTATCTTTTTCTCGTTATTATGGATGGACTCTTGGATCACGCTCATTTTCTGATCAATAGAATGAATATCAGATTTAAGTTCAACATGATTGTTAGTCATTTTTTCTTGTAGCAGGAGCATCGTTTCTTGAATAGTTGACAGCGTCGTTTGTATTGCTTGAATGGCTGGTAACATTGCTGACTTATCTGCTTTCGGTAGCACCTCAGTAAGTTTTTGCTGGGCTGGAGAAGACATTGTTAATACAGAGTTGGAGGACGTTTTCTTTCCGGTCTTAAAAACTGCCGATGAGATACTTGTCATTTCCTTTAGGATTCTCTTCTGATTTGTCAAAATTACCTTGATGTTCTTCCAAATTATCATCCACTATCCTCTCTTCTAGTAGCAAGGTTCAGATAATTCTTCTAATCCTAAATTTACTTAATTTTCCTATCTGCCCATAACAATTCTTACAGATATTATTATACAAGGTTATATATAAATAGGCTCAATATGATTACTAAATGCTCATTCCAATTATGGTCTAGGTTATATCTATATATAAGATCAAATACAATTAATTAATCCAAGTTTATATGTCATGATAAATACTAAATCTCTTCAATTTTAGCCTTGCAATACTAATATAAAAAATACTATTCCACCCTTATTAAATTAATCAAACCCACTCTAAAAATAGTTCTTAAATAAGTATAAATATGGGTATCAATCTACTAAATATAAAAGGGTGACAATTCAAATAGAGAAGGATTGTACAAAAGGAGTAGATTGAAATCTATTAAATTTTTCAAGGTAATATATAGTACTAGACCAGAAAAGTTGTCTAAAATAGTTAATCAAGAAAGAGAAGAGGGCTTCAAAACCATATAAATAGAGAGATAATTATAGAATAATTAATAATTAATAGTTACTAAAGTAGTAAATTGATAAGTTAATTAATAGGTTAATAAGTTGATAGGTAGGTGTCAATACTGGTATCGATGATAATATTGATAGATAATAAGAAGTACTATAAATAGAGTTTTATAAAGTTCATTACTTTTGTTTCATTAACTGCTGCCACTTTCAAGGTAGTTCTTCCACGTAAAGAAATGTCTCAGTTAATTAGAAAAAAAAAGTCTCAGATATATCCAACAAACAGCAGATCTTAATAAGCGGGAACACAGTTGGGAGAGAAGATCGCAGGTCAGAATGTTACACAATTTTTCCTGTTGTCAAATTTCAAGTACCCGATATAACATATGGCTGCACTTCCGGTTTCTTCCTTCAGAAAAAGCCAGTCAGCTGGAAGATGGCAGCAAAATGACAGCAGGAAGTATTGTTGCGATGTATCCTCATGGTATTATCCACCAAGTCTGATTCTAAGCCTCTTCATCCACAATCGATATACAAGTGCCTGCAGCTGGATTCACCCCCTCTCAGCATAGTAGACTCCTTGCTCCTCGCAGCCTCGCCGCCTCGCCAGCAGTTCACACTCAATCCGCTCGCTCCGTTATTAGTAGTCGCCGCCTTTCCACCGCTGTGAGCCCTGTTAGCTGGTTCGGCTCGCAGCTCTTTGAGGTCCACTCCTACGGTCACCTGAGATCTGTAGTCAGGTCTCCTTCTCACGCTAGCCGCTCCGAACTCCTCGCTTCCTCGATGTTGGTGGAGATCGCGACTTCGGGTCCGCCATTAAACGGCAGACGCACTGATGCCAGTTTGACAGAGGAATCTGTCCAAGCGAGAGGCGTTTGCACGCCACACTCTCGCTTTTCAGATCCCCTCTCTTGTCCGAGACGCTCTCCGGGCGATCTCGCCCCTCAGGGTCCCCAAGACACGGCGAAAAAGCTAGTGCCGTGGAGCTAAGCTCGCTCACACGGCACCCTGCCGCCACAGTCCCCAACCGGAAGTCTACATATTTTCACTTTCATTTGTGTGTGTGTGTGAGTGTGTGTTGGTATGTGAATTCCAAAGAATTGCTTTCCCTTGTCCAATTGATTTTTTTTAACTTCCTTTTTTCTTTGAATGGTCCTCATATCGTACCATTCCACTTTCAAAGAAGAATAATTCTGAGACTATAGTAAATAATCTTCATAAATTGGTTAATAAAAGATATGTCATAAGATATGCATAGTAATGACAACAAAAAAAGTTATTACATAAAATAATAAATAATAAAATACACCCGAAACACCACTTTATCACCATCGGCATTGACAAAATCACCACCATTCAATTACAAAAGGCCTGGAACAGTTTACATGCTACAACGATACATTTAACACCATAAATCTCTATCCCAGGTCCTTGGGAAAAATCCAATCCAGTCTATACATCTGGATAACTGTGTGATGACTATAATAATCTGGAAATATTGAATTCATCAAATCTGTGATTTATCAAATTACAAAAAACCAGCCTGCTTAGAACTTCCTATGTTCTTCAACAGCACCTAATTCTTGGACCTTGATTAGGATTTGAATTATTACATTTCCCCAGTCTCAGACTGTGAATCTAACTATAGCTTACAAACATATATAATTCATTAAATTTATAAGCTGCCTGACTCACAGTGACCCTAAGCGGTAAACAATGATGTTTAAAAAATAACGAGCCCTGTAATTCAAGATCATGTACAACAGTCCAAATTAATTTAACATATTAATCAAAAAGAGTCAAAAAGACGGCTGTGAAAGTATTTACAGACCCCTCACATCCTGGACATAAACTGTTTCAACTCCTACCCTCAAAATGACGATATAGAGCACTGTACACCAGAACAACTAGACACAAGAACAGTTTTTTCCTGAACGCCATCACTCTGCTAAACAACTAATTCCCTCAACACTGTCAAACTGTTTACTAAGTCTGCACTACTATTAATCTTCTCATCGTTCCTATCACCCAGCTCCTTCCATTTATGACTGTAGGACTGTACCCTTATTGCTGGTATCCTTACAATTTATATTGACTGTTTCCTAATATGATTTGATTGCTTATTTGTACCCTATGACTATCATTAAGTGTTGTACCTTATGATTCTTGACGAACGTATCTTTTCTTTTATGTACACTGAGAGGATATGCACCAAGACAAATTCCTTGTGTGTCCAATCACACTTGGCCAATAAAAATTCTATTCTATTCTATTCTATTCTATTCTATTCTATTCTATTCTATTCTATTCTATTCTATTCTATTCTATTCTATATGACAACTGTATTTTATTTATCTCATCATAAACTCTATTTACAAGTTGCAAAATATTATAGATCCAACTTTATTCTCTTCATGGTGACAAGTTCAAAGACATTTTTCCACTCATGTTAGTCACCAACATGCACATTTACTCGATACATTTCATCTGGATATGTCATACCCAGCTAAGCTCCATCCATCAAATAAATACAGTCTAATCAGACAGGTAAGGACACTTGTGTTCCAAGAAGTTTCATGTCTCATTTATTTTGGAATCTGAAGGATTATTTTGTATTATTTTATATTTTGCATTATTTTATAATGGTTCCATACCGAGCATTGAAGTATAAAGAGAGGTTGGAGCATTGAAGATGGAGGTTGGCATGAGAACCTAAGAGAAGATATTATGGTGCACATGAAAATAGCAAACAAGATAAAGGGGGAAAATGTATTTTTCTTATCATAAGAAAAAAAAAAGAAAATACTTCCAGCAGTTCCTTGGTAGTACAGGGGTTTAAGGCACCCTGTTATTAAGCTGGTTATTAAGACCAGCTGCCTGCAATTACTGCAGGATTCGAATCTCGCCAAGGCTCAAGGTTGACTCAGCCTTCCATCCTTTCTAAGGTAGGTGAAATGAGGACCCAGTTGTGGGGGCAATAAGCTGACTTTGTATAAATATACAAAAGGATGAAGGCTATTGCTGAGCACATTGTAAGCCGCCCTGAGTCTTCGGAGAAGGGCGGCATATAAATCAAATTAAAAAAAAAAAAAGTTCAGATTAAACAAAAGAAAGACTTTTTAATGAGGAAAAAATCCCCAATCTGGGTTGGTCACCAGGACCAGAGATTTAGTCTTCCGAGCTTTTGCTAGAGCCCATCTTCAGGGAACTTCTTTTTAGCAGAATGTGCTATTACACTCTGTAATAGAATAACTTCTTAGTTTGTTTCTGAGTCTAAAAGTCAAAAGATCTAGTTGTGCCGAGTTATAAGCAAACCTATCTGGTTTTTACACTCAGAATTCATTGCCTACTCTAGCTGCCACTTAAATTAATTTTTTTTTCTTGGTGACAACTCTGCCCAAGTCAAGATTGAAAGGATATCATTTCTGTTTAAAACTATATAGTTTTAAATTTAAGGAGAATTTAAGGATAACTCTTTTGTTAATATAATTCTAATTGAATTATAAATCATCACTGTCAGTACAAATAATACTGGCCCGAGTCATCTGAATTAGCCCTCTTGAACTTTATTAATGAATAAAAGCAACGATGTTGATTAAGGAGAATACTGTCTGTGACAGTGAGTCCCCAGAAAAGAATGTCAGAACAATAAAGTAGAACATTTGTTTGTACTCTTCTATGGGTAGTTCGATGATAGCAGTGGTGGAATTCAATTTTTTTTACTACTGGTTCTGTGGGTGTGGTTTGGTGGATGTGGTGTGGCTTGGTGGACATGACAGGGGAAGGATACTGCAAAATCCCCATTCCCTCCTCACTCCTAGGGGAAGGATATTGCAAAATCTCCATTCCTATCCCACTCTGGGGCCAGCCAGAGGTGGTATATTCCGGTTCTCTGAACTACTCAAAATTTCCAGAACCTGTCAGAACCTGCTGAATAGCACCCCTGAATGATAGTCTCTGCACAACTCTAATACCTTTAATGTAAGAAATAAGTGAGTATTTCCCTTACTATTGTGAGATTATAAATTCTAACTTCATACTGCAAAGACAGGAAACTACAGTCTTTATCACTTCCTTTGTCTGGAAGATGAAAAATGTGCTCCTGTTCAATTATAGCTATGCTAATATCCTACATTTCTCCAATATTTGAAATAGGCAATTCTCACTTCTATCTTAAAGGAGGAAGGACTTAAAGCAGAAATCAATCTAGTGGCTCTATCAGTTCTGTATGCTTGAGAGCAGTCAAGATACAAAATATTAAGTTGTCAATTTTGAGAAGTGGAGGAAAATGGAGGGCAAAGGCAGGGAAGCAAGAGATTTTCTCAAATTCCTAGCAGCTTATAAACATGAAGACTGTAGAGCTATCTAGTATTTTATTTAAAAATCCCCATGTTCGCTACAGGAGGAGTTTGGTAGCACTTTTGGTAGCAACTAACAAATGTTATTAAAAGGCATAAGCTTTCATGAGCTGCAGCTCACTTCATAAGATGCACAGAGTGGCTACATTGATATAGGATTTAAAATTGAGTGAGGCAGGAGGAGTGAGGGGAAGACAGGTTGGTTATACAGATTCAGGTTGCATATGAGTCAGATTACAAGTATCTTATCAATTATCAATTGCAATATGTTTAAAAGCCATTTCACTTGTTGAAATTTAAGATTGCCTGAAACCTTCTGATGTATGCGAGTTCAGCAATTTCTTGCTTGTGAAAATTGTGTTTCTCCAAGATGGTCTTTCTGAGGTCTGCAATAAAGATCTCAAGAGACTGAAATGCTCTGATACTACTTTTTCCTTGTTTTGAGTCCTGAAGTCAATTCTGGCTCCATTAATTCTTTGCATAATAAATCTTGAAAATATAGTGAAGATCTTACAATTATAATTGATGACACCATCTTTTAAGTATGTACAAAATCACACTTTTTAATGGAATTGTTAAAAGTTCTGTCAAATGAGTAGTGATTCTGAAGTAATGATTATACCATGCTACCTGTCTATTTCCAAATTCTCAAAAGAAGCAACAGTTCTTTTAATCCCCATTTAGTTTTAATGTTTCCTTGATTCTACTTAGAATACTGTACATATTATTTATTATTTATTTATTATTTATTACATGTATTTATATGCCGCCATTCTCCCGAAGGACTCAGGGCAGCGAACACAAATTAAGAAACAAGTACAATAAAATCCCATTTTAAACCAAATAACCAAATAACCAAATAATTAATAGTAAATAATAAAACCCGGAATCAGAGTCACCCTATTTGTTTGAACAGCCAAGTCTTCAGGTCCCAATGGAAGGAACGGAGATCAGGAGCCATCCGGAGCTCGGTAGGTAATTCATTCCAGAGGGTGGGAGCACCCACAGAGAACGCCCTACCTCTGGGCACAGCAAGACGACATTGGCTCGCAGTCGGAACCCTGAGGAGAGCGGCCCTATGTGAGCGAACAGGACGGTGAGAGGCAGGCAGGAGAAGGTCCTGCAAATATCCCGGACCTAAATCATGTAGGGCCTTATAGGTGAGAACTAGCACCTTGAAGCGGACCCGGAGAACCACTGGTAACCAGTGCAGCTCACGCAGAAGGGATGTTATATGGGAGTAACGAGGGGCTCCCGTAACAACCCGTGCAGCTGCATTCTGGATCAGCTGGAGTCTCCAGGTGCATCTCAGGGACAGGCCCATGTAGAGGGAATTGCAGTAATCCAAGCGGGAAATAACTAGGGCATGAGTGACTGTGCGAAGATCATCTTGGTCCAGGAAAGGGCGCAACTGGCGCACCAGGCGAACCTGTGTGAAGGCCCCCCTGGTCACGGCCATTAGATGGTCTTCTAGGGACAGCCAAGCATCCAGGAGGACACCCAAGTTGCGAGCCCTATCAATGGGGGCAAGTTTTTCCCCATCTATCAAAAGTGATGGGGCCTCTGAAACCCGAGATGCCGGCATCCACAGCCACTCAGTCTTGGAAGGATTGAGTTTGAGTCTGTTTCTGCCCATCCAGGCCCATACCACCGCCAGGCAACGGGACATCACGGAAAGGGCATCTCTGGGGTAGTCAGGGGTGGAGATGTATAACTGGGTATCATTAGCATATTGATGATATCTCACCCCAAAGCCACGAATGATCTCACCCAGTGGCTTCATATAGATGTAAAAGAGTAGGGGGGAGAGAACCGACCCCTAAGGCACCCCACAATTTAGGGGCCTCGGGGTGGATCTCTGCCCTCCCGCCCATACAAACTGAAAGCGACCAGAGAGGTAGGAGGAAAACCACTGTAAGACAGTGCCTCCCACCCCCAGCCCCACAAGTCGTTGCAGTAGGATACCATGGTCGATGGTATCAAAAGCCGCTGAGAGGTCAAGTAGGACCAGAATGGAGGAACAACCACCATCCCGAGCCAGAGATCATTCACCAGAGCGACCAATGCCGTTTCTATGCTGTGTCCATGTCGGAAGCCCGATTGATACGGGTCAAGGTATTCTGTTTCCTCCAGGAATTGTGGGAGCTGTTGCACCATTACAGTCTCAACAACCTTCGTGATGAAGCGAAGGTTGGAGACGGGATGATAGTTATTAAGTGAGTCTGGATCCAGGGAAGGCTTCTTGAGGAGAGGTCGAACCACCTCTCTCAACAAAGCATTGACAATTGCCTGGATCCAGTCTCTAGTCACCTCCCTGGCAGCCGAAACCAACCAGGAGGGACAAGGGTCCAATAAGCAAGTGGAGGAACTAAGTTTGCCCATAATCCTGTCCACTTCCTTGACAGAAACAGGGTCAAACTCAATCCAGATATTATTCTCAAGACCCACCCTAGTCTCCCGATTGGATTCTGCCCAGTCAGAGTCCAATCCGATCCGGATCTGAGCGATTTTATCATGCAGAAACTGTACAAAATCCTAAATATTATATAGTACAGCATATTATTATTACATGTGTACATTAGTATACTGCAGTGATTTACTTTAAGTGGAATGCCATTACAGAAAGAAACTTCTTTCAAGCACTGGAATTTCTGTATTCCAAGAAATCAATCCAGTATGTTCATATTGACTTACATAGCTCAACATCTATTAGACTTATGCAGCTTTGGAAACTGTAAATATAAGTTGCAAAATATGAAAGCAGTTATGCTTCTTCCTGGGATTGTGTGCCAACTGCAGGGGAAAGCTGTGATCCTGGAAAAACATGTAGACACTTTGAGGAATATGGGTGTTACATTCATGCTCCCATACAATCCAGAGCTCCATTTGGAGATCAGATCCAAAATACTGCACTGCCCTAGAGTATACATATGCATATTTGAATAACATTAATAAAAACATTTTACTTTTTAATCATTGTATCTTTTCAACTCTGAGCAATAGTCATTCTACTTTTTCAGGATTATTAGCTGTGACAAATTTTATCTGTTACTAAAGGACACATTCTACTCTGTTCAAAATGACCACCTCTTGCTAATTATCTACGAAACACTGCCTGGTATGCAAATAATTTATGGATCATTTAACTAATCTGATCTGTCTTGAAAGACTCCAAGTCGAGAGGAAAAAAAATAAATATTTTGAATGAACTGAAGTTTCTACAAGATATCTGGGGGGAAAAAACAGCTTGCTTTTTTACATTCTTTATAGCTCTGTTACTCCATATAAAAACAAACAACTTACCTGTAGTTTTAAGTATTCCAATTTCATCTGTGCACTTATTCAGATTACTTTTCAGGACTTGCTACTTTTTAGCAAACTATGCTAACTCTCCTGGGCAATCCCCTGAATGAGATATTCTTCCAAGGTATTCTTCCAAGTTGCTCTGCACTTTCCTATTCAGAGTGCAAGCAGTTGATTGAAAAAGGCCTTGGAAAAGCCTCTAGGAAGTATATGGGAGTCTCCCATGCTCCAAGATTTTTCTCTGAAATATATGCATCACTCTGAAAACAGAGTATTACGGTTCTAATGTGTAAGACTATTGACAGGCAAGTCCACTTAAATTATTGCCCAGTAAAGCCTTTGGGATACTTCTTCCAGATTTTACCCTTGCCATATTTTGAACAGTTTGAACTCTTCAATCTGAGCATACAAGTGAACTTCCAAAAGAAACATAACACAACTGATTATTGTATCATACTTATAGTAATGGATACAGAAATACCATTACATGGCATTTACTGATATCACATCAGCTTTCAATTGAATAGAAAAAGCTTAAGAAAATGGACCTTAATGGGTTTTGATGAAACTGATCACTTGGCTAGAGCGAAAGATACTAAACAAATCTATTTAATGGGCCCATTTCTGTTTGATTTTTACATTAATGTTATAGTACCGTTTCTATTTTTAATAATTATAAAATCCAATTTATATGCTGACATAATGAACCATTTATTGTTTGTGTGGTTGAGTTAAGAATATTGGTGATCAGAATGGTAGAGCAACCAGACAGTACCAAAACATAATTATAAAAAACTTGGGGGGGGGGCGACAATGATTGTCCTTCAGTTATCAGCAAAGACATTTCTGAAAGTGGCCTTGAATTTCATATTGTGAATGAAAGTAAATTTGAACCAGGTTCATCTATTTTTTTTCCCTATGGCAGTCCCAAATAACAAAACTAATGCTGAAGTGACATTTTCTGAGCTGACAACAGGATTGGACGTTTCCAAAATATTGTAGAATAAGAACAGATGGATATTCCTTCTGTGTTTTCTAACTGGGTAGCAACTGCCCTTGAGTCAAGAAGTTGTTAGAATGAGTATCAAAGGCATCAAGGAACTCCCACTTTAGTGTACTCATAGCTAAATTATGTCTTAAACTACACGCATCCACTCTTCAAGATTTTGTAATGTAACCCATTTTTCCTTGCAGTAAACTTGACTAATGAGAATTCTTGCTTGTGAGTTCCTGATAGGATTTGAAAGATGCCTATGAGAAAGAACTATAGAGAAACCCCAAATTTCCTCATCAGAAGGAAAATATTTTGCAATGGTGGTATTAAGAGAGAAGAAATATGGTGGCAATATTTGATGATGGTGAAGAAATATGGCAGTGATTAGAAATAAGATCGGATTATTGTAATTGCAACAAAACCAAGCATTCTAAAGATTCAGACTTGGAGAAATCTGCAAGATCTCTACCGTGTTTCCCTGAAAATAAGACCAACCCGAAAATAAGTCCTATCCTGATTCTTAAGTGTGATTTTAAAGGATATTTATCAACCATAGATGCTACTGAAATTCCAAGTAAGATTGGTTTTCAGTAGCAGGCCATGTCTCCATATTTGCTCATTATAAAGCATCTAAGTGATCATGGTCAAAACTAGTCTAGCGCAGAGAAAGATTGGCAGGCATTACAGCCAGTGGTAAAGAACAAAGGTAAAGCAACTAGCAAAAGCTATGAATTCTAGAAAAAATAGAATGTACTACACATGGAACACGTATACATTT
Organism: Arizona elegans; assembly: GCA_022577455.1. Taxonomy (NCBI): domain Eukaryota; kingdom Metazoa; phylum Chordata; class Lepidosauria; order Squamata; family Colubridae; genus Arizona; species Arizona elegans. The sequence goes on along the minus strand of JAKOOJ010000001.1, from coordinate 294,155,445 downwards.
TGCTCATTTTGTCAATTATAGTACCCATAATTCAGCAATAATAGTAAAAACTGTATTATATATATATTTTTTAGACTATTCAAGAAATAATGTGTTTGTCATTTTGCTTCTTAAATCTTTTTTTAAAAAATTGGGACCAATTTGTATATTTTAAATTTTCCAGTCAACACAATACAAAGAAGAGCAATACATATATATGTCACTAAAAGTTAACATTCTTATAATCTTCCGTGGTTGTGCACTACACTTCTTGTTCATGACTGCTGACATCCATGAGTAAGCCCTAAGAGATTTATTCTGAGTGCGAGTTTTTGTATGCCTCTCTGAAATGGAATATGAAGTGACAGAAAAATAACTCAAAATTGATATAAAATGATTGGTATTTCCAAACGCACAATGTGCACTTTAATATAACACAGTTCTTTTTACTTGGCAGTGTTAAAACATATGTAGTTTGAGCTGCATATGAAATGTTTGAAAAGCTGTTATTTTGTGCTTAACATGAAAGCAAATGACTAAATAATTTAGGAATTTTTACTATTATTACTCAAATCTTATAGGCTAAAAATGTTTAATTTTCCTTTATAATTCAAAAGTATTTAATATTGTTGCAATCTATAGAAATACTCTTCATGGTTCAAGTTATACTACTTTTAATTGAACTTTCATATAAGAGTACATGAGAACTATTTCAATTGTTTGCTTGTTCAGTTCACCAGTTAAACTCCCTAGGTTACATTCATTCTCATTTTGCCTCAGCAATAGTAATCCAGGTAGCTAATATTAGTCCTCCTTTATCTACCTAAGCCCTACTATCACCATTGAAAACTTTTTACTGAAAGATAGTACCATGAGCAAACTGATACCAGTATTAACTGCACTTGATGGGGTAGGGAACAACAAAAATAGGGTAGTTTAATTAGCACAAATGAAAATGTTCTTCAACAACACAAAGTTACCATTAAATATATTCTCCTACTTTTTTCATGAATTGCCAAGTCTCATTCCTGCTCTGTTGCCATCATCATTCACACTTTAGTCATCCAATCAATGACCTGTAGTATTTGCTTCTATGCATCGTTACAGGGATGGTCTCAAGCTAGTGTAAACATTATTTTAAAGGCACCAGATTTCAAAATTCTTTGGGGATATGTTCAGCAACTTTGATGACTTCCTTGTTGATGGAATCTTGAATTTAGGCACAGCAGAATGATTTTACACAGAGATCTGATTGCCTGCCCACCGCCCTCCTATCAATACTGACACAACAAACTAGATTTTGAGTTTCATTAAATATTCATTACATGATGAAATCAATTTTAGGTTGTTGAATGAGGGGTTGGAAACTAGTGGGATTTATCCTCTTCCCTGAGCTTTAGATTTAAGGTAGAAGTTACAGAATGCAGGATTTTTCAGGTAACAACAGAGATTACAAAGGCCATCTATTTTCTAGAGAAATAGTAAAATGTTAGTTAAGAACTGTACCTAATTTGTTTCCTGTATTTGCTGGATAATGCTTTATTGGCTTTGTTAATTATTTGTCTGTACATCTTCAGTCATTAAATGTTCTGTGCAACAAGATCACTTTACATAACAGAAGGCTAACTAAACTACTGGAAGGAACACATACTTCCATCATCAGAATTTTCCTGCATATTTTTTCTACAGGAGTTTCTTTTAAAATACTGACTATAATTTTAAATGCTCTATATCTTTAACTCGGCAACACGAAATGTGTTGTATGCCTACCAATTTTAAGTAGGAATTTTTACTTTTATTTCTCTCTTTTAAAAATAAAGTTTATTTTGTCTATAAATTGTGAGAGTGACCCAACTCACAAAAGATGGGTAGGTAAGATTGTAGAGGCCTGAAGATTACTCAGGTTTCCTCTTTTTTTGAGTTGAAATGCATGGACACAATATTATTTTATTATTTTATTTTGTTTTATTATTTTATTTTATTTTATTTAGAAATTTTATATGGCCACCCAACTCATTCACGGTGACTCACGTGGCTTACAAACCTAACACCCCAGTATAAAAATCAATAAACATCCATCATATCATGTTATATCCCAACATATGATTTTTTAAATTTGTTTGTTTGTTTTTTTGTTTGTTTACATGTTTATAAAATTTATTGGCCACCCATCTTACCATAATAGGATAACTCTGGGTGGCTTACAGTTACATCTAAGCTAAAATGGGCGTTGACTTACCTGAACGCTTCTTCTCGTTGCTCTGGCTCCAGTGGTCAGGACTGGGTAGTGACACGCTCCAGTTATTGATTGAGTCTGCAAAGCTGAGAAGCTCCTCCCCTTTGCCTTGCCTCCCAGCTTTCTGATGAAAGACAGCAACGCAGACAGGCACTTTGAGCTGTAAGGTAACGAAAGAGAGATCCACAGAATCTTCCCCACCAACGAGGGCACCAACAGGGTGGGGCTGACCACTGGAGCCAGAGCAACGAGAAGAAGCGTTCAGGTAAGTCAACGCCCATTCCCGTTGATCCTGGCTCCAGTGGTCAGGATTGGGACATGCCCAAGCCTAACTCTGTAGGGAGGGACCCGCCCGAGGGGGTGGGGAAGTTCCCAGATGAACCTGTTGGAGGACCCTGCGCCCGAAGGCAGCCTCGGCCGAGGCAAACCGATCGAGACGATAGTGTCTAACAAAGGGAATGGGGGAAGTCCAGGCGGCAGCCCTGCAGATTTCCTCCAGGGAAGCCTGAGTAGCCCAAGCGACCGAAGTGGCCGCACTACGGGTAGAGTGCGCCGTGATACGGCGAGGAACCGGGATGGAGAGGACCTCATAAGCCTTTGCGATGGTGGCGCGGATCCAACGCCCCAAAGTGGCTGCCGATACCTTCTTGCCTAAGGAGGATGGCTGAAATGAAACCAGGAGGGCTTCAGTCTGGCGCAGAGAAGAGGTGCGTCGGAGGTAAATGCGGAGAGCCCTTCTGACGTCTAGTGTGTGCCAAGCCCTCTTGAGAGGATGAGTAGGATGAGGGCAGAAGTCGGGAAGGACTAATTCCAGGGCCCTATGGTAAGGGGAATTAATCTTGGGAAGGAAGGTGGGGTCCAATCTGAGAACAACCCTGTCGGGATGGAAGATACATAGGTCCTCTCGGGCTGAGAGGGCAGCCAAGTCCGACACCCTCCTGGCCGATGTGATGGCCAGAAGGAAGGCTACCTTATACGATAGGAACCGTAATCCTACTTCCCTAAGGGGCTCAAACGGGGCCCTGGTCAGGGCATCCAGGACCCGAGGAAGATCCCAGGTGGGATATCTATGGAGAGGAGCAGGCCGAAGGTTGGAGGCTCCCCTGAGAAATTGCCGAATAAGCGGGCGGGAGGCTAGGGAACCCCGTGAACCACAGCAAAGAATGGAGGAAATTGCCGCTACTTGCCTGCGGAGTGTGTTGGGAGCCAAACCTGAGTCAAGGCGATCCTGAAGATAGATGAGGACCTGCTCCGTGGAGGCTGCCGTAGAGGTGATGGAATGTCTGTCGCACCAAGACGAAAATGCTCTCCAGGTGGAGTCGTAGATCCGAGTGGTTGAAGGCCTACGAGCCGCCTGGATAGTCGCGACGACTCTGGGCGGAAGACGACGGGAACTCAGGAGACGCCGCTCAATCGCCAGGCGGTTAGTTGTAGCCATGCGGCGTCCGGATGAAGAAGAGACCCTTGACCGAGGACGACTCTGTCCGGAGGAAGACGCCATGGAGGCCGAACCGAGAGGGCCATCAGATCCGCAAACCAAGGCCGGCGAGGCCAATGGGGGGCGATGAGCAGCAGTTCCGCCTTCTCCTGTAGCATTTTCCTGATGACCTTGGCGATGACTGGGAGTGGAGGGAAGGCATACAGAAGGCCTGGGGGCCATGCGCTGTGGAGAGTGTCCACGGCCTCCACTCCTGGTTCCGGAAACCGTGAAAAGAACCTCTGGGTCTGTCGATTGGACTGTGTGGCGAAAAGGTCCAGGACTGGAACCCCCATCAAGGATGTGACTTCCGCAAAGAGCGGAGGGTCCAGAGACCACTCCCCGGGGTCCACCGTGGTCCTGCTCAGCCAATCCGCCTGAGAATTCTGGAGACCGGAGATGTGGGTTGCCTTCAAAGATTTGAGGTGTGTCTCCGCCCAGGAGCCCAGTCTCTCGGCCTCCTCCATGAGGTGTCGAGATCGGGTCCCTCCTAGGCGGTTTACGTGGGCCTTGGCGGCCACGTTGTCTGTCCTGACGAGGACATGCTTGCCCTGTACCTTGTGGGCAAAGACCCGAAGGGCCAGGTGGATGGCCCGGAGCTCCAGCCAGTTTATGTTGTGCTCTAAATCCGCTCGAGTCCATCGACCCTGAGCGAGGGAAGAGGAAAGGTGGGCCCCCCAGCCGTGAAGGCTGGCGTCAGTAGTCAGGATCAGACACTGATGATCCCTGAACTCCCTCCCCTGGAGGAGGGCCCCCGAGTTCCACCAATCGAAGGACCTGAGCACTTTGGGGGGAAGGTGGACAAATCGATGGGAGGAACCTAACCCTTGTTTCTGGTAAGGGAGGAGGAACCACTGCAGGAGCCTGCAGTGGAGACGGGTCCAGGGAACTATGCCAATGCAAGATACCATCTTCCCTAGGAGTTGGGAGAGGGAGGCCAGGGAAGAGCCCTTCGCTGTCCTCACTGCCCTGACCAGAGACCGCAGACTGGCCAGGCGATCCCGGAAAAGATGGACCTTGCATTGACCCGTGTCGATGACGGCACCTAGATGCTGGAGACGAGTGGTCGGGACCAGATGACTTTTGGCCCGATTTATGAAGAACCCATGGGTCTCCAGAACCCGGATAGTGGTCGAGAGATCCCGAAGAGCCTGGGGCTCTGAGACTGACTGGACCAGAAGATCGTCCAGATAGAACTGCATCCGGATTGGGATGGCCCTGAGATGGCCCGCTATGGCGGCCATCAATTTCGTGAATACCCTGGGGGCCGATGAGAGGCCGAATGGGAGAGCCCTGTACTGGTAGTGTTGGTTCGAGAAGCAGAATCGAAGGAACCTGCGGTGGGCCGGGAGGATGGGGACGTGGAGATACGCCACCGTCAGGTCGATTGACGAGAGGTAATCTCCGACCCTGATGCCCTCCAAGATGGTCTGGAGGGACTGCATCTTGAACCGCCGGTAGACGATCCGGCGGTTCAGGGATTTGAGGTCTAAAATCGCCCTCCACCCCCCTGAGGACTTTCGAATAACGAACAAGCGTGAATAGAAGCCTTGTCCGTGCTGCCCCTGGGGCACAGGTTCGATGGCCCGAATCTCTAGTAGGTGACGGATGGCAGAGGCCACCAAGAGCCTGGATGGTCGGCTCTGCGAGATGGGACAGCGAAGAAACCTCTCTGGGGGGGAGGAGAGGAATTCGAGAGAGAGGCCAGAACTGATAGTCCTCCTGACCCAGGCGTCCGACGAGGTAGCTGCCCACTGGCTGGCGAAGGACGCCAGGCGGCCTCCAATGGGTAGCTGGACCAGGCCGTCAGCGAGACTTACGGAATCCCCGCCCCCTGCTCCCTCGAAAGGGCCGTCTGGGAGGACCTCTAGGAGGGGGACCTGGACGGTCCTGAAGTCGAAACTGTCTAGGCGGGGGAAACCGTTGACGACGGCTTCCTGAGAAACCACCCTCAGGAGACCGGAATGGGCGGAAGGAGGATTGGGACCTGAAGTCAGATCGCCGGGACAAGCTAGGAAGGATGCGGCGTTTGTCCTTGGACTCCACCAAGAGGGGCTCCAGAGGAGCGCCGAAAAGCTTGGGCCCTTCAAATGGGAAGAAGCGAGGCGCCATTTAGATTTAGCATCAGCTTGCCACTGTCGGAGCCAGAGCAAGCGTCTAGCAGCTATAGAGGAACCGATGGCCTTGGCAGCGAAGCGAGAAGAATTTAAGGTAGCATCCGCTGAAAAGTCTAGGGCAACTATAACCTTGCTTATATCTTGGTGGGTCCTCAGGTAGGAGACCGGGAGTCTGGCCTGGAGTTGGCGAAGCCATAAGATAGCGGCTCGGTTAAAAAAGGAGGCGGCCAAGGAAGCCTTGACCGACCAGGCAGTAGCCTGGTGTGATCTAACTAGGGAATGCTCCAGCCGTCTATCCTCCGGGCGTAGACCTTCATCAGGAGGCCCCGTCAAATTAGAGGGGGCTGACAATTCCGCTACCGGTTGGTCTACTGAAGGGACCTGCAAAAGAGAGGACAGTTCAGGTGCCAAATTATAGAGACGTCTGTCATTAGCATTGGGGCTGGGTCCAGAAGCAGGGGCCGCCCATTGTCGTTGAAGAACATCCTTAAATATCTTGGGGCCAGGGATCTCCTCAGATTCAATGGCAGGTTCCTCAAAGAGGGGAATGGAAGAGGAAGGGCCTTCCCCCGCATTAACCGATGAGGTATGAGAGGAACCCAAACCTGTGACGGCCTTGGCCTTGTGGAGCAGGGAACGGAAAAGCTGGGGCTTAAAAAGACCCACAAATGCTGGTTGGTCTGGGACCAGACCTTCGTCATCTGACAAATCCTGGTCCAGAGGATCAGGAGCTCCTAAGGATTCCCTGTCCGAATGATCAGGTGACCCTGCCTGGGCTAGAGACTCTGGTCCATGAAGAGCTGCCTCAGCAGCCGAGACAATGGAGCCTTCAATATCAACCTGTGAGCAAGAGTGACTGGAGCCCCAAGAGGAGGTTTTCTGCAACTCCTCCCTAACCCCCATTTTGATGGCTTCCCTGATGAAAGAAGCCAGATCAGAGGTGATCTGATTGCCTGAGGCCAAGGAAGGAGGGGCCATAGGGGCGGGGGCCTGTGCAGGATTTTCTTGGGGTTGAGGCTGGACAGGAGAAGCTTCAGGTTGAGGTCCAAATAATGTTACATTGACCTCCTTAGGCCCTGCAGATGATGGGATGTCCCTATCTGGGGACAAGGCAGGAGATAGAACTTGACCCGGATTATCCCCTTTCTCAGGCTGAACCTGGGGATCCGGATTTGCTGGGCCTGCAGGAGCAGGTATTGAACCTGCAGAAGGGGCCACCCCAGGAGATGGATGGGGGCTAATGGAGGCTTTCTCCTGCAAGGAGGCTGCCTGGATGGCCTTCTGGATCGCCTTTTCAATAGCCTTATGGCGCTTTAGCTCTTCCCTGGACAAAGCAGAAGATTGGGAAGGCTTAGACCCCTTTATGGTATGATGGGTTTTTTTGCTTTTCTTAGCAGGAACAGGGTGAGAAGATCCAGGTTCTTCCTGCTGTAAGGGTTGCTTGGCCGATCTGGAAGGCCGATGGGAAGCCATGAGAACTCCTCAATTCCCCTGAGGGAAGGGCAGGATTCAGAGGGGAAGCTGAAAGAAAGGGCAAGGCAGACAGTTAAAGAGGCCTTTAGCCCTCACAAGGCCTCTAGTCGCAACGAGGCCTTGCCAAAATGGCCGCCGGTACACTTAAAATGGCCGCCGGGCCTTCCCAAAATGACCACCGGTACACTTAAAATGGCCGCCGGGCCGTCCCAAATTGGCCACCAGTACACTTAAAATGGCCGCCGGGCCGTCCCAAAATGGCCACCGGTACACTTAAAATGGCCGCCAGGACTTAAAATGGCCGCCGGGACACTCAAAATGGCCACCGGAACATTACGAATGGCCTAGGAAACCCTAATGGCCGCCCGGACTCTTAATCCAACTCCCCTCTTACTTACATTTGGAATCCGGGCGATTGGGAGATGATCAGCAGAGCCGATCCACCCGAGGGGCTGGGGCTGCAGAACGAGGGTCTCCGCTGCTGTGCTGAGCCCAGAAGCCGCCCGGCAGGGGCTGCGGCTAACAGGGGCCTCAGGCCTCGTGGTCAGCCTCCAAAGCGGCTCCGTTGATAAAATCGCCGCAATTTGCTGGCTATCGGATCCCCGATAGCCTCTCCAAAGCCTCTGCCTGGCCAGGCAAGAGGCTAGCCCCTTGTATGTAGCAGTAGAGGGAACAGGCCCTCCATGCTAGGGTGAGGACCAGGCTCAACCAGCTGGGAACCTACAGTCCTCACCAGCCAAAAATTGGCCTCCAGCGGTCTCGGGTACGAACCCCTTCGCGCTGGGAGCTCTACCAAAAATTTTTGGGAGCTGTAGATGAAATTTGGTGGCAAAAGGGAAACTTTTGCCAGAGCTAGGCTCAAACGTGCCTTTCACAACCGGATTGAGTCAGAAAGCTGGGAGGCAAGGCAAAGGGGAGGAGCTTCTCAGCTTTGCAGACTCAATCAATAACTGGAGCGTGTCACTACCCAATCCTGACCACTGGAGCCAGGATCAACGAGAACATAAAAAGTTAAAAACAAATATTAAAACCAAAAACACATGGGGAGGGGAAGGTAGAGTTCAGGGGGAGGTGGGATCTGTTATTACTCAATCAACCACCTACATTGTGCTGTTCCTCCACTGAGGTCCCAAACCAATTAGTAAAGGTTTTTAGGCCCTTACAAAAAGATAGGAGGATTAGGGCCAACCTCACTCTGAGAAACAAAATGTTCCAGGAGCAACAGCAGAGAAGGTCCTCCTCCTGGATCCTGCCAGCTGGAATAATTGGGCAGCATGCCTCCTTTGCTGGCATGAATGGTATGGGCCAATTCCAATGGGTTGAGATGGTCCCTCAAGTAACTTGGACCATGATACTTGTTTATTGTTAGTTTACCTTAGTTGTCTAGATTCTTTCCAATAAATAATTTTCACAAAGTACAGATCTTATTTTTCTATCTGTTCACTTAAACATTTTTCACTTAAATTTACAATCAATAACACTTTTCGTATACTGTAGGTTGTCTGCAACAATACTTTTTAATATGAAAAGAAATGGTATTACTTTTATATAATGTATTGTAGATTTTTTCCAAATGGCAGTTAGCAGCAATCACTTTAATCTTTTTAATATGTAATGTATATAATGCTTAATGTATGGACATGCAAGAAATCACATCATTTTTAAACAGAGATCATAGATTTGACAAATCTTCAGAATCCAGAAATTGAACTACTTCGTAATTCCTTCTATTACCAATAATTTTCCAGAGTGTCATACCTGGTTTTCACTTCCTATCCCAAATATGCAAGACAGATAGGGTTTACATAGCTAGCTTGCCTTTCTAGAGATTCAAAAGTCAAAATACAAAACTTGACATTACAATAGTGCCATTATAGGGCCATGTATCATAGAGGCATAGTTGCTATGGTTCTAGTTATAATAACTAGGTGATTTACCAATTCCATCAAAGTCCCCTAGAAAATAATTCAACCTTACATGTGATAAAATATTCACTGAAACTGTTAAAAGCATGGTAAAAATGACATTGCTAATGGCTGGATCTGATGATCTGAGAATAAGACCTGAGGAAAGAATTGAACAAATTGTTAATTCTTATGCCTAATAGTAGAATCTAGAATATTTAGTAAGTAGTAAGTTCACAACCATGTATCTAATACAGACTCTAACTAAGACCAAGTGAGGCCTATCCATATTGACAAACTAGTTGGCCACTCAAGGTAAATAGAATGTGAAATATTGACATGGTAGTAGGCATATCTTGTGGTAGTATGCATATTTATTACACGGTTCTCCCAGAATGACAGTTACTGGCAATTATTTTAGGGCCACCACTGGTGATGACCATACATTTGTTTTTTAAGTGGGTGGGGGGGAAACCATGTAAAGTAAATTAGTGAAGTATGTAGGAAAAATCAACTTTTGAGCTGTTTTAGGATCTGTGCCTCCAGTGAGCATACTAACCTTAGAAATGAATAGGATGTGGTCAGCAATGATAGTATAGATCATGATTCCAAGAGGCAATAGTCTTATCTCTTTCTTCAATTCAACCATACTGTCCAGAGACACATACACTGCTTTCTTGATGGGGTATGAGAAAATTCAGGGGAAATTGCTAGGAATGTATATTATTGTCCTCATGTTCTAAAGAACCTGTGTGCTCAGGTTACTATCAATTTGTATAGGATAAAATAAGTAATAAGCAGTTAAAACAAGAGAAATCTTCAAACAATTTTCATTCTTCATACCCTCCCCTCAAAAAATGTTTCTCCTGTGTTTCTGCTCATAATATGTGTTGGTCTTTCAGGTTGTGGTCTCCTTTCTTTGATTTGATTCTCACTCATTAAGCATATTCAATGCCCATAGCAGCATAATACAATTCCTTGTAGTAGTTGTTTTTATTTAGTTGTGTTTATGAAAGGATGGTAACAAATATATATTTGCTAGTTTCAAAGCTCTTGAATTCTTCTGAGTATACAGAATCAAGATCCAGCTTCACACTGCCATTGTTGTTTTCCATCTTCACAATAATTTTAGTGGGACTGAGGAGAAAAACACAGCATCAAGAGGAAAGGGTAAAACAAATCTTCCCCACCAGCACCACCAACAACAACTACTTGTATTTTGATGGGCTCTAAAAGCTGTAGTGGCTTCACAACATATCTCCCATTTGGGATACTATACAATAGGTGTATAATTAAGCTTCAGACATAGACTCTAATTTTCTTGGTAAATAAAATATACTTCCATTTATATGGTTTAATGATTTTTTAAAATGTGATTTATATAAATATTTTTGTCCATGTTTCTTTCTCATTTTTCCTATTTGTCTCTTCTCTAATACTTTTTTAAGCCAACTACTGCTCTGTAAGATAAAATTTTAGTTAGAAGATGACTGTTGGGATATTCTCCCTAAAGTGATGTTCTAGGTAAGCAGAGACCTTATAGGAAATTGTGGTTTCCAATTAGGTAAATGGGTTTGTGTTTATTCCCCTCTGCTGTGTCTTTGATTGTTACAAAGTGGAATTGTCATAATTTCTCAGTTTGGAGGACCATTTTTGTCACAATTAAAAAAACAACCTTCAATTCATGATCTTCTGATCTCCAGTCTCTGGTTTTTCTACTTAAAAGCAGAAGCTGAAGCTTCCAATCTCCTTATGGCCTCAGAGAGGAGAAGGTAGGGGTCACAAATACAAGTGAGCAGTCCTGAAGTCTGCTCACGTGTCAGGAAACCATGGTTTCCAATTTTATTTAAACTGATTCATTCAGCTTTTCACTAAACTATCAAACAAGGAAAATACTCATAGATCATTCTCCTCACAATTACTTTATTAGAAGGGAATATTTGGACATGATGAGCTCAATAATACAGCCTCTCTATTTCCTTTATACTAAACTGAACACATTGCTCTTTAACCTCAGTTTGTAAATTATGTTATCCATTGTTCTGACCATCCAAGTACTATATTATGCTCACAATGGCCAATTTTTTCCAGTAATTATATTTAACTAGAATCATTTTTAAAATATTACTCTGTTTTACAAGTAAGTTCTTCAACTTATAAGTGGAGCCTTCCTATCAGAATAACGGAGGCACAGTTCTGGAACAGAATCCTCCATATTCCAAGATTCATAATGGTTTCCACCCTCCAATTGATCTACAGATCTTTGAAAAACTGGCTTTGATCCCAAGCCAGAGATGCTTTGGGATCCCAATAATTGGCATTCATTAATTGATAGAACTCAAGGATGCCAACTGTGCCAACAATCCATAAAAACAAATAAAATAAAACAATATAATCAAGTCAGATAATTAATACATTAATCCTGAAACATGTAATTCCAAAGACAAAACTGAAGAAGTTAACACAAGCAGAAAGTCACTCAAAGGATAAAGGCATGGTCAGAATGTGGGATTACTAAATCCCAAATGCAAGAGCATTGAAGGTGGTGACTCTTAGGGAGCTGTATGCAACAAAATTTCATTTTAATGTATGCCGATTAGTGTACATTCAAAGTGACAATAAAGTTATTTAAGTTCTTCTAAAAAGCCAGATCTTCAGCTGGCTTCACCTGGAGCCATCAGGCAGATAATGATGGCTGTTAAAGAAGTGGTATTCTAAAACTGGGATGGCACAACAGATGATAACTTCCATATAATGCTTGTGTTAATAATAGTGCCTAAAGATTACATTTCTCCAGCTAGGTGAATTATTCTTAAAAGAATAGAAAAGTATTCTAAGCCAAAGGAGAAGAAGAGAGAATTCAGTGAGAGCTAGAATATCTGTGTAGTTCCAGAATGCCCTATATAGTATGGTCTAAACCAGATAATCTTTTCAAGAACAGTTCATACTTTTATTCAGTAAATCTGAGTCCAACTCCAAATAATATATTTGGGAACTTAATATTATTTATGCCCCTCAATGTTTCAAGGACTTAGCAAAGGTCTTCCTAGCATGGTTACTCCATTGACAGTTTGCCATAGAATTAGCATTTGTGCAGCATTTTTTTTTTTTTTTTTGCAGTTATTACTGATGACTAATAAGCTGAATCTCTGTTTATTAACTGTAGGTCAAAACATCATAATGACAGATAAAAATAATGGGGAATAAGAGATGCTGAAAATATCAGCATGTCTGATATGATTGCTCTAAGATGAAATCATTTTTATAAAATTGTTACATTTCATTTTTTGAATTATTTGTTTAAAAAAACAAGACATTAGCTAAAACAATTACAAGAGCAAGCTTACATAAAACTACAATTGTTTTGTAGTTTAGAATAGAATAGAATTGTGGATTATATTGAGGTGCAGAATTAGCAATATAAACATTAATTTTATATAATTTTGAATGAATAAGATTCATGCAATCAGCCTATTTTATAATTAGGTATAATAGAATTTGTCAAATAATATATTTCACAAAAGCATTTCTCTGTCAAATGCTGCACAGAACCAATAATGGACAAAAGAAAGCATTCTTTCTTTTTAACACAAAACACAATTAACAATGCATTATTGAATATTTTTATTCAGTAAATCTTCTGCTCTTTGTATTTCCAGAATTTTCATTCAGTATCTACATTCCCCTGATTATTAAGAGGACACTCATTATTCAGTGGCAATGCTACTATCTTGACATCAAAATCTAAAAAGAAAACAAAATGTTATGAAAACCAGTTGTATCCATGAGTCAAAGTAATATTGGTCTTTTGAGAAGGCTGATTTTTCCTTGGCAAATATAAATTATTGCCACAGTTCCCATGGCAGCCCCTGTCTAGAGAGTGTAAATTCATGGGAAGACAAGACAGGACCTTTTGGATGACAATAACTATGGCATTCTTTTCCTGAGAAGATTACAATAACTGTTTCTTTGTTTGATTTCAATACTGGATATTAATGCCTTTTTATTCTGCACAGCTTTTGAAAGTATTCAAATATATTATTTATATTTCTTTTTCTTAAAAAAAGAAAAAAAACTGGCACCTGGCAGTTCATATTCAAACTTCTTCAATAAGAATTAGCAGCCATCATTTAATTTTCTTACTGGTAATATCATGGCAGCATACCAACATTCGTTATTTGTTTTTTGGGCTGCTTTCACATGAACCATAGATGTCATAATGTACTCTGGTGGTCCCTCATCTTATTTACACATCGGGAGAATTACGTTCCATAAAACTAAGAATGGATAACAGAGTTTGCCATTACATTTTTTTCTTTAAAACAGTAATTATCATCTGGCTACAACAAAGGGAGCCTAAAAAATGGTATGGAGATCTTATCTCCAAGAATATTTACACGAATGAAAGTTTCAATAATAAGTTACAGTTAAAATTTGTAGATTATATATCTTAAAGGACCCTGGAGTATGGGCGATGAGAAGAACTGAAGGGGAAAGAGACTTTAAGAGAGTTTAATTGAAATGAACAGGCAACATTTATTCCTATATGAAAAAGTTCTATATCTGACTGTAACTGGATCTGATTATTGTCTGACTGAATTTGGGATGGTCTAGATGAATCAGTTGTACCAGTATGTCTTCCATTTGCTCATTCATCTCTTGCATAAAACTTGTTGAGGATGGTATCACATAAGCATTTTGTTAATAGAAATGCCTGCAAATAATGTATATCAAGAATTATTCAAGAATATGCATTGAGACAACACAGGTAGAAAGATATATGTATGTTGCCATGGGCACCAATGTTTTCTCTGACTTTGCCCTTACTGACCACTAGCCACTCTCACTTTTCTCTTTTTTTTCAACTAAAAACATAAAATAGGCAGCTGCAGAACACCAAACTGCAACATATTTAGTTATATTTATTATAGGAATTGCCTTTGGATTTCATAAATATCCCATTCACGTGGCACAGAACATCTTGGGGACAATTGCAGCTTCTGAGAAATAAAAATGTTATGACTTATCCTACTACTCTGGCAGTCATTTGTGAATAAGCTAGTCTCCCATAGCAACCATTTTGTAAGTATAACCATGAACATTCTGTATAGGTACCTAACCAAAATTAAGAACTGGGCCACATGGATACAGAAAACTTTACCTCTTTGCAGTATCCTGCAGTGATCACATTTTTTTTTCCAGTATCAGATCCAGTACCCTAGCTAAAGATTCCTCTGTGTTTTTAAATTTCCAAGTGTCCTTTGAAACTTTACTATAAATATTGTATGCAGACCTAACTTACAGTGGTTAGAGTTTCAAAAGGGAACACTTTTCTGCTATACTACACCAGGCACACTTGTAATTTGTAGTGAGACTGTTATGGCTTATTTTTGCCTTAATTTGGTACCTGTGGTTTTGCTCATATCCTAGAAACTTGAAAATGTCATCATATGCCATCTTCCAGCCTTACCAGTTATTACTCTGAAATTTATTGTTCAATTTGATTCAGAATCTTGTTCAGGATGTAACAGCAATTGGGCTGATTTCTTATTTGCTCCTTGTAGGTAGTCCTTGGCTTACAGATGTAATGGAACCTGCTCTAGTCATGTTGGACAATTGTAAATCAAGCCACCCACATGACTGACCTGGTTTTATAACCTTTATTAAGTAAATGCTGCAGTTGTTAAGCAAACCAATGTTGTACTATGAACTGATTTTATACTGCTGAAAATCCGAAGTATATGCTACTTTTCGGCAAAGCCATCTTAAAACATTCCACGTGACCTTGGGATGCTACAAGCAAGCAGTCTGGTTGCTGAGCACCCAACATGCAGTCACATGACTATGGTTGGTAGGCGAGGTGGTGGCTATGGAACTTCAGAATTGGGTTGTAAGAACCTCTTGGAACGGACATTGTAACTTTAAACAGTCACTAAGCAACTGTTCATAACCTGAGGACTACCTGTAATACTTTTTGCATAGCACTTTATTGTATTAATTTCTTTCTAGCAATTTCTTGGGTAGATAGATGAACCACTATTTGCATACAATGGTTGTTTTTGCAAATCTTAGAAGTATGCTAATTAAACACACACACACACACACACACACACACACATACATATGTGGGTGTGGGTGTGTATACAATTTCTATTAGTTAAGCAAAGCAATTATTTTCCATAAATGTAATAAATGAAGTTTTGAGTCTCCTTTGCAGGAAAATGTGGTGTTTTTTAAGCAAGTTGATATGAAAGAAGAGAGCACTGATCAGCATTTCATATAAAACAGGAGCTCCAGATCCAAGCTAAGTTTTCAAAATGCAATCAGAGCGTGCTCTATAAATGACAACTGAAAGTCTTGACTAACACTTGTTCAATATTTTGCCACACAGGTAGCTGTATTCAGAACTAACTATAGACTATTATATAAATTTAAACTAGCATGTCATAGGGTCTTTTCTCTTATATTACTTAGAGACAGGCACTTCATAATGTGACACCATAAAATTATTGTTCCTTTGAAACATGGTTGAGGACAAGATTGAAAGTATAAATAGAGCTTAAAAGAAAGATAAGCTACTTAAATCTTAAAAGGAAAATTAGAAAACCTAATGTTATTTCTCAGGTATCATATTTCAAAGAAGAACACTTTATGGAATAAAGATCCCATTACATTAACTCATGACAGTTTTATTCTCATACCCACAAATCATTTCATTGTTATGTTCTTAAATTGTAGGAACTGCTGCCACCTATAGGATTTGAACAATACTGGCTATCATTTTACTCAGCAGTTCCCTCTACTGGGGACACAAGTATGCTGAATGTGCAGGCACTTTTCTTAACAGCAGGTGTCCCCACATTTGCTGCCAATTTTCTTCAAACACATTAGTTTAAAAGCTTTTCCATGTCTTGTAAAACAAGTTTCAACTTCAACTTCAAAGATAAATAGGAAGGTTGGTCTAGGAAAAAAACATAACAGGCCTTGAACTCTGCAAATCCAGTTCAATAAATGCAATGTTGCAGAACAGTGAAGATTTCCCCATTTGCTAGAAGCGTTTCATCTCTTAACTTTGCTATTTGGAAAATTTTATGACTAGAAATTATTTTCTTTCAAGAAGACCTAATTGAAAGGAAAACACTTTCTATTAAGGAAGAAAGTAATATAGAGTACTGTAATAGTTTTGATTTCATTTAAACTCAATGAAATATTGCATACTTTCATTTTAAATACTTCCAAATGATGGCAGATGCTGACTGAAATTCTTAACATAAGCACTTGGAAGTAAAATTCCCGACATCTTTGAATAAAAAAAGACAATAGCTACAGTATGTTTATGGCTAACCAGAAATCCATTATAGACTTTTTGCATGAAACAGAAAAAAATAAACTTATGATTTATGGTTTTGATTTTTAGATAGATTATAAAAAGAAGACTGTTGTAACCAGAGAAAGAGGTTAATTTATAATTGTCTTCTTTCTTTTCTATTTTTCCTCTTTTCTTTTCTTGCAATTTTAACTTGCTCTTTGATTTCTTTTCTTTCTCTTACATTAGTTTGTATTGGTTTTTAATCTTACTATTTAAAAAGACTTTAATAAAAATCACACACACACATAGAGGGGGGAGGGAGAGAGGGAGGGAGAGAGAGGGGGGGTAACCTGTTTCCCCTAAAATAAGACATCCCCTGATAATAAGCCCAATCAGACTTTTGAGCGCATGTGCTAAAATAACACCCCCCAAATAAGCCCTCCCCCAAAAAAGCCCTCCCCGAAAATATTTAAACGTATGTGCAGCCGGTCCCTGCCATTTCCTCTGGTTAGAGTAAGGGAGACAGAGTTGGAAATTAGGTAAAGCGGCAAGAGGAGCCCGTCTTGCTCCACACGCCCCAAAATAATAAGACATCCCCGAAAATAAGGCCAAGCACTTACTTAGGGTTCAAAAATATATAAGACAGGGTTTTATTTTTGGGGAAACAGTCATAAGTCACTTTTTTCAGTGCTGTTGTAATATCAAACAGTCATTAAACAAATGGTTGTAAGTCAAGCATATGTGTATGTGTGTATGTAAATGTGTATGTGTGTATACATCAGTGGTGGGTTGCCCCTGGTTCACACTGGTTCTATAGAACCAGTAGTAAAACTGGCAGGAGGCCCCATCCACTGACCCTGATGTCATGAAAATGCTTCTGCGCATGCGCAGAAGCTTCTGTGTTTGCACAGAAGAGCGCGCACGAGGCCCCGTTGAGAACTGGTAGTAAAGGTAAGTAGAATCCACCCCTGGTATATATGTAATATACATAATTTTCTCTCTCTCTCTCTGTGTGTGTGTGTGTGTGTGTGTGTGTGTATAAGTAAATTTCCTATAACTTACTTGCAAGTAATTTAGATTTTATGAAATTAAAACAAAATGATTGGCTATGTTAATTTGTTTATTTCAAATAACCAAGAACAAAAACTGCAAATATACTTTATCTTTCTTTTCTGGGGTGACAGAAAAACACGGAGGGAAGTATGCAGTGGGGACTCTGTCTTAGGCCCAATACTCTTCAAAATTTTCATCAATGATTTTGATGAAGGGATAGAAGTCATCAAAGTTGCAGACGACATCAGGCTGGAATAGCCAACAATCCAGAAGATAGGGTCAAAATACAGAAGGGATTTGACAGACTTGAACACTGGGCCCTATTTAACAAAATGAAATTAAATGGTGAGAAAAGTACGGTTGCACATTTAGGCAAGTAAAACCAAATTCAAGTAGTCCTTGTGTTATGAACACAATTGACCCCAAAATTTCTGTTGTTAAGTTAGACATTCGTTAAGTGAATTTGGCCCTGTTTTATGACTTTTGTTGCCACAGTTGTTAAGTAAATCACTGCACTTGATAAGTTAGAAATCTGGTTGTTAAGTGAATCTGGCTTCCCATTGACTTTGCTTATCAGAAGTTGCAAAAGTTAATCGCATGACCCCAGGACACTGCAATGGTCATAAATATGAGCCAGTTGCCAAGCATCTGAATTTTGATCACATGATCATAGGAATGTCACAAAGGTTGTGACTATGAAAAACGATCATAAGTCACATTTTTCAGTGCCATTTAACTTTGAACGGTCACTAAACGAACTGTTGTAAATCGAGGACTCCCTATACAGGTAGGTACAGGGTATAGAATAGGAGGGACCTGGCTCAATAGTAGCAACTGCAAGAGGAATTTTCCAGTCTTGGTGGGCAATTACCTAAATACAGTGCTACAGTGTGCTGTAGCTGCAAAAAATCCAACACATCCAACAAATCCTAGACTGCATTAATAGAGGGATAGAATCAAGATCACATGAATTGTTAGTACCACTTTATAATGCCTTAGTAAGACTTGGAATATTGCATCCAATTTTAGTTGCCATGATATAAAAGAGACGTTGAATCTCTAGAACAGGGGTCCTCAAACTTTTTAAACAGGGGCCAATTCATAGTCCCTCAGACTGTTGGGAGGCTGAACCAGCTGAGTAGGCTGGCTAGGTGGTCATGTGACTAGGTGGGCATGGCCAATTTAGCAGTCCAAACAATACACACAAATTAAACTGTAATTTGTTTTGCTCCTGGGGGTGGAAAGAAGGTTAGTCAAGGGATATGACTGCCTTGAGGTGTATACAAGGGACTTCTTTGTGTGTGTGTGTCAGTGGTGGGTTCCTCCCAGTTTGGCCCAGTTCCACCGAGCTGGTAGCGGTGACGATATGACGTCACCGAACCGGTTCTTCCCCCCCCGCTCCCCCTCGCGTTATTCTTTCCTTTTATTTGGCCCCACCCCCAATCTATTGCTGCCTCCTGATTCCCAGTTGATCGGCTAGAAGGAAAAAAAACTGTTTAAACTCTTGCCGCGGGGCTTCAAAGGGCTGCCCTATAGCTGATCAGTGGTAAAAGGCAGTTTGGTGGTAGACAGGTGCCTCCAAAAACAAATGAGTAGACCAGTGCCTCCAAAAAACAAATGAGTAGACCGGTACAGCCCTGCAAGCAGTTAAAAGCCTGGTAGACCAGTACCTCTGCTAAATCCTAACGAATTGTCACATGACCATCAAGCCATGCCCACAAAATAAGCCACGCCCACAAAATAAGCCACGCCCACAAAATAAGCCATGCCCACAGAACCGGTAATAAAAAAAATTAGAACCCACCCCTGGTGTGTGTGTGTGTGTGTGTTCCTCCCCTCCTCTCTCTGGAGGCCGGGGAGGCAAAAAACAGCCCAATTTTCGGCCTCCAGAGGCCTCCACACATCCCATTTTTGACCTCCCCGGCCTCCAGAAGGCAGGTGGGGGCCAGTGGGTAGGCAGATGATGTGGGCAGGGCAGTCTCATGGTACTGCATGGGCCGTATTAATGGCTTTGGCAGGCTGTATCCGGCCCGTACACCATAGTTTGAGGACCCCTGCTCTAGAAAGAGTGCAGAGAAGAGCAACGAAAGTGAGACTGAAGGCTAACAAATATGAAGAACGGTTGCAGGAATTTGGTTTGTCTAGTATAATGAAAAGAAAGACTAGGGGTGACATGATTGCAGTGTTCCGATAACTCAGGGGTTGCCACAAAGAAGAGGGGGGTCAATCAATTCTCCAAAGCACCTGAAGACAGGACAAGAAGCAATGGATGGAAACTAATCAAGGACTAGAACTAAGGACAAATTTCCTGGCAGTTAGAACAAGTAATCAGTGAAACAACTTGCCTCCAGAACTTGTGGGTGCTCCAACATCAGACGTTTTTAAGAAGAGATTGGATAAACATTTATCTGAAATGGTATAAGGTTTCCTCCAACTCTGTTATTCTGTATTCTGTTAGTATTTCTTAGTGAAGGAAATAAAGAAGCAAAAGAACTTACTTTGATAAACTCTTCAGTGGCATACTTCATGGCTCCTATTCCTACTGCATTTTATTATGATACTACTGATTGAATTTACCTGCATACTGCCTTTTTTCTACAAAAGTCAGTCTCTTTATCAAGGTAAATATTGCAAAGAAAGGATGCTAAAACAAAGAAGAGATTTCCAGGGCATTAATATACTGGTAAACCAAGGTAAAGTACTTTTCTAACCTTAAAGAATTCCATAATAGAAGCCCATTTAGCTAAAGTCAAGTAGCACTCCTACTATCAAACTAAATAAAATTATGAACCAGAAGACTTGAATTCAATAGTCGCATACATCAGATTCCATGTTTCAATTCTCTAAAGTAATTACAGCAAAGCAGCATATTAAGAACAAAATATATAAACAAAGAGCAAATAAAATAAAGCAGTACTAAAATCTCTAGTTAGACAAATCAGATAAACATCTTTACTGTTATTTTGATTTTTTAAAAAATCTTTTCATTTTTACAAACAAAAAGTGGAAGATCAAATACCCTGTTAAAAAAAGCCTTCCCTCAATAAGAACATCTCTATTACAGAGAGGGAAATCTCCGTTTCCCTCTCCATCACAAAGGCTC
Organism: Arizona elegans; assembly: GCA_022577455.1. Taxonomy (NCBI): domain Eukaryota; kingdom Metazoa; phylum Chordata; class Lepidosauria; order Squamata; family Colubridae; genus Arizona; species Arizona elegans. The sequence goes on along the minus strand of JAKOOJ010000001.1, from coordinate 294,134,794 downwards.
AGAGCAATTTAATAGGGTTAGATCCAGAGGCAATCTTCATTAGAATGATACCATTAGTGTCAGTGGGATATTTGTCATGATTTCAATGGATCAAATTTAATTATGATCACTCTCATTTCATTTTACCCATGAATACTTTGCGAATCTAAGCAAATACCAGTGACTATAAAAGAAATAATTTGGCAGTTTGACTTGGATCCCTCACATCCAAGCTGAAAACATCTCTGGCAGTCAGGACAAAGCTTCCTCCTTTATGGAGCAGTTACGGGTATACTGATGTTGCCCAAGGTAAATATGAAGAACAAGGAGACAATGGATTAATTCCTGGAAGTTTAATAGATTGCAGTTCCCCAGCCCATAACCCCTGAGTATTTCTGTCTCCCCTCCCCACAATACTTCAAAAAATGCTGCTGAAACTTTTATTGTTAAAAAAAAATTGTACATGGTGGAACTGTCTTGGCGATATCTCCGCCATACAAAGTATAACACAAGTCTCTTATGTATTCAATATACATTACTACTCACTAATTATATACACATACTTAACCTCTTATACACGCTTACCCTTACATACTATATTTCATATTATGCCTCTTGTTTCAATCTACGCATCCTTGTTCTTATCTGTTCCGACTTCTATTACTTAAGTCTAGCCATTGGTAAAAATTATTCCAAATCTCATAGTAGTCTGTCTCTCCTTTATTTTTCAGTTCTAGCATCAGTCTATCACATTCTGCACAGTCAAGTATTTTCTTTATTATTTCCCGTTTTTTAGGTATGGTTTCACTCTTCCACTGTTGGGCTTAAACTATTCTCACCGCTGTTATAATATGCAATATTAAATATGTTAACCCTTTACTTAGATCTTCTTTTATAATTCCTAATAGGAATAATTCTGGATTGAGTTCCAATCTCTGTCCTGTCATTTCTTCCAACCACATTAGCATATTTTGCCTTTAAAATATTCTTTTGCTTTTCTACATGTCCACCATATGTGGTAGTGGGTGCCCGGTATTTGGTCACATTTCCATCATTTAGGTGATAACATTTTGTATATTTTGGCTAGCCTAGCTGATGATAGGTGCCACCTATAAAACATTTTATATAAGTTCTCTTTGTACGATGTGGCCAGAGTTAATTTCCTGTTTTTGTTCCACATTTTTTCCCACTTTTTCAATTTGATATTGTACCCAAAGTTCTTTGCCCATACCACCATCGTCTGTTTAACACACTCTTCCTCCATTTTGTATTCTAGCAAGAATTTATACATTTCTTTGATCATTTTCTCTTCTGTCCCCAATAGAAGTTTATCTAATTAATTTCTTTAATTAGATTTTCATTAAATTTCTGTTGATGCCCCACATTTTCATATCTTTCATATAACTTGACTGAATTTGTAAGTATGACCACCATTCTAATTCCAATCCTTGTTATTTTAGTTGCAGCCTCGATTTTAATCCCCCCTGCTCATCTAATATGACGGTTCCACCATGTACCATTTTTTTTAACAATAAAGATTTTAATAAAACTTTTTTAAAAAGTGCTGCTGAGAAAATATTGATACAATTTATAACAGTTCATTTAGTGACCAAAGTTACAATGGCATTGAAAAAAGTGAATTATGACCATTTTTCACATTTATGACCATTATAGCATCCCCCATGGTCATGGGATTTACATTCAGATGCTTGACAACTGACTCACATTTAAGATGGTTGCAGTGTCCTGGGGTCATGTGATCACCTTTTGCAACCTTCTGACAAGCAAAGTCAATGCCGAGGTGGCGCAGTGGTTAGAGTGTAGTACTGCAGCTACTTCAGCTGACCGCTATTTCAGCAGATCAGCGGATCAAATCTCATCAGTTCAAGGTTGACTCAACCTTCCATCCTTCCGAGGTGGGTAAAATGAGGAAGCAGATTGTTGGGGGCAATATGCTATTTAGTATACTGTCTTTGGTGTAAGCCACCCAGAGTCCTCGGAGAGTGGGTGACATAGAAATATGACTAATAAAATAAAATAAATAAAAATAAATGGGGAAACGAGATTCACTTAACAACCACGTTACTCATTTAACAACTGCAGTGATTCACTTAACAAATGTGGCAAGGAAAGTCATAAAATGGGGTGAACCCCACTTAACAAAAGTCTCACTTAACAACATCAATTTTGGGCTCAATTGTGGTAAAAAGTTGAGGACTACCTGTACATATTTCCACAACAATATACAGTATATTTGATAGCTGTTTCAAAACAAGCTTTTTGCTTGCAATAGTGCTTGCACCTAATATTATTTGAGTTTATTCAGAAACACAAATACGGCCAATATATGATGGCTGGAAACAAGTGTGAAACGAGTGACAGTCATATCAGTGGTCTTCCAAAAGCATTCTGTACTTGAAAATAAGCCTAATAGAACTCCATACAGAGATGGAGCAGATGCTATTCAATTATGTGATCACAAATTGAGCACACCACTAGCAGATTTTCTGCCTCAGAGCAGATCATGCGTCTCTTTGCATACCCTCCCCAAAATAGCTCTATTTGTAGTAATAAAACAGAGAGAGGTCCACATTGAACTTTATAGGAAAAAACCATTGAGAACTCCCAGGAAATCCTAATGGTCCTTTTGTGTTATATCTGGAACTTGAGATGTTTTCAGGTATGTGCGGAAGAAGGAGAAGAACTGTTATCATATCCTCAGGAGCAATGTTTCTCAATCTTGGCCACTTTAAGCCCTGTGGACTTCAATTCCCAGAATTCTAGGAGTTGAAGTTCACAGGGCTTAAAGTGACCAAGGTTGAGAAACACTGTTCTAGAGTATTAAACACTGAATGTTCTGAGCACCTCTTTGGGATGTCTTAATTCAGCTCTAATTCTCTTCAAAATATATGTCAATGTACATTCAAGACCATTGGTAAAATGAGGACCCAGATTATTGGGGGCAATATGCTGACTCTGTAAACTGCTTAGAGAGGGTTGTAAAGCACTGTGAAGTGGTATATAAGTGCTATTGCTATTGCTGATTAATGACTTTTATGATCTTGGGTTGGTTTGCTAACTGCTAACTGTTATGCTTTCCAGAAAAGGTGGAGGCAGCTTCAGTTTCATATGTCCTAATTGTATGCACAGAAACCTTTTGCAATGTTCTGGTCATGGAGCTATTTTTACTAATAGTTTGTTAATTGGTCTACTGGGATTGAACATTTGAAACACAAAGCATCAATTACCCTACCTATTATATTGACTGCAATAATTTTGGGACCAAATTTAAACTGCTGGCATTGATCTTTAAACTGTATGAGAAGAGTTAATTCGAAGGAACATTTTAACCAAAGGAATCTTTGGAGACCTTTGAAGACTCAAAACTGAATACATTAGAGCAATGTAATGTCTACATTAGAGCAATACAAATACAATACTTCCTAGTGAGTTGAGGCTGAAGAGGAAAGAAACTCTGCCCAGGCAGATGTGGTCCATAGCCAATCTCATGACCAGCTCCAAATGACTGAAAAGGAAATCTGCAAGGTAGCCAGTATGTAAAGGACCCTTAGCTTTTCTCTGTAGTCCAAGGCATTTGTACCTTGCTATCTCCACAGCAATATCTCTGGTATACTTCATGATTAGAGAAACATATTACCTACCCATTCTGGCCATAGTATCAAGTTGCTGAAGAATCTGATACTTGGGCAATCTCTGAGATGGTAACTTTATATGAACATCCCACCATGTTTTAGTTGTACATGCCAGATTTGCTATCTCATACAGCACTAAATCATCAGATCAGAAGGGGAGATATTGGAGAGTTCCCTTTTCCTGTAGTAGTCTTCCCCTGGAGCAATCAATTTGCCCCAGACCAACACCTCAGAGATACTTGTGCCAGACTCCTCTCATCAAGAGACCCCACCTCACCAATAAAAGCCATTCCAACGTGTGCATGCAGCTATTAGATATCCACACCACGAGTATTCTGTGCAACCACTGCCCCCAGATATCCTCCCATTAGTGCCAGGAAGATGCTCATGGAAGCTTCCATGATGCCACCCATTTTATGGAAGATGGGTGGCATCAATCAATCAATCAATCAATCGACTCATTTCCACCTGTCTCCTTCTTCAGATGGTGCCTCTGCCCTACAGGACATCCTGTCTGAAGCTTCAGCATCAACACCATCAGACTGGGCAGGCAGAAGATAGGACATCTCCCTCCATACTCCCCTGCCCTCCATCAGTGGCAACTTAACTGTGGAGTGAAGTCCTCTGCCTTCCCAGCCAGCTTCCAATAACTAAGTTTAAAGTACGGATCCACAGCTCAGTCTACATTCAAAAGAAAGAGAGCCAAAGAAATAAACAAACCAAAAACAACATTATGGAATGTTCTTCCCCTGAAGATTAAATTAGCTTCATCCCCTGTGACATTCCAGAAATCACTCAAATTGCTAGTTATGTTATCAGGCCTGGGGGTCCCAGGAACAGGAGACATGCTTTGATGGCTCCGTTACCGAGATAGCCAATTTTTTAATCTTCTCTTTATCTTGGTTTTGCATATTAGTTTTTCTAATATTTACCTTTCAATGTGGATTTTATATTTTTTATGTTTGTTGTTTTTATATTTATTTTATTTGATTATTGTACACTATCCAGAATCAATTTCTGTGAGATGGGTGCCTATACAAATTTGATTAGTCAATCAATCAATACCGCCCCCACTGTAGTAGAATGGCCATTTATGCCTACTGTTTCTGATTTTTTCCAATCCATGAGATCACTTGTTTCTTTATTTTGCACAGCAGTTACATTTGCTAAGCTTCATATACAATTTTTGAAAGTTCAGGTAAATTGCAGGTAAACTTATTTGTAAAAATATAAACAGCCTCCAAAAGTAAAAAAGTAATGCAATACAATTTACCTTTGCAACGTTCAACATGATTCATTTTCAGCAAGGAATATACTTGTTAATGTATTTTCTTATTCTCTCTTTAATATTTCTTATTCTTATTTCTTATTTTTTCTTTTATCCACCATTTTCTTCATAAAAGATGTTAAAAAAACAAATAAATTTTCATTGATTTCTCCTTAAGACAACTAGCAACCAGGTGGTTTCAGATTTATTGTTATTTCAAGATTGACTACCTTAGATTCTTAGAAGGATATTGTAAGTATCTTGGAGGGATTGCTATTATTAATGCCTTTTAAATATCTTAAAACAGATTGATAAAATCTCAAGAAAATTCTTATGGGAAGGTCAGCCATATCGTTTACTTGATTTAAATCAAGCTGGCTGAGGAATTCTAGGAATTGAAATCCACACATTTTAAAATTGCCAAGATTGAGAAACACTGATCTACTGTAAGGTTTATTTGTTAAGAACTAAGTTTTTAAAAAATATGCATTTATTGTAAAATGTATTTCAATTTTAATTTATTTTTCTGTTTTAGTCCATTTTCTCTGTTTTTCTATTTTATTTTTTCATTTTCTTGTTCTTTTGTATTTTTATTGTTGTAGTTTGTATATTTAAAGGAATTAACATTATTTTAAAAACACTTTTATATTTTAATTATTTAAGAATGCTTTGATGGATACTACCTGGATTTACAGATGTAGTTATTTTCAGTTGGTCAGTCTGGCTAATTTTCACCTCTCATTACCTCTATTTATTCCAGTTCAATTTCATTTTGAAAAAGCAAGCTCAGGCACAGGTGACTTATGACTTTAACACTGAAGATCAAACAAAGATTGATATTTATTTGTTTTATTTTTATTTTGTTGCAATCTGCTGGGACTCCCAGGAAATACAATGTCACAGAAATAATGACATCATTAAAACATACAAATCCAAACTGCAAAAACAAAACAAAATGATTAATTTTAGTTCCTGCAACTTACTTGACAGGATTTTTGAAGTAGTTTGCAGTTGCTTACTTCCTTGGGCTTCCTAGTGCTATGAGAGAAATACTAGCTGAGGTTCACCCATCTAGCTTCATGACTACAGCTCAATTAGAACTTGTGCTCTTCCAGTTTCTATATCTCTAAGGCAAACATGAGATCTAACGTATGACTGCCTACCTGAGTTGATCCAAAGATAACCATGGTTGCCATAGAAGCCATTAATTCCTGATCCTTCCCAGAACCAAACCTCAGTACATGAAAATTGAAGTCACCAGAAAGCAAAGCTTTCCAGCACCAGAGCCAACATCAATTTCTCTAACATTTCCCTATCCCTTAATATACCCTTAATGTTGCCTTGTCCAATAGCACAAAGAAGACTGCTTAGACCCCAAATGTACATATTCTGTCCCAGAATACAATAGAATGGAATGGAATGGAATGGAATGGAATGGAATGGAATAGAATAGAATAGAATAGAATAGAATAGAATAGAATAGAATAGAATAGAATAGAATAGAATAGAATAGAATAGAATAGAATAGAATAGAATAGAATAGAATAGAATAACAGAGTTAGAAGGGACCTTGAAGGTCTTCTAGTCCAACCCCATGCTTAGGCAGAAAATCCTACACCACTTCAGACAAATGGTTATCCAACATCTTCTTAAAAACTTTCAGTGTTGGAGCATTCACAACTTCTGTCAGGAAATTTCTCCTTAGTTCTAAGTTACTTCTCTCCTTGATTAGTTTCCATCCATTGCTTCTTGTCCTACCCTCAGGTGATTTGGAAAATAGCTTGACTCCCTCTTCTTTGTGGCAGCCCCTGAGATATTGGAACACTGCTATCATGTCTCCCCTAGTCCTTTTTTTCATTAAAGTAGACATACCCAGTTCCTGCAACCGTTCTTCATATGTTTTAGCCTCCAGTCCCATAATCATCTTTGTTGCTCTTCTCTGCACTCTTTCTAGAGCCTCAACATCTTTTTTACATTGTGGTAACCAAAACTGGATGCAGTATTCCAAGTGTGGCCTTACCAAGGCATTATAAAGTGGTATTAATACTTCATGTGGTCTTGATTCTATCCCTCTGTTTATGCAGCCTAGACCTATGTTGGCTTTTTGGCAGCTGTTGCACACTGTTGGCTCATATTTAAATGGTTGTTCACTAGTACTCCAAGATCCCTCTCACAGTTACTACTATTGAGCGAGGTACCACATATACTGTACCTGTCCATTTTGTTTTTCTTGCCTAAATGTAGAACCTTGCTTTTTTTCACCATTGAACAAAATTTTCATTCCTTGAAAAACACATTGATAGCTATTTCATTTATTAACACGTACATTCAGAGGTGGCCCATGTCAACCAAGTTAAAAGAAAAGGAAAACTTATATACATGTTAGAAGCAAAGCTTTTGTTAATGACAGAACAGGCAGGATTTGCAAATAGTTACAAGATAGCAGTTCTTTATGTGTGTAATAAAAAACTTACAAGGTTTTTTCATTTTGAAAGACTAGTTCAGTACACACAAAAGAGCAGAGCAGAAGGAAATCATCATTCTATAGGAATAAATGAAGAAACTACTGCACACAGGATCTCCATGTGTGCATTAAAATGTTTGAAGAGCTCTCCACTACAGGCCATGTAAATATCTCTACAGCTCTGAATGTATTTAATAAGTAGGTGCATATAAAGAACAACAAAAGGATGAAAATTCATTGCATGAGAGTATCAAGGCAATACCTAGAAAACCACTTCAAAGCTTATACAATGATGCATTTTTCAAAGTTGACTACATAGTATGACTTTTTATTTTCCTATTATACTTTTGTACTCTCAAGGCCATTAAATAACCTTAGTATTCATAATATTTAATTTCACTCGATTATGTATTAATCTGTTAGAGCCAATTATTTACATTTTACAGGATCCATTTTACAGTGATTTAATATTTGGGAACAATGAAAATATGTAGCAGCATCCAGCATTAATGCTCTGAAAGTTTGCTTTGTTTTTCATTTAATTATGTTCTACGAATCAAAACATTTTCTAAACAAAACGTATCTGTCCTCATTTCAAAAATTTTAAGCAATATTAGTCTTACACACTGAATTACTGCTTAACTACTGTTGCCAGCCATTGGAGTATATTTACCTTACTGTATCAGTTTGACCCAGCTTCCAGTGCTTAATGGTCCTTTAGGCTAAAAGCGAAAGCTGATCCATCAGACTTACATTAGCATAGAATAACACTCACTGCCTGTTGATGTGTATGCAGTGTAACTACCGCCTTTAGTACCAAGCTAGATCCATTATTTTCATTTTATCTCAAGTCATTTGTATGATTCTCTGTCCCAGTTAAAGGTAAAGCAAGATTAGTACTTAAATGAATCTGCAAGAAAGGAGACAAATGCCCTTTGAACTTCAAGCACTTTTCTATCAAGGCTTTCTAACATAAAATATACTAGTATTTTTGCTAGGTCCACTTAAAAATATCTTCAATGATTTTTTTTTTACAGAGAGATGTGAAGGGGAAAATCTATGTAAGTGAATTAAAACAGCCTTATTTCATTATTATTATTCTTTAATAAATTTAATATATGAATTTCTCAATCCCTGTCTCCCTATTTAGATATTGACTATGTACTTAATATATGAAATAGCTAGGATTTGTTTCTGAAATTAATTCATTTCTTTAAAAGTCATTACAGCAATTTCTTCATTATCTTAATGCCCCTGTTTTGCCATTGGCAAATACTTAAAGTAAAATTAATACTCCAAGAATTATTAATTGTTTTCAATTATTTCCCTCTAATAAATTATTTTTAAAAAAACACAAGAAGCTGCTTATGTCTCCAGATATCTCATGATCTGCTCATACTTTCCCTCCCATCCACTGAACAAAGCCTTTGAAGCATCACTCCTGTACAGAATAAAAGGATTTTGCCACAAGAGTCAACACATGTTACAAATGCTGTTTTCCTGAAAAATTATGCCAAGAAAGAAAACTGTACTACTATTTCTAAAATCAGATAATGAACTCAAGGATTATTTCAATGAATCAATGATCAGAACCGATAAATGTCCTACTATTGTGCAGAAGCTGTCAAATAGTTTGCAATATTTTGATTAAACCCCAACAAATTTTATACAGTCATGACACCTCTCACCTGGTTATTATTATTTTATTTGTTAAATTTATTTGCCACCTATCTTGTTGTAGGGATACTCTAGGCCAGGGGTGGGCAACTGTGGCCCTTTTACAACCTGTCGACTTCAACTCCCAGAATTCCTGAGCTAGCTTGGTTGTATCAGGAATTCTGGGAGTTGAAGTCCACATGTTTTAAAAGGGCCTCAGTTGCCCACCCCTGCTCTAGGCGGCTTACAACAATAAAAAACATAGAAATGGAAAGAGTAAAGAAAACAGAAGTCAAATAATAGAATAAAATAAACAATGAAAAAGCAAACAGTAAGAACACATCAATATGATAACGAAAAATGGATAGGTAGAGAGCAGAGAGCAAGGGGAGAGCTGGAGTCTCCCACCCATCCAGCAGCCACCTCCAGCGTGGCTTTATTTATATAAATTTATAAAATTTAAATGGTATTTATAATTTATATGATGATTGGGAATAATGTGGAATAACTAATTGTTTCAGATTAGGGAAAGACATCTTCCAAGGATTTATATTGTCATCTTGATTGTTTAACTTATAGAAGGAAAATGTCATGAGAAATGCTAAATTAGAAGCAATTTTAAAAAACCTTAGATGATACCACTTTGATAATCAGAAAAAAAATAAGTTTTCAGGTAACTCTTGTTGAAAGTGAAAGAAGAGAATGAAAAAGCTTGTTTGTTGCTCAGTGTTAGAAAAAAGAAGAGGAAAGGAATGTCAATAGGCAATACTAGCATAATGGAAACAGTGGAGAGGTTGAGGCAGCAAGGACTTTGTTATTTGAAGTTTATTATGTGGTCAGTGTATACATGAAATAAAAAGGGACTACAGCAGACTTAGACAAAATATTAAAAGGCACACTGATACACATCACATATATACATATACATCACACTGATAGCGAACAGATTTTGTTGAGGCCATGGGCTTCCCAGTTCTAGCATATGATTAGCAAAGCTGAGACATCAGAATAGCTGAAGAAAAATTAATATCTTTTGTCGTTTCCTGGTCCACAGAAATCACAGACACAGGTAAGTTTTATATCTTTACTAAAAAAAGTTTTTAAATAGAAATGCAATGGCAACAGGCTTGAATATACAAGAAGAAGCCCAAAGAGTTGAAGAACATAATGATGAGACAGAAAGTTGTCGCCAACAGATCTGTGAGACATGAGACTCCCATTATATATGGGGAATAACTCGGATTTGCTTCTTTGATGGGGCAGGGTTCTTTCTGACCAATAGTCTTGTTGAATGCCTTTGTTCGGCCCTCCTCTATTGATGGCAGGCCCTTCCATTGGGGAAGGTGTTAGCTCCGCCTTTGTCTTCTGAGGCCAGTGATAACTGTCTCATCTGGTTGCTAGGCAATCTTCCAGCTGAGTCCCTACAGGCTGATGATCTTCTTCATCTTCTGTGAGCTGGTCCTGACATCTTTGAATTGTAATACTGGAGGAAATTTTTGAGAATACTTTGGATCACACAAAGAATAAATGATTCAATTGCTGATGAAGTAAAATCAGATAATTCATTGAAATACAAATAAAGAAGATGAAGCTTAATTAATTTGGACACAAAAACAAAGATAAGATCCAATCTGAGTTGGTCACTGGGACCAGAGGTTTATTCTTCCAAGTTTGTGCTGGAGCTCATCTTCAGCTCAACCTCTCTCTTTCCAGAATGTATGCACTGAGCTGTTCTATCTATTTATGTGGCTTTTAATTATTAATAGGGATGTTGATAGCTGACTATTTAAATCATTGATTGTTATTTCCTTGTGCCATCAGCTCCAAAGTACCTGTAAATCAGTGGTAAATCAGCACTCCTATTGACCAACAAGAGGTCCATTTCCCAGGCTTCAATCCTTTTTCTGGTTATTTTTGTCCCTGCTGGTCCAACAATCTTAGTAGCTGCAAAATTGAATGCATGCATATTCTACAAAATTATATGGTCATGAAAAGTCAATTTAACTGAATGATTGAACAAGGTTTCATCTGCAAGTGGTTCTGTAAAGCTTAACCTATCTGTCTGTCTTGTATATCTATCACTTACTGTGAATAGACAGTGAGAGAGAAAAATATTTTGTTCAACTTCCTTACAAAATAACTCTGCTCCTGGAATTAAAGCTCTGCTGTTATTCTATCAGCTACAAAAGCCCAGTCAAGCAATATCCTTATGCAATAGATTGATACCGACTAAGCTTGCTGTAGGGCAAAGTGACAGCAATTTTTCTCACTACTATCCCTGCTAGCTGAACTTTCAAGTGGTATTGGTACAGTATTTGATCTTTAGAAAGAGAGTATTACATGCCCATAATCACAGTGCTTTGTACTACAACTAGAAGGGTGCGTACTTAAGAGAATTATTGAGAAGGAATTTCAAAACAGGAGACAAATCTACAGGGAGATGTATGAATAGAGACATTCATTCATTCAAAAGTTGATGCAAAGCATCTGGGAAAAAAGAATTGTAGTCCAAAGGCATCACTCAGACCTCAACAAACATTGCTGCAAAAACTTTGACTTTCTAAAAGAGCTTTAGCCTGTTGAATTCAGTTGATTTGAGAGGTTTCTCTCTTAAAAAAAAAAAAACAGGTTGAAAATAATGTTGACTTCTATTGGTGACCAAAACAGAAAGCTCTTAACAGCAAGCTCCTGAATATTAGACATTCCAGATTTCCAGGAGGAGGGGAGGGACTTTAACCAAGTATAGACTGATTTTAAGGCAAAAGAACAAATATACTTTCAATATTTGTTGAAATGTATTATGACCAATTGCTATAGGAAAAAAAACATGTTGTTTAGCAATGGACAAACATTCTACATGTGAAAACTCAAACTGGTAGTGCAAAATATTGGATATGCTTGGATATTCAATATTGGAAATAATCACATTTCTGAAAAATTCTATCTAAGGGACTGAGGACATGTCAATGTATAGTATATATTTATAGCCATTATAAACATAGCATTTATTTCCACTATCCTGAGTAACTGTTTCAAAATTGTCAGTTAACTATACAGTTTGTAGGCAGAGATTCAGCTAAATTACGTAATACTGATTGATGATGTAGCTCAAGAATTAGTATGTTTATGTGGATAATTATATTAATGTCTAATGAAATAAAATGTTAAGGAGCAGAAAGAAAGTAATCGTAGATTGTCCTGTGGAAGTGAACTAACTGTGATCTGAGATTCTTGTCTTTAATATATGGTAATTCATCAAATCAGATTAGAAAATGAGTATTAACTTCATGTACTTAAAATGAAAGCTTTAGAAACAACAACTGCAAATCCTGACTATGGAAGAAACTGAAGAAAATATGTTTATCCTATAAAGCCTAGGACAGAAATGTCATCAAATCAAAGTGAAGTATACTTTGAACCCTTAAAATTATGCCACTAGCTATATTCCATTACCAAGCTTTCAATTTGATTTTTTTAAAGTAGCCATTCATTATCTTCAGTAATGGGCTGTCAAAACTGGAATACTGAACCTATATCATGTAGAGTAATAATCGGTCAATGTGCATTGTTATGTTTAGATTACTAACATTATTTACAAAACCTCTCGGCAATTTTAAACAAGATAGTTGACTTGAACTTTTTAAAAAATTGTAACTACTCCATGTATTCCATTTGTGCCAATTAATCGGAACATTGGTACCGTAGAAAAACAATGTATACGACCAGTATTTATTAGATTTGATATAATTTGTGAATGCATAGACAATATGATTAGTCAGCTAAAGTAAATACACCTAACTAAATAATATTCCCAAGAATAAGAAAAAATATTACCTTTGTGAATATATAATAGACTAATAAATGTATAGTATATGCTGCAGTTGCCGGAAGATATCATCTCAGGAGTATATATCTGTATGGCAAATAAATCAGACAATTTATAAAATAATATACAATACGAATTAAGTCAGTGTATTGTTTAGCATATAATATTGTGATTAACTATAGAAAAGCATCTAAAAACAGCAGCTGTAGCATCCTTCCACAGCAGGATATCACAAATCAAATGACATGTCAGAATATAGAACTGTAACTAACCATAACTATAACTCTCAAATTTGTATAATGAATTCTAGACCTGATTGTTCTTGTTTACAGATAGTTTTAGTTCATTAATACAGATTGTAATGAAATAGTTGCATAAAGTGAAATGAAAAGCATTATAGTTTTTTTTTAATTTCCTATGCAAAAAATCTAAGATGTAAAAGAGTGTTATTAATATAATGAAGAGTTATAGAGAATTACTGCTATGAACCATTCTGATTATTGTTTATATATGTATATAAGTGTGTGTGTGTGTGTGTATTCTATGAATGAATGAAAATTATCAGTATGTAACAAAATTAAAACCTTTGTAACCGCAAAGGCAATTTGTGAACAAGACTGCTGTTTTTAACAGCAAATTCAAGCATCAATAGCCAAAGCTTTTAATGACAAATATTGGTGATAAATATTATTTATTGACATAAAATTATTCCTAAAATACTTTTTAATGGCTAACCTATAAACCTAAACCTAAAGCAGTGCAAAGGTTAAAAATAGATACCTATTGAGTTATCTTAAGTTATCTTAAATAGACTATAGGCAGAAAGACAGGATAATCTACATAAGTATGTATTTTGATGGGATGTAACTTAACACAGACAGAGACATACAAATAAGCACCAAATATGAAAATTCCATTTTGCTATCATGATTTGTAGCTGCTTAAAGACAAAACTTCTTTCAATTTGTCAATCCATGGTCCTGTATTAAGTCTAACACAATGTCCCATGCCATTCCAAATATTAAAGATGTATTGCACAAAGTGCTACTTTTTTCTTTCTTGAATCTCCAGGCAATTAATTTTATTAGCTATCCCAAAGTACACAGGAATTCAGTAAAAGCCATAATGATGCCATACATCATGACATCATCAAATTACATCATCAAATCATCAAATTAATGATAAAATGTATGTTAAGTTGAATCAGTGATATTATATCATGGTATAAACAATGCATCATATGTAATTTGCATCATGCGATATCATTTGCCTCCTCAACCATTCTATGGGCACTTATGGCCATATTACTTTGAGGTAAGTTGCGTATGCATCCATCTACTTTCTTCTCAAGAGTTTGTTGCTTGTAGACAAGTATAGAAATATGACATAATTTACAATACTACCCTGATAAACAAGAGGCTTTCCTTCAAAAAAATTTTTCCATGTGTTTCATTCTTCCAATTATTTGGAAAATCTAGAGGTGCCTTTATCATAAGGTTTTACAACCCACTTCATCATAGGTATGAAGAGTGATCCTTATTTGGCAGATATACATCTGTATACACACACCCCTATATGAAGGTATTAGAACGGCGCCAACCCTGTTGGCCTTTCACAAGCTTCTAAAAACACAGCTATGTACCCTGACCTGGAACTCAGAATGTGTTAAGGTTCCCATTTCTTCATTTTATTGTTAATTGGTTAACTATCTTAGCTGCTGTATGCATTTATTTTCTAGATGTTTTTACTATTTTATTCTTTTAATCTTTTCAATTGTTTTACAGTTTTAGAATTGTGAGCCACTTGATTGAGATGGACAGATAAATAAAATTGAATTTTAAAAATTAATGCATTAATTAAAGTAATAATTAACCAATTAAAGCAATTGATTAATGTATTATATTTTAAAGAATTAATTACATTTTTAAGTTGTATGTTTATCACAAACAAAACTTTGTGGGTCATGGAAACAAATAAAATATAAATAAAAAGCATACAAACAATTTACCCAAATGTATATATTTGGTTGCCTGGGTATATTACATTCAGGCAGAAGAAGAACATCATGGCTTCAAAATCTAAGGAACTAGTTTGGACAAAACTCAGCAGCACTTTTTTATGTGGCTGTTGATAAAAATTGATCGCTAACATGATCACCAACGTCAACAATATGGCACAACAAGAAGCTATATATATTACATGCATGCCCAGAGATATAAGTATACTTTCATCAGGATAGCTTCACTTCTGTCGTTACCATACTGAGGAGCAGAAAACACAATGGAAAAAGATATGGGAATGCCAAACTGGTCTTCTTGGGAATAACAGTTTTGTTGAAACTTAGTGATGATCCCCAAGGAGACCTGAACTATTTTGGCAGCTATTGAGTTTGGCTGAAGCTCAGACTCTTTCTGCATGACAAATTGAGAAACTGTTGGAGACAATATCTATGACAATCTAATCTAAATTCCTTAAGTACCGCAAGGTGATTTCAGGAAAGGCAAAATATCTTTTGGGGGTTTTGTTTGTTCGTTTGTTTTTTCTTATCCTCCTGAAATCTTTCCCCCTGAGCTCCATTATGCTAACAACTCAGGGCAGATGTTAGTCCAATATTATACTTCTCTATTTCAGGAACAGGCAACCCACAGTCTCATAACTTATATATAAGTATATTCATACAAAGCTGACTTTGTATAAATATACAAAAGTATGAAGGCTATTGCTTAACGCATTGTAAGCCACCCTGAGTCTCTGGAGAAGGGCGGCATATAAATAAAAAAAATAAAAAAATAAAAATAAAATAAAATAACTGCAAACAGCAACTGTGTCTCTTTTATGCAATTCCTCAGCACTCCCTTTGAATGCACTGACAGATTTAAACTTTCTGTTTTTTTAAATGTGGGAACACATACTGCCATAATGTAAATGTTAGAATAGATCTAAGACCCATTTTATAAACAACAAATTCCTTGTATATTTTCTCCCAACCTCTCATCTACTTTGACTCTGTTTCCCCAAATGCTGAACGCCAGTCCCCAACCTCCCAAAAAAAATCCTACTATTCTTATATAGAAACCAATGGATTATGGAAAACAAGAAATAAAAAATAATAATTTCCCTTTCTTCACACAATGGAATAACTAAAAATTTGTATTCCATGAGTATCCAAGTAGTAATTAGTGGCTGGTGGGAAAAGAAGGGGGGGGGGAGAATGAGAGTAGGTTACCAGAATGCTCTTTTTATTATTTTTTTTTTAAATGTTTCTTTTCCTTTTAATTTTTGTTTTAAAATCATGTTTGTGTGCTTTTGTTTTTAGGTTTTGCTTAGATAATAAAAATGAGAAGTTAAAAAACAATCCAAAATTTCAATTGTTTTTTTAAAATTATATCTTTTTTATCAATCAAAAATATTTCTAGAATTAACTTCATTGCATTTAAATTGTTGGCAATGCAATGAAATTAACTGTTTGTTCGAATATATTGTTCCATTTCAGTAAGAAGCAATTATATGTATTAATTCAACCTTGAGATTTAATATTCAATCACATTGGAGTTGACCTCTGGATAAAGAAAATGAATTTACAATAAGAAAAACATCTTGTTCAGTATTAGAAACAGAGAAGTGGTTCCAATTATTCAATGGTTTGCAAATTAATACAGACTGGTTACTATTAACCAGGGATGGCTATAATGAACAATAGCATAAATGTAGTGATATACGAATGTCTGTAAATACACATATTGTATATTCTTAGTTTTTAACTTCCCCCCTTTTTACTAATCGATTGTTTTTTTTATTCTCTTTTCTTTTTTGTATTTAGTTAATTAAAAAGGGAAACATAGAGACAAGAAAATGTTATGCTACATGACATACATGTTCTTAATCCCAATTCTGTTTTGAAAATATTAAATATAGAAGTACAGTTGACATGACCCCATTTTTCCCCCAAATAAATTACTTGAATGGTCTTATTCAATAATTGGATCCTGGAAATGTTGAGCATGGGTTTCTTATCAAACAGTATATTGGGACTTTATCAGAAAATTTTACCATTAATAATGAAATTGAGTGTTCTATTGGTCTGCTTAGCTGACTGGTACTAGATGATCAAGTTAAGTATGCAATGAAAGGTAACAAAAACATCATGAAGGAAAAAAAACCCTCATAAATATATCAAATTGGACTTAGTCTATTGTTTATGCTAGTTTTATCTCCCACTGTGCAAACACTGCTAAATATTCCAAATATGCAAACACTTCCTGAAATATTCAGCTGCAGAATTGTTATAATACCTTGAATTATTATTCAAATTTTTGAAACCATAACTGTTTTATCAGTCACAAAGAAAAGAAAACAATAGGTATGAACTAACTGAAAATATTGTCCATAAAATCTTTTTCATAAGACTTCAAAATATAAATCAATCTTTTCTATTCTTTGGAATCAACAACTTGAATTATAATGATGTAGTTTAAAATAAGATCTACAGTGAAGTATTTGTATTGTCTAGATGCCCTTGAAGCAGTAAACACATATATTGGCTCTTAGAAATATGCTGTCTCTGGAAGAATCATATACTGTATATTGTGCAGTATCTTCATTCCTATGGGACTAGAAGTCATTCATAAGTACTTCTTGAAGTGCTCATTCATTCTAAAGAAAAAAAAATCTTACCTATATTTACTGACACACAACACTTAACAAATTAATATAAAATTAATTTGTTTATCACCTTGCCTTCAAAGTAGGCAAATTCTTATAAAATACAGTACATCAGTGCAATCACACCATCATTTTACTTCAGTTCTAATAAGCAGGTGTTGAAGCTTACTTTAACATGTACATACTTAAAATAATGTGACTTCTGATATTTTAGGAGATTTATAGAGAAGAAATTTTCATGGAATTCAGTGGGATTTCTTCCAGTATAAAATTGTATAAGTAATCCTTGACTTATGACTATTTGTTTAATGATTGTGTGAAGTCATGATAGCACTGAAAGAAGTAATTTATGAACAATCCACACTTAATCTTGCAGGATTTCCTGGTCATGTCATCAAAATTTGGACATCTGGCAATCCACATTCAGTGTCCCAGGGCCATGCGATTGCTATTTGAGATCTTCCTGGGATGTGGGGGGGGAGTGTTTTTTTTATTTTATTTTATTTATATGTCGCCCTTCTCCGAAGACTCAGGGCGGCTTACAATGTGCTCAGCAATAGCCTTCATCCTTTTGTATATTTATACAAAGTCAGCTTATTGCCCCCACAACTGGGTCCTCATTTCACCTACCTTAGAAAGGATGGAAGGCTGAGTCAACCTTGAGCCTTGGCGAGATTCGAACCCTGCAGTAATTGCAGGCAGCTGGTCTTAATAACCAGCTTAATAACAGGGTGCCTTAAACCCCTGTACCACCAAGGCTCTGATAAGCGAAGTCAATGAGAACGCTGGATTCACTTAACAGTGCAGTTTAAAGACTTAGTAATAGTAATTCCCCTAACAAGCTTGGCAGAAAGGTGTGTCTCACTTAACAGCTCCATTGTTTAACAATGAAAATTCTGTTCCAATTGTAGTCATAAGTCAAGGACTAGCTGATATAACTCCTTCTTTAAGGATCTTTGTGACAATACAATTATTGTACAATTCATATAAACTACACTGAACTAATCTTTTCAAAGAACATAACAACATATAATGGCAAAGTGGTTGAATGAGAAATATATAAATACATTTCAATAGCTTGGTTTGGGAAAAAACAGATGATACAGCAAGCCTTCTAAATTTACAAACAGGGCAGTATTGCAATTACTATAACAGTAGCAAAGAAATTCACAATCAGATGTGATATACTGTATTTTTCTGATACAAACTTTTATAACAAGCCATGATATCCAGTATATTCTTCGATATGTTAACAGTTGAACCTGACACAATGCAATGTAAGATGCACAGAGAGGTAGTTGTGATTAAGCTGTTAGAAGAAGAATTTGGGGTTCCATGAGCCAGAGTGGTAAAAACAAATAATAAATAAATAAAATCCAGACATACTGTGAGAAATGAGATCCATTTATTCCCAAAAACAAAGAGATTTGTTTCGGGGGTGGGGGGTTGACTACAGAGAAAATGGGGTCCAGAGACTGGGTTTCATCTGTGATGTGAGGTTGAGGGTATGGTTTGTGTTTGTGCTGTTTTTAGTGAATCCCTCCTGTGCAGATTGAGGTGTTCCTGCCCAGGGCTTTGTTCTAGAAAGGAATTCAAAAAAATCCAGAAAGGAATTACCCTTGCCTTCAAATATGTAGATTCCTCTTTATGTGTGGATTTATTGTGAGGGGATCTACCCTGATCCCCCTACAATAAATCTACCCTGAGGAAATTCCTATTCTTTGATGGTATCAATGAGATGCTAGGAAGGGAGGGGGGGCAGATGAGAGACCTTTTAATTTCCAACAAAGTTTATGGATATTTTATTCTTGAAGGAGGCATTAATATGTGCTCAGACTCCTGTACACAACTGATACCAATACCATAAAAATACACTGAAAAAAGCATTAGAAAAACAGAGAAATACACAGAAGTTTTCTATCTGTCTTCTGGCTAGGAAACAGCAAACAGAGAAGAGCCAATAATTATTGCAGAATGATGAGCTGACAAGCAGATCAGCTCTTCATAGTTCTTCTCCAAATAAGGAGAGGACTTGAGATTGTTCACAAGTGCTTCACAGACTTGTTACTCATGAAGAGACCACTTAAGAGCAATCTCCAGCAGGTTTGGGGCTCTATAAAATGAGGGAATAGATGTATTTTTGCTCAATCCACATTAGTGACTTTAAGGCACTGGATGCACATACTTTTAAAATCACTTTTGGATATTGCTTGTTAATTGTTTTTCAGGTATTAGGAATCTTTGGATCAATACGTTTTCCAGCACTGAGTTTCTTTTTCTTTTCTTTTATTTATTTTCTTTTTTATTTTATTTTATTTTGAATTTGTATACCGCCCTTCTCCCTGAGGACTCAGGGCGGTGAACAGCCAAGTAAAAACATCAAATACAAATATTTGAACATCAAATACAAAAAAAGAAATATCTTCTTTTTTGCTCTTCTTTTCTGGTTTTCTTCCTATTTTTTTTTTTCATTTCTGCATTATTTTTCCTTTTTAGTGTGTTTTTTAGTTTATATTTCTTCTCTTTTTAATTATAACTTTTAATAAAATTAATATAAAAAAGAAAAGATAGGAAAATACATTTTCTTGTATTATCTATTAAAGAAATTTAACTACATTGATTCTAAAGTACAAAAGGGGGAAGAAACAGGTAGAGATTACACTGAAAAATACCAGAATACACAGCTGCAAGGACATAGTCCTCTTTTTGAAAAAAGAATGTTTTTGTTTTCCATAAAAGGAAATACAGAAACAAAAAAGAGTGACTGCAACTTCTATGAAACCAGGAGAATATCTGAAAACAGAAAAGCATTTTTCTCCCAATAGCCTGCAGTTTATAAAAGTAAAATGATCTTTGTGCTGTTATACCCTAAAGCACAACCATTCATGAGTATCTGATAAGGACAGGGATTTCTGATGGATTAGCTGTCTATGTGCTGCTTTGATAGAATAAGATGGAATGATAAGTTGTATAAGGTGTGTTAGTCACAGCACCAAGTGGATAGAGGAACTTTTAACACTGTAGTGTAAAGAAGTAATTTACACTTATATCTTGAGAACATTAACTGAAAGTCAAGAACTGTACCTTTCAAAGGCTCAGCTATTTTGAACACTTAATACTACAGTAAAAATTACACCCGCCAAATGATGGATCTGACAAATCATAAATAATGTTCATATACTCTATATGGAATCACAATTTCCACCACACAACATATAGAAAGAAGCACTTCCATCCAAAGAATCCTTAACCTCTATATAGTGCCGGATGTAGAAAAAAAAGTAAATACTAATCCTAAATTTATCTTATTTTCTGTGGTTACATGTTATTTTTAAAAAAGTGTTATTATGTTCCTATTAGAATTTTAATTAAATAGTAGTTATATTGAAAGACTAAATACTAAATACTGAATACTAAATCTTATTTCTGCATGATGATATTGAGTGATAGTGGATCTCAGATGCCCATTCATCCTCTGTCTGGCCATGAATTCAAGAGCATTCAATGCTCAAACAAATAACTGTGTTTTCCAAAAACTGACATTAACTGAGTGATATGGAATGCAATGAGAAATTCAGGGTTAAAATAAGCTTGATCAATCACTGTGTTTTATTCTTATTTTTTGCCTCAAATAAACATTGAAAACAATGTAACTGTTAGGATCCATTGCATCCCTAAGGTCTTGCTTTATTACTTCATCATGGCAGGGAGGTGATCCTAGATGGAATGGGACAACTTGACACGGCCAACTCACTGCGGCCAACTCACGTCAGCCAACTGCATCACCACGGCCAATTCACTGCAGTCAACTCACCACAGGACAAGTTGCCATAGCCAATGCGCTGTGGGACAACTCACTTTAGGACAATTTAACAATTCTCTTTAATCATTTAAAATATTTTTTTTAAAAAATTAATTTTTGCAATTCATATTTCATTCTCTCCCTCCTTTTGCATCCTTTCTTTAGTGATTCTATTGCAACATTACTTTGATATTAGTGTAGCTCTTGTCCTGCAGCAAGTTGTTCTGTGGCGAGTTGGCTGTGGCGAGTTGTCCCACAGCAAGTTGGCTGTGGCAAGTCAGCTGAGGCAAGTTGGCCATGGCAAATTGTCATAGATCCGTTCCTAGGAGACATGAGTGAAGAACATTCAGAGTGTTTGTCAAGAGTAGATACATCCAGTGGAGTTACCCAAAACATGAAGGTCATCCCACCTGCCTCAATAAAGCAAGCGGGACACAGCAGCTATACAAAGATGCTGGAGGTAGATGTTCACTCCAGTTACAATGGCTAAGATATGGTTTTATATTGTTGAAATGGTAAATCATTCCTGTATTTTAGCACAAAAACCAGATGGATAGACAAAATAAAATTATTGATGATTCATATGGAGATGAACTGTCTTTATGGTCACTAAGAGTCAATGGCAATTTGTTGGTGCATAATGAAGATCCACAGATTTAAATTAGATGTTTAAAATAATGAATGTGTCATTTGTTAAATCAGTTGCTGGTATTACACAAAACAAATAAGGAAATAATTTATGATGTGCAACAATATTCGGTATGCTTTTAGTGAAGAATATTCACAAAAGTTTTGGACATTTCCTCACAATTTTCATTATAATTTTAGTTATCTATGAACTCAAGACATATGTGGAGGTCAAGGAGCAGATCCAATTTACAAAGGTATTCTTTTAGAGTACAACTCATCCCAAAAATGTTTCATCTTGATTGCCAGGTTCTGGGATAGTAACACCTAACACTTCCAGATCAAATGGTCTGGATTAAGCAACACAGTGTATATAACTATGTACACTTTTATATATCCAATTGAAATCTGATATACCCTTCTTAACAATGAGAGGGCATGGATTCGATATATTTCTGATCTATATAAACAGCTTTAATACAAAAGAATCTGTGTTAAGTCTGCACATACAAATGCAATGGATAGTTATGTAAAGCATAGGGCAAACAAAATGCTAAGTAATCTATTCCTACATTGCTTTATGATATATTTGAATCATCCTCAAAACTGAGATTCCTTTTAGCATGAAATTTAAATAAGAGGAAAGCAAACCTACAATCAGAATACCATTTATTATTAAAATGTATACATTCAATTTCCCCTTTTCTTCATTTTAACATTTCTAGTTTGTTGATGAACTAGCTCTATTTGGAATAATTAACACAAAGAACTTCAGAACTCAATGACTGAAAATAATTGCTTCACTCTTTTCTTTTCTGAGTATGCTAGAGCCCAAGCTAAAGATTTAAAGCTGACTGGACAAATATAAAAGATGTCAGAAACAGTGACCACTGACATGCCATTCAAGGCACATGGAAGAACATTCAGGCATGAATGCCTCTAAACTGCTCATTGGTAAGATCAGCTATCAGTGAGGCACAAGTGTAAGTCAGCACAATTCACTGAGCCTGCCATGACCTTAAAATCATTGCTCCTGGGGCATGTTCATCCACCAATTAGTTTATATGCTCACTGGAAATCTATTGCTCAGTAAATGCACTGGCCTCTCATTCCACAGTGTTGATGAAGTGTGTGTGATGCCTTTTCTCTTCACAACTTGACCCCTAAAGCTGACCCATCTAAAACTAAGGTATTCATGCCAATTGAGTACACCATCACCCCGGTTTATCACGGGTCTCAATAGTTTCTTTAAAAGCCATTATATTTTTCCCCCTCTAGCCTAGAACGATTTGCTAGACAACCCAGCTAAACACGATTTTAAATTTGCTAATGTTGGGAAGAACATTTTTAAACAAAGGATAAAGCACAACCTAACAGATAAATATAGTTGAGAATCAAAGAAAAACTAGGATAATAACACACAAACATTTCTTACCCTGGGATGCAACCTTAAAAGATCATTGTAGAGGAAAAAACATTTATATATTGCTCTCACCAGGAAGAAAGAAGATACACAAGTATTTTTCATCATTCAAGGACCATGGAAAAGATTAAATATGTTAAATAAAATATATTTGAATGATACATACTTTTTGAAATTCTGCATGAAATAAGATTGCAGATTTCAAAAAGCAAAAGGTTTGTAAATATTGCATTTCTTTAGTATTGTCTACATAAATGTAAATAAAACAATTATTTATTAAAACAATTGTTTAAGTCAATTATTTACTATAAAGCCAGAATAATTCTTTTGGATATGATGCGTTTTTCAAAAAATGTGTAACTGAAAAATTGTTATCATTTCGCTTAATGCTAAAACCCCTGTCAATCACTTTTTACTATGAACTCCTCAAAATTCTGTAACTTGGATAATAATATTATATTGTTCAGATAACTTTGTCAAAGTTTAGGTAGCATCACTAGTATTATAAGATAGACCCAGGAGCAAAACAGAGCACACAGCACACAGAGCCTTTAGATAATTAACTGTGATTTTATCTAAATATATACAGACATACCTGGTAAATACCTTATCATACAGCTACTGACACAGAGAGCAATGAGATACACGATGAGAGAGAACATGAGGAGATCTAATAATTAGAAAGATATTAGATTGCGCTGAGATGGATAAAATGACATTGGAACTGAAAGGACAGATGGATTCGGACTTTTATGTAATATGGGAGAAATTGTATAATTGGATTGAAGATAGAAATAAAGGGAAATAACAGATAGTAGATTTTGTAAAATTATATAGAGTATAGGAGAATATTAGTATGATGATCTGTAAATGGTCACAGTCGTGCACAAGAGTTGAATAAGAATTTTTTGTTAAAACCCAATAAAACTCAAATGGAAAAAAAAATCTACATACCCAGACAAACTTTGTTTTATTTGGCCCCTAATCATTAATGGAATTTTTTTTCATTTTTCAAACTGTGTTGAACCTTTCCTTTTCTTTCCTCCTTTCCTTTCCTTTCCTTTCCTTATTTAAAATTATAGAATTATAAAAATATTATAGTTGTGAGGTAAAATTTAAGACCTTAGTTTTATAGACATAACAGAAATGTTTATTACTTATCTCACTTTAACATATTGAAGTTTGCTGCTTTGATTTTTCTTTTAACTAGAAAAAGTCAGATAATGCTATCATGTGCTAGTAATAATTATATAATAATAATAATAATAATAATAATAATAATAATAATAATAATAATAATAATAATAATAATAATAATAATAGCATTATTTAAGCTTTTGTTTTTAAAAGAATTCCTAGGAAACTTTCTCAATTGAAATTTATTACTAGGTTCTAATGGAAAATAAATGTAATTATTCAATTTTGTCTTCGATTCATAGTTTAATATTCTCTCCTTGTTTACTCAAATGAATCTACAGATTTAATTTAACAATTTCTTGTGTCATGAACAGCCACTGAAATATTCAATATGTATATTTCTGTGAAAAACTGCCCCCTGACGGATATTAGTAATTTTGTGTATTTTTGCCACTGAATTTTTGCAAAAACTCATGTGGGTCCAATGATATACAGAGAGAGTTTGAATAAATCAACAACTCAATTGGTACTACTTTAATCTATTCCATAAATGAATTCATCCAACATGTCAATGTAAAAAAACAAATATTCTCTTATATTCAGTAATTAGTATACTACTTTTAACTGCAACAATTGCAACACTGGTTATTGATTTTTCACATTGTTATATTTTCTCTGTGGCTAACTACTTCAAGTCAATAAAATTTGAGGTACTCAATTCAGGTCATGCTACAGTATTTCTATAGGTTTAAGTTTGGACTTTGACCTGGCTGTTCCAAAACACTTAATTTGTGCTTTCTTATTCATTCTGTTTTACTTGCTTATAATTTTGAGTTTTCTGCCTTGCCGCATGACTCATTTTGTAGGTATATAAGTAAAATGTAGGTAGACTGTTCTACTGTACCCCTCTTATCATCCTGAAAACTGAAATGTAAACGCCGTTTCTCGTCCTAGTGTCTGTGACCATGGAAAATAGTTCCATCTATCTTTCCTACAGCTCCTATACCTAGAACTATGCAGGGTACTCCAGATGTGGTCTCATCAGTGCAGAGTAGAAGGGAACAACTTCATATGTCTTTGATGTAGTGCTTTTTCTATCACAATCCTGCACTAACTCTTCTAGCCATTATCTCACACGTTCAGCTCATGTCAGGTTAACCATAATCAAGTTCTTTGCTGAAGTCATGTTTCCAGACTATATTGCATGTGTGCCCTATATTTTTGCCTAAGTGATATATCTTGCACTTCTTCCTGTTATATTACATTTCATCTCAGTCCTTTGACCTAGCTGTGGTAGCGCAGTTAGAAATAGGAGAACTACCACATGGATTAAAGGAAGTTTAGGATACTGAGTTAAATAATCCCATAGAGGAGACATATTGGCAGCAGCAATTGAAATCAGATTACTTCAGATTCAGTGGAAGAAATGTAGTGGCTTATACACGATTGGCATTTGTCTCCTCTTGAACTTGCAACACATATATCACGATTTTTCTTCCAAATAATGGAATGTTGTCCAAAAAAGTATGATTCTTTTATTTATGATTATCATGAGATAAAGTAATATCCTTTTGGCAAAATAATTTTTGGAGGAGTATTATCACCAAACAAAGAATTGAATGCTCTCCAGGGTTAGGCTTATTGCACTTATTTACAGGAACAAACCAAAAATTTAAAAATAAAGAATTGATTATTTATTTTATTATAGAAGCCAAAACAACAATTGTGTCACATTGGAAAACTTCGACAATGTAACAACTGAATTTTGGATTAGTAAAGTCTCTTCAACTGCCACATTAAGAAAATCACAGATAAAGTAATGAAATTTCAGAAGCAGGAACCACAATTTGATCCAAATTTTAGTTGGATTTTATGATTTATGTTAATAGCAATATTTGTATTTGAGATGGGCAATTCAAAAAATGTGAAAAATAAATAAATAAATATTAATGAAGGCCTTCTCTGCTGTTGCACCTGCCCTCTGGAACATCTTGCCTCCCAGAGTGAAGGAAGGAAGATATTGGACATGTTGGAGCTGTATAAATAAATCTGTGTTACAATGGATGCAAGACTCTAACAGAACTTATGATGGAAAGTTGGTGAGGAACATTTATTTAGTAGTGCGAGGATTCCTTTATTTGTACTTGGAGCTGTTTAATTGATTTCAAGTATTTTAAATCTGCTTTAAATTTCTGTGCTGTTGCCTGTTACTCAAATTGTCATATAAACTATAGCAATTGTACTCTTTTCTCCAATCCTTACTTAACTTAAGGCTTTTGTTGCCTTAAAAAATAATTTGTTTCCTGATTACTCCACTGTTGGGTTTGTAACCAAGCACCACAGATTCCAAAACCAATGGGTCTGGCACAGCGATGAAATGCTACCGGTTCGTACCAGTTCAGGCGAACTGGTAGTAAAAAAACTACCAGTTCCTCCGAACAGGTATTTCCGACGATCAGCTATGCCACGTGATTTAAAATCACGCAGAAAATCCAAAGCAGGATATCCTGCTTTCTAGTGAGTCTAAATTGCGTGACACAGCCGTTTCCCTGCCTCGTTGTTTTACTTACCTTCCCAAACCTCCTTTTTCTACGTGAAGCGTGCATTTGGCACATAATGTGCATGCATGTGCAGCATGCATTTGGTGTGCAGTGCACATGCACACACAGCATGCATTTGGAGCACATTGTGTATGTGCGTGCGCATAGCATGCATTTGGTGCATATACCGCATGTGCTGACAGCAAACCAGTGGCAAAACGGGGAAGATTTCACCACTGGTATGGAAGAATTTTTTCAGCTTACACTATGCTTTATCAACCTCTGCTACACACGTAATACAAGATAGCGCAGACATTGATTTACTTCCTATTCTTCCATTACTGTTGAGAAAGAAGAGGCTTCGAACCCAGAGAAAAGTGGATTGCTGGAGTCATGTGAATAGAAATGTTCAAAAAAGGTAAATTACCATAAGGTGGCAACATTTTCATTTTTCAAGTATAAGTTCACATGATTCCACTTGAACTGACTGAGCAGCAGACTCCCGGTAGGATAAAAATACAAGACGTTTTGTCATGTAATGGAATAACCTCTAACCTGATTTCTATATAAAATACTAATGCCTTCTACATAAAATATTATACATATGAAAAGACATTTTACTGCTATTTGGCTGCAAATGGCATGAATAAAAAAAATTAGGAAGGTGAGTAGGAAGAGATCTACAATCACAACAAAACAAATCCATAATCCATTTATATATAGCAATAGCACTTAGACTTATATACCGGTTTACAGTGCTTTACAGATCTCTCTAAGCGGTTTACAGAGTCAGCATATTGCCCCCAACAATTTGGGTCCTTGTTTTACCCACCTCAGAAGGATGGAAGGCTGAGTCAACCTTCAGCCTGGTGAGATTTAAACTGCCAAATTGAAGGCAGCTGACAGTCAACAGAAGTAGCCTGCAGTACTGCACTCTAACCACTGCACCACTGTGGCTCCTATATTAAATGTTGGGGCTATTTGAGAGACTGAATATCTGAAATATTTGTTTATATATTTTTCATTAAATAAGGATGAGAGAGTTTATAACCATTTATAGACCCATTATGTAAGGGGAGGAGAATTACCGTATTTTTCAGAGTATAAGGTGCACTTTTTCCCCCCTAAAAGAGGGTGGAAATCTGGATGCATTTTATATACCAAATGTAGCCCTGCCCACCCACCCGTCCTCTCAAATGGAGCTTTAAGAGGCTGCAAATGCAGCCTCCCAAACAGAAAGCCTCTCAAGCAGAATTTTTTTTTCTTATTTTCCTCCCCCAAAAATAGGGTGTGTCTTATACTCTAAAAAATATGGTAATTGGGTGTTTTTATTATTATTATTATTATTTTCAACATCTAGCCAAGATGGATTTTTTAAAAAATGTTTAATATTGGGTGTTTGGGTCATTCCCCCCCACCTTTTTTTTTTTTTGTACATATTTTTTCTATTCTTTTGTTACTGTTGGATGTATGTTTTTTTTGTTTTGTGTTTTATTCCCATTGATAAAATATAATAAATGTTTTCTGAGGTTTTCGCGGGTGTTTGTATGTAGGTCTTTGGTTATTTGGGTTTTCTCCCGCGTAAAATTGGAAGTGTCTTGGCGACGTTTCGACGAAGTCTCATTCGTCATCTTCAGGCTGGTGTTTTCGGCTTCGTGCTCCTAGAAGCACGAAGCTGAAAACACCAGCCTGAAGATGACGAATGAGACTTCATCGAAATGTCACCAAGACACTTCCAATTTTATGCAGGAGAAAACCTGAATAACCAAAGACCAACATAATAAATATATACATGGAAAATCCAAGTGAAGTGTATATGGATTTCCAGATTCAGGTAAATTGCATTGTTGTGCTAGATTCATAAGATTAATATATATTTAATTAAATTTTAATAATTAAACTATTTAATTTGCCTGCCTCACTCAGTGACTGCAATTCTAACTCTGCTCATTGTCATCATTAATCAACTGCATGATTGATTAGAAGGTGGAAGATCCCAGAGCTCAATGGCACATGGAAACTTGTCATGGGCCAGAAGGCCTTAACTGGTCCTTCTGCCTCCCCTTCCCATTCCCAGAAGGCTTTAACTGGCTAGGCCCAATGGCATTTGACCTGGGAGAGCCATAAGCAATGGAACCTCCAGAAATAGCCAATCAAGTCCTAAGCACCATTACCCAATTAAAAATTAGCCATTCGGTTTACAGGAATGGTCAGCACCTGTAACTACATTACAGCAAGTACAGCAACTACAAACAACAACGACAGCAACTACAGCAACTACAAACATTACAGTCTTCCATCTCAAGCTCTCTGACAAGAGGAAATTGAAATTAGGCTGAAGTGTCCAGACCAACAGTGCAAGATTCCTTCAGTTGAATGTCACCCTATCCTTTAAATATTGTGTGCCACGCGCTTCACAAACAAACAACAAAAAATAACCAGGACAGCAGATGCGAAGCTCCCATTCCTTTCATCATCCTAACCAGAACCAGAAATATATAGTATATATTTATTGAAAAGTATAATAATCAGAAAATATGACAGAGTACAACCAAAGATATAGCACTGCTAGTAAAGTCAGAAAAAGATATATAAGATAATGAAGAAGTGAATAACATTAATAGAAACTAAAAGTATACCCATAAAATGTTAATATAAAATTAGCTCAATCCTTTAAAATATTATTAAATATAGTCATATACACTTTCTAATTATCCATCTTCTAAATTTTAGTAGAATATATTATTTCTATATCATGATATTTATAATATATGATTAAATTGTTGCTATTTTATTATGTAAACACCTTAGAGTATTAAATATAAATAAATGAAAAGAAGAAAAATATTCTATGAGTATTAATTACAATTTTGAATGCTAATGTTCCAAGCATTATAATTATTTAACTTTTTTCTTTCTTTCCTTCTTTCTTTTTCTTTAACTTACTTTCTTTCTTTCTCTTTCTTTCTTTCTTCAGAAGTCACATCACAGTTTAACGAGCTATATGCAACAAGATATATGCAACAAGAATAAATTTTGCTCAAAAAACACAATTTTGAAATCTTGGGAGGTATTACAGAAAAATAGCCAGGACTAAGCCCAGTACCATTAGCATTGCATGGACCAATTACACAGACATATAAAACAAAACAATAAGCCTCATAGACACATGAACGAAAGAAAATCTATGTATCTACTAATAAATCAATGCATCTGCCACTTTTCATTTGTAACTGTTAAGATATCTATATTTCATGCAACATGAATACCTTAACCAATTGATATGTGCCATCCACTTATGGTTTTGGGCCCACCTATTAATTGGCATGTTTCTAACAGATTAGCACTTTCCACCATGGAAATGCAGCTTTTGGTAGAAAAAATATACAGTATATTCTGGCCCTTCCTTATTTTCTAATTTTGAATTGACTGAATCACATCAATAAACTCTAAACATTGCATTTTTAAAAAAATGTAACTTGTTTAGTTAAATCTCATATAATTATTAAAGAACTCTATTAATATTATATATTATAATAAAACTAAAGTATTTAGTAACATTAAAAATAGCTGAACCAAATAAGCCTATATCACCGGTGATATTGTGACATTTCATTATCTGTGGCATTGCACGTACCTTCCTGGAAAGTATTTAATTTGATAATATAAATTATTATATTATAAATATAAGCCATAGCATTCAATTTAAAACTACACTCATTAACACAATACCTCAACAAATTAAAATATCAAATGTCACCTTAACCTGTTCATAAAAGACTAATAGAATGTAAAATTACTTTAACAAAACTGAGCTATTTCAATGACAATACTTACTAGGCAGGTAATTTTTTTTATAAAAGCTCTCTAGTTAGTGAAATTGCTACTTATGCATAGCTAGGACTGAAGCAAATGGTTTAATGTACTCAAATCTTTATTTACAAATTATGTGTGTATAAAATATTGAGGTTTGGCAAAGATACTGCCTTCCTTGCAAATTACAACTGCTCATTGCTAGGTAGAAAACTATTCCAATGGTAGCTCTTGACAATATTTATATGTCCCTTTAAGTGTAGATTTACTTTCTAGTTGGTGAGATGCAAGTAACAATAAAATTGTCCTGCAAAGTACCCTAGAGATCCTACTTTGCACAGAGTATGTACATTCTTGGGGTAAAGTTGGGCTTTGATTGTACTTCTGGTATACTGGTCAAAAAATGCCCAAGTTGACCAGTACTGTCCTTACCATCAGCAGGGGCAGGTGCATTTGGTATAAGGATAACAAAGGCTGGTAGCTTAGTTTGCACATTCTCTAAAATGCAGCTTTTCATACCTCAGGGTCTTGGACACTAGAGGTAATGATCAAAACCGGCCTTAAAGATGTGAATATATCATTGGGCATGGGGATCAGAATGCTGGGCAGAGCCCATGAGATGGTTATGCTGATACTGAATTTGAACTTTTGCTTACAGTTTTATGCCAGTTGCATAAATAGGTAACTATTGTTATGTTGTTGTTTGAATTTTTTTTAAAATCATGGTTAACCATCAAAAGTCACAATGAGAAGATGGGTAGCAGTAAACAAAAAACAAACAAACAAACAGAATGATTCTTCAAGGAGAGTTAAATATGCCAAGGTCTCGTAGAGAGCTAACCCAAAGTAGATCAGGGAATTCTGGAAATTCAAGAATAGGCATATCCAGGTGTAGTAGTGTAGGAATTTAGCACCCACCCCTTTCCTAGAAGAATGAAATATTTTAGGAAATATTAAAAAGAAAGAATATTATGTTTCCCTGGTTGAGAAAGAACGTTGTCTTACCTGAACATTCCTTTTCAGGGCACTGCGAATGCAATCCATAAACGGTTGCTTTCCTCATCGCTCAACTTTGACTGGGTGATTTTTTTCAAATATCTCTCTCCGTGCTGTGGCCACACCCCACTTTCCCATGATGCATCAGTCTTTGAACGAAGGCATGACCACCTAGGTAAGGAATCGGAACAAGGTAAGTAGCAAAGGAACTATGAAACTGGAACCAGTAGAACACTAGAACAAAAACAACGAACAGGGTGGGAATGGATTGCATTCGCAGTGCCCTGAAAAGGAACGTTCAGGTAAGACAACTTTCTTTTTCCAGTGGACTGCTCCTGCAATCCATAAACGGGAT
This sequence comes from Arizona elegans, assembly GCA_022577455.1. Taxonomy (NCBI): domain Eukaryota; kingdom Metazoa; phylum Chordata; class Lepidosauria; order Squamata; family Colubridae; genus Arizona; species Arizona elegans. Next base: position 294,102,594 of record JAKOOJ010000001.1, on the reverse strand, counting down.
ATACCAAAGTTCAGATCCCAAGGGCGGGAGACAAATTGCTCCCAGAGTCCTGGACGATAAGGACACTTTGCAGAACTCGGCAGCCAAAAGAAGCCTCAGCGGAGGCAAATGTATCAATTTTATAGTGTCTTATGAACAGTGTTACAGACGACCAAGTAGCCCGGCAGATGTCCGAGACTGATGCCTGCATAGCCCAGGCGGCCAACGTTGCCAAACTACGTGTAGAGGGGCAAAATCCAAGCAGGAACAGGTCGTGACTGTTGTTTGTATGCCGTAGAAATGCACGCCTTAATCCATCTGCCCATGGTGGATGGAGATATCTTTTGACCCAAGGAAGTTGAATGAAATGAAACCAAAAGGGCCTCAGACCTCCAGAATGATTCGGTCCTACGAATGTATCGATGTAAGGCCCTGCGAACGTCGAGGGTATGCCAGTCCTTCTCACGTTGGTGCCTGGGTGACGGGCAGAAATCCGGAAGGATGAGCTCCTGGGCACGATGGAAATAGGAGTTTACTTTAGGTAAGAAAGCAGGATCCAGATGTAGTATCACGGTATTAGGTTGGAATATGCAGAGATCCTTTCTCATTGATAAAGCAGTAAGTTCAGAGACTCGTCTCGCCAAGGTGATCGCCAAAAGAAAGGCCATCTTGTAGGATAAATACTTGAGAGGCGTAGATCCCAGAGGCTCAAAAGGAGGACACATAAGAGCCTGAAGGACAAGAGAAAGGTCCCAGGTCGGGTATCGATGAACAGGCGGTGGGCGGAGGTTCATAGCCCCATGGAGAAAACCTTTAAGCAACGGGTGCAGAGATAGAGAAGAGTAAGGCGGACACCTGATGACTGTGGACAATGCAGCAGCCTGACGACGAAGGGTAGATGGCGACAAGCCCTTGTCCAGACCTGATTGCAAGAAACACAAAACATCCACAATCTGAGCCGAGGTAGGGTCAACTAGTTTGACAGCACAGCAAGAACAAAAGGACTTCCAGGAAGACTCATGTATTCGTGAAGTCAAAGGTCTCCGGGAGGCCTGGGTCGTATTAATGACAGAGTCTGGAATATAGTCCTTTCGCAGAATGACCCGCTCAAACGCCAGACGGCCAATTTGAGCCATCCTGGGTCTGGATGGTTGATGGCCCCCTGACGAAGTGAGAGACGGTCCGGTGGAATCACCCACGGTGGAAGGATCGACAATGCCACAAGGTCCGCGTACCATGGTCGACGTGGCCAATTGGGGGCCACCAGGAGCAGGTCGGCCCTTTCCTCCAGCAGCTTGCGGATCACCTGAGGGATCAGGGGAATCAGAGGAAAGGCGTATAAGAGCCCGGGCGGCCAATGGCACCTGAGGGCGTTGTGATCCTCTGTCGTCTGGCACAGGTAACGAGTTACAAATCGTGGAAGCTGGGCATTCGACGGGCTGGCGAACAAGTCCACGATGGGCATGCCGAAGATGAGAGAAGCCTCGCAAAAGAGGCTGGGGTGTAGTTGCCATTCTGATTGTTCGATACTTTGTCTGCTGAGCCAATCGTCCTGGACGTTTTCCACTCCTGAAATGTGATTGGCCCTCAACGAGAGAACATGTGTCTCCGCCCAACGTAGAAGCTGTTCCGTTTCCAACATCAGAGGTCTTGACCAAGTGCCCCCCTCCTTGTTTATATGGGCCTTGGCTGCAATGTTGTCCGTTAGGACAAGGATGTGACGACCTTCCAATTGCGCCTGAAAGTGATGGAGAGCCAGTCGAATGGCCCTCAGTTCCAACAGGTTGATGTTGTGTCCTCTTTCTGAATCTGACCCGCGACCCTGCACTACTTGATTGTGGAGGTGAGCACCCCATCCCAGGAGGCTGGCATCTGAGGTTAGGGTCAAGCGGTCCGGAATCAGAAAATGCGAACCTTTGTGAAGCGCCGGACCTATCCACCAAAGGAGGGATAGATGAATTTGAGGTGGAAGTGACACTTTGCGAAGGGAATCGCTGCGGCCCGATCGTTGGAAGGGAAGCAGAAACCATTGTAATGGTCTCGTGTGACAACGAGCCCATGGCACAATTGAGAAGCTCGAGACCATTTTCCCCAGCAGTTGAGAGAGATGAAGGAGAGGAATGGACCGATATGACAGAATTTGATGAATCAATTCGCAGATGCTCTGGATTCTGTCTGGGGAAAAAAAGACCTGTCCTTGAATAGTGTCTATCATCGCCCCCAGGTGTAGCAGAGAGGTGGACGGATAAAGGTGACTCTTTGGAAAATTTATTGAAAACCGGTTGTTCTGAAAGACCTCGATGACGAGTTGCAGATCTCGAGACGCTTGACTCCTGGAAGATGACAGAACCAGGATGTTGTCGAGATAACATAAAACCCTCACTGGGATTTTTCTGAGGGAGGCCGCCACAACCGCCACCAACTTTGTAAAAGTCCTTGGAGCTGAGGACTGTTGTGGCCCCGCCCTCTGAGCCTATCCCATCGGAGGAAGAAAGCTCCGAGCATAAGGAAGAGGAGTCAGCCAGGCCTCCCTCTCCAGGCCCCTCCCCTCTGGCACTGTCTCAGGTGCCGGCCGAGGGAGAGGAGATTAGCAGGGAGACAGGTGTCTCGGATGAGAGTGAAGGAGAGACATCATTCCTGGACGCACGCCTCCGAAGGCGTGATAAACGATTGCAGCAGCTCAGGAGGCGTGCTAGGGATTAGAACTGAGTCACTGGACCACACCCCATAGACTATATAATAGAGGGTGGGGGCCAGCGATCCCTATGACGAACAAAAATAAACCTTGGATAGTCACTAAAGCCTCGTCCGAAACTGCTGAGAGGAATATTTATTTTTGTTGGACTCTTGTACACTGAGTATATTATCTTTCTGTTTCTGTGGAAATAAAGCACTTGGCAGACGGTGTGTATATCGCTGCCAAGTTGGAGATAAAGACCTGGGTGTGTGCCAAGTGCTTCCTTAACCCTCGGCTGGCTGTGTTGGTGTGTGTGTGTGGACGGGGACAGATCAAGGACAAGCCAAAGGGCATGGCGCAATACTGATAATGGTCCTCCCCAATCTGGAACCGCAAGAATTTTCAGTGTGCCAGCAGAACCGGAACATGAAGGTATGTCTCCCGGAGGCCGGCTGACTGGAGGAAGTCCCCACGACGAATCCCTCCAAGAATGGACCTCAGGGAGTGCATTTTGAATCTGCGGTAAGGGACCGACAGATTTAGATGTTTTAAGTTCAGGATGGCCCTCCAACCCCCGGAATGTTTTGGAACCAGAAATAGAGTTGAATAGAAACCCCCGCCCTGTTGATCTGGTGAAACAGTTTCTATTGCCTTGATGTGCAAGAGATGGAGAACTTCCTTCCGTAACTGGCGTTCCAATTCGAGCGACGGGAGAGAAGGACAACAGATGTGGCAGGATGGAGGACGATCCAGGAATTCGATAGCCAGGCCGAAGGAAACTGTACGAAGAATCCACGCATCCATGGTTGACTTTTCCCATTGATGACAAAAGAGTCACAGGCAGCCACCAATGGGATCCAGCAAGTTGTAGTCATTTTCCCCTGCGGAATTGACGGAATCTGGAACCACGGAAGGATCGTTTGGCTGTAGCGGTGTTTCTGGACCTGTCGCGAAAGCGTTGTCGATCGGACGAACGGTCGGTTCCGTGAAAGTAGGAGCTCTGCGAATAGGGACCTCCAGATCCCGATGAGGCACGAAAGGGCTGGCGCTGATAGTAGGGTGTATAACGCCATTCAGGACTGCGATAGGAGGAAGTTGGCATAACCTTTCGTTTGTCCTTGTCTTTGACAAGGACAGGGTCGAGGGCGGAACCAAAGAGAGTCGGGGCCTTATATGGAGCTGCTGCCAGTTTCCATTTGGCCTTGGAGTCAGCTCTCCAGTTCCTAAGCCAAAACAAGCACCGTGATGTCACGGACGAAGCCAAAGCTCTTGAGGCGAATTTTACCGAGTTCAAAGAGGCATCCGCCGAGTACTCAGTGGCAGCTACGATTTTGTTTATATCTTGGTGAAGGCGCGTATCCTCCGGTGGTAACCTATCCTGAAATTGCCTCAGCCAAAGCAGTGTAGCCCGATTGAAAAAGGACGTAGCAGTAGCGGTCTTAATCGTCCAGGCAAGGGCTTGATGTTCCTTACAAAAGGAGAGCTCAGACTTCCAGTCCTCGGATTTGAGAGCATCCAAAGAGTCAGTGGAAACCAGCGAAGATGAAGACAGGTTCGCAATCGGAGGTCAACCACTGGCAGAGACAACAAGGCGTCCAACTCTGGAGCAGCGCAATACAGTTTCTTATCTAGAGCATTGGGCCCCATCAATGAACCAGGTTGAGACCAGGGAGACTGCAACACATCAGAAAAGAGTTGAGGACAGGGGATTCAGTCCCTGCCCGGCTTGGATGATGAAAACAGAGCCTCGTGAGGAGCGGACGAGGAAGCAGTGTCAGAAGATAAAGAAGTTGATGCAGTCATGTTAGTGGTCTGACGTGCTTTATGTAGAAGAGATTTAAACAAGGATGGCCTGAATAAGCCAGCAAAGGGGGGGGGCATCAGGTGCAAGACCCTCATCCTCAGAGAATTCTAAGTCCTCAACTGTTTCGTCCCCATGATCAGATTCATCCGACGAACCGGGTGCCAAGCTTAAAGGAGACTTGGAACGAGTCAGAGCAGACGAGTGAGGTATAGTAGGAGGAGCTATCTGAACCTGCTGAAGGGAAGATTGATGAATCCCAGCTGCCAGAAGGGAAGATAAGGCATTAGAGAGTAAGGATTGTAAGTCCACCTGTGGTGCCAACAACTGTCCATCCGAATCACGAAGGCCGGCAGAGGTCAGAGTAAAGGTCACCTCCGGCCAACCTGAAGGCAGATGAGCAGGTCCCATGAGGCCTACTGTCAAGACATCAGGCAGCGACATAGAAGCCTTCTTGGACAGTCTGCCAGTCTGCCAGAAACACCTGACTGTGCCACAGTGGTAGCAGGAGGAGGAGGAGGAGGGTAACACTTGAGAAACTGAGGTGAGCGAAGCTAAAGAGGATGGTCCCTGAGACATCAGAGTTGGATCGGTTGCGAAGACAGAGGCCAAAGAGGCCTGCCTAGCCTTATCATACTGATGCTCAAGAGCCCTGTGGCGGCGTTGAGCGTCTTTGTCTGCCGACGATGACCTAAGCTGGCAGGTATCCTCAGAAACAGAAGCAGGCCTCCCACGTGACTTCGACCTATGTTTGGTATGAGCCCTAGGTGGGCTGGGCTCATGTTCCATGTCAGAGGAGAGGTAAGAATCCGCCATCTTGACTCAACAGTCAAAACCCCTTGATCCTGGTTGTTTTTTTATTATTATTTTATTTTATTTTATTTTATCTTATTTTTTGGAAGTAACGATATATACAGTTCGAGGAAATGAGGCAGAGTCAGCAGAAAACCACAACTGAAGGGGCGAGATAATAAGCCCAACAAACTAGGGAGTTAATATAAGAAAACAGCGCTCACCTGAGGACCCAAAGATACTGGGACAGCAAAAGGTGGCAATAACAACTGAAGAAGTATAGTTAACAGGGAGTGCAGCTCAAACATACTTACCCGTAAAGGTAAGTATGATTTCGCCCCAAATGGTGGCGAACTGGCAAATAGAAAATGTCCGCTGTAATTGAGGTAATTCCGCTCCGGCCGTTGGCAAGGAGACTCCCACAGTAAAATGGCCGCTGAAGGCTGACCTAAAATGGTGGCCGGTAGTACTCGCTAGTCAGTTGTTAAGAGCGAAGGCCGCCGCTAAGGGAATCCCCTGAAGAGTATCTTTGCAGACAGGGGAGAAATTGGAATACAGTGGCGCCACCCGAAGGATGGACGCCAACTCCGCTCACCACTGGCGAAAAACACATGCCTCCAGACGATCCCGAAAGGCTTCAAGTTCGAATTGAAAGCAACGAAAACTCCACTCAGGAGAACAGCGGAAAGGAGGTCAATACATCAGAGCTTGCAGGGCGAACCATGCGGAGGGCTCTGGAGCCGCCGCTACGAGAGCCCAAGAAACAACCAAATTGGAAAAGAATGGTGTGTGGGGTAGCTGCGGCAAACCGCCAACCCCTCGTGCACACCGGCGGCTAGAAAAAAAAAAGGGATCGCCCCGAAGGGTCAGAATCCCGAGCTGCGGGCTGACGGCTGTCAGAAGCCCGTGCGGAGGGCGGAGAGGAGGTCCCAACGTGAGCCCCACGCCATGCAGCAATAGGAACAGGCTCTCACCGAAATAAAACAAACTAAGAGAAAAATAAAGAAAAAAACTTAACGCAGAAGTGCTAAATAGCGCTAAAGGATTCACCACGAAGAGAAATCCACACCAGTCTGTCAGCGACTGAGTGAAAAGACTGATGCATCATGGGAAAGTGGGGCGTGGTCACAGCACGGAGAGAGATATTTGAAAAAAATCACCCAGTCAAAGTTGAGCGATGAGGAAACCATTTATGGATTGCAGGAGCAGTGCACTGGAAAAATGGAGAAACATGTTTTAAAGACAAAGCAACTCCCACCTTCCTGCCTCCCCCCCTTTGTTAATGGGCCAGAGGCAGAAACTCAATCTTTGACAATAGGACCCATCTGCAACACAATAGCAACAGAAACTCACCACATGGCACTTGGGAAGATTACATCAGTCAGCAAGGCTAGCTAAGACCCCCACCCCCTGGGAATCTGACAACCAATCAGGATACTCTTTCGGGGGCCCAGGAAGTTCAAAGCCAGAGAAAGCATAAAACCCAGGGACTTGCTCTGTCTCGGCCCTTTTCTTTTTTTTTTTTTTTAATTTAAAAAGTTTTACAAATACATTTTCTCCCCAATTCCCCCCCCCAAGCCCCCCATGCCCTTCCTAGCCCTCCCCTTTCCCCCCCAGGACTTCCACAATATAAAATCCTAATCGAAAAATACATTTTATAAAGCTTAAACCCCTCCATCCCCTATATACTGTTTATTCCTTCAAAAAACTCAATTAATTTGTCCCTACATAATACATTCATTCAGCTAAAAGCTATCTGATATTTCTTAGTTTGGTATTTATTCTGCACATAATCTATCCACTTTTTTCACTCCCATACATAAGTCTCTTGAGTTCGGTCTTTTAAATATGCTGAAATCTTCGCCATCTCTGCAAAACTGGCCATCTTCAAAGTCCATTCTTCAATAGTGGGCATAGCTTCATTTTTCCAATATTGACCTATCAGTAATCTTGCTGCTGTCACCATATACAATATCAGCTTTGTTTCACCCAATGTAAAACCCTTAACTATACCCAATAAAAACAATTGTGGAGAAAACTGAAGTTTTTTCTTCAAAACATTTTGCATGACCCACCAAATTTTTATCCAAAAGGCCTTCACTTTCTTACAAGTCCATCACATATGATAATATGTGGCATCTAAGCAATCACATCTCCAGCATTTTGGTTGAACATTAGAATACATACACGATAACTTCTTAGGATCTAAGTGCCACCTATAAAACATTTTATAAAAATTTTCCCTCAAATTCTGTGACTGTAAATTTAACATTCTGGACCCATATTTTTTCCCATGTTTCCAACATCACTGGTTCTGCAAAATTTTGTGCCCACTTTATCATACAATCTTTAACCAATTCATTTTCCGAGTCCCTTTCTAGCAAAACATTATAAACCCTCTTAATATGCATTGGACCTTTCTCTTTTATATGTCTAACCAAATCTTCTTCATGCATCATTATACCAGTTTTTTGATCTTCTTTCCATCTCAATTGAAGTTGATTATATTGTAACCAAGTTAAATTAATCCCTTCTTCCAACAGCATTTCTAATGTCTTTAATTGCCATCTGCCCCCATCCATAAAAAGAACTTCTTTATATAAAAACCCCACGAATGACATTATATTTGTATTCCACATAATATGACCAAGATCCAGCCATAACGGTATTTTGTAATCCCATTTAAATCAGTGCTTCTTCCAAACTCTCATCAAAGAGTTCCTAAGTATGTGGCTTTTGAATACTTTATCCACTTTATTCTCATAAAATAAATATGCATGCCAACCAAATTCAAGATCATGACTTTCTATATTCAATATTCCAGTCTTTGTCCTTCCAAACCAATCACTTGCTTGCGTCAAGACTGCTGCTTTATAATACAATTGTAGATTTGGAAGTTTAAGGCCTCCCCTTTCTGGAGCATCTTGCATTATTTTCAGTTTGACTCTCGGCTTTTTCTCATTCCAAACAAATTTATTCAATCCATTTTGCCATTCTCTCAATTGCTTATCACTTTTAAGCACCGGAATCATTTGAAACAAAAAAAGAAATCTAGGCAAAACGTTCATCTTAACTGCTGCTATTTTTCCAAGCAAAGACAGCTGCAGTTTTTTCCAAGTCTCCATATCCTTTTGTACCTCTCGCCACAACACCTCATAATTATTTTGAAATAATTTTATGTTTGAGTCTGCAACTTTAACTCCTAGATATTTAACTTTTGATACTATTTCAAAGCCTGCCTTGCTTTCAAGTTCCTGCTTCCGATCTTGTGTCATATTTTTAACAATCATCTTAGTCTTTTTCTGGTTCAACCTAAATCCTGATATCATACCATATTCGTTTATAATGTCTTTCATCTGGATTATTGATTCCATCGGCTGTGTTAGAGTAACAACCAGATCATCTGCAAATGCCCTGGTCCTGTAGTCCTCATGCCTGATAGCTATGCCATGTAATAAGTTTGAGTCCCGTATTGTATTCAACAAGACTTCTAATGTTAAAATAAATAACAATGGGGATAGTGGACAACCTTGTCTTGTTCCTTTTTCAATACTAAAATTTGTAGTCAAACTTCCATTAATAATAATTTGTGCATTTGTTGTTGATAGATTGCTGAAACTGCCTGTATAAACTGATCCCCAAAGTCCATTTTTCTCAAAGTCTTTAATAGAAGGTTCCAATCCACTCTATCAAAGGCCTTCTCCGCATCCAAGAACACCAGCACTGCAGATATCTGTTTATTCTTCTCAAGATAGTCCAATAAGTTTATTATTTGCCTTACATTATCTTTCATGTATCTGCCTTCTATAAATCCTGCTTGGTCATGATGAATCACCTCTTGAATAACTGGCATCAGTCTGTTGGCTAATACTTTTGCAAAAATTTTATAATCATTGTTCAGAAGAGATATTGGTCTATAATTCTCAGGTTTTTTAAGACCTGCTTGCTCTTTCGGCATCAATGAAATATAAGCTGCTTTCCATGAAGGAGGTATTTTACCCCCTTGTTGTATACTACAAAATAAGTCTTTAAGATGTTCAATCATTTCTGCTTGTAAAGTTTTATAATACACCACAGTTAGGCCATCCGTCCCTGGCGCTTTAGCTGTTTTCAATTGTTTAATTGCGACAATAATCTCCTCAGCTGTAATTGGTTGACTCATTCTTTCCTTTTGATCACTAGAAATTTTTATAACTCTTTTTTCTTCTAAGTATTTATCTATAAATCCAGTCTTTATTTCATCTTTAGCATATAATTTAGTATAATAATCTAAGAAAGCTTCTTTGATTAATTTTTGTTGAAAAATTTCCTTCCCTCCGATGTCAATACTACCAATAACCCGTGTGCTCTGACGCTTCCTCAATGTATAGGCCAGCCATCTGCCCGGTTTATTAGCGTTACAAAATGTATTATGTTTCGCAAATTGTAAATTAGTTGCTGTTTGCTCTGCCATAAACATATGAAATTGATCTTTCAAAAGTTTGATAGCTCCTCGTATTCTTTCATCTGTTGGATTCTTTATAAGTAGCTGCTCTTTCTTCTTTATCTCTGCTTCCATTTCCAATCTTCTCTTTTGTCGGTTTAATCTATGTTTAGAATTCATTTGAATAAGAACCCCCATCATATATGCCTTACTCGCATCCCACACGATTTCAATAGGGGTACCCTTATTCAAATTCATTTCAAAAAATTCTTTCATTTGCTTCTTAAGTTCATTTACATTTTTTTCGTATCTAAACAAATTCTCATTTACTCTCCATGATCTTCTCTCAATCTTTCCCATTTCAATTTCTATCCATACCGGGCTATGGTCAGTTAGAGTCCTTGGGAAAATCTTTGGTTTTTTTGTTTTTGTAAGTAAGTCAGATGATAATAAAATAAAGCCAATCCTAGAGAAGGATCTGTGTCTGTCTGAAAAAAAGGTAAAGTCCAAGTCTTTTGGGTTATGTATTCTCCAAATATCTTTTAATTCCAAATCTTCTTTCATATCAAAAAAAGTCTGTGGCAATCTATTCCTTGACTTTGCCAAACTCTTTTTATCTATTTTAGGATCAATTACTCCATTCCAATCTCCCATAATTAAAATAGATCTATAGTCGCATTGCAGTATTTTAGAATACAATGTTTTATAAAAATCTTCTTGTTATTGATTAGGAGCATAGATTCCAATCACCAAAATTGGACCATTTTCTGTATAAAGTTCAATAGCTATAAACCTCCCAGAATCATCTGCTTCTATAATTTTAGATGATAGTCTTTTATTTATATAAATCACTACTCCATTCTTTTTTTCCGAATTAGAAGCTATAAATTGTGTTCCTAATTTAGAATTTATTAAATATTTTTGATCTTGTATTCGAATATGAGTTTCTTGTAAGCAAATGATATCATTGTTAAACTGTTTCAAATAATTAAATAATTTCCTCCTCTTCTGTGATGAGTTTAGTCCATTCACATTCCAAGATAAAAACTTAATTGTCATCTGGAACCTCTTGAAGCGATAGGAACATTTGCTGAAGACTTTCTTCCAGATTGGTAGTCTCCGGCTTAGCTCCCCCATGGCTTCATGTGCTTGTGCACCTTAGCTCCCTTCTTATCTTGTTGTGGCTTGGACCTCTCCTGTTGTTGTTTTTCTTTAAATTGCTTATAAACTGCTCGAGTTATGCGCTGCTCTTTAGCTTCAGCCATCCGGGCCAGGTCCAAAGCCACTTCTCTTGTATTTGTGGGTACTCCAAATACAGGTTCCAGAGGGAAATCTAACAAAGGCTCATCTAGAAATCCAGCTGTAGCTCCCTGCATTTCCATTGCCTCCCGCTCCAACTGTTTGCACTGCTCCTCAGTCTCTTGTTCAAACTGCTTCTCCTTATCACTCTCCTTTATCTCCAACACTGAAGATGTGTGTGGGGATGTTGTACCTGTTTTTTTAAAAACTGCAGAATAAAATTCTTCTGCTTTCTCAACTGTATTCAATCTATACCTTTCTCCTTCATACTTGAATATTATACCAGTTGGGGCATCCCATCTGAATGGGATTTGCTGTTTCTTTAGTTCAGACACTAAAAATCCAAAGTCCTTTCTATTTTTTAACATCTTAGGTGGCAGCTCTTTGTAAACTCCAATTTCTCTTCCATCAACTTGCACGGTAGAGACAAAGGACCTTTGCAGAATATCATTTCTTATTCTTCTTTCTGTAAAATATATTACCACATCTCTGGGCAATTGTCTTTGTTTAGCCACCCAGGAGTTCACTCTATAAGCTTTATCCATCTTACAAAGAATCTCTTCAGGACTAGTCTTTAACATCACAAATACTTGCGGTTTTGAGGTTCAGGTCCCAATTTCACCCTGTTCAATTAGGAAGTTTTCTTTGTTTTCACTTGTTAGGATGGTCACGCCGTCTTGTTCTACGAAGTAGAAGCGTCCCCGAGGTCCGGAGCTTCAGCGGGCTGGAGAGGGAGCCTCGCCTGTTTCCTCCCCCAGAAGCGAAAAAAAGCAGTCTGGGGGCTTCACAGGGGCTCAACCAAATCCCGCCAGCTCTGCTCGCAATTCCTTATGGATTTGGAGTTTTTCAAGCTGCTTCTCCTTTCTGGAAGCGGCTCTTTACAGACAGCGGGGCTGGCGGTCTAAAAAAAAAGACCGTCTGGCGACGACAAAGACCAAACTGGAAGTTCTGTCTCAGCCCTTTTCTGTTCAGGAACTCAAACCATGTGATCCTGTTCACCATTAAACCATCTTTCTAAGCAGTCTCCATGTTTCCAGTGTCTTTTTCCCCACTTGGAGCTGAACCCAGAAGGATATTTCTTCCTACAATAGTCTGCTCAGAAAGTGAAAGTAAATAACTACTGTAAATCAGGGTGTATATGCTGATTACAGTATACTTCAATACCCCCTATAAGAAATGAATTGTTTAATCAAAGTTTTCAAAAATGCTGTAAAAATAAGCTCCGTATAATTTTTCTGCAAGAAGGCTGTCTGGTCCAATAAATAAGAATGTGTTACAAGAAGAGGACATTGAAGGTGCAGGTGGGATTCTCCTTTGCAGAAAAATAGAGAAAAATCCAGAATGTCAAGCAACTCCCCCCCCCCCCCCGTTAATATTAGCAAATAAAAATTAGGATCCTTTTGTTTATATTTATTTAATTTTGCACAGAATATTAAATGTACTGCAAATTGAAATGTGGATTAAGTTTTTTCCCCCAATATTTATGAAAACTTTAAAGAATCGCATGGTGATACCACAAGGGTGCATGGCTATATATACGCTGTTTTTGAACAGACTCCCACTAGCTTGAGAATACTAATACTGCTCTGTGGCTGGTGTTCTGTCTGCACAATCATTGGGAGGAAGGATTATAATAACAATTTCTGACATAGTGGGTCTTAGACTCTTTAACAACCTCAGTGAGATACCCAGCAGGCAATCTTCAAAGTCTATTGGACAGTAGGCGGATTGCCTGATAATCGGATCATTGCCCTATACTATGCCAGGCTATATAAGGTGCAGCCAATAATCTTGTGTGCAGGCTATTTCCCCACCCCACCCCACCCCCACTTCATGGACACAGCAGGCATAATATAGTATGCAACAATAGGAAGAGAGACGCTTAGTTTCAATGAAAGTGCTATATATGACAATGAAAGCTTTTTAGTGGACCGTCATCTTAAGGAATAAGTAAAAATGGGACAATGCCATTAAATTTTATAGGTGCTGAAAGTGGAACTGGAATGTCAGGATGAACAAACTGGCTGAATGAAATCCTTGTTTGCAGGAACTGTCAACATAAAACAACAAATATCATAAATACAGAGAAATTAATAGTAATATTTTTGTTAAAGCTAATTTCAGATATGATGTCTAAGGAATTTAAATCAAACAGTGTTATTGTTTTATTAAAGAGGAAAGTTTTTAATTATCGTATACTACTTTTATCATTAATATGAGTGCATGTTAAAAGCAAGACACATGCTTTAAATAAGAAATTCTAAAATGAATTTTATAACTAGATTTTGAAATCTAGGTCAGTTGCCTCTGAACTTTTTCCAGTGGCAGTGCATTGGTTGCAATCTTTTATCAATTTGGCAATATAACTTCCATTGCTTCTTCTAATCTTGTGTAATTTGCTCTATTTAATTCTTTGCTTCCAAATTGACTACATTTGCCACCCAATTAGTTTATTTTACCAGTCATTTCCTTTTAACAGTAAACTAAAACTATTTGAGGGGAATAATCCGCCTACAAATTCAGCATAGGGTAAAAAGCTCTTATTTATCCAGTGTTTTGTACTTTGAATTGAAGCATTATCAGTAAGAGTAGGCAATAAACAAAAACACCTCAGGGGCCTGAGAAGAGCAATGTAGCCAATTACATTTAATTAAATCAAAGGATGGGAGCAGTAGGGATGAATGAGCTGAAGAATGAATTTGCATTAACACCTAGCAGCCAAACATATAGTCATTGGTTTAGTCTGAAGCTGCATTTCTTGCTACCTCTTCTACTCACTAAAAGAAGCCATTAGCTAAATAATGAGGCATTGTTTACTCAGTGATATAAGGACAGCTTTCCCCACATTTTTACTTCCTAGTATAGGAAAAGAGATCTCTAATCCATACTTTATTCAGAGTAAAGTAAAGATAATAAGCCATCATGTTTTAAAAACTGAGTTCTGAGACCTACAGTTGAATATTAAATATTACAAAATTAAAGGGCAAGAGAAAAGAGCTGAAGGTACAAAACATAGCAAAAAGCAACCGATACCCAAACAACAGCGCTTGATCAGAGAATATTTTTCTGTATATCCTTGCTATGTTTCAGAAACAGAAAAGGAATAATTAGCACAGCTAAACTTAGAGATTGAGAAGAAACACAGTCATATAATAGATGAGGAAGAGGGGTTGTTTTAATATGTTCTAACATTAATTATGTTAACTTGTTTTAACATAAAATCCAAAAAATGAAAAAAAGAATCTTACTCTGTGTGTGTGTGTGTGTTGATTTCCCCTACAGTTTATAAGATACTAATATAATAATCAGGAGATAACAATAAATTACATCTGGCAACACCAAGTCCCACATTTTGTGAGGAAAATGTTTCATTAATAGCTCCAACAACATATTTGTCCTTCATGTTGCAAACCTAGCAAAGAAACTATTTTTTCAAGTGCAAATTAAGCCTGCTTTTTTTTCAGAAATGCATGCAAATAGACTGCCAGGTTTTTTAATCACTTTTCTCTGTGACTCCTACTAAAAGGCTGAATTTATAAAATGACTTTTTATAGGCAATCAGTGCTTATTGTGCCCTGGTGATTTAATAGAAAGAAAGCCAAGTCAGTTCTGTGAAAAATGCCTGCTGTACAATAATCTCATAATGTTTTATGAGATTTATGATTTAAGGTTCAAAGAAGAGTGCAAAAAACAATAAAATGTTTTTATGATGAAACTTTATGTGATACCTCTAAAATAGCATGTACAGTATATGTTTTGCTAACTTTATGTTCTGAAAGGTTTAAACTAAAGTTTGTCTATGCGCATGAGAGAACTGATACAACAGTTGAAGTATGTCTATAATAATTAATAAATTGTATGTCTAGCCACAAGTGAATTGTTAGTGCTTGAACCATCACATTAGTTCTTATAGTGATATATATACAAGGCCTGACCAAGCTTTTTAATGTTCAATAATTCACTCATTAATTATTAATAACTAATAATGAATACTTGAGCCAAGGAATGAAACATTATAAACAATATTGCTTATTGCTTAACGCATTGTAAGCCACCCTGAGTCTCCGGAGAAGGGCGGCATATAAATCAAATTAAAAAAAAAAAAAAGACCCATCTTTATATCTACTACTCTGTTTCCCCCAAAATAAGACATCCCCTGATAATAAGCCCAATCGGGCTTTTGAGTACATGGCAATAAGGCCAAGCATTTATTTCAGGGTTCAAAAAAATATATTGGGAAAACACAGTATCAATCCCAGAAGCTTATCAGTTGATTTTAGGTCAGACTTTGGGCAATGTTACATAATGCTTTATTGCTGTTACTGGGTTTGGGATTTTGTTATTTTTCTTTTGTTATAATTGCTATTTCATATCTGTGTTATTTCTAAGCAAAGTACTACTTTTTCAGAATTAAATGACATACACATTGCAACTTTAAATAAAAAACAGATTGTTGCTACCATTTATACTCCACTCTATCCTTGTAAAAGCTGTACAAAAACTTTTATTTCATAATATACTGTATGTCAAGTACCAATTGGATCTGTGTGCTTTTAATCTTATTATTCCAGTACGCTATTGTATTATCTTTCCTACTTCCTAGGTCATTACTGGGTCAAGTGGCAGTCACTCAGTATATGAAAAAAAACTCTCTTCTGTTATATCTAAGTCAAGTTCTGAGACCATGATCATGTCCTGGTCTTGAGCCCTGAGAATCTGAGTAGAAGAGACTATTTCGAAATCAAAGTAGTTTGTTGTAGCAGCAGCACCTTAGATAAAGAATAATTATATGGAGATAAAAAATTATCTGGAGCCTACTCTTTTACTTTCTTAGTGCTAGGCAAAGATAGTTTAATTCTTCTCATTTTTTAATTTCACTTTACTGTTGCTGTGTTGTGTTTTAAGTTTTATATGTGTGATATATTTAGCTGTTATAGTGTTTTTAGCGTGTTGCTTTAACTCCATTTTTAAAGTCTATTGTTTTTTTCTTATGCCCATACAATTATACTCCTCTATCTGATATTTTCCACCAATTTTAATTTTGTTACTATCTAAAGTATCATTACCTGTATTGTTTGTTGTGTCGGTAAATTTAGTGAAGGTCTCTTATCATTTTTAATCTGAAAATTAAAATTAATCTGATACAAGTTTAAACAAATTAATGTACGATTCAAACAAGCCTTGAAAGCAGAGCTTTTCAAATTCATAATTCTTGGAATCTAGGAAACATAATTCTTTGAATTGAGTTTGGGTCAATGAAAATTTAGAATTAATGAAGGTAAGAGTATCAAAACTGAGTGAGAATTGAGTGCTGTTGCATCCATTTCCTTTATGTTTAAGTTATTTTCCTCTTGAGTCCCGAGGATTTTACATCTATTAAACCTGATTCACATTAGTACAAAATGTTTCTGTACTTATTCTAGAACTTTTGATTAAACCCTTGGAGAGAAGACAAAGTCATAATACATTACTTAAAAAATATTCTTTCTTAAACTTTTTGTTCTCAGGACCCCTTCTGTCATGGTCCAGGTGTCAACCCTGAAGCTCACCTGACTGAGGCCATTTTGAGGTTTCAGGGCTGCTACAACTGGAGCTAAGGGATAGAGAGGGGGGAGTAGAGATAGCTGGGGCTTGTAGCCAAAACAAAATACTTTCTCTTGGAAACCAAGAACATTTCAGCAGGTGCTTGGAAGGAGGAGGCTGAGGTCACCTAGCAACTGGACTGTATCCTGATTGAATCATGTGACAGATTGTTTTGAGAAAGTGAAAAACTTTTACTTTTAATTAGGTGAAAACTATTGGAACATTTAGAGTTGTTTTACCAGCCCGTGCCAATATGGCATATCCAATAAAGCTATTTTTTGGGGACTCTACCTGCCTTGGAGTTTTGTTTGCTGTGGGTATGTTACTTAGAACCCTGACACCAGATTTCTAGACCCAGATTCTGAATCTGAAGCTGATGAAACTATTCCAACTGATCCTCTGGCATTTAGCTTCAGGAAGCACAAAGCCAGACACCCAGTGGTGAAATCCAGCTGGATCTATCCAGGTCGCCTGAACCGGTAGGGCCAGCAGTGGGAGGCTCCACCCACCCACCAGGATGACATTACATCCCGTTTTTGACCCTCTGTGTATGCGCAGAAGAGGCGCGCACGCTCATATTTCCGAACTGTAGCGAAGGTAAGTGCATTTCACCGCTGCAGACACCACATGATCAATCACAAATACCACCTGAACAGCTAGATCCATCAGAAGAGGATAACTTAAGGTTTCCCAGTCCCTGCACTAGAAAGCAGAAAGGAGAGCAGAACAGAGAAAGTCTATAAGGCTACTTGCCAAGTAAACATTATGATTAGTTACAGCTGGCTGCAGCCTATATAAGACACTTGTTTTACCTCTGTTCTTTTTGCTGAAAACAACATCTGGCTTATGTGTGATCCTGTGGGGAATGCCACTCTTGAAATTTGGACTGGCTGACAACCTTGATCTGGCTCTTGAACCTTGGACCGACTTTAGACAACTCTTCTTGAAAACACATTTTGCAGGCAAGCCTTTGCTTTTTGACATTTTTGGCTCCATTGCTAACTTTGTTGTCTGAAAGTACAACTGATAACCTCCCAAGAAACCAGGTCTGCACGGGAACATCAAGGAAGCATCAAGGAGTGTTGTGGTCCGCCAGCAGCCTGCGGAGCTGGTAGCAGAGTCGGACAGTGAGGAGGTTGGGGAGGAACATGAGCCAGTCCTGGAGTCTGGGGAAGGCTCAGACGAGGGCTCTGTGTCAGAGGCAGAGATGGGGCCAGGGCCATCTGGGAGTCATGTGTGGACTCCAGAGCCTCCAGAGTCGGACATCAGAGAGGCAGAGGAACAGGGGGAGCCTGTTCCTAGTGCACACATGCGCAGAGCTGCCAGAAGGCAAGAACAGTTAAAACAAAAAGGACGACTCGGGAGTAAGGCTTGGAGATGACTGACCCCTCCCATAAGACATAAAGGAAGAGCAAAGGCACGTGGGCCTTTGCAGGAAGCAACGTTGTGGATGGTGTCGGTTTGTACTTTGAAGCTCTGTTTTTGACTCTGTGTTTCCATGTGGCCTTGCCAAAATAATTGCCAATTAGGTCTTTGGCAGCATGTCAAAGAAGATAAAGGTTTACCAGCCTCATCCGAAGGACTGTGGCAGAGTTCTGTTGCACTATTTATAAACTCTTGGTGATTCAGCATGTGCTGTGAATGAAAGGAATTCACAGCCGTTAAAATTAAAAAAGGGGTTTTGGGGACTAATTGTGTGCTTTTTACTATATCAGGAAGCCTAGGTCAGAACAAGGAGGACACTTCCCACTTTTAAAAGTTATGGAGGACCCCAAAAGAACTTTTGTTTGCATCAGCTATATTTATTAATATTTACCATATTAAAATTTAAAATTGATGTCTTCATACAATATTTACTTATTGAATTGTATAAAAATATCAAACCATTAGTTATTAAATATAAAAGAGTGTCATGATTTGAAATTTTTAAATATTTTCAGTATCTGTTGGGCCCAAATCAGAAGACCAGTGAAATCCAATTAAGCCCATTCCTTTACTTGCTTACACCTAATGAACCAAATCTTGCCAAGCTAAAGCTATTAACTCTCTATATGACAGATATATTCTGAGAGATTCTAGGTTGTGGCTACCCTGAACTTTTTCCTCTTTTCCTCATCCAGCGCAGAATTGTGCAGTCTCTTAATCTGGGCTTCTCTCTGGGATGTACTACCTTCTCATGACTGGAATGTGCTGATAAAAAGATATAAACTGTTCAAAAGAAACAGACTCAACAAAAGAGGAGGTGGAGTTGCATTATATATTCGCTACACCTCCATAGAAATGCCTAAAATTAAGAATGAAAGCATGGAGGATAATGTAAAAAGAAAAAGGATGACATGAGCCATACTACAGCCCCCCCAATCAAACAGAAGAAATAGATGAACATTTTGCTAGTCAGTTAACTAATGTGTGCAGGAAACATACCACAATAGTAAGAGAAGACTTTAACTAATCTGACATGAATTGAGACAAACTCTACATCAAGTGGGAGATTGAACAGGTTCCTAATGAGCCTAGCTGACAATTTTGTCATCCAAAGGAAGAGGAGGGAACTAGAGGCTCAGCTATACTGGACCTAATTCTTACTAATAGAGAAGAAATGATAGAGGGGGTTGAAGTTATAGAAATGTTTGGGGAGAGTGTTATATTAGAATTCAATAAAATGCAGACACAAACAATAGAACAAATCAAACCAGTATCTTACACTTTAAAAGAGCAGATTTCAACAAACTTGGAGTTTGGGAAGGATTTCAAGGATGAAAATTTTAAAGGGGAAAACAATTCAAGAAGATTGGGAAACACTGAAAAATATGATTGTAAAAACCCAGTCCAATATCACTGAAAAAGAAAAATAATACATCCAAGAAGAAACCAGTATGGTTGCATAAAGAACTGTCTGATAAACTGAAAGATAAAAAGGATAAGAATAAAAAATGGAAAGAGGGGCAACATAACTAAGGCATAATATCAGCATATAGCCTGAATCTGCAAAGATGAAGTCAGGAAACCTAAGGCTCAGAATGAACTAAAAGTTGCAACAAGTATCAAAAACAATTTAAAAAATTTCTTTCCACATGTAAAAAAACAAGGAAAAAGTCAAGGAAAAAAAACAGTCCACTAATGGAAGAAGATAGCAAAGAAGTAACAGGCAGCAGAGAGAAAGCAGTGCTGCTTAATTCGTTTTTTGGATATGTCTTCACACAAAATAAAAAATAGCCCAACCTACCAAAAGCAGAACCATAAAAGACAGACTAGGAATACAAGTTAAAATAGGCAAGAAGATAGTAAAACAACACTTGTCCACTATAGATGAATTCAAATCATCAGGACCAGATGGATTACATTCCAGAGTTCTGAAGGAGCTGGCAGACATGATCTTGGAACCACTGAACCATATCTTTCAAAGATTCTGGAGCTCCAGGGAACTTCCAAAGGACTGGAAAAAAGCTGATATTGTTCCTATCTTCAAAAAAAAGGGGAAAAAACAAATCCAGGAGACTACAGACCAATCAGCCTGACATCAATACCTAGGAAGATCCTGGATATCATAATCAAGCAATACCTCTGCAAGCATCTGGAAGCAAGCAAAACTATAATCAAAAGCCAATGTGAATTTGTCAAAAATAATTCATGCCAAGCAACTCTTATTTCATTCTTTTACAAAATGATTAAATTAGTGAATCAGCAAAATGCCATGGTCATACCGTGTTTCCCCAACAATAAGTTCCTGTCTTATATTTTTTTGAACCCTGAAATAAGCACATGGCCTTATTGCCATGTGCTCAAAAGCCCAACTGGGCTTATTATCAGGGGATGTCTTAATTTGGGGAAAACATGGTAGTATATTTGGACTTCAGTAAGGCATTTGACAAAGTAGACCACAACCTATTTTTTCCTAAGTTAGAAAAATGTGGGATAGACAACATCACCACTTGATCCACAACTGGCTGGCAAACCACACTCAACGTGTAGTCCTTAATGGAACTATATCTACATGGAGAGAAGTAAGCAGTTGGGTACCACAAGATTTTGTCTTAGACCCAGTACTCTTCAACATCTTCATAAATTATTTAGATGAGGGGATAAAGGGGGAACTTATCAAATTTGTAGATAACACCAAGCTAGCAGGAATAGCCAACACTCCAGAAAATAGGCTCAAGATCTAAAAATATCTTGACAGACTTGAACACTGGATCCTACCTAACAAAATGAAATTCAATGGTGAAAAAGTGAGGTTTTACACTTAGACAAGAAAAATCAAATGCACAAGAATAGAATGGGTGGAACCTGGCTCAATAGCAGTAATTGTGAGAGGAATCTTTGAGTCCTAGTGGACAATCATTTAAATATGAGCCAGCAGTGTGCTCCAGCTGCAAAAAAAACCCCAAACACATAATGTAGTCTTTGGCTGCATTATCAGAGGGACAGAATCAAGTTCACATGAAGTGTTAGTACCACTTTATACTGTCTTGGTAAGACCACACTTGGAATATTGCATCCAGTTTTAGTTACCACAATATTAAAAAAAGATGTTGAGATTCTGGAAAGAGTGCAGAGAAGAGCAACAAAGATGATTGTGGGCTTGAAGTTAAAACATATGAAGTTGCAGGAATTGGGTATGTCTAGTCCAGTAGTGAAATCCAATTTTTTTTTACTACTGGTTCTGTGGGCGTGGCTTGGTGGGCGTAGTGTTGCTTGGTGGGCATGTCTTGGTGGGCATGGCAGGGGAAGGATACTGCAAAATCTCCATTCCCACCCCACTCCAGGGGAAGGATACTGCAAAATCTCCATTCCCTCCCCACTCCTGGGGGAAGGATATTGCAAAATCTCATTCCCACCCCACTCTGGGGCCAGCCAGAGGTGGTATTTGCAGATTCTCCAAACTACTCAAAATTTCTGCTACCAGTTCTCCAGAACCTGTTAGAACCTGCTGGATTTCACTGGTCTAGTCTAGTCTAGTGAAAAGAAGGAAGAAGGACTTTTTAAATCAAAGAAGCAACTTAAAACTAAGGAGAAACTTCTTGACAGTGAGAACAATTAACCAGTGGAACAGATTGCCTCCAGAAGTTGTAGGTCTCCATCACTGGAGGTTTTTATGAAGTAATTTGTCTGAAATGGTATAAGATCTCCTGCTTGGGTGGGGGTTGGACTGGAGGACCTTCGGCATCCCTACCAATTCTCTTATTCTGTTCTGATACTCTGTTATTCTTTCAATGAGCATGTGTATCCATCTCATCAAGCCCAAAGGAAGTCTGGAATAGTATAGGATCTTCTGCCATGGGCAGGAAGTTGGACTAGAAGACCTCTAAGGTCCCTTCCAACCCTATTGTGCTATTTCTATCTGCAGAAACTCTGTGCTGCCATGATTCCCCTCTACTGCTTCTCCAGGTGCATTTTCCATCACAATATCCGGCAAATAATGTTGATGTTGAGGAACCCTATGAGGTCTTGGGGTACACTCAAGGGTATTAGGACCGCACTTTAAAAAAAAATTGCTTTAGAGGATCAGGCTCTTCACTGGGTGTCAGCACTTCAACCTGCATTTACTTTAGTGCTGACATAAGAAAGAGAAGAGGGGGCAGCTGGCAAGAGGACGCTTGACATTTCACCTACTTATTTTCCTTGAAGATAATATCCCCTAGGAGATGAGATGGGAGGGGGGACATTAAGTAGTAGATATGGGGATAGTGGTTTGGAAGAAGGCCAATGAGACGCAGAGAATTGGGGAATGGAAAGGGAAGGTTTGGGGTCAGGAAGTCAGAGTTGGCTACGCCACAATCGGGGACAGGTTGTCGTGCTTAATAAAATGAAAGATTTCTTCAAAGACTATCTGTTTGGAAATGCAATTTATTTTATTTGAGACGACATCGAAACCTGACCCTGGGACTCTAATTTGGCTTTTAAATTCTTCAATTAGAAGAAATGTGGAATAAAATATTAATAAATTATAATTATAATACTGATTTTTTTTGGTAAATTCAGTATGATTAAGGCACATTATCAAAATCTGATGGTTTGGCATAAGGCACATACACATACATTTACTTTAAGTATTTCATTTCTATAATGATATCTCTAGAACTTAATCTCTAGAACTTCTATAATGATATCTCTAGAATAGTATTCACATTAACTGAGCTATAATAATAATACAAGTAAAAGTAGTTCACTCCAGGCTTATATCACAGAACATTTAGCAGATGTTAATTATCCTGACATTGTAGATGCAGGATTAGAAATTGGTTCAAACAGTAGTCTAACTTAATTCTACATATGTACAAAATCAACTATCAAGGCCTATTAGTGTACAGTAATTGTTTAGCACTTGAAGAAGTGACCCTCAAGTCTTTGTTTTGACCCAGTTTCACAAATGGGGCACAGGAATGACCCTCACACAATATAACCAGTGGAGGATCTCAAAAATGTATCTGCCTGTTATGTGAAACCACAGCCTTGCTTATTCAGGCATGTTCACTTAGAAAATAAATGAAGGATCATTCAAGCGTCATGTCAGGGTTAAAGGATGCTTTATAAAGCCTATAAAACCTCAGGCTTAGCTCCATGTTTTGCACTAATACATCAAAATATTCTCTCCACTAGTGCAAGCATTATTCAAAAACCCTGTATGATTACATATTGTAAAAGTTATTATTTTATATATAAAATAAATATGTATACTATATGTATTTTATATATATACCAATCTGGAAAATCTCCAATGCATTTAACATAGCATGGATATCTGCTATTATGGTGCATGTTAAAAAAAGATTATATATGAGAATAGTTTCATACACAAGCAAACTTTTGTAATACTAAAATGCCATCAGTATTTATTTTGAAGATGTGTGGATTTAGTGTATACCGATGACATACTATGCCGTGTTTTTTAAGTAGAATCTTGGTAACCTTTGAACTTCAACCTTAAAGGAAATGGCCAAGGTGAGATGTAAGTGACACACAAGCCTATTTCCTCCTCTTTTCTGTAAGGCCAACAATGTATAAGAATTTATATTGGGAAAAAAGATGTAAATTGTTTCAAATTATAACTAAATTCTGCAGATGCTAATGTTACATAGTAGTTTTGTAAAATTCAGCTAAGATAACATACATGAACATGCAATTATTTTGTCAAATTGAATTTATTAAAATTGGTTTTTATCCTATTTTAAGCACTTTGTACATCAAAATAACTGAAAATTTAGGTGAAATATCTTATGAATGGCTTAACCTGTGTACATTCCTCTAACCTGTATGCCCTTGAGGTTTAAATATGCTCCCCTTATTGTTTAATTTGTTCATTAACCCTCTTGTGGTTAATATAATTAAATTAAATGTAATTACATTATAGCACCACCCTTTGAAATTAGACAATAGGCATATTGCAACCTTGCCATAGCAGCAATGTAGTACTTCTATCACAAACGTTCACTGGACTAAAAAAAGCCTTAAGTACCCTAGCCAATTATTGTTCTGGTAGTTAAGATCAGTTGAATTTCTAAAATAAAGTTCCTAATTGTCACAAAGTGATTTCAAATGCATACCTGGAAACTGTATGTCCAGATTAAGAGCAGGTAAAAATCTTCAAATATGACTTTATTATTTATAGTGCCACCTGACTTTGAAGCAACTCTGGGCAGATAAACAAAGCTAACCCCACCGAATATCAAAATTATGTCATCCACAATGCACAAAACAGCAATTAGAGTGGGGGGAGGTAAATTTAAAACTACAAACTGAATGACAATCACTAATAAAACGTTTAAAACTAAATACAAATCCATTGAAAGTAATGAGCCAGAAATACTCAGTAAGAATTTGGTTTGATTACTAGAAAGGCATTTTGCCTTCTTTGACACTTCTTATGGTATAATGGAATCACTAGAACTGCAATGTGTCTACATCGGGCTATTCTTGAAGAATATTTGAAAGCTATAATTAGGATAAAATTTAGCACTGCATAGAGTCCTAGGGCCCCAAGGCTGGCCCATGTAACACTGCATGAATTGCCGTGAACACATTGCATGAATTGCCCTGGTTGCCAGTTTACTTCTGGGTCCAATTCAAGGTATTGGTTACATATGTACTAAGCACTAGAACTTTACAAAAGAGTGAGGGAAAATCTAAATAAGATTTACACTGCATGGTTGCAATATATTGGGAGACTCACAGTGTTAATATACAATAAAGTATTTCTTCAGTAAGCTACTACTAGCAGAAGCAGGTTCATCAATAAACTTTGAACCAGAAGCAACTTTTTAATAATGTTTGAAGAGTATGGTAAGATATTGCTTCTAGCAGAGTATTTATCTGATGCTCTGTTTTTGAAATTGGGAACATTTTTCAATGCAAGCTTCACATATATCCAATTACATTTTGGTCCATCAAGGAAAACTAACAAACTAATATTTTGAACCTCTCTAATACTGCAGTATAGACCATCAAATTTCTCAAATCTAATTAGAAATATTTGCCAGTTAAGGAAATAATCCAGTTTTGAACTCAATTATAAAATTGAGTTCATATAAAATATGAATTATAAAATTCATACAAAATGTAGAAATGAAAGAAGGAAACAGACATCAAGGAAATATATAAACTAAATTTAGAAAAGGACATAATTATTACCTTAATATGCTAATTTTGTGTATGTCTACCCTCCATATATACAAATGGACAAGTATGTGTACTCCTATATAGAAATAGATGTACCATATTTTTCAGAGTATAAGACACACTTCTCCCCCGCCCCCAAAGTGGGTAGAAATGTTTGTGCGTCTTATACAATGAATATTGTGGCGAGAGGGTGGGAGGGGGGTGGGTGCAGTGCCAATCAGCTGTTCTAGACAGTGAGGATTGCTGCCACCTATCTCCACCTATCGCCACAGCACATTTGCTGCGATTGCTGGTGAACAGGCCATGGTGGCGAACAGACCACAGCAGTGAATGGGCCACGGCGGCGAATGGGCTACAGCGGTGAACAGGCCACAGCGGCAAACAGGCTATGGGAGAAAATGGCCGCAGCAAACAGGTGGCAGCAAATAGCCATAGCGAACAGGCGGTGGCAGCAAACGGGCCACAGAGGCAGAGGCAGATTTTTTTTTTTCTTGTTTTCCTCCTCTAAAGCTAATGTGTATAGTCTGGAGCATCTTATAGTCCGAAAAATACAGTACATTGGCACAATGAACCATGTAAAAGAAATAAGAATTCTTCTCAACGGGGTGTTCAAATCGTTCCTACATGGCAGCTAAATGTAACATGAAATTCATTGTTAAAAGATTTTTACAATCTTCTAATAGATCTAATTTAAGGTGTCAAATCATTTTATAAAGAGTAATTTGTTAAAAATGGGCAAGTCAGTTTCATGTCACATTTCACTTCAAAGAGTATTATATTTAAACTTTCAGAACTCTCTCATCATTTAAGAAAAAGTCAGAGAAGGAAAAGCCAAAGCCAAAGCTAATGCAGAAAAAGAGAAAAAAGAAGTATCTTATGAATTATCACTGTATGTACTGAAAATGTTACTGTAGACAA
The DNA here is from genome assembly GCA_022577455.1 of Arizona elegans. NCBI lineage: Eukaryota > Metazoa > Chordata > Lepidosauria > Squamata > Colubridae > Arizona > Arizona elegans. Next base: position 294,076,506 of record JAKOOJ010000001.1, on the reverse strand, counting down.
CAGTATTAGTGTATACTACTACTAATGTTCAATGTATGTTTGAAAGAAGTAAAAGTTTAACCTCCAATCATATGGCTTAGTACTCAACGTATGACCACAATTGAATCTGGAATTTATATTGTGGTCATAAATTGAGTCACCATGTGTCCACATCTAGGGATTCCCAACTGTGGCCATTAAGTAATCACATGGGTTATAAAGTATGGTATGGGGATGCCTCAGGGGCTTGATACAAATCACACATGAGTTGGTGGGGAGATGGTACAAAGCCATAGCTGCCCTACTTCATCCCTACAATGGGGAGGAAGTGCTGGATCTGGCCTGAAGTAGAGGTCTGAGTTTTCAGAAGTCTTAGCCAGCTGTCAACACCTAGGCCTCTACGTCACCCCTAGCATCATTGCTGCCACTGAGGAATGCTACACAACTTCCCACACCAATGGCAACATTGTCTACAGTAATCTGCTACTGCCTTCTTCCTAAAGCTGAGAAAGTGTGACTGGCCAAAGTTACCCAGCAGGTTTTGTATCTAAGGCAGAGCTAAACACATAGTTTCCTTGTTTCTACTCCAGTACCTTTAACCCCTTCAACAAACTGGTTTTTTACTGAATTTAACTTTCATAATTTCCATTTATAAATTTATATACTGGTAAATGTTCTTTTATAGAACTATTCTTTAGAACTAGAATTAAGGAGAAAATTTCTGACAGTGAGAACAATCAACCAGTGGAATGGCTTGCCTTCAAAAGTTGTGGGTGGTCCATGACTGGAGGTTTTTAAGAGCCTGGATAGCCACTTGTCTGGAATGGTATAGGTTTTGAAGGAATGTAAGCAGAATGTTATTGTCCACAGTAAAGTCAGAATAGTAGAAATCTAAATCATAATTTTAATCCACTAAATATATACATATATATTTCTCCTTTTCTTTTTAGTAACCCCACAAACCTTGAAAAGCTATTCTGAAGGGTTCCTAAATTATCTTGATCAGTTTTTGCAAATAGATGGTAAAGAAAATATCCCCATTCTGCTAAGGGAAGCAATTCTTAATAATAGTATGTTATAAATAATACCTAATACAATAATTATTGTAATCTTAAAAGACAATGTAGTAAAAGTGTTACATTCAATATGCCAACAAATTTGGAAAACTCAACAGTGACCACAGGATTAGAAAACGTCAGTTTACATTCCAATTCCAAAGAAGAACAATGCCAAAGAATGCTCAAACTACTGCACCATTGCACTCATTTCACATGCTAGCAAAGTTATGCTCAAAATCCTCAAGATAGTATGTGGACCGAGAACTACCAGAAATGCAGGCAGGATTTTGAAGAGGCAGAGGAACTAGAGATCAAATTGCCAACATATGCTGGATCATGGAGAAAGCTAGAGAGTTCCAGAAAAACATCTATTTCTGCTTCATTGACTATGCTAAAGCCTTTGATTGTGTGGATCACAACAAATTATGGCAAGTTCTCAAAGAGATGGGAGTACCAGACCATCTTATTTGTCTCTTGAGAAACCTATATGCGGGTCAAGAAGCAACTGTGCGAACTGGATATGGAACCACTGATTGGTTCAAAATTGAGAAAGGAGTTCAGCAAGGCTGTATACTGTTGCCCTGCCTATTTAATTTATGTACAGAGCACATCATGAGAAAGGCAGGGCTAGATGAATCACAAATTGGAATTAAGATTGCCGGAAGAAATATCAACAACCTCAGATATGCAGATGATACCACTCTAATGGCAGAAAGTGAAGAGGAACCAAAGAGCCTCCTGATGCGGGTGAAGGAGGAGAGTGCAAAAATTGGCTTGAAACTCAACATTAAGAAAATTAAGATCATGGCTCCCGGCCCTCTCAATTCCTGGCAAATAGATGGAGAAGAAATGGAGGTAGTCACAGATTTTATTTTCCTGGGCTCCAAAATCACCCGCACATGGGGACTACAGCCAAGACATTAAAAGACGCTTGCTCCTGGGGAAGAAAACTATGGCAAATCTAGACAGCATACTAAAAAGCAGAGACACCACCCTGGCAACAAAAGTGCATATAGTCAAGGCTATGGTTTTCCCAGTTGCAATGTATGGCTGTGAAAATTGGACCATAAGAAAGGCTGAGTGTCAAAGGATTGAGGCCTTTGAACTATGATGCTGGAGAAGACTCCTGTGAGTCCTTTGGATTGCAAGGTGATCAAACCAGTCAGTCCTAGAGGAGATCAACCCTGACTGCTCTTTAGAAGGCCACATTCTGAAGATGAAACTGAAATACTTTGGCCACTTAATGAGAAGGAAGGACTCACTGGAGAAGAACCTAATGCTGGGAACGATTGAGGGCAAAAGAAGAATGAGACGGCAGAGAATGAGGTGGCTGGATGGAGTCACTGAAGCAGTCGGCGTGAGCTTAAATGGTCTCCAGGGGACAGAAAAGGACAGGAAGGCCTGGAGGAAAGTTGTCCATGAGGTCGCGATGGATCGGACACAACTTCACAACTAACAACAACAACAATAATGATACAGATAATATATCTAAATGTATTATTGTTAGAGGAAACTCTCTCAAATTTATCAAAGCAATTTCACAGTATATTATTCCTTCATTACATTTTAAAATGTAAAAAATATGTTCATGATATTCAGGAAAGCTAGCCATTCACAATCAAAGAAAATCAAATTCATAAATGTATCATTTGTAAATACTCATTTGTAAATTAGTATGTGAACAAGTACAAGACATTTATAATTTGGGGACAGAAAATGTATACATTTATAAGATTATATATTCAACAATATGCTCAATTTTGTCAACCAGTTTTAGCAATCAGAAACAAATACACAATTTAAGTGCATTTCTATCTGCTGAGTGTTGAGCAGGGCAAGGTTTTTAATTGCTTGGCTATTTAACCTGCTTCATCACTGAAACATAAGCATGGAGAGTTGTACTGCCCCCTGCTGTTGACTTTATTTTAGGACAATAACTTTTTCCTGGAAAGAGTGTTTTTATTAATTGAATTGATTCAAAGATAGTTCATCTTAAAATGATGTATATCTAACCTAAGAAATTCAAATCTTCAATACTTTTCCCACTTGGCAGAATTTATATTTCACTTATCTGTTTGCTTACTAAATGAGAAATATATTGCCATTTTCCTGAAGGAAAAGAGGGATATAAATCTAAAAAATAATGTTTCTTTCCCAGCTTCACCCCCATGATATGCAGCATGAAATCATTAAATCAGCCTACTCAGCAAGGTTATTGTAAATCTATTCTGAAGCAATTTATAGGCAATACTAGACACAAAGATTCATAAGAATTTTGATTTGTTTTTCTTTGCGTACAATAATATTCCTCAATATATTATTAACATTAACTAAACTAAGATATAAAACAGAGAGAGAAAAATAACCCTCTGCATCTCAACTTACTTTTTAAATTTTGCATCCAAATTATTCAGTTATACAAATATTTACTGTTATTGTTATAGCAGCCTCCGCCACTTATAAGAAAGAATTCAGATTTTTAAAAAATTCTTCTCCAGAGGAACAGTGGCGCCAGCTGTCAACAATTTTTAGCAAATCTGAATTGTCCTCTGGGGGTAAGCCACATAACTTGGTAAACTTTGGAGTCATTTAGAACTTGAATCATGATCAATTAGAACGACCTTGATTATATCATCAGCATAGTAATGATTGTCCACCACTCCCAGAAAGCACCCACATAGATTTGCTATATTAACGATAAATAGCCAATGGTAATTTGCATATATTAATGCATTTAAGCATGTGAACATTTCAAATTGCCGTTAGCGTAGCATTGAAGCCAAGCAGTTTTAAAGATGCAAAAATGCAGCTGGCAACACAATGCTAGACTAATTTTAAACTATACAGGTGGTAACAGTACTAAAGCAGAGCTTGTCAAGCATGAGGTTCATCCCAACCAACTCTGTATTGTACTTACAATTGAAAGGCCTACTATAGCAAAAACCAGCCGTGTGTGCAACAAATCCATTACAAATCCATACACCGGTACTTAAAAGTACCTCTTTGAACTTTCAATATTTCTGCACAAATTTTGATAGTAAGTACCCAGAATTTATTTTTATTTATTTATTTATTGAGTTTATATTTCCGCCTATTCGTCCATGGCGACTCAAGGCGGCTTACAGAATAAAAACCACATTTAAAACAATAAAAACTAACAAAAAGAATCAAATAACTTAATATAGTACAATATAACAAAATCACTCTCCACCTCCCACCCCCCGCCCTGGCAAGAGCAAATCACACAAGCCATTTAATGGGCTCCATCCAGCTCTGGGTTCCCCAGGCCTGCTGACAAAACAGGTCTTCAGCACTTTCTGGAAGAGTATTAGAGTGGGGCCATTTTAATCTCTGGGGGAATGATGTTCCAGAGAGAGGGAACCACCATGGAGAAGGCCCTTCTTCTGGGTCCCACCAGGTGTATCTCCCTCGGGAATGGGCTTTAAAGGTGACAACCAGCACCTTGAATTGCTCATGGAAGCAAATTGGCAACCAATGCAGCTCCCGCAGAAGTGATACATGTGCATACCGGGGTCTGCACAAAACCATGTGGGCCACTGCATTTTGCACTAACTAGAGCTTCCGGATGCTCTTCAAGGGCAGCCCCATGTAGAGCGTGTTGCAATAGTCAAGATGGGAAGTGACTAGGGTATGAGTGACCACGAGTAGGGACTGTTGATCCAGAATTACTGTTCTTTATATAGGGAGAAGCTCACTTACTCACATGCACCACACACACAGTCCTATTACGTATTATCCTACTGATTGAAACAATTAAGTTGACTCTAATTTCCTTAAATGAACTGATAATCTTATAGGCAAACATACTTTGTAATTTTGGAATATTTTTCTCAATAAATAAATGAGCAAGCACAATGTTTTAGAATGACACATTTATTTTATTGGGCTCTTTTTAGTTTTAGGACTTGTGTGCAGAACAGATCGCATTTTAGGGCAAATGCTTGCATATTTTACTGAGTAACAAAATAAACATTAAAATAGTATAAATAAATAACAGTATAAAGAAGTAGGATAAAATCATTTCATTTAATAAAAGATAGATGTAATCAAATAATAAAACATAAGAAGCCATGTTTCAGTTTCTGGCATGTGGAGTATACATACCCATATAAACCCAGCAGTTGGCAAAATATAAAACTTAAACTTGAAAGTAGTTTATTCAAATTTAATATAATGCTGCCAGCTAGTGGCAGCATCTTATTTTGAGCTAATAAGCTAGTTTACTACTGAGCTGCTTTAGAAGTTAGACTATTTAGTTAGTAAGATACCTGAGGTAAGATACATGGATGCAAACTGTATATTAATCTACATTAAGCTAGCTGAAAAATGAAAGAAACTAATATTTATGATTAAAATTATTTGGATTTTGTGGTTTAAGAATTAATATCTTAGATATTTTAATATTAATATTATTGCTTTGATCGGTATACAGAACAAATTTGTACATTTTTTATTTGTGCAACCAAATATTCCTCCATGCTTACTTGTACAGTTTTTTTCAGCACCCAATTTTGGAAAGCTTTCCAAATGCAAGTCTCATTCACAGGGAAAATATGTGATACAGATAGTCGTCACAACCACACGTTCCACAACTATTACAAAGTTACAAAGATGCTCAACAAGGGTTATTTATGACTGTCCTTGACATTCTAGCCATCCAGCACCCTGTGGTCACATTATCATGATCCAGAAACTTGGCAACGAGTTCATACTTACAACAGTTGCAGTGTCCTGCTGTCATGTGATCACCAATTCTGACTTCCTGCTGGCTTCTCACAAGCAAAGGCTGACAGGGAAGGTTGCAATTTGTTTCTGTAATTCACTCCTGCTTCCTGCCGCTTTTTCTTCTAAGGAACACCCACCCATCTGCAGACCCTCGGCTCACATTCTATAGCACAGGCTGGCGGCCACCAGCGTAACCTGCACCCAGCACCAGTTCATGCAGTGCTGTAGTAACCACTGGTGCACCCTCTCATATCTGGCAGCAGCCACCCTCAGCCTATTTGCACTTGCAACAACCATTTAATTGTAAGAGCTGGCTGGGACTTGCAACTTTCTGCCATGGCTTCCCCATTGGATTTGCTAAAAGATAAAAGTTGGCATAAAGTTGTGAGGAGATTCCTTGCGTAAAGACTCATAATCCTCACAATGGCAACAGGGATGGCTGGGTTTGCCATGGCTAAGCAATGGAGTCATATGACATTGCATTTTACAACCACATGGCTTTGTGACCAAAATGTTGATCCTAACACACACACAAACATACAGAAGCACAAAATAATCAATATTCACAAACTCTACCAGTTTTTCAACCTCTGCACTAATTTTGTTTTCCAATTTAAAATGCTATTAGGTAAGCTATACAGTATGCTCGTAGGGTTCTCTCAATGAAACTTGATATTAGGTTGTTGTTGTTGTTTGCAATAAGCAAATCACATAGAGAGAGCAAGTTTAGTGTAGTGGTTAAGTAGGCTTCTAATAGTCTAGAAACTGGAATATTATGAGTTGTGGGTGGATGGATGATTTTAGGCCAATCACTATCTTTTAGCTGTAAGAAGGCAGTGGCAAGTCACTTCTAAAAATTTTGCCAAGAATATTGCAGGGACTTATCTAGGCAGTTGCTAGGAAATAAGACTGACTTAAAGGCACACACACAAAAAATTATCATAGTCCTCCTTTCTTCTGCCAATCTGTGAATTAACCTTTTCCAACTAACAGTATTTCAATTACATATTTGCTAAGGATACTTTAGGCAAACTGTATTATAAAGCCTGAGGCACTCAGAGAGGGTGAAAGTTTACAAGTTGAAGCTGAATTGTACCAAGCTTTTTGCTATGTTATTCACTATCAGGTAGATTCTATTATCATTATGAGGTCAAAAGTTAGTTTATAAAATTAATTTTTTTCTGTACTTAAAATGTCAGTGCACAATGAAGTATAACCCAATGTTGATTTTAAAAAAGACATATTTTAAATGAATTGACTATATTTAGGAATGGTTTCATGTTACTACTAATGGAAACAAAGTATTAGTTTTTTTCTCAGACTTATTTATCTAGAAAACAGTTTTTTAAAATTTGTATATGGATTTACAAAAACACAGTAAAATTTCTGGGAAACGTTCTACATATCTGATTTATTCTTTTTTAAATATATTGCTTATGTTCCTATAAATGTAATATTAATCATATTTCCAGTACTTCTACATATCAATATGCTTCATTTTATTCTTCGAAAATGTCTGTAACTGTTTGAGAAAAGTGTATTTTTGAGGTTTGATGGCTAATAACACCACCTTTTTTGGGGGGGAGTTTCAAGATAACCATATTCTACTACTGGAATGACCTGGGAATAGCCCAGATCTTAACCCAATTGAAAATCTATGGAGCCAACTAAAGAAACTTGTTAGTCAGAAGTGACCCAGCAATAAAACCCAGTTAAAGAAGCAATCATTCAATCTTGGTTTCACATTATAACAGCTGCAGAACTAAAAGACTTGGTTCACTCCATGGGAAGACATTGTAAGGCTGTAATTCATGCTAAAGGTTACCCAACTAAGTATTAACTGATGTGATAATTTTTGTATATCTCATTTTTTTCTATGGTGATAATTTTTGTATATCTCGTTTTTTCTACGTGTTTCACTTTTCTTCTTTATACTGTAATTGCTGTTCTAATAGCAAATCCTTCATAAAAGTTATTGCATTACATTCTTGATTAAATTATCTTTCCATTGATATATAATTTTATGGTACTACTCCAAAAAAAAGTGGTGTTATAAGCTAGTTTTAGAAAATACACTTTTCCCAAAACGATTTCACAATTTTGGCCACTACTGTATACTGAAATAACTTGAAGGAAGCCTAACTCTTAATAGGATTGTATTGTGACATGAGTAATTGGCTCTCTGAATGGCATACTCTTTCTATAATAAACAATATTACAAATGAATAAATTGAAAGAGAACCTTTGTTGATAATTATATTTTCTACATTAAACTGAGATTCAGTGTTACTTTGCATGCACAGTCATTGTTAATCTTGATCTCAAAGATAATTGGTATTATACATATGTAGATTTTCTAATGTAATGATGATACTTAAGGAAGTTAATTATGTGTCAAAAGAAATCTCTGAATAAACGGGCCTAGAAAGCCAAATGGATGCAAAACGCTATGTCAAAATATTTAATTTGATGAATAATTTCAAACTATTTGTTATTATATTTAGTTCTAAATCAGATTGGAAAAAACAAAGCAAATTTATTTATTTATTTATACTTGTGAGGTGATATGAAGATCAGGTAAGTCTGTTAGTCATTATCTCCATTTCATGGAGAATATTCTTTCCCCCCCCACCCCCAAGAAATGAATGTTCTCAACCTACTTTCATTTTATAAATTAAGGCACTTTTATTCCAGTGTGTTTATTCACTTCTTAGTTTTCAGTATGCTAGTACTCCGTGAGTACCAACACTGCCTTTATTGTAAGATAACAACAGATTCTTGCAACTCTGAAAACACTTCTCCCATCCCCCGTCTTTACTTTCCAGATAATTGGCGGGGGGACATCTTCTAAGGTTTACTTCAACCTCATTCCTCCTTTCAAGACAGATTTTGTTTATCAGATCATTGTCTAGGCTGCAGTTCTTCCTCCTGTTTCCCAAAGTTGTTCTTGCAACCCATTGCAATGTATAAATATGTGATATTATAATCAGTTTTAAGGCTCCATGTGAAGCAGATATTTCAACAGATAATTTTACACAAGGAAGAAAAATGTTTCAAATGCAATTAAAGTCATAGCTATTCAATATAAGCATTAAATTATTTGTTACATCTCATGCTTACTATTGCTATATTTTTTAAAAGGATGATAAAACATTCAGTTTACTATATGCCTTCTTTGTGATCACTTTTAAATAAATTGTGCTAAACATTAGTTTTATCTTTTCATCTATTTCGTTTAAAACATGTAGATTTTTACATGTATAAAATTATATAGGTTTATATTTAATTTGGTTTTATAGTCCTGCTTTAATGCCTGGCTTCTACACAATATATTATTTCTTACTAGCACTTAAGTTACTTTCTCCTCTTTATCTGATTTTAGTTCTGGTTTTCCTTCTGTGATATATTGAAAAAATATCTTGGCACAGATTTTTGTACTGAGATACATGCTAAATTTTATTAATAAAACAACCATAATCAAGAACAAAAGTCATTACTTACAAATATTTCCTGTGTTGTCAAAACTTGTCAGAACATCTTCAACATTTAATAATCTGCTGTTGCATCTAAAAAAAAAATCACCACCATTAACAGTGCAAAAAAGGACAATGTCATACGTACAGCCATCACAATTTTTTAAAGTCTTACCACTAGAGGGAGAAAAGGAAAAAGTCCATATCTTATTACTTTGTGTTCAAATTATAACTCATTAACCACTGAAATGTAGGGAGCAGGTAACTTTTGTGAAACTGAAGATAAAATGAGCCATTTTAATAAACAATAGGCTGTGTTCTCATTTCTTCATCTACTTTTTTTTTCCTTCTTTCCATTCTGGGCTCCTTCTCTCATTTTATCTTTCCTTGTACTTTTCCTGATCCATTTGTGGTTTGTGTACCACAGCTGCTGATTCTCACTGATACTTTTTGTTATTGTAAGGCACAACCATACCAAGACTTCAGAATACAAAACAAAACTGTAACTATTATTCCAACTGAACAATTTGTGTTTTCATTAGAAATGGTTGAACGTGCAAAATCTCTCACTCAATGACAAATAGATTCTTGACTACTTACCTTTCCTCTACTCTCAATGCAAGATTAACAATACACAGTTAACACAAGTCACCATAGCAACTATATCTATAATACAAAGTGAATTTGATCAAACCTTCATCTCTTTCTGGAACACAGGTGTGTATCAATGAATAAGAACCATGTAAAATTGAGTGTTCCCATGAATAATATGCACAACAAACTGGAACTGTTCACTCAGATGTATATTTTCAAATGATCAGTAAAATGTAGTCAATGCTCATTGTCCTGTATATTGTTAGATATTAAGAATTCAAAATGCATGGAGTACATAAAACAGCTTGGTCTTAACTTTAAGATTCAAAACATCCTAAATAAACAAAAACAAAAAAAACGCACAAGAACAAAAAACAAGAGTCATCTACAACATACAGCGTAAAGACTGTTAACAATCACAATGTAGGACAGGCAGGCAGAAAATTAGCAGAGAGCATCCATGAATACCAACTATCAGACTGAAAACATGATGAAAACTCTTTAATCTCACAACACATAGCTAGATTCAGCCATAGTTTCAACTGCTAGGGAATTCCTGGAATCTTGGCATTCAGACAAATCAGCCAACAATAGACACAGAGAGATAAACCACATTTACATATCATTCCAATAGAGACAATTTAAACAAGCTAAGAAGAAAATAAAAAGACCAGAATTCTTCCTCACCAGTAAAGAATACCCAGATAAGCAGGGACTTACATTAGACAAACAATCTAGCAGAAAACAATATTCTAATCAAGCAGAACACAAAGGACCCCAATGTTCAACCCTGAGCTACATATTTTTATTTATTATTTTATTTATTTATTTATTTATCTCGTCAAGCATGTATTAGGTAACAGATATAAACATAATTATGGATACATGAAATGGATACATATAAAAGGGAACATTAGGACAGGGACAGTAGGCATGCTGTTGCGCTTATGCACCCCCCCTTAGAGACGTCTTAGGAATGGGGTGAGGTCGACAGTCGACAGTCTAAGATTAAAGTTTTGGGGATTAGGGGAAGAAACCACAGAGTCAGGTAGTGCATTCCAGGTATTAATGACTCTGTTACTGAAGTCATATTTTCTGCAATCCAATTTTGTGTGGTTTACTACAAGTTTGTATCTATTGTGTGCTCGTGTATTGTTGTGATTGAAGCTGAAGTAGTCATTGACAGGTAGGACATTGTAGCAGATAATTTTATATGCTGCACTTAGGTCTGACCGAAGACGGCGAACTTCTAAATTGTCTAATCCCAGAATTTGAAGTCTGGTGGCATAAGGTATTCTATTGCGAGCAGAGGAGTGAAGGACTCTTCTCGTGAAATATCTCTGGACTCGTTTGATTGTACAGTATTAATGTCTGATATGCAGTGCAGGTTCCAGACAGATGAGCTGTATTGAAGAATTGGTCTAGCAAAAGTTTTGTATGCCCTGGTTTGCAGTTCAATATTACCGGAGAAGAAGCTACGCAAGATTAGGTTAACAACTTTTAATGTTGTTTTGGCAATGTTGTTACAGTGAGCTCTGGCACTTAGATCATTTGTGATGAGTACTCCAAGGTCCTTAACAGAGTGAGAGTCATCTATTCTCTTTTATTAGATTATTATTTTATTAGATTGTATATTCTCTTTTATTAGATTTTCTCCATATTGATCTGGAGAAACCTAGTCTTACAAGTGTTCCAATGGTGCACATATCACCATTATAGGTGAATCATCCACTGTGCTGCTGGTCACCCTCTTCTCCTCTTTCCTTCCACCTTTCCCTCAGAGAAGTAGGTCTTCACCTAATATTTCCTGCTATTTATACCACTAGTGAAAAATCTGGGTCGATTTTTATCCATGTGGCTTTTTTGATATATAAATAAAAAATGGTTTGCCATTGCCTTCTCATGGGCACTATTAATTGATGCCTTTTCCATTGCCACTGTGACCTTTTGTCTGCAGCATCTTCCCATATTGCTGCTGCTCAATATAGATGCCTGCTTATTTTAGCTGGCAGCTGGGATGACCATCATGCTTTGGGTTATCTTGCTAAGATTATACTTTCTAGACATATATCCCTAATATGTTTTACTAATCCCTTCCAAAATACCCCACCACCACCACCACCATCACAATGAAGTGGGCAACCGACAATAGATGCTGCTTTTAAAAAAATTCAAATAATTAAATTGTTTACATTCTTTGTGTAATCGCATTTAGTACCAGGGCTGTATTCCTTCCCCATCACCACCACAGTCCTACCACAGTCCTGGTTTTGGTTGTGCTTTCAGTATCAGTTTTCCTGAAGTGTATGATACACATTTAATTATACATAGTTTTCATTTGCCTTAAAACTAGTTCAAAAAAACAAAATATGTAGCATGCAATTCAAGGTGCTGGTTATGTTTTTTAAAGTCCTAAAAGGCTTGAAACTATAGTATTTAAAAGACTGCCTGCTCCCACATGAATCAGTCCAGACCAGAAGAGTTTTTCCACTGTCCATGAGGCCAGGCTAGTATCCACCTGAAGTTTCAGAGAATTCCTATAATTTAAAGTTCATCTAGAAACAATTTTCTCAGTTTCCACATACAAGGTGAAGAACTTGGTGTTTTCCTTTGGCTTTCATTGCCTTTACATAGTAACTCTATTACTGATCCTTCCACTGACTGGTATTTTTGATTTTATATTGAAGTTATTGTCTCGCTTATTATTTCCATTCCTGTACAGGTAGTCCTCACTTAACGACTGCTCTGTTTAGCAATTGTTTAAGGTTATGATGGTGTTGAAAAAGCAACTTTATGATTGGTGCTTGCACTTTCAACCATTGCAGCATCCCTGCAGTCACATGATCAAAATTCAGGTACTTCGCAACTAGCAGGCAGGATCACATGATCATCATTTTTGCACTTCAGAGATGACTCCCAATAATTAGAGTCAATGGAAAACTGGAGGTAAAATAGCAAGTTGTGGTTTCATTTAATGACTATGGGGATTCAATTAACAACTGAAGCAGAGGTGAGGTTGTAAGTCTATTGCAATCACACAATGTCTTGCTTAACAGCCTTTTTCTTAGCGATAGAGTTGCCAGTCCCATTTGGGGTTGTTAAGCAAGGACTACCTGTTGTGTCGTACCTTGGACACTGGAAAGTGCTAGCACTCCTGTTTACTCATTATTAAACAATTAATAATTGTGTAATTATGAACAATTAAAACTTTGTATAAGAAGAACATTGTATAATCAGACAGTACAAAGTACACTCTACTTTCTCTAGATAGTTTTCACATAGTCAAAATACACAACGTGATACTAGGACAGGTTTTTTTTTTTACCAAAAACTAGAAACACAGGGAAACAATACTGTCCAAAAGATATTTGCTTCCAGTCCTTTGAGCAAAATAGAAGGAAAAAGAGGTACAAGACATTTGAAAAATAATTATTACAAACGGTGCACATTGGATAAATAACAGTCACTAGATTTCTTTCATATTGCTTCACAGTCTTGTCACAATAAACATACTTTATCTGACCCTCTGCATTCTGGAAAAATACATTCTTGCAATCTTTTGCCTTGTTAGTGTGAGTAATGCGACACATAAAAGATTTCTCTGCTTTTGGATATCTATCAACTTTTTTCCAAGAAAAATCACATCCTATTTTAAATTCTTTATGTAGCTTGCTTAATAATGGTATATGAATCAGTTACAGGAGTGCATGAAATGGAAAATGTGTTTCCTTTCAAACCTGAAACAATGATAGTATATTGCAAAAGTTCTGCTGATCCATTCCAGATGGGCCATGATTTAGCTGCAACAAAATTGGATTGCTCTTTCAACCAAAACAAAAATCTTCAAGTGGTGTTCATGAAGTGAGAAGGCAAAGCTGCTATGCATTTTCCCTCCTTCCCAAGCAGTTCTAAGCATACCACATCCATAAGCCATTGTATTATACCTTTCCTCCTTTCCTCTCTGTTTTCCCTCAGCCACGGTTGCCAATGTGGCAAATCCCAGCGGCCCACCAACTTTCTGATATTCCCAGGGCCATTATTTCCCTTCCCCTTCTGCATTCCCTCAATTGTCATTGATAAGCTTTTTGCTTTTCTTATCCCTTATCTCAAAACATTTCAAACTCTAATAATTGTATTAGTCTAATAACTAAACCCAGTTTAGTTCTGTATATCGACTGAATAATCAAATTTGGACATAAGCCACATGAAACCAGTTGGTCAACGCATGGAACTGTTTCTAACTGAACTGTTGGCACAGCACTCTATAAGCAGCTTGTTTTTCAAATAGATCATTTTACATCTATAAATATTTAGCATGGATTTCATCAAATCCATTCTATGAAGTCCTGTCAGACTTAACTCTAGGCAATAAACCATTCATTTTATTTTTATTTCACCTTTATTATTTTTTGCAAATAATTCAAGGTGGCAAATGTATCTAACATACCTTCTTCCTATTTTCCCCACAACTCTGTGAGCTGAGCTGAGCTGAGAGAGAATGACTGGCCCAAAGTAACTCAGCTGGCTTTCATGATTAAGGCGGGACTAGAATTCACACTCTCCCACTTTCTAACATAGTGACTTAACCACTAGACTAAACTGATCTTGTCATTAAGTCACTGAGTTAGTAACTGGTCTAGTCGTCTATTCAGAAACTTGCTTATACCAGAAAGTCACAAATCATATGCCCCCACACACATATGAATCCTATTCTTTTTGAGTACAATAGAGAAGTAGCCTCAAAAACCAGGAAAATCTCTTCCCAAAGGCATATTTCAAAATCCATTTATTTGGCCACCAATGTGGTAAGAAGTTACTGTTACAGGGTGATGAGCAGGATAAGCATGAGGCCAAACAAAATGTAAGTGTTGCATGCAATAGAATCAAAGATTAGGTTCTTTAGTCCCAATGAATATGTGCATTGATACACTGGACCAGTCAGTTCCTAGGACTATTAGTAATTTAATGAGGATGTTAAATAAAATTGTAGAGGACTGCTTATGATTATTGATGGTGAATAGGAGAAGATCAGTGCACTTAGACACGGATAAAAACAACCATCAATAGTTTCAACAAACTGAAGTATCAACAGGCTCCCGGGGGACAGCATATTTATAACTGATGAAGTTTTCAGTGGTGCAAGTTCTATTTCTGTTTGGATCTATAATGTAACAGGAATGACTAAATGACAGTGCATCACATCAAATGTTTGAGATCCACTTAACGTCTAGATGCCTCATTTCTGATCCTGTGGGATCATATTCTTGAGAAAATTAGCAGCAAGGACAAGAGGCAATGGAACTTTATTTTAAAATTCCATAATTGGAAGAAGCACATCACAGGCATGTTTGTCTTGCCTTGTTATACCCTTGTCCCCTTTATAGCATTTTATTCAAGTCTAAATATATTCTTTGCATATAGGTAAGCGTTAAAGACAATAGGACAGTGCAAACAAAGGAGGAAATTATGCAAACAATGCCAGTGAGTGCATCTTAGTGGGCTTTAATGGTCACAAGACTGAGCTATTAGCAGCAATTAAGGACAGTGTTAGACAAAACTATTCACAATACTTATTGAATTATAAGGATTTAACAAACCTTGAAAAGTGTAAACAGGAAGAAATGCAAACAATGCATGCTTATAGGCAGGTGAAGGTCAATCTTAACCTAGCTCTGAGAAACCTAACCTCTTAAGAATCACTTCAGAGGTGGGGAAAAGATCCAGTAATATTGACAATGTATTAGAATAACAGTAGAAAATCAAGAAGAGAAATTCAAGGATAGAATAACAAGGAAAAATATGAGGTTAGCTTGTTTTTCTAAAACCTAAGATACCTATTAGCAAATGTAGTACATAAGTAGCACAGCAATGAAAAAAAGTAAAACAGGGGAAAGTGAGAAAAGCTTTGTTGGAAGAAATATCCTTCTGGGTTCTGCTCCAAGTGGGGAAACAGACACTGGAAACATGGAGACTGCTTGGAAAGATGGTTTAATGGTGGACAGGATCACATGGCTTGAGTTCCTGAACAGAAAAGGGGCAGATACAGCGAGTTTTTCAGGTTTTATGTTCTCTCTGGCTTTGAACTTCCTGGGGCCCAGAAAGAGTACTCTGATTGGTTGTCAGACTCCCAGGGGGTGGGGGTCTTGCTGGCTGATGGTCACATGTGCTTCCCAGGTCACATGTGGTGAGTTTCTGCTGCTATTGTGTAGAGGGCTAATCCTATCTTTGTTGGATCTTTGGCGATTCCTACTATGGCTCTATCTGAAGGAGATAGATCTTTGTTATGTAGAATAGACTGGCCCAGGCCTTAATGGCCCATTGACAAAGGGTGGGGGCAGGAAGATGGGAGCTGCTTCAAAACATGCTTATCCCAGGGAAATATAATATTCTGCCTTTTTCATATTTCCTAAAATATTTCACTCTTCCAGGAAAGGGGTGGGTGCTAACTTCCTACAGCTTCTTAAAGCTGCAGTATCAAGAACAAATTATTACAGTGTAAAAATGCACTTAATGTGAAAACTGTTTCATATATATGTAATTTCTATAACCTCATTTTTTTATAGTTTAGACTTGGAACACTTCAAGTCTTGCTTAAATTTAACCATTGTGTTCTGAAAAGAGATGTTTTAGCTGTGCATCTTTTACAAAATGACCATATTCTCTATAATATGAATGTAGATATTAGCACACCCCCCTCCTAGAAGAATGAAATATTCTAGGAAATAATAAAAAGGCAGAATATTATACCTCCCTGGATGAGAAAAGGAGAAACATGCTCTTGGAAAGCAGCCCCCACCTTTGTTAATAGCCCCAGAAAGACTGGTGCCAACCTATCTACAGGACAAAAGACTGGGCCATCTTATCTACAAAAGACCTTCAACTCCAGGGTGATAGGATTAGCCCTCACTCAAGATCCAAACCAGGACAAAGCCATTAAGCCATAATAGGAATTGCCCAAAGCCCCTTCATTACATCACCCAGCAAGATTCAACCAAGCCTGGGACTCAAGACAACCTATAAAGTTACCCCTGCCTGGCCCCATAGGAGTCTGACAACCAATCAGAATACATTTCTTACACAGAAACAGGAAGCTCCAAGGCGGGATCCAAGAGAGGGTAGACAGACAGACAGACAGACAGACAGACATAGATGTAGACGTAGACATAGACATATAGACATAGACATCTCTCATGTGCTCGATTACCCAGGACCTCAAACCATGTGGTCCTGTCCACCATTAAACCATCTTTACAAATAGCTTCCATGTTTCCAGTGTCTTTCTCCAATGGTGAAATCTGAACCGGTTTACTACTGGTTCGCTAGTTGCGCATATGTGCCAAACACGCACTGCGTGTTTGCGCATGCGCAGTGCACACCATGCACCAAATGTGAAGTGTGCGCACATGTACGCAGTGCACACCATAAGGAGGCATGGAGTAAGCGTGGTGGGAGTGATCAGCAGTGGCGCGGCATCTTTTTTTTTAACTTTTAAAAGTATCTTTTTACAACCTATTCAGCCAAATAGGTTGTAAAAAATGCTTTTAAAAGGTAAAAAAAAGGCTTTGACGATCATGAGGCACAGCTGTGATTGTTAGAGTCTTTTTTGCGCAGAGGGTACAAAACACATTACACATGTAAAACACATGTAAATACATGTAAAACACATGTAAAAAGTAACAACAACCGGGTGGGTGGGCGGAGCCTTGCGCCACAATCACTACCAGTTCTCCGAACCACCAGCCACGATCGCTACCAAATCAGGCGATCCGATCCTAACCGAGAGCATTTAACCCCTGCTTTCTCCCCACTTGGAACTGAACCCAGATGGACATTTCTCCCAACAATTGTATACATCACCACAATTTTTCTTGGGAAAAATGTAGAGCTCTGCTAATACGTATGAACATGAGTTCAACTTTTGAAGTATGGGGGGAAGAGGGAAGAGATCTTAAATAGCTTTGGCTGTTTAAATGCATTTAAGGAAGAATAAATAGACAGGAAATGTGGATATCCTGTAACTGCCACCAGGTAATTGAAATTATTTAAAATTTTGCCTTGCTTCACTTTAATTGTTTGTGTTTGTTCAGTCCTGGCTGAGGAAGATGTTGGAATTACCTGCTGCAGTAAAATCTTTCCTACTTGCTACATTAGTCGATTCAGTGTCTGAATTAATTAGTTCCTCTCACAACTTTTTTGTGACACTAGAAAAATGATGGTCAGCAGAATTCCAAGAGTTGAGTTACTGTTTAAATCCTGGGGTTGTAACACTATAGCTTTGTTTCTCCCTTTGGAAATAGAAATAGCCAATCTTGTTGCCGTACTTCATTACAGGCAAAGTCTGATTCATGACTCTTCAAATACAATCACCATAGATAAGTAAAAGTTTTATTGGTATTAGAAGAAGCCACATTTATGAAGAAAATCAACTAGCTTATAACACAGGAATTGGGTTGTATCAGGGGTGAAATCCAATTTTTTTCCCTACCAGTCCTTTGGGCATGGCTTGGTGGGCATGGCAGGGGAAGGATTTTGCAAAATCTCCATTCCTACCCCACTCCAGGGGAAGGATACTGCAAAATCTCCATTCCCTCCCCTTCTGGAGGAAGGATATTGCAAAATCTCCATTCCCACCTCACCCTGGGGCCAGCCAGAGGTGGTATTTGTCGGTTCTCCAAACTACTCAAAATTTTCGCTACCGGTTCTCCAGAACCGGTTAGAACCTGCTGAAAGCACCCCTGGGTTGTATATGTACATGCGTAACGTCAGTCCCAGGGTTTGAATCTCAGGTCTCTTTCTCCCACTTTCATTGTAACAGTCATTATGAAAGATAAGAATGTTATAGATTGAAGGTATTACCCAAATTTGATCAATACAGACAGGAGGATCCTTAAAGTGAATATGCACATTGCCCAGGGCCAGGCACAACAATACATTTTCACTCTGGGGCACTCAGCCTTGTATGCAGAAACTTGCTTGCTTCAGCGCTCATCGACTTAACCCAACTAGATAAATTGCTATCTTCTAAAAAGGAGAGAGGCTACTCGTATGCAGAAGAATACAGTAATCCAGGCCTAGTCTTACAGGCTTTAAATTTTAGGCTTTTTCCTTCTGCCTTTTTCTATCAACATACATTTGACCATTCTCTTCCCAACTTTGAGAATGGGTCGAAATGTGTGTTCAGTATTTACATCACAGTTCTGTCTTACCTGAGAACTGCTGTTTCCTGCTTAACTAGCTTCTGAACTTACAGTGAAAGAGAAAAACACAATTGCATTGAAGCACAAATTGCTTTATTACGAAGTATGGTATTGGAAACCAGGAAGCAAAGGCATAAAGAGGAGTGAGGTTACAAGCCTCTTTATAGACTTATACAAATAATTAATTTGATTAGTTGCATTACAATTAATTAATACCAGTGCAAGTGTCATTATGAGTCAATATAATTCATGAGATTAATTTTACTGATTGGGTAAATCTATATGCATATCAAATAAACAGGGGATATTAAATGAAATAATATTTCCAGTATGTAATACAATTTTTCATTTAAACAAAGGACTTTAGAATTGTAATTAAATTACAATTTAATTTCATCCAAACTTTATCAAAAAAATAACCTTTACTTTTCAGTACTAATGTTAATTGTAAATTAAACGTTAATTATGAGCCTACAGTTTCCTGGTGTTGTCCTTTTCACTGGGTCTTTTTGAATGAAATACCTTTTTCCAATTAATCAATCACTGATGTCTCCTTAATGCAATATTTCATTAACTGTTCAGCTATAATTGGATGTAAACTAGTCAGATATTTGAGTCAAAACCCATGCAATCTTCTTTACTCAAATCTCAACCATTTCTACTGTTATAGTTAGTTCTTCCATTTGATTTTTACCAAATTCATCTTCAAATTGTTTTAACTGTCCAGCATTTTTATACTCTTTTTAACTTCCCATAGATCTTTCCAAAAGTGTATTGTTTCCTTTTTGTTTATTTTTACATTTTCAGAATTTCTACTTCCATTCTCTACCTTGGTGGAATTGTCTTTGGTCTGACTGAAATATCTGATTTTGCTTAAAATTGATTATTCATGCCTCATAAACATTCAAATAACTAGTGTTGTTATTTGTTGCCTTATGATTGACAGTTTCTTCAACTTTTCTGGTGCTAAACCAATATTTTTTATTAGGCTTATCTTGATCCTTACGTTCTTCAGTTTTTGTTCATTCATTCATTCATTCATTCATTCATTCATTTTCTATATTCTTTATATTACTTGCATCTGATCTTAATTTAAGGAATCATGGTGATATAGTGGTTAGCATGCAATATTGCAGGCTAATTCTGCTGATTGCCAGCAGTTTGGTTGTCACTGGCTCACCGTTCCATGCTTCCAAGGTGAGTAAAATGAGGATCCAGATTGTTGGAGGCAATATGCTGACTCTGCAAACCGCTTGGAGAGGGCTGTAAAGCACTATGAAGTAGTATATAAGTCTAAGTGCTATTGCTATTTCTTTATCTTTGCCTCCAATCTGATCTTTCACTTTGGGTTTGAATATGATTTTCTTTGGAGTTTCTCGTTTTGATAACTCATTCTTCTGTAACCACAACTGCTGTACTGTACGCAAACTAATTGGTCTGTTCAATAGATGTTATATTAATTTTAATTATTTTAATCCTTGCAACCACCTTCTTTGCAGGGATAGCACTTGCTATTTGTAGCTGTCTGGTTTTGTTCTTAAGGCTTGGTCTTGTGCAGTCAAAATTAGTCCCTCTATTCCTTTCTTCAACTTTCCTGCTTTTAGCCATTGACATATCTTGTTATCTGCTCTGCCTGCTATTTTATTTGTATGTACTTGCCATGAAATAATTTTCAATGCCACATCTCTATTTCAATTTCAAATCTTTGTCAGTGCACAACAGATGTACAATGAGATTGGTTGAGCTCCCTCAGTGCACCCCCTCAACACAATACAACTCACAGTAAAGACAGAAAATCCCTAACCCAATAAATCATATTAACAAAACACCCAGTCCTATTGCACCAGTGTGAACATGTTACACATTGCACCGGCCCTGCAGTCCATCATACTACATAGTTATGATGTTATTTCTCATTCAGGAGTCTGACAGTCCATGGATAAAAACTGTTCTTCAGCCTGTTTGTGTGGCTGGCTATACTTCTATATCTCCTTCCCGATAGTAGGATGGTAAAGAAGTTGTGACCAGGGTGAGAGTCGTCCCTGAGAATTTTCCTCACTCTTCTAAGGCAATGAGCCCTAGCGATCTCATCTAGTGTTATCAGGGGACAGCCCACGATGTTTTGTGCTGTACTCACCACCCTCTGTAATGTTTTTCTATCCACGGCTGTCAGTCCAGCATGCCATACCATGATGCAATAAGTAAGGACGCTTTCTATTGTGGACCGGTAAAAGGAGGTCATCAGTTGTTGTTCCACCCTGTTTTTATGAAAAACCCTAAGGAAATGGAGTCTCTGTTGGGCCTTTCTGATAACCTGGATCATGTGGTTTTTCCAGGTGAAATCTTCGCTGAGATGGACTCCCAGGAATTTAAAGGCGGAAACTCTCTCTACACAGCCCCCGTCAATGTAAAATGGGACAGGTTCCTCTCTTCCCCCGGAAGTCCAACACCATCTCCTTGGTCTTGCTGAAGTTCAGGTGCAGGTTGTTTTTTAAGCACCAAGTGGAAAGTGTTTGAACCTCCCCCCTGTACGCTGTTTCGTCTCCACCTGTAATAAGACCCAATATACTGCTGTCATCTGCAAATTTAATGATCACAGTAGATGGGTCTGAAAGTACACAATCATGTGTGAATAGTGAATATAGATAGAGACTGAGCACACAGCCCTGTGGGCAGCCAGTGCTAAGCTTCAGGGGGGTGGATATGACAGACCCAACCTCACTGTTTGTGGCCAGTCCCTCAGAAAGTCTTTGATCCAGTCACAGATGGAAGAGGGAAAATCCAAGTCAGTCCGCTTTTCGATAAGGATGCTCGGCAGAATGGTGTTGAAGGCCAAGTTATAGTCTATGAAAAGCATCCTGACATAGTTCCCGGGTTTCTCCAGATGGCTCACTACAAAATGTAAAGCAGTAGCTATGGCGTCATCTGTTGACCTATTCCCCCTGTAGGCAAACTGATATTTGTCAAAGTCCAGTGGGAGGCATGTCCTAAGGTGTTGGAGGTATCTCTCAAGGCATTTCATCACTGAGAAATGCGATAGGTCTGTAGTCATTTAGGCAGTTAATTGCTGTTTTCTTCGGGACTGGGACAATAGTGGCTGCTTTCAAGCATGATGGAACACAAGCCATTTGCAGGGATATATTAAAGATCCTTGTTAGGACCCCTGCTAATTGATCGGCACAATTCTTTACCACTATCCCCAGCATCCCATCTGGGCCTGCAGCTTTGCAAGGATTCACAGCCTTCAATACAGCTCTCACTTGGTGTTCGTAGAGAGTGAGTGGATGGGAATCCGAAGGCTGGCGGGCAGCAGCTGCGGGATCTGGTCTTTTCACCTCGTAGCAGGCGAAGATGTTCAACTCATCTACCAACGAGGCATCAGCGTTGACCGTGTTCCTTGTGTTGCCCTTATAATTAGTTAGGTGCTGCAGTCCCTGCCACACTTGCTTCAGGTTGTTGTCTGCTAGATGGTTCTCCACTTTGTGTTTGTATTGTTGTTTTGCCATCTTAATGCCTCTTCTGAGATTTGCCCTGGCCTCTCTATATCTCTCACTGTCCCCTGCCTTAAAGGCAGAATCCCAGGCTCTCAGAAACATCCATACCTTGGCAGTCATCCAGGGTTTACAATTCCCATAGACTCTGATGCACCTGTCAGTTGTTACGCTGTCAGTGCACATCTCTATTTTCTATTCCTTATTTGGTCTTTCTTGTGGGCCCGTTTGGTTTCTTCAGTACTCAGTAAGCCTTCCTTGGTATATTAGTTTCAGTGTGGCAGCCAAATTAAGAAGCTGGGCTTGCTGAACAGAAGGTTGGCAATTTGAGGCCTAAATACCAATGGTGGGTTGCTACTGGTACGCCCTGGATTGGGCAAACCAGTAGTGGTGGGAGGCTCTACCCACCCACTCCTCTGCATGCGCAGAAGTGGCACGCACGCACATGAGCACACACGCACACACAAGCGAACCGGTAGCAAACTAAATTGAAACTCACTACTGCTAAATACCACATGATGGAATGAGCTTCCATTACTTGCCCCACCTCCTGCCAACCTAGCAGTTTGAAACCAAGTAAATGCAAGGAGATAAATAGGTACCACTTTGGTGGGAAGGTAACAGTATTCTGTGTACTTTCGGTGTATAGTCATGCTGGCCACATGAGCACAGAAGTGGCTGCGACAATGTTTGCTTTTCAGCTGTGAATCTGATGAACACCGCCCCCTAGAGTTGGACATGACTGGAAACTTTTATCTTTTTATCTTCGGTGCATCTTCTTCATTGCCCTTCATATATTCTTCCAATGACTTTTTTTCTTCTTCAACTGTCTGATCTACTTGCAACATTCCACACCTGCCTATTTTTCTTAAGTAAGTAGAGTCTTTTAACGTCAATGCATAAATGAAGGGCATGATTCATTGTCATTGTTTTTGTGATCTTCCTATCCAGGGCTTTTGGTTTTTCTTGAGTCTAGTTTGGCATTTTTGTCCACCTATTGAGTCCATAATAATCATAATAATCATAATATCCATTTGAATGTTGCAATTCTATTTCTTACCTCAGTGAATTGTACATCCCTCAAAACCCCAAAATTTGTTTTATTGCTACTTAATTAAAGATGCACCATGAGTAAAGTACACAATTATTAAAATTAAAGGAGATAATATTTTAAAATTTACATTACAAAATTTTAAAACTGTTTTTATCAAGCATCCAGCATTAGAAAGAGTGAGGCTAAACATGAAAAAAGTCCTAAAACTATACTTGGTTACCTCAAAAGATACATGAAAAAAAAAATATTTATTGCATACTTTGAAACCAGGGCATTTTGCTCAATTTTTTCACCTTTATCCACTTAAAAATAACATTTTTTCAAGTAACAAGGCACAAAATCCCCTTTGGGCAGCAGTTAATAAATCAAAGGCTATTCTGTTCTGCAGGACTACCTTTGATAGGGAAGTTATTTCAACCTGCAGAGTCTCTATAGAGTCCAAGATTGTATTAAAAACAAATTTGAACTTTGCTGATATTTCTTTTCAATTTCTGCCATAGCCAACCTGGGGTGTTAGAGTCTTAAAAATTTATGGAGACTCGATGTTCACATTTTTATAATAGAAACACTTCCAGAAATTGTTCCCCAGGTTCTTTTGACAGAAATATCCAAATTTAATTTTTTTAATTTATCAGATTTATTTGCCATCTATCTCATGATTCAAGGCAACTTTTTTGGGCTCTCAGCTTAATCTGAAATAAAACATTGGGATACAATAATCTAAGTTCATGTTCTTATCTGTCCTGAAGGTAAGGTTTTGTAAGCCTAGTTTCCACAAACATAAAATAAATGGGATGTCTTTATCCATAGTATCAAAAAGTCTGTAAGCGCTTCTGCCACTGCTCTGCCAAGCTAGCAGTTTACCACCTCCTCTGCTGCTCCACTGCCAGTTCGCTCACTGCTGTTATCCACTGGCCTTCTGGGCTATACTCACTCTTCACCTTTGTGCCATTTCTCTGTTGGGTTGCAAACTCATCCAGGTCTCTGGATGCACCACCGCTCAAGTTGCCACTCAGCTGCCTAGTACTCAGCTACTCTTGCAGTTTGCCAGTCCTCCAGTCCAGATGCTCAGCTCACTGCTCAGCCTTTTTTTTTTTTTTTGCTTCTTTCTCCTTTTTTCTTTTCATTTTTTTCTGCATCTTTTCCCTCCTTCTATCCTCCTTCTCCCTCTTCTTCTGCTCCTTCTTCTCCTCTTCCTCTTCCTCTCCTTCCTTTCTTTCTTTACTGAATAGAATAAATTTTTATCGCCACGCCACATTTCCTCCATCATTGCCGCCTTCTTCAGTTTCCCTGAGCTTGCCTGCTCTACTAGAATGTAATGTGTTGGAGGAAAAACCTGACTATGAAGATAGGACTCTGTATACAAATTACAGAATGAATCCACTCCTTTGGATTTATATTATTCATTTATATTAATACTGTAATAATAACTAATGGCTGCTTTACTTTAGGGGAAAAAAGCTTTGCTTTCTTCCTCTGCAACTTTTCTGTTCCAATTCACTATGTAAAACTACTTTTATCTTTGTATTTTTAAATATATACTTACTATATTTTTATCCTATCCTGCTGGTGATTTTGCAACACTAAATGAAATTTATCAACAGTTAGAAACAGTACTACAGCATTATTTAAAAGATCAAAAAATTACAAGAAGCTTACAAAGAAAAAGTAGAAAGGTACAGTAGGTTATTGTCAAGCACAACCACACGTGAAGGTTCACTGATTTATTGCTAAAAGCTTATGCACAGAGATAGTCTCAACTAATGGTCAGCAATTGGTTAGTTAGATAAGAGTCAACGGCAATCAAGTGCGTTGGATTAAGGGGTGAAATCCAAAATTTTTCCCTACCGATTCGGTGGGCGTGGCTTGGTGGGCGTGGCAGGGGAAGGAAATCTCCATTCCCACCCAACTCTGGGGCCAGCCAGAGGTGGTATTTGCCAGTTCTCCGAACTACTCAAAATTTCCGCTACCAGTTCTCCAGAACCTGTTAGAACCTGCTGGATTTCACCCCTGGTTGGATTTAGTTCACTTGTGGCTACATAAGGACGCCAAACTGAGAGGGTAACAGAAAATGTACTCTAGAAATAGTGTATATGAAAGTCCAATTCAACTTAAAATTTTAACTGATAATAGAGTTTTGAATCCAGCCTTGGCTGAAATAATTCAATTTTGTCATTAAGTAAAAACTAAGAAAAAGAAAATAAACAACACGAGGACATAGAAAATATTTGCAGAACTGGAATAATATTTACCTTAATGATATAATATAGTCAGGATAATAGTTACTTTTGTACTGAAACCAAGACCTTGAGTTATCTTCTGCCACGATACTGTCCTCAGTTATTGAGAAGAGACCAAATGAAGCAAATCGTCTTACTGATATTTGCTGAAGGTTGGCATTCTCCAAGGGCTTTTGCTTCAAAACCTATAATGAAACACATCATGACTCAAACTAAGGAAGCTGCAACAAAATAACCATTGTCCAGGTTTTAATAAACTTGAAAACATACTGTCAAAAAAAAAAAACCAGTTAACATTAGGTTGAAAATCTGTTGAACTATGTTTGTTAAAGAGAGAATAATTGGGTTTTCCAGAATCTGAATCATTTGCCATTTCTTTTGAAGAGCAATGTGATGCTTGTTTTGTTAGACAATGTCTTTCATGTTCTATTTGAAACATACAGTACATACTGGTAACAGAATAACAGTTAAAAGAGACCTTCGAGGTCTTCTGGTCCAACCCCCTGCTCAAGCAGAAAACCCTTTACCCATGATGGCGAACCTATGGCATGCGTGCCACAGGTGGTGCACAGCACCCTCTCTGTGGGCACCCAGTTTAGCTCCGCCGCGCATGCGCGTGCACCTCCTGCCAGCCAGCTGGTCATTGGGTCTCTGCCGCGCATGTGCGGGAGGCGGGGCGCATGTGGGGGCAGCATGTGCAGGGGTAGGCCTGTGCAGGGATGTATGCGCATGTGTGGGGGTGGGGCCTGTGTGCATATGCGGGGGGCAGGTGCATGTGGGGCAGCATGCACAAATGTGGGGGCTCGTGAGGGGGCACACATGCATCCACAGGGGTGGGGGTATGCGGGGAGCGTGCATGGGGGGCATGCATGCATTGCATTTTGGTGGTTCACATGCACATGTGTGCATTCGCGCACGCACACTTTGGGCACTCGGTCCAGAAAAGGTTAGCCATCACTGCCATTTCAGAAAAAAAGTTGTCCAATCTCTTCTAGAGCTATTTACAACTTATATTTCATACAACATTCTACAATTGAGTGCTGTTCCATTTATTTTGCCTTGCCTTACAACAGGGAGCAACATCTGGCAAGAAGGAAGGAAAGCACCAGTTTGGTGAATGGTTAAGGTGCTGACCTAGAAACCAAGAAACTGAGTTTTACTTCCATCTTAGGTATGAAAGTCAGCTGTGTGTGACTTTGGCTAGTCATTTTCTCTCAGCCCAACCTACCACACAGAGTTGTTGTTCAATAGATTTGCACCCTTTAGCTACTTATAATAGGAATAAAAACAGGATGAAAAAAATTCAAACAAATAAATAAACCACAGGATGAGACTCAGCTATTACACTGACCAGTATTTGCTTCATGGAACAGGTACACAAACATACCTTTCCATTCTTTGCACATAATAGCACAAAAAACTATTGCACAAAACACAATTGTGTATTGCATTATAATAATATTATTATGTCTGTCACACAATCAGACAAATGTTTAGACTGAATTTGGTATTTTTAATCCATCTATCAAGTCTTTCCCTAGGAACTGAAATCAGCAAATATTACAGGTATTGTCCCAGGATGTAAGGCTGTTCCAAGTAAAGCTGCCTTTTGCAATTGACTGATGGTGATTTTGTCAATGCCCAAGGTGTTGAAGCAGTGCTCCAGATGTTTTGGAAATGTACCCAAGGCGTCTATTACTATTGCTACTACCTTTGTTTTCTTTTGCCACAGTCATTCAATTATTGCTAGTATCATTTCAAACTGCAAAGTTAAGCCCTTTCATTCTCAAAAGCAGGTGTGATAGCATAGCAAGTTTCAGAGCAGGGAATCCCGACACAGAATTGCCATTCAGGCCTGAAGCAGAGCTGGTCCAGTTCACCTGTCAGTCAGACCCATTTCCCTCGGGGCTTATCAAATATATTATATTTGATATATATTATATATATATTTGATAAGCCCCGAGGGAAATGGGTCTGACTGGGTCTGAGAAATGGGTCTGAGATATATATATATCTCGTCGCTTCTGCCCATTTTGCCCTTGCGGCCAGTTTATTAGCTTTGCAAGAAAGCCGTTGGGGGCGTCATTCGAGATCAGCTTTACCGCCTCATCAGTGAAACAGAGGCAGCAAATAACTTATATTCAAAGGAAGCGAAGCGAAATCATCGCCCATCTGCAATACTAGAGAAATGGCAGGGGATGCGATAGGGTTCCCGGGGGGGCGGGGGGGCGGGGGAGAAAGAAGCGGCCGTTGACTTTTCGTACCTGTCTGAGAAGCGTCCAGCGGGCTTTGGCGGTTGCCTGCTTGCTCCTTTTCCTGGCGTCTCCCTCTTGGTTTTCCGCCTCAGCCCTGTCAGCTGGAGCAGGAGAAGCGCTCGGGGAGGATTCTGCAGCCATGCTAATGCCAGCTCTCCCTTCTTTCTCGGCTCTAAACTCAAACTTGAACGAGCGCGCCAAAAAAATAAATAAACCGTGAAATGAACCGGGGGGGGGGGGAGTCCAGAAAGAATAACCCTAAATTTACTCGGGGGACCGGTCGCCTCCCCAGAAAGTAGCGACCGAGGCACAAGAAACAGCCGTCAGGGCTGGGAAGCTTTTGCCCGAACCTTATTCAGCAAGAGTTGTTAAAAACCTCCCATTTAGCAATTAGGAGCATGAGAAGAGGACGGAATCATCTTTGATGCGGGCAAGGAAGCGGACGTTTGACAGTAGCACGGCTACGGGGAAAGAATGCAGTTAGTGAAGGATTATTTCTTGCTAAACTCGTCTCTTTTATTGCCACGGTAGTGGAAAGCATTGCCCGGTTTTTAACATAACTTTTTTTTTAACGTTAAAAAAAAAGAACAACGCAATTCGGACTTATGTCTCGAATCAGGGGCGGTGTTTCAGTGCCCCAGACCAAAATGGAGATTTCGCATTTTATTTGCGGGCACAGAAAATCGCCATGTTGATAAAGGGCAAAGCGAAGACTCCGGAAAACCGCCGCCTTCTGCCATCTTGGTTGTGGGCAAGCATTGCGGTGTATGCAGACGAAGGTTTCAGTCGCCGGTTTAACAAGTCATCGCCGTTCGCCTTTTCTGTTACTGTTTGTCTATGGTCAATAGTAAATTGGCTCTCGCGGTCCCTGAGGTTCATGTTTCATTCTGGATTGTTAAATTCCTCCTTACGGAGTGATTAAAAGGTAAAAAGGTTGCTCGTAATATTCCTGTTGATTTGATTAATATATTCCAGTGACTGGAGATAACTGCTACCCTGCTTTAAAACAGTTCGGATCGAGAAATCAAGCCAAAAGATGGCTCGGTTTCCCCCGTTATCTACGAATTAAAATATGATAAAGCAACATTCAACATGTGATAACTTCAATTGTAAAGGCAAAAAAAAGCTGAGACTAAGTATGCAATTCTAAAGTGCTGTACTGCACAATGAACTGCTATAGGGATGTGTGTTAGAGTCCACTGAATTCCTCTAGGCTTAACTTTGAGTAAGCATTGCAATGCCTAGGTTATTAGCTGAGCCATTGCCTGCTATTTTATGAAATGTCTTTTTCCTTGAGGCTCTAACTAAATCCTCGATTCCAATATATTATCGATTTTATAGAATGGAAAGGCATTTATTTGAAATTTGTTGGATCAGTACTTATTTGTACATACATGTACCAAACAGCCCCCCCATCACAACCAGTTTTGTGCAGTGCATGCTTGCCTAGAAAGCAAGAGATAGTGAGCTCTAGTCCTGCCTTAGGCATGACGGCTGGCTGTGTGATTTAGGGCCAGTCATTCTCTCATAGCCTAACTGGTGCAAAACATGGTGGTGTTTTGCACCAGTTAGGTGGGGTCTCTAGGTGGCCCATGTTACACTGCTGTTCTGTTCTGCGAGCTGCACTTGCAGGTGGTTTGCTTCTGAGTACAATTCAGGATGTTGGTTATCACTTTTAAATCCCTTCACGGCATGGGCCAAGCTATCTGAGCAACCATCACACCCAATGGGATTGTCCTGCCCCCCTCATGCCAGCAAACGGGACATGCTATGAACCCCATCAGTCAAGGAATTTTAGCTGGTGCATCCAGGAGAGGAGCCTTTTCTTCAGTGGCTCCTGCCCTGAGATCTGAATTTCCATAAAAGCCTGAAGATCTGGCTCTTCCAGTTGACATGGGACCCCAAGGAGGATGCATCATGCTGGAAATAGTTGACGGATTAAGACAAGACCCCACTCTCCCCGTTTTCATTCTTCCTCCCCATCTTTTTAATTGTAAATTATTGTTATTATTCAGAGTATTTATTGCTTCAATGTTTTGTTGGCTTTTAATAAGCCACCCAGAATTACTTCTAGATGAGATGGGTGGCAAACAAGTCAAATAAATTAAAAAATAAAATAATACATACATACATACATACATATCTGTGTATGTATGTATAATGTATATGTTTATGCACATGAACCTTTACATTGATTATTATCCCTCTGATTGACTCTGTATTTATCTACACATTTTGTCACAGCTGAAGATGTTCCAGTAACAGTGGTCGGGAACATTAATGCATAACATTGCATTAAAGTATGACATCCTCTGCCCATCTCCAACCCAATGCAGAAACAGGTTCTACTCAATTTTCCATGTTGTATTTCAGAAGTGAATTGTTGCAACAACTGTGTCGAGTGGTCCATGTGGCACAAATCAAGGTAAGACTTGAAGTGAAGTCTTACACTGCTACTATTGGCCACCTGGTGGTTATTGCAAACATAAACCTATGTGGTCAATGCTTGTTAAATTTCAGGGCCATTCACATTTTGGCAATCCGAGAATCATAGAGAAAGTGGATGTCTTAGACCTCTTCTCACACCCTCACACTTGGCTCACCTGTTGATTTGGGATGATGGCAGGTATTTCCTACCGTTATTGTATACTTTCCTATCGGCCTTGAAAGTTAATCCAAATAAGAAGCAAATCTAGAAGGTACTACCTCTATCTTTATCGTAAAAATAAATTAAAGAGTAAATTAAAGAGAATCTTGCAAGTCTGAAATGCAGACCTCCTGTCCCTCATTTTTACTCTCCTAAAAAACAGTGTTGCTTCTAAGATGCTTTCACCACCCTCTTTTGTATTCAAATCACATTAGATTGTTGTCATGGCTGTGGCTCTTCCTCCTGTCTTCCAAGGTCATTCCCACATACCATTATACTTTTATGAGGGAGTGCCTCACTTGATGTCCTCCTCTTAATCCCTGTGAGAGATAGGGATTCAACACTCCATGGTATATTTCTGGTAATCAATTTTTTTAAATAAACTATTTAACTATTTTTTAAAGAAACTATTTTTTAAATACATAGTTTCAATAATATAATCCCATGGACAGGTAGTATAGCCTTTCCTCAAGAGACAGACTAATATCACAAATGTTAAACAAAAAGAGAGCAGCCAGAAACAGCAGAAGATGACAAGTCTGATCTAGGACCTCCTCCCTGTACTAAGATATGTAGGGTTGAATGAAGAGAAGAACAGAGAAAATCTGCACTGCTCCTTCCAAGATGAGCATTCTCACCGGTGACTGCTTTCATCTGCTGGGGCTCTATTTTAGAGCCATCACTAGAAAGCAATCCTTCATTGAGAACAACCACTCCATTTACCAGACCTGTGTCTATTGTGCCCTGAACTATTATCTGTAAAAATTCTGTGCTTTTGGACCCAGACCAGCTGATAACTTACAATGATTCTATTTCTGTACTGTGTCCTGACAGTGCTTCTGCTTGCTGCTCTGCACTTTGCTTACTGGGATCTTGTCTGTAACTTTTTAAGGGATTTAGTGCTACTGAAGACTGTGTGGGTATGTTTCTTAAAATATAACCATCCAGCCACTGTTATAATTGCTCAACCAAAGTAAAGCCTTGTGTTGTATTCCTTAGTGTGTGTGTTATGTCAGGCCTGGAACAGGACAGCAAAATTTTTCACAAACATTTAAAAAGGTGTGGGTCTTCAAAAACATGTTGATTTTTTTTATACCCCTACCCCCAGGTGAATGCCTCTTACCTTAGGGATTCCATGATTGCCATTTAATGTTAACCATATCTGAACCAAAAGTGGATCCTGTTCTAGTACAAGAAAGATCTAGCAAAAGTATGTAAATACTTTTTTACATACAAAGATAGATAGTAAAAGTATGTAAAACTGAACTGCAGATCTCAATTGGAAAAACAAGAAACAAGAATCAAAAGCTGGAAATATGGTTGTGGAAATTTTAATAATCAGATTAAAGATAGAGGAATGAGTATATGTGTTGTGAATATTGTAAAACGGATATTATTGTAACAATTATATAAAGTTAAATAATTGATATAAAGAATCAGTCTAGACATTGATGACCTGCAGCATTTTTTCTCAGTGGTACAACTGTTAGATTACACTATTGGAAATATTGGACCAGTTAATTCCTTGAACCTGTTAGGTTCCTGTAACAAATAAAGCACTTGGCATTTACTCCTTAAATTCTTGGTATAAGTCTTCTGCCACCCTTAAGTAGATTCAATAAAATTATATTGGGGTTTTTTGTTGTGAAATAGTGACCTATCTTTTAACAAATGGAATGAAGAGCCAACTTGATCCAGTGGTTAAAGGCTAGAAACCAGGAATCTGAGTTCTAGTCCCACCTTAAGCTCAAAACTACCTGTGTGACCTTGAGCCAGTCATTTTCTCAGCCCTAGAAAAGATGTAATGGCAAGTTTGCCAAGAAAACTGCAGGGATTTCTCTAGGCAATCACTAAGAATAAGCACTGACTTGGACCTAACAACATCTTTTGAAAATATTAAGTATTCTTTTAGTGTTTTTTTTCTGCGAGTATTGTTTTTAGAAACTAGTAAGGTTAAAAAGTCTCAGCTTTGTTTATAATTTCTCTTTCAAAAAGAAATTATAATTTCTTTTTTCTCCTCCAGGTCTGAACCAGTAGAATTGAAGACTGTATTCATTTGAAAGTGAAACATCTATTGGCTGCAACTAGTTTACTTGGATTTGCTATTACTTTGGATTCTAACAGTTCTCAAAATAAGAATGAAGAATCAAGCAAGATGAATATTTTGTCATCATGTATTCAGGCATTAAATATTTTCCTTCTTTTTTGAAAGGCAGTATTGGTCACCTCATGAACTGCTTTAAATGTTCGTCCACTTCATCTGTAAGATTTTGTAGTCAAACAAAGCAACAATTATTTTTCTTTACAACATGTTTTAGAAATGTATGCATTGTTCCTTATTCCCAGGGAAGCATTCAGTCATGGAGGTTTTTTGCCAGCAAGGTAAGCTATTTGAATAAATCATTCAGGCCAATAAATCTTGGCCCTTACACAATAAAAACTGCCTTTTTTCTTGTGTCAGTGACTCACTAAAATTGTTAAGGCAGAAAATACATTTTCAAAGACCATGATACTTACTTTTTGGGCTTCTGTTCTGGATTCACGGTGGCACAGTGGTTAGACTGTCATTAGACTTCTACTGTGGTTAGATTTCTACTGACTGCTGGCTGTCTGCAGTTTGGCAGTTCAAATTTCACCTGGCTCAATTAAGTTTGACTCAGCCTTCCATCTTTCTGAAGTTGGGGGCAATATGCTGACTCGGTAAACCACTTAGAGAAGGCTGTAAAGCACTGTAAAGTGGTATATAAGTTCTAAGTGCTATTGCTGTTGCTGTTCAATTGTAATTGGACAGTGAGATGGACAACATAGAAATTTAAAAAATAAATTATCATTGGGTTCTGCTATATAATTTTTCCCATAATTTCCTTATATTTTTAATTTACAAGTTATTATGTTTTCAAATATAGATAGATTAGGTCTTACCATTTGACAGTGTATCAGAATAATAGAAGAACAGAGAAGCCTCTTGGACCAAATTGAATTTGCAGATATAACATTATGTATTACTAGCTTGTGCAAATGATATAATCATCCACATTGCATTTACTTTACCTTCAAACCCAATTGATTGGTCCTTGAGTTTGTATACAAGTATTAAAACGTTATAAATTGTCCATAGATCAAAGGTTCCAGATCATTCTTAATGGACAGAGTGCCTTGCCATGAGCAAATAAATTGAGTACCTATTTAGCTCTCATATTATGAGGCTATCTGTGTGGGAAAATGGAGAAAGTCTTTAATTTTAGAAACAAACATTGACTTCATATTCACATTTTTGCATTATCAATAGCAGCCAGTGGTAGCTCTGGACAGCGTTGAGATCATAGGAAGAGACGGATTAATTCTTTCAGAATTAAGAAGAGGTAGAACACCTCTCCAAGTCTGCTATTTGCAATTCAAAGGAAGTAGTCATATTACTGATAAAGAAGACTCATTCAATTTAAAAAATATTCCTATAGCTTTCCAATATATTTGGTTATTAACTTAATTTCCTGAAATAGGATATACAAAATTATTAAGGGTATCTTAGTTGGTTTATAATTTCAGATTGTATACGGTAAAATAAATCCTGCTTATTAACATTTAGCATTTCATATCTTTTCCTAGAATCTTCTGAAAGCAGAGCAAAAGAACTGGCGGATTTGTTCAGCAAACTACATAGATTTGAGAGAGAGAATTAAACAAAAATTGGAAAAACACTATGACAGTCATTCATCAGGTCTAAATAGCCTGATGGTAAGTATTATAAAAGTTGCTAGTTTGCTTATGAGGCTGATTCAAATAATATTTCAAAAAATATTTAAAGAGATGTCTCTATGATAACACTTGTCTTGTTACTGTCCACATATACATAGCTCATTTATGTGCATTACTTCCATATTATCCCCACCATACAACTATAATGTATTATTATTAACCCAATTCTAGACATTGAGAGACTGAAGGAGAATAATTTTCATTGGTCTATTTACTGAATACATTGGAAAAATGAAATTGAGATTTCTTCAAACCAGGATTTAAAACCAATGTGACAAAGGTTTTTCCATCAAAATAAACAATTTTGCGATGTGTCCATCATGATCATTCCAGAATTTAAATATCCATTTACATTTATTGAAGTTAATGGCTTTCATTTCACTAGGAGAGGGGTGGGTTTTTTTTTTGCCTATTTGGTTTTTAAGACATTTCATAATTATACTGAACATTTGTATTCCATTTGTTTCTGCCAAGTTCTGAATATTTTTCTAAACACCTACTGCCTGCATAGGAGAGCAAATGTGATACTTATTGGTTGACTCAGAGCCAGTTTTGTGCTCTCAACACAATCTTTTTTATATGATTGTTCTTGTAGGGAATAATGGGAGGAGGGACCATGAGTCATTACCTAGAGTTTCTGAATGAACAAGTTATAAATCTAATAAATAACATGGAAGCTTACATTATATTTCTGTATGAAGGGATCTCAAGAGTTAACTATACCAAGAATATAGAAACATTTGTAAACAACTTTGGATGATCTTGAAAAATAAACCAGAGTCAGATGTACTCATACCTTGGGTGTGTTGCATAACTGATAAGTAAAAACAAACTCCAGAAGAAGGCAATGGTAAACAACTTTCATATTTTTGCCAAGGATGATCCATGGTATTGTTAGGAATCAAGCTTAGCTTAATCAAAATAATATATATTCATGATCTTGAACTTATCTCACTTGCTAATAACTGAAAAGTATATGTATAAATATACTAGTAGCAGCTAGATATATGTATTAGTTCCTATAGTAAAACAAATGTTTTCAGTGGGAAAAATACTATATTCCAGTGCCAGGACAAGGATAAGAGAAGCAAATGAAATACATTTGATAGCTGGATACAAATCAAACAAATAATGGTCATGGTATATATGTTTCGGTGGGTACAAAGCAGGGGTGAAATTCAGCCAGTTCTATCCGGCCCGGGTGAACCAATAGCGGTAGCTGTAGGAGGCTCTGCCCACCCACACAGACGTCATGACGTCGCTTTTTTGTCACGATTTTAAGCCTCTGTGCATGCGCAGAAGGCTTTGCGCATGTGCAGACGATGGCAAGTGAAGCGAGTGCATGCAGGGCGCGCGCACATTTGCAAACCAGTAGGGAAGGTAAGTGAATTTCATCCCTGGTATAAAGTAAGGTGATGCCTGTGTACATCTATGTATGCCTTAAGTCAAGGTGCCTATGATAGTAGATAACAGAGTGGGTTTGATTAACACTTTGCAACTATAATCCTTGCTTACCAACCACTCCTTCAGTGATCAATTGAAGTTACTGTAGCCTTCAGTCTTCAGAGTTGTGGCCATAGCAGTGACCCAGTGATCTTAATCAACTACTGCACATTTGTGACAATCACAGTGTCCTACAGTGATGTGATCATCATTTGTGAACTTTACAACTAGCTTCCAACAAGCAAAGTCAATGAAAATTGCCACGGTCATATGATGTTGCACTTAACAACCACAGGCATATGATATGATGGCACCATCACATGACATTTACCTTTAGGATCACATCATTTAGTGATGAAATTGCCTGTTCCAATTGCAATCAGTTGGGGACTATCTGTATTAACATAAAGATTACTACTGAATTGAGGGAGATGAAAAAGCTATTGACTGAGATGTGATGATGGTGAAATAAACATCAAATGTTTAGAATGGTATAAACTGGTTTTTCCCAACTTTGGCTTCTTTGAGATGGGTGGATTTCAACTTACATAATGCTGATGGGGGAATTCTGGGAGTTGAGGTCCACCCATCTTAAAGTGGTCAAGATTGAGAACCACTGTTATAAACTAAGACTGTTTCATTGAGTTAGATCTTTACAGAAGCTTTCTTCAAATCATATGAGGAAAGGTTAAGGGAACTAGGTATATGTAGCCTAACGAAGAAAGGAATTAAGGGTGACATGATAGCTTGCGATACATGAAGGGCTGTCACAAAGAAGTGGGGGTCGATTTATTTTCCAAAACTCCTGAAGATAGGATAAGAAGCGATGAGTTGAAGCTCACTAAAGAGACGTGCAACCTGGAACTAAAGAGAAACTTAGTGACAACGAGAACAATTAACCAATGGAATAACTCTTACCACCACCACCACCACCACCACGAGAATTGTGGGTGTGCCTTCGCTGGAAGTTTTCAAGAAAGTATTGGACAACCAATTGTCAGGGATGATATAAGATCTCCCGCCATGGACAGGTGGTTGGACTAGAAGACCTCCAAGGTCCTTTCCAGCCCATGATTCTATGATTCTAATACTGCATTTACCAGAATACTCGCTTGGCAGTAATTGAGGATTCTGAGACTTGTAATCCTAGTACATCTGGAAGACAGCTTGGAGAGAAATGCTAAATCTTACAGTGTTTATGTTACATGAGGAATATGAAGGAGCATATTTTTCTTCTAATTATATAGAAATTCCAAAAAAGTTCAGTTTATTGTACAGGAATTTGACAAAATATAATTACAGATAATGACATAATTCTAAATCCCTTGTAATGGATCCATCTTTATGTTAATGTTAAACAGATTAAGTTTGGAGACTATATTTACTTTGAAGAAAATGGCTGCATATTTCGTTCAAAGCTAGGAGAAGTAGGTATGATTATTATATTACTAAATTTAATTTTTTTTAGTCACTGCATATATAGCTTTAATAAATTAAAAGAAACTTTCAATAAGGTCTTACGAAAACAGTGTGTTACATTAGGCAGGAAAAGGTATATGTTATTCTCAGCAAAATTGGTTAGGACCACAACCAGTCAGAGAGAAGCTCGAGCAGGAAGCCACATATTTTAGGTCTCATACTACAAGATATATGACCTTGCATTTTGGTGTAAGATATTTTTATTTTAAAATTATGTTTCATTCGGAATGTATGTAAGTAGCTTGAGCCTTTGTGAATTTCAGAGAGGATAGTTGGATACTTAAACCAATTCCATTAACTCCAGGAATCAAACTCCATTTACAAGAGAATATTTTTAAGGGATAAATTTCACTCAAAGTAGTTTTTTAAAAGTAAACATACAATAAAGTAATTATGTCTTCTAGTTTGTAATTTTATTTAGCAATTTGGAAATTGTGCAGCACATAAACTATAGAACAATACTTTGCAACTTTAAGATGTGTGCACTTCCAACTCCCAGAATTCCTAAGCCAACCGGTCATAAACATATACCATACACATACATACCTATGGCCATTTTAGTCGCCATTTTATTTTTAAAAAATAAAGAGCATGAGAAAATGTACTTAAAATAACTAATTTTGTGGTATCTTTTTAAAAAGTGGTGTCATATCTCTTCCATGACTTTGCCAATATATTTGGAAGTGATTAGGGAGTAAAATACATTCAAAAACAGTTTCTTTGTTTTCATTTTTTGCACAAAATTTAAAGTAGAATTTTTGAAATAAAAAGTATAAGACCACAGTCTTGCCCATTTCACTGTGATTAAGGTCCATCTATCCATCAATCAGTTGATTAATGGAGAAAATTGCTGTGATTGCTAAGAATCAATACCATCTTGGCTCAATCAATCAATCCACATCGATTAAAGCAGTGACAAACTAGTCATAAATTCATACCATTGAATTTGAGTAACTTTAGCACAATCAAGGTCTGTATATACAAACTAATCCCAAAACATTACATCTATAAACACATTCAATGGTATAGCAGAACAATTGATGATTTCTTTGCATTAATTCTCCTATTTTAACATGACTGTTTTGTGTATTGTAGATGAAGAGAACTACGAAGCATTACTTAGCACAGAAGCTCTACCCTTTGAAAATTCTTTTATCCAGCAAATCCGCATTTCTCCAGATCACGGATATATGGCTACTGGAATTAAAAGTGCCGACTCTGAAGAATATGCTTGTATTATTGTGAAACTACATCCAATATCAAAAGTGGAATGTGTTATCCCAAATGCATTTAGCTTTGGTAAGCATTTAGTAAAATGGGCATGGGAATGGGCATCCAGGTGAAAGTATCTTAGACACATGGGCAAATAATCATGTGAAAGTGCTGAATCAAGCCTTTCAGAGGAAGTTATTGCCTAAACTCTTCTTGGAGTAGCATTTGTCTTATAGTCTTGCCAAGTGATTTGCATAACTTTTGCATAAATCTCATGTGTTAGACGAATGCAGCCGCCTTAAACCTGGTTCCTTGAATATGTGTAAGTCTGTTACAACATGCTAAATCCACTTGGTTATGGTTTCATAATTTTTAGATTTGCCAAATATTCTGAGATTGAGAGGAGAGTATAAATGAGGGTAAATGGGAAGACAAGTACAGTATCCCAATGCAAGTTCCACACTTTTCGTATATGTATCTTGATTTCAGAATACTTAAGAGCAGGAGCTTGTGTCACAAAGCTTGTTTCATTATTATCATGAAACTCTCAGATATTTCTAAATCTGGATATGTATCCTATATCAAGCAGCCCCCTACTTCACTAGTTTTAATGAATCTTTCCACATAACAAAACCCATGTGTGTCGAAATTAAGAGCAGTTGACATTTCCTTCTTCCAAACAAATTGAAACAAATTAAACTTGCTTAAAATGGCATTTTTTCAAAGGACATAAACCATAACTCTTTTTTTGCTTATTTATATTCTGTCTATCCAGAATTGAAGAAATGATATGTAATATTCTCCAATTTTGTGCCATTAATAACAACCCTGTGAATTGGGTTGGATAGAAATGTAGTAACCTAATGTCATCTACTGAATTTTCATGGCTGAGTGAACATTTAAACCTTGCTCTTCCTAATCCTAATCCAACATTCACACTGTTTTATTATTTGGATTTTAGTCCACTTCATTAAATATTTAAAATGTTGTCTAAACATATATACATATTGGGAAGGGCCTTTAATATCCAAAAATTACAAGCAGTAACAATTACTGCAAAGCTTAAATGTGGGGGAAAGCATTGTGACAGTTGTTACGAGAGATGTCACAGATGTTAATAGGCCATCATAATAGTGGTATTCATACAACTCAAAAGCTGCAATAAATGTGCTAGATATTGGTATTTTTTTTATTTTCACAGTGGTAAAATACTGTTGTTTGGGCACTTGAAGAAATAGAAAGACTGACAGTTGCAGTCCAGAAAGAAACGCATCCTGCACAGTGGTACTTACTGCACACTGATTGTGCAGGAAAGGAAATCTTGAAAAACACTTGCATTAATCTCTTATTGTTTTTCCTTTTAAACTTAATCAGTAGTTAACTCTAGAATTGTGCATGCATGTAATTTTTCATATGTTCATTTCCAATTTATTATTTTATATTAGATTTATTAAATACAATTCCTCATGGTCCCTTAGCAAAAACTAAACTTTATTTTTTGTCTAGAATGGGCTACACATGAGATTTTGTTCTATACCATCCAAAAGAATCTTCAGTGTCATACTGTATACTTGTCTGATTTTAATAAAAAGCATTCTGAACTGGTGTATACAGAAAGTGACGCAAGGTAAGTCAGATATAGTTAACTGCTTTCTCTATGTATAACTCTCTATTAAATCTGATAAATATAGATAGGACAAATATCCAGAAAGAAACTGCTATGTTTTGATAATAATCAAAAGAAAACCGACTAGAAAAGTTTTATGTAGCAACTCAATAAATGCAAACATTTCTCACTGAAGGGAAAAATTCCCACATTTACAGCTTTATAATATTTTATTCACACATGGAATAATTGTGAAACAGCACCTTTCTTGCAAAAAGAATACAAAAAATATGTGAACAAGACTTTTTTTTACATATATTTAACGTAGTCAGAAATCCTTGATCTATTCTCTATCTATAATGGTCATATCATCCCAAAGCTATTGCCCATGTTGCCTTTTGTAGCAAATTAATTAGTGCAACAATAGAAAAATTTAGGTTAGGTTGCTGCCACATGCTCCATTTAAAAAGCATAGTGGATTGATGCTGATAAAGTTGAGTGTGTCGGCTGGATTAGCCTGGTAAGAATGTGCTGCAAATTCATGTATATAAATAATGCATACACATACATGTAAGTAAGTAAATAAACAACAACAACATATAGATCCATATTCATGTATATAAATAACAAACCTGGTGTGATAGATTAGTCCGAAACCCATTTCTAGCTGAATAATCTTGGGGTCAATTTGTTCAAGCTGCTGAGTGTAGGAAGTAGCCTACCTTCTTTTCTGTGCCAGTTTAGGTGTCTGGCTCCCAGAGTTGTGCAATAATATAATCATCTGTTCACGGTTTATCGAGATAGGCATCCAGCCAACTCTGTCTTATTGAACAAATCATAATTAAGCAGACTATGGTTTAAACAAAATGTGAGATACAGTAATTCCAAAGCAAAACATTTTATTTTAATGTTGGATTATTAAGTGAGACTTAAAACAGAAGAATATTATTTTAAAAAACGATGCCTCATTTTTCCCTGTTAAGTACAACAAAAAGCTGTAGCTTACATTTATCAGGATAAAAACAAGACTAGAGGGAAGAAAGAGAGGCATTTTAAATATTCTTTCGGATCCAATCTTCTCTTAGATTAAATCATTTCAGCTCAACCCCCATAACACTTAAGATTACGAATGCCAGCAGTTCTACATCCTTTGCCCTATCACAGAATTCTTTAACAATCCCTTCTCCACAATTTGCTTTCATCCTTGTTGAGAACACCTAAGCCAGCGGTTCTCAACCTGGGGGTCGCGACCCCTTTGGGGGTCGAACGGTCATTTCACAGGGGTCGCCAAAGCCCTCTCTCACCCCCCCCCACGCCTTCACTCACCATCTGCCTCTGTTGGATCGCCGGTTGCCGTTCGCTTACCCCACCCACTCCCAATCTATTGCTGCCTCCGGAGTCCCAGTTGATGGCTAGAGGGGGAAAAAAACTTTAAATTCTTGCCGCGGGGCTTCAAAGAGCCGCCCTACTCTCAGCTGTTTTGCGGAGGGCTCTGTTGGTAGCTAGCTGCAAAGAGGTAAATTCCTGGAGCAGATTTTTTTTCCCCTAACTATGCTGAAAAAGCGAAATTGAA
This sequence comes from Arizona elegans, assembly GCA_022577455.1. Lineage (NCBI taxonomy): Eukaryota > Metazoa > Chordata > Lepidosauria > Squamata > Colubridae > Arizona > Arizona elegans. Next base: position 294,034,703 of record JAKOOJ010000001.1, on the reverse strand, counting down.
AGTAAGCAAGGTCTTTGGTGCAACATGACAAAATGAGGCAGAGAGATTTCTTTTTCTTTTTCCTTACCAAAAAAGGTAGGTACAAAACTGCAAACAACGGGAAATTTAGGGCAAAAGAGGAGGTTCAAGATTTTAAAACACAAAAGAAAAAAAGCCCTATTTAACTAGGGAATTGTAATAATTGAGATACTATTAATTGTATACTGTGTTAAAAGCAGAAAAGGTTAAGTTGTGGTTTGGAGGAATATATGGGGGAAATTATTTGGTTTATTATTATTGGTAAATATAATTAATTGATTTGTAAGGAATTGGATTGCATGGAAATAATTGGAATATTCATGTTCATATTGATTAATATACAAAAAAGATAGTTATATAACTAATTGATTTATATTAAAATGTTGAATTTGTATTAAACAACTGTATTACATAATTACATAATTAACCAATGTGAGGATGGATATAAAAATAGATGACAATGGGAAGGGGTATAATATAGAATAGAAAGGAAAAATTGAATTTGATTAAGATTAGAGATGAGGATGAAGGGTAATATTGGTTTTTTTAAAAAATAGATGAATAAATATGGTAAAAAGGAAATATAGAAATTGTAAATTTAATTGAAATGACTAAACCCTGTGTTGGAAGAAATATCCTTTTGGGTTCTGCTCCAAGTGGGGAAAAAGACACTGGAAACATGGAGACTGTTGTGTTAGTTTCTGATGCTATTGTGTTGCAAATGTCCTTTGACAAAGGATTGACTTTCTGCCTCTGGCCCATTAACAAAGGGTAGGGGCAGGAAGGTGGGAGCTGCTTTGTCTGTAAAATATGCTTCTCCATTTCTCATCCAGGGAAATATAATATTCTGCCTTTTTAATATTTCCCAAAATATTTCATTCTTCTAGGAAAGGGGTGGGTGCTAACCTCCTACAACTGTTTAAATTTGTGAACCGGCCAAATACTCTGTTCAAAGAAAATACGTTGTATGTTTGTATGTGTGTTTCTAATTATTGCTATTTATTCCTATTTGTTCTCTTTTATTCTTTAAAGTTTAACAATTCATTCTTTATCTTAATATCTTTATATTTGTTTGGGGTTGGCTTTCTTCCCTTTCATCTTTTTTATTGTACAGCAATCTTTCTCCTCAAACCTACCACCTCTGTCTTTTCTTTCCTTCTTACTTTCTCTTCCCCCCCTCTTCTTCTCCTCCCTACTTCCTCTTCCTTTCTCCTTCAACTCCTCTCTTCCTCCCTCTCTTACCCTCACTCCTACTCTAATTTCCCTTCCCTTCCTTCATCCCTCTCTATTGCTGTATCCTTTTATGCATATGGACTACTCAGAGGGCTGAAAAAGTTATTTTTGACTGGTCCTTGCACTTTTGACCAGTCCTCGAACTTACGACTGTCCTCACAATTTACGTTTTTGCCCTATCTTGTCACCATGGTGAAGAGAAGCAGTTGTGAAATGAGTGACACGGTTGTTAAGAATGCTACAATGGGCATAAATGATGACCAGTCATAACTGCGAAGACCGGTCAAAAGTGCGAGGACCTGTCAGAAATCATTTTTTTCAGCCCTCTGGGTAGTCGTTTTGTGCACAGGGACTACTCAGAGGGCTGAAAAAATTATTTTTGACTGGTCCTCGCACTTTTGACCAGTCCTCGAATTTACGACTGTCCTCACATTTTACGTTTTTTGCCCTATCTTATCACCATGTTGAAGAGAAGCAGTTGTGAAATGAGTGACATGGTTGTTAAGAATGCTGCACGGGCATAAATGTGAGGATGGTGATAAGTGTGAGGACCAGTCAAAAGTGCAAGGACCTGTCAGAAATGACTTTTTTCAGCCCTCTGAGTAGTCCCTATACACATAGCCATGGCCACCCGGTCACATGACCAGCTAGCCACGCCCACCAAGTCACATGACCTCCAAGCCATGCCCACAAAATAAGCCACGCCCACAGAATTGGTAGTACAAAAATTTAGAACCGACCCCTGGTTGGGGGTCACCACAACATGAGGAACTGTATTAAAGGGTCACAGCATTAGGAAGGTTGAGAACCACTGACCTAAGCTATTGTGCATCCTGCCTCATGTATGGAGCCAAATCTTGATTCTTACTAAATTCTGAGCTGCTCCAAAACAAGTGACTTACTGATAAAAGGAGAATATTTGTAGCTCAGGGTTAAACGAGGAGTCCTTCGTGCTCTCTGAGCTTGGTTGTTTTCTTGCAGATGTTTCATTACCCAAACCAGGTAACATTATCAGCACTGATTATGTTACTTAGTTTGGTAATGAATCAGCTGCAAGAAAACAAAACTCAGAGAGCACCAATTTGTTAGTTGAAGTCAACTTAGTTGAAGTCCCTTATGTTGCCCTTAGTTGAAGGGCATAATCTCAAAGCAGGCTGAAGTTTATATATTATTTTAAGCAAGAAGGTGTTATGTTGTGTTTTAATTGAATATTTGTGACCCATGCAATAAGCCACTCAAAGAATTTTGACATGATGACATCTTATTTTATTTTATTGTCTCTGTGTTCTTTGTTTGAAGGTACTTTGTGGATCTCTACCGCACAAAGGATAAACATTTTATTACTATAAATAGTAATAGCAAGACCACTTCTGAAGTATGGTTGGTAGATTGTCATCGCCCTTTTAAATCTCCTGTTCTTGTGCAAAAACGAACCAAAAATATTATTTATCATGTTGAGCATCGAAACAATGAGCTATATATTCCTACTACATATGGAAACCCTGTGGGGTACAAGGTATGGGAACTAGAAAGCTTGGTTCAGAAAAACAACCACATTATATATTTTAATAATTTATTACCAGCTCAAATCAATTCATTTCTGATCCACTGCAGGATGGATGGATGGATGGATGGATGGATGGATGGATTCAGGTTAGTTATATAAAACTAGTCCAGAGACACCCATCTAGCTTCCATGTTTAAGGTATAACCATTCCTAGTCCATTGTCCAAAAACTTAATCACTTAATTTAATTTCCCTTATTTTAATTTCCAAGAAAAAAACCTATAGTTGGCTTCATAGTCAAATCTAATGTTCGTGTTTCCTATATATGCTTTTAAAATACACCCAATTATTACATTGCATTTGTAAGATCGTTTTATTTAAATTCTTCATGCAAAAACACAAACTTTGAGATATATGTGGCTAGGATAAATCTATCAAAATCATTGCATTTGTTTTTTATTGTGTATCTTGTTTCTAAAACAAAAATTCTATCATATTTTTTTCATAATGCTCATATCTTTATGACCTCCATTTCATCTTTTTATTATCTTTCCTGCTGAGATGTATAGAAGCTTTGGAAAATACCAAAAAACTGTGGAAAAGAACTACAGCATTGCTCAGCTAGAATTTTTTTAAAAATTTCTGACTGGTACTTAAGCCAACGTTGAAAAATATGTGTTAGTTATTTCATTCCTCAAAATTTAGCAAGGATAGACATACACCTATTAAGCTATATAAAAGAGAGCATGTTTATTTTCCTTTGAAAATATGAAAATTACTTATTCTATTTCTTTATTTTCAGATGAGAGGAATCTAAACTAAGATAGTTCTCTCTCCAGAATATCTTAAGCTATCCAAGTTAATAATAATCTAATTATTCAAATTATTGAATGCTTATGGAAGCATTTTCTTACATGAATACTAAAATTAGAGTGAAAATGCTTAGATGTTGCAAATTTTCATTTTTTCATATATGTATGCAGATTCTTCTTTGTTTTATAGCTGATGAAAGCTCCAGTTGGTTCGTGTGGTTTGGAGAATTGGCAGCCCATTTACACAGTAAAAGAAAACACTAAATTAATCGACTTAGATATGTTCAGAGATCACTGCGTGATCTTTCTAAAACTCGGTGGTGAGCTCTATTTGGATATTATTTCTCTTGTATCAAATACAGTTGAAAATGTTAAGGTAAATATTTAAATTACTACATGTATTACTTTTAATAGTAATAATTTTCAGAATGAATTCTTTTATTAAATCCAGAATAAGGTAAATAGTATTTATCCAAAGATTTTCAGAGAAGAATTTTAATAAAAAAATAAATAAATTGTGTCCTTTATACACACTGCTAATTAGAGGCCCCTGGTTCATAGAATAAGGCAGTTAGCCCACATTGCATTTCTAAACATAAGTACCTAACTTCCAAAATTAGAATTGTCATAACCTTCAACATAGGAGACTTTGGGAAATAACCTGTTGGTGTGTTGGATGGGATGTAGTCATAATAGGCTGAGGATATTTGTGCCATTAATTTGGTTATTATTTTCTTCATGCTTTTCCCTGTCTTGGATTATATACCCAACTACCATTAGACTATCAACATCATGATTATTGAGTAGCAATAAAGATTCCAAGCATGCTTTGAGGGTAGTTATTAATGTAGCTAAATTATCTAGTTTCTCCAGTTAATTGTTTGTCAGAATATTTTGCTGCTTCAGCAAAAAATATCACATTACCTTATTAGCACCAGTCCTAAAGAATAGCTACTCTGCAAAATAGGACTATGGTAACAGCTTCCCTGGTTCCTTTGAATCTGATGTAGTGATGGAATAAAAAACATATCCATATGCATATCAAATCCATAACATATTTTCTTTTAGTTCGTTCCTGCTTGCTGACACAGAGCAAGCAGATTGTAACTTGCAACTTTAACTCCTTACTTAGTAGTTAACAGACCTATTTCTCAATTATTAATTTCAGAAATTAATCTTACCCAATGCTTACCAAATTTTATAGCAAAATCAAAATAAATAATGGTACATTATGCATACATCAAACATAAGATGAAACCTTGGCGGACTTTGATTTATAAAAATTTTACACAATAAATTGTAGAAGTTTTGCATAGGATTATAAACAAATCATGAATAAAAAACATTTTAATTAACATTTTGTTAACCACCTGGATCAGTTAAAATCCATTATATTTCTTTGTCTAGAGCGTCATCTTAGTCAGGTTTTCTATAACTTTAAAAATCAAAGGGCTCTTTTGAAAACATAGGTTAACTTCTGCCTTACTATTCAGTTATCTGCAAATATTTTAAATTTCACTTAGCATGATTGCAATAAGATGGTAAGCTTATACACTCTACTTTGCTAATTGTAGCAGTCAAGTTAAATATAGTGCCCATTTTATAAGGTTTTTTAGTCTTTTTAGATTGATCCTCTTCAGGTTTTAATCAATTACACAGAGTGCAGTTTTTCTGTGTAAAGCTTTTTGACTCTGACTGCCTCAATTTCCAAAAGCCTTTATCAACCCAGTAACCAGAACTTCTTAAAAGAAAGTAAGCAGTGGGTAAGAGACCCTGCTGCTCTCAGAGAATGAATCTTGATTCCTTTCATTTCTAGGAGTGTTAAGTCTTAAAACATAATAGCCCTGAGTTTCCGAATGTAGCTGTGCCAAAAAAATAATTTTGTTCTTCACAATGGCTAACGCTGGGAACAGAGTCAGAGGCAAGGATTGTAAGTGGCTGAGCACCCCAAAGCCAATGCAAGGCCTCAGTGCAATAACAGACACTGACTTGGCTGGATTTCAAGTTGGATAGAGTGAAAGAGCAGTCAGAGGGGCAGGAAGAAAGATTTTTAAAACTTTCTGATAACATAGAAGAGTGCAAGGCGAAATCTTGTAAGATAAATCATGCATTTTAATTATATTTTTAGTGCCCCAATATCACTTTTATTGACATTGCCTAATATTTTGCCACCTCTGATTATTTCAAAATATTTTTACTTCCATTTGCATTATTTATTGAATGTCATTTAAGCAGCTTTTAGGGAAAGTAATTGAATTGCTGTACTTGTTATAGTGAGGTCCTGCTACCAACCCAGCTTTTTACTGGGGTATGTGAAGCACCTCTTGGCTAGTAAGATTCAAATTCTATTATCAGATTGGAAACTACAACATATAGTTTAACAGAAAACACCCAAAAACCGAGCAAATATTAATAATTTCTGTTGTTTTCTAGCTACCTGCTTGGGCCTGTTCACTAGAATTGGAACCTAATTCTGACTATACTGCCAACACTTGCTATTTTTGGCTCATGTCTCCTCTTCAGTCTCCAGTTCGTTTTGCATATTCATTGATGGAAAAGAGCCTTATTGAATTTACTGAGCAAGAAGTACCAATTACAGCAAATTGTAAAACTGTACGTCTAGAAACTAAGAGCAAGGTAAGCTCTTGTCTTCTTAGCCTCTTGTAAACAGGACTTGGAATGAATTTTTTTTAAAAAAAAAAAACCCTAATCAGTAGAGCTATCGCTGTTTCTCTGCTGTCTGAAGGGTTAACATTTCTTTTTGTAAGATCTACTTTTAAGAAACATGAAAGCAAAGTTGTTATGCTTTTTCTCAATAAGCCTGGCTTGAAATGAAGTGGTCCTATTTTCCTTGCTGTCAGGAGAAAAATTCCCCCCAAAGAAAGCAAGTGTTAACATAAAACATACAAATGTGAATCTATATGATAATAATCTCCCAGGTGAGGCACACGTTTTCATGAAATAAGAAAAATAATGCTGCAACCTGTTGTATTTTTCAATCATATAGCAGAGAATTCCTAGCAGACATTTAAGTTTTTATGTTTGCTGCTACGTTCAGTGTGAAGAGTGTAAAGCTGTTCAGATCACAATGCAGAAGGTGCAGGAGGAACGGGCTGCTTTCATGTTTTATACACTTCTCATGAGTTGTATTTAATGAGCTTTATGCTCTATATCGGTAAACAAATCCTGAAGCAATCCCAACTTTCTTTTTTATTTTCTGAGGGTTTTGTACAAAATATCAAAGAATGCTAGGATAAATGAAAATTGAACTTTTCTTTTGATTTTATAATTTGCAAATGTCTAAATATGCTTTATTCTGAAATGTTCCCACATTTTCAGGATGAAACTTGGGTACCAATTACAGTTTTTTATAAAAACAATTCTACGCAGCTGTGCAAGATGCCACTTCTGGTTCATGTCTATGGAGCTTATGGAATAGATTTGAACATGACATTTAAAGCAGAGAATCTAATGTTAATCAAAGATGGGTGGATATTAGCTTTTTGTCATGTTAGGTAAGTTTGTAATATAACACTTTTTTGCTTGTTCTTAATATTTCATTGTCAATACGTTTGTGCCTGATGCTGTTACTGCTTAAAGTTTTAGCTCTCTCCTTCAGTCACAACATTTTTATTACATTCAAAAAATTTTCCATAAATAAATGTTTTTGCCAGTGTTGCTAGTTATTTGTAATATACATTATGGCTGATGATTATTTGCTAACAATGCTATGTTCTTTTTATGAATTCTAACTTCATCAGAACACAGCGTAGTTCTATGGCTTAGTACCATGTTTAAAAGTTTTTGGATATTTGTCATTCAATTCTCAGCATAAGTCTTTAATTTCTAAGAAATACATTCACAGGAATAATTTATATTCAGCTAAGCACAGAAATTGTAAATGACGTGCTTGCTATCCTTTAAATACTATTTAAATACAATAATATAACAAGTAAATTCTATTTTACCTTCTCTACTTTTTACTGAAGAAAATTATACTGTCCTTATGGTTAGTACCATATAGTAAACTTTCAACTATTTTACATGATTCTAAATTATTCAACTGAAGGAAAATAACGCCACATGTATTTTAAAATTTAAAATTTATCCATGTGTATTTTGAAATTTAAAAACTATATAATGTTTTAACAAAACATTCTCATATTAGCATGCTTAGAATATTTCAGAATGTCTAATCCTTAATTCAGTTTAAAAGACATACTAGAATGTAATAATTTAAATGTATTAAAAATAAGGTTATCTATGCCCTGTCCTAAAACAGTACTTTCAAATTTAAATATTTTATTTAAATAAAATTATGTATGTGTTTATTCACTCCTTTCATCACTTCTATTCAAATGTTACTAGTGATTTACTCTATTTTATAACTGGTCATGTATATATCCCCAAAAATATATCAGCACCTTTGGATCCAACTTGGAGAAACCACAAAACATGATCTGTTAACATTGTAATCACAAAATTATGTATAGAAAACCCAATAAGCATAAGAAAATTGCACTGAGCAAAGGGGGAAAGCTGTATAGAATTCCAACAGACACATTTTCATCTCTGGTTCTATTTAATATCTAATAGTTGTTCATGTTTTTCATGCTCTCTTGGGATTATGCATTACTTAAACAATTGCAACCAGCCTACCATCCATTGAGGACTTGTATACTGCACAAACCAGAAAGAGGGCTGACAAAATATTTACAAACCCCTCACACCCCGGACATAAACTATTTCAATTTCTTCCCTCACGACACTGCTATGGGGCATTGCATGCCAAAACAACTAGACACAAAGATAGTTTTTACCCCCATGTCATCACTCTGCTAAATATCTAACTCCCACCAAATTGTCTTATGCCTAAAAATATTTACCCATGTAGTAGGGCTATATTGCTGTTATCTCTCTCATCTTTTCATCTTTCCTACTACCTTTTCCTATTGGTATCTTATGGTTTATCACTTGTTGCTTGTATCTTATGATTTATGATTGTATCTTATGATTTATATGATCTACGACTTATCACTTTGTTGTTTGTATGTACACTGAGAGCTTATGCACCGGAGAAAAATTTCTGGTGAGTCCAATCACACTTGGCCAATAAAGAATATTCTATTCAATAAAGAATATTCTACTTGCGTACTATTTCATACTTCTTTCTGCAATGTTGTTTATCACAAAAAAGAGCAGCGTGATGAGTTGGTTTGCAAGAATGTGTGTTCTCCACCAACAGCAATATGTTGAGAATTGCAAGATCCATGGCTTTTTTGGTACTTAATACCAAGGGACATAATTTCTTATCCAAGAAGAAAATCAAAAACAGTTGCCGTGTTCTCCTTTGTTTGCAGAAACAGAGTGACCGGTGCCACATTCAAGCCAACCTGATTATTATTTCTTTAGTTTAATGTTTAAACAATATTAACACTTAAAACAGGAATTTCTAATGAAATCATATGTTAATATTTAATATTCTTGGATAAATATTAGGATGGGAATAAAATGTCTTGGGGGGGGGGTGTTTTGTTTTTGTTACTACTCTTATTTTAATTGCCAGGGGTGGAGGAGAATTGGGCTTGAGATGGCATAAAGATGGTTGTATGATGAAGAAACACAATGGTATCCAAGACCTCCAGGCCTGCATCACGTTATTGCATGAACTTGGATATTCTCAGCCTATGCAAACAGCCTTAATGAGCATGAGTGCTGGAGGAGTTCTTGCAGGTGCCCTCTGCAATATTGCACCTCATCTTATCAGAGCTGTGGTTTTACAGGTAAGATAACTAGTATTTGATTTAAGTCCATGCTGGTGCTTTTTCTAGATTAATATTTAAAGACTTTTTTTCAATAAACTATTGCCCATCCACAATAAAGTATCAATCCTAGTGATAACCTAACTATCTCTTGACATTGAGACTATCTTTAAGAATGTCTCTTCTGCTGTTTTAAGTGACAGATAAGCCATACCAAGGTGGAGGAACACTGAAGTACATGTGTCTAGTGCTGTTTAAAATTAAAACTAATAACTTGAATTTTATCTGAAAAGTAATTGGAAATCTATGCAGATTGTTCATTAAAGACATAATAGTGTATCAAAATATCCATTGTAATATAGTGGTCTAGTCTTTTCCAATCAGGCTGCTGTTGTTGTTGTTGTTGCTGCTGCTGCTGCTGCTTCTATTACTATTGCTATTATTGTTCGTCGCACAGTCAGCCAGATGTTCAGACTGGGTTTGGCATTTTTTTCCTATCAAGTCCTTTCTAAGGACCTGGGATAGGCAGATGTGGATGGTTGACGGTATTGCAGATATCATCTGTATGGACATATTACTAAGAACAGGATGGAAACTATTCTGAGTAAAGCTGCCTTTTGCAATTGACTGATGGTGAATTTGTCAATGCTTGATGGTGTTCAAGTGATGCTCCAGTTGTTTTGGGATTACACCAAAGGCACCTATTACTATTGGGGCAAACTTTGCTTGCTTTAGCCATAGTTGTTCTATTTCTATTTGCAGGTCTTTGTATTTTGTGATCTTCTCCAGTTCTTTCTCTTCTCTTCCATTGTCTCCTAGAAGAGCCACATCCACTATCCAGACTTTTTTGTGTTTCTTATCGGCAATTCTTAAATCCGGGATGTTATGTGCCAGGTGCCTGACTGTTTAAATTCTAAAGTTCCAGAAAAATTTAGCTTCCTTTCTCTATTTTATGGTCCCACCAGTTCTTGCATGCAGGCAAATGATATTCCTTGATGCATCTTCCAATGCACCTTTATTGCTACTTTGTCATGTCATTGCTTGTAGTCAGTCTGTGTGATCTTCTTGCAGCAGCTAATTAGGTTATCTACTGTTTCTTCAACTTCTTTGCATAGGTGACATTTGTTATCTGTTGATCTCTTCTCAATTCTGGGTTTGTGTGCATTTATTCTTAAGGCATGGTCTTGTGCAGCCAGAATTAACCCCTCTGTCTCTTTCTTCAACTTTCCTGCTCCAGGCCATTGCCAGCTCTTGTTGTTGTTGTTGTTGTTGAGGTTGAGGTTTCTGGGCAGTCTTCGTGGCAAATTAACAGAACAACAGAGTTGGAAGAGACCTTGGAGGACTTTCTAGTCCAATCTCCTGCTCAAAGAGGAAATCCTATATCAATTCAAACAAACAGAAGTACTTAAAGTGATGATGTAACAAAGTGTCAGGTTTTGGTGATTAGGATTTGGTTGTAAATCACAGTCCCTGACATTATATATTTTAATTAGTCTGCCATGTTCAGCTTTGGTTAAAGTATATCAGCCACAGTGTGACTCAGCTTGATAAAAATGTTGTTTACTAGAATGAAAACATCATACAATTGATTACTGTATGTCAGTGTGAAGTTATACATTATATATGTGTATGTGAAGACACACACACAAACAGTATATAAAACAAAACAAAGTTTAGGTTTTGCCTTCCAGTAGTATCCTATGCGTGTTTGGCTCAGTAGGTAACAAGATGGATTGCATTAGCTTTCTTCTGAAGCTAATACTTTCTATATAATCTATTACAATTGCCCATTTCTTTCATGGTTATATCCAGAAAAAGGACCAGCTTGACATTTGACATTGACAGGTTTGACATTCTCCACCTCCTACTGAGGCTCTTGCCATTATGAAGTGGTGGCCTGCTAAACCATCTGCCCCTGCTGTTTTCCTCCGCTTGTTTCTTTCTATTAAGCCCTGAGCAATTTGGCAATGATAAGGAACAAACTGGGCATGGAAGTAATGGGAAGACAAATCATTAGCAGAAGCAGTGAAGGAAGTTGTCCAAGTGCCCTCAACCTCTAGAAATGGCAGTATTGCGCTTAACCAGATTTTCAAGGAGTAAATCGCTCCTTCAAATTTGAGGAAATAAAAGAATTAGAGTGGCAGTTACAATACTTAGAGATCAAGCTGATAGAAGAAGTGAAGCAATGCTGGTCTAGGATTGGCAGAATCATCTGTAGTTGAATCAGTTCTTGGGTCAGGACAATTGAACATTACAGTAAGTGACAAATAAAATAATTTTGTATATCTGCAATAACCAAATATGTTTTTTTGATTTTTGCTTATCAGGTAATGTGTACACAACTATGTTCTGAAACTATAATTTATAGCTTAGCATATTATGTAGATGTTTTACTCACGGTTAAAAACACTTTGACTTAGCATGATACATTACTATTCTTCATGTATGATTAAAGAAGTTGCCTTTTTTCTTGTATCTTTAACCACTAATATTCCAAAGTTTTACTTTTAACTTCTCACAAATTAAATATACTAAAAAAAAAACCCGAGGCTTATCTCTGGGATCTGATTCACTCATATGAGGAAAAAAAATGTTTTTATTTTCTTTATAGGCACCTTTTCTGGATATTTTAAATACAATGCTGGACCCTTATCTTCCCTTGACTATTGAGGAACAAGAAGAATGGGGAGATCCAGTGGGAGATGAGTCCTGCAAAGAATATATTAAAAGTTACTGTCCATACCAAAATATTAAGCCACAGGTACTATTGCATTTTGTACTGATTAAATATTATTGCACTGTACATAACTAAAATGTTAAATTTAGAGAATTGTTCAGACAATTCAATGAAATCCACTCAAAATGAAGGGAAACTAAAACTAGGCATAATGAAGCATATAACTTATACTTCTAAAAAGCAGATTTCAATTAGCAATAATAAGTAGGATTCAATGGCAGGAGTAACTAATGGGAAAAGGAACTCAGCAGGAGTGGGAGTTCTTAAAAGGAGAAGATACCAAAGGCACAGCTACAAACAGTTTCCGTGGCAGGGAAGGGGAAATGGAGGAGAAAAGAAGCCAATGTAGGCAATTAAAAATATCAGTTATGGATCTTCCACTAGTCAGTATTTTGATTAATTATTTATATAAAGAGGAAAGATAGTCACGTTTACCAATGATACAGAATTAGGCAGAATACCTAATACCCTAGAAAATAGAAACAAAATTCAAAATGATCTGGAGAGATCTGAGAGACATGCAGAATTTAATTAATAATTACAAATGACAGAATGAAATTTAACAGAGACAAATGAAAAGTTTATCGCTCATAAAAAAGGAATGACAGCTTGGTTTGGTATCTGGATCACTGTCGCCAAAGTGCAATGGACTACATTGCTGCGGTCAGACTACAATCTAATCAATAGGGATAGCAATGACAATGCAGGCAAAACTGATAGAAGGGGATTTAAGGGGGATGTATAATTCTTGAGTAAACAGGTAACTTTCCCATATCAATTGTGAATAGGTATGGCTGCACCATAAGCTTAATACTGTCTTGCTTTACCCTCAGATAACCAACTTGCTTGGTTATCTATTTCCAAATGAAGAAAGAGTAGCTTCAATAGCAGCTAGGATAGAGTTAAAACCAGAGCCAAAGTTTTATTTGAGTTTCTTTCTAGTCTCGGATAAAGAGTTTATGGAGGACTTTCAACAGAAGACAAGTGCAACTGTTTATCAAGTCAGAGATTAGATCTTCTCAAAAATGTCAGCTATGGCTACAGTCTGGATAGATTTTTCATCCATATAATTAACTCTGTTAATGCTTTTTTTCTGCTGACATGGTAAAGCAAGTTCCACCAAGTTAAAAATTAATGCCTGCACAGATTGATATCAATAATTCCATCCTGCTAACTCAGACATTTCCTTTCCTGCTCTCACATTTTTTTTTCTTTTTAGAATTACCCTTCTCTTTTTATCACAGTTTCTGAAAAGGATCAACGAGTTCCCGTGGCAGGGTTGTTAAGATACATCACTAAACTTAGAAAAGCTGTACAAGATCATGCGAAAAGCAACAATTCAGATTATAAAGGTAGCACTAAGAATTTCTAGAGCACATCTGGGGTATGGGTAATGAAATAGTTGCAAATGTTTGTCCAATCCACATTTAGGAGCAAGAACAAAACTGCAGCATTGCTCTCTTCTTTCAAAAATTGGAGAAAGGGAAAAATGCATTGTCTTCTACCAGATAATTTGGATTAAGAAACCAGATTAATTTTAGCAAACCTTTCACAGAATGGAGCAAGGAAGGACTTCATATATCCATGCTCTTTTTTTTTCTTCAGTGAACTAAGATTTATCAAATTAGGATCATGATGCCTCTCCTCAAGAAGCCGTCCCTGGATCCAGCAATATTGGCCAACTATCGTCCTGTCTCCAACCTTCGCTTCATTGCGAAGGTTGTTGAGAGTGTGGTCGTGCAACAGTTTCCGCAATTCCTGGAGGAAACATCTTATCTAGATCCGTTCCAGTCGGGTTTCAGGTCTGGGCACAGCACGGAAACGGCATTGGTCGCGTTGGTGGATGATCTCTGGAGGGCTCGGGACAGGGGTTATTCCTCTGTTCTGGTCCTATTAGATCTCTCAGCGGCTTTTGATACCATCGACCATGGTATCATGCTGCACCGGCTGGAAGAGTTGGGGGTGGGAAGCACTGTGTTACGGTGGTTCTCCTCCTTTCTCTCCGACCGGTCGCAGTTTGTGTTGGCAGGGGGGCAGAGGTCGACCTCGAGGCCTCTCATCTGTGGAGTGCCGCAGGGATCGGTCCTCTCGCCCCTTCTGTTCAACATTTATGTGAAGCCGCTGGGCGAGATCATCCGTGGCTTTGGGGTGAGATACCACCAGTACGCTGATGACACCCAGCTGTACATCTCCACCCCAGGCCACCCCAACGATGCCCTTGAAGTGATGTCCCAGTGCCTGGAGGCTGTGCGGATCTGGATGGGGAGGAACAGGCTCAAGCTCAACCCTTCCAAGACTGAGTGGCTGTGGCTCCCGGCATCCCGATATAGTCAGTTGACTCCATCGCTGACTATTGGGGGCGAGTCTCTGGCCCCCTCGGAGAGGGCGCGCAATCTGGGAGTCCTCCTGGATAGGCAGCTGTCCTTGGAGGAACATCTGACGGCTGTTACCAGGGGGACCTTTTATCAGGTTCGCCTGATTCGCCAGTTGCGGCCCTTTCTTGATCGGGATTCCTTGTGCACAGTCACTCATGCCCTCGTCACCTCTCGCCTTGACTACTGCAACGCTCTCTACATGGGGCTCCCCTTGAAGAGCACCCGGAGGCTCCAGCTGGTCCAGAATGCAGCAGCGCGGGTAGTGATGGGAGCAACATGGCGCTCCCATGTAACACCGCTCCTGCGCGAGCTGCACTGGCTCCCGGTGGTCTTCCGGGTGCGCTTCAAGGTGTTGGTTATCACCTTTAAAGCGCTCCATGGCATAGGGCCTAGCTATCTCCGAGACCGCCTGCTGCTACCAATGACCTCCCATCGACCCGTGCGCTCCCACAGAGAGGGCCTCCTCAGGGTGCCATCAGCCAAACAATGTAGGCTGGTGGCCCCCAGGGGGAGGGCCTTCTCTGTGGGGGCTCCCACTCTCTGGAATCAGTTGCCCCCGGAGATAAGGAGAATCCATGACCTCAATGCCTTCCGTCGTTCCCTGAAAACCCATCTTTTCCAGCAAGCCGGGTTGGCTTAGAAGAAATTTTTAAATTTTAAATTTTTTAATTAGTTTGTTATTCTTAACTTTCGGCCCAAATCTATATATATTTTTAAATGTTTTAATATTTGTATTCTATGTTTTTTATCTTGGCTGTACACCGCCCTGAGTCCTCAGGGAGAAGGGCGGTATATAAATTGGAAATTAAATTAAATTAAATTAAATTAAATTAGACCAATTAGTGTTTTGTGTAAGTGGCCCTTGTTTTTAGATTGGACTTTTCAGCATATTTCATCCTTTTGGAACAGGGATTGCATATATACCAGTGGTGAAATCTAAAATTTGTTACTACCCGTTCTGTGGGCGTGGCTTGGGGGGGGTAATGTGACTGGGTTGGCATGGCCTTTTTTTTTTAACTTTTAAAACCAATTTTTCTACAACGTCTTCGGCAAAGAGGTTGTAAAAAAATGCTTTCAAAAGGCTCTGACGATCCCAGCTGAGTTGCCTGATCAGCAGAGACTTTTTTTCTTTTAAATGCCTCTGACGATCAGGCAACTCAGTTTGGATCGTCAGAGGCATTTAAAAGAAAAAAAGGGTTTTTTTCTTTTAAAAGCCTTCAATGATCCCAGCTGAGCCGCATGATCATCGGAGGCTTTTTTGTTTTTACTTTTAAAAGCATTTTTTCAGCTGAAGAGGTTGTAGAAAAAATGCTTTTAAAAGTAAAAAAAAAAGTCTCTGATGATTGTGCGGGTCAGCTGGGCATAGGGGGAGGCAGGGATTTTTGCTACCGGTTCTCCGAACCACCCACCTCCATCCATTGGGCGATCCGGTCTGAACCGGGAGCATTTCACCCCTGATTTATACATACATATCCTGATATGTTGACGTATATTGATTATATTGGAAAATATAGTATGTGTTACATGCAATAAATTAACATTTAGATAAAATATAATAGTTGTAACATCCAGAAATTAGTCCGCTTACTGAGAGGAAATTATTAACACAGAAATAGATAAGTTACTCAAATTATTAATTTTAAATATTTGTCTTCATATTTGAACAGATTTGTCTTCATATTTGAACAGTATTAAAGCAAATATCCCATTTCATCATTCATATAGTTGCCAAAAATACTTAGCATTCCATTGTTTTTCTCTGACTGATGTGCAATTTTAATTCACCTATTGAAAAATAGATATATATATATATAGAACAATTTCCTCTATTAATCTTTCAACTAATATCTGACTTCAAATGATTCATTAAGAATATTGTGTATTCTGTGTGAGCATCTGTTCAAAAAGAGGAGAGAATTTGTAGCCAGCATATAGTAACCATTAGTATACGCAAACTGTGCTCATGGTTATCAATTGTTAATGATGTGTTTCCACATATGAAGCGCTTGATAATTATTGTAAAAGTAATATTAAAAAATAGCATAACTGGAACATAGTTTTGTTCAGAAGTAAACACCAATCACATTCTTTCCAAGGCGAGCATATATACAAAGCACAATAATTTCAATTATACAAAGTTTGTGAGATATTAAAATAGGGGTACAAGTATGAAAGGTATTTTCCATCTGAATTTTGTTCCTGTGATGTGGAAACATTGCAGCAGCCTCAGCTTCAGTCAGTGGTCATAATTCCTTTGTTCAGTGCCGTCATAATTTTCAATGGTTACTAAACGAACGTTCAAAAGACTACCTGTATTAATTATTGAGAAACCTATCCTCTGAATCACATTTTTGGCCCCTCAGAATATCTGAAATGCTCTCCTGTTGTGAAAATGAATTGGAATAAATAGATAGAGGACACTAGTAAATTATTTCCTTCATACCACTAGCCAGCAAATGTTCAAACAACGATAGAAAAATACCCAGAGGTGCTTTTCAAAAGGCAATGAGACTTCCTTGATTTTTTTTCTTTGAAAACATTTTGCTTCTAATCCAAAAAACTTCTTCGGTTCTGAAGAAGGATGAGAAGCGAAACATTTTTAAAGAAAAAAACAAGAAAGTTTGGTTGCCTTTTGACAACTATGAACTGGATGATTGAGAATCTCCCTAGACATATAGCAAAATACTTTTCTGTCCGTGTTACTAATGTGCATGGTTATTTATGTTTCAGAATAGCATATTTCCTGTCCTATTAATGTAGATTGCATTTAATATATTTTGGTTTCAGGAGCTCCTCAGATGCCTAATATTATCTTAGATATTCAACCAGGAGGCAGCCATTGTTCTCCAACGTATGAGGATTCTTTAAAACAGGTAGAGATATCCTTTACAATGGATAGAGTCACAAATTAATACTATAACCTGTGAAGATAATCATTGGTTCTCTGAAATATCTTTTCCATTTCTGTATACGCAAGCCTTTCCACCTACCAAATCATAATCTCCCCCTCCCCCACTTAGGATGTTTTTTTATAAACAGGAATTTGTTGTAGTCATTGAGAAAGGATTCTAGGTTTCGCCAATATAAACATTTATCTTATCATAATCCATTAAGTGAATACTTTTGAAATAAACATTATTTTGGAAAATGTTATTCCCAATCCAGGGTTGTAGATGTCGAATTGTCACCAGTAGCACTAATCATTATCAGGAAAAGGGGCGGGGCAACTGAGATGGAGGAGGAAAATGTACAGAGATTAGACTCATTCATCTTCCTCCTCACGAAACTGTGGATTGGCTAAATCCGCATGGGATTCAGCCTCTTGGATCATATTACAGTGACCGTGGAAGATCTTCCCACTAACTGGCTGGTAGTAACATGGGCTTCTCTATAAGTATATCAGGGCTGTACTTTGCACTTTATATAGTGCAAAATCCAGAATCTGTCATTTTGGATAGAAAGGTTCCTTCTGGCTATAAAAGCTTCACATTCAGTAGAAAAATTACGCTGTTGAAAAGGAACCTCAATGGTCTATGTTGATTTCTCCCCAACATCAGTCTTCTTTGTTTATTGAAAAAATCTGTTGAGGTGATTGATGGAATGTCTAGAACAGCAAGGAAAATAATGCTAGGGATTCTCAAGGAGATGAGAAACTGTATCCAAACTGTAAGTCTTTTATAGATTTAAGTATGTAAAAACACAACTTATGTAAATGCATCCTTTTTTTTTTTCTTGTTGTGTTTAAATATTTTTAAAGTGTAGATGTGAACTTTTTGCCTACTATAGAAGACACACATGCTCACATGAAAGTACTTCAACCACAGGCTACGATCAAAAGAAGCAAAGCAATTTTGAAAGCATTTTGTGACACCAGCTTCAGCGTTGGCTGCTGTTGTTCTGGTCACAAGCTGTGTTATACTTGACAGTAATGCTCAATTCACAGAAAGCTTTCCGGATATCAGTGAAAAGCCCATTACAGTAGCTGCCATTTTCTAAAGAGAATTCGGCAGGAAAAACTCTGATTACTCTTCAGACTGCAGACAAACCCCCATGATTATCCCCAGTGTTACAGGAGCACGAACAGCACTTCAAGGAGACCATCAATTGGGGTGGAAAGAGCTACAGAAAATACATCTCTTAAAGTGTGCAAAAAGTTATCAGTACTGTGTTCTGTACTAACTATTTTTAATTTTTTTAGGTTGCAACACAACTAGCATTTCTATATAGTGAGCTTGGACTTGACAAGCAGGAGTGAAGCCAGGCTGGAATTTTTGTCCTTTTTGCAAAGGAGAGGAAAATGATTTGGCTAAATATTCAGAATTACTTGCCCATGTGATTTCTCTAGAACTTTTAACATATTTTGGAAACTAAATTTATCCTGTGTTTTCCTGAAGAAAAGGCAAGACACTTCTCCAAGTTCAGGCGGCTTTGTTAACCTCAATAAAAATATTGTTTGTTTGAATTTGTCTTCCTTTCCTATATTGAAATGGCTCGTAAGCAAGAAACAGAAAGCAGAAAATACAACCAAATTAAGGGGCTAAAAATCAGCAGTTGAAACTGATCAATTTAAAGCAATGCTTGAATAAAATTATTTTCATCATTTACTGAAAAACAGGCAGTGAAGGCTAAGTTCTTTTTAGGAAAGTTATTCTAAAATCTATGGCAAAAAAGTGAAAAAGCCCTTTCTCTGCTGTTGGGTGACATGCAAGGAAATATTATCTATACCAAAATAGTGTTTGCAGAGAGAGAAATAAAACTATCTTTGATTTTATTGCTCTTTGATTTAAAGATCAAACACACACCATGAAGTGAACCTGGAAAAAAGCTGACAAGTGCATGATTGAATTGGTATGTTCCAGTACCCTTTATTCTTCAAGAATCCTAGCACCTGCAGTCTGGGCCAGTCCCAAGTTTGCAGATTGTCCTGAAAGTCAGGTTTATCTAGAGGATAGTATAGAATCCAATGTAGTATGAATATTATATGAGAAATTATTTTTCTTATTTTAAAGTTTAAACTTCCCATCATATCTTTATCCCCTCATTAGATAAGAAACAAAATGTATGGTACACATTTAATAGAAACATACATTTCACAGAATGTGAGAATTGGAGGAACTATGAAAGCCAGATAGAATGGTTCTCAAAAAGCTTACAATTAATAGGAAAATAATTTTACAAGCCACCATTTAAGCTAAGCATAGTAAACACTACATTGGAATTATTAGAGAGAGTTAATTTTTGCACTTCTTAGGTAATTCTAATTCTCCCACTAGAATTAGATTAAGCCTATAGAAATCTATGAATAAACTGGCATATCTTTTGTAAAGATGTAACATGTAATCATCAACTAATGGATTTAAATTAAATAATGACATTTAACAGTACATGTAAAGTAAATTAAAGACACTGGAATAGCATGCCTTTTCTGCAACGAAGCATTTCTCTTTGAAATTGTCCATCATATGGAATGGTTTGCTTGTCCTATATTCCAATATAAGTCCTTCACCTTTTTGCGTTTCAATTGCTTTCATGTTTACAACTTTCCCAGTATTACTAAAAATGGTGCTTAGCTTTATATTAGCTTCTGAAGGAATCCCAGGAACCAAAGATTGCAGATTTGTTACGGTTCCCACTCCAAAATTTAGAACCATCATAAACACTTGATCCAACCCATCAAGTTCTCTTACATAAACAAAGACATTGATATCATTCCATATGTAACACGTCCATCCCCTGAGAATGAGAAGCTCAGTGGACCGAAGGGAATTGAGTTCTCGGTACAAGTTGAGTGTGGAATTTGGGTGATTTTGTTGAATCTAAAATAAAGGAAAATCATAATTTATTAAATGCTGAAATCTTATTTGTTGTTACATAAAGTTCACTGGGGCCTTGGTAGGGTTGTGTGGGTAGTAAACTATAATCAAACATAGTGTAACTTGACTATAGGTAGTCCTCGATTTACAACAGTTCATTTAGTGACCATTCAAAGTTATAATAGCATTGAAAAAAGTTGACTCCTGACCATGTTTATGACCATTGCAGCATCCCCATGGTTACGTGATTTACATTCAGATGCTTGACAACTGGTTCATCTTTATGTCAGTTGCAGTGTCCTGCGGTCATGTGATCCCCTCACTTAACAAATTTCTCACTTAGCAACATAAATTCTTGGCTAAATTATGGTCCTAAGTTGAGGCCTGCCTGTATATCCTTCCTGTCCTGTATTTTAGCAAACTTTCTACTGTGTTTTCTACTTTAGAATATAAATTACTTTGAAATTTATATTTTACTGTTTTTGTACAACTGTAAGACATGCTATAATTGCATAATGCATTAATTTAAACAATCCCCATTTTATCTTCTATTCTCCCCTAAAGTTCCTATATCACGTTTTTTTAACTATACTGTACTGTATTTAAGACATAAGAGGATTTTTTTAGTTTTAATGATAAACAAATGTATGTAGGTGTTCAGATTTTATACTCACTTTCACATTTATATTTTGATAGTTAGGATTTACTGCTATCCATGTTGAGTTGCCCTCACTAAAGCCAGCATGAAGGCTGTCATCCCATTGCATTGGGGCTTTTTCTAGAAAACGTGCCTAAAAAAGAGAAGGAACTATTCAAGTACTAAATTGAATTTGCATTTTTCATTATGTACATTTATATCTTATTTTCTGTATAGTCATATATCAAAGGGGGTTACATGAGTATTAATAAAATACATTAAAACAATATAAAACTATTTAATTGTGAACGTTTTAACAGCGACTAGAATCGTACTTGCTAAAAATTGGAAAGAGAATTTACCTACTGATGATGAGATTATTAAGAAAATTATGGCACGTGCTGAAATGAGTAAATTGACATTTGAAATTAGAGAACAGGAAGATAAACAATATTATTTGATATGGGATTTGTTTTATCAATGGATAGATAATAAATCATGGGATTGAAGTATGAAATATGGGGTTGATGTAAAGATAAAATATCTGATTTTTTTTTCTATAAAAGATACAAGTTTCTGTTAAAAATTGGTATTTTAGAGATGGATTTTTGCCCAAGAGAATATGAACCGTTCGACTCACTGTCTGTTATTGTTTGGAATGATGATGGTTTTATGTTTTGTTTTTGTTTTAAAATAATTAAAAAATTCTCAAAAAAAAAAAAAACCAATATAAAACAGGGTAGGTAGAAGAGCCAGCAGCAAAGACTGCCACCATCTGCACTGGAAAACCTCAAAAAGGAATACTGCTTGGAACCATCTAGGACACATTGTGTTGCCCAAATAGGTATGATAAAGAACAGTGTTAGAAAGCCCATGGCTGTCACATTTTGACCTTGGTTCCTACAGTGGCCTCCATGCCTCTGGAGCCATGATGGCGAACCTATGACATGCGTGCCCAAAGTGGCACACGGAGCCATGTTGCCTGGCATGCGCAGTGTAGCCCATTCCTCTTCTGGGTTTCTGGCATGCATGCATGCACAATGAACAGCTGGCCAGCATGCATGCACATGCCAGAAACGAAGTATCCAGTTATCCGGCACACGCATGCCCCCCTGAGCAGCTCCTCTTCCTGATCACGGGCCTTGTGACGGTGTGTGCACGCAGTGCTCCCTTTTTGGCACTTGGTGCCCAACGCACCCCATGCACTCTGCGCCAAAAAGATTCACTATCACTATTCTAGAAATTGAGCTGTATTGTGCCTCAAGGAGAAGCAATTCCCATCAAGGAGCAACTAGCCATTGCAGTTGCCCTGGGAGGATTTCCTAAGAGCGAGGCAGGTAGACGTCCCAACCAGGACAATTTGGGTTCAGATTTTCTAGGAGGGAGACACTAATGTGTCAAGGTTCAGATGCCTCTTAGTTGTCTTTAGCACAGTGGTTAGAAAACTGAAGGTGTGAGAAAGTGTTAAAGAAGTTAAGAAGGAGAGTCCCTGCTTGAGTGGCACATCTATATAGCTGAATTTATACAAATGACAATTATAATTCATAGGTGTGGTACATTTTGAGGAAGGGAGATGTATCTTGGTGGAAGCAACATCCTGTTTGTGACAGGTTGAGAGAAATATGGCAGTGGGCATTGAGTTACCAGTGCCAATTGTGCCAGTTTCCCCAGATTGTGCCAGCCAAATTATAGGTGACCTTTTCTTTAGTTGTTGATATAAATGTTAAGTCTCTAATAAGACAGGATTAATCCATGATTCACTGCTAATATGAAAACAATTATGGGAAAGTAATGACAGAATTAAGAATACAATCTTGACAATAAGAGGAGCTGGTGAATGGGTTGGCTTCTTGGAACTTTTCTTTGGATCAGGGAGAGGCCTAGGATCACCCACAAGTTTGCTATCTGAGTCCATCCATTAAGAGATCATAAAATAATGGATGATCATCAGGCAAAAACCATCCTTCCTAAACCAAGGTTCAGCATCTTCAAATGGGTTCATCTACTTAACTACTTTTGGAAGTTTCTTGTTATTGATTTTTGGATGCGTAGGGTCTTCTGAAAGACAAGTTTCATCATGCTGCTGGAAAAGTTTCTTTCTACTCCTAGTGAAAGAAGTTTTATGCAAATTTAAGGATTAAAAAGAAAAACAATTTCTGGAAAATAGCAAAAGGTAGACTAGAATTTTGGAAAGTTAAAAGCTAAATTAAAGGGCTAGATGGATTTCAAAGAATATTTCTTATGGGATGCTTAAAATTTTATAGGAGAATATATCAAGATTCTGAAATTAACTATAAGAAACCAAAATTTCACATTCTTCACCAATCCATTCCAAGGCTGAGATTGGTATTAATGTACACAAATATCTACAAAAGCTGTTTCTGGCTCATCTAATGAGTGGCATCTGGCCAGTTCCTGGAGTCATAGTGAGGAGAATGGAGAACAGTGGTTCCATTTTGTGGAAGCACTTTGGCACAACAAGGTGGCATTGATTTCAGCATCTTAGGAACAAGAGTCCTTGAGAGAAATTTAGGATTGAGGATTCCAGGTGAATGGCAGCAATGGGAGAGGAAGAAGTTGGTAGTTTTGTAGGAGAACATTTTATAGGAGAACAGCAGCCATCTTGGCAGCTTTCCTTTCTCTTCTCCATGGGATCCAGAGCTGGGTTCTCAGGACTGATGTGTGTGGATTCTACTGTGGTTGCTGGCAACCAGAGTGAGAATTTCTGTACTGCAAGGATTTTTGCAGTGTGATTGACAAGATTGAACAAGGCTAGTCTTGCATACCAACCTTGGGAACTAACATGGGGAAGGGTTCTGTCTGCCAGATATGAGATTCTCCTTGCAGTTCAGATGAGACCAGGATGCAGGGGGTGGATGGCTGGAATAGAATGAAGTGGGGTTTGGTAGTGTGGATGATGTGGGATGGAGGCTCTGCTCAGGCCTAGGTGCTGAATGGTTTACAGAAGAAATATAACCTGGCTGGGGGCTTTTTTTATCCTGTTTGCTAGTGTCAGATTACATAAATTCCTTCAGCTTGAAGTGGGAGAATGGGGGGGATTGGTGAATGGAGGAAAGTATGGGCATTTCAGTGGTGACATGGGGAGTAATTATGGCAGATGGACAGCGGCTTCAGTGTTTAAGACAAATCCTATAATAGCCAGCCATGTTAGCTGTTGTTCATGAAGGATAAAGTCCTGAACATCTGAAGGGCAGAAGACTGAGGAAGGGCCTTTTTCATTACTAGATTTTACCTCCTCTACAACAAGCCTCTCAAGAGACCGAAAAGTTGAATTTTTAACTCACAGTTTCTGAAGTTGCATCTTCCATCCCTATTTCTTCGCCATAATAACTTACAGGTGTTCCAGGAAGGGTTAAAAGAAGCATGTTTATGACATTTATATATTCTTTTCCAATCCGAGAGGATATTCTAGCAGTGTTGGAATCCCCAACCTAAAATTAAATAAGCCATTATTTCATTCCTAGTATACAAAGCTTGTATTATTTATGGAAATTCAAATTATACAAACTATTCATGCAGCAGGTTTAGTATTCATTATCACTTGATGGGCTAAAATTGGCTAGGGCATACTAAACCAGCGGTCCCCAATCTTTGCAGCTTGGCAGCCCAGCGGAGGAGGGGAGAGGGGAACTGGGTCACGCAAGCAGCAGGTTGTCGCATATGTGCAATGCACAGTTCTACTTGTGCAGCTCTACTTGCACAGCGTGGTTGTGAATAGGCCATGTCCCAGTAATGGACCCCTGTGCTAAACCATAAGTACAACCATTAGCAGATCCATGTCACTTTCTTTCTCTTCTCTACCATTACACTGGATACAACTGTTTTTTTTTAAAAAATATTATTACTATTGTAATTAATAGACAACAAAATCAACACATTTAGAAGCCTTTCAAGCAGAATTTCATCACTGTATTTTTAAGAAAGCAGACAATAATGTCTTATGATATTTTTTTGTAAAATATTTCCACAAGGCACCAACACATAAAATTGAAGTAGACTGTATGCTACTCTCTTTTATCTTAGTTTCCAGCTAATATTGGAATTTTCTGATTTCCAAATAAGTCTGCATTCTTATAAAATTGATCTACATGATAAAGTATTTAAATAGTTACATCACCTATAAAAAAAATTCCCTGAGTACTGATATAATGGTTAAAGTCAGTGGTGGTATTCTGGGGGTTCTAGGGGGTTCGGCCGAACCCTTTGTTAAATTGCTGGCTTGCTCGCCCCTCGCCCTGCCCCGCCTCCCATCCGCGCGGCGTCAGCCTACCCTAGCCCAGGGCTGGGCAATTGTGGCTCTTTTACAACGTTTGGACTTCAACTCCTGCCTAGCCCATTCTGGGGAATTGTGGAGAATTCTGAGAGTTGAAGTCCACAAGTCTTAAAGCTGCCAAGGTGGGAGACATCAAGCATGAAGCTGGCCAAGTATCCTCCTTGAAAGACAACAGTTGAACATCAGGAGAGCTGTAAGAGGGCAGGCCTACATTTGGAAATTTTCGCATTTTTGCAAGTGGTGCATTACGATCTGGTGTCTGCAATGGAGAGCAAAATCCGGCATATTTGCGGGACAAGGCAGCCCTCATCTCCTGTCACTTGGGACTCGGAGCGGTAAACAGCATCTGGTTCGGGGAGCAGCCGGATTTTGCTCTCCATTGCTCTCTCAGCCCCCTGCAAGCTCTCGTCTCTCGAGGAGCGCTCCCTGAAGTGGCGCGGGAAACTTTGGTTGGGCTTCTCGAGAGATGAGAGCTTGCAGGGAGCCGAGAGAGTAATGGAGAGCAAAATCCAGCTGCTCCCCGAACCAGACGCTGTTTACCGCTCCGAGTCGGCAGGAAACGAGGGCTGCCTTGCGCCGCAAATATACTGAGGTGTTTTTTTTTTTTTTTTTGCTCTCCGTTGCAGACACCAGATCGGCCCCCTGCAAGAGAATGAGAGAGAGAGAGTGGGGGAGAGAGAGAGAAAGAGAAAGAGGGGGGAGAGAGAAAGAGAATGAGAGAAAGGGGGAGAGAGAAAGAGTGGGGGAGACAGAGAAGGGAGGAGAGAAAGAGAATGAGAGAGAGAGTGGGGGAGAGAGAGAAAGAGAAAGGGGGGAGAGAGAAAGAGAATGAGAGAAAGGGGGAGAGAAAGAGAAAGGGGGAGAGAGAAAGAGTGGGGGAGACAGAGAAGGGGGAGAGAAAGAGAATGAGAGAGAGTGGGGGGGAGAGAGGGAGAGGAAGGGGGAGAGAGAATGAGAGAGAGTGGGGGAGAGAGGGAGAGAAAGGGGGGAGAGAAAGAGAATGAGAGGGAAAGAGTGGGAGAGAGAGAGGGAGAGAGAGAGAAAGAGGGGGAGAGAGAGAATGAGAGGGAAAGAGTGGAAGAGAAAGGGGGAGAGAGAGAAAGGGGGGAGAGAAAGAGAATGAGAGGGGGGGAGAGAGAGAGAGAGAAAGAGGGGGGAGAGTGCCTGAAGGACCCTATCCCGTCACTGGGAGTCCAGGTGCTTCAGCAAGCAAAACACTGGATTCGTATTAGTGGTCCGTGAAATTTAAAATTATGAACTTGGTGGTCCTTGAGGTCCAAAACATTGGGGACCCCTGCTCTGGAGGATTTAAGTAGCTTAATTGTGCTTGCTTGCCAATACCAGAATTACAGAGTTGGAAGGGACCTTTGGAGGTCTTCTAGTCCAGAGATCTCCAACCTTGGCAATTTTCTCTGCCTGGACCTGATGCTTCCTGAAAGGCAGGGGGTCTCTCCGAATGGGACCCCCTCCCCAAAAGGCTGGCCCCAAAGCCCTAGCTCAGAGGTCTTCAAACTTGGCAGCTTTAAGACTTGTAGACTTCAACTCCCAGAATTCTCTAGCCAGCATAGCTGGCTGGGGAATTTTGGGAGTTGAAGTCTGCCAGGCTTAAAGTTGCCAAGGTTGGAGATCTCTGGACTAGAAGATAAATGACGACCGGTCAAAAGTGCGAGGACCTGTCAGAAATCACTTTTTTCAGCCCTCTGAGTAGTCCCTATGTGCATATGGACTACTCAGAGGGCTGAAAAAGTTATTTTTGACCGGTTCTCACACTTTTGACCAGTCCTTGAACTTACGACTGTCCTCACATTTTACGTTTTGCGCCCTATCTTGTCACCGTGGTGAAGAGAAGTAGTGGTGAAATGATTGACACGGTTGCTAAGAATGCCACAATGAGTATAAATGTGAGGATGGTCATAAGTGCAAGGACCGGTCAAAAGTGTGAGGATCAGTCAGAAATGACTTTTTTCAGCCCTCTGAGTAGTCCCTATGCACATAGGCATGCCCACCCGGTCACATGATCAGCTAGCCACGCCTGCCCAGTCACATGACCACCAAGCCACACCCACCCAGTCACATGACCACCAAGCCACACCCCCAACTAAGCCACGCCCACAGAACCGGTTGTTAAAAAATTGAATCCCACCACTGGTTAAAGTGTTGCTCTGACAAAGGCATTCTTGCATCCGAATGGGACAACTCCAGGTGTGAAATCCAGCAGGTTCTGGACTGGTAGCGGAAATTTTGAGTAATTCGGAGAACTGGCAAATAACACCTCTGGCTGGCCCCAGAGTGGGGTGGGAATGGAGATTTTACAATATCCTTCCCCCAGAAGTGGGGAGGGAATGGAGATTTTGCAGTATCCTTCCCCTGCCACGCCCACCAAGCCACGCCCACAGAACCAGTAGTAAAAAAATTTGGATTTCACCACTGGACAATTCACCGTGGCCAACTCACTGCAGGATAACTCACTGTGGGACAATTCAACAATTCATTTTAAGTATTTAAAATAAATACTTTAGTTTCGATTTGGCACTTTTTCCCTATGTCCCCTTTATCTTGGACTGTTCTTTTGACAAAGGATTATGCATCCTTAGTATGAATAAATATTAGCGGTTGCTTGGTTAAAAAAGACATAAAAAATTATACTGCAAACTAAAAATTTCAAAAATCCTCAAAATCAAAAACTTACCATCCAATTTGGCCATTTTCCTTGCGGCATATTCTTCATCCACAAAGCTATACTTTCAGAAATATTGTTTCCTGAAACTGA
Organism: Arizona elegans; assembly: GCA_022577455.1. Lineage (NCBI taxonomy): Eukaryota > Metazoa > Chordata > Lepidosauria > Squamata > Colubridae > Arizona > Arizona elegans. Next base: position 294,006,746 of record JAKOOJ010000001.1, on the reverse strand, counting down.
TTCCAGGTTCTTGAGGTGGAAATTTACAGGAAAATCAGCTTCTTGAATAAATGATGTCCCATAATACATCATAGTTTCTTCAATGTTGTTCTCAATGGATTCTGTAGCCATAAATCTGCAAAGGAGGAGAATTTGTCTTCTTATGAAAACGATTCGCATGATAAAATACTTAAATTGTTACATCCTCTTTGCCAAAAAGATTCCCTGAGTACTGATAAAATGGCTGAAGTATTGCTCTGACAGAGGCACTGGGTAAGATGGTGTAAAGCAGGAGTCTCCAACCTTGGCAACTTTAAGACTTGTGGACTTCAACTCCCAGAATTCCTCAGCCAGCAAAGCTGGTGTAAGACCCCTGGTGTAAAGTGTAAGATAGGATAAATAGATGGGGAACATTAAAAGGACATTATACAGTGCATGAGAAAAGCCTACCATAAATAAAGCTTCGATTCTATGGCAAGACAAGTTTGTTCTTTTCTTTTTCTTTTTTTCTATTTTTATTTTTACACAGTATCTGTTAGATTATGAGGTTATGGACAAAACCGACTTATTGTTCAATATCTATACAGTATTTATTCAATGTTACAGACTTCCAGTCATATATAAAATAATAATCTGGGTGCAAGTAGGATAATTTCTCATTGAATATTTTCTTAGGATAGGCCAGCTGTGTGTAGGGGTAAAAGCTTTACATACTATTTTTAAAGACCTTCCAGTCCAAATAAGCTGATTTGCAAGTGAGGTTGTGAGAGGTGTAGAGTTCAACTGCTACCTTCCCATTCTCCTAGAACAGAATCCTTTGGCTTTCAAGCAAGTCTTAAAATACCCTCTCTCCTTCTGAGAAAATAATAGCTTTTCCAAATCAGAATTTTTCTATACTGAACAACTATGATTCTTTACTCAAAAGTTGTCTTTGTGACATCTGAAGACATTTGAAGAGAAAATAATGTCAGAGAACTTCAGTGAACTTACTTCAATCAGGCACCAATTTTTAGGACAGAGAATGGCCATCATGTCCACAGTCACAGGAAGTCCGAAGGTGCTTTTTCAAAAGGCAACTGGACTTCCTTGTTTGTTTATTTTTTTCCTTGAAAACATTTTGCTTCTCATCCAAGAAGCTCCTTCAGTTCTGACTGAATGGTGGGGAATGGAAGGATTTATATTCTTTGCAGTCATCTGATCATTAGCACTCTGAAGGCTGATCGTTAGCTGCTAACAATCAGATGACTGGAAAGAATATAAATCCTTTCATTCCCCACCATTCAGTCACAACTGAAGAAGCTTCTTGGATGAGAAGTGAAGCATTTTCAAGGGGGAAAAAACCAAGAAAGTCCAGTTGCCTTTTGAAAAGCACCTTTGGGACAATCTTGACCTGGATGATAAAGAGAATCTTCATAGACAGACAGAGGAAGCAGACAGGACAGCAGCTGCTGCCAGCCTATGTGATGCTGGGTCAAGATCCTGGCAGAAAGCATGTCACCTATGTCTGTCACAGATGATGAGTCACATGCCTGTCCTTGCCAGCCCTTTTCCTCCAGCATCAGGCCAAAAGCAGCTGCCATCACCAGCTTAATTGCCTTTGGTTCTAACCTCTGAACAGGAGGCCTCTTAAGAATTTAGCTTAACTAACTCCAAAAAGGAAATAGATTGGACAAGTAGCTAATTCCCTAAAGAGGCAGAACCCATAACTAGAGAACAAAAATCAAATATTTTAACATACAATATTTTCTTTTGTTTTTGTTGTTTTTTGTACTGGAAAAACATGGCATCAATCATTTATCCTGCTAAAACATGTGTTCTTATTGACTGCGAATTGAAGCTAAAATGAATATCGGCAACAATTTTTGACCTGGCAAAAATTAAAAATCAGGTAGAATGAGTCTTTGAATTGTAATAAAACACGTTATAAAAATAAATAATGAGATACTAGGTTCAGTATGCATGATTAGCTGGCTGACTATTTATTCAATTAAATGTGTTTTCCTTTCAAAGAAGAGATAATAGATGTACTGTATATTGTAGGATTTGAGATAATTGCTATATATATATATTTGCTGGGTAGGCAGCAAGTATGCCACTTAGGTTACAATATAAGCTCTGCTGAAATCAAAGTTTAAAATATCAAATGCTGCTGAGACTTTAGAATTTGCTTCCTACAACGTTTCACACAGACATTTTTGGAGTCCAGTTCCCAGTAGCTCCAGTGAGCATGGTATAGTACAATGGGAGATGTACTCCAATTCCTAAAAGGCTAAAATTATCAGCACCCCTAGACCATCTTCTTACAATGCTTCCCCTAGCATTGCAATTTGCTACTAACATTATCAAGCTATTTGATGAGTATAAAAGCTGATTTTCCCACAGTAAACAGCAAACAGCCAGACACAGGTCTGGCTGTTGCCCAAACACAGAGCAGATGGAGACTCTCCCTTCCAACAGAGGGAGGTTTCTGTTCTGTAACACAAACCAGACAGGAGAGTGGCAGACAAATTTCAATACCAATTGCAATATAAATAGAACTCATATTTTATATACAACAGTCACCGGTATTCTGTTTTGCTTCTTAGTTTTTCTATGACTTTCTATTGATTTATATTGACTGTTTCCTAATATGATTTGATTGCTTATTTGTTCCCTCTGACTATCATTAAGTGTTGTACCTTATGATTCTTGATGAACGTATCTTTTCTTTTATGTACACTGAGAGCGTATGCACCAAGACAAATTACTTGTGTGTCCAATCACACTTGGCCAATAAAGAATTCTATTCTATTCTATTCTATTCTATTCTATTCTATTCTATTCTATTCCACTCCACTCCACTCCACTCCACTCCACTCCACTCCACTCCACTCCACTCCACTCCATTCCATTCCATTCCATTCCATTCCATTCTATTCTATTCTATTCTATTCTATTCTAATCAGAAATTCTCACATCCTTATGTGGTTGCTTATCTGTTCAGTTTGCTGAGGAGAGATTTGGCACTTGGGAACATTACAGCTTTGAGTAATACAAGATAAATAAAGTCAGGCTGATAGATAAAAAACGAATATGGTTACCTGTATCTACCAGGTTCACTGCTGAACTTATTCATGGTATGCCGAAAACTGCGGACTATATCATGCAAGCCGACCTGGGTTGTGGTGTAGTCATGATACAGTTCAGCATAAGCTGTGATGTTTTCCTGACAAAACAGTGGGATATTGTAATTGTTCCTCTGATAATAGCCTCAAAGAAGTGCTCACAAGGTAGATTTGGCACACATTCCATTTTTTTTTCAATTCCCAAAGCTCAGAGAGTCTTAGGTTATGAGTATTTTTAAAAAAGAAAGTCCATATAAACAAATCACTACCAGGGCTTGTTTTTTACAGCAGGCTCATGGAGCATGGGTGCACCAATGGGGTACCCATGTTTAGCCTGCCATGGGGGGCTGGCAGGATAAACATGTGCAGTCCAGTGAGAACCATGGGGCAGACCAATGGGGTCCGTTCATTGCAGGACAATAATGCTTTTGCTGTGGCTCTTCAAAATCCTAAACAAAAATTATACGAATACAAAAGTGGCCTTCAGACTTGACTAAAATGCTCATTCTTATTTAGCAATTTGTTTCCATATATACAGTATATATAGATATACATATAACAATGCATATACCTATTTTTCAGAGTATAAGATGCACTTTCACCCCGAAAAAAAGTGTGTGGTAATGTCTGTGCATCTTATACAGCGAATGCTACTGAAGCCCCGCTCACCCACCAGCCCCAGCCTTCGGCCGTTTTCGGCCTCCGTGCATCGCGTTTTTGGCCTCTGCAAACTCCGTTTTAGACCCGTTCCAGGATGTGGGGATTGCCACAGAACATCGCTGCCTCTGCACGTCGCATTTTCAGCCTCCATGTATCATGTTTTTGGCCTCTGCATGCCCCATTTTTGGCCTTTGCACTTCGCGTTTTCGGCCAGTTCCAGGTGGCAAGGATCGGCTGGTTCCTGGAACGGAAACGCAATGCGCAGAGGCCAAAAACAGGGCACGCAGAGGCCAAAAACGCAACATGCAGAGGCAGTGATCAGTGGTGATGTGCTGTGGTGATCCCGGCAGCCTGGAATGGGTCTAAAATGGAGCATACGGAGCCAAAAGTGTGATGCACGGAGGCCAAAAACGTGAGGTGCGGATGTGGCGATGGGCTGTAGTGATCCCCGCAGCCTGGAACAGCTGATTGGTGGTATTCCAGGAGGCTGATCCAACTGCCAATCAGCTGCTTGTGTTGAATCAGGCTGCGATAATATCCTGAAGCTAACCAGGCTGTTTGCTGTTTTGCAAAGACACTAGCCAGATGAATACCAATGGATGCTGCTAGGCAGAGGCAGATTTTTTTTTTCTTGTTTTCCTCCCCAAAAAGTAATGTGCGTCTTATACTCCGGACCGTCTTATACTGCAAAAAATACGGTATTTATATAGAAATCTATCTGTAGCCTTTCCTCATTCTATTATCTAAATTCCTTCTTGGTAAGAATTTGTCTTATAAATCTTCCCACCCTAATATTGTACAGCTCTTGCTGATCTTAACTGTTTCTGTCTCACCTTAGTTTCTAAATTACTTATGCAAATTCATTCTCTAAATATCTACAAAAGGTCAAACTAACTCAGAGGCAATAAATCTATGTGCCTGTCATCACAAACCTTCCACCAGCCTCTAACAGAACTGATGAAGCTTCTTGGATGAGAAGCAAAATGTCTTCAAGGAAAAACTAAGAAAGTCCCATTGCCTTTTGAAAAACCACCTTTGAGATGACAGAAAATCTCCATAGACATTTACCAGCCTCTAGTTTATGATTTGTACATTTGTCCCCCAAACACACTCCAGTCACTCTTAATATATTGCAAGTCACTGTATTACATTGGCAGAAGCCTAACAACTGATAAAGAATTATATAGCACCCAACAAATGCAAGAAAATCTAAGCATTTATTCCTTATGGAAAGACAAGGCTGAAAAACTGTTACCGGCAGGAGACTTTTATTCACTTGTGGCTCATCTCTCAGATGTGTTGCTTCTAAGAGGAATTTAACAGTACTGATGCTAAATCCATCAACTCCTTTGCCAAGCCAAAACTCAATAATATCCTAAATAAAAAGCAAAAGAAGAATTAGTGGGTTTGCTTATTTCCACATGGTCATGCTTACAACAAGAACATTTCTCATTCTGTTCTAAACATCCAATGTTGCAATTTTTAGCTTTCTTTCATTTGTGTTCTCATTCTTTTCTTAGATTCAGGAAACAAGCCACAATGTTTCTTGGCATATTTTGTACAACATTCTGTATTGGCCACTGTGCTGAGCTGAGACTTAAGAACATCTATTTCACAGGCTTTTTGTCTGCATTTCGAGCCAGTGCTGACTCTTGGCAACTTCCTGGACAAGCTTGTGCAGTTCTCATGACAAAATTTTCAAACCTGGTTTGAAAATGCTTTTTTCCTAGGGATTAGAGAAAGTGATTGGCCTAAAATCACCCAGCTGGCTTCATGTCTAAGGCAGGACTGGAACTCCCAGTCTCCAAATTGCCTTTAAACCCTATGCCAAAATGGCTTTTATTTCACTCATTGGTCCTTTCTGATTTTAAACTCTATTCTACAGGAAAAGTACATGTGAAACTAGCTTTCCAAGAGTACACTACTTTCGGTTGCAGGGAAGAAGTTTCTGCTTTTGGAAAATTAGCATCAAAACAGACACTTTGTAATCAAAAGTGCCCATAGATAATACCTCTGTTTGAATCAACAGTTCTGCTGAATTGGACCTAGGCCCATCATAGCCCATTTTTTTAAAATCTCCCAATGACTAACCAGATGCTTCAGGGATGATTGCAAGCCAGAGATAGAGACATACGTGTCTCCCATCATTGTTCCTCTACACTGGTATGTAGAGACATGCTGTCCCACCCTGAAGGCAATAATTTCTCTTTCCAGACTCATGCGGCTATGAAGCTATTGAATTGCATGCAGAGAACATCTTGGTCCCTGAGCAGGTTAGATTTATCACTGAAAATTCAACAATGGACCAATTTATAATTTAACAACATCTAGCAGAGAAATACTTCAGTCTATCAAAAGGTGTCCTTTATGTTACTTTCATTGATTTTAGGCTGGCCTTCGATTCCATACTACATAGAAGGCTCTGGAGGAAACTAACTGCCAAACTGATTGATTATTGCCTCCTTAAACTGATAGGGAGCAAGATGGCTCAGCGGTTAAAGATGCTGAGCATGTCGGCTGGAAAGCTGACAGTCCAGGTTCAAGACCTGAGCTCTGCATAACAGGGTGAGCTCCTGTTACTCACCCCAGCTCCTGCCAACCTAGCAGTTCAAAAACATGCAAATGCAAGTAGATAAATAGGTATCACTTCAGTGGGCAGGTTACGATGTTCTGTATTTTCATGTTGGCCACATGATGACAGAAGTGTCTCTCAGGCAATGGAGGCTCCCTCAGCTGAGAATCAGAGATGAGCACCTCCCGTTGAGTCAGTCATGACTTTAAGTTTAAGGTTTAAAGGGGAAACCTTTAAACCTTAAACCTAATATGATAATAGATCTCCATCATGGCACAACCATCTTTTAAGTAAAGGACAATCTTGATGGCAATTTAACTGAAACCACCATCACCCCATCCCACCAGGGTGTTAAACAATCCTATAAAGCTTTATCACCTTATTGCTCTCTAGAGAACAACTTAAAATTATGTAGTCTATAACAAATTTTGTAGTTTTCTCAAAAAAATTGCTTTAAATCTTACTGAGCCTGTTAAGACTTTTAAGCATCTAGGTGTTCATTTTCAATCTTCTACTACTGGGTTCATTAGGCAAGTGAGCTTAACACAAGCGCTCAAGAAGCATCCCTTGAGATTACCAAATATATATGTCAAATGGCAGCAACTACATCCATGCAGCAAGTGGATTGAAGCAGCTAAAAAGCTAAAGATCTGAGTTTGATCCTATATGGTATCCTTACTTGTGCTTGTGAATAAAGACATCTCTAGATTTGAAAACATCCAATTAAAATTTCTAAAAACTATCAAACATGCCCCTCATTCGACTCTTAATGTTCTTGAATGGCTAGAACTAGGCTGCAATTCCTTTCGGTCTTGCTTGAGACCTTAGATTCTTGTCAAAGAAGAACCTTTGTGGAACTTCTTTGATCCATCTTACTTTATGGAGTTCTTGGTGCTCGCGAAGCTTGATTGTTTGCTTGCAGATGTTACATTATACCCAATAACTTACACCAGTAATGTTACCTAGTCAGATAATGAAGCATCTACAAGCAGAGATTCTAATTCAGAAAACACCAAGCTGCTTCTTAAACAGTTAGTGTTAAGAACCTATTGAGGAAAAAAGACCAAAGCTCTGAATTGGTCTTCAACTGCCTTCCTCCCCATTCTTCCAAATTGTATTGTTTGATGGGAAGCCATCTAAAAATCTTAACAATAAAAATACTATTGATACTTACATGCATTTCTTCTTGAACATTAGAATTACGAAAATTTAAATCCGGTCGTTCTTTTCCAAACTGATGAAAATAACATTGGTTCCTCACAATATCATACTGCCAACTGGAATTTCCCAAGATACTCATCTGATTGCATAAGAAATACAATATATTTTTAATACGTTATTTAATCTGATTCCCATGAAACCTTGAATATCCAAATATTAAAAATAAGGAATGGATTTGCTTTTCTTTAAACAGTCATGTTTACAGCAAAGGTATTTCACACAGTAATTAGAAAAGCTATGTCAAATGTTGATAGTTCTTGACTCATAAAAAATAGAGTCTGTTTTTACTGTATATGAGATACAGTATTTGCAGCCTTTTTATTATCGTAGCTACCGGTAACTACACTGAATATACTTTTTTATGTTTAAGTGTTTTAATTATGTTTATGCCTTTCTGATTTCATTGTAAGGGTATTATATCATTACGAGCAATATCATCATGTGGAGTATTGGCCACTTTTTTGTGAAATAGTGGTGAATTTTGAACTGGGGAAGTTGGGCTTATAGTTTGGTAACTATTGGGTTTGGTTCAGTGGTGGGTTTCAAAAATTTTTACTACCGGTTCTGTGGGTGTGGCTTGGTGGGCATGGCAGGGGAAGGATACTATAAAATCTCCATTCTGTCCCCAAGCCAGGGGAAGGTTACTGCAAAATCCCCATTTCCCCGATCAGCTGGGACTTGAGAGGCAGAGAATAGATGGGGACGGGGCCAGTCAGAATTTTTACTACCGGTTCTTCAAACTACTCAAAATTTCCGCAACCTGTTCTCCAGAACTGGTCAGAACCTGCTGGAACCCACCTCTGGTTTGATTGTGTTTTTTTTATCTAGGAGTATCTCATCTACTTCTAAGACATGTACCCCATATCACCAGGCAATCATTCTCCAGCCTCAGGGACTGGCCTTGGCTTGTGATTTAACACCAAGGCAAAGAAATACAAGATCCAGAAGTTATGGATGCTCCAGCACTGGAAGTTTTTAAGAAGTGATTAGACAACCATTTGCCTGAAATGGTATAGGGTTTCCTGCCTGAGCAGGGGGTTGGACTAGAAGACCTCCAAGGTCCCTTCCAACTGTTTCTATTCTATTCTATTCTATTCTATTCTATTCTATTCTATTCTATTCTATTCTATTCTATGCTATGCTATGCTATGCTATGCTATTCCATTCCATTCCATTCCATTCCATTCCATTCCATTTTTTGCTGACACTGCAAGCTACAATATGCTCTGACATTAAACAATATTGTAAAAGAAAATATTATAGGAAAATGGAACAATGCTTTCCGAAACTATCATTCCTGAACTTCCCATTCTCAAAGTAGTGAAACCACTTTCTGACAAATTAGCCTTCTAGAAAGCAATAAAGACTGATTTAACAATGGGTTGATTTGTTTTCTTCTGATGTCATGGCTAGTGGAGAGAGGAGACTGCTGTGATGAGAAGGCACTGGGCTGAGCTATCCACAGATGAAGGGGCATCTCACAAAGAATTAGTCATGAGACATGGGTTGTTGCCTGCTGAGTGGTTTGCACAGAGATAGGAGGAACATAGCAAGAAATGCACAAAAAGCATTAAGAGCAAGGAAAATAAGAAAAATAGCAATGCTAATGCTTCACTAAGCAAACCACTTAGTGACTGTATGCATTTTTTGAAAGGTAAATTACTTCAAAAGTAGCTGAACTCTGCATTTTTCTTCTTTGGGAAGTTTGTAGATCAATGCTTGTAATGACTTAAAATGTCATTGCAGATGTGTCTTCTGAAAAGCCATTCCATCTGGCTTACTTATATTACACAGCAGTGCACTCTTTGCCTACAAGTATGTATGAACCTCTCTGGCAGTTCGAATTCAAGTCACTTATTTCTGACCTTAATGATTGGGCTATTAATTGATAATGCTTTCGACTGAAAACTGTAGACTTTTCCTCCAAATAATCATTTTCTTGGAGCACGATGGAACTCTTAAATGTTTCACCATTGGTTAGTTCTATTTTGTATTACATTAAAGCAGTTAGGTATTTTGTCTGTTTTAGACATAATCAGTATAAATGTTTTTTCACTTCAACTGTGATCAAATTAGCAAAGCTGAACTAATAAGGGAAAATGGACTGTTTCCGCAAACTGTTTATTTATTGCTGAGACATTAAAAAAAAAAATAGTTTCCTAGTAATTAGTACATATCAGCAGATAGCAATACGTAACAGTTCTGTTGTGCATATTGTTCCTGAATTTTTCCTTCCTGTAATTATAACAAGCTTATTTATTAACTACTTAATCAAAGTCATTATCATCCCCAGGGATCTTTAGCGTGTGGGTGCTGGTGCAATTTTGACTCCTGGCAACTGCCTGGACAAGTCCCTGCAGTTTTCTTGCCAAAGTTTTTCAGAACTGATTTGCCATTGTCTCCTTCCTAGGGCTGAGACAGAATCTCAAGTTCACCTAGTTGGTTTTGTGCCTAATATGAGTCTAGAACAGGGATCTCCAACCTTGGCAACTTTAAGCCTGGCGGACTTCAACTCCCAGAACCATGGTCTAGAACACACTGCGTTTTGCTTTCTAGCCTGGTATCTTTTAAGTACTAGAGTTTACAGCAAACCAGTTTGTTTCTAACAGGGTTGAAATGTAAAATTTGTTACTACCGGTTCTGTGGGCGTGGCTTGATGGTGGTGGGGTAATGTGACTGGGTGGGCGTGGCCAACTTTTTTTTTTTTTTTACCTTTCAAAGCATTTTTTCTAACTCAGCTGAGATCGTCAGAGACTTTTCAAAGCATTTTTTTAACCACCTCTTCGGCCAAGATATATGTTTGAAAATTACATTATATGTTTTTTTAATTTGTAAATAATTAATAAAGATCTATTTTTTTAAAAAAGAAAAGCCTCTGAGGATCCCAGCTGGCCGCGCGATCATCAGAGGCTTTTTTTTTAACTTTTAAAAGCATTTTTTCATTGGAAGAGGTTGTAGAAAAAATGCTTTTAAAAGTAAAAAAAAAAAAAGCCTCTGATGATCATGCAGCTCAACTGGGCATGGTTGGGGGGGGAGCGCAGGAATTTTTGCTACCGGTTCTCCGAACCACCCACCGCTACTGGGAGATCCGGTCCGAACCGGCAGCATTTCATCCCTGGTTTCTAATTACTAATTCAATTACTTTGCTTCATTGAAAATCATGCTATCATGATTTTCTTCACAAATAGGGGTTCAAACTAAATTAGAAAAATCTGAAACGGAGGGCAAAGATACCCTGTTTGTAAGATCTGCATTTGAAGCTAATATTTGCATTTCCAAACCCAGATCTGTTACAGCACCTAAATATTACTTTGTATATGATTGCCAGGCTATTAAAACTTTATACTCACCCAGTTATTTGGAGGAGTGGTGATCCCATTGACATGAGCACAGTCATGCCAGATGTAATAATCCATATATTTTCCAGTCCGATTCCGACTAAGCTGAAACCACTTGTGCTTGTCACTAGTATGATTGGGGATTAGGTCCATTATCACTTTTAAACCTTTCAATTCAAGATGCAAAGAATAGTATGTCAAACAGCCAAGCAATATACACATGCACAGTGTTTCAGAAAGAAGTAAAGTATTTTAATTTTAAAAGGACAGGTGCATAATGGCAAATTGAGATCAACAAACCCCTTATATGAATGTGCTGCAGAGATTACTGAACATGTGAAGCACCTGAAGAAACTTGAGATTAGAAATAACGCTAAATGGTAAATGATGTAAAAATTGTAAGCAGCCTCTCAAAAAGATTTGTTATGGTACTAATCCTGGGGAGAACTGGAATTAATTATCATTAATTCTTGCAGTTTAACTTGTTAATACAATAGGCCTTTCATTCCTCCATCCTTCAGCTAAAAAAAAATCCAGTCTTGAAAACAGAAACATTTTTAGAATGGCAAGATGTGGGCACTACAAATACATTTTTTAAAAAAGATAGTCAAGGCAGATAATAACTCTTTATGCCAGTAGGCCTTTCCCACTCACAATATGGATTTTTTGCATCCAATCCTATATCATAGGTTACAGTGTTGATCAAATCTTGGGTGATCTTGAAAAAGCTAAGTAAGATTGAAGCTGGTTAATATTTAAATGGGAGAAAATCCCTGAATGTTGATTAAAACTGGGAAAACAGCATCACTTCTGCATTTTGCCAAAAATATTACATGGACCAGTGCATGAACTTGACCTAAGTATAAGGGTGTCAAAGTGGTGGCCCGCAGGCTGGATGCATCATGCGCAGGCCACGCCCACCCCAGCTCCATGAAGGGAAAAATGTCGTGATATGTCACATGACAGCAACGTGATGCCATGAGTTTGATACCCGTGACCTAAAAGAATTTTTACCTTTTCCCTTCACAAAAGAAACAACATCAAAAATTGCTCAGGTTGAACTCTGTTTATATAATAAAGAAGTCTCCTTTGAGTCAAACTCTGTCCCTAATGATCATATGAACAGATCCATGAAGTGTTATAGAAATGATTTGCTACTTGAAAGTAAAACTTTCACTCTTTGAATACCAAGTCATTCTTCTCTTCCAAGTATTAATTGAATGGAACTGAGTTTAGGATTTTTGAAGTGAGGCAAGAGGAACCGAGTATAGCCAACTTTACATACAGTTAGGTGTAAAAGAATAGAAATTGGTACTTCTTTCTTAACAATAAAGCCAACCTTTATCGTGGATTGCTGCAACCAGATCTTCAAAATCCTTCATGCTTCCAAAGATTGGATCTATGTCTTGAAAATCTTCTATTCCATATCCAGAGTTGTTTATAGCTGATTTATAAAAAGATGTGATCCAGACTGTTTTTATATTAAGATACTGTATATGATCTAGTTTTTCCTGGATACCTAATCAAGAAAAAAGTGGAACAATACTGTAAATATCAAGTCAAAAATCTTCTAAAGAACTGAATCATTACTGGTAGAAGATGCAATTTGACTAGGGAAGTTAGATTCCCAGATTGTGTCATGGTTTATAGAACACTAAATAACCACTATTGCTTGGTTACATTCATGCACCAAACCACAAAGAAGTAACCACATTTCAGCTTAATATGTATGAAGTTAGTATTGTTCTTACTACCGTGTTTCCCCGAAAATAAGATCCTGTCCAGAGGTGGGTTTCAGTACCAGTTCTGGAGAACTGGTAGCGGAAATTTTGAGTAGTTCGAAGAACCGGTAGTAAAAATTCTGACTGGCCCCGCCCCCATCTATTCTCTGTCTCCCAAGTCCCAGCTGATTGGGAAGAAATGGGGATTTTGCAGTATCCTTCCCCTAGAGTGGGGTGGGAATGGAGTTTTTACAATATCCTGACCCTGACCCTGTCTTATATTTTTTTGAACCCTGAAATAAACACTTGACCTTATTGCCATGCTCTCAAAATCCCAATTGGGCTTATTATCAGGGGATGTCTTATTTGAGGGGAAACAGGGTACTTAATTATGAAAGTCAATTATAATAACATAAATAATTCTGTAAGGAAAGAAGATGTAACAGTGGTTCAGACTGCTTAGAAATACTGGATAGGGAAGTTAAAACAGCTTGAGGAAACCACCCCTGCCAATTTCGATAGTAGCAGTACTGATCAAGATGAACCAGCCAAGAGAACTACCGTAAATTGGAGGAGATGCTTAAAGGATATCACACCGTCTCAATGCTTTCTAGTGAAATGTGGAAATAGATACTATACTGTGTCATTACTACAGATTCTTTGAGCCTTCCCGTACTCGGCCTATATATCTCATCCACGATTATATATAACTTTGGCTTATTTTCCTCAGCACACTTACATAAAATGTAAGATTAATCTTATAGTAATTGAGTTAATCTAGCACAAACTGACATTTGTTTACTGGATATGAACTGAAACAAGAAGTGGGATGCCCTAAATGCTCAAGGGATTGGTGCAATGTTACACAATAGGCAACCTCAAGCAAGATATTGCTGAACCACAATTCCCAGGACATCCAGGGGCTTTGGCCAGTAGTGAAGGATGCTGGGAAATACAGTTCAGTAATGGAGAAACCCATGTTGTGAACATATGACCTGTAAGATTTCTATACTGTTTTCAACCTAGCATTTGAGAATCTGAAAATTATTTGGTTGACCATCTTAAGACAAACATTTTTAAAAAGTATTTCCAATTAACCTTTATTTGAAAGCAGGAATGCACAGCTTTCCTGCACTGAGATCCATATTTAGATTTCAGATGGCCTGATGGAAGTTGCTTTTCACAAAATTAACAGATGGGCCCCAAACAAAAATTAAATCTGATTTCATTTCATTTACATTTATATTGAATCAACATTAAATATAAGGACCGTTCTCCAGTTATGTGCTAGTAATTTCCCCCTTCTCATCTTAAAACTTACAATTTGGTAATAAACTTAGGAATCTTTGGAATCACACTCAAGTCTTTGGGAGGCTTAGAGTGCACAACTCTAAGACTTTGGACCTTTCTTTTAAAAGCACCGTTTTCTGCAAAATTTCTTACTATAGAACTTCTTTCTCTCTCCAAATAGGGAATTTGACAAGATGGTGGGACAAAACAGCTTTCAAACTCAGTTCCTTTTAAAAACATATGATATGGCAAGGCTGCCATCCTTCAGACAGTTGGATGTACCCACCTTTGAGATCACCGTTTCCATCTTCGTCAGTGTCTTTAAATGACCGTGGATAGATCTGATAAATGGAGCTGGCTTGCCACCAATCAAGGCATTTGGGGGAGACCGCAATGATTGTGACCGTAGCTGCCACAAGCACCAGTGAAGCTGCAATGATCAACCAGAAGAGTATTTCTCTGGTAACCCTGTAGCGTGCCTGTGTGGAGTACTGAAGGAGCACCTCTTTGGGCATTCCTGCGTAAGGCTGCTGAGTTAATCCTTCCTGTGCTTCTGCTTCCATGACCAGAGGACCAGGCCTTGGTGACCCTTCCTCAGCTGCTTCTTTGAGATCTAACTCCTCACCCTGAAGAAAGCCATTGTTGTCCACGCCTTCTTTCTCTTTCATCTCAAGAGAGATGACTGTATTTTCTTCAGCCATTCCTTTTTGTTCAGTGCTGTCTCCTCTTGCTCAAAAGTCTCATGCAGCTGAGAAGTGGGTTGAATACCTTCAATCAGTGAAAAACATTCTTGTCATTTGTCCCTAGTTTATAAATAAACCTGACCAACCAGTCCAAAGTCTGACTAAGATTAAAGAGCGTCAAGTGCTCCAACTCTTTTGAACAAAAGTCTTTTCTTTATAGCCTGGTAAAATGTTGCAAGAGAACAAAGATCTAAATGGACTTCAAAAGAAAAAAATTGCAGGGCTTCGGAATAGGTGGTGCTGTTCTTTTTTTTCCAGCAATGGATCTTTGTCCTTAACCCTTTGATGTTGGGAAGATGTTCCATAGGCAATCTTCTTGCCATGGCAGTAGCATCATGTTAATCCATTGAAAGTGCAACTGAATTTAAAAGTCTACTTTATTTTTACCTACTAGAAGATGATTGAATTTATTTATAAATGTATAAGGCTGCCCAGTTCAAAATGACCCTGGGTGGTTAACACAAGAAGATTAGGTAACGTCTTGCATTAAAATTAGACTAAATGCCTAAAAGGAAGGAGAGCAAATCGGCACAAACTCAAAACTGATTTACTTCACTGAAACCAGGGGTGAAATCTAGCAGTTTCTGACAGGTTCTGGAGAACCGGTAGCGGAAATTTTGGGCAGTTTGGAAAACTAGCAAATACCACCTCTGGCTGGCCCCAAAGTGGGGTGGGAATGGAGATTTTGCAATATCCTTCCCCCAGGAGTGAGGAGGGAATGGGGATTTTGCAGTGTCCTTCCCCTGGAGTAGGGTGGGAATGGGGATTTTGCAGTATCCTTCCCCTGGAGTAGGGTGGGAATGGGGATTTTGCAGTATTCTTCCGCTGCCATGCCCACCAAGCCACACACACAGAACCAGTAGTAAAAAAAAATTGGATTTCACCACTGACTGAAACTAATGAAGATTTTTTTTAAAAAAAGAATAATTTTATTAATCCATTTTCAAACTAACATACATAAATAAAATAAACACAAACAATCCCCAAAGGGAAGGAAAAAACATTACAATTAAACACATCAAGAAAAGAACAAGAATCTGTAAATACAGCTATATCCCAAGTTCACCTGATTTTGTAAGTCTTTAAAAAGGAAAACTAAATTTTCATTTTTCACCAAGCCTGTCCAAGAATTCTTTTTCCAAAGGAAAGGTTATATATAAAAGCAGATAAAGAACAAGATGGCAAATCTGATCAACAATAAAACTTGCAAGGGGAGTCGTGAATCAAGTTTTCCAGGCTTTTTAAAGGCTGTTAGGTTGGGAATCACCCAGATCTCTTGAAGAACTTCATTCCAGAGGACAGACGCACTGCTGTGCAGGCTGCAACGGTTGTAAACGCCCTTCAACCTTTCACGCTTCCTATATTCCGTTTTCTTATTTTGAATCTGTAAACAGCTGCATATAAATAGTAATATGCATTCAAATTTGCAGGAAAATCTGTTTTCATTTTTGTACCGTGTGGTGGTTGTCTCAGCTTTTGTTCATTCAGGAATTCATTGAAACATAGAATTTGCCCAGGGATGTCTAAACCTTTGACAACAAGCAATCTAAAATAAATTCGCTTTTAAGTCATTTTCAATGGTTAAACTTGGCAAAATGGACAAATCCCAGGAGAATGCAGCATTGTTGCATGATAACTTGTGTGATAATAGGGAAGTCTTGGTAGTAATAGAGCCTTGATAGTACAGTGGTTTAAAGCACCCTGTTATTAACACAGCTGCCTGCAATTACTGCAGGTTCGAATCTTACCAGGCTCAAGGTTGACTCAGCCTTCCATCCTTTCTAAGGTAGGTTAAATGAGGACCCAGTTTGTGGGGGCAATAAGCTGACATTGTATAAATATACAAAAGTATGAAGGCTATTGCTTAACGCATTGTAAGCCGCCCTGCGTCTCCGGAGAAGGGTGGCATATAAATCAAATTTTAAAAAAAAAAAGTCCCAAACATTTAATGTATTTGCAAGTATTTGGAGCATTTGTTTTTATTTTTAAAAAAACAGAGGGAATTCTCAGTCCATTATGAACGAGAAGGTCACTGCATGAAGCTCATGTCTGGCATAATGGGGACTGGATCATGGTAGAAAAGTCCCCTACCAGGAGTCAGGTATACTTTGTAGAATTTGAATTCTACAGTTTTTGAATTATATTCAATTTGAATTCAGAATTTTTCAAAAACCCTCCTTTTTATGACTTATGAGTCCGTAAATGTGAAAGGAAGGCACTCTGTAATATGTTACAAGGCCCTAAAATCCAAGTTGAGCCTTGGATATGTCTGAATTCTTTTCCCAAAACTGCTGCTTACCCAAAAATTCTCTTTTTCCATATCTGCACAACTTATATCCCACTAAGAAGCTAGATATGGGTCTCGTATTTGTTAATATATAAAACACAATAAATGTTTAATCTTTGCAACCAGGTTTGGAACGGAACACAGAAATCATGACTGTAAATTCTTTGTCCATCATAGTAGAATCTTATATATGTATCACCATATTGATATATACTGAAACTTTTGTTGCTATATTCAGAAACCTGCGATACCTAGGGCAGAAATTGAGTTCATCTGATTATTACATGACTTCATTAACCTGCAATATGTCTGTTACATTGACAGTGTTGGATACATAACAGCAACTAACTCCATTATGGCTACAGTACTTGATATACATACATCAAAAAGTGGGTGTATACAAGATTTGTCTTTACTCCCCCCCCCCAAGTTGTCTCTCCCTATGAAGCTATGTCTTCTTCCAGCAGCTTTTCTACTTGCTCAAGATTTGGTTGAGTAGCTCACTTGGCTTCTACCTTTAAGATTTAAGTCCGCAAGAAGTATTATTGCAATCACTAAAAATGGAGGCAACCATGTTTTATGCTATTTTGGTGACTGCGTGGGTGTGTTTGTTTGTATGTGTATGTAACTATCATTTACAATTTTCTGAGTCTTCATTTATGAATCACACTTACAATTGGGGAAATCAACTAAGGACACCTGGCATATTATAATACTAAAAAAACACCATCTAGAAGAACAAATGTAAAAATTAAAATGTCTTCAGTAAAAGTAAGATGATGTTTAAAATAAACTATTCCAGCTGTAACAGTCATTAATCTCCAACATAATCCAAACAAGAATAGTAATATCAATAAATAAGAATCCAAAATAAAACAATGGTGACAATTATATATTCAATACTCTTTGGAAAAACTCCATCTAACATTTTCTGGCACGCCATAACTGAAGGAGCAGGTCTAGTTTCTTGGGGGAGATTATTCCACACAGCTGGGAAGGCAAGGGAGAAACTGTCTCTTGGCTCTAGTTCTCTTCAGTTCACTTTTCTAGGAGGAGTAAACCAAACAGATTTTAGCTTCCAACCAGAGTGTCCATAAGATCTTCTACATTACAGAAGATAGCCATATTTTTGAAGATGTCCACATTTTATATAAATACAACTGTTAAATAAGAAAAATGGTGCTTTGAGTTCATTTTTGATTTTGAGCTTCACTGTATTTCTTCCCTAATCCCTTAAAAATTACTTGTCATGAACAACAAAAGCAAAATCACTTTTAGTCTCTTGTTGAACATACAGATTTCTTGGAGTTAAAGAAGAAACCCGACTAAGTAGGTCTGATGCCGCAAAGCAGGGGTGAAATGCTCCCGGTTCGGACCGGTTTTGCCGAACCAGTAGTGATGGCTGCCGGTGGTTTGAAGAACCGGTAGTGATGGCAGTGTGAGGCTCTGCTCACCCGCCCGGTTGTCATTACTTCCTGGTTTTAACCAGGAAGTAACTTATTTTTTACCCTCTGCGCTGTCCACGCGCGCATGTGACACGCACATGCACGCACTTCTGAACCAGTTGGGAAGGTAAGTAGATTTCACCACTGCTGCAAAGGTGGCCTGACCAGACTTCCATAAAATGGGATTCAAGAGCCACTGGTTTGGACATTAGTGACAAGGATTGTAGCTGGTTTGGGTAATGAAATGTCTGCAAGAAAACAAGCTCAAAGAGCACTGAGGACCCTTGATTTCTAGCTCAGTTTTACAGCATATTGTCTGCATGGAGGAAGAAATATCTGGCACTTACAATTGGAAAGATCATTGTAGCAAGAATTGAAGAGATTTGCCTAGCATTCCAGACAGTTGCTGCCAAATAGCCAATTGTTGTTTGCCCTTGGTTAACTTATCCATAATTGTTCAAGACAATTTCTTAGATTCACACTGACTCCCTGAAGCATAAACTAACCAAACAGGTTGACAAACTGAAATAGAGCTGATTGGTTTTTAGTTCGATAGTTAACACTGATAGAGGGACTGATTGGAAGCTACACCTATATTCCCTTGATGTTATTTTGTGAAAATAATATACAGGTAGTCCTTGGCTTGCGACCATACATTTAGCAACCATTCAACATTATGATCATATTGAATAAAGGTAAATATGACCCATACCTGAAGTTATGGCTATTGCAACAACTTTGTGATCCGATGGTCAAAATTCAGGGGCTTGGCAGCCTGTACACAACTTATGACCACAGGGGAGCTTCATCTCTCTCCTCACCTATCTTACCTTATCCATGCCCTTTTGGCTCCCTGCCAGCTTGCACTGCTGACCCAGTTTATTTTTATTTGTTTATTTTATCGGGCTTATATGACCGATATATTGGTCTATATATCTATTGGACTATAGTTGACCTTCACTGTCTTCTTGCTCTTGCTGCTGAAGAGGTGTGCCTAGACTGGCTGCTGGGCTAAGCTGAGCTTTAGCTGTAAAAAATGAAAAAGAAAACAAAAAACCACCCCAGAGCTACAGTGTGCCAAAATGCCCCTTTGGAAAAATCTCTTGGAGCAAGGCGTGCCCAGCCTGGCCCAGGAGCTCAGTGGGAATGGGCATTCTGACAAAGTGTGGCTTAAGGCTGTTTTTTCCATCTTCTTTTCCTTTTCTTTCTTGATGTAGCATACCCCAACACAACCCAGCAGACAGGTTGGCATGCCTTGTCAGCAATCGGAGCAAGAAGGCAAAAGTCAGCTGGGTAGCGAGAGCAACTAAAGCTGAGACAGGGCTGGGGTAGCTGTGACTTCCCAGGACTTCAAGCAGCCCCTAAACTGGGCAGTTCTGAGGCTGCTTGTCACCCCACAAGACAGGATGCAGGAGAGCCAAAGGGCAGAGATGTGTGTGTATTGGGGTGGGTGGGTGAATAGGGTTAATGGGAGGTAGTTCCTTACTTTACTGAGGTAAGTAAGGATAGAAGGGACCGGAATGGCTTGAATTGGGATAGGTACTCACTTAACAATCCGTGATTCTTGGTTTATAGGATTGCCATCATTAAGCAATGTGATCAATGATGTCTTAATTTATGACTCTACCACTTACCAATGGAAATCCCATTCCCAATTGTGCTCGTAAGGTGAGGACTACTTGTACTCCTGAATATCTTAAATTGGTAAAGACATTCAGAAAGTGGCCTAGCCTGGGGTTAGGCTAATGTATGCTAATGTATTAAAAAGTGAATGCAGTCCATATCTGAAGTTCAGAACTGTAATATCACTCTTGGCATAATTTGTTGTAAGGTTCTCTAGTTTTTCCTACTTAAGGTATTGCTTACCGTGATTAATATTTTTAATATACAGTGCATTGAGACCCCCTTCACTTTTGTCAACTTTGTTATGCTGCAGCCGATTCTAGTTGTTGAAATTCACTTTTTCCCCTCATTAATCTACACTCAGTACCCCATAAAGACAAAGTGAAAACAGAATTTTGGAAATGTCTGCAAATTTATTAAAAAGAAAAAAAAACTGAAATACCACATTGGCATAAATATTCAAACCATTCACTCAGTACTTTGTTGAAGCACCTTTGGCAGCAATTACAGCCTTGAGTCTTTTTGGGTATGACACAACAAGCTTTGCACACCTGCATTGGGGGATTTTCTGCCATTGTTTCTTACAAATCCTCTCAAGCTCAGTCAGGTTAGATGGTGACTGTCGGGGCAGCCATTTTCAGGTCCCTCCAGAGATAGTCAATAGGGTTGAAGTCAGGGCTCTGGCTGGGCCACTCTAGGACATTCACAATTTGTTCCTAAGCTGCTCCTGTGTTGTCTTGGCTGTGTTCTTAGGATCATTGTCATGTTGGAAAGTGAACATTTGACCCAGTCTGAGGTCCTGAGCACTGTGGAACAGGTTTTTATTGAGGATATCCCTGTACTTTTCTCCATTCAGCTTTCCCTCAACCCTGACCAGTCTCCCAGTCCCTGCTGCTGAAAAACACCCATACAGAATGATTCTGCCACCACCACGCTTGTTGGGATGATATTGGGAAGTGATGAGCAGTACCTGGTTTCCTCCAGACATAACGCTTAGATTTGAGGTCAAACAGTTCAGTCTTGATTCCATCAGACCAGAGAATCTTGTTCCTCACAATCTGAAAGTCCTTCAGGTGCTTTTTTGAAAATTCCAAGCGGACTTTCATGTGTTTTACACTGAAGAGGGGTTTCTGTCTAGCTACTCTACCATAACACCCAGATTGATAGAGGGCTACAGTGATGGTTATCCTTCTGAAACTCTGTCCCATCTCCACACAGGATCTCTGGAGTTCTAACAGAGTGACCATCAGGTTCTTGGTCACCCCTCTTACTAAGGCCCTTCTCTCTCGATTGCTCAGTTTGGCCAGGTGACCAGTTCTTAGAAGAGCTCTAGTTGTGCAAAACTTCTATTTGAGAATTATGGAAGCAACTGTGCTCTTAGGAACCAGAAATTTTATTATCTGTGCCTTGCAATAATCCTGTCTCTGAGCTCTGCAGACAGTTCCTTCGAGCTCATGGCTTTTGCTCTGCTACAGTATGCATTGTCAGCTGTGATGCCTTCTATAGAGAGGTGTGTGCCTTTCCAAATCTTGTCCAATTTAATTTATCACAGAAGGGCTTCAATCAAGGTGTAGAAATATGTCAGCAAAGATCAAAAGAAATGGGAGGCACCTGAGCTAAATTTCAAGTGTTGTTGCAAAGGGTCTGAATACTCATGCCAATGTGATATTTCAGTTTTTTATTTTTAATAAATTTAATACATTTCTAAAATACTGTTTTTGCTTTGTCATTATGGGATACTGAGTGTAGATTGAGAAAAAAATGAACTTCAACATCTGTAGAATCAGGCTGCCACATAACATATTTGACAAGTGAAGGTGGTCTGAATACTTTCTGAATGTACTGTATTAGCTGATATATTACATTATTTTATGGGTAGTATAAAAGTTCATCTGAGATGCCATATAAAGCCATTCCCATTTTGTTGTCAAGAGAACTTGTCCATGACTCATTTAGAAAGTAAAGCTGCATTTACTTTCCAAATGAGTCAAAGGTTAGAGTTTTCTTGACATATGCACTTTTGTAGGTGCAATGATACACGAGAAAGACATTAGAAGACTGGGCCATGAGGTACTGTCAACTGTTAGAGAAGGGAAAGTATACCTGGCTGCTGAATAGTGTGTGGAGCAAGAGACCCAGAAGAGACCCTCTAATTTCTCAGGCTGTAAAGGAGACAATAGCGGGGGGTTGGGGGTGGAGAATTGACTTTTTCAGACTTGCAAGATTCTGAGACTTTACTATAAAGTAGACTTAGCTCACCTGGTTGTGATTCCTATCTGGTTTTCCCTGCAAGTCCTATAGAAGGATAGACTAAAATCTGATTTATAGTCACGATAATAGAATGAAGTAGAAGAGATTCCAAATGGGTTATATTATTTCAGGCTGCAGGTAATGGATCATAGGCTTTAATGCTTTCTTGACAGAAAATAGTATCCTGAATAAAACAAGTGTTTTTCTTTTCTTCCATTCAATTTTTTGTTTTTTTGGAGACTGCCTGGACAAGTCCCGGAGTTTTGACAGAAAAGTGACTGGCCTAAGGTCACTCAGGTGGCTTTGTGCTCAAGGTGGGACTATAAGTCCTGGTTACTACCGATGCCTTAATCACACCACTAAACCGGCTCTAGTTCAGCCTGTTTTGCAAAGAAAAGGGCCACTGCAACTAAAATGTAAAGTGTTAACAGACTTGGTGCTGTTATGGAACTAGGCATGGCTAGTCTAGTGAAGAGGACCAGGGGAGACATGATAGCAGTGTTCCAGTATTTGAGGGGCTGCCACAGGGAGGAGGGGGTCAACCTATTTTCCAAAGGACCTGAGGGCCAGACAAGGAATAATGGATGGAAACTGATCAAGGAGAGATTCAACTTGGAAATGAGGAGGAACTTTCTGACAGTGAGAACAATCAATCAATGGAACAGTTTGTCTTTGGAAGTTGTGGGAGCTTCATCACTTGAGACTTTCAAGAAAAGATTGGACTGCCATTTGTCAGAAATGGTGTAGGGTCTCCTGCTTGGCTGGGGGGTTGGACTAGATGACCTACAAGGTCCCTTCCAACTCTGTTAACCTTGTTATGTCCAGGTTTCCAGAAATAAAATTATAGAATGGTGGAAGAAATAAGAGCAACATAAAATGTATGGTTAATTCCTGTGATGAATTAATTAACATTTAACTCTTTTTCTTCTTCCCAATAAACAAAAACAGAACTTGTCTGAAGAGAGCTGGGACTTTTCTAGATAACCTGAAGAGGCCAGTTCTAGATAACCTGAAGAAAACAGGGCCAATTGTTAACAGAAGGCAATGCTTCAAGGTAGGTTTGAACATGGGTCAGAGCCAGGGACTTTGAAGAAAAATATCCCCCAGGAGGAGCTGGGCAGCCCATCACGTGACTCATGAGCAACACATACACAGCCCAACCTGGGCTTCCCAGGGCACAAAGTCATCTGGCTATTGCTAGTAGTAGAACTGGAAAGAAGTCCAGAAGTTGCATGATTTCTTTACCTTATTAAATTTATGAGTTTCCTCTTTGAAACATCTTCCAATGCAATGTCATACTTTTTATTATTTGTTTTTCAGTTTTGGTGAATGGAGTGGCTTATTGTAGTGAGTTTTTTGTGCCTTATTCTTTGAAAGTCATCCTGGGTTGTTAGAAATGGTGCCTATAAAAAATCAAAAACTGAACAAGCAAACCACTTTAAGCACCATTCTATTGAGACACATGGGGGATGCATGTATAATAAATAATTCCTCCACACAGTTGAATGACTGTCATCAAAATAAACTGTGGCTGCCCTTAAAGATGACCTCTATTTATAGTAGGGAACCGGTGGCTATTTAGGGAATATTCTTTAATACTGAACTGGAAAAACCTAACTGTAGTTAGACATCATAGGTTTGGTTACTATTCCTATTAAGAATTTTCCCAGTAAACAGATTGTCACTTCTCAACCAGTTTTTTCCACCTTAGCCGAGCCCCTTGTAACTCAAACAGCTACAGCAGAATGCTTTTTCTCTGCTTTTGTTGATTTGGACTTGGATTATTTCCACATTTTAAAACTTCTTCTGATGGAAGTTTTCTTGAAGCCACCTCAGGCTGAGCTTGGCTGCCTCAAGGTTTTGCCACCCCCTCAGTAGAACTTTTTTCCACCTTAGCACCAATTTGGCCTCAGACCAAAAGGGTTGTTCATTTCATTGCAGAGCTCTGCTACCAGATGTTCACCAAATCCAAGAGAGCAATTTTCTCCAAATTGATATCTCCACATAATTGTCCCAGAAGAGGAATTAAATTCAGCATATCTAATTGAATGCCCAGTTGTTTTCTGTTTTACAAGCATTTCATTGTTTTATCTTTATTTATTGAGAAAACAGAGTTGAAGATTTTGAAGTGACCAGCTGGAGTTGTATAAGTAAAATAGACACATCACACAACAGGTGAGAATCTCTTACCTCTTGGGTGTTCAATATAATAGCAGTTTAAAGCACAGATTAACATTTAAGAATAAAAGCAAATCAAAAGCTCCACAGATCGGGGTTTGCTAACTCCATTCAGAAACATTAGGTTCTACCCAGTGTGATAAAAAAACTATGTAAAACAAGGCCCTCTAGCTACATGGCTGGAGACTAACCATTCTTCTGATCTTTGGGAATAATGAGACAAGAAGCCCGTTGCCATTGTACATCTAACAACTCTTGTCCTTTTTTTTTTTTTTTGAAGTTTGTGTTATGTGTGCAAATGACTCTCACTTTCAATCCTGACAATTAGACCAAGTACTTGGAATAACCTTTGAGTATAGCTACATGGATACGAATGAGCTTCTGATGAGCTGCCGTTTTAGTTAAGTGTTTGCAAAGTCTCTAGTCATTTCAGCTGCTCAGAATATGAGTTAGTTAAAAGCATCTTTGTTTGCAACTGCCTAATTATCTGTGCTCTGATAAGCTAACTTCATTAATTTAGTAATCATTTTCATGGATTTTTTGTGAATTGATAAAGGAAGAAATAATGGTTTCCAGCAATAAGCATGTGAAAGTATTATCATTTATATTACATGCAAGGAACAGAAAAACAAATCATGTTATTTTTCAGAGCCACTAGTTTGCCATACGTTTAGCAGGCATTTGGGATTCATGCATTTGGGAATCTATGCCACTAACAATATTAAAAGAAATATCGGCGCTTCTGTTCCTTTGACAGTACATACCATATGCACAATTCAAATATAACATTAAATGGAATGAGTATTCTGTTCTATTTTTAGAATTGATTTGTTAAAATACTCCCAGTGTAAATTCAACACCACAAATAAAAAACAAGAACAATTATGATACAAACAGTATGTTTATACTTATGAACAGATTGACATGCACCAGATTCACACATTTACAGACACCCCAGGCATCATAGAATGTTACAGCTTCATCAAATGGAGGTTACATGGTTTTCTATGTAAACAGGATCTTTAAAAGATCAGTCTTCCCCAATTGGAATTGCCTGAATGTTTTGGACTAAATTCACAACATCATAATGGTTGCTTTGGCTGAGGGGAAAGGAATTGTAATCAAACACATCCAAAAGTTGATTGCTTGGAGAAAGCTGGACTAGATGTTAAAGTGATATTTACAGACCATAAAGAGCACAAGAAAGCAGCTGTAAAACATGAGGAAGCTATAGTGCCAGAGTAATGTTGGTAACAGATTAAGTTCTTTACAATGCCAAAACGAATCCTATTCAGTCAAAATCTTACATAAATCTGCCATTTACAGATTCCCATCTCATCTATTTAGAATCCATACAAAATCTTATTGTGTTAACTTGGTTGAATATAAACTTGATCTAGCTTCAATCTCCTCCTATGATCTTTCTTACAAGACTTCATTATAAAAGTTATATGGCAATTTTAAAATTAAAAAACCCAAATATTTATTGATCTGATCAGGTTTGTTTTTTCCATCAATATCAAAACCTAAAACAAATCATGCGAGAGGTAAGCCAGAACCTAACAGCTAGAATGGCAAATCTTTCACTTTATCCAGTACTAAATGATGGCTATTTGAAATCTAAACCACTTGAAAGTTGTTGTATTTGGCGATCAAGCAAATAGCCAACAGTTTGTCACAAAAATCTTTGTGGTTTTTATTAATGTAAATGAAAAGAAACTACTTACACTGGTATTGAAGGAACAAACCCACCAATCTTACACCATGAGATGCTGCACATCTTTTCTGCATAGATCATCTGAATTTCTAAGTGGGTTTGCACAGCTTGCAAGTTCATCAAGCAATTACATCTTTAATTAGCATGAAAACTAAATTTAATTTTCTGAGGATTTTTTGTTAACTTTTAAATAAAATACGTAGAACAGCAGACTATATAATCAAGTTATTTTGTTACACTGATTCCTATTGATGGGACTCATTAGTCCCTGCAGTCTCTGCAGCATGTTACTAATAGCTTAAAACCAATTCAACTGGCAGTGGTATTAACAGGCATTAAGTAGAAAGGCTTAATTTGGAAGTACGCTAAGATGTAGCCTAGGTTCAACTTTCAATAGTCTACCAGTAACACACATGCCACTATGGCTGGCAGAACTTTGTTCTAAAGACAGATTAGCTGGGTCTACTGATGTAAAACAAAGCCCAGCTTTACTCATCTATTTTTATTTTTATTTTTTATATTGAAAAGTCCAGCTTTACTCATCTAAATGCATCAAACTTGAGTCAAAGCCTCTTGCAGGGCATATTTCAAGTAAGTCAGTACTTTACATGAAATAGCAAAGTATCTATTAATTTAAACAGTGTTGCCATATGGAGTTTCAGGACAATAAGTATGAGTCTATTATAAATATATTTGACACGTTTAATTCCTATATTAAATTGCAGACAGCATCAAATTATTGTTATAGTAACTGCTTTATTAAACAGTTTTCGCTGCATTTTTACATATTTCCTCATTGACTTGACCTACAAGATTCTGGCAATAAAGCTTACAATAGAATGACTATTTGAAGTAGGACATCTTAGTGAATAGATTAACTCTTCTGCAATGGCACCACCCATCCATATCTACTGGTTTGGAACTGTAGCATTTCTTTAATGAATGGACAGGCTCTTTCCACTCATGGAAATGACTAGATTTAGCAAAAATAATTCCTACTGGAGAGAGGGAAGGTTCCCAATTCCCACTTCTTCTTTCAGCCCTTGGCATTATTTCCCTTTATATTGTGAAGTATTGCCTGACCCCTCAAAAATGGGAGTGGACCCAAGGAGAGGGGAAACTGATAAATATGATCATATCTCCTTCAGTATAGGAATCTTGTGACTAGTAATCTAGAATTCTCATTCTGGCATGAATACTTAAAGCACATTTATTATTATTCTATACCCGATGGTGAACCTATGGCATGTGTAGAGCGCCCTCTGTGGGCATGTGCGCCATCGCCAGCTGCTCTTCTGATTTCCAGCACGTGTGTTGGTCTTCGCGCGCACCAGAGTGCTGGAAACCCAAAGACCAGATTTTCTTTGGGTTTCCGGCACTCTGGCACATGAGCATACATGCACGTGTCCTGGTTTGGGCACTTGGTGCCAAAAAGGTTCGCCATCACTGCTCTATATTTTGGAAAATTTTAACTGGAAAAGGAACAAGTTTACAGTCTTAGATATGGCAGTGTAAACTCTGATTTCTATGATATTCATTAGGTATAAAGACTAGTTTTGACATGCAATAAAAAATCTTCAACTGCATGTTGATGCAAATGAAAATGGATTTAGCTCAGTTAATAGTATCTGGTCAACCATACGTCTTCTAAGGGTAATGCACTGAAATAGTGATAATTTAGTTCTCTGTTTATTTTTTCACTATTAGAAACTCTTATTATTGTTAGAAATATGGTTAACTCAATAATTTGAATATCACATTTTTGAAAACTGTTCAGTACAACTGTAATTAGTACGAATTTGAGTTATTCCGTCAATGTGTTATAAAGCCCTGTTATCTTCTGAACATTCAATCCATATTCAATTCTGTTGAACTGTTTTGGATCCAATGAAATGTACAGATCTTAATTTATGCACTACATCTATTTGCACGTTACTGATCTTGTTTAGCAACCTGTATATTACTGATGCATGATTGCTATTTGAACCCAAGCATTGCAATAAAGGTCCAAGTTCATTACTTCTTATAGATCATGATCACAATACACATACAATATGGAATTTCCTATTACAGAACTGAATAATTTTGTCTTTATTTTTCCACAAAATAGGGCCTCTCACCATTTTAGCAATCCTTTATTGAAGATAACAAGTTGGTTATGTTCACTGTATTGTATGAAACATCACAATATCATACTGGGAAGATACTATCAGTACAGGATTAGACCAGAGTAGATAGTCTGAACAATAAACCATGTTGCATTCTTCGTTCCCTAGCTTTTAACAACCCCCAAAGGAAAATGAAACAAAAAAACAATAGGGACAAATACCTGTTAACATCATCATTTAAAACACCGTTTAACTTACGAGGCTAAAATCTAATGAATAAATAAAATATATTGTGGCAATAATCCTTTCTAGACCATCCCACTGCCAAAAAACTTTAAAATAAAACAAAATAAAAACATGACCAAATGTTTGGGAAATCTGGCCAGAGGCACCAGGTTATAAGAGTGTACAAGGATTTACACTCAAGTGTAGGTAAGGGGAGGGGGAGGAAGGTTACAGAAAAATACCATGAATTTTATTTCACACAAAACCAGTTGATGACTGTCATTAGCTTAAACTACACACAAGGACAATTACATCCTCGTTTGAAACACAGTTTAAACAAATAGGAAAATGTTTACAAGGCATCCACAGCATGTAAGTCATGTACAGATGGATACATTCATTATTTCCCCTCCCCAATAGCTTTTATTTATTTTTTTAGATAAATACTCTTCTCCACTTTCAGCATTTAACTTGACTCAATACATGCACAACTCAAAAGAATTAAGAAAAAAAATAAGGTTATTGCAAAAATAGAATTAAACTAAGAATCTTCAAGTACCTTACATGACGGCCACTCTGTACCATGCCCATTGCTTATAAAATGAAAGGTCACTGAACCCATGAAAATATCTCTAATATTTTCTTAGATTTAAAATAGATAATTTTAGCTGTATTTATAGTAATCTCAAAGTGATAATTTGAACTTTGTAAATAATGCAAACAATTAAAAATTATACCCATATTACACAAGACCTCTCTTTTAAGCTGATAGAAATCAAAGGAAAAAAAACTATAGAAAACCACATTTAGAACAAAATCACAATTTACATTATAATAAAGGCAAATATTCAGCATTTAAAAAAACTCGCAGCAATGAGTGAGATGTCAAAGCAAATTACAACTAACCATAAATTAAGTTGTTTGGTTTAAAAAGATGTAGCAAGAGTTTAAAGATGTGTTATACACATGCGTAAAATTTGTATTTGTTTAGATGCCTAAAATCTCCTTATATTATTGCCAAATACACTTTGTCTCAAGCAAGCAATAGGCAACATATCACAATTTGGACACTGTAGGGAAATCCTAACAGTCTGGTAATACAGGTAAAACTGGAAAAATTAAAAAAAAAATACATCCTATAGCATATTGCCCAACAGAATGACTTCCAAAGCCCAGAGCTGTAAAAGATTTCCATCTTGGTAAGGTGAAATAAGTGTCTTGTTACAATTATTTGCACTCACGTGTGCACGTATTGTAAGTTTTGTTAAACATAGTGTCTTCAGGATACAACTACAATCCCATGGTACTTTATGTACATTTAGTGAAGTGCTCCAAGCATTATTCCTTGGTTTTTAGGGCTCTGGCTCCATATTGATGTAGCCAATATGCCCAAGGCTGGTAAAAATACTGTAGTATAGGCAATGCTAAGAGTGGCAATATCAGAAAACACAAATATGAACAAATGATGGAAAATCCTAATAATTTCTTTCTGCCCATTTCACAAAATGTTGGAAATCCACCAGAATTTTTCCCTTGTATTGAAGAAAACTGATTAAAAGTTTTTCCCCCTTTTTCAGATTCAAAAGCATTTTTAGTAGATCTGTAAGGCTACCACGGATCTTCTAGATCTCCAGCTCCCTACAGGAAAAGAAGAGGAAAACTGTTAGTGCTATATAGACCTTAAAAAAAATATATCTATATTATTCTGAGTTATTACATAGAGAAAGCATGCAGAGATGAACAAGAAAACTCCATCTTCAGAGACTCAATCATTATTGTTCCACTCTCCCAGCCGTGTAATTTCAGTGGCAGGATCAAAAAAAGATATTGTCAGGAAAAAAACCCCTAACCTCTGTAATCCTTACGACCACTCAAGTTTGCCTGTGTTTTCTGCTAGCTTGCTAGTTAAAATAAACTGCAGAAAGAGGAGTGAAATTTTAAATGAACATTTTAAAAATGGCAATGAAGGTAGGATTATATTCATAAAGTTAATTAAAAAATAAATTCACATTTTGGTAGTTATTATCATTTCTATATTTTTCAGTTTGTATACATAATATAAGGAAATAAGAAAAAACCTAAGGCAGAAAGTATTCACTAAATTTGTGTGTGTGTGGGGGGGGAAATTGTTTATTGTTTCTATTTATAGAATTTACTATATTAGGACAGAATAGCAATAAAGGTTATTAAAGCACCATGATTACTTAAAGAAAGTCAATATACATTCAGATTATTCCACATATTTTTATTTGATTGTAAACAATAACTCTAATAAACACTAATTGTCAGTACATTTTAGGCATTAGATACATAGTGCTATTAAGTGCATCCTGGATACATTTAGAAAACTGGGTACAATTATAATGTCCATACTATAGGCTAGCAAAACACAGGACAACTTAAATGGCTAAAATTAACATGCCTTAACTTAAACAGACAAATGTGTCTTTGACATGAATTATCTAGAATTCAAATACAAACGTGCAATATCTACATCATTGTCAATCATGGAAAGTAAATTATAATTCAACAAACTATAAATGATGGATTTAGATGGCAATTTTAGGCTTCTCCAAAATTTTAAGTTTGGTTCCCCCGCCCCAAGCACAATGGCCAAGGTGACATTCCTTTTAGATATCAAACTCTAATCCAATACTACTGATATTTAAATTCATCAAATCTAAGAACACAGATGCTGTGCTCTTTTCCATGTAGGCAGAAGGCAAGCAGTGACAGTGCTGTTAAAAACTACATTTTATAATAGCTAAAGTTCCCAGAAAGAACCCCCTACATATGCAGAATGCTTCTTATGCATGTAGCCAGTATATATAAAAATTTAAAAATCTAACTTACTAAGATGTAACAAATATGGAGAAAGCAAGACATTATAAGAACTAAACAATCAGCAACTGTGAGGAAAATTAAGGCATCGTATCATTTCATCATATTATTCATCACTCATTTCTGAATCTTCATTGGGGCTCTGAGTTTCAGCACGCTGGTGCTCACATTTTGCTTTAGAGTCTGTCTCTTGATTATTTGATGCATCTGAAGTTGAGGTTGTAGCTGATTCAGCAGAACTTTCTTCTCCCTGAATTTTAGCTAGCCTGTAACTAATGAGCACATCTTCCAGAAGGTGGCGGTAGTTTCCCCTATGAGTAACTCTCACTTGCCTGAGAGCTTCTGTCAATTTTCCCTGTGTTGCAACTTCTGCAGCTTTGCCATGGTCCTTATTTAAGATTGAATACCCCAGAATCAGTAGTTGAACTAGGATATTTCTAAAATCTTTAATACATTTGACAAACTATTAAAAATGGTAAGTGCTGGTTTCTAGTAAGCCACCTTTCAAGCAATCTTAGTCCCCTTTGACAAAAAGTTATTTGAGAGTTAGGATTTTAAAGAAGTTAATAAAATAACAAAAGTATGGAAAGGTATTTTCATATTAAGTTCACCAATAGCTATGAAACTTAGATGACTGGACATAATTTATAATTTAGATGTTCAAAGTAAAGACATTGTATAACTCCTACTTTTATTGTTCTATATATACCGGTAAGTACTATATAAATACTTATAATATGTAAGTTATATATTATGTTTTAAGACATAGCAGTATATTCAACAGGTTGTGAACAGCTTAACTAAAATGCATGTTACTTTTTACCTTTACTTTACCTTTTAAGTTTTCGCCAATCGACTTAAAACTGCCAATGGAAAATTTGCTGCCACATATACTGATTAGAATATTATGTACTACTTTCTAAGTATATTCTAAGCAAACTCATACTCCAAGCATGAGCTAATGGGCTGATCTCCAAACAAATTCTAGAGCAAATATAAAAGAAAAATCCTAAGTAGTTCCATGCTTGATTCTATATGCTTTTAAGGTATGAGTTTTTTCTCAAATGTTAACTCAGCTTTGTCCAATACACATAGGTACAGATAATTTAGGGTCAACCTCCCCTCCAACCCCCCCCCAAGTCTTCACACAACACATAAAATATAGAGTAATATCATGTGGTATGCTAATATAATCTAAAATAGCTTTTCAAAGAGTCTAGTCCAATGGTTCTTAAGCTTTTGTTCACCACAGACCCCATTTAAATATCTTTTGTGGCCACCGACTACCAGGACTTAACTCAAGATTTAAATTATAACATTTCTTTAAGTCTTCACAGTTCCCTATGTGATGACATTGTGCCCCCCCCCCTCCGCCCCGGGTCTGCAGACCACAGGTTGAGACCCACTGGTCTAGACAACTTATTATTCAGATCAAAGGCTCAAAATCATTATGTGTTTATACATCAGATATTAGGGGAGGTGGGAGAAATAGTTAGAAAGGACTGCTGACTTCATGTCCTACTTGTGGACTTTCCAAAGACATATAGTTGTATGCAAAAGAGCATATCGATGTATACTTTGTGCTAATCTAAGATCCTTTTGCAGATTATCAAGAATATGTGTTAATACATAGAGCAGACAGCAAATTATCTTATCAGAAACTTTAAATAAAAGAAATCCCAACTGAATTATGTGAAAAGGATAAACTTTGTTTCTGTATTACTATATCCTTCTTTTAAACTATGTTCTTCAA
Source organism: Arizona elegans (assembly GCA_022577455.1). Lineage (NCBI taxonomy): Eukaryota > Metazoa > Chordata > Lepidosauria > Squamata > Colubridae > Arizona > Arizona elegans. The sequence goes on along the minus strand of JAKOOJ010000001.1, from coordinate 293,973,691 downwards.
ATTTGTCCAGTCCTGAGAAACTGGTGACAGTTTAGGTATGGGGATATAAATGATTTTTCCCTTTGAAATTCATTCTGTCATCTTTACTTAAGGTATACTCAGATTCTAACCAAGCAAGACACTGTTATCAGTAGTTTTTATTATATAAAGATGGAAGTATCATAAATGGAAGTATAAATCATGTAGAAAGAACAAGAACTATTTTAAAAGCAAAAAAAAAAAAAAAGCTAAGGAATTCAGAACTTCCTGCTACCCAGCCTCATCCTAGAGCAGGAATGTCAAACTCACGTCATCACAGCAGTATCACGTGATGTATCGAGACTTTCCCCCTTCACTAAACCAGGTGTGGGCGTGGTCAGCATGTGATGCATTTGGGCCACAGACCGGGAATTTGACATTCCTAGAGTTTCTACCAAGCTCAATGAAATACTGCTTGGTGGCAGAGTGTTTAGAATGCAGTACTGCAGGCTACTTCTGCTGACTGCAATTTGGCAGTTCAAATCTCATCTGGCTCAAGGTTGACTCAGTCTTCCATCCTTCCTCAGTAAAATGAGGACCCAGATTGTTGGGGGCAATATGCTGATTCTAAACCGCTTAGAGAGGGCTGTAAAGCACTGTGAAGTCGTATATAAGTCTAAGTGCTATTGCTATATCTGACAGGTATTGATTAGGAAAAGTTTAGAAGAAAAACTGAAAAGAACGTTTGCAGTTCTTGCCTACACAATCCTCTTATTTACAGTACTTATCTGGAGCAGCCAACCTTCTCCAGCATGACAACTGCATCATTTCACATCCTGGTTCTAAATAATGCCATTAACACCAAACTTCAAAAGCACCCAGTATTGAATTACCAGTAAATTTTGAAATATGGAACATTAAAATATAAATGTGTAATTGCAGACAGCAAATGAGCTTATGCTACGTTTGCCTAGGATACCCAAGACCACCAGAAGAAAGATCACAGCTCTGTGATCAAAGAGTATCATGAGTGATAAGGTAAGGGTTTTCTCAGTGGTGGTTTCCAACTGAAAAGTCCTCCCTAGAAAGGCATATCTAGGATGTTATTATTATTTTTATTTTCAATTCATAAGGACTTTTACTGTTATCTCATACTGATGCCACCATGCAGTGGTAAAATTGATCTTATTTCTACTATTTTCCTTTCTGTTGTCTAGGTTATTGTTTTACAACACATGCATGCCTGTATCAATATTTTTAATATTTATTTCAAAATGTCCACTTGATACTGACTCTAAGCAGCATTAGGAAAACTGCATATAAGGTCTGTTTCAATTGATAATATTGAATCCGTGTAATATTAGGAAAGATACTTTTATGCAAAATTTGAATGACTGCTGCTATACAATTACCAGATTTGGTATAAAGATAGAGCCTATGCTCCATGTTAGAAAAAAAAATGAAATAGACTGCAAAAACATGGTATGTAAACCAACTAAAAATAGAAGGCCGATCTTCTTTTATTAAAACTGAACTAAAACTGAAGTGGACCTGTTTTCTTCTTACATGCAATACTGACACCACAATTACCAAACAATTGCCAGGACCCACGGTGTTCTTCAAGATATGAATTTTACATCTAGTATGATGTTTTGTATTGTAACACTTGTCTGTAATGTAAGCTGCAAAATTTTACAAAGTTGCATAATACTGATATATAACAAGCTATAGAAACAAGCTAACAAAAACAAGATTCCTAAGATATGAGTACCATTTTGTATCAATGAGAATAACTAAATAGAACACAATTTGAGCACTTGACTTGGTATTATTAGTAAAAATATATTAAATGTTACGGGGAAATATTTAGCAATATAGAAGTATTTATAAATGCTTGCTTTATGGATTGATACTAATCTTCATTCTGCACTGATATTATATCTTGCAAACTATAATAGATTATAAAAATAAATGGGACAAGTAAACTGTAGGCCAATTTAGCAACAAAGGCAAAACTTTTAATGCTTAAGAATTCAATTTTAGATAGGGAAATACACTACATTATTTAAGTGTGGGTTAAATCCACACAACAAGCTAAATTTTAAAGCCTTTAAAAGCCTGAGAAACCTGCAGTTCTTCCCAATTTTCATTGGGAAAACCTGCACTACTTCTTCACCTGTGGCAATTTACAAGAAACAGAACAGAGGAAAACTCAAAAGGCCTTTCTCCCAACCACTATTGTGTGACAACACATAAAAGCAGATTCAGAAGCTACCAAATGAGTTCAAAATATTATCATATATTATATAAATGAGAAGTTAAATTACAAGAAAGAAATCTATTGCTGATTTTTAAATTTAGGGAGAAAACAAATTTCAGATTTAATTTTAAGCACCTCTAACAAAAAACAGTCTACCTAGAACCTTGGAGAGTCAGTGCTCTAATAAAGACAAAATCTGTACTAGATTTACTAATGTAGGCCATTTCCTACATTTCTGCTATGTTCATGTCAGTACTGAGAACATAACTGTTGGTGAATATTTCTGATATAAAAATGCATACACGTGTGTGTGCCTGTATGTATATATGTGTGTGTGTGTGTATGCATTTCAAGTATCAAATATATGAATCAGATATATCAGATATATAGTTTTGATTTACACATTATACTAGATTGGTTTATTTAATCATAGTTAGTTAGTTAGTTAGTTGGTTTACTTTATTGTCATTGCACCTCGTACAACGAAATTAAATGCTATCTTCAATGTGTAGATCAAGCCACAACTGGCTTGGCTCATATAATGCGAAGTTGGCTTCATATGGTATACTAAATAGCTAAATAACTTCTATTATAGGTTATTGTGATGTGTGAACCTACCATTTATTCTGGTGCACAGAGAAGAAAGAAAAGTCTCTGCACGTTTCAACATGAAAGTAGGTATCCTAAACACATTCTCTTAGGAAGTTGTTTCACTTATATAAAACATGACTGATTGAATATTAAAAGACATTTACATTTCAATTTTGCTGAGTTTAACAACAAAACTTCTCTACGCATGACTCATTTTAATTAAGCTGTTCAGTCTAATAGCTTTTTACAAGCCTTTAAAAAAGATATATTTCACTATGCTGTTTCACCACTTCAGTAATCTACTTATTAAATGATTTCAAATCTATATATAGCTGAACTTATTAGAAGGATTTAGCAGAGTGAAATATTTAGCAGTATCTCTGATTCTGGCAACTTCTAAGCATGTAGTCTTCAATTTCCAAACTTCTCAATAATGATGGCACTAGCTCGGAATTCTGGTCACTGGAAATCCACACACCAGAAAGTTCTCAATGCTGGAAAACAGTGTCTCCAGAAAAGGCTGACGGTAGCAACCATAATCACACATACATGCATAATACTCTAAGTCTTTGGGTTCAGACTATTTTGCTGAAGCTTTAAACATCAAATAGCTCAAAACAAAACTACCTATCAGTTGGAAATTTTAAACATTAAAGGACTGAACAATATAAAGGGAGCTTGCTGAACTTTGAAAGGAATTATGAATGGAGGCTGACTTGGCCCAAACCTGAAGCAAGAAATTCAAGTGTTCAGAACAAATTATACAGAATCTCAAGATTAAAGGTCTGTGATACTGCAAGGCACTATAAACTACAACAGAAGCCAGAAGGTTTCTGCTAGATCCATACTGATGCTATAATTTTAATGTAAACCTCTCCCTTTGCTTCAGATAATTTGTCAGTGTTTGGCAAGCGGTAGAGCATATAATTTGTATCTCACTAAAGATGGGGCTGTAGCTATACTATCCAGAACATTCAGAATGATTATTATGAATTTAAAGTCATAATAGATATAATTGGTTCTATTTAGCATAGACTATTGAAAACAAAACCTAACTATAGAGTTTGAAAAATAAACAGATCATCCAAGACTGAATGACCTACTTAATGTTTATAGATCAAGCACAGTATCAAACCTTGTGTGCATTCTCTCCCTTATTATTCCCAGACAGAAACCAGGATTTCAGTTTAATAAATGTGGTCTCAATAATAATCCTGTCTGCCTGTCTGTCTATCTCTATCACTGAAAAAAATAAATCAGTATCTAGCATGAAGACAAAGAAGATTAAATACTGATTTGGCAAAGTAGCCCTTAACATTAGGGTTATATTATATGTTCCTGTATCACAAATACATTGCAAAAATGAAATAAAGTCCTAAAGTAATGTTATATGGCTGTCTTGTGGTTTGAATGAAGCCACAACCATTTATATTAAAATATCTGTAGTACAAATCATTTAGGGTCAACTTTTACCTTTAAGGAATTTCATTAGCATAATGATCTTGAGTACTTGTAAACCCAAATATAAACCGTTCCACGTAAAGATAGATTACAGTTTAACTGCATCAGGGAAAGCTGGCAATCAAAAATGACGTACTTACCCCCTCATTCTCTCTGTGTGGGTTCAGCCTGTTATAAACAGCTTCAATAATATTTCTCCTAAACAAAGACAACATTTTAAAGTTACATTGTGAATAGTTTGCATAAAACAAATATTTTCTTAACAAACAAGTGGAGAGAAGAGAAAAAAATTTACACTCAGTTTCCCCAGCAACATGAGAAGGAACCCAGCCAATGGATTGGAGGAGCAGCGTACTGGAAAATAGGTCCTATGGTATCAGATGATGAAGAGCAACAGCAAGAGTGTTATTGCAAGCATGCCCCTCCTTGCAGGATTCCCAAAAATATCTTGGTTACCACAGCAGTAAGTAGAATATTCTTTTACAGATCTTGGTACTTTATTTTATTTTACTTAGGCTATTTAAACTATGAGACTCCAGGCAGCACACAATAGACAAAGAAGCATCACACATAAAAATGGAATAATGCATTAAACTCAGAAAACAATGATAAATAGAATTGAAAACTTCAACAACTCACCACTGTGACTCTGCTCAACCTGACCCCAAAGCCTGGAGGAATCACCAGGACTTTACCCACCTTCCTAGAAGTCTGGAGGGTTGGGGGCAATTATATGTCCTGGGGAGGATCACTCCAAACGGCAGAGGTCATCAGAGAAGACAAACTTCCTGGGTCCCACGCAATGATATTTTTTCAATGAAGGAATCTGGAGTGTGCCTTCTTTGTAAGAACTTATGGGATGGGCAAACTGTCAGCTTTGGAAGCCATATTAGGCCGGAAGCTTCCATGCTGCCACCTTCTTATGTGTGGGAAACATGACAGCAGACAGCCTCATAAATAATCCATTCCTGTACCAAAGCTGTGTAGGGTTTTATAGAGGATAATCAGCACATTGAATTGCACCAAGAAGCCTACTGAGAGTCAGTGCAGCTTGTGGAGTAGAGGTGTTATGTGGGCATAATAAGAGATATCTTTAAATGGTATGGTAGACGGTAGTCTGGAGATGTACATATTTACTCATTTTAATGCTTAAATGACTATTTATTTATTTATTATTTAATTAATTTATTTATACTGCTGCCTATTCGCCCATGGCGACTCAAGGCGGCTTATAGAGTATAAAACCATATTTAAAACAATAAAACTAATAAAAAGAATCAAATAAATTAATACAGTATAATAAAACCACCCCCACCCCGGCAACAAGAGATCACACAAGCCATTTAATGGGCTCCATCCCACTCTAGGTTCCCCAGGTCCGCTGGCAGAACCAGGTCTTCAGCACCTTCCAGAATAGTATTAGAGTGGGGCCGTTTTAATCTCTGGGGGAATGATGTTCCAGAGAGAGGGAGCCACCACGGAAAAGGCCCTTCTTCTGGGTCCCACCAGGTCCCATCCCCTCAGGAATGGGACCCGCATCATTCCTTGTCTCCCCGCTCTGATGGGTCGGGTAGATGTGACGGCAAGAGACGGTCCCTCAGATAACCTGGTCACAAACCATGAAGGGCTTTAAAGGTGACAACCAGCACCTTGAATTGCACCTGGAAGCAAATCGGCAGTCAATGCAGCTCCCGCAGCATATTACATAGAGTAATACTCTGCAGGATATTACATACAGTATATAGATATTATGCACTCTTGTTTTAGTGTTAATCTTCACATCTGATATAACCAAGGCAAAAACATTCTGAAAATAGCCAGCTGTTTATATAGTTTATGGAAACTAAAGAAATAAAAATGAATGAGATATTTTGGCAGAAGCATTAGTTATTGAATTTCTCTATAAGTATCACTGGAAAAATGTTCAATATGTTATTCTGGCAAGCATCTTGGCCAAATGAAAAATACCTTGGATTTCAATTCTTGTGGAAAGGTTTTGTATTAAGTCAGAAAAAGACCATTTACATCCAAGTTTTTTGTCTACTAAAGTGGATCCTACCAAATTTTGCTAGAAAATTGAGACAATGCAGAACTCTATGGTACTGGATTGCATCTACTCCACCCAAAATAAAGGTAATTTCCTCAGGCCATTGCTTTTTTTCATTAATTACCAAATATATATATATATATATATATATTTTGTATCTACTTGCGTAAAAATAACAATTAATGGAAAAAATCCTGTTGAGATTATATTTTAATACATTCAAAAAGTTGAGACTGGCCAAATCAACTGAATAAAAATTAAAGCTGTACATACATGAACAGTAAACAAAAAAAAAAAAAAAAAAAAAAAAAAACCCCGCAAAAATTAAACAAATTATTCACAAGCCATTCTGTCCAGAGTCAAACATTATTACTAAAGCATGTATATCATTTTGTAATTAAATCTTAACGATTTATTATCATATTTCAGTGTTTTTCTATATTTTTATTCTCCAAATTTCAAGTCTTAAGTATGCCATGAAAATACATTAAAATGCGGGTAGTCCTCCAGTTATGCCAATAATCGGGACCAGAATTTCTGTTACTAAGTAATGTGATCATAAAGCATGACATCATATGATTGCATTGCTTAGCAATGTTGCTATTAACTGAATGCCGTTGGTCGTTAGGAGACGATAAACCCTGATCCAAGCCATTCCAGCTTGGTTTCTCCTAGTCCTAAGCCTCAATAAAGTAAGGTACTGCTTTCCTCTTCAAGTCCCCCCAACCTGCCTATCTCCCCCCCGCCCCATCTCTCCCCTTTTGGTCATCCTGTATAGTGATATTCTTCCCTGGCGGTGGCAGCTCTGGGGCTGAAACAGAAAGATGATTACCCACCGAGTGCTACCTCAAGCACACATTCTGGCCAGCCATCCCAGCACAAAGCACAAGCCACTCCCACCACCCTGCAATCTGCAGGCTCTGCCATGCCCAGCTGACTTTTGTCATCTTCATCCCACTACTGAGAAGCTGCACCCGGACTAGCCCTATGCCAGCCAGCTGCTGATTTTTGCAGGCCTTCTTCCAGAGGCCACTTGGACCATTCTCCGCATAGCATACATTGTTCTCCTAATCCTTCGGAAAGCTTCTGAGATCTTCCAAAGCATCAAAAGACAAGGCATGCAATTCGGAGGAGGATGGATATGGCCTGCTCGTGCTGTTTCAGAAGGCCTCAGAAGACTTCTGAAACATCATGAGAACGGCATGCACTACTTGGAGAAATTACATATTATTTTGGAGAATGGCACAAGCAGCCTCAGAAAGAAGGCCTGGTGCATCCAGCAGCTGCCTCGCATAAGACCAGGTTGGGTGTGCAACAGCAGCAGGAGGAAGATGGTGATGGTCAGCTGTGTCTACCAGAGCAGGCTGGCATTTTGTACTATGGTGCAGTTGTGGCTGACTATGGTGTATGGTTTGTGGTGGCACTCCTCAGTGGCAGCGGGGCTGGAGCTGAAACAGGGGCCTGGAGGGGGTGGTGGTTTGGCTGAGACAGAAGTCCTTGGACCTCTTCATCAGCCCCTATGCTGCTGCCACCAAGTGCTGTTGTGTGGGGCAACCAAAAGGGCAGCGAGAGAGAGGGACACAGGTGGGTGGGAGAATTTGTAAGCAGGTGGGCTGCCAAGCACCCAAATTTTTATCATGCAACTGCAGGGCACTATAATGTCATAACTTTGGGGACGGGGCGTTAAGTGCCATTCATTCGATGCTGCTGAAACTTTGAACAATCACTGAACAAATTATCATTAAGATAGCACTACATCTAGAGCAAATTCACAGAATTATCTAGCCTGAAGCATTTTAGAATGAAAAAACTGAAAAAACAGTTAAGACTAAACAGCTCCAGATAGCAAAATTTTATATAAAGTTAACAGCTCTTGTCATCTTGTTCCCGATATATTATGCTACATGCAAAAACACAGGGAGAACATTCAGTAATGTAGTAACACAACTGTCATTCTGAAATGCAATTCCTAGAATTACAGCTATTTCTACTGAATGACCAGATCTATCCTGAAGGTCTCTGGGTAGGGTTAGCAGACTATTTCACTGAGCTGCAGAACTAATAAAAAGTGATGTTGGTCTTGGAGAAAAGATCAGAGAAAAGTAGTTGTTAATTGTAAACTGAGGCATGAAAGAATACATTTAAATCTACAGAAAGTTATATGATCATACTAATATTTGAAGACAATAAATATACATACCTGCAAAAAAAAATCCCACAAATTTATTTCTGTTCTATATAGTCAAAGAATTTTGTGTATTTTTACTTACTTGCCAGCTAGACCACCTCCTGGTGGCAAATTTGGGATATTCTCTGCAGACAAAATGCGCATAACTTGAGCAAGGTCAGGCATTCCTTCTTCACCCGACTTCTCCATAATTTCTAGTTAAAAGAAAGTTCTTAAATTATTAAAAACAAGCAGCATATCCAGAAAACTGCACATTTGATCGTGAAAATATCCAGCATAAACACAATTCAGGACAGACATACTGAAGATATACATTTACAATGGTTCAAAATGTATATAGATTTCATTTAAAAAAATAAAAGCAAAAACAACAGACAGCTTTTAAATGTCAGCATCAGTCTCTTTAATGTTGATTTTGAACCTAACTATCGAGATCACAAGATGACTGCAACATATTATCTCTAAAGGGAAACAGTAATTGTATTTGTTTTACTACTAGGAAACAACTCCTGATACATTTAATAAAGTCATGAATTTATCCCAGAGAAATTCAAAAAAAAAAAAGAAAAGAAAAGAATAAAATGACTGCTAAACTTCTGCTAATACCCAGGAAGGGTATTAAAAACCTTAAGCCTTTTAATGAAAATTGGTTAGACAGAAAAGTTCTTATCAGAGTCCTGTTTTTTGCTACCATGGACTAATCCCGCTTTCCTCTTTTAATATAAATATTACTATTTCATGGTTTACATTAGGAAGAAAAAAAGCCCATATAATTTTTCATGACTGAAGAAGGCCCGTTTCCACAATCTGAATTACCTCAAATGAATGTCAGGATTTTCTCAAATCTTATGCTTCACCAAAATTCAATTACGATGAAATACATTTGATTACAATGGAATCATGATCTCTTTCATTCAATAAAATATATGTAAAATATAAAATATATGAAAAAAATGTTTAATGTACCATAGAGTTTTGTTTTTGAAAAATAAAATGTATAACTCAGATGCCGTTTTGATTATTTCAATTTAACTTATTAATTAGTTTCTAAACAAAAAACTACTATTGGACTAATATTCATACACAATTACACAGAAGTAAATCCTTCTATTCAGCAGGGCTTACTTCAACTATCCAGGATTCAAGTTGCTGCTCCAAACAATCTATGATCCTAAATAAAACTATATGGAATTAATCGTTTTCAAATACACAATCTTTAAATTTCTGAGTTCTAGTTTTTGCTTCTATCAGTAGCCTGTAACAGATGCCTTATCTTACATCTTCAGGGCTAAGTATTTTTTTTTGCAAATCTAACATGCCTGGATTTTTGATCTACCGAATTTCATTTATCTAAAACAAAAATGCAGTTCACATAAAAATGCTGCTTCACAATTTACAATCTTTCAGATAATGAGTTTCTTCTCCCAGTAATTTCCACTGACCAAATGAGACCCTCAAAACTCTCTCCCCATCTATAAGCCCGCAAATTTTAGAGTATATGTTCAGGAGAGCTCTCCTCCAGAGTAGAACAGAGAACTGAAGGACAAGGACAAAGTCAAGTTATATTAACAGAAATATACTTGTACAATTCTCGTTTATATTTCCATAATTCCTTTCTACCTTCCCAAAGAGTATCTTACTCTAGTACCCTTGCACAAACTAGTTTAAACTAATCTAATCTTACTTATAACTTGGTTAGATGGCCAGAGGTTGGAAGAATATTAAACAGAAAAAAATTGTTTCTCAAGTTTTCTGTTTTTTTTTTTCTTGTATATATGTTTTGAAGATCTTTTTGATTGCATGTCGTACCAAAAATCTTCTATACTTTCTAAATGTAACATGACATCCCATTGCCAATCCATCTCAACTATATGAACCTTAAAAAGCCTGGAAACAAGGATAACCGGAAGAAGCTACTTTAACAAAAAGTAATTTTTAAGACAAAAGCCAATGTTGTTTTTTTAAATCACTCTGTCATTCTCATCTCCCAATTTAAAAACCAAGTAAACGAAGAGCTTTATATCACGAAAAGAATATATATAAAACTTAAGTTAAACATGGATCAGATCGAGAAATTTCCACAACCAAAAGAAATGTAGTCAATATTTTTGCTTGTTCTTGAAAACAAGTATTTTGTTTCAGTGCAAAAATAAAGGAATATTTTCTTTGTTCTTTCATCTGGTTAAGTGATTATCCAATTGTACAAAAATTCGTAAGTTCTGATATTCAGAAATTGACTTTACAAACTTACTAATGAAAATACATTTTCGATTATTATTTTGTTTCATAAAAAGGTTTAGATAACTACTCCATAATTTAATTTCTAATGCTTTATAGCTGATGTAAAATGGCAAGGTGCTATTCCAGTTAATCAAATTTCAGGCTGCGTAATTAAGAAAACCACAGACTTTGTCAAAGGGCAGAGTTTGGATATTTATTAGAATCAGAAGAAATGTGAAAATGAAAGAAAGGAGAAAGGGAAAATAAGACTTGTGTTCTTCTGTATTCTCTTCAGTTTTCTTTATATTCTTCTATTCTTGAAATAAATATTCCTTCAATATTCTAACTCTCATTTCTTGTCAAGTATAAGTCACTTAAAGTTGTTACAGTTCATCCAACGTACAGGACATTGAATGACTTGGGCAATTCCTGTGGGGAAAAAAATCAAAAGCAGCACACATAGTTTGAAAAAAAGATGGGTAACTTATTTTGTTGAATACTTGGTTTAACTTTATTAATGAAATTGCATATAGAATTTGGCCTTTTTATTAGTTACTGCATATAATTCTGTGTATATTTTGAACACCCTAGCTCTTAAAATTACTAGTTTATTCCAAGATTTTAAAAAAACCCAAAGGGTCAAATGATAGGTATTGAAATACCTAAGCAATCTTTTAAAATTAATGTTACAGGCTCTGTTAATTTCCTGAGACAAAAACTGCTGATTCTAAACACAGCATGTGCAACATTTAAATCTTGTGAAATCTTTAAACAGTTCATTGTTCTGAGCCCAACTGGAATAGATCCATCTAAACTGGCACTGGGGAGTCATGAAAGTGGTTTCTCTAGGAAGTTCACTAGTATAATATACAAATTCACAGGTTCCAGCTCCCCAAATCCTGTAGCGTCTCCAGAGTCCCTCTAGTTTAGTTTAGTTTAATTTGTCATTGCACCTCATACAACAAAATTAAATGCCATCTGCAGTGTACATTATAAAAATAAAACACAAACACACATCCTTCACATTCTATACAATTGAATTAAAAACCTACAAACAAAAAACAAAAATAGATATTTACATCTTCTTCTTTTCAACATCTTCGCATCAGTAATCTATATTTATACATTTTCTCTTTCTTATCTTAATCTATCTCTTATACATATATTCCTAGTATATCATATATATATTTTCTCTTAAATCTAAATATTTTATTTACATTTAACATAAACAGGTACCTAGTTTCCTTTCCACAATTTATATCTTCCAATTTGTTTCCATATTTCTCCACCTAATTTAACCATTGTTTAGTTTTCTTTTGTGCCCTTTTTTTTCTTTATCCCCTTTCTCCTCCAACCATTTATACCTTTTCTCCCAGACTAAGTAATAATCTGTTTCATCTTTTTCTTGTATCTCCTTTGTGAGCTTATCCATTTCCGCACATTCCATAATTTTTCTAATCACCTTGTCTTCTGATAGTATGTCATTGTTTTTCCAGCTTTGGGCGAAAACTATTCGGGCTGCTGTCAATATGTGAATAATTAAATATTTTATTTCTTTTTCATATGGCCCGGTAATTATTCGCAGTAAGAAAGTTTCTGACCTCATTTTTCTTTGTTGCTTTATAATTTCTTCTATTTGTATTTTAATTGTTTGCCAAAATTGTTTTGCCTTCTGGCAGGACCACCACATGTGATAGTAAGTTCCTTTTTGATGTTTACATTTTCAACATAGCGGGGAAGTATTTGGAAACATCTTTGCCAATCTGGCAGGTGGGAGATGCCACTTATAAAACATTTTATACATATACTTTCTTTTTTTTTATTTTTATTAAACAAACATTAAAAACATTGGACAGTGTGACCATACCAGTCTTGTCATATCCATACATATTTTTAACATAACAACAAATATAATTACTATTAAAATACACTATTTTGTTCTTATATACATATCCCTTGTCCTCATTTACATATTTGTCTAAATATTATCCAGTATCCATTTTACAAACTCTTTTTTGTTCCAACTCCTTTTCTCCTTTCTAACCATTGGTACACTTTATTCCAAATTTTATAGTATTCTGTTTCATCCTTGTTTTTGAGTTCTAGTGTCAGCTTGTCCATTTCTGCACAAGTCAAGATTTTTTGAACTTTCTTAAGGCAGTGGGAGCTATAAAGCTCTTCTAAAGATGGGAGAGGGCAACCAATGATCCTCTGGGCAATGACGTTAACCCTCTGGAGTGCTGTCCTATCTGCCACTTTGCAATTGGCAAACCACTTACTGCAGGTGCAGTAAGTTAAAATACTCTCTATGGTGCAGCAGTAGAAGGTCACCAGCAGTTTTTCATTCAGTTGTTGTTTCCTGAGAAGTCTCAGGTAGTATAATCTCTGCTGGGCCCTTTGGACCAGTGCTGCAATGTGAGTGTCCCAGGTCAGATCCTATTTTATGCTAACACCCAGAAACTTAAAACTGGCCAATTGCTCCACTCGGTCTCTATTGATAGTTGTTGCATCTGCAATACTTAATATAATAGAAAGGTATTTATTAAATACACCTGCAATAATCTTATTATAATTAAAGTCAATAATATTTAATTTAAAGTAAAATAAATTTAACTGTTATCATAGCCAGAACTCCACTTTGAAGAGCAATCTTTGATATGCCAGTCAAAGACCAACGTTACGCCTATGACTGCCTAATAAACTCCAACATTACGTTCAATTATTTAGTATTCAGAGGGTTACTTATGAGTTGTGCTCTACAATATGCCCCCTTGCATGGATTTTAAAGAACTACAGGCTACAAAAAACTCAGGTGCCATGATCAGAATAGAAGAACAGGAGTTTATCCTTGGCAACACCCTTCAAATAATAAATCTCGTCTTAAATAGATTAGTATCAGAAAACAATAGTTCCCCACTGCCACTAAACTGGGAGAAAAAATCAGCCTCCAGGCTTGCTAGATAAAATATATGCTTCTTTGTTATAATGGTTTAAATGCATAGGACTTTCATACCAATGATCTTGAGCATGTTACCGAGGTTTCAATTTCTTAATACACAAGATACAGAAAATGGGCGTTGTACTTACCTGATACGCCCCTTCTCTATCCAGCTGTCACGGCAGTCAGGCATGGGTAAGGCGTCGGTTGTAGCACCATAGGACCGAGCCTACTGGAAGTTAAAACTCCGCCCCCTCTGCTTGGCTTCCAGTTTTGAGGCGAAGGCTTCCAGTAGACTGGAGTGTCTGTAGAGATAAAATGGTAGAAGTGAGAGCACCACCCGCCCCAGGAGACCACACGGTACAGCTCAGGGAGGGGCTGACTGCCGTGACAGCTGGATAGAGAAGGGGCGTATCAGGTAAGTACAACGCCCATTCTCCTATTGACTGTCACGGCAGTCAGGCATGGGACATACCAAAGCAGATGTCCTATAGGGAGGGATCCAGCCGGACACTCTGTAGCACTCTCCTGCCAAAGGCGGCGTCCGCGGAAGCGTAGGTGTCCAAACGGTAATGCCGGATAAATGGAGTCACCGACGTCCATGTTGCAGAACGACAGACTTCGTCAAGCGGGGCCTGAGTGGCCCATGCCGTGGATGTAGCAGCACTTCTGGTGGAGTGTGCAGTCACATGCCGAGGGACTGGCAAGGATTGGGACTCATAGGCAGAAGAGATGGTAGCTCGAATCCAACGACCCATCGTGGTAGCTGTGATATGAGACCCCATGGACAACGGTTGGAAAGATATGAATAGGGCTTCGGTCCTCCGGAACGATGATGTACGGGACAAATAGATCTTCAAAGCCCTGCGGACTGGGTGTGCCAGGCCTTTTCCAAGGTGTGACGTGGAGACGGGCAAAAATTGGGCAGGATGAGCTCTTGAGATCTGTGGAATGTGGAGTTAATCTTCAGGAGGAACGCAGGGTCCATACGGAGAACCACCCTGTCCTTGTGGAAGATGCAAAGATCAGAACGAACCGAAAGGGCAGAGAGTTCCAATATACGCTTCGCAGAAGTAATTGCGATGAGAAAGGAGACCTTGAAGGAGAGGAGCTTCAGGTTGACTTCCCGGAGGGGTCCGAAGGGAGGTCTCGTGAGTGCAGTAAGGACCTTGTTAAGGTCCCAGGTGGGGAACCGGTGAACAACCGGAGGGCGCAGATTGGTGGTGCCGCGAAGGAAGGCTCGAATAAGAAGATCCTTGGAGAGAGGGGTCCCGGGCACCAAGGACAAGACGGTTGACAATGCAGCCACCTGGCGGAGCAGGGTGTTGGGTGAGAGGCCGGAGGCGAAACCGTCCTGTAGGAAACCCACAATCTGAGCCGCAGACACGGAAGAGGGGTCCACATGACGCGTAGAACACCAGCGGAGAAAGGATTTCCAGGTTGAGTCATAGATGTGAGCGGTAGAAGGTCGACGCGCAGCTAGAATGGTAGGGATGGCATCAGAAGGCACCTTGGCATCAATCAGGTGGCACTGCTCAACCTCCAGGCGGTCAACTGAAAGGACTGTGGGTCCGGATGAAGTAGGTCGCCTTGTTGCAACAGGATTTGATCGTCTGGGATCCACCATGGAGGAGCCACCGAGAGAGACACAAGATCCGCAAACCATGGTCTGCGGGGCCAGTAAGGGGCAAGGAGGACAAGCTCTGCCTTCTCCAGCAGCATTTTGCGAATCACCTTGGCCACCAGAGGGAGAGGAGGGAAGGCGTACAAAAGGAGGCCCTGAGGCCAAGGGCTCCGCAGAGCATCCACTGACTCCGCTCCCTGCGACGGAAAACGGGAGTAGAAACAAGGCAGCCTGTGGTTGTCGGGGGAGGCGAAAAGGTCCACCTGAGGGGAGCCGAATCGAAGTGTCAGCTGGGCGAAGAGGTGGTGAGGAATGCTCCATTCCGTATGGTCCAGGCGAAAGCGGCTGAGAGCATCTGCTCGGGTGTTGTCTTTCCCGGCAATGTGATCCGCTCGGATGGAGCGTAGATGTCGCTCCACCCAGAGCCCCAGACGGAGTGCCTCTTTCATCAGGGCCTGTGAGCGAGTACCCCCCAGCCGATTTATGTGGGCTTTGGCCGAGACATTGTCCGTGAGGATCAAAACGTCTCGGCCTTGGATCTGAGGCCTGAAGGTCTTGAGGGCCAGATACACCGCTTGTAGTTCGAGGACATTGATGTTGAAGGAACTTTCCTGTGGGGTCCACAGACCTTGAATTGAGCGAGACTCGAGGTGAGCCCCCCAGCCGAGCAGACTCGCGTCTGTAGTGATGACAATCCTCTGTGGTTCGAGAAACTTGGTACCCTTGGACACCGCCGGTGAAGTCCACCAAAGGAGGGAGGTGGCAACCAAAGAAGGAAGCCGAAGTTGACGGTTGGTGAGAGTGGAAGGCCATCTTTGAAAGGGAAGTAACAGCCATTGGAGCTTTCTACTGTGGAGGCGCGCCCAAGGGACGATCACGTAGGAAGATACCATCTTTCCCAGCAAGGTGGAAAGATCTAAAATAGATGCAGCCCTCTGGGTTCTGAAACGCTTGGCAAGGGAGGACAGGCTGAGTTGCCAATCCTGTGACAGGGAAACCTCAACTGAGACGGTGTCAAATACCGCCCCCAAGTGTTGAATGCGGGTAGAGGGGGTTAGATGGCTTTTAGCCCAGTTAATTGAAAAGCCATGGGGTTGCAAAATCCTAATGGTACTGGAGACATCCTGATTAGCCTGGGCTGTTGAGCGGGAGAGGATGAGGATATCATCCAGATAATACATGGCTCTGATGGGAATAGAGGAGACATGGGCCATCAGGGAGGCCATCACCTTGGTGAATACTCTAGGGGCAGAGGACAAACCAAAGGGGAGGGCAATATATTGAAAGTGCCTATTGTTGATACAGAAATGGAGGAATTTGCGATGGGCCGGCCGAATCGGGATGTGGAGGTAAGCCTCCGTCAAATCGATCGATGTCATAAGGTCACCCTGTCTAACCCCGAGGAGAATAGTCTGAAGGGAGTGCATCTTAAACCGGCGATAAACTACATGCCGGTTTAAGGACTTCAGATCCAGGATGGCCCTATAACCCCCCGATGATTTGGAAACTAGGAAGAGACGGGAATAGAAGCCGACGGTCTGCTCAAGGAGTGGGACAGGCTCAATGGCCCTGATATCCAATAAGTGTTGGATGGCCGAATCAATCTGAGCAGCCCTGGTGCGATCCCAAGATACAGGATATCGTAGGAAAAAATCTGGGGGAGTGGAGCGAAACTCCAAGGCAAGGCCCAAACGAATAGAAGATCTGACCCATACGTCAGAGACCGTAACATCCCATTGGTCAGTGAAGTGAGAAAGCCGACCCCCTATTGGTTGATTTGCGGGAATATTATCGGGACCTGCGGAAAGGGCGGCCCCTACCTCCTCGAAATGGCCGTTTGTACCCATATCGTGTCCCGCTTCTACCCTGGGTGTCCAGCTGAGCTGGGCCTCTAGAAGGGAATGGGCGCTGATGCCTCTGGGTAACAAAAGAGGACTCTGAACTGCGAAATGGGTGGGGATGAAAAAAGGGCTGAGCCCTGGTATCAGGGCGCCGGTTGAGGGAGGGAAGTACCTTGCGATGATCCTTTGTCTCTACCAGGAGCGGATCCAGTTGCGATCCAAAGAGTTTGTCTCCAGATAAAGGGGAAGATGCCAGGCGCCACTTGTTTCGGATGTCAGCTTGCCAATTGCGGAGCCATAAAAGGCAACGGGAGGTGATGGAAGACCCAATGGCCTTGGCGGAAAAATGGGCAGCACTAAGGGTGGCATCGGCCGAGAACTCCACTGCCGCCAATATCTTGTTCAGATCCTCATGGGAACGGTGATCTGAAGGAGGAAGGCGTGCTTGGAGCTGTCGCAACCAAAGAATCGTAGCCCTGTTAAAAAATGACGCCGCTGAGGAAGCCTGCACGGACCAGGCAGACGCCTGATGTCCCTTGATCAAGGTTCTTTCAGCCTTCCGTTCCTCCGGGCGTAGACATTCTTCCGGTGGTCCTGCGAGGGGAGAAGAAGAAGAGAGAGCCAAGACCAGTGAATCAACTGCAGGAACCTGAAGAAGTTGTGAGAAGTCGGGAGCCACATTAAAGAATCGTTTGTCCAGGTTATTGGACACCGGGCCAGAACTTGGGAGGGACCATTGCCAGAGGACCATGTCAGAAAATAAATTCGGGGCTGGTATAACTTCCTTCTGAACTGATGGTTCCTGAAACAGAGCAGTTGCCAAAGCCACTCCAGTGATGGTCGAGACATCGCCCACAGGGGCCGAAGAAGGAGAGACAACTCCAAGGCCAGTGACCGTCTGGGCCTTATGGAGCAGGGACCGGAACATTTGTGGACGGAAGAGGCCAATGAAGGCGAGCTGGTCCGGTTCAAGACCGTCATCGTCCGAGAGGTCCTGATCAGGTAAGATTTCTCCTTCAGAGAGGGAGTCTTGGCTGACCGAGTCAGCTATGTCAGCCTCAGGAATGCCCTCAGCATCTTCCCGGTCAGATAGGGAAATAGTTTGTTGTTGAGTGGCGGACTGAACGGGGGCCTCGGGAGAAGGAGCAGATTTCTGCTGGAGCCCTTGAGCAATGCCCTGGCGGATGGCCTCAGATATGACCGCAGCCAAGGCCGGGGTGACATTAGGTAAGTTGTGAGGAAACTGGTGAAAATCCTGAGCAGGACCTTGCAAGGCCGGGGCCTCTGGAGCAGGAGGAGGGGTGGCCGCATCGGGTACAGGAAAAACAGAGGCAACTTCCGCAAGACAGGCCGCTTCTTCAGCAAGAGACCTATCTGGTGATAAGGCAGGAGTAGCCCTTTGTGGAGAGGTAGAGGCCTCATTGGAATTAGAAGGCAAGGGCTGCGAGGTTGAAGCGGCTTGGGCCCGGAGGAAGGCCTTCTCAATGGCCTTATGGCACCTCTTTTCCTCCTGTGAAGACTTAGGGACTGCAAAATGGGAAGAGGCTGCAGAACTAAGCGCCCTGGACTTGCTCGCGGGACCTCTAGAGGTTCCCTCCTCAGGATCA
The DNA here is from genome assembly GCA_022577455.1 of Arizona elegans. Classification (NCBI taxonomy): domain Eukaryota; kingdom Metazoa; phylum Chordata; class Lepidosauria; order Squamata; family Colubridae; genus Arizona; species Arizona elegans. The sequence goes on along the minus strand of JAKOOJ010000001.1, from coordinate 293,954,956 downwards.
TCCGCCCGGGGCCTTTTTTCTTTAGTGCGGCCCTGGCGAGAATGGCGCGAATTGGTAGCGTCCACCATTTTGAATAACGGTTATGAGGCCCAGCAAGGGAGTTTCACGGTTTAAGGAGAGCGATGGAACCCCCCAGTTACTTGCGCTTTGGTCGGGCGATTGGAATCCACGGCCGATCCGTCCGATCAGTTGCGACGCCGACTGGCTCCACGCGATTTTAGGTGCGGTAATTCAAACCTCGCGCCGATGAACAGCTGCGAAGCTCGAGGCTCGGGAGCAGCTAACAACCGCGACCTTAAAGAAGGCGGCGGGACCCGGTTACAGACCCCACGGTGGAATTTAGAGGGGTCTGAAAGAAACGTCCGCAATAAAGAGCCTGCGGGAAAGCCGGGCGGCGCGGCAGAGCGAACTCGTGCGCGCGCCAAAGCAACTGTCAGCCGACAGTGCAATCAATCAAGTAATTAGCCGAAAAGGGAAATACAGAAGAAAAGTCAGTCCGTTCCAAGTCGAAAGGCAATTTGTAAGCGTTCGGAGACAGCGAAATCTACAGACACGACTGGTCCAGGCAGACCGAGCCGAAAAACTGGAAGCCAAGCAGAGGGGGCGGAGTTTTAACTTCCAGTAGTCTCGGTCCTATGGTGCTACAACCGATGCCTTACCCATGCCTGACTGCTGTGACAGCCAATAGGAGAATGATAATTACAGAAAGTGAAATCTCACTTAGTTCTGTTTATATTCTTTTTAACTAAGTTTATGAACATAATATATAAGTCAGTAATATAACCAGCTCCACTGTCAAATTTAGCCAGTTAGTGTACCATGTCACATAAATCAAGCCTACAATTGTTTTATAATAATCATGACTTCAATAAACCTGCTAAGTAAAGAATTTATAGTGAAAACAGGCAGCTGATATACGTGGCATATATTAAATGGGTCATTGTGGAGTTTCATTCTTTCCAAAGTTGAGAATACCTGAAAATATATTGGTTTTGTATGGAAATCTACAGCTATAATAAAATAAGTGATATTTTGTATCCTATTTGTAAATAGTTTTCCAATGCAAAAAATGATCTGAACAACAGATAATTTACTTAGAAGCTCTGTATGCAAGTAATATTAGAAAAAATGACTCATCTCACAGGAACAGAAAAGTTGCATGAATAAGGTCATTTCAGCAAATGCATTTTTCTTATTTATTTATATTTATTGTAATCAATTTGTATGCTCACCCAACTTGCAGTCACAAATCTGAGTGGTTAACACTAGATTAAAAACAAATACTGTAATTATATCCAAAGCTGAGCAGTAGTTAATGATTTCTTTCCACAGCATTCCTCATTTTAAATTAAAACTACTATACAAGTTAAATTGCTAATATAAATTACATATAAGAAGTAGAGTTATGATTAAGTGAAATTCATGAACACTTAAACAGGCACACTATCTCCCTAGTACGGTATACGTGAAAGATCAATCCATATGGAGAACAGTATTTATGGTAGGCTTTCCCTTTCATGTCCTCAAGTATACTGTACTATAACACTTACCATCTCGAACTACTACTGCCAGTAGTAGATGGTTGTAGTCCAACACTCCTGAAGGACACTACGTTAGATATGAGCTTGTTTAAGTCTCAAATACCCCATACTACGGGGAAGATCAAAGAGAGAGCTCTGTAGCATTAATCTTCTTGCCCATGAAAGAAGAAATATTATACTAGAAATTAGTCAAGTGAGATGAAGGTACACAAAAAGAACTGAGACGATAACAAGCTTCCCGTAATCTAAAAAAATGAGATGGCATAAGACAGAAAAATAGAAGAGAACAGACTACGCTTAAGAAAAGCTTTACAATGAGCATGAATTAAAGTAAGTGAAATGCAATATAGAATGAAAACAAAGAGCTGCAATATAACACCAGAGTCTGTTGAGTGAGAGGACGCCTAGAAATGCCATAAAATATATCAAACACCAAATTGTGATTGAGTTCTACAGGAATCTGTCTTGTCTTGTACCAATCTCTGCTGGTATGAACACTTTTTGCTCTCTTTGTACATCAATAGCACAAAGAAGTTTCTATAAGTATAACAGACTATGTTTCTGTTCCCATCCTGACATTTATATACTGAATACAATGATCTGTTCAGAAGAAGCTATGATCCCTAAACCCCTGCCTTCATCTATATTAAAGTGATCAAAATTGTGGCAAAGAACACATGCAGCCCTCTAAATAAGTCTGAACTTTCCCAAGGGTGGGGCTCATGCCACCTCCATTCTCCTCATCCACATCAGAGCTCTCTAAACTGTGGCATGAATTCTGGGATGCCTCAAAAGATTTATGCCACCGCAATTAAGTAGAGGAAGCAGAACTTGATTATTGATAGAAGTGGCTGGGGCATATGTGGAAGAAGTGAGTTTCTTATATGTAACTTTACCAGAAGTGAGGGAATGTGTTCTCAGATCACAGTATTATTTCAAGTAGACAAAGAGTAACTCTTGTTGAAACGCAGCTACCAAGCACCATAAGCATTAATGGTGGATTTTATGAACCCCTTACAGTCGGGATTCAGGCCTAGTATAGGACCATGACAGTACTGACTGCACTATTGGAGGATGTCTAGCAAGAACAAGGAAGGTGTGGTACATTCCTTCTTCCTGTTCTTGACTTCTCAGCAGCTTTCAATAAGGATTATGGTATCTCTCTAGATCGGCTTTGGGGTTGAGGTGGATAACAGTACTGTGTTGATTCATCTCCTTCCTTCAGGGTTGGTTCCAATCAGCGATAATAAAGAAGGAGAGGTCTAGCATACAGCCCATTATGCGGGATGCTGTTCTGTGCTCTCTCATTTAACATCTACATGAAACGACTTAATGAGGTCATCCATCAGTTCAGGGCAAGTTATCGTCAGTATGCTGATGATATTCAGCTCTATAGCTGCACTCTGATTTGTCAAAGTGCCACTATGGAGGTAGTATTTTGTGTGTGGAGGCTATGGAGGTCTGGATGGGGAACAAGAGGTTTCGGCTGAACCCTAATAAGGCCAAGAGGCTTTGGGATATCCTGGTTCTGAGGAAGCTTCATCTCTTGTTCTAGATGGGGTTGCATTATATACCAAGTAGATTATGTGTGTAATTTGGGGAACTCCTGGAGCCATGGCTCCTGCCAAAGAATGGGCAGCAATGTTGACTATGGGGGTTTTTGTTGTTCCTGGACTAGGACGACTTGCTCATTGTCTCTCATGCATTAATCACCTTCTGTTAGATTTACTATAATGTGTTCTACATGGCCTTGAAAAGTATTTAGATGTTTCAGCTGGTGCAAAATGCACCAGTGTGAGCAGTTATGGGTGCAAACCCACTTGGCACATTTAAGACTTCTGCTCCATGAGCTGCAATGGCTACTGACATGCTTCCAGGTGCAATTCAAGATGTTGGTGATTACCTTTAAAGGTCTTCATGGCTTGGGCCAGACTACCTATAGCACCATCTCTCCCTAATGAGGTCCACTTATCCTTTGAGATCTGGCAGGAGAGACCTGTTCCAGGTTCTGCCCATGAGACAGTGCTAGCTGGTGGAACCCAGAGAGCATTTCCTACAATGGTGTCTGCCCTCTGGAACATTATTCTCCTAGAGATTGGATTTGGAGGCCAGGAAGAATATGAAAGGGGAGCAGTGAGAAATAAGGCGCAGAACATTACTTTAAATATCTCTTCCAGATACTATTTGAAATGCCATCCATTCTTTTTTGTATGCTAGACATATCAACTATTAATTTTATTTATGTGCAAGTATTTATTGAATCACAAATCAGTTTACTTCTAGCAAGTAGGTACAGCAAATATGGTGAACGTCTCAAGTTAAATTGCTGAGTCTGCAAAATACACTGAACTTTGTCTAAAAGAGGGATACTGATTACTTCTAATAAGAAACAAGTGGGGCTTTCATCTTGCTAATTTTGTATTTTTCATTTTCAAAAAAATATTTTCCTAAAGATATAACTAATCATATGAATGCAATGAAATTAAAACTTCAAAGTAAAAAAGTGTAACAAAGAGATATGACACTGTTAAATCATTCAGGGAATGCTGGGTCCTACTAATTTGCTTAATTTCCGAACTGTGAATTTCTCAAAGGAGGATGAACCACAATATATGGATGAGTTTACAGATATCATTTCTAATTTACAGATACAATTTCATATATAGTATTATTTTAAAGCTCTTGAATCTCAATTTTAGTTCTTTCCCTACATCATTTGCTATGGAAATTGACAATGTTGCAAAGGAAATAAAAGAAGTAGTTGCAGTTTCAATGTGGTATCACTCTGGAGATGAAACTGGAAATTCATATTTCTACAAACTTCTTTTCGAGAATTCTTGCTAAAGAGTAATAGTAGCTTTACTTTCATACCACCAGAAAATTACATTACAAATAAAAAATCTTAACTGCTATATCCTTAATTTTACATTTAGACAATATACCAAAGATTACGGATGTATATCTATATGTATTTGAAGTTTTAAGGTACAATGTTCACTTTCAACCAAGAAACACTTTGGATACTGCTAAATTATACTTCTGACCACTGAGCTTCTATCTGATACAAGGTTTCTAGTTAAATTACTTTTTCACTGTATTTGTACTGCTAATTTAATCAAGAATATCTATACAAATTTAAAAACAGCACAAAATACTTATTTTAACAAGTTAATATCTACCAAAAAAGGGTTGAGCTATTATCCAATATTGTTTGTAATACTAACTGGTTTCCAATTCCAGCATTTCTCTATATACAGTATAAACATGTAATAGTAGTTCTATTAATAGCATGGTTTATTAATAATTTTGTCTGGAGATAAATGTAATATTCTCTTCAAGAACATGTTTCAGAAACAAATATAACAGCAAATAAATTATATTCCTTAATTTAAGTTGTCTATATACAGTTCTAACACTGCCAGGAATCTTCCAATTAACTAAAAAAATTTATAACTCTGTAATAACATTATTAATTCCTTTCAATAAAGAAAAAAAAGGTTTGTGCCATACTACATGACATGAAGATAACATGCATTATTTTCTTCTCAATGAGAGTTTGGAAAATAAGCTGCACAACCTAATAAAACAGAGCTTACAATAGACCATTAACTCTGACAATGCCAAGGACATGGCAAGGAAAACACTGAAATATTAGAAAATTTAAAGAAAACACTTAAACAGTAGAGAAAATCTTCAAACGTATCGTAATAATTTTAAAATGCAATGTAATAACTAGTTCAACAGAAAAAAAGCAGTTTGATTCCTTATAACACCTTCTATTCTTTCAACACTTGCCTTAGAATGTGAAAAGGGTTACTTAATGATATGTGAAGTATGTGATTATAAACTACCATACTATCAGCTCTGAAAAGTGCAGCATTAAAATATGCTTGATAATTCAGACTATAACTAAAACATATCCTGTCATTAATATTTTTCATCTTCTCTATGTCAAAACCTTCATAACAATGACACATCAAACTGCAGTTCACCAGAAAGTATGCAACAACTAGCTTGGTATTTGAAAACCTCATCTTATATTCCCCACCCAGGCAACAAATATGAGATGAAAGATCTGATAATTTTTTTCAATAAATTTCAATAATTTTATGCATTCCATCAGTAATTATTTTGTGTGCAAAAACAGAAATGTTATTTTTAAGACTACAGCTGTTCTATTTACTCTGCATTATGTTTATATTCTAAGCAATTGCTGTTTCACCAGTAGTTTGTTACTTTGTTATTTTAATATTTTTTGTTTTCATTCTGAACACAATTGAAAATTTTATTATTTATTTTACTTTTCACATTTTTGAACTCCCCATCTCCCTCAGAGTTCTAGCTCATATCAGCAGGCAAATATCCTCAGTTGAAGATAATATATTACTAGCACATCAATTTACCATTCTACCAGCCACCAGTATGCATTAGCCATTCATTTTTTTAGAAGATAACCTATAACATTTTAAAATATAGCATGCAGAAAACATAATGACTACTGATACTATGGGGCAGAATCTTTTTTGCAAACTCCCTTCAGAGGTTCAACTCAGGTAAACTTTTATGGAAAATCATACTGTCATAATGGCTGCAGGACAACATTATAAACAAAATCTAAAACATATTATGTTATTCTTAAATTAAAAATTAGTTTCAGAATGACAGGTTCCTCTGCTAATCCTCTGTGTACATTCTGCTAATTCACACACTGTGTCAAGTATTCAGAATTACTTTCATTTTTTCAATCACAACCCTGCTAGTATTATATTTATTCAGCTAAAATTTTAGAAGGTTTGACTTCTAAAATACTTCAGCCAGCAATATTGTTACCTGTGCTGAAACGTATGATAGGAGAATTCATCTCCAAAAATGAATGCCAACTGTTAGTTTGTTTGTGCGTATACAATGTGCACTAGCTCCTGAATCATCCTATTACGGTACATTAAGGCAAAGGGCCAACTTTGTTATGCTCACTAAATGCTGGATTAGAAACCAGGACACTATGCATTCCCTTAAACACAGAAATTAGTTGGGTCATTTTGGGCCACTCATTATACATAATAAAGACAGGATAAAAGGAAAAATAAAATGTAAGGCTATTCCTACTATCACAGCATTTGTTTAGCAGAAAGGTATGAGCAGTATGGGTTCTATCAGTTAGTAAAATATAAATCCAACATCCTTATCACTGCATGGGAATTGTAATTCAGCAGCAATGAAAAACTACGCATTTCCAGGATACTGTGGAAAAATGGCTGGATTTTATATAGAAAATAAAAGCATTACATTAAACTAAATATGAAAAGGTATCAGCAGATTGTAGCAAATGACAAATTTTGCTTGGGAAAAGAAGCTAAGCAGTGTCAAGTTTGATAGTTGGTTCTAAGAGATAGAGCATTGGTCTTACCTGAAGGCTTCTTCTCGTCGTGCTGAGGGATAATACAATTCGTGGGTGTTCTTCTACTTCCTTGCTTTGAAGCTGAGTCAATCATTTCTTTAGTCCCACCTCCTTCTACTCTGCTTCCCCAGTTTTGATGAAGGCTGATTGATCGACTTTCGGAGTTCTTTGGTGCTGTTACTGATCACTTCTGGATCTAGGACTTGACAGTCGTCAGGGTGGGATTGTATTATCCTTCAGCACGACAAGAAGAAGCATTCAGGTAAGACCTCTTTCTCCATCGTACCGATAGGATAATACATTTCGTGGGACATACAAAAGCTGGCTGTCCTAAGGGTGGGGCAAAGTCTGGTCCTGGGTCCCCACCACCGTATGTACTCCCTGATGTATTCTTCTGCCGAAGTCTTCCTCTGCTGATGCGAAAGCTTCCAGCTTGTAGTGTCTGATGAACGGTAATGGAGAAGACCATGTTGCCCGTCTACAGATATCCTCAATGGAAGCCTGAGTATTTCACGCCGCCGTTGTAGCTGCGCTACACTCATCCGGGCAGTGGCAATGACTGCAGTTCATAGGTCTTAGTAATGCATGCTCGAATCCACCGACCTATTGTCAATGATGAAATCTTGTTGCCCAATGAGCTTGGCCTAATTGAAATGAAAATTGATTCTATCTTCCTGATAGAAGCCGTTCTCTTTAGATAGATGCATATCGCTTTTAATGTCCAAGGAGTGCCACTTCTTTTCTAACTCGTGTATCAGCTTAGGACAGAAATCCGGCTGTACTATCTCCTGTGCCCTGTGGAATGGGCTGCAGAGAACATTGGCTCTTTCCACTCCCAGTGTTGGGAATCTTGCATAGAACCTTGGTAGCTGTGTGTTTGTTTTGGATGCAAAAAGATCCAGGACTGGACTCCCAAATCTTTCCGCCAACTCCTTGAATAGGCCAGGATATAGGCACCACTCTGAGTGGTCGAGTCTTGTTCTGCTGAGCTAGTCTGCCTGTATATTTGCTGACCCTGAGATGTGTTCTGCTCTGAGTGAAAGGAGATGCTTCCTCGCCCAGAGGCCCAGGTGTTCCGCTTCTTGCATGAGCGCCTTGGAGTGTGTCCCCCCCCTATAGGTTTATGTGGGCCTTTGTGGCCATGTTGTCCATCAAGATCAGTATGTGTCGACCTGTTGCGACCCCTTGGAACCTTTTTAGTGTCAGGTGGGCTGCCCTGAGTTCCAGCCAGCTGATGTGGTTCTTGAGGTCCATTGAAGACCACTGAACCTGTGCTATCTGGGAGTGGCAATGGGCCCCCGAACCAAGTAGGCTGGCGTCTGTTGTGATGGTCAGGCGATTTGGCTCCTTGAAGCTACACCCCCTGGATATGGTCTGTGACCTCCACCACTGAAGTGATTGCCTCACTGTTGGTGGAACCCACATCCTGATCCTAGCATTGGTCCTGCCTGATTTCTGATGTGGTAGGAGGAACCATTACAATGCAGTGTCCTTGCGTGAAAGCACCATTTTGCCTAGGAGCTGCAGTAGCAGATCCAAAGATACTGTTCAGGCTGTTAGGATCTGATCTGCCAGTGCCTTTATGCTGGCTTGGGATTCCTGTGATAAATACACCTCACATGAGGTGGTATCTATGACTGTTCCCAAATGTAGCAGTCGCTTGGTTGGAATCAATTGGCTCTTGTCGAAGTTGATGGAAAATCCATGCTTCTGCAGTGCTTGTATTGCTATTTCCAAGTCCTCCTTTGCCCTGGCCTTTGTCAAGGACTGTATCAATATGTGGTCCAGGTAGCATTGGACACAAACCAGAATGGTTCTGAGATGTGCTGCCACTACTGTCAGCACTTTGGTGAACATTCTGGGCGCTGAGGATAGCCCGAATGGAAGGACTCTGTATTGGTAATGCCAGCTGGCATAACAGAATTGTAGGAATTTCCTATGAGCTTGAACAATGGGAATGTGCAGATATCCCTCTGTGAAATCTACTCATGTTAAGATGTCGCCCTCTCGAATGTTCCCAGTATTGACTGGAGGGACTGCATTTTGAATCATATGTATACTATACTGTATACTATATAACAATTTAAAAGTTTGAGGTTTAAAATTGCTCTCCATCCCCCAAAGCCTTTGGCACCATGAACAGGATTGAGTAGAATCCTTGTCCCTGTTCATCCTGTAGAATAGGTTCTATGGCCTGGATATCCAGCAGATGTTGAACTGCTGTCTCCATGTTTCTTTTTGTCCTGTCCCTTGATATTGGGCACCTTCTGAAGGAGTTTAGGGATGTGGATAGGAATTCTAGTACTATACCTCACTTTACTGTGTTAACATAGGACCCAGGTGTCCTATGTTATTGTCACCCATCTGTCAGCAAATAGACCCAATCTTCCTCCAATGGATGGACTGCTCTTGTTGTCACTTGTTGCGTCGGAAAGGCCTACTGGTTGAGCCTACTGAATGAACTCTCCTGAAGCTAGATCAGAGTGGCTCTGCTGAAAAATGAAGTGGTTGTGATAGCTTTGACTGCCCATGCTGCTGCTTGGACCTTATGAAGAATCTGCTCCGCCTTCTTGTCCTCTCCTTTCAAGCCCTCCTCTGCCTCATTGGCTAGGATGCTTGAGGATGTTGAGGCAGCTACTGGGCCATCAATTGTTGGAGGATGTAGAGATTCTGCAAATTCTGGCTCTATATTATAGATCTTCTTTTCGTTCCCACTTGGCGTTGGGAAAATCACTGGTTGGACCATTTGGCCATGCACCACCTCTCTGAACAGATTGGGAGAAGGAACAGTCTTGCATTCCTCTGCTGGGCTTGCAAAAAGCTTATCCTTTGGATCTGTCACGGATGGTTTTACCCTAGATGTCATCGGGTCAGTGCCCATGCCAGTTGCTGCCTTGGCCTTGCTTAGCAAGAGCTTGGACAGACTTGTTCGAAACAGACCATTAAATGCTGTAGTATCTTCCACAGTTTCCTCTTCATCAGAGAATTCTGTCTCCTTTTGTTCCTCCTCTCCTGAAATTGAAGTCTCACTAGGAGTGGATGAGATAAAGGAGTTAAATCTTTGTAATGCCAGGCCCCCTTTTGGCTTCTGTGCTGGTAAGGGGTGATCCTGTTCTGATATTCTCTCCACGTTTATAGGGCTGGTCTGATCCTCCTGCTCAGACATGACCTGCGTTAAAGCGTCTGATATTAGAGCTTTCATCTTATTCATAAGTGCAGGAGATCAAGCTCCTGCAGTTGTGGGAGTGTATGTGGACTCCGGTGCCAGTCTCATCTTCTTTGGATGAGGTGGTCACTGATTTCCAAAGTCCTGAAACTTTCCTAGCAATTCAAGCAATGATTCATCCTTTCCCAAACAAAGGATTGTTTGGTTTGAATGCTCGCCAGCTCCCTCTGGTGTTGCAGCTCTGGCACTAATGCATTGCTGCCCCATCTCTATTGGCTGAAATACTGAAGAGCGGGAAATCCCATTCCGCTCCACCTCCTTTTCAGCTCTTGCAAAACTTTTTTCAATGGCGTTTTTTCCTCCTCAAAGCCTCTTTCTCCTCAGCTTTGGAGAACTTACTGGAAAATAAGACTTTCCTCTTATCTCAACTGTAGCTGCTTTTGCAGCCGCTCTGGGCCCTTCCGAGCTCATTTTTAGGGCTGGGCTTAGAGCAGGGGATCTCTGCTCCTTCCCACTTGCCTCTGTCTCAGAGAAATCCTCCATGTTTTCCCCCTTTTTTCCCTGGGAAGCAGACAGATTCACTCGTGCTGGAGCTTTACTGCACTGACTCTTTTTTCTATGGCCACTAATGAGCATACTCAGCCAAAACTGAGCAAAGACTCAGCCTCTTTATTATTCAAATGATGTCCTGGGGCCTGAGTAGTAGTAGTAGTAGACTGAGAACTGTTGCTTTTAAGGGATTGCTGCTGGACAGCTGTCTCTCCCCCCCGCTCTTCCCCCACCCCACGGCTGCAGAGACAGCCCGGTCTTTTTACTCATGGTTCAGCTACCATTAACTTTCCCGCTATTAGTTGGATTCTGGTCTACAAGTCTTTCCTTCTGGAGCACCTCTCCTTGCTTTTTCTTTCATGAAAGCTGAGTCAAAAACTGGGGAGGCGCAGTAGGAGGCGGGAATAAAGAAATGATTGATTCAGCTTCAAAGCAAGGACGTAAAGAAACACCCACGAATTGTATTATCCTATCAGCATGACGGAGAACTTTATTGAACTTTGTGAGAACTTTGTAGAACAAAGTTGACAAAGGGCCAACTTTATTATGCTCACTAAATGCTGGATTAGAAACCAGGACACTATGCATTCCCTTAAACACAGAAACTAGTTGGGTCATTTTGGGCCACTCATTATACATAATAAAGACAGGATAAAAGGAAAAGTAAAATCTAAGGTTATTCCTACTATCACAGCATTTGTTTAGCAGAAAGATATGAGCAGTATGGGTTCTATCAGTTAGTAAACTATATATCCAACATTCTTCATCACTGAATGGGAATTGTAATTCAGCAATAATGAAAAAGTATGCATTTCCAGGATACTGTGGAAAAATGGCTGGATTTTATATGGAAAATAAAAGCACTGAATTAGACTAAATATGAAATGGATGTTGCTTACCTGAACATCCTTTCTGGGCGCGCTGCTGAAGAATCCAAGAGCGTGGGTAGTGTCCCTCAGCTTGCCTGAAAACACTGAGTGTATGTCACTTTAAGAACTGTTGACTCCTCCCCCGGTGGCTGGCTGAGGCTCAGTTTCTTTCACGAAGAATAGCACAAACGAAGAATCAAGTCCATCCGGGCTCAAGAAGCAGAAGCCGAAACAGGGAGGGTTGGATTCTTCAGCAGCGCACCCAGAAAGGATGTTCAGGTAAGCAACATCCATTCTCTGGCGCGCTGCTTGGAAGAATCCAAGAGCGTGGGATCTACCCAAGCAAGTATCAGACGGGAGGGAAGGCTGTCTGCTCCCGGGTGGCTGGAGCCGAGATGACAGATTGCAAAACTCGCCGTCCGAAGGACGCCTCAGCCGAGGCAAAGGAGCCAACTTTATAATGGCGTACAAATGGCGTAAGCGAAGTCCATGTGGCTGCTCGGCAGATGTCGAGGATTGAAGCCTGGGTGGCCCACGCAGCTGACGTCGAGGCGCTCCTCGTCGAATGAGGCAGGATGCATCCAGGTGTAACCTTGTTGCGAAGTGTGTAAGCCGTAGAGATGCAAGCTTTGACCCACCTCCCAATGGTGGACGAGGTGACCTTATGCCCCATGGTGGTGGGTAAGAAATAAATAAAGAGCGCTTCCCACTTCCGGAATGGTGAAGTCCTCTTGATGTAATGCCGGAGAGCCCGCCGGACATCTAGGGTATGCCACTGGGCTTCTTTGCGATGGCGAGGTTGTGGACAAAAATCCGGCAGGATTAGTTCCTGAGCGCGATGGTAGACGGAATTAATTTTGGGCAAGAAGGCGGGGTCCAGGCAGAGCACAACCCTATCCGTGTGAAAGATGCAGAGGTCGGAACGTACAGACAGGGCCGCGAGCTCAGATACCCTCCTTGCCGAAGTGATCGCCACGAGAAATACGACCTTCAGGGTCAGAAAGAGAAGAGAAATAGAAGACATGGGCTCAAAGGGTGGAGCCATTAGTGTCTGGAGCACCAGTGATAAATCCCACAACGAATAACTGTGAACCACTGGCGGATGCAGGTTGGTGGCCCCTCGGAGAAAGGTTCGGACTCTCCGATCCAAAGAGGGCGGATGGTCTGCTGACTTTGACAAAACCGAGTTCAAGGCAGCCACCTGCCGTCTCAGGGTATTTGGCGCCAGACCGCTGTCCAACCCGTCCTGAAGAAATTTGAGAAGAACAGGAATGGAGGCTCTGGCCGAGTCGATGTTGTTCTTGCAACACCAGCGACGAAAGGCTTGCCAGGTAGCCTCGTAAATCCGTATGGTAGAAGCCCGGCAAGAAGCTTGCATGGTGGTAATGACCCGCCCTGACAGGTTGTCCCTTCTCAAGAGGTCCCTCTCAAATGCCAGACAGCCAGTTAGATCCATTCCGGGTCCGGGTGTAGGATGGCCCTCTAGCTGAGAGAGACCTTGTCCTGGGGTATTCTCCAGGGCCGGGATATCGACAAGTCCAGTAGATCAGCATACCATGGTTGAGGTGGCCAGTGCGGGGCGAATAGGAGTAAATCCACGCCCTTCGACAGGATTTTGCGCACCACCCTCAGGATGAGAGGGAATGGAGGGAAAGCGTACAGCAGGCTGGGGGGCCATGGGCATCGGAGGGCGTCCGTTCCTTCGGACCCCAGGCTAGGGAATCTGGAGAAAAAACGAGGAAGCTGCATGTTGCAGGGGCTCGCAAACAAGTCCAGTATAGGATGGCCGAATCTGGTTGACAGAAGCTGGAAGAGACTTGGGTCCAAGCGCCACTCTGCATGATCGATCTGGGAGCGGCTTAACCAGTCCGCCTGGGTATTGTCCTTCCCGGAGATGTGTTGGGCCGAGATGGAGAGTATGGTCCCCTCCGCCCAGGAGAGGAGGGAGATCGCCTCGTCCAGTAGTGGTTTGGAGTGGGTGCCGCCTTCTTGATTCAGATGTGCCTTGGCCGTGGTGTTGTCGGTCAAGATTACCACGTGTTGACCTTGGATGTCGGGTTGGAAATGCCGGAGAGCTAAGTGATTGGCCCTCAGCTCTAGCCAATTGATATCGTGTTGTAGGTCCGTTTGTGACCAAAGGCCTTGGGTCATCTTGGCGGACAGATGGGCCCCCCCACCCCAGTAGGCTCGCATCTGTTGTCACAGTTATTCTGTCGGGTGCCTGAAACAGGCACCCCTTCAAAATTGTGGGGGAAGTCCACCAATGCAGGGAACGAAGAATTGGACCAGGGAGCCTGACCCGCAACTTGGAGTTGTTGCCCAGAAACTTCTGATAAGGTAAAAGGAACCATTGGAGAAGGCAAGAATGGAGGCGAGCCCAAGGCACGATGTTGATGCACGAGATTAATTTCCCGAGTAGCTGGGACAATTGTAGGATAGAAACTGTCCGGGAAGCCTGAATCTGGGCAATTGCCGTGGCAATGCTGAGACGACGATCCGGGGCCAGGAAAACGTGACAGGAAGCCGAATCGATGATGGCTCCGAGGTGCTGAATACCATCGGTGGGCCGAAGGTGGCTCTTTTCCAGATTTAGGGTTGCAGGGTGTTTCGAACTGCTTCCAGGTCCCCGAGAGCCTTCTGGGGAGAGTCGGACAGGATGAGGATATCGTCCAGGTAACAGAGGACTCTGATGGGAATGAGCCGTAGAGAAGCTGCCACTACTGCAAGGACCTTCATAAAGGTCCCGGGAGCAGACGAGAGACCGAACGGCATAGCCCTGTACTGGAAGTCCTGGTTGTCGTAAGAGAACCGGAGGAAACGCCGATGGGAGGATCTGACCGGGACATGGAGGTAGGCCTCCTTGAGGTCGATTGAAGTCATGTTGTCGTATTGTCTGACGGCGGCCAAAATCGAATGAAGGGACTGCATTTTGAATTTGTGGTAGGCGATCAATTTGTTTAGCTCTTTTAAATCTAAAATCCCTCTCCAGCCCCCGGAGTTCTTTGGAACCAGGAAAAATATTGAATAGAAACCGGTCCCACAATGTTCGGTGGGAACGGGCTCTATAGCGCAAATGTCCAGAAGATGCTGAATTTCCGTGGACATTAGGCGTCTCTTCTCAGGGTTCCTGGAGACAGGGCAGCGGATGAATTGATGTGGTGGGCAAGAGGAGAATTCCAGGGTGAGGCCTAGACGGATAGCTTGGAGGACCCATTCGTCTGTCGTGAGGGACCATTGGTGGAAAAAATGGTTGAGGCGGCCGCCGATAGGATAGGTCTCGGAACAGTCATTTCCCTCTCCTGAAGGGTCGAGAGGCACCTCCACGAAAGGGACGTTTGAAAGATTGCTGTCGTCTGGTGCGGTCCTGAAAGGACTGCCTGTCGGACGTGCGGTCGTAAGAGAAAGAAGGACGGTAGGTGGAAGCGCTACTGGCAACAGATTGAGGCCGAAAGGAAGGGCGTTGACTGTATGGTAAGTAGCGGCGATCTGCTCTGCGATAAGAGGAAGGCATGATTTTCCTTTTGTCCTTATCCTCTATGAGAATAGGATCCAGCGCTTCCCCGAATAGTTGAGATCCCTTATATGGAGCAGAGGCAAGTTTCCATTTGGATTTTATATCCGCACGCCAATGTCGGAGCCACAGGAGGCGGCGGGAGGTAACGGCCGATGCCAGTGATCACGATGCGAACTGGGCTGCTGCGAGAGCCGCATTGGCGGAGTATTCTGTGGCCGCCACCAATTTAACATCCTGGTGGAGGCGCCGATCATCGGGGGGAGCCGCTCCTGAAGCTGGCGGAGCCAGATCAGGGAAGCCCGGTTGAAGAAAGACGCCGACGTGGCAGCACAAATAGCCCAAGCCGCTGTCTGATGGGCCTTGCGGAACACTAGTTTGGCCCTTTTGTCCTCGGAGCGCAATCCGTCCGCGATGTCGTTGGATAACACCGTGGAGGACATCAAAGCAGCAATGGGGGCGTCGACTGATGGAAGTGCAAGTAAATCCTGAAAGCTGGGCGCTGAGCTTAACAGCTTCTTGTCAATGCAATTAGGTGCCGCAAGCGCTCCTGGCTGGGCCCAGGGCCGCTGGACGGTTTCAGAAAAAAGTTGCAGACAGGGGATAAACTCCTGGTCGGGTTGCGGAACGGCAAAAAGGGCTTCATGGGGATTAGAGGGCTCCTCAGTCTCTGGTAAGGTCTTAGAAGAGGCCAATTGTGTGGTAGCAATGGCCTTGCGAAGCAAAGCCTTGAAGAGAGATGGCTGGAAAAGTCCCGTAAATGTGGGCTTTTCAGGTAGCTCGTCCTCGTCATCCAAGAGCTTCATATCCCCTGCCTCCTCATAGTCAAACTGAGAGTCGTCACTGTAGCCCGACTCATGTAATGAATAGTCACCAGGGTCGACTTCGGAGCGAAGAACGGCTGGTCTAGATGGTTCAGGCATGTATGCTTGAGAAGTCCCCTGAAGATGAGAGGCCTGAGGAGGTATGTTTTGAGGACCCCCCCCCCCCCGCCATCATTCTGGACAACGTGGCTATAATCATCGCCTGAATATCGTAATAGGAAGGCTGGGGACCTTCTTGGGGACGGAGGCCTGCCGCGGTGGGTGTGAACGTAGCCTCAGGCGCACGAGGAGGATGAGGGGGCTGATAAACAGCCGCTAAAGTTGAAGCAACAGCAGGGAGGTCGGCCTGCTGGCAGTAAATGAACCCCTGAGTCGCAGGATTGACTCCTGTCGCCATCACCTGTGAAGTGACCGGAGGAGACGAAGGGTCGATGTGAGATGGAGATGCAAGCTCCCCCCTAGGGGGAGTGACTTGCGGCACGGGAACAGGAGCCTTGTGTTGCACCTGTTCAAATTGACGCTCTAGAGCATCATGGCGACACTTAGCAGCCTTATCCTCAGCCGAGGAAGATTTGTGGCCCTTAAAGGAGGCGGACTTAGAAGAGCGAGATGACTTTTTCGACGTCTTCTTTGGTGCCTTCCCCGAAGAACGGTCAGAGCCTTTGGTCCTAGGTGGAGATTGGCCTTGTTCCAGGTCGGAAGAAAGATCTGGATCACCCATGGTAAGTTGGAGTATTTTTTTTTATGGGGAAGGGAAGGGAATCCTAGAGTCCAGGTTAGAACAAAAGACAACCCCCAAGAACAAAACTCCTCCAAAAGCTTGAACAGATTAGGCACGAAGGAAGGCTTGGGTGGCAAGGAAAAAACAGTCAAAAGTCCCAAGTCAGCAATATAGAAGAAGGACTACTCGAGAGTAGTCTAAGGCAAAGGAGTCTCACAACACTGGAGCGAAGGCCACAAGAAACAGCAGGCTCCTAATAACGCAGAAGTCTGATGTTAGGTCTGTCGAAGAGCGCTGCTGAGGCTCGGCTCTGAGGCAACAAAATGGCGGCGATCACAAGATGGCGGCCACGCGGGAAAAAATGTCCTGCAAGGCGTCGCTCACAAGACTTCGGTAATGGAGGCCTCTTTGGCGTAGCTGGCAGCGTCTGCAGGATCGCCGGATCGCCTCCGCTCTTGAAGAGAAAGACACGTTGCGTGTGAACGCTGACGAGCGCGCCAAACGCCTCCCAAAGTGATGCAGAGTGTGCCACGGAGCAACCGGGTAGGTACTCGGATGCTGCCCGACGATCAGGCGAAGGCAGAGGGCGGTGGCGGCAGAGGTATCGGGCCGTGAAAAATAATCGTGTCTCCCAACCGCCCGATTAATGAGGCACGCAGAGATGCCGATGGGAGGCAGAGCTTGGCGGCGAGGGCTATACAGGGCAAAGAGCCAGGCTCACAGAGATGCCGAGGTGGTAGGCAGAGCCCTGCGGCAGGGAGAAGCCCAGGAGGGGCGTCAGAAGGCCGAAGCCTTCAGAGCGATGCTGCCTCTCGATCGGACGAGGTAGAACGAAGGAAAAAACTCACAGTTTTGAAGGTGGAAGGAGGTAGGAAAAATAAATGGAAAATAGGTTGAATTGGATAACAAGGAAGGAGGAAATTCCAAAAGACACTCGTTCAGGCACTGAGTGAAAGGAACTGAGCCTCAGCCAGCCACCGGGGGAGAAGTCAACAGTTCTTTAAAGTGACATACACTCAGTGTTTTCAGACAAGCTGAGAGATACTACCCACGCTCTTGGATTCTTCCAAGCAGCGCGCCAGAGAAAGGTATCAGCAGATTGTAGCAAATGACAAATTTTGCTTGGGAAAGGAAGCTAAGCAGTGTCAAGTTTGATAGTTGGTTCTAAGGGATCAACAGAAAATACCAAGGCTGTAAGCCAGACTGGAAAGTCAGAAAGATTTATTTATTAGATTTATATTGCTGTCCATCTTATTACATTTATTTATTTATTTATTTATTGTTTGTTTGTTTGTTTGTTTGTTTGTTTATTTATTTATTATTGGTTCAATTTATATGCCGCCCTTCTCCGGAGACTCAGGGCTTACAATGCGTTAAGCAATAGTCTTCATACTTTTGTATATACCTGCTTAGTAGGACTTTCGGCCCCCTCAAGCGGTGTTCTTTTTTATACAAAGTCAGCTTATTGCCCCCATTATTGGAGTCCTCATATGCATAATAAACCGGAGTGGGGCTTAAAAATAATAATAAAAAGCATAATACTGTCATAAAACACCTAGTGCCCCAACAAAACAATACAACCTTCACATCCAAAAACAACTTTCCAGATATACACTTCTCCAACACTTGGCAGAAAAGTCAGGTCTTCAGGTCCTTTCAGAAGGCAAGGAGGTTGGGTCTGCTTGATGTCAGGGCAAAGGGTGTTCCAAAGGCAAAGGTTTCAATTGGGAAGGCAGGCTGTACTGTTAGGGCCTGCTAGATGGCAACATTTAAGGGATGAGACCTGGCATATAGCCACCCCATTGAGATCTGATAGAGCGCGCAGATACCCTCAGGAAAGGCAGCCCCATGAATAACATGGACTCATATCATTCAGTGTTTTAAAGCAGTGGTGAAATGCAAAATTTTTACTACTGGTTCTGTGGGTGTGGCTTGGTGGGTGGGTCATGTGACTGGGTTGGCGTGGCCAACTTTTTTTAAAAATACTTTTTAAAGCACTTTTTACTACCTATTTGCCCAAACCAAGTAGTAAAAAAATGCTTTGAAAAAGTAAAAAAAACCCTGGTTCCAACCATTTTTTTACTACCTACTCGCCTGAACGGGCAGCAAAAAAATGCTTTAAAAAAGTTAAAAAAAAAAGGTTCCAATGATTGCGTGGCACAGCTGTGATGGTCGAAACCTTTTTTTTTTACTTTTTAAATCATTTTTATACTACCAGTTCGGGCAAACCAATAGTTTTTATCACTACCGGTTTGTACAAACCAAAGAAACCAGTAGCATTTCACCCATTTTAAAGGTAATCAACACCATGAATGGCACCCAGAAAAGAACTGGAAACCAGTGCAGCTTAAGCAGCAATGGTCCGGTTCGGACCGGATCACTTGATCCGGTAGTGATGGAGGCGGGTGGTTCGGCTGAAGAGGTTGTAGAAAAATTGCTTTTAAAAGTTAAAAAAAAAAATTGGCCATGCCCACCCAGTCACATTAACCTCACCCACCCACCAAGCCACCCCCACAGAACCGGTAATAACAAATTTTAAATTTCACCCCTGCATAGGATACCCAGAACTTCATGTATCGCTGCATTCTGGATCAGCTGTAATTTCTGGATGGGTCTTCAAAGGCAGCCCAATTTAGAGCACATTACAGTAATTCAACCTGGAAGTGACTAGGGGATGAGCAAGGTGTCCTAATCCAGGAATGGGGCAAAGTGAAACTGAGAGAAACATAGCTGCCAGCTGCTCCTCCACTAAGAGTAGCAATTTCAGCAACAAACCCAAACTGTGCACCAGCTCTGCCTGTGGGAGTGTAACAATAGGTGATGATTCCTGAAAGATGATTCCTGAACATAAAGGGGGAACCAAAAATCCATAGCCATTCTGTCATGCTATGCCTGAGTCAAAGCCAGCTCCTCCCCACCCAAATATTTATAGCCTTCAGGCACAGAGACAACTCTGGGACAATGCTACTTAGGCAGCCAGGAATAGCAAGAGATGTGCAACTGGATATCAGCAGTATACTGGTGATACCCCATGGTGCCTGATAACCTCCTCTAGCAGTATCATGTTAATTTTAAAAAGGTTGAAAAGAGTTAAGCTTGGAGGCACTCCACGATGAGGGGGCGCGCCTTGGGCTTGGCACCTCCCACCACCACCAATACTGACTTGAATCTGTCACAGAACTAGTATAACCAATTCTATCTCTGTGCCATAACCTGGCCTGAACCTTGCCTAAAAAGGTTCTGCTACTTCAGTTAATTTGGTGAGCTGAGCACCCATTACCCTCTTCCCTAACAGGTTAGGTTGGAAATTGGGCAAAAGCTGTCTTAACAGAGTTGAATCCAAGACCTCTTAAGAAGTGCATGCACCAATGCCTCTTTCAAGGAATGAGGCAATAGTCACATGAACCCACTGAATACTATTTCCCAGGGGCCCTTAACCAATCAGGATAATTCTATCCATTTCCTTAGGAGTAATAAGCTCAGGTTCTTCTACATAGTAGATCGCAGATGTGCAACCATCACTTCCATAGGACTTCCCAGCCAGTAGCCAATGCTATGCAAACTTAAGTAACTTTATTTGACAGATGCCAAGAACACACTCTTCACAGCAGTCAAACATGGGCTCTCCCAAACCCTCCTTACCCAGAAGAGATCTGGTCATCCTAAACAGAATCACCAGCTGATTATCTGCAGACATAAGAGCTCTTATTGCTCTTATTGCCACAAGGTAAGTCCTAATAAAGGCTCTCACCTGTAGCCTTGCTCTTTTGCCAGCAAATTTCTAAGTTTCCCTTCTGTTGTTTGATCTCCCACAACTCTTTGGTAAGCCAAGGAACATTCTGGGATCCACAAGCAAAAAGAGTCCAGACAGGGACAATCCAATTCCAAGGCCCTCATTATATGCTCATTCCAAGCTTGGACCACAATTGACCAAATTGTGATCCAGAGCTTCTGGAAAATCTCCAAGCTCGTTTTGAACTTAACAGACCCATCAATTGCCTAGGATGGGCTGACTAAATAGTGCCTACCTGTCCTCAGTGGGGGTGGACACAGAGAATTCCAGAACCAAAAGGCCAAACACTTTTGGTATTGGGAAGTAAATTGCAAAGTTGTGTCCGTCCAGTTATTAGGATCACAAAGCATCTTTACTAACCTGAAAATTGTCCCCAAACAACTGACATTTCCAATGTTGACTTCAGGTTTAGTAGACACATAGTATTTCTATAATTTATCACATTCTACAGCTGACATTGTTTATTATTAGGTTTTAACAAAACTTTCTAGTATTTGTCAGCTAACTATTCACATTTCCTGTTCTTTAGAAAGATGTTTTCTCTGCTATTATATAAATAAGAAACTATTCCCATCAGCAATAAACTAACAAGTCTAACTTAAATAAGTTTAAATTTTGCAAAATAAGAAACTTTGTTCTGCTGAACAATCAGCAAGCTCTTAGACAAACTGCTGCATCAGCATCTACTCTAGGTTACTCTGACTGAGGTGATCCAGGTGCACCTTCACTACATTGTTTTCTGTTCCCTTCTTATGCTCTAATCCGGTGACAGCTAACCCTTTTGGCACTGAGTGCTGAAACTGGAACATGTGCACATGCACACACGAGCCAGAACCCGGAAGAGAGCAGCTGGCTGGTGCGCATGTGAATGGTGGCCAGCTGCTCTTCCGAGTTCCGGCTAACACACTTCAGAAGACAGCAGTTGTTTGGTGTGCATGCATGTGACAGAACCGAAAGAGCAGTTGTGTGCCACCTCTGGCACACATGCCATAGGTTTGCCATCACGGTTCTAATCCATTTATGTTTCAAGTTGCCCCAACCATTCTAAGAAAATAATCTAACGGGGGGGAAAACTAGTAGAAAAGTCAACTTCTTACCTTCCACCCGTGATTCCAAATGCTTATCCAAATCTGCATCTCTTTTCATTGCCTCATCTGAGACCTTAGGAGCATTTGAAAAGCAAACTAGAACAATACTCATGTTATCACGACTTCCCTATATTTGGGGAGGAAAAGAACATGACATAATTGAGATGAATGCTTAGCCTTTTCACAGTATTAAATTACATATTTACTCAATTAAAATATTTCAAAAACTATGTGCAATTGATTGCCAAACTTAATTAGGTAAACTACTATTAAATTGTGCTATTGACTAAACAGTTTCTAACAAAAAAAATAAAGACAAACTATTTCCATTTCTTCTTTGCATGCCTTCAAAATCTTCCCTGGAGAAAAAGTACTTGAGAGAGTTAGGTCTGCAGAGCTGAACCAAAGTCCAACCGACTAGGTAGACTATTCACTCAACTTTAAGACTGAATCCTTGCCAACTCCAGAATGAGGTTTAGTAGTGAGAACTGGATAGGAAATTGCAAATACAGAACATCAATACAGGACTGCAGGGATCCAACTTGGCAGCAGTCTTATGGAAAGATCTTGGACAATTAGCCAACCACCACCTTATCAGCACGCAATAAGATGAAACAGGTAAAAAGGGTGGTATAATCTGGGACTGCATTCACAAAAATACTGTGATGTCAGATGCTAAAAGAGTTTTCATCTCCTCTGCACTGGACTGATTATACTTGGGACTGTGCCCAGTTTGTTAATTTATTCTTCTTTATAATTTCAATATTTAAGGTCACATTCTCATCAGTAATTCTGGACAGCATATAGCAGTTTAAGAACAGTTGATTAAAAAAAAACACTGGGATGGCAAACACATTCTCAATTACTAAATTACATCACGAATAGCAGATGTAGACATTATCCTAGCTCAGTGTCTGTGGAGAGAACAGGAAAAGGGCCATGTAGAATTCAGAGGGGAATGTTGTTCCAAAGAATAGGTGTAGTAAAAGAGAAGATATAACATACTTTAAAAGAGACATGAAGAAGCTGGAGTGGTTTCACAGGATATTTACTAGAATAAGGGATCTGGAAACCAAGCCCTATGAAGAATTATTAAGAGAGCAGGTAGGTTTAACTTGCAAAGGGGAAAAATCGTGGAAGGGATCCACAAAATAGCGGTCATGTGCCAAAGGAAGCAAACTTGCTCTAATATCTTGACCAAGGCAAGGACTAGGAATATGCAAAGTTCACTGAATTAGGAATAGAACATTCACCCCTAGAATAGCATCGTCTGACAGGAAGTTTCACACATTCTGATAGGGGATTGGAATGTATTTATTATTTATAAAATTAATTGGCTGCCCGTTTTACCACAGGGTAACTCTGGGCAGTTTACAATAATAAAAATCTATTTATGTGGTTGTTCTAGACTCCTCCAGTATCAATGAGCTTTGCACATCCTTAACAAGAATCAACAAGCTGAAATTAAAAGAAAAGGGTTCTGGCTGAATATAGCACTTTTCCAGTTATAAATGTTAAGCAAAGAAACAGTGTGACTACAATACAGGTAATCCCTGATTTACAACTTGTTTAATAATAATACAAAGTTATAATGGCTTTGGAAAAAGTGGCTCATCTTGAAAGTTATGACAATTCTACCACCCATGAAGTTGCATGATCATAAATCAGGTGCTTGTTAATGGGCTCGCATTTACAACAGTTGCAGTGACTTATGGTCACGTGATAGCAGTTTGTGGCCCTCCCAGCTGGTTTCCAACAAGCAAAATTAATTGGGTAAACTGGATTTGCTTAACGACCACAATAAATGACCATAAAAATCAAGTTTGACCATGTGATTACTTTAATGGATCCATCGCCTAGCAACAGAAATTCCCAATTGTGGTCATAGGTTGAGGATTACCTAGTGACAAACTCCCTGTCAGTTGAAGTTCTCAACTGGAAGCTACATAGCCAATTATTGGCATAATGTAGTGGATTTTCTCACTTATGATTCTTCCACTACTATTTTGTAATATATGAAGGACTGAAATTCATTTAAATAATTTTAGATACTTGAAATATTTGAGTTATTAACACTTTGAAAATGAGTTTCTGTTTTAAAAAACATCAAATATAAAACATCTGTGTTACATTCTACTTAAGAGTTTTAGAAAACTGAAGATTGGATATTATTTGTTTACAAATAATGAGCAATTTGAATATATATAAATTTCTGAATCATTAATTCTGGAAATTTTAA
This sequence comes from Arizona elegans, assembly GCA_022577455.1. Taxonomy (NCBI): domain Eukaryota; kingdom Metazoa; phylum Chordata; class Lepidosauria; order Squamata; family Colubridae; genus Arizona; species Arizona elegans. The sequence goes on along the minus strand of JAKOOJ010000001.1, from coordinate 293,931,257 downwards.
AGCTTTACCCTAAAGGCTATAAATGCACTTTAAATAGTAATGTGAATTTCATTATTATCAAATGTAAATCCTGGAAAAATCAATGGTAATAATACTGGTTTGAGTGGGGAGGGGAAGAGATTAAACAATGAGCAGCAAAGCACAATTTCCAAGCATTTTTTTTCTTGAAGAAACAATATTGCCTTTGCTTCCAGAAAAGAATCTAACTTTGGAGTGTTTTGAATATTCTCCTCCGAGGGTAAACATAAATGTTAAATTTTAAGAGTAAATATAAACTAGGTTGTAAAAAATTTAAAAGTGCTATTTCGATTGTATAAAGTACATTGCCAAGCCCAAATAAAAGCAGGTGAATGCTTAGTAAGACTGCATCACATGAAGGTGGACTCATCAATAACAAATCTATGCTATTTTTAGAATTAATTTTTGTTCAGTTTGAACAGTAAAAGGAACATCCAAAATAATCTTTAGTCTGAAAAGTTTACGTACCTTGTGTAAACAAGTATCCACTACCCAATTGCATACTTTTTCCAGATCATCCGATACTTCAAGCCTAGATTTAACGAATTCACAGAGCTCCTCGTTGCTCATTACATCCCAGATTCCATCACAAGCTAAGACAATAAATTCATCCTCTTCAGCTCTTACAATTTCATAAACCTCTGGTTCTGGAGAAACAAGTTGTTCTGTAGGACCTTTTCCATCAACACATTTGTAGTCATAGTCCCCCAGAGCACGAGAAACTGCTAATGAGCCATTAACACGCTGAATCATGACACTCCCTCCTGCATTCTGAATTCTCTCCTTCTCCCTTGGATTGCAAGGCTTGTGATCTTGTGTTGAAAAACAGACCTGTCCATTCCTATATAGAACAGCACGTGAGTCTCCACAGTTGATAAAATAAATGTGCTCAGGTGAAATCATAACACCCACTGCTGTTGAGCCACTCCTGTCCATGCCATTTCTGAGGTCTGAAAAATTGCGCATATATTCATCAATTTTCAAAAAGCCAGTTCTGATTCCGCTCTTAACATTTTCTACTGAAGGTTCAAGAGCACAGCCAGGCTGTTCTGTTCCCCTGAAGTCTTCATTGTTAGTGATATGTTCTAATAAGTGGTTTGAGCAGTAATTTGCCACGCGAGATCCTGCGTGACCATCATAAACAGCAAAGAAAGACCAGTCCTCCAAACCGTGAGGAATTCCTACAACAGCTGTGTGAGCATCTTCCATTTCAACTCTCCAGCCTTGCATACTGCTGAGGCCATAACGCAGGCCATTTCCTGCCCCGTGAGCATTATGTTTCTCAGTTTTTGGTTTATCCAAAAATGCGCCCATGTTTCCTAATTTACAAAGATATCTGCAAAAGAAAATGTGATCCTGAGTAGAGTAAATATCCTAATACAACACAAAACAAGGAAAAGCAAAGTCCAGCTATGCAAAGTCTTTCAAAACAGCCAAATAATGATAATTATTTCAGACTACTTGGGAAATATAACCTTCTTATAGAATGCACTCTATCAAGAATTATATTCAGTCCTTACCCATTCCATTTTACTACTACTACTATTATTATTATTATTATTATTATTATTATTATTATTATTATTATTATTATTATTATTATTATTATTATTATTCCGCCCTTCTCCCGAAGGACTCAGGGTGATGTACAGCCATATTAAAACAAACATATACCCATAAAATTTAAAAAAACAATTTAAAATATATAAAAATTTGGCCCTTGTATTAAAAACAACAGACACCCAATTAAAATTCATTTTCTAAGCCAGCCCGGCCTGTTGGAACAAAAGAGTCTTAAGGGCACGGTGAAAGGTACGTACATCGGGGATCATACGGATCTCCAGGGGCAGTTCATTCCAGAGGGCAGGTGCCCCCACAGAGGAGGCTCTCCCCCTGGCTCTTGCCAGTCAACATTGTTTGGCCGACGGCACCCTGAGGAGTCCCTCTCTGTGGGAGCGTATTGGCCGGTGGGAGGCTATCGGTGGCAGAAGGCGATCTCGTACATACCCAGGTCCATTTTAAAGAAACAAATGGCTTTCAACCAGGCTTTCTTAGTTAGCATTAGTTTTAGCTTTTCAAAATGAATGTAAAATGTTTGTTTTAGCTGACTAGAGCGTCCTATTGACAAAATAGCCCAAACGTTGAAATACACAGTAATTATCTTTTTGTTACTAAATAATAAAAAATGTACAAATCACAAATCCCATCTTACATCTGCATGTCATATCTGTAAATTAGCCACAGTAGTTTTAATATGCAGTTTTATAGTAGTTTTATAGTAGTTTTTTTACTTATTCTCCTATTTTAAGTATGAAGTAGCAGATACATATACATACTTCCCAACTATAATCAGAAATAGTTGAACGGAACACAAGCATGTGAACTCATATATAAGAATAAAGATTAAAACAGTACTCATGGTAATTAAAATAGTATTTAGTAGCCCAACATCTAGAGTTCAATTTCCTTTTTAGCACAGCTTTAAAAAAAAAAAAAAAGAGGGGGGGAAGAGGCAGCCATATCTTGCAACAACTTAACTATAGGGCTCTTTAAAGCAGTGGAAATAGGTGCTTTGTAAATCATGTTAGCATCACAAAGCTATATTCAAAAAATAAAAACAATTGCAACTTTTACAAGGCCTATGCTACTGCTTCAAAAGCTGTCCCCAATCGCCTCTGGAAATCTGAGCATGCATTTGGCTGCTTTAATGCTCTGAAAAGAACTGCTTCTCGTATCAATACATTTTACAAAATACAGTACTTCTTTCAAACATTTTCTACAATTCCTGAAAACAGTACATATTTTCCCCAAAGCCAACATATTTAAAAAGAATCTATAGATCAGACAATTCCAAAGGATATAGTGAAATCAATCTTTTCAAATCAATAGTATAAACTAGATGGCATCTACAATATTCTATGTATCAATGGTGTTCAGAAATCAAAGATCAGTCCTAAATAACCCTCCTCACAACATCAGCTTACTTACATACACTGAGTTACATAATAGATAGCATTGTTCCTGACTGACAAAAAAACATCTAAAACTTGGTTAATATATGGTATATGTCCATGATGGTGAACCTATGGCATGCATGCCACAGATGGCATACAGAGTCCACTCTGCGGGTACACCAGCCGTCGCCCCAGCCCAGCTCCACAATGCATACGTGCATGAAACTCGCCGGCCAACTGGTCTCTGCTGAGCATGCGCAGGGCGGGGCGCATACACAGGTTGGTGCAGGCGGCTTTCCAGGCCCAAAACTGGGCAGGGGGGGCACCTTGAGGAGGCAAAGAGACTGCAGCAGCAGGCCATTCGCGCCAGCAAAGAGGCTGCAGTGGCAGGCCGTTCACACCGGCAAAGAGGCTGCGGCGGCAGGCCATTCGCACCAGCAAAGAGGCAGCAGCAGCTGCGGCAGGCCACTGTCTTGGAACAGAGTTGTGCCCAGCTGCACCAACAAATGCCGCAAGTAGCCGCCCACTGTTTTGGCTTCCAGGTTAATGCAGGAGGCTTTCCAGGCCCAAAACAGGACACAGTGGCACTGTGCAAAGCCCCTCCATGCCGTTTTGGGCCTGGAAAGTCTCGTGCACCAACCTGGAAGCGAAAACAGGGCCCAAGAGTGCATGCGCAAGGGGACTGGGACACATGTGCTGGGGATACACATGCATGCTCCAGGGGGCACATGCGTGGAGGGGATGCTCAAATTGCATTTTGGGGTTCGGGCACACATATGTGCATTCACACACTTGCACACGTGCTTTGGGCACTCAGCACCAAAAAGGTTAACCATCAGTGGTATATGATGCACAGGAGAATATTGTTTAACTATCAGAGGTTACAACTGCTATTATACAGGTAGCCATTCATTTGGTGACCAAAGTTACAACATCACTGACATCAGTGACTTGTGATCAGTCTTCACTTAAAAGACTGTGATCAGTCTTCACTTCCCGCCTGGACTACTGCAATGCTCTCTACATGGGGATCCCCTTGAGGAGCACCCGGAGGCTCCAACTGGTGCAGAATGCGGCCACGTGGGGGATTATGGGAGCGATGGGGCGCTCCCATGTGACACCCCTCCTGCACGAGCTGCATTGGCTTCTGGTGGTCTTCCGGATACGCTTCAAGGTGTTGGTTACCACCTTTAAAGTGCCCCATGGCATAGGACCTGGGTATTTACGGGACCGCCTTCTGCCGCCGATAGCCTCCCACCGGCCAGTTCGCTCCCACAGAGAGGGACTCCTCAGGGTGCTGTCAGCCAGGCAATGTCAGCTGGCAACCCCCAGAGGGAGGGCCTTATCTGTGGCAGCACCTGCCCTCTGGAACGACCTGCCCCCAGAGATATGTAGGATACCAGATTTCTGTGTTTTTCGCCATGCTCTCAAAACTTTTCTATTTCATCAAGCTGGGCTGGCGTAAACCCCCCTCTTTAGATATTTTTAATTGTAAATGGATTTTAGTTGGGAGGTTTTAAATTTTGGGCCAAAATTTGTTTAATTCTTTTAAAATTTAAAATTTTGTATTGGGATGTTTTTTATTCTAGGCTGTGCACCGCCCTGAGTCCAGCAGGAGAAGGGCGGTATAAAAATTCAATTAATATATATATATATATATATATATATATATATATATATATATATATATATATATATATATATATATATATATATATATATACCATTGCATCCCCATGGTCACATGGTCAAAATTTGGGCAATTTGCGACTAGCATGTATTTACAAGAGTTGCAGTGTCCTGAGGTTAGGTGATTGCTATTTGCAACCTTCCCAGCCAGCTTCAGATGAGCAAAGTCAATGAGAGAAGCTGGGTTCGCTTAACAATCTGTGATTCCTTTAACTACATTGATCTGATTAATGACCATGGGAAAAAGGATGTAAAATTGGGCGTGATTCACTTAACTGCCTTGCTTGCCAAAAGAAATTCTGATCCCAATTGTAGTTGTAAATTGAGGATTATTTGTATTTTTGTAAATCTGAAGCTAATGGACTTCAATTAAGAACGATGCTGAAACTGAAAACTCATAAATATGGCAGAAAATAAGAAAACAGAACATCTTAGGCTCATACCTGTTCCAAACATAGTCTATGAATAAATTAAGTTCCAACAGCTAGAGATCAGTTATGTATGCTATTACATCTAATTAACCATCAAGAAATATTTACCTGTTAACTGTACTACTGCCAATTTTTGTTCAGTTCTAAAAATTTATGGTTTACATTCCTTCAGCCAACAGGCATAGAACAGATTAAACTTGAAAGCCTTCAAATCATGCAGAATGCAGTACTTCCTGTAAATTGGAATTTCCTAGGAGAAGAGATAATATTAATTAGAACATCATATTGCAGAATGAATTTGCAGTTTAGGAATGCATTATTTTGCTATCTTTATTACAGTTTCAGACACATACAATATTAAGATTTCTTTATAAGGCTTTATTAACATTACATCAAAACTTTCAAATAATTTGACCGGGTACCCTGTCACTGAAAAACCGACTATTCATGGTACAGCTCTCTTCTAGGATAGACTAAAATACCCTTAAATCAAGTCAATGAACTAAAGGACCAATCTAAGTCAAAATATATCGCTAGCTTTAAAATACCATATTTTTTGGAGTACAAGACACACCTTTCCCCCCCAAAAGGGGGTGGAAATTTGGGCGCGTCTTATACACCAAATGTAACCCCGCCCACCCACTGACCCCCACCCTTTGGCCTCTGCCTCCCAGCAATTTGCCTCCTTGCAGCAAGCCGCAAGAAGAAACAGCTCGTTTCAGCTTCAGCACAGCCTAACTAGTACAAGTTGATTGGATCAGCCTCCCGACTTGGCCTCTGCTGCTTGCTGCAAGGAAGTAAGTTGCTGGGAGCATATCGAAAATGAAAGTAAAGCAGGCTGTTTGCTGCAATGAGGCAAAATTGCTGGGAGGCAGAGGCAGATTTTTCTTGTTTTCCTCACCAAAAAAGGTAGGTGTGTCTTAATAGTCCGGTGCGTCTTATACTATGAAAAATACGGTAGCTTTAGTAGCTTTAGATGATTTGCAAATAATAAATAACCCAAATGTATGCTCCATTGTGGCAACATTACTGAATTCAAAGGGAAAATTTCTATAATTAATTATTGTATTAATCAGAATAAATATTATATCTGAAAGAAAAAAAGACTATTTTTCTCCAACCATTTCAAAGCCGATGTAGGAAGGCCTGGAACAGATTGGAATTACTTTCTCTCCTTTCCAATAAGAAAAAGTATTTCATAACAGAAAAATTAATTTATACAACCTGTATAAAACAAAACAGAAGTGAATAACCCATTAGGCTACAGGATTGAGCTGCAAAAATCCAGGTGATAAATAAGGAGTTTTGATACTTGTTGGATATACTTTAATTTCTATAGACTGCTGATAAATTTTGGCTATATGAAGATATACTACTAAAATGACAGAGAATTGAAAAAATAAGATCAGCAAGCTGTGCAAAAATATTTTCCAATGTATTGCTGTTGCTTTCTGAAACCAGTCTGTCCCCTCCCTTTTTTGCTTACAAACACTGCTATCCACTGCAGCTGCTTTTTACCCTAGACTTAATGTTACGAATTTGCCAGTTAATTTCTGTAAGAGCATGACTAAGACTTCATCACACCCCTCAATAATTTGCTATTAAGAAAAAACAGATTTCCTCTTTCCTTTAATTTCATTTTCCACATTAATATCCCTTCCCTCTTATTCCAATCCTCTGGCCTCCGAATGTATAATAGAGGATTTATCAGCACCCTGAAAAAACGTGGCATTGTAGAAATTAATTGCATATGATGCTGAATGGAACAAAGTATTAGATCTATGGATTTTACTAACAACAGGGGAGAGACACTTTAATATGTATGTGGTAAAAGATAAAAGTTAATATGTTCAACAAGGAAAGACTATTAATTATTTTATATCCCCCATTCCCATCCATCCATCTATAATTAATCTAACGCAAATCATTTATTTAAAGATTTAATTTTAATTCTTTTAAGTTTTTATAGGGGATCCAAGCTACTATGTGATGGCAAAGTACAATTCTTGACACTGAAAAATATAGTGCTTTCTAATGTAAAAAAGTAGTTTTGGAATATTTTCATAAACTGCATGGTCTGCAAATATACATTCAATCTGAATTCATGCAAGTTCCTGTATTTTCTGCAAAATGCATTATATATCAAACAATGCCTTGTTATAGAGCACAATACATAATTTCTTTTTCTGTTTTTCCCCCTATTCTTTCTATAAAATTTTTAAAAATTACAAAAATAGTAACACAAGCATAGTATGAAGCCTAATTTTGACACAACATAAAACAAAACGGAAATTCCAGTTCATCTAAAAAAAATCTCAGAATCAGTCTGTTGGAAGGGATCGTTTTAGCTAATTCCTTACTAACTCCAAATTAAAGCATCCATGATAAATGGCTGTCTAATCTCACACAAATACATTCATTGGACAGGAGTCCAACATCTCTCTAAGTAATTGTGTCCACTGTCAAACTCTTTTCACAGTTAGGGAATCTTTTTCACCCTAAGATTTCATCATGATCTGTCAGTCTGTAACTTAAATCTATTCTATGTCCTGCAATCTGGAATAGCAGAAAACAGACCTTGACACTTTTCACTGCAACAGCCTTTCAGCTATTTGAAGTGTGCTATCATATCTTCTATCATCTTCTCAAGTCTAAACTTTTCCAAGTTCTTCAAATCTCAGATCACATGACTTTTTCAACGATGCCAAGCTGTCCTATTATCTGTACTTTGGAATCCTCTGTATTAATGAAATTTCATTTTGTTATTTTCAAACCATTCCTTCAATCTCTCAAAATCATTTCAAATTTTGTCTTTATAAAGTATTACTTCAGAAGCATTTCTCACTCAAATGAGTGTACCTCTACACTCATAAAAATATTCCATTTGAATGAAAAGCATTCCATTTTATTATACTCTACCTAATAATGTATCCACTAAATAGTCTTGCTATCTAATTTATTTAATTAGAGTGCAGCATGCATTGGCTACTTGTTAAAATGCTTTAAAGCTACTTGCATGGTATTTCCCTAATCTTTAGTCCTGGATTTATGGACCGATCAATTAACAACTGTGTGAATTTATGGTGTCGTAAAACATCACACTGGACTCCTTCTTTTTGTCCTCTTTAGGGAAATGCTTTGAGATAATTGGACTGCAAAATTTTAGTGTCTTGGGAGAAGTGGATCATAGTATAGATTCTATGGAGATTCTCAGTCATCCAGGTCATGGTTGTCCCAAAGGTGCTTTTCAAAAAACACCTGGACTTTGTTTTTTCCTTGAAGATGTTTTATTTCTCAACTGAACTGAACAGTTCAGTTCAAAGAAAGTCCAGTTGCCTTTTGAAAGTACCTTTGGGACAGTCATGGTTTAGTTTTCATTATACTTGTTACTGAGCTTAGACAGAGCAGAGATAGAAATGGTTGAGAGAGACAGATCACAAGATGCCATAAGGCTCGGTCTCGCCTGCTCTCCCTATTTAATATCTACATGAGACTACTGAGCAAGGTCTTGTTGTTGTTGTTAGTTGCGAAGTCGTATCCAACCCATCACAACCCCATGGACAACGTTCCTCCAGGCCTTCCAGTCCTCTATCATCCTCTGCAGTCCATTTAAGCTCACGCCTACTGCTTCAGTGACTCCATCCAGCCACCTCATTCTCTGCCGTCCCTTTCTTCTTTTGCTCTCAATCTTTCCCAGCATTAGGCTCTTCTCCAGTTAAGTCCTTCCTTCTCATTAGGTGGCCAAAATATTTGAGTTTCATCTTCAAGATATGGCCTTCTAAAGAACAGTCAGTGTTGATCTCCTCTAGGACTGACCTGTTGATCGCTTTGCAGTCCAAGGGACTCGCAGGAGTCTTCTCCAGCACCATAGTTCAAAGGCCTCAATTCTTTGGCGCTCAGCCTTTCTTATGGTCCAACTTTCACAGCCATACATTGCAACTGGGAAAACCATAGCCTTGACTATACACACTTTTGTTGGCAGGATGATGTCTCTGCTTTTTAGTATGCTGTCTAGATTTGCCATAGCTTTCCTCCACAGGAGCAAGTGCATTTTAAATTCTTGGCTGCAGTACCCATCTGCGGTGATCTTGGAGCCCAGGAAAATAAAATCTGTCACTACCTTCATTTCTTCCCCAACTATTTGCCAGGAATTGAGAGGGCTGGATGCCATGATCTTAGTTTTCTTAATGTTGAGTTTCAAGCCAACTTTTGCACTCTCCTTCTTTACCCGCGTCAAGAGGCTCTTTAGTTCCTCTTCACTTTCTGCCATTAGAGTGGTATCATCTACGTATCTGAGATTGTTGATATTTCTCCTGGCAATCTTAATTCCAACTTTTGATTCATCTAGCCCTGGCTTTCTCATGGTATACTCTGTATAAATTAAATAGGTAGAGCAACAGTATACAGCCTTGTTAGACTTCTTTCCCAATTTTGAACCAATCAGTTGTTCCGTGTTCCAGTTCTCCAGTTCTCACTGTTGCTTCTTGACCCGCATATAGGTTTCTCAAGAGACAAATAAGATGGTCTGGTACTCCCATTTCTTTAAGAACTTGCCACAATATGTAAACTGACGGATTGGAATGTAAACTGACCCTTTCCAATCCTGTGGCCACTGTTGAATTGTCCAAATTTGCTGGCAAATTGAGTGTAGCACTTTTACCGCATCGTCTTTTAAGATTTTGAATAGCTCAGCTGGAATACTGTCACCTCCACTAGCTTTGTTGTTGCTCAGATTTCCTAAGGCCTTTTTGACTTCACATTCTAGGATGTCTGGCTCGAGGTCAGTGCCCCATCGTGGGTATCAGGGATGTTAAACTCATTCTTGTATAGTTTTTCTGTGTAATTTTGCCACCTCTTCTTAATCTCTTCTGCCTCTGTTAGGCCCACCGCACTAGGCTGAAGGGGGGTTTCAGGGGCGTGGGGGCGGACACGGTGAGGCTCAGCTGTCTTTTGTTGCTCTGGGCTGGGCAGCAGTTTGGCTTTTCCAGCTGGCCACGACCCCTGATCCCGCCTACTCTTCCTTTTCTCACGTGGCTGATGGTAGAGTGGAAGGCGAGCCATTGTTGCTCGTCTCCCCCCCCACCAGCCCACATCTTATCCCCTGCCCAGACTCTCCACAGCTGCTGGGCCTTACCTGCTGTGGCTGCCAGCAGTCAGGGAGCACGAGGCTGCGCTGCCTGCTTCACTCCTCTGCCAGCTGGCTTCCCCGCTGGCCCGCGCCCTTCGACCGAGCACAGGCCTTACTTTCATGGGCAGCCGCGGTGATCAGAGCTCTGCGAGCATGGGATAAAACTGGAAATTAAGGACAACAGTGGGGGAGGGAAATCCGCCCTGGACCCGCTGTGCTAGGTTGAATGGCACCCTTGGGGAGGGGGGGCTGTGGACGGCGAGCCTCAGCCACCTTTCGGGCCTGCTTCTCGGCTTCCGTGGGGCCTCCGGGTGCCTGCCACACGCTCGTCCTCCCCTCTGCCTCAGGCCCCACATCCAGCCCGCGACCGGGAGATGTGCCACCCAGTGCAGCGCTCTTCCCTGAGGACTGCCTGCTCACCCACCCACCGGACTGGTCTGGAAGCAGCGCATCACCTTGCGCCCGTCCTTGTCCTCTTCCCGCTGAGCCGCCGGCTCTTTGACGTGAGCAGAGGCTGCTGGTTGGAGCAAGTGGGACTGCAGTGCTGGGCTGCCACGGATGTGAGTGCCAATGCATAGCTAAAATTGGAAGAAAAGGCTGTGTGGCTGTGGTGGAAAGAACTGGAGCAAAATCCAGCTGTTTTCTGTATGAGAAGGCATGAGCGAAGTGGCAGCTGCTCTTGGCGGCAACTGAGCCCACAAATTGGAGTGGTGGGCTTAGTTACCGGTGAGAGCAGCCGTCTCACTCGCTCCTTCTCATCCCAACATGAATCTCCCAACACCAATGACATTAGCTGGCCCTTTAAATATAGCCATGAGACCTATGGAAAGCATCCCTTTCCTTCCCTAGGCATTGCCAACCTTGGCCCCAGTAAAAAAAAAAAAAAAAAAACTAGAGCAAAAACTTCAATGCAGTATTAAAAAGAAGAATAGAAAAGGGGGCTGCTGTGTATTGTTTAATGGACTGCTAAATTGGCAAAATGGACGGCTAAATTGGCCACGACCACCCAGTCACAGGATGACCTGGCCATGCCCAGTCACATGATGACTTATCCACGTCCACCCAGCCATTCTGGCCCCCCAACAGTCTGAGGGGTCGTGAATTGGCCCCGTTTAAAAAGTTTGAGGACTTCTGGTCTAAACAGAAAAGTGTATCATTCTCTATTCCATTATCCAAATCTGAAGGCTAAGGGTGGTCATCTTTCTACCTGATCATATCAATGTTCTAATTTATTCACTGTTTAAAATGCCTGAATGAAGAGAGAATCCATTCTCCTATTTAAGAAGGGAAGGGCAAACTAAGGATTGGTATTCCGATCTGCAATTCACTCATCAGAAAAGCTTAAGTTTTTCCTAAACTCTCTGCTTAGTGATGCTTCCAGATTAAACAACTCTCTTTTTATACTTTCTAAGAGCTACTAGAATTCACATCCTAGGTAACCCTGGTAACAGAAGCTAGCCAGCATAATGCCTTATGGCACTGGCCAACTTAAATGTGCAGTAAAATACATGGTAGCTCCTTCTCCCTCAAGCGTCTATTCTGGACTTTGAGTTGCAAAAAGGGTTGGGAGTAAAAGAAAGAAGACAGCTTTTCTGGCAAACTCTTTCTTTCTAATTCTACTTCAATGAGCTTTTGTTAATTATTGCAGTTGCCTATCAATACAAATAAGTAAATGAGACAAATATTGTGTACCACTGTTTATACTAAGTATTAAAAATCTCATGATGAGGTGCCTTCATTTCTGACTTTGATAATACTATACATACACACACACACAATTATATTTCTCCCCAAAAATACAACACAAAAATGGTGCAAAACCATTCAAAGGTCACTTAGCAAAGCTTTGCGGTTGTTAAACATTTCCCAAAAAGTTCATCATGGCTCCTATTTCAAAGGTTCTCCCAGGTGTCTTCTACATCCACATGACCACACAACCAACCTTTCTTGGTTTTTTGAGAGGGGAGGATAATTTTTTTTTTACTTTTCTAATTTCTTTCATGATGCCTGAAATGTATGCTGATTCACAGATTTTCCAGGAAACCTTTATAGTGAACATAGAATCATAGAGCTGGAAGGCACCTTGGAGGTCTTCTAGCCCAATGCCCTGCCCAAGGCAGGAGCCCTTGCATCATGTTAGACAAATGGTTGTCCACTCTTTCCTTGAAAAGCTACAACAATGGCGCACCTACAACTGGGAGACAGTGTGTTTTATTGAGTACAGGTAGTCCTTGATTTATGACCCCAAGTGAGCCCAAAATTTCTGTTGCTAAGCAATATAGTTGTTAAATGAGATTTGCCACATTTTACAATCTTCCTTGCCAAATTTATTAAGTGAATCACTGCAGTTGTTAAGTTAGTAACGGTTGTTAAATGAATCTGGCTTCCTTATTGACTTTGCTTGTGAGAAGATCACAAAAGGGGATTACATGACCCTGGGACACTGCCACCATCACAAATACATGCCAGGTGCAAAGCATCTGAATTTTGATCGTGACCATGGGGATGTTGCAAGGATGTTAAGTGTAAAACAATGGCCATGAGTCACTTTTTTCAGTGCCATTGTAACTCTGAATGGTCACTAAATGAATGGTTGTAAGTCGAGGACTACCTGTAATAGTTCTATCAGGAAATTTCTCCTCATTTCCAGGTTCAATACTGTATATACAATATACATGTTCAAGAAAGGCAGATAATCCATTGCTCTGTTAAAGCCATTTGCCAGAAGGCTTTTATTCCCCAACATGTACAAACTAAAACATTAACAGCTATTTCTCTTATAGGGACTTACTTGCCCTTTTCTCACAGGGATGTCTAAAAATGCAGCTGTTTTTAGTGGGGAGCAGTCCATCCACATAGGGACTGACTTTTGTGCTTTCAAAACTACCGACATTATGCACCACTGTTTAATCTAATGCATTATCTACAGTCATTTTTGAGACAGATTATAAATTGCAAATCTTATGGTAAAACATGGCTTAATTTTGAGGATTTGTGTCTTTTTTATTCCACATTTTGCAACATTTTGCTTGCTGAAAGTTCTATTAAACTCAGAAACATGCATACTCTTTGAAGCCATTTTGATTATTCTTAATGAAACTGTTCTTCATATGCTAGACTTCTTTGCTTTGTCACAGATGAACAACAGTTATGATTCAAAAGTGAACACAAAATACTTAATCAAACTGAATTTGCAAACAGAACCCAAAAAGGCAATATAATCATTGAGTTTCAGAGATGCTCAAAAACATGTTTTTTACTTACAGCATTAAATGACCATTCATTCAATGTGGTGGTCTATGATCATGGTTTGAGCACTTGTCAACCAACTGGCAGTTATGACAGCTTAAGTATCCTCTGATCATATGATCATATTTTGCCAGCTCCCCACAAGCAAAGTAAACAGGAAACCCAGCAGGAGGATACAAATAGTGATCATGTAACTGCAGGACATCATGAGTGCATTGGATTCACCTAACAACGCAAGTGGAACTTCTGCAACAGTCAAGTGAAAGCAACGAGAACTACTTGAGAAGAGTCTCAACTGTAGTTTTTTTGCTAACGAACTATGTTATAAGAATCTCACCAGACTGACTTGCATTCCTTTGGGAATAGCAAGATAAGGCTTTAAGGATTCTAAGTCTGGCCTGTGCCCCTTATTGCAATGCAACAACTCTGAGCTTGGCCCCTCTTGACCTCAAATCTAACTGGAGATTCCACATCAACTACCATTGTAAGTGAGAACAGTTACATGAAATTGAGGCCTCAATTACCATTGTTAAGCAAGGACTTATACGACTATTATACTAGAGAATTATAAGACTACTTATAATTCTGAAGTTCAGAATAATATGCCAAACAAGGATCCACTGTTCTCTATGAATATAGAAAGTGAAAATCTTGTTTCATATATTGATACTTGGTATCTGCAAAGTACCATTTATTCCAGTTTAAATACCCATATACAAGCAGAACAGTTACCAAAATATAGATCATACCATAAGAACTCTGTCATCAACTTAATGAACTGTCTATGTGTCCTTGAGCAAGCCATTACTTAATCACCAATATCAGTATCTTGATGATAATATAAGATTATAAAAATCTGCAATATACTTGAAGCATTTTGACTAAATTCCAGCTAATCCTAGCTTGACCTGGGATTTAAAATTGAGCAACTTTGGCAGATGGTTGCTATATTTTGCGGATTGTTTGTTTTTTTTTTTAATTTCATAGATATCAAAGTTATAAAGATGTGAAAAGATGGCCTTCTTGCTTAATTCTTACCCCTCCTGGTTGATTAAATCAGACAGAACCCATGATTAAGGGAAGCAATCAATGCTTTTGTGAATATAAAGTATATTCCTCTCTTCTTAAAGGAATCCAAGCTTCCTTTCCCTTGTCACAAAAGAGCTCTAATTGTAAGTTAAGTCTTTAAAAAATTGTGGCCCCACAATTCTAGATGCATCTAGATGAAATTGATTATCTGGACACATTTCAACTGGAATTTTGCCCAGGTTATAGTACTGTGACTACTTTGATTACTTTGGTTGGATGACCTTCATTAGAATGGGTGAGGTAGGGCTAGGATGCTATATTTAGTTTCTTTTAAAGTTATAATCTTGTTCACGCAAACTAAAATATGAAATACACATTCAATACTAAATACTAAATGTACGTGCATTTCAATACATTTAATTCCTGCCACAATGAACCAACTTAATAGAATTTGCAAAGAGAAGATAGGAGCTGAATTCGGGTCTTTCACATTAAATGCTACTATCTTAATGGTACAAATGCTATCATTAATATAATAGCAGAAGATGCTAATCATTAAAATTACTCCTCACACTGATGGTCAAAAACATTCTACAGATCTGAAACAAAAATATACTGGATCTAGTTTGAGAAATCTTAACAGAAAAGTATTTGAGCTGATTGCCTACCTTTTTTGATTGGGGAATTTTGAATTCAAAAGATCTGTTTAGAATTTAAAGCACTTCTTCACAAATTCAGTGTCACATTTTGTCGTATTTTGCTTGCTAGTACCTAAGGTCTGCCTTATACAGTTGTAAGAAATGTGCTTCATTTTTATTATTGTTTATTTGCCAATTGCATGTGCATTTAAACCAGAACATTAAAAATGCTCTGAATTATTTATTGATATTACAATAACAGATCCTGTCACCTGGGAATGGATTTCACTTGGTAATTGGTGAAAAGAAAAAAAGAGCTTTATGGACTATTCTAGCTCACAAAATAGGAAGTCAGGGTTGAAGAGAACTCACATGAAATCCTTTATAATTCAGCAGAGTTATGATAATAAACATATTTATCAACCCTTAAATTTAAAAAATGCTAAATACCAATTTAGTTGTCAATGGTGTCAATATAGCACTGACAGCAGTAACATTTAGCAATATATTTTTCTGTTTAAAACTTTTTAACTAGATGGTTACTCAACTCATCTTCAATCATATAACACCTAATTAGAAAATAATAGATGACAACAGACTTAAATCATCATCCAATTTATTTTCACATTTAAAAAATGGAAAAGTACTTTGGTAAATTATACCAGAATTCTGAACTCTTGTATCAATTTAAACTACAAAAGAAAAGGGGCGTTGGTCCTACCTGATACGCTCCTTCTCGTTGAGTGGAGACAGCAGCCAGTGTGGGTACTACTCATCCAATCAGATTGAAGGACTGAGTCAGCCAATAACTTTAAGTCCCGCCCTTGTTGCCGGGCAGGCCCAGCTTTGGCGAAGACTCGTAAGAATGACTCGGCGTGTGGGCACAGAAGGCAACATAGGCCACCAGGTAAGTAAGGAGAGGAGAAAGACAGACAGAAGACACAGCCAGAGTAAGGGAGGGTCTGGCTGCTGTCTCCACTCAACGAGAAGGAGCGTATCAGGTAGGACCAACGCCCCTTCTCCATTGAGAGTGGAGACAGCAGCCAGTGTGGGACATACCCCAGTTCACTGTCCCGAGTTCAGGGTGGGAACCGGCTGGTCAACAACAACAGTCTCCCCGGAAACGACACGCTGAAGCACCCGTCGTCCGAACGCCGCCTCCGCCGATGCAAATTGGTCCAATCAATAATGACGTATAAAGGGAACCGGCGAAGTCCACGTGGCCGCCCTGCAGATCTCGAACAAGGGCGCCTGGGTAGCCCATGCGGCGGACGTAGCTGCGCTACGGGTGGAATGAGCGGTCAAGCCAGCTGGTCGGGGAAGAGAACGAAAGTCGTAGGCCGAGGCGATGGTGTGCCGAATCCAACGACCGATAACAGACGAAGAGACCTTGCACCCCTGGGAAACGGGCAAAAAGGAGACAAACAGCGACTCTGAACGACGGAAAACGGATGTCCTCTTAATGTAGATCCGCAAAGCCCGTCGTACGTCGAGCGAGTGCCATCTGCGCTCCCGTGGGTGAGCAGGTCGCGGACAGAAATTAGGCAGGATAATCTCCTGCGAGCGGTGGAAAACCGAATTGATTTTCGGGACGAAAGTGGGGTCCAAACGGAGTACTACACGGTCCGAATGAAAGACACAGAGGTCAGAACGGATGGACAACGCTGCTATCTCTGATATACGACGGGCCGACGTTATCGCCACCAGAAAGGCGACTTTGCAGGAAAGAAGCCGGAGGCTGGTAGTCCGCAGCGGTTCGTACGGAGGGCCCACAAGCGACTCCAACAATAAGGGGAGATCCCAGGTCAGGTATCTGTGTAGTACAGGAGGACACAAGTTCGTGGCCCCTCGAAGAAAACGCCGGATTAGAGGATGGTGCGACAATGATGGCAGGGATCCGCACACCAGGACCGAAGACAACGCGGCCACATGTCTACGTAACGTATTGGAAGAGAGGCCCTGAGTCAGGCCCCGCTGCAGAAAACATAAAATGTCCACAATAGATGGCTGAAGAGCGGAAACTCCAAACTCGGAACACCAGGAACAGAAGGCACGCCAGGTGGCAGAGTAAATCCAATCCGTAGAAGAGCGGCGCGAAGCTTGCAATGTCTGAATAACGTCCGGTGGAATATGCACTGCTGTCAAAGTGCTCCGCTCAACCGCCAAACGGTCAGGTTGAGCCAGGCCAGGTCCGGGTGTAATAGGGCGCCCTGAGACAGAACGTCGGCCTCGAGGGGGATACGCCACGATGGGGCCACCGAGAGGGACACGAGGTCCGCATACCAGGGTCTCCGGGGCCAATGAGGTGTTACAAGGACTACTTCCGCTCGCTCGTACAGGATCTTGCGAACCACCTTGGGCAGGAGGGAGGTCGGGGGAAAGGCGTAGAGAAGGCCTGCCGGCCATGGAATTCGAAGAGCGTTGACGCCCGCTGCCCGAGGGTCTGGGAACCGGGCGAAGAACCGCGGCAGCTGAGCATTCGTGTGCGTTGCGAAGAGGTCGATGATCGGCATGCCGAACCGACGAGTCAGCTCCTGGAAAATCCGGGGGTGGAGGCGCCACTCCGCGTTGTCCACTCGACGACGACTCAGCCAGTCCGCTTGGGAGTTGTCCACTCCGGAAATATGCTCCGCCCGAAGAGAGCAAAGGTGCCGCTCTGCCCAGAATCCCAGACGCAGAGCCAACTGGAGAAGCGACCTCGACCTGGTACCTCCCAGCTTGTTCAGGTGCGCTTTTGCTGCTACATTGTCCGTCAGGACGAGGACGTGGGAGTTGGAGATCAGATTTCGGAAAGCCTTGAGGGCCAGGAAGATCGCCTGTAGTTCTAGCCAGTTGATCGGGCGACGGGACTCTGCTGGGCTCCAAGTGCCCTGAGCCAACTGACCTTGACAATGGGCACCCCAGCCAAGACTGGCATCTGTAGTTACTACCACCCTGAGGTTCCAGGAAGAACGACCCCGCAGCTAGGGCCGGGGAACGCCACCACCGAAGGGACCGGCGAACAGCAGGAGGGACCGGAACTGGCCTGGGGGAAGTGCCTCTGCCCGCCTTCTGCAACGGCAAGAGAAACCATTGAAGTTCCCGTGCGTGCAGTTGCGCCCAAGGAACTATGGAGATGGCAGAGATCATCTTCCCTAACAGTTGGGAGAGGACAAGAGGGGAAACAGCCCTACAAGCTTCCACCTTGGAGATTAACTGACGAATACCCGCCTGTCTATCAGGGGACAGGAACACCTTACCCTGAACCGAGTCGATAAGAGCCCTCAAATGGACCAGACTGGTGGAAGGGGAGAGGTGACTTTTATCTAAATTAACTGAGAAACCATGGGATGCCAACGTCTCTATCGTGAGACGGATATCCGAAACTGCCTGAGAGACAGAAGGAGACAACAGAAGAATATCATCGAGGTAGCACAAAAGTCTAACTGAACGAAGAGGCCGCTAAAGCAGCCAGCACCTTCGTAAAAGTGCGGGGGGCAGAAGAGAGGCCAAAGGGCAATGCCCTATACTGATAGTGGACCCCACCATAACAAAACCTCAAAAAACGCCTATGGGAAGGAAGGATAGGGATGTGCAAATAGGCCTCTGTAAGGTCTATGGAAGAGAGGAGATCGCCCCTCCGAACACCGGCTAGAATAGTTTGTAATGATTGCATTTTAAATTTACGGTACACCACGTATCTATTTAAACGTTTCAGGTCCAAAATAGGGCGCCACCCCCCCCCCGAGGATTTGGGAACCAGGAAAACCCGGGAATAGAAACCCTGACGCTCCTGGCCCGAAGGGACGAGTTGAATAGCCCTAATGGTCAAGAGATGTTGAACCACTGCGTCCATAAGGGACTTTCTCTCCGAATTACGAGAAATCGGGCAGCAGACAAAGGAGTCAGGGGGGGTGGAGACAAATTCGATAGCTAGACCAGAACGAAGAGTGGCTAGGACCCACTGATCAGAGGTGGACCGTTCCCAGGCGGCCACAAAGATGGCCAATCTGCCGCCAATGGGAGGATCAGCAATGCAATTAACGCCGGCAACGGGTGAGACAACCTCCTCCCCCTCGAAAGGGCCGTTTAGACCCGAACGATCTGCCCCGGAATGCCCTATCTTGTGAGCCCCGATGCCTGCCAAAATTTACGTACGGCCGGGGTGAGGAAAAGGAGGAGGAAGAGGGCCCCCCAACATCATTACCTCGGAGATGGGGTCGAGGGGGATACGGAGAGAAGCGGGAATCTCCCCTGCGGAAAACCGCCGCCAAAACCTTCCGTTTGTCCCTGGTCTTGGTCAAAAAGGGATCTAAGGCTTCCCCAAACAAACGGGACCCCCCAAATGGGACTGAGGCGAGCTTCCACTTATGCCTGGCGTCCGCCTGCCAATGTCGGAGCCAGGTCAAACGGCGAGCCGTCACAGAAGATGCTAAGGATTTTGCAGCAAAGCGAGCAGCGCCGAGAGTCGAGTCCGCTGAAAACTGGACCGCAGCTACAATCTTATTGAGGTCATGCTTAAAACGAGCATCCTCTGGCGACAACTTCTCTTGCAACTGGCGGAGCCACAACAACGTGATGCGGTTAAAAAAAGACGCTGTAGAAGCTGCTTTGATGGCCCAGGCCGCCCCCAGATGAGCCCTTTGGAGGACCATATCAGCACGGCGTTCGTCAGGTCACAAGCTTTCAGCAGGATCGCCCGGAACAGAGGTAGAAGACAGGAGAGCGGCGATAGGAGCATCAATTGATGGAAGCTGCAGAAGAGTGTCCAGTTCAGACGCGACGTGGAAATTTGTACGGTCAGACGAAGACGGGATAGGGGCTGACCCCGGCGAAGCCCACTGCCGTTTCACGACATCCAGGAAAAGCGGAGGCGTGGGAATGGTTGTAATCGGTTTGGCCGGTTCAGCGAACATAGGGTCTAAAGTCCCAGGAGGTACAGAAACAGAAGGTTGGGAAGCAGGAGAGGAAAGTTGGGCCGTATTGACGGCTTTAAACAGAAGAGATCTGAACAAGGCCTGTGGAAAAAGGGCAGTAGTTGCAGGCTGATCAGGCGGAAGGTTCTCGTCGTCTGACAGCCCAGAGTCACTATCCTCTGCCTCTGACAAGGATGAGCGTTGACTAGCCTGGGAACAAGAAGGAGAGTGGTGAACTCTGGAAGAAGCGTGACCCGAAGAACAAGGCTGCTCCGGCGAGGCGGAC